>OY728151.1:1669636708-1679636708 GCA_963277665.1 Viscum album | reverse complement strand
GAGGTATTAGCACCAAAGAATTTTTCAACTTCTTATCTAAAAACAATCCTAAAGGCTTCGATATCAATTGGAGGAGAGGCTGAAGTGGAATCAGATGCAGCTAGAGGAGCCATAGAGAAGGACATTGTCTCCTTGAAATATTTTATCAGCCCATTGATCAGTCTTTTGACATCATCATCTTTCCATTTCACATGTGTTTCCATATATTTATTAAAATTCTCAAACACTGTGACCATTTTCTGAACTATAATTTTGATATATGAAAGGTCTCTATCCACATGAGTCCTTGAAGCCATATAAGCATCTAATTTGGAAATAGACTATTTCACTGAATCCATAGACTCTGCCAACTCACTGATTTGACTCTGGAATTTCCTTACTTCCTGGATTAGAGTAGATTGAATACTTGAGTGAATTTTGGCTAAGTCAGATGCTAAGTGCTCATGAGCTAGAGAAAAAGCCTTTTCCACCTCTGAGGACCTATCCCAAGACACTTTTTACCGGTCAAATTTTAGGTATTCAAGATCTTCCTTTCTAACAAAGTCTTCAGGGAAAGAGGTTTCTGGAGGGACAAAAGTGATGTTTGGCACTGATGGTCTTTTGATAGGCCTATCATATTCTGATTCATCATAGTCTAGACCCAACACCATAAATCCAAGGTCCTCAGACCAGCCTTCAATCTCATTCAAAATATAAACTGAGCCTATAGCAATAAGTTCCTCCCCCTCAATGGGAGAAATATCCTGATCGACCACATTCATTTCCTCCAGACCTCCTTGATCAACTGCAACATCAGGAAGGTTCACTTCCACTTCCTCCTCAGAATCTTCAACCACTTCCAAAATAGAATTAGCCTCAACTGAATTAATAGCTTCTTCTTCCCCACTTTATACTCTTTCTGTATGTCCTATTAAAGGAATAAGACTTATAAATTCCTCTTCTTTTTCAGTAACAACTGTCTCAAGGTTAGCATGACTTGATTCAGAGTCCTCATCCTCATCTGAGGTATCTATAACTTCTATTAAGAAAATTTTAGCCCCTTATTCTTCACTGGTTTCCTTATCACTATCCCTTAGGACATCTTCCATTCTAGGCAATCTCTTTAGTGGGATAGGCTCACTAAAGGATACAATAGTCGCACGAGGATTGGAAGGAAGATCAGGGTCAGTTCTGTCATCTATAGGAGAGTCTTATATTTCTTGCACAGTAGAAACTTCTTCTTCTTCATCTGAATAAGTAGGCTCTACTTCATCAGGCTTAAGACCAGGGTCTCTCTTATTCTTAAGCCTAGTAGGATGAGTCACATGATTAAACTCTTCATACACCTTAGCCTCATCATTCACCCATCTCCTCAGCCATGGATTCCAGTTAATCTTCATTAGCTTGCAGATCACTTTGGTGATGCAATTATTATCTTGTACAACAACAATTTCCTCCTTATCTCCAGAAACTCCTTTCACTTTCAATATAAGAGATATCATCTTGGCATGGAATAAGGCATTGGATTTAGAACTAGGCTTGGTCAAGTCTTCAAGTTGAATCATCAAAAGCCTACACAGGTTGATCTTATGACCATGATTCAGCAAATACAATATGAATATGTTCTGATACTTCAAAACAGTGAAGTTCCCTCTCCTAGGACTTATCACATGCTGAAATTTTTTTGAAAATCAGCTTATCCTCTCCTTCCATTTTAGCAGCAATGAATTTCCTAGGAATTCCATTCCCTATCAATTCAGCTAAAGCTTCTTCATAGAAAAAGAACTCACTAGTTGGAGGCACCACTTTTGAGTAATACTCATAAATTCCTTTACGAGGAATCCTTAAACAATCAGCCCACTCAGCAGAGGAGAAACTCACATTTACTCTGGAAGTCATCCAATGCTCATTCTCAGACTGTTCGAACTTGAAATACTCATAGAACTCCTTCACCAACTTTGGGTAATATGGTCCACTGTTCTTTGCAAAAAATTCAACCCAGCCTTGAGCTTCTAGTGCCTTAAGCACTAAAGATCGACTCAAAAGCAGCCACTATGAACTTAATTCCTTCTCAACAACTATTTCCCTCTTGGATAAATGTGGGTTTAGTACCTTTTCTATTGTCTGGATTCCACTACTTGACTCAGCTCTGGGTCTCTTAGGATCAGGCACATCTCCTTCATTACTGAACAATGACCTCTTCAATCTAGCCATTAATCCGGATCGGTTTGAGGTTTCAGTAGAGGTTTAGGTTCTGGGATTTTGAGAGCAAGAGGTTCAGGAGAAGGTTTGATGTGGATCGAAATGTGGTCTATGTTCTATTTTTATCATTTAGGGATCAAAAAATAAAACAAATAACATAAATAAGTAATAGTAGAAAATGTTTCAGATTCCGGTTGAGAGCACACAAAATGAAAAGTCCCGGACTTAGAATTTCTATCGGTAAGGAGGTGTCTGTAAGGTCTAACGGTGAGGTCCTAATAGTGAGGTTAAATGGTGAGGTTCTAACAGTGAGGTTCAATGGTGAGGTTCTAAAAGTAAGGTTCTAACAATAATATTTTATCATACCTAACTCATGTCTGATGTAATTTAACCTCTAAGATTTCAAAGGCTTTATGAATATATCATCCAATTGGTGTTCAGTACCAATGAATTCAAGAGTGATATCACCTTTTTGAAAATGATCTCTCAATAAGTGATGTCTTACATCAATATGCTTTGTCCTAGAATGAGATATTGGATTTTTAGAGATGTTAATAGCACTTGTGTTGTTACAGTTTATAGAGACATGTTTGAATTGATATCCATAGTCTAGTAAAGTGTGTTTCATCCACATAATTTGAGCACAACAACTACCAACAGCTATATATTCAGACTCTACAATAGATAATGCAACAAAATTATGTTTCTTACTACACCATGATACTAGTGACTTGCCTAAAATTTGACATGTTCTAGAGGTGCTCTTTCTGTCTAACTTTCAACCAGCAAAGTTAGCATCTGAATAACTTATTAAATAAAAAGGCTATCCTCTTGGATAAAATAGTCCTAAATTTATAGTATACTTGAGATATTTAAAAATACTTTTAACAGCATTTAAATGAGCCTCTTTGGGATTGGATTGAAATCAAGCACACATGCATACACTGAACATAATATCAGGTCTACTAGCAGTAAGATAAAGTAGACTCCTAATCACACCCCTGTAATTGGTTTAATCCACTGGTTCTCCAGTTTCATTAGCATCCAATTTGAAAGTGGTACTCATAGGTGTATCACTACCTTTACTACTATCCAAACCAAAATGTTTTAAAAGATCTTTAATATATTTATTTTGATTTAAAATAATACCATCTTTGTTTTGAAAAAAATTTGAAATCCAAGAATTTTTTTTAGTTCCCCCATTAACTCATTTCAAATTCATCTTGCATCATTGTTGAAAAATCAGTTTATAAAGAATGTTTAGAAGATCCAAAAATTACATCATCTATATAAATTTGTACTATTAAAACATCTTTGGAAATCCTTTTAATAAAGAGAGTAGGATCCGCTATCCCTTTTGTAAAACCTTTTGAAATAAGAAAAGAACTGAGTCTGTCATACCAAGATCTTGGATCTTGCTTTAGACCATATAAGGCTTTAGATAGTTTAAAAAAATTATTTGGAAAATGGGGATTTGTAAATCTAGGGGGTTGTTCAATAAATACATCTTCAATTATATATCCATTTAGAAAATTCACTTTTGACATCCATTTGATAAAGTTTTAAATTCAGATGAGCTACATAAGCAAGTAGTATCATAATGGATTCTATTCTAGCTACAGGAGCAAAGGTTTCCTCGTAGTCTATTCCTTCTTCTTGACTATACCCTTATGCAACTAGTCTATCCTTGTTTCTAACTATATTTCCAGACTCATCAACTTTGTTCCTAAACACCCATTTAGTGCCTATGGTCAAAGTGTCCTTAGGTCTGTATACTAATTCCCAAACCTTGTTTCTCTCAAACTAATTCAATTCTTCCTTCATAGACATCACCCAAAATTTATCATTGATTTCATCATTTATATTTTTAGGTTCAAGCTGTGAAAGAAAATCTTGATGTTCAACCTGGTTTCTCAGAGAATCTCTAGTTTGTGTCCCTCAATTTAAATCACCTACTACAACATCTAAAGGACGATTCTTTAGAGTTCTAATACCTCTAGAGAGAGTTGAACTAGAATCCTCATGGTTTTTTATTGGTTCAGACTCAATAGGTGCAGATTCTGAAAGATTCCCAGAACTGGTTACTTTTAAAATAGGTTCACTATCACTATCATTAAGATCTAGAATTGACATATCTTCCTCAAGATATTCAAGAGAGGTTTTGGGTTCATGTGGATCAGTCTCATCAAATTTTACATGAACTGACTCTTCCACACATTTGGTTTTCTTATTGAATACTCTATAGGATTTACTCGACATTGAGTAACCTAGGAAAATTCCTTCATCACTTTTGGAAGAAAATTTGTCAAGATTATATTTAGTGTTAAGGATAAAGACTTTGTAACCAAAAACTCTAATTAACCTTAGGATTCCTATTGTTCCAAAGCTCATAAGGGGTATTCTTAAGAACAGGTCTAATCAAGACTCTATTGATAATGTAACAAGCTGTATTAACAGATTCATCCCAAAAGTAAATTGGAAAATCATATTCCTTGAGAATTGTCCTAGAAATCTCTTAAAGGGTCCTATTTCTTCTTTCTACGACTCCATTCTGTTGAGGTGTTCTAGGGGCAGAGAAGTTGTGACTATAGCCATTGTGTGAGAAATAAGATCCAAACTCTTGATTTTAAAACTCACGACCATGATCACTTCTCAAGGTCTTAATTCTAAGTCCACTAATATTTTCTACAGACTTAGAGTATTTGATAAAATATGAACAAGATTCACTTTTGTGAGAAAGAAAGTATACCCAAGTGTACCTAGAAAAGTCATCTATAAGAATATAAACATAGTTCTTCCCATTTAGACTTGAAACTATTAATGGTCCAAACAAATCCATGTGAACCAACTCAAGCGGTTGAGAAGTAGAAAATTATTTCTTTGGTTTGAAATAAACTTTGTGTTGTTTTACCTTTTGACAAGGATTGCACACTTTGTTAAGAGGGAATTCCAATTTAGGTAAGTCTATAAGTAAACCTTTTCTAGTTAGTTTGATAAGTGAGTGCACATTACAGTGTCCTAGTCTTCTGTTCCACAACTAGGATTCCTTATTAAACACATTTAAACAAGAAACATTTTTCTTAGCTAAAGAATCTAAATCAACAGTATATACATTCTCATTTCTGAGAGCAGTAAATATTAAATTATTTTTAGAATTAAAAACATTACGTGCATCATTTTCAAACTTAACATTAAAACTATCATAAAAAAATTGAGAAATACTTAAGAGATTGTATTTTAACCCATCAATAAAAATCACTTTTGAAATTAATACAGTATTAGGGTTACCAATTTGGCCTAAGCCGGCGATTTTATCTTTAGAATTATCACCAAATGTGACATATCCACCATCAACTTTAATCATACTTTTGAAACATTAATAGTCTCCTATAATATGTCTTGAACATCCACTATATAAGTACCAAAGAGCTTTACATGAGCTCTTTAGGCAACATCCCTGCAAAAAAGATTAAGCATGGGGTAACTTTGGTACCCAGATTTTCTTGGGTCCAGATAGGTTAGAAAGTAATACTTTAAGAACCCACACTAGTCTCACAGATTTCCTATAATCAATAGATATATTTTGAGACATAAACACTTTGTTTGGTCCTTTAGATAGTTTTTTTTCAAAAGATGGTCCAGAACTGGAACTAGCAGTGAATTGTCCAGATTTTGGAATAAATTTAGTTTTAATGATCCTTCTCTATCTTGGATGATATCCTAGACCAGTTGTATATTTTAGGGCAATCTGTTGTCCTAGAAACTGAGTCAAGGTATCTCTGCCAGCAGTAAATTTTTCAATATCACTCTTTAATTGATCGTTTGACAATTTGAGTTCGGTATTTTCTTTTAATAGCTGAGCACATTTTCCTTTCTCAATATCCAGATCAGATTTATAATTTTCATTTAGAGCATGTTGTATTTTCAATAATTTATATTTATCCTTGAGTTCATTAAAAGTATCCTCACGCATTCCATATAATTCAAATAGTTCATCCTTAGTCATATTTTCATCATTGTTTGATTCAACTTCATTCCCAGAATAATAATAATTAGGAATAGGGGAATGGGGTGTTACCTCAGATGTTCTGTCATGAAGTATAAGTTGGCAGGATTGTTCTGTTCACTATCAGAAGCATCAGATCCACTGGAGCTATCTTCTGAAGCACTCCAGGTAGCTTTCATAGCATTTTTATAACCTTTTCCCTCATCTTTATATTTCTTATTAAATTTCAACTTGGGGTAGTCTACCTTCACATGACCTTTTCATTTGCACTCATAACAAATAATTTCATTTGAGTTGTCATTCCATTTTCTGTCTTTCTTCCATTGTCCTTTACTATCACACTTTCCCTTTTATTTTGACTTCCTAAAGAATATCTTCTTTCGGTAGAATTTTTTGAACCTTCTAGAAAGATGAGCTTCTCCTCATCACTGTCTGAGTCTTCACTTGTGGAAGTATCTACAGGAGCTTGAACCTTTTATTTATCCTTTTTCTTTGAGGTAGTAGTCTTAAATGCTACATATTTCATCCTTGGTTCTTCATCTACTTCTTGATTCACCTTAAGTTATTCTTCATACACCACAAGATTTCCAATTAGTTCCTTCACTAGTAGTTTTCGTATGTCACAAGATTCTCGGATAGAAACATAAGTCCCTCTCTATATGTCAGGTAGGCATTGAAGTAGTCTCATAATCTGGTCCTTTCTGTCCACTGGTTTCCCAAACAGACTCATAGTATTCACTATCTCATTGAACCTAAGATACATGTCAGAAATGAGTTCATCAGGCTTGATTTTAAAGTTATCATATTTAGTAGTGTATATATTTAATCACATTTCCTTAATATTGGTTGTTCCCTCATGAGAAATAGCTAAAGTATCCCAAATTTCATATGCAGTTTTACAAGAAGATATCCTACTAAATTCCTCATCACCTAGAGAATAGTATAAATCATTCATTGCTTTATAGTTATTATTATATGTGGCTTTGGTCAACTGAGACCATGTGTCCCTAGTAGTAGCAGGTAGTGTATGTTGTTCTTCAATTGTGTCCCATATTTCAGGTCCCATGCTCTCTAAATACATTTTCATTTTTAATTTCCACTAAGCATAGTTATTACCATTAAAGAAAGGTGTCCTGTTAGTAGCAGCACCCTCAACTCTATTTTCCATAGTCACTTAGAATTTAAAGAACTGAAAATTTAGATATGAAAGAAATTTTAATATCTTTAAGATACAACTAAAATCACAGTTGAAAAGAATTTGAACACTTAATGAATAAAAACTAAACTCCTCTGATACCAAATGTTGGTCGGAGTGGATACTCAAGAAGGGGGGGGGGGTGAATTGAGTTCTAATTAAAAATTTCGGTTAAAAAATTTATGGTTAAGAAAAACCCCAATTAAAAATGGCCCAGTTAATTAAGGCAGTATAAATGTAAATGTTCAAATGGTCAAAAGGTTTCTCAAAGGGTGATTAATACTCAGATGAACAGTGTAGAACACCAATTCAACTTTTGAAACAAGTTTACTGAATTAAACAAATACACACACTAACCAAAACTAACTATCAAAGTGAAATCAATAAATTTTTTATGTTTTATAAAATATAAGCAGAGGATAAAATCAAAAAAGAGTATATGAGGATTTTCACAACAATGTAAAAAAGAGATTCAGTCTCAAGCTGAGACCTAATCCTCTCTACTTGGTGATCACCTGCCACCAAGCAGTTTATATTAAAACTTTATACACAGACTGTATTGTGCTTTACAATAGTTTTCACAAACTATTCAGGGAACACACCCTCTACCAATGTTCTTCGTGGGAATGACAAACAATACAGACCACACATGGTCTCTTCTACAGTTATACATGGGAAACACAGATAAGGTAAATTTTGATGTGAGGATAGTTAGTATCCTCTAGTTCAAGCACATGAGATAGTGTGTGATACAAACAGACACACACACTTCTCAAAGATGTAAAAGAAAGAAACACAATAGAGTAGTTATGATGAGAAAGAGTTTAGAAGGCTCTATGTGTTTTCAGATCAGCTCTTGACTCATTGGAATGAGAAATCTTGAAGTTTGAGTCAATCTCTGGAAGTTGTTTCCAAAACAGAGTGTCTCAAATCCAGGTTCTAGCTTTCAATGTTCTTCTTCTGATGTTGATCAAGAGTTGATGAAGCACATAATACAGGAATGAGTTTATCCCAGAATGATCTTCGTGAAGCTTGTGGGTCTTTTTGTGTTGATCCTGGATGAAACGACTTTTTGATCTTGCGAGTAAACTCTATCACACTTATCATGAAACACCTTTCTTCGTGTCTGCATATATGTTTCTCACTTTGTTTATATCCTCGATTTGTTTGTGTCCTTCCATAATTTTCTTATTTCTTGGTCTTCCCTTTTTATATTTGAGGTTCGACAATGGGAATGAGTAGATCACGTGCATGATTTCTTGTACCTCGTACTGTCCATGGTATTTTCTCCTGAAATGTTTACAATCAGAATTAATTAATGTCATAGCATTTATTTTATCAAAAATGGACATTGGAATAATATTGATAAATTGGAAAAGTATTAAAGAGTAAGCATCGGTAGACTGGTAACGATAGCCTTCATATCGGTAGGCTTCAACTATAGGTGCACATCAGTAATCTCCAACTATAACCATTAATAGTATGCTCACACCAGTAACCATGTAACGGTGACCTTGTCATGGTAACCTTGTAGTGGTAACCTTGTAGCAGTACCCTTGTAACAGTAGCCTTGTAGTGGTAACCTTGTAGCGGTAACCTTGTATTGGTAACCTTGTAGCGGTAACCTTGTAGTTTTACCCTTGTAACGGTAGCCTTATAGCGGTAACCTTGTAACAGTATCCTTATAGCGGTAACCTTGTATCCGTAACCTTGTAATGGTAGCCTTGTAGCAGTAACCTTGTAGCAGTAACCTTGTAACGGTAGCCTTGTAGCGGTAACCACTGTACTTAGATAAATTCTGCACTGTAAGCTTAAACAATAAAGCATTGAGATTGAAAGTATATGAATATTACTCTATAGGAACATGAAATGTTATTAAAACATAATTAACATAGAATGAAGACATGGTTCTCACTTAAATGAAAACAGGATTTGGTATTATCAAAATATGATTTGGTATTATAAAAATATGATTTGGGATTATAAAAATATGATTTTGGATTATAAAAATATGATTTGGGATTATCAAAACAGGTGAGTCCAACAAATAGTAACCATTTTATATAATCTATTTAAGGACTATCTAGACATTTTTCTTGATGATTTTACTTTTTTTTTGGAATTTATTTTGATCACTACTTAGAAAAATTGGATAAAATCTTGAAAATTGTCTAAAAAATAATCTAATTTTGAAATTTGAAAATCTTCATTTCATGGTTGAAAGAGTTATTATGATTGTACATGTAATTTCAAAAAATAGGATTGAGGTTTTCAAAGGACCAATTTGGGATATACTCAAAACAGATAAGGGGTGAATTAGTGTTTGGAACTTTTTCACCAATTATAACTTTTATCAATTTTTCCTCTTAGAAATATTAGGATCTTGATTCTATTATTATCTTATCTTTATCATATGAAAGTATATGAAATCACGTCAAGATGAAACATAATATTTTTATAAGTTTCAGTACTCTATAAGACAAGCAAGTCCTTTTCATGGTTTGAAAATGATCTAATATAAGGCTACCATTAGAAAATAATCCTTTAATATGGTTACAAAAAGTAGGGAATATACTTTCACTTTCATTGAACTATATTCAATTTATTGTGATTATTTTTAGCACCATTATGTTTCTCTATACTTCTTGTGATAATAATATTCACCTTACTATTAAGGTACTTTGTGACCCCAAGAAAGTATTCAACCTCTTGAGACTTCTGATTGATGTCACAATGCTCCTTTATTCTTTTCTTCCTTCTTCTTCACTTGTTATTTGCACAACAGTAGGAAAGAAACTTTCCTTCTTCAAAGTAGAAAAATTATATTCTTCTTCTTATTCCTCTTCTTCTGTGTAAACAGATGTACAAAAATATTTTATTCTCTCTTATTCTATTTCCTTTTCTTCCCATGCAAACAAATATGCACAATACTTTCTTCTCTTATTATCTTCCTTAGTATCAATGATATGATTATTAATATGAACTAAATTCTTAGACTTCCTCAATAAACAATATAAATAATTGTTATTATATCACTTATCCTTTATTATTTTAAGTGAAAAAAATATTTATGCAACTGAATCACACTTCACTTTTAATATTATTTCATGCAAGAATGATCTTTCACAACTCAAGCACTTTTTTCAACTAATTCAATGGCACATCATTCATGTGTTACATGTAAATCTCAAGTTTTTGAACATTTTAAATATAAGATATTATTATTATCATTTAATATGCTATTTCAATTATATTTAAAATCTCAGTTGAGTCTACCGTTGGATTTTAGTTTTAACAACACTTATAGGTGTTTGGGTATCTTTGTTCACATATATGAAATTTATCACGCCTAATCATGCACACACTATATCCCTCATGAAAACCTAAATAGGTGTTTGGTGTCACACTTCATTTGTGTGAAAGTATGTATGCATGAAACACCTACTACCTTCACATGATGTATTGTATAGGGTATCTCCTCCTTCCTTCACAAAATCTAGGTAGGGTTCACGAGACATTAAGAATAATTCATGTATAAAAATTATATCACAGATTTTAAGTATTATATATGTTCACCATACCTTCATGAAACCTATGAAAGATACACAATATATCACTCAAGTACCTTCATGAAAACTTGGAAGAATTTATAGAACTCAATCACAATTTTCTTTGCATAACATTATCAGAGTAAGTAACTCAATAACTGGCTCATAGAATTGGTTCTTTTTCATGTATATGAGTGGCTAGTGGATCTTATTCACACTATAGATAATCAAAGAACTCCCCTTGTTTTCATAGTCGAGAGTTTCATATAACTATTTGCTTCCTTGTGTAAGAGAATGAGTGGAGATAATATATTTTTAGAAAATGAGAGATCTCATAGAAAAGTGAGAGACAAAACCTCTCTCAATAATGGATGATTTTCTTTATCAGCAAGGGTCACTTCCTTCCTTTGTTGACTTTCACTAAATCAAATCCCTCAAATAAATCCAAGTCAGTACTTGATAATAATATTACCAAAGATTTCGATGTTTGGAAATATTTCCACACAAGTTTCCTTATTCCGTGGCACTGAAAATAACAACATCACTTACTTTATGTTCAAATTATCCTCATGGTGAGAATCTTATATGTGTGAGATGATATATTCATTCCATTTCATAGATAAAACTTTATCTATGCATATAGGATGTATGGATGACCTTTTCAACTTTATTTTCATTCAACAATGTCATCTTCTTTGAATAACTACATGCATGAAAGATGAATATTGCATGAATTCCAAATCATCTTCATCTTCTCAAGATCTAGATCACAAAAAAATCTCAATATCAGCATGATCATGGAAGCCTTGACTTGAATAACTCTTAGGAACTATATATTTCAATGAGTCTAGAGGTTAAATATGAAGTCCCACGGTGATCGGAAAGCTGCGATCGATCGACTTAGACTACCAATGATATGTCAATATCTTTTAATATAGAGGAACACTTCCACATAGTATCCCATTATAAATCAAAATTTTGATTTTTTTGAGGTATGATTAATAAGTAAATCCATTTCCACTTCACCATCAATCCAAAACCATGGTTGACACCTATATACACTTGCACCCAGTCACCCTATATGGGCCATGTCTCACTAGTACAGTCTACCTGGGTACTCTCTTACATGCTATGGGGGTGCTATGACTTAACTATCATTTCCACATTTTAAGTGATTCACCCATACAATCCCTATGGGTGATACACTCCCTTACCTACCACCATGGGCTAGCCAGATTAACTGCCTCCCACCTGGATGATCCTAGGGTCCCACATATGTGGTTGATGTGGTCCTTTGTTAGCTTATGGTTAGAAATATTGTTTTGGGTAAACTCCCATAAAAAGAGTTGGACAAACTTTAAATAAGTCCCATATTAATTCTAAACATAAAATTCCAAACCAACTTACTCATCAATCCCCATCAACAAATATACTTCATGAAAAATATTATTTTTCATGGTCTTCAAATTTCTCCTCTTCTTTTCATTTTGGAATATAAATTCTAAAGATCTCTTTAACATCAAATAAACTTAACTCTTCACTTAATCTTCATTATTGTAAACAATGTGCTACCAACTAGTACACAATATTTAAACATGTAGACTCATTCATCAATAATCATACTTATAAACTAAAATTATTCAAAATAACTTCTTTTAAATAATAAGATTTAAGTACTTTCTACTTCATCTATTCATCCAAGCTACATTCACTTTGTTATGAAGCTTGGATATCTTGGACACTTCATCAGAACTTCTATAAATTTTTTTCTTTCAAACTTCTTCAACATGTTGAAATCAATGAAATATTGTTATTTCATTGACCACCATTTATAACCAATAAAAACCACTGAAAAAATACAAATCATACAAAAAGTGGTCTCTTTAATCCTCCCCTTTACCTCGAATGGTCTGAAGGCCTTCTTTTTATTGATTTTTGATAACCCCCCTTTCAAGGGATGAGGGGGAACCCTTAAAAGGCCCATAGTCTTAGAGATTACATGACCTGTAGGTATTAAAGGAAATATCCAGACTATAACTACATGGAACTGCTCCTCCCTAGCTTTTTCATCGTGATATCATCTCTCCACCTTTAATCCCCCCTTTATATTTATAGAAATACCTTCAAAGTTCTTTGAAAATAAATATGTAAATATATGAATATATCCCCTTTACTTTTCCAAGTTTTCATTTCAATTTTTCCTAAAATTATTGAAAATAAATAAAAATTTCATGGGAAATGGGTATAGTTCCATACTTATGCAATTTTACATCCATTATTTCACTTTAAGTGTACGTGATCCACACTAAATGTAAAAAAATATCATTTTATTTAGAAAAAAAAGCTATCCTTTACAAATCGATTTTGATACCACCTGAAATGAAAACTCATATAATTTTTCTCAAGGGTTTTCCACATTTATTACAGGATAAAGATACTAATTTTTATATGAAACATTTGTGAGTATAATCAACCTGAAACTCTTGTACTCAGTTCAAAAAATAGATAAAAACATTCAAGTGTAATAAGAAGAATAAGAGGGCTTAGAGAACTTCCATGATCCAAATTTTCTTATGTCATTGATTAATTTAATTAACCCCAAATTTTATTAATTTTATTATTTTTGATAACCAATGAGATATTAAGAAGAACACATACCTTTTCCAATGGAATGATATTCAAAAAATTTCCAGAATAATTAGATTTGTATAAATCAATATTTTATGGAAGATTATTCATCTTTATTCATTTTTCTTCCCCTCAAGGGGAAAAATATTAAAAATATTCATAATGGTGAATATATTCAAGAGTTTATTTAAAGATTTTCCGGTATAGATAATATACTAAAATAGATCTTCATCTTGTGACTGTCCAGATTTGAAAACTTCTATAACTTTAACAAGGATGATATTATTCAATACTTGTTCTTTAGGATACTAAATAAAAGATCAAAACAAGATGATATTTTCTTTATCCTTGTTGTCCATGATATTAAAAAACATTCTTAAACTTCATCAAATATGTTCCTCTATCATATTTTTACTTGAATACCTATGGAGGGAGGATTCATTCAAGTCTGATGAATTCATCAGCTTTTCTGTCAAGAATTGAAAACACTCATTGCTTCTCAGGTTCTCCCACTGAGAACTTTCTTCCCCTTTAGTTCCATGAATTATAAGAAAAAATAAAATACAAAAAATATTAAGGGAATAATTTGGATAATTCCTTTCTTCTCAATGTAAACAACAAGGTTGAGATAATTTTCTGAACCAAGTTTATGCATTTACTCAATTATTCATGCTTTCACAACTAAACTTATGTTTAGATTTATGTTGGGGTAGAATAAATCTCTTCACATTATCTTTTTATTTGTGTATAAAATTTTTCTTATTAATTATCTTCATGGATGATTAATTCTTAACCCTATTAAGGACTAATTATTTTTTTGGAAAAGTGGTTAAACAACCTTTTTAAATATGAACAAATTTCTTACATTTCTCACGTAGAAATTCCTTAACATAAGAGTTTTATTTTGTTAACAACCTCCCATATAATTTTTCTTCATGATGAGGAATATTTTATTTTACCTTTTCCTGTTCTTCTTCCATTTTATGCATTCTCTCCAAATCTTATGGAAAGATTACTAACATATCATTAGGAAAATTAGCAGTAAATTTGGATTTTACACATGGATTATTTTGAGTGCCATCATTCTTATTAATAATTTTGGATGATTCAATTTTCTTTAAATTATTTGATTTAAAATCAAATATATTCTCACTTTTCTTATTGGGAGATTTTTTTTTACAAAATTCTTCTACTTTCTCCCCAAGGTTTCTTCCTCTTTCTTAGCCAACTTTTGTGGTCTTATTTTCTCATCAACTTTGGATATATGCTGAGATGAGCATGAACCATTCTTGTGAGCACTACCATTACATGAATCATAGATATTTTCAACTTTTCCAAATCTATTTAAATTATACATATTTTTCTTAACATGTGGATGTTTTTTCTTGTTATCTGGGTTTATCCCCCTCGACATGGACTTCCTTTTTTTCTTTTTAATTTAAAGTATTATACCAACAATCTAATTCAAAATTCCCGAATCTGTTGTAGGACCAAAATTGACCCAAAAACTTTGATCTTCTTATTTCATTTGTAGGATGTTTTTGGGTTTTCTTCATAAATTTTTAGGGATCTTTGTGGGGAACCAACTTTCAAATTATTTTTTCTATTCACTCTAATAATGGTGGTTGGCTTCTCATCACTTTTCTTCATCCATACTTATATATATTTTATTTTACAACATACACTATTCATGATAAAAAATTTATAAACTTTAGTACAAGGTGGTATAGACGATACCTCTTTCTTAATAGATACTTTAGATAAATCATTGAATGAATTCATGATCTTATTATTACATATTGGAGGTCTTTTAACCTTATAATCTTGTAGTGAGTGTTGAGCAGTAGTAATAATTTTTTCCTTTTTTGTAAAGTCTCAATATGTGTGTTCTAAAGTTTTCCCAACTAAACTTCCAAATATATAAATTTCATATATTGAGTATTTTTTTTGATCATAAATCATAATAATCTTCTCTTCACAAGCCATATTCACTATTTCCATTTCTTTTTCATTAATCTTAACTTTGTTTTGTAACAAAGAGTCAATTTCTTTGATCTTATTAAATTTTTCTTCCAATTGTTAATCCTTGAAACCAATACTATTTTTCAACTTTTATTTAAGTGCATTGATAATTTATTCTATAGTATTCTTGAATTTCTCTCCCTTAAACTTCATTGATTCATTTGTATTCAAACTCTGAGGAACTTATTAAAATCTCCACTCTTTTTGCTCTAAAGGATCTAACTTTCTTAGAGAGATTTATACATTCTAGAAGTTTTTATTTTAAATCATTATCCATTTCTTATAACTTCTACTCAATCTGAGTGATCTCTTCCTATATGATTTCAAATATCCTTCATATAATAGAGACTAATTCTTTGGGATAACCATGCATCGTATAATTTAATACATCAATTGAAATATCAAATTAAATGTTATCACTCCCACTAGTACTTGGATCATATTAATGAAAGTTTTTACATTAAATAACATAAAACTCTTGATCAATTGAATTAAATAGGATATCCATATCCTTGGTTTAATCTTGAGACATATTCTCTTCACCTTCCAAGCCTGATATGTCTTTTTGTTAACATGGAATGGAGAAACTAATACATCCTATTATTTAGATAATATGTACTTCTTATTCATCTTTTTCTCTCTTTATTTCTCCTATTAATCATGGTATTGGAAGATATATAATTTTGATTATAGATAACTGAATCTTCACCAAAACTATACTTCATCATTAATAAAGTAAAGAAACTCAAATCTTCAAAATATAATAAATATAACATAGAGAATCTAATAGATATGAACCTTGGTCCTGATACCAATTGAGAGGAACAAATTGGGATATAATCAACACTAAGAGAGGGGTGAATAAGTGTTAGGAACTTTTTCACCAATTATAAATTTTATTCATTTTAACTCTTAAACCTATTTGGATCTTGATTCTCTTATTATATTGTCCTTACCACATACAAGTATATGAAAGTTGGTAAATAATGCACATAATATTTTTACAAGGTTCACTACCCAATAAGAGTAGTTATTCCTTATCATGTTTTTGAAATAATATAATACCACACAACCATAAGAAAATAACACTTTAACATGGTTACAACAATCATGGAATATCCTTTTACTTACATATCACTAAATTCAATTATCAGTGCTTGTTTGTCGCTCCTAGATAGTTCTTTATACTACCTCTGAATATAGTTTTCACCTTCTTATTAAGGTAGTATGTAAAACAAAGAAATTATTCCACCTGTTGATACTTATGATGGATTTAATAGTGCTTCTTTTTTCTTTTCTTCCTTCTTATTCGCTTGTTACTTTCATAATAGAAAACAAGCAACTTTCCTCCTTAATAGTAGAAAACTGATATTCCATCTTCTTCTATGTAAATAGATATATACAAATATTTTCTTTGATGTTATTAAATTTCCTTTTATTCCTATACAAATAGATATATACAATACTTTCTTCTCTTCTTCTCTTCTTCAGTCACAGTGATATGAATATTACCGTGGAAAAAAATATTAGACTTTATTAATAAAAAATATCAACAATTGTTATTGTATCATTTCTCCTTTGTTCTTCATGGTGCAGAAAATATTTATGAAACTGAATCACACTAAAATTTCAAAATTATTTTAGAAAATAACGATCTTTCACAACTCAAGAACTTATTTCAACTAATTCAAAGGCACAACATTCATGTTTTTCATGGAACTCTAAATTTTTTAAAACTTTTCACATATAAGATATTATTATTATCATTTAATGTGATATTTCAATTCTTTTTAGTATCCCAATTTAGTATTCCTTTGGATTTCAATTTCAATAACACTTGTATATTTTTAAGTATATTTATTTATATATATGAAAGTTAGCACAAAAAATCACGTATACACTTTATCTCTCACAAAAACTTGAATAGGTGTACAATTTCACACTTTATTTGCAATCAAGAATGTATACATGAAATATATACTAGCTTCCCATATGCATGTGTATGAGGGATATCCTTATTCCTTCAAAAATCTGGGTAGGTTTCATGGTACCTCTGGAATAATTCATGTATAAAAAGTATATCATGTGTGTTAAGTCTTCTATATGTTCACTATACCTTCATGAAAATGAGGAAATATGCTTGGTATATTGCTCAATTATCTTCATGAAAACCATGAAGGCTTCACAGAACTTAATCACAATTTTATTCACATAATACAATGGGAGTAAGTAACTCAAGAACTAGATCAAAAAATTAGTTCTTATTCATATAACCAAGTGGATCATGACTCTTCTTCCTGCTATAGATGAGTGAAAACCCACATTCTTCATGTATTCAAAAGGTTCATGGAACTATCTACTTAATTACATAAGAGAATGAGAAAATATACTCTATTTTCAAAAAACACGAGCTCTTGTAGAAATTTCAAACAACACAACTCTATTTACCATGAATACTCTCATTTTATAGGTGAGGATCAACAACTTTCTTTTTTAACTTTCACTGAATAAAATCACACAAATAAATATGAGTCAATACCTAATAATAATATTACCTAATTTCTAGGAATTTAAAAATATTTCCACATTGGTTTCCTTATTATATGATTCCAAAAATCATGGAATCAATTCCTTCACAATTGTCTTCTCCTCTTGGAGACAATCTCATGTGCATGTGATGATAGATGAATTCCCTTTCATAGCTCAAACTTTATCCATGAATATCAGATTCATGAATGGACTTTGAAACTTAGTTTTCATTCAACAATGCCATTATCTTCAAATAAAAACATGAATTCAAGATAAAGATCGCATTCCCGAAAACTCATCTTTATGTTATAGAGATCTCAATCATGAAACAATATCGATATCTACACAAAAATGGTAGCCTCGACATATATAACTCTAAAAAACTATATCTCTTGATGAGGTTAGAGGTAGAAGAAGAAGTTACATGGTGATTGGATGATTGTGATTTATCGAATCATAAAACCAGTGATATGTACATATCTTTTAATATAAAGGAACAATTACACACAATATCCCATCCCACATCAATATTTTAATCATTTTAGGTGCAATTAATATGTAAATCCCTTACTTATTCATTTTTGTGCTTTCACCAGGGTTGGAACCTAGATACAATTGCACCCACTTACCCTGCATAGGCCACACCTCACATGTACAGTCCACCTAGGCACTCTCCTGCACACCATGCAGGATCTAGGCCTCTACTATGATTTCCACATGCAAGAAATTCACCCATGAAATCCCAGTGGGTGTTATTCTCCCTTATCTACCACCATGAGATGTCGAAGTTTATTTCCTCCCATGTGGATTATCTTAGGGTCCCACATATATAGTTGAGGTGTTCCTTGGTTGGATTATGGATGGATATATATTTTTGGTAAACTCCCATAAAAAGAGTTAGCAAAACCTGACATAAGTTACATATTAATTCTCAACATAAAATTACAAACCAACTTACCCATAAATTCTCTTAATCAAATATACTTCATGTAAAATATTATTTTTCATGGTCTTCAAATTGCTCCCCTTCTTTTCATTTTGGAATATAAACTCCAAATATCTCTTCAACATCAAATCATCTTAGCTCATCACATCACCTTAATTATTGTAAAAAATGTTCTACCCACTAACATATGTTATTTAAACATGTAGAAAATATCATAAATCAATATTTATGTAAATTAAAATTCTTCAAAAGAACTTAATATAATAATACATGATTATTTTCTATTTCATCCATTCATCCAAGATACATTCATTTTTTTATCAAGCTTGGATATCATGGATAATTCAGCAGAACTTATTATAACTTATTTCTTTCTAATTTCTTCAATGTATAAACATCAATGAAATCTTTATTTTTCATTGAACACCATTTCCAACCAATTAAAATCATTTAAAATATATATAACTCATACACAAAGTGGGATATTCAGGTTATAAAATCTAAAATTGTTGTTGTCAATTCATTACATTACCTTCATCATGTGAAACATGTTAGATCATTTTTAATAAATTCATGATTTTATAGAATATTAATCAATTAATTCATTAATATTTTTTTCACACATTCCATATCACTCTTAAAATATTAGGAATTTACTTTTGATTATGATTGAATAGAATCTTTTAATGAGCTAAAGTGTAAACTATCTAGACCACCATTTATGAAAACACCTAACTAAGATCACCCTTATGCTACCATGTGATGATTTAAACCATGTTGTTGGACTATTGTTGTCTCAAATAATTTAAAAAGAAACCATTTCTTTAAATATGCTTTAATAACAATGGATTTATCTGAAAAACATTATACAAGCACTAGAAATCAATTTTTATCAGTTTTTTCCTTAGATAAATTTAGATCATATCTTCTTGGTACTAAGGTATATATTTTATTTGATCATTTATCCCTTCGATACCTAATAAAGAATGTAGAAGAAACTTCAAGGCTCATGATATGGATCTTGTTTCTCCAGGATTTTGATTTGGTGATAGAAGAAAAGAGAGGAGTAAAAAATCAATTAGAAGATGACTTGAACAGACTAACTCACACAACCAAGGTGTAAATACCAGAAAAAGATCCATTAAGTGATTTCATTCTAGGTGAATATACATATTTTATTGAAGGTGAGGTATCATGGTTTATTATTATGGTAAATTTCCTGATAACTTCGTAGGTTTCTTCTGCTTCGAGACCATATTAAACATTTAAAATCAAATATTAAAAGAAGTTTTTTGTTTGGGAAGATCCATATATTTAGAATATATATAATGGTCAAAGTATTAGGTGATTGTTTCATGAAATTTAGGTATAATATATCCTAAAATTTTATCACACTTTATCTTATGGAGACCACTTTGGACCTTAAAGAACTACTAGGAATGTTTTGGGATCTGGCGTATACTGGCTCACAATTTTTAAAGATGCTAGTGAATTACGTAAAAAATGTAAGCAATGCCAATTAACTAAAAATATATCCAAAAGAAAAGAAATTCCTCAGAGACAAATTATTTTTTAGGAGATCTTTAAGGTATGAGGTATAGTATTTATGGGATATTTTCCCATTTCATTTAGAAATTCTTACATCTTGTTAGCTGTAGACTATGTTTCAAAATTGTTGGAAGATAAAGTTATAAAAACTTATTATGACACTATTGTTTGTGGTTTTTTAGGACTAACATTTTTTTTAAATTTAGTGTCACATGGGAAATCATATTTGACCAAGGAACCCAGTTTTTCAATAGGATCATGGAAGATTTGATGAGAAAGTATAAACTACACCACAATTTGTCAACATCTTACCATACAAAAACCAATGAACAAGTTGAAGTTTCAAAAAGATAAATTAACAGAATCTTAGAAGAGTCTATCAATACAAATAGGATGGTTTGGATCCAAATCGTGGAATACACTTTATGGTATTATAAAATAACTTACAAAACCCTAACTGGAATGAGCCCACATAAGTTGATCTATTGGAAAAGTTTTCATCTACTTGTGGAGATAGAACACAAGGCCCATTGGGAAATCAAGGGGTTAAATATGTATTTATAGAAAGCCAAAAAAGAAAGGAAACTTTAAATTAAATATATGGAAGAGATAAGAATAGAATAATTTAAGAATTCTAGTATTTACAAGGATAGAACAAGAGTGTCATATAAAAATACTATTCAATAAGGAGACTTACATATGAAGATAAAGTGATGCTTTACAACTCAAGACCAAATCTAAATGCTTGGTAAAATTTGATCTAGATAGGATGATCTATTTTTTGTCCCTAATGTGTATCCATTTAGTGATATGTAGATAGTTAAATAAGGATAAAAGAACCCATTCTCTCTCAGTAGACATAGGTAGAAAAATTATATTTTCAATCTATCATAGACACTAGTGGAGGAGAACACACTACTCTAACTTTTATACCAATAAAACCCATAGGTTATAACTTTATTTAACATTTTTAACTACTGTACTTATTTAAAAAAAATTCAAACTTCCATTTATGTTAGAATGTATCAAGGACACCACATAACTCAAGTGTGGGGGAGGGAAACCTTTTTTTCTTTTAGGATTTTTATTTTTTTGTTTTTATTTTTCATTTTTGTGCATTTTTAAACCCCATTTAGATCAAATTGATTACCTTTTAAAGTTTGTAACAAATTCCAATTGTGAGAAACCGATTTAACCTTGGAAACTCAACTTAAATTATTTCGGAAATGACATTATTTTTAGATTAAAAGTGTAGATAATTCATGAAAATACCATTTATTTATAAATTACATACCACAAAATAATATCCAATGTTAAAATCCATTATCCAAGAGGAACCTAAAATAACTTTTAATTCTTACTTACAATGCCCACTAAGAGAACTAATTCATGACTTAATAACCATAATTTTATGAGAATTATAGTTAAAACCTTTGAGCATTGAGGGTATTATGTTGAAAATGATCGAGGAATTATTTTTATTAAAATACCTTTTTATAATAATCTTTTATTCTAGCCTACCTTGATGTATGATTATTATTATCCCCCAGTATCCATGAATGAACTTGTTAAGAGGACACATTAAAATACTAAAATTCAAAATCAAACCGATCTAGTAGTAATGGATGATCATAGTTGAACTTAAGTATGGGGGAGTATGTTTGTGAGAACATATAAAAAGAATTTGTTTATGAGATTATATAGGGAAGAAGATAATTTTTTTGGGAATATATAAGGGAAAATCATTCAAAAATTTCTCAAGGAAGTTCAAAAAACTATTTAATGATCATGTATTCCTCTCTTTCTTCAAAAATCAAGTTAGTGTAGAGCACACATAAAAAAAATTCTAAAGGAAATTTATGGAAGAAAATTTTACAACTATATAGTTTATTCACGTGTGAACATTACATAAGAATCTATACCGTTTTGGGAACTGAATCACTATAAGGGAGAGTATGTGATGCTACAATTTTTGAGTATAAATTTTTAGTCATGAATTTTTATTCAATTTGATCCAAATCTATTTATTTTGACTCAAAATATTTTAACAACAAAACCTTACAAACCATATCCATATAACACCCCTAGAAAATACCTATGATAAAACACTTAATTGAATATTTAGGTCGAGATTTAGAAACTAAATAATCCTATGGTGACCCATGCATGGGTTTGGAATGGGAATTTATTTTATTAAAATTCACACTTTGTGTGATGAGTACAATACTTCCAAGAAGGTAGGTATAAATTAGTGTGGATGAAAAATTAGAAATTATTGGAATTTTCTTCATACATATAATGTAGTTGATAAAATTTATAAGTCATGATGAGCTTGAGTGATATGGATATTGAAATAGGAACTAACATTAGTTAGAGTTTTGAATTTTACTCGGGGAAGTCTTTTGATGTTCACTTGTCTAAGAGTCCAAGGTTTAAGAGTAGGATAATTGACAGAGGTAATAAATTGATTATATTTTATTGATATTGAATTCATTTTATTCCCATATATTTATTAATTAATTGAGTCTTAGGATTTTTTGGAATTAAATAAACATTTCATTGGATTTTGTGAACATTTCATAAAATGGACAAAACTATGAATTTAATTGATTTATTTAATTTATGGAATAAAATGAATGGGTAGATATTGATAATCCTTTGTTTTATTATTTTAAAGAAAAAGAATTCACCTGAAGAATTTGAGGGTAAATAAGAATCATGTTTTAGTAGTGAAGAATATATTTTTCCAAGTCCATACATAAGAGTCACTCTAGGGTGCAGAAGGCTCATATATAAACATAACTCTATAATGATAAAGGATGTACAAGAGTCATACACTAATATTTAAGGGTACTTTTATGTTCACACAAAAAATTTATCAAAGTCCTTGTGAGATCCCCTATAATGCATAAGGATTATTCTTCTAAGTATTCTCCATATGTAAGTGTTACCCTAAGTCTCTAAATAATACATAAAAGTAAATCCAAGATTCCAGTGTATATATAAAGGTCCATATTTTTTTCTTAGGAAGTGAAGAGTTATGATTCCTTGAGATATGTAAGAGTCCTTAGACCATATGCAAGAGTCCTTTGGAGTTTTAAACTTGTAATGTGTCAAAGTTTATAGCCATCCTATATACGTAAAAGCAACCACATGTGATATATAATGGTAACCCCGTGGCTCACCTCGTATATGTAAATATTCCTAGGAGCTTCTATGTGATGCATATGGGTCCCATACATTATCTCTGGTTAGTTAAATCTAATACATAAGGGTCATTTAGGCACACCATATGATATTTAAGGGTATCATCCTTTGAAAAATATAGACAAAAGAATTCCCCATATGAAAAAATATTTTAAAATATTCATAATTAACCACAAAAATGAAGATCATATGGGTGGTAGGGCCTATACATATAGTGTTAACTGATGTTCCAAGTGGATAGTGCAGTCACACTAGGGGGGGTGTAATGACCTAAAGTTTTATCAATGGAATTCCCTTCTTATAATTATTCCTTATAGTATAATCACATTAGGAATCAAAATGACATATAATTATACTAAATATTATATGACCATTAAACATAATTTTTCCACTTCTATGTTTTGAATTTCAAAAATCCGACATACACGATTGTGTTTAAGATGATTTTTGGAGTCTAATAAAACAAAAATATTTTTTTGGTGAATAGTAACATACCCTTATGAATATTAAACTATCCTTATGAATAGTAATATGACCCTTATGAATAGTAAATCATCCAAAATAATAGTAACCTTACCCTTGAATAATTAAATAAAATTAAGGTATCTTATAAGTGACAACTTGAACATAGTAAAAGTATTGGTATTTTTGTTAATCATAAATAAGTAATTATAATTAATTAATTAATTAAAAATAAAATTTATTTTCTTAAAATGTTTTCATAAATTAAAAAATCTATGTCTTCTAGATTTAAGATGATTTTAGAAGACCTTAAGTAATTTTTGAAAGCATTATAAAATCAGTTTTAATTTTAAAAACTGTTTTTTTTCAAGTAAATTATGATTTTAATTAAATATTAAATTAATAATATTTAGAAATTTATTTTTGAAAAATGGAATTCATTTTTAGATTCTACACATCAAAAAATGTTTGGGGTGAATTTTTGGTATTTTTCTGAAATACTTGAATTTTTGATAAATAGCGAAATACCATAATTTACAAAATTAGCTAAATAAGCTAATTATAGAGTCATGTATGATGTTATACTGATGTAAGACCACTTGGTTCGGGATCACATGATAAAATTACTATTCTTGGTCATGGAAGACTCACTATTCCTTGTCTTGTGGGGAAATAATAAACTAATGAATTTTATATTGAGAAAACCCCTCTCCCCTCCACTATAAATACCACCCTTCACACCCTCATTTCCTCACACCTCTCAAGATTCAAGATTTGTCTAAATTATTCCCAATAATCTTCCCTATAACCTCCCCCACGTCCAAGAGATTCTGTTATCATCAAAAGACCAAGCCTAGGCCCCTTAAGGAGGATCTCAAGAGGAGGATTCAAGAGGTAATTTCTCTCCCTCTTCTCCTTTAATTCCCTTTCAATTTCAAGTTCTTTTCTTATTCTATCCCCACCTATCTTTGTAAAAATGGTGTGGTAACTCCATTATAATACATATAATATAATTTTATGATACTAATGGGATATTATACCATCCAACTCTCTTCTACTCTTCCTTTTAATTTATAAAAGAAAACATTGTTCGTGAGGTGTTAATCTATCACCTTCAAGAACAACATGTTTTCTTTATTCATTTATACCTTCAGATCTGGTCATGAAACCATTTTTATGGTTGAAACAGAATATTTTATATGTATTAAGTCCTATTTAATGTTTTTAACTAAATTATTTACATATTACTAAATGATTAATCAAAACAAGTTCATTGTGATAAAAAAACCGCCGAAATTAACACAAACAATCATCATTTAATTCTTATCTAATGATTCATCCACATGGTATACAATATAATTCATTATAAAATAATTTTAACTTATGTAATATCATTAATAACATGTAATATATGTTCTTTATGTTTATTGATGCTCTACACGAACTTCAATTCATGAATACATGTGAAACGCTCAAGAAAACCATAAAAATGAACATTTCTGAACAATGTTTTTAAACTCTATAACTCATAAAAAGGCCCATAAAATAACACAATGAAACCAAAATGACCCCTATTAATGTATAAAAGGTTATTTAATTTCTAATTAATTAATATAATGTCATTATATTGGACATTAAATCAAATTAAGTGTTCAGATATAAGGTAAAGTGAAATTCTCGAGCCCAACTTTCATCCTTCGGGTTCTCACTCTTTCACTCCTTTTTGATATGGTTACTCCTTAAAAATATTTTGTTCATCATTGTATTTCATTTTTTGGGATATAAATTTTTTTCACTGGTATTTATGTCAAACAAAATGTTTTCCCAAATAACTCTTATTTTAAGAACACATCTTTTACTTCTCATTCAAGGTTGACAGTTCTTGTAACTTGTATATTATTCCCTCTTTCTTTTGGGAACCCAATGTTTATGAATGTGTTATTATGAGATAAAACCCATTAATTTTCATGGGTTAGTTATTTTCATTTTTGATATATTTTCATTGTGTCATTCATGATAAATGATAATGTTATGATGTGACAGGTGTGCCTGGAATTATATAGTGAAATATGAATGTTTTAATGTGACAGGTGCACCCGAAATTATACAGCACTCCAATGCATTGGGTAAAGTGATGAATCTCATGAGTTAATGTGAAATTATGTGTGAAAAAGATTCCAGCTTTGTTCAGAAGTTTGTGTGGTAGTTAACCACTAAGACATGATGTTTCATTTTTATGCATTGCCACATTTCAAGACTTTTATTAATGATTCCCCTCATGTTCATGATCTTTTGCCTATGTTATGATTATGATCACCCATTTTTATATTGTTCTTATATATCCTATTACTTGCATTTTAGGTCACCCCTTTTTATGTATATCCTAAAGTGACTACATGTACTAAGGAGGGGTCAAGTGCCAATAAGAAGCTAGAGAATAAGGAATTAAAAATATACATTTTTGCTCGATATTTTAATTTGTTATGTATAGTCCTAGTTTTCCCAAGACACTAAACCATTGTATACTCTATGTGTAATAATATTATTTTGATTATCTTTAAAATTTTGTAATATTAATGTAAGAAAAGGCTGGGTCTCTATAGTTGGTATCAAAGGAAAGGTTTAGTTAATTTGGGAATTAGGATTAGTAAACCCTAGAGAAAACCTCTAGCATGAGACTTAATACAAATATGCATAGAATAATCTTTACATAGGAATCCCATAATTTATGATTTTAGAGAAAATTTTTCAAATGAATAAGTTATTCATGAATTGTTGACTTATGTTTTGTTCTAACCTTCTCTATTTTAGAAAATGGTGGGAACCATGAGAAACTAGGCCAACAACTCGTGTGAGGGCCAATGAAACAATTGCCTGAATGACATCCCTAATGATTTGGGAGGTGGAATTCTAATATTCATGGAGATTCTTACCCAAATATCTTAGGTTATGAACAATAACCATTACAATGGGGAACATACACCTTCACCAAAGAGGGAGCAGCTGGAAATTGAATGTTTTATGAGGCAATAACCACCGATGTTTAGTGGATCTTCCGATCCACTAGTTTCGAAGCAGTGGGTCAACTCCATGGAGAAGATATTTTCTATGCTTCACTATTCTGATATGGGGAAGGTGAATTTATCCATTTATCGTCTATTTGGAGAGGCTGATCAATGGTGGGATTTGATTAAGAACACCAAGCCAAGGGAGGAAATTGAAGATATGGAATGGGAAGACTTTAAGATCATATTTCTTAATAAGTATTTCCCACGAACTCTTCACATAAATATGGAGAGAGAATTCATAGAACTCAATAAAAAATAAGGATAATCTTCAAAACCTATGAAGAGAATTTCACAAGGCTTGCAAGGTACGCTTCAGGTTTTGTTATCAACAATGATAAAAAAATTTATAGGTTCTTTAGTGAATTAAAACCACACCTTCGAAAGGCTCTTGTAATTCAATACTTTGGGATTTATGAATAATTTGTTCAGTGTGCTCTCAAAGTGGAGATGAAGTTTGGAGAATGGTCCCACGACTATGGTGATAAGAAATGAAAGATGAAGTTTCAAGCTGGAGGATCTAATGAAAATGGTGGGAAGAAAACTCAATGACCCACATGACAAAAATGTGGGAAGTTTCACCACGGGAACTTCCTCAAAGGGATGAGGAAGTGCTTAAAGTTTGGGAAATAAGGACACCATGCTCAAGAGTGTTGAAAATACATGAAAAATAAGGAGAATGTAGCCGAAGAAAGGAGAGAACCACCCATGGTTCAATGCTATAACTGTAGGGAGCTAGGGAACTATGCAAGCCAATGCACTAAGCCTCAAGTTCTCGAGGGTAATTAGTGTTAGTAGCCACCGAATCCAAAGGAACAAGGGAAGGCTTATGTCATCACTACTAAAAAAGTGGAGCAAGATAATGAAGTCATACAAGGTACACTTCCTATTCACTCAAGAATGGAAAAAGTCTTATTTGATTCTGGTTCTACGCATTCCTTTATATATTGCAAGTTTTCTAGAACTATAAAATCAAATCCCCAAAACTTTGAAGTAGAAATATCTGTAAAAACACCAAGTGGTGAAATCATTTCAACCCAAGTGTTTGACTCTTCTCCTATTGGAATATGTAGGAAAATTCTTCCAGTGAATCTTGTAATACTTCCCTTGGGTGAATTCGATGCTATAATGGGAATGGATTAGCTCTTGTTATATAGAGCACATATCAACTGTTGTGAAAAGGAAATATCTTTTCATATTCTGAACCATCCCATGATCCTCTAAAAATGCAAGGAATATCATGAATCTCCTTTGAAAAATCCTTCCATGGTGTGGGTGTTGATTCCCTATTAAGAAGCATACCTTTCCCAAATGGTTGAGTCAAAGGAAAGTTCTAACCTTGAGGAAATGCCTATCGTGAGGGAATATGGTGATGTATTTTCTAAAGAGTTACTTGGAATTCCCCTGGATTGTGAGGTAGAGTTCTCAATTTAACTCATACCTGAAGCTACTCCTATCTCAAAGTGTCCCTATAGGATGGCTCCTATCGAACTAGAGGAGTTAAATAAGCAGCTATAAGAGCATCTGGACAAAGGGTTTATACTCCCTAGTGCATCACCTTGGGGTGCACCAGTGCTCTTTGTAAAGAAGAAGGATAGAACAATGCGGGTGTGTATCGATTATTGGGAACTCAACAAGATCACCATAAAGAACAAGTATCATCTTCCAAGGATTGATGACTTGTTCGATAAGTTAAGAGGATCTCAATACTTATAAAAGGTGGATCTTCATTCTGGATATCATCAGTTAAAGGTGAAGAAGGAAGATATTCAAAAGACTGCCTTCTGTACAAGGTATGAGCACTATGAGTTTTTGGTTATGCCCTTCAAACTTACTAATTCCCCTACAATCTTCATGGATTTGATGAATAGAGTCTTTAGACATTACCTCGAAAAATTTGTGGTAGTGTTTATTGATGATATTCTCATCTACTTCAAGAGAAATGAGGAACATGAAGAACACCTAAGACTTGTGTTGGCGACATTGAGAAAGGAGAAGTTGTACACCAAGTTCAGAAAGTGTGAATTTTGGATAAAGAAATTCACTTTCTTGGGACATGTGATCACAAGTGAGAGAATTTCTGTGGATCATTCAAAAACAAAGGTGATTGAGGAATGTCCTAGGCCCTCTAGTGTCACAGAAATCCGTAGTTTTCTTGGATTAGCTGGGTACTACCGATGTTTTGTGAGAAACTTCTCATGACTATTAAGCCAGCTAACTAAGTAAACAAGGAAAGGGGTAAAGTATGTCTGTATGGAAGAATGTGATGGAAGCTTCAAGGATCTAAAGAGAAGGCTGATCACTGCACCTGTACTCACACTACTGAAAAGTGGAGAAAGTTTTGTGATATATAGTGATGCATCAAAGAAAGGCTTGGGTTGTGTACTCATGAAAAATGATAAAGTGATAGCCTATGCCTCACGACAGTTGAAGATCCATGAGCAGAACTACCCAACACCTGATCTAGAGCTAGCTGCCATGATTTTTTCCTTGAAAATCTAGAGGCACTACCTTTTTGGCGAGAAGTGTGACATATACATCGACCACAAGATCCTAAAGTATATATTCACACAAAAAGAGCTCAACATGCATCAAAGGAGATGGTTAGATCTGATCAAGGATTACGATTTCTCTATTCACTATCATCATGGAAAGGAGAACAAGGTAGCTGATGCTCTAAGTAGAAAAGAACCTTCTACTCTATCCATGTTATAGATTGAGAAAGACCCTATCTTCTTGGATATGAAAAGGATGGATTTAGAAATCATAAGGGCAGGAGATACATCCTACCTTGCCTAAATTATTGCACAACCATCCATCCAAGAGAAGATTAAGGAATCAAAAAGGGATGATATAGATATACAAAAGAGGGTGAATGCCATAAAATAAGGGAATCTTCAAGAGTTCCATATCGATGATGATGGTGTGATTCGGTTTGGATTGCGGCTTTGTGTGCCTTCATCACCCGAGATAAAGAAGGAGCTATTGGAAAATGCACATAGCTCAACATTATCTATCCATCCTAGGAGTACCAAGATGTACCGTGATCTTAGAGAACACTTCTAATGGGATAACATGAAAAAGGAGATCACGAAATATATCTCAAGTTGCTTGGTATGTCAGAAAGTTAAAGAAGAGCGACAAATGTCCAAAGGGTTATGAATCTATTGCATATACCCATGTGGAAATGGGAGAATGTTACTATGGACTTTGTTATGGGTATCCCGAAGACATCAAAGGGAAATAATGCGATATGGGTTGTGGTTGACCAACTCACCAAGACTGCCCATTTTATCACTATTTGGGAAGACCTATCACTTGAACAACTTGCAAAGATATATGTGAAGGAAGTGGTGAGACTGCATGGAGTTCCACTCTCGATTGTCTCTGATCATGATACAAGGTTCACATCTAAATTCTGGAGGAGCCTTAAACATGCTTTGAGTACTGAATTAAATTTCAGCACATCCTATCACCCCCAAACCGATGGACAATCTGAAAGGACTATTCAGACGCTTGAAGATATGCTAAGAGCCTGCTCTCTAGAATTTGAAGGTGGATAGGATCAACATTCCCCATTGGTTGAGTTATCATACAATAATAGCTTCTACTCGAGTATTCAAATGTCTCCATATGAAGCTTTGTATGGAAAGAGATGCATAACTCCAACCTGTTGGGATGAAGTTGGAGAAATAAATCTACTTGGACCCGATCTTGTAGAAGAGATGACAAAAAGGTTGAAGTCATCCAGAAACACATCAAAGCTGCTCAGAGTCGGCAAAAGAGCTACACTAACAAACGTCGAAGGGACATGGAGTTCGACGTTGTGGACAAAGTCTTCCTTCGAATATCACCATGGAAGATATTCATGCGATTTGGAAATAAATGGAAGTTAAGCCCAAGGTACATTGTTCCCTTTGAGATCCTTGACCGCATAGGAGCCGTGGCCTATCGGCTTGCACTTCCACTAAATATGGCTCAAGTTCATGATGTGTTTCATATATCACTGCTAAGGAAGTACATACCTGATCCCTCATATTTACTAAACTCAGAGGTGGTACAACTGGAAGATGATCTCTCCTATGAGGAGCAGCTAATAGAGATTCTGGACCAGAGAGATAAGGTTCTACACAATAAGACAACCCACCTTGTCAAAGTGTTTTGGAGGAACCATAAGTTTGAAGAAGCTACATGGGAACCAGATGAGGTGATGAAGGAGAAGTACCCTCACCTATTTATGTAAAATGAAATTTCGAGGGTGAAATTTCATAAGGGGGAAGAATGTAACGACCCAATGTTTTGTCAATGGAATTCCCTTCTTATAATTATTCCTTATAGTATATATTAGGGATAACAATTACATATAATTATACTAAATATTATGTGACCATTAAACATAATTTTTTCTACTTCTATGTTTTGAATTTCTAAAATCCGAAATACACGGTTGTGTTCAAGATGATTTTTGGAGTCTAATAAAACAAAAATAATTTTTAGTGAATAGTAACATACCCTTATGAATAGTAACCTATCCTTATGAATAGTAATATGACCCTTATGAATAGTAAATCATCCAAAATAATAGTAACCTTACCCTTGAATAATTAAATAAAATTAAGGTAACTTATAAGTGACAATTTGAACATAGTAAAAGTATTGGTATTTTTGCAAGTCAAAAATATTTAATTATAATTAATTTAAAATAAAATTTATTTTCTTAAAATGTGTTCATAAATTAACAAATTTATGTCTTCTAGATTTAAGATAATTTTATAAGACCTTAAGTAATTTTTTAAAGCATTATAAAATCAGTTTTAATTCTAAAAACTGTTTTTTTTCAAGTAAATTATGATTTTAATTAAATATTAAATTAATCATATTTAGAAATTTATTTTTGAAAAATGGAATTAATTTTTGGATTATACACATAAAAAAATGGTTGGGGTGAATTTTTGGAATTTTTTCTGAAATACTTGAATTTTTGATGAATAGCGAAATATCATTATTTACAAAATAAGCTAAATATGCTAATTATAGAGTCATGTATGATGTTCTGCTGATGTAAGCCCACTTGGTTCGGGATCACATGATAAAATTACTATTATTGGTCATTTAAGACTCACTATTCCTTGTATTGTGGGGAAATAATAAACTAATGAATTTTATATTGAGAAAACTCATCTCCCCTCCACTATAAATACAACCCTTCACACCCTCATTTCCTCACACCTCTCAAGCTTCAAGACTTGTCTAAATTCTGCCCAAGTATCTTCCCTAGAACCTCCCCCACTTCCAATAGCTTCTGTTCTCATCAAAAGACCAAGTCTAGGCCCCTTAAGGAGGATCTCAAGAGGAGGATTCAAGAGGTAATTTCTCTCCCTCTTCTCCTTTAATTCCCTTTCAATTTCAAGTTCTTTTCTTATTATCTCCCCACCTATCTTTGTAAAAATGGTGTGGTAACTCCATTATCATGAATATAATGGAATTTTATGATAATAATGGGATATTATACCATATAACCCCCTTCTCATCTTCCTTTTATTTTATAAAAGAAAACGTTGTTCGTGAGGTGTTAATCTATCACCTTTAAGAACGACATGTTTTCTTTATTCATTTATACCTTCATATCTGGTCATGAAACCATTTTTATCATTGAACAAGAATATTTTATATGTATTAAGTCCTATTTAATGTTTTGGAACTAACTTATGTACATATTACTAAATGATTAATCAAAACAAGTTCGTTGTGGTCGAAAAAACCACCCAAATTAACCCAAACAATTATCATTTAATTCTTATCTAATGATTCATCCACATGTTATACAATATAATTCATTATAAGATCATTTTAAATTCTGGAATATCATTAATAAGATGGAATATATGTCCTGTTTGTTTATCCATGCTCTACATGAACTTCAATTCATGAATACATGTGAAACGCTCAAGAAAACCATAAAAACAAACATTCCCGAACAATGTTTTTAAACTCTATAACTCATAAAAAGTTCCATAAAATAACATAATGAAACCAAAATGACCCCTATTCATGTATAAAAGGTTCTGGAATTTCTAATTAATTAATATAATGTCATTATACAGGACATTAAATCAAAGTATGCGTTCAGATATAAGGTAAAGGGAAATTCTCGAGCCCAACTTTCATCGTTCGGGTTCTCCGTCTTTCACTCCTTTTTGATATGGTTACTCCTTAAAAATATATTTTTTCATCATTTTATTTCCTTTTCTAGGATATAAATGTTTGTAACTAGTATTTATTTCAAACTAAATGTTTTCCAAAATAACTTTTCTTTTAAGGACACACCTTTTACTTCTCATTCAAGGTTAACGGTTCTTGTAACTTTTATGTTATTCCTTCTTTAATTTGGGAACCCAATGTTTATGAATGTGTTATTATGATCCCATTACTTTTCATGGGTTAGTTATTTTCATTTTTGATATATGTTAATTGTGGAATGCATGATAAATGATAATGTTATGATGTGACGAGTGCACCCGAAATTATATAGCTCAATATGAATGTTTCAATGTGACAGGTGCGCCCAGAATTATACAAAACTCCAATGCATTGGGTAAAGTGATGAATTTCATGAGTTAATGTAAAATTATGTGTGAAAGAGATTCTATATTTTTTCACAAGTATGTGTGGTAGTTAACCATTAAGACATGATGTTTCAATTTTATGCATAGCCACATTTCAAGTCTTTTATTAATGATTCCCATCACGTTCATGATATTTTGCCTATGTTATGATTATGGTAACCCATTGTTATATTGTTCTTATATACCCTCTTACTAGGATTTTATCTCACCCTTTTTATTTATATCCTCAGGTGACTACATGTACTAAGGAGGGGTCAAGTGCCAATAAGAAGCTAGAGAAGAAGGAATTAAAAAATGTGTTTTTCCTCGATATTGTAATTTGTTATGTATGGTCCTAGTTTTCACAAGACACTAAACCATTGGATCCTATATGTGTAATACTATTATGTTGTTTATATTTAAAATGATGTAATATTAATTTAAGAAAAGGCTGGGTTGCTATGGGGGGGGGGGTTGAATCAATGTTGACCAATTTTATCAAATTATTTAAACAAATTTTTTTACCACTTTTTTATTTAAAACTCTTTATTGGTAAAGATGTATGGATTTGTTTAATCATTATTAACAAATATTCACATGACATGCAATGAAAAAAATGTAAATGGAGCACAACACAAGGGATTTTGTCATGACCCGACCCAATGGTGCTCAAGCTGAAACTCCCTAATCCCACCTCCAACAGGCCAGGGGTTGGTGACAAGCGTTGAGTAGTCTATCACACACATGGGAGGCCTTAGCGTAATGCACCTGTACACACTCACCCACATACACCTCTGTGAAACAGTGCAGAGATATATAAAAAAACTAAAAATAAATGCATTCATACATCTATCCCAACCAGAGTATAGAAAAGGTAAAAAAATGGAAAATACAAGGCCCACCAAACTAAAAATACAAAAGAATCCAACCTATTCAGAATGAGGGGATCACTGTCAAATGAACCCACTGATAAGATCCTCAGATCATCTCTGGCAAACACCCTGTTCAGTCTAACTCACTAAGCTCTACCTGCTCCGGGTCCTGCTGGGACTCCGTAAAAAGGTATGTGGTCTATAAAATACAGAATACATGTGCATGAAAATATCGTGTAGGGGTGAGTATAAAGATACTCAGTAGGCACCCCAAAACCCCCAAAATAAATGGAGAAAATTAAAGGTAATAGTCTGCTCATCCCAGTCAGAGGGAACCCAAATGAGAGAGAAACTCCATCTCAAGACCATCCTTAGCTAAAAACGAATAGTCAGCTCAAACCACATAGTGAGGCAACCTAGAAGTAACAAAACCAAAAATAAAACCCAAAATAAAACCACATATACTCATCTCAGGCCCCAAACCTCATTAGGTTCTGACCTCATCACCAGCGAAAAGTTACAAATCGAGGCTCTAAAGAAAACCACCGAAAGCATAATCCAAGAGCTGAGCCATCCATGACCATAGTCATCCCAGAGATACACCCCATCTCAAACAACCCAGCCATCCCTAATGGTCCATACAATAGAACACGTTCGTCATATATTGCTACTAATAACATCATGCTGGAACTCAGAGAAAAAAAAACTCCTCGGATAGGGAATCACTCTTAGGGCCTACTAGGGGATACTAGAACCCGGTCTAGTAACTCAAAGATCTCTTAGATAGGGTATCACTCCCAGGATCCACTAGGGGATACTACAACCTGATCTAATGTTCTATAGATCACATCACTCTAATAGAGGATCTTCACCCATGTAAAGGTGGTCATGACGATACTAAAAACCCCATTTGGTATAACTCATGAAGGAGGGGATCGTACCTACGATACCCAAAACCCTACCAAAACCACCTGATGAGTAGGGGATCGTATAACTGATGACACCACAATACTAATATCATCTCCCACTATCTAGGGGATCATATACCCAAAGATTCCATAAAACCCTATAGGGCTGTTATTCTAGATAGGGGATCTTTTCCCATGTAGTGTTGGTCACATAGATACCAAGAACCTGATCCAGGGAAATGATAAGCAAGAGGATCCCACCCTAGCCTCACCAGAGGGATGAAACAACTCTATAAAATCTTATCTTATTGAGGTTCTAATCCTATATCAAGGATGTAATACAAAAAACCCTCATAGAATAAGAACTAGGGGGACCTAATCAACCCTGTAGGTCAAGGCGTCGCTAACCTAATAATCCCTTATGATATCTCCTACACACCATACCTCTTGGGCTCAAACTGTGGCCACCATCGTGTTCTATGTGTAAAAACATACAGGATAGGATACTTACTTACCCAAAATGGATAACCGGTCAAAAGGGAACTTTTCACTACAACAAGCCCAAACAAGTCATTGTGGGGCCCATGAATCAATTTTGGTTTAAGCACATAAAATCCATATTGAAAATTCCACATCAAATTTAGGGTCTCAACACTGCTGATGGCATGTCAAATAGACATTGGACACAGGAGATACATTCGATAAAAGATTTTCCAAATAATAATAATTATATTATTATTATTTTAATTGGAATTTCGTACCACTGAGCCTTGAGACCGAAGCTAAAAGTTCTCAAACTAGCCTTAAAAGTTCCTCCTCAACCTAAGAATCATGTTTCCATAGATGAAACTTAAATCAGACACTCGGTTTGAGAGATACGGTGGTTTAAAACACACTTGGCCTGATCCGACTAGACCGGCCCACTGCGACTGGTCTGCAGCATAACATGGGGATTTTTTATTAATCATAAAGAAGAGAGACAAAATGGAAAAACAAGAGAGGCACAGTCAAGGGGGCCTGAAAAAATGCAAACCAAGTGCGTTTTCCCAAACAAAATCCGCACACTCATGGGGTAATGATCCTAAGGAGAAATAAATAATAGAAGGATCACAGAGGTTGCCTTGGGATACCACGTAATCAGCAAGAGCATTACCCTCGCACCATGAACCTAATGTGCCACCGACCCGTGGCCCAACCGTGTGCATCCTATGAACCTAATGTGCCACCGACCTCTACCCTTCGGCGTTCCGCACCTATCATAGCCTTTGTGCCTCCCGTGGCCTCCACCGCCCCCGACGCCCCACGCCGTTGCACCGGCTTTGTGCTCTGCCATCACCGCACGACCCACCACCACCGCTGGCCGGAGCCACGCCCTGCCAGACCCGTTCTGTCATCACCTTTCACAAACCACCAAAACCACTCCAGTGGTCGGAAAACAATAAGAGACCTGTTTTGGAAACCTCAGGACCCTATCTACATAGACACAATTACAATTCAAACAATAATGAGTATAATCAAGGGGATCGGGATTAAAACTAAAATTTTCCTACCTCGTGGAGAACTTCCAATGCTTTGAGGTCGATTCAGCGCTTAGAAGATACTGATTCACTATCTGGGATCATCCACTATCAAGATTGGAGATCAAATACACATCATTTCGTCAATTTGTCCTTTAATTCATCGGCAGAGAAGGAGAGGGGAGGGACTGCCTCCTGCACGCACCAATAAGGAAGAAGTGGAGGGGGAGAGGATTTGTTTAATTTTTAATAAAACAATATCCTCTTAACACCCCAGTAAACCCTGACCTGAAACCCATCACCAACTAAACTTATATCATGACTAGGGTAAACACGATGTCAATTGCAATCTCAGAAATTCCATCCGAGACTCCATTCAAGAGTTATTTAATCTGACGTCAAAAATAAATAAATAAAATTTATTTATGAAAATTACCTTAATAAATTTTTCCATAGAAGTTCCTTGCCCACAAAACTTATACCTCACTTAGGGTAAACGACATGTTCTGGACTCAACCGTGCCCTAGTATTTTTGATATGAGATACTGTTTAAGAGATTACCCATTTATGACACATAAAAAGTATAAAAATAATTAATATTTTTATAAAATTTATTCCAAGAACACCTGGCCATGGAATCACATGCCGTCTTAGCACCTAAATTTGGAAATATATGTAGAAATATTCCAAAGTTTGACAGGGCCAAACTTGAGTTGCTACATCCTCCCCACCATTTAACTTTTTGTCCTAGAAAACAAAAAGACCAGGTTCACAGGAAAAAGCGAAGCTCTATACTAGAACTCCCACGCCAACGAGCTAACCCTAACCACCACCAAGGCTACCCAATGTTTCCATGCTACCCACAAGCACACACTCTTGGGAACACAGAAGAACTACCTCACCCAAGTCCAACTCAACTAGGTTGACATCGTGTGACAAGTTAGGCACATGTCTCCTCAGCTGCGATGGGTGGGAAACACCAAGAGCCTGGTCTCTTGTATTCATAGGGTCTAGTAGTATGCTACCTCACTAACCCAACACAACGACCAAAAAACTGACTCCAAAACACAAAAGTCAAAGGGACTCATCCATCACACCTTGATACTATCCACTTTGGGTGGCACCGACTCACCCACATGATTTTTCATTGCATCTCAAGGACAAATCTTAGTGGGGAAAGCGTCCATCATTCTTATGAGTCTAAATCCATGTAAAACACAATAAAAACTTCTCAATAAACTCACGTACCAAGATAAATAAAAAAACATGAGGGTATAAACATATAAAATAGGGGTCACATCTCAATGAATCATTATGGGTCTGCATCAAAAGAGTCCACTAACGCCTGGACAAACCCTAAAAAAGGATTTCAGCTAGGACCACTATCTAGTTGAAAGGTGTCCTCAAGAGGTGGAAGACACGAGTGACTACCACGATCTAGTCATTAGCAGCCTAGGGGTCTAGGACACCCCAGAACCTTAGTGGTCACTACCTCTAGAACTCATGTAGCATACTCAGCCTGTGTGCATCCTCGTCCTGCACTGCCGACACAACCTGCTACTCGACAGGTGGTGGTTCAACTGGTGGACCACCTGGAGGTCCCAAATCTCCCCCAAAAGGAGCAACTAAAATTAAGTAGTCTGATCATCCAAACTAGAGAGAACCCAAATGAGAGAAAAACTCTATCTCGAGACCATCCTCAGCTAAACACGACTAGTCAGCTCAAATCACATAGTGAATCAACCTAGAAGTGACAACACTGTAAAGAAAAATATAAAGAACACCAGATATACTCGTCTCAGGCCCCAAGCCTCATGAGGTTCTGACCTTGTCAAAAATGATAGGTTACAACTTGAGGATCTAAATAAAAGCACCAAAAGCATACTCCAAGAGATGAGCCATCCGCGATGACACTCTTCCTAGAGATACACCCCATCTCAAAAAACCTAGCCATCCCTGATGGCCCATCCGAGAGAACATTCTCATCATATATCACCGCTAATATCATCACACTGAAACTCACTAGAAATAAAAAACTCCTCAGATAGGGGATCACTACCAGGGTCCTCTAGGGGATACTAGAACCCGATCTAGTAACTCGAAAATCTCTTAGACATGGGATCAATCCCAGGATCTTCTAGGGGATACTACAACCTGATTTGACATTCTACAGATCACATCACTCAGATAGAGGATCGTCACCCGTGTAAAGGTGGTCATGATGATACAAAAAATCTTATCTGGTATAACTCATGAAGGAGGGGATCATACCGACGATTCCACAAACTCTATAAAAACCACTCGCTGAGTAAGGGATCATATAATTGATGATACCACAACCCTACTATAATTTCCCATTACGCAGGGGATCATATACCCAGAGATAACACCAAACCCTATAAGACTTTTCTACTAGATAGGGGATCACTGCCCATGTAGTGTTGGTCATAGCGATACCAAGAACCCAATCTTGGGAAATGACAAGCTAGATAATCCCAACCTGGCCTCACTAGAGGGATGCAACAACTATATCTGAGCTCATCCAATCTAGGGGATCTCAATCCTATACTGAGTATATAACACTAAAAACCCTTATAGTGTAAGGAATAGGGGGACCCACTCAACCCTTCCGGTCAAGGCATCATTGAACCAAGTGACCCTTATGATATCACATCCACATTGCACCTCTTAGGCTCAAACCATGGCCACCATCGCATTCTATGTGGAAAAACACGCAGGATTGTCTACTTACTTACCCAAAACAGATAACCGGTCAAAAGGGAACTTTTCACCACAACAAGACCGAATGGGTCATTGTGGGGCCTATTACTTGACTTTGGTTTAAGAAGAAAAATCTATCTTGAAACTTCAAACTCAAATTTAGGGTCTCAATTCCACTGACAATATGTCAATCGGACATCGGACATAGGAGATATGTCCGTTACAAGATTTTCCAAATAATAATAATAATAATTATATTATTATTATTTTAATTTTAAGTTTCATGGAACCAAGGTGTGATCCTGAAGTGAAAATTTATCAAACTAGACTCAAAAGTTACACCTCTACCCAAGGGTCACATTGTCACAAACTACACGTAAATCAGACACTCAGTTTGAGAGATATCGGGGTTTAAAACACCCCGACCCAATCTGGATGGACTGAACAACTCTGGTCGGTCCACTCCACCTAGGCCAGCCTATTCCAGCTGGCCTGGTTCACCTTGGCAGCCCAAGGCCTAGCTGCATGCAGCCTATGCACCTAGTATGTTGCCAGCCTCTTCCCTCCGGTGCTTTGCGTCACCGCACCGCCAGCGGCCTTCGCCTCCCCCGGCATCCCACGCTGCCATGTCATCTCGACACTTCACCCCCGCCACCATCGCTAACTGGAGCCACGCCCTACTAGACCCGCACTACCGTCACCTTCCATGGACCACCAAAACCACTTTTGTGGTCTAAAAAACAATCTGATACCTATTTTGGAAACCTCAAGACCGGATCTACATAGACACAGTTACAATTCAAACAAAAATGAGCATAATTAAGGGGATCATGATTAAAACTAAAATCCTCCTACCTTGCGGTGAAACGCCGATGCTTTGAGGTCGATTAATCACTCAGAAGATGCTACTGTATGATTTGAGAGTGTCATCCATCAAGATCAGAGATCAACTATGCTTCATTTCATCAATTTATCCTTCAGTTTGTCGGTGGAGAAGAAGAGGGGAGGGGGATACCTCCTGCATGCACCAATGGGGAATATGGGAAGGGGGAGTGGATTTGTTTTATTTTTAATAAATCAATATCCTCTTAACACACTATTACATCCTGACCCGACACACAATGTCGACTAAAATTATATCACACCTAGAGTAAACATGACATTCTGAACTCAATCACGGTCTTAGAAATCCAATCTGAGACTCCATTCAGGAGTTATTTGATTCAGCATCCAAAATAAATTAATTTAATTTATTTACAAAAGTTCCCTAGAAAATTTTTCCATAGAAGGTCTCCGCCCACAAAATTTATACCCTGCCTAGGGTAAACAACATGCTTCTGACTCAACCATGCCCTCAAATTTCTAATCCAAGCTACCGTTTAATAGATAACCCATTTCCACCATGTGCATATTATAAAAATACTTAATTTTTTTATAAAATTTATTTCGGGCACACCGGGCCATAGAATCACATGTCTTTTTAGTGCTTATCTCTGGAAATATATGAAAAAATATTCCAAAGTCTGATAGGTCCAAAGCTGAGTCGCTATAGAGTTATAAAGTTCTGTCCCAATGTGGGTACCTAATCCTTGTTGCATCCAGTTTTTATCCCAAGATATAAATATTTACTATATAAAATATATTTTATAATAGGTTATATTTTGAAAATATTCTTTTTATATATTAATAGTTTTTGTAGTCTTTTTAATGGTTCTTCATATTGGATTCTTCTAGTGTACAATGGGTCCTCCAAAAAATTCTAATAAAAAGATATTTATTTTTCTTTGGTACATCTCTACATCAACTATAGATATTCTTCCTCACCATAGGTCTTCAAATGACATAGAATAATCTAGTCTAATTTCATGAAAGTTGGATCTGTACTCTATCTTCCTAAAATGTAATTTCCAGACCACCCAATTCTAGTTTCCTATCTTTTGGAAACATCTGTTCGATGCTTGTAACTTACAATTTTGGAGCAAAAAATAATTCAATACTTGATTATCTTTAAAATTCATTATCCAGCTTCTCCCTCTATTATAGAGTCTCTATTCTCTCTATTTAATCAGCTATATTATTAGCATAAAATCTCCTCATTTTAATTAATTTATGAAATAATGAAATGTTCATGACATTTTGTGTCTACTAAATCTCACAATCTTCTTTACAATAGATCCAAATTGACCAATAATTCACTGGGTTCAATTCACTGGTAAAAAATATTTAGCAATTCCTCAAATATCAATGAAAATCATTGATTAAAACTTGTGATATTTATATCTTGATCATCCAACTCAACACCATCACCTTGAATTTGACTTCACACAAATGATATGTGAAATATCTTTGGAATATTTTGATCATTTAACTTTCACATGCTTCAATCAAATTTATCTTTTGGATCTACCTTTTACTTTCCACAACCATCAATTCTTTAAACTATCCTAACATCAATACCAAGATTTAGGTGTTCACTTTTCATTTATCTAACACTTCATTGAAACTCTAGAAATCAGAATATCATCTTCTTATCTCCTAATTAGCTAAAATACTAATCATCTTATATTTTTATTTTTTTCCATCTTCCATTCTTCAGATCTCAATTATCCCACTTTCAACACATCTGTGCTTCCTTAGAATTTATACTTTGTAAATTTAGATCTAATGGGCCTAGGAAAATCATGCCGAATAACCTTATAGATGGAAGTCATAATCTATCTTACAGGACTCTGAATTTTCTACACTTCTTCTTTTGCATCAATGAATATATCAAAATTCACTTTTTCTCCTGAACTTATTCAAAATTTGGACCAGTCAATAGAAATTTTATCACAATGAAAATTTTATATTTACATTAACCAACGTTACCAAAATAATTAATTCCTAAAAATTTCATTCCAAAAAATTAGCCTCATTAATTTATACTTATGTTCTGATATACCTCCCCATATGTGATGCTCCCATACCATCTTATTCTTCCATTTCTTCAGAATATGCCTTTACCTTCTAGATTCTCACATGATTTTCCTTATGATTATTTTACCCTTTTTAGTTCTCAAGCACCTAAAACTTCTCCTAATGCTGAAACTATTTAATCATTACATAAAAATGGAAATCATAAGTTAATCATCCAGGATTATTTATCATTTCTTATACTTCATAAACAACCACTTCTACTCTTTTAATCATGTTGGATTTTTCCTCAACATATCAATTGATTCATCATGTTAACTTATGATACTTAGCTCCTATATCCATAATTTTAGTTACATTTTCCATTTTAAAATTCAACTTACTTTGACCTACAATATCCTCATAAATTATTGTAATGTTTATTATTCCATGGAAGTGTATAGTATCATTTTTCTTTCATCTTCTATAACTCTCTGTATCTTCCAAGCATTGGAATATTTTAAGAAATAACCTTTTTCATAAGGGTTTATAACTATTATGAAATATATGAGTAAGCCTCATGAAATGATACTTATCCAATATCCTACTATTTTATGACTCTTACACTAAGTCAAATATGTCATATGCTTCTCGAATAAAATTTTATGAAATCTCAGTGTCTTAAAAAATCTCAAAGGGTATTACATTTTATCCTTTTATAAATTTATCATTTCTCTAAAAGATATCTTCTGGACTTTTTAGTTTCTAGGATTGTAATCACCACTACTTTAAGTATATTTCAAGGATCTCTTCCTCATATAATTCATATTATAACTTCCATGTGTGTGAATTAAAGGTTCACTCTATCTTATCACATCCCATAACTCATATATTAATAGTTTATCTTCTAATTGACTTGTATCCTTATATTTTATCTTGTAAATTATAGTAATATTACTCTCATACACCTTTATTGGACACCCCTATAACCTTAGTTGTTTTTCCCAAGTAATTTTATGAATACTATAACTTCTAGAAAATGCATATTATGGATAAGGTTTTCTCTAAGTTAAATTATTCTCCATCACTCAAGTTTAATGCACCTCTTAAAATTAGTTTTCCATGATTTTTAAACACATGGATGGATTTTCATAAACATGAGAAGAATATGTGGTAGATAATTCTTTCATAAATCTTCAACACTTTTCATAAATTAACACTTATGAAAAAATAAAAAAATCATTTTATATTTATGATACAGAACATTAATACTATACACCATATCTTATATCATCTGGTTAAACCATCTAAAAAATTTTAGTTTATATTTTTAAATAGTATAATTGCAACCTATCCATTTTCCATCTTTTGATATATTTACTTCTGTAGTGTGAACTTCCAAAAAAACCATAGGCAACACCATCTTCTTCTTCACTCATATTATTCTCCTTTAATACATATTTAATTAACTTCTTTTTGAATAAAAATAAAAAATTACTCATCAAAATCTATTTGGTATCTTCAATTTCCCACTTTATATTTGTTTTAAATATCTATTCCTATTCAAAATTCAAAATTCTTCCACCATTATTGAAAATAAATTCAAAGTTTCACCTTTGAGGGAAAGAAACAATTATCTTATACTCTATCACTTTTCAAATTATCCCCTCATATTCATTTTCATTAAAAGTAAACCTTTAATTACTTAATATAAGGATGGATTTAATTTTAGAAAAGAAACGAGCCACACATTAAACTCTAAGTTCAGATGAGAAATGCTCGTAGTAGAAAAAAAGAGTGAATAACTTAGACATCAAAGAAGTACATAAATGATTAATCATGTAAAACCACTTCATATATCCTCTTACTGAAGTTATTAAAAATATTTTCATTCAACTTATTTACTGAATCCATCACAACAAGCAAATTAAAAAAAATTCAAATCCAAAAACAGGTTGCTCTGCTTTCAAATTCACTTTTCTCTTTGTCATTAAACAATAAATTTATCCCCTTTAGATTTAATATTGATTTTTTATCATAAGGTTAGGATAGTATGGTCAAAATACCTCATTAATGATAGAATATTTAATCTTTAGAATTATAAAATAAAAAATTCTATCATTACTCAGAAAAAATGTCTAGGTTCTTCAAATTTACTGGTTTTCTAGAATTTAATCTCTTTCACTCCACTTTAATAAATCTATAGAATCACCAATACTAGTACCTTCCGGAGTACCATATTTTTCACAAGATTTATATTTTTTGTAGTTCATAAATTCTAATCTTCTTATAGGGGAAAATAAATCTAAATTAATCATCATTGCTATTGAAGTGTACTAGGGAGGAACTAAGATTCCAATTGGAATAAAGTCCTCCATGATGGATATATTCTTGTAATTGTAGAGTGTTTACACAAATTTTAGTTATCATTTTGTCCTCACCCTGAATTTAATCACCTTTAATTCATTCCATAATTAAAATTAACTATATATATGTGGGAATAATATGGCCACATTTTCTCCTTAGTTATAGAAATAAGGTTGAGAGATTTTTCTCAACCTAAAAAATACTTACAACTCAACTCTAACTATAAAAAACCATATATTTAATAAACCTTAATTAATGATTTATTACATAAAGGTACACATAATAAAATAAAAAAATATTATGAAGCCTAGTATCTTTGGTAAATTAGATACATATAACATAAACTGATACATAGATACAACAACATTATTTAAAACTTCATTAACATGCTCCTAAAATTCCATCATTCTTATAAAACTACATGGTATAACCTGAGGATGTGCATAAGAAAGAGGTATAATATAAATCATAGCAAGGGAATAAAAAAAATCATAGAATAAGGTACAGAAATAAATGCGACCCAAGAGTCATATTAAGGTAACATAATAGGGGTGAGAATCAAAATATTGAACAATGAGGCAAGATAAAACATGATAGTATGAATGTGGTGACAATATAAATCATGTCATAAACATAAGTTAAGGATAAATTCCAAGACAACATCACACGGTGGAAATAGTGATATAGTAGATTAAGTCTACTCCCTAATCCCATACAAGACACATCATGAGACTAAAACATTACCCAATGCATTTGAGTGCTATCTGGGTGCACCCATCATAATATATACATGCTCATATGTGCCACATAGATCATTAAACATAGGGACATATTTCATTAAATTTAATCCCATAATTAAGGAATATGAGTTACATACAAGGAATTACACAATACATTTATTATAGTTATATCTAGGCTAATACCCTTGAGTGGAAATGGAAATGGGTATTCACAATACAAAAGTTTGGCATGGAAAAATCACTGGACAATTTCGACAGCATAACGGGGGTACATAATAATTAATGTGAGGGATTAATGAGAGATAAATGGGTATCTAGTAACTTTTAAATCATAAGGGTAGTAATAATTATGTGTTATAACATATAACAACATGAAAAAATAGAAAACAAAAGGTATAACATAAAGGAGGTGCTTGAATAAAGAGGAGGAGAGGATCCCTTGCCTTGGGAGGGAACTTCTAAAAGCTTGGGAGGAGATTCTTGAGAGTTTGGGGGAAACTTGAGAAGGATATAGAGAGGTAAGGTCCAAGTAATGTTTTATTACAATATTTTTTAGTGAAGAGGAATGCGAGGTTGGGTGGGGTTATATAGAAAAATAGAGGAGAATTATTTATTAATTTCCAAATTTAGGTTTGTGACTCTATATGATAAAGTAATAAAAACCATAAACCATCCCATGGTTTTTCCTATGTTTTATACCAAAGTAGAGTTATTTTAATTATTTTAAATGTTTAATAACTGAGTGTGTTAAAAAAATACCCTTGGTGATGTGGAAGTGAGTCATGTTTACAAAGAATTGATTTTAAAACCTTAAAATAGAATATAGGTTTTGGAAGATTCATTAAGGGTTTATAAAATTAATAAAATTACAAAAAAAACAAATTATTTTAAATATTAAACATATATTTAGTCATATATACCTTTTATATCATATATTACAACATTTTTGGGTCATTATGATGCCATAATACACACAGTATATTTAAAGCATACTTAATTTTGACCCAAAAATTCGTATATCTGGAAAAATTATGAAAAATTAACCATTGGATAATTTTGATGTGATGATTTCAAAAATAATATTTATTTTATCCAAATCATTCTCCATGTATGGGAATTTACACTTTTAAGTAAAAAATCCTTATTTATTAAAAAATAATGGTTTTTTTATAATAAACATTTTCCTACCTCATAAAATTATTTTTGACTTCGTAAAATTATTTTATAATTTATATTTAATAAAAATTACTTAGTAATAATATTTTATTAAAACATAATTTATTTCAAAAATTATTTAATTCATCAAAATATAGTGTCTTTATTAAAACTATACATTTACCAAAAATACAATTTGTGTTTCTTCATATCAAAATCTAATTTTATCAAACTCATTATTTAATCACTTAAAAATAAATATTAAAAAGAGATTGTTATAATCATTTTTTTTATAAAAAACAAAATATAAAAATTTATTCTATTTGGGTCTAGATACATAGAACTTTATTACACTAACAAATTAACTAAAGGTAAGGTGTGTGATGGTGAGATCTTCTTGGGGTGGTTCAACATACATGGGTTGGGACATGATGTTGGTGAGATTGAAATTATCCCATAAATAGTTTCATTCATGATTTAGTTATTGAATCTAGGCTTGGGATTGATCAAGGTAAAATTCTAATGATTCTATCTCCCTCATAAGCTCTGATAAATTAGCATGATATGGTACGATCCTACTGGTCGATGCCATCACTTATTTCATCTATATCAATTAGACATTATAAAAACCCTCAATATACTAATCTTAATGGTCACTACACAATGAATATATTTTCAACTTTTATGATGCATAATAATCTTTTAAATTTGATATAACATATAAGTATTCAAAATAGACAAAGTAGTGCATGTGTTTTATATAACTTCATTTATTAATAAAGAATTTACTCATTTAAAAAAGAAATTTCATTTATAAAAGTTTGTGTCATTACATTATTCCCCCATTCAAAAATTTCACCCTCAAAATTTTTCATTCCATACATTAAAACAGATGATGGTACTTCTATTTCATCACCTATTCCAGTTCCCATGTCACTTCCTAAAACTTGTAGTTCCACCACAACACTTTGACTGGGTGAGTTTTCTTGTTTCATAGAATAGTGTCTCTATGATCTAATATATTCACTAAATTCTCCTCATATGAAAGGTAATTCACCAATGGAACCACCTCTAGATTAAGTACATGTGATGTTTATGGTATGTACATCCTCAAGAGGGATACATATAACACATCATATACTTGAGATAGGTTAGGTGGTAGTGCTAGTCGATAGGTCATTACTCTGATACGATCAAGGATCTGAAAGGGGATGTATCTAGGACTAATATTTCCCTCCTTCCCAAACCTCATGAATTTATTCCTTGGAGATATATGAAAGAACACTTTATCTCTGACCTCAAACTCTAAGCCTCATTGACAATTTTCTTCATATATTTTCTATCAACTTTGTGTGGATTTAATATGATGTTGAATGGTTTGGACCTTTTATATCTTCTCTTATATAAGATCAGGTCCCATCAACTTCCTCTCTTCAACTTCATCCCAACATGTCAGAGTCTGAAAATACTTCTCATATAGAACCTTGTGAGGTTCCATTTTAATACTAGAATAGAAACTATTGTTATATGAGAACTCCACTAGGGGAATGTATTAATCCCAGAATCCTTGGAAATCCATTGAACATGATCTAAAAACATCTTCCTGAGTTTAAATAGTCCTTTCAGACTGACCATCCTTATGAGGGTGATAAGTAGTGATAAAGATTAGTTTTTTATTCAATTTTTATTGAAGTCTTCCCCAAAACCTCTAGGTAAAACATAGATCTCGATCAGATACAATAAAGATTGGAACTCCATAAAGTCTTACTACTCCCCTTATGTATATCTTAGCAAGATGGTCAAGAGAGAAATCTTCCTTTATGTTAATGAAATGTGCTAACTTTGTAAGGTGATCAACTACCACCTAGATGAAATTATTTTCTTTAGATGTCATGGAGATTCCTATGATGAAATCCATGGTTATGTTTTCCCATTTACATATTGGTATGGGAAATGTTTTCGTCATACCCTTAAACTTATATCATTTAGCCTTGACTTTTTGGTATACCAAACATCAAGATAAAAATTCCAAAATATCTCTCTTTATGTTATCCCACCAGAATGTTTTCTTCATATCTCTATACATCTTAGTACTTCCTGGGTGAATAGAGAAGGATAAGCTATGTGAATCATCCAGTAATTCCCTCTTCAATTATGGTTTTTATGGGATACATATTTAGGTTCTAAAACTCACAACTCCATATTTATAAAAGGTAAACTCTAGAATATTCACTACCTTCTTCTGTATCACCTCATCATCTTTCTGAGCCTCCTTGATCGTCTTAAGAATAGTTGGTTGAAAATTTATTTGATCAAGGTATTATGATATTCCTTTTATTATTATAATGTCCATCATTTTCATTTCCAAGAATATTGGATCCATAGAAATCCTCATCATGGATAGGGTTACATGATCCTTTATACTTAGAGAATCTGCCAATTTTTTCACCTTCCCATGATGGCAATGGATTGAACAATCACAATCCTTGATTAGATCCAACCACCTTCATTGGAACATATTAATATCTTTTTGTGTGAATATATACTTGAGGATTTTATGATCTATATATATGTCGCACTTATCCCCATAGAGATAATTTCACCAAATATTTAATGTAAAGATAAAAATAGCCAATTCTAGATCATGAATCTGGCAGTTATTCTCATGGATATTTAGTTGGATAGAGTTATAGGATATCACTTTTTCATCTTGAATGAGTACACAACCAAAGACCATTTTGGATTCATCACTGTAGATCACAAATCCATCCCCACTGGTGGGTAATGTGTGCATAGGTGTAGTGATAAGCCTCTTATTCATCTATTTAAAACTTTATTCACATTATTTATTCTATATAAACTTTTTCCCCTTATGAGTTAACTTGGTTAGTGGGATTGATAATCATAATAAGTTTCTCAAAATTCAATGATATTACCCAGATAATCTAAGGAAACTACAAATATCCATCACAGAGGTAGGTATGGTCCATCCTTCAAATGCCTTTGTTTTTGAAGGGTCAATAGATATCCATTTGTTGGTGATAAAATTCCCCAATAATGTTACTTGATCCAACCAAAATTCACATTTACTGTACTTTTTAATACATCTCTAATTTTCAGAATGTCTTCAATATAGAATTAAAATTATATTTATGTTTATCCTTGCTTTTAAAGTAGATGAGAATATCATCTATAAATACTTCCATAAATTTATTGAAATAATATCTAAAGACTCAATTCATAAAGTCCATGAAGATTTATGGAGCATTAGTGAGTCCAAATAACATCACTATGAACTCATATTGCCTATACCTTATATGAAAAGAAGTCTGGGGGATATCCTCTTTCTTTACCTTTACTTGGTAATATCCCAAACAAAGATTCACCTTAAAGAAATATTGGGATCCATATAGTTGATAAAAAAAGTTATCAATCCATTGTACTTGATACTTATTCTCTATCATTTTATTATTATGCTCATGATAATTAATTTATAGTCACATTGACACATCCTTCTTCTTGAAAAATAGAACCGGTGCACCCCATGATGAAGCACTTGGGCGTATAACCATTTACCCAAATTCTATTATTATTACTTATTTAGCCCCTAAATTTCAATAACAACCATTATATATGGATTCTTGGATATTGGTAAATCTTTAGGTATGAACTCGATTGAAAATTTAACCTCTCGACTTGGTGGAAGACCAAAAAATTATTTAGGTAACCCATCACCTTATTCCCTCACAATGGGCATGTATTAAAAGATGATATTTTACTTAGAATTAATCATTTGAGCTAGATATTCTTTCTCATATGATAATAATATCCTTGATTGAGATGATGATACCAAAGGAGATTCATCCTCCTCTATACACTTGTATAGAATAAGAGGGCGATTCCTGATACAGAGGGTGAATTCCTTTTATCATAAATTTATGTTGGATTTATATAATTAAATCCAATCCATACGCATAATAACATCAAATTATGCTAAAATAGTTATCAAAATGTTTTTGGGAAGTTCACCTCACAAATTTTGACAAGGGAGGAGTTATATATTAGGAATTAAATAATTTTACCATTTTCCATTTTCACCGATAACTCTACTTCCATGATTTGCGGTGGTGTTTGAATAGTTATACTAAACTTGTGTGATATGAAAGAATGTGTAGAACTAAAATAAAAAAGTAAATTCACTATTATGGAATTAATAACTAACATACTTGTCACCACTTCATTTTTGGGATCCACCTCAACAGTTGTGATGGAATAAGATCACCCTTACCACCTTAGATATTGTTAGCATTAATTGTCTTCGACAACCCTTGGCTTAGGGAATTGGATTGCATAATTCCCATGATCCTTGTAATTGAAATACTTTACTATTTGTTAAAGGATGATTGGAGCATTCCTATCTTCTATCAAATTGGTGGTTTTCTCCCATCATCAATTAATATCTAGGTGTACTTCCTTCCCACACTTAAAGCATTTCCTCATCCCCTTTAGATAATTTCTAAGATTCTTATTCCCACACTTTTGAAAATTGGGATATTAGGACTTCTTTAAAAAATTATATTTCCCCATAATACCACCAAAATTAAAATCCATTTTTTTCTTCTTATCTCCATGATAACCTTGAGATTCTCCAATATTGATTTTTAATTTGAGGGAACATCAGATAATTTCCTTGTAGCTATCAAAGTCCTAAATCACTAAGGATTTTTGTAGACTCAAATTTAGACCACTAAAGAAGTGGTGAAGGGATAATGATAAATCTGGAGGTGTATCATGAAATTATTTTGAAGTTTTAATTGGAAACCCTAATGGATTATTCATACTTTTACTTCAGGCTATGGAAATCCCAATCTATTTCTAGTCTAAAAGTGTGAGGAAAATATTTTTCAAAAAACATTTTTCAGAATTTGTTCCACTACATTACTTTGATCTCCACCTCAGGCTTCATATTCTTGACCAAATTCCACCATTGATAATCTTATCTTTCTATATGGTAAATATCTAGCACAAACTTCTCTTGCTCAAGGCAATGGAGGATGAACATGATCTTCTCAATGGATTTGATCCGTTTTTCCATTATTAAGGTATCAAAAGATCGACTAAAATTCAGATGAATTTGTCACATAAAGGTCTCAATTGAAACTTTATATTTCTTAAGGTGATTTGGTAATTCCTCCTGATTTAGGTTTCATCTCAAAACCTGAGTTAATTGAAAAATTATGATAAAAAAGTTTCTGATTCCTGATCTCATCAGGTTGGGTATCTCATTTGGGCAGTCATCACATTTCCCATCACATTGGTTGTTGACTCAGTTCCTCCCATTTCCAGCCATAGAATAGAATAAAGGGAAAATTAGGGATGACAATTTTTAAACACATAAAAGGCCAACTATGAACAATAAAGGGATAACTCATAAATGTCATGTATTCTTTAAACTATGAATTTCTAGGTTTCAATCTATGTTATCCATGATCTATTTAATTACATAATATATTATGTGAATTTTTGTTCCATTAATAATGGTTTGTAAGGATATTGCGATTTTACTAAATCATATACCTTGGGAGTGACCAACCAGGTGTGCAACAAGATTATTTATTGTTCCCCAGGTGACAATTGAGTCCAACTAAATGCACCCTTTTTAGGGTTATTACCCCTAGGTACATCTGTGTTAGAGAAACCTCCACTTTTTTCATCCATACAAGGATTTATTTGATTTTAAACCACTTAATCTATACTTTACCAAAATTCAGGTATTTTTTACTGTGTTTATTATTATCCATAAGGATTTCACTAGAGTTCTATAATCCCAATACCAAAAATAATTAGACTTTTCTCTAATACCAAATATGACAACCCATATCTCTGATACACCTTAATTCATGATTTATCACATAAAGGTAAACATAATAAAATCCCAAAAGATCATTAATCCTAGTTTCTGTGAAATTTGGTACATATCACATCAAATTGATACATGGATACAACAATATTATTTAAAACTTCCTTAATATTTTCCAAAAATTCCATCATTCTTCTAAAACTGCACAGGATAACCCAAGGATGTAAATATGAATGGGGTGATATATTAAGACCAATAAGGGAATAAAAAAATCATATAATAAGTTAAATAAGTACATGTGATCCAAGAGTCATATCAAGGTAACATAAGATGGGTGATAATCATAATATTGAACAATGAGGCATGCTAATACATGATAGAATGAATGTGGTGACAACATAGATCATGTCATAAACACACGTCAAGGATAAATATCAAGAGAAAATCACATTATGGAAAGAGTCCCATAATATATTAGGTTTTCTCCTTAATCCCATACATGACATCTCAAGAGACTAAAACATTACCCAATGTATGGGAGCACTATATGGGTACACCCATCATAATATGTACATACTCACGTGTGGCACATAGATCGTTCAACATAAGGAAATATTTCATTACATATAATCCTAAAAATAATGAATATGGGTTACATACATGGAATTACAAAATAAATTAATTATAGGTAAATCTAGGAAAATACCCTTGAGTAGAAATGGTGGTGGGTATTCACAATACAAAAGTTTGGCATGGAAAAATCACAAGATAATTTCGGTAGTATAAGAGGGGTACATAATGATTCATGGGAGGGATTGATGAGAGATAATGGTATCTATCATCACTTTGAAATAATAAGGTAAGTAATAGGGATGTGTTATAATATATCCCTATATGAAAAAATTGAAAACAAAAAGGATAACATAAAGGAGGTGCTTGAATGAAGAGGAGACAGAGAGGATCCCTTACCTTGAGAGGGTGCTTCTAAAAGTTTGGGAGGAGGTTCTTGTGAGCTTAGGGGAACATTGGGAGGGATCTAGAGAGTTAAGGTCAGAGTAATGTCATTATAAAATATTTTTTAGTGAATAAGAATCAGATTTTGGGTGGGTTTATATAGAAAAAGTGAGGATAATGTTTTTATTAATTTCTAAATATAGGTTTTGGACTCTATGTGATAAAGTAATAAAAAAACACAAACTACCCTATTTTCCACCCATGGTTTCTGCCAAAGTGAAGTTTTTTTATTATTTTACATGTTTAAGAACCTGTATCATTAAAATAATACCCATGGTGATGTGTAAGTGAGTCATGTTTATAAAGAATTGATTTTAAAACCTTATAATATAATATAGGTTTTAGAGGATTCATTTAGGGTTTATAAAATTAATAAAATAACTTAAAAAAACATTATTTAAAATGGTAAACATATATTTGGTCATTTATACCTTTTATGGTGTATATTATGTCACTTTTGGTTCAATATGATGTCATAATACATACTGTATATTTATATAGTATTTAATTTTGACCCAAACATTTAGATATTTCTGAAAATTATGAAAAATTCACCATTGGATAATTATGAAATTTTGATTTAAAAAATAATATTTATTTTATCCAAATAATTATATAAATATATGATTTTACTCTTTTAAATAAAATACCCCCATTTATTTAAAAATACTAGTTTTATTATAATAACAATTTTTTTGACCCTTATAATTTTTTTTGACTTTGTAAAATTATATTATTATTTATATTTAATAAAAAATATTTAATAATAATATTTTATTAAAATATAATTGATATCAAAAATTATTTAATTCATTAAAATATATTTTCTTGATTGAAACTATACATCTTCCAAAAATAAAATTTGTGTTTCATCGTATCAAAATCTATTTTTTTTCAAACTCATTATTTAATCACTTAAAAAGTAATATTAAAAAGGAAAAAAATATTACAATTGTTTTATTAAAAATAAAATATAAAAATTTATACTATTAGGGTCTAGATACATAGCCCCTTATTTCACTAGTGAATTCCATAAGGGTATGGTGTGTGATGGTGGGGTTTTCTTGGGGTGGTTTGGTGTATATTGTTTGGCCCGTGTTCTAGATGAACTTGAAATTCTCCCATAAATGATTTCTTTCAAGATTTAGTTGTTTAATCTTGGATTATGATTGATCAATGTAAAATCCCTATGATGATATTTCTCTAAGAATATCTAATAATTTGGCTTCATAGGGCACGATCCTACTAGTCGAGGCCATCACTTCTTTCATCTGTATCAATTGGAATTTATTATAACACTTAATATACTTTTATTAATAGTTACTATACAAAAACTATATTATCAATAGTTATGATGAATAATGTTCTTAAATTTTATAAACCATATAACTGTTAAAAATATCCAATTTAGTGAATGTGTTTTCTATAAATTCGTTTCTTAATAATGCATTTAATCATTTAAAAAGGGAATTTCATTTATAAAAGGTTTGGTTGTTACAAAAAATCTATGAGAAATATTTATGCTTACTTAATTTTTGATCTTTTATTATTGAAAATCCATGGTCCATATGGATTTATTATAACTTTAATTGTTCAACATGTGTGGGAATTCCTTATTTATAGCAGGAAGAAAATCACATCCATTATTTTTTGATTCCTCCATATTCTTTACAAATTACAATAGTTTAGTCCAAATAGTTATGAAAACTTTAGTAAGATGTTCAAATTTATCCTTTGGTGAATATTTATTCTTCACACCAACATTTACAACATATATATTCCTTAATTCATTCTTTCATTTGTCCACCAATTTTACCATCCCCAACAATAAGGTCATGAAATTTTAAAGAGTGCAACCATCCTATTTAGACCTTCTAAAAAGTTTCTCAACTTCCTTTAAGGTTCCTTTCTTTGGAAACCTATTATGAAGAAAAAATTCGTCATCATAGACATCTTCCACCAAATAAATCTACTTTTTTATTTCTTGGATTGATTCACTTTACAATTCAAAATTACTTCCATTAAATTTAATATTCATGGAGTGCTTTCATCTATCTGTGGTGTGGAATTACTTCCATAAAAGAAGAATATTTTCTTGGGTGTGATATCTTCACTTGTGTTAATCTAAGTTTTTTTATATTTTCTATCTTATTTTTGTTTAAACACCATTTAAGACTTACCTTCTATCTTCATATTATTTTTTTCAAAATTTGTGGCCTTATTATATTAGTAATAATTGAATTATGCTTGGTAAAAGAAACCCCAAACTCAACATCACAATGAAAAAATTTATTACAACTTTCATAGAAGTTATTGAGATATTTAAATGTATTATAAGTAAACATATTTATCTTATTCTGTTTAGGTTGGTTGAACCTAGCAGGATTTATCCTAACATCTATTTTACCCCCTCAATTTAAACCTTTTTTTTTCAGTAACTGACATGTTATGCCAATAGTCAGTAGCCCAATGTCTGATCATCTTATAACACCAGCAATAACTAATAGGCCTTTATTTCTTCCTTTTAATTGTAATATTTTCACTTATATCACCTTTTAATTTATGAAAAAATCTTCTTCTTGGACACCATTTAGGGAATAACTCCCTATTATCTTCTTTTATTCCACCTTCAAGGAAGTGTTGGGTGTATCAATTATTTTCTCCACCCATATTTTTCCAGAAATTAAGCTATATCTTGTACCCTTCAAAGGATTACCATAAAATCCCATATTTCCAATGATTTTTATGAGTTTTTGTTTTTAGTTTAAATATATAAATCTTAAATTAATTTCCTACATTTTGTTTTTATTATAAAATAATTTGCAAATATATTTATTACCTAAGTTATTTTATAATATATTTTTAAAATATAATTTTAAAATGTTTTTTAATAAAAAGGGTAGCCCATAGGCCAAGAAAAAACCAATCATGTCTAACGAGACCACATGGCGTGACCCCATGACCGAAGGGTAATAAGGGCATGACACTTACCACTAGCCTATGTCTTGTCCTGATTTTATTTTCAATATTTTTTATCTATTTTACTATATCCGTAATTATTTTTAAGTATATAGTTTTATTTGATAACTAAATTCCTTTTATTAATAGTTTTATTTTCACATCATCTTGGTAATTATTTCATTGTAATTTAATAGTTAACAAAGGTTGATGCATATTTTCATTATCATAAAATTATAACATATAACAATTAGAGATACTTTCATATAAAATTTTATGTGAATCATGTGATAAATAAATGGTTAAATTTAAATAATACACCATTATTAATTTCTAATTTACATTATAGTTAATTTAATTTTGAAATGTTTTTTAATGTTATTTTTTGCATATGTTTTATTAATGTAAAATTTTACTTTTAAAAGGTGAAGTAACATATTTAATAATAATAATTTTGTGATGCTTTTTTTCATTAATTGAGAAAATTACATTTACTGATCAATCATAGCCAATAAAATACCTAATATTAAAATACGATGATAACTAGAAATAAATGAAACAACTAATATAGGAAAATTTGGATCATTGTGGTCTCTTAGGATTATCACGTCCATGAACAACACTGTAAAAAAGAAACAAAACATTAGTAATCCAATTGAAATTTTCAAAATTAAGGAAAATTTAACCTTAAGAGGAATTATATCAAATGGTAGGAGGTATTTTTAGGATTTATTAAATTAATGTGATTGTTGGAATAATAAATTGACCATTGAAAAATAGATTATATCATAAAAACTATTATTTTTTAATAAAGAAGGTAATTTTCATTAAAAATTAGATCTATCATATTTATAAATCATTTCGATAAAATTAATTTAAAATTTTTAATTATCACATTTAATTTATCATTGGGTGATTTTTTTGGGTTTTTTTCTAAAAAAAGTTGATTTTTAGGGTGAATAGTGAAAATACCGTTTTTAGATAAAATTTAACATTTATGACCTAATTATTATATGACCATAAAATAAAAATTATGAAACCTTTTATTAAACATAAATTTATTTAAGGATTAATATAATTCATTTAAAAATATTAAGTTACAATTACAAACATATGTTTGATGTTTGGGAACCTAAGTGACATTTTTCTAATTTTTGTATGCATTATACTTTTATTATTTTAGAATTAATTTTATCACTTTTATAAATTTAATCAAGTAAAATAGATTTTATATTTTTTTAGAAGTTAAAAATTATTTAATAATTTTATTTTTATTTTTAAGCATAAAAAGAAGTTATCGGGGTAAAAAGTGAGCTTCCATAGTAAAGGTAAAATGATGCAAAAGGTTAAAATTAAAGGGTAAAGGCATAAAATACCCAAAACAGACACCATTAAATATTATTTTAATGGTTTAACATTCTTAATAAAACATTTTCAACATTTATCATCGACCAAATTTATTGAAATCAATTCCACCCAAAGGTGGTTGGCCTTAATAACAAAATAATCCTTATTTTAACACTAAAAACCACTAATCCTCAAGTATAAATAACCACCCACTCTTATCATTATCTCACACCAAAATTAAAATTTCTCTCATCATATATCTCTTAAGTTTTCACCTATATTTCTATATATTCAATAATGAAGTTTTTTGTTAGTTCAAAGGGTCAACTCTAAGCTAAGAAGCTCAAGAGAGGCAAGGGTCTCCAATCCACCTCTCTCATTTTCAAGTTCATTACTTTTGTTATATTTAATTTTAAATTCATTTTTTCATATAATTTCTTGAATTTTTATCCCATGTTATTTTATTCCATTTAATATTTTTTAAATCAGAGTTTCTTTATTCCCTCTAATTATATCCTTTTTCTAAGATGTTACTATGCCGAAATAAGGGTTACTCACCCTTCCTTTCCCATTAACTTTGTGATACTTTTTAAATTCATTTTCATATCAATTGTAAATTTTATTATTAATCATTTTTATAATTTATTTATTATTTTATCAAATAAATATCATTATTACCTCTCATTATACTACCTTTATAAGGCATTATAATGCTCAAAATTTCCCATAGCCATAAAACATCCTAATTTTTTTAAATAAAAGTGTTTTTGGTTTTCCTAGCAATAAAATCCCTATGTGAATAATTCAAGTGCATACAGACTTTAGAAAAAATCTACCTATGTGTAATAACCCTGAAAATGGTGGATTGGGTATTAACTAAACTATCACCTGGTGCATGACAAAGAGGCCTAACTGCACACCTGGTTTGACAGTCCCGAGGGATATGATTTGGATAATTCACATGCTCTTTAAAATCCGCAATGAAGGATTATAATATATGGATTGATATCCACTTTCAATTTATATCCCTATACTTTGAAAGTACCCTCCATTACTACTTGATGATGCTTCTTCAATTGGGGTATGACCCATAACATTGTGAATATCCTATAGTTTCTAAAGTTGATTGTCAGATATTAACCAAGATAGCCACATTAATCCATTGAAATGGGTTCTTTCCCATTCATTTTATAAATAATTATTATATTCATTATCACTCTCCATTATTCTCATGGTTTTTAAATTTATCCTCTTTGTCCTTGTTCCTATGTAAATGTGGTATGGTGGAAATTAAGTATCTATAGAGAATGATCTATCACTACATTTTTATTACCTTATCTTTAGCTAGGAATAACTTTTATTCCAATTCCTTTACCTTGTGGATACCCTCGTACAATTTTTCTATATTAATGATATTCAAATAGATACCTGTTCATCAATTGAATTGGGAATTTATTGACTAAACTATATACCCTTTATCTATATGGTGTAAATACCTTATACTTTATTACCTTGATTGATGGATATTTACCTAGAAAGTTACCTAATTTCATTCGATACTCATTTAATTTCCAATGGGGTTATCATGTCTTGATTATTAATGGATTTATATATGTTTTTACTTATGTTTCACACATGAATTTAGGCATATTAAGGGTGAACCTTGATAGCGCTTCAATGCATTGGGTAAATATTTAATCTATAGAGATGACATACTTATGATACCTTGGCATCATTACTTAATAATGTTTTATGATACCTTGGTGAAAAAACTTGGTAATATAATTTACGAAACCATGGTAATGAACCATGGTGATATGCTTATGAATGTATCATTTTGATGTTGTTGAAATATTCTTATGATTCAATGACTTATGATATAATTTTTTTATGCCATGTTATTATGTGATGATATGTGATCTGCCTTATTTATGTTATCACGTTATTCCTCATGACTCAAATGTTATACTTTATTTCTCATGATAAATAATCTCAATGTTTTTAGGTCTCAAATATTATAATTAATCCCTTATTGAGCATTTGAGTTCACTATTTTCTTATGTTTCCCATATCCCTAGGAATTCAATAGAAGGGATATGTATAGGAGTGATGCATGTGTGGATAATTTTTATAGATGAAATATACTTTTTATTAATATTCAAATATTTAAATGTTCCTAGTTCCCAAAGATACCAAACTTTGAATCCTTGGGCTTGGAAATATCTCCTGAGATATTTGTTAAAGTATGTATGTTTAGCACTAAATCTATAAATGTGGTTCTGAGGTGTCTCGATTGAAATTAATTCAAATAGAATTTATAAAACTTTGGGATACTTTATTTTGTGAACTTAAGGAAGTTGTATATTTCACTATCTTTAGGCTCTTTGTGCCACTTGATTGAGTCCTTATAGAAGTAATACATTTATTAGGAACTTTCATGATAGTGGATCTTCTCTCATTTTTTTTGTGAAAATTCAATTTGAGTAACTTTCATGTTTCTATATTTTATTTACATCTCAAGAAAATTTATATTTAAAGTATTTTTATAATATTAAAGAGATTTTACTTTATATTCATATTCAAAATTTGTGTTCTGAACCTTTTCTTTATGAAAATTACTCATTTCTAATAAGGAATGATCTAGTTATTTTACTCATTTTCCTTGATCTCTAGTTGAGTATCCTTAACATCAATGATTACTTTAAGTGTATCTTCTAGTTCATGGATATTTTCCTTAAAAACCTCCTCTATCATAACTTTATAAAAAATACTCCTTTATAATTCTTCTTCAATCAGGGAAAATATTTTATTGAAAAATGGTGTATATTCTTCCTCATCTTCAATAAATTTAGTGATATTGTTACACTTATATAAAATTTTAACCCATTAATTTTCCATCTCCTCATCTTCCAATTACAGATATTTTCTCATCATGTAATTATTGGATAAAATAAAGTATATAGATGATAACTTATAAAGTAACTTTCTTCATATAATCCTTGACTTTAGAGTTAAGATCTTCAACCAATTTAATAGTCTTACTTTCCTCACAATATTCAAAACTCAAAAAATATTATTCAAGACGATCATAATAAATGAAATTAATAGAAAAAATTAACACTTATATTACCTTCAAATTGTGTTGTGTTTTACTCATGTTTAGTTTGAAAAGTTAACTTCCTCAACTTCTTGAACTCCCACTTCATCATATTTTAATTTTTTTGATGAAACTTCTAGGTGGAAATAATATAAGAAACTTATTTTTTATTCTATTGAGGCATCTATGTAACTTCCAAAAATAATTACTTCATTAAAAGACATTAAAATGACCAGGGAAAAAAATTTAGATCCAAACAGAGGGAGCCATTCACTCTGATACCAATTAAAGTTCCTTGTGGATTGCATAGTCACACTAGGGGGAGGGTTGAATAAGTACAGACCATTTTTATAAATTTATTCCAACATAAAAATTTATACCCATTTTATTATTTGAACCTCAATCTTGGTTAAGATATATAGATATATTTGATCATTCTTGAAACACATTAACTTCATATGAAATGATAAAGATTAAATGGAGCATAATGAATAGTATTTACATGGTTTGGTCCCACTATGGGTAACTAATCCTTTCTCTGTTTGGTTATTATCTCGAGACACATATATTCAGTAAATCACATAAGTGAATAAAATAAGATATATCTTAAAAATATTATTCTATATAATTATAGGTTTTATAATATCCTAATTAGTTATTTATATTGGCTCTTGACATTGAATAATGGGTCTATCAAATACCCTAATGAACAAGATCTTCCTTTTTCTCTAGGATATATCTATATTTACTATAGATATTTTCCATCACCACCGGTCTTCAACTGACATAAAATACTCTACTCCAGTTTTATGCATTTCAGCTATGTACTCTATCTTCTAAAAACATAATTTCCAGATTACCCACTTCCAATTTCCTATCTTCTGAAAAACTATGGATGATACCTTAGAACTTATAGTTCTGGATCCTCAAAACCTTCACCATTGATGATATTGGGAATTTACTGGATGACTTCTCCCTATCTTCTAGAGTCCATGATCTCTCTATTTCATAAACTATATTATTAACATTAGATCTCCTTATTTAATAGTCTTTAAAAATTATTGAAACCTCTATGATATTTAGTTCTTACTCAATCTCAGGGTTTTCCTTCCAATATATCTAGCTCAACCAAGACAATTTTGAGATCAAGTCACTTGTAAAATATCTTATATTCTCCCACAATTCTTTATGAGAATCATGGTTCACAAATCAAGATATTTTTATCTTAAACATCCATATAAACATCATCACCTTGAATTTAAATTCACACAAATGATATGTGAAATATATTTGGCATCTTCCATTCATCTAAATTCTAAAGAATTTACCCATCATTATCCTATATATATTTTTTTTCTTCATATTTTTAATGTTTAATTATTTAAAATATCTCTTACTTACCTCCTGAACTTTAGCTTTTCAAATTTCATTACTCCAAAACTTTGATAGAACACTAGATATCAACATATCAGCTTTTAATCTTCTGATTTTACCAAATCCAGATCATATTATCTTTTTATTGTTTATAGATTCTATTATTTATCTCTTGATCATATCAGATTTATCATGTATGATCTTCCTCAGCATTTATACTTTATAAAGTCTAATTTACTGGACTTAAAAAATCATCTTGAATAACATTTTTTTCAGAAATCATAGTCCATATTCTTTGATTACATATTTTCTAAACTTCTTATTTCACATTAGTGAATCCATAAAAATTCACTTCTTATCCCAAACCTCATCCGAATTTGCATCAATAAATTAAAATTTCATAACCTTGACACTTTTGGATTTACATCAACTAAAGTTATTAGAATAATTAACTCCATTAACTCAATATCATCTATCTTAATTTCTACTTCTGCTCTGGTCTACCTTCTAGAGTGTGATTCTCCCAGAGCTTCTAATTTTTCGGTTACTTCAATATTTTATTTTACCTTTCAAACTCTCATAAGATCATTATTATGATTATATTTCCTTTTTCAGTTCTCAAGAATCTAAAACTTCCCTTAATTTTGAACCTAATTAATCATTATATAAAAAAAATTAAATCACATGTTAATCATCTAAGAGTCTTTATTCTTTCTAATACTTAATCAACATTATCTTCTTCACTTTCATTCATCTGGGATTTTTTCCCTCATATTATCAAATGATTCAGTATTATAACATCTAATTCTTAGGTCCTACCTCCATAAATTCTGCTGAATTTTCCTTTGTAAAATGTAACTCAACTTGAAACATAATATCCTCCCAAATTAATATAATTTTTATTACTTAGAATAAAAATATAAAATCATCCATATTTTATCTTCTAGAACACCCAGTATCTTCCAAAACTTTCCATATTTTAGGATAAACCTTTTTTATAAGGGTGAATGACTCTTAAAAAATCTCTAAATAAGTCTCATGAAATTATACTTATCCAATATAAAACTATTTGATGACTCTTATTATCATACATGTAAGTCTTATTAAAAAGGTTATTTCCTTAAATATGTAACTATCTGGAAGATATAGGGATTTATAGAAAATGAAAGATAGATGATTTTATAACAATATTCGACTATATGATAACTATTATACTCATATATATAAGTCTTATGATTCTTTCAAAAAGTCTTATTCAATCTAAAAGAGACTTAATAAATCTCAAGGAGTCTTACATTTTATACTTTTACAAATTTCTCACTTCTCTAGGAGATATCTTCCAAACTTTTTAATTTCTAGGATCCCAATCTCTATTGCCTCTAGTAACTCTTGATGATCTCTTCTTTTGAAAATTCATCTAGAAACTTCCATGATTGTGTCTTTTGGATGCACTACATCTTATCACTAGAAACTAATCATCTACCAATAACATATCTTCTAGTTAACTTGTCTCCCAAGAGTTCATCTTGTAACTTTAAGTAACTAGACACACCTTCATCCAATGTTATTTATTCATAGGTAACTTATAGATAGTATAAATTATGGAGAAAATTTCTTCAACTTAAATTAGTAAATAACATTCAAGTGTTATTCACCACTTAATATTAGTTTTAAATGTTTTTTAAACACAAGGATGGATTCTCATGAACTTGGTAAGAACATGTGGTAGAAAACTCTTTCATTAATATTCAACACTTATCATAGATTAACACGAGCTTAACAATCATTTGATTTTTATGAACCACTTTATAGACACAGTATCTTCTATAATATAGTTAAAACATCTAGACATTTTTAGTATGTATCTTCATATAGTATAACTATAATCTACCTGTGTTCCATTTTCTTATATATTAAATTATGGATTTTAACTTTTAGAACACCCTTATGCAACACCATCTTCTTCTTCACTCTTCTTCAACACATATTGGATTTAATTTTTATTTACAACTAATACAACATTCCCCATCACAATAGATTCAGGATATTCAATCCTCCCCTTTGGAATTTTTTTAATTCCTATTCCAATTATAAAGTCAATATTCTTCTCCCCCTTATTAATAATAAATTCAAAGTTTCACTTGTGTAGAAAAACAACACTCATCTCACACTCCATCACTTTTTATCTTCTTCCCTGACATTCATTTGTACTAAAATTAAACATTGAATTACTTTAGAGAAGGATGAATTCACTTTTTTAAAGTAATAAGACACAAATTAACCAACTCTAAGTCTATGTGAACAATTATAGATATTCAAAAAAGAGTAACAAAATTAGATATAAAATAAATCCATAAATTAATCATCAAGTGATACCACTTCATAGAAATTATTCTAGAAGTTATTTAAAATATGTTCATTCAAATTATTTTATGCATCCATATCAACAAAAAGATTAAAAATATTCAAATACTAAATTAGGTTTCCACCTTATAAAATTCACTTTTCTATTTTCATCAAATAATAAATTTATCCCCTTTGGATTCATGATTGATTTTTTTCTCATAAGATTAGGAGAGTGTAGTCAACGTATCTCATTAATGACATAATATTTAATTTTTAGAATGAAAAACATATTGAATTCTATCTTTATATAAAGACATAATGTCAAGATTTTTTTCTAGAATCTAATATATTTCACTCCACTTTAATAAATATCTAGAACAACTAGCTCCAATACTTACTAGAATACCAATTTTTTTACGAGATGTAAGTTTCTAGTAGCTCATCAATTACAATCCCCCTAGAGGGGTAAAATCTATCCAACCTCATAATCATGGCTATTTAAGTGTGTTAAAGAGGAATCAATATTCAAATTCAAATAAAGGACACTATAATGTATATCATATGATAGCTGTAGAATGTTTACACAACTTTTAGATCTCCTTAAGTTCTCCCTTTTAATTTCCTGACCTTTTAATTCCATACACAATGAAAATTAACATCACATATTTGGGAATGAGTAAGTGACACCTTTTCTTATTAGTTATAGAAACAATTTTGATAGATGTTTTTCAACCTATAAACTCCCTTCAAATAATCTCTAACTCTATGAGAATTCTTCATGGATGCTTTCTATTTGATCTTACATTCTTGAAATTACATAGCCCACATGGAATTTCTATTACTTTCAATATTAAAATAGTGTGGAACTTATTTTTTCATAGCACCTAGAAAAGAACATTTATTCTTTTATGATTCATCTATCTTCCTTGTTACTTCCAACTCTTTAGGATAAACAATCATGTAATATTTTACAACATGTTTAACTTTATCCTTTACTGAAAATTTATTCTTCATAATAACTTTTATAGAACATTTATTATTTGATGTAATCTTATATTTATCCATCAGTTTTAACTATCTCAACATCATGTTCATGTAATTTTATAGAGTGTGACCAGTCTGTTTACATCTTACACATAGTTTCTCAACTTTTTTTAAGTATACCTTTTTAGAAACTTATTATGAAGCTTAACTTATTCATCATATATGTCTTCCACCAATACAATCTACTTGTTTAATTCTTATATTAATTACCATTTTTATTTGATATTTCTTTTGTTAACTTTAATATTCATGGTGAACTTTAACATTACCATGATGTGTCCTTTACTTCCACAAAAGAAGCATATTTTCTTATGTGTGACATATTACGTTACTTTCTTCTCAGGTATGTTATGTTTTTTATCTTCATTTTGTTTTCACCCCAAGGAAGAATTACCACTAATATTCCTATTATTTTATACAACATTTTTAGACTTATTCCATTATTATAAATTTAATTATGATTGGTAAGAGAAACCTCACTCTCATCATCATAATGATAACTTTTATTACACCTTTCATATAAGTTCTTCCATGTTTATCATTTTTACTTACAAATCAAGACAATTTATTTTTAAATTTTTTTTATATTTAAGAGATTTAACATTATCTTTTCATTAAACTTTAATTATCCAATCCTTTTATTTATGAAAATTACCCATTTATTATAAAAAAAATCAATTTATTTTACTCATTTTTCCTTGATCTATAGTTGAGTATCCTTGAAAAAAATGATTCATTTAACTATATCTTCTATTGAATATATCTTTTAATTGTAAACTTCCTTCATCACAACATTCTAAAAAATACTCATTTTTAATTATTCTTTAATCATGGAAAATATTTTATTGAAAAGTGATACAGATTCTTCCTTAGATTTAATGAATTTAGTGAGATTGTTCCACTTATGTAACGTTTTAACCAACACACTTTCCATCTCATTGGATTAATAATACAACTATGTTTTATCATCATGTAAGTCCTAGATAAACTCACACATATATATGATAACTTCTAAAGGAACTTTGTTTATGAAATCCTTACCTTTTGAGTAAACATTATCAACCAAGTTAACAGTCTTACTTTCCTCATACTCTTCAAAATTAAACTAGATTCTTTCAAAGGATTGTAATCAGAAAAATTAATAGATAAAAAATTACCACATTGATTACCTTAAAATATTGATGTTTCCTCATTTTTCTTCTAATAAGTCAACTTCCTTATCTTCTTAGTCTCCTCCTCCTCCCTATATTTAAATGTTTTGGATGAAACATCCATGGTGGAACTAATGAGGGAAACTTCCATTTTCATCAACCTAGGAATATCTATAACTTACAAAAATCTAAAATTCATGTAAATCCATTAAAAAAACCATGAAAAAAAATTTATATCCAATCAGAGGAACCATATGCTCTAATATTAATTGAATTACCCAATGGATCATACAACCACACCAGGGGTTAATTACTGTAGACCAATTTTATAAAATTATTCTAATTTAAAAATTTTAAAGCCTTTCCTTATTCAAAAATACATATCAGTTAAGATGTATGGATCTATTTAATCATTCCTAATACACATTCACACAACAAGAAATGATAGAAATCAAATAGAGCATACAACACAATATCTATAAGGTAATGTCCAAATTTTAGTACATAATGGTTGTTATGTTTAATTATTATCTCTAGAAAAAGATATTTAGTATATGGAACAAGTTAATATAATAGGCTATCTTCTGTCTCTTGATATGTTTTGTTGTCTCTTGAATGGTTCTTTATATTTTCTCTCACCAGTATACAATGTTTCCTTCCGAACACCCTAATGATAAAGATATACCTTTTTCTCAAGGATGTATTTGTATTAAATTTATATCTTCTTCTTCAATATAGGTATTCATATACCATAGAATACTATGCTCAAATTTCATGCATGTTGGTCATGTAATATATCTACCAGAAACATCCAGATCACCTTCTTATGGTTTCCTATCTTCTAGAAACCTCTGATTGATGTTTCAAAACATATAGTTCTAAATCCAAAAAACTTCAACCTTGGAAATATTCAAAATTCACTGTCCAAATTATCCTTCTATTATTGAGTGTTTTCTCTCACTATTTCAAAAAATAAATTATTATAATCAGTTATACTCATTTTATAGACATCAAGAAGTAAGAAAACCCCAATGATATTTGAAACTTACTCAATATTATGACATTACTTCTGATAGATCTATATTGACCAATACTTCATTGATTTTAAGTCACTAGTAAAATGTATTCACTGCTTCCTTAAATTTATATGAGAATCATGGATTATGAATCATGATATTTGTATCTTTAATTTCTAACATTTCATCATCACCTTGACTTTAAATTCACACAAATGATATGTGAAATCTCTCTGGAATCTTCCAGTCATCTAACTTCCATAGAATTCACTTATATTTATCTTCTAAATCTACCTTTACCTATTGGAAACATTAAATTATTCAAATTATATATAACATAGATCCATTGCATCATGTATTTTCCTTTTGTTTCTCCAACACTTTTTTTAACTTTGGTGATTGTTATCTCACTTTCTTATCTTCCGATTAGATCAAATCCAGATCATGTTTTCATTTGATTGTTTCAATCTTCCATTATTCATATATAAATCATATTATCTTTAGTAAATATGATATTATTCAAAATTCATACTTTATAACATATATTTTTTTTGTATTTATTAAAATGATCTTGAATCAATTTCTTATCATAACTCATATTCTATCTTCCATGACTCTAGATTTTCTAGAATCCTTCTTTCCCATTAATGAATTCATTATACTTAACTTATGCTACTAAAATTATTTTGTATTTATATCTATAAATTAAACTTTAATCACCTTAGAACTTTTAGATTTTCATATATCAAATTTATCAACATAATTGATTCCTGCAACTTTTAGTCCTTCACACAACCTTCTTAATTTCTACCTTTTCTTCAATATACCTTCTAGTGTGTGATTCTCCCATATAATCATATTATTCCATTTATTCAACATCTAAATTAACCTTTAAGACTCTCACAAGACTAGTATTTTAATTCTTTTTCCATTTTTAGTTCCCAGGAACCTTAAATTGATCCTAATCTTGTACCAATTTAATTATTGGGGAAAATCCATGAAGGTGTCATTTCCGTGTTTTAGGTTAGTTGTGTTAGTTTAAAATTTCAATTGACAAGTCTTTAACATGTTTTTTCTAATAAGGAGTTTGAAAGGTGATGTTTTTTCCCAATGTTTTATAAAATATTATTTTTGAATTTTGGGAGGTTTAAAATTGGAAAAGGAAGGTTTTTCACATGGCGACCAAGAGAACTATATGGTAGGTATGTGAATCTATGTAGAAGGTGGGTGGATATTCATGATACTGAACAATGGGCATGAGATCATGGATGATTCACATGATAAGCGATGTAGTGAAGGGAGCTTATTGATGGAAGTGTGTGGTTAAGAGTCTGATAAGGGAGTTTGTGGGATCGTGTGGTCGGTGCAAGGACATAAGTTGGTCAAATTAGGTGAACCATGAAGAATGATGTACATGGAAGGAGTTAAACATATTTTTTGGTGATTAATAAATTTTCTTTGTTTTCTTTTATTATGTAAGGAAAAACTAATCACTTCATTTAAAAGATAGAAAATTATCTCATAAGATCATTCTTGGAGAATTCTGCAAAATCAGAAGGAGGTTTGCACAATAAGTGACAAAGGGAGTCTTCAAAGGAAGTATTTGTAAGAATATGTCTATATAATTAGTGTGAGGAAGATATTGGTCATTATGGGGAGTTCACAAAAAAGAAATCTCATATGGGGAGTCTGTAGTGATGGAAGGTTGTCTGCACAGTCAGTGTGAGGAGATTTAAGATCACTTTGATTATGTGTGATGTCCACATGATCAGTGCATAAAGAAGAATCCCATGTAAAGGTTCTTCCTATCTCATATGTGGTGGAAGGTGGTTCACCCAGTTGGTGTATGATTTCCATGTGGTAGGTGCACAAAGGAGAAGTTTTCAGAGGATAATTTTTCATAAAGGGGTTTTCCACAAGTAAAATGAAACGTGGTAAATTGGATTTCATCTTTCAGGTTAAAAAAGAGATTCATGTCATACTCACATATCTGTGAACCAAATATAAGATGATATAGATTGTTAAAATAATCTTCTGGAGGAGTAGTGTGTTCACTTTATTAAAGAGAGAAACGTGCTTTCAAAGTGTGATTGATTTCAAACTTGGGGGGATAGTGAGTTCACTCCAAAAATTATTACAAAATTTCTCTTAGTGAATTATGGTACATTTTAAAATCCTCTTTGCATACTCCTTGAACTAGCTTAGTTAGGGTGAGATAATTAAAATTGTTGTGTCTCATGCATGATTTTATTTATGCATTTATATATTACTATAAGAAGAATAGATAAGAGATTTTTTCTAATGATGAAAAAAGATCTAAAAGGGGATTGGTTTTATTAGAAATACCTAGATTCAACCCCCTTATCAGGGTATTTTACCTTGTAGTTCCAACAATTGGTATATCATATTTAAGGGTTAAAGTCTATTTTTTTCTTTCTAAATAGAGGTAGTTAATCACAAAGGGATTACAATCTTCCATGGAAATAATTTTCAACTATAGAAGAATTAGATATAAAACTACTTTATATATTTAGTCATGGATGTGTTTATAGCCACGATACATGGTATTATGGTTAATATGGATAGTGAAGCTCTGTTAGAAGTTGATCATAGAGAATTGGATGCTGAAGATAGAGGAATCAATGCTTTTGGGGAATCCTTATCCAACACAATATACATGAAGTTAATGTCATATAAAACCTCACATCCCATGTGGTAAAAATGATCAATATCTGCAATAGTGATTCAAATGTATGAGAAACTAAATTTTAGGTATTGTGGAACAAGTATGAGGACTTGGGGATGCACCCAAATGAATCTATTGATGCATTATTTTATTGAGTGAATGTTATTATGGAGGACATGCATTTTCTTAGAGAAAATCTCGATGATGTGAATATCATCAAGCACATCTCAAGAATACTATCACCCCAATTTAATCTAAAAGTATCTATACTAGATTAAAAAGATATAAAGGAGAATAAATTGGATATTTTTCACATTATTATTATCACATATGAGATGATAAATAATGAGAATGATGCCGTGGAAAAAGGAAATTCTAGAGAGGTGGTGTTCAAGACTATGAAGAATCACATCCTGGAGGATGGATAAGAAGAAGAAGAGGTGGATAAATGCATTCCATTCGTTTCCTTAAATATTCAAATTGGAAAAGGAAAGTTTAAATGGAAACTTCCACTCATGTACCTTTGATGTGGAAATTTTAGAAACCTTACAACAAAGTTTCCCAAGAATTTTTAAGATGATAATGAGGATAATGAAATTACCATGAAGAAGTATTTAGTCAATGTGAAGGGTAAGAGAATCACTAATTGTACAATATTATGGAAGAATAATTTTCTTTCACAAGAAGATAAATTTTTAGAATAAAGTGAGGAAAAATAAATTGAAGACTATAGAGACCGTAGAAAAAAATTCCATGGTATATTTTTTGGAATTATCAAACAAGGGATGAGAGTGAAATTGATGATGGAGAAGTGGAAGGAAGAGTTGATATCTAGGTTTAATTGTAATATGAAACTGAAGATATAGATGTATGGAGATCCAAAAAAATCCAATAGAGAAGTACATGATGAAAAACTCTATATACAATAAAAAGAAGAAGAAAAGTCTGTACTAAAGGTATAAATTTATAAGATAAAATATTTAAATTTAGAAAACACAGATAAGGTCATTGATAAAAAGCTCAATATTGAAGAAAAAACTGGGGTTATCAATGGTTTGACTAAGATAGTGAATGATTGGGTTAAATGTATCAAATTGATAAATGAGGAAGTTGCTATCCTGTGATAAAAAATTGATGACCAAGAAAGAATTTTGACTTATGATACCACATTAAAAGAGTATATCATATAGTCAATAGAAAAATTGAATGTATAGCATTAAGGTCTATCAAAAATAGAACAAAGTCTATTAGAAGAGAAACAATTCATATCCAAATGACAAGACTGGTATAATAATTGATCATAAATATAAAGTAATGATGGTTAATTTCATACATCAAGAACCAACTCCAAATTTGAAGGTTGATTTGGGTATGGTTTAGAATATTTAGAGAACCCAAGGGAAAACTGGTGCACTAATAATGACATACAAGAGTGCACCTCAAATCATGTGATATTATTATGGAAATATGAGAAATTTCCAAAATGTATGTTCCATAACCAAGAGGCACCAAATGGAACAAGAGGAACAATGGTAGCCAAAAAAAGTTCAATATTCTCGGAATTCTTTTCATGGTCACTATTTTTGGCATGTAGAAATTGGACACATGGCTAGATATTGATCATCGACAATAAAAAGAAACGTGATAAAGATTTCCCAGATTGGTTTTATGAAAAATCTAAAGGGATCATCAAATGAGTTGAAAATGAAAAATTTATTTTCTACTTTGTAAGATAAATTTGGTCCATTATACTCTAAAGAAGATCAAGAATGTCTATCAACATTAGGTGTTAATCCCAAAACATGGATCAAGAAGAAAAGAGATAAGCATAAAGTGGTTATATAAATTTCTCTTAAAGCATTGGATCACACTGGTGTTTGTATCCCTGATAGAATATTCACTTCCCACATGAAGAGAAATAAGGATCTTTTTGCAACCATCATGAATGAAAATTAAGGTGTTTGTTGGTTTTAAAATTATGAAGGCCTAAATATTATTGTCTTTGGAAAATCCAAATTTGGGGGTAAAGATATTATATGTGAAGATGTCTTGGTTTCTGAAGTTATTGGTCATAACATCTAAGTATTAGTTAACAATGTGACTCAGGGAACACAATAAAATTTACCAGGAAAAACTATATCATAAAGCAAAAAGAAGGAGCATTTTTTATGCATGGAAAGTACAAAAATGAGAATATATACCTTATCAATGGAGAAACATATATTTTATATCCATACAAGGAAGAAGAAAAAAGGTTATGGCATAAATGACTTATCCATTTGAGCCAAATATCCTTTGAAGATATTGTGAAATGTGATAGGGCTTGATATATTCTTAAAATATCATTTGATCATAATCATGCATGTGATGATTTCCAATAAGGGAATACCACTTAAAAGATATACAATATTAAAGATAAAAGGTCAAAAATAGTTCTTGAACTGATTCATATTTATTTATATAGACCTATATCATCAAGAGTTATTAATGGGAAAATATACTATATTATTTTCATTTATGATTAGAGTAGGATAGTGTAGATTTTAGAAATCACCCATAAGTATGAGGTGATCAATTTAATAACACAATATCAAAGGGAAGTTGAAATGATTCTTGGATAAAAAATTATAAAATTCCAAACCCATAATGGTACAGATTTTACCAACATTTAGGTGGAGGATTCTCTCTAAAAACATAGGATAATACACCAATCTTCAGTAGTGGGAACTTCTTAGAAAAATGGCATAGTTTATAGGAGAAATAATATCATAGAAAACATGGTCAGAACAATTCTCATTGAAAAAACCTACCATAGAAGTTTTGGAAGGAATCTATCCTAACATCACTCTATATCTTTAACATATCTGTGATGTGTTTGAAAGAATAAAAGACACCATATGATCCCTAGTATATAATGAATCTAATTTTGAAATAATTTTGAGTATTTGAAAGTAAATGTTTTATTTTACATAAGGAGAAACATAATTTTTTTGAATCCTATAGAGATTAAAGGATATTTCTCATCTACTCAAGAAAAATTAATGTGTATAAATTCTTCAATAAGTGTCTAGGAAAGTTTATAGAGAGAAATGATGTTGTTGTGGTGGAAAATGAATATAATATTTAATAACATAGTAATAAATTTTCTTATGAAAGTGATGAGGAGGTAAGAAGTTTAGGGGGAGAACAATTAGAAAATTATGATTTAGAATAAGATACTAATGATGAGAAATATGAAGGAATACCTATATCCGTATAGAAGATGAATAATCAAGCTAAAATTGATAGGTATAATATCATCAGTTATCAGAAAATGCTAGTGTAAACGAGTAGAATGGAGTCTCTAAATAAAAAATACCACCTATCATAGGTAGAGAAAAAATGTTTTGAAGAATATACTAGGGATTACAGTTGGGTTTAGGTGATGAATGGAGATCTTAACCAAATTGATAAAAATCAGACATGAGAGATTTTTTGAGGCCGATAAATAAGAATGTAATCAGGACTAAATGGGTCTTATATAACAACTTGAATAAAGAAAACATAGTGATTTGAAACAAATAATGACTTTTTTGTAAGAGATAATTATATATTGAGGGAATTGATATCAATGGGGCATTTTCACCCATGGAACAACTGGAGAAAATTCATATATTTTTAACCATTATAGTGAAAATGAAGTTCAATGTTTTCTAGATGGACATAAAGTCAGTATTTCTAAATGGAGTTCTTTAAGAAGATGTGTACATAAAAAAAATATACTATTTTTTTGTTCATGAATATGGGAACAAAGTGTTTTAGCTAAGGAAGGATATTTATGGGCTAAAACAAGCACTAAGTGTTGGATGCGCACTAAAATGTACATGTATGATATGCATGTGCACATGCATATGACACATGATATATATTTATATATTAAATATTGGTATTATATATGGTGTAAATTTAATATATTCTTTTTATTCATGCACACATTGCGTAAAATAATATATATATTATTATTTTATCCTGATGGTTTATTCAACAGTTACAATTCATTATGGGTGAACAAAGGCATTAAATTAAATTCATTGAAAACATTCAATGAATTATAACCAACATTATGAAACACATATTATGTGAAAGACTTGATATTTTGCTATAAAATAGGATGATATTATCTTCTATTTAGGGTGATGGATACTATAATCTCTCTTACTCCCATACCACTATTTATTTCTTCACAAATGAAGGTGTTAACACGCCGTCGACATTCAGGTATCCCCATAATATTATTGGGGATCCAAGTTACTAGTGTAATCCATCATAGGAAGGGTTATTTAGTTCTATACTCTCTACGATCTTCTATAAACATTCTTTGTTAAGTAATATGGAAACCACTATTGCAAACAAATTCTAGGTACTCTATTTTTCTAGTATTATTTCATGCATTATTCTTGAAGATGGATCTCTGGTGTTTGGGTTGTATTTTTCTATTTATGATAATATGATATTTATATAAAAACCATAAATATATTAATAGGGTGTTTCTTCAAGTTTTTGATGTGATTTAATCACTAGTTTTTGAATAATATTGAAATACATAATTTTTATGAAACTGGAGAAGAATAAAGACCATTAAATAAGATACATAAAGGTAAATTTGATTTTCCCTTATACATGGATGATATGTAAAGGTCATACCATTACACATATGGTCTGTGTAAGGGTAACCTCACTGTTACCTTAATAAAAACGAGTTTCATAAAGGTAGTTCCCTTATGCGGTAGTGAATCATATTGTGTAAAGGTAATTTTTCCTTTACCCTTATGCGATACACTTATGCAGATAGTCTGAGTAAGGGTAACTTCACTAATTACCTGTGTAAAGGTAGTACCCATACACAAAGGGTTTATTTAGGGGTCATAAACACCTTATCCCTTATATGTAAAGGTAAATGAGCTGCGTAATAGTCCTTGATGTTTACGTTTATGCAGCGTATGAAAAATAGAGGGCACCCTTATGAAAATGAGTTTCATAAAGGTAATACCTTTATGCAAGGGAGGTGTGTAAAGGTAATATGCATATTACCTTTACGCATTAGTATTGAGATGATTAAAGGTAAAAGTTACCCTTAATTAGGCTATTTAAAACATTAGTTACCCTTAAACATAGTGTTTTCATAAGGGTAATAAGAGGATACCCTTACAGAGGGAAGGGGTGGTGTGTGAGGGTAATTAGAAATTTGTTAACTTTTTTTAACATGATTAAATGTATTTAATATTTATAATTTTTTTATAAATCATGTTAAAACTTATTTTTGGAAAAATTAATTTTTTAGGGATTTTATAAATAAATAAATAAATAAATAAATAAATAAATAAATAAATTATAAATTATTTATAATTAATTAAATAAATGTTTATTATACATTTTTACCAAATATTAAAGGTTAATATTTTAAAATACCTTTTGATAAATTAAATGGAATACCTTATGATATATTAATAGATGGTTCATTTAGAAATCATAAGAGCTGATTTATAAATTGTTTATAAATTATAATATTTATGATATTTAGATCATATAAAATTTTTATATAACAAATATTTATTTATAAAATGTTTATAATTCATAAAATATCAAATAAATTCCATTTAATATAAAATATGAAGGGGTTTATATTGAAATAAATATAAAATGTTTATATTCTTACTAAACTATAAAAGGTTTATAATTAGTATTTATTTATGAATAGTTTATAAATGTCTCATGTTTTGGAAAATAAATGATTTTTTTATTTATTTGTTAAATTTACTTAATATTATTATTTAGTAAATTGATTATGAAATATGGATATTTTTTATGCCCATTTATATGATAAATTGTTTCTAGGATAGAGCCTTTCATATCATGCTAGGTCAGGTATCATAAAATTTAGTTTTCATCTACCTTGAACTCGGTTTTTAATTTTAGTTATGATATTAAGAATAGTTGTTGGGAATAGTTTTTAAATATTAGGTGTTATAATTTTCATGAATTGTATTCTATCATGAGTAAAGTCTGACTGGGTAGAGGGACTTGGGTTTTGGACACCTACTTTACTGAAGGCTTGCCTTGGCTAGGAAAGTGAATGGGGTTAACTATTTATCACTCCAGTCTTACTCATGTGGAGTTTTTTCAATCTCATATAACTCTATGATTTTACCTGAATAATTCATGAACCTTATGAATATTATGCATTTAGATATGTATGAATATACTTGACTTCTATTTTTGGGTGATTAGCACAGACTTGTGGGTTGTGTAATGAGTTACACATTAATGTGGTGTGAACACCTTAATTTGTTGGTTGGAACAAGGATTCAAAAACTAAATCATTAGAATCATGTATACAAAAAAGGAAATAAAACATAAAATGCTAATGATTACATAATATGTAATAGTTATTAATTTAATATTTATATGATATATGTTAAATTAATGAGACCAAAAACCCTTGAAATACTAAGTGTGAGATTCCTTCCAAAGAAACACATTTTAAGACCTTTATTATCCAACTATGTAGTTTTGTTCCATATCTAGGTGCTCTAGATTATCTTTTGTAAGGAAAGAAATTAATAAGTGAATCTAGATTTTCTTGTTGGGTAGTTTCGTGCGATAGTTAGGTTCCCTTGGATAGTCCTTAGTTAGATTTTTTTTGGAATTTTCTTTGGTTTACACTTGCTGGGAATCCTTAATGATTAAGATACTAAATAAACAACATTGAGTTAATCCATATGATGGATTTGGATAAGTTTTTATCCTATCCACTATCTAAGAGTCACAACTATTGTTATTAGGATGATTTCCTATATAAATTACTAAGTAGTGAGATGAACACTCTAACAGACTCATTGCTTAGTGAAATATATATATTGGATCACTAAATAGATATAATGTATATGGTCATTAAATTTATTGGGATAAATTTCATTGAAATTTCTTAATGAAAAGATATAATACATGATACTCACCTTCCAATATATCTTTATTGAAGATTATGTCATACTTCACACTAATCATATTGAGATAATTAATAGGTATGAGCTATAATATAGTTAAAGATCAGTATATAGGATGGAGAAGTGTTATCAAGGAGAAACATTTAGAGTATCCAAATTTAAATGTTATAGAAATCAATTTCTCTAACTATGACTCATGGGTATTAGATATTGGGTGTGAATCACATATTTTTTCTGATAAAAATAGACTCAGAGATAAGAGGGAATTGATGAAGGGTGAATTATATATTTATATTGATAATGGGTAAAAGTTAATGCATTATAGGATGACACTTATGATATAATTTTACCAATTGGATTGATCCTATAATTAGAAAATTGTTATTATTCTCCTACTATAAACAAGAATTTGTTTTTTTTTCATCTTGTTTGGACAATATGAGATTTTTATTCATTATTATGAATAATAGTTGTTTTATATATAAGAATAAAATGTTTTATGGAATTTAGAATATAATTAATGGTTTATATATTCTAGATATGGATAATCCTATTTATAACATTCAAAATAAGAAGTCCATGGTTGATTCTAATCCCACCTACCTATAACATTGTTTCCTTAGACAAATAAATGAGAAACACAATCAAAGACTTCATATATATGGATTGTTGGAATCATTAAATTATAAATCATTTGATACATGAAAATATTTTTTATTGATAAAAATGGAAAAGTCGCCTTTTGAGAGAAAAGGTGACAGGGCTAGTGGACAATTATATTTTATACATAGTGATGTGTGTGGACCAATTAGTGCATAATAAAATGGTGGTTTTAAGTAGTTAGTTACTTTTAATGATGAATTTACTCAATATGGGTATGTGTTTATGATTAAACAAAAGTATGAAACATTTTAAATGTTAAAATAGTTTTAGAAAAAAGTATAAAATTAACTAGGAAAAAGTATCAAAGTTCTCCGATCAGGTCGGGGTGGAAGCCCAAAGTTCATTACTCATTTGAGATATTGTGGAAGTTTTTCAAAAATCACTCCTCCCAGTACACCATAATGGAATGGTATATCTGAAAGGAGGAATAATACTTTATTAGACATGGTATAATCGATGACGAGTTCATGTGACCATCTTATCTCATTTTGGGGTTATGCTCTAGAAACTGATACATTCCTACTAAAACATGTTCTATCTAAAGAAGTAATAAATACACCATATGTGATATGATATGGAAAATTTCCCAATTTGTATTATGTGAATATTTGGGGTTGTTAAGATTACATACGATGTTTTAATTCTGATAAACTTGACCCTAAATCTAAAAAATTATTATTTGTTAGTTCCAAGGAAACCAAGGGATATTATTTCTATCACCATGCTGAACACAAAGTGTTTAAGGCCTGACATGATATTTTATTTCTAAATAAATATATAAGATGAGGATTTATTGTGAGGAAAATTTAACTTGGATAAATTCAATACCAAAAAATGAGAAATTTTCCTGAAACATAATTTGATCCATTTATGCAAAGAGTTTCAGAAGACGAACCAAATAAAGTTATAAAATAACCACATAGTTATAGAATGATTCATCAAGAACCTGAGAGATATATATTTCTCATAGATAATAATTATAAATTAATGTTCATAGAAGATAAAAATACTTCCTAATGAGAGGCCATTGATATTTTTGATTATGAGAAATGGTTAAAAGCTATAGAATATGAGATGGAATTCATGAACAATAACCATGTTTGGAACTTGGTGGATGAACTTGAAGGGGTGAGACCCATAGTATTCAAGTGTGTTTTATTTAAGAAAACTAACATGGTTGGTAGAGTATATAAATACAAATAACGATTCATGGAAAAGGGTTAAAAAAGTTCATGGTATTGAATATGAAGAGACCTTTCCCCCCATTATGATGATAAAGTCCATACAAATTTTTCTATCCATAACAACTCATTATGATTATGAGATATATAAAATGGTTGTCAAAAATAAATTCATTAATGATAATTTATCCAAGGATGTGTATAAGATAAAACCTGAGGTTTTTGAAGTTACAAATGAGAATTCTAAGGTTTTCAAGTTGCAATGGTCCATTTATGGACTGTAGAAAGATTCTCAGAGTTTGAATATTGAATTTGATGATGAAATAAAAGAGTTTGGTTTCATGTATAATGAGGATTATTTATGTTATTAACTTATTCATACCTTTTTATCTACTCCCTTACTTATTTTCAAGTAAAAGTGCTTAAATGGTGGGAAATTCCCATGTTTTAATATTAAATATAATTTGTGAGTATTTCTTGAATTAATCAAGATTCAAGGAATTTTAATAGTTTAATCATAAATATAAATCTACTTATCTAATTTGGGTGGTTAATATTTTTTAGGATTCCTAATTCAATTTACTATAAATCATTAAACTGAATATTTGGCTAATTTTTCCATCTAAATGGTTATATAGACCACACAATAAGGCCCACTGAATTTGTGGAGAAAATTGGACCATCCATGAAGATTGAATTTCTAGGCTCAATCTAGAAGCCAAAATTTGGTGAAACTCTACAATTGTTTCTAGGATATCTAGAAAAATATTGGATAAAAATTTTAAGGTTCAAATAAACCAACAAAGGACCCAATTGAGGAATAAAATTCCATCCCACAATTCTTTATAGGATTTGAAAATATCCCACAATTATTAAATTTTCTCCCAATACAATCACACGATTGAGTTGAACATTTTTGGGTGGAAATTCAAGAATTTGTAAGAAAACTTTTTAGAATAAATAGTTCATATATTAAGGAATATTATTCACCTAAAACCCATTCACATTGTGGAATTTTAAAAATGAAAGATAAAACAAGACAACAATACATTGTTTAGGAAAACAACCATAACTTTGGATCCAAAATTCCAATGGATGCAAAATGTTAAGGGTGGAATTTCCACTTACCTATATAAAAATTTTAAGTAGAATACATCTACATATTATTCTGTATAAATAGTTAAATGTTCGATCCAAGTTTAGGGTTAGTTTTGGAATGCAAATAATCCACCACCTTAGGATATAAATACACCCCTCTTCTCCTTGCATGAGGTTGGAATTTCAGAACATAAGGAGGATAATTTTCAAGATAATAGCCTTTAAAAATTCCTAGGAGGAATTTTCATACTCTTGTTTCAATAATAGAAACCTCTCTTCCACTTTCCATTTTATATTTTTATTTTCTTATTTTCAATTTTAATCTTCTAAGTTTTACTATAATTTCATTTGAATTTTAATGAATTTTTTATCTTTATAATTTAGTATCCTAATTAAAACTCTATTTTCTAATATTAAAATTCTTAAAATTGATTAAATAAATTTTATAACTATTCCCTTTTTACACTTCCTCATTTAATCCAAATTCTGTGTTTAAATTTCTTCACTACTGGTATGTGTGTTTGGCGCAAAACTATTTTCTTATATCATTAATTTTCTTCCTTTAACTCATAACCATATATATCTTAAAAAATATTACTAAAAATATCAATGTATGAGTAAATAATCCATTGGGGCGAGTCATAATCCAGGGATGTCAAGTGATCGAGAGTTTTTGGTCTTTAAATATTTTTTAGGTTAACATTATGTATGTTAAACTTAAAATTTCCTAGATTAATGAAATTTTTGGTTTAATATGTGGATTACATGGATTATTGGAAACATAAATACACTACCATAAAAAATTATTTATTGAGATTAGAACCATGTTTATGTCTTGTATTAAATCCTCAACATTTGGGAATTTCGATCAGAATCGTCTTGTAAAGTGAGTGTTAATTTAATAAACTATATCATAAAGCTGAAGGATATCATAAAATTACATCCCAAATAATGAACTTGCCCCAATATTTATAAATTTATTAAACCTAAATTCATTCATTAGTAAATTTAATTAAGCACTACAAACAACCCCCCTCTTAAAAGACAAAACAAAAAAATAGTCAACTCCAAATATAGTACCATCATCGATGATTCAACCTGAGTTCCGTTGTACAAATTATAGAATATCACCAAAAATTTTAATGGTTGATAGGTGATAATCACCTCTACTTAAAATTGTGCCATTAATGGGGATGGTGTGATAAGTAGTCAATCCTTTTTTTTAAAACCCAAATAAAAAAATCTAAAAAAACATAAAGAAAACCCATTGTCCTTACCCATTCAAGATTTCTATGAATACTGAATTGCCTCCCAAACAATCAATTGGATTTTTTTGACCCAAAAATAGAGATAAGTATTATCCTAATTATGAGGAACATTATGGATAATTAAATCACTCAAGACATATTCATTTCTCATTCAGTTGATCTAGATATGACCAATCCTAGGGAACAAACCCTTACAGAAATCACCGCCCTTGATATGAATTACCAACCCCTTGGTATTCAATATCCAAACATTGAGGCTGATTTTGAACTCAAATTAAGTTTGATTCATATTTTTCATCATTTTCACGTGATATCTGGTGAGGATCAACATCTTCACCTCAAAGAGTTCCAAGTGGTGTTCTTTACTATGAATCCTCAAGGGGTTTTTGAAGAACAAATCAAACTTTGAGAATTTACTTTCTCCCTAGATAACTCTACCAAATAATGGATCTATTACCTCCTTCATGGTTCCAAAAATTCTTGGAATTAATTGAATTGAATCCTCTTTGAAAAATTATTTCCTGCTTCTTGAAATTCTTCTATGTAAAAGGAAATTAGTGGTATCTGTCAATTCCCCAATGAATCAATCCATGAGTACTAGGAGAGGTTCAAAAATCTTGTGGAAACATTACCACACCACCAAATACTAGATCAAATCTTGATCCAATAATTCTATAAGGGTGATTTTATATGGATCAAACACTCATCTATGTCACAAGTGGTGGTAATCTTGTTGAAAAAACACCTAAAACTGTAATGGATCTTATAAGGAAATGGCTGTAAACATGAAAAAATTCCATAATCAAGAAAATTTTCAATTCAAAAAAGTCCGAGAGAATACATCCATAGAGCCCGAAAATATTTCAAAGTGGATGAGTGAGTTTAAGGGCTGTGTGACTAATAACTATAGATGATAAATCCCTAAACTCATCTTCTCCACAATCTCTATTCCCTAGACCTATCAAAAAAATATGAAATTTGAAGTTCACCAGCCCACCCAACTAACGCATGTCAATAACTAAAAGATGATCCATTAGATTCTTCTAGCCTAATAAAGATCAATACGAAAAATTCTCAGCAGAACAATAACCCTAAAAAATCAGGTAAGTTCATTAGAAACTCCTTCCAACCCCACTCTGATCCCTTCTCTTCTACATATAACCTAGACTTGAGTTATGGTAATCCCATCTCTCACCCCCTAAATTCCCTCCTAAAAAAACAAACCAATTCCAATATGTTAAATGTGGTGGAAACTTCCAATAACCTTATCCTTTTGTTCCCCAATATGAAAGGATAAATACTCCATCTCCTCCTCCTTATTTCTGCTATCCTAGCGATCCTTCTCAATTCAAAATCCAATACAAGAACTTTCCCAAAATTCCAAATCATTTCAATCCCAATGTAGGACATGATTCTTCTTCTAAGAAACCATGGGAAAGCGCTATGGAAGATATTTCTTCTTTCACCTATTATAGAATTAAAAACATTAAGAACCAAATTGGTCAACTTTAATTCTACCTAAGTTATAAACAACAATTCAATTCTTCCCAACTCACAACTCAACTATTTCCCAACCCTAAGGGTAATGTAAGTGAAATTTCACTTCATTATAGAAATAAAATTCCTATGCCTCATGGTGAATCCTCAAAATCCCCATTAAATGGTGATTTATAAAAATAAAAGTACAAAAAACAAAAAAAGAAACTAAAGAAACTCCCTCACCTCCTTCCACTCCTTTAAGGAACCTAATTCATTTTCCCCAGTCCATCTCTAAGACAAAGGATCCCTTTTAACCTGATTATGAAATGATCAACATGTTTAGACATGTTGAATTGAACATTACCCTCTTGGAGTCCATATAACAAATCAATAAGAATTGAATATTTCTTAATGAATTATGCACCCATAAGATATATATTTGGAACATTGAAAATGTTACAATCCAATAGTCCATACCTATGAAGTGAAAAATCCAAGGACCTTTATAGTTCCATTCAAAATAGGGAGTTCCAACTTTGATTTTGTATTTATATACCTTGTAGCCTCAATAAATTTCATGCCTAAATCCATCTTCTCCAACCTTGTTCTAGGTTCATTTCACCCATAAGAGATATCTTAGGACCATTGAAAATGTTGCAATCCAACAGTCCATTCCTATGAAGTGAAAAATCCAAGGACCTTTATTGTTCCATTCCAAATAGGGAGTTCCAACTTTGATGTTGAATTCATAGACCTTGTAGCCTCAATAAATTTCATGCCTAAATCCATCTTCTCCAACCTTGGTCTAGGTTCATTTCACCCAAATAGAGTTTTCATCAAGTTATCTAATTGAAGCACTAATAGTCATGAGGGAATAATTGAAGATGACCTTATCCAGATCAATGATATCATATTCCCAGATGATTTATATATCCTTAACATGGAAGGTGAGATGAATTATTCTCAATGCCACCTTATTCTTGGAAGAACATTCCTCATGACTTCTAGAACCAAAATTAATTTCTATGCAGGAATCTTATCCATGGAATTTGGTGACCAACTGGTCAAGTTCAATATTTTTCAATCCATGAGATACCCATTAGAGAATCACTCTGCATTATCTATACATGATTTTTAGGACACTTCTGAGAGTGAATTCACTCCAATTCCATTACGTTCATCATGTTCTAATGAGAGATGAGTTTTTAAAATTTTCACCTTGATTAACCAAGTAATAAATGGGGATGCTTATGTTGATATTTCATTTATAGACTCCATAAATATAAAGGATCTTAGAAACTCTCTAGAATCCCATATCACCTATGATCTCTACTAATCCACCTTGGAAAGTATTGAGGAAAATGAATAAAAAAAACTGAAATCCCTTCCTCTATTCCTAGGTTGTTTGGACCCCAAATGAATGATGAAACATATCTGACACCTCTTCCTACACACCTGAAGTATGCAATCCTTTTCCATGATCACTCTTTTCTTATCATTATCTCTACTTCACTGACTGAAATTGAAGAGTCCAAACTTGTTCAGGTGTTAGAGGAAAAAAATGCCTTAGGTTGGACCCTAGATGACATACTGATCATCAACCCTACCCTTTGTATATATCACATCCATCTATAAGAATCATCCAAACTAATAAAAAAACCTAAAATAAGACTAAATCCACTCATACTCAAGGTAGTTAGGGAAGAGATCACCAAAATTATTCAATCTAGTATTATCTAGCCAATTTACAATAGTGAATGGTTTAGTCTAATTCAAGTGAAACCTAAGAAGGGTGGGAAAATTATTTTAAAAAATTAGCATAGAGATATGGTAACAAATTGAGTGAAAAACAAATAGTGTGTGGATTGATTATCAAAAATTGAATGTTGAAACATGAAAATATAACTATCTACTTTCTTTACTTGATCAAATTATATAAATATTATCTATAAAGTCACATTATTTCTTTCTTTATGGATACACTAGATAATTCCAAATCCCAATCTTACCTCAGGACTAAGAAAATACTACATTCACTTTCCCCTTTAAAACATACACATATTGTATAATGCCTTTGTTAATTTCAATGATCCTATGAAATTATAGATGTGTATGAGGAATATCTTTTCTAAATTCATTGAGAATTGTATAGATTTATTCATGGTTGACTTTACCATTTATGGTGAATTATTTGAATCCTGCTCTCATTCACTCTCTCTGATCTTACAAAAGCGTGTCAAATGTAACCTTGTGTTAAATTGTGAAAATTTTCATTTCACAGTTAAAAATGGGATTTTTCTAGGGAACATAATTTCATAAGAAGGTATTCAAGTCAATCCTACAAAAATTGATGCAATTTAATCACTTTGTGAACCCACATAAATTATAGACATTTGTTCATACCTTGTTCATACTGGTTTATACTAGGGATTCATCTAGAACTTTAGTAGGATTTCCCTCCCACTCACTCGACTACTCCTGAATAATTTCACATTCAATTTTGATGAGGATTTCAAGAGATCCTTCACTGAACTCAAAGTTATTCTTATATCTTCTCCAATAATCCGAACCCCATATTGGTCTTTACCCTTTGAATTGATTTGTGATGCTTCTGATAGGGTCATTTGTTCTGTACTTGGACAATGAAGGGAAACAAATTCCTCATGTCATCTATTATACCTAAAAAACACTAGATAAAACTCACTATCAATATAATGTCACTAAAAATTAGCTTTAGCTATTTTTTTCTTTGGATAAATTACCGCCCCATCTCTTAGGTTCCAAAATCATCATCTTTACATACCATTAAACTTTAAAGTTAATACTCAAGAAAAATTATTCTGAACTCAGGCTAATAAGATAGATCCTAATAATCCAATATTTTTACCTTGAGATCAAAGATAGACTTGGAAAATAAAACCATGTGGCTGATCACCTAAGTATAATTTCTAATTCTTATCATTCTAAAATCATTGATCCAGAATTTCTAATAAAAACCTCCCATATATCACTCTAAAGTTACCATAGTATGCTCTAATTGTAAATTACTTGGTTGCTAGTTTTTTACTAAAAAAATTTCAAAATAACAAAAAGTTAATTTGAAAAGTGATCCAAAATAATATTTTTTATAAGATAATAATCATTTGAAAATTGGGGTTGACATGGTGATTAAGAGATATGTTGATGAAGATGAACATTCCTCCATCTTGTAATTCTACCACTAAATACTTGGAGGTGGCTTCTTTAGACCAAAATGGACCTCTAAAAAGTAAATTGACTCTATATTATTCTATACTTCACCGTTCAATGACTCACACGAGTTATATCAATCATGTACCACTTTTCAAAAGGTGGAAACAATTTACAAAAGAAACGAAATTCCCACAAATCCCCTAATCTTGTATGAGATATTCAATGTTTGGGGCATTGATTTCATGAGACCCTTCCCCCTTCTAATGGATTCTCGTATATAATTATTGTAGTTGACTATATTTCTTAGTAGGTAGAGGACAAACCCACTAAAATGTATGATGCACATACTATTAGTGAGTTCCTAAAAACCCACATCTTACATTGATTTGGAACTCCACATGCCTTGGTAAGTCACTTAGGAACCAATTTCTATAATTGAACCATGGAATCTATTTTGAAAAATGATGGGGTTGTACATAAAATTCCAACTTCATATCGCCCCCCAAAAAATGGCATGCCTGAACTTTCCAATAGAAAAGTGAAAAGAGTGGTTGAGAGAATTGTTAAGAATATAATAAAATATTGGTATGAAAGACTTAGTGAGGCACTTTGGACTTATTGAACTACCTATAAAACAACCATTTGGATGTATCCATTTTGGATAGATTTTGGTAAAGCATGTCATTTACCAGTTGAAATCTAACATAAGTCATTTTGGGCTATGAAATATTGTAATTTTGATTATAAAAAAATATAGTGAAGAGAGATTGTTGCAGTTTAATTAATTGGAGGAACTTAGAATTGATTCCTATGAGAATTAAAATCTCTATAAATAAAAATATAAGGTACTCCATGAAAAACACATCTTGTGAAATGTATTTGATGAAGGTGAAAAGGTAATTCACTTCAATTTTTGATTTCATATTCACCCAAGTAAGATTAATTATTTTTGGGAAGGTCCTTTTATTGTTAATAATGTTTACGCATTTGGTGAAGTGAACATCCAAGACCCTTCTTCCAAAAGGAAACTTTCGGTTAATCGACATCAGTTAAAACATCACTATAAGAGGAAACACACCCCATGAACCACATGGAGTTCCACCAGATCACCAACTACTGAAGTAGAACCACCAATGTATAGAGATGACGAACCACACAATTCAAACTAGGGGAAACATATTTCTCCTTAAATCCATCTCCCTCTCTTCCTCATCCTTATATCTCTCTTTCCACCTCTCTCCCCCCCTCTCTCTCTTTCCCTCTCTTTCTTCTTATTCCTCGCTTATTCTCACTCTCTATCTCTCAAATTTTTTTACCACTTTTTAAATAATTCCATTTATTATATTTTGTATAAAATTTATTTAAAATAAGGGTCATAATTACTATAGAGACCTAGTTTTTTCCTTATAATCCTTTAAAATATTTCTAAATATCTTTTCAGAGCCAGGTGTTGAGACGATGTGCGATTCTGAGGTCCGGTGTGCCTGAAATTAATTTTATAAAAATATTAAAAATATTTTATATTGTGTGCACAAAGTTTCTTAAATAAAATTGGATAAATATTACATATAATATCCAATTAGAAATCATAGACCACATTCGAGTCCGAAACATGATGTTTACCCTATGAGAGAACTAAAGTAGGTCGGTGTGGGCGTTCGGATATCACGACCGTTGGTGGTATGTTCAATTGGTTAATTAAATAATTAATTTAATTAATTAACCAATTAAACTAATTTTGTTTTCCCCTTAAATACACCACTATATAAATTATCCATGGTTAGATTCCCAAACCCTAGGATAATTGAGAGAATTATTCCTCTCCTTATATTGGAGAATCGATATCTGATGACGAGGAGACTCCGAATTAAAGCAGATCAAAGCGCAACAAATGAAAAAAATCCTATCAGTAATTGGTGAGCACATTATTTAATGAAAAATGATCCAATATCCAAGTATGTAACATCATTTACCTAGGTTCCACTAAATTGGTGCCTCGAGCCGGGTCGTCACATGACCACAAACACACCTCCCCATACGCCAGAGGTTGCCGATTAGTAGCAAGGGTCTAATAGGTCACATAGGGCGACTATACCCTCTTTAATAGAGTAAGACACATTAGATAATAATATAAATATTGAAAAAATATGAAATAAGAAATAACATGCATAACCACACATCCCCCAAACTGGGTACAATCCACAAGCAACAGTAAATATGTCATGTCGTGCTACAATGCCAAGTGAAAAAATCAAAAATAAAAACAAATAGCTAAATCTACAAGATGGTCCTGACTCCAAGTCTAGTACCTCATCCATGCATTCCCCATGTCCATCTCAACTCCCTAGTATAGGGACCTTACCCTTATCCCAAACTACAAGCATGAAATCTGCCCGGGTACCCAACGATGACCCGAGTAGGGTGTGAGAACAACTCAGTAGGCCACCACCAACGGTGTATATAAATATATAGTCTAACAGATATTGTATGCATTTATAAATAAATAATAAGCAAATGAAATACAATTCATATGACACTAGATAATAATCTCTACTTAGCTATACTAACTAAGGTACAATTCAGTATGTCTCTTCATTACTAGTTCCTCATCAATCACACAAGGTCCATGGAATTCATCATTTTCATAAATGAATAGGTAAGTCCCTAACTCAATAGGGATAAAATATCAAAATATCACAATAAAATCACCTCGAATCCTTAGTCCGAGTGGGATGCAACCGTTAGGGGAGTAGAGCTCCATCCCCTTCCCTAACCCATGCATTATGGATGGAGTTAGAGCATCAGTCCAACTCAACACATGGGAGGAGACTCAGTACTTTATCCCACACCTCAATCCATGTGAACATTCTTATCCATCCATTCACCGCACACAAAACATATCACTACCAAACACAACCAATACATACAAAAATCATAATCCATAACAATCAACAAGGTAAATCATATAATGACATAACCCATTAACACATTTTCCATTTACATCACCTAACCATATAGCCAAATCCCATTCTCAAGCCTAGATCACAAAACATTTTCAATAATTCCCTTATGTCAACCCATTATACATATCCACAAATCCCTTTATGAAATTCCCTTCAATATATTTTCCCATTTCCCTTACCATTATCCATATAGCATATTCACCATTTCTCAAGCACTAACTCACTTAGGCCTAACTAAGATATGTCATAATAAAAATATCTAAATATCAATTATCCAATATTCTATTTGGACTTCCATTTAACATATCAACCTATTTGACAAGTCTTTACATGATTGGACAATAACCCAGAACTTACTTTGCAAAATCAAGGTCTGGAAAGTATCAACACACCCTGTGGATGGCCTTAAATGGGTCAAATCATCATCGATGCATCCCTTTGGGACCATGAGGGTTTCAATTATTAATTTAGACACCCAAAAATACAAAATATTACCATGGGTTTCTAAATCCCAATAATAATTTACAAATAGAAAATTCAGACATTCACAAATATATTACAAAACTATGGGATATAACTTGTATACCACCTACCTTGAATCCATTGACAAAAACTCCCTCAATCAAAGAATTATATCTTTATTCAACAAAATATTGAAGCCTCAACCTAGATCTCACCTAAAAAAGAGGGTTTTAGAGCTTTAGAAGGATATGGGAGAAAGATGCAAACCCTAATCAAGAAGAAAAAGAAGCAACAAGGTGATTAGACTTACCTAAAGCTTTGATCCGCAACCAACGACACTCTAAACGACCTAGATATGAGGAAGAATCAACCTTAGAGGCTCTTGAGAGCTTTGGATTGTCACTAGGGTTACAAGGGTCAAGAAAGGAGGAAGTCCTGAGTTGCGGTTAAAATCCTATAATGGCATTTTTTTTGTAAATTTGTCAACTTTACTAGGCTGCAAGAGTTACCCGCACGATTTTACAAACCGTGCGCAAACCATGTGAGAGCTACTATCCCAAAATCATCCCTTTGAACCGTTTCCAATAAATTCCACATGGTTAGCTTAAAAATGTGGTAACCATGCACAATTCTCTATTTAAGGCTTCATGGTTACATGGGATGCTCCGCATAGTTTTCACTAACCATGAGAAAGCCGTGAAACATGCCCAGAAATTACTTTTTCCTCCTCTTTCATGCCCTGAACCCCTAGAACACCCCCAAACCTTCTCATGAACTTTGGGAAACACTTATTTGACCAAAATAAAGGACTTAAATTGAAACATAAACAAAAAATACCTTAATAAAAATCAGGGATCTTATAACCTTCCCACCTTAGGATGGCTCGTCCTCAAGCCACTCTTCCCAAGCATTATTGAGATTCTGAAGCAAAGTGATCAGGACACTAAACACATATATCTGATTCTCACTCCAAAGTTTCTTCCTGGACTTTTCCATGCTACCATAGAATATGAACCAAAGGTATAACCTTGCCACGCAAAACCTTCTCGCTATGATCCACAATACGAACCTGATGCTCCTTAAAGGATTCATCAAGATCAAGGTGAACAACATCAATGTTTATCACATAGGATGGATTAGCATGATATTGGAGAAGCTATGAAACATGAAAAACATCATACATCCCATAGTACCATTGTGGAAGATCCAATCGGTAAGCTAATGATCTGATCCTCTCCACAATCCCAAACAACCCCACATACCTAGGTGCTAACATACACTATTTATGAATGCGATGGTGACCCAAACATAGAGAAAACTGAAGAAACACACTATCACACACCAAGAAATCGAGTTATCTATGGTTCCGATCTATATTCAACCTTTTTCTACTCTGAGTTATTTCCATATGCTTCTGAATTAACTAAACCTTCTCCAATGTCTCCTATACAAGGCTCAATCCCAACAGTTCAAATTCCCCAGCTTCTAACCAACACAATAGAGGTCTAAAAAGTCTCCCATAGAGTGCCTCAAAATGCACCATATTAATTATGTCCTAAAAACTATTATTGTAGGAAAACTCAACAAGATATAAATGTTTTTCCCAAAAACCACCAAAATCCAGGACATAAGCTCTCAAAATGTCCTCAAGTACTTGAATCGTATGCTCAAACTGCCCATCCGTCTGTGGGTGATAAGCTGTACTCAACAACACCTGGGTACCAAGCGCCTTATGTAATCTATACCAGAAGCACGATGTGAAATGAAAGTCACAATCCGAAACTATAGTTCTCAGCACACCATTGAAGTCTCACTATATCTCGAACATATAACTCACCCAACTGATCGATTGTATAAGTTTTCTGGATCAAAAAGAAATGAGACACCTTAGTCAACCGATCCAGAAAGACCCATATTGCATCATTATTTTAAGGTGTCTATGGAAGACCCACTACGAATTCCATAGATACATCATTCCACTTCCATTCTAGAATGGGAAATGAATTTAACAACCCACCTGGATACTGATGCTTGGCCTTCACCTGTTGACTGGTATGGAATCATGCCACAAAACTCACAACCACTTTCTTCATTCCTGGCCACTAATACTATCGACAAAGATCATAATACATTTTAGTCAATCCAGGATGCACTTCCCACTTATTAGCATAGAACTCATACATAAAATCTTCACATGAACCTACCAGTACCACAACATGACCCTGAACACAGATGACTCCATCAGCACCAACAACCCAACTATAAGGAGAATCCCCACCTTTAAGACTTTCCTTCATGGCCAAACACTCCAGATCTTCCAGTTGACTTTCCTTGACATGACTCAAAAGTGTAGACTCAATCTCTATAGACATAAGGGTCATTTTTATGGGCCCATCCTATACCTCCAGGTGCATCACTGCAAAAAAGGACATCATTTTCCATTCAGAGTTGGATTCCTGAACCACCTGATTTTGAGTCTTCGGGATTAAACCATCTGAAACACTATTCCCTTTCCCTGGTGTGTAAAAAAAATCAAAATCGAAGGATTGAAGGTAATTGAACCACCTTCAATGTCAAATATTCAAATACCACTAATATAAGATGTACTTAATACTTCTATGATCAGTAAACACCATGAACTGCTCTCCCAACAAGTAATGCCTCTGACACTTTAAGGAATAAACCACAACAGTTAGATCGAGATCACGGGTAGGGTAATTTCTTTCTTGAGGCCTCAAATGTCTTGACACATAAGCTACAAATTGATCATCCTGCATCAACACTTACCCAAGTCCAACACCAGATGCATCATAGAAAGAAGTTTACTTCTTACCAAGTTTAGGTAAGATTAGAATCAGTGTGGTAGTCAGCCGCTTCATCAATTCTTGAAAGGAAGTTTCGCATGCCTATGACCGCTCAAACTTAATGACCTTCTTGGCTAAGCCTGAGAGTGGTACTAAAAAATGAGATAAATACCTAATGAACCTCCATTAATAACCAGACAAACCCAGGAAACTCCGAACAACAAAAACATTCTTGGGATTCTCCCAAGATAATACAACCTGCACCTTCTCTGGATCCACCAACACACCTAACTTAGAAATGATGTTTCCCAAGAAATGAACTTTATCAATAAATAATTTACATTTTGATATCTTGGCGTAAATAATATTCTCTATTAGTGTACTCAAGATGATGTCAAGATGTTTGGCATGATTGCCAAGAGTTCGCGAGTATACCAAGATATCATAAAAAATTAAAACAATGAACTAATCCATATAAGGGTGAAATATTTGATTCATTAGCACCATAAACATAGTAGGTTCATTGGTAAATCCAAAAAACATCAGCAAAAATTCATACAACCTATACCTGATCCGAAAAGCTATCCATGGTACGTCAGAAGGTATCAACCTCCAAAGAAGGTATCCTAATCTCAAATAGATCTTATAGAACATTGAGGAACCCCTCAGTTGGTCAAACATGTAATTAATTATGGGAATCGGGTATCAGTTCTTAACCATCATCAAATTCAACTTCCTGTAATCAACACATAACCTCAACGACCCATCAGCCTTCTTAGAAAACAATACAGGTGATCCCTATGGTGACATACTACATCGAATGAATCCCTTTTTCTCCAACTCTTCCAGTTGATCCTTAAGCTCCTGAAGTTCTCATGGAACCATTAGATATGGTGGAATAGAAACTGGTTCTATCCTTGGAATCAACTTGATTGTGAACTCCACATCCCTTTCTAGTGGCATTCCCAAGAAATCCTCAAGAAACACAGCCTAGAACCGATCCACCACACAAGGAAAGACATGTTGCTCCACCCACCCACCATCCAAAATAAGGCATTCCACTTAGGCTCCGAGTTCTCCTAAATACTGAAAAATTGACCCTACATGTCCTGATCTTACATCCCAATCACCACGAAAGACATAAGTATCTCCATCAGGAGACGTGAATGTTACCCTATGACGGTAACAATCGATATGGGCCTGATACAACACTAGCTTTTCTATACCCAAAATCAGGTCAAAACCGAAAATCTAAAAGAAAAATAAGTTCCACAAGAAACGATAACCACCAATATCTAAGGCATAACCTCTACACTGTCTGATATCCTCATATCGCACCCCCAATAGAGTATCAATTAACATAACCCCGCAAACTTGTTCCATGTCAAGGCCTATGACAACTAAGAACCGTGCAGAGATAAAAGAGTGTGTGGAACCTATGTCAAATAAAGCATTCGAGAGTGTGGAAGCTATAAGAATTGTACCTCGAATGGTAGAAGGTCCAGCCTCACCACCTCCAGGTGTATACTGAACTGCATGCAGATGGTCTATCCTTATACCCTAGGATCCAACATGAGTACCCTAAACTGCACTTCCCTAATGGTGTGGGTGGTATCGTCCCAGAGTTTCATGTCCCCCAACCCTACTAGTATGGCCAATAGAGCTCCAACTACCTACCTGATACAGGGAAATTGATCCCCTGTGCACACTCGATATCTGCCTTTGACTCCCATACATGCCCAACTGCCGAGGGTTCTTGTAGAACATCTGTATATTTCCCAAACTCCCACAGGACTGGCACTTGACTAGTGATCAAGGACATTGGTCCCACATGTTCCCTAGCCTGCCACACTAGTAACAAAACACTTGATCACCACCCTAAGAAGCTAACCCTCTCTTCTGACTATTTTGATCACTTTTTCCTTGTTGGAAACTTCAAAAATGATGCTTCCTTCCCTCAAAGGCTGTACTAACTACCCCCAATTGGCACCTCAATTCCACCTCCTAAATTTCCCTTTAGGTTCCCTTCTGAGATAAGGTCTTGGTCCACTATGAAAACCTCTTCAGATCGAAGATTTTCACCTGGGACCCAATCTCATGCCTAAGCCCATCTTAGAAGCATTTTTCCATAATCACCTCATCTCCATCCATCATTGGGATGAATCAGAGAAAGTCAATGAAATGACTAGCGTAATCCATCACTAACGCATCCCCCTGAGTCAAAATCATAAACTCTATAGCCTTCTCCCACCTCAAGGATTCTGGGTTGTAATCCCAAAACTTTTTCTGGAAATCCCTCTATGCCATTCCTTTAGCCTGCTCCATCTGAACCATAATTTCTCACCAAGGCTTGGATTTCCCTCTTAACATTTAGGCCACTGACTTGAATTTCTTCTCATGATGAGTCTCTAGATGTTCAAGAATAGTCTGAATAGACTCTATCAAAAAGTCAGCTGCCTCTAGCCCACCCTCTCTGGTAAAGGTCAGAGGGTACTGTAACTGAAACTCCTTGGTCAGCTCGAACATACTCAGCACAACCCACCATGGGTCCCGATCCATCATCTATATAAAACGATCAATATTATCATATAACGTATCTTTTATATTATCTTGAACCACCAGATCCCCTTGCTACACTACCGGGGGAGAATTTTTAGCAATATACTCTTGTCGCCCAATCAGAAGATGTCTTCATAGAGGAATTTCTCTACATTACCAAACACGATATTTAGAACAAAAACCATAAATATTTCACAAATATAAAATAATTATCCGCATTATCCACCGAAAAACCATTCCACATACACCACCCAAACAGGTTTGATCATACCCGACACACTACCCTTAACCATCCCTACTAAGGACATGGCTAACACAAGGTAAATAACTCACACAACCACAATCCTTACCTTCTACACCATTTTGAAACTATTCTCACATCACGAATTATTCCAATAACTTTTCATTTCACATACCACCCTTATATCAAGTATAATTCCTTAATTGTTATTTAACATTTTCTCCCCCTTTAACACATTTCTATTGTTTTGTTACACACAATTTTCACCACTTTTAAGAAATTCAATTACATTCTACCCTCTATGTCCCATGCACCCATCCCATGTGTGTGTGTTTACTATGATACGTGTAACTTATATACATAGGTTCCTAGAATGATGCATGAATGCACATGCTTGTTCCATTATGGCCATGATAAAATATCATAAAACTATCACATCACACCACATGTGCATCACCTAATGGTGAAATATCATCAAATGTAACAACACACATCAAGAAAAATAATTACCACCCTAGGTGACATAGGTTTTCCCCCGTACTTAGGTTAGATACTCATAGGAACGATCTCATTACCAAGTCCCGAACCTATCCTAATCTCCTGTATACCATCCCAAAATAGTAAGAAAGAGAAAATAACTCCTCTAATACCACTTTGTAACATCCCCAACTTGGGTGCTACTAAATCGGTTCCCCAAGATGGGTCGTCACATGACCTCAAGCGTGCCTCCTCATATGATAGAGGTTTCCGAATAGTAGTGAGGGTCTAATAGGTCATGTGGGGAGACTATAACATCTTTACCAGAGTAAGCCACACCATATCACAATATAAATAGTGTAAATAGTTGGAAAAACCAATAACAAATATATCCAAACATCTCCCAAACCAGGTACAATCCACAAGAAATAGTAAATATGTCATTTCATGCTACAATGAAAAGTAAAAAAAACCCAAAATAAAAATAGAGGAATCCCCAAAATGGTATTAAATTCAAAACTGGTACATCATCCATGAATGTCCCATGTCCAACTTAACTCCCTAGCATAAGACCCTTGCCCTTATCCTGGCCTGCAAGCCTGAAATCTGATCGAGTACCTAACGAAGGCCCGAGAAGGGTGTGAGTAAAACTCAGAAGGCCACCAAAAAATGTGTCTAAAAATATCCAGTCTAATAAATAGTGAATTTCATATATAAATAAATAACAAGTAAAGGAAAGACAATTCAGAGGCCACTAGTTAATAATCTATACTTAGATATATTAACCAAGGTGCAATTCATTATGTCTCTTCATTACTAGTTCATCATCAATCACCCAAGGTCCATGAAATTTAGATTTTTCATAAGGGAATAGGTAAGTACCTAACTCACTAGGGATAACATATCACAATATTACAATAAACTCACCTTGAAGCCTCAGTCTAGGTGGGATGAAACCGTTAGGGTAATAGATCTCTATCCCCTTCTTTAATCCGTGCATTGTGGGTGGAGTTAGAGCATCGGTCCAAATCAACCTGTGGGAGGAGGCTCGGTCATTTATCCCACACCTCAAGCCATGTAAATATGATTATTTATCCATTAACCACACATAAATCATATCACAACTAAACACAACCAATACATACAACAATCATAATCCATAACAATCAATATGGTAAATCATATTATGCCATAACACATTAACACATTTTCTATTTACATTACTTAACCATATAACCAAAATCCAACTCTCAAGCCTAGATCACTAAGAATATTAAATAATTATCTTATTTTAACCCATTATACATATCTATAAATCTCCTTATGAAATAACCTTCAACATATTTTCCCATTTCCCTTACCATTATCCATCTAGCATATTCACCATTTTTCAAGCACTAACTCACTTAGGCAAAACTAACATATGTTATAAGCCACATATCTCAATCTCAATTATCCAATATTCTTTTTGGACTTCCATTTAATATATAAAACTATTCGACAAGGCTCTATAAGATTACACAACAACCTAGAACTTACTTAGCTAAATCTAGGCCTGGAAAGTATCGGTGCACCCCATGGATGGCCTTAAATGGGTCAAATCATCCTTGATGCATCCCTTGGGGACCATGAGGGTTTCCATTCAACATTTAGACACCAAAAAATACCAAATATTACCAAGGGTTTAAAAGTCACAACAAGAAGTGACATAGATAAAAGTTAGACATGCACAAATCTACAACAAAACTATGGGAAATAACTTGTAGACCACCTACCTTAAATCCACTGACAATATATCCCTCAATTGAATCCTTAGATCCTGATTCAAATAACCATTGAAGTCTCAACCTATATCTCATCGGAAAAATAGGGGTTTAGAGATTTATAAGGATATGGGAGAAAGATGAAAACCCTAATCCAGAAGAAGAAGCGAGGAGGGGATTAGAATTACCTAGAGCTTCGATCCGCAACTGACGGCACTCCAAACAACCTAGAGATGGGAGAGAATCACCCTTGGAAGCTATTGAGAGTATTGACTCATCAATATGGTTTCAAGGGAGAAGAAAGGAAGAAATTCCAAGTTGGGGTTAAAATCCTACAATGGAATTTTTTGTAAATTTCTAAACATTACTGGGCTGCATGATTTACCCACACTGTTTTCCAAACCGTGCACAAACTGTCCGAGAGATGCTATCCCAAAATCACCCCTTCGCACGATTTCCTAGGGATTATGCCCAGTTAGCTGAAACATGTGGTAAAATTGTGAAAGCCTCTATTCAAGGCTATACGGTTACCTAGGATTCTCTACATGATTTTCAATAACTGCGCACAAACCATACAACATGCCCAAAAATTCATTTTTCCTCCTCTTTCAAGCCCCGAACCCCCGGAACAACCCTAAGCCTTTTCATAAACTTTGGGAAATACTTATTTGACCAAAATAAAGGAATTAAATTAAATCATAAACAAAACATACCTTAAAAAAATCCATGATCTTACAAAGTAAGCCTCTTTATTTATTGATTATACCTCACTTTATTAAATGGTTGAGAAATATGAATCCCTTTATTTGATCTGTGCCAATTGTAGAAAATTTCATGAAATATTGTTTTGAAGTTAAATTGATTATTATTTTATTTCTCACCATGGATATCCCTGTTCATAAAAATTGGCAAAGAACGCTTGGAATCAATAAATAAACATTTTTTTTGATTCTATTGTCCCCAAATTTCTTTGCGTTAGTCATCATTTGACCATGGGGCCGCGATTCGACATTATTGGGTGAGACCGAGCCTGATCGGACCCCCAAATTCGTGATAGTTTCATGTGTAGTGAATAGAATTCTAGATTAGGGATGAAAAAAAGGATTTGAGGGTTATGGGTGATTGATCTCTTGAAGTGGAATCTATATTAAAGATGAAGGGTGACACATTATGTGTGCGGTGTGAGGCAGTTTGTGCGAGCTCTGTATGATGCAACACGAAACCATTTTCTAGTAACCATATGGCTAAAAATGATGGGTAGAGATAGATACACTAATTTTAGGAGAATATGATTCCTAATTAGAAGGTAAAATTATTGTATCTAGAGTGTGGAGTTTGGATATGAACTTTTAGAAAAATCTAGACTACACGACATGTAGTTTGGAAGAACACACAACTTGTGACACCTAGGCTGTGATAGATAGGGTTTTGGAAAAAATATAATGATTGAATGACATGTATCCCACTTACATGCTCTGTATCCCCCGATGGATTGACATGTAGTGTGGAAGAGAACACAGCAAAGACCATGTGTATGAGTATATGGCCAGGCGCACACTATGTACCAAAGTACAGGGACACGACCAGACACATACTGTGTATCGAAGTACATGAACATGGCTAGGGAGCTCGTGCATTACAGGGATTTATAGCTCACCCTTTTCTTATGCATGTCCTTAGGTTATCCCATGCAATGCTAAGTACGAGGTAATGCAGTGGTCATGTAAAGGAAGTTTTAAATAAAGATGTTTTATTTCATGTTTTAAGTTGTTTTTTAATGATCCTAAGCCCCAAACACACTAGACCTCTCAATCTTCTATGTTGTATCATGTGAAGTTTATGTAATAAATCAGGTTTAAGTGTGTAATAAAGATCATGGTGGTTATATTTATGTTCTCACCAAGGAATATATGTTATAGGTATGGAATTAAGGAATAAATTTGGGTAGGTAGTTTCTTAATAAAATGGTTTTGGATTTTTGAATATGGGATGAGAGGTGGTTTCCTCATATAAGTGTGGGAGAGGACACAAATAGAGTTTTTGAAAAGAATAAGGTGCGCCCATGTTTATCAAATGCCAAAAGGCTCCAATATGGGAAATTATAAAACATTATAGATTATAAGTTCTAAATATTTCAAAAAAATAGGTAATTTAAAAGTTTCTAGGTCATTTCACTGCTCATCTTTTTAGTTTAACCCCCAGTAAACCCATTTTAAACTTAACCGTAGTAATTCAATTATTTCTGTTTTACTATTAGTTTTTTCAAAAAATTAATTTGAAATTATTAAATATAATAAATAATTATGTTTCTAAATATGGAATTCTTTTTTAAAATTTCCATTCACAAAAGTAGAAAATTTTAAATTAAAAATAATCCCATAGATGCAATGAAAAAAATTCAATGAGAAAAGTTTCATATTTTTTAAAAGATTTTATATCAAAATCCAAAATAAAATTTATTAAAATGATTAAAATTAGATAAATAAATATATAATAGATATTTTTTTTTATTTTTAATCATATATAAAAATAAAATGTAGCTTATGTGTTCTTTGAATGAAAAGGCAGTTTTTAACAAAAACCAGCATTTTCACTATTCACTAGAAAATTTATCTTTTCAGAAAATTAATAAAATTGCACCATAATATAATTTTTTAATATTCATTTTTAAAATAAATTTATTTTTTAAAATAAATATTCAAAAAGTGGAAAAAATTAATTTTGAAATAAGTGCACAAAAATGAAACAAAATTGATTTTTAGAAAAATATAGTTTTAAGCATAAAATTGTTTTTCTTGTTATCTCATGCCTAGAAAATGCGAAAGATGAATTAAAACTATTTTATTAAATTTATAATAAATAAATTTTATTAAACTAATTCACTAAATTATAACAGTTTAATTTATTATGGTGAAACACATTTGTGTGCATAAAAATTGATTTTTCTGAAAAAGGTTTAGTTTAGTTTCAAATAGTTTTTAATTTTTATTAATAATTAGTTGTTCCCCAATGAATTAATTATATAAAAATGTGTAAAAAATATATTTTCATAAATTATTTAAGCATATTCATACCCACCATTCCAATGGCTATGCTATAACTATCATATAAATAATAATATTTTAATAGAATGGCATGTTTCGTTAAAAATTGGTGTTTTGTGTAACACAAGATATCAAAGAATTTAAATTTAATAAAAAAATAATAATAATTGGTTTTTAAAAATTAATTACTAAATTAATAAATTAAAATTATTCTAGGTATACTAGAAATTATGATCATGAAATATATTATTTGAGTGACAATTAACCATTTTTGATTTAAAATGGTTCATTTATACTATTATGTGGTTTGGTGGATAATTAAATAGTGTTTTACATGATTTTCTTCTCTTTTTTGATGGTGAAATTCTACTTGAAAAGGTAGAATTTTTAATAATTAATTAGAAAACATGGTTTAAATATTTAAATTTTGTATGGGATAAATAAGGGGATGTGGATTATTATAGGTGTGTAAGGGGTAATGTGTAATTTGGGATTTTACAAGATTATTATACTATGATAGGTATTAGAAAATAAATATTTGTTTCCTATAATTTCCATTTTAATCTATAAATACACCATTGTGATATAAATATATTTTTTCAACTCATTCAATTCTTTAAAAACTTTAATAGGAAGGGATTAATCCAAATTACTAAAAGTTATGGGTTAGAAAATGGTCATAAATTATTAAGAAAATGATTAATTTATAGAATCATAGGTATGAGTATTGGAATTTATTATTAGGTGGTGAGATGAGAATTATTTTTAATATATTTTACTTAAATATTCTTTCTGAAATTGAATTAGATAAAACTCTTAAATAAAGTTTTGAAATATGATCATTTTAATGTATTAGATTAAATGATTTGGTTCCAATTAAGTGATTGTATTCTTAATGATAATTTTGGATTATAAACAAATATTGTGAATTTGATGATTAAAAAGTGAAATTTGTTAGTAATTATATGCTAGGATGTATTTTTTTTAATGTTAGTAATCATGTTTTTTATTTTTGAAGTTAGTAAACTAGTGATATTGGCTTATATAATTATTTTTTGAAATGATTGAGAACTGAGATTAATTGATTAAATAAAATAGATATTTTTTTATTCAATTATTATAATTAACATACAATATTGGGTGGTTATGTTTATTATTGTTATTATATGATATTATTATGTTAAACTAACATTTAATAGGAAAATTAACGGGATTTTTGATAAGGATTAGTGTATTGAAATTTGTGTAAATGATCATATATAGTTGTTGGAATAATATTTTGATTATGATATATGATGAGATGAATAAACCATGTTTTGGGTAAATAAGGGGAAATTTATTTAAGAAATTATTTTTTAAATGAGTCTAAATAAAAGGATAATTATCATGTATAAAAAATTCATATTTTGGACTTACAAATAGTTTAAGGGAATATTGGTTGATACTATAATGCTTGTGTTAGAATAATGTGATAATAACTTTCTTGATTTAGGAATGAGTATTATGACAGAATTAAAGCTGTAACAACCCAGGTAATAGTAAATCAATTTAATCTGTATGAATATTCATCAAATATATTTTATATATCTATATTCATTATAATAATATTAAGATAGTTTTTATTCCAAAAGAAAATAGTTTTATTATTACTAAATTCTTTTCACGTATTATATGGTTTCATATAGAAGTTTAATTTGTATATTTTATGATTTAAATTTACCAAAATAAACTTATTTTTTAAAATAATAATGTCAAAATTTGCTTATAATGTATTTTTTCATTTTTATATAAAGATTTATTTTTAAGTAAATAGGGAAAGATGTCGTTTCTTATAAAACATTCATTTATTTTTAATAAATACACTATTTTAAACATTCAATAATGTTTTTAATTTGTTCTGAAAATATAATAAGTATAATTTAATTATAAATAATCTAATTAATTATATATGAATCATACTTATACCTAATTCCAATATAAGCTCATTTTTGGGCTTCCAGGTGCATTTTTCTAAAAACTATTTTTCATTGCATTTTATGCATTTGTAATAATATTGATTTCATTAACTTATATTAAATGAATGGTTTAAAATACCATAATTTTTTTATAATAATTAATATAGTGTAATATTCTCAATTTAATTGTAGGTTATTATCAATAGTAACCATGGTAAAGATTGTCAATTCAGTAAGGGAAAAACCGAAAAAACTGGGTTAATACTATGAAGTAAAGCTAAAAATATATCTAACACCTTCCTTTATCCTATTTATGAGTATTTTATAACCAAATATATTTTTATGGAGTTATATATTATATTTTAAAACATTATTTTCAGTTAGGTAACCCAAACTTGAATTTTATGAAGATAAGTTATATTTTATTTGAATTAAGAACTATTTCTGAGTATTTGTAAAAAATTGTATAGTTGGATGGTGAAATTTAGTTTTAGATTAATCCAAGAGTCTATCATCATTTATTTTTTTTATTAAATAACAAAAAATTCAGGGAAAAAAACTTTTTCCTTGATTTCAATGTGAAATAATTTTTACGCATAAATTAGGTATTTTCCTAATATTCTCTTTTATTGTATTTTATATTCTTATATTAAAATGAATTTATTAAAAACATATAAATTGAATATGATAAAATAGATTCAAATTTTTGTATTGTTATGTTCATATATTATTAGAATCACCCTTTTATTTGGTTCATATAATTATGTTATTATCATGAAAAGTTAAGTCATCATGTTTAAGGATAAAATGGGCATCTAGTAGTTCAACATGGAGACACCAATTTATATGTATAAAAACAATTATAAATATAGTTTTATGAGAGGATATAAAATTATACCCATCCTTGATTCTAAATATATCAACTTGGTTCCACTTTTTCATGAAAAATAATTTATTTCATTTAAATCATTTAAGTAATTCTAGGCATGTCCTTTCCCTCACTTATAAAATGGAACCTATTATCCTCCTTTCCTAATACATTTTTATCACTAATATTATACCAAAACCTATCCAAATATCTCCCCAACCTACCACCCCACATTATAGAGTTTCTACTCTCTCTAGAATACTTAATCTTCAAGGCTTATGGTGTAAGCCAAGGCGATTTTCCAAGGAGAAGGAAAAATCCCTAACTGACCTATTTTAAGTTTATTCATTATTATACCTCCTTAAGATCATATTTAAAAATGATTAAATAATAACATAAGTATATTCCATATACATAAATTTTATTAATATCACGGTAAAACCCTTTTTCATCTCATTTTCCATCCTATGGGGAATGAAAAAATTGTTAACACGTATGTGTGGAATACTGCCTCAACGAAGAGATGTTCTTCATTTTTCATAACCACCTCAAAAGGATGGATATTATGATATATTTAATTAATATATATGTTATTAATGATATAATTATCATTGTGGGATGATAATATATCATCCATTTTTACCATTCCATTCATTGAAAAAAGATAATGACGGTCGTGCGTACGTGTGGACTACTACCTCTACGAAGCGATGTGACTTATTTTTCAAATAAAACCTTCATGGATAATTATAAAATTATATTTAATGTGTTAAAATTAAAATCATTTAACTATTAATACCTTTTCAGATGATGTAATAATGTATCCTTTTTCCATGGCCAACAAACTAAAATTGTTTTTGGATTATGAACCAAACATCCCCAAAATGTCTGACGTAAACTTAACTAATTAAGAATCTAATTAAAACATGGTCCTAAATCACATAAAAGTTATAATTTTTATTTAATTTACATGAAAATTTTTATTAATAAATTAAATAACTAATTATATTTTATTATATAGTAGTAAAATAATGTACGATACTAAAAGGTATTTATTGTATGATATTTATTTTCTTTAATTCCTTTGAGACTCATGCCATTTTAAAAACATGTTTTACTGTGATGTATATAATATAATATGGATTTATTTTATCATTATTTTACTAAAATTGATTTTTTAATTAATAACTATCATGTTCTCTACTTTAATTTCCTTATGATTCAAAATCCGCTAATTTTGTATGTGATTTTTCTTTAAAACCCTATTTTAAACTTGTTAATGTTTTTATTCTATTTTTCTTCCATATAAAAGTTGATTAAAAATTTAAATAATGTTAGTATTTTTACATAAAATAATATCAAATATCTTTTTCAACTATCATTAAATTAGTTTATATGATTTTAAAATGAATAATCTTGTTGATTTATGAATAAGGAACATTTAATGAAAGTGAATAAAATCATTATTTTAACAATCATGAAAATAATTAAATTTTACACCATCATGAATTTTAATTAATTTGAAGCATACTTAATAGGTTTTTATGGTTATTTTACAATAAAATAAATTCCATAATACTTTTGGAATTTTTCATTTTAAATTTTTTTCAAAATAAAGGGACATTTGTCTCAATTCATATGTAAAAATGGTATGTTATTTTCCTATGGTTCAAGAACGTTTTTCAATTTCATTATGATGAAATGGTGAAATATTAGAAAAATTTATTCATGATATGGTACTTGAGTATTATAAAAAATTATGGGTGTTCCTGATATAACTTATATGATGGGTGGGCCCGATTAAACTTATATAACCAGGAGCATGATATAGATCTCAGATGCATTGGATAATGTTCATTATATTTAAATGTAAAATGGAGGAAGTTAAACAAAGGGTTTCTCATATGTATTTAACAAAACTCTAGTTATTTCTGACATGAGTGGACAAGGGTAAGGAATATAATTATCTATGATTCCTATAAGGATTTCTACTTTTATTATGATGGGTTTTAATGAATTTATTGCAGATAAATGTGTGTTTTACATATGTATATGATTTCTTGTAACACCCCAAGCTTCCACGGTACGTTTCCCTATGAATAATTCAATAGCTTGCATTATACACAACTTCAAGATTCTTACACACCGCGACCAATCAAACTAGCCGTTATGAATAGTAATACCCACTTTTTAAAATTTCATAAATTTTATTTTTGAAAATGGACTTCATTTTTGGATTCTTAATATCGAAATTAGCTTAAGTTGAATTTTTGGAATTTTTCTGAAAACTTTCAATTTTTGATGAATAGTGAAAACAATGAGTTATTGTTTAAAACCAACTTTTTATTTAATTAATTATTTATTTTTTAAAATTTTTTTTAGATCAAAATAGATACATAATACCAATATATGTTCAATTTAATTCATTGGAGTCATTTTATAATGATTTTAGATATATAAAAATTTTATTGAACTTTTTACCGTCTTTTACCCACCTCCTAGGAGCATTTGCAAATTTACATAAAACTTAATTTTATCGCTTTTGTGAGTTGAATTTAAAAAATAAGAGAGAAATAGTTAAAATTAATAAGTAAAATTTGGTTCAATAAGATGAAAATATTTTTTGGTGAATAGTATATTTTGACTTTTTTTTTACCAGGGTTAAAAGTAAATAGGGTAATTAAGGGTAAAAATGATATCATAATTACCCTAAAATGTGTTCTAATTATATTGGATAAGTATAATTCGACCAAAAAAACCTTAGGAATAAAATATGATCCTATTTGGTCCACTTGGATTAGATGAGTACATTTTTTATTATTTTATTTAAAGTAGAGTTAAAAGTGTTAAATTTAATGTTTAATAACTAAACCATTTTTAATATAAGGATACACGAAATATAAATTATACTATAAATATTAATTAGAAATATAAAAATATTTCCTAATTAATGGTATTTTATTTATAATTTTTATACATTAAATAATTTAATTTATTTTTGACACAATGATGATGAAGTAATTACCTTATTGATGAAAGATTAAAATAATTGATATTATAAATATTCAAATAAATGTAATTTGAGACTTTTGACGAATTACACTAATTTTCTAGGTTAATATGACATGTTAAGGTTTATTAGATAATTTTTTTTCTAAGTAATCATGCTGTTATGATTTTCACAAAAATCAAATACTAAATAGTGTCAAAATTGATATAATTGAGTTTTTAAAACAAATACTATATTATTTATTGATATAATATTCCTAAAAATATAAGGTTCGGCCAAAGGACTTATATAAGGTTATATATATTAATAGTGAACCACTTGGGGTTCTCTTGGAAGTTTATAGCAAGTTTATTAACCATATAATATAAAAATACAAAGAGACATGGTAAATGTCAAACTATTTAACTAAGAGTTAAATCTAAACTATAAGGTTTATATGATGACCTAAACCTGACTAAAATCTATTGGTTGAGATGTTTTAAACCCACCCCCACCTTATCCTTGAAATTAATCATTTTTTAGCCATCAAAAACTGAAACTGATTTTATTATAAAATAATATTTCAAGATTTTCCTAAAGTGACCATCAACTCTCTTATAAAAGGGTACTTCCCCTTATCTTAATTTCACACCTCCAAATCCATTTGGATCGGCCAAAACCTACCCAAATATCCTCCCAAAATTCCTCCTTTCATCTTATAGGCCTTCATTTGTTCATAAATCCAACTTAAGGATACCTTTTGATCAAATCAGAAGGAAGAACCTGGAGAAGAGGTAAATATTTCATCACCTCTTTCAAGTTCTTTTCTTCTTCCACTTCCTCTTTCATTATTGTTTCCATTATAAAATAATATCTCCAGTATATTTTATATACTTTGATGTTATTATAAAAATGGTATAACCATATTCATTATTCTATCCATCATATTAATGACAAAGCCACCATACGTGTGTACATATGGCTTACCATCTCCACGCCGTGGTGTAGTTAGTTATTCAAATAGTTCATTATTTGGATGAGTATAATAATGAGTATAAATGATGTAAATAATAAATATAACATGTTATTTATTCGTTATATATGATATACCATTAAATTACATAAGATTTCACCATCAATATAATGATATTGTCACTCATGCGTACGTACGGATTACCGTCTCCACGAACGCGATGAGATTCATTTCCCCATCGTAATCATTCAAGAATAATTTTTCTTTTATGATTAAAAATAATGTTTATGAACACAATATAATTATTTATATGAATCAAATACATCTTATCCATAACAAATATAGCTCAAGTAACCAAGCATATAAAGGGAATTGAATCAGTTAACACCAGAAATGATGATACTACTGAAATATTATTAACAAAGCAATATTAGAGGATCATATATGATATCATATTTATGTATATAGTTATTTTATAATTTAATAACTATTTTTTAACTATTATACAGGATGTTAACATACCATCTATTAAGGAAAAGTACACGGTAAGGGTTAATTTCACAATCTCTTTATTATCCGAGGTTGTTTTTACGTAAGTATCTACATGGACCTCTTTATCATCCACATCCATATTTTCATAAAAATGTATTTCAAAAAGATTTACTATTTTCTAGAATATGGGTTAAATTCATTTATACCCTTATTTGACATTATATGTTTTTAAAGGAATCATTCTGTCGTTTTCCAAACAAGGTACTTTATGACTTTTTCGACAAAATTATGGTAAGAATGTTTTTTTAACTTATATAGTGTGTGTGACTATTTTCTGCGGTTATAAAATCATAGAATATTACCTTATAAGATTATAATAATATTTTCAAAATAAATGTTTTCTTTTATAATTATGTGAATCTTAAATGGTTTCAAAATAGAAAGAGTTATTTCTTTCAAATAGTTTTCATTTCATCTATGTCAACATCATTTGATGGATTTTAAACTTATTTAAAGTTGATTTATTATGATACAAATCTTACATATTGTATTAAAGGTTTTGTGATATTTTTGATTGTGGATGTATTATTTTTATACCATTCATTGTTTATGGTTAATGTATTGACATTTCGTATGGTAGTTTTAATATGAATGTTTATGTTATGTTTCAACCTTTTCATAAGAGGAATGTATTAGACTTAGTATGTGACGGGTGGAGCCCACTATAGCTACTCGATGAATCATTAGGTCTCACGAGACAATTAGACGTGTAATTGTCCGAGGATTTTCCCAATTTGATATATGGTTTTGGCCAAGGCCTTAATCATTTTTAGACATATTGGATGAGGCCTTGAAAAAATGTTTCAGAATTTTTGGTATTATACATTCACTCATTATGAAAATATTAATGATGGTTCATGTTGTTATTCAACTAGTAGAATACCCATGACTATGTTTTATTATGGAATTGTTTAATAAGATCATATTCCTTCCATAAAGTGTTCATGTTTATTATTTTTAAAGGCATGTGTTTTGAACTATTCATCATGCCTAATGTTTAAGTTTTCTTCCATTGTATTGCTTACCCTTACTGAGCATTTGATCTCACCCCTTTATTATGTTTTTTTTCAGGATATGAAGAAGTTATTTATGAGTGACTTGCAGGCATAATCTAGGAGGCTTGGATGTTTCTAATGGAATAAATTTGTGTTGTAATTATTTTCAAGTTGTAATGTTGAACTTATATATGTATCTTATTTACAATAACACTAAACTGACCAGTCTTTCAGGACATGATTCCTTGTATCATGACAATGTTATGTAATAATGCACCGACTCTCGGTAACTGGGGTCAGGGCGTTACATTTATTTTATATGATAAATGAGTAATGAGAAAAAGGTAAACATTTTAAGGGTTTCTATGATTTTCAAAAGAATAACTGATTTATTTTCTTTATCTATCTTGCTGATCTTTTTGTACCCATCCCATGTTTTTAATTTTTTTCATAGGGTTTAAGGATGAGTAGGAACAAAGAATATTTAATTTTCAAATCCATGAATATTTCTCATGAAAAGAAATATTGTTTCATTTTAAAGGTTTTATAATGTGGAAAAATTGGATACTGGGTAGAATTTTCCACTTTATAATAATTTGTTTGTTATGAAATAAATATGATCTAATTATCTACAACTCTAAAATTAAAGGACCCCTAAAATGAAATAATGTGAATTATTTTTTACAAATTTAAGCTAATTTAATATTTTTAGACCGGGTCCGTATAGAAGTAGTTTTTATAATATAATATGAAAACTTTATATTATTTTTATAGAATATATCTATTTATTAGTTCTTTAGGGGAAGGCTATAACATGACTATGATATTAGTTATAACTTGGGATAAACCTTGTATTATATTATGTTGAGATTCAAAATTATATTTTCTATTACATGAATTTAGAAATAAAATGATTAATATATGTATTTTTAAGGTTTACTAATTGAACCATGTGTTTGGATATGATATATTTTTATAAACATTCTAATATTTTACTATTAGCAACTGGAGTAGGTATATTCTAAGACAAGGTGGTTTGTTTTAAATTTTATTCTATTTATTGTTAAATGACTGTTTAATTTAAATTCTGGTATGCATTTTATTATATACATATGATTACATAGAGAACCGGGTAACAATTAGTTTCTTTATTAGTACCACATTGAGATTTATTTTTCACACCCTATACAATCACATTTCTATGGGTGTGCAATTACACTTGTTTTTTGAAGGTATGGAATTATAACCTGAGTGTTTGGATTTAGATTTTAGGATCATTGTGAAAATTCTAGAGGAGTTTAGAGGATATTCCAGAGAGATTTTATCTCTTTTATATTGAGTTCTTTTGATTGTATAATTTTTTAATTCATATATTTGGATATGATTATTTGGTTGCATGATATGTAGACATTTATGGAAATTATTTTAGACATTTATTGTTATAATAAGGTATTAATTTCCATTTTTATGTATTAATCCAACTATTTTTATTTACTCATGATGATCCATTAGAGGGCAAATTGTTTATAAAGTTACGCTCATAGAACTTCATTTCTAGTCTCTTACATTTTGTGATTTGGGAGTGAACATGAAACCATATAACATTTCACTTTGGTAGCAAAGTCATGTTGTTGTGGGATGTTACAAAATCATATCATATAAGTTTCTTTTTCTAAGATCATAAAATTTATAAAAATGATACAAAGTGACTAAAGGTCAAATCTAGGAATGAAAGCTGTGTGTGTTCTTAGACACACAACCATAGTGTAATTATAAGTCACTAGAGAGGCTTGGGATTGAGTTTATTGAATTTTTAGATTATAATTTAGTGATTTACATGTAAATTTGTTTTTTTGGGGTTGTTAAATTCACCTAGATTGAGGGTGAATATTGGGGTGCTCATGCATCATTTTGGCATGTAGTGAAATCACATATAAGTTAGAGTACATATGGATCTTCAGGATTTATGAATTGGTTTTATAAATTTAACTCAGTCAAATAATTTAATTATTACTGAACTAATTTGTGTTTTCCTTAATAGGTTTTTAATAATGAATTTGTTTACTAAAATAAAATTGATATGCTTTGTGGTAAAGTGTAATTTGATTATAAAGATTGATTAGATTATGAATTTATTAAATGGGTTAATTATTTAAATGGAATATTATGAGATAAATTAGGAAAATTCATAATATTATTTAGAAATGATTAAAAGAAGCAATTTAAAGGATAAATTTAAGCATCTATCTTAAGAATTTGTTTTCTTTGTATATGAGTAAAAGGTAATGATGAAATTATGGAAAAAATATGTATTGAATAAGAAATAATTATAAATTTTGATATGTACATGTATAATATGAGAAATTATAAAGGTATTTTATTTATTAAGTTTTCACTGGATTGATTGCTTTTATTTTACTATAATTTAATTTGATCATATTAACATTGTGAAAAAAATGATAAATTATACATTGAGTATGTAATAATGCTAGGGTACAATCAATAGAGAATCGATGCACATATTTCGAGTTAAAATAAGATTATTTTATTTCACTTCATGTTTTTCATTCAATAAAAAGTAAAAAATTAATAGTTTTAATTATTGATGTGAATCTAAAACGATTTTGAGATGTTGAAATGTGTAAAAATTATCAAATGTTTGGGAGTTTTTTATTTGTATTTTTTTGTTATTCCATTGAAATAAAGATTATTTAATTTTATTTTATGTTATGTTTTAATTTTTTTGGTTATTTTAAAATGAGATTTTATATTGACATATTTATTTAATAGGTATATAAACTGTTAAGATAAAATATTAAATTTAGAAATATAACTAAAATTGATTTAAGAGTACTTTGATGTGATATTAACTAAATGTTTTTAGGCTCTAGTAAACTTTTGGCAGGAGACTCAGTCCTTTATCCCACACCTCAAGCCATGTGAAAATTCTTATCCATCCATTCACCGCACACAAACCATATCACTACCAAACACAACTAATACATACAACAATCATAATCCATAACAATCAACATGGTAAATCATATAGTGACATAACCCATTAACACATTTTCCATTTACATCACATAACCATATAGCCAAAATCCCATTCTCAAGCCTAGATCACCAAACATTTTCAATAATTCCCTTATGTAATTCCCTTCAATATATTTTCCCATTTCCCTTACCATTATCCATATAGCATATTCACCATTTCTCAAGAACTAACTCACTTAGTCCTAACTAACGTATGTCATAAGACAAATATCTCAATATCAATTATCCAATATTCCATTTGGACTTCCATTTAACATATCAACCTATTTGATAAGGCTTTACATGATTGGACAATAACCCAGAACTTACTTTGCTAAATCTAGGTCTGGAAAGTATCAACACACCCTGTGGATGGTATTAAATGGGTCAAATCATCATCGATGCATACCTTTGGGACCATGAGGGTTTCAATTCTTCATTTAAACACCAAAAAATACAAAATATTACCCTGGGTTTCTAAATCCCAATAAGAATTTACAAATATAAAATTCGGACATGCACAAATAAATTACAAAACTATGGGATATAACTTGTATACCACCTACCTTGAATCCATTGACAAACACTCCCTCAATCAAAGAATTATATACCGATTCAACAAAATATTGAAGCCTCAACCTAGATCTCACCTAAAAAAGAGGGTTTTAGAGCTTCATAAGGATATGAGAGAAAGATGCAAACCCTAATCAATAAGAAAAAGAAGCAACGAGGTGATTAGACTGACCTAAATCTTCAATCCGCAACCAACGACACTCTAAATGACCTAGATATGAGGGAGAATTAACCTTATAGGCTCTTGAGACCCTTGGATTGTCACTAGGGTTGTAAGGGTCAAGAAATAAAGAAGTCCTGAGTTGCGGTTAAAATCCTATAATGGCATTTTTTTTGTAAATTTATCAACTTTACTAGGCAGCAATATTTACCCAAACGATTTTACATAATGTGCACAAAACATGTGTGAGCTAATATCCCAAAATCACCCCTTTGAACCATTTCCAATAAATTCCACACGGTTAGCTTAACAATGTGGTAACCACGCACAATCATCTGTCTTAGGCTTCATGGTTATCTGGGATGCTCCGCACGGTTTTCACTAACCATGCGAAAGCCGTGCAACATGCCCAGAAATTACTTTCTCCTCCTCTTTCATGCCCTGAACCCCTAGAACACCACCAAACCTTCTCATGAACTTTGGGAAACACTTATTTGACCAAAATAAAGGACTTAAATTGAAACAGAAACAAAAAATACTTTAATAAAAATCCGGGATCTTATAACCTTCCCACCCAAGGATGGCTCATCCTCGAGCCGCTCTTCCCAAGCATTATTGAGATTCTGAAGCAAAGTGATCAGGCCACTAAACACATATATCTGATTCTCACTCCAAAGTTTCTTCCTGAACTTTTCCATGCTACCATAGAACATGAACTAAAGGTACAACCTTGCCACGCAAAACCTTCTCCCTATGATCCAAAATACGAACCCGATGCTCCTTAAATGATTCATCAAGATAAAGGTCAACATCATCAATGTTTATCACATGGGATGGATTAGGATGATATTGGTGAAGCTATAAAACATGAAAAACATCATGCATCCCATAATACCATTGTGGAAGATCTAATTGGTAAGATAATGATATGATCCTCTCCACAATCCCAAACAACCCCACATACCTGGGCGCTAACGTACACTATTTTTGAATGCGATGGTGACCCAAACATAGATAAAACTTAAGAAACACACTATCACACACCAAGAAATCGAGATATCTATGGTTCCGATCTACATTCAACTTTTTCCTACTCTGAGTTATTTCCATCTGCTTCTGAATTAACTAAACCTTCTCCAATGTCTCCAGTACAAGGCTCAATCCCAACAGTTCAAATTCCCCAGCTTCTAACCAACACAATAAAGATCTACAAAGTCTCCCATATAGTGCCTCAAAAGGCACCATGTTAATTATATCCAAAAAACTATTATTGTAGGAAAACTCAACAAGAGATAAATTTTTTTCCCACAAACCACCAAAATCCAGGACACAAGCTCTCAAAATGTCCTCTAGTACTTGAATCGTATGCTCAAACTGCCAATGCCTCTATGGGTGATAAGCTATACTCAACAACACATGGGCACCAAATGCCTTCTGTAATCCATGCCAGAAGCACGATGTGAAACGAAAGTCACAATCGGAAACTATGGTTCTCAGCACACAATGAAGTCTCGCTATCTCTCGAACATATAACTCACCCAACTGATTGATTATATAAGTTTTTTGGATCAACAAGAAATGAGACACCTTAGTCAACTGATCCACAAAGACCCATATTGCATTATTCTTTTAAGGTGTCCTTGGAAGACCCAGTACGAATTCCATAGTTACATCATTCCACTTCCATTCTGGAATGGGAAATGAATTTAACAACCCACCTGGATACTGATGCTTGGACTTCACCTGTTGACTGGTATGGAATCATGCCACAAAACTCACAACCACTTTCTTCATTCCTGGCCACTAATACTATCCAAAAAGATCACAATACATTTTAGTCAATCCAGGATGCACTTCCCAATTAGAGGAATAGAACTCGTACATCAACTCCTCGCATGCACCTACAAGTAGCACAACATGAACCTGAACACAGACGACTCCATCAGCACGAACAACCCAACTATAAAGAGAATCCCCACCTTTAAGACTTTCCTTCATGGCCAAACACTCCAGATATTCCAGTTGACTTTCCTTGACATGACTCAAAAGTGTAGACTCAATCTCTATAGACGTAAGGGTCATTTTTCTATGCCCATCCTATACCTCCAGGTGTATCACTGCAAACAAGGACATCATTTTCCATTCAGAGTTGGATTCCTGAACCACATGATTTTGAGTCTTCGGGATTAAACCATCTGAAACACTATTCCCATTCCCTGGTGTGTAAAAAAAATCAAAATAGAAGGATTGAAGGTACTTGAATCACCTTCAATGTCAAAGATTAAAATCCCACTAAGAAAAGATGTACTTAATACTTCTATGATCAGTAAACACCATGAAATGCTCTTGCAACAAGTAATGCCTCTGACACTTTAAGGAATAAACCACAACAGCTAGATCGAGATCATGGGTAGGGTAATTTCTTTCTTGAGGCTTTAAATGTCTTGACACATAAGCTACAAATCGATCATCCTGCATCAACACTTCCCCAAGTCCAACACCGGATGCATCATAGAAAAAAGTGTACTTCTTACCAGGTTTAGTTAAGATTAGAATCAGTGTGGTAGTCAACCGCTTCATCAATTCTTGAAAGGCAGTTTCACATGCCTATGACCGCTCAAACTTAATGACCTTCTTGGCTAATCTTGAGAGTGGTACTACCAAATGAGATAAATACCTAATGAACCTCCATTAATAAACAAACAAACCCAGGAAACTCCGAACAACAAAAACTTTCTTGGGATGCTCCCAAGACAATACAACCAGCACCTTCTCTGGATCCACCAACACACCTAACTTAGAAATGATGTTTCCCAAGAAATGAACTTTATTAATAAATAATTTACATTTTGATATCTTGGCGTAAATACTATTCTCTATTAGTGTACTCAAGATGATGTCAAGATGTTTGGCATGATTTCCAAGAGTTCACGAGTATGGCAAGATATCATCAAAAAATAAAACAAAGAACTAATCCATATAAGGCTGAAATATTTGATTCATTAGCACCATAAACAAAGCCGGTGCATTGGTAAATCCAAAAAACATCCACAAAAATTCATACAACCTATACCTGATCCGAAAATCTATCCATGGTACGTCAGAAGGTAACAACCTCCAAAGAAGGTATCCAAATCTCAAATAGATCGTAGAGAACATTGAGGAACCCCTCAATTGGTCAAACATGTCATTAATTCTGGGAAGCGAGTATCAGTTCTTAACCATCATATAATTCAACTTCCTGTAATCAACACATAACCTCAACGACCCATCAGCCTTCTTAGAAAACAGTACAGGTGATCCCTATGGTGACATACTATATCGAATGAATCCCTTTTTCTCAAACTCTTCCAGTTGATCCTTAAGCTCCTGGAGTTCTCATGGAACCATTAGATATGGTGGAATAGATACTGGTTCTATCCCTAGAAGAAACTTTATTATGAACTCCACATCCCTTTCTAGTGGCATTCCCAAGAAATCCTCAAGAAACACAGCCTGAAACTGATCCACCACACAAGAAAAAACATGTTGCTCTACCCGCCCACCATCCAAAATAAGGCATTCCACTTAGGCTGTGAGTTCTCCTAACTACTGGAAAATTGACCCTGCATGGACTGATCTTACATCTCAATCACCATGAAAGACATAAGTGTCTCCATAAGGAGACGTGAATGTTACCCTATGATGGTAACAGTCGATATGGGCCAAATAAAACACTCGCTAGTCTATACCCAAAATCAGGTCAAAACCTAACATCTCAAGGAAAAATAAGTTCCACAGGAAATGATAACCACCAATATCTATGGAATAACCTCTGCACTGACTGATATCCTCATATCGCACCCCCAATAGAGTATCAATTAACATAACCCCACAAACTTGTTCCATGTCTAGGCCAAACAAAACCAAGAACCATGCAGAGATAAAAGAGTGTGTGGAACCTATGTCAAATAAAGCATTTGAGAGTGTGGAAGCTATAAGAATTGTACCTCGAATGGTAGAAGGTCCAGCCTCACCACCTCCAGGTGTATACTGAACTGCATGCAGATGGCCTATCCCTATACCCTAGGATCCAACATGAGTACCCTAAATTTCACTTCCCTAATGGTGTGGGTGGTGTCGTCCCAGAGTTTCATGTCCACGACCCCTACTAGTACGGCCAATAGAGCTCCAACTACCTACCTGATACAGGGAAATTGATCCCCTGCCCACACTCGGTATCTGCCTTTGACTCCCATCCATGCCCAACTACCGAGGGATCTTGTAGAACCTCTGTATATGTCCCAACCTGACATAGGACTGGCACTCGACTAGTGATCAAGGAAATTGGTCCCACATGTTCCCTAGCCTGCCACACTAGTAGCAGAACACCTGATCACCACCCTGAGAAGCTAACCCTATCTTCTAACTATTTTGATAACTTTTTCCTTGTTGGAAACTTAAAAAATGATGCTTCCTTCCCTCAAAGGTTGTACTACCTACCCCCCAATTGGAACCTCAATCCCACCTCCTAAATCTCCCTTTAGGTTCCCTTCTGAGATAAGGTCTTGGTCCACTATGAAAACCTCTTCAGATCGAAGATGTTCACTTGGGACCCAATCTCATGTGTAATCCCATCTTAGAAGCATTTTTCCATAATCACCTCTTCTCCATCCATCATCGGGATGAATCAGAGAAAGTCAATGAAATGACTAGCATAATCCATCACTAACGCATCCCCCTGAGTCAAAATCATAAACTCTATATCCTTCTCCCACCTCAAGGATTTTGGGTTGTAATCCCGAAACTTTTTCTAGAAATCCTTCTATGCCATTACTTTATCCTGGTCCATCTGAACCATAATTTACCACCAAGGCTTGGATTTCCCTCTTAACATGTAGGCCACTAACTTGACTTGCTTTTCAGGATGAGTATCTATATGTTCAAGAATAGTCTTAATAGACTCTATCAAAAACTCTGCTACCTCTAGCCCACCCTCTCTGGTAAAGGTCGGAGAGTGTTGTAGCTGAAACTCCCTGGTCAGCTTGAACATAATCAGCACAACCCACCATGGGTCCCAATCCATCATCTATATAAAACGATCAATATTATCATATAACTTATCTTCTCTATTATCTTAAACCACCAGATCCCCTTGCTACACTACCGAGGGAGCATTCTTAGCAATATAATCTTGTCTCCCAATCAGAAGATGTCTTCATAGAGGCATTTCTATACATTACCAAACACGATATTTAGAACACAAACCATAAATATTTGACAAATATAAAATAAGGATCCTCATTATCCACAAAAAAACCATTCCACATACACCACCCAAACGGGTTTGATCATACCCGGCACACTACCATTAACCATCCCTACCAAGGACATGGCTAACATGAGGTAACTAACTCACACAACCACAATCCTTACCTTCTACACCATTTTGAAACTATTCTCACATCACGACTTATTCCAATAACTTTTCATTTCACATACCACCCTTATATCAAGTATAATTACTTAATTGTAATTTAACATTTTCTCCCCCTTTAATCCATTTGTATTGTTTTGGTACACACAATTTTCACCACTTTTAAGAAAGTCAATTACATTCTACCCTCTATGTCCCACACACCCATCCCATGTGTGTGTGTTTACTATGATACGTGTAACTTATATACATAGGTTCCTAGAATGATGCATGAATGCACATCCTTGTTCCATTATGTCCATGACAAAATATCATAAAACTATCACATCACACCACATGTGCATAACCTAATGGTGAAATATCATCAAATGTAACAACACACATCAAGAACAATAATTACCACCCTGGTTGACATAGGTTTTCCCCCGTACTTAGGTTAGCTACTCCTTGGAACGATCTCATTACCAAGGCCCGAACCTATCCAAATCTCCTGTATACCATCCCCAAATAGTAATAAAGAGAAAATAACTCCTCTGATACCACTTTGTAACATCCCCTACTTGGGTGCCACTAAATGGGTTCCCCAAGATGGGTCGTCACATGACCTCAAGCGTGGCTCCTCATATGCTAGAGGTTTCCGACTAGTAGTGAAGGTCTAATAGGTCATGTGGGGAGACTATAACATCTTTACCAGAGTAAGCCACACCATATCACAATATAAATAGTGGAAATATTTGGAAAAAACCAATAAAAAATATATACAAACATCTCCCAAACCAGGTAAAATCCATAAGAAATAGTAAATATGTCATGTCATGCTACAATGAAAAGTAAACAAAGCCAGAATAAAAACAGAGGAATCCCCAAAATGGTCTTAACATCAAGTCTGGTACATCATCCATGAATGTCCCATGTCCAACTTTACTCCCTAGCATAGGACCCTTGTAGAGACCCGAAGCTTGACGTACATGAACATTACATTACTTTTGCAGAATACTTAGTACATAACAAAAACAGACACACAAGGATCGTAATAGTTTAGTGTCTTTGGAAACTTGGAATATAATCTTCTAATCGTGGTGAAATATCTTCAACATCTCCCATAAAGATCTTCCCCTTTTTTTTACCTAAAACCTTTCTTTATATCCTGGGGAAAAGAAAACATAAAAGGGTGAGCTCAAATGCTCAGTAAGGGTAAACAAAAGAAATATCAATCACATCATATTCATAAGAACATAACATTTTGGAAATCTTAACCTACAAAAAAGAGCATAATTTCATAACATGGGATAAATCATAGTAGTGAATTGAAATCCCAATAATCATAACTTAAAACATGAAACTTTGTGTCATACACACATAATCATAGAGAATCATTTCTTATTAGTCAAGACTCATTTCCAAGACTATCCTAGTGGACAAAGTCCATTTCTGAACCGAGTTCACTACTCGTTTCAGTCCTGTTTCACTGAACCGGTATAACCTAACGTTCCAGCCATGTCTATCTCATGAGATATAAAATATTTACCCAATGCATTGGAGGGAGATATAGGTCCCACCCATCTCATAATGATACCATTCTTATGTGTGCCACAAAATCATAAATCATACATCATTGCATAACCCATGTAATAAAAATGGGAATCTTAAACATCGGGACATCATAAAACAATTCATATAAGATAAAGGAATTCATAAAAATATTTCCATCACAACATAATGAAATCAATGTAATAATAGGGATAGAGACAGAACCCTTTATTATCTTAGATGGAAAATGATTTTGATAAAACTCTTGAACTCCATTCTTGAGGAAAATATCCTTTTTTACTTCAAAAACATTTTTCCTTTCTTAACATGTCATACAATTTTAAACTAAAAGAAGTTTATTAAAAATAAAATTTAAAACTTTTAAAGGAAGATTCTTGGAAATATTTTTTTTAAATCTATTCATGCCGTATAAGTTAAAAAACATTCTTCTCGTACTTTTGTCGGAAAAGTCAAAAAGTACCTCGTATGAAAAACGAAAAAAGATTCCTTTCATATCTTTTACTAAAAACTCACCGAAGGGTAAAATTGGATATAAAATATTGTAGAAGTATGTAAATATTACATATTGAGGAAACATGGATGTGGATGATAAAATGCACCCCAGTAAATTCCAAAGTATAAACAATCTCGGATAAAAATGAGATTGTGATATTTCCCCTTACCTTAGGTCTGATTTGCTTCGTAAGTGTCCGAACCTCCTGTATAATGATTTAAATAATGTAATTGACTTATTCCAGAATCATAATCATTGTTATGATATCATATATGGTTCACTTATGACTTTATATTACCCGTTCTTTTGTAAATTCCATGTTAAAGAGCGTTTTGGGTAAAATTGTTTCATTTATCGTCCGTGTTTTGAATTGTAATTATTCATATGATTACTTAGATCATGATTACTTAATTACAGAATATAAAACATGATTTATATATAATATATATTCATAATATAAATATATATAATAAATCAGTAAATGGAAAGAAATACACCGTTCATGGAGACGGTAGGCCGTACGTACGCATGAACGTTGTTTTTGTTCCCTTATTGAGTTGAATGGAATTAAGTAGATGACATACATATATATACACATAAATACAGTATAATTATTATTTCATATATTTCATGATTACTTATTATATATACTTTATAATCATTCATGAATGGTTAACGCGGAGAATGAATCTCATCGCGTCGTGGAGACGGTAGTTCGTACGTACGCACGAGCGATGATATCGTTCTCATGATCGTGGGACTGTATTGGAGTGTATGTATACTATTTTATAATCAATATCACTTTAAAATAATCATATATAGTTATTATTTACACCATTATACCCATCCAAGTAAGGTGGTGGTGGAAAATAGATTACACCACGGCGTGGAGACGGTATTCCGTACGTACGCACGCGTGGTGATTTCGTTTTCCGTAGGATGGATAGATGGTGAAATAGGGTTTTTTCATACTTATAATAACATATCTGTATATGAGTGATACTGATGTTATTAATTCATAATGAAACAACCTAATAATAAGAAGTGGAAGAAGAAATAAAGTTGAAAGAATCGGTAACGGACATTACCTCTTCTTTGAAGCGGCTCTTTGAGTCCTCTTCTTAGGGCACTAAAATTGGTCTTTGAAGAAGAACAGAACCTCTAGGATGTTGCTAGGGAAGTTGAGGAGAGAATTTGTCCGGGGTTGGCCGAGCTTGAATGCTCAAAGTGGTGTGAGGAAGAGAGGGAAAAGGTGCCCTTTTAAAAGGGAGGAGAGGGGCTCCTTTGAAAAAACTAAAAATATTATTTTATTGTAAAGCCAAATTCGGTTTTAAATAGCTCCAAATTGAGTTATTTCGAAGATAAGGTGGGGATGGGTCGAAATACTCTCATACAATAGAATTTAGACAAGTTTAGGTTCCTATTTGAACCTTATCATTTATATTTAACTTTAAGTTAGATAATTTTACTTTTACCGTGTCTTTTTGTGTTCTTACACTATAAGGTTAATAAACTTACTATAAGAAGCCAAACGAACCCCAAGTTGTTTATTATTATTATATATAACCTTATCTAAGTCATTTGGTCGAACCTTAGATTTTTAGGAATAAAATAACAATTAATAATATAATATTTGTTTTAAAAACTATTTTATGTCAATTTTGACACTATTTAGTAATTGATTTCTGTGAAACTCATAACAGAATTATTAGTTCGAAAAAAGTTAATTAAATCTATACTAACATGTCATATTAACCTAGAAAATTTGTGGAATTCATAAAAAGTCTCAAATTATATTTATTTGGGTATTTATAATATCAATTATTATAATTTTTCACTATTATGGTAATTACTGCATCATCATTGTGTCATAAATAAATTAATTTATTTAATGTCTAAAAATTATAAATAAAATATAATTATGTAGGAAATCTTATTATCTTTCTAATTAATATTTACAATATAATTTATCTTATGTATAACCCTATATTAAAAATGTTTTAGTAAATACACTTTGATTTTAACTCTTTTAACTCTTCTTTGAATTAAATAATAATAAATGTCCTAATCTAATCCAAGTGGGCCTAAATGGTCCTATTTTATTCCTAAGGTTGTTTTTGGTCGAATTACACTTATCCAATAGAATTAGGACATGTGTTAGGGTAATAATAATATCATTTTTACCCTTAATTACCCTATTTACTTTTAACCGTGGAAAAAAAAGTAAAAAGTTACTATTCACCAAAAAATATTTTCATCTCATTGAACCACATTTTACTTACTAAAATCAACCGTGTCTCTCAGATTTTTGAAATTCCACTCACAGAAGCGGTAAAATTAAGTTTTATGAAAAATTCATTTTTTTACTACCACTTAGTGGTTTCACTATTCATAAAAAAAATGAAAGTTTCCAGAAAAATACCAAAAATTAGGCCTAATATATATTTGATATTATGAATTCAAAAATGATGTCTATTTTACCAAATTAAAAACATATCAGTTATAGTAATTAATTTAAAAATTAATTCCCGTCTTCAAAACAAATGGCGTGTTTTTAAGAGATAATAACTATCAACAGATTGACACTTGTTTATAACTGGTTTAAATGTGAAATTACATCCAATGACCAACATTGTATTAAATTTTAAAAATATATTATAAATATACTTTAAAACCACTCAAATTAATAATTTATCACTATTAATTATTTCGATTAAAAAATTTGTTTTTAATTAAAATTTAGTAATTTTCACTATTCATCAGAATATGAAAGTTATCCGAAAAGTACCAAAATTTCACCTTAGGCTAAATTCGATACTCCAAATCCAAAAATGAAGTCCATTTTGAGAGATAAAATTTCTAAAATTTTAAAACGTGGTTATTACTATTCATAACGGCTAGTTTTAATAATATTTTAATAGCATATCATTGTTTAGCGAAACTTGGTGTTGCGTACAACACATGCTATCGTGGAAGGTCACAATTGCGTGTAATTCAAGCCAGGTCAGAGATGCGTGTTGTGAAAGCTCCTTTTGGTGTAGCGTATAACACAAGACATTAATGAAATTAAAAAGAATATTTTTCATAAAATCTTGGGGTGTTACAACCCTTGCCCTTATCCTGACCTGCAAGCCTGAAATCTGATCGGATACCTAACGAAGGCCCGAGAAGGGTGTGAGTAAAACTCAGTAGGCCACCACAAACAGTGTCTAAAAATATCCAGTCTAATAAATAGTTAATTCATGTATAAATAAATAACAAGTAAAGGAAAGACAATTCAGAGGCCACTAGTTAATAATCTATACTTAGATATACTTACCAAGGTGCAATTCATTATGTCTCTTCATTACTAGTTCATCATCAATCACCCAAGGTCCATGGAATTTAGATTTTTCATAAGGGAATAGGTAAGTACCTAACTCTCTAGGGGTAACATATCACAATATCACAATAACCTCACCTCGAAGCCTCAGTCCAGGTGGGATGCAACCATTAGGGTAATAGAGCTCTGTCCCCTTCTTTAATCCGTGCATTGTGGGTGGAGTTAGAGCATCGGTCCAGCTCAACCCGTGGGAGGAGGATCAGTCATTTATCCTACACCTCAAGCCATGTAAACATGATTATTTTTCCATTAACCACACATAAACCATATCACAACTAAACACAACCAATACATACAACAATCATAATCCATAACAATCAATATGGTAAATCATATTGTGCCATAACCCATTAACACATTTTCTATTTACATAACTTAACCATATAACCAAAATCCAATTATCAATCCTAGATCACCAAGAATATTCAATAATTCCCTTATTTTAACCCATTATACATATCTATAAATCTCCTTATGAAATCACCTTCAACATATTTTCCCATTTCCCTTACCATTATCCATCTAGCATATTCACCATTTTTCAAGCACTAAATCACTTAGGCATAACTAACATATGTCATAAGCCACATATCTCAATCTCAATTATCCAATATTCCATTTGGACTTCCATTTAACATATAAAACTATTTGACAAGGCTCTATATGATTGCACAACAACCTAGAACTCACTTAGCTAAATCTAGGCCTGGAAAGTATCGGTGCACCCCATGGATGGCCTTAAATGGGAAAAATCATCCTCGATGCATCCCTTGGGGACCGTGAGGGTTTCCATTCAATATTTTGACACCCAAAAATACCAAATATTACCAAGGGTTTAAAATTCACAACAATAAGTGACACAGAGAAAAGTTAGACATGCACAAATCTACAACAAAACTATGGGATATAACTTGTAGACCACCTACCTTGAATCCACTGACAATATCTCCCTCAATCGAAGCCTTAGATCCCGATTCAAACAACCATTTAAGTCTCAACCTATATCTCATCGGAAAAAGAGGAGTTTAGAGATTTATAAGGATATGGGAGAAAGATGCAAACCCTAATCCAGAAGAAGAAGCAAGGAGGATATTAGACTTACCTAGAGCTTCGATCCGCAACTCACGACACTCCAAACAACCTAGATATGGGAGAGAATCACCCTTGGAAGCTATTGAGATCATTGACTCATCACTATGGTTTCAGGGGAGAATAAAGGAGGAAATCCCATGTTGGGGGTTAAAATCCTACAATGGAATTTTTTATAAATTTCTAAACTTTACTAGTTTGCATGATTTACCCACACTGTTTTCCTAACCATGCACAAACTGTCTGAGAGATGCTATCTCGAAATCACCCCTTCACACGATTTCCTAGGAATTATGCCCAGTTAGCTGAAACATGTGGTAAACATGTGAAAGCCACTATTCAATTCTATACGGTTACCTAGGATGCTCTACACGATTTTCAATAACTATGCACAAACCATACAACATGCCCAACAATTCCTTTTTCCTCCTCTTTCATTCCTAAAACCCCCATAACAACCCTAATCCTTCTCATGTACTTTGGGAAATACTTATTTGACCAAAAGAAAGGAATTAAATTAAATCATTAATAAAACATACCTTAAAAAAATCCATGATCTTACAAAGTAGGTGTCTTCATTTGTGGATTATACCTCATTTTATTAAATGGTTGAGAAATATGAATACCTTTATTTGATCTGTGCCAATTGTGGACAATTTCATGTGTTCTTATATTGAAATTAAATTGATTATTCTTTTATTTATCACCATGGATATCCTTGTTCATAAAAATTTACCAAGAACACTTGGAAACAATAAATAAACAATTTTTTTGATTCCATTGTCCCCAAATTTCTTTGCGTTAGTCATCATTCGACCATGGGGCCGCAATTTGACATTACTGGGTGAGACCGAGCCTGATCGGACCCCCAAATTCGTGACAGTTTCATGTGCAGTGAATAGAATTCTAGACTAGGGATGGAAAAAAGGATTTGAGGGTTATGGGTGATTGATATGTTGAAGTGGAATCCATATTAAAGATGAAGGGTGACACATTATGTGTGCGGTGTGAGGCGGTCTATGCGAGCTCTGTACGATGCAATGAGGAACCATTTTCTAGTAACCAGATGGCTAAAAATGATGGGTAGAGATAGATACACTGATTTTAGGAGAATATGATGCCTAATTAGAAGGTAAAATGATTGGATCTAGAGTGTAGAGTTTGGATATGAACTTTTAGAAAAATCTAGACTACACGACATGTAGTTTGGAAAAACACACAACTTGTGACACCTAGGCTACGACAGATAGGGTTTTGGGAAAAATATAAGGATGCAATGACATGTATCCCACTTACATGCTCTGTATCCCTCAATTGATTGACATGTAGTGTGGAAGAGAACATAGGAAATACCCCTTGCAAGAGTACATGGCCATGCGCACACTGTGTACCAAAGTACAGGGACACGACCAGACACATACTTTGTATCAAAGTACATGAACATGGCTAGGGAGAACGTGCATTATAGGGCTTTATAGCTCACCCTTTTCTTATGCATGTCCTTAGGTTATCTCATGAAATGATAAGTACAAGGGAATTCAGTGGTCATGTAAAGAAAGTTTTAAATAAAGATGTTTTATTTCATGTTTTAAGTTTTTTTTAATGATCCTAAGCCCCAAACACTCTAGATCTCTCAATCTTCTATGTTGTATCAAGTGAAGTTTATGTAATAAATCAGGTTTAAGTGTGTAATAAAGAGCATGGTTGTTATATTTATGTTCTCACCAAGGAATATATGTTATAGGTATGGAATTAAGGAATAAATTTGGGTAGGTAGTTTTTTAATAAAATGGTTTTGGATTTTTGAATATGGGATGAGAGGTGGTTGCCTCATACAAGTGTGGGAGAGGACACAAACAGAGTTTTTGAAAAGAATAAGGTGTGCCCATGTTTATCAAATGCTATAAGGCTCCAATATGGGACATTATAGAACATTATAGATTATAAGTTCTAAATATTGCAAAAAAATAGGTAATTTAAAAGTTTCTAGGTCATTTCACTCCTCATCTTTTTAGTTTAACCCCCTAGTAAACCCATTTTAACCTTAACCGTAGTAATTAAATTATTTATGTTTTACTATTCATTTTTTCAGAAAATTAAGTTAAAATTATTAAATATAATAAATAATTATGTTTTTAAATATGGAATTAAATTTTAAAATTTCCATTTACAAAAGTGGAAAATTTTAAATTAAAATTAATCCCATAAATGCGATGAAAAAAATTCAATGAGAAAAGTTTCATATTTTTTAATATATTTTATATCAAACTCCAATATAAAATTTATTAAAATGATTAAAATTAGATAAATAAATATTAATAAATATTTTTTATTTTTAATCATATATTAAAATAAAATGTAGCTTGTGTGTTCTTTGAATGAAAAGGCAGTTTTTAACAAAAACCAGAATTTTCACTATTCACTAGAAACTTTATCTTTTCAGAAAATTCATAAAATTGCACCATAATATAATTTTTTAATATTTATTTGTAAAATAAATATTCTAAAAGTGTAAAAAATTAATTTTCAAATAAGTGCAAAAAAATGCAACACAATTGATTTTTAGAAAAATATAGTTTTAAGCATAAAATTGTTTTTCTTGTTATCTCATGCCTAGAAAATGCGAAAGATGAATTAAAACTATTTTATTGAATGTATAATAAATAAAGTTTATTAAAATAATTCACTAAAATATAATGGTTTAATTTATTAAGGTGAAACACATTTGTGCGCATAAAAATTGATATTTCTAAAAAAGGTTTAGTTTATTTTCAAAATTGTTTTTAATTTAATTAATAATTACTTGTTCCCCAATGAATTAATTATATAAAAATGTGTAAAAAATATATTTTTATAAATTATTTAAGAATATTCATACCCACCATTCCAATGGCTATGCTATAACTATCATACAAATAATACTATTTTAATAGAATGACATGTTTCTTTAAAAATTGGTGTTTTGTGTGACACAAGATATCAAAGAATTTAAATTTAATAAAATAATAATAAAAATTGGTTTCTAACAATTAATTACTAAATTAATAAATTAAAATTATTCTAGGTATACTAGAAATTATGATCATGAAATATATTATTTGAGTGACAATTAACCATTTTTGATTTAAAATGGCTCGTTAATACTATTATGTGGTTTGGTGGATAGTTAAATAGTGTTTTATATGATTTTATTCTCTTGTTTGATGGTGAAATTATACTTGAAATGGTATAATTTTTAATAATTAATTACAAAACATGGTTTAAATATTTAAATTTTGTATGGGATAAATAAGGGGATATGAATTATTATATGTGTGTAAGGGGTAATGTGTACCTAGGGATTTTACGAGATTATTATACTATGATAGGTATTAGAAAATAAATATTTGTTTCCTATAATTTCCATTTTAATCTATAAATACACCATTGTGATATAAATATATTTTTTCAACTCATTCAATTCTTTAAAAACTTTAATAGGAAGGGATTAATCCAAATTATTAAAAGTTAAGGGTTAAAAAATGGTCATAAATTATTAAGAAAATGATTAATTTATAGAATCATATGTATGAGTATTGGAATTTATTATTAGGTGTTGAGATGAGAATTATTTTTAATATATTTTATTTAAATATTCTTTTTGAAATTTAATTAGATAAAACTCTTAAATAAAGTTTTGGAATATGATCTTTTTAAGGTATTAGATTAAATGATTTGGTTCCAATTAAGTGATTGTATTTTTATTGATAATTTTGGATTATAGACAAATATTGTGAATTTGATGATTAAAAATTGAATTTTGTTGGTAATTATATGCTAGGATGTATTTTTTTAATGTTAGTAATCATGTTTTTTATTTTTGAAGTTAGTAAACTAGTGATATTGGGTTATATAATTATTTTGTGAAATGATTGAGAACTGAGATTAATTGATTAAATATAATAGATATTTTTTTATTGAATTATTATAATTAACATACAATATTGGGTGGTTATGTTTATTATTATTATTATATGATATTATTATGTTAAACTAACATTTAATAGGAAATTAACAGGATGTTTGATAAGGATTAGTGTATTGAAATTTGTGTAAATGATCATATATAATTGTTGGAATAATATTTTGATTATGATATTTAATGAGATGAATGAACTAGGTTTTGGGTAAATAAGGGGAAATTTATTTAAGAAATTATTTTTTTAAATGTGTCTAAATAAAAGGATAATTATCATGTATAAAAAATTCATATTTTGGACTTACAAATAGTTTAAGGGAATATTGGTTGATAATATAATGCCTGTGTTAGAATAATGTGATAATAACTTTCTTGATTTAGAAATAAGTATTATAACAGAATTAAAGCTGCAACAACCTAGGTAATAGTAAATAAATTTAATCCTTAGGAATATTCATCAAATATATTTTATATATCTATATTCATTATAATAATATCAAGATAGTTTTTATTCCAAAAGAAAATAGTTTTATTATTACTAAATTCTTTTCACGTATTATATGGTTTCATATAGAAGTTTAATTTCTATATTTTATTATTTAAATTTACCAAAATAAAATTATTTTTTAAAATAATAATGTCAAAATTATCTTATAATTTATTTTTTCATTTTTATATAAAGATTTATATTTAATTAAATAGGGAAAGATGTCGTTTCTTATAAAACATTCATTTATTTTAAATAAATAAACTATTTTGAACATCCAATAATGTTTTAATTTGTTATGAAAAAATAATAAGTATAATTTAATTATAAATAATCTAATTAATTATATATGGATGATAATTATACCTAATTCCAATATAAGCTCATTTTTGGGCTTCCAAGTGCATTTTTCTAAAAACTATTTTTCATTGCATTTTACGCATTTGTAATAATATTGATTTCCTACAGTTATATAAAATGAATGGTTTAAAATATATTCCATATTTTTATTTATAATAATTAATATAGTGTAATATTCTCAATTTAATTGTAGGTTATTATCAATAGTAACCATGGTAAATATTGTCAATTCAGTAAGGGAAAAATCGAAAAAACTGGGTTAATACTATGAAGTAAAGCTAAAAATATCTCTAAAACCTTCATTTATCCTATTTATGAGTATTTTATGACCAAATATATTTTTATGGAGTTATATATTATATTTTAAAACATTATTTTCGATTAGGTAACCCAAACTTGAATTTTATGAAGATAAGTTATATTTTATTTGAATCAAGAACTATTTTTGAGTATTTGTAATAAATTGTATAGTGGGATGGTGAAATTTAGTTTTAGATTAATTATAAGAGTCTATAATCATTTATTTTTTATTAAATAACAAAAAATTCATGGAAAACAACTTTTTCCTTTATTTCAATGTGAAATAATTTTTACGCATAAATTAGGTATTTTCCTAACATTCTCTTTTATTGTATTTTATATTATTATATTAAAATGAATTTATTAAAAACATATAAATTGAATATGATAAAATAGATTCAAATTTTGGTATTATTATGTTCATATATTATTAGAATCACCTTTTTATTTGGTTCATATAATTATGTTTTATGGTGAAAAGTTAAGTCATCATGTTTAAGGATAAAATGGGCATCTAGTAGTTCAACATGGAGATAACAATTTATATGTATAAAAAACAACTATAAATATAGTTTTATGAGAGGATATAAAATTATACTCATCCTATATTCCAAATATATCAACTTGGTTCCACTTTTTCATGAAAAATAATTTATTTCATTTAAATCATTTAAGTAATTCCAGGCATGTACTTTCCCTCACTTATAAAATGAAACCTATTATCCTCCTTTTATAACACCTTTTTATCACTCCAATTATACAAAAACCTATAAAAATATATCCCGAGCCTACCACACCACATTATAGAGTTTCTACTCTCTCTAGAATACTTAACCTTCAAGGCTTATGGAGTTAGCCAATGCGATTTTCCAAGGAGAAGGAAAAAATCCTTAACTGACCTATTTTAAGTTTATTCATTATTATACCTCCTTCAGATCATATTTAAACATGAGTAAATAATAACATAAGTATATTCCATATACATAAATTTTATTAATATCATGGTAAAACCCTTTTTCATCTCATTTTCCATCCTATGGGGAATGAAAAAATTGTTAACACGTATGTGTGGAATGCTGCCTCAGCGAAGATATGTGCTTCATTTTTCATAACCACCTCACAAGGATGGATATTATGAAATATTTAATTAATATATATGTTATTAATGATATAATTATCATTTTTGAATGATAATATATCATCCATTTTTACCATTCCATTCATTGAAAAAAGATAATGTCGGTCGTGCGTATGTGTGGACTACTACCTCTACGAAGCGATGTGACTTATTTTTCAAATAAAACCTTCATGGATAATTATAAAATTATATTTAATGTTTTAAAATTAAAATCATTTAACTATTAATACTTTTTCAGATGATGTAATAATGTATCCTTTTTTCCATGGCCAACCAACTAAAATTGTTTTTGGATTATGAATCAAACATCCCCAAAATGTATGACGTAAACTTAACTAATTAAGAATCTAATTAAAACATGGTTTTAAATCACATAAAAGGTATAATTTTGATTTAATTTTCATGAAATTTTTTATTAATAAATTAAATAACTAATAAAATTGTATTATATAGTAGTAAAATAATGTACGATACTAAAAGGTATTTATTGTATGATATTTCTTTTCTTAAATTCCTTTGAGACTCATGACATTTTAAAAACATGTTTTCCTGTGATTTATATAATATAATATGGATTTATTTTATCATTATTTTTCTAAAATTTATTTTTTAATTAATAAAAATCATTTTCTCTACTTCAATTTCCTTATGATTCAAAATCCACTAATTTTGTATGTGATTTTTCTTTAAAACCCTATTTTAAACTTGTTAATGTTTTTATTCTATTTTTCTTCCATATAAAAGTTCATTAAAAAATTTAAATAATTTTAGTATTTTTACATAGAATAATATCAAATATCATTTTCAACTATCATTAAATTATTTTATATGATTTTAAAATGAATAATCTTGTTGATTTCCGAATACGGAACATTTAACGAAATTGAATAAAATCGTTATTTTAAAAATCATGAAAATAATGAAATTTTAAAACATCATGAATTTTAATTAATTTGAAGCATACTTAATAGGTTTTTATGGTTATTTTAAAATAAAATAAATTCCATAATACTTTTGGAATTTTTCATTTTAAAATTTTTTCAAAAGAAAGGGACATTTGTCTCAATTCATATGTAAAAATGGTATGTTATTTTCCTATGGTTCAAGAACGTTTTTTAATTTCATTATGATGAAATATTGAATGATTAGAAAAATTTATTCATGATATGGTAGTTTAGTATTATAAAAAATTATGGGTGTGATATAACTTATATGATGGGTGAGCCCGATTAAACTTATATACTCCGGAACTTGATATAGATCTCAGATGCATTGGATAATGTTCATTATCTTTAAATGTAAAATGAAGGAAGTTAAACAAAGAGTTTCTCATATGGATTTAACAAAACTCTAGTTATTTCTGACATGAGTGAACAAGGGTTAAGAATATAATTATCTATGATTACTATAAGGCTTTCTACTTTTATTATGATGGATTCTAATGAATTTGTTGTAGATAAATGTGTGTTTTACATATGGATATGATTTTTTGTAACACCCCAAGCTTCCATTGTACGTTTCCCTTTGAATAATTCAATAGATTACAGATAAAACACTATTTTGTTGAATATTTTATTGATAATAAATGATATAATTTCCTCACATTGTGTTAAATATGTTTATTTATAAAATATTTGGGATTTGATAATTCATTTGAAAATTTGGTCAAAATTCCAGTTTTACCCTTTATAGTGCACTGTAGTATTTCAAAGATAAATATTTTTATATTTATTATTTGAATTTGAAATTTTGTAACAGTGTTCCTAACTTAATTTTATACATCTTTTATTCAGGAAAATAGATCTAAAGAGTGCATTTAGTTGTTTAAAATGGGTCATGAAGTCAAAGTTGGGCTGGACTCGGTAGAATGGACATGGGTTCTGTATTTGGGCCATATCTTCTCCATCCGGGCTTTTATTGAGCCCAAATTTTGAGGAAAGATCGGGGAAATGATTTGGCATAAATTAGTCTTCTTTAAGTCCTTCCAATTCACGCGTTTTGAAGGTAAAATGGTCAGTGAAATTTGAATTAAAATATTTGGCCGAGATTTCCCATTCACACTTGAAACCTCTTTAAACCTAGCCTCCCCTCTACTCTATAAATTAGTGTTTTTCTCATTTGGAGGGGTTGGGACATGAATTGGGAGATTGGAGGAAGAGGATAATTTGGTTCACCCAAATTCTCCAACCATTGTAATAGGGGTAGCTCTTGAAGCAAGAATCCCCTCATCGAAGCCTCCATCTCTTCTTCATTTTGTAATGTTTTCATTTGTGTAATAAACTTCTTTGATCTTATTTTATTCCTCATATTTTCTTATGTTTTGTTTAAATTTCTTCTTCTCTTAATCTTCTTAATTGGGTTGTAATTCTTGAGTAGAAGCGTTATTGGGTTATACCCATTATTAACCTTTGCACATGCAAAATGCTTCTACGATGATTACGCCACCCATGGAAGAGTAGTCTTTTAGTAATCGATCTATCTTATACCCTCTTCATTTAATTATTTTGAATTATTTAGATACTTTAATTCACTTAATATGATCCATGAATTGTGTTTTTAAACTGTAAGAAACTAAGCAAGCAATTGAACAATTAACACAAAAACACGCGAGGTTGGGATTTTGTGTAAATTGTGAGAGCGTGATCTTAATCAGTAATACAAGACCATACAAGATAAATTTGTAGAGTTCAAATATAATACATAAACACAATTCATCCTCATTTACAGAATGGATATTTGCCTTAATTTACCATGGACCATAATCTATCCTTAGAACATCAATCAAAGTAGGGTGCTGCGATTACATGTTCCGAAGATAACCTAGGGTTTAATTAACTTTACCTTTGTGGTAAGGTTAATTCTCATAGGGTTCGGGGGTTGAAAAGTTAAGGGGTCATAATTAAGTGGATGTTAATTTAAATGATAATGATAAATAATTTATTGAAGAGGTATAGTTAGATCGATTATTCCTTTTAAAATATTTTCTAAAAAACATCTTCTTGTTGTGTCTTTTTAATCAAACTTCATTTCAAAATTAAAAACAAAAAAATGCAATCTTCTTCCAGAAAACTTCTTCAAGTTTTATAAACTATAAACAACCACCCCCATCCTTTAAAGTAGTGTTTTTATTCTCTTTTATTTTATTTCTATAATACCTCTGAAAAGTTGTTTTAATTCACTTCCTCCTCTGAGAGACGACCTTGGTTAGCCACTCTGCTGCACCTAAGTACCCCAAAATCACACTAATCATTTGAGGGCACCCACGACAGTGCTCTTTCAAATTGGCGCCGTTGCCAGGGAGGCAAGTAATTATTTCAACCAATTAGAGGTATTTATTTTATTTTACATTTTATTCTCTTCCTCTCTTCTTTCTTCCTTCTTTACCCAATCTGATTTCTTTTTTCTTCTTCTTCTTTTATTTTCTTATACTTCTTTTTAGACCATCAACTCAAACTTCTAATTTTTATTTTACTGTGGTCCACTTTCCTTCTATTCATATTTAATTGATTTATGACACGAACTAATCCTGAGGATCTCTTAGATCTTGACCCTGAGATTGAACGTAGCCTTTGGGCACGAATCAGACATTCTCAGTCTATGGGAAGTTTCAACATTCAACCAGTTGGAGAATTACTCCAATATCAGAACATTGAAATTGGATGCAATTCAAATTCAACCATAAAACAAGAACCAATGGCTGAAAATAATGGAAATGAACTTAATAGAACCATTCTAGAATTGGCTGCACCTGATATTAACTATCAACCAAATTGTATTGCATACCAAAATATCGAATCGAACTTTGAACTAAAATCTGGGTTAATTCACTTACTTCCAAAGATTCATGGCCTCTCTAGTGAGGATCCTAATAAACATTTTAAAGAATTTAATGTGGTTTTCTCAACCCTAAAACCTAGAAATGTCTATGAATATCAAATCAAATTAAGATCATTCCCATTTTCACTTGATGGATATGCAAAGGATTGGATATACTATTTACAACTTGAAGATGTAACATGTTGGAACGATTTGAAACATCTTTTCTTGCAGATATTTTTTCCAGCATCAAGGACCACTTCCATTCGTAAGGAGATATCTGAGATCAATAAAGCACAAGGGGAGTCAATGTATGAGTATTGGGAGTGATTTAAGAAGTTGTGTGCAAGCTACCCACATCACCAAATCAGTGAGCAATTACTCATCCAGTACTTATATGAAGGAATCACACCTATGGAGAGAATCATGGTGGATGCTGCGGCTGGAGGAGCATTGGTGGACAAGACACTAGTAGCTGTACGTGCATTGATCGACAAGATTGCCCAAAACTCCCAACAATTTGGCGATAGAGGTACATCACCTGTCAGGGGAGTACATCAGGTAAGTCCTTCTTCTATTGAAAGTCATTTGATTGATACCAAGTTGGAAGAATTGACAACTATGGTGAGACAGATTGCTTTGGCTCAAAAGACATCCCAACCCCCTCCTTCAAGGCCTTGTGGTATTTGCACTGAGACAAGCCACCCAACTACAAGAAACAGAAGATTGTGCAGCAGTAATCCCTAGGAGACCATATCAACAACAACAACCACATCCCCAAAAGAAGTATGAATCCTTTGCAACAATATTCAACCAAGGGTGGAAAGATCAATCAGACATGAGGTATGGCTCTGGGCAACAACAAAGGCCCCTTTTTAACCAAACTTCCAGCAGCCTCCACCTTACCAACAGGGTTTCCAATAACCCCAAAAGAGATTAGAAGCTCAAACATCAACAAGTCAGCAACAAGGGAATCTCTAACACAAGGTAGACTCTAACACTGATGATCTTTTGAAAAAAATTGTTCTTAATCAACAGAATGAGCCAAAGAGTCAAGGTTCAGAGTTGAGGGAGTTGAAGACTCAAATGAGCCAGATTTCCACCGCCCTCCATGAACTTGTGAATAAGAATTATGGAAATCTACCTTCCCAACCCACTCCAAATCCAAAGGGTAATGTTAGTGCCATTACATTGAGAAGTGGGAAGCAAATGAATGATACATATGTACCTACCATTCCACTGGGATTCACCTCAACTCCAGATAAGGCGCATTCCATACCAATTGATGAGAAATCCAAGGAGAAAGATAAAGGTAAGAAAAAGATTAATGATGTTCCTCCTAAACCCCTTACTTTTCCAAACAGGGTTGTTCAAACCAAGAATATGGCTGAAGAAGCAATGCAAAAGGAGGTTTTGGACACATTTAAGCGTGTGGAGATCAACATTACTCTACTTGAAGCCATTAATCAAATCCCAAGGTATGCAAAATTCTTAAAAGAACTTTGTACCAATAGAAGAGGGATCAAGGGAAATGAGAAGATCAATCTTGGAAGGAATGTGTCAACACTCATTACACCAACTATAGCAATGCCGACAAAGTGTAAGGATCTCGAGACATTCAATATCTCATGTACCATATGAGAGTTACACTTCTCTGATGCTCTTTGTGATTTAGGAGCTTCAATAAATGTGATGCCTCACTCTGTATTCTCTTATTTACAGGTTGGTGAGTTGAAGCTGACGAGAGTAGTGGTGCAACTAGAGAATAGAGCTATGACATATCCAGTGGGAGTTATTGAGGATGTACTTGTCCGGGTAAGCGACATGATCTTTCCAGAAGATTTCTACATGATTAACATGGAGGATGATCAGGTAAGTTCTCATTCCCCCATTATCTTAGGTAGATCCTTCCTCAAAACTGCAAAAACTATCATAAATGTCAATGAGGGTACACTTTCCATGGAATTTGGGGATGAAGTTGTGATATTTAATGTTATGGATTCCATGAAGTACCCCTCATAGGATCATTCTACATTTTTTATCTCCCATTTTGAACCACCAAGTAAAAACACCATGGAATTGGATTGTCCTATGCTTAGGGAGATTACGAGTATTGGTTCTAGTTTGATGTCTAAGAGTACTTCCACACCTGTTTCAAAGGAACAAGACTCTCTAAGATTTGATTTTTAAATGGAATCATATTCTGATTTTGATCATGTGAACTCTAATTATGACATGGCTATTGAGTATGCTGATGGATTTGATGCTTTATTATCTGATTTTGATGATGTCTATTCTGATACTGATGCTCTTTGTGCACATATTTCAGTTCCTTCAATGTCTCCATCCATACTACACCCTCCTTCATTAGAACTCAATCCATTGACACCAAATCTGAGATACTCATACTTGTTGAGTGGTGAGATATTACCTGTTATCATTGTTAACAATCTTCCTTTTGAACATGAATAAAATATTTTGAATATTTTGAGGCAGAACATCAGGGCGATTGGGTGGACCTTGGCTGACATATCAGGTATTAACCCCTCCATTTTCATGCATAGGATTCTTTTGGAGGATGGGGCTAAACCGGTGAGGCAACCACAAAGGAGACTCAATCCAACCCTTCTGGAGGTTGTTAAAAAATAGGTTGAAAAATTTCTCGAGGCAGGTATAATCTATCCCATTTCAGATTTTCAGTGGGTAAGTCCTATTCAGGTTGTGCCTAATAAAAATGGTGTTACTGTTGTTAAAAATGAGAAATATGAGTTAGTTCCAATGAGGGTACAATATAGTTGGCGTGTTTGTATTGATTATAGGAAACTAAATCATTCCACTCGCAAAGACCATTTCCCCCTCCCATTTATTGATCAGATGCTTGAGAGACTAGCTGGGAAGACACACTATTATTTCTTGGATGGATTTTTTGGCTATTTTCTGGTTCCCATTATAGTAGAGGACCAGGAGAAGACAACATTCACCTGCCCATTTGGTACCTTTGTTTACCGAAGGATGCCATTTGGACTTTGCAATTCCCCAGGTACCTTCCAGAGATGCATGGTGAGTATTTTATCAGATTTCATTGAGACCTGCATGGAGGTATTTATGGATGGTTTTACAGTTTATGGATCCTCATTTGATGAATGTCTCTCTAGTTTGGGTGATGTGTTGCATCGTTGTATTGAGAAGAATATCGTCTTAAAATTTGAAAAATGTCATTTCATGGTCGAAAAGGGAATTGTCTTAGGTCATATAGTCTCACAACATGGAATTGAAGTTAATAAATCTAAGGTAGACATTATTTCATCCCTCCCATATCCTACATGTGTGCGTGATGTTCGATCATTCCTTGGACATGCTGGATTTTATCGAAGCTTCATCAGAGATTTTAGTAAGATCGCTCTACCCTTATCTCGATTGCTTCAAAAATATATTGACTTCAATTTTGATGATTCTTGCAAAACTTCCTTTGATGAGATAAAGAAGTTTCTGACCACTCCACTTGTCATACAGCCCCCACTGTGGGAGATTCCTTTTGAGCTTATGTGTGACACCTCCAACTTCGCGGTTGGAGCTGTCTTATCTCATAGGATGGAGGGATGTTCACATGTGATTGCCTATGCATTGAGGACACTGGATTCAGCCCAATCAAACTACACAACCATGAAAAAGGAGTTTCTTGCTGTCATATTTGCTTTAGATAAATTCCGTTCGTATTTATTGGGCTCTAAAGTAGTTGTTTTTTCTAACCATGCAACTTTGAGGTACCTCTTGAAGAATCCAGATTCAAAGCTCAGGCTGATCCGATGGATGCTCCTTCTTCAGGAATTTTATATTGAGATAAAGGAAAAAAATGGGTCAGAAAACTTGGTGGCAGACCACATGAGTAGGATTACTCACACACTAGAGGATGACACCTTGGACTAGGTACCACTTTGGGACACTTTCCTCGATGAGCATCTTTATTCCATCTCAGGTATGCATCCTTGGTATGCAAATTTAGTTAATTAACTTGTTTCCTATGAAATCCCTGCAAATTTAAAGAAACAACAAGTCCAAAAATTAAAAATTGAGTCTAGGTTTTATGTGTGGGATGATCCTTACCTCTGGCGCATGTGTATTGACCAAGTCATTAGGAGGTGTGTTCCTGATCATGAGTTTGAGTCTATTTTGAATTTTTGTCATACACTTGCTTGTGGTGGACACTTTGGACCCCAACGTACTGCTAGAAAAGTCTTAGACTCTAGATTATATTGGCCTAGCTTATTCCATGATTCCCATGTGTTTTGTAAATCATGCTCTCGTTGCCAACACACTGGAAACATTTCAAGAATACATGAGATGCCCCAACAAACCATTTTATTCTGTGAGATTTTTGATGTTTGGGGAATTGATTTTATGGGACCTTTTCCTAGTTCATTTGGTTTCTTGTATATCCTTGTTGCTGTCGATTATGTGAGTAAATGGGTGGAGGCCAAGGCCACCAGGATTGACGATTCTCATGTTGTAGTGGATTTTGTCAAGGCTCAAATTTTCTACAGGTTTGGAGTACCAAAGGCCATCATTAGTGACCAAGGGACACACTTCTGCAATTGGAATTTTCATCCCTCCTTCGAAAGTATAGGGTGACACACAAAACATCAACACCATACCACCCCCAAACAAATGGCCAGGTTGGGGTTTCAAATCATGAGTTGAAACAAATTTTGGAGAAAACCGTGCAACCAAATAGGAAGGATTGGAGAAAGTACTTGGATGATGTATTGTGGGATTATGGGACAACATACAAGACACCCATTGGTATGTCTCCATTTCGGATTGTTTTTGGGAAATCATGTCATCTCCCTATGGAGGTTGAGCATCGAGCTTATTGGGATATAAAGAAATGCAACATGGATTTGGACCAAGCTGAAATTCAAAGGAAGTTGCAAATTCAAGAGCTTGAGAAGATTCGACTATCATCATATGAGAACTCAAGGCTTTACAAGGAAATATCAAAAGCAGCTCATGAAAAAATGATCCAAAAAAGGGAGTTTCATGCTGGAGAGAAAGTCCTTCTCTATAGTTCATGACTAAAGATGATGCTTGGTAAGTTGTGTTCTAGATGGTTAGGTCCTTATGTTGTGACTAATGTTTTTCCTTATAGTGCAGTGGAGATCACACAAGAGGACACAAGAAGGATCTTTATAGTCAATGAGAAATGTTTGAAGAGATAAATTGATGGACTTACTACTAATGCAGTGGATTTTATCACACTGCATGACCCCATCATCACTTGAGCACATCAGGCTGTTCCTAACCCTTTCACTTTTATATTATTTGTCCTATTTAAAAATTATGCATTTCATGTGCATATATCATCTCATGGGTTCACATTGAGGACAATGCAATATTTTAAGTGGGGGGGGGGGGGAGGGAACCTTTTAGTTTAGTAATTTCAATTGTTTTCCTGTTAAAAAAACACAAAAAATTGTGTGTTTTTCAGATTTTGTGTGTTTATTTTTCATTTTTATTTGTGTTTTTGAAATTTTTGAGCTGAAATGATTCTCATCACAATTTTGAAATTCATATCAACGAGTGAAACAATTTATCCCATGAAACTGAGCTTAAATGAATGCTAAAAATGACTTTGTTTCAAGTTTAAATATTTAGTAATTTCATGAAAAGTACACTAAATTTTGAATCTCATGCCACATCTCACTGTCTTTATATTTGAAATCACTTTCCTGTGAGGATTCTGAACCATTATTTTCATATTCTTTACATTCACCTCACTTCTTGAGAGAACCAAACCATGCTTGATTTAACCAGAATTTGATCTATTCCTGTCAAAACTTGAGGGTTTGAGGTACTTATGTTTAAATGATTAAGGCATTTTTTTGGTATTTAAGCCCCTATTTCAAAGAATCCTTTTTTTATAATGGCCTAACTTGAACATTTATTCCTTGTATCCCTTAGAAGCCATGAACAGTCTATTAGGTTAGCCACATTACAAGCCAATTTTCTCCATCCAACCAACTCTTGAAGTGAAATTGCATAATCTTGTTGAACTTAAGTGTGGGGGAAGTTATCTTATGTTGTGGTACCACATTCTGTGATACTTTGGGTGGAAAATTAAATTTTGAAGAGATGTGTTTGCGGCTAATGAAAATAATTATGTTGAAAGCTGTTCCTTTTCTGGAGCTTTCATGATAAGTGAAGCTGTGCCTTTTCTGGAGCTTCTAATTGAGGTGGAAAGCTGTTCCCATCTGGAGCTTTCAAGAAAATCATGTTTGAGAAGATTGGCATTTTTGATGCTGAAATGATGAATGGTGTAAAATTTCCATGACTTTACATGATTATGGAGATGAATTGATACTATGGGGATTGAGGAGAAGACCATATTTAAGTGAAAATTAGATTAATGCAATTTTGCTTCAAAAAGAGTCAAGCCCTCCTCATTCAACCTCAGAGTTTTTCACATCTTAATCCTACCAACCGAAAGCCACAAAACAACCCTGAAAATTCCCCATGATAAACATATGTCCTTGAATCACATCGGGTAGTGATATATGAATTTATCAAGCCTATGGTGACCCTTGTATGAGTTTGGATGAGAAAGACATTGCAAAAAAAATTGACATTTGTGTGATAAGAGAAAATTCAAGCGAGGTAAGTGTTTTGTGCATGGGAGGATAAATAAAGTGGAAATATATTGAATTATATAAATGAATAACTTGAAATAATGGTTTTTTATGAGGCATGATACCTTTTGTTTCTTGGTGATTAATTGTTTGATCTCAAAGATATGTGTTTTAAAATTGGTTTTGATTTGATATTGATGTTTACTTGACATAAGGTTTTTCCCAGGATTGCAAAAGGGTAACTGTGGGGGAGTTGATAAAACACTATTTTGTTGAATATTTTATTGATAATAAATGATATAATTTCCTCACATTGTGTTAAATATGTTTATTTATAAAATATTTGGGATTTGATCATTCGTTTGAAAATTTGGTGAAAATTCCAGTTTTACCCTTTATAGTTCACTGTAGTATTTCAAAGATAAATATTTTTATATTTATTATTTGAATTTGAAATTTTGTAAAAGTGTTCCTAACGTAATTGTTTACAACTTTTATTCAGGACACTAGAGCTAAAGAGTGCATTTATTTGTTTAAAATGGGCCATGAAGTCAAAGTTGGGCAGGACTCGGCAGAATGGACATGAGTTCTGTATTTGGGACATATCTTCTCCATCCGGGCTTGGATTGAGCCCAAATTTTGAGGAAAGCTCTAGGACATGACTTGGAAAAAATCATCCTTCTAGAAGGCTGGCCAATTAACGCATTTTGGAGGACAAATGGGCGGTGAAATTTGAATTAAAATATTTGGCCGAGATTTCCCATTCACACTTGAAACCTCTTTAAACCTAGCCCCCCCTCCACTCTATAAATTAGTGTTTTTCTCATTTGGAGGGGTTGGGACGTGCATTAGGATATTGTAGGCAGATGAGAATTTGTTTCACCCAAATTCTCCAACCATTGTAAGAGGGGTAGCTCTTGAAGCAAGGATCCCCTCATCGAAGCCTCATTCTCTTCTTCATTTTGTAATGTTTTCATTTGTGGAATAAACTTCTTTGATCTTCTTTTATTCCTCATCTTTTCTTCTGTTTTATTTAAATTTCTTATTCTCTTAATATTTCTAATTGGGTTGGAATTATTGAGTAGAAGCGTTATTGGGTTATACCCATTATTAACCTTTGCACATGCAAAACGCTTCTACAATGATTATGCCACCCATGGAAGAGTAGTCTTTTAGTAATCGATCTATCTTCTACCCTATTCATTTAATTTTTTGGAATCATTGAGATAATTTAATTAACTTAATATGATCCATGAATTTTGTTTTTAAATTGTAAGAAACTAAGCAAGCAATTGAACAATTAACACAAAAACACGCGAGGTCGGGATTTTGTGTAAATTGTGAGAGCACGATCTTAATCGGTAATACAAGACCATACAAGATAAATTTGTAGAGTTAAAATATAATACCTAAACACAATTCATCCTCATTTACAGAATGGATATGTGCCTTAATTTACCACTGACCATAAGCTATCCTTAGAACATCAATCAAAGTAGGGTGCTGTGATTACATGTTCCGAAGATAACATATGGTTTAATTAACTTCATCTTTGTGGTAAGGTTAATTCTCATAGGGTTTAGGGGTTGACAAGTTAAGGGGTCATAATTAAGTGGATGTTACTTTAAATGATAATGATAAATAATTTATTGAATAGGTAGAGTTAGATTGATTAATCCTTTTAAAATATTTTCTAAAAAAACATCTTCTTGTTGTGTCTTTTTAATCAAACTTCATTTCAAAATTAAAAACAAAAAAATGCAATCTTCTTCCAGCAAACTTCTTCAAGTTTTATAAACTATAAACAACCACCCCCATCCTGTCAAGTAGTGTTTTTATTCTCTTTTATTTTATTTCTAGAATAACTCTGAAAATTTGTTTTAATTCACTTCCTCCTTTGAGAGATGACATTGGTCAGCCACTTTGCTACACCTAAGTACCCCAAAATCACAATAATCATTTGAGGGCACCCACGGCAACGCTCTTTCACTTTCATTATACGCAACTTCAAGATTCTAACACACCGCGACCAATCAAACTAGCCGTTATGAATAGTAATACCCACTTTTTAAAATTTTAAAATTTTATTTTTTAAAATGAACTTCATTTTGGGATTTGTAATATCGAAATTAGCTTAAGGTGAATTTTTGGATTTTTTTTTAAAACCTTCAATTTTTGATGAATAGTGAAAACAATGAGCTATTGTTTAAAACCAACTTTTAATTTAAATAATTATTTATTTTATTTAAATTTTTTTAGATCAAAATAGATACATAATACCAATATATGTTCAATTTAATTCATTGGAGTCATTTTATAATGATTTTAGATATATAAAAATTTTATTGAACTTTTTACCGTCTTTTACCCACCTCCTAGGAGCATTTGAAAATTTGCATAAAACTTAATTTTACCGCTTTTGTGAGTTGAATTTGAAAAATCCGAGAGAAATGGTTAAAATCAATAAGTAAAATGTGGTTCAGTAAGATGAAAATATTTTTTGGTGAATAGTATATTTTGACTTTTATTTACCACGGTTAAAAGTAAATAGGGTAATTAAGGGTAAAAATGATATCATAATTACCCTAAAATGTGTTCTAATTCTATTGGATAAGTATAATTCGACCAAAAAAAACCTTAGGAATAAAATATGATCCTCTTTGGTCCACTTGGATTAGATGAGGACATTTTTTATTATTTTATTTAAAGTAGAGTTAAAAGTGTTAAATTTAATGTTTAATAACTAAACCATTTTTAATATAAGGACACACACAATATAAATTATACTATAAATATTAATTAGAAATCTAAAAATATTTCCTAATTAATGGTATTTTATTTATAATTTTTATACATTAAATAATTTAATTTATTTATGACACAATGATGATGCAGTAATTACCTTATTAATGAAAGATTAAAATAATTGATATTATAAATATCCAAATAAATGTAATTTGAGACTTTTCATGAATTAAACTAATTTTCTAGGTTAATATGACATGTTAGGGTTGATTAAATAATTTTTTTCTAAGTAATCACGCTGTTATGATTTGCACACAAATCAAATACTAAATAGTGTCAAAATTGACATAATTGAGTTTTTAAAACAAATACTATATTATTAATTGATATAATATTCATAAAAATATAAGGTTCTGTCAAAGGACTTATATAAGGTTATATATATTAATAGTGAACCACTTGGGGTTCTCTTAGAAGTTTATAGTAAGTTTATTAACCATATAATATAAAAATACAAAGAGACATGGTAAATGTCATACTATTTAACTAAGAGTTAAATCTAAAAGATAAGGTTTATATGATGACCGAAACCTGAATAAAATATATTGGTTGAGAGGTTTTCAACCCATCCCCACCTTATCCTAGAAATAAATCATTTTTTAGCCATCAGAAACTGAAAATTATTTTTTTTATAAAATAATATTTCAAGCTTTTCCTAAAGTGACCCTCGCCTCTCTTATAAATGGGTACTTCCCCTTATCTTAATTTCACACCTCCAAATCCATTTGGATCGGCCAAAACCTACCCATATATCCTCCCAAAATTCTTCCCTTCATTCTATAGTCCTTCCTTTGTTCATAAATCCAACTTAAGGATCCCTTTTGATCAAATCAAAAGGAAGAACCTGAAGAAGAGGTAAATATTCCATCACCTCTTTCAAGTTATTTTCTTCTTCCACTTCCTCTTTCATTCTTGTTTCCATTATAAAATAATATCTCCAGTATCTTTTATATACTGTGATGTTATTATAAAAATGGTAAAACCATATTCATTATTCTATCCATCATATTAATGACAAAGTCACCATACGCGCGTACGTACGGCTTACCGTCTCCACGCCGTGCTGTAGTTAGTTATTCAAACACTTAATTATTTGGATGAGTATAATAATGAGTATAAATGATGTAAATAATAAATATAACATTTTATTCATTCATTATATATGATATACCATTAAATTACATAATATTTCACCATCAATATAATGATATTGTCACTCATGCGTACGTACGGATTACCGTCTCCACGAACGCGATGAGATTCATTTCCCCATCATAATCATTCAAGAATAATTTTTCTTTTGTGATTAAAAATAATGTTTATGAACATAATATAATTATGTATATGAATCAAATACATCCTATCCATAACAAATATAGCTCACATAACCAATCATATAAAGGGAATTGAATCAGTTAACACCGGAAATGATGATACTACTGAAATATTTTTAACAAAGCAATATTAGAGGATCATATATGATAACATATTTATATATATAGTTCTTTTATAATTTAATAACTATTTTTCAACTATTATATAGGATGTTAACATAACATCTATTAAGAAAAAGTACATGATAAGTGTTAATTTCACAATCTCTTTATTATCCAAGGTTGTTTTTACGTAGGTATCTACATGGACCTCTTTATCATCCACATCCATATTTTCATAAAAATGTATTTAAAAAAATATTTACTACTTACTAGACTATGGGTTAAAGTAATTTATACCCTTATTTGAAATTATATGTTTTTAAAGGAATCATTCCGTCATTTTCCAAATAAGGTACTTTATGACCTTTTCGACAAAATTAAGGTAATAATGTTTTTTAACTTATACAGTGGGTGCGGCTATTTTTTTCCATTTTAACATCATCGAAGATTAACTTATAAGCTTATAAGAATATTTTCAAAATAAATGTTTTATTTTAAATTATGTGACTCTTAAATGGTTTCAAAATAGAAAGAGTTATTTCTTTCAAATAGTTTTCATTTCATCTATGTCAATATCCTTTGATGGATTTTAAAATTATTTAAATTTGATTTATTATGATGAAAATATTCCATATTTTATTGAAGGATTTGTGATATTTTTGATTGTGGATGTATTATTTTTATACCATTCATTGTTTATGGTTAATGTATTGACATTTCTTATAGTAGTTTTAATACGAATGCTTATGTTATGTTTCAACCTTTTCATACGAGGAATGTATTGGACTTAGTATGTGATGAGTGGAGCCCGCTATAGCTACTCGATGCATCGGTAGGTCTCACGAGACAATTAGACGTGGAGTTGTCCGAGGCTTTTCCCAATTTTATATATGGTTTTGGCCAAGGCCTTAATCATTTTTAGACATCTTGGATGAGGCCTTGACAAAATGTTTCAGAATGTTTGGTATTATACATTCACTCATTATGAAAATATTAATGATGGTTCATGTGGTTATTCGACTAGTATAATACCCATGACTATGTTTTATTATGGAATTTTTTAATCAGATCATATTCCTTCCATAAATTGTTAGTGTTTATTATTTTTAAAGGCATGTGTTTTGGATTATTCATCATGCCTAATGTTTATGTTATCTTATGTTGTATTACTTACCCTTACTGAGCATTTGATCTCACCCCTTTCTTAGGTTTTTTTTCTAGGATATGAAGATGTTATTTATGAGTGACTTGTAGGAATAATCTAGGAGGCTTGGATGTTTCTAATGGAATAAATTGGTGTTGTAATTCTTTTCAAGTTGTAATGTTAAACTTATATATGTATATTATTTCCAATAACACTAAACTGATCGGTCTTTCGGGCATTATTCCTTGTATCATGCCAATTTTATGTAATAATGCACCGACTCTTGGTAACTGGTGTTAGGGAATTACATTTATTTTATATGATAAATGAGTAATGAGAAAAAGGTAAAAATTTTATGTGTTTCTATGATTTTCAAAAGAATAACTGATTTCTTTTATTTATCTATCTTGCTGATCTTTTTGTACCCATCCCATGTTTTTTAATTTTTTTCATTGGGTTTAAGGATGAGTAGGAACAAAGAAAATTTAATGTTCAAATCCATGAATATTTCTCATGAAAAGAAATATTGTTTCATTTTAAAGGTTTTATAATGTGGAAAAATTGGATACTGGGTAGAATTTTCCACTTTATAATAATTTGTTTGTTATGAAATAATTATGATCTAATTATCTACAACTCTAAAATTTAAGGACCCCTAAAATGAAAGAATGTGAATTATTTTTTACAAATTGAAGCTAATTTAATTTTTTTAGACCGGGTCCGTATAGAAGTAGTTTTTATAATATAATATGAAAAGTTTATATTATTTTTATAGAATATATCTATTTATTAGTTTTTTAGGGGAAGGCTATAACATGACTACAAGATTAGTTATAACTTGGGGTAAACCTTGTGTTAGGTTATGTTGAGATTCACAATTCTGTTTTTTTACATGAATTTAGAAATAAAATGATTAATATATTTATTTTGAAGGTTTACTAATTGAACCATGTGTTTGGATATGATATATTTTGATAAAAATTATAATATTTTACTATTAGCAGTTAGAGTAGGTATATTCTAAGACAAGGTGGTTTGTTTTCCATTTTATGCTATTTATTGTTAAACGACTGTTTAATTTACATTTTGGTATGCATTTTATTATATACGTATGATTAAATCAAGAACTGGGTAACAATTAGTTTCTTTATTAGTAATACACTGAGATTTATTTTTCACACCCTATACAATCACATTTCTATGGGTGTGCAATTACACTTGTTTTTTGAAGGTATGGGATTATAACCTGAGTGTTTGGATTTAGAGTTTAGGATCATTGTGAAAATTCTAGAGGAGTTTAGAGGAGATTCTAGAGAGATTTTATCTCCTTTATATTGAGTTCTTTTATTTGTATAATTTTGTAATTCATATATTTGGATATGATTATTTGGTTGTATGATATGTAGACATTTATGGAAATTTTTTTAGACATTTATTGTTATAATAAGGTATTAATTTCCATTTTTATGTGTTAATCCAACTATTTTTATTTAATCATGATGATCCATTAGAGGGAAAATTGTTTACAAAGTTACACTCATAGACCTTTATTTCTAGTCTCCTACATTTTGTGATTTGTGAGTGAACATGATACCATATATCATTTTACTTTGGTATCACAGTCATGTTGTCGTGGGATGTTACAAAATCATATCATATAAGTTTATTTTTCTAAGATCATAAAATTTATAAAAATGATATAAAGGGACTAAAGGTAAAATCTAGGTATGAAAGCTGTGTGTGTTCTTAGAAAACACAACCATAGTGGAATTATAAGTCACTAGAGAGGCATGGGATTGAGTTTGTTGAATTTTTAGATTATAATTTAGTTATTTTCATGTAAATTTGTTTTTGTGGGGTTGTTAAATTCACCTATATTGAGGGTGAATATTGGGGTGCTCATGCATCATTTTGGCATGTAGTGAAATCCATATAAGTGAGAGTACATATAGATCTTCATGATTTATGAATTGGTTTTGTAAATTTAACTCAGTCAAATAAGTTAATTATTACTAAAATAATTGGTGTTTTCCTTAATAGGTTTTTAATAATGAATTTGTTAACTAAAATCAAATTGATATGATTTGTGGTATAGTGTAATTTGATTATAAAGATTTATTAGCTTATGAATTTATTAAATGGGTTAATTATTTAAATGGAATATTATGAGATAAATTAGAAAAATTCATAATATTATTTAGAAATGATTCAAAGAAGCAATTTAAAGGATAAATTTAAGCCTCTATATTAATCATTTGTTTTCTTTGTATACGAGTAAAAGGTAATGATGAAATTATGGAAACAATATGTATTGAATAAGAAATAATTATAAATTTTGATATCCACATGTATAATATGGGAAATTATAAAAGTATTTTATTTATTAAGTTATCACTTGATTGATTTCTTTTATTTTACTTTAATTTAATTTGATCATATTAAAAATGTGAAAAAATGATAAATTATACATTGATTATGTAATAATGCTAGGGTACAATCAATGGAGACTCGATGCACATATTTTGAGTTAAAATAAGATTATTTTATTTCACTTCATGTTTTTCATTCAATAAAAAGTAAAAAATTAATATTTTTAATTATTTATGTGAATCTAAAACGATTTTGAGATGTTGAAATGTGTAAAAATTATCAAATGTTTGGGAGTTTTTTATTTGGATTTTTTTGTTATTCTGTTGAAATAAAGCTTATTTAATTTTATTTTATGTTATGTTTTAATTTTTTTGGTTATTTTAACATGAGATTTTATATTGAAATATTTATTTAATAGGTATATAAACTGTTGAGATAAAATATTAAATTTAGAAATATAACTAAAATTTATTTAAGAGTACTTTTATGTGATATTAACTAATTTTTTTAGGCTCTAGTAAACTTTTGTGATGTTTTCATTGATGATATTTTTTTTTGAAATTTTAATGTTCTATAAAATGATAATTTAATTGAGTTTAATGAAATATTTATTGATGGATTTTATGCAGATTGTTTTTGAATTTTTGAATAACTAATAATGTGTGAACTAAATTTAGAATGAATAAGATGAGTTATGAGATATTTTAACTTATATTAAGAATTTATCTTTATTGATTACATACATAATTATTAATTTGATTATCAGATCAAGGATATTTTGAGAGAAACATGCTATGAAAATCGGGTGGTTATTAAATTTTTCTTTATTTGAGTTTCTCATATCAATAAAATCTGAGTATATGTTTATAAGAGGATTCAAAATTGATGCATAAGAAAAATACCAAAATTGTTTATCATTTTTAGAGGTTTTATTCATGGATCACCATAATAGGTAGAAAAATATGTCCAATATTCACATAAATTATTCTTTTCATGATCTGGAGATGGATTTTTATTCAATATTATTAACCTAGATGTGATCTAAGAGTGAATTGAGTCTTGCTGGTATTCCATAATTGGTTTAAAAATCCTTAAAAGGTAGATATTCCATATAATTCAAATTAATTTAAATTATGGATATCTTATATTTAAGGATTAAAAAACTATAGGGTAATTCCAATTAGAAAGGGTTATTTTCATCTAATTTTTAAATCCGTGAATGATATTTCCATTTCTTAGAGTTTATGTTTCCATATTATTGACCTAGGGGACTTTTGAATCATTGTTTAATGAATTAATTTTAATTATTATACATATAAGAAAACTGATGATCAGATTTGGGTAAGGATTCAAGGTATTAGTTGGGTGTTTTGGAACCCAAAAATTTTTAAATGAAATTTATTTTTGTATTGGATTTCCTCTTTGGATCGATAAGAATTATATCAAAAAAAATCAATAATATTCTAGGGTAATTATTGATACTAATCTTTATAGCACCTTTCCTGATAGTGTGGATCTTATGGCTAATGATGGTAAACTAAAATAGGACAATTCAATGTGTTCATGGGAACTTGGGACTTTAATGTGGCTGTGGGCATAAAAAAAGGGCCAATAATATAGATTTACCTATTTTTAGAAGATAATTCAAGGAGTGTAGATTATTCAATGACTTAGTGGAGGTTTCTCAGCATGGAGAAAAATTAACAAGGTATATTAGAACTATAAGTAGGGTTATATTTAGTAATATATATTGAAAATTCATTAACATTACATATTTGGGGAAATGGTCTGAAGTTCGTTCCTTAAATAATCTAATTATCAATTTATACCACCACCATATCCTCAAAATATTTTATAATATGTAATAAAGGGGACCAATACCTTTTATATTCAACCATTATTGGGTCAAAAGCCATGATTATATAATAGTTTTTTAGGATCTATGGTCTATGTAACAACCCAATATTTTTTTTATATTTCTATTTAGATGAATTTTATTTCTTTTACTGTAAAGACCCAGATTTTTCAAGGAATTTTTTTTATTAATTCTTTGCAATTTTACGCGTCTGTGGTTTCTGACGGCACCTGATTCCGAGGCCCAGTGAGCCCGGAATATTTTTTCTGAATTTTAGCTCAGGTACGTTCAGTGAAAAAACGAGCAGGTTTTTCTATATTTTGAACCGGTTCTCGGAATTGAAATCTGAGGGCACCGATGAACTTGCAGCGTCGGTATTCACCTAAGGGGACCTTTACCATAGTTGTGTTTTGACGGGAGGAGAAGTTAATTTTCGGGTTGTTATTAAAAAAATAAATAAAAATATGTGTCAGATATTTTTTATTTGTAGAGGGCGGTTATTTCCTCCCAAGGGGAGTTAGAGGTAGGGCCCACACCCACATAACCTCCCATTAGAGGATATTTGTTGGGTGGGGCCCACACATGCCCTAAACTCTTGAACTCCCCATAACTCTCTTGAACTCCCCATAACTCTCCCCTTAATTAATTTCTTTGACAACTCCCCCTAAATTAATTGTGATCTCTCCACCTTCCTCTCTCCCTTTAATTATATGACAACACTTTTAAATAATGAATTGAAACACAATTAATTAATTAAAGTGGTTTGAAATTTGAATTACATGGGTTAATAAAATAATATCCTTGGCTATTATATTATTTTGGGATTTTGTTGTGTGGAAAGAATCTGGAGGAAGCTCTGGAGAAATTGAGATAGTGTCCTTCTCTCAATGAAAAACACCATCTCCTTCAAACGAAGAACCATAAAAGAATGAATCATCACCTTCGATCTTCGGCCAAGCCAAAGGAGAAGAAGCCACCCGCAAGGAACGCCAAGGATGACGTTCCTTCCTTTCTAATCTCTGAAACAAGTGAGGAGACACCGTTTCCTCCTCAGACGCACTCCAACGTCATCAACGAATCCTCTTCCCGTGACGTCGTCTTCCGCGACGCTGACCACCACGAACATTAATTCGAGGTAGGAGGTTTTCTTAATTTATTTTAAATAAATTATTCCTTGGTTCTTGTTGTATACAAGTGAACATCATTGGCTATATGATACCGCCTAACGCAGAAGACGCAAGCCGAACGAACACGACCCAATGACCCTCTGTTGAACCTTGTTCTTTTTTGATGGTGACGGTGATGGAAAGGATGGCGGCGATGATTGAAGACGGCGGCCATGCGCCGGCCGCGTACAGAGGAACCGCGGCCCGCAACCGCGGGCCGCTCGGTCGACAAAGAACTGGTCGGCTAAAGCTAGCCAGACCGAAGAGACCGTGACACCACAAGGGGTGCCATGCCACGGAGGACCGCGGCCCACATTCCGTGGGCTGCTTCGGTGGGTGAACCGGCTGACAGGCGGCCAGTCGGGCTGAGAAGAACCACGGTGCCAGGAGGGCGCCGCGCTGGACGAACCGCGGCCCGCCCGTGCGGGCCGCTTGCGCCAAGAAGGCCAACCGACCAGTTTGGGAGTGAGGCACTGCTTGGCACCGCCGGTTTGGGAATCCGGGGGGCCGCACCCCCCCTCGGACCGATTGGCCACTCGGGCCGAGCCGCTCGGCCTGCTGGCTGAGCCAGCCGCGGGCCGGGCCATGCCCCACTGGGCCAGGCCGCGCCCTTGTGCGGTCCTGGCTGCCTGCCATGGTCGGGCTGAGCCCCTTCAGGCCGGTCCGTGCACCTCGGGCCGGGCCGTGTGATTCACCGGGCCAGTTCGAACCTCTGCTTGGTCAGACCCACCAAAAACCCGGTTGACCCGACCCACCAGCCCATCAGGCTAGACGAACCAGGCCCGTTTTCACTTAAACGTGAATAACATGAAGACCACGCGTCCGATCGATGCGCCGTCTACGGCACTGGGACCCTCGTGATGATATGGTCCTATGAGATTCTATAAGTGAGTATTTTTACGACTTTGGAAAAACGGCCGAGTTGGTTCGAAACCGAAACCAACCGAGCCCTTGGAGTGGAAATGCTTATAACATAAGGACCGAACGTCCGACTGACGTTCCGTCGAATACGTTGGATTCATTATGATGAAAAAGTTCTTTTGGCATACTCCACTTGATTTTTGGACACAGTTGGAGTACGGTCAGGTTGGTTTTAGCTTAAAAACCAACCGGGCCCCTGGAACGGAAAAGCCAACAATTCTCAAAACGGATGTCCATTTGACGAACCGTCATCGGCGTTGGTAATCTAGTTGAGAAATGTTTCCTTTGAGTATACCCCATGGGAGTTCGGGGTATAGTTGATATACGATCGGGTTGGTTCGTACATGAAACCAACTGGGCCCCCGGGATAAAAAGGCTAATAACTCATAGACCGGTCGTCCGATTGACGCTCCGTCTGTTGCGTTGAGACCCCTATGACGAGACGGTCCTTTGAAATACTTCCACGTGAGATTACGTGACACTTGGAGTATCGACCAGAATCTCGTGGAGCGGATCCTCCCGGAGATGACCATACGGAGTTCAGAGACCTTGTAGCTGGCTGAGACCTGATGATTGCTTGTCCAATTCATTTCAGAGTGACTTGACTAGCCCAGTGGGGAGCACTACTGTGTTGGGGTGGCAAACCCATGGAGGAGGAGCGATACTGTGTTGGGGTGGCATACCCACGGTACTCGACAAGAGGAGTACCTCTATAGCTATTAGGGGGCGCGCTACTGTGTTGGGGCTGTAGACCCATGGCGGGGATCACTACTGTGTTGGGGAGACATACCTGTAGTACTCGACAGGAGGAGTACCTCAACAGTCTAAGGTTAGTGAGTAGCGCCTCAGAGTTGCGACAGGGCCACTATACTCGACAGAGGAGGAGTTCTCCAGGAGTTGTGGTTTCGATAATGAAAATCCTGGTTTGAGTTGAGTCAATGACCGTTGTGTTTTCATCATGATTGAGATGAGTTACTTGATAACTTAGGTATATGTATGGACATATACCTAAGTAAAGGTTATCTGTTGAGATATTTATTTGTGTTTTATCCTTGTGGATTTAGTGAGAAGTTGAGGGTCTCAGGGACCCTACTGAGTATCATTATACTCACCCCTGCACAGGCTATGCCCACACCTCATTGTGTTGGATGCAGATGACAGACAATGCTGACCGAGGAAGAGTGTACGAGGACTGGACGATACCTGGAGGTGGACACTCGGTGTGACGGTACCCGGAGGTGGACCTCATGACGAGTCGGTACCTGGAGGAGACAGACGGATGAGGAGTGCTGAGGAGGACATCTGTACCTACCCTTCAGGTAGGAACCCAGAGGATGAACCAAGAGCTGCTTCCATCTTCTAGCTGTTTGTCTTTTCAGTTGTACTTTCTTTCAGTTGTAGCTATACCTTTCCGTTGGGCTTGTATTTCCGGCCCCTTTTTACTTTCAACACACTTGTTATACTGCATTACTTAGTGTTTGCTTCCACTTATTCTCTGGTTGTGTGTGTTTACGTTTTATAAAGGCAATGCCTTCCCAGTTCTAGGGAAATATGCCTTTGGTGCTAGTCACCAACCCCTGTCCTATGGAAGGCAGGCTTGGGGTAGTCATGATGCGGGCCCCAGGGGACAGGTCGTGACAAATTGGTATCAGAGGAGTCAGTTCTACCATAGAACTTAGGACTCTGATATTTCCTTTCTGTGAAGCAATAGTGTTAAGGGTACTGAGTGTGGTTTTCAGTTCAGGGAGTCCAGTGTTGGTGCGACGACCGACGTATCCATACACCAGGACCCTGACTTCTGATTTCCGACTCAGTGCACCAAAAAACTTATTGTGTGTTTGTTTCCAAAAGTTTTCTTTAAGTCATCTCAACCAGGTCATCTCACCAGGTTTTAATCGTTTGACCATGTCACATCTGTTCAGGATGCCTCCACACAGACAGTCAGTTGGAGTTCCGGGAGAGTACACGATGACAGCCCACCGAGCGACGAGGCTCCGGTGTAGGGTCCTCTTACTATGCTGGAACCTTCAGGTGGTGTAACAGCAACACCACCACTCATTATTCAGTAGATTCCACCAGCTGTACTAGCAGATGGTGCACGCTGACAGAGCGCGTTGCATGAGTTCCAACAGTAGAGGCCTCTAAGGTTATGAGGCGAGGCAGATTCTCAGGCAGCAATGGACTAGCTAGAGGCTATTTCTAGAGTTCTACACCTAGTTTGGACACTAGTAGAGCAGATGATGATATTAGCTACTGGTGTTTCCCAGTGAGTGACCATGAGGTTGGTCCACATAGTGACGAGGCTTCGGTACATGGACCGATGCCAGGGATAGTACCTTCGGGTAGTGTGCCAGCTATATCACTACCTGTTGGTCAGTAGTTTCAACCAGCGGTACCGGTAGATGACACATGTAGGACTAGTGCCTTACACGTGTTTCAGCATTAGATACCCCTCAGGTTCCGAGGCGAGTCTGACTCACAGGCGGCTGAGGACTGGCTTGAGGAGGTGGCTGAGAGTTTTCTAGAGCTTATACAACTTCGACAGGACGACATGTCGGTAGCTGAGTATTCATCAAGGCATACCGATCATTCCTGGTACTTAATGACTACGATACGATCAGTGCTTTAGAGCTCGGACCACAGAGCGAGGTGTGTTTAAAGGACATCTAAGCCAACACTTTTCCTCTATGCATTCCTACTTATGCTAGGGTAGCTAGAGAGAAACTTTGTGGTTGAATGTTCTTTGGCTGAATGGATACAACTAGAGAATGTTAACAGTGGGAAAGTAGGGAACTGGCACTAGTCTTAGAGACTTGGGCATGTAAAATGTTTCAAGAAGAGTAAGTGTTAAGGATATATGAATCTGCAGAGCAGCAGACGTGAAAGCAGAGCTAGGAGAACAACATGGGGTGGTGTACTTTTCAATATGTTACAACCACTCACCTTTGTAGTCCCCGCCAGGCTCAGGGAGCAGGATGGAATGGGAAGAGAGTAGCTGCATGCGGTCAAGGAGTGTTACCCAAGGGCTCTAGGAATGATTTGAGGTATGGTCTGTGTCTACTACTAGCTGCCGTAACAGCACACATTGATACGAATCATTCCTTCCTTCCACGAATCTTGTCCCAAACCTAGAGTTTCCGGTTAAGCCGTTGACTTGACCCTCATGTCTGGAGATACCTTTGGGAGGAGACTCAATAATCACTCTTACGCCGACGGTGTGATCTGAACTTTGAGGTGAGAGTTTTGGTTGGAACCTCTTGGTGGCAGTGTTAGGGCCTTATGACATTAGTTTGGGTATGGACTGGGCAACCCCAATTCATACACATATTGACTGTATTATGCAAAAAGGTTGTGGTTTACCTACAACATTGGGATGATTTTTCCTTGGTCGATGAAAAGGAAACCCCAGGCAACACAGGATGGAATCATGCATAAGTGGGTGCAGTCGGTCACTCATGAGTCGACCAGAATTAGATTTGTGCCAGACTTCTCCAGAGTTGCTGCACGACTTTTAGCATCAACGAATAAGGGGAAACCTTTCGTGTGGTCAGAGTGATGCCAGCAGAGCTTTTCAAGAGCTGAGGTAGAGGTTGACCAGTGTGCCCATCTTGAGGCTACTGGAGTAGGTACAGATCATCCAGGAGCGGATGAAGACTACACAGAGCAGACATAGGTCCTATACTGATAGGAGATAGATACCATATGAGTTCAATAATGGCGACCACGTCTTCTTACAGGTCTCACCTCGACGGGGTCTACGGAGATTTGGCTGGGGCGGAAAGTTATCTCCATGTTTTATCAGACCATTCTAGGTCCTCAGTAGAGTAGGTGAGGTGGCTTACCGCCTGGCCTTTCCACCTCAGTTGCACCGGGTGCATGACATCTTTCACATATCTCAGCTGAGGAGATACGTGCATGACCCTATCCACATCATCGATCATGGGGAGCTGGAAATCAATGACAGGGTGACGTTTGCAGAGGTCCCGATGGAGATTGAGGATTGATAGGAGCAGGTCCTACGTGGACGGTCGATTCCTCTGGTGCGTATTCGCTGGCAGCACAGAAACCTCCAGGAGAGCACTTGGGATCGGGAGGCACAAATTCTATCTCAGTATCCCCATTTGTTTTCCTAGTGTGTGTTTTAGCTTTATGGGGACGTAAAGCCCTAAGGTGGGAGTAATGTAAATACCTGGAATTTTCAAGGAAATTTTTTTCTTAATTCTTTGGAATTTTATGAGTCTGTGGTTTCTGACGACACCTGATTCCGAGGCCCGGTGAACCCGAATTTTTTTTATGAAGTTTAGCTCGGGTACGTTCAGTGAACGAATGAGCGGGTTCTTCTATCTTTTGAACCGGTGCTCGGAATCAAAATCTGAGGGCACCGATGAACTCTCAGTGCAGGTATTCGCCTAAGGGGACCTATACAGTAGTTTTGTTTTGACGGGAGGAGAAGTTAATTTTCGGGTTTCTATTAAAAAAATAAATAAAAATATGTGTTAGATATTTTTTATTTGTAGAGGGTGGTTATTTCCTCCCAAGGGGAGTTAGAGGTGGGGCCCACACCCACATAACCTCCCATGAGAGGATATTTGTGGGGTCGGGCCCACACATTCCCTAAACTCTTGAACTCCCCATAACTCTCTTGAACTCCCCATAACTCTACCCTTCATTAATTTCTTTGACAACTCCCCCTAAATTAATTATGATCTCTCCACCTTCCTCTCTCCCTTTAATTCTATGACAACACTTTTAATTAATGAATTGAAACACAATTAATTAATTAAAGTGATTTGAAATTTGAATTACATGGGTTAATAAAATAATAGCCTTGGCTATTATTTTATTTTGGGATTTTCTTGTGTGGAGAGAATCTGGAGGAAGCTCTGGAGAAATAGAGATAGTGTCCTTCTCCCAATGAATAACACCATCTCCTTCCAACGAAGAACCATCAAATAACGAATCATCACCTTCGATCTTCAGCCGAGCCAAAGGAGAATAATCCACCTGCAAGGAACGCCAATGACGGCGTGCCTTCCTTCCTCATCTCCGCAACAAGTAAGGAGACACTGTTTCCTCCTTGGACGCACTCTGACGTCGTCAACGAATCCTCTTCCCACGACGTCGTCTTCCGCAATGCCGACCACTATGAAACTTAATTCGAGGTAGGGGGTATGCTTAATTTATTTAAGATAATTCATTCCTTTGTTCCTATTGGATACAAGTGAACATCATTGGCTATATGATACCGCCTAACGTAGAGGGAGTGGGATGAATGGACACGGCCCGACGACCATCTGTTGAACCTTGTTCTTTTTCAATGGCGACGGTGATGGAAAAGATAGAGGAGATGATTGAAGGCGGTGACCGTGCGCCGGCCGCGTGCGGAGGAACCGCGGCCCAAAACTGTGGGCCGCTCGGCCGATAAAGAACCGACTGGCTAAAGCTGGCCGAACTGAAGAGACCGCGGTGCCAGAAGGGGTGCCGTGCTGTGGATGACCGTGGAACACATTCCACGGGCCACTTCAGTGGGCGAACCAGCTGGCGGGCAACCGTCCGGACTGAGAAGAACCGCAGCACCAGGAGGGCACCACTGGTTTGGGCAGCCGGGGGCCGCACTCCCCCTTAGACCGCTTGGCCACTCGGGCCGAGCCGCTCGACCAGCTGGCCGAGCCAGCCGGGACGGGCCGCACCAACTGCATTCCGGTCCCCTTACCACGGTCATCCTGAGCCCCTTCATGCCGGGCTGTGCGATTAACCGGGCCGGTCCGACCCTCTGCCGGGTCAGACCTGCCAAAAACCGGGTTGACCTGACCCGCCAGTCCACCGAGCTAGACAGACCGGGCCTGTTTTTACTTAAACGTGAATAACATGAAGACTGTGCGTCCGATCGACGCGCCATCTGTGACACTGGGACCCTCGTGACGAAGAGGTCCTTATGAGATACTCTAAGAGAGTTTTTGTATGACTTTGGAAAAACGACCTGGTTGGTTCGAAACCGAAACCAACCGGGCCCTCGGAGCGGAAACACTTATAACATAAGGACCATACATCCGATTGATGTGCCGTCGACTAAGTTGGATTCATTATGATGAAAGTATTCTTTTGGAATACTCCACTTGAGGTTTGGATGTAGTTGGAGTATGGTCGGGTTGGTTTTAGCTTAAAAACCAACAGGGCCCCTGGAACGGAAAAACCAATAATTCTCAGACCGGACGTCCGTTTGACGAACCGTCAGCGGCGTTGGTAATATATTTGAGAAAAAGTTTCTTTGAGTATACCCCATGGGAGTTCGGGGTACAGTTGAGATACGTTCGGGTTGGTTCATACCCGAAACCAACCAGGCCCTTGGGATAAAAGGCTAACAACTCACAGACCGAGCGTCCGATTGACGCGCTGTCTGTTGCGTTGAGACCTATATGATGAGGTGGTACTTTGAGATACTTCCATGTGAGATTACGTGACACTTGGAGTATCAAACAGTAGATCGTGGAGTGGATCCTCTTGGGGAAGATCATACGGAGTTCATAGACCTTGTAGCTGGCTGAGACCTGATGACTGCTTGTCCGATTCATTTCAGAGTGACTTGACTAGCCCAGTGGGGAGCACTACTACGTTGGGGTGGTAGAACCATGGTGGAGGAGTGCTACTGTGTTGGGGAGGCATACCCGCGGTACTCGACAGGAGGAGTACCTCTGTAGGCTATTAGGGGGTGCACTACTTTGTTGGGGAGACATATCCATGGCGGGGATCGCTACTGTGTTGGGGAGACATACCCACGGTACTCGATAGGAGGAGTACATCATTAGTCTAAGGATAGTGAGTAGCGCCTCAGAGTCGCGACATGTCCATTGTACTCGACAGAGGAGGAGTTCTCCAGCAATTGTGGTTTCAATAATGAAAATTATGGTTTGAGCTGAGTCAATGACCTTTGTGTTTTCCTCATGATTGAGATGGGTTACTTTATAGCTTAGGTATATGTATGGGAATATACCTAAGTAAAGGTTATCTGTTGAGATCTTTCTTTGTGGTTTATCTTTGTTGGATTTAATGAGACCTTGAGGGTCCTGGGGACCTTACTGAGTATCGTTATACTCACCTCTGCATGGGCTATGCCCGCACCTCGTTGTGTTGGATGCTGACGACAAACATCACTGACTAAGGAAGAGTGTACGAGGACTGGACGGTACCCGGAGGTGGACACTCAGTGTGACGGTACCTGGAGGTGGACCTCATGACGAGTCGGTACCCAGAGGAGACGGACAAACGAGGAGTGATGAGGAGGACATCTGTACCTACCCTTTAGGTAGGAACCCGAAGGACGATCCAAGAGCTGCTTCCATCTTCCAGCTATTTGTCTTTTCAGTTGTAATTTCTTTCAGTTTTAGCTGTACCTTTCTGTTGGGATTGTATTTATGGCCCCTTTTTTACTTTCAACACACTTTTTATTCTTCTTTACTTAGTGTTTGCTTCCTCTTGTTCTCTGGTTGTGTCTGTTTACGTTTTATAAAGGCAATGTCTTCCCAGTTCTAAGGAAATATGCCTTTGGTGCTAGTCACCAGCCCCTAGCCTATGGAAGGTGGGCTTGGGGTAGTCATGATGCGGGCCCTGGGGGACAGGTCGTGACATTGATAGCATTCTTTTAGGATACACTAAGTTTAAATGGTCTGAGTTATGCTACTGAATTATTATATTTTAAGGTGACTATTATTACATAGCCATTAGATTTGAGGGTATGTATAGGAATAACTAAATTATAAAAAATTATTATTTAGATATTTATAAAATGAATTAATTAGTTATCACTTGGTTAGAAATTAAAATAAAAGTATTTTAAGGTAAATTATATATTTTTCTAAAAAACAATTTTTAAGCACTATTTGTTTTTATCATAATAAATTAAATTAACATATATTGATGAATGATTTTAATTAAATTAGTAGATAATATATTCATTAAAATTTATTAACATTAATTTAATACTTTCTACATGGAAATGAATTAAGGTGAACTCATTTTTCTGCTTAAAAACATATTTCTCTAAAAAGGTTTAATTACGTTTTGTGCACTAATTTTTAAAATTAATTTATTAGACTTATAAAAATGAATATTATAAAATTTATTATATTATTTTAATCCTAATAATTAATATTATTTAATAATTTAAACTTATTTTTTGTCATTAGGAATAGTAAATGAGGTAAAAATTCATTACTACGATTAAATTTAAAAGGGGTTAATCAGGGGTTAAACTAATGATATAAGGGTAAAATGATCTAAAAATTGTCTAAATACTGTTATATGAATATATTTCTATTATATATTATCCTATATTTATTTTTGGGACAATTTAGAGCCATATTCTCATGAGAGTGATTTTATGATATTTTAATATTCTTAATAATTATATGTGTGACAGTCCCCTCTCATATACAAGGTACCCCCTCTCTTCTATTATTCACATCAATTGAGCTGATTATCATAGCCATACCCCGAAAAAATCACTTATCAAGTTTCCTATCCATTTCCAAGAGTATTTTATCTTAATGAAATACCAACTTAAGTGTCTTTAAAAAGATATTTATAAGCGGTTTCTTAATGAAGAGGTATAGGTTCTTAGTGATTGTTTTTAGGTTTCATTCATATTACACTTCCTCTAAATAAATTTTATCATTAAAAAAATAATGAATCTAGTATCATAAATACACTAATATGTTGTTTTTTTATTATGAATATATTTTTTCACATTCTTCCCTTCAAATAGCCAATGAAAGTATCACTTCTTCTTATGTGTGGAATACCACCTCCATGTAGTGATATGTTAAATTTTCCATCATGATCATTCATGGTTTATTATTATTATAAATTCAATGTTGAAGTATGATATTTATGTTATAATTATTCTTTTAAATTTTTAATATCGATTCTATATTCTTACCTTTACATGCGTTGGAAAATGATAACGTTGTTCGTCTGTATGTGTCGACTGCAACCTCCACAAAGATTTGAGCTTGATTTTTGATCACCACTTTATATGAATAATTATAAAAGTATTTATGATGAATAAATATGATAATTAGGTCATGATTAATATTCTTCAAATGATTAAACCATGAAAAATGTTTATGTTCTTGAACTATCGAATTGAAACATGCATGGAATACATACCATTTATTATCTGAGGTAATGGTTTATGGTATAATCTCATTTCTTTTTAGGATTGTCTATAATAAATTTCTATTGGGATGATTTATATAGAAATTATCCTTTAAAACACATCTATATTATTATATTATAATTATTCTTATAATTCTTATGTACAAATAACATTTTCTTCTATCATGTAATTAAAATGATCCTTAAAATGTTTTGAAAGAAAATTCAACCTTATTTCATCTTTGGTTATTAAACATTTTCTTCCATGCCCCTGCTCATCAGAATTATTTTTTGAATGTTTTTACCTATATTGGAAATATTTTAAAAAGGTTTTTTTATTACAAATGAATTTATTTTAAAAAAATTAATAGGAATATTTTTAAATAATTTTTTTTTTCTGATCAAGTAGTTTTTAATTTTTTTCAAAAGTGTATAAATAATATTCTCTTTTAACATATACGGTACATACATATTTTCCTAATGTCTTGTTCATTATTTTTATTTAAGTATATGTTATATATTTTGATGGTTATTTTCAAAGAAAATAATTTTCTCAATATTTTAGGAATTTTTAGTTAAAATATTATTGAAAAGTAAATTTTTTTCATGTTTTCAAAGAAAGGATTGAATGTTATTTTAAATGTACTTTTCATCTATGTTAACAAAATTTAAGGATTTTAATGCTTCACTTGGGGTATGATATTATGATAAAATCAACATTATTTCTTTAGATATATTATGATTATTTTTATTTAAGATGATTACATGAAACCTGTTTATTTTCCATGGGTCATGCTGTGATGAAAGGATGAAATGTTTATGAAATTGATTCCTTTCCATGAGTTATGATATGATCATTGATGGATATTTTATGGTATTAATGCACACATATGTATTTTTTTCATTATATGATGGGTGGTCCAAGAATTATATATAGTAGTAATGAATTTTGTAAATATAGATATCCCATTAGATAATAATGACATATATAGAAAGAAAACTTAATTCAGTAAGGGATTTTTTCCAATATGATAGTATTGGTAGTGAACATTAACTAATGAAATAATGGAATAGGGAGTGAACCTAATCCACTATGATAGTCATAGAAGTAATACATGACTAAGTAAATGATTTTTTATTATTATTTCTATGCCATGAACTTAAGTCTTATTCTTGTTAAATATTCTCTTTACTCATTGTTGATTATTAATGATTACACACACTCATGACATATGTATTTTTATTAACAAAGCATCATTCAATAATTTATAATTAATGGTATTTTATTATTTATGAATGATTATAGTGTGTTATGATCATGTTTTATTACCCATATTATTATCTTGTTCTCACTTATGATTATTGATTGATATCTCATATGTGTACCCTTACTGAGAAGAAGCTTTATATTGTTTCATTTCCCCATATTATAGATAACGGTTCTAAGTAAGATGTTTTCAATAAGTGGAATATATGAGAATTACTTTTTTGGATATTTTTATCAGCATTGATTAAATAATATGATTATGTATCTAGTCTCCAAAGACACTAAACCTTTTCAATTATGGGGTGTGTATTGTTGTGATATTTATTAACTATTCATCTTAAATGATGTAATATATATGTATGAAATGATCAATTCACCTATTATGGTATCATAATAGGGTTTAGTTATTTTTGGATATTAAGATTAGACAACATTATTGAAAACCCTAGGGAAATGTCTAATAACATGATAACAACTTGAATCATTGGTAATGTAGATATTTTCTCGTATTCATAGAAAATCCACAGCTGTTTGGATATTATAAAGTGTATTTGGCTATGGTAATGATGCACCTATGGGTAAAAACTCTGAAAAGAGAAGACTAGGTATTGACCCAATCTTCACAAGTACACAATGAGTGTGTCTAAGACTATACACTAGGAAATACACTCTTCAGGGATATGCATAGGTTAATTCACATTTTCATTATGATCCATTATAATTGTTTTGAATAGATATTGATCATGAATGAACTATGGTAATCCAATGGTTTTCCAATTTTAAAAAAATGTTTCATCATTTAGAGATCCTATTAATGAATATTTATGATTATATGATTACTCTCTATAAATATTAATACTGACACTATAAATTTGGTATCATTTAACAGATGTACCAAGGAGGAATCATGTTAATGCTGAATGTGACATAAAATTAAATGACCATACTCATAATAAACCAAATGAAATGGGAGCTACAATATATAATCTTACAACTATTATGACACACCTATATTAAGATATGAATTGTTTCATGAATCATGATGAACATCCAAGAGGACAAAGGAAGGAGAAACTCACTAGTAAGTCTTTTTAGGGTAAATTCCACCATTATTAAGTGGTTTATATGATCCAACTATTGCTGGGAAATGCATCAATTCTATATAAAATATATTTTATGTTCCCCAATTCTAAGACCATGATAAGTTTATTTCAATCATATATCATTTTGGAGGTTAAGCTAATCAATTTTGAACTCTTATAAATAATATGAGTCAAGAGGATGAAATTGACTCTATGGAACTGGAATAGTTTAAGAAGGTATTTTCAATAATTATTTATATAAAATTATTTACATAAAAAAGGAAAGGTAATTCCAATAAATAAATTAGAAGGAAGATGAATCCGTTAGTACATGTGAGAAAAATTTCACAAGACATTCAAGGTATACATTTGGTTTTATCATTGAACCCGAAATGAATGTTGATCGATTCATTAGTGGGATTACACCAAGTCTCCAAAAGGTATTATCTATAAGATAATTTCATAGAAATAAAAAAATAATTTGATGTGATGTAAAGCTATAAATGGAGAAGGGAGACTCTTAGTGTTGTCATGGTTTTGGGGAGAAAAATAGGAAGATGGAATTTCATGGTAATTGTAATAATAAAACCCATTGAAGAAAGAATAATAATCCTACTTTATTTTATAATTGTAAAAGGAATCATGATGGAATTTTTATTATAGGGTCTACTAAATGCTTTTAGTGTGGAAATTAAGGACATTGAGAAAAAGAATGTCAAAAATATGTGAAGGGGCTCTTTAATGAAAGTATTGGTAAAAAAGATCAACAAAATATTGTACCCACGGTCTAATTATATTATTACAAGTAGTACAGACATTATGTTAATAAGTTCATTAATTTGATGGTAAATGGTGGGAATAAGTGCTAGAAACCTCTTAATACAAGAAATAAACAGAAATCTCATGATATTGCAACTACTATAGTGGTTATTGAGAATGAAGTGGTAAAAGGTATACTCACTATCCAATCTAGAACTAAAATCATTTTATTAAATTCTATATCTACTCACTATTTTATATATAGATAATTTAATAAGGATATCATATCACCACCTCCACGATTAGATGTTGAGTTAGCATTAAAAACTCCAAATGGTATGTTGATAAAATCTCAAGTCTAAATCTTCTCTTTAAGAAAAGTTTGTGGGAATGTAACTCTGATAAATATTTTGATTCTCCCTCTAGTAAAATTTGATGTGCATTTTGGGAATGGATTGTCTCTCTCTATATATAAAGACCATATCAATTTTGGAGGAAGGTAAGTCCTATTTAATGTTATGAATCAACCTATGATCATTTATCGATGTAAGGATGAAAATGAACATCAAATGAATGTTTCTTTTATTATATAGGCCTTAATACCTATTCATGCGGTATACTTATCTCATATTTTTGGGGGAGAAAATCCACATTGAATATATTATTATTATATAGGATTATAGTAATGTATTTCAAAAATAATTTCACAGTCTTCTACTAGATATTGAAGTAGATTTTTTCGATAAATATCATACCTGATTCTACAACTATTTCAATGTATCTATATAGAATAGCACTGATTGGATTATATGAATTAAAGGAGAAACTCTTGAAGAATATTGATAAGGGATTCATATACCCTAGTTTATCACTATAGGGTTAACCAATTTATTTTTCATGAATAATATGGTTCAACATGTAATGGATCAGACCTCTATGGTCCATTATTTTGTAGAAATATGGCATTTGAGGTGTTTTGGGAGGCCAAGGTAACTCATTTCAACACATTTTAAAAATCCTAGTTTTTTCATTTCTTCCAACTGTGTCTCACCCTAGATGTGGATCAACCTATTATTCACTCGATTGTAGTGTCTCAATGGTGGTGAATCAATGATGGTCTCTCACTGACAGTGACTCGTTGGCAGTCTCTCATACAACACTGCCACATCCAATGGTGTCTCATCTCATGGTGACTCACTAATGGTGGTAGGAATTTCAACTAGCAGTCACTCACCCAATGGTGCTTTGCCTGAATATGGATCACAAGCAATGCCTCACCAAGCGGTGCCTCACAAACGATGCCTTATCCAATGGTTCCTTAAGAACAGTGGTCCCATCCTCTTCTAGTTTCTCCTATTTGACGACCTTTTTGATGTAAAACACTTTAATACCTTGTTTAAAGGGATTTGAGACCGATTCAAAACCCATAAATTCTATCTCTATTTTCTTAAGGGTCTGGGGGATTCAATTGGGTTAATATGTGTTATCTTGACCAGATCCAAATTTATTGGGAAATCAAAAGCGTATCCAAACCCATGAATCTGTTTAGATCTTTCCAAAGCAAAGATAACATTCTACCTTATTCTTCCTTCTCAAATTTTCTTGGTATAGGGTTCCCTAAACCATTCTTCCCATATGATTCTTATAGTTTTTCTATAGATTTCGTTTTTTATTTCCCTATATTTCTTCCTATTACATGCACACCCCTATTTTGGTGCACCAAGAAGTTCTGATCATCTATTCTTCCATGTATATTTTCATTTTTTTCTCTTATTTTTTCATCATGAGGGGTGGGTGTATGAATTTTTCCTTTGAGAAGATAGTTGAATCCAAATTAATAAGGATAATTTTACCAATTTAAGATCATTAAACAATGGGATGAGAAAGTGAGGCATGTTATTGCTATTTTTTCTATTGATATTATGATTTTCATGGGTTAATTTTACTACTGAAAATCCTAGTTGTCGTGGGGACTTGTTTTTTCACAGAATGGTCTATCAGGTGATTTTTGTTTTCTTCATGCTAAATGGATATTTATGAAAACTATTAACTATATATACTTGTAAAATGAATGGATTCCCTAAGATCATACCATTTCTATGATAACCCCAGAATAAACATGTGGAAATTAAATAAGATATTCCTTGTTAAATTGGAATACATTTTTACTTTGTTCATGTGGTGATGTGGTTGTGGGAAAATATGTTCATAGGTGAATGGTTTTATTGGTATGGTATTTTTTGTTATGGAATTTTTGTGTTGTGGGGTTACAGATCTGGTTGTGGTTTAATGTGTTACTGGGTATGGTTATGATTTGGGGGTTGTTTTGGTTGAGGTGATGGATTGTGAGGGGTGGCATTTAGGAAGGATGGTAGTGGTTAGTATGGGAGATTCATCATTTATAACATGAATAAAGCTTCACCCTATATCTAGAGATCAATATATGATATATCGTGAATGGGTGTTAAACAGAGAATAAATGTGTGGCAACCTTAGTTTAACAGGCTTGTCGCCTTCTAAAAACTGTGTTGTCACTTTTATGTAGTTTTTAGTAGTTACCTGGGAAGTGAAGAAATAGATGAATGAATTTTTTAATTATTAATGGAAATGGTTGAATTAATTTATTGGTAATGTGAAATGGGTTTTGTGTGGTGTTGTGAATTTAGAGGTAGTAGTAAAGGTGGTAGTGTTGTGAGTTGGTCGTTTGTCTGAGAACCCATAGGTTGGGATTGAGTGTTTGATATCATATATGTATATACATGTATTTTCCTTGTGATTTCTATAAACACTCCAACCTAGTTGAATACTATGTTCCAAACACCCCCATCATCACTGGGGAGGGTGTATTTACCAACATCCAGTGAGGAGTACGAGTGGATGGGTTCTTGCTATTTTCTGTCTATCTTTTAGGATAGGTTAGTATGGTGTAGTATATGATGGATGGAGGTCAATTAGTGTCGTAGATGGTGGTTGTGATCTCCCATGGGTCTTCGAGTAAGACATGATGGCCTATATGTTTTTGGGCTAGGTGTTTTTTGATTTCCTAGGTGTCTTTGGGAGGAGAGGTGATGTTGTTCGAGGCCCAGGTGTGTGCAGGAAGGATGGTTTGTGAGGCCAAGGTGTGTGCGAGCATGATGTGATGTGGAATATACAAGGGATGAGAGCTCCATGAAGTTAGATGTTGGGAAAGAGTGTCATACCAGTGGGAAAGTGGTGCAAGGTACCATATCATCGATGTGGTTTATACTATATCACTTGACTTGACTAATTTGATGAGAGTGCCTTCTTGAGGATGGGTTGGATAGTATACCTTCTTAGGTGTTGTTTGGTATCTAATACTTTTTCATGGGTTCATTAGTATTCCTCTTTCACATGTGCATGAGAAACATTGGATTTCCTACTAAGTATACTTGAATGCTCACCCTATATATATAAACCATTTTCAGGTTTCTAGGAGGGCTTCATGGACTGTGATAAGCCCTACTAGCTTAGATATTAATAGTTGTTGTGTCACTACTTAGCCTTACTTTTGGTTTTTACTTTGGATAATTTTTTATTGTATAAGTTCTATTTTACACATGATGCATATGGGATGGATTTTGGCGTCTTTTATATTTTGTCTTGGAGTTTCATTGTGGAAGATTCATCTGATCTCCTGCTCTAATATTCTAAAAGGGTAATGCCTCCCATTTTGTGTGATTTATGCACCCTTGATGCTATTATTCTACCAAGGGCCCGCTGGAGGTAAGAAAAAGGGGTCATTATCCCAATTTCTTCATTTCTATCCTAGGAGGAGTTTATTTGGAGGGAGGAGTTTGTGATAGAGTGGTATCAGAGCTGATGGTTGAGGAATAGTATTAGAATTGGAGTTAGAAATAGTGATTATTGCATGGGATGGTACAGAAATATTTCCAATAAACCATGGTATGTGACATAGGAATGGGAGACCAGTTAGGACATGTGATTTTTAGGGTCCACCATGATCTCGTGCATGTAATGTAAGCCTATTTAATGGCCAAGTGAGATGGACTTGCTTGGAGGATAGAGACCTAGGAAAGGTAAATTCATCATAAGGACTTTTTTTCATATTTGAGTTCGGTTGTTATAAAAATGATAAAAGAAATAAATTAGATAAATTGAAATAAACATTAATAAAATTCCATACTACTTGGGCATATGAAGTCTTTGTTTACGTTTCAACTATGGATCCTGGTCATCGTCCGCATTTGGATCAGGTGGTAGAGGTTCATCTGGCTGATCTGGTTGATCACCATAGGGTTGATCTAGGTGAGGAGGATGATTAGGGGTAGAGTACATTGTGTACATTACAGCCTAAGGCTTTGGGAAAGTATGAGGGAGGCATTTCTAATATGGAGATAGAGGGATGGTTGGAGGATCTTGAGATCTCCTTTAGTTTTATTCAGGCCCCAAGGGAATATTGGTTCCCTTTGGTGGTCAGTTAGATGTAGGGAGATGTGATTTAGTGGGGGATTTTGTTTCTAGGGTAGCATAAGGAGGCAGATGTGTTGTGGGTTGGCTTCTTGAAACAATTCTGAGTGGTATTCCTTTTGTTGACCAAGAAGGATGATAAGAGGTAGGAGCTACTCTCTCTTGAATAAGGGAGTATGTCAATCCATGATCATAGGATCAAGTTAAATGATATTCTTCTTTTTTATAGATCTCTTTACATGTGAGGAGTATTGTGTGAGACATCTTGAGTTGAAAATTCATTCTTCTATCTATTATGATGCTACTCCTTTTATGTTTCCAAAATATTTGATGGTTCACAAGAAGGAAGAGGTGATCAAGAAGATGCACTCAAGATGAGGTCTACCATAAGAGGGGAGCTAGAAGAGTTCTTCAAGAGGCATATTTATTAGTGGAAGGTCACAGGTGCGAGGAACATTGTGGTTTCAACCATCTTGGTGTCATCCTAAGTAGTTTACTTTCTAGCCTCCTCATGCTGATGGTTTTCCTAATTTTCTAAGAGCTTCATGATAGTCTATTTTAGCTACAGGGTTCGGGGTCATCACCATAGCCAATTCCCATTGGTTTCTTGAGCTCAGTTTAGTGGAGGTGTATAGGTTCAATGCCAACCACAATAGTAGATTCCAGTGATACCATTTTAGTAGCAAGGGAAGCCAAGCTTTTCTCCACATAGGGGATATAGAGTAAGTAGATGATGACCATAGGATGTTCCTCATGATTAGGGACTACGAACCAATCTTGGACATAGAGGTGGTCTCTAGTAAGGAGTTAGAGGAACTATGTGTGGTCAGTTTCGTTCAAAAGAAGTAGAAGTTCCAGTAGGTATAGATATCATCAGAGGCATGATCAGTTTGTTTATTACACTTTATTTCACTTTTTTGATTCAAGGTCTTCATAGTGTTTTTTTTCACCCATTCTAGCCCATTCTACGAGATAATACATAAAGAGGCTTCTCATGCCCCTGGTGTTTAGTAATCTAGTTTGTGGCCAAAACATCTTGTCTAATGTGTGATTGGGATGTACAATGATGATGGGACCACATCAGTCCCATGTGGATATCTAATTACTAAAGATGCATCCATATAATGTTATACTCAACATCAATTGGTTTTATTCCATGAATGTAACTATTGACTACTTCCATAATAGATTCATGTTTTTAGATGTGGATGACCAATGTGTGGTTTTCATTGGTGAGCGAGGTTGTCAAGTGGGAAGTCAGCATGTGGAGCCCCTTATTTCTTTTTTGGATGAGATGTTAGTGGAATTAGTGGATTCTAAGATGGTATAGGTTCCTAGGGTCATTGGGGAGTTCTTGGATGTTTTCCCCAAGGAGGTTTTGATGCTATCCCCTCAACATGATGATGAGTTTGGGATAGACTTACAGCCCAATTCTTCTCCAATTTTGATGGATCCTTCTCAAATGGAACCTTGTGAGATTCATGAGTTTTGGAGTCAAATTGATGATCTCATGAAGAAGGGTTTTATCTGACCCAGTGTGTCACTATGGGGTGATCCAATGTTTTTCATCGAGATAGAGGATGGTATATTGAGGTTGTATATAGACTAATAGAGGTTGAATTAGGTGAAGATCAATAATTGTTACCCTCTACCGAGGATAGATGATATTTTTGACCAGATGAGTGGGGAAAGTTGTTTTCTTATGATCAATTTGGGGTCTATATATCATCATTTGAGGGTGAAGGCGGGTGATTTCCCTAAGACTACTTTTAGATGTAGGTATGTGCACTTTGAATTTGTAGTCATGTCATTCAGTGTTTGGAATACACCACTGTGTTCATGAGACATATGAACTCTGTGAGTTCCTGGACTGGTTCATCATTGTGTTCACTGATGACATCTTGGTCTACTTGATGTTAGAGGAGGAGCATGTCGAGAATCTCCCAACTATCTTGATGGTTATTTGATTCCACCGGCTCTACGATAGTTGTCCAAGTGAATGTTCTGGACCAGAGAGTTTCATTTCCATCAGCATGTGGTGTCTCAGTAGGGTGTGGTAGTATACCCATCAAAGGTTGAAGAAATTATTTATTGCAAAGTACCCAAGAACATGGTAGAGGTTCACAGTTTCCTTGGTCTTGTAGAATATTATAAGAGGTTTTTACTGGATTCTCTTGAGTTTCAGCCTCGTTTAAAGATTTGACTAGGAAGGAATAAGACTTTGTGTGGAGTGAGAAGTGCCAGGTAGTATTCCATTATCTGAATTGGGATGTTGGTCAGTGCTGCAATACTTTGACTGCCAGAAGAAGGGGAGGTGTTTGAGGTGTTTTGTGATGCTTCCTATCTGGATTTGAGATGCATGCTGATGTATCATTGAGGAGTGATCTATTATGGGTATATTCCGTTACATACCCATGAACATAACTATTCCACCCATGATCCGGAGTTAGAAATGGTCATACTCATACTGAAGTTTTGGTGGCCTTTCCTCATTGGGGAGCACTTTGTGGTCTTCACAGATCATAAGAGCATGAGGTATATCTTTTCCCAACCAGATCTGAATCTTCTATAGTAGAGGTGGATGGAGTTTCTTAAGGACTATGATTTTGATATCTCCTACACCATAAGGAATGAAAATTTCATGGATGATTCTTTGAGTATAAAGTCACAGAAAGTGTTTTTTGGAGAATCTGTAGATGCTTGGAGAGTAATGGAGGAGTTTTTAGCCTTACAATTAGTTGAGAGAGTGGATGTTGGTGAAGGATTATTATTTCAGATTATGGAGAAGTCTTCTCTAATGAATCTTGTGGAGTAGTCTAAGTGGGGAGACTCAAAGGAAGAGGTGATGCATGATCATGTTGGCATGGTGATGCTCTGGAGGGATGGTCAAAGGATGGTCATAATTAAATATTATTTTGTGGTAGGTTGTTTGTTCCCGTGGTGATGCATAGGTAAATCATTCGTGAGTTTCATAGCTCGCCTTTGGTAGTACACCCATGAGTTTATAGTATGTGTCATGGCTCGAGGATGTAGTTTTCATGGACAGATATGAAATAGGAAGTGGTGGATTTTTCAGTGATGTGTATGGTTTTTCAGTAGGTAAATCCCAAGCACCATGTTCTCGGTGGTTTGTTGAAACCCATGGTTGTTACTAATTTGAAATAGGATGACATATCAATGGATTTCATCCTAGGATTACCCAAATATCAAATAGGTAGTGATGATATCTGGTTGATATTAGATCGTTCAATGAAATTTTCCCACTTCTTAGCGATCATGGAGTCAGGCATAGTGTATTCCTTAACAAGGAGGTATGTGTATGAATTGGAGAAATTTCATGGAGTTCTGAAGTCCATCATCTCAGATTGGGATTTTTGGTTTACCTCATGAGTTCAGAGGGGATTACAGCATGATTTTGGAACCTAGTTACATGTTAGGAATACATTCCACCCTCAGACAGATGGGAAGATAGAGTGGACTATCTAGACATTGGAGGATATATTGAAGGCATACATCTTGGAATTTGGTAGATATTGGGTATGACACCTTCACTTGGTAGAGTTTTCTTATAATACTAGCTATTAATATTCCATTATCAAGTCTCAATTTGGAGCTTTTTATGGAATAAAATGTTATTCTACATTGTGTTTGATGAAGTTTGGGGAGAAAGATATTATTGTTGCCGATGTGGTGCAAAGTATGACCGAGAAGGTTTAGATTGTTTTCAAGAGGATGGAAGCAGTGAAGGACCAACATAGGTATGTGCAGGACAAACATATGTCTTATACCAATCGTAGGAGGAGGCCTGTATAGTTTGAGGTTGGGGATCTATAAGGCCCCAGCCTTAAACCTTACTTAATCTTGAGTTATTACAAGATTACACATTGAGGATCTTTTCAGGTTTAGAGTTTTAGAGAATTAGATCATAAAACTTGCATTACATTCCATATTTAAACAATGTGGTTACATAAAAGATGGTATTCATTTTTCCCATCAACGGAAACATATTTAAAATAAAACATGGATTCTTTCTTGACACTTCCTTGACACTATAATCATATCTTGTACCATTCCCTTGACCTGTGAAAAACATTTCAAAAGCTTGGGATGAGGATAAAAAGCTCAGTAAGGGTTATAAAAAGTATGGAAAGGAAACATGATTACATATATACATAAGAATGAAATCATACTTTACCCATAAAACATAATAACTTTAACATACCTCATAAAATCATGAATAAATCATAGAAATCAGAAGACATAAAGGTAACTTGAGACATTCATAACATTCTTACGTAGGGAGTAACCCTCTTGGTTACGTTTGGAATAACCATCACAATATATTCCCTAAATCTCTTTGGAGAAACCTTAATTTTTAACTCCTTCGCGTTACCCAATGAATTGAAGAGCTATATCAGGCTCACCCGCCCTTAGTTTATCACAGAACCACCCGTCTTCATAACAATTCCCAAGAACCATAACATAATCATAGAACATAACTTAATTATAAAGGAAATATAACATTCCCACATTGTAATAACAATATAACATTTTAAGATATTGAAATAATGAATCCATTCTAAAAACAATTTTCAAAACCATTTAAAATATTTAATAAAGATATTTTTAAATCAAAGTGTCCCATACCACATTGATGCTTTTAACATTTTAAACCATTAAAATCCATATAAATAAATCCTTAAAACCATTTTGAAAACATGGATATTAATTAGAAATATTTATAAGATTAAATCATTAAAACATTTAAAACGATATTTTAGTTAAAGGGTTTTTAACAAAATGAGAGACACTTGAATACAATAATTGAGGAATAACATTTAATAAAAACTTTATAATATCATGATAATAAATGTATTCATGATATAATATTCCAAAGGATAGTATATACATCATATAAGAGTGAATTAGTGAATAACAACAATGAAGTCTCAATGGAAATGTAAATTGAGATGAAATCCATTATAAAGATGGTATCCTTAAATTAAGGATAAATCAATCTCATAATTATGTGCGGAAAATATAAATACACCCAATATAAGTGGATATTAAGTGTAAAATAATCAAAGGTCATTCACACATATTCAAAGGACGACATATTCAATAACTACATGTTGAACCCAAAGAAATCAAAATTGGGTTAAGAAGTTCCATTGACAGCCTAACGGCGTGACATCAAATTTTAGAAAAAGAGTTGATGAGAGAGATAAAGGGTATCTCATCTCTTGGACATAAAATTTACAGCAATAAGGATATATAAGAACATATCCCCACATAATACGATGAAAATTAAAAGACATAACAAAAGAAGTATTTTAAAAAGAGGAGGGTGAAAGGTTCCCTTACCGATTTGGGTAACATTCGAAACGTACACCCCATGAAAGAAGGACTATACAACATTGATGTAAATAATCATAAACGAAATTATGTTACAAAAAGAGTAGAATAAGGGACAGTACATACACCACTAAAAAGGAAATATTGGCAAATGTAGCATGAATCTCACGAAAATACAAAGTGAGATAAAAAGCCCCTTAGGAAATTTCGGCAGCCTAACGGCGCCAATTAAAACTTCCAAAATGGATTGATGAGAGAAAATAGTGACTCTCATAAAATGAACATAAAAAGTATAGTAAGAGTAATATAAAATAATATACCAATCATAAGAAATATGAGCTTAAAAGGAATGACATAAAAGAGTGTACTTAAAAAGAAAGAGAGAGGTAGAATCCCTTACCTCGGGTCCGACTTGACTCGATCGTTCTTTAACCTCCTGAATAATAAACTTGAGTTAATTTATACTTGCTTAATAAACTTTTTCAAGTTCATTATTACTTTTATATCACTTACTACCATGCTATGAACACTATGTAATTATTTAAGTTAATAATGTTCGTTTTGTAGATCATTGCTACTTGAGTCAAAAATAAACTCTTTATAATTACAAGTTGTTCATGTGGTAAAATATATATTATATAAAGAATTATATTAATTATTTAGATATAATATATATCATATATATCCATTATATACATGCATTTATCATATTACATAACATTTAGAGGTAAGAAATGAAATGCACCGTTCATGGAGACGGTAAGCCGTACGTACGCATGAACGCTACTTCCATTTCTATTTCTTATTTAATGGAATTAAAACATAATGATACATAATATTATTATAATTCCAGTATGGTATCATATATAATATCATTAAATCTATCCTTTATACGTACCACATATGGTATTAACGAATGAAATCACTTTGAGGGGGCGGTAGTCCGCACTTCCTAAAATGAAGATATCACGTTTAACCATAATGGAAACCATAAAGGTATTCCATAAATGAAAAATACAGAAGCTTAAGTAAAAAATACACATATTATATATCATATATAAATATAGTGACATCTTAATGGCCACCTTTGAGGGTGTTAAAAGAATATTGAACAATCATCGTTTTGTGAGGCAGAAATTCACCATCCACAGAAACAATATGCTCATTAAACATTATATGTAGGTGTGTGTAAGTGTAGCTTGAATACTTCTTATAACAACATACTAGTATATTGTATATACTGTATTTGTTACAAAATAAATTAATAAAAAGATTTTAGGGTGTTGGAGAAGCAAAATAAAACAAAAGAACACAAGTGAAGACAATACCTTAAAATCGAGTATCTCTCTTTGATTTGAGCTCAAAGGCTTCCTTGGGAACACTTCTGCCCAAAGTGAGGCTTCTAGGAGTAATAGAGGGATGTGTCGAGACAAAATGAGCAGGGGTTGGCCGAGCCAAAGGCTTGAGAGGTGTGGGTAAGGTGTTAGAGGTGGGGGCCTTTTATAAGAGGAGAGGAGGGGCACTCTTGGAACGTTACAAAATGTTACTTTATTTTCAAATGATTTTAGGATTTTAAAGGTCCCACATTGATTTATTTCGAGGATAAGGTGGTAAGGGTTCGAAATATACTCATCCATTAGGTCTTTTATAAGTGTACGTTATAGTTTTAACATTATCTTTTCATTTTATTTAAATCCTTTATTAATGAGGTAATCACTGCATCATCATGATGTCATAAATAGTTTAATTTATTTAATGTCTAAAAATTATAAAAAAAACATCATGATGTAGGAAACCTTATTAGATTTATAATGAATATTTATAGTCAAAAATATGACTTGTATAACCCCATTTAATTTTTTTTAGTAAAATAACTCATGCTTGTGACATTTTTATTTTAACTTAAAATAAAAAGTTATTTATGTCATTTTCCATCCAAAGTGGCTCCATGGGATCCCCAAGTTGACCCATGGATTGTCTTGGTCGGCCATGACACATCCAATGAGGGTAGGACACGTGTCTAGGTCATTTCATATTATTAAAACATTATTTTACCTTAAATTACACTAATTACCTCCAATCGCAATTAAAAACATAAAAGTTACTATTCACCAAAAAATTATTTTAATCCCATTGAACCACATTTTACATCCTAATGACAACCATGTATGTTGGATTTTTGAAATTCAAAACACAGAAGTGGTAAAGTTTCATTTAAATAAAAAATCAGTTTTTAAACTACCACTTAGTGGTTTCACTATTCATCAAAAATTGAAGTTTTTTAGAAAAATACCAAAATTCACCCTAAGCTATATTTGATATTCCGAATTAAAAAATGATATCTATTTTAAAAAATTAAAAACATATATGTTTCATTAATTAATTTAATAATTAATTCCTGCTGTCAAAACAAATAGCGTGTTTTTAAGAAACAATATCTATTAAAAGATAGACACTAGTTTAAGTCCAATTTCAAAGTGAAATTAATTCCAATGACCACCATTAGATTAAATGGTAAAAATATATTCTAAATACACTCTAATATAAATTAAAAATATAATCTATCCATATAAATAAATCATATTAAAAGGAGGTTTTGAATTAAAATGCAACATTTTCAATAAAAATGATCTTTATCGGAAAAATAACAAAATTTTACACAAAGTAAATTTTGATTTCCAGATTCTAAAAAAGGATTTTATTTTGTCAAATACAACATATAAAATTGTGAAAAGTATATTTAAAAAGGGTTCTCCATCAAAAGTCGGTTAATTGACCTTTTAATGAATATTAGAAGATTTATGCTTAAAATTGGATTCATTTGCATTTTAAGCCTCCAACATTTATTGGATAAAAGTAAAAATATTTGACAAACATATATAATCATTTTGTAGTTAGTTATGTTCATTTCCGCCATTACAACGGTTAGGTGTTAACTACCTTTTAAAATAATATTATTTTATTATTAGAGTGCAACGTAAGATTTCAAAGAAACTCGTTGCTGCGTATTGGGTACGCCCTCGAGCATAGCATTCCCTTTAAAGTATTATTAATATTTTATTCAAAAATAAGGATAAATATGAGAATGTCATGTTATTTATTTACCTGGGGTGTTACAGGATCACATGTTATTGAAGGTATCCCCTTGACATCAGATGTTAAGGTTTAGTAGAGGGAGTAAGCTTTCCCCTATGTTTTTTGGAACATTTAAGGTGTTGGGGTGAGTGTAACACCACAAGATTTTATGAAACATGTTATTTTAATTTCTTTTATGTATTTTGTTTTATGCTATAACAATATTATCTTGTGCTATATGCATCACTGTATTAGCTCGCAGTATATGCAACACTATTCTTGGATTTTCTTACACACAATTTGATGTTCTTTTGATAGAACTTGTTTCATGAAACATTGAGTATAAATTTTTTTCGATGTATAAAACAACTATGTTTGGATTATGTTATACACAACACAAAAAGTAGCTTGAACTACATGCAACACTAACTTGACTTGAGTTACATGCAAGATCTACCTTCCTTGATTGCTTGCGTTGTACGCAATACCGAGTTTCACTAAACAATGATATATTATTAAAATATTATTATTTAATGGGATATAAACTAGCCATTATGAATAGTATTAACCAAATTTTGAATTTTATATAATATTAAAATTAATCTAAAATATTATCTAGAACATGATATAAGAACAAAATCAATTTTTTCAGATAAAAGAAGTAATTTTTTCAAAAAAACTGATGTTGTGCCGCCTTTTGATGGCACACCCATTTTAAATCAAATTTTTAAAAAATTTATATATTATATCTGACAAAATAAAATTCTTATTTATAAGAGGGACATAAAAATTTACTTATGTTGATTTTTTTTATTTTTCTGATAAAGTTAATATTTTAATTAATATTGAAAAATACTGCATTTTAATTCAAAACTGCCTTTTCCTCTAATTTATTTATATAGTTATATTATATTTTTAATTGTTTTTAAAGTTTAATTCGACTTATTTTTTATTATTTAATACAATATTGGTCCTTGGGAGTAATTTCACTTTTAAATTGGACATAAACACATGTCAATCTTCTGATAATTATTACTTCTTAAAAACCAGCTTTTTAGTTTTTACAACGGGAATTAATTTTAAATTAATTACTACAACTTATGTGTTCTTAATTTGGAAAAATGGATTCCATATTTGGAATAAAAAGGTTCAAATTGTGTAAATAGTTACCTTTTATTTTTTTAAATTCTGAATAGTAACTTCAATAATTGTTTTATTTACCATGGTTAAAGAGAAGATCTAGTAAATAAGGTTAACAAATAATATTATAAATATATTAAAATACCTTAACACATGACCTAATCCTATTTGATAATACATTTACAACCATGGGAATACTGGGGTAGATTTTGGAACCCCATGGAACCAGTTGGATGTGAAAATAAAATTTTATAAAAATTAATTTAAAGTAAAGAGAAATATGACAAAAACATTTATCTTATTAATAAAACAACGTTAATATGGGGTTATGCATAAGATAAATTAGACTATAAATATTAATTGGAAATATAAAAATATTACCTACATAATAATATTTTATTAATAATTTTTAGACACAAAATAAATATATTTATTTATGACACAATGATGATGTAGTGATTACCTTATTAATGAATGATTTAAATAAATGAGATTATTAATGTTAAAATAAATTTATTTTGAAACTTTTTATGCTGTAAAATAATTTTATGGATTCTTATGACTTGTTATATTTGAATTTATGAGATTTTTTCGAAACAATAAAGTTATTATTGTTTTTTAGAAAATTCATGATATCAATAGTATAAAAATTTACAAAAATGAGTTTTTAAAACAAATACTGTTTTATTAAATGATATAATAGTCTTAAAAAAATAATATTTAGAAAAAATTAATTAGATAATGTTGAAAATGTCATTAATGATCAAATTGAGGTTCTATTGTCATTTTATAGTAAATATATTGACAATATATTTTGAATATACAAGAAGACATAGTAAGAGTAAAATTAGTTTACTAAGGGTTAAGGCTAAAAGATAATGTTAAATTTGAGACCTAAACTTGTATAAAACCTATAGGATAAAATGATTTAGAAAAATACCCATATTATCTTCTAATTAAATGAGTTGTGTAAATTTTTAAAACGAAAATCATTTTATAATAAAATAATATTTCAATACCTTCCTAAAGTGCCCCTCCTCCTCCCTTATAAAAAGACATCTCCTCCCACATTTCATCACACCACCTTGAGCCTTCTAGATAGACCAAAACCTACACAATTCACGTATAAACATTCTTAGTTACCTTATGGAGGTTATGGTTTTCCAAAATGTCTATCCCTAGTGTCCCTAAGAAGAGATCCAACGGAAGTTCAAGGAAGAGGTAATTGCTTTACCAATTCAATTCAATTTATTTTCTTATTCTACTTCCACTTTCTATGTTGATTCTATACTAAAGTAATAACTCTCGTATATTCTAAATTATGAGATTTTATTATAATTATGGTAAAAACTTATACCTCCTTCTATCCATCTAACAAATAATAATATCATGGTGTGTGCGTACGTACGACTTACTGTCTCCACGTCGTGGTGTAATTTGTTATTCAAAAATATTTTATTAGGATAGGTATAATGATGAGTTTAATTGATTAAAATAATTAATATAAAATGATAAATTATTCTTTATAATTAATATACCTTCCAATTTTATACTATTTGACCATCAAGAGAATGATATCATCACTCGTGAGTACGTACGACCTACTGTCTCCACGACGCGGTGAGATTCATTCTTCACATTAACAATTCAAGAATGATTATAAAATTTATATGATGAGTGAAAATAATAATTATGAACTTAATTTAATGAATAAAATTCCTCCTATTCATAACAAACATGACTTACATGACAAAATAGGAATGGGAAAAAGAAGCAGTTAACAAACAAAATAATTGTAATATTGAAATACTATTAACAAAATGATATAAGAGGATCATATATGATAACATAAATATGGATATGGTCCTATAATAATTTAATAACATGATTTAAAAATTATAAATGAGGCGACAACACCCTCAAAATACAGAAATACAAGGCATGGGATAATTTTTCAATCTCATTTTTTACCTGAGATTGTTTATACGTAAGTATTTTCTAGGGGTATATTAATCATCCATGCCCATGTTTTATAAAAATGTTTTCATAAAATATTTACTATTCTTATATGTATTTTTATATTCATTTTTACCCATTTTTTAATTTTACTACATGGTATGGAAAGAATCTTTCATTTTTTACCATACGATGTACTTTTTGACTCTTTCGACAAAAGTACGTTGAGAATGTTTTATTAACTTATACAGAATGAATGGTTTTTTACAGTTTTGGGAATCCTTATTTCCACAAGTCATCCTCTACACTATTTCAAGTTTATTTTCAACTAAATTATTTTCTTTTAAAATTACACAAAATATTTGGAGAAGAAAACGTTTTTGAAGAAGAAATGATATTTTCCTCATGAACTTTGTTCAAGTGTTTTATCAAAATTATTTTCCATATAAGATGACGCTCTTAAATAGAGTTATGTTTATATCACTATTATTACTATGATATGATTTTGTTAATGATGTAATGATATTTTTAGGGATTATTTTATGAAGGAATGGTATTTAAGAAACCCATTTTATTTCTTGGGTTATGTTATAACGAATGATTTATATTTTGTGGAACATGTAAGAATGATTTCACTATGAGATGGGTGGGACCTATAGCTCCCTCAACTTCATTGGGTAAAGATTTATATCTAATGAGATAGACATGACTATAATTATATGTAAATACAGTTCTGTAATACTTGGCTGGAATGACAAGTAAACCCAGTTCAGTAATGGACTTTGTCCACTATAATGGTCTTGGAAACAATGTCTTGGCTACTATAGAAATCATATTATGTTATTATTATGTTTCCATAATTACATGTTTTATTCCAATGGTATTGTTTCATGGTTAATGTTACTTTATAATCTATTCCTTACGTACTGCCAAGACTTATTTCAGGACTCAAGATTCTGATTTTTAAAAATTATGTTCATGTTTTTTCATACTTATGTTTATAGTTTGTTTTATGTTCTCCATGTTTACCCTTATTGATCATTTAAGCTCTCCATTTTTATGTTTTCTTTTCCCTAGGATATAAAGAAATGTTTTAGGTAGGAAAGAAAAGGGTAAGATATTTATGGGAGATGTTGACGATCTTTCAAAAAGTTAGAAGATTATGTTCTATGTTTCCAAATAAACTAAACTAATATGGTCTTTGGACGTCTTTTTGGGTCTTGTATTAAGTATTCTGCAAAATTAATGTAATTTCCATGTACGTCAATCTTGGATCGTTATAGTTGGTATCAGAGAGAAGGTTTAGTCATCCTTTGGAAACTAGGATGCGAAAACTTTAGTGAGATACCTAGAGATAATTATATGGATATATCTAGGTATTTCCTAAGGATAAGTCATCCATTGGTTACAATCCTAGGGGTTTTGTGATAATAATGACTAATCTATGTTTAAACCAAGGATATCCTATATTGAATATTATAAGTAATTTACCATACTTATTTGTTTTTAATCTATGATATTTATTTCTCACATATTGCTTTCTCATCTTATTCAACAATTATAACTACATAGAACATAGTTAACCAATGATTTTTTCAGATGTGAAAAGTATGGGTATTATTATGGTTGATTTCCTAAGTGGAATTATCATTATGAGAATTATGACGGCTGTATGTGTATTGATCATACTACTGAGGATAAAGAGATTGTAAAAAATATGTGAAAGGTATGTGATGTTCTTCCAGTAATGTTTACATTAAACCTAAGAATTTTGAGGTTGAGAAACCATAATAAATGATTCATATTTTCGGAAAGATGAAGATTATGGATCCTGAGTAATGGTTTAAGAATAAAGTTGTATGATTGAGGTGTATATCTTTTAGATGTCAAAGATTATGTTATATGAATCTTGAAATATATAACTATTTTCAGTATAAGTATTTAATTATGTTTTGTAATGGATATTTTGAATAGTTATATGGAGACATAAAAGGGATTTAAGGGTAAGGTGATATATTTGGAGAACACATGATTAAGGGGATGATAACCCTTAATATGTCCCTTATGTTCAGATAATGATGTTTGGATAAAGATATGTTAGATTTGAATAAGTAAATTGGATGATGCTAGTTTCTTGGGAACTAATTATGGAGTTATTGACAAGTGGGTTATGTTATCATGTATGAAGTATACAAATTTTTGAGACTTAATGAAATATATCCAATAAGTTTTGTAATAAGGAAACAAGCATGTTTTCAATAAGGATATATGATAATTCAAGTTTTTACCGTGACTCAAGAGAATACATGACGAAGGTGTAAACATTTTTGGAATGTGACCAACTAGTGATACATCTTATGATTTATGGGGGATAAAAAAAGGTATTCATATTCTTGTTAAATGACCATTCTCGTAATTTTTTTTAATGTGAGTTTGGAAAAAAGTATTTTGGATAATCCTAAAGGTTGGAATGGATTAAGATGGATATCGAATAGTATTGTTTAGAGATAATTTTTTTAAATATTATTTGTTGAATTTTATAATAGTATAGTTTTAGAAAAAGGAAAAACTGTAGGATGGGCAACAAACTATTGCATCATACAAGGCTGCAGGAATCGAACCCACAACCGAAGTGTGATGGGCCTTTATCGACTACCACTAGCCTACAGGATGTCCCTAGTTAGTATAAATTAGTTTTATATTCTTTAAGAGGTATGATAGATGAAGTATAATTTCATTTTTGGAACCATATATGATTAATCTCACTATAGGTGGAGTTATGTAGATGGAATGACCTATCATTCTATTGTATGATCTGCTAACACTTCAATAATGAAAAATTCAATTTCATTTCATTAAATTAGAGCTGATATGGAAATTTTCCAAGGTATGAAAAATGGTGAGATTATACCAAAATCAAGTAAGTATTTATTCTCATGAAAGTTTATTCAACATTAAGAAATGGATCTTGAAAACCACAAATTTTATCCTAGTACCTTCTTATCCAGTGAAACAGATGATCCCTTAAATAATCACATATTTATGGCTTTCTGATAGTTAATATTCTCTAAACCTTATTCTCTATCACTATGTATCATAACTTGATGGTTAGATTTCTCTTCCATATCCATGTTTTCACTTCTCACCAATGTTCTCCTATGTGGAAATCCAGTGATGAGTAAATTTGGGTAACCATTATATTTATTACATTCTATTTTAAAAAGAAGTTTTAGTACTCATTTTTACGATGTGGTTTCCATGAAAGAAACTTTCAAGTAGTAAACCATTTATAACCCTGACGAATTTTGAGGGAGAAATTCATTTTAAGGGGGGTAGAATGTAACACCCTGAAATTTTATGAGACATGTTATTTTTAATTTCTTTGATGTCTTGTGTTGTATGCTACACCAATATTAAATTGTGCTTTATGAAACACCGTATTATCTTACAGTATACACAACACTATTTTTGCCTTGTGTTACACACGATTTTAAGTTCTTTTGTATAATTAATTTCACAAAAATTGAGTATAGATTTTTTTCTATTTATAAAATAACTTTGTTTGGATTATGTTATACTCAACACCAAAGGAATCTTAAACTACACAAAACACTATCTTGTATTGTGTTACACGCAAGAGCGACCTTCTTAGATAGCATGTGCTGTAAACATTTCCAAGTTTCACTAAACAACGATATATTATTAAAATATTATTATTTAATGGGATATAATCTAGAAATTATGAATAGTATTAATTTTTTTTTAAATTTTATATGACATTAAAATTCACCTTATATATTTTATAGGACATGATATAAGAACAAAATCAATTTTTTCAGATAAAAGAAGTACATTTTCCAAAAAATGATGTTTTGCCGCCTTTTGATGGCGCACCCATTTTAAATATAGTTTTTAACAATTTTATATATTATATTTGACAAAATAAACTTATTATTTGGAATTGGGACATAATAATTTACTTATGTTTAATTTTGAGTATTTTTCTATTAAAATTTATATTATAATGAACATTGAAAAATACTACATTTTAATTCAAAAATGTCTCTTCATATAATTTATTTATTTAGTTAGATTATCTTTTTAATTGGTTTTGAAGTATAATTGGATTATTTTTTTATCATTTAATATAATTTTGGTCATTTTAAGTATTTTCACATCTAAATTGGGCATAAACACACGTCAATCTTTGGATAGTTATTACTTATTAAAAACCTACTTTTTGGTTTTGACAACAAAAAATAACTTTAAATTAATTAATAAAACTTTTGTGTTTTGAATTTGAAAAAATGGATTCCATATTTGGAATCATAAGGTTCAAATTGTGTAAATATGTACCTTTTTTTTGGACATTTTGAATAGTAACTTTAGTAATTATTTTCTTTACCATGGTTAAAAGGTAAATCTGATAAATAAGGGTAAAAATAATTTTATAATAATATTAGACTACCATAAAAAATGTTCTAATACTATTTTATGATATATTTCCGACCATGGTCATCCTTGGGTCGATTTTAGGACATCATGGAACCAGTTGGATGTGAAAATGACATTTTATAAGAATTAATTTAAAGTAAATAGAAATATGACATAAACTTGTATCTTCTTAATAAAACCATTTTAATATTGGGTTATAAATAAGATAAATTAGACTATAAAGATTCATTGGAAATATAAAAATATTTCCTACATCATGGTATTTTATTTATAATTTTTAGACACCAAATAAATAAATTTATTTATGACATAATGATAATGTAGTGATTACCTCATTAATGAATGATTTAAATAAATGAGATTATAGATATTAAAATAATTTTTTTGAAACTTTTTATGATATACAAGAATTTTATGAATGATTATTCCTTTTTATATTTTAATTAATGATGTTTTTTTGAAAGAATAATGTTCTTATGGGTTTTTAAAAAATTCATAATATGAATAGTATAAAAATTGACATAAATGAGTTTTTAAACCAATTGCTCTTTTATTAAATGATATAATACTACTAAAAATATAATATTCTAAATAATTACATATAAAATGTTTAAAATTTCATTAATTAACCATATGAGGTTCTTTTTTCATTTTATAGTAACTATATTGACCTTATAGTATGAATATACAAGAAGAAATAGTAAGAGTTAAATTAGTTAACAAAGGGTTAAAGCTGAAATAAAAGGTTAAATATGGCACCTAAACATGTATAAAACCTATTGAATGAGAGTATTTCGAAGAATACTCATATTATCTTTGAATTAAATTATTATTGTACTTTTTGATGCTGAAAATCATTTTATAATCAAATAATATTTCAATGCCTTTCTAAAGTGCCCCTCTTCCTCTCTTATAAAAAGGCATCTCCTCCCACATTTCCTCACACCACCTTGAACCTTATAGATAGACCAACCCCTGACCAATTCTAATATAAAAATTCTTAGCTAATTTCTTGAGGTCTTGTTTTTCCATGAAGTCCATCCCTAGTGTCCCTATGAAAAGATCCAAAGGATGTTCAACAAAGAAGAGGTAATTTCTCTACCAATTCAATTCAATTTATTTTCTTCTTATACTTATATTTCTATTATTATTCCACAATAAAGTAATAAATCTTGTATATTATAAATTATGATATGTTATTATAATTATGGGACAACCTTATACCTCCATTTATCTATCCAACGAATAACAATATCACCGTGTGTGTGTGCATACAACTAACCGTCTCCACATTGTGGTGTAATTTATTATTCAAAATTAAATTATTAGGAAGGTTATAATGATGAGTATAATGGAATTAAATAATTAATATAAAATGATACATTATTTTTTATAATTAATATTACATCCAATTACATACCATTTAACCATAAAAAAAATGATACTTTCACTCATGCGTCCGTACGACCTACTGTCTCCACAACGCAGTGAGATTTTTTATCCACATTAACAATTAAAGAATTATTATAAAATTTCTATGATGAGTGAAAATAATAATTATGAACTTAATTTCATGATTAAAATTAATCCTCTTCATAAAAAACATGACATACATGGAAAAACAGGAATGGGGAAATGAATCAGTTAACCCCCAAAATAATAGTAATATTGAAATACTATAAACAGAATGATATAATAGGACAATATATGATATCATAAATATGGATATTGTACTAGTATATTTTAATAACATGATTTAACCATTATAAATCGGCTTAATAGACCCTCAACTAATGAAAAGTACAAGGTAAGGGATAATTTTTCAATCTCATTTTTTTTCTGAGATTGATTATACGTAAGTATTTACTTGTGGTATATTTATCATCCATGTCTATGTTTTCTAATTTTTTTTCATAAAATGCTTAGTATTATTATATTTATTTTTAGAGTCATTTTTACTCATTTTTTGGTTTTACTACATGTTATGGAAGGAATCTTTCATTTTTTACAATACGAGGTACTTTTTGACTTTTTTGATAAAATTATGCGGAGAAAGTATTTTTAACTTATATGGAATGAATAGATTTTTATGGTTTCATTATGACTTATTTCCATGAATATTACTCTACAAAATTTCATTTTTATTTTCAACTAAATTCATTTCTTTTAAAATTTCACATCATTTTGAGAGAAGAAAACATTTTTGAAGAAGAAAGGATATTTTCCTCAAGAACTAAGTTCAAGTGTTTTATAAAAAAATATTTTCCATCTAAGATGTCACTCTTAAATAGGGATATATTTCTATCCCTATTATTAATATTATTTTATTGTGTTAATGATGGGATGATATTTTTATGGATTATTTTATGGTGGAATTATATTTAAGAATCCCATTTTATTTCTTGTGTTATGATATGATGAATGATTTATGTTTTGTGCAACATGTAATAATGATTTCTTTATGATATGGGTGGGACCTATATCTACATCCAATGAATTGGGTAAAATATTTCTCATTATATAGACATGAATGGAATGAGAGGTAAATCTGGTTCACTAATACATGTCTAGAATGGAACGTAAACCCAATTTAGTAATGGACTTTTTCCACTATGATGGTCTTGGCAGCAATGACCTGGCTACTGTGGAAATCATATTATGTGCTTATTAGTTTTCCAAAATTACATGTTTTATGCCAATGTTATTATATCACAGTTAATGTTCCTTTATGATCTATGACTTATGTACTACCAAGACTTATTTCATGACTCAAGATTCTAATGTTTAAACATTATGTTCATGTTTTTTCATTCTTATATTTATGGTTTGTTTTATGTTCTCCATATTTACCCTTACTAAGAATTTGATCTCACCATTTTTATGTTTTCTTTTCCCCATTATATAAATAAAGGTTTTAGGTAGGAAAACAAAATGGGAAGATCTTCATGGGAGAAATTGAAGACATTTCACAAAGATAGATGACTATGTTCCAAGTTTTCAAAGAAACCAAACTAATACGGTCTTTGGGCATCTTTTTGTGTCCTGTATTAGTTATTCCACCAAATTAATCTAATGTCCATGTATGTCATGCTTGGGTCATTATAGTGATTTGGGAAAGTGGCATATCGATTAGAATTTCCACCACGATTGGATAGGATCCAAAACATCTTCCACCTCTCTTATATTCATCAGTATAATCATGATGACTACCATTTCATTGACTGGGGGAGTTGGATATCGAAGATGATGCGACATTTGTGGAGTGGCCAACTGAGATCCAGGATCATCGAGAGAAGGTACAATATGGGAAAACTATTACTTTGGTTTTTGTGATGTAGAGGAATGATGTCTAGGAGGAGAGTACTTGGGAGTAAGAGATACAGATGCCTAGCCAGTACCTAGAGTTTTTTGAGCTCTTATTTTCCTTATTTTTCTTTGTAATGTGATGTTTGAACCTTGATATTTTGTGAGAGGAGATATTTTACTTTGGTTTGTGATGTGTGTGGTGAGATGTGTGATAAAGTTTTGAAAAATGAAAATGGGATAACCTGATTCCTAATTGATATGCATTATCTATGATGAAAATAAACCAGTGCAGGTGAGTCAGTGTTACTGAGAGCATATAATATCTTTACATGAGGGATGAAACTCCCTAATTCATGTGTTCGAGGAGGCATGATTTTTCTTCTTCTGTAGTGTTTCCGTGGTTGTTTAGGTTGGAACATCAACACCTGTGCTGAAAAAATCATGGTTTTTAGATGTCATAGGAGTTGTTCTTAGATGTGGAGGTTTCCAAACTATCTTTCAAATAACATGGTGTAGTTTATCATTGAACGTTGGTCTATTTATCAACATTCTATGTGTGACAAGATCCTTGAGAGGTATCTCTAGGAATGGTTTTTTAGACCCTTACTCTTTTTTCCTTCTAAGTTAGTTATGCATTCTCTTGGGAAATAATAGTTTGAGAGGTATTTGATATAATTTCCTGGACCAATTTGGTCCATTAAATTTTGAAAATATGGTGTTTAAGGTGTTATGGGAGAAAAATGTGACTCATTTCAACACATTTAAAAATTCACAATTTTTCATTTTTACCAATGGTGGCTCACCCTAGCAGTGGCTCTCCCAGGAAGTTGCTTGCTGATAGTGACTCAAAAGTTGTGTCTCATTGGTGGTGAATCACTAGAAGTCTTTTTATGGAGGTGACATTCTAATGGGGGCTCACTGGTAGTGACTCACAAGTAGTCGCTCATCTAGAGGTGCCTCGTCCAGTGGTGTCTCATCTCGTAGTGACTCATTGATGGTGGTAGGCATCTGATCTGGTGGTCTATCGACCAATAGTGCTTCATCTGATGGTGGCTCACGAGTGGTGCCTCACTGAGCGGTGTCTCATGAGTGGTTTCTGGCGTATGATGCGTCATCTAATGGTGCCTCAAGAATAGTATTCTTAGCCTATTCCATTTTCAATCTTTTGACATCCTTTTTGACATAAAACTCTTTTAATGCCTTGTTTGAAGTGATTTTAGACCAATTCAAAGCCCATAAATCCTATATTTATTTTTTTAGGGTCTTAGGGATTCTATTAGATCAAAACACGCTATCTTGAGCGTATCCACCATTAATGGAAAATAAAAAATTTATCTAAACCCATGATTTGGTTTAGATCTTTTGGAAGAGGATATACCATTCTCCCTTGGGCCTACTTCTCACTTTCTCTTATTATGGGATTCTTGAACCCTTCTTCCCATAAGATTTGTGTGTTTGTGCTGATGCTTTTGGTTGATGTTTCCATATAATTTTTTCTATTCTATTTGTTCCCCTATTTTCGTGCAACAAGGATGTTTTGATCATTTGTTCTTCTAAGTTAGGTTTCTTTGTCTCTCTTATTTATGCATCATGCAGTGTGGGTGTACAAATTTTTCATCTTTGAATACAGTTGAATTAAAATTAATAAATATAATTGAACTGGTTTAATATCATTAAACATGGGGTTTATAAAAGTGACACATGTTGTTTCTATTTGTTTCTATCGATATTATGATTTTGATGGGTTAATTTTCTTAATGAAAACTGTGGTCATTGGGGGTCCTTTTTTGTGCAAAACAATGGTCTATGGGATTATTGTTTTTTGTTCCTGGTGAATGTCTGTTTATGAAAACTATTAATTACGTATACTTGGATAATAAATGGTTTCCCCAAGATCACACCTCTTCAGTGATAACCCCTAAATTAACAAGTGTAAATTAAATAAGATATGCCTTATTAAATAAGAATACGTTTCTCCTAGGATCGTGTGATGATGTGGTTGTGGGAATGGATGTGAAAAGGTGGATGGTTTTGTTGGTATGGTAGTGTGGCTATGGAATGTTTTTGTAGAGTGGTGAAGATATGGTTTTTGATTAATGTATTTCTAGGTGTGGTTGTTATTTGGTGTTTCTTTTGTGGTTGATATGGTGTATTGGTAGGGATAACATTGATGAAATATGGAAGTGGTTATTATGGATTCTTCACCATTGATATCATGCAAAAAGATTCACCCTGTATCTAGAGATCGATATATGATATATCATGAATGGGTGTAAAAAATAGAAGAAATGTGAAGATACCTTAGTTTATCAGGATATTCACCATCTAAAAACTATATTTCCTATATTCTATTTTTTAGTAGTTTCCTAGGAAATAATTGAATAGATGAATGAATTGATTAATAATGAATGGAAATGGTTAAATTAATTGGATGGGAATGTGAAATGGGTTTTATGTGGTGTTTTTCATTAAGAAGTATAAGAAAAGGTGGTAGTGTTATGAGTTGGTTGTTTGTATGAGAACCCATAGGTTTGTATTGAGTTTTTTCTATCATATATTTATATAACTCTATTTTACTTATGATATTTTTACACACCCCACCCTAGTTGTTAACTATGTGTTGAACACCCCCATCATCACAGGGGAGGGTTTCTTTCCCAAAATCCGGTGAGAAGTATGGGTGGCTGGGTTCCCACTAATTTTTTCTCTCTCATCCATGTGAGGTAGGTATGACAATGGCTGTGATGGTCGGAGGTATGTTAGTGTCTTAGATGGTGGTTTCAATGTCGCATGTGTCTTAAGGTGATCCGTGATGGCCCTGGTGTTTTTGCGAAAGGTGGTTTGTGCATTCCCAAGTGTCTTCAAGATGATAGGTTACTTTCATTCCCATGTGTCTTTATGATTACATGTGATATAGTTTGAGGTCCATCTGTGTGTGTGTGGGAGGTGTTGTGAGGCCCAGGTGTGTGTGGGTGGGTTGTGATGTGGTTTGTGAGGCCCATGTGTGTATGGTTGGGATGCATTGTGGCATACAGAAGGGATGGGAGTGCCAAGACATTCAAAGTTGGGAAAGAGTGGCATACTTGTGGGAAAGTGTTGCATGGTACCCTATAATTGATGTGGTTTATACTATATTAACTTAATTTCTTTATTTAGGGAGAATTCATTGGTGAGAATGGGATGTTTAGTATACCTTCTTATGCGATGTTTGGTATATGATGTTTTCTAAAGGGTGTAGTAGTATGGCTCTTTCATATGTCCATGAGAGACTTTGGTTTTCTTACTAATTATACTTGTATTCTCACCCTAAGTATGTAAACTATTATCAGGTATCCATGAGGGTTTTGTGGACCACACTAGACCTTACTAGCTCAGATCATGATAGTTGTCATATCATTGTTTATCCTTACATTTAGTGTTTAATATGGGGAATTTTGTATTGTATATGTTCTATTTTACACATGGTTATGGGATAGATTTTGGCTTCTCTTATATTGAGTCTCAGATTTTCATTGTTTATGATTCATCTTATCTATTGATCTTGTTTTCTAAAAAGGGCAATGCCTCCCATTTTGTGAGATTTGAACACCGTTGGTGCTAGTCTCCAACCCGGGGCCTACTGTAGGTGGGACTCAGGGGGTCATTACTTCCCTTTCTTCATTACTATCCTTGTAGGGGTATCATTAGAAGGACAAGGTTGTGAAAAACATGTGTTTACATAATTTTTTTAGAACATAACAAGATCACTACTAAGAAAAAGGATCCTCAGCCTCATATTGCTCACTTGTTTGATCAAATGCATGAACCCAAAACAATTAGAACATTGAACTTCATTCTAGATATCATCATTTTATGGTCAATAAGAAGGATATACTCAATAAAAACTTCCGTAAAAGGTATGGTCATTGTGAATTTATTGTGATTCTATTTGGACTTAATAATAGCCCCATTGTCTTCATAAATTTACTGAATAGAATATTTAAATATTACTAAGATAATTTTTTAGTAGTCCTTAGAGATGAAATTCATTTATATTATAAAATAAAGTTAGATAATGATGAACATGTTAGGATAGTGTTAAAGACCTTGAGGAAGGATATGATATATGCCAATTTTAATTTTTTTTAATTCTTACTATAAAAAATTTCATTATTGGGTCATATAATCTCAAGGGAGGGTAAATCGGTGGATCCTTCAAAGATGGAATTCATTGAGAAATGGAAAAAAGAAACATTAGTAATCAAGATACATAGTTTTCTTATATTGGATGGATACTAATAGTGTTTTTTGAGAGATTTCTCATTGATATCTATTCAAATAACTAAGTTAAATCAGAAGGGAGTTAATATTCATTCAATATATTAATGCAAGGAAAATTTAAAGTAATTGAATAGAAGGATTGTCAGTGCACCTGTTCTTACACTACCATATAATAAAGAAGGTTTTTTATCTATAATTTTTCATAAATGAAGATTCTAGGATGTATTTTCATGTATAATGATATAGTGATATCTTATGCCACATACCAATTAAAACTTCATGATAAAATTTACCCGACTCGTGATTTATAATGGAAATTATAAATTTTTGAATTGAAAAATTTATGGAGGAATTATATTTAGAGTAAAATATGATATATATATTCTGATCATAAATTTTTTAAGTATATATTCATATAGAAATAGTTGAATATGCACAAAATAATATATTTGGAATTGATTAAATGTTATGAAAGTTTAATACACAACCACCCTAGGAAGGTGAACAAGGTGGATGATGATACGAGTCAGAAGGACCGAGCTAGTTTTTCCATAATAAGGGTTGAAATGAAACTAATATATATTTATTTGTAGAATATAGACCCTGAAATCAGAAGGAAAATGGATAGATCATATCATTCTTAGATGAATTTTCAACAATCCATCCATGTAAGGGTCAAAGAATCATAGAAGGAAGATGTGTAACTTTATAAGAAAGTGAGAAATGTTATTGATTTCAACTATTAATGTGATGGAGTTTTGAGGTTTTGAAACTGATTATGTGTCTCATAAATACCAAACATGGGAAATTAGTTATTGGATTAATCCCATAGTTCATTATTCACTATTCATCCTAGAAGTATGAAGATTTATATAGATTAAAAATAGTTTTTTCGATTTGATAACTTGAACCATGATATTGAAGAGTATGTATCTCAATACCTAGCATGTTATAAATTTAAGGATAAAAGTCATAATTATAAGGTGATGTTACAATCATTACCTATACTATAATGGATATTGGAAAATAATTACCATAAATTTCATCATTGGACTCCCCATAACATGAAAAGTGAATAATACCACTTTGGTTATAATCAATCAATTTATGAAATATTCACATTTCATTCTAATAAGAGAATTTTTTTTATCTTAATAATATTGATTGGATATACATTAAAGATGGGGTAAGGATTCATGGAGTACCACATTCTATTGTATCTGATCTACATCTGGGATTTGCATCAATGTTTTGGAGAATTCTTAAACAAGATTTTAATATTGAGGTAAATATTATCATTTCATATCATCCTAAAATATATTGTTATTCTAAGGGAAATATTCAAGACCTAGATGATATATTGAGGTCCCATTGTATGTATTTCAAAGGTGGTTTGGATCAATACCTTTATTTGGTTGAATTTTCTTATAATAATATTTTTTACTCGATCATTCGGATGGGTCCTTATGAAGCCCTCTATAACTAGATGTGAAGAACACCAACATGATGAGATGAATTTGGGGAAGGAAATATATTGAGATATGATCTATCTGAAGAAATAATAGAGAAATTTAGATCCATTCAATAACACATCATGTCATTTCAGAGTCGAAAAAAGTTATGCTGAAATCATCAATGACATCTAGAGTTTTAGTTTCTTGGTCCCCAAATCAGGACTCTCATGAGGCGTTCAGGTTCTACCAGTATTGGACATGCATGCATGACTATCAACAGATTGTGAGGGAGTTTTTGGATGCTCCAACACAAGGGCACACTTGGGCGGCCCTTCATAATAAACTGCAGAGGATGGATAAGGGGCTCGCAGAGTGGGAAATGAATCTCCCCCACTTCGATGAGCAACTAGAGGTCCTAAAATAGAGTGTCAAAACTATGTAAATTAATCTGAAGGAGGATTGGAGTGACTTTTTATTCGAAGATTTCGAGGCCAAGTAGATGAGATGGGTGGAGCTGCTTCAAAATCAGGAGTGGATGGCTCGGGACAAGTCCTGGGTAAAGTAGTTGAAAGAGGGTGACAAAAACACCTCTTACTTCCATGCCTGTATTAGAGAAAGGAAAATTTTGATCAATCCCAATATACTCTTAGAGGATTTCTCCTAAACTAATTATAGATACACAGTAGAGAGTATAGAGCACTTGTTCTTTCAAGAACTCCTTGTGGGCATGAACCCGAGAATGCCCAGTGTGTATCCTAGCGGAAACACAGTCCTGTGGGAGGTGATTCCAACCAGAGTGTGATCTGGATAATGTGGGTCTAGAGGATGTTACTAATGAGGAATAAATTACCATGTCCATGAAAAAGCTCAACCGCGAGAGTGAACCTGGCCCTCATGGATTTCATGTAACATTTTATAGGGGGTCGTGGGAGGTGGTTAAGAAGGACATTGTTGAAGCAGTTTAGGATTTTTTCTAAGGAGGGACCCCTCCTCGGGATTCTAGTGCCAGAAATCTGATTCTCATACCAAATGATAAGGATCCCTCCTACCTTTCTCAATACCATCCAATAGGCCTATCCAACTTCTCTTATAATATCATAGCCTATGTTATCAACTAGAGGTTGTCCAATCATCTTTCTGGATGGATTTCAATCGAGTAACATGATTTTGTAAAGGGCCGATCCATTCAGGGTGCAATAGCTCTCACCTAGAAGATGGTAAGGGACATAAAATTTAAGTCCCATGGATCGAATATGGTGATAAAGGTGGATATGAATACAGAATTTGATAAGATGGAATGAAGTTTCTTAAATAGAGTTCTTGGGGTGATGGGTTTCTCATCCAGGGCAGTGGACATCATTTTCAGGTGCATCAACTCCTCGTGGATGGGGGTATCTTTTATGGGGAAGACCCATTGATTTTTCAAGGCTACCAGACGTCTATACTAGGGTGAGAATATCTCTCCAAGCTTATTCATCTGGACCCATGACACTCTCAATAGACTTCTGAACTGAGGAATACTTCAAGGAGGAATACTCTCTTATAGGAGGAAACATAACATCCACTCTCTCTCTCACCTGATGTTCGCTGATGACACAATCATATTCATTAATGATGGGTAGATATCTATTTTAAGTATCAAACAAATCCTGGGGGATTATTGTTTCTATAGTGGGATGGTCATAAGCAACTCTAAGAGTGAAATTTTCATTTCCCATTAAAGCTTGTCTCGATGGGTCTCCTCCCTATGCAATCATTTGAACATGAAGTGGGGATCCTTCCTGTTGGAGTTCCTGGGAATGCCAAAATTTTCTAGGAGACTCCACATGTGATATTTCGATCATATTGTATGTATAATAACTAGTCATGTGATCAACTGGAAAACCCATTTTCTCTTATTCGGGTGTTGTATAGCCTTACTCACCAGCGTGCTGTTTGTGATTCCCATTCATGCTTTGGCTTCCACTAATGTTGCAAAAGGAGTGATTAAAATAGTTTACAAGGTTTTATGAAGCTTTTTTGGGAAGAAAAAATAGGAGGAAAGTGGAATTGGGTCTCATGGGGAAGGCTGGTGAGATCCATTCGTGATAGGGGGATCAATTGTAGGAGCCTGCAGAGCACTCTCCATGGAATGCATGCCAAGATTGCGTAGGAAATCCTTGAAGAACGGATTCTCTAGGGTCAGATAATATCTCAGATCTGTGGGAGTGACGTAGAGGATAGTTGTGGTTATTCTTCCCCCTTATGGTTGTAAATTTAATCCCTGGTTCAGACCCTTCAATAGAGTTTTCACTGGATTGTTGGCACTGGGGACATCTTTTTCTTGCATAAGAATTGGGCAGGCTCTGTTCTAGCATTCTTAAGCTGCCCAGCTCTGCTGATCTCAGTTAAGGAAGTGCAGAAACACTCCCATTTCACCATGGTTGTTTTGAACGAGGAACAATAGGCTCTTCTTGAGTCTATTGTGTTAAATACGGAGCTGGATAGTTGTGTATTTACACCTTCCTCTTTGGGTGTATTTTCCACTAGAAATTTTAATAGAACGATATCCTTATAATACCATCAAGATCAGTGGAATGAAGTTTTCTAGTGTCACAAGATCCCTTTGAAGTTTAATTTTATTACATGGAACATCAGGAATGTTTCTCTTGCGATAGATGAGAACATCAAGAAAATGGGGATTAGCATGGCATCAGGGTGTCTCTTTTGCAGCAACAAGTGAGAGGAGAGCTCTATTCAAATATTCTTTTAGGGAGATTGGGCCCATGCAGTTTGGTCATTCATAAGAGGTCACTTGGATTTCTCTTCTCGCAAGAAGGCCGATTTGAATTTCTTGGAGAGATGGTTCCACGATACATCGGGTGCAGAGAAGGATCAGCTGGCTCAAGCTACGATATTCAATGCTGGGTGCTGGTGCATGTGGGAAGCCAAAAACCAGGCACGATTCGAAGGAGAATCTACCATGGTGAGGTCTATCATTGAGAGGACCTGGTTCATGCTGATTATATAGTCTTTCTGAACAATGAGTGGTAGGAGGCTCCTTCCTTCCAGTGCCTGCGGGCAGGGCTTATTTATCTCATCCCCCCTAGACAGAATTCAAGGATCATGGGTCAGTTGACATCCTCCTTCTATCAGCTACAAATTGAATATGGATGGGTCTTGCTCCAGGGGTGTGATTTTGGGAGGGGGTGTGGTTCGAGGCACTGGGGGAGATGTGTTGATGGCCTTCACTTCATCCTACGGTATCAGGACTTGTCTCTTGGCTGAGGCCAAAGCTCTGTTCACTAAGCTATCTCTCTGCATCCAAGAGAATATAGTTATTTCACAAGTGGTGACCGACTCCTTGCTTCTACATGACTCCTAGAATGGTAAAGTCTTGATCCCTTGGTCTATATCCTACAATATTAGAAAATGTCAAGCTATCCTTCGACACAATATCCAAGTGACTCACACATGGTGCGAGGGGAATAAGGTTGTAGATTACCGGGAATATTTAACCGACCAAAGTTCCATAAACACTTGTATTATTTCTATTAAATTCTTGAATCCATAAGGTGTAGATTTGATCAGAGGGGATTCCCTTGGTCTACACTATTTTAGACCTCCCTAAGCCTGGGGTTGCCTTGTTTTCTTCTTTCTTTGAATAAAAATTTTATTTGGATGGATGGATGATGTGTTCCATGTATCTATATCAAGGAAGTATATACCTAATGCTTCACATATACTGAACTCAAATTTCATACCACAAGAGTATGATCACTCACTTGAAGAAGAGTCAATAGAATATCTAGATTGATGTGAGGAAGTCATGTGAAAAAAAACTCTCACGTAGCCAATGTTCTATGGTAAAACAATAAATTTAAGGAAGCTACATGGGGTTCTGAAGATGTGATAAGAAAAAATTATCAACATTTATTTGTATCATTGTTATTTAATTTTGAGGGATAAGTTATTATATGTTGGTTTAATGTAACACCCAAGGATTTTATGATTTATTTCTATTTAAATATTTTTTTTCTTTCATAACTTTCTTTACATGCAACATTGAGTTTAAGAAGAATTAGATATACTATTAAATTATTATTATTTAATCTGATAGTTATCACCTAGACTTTGGATTCAATATTATGAATTAGAATAAATAAATTCTGAAAAATTATTGTCCCTATATGTATAAAATTTCTTCATTTGTTTTAAATTTGGTTGAAATGAAAATAAAATCATATGAAGATAAAAAGAGATGTGTTTCTAAGAAACTATTACTATATATACAATGTGTTTATAAATTAATAAATTAAATTAATATTTATTTATGAGTGATTGTAAATAAATTTTTAGATAATATATTCAATAAAATATTTTATAATTCATTTAATATTATTTATAAGACATGGAATGGAGGTAAACTGAGTTTTATGCTTGAAAATTCACATGTAAAAAACTGGTTATGTTTCTTTTTATACACTTAGTTTTTAAATTAATATATTCCAAATATATATATATTTAATCTTTATAAATGAATAAAATATTTTTAATAATCATAATTAATATTTTTTTAAAATTTCAACATAGTTTTTTGTCATTACGAATAGTAACTGAGGAAAAAATTCATTACTTTGATAAAAGTTAGAATGGGTTAACTAAAGTGGTGACGACTAAAATGAGGTGAAAAAAATGTGTAAATCACATTGAATGAAATATATTTAAATTATATATCATATTATTTTCTAAAATTACCTATTTTTATCCACTTTACCAAGTGTGTGACTTTATTATATTTTAAAATTCTTAATTATTTCAAGTGTACTACCCCCTCACTTATAAAGGGCGCCTCATCTCCTCCATTATCCGCACCACTTGATCAATTTAACTAAAAAAACATTACCTAATATCTTATAAGTTCCCTATCCTATTCTAATTTGTTTATAAATTCTTTTAATACCAACCCAAGGGTTCTTAAGAATATATTCAATGAAGATTTATAAAAAAAGAGTTATATATTCATACCGATTCTTTTCAAGTTTACTTAATATTATACTTCAGATAATTCTAATGAATCCATAATAAAATAATTAATATAGATTCAACAATATTATAATAGTATTTTATGGTTTTTTGGAAATAATTATCCACCTCCTTTCCATCAAATGGTAAATGGAAGTATCACTTGTGCGTACATGTGGAAAACTACCTCCACATAGAGATATGATTAATTCTCCAACACCATCATTCATAGATAGATATTATAATGGATTTAATGTTTACATTTAATATTTATGAAATAATATTATTTTATAATTATAATATATTATTTAACTTCTTATTATTTCATCCAATGTAAAATGATAACTTCACCCGTGTATATATGTGAACGAACACCTCCACGAAGTGATGTGATTCATTTTTAATCACCAATTTATATGAGTAAAAATAAAAGTGAATATGAATAATAAATACATTATATATTTCATGATTATTATTCTGTAGATGATGAAACCATGAACAAGGTTCAAATACCATAACCTTAGAACTGAAAAATGCATTGAAAACAGAACAATTTCCATCAGAATGTTCATTTTAATGAAGAAATTATTAATTAAAGGATAATTGGAAATTACAAAGGAAAGGTAAATTGTATGTTAGTTATTAATATTATTATGGAATATAAGTATAATAAATCATTATTTATTACAAAGTATATTTTAATGTGTATGAATAAAGATGAGACTTGAGGTAGGGTTTTATGTTACAATCATATTTTTGGGATTGTCTATGATAAGTTTTCAATGAATGAAATTCTATATATAATATCCTTTAAACCCCATATATTTTGATAAAATGTGTTTATTATTGTAATTTTTATATATTAGTATCAATTTACTCAATTTTGTGCTTAAAATTATTGGGAATTTCTTTATTGTATAAATATATTGGTGAAACCTAGTAATAATGAAGATAATGCTCTCAATTTAGATGTCATGATGGATTTTGACACCATCAATTGGGATTTAATGATTAAAGTTATCTATAGGTTTAGTTTAAGTTATATTTTTAATATATGGATAAATATCTTTTTTTATTCAATTATGGTTTATGTACTAATTAATTTTACCCCATAGGGCTACCTCTCATATTCAAGTGGTGTTAGGTAGGGTGACCCATTTTCTACTATCCTCTTTTATATTTATAAGGAATACCTAAGTATATATATTATCAACTATATGGAGAAGAGAATGTATATTATCATCCATGATAAGAAAATATTGCAGGCTCCATCATATTTATTTTATTTTTATGATCTAATAATATTATATTAAGGGAACTCTATAAAGACTAAACTATGAAAATGCAGACGACGGTTTTTAGAGAGATGAGACTATATCACTCTAAAATTCTTGAGAGTTTAGGGTTCCTTCACCCTTATTCGTGATCTTAACCCTCATGGATAATTCCTTTCTCACGCCTGGGAGGTTTGAATCTCATCGATTTATGCCTCTTTGTTCAAAGCATCCCATCAGGGACCAAAATATCATCACCAAAAATCAAAGAGTCGAAATCCAGAATGCAAAAGTTCTCAATCAAACACCCCTCAGCAGAACCCATGGGATCTATTTTTGGGTTGCTCTAAAGGGAACCTCACTGAGAAATGATGATGCATCGAAGGCGCCTCTCTCCAAAAAGCTTGACGATGGAGGCTAATTAGTGGACGCAGACCTGTCTGGTCTTCTACAGTGCACTCAAATGTGCAAATATTCTATTATGGGTCGCATATCCTACCTCAAAGGTGATCTTCCCTGAAACCTTACTAATTTTTATTCGCATATTTCTCACTGTTGGAATTTCTCAAATTGGGAAAGGATACTAATAGGCCAAGGGTATTATCATATTTTTTTAAGCACTGAAGAGGATCTTGATAGAGTTTGGAGGACTAGAAATCTGAATATGAGACTGGGTTTTCTCAGATTATCTGAGTGGGACATTTCTTTCAACCCACATAAATATAAGAACACAATGGCATAGGTTTGGATTAAACTTCTTGGTCTGAATTGGTTCTTTTGGAATTTAAAAATTTTAAATGAAATTGTCTCTTGTATAGGAACCCCTCTCAAAATAGAACATATAACCTTAAATGTGGAGTTATGGATTTTTGCGAGGGTGATGGTTGAAAAAAACCTTGATTCAAAATTACCTAATTCTATTACCTTCAATGAAAATAATTACATAACTGAAATTATAATAGAATATGAACGAAATACCCCCTTCTGTGATCTCTTTAAGATCATTGGTCATAACATTTATAATTAAAGGGTGGTTAGGAAACAAGTTAACCCACCAATTTAAAATGAACGGATATAATTTAAGAAAAACAAGAAGGATAAAGATCCAATGATAGAATTGCGATACAAAAAAAATGATGTCTGGGTAAAAAAACCCACAATTTGACACTCTTAAGTGAATCATCGGGTGTCAGTTGGGCTGGTGTTGCTAAAGAGGAAGAAAATTTCAATTTGAACCAAAATTTTCTAGCTGAATTAGAAACTCTGGTTCTTGATACCATCATACTCTCCAACCAGGAACTAGAGAGATAATATATTGATACCTATGAGAAATTATCATGCTCTAAATCCAACAAGGATGTCACTAAAATGGGTAGGATGGATAAAATGTCTCCACCAGTTCAATTAAAATGCAATTCTTGTAGTGCATCCACTGAACTGTAAGGGTTGGTGTCCTGAGAACCAACTATTTTGTACTTTGATTACATGAATATACTCTTATTATATATTGTTCAATGTTTTTCATGACTATAATATAATAATGTACTGGAATATTTGTTGCATTAATAAGGTCATGGCATATCACCGCTATGATGAGAAACTTTAAATTCTACAACAATATTATTAAATAAAGTTCTAAGGTTGGATGAAATACTCTGATAGGACACATAGTATACAGACAGTCATGTGTGAGTACTCATAATAAGACACGACTCTCTCTCATGGAGTTCACACTTGGTAATATCCAAGATGGGAGATTATGAGAATAGACCCGCCAGTAGAAATTCTGCATGTCTTGGTTTCATTGGACATTTCTATCTATGAGCGTGTGTAAAGGTCCTTAGACTGGAAGATTATCATCAACTCATGTCATGACTCGCACACTTAGATTTGTGGAGAAAAACCTTCACGAAGAGAGTTGGCGGGAAGTAGGGTACGTTGGGTGTGTCACAAATGACATGTTGTTAATGGATAAGTCAAGGAAGGATTTGTACCTTCCATGTTTATGGATGTAAATATCTCGGGCCCTTTGATTGAAATAGAACTGTCGAACAAATTCCATGGCCATGGTGTCACGAAGAGTTTATTTCTGGAAGTCAAAGAATGATAGATCAATCATATAGGTTTATGAAACTGCCATGAAACCTTTTTGATGAGACATTGAGACAAAGGGATTAAATTACACAACAATCATTCGTATGAGGTGACACGTCAATGCAGTATCAACTTCTTTCTCTTGGGTTCCTTGACCCGTTTCTAGACAGTAATCTTGAACTTTAGGCAATCCCACCTAATGCCAACAAGAAAGAGGCCTAGAGGATCACACACTAAGTGTATCCAAGTATCTCAAGTAGAATAAAGATTATTCCTGTACATGGTTTAATAATTATTCAAGGAAGAATAAATCATTTTAATGATGGAGGAAGAAGGAAATGAAAAACAAGATATACACGTCGTGTATTAATGATTACATGCCATGTGGTTTTTCATGGAAAATAAGTACATGAGGTGTATTAATGATTACATGTAGTGTAGTTTTCATTTGGAAAAGGAAATGAAAAAACAAGTACACGTCGTGTATTAATGATTACATGCCGTGTAGTTTTATAGAAAACAAGTACACACCGTGTATTAATGATTACACGCCGTATAGTTTTCCAGTCGGGATTTTGAGGATATAATATTGTTTTGTTAAATTATATTTATTATAATCAGCATGGGAGCATGTCATGGAATTAATTATTTAACATGGGGGAATTCAATAAGTGTTAATGAAATAAAGAAAACACGTAACACTTTTATTTATTGTCATAACTCTATAACCTCAAACCTGATTATAAATATCCTCACAACACCAACTCTTTTCCCAAGAAATAATCATTGTGCACAACAATTATGGAGAATTATCTCAAGACCGAAAGAAATCCCTCCTCCAATAACACTCTCAAGATCGGGAGAGATCCTCTTCATCGAATCAAGATGATATATGGTGGGTAACGAAAGTAAAGGTTTCTCCACGCTAGCACCCAGAGACACCTTTGGTGACATCTAGAGATACGTGGTGCACGTGCGAATCACCACTAGAGGAAGTCTACCCTTGGATTCTACGATGCAACGACGAATTACATCAGAACGTGATCAAGAAAATCAACGAAGAAAGAACACCCAAAAGGTACTTCTTGTCAATTAATTAAATTAATTATAATCAATCTGTGATGATCCACTTTTGTGGTTTCATGACCTTTCTTCTTATTTTTCTATTTCTGTGAATCGATCCGTGGAGACTGGAATTTATCATCGTATTGATCCCAGATTGATCATTGCTAATGACAAAGAGCCAAGTGGGCACATCCACCCACACACTTCCACTGCACCCGGAACCTTAAAATGGTATCAGAGTAAGGTTACAATGTTGATTATAGTTATTTAATTTTCGTTGATAATTTACACATTTATATTTGATTCAATTTGTGTTAAATCATTCAATTAAAATGAATGAATAAGATATGTTCTTCCTCCTTCGTTTCTCGATTCACATCACAGAAACGACCTTTTAATTTTAATTTTGATTAAAATAAAAAATGAGGAACTCATCCAGAGGAGCCGCTCTTTCTGTCTGTACAACACGGGAATACACGACGTGTAATGAAAACTACACGCCATGTACTTAGGTTCAACGAACCGGTACTGGTCCGCCAAACCACACCGTGTGAATTGAGTATACCTGAGTTTTATTACACCATGTTGACTAGAAATGAACGGCGCATGGAACAAGAATACACGACGTGTATGTTGAATCAACATGCCGTGTAGTCTAATCTAGACCAAGTGAAACCATGTACAAGGAGAAGTCGTGTTCCACGTACATGGGCTTTCTAGGCCGGTAACCACGTAACAAGGAATTACATGCCATGTTAGATTAATCTACACGCCATGTACTTCAAAATTTCCAATGTAGAGAAAACAATCCAAAGCCCTCAGCTTGTACTTTGGATAAAGGGTGAAAAGAAATACATGCCGTGTAAATATAAACTATACGCCATGTACTTTCCATAAATGGAATTTTACCAGGTTTCCTCCAAAAGTACAAAGACCTGTACAAGGGATATGGATGATAAGAATCTCAAGGAAATTTATAAAGGAATTTAAAGATAAAGAATTTATTAATTATAAGATCATAATTAATTAATTTCAAGTGTGACTTATCATAAATAATAGAACGATTAAAAGAATTTGAATTCTAAATATGCGTAAATATCGTTTCATGCTATGGATGATCATGAGATAGACCAAATACTCTTTGTATGTGTGTATGGTTTCATTTAAATTTGTTTAATTTAAATTCGTTGGCCTGCAAGACTTCTTCCAATAAAATGTAAGGCCTGCGTGCCCATGGTTTCTTTAATGTAAACCCCATGTAATAAAGGATCTCCCAAGCCAGAGGAGACGGTTCAAAACCCGAAGCCGAGGAAAAACCAACCCAAGAAGATACTAAGGTGGACAGGTGGGAGCTGAAAAACACGAACCATCAATTCAAGGTGTTTTTTCCCTAGGTCAGGGTTAGCTTATCAAACTACTAGATAAGATAACCAATAAAATCTCATGATCATGCCATCTTATTTTATTTCTGTCTGATTGCATGGTTTATTTATTATGTATGTGTTTTCGTGATCACATAGTTAATAAAATGAACAAGCATGCAAAGATGGAAGAAAAAAAAAACCAGACTATGCGTAAACATTATCAGAACATGGTTAATCACTTAAGAAAGCATCACTTAATATTAACAAGCATGTGATAATGCGAAACTATGCATACAGGATTAAAATACCTCAATGCCATATTAAGTCAGACCAAGCCTTCCATTACTTGATTAAGGGCAAGACTCAATAAAACTATGTGTTTGAACAACTCTTTTTGGGACACTTACTTTTATAAAGGAAGCCCTTATGAAAGGTTTCGGGTTGACTTAACCATATTACATCAAGAGGAGTATCCCTTTCTAGACTTGATGTAATATTGGAGGTAAGAGTTGAGGAAATCCAAGTTAGGATTTCAGGATTGGGGAGTCCACTCAATAGATCAAGGAACTATAAGCTCACAGTTGGCAAAGACCTGCCTACCTAAATACCTTCAAATAACTTGACCAACCCTTGTTTGTAGCGACCCCCAAACTCAGGGTGCTTAATGAGACATGATATAATTAACATTGCATCATTACAAATTAAATATCATGTCTCATTTCAACAGAAGATCGCGAGGCTCAGGATTCTGGGAAACCATCTGCTTCCGAATAACTTCATAGGTATCAACCATGCTTGAAATTTTTTAACAAAACGTAGGGTGAGCAAAAATGCCCAGTAAGGGGTTTCAAAACATTTTTAGGAAATACATTCTCAAAGAAGTTCTTTTGAAGAGAATAAAACACTTTGCTAAAACAAAACATTATCTTTTCTTAAAACATGAAATTCATCTTTCTTTGAAAGCCACTTGCACAAAGAAGCACGTACTTGAAATGAGATTTAATGTAAACATGATCAGAGTGCGCAATATAAGAAAAAATGCATAATGTTAAAACAAAGTTACTTTAATTCTAAAAGAATTCTATGACTAAGTAGGGAAAACATGCATATCCTGGTTTATGAGTAAAATGCAGATCATCTAATAGTTTACCATATGAAAACAGTTCTTGTTGCATAAAGTACATTTTCATGATCTTGGGAGCTTTCATCTAGGGGTTGTCCTGTTAGTTGAACTAACCCCTGGTTAACCTTTATCATTACATGCAGAGGGAATGTATAATCCTGTACTTTGTCAAGACTTTTCATCAAGACCGTATAACATACTTAACAGGTCAAGGCTCACTGCCCACCCTATTTCCTTAGCACAAGTCAAGGCTAACTGCCTAGACCGTCACACATGTTCGTCTCATGAGACTCTTGCTTTACCCAATGCATTGGAGCGCTATATAATTCCGGGCGCAACCGTCACATCATTCTTGTTGCGCTATATAATTCCGGGTGCACCCGTCACATGTAAGTCCTATACATCCCTCACATATCCTGACATGGTCATTCATTCATAGGGTTTCATGCATTCTTAATTAAACCCCATTTTCACATACTTATTCATTACATGAAAACAGTTCTATCATTGAAAACAGTCGGACATGCATGCAAAAGCTTCGTGCACATAAAAAGGTAACATTTTAAAACATGGGTTTTAAGAAAGTAAATATAACACTTAACATTCCATACATCAAAATACCCAATTAAAGCATGGTCGTTCACATATGATGATAAATGGATATCATAGGTGTTTAACACAGGCAGTTGAGGTTACAATGGGCATAATCGAGTCCATCTTAGGAAATCATATATATAATTGTGTAAAATTATTCCATTATCACTATAAATAAACATGAGTACATACCTATGAATGCATTTATAAAAGTTCAAGGAGTCCATACTATCCATTTTAAGAAAAATCCTGATTATCCAAAGCAGTGATAAATGAAAATTCACAGTTTCAAGAATGATTTTGAAATCCAACCAACCCATAAACTTCATCATGCTTTATTGTAGTAATTGAAAACATGGACACTAAGTTCATATTAATGTATATACACATACATGTATGTATATACAACAACAATATACATCATTTACTTGCATAATTTTACCTATTTATTTGATTACTCAAAATCTCCATTTTTTTTATAGGCGAAAAGGAAAATCAGGGGTATAAACATAGAGGAACGATTGTATGCTTACATTTATCATCTTATACATATGTGTATATATATATGTATATATATATATAGACATATATAAACATAAGGTGTGAAAAGTAAGAACCCGCACCCAAAATAAAAACAGAACCTTCGGACCTTTACCCCAAATTTTATGGTTTCACAAAGAGGTTGTCAAGATCAGTTCTAGGAATAGGTAAAATAGGTTTATATGGTCTTTTATGTTTTTTACAACAAGTGTATACAACTAAATAAAACTTATAAATAGGTAGGAAACAATGAAGAGGTTCTTCCCCCTAGCTCCCAACTAATTCCCTAAGCCGAGAGGGAGATTTCAAGGCCTTGGTTTGTAACAGTTTCACACACACCCGAAAATATGTATATATATATATATCATGTTTATATATATAAACGTGTATATAAGCCGAAACTTGTCAAAACCTCACCAAACTAAAATTTGCATCTTACCTTGCTTGAAGAGGAGGAAAAGATGAGGCAAGAGGAACAAGAAGGTTAAACGTAAAAGTTATACGCATATGTATAACATGTAAGTACGTATATAAAACTATATATAAAACCTGTCGTTTAAACAAAACATAGAAAAAAAAGAAAACACGACCCTTACCTTAGCTCGACAAGGAGGAGGAGGAGAGTGGAGCAGCGACATCGTCTGGAGGTTAGAGGGGTCAAGGAGATCGGTGCAAGACCTTCAGCCTTTGGTGCAACATGGGATTTAAAAAAAAGAAGGAGAAGAGGAGGACTTCGGGGGAGGGAAGAAGTCATCGACCGAGGCATCCGGGACCGAGGGGTCGGTGTCGACTTGAAGAAAGGAGGGAGCAGCGTGGGTCTCTTCTCCGGCCTAGAGAAGAAAAACAACACCCTACGATCTACTGGTCTGGCGACGTGAGGAAGGAGAAGAAACCGCGGTGAGAGGTGGAAGAAAACCGAGAAATTAGTGGACGACCGGGATTACACTGGGATGATCGGACAGCTGAGGAGTGGTGCGGCATTAACAGAGGCCGATGGCTGCGATCAGGGGGAGCAGATCGGACGGATCCAAACACGCGCGGCGTAAAAAAAAAACAAGCGGTCTTCGGTTTCTTTCCCTTTTTTTTAACGCGTTTAACATATTTTATCTATTTATTTTATTTCAACATTTTTATCTTATAAAAAATGCTATTTTATTGATTTATTAGACCTATTATTATTATTAATTTACTATAACATTGTTTTTGTTTTAAAAAGATCCATTATTAATCTGATTTTTTTTCTATTTTAATCAAATCATTGGTCAAATAAAATTATAAATTGATTTAATCAAAACATCTTATTATATAAACTTATGTATATATATATATATTCTATTTTAAAATACCAAAATTTTTATTGGCCTTATTATATTAAGTATTTTATTTTTAAGCCATAATTATTATATTTTGGAAAATTAGAGGTTTATTTAATCTATTAAAGAAAGAATCGATTTATTCATCATAATATATATTTATTTGTTTATTAATTTATTTATTTTTCCTTTTCTGAATTACATAATAATTACATTAATTTATAATTTCATTCAAACATTTGGATACACTCCTTTAAGAAAAGAAAAAGAAATAGGTTGCTTACAAGTATTTATGTAAGCTTAAAGATGTGAAATTCGTAAATAAAACCATAATTTAATATAGTTTCCAGAATAATTAATAAAGGTCGAATTATAAGAGAAATAATATATCTAATTTGATGCAATATATATATAACTCGTAAAAATTCATCCAGTTTGATATAAATAGAAAATAAAAGTTCAATTGTTCAAATTAATATGTATAATAAGACAATAATATTAATTTTTGCCGTTTAGAAACATAAAATAGAATTAACATTTGGGGAAAACTAAATTATCATTGATGACACTTTAAAACATTAAAGAAAAATACACAAATATCATGCCGATCTTTTTGGGGTGAATCATTTTATTTCAAACGTTCAAAATAAACCAACGGTCGAAATAAAACACAAGATGATAAGAAAATCAACGGTTAAATTTATAGCCGTTTGGGGTTCAACGGTTATATTAAGGTGCTTATAAAAAAGGGTTTAGTCTCGGGTGTCCCTTACCCCAAGTGACTGAAGGAGAAGCAAAGATGGTTCGTGTGATCCCCTTGGTGCTGAGCACGGTCGCGGTGGCTTCAGCCGTCCTCATGTTCCTTATGATGGACACTCAAAACCCCTACCGCATTCTCGGGCTCTTAGTAGTTTTAAGCAGTCTTCCCATTATTGTAATCGGGTTCTTGGTTGAAATTTTCAGTTAGTTTACCTTCTTGTTTGGTCATAGGATGTTGTAGCCAAAATTTTTCTTATTTAAATAAAAGAAATTTTCATCCATTTGGTGCATATTATTATTATTATTAGTTGTTTGTTGGTTTACTTAACGGGTGATATTGGAAAACAAACTTGTCAAAACAAGACATGGTTGTCTCGGGTTGTTACATTGTTGGGGTTATGTGAAGTGGAATGTGGATCCTTGCCACTAGAATGTCAAAGCAACTAGACATTCTGGGTTCAATGGTGAGGGCCATTGGGAGTTCATAAAATAGTGGGAGAATTAATAAATTCATTTATTATTTTTCATAAAATGTAATCAAAAGGTACTGATAAAACTAATCTTTTAATTTGTAGAATCAATATGAAAAACTCGTCAACCACATTTTCTCTGTGATCAATTCTGGAAAAAGACAATGTCCTCACCGGCAGTAACTTTTAGGAATGGTTTATGCACCTTCAGGTTATCCTATTCCATGAACGAAAGTTTTACGTGATGGAGTCCTCAATTCCTAATTCACCTTCCCAAGGGGTGAGTGATGAAGATTTCCTGGTCTATGATCAACATTTTAATGACACACTCAATGTTCAATGTTTAATGCTATCATCAATGTCTCGTGAGCTCATGAAGTCTCATGAAGACATGGATGCCTATAATATGATCGAGCACCTTCGTGGTCTATACCAGGAGAGAGCAAGATAGGAAAGGTTTGAGATCTCCAAGGATCTATTTCAGAGCAAGCTTGGAGAGGGTTCCCCAGCAGGGCCTCATGTAGTCAAGCTCATTGGCTATATTGAGAGCTTGGAGGTTCTAGGGTTTAAAATCCATGAAGAACTGAGTACCGATATAATTCTTGCATCACTCCCCCAGATCTTCTCAAAAATTGTTGTGAAATTCAACATGAAGAACATCTAGAAGTCTCTGTCTGATCTTCATATACTCATTCGCCAAGTGGACAATGACATGAAGTGTGAAAAGCCTTCTATCCTCATGGTGAATAAAAGAAAAGGGAAGGATAATAGCTTTAAGCCCAAAGATTCTTCAAGGCCTTCAAAGAAAAGGAAGATCAAAGTGGAGGCAAGAGAACAAGAGGCTGTTTGTTTCGCATGTGGCAAGAAGGGCCACTGGAAGAAAAATTACACCCAGCCAAGGAAGCAAGGGGAAGCTTCAAGTGCGTTTGTTATCAAATGCAATCTATCTGTTTCTACCAATTGGGTATTAGATACTACATGTGGTTCTCACATCTGTATCCAAATACAGGAACCAAGTAGATTCAGAAAAATTGATCGAGGTGAGGTGGATCTATGAGCAGCCAACAGAGATAGACTCACTGTTGTAACTGTCAAAGAATACCACCTCACATTTCCTACTGGGATGGTCTTGGTTTTGAAAGGATGTTATTATGTACCCTCTATAACCAAAAACATTATTTCAGTATCCAGATTAGATACTGATGGATTCATCTTCATGTTTGGAAGTGGATGTTGAAACTTTTATAAAGACAACATTTGTTTTGGTAGGACACATTTATATAACGACCTTTATGTGTTAGAATACACAAACCAAGTAAGGGAAATCAATGTCAAAGTTAATTCAAATGAATCATACGACACCCAACTTTGGCATCACCAGCTAGGTCATGTCAATGAGAAAACGTTTGACAAAATTACATCAAGATGGGTATTTAGATTCTTTCAACTAAAACCACTTGGTGTATGTCTTGCATGTCTACAAGGAAAAATGACCAAAGCCTCATTTAGTGGGAAAGGTGATAGGGCTAAAGAGCTTCTATAATTAGTTCACACAGATGTGTGTGGACCATTTATAGTTGAAGCAAGGGGTGGGTTATCGTACTTCATAACTTTTAATGATGATTTTAGTAGATATGGATATATTTACTTAATGAGGTATAAGTCAGATTCGTTTGATCGGTTCAAATAATACAAGAATGATGTTGAGAACCATCTTGCTAAGAAGATTAATAAAATCCACTCAGACAGAGGATAAGAGTATCTAAATCAGGACTTCATTTATTTCTTATGGGAGTTTGGGATTCTATCTCAACTCACTCCTCCTTACACACCTCAGTGGAATGGTATAAGTGAAAGGAGGAACCACACCCTGTTGGAAATGGTGATATGAATAATGGGTCATGCGCGTCTTCCATTATCCTTTTGGGGATATTCATTACAAATATCAGCACACATACTAAACCAAGTACCAATTAAATTAATAAATGATATTCTATACGAGTTATGGAGTGGACACAAAGCTATGTTATTGAATTTACATGTGTGGGGTAGAAAATCATTTTTTAAGGCCTCTTCATGTAACAAACTTGCACCCCTAGGCACAAAGTGTATCTTTATTGGATTTACCAAGGAAACAAGGGGATATTACCTATACAACCCCTTAGACCAAAAGGTTATAGTGTAAAGACATGTGATATTCCTTGAGAGGGAGTTCATATCCAAAAGGGATAGTGGGAGTGAGATAGACTTCGATGAAGTCGAGGATCAAGATACACAGGAGTTGGTACAAGAACAAATTCCACAAAGCCTCGTGGAAGAACAATCTGTTCTAGAGACACAAGAACTGCGTAGGAGCATGAGAGAGGTGAGAGAACTAGAACGATATGGTTTTCTTGTCACCGAGGATGGTGACTCATTATTGGTTGAAAATGATGATCCTCTTACCTACAAGGAAGCAGTTGAAGGCACAGATGTTGCTAAGTGGAAAGAAACCATGAATTATGTAATGGATTCCATGTACCAAAACCAACTCTGGATTTTGGTAGATCCTCCAGTTCATGTAAAGACTATTGGTAATAAATGGGTATTCAAGAAGAAACTGGACACGGAGGGGCAAGTCAGCACCTATAAGGCACAACTGGTTGCCAAAGGTTTTAGACAGTGTCAAGGAACTGACTATGATGAAACCTTTTCACCGGTTGTGATGCTGAAATCCATCAGGATCCTATTGGCCATTTCCGCTTACCCTGACTATGAAATTTGGAAAATGGATGTTAAAACAACATTCCTTAACGGAAACCTCCAAGAAGATGTCTACATGAAACAACCTGAAGGGTTTGTGACTCCAAATGATTCCAATAAGGTATGCAAGTTGCAGAAATCCATTTATGGATTAAAGCAAGCATCAAGGTCATGGAACATTATTTTGGATGAAGCTGTAACAACATTTTTCTTTGTTAATAATGAATGTGATCCATGTGTCTATAATAGGTTTAGTGGAAGTACAATAATTTTCCTAATAGTATATGTTGATGAAATATTACTAATTGGAAATGAAGTACCTGCCTTACAGTCAGTTAAGGCATGGTAAGATAAATGCTTCTCCATAAAAGACTTGGGCAATGCAACATATATTCTTGGGATCAAGATCCATTGTGATAGATCCAAGAGAATGTTGGGCCTGATTCAAAGTACATACATTGACAAGATACTGAAGAGATTCTGTATAGAACAATCCAAGAGGGTATTGTTGCCAGTGTCACATGGCATTCATCTTTCCAAGAAAATGCGTCCTCAGACACATGAGTAAAGAAAGAAAATGTTAAGGATCCTTTACACATTCGCGATTGGGTCAGTCATGTATGTTATGCTATGTACAAGGCTTGATGTTTCTTACGCATTAAGTGCGGTAGTTAGATATCAAGATGATCTAGGAGACCACCATTGGATGGTAGTCAAGACTATCCTTAAGTATCTGATGAGTACTAAGGATATGTTCCTGGTTTATAGAGGAGATGAGGAACTAGTCATCATAGGACATGTAGATGCCAGTTTCCCGACTAATCAAGATGACATGAAGTCACAGACTGGATACATCTTCAGTTTGAATGGAGGTGCAATGAGCTGGAAGAGCTCAAAGCAAAGTGTGGTGGTAGATTCTAAAGCAGAGTCTGAGTATATTGCAGATTCTAAGGCAACTAAAGAAGCAGTATGGATGTGAAGATTCCTCCAAGAGCTGGATGTAGTACCTAGCAGTAATGATCCTATCACACTCTATTATGATAATATTGCAGCGGTGGCACTTGAAAAAGAGCCAAGGTCACATCAGTGGACAAAGCACATACTTCAGAAGTATCATCTCTTGAGAGATTTTTCTCAGAGAGGTGAAGTTGCAGTGAGTAGTATTTTCATGAAAGACAACGTGGCGAACCCCTTGACTAAAGCCTTGACTTAGTAGAAACATGATCATCATGTGAGGTCTAGCAGACTAAAAGTCGTAGGAAGTTGGCTCTAATCCAAGTGGGATTTTGTAAGGGTTGGTGTCCAGAGAAACAACTGTATTTTACTCTGATTACATGAATGTACTCTTATTATATATTGTTCATTTTTCTGCACAACAATAATATAATAATGTCCTGGAATATTTTTTGCATTAATAAGGTCATGGAAGATCCCCACTATAGAGACCCAAAGCCTGATGTACATGGACATTACATTACTTTTGTGGAATACTTAATACATAACAAAAATAGACACACAAGGACCGTAATAGTTTAGTGTCTTTGGAAACTTGGAACGTAATCTTCTAATCGTGGTGAAGGATCTTCAACATCTCCCATAATGATCTTCCACTCTTTGTTTCCTTACCTAAAACCTTTCTTTTAATCCTGGGGGAAAATAAAACATAAAAAGGGTGAGCTCAAATGCTCAGTAAGGGTAAGCATGGATAAAATAAAACAAACCATATACATTTGAACTTAAAAAACATGAACATAATGTTTAAACATCCAAATCTTGAGCAATGACATAAAACATGGAAGTACATAAGGCATAGATCATAATGGAACATAAATCATGATAAAATAGCATGTGAATAAAACATGTAATTGTGTCATCCATTAAGCACATGTAATGATTTCCATAGTAGCCAATGCATTGCTGCCAAGACCATCTTAGTGGAAAAAGTCCCTTTCTGAATCGAGATCACTCCTCGTTCCAGTCCTATAATACTGAACCAGATTAACTTACCGTTCCAACCATGTCTATCTCATGAGATATAAATATTTACCCAATGCATTGGAGGGAGATATAGGTTACACCCATCTCATAATGAAATCATTATTTCGTATGCCACAAAATCATAAATCATACATCACATCATAACCCAATAAATAAAATGGGTTTCATAAACATCATCCCATCATCACATAATCCATATAAAAGAAATGGATATCATTTCATAATAAGAAAAGTGAAACCATGTAAATCATAGCGACATGATACTTGAAACATACACATATGAAATAATGTCATCTTAGATGAAAAATAGTTTTGATAAAACACTTGAAATGAATTCTTGAGGAAAATATCCTTTCTTCTTCAAAATCATTCTCTTTTCACAAAATGTCATGCAATTTTAAAAGAAAAGGATTTTGTTAAAAATAGTCATGAAATCTTTTTGAGGAAGCTTCATGAAAATAAGGCTTTATAAAACCGTAAAAATCCTTTCATTCCATATAAGTTAAAAAAAACATTCTCCTCGTACTTTTGTCGGAAAATTCAAAAAGTACCACATATGGTAAACAAAAGAAAGATTCCTTCCATAGCACAAAGTAAAAGTCAAAGAGGGGTAAACATGCCATTAAACATACATGGAAGAATATGAAACACTTTATGAAAAATATTTTATGATCATGGATGAAAAATATAACCCCAGTAAATACTTACGTATAAACAATCTCGGATAAGAATGAGATTGGAATAATTATTCCTTACCTTAGGTCCGATATGATTCGTACGTATCCAAAACTCATGTATAATGATTTAAGTAATGTAATTGACTTATTACAGAATCATATTCATTTTTATTATACCATATATGGTTCACTTATTACTTTATATTACCCGTTCTTTTGTAAATTCATGTTAAAGTAGCGTTTTGGGTAAAATCGTTTCATTTGTCGTTCGTGTTTTAACTTGTAATTATTCATATGATTACTTAGATCATGATTACTTACATCCAGAATGTAAAACATGATTTATATATAATATATATTCAGAATATACATATATATATATAATATTTATAAATGGAAATAAATACACCGTTCATGGAGACGGTAGGTCATACGTACGCATGAACGCTGTTTTCGTTTCCTTATTGAATTGAATGGAAATAAGTAGATGAAATAAATATGTATATATATATAAATAAATACAATAGAATTATTATGTCATATATTTCATGATTACTTATTATATATACTTTATAATCATTCTTGAATGGTTAACATGGAGAGTGAATCTCATCGCGTCGTGGAGACGGTAGTCCGTACGTACGCACGAGTGATGATATCATTCCCACGATCATGGAATTGTATTAAAGTGTATGTATAATATTACAGAATCAATATCAATTTACAATAATCATTTATATTAATTACTTTCACCATTATACCCATCCAAGTAAGGTGGTGGTGGAAAATAGATTACACCACGACGTGGAGACGGTATTCCGTACATACGCACGCGCGGTGATTTCATTTTCCGTAGGATGGATAGATGGTGAAATATGGTTGTTTCATACTTATAATAACATATCAGTATATGATTGATACTTATGTTATTACCTCATAATTAAACAACTAAAAAAGAATAAGTGTAAGAAGAAATAAAGTTGAAAGAATCGGCAACGGACATTACCTCTTCTTTGAAGTGCCTCTTTGAGACCTCCTCTTAGGGCACTAAAATTGGTCTTTAAAGAATACCAGGACCTCTAGAATGTTTCTAGGGAAGTGGAGAAGAGAATTTGGCAGGGGTTGGCCGAGCTTTAAGGCTCAAAGTGGTGTGAGGAAGAGAGGGAGGAGGTGCCCTTTTATAATGGAGGAGAGGGGCACCTTTGGAAATATAAGAAATATTAGTTTAAATTAAATCCCAACCCCACTTAAAAACTTCCAAAATGACTCATATCCGAATATTAGATGAGATAGGGTTGTAATAGCATCAAACAATAAAATTTAGATATGTTAGGAATTTATTTTAAACATTATCAACTTGATTTATCCTTATTTATCAATTTAATTTTATTTGTGGTAATAATATTATAAATTTTAAATTATTATACATAATTACATATGTGTTGTGAATTTTACATAATTTGATAATTTATGAAATTTTAGACCATATAAATTTTAATTTATAATTTTTAAATATTTTTGTTATTTTTAAACAATTTTATAATATGTTATTTTTATAAAATAACAATAGTGTCAATTTTGACACTATTCATTTATTTGAATTTAAATAAAATATATACAGAAGATATGTTCGAACAAAATGCTTTAATAGATTCATAAAATGTCATATGTATCTATAAAATTATTGGAGCACATTAAATAGTTCATATAATTTTTATTTTAATATTTGTAAAATCATTTATTTGATATTTTAATTAATAAAATAATTTCAACATCACTATTGTGTCATACTTAATGATAATTATTTAATCCCTAAAATTTCTAAATAAATTACTATGATGTAGATAATTGTATTAGATTTCTGGATACTATTCATGTTCGAAGTTTCATTAAGTTTATCACTAAATTAAAATTATTATACTTATAAGATTTATGAAAGTGACATGTTGTCACTTTCTTTGGTTTTAATAATAATTAAATTATTTTCATGGAAAAAAGTCCATTAAATGAATCTAATCTGACCCTTAGGTGATATGGGTATAATTTTAGTCAGACAATAGGATTTTGGTAGGTGTTAGGGTAATTTTATAATCTTATATTTACCCTTAATTACTTGATTTACCTTTAACTATGATAAATAAAATTTACCATAGTTACTATTCATAATACCCAAAAATAAAAAATAGATTATTAACATAATTTGGACCCAATGATTCTAAATATGGAATCCATTTTTCCAAATTAAATACAAAAAAGTTTCAAAAATTAAATTAAAATTAATCCCATTGTCGAAAGAAAACGGGTTTTTGGTTAAAACATTACAAAAGATTGAATTGATTTAACCTACGAATTCAAGGTAAAATAAATTCTAATGACATAAATTATATTAAATGGTAAACATATATTCTATTTTTACTTTAAAACCATTCAATATTATAATTTAACCATATAAATTATTACAATGAAAAAGTTGTTTTTAATTAAAATATAGCGTGTTTTTACTATTCATTAAAATATGAAAGTTATCAGAAAAAATATCAAAACTTTATCCAATGTAAATTTTTATATCCTGATTCAAAAGAAGAAGTTTATTTTGTAAAATTGAACTTATAAACATGTAAAAAACTAGATTTAATGTGGGTGTTCCATTAAAAGGCGGCAAAACTGCATTTTTTGAAAAATACTTATTTTACCCGAAAAATTTATTTTGTTCACATAACATGTTCTAGAAAATGAGTAAGATGAAATAATAATGTTATAAAATTCAAAATTTATTTAATACTATTCATAACGTCTAGTTCATAATAATATTATAACCATATATCATTGTTTAGTGAAACCTGATATTGCGTACAACACACGCTATCGAGGAAAGTCGCGATTGTGTGTAATTCAAGATAAGTCAGGGTTGCGTGTTGTGAAAGACTCCTTTGTTGTTGCATTTAACAAAATCCAACCATATTTAATTTATAAATTGAATATATATATATATATACACTCAATGTTGCGTAGAATAACTACTATCAAACAAACTTGAAATTGTGTGTAACACGATCCAAGATTAGTTTTGCGTACACTGCAAGCTAATACGGTGTTGTGTATAGCGCAAGATAATCTTGGTGTAGCATACAACAGAATATATGAAATAAATTAAAAAGAACATATCTTATAAAATCTTGGGGTGTTACATTCTACCCCCCTTAAAATGAATTTCGCCCTCGAAATTTGTCGGGGTTATAAATGGTTTAATACTTGAAAGTTTCTTTAGTAGAAACCCACATCATAAAAAGGGAATACCAAAAACTTAATTTTTAAAACTAAAGTATGAAATGTAACGATTACCCAAAGAAACCCATCACTGGGTTTCCATATAGGATAACATAGGTGAAAATATGGATATTGAAGAAAAATATAACCATCAAGTTCTGATGGAGAGTGGTAGAGAACATGGCTATGAAAAATCCATCAATCACAAAGCCATAGATTTGTGATGATCTAAGGTACCATCTGATTCATCGGATATAAGGGCACTAGGAAAACATTTTTGGTTTTCAAGATCATTTTCCTAAAGTTGATGAAATTGGAATTAGAAGAAATAATTTCGTGATTTTGGTACAGTCTCACCGTTGGTCGTTCTTTGGAAAATTTCCACTTCATCTCTTAAAGAAATGAAGTTGAATTTTTCATTCATGAAGTGTTAGAAGATCATGTGATATAATGATGGGTCATTCCATATGTCTCAAACAAAAGGTTATAAATGTTATCAAAAATACATAAGTCCATCTATAGTGAGATTAATCATATATGGTTCCTAAAATGGACTTATACTTCATATATCATACTGCTTAATATAATAAAACTAGTTTCTACTAAACAGGGACTTCCTATAGGCCAGTGGTAGGCGATAAATGCCAGTCGCACTTCGGTTGTGGGTTCGATTCCCACAGCCTTGTCCAATGCGATGGGTTGTCTCCCATCCTGCAGGTTTTCCTTTTTCTAAAACTACATTACTATAACATCCCATCAATACTATTGAAAAAACTCTTCTCCTTAAACAATACTAACTTATGTCCAACATAATCCATTCCAATCTTTAGGCTTATCCATAATACTACAGTCCACTCTCATAGTATAGTGAAAACGATTACCAGAGATTTCATATAACAAGCATGTTAATACCATCATTGATCCCCATATATCATAAGATATGTCTTGTCGGTCACATTCCGAACATTCGAAGGCCTTAATCATGTATTCTATTGAAAAAATAAATACCCATTGAATCTTAGTGAAAACATGAGTGCTATCAAAAGTTAACTCTTTCCACATACAAAAACCCCAAAATTCTATATACTCAAACCATGATATAACTATTTCCTTATATCAGTCATGAGCTCATGAATACTGTCAAACATTTCATTTTCTCCTTATCCCTTCATTATGCGCATATCATCTTTTTTTCCAAAAATATCTCAATCACTTTCCATGGTTACCGGTACCATAAAATTATTGAAAACCACAATACACCAATACATAAATATTCCATTATTCCACGATACTATATACAACATTATTTTGGAATCCCATTACATAGACACTTAATCATTCCACCACATTGTTTTCATATTCAACATCACCAATAGTGATCACATGTGACTTCCCATTGTCCTTTTCCTTAAGTGGTTGCTTATGTCGATCATCACTGTACCTTGGATTAGGGCATTTATTAGCATAATGCCCCATTTCCTTGAACTTGAAGCATTGAAGTGTTGGTGGTGCGTTCTCTGCAGTCTTTTCTTTATTCACATCATTAGAAACCCTTTTTCCATTACATCGACACTCAACTGCTCGATGACCTTCTTTTCCACACTTAAAACATTTTCTAGTCCATTTAAGACAATCTCCACCATGCTTCTTTCCACAAATTGAGCATAAGGAAACATTCATCTTATTTTCACCATTATTTTGAGATTTCTCCTTGAACTCTATCTTTCGTTTCTGGTCAAAACCATGAGATGGATAAGTAACACCAATTTCCATTTCTACCTTGATAGCACAACACACAATTTATTCATAGCTATTGAAGTCTCTTATAGATAATTCCCTTCGAAGATTTGGTTTTAAGCCACTGAAGAATCGATCAACTTTACTTTCAGGTTGGATGAAAAAGCCAGATGCATACCTTGCAAGACTTGTAAAATTCGCTTCATATACACCAACAGATTCACCATCCTTTTGCTTTAGTTCAAGAAAATCCTTCTCCATCTTTGTTCGAAGAATACGAGGGAAGTACTTATTGAAAAATATGTTCTTGAACTCGTCCCATTCCATGGACTCAATTTCATCACTTGGCCGCGTATTCTTGATAAGATTCCACCATTGATCAGCTTGACCTTCCAAACGATATACTACTAAGATGACTTTATCATGTTCAGAACATTGAAGAACTGAAAATATCTTTCCAGTGGTACTGATCAATTGTTCAACAACAAGTGGATCCGAAGACCCACTGAAAGAAGGTGGGCGTTACCTCATAAAGGACTCAATAGAATATTGTTCCCTTCTCTGCTCATTTAGAAGTCCAGAATGATTCATAGCTTGTGTAAGTATAGCAATAAATTTTTTCACTCCATCTCCCATAACATTTTTTTGTTCAAGAGGACAATCATTGCATTGATCAACACGGTTCCTTAGGGTTCCAGCCATCGTCTAAAACCCAAAAAGAATAGTGTGAGAGGCAAAAATCATGCTAGGGAAAACAACATAATAAAGGGGGAATACCTTCAATATTTAACATCTTAGGTTTAATTCTAAGATCGTTACTGTAATTCTAGGACTATTACCTATACTTATACTTTACCTAAGGGACATCCCTAGACATACCTTATAAATATCTCTAGGGATCTCACTAAAGTTATCGCATACTAGTTTCCAAAGGTTGACTAAACCTTTCCTCTGATACCAAATGTAGAGACCCAAAGCCTGATGTACATGGACATTACATTACTTTTGCATAATACTTAATACATAACAAAAACAGACACACAAGGACCGTAATAGTTTAGTGTCTTTGGAAACTTGGAATGTAATCTTCTAATTGTGGTGAAAGATCTTCAACATCTCCCATAAAGATCTTCCACTCTTTGTTTCCTTACCTAAAATTTTTCTTTTAATCCTGGGGGAAAATAAAACATAAAAAGGGTGAGCTCAAATGCTCAGTAAGGGTAAGCATGGATAAAATAAAATATACCATATACATTTGAACTTAAAAAACATGAACATAATGTTTAAGCATTAAAATCTTGAGCAACGACATAAAACATGGAAGTACATAAGGCATATATCATAATGGAACATAAATCATGATAAAATAGCATGGGAATAAAACATGTAATTGTGGCATCCATTAATCACTTGTAATGATTTCCATAGTATCCAAGGCATTGCTACCAAGACCATCTTAGTGGAAAAAGTCCCTTTCTAAATCGAGTTCACTCCTCGTTCCAGTCCTGTAATACTGAACCAGATTAACATACCGTTCCAGCCATGTCTATCTCATGAGATATAAATCTTTACCCAATGCATTGGAGGGAGATATAGGTCCCACCCATATCATAATGAAATCATCCTTTCGTGTGCCACAAAATCATAAATCATACATCATAGCATAACCCAATAAATAAAATGGGTTTCATAAACATCATCCCATCATCACATAATCCATATAAAAGAAATGAATATCATTTAACAATAAGAAAATTGAAACCATGTAAATCATAGAGACATGATACTTGAAACATACACATATTAAATAATGTCATCCTAGATGAAAAATGGTTTTGATAAAACAATTGAAATAAATTCTTGAGGAAAATATCCTTTCTTCTTCAAAATCATTCTCTTTTCACAAAATGTCATGAAATTTTAAAAGAAAAGGATTTTGTTAAAAATAGTCATGAAATATTTTGTAGGAAGCTTCATGAAAATAAGGCTTTATAAAACCGTAAAAATCCTTTCATGCCGTATAAGTTAAAAAAAACATTCTCCTCGTACTTTTGTCGGAAAAGTCAAAAAGTACCACGTATGGTAAACAAAAGAAAGATTCCTTCCATAACACAAAGTAAAAGTCAAAGAGGGGTAAACATTCCATTAAAAATACATGGAAGAATATTAAAAACTTTATGAAAATAATTTTATGATCATGGATGAAAAATATAACCCCAGTAAATACTTACGTATAAACAATCTCAAATAAGAATGAGATTGGAATAATTATTCCTAACATTAGGTCCAATATTCTTCGTACGTATCCAAAAATCCCATATAATGATTTAAATAATGTCATTGACTTATTACAGAATCATATTCACTGTTATTATATCATATATGGTTCACTTATGACTTTATATTACCCGTTCTTTTGTAAATTCATGTTAAAGTAGCGTTTTGGGTAAAATCGTTTCATTTGTCATTCGTGTTTTAACTTGTAATTATTCATATGATTACTTAGATCATGATTACTTACATCCAGAATGTAAAACATGATTTATATATAATATATATAATAGATTTATAAATGTAAAGAAATACACCGTTCATGGAGACGGTAGGCCGTACGTACGCATGAACGATGTTTTCGTTTCCTTATTGAATTGAATGGAATTAAGTAGATGAAATAAATATATATATATACATAAATCCAGTAGCATTATTATGTCATATATTTCATGATTACTTATTATATATACTTTATAATCATTCTTGAGTGGTTAACATGGAGAGTGAATCTCATCACGTCGTGGAGACGGTAGTCCGTACGTACGCACGAGCGATGATATCATTCCCAAGATCGTGGAATTGTATTAAAGTGTATGTATAATATTACAGAATCAATATAAATTTAAAATAATCATATATATTCATTACTTTCACCATTATACCCATCCAAGTAAGGTAGTGGTGGAAAATAGATTACACCACGACGTGGAGACGGTATTCCGTACGTACACATGCGCGGTGATTTTGTTTTCCGTAGGATGGATAGATGGTGAAATATGGATGTTTCATACTTATAATAACATATAAGTATATGAGTGATACTGATGTTATTACCTCATAATGAAACAACTAAAAAAAGAAGAAGTGGAAGAAGAAATAAACTTGAAAGAATCGGTAACGGACATTATCTCTTCTTTGAAGCACCTCTTTGAGACCTCCTCTTAGGGCACTAAAATTGGTCTTTGAATAAGACCAGTACCTCTAGGATGTTTATAGGGAAGTGGAGAAGAGAATTTGGCAGGTTTTGGCCGAGCTTGAAGGCTCAAAGTGGTGCGAGGAAGAGAGGGAGGAGGTGCCCTTTGATAAGGGAGGAGAGGGGCACCTTTGGAAATATAAGAAATAATAGTTTATATTAAATCCCAAACCTACTTAAGAACTTCCAAAATAAATCATATACGAATATTATATGAGATAGGGTTATAATATCATCAAAAAATAAAATTTATACATGTTAGGAATTTATTTTAAACATTATCAACTTGGTTTATCCTTATTTATCAATTTAATTTTATTTGTGGTAATAATATTCGAAATTTTAAATTATTATAAATAATTACATATGTGTTGTTAATTTTACATAATTTTATACTTTATGACATTTTATACCATATAATTTTTAATTTATAATTTTTAATTATTTTTTTATTTTTAAACAATTTTATAATATGTTATTTTTATAAAATAACAATAGTGTCAATTTTGACACTATTCATTTATTTGAATTTAAAAAAAATATATAAAGAAGATCTATTCGAACTAAAAGATTTAATAGATTAATAAAATGTCATATGTATTTAGAAAATTAGTGGAGAACATTAAATAGTTCATATAATATTTATTTTAATATTTATAAAATCATTTATTTGATATTTTAATTAATAAAATAATTTCAACATCACTATTGTGTCATACTTAATGATAATTATTTAATCCTTAAAATTTCTAGATAAATTCCTATGATGTAGATAATTGTATTATATTTCTGGAGACTATTCATGTTCGAAGTTTTATTAAGTTTATCACTAAATTAAAATTATTATACTTATAAGATTTAAGAAAGTGACATGTTGTCACTTTCTTTGGTTTTAATAATAATTAAATTATTTTCATGGACAAAAGCCCATTAAATGAATCTAATCCGACCCTTAGGTGATATGGGTCGACTTTTAGTCATCCAGTAGGATTTTTGCAGGTGTTATGGTAATTTTATAATCTTATATTTACCCTTAATTAGCCGATTTACCTTTAACTATGGTAAATAAAATTTACCGTAGTTACTATTCATAATGCCCAAAAATAAAAAGTATCTTATTAACATAATTTGGACCCACTGATTCCAAATATGGAATCCATTTTTCCAAATTCAATACAGAAAAGTTTCAGAAATTAAATTAAAATTAATCCCGTTGTCGAAAGAAAACAGGTTTCTGGTTAAAACATTGCAAAAGATTGAATTGATTTAACCTACAAATTCAAGGTAAAATCAATTATAATGACATAAATTATATTAAATGGTAAAAATATATTCTATTTATACTTTAAAACCATTCAATATTATAATTTAACCATATAAATTATTACGATGAAAAAAGTTGTTTTTAATTAAAATATAGCGTGTTTTTACTATTCATTAAAATATGAAAGTTATCAGAAAAAATATCAAAACTTTATCCAATGTAAATTTTTATATCCTGATTCAAAATAAGAAGTTTATTTTGTAAAATTGAACTTATAAACATGTCAAAAAATAGATTTAATGTGGGTGTGCCATTAAAAGGCGGCAAAATTGCATTTTTTGAAAAATACTTATTTTACCCGAAAAATTTATTTTGTTCACATACCATGTTCTAGAAAATGAGTAAGATGAAATAATAATGTTATAAAATTAAAAATTTAGTTAATACTATTCATAACGGCTAGTTCATAATAATATTATAACCATATATCATTGTTTAGTGAAACCTGATATTGCGTACAACACACGCTATCGAGGAAAGTCGCGATTGCGTGTAATTCAAGCCAAGTCAGGGTTGCGTGTTGTGCAAGAATCCTTTATTGTTGAGTTTAACAAAATACAAAAATATTTCATTTATACATTTAATATATATATATACACTCAATGTTGCGTAGAATAACTACTATCAAACAAACTTGAAATTGTGTGTAACACGATCCAAGATTAGTTTTGCGTATACTGTAAGATAATACGGTGTTGCGTATAGTGGAAGATAATCTTGGTGTAGCGTACAAAAAAATATATGAAATTAATCAAAAAGAATATATCTTATAAAATCTATGGGTGTTACACCAACTCTGATGAGAACCTTGAAATTCTATAACAATATTCTTAAATAAAGTTCTAAGGTTGGATGAAATACTATGATAGGACACATAGTATACAGACTGTCATGTGAGAGTACTCATAAGAAGACGAGACTCTCTCTTATGGAGTTCGCACTTGGTAATCTCCAAGATGATAGATTATGAGAACAGACCCACTAGTAGCAATTCTGCATGTCTTGGTGTCATCGGACATTGCTATCTACGAGCGTGTGTAATGTTCCTTAGACTGGAAGATTATCATTAACTCATGTCATTACTCGCGCACTTAAATTTGCTGATGAAAACCGTCATGAAGAGAGTTGGTGGGAAGTAGGGTACGTTGGGTGCATCACGAATGACATGTTGTTAATGGATAAGTCGAGGAAGGATTTGTCACTTCCATGTTTATGGAAGTAAATACCTTGGGACCTTTCATTGAAATAGAACTGTTGAACATATTCCATGGCCATGGTGTCACGATGAGTTTATTTCTGGAAGTCAAAGAATGACAGATCATGCATATATCTTTATGACACTTCCATAAAACCTACTTGATGAGATATTGAGACAAAGGGATTAAATTAAACAGTAAGCGTTCGTATGAGGTGACACGTCAATGCGATGTCAACTTCTTTCTCTTGGGTGCCTTGACCCGTTGCTAGATAGTAATCTTGGACTTCAGGCAAGCCCACCTAATGCCAACGAGAAATAGGCCTAGAGGGTCACACACTAAGAGTATCCAAGTATCTCAAGTAGAATAAAGATTATTACTGTATGTGGTTTAATATTTATTCAGGGAAGCCAAAATTGTTTTAATGATGGAGGAAGAAGGAAATGAAAAACAAGATATACACGCCATGTATTAATGATTACACACTCTGTGGTTTTTCATGGAAAACAAGTACACACCATGTATTAATGATTACACACCGTGTAGTTTTCATTTTGGAAAATGAAATGAAAAAACAAGTATACGTCGTGTATTAATGATTACGCACCATGTAGTTTTATGAAAAACAAGTACACGCCGTGTATTATTGATTACACGCTGTGTAGTTTTCCAGTCGGGATTTTGAGGATATAATATTGTTTTATTAAATGATATTTATTATAATCAGTGTGGGCACATGTCAGAGAATTAATTATTCGAAATGTGGGTTTTCAATAAGAGTTAATGAAATAAATAAAATGCATAATGCATCTATTTATTGTCATAACTCTACAACCTCAAACCCGATTATAAATATCCTCACAACCCCAACTCTTTTATCATGAAAGAATCATTGTGCACAAAAATTATGGAGAATTATCTCAAGACCGAAAGAAATACATCCTCCAAGAATGCTCTCAAGACCGAGATAGATCCTCTTCATCAGATCAAGACGATTTATGGCGAGCAACACAAGCAAAGGTTTCTCCACGATAGCACTCGGAGACACCTTTGGCAATGTCCAGAGATACGTGGTGCAAGTGTGGATCACCGCTAGAGGAAGTCTACCCTTGGCTTCTACGACAGAACGACGAATCACATCAAAACATGATCAAGAATATTAACGAAGAAAGAACACCCAAAAGGTACTTATTTTCAATTAATTAAATTAATTATAATAAACCTGTGAAGATCCACTTTTGTGGTTCCGGGACCTTTCTTCTTCTTTGTCTATTTCTGTGAATCGATCCATGGAGACTGTCATTTATCGTCATATTGATCCTGGATTGATCCTTGCCAATGAAAAAAAACCAAGTGGGAACATCCACCCACATGCTTCTACTGCACCCAGAACCTTCATGAACCTAGTCATGGAACAAGTTTCCAGGGGTCAATTCCTGTTAAAGCAGATAAGGAACAAACCTTATCAATTATGGAAAATGGACTAATCAAGGACACCCCTACTTGGAGTCCTCTACTATACTAGGGGTTGGAAATAAAAATTGTAACCAGAAAAAGGAATCTAATTCTAATAATCACCCTCTTGTTTTCTCTCAAATTAGAAATTTCACAGGTAGTAATGTTAACACATGAACTATGATATTGAACCAAACTACTATTCATGTGAATAAACAGCCTACTACTATTACCAAAATCTATGCTAGTGATTGTTGCTCAAATTTTATGAACCCCACTACTCCTGTAGAAGAATAACCTATCCCAATAAAGTGTATTATGTAGGATATTTGTCCACCTATTGTCCGATTTATGAAAGATAAAACCTACCCCGTGGTGAAGTCACACTCAGGATTGGACTCTTCTAACACTTCCGATGGTGATACACATCCTGCTATCTACCTACAGTTGGTCTGGGAATCCAAGGACATGATAACAACTACAGAGGCTTCAGGTAATGAGCAGATGATTAAACACAACATTGGGCAGAGCAGTGCATCTCACTGTTTGAACACATAACAACGATCATTTGATGTTGCAGGAAACCAAGAAGGTATTCCTGCTCTGAGCTCCATACCAGGTACCTACAGCACTTCTGTTCAGCATATTCCTTTGTATAATAATTGTTTAGAAGCTGTTAACAACAAGGATATTAGTAATACTGTGTCGACATCTTCTAATAATAACATACAAGATATTGCCATCCAAATTATATCTGTAGGTGATACCACTAACTTCTTGGATCCCACTAATGAAAATAAAGGTGATAATACATCCCCTAATATTTCAAAAAAATTTAGAACATTAACTAGACATAAAGGCTTAGATAGTAAGAAAAAAGGGATTTTTAACTCCAAACATAGGTATAAATGATGATTTTATATTGGAATAGTCAAAGTATTGCAATCCTTGACACCTTTATTATTTTAAAATGGATGGTTAACATTTAGAAGCCTTTAATTTTTTCCATTTCTAAACCTAAAATAAAATTTTCCACTAATTTAGTTTATTATTGTCATTTTGGATACACCTTCATCGGTACATGTCAAAACAACAACAATCATGATACTCTTTGGACATTTTCTCATTCACCTCTGTCTAATGTTAATTTTTTCCATATTGTTGATCAAAGTTTCACATGTGACTTAATGATAGATAACACCCATCTATTTTTCTCCTTTATTTATGCTAAGAATAAATATCACGATAGGAGGCCTCTCTAGAATGAACTCTCCTCCTTGAGCTCTAAAATTCATTCCCCCTATATTGTTGTGGGTGATTTTAATGCTATTATTTCTACTAGTGAAATTTTTTTCCCTCTTCATACAAGTTTATCTATGAGGGATTTTAAGGCTGCTGTTGAAAAAACCAATCTAACTAAAATTTCTCTCTGAGGTTCCAAATACACCTAGTATGTGAATCATTACAATAGAGTGGTTGTGAGAAAACTGGATAGAGCGTTTACTAATGAACATGCTTTAGATATATGGGATACTATTTCAAGCACCACCCTACCAAAAATTCATTCTGACCATTATCCTATGTTGGTCACTATATCTTACAAAAATTTGAAACCCTCTCTTCCATTCAGATTCAACAATTCTTGGTTCTCGGATCTTGAATGTAGTAATCTCATCAACCATTTTTGGACCTCTACGTCTCAGTCCGATGATTCCATTTCCAGCACTCTTAAATTAAAATATTGTAAACCCAAGATTAAAATTTGGTGCAACATTAAAGCCAAACAAATCGATAATGACATCCTTTATCTTGAGAATGAGCTCTATCAAATTCAAAAAAATAACACTCAATCTGAATTTTCTTCAGATCAAAATCAAGAAACTAACATTATTGTGAACCTTAATTTACTTCTCACTTTCAAAGAAAACATTTGTAAAAAAACTATTAAAATAAAATGGTTAACTGATGGTGATCATAATACCAAATTCTATAATTCTTTACAAATAATTTGAAAAGATTGTATACCCCTTGCTTCCCTCAAAGATGGATATAACCTTTTGGATAAAGATGAAGACATTGCTAATCATGTTGTCTCTTAATTTGAGTCTTTATTAAATGGTCCTAGCATGAACAAGGTCCTCATTAATGACATCATTCTGACAATTGTCACTGATATTGATAATAATTTTCTCCCTGGTGTTCCCCTTGATCATGAAATTAGAGACACTATTCTTGGATTAAATCCTGACAGTTCCCTAAGTCCTGATGGTTTTAATAATGGATTATATAAAATATATTGGGACAATCCAAGATGATGTCTGCAAAATCATTAAATATTTCTTTTATAATGTCTTTTTACCACATGGGTTAAATGCCCAATTCCTTACTTTGATTCCCAAAGTTGATAATGCCTGTGAAATTCATCTCTTTCGTCCCATAGCTCTTATCAACACACTCTACAAAATTTTCACCAAGCTTATTGCAAATAGACTCAACACTATTACTGATAAAATTATCTACTAGAATCAATTTTGTTTTATGAAGGGGTGATCCATACAATACTGCATTTCTCTTGCCTATGAATGCACTAACATATTAAATAATAAAAATAGAGGCGATATCATTTCCATTCAAATGTACATTAGGAATTCTTTTGACACAATGGATTGGGATTTCATCTTTAAAGATCTACATGGATTTACCTTTAACGACGTCTTCATCTATAGAATTAAAACCCTCTTCAATTCAGATCACATTTCCATATTGATAAATGAATATCCCAGAGGTTACTTCAATTGCTCCAAAGGAGTCAGACAAAGAGATCCCCTATCTGCAATTCTTTTTTCCATTACAGAAGACTATTTAAGTCATATTTTCACTTGACTGGTTGAAAAAAACAAGCTCAAACCTATTCATGCTTACAGAAATGTGAATGCTCCCACACACCACCTTTATGCAGATGACATAATTATGTTTTTAAAGGGTGATATAAGAAACATCAGAACTCTTAAAACTTATCTCACTCACTGTGAGGAGGTATCTAGTCAAGTCCTTAGATGGAAGAAATCCTTCATCTACTTTGGAAAAAATATTCTAGCGGGTAGGAAAAATGGTATTATCAATGATCTTAACATCGAAGAAGGTACTATTCCATTCAAATACCTTGGGGTTCCCATTTTATGGGGTAGACCCAAAGCCTGATACTTATCAAACATTTTTGATCAAATTCTTAATCAGCTCTCCACTTGGAAAGGAAAATCACCTTCCATGGTAGGGAGAGTCTGCCTTGTCAAGTCTATTATTGTCTCTAAATTGGTCTACTCAATGATGGTCTATAATTGGCCAGTTGGTATTATAAAAAATGAATGTTCTCATTAAAAATTTTGTCTGGATAGGAACCACCTTGGATAGGAAACTTGTGAATATTCTATGGGCTAAATGCTGTAAACCTTTAGATATGGGCGGTCTTGGTATTAAAAACATTAAACTATTTATTGAGGCACTTCAAGCCAGATTAACTTGGGACATAATTCATAATGACTCCCCCTCAATTGCTTTCATCAAAAATAGGTTCATTGGTAGATTGAAACGAGGTAACAATAATTTCAAAACTTCTTCCATTTGGCCCTATGTTAGAAACATGTATGACAATATTTTGTCCAACATTAGATAGATGGTCTCTAGAAACTCTTCCATGAGATTTTGGTTGGACAACTGGATAGGTGCTCCTCTTATATCTTTGACTCCCCCTCACCATATCTCTGATAACATCAACTCCAATGTTAGTAATATTCTTAATTCTCATATTGATACCCTTCCTGAAAATATTATTCAAATTATTAATAATTACCACTTTTCTACCTCGGATGATATTTTGATTTGGGAACCTGCTCATAATGGGATGCTAAATTCAAAAAAAAAAATTATAAATACTCCTTACATTACCCAAAAAATGACCTTAAATTGATTAAATGTTTTGAAAAACCCTAGATTAAACCTTCAATAATCACTCTTATTTGGCGTATCTCCTACAATAGAGTTCCCACTAACTCTTATCTTCAAATTTTTGGAATTCAGCTTTCTTCAAAATGTCATTTTTGAAATCAACATAGAGAAGATACTAATCACCTTTTTCTATATTGTGTTACTACCACCGCCCTTAGGAACTATATTTTTGACACTTTTGATTGTAGATAGATGATTTATAACACTATCAACACTCAGCTAAATCGTTGTGTTGCTATGGATAACTCCCAATAAATCAGAAACATGCTTTTTACAGGGGTTACAGAGATGCTTCATGTGATTTGGTATGATAGGAATACAATTATTCACAATAATTTCTCACACAACATTAATGTAGGTAAAATGAGAATTCTCATCAGTATTAGAGAAGCTGTATTGATTAAGAAAGGGAATTGCAACAACTCAGTGGCAGATTTTATGATCCTGATATGTTTTCGGGTTGATGCCATTTTCATACAACTGAAATAAACTTTTTAGGTTTTCTGGAGACCTATAATACTAGTTTGAACTAAAATATATGTGAATGGAGCCTTTAAGGTAAATCTAGGACCCAAAGGCTGTGGCGCCATTTTCTAAAATCATCTTGGTTACATCATTGGGTGCTTTTTTGGAGGTTGTGGTATTGCAACCTCTCTGGAAGCTGAAATACTGAGTGTGATTCATTCTATATCCTTCACCTTGTGCCAAGGATAGAACAACTAGTGGATTAAAAGTGATTCTACTATTATAGTGCAGGCCATTTGCAAGGGGGAGATTCATCTAGCTTGGCTGATCACTACTCATTGGATGAATTTCCTTCACTCTCTCCATGACATCAACTTCATTGCAACACATACCTATCGAGAAGCGAATATGGTTTCTGATGGTCTCACCAATAAAGGAGTCTCTCAGGATATAACCTGGCTAGAGGAGCTCCCAGAAAACTTTCTTCCTTTTCATGTTAAAGATTGTAATATGATTTCTTCTTTTAGACTCATGTAACCTCTTTTTTACAAATAAAATTGAGTTGGTATTTTGACCAGAGCCCCTACTTTAAAAAAAGGGAACTCTATAAATATGAAAGTATTCAAAGATTCCATGGACTATTATAGATACATTTATGGTTAATTTGTTATCTGGCCCAAAACTATCATTTTTAGCCCAATATTCAATAGTAAATTAAAACATCTGATAAAAATAACATAAGATTACCATCACCTATCAAATTATGAATCTTTTTTAGGGAAGAACAAAAGTTTCTTTCATCAATGACATATTTATAAATATAAATTATCTATTGAGTTCTTAGATGGGAAATTCCTTTTCCCTTAAAGATAAAATATCAAATTTTAAAGGTATTTTCATTTCCAAATTTCACTATTATTTTATGGTCAATAAATGACCAATTTATCTTATCACGATCTTGAACTTGATCAAAGAAAATATCATTTGGTATAGGATAATTTTTTGAGGAAATTTTTCATTGTTACATGGAGAATCTATTCTAAAATAAATATAGAGATTGGAATGGGTGTACCTAACCTAACTATATATTAGTAAATCACTTCAATCGAAACTCATATAGATAATTTTATTGGACAAGTCCAAAGGAAACCAATTCCTTTTCATGTTCCATGGTCGTCTTAGACCTTTCAAATTCCATTTCATGTGATACTATCTTTCACCATGTATGAAGAAATTATTTTTTTATTTATAAATAATTCAATATTTTATAATTTTATGAATTTATATTTTTCTTATTGGCATGATAAATCGATTAATTTCCCCATAGGAAATTTTATTCAAGTTGATGCCCTATACTCACACATCTAGATTAGTGTTAAAAATGATTCTACATTAAATTAGCTTGCTATTTCATATAGGGAGTCTATATATGGTTGTAATTTTATCCCTATGAGTGAAATTTTAATCTAGGAACCTTTTATAATGATGACCCTATCCTATAAACTATATTATAATTTCCTCATGGGAAGACCTAGTAAAATATCAATTTTGGATATGTAAATTCAATAAATGTTGGGTTTTTCTATCCCAATATGATATTATATTGAGATTAAACCATAATAACATACCGACTAATATATATTTAAGGAAAATTGAGATTAATTTTTTTTCAATGTGGAACTACTGTAATAAGGGATAATATTCCTTGAAGAATTTTTTTTCCAATGCTACTATGCTAAAGCACTGTGGAAAATTTCATTCAATGCAAAATAAATTAATATATTAAAGTATCTATAATTATATGTTCCATTAAATTATATTATAATATTCCATACTAATTTTATTTTAATGTATTCATCACGGTGAGTGTTTCTGAGATATTTTCCATTATTTAGAGGAATTAGAAACTTGTAATGTTATACTATTAGGAAATAAACTAAAAATGTCTATGAATATCATTTTATAATCTATCAAACTGGATAAATATATATATATTTTGGTCTAGATGGTGACTCCATTTAGGCCCTATTTTTTTAATGCGATTGAAATTAAAGATAATTATTAATGATATATTAGCTATACTTTTGTTTTTAGGAAAACTCCATGTAAAGGATGGATTAAAATCCACATCAATGGAGAAACTAAATGAAACCTAGGAGAAGTATGATGAGATGAAATTTTTGGGAACTATAAGGGTGGGGAGGCTCACTTATGTTTCTATTAAGGACATATGAAATTTTAATTTTAATATAAGATAAAGGGGGATATTATAACCATTTAAATTCAAAGTTTCAATTAATTAATCATGATCAGGTTGGAGGTATCCACTACCTTTATTATAAATACCTTCATGTTTAGCATTATTTCCCCTTCATAGATACTGAAAGTTTTTTATAAGTAATATATGGACTATAATAGGTAGGTTGAGTTTTTGGTATCACATAAAAATATGGAGGTTAACATGGTTTCTAACATCATGGCCAATATGGGTGTGGCATTGAGTAACTCTTTATAGTATTTCTTCCGAAAAACATTAAGGAGGTTTATTCCAAGATATTTTTAAAAGTTCTTATTTTCTTTGTATTATAATATTTATGGCCTTATTAAATTTCTTTATGTTTTTTTTATTGTGATAATTATAGGTTAGTGATTGATTTTTTTTAATTCTTTAACGAAATGAATTTTATATTCATTTGGTCAAATAATTTCAATGGTTGTTAAAAAAGTGAGTATTTTAACTTAAAATTTTGCGTTTCATCATGTGTTTTTATTTCTTAAGTTATTATTAATGAACTATTAATTACCATTATATGATCATATTGTTAATATAATGTTAAAGTGAAATGTTAAATACGAATTTAATCGTTGTTTTGAATTTTTTTAAATCCACATGAAGAACATGTTGTGATAAAGATAATATTTTTTTTGGAAAAGTTGTTATGATATTTTACGAATTGGGAAATTAAATGTGATTATTTCTTAGTGACCGTGTTTACAATTTATTAAATTGATTAAAATGGGTCAGTAATTAGTAAAACATATGATAAAATGGCTATTTACATATGAAAGTATACAAAAAATAATTATTTATTGGTTGAATGAAATATATTTTAGTGATTATGATTTTTTTGAAGTTAATATTTTAGGTTTAATTATTCATGTCTTGATTTTATTGAAAAATTAAAAAGGGACTAATTTTTTTATTTAATTTGAATGTTACTAAAGGATTATTTAAGCATATAAAAATGACTATTTTAAGTGGTGTTAATTTTTATGTCTGGTTTTGTTAAACTATTTCACACACTTCTGTTGCAGTGGAAATTTTGGTTATACTAATTAATTAATTAATTTTAATTGATGGTGAATATTGGAATGTTTTGGTTCAAAAATCATAATTTTGAGCGGGTTTAGACCAATTTTGGTGAGTTCATTAAAAAATTTAGTTTTTTTTGAATTTTGAATGTGTTATCCTTATACTAGAAGCGGTTTATTGGGGAATCACAACTCATTTGTCTTAATATGAAAATTGAATTTAGTTGATCACCCATTTTTATAGATACTTCTATGGTGGGTTGGCTTGTGTAGTTTTTATTCTGTTTTATGTGGGGTAGTTTGTGTCTGTGTTTAGGAATAATAAGAAAATTTAGACTTCAATGATGATTTGATTCACTAGAGATACTCTATTCGGTTTCCCTGGGATGAGAAGAATTATATTAGGGATTTTTTTAAAGAATCTTTTCTACTAGGTTATATTTTAATTTTATTTTAATGTTTTTAGAATTATTTTAATGTTCTTTCTCCCCCTATGAGTAGTTGGGGTGGAATGGTGGGTGGGGTTTTGATTGGTGATTATGGGGTCTAGTCCCTAGACTGGTTTCATTTATAGTTTTAATTATAATCACCTTCTTATAAAGGTCCCCTTTTTTAATGTGTTGTTTTTGAATTTTGAGATGGAGATAGAAGGGAAAAAGAGATAGATTGAATGTGGAAGTTAATTTGGACATCATTGTAGTTGATCATCGAGGCTCCGATGGGATCCATTGAGAGTCTAGTTTATAGAGTAGAGAATGGGATTGTAATATTCTATAAGGTGGGTGGCCACCAACATGGAACCTAGTGTTCCACCAAAATTAATGTAAGAAAACAAAAAGAATCTATTGGTATTGGATAACATTATTCTTAACCAGATAAATTTCATTATTTTTGGGTTATGATTTAGCAATTAAATCTGATATTTTGGATTCATTGGAACATCATCAAATATTTTCTTCTATAAGTATCTATTTAATCTATAATACTTATTTTAGTGATTTACCCCTCATTTCTTGATAGATCGATGATCTTTTGGTTTCATTATAACTGATACCATGAGTTGATCAACTAACATACAGTTTTGTTTAACTGATTCATGAATTAGTTTCTTCTTTTCTATAATTAATTATTACATATAATTTTTTATATATTCTTTATATCACGTGGTCATAAGATTAATTATGCTTCCAATCTTTGTGAGGCTTGTTGAGATATCAGAGGAAGGCGGTCTTGGCTATATTAAGAGTTCTTATTCATTGATCTGGAATATATTGATCAATATGATGCTTGAAGTTAATCATATTATTATTTTTTGAAAAAAATGAACATTAATTCAACGAAAGAATTAAAAATAATAATTATTTAAGATAAATTGATTGAATTAATGATCAATTATTCTATTAATTTGTGTTTAAATCAATATGCATTTTGTACACTTTTGAGTAAAAAGAGATATATGGTAAATTAATGTTCTTAATTACAAGTAATACTAATTGATTATCTATTATATTTAAATACTACAATGATTATATCATTATTATCTATTTAATAATCATTTTATCCAATTAATAAGGAATAAACATGGAAAACCTATTTAGAGTTCAATAGAGTATTAATTGTTGAAATAATACATTGAAACTATTCTAGTTTATTGGATTTTTTGGGAATAAATAATTTTATTTGAATAAAAAACAAAAAATATTGATTTATAATGGTTTGTTGAAAAAACTATGTGGTTTGGTGGAAAATAAAAGTGTGTTTTATGAGATGTTATTCTTTTGATTGGGGTAAATATTCTATGAGTAATATAATAATTATTCTATAATGACTACAATAATACAGTTTAAACAATTTAATTATATTGGATATAAATATTGATGTGGATTATTAATGGTGTATAATGGTTGATGTGTTAAAGGGAATTTTATGAGATCATTTGGCTATTATAGGTGCTAAAAATAAATTATTTGTTTTCTACAATTTCAATTTTGATACATAATAAATCCGAGGTGTGACAAACATGTTTTTCCAACTCATGTGATTTTTTAAAGACCTAAACAATATGGAAATTGATTAAAATTGTGAATTTTTAAGTGTTGGAAAAATGATAATAACTTTTTATGAAAATTATTGATTGAAAAAATCATATGGATGAGTCTTGGAATGATATGGCATTTGTTGAAATAAAAATTAAGTTTTGTGGATTGAATTTAAATATGTTCTTGAAATTGAATTAAACAAAAAATTTGGATATATTTTGGAATGGCAATGATTTAATGTTTTAGACTTAATTATTTTTTTAATATTATGTGACTATATTCATATTGATCATTTTTATTTAAAAATCGTGAATTTGAATATGATTATTAAAAAGGGAAATATTTTTGGAATCTTATGATGTGAAGTATTTAATAAATGTTAGTGATCAAAATATTATTTAATGAAAAGGATAATCTAATGATATTATTTTATATCATTGTATGGTTAAAGGATTGAAAAATGGGATTATTTGGTTAAATATAATATATATTTTTTACTAAATTATAATAATTAAGATGAATGATTAAGTGGTCAAATTTATTATTATTGTAGTTATTGTTGTTATTATTCTATGAGATTTATATGTTAGAATAATGTTTATTTAGAAATGAATGGGGGTTTCATATGTTTATTAACGTGTTGAACTTTGTGTAAATGGACTTAAATAAATGTTGTAAAAATATTATGATTATGGTATATGATGATATATTTTAATTATGTATTGGGATAAAAAAGGATGATTCAATTAAAATTTTAAAGATAAAATAGATAGAAATAGGAAGGAAAAAAACATGTATAAATTAATTGAGTTTTTGGAATTATAAAGGGGTTAAAGGAATACCAAGTGACATTTTAATGCTTATATAATCACAATTCCATGATAAATTACTTGATTTATCAATGGGAATTATGCTGTAATTCATGTGATGATTATAAGATGTTTTGATATTCTTATGTTGTTATTGTATAATTTATCTATTGATTTTTTAAAAGGTAAATCCTTGAATTAAGCTACAATATAGCAATGATATTTTTATGATATAGGGTAATCCTTACCTTAGGCTATGTTTAAATAAGGTGTGGGTTTATATATGTCATGATTTTTTCAATATGGGGATTATTAAAGGGGTTTGGAAGGCTTAATACTTGATCCATGTGTTTCTCTATAATATTTTTAGACAAACACTCTAAATTTTTAGAAGTATTTGAAAAAACATGTATATTTATAGGTAAGGTAGGTTGGTAAGAATTTAATGAAATTTTTAATAATCTAATTACTTAATTTAAATCGGATTATTCATTTAATTATACCCTAATTAGTATGTTAGGAACTATGACTTGTTTTGGATATTCGATGTTATCCTATTAATATATAGTTCTCACACACTATACATTCAAACTATTATAAGAATTTAGCTACACAGGTTTTTTGTATGTACGGGCTTGGACCCTGGGTACCTAGGAGTAAGAGCTAGGGATATCTGTGAGGATTACAAAGGATTTTGGAGTAGTTGATGAAGATATTTTGTCTCGGTTACATTGATTTTTGTTTGTTTCATAATTTTTAATTCATGTAATGGGTTATGATTGTTCAGTTATTTGGTAATACAACATGTAGAAACTTGTGAAAATTATGTTAGAGATTTATTATTGTCTTAAGGTATTGGTTTTTATTGTGTTTTTTTACTTTAATTATTTTTATTTACTTATGGTGATCCATTTGAGGTAAAATCACTTCCCAAGTGATACTCATAGACCCTCAGTGATATATACCATCCACCATTGATAGGGGAGTTCATTTGTGGCCATGTGGATCATAGTTTTTGTGACATGGTCATGTTAGAGAAAAATGTTTCACAAATGGTTTTGGTATACAACAATATATATGTATTGATAATATATCACCTTTAATTGAACCCCTTGATTCTCTAATAAATCCTTTATTCGTGTTTTGAATAAAAAAATCTTATGAAGATATCGAGTTATGATTTATAATAATATTTAATAATCACTTATAAAAACATAGTCTCCTCACAATTTCTTCATAAAGGGATCACTAATCATTATTGTTATCCTTACATAAATCCATATTTAATTCCATTCATCAACTATATCATCTTATAAAACATTAAAAATATAGGAGAATATTAAAAGAAATAAAAATTTTATGTGATATGTCCTCATATTGAAAAAGGGAAATTTTAAAGTGAGACAATATCAATAAACACTACCTTAATATGATTAATAATAACATATATATAAATTTCGAAAATAAAATTAAAAAGTCTAATTGAGTATATATAAAAAATTGACCATGTTTTCTTAATTATAAGAATCCAATGAATGTGAGTGGAATTAATGTTACTCATAAATATATTTTAAAATATTAATTATAAAATCAGAAACATCCCCTCACACAATATTCCAATTCTTATAATAAAATTAGTAATACATAAAATCATGTTTTGGGGACATTGTTAGATGAATCGTGAGGAGATCATGTTGGACTTTGTTAAATAAGATAGTCCCCACAAATTTATGGTTAATAAATTTCTTCACATTATAATTCATAGTTTAGAAAACTAGATAATAATAAGTATACCTTCTAGTGCAAAAAACAAACCGCTAATAGCAGCTCAATTCCATATTCCTTGTAATGAATCTTATTTTTTCATGTATTACTTTAAAATATTATATTGGTTATTTTCAAATCCATACGATGAGACAACATGATAATCCAAGGCCTAGTCAGCCTGTAATTAATATTTGTAAAAAAAATTAAAAATATTAATATCATGTGTAGACAGTTTTATTGAAAAAAGTGGAATAAATCACGAACATAGTCTCAGATTGGAAATCATAGGTTGTCATAGAGTTCATAGTGTGGGTTTTACAGTAGGTGTGACATAATGTTTGTCGTCATTGGGTTTGGGGCTTGAGTACCTTCATGGGAGAATAATTAAAGAAATTAAATTATAATTATTTATTTATTAAATTAAAATGATAACCTAATGATATATTATTTATACACTTCTTAGGTCAATTTTTAGGGTTATCCACATAACCCTGAAAATTGGGAGTAGATGTTGGAGAGAAGCATTAGAGGATGTCTTATAGAATGGCATTAGATTGAGATCAGATCAAGGATCATTATTCCAATAGAGGTCATGGATCTCACTAATGATGGAAATACAGGACCATTCTTCACTATCAATCAATCCAAACTCTAAGTGATATGTTTGATTTGAGTTATTCCATTCCTTAATTTTATCCCATTCAAACTCAGATAAATTACATGAATAAGAATTGACTTACGCATTAATGGTAGATCTATTTAAGGTTTATTTTAATTGTTTTTTGGATTATCCCTCTTTGCTCTTCTATTTTATTAAACAAAGGATTGTGTCTGAATGTAAAAATAATAAGGTTCATTCATCAAATCTTTTGGTTTATGTTTTTCTCCCCCATTTATTTGCATGTTCATCATTTGTAATTTATTTTTAAGATTTTTCAATGAATAGTATGTATATGATCATCTCTCGATCATTATTCATTGAAACAAATCAATACTGTAGGTTTGGTTTACGATCGGGGGTTCGATCAAGGTGCAATGAATATGGAAGATGATCGGAGGTGGATTAGAATTGATTGATTGTTCCTCTTCATCCAAGATTCGATGATGTAGGTACAAACAATGCATGTGGGTGTTTCCCAAGATGATTCAAAGACCAAATCCTGATTTTCAATGATGGTAATGTCATGTGATCGAAGATCAATGATATCCAATAAGAATGGTGGAGGAGGAGACCCATTGGTCGATGCATAAATGGAAGTTGTGGGTCTTCAAATCCTAGGGTACATGACATGTAATTTGAAATTACACACTGTGTGGGACCCCCATGCAGTTCTAGGGTTCTTGCGAAGAGAAACAGATAAAACCCCATGGGACCATGTCACATATCATGTGACCCATTTTTGTGTCTTGGAATGTATCTCAGTGGATACACTATCACAGACAGGCCGAAGTACATAAATATGGCCAAAGTACACGACCATGTGTACACGGGCACGACCAAGTGGACATGGACACGACTAGAGGTACATGATAATGGAGAGATTTCATGAGAAGAGTGTTGGGAGGCCTATAAAAGACATGTATGATTACCTACATGTTTTTTATTTTTATTTTTACATTCCCTATGAGACAATACCACATGGGAAGGTCAAGGATCAGATGGAAACACCGTATACCCCCAAATACATCTTGTGTACCACATTTGAGGGTGTTTGGAGCCCAGAGTTGCTGTAGTTTAGAATAGTATTAGTTTAGTGTGTTCCCTTGGTATATCACCTTGAGGGTAAAAATTGATATTACGTCCACATCCCTAGACTGTTATCCCCTATAGAGGATAATTTTCAAATAGATTTTGTGTTTTTCACCACTGAGACCAGAGTGTGATCCCCCATAATTACTTCCTATACCCTAGGTGGGGTTTTTGGAATTGATATAACCTTATTAAGAAGGGAATTTATAATCCATATAATAGTTCTTATCAGTAGGTTTGAAAGTATCATTGGAGTATGATCCCCTATATAGAGGGTTGATCCATATTTCATTTTTGGTGTGCCCCAATTGTCTTGGGTGTGATCCCCTATCTAAGTATCTAGGTCTTCAGATATAAGGACCCAGCCTTAAACATTACATAATATTTAATTAAATGAATAATTCACATTGAGGATCATTTTAGGTTTATAGATTTAGAGAATTAGGCCATAACTATTACATAATAACTTGAATATTACATGTTTACACTACTACTCATTAAATATTTTTTTCATAAAATAAAAACTCTTAAAAATAAACATGTCTAGATCCATATTTTAGACAACATGACTTTTCCTTGATCCCATCCTTGACCCTATTCATCTTTAAGTCCTGCGAAAAACATTTCAAAAACTTGGGATGAGCATAAAAATCTCAGTAAGGGTTATAAAATATGGAAGGAAAACATTAGACCATCAATAAATAAAAATCAATTAAACTATACTTTTCAATCATAACATAACTTACGAAATCATAAGATTTATGAATAACACACACAAATATTAAATCATAAAAGTTACTTATGAAATACATATCAAACTTAAATTGTAGCTATCACAGCTACATAGGGAGTTACACTTTGAATACCCATCACAGTATATTCCCTAAATCTCTTAGGAGAAACATCACATTTACCTCTGTCACGTTACCCAATGCATTGGAGAGCTATCTCGGGCACACCCGCCCTAGGTTTTTCACGAAACCAACCATATACGTAAACAATTCCCAATAACCCTAACATAATCACAACACATAACACAAGTATAAAGGAAAGATAACATTTCCACATTCCAATATATCAAATCAAGATATTGAAATAAACAATGCTTTATCTAATCATTTTCAAAACCTTTTAAAAATAGATTTTTGAATCAAAGTGTCCCATACCAATTTGAATCTTTTAAATGAATTATATTTTGAAAAAATTAATGTACATATAAATAAATCCTAAAACACATTTTTAAAACATGGACAGTAATGAGAAATATTTAGAATAATAAATCTTTAAAACATTTAAAATGATATTTTAGTTAAAGAGTTTTTTTTAACAAAAAGAGAGACGCTTGAATACAAATAATTGAGGAATAAAATTTAATTAGAACTTTATAATATCATGAGAATAATCGGATTCATGATATAATATGTCAAAGGAAAATATATACACCATATATAAGTGAATTGGTGCATAACAACAATGTAGTCTCAGGGGAAATGTAAATTGAGATGAAATCCCTTATAAAGATGGTATCCTTAAATTAAGGATAAATCAATCACATTATTATGTGTGAAAAACATAAATAAATCCAATATATGTGTATATTAATTGTAAAACAATCATAGAACATTCACACATATTCATAGGAAGACATATTCAAGAAGTACAAGTTGAACCCAAGGAATTGAAATTAGGTTAAGAAGTTCCCTCGTAAAAATTCGACAGCCTAATGACGTCACTTTAAAATTCAGAAAATGAGTTGATGAGATAAAAAGGGTATATCATAACCTGGAAATAAATTTTACATAAATAAGGATATATAAGAACATATCCCAACATAATAAGATGTAAATTAAAAGACATAACAAAAAGAGGTCTTTTAAAAAGAGGAGGGTGAAAGGTTCCTTTATAGATTGGGTAACATACGAAAGATACACCACATCAAAGAAGGATCATTAAATGAATATGTAAATACCCAAAAAAATTATATTATATTACACAATTAATACAATCATGGATATTGCATACGCCACAAAAAAAATAGTGGCCAATATAGCATGAATCTCACGAGAATAAAAAGTGAGATAAAAACCCTTACTTCGTTGTAATCAATCGAGTCGTATGACAAAAAGTTAATAACCAACAAATGAATCACATAATACCATGAATATAAATATAATAATGATAATATATATCCAATTTAAGTAAAAAATAAACCACATGCAATGAATAAGTGACAAACAATGGAAATCTTACAAAATTAAAAGCGAGATAAGAAATCCCTTACCTCTTGTCTGACTTGACTCGTTTGTTCCTTGTTATTCCTGAATAATAAACTAAATTTAATTTATAATTTCTTAAGAACCTTTTTAAAGTTTATTATTACTTTTATATAACTTATTACCATGTTATAAACATTATGTAATCTTTTAAGTTAATAATGGTTGTTTTGTCGATATTTGGTACTTGAGTCAAAAATAGACTTCTTATAATTACAAGTTGTTCACATAGTCAAAATTTCATTATATCCAGAATGATATTTATAATTGAGATATCATATATATCATATATATCAATTATATATAAGTATTTATAATATTACATAACATTTGGAGGTAAAAAATGAAATGCACCATTCATGGAGACGGTAAGCCGTACGTACGCATGAACACTACTTTCATTTATATTTATTATTTTAATGGAATTAAAACATAATGATACATAGTTATATTATAATTTTAGTACAATATAATATATAATATCATTAAATCCATCCTTTATATGTCACACATATGGCATTAACGAGTCATATCACTTTGAGGGGGCAGTAGTCCGTACATCCTCAAATGAAATTATCGCGTTTACCCATAATGGAAACCATAAAGGTAGGCTATAAATTTAAAATAAAGAAGCATAAAGAAAATATAAACATAATATATATCATATATAAATACAATTTCATCTTAATGGCCACCATGAGAGGCAGTAGGAGATAATCGAACAATCATCGTTTCATGAGGCGTTAGTTTTCCATCCACAGAAACAGTATGTTCTTCACCCATTAGATGGAGGTGTGTGTAATTTTAGTTAAAATATTTATCATAAAAACATACTAGTATATTGAGGATACTGGGGTTGTTATGAAATAAAGTAATGAAAAGAGTTTAGGGGTTGGAGAAGTAAAATAAAAGAAAAGAAGTTAAGAGGAACTATTACCTTTAATTTGGGTAACTTCCTTTGGTTTGAACCAAGAGGACTTCTTGAAGTTCCTTCTGCCTAAGGTAAGGCTTCTAGGAGAAGTAGAGGTATGTAGGGAGCTTAACTGGGCAGAGTTTGGACGAGCCAAAAGGTTTGAGAGGTGTGAGGAATTGGTTAGAAGTGGTGTCCTTTTATAAGGGGGAGGAGGGGCTCTTTAGGAAAGTGTGAAAAAATTATTTTATTATATAATGATATTCGGTTTCTAAATGTCAAAAACTAAAAAAAGTCAAATATAAGGTGACTCATGGTCGAAATAAAATCATCCAATAAAAATTGGATAGGTTTTGGATGTTATTTTAATATTTATATTTATATATATTTAAATCATTTATTAAAGAGATATATAGTGCATCATTATTGTGTCATAAATAATTTAAATTATTTTATGTCTAAAAATTATAAAAAAATACCATGATGTAAGAAATATTTTTATATTTCCAATTAATATTTATAGTCAAAAAAATAATTTATATAACCCCTTGTAAAGATTAATTTACTAAAAGATATTTTCTTTTTTTATTTTGCCTTTACTTTAAGTTAATTAATCTAAATTGTCATTATCACTCCCAAGTGGCTCAATGGGATCCCAAAATCAACCCAAAGATGCTCATGGTCGTAAATGACTCAACCAATAAGGTTTGGAAAAGTGTTAAGGTAATTTTAAATTATTATAATATTATTTTTACCTTAATTACCCTATTTACCTTTAACCGCGGTAAATAAAATTCAAAAGTTACTATTCATAAAAAAAATATTTTCATCTTATTGAACCACATTTTACTTACTAATAACAACCATGTATTTCGGTTTTTTGAAATTCAATTCACAAAAGTGGTAAAATTTCATTTAAATGAAAAATTCAGTTTTTTTAACTACTATTAAGTGGTTTCACTATTCATCAAAAATTGATGTTTTTCAGAAAAATACCAAAAATTCAGCCTAAGATTTAATTGATATTATGAATTCAAAAATTATGTCTATTTTTCTAAATTCTAAACATAGATTTTTCATTAATTAATTTAAAATTAATTCCTGTTGTTAAAACAAATAGCGTGTTTTTAAGAAACAATAACTATCCAAAGATTGACGCTTGTTTATGTCCAAATTCAAAGTGAAATTAATTCCAATGACCAACATTGGGTTAAATAGTAAAAATATATTCTAATTACAATTTAAAACCAATAAAAATTATAATCTAACCATATAAAAAATTAGATTAAAACACAGTTTTGAATTAAAATACAATATTTTTCACTATTCATTAAAAAAATGAACTTTATCAAAAAAAATTCCAAAAATTTACACAAAGTAAATTTTTATGTCCCCATTATAATGAAGGATTTTATTTAGACAATTAGAATGTATTAAAGTGACCAAAACTATATTTAAATAGGTTTCACCATTAAAAGCCGATATATCGACCTTTTAATGTAAATTGTGCTTAAAATTAGATTCATTCATATTTTAAGCCTCTAAATTTTATTGGATAAATGTAAATACATTTAAAAAACATATATAATCATATTCTATTTAGTTCTATTCATTACTTCCAATACAACGGCTAGGCAATAACTACCATTTAAAATAATAATATTATATTATTAGTGTGCAACATATGATTTCAAAGAAACCCGTTGTTACATATCGGGTACGCCATAAAACATAGCGTCCCCTTTAATTTAAAATTAATATTTAATTGAAAAATATTAATAAATATGAAAAGTGTCTTATTCCTTATTTATCTGGGATGTTATATTCTTCCCCCCTTTTGGAAATTGCATCCCTGTAATTTTAAAACTGGGCTTGGAAACTTCATTAAAAGTCCCACATCAAAAAAGAGTCAATAAAACTATCACTTTAAAAGAAAGAAATAAAAGTACAATGGTCACCCGAGATAACCCATACTATGATTACATGTAGGAAAACATGGACATCAAAGAGATAAAAAACAGTCAAGTTCTGATAGAGAGTGATAGAAAACATGATTAGGAGAAAGTTACCCACCAGAAAATCACAAACTTGTGATTTGTTAAACGGTCTTTGATTACCCAGTAGAAAACCTAAACCAAATTTTTTTTTGTTTTACATTCCTTTTCATAATTTGGAAGAATTCATTTACTACATAGAATAATAACATAAGGAAATATACTTACCTTCAAGCAGAGTTTCATCCTTTAATAAGTTTCTTTCAAAAAAAAAATCCTTTCTCAAAACAAAGAGAATTCAAAAAGACTTGATCACATCAAAATCACAAGAATAATCTTCTTGAGAATCACATAATCCAAAAAGAAGAACTATATATTACCCTTGTCTTTAGACATCAACTAAAACCAAAATGGTTAGTGGGAGATCAGTTAATACCCAAAAAGGATAATCTTTTACAAAAAGAAAAACTACTCTTAATCTCCAAAATTTGTAAAACAATACCCAAAGTTCAACCAATACCATTAAATAAACAATTGTCCTTAAAACTCTTCAAAGGTAATAAAAACTAAGATTGAAACCCAAATATCATAAGGATTTAATTACATAGTCTTCCAAGATAATTCTTATCATTTATCTCCAAATAACATCAGTTAGTCATAAAATATCATATTGAAAAGTAATTAACCTAGTCACATATTCTCCATTATAGGTTAATCAGTTTCATAAATAAACCAAATAATCATATTTCCAAAATAAAAACATAGATTCATCTAAACTAAAATTTCAACCATTATTCCACAATTGAAATCTCATAGTATTATATCTTCCTTAGGCATATATTATTTCCTCAAAAGAGAGAACGTCTTCCACAACAACCTTTATCACTTAATCACTAAATCATTTTTCTATACTATGTATATCCATTTGATAAAACATAAGTTCCAAAAATCAACTTATTATTGTTCCATAAAAACATTTTAATAAAATAATAAGTCATACTAACCAGGTAATTCAAGTAGGATAGTGGTAAGCAATGCGCCCTTTTCACCCTTCGGTTGGGGGTTCGATTCCTATGGCCTAACCAGATGCGACGGGTTGTCACCCATCCTACGGGTTGTCCTTTTTATAAAACTCAAATATAACCCTAACATGTTTTAACCTCAATGGTTTCCTTATACCTCTCAGTTTCATCCAAATTCATTATGATGTCAAAATCTTAATTATTGAAGTCTTATTTCACCACCATATGATAAAATAAAATGATCCCCAAAATGAAGAACATCATACATTGGTCAGGGTGTCCATTTGGTTTGATCGTCATCTTGTTCATTTAGGTAGAAGGTACATGCATTGCAACAATGATTTTGAGATCCTTCAAAATAATTTTATTCCTATATCCAAATACACCGTGTACAACATGGGTCATATGTGTGTTCACAGAAAAATATTTTTGGAAAATAATCAGCTATGACATATAATTTCAAAACATCCGATAAAACATGATTTCTATAAAATAGTCATACTGAATTTGAGTTTAAACATTCAATTAATGGTCCTTTCAAAGTACCATAGGTATGTGATGAGATACTATATTGTAAAAGAAAATATAAATAGGTTTCTCAAGGGTCTCCTTCTTCAGCACCATTTTTAAAATCATAATATGCTTCAAAACCTCGTGATAAGGTAAAATATTTGAAAATGCCTTGATAATATTTACCTTTCTTGAAAATATGAGAATATTGTGAAAATATGATTTGTCTAAATACACCCCATGATCCATGATGATAATGAGGTATAGTGGAGGTGTTTGATATCACAAACAACTGCTTTCAAGTGAGTTGTATGCTAGAAAAAGTTTCACCATCATCCGAACATGACTTTACAATAATTATTGCAAGCATGTCATCAAGAAGAGATAAGAATGTCATTTGAGATCATCTTCCTTCTATTTGTAACTGACTTTCCTTGATCTAAAAAAGTTATAAAACAAGGATTTAACTGAAATAATAGACATAAGGACTAACAAGGTGTCTAACGAAAACTCCTAATCCCTAAAGTTGTCTAAACCGACCATTGATACCAACTATAAGGACCTATCCTTAAACATTACATAATATTGAATTAAATGAATAATTAACATTGAGGATATTTTTAGGTTTAGTGTTTTAGAGAATTAGGCCATAACTATTACATAAAAACTTGAGTATTACATATCGACACAACTACTCAGTATCAATTTTTTTCATAAAATAAAAACTCTTAAAAAGAAACATGTCTAGTTCCATATTTTAGACAGCATGAATTTTTGTTGATCCCATCCTTGACCCTATTTATCTTTAAGTCCTATGGAATATATTTCAAAAACTTGGGATGAGCATAAAAAGCTCATTAAGGGTTATAAAATAAGGAAGGAAAAAATTAGCCCATCAATAAATAAAAATCAATGAAACTATACTTTTCAATCATAACATACCTTATGAAATCATAAGATTTATGAATAACACACACAAATAATAAATCATAAAGGTTACTTATGGAATCCATATCAAACTTACATTGTAGCTATCACTGCTACATAGGGAGTTACACTTGGAATACCCATCATAGTATATTCCCTAAATCTCTTAGGAGAAACATAACGTTTACCTCCGTCACGTTACCCAATGCATTGGAGAGCTATCTCAGGATCACCCGCCCCAGTTTTATCACAGAATCACCCGTATACATAAACAATACCCAATAACCATAACATAATCATAACACATAACACAAGTATAAAGAAAAGATTACATTTCCACATTCCAATATATCAAATCAAGATATTGAAATAAACTATGCTTTTATCTAATCATTTTCAAAACCTTTTAAAAAGAGATTTTTGAATCCAAGTGTCCCATACCACTTTGAAGCTTTTAAATGAATTATCATTTGAAAACATTAATGTCCATATAAATAGATCCTAAAACCCATTTTGAAAACATGGACATTAATGAGAAATATTTTGAAGAATAAATATTTAAAACATTTAAAACGATATTTTAGTTAAAGAGTTTTTTAACAAAAAGAGAGATGCTTGAATAAAAATAATTAAGGAATAACATTTAATCAGAACTTTATAATATCATGAGAATAAAGGTATTCATGATATAATATGTCAAAGGGCAATATATACACCATATAAGAGTGAATTGGTTTATAAAAACAATGAATTCTTAGTGGAAATGTAAATTGAGATGAAATCCCTTATAAAGATGGTATCCTTAAATTAAAGATAAATCAATCACATAATTATGTGTGACAAATATAAATACACCCAATATAAGTGGATATTAAGTATAAAAAAATCATAGGTCATTCACAAATATTAATAGGATGACATATTCAAGAAGTACAAGTTGAACACAAGGAATTGAAATTGGGTTAAGAAGTTCCCTTGTAAAAATTTAACATCCTAATGATGTCACTTTAAAATTCAGAAAATGAGTTGATGAGAGATTCCTAGAATATAAGGTTCTGGCAGTGGGTGCTGGTAGTGGGAACCCATGACTTGAGACCTCAAAAGAAGGTAGATGATGATAGTTGAATAGATCTAATCATGTCATATTCTTTAGGATATGATCCTAGGATAAAGGATAAGTGGAACATAGATTTTAGGATGGCTTGAGTCAGCTGATGGAGAGGCAATTTTTCTCTTTTTACAGTCGAGGAAATATTGCATAGGATTGTACAAACCATCATAAACTGATCCGAAGATGGTTGAGGGAGAACCGAGGTTTAGACATAGGCAGTATCAAGGTGGTCCATAGGGAAGAAAACATGGAAGAGGTGTCAGTAGTGCAACATGAGGTGGAAGAATGTTTGAATCACTACAACCACCACCCCTTGGTGTTCCATGTTATTCTTATGTATTTTTTGGTCAAGGTGGAGTAAAACTGCAGTCTATGGAAGCATGTGACCTTGAGGCTCCATGAATGATATGAGGTATGATATATATCTTTTATACCTTAGATTTTGTACTGATAGACATAGTTCTGAGTCATTCCTTTCTTTCCACTTCTCTGGTTCAAGACACAAAGAATATAATTGAGCCTTTGGATCAACCATTAGACTTAGAGGATCCAAAATAAGGTGACTTAATGATTACACACTTCTTATACTAGTGAAATATTACTCTTGGAGGTGATGGCTCCACATGGAATCATTTTTTAACAGTGATGTGGCCTTATGATTTCATCTTATGTATGGAGTATCAATCCATAGTTCATGACTATATTAATAGTTTTAGGCAGATTATGTAGTGTTTTTACAGTTATGAGATGAGTTTTTCCTTTCTTGGTGAAATGGAAACCATGGAAAAGAAGGATGAGATTAGGTGGATATTGTATCCAATTACACACTAGTTGGGTAGAATGAATTTTTGAGTAGCAGATGTAATGTGAAACCAATTCCCTATGGTAGTTGCAGAGTATCTAGATGTCTTCCATGAGGATGTTCCAAGATTTATACCTCGATGATAGATAGACTTCTGTATTGAATTACACCCTTGAATGACCCTAATATATAACCATGTATAATAAATGGCTCCCACAGAGCTTCGTGAGCTAAGGGTACTGTTAGAGGACTTACAAGAGACACTACTACAAAATTATATTTGTACAACACTAAGGCATTACCAATAGTAGATAAAAGCACTATTAAATACCTCCTTTGTCAGTGCTAAAAAGGAGGTCTTTAACAGTGTTTTTTGGCACTGTTAAAGGTGGTCTGTAACAGCGCTGAAAAACACTATTAAAGGGGGACCATTATCAATTCTTTATTATAAGTACTGATAAACTACCACTCTTTATCATCACATTTAAAAAGACACTGAGAAATGGGGTCTTTTATGAGTTCTTGTAAAAAAAGAACTGATAAAGGGGAGGGGGGTTAATCAACAATTTTTTGGAAGCCCAGATAAAGAACCCCTTTATCAGTGCCTTTTTCATTAGTGATGATAAGGGTATACTTCAAAAAAATTATATTTCAGCAAATATAATATATTTTTATTTTTATTATATTTATATTTATATAAATAAAATATAAATATTATTTGAAAATATGTTTTAGATACGGTAAATAGGCATTTACACTCAATATAGAAGATATTTAGTGAATATGGATTATAAAATAATTAAAAAATAAATTAAAAATTTGATTATAATTACCGAGTAATAGTCATTTAATATCAATTTTAAGATAAAAAATCAAACAATTAATAAAAGATCTAAAATATGTTGAAAATGTAACTCGAACTTCAAGTGACTATAACCTTTAATCTGGGTGTCCATTTGGACTCTACCATATATCAAATCGAATCCTGTGATGAGATCTACGACTTTAAGGACATAGATAATCCTCTATCACAATTTATGAGGAAAAAAGGAACATAAGGCCTCCAAAACTATGTTTTTAGTCGGGGTACCCCAATGTTTTAACATTCTATGGATTTTAAACCTCGTTTAAGGGGGTCTTATTTCCTTTTTTTGGTGGAGATAGAATTTATTACTAGAGAATACATTTATATTGAATTTTAGGTTTTTAAATTTTTATCATTTTTCACAACATAATTTTATTTATAATTATATATATGCATGTTTTGTTATATTTACTTATAATAAATCAATCATATAAAAACATATATCAATATATTTATATAAAAATGCATATTCTAATTTATGTAAATAAATATATTTTCTAAAAATGTATTTAAAATAGTATCTAATAATTTTTTTACATTATACAAATATATTTATAATGTTTATATATACATACATGTGTGTATTAATATACAGATATACATATATATATATATATATATATAATATTATAATATAAGTAAATGAATATAATATATAATATATTTAAATTAACATAAATAAATAAATATATATATATATATATATCACACAGACACATATATTGTACAAATGTATTTAAAAATAATTATATAAATATATTAATTTAAAATATATAGGTAAATATATATATGTGTAAATATATATATATCATTAAACAGGAAACAAAACAATAGGGTGTAGTGGTATAGGCATTCCATATTCGAAGGAGAGGTGTAGGGTTCGAATCCAGGCAGGCGTGCATGAGGTTGGAAATTCGAAAAGCACTGATAAAAGGGTTGGTTGGTTGAAAAGCACTGATATATTTGGGGGAGCACTAGTAATGGTGTTGTGGAAGCGCCGATAAAGGGTTCAGGATCATGGATATAAAAAACAGAATTTTACCCCTTTAACAGAACTACCTTTATCAGCGCTAAAAACACTATTAAACACCCCCACTAATAACACTAAAAAAGAGCTGTTAAAAGGGCCCTTTAATGGCGCTAAAAAAGTACAGCTAAATACATTTATAATAGTTCTTTTCTAAGCACTTTTAAAGGGGTACATTAAGAGAACTTTTTATCACTGATAATTACATCGATCTTTTAACCATTCTCCAATTATTTGTTCTTTTTAGTGATGATAAAGGCCTATTATAGAATTGTTAAAGGGATCTTTTGTTATAGTGATGCTGTATTTTTGAGACCCAGTGTATCCCCATGTGCATCCCCAATTTTTTTTTCAAGAATGAGGATGATAGCATGAGGTTATGTGTGAACTAATAATACTTTGAATCAGGTGATTGTGAAAAATATGTATCCACTAATGAAGATTGATGACCTCTTCTATCAATTGAGTGGGACATGATGGTTCTCAAACATTGAAATCGGTCAAGGCTATCACCAGCTATGTGTACAGGATGTGGATATATCAAAGATGACATTTAGATGGCACTACAGTCACTATGAGTACTTTTTGATTCCTTTTTTAATGAAGAAAACACCCATAGTGTTCATGGGAATCATAAACTAGATCATTCAGGATATCATAGAATGGTTTTTGGTGGTATTCATTGATGAGTTCCTAGTGTGCTCGGTTTCTGAGGAAGAGCATGCAAGACACTTGATGATGGTCTTTGACGTACTCTGAGAGAACAATCTTTATGGAAAGATCTTGAAGTTTTAATTTTGGATTCACGAAGTCCACTTATATGGACATGTAATATCAAATGAAATGGTGGTAGTGGACCTGTTTAAGGATTAAGAAGTACTAGCTTGGGACCCACCCAAGAGTGTTAACAAGGTACAAAGTTTCCTTTGGTCGATGGGGAACTATTGGAGGTTTGTACCTGATTTATATATATTGGAAGCACCCTTAACATCTTTTACCAAAATGTGGCATCCTTTGTGCGGATAGAAATTTTCCAATAGTGGTTTCAAGAGTTGAGGAAGAGGTTGATGAGAACCCCAATTTTGATATTTCTAGAGGAGTGTGTCGAGTATGTTGTGTTATTTTATTTCTCCGTGATCAAACTTGGTTGTGTTCTAATTCATAGGAATATGGTAATTACCTATGTGTTGAGTAAGTTGAGACTACATGAGAAGAATTATTTGACCCACGATCTTTAACTAGAAGTGGTAGTCTTCACCCAAATTATGTGGTGACACTACCTAATGGATGAGGTATTTATCATCGACAATGACCAAAATTATATAAAGGATATATTCTATTAGATTGTTATAAACATGATAGATAGTCGATTGTTCAAGATCCTATAGGACTATGACTTCGAGATTTTCTATATGCTTGGGAAGGAGGCCATAGTGAAAATGCCCTCAATGGAAAATCTTATTCTCATTTTTCAGCTAAGGTGTCAGAATATTTGTCCTCATTGCAGTTTTACTTACTGGGAATGGATGGTGCTTTATATCTTCAGTCGATGGTTGTTACCCCACCTATTTTATAGAATTTTAAGAATTATCATAATGTGGATACCGACTGTGAGACCTTATATACTTAGATATCCATTAGACATCCTCTAAATAAATATTCTGAAGGTTTGGAGAACATTATCCTTTTCAGAGGATATATGATGGTACCATTGATGTTTTGGGATGATGTGATGATGGAGTCACATAAATCCCCTTTGGTGGTACATCTTGTTGTATAAAAGATGTACCAAGAAGTATTACTTCACTTTTGGTAGCTAGAAATGATGATTTATGTTACAAAGTTTGTCTATCAATTCCCCACCTGTCAGCAAGTGATATCTAAGCACTGGGTTCCAATGGATTTAGATCAAGACATTAAGGTTCCATAGTGGATGTGGGATGGTATATCCATGGACTATGTGATAGGGTTACCATGTACATACATGGGAAATGATTCCAATTCTATGATCGTAGACCTACTCAACAAGTCTGACCACATCCTAGAAATTTGAAAGCATAGTTTAGTAGATAATTTTCAATTATTCTTTATGATCGAGATAGTCAGGCTATATGGAGTTCCCTCAATGATCACTTCCGGTCATGATGCTCACATTATGTAGTTATTATAAAGAGGATTCTAGGAGACCTTTGGGAATCAGTTTCATTTGAGCATGGTGTTTCGCCCCCAGAATGATGGACAGGCTAAGAAGACCATTCAAATCTCAGAGGATATGCTATGAGCTTGTATATTGAATTTTGGATGTAATTTGGTGGCCTCACCTTACCTTGGTGGAGTCTGCATGAAACAAAAACTACCATTAAACCTTGTTATGGAACAATTCTAGGACTTTTATGGGAAACCATGTTGGACTCTGACTTCTCAGAAAAATCCCGGAGAGTTTGAAAATATGATCCTAGAGTTGGTGACAACTGGAAAAAAGAAGGTGAATATCATCCATGAGTGGATTATGCCTACAAAGACCCATCATAATTCTTATATGTACTGATGATAGAGGCCAATTGTGTTTGGGTAGGGAGGCTATGTGGTCATGAGGGCCTCACTGAAACATATATTATAGATATTTGTATGAGGTGACAAGATATATCAAAGATTAATTGGCCATGTCTAGATATTGAATAGAGTTGTAAAGGTGGCATGCCTCTTAGCTATACTACCGCAGTTAAATCGGGTATACAACGTCTTCCATGTGTCGTTGATGATGAGGTACATGCACGACCCATCACATTTTATCAATTGGGGTGAGATGTACACCAAGGATGGAGATACCTTTGTTGAGTACCCGGTGGAGATCAAGGATTGGTGGGTGAGGATCCTTCATGGGTGATAAATTCCCCTTGTTTGTGTCCAGTGGTAGCATGCGAATCTTTAGGAGAGCAGTTGGGAGTGGGACATCCAGATTAGAGCGTAGTACCCTCATCTTTTAATTATTTTTTTCTCATTTTGGGATGAAATAACTAAGGTTTTGGGAATATAACAACTCTCATTTTTTTATTTATTAATTTAGAATATTATATGGATTATTTTTGGAGCTAGACACAGATATAGAGTGAGAATACATGGCCCAAGGAGCCCATAATTAATATTTGGAAAAAATATTAAAAAAATTAATATCACACAAAAACTATTTTCCTAAAAAAGTGGAATAAATAATGAATAAAGGCACATATTGGAAATAAAATTCCTCTATGGTGCTCAATGTGTGTCTTTTCCCATAGGCATGACATAATCTATGTCAACATCAGGCATTAGGCTTGAGTTCCTTCATGGGTGTACAATTAAATATATCTAATTATATTTTTATAATTATTCAATTAAAATCCTAACCTAATGATCTCATATTTATACGCAGTTATGGAAAATTTATAAGGATATCCCCATAACCCTGTGAATTTAGAGGATATATTAGTTAAAATAATTGGAGGATATATTGGTGAACAACATCGAATCAACATTATATCAGGAATTGTTTCACCACCAGAGTTGTTGGATATCACCAAGAATAAAAACACATAACCATTCTTCATCAGCGATCCATCTAAACTGTAGGTTGGAAGTTTGATTTATGTGATTCCATACGATTATTTTATCCTGATTGAACACAGATCAATTAAAAAAACAATAATTTATTCTAAAATCTATCATATATTTATTTATGAATTATTTATTTTATTGTTGTATTATAATTCATGAATCATCTATTTTCTTCAAAAAAGAATCATGTTAGAATAAAAAAATGATCTAGGTTCATTCCTCACATCTTTTGGTTTACAGATTTCTCCTCTGTTTCATTATATATTAACCATTGATATTTTTTTGGCTAATTTTTCAACCAATACCAGGTATTTGATCATTATGTGACCATTTTTCAATGAAAAAAAAAATTATATGGGTGTGGCTCATGATCAGGGGTGTTATCAAGGTAAGATGATGACAGAGGATGATCAGAGGTAGATCAGAATGGATTGGTGGTTCATGTTCTTCTCGTATTCGATGGTGTAGTTACATATAGTGCAAAAGGATGTTTCTTGAGTGGATTTGAATCCATAATCCTAGTACTTGATAATGGGAAGGTCATATAACCATGTATCCAGGATTTCCATCATGGAAATTTGTGGTAGGGACATGGAGGGTAATGTTTATGTTTAACCAATTGGATTTGTAAATCCTAGCTTACTTGTTGTGTAATCTGAAATCAGATGTTTTGTGCCCCCTGGAATCCACTAGGGAATTCACGGAGAGAAAGATATCACATTCCATGTGAACCCTTTCAAATTTTATGTGACCCATGTTAGTGACTTGGAATGTAACTATATAAGGACCCGAGCTTAAACCATACTTAATATTGAGTTATTTGAAGAATAAACATTGAGGATCTTTTCAAGTTTAGAGTTTTAGAGAATTAGATCATAAATCATGCATTACATTCCACATTTAAACAAAGTGGTTACATAAAGATAGTATTCATTGTTTCCCATCAACGGAAACATATTTAAAATAAAACATGGATTCTTTCTTGACACTTTCATGCCACTATCATCATATCATGTACCTTTCCCTTGACCTGTGAAAAACATTTCAAAAACTTGGGATGAACATAAATATCCCAGTAAGGGATATAAAAATTCGGAAAGGAAACATTAGTACATGTATACATAAGAATCAATGAAATCATACTTTACTCATAAAACATAAGCACGTTAACATACCTCATGAAATCATAAGATTTATGAATAACTCATAGAAATAATAAGACATAAAGGTAACTTGAGGCATTCATAACATTCTTACGTAGGGAGTAACCCTCATGGTTACGTTTGAAATACCCATCATAGTATATTCCCTAAATCTCTTCTGAGAAACCTTAGCATTTAACCCCTTCACGTTACCCAATGCATTTGAGAGCTATATTGGGCTCACCTGCCCTTAGTTTATCACGGAACCACCCATTTTCATAAACAATTCCCAAGAAACAAAACATAATCATATCTAATAACTTAATCATAAAGGAAAGATAACATTCCCACATTTTAATAACAATATAACATTTTAAGATATTGAAATAATGAATCCATTCGAAAAAAACCATTATCAAAACCATTTAAAACATTCAATAAAGAGATTTTTGAATCAAACTGTCCCATACCACCTTGAAGATTTTAACATTTTAAACCATTAATATCCATATAAATAAATCCTTAAAACCATTTTGAAAACATGGATATTAATAAGAACAAATCATTAAAACATTTAAAGCGATATTTTAGTTAAAGGGTTTTTACCAAAATTAGAGACACTTGAATACAATAATTGAGAAATAACATTTAATCAGAACTTTATAATATCATGAGAATAAATGTATTCATGATATAATATTCCAAAGGACAGTATATACACCATATAAGAGTGAATTGGTGCATAACAACAATGAAGTCTCAATAGAAATGTAAAATGAGATGAAATCCATCATAATGAAGGTATCCTTTAAATTAAGGATAAATAAATCTCAAAATTATGTGTAAAAAAATATAAATACACCCAATATAAGTGGATATTAAGTGTAAAATAATCAAATGTCATTCACACATATTCAAACGATGACATATTCAATGTTTAACCCAAAGAAATCAAAATTGGGTTAAAAAGTTCCCTTGATAAAATTCGACAGCCTAACGACGTCACTTTAAAATTCATAGAATTAGTTGATGAGAGGGAAAATGGTATCTCATCACTTGGACATAAAATTTACATCAATAAGGATACATAATAACATATCCCAACATAAAAAGATGTAAATTAAAATATATAACAAAATAAGTCTTTTTAAAAGAGGAGTGTGAAAGGTTCCCTTACTGATTTTAGAAACTTTCGAAACGTACACCCCATGAAAGAAGGGTCATAAAATGAAGATGTAACTACCCATAAATGAGATTATATTACACAAATAGTAAAATAATTGGCAGTACATACACCACAAAAAAGGAAATAGTGTCCAATGTAGCATGAATCTCATGGGAATAAAAAGTGAGATGAAAATCCCCTTATGAAAATTCGGAAGCCTAACGGTGCCACATAAAACTTCCAAAAATGGATTGATGAGATAAAATAGGGTATCTAATCATATTAAAATAAAATTTACAGAAAGAGTAATATAAAAGAATATCCCCCAACATAAGAAAGAGGAGCTTAAAGTAAGTTACATAAAAAGAGTACTTAAAAATAAAGAGAGAGGTAGGGTCCCTTACGAAAATTCAGCAGCCTAACGACGCCACATAAAAATTATTAAAATGAATTGATGAGAGTAAGAGGGGGTAAATCATCATATTAAAATAAAAATTAAATTATGGTGAATATTAAATAACATCCTCCAAGATAAGAACATGGAGCATAAATGAAATGACATAATAGAGGGTACTTAAAAAGAAAGAGAGAGGTTGGATCCCTTACCTCAAGTCCGACTTGTCTTGTTCGTTTCTTTATATTTTTGAATAATAAACTTTGGTCAATTTATAATTGATCAAGTTCCTACTCTAAATATTATTATTCATTTCATATCACATATTACAATGTTATAATAATTGGTTAATAATGTGAGTTCATATCAGACGTTTTTGTCGATGTTTGGTACATGAGTCAAAAATGAACTTGTTTGAAAATGATTGTCCATGTAGTTATAAGTAAATCATATACAGAATAGTATTAATGATTTAAATATCATATATATCAAGTACATATTCATTTTATACTATTCCATAACATTTGGATATAAAAAGAAATGAAATGCACCGTTCATGGAGACGGTAGGCCGTACGTACGCATGAACGCTACTTTCATTTCTTTGTCATATTAATGGAATTAAAAATAATTTAGAGATACATATATTATAATTACAGTATAATATATATGTTTTATAGGTCACATAAGTTCATTATTTTCATTCTTTATACATTCCATGTATTGCATGAACGAGTCACATCACTTGAGGGGGCGGTAGTCCACACTTCCTCGTATGAAATTATCTCAATTTCACAACATGAAAAGCATAAAGGTATGTTTTAAATATAAAATACATAAGCATATGGGAAACATAAATACAATATATATCATATATAAAATACAGTGACATCATAATGGCCACCATGAAAGGTGTTAAGAGAAGATTGAACAATCATCGTTTCGTGAGGCAGTAATTCGCCATCCACAGAAACAGTATGTTCTTTAACCATTAAATGGAGGTGTGTGTAAGTGTAGCTCTAATAATTAACATAAAACATCCTAGTATATGGAATATACTGGTGTTGTTACAAAATAAAGGAATAAAAAGAGTTTATGGGTTTGTAGATGCAAAATAAAACAAAAGAACACAAGAGAAGACATTACCTTTAAATCGGGTAACTTCTCTTGGTTTGAACCAAAAGGGTTTCTTGAAGAGAATTATTCCAAAGGTGAGGCTTCAATGATGAATATAGGGATGTGGAGAGATGAAATGGGCAGGTTTTTTCCGAGATAAAGACATGAGAGGTGTGGATAAGGTGGTAGAGGTGGGGGCCTTTTATAAGAGAAGAGGAGGGGCACTCTTGGAAAGTTATAAACTATTACTCTATTATAAAATTATTTTCGGATTTCAAAGGTCCCAAAATGATATATTTCGAGGATAAAGTGATAATGTTTTTAAATCCACCCATCCAATAGGCTCGTGACAAGTTTAATACTTACAGGTCACCATATCTTCTCATTTTATTTAAATCGTTCATTTATGAGGTAATCACTACATCATCACGGTGTCATAAATAAACTAATTTATTTAATGTCTAAAAATTATAAAAAACTATCATAATGTAGTAAATCTTTTTATCTTTCTAATTAATATTTATAGTCAAAAATATTACTTGTATAACCCCATGTAAAAATTGTTTTAGTAAAACAATACATGTTTGTGACATTTTAATTTTAACTTTAAATAAAAAGTTATTAATGTCATTTTCCATCCAAAGTGGCTCCATGGGGTCCCCAAGTTGACCCATGGATTGTCTGGGTCGGCCATGACTCATCCAATGAGGATAGGACATGTGTCAATGTCATTTCATATTATTATAATATTATCTTTACCTTAAATTACACTAATTTCCCTTAATCACGATTAATAAAACATAAAAGTTACTATTCACCAAAAAATTATTTTAATCTCATTGAACCAAATTTTACTTCCTAATGACAACCATGTATATCGGATTTTTGAAAACCAAATCACAGAAGTGGTAAAGTTTCATTTAAATGAAAAAATCAGTTTCTTTAACTACCACTTAGTGGTTTCACTATTCATCAAAAATTGATGTTTTTCAGAAAAATACCAAAAATTCAACGTAATATATATTTGATATTCTGAATTCAAAAATGATGTTTATTTTACAAAATTCAAAATATATAAGTTGCATTAATTAATTTAATAATTCATTCTCGCTGTCAAAACAAATAGCGTGTTTTTAAGAAACAATATCTATTAAAAGATTGACACTAGTTTAAGTCCAATTTCAAAGTGAAATTAATTACAATGACCACTATTGGATTAAATGGTAAAAATATATTCCAATTAAAATTTAAAACCAATTAAAAATATAATCTAACTATATATTTAAATTAGATGAAAAAGCAGTTTTGATGTAAAATGCAGTATTTTTTCACTATTCATTTTAAAAAAAGAACAATACCAGAAACATACCAAAAATTTAACCAAAGTAAATTTCAATATCCCAACCATAAAGAATAAGTTTATTTTGACAAATAGAGCTTATAAAATTGTCAAAAGTTAGATTTAAAAAAGGTTCTCCATCAAAAGGCGGTAAAACAATCTTTTAAAAATATTAGAATATTTATTCTTAAAATTGGATTCATTTGGATTTTAAGCCTCTAAAATTTATTGGATAAATGTAAAAAATATTTAACAAACATATGTAATAATTTTTTATTTATTTCTGTTCATTCTCGCCATTACAACGGCTAGGCGTTAACTATTATAATATTATTATATTATTAGTGTGCAACGTAAGATTTCAAAGAAACGCGTTTTTGCGTATTGGGTACACCATCAAGAATAGCATTCCCTTTAAAGTAATATTAAAATTTTATTCACAAATATTTATAAACATTAGAATGTAATATTATTTATTTACCTGGGATGTTGCATCCTTCCCCCCTTTTGGGAATTGCGTCCTCACAATTTCAAAATTGGGCTTGGAAATTTCATTGAAAGTCCCACATCGGAACATGAGTCAGTAAAACTATCACTTTAAAAGAAAGGGAGAGAAGTAAAAAGGTCACCCGAGTTAACCCATACTAGGATTCCACGTATGGAAATATGGATATGGAGGAGAAAACAAAGGGTCATGTTCTGATGGAGAGTGATAGTAAACATGTCTAGGAGAAAGTTAACCACAAGAAAATCACAAACTTGTGATGGGTTAAATGATATTTGATTCCCCAGTAAGAAAAGTTAACAAATTTTTTTTTTGTTTTAAGTTACTCTTCATTGAGGAATTTATTTTTGAGCTTAACTAAATCATAATGAAACATACTTACTTGTCACATAGACTTTCAACTTTTACTAGATTCCTTAATCAAACTCATTTTTTCTCTGAAAGACGAGTATTTAGGAAGACTTGTTCGCATTAAGAGTACTATAATCAACTTCTTGAGAATCACCTAATCCACAAAAGGGAACTATATATTTCCCATGTCTTTAGATCTCAACCAAAACCAAACCAAAAAGTTTAGTACGAGGTCAGATAATACCCAAAAAATATATGTTTTTTACAAAAAGAAAAAAATACTCCTAATCTCCAAAATTTGTCAAACAAAACCCAAAGTTCAACGAAGACCATTTAATAAACAATTTGTCCATAAAATTCTTCAAGGTAATCCCAAATAAGATTTAAACCCAAATATTCGAAGGATTTAATCACATAGTCTCCCAAGGTACAAATTAACATTTATCTCCAAATAACATCAGTTGCTCTTAAAGTCTCATATTGAAAAGTAATTAACCTAATCACATATCCTCCATGGTAGGTTAATAATTTCCATAGATAAACCAAAATAAACTTACTATTGATTCATAAAATCATCCAACTAAAAAAAATAATTAGTCAAACTAACCAGGGACTTCACGTAGTCCCATGGTAGGCGATAAATACCAGCCGCACTTTGGTTGTGGGTTCGATTCCCACCGCTTTGTCCGACGCTACGGGTTGTCACACGGTCTGCGTTTTGCCCTTTTTCCAAAACTATATAATTATTAAAACATTCCCCAATAAGAGATAAAATCTTAAAAAATAACCATAACATAATTTAACCTCAATTTTACATCATTCCTTTCATCTTCCATCATAACATATAGTAACCCATAATTACCTCAAAATTAAGGATCATATAAACCCTAATGGTTACCTTTATAATTATCACACGAACTTCCACATCGAGTTGGATCTCTCATACAAGAGGCATTAAAGAACTCACCAAGGTTCAAGTGGTTGATCATGACTCCTGATAGTTGGTTTAGAATAACCACAAGATTTCTCATTGAATACCCTATTTCATCCAGTCTCTTAATCAGAGAACCACCACAATTTCCTTCAAACCCATTGTCACTTTGGTGCCTACTAGATCCATCCATTTACTAAAACCACAAAGTTCAGTGTGAGTATATCAATAAAATCACCATGTACTAAAGAGGAAGATAAACACTAAGATATAATTATCCAAGTTATCTAGAACTCATTACAACCTTCAAAAATAACATTGACACTATCTAATATAATAACCATTGTGGTTATATACAACTTTTCACTTATTCTTAAACAACACTCAAACCTCTAAAGTTATCTAAACCAACCTTTGATACCAACTATAAGGACCCGACCTTAAACCTTACTTAATCTTGAGTTATTTCAAGAATACACATTGAGGATATTTTCAGGTTTAAAGTTTTAGAGAATTAGATCATAAATCATGAATTACATTCCACATTTAAACAAAGTGGTTACATAGAGATAGTATTCATTTTTCCCATCAACAGAAACATATTTAAAATAAAACATGGATTCCTTCTTGACACTTCCATGACACTATCATCATATCATGTACCTTTCCCTTGACCTGCGAAAAACATTTCAAAAACTTGGGATGAGCATAAAAATCTCAGTAAGGGATATAAAAATTCGGAAAGGAAACATTAGTACATTTATATATAATAATCAATGAAATCATACTTTACTCATAAAACATAAGCATGTTAACATACCTCATGAAATCATAAGATTTATGAATAACTCATAGAAATCATAAGACATAAAGGTAATTTGAGGCATTCATAACATTCTTATATAGGGAGTAACCCTCATGGTTATGTTTGGAATACCCATCACAGTATATTCACTAAATCTCTTTAGAGAAACCTTAGCGTTTAACCCCTTCATGTTACCAAATGCATTGAAGATCTATATCGGGCTCACCCGCCCTTAGTTTATCACGGAACCACCCATTTTCATAAACAATGCCCAAAAAAAACATAATCACAACACATAAATTAAGCATAAAGGAAATATAACATTCCCACATTGTAATAACAATATAACATTTTAAGATATTGAAATAATGAATCCATCCGAAAAAAACCATTATCAAAAACATTTAAAACATTCAATAAAGAGATTTTTGAATCAAAGTGTCTCATACCACCTTGAAGCTTTTAACATTTTAAACCATTAATATAAATATAAATAAATCCTTACAACCATTTTTAAAACATGTATATTAATAAGAACAAATCATTAAAACATTTAAAGCGATATTTTAGTTAAAGGGTTTTTACCAAAATTAGAGACACTTGAATACAATAATTGATAAATAACATTTAATCAGAACTTTATAATATCATGAGAATAAATGGATTCATTATATAATATTCCAAAGGACAGTATATACACAATATAAGAGTGAATTGGTGCATAACAACAATGAAGTCTCAATAGAAATGTAAAATGAGATGAAATCCCTTATAATGAAGGTATCCTTAAATTAAGGATAAATCAATCTCAAAATTATGTGTGAAAAATATAAATACACCAAATATAAGTGTATATTAAGTTTAAAACAATAAAATGTCATTCAAACATATTCAAACTATGACATATTCAATGTTTAACCCAAAGAAATCAAAATTGGGTTTAAAAGTTCCCTTGGTAAAATTAGACAGCCTAACGGCGTCACTTAAAAATTCATAAAATTAGTTGATGAGAGAGAAAATGGTATATCATCACTTGGACATAAAATTTACATAAATAAGGATATAGAAGAATATATCCCGACATAAAAATATGTAAATTAAAATACATAACAAAATAAGTCTTTTTAAAAGAGGAGTGTGAAAGGTTCCCTTACCGATTTGGGAAACTTTCGAAACGTACACCCCATGAAAGAAGGGTCATACATTGAAGATGTAAATACCCATAAATGAGAGTATATTATACAAATATTAAAATAATGGGCAGTACATACACCACACAAAAGGAAATAGTGGCCAATGTAGCATGAATCTCACGAGAATAAAAAGTGAGATGAAAATCCCCTTATAAAAATTTGGCAGCCTAACGGTGCTACATAAAACTTCCAAAAATGGATTGATGAGATAAAATAGGGTATCTCATCATATTAAAATAAAATTTACAGAAATAGGAATATAAAATAACATCCCCCAACATAAGAAAGAGGATTCTAAAGTAAGTTACATAAAAGAGTACTTAAAAATAAAGAGAGAGGTAGGATCCCTTACGAAAATTCGGCAGCCTAACAGTGCCACATAAAAATTCTTAAAATGAATTGATGAGAGTAAGAGGGGGTAACTCATCATATGAAAATAAAAATTACAGTATGGTTAATATTAAATAACATCATCCAACATAAGAACATGGAGCATAAATGAAATGACATAAAAGAGGGTATATAAAAAGAAAGAGAGAGGTTTGATCCCTTACCTCAAGTCTGACTTGTCTTGTTCATTTTTTATATTCCTGAATAATAAACTTTGGTCAATTTATAATTTCTTAAGGTCCTAATTTAAATATTATTATTCAGTTCATATAACATATTACAATGTTATAATAATTGGTTAATAATGTGAGTTCATATCAGACGTTTTTGTCGATGTTTGGTACATGAGTCAAAAATGAACTTGTTTGAAAATGATTTTCCATGTAGTTATAAGTAAATAATCTCCAGAATAGTATTAATGATTTAAATATAATATATATCTAGTAAATATTCATTTTATACTATTCCATAACATTTGGAGATAAAAAGAAATGAAATGCACCGTTCATGGAGACGGTAGGCCGTACGTACGCATGAACGTTACTTTCATTTCTTTGTCATATTAATGGAATTAAAAATAATTTAGGGATATATATATTACAATTCCAGTATAATATATATGTTTTATAGGTCACATAAGTTCATTAGTTTCATTCTTTATACATTCCATGTATTGCATGAATGAGTCACATCACTTGAGGGGGCGGTAGTCCACACTTCCTCGTATGAAATTATCGCAATTGCACAACATGAAAAGCATAAAGGTATGTTTTAAATATAAAATACAAGAGAATATGGGAAAAATAAATACCATATATGTCATATATAAAATACATTGACATAATAATGGCCACCATGAAAGGTGTTAAGAGAAGATTGAACAATCATCGTTTCGTGAGGCAGTAATTCTCCACCCACAGAAACAATATGTTTTTAACCATTAGACAGAGGTTTGTGTAAGTGTAGCTAGAATAATTAACATAAAAACATCCTAGTATATGGAATATACTGGTTTTTTTACAAAAGAAAGGAATAAAAAGAGTTTAGGGGTTTGGAGAAGCAAAATAAAACAAAAGAACACAAGAGAAGACATTACCTTTAAATCGGGTAACTCCTCTTGGTTTGAACCAAAAGGGTTTCTTGAAGAGCATTCTGCAAAAGGTGAGGCTTCAATGATTAATAGAGGGATGTAGAGAGATGAAATGTTCAGGGGTTGGCCGATCCAAAAGCTTGAGAGGTGTGGCTAAGGGGGCAGAGGTGGGGGCCTTTTATAAGAGAAGAGGAGGGTCACTTTTGGAAAGTTATAAACTATTACTTTATTATAAAATTATTTTCGGATTTCAAAGGTCAAAAAAGAATATATTTCGAGGATAAGGTGATAAGGTTTCTAAATCCACCCATCCAATAGGTGTTTGACAAGTGTAAGACTTATATTTCACCATATCTTATCATTTTATTTAAATTGTTCCTTTATGAGGTAATCACTGCATCATCACGGTGTCATAAATAAACTAATTTATTTAATGTCTAAAAATTATAAAAAAAATATCATGATGTAGGAAATCGTTTTATATTTATAATGAATATTTATAGTCAAAAATATGACTTGTATAACCCCATGTAATTTTTTTTTTAATAAAACAATACATGTTTGAGACATTTTAATTTTAACTTTAAATAAAAATTTATTAATGTCATTTTCCAACCAAAGTGGCTCCATGGAGTCCCCAAGTTGACCCATGGATTGTCTTGGTCGGAAATGACTCATCCAATAAGGGTAGGAAATGTTTCAAAGTCATTTCATATTATTATAACATTATCTTTACCTTAAATTATACTAATTTCCTTTAATCGCGATTAATAAAACATAAAAGTTACTATTCACCAAAAAAATATTTTAATCTAATTAAACCACATTTTACTTCCTAATGACAACCATGTATGTAGGATTTTTAAAAATCAAATCACAGAAGTGGTAAAGTTTCATTTAAACAAAAAAATCGGTTTCTTTAACTACCACTTAGTTGTTTCACTATTCATAAAAAATTTATGTTTTTCAGAAAAATACCAAAAATTCACCCTAAGCTATATTTGATATTAAGAATTTGAAAATTATGTTTATTTTACAAAATTGAAAATATATAAGTTGCATTAATTAATTTAATAATTCATTCCTGCTGTCAAAACAAATAACGTGTTTTTAAGAAACAATATCTATTAAAAGATTGACACTAGTTTAAGTCCAATTTCAAAGTGAAATTGATTCCAATGAACACTATTGGATTATGTTTTGAAAATATATTCCATTTACACTTCAAAAACAATTAAAAATATAATCTAACCATATATTTAAATTATATGAAAAGCAGTTTTGATGTAAAATGCTGTATTTTTTCACTATTCATTAAAAAAAAGAACAATGTCAGAAACATACCAAAAATTTAACCAAAGTAAATTTCAATATCCCAACCATAAAGAATAAGTTTATTTTTACAAATAGATCTTATAAAATTGTCAAAAGTTAGATTTAAAAAAGGTTCTCCATCAAAAGGCGGTAAAACAATCTTTTAAAAATATTAGAGTATTTATTCTCAAAATTGGATTCATTTGGATTTTAAGCCTCTAAAATTTATTGGATAAATGTAAAAATATTTAACAAACATATGTAATCATTTTGTAGTTATTTCTGTTCATTCCCTCCATTAAAACGTCTAGGCGTTAACTATTATAATATTATTATATTATTAGTGTGCAACGTAAGATTTCAAAGAAACTCGTTGTTGCGTATTGGGTACGCCATCAAGAATAGCATTCCCTTTAAAGTAATATTAACATTTTATTCAAAAATATTGATAAAAATTAGAATGTAATATTATTTATTTACCTGGGATGTTACAAACTCGAAGGATAAATGGGCATGTTCAGGCTGAATTACACAGATATGGCTAGAGTACCTAACCAAGTGTACATGGAACAAATTGGTGTACATATGTTGGTTCACATGATTGACTAGTGGTGCATGAGCATGGACAAAGGATATGGGAAGGGTTCCATGAGACCTATACAAACCATGTATAATTACATACACACCTTTTATTTCATGGCTTACATGTCCCATGAGGAATCTCCACACAAAATGTACCGGGGTTGGATAAAAAAATCGTGAACCCCAAATACATGTCGTGTACCCCAATACATGTCGTATACCCCCTTTAAGGCTACTTGGAGTCCTTAATTTCTTTAGTTTGGATAATTATCAGTTGAGTGTGTTTCCTTGGACCATATCATTGAGGATGAAGTGTGTAATTACATAAATATCCATGGATTTTGATCTTCTCTAGAGGATGAGCCTTAGATACAGTTTTTGGTGTCCCTCTATGAGTCAGATGTGTGATCCTCTATCATTACTTCTTACACCCTAGGTGGAGTTTTTGTAATAGATAAGAAATCCTTGATTATGGAATTGATCTAAATATAGAAATAAATATCATTATGGTTCATGATATCATTGGATTACGATCACCTATATAGCGGTTTGATCTAGATTGGGTTTGTGGTATCCCCCAATGGTCTAGGGTATGTTACCCTGTCTGAGTATTAAGGTTTTTAGAAACTAGTGAGTTTTTTAGGTGGGTTCCAATGATCATGACCTATTGGATGATTGTATTTGATGATATCATGGATCATGGAGTGGGTTCCTTGAAGTGATCATTACTTTGTGTGGAATCCAATGGGATGCAATTTGATTATGACTGACTAGAGGCATGATGTCCTTCTTAGGTATATATAGGTTTTTATGCGAAATGATTTCTGTATCCTTGTTATTATCTAACAATTCTTGATACATCATGTTTTGTGTTTTTGGGGTTTCTTATTGGTTATTTTTATACTCATCCCTAAATGGTCTCTTTTCACATGTTCCATGTATTATATAGATGAAAACCCATTTGACGATGTCCTAGGAGGACAGGGAGACAGTGGAGCGTAGCTCAAGCTACAAAAATGGAGGTGTTTTCCTTGTGGTTTCATATAAAAGTATATCTCACCTTTTGAGTAGGTTGGAATCTCTTCAATTTTTAGTTGGGCTTTTATTTGGTCCCTTTATCACTTTCAATACTTTACTATAGTACTCTATTTTTTGGATCATATATGTCTCCATACATTGGTATCAATTATGTGTGTGTGTAGGTACATTAGGATAATCCCTCCCATGTGTGTGATATTCTTATACAATGATGGCCACCATCCCCTAGCCTATTGGGGGCAGGCTAGGGGTAGTCAGGTCCCACTGGGTAGGGTCATGAAAATCATTTATAATCTGATCCCCACACCAGTCATTTAATATTTTAATCATATTTACAGAATGCTTGAAATAGGATTTTCATTGAAAAAATTCATATTTCTGTCTCAGTATATAATACTAGATAACATATAATGTTGATTCCATAATGGTTCCTCAAACATCAATAACCTGTTATGGCCAACGACCAAATTTTTCCAAATTTTAGTTTTTTTCTTACATGAATTCTGTTGATTGATCAATTGAAAATCATCCTTTTTATTCATTTCTCTCATAAATAATATCCAAATACTATTTATATTTCAATGTATTATAGTAATTTCCATTTATTCCTTGTCCCCATTCTAGATAGATCACCAATTCACAATCTATAAACTTTAAAACAATACTTATTACTACCTATCCAAATAGAGGGAGACATAACCTCAATCAATGATATAAAATTGGATAAACTAAAATAATAAATTATAACCACTATAAAACATGATATAACTCCATCCATTCTATATTATACACCCTATTATCTAGAAATATAAGACCCTATACTACAAATTCTGATCAGTAATTCAAGTAAAGTAACTACTTGAGTAACCCATATCTCTCAAGTCATAAATATTCAATGCCTCTTAGAATTCTTCTAAGTTTATTTTATTTTATTTTCTAAATGATGGAATAATATACTCTTAGTCATGGATAAATAATAATTTTCAAAAATATATTACAAACTTTTATATAAGTATATATTTATAATATAATATTTAAATTTTAAATAACATTTATATTTGAATTATTATAAAATATAGGTTTTTTGGAGGAAGTATTTATTCTTTTTAATAATAATAAATATCAAAAATTCTAAGAAATATAATAAAATTTTATTATATATTTACATATTTAGTACGTGGACTCATTAGATATTGTATACTTTTATTAGGATCATTTTTTGTATTTAATTGTGTGTTTTTTAGATTTATGGATCAATCCAATGCAGGATGAAAATATAAGAAAATAAAAAAATAGTAACACCAACCATTTAACATGTATTTCCCATTACATTAAAAATAAATTGAAATATAATATATTTTCCCCTATTAAATGGAAAAAATATATATTTTTTTAAAATATTAGATAATACTAAAAAAATTTATTGAAATAACATATAAGAGTATAATATTATTTTGGAAATCATTTTAGAGTGTCATTTTATTTTCCCCATAGTATTATACATATTACTTATTGACATTTTATTGGAGTTTATAATATTTATTATTTTATAAAAACTATAAAACAAGCTTAATTTGGTATAATTATTAATTTTTGTAGATCAAAGGGTGAAATGATGATGTGTGTTAGATGGCTGAAAAAGTCATTAGATTAATTATTTCAAACATAATGACTAATTAAAAACCTCTATAATAATAAGAGCTCCTGTATAGGAAAAAGTCCAAGAATCATAAATAAAATAAAATAAAAGGATTGAGTTTTAAAAATTATAAGGAACAAACACTCATCAATACACTCTGATGATTTCAAAAAATAATTATATGCACCTGAATCTACAAAAATGTTACCAGAAATATCAGATGCAACATTACATTCCCTAGAGATATGCAATACAACCAAATGTATTTTTGTATAGTGGATAATTCAATCCTCCCATATTTCAAAAACCATCCATGACATATAGGTCATATTGAGATGACCAAAAATGACCATGAATGAGGAGATAAATTCAAGAAAAATCTTGTTCTAATCATTTTAAAGAGATATTTGAATCTCTATGATCTCCCCTTCCATATCTGATTCATATTGCACCAGAATCCTACAATCCTTAGTGAAGCAAGAGATGAAACCCCCTATTAATGATATGAAAACTCCACTATGCCTGAGGGACACACATTCCCCTTTACAACTCCATCATTGTTGATTTTAATCCAACTAATTATAGGAAACATGCAAAAAATAGATATACAAATATTATAGTTCTTGTAGTTTCTATGAGTGCCCAACTTTTCAAATATAGTTAGTTCCCTAATATAGTTTCCAATAAGACCATGGTTCATATATGTGATGAACCTTAACTAGATACCCTCATTAATCGATACCCATCCCAAACCCTCACATACCCTATGGACATTCCCAATCCCCATTGGATGGAAACTACCTCTCAGGAATCAAAAACAACCAGATGGAATAATTTAACCAAACCTAAAGTAAAAAACATGGAATATATATACATGATATGAACAGACAACATAAGAGTAAAATAAAAAATATATTTCATATCAAATAAGAAAAATCTGTAGTGATGCAACTAAAAAGTGTCTAAATAATATATAAGGTACAAGTCCTATGGAAAACAACAACTAAAACCTGAAACAACTACTCGATGTGATATCATGGGATAACTCCCACCATATCACCACTATTTAACCACATACAGCTAATATAAACCTCACTCCCTCAACACAACACCTTATATTTCCCTACATCAAAATACATAATAAGTTCAATGCACCGTAGATGGGGTGTACAGGGTGTGAGTTAAACAAGATCTGTAGGTTCCCAACTAGGTCTTCCATAACAAGTCTTTGTACATTAATATGAAAAATGAACAAATTTGAAGAAAATAAGGCATTAAAATTAGTTAATACATTTTTTATATCAAAATTTTGGTAAATAAAACCCATTTTCAACATTTAAAAATAATCCAGGTAAAACAGTTTCACAACATATCACATACATCATTGCTGTCAAAGAAAGTATCACATATCATATAAAATCTAAATAAGTACAAAACAAAACACTTATTAATGAATCCAAGGATAACTACTAGTCAGGAAAGCTAGAACACTTGTGCCCAAATATTGAAAAACACACACATCATGTTTATAGATATATACTTCGAATCTAGAGTGAAAAGAAACAACCTGGTACGTGAATATCTCAAATATTCTAACAAGTCCCAAGAACAGTATACCTAGGGATAATAAGAACACCCAATGAGTACCCCCACCCAGATAGTATCAATGGAAAAATCCTATTACAAAACCTTCCACCTAAGTAACCAAGCCCTCCATTGTGCTGCATTTTCCAAACCATTTAATCAAACCATGATTTGTAAACCATTTCATAATTCATTGAAAATAACTTTTCCATTTAAAAAAACAAGGGTAAAATCATATTTTCTCAAGAACCCAGTCTCAAACACCCACAAATTAATCAATAAATGATTCCATTTTATCTATAAAAAAATATCAAATCCAAAACAATCAAGTTTCACCCAATACATGATATAGATGGAACAAACTACCTCAAACATGCGTTGCAAAAACTCACAATGAGATCCACCAATATAAAAGAGTTAAAAGAAAATAGAAGAGGCCCAAGAATCAATCCTTACATCTAATAATATTTTCAATAAGAAAAACGGTCAAAAGATCCACTGAATTTTATAGGTTTTTGTTTCATAAAATGATCTACTATAGGAAACATCCACTATAGTGAATGTGGTTTTTATATCACATGGAAACCTAAACCATTTATAATATGTCCACTAATCCATCATTGTAAAAAAATTCATAGTACCAATTAATACCACTACATGTTGTTGATTTGGTAGGACATTTTCCTTTTAGAGATTTAATATATCATCTTCCCTATTTAATATGTGAAACTCATTATGAACATACATATTATAGATAAAAAAATATGGTAACATTAAAATGATATATCATGATAAAAATAAATAAAAATATTTTAAGTATACTTACATACATTATCCCAAAATCTAAAATTATCTATTCCAATCTATTAATCAAACTATTAGAACACATTCCTAATCCAACTCATAATTTAATTTTTAAACGAGAATTAATTTTTCTATATTCCCAAAGATCAATTTAGGTATATAATTTTAGATAATTAGATTATAATGATTATATAAAAAACCCATACATTACAAATTGGACACTTCCACTCAGTAGATTTTTTTTAAAATAGCAAACCTTTAAAATGAAACATACCATTTAACAGAAAATATAAAACATTTGAAACATGACTCCATAATTCTTCCTAATAATCCTTAAACACTATGATTTTTTTTTGAAAACATTTTATTGGCCCAAAATTCATAGTAAGGTACCTATAAAATGGATGAAATATACATGTTAGCCCACTATGAAACCATGAGATCATATAAGAGAGTTTTTCTTTTAGTATAAAAACTATAATCCCAAATAATAGTTTACTATAACATGAATTCATCTTTACATATTAGTGTTTTTTAAAATAATTTATAAGAAATCATAAATTCAAAATCGTAATCATGAATGTTTCTTGAAAAACATGATAAACCCTGAAAATAATTTCTTAAACACATATATTTTTAACCCTAAAAGGGCATAATAATTCATTTAAAACAATAGATCATTAGTTTACCATGTTAAATAATAATATTTCAATGAACACTCATTATTAAAAATATAAATTTAATGTAGTTTTCTTGAGACATCATATTTATAAAACCCTTACTATAACCCTAAAAAGAACCATTATAAATGGAATAACCTACATACTTAATTCAACCATTTTTTAAAAGAAAATTATATATAACCAATTAATTTGTGATCTATATCCTACTTATCCATCATCATAAAAAATTTACAATATTTTAATATAATTAAATTACATTGATGAAGTATTTTCTTTTATGAAACTCATAAAAATACACTTTTCAACCAATAAGTAAAACATTTTTGGATATTGATTTATCCCTTTTCTTAAAAACACCATTTCTAAAAATAAAATAACAAGAAAAAAGGGAAATAAGTGTTTTTATTGGGTAAAAAATAATATAAATGAAACAAAACATCAAATAATGGTTTTGGAAATGGTAAATGATTTCAATTTCATATAACCTAAAACAAAATATTCTATTTTTCCTTTTTTCAAAATGTTCCCTATAAAATACATAAAAATATTTGTTTGGAAACCCATTTGAAGAAACATAGAAGAGAAATAAAATTTCCTTCATAATATATTTAATTTAGTATCAATAAATATTTAAGAATATTTCATGAAAATGTATATGGAAGAATAAGATGTTGAAAATAAATCATTAAAATGATTAAAATGAGGGTTTAAGGTAAAATTTCGCTTACATTGAGTCTAGCTTGTCATGTATGTTCATTATCATACAAAATAATAACAATATTATTATTATTTACATAATTTTTAATATTTTTCACGTTAATTATTCATTATTTTTAACTTATATAAACATCATACTTAATCACTTAATTGTTTATGTTTGTATTGGATGTTTTTAGGACGATTGGTTCATTTGTCCAAAATGACTTTGTTAGGTTTATTTTTTCTAGAAGGATCATGAATATATCATTTATATATTATTTATCATGTTATATTGATCATTTTCATTCATTAATTATACTCTCATAACAATATATTTTAGATGGTTATGAAAAATGAATTATGTTACAATCATGGAGATGGTAGGCTTTACGTACGCATGAGTAACGTTTCTATTTTTCCAATAAATATGATGAATAAAAGGTAGGTATAATTCAAAAATTACACCATGTTTATTATACCCAAAATATAATATTCATTATTTATATACAATTATATATACCATATATATGATGCGGAGATGAAAAATTAATCACATCACTTCGTAGAGGCGGTAATCTTCACATACTCACAGGCACTGTTATCATTTTATAGTAGAAGGAAAGGTAGGAAAATTGATGATATATTATATTTATATTTTTTATTTATTTCATGAATATAATATTTAAAAATTAAATATATAATTATAACAAGAAATGATATGTGACTATGGACAATAAATTATATCGATTCACGAGGCAGTTGTCTGACGTACAAACAACGGTTCCATTTCCCATTTTATGGAAGCAAAGATAAATAAAGGTTATTAAATTAATGTAATAAGATATAAATAAATTTTAGATGGAAATATTATTATATTTTAATGGGTAATATAGTTTTTAAATAGACAAATGTATAAATAAAATAATAATACTGGGTTAAGTACTTTACCTGTTCTTCAGAAAAGATCCTTAGGTTGACATCTTTAGCTTCCTAATGCGAGTATTATGATAAAACATTAATCCAAGAAATGTATAAGGATTTTATTAATGAATTTATGTATTTATTGGAAAATTTTATAGGATCATTAAGTGTCTATAAAAGATAATAGTGCGTTTTCTTTTGTAAGTGGGGGAGAGGACACACTTGGAATTTTTCAAAAAAAATAAAATATATTAATGTATTATTCAAGGAAAATGGACCAAAAATGGGACATATATAAATATGGGATGATTTAGGGTAGAAATATTTCCAAAAAATAAGATTTTGACAAGTCTTCAGGTCATTTTTACCAATATCATTTTAGTTTTAACCCATTTAATCCATTTTAACTTTTACCACGATAACTAACTTTTCGTTACCAAAGTTACTTTTCATAATGACCACAATATAAAGGTGACTAGTTAAAAAATATGGATAGTATGAATGAAAATATATATTTTATTTTATCAAATTCAATTAATATAATTAATAGGAAATACATCTAATATAAACCAAAAAATGGTGATGAAAATAGATTTTTAGAAAAATACTTTTTTTGTATAATTTTCTTAAATCGAAATTCATGAGTAATGTTGATGGGAAAAAAATTTGTTGGATTATTTTAAATAAAAATGAATAAATTTTATTTTAAAACAAATCATAAAATAAATTTTTATTTTTAAATAATTGAAATGAGAATTTTTTTTTAAAAAAAATTGTTATTTTCTACTATTCATCTAAAATTCAATCTTTTCATAAAGTTCCATAAATATTAATCTATTATAAATTTGAATTTATAGTATGAAAAATTATATCCTTTATTTAAATTAAAATTATAAAATTTTTAAATTAACCTTTTTAATCAAATCATATAATATATATAAACAAATTTATTAAGATTAAAAATATTTCTTTTTTGATTGAAAAATTAATTATTACAAGGAATATGAATTTATAAAATATAATTCATGTATAATAATAAGTCATGATATTGAATTAAAATTAGTATTACCTCGGTGGTTAGAAGAATTTAATTCGTTTCTTCTAATTCAATTTATAAAATTTTAGTATTTGGGTTTTCACCATATTCTTAATAGATCTTTGTGAATTATGTTATTCAGTCTTTAGAAATAAAATATTTCTTACTATAATTGAATCTCATGTATTAAATTATTTATTAATTCAAAAATATTATCATTGAAATTTCTAGCAATGTCACTCATTTAATATAATTTTTTAGTTATTCATAAATAATTCTTCAGGTTTCCAAGTTTTCTCTTCAATTTTTTTATTTATCTAAAGTACTTTCACTAATCGTGTAGTTTGATTCTAAAACACTTTTTCTATTGATTTATGAATCCAGATAGAAACTTCATCATAAAATAAATTAGGTTCCAATTATATTTCCTCGTAGGCAGTTAGAGGCATAGGGTTTGACATGTACTTCCTCAATAAATAAATACAGAACACATCATGAACATTAGAAAGCCTATGTGGAATTACAAAATGGTAACACACAGTTCCATTTAATTCTAAAATTTTGTAAAAGATTTTTTTACCTTATACTTAGTTTCTCTTTCATTTAAAACCTTATAACACCCTTCTACATAGATACTTTAATAAAAACAAGATCCTCTACATGAAATTCATAATAACTCCTTTCTTTATCCTTTTAACTAATTTTCATTTTTTAGCCACCATGATATGATTTTGAATTGTTATTAATTTCATTTTTTTCTCCTAAAAATGTTCTTGGACTAAAAGCACGAGCTTCATGAAAATAAGTTTATGTGGGACATCTTTTCCCATAAATTTCTTCATATGGTTCCATTTGAATGCACAAAATAAATATATTATCATAAGAAAATTACTCCAAATGTAAATATCATTCCCATATACCTTGAATTACACATGAGCCTGACCTCAACATGTATTATAATGCCTACATAGTCCATTCAGATAGTCCATCTATCTGAGGATGATAATTAGTGTTAAAATATAGCTTAATGGTAAGATCCTTCTGAAGAATTTTTTAAAATATTGATGTAAATAGCGGGTCTCAATCAGATTTAGTTAAATGAGTTTCATAATGATGTCTCACATCATTATTAACATAGTGACACATGAGTCACTCAACTAGAAGATCATCTATAATAGCGAGGACATGTGCATACTTCATAAAGAAATCAACAATAACCCATATGGTGTTAATCTTTCTCATAATCTTTTCCAATAATATAACATGTACATAGTAATATCATCCCATTCCTGCATAGAAATAGTTAGAGACTACCTAACTCATTTAGGATGTTGTCTCTCATCCATTACCTTTTTTGAAACTAATCATCTTGAAACATAGTTAGTAATTTCACATTTCATATTATCCAATAAAAAATGTTCTTTCTAATAATTATATATTTTTGTGCTAAAAGTTAGTATATTGAATTGTTATCTATGAACATCATCTAATAATTATATTTTTTATATCAGTTATGGACAGAAAACATATCCTCTTTTTAAATTTCAATATAACACCATCATATATGATGTCTATAAACATACCATCATCCACAACATGGATTTTATTTTGAATATTATTACAGTAAATATTTTAAATTTTAAATTTCTCCAATAAGGATGGTATGAAAATCATTTAAAGTAGACGTATTGTTTCCCCTTCAATAATTATTTCCATATCGAACTTTACTAAATCCAGGATTTTAGGATCTTTATATATCCACATTTTAGTCAAAATCCCATGATATTTCCAAATCAATGCATTAGACGCATTAATTTACTTTAATGGGTGGGAGTTTATTTAACAATCATAAACATTAAATAGTTCTATAAATCATCATTTCCACACATTATTAATTTTATATTAGAAGATTTATTTTTAAAAAAATTGATCCATATATATCTCATATCATTCACCATAAAAGTAATTCCTCTATATCTTAAATGTAAAGATTATGTATACCAACTCTAGATCATGGGTAAGATAATTATATTCATGAATATTAATCTTCCTTTATTAATTAGAAACATCTCTATCATTTTTTATAATGACACATCCAAGTCTCTTAATTGATTCATCACTATATATCCCAAATAAATTCCTTATCAACGGTAAAGTTAATACCACTATATTGAATAATCTACTCTATAATTATATAAAATATTATTTATATTATTTTGACTATAAGAACATAACTCTTTTACTTGTCAACATGGTTAATGGGGTGGCTATTCTTGAAATTGTTTGAACAAAATAATAATAGTAACCTAATAATACAAGGAAACTATACACCTAAATCATATTCATTGGTATTTTCCATTCCATCACTACCATTTTATTTTAAGGGTCAATTGATATTTTATCCATAGAGACAACAAGGAAATGATAGAAACCATAAGGAATCTATAATTTAAATATGATAAATTTTCCACATAATTAATTTTCTATAAGAGTCATATAGATGATTTGTAAAAAAAATCATATGCACAACATAGATTTTAGATTATATTATGATATCATCAATAAATAACCATAATGAAATTATTGAGTTAATCCTTGAGTACTATTTACTTTATATCCAACCCAAATTATTTATTTGTCATTCCAAAAGTAATTATTGTAAATTTGTAATTTTCATACCTCATATGAAATTCTATCATTAGAATATATTAATTTTTTACAAGTATTTTAACATACCTCTAATGAAGATCAATATTTTAAAAAATACTTATCTCTTTAATATTGATCAAAGAAGTCACTAATGTGGGGGTGGGGATAATTTTTTATTGTAGTAATGGAATTTAATTCTTTATAATCGATTCACAACCACATAGACCCTTATTTTTATTAATAAAAAGAATAAGATAACCCATAGTGAAACACTTGGGTGTACAAATAAATTATCAGAAAATTACTGTAATTGTTTCTTTAGTACCACTAATTCTACTATGTCCATTCTAAAATTAGTATTTTATATATGTTCTACATTGAGTATGGGATTAATAGAAAATTATACTTTATGATTAGTTTCATTTCTAGGTAGCTCTACATGAAACAAATCAATGTATATCTGAAATGTAGTCATTTCCTCTTTTATATGGATATATTCCCCTTAATGTTATCTTTATGGTATTATTGTCTATGAATTTAATTAATAAGAGTTACTATATGTGGATTTAGACATGATAAAAATAATGTAGTCTCCCCTCTAAAGACAATAGATTCAACATGTCTATCATGAATCATAATATATTTCTCTTGGTAATAAATTTTTTACATTATAATTTAAAATCCAATCCACACCAAGAATTATATCAAAGTAAACCATAAGTATAATAATAAAGTTTCCAAATTTTGTTTGTCATTGTATCATAATGGGAACTAACTCACACATTATCGTTCTAATAATATTTCCATTAGGAGTCTTGATTGAAAACTCTCTTCATATGGAACTGGGGACATATATAATATTCATGTCAAAAATAGATGATATAAAGTGGGGAGAAGATCCATGATCAAATAAAAAATTATCTAAATTTTAGGTAATGATTGAAGAACATTCTTACACATCTTTAAGAATATAAACCTTGGTAGTAGTAATCATATATACTTGGCCTTATCCCCTTGGAATATTTTGCAGGATTTTCCCTTGATGCATGGGACATTGGTTTTAATAATTACCCTTCTCCTTATATATAAAGAACTATATATTATTGTTTTCATTATTTATATTTCATTAATGAGACATATAATCCATTTCTCTATTGCTTAAATAAATACTTGTTTCCATTAAACAAGAATATTTTTTTCATTCCAAAATTATCACACGTTGTAAATTATATTTTCCATTTATTATTCTTTAACATATTTCTTTTTTCATGGGGCTTATTTGACCTATTCTCTTCGTTAATTTCCTCGAAGATATAAGTACTAGAAAATTCATTATCTATATTGATATCACATGATACTATACGATAACATAATGAAAAATATTGAGAAAACTCTTACCTTTAGAGACATTTAATATGTACTTTATAGAAATGGCCAGTCATGATTTATGGATAACATATATAGTTTGCAGCATAAATGGATAATTATGTAAATAAAACATCACAATCAGAAATACATTCTTTTTTCCTTCAACTTCAAATTGAGGAACATCCTTTCCATTTCAGCTAGGCACTGTTAGGGAAAGTATTTCTCAAAGAATACCACATTAAAAATTCTCTATTATATGTTTTCTATTCCATCATCTCCTTTAGTGTTATAGATAAGTGACATCTATTGATCAATATCTCCATTTATATAATACACTGGTAGAATAAAAATTTCCCTTTAAGTTCTTCCAAGGGCTAGAAATTCATTTTTGAGGGATGATGTGACATTATTTCATTACATGTTTTGAAAATCATTTTTATTTATTTGTAATATTTTTAATGAGAAATAAGTTTAAAATGGATAATTTTTTACTTTTGATCATTTCAGGTTATAAATAAAATTATTTTTATATTTTATGAAAATGATGATGTTTTGTTGTTAATGATGAATTGTTCTTGGTTTTATTTACCAAAATTTTTCAAAAAATTTATTGAATGAATTTTATGTTTCTATTTTTTAATTTTTATTCTTGATACGATAATCATCAATGGTGTGTATCCTTGAAACACAATTAAAAAATGATTAATGTAATTTCATAGAATTTAAATTTACATTTTAGCATATTTTTAATTCATTTTTTTGCAGTATAACCTACAAATATTGAATTCAAGAACATGAACATAGCTATATTTCCATGCATAGGGATGAAAACATAGCTGATTTCCCATGTATAAGAATTATGTTATGATAAAATATCTAAATTATAAGTACCTCCCCATATATAATATTTTGCCATATTCGACATAACCAATTTATGCCAACAGGAATTCAAATTTCTATTTCAATCAACATACATGTAGTGGAATTCCAAAATCTTCTATATAACCTAATATGGGAATGAAATATTTTATGGGTATTATTTTTAGCTCTGGAATCCAATTTACAAGGTATACATAGATTAATTTATAACAAATTCCACAAATTTTATTGGTTAATTAAATGTGTAACTATATTTGTAGAATCTTCATATATGAATACACCACATATCCAACTAATTGGATACATGACTGCAAGCTAAAGAATGATCAAGGGATGAGTCTACTGATGGAGATGAACCCAACCCTCTATATGATATGGTTTATTGTTTATTGTTTATGATTTTTCAAAACAATTTCAATGAGAAATAATAACCTACTCCATGCTTAAAGACAAAAGGTTAAAGATGAAGAAAACATAACATTACCTAAACTCAAAGATGGGAGCTGAAATAACATGTATGAATGAAGCCTCATATACTATTGATAATTCTATATAAGCCCAGATAAATGTAAAGATTCTATCCAAAAAATGATGAACACCAACCAAGTTTGATGAACCAGTTGAAAGATATAATATTTCCATTGATGACTCAGAAGTTACACTTTTCAGATTCATTTAGTGTTTGTTATTTAATGGTGCCAATAAAGATTATTGATTTGAGATTAGTTCTTTTATTATCATACCTAAAGATTAGATTTTTTTACTTTCTATCAAGGGTAGATTAGAACTACAACCTAACCATGAAAAAATATTGAATATGTTCAAACCATTAAATTGATGAAACCCCATTGGAAGAGACTTTGATGATGAGGGAAATTTCCACTCAATCCAAGATTGATGAATAAAAACATTTTTTAATGTAGTTCAGACCCTCATTGAGCTGATAATGATTATAAATAATTAAGATGACATTGTATTGTGTTTCAGTGAGTTGAGGTGATTAATGCTAAATAGCCTCAATTTTGATCCTACGAATAATTATAGGAGGAAATTAAGTTCTTTTCTTATGGTGAGGAATATGTAGACCTGTTGAGTTTGTTTCCTTTTTAATCATTTGTGTAGGTATTTATTTGAGGGAAGTAAGAGTTACATTATTCCCCATTTTTTGGAATAGTACTATAAATTGTAGCTATACCAATGGTTTGGAAAACCGTTGGTATCGGTTACCTATACTAACGGTTTGGAAAAAACCATTAGTATATGTACCTTATAGGGACCCTATACCAACAATTTATGCAAAAACATTGATGCATTACCTTTATAGAGATGTTATACTAATGGTTTTTCCAAAAAAGTTGGTATAAGTCACTTATATGAACCTATACCCATGCTTTTAGCCAAAATCATTTCCATTGGTCACTTATATGGACCTATAACAATGGTTTTTCCCAAAACCATTGGTATAGGTCCATTATAGAGGTCGACCCTATACCAATTGTTTATCCAAAATCGTTGTTATAGATCAAAAATTCAAGTTACCTATACCAACGATTCTCAAAGCCGTTGGTATAAGTAACCATTTTTAATTAATTAATTTTTAAAAGAATATTAAATACATAAAAATTTAAAATACATGTAAATAAAAATATATATATATATATATATATAAATATGTTAACTAAAGTCATGTTAGGTTAGTGGTTAGGTTGTCGGATTATAAATGGGAGGTGCTAGGATCAAAACCAATCTCTTTTTTATTTTTACATTACCTATACCAACGGATTTTAAAACCATTGGTAAAGGGTTTTCATATAACCTATACAAATGGTTTCAAAAAAACTATTGGTATAGGTCTTTAACTATTCCATAAGAACCAATATACCTTCAAACCCTTGGTGTAGGGTTTTTTCTTGTAGTGGAAGTATGTACGAAGGATGATTCTCTCATGGTGTTCGATGAATTGCTTCTGTTTCGTTGAATTACTTATTGAGTATGAAACTTATGGTTAAATGTTGAGTTTATCTTCTGATATCTTTTAATTTATATTGAGTTATTCAAATTATTCCTTAAGGTTAATTATAGGTGATGGTTATTGTTGAAATTGGGAAACAAGGAGAGAGTTTCCATTTCAGATTTTTTTAATTTAAATTTTTTAGTCAATAAGTAATAAAGTATATGGAGAAATGAAGACCCTCTAGATGTGGTAGAGTTGGTTGGATAATGATAATAATGATACATAGAGCATTGTAATATTTATTTCTTAAAATTATGAATATCAAATTATGTTGGTATAACTTAATCAAGGAAGTGATGATAGAGGTTTGAACTAAAAAAATTTATCTTAGTGGGAAAAAATTATATAAAAGAATATTACTAGAGAGATGAGATTGAAGAGGTTATTTCACTATAGAGGAATAAAATAGGAGATAAGTGAAAGATAGATGGGAGAAACATGTAGTTATATAAAGTAGAAAATTGGGGAAGAGTTCTTGATTCCTTTTTCTTTTTTTTCTTATCCTTAAAGTAAAATTTTGATTTATTATATTATGTAGTTATAAAAATGATTGTAAATAAATTATTTCCCCAGGGAATTATTTTTCTTCAACCTTATACTACATCATGACATTTCTTCTTAAATATTTGGTTATCTTCTTGAGATTAATTTTTAGAATGTCAGAATATTTCAGTGAGACTAATTTTGATTGTAATTTCATCAAAATACTTTATAGTTAGATGAATAATGAATGTGGTGATCTAACCGAATCATCCTACTAATAATTAATCTCTTGGAATAGTATATTAAACTAATCAATTTTTTGGATGTGCATGTAGTTAACGTCTCACAAAAGAATGTATTTATTTTTAAACGATGAAATTAAAATTCCCCTTGGTTTTCCTCATTTATATTACACCTATTTCCATCTACCTAAATATTTTTCTTATTTTATAAAATTCAATAATCACCTATATAAATTTTTTTTCATAAATAAAAATTATAAAAATATCATCAACCATAGTTGTTGTCTTCATTTTCCTTTCATAGTCTGCATAGTTTCTACTTCACTTTGGGTTCAATACCTAACTAATTTCTATAAAGTATATTTTTGAAGTTATAAATAATTATATATTGTGTATTATAATAATAGTACACCATTTTTGGTATTGTTTATATGGAATGAAACCAGGTCACTCATGTGACAGGAGGGAATATTCATCACTATATTAAAAATTATAGGATTTTTTTTGTGTGGGTTTTACTATAATGCATATTTTATCCAATGAAAGACCCCTCACAAATATTTAAATCCAAAAAATGTCCTCATTTCTAAACACCGAGTTGTAAGATCACTTAAAAATCAAAGCACCAAATTATTCTGAAATTTAAATTTCATTTTCATGTAAAGGCACACAAAAAAGTTTTTATATCTTTTTCAAGAAATGTGAAAACATTTCGAAAAAAAATCAAGTTGTATATTATTTTTCATAAATTTTTAAACAAGAAGACATTCAACTATTATCAAGAATACAACATGATTATAATTCATTCTTTAAAGTAATAGTTTTTTATAGAATGAAGTGTCATAGATTCTTCAATTTTATTGAAACTTTCATAAGGCCCCCACACCTAATTTCAAGTGGTATGAGATTTAAAAACATTAATACTGATTTTTTTGCTATTAAAAAAATAACTATGAATTGATATATGAAATTTCAAGTAGAAAAAAGGCAAAAAAATTATAATTGAATATAATAAATCCCTTTATTTGAGAAGAAGTTTTCATTGAAGTGCTACCCAAAATCCTTCCCGCCTTACTTGGGTAAAAAAACTAGTTATTCATCATTAAATACCTAAAATTTGATCACATAAGCAATATATTTCAACAATTCATCTAAAAATGAAATTAAAACATATATATAGTTTATGAATGGTTAATCTTGAAGCTTCAACCAGAAATTCCTTTGTTTATTGAAAACTATTGAGATTCTTCCCTTCTTTTCTCATCACATCAACAACATTTATTTAAAAAAAAGAGGACAAAAATGAATTGATTAAAAATAGGAATTATATAGTAAAGGATATATTACATTATAACATTATTCAAAATATAAAAAAATATTCTCACATGAAATTCCATTTTAAAAAGACATGGGCTTCCTCCCCTAAAAACACAATTTTTTTTCATTAGTTAGAATTCTAGAAAAATGATTATCCAGAAATAAGATAGTAGTGAATCCCTTTGGCTACACATCAATGTAAAGTTTAATCCTCTGACTATTATGTAAATTTTGTTTATTCCATTTCATAAAAATTTCAATATCTTTATTTTTATGTACTCTATAGATGGTGAATGGCCAGATCACTTTGATTTCCGTTTTCCTAGTAAGTGTTTAAGTGTAAAATTAAATATCAAAACCTTCTGACCAAACATAAATTATTATTATTTTTAATTATAGAATAAGGAATATACCTTTTCATCTCTTTACAAATCCTTAAATTTCCATTGTAATCTCAACTAATTTAATTTAACTCACTATGCTAAATAAGTCTTATTTATTTAGCTGTCTTAAAATCTAGGTCTCATGCCTTAAATGCCTAGAAGAAAATGTTTTGAAAATTATAATTTAATTAAAATATTTTTTGAAAAATCATATATGTATACATAACCATTGGGGTTCAAAATTTAGTTCTACAGGCCCAAATTTATTCCTTAATTTTCAGAGAACACTCCTACCTATAATTAGAGATAGTTTTCATTAAAATATACTTTGGATATATGTTTTTAAATTCAACTTATCCACCAGATTGTAGATAGTAATAAATTACTTTTCTATACTAATATCTATATTATTCCATCAATTATTTGAAATTGAAAATGTTATTATGGCTTTAATTATCGATTATAAAATCATTGATCACTCAAAATCTTGTGGAAATGTTAATTTTGATGAATTTGGTAACTTAATTATCTTAATTGTTGGGAAAGGAAAAAAATCAACCAAAATAGAAATATATTCATTAGAATATATTATATACTCATTCCCATGAGAATATGAAAAATAAACCATAAAATACATGCAACAAACATCAAGAATTTTAATTTCAGGAATTTACTTCATGTAAAACTCTTGTTTTCTTCCAAAATTCCCTAATAATTGATAGTCATCACATAAAATAACTAAACTCATATTATACCTAAAAAAATTAGGCTAATAAAATCCAAACTTAATTAATTTTTATGGAGTTCATTCACCTCCATATTTTCCACCATATGTTGATAAGTGGAAACTCTCTAAAATTGGTTTCATTTCCCCTTCAAACTCACAACACTTTATAATCCCATCACGAAACCTCCTAAATAGTAGTGGATCATCCCAGAATAATAAATAAGTTCAAAAAATAAATATTCCTTTTATTTTCAGTAAAATACATGTGCATCACCCTAAAATCTAAAAAACATTTAAAATCTACATAATATGCATATTCTTTAATAGAAACATTGATCAATTTTTAATTATGAATTGTAGAGTTTATCTCCCAAGGATCATCACTTATAGTAAATGATATCTTAGATAAATGACCAGTCACCAAATTTTTATCACTTATCGTGTCCTTTATTTCTAAATAAAACTCCTAAATAAAAATAATCCAACAAATGAGTCATGTTTTAGACTATTTTTTTGGATAGACATGTATTTAAGGGATGAATAGACAATGAATAAATTGAATTTGGATGCTAACTAATATTTCCTAAAAAATAAAAAATAAAATAAAAATAAAAAAATTATTTTTCAGTAGTGGGAAAATTCCTTTGAGCTTCATATAGAATCCTTCTAGGGAAATTCACAACATACAACTTTTATTAATTATTTTTCCTAAAATCACCCAAAAAACCACATCTATGGCATCACAAATGATTCCAAATGGAAATTTAAAATTAGGTTTATTTATAATGGGTGATTAAGTTGGTTTTTCCTTATATAGATTAAAATATTCCAAGATTTTTTTAGAAAAAAATATAGGTGAATATTTTCTTGATAGAGAATACAAGGGATTAATTATTTTAAAAAATATTTTTTAATATATGGTAAAAATTGACATTCCCTAAACGTATTTTAACATTTTTCACATTTTTAGTTGGATGAAATATTTGAATAACCCAAATTTTATTAATATCAACCCTAATATATCAACTAAAAAACTTATGACCAATAATAATTCCTTTAGGGACTATGAATTAGAATTTCTCCGAGTTAACCAACAGATTTATTTACTGTAACCTTTCGATAACCAATTTCAATTTTTATAAATATATATAAAAATTAATTCCAAAAACATAAAAAACATCCACGATCACCTAAATGATCCTCCCATTCATATCAAAAAATATATCCATAATGCACCTTTGAAAGGTTGACAGGGCACCACAAAAGACAAAGGGTATTTACTTGTATGAAAATTTTCCAAATTGGAATATAAATGTAGTATTTTTTATTATTAAAGAGCTATAGGAATCTACATGTTACACTAAGAACAATACCTAAAATAGAAAAACTAATCCATATTTAATATCTCAAGCATCTGATTTATGAATGTAATATAAAAATGATCTTTCCTAGTAGTTGAATCAATCATTCAATATTTAATACAGACTCTACATTTGGTTTCATTCCTAACTTCAATTTTTTATTCTTATAATTAGTGATAATAGTAAATACTCCATTTATTTGGACAAATTGTATTGGGATAACCCAAAAACTATATAAAATGTGATATATGATACACACATCAAACATTAGGATAACCTCCCCTCTCACAGCCTCTTTAATATTTGGATTCAATATTATTTGATCCCAAATTCTTAGATTGTGGTAAGGCTCCATGTGGATTATTTAAATGAAAAAATAAAGGATTGATTACTTTGATATTATCAATGAAAAAACTTATTGTAGTCTGGAACCTTTTCAGAACACACATAACTTTTCCTATTGGTTCTCATTGAGTTCATCATAGTTAATAACATGAAGCATTAAATGTTCACCCTAAAATGAGTATTTCATATGTGTAGGAAAATATTTAAGCTTTATATTAGTTTCTTGTTAAATAAAAATAAGAATCATTGGACTGGGAGTTCTATGACCATCAATATATTTCTTAAGTATAGTTTAAAATCTAAAAAGATATCATATTTTAGAACCCTTTTTCAGTTTTTATCACTATTTTACAAGGTTTATGAATCACTATAATAGGATTATAGATCAAATATAATAATTATTCTAATAAAAAACTCCTTATAATTTTTAAAAAATCACCCTCACATTTATTAAAAACTTCAGGTATGATTGGAATGGTATTATCAACCTCATGTTTTTGTAAAAAAATCATTAAATTCAAAGATAGAAAATTTATCCCCCACACCACACATATCAGTTAGAAAATAGTTATTCTATAGAATGAAAAACTATTCAAATTAAATTCCAAATCATTCTCATCATAATGGAAAACATCATTTTTGACTTCTAATGGAATTTCTTCAACCAAGAGTTGTTTCCCAAACTCTTCTAGACGATTAAGTGTATTTTTAGCTTTGAAAAACTCTACTTTTGAAATTTTTTCATTAGATGAATAGTCTTTATGTTTTCTAAAACATTGAATTCAACCTTTTATTATCCCAAATTAAAAATAAATTGACCCTTTGAAACATCAATATTAGATACCCTTATGGCTAATAATAGCCTACATTTTATGATAGGGACTTACTTGTCACATTCAATATCTAAAATGAGAAAATTAGTGGCTATAAAAATATATCCAACTAGAAAAAATAGTTCTTAAACAATAAATATTGGATTTATAAGAGAATGGTCATCCAACTATAGAAAAATTGTGGTGTTCTGCAATTCACCATATCTCAACTATTTAAATAGTGAAAAACAGTTCCAAATTTTACTAGCTCCACAATTAAAAAGTTAGTTTAGTTAAATGTATTTTACAAAGGTAAAATTAAGGATAAAGATCCTCATATCCTTATATTTTATTAAAAATTGGATTTTGAGGACAAAAATATAGTCCTCAGTGATCATGGTGTAGAAAATTCCTCAAGGGTCTTCTTGTTTAAAAATTATTTTTGAGATATTTTTGAAATTATGAAATATGAATTAAATATTAGATGAGTGGAATATTCATAATGAATTCATAAAAGAATCCCAAGGAACTCAAGTAGTTCTGCCTTTTTGTTTTTGAAATTTATTTTGTTCTTGGAAAATAATGGGTGGGGCATAATTCCCTAAAACAGAAGGCATTTCACATATCTGTTCTTCATGTTTCTCTTTCCCAATATATTTATTATTTTTGAAATCTTTCCTAGCTTATTGTTTTGGTTGACCAATGAGATTTTATAAATTTTCATCACTTTTGACCTAAATTCAAGATACAGTTTTATCCAAGTTTTTATTTCTATAATCACATAGATTTCTTATTTTATTTTTTCAAGGGCTATTTCTATCTGATTTTTATGTTTTCAAATTAATTCATGGTATTACATCCATGAAATCCACCCTAAAGATTATTTCAATTTTAGTCGCATTCTTCCCATTATCTATTATATTAATGCCTCTATCTAATCGAACCATTTATAAATCAATGTTACTCACTCTATATTCATTTTATTATTTAACAGTGTCATGTTGAGCCTTTTGAGAGATTAATTTACATTAAAATTTATTAAATCATGTCCCTAAAATTATTTTGAAAATTATAGGATTCAGCCTAAATTTTATTTTGAAATTATTTACTTCATTGGTTTTGGTTACCAAAAGGATTGGGAATCTGAAAAAAACATGTTCCTCTAATAGATTAAAATGTTTCATATATATATGATTTAAATTGTTTGAAAATATATTATTATTTTTGGATACCTTGGACTATATTCCACAAAAATTTATTTTCATAGGTGTTTGATCATGAATTTTGATATTATGACAAATTTTCTTAGTGTGCCAAAACATACCAATTTAAGTACACTATACTGTAAGATTCTTGTACTATTTTTGATATCCATCTTTATTCACACATTTTTTGAAATTTTATTCATTACAGTTTGAATTTGTTCTGTAATTTCATACTATTGAGAATTAATTTCTAAACATGAGGCAACATTATTTCCTCCTCTATTAACTATTCTTCTCTAAGAATGTTTATTCTATGAATTTAAAGCTAATTTTTTGTAAATATTCTTTATATATTTGTATGTTCTTTCAGATTAATTACCTCCAATATATTAGTAAACTAATTTTTTGTTTTATGGTTACAAACCATAATATAATATGTCTATAAAACATTTTAATAAATAGGACTTAGTGGTCATACATGAGAAGATTCCCAAGTCTATCACATGGCTCATGAAAGGTCTCACTATACACTTTATAGAAATGAGTGATTTGATTTTTGATATATCCTTTATCCTCTTTTGATAAAACTTCATCACAAAGAAATCATAGAGTTCCTCCCATATTATAAATATGTTTTCACATTTACCTAAGAACTATTATTTATCATCCCCTTAAGATAGAAGTGAAACGACCTCATCTAATGATCATCACTAATGAGTACTTTATAAAGAAACTATTACACTATATTATAAAAGTATTTAATGAAAAAAATATTATTCTTTGATTATTTCATTAAATATAGGAAGTAGAAAAATATTAGACCATACCAATTCATACTTCCAGGATCACGTGGAAAATTTTCTTCCTCATCCTAGGACTATCATTTTCTTCTATAAATATTTTATGTTGAGAGTTGTTATCATTTTTAATAACAACCGAGTCTCCATTATTTTCTATATTAGTTTTTTTAATCTACAATAAACTCAAATGCCAATTTATTTGTGGAATGTGTCACTCTATCCTCTCAAAAAATGTTCTTATGGTAATTCAAAAAAAAATATCAAAAATTTCCACACACCAAATGATCGATACCATATAATATAGTACAAAAAGAATTGAATAATAAAACAATATTTTCAATAGTAGTTCTCATATTTTTATACTCTTTTTATTTTTCATGTTTTTCAAACATGGCCCTATGTATACATTCTCTAAAATCAGTGCCAAACAATTTTTATACCATCATTGGAATACAAAAAATTTGATTATTTATAACCCAACAAATATTATATATTGAAATGGGTAGGGTGTTGAACCCATGGGTAAGGATACATTTTCCATACCAAGAAAGAAACCTCAATATAACAATACTGTTTGATGATATTTTTTCTATTTTGATGTATAAAAAAAATGACCGAGGTGATTACTGAATTTTATGGCACATCAAAATGTTTGAGAAGGATATAAAGATTTGTATCAACAATGAGTAAATCCTTGGGGAATTAAATTATTTGGTTTCATCCTTTTAAATATTTACATCATTTCTTTAAAAATATTATTTTCACTTATTTCGATTTATTTTTAGAACATCAAAATCTTCTAGAAATATTGATTCTGTTTTTAATTTATTAGAATAACTATATGGTTGGAAGAATATTGAATGTGTTGAGATACTAGAATCATTCTTATTCTTTTAAATCTCTTAGAGAAAGAGATTTGCCTAATTAATTTTGTTGATTCATGTAAAATTTAATTATATGAAAGTAAAAATTTATTTTTAAACATCGTTCTTCTTGTAAATATCTAGGTGAAGGAGATTGGCCTAATAATTTTTTTTGATTCATGTGTAATTTAATTTTGTGAAAAAAGAATTTTTTTTAAACCACATAATTTAAATTCACATGGGTTTCCCCATTAATGTTAAATCTCTTTAAATATTCCTAAATATTCTTTTTATGTCATAAAATTCATGAATCACCTCTGTAATTTTTTATTTTTCGTAATTCAAAATTAAAAAAAAATATCAACCCACATAGTTGTTGTTTTGGATTTCCTTTCTTGGTGTGTACAATTAATCCTTCCCTATGGGTTAGAAACCCTAATAATTTATATAAATCAGTTTTTATGAGTTTTAAATAAATATTTTTTTTATTCCAACTATGGTACACTAAGGAACTTATTCTATTTTTTAGCTGTTGATGGATTAGAATATTTATTGAATGATAAATGAATTTGTTTCATAATTTGATCTACCATAGGATAATTTTTCTATAGAATATATGGTTTCTTTAATTAGGAAATGTTATTTGTCATAATATGAGATGGATACATTAATATGGTCCTGGAATTCTTAGCTCCAAGACCTACATTATTGGTTTTCTCAGTAGGGAAATATGTAAATTGACTATAGGTGTTGATTCAGTTTATTCTACTAGTTTCAATCTATAAAAAATGGAATAAACTAAGATAAATAATAATCATATAAAATTTTGAGCCATAAAATTAATATACCTATAATAATACAAGTTATGAAATTCCCTAATGGATTATCATAATTATCATATTAGTTATGTAATTTTAAAATCTACTTCCAATGGTTCCAGATAAACATTATCTGATACCCCCAACAACAACCATACTCCAGAAACTCAGAGTCAGTGTTTACTTTATTACATTAGTACAAGATACAAGGGACATCACTATGCCTAATTGATAATTTTAGTTCTCTCAGAAAATTAGATAAAATCATGATTTCAATATTACATTAGATAATAATAACATAAGAAACATTCTTTTCCCCCTTCAAATTATTCATAATTTCCTTCTTCATATCTAGGGGAAATGAAAAAATAAAGGGTGATATCATATTATTAATAAGTATTGTATATAGAATAATATATCACGAGTTAATAAGTTATAATAAATACTGTAGCATCGATAAGAAACAAATTCCATTAATTCAACTACATCATAAAATTAAATATAAAAATATAATTTCAACATAAAAATAACATATATAATGTAATATGAATTATTTATAAATTAAATTAATAAATCAAGACATTCATGAAATTTAAATCAAGGCTTCCATCATATTATCACGATTCACACCATTAAGGCTCTTATCCAAGACATTATTCATAATATGTTTTTTGATTTAATCCAAATACACATCAAATATAGAATGTAAATTTTTTTCCACTTGAGACATGTCAATGCGTTAAGGGGATTTCTATAAATAGACCCCACACATCAAATTCATCTTCTATGTGTACTTTATATCAAGATTTAAAAATACAATTCATTATGAAAATTACTTATAAATCAACAATTATATTTATTGAATCGAGAATATGAAATATAAATATTTCCTTAGTAAGTGAAATAACATAATTAATAAGTATTTACCAACTGATATCATATATTGAATTGGTATGTTGTTTATTTTTTATAGAAGTAATATAAACAATTCTATATTCATCCATGATATTATGTATATTGAAATAAAGAATAAAAATAATGTCTAATGAATAACTAAGAGTGATAGAACAAATAATCACTAAAAAGTGAGTGGTCTTGAAATAATATAAAAACCATTATTAGTAAATGATGATAAAAGACCATAAATTAATTACTATTAAAGGATTTTTAGTGAAACCAAGAATATATAAATGAATATATAATCTATAAATTAAAATAAATCCCTTGTATCTTCATATACAAAAAAGGTTATAAATCAGGTTTCAAGATGCATTTCATTCTTTTAAGAAAATAATACCCTATAAAGCGGTATTATATTAAATAAAATGTAACAAATAGTGAGAAAATTATTTTCTTCAAAAATAACCAAGGAAACAAGAAAATGAAGCTTAAATGAAAACATTAGTCATGATAGTGGGAAACATCCTTCATCTGGTGAATATTAAAAAATATTTTGTTCCCAGTTTTTGTAAAAGTATTTTTTTCAAAAAATGACTATAGGATTCCATTAAAACCATTTTATGGAAATCTAAACAAGTGTAAAAATGAATTTAATAAATCTTTGGAGAATAAAAAAATATTCTTCAAAAATTTTTAATGAAAAATTGGATATATTAGAAAAATTATTTGAATGAAAACATCATAATAATATTTTTAATCGAATGTACCTTAAAAATTACTTACATTTTGTTTATTGATATGGAAGGAGAATAAATGGAAAATAAATATATAAACCCCATCATAACTTATGGAGAACAAAAAAAATTGTGTTTAAAATATTAATATCATCTAATATTCTTAATGGAAATCTATATATAAACAATCCCAAAATAAAATGAAATTTTAAATGAAATGTTTTATATTAGGTCTCTATATAGTCACATGTTATTGATCCTCATGTATACTAAATTTTAATTTTATTAATACTTCCATAATAATAAATTTCATATTTATTACATTTGTTAATGTCATTTTACATTCATTTTATATCCATTTATTTAATAGTTTTTTTAAGTTGACCATGTTATGGTTGTTCAACAAATTTCCAAAAAATTACTTCGTTTTATTTTCCATGGTTAAATATGTAATGAAATAGTTCCATCATCTCCAAGATATAAATAATTTAATTAATATAACTTTTACTCATTATATAAAATTTTGGAATCTAACATACATGGTGATAAAAGAAGGAAAAATCATATCACTTTATAGAGGTGGTAGTCCACATGTAACACTAGTGGTGTTATTATTTTACAATGGATGTAAGTGTGATGTGGCCTTTAATTATCCTTTTTTACACAACATTTTTAGTTTTTTCATTTTTTATTACATTTATATTTTAATTTAAAAGGTTAATTATAGTTAATTGGTTATTATATATTTAAATTATTAACTATTGGTAATTATGTTTTTTTGATTATTTTTATGTTTACATAACTCTTTTATAATTCTTTGGATTAATTATTTATTTCATTTATGAAATATCTTTTTAAATATTAATTAAATGTGTTTTCTATTAGATTTTTAGTTCTATGAATTAAATATTTAATTACATTATTTTTTCCTATTAATATATTTATTAATTATTCATTATAATATTAATTTAATTAATTGGTGATTTTATAGGCATTGTTAGTCCACGTCCAGTTTCTACAATAAAGGTTTTTGAACGCCATGTTTGTGAGGATATTCCTCATTTTTCAATCAAAAATTTTCTTTGGGAACCTAATGCGTAATATTTATCACCTTTTTTGAATCTAATATTAGGATCCGGAAGAATATGTTTTCTGGTGTACCCAATAATTATTATCCTCATATTGGTGAATATTAGTCAACATATTACATGATTAACCTCACACAACATAACCTTATTGTTTCTATTGACATGTACACATCTCTATTTATGCGATGAATAGGGGATCAAGAAAGAGGGATTTATTGGCTATTTTTTACTTGGAATCAATGTGGAAACATTTCATGATGTTATCAGAAACCCTTTAATTTTGAATTAGATGGTGATTTGGGATTTGAGTTGTCTTAGGATTGAGAAATGGGTTGGGGAAGCTAGAATAGAGGCAGTATGCTTAAGGATTTATCTTTAAATTATTGGAATCTATTCTAGTGACTGAAGAGGAATGATCTAATATTGGATTACAACTTGAATCTTTATTCCTATAGACCCAATATATTTTATGTATTTTTTTGGTAGTTGTTAGAAGAGATCTTATCAAGTCACCTACTGGTGACTAATTACCAAGACTAGTACCATGTGGTTGGTGAAAAGTTTCACTAACAACCCTAAAAATAATGAATAAAAATTTAGATATGGGGGTGATTGATGAACTAAAACACTTAAATTTTTAGGGATGGACTTCTAAGGGATTATTTTGGAGTAGAGTGAGAGAGGATCAACAACAATACTGGAGATTGTTTAGGAGTGTAATATCATGGTAATACTCTCCATAAACTTCTTCTTTCTTCATTATTGATGTTCATTCCCTATATTTTTTATTCAATAAATCATATAATGTTTTGAGGCCAAAATATTTCTAGTGGAATTTAATTAATTTTTTTCATGGTTTCAATTACACATGTAACTTTTTTATATAAATTTTCTACTCCACAAGAAAATAATTTCCAAAACATTATTATCTTTTAGTGATATTTTTCTGAATGAAATTTAGTTATACTTTTTACGGATGGATGATTTTTTATTATAGTGAGCATCAAGAATCACCCCTCTATAAGATAGTCTCCTGGAATAAGAGATTAAAATAATCAATTTTTTAGACATTAATATAATTAAGCCTATGAAAAATAACATTTTTATTTTAAACCAAGAATTTGGTAACCCCCTTGTATTTTACCATTGTTCACTCTCTTATCAAATGTAGTCATTCATCTGTTGTCACATTCAACCCATTCAAAACATATTCCATCTTCACATATTATTTCACATATATATATATATATATTCATTGTTTTTGATTTCATATTCTTGTGTTTTTGTTTTATTATTGGATTTATTTCCCATAAGACACTCTCATTTTCCATACATAGGGATTTGATTCCTAGAATGAAACTATCAAGTAGTTTTATATTCAAAATTTTCATATTTAGTGACATTTCCATCAAATATTTTTCATTATAGGGAAATGATTCACACTTCTAAAAGAGATAAATCTTAAAACCAAAACATATTAAAAAATCATAAAAAAATTCAAAAATATCCAGAAAATAATTCAAAAATATATTTATAAAAATATTCAACTGTGTGCTACTAAAAATTTATACTATTCATGAATAAAATATAAGTTTCACAAGATCATGAGATAGAATATCAAAAAATTAAAAAATTTATACCTCTGTGAAAAGAAAAATATAAAATTAAAAATTTAAGGGAGAGAGATAATAATAATAAACCAAAACTAATTAATGAAAATATTGAATGAATTAGGATGATAGAGTTTAAACTACCTTAGGGATCAAGTAAAACATCACCCATTAAACATACACCTAGTTCTCAAAACTTTGAGTGAAACAGTAATATATTTCAATATTTCCTATAATTTAATTGATGTCTAATAAGGAATCCTTATCCAGTAATAGTTAGTTTTATGATATATTAAATAAAATTCCAGTACAATCTCTATGTGAGAATAATATGAAAATAATATTTTTCCTGATATTTTTAATGGTAAATAAAATGAATTGGTCTTTGGTTCTTGATGGAATAAATTTTGAAGCATGGGAAAATATTTCAAATATTGTTTTTTGAATTTTTATCCTAGGAGACATGAGGGATAAATTTTAAACTTTATTATTATCTTCTATCACGAGGACTGATAGGCCCTTCCTAAGGTTAGGGATAGGTTTACAGACTATCTTAGGTTGTGTCCTCATAAAAAATTCCTTCAGATATACTTATAAACTCATTATATAAAGGAATTTCACCTTTTAGTTAAAACATGGTTGACCAATATACTGGTGGAAATTATACTAATGAAGCTGATAAAGAGTATAATTTTTTTAACACATTATCTCTTAATTCAAAACATAATGATTCAGGGAGAATAATACTGATAGAGGTTGGAATAACTATAGTACGTTGCTGGAAATTAATGCTTAGATGGATAAAATAAAATAAAACTCCATTCTATTATGAATTAAAATGTAAAACAATGCTAATCAAGTCAGGTATTAAAATCATAACTAATTCCTTATAGAGTGGTGTCAATAGCGTGGAATGTTTGGACACTCATGTACTTATTGTCAAAACATTGATAAGCCATCCTAACCAGTACAAGATTACAATTTCATAGGGTAATGTCATATGGTTCATGATATAGATGATCTATTTTAAAAAAAAACTATAATACTTTCTATAGGAACTATGCCAATTTATCCCAGAGAAAATAATTAATTCTTAAACCTAAACCTACTGCTATTGGTTTTCTAAATCAGCAAAGAAAAAAATTTCCAAATCCAACAAAGGCTGAATATTATTATCCTTAAGATGATGAAAAAGGTATGTTTGAATAGTTTTTGAGGAATTTTGATTTAAAAAATACTCAATATAATTTATATAATAAAAAAATGTTGTGATAATGAATAAAATATAGCTATAAATAGGTCAATATGATAAAATATTTTATTCAATAGGTAAATAGATAATTCCAAGCACCACAAAATTGAAACATAGGGAGAATGACACAAAAGTGGTTATAAAATTATTCTTAAAAACACTAACATAATTTGGAAATAAAACCAGGGAAATTGAAAATGGGAAATCAGTCAAATCTAGAATCCAAAAATAGCACAAAAAAATATAGAACCTAGGAATACAACCTTGAAAATGAATAAAATCTCATTATTTCACCAGAACTGAGAGGTGATTTTTTTCTAAGAATAATAATAATAAGGGATGGATAAATTGATGAATATATTGTGTAATTTTATCCATGTATATTGAATTATATTCCCCACCCATCCCTTTCCCAAAAAAATTGACACCCCAAAACAAAAAAAAATCAATTTCTCCAGTCCCTTGGGATTTTGACCAATCTCCACGTGAATATTCATTTTATCATTGCCTTGATTCATATCCCTTAATATCTAAAATCACTCAATAAAATTCTTTCAAATAAAAAGTGCAATTCCCCAACCCTAGTTACCCAGAGTCGGTGCATTATTATATACCATTGGCATGGTACAAGGAATCATGTCATGAAAGACCGATCAGTTTAGTAGCCTTGGAAGTACTAGATACATATATAAATTTACATTACATCATTAAATAAAAACAACAACAAAATTTTGTCTCATTTGAACAAACTTATATTCCTTATCTTATCCCTACAGGTCAACTATAAAATATTTCTTCACATCCTGGAAGAAATAAAACATAGAAAGGGGTGAGCTCAGATGCTCAGTAAGGATAACAATATAGCAGAAACGTTCTTAAATAAGGATAAACATTTAAGGAAATGTATAAAAGTAACACATAAGACTTTTAAACTTAAACATCATCATAATAGGGAAAAGACAAATCCAACAATTCCATTTACTGATTCACATGGATATTCTATTAGTCATATAACCCCATGTAATATCAAATAACCAATTTCACAATGAAGGAATGCGTAATTCCAGAATTCATAACCACATAGTCAAGGACTCATTCGAAGAATAAAAATAAGATTTTGTCAAGGCCTTGTCTCAAGATACTAGTTTGTCTCATGAGACCTACCGATGCATCGAGGAGCTATAGCGGGCTCCACCCGTCACTTACTAAGTCCAATGCATTCCTCATATGAAAAGGCTTAAACATAACATAAACATTTGTATTAAAACTAGCATATGAAATTTCAACACTTTATCCATAAACCATGAATGATATGAAAATAAAAAATTCATAGTCAAACATATCACCAAACCTTCAATACAATATGGAAGATTTGTATTATAATAAATCAACTTCAAACAAGATTAAAATCCATAAAAGGATGTTGTCATAGATGAAATTAAAACTATTTGAAAGAAATAACACTTTCTATTTTGAATCCATTTAAAAGTCACATAATTATAAAAGAAAACATTTATTTTGGGAATCTTCTTTTAATACTATAAGGGATTCTTCAAAGGTGTTATAACAACAGAAAATAGTTTTACTCACTGTATAAGTTAAAAAAACATTCTTTCCATAATTTTGTCGAAAAGGTTGTGAAGGGCCTTGTTTGGAAAACGACGGAAAAATTCCTTTATAACAATTTAATAAAAAGTCAAACAAGGGTATAAATTACTTTAACCCATAATCTATTAAATAGTAAAAATGTTTTGAAATATGTTTTTTATGAAACAAGGATGTGGATGATAAAGAGGTCCTAGCAGATACTCATGTATAAACAACCTCAGATAATGAAGAGATTGTAGAATTAACCCTTAACGTGTAATTTTCCTTGATCAAGGGTATGTTATAATCTTTTATAATATTTAAATAATTGTTATTAAATTATAAAAGGAAAAAATACATAAATATGATATCATATATGATCTTCTAATATTGCTTTGTTAATAATATTTAAATAGTACCATTGTATCATGTGTTAACTGATTCGTTGTACATTATATGCTTGATTACATAAGCGATGTTTTTTATGGATAGGATGTATTTTATTAATATATATAATTATATCAAGTTATTAATAATTATTTTTAATCATTAAATGGAATTTATTCTTTAATGATTATGATGGGCAATGAATCGTATCGCGTTCGTGGAGACGGTAATCCATACGTACACACGAGTGACAATATCATTATATTGATGGTGAAATAGTATGAAATTGGATGGTATATCATATATAAATAATCATAAACATTTTATATTTATTATTTACATTAGTTATAATCATTATTATACCCATCCAAATGATGATGTGTTTGAATAACAAACTACACCACGACGTGGAGACAGTAAGTCATACGTACGCACGTATGGTGACATGTCATTAATAGGATGGATAGAATAGTGAATATGGTTGTACCATATTTATAATAACATAATGGTATGTATAAGGTACTAGAGTTATTTTTTTGGTATGGAAACAACAAAGAAAGAGTAAGTGGATGAAGAAAAGAACTTTGAAAAAAGGTGGTGAAATTATAACCTCTTCTTCAGGTGTTTCCTTTTGAGTTGATAAAAAGGGATCCTTAGGTTGGATTTATGATCAAAGTAAGGCACCTAGGTCTAAGTGAGGGTATTTTGGAGGATATTTTGGCAGAAATTTTCCAAACCAAATGGCTTTGGATGTGTGATTTTGAGACAATGGGAAGTACCCTTTTATAAGAGAGGTGAGGGTCACTTTAAGAAAAGCTTGAAATATTATTTTTCAATATAATCATATTCGGTTTATAATAGATCCAAAATTACTTATTTATAGAATAAGGTGGGGATGGGTCAAAAACCTCTCAACCAATAGGTTTTAGACAGGTTTAGGTCACCATATTAACCTTATCTTTTCGATTTAACTCTCAGTTAAATAGTTTAACTTTTACCATGCATTCTTGTATTATTATAATAAATGCTTAATAAACTTACAATAGAATGACAAGAGAAACCCAAGTGGTTAATAAATGATATATATATATATATATAAGTTATTTGTCCAAACCTTATATTTTCAGGACTGTTATATCATTTAATAATATAGTATTTGTTTTAAAAACCCATTTACGTCAATTTTGATACTATTTGTTATTTTGTTTTTTGTAAAAGTCATAACAGCATGATTAATTCGAAAAAAAATCATTGAATCAACCCTAAAATTTCATATTAATATAGAAAAATAGTTCAATGCATCAATAGTATCCATTTATATTTATTTTGATATTTATAATATCAATTATTTTAATCTTTCACTAATAAGGTAATTACTCCATTATCATTGTGTCATAAATTAATTTAATTATTTAATGTATAATAATTATAAATAAAATACCATTATGTAGGAAATATTTTTATCTTTGTAATGAATATTTATAATAGAATTTATCCTATGTAGAACCCTATATTAAAAATGTCTTAGTTTTTAAAATATGAATTTAACACTTTTAACTCTTCTTTAAATAAAATAATAATAAATTTCTTAATCTAATACATGTGGACCAAAAGGATCATATTTTATTCCTCAGATTGGTTTTGGTTGAAATAAACTTATCCAATAGAATTATTACATGTGTTAGTGTTATTATAATATCATTTTTACCTTTAATTACCCTATTTATATTTAACTGTGGTAAATAAAAGTCAAAAGTTACTATTCACCAAAAATTATTTTCATCTCATTGAACCAATTATTAATTATTGATGTCAATATTTTCTCTCAGATTTTTTAAATTCAACTCCCAGAAGCTGTAAAATTAAGTTTTATGCAAATTTTCAAATGCACCTAGAAGGTGGGTAAAAGACGGTAAAAAGTTCAGCAAAATATTCTATATCTAATATTATTATAAAATGACTACAATGACATAAATTGAAAATAAATAGGTATTATGTATCAATTTTTACCTAATATAAATTTAAATAAGATAACTAATTTTTAAAATAACAATTTGGGTTTAAATAATAACGTTGTGTTTTTCACTATTCATCAAAAATTGAAAGTTTTCAGAAAAATACCAAAAATTCACCCTAAGATAATTTCGATATTCTGAATTCAAAAATGAAGTCCATTTTGAAAAATAAAATTTATAAAATTTCATGAAGTGGGTGTTAATATTCATAATGGCTAGTTTGATTGGTCGTGGTGTGTTAAAACTCCAAGTTGCGTACAACACAAGCTATTGTATTATTCAAAGGGAAATGTATTGTTGATGCTTGGGGAGTTACATTCTACCATCCTTCAAATAATTTCTTCCACAAAATTTCTAGAATATTAGTGCATAAAATAATTCGGGTGGTTTTTCATCATATGTTCCTCGGGTTTCCACGTTGCCTCTTCCATCTTAGGATTTCTCTATAGAACATTCACCAGATGAGTCGTCTAGTTTCTCAACACTTGTTCTATAGTATCAAGAATTCTGATAGGCTCATCGCATTAAGACAGGTCAAGTTTCAATTCTATTATTTCATAGGTGAGTACATATGTAAAGACCCAAAAATTTCAAGGGACATTTTTTTTCTTAATTTTATTAGAAATTTTACAAGAACGCAGTTTCCGACGGCACCTGATTCCGAGGCCCGGTGTGCCCAGAATCATTTTCCAAAATTTAGCTCAGGTACGTTCAGTGAACGAACGAGCGGGTTTTCCTAACTTTTGAACCGGTGCTCAGAATTGAAATCTGAGGGCATTGATGAACTCACAACGCCGATAATTGCTTAAGAAGACCCCTTTCTGGAGTTGCGTTTTCTCAGGGTGAGTTGTTTAAATAAAGTGAGGGATAATAATATAATTGTTTTACAATTATATTTTCTTTTCTTGTTAAGTGGATTATGTATTGTGTCACAACAATTTTCCTCTCTCTTATGTGGTTATAACCTATGTAAGGGAGTTCGGGGTGGGACCCACTTATTGATAACTACATTTTAGAGGATTAAGGTGGGGTGGGGCCCACCTGATCCCAACCCCTCACCTTCCCCTAACGTTCATAACTTTTCCCCTCTTAATTTTGTAAATCTCAAAATGAAACCCCCCCTTTTTTTTAAATAATGTCAACTCATTAATTTTGTAGGTTTTTCAGGTAATTAATTCTTGGATTCATTTGAATTTCAAATGAATTCCTTTGGCTTGTGTGTTAATTAAATAAGACTAAGTCTTATTTCATGGGAGAATAGTTGATGGTGTGAAGGGATTTGGGGAGGAAAGCTCTAAGTTCCGATGGACGTTCTTCCTCCTTGAAGAACGCGAATAACGCACCGCCACCGACGAAGAACGCCGACCTCCGAAGAAGGACGATGGTGAGAGACACCTTCCTTAGAGATCAACGACGCGACGCCATGTACCGCGACTCCAACGACCCTCTCCTTCCGCGACAAACCTTCGTTCAACGTTTACATCAGGTAGGGGTTTATTTTTTGTTGATCGTGATCTCATCTGTCGCCTTTCTTGGTTTCAATTGAGCCGCCTGTTAACGTAATAACGGGAGGAGGTCGGGCCGCACGAACATGGACGACCCTCCTCCCCCCTTGTCGGTTTGAATTTGTTGCGGCACGTGAAAGGCTGAGCGGTGCGGTTTCACCACGCGGAAACTATGAGAAAGGGCGAAGAAGCGCGGTGCCGTCGCGCCGCGCCGTTGAAGTCGAACAAGCCTCGGCGCCGTCGCGCTGTGCCAGAAAACCACGAAGAGGCCGCAGTTTTATTATTGATCATTGTGCATGGATTGACGGGTGACGACAAACGTGGCCTCAAGGTAATTTTGAAGCTTCCGTAGTAAAGTTCGAGACCCGATATGAACGCTGACACAGACGGATTTGAAAACGGACCACTAGAGCAACTCCGGTGGAACGCGGAAACCCTGGAGGCGCGGGTCGCCGGTGCGGCGCCGCCGGCGACCGGGGGCGGCGGCCGGAGGCGTCTGACCGCCAGGAGGCGGCGGCGCCCTAGCGCGCCGCCGGAGGAAACAAACCACCGGGGCTTGCCGCTGTGGTGCGGAACGAGGGATCCCATGACCGCGTGGGATCCCGGAGAAACAGCGGCGGCGCAAACCGCCGCCGACATCAATCAACGGTGAGGGGGCCCCGCAACCCCCCCCCCCCTCGCTCTGCGGCTTCCACGCGACCACGCTGGCCGGGCTGGGCCACGTCGGCCGGGCCGGGCCGCACCCTGATGGGCCGGACCCAGACCCGGGTCGGGTCGACCCGGTTCGGGCCGACCCAGGGGGGTTGGGCCGGGCCGGGCTGGGCCCAGACCCCCCATTTCGGATTGTTTTCGTTCAAACGCCTATAACATGGGCTACGAACCTCCGATTGACGCAACGTCCATTGTGATATGATCCTTGGATCGAGATGGTGGTTTTGGTATATGACATTCAAGGTTTTGGAGAACTTTGGGTTCGGCCGGGTTGGTTCGGATACGAAACCAACCGGGCCCTCAGAGCGGAAACGCTTATATATTGAGCTCCGGATGTCCGATTGATGTGACGTTGACTTTGTTGGATTCCTCTTGTTGAGACAGAACTTTTGGCATACTTAGCCCTTGGTTTGGACGTAGTTGGATAGTGTTCGGGTTGGATTGTACCAGAAATCCAATTGGTCCCCTAGAACGGAAAAGTTTATAACTTTCAGATCGGACGTCTGTTTGACGAACCGTCAGTGGCATTGGTGATCACGTTGAGAAAAGGTCCCTATGAGTATAACCTATGTGAGTTCGGGGTACATTTTAGATACGATCGGGTTGGTTCGTACATGAAACCAACTGGTCCCCTGGGACGAAAAGGCTAATAACTCACAGACCGGGCGTCCGATTGACGTGTTGTCTGCTGCGTTGAGACCCCTATGACGAGGCGATCCTTTGAGATACTTCTTCGTGGGACTTTTTGATACTTGGAGTATCAACCAGTAGCTCATGGAGCGGACCCTCTCGGAGACGAGCGTGCGAAGTACGGAGACCGTGTAGCCGGCTGAGACCTGACGACTGCTTGACCTATCGACTCGGTGTGTTTCGGATAGTCCAGTGGGGAGCGCTTGGTTGTAGCGGCAGACCCACGGCGGAGGAGCGCATGGTTGTAGCGGAAGACCCACGATACTCAATAGAAGGAGTACCTCTGGAGGATATGAGGGGGAGCGCTTGGTTGTAGCGGCATACCCACGGCGGAGGAGCGCTTGGTTATAGCGGCAAACCCGTGATACTCAACAGAAGGAGTACCTCTGGAGCCTATGAGGGGGAGCGCTTGGTTGTAGCGGCAAAACCATGGTGGGAAGCACTTGGTTGTAGCAGCAGGCCCACAGTACTCGATAGGAGTAGTACCTCAGTAGTCTTAGGTTAGTGAGAAGTACCTCAGAGTCGTGACAGGACCACTGTACACTCCAGAGACGGGGCTCTTCAGTAGTTACGGTTTCGATAATGAAAATCATGGTTTGAGATGAGTCTTTGATATTTGTGTATACCTCATGTTTGAGATGGGTTACTTGATAAATTAGGTATATGTACGAGCATATACCTGGGTTGTGGTTATCCGTTGATTTCATAATCTTTGTGTTTCCTCATGATTGAGATGAGTTACTTGATAACTTAGGTATATGTATGAGTATATACCTAAGTAGAGGTTATCTGTAGAGATCTTCTTTGTGGTTATCCATGTTGGTTTTAGTGATACATTGAGGGTCTCGGGGTCCCTAATTAGTATCGTTATACTCACCCCTGCACGGGCTATGCCTGCACCTCATTGTGTTGGTTGCAGACGATGGGCAGTGCTAACGGAGGCCGAGTGTTCGAGGAAGAGTCAGTACCCAGAGGTGGACCACACGATGAGTCAGTATCAGGAGGTGGACTCCACGGTTAGACGATACTCGGAGGAGGTTGACAGGAAAGAGCGTTGTGGAGGTTATCTGTACCTACCCTTCAGGTAGGATCCGTGGTGGACGATCCAGGACCTGCACTATCTGTACCTACCTTTCAGGTAGGATCCGTGGTGGACGATCCCGGAGCTGCGCTATCTGTTCCTACCCTTCAGGTAGGATCCGAGGAGGACGACCGAGGAGCTGCTTCCTTTATTCCAACTGTTGTCTTTTCTGTTGTAGTTTCATTCAGTTGTAGTTGTACTTTCATTTGGGTTTGTATTCTGACCCATTTACTTTTCATCACTTTCTTTTGTACTTAGTATTTTGCTTCCGCTTGTACTCTGTGGTGTTTAGTTTACTTTTATAAAGGCAATGCCTTCCCAGTTATCGGGATTTACGCCTTTGGTGCTAGTCTCCATCCCCTGGCCTATGGAAGTCGGGCTTGGGGTAGTCACGGCACGGGCCCCAAGGACGGGTCATGACAACATATGTTGGGTCAGGCAGGTATTTTATGAACAATGGTATATGGAATACATCATGAACTTTGGAGAGACTTGACGATATTTCCAAATGATAAGCTACAACCCCAATTCGTTATATAATTTCGAAAGGTACGATGTACATGGGACTTAATTTACCCTTCTTAACGAATCTTATAACACCCTTCCATGGATATACCTTCAAGAAAACAAGACCTCCTACTTGAAATTCCAAATCCTTCCTTCGGTTATCGACATAGCTATTTTTCCTACATTGATATGCTTTGATGTGGTTTGGATAATCTTCACATTTTCCATTATTTCCCCAACATATTCTGGTCCTACGAGTATTACTTTACCAACATCATCCCAACAAGTCGGTGTGCGACATCTCTTACCATATAAAACTTCATATGGTGCCATCTGAATAATTGAATGGAAGTTATTGTTATAGGAAAATTTTACCAAAGGAAAATACTGATCCCACATACATTGAAAATTATGTGAGCAAGATCTCAACATGTCTTCTAAGGTTTGAATAGTCTATTTTGATTGTCCATCAGTTTGAGGGTAGTAGGCAGTGCTCAAACGATGTTCAGTATCCAAGGCGTTCTGAAGACTTTTCCAAAATCTTGTTAAAAAATATGGATCATGATCAGAAACAATCGATAAGGGTACTCCATGAAGTATTAAAACTTTATTAATATATAGTCTTTCTAGACGTTTAAGTGGTAAATATTCTCTTATAGAAATAAAATATGCTGACTTGGTAAGACGATCTACAATGACCCATATTGCATCATTCTTTCTAGGATTCATTGGTTGTCCCCTGAAAAAGTCCATCATAATATCATCGCATTTCCACTCAGGTATGGGAAGTGGTTGCATAGATTCTCTAGGATTTTGTCTTCCAGTTTTAACTTATTGAAAAACCATACATCTTGACACATAATCAGCAATAATTCTCTTTATGTTGTCCCACCAAAAATGTTACTTCAAATCTCTATATATCTTAGTGCTACTAGGGTGTATAGAGAAATTGGAGCTTTGAGTATCATCCAACAATTCCCTTTATAGATCATGTATATGAGGAACACAAAGTATCTTCCCAAATTTCAAAATTCCATCTTCATATAAGAAGTAACCAAATCAACAATCATTCACACCTTTAATTTTCTTTTGAAACTCCTCATCATTAGTCTAAGAACTCTTTATCCTTTCTAGTAAAGATTATTTGGAAACCATTTGAAAAAGTATTAATGTTTCACCTTCCATGGTTATTCCCATATCCATCTTTACTAGATCCATGAAAATAGGATCCCTTTCAACTCTCATATTGTTCAAAACTCCATGATCCTTTCTACTCAAAGCATCTTCCACCTTATTTTCCTTCCCTAGGTGGTAGTGAATAGTGAAATCATAATCCTTGAGTTGTGCAAGCCGTGTTCTTTGCCTCATGTTGAGTTCTTTCTGTGAGAACATATACTTCAAACTCTTGGGATCTATATAAATCTCACATTTTTCACCATAGAGATAGTGTCTCCATATTTTCAGAGTAAATATAACAACTACTAACTCAAGATCATGAGTATGATTGTTTTGTTCATAAATTTTTAGCTGTCGTGATGCATCAACAATAACTCTATCTTTCTGCATAAGGATACAACCAAGTCCTTTCTTTGAAGCATCCCTATAAATAACAAACCCATCATTCCCCAATGGTAGACTCAAGATAAGAGCATTCACTAATCATCTCTTCAGTTCTTAAAAACAATCTTCACAATCTTTTGTCCAAACAAATTTATCCCCTTTACATGTGAGCTCAGTTAATGGGTTAGCCAATCGGGAAAAATTCTGGATGAGGTGCTGATAATATCCTACCAAACTAATAAAACTACATACCACAGTTATACTCATCTGTGCTGGATATTCTTGTATTACTCATATCTTTGAAGGAATGACATAAATTCTATCCTTAGAGACAATATGACCAAGAAAATAAATTTCCTAAAGCTAGAATTCACACATGATAAACTTCCCATATAATTCATTTCTTATAAGGGTTTTCATAACAGTGCACAAGTGATTTTCATGATCTTCATAGATTTTTGAGCATACCAAGATATGATCAATAAATACTACTACAAAGTCATCTAGATATTACTTGAAAACTCTATTTATTATAACAATGAAAATAGAGGGTGCATTAGTCAGTCCAAAAGGCATTACTATAAACTTGTAATGCCCGTACCTGGATCGAAATACTATTTTTAGAATGTCTTCCTTTTTTACACACAAATAATGATGTCCAGATCGAAATTAAATCCTTGTAAAATATCTAGCTCCATGAAGTTGATCGAATAAATCATCAATGAGAGGTAGGGGATACCTATTCTTTATTGTTATAGCATTGATCTCCCTGTAGTCAATGCACAACCTCATATATCCATCTTTATTCTTAAAAAAAGAATAGGGGATCCCCATGGAGAAACACTAGGGAGAATAAATCCTTTATTACTCAATTCATATAGTCGTTTCTTTTGTTCCACTAATTCCACAATGGCCATTCTATAAGGGGTCTTTGATATGGTCCTTGAACCAAGAATTAAATCAATGGAAAACTCAATTTCTTGTTCTGGAGGATGTCCAAGTAAATCCTATGGAAACACATCAACATATTCTTGTATAATAGGTACATCCTCTATTTGAACATTCTTTCCCTCACCCATAGTTATTTCCTTATCTTCCTCCCCAAATCATGAAATATTCTCTATAAGGAACTTATCCATTGTTCAGCTACAAAGGGATTTGTACTCCCATTGAATTTTGGTGGTTGTTTCCTTATGAAGCGGTCTAACATTGATCCTCTTCATTGTGGATCATGGGGCTCCATATGAGTAAGGTTATTATTCATAACATGAGTGAGTTTTCCTAGTATGGTGATAAGCTGATCAGCACCAGTTACCTCACTAGCTCTACTATAATTATCTTGAGTAGGAGGGAAATCCCTACATGGATTACGTGAGTTGATATGGTTTCCATTCCTTCCACTAGGAACCATTTCTAAACAATGTCATAGACTAGATTAGTTTAAGAGTATCAATACATAATTCCAAACTTGTAAAACACTTAACCTAAAATGCATAGCTTATAGATATAATCAATAATCATAAAAATGTTTTCTTTGAAGAGGTATATACTAATAAATCCTTTATAATGAATTGTAAATAAAATGTGAATTATCCTAAGCATATCACCCGGGAGTGTCGCAACCATGAGTGAATCAAGGCCCATTGTCGTGTACCAAGATACACCATGTGAAGCCCGAAACTCCTTGTCAGAGTTTTCACTCCTAGGTACATCTGTGCCAGAGCCACCTCTATGTGATCATATCCAGATAGGGATGTATTTCTTGGAAAATACACAAAATATCTACATTACCAAAATTCAAGGAAGTTATTCTATACTAATCCACCAAGTCTATCTTAGGGTAATGTTCTATAATAAGAGTTTTTCTAAATATCACTTCCATGGTTTGTACTAAACTTCCTTGGATAGCAAATGTAATGCCCTGACCCTAGTTAACTAGAGTCGGTGCATTATTACATAACATTGTCATGATACAAGGAATCATGTCCCTAAAGACCGATCAGTTTAGTTTCCTTGGAAGTAATATGTACATACATAAGATTTACATAACATCACGAAATAAAATCAACAACAAAATTGTGTCCCATTTGAACACAAATATATTCTTTAGCATATCCATAAATTTCAACCATAAAATAATTCTTCACATCCAGGAAAAAATAAAACAAAGAAAGGGGTGAGCTCAGATGCTCATTAAGGATAACAATATAGTGGAAACATTCTTCAATAAGCATAAAAATTTAAGGTAATGTATAATACTAAAACAAAAGCCTTTTAATATTAAACTTCATGATAATACAACAAATATAAATCAAATAATTCCATTTACTTATTCACATGTATATTCTACATGTTTAATAATCACATGTAATATCAAATAGCCAATATTACAATGATAGAATGCATAATTCCAGACTTCATAACCACATAGTCAAGGCCTCATGCCAAGAATACAAATAAGATTTTGTCAAGGAATTGTGGAAAGACTCTAGTTTGTCTCATGAGACCTACTGATTCATAGAGGAGCTACAGAGGGCTCCACCCGTCACTTATTAAGTCCAATGCATTCCACATATGAAAAGAGTTAAAATAACATAAACATCCGTATTAAAACTAGCATACGAAATGTCAATAATTTATCCATAAAACATGAATGGTATAAAAATAACACATCCGCAATCAAACATATCACAAAAATATCAATATAATATGGAATATTTTTATTATATTAAATCATCTTCAAACAAGTTCAAAATCCATCAAAGGATGCTGACATAGATGAAATGAGAACTATTTGAAATAAATAACTCTTTCTATTTTGAAACCATTTAAAAGTCACATAATTATAACAAAAAAATGTTTATTTTGGAAATATTATTATATTCTTTTAAGGTATTTTTCAATGGTGTTATAATGGTGTAAAATTTCTACACTCACTGTATAAGTTAAAAAAACATTCTTTCCTTAATTTTTTTCGAAAAGGTCGTAAATGACGTTGTTTGGAAAATGACGGACTGATCCCTTTATAAAAAATTTATAAAAAGTCAAAAAAGGGTATAAATGACTTTAACCGATAGTATAAGAAATTGTAAAAATGTTTTTAAATACATTTTTTATGTATCACGGATGTGGATGATAAATAGGTCCCAGTGGATACTCATGTATAAACAACCTCAGATAATGAAGTGATTGTAGAATTAAACCTTAACTTGTACTTTTCCTTGATCAAGGGTATGTTAACCTCTTTTATAATTGTTAAATGATTGTTATTAAATTATACAATAACCAAATACATAAATATGATATCATATATGATCTTATAATATTTCTTTGTAAATAATATTTCAATAGTACCATTGTATCAGGTGTAAACTGATTCATTTTCCTTTATTTTCATGGTTATGTAAGACATGTTTTTTATGGATAGGATGTATTTGATTAATATTTATAATGATATTAAATTCCTAAAAATTATTTTTAATCATTAAATGGAAATTATTCTTGAATGATTACTATGGGGAATGAATCGTATCGCGTTCGTGGAGACGGTAACTCGTACGTACACACGAGCGACAATATCATTATATTGATGGTGAAATAGTGTGTAATTGGATGGTATATCATATTTAAAGAATCATAAACATGTTATATTTATTATTTACATTAGATATAATGATTATTATACCCATCCAAATAATGAGGAGTTTTAATAACAAACTACACCACAGCGTGGAGATGGTAAGTTGTACGTACGCACGTAAGGTGAAATATCATTAATAGGATGGATTGAATAATGAATATGATTGTACTGTATTTATAATAACATAATAGTATGTATTAGGTACTGGAGTTATTATTTTGGAATGGAAACAACAATGAAAGTGGAAGTGGAAGAAGAAAAGAACTTTGAAAAAAAGGTGGTGAAATTATTACCTCTTCTTTGGGTGTTTCCTTTTGAGTTGATCAAAAGGGCTCTTTAGGTTGGATTTATGATCAAATTAAGGCCTCTAGTTCTAAGTGAGGGTAGTTGGGAGGATATTTGTGCAGGGTCTTTTTGAGCCAAATGGATTTGGATGTATCATTTTGAGAGAAGAGGAAGTACCCTTTAATTAGAGAGGTGAGGGTCACTTTAGGAAAATCTTGAAATATAATTTTTCTATTTAATAATATTCAGTTTATAATAGATCCAAAATTACTTATTTCTAGGATAAGGTGGGGATGGTTTGAATACCTCTCAACCAATAGGTTTTATACATGTTTAGGTCACCATATTAACCTTATATTTTAGATTTAATTCTTAGTGAAATAGTTTAACTTTTACCATGTATTCTTGTATTATTATAATAAATGGTTAATAAACATACTATAAAATGCTAAGATAAACCCAAGTGGTTCATAAATTATATATATATTATTATATAATTCCTTTTTCTAAACCTTATTTTTTGGACTATTATATCATTTAATAAAATAGTATCTGTTTTAAAAACTAATTTATGTCCATTTTGACACTGTTTGGTATTTTATTTTTTTGAAAGTCATAACAGCATGATTACTTCGAAAAAAAAACATTTATTCAACCGTAACATGTCATATTAATCTAGGATAATTTTTCAATGCATAAAATGCATCAATTTACATTTATTTTGATATTTATAATATCAATTGTTTTAATCTTTCATTAATAATGTAATTACTACATTATCGTTGTGTCATAAATAAATTTAATTATTTAATTTCTAAAAATTATGAAAAAATACCATTATTTATAAAATATTTTTATCTTTTTAATTAATATTTATATAATAATTTATCCTATGTATGAACCTATATTAAAAATGGTTTTGTTATTAAATTTTGAATTTAACACTTTTAACTCTTCATTAAATAAAATAATAATAAATGTCCTAATCTGATACAAGTTGAAAAAAAGGATCATATTTTTTTTCCTCAGGTTTTTTTTGGTAAAATTATTCTTATAAAATATAATTAGGACTAGTTTTAGGGAAATTATAATAACATTTTTACCTTTAATTACCCTATTTACTTTTAACCATGGTAAATAAAAGTCAAAACTTAAAATTCACCAAAAATTATTTCCATCTAATTGAACCGAAATTTACATACTAATGTCAAAAATTCCTCTAGGTTTTTGGAAATTCAACTCACAGAAGCTGTAAAATTATTTTTTATGGAAATTTGCAAATGCGCCTAGAAGGTGGGTAAAAGACAGTAAAAAGTTCAATAAAATTTTATATATCTAATATTATTATAAAATGACTCCAAAGAATAACATTTAATATAAATAGGTTTTATGTATCAATTTTTACCTAACATAAATTAAAATAAGATAACTAATTATTTAAATAAAAATTTAGTTTTAAATAATAACGTAGTGTTTTTCACTATTCATCAAAAATTGAATGTCTTTAGAAAAATACAAAAAATTCATTCAAAGATAATTTTGATATTTTGAATTCAAAAATTAAGTCCATTTTGAAAAATAAAATTTATAAAATTTCAAAAAGTGGGTGTCACTATTCCTAATGGCTACTTTGATTGGTCGTGGTGCGTTAAAACTCCAAGTTGCGTGCAATGCAAGCTATTGTATTATTCAAAGGGAAATGTAACATAGATGCATCGGGTGTTACAAAAAAGTATCTAGAATAATCTATAAATTATGGCCTCACTAAGGAGTGTAGTATTGTCTTTCAAAATAAAATCCCTCCCAAACAAAAATATACATGGAGTTTTTCTATCCCTTGTGACTTATGTAATAGTTCCCAACTAAAATTTCATTGAGATCTTAGTGATAGTATCAACATAATCTAATTTTCAATAATTTTAAATTATATATTGGGTTATTTTTACCCCAATATTTTCATTTAATTATTGTATGACCATTCTTTTTCATACCCCATATAGAGACTTGTTGATTTTCTAGTTTGTGTTTTCAAGATTTTTCTTCAAGCAAACTTTCTTTATTGGAAATGGAATGTGACTAGAAGGTTAACATAATTTTTGGAAGGCCGTTATTTCCTACAGGAAGATATATTATTGATGTTTCTAAGTGTTATCTAATCATTATTATTAGTTAGTAATATGATTTGATTAATTCTTTTTTAAAAAATACAGAGGAATCAAATTTTGGTGAAGAATGTTTTGGAGTGGAGTTTCTAGAAGATGAAAATAAAATTTATTATTAATAAAAATTGAAGAAACATCCATTGGATATAAAACATACTATGTAATTTTAAAATTTTGTTTTGGACACTGATGAGTCTTTTAAAAGTGAGAATATTGAAAAATTTCTAGATTTGGACAACAATTCTATTTCCATGGAGTTGTGTGGTGTTGAGGTTCAATTTTCTATATCTGAACATAAATAAGTTTTATGAGAGATTTAGGATGATTAAACTTCAATAAAAATGTTAAAAATTTTGGTAAGTTCAAGGGGGAGTTTTTATAAAAAATATAAAAACCTAGTTATGGATAGAATAAATCTTTTCATTATTTATAAATATCAATTATATAGTTATACTAGTTATAAAAACATTGAGTAATTTTTAAATCGAAAAGGAAATAGTTTTAACTAAAACCTTTTATTATAATATTTAATACAAAATTTTAATTTCTAAATTATATAATTTTAATTGGAAATATTAACATCATATTTTAAATCATAATATAAAAATTTTCCTATAGTGAAATTTTGATATTTTTCAAAAAATATTGATTTTTCTCTAAATACTAAAAATACTAATTTCTACAAAAGACTTTTATTTTAAATAATTTAAGAATTTTAGAAGTGATAATATTTTTTTGATTATTATTTCTATTAAAATAAATTAATCCACTTAATTAATTTGGAATACACATTATATTATTTTGTAGTTTAATATTTCTTTTGGGTTTACAGAATTGGGTTTTCTAAAAACCATCTTAAAATAAATAATGTTTATCCAATTTAATTAAATAAAATAATACCCAATGGAAATTTTTTAATGAAATTATGTGTCTTTAAATAATTTAATATTTATTTAGTTTCATACAATTATTCTCATTTGTCATGGGTTTAATATAAAATCATCTTTTACTCAGAAAATACTTTTCTTGAAAACCAACTTTTTCATCGCATCTATGGGTTTTGTTTGATATTATAATTTTAAAAATATATTATTTAAATTTTGTAATATAAATTCCATGTTTTTATGTAGAATAATTTATATTTTAAAATATGTTAAACTTATTTTTTAACCATAATTATTTGTAAAAATATTAAAAAATAATTACTTTGTTTAAGGTAAAAATGGATTTACTTTAGGGATAAAGTAAAATTATAGTTGTTAAAATGACCTAAAAACTTATCTAAAATATATTGTATTGAATTTTTTCGAACCTATACTGTATATTCATGTTAATATTCCATTATTATATCATTTTTACATGAAAATATGTTGCTGGAATTAATTTATTTCAGAAATTACAAGTGTGCCACTCACCTAACATATAAAGTAAAACCCCCTCTCCTCCTGTATTCACACCTTTAAAAAAAATTGGTTAATAAAATTACTTCAAAAATAACTTATAATTATCTCATATCATCATATAATTTTTATTTTTGGAACAAATATAGCCATTGAAGGCTTTTGGTGAAGACCAAAAGAAGTTACACGAAGAAGAGAAAACATTTTTCGATGATCATTTTTTAATTTCTTCCCCCACGCCTCCAATTACTCATAAAAAACACTTATATAATAACATAATTATCTTAAATATACCAATATTTTATTATTTTAATTGATAAACTAAATACTTAGCCACTTCTATCAAATTGGTTATGAAATCATCATTCATGTCTACGACAAACTATCGCCTAATCAACCAATGTCATTCATTTTTTCATTATCACCTCTCATGGTTGTGTATGATGATGGATAAAAAGTAAAAATATGATATAATAAAATAATTATACCTCTAGAGTCATTATATATTATATTCCTTTTTTACTTTCTATTCTATAGGGGATGCAATAATGTTGATTGTGTGTACGACTGACGACTACCTCACGAAGCGATGTGATTCGTATCCAATAACACTTTACATGGAAGATAATAAGGGTAAATATAATTAATATATGTGATTTAAATGGAATAATTATGATATATATTACATATTTATCATTATTAAAAGATAATATAATTATTTTTTCCTACATTTTCCTTCACTGAGAAATGTTAACGTTGTACATGAATGTGCGGACTACCACATTCACGAAGTGATGTGTTTACCTTTTCCTCAACACACCAAATAGATGATATATAAAAGTATATTTCATGAAATAATTGGGTATATATGATATTATGATCATTTTTGAAGGATAAATATCAATTACCTTCTTTTCATAACGATCAATAAAGAATGTAAACGTTACTCATGCGTATATACAACCAACCATCTCCATGGTTGTAAAACACATAATTTATCAAAACCATATTTTATGATTGGTGATAAAAATACAATTGATGTATATATTTGATAATTATTTCATGATTATTATTCTTTATATGTTTAAATAATTAAATCTTTGAACATAGTCAACCTGCCAATGTCATTTTTATCACATAAGTTGAATATGTTGAAAACATTTGACATAAATGTAATTTATTAAGTATATGTATATGAAACTATAATAATTGAAATAAAATAAATAAAAAACATTGAAAAGGTTATATGGAACTTAAATAATTAACATATTTTTATTATTTAGTAAGATAAAGACACTTGTAATAAGCCAGACTCCTAGTAAGAGACTTTACCTCAATTTCTTATCATTGAGGAATATTTCAATGTTATACATCTATACTACTTTTTGGGGATATATATACATCCCATTTGACATTTTATATAATGAATTTATCTATTATGATTGTATTTATATTTTTTTAATGCAATTCCTTGATGAGGCACATGATTCAAATATTTACTAAGTGATAAGGGACTTTTCTTTTAAAATAAAATATTTTAATGTTTTCCTTAGGACTATTAATTTTCAATATCCATGATTTTAAAATTTTTTATGAATATTTTTATATGAACATGAATTTTAAAGTAAATCTTATGTTTCCGTTTTAATTTATTTTCAAAGGTTTTGGAAAATAATCTTCTTACATGTTTTATATGAAATGTTTTGAGAAGCAACAAAAGGAATTTTCTATTCTAAACAAACATTGTAACAATGAATTTTCCACTATGTGGGCCATTATTTGATTTCTAGATTCCTATGTAATATTTCATGTTTTTTTCAATGTAAATCAATTTTTCCATTTCTTTTATATTTTGGTATTGAAAATGCATGTTTTAAAGCATTTTTTATTTTAAAGTTTTTTTCATATGGGATTAAAAGAGTTTTTAAAAGGTTTTTTTTGACGAAAAGGTGCTGGAATAAAGTGACTTATTTATGATATTTTATATGACAATTATATGAAAGGGTTATTTCTATACAACTTATATTAAGTGTCGAACCCCATTATAGCTCATGAAAAATGAATGAGCCCAATATAGCTTATACAAATGGTGAGCCCCATTTTAGATATCTAATTCATTGCTTAATTAATATATTCTCTATAGAATTATATTTTATGTATGATATATGGTTATTACAATTAATATGTGTCTTCTAGGTTCTGTAATGTTTCCATGAGATGGCGTCCCAAGGTGGTGATTCAATTATTGATAAGAAGTTTTCATAGAAATAATTTATTTATGACAAGGTAACAGAAATTATATTTTGAAAAGAATTATAATCCCATATTGTGATAAAATTATATATTTTTAATAAAAGTTTTTTCATGCATTTTTTGGATTTTCACTACTCTAATGGTTTTCTCCATTTTATATCCCTTACTGAGCTTTTTCTACTAATAACATTAATTTTAAATGTTTTTCCCAGGATTTAATAATAGTTAAGGAAAATTAGGAATTAAAGTTGATTGTCATGAATATTTTCCATGAAAAGAAATAATTATTTATTTTAATAGTTGAATATTATCGTAAAAATTGATACTAATATGAGGTTTCCACATTGTATTATATTGTTTTTTATGCATGTATTATAAATTAATTCTTCAAAACTCTAAACCCAAAAATATCCTCAAATATAATAGAATGAATTATTCACATAAAACTCAAAATTATGTAATATTTAAGGCTAGGTATTTATAGTTGGTATCAGAAGCCGGTTTAGATAACTTTTGAGGTTAGGATAATGTTAATAGAAATCCCTTAAAAGATTATACATGATAGATAAGTTTAAATGAGATATCCATTTAAGATTACCTAGTTTCTTCATATAACCTCAATCAATATAGAATAGTTTTCCACATACTAAATTGGGAAGATGTAGTGGGAAATGAATCAAGAGTAAAATACCCTTCTAAATCAAGATCTTAAGATGGTTGTAATTGGAATACAAGATTTTTTTAATTGATGGTTTAGTTGACACAATCTATAAAGGGTTGTGGTATCCATTCTAGAGAGGAACATAATCTACCAAAATGGAACATGCCTATTACGGATCATTTCTTGAGGAAACACCCCCATCACTCCCTTGGTCCTATGACCTAGTGGTAGTTGATGGATGTATCAAGGATCTAGAGAAGATATTTTAATACATGGGATATTCAGAATGTAAAAAGGGTAACTCTTTTAGTTTATCACTTTGAAGGTGAGGATGATTGATGGTGGTATTTAGTTAATAATACCAAACAAAATGGTGATATTGATGCCATGTAATTGGAAACATGTAATGATTTTTCTTTAAGAAAAATTTTCCTAAGTTGTGCGAATCGATATGAAAAAAAATATTGTGCCTGAGGAAAAAATATAAATATTTTGTGGACATATATGTAATCAATTTTCAAATACTGGCTAGGTAAGTAACATATTTTTTTGGGAAATTGATATTAATATTAATATATTTTATTCCGGATTGAAACCGGTTATATAAATATCTTTGGCCGCATGAGAATTTAAAATATATGATAATGTTTTTAGGTGTGATGAAAAATTTGTGATGGAGTTATTTAACACTTATGTACCTCGTGATGACGAAAGTAAGAAGCAGTTAATATATAAGGATTTGGAGAAACATACATAAAAATAAATATGGAGGTAAGAAAATGAAGTTCCAATCTTGTGGTAAGTGTGGTAAAAATAAACCTAGTTAATCTCTTATGAAATCATGGAAGTGTTACCGATGTGAAATGTATGTCTATATAGACTGTGATTTCAAGGAAAAGAATCCTGAAGAATAAAATCATTGGATATTTGAAAGCCTTATAATGGTATGGTTTTTAGTTGTAATGAGTTAGGTCATTATGCTAATGTGTTCCAAAATTAGTAACTTAGGATAGAAAAAAGCAATATAAAAAGAAAATGGGTGTGGAAAAATATTTTTCTACAACTATTGTTGATGTTGGGATGTCAAATGAAGTGGTGACAGCTCCAAAGAGAACAATATTTTTCAAAGGAATATTTTAGAACTCGGTACCATCAGCTGAAAGTTAAGGAGGATAACATTCAAAGTAAAACATTTTAGACTAGATATGAGAACTATGATTTTTTTATTTATTCTTTTTGGTTTCTCCGATGCACTAGTTTTATTTATGGACCCTGTGAATAGGGGTTTTTGTAGTTGTTAAACAAGTCTGTGGTTGATTTTATTGATGAGATTTTGGTATATTCTAAAAGTAGTGAGTAATTTGAATGACTTGAAAACCTAAATATAAAATAATCTATATGTTAAATTTAAAAATAAATTAAATATGGTTGAAAAAAATTTCTTTCCTTGGAAATATTATTTCTAAATATGGAATAACTATTGACCACTACAAAAATAATGTTTTTTTGGAATGGACAAGACCCAAAAATATCACAGATATTTGTAGAATTCTTAGATTACTGGGTTACTACTAATGGTTTATTGAATAGTTTTCTTTATTTTCTATCCCATTGACTATGTTAACACAAAAAGATTCAAATTCATTTAGAAAAAATAATATGATGCTTTTTAAGGAATTTTAATGAATATTGATGAATGATCTAATTTTGGGCCTTTCTTCTATAAATGAATAATTTTTCATCTACAATGATTCTTCTTTAAACTAAATTGGTTTTGTCTTAATGAATAATAATCAGGTAATTGCTTATTATTTATGTCAGTTGAAACCTCCTAAGTTAAATTACCTTATAAATGATATAGAATTAGCTATTTTTGTTTTTATGTTAAAATTTATTGGAATCGTCTTTATGGAGTAATGTGTGAAATACACACCGATCACAAATGTTTAAAGTATATATTCTTTAGGAAATAATTAAACATGATACAGAGAATATAGGTAGAACCAAACAAGTATTATTATTGTATGATTAACTACCACCATGTTAATGAAAAAAAGTGGTGTATGGTTTGATTTTAAAAATTAACGCTACATTTATAGCATCCCTCCTTTTTAATACATAACTTTTCATTAAATTTTACAAACAGAGGATCTTTAAAGTATAGTGTCTTGGAAATCAGGATCATAATACACGAAAACAACATAAAAATTATTCTAAACCACTTGTAAGGCTACTTAATTATTCATCACAAGTTCATTACAACATCTCATAACCTGGGAGCATACATCAAAGGAAAGGGTGAGTAGAAGGACCAACAAGGAAAATAAGAGAAACATTTTACATGTGAACTTAAGATACATTAATAAAGTCATGATAAATAACTTTAAGGCATGAGAAGGAGATAATGAGGTGTATCATAATAAAAATAACATGTTTCATAACTTGAAGATGTGGCTACAAAAATTATCTTAGACAATTATTTCCGTATCACCAAGGCCCATCCCTAAGGTGTCATTGAAAAATTACCAAGGTTATTCACCAAGGTATCGTTAAAATGGTCATCTCTAGAGATTAAGCCTTTACCCAATGCATTGGAGCGATATTAGGGATCACCCTTAATTTTTATTTATTATCATGTGATCCACATATAGCATCACCAAAATTTCGTAAATAATCCATATAGCATAAAATAAATGGGTTTCATTTCATAATCATAACGTTTTAAAAACCACTTAAAAGACATGATCTTTATGTCACTTTAAACCCACAAAAAAGGAAAAAGGGTTTCATGTATGTAAATCCCAGAATTAAAATAGAAAATTTTGATATATATGTGAATAACACTATAAAAGAAAGATATTTGAGTATTCACTTAATAAAATAAAATAATTTGAGAAAAAGAGAAAGACATTTTGAGATGAAAATTCTGCAGCATAACTGCTATGTTACAAGGTTTTAGAAAACATTGAAAAGAGAGGGGACATGGGTCAACCACTCATAAATGATCCATAAAACAGTAGGGGGACATAATATAAAGGATTTAAGAACATGGTAATGAAATTTGAAAGAAATACCATATAAAATAAAAAACTTTAAAGGAAGAAAAAAAATAAGATTTCTCTTATGAAAAATTTGGCAGCCTAACGGCGTCACTTAAAACTTCAAAAAATGAATTAATGAGATTAAGTAGGGTATCTCATAATGTGAACATAAAAGGAAAGTATTATGAATATAGAGATCATACCCCAACATGGAAAACAACAACTTGAAAGACTTGGCATGAAAGTTGAACTTCGAAAATGGGAAGAGAGAAAGAATCCCTTACAAAAATTCGACAGCCTAACGACGCCACTTAAAAATTCCTAAAATGAATTGATGAGAGTAAGAGGTGGCCTCTAATAATATGAAAATAAAAATTATAGTAAGTTTAATGTAAAATAACATCCTCCAACATAAGAACATGAAGCATAAAATAAATGACATAAAAGAGAGTACTTGAAATGAAAGAGAGAGGTAGGATCCCTTACCTTAAAACGTAAGTCCTAAAAATCAAAGGTTGGGACCTTGGAGGCTTGAGGGAACCTTGGGAGGACTCCTTGTGAGGTAAAGAGAGCAGAAATTCTTTGGAGAGGATTTGGAAATGAAATGAATGAGGGAAAGTCTTGGTATTTATAGGGGAAGTGAGAGGACAAAGCATTAATTGCCAAGGGACACCTCATTGGTGGTATTGGAAAAACCATGGGCTTTCCAATAGTATTTGCCCAAGGTATTGGCCACTTAGGAAAACTCATACCTTATATTACTATTCATAAGTCGACCAGAATTATTTCATAATTATTACATCCTTAATGATGTCATTAAACACCAAAAACTCAAAAACTGTATTTTCACTATTCACCGATAATTCAACTTTCTCAGAAAAATCCCAAAATTTCAACTTAACCAAATATCAATGCTATGATTTCAAAAAAGGAGTCCATTTTATGAAAATAATTTTCTAAATTTTTTTAATTTAATTTTTAAATAAAAACACTATTCATTGAATATTCAACTATTTCAGAAAAATCCCAAAAATTCACCTTAACCTAATATCGATGCTCTGAATTAAAAAATGAATTCCATTTTTTAAAAATATTTTTATAAATATTTTTAATTTAATTTTAAAATAAAAAACACTATTCACCCGAAAAAAACTAATACTTAAACAGTACTTTCTAGAACAGTTATTTACCTATTTTATTAAATCACATTACATAATCAAGGTGCCTAGATTATATTAATACTTTCTTAAGTGATGATACTTAATCCATTTGATCACATTACTAATCACAAGCGTAAAATCACTATTCATAATTTACTATTTATCAAAAATTAATTTGATCTTATTAGACTCTAAATTTCTTATTAAACATAACTACAGAATACCATTTTTTGAAAATCATTACACATTATTAATTATTTAAGGTTTACATAAATATTTTTAAAATATTCTTTTTTCTAAAATTCATCAATAATATGCATACTATATTTATCCAGACATTTTAAAATTCACAAACTTCACCATAAGAAGAAATCACAATTTTTTATTTAAATCAAATGATTACACAAGGAAGTTACGGTCTCGTTACATAACCCCTTATAACACCAGCATATGACCTAAGAGTAAGGTGTGCTAGGGTGATAGTATCTTGGGGCGGCTCAGCCAACATTGCCCGAGTAGTGATTTCTATCAGCTTGAACTTCTCATGGCGGAAATTTCCTTCCAACTTCACACGATGAAGTTCGTCTTGGGTTTGGTATAGAGCAAAGGCCAAAGGTGCTACCTTCTTCCCAAGTTCTGTCAGATGGGATTCGATCAGCCTGAGACTACTGGATAGGGGCATTGAATCTTTTTTCCATATTAATTAATCAAGATCACTTGTATTTATAGATAATAATCTCAACATTTAGTTTCCAATATTCATATTGACCAACGATCATATAACAGTCAAAACTCAACAGTCTTATTTTAATTATACTCATTTTATTAAATAAAATAGTTTTGTTGAGTATAAAATAAAATAACACAAAAAGTTAGGAAAAAAAATTATTCAAAATTTCAGGTCGTTACAATCTTCCCCCCTTAAGAAATTGAGTCCTCGCAATTTTAAAATTGGGCTTGGAAATTTCGTTGAAAGTCCCACATTGGAAAAGGAATCAGTAAAACTATTACTTTAAAAGTAAGAAAGGAAAGTACAAAGGTCACCCGAGTTAACCCATACTAGGATTCCATGTAGGAAAACATGGATATGGAAGAGAAAACAAAGGGTTATGTTCTGATGGAGATTGATAGAAAACATGATCACGAGAAAAATAACCACCAGAAGATCACAAACTTAAGATGTGTTAAACGGTCTTTGATTACCCGGTAGGAAACGTAAACCAACGGTGTTTTTGTTTTACGTTCCTTTTTATAATTTGGAGAAATTCATTTACTACATAGAATAAAAACATAAGGAAATATACTTACCTTCAAGTAGAGTTTCATCCCTTAATAAGTTTCCACTAAGACTAATCTTTTCTCCAAACAATGAGCATTCAAAAAGACTTGGTCTCATGAAAAGCACAAGAATCATCTTCTAGATAATCACATAATCCACAAAAGAATAACTATATTTTTCCCTTGTCTTTAGTCATCAACTAAAACTAAAATGGTTAGTACGAGATCATAAAATCCCCAAAAAGGATAATTCTTTATAAAAATAAATATGAATATTAATCTCCAAAATTCAAAAAAAGTTCCCAAAAGTTCCAGAAAGACCATTCCACCTCAATTTAGATCCTGTAGTATTTTATTTCCCTTAGGCATATATTACTCCAAAAGAGAAAACATCATCCAAAATAACCTTTATCATTTAATCGCCAAATCATTTTCCTATACAAAGGATATCCATTTGATAAACATATGTTTCCAAAATAAACTTATTCTTGAACCATAAAAATAGCAGGTGTATTAGTCAGTCCGAAGGGAATAACAACAAACTCATAATGCCCATATCTTGATTGGAAGGAAGTTTTTGGAATATCATCATTCTTCACCCTCAATTGATGATAAACATAATGAAGATAAATCTTAGAGAAGAATTGAGTCCCACGAAGTTGGTCGAATAAGTCATCAATTCTTAGAAGAGTGTATTTGTTCTTTACTGTAATCCCATTTGGTTCTCTATAATCAATGCATAGCTACATCGATCCATCCTTCTTCTTCACAAAGAGAAATCGTGCTCCCTAAATAGACACACTTGGTCAGATAAACCCATTCTCCAAATATATTGGAGTTGTTTCTTTAATTCCTCTAGCTCCACATTTTCCATCCTATAGGGGGTCTTTGAAATCGGATGAGATCCATGTATGAGTTCAATAGAGAAATCTACCTCTCTTTCTGGGGGAGGTCCGAGTAACTCCTCAGGAAATACATCAATGTATTCTTAGATAATGAGGAAATTTTCTAAAAGAATAAATCATTCGTGAGAAACTTATTTCATTTAAAACTCTTTTGACTAAAAAAATTATGTCTTAAAACTTAATTCTTAGACAATTACATTTTTCTATAATTCCTTCATAATGATTCATAAAAAACTTGAGATTAACCAAACATATCCCCTGGGAGTGTCATAACCAAGAGTGTAGCAAGGCTCGTTGTCGTGTACCAGTTCCCATTCGAGTCTAGCTCAAAGAGGTGTTTTCAGGTTTACCCCTATGTACATCTATGCCAGAGCCACCTCTACCTACTCGTATCTAGACAGGTATGTATTTTCTTGATAAACCACTTACTCAATACTCAACAAAATACCAGGAATATTTCCTATATTTAAACTTTTCTATAGGGTTCTTCCTAAAGTTTTCATATCCTAATTTCCAGAAATAACTAAACTATCCTTTGATACCAACTATCAAATCCATCCTTTTTAATACATACCTTTTCATTGCATTTTACAAACAGAGGATCTTTAAAGTCTAGTGTCTTGGAAATCAGGATCATAATACATGAAAACAACATAAAAATTCTTCTAAACCACTTGTAAGGCTTGTTAATTTTTCATCCTAAGTTCAGTACAAAATCTCATAACCTGGGAGCATACATCAAAGGAATTGATGAGCAGAAGGTCCAGTAAGGAAAACAAGAGAAACATTTTACATGTGAATTTGAGATACATCAATAAAGTCATGATAAATAACTTTAAGGCATGAGAAAGACATCATGAGGCATATCATAATAAAAATAACATGTTTCATAACTTGAATATGTGGCTACAACATTTAACTTAGACAATCATTTCTGTATCACCAAGGTCCATCCCCAAGGTGTCATTAAAAAATTATCAAGGTTATTCACCAATGTAGTGTTAAAATAGTCATCTCTAGAGATTAAGTCTATACCCAATGCATTGAAGTGCTATCAGGGCACACCCTTAATTTTTCTCTATTATCATTTTATCCACATATATCATAATCAAAATTTCATAAATAACCCATATAACATAAAATAAATGGGTTTCATTTCATTATCATAACGTTTTAAAAACTGCTTTAAAGACATGATCTTTATGTCACTTTAAACCCACAGAAAAGGAAAGCGGGTTTCATGTATGTAAATCCCAGAATTAAAATAATTTTTTTTGATATACATGTGAATACCCCTATAGAATAAATATCTTTGAGTATTCTCTTAATAAAATAAAATAATTTGATAAAAAGAGAGTCATTTTGAGACGAAAATTCTGCAGCATAATGGCTATGTTACAGGGTTTTAGAAAACCTTGAAAAGAGAGGGGACATGGGTCACCCACTCATAAATGATCCATAAAATAGTAGGGGGACAGAATATAAGAGATATAAGAACATGTTAATGAAATTTGAAGGACATACCATATGAAATGAAAAACATGAAAGGAAGACAAAAATAATATTTCTCTTATGAAAAATTCGGCAGCCTAACGACATCACTTAAAACTTCAAAAAAATGAATTGATGAGATTAAATAAGTTATCTCATCATGTGAAAATAAAAGGACAGTATGATGAATATAGAGATGATACCCCAACATGGAAAAAGGGAACTTGAAATACTTTACATGAAAGTTGAACTTTGAAAATGGGAAGAGTGAAAGAATCCCTTACAAAAATTCGGCAGCCTAATGGCGCCGCTTAAAAATTCTGAAAATGAATTGATGAGAGTAAGAGGGGGTCTATAATCATATGAAAATACAAATTACAGTGTGGTTAATATAAAAGAAAATCCTCCAACATAAGAACATGGAGTATAAAAGAAATGACATAAAAGAGAGTACTTGAAAAGAAAGAGAGAGGCATGATCCCTTACCTTAAAACATAAGTCCTAAAACTCAAAAGTCGGGACCTTGGAGGCTTGGGGGAACCTTGGGAGGACTCCTAGGGAGGTAAAGAGACCAGAACTTAGTTGGAGAGGATTTGGAAATGAAATGAATGAGGGAAAGGCTTGATATTTATAGGGGAAGTGAGGGGACAAAGCATTAATTGCCAAGGGACACCTCATCGGTGGTATTGGAAAAACCATGGGCTTTACCATGGTATTTGCCCATGGTATTGGCCACTTGGGACACCTCATACCTTATCTTACTATTCATAAGCCATCCAGAATTATTGCATAACTATTACATCCTTAATGATTTCATTAAACACCAAAAACTCAAAAACTGTATTTTCACTATTCCTTGAAAATTCAACTTTCTCTGAAAAATTCCAAAATTTTACCTTAACCAAATATCGATACTCTAATTTCAAAAATGGGCTCCATTTTATGAAAATAATTTTCTAAATATTTTTAATTTCATTTTTAAATAAAAGCAATATTCACTGAAAATTCAACTATTTCAGAGAAATCCCAAAAATTCACCTTAATATAACATCGATGCTCTGAATTAAAAAATGAACTCCATTTTATAAAAATAATTTTCTAAATATTTTTAATTTAATTTAAAAAAAACCCTATTCACCTGAAAAAAACTAATACTTAAACAGTACTTTCTGGAACATTTATTTACCTATTTTATTTAATCACATTACTTAATCAAGGTGCCTAGATTATGTTAATGCTTTATTAAGTGAGGTTACTTAAACCATTTGATCACATTACTAATCATAAGCGTAAAATCACTATTCATAATTTACTATTCATAAAAAATTAAGTTGATCTTATTAGACTCTAAATTTCTTACTGAACATAATTGTAGAAGACCATTTTTTGAAAATAATTACACATTATTAATTATTTAAGGTTTACATAAATATTTTTAAAATATACTTTTTATAAAATTAATCAATAATATGAAAACTATATTTATCCGGACATTAAAAAATTCAGAAACTTCCCCATAAGAAGAAATCACAATTATTTATTTAAATTAATGGATTACACAAGGCAGTTAAGGTCTCATTACATAACCCCTTATAACACCATCATAGGACCTAAGAGTAAGGTGTGCTAGGGTGATAGAATCTTGAGGAGGCTCAGCCAACATTGCCCGAGTAGTGATTTCTATCAGCCTGAACTTCTCGTGAAGGAGATTTCGTTCCAACTTCACACGATGAAGTTCAGCTTGGGTTTGGTCCAGAGCAAAGCCCAAAGGTGCTACCTCCTTCCCGAGTTCTGTCAGATGGGATTCGATCAGCCCAAGACTACTAGATGGGGCCATCAAATCTTCTTTCTATATTAATTAATCAAGATCACTTGTATTTATAGACAATAATCGCAACATTTAGTTTCTAACGTTCATATTGACCAACGGTCATATAACAGTCGAAACCCAATGGTCTTATTTTAATTATACTCATTTTATTAAATGAAATAGTTTTGTTGAGTTTAAAATAAAATAACACACAAAGTTAGGAAACACAATTTATTCAAAATTTTGGGTCATTACAACATTATACATGTTATGTTTGGTATGTGACCCTATGAAAAATGAAATGATACATTTTCACCTAGATGTTTTGGATGTGTTTAAATACTATATTTTGTTTCTTGTTTTAGTTTTGTAAAATTTTTCATAAATAATTATGAAATATCAAAAGTAGGATTAATCTATTTAGGAAAAGGTAGAATCCATTAATAAGGATATGTTTCTTGATTTTAATATTGATGAAGAAGTTGTTTGATGATTTGGAATATGATTATGTGTGGCTTGTGATTCCCGATTGAAGAAAGGATTTTTAAGTGAAGATCATAGTTCTCCATTTTCCATTCATTCGAGTAGTATTATGATGTAAAAATATGTTAAGGAGTGATCTTAGTGGGCTGGAATAAAAAGAGTTATTGTTGAATTCACTATGAAGTGTTTTACTTTTCAACAAGATAAACCAGAATGACAGTTACTAAAGATAATTATTAGACCTTCTATAGTGTTGGAGTGGAAATGGTATATTATATCAAGTGATTTCATTATTCCATTGTAGAATAATTCTTGAGTTATTAATCAAATTTGGGCTATTGTTGATCAATTAAAAAAATCTGAACATTTCCTTCCCATTCAAGATATAACACTTTTAGATCAGATTTCTTGACTCTATTTGAATGAGATAGTCATGTTATATAGAGATACTCTACCCATTATATCGTACCATGATCCTAGGTTCACATTTTAATTTTTTAATTGACTCTATAAGTCATTGGATTCAAAATTAAATTTTAGTATAGGTTTTCATCCAAAATATGATGGATAGCCTGATAAAACAATTCATACCATGGAATATATTATTTCTTCTTTCATAGTGGATTTATAGGGAATTTGGGGTTAATATCTTCTATTGATTGAGTTTTCATATAATAATATTTTTCATTCAGGTATAAAAATGGATCATTTGAAAAATTATATAGAAACTAGTGTTGGACATGATATTTATTAGATAATATAAGAGAAAGGATGTTAATAGGACCATAGTTTTTAGATGTAATGTTTAAGATGGTGTAGATGATTTGGAAATATATGAGGGAATTATAGAGAAGGCATAATATTTAATTAGATAATCATACAAAAGATATTTTTTTCGAGGTAAGTGATCATTTCTTTCTTGATGATTCTCTATAGAAATGTTTTATGTGTTTTGGTAAGAAATAGAAGCTAATTCCACTATTCATTTATAATTATGAAATATAAGATAAATTTGGATTAGTTTCCTACTGAGTGGCCAAACCCATGATTTTATCTCAGGTACACAACATATTTCATGTTTCGGTGTTAAGAAAATATGCGAGATATTCTTCTCACATTATGAATGCAGAAGTAGTTTAGTTGGAAGAGAATATTTCTCATAAGGAACATCCAGTACATATTCTTGACCATATAGAGAATTTTTGTGGAATAAGGCGATTCATCACGATTAGGTTTTATGGAAAAACTATTTGGTTGAATAGGAAACATGGGAATCTGGAAATGCTCTCAGAGAAAGATATCCCCACTTGTTTAATACGTGAAAAAAATTGTGACAATTCAACATAAAAATGTGGGAAGAATGTAACAACCCAGTTAATGATAGAATAAATCATTTTAATATTTATTAATTTGAATTAGATATTTATATTAGTTATAAAAATATTAAGTGTTTTTTAAATCAATAATTAAATAGTTCTAACTAAAATATTTCCATATAATGATTTATTTCAATGTTTAATTTTTAATTTTACAAATTTAATTTGAAAAAATGAGTATAATTTTTTACCATAACTGTGATAATTAATTTTTACCATAACCGTGAAAAAATATACTTTATAAAAAAAACTAACCTTGGATGGCCTCTGGTGAAGTTTATTAGGTAGGAATTTGTTGAACTAATATTAATTTTGAAATATGGACATCAAAATTATCCAATGGTGATTTTTTCATAATTTTCGGAAATAGTCGAATTTTTGGGTAAGGATTAAATACAGTATAAACATACAGTGTTTTTTTTGTCAAATCATAATGGCCCAATAATGATGTAATAAATACTAAAAAAGGTATATTAATCCAAATAAATATTTATATTTAAAATAATATGGTTTTATGTGTATTTTATTAATTTTTCAAATCCATTATGAATCCTATAAATAATATAATATATTTTAGGATTTTAAATTCATTTATTTAAGAATGTAAATCACCTCTATATATAAATGGGAAATAATTTAATATGTTAGTCCCTTAGCCTAATAAAATAATTTATACCACTCCCCTTTTTGAGAAACCAATGGAAAACCCATGGGATGGTTTGTGGTTTTGAATATTTAATTATGTAGTGTCAGAAACCAAAATAATAACGAAATCACACTCCTTTCATATATAAACCCACCTAATCTCCCATTCCTCTACACTAAAACTCCTTAAATCTTATCCAATCTTTGCTCCCATCTCCCTATAAACCTTTCAAGGTTCCCCCAATTTCCCAATAATCCTCTTCTAAGCCTTTTGATTCACACATCCAAGTAAGGGAGTTCACTCTTCCCATTTCCATTCAAGCACATCTTTTATATTATGCTTCTTAAAAGCCATTTTAGATGATAGATTATTATGTTACATGATCCCCTTACTATCAATTTGATGTATATATGATGATATCTTCCTTTCACTCTCGCTAATCCCCCATATTATCCTTTAAGTACACCATTTACTATACCGAAATCTCATAAGGGATCTTTCACCAGCCTCCTTTAGGAAGAATACCTTTTATGATATATCTTCTAATTTCCTATTTCCCTTGTTGGGATATTTTGTTAACTATCCCTCATACTAGCCATTTCATGTCTAGATTATTAGATACCTATTTTTCTCTCATCATCCATTTTTACGAATTTCCATATGAGGTCATTATGTTTCCAAAATTGTACAATGATCTACCATACCAAAATAACTATGTAGTGAATACCATACCTGTTCTTATTTCTGGGGTATTCACCTTTATTCAAATATACTTATTGATTAAGGAATTACGTGTATTTATTCCTCATTCCTTAATCATGGAATAATGTTTTATATTGAATGAATCCATGTTATATGATCTATGTTTCACACTTAATCATGAAAATTAAATGATTATGAAGGGTGCACCCAAATAGCTCTCAAATGCATTGGTTAATTTTTAGTGTCATGATACATCATGTGAAATGAGTACTTACACACTCTAATTCATGTGTAATGAGGGTTTACTCATGCTAATTCACGTGAAATTGGTTTTTACTCATGCTACTTCATGTTCAATGATTTTTTAATCATAAAATTCATGTGTAATGGGTTTTGAATCATGATCCTCCATGTGTAATGAGCCTTAACTCATGATAGTATCATATTGTATATTGTTCCACATATCCATGTAATGATTATCATGCTATATCAATTGTTTATATTCGTGTTTCTTTTATACTCTAATGATATACCTATTGACTAACATGTATTGTATTCCTCATGTTACATCATGTTTATTCCCTTACACGAATTTGTAGCTCACCCTATTCTTATGTAGGTCCTATGGTTATCCCATGCAGGGTTATATAGGATATAATTTTGTGGTAATTTAAATGAATTTTTCAATCAAGATGTTTTATTTTATGTTTTAAGTTGTTATGTAATGTTCTTAATCCCCAAAGACACTAGACCTCTTGATCTTATGAGTTTTATTAAGTAAAATTTATGTAATGAATCAAGTTTAAATATGAAATAAATAATATTATTGTTGTAGTTTGTATCAGGGGGTAGGTTTCATTATTTTTTGGGATTAGGATTACAAAACCCTATTCAATGCACTTAGGTATAAGTCTAACTGTAAGAAAACATCCCTAAATTTTGCTAAGTACACATTAAGTTGTTTATCAATAAAATACATTCCTCTATGAATACTATATGTAGACATGGTTGTAGAACATATGTACCTAGGAGTAAAAACTCTGACAAGGCGTTCCGGGTTTGACTCAGGGTAACCAAGTACATGACAACAGGCCTTACTACACACCTAGTTTGACACTCACAAGTGATATGCTTGGGTAAATTCATAATCCCATTAAAATCCATTATTATGGGAACTAAAATTACTATAAGAAAATATGTTAATATGTAGATCATAGATAACATATACTGAATCCGATAAACTTATAAATAAATGAGATAAATGTAATTTATATATTATCCATTTAATCCCATCAGATTCCCCTTTATGTGTGTAATAGTTTAAGATACTCATACCTAAGTCTATATTGGATAGAGTATAACCAAAATAAAAAAAGTAAGTGTTATGGTTATCTTACATAGTTATACACATTCTTTTATATTTATAAGGTTTATTAGAACAATCCAAACTCTACCACAAAGCATGGAAATAGAGATGTTGGTGAAAACAAAAAACTGGGAAATTATATAATCCCATGTATATAACTCCTACCCTATCACAATTTGTTGATTTAACTTACCATAGAACCTTATCATACTCCCCTTCATGGAATTTGTTGCAATTATTTTCATGGATTGAATTTCCCTATACAGAGCCAACATAAATAGTCTGGAGAAGGAAATAATTCTCCATAAGGTGAATCGAACCACAATTTTGTATAAGTGTGAGGAAGAGGATGAATATTCTTCAGCACCATCGTCCTAATCATGTATATTAATTCCTTATGGTAATTTATTTTTTTCTCATAGGACTGAGTCTATGGAAGAAACGATCATCAAAGACATGCCTATTGTTGTGGAATTCACTGATGTGTTTGTCAAGAAATTTTCTGGTCTTCCTCTAGGAAGAGATGTTAAATTATCGATTGATCTTATACTTGAGGAATTTCAAATATCCAAGACTCTATATATAATGTCTATTGTGGAACTTGAGGATATAAAGAAATAACAATAGGATAATCTGTATAATGTGTTTATATGCCCATGTGCTTCACCATGGGGCGCACCAGTCCTCTTCATGAAGAAGAAGGATGGGTCAATGCACCTTTGCATTGATTATTGTGAGATCAACAAAATCAATATAATGAATAATAATCCTTTTCCAAGAATTTATGACTTTTTCAATCAACTACGTTGGGCACAATACTTTTCCAAGGTGTATTTTCAGTCAAGATATTAACAATTACGGGCGACGAAGGAGGATATCCAATAGACTTCTTTTTGTACAAGGTACGAGCATTATGAGTTCATAATGATTTTATTCTCTCTCACTAATTCTCCAAAATTCTACATGGACTATATGGATAGTATTTTGGGATTACATTGACAAATATTTGGTAGTCTTTATGGATGATAATCTAATATACTCCAAATCCAAGGAGGGAAAAGAGGAGTACCTATAAACTATGACAAAGGCCTTAAAAAAGGAGAAGCTATATGATAATTATAACAAGTGTCAGTTCTGGTTGAAAAAATTCTCATTCATGGGATATATCATCATAAACAATTGGATATTTATGGATCCTTCCAAGATAAAAGTAATTGAGGGACGGTTGAGGCCAAAATCTTTGACAAATATCCATATTTTCCTTGGTTTACCTTGATATTGTCACTAATTTGTGAGAAATTTATCATGATTTTCAAACCATTTTACCAATATAACTTAGAATAGAGTCATGTTTTCATGGAATAATGAATGTAAAGAAATATTCAGGGAGCTGAAAAAGAGGCTTATCACTACCCCTGTGCTCACACTATGCACAAGTGTGGATCATTTTGTAATTCTCAGTGATGCTTCAAAAAAAGGATTGGGATGTCTATTTATGAAATAAGAAAAAGTAATTGCCTACACCTCGAGGTAGTCGAAAATATATTAGAAAAACTATCCCATGAAAGATCTAGAGTTGGATGCAATGATCAGTGAATTGGAAATATTTTGGAATTATCTATTTGGGGAGAAGTGTGAAAAATATATGGATCACAATAGTCACAAATATATATTCACACAAAAATTGTTGAATATGAACCAAAGAAGATGATTAGAGATTATCAATGATTATGACTGCTCAAACCACTATGATCCTAGGAAAGCGAACAAGGTGGTGGATTCTCTAAGTGGAAAGGACGCAGAGATTCTATAATTGATGAATATTAAAAAGGATCCAATATTCTTGGATTTGAAAAGGATGTACATGATAATCATAATGAAAGGAATATCATTAATCCTTTTAAAAAATATTGATCAACTATCTCTTTTTAAATGGTTAAAGGATTTTCAAAAAGATGATGTGGGAATTCAGAAAAAAATAGAAACTATCAAAAAAGGGAAATCCCTAGAGTTTAGTGTTAATGGAGAAGGAATTGTGATATTTGGGTCAAGACTATGTGTTCTCTAAAACCTAGATTTAATGAATGGAATTTTGGATGATGCACATATGTCAAATTTCTCCATTCACCCTGGAAATAAAAATATGTATTGAGATCTCTAAGAAAACTATTGGTGGGATAACATGGAGAAGGAGATCACTGAATATATATCTAAGTGCCTTTTATGTTATCAAGTGAAGGATGAATAGAAGAAGTATAAGGGGATGATACAACCATTACCATACCAATATGGAAGTGGGAAAATATCACCATGTACTTTTTCAATGGACTTTAGAATATATCCAATGGAATCAATTCTATCTGGGTTGTTTTGAATCACCTTATAAAGACTTCACATGTCACTGTGATTCAAGTGGATTTTCACTGGATCAACATGCATAGATATACATTAGAGAAGTGGTAAGGTTAATGGAGTACCAATATCAATTATATCCGATGAATATCTGAGGTTCACCTCTATGTTTTTAAAAAGTATCCTTCATACTCTAAACATGGAGATGAAAACCATTACGCCTTATCACCCTCAAACTAATGGCCAATTTGAGCAGACTATCGAAACACTTGAGGACATGTAGAGATCTTTCTCAATGGACTTAAAAGGAGGATGGGTCAAACATCTTCCTTTGTTGGAGTTCTCATTCCAAAATAGTTTCAAATCAAGAATCCAAATGGCAACCTATGATTACCTTTATGGGAAGAGGTGGATAACACTAGAATGTTGGGATAAAGATGGGGAACAAAAAAATCTATGTCTTGAAATGGTCAAAGAAATGGTGGAGAAGGTCAAGAACATCCAGAAGCACATCAAAGATACTCATACTAGACAAAAGATATATGATTACAATGATCGAGGTGACCTAGATTTTTAAGTTGGATACATTTTATTCCTCCACATATATCTATGGAATATAGTGATGAGATTTGGGAAGAAGGGAAATCTTATTCCATGTTACATCATCCCTTTTGAGATCCTTGATCGCATCAGAGTAGTGGACTATTGACTGTAAATCCCACTGAACCTATCTCATGTACATGATGTATTCCTTGTATCACTCTTAAGGAATTAAATCCCAATCCCATCACATATACTCAATCCAGATGGGGAACCATTAGATAATGACCTTTCTTATGAGGAGCAGCCAGTGAGAATCATAGATCATAGAGAAAACGTTTGACGAAATATGACAATTCCACTTGTCAAGGTGTTGTGAAAAAACCACAAGTTTGTAGAAGCAATGGTAGAACTAGAGGAAGTGATGAAGTGAAGTTACCATAATCTATTTTAATGCAGGGAAAGGAAATTTCGAGGACAAAATTTCTTAAGGGGGGAAGGTTGTAACAGCCCAAACTATTATGAATAAAGTTATATTTTTTCATTTAAATAAATGTATTATGGGTTTAGAAAACACGTGAAGTCATTTTGTATTATTATATCTAATTTTATTTAAATAAACATTATGTATCATAAGCATTGATAATATAGTTGTCAAACAATGATCACCTGACTAGTTTAAATATAGGTTTTTAAAAAATCCTTTTTTCATAGGAAAAGGAAGTGATCGCTTAAACCAGCCGGATCATACCCTATGAAGCCCTTTTTTTTGAAGAATATGAGAGAGATAGAATTTATGGTCTTTTACCTAGACCAATCCCAATATGAGATCTAACAACATTAGCATGAGAGAAAACATTTATGGGAGAAGTTCAAGCACATCGAGATCACAACCCAAACTATGTTCACCAAACGACCCCATGAAAGCCTCACCATCACACACCTTATACTTAGGGAGTGTGGTGGTATATTAAAGGTATATGTATTAGGACCCTAGCATTAAGGAAATGCTATTTATTTTTTTATGGAATAGTGAATATATTTTTCCTGTTATTGTTACTTTGTAAATAATTTTTGAGTAATATTCCAATTCAATTAAGAAATTTATTATGATGAATTAATCTATTTTTTACATAATTAATATTTAAATATAATTTTTTTTATTAAAATAAAATTATTAAACATAAATTATCATATAATGTTTTTACAGTCAAATGTAATTTTTATTAATGTTTGAAAACTGTTTTGGTCAAAAAAAATCAATTTTCAATAAATGTCAGTTTTTATTTTAAAAGTTAAAATCCTCATAATTAGAAAATTATTTAGATAAAACTATTTTTATTTTTGGAATCAGGATGTCAAACATATCCAATAGTGAATTTTTCATTATTTTCATAAACAGTCAAATTTTTGGGTTAAAATTATATTTTGTATAAATATACGGTGTGTTGTATGACATCATAATTGCCCAATAATGATGTAATAAATACTATTAAAGGAATAATTGGAAAAAAATGATTTCTATTTAAAATAAGGTGGTTTTAATTTTATTTTATTTATTTTTAAATCTATTATGAAACCTCTAAGACATATAATATATTTTCTGATTTTAAATTCATTTCTTTAAGAATGCGACTAACCTCCACATAAGAAAGGGAAATAATTTAATATGTTCGGACATTTTACTCATAAAATAATGTATACTAATTCCATTTTCTATAAATCATGTGAAAAAACCATGGTATGGTTTTTGTTTTTGAATATTTTATTATATACATTCCCAAACCCAAATAATAATGAAATCCCCCTCCTTTCCAATATAAACCCAGCAAATCTATCATTCCTCTTCACTAAAACTCCTTTAATGTATTCCAAACTCTGATATATAATCTCTATATTCCTCCAAAGGTTCCCTAAAGCTCCCAATAAGACTCTACAAATCCTTTGGAGTCACACATCCATGTAAGGGATTTCACTCTTCTCATTTTCATTCACGCACTTATTTTATATGATGATTCTTAAATACCATTTTTTATATGTTGGATTATGATATAAAATGATCCCCTTAATATATATTTGATTTATAGATTATGATGATATAATTATATCACTATCATTAACCCCCCATATGATATTTTATGTACACCAATTACTATACTGAATATCCGTAAGGGATCTTCCACCCACCTCCTATATCAAGAAATAATTTTATGTTATATCTTCTAATTTCATCTTCCCATGATGGGGTATATTCTTAATTATACCTAATACATTCCATTTTTTATATATATGATGAGATAAATATTTATCTATTATCTTCCCTTTTTATGAATTTATATATGACGTTGTCATAATGCCAAAATTGAACCATGATCTTCCATGACAAAATAACATTATAGTGAATACCATACCGATTACTCTATCAAGGGTATTAACCTTTATGCACGTAAAAAATTATTGAGGACTTGCATGTATGTATTTTTTTTGATCTTGTAAGAATGTATAATTTTGAATTAATCTATGTTATATGTTCTGTGTGGAACACTTAAGCATGAAAATGAAATGTTTATGAAGGGTGTGCCCTGATAGCACTCTAATGCATTGGGTAATTTTTATTATCATGATAAATCATGTGAATTGAGGTTTTAAAAATTATAATTCATGTTAAATGAGGTTTTAATCATTATAATTAATTTTTAATTGGTTTTTACTCATGCTACTTCATGTGCAATGAGGGTTTATTCATGATAATTCATGTGAAATGGGTTTTGACTCATGATTCTCCATGTGCAATGAGCCTTGACACATGATAATATCATACTGTATGTTGTTGAAGCATTTAGATGTTATGATTATCATGATATATCATGAATTAATATTAATTTTTATTTTATGTTCCACTGATATTCCTATTGACTAACATGTATTTTCTTCCTCATGTTATGCTATGTTTATTCACATATTGGTCTTTATAGCTCACCATTTTCTTGTTTGTGTCCTTAAGTTATCCCATTCGGTGTTAAGTAAAAAATAATTTTGAGGTAATGTAAGATAATTTTTCATTAAATATGTTTTATTTTATGTTTTAAGTTGTCATGTAATTTTCTTATGCCCCAAAGACACTATACCGCTCGATCTTTTGAGTTGTATTAAGTACAATGTTTGTAATAAATCATGTTTAAATATGAAATAAAGTGAAGGTTTGTTTTAATTATATAATAACCTCAATATATTACATATAAATAGATTTTGTTATGTATATTTGATAACCTTAATCCATATCCAATTCCATCAAATGGGTTATCAAATCATTATTCATGTGTTTGGAGGACTACCACCTCACGAACCAATGTCAATCATTTTTCCCATTACCACGTCTCACAGTTGGTTATGATGATGGATATAAATCATATATATTATATTTATAACATTATTATACTTATTTAGTCATTATATAATATATAAATATTTACCATCCATTCCATAGGGGACGCGATAACATCGTTCTTGTCTACAACAGACTACCGCCTCACGAAGTGATATGATTCGTTTTCACTAACTCTTTACATGGAAGGTAATAAGGGTAAATATAGTGAATATATGTGATATAAATTTAATGATGATGTTAATTAAAAATTAATCACTCTAAAAATATATTATATCATTTTTATTATTACATTTTCACTCACATAAAAATATAACATCATTCATGAATGTTTGGAATACAGCCTACACGAAGTGATGTGACTCTATTTTCATAACCATACAACATGGATGATATATATAATTATATTTAAATAAATGAAATGGTATATATGATATTATAGTCAATATGTAAAGATATAATATTACATACCTTTTTTCCATAAAAATCATTGAAAAAAGGGAATGTTACTCATGCGTACGTACGACCTACCATCTCCATGATTGTAACATACTTATTTTTTCAAAAAAATATTTAATTATTTGTATTAAAATTATAATTGATATTTAAATATGATAAATATTTCATAAATATTATTTTTATATGTTTATGTAATGACCACATTGACTATAGTCAACCTACCAAATTCATTTTTAACACATAAAAATAATATGCTCAAAAGATATCACGTAAACTTAATTGATTGCAAAATTGTATATATTATGGTAATAATTTATATAAAAGTAATAAAAATATTTATAAAATTTCTCATGAATTTAAATAATCAACAAAAGTTTATTATTCAAGAAGATAATGAAATATATGACAATTCGGACTCAAGGTAAGGGTCTTCATCTCAATTTCCATTCATTGAGACATATATTGTTACTATACACTTATACTCTTTTAAAAGGTGTATATACATCCATGTTGACATGTTATATCATGAATATATTTTACAATGGTATTTATAGTTTTTTTATTCTATTATTTAATGGGTATCATGATTAAAATATTTCTTAAGTGATAGGGACTTTTCTTAAAAAATCATCTTTTATTGATTTCCATATAACTATTTCTTTTACATGTACTTATTTTTAAAAATATTTAATGAAAATTTTTATATGGAAGTAAAATATTTATATATTAAATTCTATGTCACTTTTTAATTTATTTTCAAAGGTTTTCAAAAAGAAAATTACATGTTTTATATAGAATGTTTTGAAAAACAAGAAAGGGAATGTTACCTTAATGTGTATGGTGAAAATGAGTTTTTATGGGCATGGATGTTATTTTATTTATTTATTACTATTAAATATTTTATGTTATCTTAAAATAAAACCCCTATTTCCATGTTTTGTGTATTTTGGTATTAGTAATTGGGGTTTTAAGGGTATTTTTATCTGATTTTTTTTCATATGAATTCAAATGAGTTTTTAAAGGGTTTTATGTTGAAATGTTGAAATCATAATGTTTTTTTATTTAGGATATGATACCTAAAAAATATATTAATTGGGTTATTCTGATATAATATTGATGAAGGGTTTATACCCATTATATCTCATAAAAATGGGTGAACCCCATATAGCTTATAAGAAGGGTGATCCCTATTGTAAATCTAAAATTCATTGGGTAATGATTATGTTCTTAGGAAAATTATATTGAAAGTTGGACATATGTTTATTCCAATATTTAATGGGTTTTTAAGTGTTCTATAAGGTTTATTTGAGATACATTCCCAAAGTATGTGCATGAAATTTCTATTATTTATAAGGATTTTTTAAAAGGTAATAAAAATGATGTTTTTAAAATAATGATAATCCACTTTATGGGTAAAATGTTATGTTGTTTAGAAAAGGTTTTCCATGGATTTTCATGTTTTTCACTTGACTAAAAATTTTCTTCTTTTTATCTACCTTACTAAGATTTTTGGGCCCATCCCATGTTTCTAAAATGTTTTTCATGTGATTTAATGATGGGTAAGGGAAAAGAAGAAGTCAAGTTAAATGTCATGAATATTTTCTAGGAAACAAAATCATGGTTTATTTTAAAAGTTTTATATTATGGAAAAAATGTGTAAAGATCATAACTTTCTAGTTTGTATTATAAGATTTTTTAAGTATGAGTTATGAAATAATTATCTAAAACTATAAACCTGAAAAGATACTTAAATTTATGAGAATTAATTATTGACATAATACTGAATGTTGTGTAATGTCTAAGGTTGGGTCCATATAACAATTAGGGAATTTTTTGTTGATAATTATTGTAAAATATGATTTGGAAACCCATTTGAGTAGGTTTACCATATTGGACAAAAATAAAAAAAAATCAAATCATAGATCTGAAATTCAAAACATTTCTAGTATCAAAACTCATTTTAATTATTATTCTAAAGAAATTGGACCTCCTAGAACCATGTTTCTTCCTTCCAATGATTAGGAACTCAGTATAAAGCCAAAATTTCTCCCGTCACACATAAAATAATAATTTTAGGGTTGAATTCAACAGTAAATATTATTATTTCTGTTGAGATGAATATAGATCAAGAGGGAAATTTTTGGATGTTCTAAAAAAGTTAAACACGTTAATAGGTTTTCCTATAGTAGATATCAAATGGATTATCCCTTCATTTTACAGGCATAGGATTCTTATGGAACCAAACCACAAACTCAGATTTTAGGGACAAAGGAGACTGAATCCAAACATGAAATGACACATGAGTGAATATTTTATCAATTTTCTTGATTCTTGTATCATATAAACCATTTTGGATAGATCTTAGTTCAGTCCTATCCATGTATTCCCAAAGAAAGGAGGAATCACTACAATGGCCAATGAAAATAGTGAACAAATTCAGGTTAGTAAATAAACCAAATGGAGAGTCAATATAGATTATAGAAATTGAAATACTACAAGTATGAATGATATTTTTCCTATGTCATTATTAGATCAAATATTTGAGAGTATTTATAGTAATGAGTTATTTAGTTTTTTGGATGGTTATTCTGGTCACAATCATATTTTTGTAGACTTGGAAGTCCAAAATAAGTCTAATTTCACATTCCCATTTGGAAAAAAATTCTACCAATGAATACCATTTGGATTGTGTGGTTTCAAATCTAATATTCAAAGGGGAATGATATATATCTTTCAAAACATGATATAATGGGTATTTGATTTTTTCATGGATGATTTTTATTTTATTGGGAACACTTTTGAGAGAAATTTAGAAAATATTATATTATTTTTTGAGAGGGTTTACGAAAATAAACATTTTATAGAAAGGGAGAAAGGCCAATTTATGATGACATAAGGAATTATTATTGGACGCAAGGAGTATTTGATAGTAATTGAGGTTAAAAAATTCCAAAATAGAATTGGTTCATATATTTCCTCCTAAAAATTTCAAGGGTGTTTGGTGTTTTTCTGGGATTTCTTTTTCTTTACTAGAGGTTTATTAAATATTTTTATAAAAATTAAAAGGACTTGGGTTTAATTTTTGTTAAAGATAAACCCTTAAGGTTTTATGAATATTGTTTGGAATATTTTCATATTCTTAAGTTGAACTCACTTGATCACCCATCATCACTACACCTGATTAGAAATTTCATTTTGAAATTATATGTGATGCTTTGGATGTGGCCGTTAGAGCTATTTTTTGGATAGAGAAATGATAAAATATTACATGTTGTGTATTATACTAGTAGACTATAATATTATACAAAAAGAAATTATAGAACTATTTAGAATTAGTTTTTGGATATTGTTTCTTCTTTGGAAATTTTTAACATGTACTTTTTTGATTTCAAACCTCATAGTCCTTATAAAACACACTCACATGAAGTATATATTTTTTATAATAAATATGAGAAAACAAGACTCATTAGGTGGATAATGTTTTGAAATCTTTTTATTTGGATATTAGATATAAACTCATTTCTGAGAATTTTATTCCATATAATGTTTCTTGATAGTATTGTATTTAATGTGAATATCTAGGGGAATTTAATTATATTTTTCTGATGAAACACTTTTAACTATTTAAGTTACGAAGTATTCTTAGGAGGCATATTTTTCAAATTTCCTTTTATATGGTGTTATTCCCAAATATTTCTAACATAATAAAAGGATAAATTCTGTATCTGGACTTATATACTATTTTTTTGATTATCTTTTTCTAATTAAGAGCTGTGTTGATAGGATATTAAGGTGCAGTGTGCTTGGAGATGAAACACTATCTATTCTCGATAATTGTCACTCATTACCTTGGGGAGGCCATATGAGATATGAAAGGATAGCCCAAAAATTTCTTCAAGCTATATTTTATTAGAATACATTGCTTAGAGATGCTAAGAGTTTAGTTCTGGATTGTGATAAGGTTCATAGGTTAGAAAATGTAGGAAGAAAGAAGAATAATCATCAAAAATGTATTTTGGAAGATGGGGTTTTTTATGTTTTGTTATTATACTTTATGGGACCATTTATATCTTCTCATGATAATGAATACAATTTAGTATTAATTGATTTTGTTTACAAGTGGGAATAATTTGTCTAATTTCCAAAAATCAAGCCAATAGTATTATCAAATTCATCAAAAAAACCATTTCACAAGATTTGGCGTGTCGAATTATTCTATCATTAATAATGGAACTCCATATAATTTAATTTTCAAATATTTGATGAAAGAATATGGGTTTTCTCATATAATTGTAACATCATACCATATATAATAGAGTGAATATTTTGAGATTTCAAATATGGAGTAAAAATAGAATTTATAGAAATCAATATCAAAATATATGAAGGATTGGTCCTTGAATCCTGGAAAAGAATTAAGGGCCTCAAAAATAGAATTCCAATCTCCAATTGGTATTTATATATATAAGAAGTTGTTAAAGATATATTTTCATTTACCTATGGATTTTAATCATAAATCACACTAGGATTTTATGACTTTAAAATTAGATTTTAATATTCCTGGATAATGAATATTTCTAGAGATGAGTGAGTGAGATTATGTTAAGAGAGAATTTAATTAAAATTATAGATTTTATAGAAATAGGGTGATTTTTTTAGGATTATTTAATTCAAAATAGTGAATTAATGGTTAGTTAGAAGGTTCTCCTCTTTAATTCCAAACTTACGTTCTTTATATAGAAGTTTAAATCCACATTTTGTAGTCTAGTCGCTATTTTTATGGTGATTACAAATGGAGATATTTAAATTTATATAAGAGGGAATATACAAATTATAGTAAATGGTTAGAGGATCAAAAAATATTTTTAAGGGAATCCAAAGTTCTTGGATTCTATATTTTACCTTCAAAATTGAGTTTACACCAATATCTAACAGAAGATGTAAACATTAGTTCTTTAAGGGAGTCAACCCAAGTTCATTCTTATGTGATTTCCTATTTTATTTTTATGAATAATTGTTATATTTTTTGCACTATTTATTATTCTATATTTCTATTAGGATTTAATTCTAGGTATTCCTCATTTTTTCATTAATGAAAGTCTCTAGTGTGGTAACATGAGAATAGAATAATATCAATTGATTTCAATACAAAGAGATATTGTATGATAATGATTTACTAGATAAAATATCACATAAACTCTACCTCGTTTTTATTTACTTTTGAGAATACACTATTGAAGTCTTATGATATTCCATTTCAATTTATAGTAACTAGAACTAGAATAAACATGAAGGAGTTTCACTTAAGGATTTGAGGAATATATATTTTTTCATAAACTCATAAGTGGGAGATTCTAAAATCAGGGTACAACTTCTTTTAATTTATATGTTTATACTATTCTTATCTTATTTTTGTTGGCTCCATTATATTCTAATTTTTATATGAAATTTGTGCTTAATTTATTTTAAATCATCTTGTTGTTTGAAATTATGTTATTGATGTGAACCCCATGAGTATTTTGTGTAATTCAATGTGAAACTTTTTTCTGGTTGTTTATCATGCTGTTTTATAGGTTGTTGGAAATCAAATTGACAAAAAATTTAAACATATTTGTACAATAAAAATGAATTAGTTTTATGTTTTTGTTTATTTCATCCTCATTTCATATTATGTTACTTTTTTTTGAACATTATGGATACTTATTATGTCTTTACAAAAAGAAAATGCATGTACATATTCACTTCTTTTTGAATGAATATTTGGAAAACATGTCAAACATCTTGTTTGAAATAACTTGTGACCCTTATAACTACTTTTTATATTTCTCAATTGGAAATCATTTTGAGATACAATTCCTAATTTATTATCCCATTTATTGATATAAAATCTAGATATTGTTTTATTTTAAGTGTGAGGGATGATATATTCTTAATTTCTCTTTATAATTCAAATTATAAACCATCATATCCCCTATTATTATTCAAAATTTTGATTTTTAAAGAATAACATAACAATTTTTAGTCGGAAATTTTTTTTCTTAAAAATTAACTAATTTGGTTTGACATTGAGATGATTAATATTTATTAACTTATTGATTTCATTGGATAAATAATTTTTTATTTCCCTATAAAAAAATTCCCTCGATAAAAAATTGGGTGAATGTTATACAATAATCATTTGTTTTGATCTTATTAATTTGAATATAACTTATAATATTTTCATCTAAATGGATTATGAAATGAAAATCCTATTCTAGTTTAAACTCATTCTTTTATTCCTTACATTATTTAATCACCCACTGATGGATGAGTTAATTATTACACCAACAAATATCACGCCAACTCATTAAATAGTTTAATCATTTAATATAGATTCAAAAAATATTTGAGTCAGTTTTCCTAGAGGTAAAAAGAAGTTTGGAATTTCATATGGATGAAAATTTAAAAAAATTAAATTCTATTTAAATTATTAATTTTAATCATTTTTTGAAAAAAATTGGAAACATTTAATTGGTTATATTTAATTAAAGAGTTAATTCATGTATTTTTATTGAGATAATTAATGATGGAAATTTTTTGCAAAAATAAATTCATTATGGAATTAAAATTTTCTAAACATCATTTTCATTTTAAATAACTCTATCTAAACAAAGTCCTTGTTTGAGGGTGTGCAATTCTTATGTGTGAGGGGGATTTATTGTGAACTTTAATTATCTTATTTTTCCATATCACTTTTAGTATATTTATTTTTGTTCTTAGAATAAAGTATACAATTAATTGTTAATCACAATAAAGTGGTTATTGTATAGTGAAATTTTTAAATTTTTGTGATTATGATTGTTTTTTTGTTATTAAGATTAAATTATTTGTTTTTTATCCCATATATTAATTATTTACTAAATTTTCACATTTTATTTTTAAATACTAGTTTAAAGTGTTTTTGGTTATATTTTGTGTTCTATGAATTAAATATTTAATTCTTTTTTCCTTTTAATCTATTTATTAACTTTTAATTATAAAATTAATTTTTTTAAACAATGATTTTTTCACGCATGGTATTTCTTGAATTTGTTTTTATAACAAATGTTCATGAACCCCACATTAGTGAGGATTTACCCAATGTTTTAATCAAAAAATAGGTTTGTGAACCTAACGTTTTAGGATTAATCCCTATGTTTTTACCTAAATTTTGGGTCATGAACCCAACTTATGTTGGTGTACCCCATGTTGTTCTACCCCACATATGTGAATATTGATCCCCACATTATACGATGAACCTTATGTAGGAGAATCTTTTTTTTTTGTTATTAATATGTACCCAACATCATTTAAGTGGCGATCAAGTTCTCATGAAAGAGGTATTTTATGTCTTTTTCCTCTTGGAATCCATTAAGGAATTTTACGTGATGTGATCAGAAGTCTTAAAATTTGGAAGCATATAGTGATCTAGGAACTGGCTAGGCTTGGGATCGAGAAACAGAGAGAGGTATCTAGAATAGAGGTGGTGAGTATAAGGATATCCCATGAAGATTCTAGAATCTGTTTTGGAGACTAAAGAGGAATATTCCAATCTAGAATTTAAACAAAATACATCATGTATATAGACCTAACATATCAAACATATGTGTGTGATGGTTTTTATAAGAGTTATTACCAATTAACATGTTGGTGAGTATTTACCATGACATGTTCCATGTGTTTAGTGAAAATTTTCAGTTACCGACCTAAAAAGATTGATGATAAATTTTGAGATAGGAAGGATGGATGAACTGAAAAACATAATTTTTTGGGGATAGTATTCAATGAGGATTATTCCCCTAATATTAGATTTATTAATAAATTTTGTGTATATTTCAATAAATATACCAAATTTAAACCTAAAAAATTACTAGATAACAGTAAACTAGATATCAAATCAATATGGAAGGAAATGATAGTGAATTCAAAGACAAAAAAGCCTAAAAAACAACCACATGTAATCAACTTTAAGGAAGATATAAATTTTATTTTTCATGGAATAAGATGAGAAGAAGGAAGATGTTATGGATGAGATGAAAGTGATAATAATTGAATGGCTACAAATGATAGGAGAATTTTCATGGATGAAAATAAATGGGAATTTAAACTATTGTATTGAAAATATATTTATTCTTTCAATGATGTTTAACTATATGTGAATCCAGAAAATAGACAAAGTCAATCTCATTTATATAGATATTAACATCCATAAGGATGATTCTTGTAGCCTTCCACTATCATGATTCTTTCAATCACAATTTTTTAATGAAATTACAATTAAAAAACATTACTAAAATATATTGATGTTTTTAATGTTATTTTCTAATGGAATATAAATTTTAAATTAATAAGTTCCATGAATAAGTGAATAGATGAAACCAAAAATTTAATTCCCCTAACAGAGGTTTAACTAATTTTTTTTATTATTCCTCAATGAAGAAATAGAGGAAGAGCATAAAAATTATGGAAGAAAAATAAAAAAAAGTGTCTTACCTTGATCTTATGCTCTTAAACATGCTCTTACACTTCTTGTTGTACCTATCTCACTCTACTCTCAAAGTCTCTGATAGAAGTCCATCCCCAAAAAATTAGTGTGTTAGTTCATTCATCCTCCCTGTCATGAAATTTATCTTTATTATTTTTATGTTTTCCACTGAAAAGTTTCACCAACTATGTGGAAATAGTCAAGGGAATACTCCTTTAATTTTATCTTCAATGAAACCAAAAATGTGTTGGATATGTCACTGAATAACATAAATTAAAACCTAAAACTATTATATAGTAATATTATAGGTATCACATTCACAGGGGAGTAAAATTATCGTGCATTCAAAGGAATATAACCAAAATACAAGCAAAGAAACAATAACAAGAAAACAAATATAATTCAAATATATATTCATTATTTTTAATTTCACGTTCTTATGTTTTTTTGGTTATCATTTTTCTTTCTAGGACTGCACTCTCATTTTCCATCACCATGGATTCGAAACCTACCTTGTTACAATCTAGTTGTTTTTAGGTATAAATTTTTTCATATAAAATAACACATCAATAAAATTTCTAAATATATTTTTATGGAAGGCTTCACATGTCCAAAGGGAAAAAGATGTCGTATTGAACATATTAAAAAAAGATCAAAAAAATGTCAAACAAAATTCAAAAAAAAACATTAAAAATATACATCAAAATGGTGTTATTGTGTGATGATGAACATTTCTAAACTACATACATAAAATATCATCTTAATAAGATCTAAATCCCAAAATACCTGAACTATAATATTTTTGAGAGCTCTATGAAAATAAAAACTAAAATTAAAAAATTTAAGAGATAGAGGGATAATGAAAATAATTAACCATAAAAGATTCAATAAATTTTTAAACAAACTAGGATGATAGAGTATAAAATCCTTCAGGTTTTATATAATATTTTTCCACTAGACATATACCTAGGTCCTAAAACTATAAGCTAAAACAATCATATTTTCATTATTTACTATATTTAATAGAATGAATAATGAGGAATTATTATCCTTAATTATTTTTTTTACAGTGTAGTGTAGTAAATGATACTACAAGGGCTAAGTGGGAACTATATAAAAATGATATTTTCCATTTTTATTTAATGGGAAATACAAGGAATTAGTTTTTGGATCTTGATGTGAGAACTTTTAAATCATGGGAATAAATTTACAACTCCTTTTTTTATGAAATATTATCATAGGAGTCTTAAATAAAAATATAGAAATATAATTAATAGCTTATGAAAATATGATGGAGAGGACTTTATAGATGCTAGGAATATGTTATGGAACTTTATTAGGCAGTATCCTCATCACAAAATCCATTCCCTTATTCTTATGGATTCCTTATATGAAGGGTTTTCACCTTCTACTCTGAACATGTATGACCAATCTACTGGTAGAAATTAAAATGGAAAAATATATGAAGAGTTTAGGAAAATTTTCAACATATAACATATTAGTTCACATTATAAATATTAATGGATAATAAAATTCAATAAAGTAGGGAATAATACTTATTGAAGGATCAAAATTAAAGATTAATTGGCTGAAATAAAATTCCAACTCTAGTCATTTATGAATGAAAATGTGAAAAAACTTATAATAAAATTGGATTTAAAATTATAAACCAATGTATTAGAGAGTAGTTTCAATAGTATGGTATATTTTGACACTCCTCAAAACACATTTTTTTAATTTTTAAATAACTTTCTTTTTGGATAACTGATTACTTCACAAATTTATCCAAAAAATTCAAAAACATCTAAAAGTAAACAATTTCAAAATTCAAATATCTCTAAATTTATAGAATAATTTTTACAAAAAATATCCCTAAAAGAAAAACACATGACACCTTTTAAAATTTTAAAAAATTTAATTTAAAAATTGTAAAAACATTTGATGTCCTAGTCACCCTAGATCCATGTTCCAGCCTCAATATTGCATCACTGAAACTCCAGATATCATTCTAATTAAACCAGTACCACCATATTAGAACCTACTCCCTAAAAACCAATGCATCCACTATCATCACCGTCGAATTATACCTAAATATATAAAGATGTTGATATTATAGGATATGGTCCTTGTATTCCTGATATTGATAGTTTTTTTCAAAACATTATAATCCTGACTATAGGAACCATCGTAATTTATCTTGGGGAAAATATGGAATACTTAGATAGTAACCTACTGCACTTGGTTTTAAAAATCATCAAAGAACAAAATATCATATTTGAACAAAGGAAAAAACATCTTATCCTCAGGATTATGTAAATGGTGTCTTTCAACTGTTTGTAGGAAAATTTTATTCATGAAAAAATATTCATGATTTAGAAAATGAATAATCTATTTCTACAATTAATAACTTATAGTGGTATATTGGACAATTGGATAAAAATTTAACTTCCAGAGATATGGAGAAACATACATCCACCACTGATTCAAACCATTGAGAAAATCTCATGTCTGAGGTTATAATAAGGGCCTTAAAAACTCAACAATAAGAAGGAAATGAACCTAGGGAAACTCAAAATAAAAAACCATGTGAATATTGAAGTCAAATAATTTGCAAAACTAAATCTAGAACTAAAGAAAACAACCTTTAAAATGAATAAAATCTCATTTTTTTATCAAAAGAGGAAGCTATATTTATTTATAAAATAAGAATAAAATATAGTGGGAGAAGTTGTTAAATAATTTAGGAAAATTACTTCTTTTCATAAGAAATATTCACTTCTCATCCATTTCCTAGAAAATTTGAAATCATAAAATAATAAAACAAGTTTCAGTTCTCTAGTTTCTTGGAATTTTAACCAAGCCCCATATTAATAATCATTTCATCCAAGACTTGATTCATATTCCATAATATCTAAAATAAATCAATACAAATGTTTGAAATAAAAATACACTATAATAATTTGAAACTTATAGCATCATTTAGTGGTGTTGTGTTGTCCTTCAAAATAAAATCCCTCGAAAATGAAAGGATCCGACAAGTTTTTTCATCCTTTGATCCTTATAGAATATTATCTAAAAAATTATATTTAATCTTGGTGCTGGAATTAACCTCTTTCCCCTTTTAATTGTTTCAAAAGTTAACATTGGTTGAGTTTCATATATCCATTGTAATTTTATTATTAGTTATCCCTTATCTCAAAAATTTCATCGGGAGAGTTGATGGTTTTCTACTTTGAGTTGGAAAGCTATTTCTACCTAGAGACATTTTTGGGTTAGATATTGAATGTGACCAGGAGGTTCCCATATTTTTAGGCAGACCATTATTTTACATTAGAGGATATATTATAAAGGTTTATAAAGGTTTGTTAATCTTTATTTTTGGTCTGAAACTAGAATCTATTCTTTTTTTAAAATGAAAAAAACCAACATTTTCTTAAAACTGTTATAGAGTGCAGTTTATTGAAGTTGAAAATACAGTTTTTCATTCAAAAGAGTCTTATTTTTGGTAGAGAAATTTATATTGAATTTTAAAATTCTGTTTGACACACTAATGGGTATGATTAATATTATAATATATAATACATTCAAGATTTAGATTGTAAATTTTTCCTGTAGAGAATTGTGGTTATGAGGATTATTTTTTTGGTTTCTAAACATATATAATTTTTATAATATCAGGTGGTTGATTCCCCATATAGAAAAATATGCTAAAAAAATTTATTAGGATAAGGGGGATTTGTTAAAAAAATTAGATGATTTTATATTAATAAATATTCTAAAATATTATTTAGAAACTCATTAGAGTAGGATTTTATTTTGGGAAATATTAAATAAAAAAAATAAAAAACTAGTTTTAAAATTAAAAACTTATACTATTTCCAAACTCATTTTAATATATATGTTAAATACCTTCTACCTCCTGGGCCCAAGAGTATTCCTACCAGTGAATAAGTACCTACTCTAAAATTACTATGATAAACATGAAATACTCATTTTTTAAGTTATAATTCAACACTTTTTGTTATAATTTCTACTAAACTAATTGTAAATATATAGGATTACTATTGAGTGTTCTAAATAATGTTCAAAATTGTAATAGGTTTCTATATTATAAACATACAAGTGATTATCCCTTTATTCTTCAATAAAATAATTACTATAGAACCATACCACATACTGAGTGTTGAAGGTCAAATGAGACTCCATAAAAATATAAAAGAGGTTGTGAGAGAAGAGGTTATATTGTTTCTTGATTCGAGTATAATATACACCATTTCGAATAGTTCTTAAGTCAATTTTTTAAAATTATCCCAAAGAAAAGAGGATTCAATGTAGTGACCAATGAGAAGAATGAAAAAAATTATTTTAAGCAATAAAAAAATGGATATTCCGTATTGATTATAGAAAGTTGTTTTTTTATCAAAGAAGTATCATTTTCCTATTCAATTATTAGATAAAATTCCTAAGAGGCTTATTGGAAATGAGATATTTTGTTTTATATATGGTTATTCCGGTTATAATTAGATTTATATAGCCCTAAAATACAAAGAGAATACTACTTTCACATGCCAATTTAGAACATTATTATACTGGAAAATGACCACAATCTTATGTGGTTCCCCAATCACCTTTCAATGGTGCGTGATGGATATCATTTTGGGCTTGATTAGAAGGAACATTGAGGAGTCGAGGGACTATTTTCCCATCATTGGGAGAATATTTGAGAGATTATTTGAAAATATTGAATTGGTTTTAGGGTGGTGTTAAAAAACTCATCTAGTTCTAAAATGAGAATCATTCCAATTTATGCTGAAAAAAGAAATTGTCTTAAAAACAAAATGTTTCTATGAGGGGAATTGCAGTCAAAAGTCCTAAAATAAGAATTTGCTCTTGAAATTACCTCCACCTTAAAATTTCAAGGGTTATTGGATCCATTTTTGGAAGTTTAGTTGTTAAAATATGTTGATTAATGAATTTTAAAAAATTATATTCACTTCTGTTCGTTTTTGGTTAAAGATTCACTCTTCCTGTTTGTGTAAAATTGTTTGGATTATTTTAATTTTCATAATGACGAACTCAATTCACCACTGATCATCCCTACACTAGATGAACATTTTCCCTTTTAAATTATGTGTAATTATAGTGGTGTTTCTATATGAGATGTTTTAGGATATAGGAAGGATAAGAGTATACATTTTGAGTATTATGCTAGTAGACTACAAGATGATGCTCAAAGGAACTACACCACTACTGAGAAATCGTTTTTGGTAAATTTTTTTCTCTAGAAAATATTATGTAATTACTTATAGGTTCTAACACCATATTATATATAGAATACACTGATGTGAAGTATCCACTATATAATAAAGGGGGAAACCATAGAGTCATTAGGTGGATATTTTTTTATGAGTGTTTTATATGAAGATTAGAGATAAATAAGATGCCAATAATGTTTATTCATATCATTTATAAATGTTTTCTAGGATTCATTATGATGATATATGGTAAATTAATTATTGGTTTCATTATGAAAAGTTACTCACTATTTTAGTTAAGAGGCTATCTTTTTATGAATATTTTTCTAATTTCTTGTAAGCTGAGATTATGCAAAAACATTCTCACAAAATCTATGTAAGAAGACCATCTCTGAACTTAAGTTCTATCTATGGGTAATCCATTTATATTTAGGATTTATAAAAATGTAATCGTTTTAATATGTGTTCTACAAGAATAAATGTTACCTATTCCAGAGAGTTATCACTCAAAACTTTTGGTAAGTTATCATGGAGCTGAATGGAGAGCCCAAAAAACTATTCATGTGGGATTTGTTAATCCTACATTGATTATGGAATCTAGGAGTTTTTGTTGTAATATAAGGTAAGTGTATGAGGTTAATAAATGTGGAAAAAAACAATGTATTACCTCAAAAAAGGTATCTAGGATTTTGATATTTTTAATGTTAAGTGATTATAGTTTATGTGACAATTTCCATAATCTCATGGGAATGAGTATATATAATTACAAATTTATTATTTTAATAAGTGCGTATAAGTAGTAGAATTTCACAAAAATTAAGATAAATTAGTTATTAAAATCATTGAAAATAATTTTTTTACAAGATTTGGGTGTAAATTGTTTTTATCACTGATAATGGAACTCATTTTAAGAATTTCATGTTTAATTATATGATGGGAAAATATAAATGTTCTCATAGAACTGGAATAACATCCCATCCACAATTAAGTGGATAGATAGAAATATAAAATATGGATCTAAAATATATTTTAGATATAGATATCTCTAACTAGGAGTAAGATTATCCCTTGAAACTAGACAATGTATTATAGTCTTATAGAAATGATTCAAAACTCCAATAGGTTTGTCTTTATATAGAATATTGTTTTGGAAATATTTTCATTTATATATCATGTTTCCTCACAAATCATAATGGGTTGTGAAGGATTTAGACATTGATTTCAAGACTACTGTATAGATTATATAGCTAGTTCTAAGTGAGTTTGTTGAAATTATGAGAGTGTCATATGAAAACACTCAAATTTATAAAAAGAGGGATAAGGGTTTTCTTGATTATGTTAACAAAATTAGAGAATTAAAGGCTATCTAGATAGTTATTATCTTAATTTGGATGCAAAATACATTTCTAAGAATGTTGAAATCTATGTGGTCTAGACCTTTTACTATTTTTAGTGTTCTTAAAATGGATCTCTTGAAATTGTTAGGGGAGAGAATAAAACAATTACAGTAAAATTTTAAAGGATAAAACATTATTTTTATGGGTAGAGAAAGGCATTGATATCCATATTTAAACCCGAAAACTATGTTTATACAGAAGTCTAACTGATTAATTAAAATTAATTTCTTTGTGGGATTTAACACATGGTATTATTGTTATCTTTCCACTTTTTTAATAATAATAGTGCACTATTGTGATCTATCACTTTATATGTATTTCCATTGGGATTTAATTCTTGGTATTTCTATCTTTTTAATTAAATAAGGTTTCTTGTGTGATGAAAAGATAAGAGAAGAATACCAATATTTTTCAATTCAAGGATAATCCACATGTTGGATAATTTCTAAATAAATTTTCCCTTAGACTATAACTCTCATTTCATTACATCTGAGCATACACTATAAAATTCTGATGATAATCTATTTCAACTTGTAGGAATTGAAATAAAAATAAACTAGAAAGCATTTCACTCAAGGCTTAGAGGGAAGATATTTTTTTTGTAAACTCATTGGTGGAAGATTTTTTAAATTAGGGGAGTGTTTGTTTTAATTACAATATTTTTACTCTTCTTTTAATATTTTTTTTTCAATAATTACATAATAATTTTTTGTTCAAATTGTTTCTTCATTGTTTGCAAATATTATCATAGTGTGAACATAAGTGTGTGAGAGTTAACTACCTAGTTTTTTGTTAAATTCAATGTACATCTATTAGTATGGTGTTTAACATGGTATTTTTCTAGTTTGTTTAAAATAAAATTGAAACAATAATTCAAACATGCTGGAATCGTAATGGTTTCTTTAGTTTAAATATTTTGTTTATTTCATACTCAATTTTTATCATGTTAATTTTTTTAAACATTATTGATATTTTTTATTACTTTATAAAATAAAATATATGTTTTTTCATATGAGTTGATTGAAATTTTGGAAATTTTGGAGAACATCTTGATTGAACTATCTTGTGGCCCTTAAACATACTTTGTACTTTTATCAATTTTAAATAATTCTCAATTAAAATTCGTAATTTTTTATCCCATTTTTTCCAAAAAAATGGGGACATTGTTGTATTTTATGTCTAGGGAAAGCTGTTTTTTTAATTATGCTTAACTATTCATCAATGCAGGATCTATAAAAAATCCCTAAAAAATTTCAAAATTTCCAATTTTTGAGAATATCTAAAATATTTACAATGGGTAATAAAATTTATTAAAATTTAATGTTGTGATATAAATTTTAGGATAATAATATTTTTTTCTTTATGGATTTAATTAGGAAAATAATTTTTTCTTTACCTCTTGAAAAAATGGATTTTGGTATAACTTTGGGATAATGTTATTAATAATTTGTGATTTTAACTTTTGAATGTGATTTTTACTCATAAGGAATGCATCCAAATGGGTTATGAAATGAAAATCCTAATTGAGGATGAACTCATTGTTTTATTATTTTCATTATTTATTCACCAATTATTGGATGAGTTATTTATTACACCAATATATTATCACTCAACCACATTAGATAGGGTATCTATTTATTAAAGGTTACTAAATTGTGTTATTTAGTTTTATTTGAGGTATAGAGACGTTTGGATATTCAGTATAAGAAAATTTACCTTTGTTAAATACTATTTAAAATTTAAATTCTATTTAATTTTAATAATATAGTAAAAAACCTTTCACTGATAATATTAAATGTGAGAGGGAATTCATATATTTCTGCTTGAGATAATCGATGATGGATAACGTTTTCAAAAAAAATTCAATGAGGTATTATAGTTTTTTGAAGATCATATTTATTTTCTACCACTAAATCTATACCATCTTCTTCATTGATGAAAAATAATTATTATATGTGCGAGAATATATCTTTTTTCCTTTACTTATATTTTTTACACATATTTTTGGTGTATTTATTGTGTTTTAATGTTTAAATTAGACTTCAAGTGTTTAATTATAGTTAAGTGGTTATTTTATAGTGAAATAGTAATTATTGAAAATTATTATTTTTTGGTTTTTTAATTTTTAAATTATTATTTCATAATTCTTAGAATTAATAATTTATTTAATTTCAAATATTTTTTAAAAAATATTAATCTTAATCATTTTTATTAGATTTTCTGTCATTGGAATGAAATGTTTTTAATCCATTTTTTTTATTTTAATATGTTTATTTACTTTTCTTCATAAAAATAATGTATTTATTTATTGATTTTTCAAGGCACAATCGGTTCATCCATTTTTTTAAAAAGGATAGTAAATACCATTTAGGTGAGGATGTACCCTATGTTTGAATCAAATGTTAGGTTTAGAAACCTAACAATTGAAGATTTATCCTAAAGATGTAATCTAACATTAGGCTTTAGAAACTAACATTTTCATGAGTACCCAAAATTTTTGAACCCATTATTGATGAAGTTCGATCAACACATTAAAATATAATCATCATGAGGTATATGCCTTTAATTTCAACTGGCGTGTACCCGAATCCATTTATGCAGTGAGAAGGTGCTCTAGTAAGAGTGCTTTTCTGCCTATGTTTTCTCTTGGACTTGATGTGATAACATTTCAGGATGTGATCCTAAATGCTCAAATTTGTTTCTTGATGGAACTTTACAATTTGGTCAGCCTTATGATTGAGAAATGAGGTAAGGTAGCTAGAATAGAGGATGCGAGCTTAAGGATTTCTCAAAAATCTTTTGGAATCTATTTTAGACACTGAAGATGCAGGTTCCCATCTGGGATTACAACCCAACGAATCACACATGGATACCTAACAAATCTTATGTGGGTGTGTTTTTGTTATGAAAAGTGGTATGACTAACTCATATACTCATGAACAATTACCCTGACCAATGGGTAATAATTTATATGATATCTTCTATTTCTACATTTATTATTATGGCATAAATATCCTATATTTTTCAATAATTCTATCTTTACAATATATAACGTAAAAAAGTGTGGAAAAATGAATTACACCACTACATGGATATGTTATCATGTAAGTATGAACTAGAGATGTTTTCATTTTCTATAATATTTAAAGGAGGTGAAAATGTTTTTCCCATAATAATAATAGTGTCTCTATATATTAGTGATACTAAAGTCATTATTTTAGGATATATATAATACAATTAACGGAAGTAGGAGAATAAATAAAAATTGAATGATCTGAGTAAGTTAATTACCTCTTCTTTGAGTGGCCTCATTTTCATTGAACCTTCAAAAATAAAAGGATGGTCTTAGTGTAACCCCCCAAAATTTTAATATAATAATACCATTAAATAAGTTAACATGTATGATAGATTACTATTCATGTAGCACTAAATTAAAATGGAACCACAATATATTTTAAAAAAAGTATAAATAGTAGCTATTGTTATTAAAACCAAGTTGATGAATTAGTGGTAATGGATAAGAGTGACCACTTTATGAAATATTTATTGAAATAAATTAATGGCTAATTTTAATATAAATGAAATTCAATTATTATAGATAAAAATATAAAGAAAACCATTTTATGTTTAAAAATATATTTTTCTAAAATTGATATTTTATTTGAAGAAACTAAATATATTATAGTCATATTATATTTAACCATATTTAAAATTTGAATAATAGATTACCAATAAATTAATTATTAATTTTTTGTAAATAATAATGAAGAGTAGATAAATTTTTTAAAAAATATTTTTGAATAAGAACATCATTCTACTATAAATTAGGATTTTATAAAAAATATTTAATTATAAGAAAAATTAACTTTATTTTTTAAAAAATAATTTTATTTTTATCACTATAACAATAATATATGCATAATATTAATTAATGATTTTTTTTCAATTTTTTCTAAAAAATAAAAACTAAAAAATATTGTTTGTGTTAATAACATGAATTTTATGAAATTATTAGTACACAAGTTAGAATTAAAAATACATAAAAACTTTTTATAATATAAAATATGTATTATATATGTGACTTTTTTATTTTAAATTTTCTGTTTTAATTTAGAAAACCATATTTTATATATTTGAACATAAGGGCTATTTTCTAAAAAAATGTTTTTAATGCATTATACATTTTAACGTTAAAATAAATTTTAATTGCTTTTAGAAAATAAATAAAATTAAATGTATTTAAAATTTATTATTTGGGTTTCCAAATTTTCTATTAAGGTCCTATTTATTTTTAGTCATAAATATTACGTCACCTTATATACATACTAATTAACGTGGAAAATTATAAAATTGTAAAAGCATTAATTTAATGGGTAAAATAATTGAAACATGATAAAAAAATGTATCAAATTTAACTTAAGAGCGATAGATTGACCTTACCTCTTCCCAAATCCATTATTTCTCAATCTTGGATCCACTTTATATTTTTACCAGGTGATACCTTTATATTATGTTGAAATATTTACTAAAATGTCTTTCTCACCCCCTTTTAAAAGGGACATCCCATAAACCCTTCAAGTAACTCTAAATTTTTTTTCAACCTTGAAAACCAAACCTTATTACGTCCCATCTAACTCTCTTTAAATTTATTAAGATTATAGTCACATTATATTAGCCTATACCATCAATTTCCAAGGGATTATCCAAGGAAATCTCAAAGTGTTCAACAAGAGTACATTTTTTACTAAACTTCTTCCATTGTTATTTCTATTTTGAAATTATAATTTTCAAATTAAAATTTAATTAAATAATTATTTTTTATATACTAAATATTATTCTGTTATGGTAATAATCATTAATCAATGTTTCCCTACTCTAATAAAAAAATAAAACCCTCTTTCATGCATTGTACAGTCTACCGCCACCATGACACAACATGTTTTTTACCTTCACAAGCATAAAATTATTATATAAAAGAATGATTTTTTAAATAATTATGGTATTTGTATCAATTTTATTCTTCTTAAATAATAAACCACATTACACCTTTTCCCCATTCTATATAAGGTGAATTCATCAACCGTGCATAGGTGTGGACTACTGACTCTATGGAACGATTGATTTTTATTTTTCTTTTCATCACCTATTTAAATGGATGGTCATGATAAAAATAATTAAGGATAAATATGATTTTTATGATATCATTGAGATTTTTTATGTAAAATTGGATATCCTATTAATGATATTATTAACAAATTATTATGGTTAATTCAATCATTTAATATGAGTGAACTAAGAATATTGTTATCTCATATTTCTATGTAATCACACTATATAAAATATATTCTCTTTAAAATTATTTCAAATTATAATATATTACACTAGTAAATAATAAATGTTTTAATTATTCTTCTTTAATTATTATATTATAACTAAACCATCTCACATTCTTCCATTAATCATGGTGTGTTCTTTTTTGTGTTGGTTAAACCACAAACTTGAAAAATCCGATGAATTTATATAATGCATGAATATGAGAACATATTTATTTTTATAATACGATTTAAATATGTTAATAATGTTATTTTTTGTCATTCTAAGCTTATATGAACATTTAACTCATTAATTAATAAAACACCTTTCATTTATTAAGAATCATCAAAACACGATCATCATCAATTTCATCTTGATCGTTTATAACCAAGAATACCATGGAATGAATTATAACCTTTATAAATGTCATTTAAAATCTATTTTATTGCCTTTAATTATTGTTTAATGATTAACTTTTTATCAGTAATCAAAACTAGCACTATTTTTATAAAACTATTTCAAAATGATAAATATTACATAAAAATAGTGTTACAAATAGGTAAAAACTAACTCATATTTATATGTATATAATGATTATAAATTATTATTATAAATAACAATATTTGTGAATAAATTTGTTTTATATTTAATTTATTAAATTAATTTAATTATTTAGGGTGTTTTTTCATGTTCATAATGAATTAAGGTTGAGGTAAGGGTTTTCATCTCAAATTCCCCACTTTGAGACATGTTTAGTATTATATACCTAATTTCATTTATATGGTGTATATATTACCTATAATATATATAATATGATGAATTATCTATAATTGATGTATTTTAAGTTCAATTACAATCCCTATCTTTTAGTGGGATTTGATTAAAGTTCAACTCATGCCACAAAGGTTTTTTTGCCTCAATTGTGATTCTTCGATACATATAACATGTTATATGCCATGTTTTCTTTGTATAGAGTTATATTGATTTATTATCCCAAGAATTTTCTATACATTATTTCCATATAATTAATGTGATAAACTAATCCAAATAATCTTCCTTTCTTCAAATGTATTTTGACTCAAATGTTATCCTAGTCGTAAGAGTGTCTAGTAACTCAATTTTTATTCATTGAGTTATAATTTTTCCCTTGAATCCATTTCATATAAGTTGGATACATTCTTCCCTTTGATTATATTATCTGGTATTATCTCATTGTATACTTTTTTACTATGTAAACCCCTTTTTAATCAGTTCATGATTCATGGGGTATGTTTCCCACAAGGGATATTGGTAACTCCAATATCCTTTTTTGGAGTTATAATATTTCATCTTGAACTTTTCATTTCCATGATTTGGTGCTCCCAAAATAATATTTTATTATATATTAAATTTTCTACCTTTATTGGGAAAAATATATTTTGATAGAGAACAATGTTTTTTTACTTCTATTACAATGCGAGTTTTTAAAAAACATATTTTTATAATAATAAAATGGGGTCTTCCTTTAACATGCATCTATTTTGTCCCCCTTTATTAATTTCTCCATGAAAAGAATATATTTCCACATCTCCATTATAGGATATTCTTTTTAAATGTAATGGTTTGGAAATCCTTCATGTCATCTTTAAAAAAGTTACATTTAAAAGTTTCAGGTAAAGTTTTATTTTACATCAATGATAAAAATGTTTTCTAAAAGATATTTTATGTTTTCAATCTAATTTCCATTATCTTTTTCAAAAGTATTTACCCAAATGGGTTAATGTTTCATGATTTTTCCTCAAATATATATATAATCATTTATTGAAAAAAATCATAATATCAAACCATTATATTCATCTGATACCATTTGAAGAATTCTTTTCCAATAGTGTTTCTCAATTATATCAACACCTTTCTATGTATCCTTTATTTCTACAGGGTTATGTAATTTTGAAACCATACATTGTATTCCTCTGTATGGTATATGATCATGTTACACATTTTCTTTACATGGAAAAAATTAATGGTGTTTCATATATTTCTATTCCAATTCAGATAATTATGTGTTAGTTGACTATTTATTATTTAACCATCCATAATCTTCTTCCAAATGGATTATGATCATATTTTCCATTTTATTGACAGGGGGAAAAGTATTTTAATTTTGTATGTTTTTATTCAAATATGGATGATTATCGGAAAGTTCACTATGTATTGATTGAACATCCACTACCTTTCTCTAGTTGAGTTATAGTCATGTTATCACCTTTACATACATGGGTAAAAGTATTGGCGTTCCATAATTTGTTATTCAAAAATATACAATTTTTGGGAAGAAAACTATGTATTGTTTGACCATCAACCTACTTTATCTTGAGGGGTTATGAACATATTATCCATTTTATGGAATGGTTGAAAAGTATTGTTATTATTGATGATTATTTTCTACTACCGTATCATGATTATGTTTTGAAATTTCATAATTTTATTATAAGAATAACCATGTTTTTATTCAGTAATATGTTTGATGGGAATGGTATAAAAATTATTGTTGAATCTATTGGTGAATTTATTGTAATTCACGAGGTTATTAGTGGGGCTCAAAATTATATTTCATTTTTATTCATCGATAGGTCACATAAGGAAAAATAGGATAGGATTTGGTGTATAAAAATTCTCATAATAGGACCATGTCTTTCAATAAGGATTTGATAGTATGTTTTTATGATAAATATGAATTCCATTAGTATGTGATCAATATTATTGATACCCATGTTTTTATATTTTATCATAGATACAACATGATCCCTATTTCATGTTGATTATGAATTCATATTTTTAACCTATTCCTTATATAATATTAATGACATTTTTATGCCATGATTGATTATATTATTTTTATCCCACACTTAGAGTTTAATATCACCCCTTACTAATGTTTTCATTCCCTCGGATATAAATAATTAGAGTAAAAATGTTATTTTTACAAGGATGGCACATGTGGATGAATTTATTGGATATTTTTATGACTTACCATTAATTAATTAGCTTAATTTATATTATCAAAAAATAATGACCCTTATTTTAGAGGGACATTGGATTTATTAGTTTATAATAAGTTTTTGTTACCTAAATATTTAATCTTAAAAATATCCATGATATGTAAGAGATAGAATAACCAATTTGGTTTTTGTGATTATAGATGTCTATATACATGTTTTTAATTATAGTATTAAATAATGAATTTAATGTACATGTCTATGAGAAGTAGAACTAGTAGTGTGGGTCTATGGTTTTATAGTTGGCATTAGGGGAAGGTTTTATAAATCTTTAGAGATTATGATGTTTATTGAGGAAAATTTAATGGTTGATAAGTCAAGGTTGATCATAATTTCAAAGGTATAGAGAACACTTTTGAATATGTATATGATTTAATTTTAATGTAATAATACATATTTTATTTTTTCATTAGGGTTAGATAAACTTACATAAAATGATAGATATGAGTCATTGTAGCTGATGAAATTTGGATAATTTGGATATTTCATGAGAATGTGGTATTCCTTGAAATTATATCCCTTCATGGAATGTAAAGTTTGTTATAGGATCTAAAATAGATGTACCTAGGGGTAATAAACTTGAAAAGGGTGGATTAGATATTAACTCAGTTTTCACCTAGTGTAGGATAATGGGACCTAACTACACACCTAGTTTCACTCTAAAAAAACATTTTTCTTATATAAGGCTTTGGAATATTTCACGGAGTATTTCTGAAGATTGGCGTTGTTTCAGTGTTGAATTTTTGGGCTTGGAGAGCCGTAAAGTGGTGATACTATAAATATTGTATATATTATATCATATGCACACATATATTCATAAAAAATGGTTTCTCTATTATTAAATACCTCATATGGGAACTCTTATAAAACTTTTTATTACAGAATATGGGGTTTACCCTAGGTGTGACCTAAGGTTGATCAGCGTTGGATGTTCAGTTTAGGTAGTTGTTGGCGGATAAATTTAATAAAACAATATTTTAATTTATTTATTTGAATTAAATGTACAAAAACAAATACATTTAGTATATATATTGTTATTATTTTTTATAGGGTTATACATATAACCTTTGGTAGTTTTTTGGAGGATTTAATCATTCTTCATTGGTGGATCGAGATCAAAGAACGAATGATGATCAAATTAAGGTGGATATCGAGGCAAATAGTGAACACAGAAGCCCCTCTTTATCTCTAGATAACTAATTATTCACTAATTATCAATCCATATTCACGATATGTCTTGTTATTTTTTTCTTATAAATTTTTTTATTTCATAAGACTGGAATTTATTTCTCTTATTATTTGATCAGCATTTATACTTTCTTTGCATGATCCCATTTGGTTAAATTGAATTTTTCAAATAAATTTATATTTCTTATTCCTTGAAACTGCTCTTGATCCTCACTTTATGATAACTGTGTGGGATAAAAATATACAAATATTCTCATCACATTTGTTTATGTTCATTTCTAACCATTGTTGTCCGTGTTCTTCATCATTGGCCCATGTGGTTATAGTTTTACATTCTAGGGGCGAGTTCACGAATGATAGAACCCCCCAAATTCATGGTGGTTACATGAATGATGAGTGAGATGTTTATTAGAAGATGGAATGAGATGGTTTGTATGTTTTGGGTGAAGCCTCCATGGATTTGGGATAGAAAATAGTGACATGAATGGTGCAGAATAATGGGTGGAGCCATGTGGGGTTCAGGTTTTCAGAATCTGGCCACTGTTGACAAATCTGGCATGGATGGCCCCTGATCCACACTCCTTGGTGATATTTTCAATAGAAATATAGAATCAATGGCTTGGAAATATGCATGATGACTTCCCTATGTTTCTATAAAAACTTTACAACAAGGCACACAGTCTAAGAACACACATCTTGTAGTCCACTAGCTATGACAACTATTGTTATGGGGAGATAAAGATCACACATTGTTTATGACCCCCATTCATGTCATGTGACCTTGTGATTGTGGATTAGTGTGTGCTATGGGAGTATATAGGCAAGGGACCAACCAAGAATATGAGAATATCCAAGAGTACATAGGCACGACCTGGTACTTAGACATGGCTTGGTACGTGGGTGTGACCCAAAGTACACAAGCACATCTAGGAGTACATGGGGACATCCAAATGTACATAGGCTTGACTAGATGTTTATGGGTAGACCCTGAGGGGCCATGAAATTTCATGAAAGTATGTACATGATGTGTAGTCCCACATGGCCATCCAATCCATGTACGAAAAAGGATGTGGCCATGTGTCTAGGTGAGGGTACAAACTGTGTGACCTTAGGTACACATGATGTACATCCTTTGAAATTTTCCTCCATCCATATTTTATTCTTCGATATTAGATTTTGGCTTATGAGTATCCTATATTAAGTTTTTTTATTTACAGAATGTGATGTAATCCTCCAAGGTTCCTTTAGAGATATAATGTGAGGTTTTCTGAGTGTGATGCTTCTTCTAGTGACACCTGACCGATAGTGGTGATTAGGAGGGATCATCTGAGATATGTCGGAGTCAAAACCTTCCTTTCAAACTAGGGTTTTGGTCTGTTAGTACCCCTAGGTAAAATACCCTAAGAGGGGGGGGGGGTGAATAGAAATTAAATCATGCATAGGAACCAATAATTTTAGTTGGTGTTCCCCCACTGGGCTACATCCAAGGAGCATACAACAGTGATGTGCCGATTTTCCAAATCTACTAAAGCTCACCTCTAATTACAATATTCATACTATGTCACTTCTTTGAAAAGTCTCACTAACTTTTCAAGATTTAGGGTCTTCTAACATCATTCCCAGAGGTCACTCCCTATGTCCCTTTCTCTGGCTCAATACTGGTGGAAAGGATCGTGGTCTTCCTCATTCTTTTCTCACTACTCTTTGAAGAGATTAAAACATAGTTTATAGACCTATATCTCCTTCCATTTTCATGAAATAACACATCCTAAACTATAGGTAGATTATATTCATAAGTAAATTTTTCTCACATGGATGAAATCCACTTTTCCAAGTACGGTTTAGTTAGCTTAAATTACTTTTGGAAACCTTTTTTCCCCTTTGTGAACCACCTGCTACTTATGTGAAAAGTGTAGTGCATATTATTCACAGACCACCTCTTCCCTGAATTTCCTCCACTTCCACCACCACATACCACCTCATCATACAACTTCCACAAACCACCTCTACACAGCGCCTTCGTGTACCACTTCTGCATACTACTTCCGTGTATCGCTTCCACATATTTCTCCCACATACCGCTTCCAAATACTAATTATGCATACCACTTCTGTGAACTACCTATGTATATGGCCTCTATGTACCACTTCCACCTATTGATTCTTCAGACCGCTTCTATGTTCCACTTCCGCGTACTTATTCTCATACCACTTCAGCTTCAATAGAATTAATTCTTCCACGGACTAATTCTCTTATGGACCAACTTATCCTCTAGGGACCACTTTCTTTTGTGAGCTCCAGATCCCTGTAAAAACTCTTCCTTGGACTGTTCCCATGAACTACTTCACTTATGGGAATCCTTCCTCGTGAACCACTTCCGAACATAGTCGAATTCCTAAAGCAAAGATTATTTCTTATGAAAATTGATATTCCATAATGAGGGTATTAGTAGTACTTATATAAGAAAATATGTCTAAAAATTCTACTGATCAATATCTCCAAAATCTTCAATGTGGTACTACCTCCACCACGTACTTCCCCTTCTATCAACCACTTCCCTACATGGTCCATGGATAGCCTTTCTTCCTTCATGGCGGCCCTGATCACCATCTTTTTTTTGACAATGAAAATCCATCATGTGTATCTGAAGCCTTCCACATATGGTTGGATTCTCATGAACTTCAAGCTTCCCCACAAAACATTTTCCCTTCATGATTCGCATACTGTGCTTCACAGTCTACATAGTACTGCTCTGCAAAATCCTACATTAACCGATTTACCAAATGCATTCCACGTACCAACTTTTTCATTCTACAAACTATGGTTTTTATTTCATGTAGTGCATATCCCTATGTTGAGATCATTCTATTCAAAAAACGAAACACCTGATTTTGAGGCCCAAAAATTTGGCAAACACTAGGAAATTGCACCACCTTAAACACCTACTTCGGCAAACACTATCAATACTCATTCACAGTCATCTAGATTTGCCAACAATCACAATCAAACCAAAAAGTACACCATGAGGGATTTTTCTCCAACAGGGTCACTCATGTTCCTCAATATACTATGTCGTACCCCTTGATGCACTAGGGGTAGGGTCCTCTACCTAATGAATGGTACCCCCATGCTCATTACAAAGTGGTTACTCTATCTAACTATCTACTGAGTGTTACCTCCTAATACACTAGGTAGTGGTTTCACTATCTACAGAGTGGTACCCCCTATTGTAATAGAGTATGGTTCCTTAATCTATCTATTCTCATCCCCATGTCTTACTAGGAAAAAAGTAATATATTGGAGATCCCCTGCCCCCCATCAGATGTCAAGTGTGGTGGTGAGGCACAGTTCCTCAACATAGATTCATTTAAAGATACCTAAGATGTTTGATTAGAGATCATACCCTCTAAGATTTAGGGTACAATGGTGAGACACAGTTCCTCCACATAGATTCTGTATAAGTTATGAGGGATGCATGATTTGGAAAGAGTAACCCCTCATATATTGAGCATAGTGATAAGTTTTGGGTCCCTCACATGGTCTCTTGTATAGATACACCAAATACTAGGAATCTAAGATGGAACCTTGGAGCTACAGGTATACACATCAATGTAAGTTGGGTTGTTGAGAGGGGTATCCCCGTTATCTCTCATTTTGGATTCATATGAGCATATGTGTTGGGTCTTATTTCCCTCTTGCTATGACTTGAGTTTACTGATGTTGTATCTCTCTATTGTTCCCTTTATAATTTTATGAGGCTTACTGGGTATGAATATACTCATCCCCTGCATGGGATTTTCTCACATGTGTTATGTCTTATGAATATTATAAGTAGATTAATGGTGAAATTAGTGAAACTTAGTGATACTTGGGTATATTGACCAAATATAGTTATTAGACACAGAAATCAGGATCCATTATCTACTAGTTTTACATTATTATGGTCGTTTTCAGGTTAGGACTTCATTTTTGGTTGGGCCTGTGTTTTTTTCCTTTATGATTTGGATTGTTTTTTCACACAATCATTTTTTCCATAATGTTTTTTTCATGCATGGTTACACTCTAGTTTTTTTGTCTTTATTATATTCCTCTGTACTCTTTCATGAAAATGGTTATGTGTGTGCATATGGGTACTTAGGATAACTCCTCCAATATAAATTATTTGTTCTGAACTCTTTTCACCATTCCCTATCCTATTAGAGATGGTATGAGGGTTGTCACACTTAGTCATCCACTAGCCAGGAAATCCCTGATGAGTTGTTTTTTGATAGATGTGTATCAATGTATTTAATCCTTGGGTTGGTTGTGCAGTTATATCCATGGTGAAGATTGGTTGGGATGTTAGGTAAACTGTGTCCAAGTGTATCTAAATTCAAAATAAAATATTTTTATTTTGGAATAACTTTTATGGAAAATTATGAAACAAAAAAAATTAGAATATAGATAACGTGAAACCTCATAAGAAATAATTAGGAAAATCATGAACAATTTAAAGTGTATAGAATTATTTACCTTGAATAATATTCATTTTATGGAGGTCACATCCATTTCTGGATTGTCCTTAATTATATCCTTAAATTTAAATGCCATCCTGTCCTAGGAATACACATGCTCTTCCAGTCTTTTTTCTCCTAATTAAAACCAGGTATCAAAATTATATTCTATTTATTAATCCAGGAGGTTTCTTTTTTTATTCATGTCAACTACCAATTGTCTTTCAAACGTTCTTTTTGCATCATCCTTTGAGATCTTGTCATGAAAGGCTCCCCCAAAACATCTTCATTAGAATGCATGAGGAGCCCCTAGGTGATGCCTGATTCACTATCCTCTTTATTTTCATTAACTAGATTAATGGATGTTGGATCCTTGGAATGTGTTTCAATCATCTCATCGTCTACTGGTTCCATATGAAAAATAGTCCCCTTATACATTCTCTTTGGGATTTCAACAATAGTATTAAATATATTTTGAGGGATTTTACCTTTTCTATATGACCTTGTAATAGGTTGTCTAGGTAAATTTGAGTATTACATCTGTCTATGTGGACTCCAAATATGCTGATTACACCCATCTGAATCCAAAAGGCTATTATTTACTTTCATTGAATAGAATTGAAGATACTCGTCTCAAAGTTCTTCATCCTTGTACTCAGAGGAAAAATTTTCAAAGGAATAATAATTATCCCCTACTTTATCATCTGGAATAACTCATGGTGGAAGATTCTCTTCATGTCCTTCCTTTTCATCATTCTCTTATTCATCACCATATACAAACACAACAACATGGTTTTGAGAACCAAATAATTTAGAGGTATCTTTCGATAGAACTTGGAAAAGGGTATCATTTTCTGGACTATTACCAGTAACTCCATCATTTTGGATTCCAACAAGAGATGTATTGACCCCTCCTAGAACATATTTTGTCAATTCAGGAACCCTTAATAGGAATTAACATTTCATTGATTTCTAAAAAACCCCATGTTCAGCAAAAACCCCATGCCTTGCATTTTCCAAGATATTGATATTGGATGGACCACCCTAAACTTTTTAATGGATCATTACCTCTTGAGTAGAAATATTGTAAGTTTTGACAGAATATTCACTTGGGGGAGAGTTCCTTAAACTACTTCTCAGGACCACACACCTCCCCTCATTCTCCCACAAACCACTTAGTCCCTGCCTTGATGAAGTAATAACACTATAATAATGCCTTAATTGATAAAAAATATACTATCCCCAGATCTAAATTCTAATCCTCACCTCTTTTGGGGTGACTGCAGGTTTCCCCAACTCCCTAGTACCCACCTGTTCTACCTTAGGGGTCACGACCCATCCCTATGGAGCTCGTGTCATGAATCCTCAATCCTTCCTCTAATAGGACATGGGTTGGTGACATGCAATGTGAAGGAATATCACTAATACAAGAGTCCATATCCTTAGAACCTGTACACACGAACACATCTACAATGTATCATCTTTCCCCTCCTCATTGGATTGAGGTTAGGAGGAGGTGCTACTTGTCCTTAATCGACATCCCCAAGTCACTAATGGCTGGAAGTAAATTCCAAGGAATTCATATCAAGTGGGGGATTATTTTATATTTAAAATAAAAAAACACCCAACCAAATGTTCCATTACCAGACTACTACATGATACATGTAAACAATCTACTCCAATATGAAACTAATAAAGGAATAATATAACCAAACCATAATATTCTAGAATTAGAGTAAGAAGCAGAAGACTAAAAAAATACCTGATTATGCTATGACATAACTCCATATCTCCACACAAAGCTCCATGAACTTACTCCACAATTGCCCAAGCATCACAAGGCACCACTATATATATATATATATATGAGATTCCTTAATCTTACATGTTTCATGGACCACAACATCTATAAAAGCACCAATGTACCAATGTAGGGGGTGAGTGATAAAACTCAACTAGTTTTCCCCAAAAGATTTCCCCACACACTCCACTAGTATAGAACCAGTTAAAACATTTATATAAAAAAATTATATTAAACTATCAAACAATACAACAATTTCCAGCAAGCAAAACACTCTAGTACTAAAACATTTTACTAAATTCATCACAATACCATGGAAGGAACCCAAACACATCATTATCCATTTCCCAACACATGTTGGCATAACCGATTTCACCTTTCACGAATTCATACATCTTTTAACCATATTCACATGTTACACACACAGAACTGAGCTTGATATTACCTTGATGGAAGAAATTCACATTAAAACCCATAAATTTGTATAGTGGTAATTTACACCACTTTCCAACCCTTTTTATACAGGTACTTCAAAGAACTATTTCTCCCTTTTATAGTGGTACTTCATACCGCAATCCATCCCTTCCAACACATGATTAACTACTTAAGCTAACAGTCAAGCCAATAGAATTTACCAAAAATTTCCACAACATGCCTATCAAAAATTTCAAAAATCATATCAACAAACACATACCAATCCATACTACCCAAGAATTTTCAAACTAGATAATCCCTTATAAAATTTAACAATTCCAAAAACATGCCAAAACCACTTTAATAAATCAACCTCTTATTGACAAGGACCTTAATCCATTATCCATGCCAAACCATGATTTAATAAAACAATTTTTTTAAAACAATCTCTATCAACCAAACTAGGAAACCAATTATAAATTAACATTTTAAAATGGGAAAACAAAGAACATTTCACAACAATATCCCATTTTCCCCAAAATCCACAAATCATGACAAAATGGGTTTCAATCAAGTTTTGCACATCAAATTGAAAATAAAATTCAACCAAAACTAATTAATTAAAATTAATCCTTCTAGTTTTTGAAAAATAGAGTTGAGAGTGAATCCACCTAACATTAGGGTTTAGGGAAATCAAACCACCACTCACCAAATCTGAGTGAAACTTCCACATAATTTCCATAGATCCCCCTTCCAAACCTCAAAAGGGAAAAAACTCATCATTATAGGCAATAAAAAGCCTAGAACTATATGTGTTGGAAGTAGATCTAAGTAACTGAGAGAGAGTGAGAGGGAAGCAGATTTAGTGAAAACCATGAAATTTCCATGGATAAATACTTACCAAGGGAGAATATTATTCGAAGAACCATAAAAAACCTTTGAATATCTTCCAAAATGATTGGAAGAGCCTCCCAAACTGTTGAGACAAAGGAATACTGAGTTAGGGCCACATTGAAGGAATAATGGTGTCTTTTACGTTAATCCCGAGTCCCCCTCATTTTTCTAAAACCTAGATTTTAAACTGTGTAGATTTAGCCACATAGTTAGGAAGAACTAGCGCTAACTATGCACCTGCCACTACTTCATAGAGAATATAGCATAGTTTTCCTTCATAGTTAGACAATCCATGATCCAAATGTGAAAAATTCCACTCTCCCAGGTTTCAAAAATTACCTGGGGAGGCTACATAGTTTGGGAAATTGTGTGCCTTAACAATGCGCCATATCCCTTGCCTATATCTCAACTTTCACATTTTCCTTCAAGTCATTCATGGTTTTCACTAAATTGTCTCAAACAATGCACCCTTATAAAATCCCAAATACATTCTTTAATTGGGATACATGAAACACATTGTGCACTATAATAAACCATGGTGGAAAAGAAAACTCATATACCACTTCTACAACCCACTCAATAATTTAAAAAGGCCTAATATACATTAGAGAAAACTTTCACTACATTCAAAAATGATAATTTACCAGCCTAGGATGGATTCTTAAGAACACATTATTACTCACCTTGAACAATAATGACCATCGATGATGATCTGCATATGATTTCTTGTGACTATGAGTTGTCTCCCTTCTCTTATTTTCAAATTAATCTTTTCTATTGTCTCTTGGAAATGTCTCGGCCTAACCATAAAAGTATCACCTATTTCTACCCAACATAGTAGAGAACAACAAAAAATATCATACAATGCATCAAACAAAACCTTATGTATTGAGTCCTGATAACTCTTATTTTATGATAACTCCACCAAGAGAATTTCTCCTAAAATGATCCACTAAAATCCATCACACAAGCCCGTAACATGTATTAAAATATTTTTATCATCCTATCGGATTTCCCATTCATCCGAGGATGATATATCCTACCATCTTCAACCATGTCCCAAGGTCTTCCTACAAGGAATTCTAGAAATGATAAGTGAACCTCAGATATCAATATGAAACAATAGAAATTGGAACACCATGCCTCTTTAACACCTCACAGATATAGATTTTGGATTGATACTCCATAATATGATTTTCAAGAATAAGTATGAAATGGTCCGACATTGTGAATTGATCCACAATCACCCATAAGGAATGGTGTTTTTGAACAGTTCTTGGAAGACTAGTAAAAATATCAATAGCTATTTGCTCTCATTTTCACATCAGGATATGTAAAGACTACAACATAATATATAGTCATTGATTCTCTACCTTGACTTTATAAATAGTCAAGCATCTTGATACAAACTCAGCCACTTTCCTTTTTATACCCACCCATGAGAACTGGGATTTCAATGCCTTATACATTTTCTAAATTTTAGTATGAACCACCAATCTATAATGATGATATTTAATAATAAGTTTCTCCAGATATTCCACTGGTACAACCATTTGATTCTAAAACCACACAATTGAACTCATCCTATTTATAGCCCTTAATAGTCTCCCCATTGAGTTTCTACCTCACAGTCACAAAGTTTGAATAGGACATCTATGGATCTTTAACCAAATCATCCAAATTAGGAACCAAGGAAACTAGACTGAAAACCGCTACATCACCCTTGTCTTTAGATACCAATTGCATTTCTGATAAGACCGAAATCAACTTCCACTGATTGGATGCTTCTTATAGAACATGATATTATGAATTCCTTCTTAATGCATCCACCAATGAATGTAACTTACATGGTTCATTTATCAATTCGATGAAAAACATATAGAGATACTCTGTCCATTTATTTTTCATCAAATTGAAATCTCTATGTGAGAAAATATTCTTCATTCTCTTATGATTGGTAAACATCATGAATTTCTCACTAAAGAGATAGTGACAAAAAATTTCAATTCATGCCCCATGGCCACTAACTCCAAATAATGCATTGGGTAGTTCTTATCATGAAAAATCAACTTCCATGATACAAAAACAACAAATTTATCTCCTTTCATGATAACAAAACCCAACCCTGATCCTGATGCATCACAATACACCACGTTTCCTTTACATGGTTCTAGAAAAACCAAGATTGTTTCTGATGTAGGGCATCCCTTACGCTCTTCAAAAAATTTTGACATTTCTCATTTCATTAAAATGGAACAATCTTCCTTGTCAAAGCCTTCATCGTTGAATATAATTGTGAAAAGTCAGGAACAAAGCGTCGATAATACCCATATAGACAAAGGAAGCTCCATATCTCAAAGGAATTCATTGGAAGTTTCCAAGATATAAAAGACTTTATATTTTCTAGATCCATTGAAACACCCTTTTCAATTCCCTCAACTCTGATGGTTCCATTTGATAAGATGAAAATGAGATAGGGATGCTCCTCAAAATGAGATCTATCATAAAATCCACTTCTCTCATGGGTGGTAACCAAGATAATTCCTTTAAAAATACATCTAGAAACTAATCCTCAATTTCTAGAAAACTACTTCCTGCAACTTTTGTGGTCAATGCCAAATAAAAAGCCCCCAACTTTTACAATATTTCCCCAACCTCTAGTTCCAACAAGCCAGGTACACCCAACTTTATATCTTTCTCTCCTCTAAATAGATTCTCACCGCCATCCTCAATAATGAAATAACTATTCATGCATTAATGTTGATAAGGATCTTAAAAACCTTCAACAAATCCATATCACAGATTACCTCATACATTTTTTTAAGAACTAAGAAGTCCCACATTAATTCAAACTCAACCATATCTATACAAAATGATCTATACAGGATGGATTAAAAATCTCTTTGACCTAGAGGAGATAGAAGTTTTAAAACATAAAGTATCATATCCACTATAAAACCTTAGAAATAAACAGCATGGGAACCAATGAAAGAATGAGATTAACATATATTAAAAAATTATTGCATAAATGTATAATTAAAAATAATTGTACCTCCATCCATGTGTGGTACCAAATGATCATCCACCATGACCTACTAAGCTCTGAACACCTTCTTACTAGCCATAATTTTTTATTTATTCCCCTACTGAGGAGTCATGGTATTCTTTGAATCACCAAGGATAACTATGCTTTGTGGACAATGGGTATGTTGTTTCAATCATCCCGTCAAGACAAATGATTCCTAAAACACTTGAGATGTGTCTCAAACACTTTAACTTGGATCAATACAAAAATAATGCTAATGATTCCCCATATTCTTGCAGATATGACATGCTCAAGGTTATTCCAAACAATCCAGTTTCTTGAGGCCTATAGAAGCACACTTGAAACATCATGTCTTATTCTGAGTATTCAGAGGAAGATTCACTAATCCTTCCATCAGATTCTAATCCATACTCCCAACATGGAAATATGTGTCACTCTTTTTCTTTCACCTCGTGTTATAGTTCCCACCATTTTCAATGGGTATCAACATACATCCCTTCCTCGTAGCCCCCAAGATATCTCTTTTTTCCACTACTTCTCTATTCATAATTTCTATATAATCTCTTATATATGGCACTAAAATTTTAGAATGAATTTATTTCCTTAATCCCAACACAAAGATACATGCCTTCAATGACACAGAAGCTACAACCTCAGGTGAAAATCGGACTAAATTTGTGAATTTAGCCACATATTCTATTATTTATAGTTTCACCTATTTCTAGATAAATAAACATGTCATTCACTAAATCCGAGTTGTGTGAGGGTATAATTGTTTGTTAAAAAATTCCTCAAAATCCTCCCACATCAGACCTTGGTCCACTCTATCCTGGAGCTCCAAATCATACCACTGACGTGCAATAACTTACAGTATGTATGTCACTAATTTTTACATTCAACTCTATAGGTGGGCTCAGAAAATTGAAGATTTGATTCCTCTTGTTCAACCATTATTAATTCCTCTTGGGTTCCGAATCAACCTAAAAAATGGGTGGATTATACTGCTGAAAATGAATTGGATGATCCATATTCTTTGGTTCATCTCCTGAGTTACCACTACCCATAACATCAAAATCATTCAATATGATTTTCATTGGCTGCTGGTTCACCCAAGGCTTAGGATTTATAATATTTTCAGCTAGATCCTCTGGTTGGTCTCTACTATGCCTACCCAATGCTATTTCTATCAACACAATAAACACCACAAGTATCACTCCCTAGAAAGTGAAGGCTTACAATTTCAAATTTTATCACATCACAACTATCACCACATTGCTTTTGAAAATTCAACATTTCGCATGTTCAACCATTTTCTGAACAAATACACTATGTTTTGAAAATCAACCCATTTTCTACATACTAAAAACATTATCTTTTCAAACCCAAACATTTGAAAAAAATCCGTGTTTTTCAAAAAAAAAACAACACATTCATACCACAACATAAATGATTATCCCAAATGAAATATGAAATCCATATTGGGAGTCATTTTTATCATGCATGTCAGGCTCATCTCATTGGCTAAAACCACAAAAATGAGATCAATCTCTACTAAGTGTCTACAAAACACTTATGTACCCAACTCCCAAATAATACTAAGTTCAAGGTAAAAGGGTTATCTATTCCCTTTAATGCTATACATTTCATGTTCTAAATATCGTACTCCTTTCTACTATCCCAACTTAAGAATTAATAATAAAATATTTCAACTTTAAGAACAGAAATCAATGTTAAAGGCCTAAACAAAATTGCTTTCACCAAAAAGTCAAGGACCAAAAAAACTTATACCACTTGTAACATCTTTCCCCTCCTCATTGTCTTGAGTTTTGTAGAAGGTTATACTTGGCCTTAAAAGACACCCCCAAGGTGCCAAAGGCTAGAAATAAATTCCAAGGGATTTATGACAAGTGGGGATGATTTTACCTTTGTGTTAAAATCACCCAACCAAACATGCGATTACCAAAACACTACATGATGCATGTAAATAATGTACTCCAATACAACACTTACAAAGGACCAATATAACCAACACACAATATTCCGAAATCAGAGTAAAAAGAGGATGACTAAAAAACAATATCCAAGGATTCTATGACATTACTTCATAGTTCTACACCAAGATCCATGCTCTAACTCCCCAACTGCCCAAGCATTGTGAGGTACAACTAAGGAAATGAGATTCCTTACTCTTACCTATTTCTCAGAATACAACATTTGAAAAAACACCAAAGTTCCAAATAAAGGGTGGTTAATAATACTCAGTTGGTTTTGACCAAATGATTTCCCTACACACACCTCTAGGATAGAACTAATTGGCACATTTATATAAAAATTTTTATATAAAACTATCAATAGTGCAACAATTTCCCATAATCCAAACACACCCTTACCAAACCATTTAACCTAAATCATCACAATACAAATTAAGCATCCAAACATTTCATTAACCATTTTAACAACACATATTGGAATAACCCATTTAACCTTACATGGTCTCATGCATATTCCAGCCATATTCACAAGTTCCTCACACGCACACACACTCACAAACCTGAGCTCAGTGTAACTATGATGGCAGAACATCACTTACAAACCCATCCACTTTTATAGTAGTACTTTATGCCACATTCTAATCCTTTTTTAGTGTTACATCACACCATAATCTATAACTTTTTATAGTGGTAATTAATTCCACTATATATCCCTTCAAAAACATGATTAACCACTTAGAATGACAATTAATCCAATAGCTGTTACCAAAACTGCAACAACATGCCAATCAATAATTTCCTAAATTATATCATCTTACAAATTCCCAGACATACTACTCAACAATTTCCAAACCAAACAATGCCTTAAGTAAATAAAAAATTCCAACAACATTCCAAAAAACACTACAATAAATCACCCATTTATTTAAAACACCCTTCAACCACTATCCATGCCAAACCACACTTCAATTAAACATCATTTATATTGAAACCCATTTTCAGAAAACATTTCCATAAACCAAACTAAGAAAATAATTTTCAAATCAACATTTTCAAATCTGTCAAAAAAGAACATTTTATAACAATAACCCATTTTCCCCAAAATCCAAAAATAATCACAAAATTGGTTTCAATAAAGATTCGCACACCACATTCACAATAATTTTCAAGAAATCCCAATTAATTTATATTAATATTTCTAGTTCTAGAAAAATGGCATTGAAAGTGAAACTACAGACCTTTAGGGTTAGGCGAAATCAACCCACCGCACAACCACACACCAAATTAAGGTGAAACTTATACATAATCACCTTAGATCCATTTGCATGACATTGAAAATCCCAAACCTCATTATTATAGGAAAAAACAACCCTATATATAAATTCAGTAGAAGTAGATCTAGGAAACCGATAGAGACAGAGGGAGGGAGGGCTGTAAGTCTATAGAAAACCAAGAAACTATGAAGGAGAGAGACTTGCCAATGGAGAATTTCCTTTGAATCAACATAAAACACTTTGAACCACTTCTAAAATGAGTGGGAGAGACTCCCTAACAATGTAGAATATGGAACCCTGAGTTAGGGCCACATAGAGGAAGAATGGGGTGTTTTGGGTTAATCCCGATCCACCCTCATTTATTAAAAACAAAATTTTTAAACTGTGCGTGGTTAGCTACCTAGAAAGGAAAAATGTGAACTAATCATGCACCTACTACTGCCTTAAATGAAACCTCACAGGGTTGGGCCACATGGTTAGACAAATCATGCACCAACTGTGAAAAATTCTATTGACCCAAGTTTCAAATTTTACTTGGGGAGGCGACACAGTTTGGAAAAATGTGTGCCTTAACTGTGTGCCATCTCCCTTGCCTCTATCTCAACATTCATAGTTTCCTTCAAGTGTTTCATGGTTTTCACTAACCATTATCAAACTATGAACCCTTATAAAATCCCCAAAACCATCTCAACAACCTTCCAAACTCTTCCAAACCTTACAAAACCACATTACATACATAAAAAGGAAAAATAAAATATTACATTCCTCAGACTACAGGTACATTCATGACTAAAAAATGTGGAAATAAAAAAATCATTGAACAACCATGCATGCACACATCTAAATCCTATAAAATACATCAAATGTGTGGGAAAATCCAATATAGGGGTGCGTATAACAATACACAGTAGGACACCCTTTAACAAAAAGGAATACAACTAAGGAAATTCAATCATATCTACATAGGTATACATCTATAGCACATATAATAAGAATATCAAAACTTGCTCAACAAAGACACACTGTCTAAAGGTAAGTCACAAAAATTGTATACCAGCCTAAGATTTCAGTTTTATGATTCCCAAAATTACACATCTGGGAGAACACACTCTTGAGTCTAATAGCAGTGATGCAATCCTTCTGAGAGGTGTTTCTTGTCAGGTCTCATCTCTAGAATTACATGCTGATAGACTAAAGACAAATATGATACACATATGAGGATCATTCCCTAGGACATGGGGTATACCAAAAACTAAATCAGGATTAAACCCCTATGTATAGGATCAACATTGGAAATATTTTGGTGATGAATATTCAAATAACTCCACTTATGTCACAAAGATGAATATATGATTTCACTCTAAGCCTCATGGAGGGATTTCAATGACTTTATCCAAGATTTCCTGTAGAAAGGATCCATGTACAAGGACAAGGAGTTGATTCCATAATTACCCTCAATGAAAAGTAAATAGGGAATTCAACCTAACAAAAAAATTTACAAGTAAATTAGGACAACATATTCAATACATGTATATGGTAGTACACAACATGTAGAAGGGTTACACGTTGTGTCCTTTAACCTAGGGTCATTCACATGTAAAATGGTTCATGTCTCAAGACATGTCCATGTAGTAGTATGTGGCAAGTAGGCAGTCCATGTACTCTACCTGTGTTCCAATACATGGATCATCCCATGTAAATGTTCCCATGTACTAGTACATGGCTTCTCCCATGTACTTTGTCTAACCTGTGTCAGTGTGGGGGAGTAAACAATGTACTCTAACCTGTATACTCCTCCATGTGTATGTGTAACTACAAGTTACATGTCGGGTTATCAGGTAGGGCTCACACACCGTGTGATGGGGTCACACGCCGTGTGATCCTTAAGTTCCTCCAAAACACTAGCTGTTGTTTAGGGGGGCACACATGGGTTTTAGATCTGGATTACATGTCGTGTAATTCAGAACATCCTAGAAATGTAGATCTAGATTCTGGACTTCTTATCTATTTCTTAGGAATCTAAACCAGCCACACCTCACCAAAAAACTCCATGAACCACCTGGTTCTAGCCTTTACATCAACAAACATCAAGTTATGTCCATCACATCTACTCAAAAATGGATCTAAGAATCATTATTCATTGTACACTAAATAAAGGCGATGAACTAAAAATCAGGTAACCATAATCATCTGAATCATCATCACTTCCATCATCGCCCCACCATCATGTTATTTTGATCCCATATCTACTACTTCAAATAGTTTCGCCTTGACATGGGTTTGAAATTATCTGTTGATCGAGATATTTCTAACCCTAGGACAAATGTTGAATGTCTATGATGAATTGATTAACTGGAAGATAAAATTACAAGAACAAATAAGAGGAATAGAACTTGAACAATTTTTGTGTCAATATCGATTCGTTTTCATGATAATAAAAATGAATAAATAAATCAATTCAATGTAATTCTCCTAAAATCACCCTGAAATAAATCCTTCCTCCAAATATGCATGATCCATGCACAAATATATTGGTTGATTGATCTTTCTTCATCCTTGGAATCAATAATGGGGAAGAAATCCAAATCAAACAGCTGCCCTACCTTGATTTGGATCGATCACTAATGAATAATGATGTGGTGTTGTAGTCATTAGTGAAATCCTTCAATTACATCCTATTCATGTCATAGATCCTCAATCCAGGCATTGTTTTCCAATGGAATCTCATTATACTCTCTCTCAAGACTCTCTAATGATTTTTAGGGTTATGCAGCTAACCCTGAAAAATTTCCATAAGATTGTCTTTAATGAAATGGAATTACGTCATTGCATCAACAAAATAAATAAAAAATTTAATTAATTGTTTTATTCAATTTATTCCCATGATGGATTTTCCACAAACGACAAACTCCAACCAAGGTTAAGTCACAACTAGGGTAAAACACACATTCTGAACTCAGCGTTTCCTTCAGATTTCTGATTTAGGAATATATTTAGAATTTATTCCACTTTTTTTAAAATATTGTATCTCCATGCTATTTAATATATTTTATACATTTACAATATTTATTCCAGGAATAGTAGGCCTTATAATCACATGTATTCTTAGCACCTTGTCTACAAAATAACCCATACAATATCCAGAAATAATAAATGGAAAATATGAGTCATTATATTCTCCCCACCATGGGGATTTACATCCCCAAAATTCCAAAACAAAGGATACAGAAAGTGATTTAGGTAGAGAGAAGGAATATAAGACTCCTAATCCCATGTACTCTCCATGAAATTACCATGCTACCCTCAGAGACACACTAAAGGAATTGATCATCTAGAAAGGATCATCTCCTACTGATCCATGATTTGTACCAGGTACCCAGAATATTTATCTCCATATTCTATGTCCATATCACCCCAGTCGATACCATCCCATGTATCATACATGTACCTCCTTAGATATGACATGTGAAATACATAGTGTACTCAATCTAACTGTGGAGGTAGAGCAAAGAGGTATTCCACCTTACCAACTCTATGAAGCATCTGGAAAGGGCTAATGAATCTCAAAGATAGATTCTTTACCCGACAAAATCTATGCAATCCACATAAAGGTGAAACCCAAAGAAGTACAAGGTATCCTTTCTCAAACTATAAATTCCTTCACCTCTTGTCAACATAAGAGTTTTTATGGATTTTCATAGTCTTAATCCTCTCATGGATGATCTGTTCCTTCTCAGTAGTTGCATTCACTAACTCTAGTCCCATGAGGTCCAACTCTTCTTAGACAGTCTGACAAAGTGGTGACCTGTAGTGTCACACATAAAAAGCCTTAAATTCTTTCATGTGGATTGTGGAATTTTAGATATTGTTGTATAAAACTCCAGAAATCATAGGTGACCATCTCAACTATGACCAATGTCTAATATGAAAGCTTTCATCACATCCTCCCAAACCTGAATGGTTAGATATTTCTAGGTGTTAGTTTGTGGGTGAAATTTTTTTCTCCAGTGTTTATGAGTCCCAAAATCCTCTTGTCAACCCTTATACAACCAGGATGTGAATTGAACATCATGGTTAAAAATTATCATCAATGTAACTCCTAGAGTCAGACTATCTCCTTCATGTGGAGGCATCTAAATCTCTCTTCTGAATACTGCTCCCGAATTGCTATGAATTGGGCCAAATTTTTGAGTCGGTCTATGATCACATAGATGGAATCTTTTCCCCTAGATTTATGTGGAAATAGAATCCAAAATTACAATGGTATCCCATCCTACTTCCATAACGACACCTTAATTTGTTGAGCTAAACCCATTGGAACATTGTTTTCAACCATTGATAAAAATTAAGGCATCAAGATACATACATTGCCACTATTCTATTCACCCCTAGCCACCAAAACTGACATAAGAGGTCTTGTTAAATCTTTTTCACACCTGGAACTACTTCCAAATGATATGTATGAAACTCTCTCAAAACATCCTCCTACAACATCATTGGTACCATCACTCATCCTATAAAATGAACAACATGTTATCCACCCTAAGAAAATCAATCAGGATCATGTCTAATGTATATCTGAATATGTATTGTCTCAAAGTTGATATCCCCTAGAAATTCCTCCTTGAATCAATTCAAGAGAAGAGGGATGATAAACATTAACTAGAGGTATGTTTCTCCATCTCCATCCCCAATGAGGCCAACTTCCCTAACCCTTTTCTCAACAACTGTGAACAAGATCCCCTTCTGAGATAATCTTCCACTTCATTCCCCTTCCCAAGAGTAAAGAAAATTTTGAATTCATAATCCTAGTGGAACTCTATCCATAATATCTATATAATGTTATGATCCTCATGAGATAATATATACTTCATAATCCTGGGATTATAATAGAAGAAAAACTATTTCCCATCAGGACGTGTTGCAACAAATATAGTGTGAAGACTACCATTGATAACTCAAGATCATGGGTCATGTAGCTCTAGTCGTGTTATCTCAACTAATGTGAACCATAGAAAATGAATTCTTTCCTATTAATCAAAAAACAACCAAGCCCTGTTCCTGATGAATTTTATAACAATATGTACTTGAAACCCTCCTCTTGAAATATCAATATTGTAGTTCTTGTCAAACTCATCCTCAACTACTAAAAATCCTTTTGGAACCTTTCTGTCCCCATGAATGTCTTCCTCCTTTGGTCAAAGGTGTCATGGGTGCTGATATCCTGGAGATATCATGTATGAATATTTGGTAATAGCATGCTAATACAAGGAATCATTGTACCTCCATAACACTCTTGGGTGGCTCTCAAGCTAACACTACCTTGACCTTTGACGGAATAAATGCCACTCCATCTGTTGAGATAATGTGCCGTAGAAAGTGGTCCACCTACATCTAGAACTAACAATTCAAGAGAATTATATAAATATGGTACTCTCATAGTGTATCCAGAACCACCCTCAAGTGTCTCGCATGCTCCTCCTCAGATGTTGAGTATGCAAGGATATCATTGATAAACACTATCATGAACCCACCTAAGAAAGGCTAAATGAAATGGTTCATGAGTTCCATGAACCCTATTGAGGAATTTTTTATGTCGAAGGGTGTCACCAAGTACTCATAGTGACTTTTTCAACATCTGAATGTCATCTTTGATATATACTCATATTTTAGTGACAACGGGTGATATCTGAAAATAAGGTCATCCTTTAGGAACCATCGATCTCATATCAACATATCAAAGAGTTCATCTATCTGTGGCAGGGGATATTTGTTATTCATGATCACCCAATTCAAGTGTCAATAAGTCACACACTACCTAAAGCTCCCGTCTACATTCTTGGAAAACAACACTGGGGCCCCTATGGTGAAACATTGGGTCTAACAAATCCCTTCCTCTAGAAGTCCTCCAACTACACCCTCTTCTCACGAAGATCTATGGGAGCCATACAATGTGATGGTGTAAATAACATTTTCATCCAGGGGTTTTGATCAATACAGAATCCAATCTATTTGAGAGGAGGTAAACCAAAAACATCCTCATTGAAGAAATTAACATACTCTTTCACCACTATAGGAAGCTGGGAATGCCTAACATCCATTGACCCAATGGTTATTCAATCCAATTGATGAGAAATCAGTTTTACCCTCCTATGCATGAGTCCATCCTTCACAACATGGGTTTCTTTTTCACTGAAAAAGGAGAACCTAGTTTCATTGTTGTGGACACACCGCATCCTTCACTGAAAATAATCAATTTGGGAATGAACTATAGATAACTACTTCATTCCATGAATGAATTCATAAGTCCTCGACGCTTCTACAAAGATATCCAAACAAAAACTCTCACCTCCAAGGGTCAAGCCCCACTATTACCATATGTATATGATCACTAAATCATATATAGTAGGATTCCTCAAGAACAAGGGTTGATCCAAGGGATCAACTAGAATCTCTATGTCTCAAAAAAGATATGTGAAAGAAAGGAATGACGAGAACCTATCTCTATTAGTACTACAGATGAGGTAAAAATACACATATTTTACCCTGTATCATTCCCAGAGCCTTTGGGTCATATGCTTTGACCACCTATAGTAGTCTTTATCCTGATCCTCCAACACCCTGAACTAGGTGAGGACCACCAGGGGTAGTGGTGGTAACAAGTCAATGATTATACCACCTACTACTTCTCTCTTAGCTCCTCTTCCACATCCTCCACCATAGGAACCTACCTACTCTTATTGTTACATCTACCTTGGTGTCCCATCTATGGTATCTCAATTGTCATATGATGGGTAAGATAATATCAAGAATTATGTCCCCTTACATCACATGAATATTACTACCTATATATGGGTTGATTGGGCCCACACTATGAACTTCGTACCATAGAACATCTATCCTGGGACATCATCCTGAAATTTATGGAACATCTAGGAGCATGAGCCTAATGTTCACTCCATTCTACTGAGGTATCTACTCATGTATGCCTACTAATAGAAACATTTGGTTGTAACTACTCAACCAAGAAACTTTATACTGCCAAAGATATCATTAGCACCCCATCATAGGTAGGAATGAATATAGGGATATCATTGTCTCAAAATCCACTACACAAACCTTGTTCGAAGGACTGATCCTTGAAGAACTGATCGTGAACCATATCCATTGGGTGCCTAGAGAGGTTTGTATACCTTAGTGAATACATAACTACTATCATGCTACCCTGATAGAACTACAGAATCACCTGGATATGTACATATATCAATGTAGATGGTGAGAATTCCTCTTTGAAAAGGTGATCAAACACCATATAGGGAGTATTTCCCTCATTATATGACTTTTTAACTAAACCCCCACCATCATCCTACAATTTCATGAAGATGGATCGCTGTCACGACAACCATTTAATTTTCTAGTGTCCTAACCAATTAGAAAACTCAGGCCACCACCTCAAGCTAGTACTCATCCTCTTGTGGGTCGGTCTTACCTCAAAACCTAAGGGTTATATGTCACTGAAACATATGATGTTACCTCATCCTGCACACCTCATATTCTGGTACCGTGGGTACCATATCCAACATCATTGGTGTCGATATAGCTGCTGCACCACATGGATGTTACATCTCAGGAACTGGTCCTTATATTAATTCCTCATCACTGAGGGGATCATCCTTATGACCACGATGCTAAATACTAGGTGGAATATGTAACAGAGGCATCCTAAAATAAATAAGATGTACCACGGTCAAAGAGTTTATCTGGAGAGCTGACTCAAGAAGGTAATGGAAACCAAACCCATTCATATATGATGCATGTACCATTGTTTCCCCTGCAATCAGTTTTCTCATAAACTGAGTCGAAAAGAAGGATATAAAATTCCTAGCGTACAGATATGCCAGCCATCACACCAACATTGGAGTCCCAAAACCAAAAGATGAACTAGAAACACTTAACATTGTTTCCCCAAACCAATAACACAAATTCTTGGTCCTAAGGTAGTAATGACTACTTTGATAAAACTCTCTCATAACCTCTCTCTATAGGTCTCATTCAATGACTCTCCAATACCACCTTTAATAGGCAAGGCACTAGAGACTAGTGTCGAGAAGGCATATCACTAACATGGGAGGCATTAGCCTAAGGACCTATACATAAGAAAAAATCTACAAGGCTACAAAATTTTGAACTGTAAAAACAACTAAAAAACAATGTGTGCATGCATCTATATCCCACAATCAGAGTACACTATGAAGTAAAGGAAAGTAAACAAGTTCAAATACAATCCCAAAAAACGTTTGTAACATAATTCCAACCTAAAAGAAGAAATGGACTACAGAAAAATACCATAGGAACACACCTTAGTGTGTATGATCTCACTAATAATAGTTTGGTACTTGTCTTCCAAGGACTCTATCACAAGGTCGATCTGTTACATAAGAAATGACATGTGTGGGAAAATATCATACACGAGTGAGTATAAAAATACTTAGTAGGAAACCTCAAAACCAAAAAATATACAACAAAGGAAATAAAATCATCTCCACAATGGTATATTTCTATAACACATATAACAATAATATCCTACTATACTGAACAAAGACACACAGTCTAAAGGTAAGTCATAATCGTAGTATAGTAGCCTAGGATTCCAGCTCAAAGATTCCACAAAGAACTCATCTGAGAGAACACACTAATGACTCTAATAGCACTGATGATTCCCATCTGAGTGGTTCTACTCCTCATGCCCCATCATTATAAGTACACACCAATAGTCCAAAGATGAATATGACACACATATGATGATCACTACCAATTCTATGGGGTATACCAACAACCCAATCTTGATTAACTTTCTATGTAGTGGATCTGAACCTATGTATTTTTGGTCGTAATGATATCAAAAAATCCACTTAGTTAATGAATATAATCATAGGATCTCACTCCGGGCCTCACATAGTGATTCCAACACCTCTAACCAAGAATTAATGTTAAAGAGATAATTTTATAAGGAGTAGGGGGTGATTTCATACTAAATATCAAGGAAATATTTATGGGGAAGGCACCCTAACAAAACATTTCCATGTCATTGAGGACAAGATCTTCAAGCCATGTATAAGGAAGTACATAGTGTGTTGAAGGGTCACACACCATGCACCTTAACTCCACATGCTTCCCATATAAAATGTCTCATGTATTACGCTATGTATATATATTATTACACGGTATGCAGGTAGTTCATGTACTCTACCCATGTTCCAGTACATAGCTTAGCCTGTGTACCCATGTCGATGTACGACTACATGGCTTAGCCCGTGTACTTGGTCCAACCTGTGTCCATGTGGGGGAGTACACGGTGTGATTTATCCTGTGTACTCTACCCTGTGTCCATTTATCTCTAAGGTATACTACAAGTCACTGGGTAGGGATCACACGCCATGTCATAGGGTCACACACCATGTGATCCTTATGTTCATTTGAAACCCTAGCCCCTGCTTGGGGGGGCCATATGTAGTGTAGATCTGGATTACATGATGTGTAACATGGAAATTTCCATAAATGTAGATCTATAGTCCGATTGTCTTCTCTATTTCACTGGCCTCTAATCTAGCCAAGAATAGTCAGAAAACTCAAGAAACCACCTTTTCTGATCCTTACCATCAACAAACATCAGGTTTCTTCCATCAACTCTACTCAAAAAATGGAAATGAATGCAAAATCGGGTAACCATAACCATCTGAATCATGGTTGATTCCATCATCGCAACACCATCAGGTTGTTTCAATCCCAGATATAAAATTTCATATCACTTTTCCAATAAATGGGTACAAAATGATCGATTGTTTGATATATGTCAAAAATGTTCCAAATGAAGAACACATAGGGTAAATGAAAGAACCATGGGAGAAAATTACAATAATAAACAAGAGGAAGGTACCTCGATTGATAGATGTTCACATCAATATTAACTAATTTTCATGAGAGTAATAATGAATAAATTAATAAATTCAATGTAATTCCCCCCAAAACTATCATACTATAAAACCATCCAGAAAATATGCATGATACAAGGATCAATCAAATAGTCTACTGGTCTATGTTTTTCATAGGAATCAATAATGGTGAATAAATCTAAATCAAACCACCAAACTACCTCAATTAGGATCGATCGATGATTAAGAATGATTTTTTTGTAGTCATTGGAGAGATCCTTTGATTTCATCCCATTCCAATAGTCAATCATTGATCTGGACATCATTTTCCAATGAAACACCAGATTACCATTAATGATTTACAAGGTTATGCATATGACCCTAAACATTTTTGATAAGAATGTATTTAATGAAAGGGAATTAGGTCACTATGTCTCTACATAAACAAAACAAAAAAAAAACAATTTAATTAATTATTTTATTTATTTTACGGTTGCGATGACTTTTCTATAAATGAACCGTATAATGACCCAAACATAATGTACATATATATCAAATCACATTGGTAGAATACTTAAAAAAATTTACAAAAACATACGCCCAAAGATCATAGTATTCTATTTCCTTTCGAAACATGGAACAAAAATCTTCTAACTCAATGAAATATGTTCAATTTTTCCCACAAAGATATCCCCCTTAGTATTTCTACTAAAGAAGCAATCTTCATAACCTGGGGAAGGGAATCATAAGAAAGGGGTGAGATAAAATGCTTAGTAAGGGTAAATAAAGTAAATGTGTAAGCATATCATTAACATAAGGGTATTATAATGTGACCATGATCATTAGAAGATCATACAACATATATCAAAATCTCTAAACATGAATCATGGAATAAACATTTATTGCTCATAAGACATGAATCTTAAAGAAAATAAAGTCCATGGGCCAAGAAATAATAACATAATAATAAGACTTGGAATTATGGAAGACACATAATCATTTAAAAAACATATAGAAAGGATTCCAAAAAAGAACTTTGTAATATGTTAGTATTGAGTTAATCACCTGTGTACCTGCTTCAGGCTTGGGATGCCCAATTGTGTACCCTCTTATTTTGGTATTGGGATGTCCTCTAGTGTACCCTGTTGTTTCGAGGTTGGGATTTCCTCCTGTGTACACTTTTTTTAGAATTTGGATTCCCTCCCATGTACCCTTTGATATCATAAAACATTTATCATTACCCAATTCATTAAAGGGAGATATAGGTCCCACCCATCTCATAATGAAATCATACATACATGTTATACAAAATAATAAACAATCATATTATTACCGATGAATTGAAATGTTTTTCATAAACATGAAATCATAGATTGACATGTGAAAAAATAAATAGTTTTTATAATCATATAATCAAAGAATAAACCATTAAAAGAAGCAATTTTTATAGACATATAACCCATGAAAGAGAAATAGATTTCATAAACATCATTCCACAAAATTTAAACCATTCAGAGAAATAATATGAATGGAAATACTGAATAATTTCCCCTGAAAGGAATGTGTAACACCAATAGATGTAATCTTATATGAGAAATATTTTGGAAAGAAATTTTAGAAACACATCAAGAGGAAATTTTTCTTTCTCTATTAAAAAAATTATTCTTAAAATTTAAAACCATTTGAAATAATTTTTCCTTAAAAAATGTAGAGGAGATTGAATTTTTTTAATTTTTTTTAAAATCACTTCAAAAATAATTTCTTAAAACTAACCGTTTAAACATGAAAAATAATTTTCCATGAAATGTGTGTGGGTAAATCTATACATGTCATACGATGTAATAAGAACATTCCTTTTTCCTAGTAAAAAGATTAGAAGAAAAATCATTTTTTAGAAAGCAATAATAAGATTCCTTTGAAAACATTAGTACAAGGGAAAAAGGGTAAACATGTTTTTTAATGATCATAGGGGATTAGTAGAATATTCTAGGAATCCTGTTTTAGAAATAATGATTTTGATGGAAAAAATATTTCTTACCAAAGAGAGATGTTAGGTTATAATTTCTTAAAATCATTTTCTTAATTGTCTTAAGTACCAAAAAGTAAAAAATTATACTAATACATCAAGACATCAAGACAAACCAGAGAAGACTAAAATTAAGGAATTTTCTTGATTGATGGATTATAATATTTTATTAATGAAAACATTATCATAACCAATCTTGATAAACTATGATATTGTTTAAATATACTCTCACCACATTGTAACTTTGAATCATATTACCCATTTAGGAAATTGAAATTACATGGAGCATTAAATTATCATGAAAAGAAGATGATTCAAGTTATAACATGTAAAAGGAATATTATACACATCATATTAAAATATAGGTGTATAACATGTCATGTGTCTCAGTGATGTAAAATTGATACAAAATTACTTTACTGCTTTCGTAACTTTTTAAACATAAACACCATGATAGAAGATCATAAAATGGTTATGTAAATAGCCAAAGATTTTTATATAAGAGGAATATAATAAATTCATTGGAAGTATATACACCAAAAAATAATAATTTATTGGTGAATAATGAATGTATATAATAGAAATAAAGAGTGATATGAAGATCCCTTACCTTGTGTCTTGACTCTTATTATACACATTCAAACCTCCTCTTAATCGGGTATCTTCATTTGATTTTCACCAAAGGGCTTCCTTGGAAAGATTTATAACCAAGTGAGTCTTCAAGGAGGAAGGGAAATATGTTGGGGAGATATTTGTGCATATTTTTTTCGATCCAATGTGTCTTTAGAGGTATTAGGAATTGGGAAGAGAGGAGGCATTTTATAGCAGAGATGGAGTGGCACTCTAGTAATATTTTTGAAAAGGGAAACCCCAGCCATGTTTCTTTTTGAAATTGGATCCAATAATGGTACATATTTAAAAAAAGAGATGATAGGGTCAAAATATTTCCAACCAACGTATTTTGGACAAGTCTATAGGTCTATTTGTGCTGTATTGTTATGGTTTAGTCCCCTTTTAATCTTAATTTAACTTTAATCGTTGTAATTAATTTTAATTACATTTACCAATATTTCTTGTCAAACACTAATTTTACCTTATTAGATATTTTAAATTATTCTGGTTTAAAATTATGGAATCCATTAATCCAAATTCCAATCACATATGTGGAAGAAATTAATTTAATTTGTATCCCATGGATGGGACAACAAAGCAGGGTTTTGAAGTAAAAACGTTCAACAGTTTTCTAGGATTTTATAACAAATTTCAATGAGAAATTGATTCCAATGATCAAAACTGGATAAATAGATAAAAATCTCATGTAATTAAACCTTAAAATAATTTAAAAATATAATTTATCCTTATAAATTAATTTTTTTGAAAAACAATTTTTGAGTTAAATTCCAGTATTTCTACCTATTTATTATAAAATGTATCTTCATAGAAAAATACAAAAAATTATCCCTAAACTAATTTTTATATTTATTTTTTTAAAATGAAGTTTATTTTTACATATAAAATTTATATATTTTTTTAAAAAAATTATATTTAATATAGGTTCACCATCAAAAGGCAGTAAAAGTACCTTAATAAGATATAGTTTTCTATGTGTAAAAATTGGTTTGTTCTTATCTTATTCCTATAGAATCTATTGGAAGAATATCAAAAATATATTATTGAATATAATATATATATATATATATTACTTCAATAACACTAAAAAATTGTAATTAATTTAATTTATTGGTATAAGACAGCTTTTTGAGGATAAAAAAAGTTTTCTATAAAAATACTCCCTTTATATTCAATTGGTTATTATATTCATTCCTACATAATTTGTAACTAATTAACTCATTTTATATTTTTCAAACACCTTATATTTACATAAGTTAGTTAATAATATTTATAAGGGCTAATTTAACTGCAATGTCATATATTATTATAGTTTTTAATAATATATTATTTTTCGGCAACACTTGGTCTTGCGTGTTATGAAATCCATCGAAAGAAATCAGTCTTGCATGAAAATTAAGCTTAACTCAGTGTTTTTCATAAATAAATATAAATTTTATATTTCTTGTAGTGCACAATTTAATTAGAATTGTGTATAACACAATCCAAACTTAGTGAATTAATATATATATATATATATATAATAACTATTTTCAGTGTTGTGTGAAATGAAAAATATCCAAAATATTAAATTGAATTGAAAAAAATATTTCAAAAAATCCCATAGTGTTAAATTATACCCCCCATAAAATTAATTTCAGCCTCTAAATTCATATGGGTTATTAATGGTTTTATACTTGATATTTCCTTTCATAGAAACACACATCGTAAAAATGAACACTAAAACATCATTTTATAAAGGAAAGTTTGAAACCTAACTGTTACCCAAAAAAACATATAATTTGGTTTCTACATGGGAGAACATAGGTGGAAAGTGAAACATGGACATTAAAGTTAAATCTTACCATCATTTTCTAATGGAGAGTAATAGAGAACAGGGTTAGTAGAAAGTTAACAGTCATAAATCCATAAATCTATGATGACCTAAGGGAACATTTGATTCATCGAAAAATATTGTACTAGGATAACCTTTTAGGTTTAAGTAACATTTACCTAGGGTTGAATAATTGTCATCAGAAAATTTACTTACTTGATTCAGCATAATCTCATCCTTTTTTTGTGTCTTTATCAACTTCTTCATCATCTCTTATTCTAGGAAATGAAGGTTTATATTTCATTCCTGAAGCATTAATAGATCAGGAGATCTATAAAAAGAATGATAGGTCATTCCATAGTTATTTTTCACAAAAAATGGTTAGCAGATGTTATCCAATATGTCAAAAATCCACATATGGTGATATAATAGTTTAATTATCAAAAAATTCATCTAAAGTTTAATTTAATCTTTCCATAAATGTTGTACTATGTAACCCTTCCAAAATATAATTCACCCTTTTTTCCTTAAATAATATTTTTTCATAAACCAAAAAAATTTTCATTAGAAACTTCAGTCTATCATTTTTATTGATAGAATATCTAATGTGACTTTATTATTCCATAATTCATGTTGGGAAAGATAATCAAATGAAATATAAACAAATAATGACCAATAAGGCATTCATCGGGATTATTCATAAAAAATGAAACATAAAATTCATTACTAAGGAGGGGAGGATAAGTAATTCATAATTACCTTCATTCACATTATCTATTATTATATCATAATATTTCGCTTTTTCCTTTTTCATTAGTGTTTTTTGTTGATTATTATTTATATTAGTCCTTGGATTGGGACACTTGTTAGCGTAATGGCCAAACTCTGTGAAAGTGAAACACTAAAGTGTGGGATGTCCATTCTATTGGGATTTATCATTAATTTCATTATTATCTAACTAAGTCTCATCACTTCAACAATCAGCCATTGGGTGACCTTCCCTTACCCAAATAATACATTTAGTAGTCTCCTTAATAAAATTCCTTCCTAATTTCATCCCACATGTTATCCATAAAAGAATGATCATTTTCTTTTCTCTATGGTTGTCAGATTTTCCTTTGAACTCTACCTTCATTTTATTTTCAAAACCACAAGTTTGATATAAAACTACAACCTGTGTTTCCAAATTTATATCACATCTAACAACTTATTCATAGTAGTTAATGTCTCTTATATCCATGTAGTTTCAAAAGCTATGTTTTAGGCCACCAAATAATCTGTCAATTTTTCTTTTGGATTGGATGATAATACTTGACGAGTGCCTCATATGATTTTTCAAAATTTAATCATAGTAATGAACATATTAGTCATCCTACTACTTAATCTCTAGGAATTTCTTTTCTATATTTTTATGAAGAATCTGGGGAAAGTACTTATAAAACAATACGTTCTTGAACTCGTACCAATCCATTGAGTCAATTTTATCTTATTGCCTTGTATTCTTGATTAGAGTCCTCCACTGATTCGCTTCTCTAACTTACCGATAAATAGAACTAATGAAATTCTCATGTTCTAAACTTTTTATAATGGAAAATATATTTTCAGTGGTATTGATCCATTTTTATCAATAATTTGATAAACAACCCCCGGAAATAAGATGAATGTTTCCTCATGAAGGACTCAATAGAATGTTCTTCCCTCTTTTAATTATTTTGGATTCCATAATGGTTCATAGCTTGAGAAATTTTGGTGATTATATAAATAATACTTTGCATTCCTACTCCCATGGAATTTGGTTTCATAGGATTACAATCACTACATTTCTCATTACAATCACCATTAACGCAGTTCTTTCAGGTTCCATCCAAAGACTAAAACCAAAAGCATAGGGTAAGAAATAGTTATCAGAGTGAGTAACTACATAATAATGAAAAAAAACTAATATAATTTCTAAATTATGACACCTTATTTGATATATTAAACCTTTGTTTTATCTTAGGTTAATCATAGAAAACTTCTCTTTAAATCCTTCTTGAAGTTTTGTGAAGATTTTTTGAATTTATAAAGAATATCCCCCCCCTCGGAGTGTCAAACATGGTTTACCGTAAGGCCCATTGTCATGTACTAGATTTCCCCGAGTCAGGTCCATGAAATATTTTCAGAGTTGTTACCCCTAGGTACATTTCTTCATGAGCCGCATCCCATTCTCGTATCCAGAAAGGGATGTATTTCCTGGAGACCACACACTCTATACTTTTCCAAAATTATAAGTTATTTTCCTATGAATTTCATTATCTTTATAATTATCTTTAGACATGTACTTAGAGTACTCCCTAAGCTTTTCCCATCCTATATTGCAATGGTTAACTAAACCATTGATCTAACACCAACTATAATGACCCAGTCATAATCTACATAGACATTACATCACTTTAATGGAATTCTTAAAACATTACAAAAATAGATTCCCAAAGACCTTATTAGTCTAGTGATTTTGGAAACATGGAACAAAAATCCTCTAACTAAGTGAAATATCTTCGATTTTCCCACAAATATCTTACCCATTAGTATTTCCACTTAAAAACCTTTCATTATAACCTAGGGAAATGAAACATTAGAAAGGGTGAGCTCAAGTTCTCATTAAGGGAAAATAATGTAACATGTAAACATATTATTAATACAAGGGTATGAGAATATGATCATGATCATTAGAAGATCATAACATGTATATCAAAAACTAAAAACATGAATCATGGAAAAAACATTTTCAATTTATAAGACACAAATCATAAAGAGATAAATACCCTGATCCACAAAAAATAATATAAGAATAAGGCTTGGAAATTTGGAATACACATAATAATATAAAAACTATATTCCAAATCTTCCTTCCAAGACCTTTTTAATATGTTAATCTTGGTTTAATCACACATGTACCTACTTCAGGATTCAGATTCACTCTTGTGTACCATCTTGTTTGGGTCTTGGGATTTCCTCTTGTGTACTCTATTGTTTGGGGCTTGGGATGTCCTCCATTGTACCCTCTTTCTTTTTTTCTTAGGACGTCCACTTATGTACCCTCTTGTTTCAGGCTTGTGATGCCCTACTGTGTACCATTTGAGCTCATAAAACATTTATCATTACCCAATTTATTGAAGTGAGATGTATGTCTCATCCATCTCATAATGAAATCATACATACATGTGCCACAAAATAATAAACAATAATATCATAAGCCATGGAATTTAATGTGTTTCATATACATGAAATCATACCATGACCTATAGAAAAAGAAATAGGTTTCATAATCATTTGATCAAAGCATAACCAATTAAAATAAGTGGGATTCATAGACATATAACCCATGAAAGATAAATGGATTTTTTAAACATCATTTCAAAACATGTAAACCATTCAGAGAAATAGTATGAATGGAAATATTAAATCATTTTCCCATAAAGGATTGAGTAACACCAACAGATGTTATCTAATATGGGAAATAATTTTGAAAGGAATTTTAAAAATACATTGTGAGGAAATTATCATTTCTCCTTTAAAAAAATATTCACAAAATGCAAAAAAAAAATTGAAAACCATTTTCTTGAAAATAATCATGGAAACTTATAAAGGAAACAACAAAAACATTTTGAAATCCATTTTCCTTATAAAACTTGTAGAGGAGATTGAAAACATTTTGAAAACCATTTATTTGAAAATATCATTTAAGAACAATTTCTTATAATGAAACATTTAAAAATGAAAAGGGATCTTCAATTAAATGATGGAGGGTAAATTTGTACATGTTGTACGAGGTTAAAAGAACATTCATTTTTCACATTAAAAATGTTTGAATAAAAATCCTTGTTCGAAAAGTGAATATAGAATTAATTTGATAAAATTGGTAAAAGAAAACGTTCATAAATTTCTTTTAAGGATCATATGAGATTAGTATATTATTCTTGGAATCCATTTATGGAAATACTTGTTTTGAAGGATAATATATTTCTGATTGAAAAAATAGGTAGGGTAATATTTTCTTTAAAAAAATTATTAATTATATTAAGTACTAAAGGGTGGAAAATTTTTCCTAATACATGAAGAAACCAAGAGTAAACATAGGAGAATAATGGTCATGAATTTACTTTAATGATGGATTATAAGATTTCATTAATTAAAACATGATCATAACAAATCTTGATAAATAGTGATGTTGATTCAATAAACTCTCACCACATGGTAACTTTGAATCATACTCCCCATGTAGGAAAATAAAATCACATGGAACATTAAAATATCATGAAAATAAAGAGATTGATGTTATAAAATGTCAGTGTAATTTTATACTCCTCATATAAAAATATATGTATATAACATGGAAAGTGTCTCAAAGAAGGAAATATGAGATATAATTACTTTACCGATTTGGTAACTTTTGAATGTTAAACCCCATGATTGAATGATCATAAAATGTTTATGTAAATACCCATATATTTAAGTATAAGAGGCATAGAATACAATCAAAAGTAGTATATACACCACAAAAAATAAGTGACGGGTAAATAAGGAATGTATATCATGGAAATAAAGATTGATTTGGAATTCCCTTACCTTGTGTCTGAACTCTCTTCGTACTCATTCAAACATCCTCTTAATAGGGTAACTTCTTTTTTTTCTACATATAATGGATTCTTTGGAAGTATTTATACTAAAGGTAAGATTCATGAAGGATGTTAGGGATGTTTGGGATCTATTTGGGAAGCGTTTGGCTAGACAAAGTGTCTTGAGAGGTGTTATTAAATGGGAGGAGATGATGCCTTTTATAATGGAGGAGGAGTGGCACTCTTGTAATATTTTTCAAAAGGGAAACCCCACCCATGTTTTTTATTTAAATTAGTAATATAATTGTCAAAATATTATCCAGGTTAGTATAGGGTCTAAATATTTTTATCCAATGGATTTTCAACAAGATTATGGAACATTTTTGGAGTTAGGGTCACGGATTAGTCCCGTATTAAGCTTAATTTATCCTTAATTATCGTAATTAATTTAATTAATTTCACTAATATTTTGGAAAAATTAATTTGAACTTATTAAAAATTATAAATTATGATTTTTCCAAAATTAAATCCATTTTTTGAAATTCTAATAACATAAATGGCATAAATTAATTTAAATTTAATCCAACAGATGGGATGAAAAAGTAGATTTTTGAAGTAAAAAGTTTCAAAAGTTTGCTATGTTTTTATAACCAATTTAAATGTAAAATTGATTATAATGGACTAAATTGGATAAATTTATAAAAATTTAATCTAATGAAAGATTAAAATTATTTAAAAATATAATTAACCCATATAAACAAGTTATATGAAAAAGCAGTTTTGAGTTAAATTTCAGTAATTTTCACTATTCATTAAAAATAGAAACTTCACAGAAAATTACCAAAAAACATAACCTAATTTTTATGTTTCTATTTCAAAAATAAATTTTATTTTTATATATGAAATATAGAAATCTTCCAAAATTTATATCTAAAATAGGTTCCCCATCAAAAGGTGGTAAAATTGTCTTCATAAAAATATCAGTTTTTATGTGTAAAATTTGGCTTCTTCAAATATTATTCCTATCAAATCTATTAGATGACTATAAAAAAATATTTCATTGATTATATAATATGTATATTACATTAATATCACTCCCTACTTTTAAATAATTTAATTTTTTATGATAATACATCTTTTTGAGCATAAAAATAGTTTTCCATAAAAATAATCCCTTTATATTCAATGGGTTCTTATATTCATTCATAAATAATTTTTTAACTAATTAAATAATTTTATATGTTATGAAAATATAGTAACTGCGTAATTTAGTTAATAATATTCATAAAATATAATTTAATGGCTAGGATATCAATTATTAAATTTTTTAAATAATATATTTTTGTTTGGTAACACTCGGTCTTGTGTGTTATACAAGCCACCAAGGAAAGTCAGTCTTGAGAATGTAAGCTTACCTAAGTTATTTGTATAGATAATGATAACTTTTATATTTCATGTTGTGCATGATTAACTTGGAATTTAACATAATGAAATCCATATTTAAAGCTTTAATATATATAAAATAATAATTTTCAGTGTTGTGTGTAATAAAAAATATCAAAAATATTATATTAATTAAAAAATTCACAAAATCTCAGGGTGTTAAATTATACCGCCTTTAAAATGAATTTCACCCACAATATTTTTCTGGGTTATAAAAATTTTAATACTTTAAATTTCCTTTCATATAAACCCATATCGTAATAATTAACACTAAAACTTCCTTTTAAAAAGGAATGTTGGAAACATAATGGTCACCAAAAATAACATATAATAGGGTTTCCACAAGGGAGAAAAGAGGTGGAAAATGAAAACCTTGACATTTAAGAGAAATATGACCATCATTTTCTAATGGTCAGAAATAGAGAACAAGGTTAGGAGAAAGTTAACAGTCGCAAAGTCATAAATATATAATGACCTAAGACAAAAAAATATTACCCAATGCATTGGAACACTATCTGGTAATACCCATTATAACATGTTCATGCTTATGTATTCTAAAAAAGGGAATTAATCATAAGGAATAAACATATGGAATTTTAACAACAAATGTATGGAATGTGTTACCCCATCAAAGGAAGGTAGAATAAAATTACTACATAAGAAAGAGAAATATATATAATATATTGAGTCATTTCATTACATCCAATAGAAAGATAAATTGATTTAGAGAGTGGAAGATCATAACCCAAATAAAAAGGGTAGATTAGAGAGATCTCTGACCTTGTGTTCCAAAATCCTTCTGCACTTGTGGTTAATGTCCTAAATATTAAAATTATATTAATTTATTAAATCAGAACAATTTCCAAAAAATATTTGATTTATTATAATTTTATTTTTTTCTTTTATAATAATTTCAATGAGATATAAAAATTAATTTTTTTTATTTCGAGAGCATTCATTTCTTGTTTCCAATGTCAGATCCCTTGAAGATAATTAATGAAATTATATTCAAATTTGAATAAAAATAATGAAGTAAAATTAAATGGAATTCAATTAATTCTAGAAAATTAATTCTTTCTCATCTCCCATATGTGTTCTAATATAGGGTTGAATCTTTTAGTAAAAATGTTTACAGTAAATGTTTCATTCATTTAGGTTTTTTTACCGATTGTCGCAAACTAGATTAATTTTATTTAATTAATTAACTATTAATAGATAACTAAAATTCAAGAAAATTATAAAATAATTATTATAGTCATATTTGACCATAATAAAAATATTTTTATAACCATCCTGGAAGGAGGTAGTCAAAATGTAGTGCATCGTTCATCGATGTGGTGAACCAACCATTTTATAAACAACGATTTTGTTTAAGAAAAGAAAGAATGTAGGGTATAAGATGGATATTACATTAAAATAATAACATTATATTATACTTATAATACTATATCCAGTATTTCATGTTAGATTATGTGTACATGGAGAAGGTATATGAGGGGAATTTTAAAATAGAAAATTTTAGAATTTTACCTCTCGAATGTTTTCTCCTTGTGAAACTCACTAGGGTACTTTGGGATAGGAACTTTTGGAATAAAAAGTATTATATGTAAGTGGGTAGAGTGGTGAGGAGATATTTTGGAAATTTTTTAGCTAGCTTCAAAGAATATAATGTTTGACAGGATGGGGTGGTGAGGGGTGGTATTTATAATGGTAGGAAAGTGGTGTTTTTGAATGTTATATTCATTAGTTTATTATTTTGGTTAAAGACTATCAATAGTACTGATTATTTTTAATATTTATATTAAATGGTAAAAAAAATTTAACTATTGGGGTTTTACATCAACCATGACCAAAAAATTCTTATGTTTAGCTTATAATGTTGAATTTCATATCGTACCATATTTCAATATTCAAAAAAATCAACTATTTTAGAAAAAAAATAAATAAATTCACCATAATAATTTTTCAACGAGTACATTCAAAAAATTAAATATGTTTCTTCATAATATTTCTCTAGATATGATAAATTTAAGTTTTAATTAAAATTTTCATTTATATTAAAATTAATAATTTTAATATTATGACAAATTTTCTAACCCTTAGAAAAAATTAGGTCTGGTCTCATAAAATTATCCTACCAGTGTAATAAAACATAATAATGATTTATAAATAGATTTTATGATAATAAAATTCATTTTAAATCACTATATTTATTATAAATTTTTATGAAAAACATTTATGTTTTAAAAAATACTGACACTTAATTTATCATTAATAAAACATTTATTTACTTGTACCATGATATAAATATATCATATTTTCATTATATGAAATACCTTAATATTATATTATACACAAATAAGAGAGGATACAATCCAAACTATTAGTTTAATATTCTTGATATTCAAAATACTATTCCAATGGTCTTGTTATTATTCCAACAACCAGATTACTATTCCAATAATCATATTTGTAACAGTCATATGGGTTTCCTTATTTATATAAATAAAACTCATTTCATTTATTATACACTGACTTATATTTTATATAATGTGTGTGTATTTATTTTTAAATTGAATATTTCATTACTAACATTATATTTCATTTCTATAGTGTTTTTCATGAGTGAATTTATTCGGGTGGATCAAGTATATCCAAATTTTCATATGTTAGTTATATTATTATCAAATTTTTATCACCATACAAATATTTTCAATTATTATTTCCATTTTTATTCTATAATTTTATTTTATATACTATTAAAAAAATGTAATTTATTTTACCATGTGGCATGATTTCATTATAAAATATTATATTACAAATTAAGATAAAATTTTATATTGAGAAGGAAAAATCAATTTATTACTATGGGTTTTTACATTCTTCCGTACTTATGAAATTTCTCCAACAAAATTTTATTTTACAAACCAAGGTGAAAATATTTAAAGGTAATTTTTATTTATGGCTTCTTCCGGTTCCCATGTTGTCTCCTCGTATATATGGTTTTTCCATAATACATTGACTATGTGACTTATCTTATTGCATTAAAGATTATCTCTATGGTTCATAATCTTCTCTATCTCCTCCTCCTAAGAGATATCAATTTACAAATATACCACCTCTGAATCCCATATATTTGAGAGGTATGGTATGTATTTCCATCAGATGGATACATGGAATATAACATGTACTTGAGATTGGGATGGATGTTGGGTTAGTCAATAGTCCACAACCCCAATGTGATATTGAATCTAAAAGGGTTCGACGTACTGAAGGATTATCCTTCACTTATTCCCTAATCTCATGACTCTATTCAATGCAGATGTGACAAGAAACACTTTATATCTAACCTAAAACATTATGTCTTATAAATAATTATCCACATAACTCTTTTTTCAACTTAGAATAGATCTGATGTGAAAGTGAATGGTATTAAAATTTTCTATCATTTATTTAAACCATTTAGGCTATAGAATCATGTGTTCACTAAATTCATCCTATCATATATGTGTTAAATATTTATTCCCGTAAAATGATTCATATGAAACCATTTGGATACTTGAGTGTAAAATTTAATGTTGGTGAACTTGACAATATGAAGACGATGATCTGATCCTACTTTGAATTCTATCATTAATTCTCTCAACTTGTCCTCTAGTGTCTAGATAATCCGCTTAGATTGGATATCATTTTGGGGGTGATATGATAAACTGAAGTTCAAATTATCATTTATAGAATATTATATAAACTTCTAGAACATGTCTATAAATATTATATTACGATCAAATACAATTGATTATGGTGTTCCATGAAGCCTTAGAACTTCTATGATGTATATACTTGCATGTTGACAGTATTATAAGTCCTCTCTAATTGTAATGAAATGACAAGTATTTATAAGATGATCGACCACAACCCATATATCATTATTTCCTATTGATGCATTTGGAAGATTTGTGACAAAGTCTATATTAACATTTTCCAATTTCCATGATTGTATGGGTAATGATTGTATCATCCGATTGGATTTTTTCATATTAGCCTTCACATGTTGACATATAAATAATTTTTATGTATATTTCATGATATCCTTCTTTATATCATCACACCAATAGTACTCTTATAGATCTCTAAACATTTTCATTCTCCCAGAGCATATGGAGATGGTTGGTTTATGTGAATCATTAAAAAGCTCCCTATTTATCTCTGGATTTATGGGACACATAGCCATAAACCCACACTTAAATCTATTTACTCATCAATTTTGTAATTCAATGATTTATCTTTTCTTATTACTTCAAATTTATTCTGAATTTCCACCTCATCTCCTTAAAAAGAAATTATCTTCTTAAAATGGAATATTTGAGCAGTCATTTGATAAAGGAATGATAATATTCTTTATTTATGACCACTATGTCTATCATTTGTAAGTATAATAATACTGGATCCTTATAAATTCTCATCAATGATAATGTTTTTTAATCCTTTCTACTTAGAGAATCTAGCACTTTATTTGGTTTCCCATGATGTTAGTAGATCGAGTAGTGATAGTCCTTGGTCATCACTAAACATATTCACTAGTGTATATCAATCTCATTCTATGTGAATTTATATTTTAGGATCTTATGATCTGTATATGACTGAAATTTCTCCCCATATAGATAATGCCACTTAATTTTCAATGAAAATAATACTACAGTCAATTACAGATCATGAGTTAGGTTTTTTTTCTGATTAACTTTCAAATTCCATAATGATTAGACTATCACATGGTTATTTTTCATAAATAAATTTCCTAAGACCTTATTGAAAAAATCATTGTATTCCATAAAAAGTTACCCACTTAAGGGAAGTGTAAGGAACGATTTTGTGGTAAGACTGTTTTTCAATTCATTAAATTTTTACATACATTCATTAGTCTAGAAATACATTACACCCTTCCTAGTCATCTTGGTTAGTGGGTTTTAAAATCATGATAAGTTTCTCACAAATCATCAGTAATACCAAGATAGTATAAGAAAACATTGTATCTTTGTTAAATATGGAGGTCTGGATTGCTCCTCAATTGCCTCTATCATATAATGGTCAATAGATATCCATTGTCTTTTGATAACATACCCCAAGAATAATACTTCCTATATCCAAAACTCACATTTATGGTACTTTTAATATATATTCCCCTTTCAAAAAAATTTCATCATAATATTAATATACTCCCTATTCTCCTCCTTTCTTTTGTAGTATATCAAAATATCATCTATAAATACTCAATTCATTATGTTCATAAATATTATTGTAGCATTGGTGAGTATGAATGGAATCACTATGAAATCATAGTGTCAATACCTTGTTCAAAAGGAATTATTGGGAATATCTTCCTTCTTCAACTTTAATTGGTTATATGCCACACCCAAAGAATTTAAAATAAGATCATTATTTTTGATACCATATATGACACGCAACCCTAAGCCTAAACGAACTATAAAATATTTTAGATGACAAATATAACCTATCCATTTAATTAGTATATATGAATATAAGTAAAAAAATTGTAAAATAAATATATATATATAGTTCCTATAAAATAAAAATATTTTAATAAATACATAGGAAAAAGCATTCAATTTTTAAGGAAAGCAATATTATACTCAAAAAATAAATTCTATTCAAAAATGATTTTTATCTTTTTATAAAAAAGTATTATATTTATCTTTTGAAACCATTAAAATTTTATTTTATACAATTTACAAAATTTTTTAAATCATAATATCAAAATAATCCTATCAAAAATTTATGGGATTTTTCTAAAAAGATTGTTTTTAGGTGAATAATGAAAAAAACTAATTATTATTGAATATCTAATTTTATTTAAATAATATACCATGTTCCATTTAATTTTAAAATATTTTAACCGTAAAATTACATCTGTTATATTTTAATTATCCAAATAATCTCATTGGAATATATTTTATGTAATAATTTTGAATAAAAACATTTTCATCCATAAAAAGTCATTTTTTCTAAAAACGTGTTTTTATGCACGCAAAGTGTTCTTATCATAATAAATTAAATTGATCACCATTTTTGAATGTTGAAAATGAAATATATATATATATATTATATAATATATAAAAAATAATTAACATTCATCTAGTATTTTATGGAGGCGTGGGATAAGAATAAATCAAGTTTTATGCATAAAAATATATTTTTCCAAATAAGATGTTTCCATCACATTTTTCATAAATATATAATAATTACTTTTTTCCAAATTAAATGTATTAGATTTAATCAAATGGATTAAATATTTTGAATAAATATTTTCAAATTTGAAATAATAGGTCTTTTCATTATTAGTCGTTATAAAGAGTAACATTGGTAAAATTTATCCTATTGTTAAACGGTACATCGAGTTAATCAAGGATAAAACTAAGTGATAGAGAAATAATTTTCATCCTAATTATTATTATATGATTCTAATTTGACCATTACCACCTTAGGGCCAAAACAAATCTATTTAATGATCACTTATCCATGAAAATTACCTATATAATATTTAAGGAAAATAAAGTTAAAATTACAACTTTATTATTTTTAAATATGTCATATGTGTTCACATATGGAATAAAAAAAGTCATGAATGGATATAAATTTATATTTTGTGTATAATAAAAATAAACACATAATTAAAATTTATTTATATTTTTTAGTAACAATATAAATATCTTAAATGCTTATGAAACACCGGTGAAATATTTCATATATTGATAGAAAAAATAGATTTTAAAAAATAAAGTAAAATAATTTTAATGAGATATAGTTTTCTATTAATTTTATTGATGAATATTACATATTAATGATGTATAAAATTCATATATTTAAATTTAATCATTTTATTTGTGTCATTGAAGTAAATTAAATTAATAGTTCCTAAAATGACATTAATGATATTTTACAAAAAATTATATGTAACTAAATTAGTTAAAATTTATAAAAATATTATATTTTGACATCTGGATGTAATATGGTTTAAAAAATCATCCATAGTCCATTTATGAGTTATTTATCCATTTATTATTACATTCTAAACCCTTCATGGTGAAAGCAATTATCACCATGGTTAAGGTCAAAAATAATTTACAAAGAGATTAATAAAAATGTTAATTTTTAAAATGTTACAAAGACCTATAAAAATTTTATTTGTAGATGGTATTTAATCCCAATAATATATTATCTTAAAATATCTATAAATTTAGAATCATTTTAATGGATAATGACTTTATTTTAATTTAATCATTTATGAAATTCCAAAATTACCCCTCACCTCCATTATAAAAGGAAACCCCTTCAATCTATTAATCTCACTAATTTAACCATCTATATCAGCCATACCATACCAAAATCCATTATCAACATCCTTATACACATTATACAGGTTTTTTTCTTCTAAAATTAATACCCCTAGGATCCTAAAGAAGATATCTAAAGGATTTATTGCAAATTAGAGGTCATCTCCTTAACCGATCACTTTCTTTTTTTGTACCTCTTTATGTTCTATAAATTTATAATATCTGTACTAAAATAATTAATTAAGTATTATAAATTATCTGTAATTTTATTATTATTATTAAATCACCACTATCCACCATCTTACCAATCAAATGGGAAGTGAAATTATCGCTCATGCGTCCATATGGCTTACTGTCTCCACATAGTGATATATTTAATTTTCCACCACCATATTTCATCAATGGTTATTATAATGGTTTTAATGTTTATATATTATATATATGATATAATTTTACTTTTGTAATGTTAATATCATATCTACATTCTTACCTTTAAATCCATTAGAATACACTAACATCGCTCATGTGTACGTGTATACTACCACCTGCACGAAGCGATGTGCTTTTATTTTCATTTTCATTATACATGTATGTTAATAAAGAAATATTTAATTAATATAAATTATTTATATGATATATTAATTTTTATATAAATTTTAATTAATATTTATCATTATTATTTTCCATCATTTGAAAAATGAAAAAAAAATCATGCGTATGTACGGCCTACCATCTCTAAAAATGGTGTAATTCATTTCTCAGTATTAAATTTTATATATGATATTAAATATGTATATAATTAACATATATGATATTTATATCATGTTTAAAATGATATATATTATGGAACCATAATCAATGTACAATGACAAGATCTATCAAACCAAAACATTAATAAAAAATGAAGCATATATCACCTAGAACAATGATTTTAATAACGAATTGTTAATTAACATGTGATAAAATGTTAAAATTAAATAATATATATATATATTATGGTTCTAGAATAAATTAATAATATTTATTTATTTATTATACAATAGGTTTTAACACTTACAAAAAAAGTTGGACCTGAGGTAATGGATTTTAGCCTCATTTTTACTTCTTTGAGACTCATGCCATATTCACAAATTATTTATTTTCTGTGGTGTATATATTTCCCCTAATTTTATTTTATTATGATTATTATAAATTTTATTTGGATTTAAATATCGATATAAGGTTATTTCTTTCAAGGGTCATATGATTCAAAAGTTAAGAAATTGTTAAGTGTTCTATGTTACAATCTCACTGTTAATAGTGATCATTTATGATTAGGTTTTTATGGTGAAATTTAATGATATACCACTAAATAAACTCATTGTTTTATTAATGTTAGGTTATTTATAGAGAATAAATGTTTTAATTTCGTTTTTCTCTCTTTATGTTCTCAAGAGACTGAAAACAAAGTTTTTAAGGAAAATCGACTTCATTTATCTCTTCGGTTGACAATCCTTTCTCTTCATTTTTTATGTTTTCTAAAAAAAGGTCATGATTTTTTTACTACTATACAATGATTTTTGAAATTCAATATACACATCATTATATTTTTACAAAATGGTTTAAAAGGAATTTTTTTTCCATTTTTCAAATGAGTTACTTTTGGACTTTGTTCAAAGATGTGAATGGAATGTTATGTTTTAACTTATATGTCATGAATAGAATTTCACACATTCATGACCGCTCAATACTATAAATCATCCATTAAAATATTACATTGATATTTTATAAATAAATGTATTTTAAAAATATTTTATGATTCTTTCTTTTTGAAATGTTATTTTAAAATTGGAAAGGTTATTTTCCTCAAAAATGTTTTCATGAGATTATAATGGTATTTTTATTAATCCATGATAACAACCTTTGATTTAACCTATTATTTACTGGGGATATTATCCAAGGGTACCATCCTTATTCCCACTCTTTATGGTTTATGTTAATGAATTTTTTTTTAGAAACTCATTCCTTATCATGGGTTATGCTAAAATGAATTGACAAAATGATTACAAACCCTATTTATATTATACGTGTTATTCCATGATCAAATGATTATAAAACCCATTTAAATTTAAAAATTTATGATTTGATGAATTCTTTATGATCTTATGGAACACATATATATTATTATTAATATTTCAAGAGTTTTCTGGTAATTATATGACCCTCTAATTCATTGGGTAATGATTGATATCTCATGAGATAAATTAGATTAGAATAGCGACTGCACCCAGTCCAGTAAAGGTATTTATCAACTATGGTAATCTTGGGGGTAAACCATGACTACTAAAATGGTTTGGGGAGTTATCCTAATCCCCTATGATATCCTTGTGCTAAACCTTGATTACTATGATGGTTTGGGGAGTGAACTAATTGATTATGATAGTCTTGGAAAAAATCCTTGAATACTGAGTAAATGATATTATATTCTTTTTTATATGACACAAAACTTATGTGATGATAAAAATGTTTGATCACATGGATCATTGCATCATATAAACCTATGATCCACTAAAATGATTCCCTAAATCTTGTTTTTTTCATGGCCTCAAGCATGCCTCCCCATACAACAGAAGTTATAGAGTAGCAGTGTGGGTCTAGTGGAGGTATAGTGGGGAGACTATACCTGATATATTAGTAATAAATAGTGGAGTAAATGTATAATATAACATAAATAAAATAAGATAATAATAAATAATATGTACTAATATATAGATAAATATGCCAACACCAAATAATCTAACCATACATGAACATTCAAATCCATATATACAAGAAGTCAACATACAATAAGTAACATAATAAATAGGGATAGACTAAAAAATGGAAAAATAAATGAATGAATACAAATATGGAAGGAATCCCTTTTACATGATGAGATGATACTCCCAAACACCGATGTTCATTCCTAGTCCAAAATGAGAAACAACACAAAGTGCGCTCTAGTTCATAATCTTTAATCATGATTTTTATCTGGGAACCAAACGGAGTCCAGAATAGGGTGTCAGATAAACTCAATAGGTCACCACCAATATCATATAATGAAATACAGTCCATGAATTTAAAATTATATAGTGTGTATGTATATCAAAAATAAATCAATTTATTAAATATAAACCCATGTCTTGTTAAGGTTCAACAAAGGAGTTCAAGTTTACTACACCACTTTTTATTTAAGTTAGAATGTCTCTAAACAAATGAGATCATTTATATATATATACATATATATAAACATATATAATCTAGGATATGCATGAATATGTGAGAACCTGAGGTTTAAGACCAATAAATCCCAATAAGTATGTCATACAAGTCTCATAATTTAAATAAGGGACGTCTTGACCAATGATCTTAATGAATGATACAGGAAATCATGCCCAATAGTTTTTGATAAATGATAAGGTATATCATTCCTAACAGTCATAGATTTATGATAAGGTACGTCATTTCAAAAAATTTCTCATGAATAATAAGTGACATCCTAGCCAACTGTCTTAGATGTATGATAAGATACATCATGACCAACATTAAAAAAAATGATATAAAGCATCGTGTACAACATCTCATGTCAAGGGATCACGAAGCATTATGTACAACACTTCCCTTAACCATGTCAAAACAAAAAATATCCATGATCTAATAATAATAACAAAAAATAATAATTATCTTTAACACTTCAACGTAATACATGATATGTCCTCCCAATATGTATACATTTAAGATACAAACAATGGCCCTAAGGAATGTTTATTTCATTTAACATGATTCATCATAATCATTTAATTTATCAATTAATTTACAAGTTATAAATATGTCCAAGTGTAGAATACATGACATTCTATAATTAAATTCATTTAATTATTTTTGACCAGTACTTTATGAACATCAAGAATAAAGAAAGTTACCAAGGACCAAGTAGTTTATCCAAACCACTTAATTCATTAAGGAATTTCGTTATAAAGGGGAATGCTCAACACAGCCATATGGGTGGTTTGATAAAATAGGAAAAAATTATCATTATTAGTATTTTTATAGAACTCACCTTATGTGGTGGTTGAGGATGAGGTCAATGACCTCCAACAATGTTAAGGGGGTCTAAGAAACATCAAGGATATGGTCAAAGAATTTTAATTTAAGAAATTTCCCTTTTTAGATGAAACAAACGAAATGTATGGTGTGCGACATAACAAAAAAATTTATAAATGATGAGACTTTGAGGGTAAATCATATATCCACCTACCTCATGATTAATATACTTCAAACATCCAATATCAAGCATTGATTCAGGTCAGAATGATTAAATATGAAGAAACTAACAGACACCCTAAAAATAGTGCAAATAAGATCACATAGAAATAGAATCTAATATGGAAATGAAAATAGAGAAAATAAGGAATATGAATTATAGAATGATCGAGGGTGATCCAATGTGAACGAAAATGTTTGATTCTGATCCCAAAAAAAATAGGCCAACATAAGCCTCAAAGAAGGACAATGGGGGAGCATGAGTGGATATGTAACATGGGAGAAATGATTGAAATAAGGGATAAGGTGAAGATAATTTAGGTAAAGAAAACAATCATTTTCATCCCCTTTAAGAACTAATCTATTTTTCTATTTGTGTGCCAACCATATGGTGCCACTATCTAAAAGGAATCCCCATTAAAATAGTTAAAAACACGGTTTAAAAAATTGTATTCCAAACTTGAAAGTCACCCTATATACCCACATCAAGCCACATGGTTTCCCCTATAAGAATACATGGTTTTAAGAAACTATACCCCTATAAAAAATATGATGCACACTTGGGACTATATGATTAATACTAACCATGTGCCAACCACGTGCCCCTGTATTCTTCTACAAAAATTTAGTTTTCAAATCCTGAATCTCATGAAACTCATTTGAAAGCCTGATACACCTTACAGTCCTTAAAACTAACACAAAAGTAACTCTTTTAATATTTACAACTCTCAAATTCCATTATGAATCTCATTTCATGATTCTTCATGTCCACAAAATGAAAACTCAAATTAAATTGAAAATTATATCCCATACAGAAAACAGAATGCAACAACCTTCCCACCATAGAATTTTCCATCCCTAATAAGCCTTTTGGAACCACAAAAAAATCATCTGACCTAATCGAGGTGTGAATACCTGATAAAATCACTACCTTTCATTTCCAAATTCCCAATGCACCAATAATATTTAATTTGGGAATATGATGCTAATTCAACTAGAAATCATTCTAACACCCATAATTACTAATCAAACCGCAAGAAAAACACTTATGAGATCCCATCTAACCTGAGACATTATCACCTCATCATATCATTAATAAATCTTCCTATGGCACTTCTGACCATATCTTCTTAGTTAATCATGACCAATTGAGAGTTTTAGTGATCCCTACCATAAAAAATTCCCCCTAATTCAATTTCTTAGTGTCTTTGAGACTCACCAAAAAATTTTGTCATATAAAATATGTGGAAACTATCATCAGTCCTCAATTTGATTGAAACAGTCTAACTCTATTTGACCAAGATCTTATTGGTCATGCCAACTTTTACTTGAAAATCCACGACCTACCATTAAACTCCACCTATCTCTCCCTAATGGTGTGATAAACCCGGTTTTTATCTAAACATGTCATACTATTAGATTAAACTAAATTCCATCTACATATGAATAACTACATCCAAATAGTCTCTACTTCAACATCCAATGTGTCACTAAATAAGATTCCAAAAGTTTTTATTCCAAGGAATGTTGACATCATTCTTAGAACACTCACCAAATCTTGTACCGGTATTCTATTTAAGTATCATAACAAAACCATCAAATTTTTATCTTCATTTTCATGATTTAAAATAAGAATCAACACATTCTCAATCAAGAATCCATGGATCATCATAAGCTACCTTTGGCTTACCACCCACACTCATACTCGAACATGTACCTAGAATTTAAAATGAAATCTAGCCAATAATTATTCCAAATATCAAAAGGAATATGATGCCAAAATGACCATAAAATGACCATTATCAAGGCTCTATGGCCCTTACCACCTGAGGGTTGCTTACTAGTGACTAATATCCCACTCCCCAACTTATAAGAACCCTTTTCATCACAAAAATGAAATGAGCAACTGATCCACATCCCATGCCCCATCTATCCCAAACATTTGAATAACATGGATAAGAACTCATTTATCTCTATGAACCCATACAAACATCACTCATTACATATCCTTACTTCTCGATAATAGTTAACAAGGGGTTTGTCGGAATTTAAAACAAACAATGGGTCACCACCCTCAAATAATCAATACTGTACTAAACACCATATGGATACCATAAACCACTACATGATTGAAACTCTCATCTATTTTCTTCATCAAAACATAAATTATAGTTAGTTATCTCGTTACATTGATAATTCTCTCTTATAATACTCATAATTATGTCAATATATAGGGCATGATCATATAAAAAAAGCATAAACCAAGATTTCACCAATAGTCTTGTATCTCTCCTTTCACACCATGATCACATAAAATATGGTTATAATTTTCTTTAACAACCCCCCAGAACCATGTATCCCAAACATGTGTTTCAAGGTCCATCCATGGGTCACTCATTTATCTGTACCCAGTCAATTATCAAATTGTCCCTCAGTATTGGGAACTTGCATTTACCCAAGATCCAAGCTTCAATGCCTACAAGGATAATATTTGAAATCATAGATCCTCAGCATTCAGTTGTATACTAACAAATGTTCATTTTTTAATAGTTACCACTTGAAACTAGTGAAAACTATACTTTAATTATGCCACAGATATATATATCATGCCATCAGATTCAAGACCCAACTCACTCTCCCTCTAGTCATCCATAAAACAAGTCAAGATAATTGTGCAACATTGAATGTTAGTTTTTAACATTCCAAGATATCTCATAAAACTTCTCTTCAAAATAATCACCTACATATGTCATTATTTATTGAACTACCACTCGCCACATAATTCCATTTCAATGACTAATTATTTGACAATGAAACTACTAGCCAACAGTTCTAGGAACCCAAATAATCCTCCCCCTCATGGATATTCGTGATATTCAAGCTCCCTATTTGATTCCTCAATAATTGCAGGCTTCACCATGCCTATATGCAAAAATAAAGTGTCCACCATGCATCAGCCACTAAATCAGCATAAATAAATTCTTGTAACATCTAATCGCTCCTCATTGGATTTAGGAATTAAGTAACATCATCAAGAAACAAAGGGATGAAAATAAATACCAAGGGCCTCAAAAATTTTGTGCATAATTTTCCCATTGAAATAATAAACAACCAAACTAGAAAAATAATAACCAAACAACCCTTTATATGACATATGTGTACAAAATAAAAATAAAAAAACAACCAAACCAATAAATCATATCATTTTAAAAGAGGAAACCACAATACATACTCAAAGAAGAACAAAATACCACAAAAATCGAAAAACTAATGTGAAAAAAACCCAAACCTCTCCATGCTCCAAATAAACATGTTGAGCCCAAGGTATTAACAAACATCACTAAAGAACTCAAATACATTTCCTTTACATATGCCCCAAAAGATGATATCTACAAACACACAATATTTCCCAAGAATGGGGTGAGTCTAAACTCATTTTAATTTCTCCAATGACATCCCAACTCATACCACTAGAAAAAAACTTGTTAGAATAATTTATAAAATAGTTTTAATAAGTAAAATAGATTATAACAAAGACATAAACAATTTCCCATGGAAAAATTAAGAATAAAACCATTTATAATCATTTGGAATACTCATAAACCTATCTCCAGACATGGAATGCATGTCCAGGTGAAATTTCTATACTCCTGAGTGGTCTCCCATCATTCAACCACATCATCCCATGGTAACCAGTAGTAGGTGGCCCAATGGAACATGCCCCTTACTAAGGGTTATGTCAAATAAAAATTAACTCATGTTAACCATGTATTTCAAAATTCAAGTAAAACCATTCAGGAAAACTTTTTTTCTTTAAACCATTTGCATGAAACAATTCCATGAAACAAAAAAATACTATTATTTTAAAATCAATATTTTATAACCATATAAAAAAGGAGTTTTATGAAATCCAAATAATTTTCCCCCAATTTCTAAAACCCATACCAAATAAAGATTTCCACCAAGAATCAAAAAAGGATTTAATCAAAATTAAAATCAAAACATTCAATTAAAATTAAGACTTCAAGAACTAAATCGTGTAGAGATTATATAGAATCCACATACCTAAGAAATGGTTGGTGAAAATGAATAATGACACAAAATTTCTCTAGATCCGGGCTTAGATATTCTTCAATTCAATCAAAGAATCAAAATCCATCTGCGTTCTCATCATAGAACAAGGATTTATCCACAATGGATTACATCTACGGTTTCGAGAGAGAGAGAGAGAGAAGGTGGGAGAGAGAAAAAAGACTATATATGAGGTTTACTATGAGTAATGGGTATATACTAATGAATTTGGGCCACCAATACACATTGATTCACAAAAGTATCACTCCCAAATCAATGGGGATTGTCTCTTAAGAATAAGTAGCAAGAGGAATTCAAGATCAATGGTGTTTAGGGGGGAAAATAGGGTTAAAGGGGATAATTTGAATTAGACCCACAATTTAAAGAGGGACAACAATTCATTGCATAGATAGGTAGCACGGTTTGGAAAATTGTGCACAAAACATGTGGTGAAACTATCTTAAGGCCACACCCTTCATGGTTAGATTAGATGGTTAAAAAAGTAGTGTTCGAAAAATTATTTTCCCTCTCTTTCGACATGCATGGTTTCTCTTTGGAATTCACATATATTGGTCAAATCGGGCACCAACCGTGAGCTTTCATAATACTCATTATCTTCACTTGCACTATTTCTTAGAGATGATTCATAGTTTCTAATAACCATGCATAAAATGTAAACCACCATAAAAGCCTCCAAATCATTTCAAAACACCCTTGGAACATCCCTAAACATTACCTGAGAATTATATAGACTCAAAATATATGAATAAAATGTCATGTACCTAAAACAAGTGGTGCTAAATGTGACCCACCATTGAAATTTCCTTCCCCAAAATGTAGAAAGTCCTTGTTGTCAAAAAATAGTTCATGGCACTATACTAACATTTCCTTATCACAATCTGAGGTTTCTAACTGAATCTGACCATGTTGCAATAAAAAATACACTAGAATATTGATTTTCCCATGAAAGATATTCTCTTTCCTATCCACAATCCATATGGTCACATGAATCAATATATAATCTGAATCTAGGTCAATGTTATGCCTTAAAATCACATGGTTGGGATCAATTCAGTACTTCTTCATCTGAGATACATGAAACACATTGTGTACTGAACTGAACCTGGGTGTAGATTCAAACTTATATGACACCCACCAACTCATTAAAGTATATAAAAATGACAAATATATCATGTTGATAACATTCCCTTATAACTAATATGATGAAACCAAATCCATAAAAATATTCTCATGAAAACATGATCACTCAATTATATTGAACTCCACGTTTTAATGATCAAGAAATCATGATTTGGATGTTATTAATGAGTTTTATGTTTCTCTATAAGTTATATATATTCTGATTTAGCTAAAAACATTTTCCAAGGATAAGGAACCACTGAGTTTGGAACCAACAACTCGATACACCGTTGTCCATGAGACTCAACCAAGATATCACACTACCAGAATGTCATAGCGCTGATCTGAAAAATTGAAAAATTTTGAGACTTTGTTAGGATGTTATACTATCAAAACGAGAATTTGGATAAGTATGAGATATCGTAGGATGAGACATATCCAATACCTAATTTTGGATAAGTATAAGAAACCACCAATATAATACCACCAAAACCACATACTGAAATAATGAGATATCACCAGATCTGAAGATAACATCTGACCTAGATACACCACCATAATTTGACACACCGCTGATAAATAATTTTTTAATTTACATATTTTGAATTATCACTAACAGTTATATTCATTGAAGTTAATTCCATATATTATTCTAATGATTTCCTCTTAAATTCTTGATAGAATGCATTGAAGAGTGTGTCAGATAATGGTGTATGAGGAAGAAGCTAATCGCATTTCCTCATCGTTGTTGCTTTTGATGATACAAGAACAACACACTCCCTTGTGAAATTTGTAATAAGAGAACAAAAGAGACAAAAAGTGAGGCAAGTAAAAAAAGAAAACTGAACACAATTGGAGATCTCAAACTTATGGAACACACAATTGATAAACATGATTACAAAATAAATTATCTCACTTAGTCTAAAAAAATTTACTGTGAAGTCGAACTGCACCACCACATCTAGTGCCTTCCTCCAATCAATAAACAAGAGTATACAATACATTATTTTCCAAAAAAAATCAAGAAAACCAAACTCAAGTATCTCTGTAGAATCAAATCACGAGTCAAATGTTTCATTGTAATATACCAAGAAATTATAAACCCAAATATTATAGATTTATTTATTTTTTTACTTATATTACATATTGAGCAATGTGTGTTTATACTTAGTTCTACCACACACACATTGTCACCTATTCTAGACTGGAATATAATCTATATCTTCTCTTCATCTTTTTATATTTATTTCTCATACAGATAAGAGTGATATAGGTACTTGTGTGGCATATTTATATTTTATCCCACAAATAACTATGGAAGAGGTCTTGTGTGAACTAGATAGTATTAATCTATTTTAAAACCAGATTCAGGTTGTGGATCAACTTGTTTATTCTATATAATCTTCTTGTTAGTGGGTGATCACCAGGTGTATAGAAATATGTCTTGAGATGAGACTGAACCTCATGTATTCAATCATTATGTTGTGGGATTTAATATTTATTTACATTATATCCCTATAAAACAAAAAATTGTTTTAACTTTAAAAAAAATATTTTTATAGTTTATCTTAATTTTTGTTCATATAGTATTTTGATCAACTAAACATATTTTAAATGATTCAATAATATTTTATATTATTCATCTGAGACCTAATAAATCTTTAGATAAATCTTTAAAAAGTTAAATATCTGTATTATATTAATTTTTTTGGATAAATTAGGCCATTTTTTAATTTTTTGGGGGAATTCAAAATAATCACTTTTAGACAGAAATTTTTATTGGGTACTCAACTCACCCCCTCTTGAGATACTCAATCTTACCAACATTTGGAATCAATGGTTGTTCTTTATTTGGTATTAATGTTTTCAAATCGTTTAAACTGTGATTTTAGTTTTCTGTAATGATCTTAATTTCTATTATTTCTAAACATTCCTCTTTCAAATGGAAAATCATCAGGAAGGTTCTTTTACCAACATACCCCCTTTTTTAGTGTAAAACCATCTCCTATTGTAGTCCGTATACCCCCTTTATGGTGAATGGAATATTAACATGAAAATGCATATAGAAATTTTGGATTTTGATATATGGACTACAATAGAAGATAAATATGTTATACCTGATACTATTAGAAGACTGTATGATGATTCTACAAAATTATCTTCCATTAATAACTATAAAGAAATAAATAGTTCATATTATGCTTTAGGAGATGAGGAATTTAATATAATATTTACTTGTAAAAATACTTTTGAAATTTATGAATCTTTTCCTATTTACTATGATGGAACTTCAAATGTTAAAGTGACGAGGCTTAAAACATATACTATTAAATATGGTATTTTTAAGATGATGCCTAACAAACTCATTTCTAAAATGTATCTTAGGTTCAATAAGATTTTCAACACTATGAGATCATTTGAAAACCTTTATCAGACAATGATTAGATTATGAGATTGATAATATATCTACCAGAAAGATATTGAGGCTCATCAATTTTAATTAGAGAATCATGCGACATAAGTAATCTACATGTGAAAGAGTTTATTGGAAAGAATATGATGTACGAAAAAGAATTGAATGTAAATCTTGTATAATATGAGGATCCTAAAAGAAAGTTATTAGCATTAAAGACTACTATACGTAAAAAATAAAATAAAAAGAAAAAAATTAAAGAGAATGTACAAGATTCCAATTCCATTTATAGTGAATGACCTATTGATTATGATGAATAAATCACTCACCTAGCCATAAGATTTGAGAATTTCTATATGAAGAAAAATATTTTCAAAAAATTAAGTTATTCAGGAAAGTATGACAATAGAGGAAATTGAAAGAAATATTGTAAGAAGTATGAAAATTCAAAGAACGTTGTGTTATTTGAATGTAAAATGAAGGGGAATATAAAATATTACTATCTAAAAATTATATAAAAAAAGTACAAGGATAAGGACAAGAGATACAATAATTCCATAAAATAAACCTTGATTGCTTCTGAGGATAGTTCAAGTGACTCTAATGCATCACCTAAAAAAGAGATACTAATAGGAGAAAATATGTGTTTCATGACTAAATTTAGTGTGGTACTTCATTTACCTACTTTTTTGGTATTCTTCCTATGATTGTGTATAATAATTCTAAAAATAAATAACATGATGATGAAAATATATCAAATGATGAATTATTTGAATATTTCAATATGTTAGAGGATACCTTTAATGAATTAAAGGATATTTATAAAAGTCTTAAAAGAAAATATGCTCTAAATATAAATATAAAATCTGAACTATCTATTGAAAAAGAGAGAAAATTTCAGCTGCTCAAAGAAAATACTAAACCTGAACTACCTAATGAGAAATTTAAGAATGATATTGGTTTTTTTAAAATGGTAGAGAAGCACTCAAAAAAAAATTTGGTAAACAATTTTCTCCCAAATATATTACTAGAAATGGATATAAACCTGGACAGATAATAATATCTAAAAGTAATTTTATTCCTAAATCCAAACCTGAATGTTCTACTACTAATCATTTTTCAAAAGGACCCAAAAAATTTTCATTTCCAAAATCGAGAAATCGGTTTATAGGAAACCCATGAGAGAAATGTGGGTTCCCAAAGAATTAATTTCTAGTATTTATAGACCCAAATATAATTGGGTAACAAAATAATTTCCTATTAAATTTTTTTGTAGGAAAAATGATTGAAAACCTTCTGGATAAGTCTAATGTACTTGGATTGTGGTTTTTTTGGACATATTAAATGAGATTATTAATTCTTTAAGATCCTGATAAATGTTTATGGTGGACATGTCACCTTGGGAGATAATTCAAATGGAAAGATCATCTGCCTAGGCCGGATTGGTAACAAAAATTCAGTTTTAATTTCTAACTTTTTATATATTTATGATTTAAAATATAATTTTCTTCGTATTTATCAATTGTGTGATGATGGTTTTTATGTTAAATTTGAGAATGATGCCTGCAATTTTTATCATTCTATCAATGTTTTAATACTAATTTTGAGTTCCCAACAGATAAAGTATGTAACCCCTATAAAAAATGGAAACATTAGAAAGTTTGTTTTAAATTAAAGAAATAAGTTTCCACTTATCAACCTCTTAAGTTGGTTTAAATGGATTTTTTGGACCTTTTAATGTTTCAAGTATTAATGGGAAGAACTATTTTTATGTTCTTATAGATGATTTCTCTAGGTATACATGGTTACAATTTATATATCTCAAAATTTAAGCCTCTACCTATTTCACAAAGTATGCTATGTATTTATAAAATCATAGTGGACTTAGGATCAAAACCATAAGGAGTGATCATGGTCATGAGTTTCAAAAACTATATTTTGAAATTATTTTCTCAAAAAATGGCTACACTCAAAACTTCGATTCTCCTAGGACACCCCATTAGAATGGATTTGTTGAATAAAGAAATATAACTTTATAAGAGATATCAAAAACCATGTTGAATGAGTGTGACCTTCCTATATATTTGTGGGTAGAAGATAAAAATACATCCTACTACACCATCAATAGAGTTTTGATCCGACCTATTATTAAGAGGACCCCATATTAGATATGAAACAATATGAATCCTAAGGTTAATTACATTATATATTTTGGTTACAAAGTCTTTATTAATAAAAATAAAGATAATCATGAAAAATGTTCCTCCGAAAGTGATGAAGAAATTTTACTTGGTTACTCAATTTCTAAAAAATCCTATAGAATTTAGAATAAGAAGACCAAAATTTTGTAAGAATAAGTTCATGTAAAATTGGATGACACTGATACACATTAGCATAATACCTCCTTAGAAAATATTAAGGATAAATTTCATCTCTAAACATATATTCTAAACCTTTATATTCTACTATAAAATATCCAAAAAATTCATTTCCTTCTGAATAATTTCTAAAATTTATATAACCTTAACCTGAAAATCAAGAAGTGACTAGTCCATATTTCTCTAGAGTTTTTAGAACTATTAATTACCATCCTTTAGATTATTTTTTATATGATATAAACAGAGGAACTAAAAATATATATTGTATTAGAAGTCATGTTGATCACCATTCTTTATTGTCTTAGTTTGAACCTATGAACATCAATGTAGTGATTAATGATGGATTTTGGGCAATATCTATGCCAGAATAATTATACTAGTTTGAAAGAAACAAACTGTGGGAACTTGTAGATACACCCAAGGAAACCTTGACTATTGGAATTAAATGGGTGTTTATGAATTTGAGGATTCAAGAAATATTTTTAGAAACATGGCTAGACTTGTTGCACAAGGTTATAGTCGGGAAGAAGGAATTCACTATGTGGAAAAATTTCACCTATAACTAGAATTAAAATAATAAGAATCCTTCTTTCTTATAAAACATATATCAAGTTCATGATTTATTAAATGGATGTACAAATTGCATTATTATATGGTTTTAAAGTTGAAGATGTGTTTGTTAAACAAACCCCTATTTTTCAAAATCCGTATTTTCTAAATCATGTTATTAAATTAAAAAAAGCTTTATACGGTCTAAAAAAATTACATTGATCTTGGTATGATATGATCTATAATTATATGATTTCAAAAGGTTTTTCAAAAGGAATATATAATCCTACCCTTTTAATAAAATTAATTTCAAAATATGTAATATTAGTTCAAATCTATATTGATGATATTATTTTTTGGTCTTCAAAAAATTCTCTTTGTTCTAATTTTTTCAAAATGATGAAAAATAAATTTGAAATTGGTTTAATGGGTGAACTCAAATTCTTTCTTGGATTTCAAGTCATTCAAACAAAAAAGTTATTATTTTAAATATATGTAACTATAAAAAATATCTTCTAAAATATTTTAACTTGGATAGCACTAAGAATAGTAATACTCCTATGAGTACCACCTTTAAATTGGAACTTCATGAATTCGGGAATCTAGTTGATCAATCCAGTTACATAGGAAAGATTGAAAGTATTCTCTTATTGAATACTAGCTGACCAAATATTATGTTTAGTGTGTGGTTGTGTTATTGATTTCAAGAAAACCAAAAATAGGCAGACCTAGTTATTATTAAAATAATTTTCAAATACCTCAATTATACAACAAATATAGGATCGTTTTATCCAAGAGGACAAGAATTTGATTAATTAATTCATTATGATGCTGATTTATGTGGAATAAAATTAGATAGAAATAGAAACTCTAGAACATGTTTCTTGTTAGGAAAGTCTTACATTTTATGATGTAGTAAAAAGAATAATTTTGTTTCATTGTGTACTAATAAAGCTAAGTACATAGTTGTAGGCATTAGTTGTGCACAAATTTGGGGGATGAGACACACTTTACAGGTCAATGGATATCAATTATGACATGTACCCATAAAATAAAATTACACAAGTTCCATTAAAAATTATAAGAATTGTTTTTATCATTATGGGAAAAATCATATTGATATAAGACATCAATTTTCGAGTGATCGTTTTCAAAAATGAGATATCAATCTTGAATTTAATAGCACGAAATATTAGTTAGATAATATTTTGTAATAAGCCTTTGAATTATAATAAAATGAATTATATCCAATAAGAGTTTTGAATGATACTTATTGGATAAATTTAATTTTTTAGTGACATAGTATTGTGTCATACCTTTGTGGTTGACATACTATTGTGATGACATTCCATTGGCTTGCCACATCATTGGATTGACATATCGTTGGCCTTTCATACCATTTTCTTATCACACCATTGGTCATTCATGCCATTTGATTGCCACACCATTGTTATGTCATGAAATTTATTTCCTTTGCAATTTTTCTCTTTTTCCATATGTTTGGAACCACCATTTTATTTCTCCCGCTTTATGTTGTTACATGTAATCCCGATGTGTGTTTCCCATATGATTTTGATTTCAATTTCAAGTATTATTTTGATTTTAGAATACATAATATCTCAAATGATGTTAAAGTGGAATAATGTATTTTCCAAATATAACTTGATGCCCACATGACACTCTTGTATATCTCTAGGATAGTGCAACCCTTTCATCTCTCACTTTTAAAACTTCTCCTTACACTCAATCAAGAAAGACAATCATATCTGAATGCTGAGAATAAAGTTTCCATTTATAATTTCTCCTTTTAAGTTGACACCCTCTGAGAATCATATGAATGAACTGAGTGAACCGACTCTTGTTGCTTCACTTAACACTAATATTGCTAACATTATTGTTGTACTGGAAAAGGAAGTTGACTCAAAATGGATGTTATTCAATTAGTATCTGATTCCGAAAGTTCTACATAATCAAGGATGGTTAGAGTGGTTTCCCACTAAAAAATTCCATTCTACCTAAATCTAGTCCATGAGTTTTATCAGTATTTAGAGTTTGATATTAATTAAGATGGTTCTAATTAGATCAAAAGTCGTGTCAAAGGAATTTTTTTTGTATTTTCATCGAGGAAATATGCTAAATGTTTATGTTTACATCCTGATGATGTATATCTTGATTACCAAGGTATCACTCCAGAATCCAGTGATATTTTCATATATGAGGATTTTATTTATATGCTGATAGGATATAACACAACTAGAAGGAATTTTTCTATTGATCTAGGTGGATAATGTAGGATTATTTTTAATTTTTTGCAACACATGATTTTCCCAAGGAAGGGTGACTTTGAAACACTAAGGTACCAAGATGAGTATCTTGTTTCTCTAATTATAGGTGGTAACATGATTAATCTATGTAGATATTTCATGGTTCATATGTGTGAGATGACCAACCCGTCCTTAAGATCTAATTATTTGATCTACCTGAAGATGATTTATTCTATGTTGAAGGCTAGGGACCTTGTAAAAGAGGATGAAGAGTATAGTATTTACTCTTGTGGTTTTTTTCTTACAAGTACTACTTGTTAAACAATCAATATTAGCTAGAACCCATAGAAAATAAAATTTGTTGGAGATTATAATAATTTTTATGCTTATTACAATCTGGTTGATCATCTAACCAAGCCTATGGATGAAATTGATCCAATCTTGGAGATTGATGAAGTAGTGGAATATTCTGATGATAAGGATGAATCTATTAATGAAGAGGAAAAGGGACTATATTTTGACGAAGGTAATGACCCAAATTTATCATCCAAATATTATTATATAACCTTTGGAGATCCTAGTCCACCAAGGATACTTCTAAAAAATTGAAATGTAGGTTAAAAGTGGTGAAGAAGAGACTAAAGTATTTGGAGAGCATCAATATAAAAGATCAAAATCAACTAAAGATGATGATGATGAAAATGGGGAGGATGAAAAGGAAGAAGAAGATGTGAATGGAGATGGTAATGGAAATTAAGGGGATACAGATGATGAAAGTGACGATGATGAAGACTCTGACCAAAATGGTACTAGTGGATGAATCAATTGAAAGGAAGTGCATATGCCTCCAGAGCATCAAGATAAATTTTTTGAGGGGGATAAATCCCCATTTTTTTAAATATTTCATAATGCCCCAACTATTGATGAAGTTGAGGCTAGCTCAGTTCCCACTATTCAAGATGTCTTAATTCTGTTCTGATGGAACAGTTGAGTATAATAGCTACTGTAGAACAGTATATAACTGAACAAGAGAAAAATGAGATTATTGAGGAAGAATTTGAGAATGAACAGTTGGTTGTTTTAAATGTTGACAATAATTCTAGGGATGTCAATGTGGAGGGTAAATCCACTGATTTTGTGAAACATGTCTATGTTTATAATTAGGATGCTCCTACTGTTAGTACATTGTTAGAAGTTTAGTCTACCAATGCTGGTGCATAGTGTATAGATTCTTAAATTAAGAAAGAAATCCCTATATCCATTGTACAGTTTTTATCAAGATAGAATTCCAATCTTTAGACAATGGTGTTGGTACCTACTATTTTGGTCCCTCCCACCACTTCATCAGTAGTTGATGATATTCTTGGAAGATGGGATGATCCCATGTTTGACAAATGGGACAATTTCAATAGATGTTATCCAAAACATAATATTTTTATGTTTCAAATAGAAGGAGATCCCGAGGGAACCTTATTGTCTTATGTTGAATTTTATTGGTTTTTGAAAAAGTTTGCTTCTGTTAGGACTCCATCACGTGAACCTACTATAGTACCTATTTTTCTTCTTATTGATATAGTCACTCAATGTGACATGGATGATTTTGGTTAGATGTTGATGTCATATTTTTCATTGAAGTTAATGAATCAACCTCTTTAAGATAATTAAATCTATGAGAAAGATTAAATGTACATATTCATATTGGTTATTCAACATATCCAACAAAAAATGATGCATCACATTTGTGACGTGGAGATTGATATTAAGAGGATAAGTGGTGAACTTGAATATCTCAAGACGTTGACTATAGAAATGATATCTATGTTTAATGATTCTATGTAAGGTATCCTTAAAAGTCTTGGGGATACTTATTCAGATACTTTTATTACCTCTTCTTCACATATGGATTTTGATCAGTTATGAATAGTTTTGTGAGAGGAAGTTGTAGCAGCATCTAGTGGTCCCTCAAGTGGAGAACCTAAGATTCATTTTGAAATTATAAGCAAGTTTGAGGAAGGAACCGATCACGATCATATGATGATCAGGAAGTATTCTAAGGACATGAATGATGATAGAGAGACTATTAATATGTCCAATAAGTACCATATCTCTCTAATTTATACAATGTATGCAATGGATGACAATTTAAAATTCTTAGCGGAGAATCTTTAGTTGCCTCCTGTGTCTTATGATATCAAAGAACATGTCAGATAGCTAAAGAAGATGACCCCTGTGTTGAATAGGTTTAAGGAATAAAAGGGTTAATTTTTTAGTTCAATGGAAATTAGTGCCCAAATCATAATGTATTTTATCAATATCAGGAGGTCGTTTCTTAATTTATAAGGTCAAGCAGTTGTGTCTCTGTCAGCCATTCTGATTACCCCTCAGTTCTCTTTCAAGCCTGGAGTTACTAGTGGTTCCCTTGTACCTCTCTCACCTAGTTTTCAGACATTTCCTTTGGATCATGGGCAAGTATTAACCATCTTAGGCTAGTTATTATTTTGGAAGATTGTCCCCTTATGGACCACACTGGTTGTCCTCTAGGTACTCCCTATACTCCCTCTGGATGATCCTACTGCCTCAGATAAGGAGAAAGAGAGAGCCAAAGCTAAAGGAAAAGGACTAAGGGACCCATATGTTAAATATTTAACCTTGTTTTTATTGGATTAGATTGTTTTTTATGATACATGGCATGTAATAAATTTTTGGTAATATATTTTGAACTCCTATGATATTTCTTCTCATAGTATTTTTTTATAATGATCTTCCTTGATTTTTTTTAATCTTGAAAGGGGGATAATTTTGTCAATATTGGAAACTAATATGGAATTGTTTTATTGAATATTTGAAAATATTATAGAATTTTTGGTTTATTATAGTATTCTATCTACATTATCATTGATACTTTATTTTTAAATCATTTTTTTCATTATACTTACATTTCAATCTTACTCATTTCTTATTTTCATTGATACTATTTTCACTAATTGTGAATGTTATGCTATGATTTATACTACCTTGGATATCCTATTTAAACATTTACAATACTTTTGTTTCCATTATTTGTGATCATTATAAAGGTGGATATTGTGGACCTCCTAGTTTTAATGATAAAAAATTCATGATTCTGATGTTATTAATGAGTTTTATGTTTCTCTCTAATTCATATGTATTAAGATCTAGGTGAAAAAATAATCTAAGGACAAGAAACCATTGAGGTTGGAACCACCAACTCAAGACACTATGGACCAAGAGACACCACCAGGATATTACACCTCCAAAATGTTATACCGATAATCTGAAAATTTTATAAAGTATGTGAAACGATCAGGATATCATGCTCAAAGGATGATAATTTGGATAAGTATGAGATACCTCTAGATGAGGCACCGCTAATATAGAATTTTATCTATGTATAAGATACTATCAGACCTCAAAACCCTAGACCAGATACCTATAGTTGAGATTCCATCATCATAGTGGAAATTTGGCTAGGTCGAAGACAATTCCAATATCATACTACCAAAACCACATACATTCATAATGAGATACCACTAGATATCAAGACATCATACAAACTTGAGACACCACCAAAATTTGACACACTACTTATATCTATTTTATTACCTTACTTATTTTTAATAATTACTAATGGATATATTCATTGAAGTAAATTCCTTTTATTATTCTAATGATTTTATCTTAAATGATCGAAAGAAATCATTAAATATTGAGTCATATTGTGTAATATGAAGAAGTAACTGATCATATTTTCTCCTTATTATTAGTGCTGATACCAGAGTAGCACACTACCTCATGAAAATCGAAATAGGACATCAACACAGATGAAAAGAAAGGGAATAAGAAAGAAATTTGATAGAAATTGGAGATCACAACCTTCCTGAACAAACAAGATATGAACCTGATTGAAAAATATAAAAGGACACCTAATGAAAACAATTGATTCAAAAGCTCAATTGCACCATTACATCCAATTCCTTCCTCCAGTCAAGAAACCAGAGTCTATGATACTCTATTTTCCAAAAGTTTTCAAGAAAACCCAACTGAAGCCTCTCTACTAAATCAAATCATGAGTAACAAGATTAATTTAAACAATTTTATCACTTCTAAACTCTACTCTTATATATTTCTCTATTATTTTTTACTTATATTACATATTGAGTAGTTTGTGTGCATACTCAATTTTATCACATGCATAATGTCTCCTATTATAAACTATAAAATACTCAATATATTCTCTTCATATTTTCATATTTATTTCTCCCATTAATAATATTGGTAGAGGTAATTTTTTGGTCTTTTTATCTTTACTCTAACAAATAATTGTGGAAGAGGTGATGTGAGACCTAGAGAGTTAGAAATTGTTTTAAAACTCAATACAATTTGATGATAAACTTGTTTATTATACATAAACTTCTTTATGGTGGGTGATAACCAAGTGGAGAGGACTGTGTCTCTACTTGAGGCTAAACCTCTTATATTAAATATTTTATCTGCGTGATTAAATTTTGTTTTATATTATTTCCTCTTTAAACTAAAAAAATCAACTGTAAACAAAAAATATACTTTTATAGTTTATCTTATTTTGTGTTCATATAGTATTTTGATCAATTAATATTATTTAAAATTATTCAATAATATTTTAAAATATTCATCCAAGACCTAAACAATATTTAGAGAAATCGTTAGAAACACTTAGATCTATATCAAGCTACTTATTTTGATAAACTGGGAGATTTATTAAATATTTGGGAGAATTAAAAATAATCCATTTTAGATTGAATTATTATTGGGTACTCAATTCACACCCCTCCCCCTTGAGATACTCCATCCTTCCATTAAACTAAAATGATAAAGGTCATCGACACTACTAAACATATGATTTTTGATGACCCTGAGCCATATCTAACATATTTCTAATCAATCGAATCATCTTTCCTGTCTCTTGCACATGGATGGGTCCAATAAGTAATGTATCACCTTTTTTCACTCAAAACATATAGAACAACATGGATTCCCCAATAATACTTCAAAAGGATCCATTTGTATCGATTCCTGATAACAATTATTGAATGAGAAATCCACTAAAATTATATTCTATTCACATGTGCAACTAAAATACATTACAAATATCTAATCATGGAATAAAATGTTTGGGATTTACATTTATAATATAATTACATTTGATTATGATAATCTATACTCATAGATAATTATACTCTAAGGGCCTGCTACAAATATTTCCAAAAACAGGATGAAAACCTTGGTTCTATGTTTGATAGAATCGAGCTGGAATGTTGTGCATATTTACAACTTTCTGAATATAGATTTTGGACTATTCTTCCACTGAATTAGTTTCATAAAAAGTGATTATGTGAGCCAAATTTGTGATGTGATCCACAATCACCCATATGGAAGCATGTTTCCTAACTGTCCTAGGAAAACATATTACATAATCAATGGCTATCTAATCTCATTTCCACATGGGAATCATTAAATACTGAAACATACCTGTGGGTATTTTGTGATTTAACTTTTCCTAATGATACGTGAGGCATCATGAGAAATAATCCAATATAGATATTTTCATTACAACGAATAAAAATATGATTTTAGTATTGTATACATATTTTGAATCTCAGGGTGAACAACCCATCATGAATGGTGGAAAGAAATAAAAGTTGTTCCTAAAAAGGAAATGGTATGACCATCCATACTCTAAACGACAAAATTGAACATCCATCTAGATTCCATCCCAAAATGGTCTCCCCACCATTGATTTTATTCCCTCAGATAAACACATTAAAAATTTGGTATCTGAGCCTTTCTAACTTTTTCCTCAAATCTAGAAAAAATTAGTGTTGAAACACCACCATATTCTAAGAAACAAAGATGCATATGTACTATAAAAGAAATTAATTTACATTGGTCTGAAGCCACTATATCTAGATGATCATATGAATTCCTACTCAATGCATCTACCAAAGAGTTTCATTTACCTAGAGTATACATCAAGTAGAATTTAAAAATCTTTAGATACTTCATCCATCTACACAGAATTCAATTCAAATATATTTGTTGTAAAATTTGATTCAAACTCTTATGATCCTTAAACAATTTGGATATATCACCAAAGGGGTAATGATGATAAGTTTTCAAATCATGGACCACATCAGCTAATTCCATGTCATGTGTTTGGTAGTTCTTCTCATGAAACTGTAATTGTAATGAACTATAATCAATGACATGATCTCCCTAAAAATTAACACATCCCAAACCATATCCTGATGCATTTTAATAGACTAAATTTCCTTCTCCAAACCTTGGAAATATAAGGATAGGAGATGATGTATGACCAGACATTTGTAATTGAAAGGATTTTTGACATTCCACATTCTATTGGAAAGGAAATCCTTTCCTCATCCAACCTATCATCAGTGATTCCAAACATGACAAATCACATAAAAAACTTCTATAGAATCCCACTAAACTAAGTAAACTACATATATTAAATAAAATATTCAGTAGTCAACAAGAGATATTAGATTTTATCATTTCTAGATTCACCGAAAGGCAATTTTGTAATGACATGAAAAATAAAATTTTGATGTTGTATCCATAAGTCACAATTTGATAACCTATCATAAAAATGATGTTCACACAAGATACCAAACACTTTAACCATGTGTTTCTCTAGATCCAATTTTTCTAATAATACACCAGTATATCATCAAGAAACACCTCTGTAAAAGAATCTAGATACATCTAAAAGGATTGACTAATCAGTACCAAAAATATTTCTATTTAATACATTATACCTAAAGGAAAAAATGACATATTTATAATGTCCATATCTTATTCTAAAAGCTATCTTTTGAATTTAATCATTCTAAAAATGTAATTAGTTATACTCTAAAAATAAGTCAATTTTAGAGGAGCACCGGGCTCCCCACAATTGATTGAATAGATATTTAATGCATGGGAGAGGATACTCATTTATTATTATAACATTGTTAATCTTATGATAATCCTCAAAAATTCAAAGATTCCCCTCAACCTTATTCACAATAAAAACTGATGATTCCAACATATATTTTCTTAGTCAAATAAAACCAATTATTTTTAAATATTCCAACTAAAAATTCAATTCCCTCAATACTTTTGGTTTTATCCTATAAGATGAAAGTTATAGAAGACTAGTCCATGGTAGCAGATCAATAATAAACTACACTTCTCTTTTTATTGGAAACCCCGAGAAATTTTCAAGAAATACATCAGGAAATATGTCAATAGTAGTTGGAAAATATCTATTCATATTCTTATCAATATATACCGAGGAAAGATTTTCCAACTGATAAGAGATGGTTCCAACCATTAGATCCATGTGTCCTGGTCTACTTGACTTTACATTCCAATCTATTCTAAATAGATACTTGATGCCATCAATATATTCTAAAATGAACTTATAAGAATAAGTGTAAAAGTAATAATTAAATGATATTTCAACAAATCTATAACAATAATCAAGCCATATAAATCCATATCTTGCACAGATTAATCCTAAAACAACACAACTCCATATATAGTTTTAGAACAAGCATTACACATGATGGCCCAACATTCCATTAGGCCATGAGGATTTTAATGACTCAAAATAGTAGCTATCATCTTAGTAGAAAACCCAATATTATCCACAATTCATGAAGAAATAAATTATTTGGATGAGACCTTATATAAAAAAACATGCATTAGGGTAGAATTGAAAATAATCATACCCCTCAACATTTATGGACTTCATTGATCATCCACCATCATTTTCCCATCACTATACATTGTTTTTTTCACTACAGCTTTCTCCATGTTAGCCAGTTGAGATTTCACTAGTTAAGGGACATGGTGATCCTATAATCACCTTGGATCACTTGGTTCTATTTATAATAATTTTTATGGAACACTCATCTCATTGAAGCATAAGATGTATTAGAAATACGATATGTTTCTTTAGCACCTAACCTTCGAGCACTACAACAATAGTGCTAAAGATGTCATGTCCTATAACAATTGTGACATTCTCTTGGTGATTCCATATAGTCACGCTTCATAAGGTCAAAATAACCACATTCAAAACATCGCATCTTACTTTTTGATTAAGGATCAATATTTACTAATCTAATGGATTGAGTCTGAGGTGTACCACAACTATAGAAGTAGTTGTTCCTATTTCTATTATTCCTATAATTAGAGTTCCCAACCATTACCCTAGGAATGAACATGATCCCTTCAATTTTATTTATCTAGATATCCCTTTTTACCACAATCTCTCTATTTAAAATCTATGTATAATCCGTTATAAATATAATGATAATCTTTCAGTGAATATCAATCCACAACCCCGATTCAAAAATGTATCTCTTAGAGGAAACACTTGACATATCTTCCAAGGAAAATTTTACTAAATTGATTAATTTATCTACATACTCTGTTATCATGAGGATATCTTGTTTTAGTATGAAAAAAGTTAGTTATTCTCCTACTCTGAAAAGTATGAGGATAAAATTTCTTATTGAACAATTCCTCAAAATCCTCTCAGGACATATCTTAGTCCAATTTAGCTTGAACTAATAATTCCCATCATTAGAACACAAATAATCCATCCTACAAATTGAAAATTTTAATTACATCTTAGCTGGTGTCCTAAGGAAATAAAATATTCAATTCATCCTATTCAACCAGACTTCTTCTTTTTCAGTTTCAGAATCCCCCCAAAATATGGGTGGATTATAATTTTTGAACTAAAATAAATGGTCCACTTTCCAAAGTTCGTCATTTATATTTCCCTATCCACTACCGGAAAATCCTAGACAATACTTTGGACTAGCTTTGTCACGACCCGCCCTTGGGACCCTTGTCGTGACTACCCCAAGCCCGCCTCCCATAGGCCAGGGGCTAGCGACTAGCACCAAAGGCATAAATCCCAGAAAAAGGGGATGGAATTGCCTTATAAAGTAAAAAAAACACAACAGAGTAAGCCAGCAGAAGGAAACACTAAGTAAAATTGGGTACAATAGTAAGTGCAGAAAGTAAATGGGCCAGAATACAAACCCAAACTGAAAGTAAAGTACAACTGGAAAGAAATTACAACAACTAAAACCAAAGCAGCAACGTCGAGCCATCCCCTGGAAGTCCCACCTGAAGGGTGGGTACAAATAGCCTCCTCAGCTCCTCGGGTCCAGCCATCTGCTCTGTGTACGTCCCACCCAGTGGTCCACCTCCAGGTACCGACCTGCTCCACAAGCTTCAACCACAATCAGTGATGTCTGTCGTCTACATCTGACACAACGTAGTGCGGGCCTAGCCCGTGAAGGGGTGAGTATACGCTACTCAGTAGGGACCCTGAGACCCCCGAAGGTCTCCTGTAATCCACAAAGGATAATACACAAAGGAAAGATAAAATCACGAAGTAACATCCAACACTACTTAGGTATATGCCCATACATATACCTAAGTCATCAATTCTAGTTCGGCTCCAACATCCATGCCCAAGTTCGATCACGTCCACATAGGATAGTACCAACCAATCTACATAGGAAATCACAACACAATCCACATAGGAAAGCAAGTCAATCATATCGAAGATAATTATTGAAATTCAAGACTCATCTCACACAGGTATACATCCTTTGTAAAGAAAAAAGAGATGATCAGATGTAGTTACCGATTCATCTAGCTGGGACCCACGTAGGATACTAGACCAGCTAAGCTGCCGGACCCACGTAGGATACTACAACAGAGGTCAATACGGTCGGACCCACGTAGGATACAAGTGATGTAGTCGTCACTGCCAAACCTACATAGGATTACAGTATGGTTGTCGTCATCGTCGAACCCACGGAGGATTCCAGTAAGAAAGTCTTCACCATCGAACCCATAGAGGATTCCAGTACGGTTGTCGTCACTGCCGAACCCACAGAGGATTTCAGTGCAGTCGTCGTCGTCGAACCCACGGAGGATTCCAGTACGAAAGTATTCACCGTCGAACCCACAGAGGATTCTAGTATGGTTATCATCACTGCCGAACCCACAGATGATTTCAGTGCAGTCGTTTTCGTCGAACCCACAGAGGATTCCAGTATGAAATTCTTCACAGTCGAATCCACAGAGGATTCCAGTACGGTTGTCGTCACTGCCGAACCCACAGAGGATTTCAGTGCAGTCGTCGTCGCAGCCAGCTCTAGGGTTCCCGCACACAGCACGCTCATTTTCCGGGAGGGTCCGCTCCACGATCCAAGGGGGTTGATACATCAACTGACACGTAGTCTGGAGTTGATGTATCCTAAAGTTCCGTCTCATCGATAGGAACTCAACTCGACAGACGACGCGTTAATCGGACGCCCAGTCTGAGAGTTATTAGCATTTTCGTCCCAGGGGACCGGTTGGTTATGTGTACGAACCAACCTGACCATATCTCAACTGTACCCTGAAATCACATAGGGTATACTCATAGGGACCATTTCTTAACATGATCACCAACGCTGGTGACGGTTTGTCAAACGGATGTCCGGTCTGAAAGTTAACGGCTTTTCCGTTCCAGGGGCCCGGTGGGATTTCGGGTAAAATCCAAGCCCACCACACTCTAACTACATCCAAACCTCTAGCTGAGTAATCCAAAAGGTCCTTCTCACTAAGAGGAAACCAAAAAAGTTGACGGCACTTCAATCGGACGTTCAGAGCTCAAGTTATAGGCGTTTCCGCTCCGAGGGCTCGGTTGGTCTCGTGTTCGAACCAACCCGTCCATACCCAAAGTTCACCGAAAATTTGAGTGTAATATACCAAAACAAATGTCTCTATCTAAGGATCCCATCGCAACTGACGGTGCGTTGATCAGAGGTTCGTAGCCCATGTTATGGGTGTTTCAACGAAACTGCCCGAGAATAGGGGGTTCGGGACCGGCCCGAACCGGGTCGACCCAACCCGGGTCCGGGTCCGGCCCGACTGGCATGACCCGGCCCAGCCGGCATGGCCCGGCTCAGCGCGGGGGTCCAGCCCAGCATGGGCGGCCCGGCCCGGCACGGGCGGTCCGGCCCGGCGCAGCCAGTTGGTCCGGCGCGGGCGCGACCCGCGTGGCCAGTGAGGAGCGGGGGGTTACAACCCCCCGGTTGAATGAACCGGCATGACATAAGCTGTACCACCCAATCCGGAATGACTTCGTCCGTTCTGGTTCTGTCTCCACCGTCACGGCTCAGCCGCGACGGTTTGCTCCGGCGGCGCGCCACTGCCGCCTTCTACGGACCACCGGACACGCTCTGGTGGTCCGTTTCGCCTGCCGTCTTTGCCAGCGGTCCTCCCGAAACCTGATCTTCACTGCGACGACTTTCAAACATTGTTTCGGTCCTGTATCACCATCGTCGTCAATCCACGCACCAACAACAAGCTTCGGAGGGTTATCGGGCCGTGTTTGTTTGGCCCGCGCCCTCCGCGTTAGGTGTTATCCATTGAAAATCATTTTAACACAAGATCTTAATCATTAACGAGGGTATAATTTATTCAAAATAAATTATACAAACACCCTGCATTTAAATACCCACGCATGAGGGTATAATTCACATAAAAACTATATACTAAAACCCCCTACTTCAACAACGGTGATGAAGGTTGGCATCGCGGTAGAACGACGTCGCGGAAGAACGGTATCGATTCTGTCGATGTCGGAGGAAGAAGCACATTGTCATTTGTGTTGGTATCCACGGTCAACGTCTTATCCCTTGACATGGAGGGAGAGAAGAGTAGTTGGTCGTTCTTCTTCTTCGAGAGAACGTTCTTCTTCGTTGGAGGAAAACTCTCCCTCCCTTCCTTCTCCTCCTTAGTTCTCCACCAAGGAATTAAGCCCCCCAAAAATAATAGAGTTTCCTCTCTATTATTTTTATGGAACAAACCCAAGAGTCATCCCTCATTAAAGTGACAACACATGGATTAAATGTGGAGAGATTAATTCAAAAATATTTGAATTAAAAGAATGAATTAATTCACTTCATTGATGGTGGAGTGTTGGCAAACATATTAAAACATGGAATTCCAAGAGTTCAAGGCGGTTTCAAGGGAGTTTAAAAGGGGTAGTGTTTGTGTGGGCCCCTCAAACATTATCCTCCCTTTGGAGATATAAACCACCAAGTAAATAAAGTAATGTCACACACTATTTTATTTAATTTATAAAAGAAAACCCAAAAGTTAACTTTTTCTCTCGACCAAACGCAATTGCGGTGAAGGTCTTCTTAAGCGAATACCGGCGCCACGAGTTCATCGGTGCCCTCAGATTTCAATTCCGAGTTCTAGTTCAAAATATAGAAAAATCCGCTCGTTCGTTCACTGAACGTACCCAAGCTAAACATCGGGAAATTATTTCGGGCACACCGGGCCTCAGAATCAGGTGCTGTCAGAAGCCACAATCTCGTAAAATTCCAAAGAAATTAAGAAAAAAATTTCCATGAAATTTCTGGGTCTTTACATTACTCCCACCTCTGGGATATACGTCCTCATAAATCTATAACACAAACTTGGGAATCAAAATTGGTACTGAGCACAGAACTGAGCCTTCCACTCAAATGTCCTCTCCTGGAGGTTCTCGTACTGCTAGTGAAAGTGCACCTGAGGAATCAACCGTCCATGTAGGACCTACTCCTGTCGATCCTCGTTCTCCACTAGAACCTCTGTGAAAGTCTCCCCACCATCAACTTCCAACTCCCTGCGGTCGATGATGTGTGAAGGGTCATGCACGTATCTCCTTAGCTGAGATACGTGGATGACATCGTGCACCCGGTGCAACTAAGGTCGAATGGTCAAGCGGTAAACCACCTCCCCAACCCTATTGAGGACCTAGAAAAGTCCGTTGAACCTCGGAGATATCTCTCCGCCTCGGCTGCATCTCCGTAAACCTCATCGAGGTGAGACCCGTATAAGAACGTGGTCTCCATCCTCGAACTCTAGAGGCCTCCATTTCCTTATTAGAACTGAAACTCAAAACTCTTACAGCCACGAGGGTAAGGTTGGCCGACCCAGGAGTGATCAACTACACCCTCCTAAACATGAGTTAAACTGTGCTGCCTGAGGTTTCCTTTTTGCCGACCAAGTAAAACCCATCCCGACGTCTGCCTAATACCGTCAATTTGTGCATGAACTTTGATTGCCCAGTCCATACTCAAACTAACGTCGTAGGGACTCGACGCAGTCACCAAGAGGATCCAATCGAAACTCTTGCCTCAAGGGTCAGATCACACCATCGGCGTAAGTGTGATTATCGAGTCTCCTCCCAAAGTTATCTCCAGACGTGAGGGTCAAGTCAACGGCTTTACCAGAAACTCTAGGTCTGGGACAAGATTCATGGAAGGAAGGGATGATTCGTATCAATGTCTGTTGCTACGGAAGCTAGCAGAAGACATATTCCGTACTTCAAATAATCCTTAGAGCCCTTTCGGTCGCACTCCTTGACCGCATGCAGCTACTCTTTACCCTGCCCTCCAGCTCCCTGTGCCTATCAGGGATTACAAATGCGGGTGGTTACAACATGTGAAAATGTTCACCACCCCACGCTGCACTCCTAGATCTAATTCCACGTCTTCTGCCCTGTAGATTCATCTGTCATTTTCACTTCCTCTACTTGAAACATTTTACATGCCCAAGTCTCCGAGACTGGCGCCAGTTTCCTGCTTTCCCACTACTATCCTTCACTGACTGCATCCATTCGACAAAAGAATTCTCAACCAAAAAGGTTCTTTCTAGCACCCTAGCATAAGTAGGAATTCATAGAGAAAAGGTGTTGGATCGGATGTCCTTAAATATACCCCGCTCAGAAGTCTGAGCCCTGAAGTACCGATCACATCGTATTCATCGAGTACCAAGAATAGTTCGGTATGCCCCGATGAATTCTCAGCTACTGGCATGTCATCCTGCCGAAGCTGTATTATCTATAGGAAACTCTCATCCACCACCTTAAGCCAATCCTTAGCCGCCTGTGAGTCAAGCTTTCCTCGAAACCTGAGGGGTATCTGATGTTGAAACATGTGTAAGGCACTAAGCCTACATGCGTCCTCTACCGGTACTGCTAGTTGTAACTGCTGACCAACAGGTAGTGATATAGCTGGCACACTACCCGAAGGTACTATCTCAGGCATCATTCCATGTACCGAAGCCTCATCACTATGCGGACCAACCTCATTGTCACTCACTGGGAAACACCAGTAGTTAAGATTTACATCTGCTCTAATAGCTCTAAACTAGGAGTAGAACTCTAGAAATCGCCTCCATCCAGTCCACTACTGCCTGGGAATCTAACTCGCCTCGTAACCTTGGAGGCCTCTGCTGCTAGAACTCGTGCAACGCACTCTGTCAGCATGCATCATCCACTAGTACGACTGGTGGCATCTTCTGCCTAACAGGTGGTGGTGCTGCTGGTACACCACCCGAAGGTTCCAACCTAGCAAGGGGGCCCTCCACCGGAGCCTCGTCGCTCGGTGGGCCATCATCGTGCACTCTCTCAAAACTCCAACTGACTGTCTGTGTGGAGATATCCTGAATAGATGCGACACGATCAATGATTTATACCTGGTGATATGACACAAAGTAATCACAAAGAAAACTTTTTAAACACACATGAAATCAATGTTTTCGTGCACCGAGTCGGAAATCAGAAGTCAGGGTCCTCGTGTATGGATACGTCAGCCGCCGCACCAACAATGGACTCCCTGGATTGATAAAAACACTCAATACCCTTAACACTATTGCTTCACATAGAAGAAAGATTAGAGTCCTGAGTTCTGCGGTAGAACTGAACTCCTCTGACACCAATTTGTCACGACCCGCCCTCGGGACCCGTTCTGTGACTACCCCAAGCCCGCCTCCCATAGGCCAAGGGATGGTGACTAGCACCAAAGGCATAAATACCGAAAATAAGGGGAATGCATTGCCTTATAAAGTAAACAAACACAACATATTAAGCCAGCAGAAGTAAATACTAAGTAAAACTGGGTACAATAGTAAGTGCGGAAAGTAAATGGGCCAGAATACAAACCCAAACTGAAAGTAAAGTACAATTGGAAAGAAAGTACAGCAACTAAAAGTAAAGCAGAAATGTAGAGCCGTCCACTGGAAGTCCCACCTGAAGGGTGGGTACAGATAACCTCCTCAGCTCCTCGGGTCTAGCCGTACGCTTCGTGTACGTCCCGCCTAGTGGTCCACCTCCAGGTACCGACCTCCTCCACAAGCATCAACCACGATCAGCGTTGTCTGTCGTCTGCATCCAACACAACGTAGTGCAGGCATAACCCATGCAGGGGTGAGTATACGCTACTCAGTAGGGACCCCTAGACCCCCAAAGGTCTCCCAAAATCCACAAAGTATAATCCACAAAGGAAAGATACAATCACGAAGTAACATCCAGCACTACTTAGGTATATGCCCATACATATACCTAATTCATCAATTCCAGTTCGGCTCCAACATCCGTGCCCAAGTTCGATCACGTCCACACAGGATAGTACAAACCAATCCACACAGGAAAGCACAACACAATCCACATTGTAAAGCAAGTCAATCATATCGAAGATAATGATTGAAAGTCAAGACTCAGCTCACACATGTATAAATCATTTGTAAAGAAAAAGGAGATGATCAGATGTAGTTACTGATTCATCTATCTAGGACCCACATAGGATACTAGACCAGCAAAGCTACCGGACCCACGTAGGATACTACAACAAAAGTCAATACGGTCGGACCCACGTAGGATACTGGTACTATAGTCGTCACCACCGAACCCACGGAGGATTCTAGTACTGTTGTCATCATCGTCGAACCCACCGAGTATTCCAGTACGAAATTCTTCACCGTAGAACCCACATAGGATTCCAGTATGGTTGTCGTCACTGCCAAACCCATAGAGGATTTCAGTGCAGTCGTCGTCGTCGAACCCACGAAGGATTCCAGTATGAAAGTCTTCACCATCGAACCCACAGAGGATTCTAGTACGGTTGTCGTAACTGCCGAACCCACAGAGGATTTCAGTGTAGTCATCGTCGTCAAACCCACGGAGGATTCTAGTACGAAAGTCTTCAACGTCGAACCCACAGAGGATTCTAGTACGGTTGTCGTCACTGCCGAACCCACAGAGGATTTCAGTGCAGTCGTCATCGCAGCCAGCTCTAGGGTTCCCGCACACAGCACACTTATTTTCCGGGAGGGTCCGCTCCACGAGCCAAGGGGGTTGATACATCAACTGACACGTAGTCTGGAGTTTATGTATCCCAATGTTCTGTCTCATCGATGGGAACTCAACTCGACAGATGGCGCATCAATCGGACGCCCGGTCTGAGAGTTATTAGCCTTTTCATCCCAGGGGCCCGGTTGGTTTTGTGTACGAACCAACCTGACCGTATCTCAACAGTACCCCGAAATCCCATAGGGTATACTCATAGGGACTGTTTCTCAACGTGATCACCAACACTGCTGACGGTTCGTCAAACGAATGTTCGGTCTGAAAGTTAACGACTTTTCTGTTCTAGGGGCCTGGTTGGATTTCAGGTACAATCCAACCCGGACATACTTCAACTGCGTCCAAACCACAAGAGGAGTAATCCAAAAGGTCCGTCTTACTAAGAGGAATCCAAAAAACTTGACATCATGTCAATCAGACGTTCGAAGCTCAAGTTATAGGTTTTTCTGCTCCGAGGGCCCGATTGGTCTCGTGTTCAAACCAACCCGTCCGTACCCAAAGTTCTCTACAACCTTGAGTGTAATATACCAAAACAACCGTCTCGATCCAAGGATACCATCTCAATTGAAGGTGAGTCGATTGGAGGTCCGTAGCCCATGTTATGGGCGTTTGAACGAAACTGCCAGAGAATAGGGGGTTCGGGCCCTGCTGGCGCGACGCGGCCCACCTGACACGGCCCGGCCCAGCCGGCATGGCTCGGACTGGCGTGGAGGTCCGGCCCAGTGTAGGCGGCCCGGCACGGCATGGGCGGTCCGGCCCGGCACGGCCGGTCCGGCTGGCGCGACCGGTTGGCCCGACGCGGGCGCGGCCCGCGTGGCCAGCGAGGAGCCGGGGGTTACAACCCCCCGTTGAACGAACCGGCGCTGCATAAGCCGCGCCGCCCAATCCGGAACGGCATCAGCCATTCTGGTCCAGCCTCCACCGCCGCGGCTAAGCCGCGACGGTTTGATCCAGCACCGGTCGCCGGCGCCGCCGCCTTCTGCGGACCACCGGACGCTCTCCGGTGGTCCGTTTCGCCTGCCTTCTTCACCAGCGGTCCTCCCGGGACCCGATCTTCACTGCGACGACTTTCAAACATAGTTTCAGTCCCGTATCACCATCTCCGTCAACACGTGCACCAACAACAAGCTGCGAAGGGTTGTCAGGCCGTGTTTGTTCGGACCGCGCCCTTTGCGTTAGGTGTTATCCATTGAAAATCATTTTAACAGAAGCTCTTAATCATTGACGAGGGTATAATTTATTCAAAATAAATTATACCAATACCATGTTATTAAATACCCACACACGAGGGTATAATTCACATAAACACTATATACGAAAACCCACTACCTCAAAAACGGTGACGAAGGTCGGCGTCACGATAGAATGGCGTCGCGGAAGAACGGTATCGATTCCGTCGATGTCGGAGGAAGGAGAACATTGTCGTTGGTGTCGGTCTTCACGGTTGGCGTCTTCTCCCTTGACACGGAGGGAGAGAAGAGTAGTTGTTCGTTCTTCGTAGAGAGAGAATGTTCTTCTTCGTTGGAGGAAAACTCTCCCTCCCCTCCTTCTCCTCCTTAGCTCTCCACCAAGGAATTAAGCCCCCCAAAAATAATAGAGTTTTCTCTCTATTATTTTTATGTCACAAAACTCAAGAGTCATCCCTCATAAAAGTGACAACACATGGATTAATTGTGGAGAGATGAATTCAAAAAGTTTTGAATTAAAAGAATGAATTAATTCACTTCATTTATGGTGGAGTGTTGGAAAACATATTAAAACATGTAATTCCAAGAGTTCAAGGGGGTTTCAAGGGAGTTTAAAAGGGGTAGTGTTCGTGTGGCCCCCTCAAACATTACCCTCCCTTTGTAAATATAAACCACCAAGTAAATAAAATAATGTCACACACTATTTTATTTAATTTATAAAAGAAAACCCAAAAGTTAACTTTTGCTCTCGACCAAACGCAATTGCGGTGAAGGTCTTCTTAAGCGAATACCGGCGCTGCGAGTTCATCGGTGCCCTCAGATTTCAATTCCGAGTTCTGGTTGAAAAGATAGAAAAACCCGCTCATTCGTTCACTGAACGTACCCGAGCTAAACTTCGGGAAATTATTACAGGCACACCGGGCCACAGAATCAGGTGTTGTCAGAAGCCGCAGTGTCGTAAAATTCCAAAGAAATTAAGAAAAAAATTTCCTTGAAATTTATGGGTCTTTATAAGCTTTTGGTGCACCTATAAACCATGTACAACTATATTTTAAGTAGCCCCTTATGGTTGGTTCCTATGACACCTAACTAGATCCATTAACTATAACTAGAACACAACCCCATTTAGTCTCACTCATTAGAAACTGAAGGATTAATAATTCTAATATACCATATCAAAACATATTAAATTATTGATTTTCACAATTCAATTATCTTCTAAATTTCAAAAAAGATGAAAATAATACAAAAAATCTTTTGACAACAATAATTTTCATTGTCTTCAAAAATAATCAACACTTTTTATCCATTTAATAAATCATAGTACTCAAAATGAATAATGGAATCATTTTGTGATGTCTTAATATCAATTAATTCCATTCCACTCTCATCATCTAAACCCATGAGGATGAGGTGATAACTCCTTCAGAAGTGTCTTAAAACACTTATGTACCAAAACACCATTATAACATGATTTTCAATATATATAGGTTAGATATTCCATTATATACTACGTATTTCAAGTTCCAAAACATATATCACCTTCTACCAACCCAAGATAGAAACTGATTCAAGATCCAAATCCTGAACCATACAAAACTAACTCTATTTATCTCAGAAAGATATTAGAACTGACCAAGACTAATTCCATTTCCTATTTCAAGGTCTAAACGAGCTGATAAAATTTGTACCAAAATGAAAGATGGATTATCCAAGACTGATACCACTTATAACATCCTTCCCTATCATTAACCAAGTGAGGATTCCATCCAACTCGTCATCCTACCTAGTCTGATACATGGTCTAATGGGTGTTCTCATTCCCCATGGGCTGGAAATTAGTGTCGGGAATTAATGTAATCACTATGGGAATGATTTTTTCAAAATATCCGGGATCAAATAGACAAACTAATCAAACTAAGAAAGAAGAAATAACCAACAACTGATCATAAATAAATACCAAAATGGATCTAGATACAAATAAAATTTTAAAACAAACCGAATAGTAAATATAAAACTAAAACTAGGCTACGTTGACAAGATCTCCATGTGACCTCTTGGTCACCTCCAACCATAAGACCAATCTGCTCCAACTATGATCACACAAACTAGAAAACCTGAACCTATAAAATAAATTGGGTTTACTACCACATAATGGCACAAGTAGGGTTTAATCTAAACTGCACAGTAGGAAACCACCATAGAATCCATACATTTAATTTCTCGAAAATAGTCCACAAACACTAGTTTGGAAATAAAAAATATATTCATTTTGTTAATTTTAACAAAAACTACAAAACATTCCACAAGACCCTATTTTAACAAAACAAAAAAAGTTTCCCTTTTCAAAAAGTAGTTTCACTTATAATGCCCCATTCTTCTTTAAAAACAAACCCAACCACCAAATCCAACAAAGTGACCAAAACCAAGTTGTGAAAAAAAATAAATGGTACCAAAAAAAGAATATAAAAACAAGCAAGAAAAATATCAAACATGCAACCGAAAAATAAACAGAACAAGTACAGATCGTAACCATAAGCTTTTCCTAAACATTCATAGAGTGATCCCAAGACATACTCTGGTTAGACTCACCTGCCAAAATATGGTGTAGATCTAGAGTCTATAACCAACTGGCCTCCCTAAACAAACCAGTCATGTGGCTTATCCCACCAGGCCCTATCAAGTCATGCGAGTAGTAACTCATCTAATCAGGGTTGATAAGAAACCATCACTCAACCCTCTAAAATATTCCCAAGAAACCCATGGTAATAGTATACTATGTAAGTTGGAGGCCCTCGTATGTGTCACTCTTCGTACCTTCCATCGTCACACTTTCCTACCCTAAACACTAACACCACCTATATGATTACCCATATAGATAAATCCACTAACTGGGTGCCCAATATATAATAAAACATTCACAAGTTCCAACCAGGCCTTCACATCAGATGATATTTCAAACCATTTACTCAAAACATAACATGGTGCTAACAAAGCATTTATACTTCCAATATGTTACAAAATGTTTGAAACCATTTCCAAAACTACATTAAACCCCACATTTTGGTTCAAAAAGAGAAATGAGATGTTATACACTTTAGTAGTTGAGGCACATCACAATAATTCCAAAAAGTTATTTACATTTCATATCCCACCCATTTCCAATACCACTTAATGCTAAATTGATAACATGAAACATGATTAAATATTCTAAAGAGGCTTTATTATCATTTAGAAACTAACAATTTCTCAAAGTTCCATATTTTCCATTACTTCAAATACAATTTTCAAACCACTTTCATATTATTTGGAAGTCAAGGGGGAATTATTGAATCATTTAGTGTTTGATGAAGGAAATAAGGAGAAAGGATAAGTGTTTTGATATTCAGGTTTTTGAGTTGATAAAGTAAACCAAGACCATCATCATTTATGTGTCGATCCATGTTTTCATTTCGAGCACACATGGATGTTATCACATCCAATGGAACACAACAAGTGTCTATGAAGTTACCCAAAACCTTTTTCAAAGAGACATCACATGCCTTCCTACCGAAACAACAAACCACCCTAAAAATTCACCCCGTATGACATATAAAGTCCAAATCAAAATCTGGGAAATTTAATAAAAAATATCTGAGGGAAAACACCAAAGAAATCATAAAATATAACTTTAAAAGAACAATTTAAACTTTATAAAACACATTGGGTACATACATACATAGAAATATTTGAATATTTATGTCAAAAAACATTTTGAGAAAATTCTACCAACATTAAGGCACCAAAACAAACCAAATAAACACATCACAAACAAGAAAAAATATTTATAAATTTATTGAAAGAACACTAGCATTAATGGAATGCATCGAAATGTAAAAGTATGGAGACACCTACTTCAATGTTGTGTGGACACAATGGAACCCTTAGAGAAGAATTAACTAAGACCCATGGGAAAACCACACACGCTAGAACCAAAGAAAACCCATCCAAACATCAACCCTAACCATTAGGGTTTGTCTAAGAGATAAACCCCCATGGAAAAACCATGAAATAAATAGGGAAATGAGAAGAGGTGATTAAAATGACAAAAAACCCAAGAAACATACATTAGAACCATGAGGGAGCATCAAATAAGTAAGGGAAGAAAAGGAGAAGAGGGTTTGGGAGACCTCACATGTGAAAAAAATGACCCATGGGAGGGGGTTTTATTTTGGGTTAATGAAAGAGAGAGGAGATTAGGGATATTAAGATTTTAAAAATTTTGGCCGCTTGCATGGTTTGGCTGCATGGTTTGAAAAATCATGTGCCAACTGTGTGCCCCTCACTATCCATAAGGGACACCCCAAAAGGTTTGGTTGCATAGTTTCTGAACCATGCGCAAACCATGCCAAATGATACTATTTAAAAGATGACCCTAGCAGCACAATTTTTTGGCCAATGCGCTCAGTTTTCTCTAAACATGTAAAAATAGTGTGCAGGCCAAAAATTCACCCAAAACATCTAAAATTTAAAAATTTTTGTTTGGGATCATCCCAAACCTCAACCAAAAAGATAGAAATCCACCAAAATAATAAAATAAAACAATTTTGATTGTTGGTTGAGAAATTCCCCTCCTCATTGGCTTGAGAAGTGATGAGTGTTCTATTAGTCCTTATGTGACAACCCTAGAACACAAAAGGATGGAAATAAATGTCCAGGGCCTCAAAAACAATTGGGAAATGAATTTCCCTTTGAAATAATAAATAATAATAATACATATATAGAAAAAAAACAATCCTATATATTTTTCTTGTGTATAAAGTACTAATCAAAACATAACCAAACAAATAAAACATATAAAAATACAAGTGGAAACCACAATACATACTCAAAGAGGATGAAAATACCAGAAGAATAAAAATACGAAGGTGACATCAGCTAGTAGAACCCAACCAATCCTTTCTCTAAAATCAGATTTCAATACCAAGGTATCATGAAGCATCACTATATAATTATGATACCTTATCTTTGCATGTGTCTCGATATATGATATCTCCAAACCTAAAATAGTCCCCAAGTAGGGGGGTGAGTCAAAATTCAATAGTATTTCTCCAATGAATTCCTAACACATTCCACTATGAAAAAACTTATTAAAAAACTTATAAAATCGTATTAAGTAGTAAAACATTTATAACAATCATAATCAATTATCCATGGAAACCAATTAACAAACCATAAAACCATTTTATAATCATTTAGAATACTCGTAACCATATATACACACACACCATGCATGTCCAAGTGATATTTCTGTACAAATGAGTGGTCTCTAATTGATATACAAGTTCATCAAAAGGTAACCAATACCAAGCACCCCAATGGAATATACCCCTTCTACAGGGTCATGCCTAATGAAAATGAACTCACCCCAACCATGTACAATTTTTTTATGTAAAACCATTACAACAAAAAATAATTTCTTTAAAATAATTCCACAAAAAAATTCCATGCATAAAAAAAACCATGATTTTAAAATCAACATTTTAAAATCATAACCCCATGGTGTTTTTGGAAATCCATCCAATTTTCCCAAAATTTACAAGGCTAACAAAAAATTAGGATTTCCACAAAGAATCATACAATGATTTCACCACAATTTCAATATAATAATTTAATTCAAAATAATACTACATGGTATAAAACAAATTGATATTGGATGTAATCCACATACCTCACAATGGTTGGTGAAAATGAAAAAAATACACAACACTATTCTAGATCGAATCTTAGATCTACATCCCTTTAATCAAGAAAATCTTAATCCAAAAAAATTCACACCATTGAAGGAGGATCTATCCACCATGGATTATATTTATGATTCCAAGAGAGATAATGATACTATATATAATATTAATGGTGAATAACATATACTTACTAATGAATCCAGCACTATAACACACTTTGATTCTCCTAAATATCACTCCTAGATCGAAGGGGATCATCACTCAACCTTATGGACAAAAGTTATTTTGGGATATAAGGTGTACTACATAAAAAAAAGATTAAAAAATTATATTTCATATTATATCCATTATTTAGGGAGGTTCAATTATACTCTTCATATGGCATCCCTCCTTTATATTATATAAATTTTCTTTACATTTTACAAATAGAGAATCTTTAAAGTTTAGTGTCTTGGATATCAGGAACATAGAACATGACAACATAAAACATTATTCTAATATAGTTTTTGGGATTCATCATAAGTTCTTCAAAAGTACAATTATTTCATCTCATAACCTGGAGACATACATTAATGGAAAGAGTGAGTAGAAGGCCTAGTAAGGAAGGCGAGGAAATCAATTTACTCGTGAAATCAATAGAAACTTGATAAGAAAACATAAAGACATGAGAAATGGTAGTAGAGGAATATCATAATGAAAAGAACATGAATACTAACTTGAATATGTAGACACAACATTTAATTTATACATTCATGAACATATCACCAAGGTTCATTCCCAAGGTGTCATAAAAATTACCTTGGTTATTCACCAAGGTATTGTAAAACTTGTCATCTCTAGAGATTAAATTCCTTACCCAATGCATTGAAGTGCTATCAGGGAGCACCCTTAATATGTCTTTACTTTAATGTGTTCCCCATAGATCGTAATAAAAAATTTCCTAAAAAACCCAAAGAGAATAAAAGAAATGGATTTCATATCAAAATATTGACGTTTTTAAAAAAAATTCTTAAAAACAAGATCATTATGTCATTTATAACCCATGGAAAGGGGTTTAGGGTTATAGGTATGAAAATTCCAGAATAAAATATATCAATTTTATGTCTTGATGAATACCCTAGAAATAAAATAATTTTGGGTATTCACTTAAAGAAAATGAGAGAAATTATTGAGAGAAAGAGAGAAATTTTGAGACGAAAATTCTACAGCATAATGACTATACAACATGGTTTTAGAAAATATTGAAAAGAGAGGAGGCAAGGAGAAAACATTTAGAAATAACTAATAATATAGTATAATGACAGAATAAAATAGGAATAAGATCATCGTATGGATATTTTAATGACATACCACATGAAAAATAAACTTGAATGAAAAGAGAAGATGTTATTTCTTTTATGAACAATTCGACAGCCTAACGACATTGCTTAAAATTCAGAAAAATAAGTTGATGAGAGAAGAAGTGGTCTATCTTCAATTTAACATGAAATGGACAGTAGTAGGTATATATAAGAATAAACCCCCACATAATAAAATGGAATCTATAAGACATAACATAAAGGATGTCATGACTTAAAAGAGGAGGGTGAAAGATCCCCTAACCATGAAGAGTAACTTTGAATGCTTGAAGGTTGGAACCTAGGGGGCTTGAGGGAACCTTGGGTGGACTCCTTGGGAGGTAAAAGACCATATATTATTTGAGTTTTATTTTGGAATGTAAGTATTGAAAAAATTGCTTGGTTTTTATAGAAAAAGTAAGGGAATATTTAATTAATTTCCAAGGGACACCTCATCGGTGGTATTTGAAAAACCATGGACTTGCCCATTTTTTTGCCCACGGTATTGGCCACTTGGGACACCTCATTGAATATATTACTATTCAAAAGTCTACCGTAATGATTACATCATTATTACATCATTAATGATTTTATTAAACATCCAAAACTCAAAACTGTATTTTCACTATTCACCGAAAAATGAAACATTTTATAAAAATATCAAAAATTCACCATAATCTAATATCGATGATCTGAATTCAAAAACGAAATTTTTTTTTATGAAAATAAATTTATCAATATTTCTAATTTAATTTTTAAATAAAAATCATTATTTATTCAAAAAAACAACTCTAAAACTGTAACTTGTTTTGTAATACCTTGAAAAAATATTCAAGGTCCCATAAAATTATCGTATAACCATAAGAAAATTAAATAACAATTTATGATTACATTTTATGAAAATAAATTTACATTTTAAATTATTAAATTAATTATAAAACTGTAAATAAAGTATTTTTAACATACAAAAATACCAAAACATATACAATGATCGTTTTTTCACTTTTAATATGTCTAAATTATATTTATACATTCATGGGTGACATTTCTATTTTTTGGCCAAATTACTATTCTTCACTATACATTACCATTCATAAGGGTATGTTATTATTCATGATTTACTATTCACTAAAAATCAATTTGATCTTATTAGACCCTAAATTTCATATAGGTCACAACTGTAGAAGACCAATTTTTGAAAATAATTCCGCATTATTAATTATTTAATGTATACAAAAATATTTTAAAATACACTTTTTCCAAAATTCATCAATAAAATGGAACTTTTATAAATTCATCCTATATTTATTCAGACAATATAAATTTAAAAATTTAACATAATAAGAAATAACTATTTTATTTATAAAAAAGGATTACACAACGTAACTAAGGTCTTGTTGCATAGCCCCTTATAACCCCTGCATACGACCAAAGTGTAAGATATGCTATGGTTATTGAATCTTGGGGTAGCTTGGACAACATTGCCTAAGTGGTGATTTAAATCGGTTTGAACTTCTCCCTTAGGTGATTTCTTTCAAGATTCACATGTTGATGTTCGACTTGGGCTTGGTCCAGAGCAAAACCTAGTGATGCTTCCTCCTTCCCAAGCTCCGACAGATGGGAATCATATGGCCTGAGTCTACTAGATGAGGCCAACGACTCTTCATTCTGTATTAATTAACAAAGATCAATTTTATTTATAAACAATAATCGTAACATTAAGAGTTTAGTTTCCAATAGTCATATTGACCAACAGTCATATAATAGTCGAAATCCAATGGTATCACTTCATTAATTAAAGGATATAGTTTTGTGGAGTATAAAATGAAATAACACACAAATTTAGGAAAAAATATTATTCAAAAGTTTGGGTCATTACATTCCTCCCCCCTTAAAGATTTTTTCCCCAAAATTTCAACTCGTACCCTCAGAAGAGAATAGGTGTGGGTACTTCTACCTCAAAGACTCCTCTGGTTCCCATGTGGCTTCTTCACATTTGCGGTTCCTCTATAACACCATAACCAGGTGGGTAGTCTTGTTGTGTAGAACATTGTCCCTATGACCTATGATCTCCACCAGCTACTCCTCATAAGAGAGGTCATGTTCCAATTGTATCACCTCTAGATTTGGTACATGTGAAGGGTAAGGTATGTACTTCCTCAAGAGGAATACGTGGAAGACATCATGAACTTGTGCTAGACTTGTATGAAGTGAAAGATGGTAGGCAACTGTTCCTATGTGACCAAGGATTTCATAGGGGCCAATATACCAAGGGATGAGATTCATATTCTTCCCAAACCTCATGAATATCTTCCAAGGTGAAATTAAAAAAAGGCCTTGTCACCAACATCAAACTCCAAGTACCTTCGACAGTTATCAACATTTCTCTTTTTTCGACTCTGAGCTTCCATAATGTGTTGATGGATGGCATGGACCTTTTCTGTCATCTCTTGCACAAGATCAGGCCCAAGAAGCTTTCTGTCACCAGCATCATGCCATCAATAGGGAGTTCTACATCACTTAACATATAGATCTTCATAGAGTGCCATTTGAATGATTGATTGGAAGATGTTGTTTTAAGAGAACTCAATTAAAGGTAGATGTTGATCCCATATGCCTTTAAAATCCATTGAGCATGTTCTCAACATGTCCGTGAGTGTTTGAATAGTCCTTTTATATTGGCCTTTAGTTTGGGGGTGATAAACCGTAATGAAATTTAAATCAGTACTCAGAGCATGTTGAAGACTTCTCCAATATTTGACTGTTAATATTAGACCACAATCAGATATGATAGAAAGTGGAACTCCATCCAGCTTTACCACTTCCTTCATGTAAATCATGAATATTTGATCAAAAGTGAAATCCTCACGAATATAGATAAAACGTGCAGTCTTGGTGATACGGTCCACAATAAACCATATCGCATTATTTCCTTTGGAAGTTATTGGGATACCAGTGACGAAGTCTATAGTGATATTGTCCAACTTCCATGCCAGTATGTGTAGTCATTGCAATACCTGTTTAGGAATTTTTCACTCTACCTTCACTTGCTGACATACCAGGCACCTTGAAGTGTAGTCAGAAATCTCACTTTTCATATTATCCCACCAATAATGATCACGAATGTCTCTATACAATTTATTGATTCCTGGATTTATTGATAAAGTAGAGATATGAGCATCATCCATCAGCTCCTTCTTTATTTCCAGAATAGATGGAACACATAGTCTTGTGCAAAATTTTAGAAAACATTCTTCATCAATATTGAACTCAAGAAATATACCATCCTTCACAGCATCAAACTTATTCTGTTACAAAGGATTTTATTTCTATGCTTTCTTGATCTTCTCTAGTAACGACAGTTGAGAAATAATTTGGGTTAGGGTTGATGATGTCCCTTCTCTTATAATTCCCATGTCCAGCTTTATTAGGTCATTAATCAAAGGTTCTCTTTTCATCCTCAGCATGGAAATAAAATCTGGGTCAATCCTACTTAATGCATCATCGACATTGTTTTCTCTTCCGGGATGATAATGAACTGAACAATCATATTATTTGAGAATTTTCAACCATCTCCTCTATCTCATGTTCAATTCCTTTTGTGTGAAAATATTTTTCACACTTTGATGTTCTGTGTATATATCACATTTCTCTCCAAAAAGATAGTGCCTCTATATTTTCAGAGCAAAAATGACCCCAGCTCGCTCCATATCATGCGTAGGATAGTTCTGATCATGAGTCTTTAGCTATCGAGATGAATAATCAATGACTTTGTCATTTTTAATGAGGATTCACCCAAGCCCTTTTTGTAACACCCCGAGCTTCCATGATATGCCTCTCTTTCAATAATGCAATAGCTTGAATTGTACACAAGTTCGAGTTCTAAAACACCGCGACTAATCAAAGTAGCCGTTATGAATAGTAATACCAACTTTTTAAAATTATAGAAATTTTATATTTCAAAATGGACTTCATTTTTGTATTCGTAATATCGAAATTATCCTAAGTTGAATTTTTTGTAATTTTCTGAGAACTTCCAATTTATATGAATAGTGAAAAATACTTAAAACAAATTTTTTAATAAAAACAATTATACTGATAAATTATACTATTTAGTGGTTTTAGAGTATAATTAGAATATATTTTTACCATTTTATCCAATGGTGGTCATTGGAATTAATTTCACTTTGAAATTGGACATAAACAATTGTCGATCTTTTGATATATATTATTTCTTAAAAACACTCTATTTGTTGTGACAACGGGAATTAATTATAAAATTAATTAATTCAAATTAAATGTTTGGAATTTTGTAAAATAGACATCATTTTTGAATTCGGAATATCACTTATAGCCTAGGGTGAAATTTTGGCATTGTTCTGAAAAACTTCAATTTTTAATGAATAGTAAAACCACTAAGTGGAGGTTAAAAAACTGATTTTTCATTTAAATGAAACATTACCACATCTGTGATTTGATTTTCAAAAATCCGACATACATGGTTCTCATTGATAAGTAAAATGTGGTTCAATGGGATTAAAATAATTTTTTGGTGAATAGTAACTTTTAAGTTTAATTAATCGCGATTAAAGGTAATTAGTGAAATTTAAGGTAAAAATGATATTATAAAAATATGAAAATACCTTTACACTTGTCCTACCACTATTGTATGAGTCATATCCGACCAAGACAATCCATGGGTCAACTTGGGGACCCCATGGAGCCACTTTGGTAGGAAAATGACATTAAAAACTTTTTATTTAATGTTAAAATAAAAATGTCACAAACATGAGTTGTTTTACTAAACCAATTTTTAAATGGGGTTATACAAGTCATAGTTTTGACTATAAATATTCATTAGAAAGATAAAAATATTTCCTACATCATGATACTTTTTTTATAATTTTTAGACATTAAATAAATTAAATTATTTATGACACCATGATGATGCAGCGATTATCTCATTAATTAACGATTTAAATAAAATGAAAACTTAATATAAAATATTAGACTTATACTTGTCAAAAACCTATTGGATGAGTAGATTTAGAACTCTTATCACCTTAGCCTCGAATTATATAAGTTTGGGACCTTTTGAATCTGAAAATTAATTGTATAATAAAGTAACATTTCATTACTTTCCAAGAGTGCCCCTCCTCTCCACTTATAAAAGGCCCCCACCACTACCACATTACTCACACTATCAAAGCCTTTTGGCTCGGCCAAACTGTGCCCAAATACTCTCCCAACTTCCCTCCCTTACTCCTAGAAGCCTCACTTTGGGCATAATTCTTCCCAAGGAATCCTTTGGCTCAAATCAAAAGAGTTACCCGATTTTAAGGTAATGTCTTCTCTTATGTTGTTTTGTTTTATTTTGATTATCCAACCCCTAAACTCTTTTTATTCATTTCTTTTGTAACAACACCTGTATCCTCAATATACTAGTATGTTTTTATAAGAAGTATTCGAGCTACACTTACACAAACCTACATCTAATGGTTAAAGAACATACTGTTTCTGTGGATGGCGAATTTCTGCCTCATGAAACGATGATTGTTCAACACTCATATAACACCTTCAAAGGTGGACATTAAGATGTCATTGTATTTATATGTGATATGTTTATGTTATTGTTAAGCTTATTTATTTTTCATTTATGGAATACCTTTATTGTTTCCATTATGGGTAAACGCGATACTTTCATTTTAGGAAGTGCGGACTACCGCCCCCTCAGAGTGATTTGAATCGTTAATGCCATATGTGGGATGTATAAAGGATGGAGTAAATGCTATTAGACATTATATTATACTGGAAATATAGTATACCTCTATATAATTATAATTTCATTCCATTAAATATGAAATCGAAATGAAAGTAGCGTTCATGCGTACGTACGGCTTACCGTCTCCATGAACGGTGCATTTCATTTCTTACCTCTAAATGTTATGTAATATTATAAATGAATGTATATACTGGATATATATGATGTATATGATATATAAATCATGAATATAATTATATATATAATGTATATATTACCACATGAACGAAGTGTAATTATAAGAAGTTTATTTTGTTTTATACACAAATTTCTTCTATACGGTGTATAAACCCCTTTGACTTTTATGTTTATTCAAAAGGAATCTTTTTTATACGAAGAATTTTACTAAACGACAAAAAGGAATGTTTTTTATTGTCGTACGTATGCGGCAACAACGAATTCTCCGCCGCCGTGACAATTATTTGAGTTTCGGCTTCCTCTACAAGCTATAACTTGTTTAAATGAAAAATAATTACAATGTTTTAATTTTCTTTTATTTTGGTATTGAAAATGGTTTTGAAAGTGTTTTTTATATCAATGTGTTCTATTGATATCTTGTGATTGAAATGTGGAAATGTTATGATTCCTTTATGCATGATTTATGTGATACGATTATGTTATGGTTTATGATATGTTTAAACCTGTTCATATGAGGAATGCATTGGACTTAATAAGTGACGGGTGGAGCCCGTTATAGCTCCTCGATGCATCGGTAGGTCTCATGAGACAAACTAGTGTCTTGGCATGAGGCCTTGACAAAATCTTATTTGTAGTCTTGGCACGAGGCCTTGGCTACGTGGTTTTGATAGTCTGGCATTATGCATTCCATCATTATGAAAGTGGTTATTGATATTTCATGTGATTATTCGACTAGTAGAATATCCATGTGAGTAAGTAAATGGAATTATTTCATTTCACTTTTTCCATATTATGCTAAAGTTCAAGTTTAAAAGGATTTTGTTTTAGTTATACATTGCCTTAAATGTTAATGTTTATTTATGAAAGCTTCCGCTATATTGTTATCCTTACTGAGCATCTGAGCTCACCCCTTTCAATGTTTTAATTTTTTCCAGGATGTGAAGAAGTATATTATGAATGACCTGCAGGGATAATATAAGGGGATATGAAGAGAAGATGTTGTAGTTTTGTTTTACTTTATGATGTAATGTAAGACTTATGAATGTATCTAGTGTTTCCAAGGCTACTAAACTAATCGGTATTTCAAGACTTGATCTTTTGTGATCATTCCAATGCTACGCAATAATGCACCGACTCTGGGCAACTGGGGTCGGGGCGTTATAGTTGGTATCAGAGGTAGTTTAGTACTAACCATGGAAGCAAGATTTAGATAAACTCTGATTAGATCACATATCCCAAAGATAGAATTTGAGGATTCGTATAGAAGAAATTCCTAGAATTTTGGTATTATAGAGATTTTGTGAGTTTTCCGAGCAATACATCCCTGTCTAGATACGAGCAGGTAGAGGTGGCCCTAGCACAGATGTACCTAGGGGTAAAACATGAAAACACCGCTTTGAGCTAGACTCGAACAGGAACTGGTACACGACAACGGGCCTTGCTGCACTCTTGGTTACGACACTCCCGGGGGATATGCTTAGGATAATTCTCTTTTTCTTTACTAACCACTATGAAGGGTAATGAGTATATACTTTCCCAAAGAAAACATTTATTTTGATTATGGATTATATCCATAAATAGCTCAATTTATGTTAAGTGTTTTTCAAGTTTGTAATTAAGTATTTGGATTCATAAACTGATCTAGTTTATGCCATTGTTTAGAAATGGAGCCTAGTGGAAGGAATGGAAACCGTATCAATGCACGCACTCCGTGTAGGGATTTCCCTCCTGATCAAGATAATTATTGTGGATATGGAGATACAACTGGTGCTGATCAAATTATTACCATACTAGGACAACTCACTCAGGTTATGAATAATAACCTTACTCGTATGGAGCACCCTGATCCGCAACGTGGAGGATCAATGTTAGACCGCTTCATGAGGCAAAAAACACCAACATTTAATGGGGGTACAAATCCATTAGTAGATGAGCAATGGATAAACTCCTTAGAAAAAATATTCCATTCCTTGGGGAGTAGCGAAAGGGAGAAGGTTGTCATGGCAGTTTACCGCCTCACTGGAGATGCCGATCAATGGTGGTCGCTGATTCAAAACACAAAGGAAGATGAAGAAGTATCCAATATGGAATGGAGAGAGTTAAAAGATATTTTCTTAGAAAAATACTTTCCTCGTGACCATCGAGCAGATATGGAAAGGCAATTTCTGAGTCTGAGACAAAAGGAGGATGAGAATGTCGCAAAGTATGAGGCCAACTTTACAAAGTTAGAAAGGTATGCTGGAGATTATATACGTAGCCCAAGAAGTAAGATTGATCGTTTCTTTGATGGGTTAAAACCATTTCTCTGTCGAGCTTTAGTATCACAATCCTTCTCATCATACGAAGATATTGTCTCGTGTGCTATCAAGACAAAAAAGGAATTCTCTAAGTCTTATGGCAACAAAGTAAAGCAAGAGAAGAAGTGAACGGTGGAACAAGAGATAGATAAATGGAAAAAGGGATAGAAGGATTTTCCATTATGCGATAATTGTGGTAAGAATCACCCCAGTACTTGCCTAAAAGGAATGGGAGTTTGTTATAAATATGGAGAAAAAGGTCACCAGGCTCGTGATTGCAAGGGAAATAAAGAGGCTATCAATGTTGAATACTACAATTGTAGAGAAGTGGGGAATTATGCAAATGAATTTCCTAAGCGTCCGGGAAACTTACCTTAGAAAAGGCCAAGGGATAAAGGACAATCTTATATTGTTACTACAGTTGAAATGGAATAATTAATGTCTTAGTGCTTTTGGACTCAAGGATTATATTCTGGTTATAAGAATAATGTGATATATATAAAAATTGTACTACAGTACTTGTTGTTTTCATTAAGGATTTAATATGATGAAGGTAATCATATTTTTAGTATGTGATAATAAGAGAAACTTTACTTTGTTTGGGGAATCTTATGTTACAATTGATTTTGGAATTTAAAGAACTTTTAGAAAAAGTCTGGATAGAGGTATTTTGGATAACTATAAAGGTTGGAATGGATTAAGTTGATCTTTGGATAGTATTGTTTAAGGTTAAAACATTTCTGAAGATTATTTTTGGAATATTATAATACTATAGTTTTAGGAAAATGACAACCTGCAGGTCGGGGGATAACCCGTTGCGTCGGACAAAGCTGCAGGAATCGAACCCACAACCATAGTGTGACAGGCCTTTATTACCTACCACTAGCCTACAGGAAGTCCCTGGTTATTACAAAATAGTTTTACTAATCTAAATGGTATGTGTTAATATTTGGAACCTTATACAATTAAGATAAATAGAATATTTTTGAGTTTTATTACCTTTTAGAGTGAAAGATGGGTTTGTCGTAAAAATTTATTAAAGAATGAAAGTCTACATGACAAGTATGTATATTCCCTTACGTTCTTAGTAAATCTCCAAAATAAATTCCTCAACTTTATAAAAGGTAACTTAAAACAAAAATGTTTCCTGTTAACTTTTTCAACTGGGGATTCAATGACCGTTTAACCAATCAAAAGTTTGTGATTTTCTTATGGTTAACTTTCTCCTAATCCAGTTTTCTACAACTCTCCATCAGACCTTGATGGTTTGTTTTTCTTCTATATCCATATTTTCATAGAATCCTAGTATGGGCTATGTTGGGTGACCTTTTTACTTATCTTTCTATCTTTTAAAGTTATATTTTTATTAACCTTATTTCCGATGTGGGTTTTCCACAAAGGTATTTCCTATATTCAACCTTTTATGTTCAAAGAAAAATTTCAAATTGCGAGGAAGCAATTTATTGAAGGAGGGTAGAATGTAACACCCTGAGCTTCCACAATACGCATCTCTTTCAATAATGCAATAGCTTGCATTGTACGCAAGTTCGAGTTCTAAAACACCGCGACTAATCAAAGTAGCCGTTATGAATAGTAATACCCACTTTTTAAAATTATAGAAATTTTATATTTCAAAATGGTCTTCATTTTTGTATTTGTAATATCGAAATTATCCTAAGTTGAATTTTTTGTAATTTTCTGAGAACTTCCAATTTTTTATGAATAGTGACAAATACTTAAAATAACTTTTTTAATAAAAATAATTTATAGTGATAAATTATAATATTTACTGGTTTTAAAGTATAATTAGAATATATTTTTACCATTTTATCCAATGGTGGTCATTATAATTAATTTCACTTTGAAATTGGACATAAATTATTGTCAATCTTTTGATATATATTGTTTCTTAAAAAAACACTATTTGTTGTGATAGTGGGAATTAATTATAAAATTAACTAATGCAAATTATATGTTAGGAATTTTTTAAAATTGAAATAATTTTTGAATTCGGAATATCACTTATAGCCTAGGGTGAAATTTTGGCATTGTTCTGAAAAACTTCAATTTTTGATGAATAGTGAAACCACTAAGTGGTATTTAAAAAACTAATTTTTCATTTAAATGAAACATTACCACTTCTGTGATTTGATTTTCAAAAATCCTACATACATGTTTGTCATTAAGAAGTAAAATGTGGTTCAATGAGATTAAAATAATTTTTTGGTGAATAGTAACTTTTAAGTTTAATTAATCGTGATTAAAGGTAATTAGTGAAATTTAAGGTAAAAATGATATTATAAAAATATGAAAATACCTTTAAACTTGTCCTACCCCTATTGTATGATTCATGGCCGACCAAGACAATCCATGGGTCAACTTGGGGACCCCATGGAGCCACTTTGGTAGGAAAATGACACTAAAAACGTTTTATTTAATGTTAAAATAAAAATGTCACAAACATGAGTTGTTTTACTAAAACAATTTTTAAATGGGGTTATACAAGTCATATTTTTGAATATAAATATTCATTATAAATCTAAAAATATTTCCTACATCATGATATTTTTTTATAATTTTTAGACATTAAATAAATTAAATTATTTATGACACCATGATGATGCAACGATTACCTCATTAATTAACGATTTAAATAAAATGAAAATATAATATAAAATCTAAGACTTATACTTGTAAAAAACCTATTGTATGAGTATATTTAGAACCCTTATCACCTTATCCTCGAATTATATAAGTGTGGGACCTTTAGAATCCGAAAAAGCATTGTATAATAAAGTAACATTTAATTACTTTCCAAGAGTGCCCCTCCTCTCCACTTATAAAAGGCCCCCACCACTACCACATTACTCACACTATAAAAGCCTTTTGGCTCGGCCAAACTCTGACCAAATACTCTCCCAACTTCCCTGACTTACTCCTAGAAGCCTCACTTTGGGTAGAATTCATCCCAAGGAAGCCTTTGGCTCAAATCAAAAGAGTTACCCGATTTTAAGGTAATGTCTTCTCTTATGTTATTTTGTTTTATTTTGCTTATCCAACCCCCTAAACTATTTTTATTAATTTCTTTTGAAACAAAACCAGTATCCTCAATATACTAGGATTTTGTTATAATATGTATTCGAGCTACACTTACACACACCTACATCTAATGGTTAAAGAACATACTATTTCTGTGGATGGTGAATTTCTGCCTCACGAAACGATGATTGTTCAACACTCATATAACACCTTCAAAGGTGGCCATTAAGATGTCACTGTATTTATATATGATATGTTTATGTTATTATTAAGCTTCTGTATTTTTCATTTATGGCATACCTTTGTGGTTTCCATTATGGTTAAACGCGATATTTTCATTTTAGGAAGTGTGGACTACCGCCCCCTCAAAGTGATTTGAATCGTTAATGCCATATGTGGGATGTATAAAGGATGGAGTAAATGGTATTAGACATTATATTATACTAGAAATATAGTATACCTTTATATATTTATAATTTCATTCCATTAAATATGAAATAGAAATGAAAGTAGCGTTCATGTGTACGTACAGCTTACCGTCTCCATGAACGGTGCATTTCATTTCTTATCTCTAAATGTTAGGTAATATTATAAATGAATGTATATACCAGATATATATGATGTATATGATATATACATCATGAATATAATTATAGATATAATGGATATATTACCACATGAACAAAGTGTAATTATAGGAAGTTTATTTTTGACTCAAGTACCTAAGATTGTCAAAACGACCATTATTAACATAAATAATTACATAATGTTCATAACATGGTAATAAGTGATATAAAATGAATTATAAACTTGAAAAATGTTCTTAAGAAATTATAAATTAACTCTAGTTTATTATTCAGGAGATCAAAGAACGGTCGAGTGAATTCGGACACGAGGTAAGGGAACTTCTTAACCCAATTTCCATTCTTTGGGTTAATCTCCTACTTTCAAATTATGTCATGATATTATTATTTCCTATCTTGTATTTTTACTTTATTTATGTGTACTTGTATTGAATACACATAATATATCTATTTTATTTAAAATAATGATCTTTTTAAGGGACTTCGTCTCAATCTCCATTCATTGAGGCATATTTTTTTTATACACAAATTTCTTCTATAAAGTGTATAAACCCCTTTGACATTTATGTTTATTCAAAAGGAATATTTTTTATATGAAGAATTTTACTAAATGACAAAAATGAATGTTTTTTCTTGTCGTACGTATGTGGCGACAACGACTTCTCCGCCACCGTGACCATTATTTGAGTTTCGGCTTCCTCTACAAGCTATAACTTTTTTAAATGAAAAATAATTACAAAGTTTTAATTTTATTTTATTTTGGTATTGAAAATGGTTTTGAAAGTGACTTTTTATATCAATTTGTTGTATTGATATCTTGTGATTGAAATGTGGAAATGTTATGTTTCCTTTATCCATGATTTATGTGATACGATTATGTTATGGTTTATGATATGTTTAAACCTGTTCATATGAGGAATGCATTGGACTTAATAAGTGACTGGTGGAGCCCGCTATAGCTCCTCGATGCATCGGTAGGTCTCATGAGACAAACTAGTGTCTTGGCACGAGGCCTTGAAAAAATCTTATTTGTAGTCTTGGCACGAGGCCTTGGCTATGTGGTTATGATAGTCTGGCATTATGCATTCCATCATTATGAAAGTGGTTATTGATATTTTATGTGATTATTCGACTAGTATAATATCCATGTGAGTAAGTAAATGGAATTATTTCATTTTAATTTTTCCATATTATGCTAAAGTTCAAGTTTAATAGTCTTTTGTTTTAGTTATACATTTCCTTAAATGTTAATGTTTATTTATGAAAGCTTCCGCTATATTGTTATCCTTACTGAGCATCTGAGCTCACCCCTTTCAATGTTTTAATTTTTTCCAGGATGTGAAGAAGTATATTATGAATGACCTACAGGGATAATATAAGGGGATATGAAGAGAAGATGTTGTAGTTTTGTTTTACTTTATGATGTAATGTAAGACTTATGAATGTATCTAGTGTTTCCAAGGCTACTAAACTAATCGTTCTTTCGAGACATGATCTTTTGTGATCATGCCAATGCAATGCAATAATGCACCAACTCTGGGTAACTGGGGTCGGGGCGTTACACTTTTAGAGATGCATCGCTAAAAATAATGAATCCTTATCCAATTGAGGGAAGAGTTAGCATGGGTGTGGTGACCAATCTCTTTTTCAGATCTTGGAAATTTCCTCACACTCATTTTTCTAGATGAACATGACCCCATTTTGAGTTAACTTGGTTAATGGATTTAAAAGTCATGAAAAGTTTTTCACAAATCTCCTATAATATCCCGCTAATCCAAGAAAAATATGAATCTCAATTATTGTTGTCGCCTAAGGCCACTCTTCTACAAATTTTGTCTTTGCAGGGTCAATTTTGATTCCTTCATTGGTAATAATGTTCCCCAAGAAAGCAACTCGTTGCAACCAAAATTCATATTTTCTGAACTTTCCAAAAAGCCTCTCCTTCCGTAGAGTTTTCAAAATAACACTTAGATGATCCTCATGCTCATCACAAATTTTGGAATATATCAAAATATCATCAATGAAAACCACCACAGGGTTATCAACGTATCCCTTAAAGACTCTATTCATCAAATCCATAAAAATAACAGGTGCATTAGTCAGTCTAAAGGGTATACCAATTAACTCATAATGCTGAAATCTTCATCGTAAATTAGTTTGGGGAATATATACTTCCTTCACCCTCAATTTATGATAGCTAGATCGAAGATCAATCATAGAGAATAATTGAGCCCCATGAAGTTGGTCAAATAAGTCATCAATTCTTGAAAGAGCGTATTTTTTCTTCAATGTGATCTCATTTAATTCTCTATAATCAATGCATAGCTGCATTGATCCATCCTTCTTCATTACAAATAGAACAGGTGCTCCCCAAGGTGACACATTCGGTCAGATAAAACCCTTATCCAAAACTTCTTGGAGTTTTTTTTAACTCCTCTAGCTCCACATTTTCTATCCTATATGGGGCCTTTGATATCAGATGGGATCCAGGTACAAGTTCAATAGAGAATTCTACCTCTCTTTTTGGGGGAGGTTTAGGTAACACCTCAAGAATTACGTCAATTTATTCCTAGACGGCAGGGGAATTTTCTATCCTTATACTCTCATTTCCTTCTTCTTCTTTACCGATTAAATCTATAAAGAAAGATATAAGAAGTTATTTTAAACAATTATCAGGTAGGGATATCTCTCCTTGGAATAAAACTCTAGGTTTTCCATTTATGACTACTGAGATTTCCTTGCTTTTAAATTTGATCTTAGCATTATACTTTGAGAGCCAGTCCATCCCTAGTATATTGTCGAATTCCAACATGGGAATGACTACTATATTTGCGATAATATAGTGCTCAATAAATCTAATACTAATGTTTATAAACACTAAAAATGATTGGATAATCCCACAAGGAGTCTTTACTGATAATTGTACTTTTAGGAATTTTGGAGTTGATTCTAAATTCTTGGAAAAATTGGAGGAAATAAAGGAATGCGTAGAACCAAAATCTAATAATGTACTTGCTAGATTTGATAGAAAAACAAGAGTACCTTCCACCACATCATTTGGCTCTTGAACATCATCCAAAGTGATTGAAAAAGTACGACCTTGTTCCCTTGGCCGATTCTGAGGCTGATGGTGATTCCCCTCCACTGCCCTTGGATTTGGACAATGATTGGAAAAGTGCCCAAGTTGTCCACACTTATAGAATTGGACATCAGGTAGGGCCAGTACGATCTTCACCTTGTCGTTAGTGTTGGGAAGTTGAGGCTTCACCTCAATACAACAATTCCACGCAGTATTTACATCTCTTCCACACTTGTAGCACTTCCCGCTCCTGAGCAGTCAGTTCCTTTAATGATTTTCACCACATTTATTATACGTGGGATGTTTCACATTCTTGCCTCATCTTCCCTGATCAAAGCTCATCCCTAAGCATGGATCTATCAATATTTTCCCATCATTGGATTTATGAGACCCTTGCGTCTCACAAAACAACAGTTCGACATTCATCGCACTTCGCACGATCTCCTCACAGCTATCATAGTCTCGGTTGGCTAGATTCTTCCATAGATTAGGTCTTAGTCCACCGAAGAATCTATCATTCTTACCATTTGGATCCATGACAAAGATAGAGGTGTAACATGAATTCCTTGTGAATTTCATCTCATACCATCCCACAGATTCATTATCCTTCTGCTTCAGCTTGAGAAACTATTTCTCCATTGTTGTTCTCATCAATCGAGGGAAATACTTGTTGAAGAAGATCCCTCTGAACTCTTAACACTCCATAGATTTAGCCTATACTCTTGGACTTGTGTTTCTTATCTACTCCCACCACTGATCAGCTTCTCCCTCTAAGCGGTAAACAGCTAGGGTGACATTCTCTTGTTCCGAACAGCAGAGCACAGAAAAGATCTTCTCGATAGTGTTGATCCATTGTTCTGCAATAAATGGGTCGGTAGATCCACTAATGGTTGGTGGTCATTGACACATAAAGGACTCAATATAATGATGTTCCCTTCGTGATGAAATTGGTTTCTTAGCTTGATTCAAGTTAGTTCCCATATCTTGAGTCAGTTGGTTCATGATTCTCATTAAAGTTTCCATTCCAGATTCCATCAGAGGACTATCAGTGCATGATCCATTGAAGTCACCATTTTTGTGGTTCCCCCTGTTTCCCACAATTTTCTAAAAGAACAAAACTTAGTGAGAAGATTAGTTCATTTACGAATCTTTTAACTATAAATGATTTTATGTCTTAAAACATCATCCTTAAATAATTACATTTCTCTATAATTCCTTCATAATGATTCATAAAAAGCTTATGTTTAACCAAACATATCCCATAAGAGTGTCAAACTAGGAGTGGAGCAAGGCCCGTTGTCATGTACCAAGATACCCTAGGTCAATCCTGAAACTCCTTGTCAGAGTTTTCACCCCATGGTACATCTGTGCCAGAGCCACATCCACTTGTTCGTATCCAGATGGGGATTTATTTGTTCGGAAATAACTTAGTTAATATTTTACCCAAAAACCAGGAAGTTTTCCAATATTTAAAATTTTCTATAAGGTTCTTACTAATGTTTTCATAGAATTGTTTCTAAAAATAACTAAACTATTCTCTGATACCAAATGTGGAATCCTGCCATTTTATTACATAACTTTTCATTACATTTTTTAAATGGAGGATCTTTAAAGTGAAGTGTCTTGGAAATAAGGAACATAAAACATGATAACATAAAAAATTATTCTAATCCACTTTTAGAGATTAATCATAAGTTCTTACTTTGTACATTTATTTCATCTCATAACCTGGAGACATACATCAATGGAGTGGGTGAGCAGAAGGCCCAATAAAGAGAGCAAGGGAATCCGTTTACTTGTGAAATCAATAAGAACATGATAAAATAACATAAAGACATGAGAAATGGAAGAAGAGGAATATCATAATGTAAATGAGATTAATAATAACATGAATATGTGTCTACAACATTTAATTTAGACATTCATGAACATATCACCAAGGTTTATCCCCAAGGTGTCATAAATTTTACCAAGGTTATTCACCAAGGTATCGTGAAACTTTTTATCTCTAGAGATTAAGTTCTTTACCCATTGCATTAGACCACTATCAGGGTGAACCATTAATATGAATTTATTTTCATGTGATCCACATAGATCATAATCATACATTTCATAAATAACCCAAATAGAATAAAAGAAATGGGGTTCATATCAAAATCGTGACATTTTTTTAGAAAAAATCTTAAAAACAAGATCATTAAGTCATTTATAAACCATGGAAAGGAGTAAAGGTTATATGTATGTCAATAACAGAATCAGATATATCAATTTTATGTCTTGATGAGTAAACCATAAATAAAATAGGTATGGGTATTCCCATAAATAAAATAAGATAATTTCATGAGATTAAGAGATAAATTTTGATACGAAAATTGTACAACATAACAACTATACAACATGGTTTTAGAAAATATTGAAAAGAGAGGGGGAAAAGACAATCCATTTATATATTATTCATAATATAGTATAGGGAAGAAATAACACAGAAATAAGATCATGGTATAGATATTTTAATGAAATACCACCTGAAAATAAAACTTGAATGAAAAGAGAAGATGTGATTTCTTTTGCGTGCAATTCGGCAACCTAACGATGTTGCTTAAAATTAAAAAAAAATAATTTAATGAGAGAGGAAATGGTCTCTCATAAATTGAAAATGAGATGGAAATTAGTAGGTATATAGAAGAACAAACCCCTATATAATAAAATGGAATCTATAAGACATAACATAATGGAAGTCAAGACTTAAAAGAGGAGGGTGAAAGGTTCCCTTACCTGGAAGAATAACATCGAATTCTTTAAGGATAGGACATTGGGGGGATTGAGGGGACATCGTGAGGACTCCTTGGGAGGTAAAAATACAATATATTTGTTGAGGAGTATTTTGGATTGAGAGTAATGAGTTAATGACTTGGCATTTATAGAAAAACTGAGGGAATATTTAATTAATTTCTCAGGGATACCTCATCAGTGGTATTTTAAAAACCATGTGCTTGCCCATGGTATTTTACCATGGTATTGGCACTTAGGAAACCTCATAGAATATATTAATATTCACAAGTTGACCAGAATTATTACATCATTATTACATCATTAATGATGTCAATAAACACCCAAAACTCAAAACTGTATTTTCACTATTCACTGAAAAAGAAAACATTTTATAAAAATCTCATAAATTCACCAAAACCTAATATCGATGATCTGAATTCAAAAATGAACTCAATTTTATGAAAATAATTTTCTAAATAATTTTAATTTAATTTTTAAATTAAAGTCATTATTTATTCAAAAAAAACAACTCTAAAACTATAACTTGTTTTGTAACACCTTGAAAAGGTAATCAAGGTCCCATAAAATAATCATATAACCATTAGACAATAAAGTAAAAATTTATGATTACATTTTATGAAAATAAACTTCCATTTAAAATTATTAAATTAATTATAAAACTATAAATAATATATTTATGACATACTAAAATATGAAAACATATACTATGATCATTTTTTCCATTATAAGATGTATAAATTGAATTTATAAATTCATGGGTGAGGTTTCTATTTTTTGGCCGATTTACTATTCATTTCTATTCATTACTATTCATAAGGGTATGTTACGATTCATACTTTACTATTCACTAAAAATCAAGATGATCTTATGAGACTCTAAATTTCTTACTGATCACAACTGTAGAAGACCATTTTTGGAAAATCATTTCACAATATTAATTATTTAAAGTATACAAAAATATTTTAAAATACCATTTTTCCAAAATTCATCAATAATATATATCTAATATAAATTAATCCTACATTTATCCAGACATTTTAAATTCAAAAATTTAACATAATTAGAAATAACAATTTTATTTATACAAAATGATTAAAAAATGTAACTAAGGTCTCGTTACATATCCCCTTATAACCCCTGCATTGGACCTAAGTGTAAGATGTTCTATGGTGATAGAATCTTGGGGTGGTTCAGACAACATTGCCTGAGTGGTGATTTCAATCATCTTGAACTTCTCCCTTAGGTGATTTATTTCATGATTCACATGTTGATGTTTGGCTTGGGCTTGGTCTAGAGAAAATCCTGGTGATTCTACCTTCTTCCCAAGCTCTGACAGATGGGCATCGTACAACCCGAGTCTTCTGGATGAAGCCATCGACTCTTCTTTCTGTATTAATTATCCAATATCACTTGAATTTTTAAACAATAATCGTAATGATAAGAGTTTAGTTTCCAATGGTCATATTGACCAATGGTCATATAACAGCTGAAACCCAATGGTATCACTACATTAATTAAAGGATATAGTTTTGTGGAGTATAAAATGAAATAACAGACAAATTTAGGAAAAAAAATATTATTCAGAGGTTCGGGTCGTTACATTCTTTCCCCCTTAAATAATTTCATCCTCTAAATTTCAACTCGTACCCTCATAAGAGAACACGTGTGGGTACTTATGCCTCATAGACTCCTCTGGTTACCACATGGCTTCTTCACATTTCTGTTTCCTCCATAACACCTTAACAAGATGGGTCGTCTTGTTATGTAGATCCGTGTCCCTATGATCCATGATCTTCACCGGCTACTCCTCATAAGAGGGGTCATGTTCTAATTGTATCACCTCTAGATTTAGTACTTGTGAAGGGTAATGTATGTACTTCATTAAGAGGGATACATGGAAGACATCATGAACTCGTGCTAGATTAGCCTGAAGTGCAAGCCGATAGGCCACTGCTCCTACACGATCAAGGATTTCATAGGGGCCAATGTACCTTGGAATTGGATTCCCATTCTTCCCAAACATCTTGAATATCTTCCAAGGTGAAATTAAAATAAATACCTTTTCACCAACATCAAACTCCAAGTCCCTTCGACGGTTGTCAATATTGCTCTTTTTCAGAATCTTAGCAGCCATAATGTGTTGCTCGATGACATGGACCTTTTCTGTCATCTCTTGCACAAGATCATGCCCAATAAGCTTTCTCTCACCAAATTCATTCCAACAGATAGGAGTTATATATCACTTACCATATAGATCATTATAGGGTTCCATTTGAATAATCTAGTGGAAGCCATTGTTGTTAAAGAAAGCATCTAAAGTGAGATGTTGATCCCATCCACCTTTAAACTTCATTGAGCATGTTCTTAGCATGCCCACGAGTGTTTTAATATTCCTTTCAGATTGGACATTAGTTTGGGGTGACAGGCCATACTGAAATTTAATTCGGTACATAGAGCATGTTTAAGACTTCTCCTGTATTTTGATGTAAACCTTAGATCACAATCAGATACGATATAAAGTGGAACTCCATGTAGCCTTACCACTTCATGTAAATCCTAGAAATTTGATCAAAAGAGAAATATTCTTGAATAGAGTTAAAATGGGTAGTTTTGGTGATATGGTCCACAATAACCCATATCACATTGTTTCCTTTGGAAGTTATTGGGAGACCAGTGATGAAGGCCATAGTGATATTGTCCCACTTCCATGATGGTATAGGTAGTGGTTGCAATACCCCTATAGGATGTGGTCTCTCTACCTTCATTAGCTAACATACCAGGAACCTTGAAGTGTATTCAACAATCTCCCTTTTCATATTATCCCACCAATAATGATCAAGAAGGTCTCTATACATTTTCTTGCATCCTAGATGTATAGATAAAGTAAAGATATGAGCTTCATCCATCAGCTCCTTCTTTATTTCCAGAATAGATGGAAAACAAAGTCTTGTACAAAATTTCAGTACAACTTTTTGATCAATATTGAACTCAGGAAACATCCCATCCTTCACATCCTCAAACATCTTCTATATCCAAGGATCTTCTTTCTAAGCATTCTTGATCTTCTCTAGTAATGACAGTTGAGAAATCATTTGGATTAGGGTTGATCTTGTCCCTTACATTATAATTCCCATGTACAGCTTTATTAGGTCATTAATAAAAGGTTTTCTTTGAATCCTCATCATGGAAATAACACCTGGTATATTCCTTCTTAATGCATCAGTGAATTTGTTTGATCTTCCAATATTATAATGAATTGAACAATCATAGTCTTTGAGAAGTTCTAATAATCTCCTCTATCTTATGTTTAATTCCTTTTGTGTGAAAATATTCTTCAAACTTTGATGTTCTGTTTATATATCACTTGTATCCCTATAATGATAATTCATCCATGTCTTCAAAGCAAAAATGACTGTAGCCATCTCCAGATCATGCGTAGGATTGTTCTGATCACGAGTCTTTAGCTGTCGAGATGCATAAGCAATGACATTGTAATTTTTCATGAGGACACATCCAAGATCTTTTAGATATGCATCACTAAAAATAATTAATCCTTCTCCACTTGAGGGCAGAGTTAGCAAGGGTGCGGTGACTAATCTCTTCTCCAGCACTTGGAAAATTTCCTCACACTCCTTTTTCTAGATGAACTTGACCCCTTTTAGAGTTAACATGGTTAATGGATTATAAAGTCATGAAAAGTTTTTCACAAACCTCCTATAATATCCCGCTAATCCAAGAAAACTAAGAATCTCAGTTATTTTGATAGGCTGAGGCCACTCCTCTACAACTTTTTTCTTTTTAGGGTCAATTGTGATTCCTTCATTGGTAACATTGTTCCCCAATAAAGCAATATGTTGTAACTAAAATTCACATTTTCTGAACATTCCATAAAGCCTCTCCTTTAGCAGAGTTTGCAAAAATAACCCTTAGATGATCCTCATGCTCCTCCCGAATTTTGGAATATATCTTAATATCATCAATAAAAACAACCAAAGAGCTATCAAGGTATCCCTTAAAGACTCTATTCATCAAATCCATAAAAACTCAGGTGCATTAGTCAGTCCGAAGGTCATAACAATAAAATCATAATGTCGATATCTTGACCAGAAATTAGTTTTTGGAATATCTTATTTCTTCGCCCTCAATTGATGATAACCAGATCGGAAATAAATCTTAGAGAAGAATTGAGCCCCATGAAGTTGGTCAAATAATTCATTAATTATTGTATGAGAGTATTTGTTCTTCATTGTGATCCCATTGAGTTATATATTCCATCCTTCATCTTCACAAATAGAATAGGTGCTCTCCAAGGAGGCACATTCGGTCGGATAAAACCCTTCTCCTCAAGTTCTAGGAGTTGTTTCTTTAACTCCTCCAACTCCACATTTTCCATCCTATATGGGGTCTCTGATATCGGATGGGATCCAAGTACGATTTCAATAGATAATTCTACCTCTCTTTCTGGGGGAGGTCTGGTTAACTCTTCAAGAAATATGTCAACGTATTCCTAGATGATGGGGACATTTTCTACCCTTATACTCTCATTTCCTTCTTCTTCTTCACCGATGAACTCTATAAAGAATGATATAGGAGGTTATTTTAAACAATGACCTGGTTGGGATATATCTCCTTGGAAGATGACTATAAATTCTCCATGCATGACTATTGAGATTTCCTTGCTTCTGTATTTGATCTTAGAATTATACTTTGAGAGATAGTCCATCCCTAGTACAATGTTCAATTCCAACATTGGAATGACTACTAGATTTGCGATAATATTATGCTCAATAAATTAAATACTAGAGTTTCTAAACACTGAGAATGCATGGATAACCCCCCCCCAGGAGTCTTGAATGATAACTATACTTTTAGAAATTCAGGATTTTATTCTAAATTCTTTGAAAACTTGGAGGAAATAATGGAATGCGTATAATAAAAAACTAACAAATTACTTTCTAGCTTTGAGAGAACAAAAATTTTACCTTCCACCACATCATTTGGTGCTTTAACTTCAGCCATAGTGATTGAAAAATTATGACCTTGTTCCCTTGGACGATGCTGAGGCTTATGGTGATTCCCCTCTACTGCCCTCATATTTAGACGGTGATTGGAAAAGTGCCCATGTAGTCCACACTTATAGTACTGGACATCAGGTAGGGCCCACATGATCTTCACCTTGTTGTTAGTGTTGGGAATTTGATGCTTCAACTCACTATGAAAATTCCACGCAATATGGCCATCTCTTCCACACTTGTATCACTTCATGCTTTTAAGAAGGCAGTTCACTGAATGCTTCTTACCACATTTATTACACATGGGAAATTGCACTTGCTTTCCTCATCTTCCCTGATCGAAGCTCCTCCCTAAGCATGGATATATCGATCTTTTCTTGTAATGGGATTTTATGAGACCCTTTTGTCTCACCAAACGTCAATTTTAATTTCATCACAATTCACACAATCTACTCATTGCTATCATAGTCTCGGTTGGCTAGATTATTCCGCAGATGAGGTCTTAGTCCACCGAAGAATCTATCACCCTTACCATTTGGATCCATGGAAAAGACAGAGGTGTAATGTAAAATAGTTGTGAATTTCATCTCATACCTTCCCACAGATTCATTATCCTTCTGATTCAGCTTAAGAAACCCCTTCTCCATTCATGTTCTCATCGATCGAGGGAAATACTTGCTGAAGAAGATCCCTCTGAACTCTTCCAACTCCATAGCTTCAACCTCCACTCTATGATTTGTTTTTTTATCAGCTCCCACCATTGATCAGCTTCTCCCTCTAATAGGTAAGCAGTCAGGGTGACCTTCTCTTGTTCTAAATAGCGGAGCATAGAAAAGATCCTCAATAGTGCTGATCCACTGTTCAGCAATCAATGGGTCGATAGATCCACTAAAGGTTGGTGTTCTTTGACACATAAAGGACTCAATAGAATGATGTTCCCTTCATGGTGAAATTGGTCTCTCATCTTGATTCAAGTTATTTCCCATAACTTTGGTCTGTTTTTTCATCATTCCCATGAAGGATTCCATTCCAGATTCCATCAGAGGGCCATCAGCGCATGGTCCATTGCGGTCACCGTTTGCACGGTTCACGCTATTTCCCACAATTTTCTAAAAGAACAAAACATTATTTAGAAGATTATTTCATTTATGAATCTTTTAACTATAAAGGATTTTATGTCTTAAAACTTCATGCTTAAACAATTACATTTCTCTATTAATACTTCCTAATGATTCATAAAAAGCATATGATTAACCAAACATATCCCCCAAGAGTGCCAAACTGGGAGTGCAGAAAGGCCTGTTGTCATGTAACAGGAGACCCCAAGTCATGCCCGAAACTCCTTGTTAGAGTTTTCACCCCTTGGTACATTTGTGCCAGAGCCACATCCACTTGTTCGTGTCCAGACATGGATTTATTTTTTTAGAAATCACAAAATTAATATTTCACCAAAATACCAAGAAGTTTTCCAATATTTAAACTTTTATATAGGGTTATTCATAAAGTTTTCATATCACTATTTCCATAAATAACTAAACTATTCTCTGATACCAACTGTGGAATCCTACCATTTTATTACATTACTTTTCATTACATTTTTGAAATAGAGGATCTTCAAAGTCTAGTGTCTTGGAAATCAAGAACATTAAACATGAAAACACAAAACATTATTCTAATCCAATTTTAGGGATTCATCATAATTTCTTCTTATGTACAGTTATTTCATCACATAACCTGGAGATATACTTCAAAGGAATGGGTGAGTAGAATGCCCCGTAAGGAAAGCAAGGGAATTAGTTTACTTGTGAAATCAATAAGAACTTGATAAAAAACATAAAGACAAGAGAAATAGAAGTAGAGGAATATAATAATGTAAAGAACTTGAATCATATCTTGAATATGTGGATACCAAATTTAATTTATACATTCATGAACATATCACCAAGGCTCATCCCCAAGGTGTCATAAAATTTACCCAGGTTATTCACCAAGATATCGTGAAACTTGTCATCTCTATAGATTAAGTTCTTTACCCGATGCATTGGAGTGATATCAGGGTACAAACTGAATATGTATTTATTTTAATGTGATCCACATATATCATAATTAGAAATTTCATAACTCACCTAAAGAGAATAAATTAAATGGGTTTTATATCAAAATCGTTATTTTTTTTTAAAAAAACGTAAAAATAAGATCATTAAGTCATTTATAACCCATGGAAAGGAATAAGGGTTATGTGTATGTAAATTCTAGAATCAAATATATCAATTTTATGTCTTGATGAATACCCCAAAAATAAAATGGGTTTGGGTATTCACATAAAGAAAATAAGAGAATTTTTTGAGATAAAGAGAGAAATTTTGTGATGAAAATTCTATACAATAACAACTATGCAACATGGTTTTATAAAATATTTAAAAGAGAGGGGGAAAGGATAACCCACTTATAAATAACTCATAATACAGTGTTGGGACAGAAGAACATTTAATTAAGATCATGGTATGGATATTTTAATAACATACCACTTGAAAAGGAAACTTGAATGAAAAGAGAAGATGTGATTTCTTTTATGAACAATTTGGTAGCCAAACAGCGCTGCATAAAATTCCGAAAAATAATTTGATTATAGAGGAAAGGGTCTCTAATCAATTGAAAATGAAATGGAAATTAGTAGGTTTATATAAGAACAATCCCCCACATAATAAAATGGAATCTATAAGACATAACAAAACGGAAGTCATGACTTAAAAGAGGAGGGTGAAAGGTTCCCTTACCTTGAAGAGTAACATAGAAATCCTGAAGGTTGGGACCTTGGGGGGATTGAGGGAACCTCATGAAGACGCTTTTGGAGGTAAAAATACAATATCATCATTGATGAGTATTTTGGATTGAATGTAATGAGGGATTGACATGATATTTATAGAAAAAGTAAGGGAATATTTAATTAATTTCCAAGGGACACCTCATCGGTGGTATTTAAATAACCATGGGATTTACCATGGTATTTTCCCAAGGTATTTGCCTCTTAGGAAACCTCATAGAATATCTTACTATTCAAAAGTTGACCAGAATGATTACATAATTATTACATCATTAATGATTTCATTAAACACCCGAAACTCAAAACTTTACTTTTACTATACATTAAAAAACAAAAATTTTTATAAAAATCTCATAAATTCACCCTAACCAAATATCGATGATCTGAATTCAAAAATGAAGTCAATTTTATGAAAAAATTTCTAAATATTTTTAATTGATTTTGTAAATAAAAATAATCTTTTAATAAAAAAACAACTCTGAACCTATAACTTGTTTTGTAACACCTTGAAAAAGTAATCAAGGTCCCATAAAATAATCATATAAACATAAGACAATAAAGTAAGAATTTATGATTACATTTTATGAAAATAAATTTCCAATTTAAATTATTAAATTAATTATAAAATTGTAAATAGCGTATTTATGACATACAAAAAAACCAAAACTTATACTATGATTGTTTGTTTCACTTTTAAGATATCTAAATTGTATTTATACATTCATGGGTGAAATTTATACTTTTTTGGATGATTTACTATTTATTACTATTCATTACTATTCATAAGGGTATGTTACGATTCATACGTTACTATTCACTAAAAATCAATTTGATCTTATTAGACTCTAAATTTATTACTGATCACAACTGTAGAAGACCACTTTTTGAAAATCATTTCAAAATATTAATTATTTAATGTATATAAAAATATTTTAAAATACCCTTTTTCCAAAATTCATTAATAATATGTAACTTCTATTTATGAATCCTACATTTATCCATACATTTTAAATTCAAAAATTTAACATAATAAGAAATAACAATTTTATTTATACAAAAGGATTACACAATGTAACTAAGGTCTCTTTACATAGCCCCTTATAACCCCTGCATAAGACCTAAGTGTAAGATGAGCTATGGTGATAAAATCTTGGGGCAGATCAGACAACATTTCCCGTGTGGTGATTTCAATCATCTTTAACTTCTCCCTTATGTTATTTCATTCATGATTCACATGTTGATGTTCAGATTGGGATTGGTCCAGAGAAAAACCTAGTGATGCTACCTCCTTGCCAAGCTCTAATAGATGGTCATCATGTGGCCCAAGTCTACTGGATGAGGCCATCGACTCTTCTTTCTATATTAATTAACCAATATCACTTTTATTTATAAACACTAATAATAATTTTAATATTTTAGTTTTCAATGGTCATATTGACCAATGATCATATAATAGTCGAAACCCAATGGTATCACTTCATTAATTAAAGGATATAGTTTTGTGGAGTATAAAATAAAACAACTCACAAATTTAAGAAATAAATGTTATTCAAAATTTCAGGTCGTTAAATTATTTCCCCTTTAGAGAATTTCATCCACAAAATTTCAACTCGTACTCTCAGAACAGAACAGGTGTGGGTACTTCTGCCTCATAGAATCCTCGGGTTCCCACGTGGCTTCTTCCCATTTGTTGTTCCTCCATAACACCTTAACAAGGTGGGTAGTCCTGTTGTGTATAATCTAGTCGGTACAATCCACGATCTCGACTGGCTACTCCTCATAAGAGAGGTCATATTCTAATTGTATCACCTCTGTATTTAGTACATTTTAAGGGTAAGGTATGTACTTCCTCAAGAGGGATATGTGGAAGACATCATGAACTTGTGCTAGATTTGCATGAAGTGCAATCTGATAGGCCACTGTTTCTACGTGATCAAGAAATTCATAGGGGCCAATGTACCTACAGATGAGGTTCCCATTCTTCCCAATCCTCATGAATACATACCAAGGTGAAATTAAAATAAATACCTTGTCACCAATATAAAACTCCAAGTCCCTTTGACAGTTGTCAGTATTGCTCTTTTTCCGAATCTGAGCAGCCATAATGTGTTGCTGGATGGCATGGACCTTTTCTGTCATCTCTTGCACCAGATAAGGCCCAAGAAGCCTTCCCTCACCATCTTGATGCCAACATGTAGGAGTTCTACATTTCTTACCATATAGATCTTCATAGGGTTCCATTTGAATGATCGACTAGATGTTTTTGTTGTAAGAAAACTCAACTAAAGGGAGATATTGATCCCATCCACCTTTAAATTCCATTGAACATGTTCTCAGCATGTCCGTGAGTGTTTGAATAGTATTTTTTGAATGACTATCTATTTGGTGGTGATAATTCATACTGAAATTTAATTTGGTACTCAGAACATGTTGAAGACTTCTCTAGTATTTTGATGTGAACCTTAGATCATGATCTGATTTGATAGAAAGTGGATCTCCATGCTTCCTTACCACTTCTTTCACGTAAATCCTTGAAATTTTATCAAAAGAGAAATCTTCCTGAATAGAGTCAAAATGGGCAGTCTAAGAGATATGCTCCATAATAACCCATATCGCATTGTTTCCTTAGGAAGTTATTAGGAGACCATTGACAAATTCTACAGTGATATTGTCCCACTTGCATGTTGGTATGGGCAGTGGTTACAATCCTCCTTTAGGGAGTTTTCATTCCGCCTTCACTTGCTGACATACCAGGCACCTTGAAGTGTAGTCAGAAATATCCCTTTTCATATTATCCCACCAATAATTATCACGATGGAATCTATACATTTTCTTGCTTCATGGATGTATAGAGAAAGTAGAGATATGAGCATCATCCATCTGATCCTTCTTTATTTTCAGAATAGATTGAACGCATAGTCTTGTATGAAATTTCAGTACACCTTCTTGATCAATATTGAACTCAAGAAACTTCCCATCCTTCACATCCTCAATCATCTTCTGTAAAAAATCATCTTCTTTCTATGCTTACTTGATCTTCTCTAGTAATGATGGTTGAGAAATCATTTGGGTTAGGGTTGATGATGTCCCTTTCCTTATAATTCCCAAGTCCAGCTTTATTGGGCCATTAATCAAAGGTTATCTTTGAATCCACATCATGGAAATAACAACTGGGTCATTCCTGCTTAATGCATCAACAAATTTTTTTGCTCTTCTGGTATGATAATTAATTGAACAATCATAGTCTTTGAGAAGTTCCAACCATATCCTCATTCTCATGTTTAATTTCTTTTGTGTGAAAATATTCCTCAAACATTGATGTTCTATGTATATATAACATTTATCCAAATAAAGATAGTGCCTCCATATCTTCAGATAAAAAATGACCGAAACCATCTCCAGATCATGCGTAGAATAGTTTTGATCTGGAGTCTATAGTAGTCGAGATGCATAAGCAATGACTTTGTAATTTTGCATGAGGACCCCCCCAAGCCCTTTTAGAGATTCATTGCTAAAAATAATTAATCCTTCCCCACTTAAGGGTAGATTTCACATCGGTGTAGTGAACAATCTCTTCTTCATCTCTTGGAAACTTTCCTCACAATTCTTTGCCCATATGAACTTGACCCTTTTTCGAGTTAACTTGGTTAATGGAATACAAAGTCGTTAAAAGTTTTTCACAAACCTCCTATAATATCCCTCTAATCCAAGAAAACTTTGAATCTCAGTTATTGTTGTAGGCTAAGTCCACTCCTCTACAAATTTTGTCTTTTTAGGGTCAACTGTGATTCCATCATTGGTAAAAATGTTCCCCAAGAAAGCAACTTATTGTAACCAAAATTCAAATTTGCTGAACTTTCCAAAAAAGACTCTCCTTATGTAGAGTTTGAAAAATAACACTTAGATGATCCTAATGATCCTTTATACTTTTGGAATATATCTGAATATCATCAATAAAAACTACCAAATAGTTATCAAGGTAGTCCTTAAAGACTCTATTCATCAAATCCATAAAAATTGTAGGTGCATTAGTCAGTTTGAAGGGAATAACAACAAAATCATAATGCCGATATCTTGATCGGAAATTATTTTTTGGAATATCTTCTTTCTTCACCCCCAATTGATGATAACCAGATCAAAGATAAATATTATAGAAGAATTGGGCCCCATGAATTTGGTCAAATAATTCATCAATTCTAGGAAGTGCGTATTTGTTCTTCACTGTGATCCCTTTTAGTTATCTATTATCAATGTAGCGCCGCATTGATTCATCCTTATTCTTCAAAAATAAAAGAGTTTCTCCTCAAGGAGACACATTTTATTGGATAAAATCCTTTCCAAAGGTTCTTGGATTTGTTTCTTTAACTCCTCCAGCTGCACATTTTCCGTCCTATACGGGGTCTTTGATATCGGATGGGATCCAGGTATGAGTTCAATGGAGAACACTAACTCTCTTTCTGGGGGAGTTACGAGTAACTCCTTAGAAAATACATCAATGTATTCCTTGATGATGGGGACATTTTATATCCTTATACTCTCATTTCCTTCTTCTTCTTCACTAATCAACTCAATAAAGAAGGATATAGGAGTTCTTTAAAAAAAGATCAGGTTTGGATATCTCTCCTTGGAAGATAACTATAGGTTTTCCATTCATGACTACTGAGATTTCCTTGTTTCTGTATTTGATCTTTGCACTATACTTTGAGAGCCAGTCCATCACTAGTATAATGTCGAATTCCAACATGGGAATGACTAAAATATTTGCGATAATATTGTTCTCAATTAAGTAAATACTGGAGTTTTTAAACATTGACAATGCTTGGATAATCCCACCGGGAGTCTTGAATGATAACTCTACATTTAGAAATTCAGGATTTGATTCTAAATTATTTTAAAACATGGATGAATTAAGGGAATGAGTAGAACCAAAATCAAACAAGGTTCTAGCTAGCTTTGAGAGGACAACAAGATTACCTTCCACCACATCATTTGGTTAACAAACTTCAGCCGTTGTGATTAAAAAAGTACGAACTTTTTCTCTTGGCTAATGTTGAGGCTGATGGGGATTCCCCTCCACTGCCCTCGAATTTGGACAGTGGTTGGAAAAGTTCCCTAGTTTCCCAAAATTATAGCATTGTACATCAGGTAGGGCCTGCACAATCTTAACCTTTTCATTAGTGTTGGGAATTTGAGGCCTTACCTCACTATGATGATTCCACACAATATGGTCATCTCTTCCACACTTATAGCACTTCCCGCCTCCAAGAAGGGAGTTCCCTGAATGCTTCTAACCACATTTATTACATGTGGGATGTTGTGCTCGCTTGCCTCTTCTTCCCTGGTTGAAGATCCTCCCAAAGAATAGCTCCATAAATATGTTGTTTTCATTGGATTTATGAGACCCTTGCGTTTCACCAAATTTCAGTTCAACTTTCATCGCACTTTGCACGATCTCCTCATAGCTGTCATAGTATCGGTTGGCTAGATTCTTTCACAAATGAGGTCTCAGTCTACTGAAGAATCTATCAACCTTTCCATTTGGATCAACGACAAAGATAGAGGTTTAATGTCCAAGCCTTGTGAATTTCATCTCATACCTTCCCACAGATTCATTCTCCTTATGCTTAAGCTTGAGAAACTCCTTCTCCATTATTGTTCTCATCGATCGAGGGAAATAATTGTGGAAGAAGATCCCTATGAACTCTTCCCACTCCATAGATTAAACCTCCACTCTTGTCCATGTATTTTTTATCAGCTCCCACCACTGATCAGCTTCTCCCTCTAAGCCGTAAATATCCAGGGTGACCTTCTCTTGTTCCGAATAGCGGAGCACAAAAAATATCTTCTCAATAGTGCTGATCCACTGTTCAGTAATCAACGGGAAGGTGGATCCACTAAAGTTTGGTGGTATTTGATGCATAAAGGACTAAATAGAATGATGTTCCCTCCTTGGTGAAATTGGTCTCTCGGATTGATTCAAGTTATTTCCCATAACTTCAATCAGTTGGTTCATCATTCTCATGAAATTTTCCATTCCAGATTCCAACGAAGGGTCATCAGCGCATGGTCCATTGCGGTCACCATTTTCATGGTTCCTCCTATTTCACACCATATTCTAAAAGAACAAAACCTTAATGAGAATATTATTTCATTTATGAATCTTTTAACTTTAATGGATTTTATGACTTAAAACTTCATGCTTAAACAATTACATTTCTCTATAAATCCTTCATAAAGATTCATAAAAAGATTATTATTAACCAAAAAAATACCCCAAGAGTGACAAACTAGGAGTGTAGCAAGGCCCATTGTCATGTAACAGGATACCCCAAGTCAAGCCTGAAACTCCTTGTAAGAGTTTTCACCCCTAGGTACGTCTGTGCCAGAGCCACATCCACTTGTTCGTATCCAGACAAGGATTTATTTGTTTGGAAATCACTTACTTAATATTTCACCAAAATATAAGGAAGTTTTCCAATATTTAAACTTTTATATAGGTTTCTTCCAAAAGTTTTCATATCATAATTTTCATAAATAAATAAACTATTATCTGATACCAACTGCTTAATCCTTCCATTTTATTACATAATATTTCATTACATTTTTCAAACAGAGGATCATTAAAGTCTAGAGTCTTGGAAATCAAGAACATTAATCATGAAAACATAGAAAATTATTCTAATCCACTTGTAGGTCTTCATCATAAGTTATATTTGTGTAAAATTATTTAATATCATAACCTGGAGATATACATCAAAGGAAAGGGTGAGCATAAGGCCAAGTGAGGAATGCAAGGGAATCAGTTTACTTGTGAAACCAATAAGAACTTGATAAAAAAACATAAAGACATGAGAAATGGAAGTTGAGGCATACAATAATGTAAATAACATTAATAATAACTTTAATATGTGGATAAAACATTTAATTTAGACATTCATGAACATATTACCAAGGTTCATCCCCACGGTGTCATAAAATTTACCAAGGTTATTCATCAAGGTATCGTGAAACTTGTCATCTCTAGAGATTATGTTTTTTACCCAATGCATTGGAGTGCTATCAAGGTAAACCCTTAATATGTCTTTATTTTCATGTGATACACATATATCATAATCATATATTTCATAAATAACCCAAATATAATAAAGTAAACGGGTTTCATATCAAAATCATGACATTTTCTTTTAAAATAAATCTTAAAAACAAGATCATTATGTCATTTATAACCCATGGAACGGAATATGGGTTATATGTATGTGAATTTCAGAATAAAATATATCAATTTTATGTCTTGATGAATGAACCATAAATTAAATAGTTTTGGGTATTCACATAATTAAAATAAGAGAATTTCTTGAGATAAAGAGAGAAATTTTGAGACGAAAATTCTGTAGCATAACGACTATACAACATGGGTTTAGAAAATATTGAAAAGAGAGGGGGAAAGGAAAACCCAATTATAAAAAACTCATAATACAGTATAGGGACAGAATAAACTATCAATAAGATCATGTTATGGATATTTTAATGACATACCACTTGAAAATGAAACTTGAATGAAAAGAGAAGACACAATTTCTTTTACAATCAATTCAGCAGCATAATGACGTCACTTTAAATTCAGAAAAATTATTTAATGAGAACGAAAAGGGTCTATAATCAATTGAACATGAAATTTAAAATATTAGTTATATATAATAACAAACCCCCACATAATAAAATGGAATCTAAAAGACATAACATAACGGAAGTCATGACATAAAAGAGGAGGGGAAAGGTTCCTTTACCTTGAAGAGTAAATTCAAAATCTAGAAGGTTGGGAACTTGGGGGGCTTGAGGGAACCTTAGGAGGACTCCATGGGAGGTAAAAAGACAATATCTTAGTTGATGAGTATTTTTGGATTGAAGGTAATGAGGGAATGAATTTGTATTTATAGAAAAAGTGAGGGAATATTTAATTAAATTTCAAGGGACACCTCATCGGTGGTATTTAAAAAACCATGGGCTTTCCCATGGTATTTTCCTATGGTATTGGCCACATAGGAAACCTCATAGAATATATTACTATTCAAAAGTAAACTAGAATGATTACATCATTATTACATCATTAATGATGTCATTAAACACCCAAAACTCAAAACTGTATTTTCACTATTCACTGAAAAAACAAAACATTTTATAAAAATCTAATAAATTCACCCTAACCTAATATCGATGATCCGAATTCAAAAATGAAATAAATTTTATGAAAATAATTTTCTAAATATTTTAAATTTAGTTTTTAAATAAAAATCATTATTTTTTTAAAAAATTACTCTAAAACAATAACTTTTTTTTAAACACCTTGAAAAAGTAATCAAGGTCCCATAAAATAATCGTATAACCATAAGAAAATAAATTACCAATTTATGATTAAATTTAATGAAAATAAATTTCAATTTAAAATTATTAAATTAATTATAAAATTCTAAATTATGTATTTATGACATAAAAAATGCCAAAACTTATACTATGATCGTTTTTTTTCAATTTTAACATGTCTAAATTGTATTTATACATTCATGGGTGAATTTTATATTTTTTTGGTGGATTTTCTATTCATTACTATTCAGTACTATTCATAAGGGTCTGTTACGAGTCATACTTTACTATTCATTAAAAATCAAGTTGAACTTATTAGACTCTTAATTTCTTACTGATCACAATTGTAGAAAAAGGTTTTTTTTTGAAAATCATTTCACTACATTAATTATTTTATGTATTCAATTTTTTTTAAAATACCCTTTTTCCAAAATTCATCAATAATATGGAACTTCTATAAATTAATCCTACATTTATCCAGGCATTTGACATTCAAAAATTTAACATAATAAGAAATAATAATTTTATTTATACAAAAGGACTACACAACATAACTAAGGTCTCGTTACATAGCCCCTTATAACCCCTGCATAGGACCTAAGTGTAAGGTGTGCTATGGTGATATAATCTCGAGGTGCCTCCGACAACATTGCTCGAGTAGTGATATCAATTATCTTGAAATTCTCCCTTAGGTGATTTCATTCAAGCTTAACATGTTGAAGTTTGGCTTGGGCTTGGTCAAGAGAAAAGCCTAGTGATGCTACCTCCTTCCCAAGATCGATATATAGGATTTGTATGAACCGAGTCCACTGGATGAGGCCATTGATTCTTTTTTATGTATTAATTAACCAGTATCACTTGTATTTATAAACAATAATCATAACATTAAGAGTTTAGTTTCCAACGATCAAATTGACTAATGGTCATATAATAGTCGAAACCCAACGATATCACTTCATTAATTAAAGGATATAGTTTTGTAGTGTATAAAATTAAATAACACACAAATTTAGGAAAAAATTATTATTCAAAAGTCTGGGTCAATACACTTCAGGGTTAGGCAACATAGTTTGGAATGTAGTTCACCAACCATGCAGTGATATGTTCTTAATCCCACACCTTGCATTGTTGGATCACAATGTTATAAAAAATGCACCAACCTTGATTTTTCATTTATTTCAAGACGCATGGTTTCTCTTAGGAATTGGCATTGTTTATCCAAATCTGTCACCAACCACACGCCTATCCAATTCCCACTATTTTGAGATGCTTCATGGTTTCTACTAATTCTGCACAGACATTTCATCTCCAGAAAAGTCTCTAAAAAATTTCATACCCCCTAGGAACATCCCTAAACATAACCTCAAAATTACATAGACTCAAAGTACATGAATATAGGTTTATTTCCCTGAAAAAGAATTGTTCTACAATTCTAATTGATAAATGGAAATTTTGAACCCCATGCCATCCTCTCTCACAGGTTCCCCCTGATCTAATATAACAGAGTTGAATTATCATGGTCCATTGATGAAGTGAGGGCCTCTATATCTTCCACCTAGACCAATATATCAATCCAAAAAACATGGACACTTGTTCCAACCATGTAACATCCCAGTTTCGGAAGCCACACAATGGGTGCCCCAAACCCGGTTGGTCACATGACTTCCGGCGCATTTCCTCAAACACTAGAGGCTGCAGACTAGCAGCGAGGGCCAAGGACTGACAGTGGGGAAACTATGACCACATTCATCAAAGTGTAGCATAGTGGAATAAAATATATAAACATACCAAAGCGGAAGCAGTAGACAATATAAACCATAAATGGAAAACAGAAGGAAATGATAACTAGAAGTCATACAGATATCATGATGCAACATGTCACCAACTCTCAGAAAGTAGCCAAAGCAGGAAACTGCAATCTAATACAATACAACATAGGGTAAAAATTACAGAAAAACAAAACTAAAGAAGTGAAATAGGAACGCAGAAGCATCGCAATCCTAAGTTCATTCCCATGCTCTCCTTCTCCTCTACAACAATCATGTACCTGTGTAGGGACCATTTCCCTTATCAACACCTACAGCAGTATAATCTGTTTGGTCCCAAGACATGAACCAAACAAGGTGTGAGAAATAAATCCCAGTATGCAACCACCAAAGGCCCATTCCCAACTGTCAGTGAAAATGTGCAATAATAGTGTGCAATAATAAAATGTAGTAATCTTGGCAGTACTCAAAAGTAACCATCTCTACCAGTTACATTTCCATTTTAATAATTATTTATCAATTCCAAGCATGTCCTTTATCTTGGAAAGTACAACATAAAAAATCACCACAGTGAATATTCAAAGTAAACGTTGTCCTCAGACATGCAAATACTTACCCTCAAGCAAGAAGAATCGAAACCCATAGGTGACTGCCCATAGGCATAACAAATATTTCCCTCAGGCATACGCGATATTTCCCGCAAGAATGGAAGTTACTTCCCTCAGACATAAGAAATGTTTCCCTCAGGCTAAAAAAACACTTCCCTCAGGCATTCCATAGGAAAAACAAGTAACCAGGATAAGACCAACACACAAATAAGCAATTCATATATGTTTCCTCTCAAGAAAACTCAAAATATGCTATAATCAGGGCATACCCACGGGTATCCTGGCCAAACGGCTCATCAAGGGAAACACACCCACGGGGTGGCCCTGGATCAAAGAAATGATCCCAAAGAGTAGTTTATATTTATTCATTAGATCACCTATGAAATTCTAGGTATCTCAACAGTCAAGGTCTCAACCATAAAACACCCCGAACATGGGTGCATGGAACAATGGTACACAAAATCAACTCGGCAGTTGTAATTAAACACAAGACAACCTACCTCGATCTCCTATGATCGATATACATAAATAGAACCTCCCAAAACAACCACGAATGACGTAGACCTGGGATAGAAGATTAATCTTTCAAACGTAAATAACTTCCCTTTGGGAAAGAATTGGAAGGAAATGTCCAATAACAGGGAAGACCTTACCCACGCGGTTCAAATGAGATCGACGCCACAAGAAATGGAGTTCTGGAATGTGATCAGATGCTCCTCCAAGATTCTTCCTTCTCTCCCGTGCTCCAAATGAACCCACTGCCTCCTCTGTCGAATGAGGAGGCTATTTCCTGTTTATAATGAAAAAACCTAACTACACGACGTTTACTCTTAAGTACACATCATGTACTATTTTTTAACTGTTCCCCTGATGGATACTTTTCACTGCCACCCTGTTCATCTGCTGACTGATTACACGGTGTGTATTACTAAGTACACATCGTGTAGTCAATTATTAAATCATGAACCGCCGATAATTCAACACACCCTGTGTTCTCGTCCCACATGGCCAAAGTACACGGTGTCTATATGAAAGGACATGGCATGTGGTTTTTTTTTACCAACAAAACTATGCGCCCTATATTCTCATCCCACATAGCCAAAATACATTTTGTGTGTACAAAAAGTACATGGCATGTACCCACAAATTTGGGATTTTTCCCACATTTCCCTTGTTTTCTCAAAAATACTTAAGGAAAAAGGAAAAGAAGAAACCCATACCTCAAGAATAAGAACCAGGTTCTTACAAACCACATAGACCTAAGGTTACTCATATGAAAATAATATCCCACTTAATATCTTTTTTTCGGTGGCATCAAACACACCTGCAAACTCTCTTTGAGGAGATGATCTGAAGGTTGGTAAAGAAAACATCAAACTACAAGGGTCAAAACCTATCAACTAGGAATAGTATAATCACACCAGAATCATCCTTCCAGGATTTATTCCACTATTTCATCATCATAGGTAAGTTATCCTTATATGGTTAAAATGTTAACATAAAAAGACAAGAGTGAACAACCACTAGGTATCTATATATGGTGATACCCCTTCAAGGTTCAACATTCCATACAACCACCCATCAACTTAGGGATTCTATCACAACATATAAGAGTCCTAACTAACCTAAAAACTCAAATAGATAGAACCTAACATGTTTATAACCTTGGTTCAAAGGTTTACATGTTTATCATTTCCATGTGTGCTCCCTTATTGGATAACTCCTTATTTTTACATAAGGAGCCAAATTTTAAATAATTTTTATTCCAAAAATATAATTATGCTCTATCTCCTATACAATAGGTCCAAAAAACATAAGAGGAATCCTATTGAGGTCTACATGCATTGCTCATACTCTCGTTCAATACATCTCTCAAGTCAACATTAGTACTAACCCTTATGTGGTGGTTCATCATTATCCTAATAACCAATTGATTCAATTCATCCATTATAATAATTTTATTTTATTTTTAACTATATAGAGGATGATATATATTCAATATCAAGTAACAATGATATGTAATCATTTAAAAACTGTACTTTTCACCATATTTAGAAAACACCAGGGAGAATTAACAATATTATCTAATAATTCCTTTTAAAAACATTATTTTTTCATAAGTTCTCCAAGCTAGGCTTGGTTAAGGAAAATGTGATTTCCAACCAACAAAGGAAAGAACTATCTAGGTTGTAACTTTATTTTTAATTAATTTATTCCTTGTATCCATAAATCTCCAAAACAATCAAAAGTCCTTTTATCAATTTTAACGAGATTTTTTAAGTAATATGCCACCATACATTTATATGAAAAACCATATAAGCAGCTAATGAAACATTAAATTACAATCCCATATAAGTTGATCATACCACCAAGGGGCTAAGTACGAAAGAATAAGAAAAACTAAGGGTTACTTATGAGGGTCTTTTCAAGCCATCATGGGTTCAGTTATACAAGAAACCATTCCAAATTTATTGAGTTAACACTGTATAAATTACAATTGGAATCCCATTTAGAGGCACCCATTTATTGTTTTAAATTTTTAAAAACCCTTAATGGATTTATATCTCAATAATAAAGTTCTAAATCCACCTGAAATGGTTGATAAAATAATATAAAGATTAAAATATATAGGTTTTTATTCACATGTCATAATAGTTTCTGCCTTTATAAGTAGCCAAGTATATTTCATGTAACAACATCAATCACTGTAATTTTTACCATATCATAGGAATTAAAATTCCGTATTCAATGGTTAAACTATATGAATCATAATTCCAAATTTATAATGGTCTATGAACTCTAAAAATTTCAATTGACATGATTTTAATTTCAACTAGTAACATTTCATCTTACGTTACCAGTGGTTTATGAATCAAACATGTCATACTTTTTTACTTAAACTACCATCATAAAAATGTATATGAAGAAACCATTTATATTGAAGTAAAAACATTAATAATAAATCATATATCATTACCATAATAAATAAATATATCACTTGAAATGAAAAAAATAATCATGGAAATATATTACTTATGTAGGAAACATTGTTATACAAGGCAGGAAATCACCCAAACATTGTATACAAATAAGCATACTAATGTCTTGTAAATCATGTGTTCCTAAAATGATTCAAGAACAGAAACATTTTATTATCATAATAACACAGTTGTTAAATACCATAAATCCATAAATAAATGAAAATATAAAGTAAAAAAACTCAAGTTGAAATAATAATCAACTATAATAATGAACAACATGAACAAGTGTCCCATCCCTAGAAAATTGAAATTCCCCTTGTTAGTGGGTTGGTCAGACCGAGACACAAGATATTTTACATGTTTTGAAAAATTTCAAATCTACTATATAATATCCTAAAATAGTTATATTACTGAAAAAAATAAACCACTAATACCACATGTAAAGTACTGACCCAGGAGCCACTAAAATAGTGCCCTTGATCCAATTAACTATGTGTCCTCAAGCACTCCTCATGTTCCAAAGGCTACTAACAAGAAGAGTGGGTATAATGGAGGAATAGTGTGGTGGCTATACCATCTAGATTAGTAATATATATTGGAGGAAATGAATAATATATTTTACAAAGTGGAAGACAATAAAAACTGATAAGTAGTAAGAAACAGATATCTAGGATAATGCCAAATAATCCAACCATGCCTGAACATTATGTGACATAGATATAAGTATTCAATATAAAACTTGTAACATAATAAATAAGTATATAATAAAAATTAAGGAATAAATAAAAGACTCCATATCTGGAAGGCAATACAAGTACATTCCCAGATGCTACTCCCAAGATCCCATGTCCAATACTTGTTTGAATAAAAAAAACATAAAGCACATTCTAGTTCCTAAACTACAATTAAGATTTATTTCTGGGTGCCAAACGAAAACCTAGATTGGGTTTGAGATAGACTCAGTATTCCACCATCAAAAATATATAATGAAATATACTCCTCAAGAAATAAAATGATACAATTTGTAGGTATATCAAAAATAAAGAAGTGCAATAAATATACACCCATGGCGTGATTAGGTTCCTAATAGGATACATGGACAACTATACATACTTTAGCCTATTATAAAATGTCTCTAAGAACGATTCATACTTTATATATATAAATATGTATATATATATGTAAAAAATATATTTTCCAATATATATATGTATCTTTGAGAATGCAATGCCTAAGACCCAGGTGACCATATAATGACATCATAAAAGTTTCATTCATTTAATAAGCGGCGTCATGCCCAATAATATCAATGAATTATAAGGGGCATATTTACCAATTTTTTATGATGAAAGATAATTGAGATCATTCCCAACTATCTCAGATGCATGATATGGACCATTATGAAAAATGGTTTTTGACGAATGATAAGGGGTGTCAGACCCAATAGTTTTATATGTATGATAAGGTACGTCATGCCCAACATCCAAATAAATGATGTGAATCATCATATACAACATATCACATCAAGGGAACATGAAGAGTCATTTCTAACACATCCATTAACCATGTAAAAACAATAAATATCCATGATCTAATAATAATAATAATTAGTCATTATCTTTAAATCATTATGTTATGAAAATTTATGGTCTCCCAACCATTAAAATTTTTTGATGTAGAAAAATTTCTTAAATAAATTCCATGCCACAGAACATAATTCATCATGATAATTTCATTTATCAATTAATTTTTAAATAATAAAGAGGGACATGTATGAAATAAATGAAATACTATAATTAAATCCATTTAATTATATTTTACTTTTCCATTATGACCATCAAGTATATGGTAAGAGATCGAGGACCAAGTGGTTTATCCAAACCATTTAATTCATTAGAGAATTTTAATATCACAGTGCTTTATCAACACACCCAAAAGGGTGGTTTGAAATAATAGACAACAATGATCATTATAATAATTTCAATCAAACTCACCTTACATCATGGTTCAGGTTGTGGTTGTCAACCTCCAACATTGTTAAGGGTATCTATGTAACATCATTGTTTAATCTAAGTATTTATAATTTTAGTAAATTTAAATTTAAATAGAAATGTATGGAAATTTCAAGAGGTGACATAATGGAAAATTTTATAAATGACACAACATTGATGGAAAAATGTATAGACCAACTACAGTTTTCTTAATTAGGATCCTTCACTCATTCATTATCAAGATTTAATTCGAGATAGAATCAGAGTAATTAATTAAAAATAAAAACAATATGAGAATATTGAATATGAGAATGCATGGAAAAACAATAAATATTGTAAATAAAAAAAGAAAATATGTTATAATAACTATAGACTACCATGGGTGATCTAATGTGACTGAAAATGTTTGATTTCAATACTGGATAAAAGTTATCTGTCAAAGACTAAGAGATGGACAAGGGGTGAGCTCAGGAAGTTTCTTAGTATGGGAGAAATGAAGGAAACAATGGAGGAGGAAAAGATAAAGTATTAATAAAAAATTTGTTATTTACATCACCTTTAAGTGCCACATGGTTTGGATAATCGTGCACTATCTGTATGGTCCAAATGTTAAAAATGACTCCCCCTATCAATGTTGTTGGACACAATTAGATAAACCAAGTTCCAATATTATGGGTCATCCAATTAAAATTTAAAACGTTAATTAGTTTACCCTATAGTGATGCACAATTTCGAAAACCTATGACAATATAAAAAATAGGTTGCACAGTTCATGCCACACAGTTTGGGCTTTATGGTTAGTAGTAAATATACACCCCATCCCACATCTCCTGAATTGTTTTTTAAATCATAAATCTTCTAAAACTCATCTAAACACTTGATACACAATTTGGATCATAAAAAATATATAAAAACAAAATTTTTGGAAATAAAACTATTTTAATTTCATTATTTAGCTTGTTCCTAGATTTTACCCATCCCTTAAACAAAAAACTAAAATTCTATTGAAAATTACAACCCATCCAAAAATAGGACATTACATTCTTGTTCTTTGATTCCTTTATTATTCATTTCTAATGAATTTCTCATATTTATTCCATGAATCAAGTGTATGATATTTTATATACAGGTAATGGTTTTCAAATGATAATTTGATGATCTAATACCATTATGGACATGTTTTGTTTAAGTGAACATTGATATCTCCCTTGTTTACCCTTACTGAGCATCTGAGCTCACCCCTTATTATCTTTCCTTTACCATAGCATTTATGAAATGTCTTATTCCTGATATTTATAATAAGGGTGATAGTTATGAAGAACTATATGGGATATGATGTAGTTTATTTATGAACAAGTTTCATAAGTTTCATGTTTCCAATGTCACTAGAAAAATATGATTCTGGCATGAATCGTTTGGTTATGTGTCGAATATACAACTTATAATATGTAATATTTTTGAATGAAAACTAACAGTCACTATAGTTGTTATCAGATCATGTTTTAGTTATCCTTTGGAAACAATGATGAGAAAACATTTGTGAGAACCCTGGGGATAAGTCTATCTATAGGATAACATCCAAGAGTTTTGATAATAATCATTTATGGCATATGTTAAACCTAAGGTTTTATAGATTTAAAAGGTTGTGTCATGATTTAGACACCCAATAAATGATTTTCCATGATTGATCACTATGACTATTGCTACTAAAAACTATAATTTTTGGTTTTAGAAAGTGGATGGAACAATTAGGATTGGTGTTAACACTAACAGACAATGGAATGATTATCCTAATGTGAAACCAAATCAAATGGGTGTTGGAATGAGAAAACTTATGATGATTCCTAATCATATATCTTGTTATATGATTAAAAAACTCTATGTGGGTGAGTTTCTTCATAAATATTATTAGAGAAATAATTATTTCTATGAAGTCTATAGAGGGAAGAAGATTCATCTTCTTATATGTTGAGAATGTTGGAAGAAGAACTCAAGGAAAAATAAATTGGAAGATGTTTTATGTGGGGAAATAAAGGGTATAGAGAAATTAATTCTTGAGGAAAAATGAATATTTTGAGGGAGGAAATTTAATTCCATGCTGAGGTACAATTTCTAGTGAAATGTACCATGTTTGGGGAATATCGTAAATATTTGATGCAATGCCCGAATCCAAAAGTTAACTCATAGACCATTTAAGGACCAATTCTATGTCAATATTTAAATTTAATGGTTTTAAGATTTTATTTATACAGATTCAAGAATTATATCAACAACAGTTTGGATATAAGAATTATGAAACATATAAGGATTGTTCCACAATTTTTTTCATTAAGGATTGGAAAAAATATTTTGAGTGGTTTTAATAACCAAGAAAATTGATTTAGTTTCATGGTGATAATTTTGGGTTTGGATAAATATATGATTAATTTTAGTGACCTATACATTGGTTAATTATTTTATTATAAAGTTATTTTGGACCTCTTTGATGAAGAATTTTACATTTTTGGATTTATTGAATATATTAAATGGTTTCTAATTTTATTTTTGGAATAGGGATTGTGTTAATTTTTTTAATATTATATGTTTTCATGTGAGGTTAACTTAGGTGTTATAGATACCATCATTGGTTTATAGGTTTAGTGGAATCAACACCCCTTGTAAGATTTTAAGGGATATGATTGTGAGGTGATTTGAACCTTTTACTATGTTTCAAGAAGAATATTTTATTGAGGTTTAAATAACCTTTTGAGTTGTTATATTATTTTATTTTAATTTAATTATGGTTTATTAAATAGTATTAAATATACAATTATTATGGATGAAAAGTTATTTAATGATAAGTAAGTATTTTCAGAGATATTTATGGTCATGCTACAGATTACCTTTCATGTTATCGTCTAAATTTGATTCATGATATTTTTGTAAAGTTTACTATATTTTTTTGATTTATCATGGTTATTAATGATATTTTGGGAGATATTTCATTGGTTTGAGGTATATATGACCCTTAGGATTAAAATGTTATTTAACATGAATGATTATTTGAGACAAATGAACTTATTTTTTTTGGGATGTAAGAGGAATGGTATGAGATCTCCTTTTAGGTAAAATCATTCTTTAATGTTGAGGTTATTTATGAAATGAACTAAGTAGATCATATGTGGTTATTGTGGGTATTTTGGACTAAAATGTATTATTTCAAGTTTTATTCATTTTGAAAATAATCATATCTTAAGCTAACCATTTGTTTAGTAACTTTATAGAGACATGAGGAATGGTGTTTCATTCTTTTCTAGATCTTATGGAATGTTAAAAGTTAATTTCAGTGCTTTTCGTATAAAAAATCAATCTTGAATATTTATTTATTAGAGTAAGATAAAAATTGGAAATTGATCAAAGCACAATAATGAAATTATTCTTATGATATATATAGAAATCAATAAAGTATTTTTTAACATGTTATCTATATTGATTGAAAAATAATTCCTAAACTTGAGGAAAAGAATACTTAAAAAAAAGATATAAAATTTTCCTTCATTTTTGACGCATCATTAGCCTTTTTACCAATCATAGATTTATGGTTTTTTGGTTTTTAAAATTCTATTGAACAAGTTCTATATCAATATTTATTAGTATTTTCCAGTATTTTTTTATTCTATTCCAATATTTTCACTTTCCACTAATGTTCTCTTGTTTGGATACTTAGTTTTCTGTTATACCATATTTCCTTACTATTTACCATTCACACTTTTTAAGAGGAGGATTTATTAAACCATTTTATGACATGGGATTTCAAAAATTGAATTTTAAAATATGAAATCCTAGATTATCAAGAACAAGTTAAATTTATAAGGATGAAATTTATTATAGGGGTCATAATGTTATACCCCATGATTTTATAATAATAACATTATGTTTGATAGCTTATATTCCACACAACACCGAGATTATACGAACCATGAAATATTATATATGACTGATATAACATAGAAATTGAATTAAAATATATGATTAGGAATGAGCATGACATGAAATATATATATAATTTTTACACACAATAAGTATGTATTGATTAATTCTTAAGAATATTCATTTAATTTTTAAGTAAATTTATATTATGCTTAAAAATACATTTCGTACAAAAATGATTTTTATTTTTGTATGATAAAATATTATATTTAATTATTAACACTTTTAAAATTGTATTTGATAAAATTAACTGCATTTTTAAAATCATAACATGAAAATTATCTTCTCCTGAATTTATTTTATTTTTATGAAATTTTTTTTTTCAATGGTAAGATGATACCTTTCCAAAAAAGAAATGATATTTTATTAAACAAAAAATTCTGATTTATATAAGTCTTATAATGTTAGATTTACCACAATACCTATTAATAAGGGGTATAATCTCATCAGGAACATGATCTTACCATAGAAAATCCACCCCATTGATTCCCTTATTTGCAAGACCATGTTCCACTGAGTTGTCTTCCCCATAGATATGAGTGATGATATGATAGAAAGAGGAAATATAATCCAGACATTTGTTCCACAGGTTATGGAGATTCTAGGATAAATGAGACGATCCCATCCTGATAGTATAAAAAATAGTGGTATAATAACACTAAATCCAAATATTACTGTAGCCTCGATTCTTGGCTCGTTCCACCGCAATAATAACGCCAGGAATCTCTTCCTCAGGTGAATAGGAAAAACCACAGGAACCATGAAATAATCCAAGGACCCCCCCATACACAATGATCCCTGAAAATAGAACAATTACCAGAGAGCCCTGGGTTGCCTCTAGAAGCACCAACATAATTAATTTTTATCCAACCAACAAATGGTTGTTTCCATATGAAATCAAAAGATCAAAGGGGAGGACACAAATCCTTTGACACCAATATGATTAAGAACCAACATGCCATGTACAAAATTGAAGAAAAAACGTTTCTTCAGTGTGCATGCCTCAAAAATAGTAGCAAGGACTAACGATAGAGCAACACCAACCATGAAAGAAAATCCATCGTGAATAATTATATTTGGAGTATACCAAATAAAGTGATGACATGTAGCTAATGAAACCTAGAAGATATTCATCATTTGAGAGGATATGACAATTGAGCACTATCCTTTGATGAAATCCTAAATAGAAAACGCACAAGGCATCGAAACCTCAAAAATATCATCTACTTCTTTCCACATTGATGAATTAGTAACACAACTGAGAAACAAGTGATTAGAATCCTCCATATGCTGATGACATAGAACACATGAAGAACATAGAGATATTCCACAGGACTGAGGATAACAATCAGTTGTTATTTTCCAGTGAACCAATATCCATTCAAGGATGGAACAACAAGGTCTGATAAAATTCTTGTGAATCTTCCCCATCCATTGATATTACATGTTGCACTTCAAAGAGTGCCTGTAAAATAACTGAGAAGAGATAATTCCATTAGTATCAAGATCCTAGGCCCAAAAATCATTTCTGTTGGAAAAGAAATATATATTGACAATACTGATTTTGGAATTTGGAAGTCCCTCCATATTATCATGATGATCCATGATAGTGACATCTAGATTTGGAATAAAATACGCATTCCCCAAGGAAGTATCAAGGTCGCTTCCAGTCCAATTAATTTTCCAAAATGAAAGAGATGAATCCTTTGAGACCAGTCATTTGGAGTGAGAATGAATGGAAGAAAAAGTGGATTTAAAATCACACCACACAGAGGAATATATTTGATTAAAAACTCCATTTTAAGCCTATTCATTAATTTCTACGGAAGAAAATAATGTTCCTTAGAATTTCTATTAATGATCCTCCACATAAATGAAGCCTACAAATAATCATTGATGATATTAGGGTTCTTAATGCCTAAACCCCTGACATCTGAAGGATTACAACAAGTACTCCAGGAAACCATCGCCAATTTCTTTTCAAGAATATCGATGCTCCAAATTAAATTCTTAATAGAGTCATTAATTCTCTTGATGAGATAGATAGGAAATTTATACACCATAACAGAATAAATAAATTTGGTATAAATTACAAGCCTGACCAAGGAAACATGACCAACCATGGAGAAGGATTTTCCTTTCAATGTAACTAGTTATCTTCAAACATTTCTAAGAATATTTAAATAATAACAACCCTTTGGACACCCCCAAAACATTGGAACCCACAAAAAAGTGAATGGAAGAGTTCCCTCCAAAATACCCAACTCCTTGAAAATATCATTCATCATAGAAGGAGATAAATTCATACTAAAAAAAATTCCAATTGATTTCCTAGCCAGAAACTTTTTCATAGTGTAAAAGGGCATGTGTTTTATCATTAGTATTTTTTTGTGCCCTTGGGTGAATAAAATGATATCATCTACATATAACAAATGGGTAGGACCAAAATTTACTCTTCCAACTTTAATAGATTTTATTTTCCATTTCTTTCCACAATGGAGAGTAACCTATTAAGATAATCCTCCGAAATGGAAAGAAAGTTAATCCACGGAAAAAGGAAAGTTACAAAGTGTCTCTCTATTAGTTTTAAATATATATTATGTGTTAATGTGGGGAAAATGTTATGAAGGAATCTAAATGAATTTTTAATAATAAAATTATCCACAAAATGAAAATTTATTTATATTTTTTTAATTGTATAATTACCTTAAACACTTATGCACACCGATGCAATATTTCTTCAATTAACTAAGAATTAAAATAATTGATTTTAAAAGTATTAAAAGTAATATAATTTGAGTGAGTTATAGTATACAATGAATTTTATAGATGAATATGATAAACTATAGATGTTTAAAAGTATTTTATTTTAAATTCAACCATTTAATGGTGTCTTTAATTTCAATAAAATGAATAGTACCAAACTTTACATTAATGATATTTTTAATAAATATTATCTTATTAAATGAATTTAAAATTTTAAAATCTTATCTTAATCAATGTGAATATAATTTTTTTTAAAACCCATAAATTTTTAATTTGTTATTCACTTTCAAATTTTTTAAAACATTCATAACCCTTTATGGTTAAAATAATTTTTATAGTGTTTAAGGTCAAAAATATTAAGCAAAGTTAATAATTAAAAAGATAAGGTTTAAATTGACACCCAAACCTATCCAAATTTTATGTATTTTTTGTATTAAATCCTCATAAAATGGAAACATTGAATACCTATACATTTTTAATCATTTGTTTATATAATATTTTTATTATAATTTAATCATTTAAAAAATTCCATAAGTTTCCCTCTCCTCGATTATAAAAGGGTATCTGTCATTTCTCTTCTTCACACCACATTCACCCATAAAACTTGACCATACCCTACCATAATACCTTATAAACATTCTTATACACATTATATACTTTATTTTTTTTCAAAAAATTCCAACCATGGGACCATTTAGAGTAGATCAAATGGAGTTTTTTCAAAGAATATGTAATCACCATGATTGATGACTTCCTTTTTAGATCTTATTTAACTACTCTAAATCTATGAAATTTTTCATAAAATAATATTTTATGTATACCAAATACACAAAAAGTTTATTACGATTATTAATTCACCATCATCAACCCTTTTTCAAATCATATGGGAATTGAATGTATCCCTCGTGCGTACGTACGACTTACCATCTCCACATAACGAAACAATTAATTTTCCACTACTAATTCATGGATGTTTTGTTATGATGGATTTAATTTTTATATATTATATTTATGAAATAGTTATAATTTTTTATTATTAACTTAATTTATAACTTCTTACCTTTCAATCTGTTGGAGAACAATCACTTCCCTCATGCATAAGTGAAGACTACCACCTCTACAAAGCGATTTGATTTGTTTTTAATTTTTGTTTCACAAGGTTGGTAATTAGGATATATTTAAAAAATATAAATAATTTATATGATATAACAATTTTTTTTGAAGATCATTTAATATTTATCTTTCATTCACTCCATCCATTGATAATTGAAAATAGTGTTCATGTATACGTACAAGCCGATTGCCTCCATGGATAGTGTCATACATTTTTCTACCTCTATATTTATAGATAAATATAAATATTTATATAATGAATATTTATGGTATTCATGTCATTATTATAAATTTTAATATGATGAAACCAAAATTAATGTAAAATTTAGAAAACTACTGAACCAAGACATACATGAAAATTGAAGTAGATATCACTTAAAACAACAATTTTAATAAAGAATTGTTAATAAAACGTTGATAAAAGGTAGTAAGTAAATAATATATGGTATGATATTTATTATTATGATTTTATAATATATTTATAATAAATATATATTTATTATATATGATGATAAATCATGTATGATAGAATTCGGACCTTTGGTAAGGGATTTTAATTTCCCTTTTGATTCAATGAGACACATTCCAAATTCACCACTTTTTTATTTTATGTGGTGTATATACTATACATTAATATATGTTATGATAATTATTATGATTTTTATGGGTATTTACATATCCATAAATGGTTATTTCTTTCATGGGTCTTATGATCCAAAACTTACTAAAGTTGTAAGGGTTTTATGTTAAAATCTTATTGTTTGTCGAGATCGTTTATGATCAAGTTTTTTATGATGATATTTCCAGATATATATCTCATGAAACTCATAAATGTTCTCCTAATGTGGTTATTTATGGATAATACATGTTTTAATATAATTTTACACTCATTATGTACTCATGATATAGAAATAATGTTTTTAACAAAAAAAATTCATTTCTCTATTCGGTCAGAAATAATTTCTCTTCCATTTCTACGTTTTGCCAATAAAAAATTCAATTTTTTTAATATTCTAAAAATATTTTTCAATGTAAATTTTATATATGATGTAATATTCCAAAAATGGATAAAAATTATTCTTTTCATTTGTTGAATGAGGTACTTTTTGACCTTTTTAAAAAAATGTGGAAGAATGTTTTATTTTAAATTATAAATCATGGATGAAATTTATTTACATCATGACCACATAATATAGCAATGTTTGCTTTAAAATTTCCCAAGTTAATTTTAACAAATAATAATATTTTCACAATATTTTATGATTTTTTTGGAAATTTATTTTCAATGTGGAAATGGTATTTTTCTCAAGAAAGTATTAATGATATTACAATGGTATTTATATTCCTCAATGATAAAAAACCATTATTTCACTTATGATTTACTTTGGATATGATATAAGGGTAGAATACTTATTATTTATTTTAATGTTGTATGTTTATGTTGAAAATAGTTTTATGAAACCCATTCATTTTCTTTGGTTATGCTATGATAAATAGATAAAATTATTATGTAACATATTTTTCTTCCACATGATATGCCATCATGAAATTATTATAAAACACATTTATTTTTCATCGATTATGATATAATGAATGTGTTCTAATATTTTTCCACACATCTATATTCTTTTCATTATTTCACATATGGGACAAGAATAACATATCCCTTATATTTGTGGGAAAAATATTGTTATCTCATGAGATAAATACTACTGAAAGGGGAAGTGAATGTAGTTTAGTAAGGGACTCTATTGACTATGATAATCTTGTGAGTGATCCTTGAATAATATAATGGTTTTATGAGTTCACCCAATTAATTATTATATTATTGGGTGTGAACTAAGATTAATAAAATGGGTTGGGGGTGAATGTAATCCACTATGATAGTCTTGGAAGTATGCCTTGAATACTATGAAAATGATTTTACATTAAAATTTATATGACCAAAACTAATTTCATATACCAATGTTATACTCTCATTGATCATGTTATTTGATTCCTTTATGATTCATGTCTTCTGAATTACCAAGCATTATGAAATGACTCATGTTTATGATCTTTGATATGTAGGGAATGGTTTTCAATTGTTAAGATTAAGATAATACAATCTTAGATCATTCTATGTTTAAGTGATAAAAAATATCTCCCTTGTAAACCCTTAATGATCATCAGAGCTAACCCTTACTTATGTTTACTTTCCCCTAGTTTTGAATAAAGGTTTCATTTTTGATGTATCTAAGAAGGGTTATAATTATAAAGAAATAAATAAGAGACGATGTATCTCATTTATGAAGAAATTATTTATGTGTCAATGTTTCCAAAGGCACTAGAACTATATGATTCTAACAGGATCATCATGTTACGTATGGAATATTCATCTAATAATATGTAATATTTATGTATGAAAAGTATAAGTCACTGTAAGATATCGTGACTGAAGGTCCGCCTTAGAGAAATATTGGGCCACATGTAGTAGATCAAAAAAATTATATATCCATGGTAGGGGATACTTTTTATTCATCATGATTTTTTTTTGAGTTCAAGATAATCAATAGGGAGGAACTTTTACCCATCCTTATTCCTAATTAAGTGAAGCTTCGCACCCCACGATCAAGCACTCTGTTATATAAATCTCTTGTCTAGATTCTCTTGTAATTGGTTATTAAGTTCTTACAACTCAATAGTGTCCATTCTATAAGGATTATTCGCTATAGTAAGAGTTATATGTATAATTTTAATTTAGAACTCAACCAATATATTAGGAGGAAGACTAGGTATCTATTGTATTTTTATTGATAAAAAAAATGACTAGAGGGGGTGAATAGTTTATTTAAAAAATTTATGATTAAAATTCATTTTTTATATAATATTAACCTGTAGTTAGTTCATTATTCCTCAGTTAAGTATCAATAGAAATAAAAATGGATGAACACAAGATTTACAGTGGTTCTCATCACAAAGATCTAAGATTACTCCTCAATATCCTCAAATCCTTGAGGAGACTAGTACCCATTAAAAACCTCACTTTTAATGGTGTGAGAACAGTGTTACATGAATTGCATTTTAAACAACCTAGAGGCACAACATAGTCTTTTTACAGGTTACCCAACCTAGTCTATATACTTAATTTTGATCAAGAGTCACAACCCAAACAGCCTTTTGGGTGGTATAACAACCCGAGAAAAAAAAATAATTCTTTTGATGGGGACAAGCATAACCCAGACACAAAAATTACAAATAGAAGAGATAAAGATTACAATATTAAAATAAATACAAGGAAAACTGAAATTGATGAGAATCTTGAATAATTTTATGCTTTATGATTATTGATAACTTAGAAAGAAAAAGGTCAAAGTTGGATTCCTTTGGTGATCACAAAAATAATGCAGAGGTCACAAAAGGTCATGAACAATTGAGAGGAGAAGAATGTTGAAGAAGTATCACTAAGGATCTATATGTTGAATAATATACACAATTATATGTTTTATTCATCAAATAGATATCCTAGATCATTAAAACTGAGAACTTTAAGGAAGGTGTATATATCCTATATATGCACAACACATGTAGTAAATGTAAATATAATAATAAGATATTTACCTTTTTTTTTGATAAAGCCAAACTGAATAACATATAATTACAATCGTGATTTATATTTCTTCATAAAATATAAATGTAAAATAATTAAAATTGTATGTAAACTTATTTTAGTCAATTTATTATTATAACCCAATTGAAAAAATAATATAATCCTTTAGATTATATATATAGAAAAAATTGTTAAAAAATTGGGCATGGTAGGAATATCAAACTGCATGAAAATTGTTCATCAAATAATGTTACAATTATTTTTACAAAATAGAAAAATAAATTTCATCATTAAATAATAATACTTTTAAAAAATGAATTATTTTTAATAGTCCTCAATTTAAATAAGAAAGAAAAATTTATAAATATAATATTTTAACTAATTGTGGATTGACCTACCATTGGAACAGAGAGTGGTGGATCATGAATCACTGCGGAAAATAGAGAGAGGTGGCTCATGGCTTCTACAAAAAACAGAGAGTGGTGGGTCATGACCTACCATTGGAAATATCCAATGTGGGATAAATAGATCATGACCTACCATTCTAATTTTCAAGAAAACTTAAATATAGAATAAAAATAAAAATTATTCCATGAAACTTAGCAGTCAAAGGATTCATATAAAGGAATACATAATTTACTACCACTATAAGTACAATGGTAACTCATGAATCACAATTGGAGTTGTCCAATGGTGACTCATGACCTATCATTGTAAGCATCCAACGATGACTCAATGAAAAATATATCCAATCCTCAGAATGAAAAATAATAAATAACAGAATAATAAATCTTATCACACAAGATAAGAAAACACAATAAAATAAAAAGAAATTATATGTAAGAAATGATGAGAACAACTAATGAAAGTTAGTTGTCATTGGATCACTGTAAAAATATTCCATCCAACATGATAAAAATAATAAACACAATCTATTGAAAAATAAATAATAAATCAATATCATATAGAAATATAACTATAAAGAATCAAATGAAAACAAAAATAATGCTTCTACACCTGAACCAATAAAGATGAGAGCTCTTGTTGGAGCTTAAATATCCTTCTACAAAGGCCATGTTTAGAAAAGAAGAAAACAAAAATAAACATAAATGAATATTTATAGAGAAACCAAAATTAATATAGAAGAGGTTATATGTAAGCTTGACAACCCCACAGGGTGTTGTTAGTTCCCTACAATGATATGGAAAAACAAAATTTATAAAACTCAGACATTCCTAACTCAAAGGGTAGTATCTAGAAATTCTGAGTGTCAAATCCTTGGAGATGATCCGTGTATTATAAATTAGTTAATGAAACTAAAATTGAAATTGTTTATTTCATTTGTAAAAGAAATGAAATAGAAGCATCATAGATTGGGTTGTGAATCAATGGATTGGGACATGCCATGTTCAGTGATTTTCAAGGATAGATCTAGGGATTTATGTAAGAGGGTGTTTATTCAGTATTTTTGTTGGAATAGGGCCAAAATAGATCATTGGTCTTGGTATCCTACCTGACTCCTATGATTGTATTGTTGGAATGGTTATCTACTAGATTCAATCATAGGGATAGGTGACCCAAAACCCAGTTTAAACAAAACTGGCCTATGTTGTGTAATGGTAATACACAAAACAGTTTGATTAATTGATTTAATTAAATTATACTCTTCAAATCACAAGAAATGGTCATTAATTTTCAAGAAGAATGAGATTTTTAATTGAAAGGATATGTTGTAGAAATCCAAAACATGAATTAGATAAAACAAGTGGCCCGCATCACATGATGTTTCTCTATGCGTCGACCCCAACACAATGTATACTTAGGGTATATTATGTGTACCTCAGATCTTCTTTCTCACCCATCGCATTGAATTCATGAAAATATCGTATGCTGGTTTGACTGTCATCATGTCGTGTATTGATGGTACACAACTTGTACTTAATGTTCACAATGTGTATGCATGTCATTACTTGTATAGCTCAGTTCTACCTTAAATTATATGTTCATGATGTGTACTTGTGGTACACAATGTGTAATGAATTTTTCTTCAGTTTCCATCTTTTTCTCTCTCTCAAAAATCTTGTGTGTCTTTCGGCTCATATTTCATATCATTTTCATTCCTTTTTCACATATCTGTTATTTCATTCCACAAATAATAAAACAGCTCAATTCATTCCAAAGATAGAAAATTTATTCAATAAATTAAAAAATAAACACATTAAAACACATTAAAATATATACATGAAATAAACGTATCAAAGATTAATTAAGTTTCTTCTAGCATTGTATAGCTTAAAATATAAATAATCCAGTGGAGAAATATGAGACACTATTGATGTCCAACGACATGTAATATAACCCATAGTTGATTTCCAAAGGTGGGAATAAATTCCCACAATTAAAATATGGTGGCTGCCACTAAACTAACATTGGGTCCAAAAGGTCACTCATGAATTACCGTTGGTATCTAACGGTTACTCATGACTCGCCTTTGGGTTCCAACGATGACTTGAGAATCACCATTTACCATCCATCAAAGAAGAGAATCTTCAAACAAGAAGAGAAAACTAAGGTGACAAATAAGAATAATAGAATCTAATGATGAAACCCAAACCATGATAACTAGATAAAAAAAATAGGACATGATGAGAACAAAACAAGTCAAGATATCTAGGCTTAAAGAGACTCATTTAATTTAAAAACATTAGGTGAAACATTGATCAATTATGGAGTTACATGATGTCGAGAAGATGCCAAAACAAAACGATGAAAAAATTGAGATGTCTGGGATTTATAATTTAGCGGTGGGGGGAAATTATTTAATCAGATAGATGAAAAGTAAAAAGATTCAATAGTGTATAAATAATTACATTTTTTAACTTGGATGAACAATAATGATATAATAGCATGCCACATTTAATTTGAGAAGTGGTGTAAGATCTTTATATAAATAAACCTCCGATTTTCGTTGGTTCAAAAGAAAACACAACACCCAAAGTTGGTGACATGACCCAATCCTTGCTCTCTGCAGGCGTAACCCATTGGCCTTATACATTAGCCTATATGCATTGTTCTTTCCCTAAACACCCACTAATCCAGACTTCTTATGGAATTCTTCTTCTAAGATTTCCCATGGGGTTGACCCAATGCTTCCCCTATGAGCATGAGATCCAGTACAAGTTCCTCATAAGGAATTACAATATTTTTTATTTTATAGAATTAAAATTATGTAAAAAGTAATAAAAATCATTTAAGAATCATTAAAAAATGTGAAACATAATAAAAACATGTAATTAAAAATTAATTAAATTTTAAAAGCACTTGAAAATTTTAAAAAACATGAAAATTTTATAAAATTATTAATAACATTTAATTAAGAAAGTTTTAATTAATTAAAACAATTAACATTTTAATTTTTTTAATTAAGAATTTTGATATAATAATAATATTATTTAATAAATTTTAATGGATATTAATTTATCAAAACAAATAAAATTTATAAATAGTTTTAAAAAATCAAATACTATAAAACTCCCCCTTTTTATGAATTTAAAAACAAAAAATTTATTAAATTTTCCAAAAAAATCTCTCCCTTTTTGAAATTTATCAAAAAAGTATATTATAAATTTTTAATATAAAATATACTATCATTTTAAAAAAAATTATTCTAAAAGTAACAAATTATTTTATTATTATGAGAGAATAGATTAATTATAATGTTAAAAAAAAATTATGATAGTGTAAAATTTTTTCAAAGAAAAATTAAATAGTATTAAATAATTATATCAGAGTGACTAGTATTTATAAAAATGGAATATTTACACCAAACAAAATTTTTAAGCTTCTAGCATTTTAAGTTCAAACACAAGAAAAATGAGAAATATTGTTATATTCAATGAATAAATAAAATTAATTTCTATTAAAAGACAGATTAAAATTTCTTCCAAAATAAATGAACAGTTTTTTTATTTAATGATTTAAAAAAACTCCCCCCCGATTTTATGCATAAAATGATTAGATTTAAAAATTGATAATAAAATAAAATTTTAATATAAAAGTTTAATCAGTTTTAGAATAAATTGATTATTTAAATCAATTCGTAATTCAAAACATATTTCAACTAAGAAAGATGAGAAGATAAATTATAACGTACATAAAATATTTATATGGGTGTAGAAGTCTTCCCTGGAATGGTTTTTGAAAAATTATTTTAAACACACTAAGGAAATTTTATAAAATAAATTTTCAAAAACAAATTTTAAACATACATAGAAAAAAACAAGGGGTAACTTCCTATAAAATGTATCTTTAATGATAGATAATACATAACTGTTCAAAAACTGTATAAAGGAGTATGTATATAGATAAAATATTCAAAACTGAAATTTTAATATGTGAACTACAACAATTTTACTTGTTAAAGAAAAAATAGATCGAAATCAATGCACATTCCTTGAATCAGAAATAAAATGATTATTAAAACGATAATAGATATATTGTATTCTGGAATATAAAATTATACTAAAGTAGATGGTATTCATGATATTTAACAAAAATAATACATATCTATGAATGATGTCCAACATAGGTCTAATATTATTTGAGTAACATCCTTTTGGTACCAATGTTGTCATAAGTTCAGCAGAATTCACAAAAGTTATTTTACCACTGAAAAAAAATTTCAAACCTTTGTTTCATGGTGAATTTGAATTAAAATTATTAGATAGAATAGTTCAAGTATAACCAAAATACTAATTGAATCTCATTGATAATTCATTGGAATATTATTCTTTCATTCTATATTTAATGAAATTTACAGTAGAGATGCCTCCTTTTGAACTTTTAACAAATATTTTCTTATTAAAATATAGAGTAATACTTTTATATCCAAAACCATTCTTATTGGAATTTATTTTTATTAAAGACATAATCTTATAATATTGTTTTTTATATTTTATAAAAAAAGATAAATCTTTTTAAGATTAAAAACATCAATTTTTGTATCCAGATTCTCTTTTTGAAATGTTTCTAAATCTATAAAATCCATTTTTTGGTTCTAGAAGGTGTGTTTCATAATTTTTTTATTTTCATAATTCAATTTCATACACTAATTTTCTTATTGAGTTAAATCATCCAAAACGGAATTATATCTTATATCCTTGTCTTTATTATTTACTTCTAGAAACTCTTTAAGCCTTTCATTTTTATCTTTTAGTTTCAAAATAACTAAATCACAATTCCTTTTATATCCTTTATTCCTATAAATAATTATATTCACATATTCATATTCCCTTTTTCAGTTTACTATTTTTTTGAATAAAATATTATTTTTATATTTAATTATCTATATTTTTTAATCAATTTGAATCTACTATTTCTCAATTCTTCCTTTTATTTAAGTAATTTTTAAACTCTATAATTATTGGAATCAAAATCAGAATTAGAATCACAATCATTATCCTTTTCATTTTATTATATTTCATTTTGACCAAAATTTTAATGATTTATCAATTGAGTAAAAAGAGAATCATTTACCTCACATGTAATACCCATCAGGTCATGGTTACTTATCTTCATTTCACTTCCTGAGTCACTACTAAAGTCAGAACTGTTTGAACAGTTCGATTCTCCAAATAGAGCATGATTATTTCCTCCTTTTGCCTTTATAATTATTGTAATACTTGATCTTTGGGAAATCAGGTCTGATGTGACATTTATTCCTATTCTCATAATATGTTAAATATGAAATATCATTATCCTTCCTTGATTTTCCCTTCATGTAATCATTTTCATTCATCATTCCAAACAGTTTCTTTCCACCATTTCTTTTCATAAACTTGTAAAAATTATTACTAAAGTGATCCATATCATTATAAGTTTCCTAGAACTCAGAATCAGAGGCATTATTATTATAAGTAATTTTAAATTTAAACGAAATACATTTTCTTTTAGAAGTCTCACCATCATCAATATTCATCATCTCTTACTCATACTGTATCTGAGAGATTATTAGTCCATCTAAAGTATATTCCTCAATATTCTTACTCCCATCAATAGAAACTTTCCATAAATTTTATCTATTAGGAATAAAACATTGTACTCTTTCACTTGATCTATATTATCCAAGGCTTCTCCTAGAGAACTTATACCATTGGTTATACTTGTGAATCGATGGAACATATAATTTATATATTCTTATTCTCCCATCTTTATCTCTTGGTATTTTTCTCAGAGCATTTCTATCCTGGTTCTCTTCGTCATTTCTATACAATAATGAGTCACCTGCGGTATCCTTAATATGTCATGGGGTCTCATAAATACGGAAATAGGACTATATAAACTTATACTTACATCATAGTATAAAATATTTTTTACTTTATAATTCAAAACAAATTTTATCATATAATTAAAAAAAATTATCTGATCAATTTTGGGTATCTCATATGGATTTTCCATGAATATCTAGTGATCTACACTTAGTTGTTTCAAGTTTATATCCATTCCATCTTTCAAGTATCCATTGTCACTCCCATCAAATAATGGATGTTTTTTTGTATCCATCCATCTCTAGAATTTATATTTTCTATATTATAAAATAGAACTTTTTTATTCCATAGACTATTATTTATAGGATACTTGTTAGAATAGATGTTTAAAAAAAGTATTAGAATAATTAATATATTTTTGATAAGGTTTTGAAATCTTATTAAAAAAATAAATACTAACCTATCAGAGACTTTTCTCTGATAGTAATTGTTGCGTATCTAAACCATAGAGCTATCTACCTAGCATCAATACAAATTTTTGGATCATTATTGATTTCAAAAATGACTTTAGGGGGTGAATAGTCTCTTTAAAAACTAATGATAAAAGCCATTATAGTTTAAAAAATATTAGTTTTTAGTGATTTTAATTTGATTGAGTTGTGGTACGGTGGAAAAAAATGAAATAAAAAGGATTTATAGTTGTTCAAATAAAAAAATATCATAGTCCACTCTTCAATATCCAATACTCCTCGAGCATACTGGTACCCAATAATAACCTTACTTTTAAATGTGTGATAACATTATTACAAACATATCCTTTTCAACAAATTTGAGACACAACCCTTCATTTTTACATGAGATCAACCTAGTCTGTATCCTATAATTTGATAGAGAGTCATAAACCAAACATCCTTTTTCGAGGAAGAATAACCATAGAAAAGAAAGACCAAATTTTGATGAAGAAAATCAATAGACAGACATAAGAAATAAAAAAATAAGAAGTAAATATTACATGAATAAAACAAATACAATTAAAATCGAAGAAAATCAGAATGCGGAAGAAGTTTTATCTTGATGATCATTTATCACTTGTAAAGAATATCTATTGAATTTTTAGGCCTTCATAAATCAAAATAATAATGTGGAATTTGCATAAGATCATAAACAATTGATAGAAATAGAATGTTGAAGAAGTATCACTAGTGATTTGTATATTGAATGACCTGTATAGGTATATGTTTTATTCCTTAAACAGATATCTCATATAATTAAAAATGATATCTGTGAGGAGAGTGTACATATCCAATATTTTAAAGAAACTTATTATTCAAAATCAATAACATATTATGAATTTTATCATTGTTAGATAAATCCTCACTAAATAACGTATAATTACAATCAATATTTACATTTTTTCATGAACTATTAATGTAAAACAATTAATATTGTAATTAAAAAAATTGTAATAAATTTATAATTATATCAAAATTTAAATAAAAATATAATCCAATCGATTATACATATAAAAAATTTCATAAAAAAAGATCATGATAATAATATTAAACTACATGAAAACATGTTCATCAAATATTTTTTCAATTATTTTAACAAACCCTAAAAATATATTTCAACATAAAATAAAAATACTTTTAACAAAGGAAATATTTTTAATATTCATTAATTTAACTTAAAAATGAAATTTTAGAAACATAAAATTTTAACTAATGGTGGACATATATATAGTTCGAACAGAGAGATGTGGTTCATGAATTACCACTGAAAACAAAGTGTGGTGGACAATGAACTACTATTGAAAATATATAGAATTGGGTTATTTCATATAATTTAAAATGTTCAATGGTGGCTAAACATAGAATGGCCTACCATTCCAATTTTCAATAGAAAATAAATACATCTAACCAAGAAAATTATTCCATAAAACATAGTTGTCAAAGGGTGCATATTAAGTAATAAAAATTATTCCTACCATTGGAAGTCGAACGGTGACTCGTGAGTCATCATTTGATATGTCTAGCATTGACTCATGAACAACCATTGGAAGTGTCCAATGTTGAATCAGTGAAATTTTTTCCAAACCTTACGATGAAAAATAATAAAAAATAGAAAAATAATTATTATGATAAAATATAAGAAAACACCTTAAAATAACAAGAAACTATAATCAAAAATTGAGAATAAAAACTAAAGAAAGTTAGCTATCATTGGCTCACTATAAACTATTCTAAACAACAAGATGAAAATCATAAAGTTAATATACTTAAAAATAAATAAGAAATCAATATCGTATAAAAAGGTAACTTCTTATAATCAAAGAAAGATAAAAAATGCTTCTAAACCTGAACCAATAAGGATGAGAGCTCTTGTTAGAGCTTAATGATCCTTTTCCAAAGGCCCTATTTAGAAAAGTAGAATAAAACTAGAAATATGGAGGAATATATATATATATATAGTAACTGAAATAAAAATGGAAGAGGTTCTGTGGAAGATTAATAATTCTTATTCCAGCATTGTATAGAATAAAATAAAACAAATCCATTGGGAAAATGAGATCCACCATTGTTGTCCAATGATGGGTAATATGACCAACCATTTATTCCCAATGGTGGGTAAAAAGTCCAATAAATGAAATTTTGTAGTAGGTCACTAACTCACCATTGGGTTCCAATTGTGACTTGAGACTCAATGCAGATCAACTATTATAGAATAGTGTCTTTGAAACAAAAGAACAAACTGAGTTGATGAAGAATAATAATAGAAGCTACTAGGTAAACTCAAACCATGATATACAGAGAAAAAATAACATAAGGGGATGTTGTTACCAAAAAATGTCAATAACAATATGCTTTAAATGAATTTATTAAAAACATTGGTGAAGCTTTGAATAATTCCATAGTTACTAGATATTGAGCGTACACCTGAAGAAGACAATGAAAAAGAATACAGAGGTGTGATATTTCAAATTGATGTTGTGGGAGAAAATTATTACATTAGAATGATGAAAATAAAAAGATCTAATAGTGAAGAAAGTATACTTTTTTTAACTCTGATTAATAGTTACGTTGTAATGTCTTCCCATATTGAATCTAAGATGATGTATTAGAGTAGTATATCGATCAACTTATGTTTCTCATTGATTTAGATAAAAATAGAACAAACATAGCAGGTGACCTTTCCCAATCCTTATGCTCTACATGAATGACATATGGGACTTATAAATATTCCCTCACTCATGGTGTGTGCGCTATGCACACCCACTACTCCAACATCCTTATGGGATTCCTCTAGCAGGATTCCCACGGGGTTGACCAAATGGGTCCCCTATATTGTTGGTAGTTATCTCGTGTTGCTCAAAAGGATGGCCAATATTTTTTATTCTTTGAAATTAAACCTAATAAATAATAATAATAAACTTTAAGAAATCATTAAAACAAAGAGGATAATATTAAAAAAACATGTAATCCAAAAGTAATTAACTTTTAAAAGGACTTGATAATTCAAAAACACTTGAAAATGTTATAAACTTGTTAAATCCATGTAATTAAAACATTGTTAATTAGTTAAAAACATATAATTTTAATAGTGTTAATAAAAAACATGAGAAAATAATAAGATAATGCAATAAATTTTGATTGAGATTAAATTATCAAAACAAATAAAATTAATAAAGTTTTTATAAAAATTAAAATACTACCAATAAATCTTTAGGAAATATTATCCCTTACAATGGGAATTACTTTGAGAAAGATTCTGTATATTTTCACAATAATTTGGGATAGATATTCTTTGTTATAATGAAATAATATACAAACTTGAGATGAATATTTAAAATGAGATCCATCCTCCTCCTTACACTTGTACATAATTAGAGGTTAATTTGGATTGTGAAGAGTGATCTACCTCTCCTAAAAGTTATTGTAGGATTTATATTAGGAATGATAATCCATGCCCTATATGGAATTGAACATCCCCAAAGGAAGAAAGACATGATTTTCTGGAAGGTTCATTCAAAAAACATTAATTGGGGAGGAGATATATTCTTAGGATATAAAACATTCTCTATTTTTCATCCTTATGGATAAATAAACCCCCATGTTTTGAGGTGGTGTTTTAATGGATCTACTAAATTAACAAGATATGAAGGAATGAATAGAACTAGAAAAAGTAAGTTCATTATTTTTAAATGAATTACCATCATACCTATTACCACATCACATTTTTGATCCACCTCTATAGAAGATAAAAAATATTTTTTCCCCTGTTATCCAGGCCTTAAAGGTTTTTATCATTGATTGGACCTGAAAAACATTTTATTATTTCATTTATTTTCATAATGTCTATGTTCCTTACAATTGAAACATTGAACCTTCTTTTATTGTTTTGAATAAGTGGGTTTCTTTATTTCCCTTCGATAATATTTTACGTGATGCCCCTATTTTCCACATTTAAAACATCTCATGGTTCCCTTTATATAGTTTCCAGGAGTTCACATACCACACATATGACACATGGGGTGTTGGGTTTTCTTTCCTCCATGGGATCTATACATTGATACTCTTGAAATAAAGTCTATTTTTCACTTTTTATCTCTATCCTCAAGAGACATTTGAGAATATCCAATATCCATCCCAACCTTAAAGTAACAATAGACAATATATTGATAACATTTAATGTATTAAATCACCATGTATTTTTATAAACTCAAAAATAATCCACCAAATAATCAATCCACCTTTCTTTAAGTGTTCATGGAACAGTTGGAGGCATATTGTATAATCCTTGTGAAGCTTTCCATGTATGTCCTAATTGGATCATCTTTCCATTGCATCAATCTAAATAAATACCTCTCGATTTTAAAATAGATATTTTAGGGAAAATATTTGTTGAAAAATGTTTTTATGGAATCCTTCCCATTTAATAGAATCAATATCTTGTTTGGACTTCATGTTATTTATCACTTTCCACCACTGATCGGATTCTATTTCAAGACAATATAAATCCATCATGACTTTATCTTGTTTTATGAATTCTATGATAGAGAATATCTTCTCACTGAAGTTAATCCATTGATATGTGATTAGGGGATCCTATGATCCACAAAAGGTTGGAGGAATTTGTCACATAAAGGACTCTTCTGCAACATGCACCTTCTTAGGAAAAGGAGGATGTTCTAAAATATTCAAGTTATTATTCACAAAATGAGTTAACTATGCCAGTAATTCCATTGTTTTACCATCTAATACTTCCACAACATTAGTAATATCATTAGGGAAATCACCATATTACCTATAATATAGGTTATTTCACTACAACATAAATCACGTTTAGCGGTGGTCTTTTAGCGGCGGTTTAAAAAACCGCCACGAAACCTTTTTTTAAAAGGGTTTCATGGTGGTTTATTAAAAACCAACCCTAAACCCATTTATTTTTTTACAGTCGCAACACTCCCCCCCACACCTTATCCGACCCCCTTCTCTCCCATGACGCGGTATCTCTCCCCAACCCTGTTGAGCCCCAACCCTAGGTCTGCTCCCCTCCCTTGCCTCTGATGACCTCATCGCCCATCGTTGATGACCCCCCTTCTCCCCTCGACACCCGCAACGCCACCTTATACCCTTGACCTCATCGAGTTCCTACCCTAGCTTGGCTCCACTCCCCTACTGACGGTGGTTTACATAGTGGTAGGTATAGTTTTTCATGTTTTTTTATTCATTGGATGTTTGTGTATTAGCCTTTTCATCCAAGATATTATTTCTGATTTGTCTTTTATATGGGATATTGTTTGCAATTTTATGTTCAAATTATGTGATGGTTTGGTTTATGAGTTTGTTTGATTAATTTTATTGTGTTATACTCTTATTGGTTCTTTAACTATTAAGAAAACTGTTTATTTTTTGTGCATGGATGTCTGAATGTGATATTGGATGAGTGGACCTTAGTGTGGGAGGGATATAGTTAAACTAATGTAGGTGCGAGTTAGTTCATATGCTTATTCATTTAGGAATTACTATTCTCATTTAAAATTTTCATGATAGGTTTTGGTGATTATCCTATTGAGTATACTTATATAATCACTCCCATATATATAAATATGTTTTAAAGGTTTTTGAGGGATATTTGGTGGCTGAGGTACACATTTCTAGTGTGAGGATTGTAGTCTCTTTTAGATTCATTTTCATAGATGTTTACTTTGGATATTTATTTTTCATACTTTTGTTATGCAGGGAAATTACATAAATTGGGATTTGGGTTTTATTTTATATCTTTTCAATTTGATTGGTGGTTTATTTTATATTGCTAAGATTATGGGGGTAATGAAAGATTTCTAGGGCAGCTTAACACTTAAACTAAGTAGTGAAAGTAAATAAGAAACAAAAAATCCCATGATCACTATGCATGAAACCCAAATACAAACAATAAATAAAATCAAGAAACTATTATATACCTTACACAGAAGAGTTTCAACCTTTATCACTATTCGTTACGTGTGATAAATGTCACTCAAGGGTATCTATAAGATTCCCCTCTACATAGTGTATCCATGGGTTGAATGAAGTCACCTAACATTCAGGCGGTACTCTCTATCCATACAATATATGCTAGTATCTCTTGAGTTTTAGGATAAAATATGAAACATAGCACCAAAGCATATGAGATATTTATCCAAGATCTTACACAAGAATCATACACATAGTATTTTTGACCCTCTGCCTTTATATAATCTATTAGATATGTCCCCCAAGCCCAGTACATTTACTAATGTGTTACATAACACATTATTAAATAACATATGGTTAATTCAGTTTGAAACCCATTGATCGAATTTGTACTGATAATTATCATATAAAAAAACATTTAATCTCCCTTTATTTAATTATATCTTATGTGGTGGTAGAAATATATAATCATAAACATGCTTTACGACTAACCCTTAATAATAAGTATAATATTCCTTGTTTTTATTATACCAAACAATAGGATATAACCATGAATTCATCATATGTGTATGGATTTAAGGAATATCTCCTTCAATCTTGTACATTACCTAAAGCCTCATAGACATAGTTCCATTTCCCCTGATATTGTATCATGTATAATAATATGTGAAACCATATCTGAAAATAATTTTCGATATCTTCTAAAACACTTATATAAATATATCATTAACTTCCATTTATATCACTTCATATGTAATACATTGTGAATGTCCATCCCAAACTCTTTTAAGATAAACTATAAAACACTTTTAAAGAATATCTATGTGCTAAAAAATAACCATTCATTCAACTATAATGTTTTACCCCAAGATACTTTATAACATAAATAACAAATATGAATTCCCAAATTTTTGAATGTATGTAAAGAATTGCCTCTAGAAAAGAACCAATGAAACTCAAGTTGCAAAGGGATCTGGCATGATCTCCATCAAATACTTGTACCTCTATACCAATATCCACTATCTACATCATATACAATCATGCCTCTTATATGATCCCTTTTTCTAAAACATTGAGTGACCATGAGAAAAGAACCAATACAATCATTTATTCTCTTAGTTAAGGCTTGGAAACCTATTTTTTAAAGAATAATCCCTTTTTTATGTAATTCTAGATTCAACAAGTGACTTTACTTCAGCATGAATCTTCAAGATCAAGTTTTGAAGAAACAAAAGTTGTTTCTTAACACCACTCGCTGAGTCAGGATCATACATGACACATTTTGATCATATTTTATATCAAATGATACTTGAAATAATTATTACATCACTTATTTCATGCATTTTTTGGATTTAATCAGATCTTCCTTTAGCTAAATAACATGTACATTAATATAACATCCACCCATGGATAATATCTCCCCCTAACTATTGGGCCACTTCAAACATTGGTTAGAATTATTTAATTTAATGAGATAGGGGAACCTATAACTTTATTAAGTTGAGTAATGTGGTTGGACTTTGTTCACTCACCCTAATCTCCTAATTTAATTCTAATCTTTTGTGGTGGTACTACTTTAGATGACACCACTAGTAAAAATTTCTTCAACAATGTTAAATTTAAAATCATTTATGTCTTAGTCATTGGGAATCAACCCAGTTGTGGGAGTAATCCTAATTTTTTATATTTCCTCAATTTATGAACTATGCACCATTCATGAACTCTTTGTTATGCTTATTTTTCTATTCAAGGCTAATTCCACCAGTCTTATTCTCATGATTTTTAGTTTTGTAAATGATACCACTTAAGAATTATTTTTACAATCCTTCTTTAAATTCCATCTAGAACACTTCTTCAATTTCAATATAGGGTGAATCAAATAAATTAATGCTCCTTTATTTAATAGGTGAAATAGATTCCCCCATTTTCATCATCCTCCAAATTTAATGCTCCTTTAGTTTAAATTTTATTTTTCTAAGGGTTTAGATTCATATTTATATTGATTTTTTATTAAGATTCATACTACAATGTTATAAATGGTACTCAAATTCCCTCTTACTACATCATCAATGATAGGGAGAGAAAATTTTTCATTTACATTCGACTATCTTCAATATATATAAACCATCAATTTTTTCCAAATTCCCTCAGAGGTACATTTATTGTGTTGGAGTTGTAAACATTTAGGCTATACATATTCAATATAGGGGGTCCCAATTTAACATCATGTATTGTGGGGATTCAAAATAACAACACCCAAATTGTTTATGTGAATTAACGTATTGATTAAATAAGATTAAACATGTTGAACTATCACTGATCATGAAAAGACCTTGTTAAAATGTATATTGCCTAAGAAAATACTGACTATCTTCTTGTTTCTTCATGTGATTTTGTAATCACATGTGTATAAGAATACAAATGCATGCACATATGTACTTTGGTTTTCTAGTGGGTGATTTACCTTATGTATTTATATACGATAACCTTACGTAACATATTTATATATTTTTTCAACTAGTATATATGAATCTCTTTCCTTATTTAGTAATAGTTATGTGTTTTAATTTTTTTAAATATTGTCTAGGCACATTGTGATATACATGGAAAAAAGCTGGATCACATTACCAAAGAACACACCTCAGTATATTATGTTTTTGAATGTGTTTTCAGATTTTTCAATTTCCAATCGATCCGTTGAAGGGAGAATAATATGTCCATGTCCAAAATGTAAATTTATAAGATGGTTGAAGAGATATTACGTTTATGAAGATTTAATATTGAAGCAATTCCCTAGTCAATATTTTCATTGGATTTTTCATGGAGAATCGAACGTTACTGAATGGTTGAGCACTGATTTCAATCCACAGAATGAACTCCCAACTTTGTCGACAATGAAAAATGAAATGAAAAACCTTATAAATGATGCATTTACACTGAAAGAGACCACCATCAGCAATCAAAACATATCCGAACAACCATATGAGGGTTCTAAAAATAGAAACGAGAAAAGTGATGTTTTTGAGACTGTAGGATAGCCATATCAAGATTGTAACATATCACTGGATAAACCTCTTGATTCCGTGGAGACTAATGTAAGAGAAAACTTCACTGAGGAAAATAAATTTCATGATTTAGTTGATGATGGAAATCAAGAGTTGTATAGTGGATGTTTGAAAAATTCAAAACTGTATTTTATGCTGAAGCTGTACCATATCAAATGTCTATGTGGAATTACAAATAAGGAAATGTCTATGATATTGAAATTGTTGTGTGATGCATTTCCTAAAGCAAACATCCCCAAGTCTTTTTATGATATGAAAAAAAGTTGTTAACAGGCTTGGTCTGAGTTATACAAAAATACATGCATGTCCCAATGATTGTATGCTTTATTGGAGAGAGGATTCAAGTATATAGGATTGTAAAAAATGTTCTTCATCTAGATAAAAGTCAATGGGTGATGTTAGAAGTATGAATCAACATATGTTCATTAAGAAGAAAGAAAGGAACACACATGCAAAGGTTTTGCGTTACTTTCCTTTAAATCCTCGATTGTAATGATTATTCATGTCCTCGAAAACCACCGAACACATGAAGTGACATTCTATAGATAATAAAAATGATGGGTTAATGAAGCATCCACAAGATTCACAGTCATAGAAGAAATTTGATTCATTACATCCAAATTTCTTAGCTGATCCAAGGAATGTTCGATTGGGATTGGCTACTGATGGATTCAACCCATTTGGGACTTTGAGTACCAGTTATAGCATTTGGCCAGTTGTTTTGATCCCTTAAAATCTACCTCCATGGATGTGTATGCAACAAATATATTTTATCATTTCGATGATTATTCTAGGAAAATGAATTCATATAAATTATATTGATGCATACATGCAACCTTTAATTGAAGAATTATATGAGTTTTGGAGAAACGGTGTTGGCACATTTGATGCTTCTTCTAAGACAATGTTCAAAATGCATGCTGATATAATGTGGACAATTAGTGACTTCCCTGGGCTTGATAATTTATCTGGTCATAACACTTACCCGAGATTGACTTTCCTTATTTGTAACACTAATTTTGATCCTAAATGGATACCTCACAATAGAAAATGGTGCTTCTTGTGCAATCAAAGATTTCTTGATGCATCTCATAGATTTTGGCTGAACAAATCAAAATTTAATGGTTTCATTGATCATTGACTACCTCCAAAGTTGTTAACTGGTTCTGAAATACTGACACAACTAGGAAATGTTGAAACAGAATTTGGGAAGTTCCATCATTTGACTGATAGCGGGAAACAAGTTTGAAGTGCAACGTCAAGAGAAATCGGAACGCAACAACGAATGAAAAAAAGTATATTCTTCAAACTTCCATATTTGTAATTTAATTTGTTACGAAATAATATTGATGTGATGCATATTGAGAAGAATGTATGTGACAATTTGATTTTCACACTACTTAATGAGCATGGAAAGTCGATGGATCATCTCAATTCTTGCAAAGACTTATAAGTAATGAACATAAAACATGATCTCTGGCAAAATGAGAATGAAAAGTATAATCTGAAAATTTTTTGAAATGAAAAATAGGGATAAATATAGATTCCTTTGAATTTTAAAGAATGTAAGGTATCTAATGGGTATTAAAGTAACATCTCAAGGTTTTTTGATTTGAAGAATCATAAGTTGCATTGATTGAAAAGTCACGATTAACACATTTTTCTACAACATTTTCTACCATTGGAATTGCGCACATTATTACCTGAAAAAATTATTATTATTGTACTCCAATTCTTCACATTTTTCAGATAACTATGTGGGAAATATCTATATCGATTTTATCTTGACAACCTCTATGGTAGGTTTTTATTGAACCCTTGTGCAATGGAGATGAACTTTCCTCCGTCGTTTTTTACTGTAATGATGCATTTAACTGTTCGTTTGGTTGAGGAAGCTAAATTAGGACGCCCTGTTCATTATTGATTAATGTATCAAATTGAGGGAATTTTATTTATATGTTTTTCTGTTAATTAAAAAAAAATTGGCACTTAATTAAATGCATAATTATGTTTATTTTATTTCACAGAAATATTGGGCATTTGAAATCATATGTGAGAAATAAAGCTCAACCAGAAGGCTCTATTGCTGAAGGCTATTTGGATGAGGAGTTTCTTAACTTTTGTTCTAGATACTTGGATGATATAGAGATAATATTTAATTGAGTTTGTTGTGTTGATGACACATAGAATCAATATCAAATACATCAGAAATCAAAAATATTTCCTGTTATTGGACGATCAGTTGGGAGGACCTCAAATGTGACACTAACATAATTTGAATTATTATAGGCACATAGATATGTGCTGCTGAATAGTGAAATTGTAGATCCATTTATTGAAGAGATGAGGATACAAAACAAGAGACGAATGAGAGGCCGAACATGAAATGAGAAATATATAAAAAAATATGTTAATAAAGAGCTTGTAGAATGGTTTTCATAATGTGTAAGTTCATAAATATTGCAATAAATATGAATATTAGTTTGAAACATTTATTTTGTAACTCTAATAAAGTATATTTATTTTTTAGATCATGAATAATGATACTCGAGCAGAGTTTTCATAACATTTGAAGTTTCTTGCTCGAGTTCATCTAAAACATGTCAGAAAGTTCTACACTTACAACGTGAATGGATTTAGATTTCCAACAGTCGATCGAGAAGAGGGTTTGAAAACATAGAATAGTGGTATATTTACATTTTATAAAGTGGAATACTATAGAATTCTGAATGATATTATTGAATTAAACTACCATGTTCATTTTTCGATTGTTTTATTCAAATTCAATTGGGTCGATATTATCAGAGGTGTTAAAAGAGATTCCTTGCAATTTACTTATGTGAACTTCTCTGGCTTGATGGATGTTGGTGATCATGAAATTCCTGATCCTTATATCTTATCATCATATGAAAAAATGGTATATTATGTGAATGATGTTGTGGATAAAGTGTGGAGTGTAGTTTCTCACATAATACAAAGAGATTTGTATGATATGGGTGATGAAGTGAAAGATTTGACATCTGAAATTGAATATCCTCAACAACAAGAAGCAGAATTATTTGTCCATCATGATACTGAAAGTATTAGTCTAGAGAGGATGAATGATGTTGATGAAGTAATGGATCAGGAAACAAACATGATTGAAGGGGAAAATGATTGTATGTATAGTTATTTATTCATTCAGCAAAAACATATTTCATTTGTGCTGTCATTCATTATCATTGTTATGTATATTTTTTTTGTTAGTACTGAGCATCTATTATCATTTTTAAATATATTTTTTCTTCATATTTTTTTTTGAAATATATGTTTTGAACTTAATTTTATTTGATTTAATGACTGGAATGCCAAGGAGGAAGCGATACAGTCTTTCATCCACAACTGCGACAGATGACGATCTATCTGTCTCCCTCCCTACTGCATCTAAGCCACCAGCATCCTGCCCCCCCATGCACCATCTCCCCCTGAACCATCTCCCACACACTCTCTGAGTGTCCTATTAGAAGTTGAGTCATCTACTATCCCTTCAGCAGCCTCATCAGTTGGGTGGCGGCGCGCCACTTCTAGTTCATCACAGACATATTGGAGGGTCACTGTTATAGGTACAAATTTTAATATAAATAAATTTATTGTAATTTTTTTTATACTAATGTTAATGAAACTGTGGAGAAAAATATAAAAAGTTCAGATGTGTTTAATATGAATGGTGAGAATATAGTTATCCCATTTGATTCATATGGGGTCCCTACAGATGATGCTGCGGGATTACTTGGCCAAATTCTAGGCCAGCTGGTAGTTGAGCCCATTTCCCTTCACATTTCTTATGATGATTGGATATATATGACTCTAAGTTTAAAAAATAAATTTTTTTCATTATAAAATAAAGGAAATTTTTATACATTAAGGTGTAATTAAATTTCATGTTATTAATATGTTCAAAATGAATTTTAGTACACAGATGTTCTTCCACTTTACAGTTGATGATGTGATAGCACGAAATTGGACGTTGAAAAATCTTGGTATGAAATGGAAAGACATCAAATGGATATTTTAGGGTGATGTCAACGATACTTTTTTGACCGTACAACAAATGTATGAGAAGCTACCTAATGGGGGACCAAAAGAATAGTGGAAATTTTTTGTTAACAGACATCGTGATGAGAGGCAGATGGTATATAGATATATATTATTATATTAACCTAATTTTACATTTATACATGAATATGAAGAGGATATTACATTGAATACATTACTATTAAATTTAATTTTATTTATTTCAGGATCTCTCAATAAATAATGCTTCAATCCTGGCTAAGCAAGTCATCCCTCACACTGCGGGGTCAAAAAGCTTTTCTAGAAGCCAATCGACTCTGGTAATCTTTTCATTAGTTTAAATATTTATAAGAAAATATTATCTATTTAATATATTAAATTGTTTATTTATCTTTATTTCATGTAGTCATAGAGTTTAGGGCATGAAGCATCCTGAATTGAAGTGTGGATGGATGTTCACGAAAAATTTGATGGATGTTTTGTTAATGAGCATGCCAAAGAAGTTGGGGTATGAACTAATTTTTTCATTATAATAACTTATTTTCAGTTTTTACTATGTTAATATGTATTGATATTTGATTTATAGTTAAAAATTAGAGAAATATGGGATTCCAATTCTGAGCAGACCTACTCAGTCTCCCAGGATGACCCGGTTTCTAAAGTTCTTGGGAAAGAGCATCCTGGTAGAGTGCACGGGACGGGTTTGGGACCCATTCCATCTGAGGTATTTGGCATTCCACCAAAGATTTCAACTACATCTACTCCTGGTTGTAGTCAGTCCATACCTGGAGATGCTCAGAGAGAGACTGTTTCTCTACGAAACACAGTTCACGAGCAGGGGGATCAGATATCCGCTTTGTAGAAAGCGTTGACTGATATACGTCAGTAGATGAGTAGATATTCCCTAGGTGGCACTGTATCGATTAATGGTGAGCAGGTAAATCAAAAAAATTCAAAATAATATAGTATGAAAACTTTTATTGGTTTAATTTTTAAATATAAATATGCAACACTATTTAATTTTCAATATAATGTTCTTACAGGTGGTAGTAGGAAGTGGAGATGGAGGTAGAGAGGGTGACGATATGTGTTCATCATCAGACAGTGATTATTTGTATTGTTGATATGTTGGAGGTGGATAGGGTGATGATATGTGTTCATCTTTGGTTTGTATATGTATCATGTGGGGCACATAGTTGCTAGAAAAAAATTTCATGACCTAACAGTTTCTTGATTTTTCTTGTTTCCTTTTATGTAATTTATTGATTTCTGATGTTTCCTTTTATGTCTTCATTTATTGAGTGTGGTATACACCATATATATCGATTCTTTATTATGATGATTCATTTTTTATGATTCATTTTTCCTAAATTTATTATGTTTTTCGGCCTTGGGTGAACATCCCACGTCAAAGCATTATAGACTAGTTATGGGGATGTCAGTCCAATAATGTGGATATATAAACAGAATTTCATAGATTCTAGGGAGATTAGTAAATTTTTTTGATATAATGAGAGGCATTGTAACCAACCTTCCATACTAAAACTCTCTGAATAATCAGTGAAGGAAATTTATGTTGAATTGATTGTGTGGGGAATCATGAAGCCCATTTCATATTTAGGACATAACAGCCTACATCAGTCCCCTATCAAAGCATTAATAGAACCAACCATTCTCTTTCCAACAACATTAACATAGTGAATAATATGGGGAAAATTAGGATATGTGAAGAGGGAAATCCACCTAAAACTGTTAATGGTTGGTCTCCCAAGATCGAGGTTAAAATCAAATGAAAAGGGTCCAGAATTCCTCTTAGGGATATACTTGGGTCATCTAAGAACTGATAGAAAAGATGGAAGAATGTGGGGGATTTAGGGTATTTTAGAATATATAGGTGGCCTAGAAAACAGAAGACCTTGGTGAAGCCCCATACACAATTCCAAATAATTTCTGAAAAGGGAGGGGTCTATGGAATAATGGGAAGGACCTTTCCATAATGAGGCTCATAAAGGAATACTAAAAGAATTTCAGTTATATCTGTGATGAAGATTTGATAAAATAATATAAGGGGCCATGATATATTCTAGAGATCTATTTCGGGTAGCACAACTAGGAAGAGGGTCTTATAACACAATCCAAATCCATGATTCCAATACCCCAAATTTGACAAAACCCCCAACCACCCCCCCCCAAAAAAACTCACCCTCAGACACCATAACACAACCAAGGTGGAAATTCCTAATCCATAACCAAAATGGAAGAATAAACCAAATACTCACATGAGACTTAATGTCGTAGCTTAACAATCTACACCATAGAACTCCAACGTCCATTTTGTGACCCTTCTCCACAATGTAGCCATGAAAAAAAATGGATGTATCACCAAAATCCTCTCTACGCACCCCCCACACCACAACCAACCTATCCACACCTTAGTGGCACTCATTATGGTGAAAATGATCTCCTATATAGTTCAATCCCTAGAAAAACATAGTTATTGCCTTAAAATTTTCCTGAAACTGAAGTAACAACTCTCAAACATTAAAAAAAATATAAAAATAGTAACCAGGATGTTACAATTCTGCTCACTATATGAATTTTTTATCTCTGGGAAGTCATGTGGGAGAAAGATGCTCTATAATGTCTGAAGGTACTCTACCCATCACCCCTATCTAAGATTCATGAACTTCTAAGAAAAGATATTGCTCATACTATTATAATAAAAAAACGATCATGAAAATCTCTCTAAAAGATTCTATCTCTAATACTTAAGCACATGCATATTAAAAAAATGTTCAAACTCATTATAGGGGTAATTTTTATCTTGTGGATAATTTTGAAGAGATTAATAGGTAACAAAAAGAAGTCTGTCAGTTTATAAAAAGATATTGCTCACACCACTTGTCATGTTTTTATTAAATATGAATCAAAATTTCCTTGGTTGTGATTAGTTAAGAATCTCTTTTCATATTGATAGTAGTATGTATTCTGTTGGTCTTTTGGTATTATTGGAATGGTTTTTTTTTCAGGGCACTAGTACAGAAGCTGCAGAAACTGCTGTTTTTTTGTAAATCTATTTTTAGCGGCAGTTGAAACCACCGCTAACCTTAACCGGAATAATTCGCGATGGTTAAAACCGCCGCTAAATGTCAATATTTTTCTATTAAAGGTTTTTAAAACCACCGATAAATTTTACTGGAATACTTAGAAGATATTTTTACCATCGCTACGGTATTAAATTTAGAGGCGGTTATAACCGCAGCTAAAAATTCCCATCTTCCACGCGTAGTTTGCGGCGGTTATGATTTTTTTAGCAGTGGTTTTAACCGCCGCAAAAAAAGTGAGCCCCTACCCCGGGAAAACTGCTTCTAAAAAACATCATAACCACCACAAACTGTGCAAACTATAATGGTTCTTATAAAACACCACTAAACGTCTTTAACTGCTGGAAATAGTGTCCTGATACACAATTTAGCGGCTATTTTTGGAAACCACCGCAGAAGAATATAGTGGCGGATAAAAGTGCCGCCATACCCAAAAATAACTGCCGTGAATAGTCAATTTTCCTATAGTGTTGGAAAAATTACTTCTGTTTCTCATTATTAACAAGAATAATGGAAAACAGTATGAGAATATGTTAACTAATAAACATATAAAATGGGAAAAATTAAAATATAAGGGATAAATTATAAATGATATATAAATCCTAACTTATGTGTCTCAAGGTTTTCAATCTATTTTATCAATGGAAATTCCGTTTTTTCTAACCAAACAATATTTTCAAATCCTTTATAATGGTTAATAAAGAGTTTGTGGATTTATATAGCATATCCCCTATGAGAGTCAAACTAAGTGTGTAGTGAGGCCACTTTTTCATGCACTGGGTGGAAATTGATCTAGATCCCAATGTTCTATTTTTAGTGTTATTACCCCTAGGTACACCTATTCTAGAGCCACATATACTTTTAGTATCCACGAAGGGATGTAATTTTTTAGAAATCACTCACTTTGTACTTCACCAATATTCTAAGATGTTTTTATATACATAGACCTATTGTCATGACCCGACTTGAAAGGGCCTAAGATGTAACTACCCCAGGCCCGCGTCCAATAGGCAAAGGGATAGAAACTAGCACCAAGAAGGCAAATAACACACATGGGAGACATTAAACTTAACTACATTTATATATAAACACATCTCGAAGACTATATAATGATGAAATGTAAAAAAATTGAAAACAACACGTGCATAAATCTATAATCCCACAACCATAGTGTGTAAAAAAGTAATGGATAGCGTAAAAGGGGCCTAATAAAAGACCAACTAAATATATAATGTAAAATATGTCCTACCCAAAATGAGGGTAATTATATCAAATACCACACTGGTATACACCTAAATATATATAGACTAATCTAGCTCCACCTGCTCCAATTCCACCAAGGACTCCTCAAAATATGTGTCGTCTGTATAAGACACGACACATCTGGGCAGAGCCCATGTAGTGGTGAGTATAATAATACAGAGTTTGGCACTCCAAAATAAAAAAACACAAAACATCATGGGTAGTTATCTAATAACATGATATGAAAATAATAAGTTGATACATACAATAAAACATATAGATATACTCTTAGTATAAACACAGTCTCAATGTAAGATCACAATTTTAAATCCATCCTAGGATTTTTGATTGAAGGTTGAACAAAATGCTCATCCTGGAGAACACAATCCATGAGCTATACTACCACTAACGACACTCATCCTAGAGGCCTCACTCTTCAAGTCCCGACACAAAGTAAACTGAGTGGTTTTATCTGAGAAACACACTCAGTGATACTTACAGCTCATAAAAATATTAGATCTTGATACATAGATAGGAGTTAATTCCTAGGGCTCATTGGAGGGATATCTGAACCTTCTAAAAACAACCTACCAGATAGGGTATTAGTGCCCATATATGTATTAATCACTCCAATTATAACAACCCCATATAAGGTAAAATGAAGGGAAATGAGGATCAATCTAATCCACTCAGAGGGATACATGCTTCAAGCAACTGATTAAGTAGTCAAAGCATAATGATTCAACTCACTCCAAAATAAGGGATCTCTCCCTCACTGCACTATCATTAGGAAAATGAAGAGGAGTCACCCTCCATGATGTAAATGGGATAGTGAAATAAACACTCCTAGGAAATGGCCTAGGGAAGAAACTCAACTGATACTGGCCCATTGAATCTCATAGAAGCTCTCAATAAAGCTAAACTAAGAAGAAAGATGAGTCCAACATATCCTCAAGGAAGTATACGTCGTGTCCCATGGTTTTCATGGATTATATTACTATGTCTGAAAATTTGTGTGTCTTGTGCTCTCATGGAATGTACTTTTCTCAATACACCGTGTATCCTTGAGGTACACACCATGTTAATGTCCGGGATAGAACTCAGCAAGTAGCTTTCCTATTCCCATGTACTTTCCTACATACACAACATGTGGATCACCATAAACAACACATAATATCACATGATCTATTGGGAAAGAACTCCCTATACATGTTAAACCTCCTTATAGGGTGTATACGACCTGTGTCCTAGTACATACAGTGTTTAAGTCCACCAAGCTTCTTCGGCGTCTACACCTTATACATGATGAGTTGTTTGGCTAAGGGTCACATGACTTAGGAAATAGTTCATAAGGAATGTGATACTTATCTCAGTGCAGAAAACCTAGATCCACACAGAATGGAGTACACATCATGTGTTTATAGGGCTACACGAGGTGTAGTTGGGATTTTCAAAGAACCCATGGAAAGCTTCACACATCTTCATCCATGACCATACAACCACCAATTACTACCTTAATCATAGTGTGCATCAGGGATATAAGCTTGAATGATCCCCCTTACCATTGATGGTCAGCATCTGGCCATTTCAACCATACCCACCACTCAAAAAACAACCATTATTATGCCCAATCGGTAGTACATGCAAAACTGGAATAGTAAACATCTAACCTATCCATGGATCTGCTTCTATATCAAATACGTTAATGATATCACCAAATATTCATCTAAAACCTATGGTGATTATCTGTTGTTCCAAGGATAAAATGTGCAACAATCATTCACCATGTATTCATTGAATCGTAGGCCAAAGAGAAATGCCAATGATGAGCGCACATTGAATGATGATAAAATATCCTAAAACAAAAACATAAGAAAATATCCTCAAACATTGATTCTTTTAGACTGAATCTATTCTCATAGAGAAGTAGAAAAAAGTGGCATATGAATCAAATAAAAAACAAAAAACATCCCTAAATCCCACAATTTAACCCCCACCCACAAGAAATACTGATCCATAAATCATTCTATAATTCATTTGATTCATTTTTGTCATGGGACAAAAAAATGGGGTTAAATAAAAAAAATCCTACACTGTTTTGGATCAATCACTAATGAATAGTTAAGTTGTTTCTTTGTCTTTGGTGAGATCCTTGCATTCTACCTCACATCGGTTGTCGGTCTTCGATCCAGTTGTCATTCACCTATGGAACCTCCTCCAACATCTCTCTAATGGATCCTCTAAATATCCAGGGTTATCTGCCTAACCCTAATGTTTTTTTTAAAATAGAATATTTAAAATGATAATCTAGTTCAATGTACAAATGAACAAAATAAAATAATTTTATTATTTTTTTTTCATTTTTCCCCTTATGACTTTTCCACAAATTCCATGTACCGACAGAGTATATTTCACACCAAGGGTATAAACCACATTCTAGACTTAATGGTGACCTCATATTTTTAATATGATCCTCCAATTAAGATTTATTACACTATTTTTTTCAAAACATTATGGGTGTGATATTTAATATATTTAATATATTTAATATATTTAATAAATTTAATATGCTTAAAGAATTAATTCTAGGAACACAGAGCCTCGAATTGTTCACTAGTGAAAAATCACAATTTAATGTTAGTTTTTTCAATTTTGATGTCAGTTTATAACCAAGGTCTATAAATATTACATAAATAAATAAGGTTTTGGCATTGGTTGTTTATGAAAAGACTTCAAAAAAATACTAGGTTCCTCTCTTGGTGTCGTTTTATGAATAAAATTGATGTTGAAACCAAGACTCGCTTCGTTTTTTTGTGTCGGTTTCATTCATAAACTAACGCTAAATGATAAAAAAATTATAAAATTTTGAATATGACACCCCCAAAATAATCATAATCTCTTAAAAAAGAAAAACAGTATAAAAATAAAACAACATGTGTCATTGACTAAAATTCTATAACAACATACATACATTTATCTATTTAATCAAAACATTATCTATGCATTAGTATTATAAAGTAAAATTAAAAAAAACATACCTAAAATTTAAAATATGGTCATTGTTGATTATTGTTGAAACATTATTTTGATGTCGTTATCTTCAAACACCTATTATAACTAAATAACATGTTTTTTTAAAACATGTTATGAGGAAAATGTAATATTAATCATAAACATTAGAATATACATAACATAAATCATAATCATACTTAACAAATTGTTTGTAAACAAAGATCCAAGATGGGTAAGTTAATTTTGTGTATAAGACTCATCATTATTGAATGATATGAGATTAAAAAATAGAATACTATGACAGAAAATATAAAATAATTAATATAACTAACCTTATCAAATTTAGTAGTTACCCTAGTGGTGATTAGATCATACCTGAATCGTAGAAAAAAATAACCACATTAAATATGTCATTGATGATGATGAAATTATGGTTATAAAAAATTAACTTGTTAATAATAACCAATATATATATATATATATCAAAAATCATAATAATATCTAATATAAAAAATATGTATCATTATATCCTCATATTGGATTTCATTTTCTGTCATTATCGACAATTGATCATGGTTAAATATTTTTCCATGACCTATATTTTCATATTTATCAACTAACAATACATATATATACAAAAATAAATAAATATAACGAACTTATAAAAAAATAAAATTTACTTGAATAAAAAGGTGATAATTTGTTTACGAGCATCACTTTGTAAAGAGAAAACCCAATATAAGGTGCAATCACTTGGGAAGAGTACACCTAACATCTAATGCCCCATATAATTCAAACATATCACAACTAATTACATTATAATGAACATTTGTTCATAATTATGTTTGATTACTTACCCAAAAAGAGAATGGAAAAAACCAACACCCAATATCCATCTATGATAATCTCTCACATATATATCCAATTATATTAAGATTGTTCATATATTTCACATCCGTTGAAATAAATTTTAGATCTATAAAACCATAAATTCATGTGGTGTCATTTTTTATAATAATATTGTCTAGATACCTAATTAAAAAATAATATATTTAGTCAATTTAGACTATCATTAATTAATAAAATAAAGATTGAAACGTCAATTTACTTACATGAAAAAAAATGCTACACATTCATGTTGATCTCTTCAAAATCAATTAGATCAATGATATATTTTTAGAATATTATCAATGTATAGTCTCTTCCACATATATCCAATGTCATCCAAAACTCTTAGATATTTCCCAAGGAAGAAGAATCCTGGGGTAATACTTTTATCTCATTAGAAATATCAGAAGTATCTGCAATTGTTTTTCTTAATCCTTTTGTTTCATTTGTGACATTTATTTTTCATTTAAATACTCCTATATAAGTTAAATGTTATGAAAAATTAATTTTAAACCAGAGGTAATTAATATTTAAAAAAATGAATATATCATATGAATGATAATGAAGAAGTCCAGATGTGAAATGTAAAAAATGACCAAGACAATCCCTAACTCTGGTAACCTCCTCAATAGGAAATGGTAGTATATAAATAGGATAAAAAATATCAAGTATGTATACTCTAACCTAACCCATTTTCATAGGCTGGTGATGTAAAAAATATCCAAAAAATGAATTACTCCAAATGCTACAATATGTATATAAGGATCTCCATCATTAAACTCATAGTATATTGTTGGGTCTAAGTAAGGAGGTGGAGGATCATAGTAGGTAGGCTCGTCAGGGTGGTCTGGTTGGGATGGTTGTATAGGTTGTACAACTGTCTTGGTATGTTGGATAGGCTGGGAAAGTTGCACATCCAATGATGATCTCATCAATTGCTCGATCATAGCCTTCATAGCTAATTGAATTTGATTGACCATGGACTATTTAATATCTTTCAGCTAATCTTTTAATGATTTTATTTATGGGTATTTTGATTTCTTACTCAGATGAAAAAAGAAAATTCTGAAAACTAACACCCTCCTGACATCCTCTTAGGCATCTGGGGTGTTCTAGATTTCCTAAAGTAGTGGCTATTATATCCATCCCACCCTATAAAAAAAGGTTTCATGTGTCTCTTTATCTTAAATTTTATCCTGAAATGAAAAATGCAAATGTTATATTACTATTTTTAATTTATAAAATAGCAAAATTCATGAAAAATAGAAAATATTTACTTATAATTTTTCAATCAACTTCTATACCTCTCTCTGTATGATAATTTTCATTTTTTCTTCTTCTCTATATTTTAAATTTTTTATATAGAGTGGGGGGAGATAGAAGACTGAACTAGAACTCATCAGAACCACTAGTGGACTGAGCTCTGATTGCTTTAAACATTTCACTAGTCAGTGTTTCTCCAATAAATGATACCCGCTACATGATAAAGTATGAGGGTATACATTCTAAAATTTAATGTCTTGATGCAATTTATTAGAGTCCTATTATAAAAAAAGTAAACTAATAATTAAATAGGTACATATATAAAAAATTTTGAAATACAATATAATAATCATACCACAAAGGCTTCATCATGTCTTCTGGAAAAAAAATCTACTATGTGCTCCATCTATAAACCTATACTTGAGGCATGGGTTTTCATTTTCGATCTTTCCAAAAACACATTTTGTTGTCAACTTTTATTTTGAAATCTTTCTATCTAAACTCCATCAAATTAAGACATATTTTCTTAATTTCTTTAGTTTCGTCAAAATTGAATGTCATCTATAATTTAATAAAATACAAATTATTCATTTAAAATTTATCATATTCAAAAATATAATAAAATAAATCCATCAAGATATTATACCATTACGTCCTCCCAAAGCTGATCTTTCACCATCTTATTGATGACCATCCATTTAAGAGATAATATGTTAATCCAGCAATATCTATTCATGGAGATATAGCTAGTAAATGTCATTGAATTTGGTCTACTTGAATTATTATTATCATAAAAATTAATATTTAACCACTCATCTCCATGATGAAGTGACAGTTTTGGTAAATTTATAATTCCATATTTACTAACTCAAGAACTCGATTTAAAAATAGTAAAAGGATAGGGCACCACTGCTAAAGTCTTATTATTATACCTGCAATTATTTTTTTGTAAATTAAAAGTTGGTTTTCATTAAATAGTTATATTAATGTATATTTAATAATATGAAAAAAGACACATACCTCAATACATGTTACTCTATATCAATATCGGTATCCCTCATTAAAATAGAATATATAAACTAAATTCTTTTAGAAATCCATATTATAAGCCAATTGAATAATTAGAAAACATGAAAAATGAAATATGTAAGTAAAAATGGGCACACATATGTAAGATAAAGAAAACAATAATGATTTTTTTATTATTAACCAAAGAATATAGAAGGTAAACTATTAAATATAAACACTACTTATAAAATGATAAAAAAAATATAAATTTAAATATTGAATAGAAATTATATAATAGAGTTTTGAAACAAGTAAATTTCAAAAAATAAAAATAATGTAAATAATTTCCAAATTAATTAGGGAATTGATTTATTGTTTTTTCATATCCCTTCAGCATGATCATGTCATAATTCATGCACTATGTTTGTTTTATAGTTTTTTTATCTAGAAATCATGTAATACATGAAGAAGCCTCATATAAATCAACAATATCATCACCATCATCATCCTCATCATCCAAGTGGATTCTTTTTCCTTAAAAAATGATAGACCACTAGTCAATAAATAGATAAATGAAATAAAATATTTGTTTTGCATGTGTGGCCATGAGAAATGGGTCCTCATTACAACTAAATCATTGTAAATAAACCATTATAGATGCATATTCATCATGTTTCACAACAATATTACAGGCATTCTAATTACACTTAATCATGGTGACTCAGAATTTAATACAATCAATTCCCCCTATGTCTTCAAGAACTCCAAAATATGGAATTGATGCCAAAGTTGGGTTCTTATCTTTGGAACGCACTAGTGCAGAAAACATTTTTTACGGCGGTTATTTTTTAATTTTAACATCGTCTTTTGGACTAATTTATTACAGGAGACATTATAAACATAGTTTTTTATGTTAGTTATTTTACAACCGACATAAAAAACACAAATCCGAAGCGTTTTTCACATCGGTTGATAAAAACACTACGTGGAAAATGCTTCGGAGTCGTGGTTTATTACATTGATTATTTAATAACCGATGTGGTATATACCCTTTCATGCCGGTTATATAATAACAGACCTCATAAAGAAATCCTCCGAAGCATTTATCACATCTGTTTTTTTATAACCGACGTGATAAACCTGTCTACTAAGCAGTTTCCAATGTCGGTTATATAATAGCTCATGTGAAAACATATCTACGAATTCGGTTATGTTATAACCAATGTAAAAAACTATCCATTTCCATTTATTACGTCGGTTATGAAATAACCGACGTAAAAACAAATTACCATGAATTTATTACTTCGGTTTCCAAATAACCAACATTAAAACTGATCCCAATGTATTGTTTACATTGGTTATGAAATAACCGATGTAAAGAACAATTTTTAAAAAAATAAAACTGAACCACTACTATGCATATCCAAAATACGTGAAATAGACCAAAAGGTTACCAAAAACATACCAGACCCCCCCCCCCCCCACACCACACTAGACAGCCCCCACCACACCCCTGAACACCCCCACACCCCTGGACTACCCCGCACCCCCTGGATAGCCCCCCACACCCCTCTGGACAACCCCCAACCTCCTGGACACCCTCCACACCCCTGGACTACCCCACCACCCCTGGATAGCCCCCCACACCCCTAGACAACCCCCCCCCCTCCTATATACCCCCACCCTCTAGACAGCACTCCCACCCCATGGACAACCCTCCCACACCCCTGAAACAGACCAAAATGTTACCAAAATGGCCAGAACCCTCCCCAAACCACCGGACAGCCCCCACCACACCCATGGAGTGCCCCCACCCCTGGACAACCCCCCATACCCCTGGACAACCCCCACCCTCCTGGACACCCCCACACCACTAGACTCCCCCAGCCCCTGGACAACCCCCCACACCACTGGACAATGCCCCACACCCTCATGTATACCCCTCACCCCATGGAAAACACTCCCACACGCCTGGACAACCCTCCCACACCCCTAAAATAGACAAAAAAGTTACCAAAATAGACTAGACCCCCCCACTGGAAATCCCCCACCACACCCCTGTGCACCACGCCACACCCCTCAACTGCCACCCCTCCACCCCATGGACAGCCCCCCACACCCCTGGAAAACCCCCCCACCCTCCTGGACACCCCCCACTCCCCAGGACTGTCCCCACCCCCTGGATAGCCCCCACACTTCTAGACAACCCCCAACCTCCTGTATACCTCACACCACTGGAAAATACTCCCACACCCCTGGAAATCCCTCCCACACCCTTAAAACAGACCAAAAAGTTACCAAAATAGACAAAAAAAGACCAGACCCCCCCCCCTCTCACCCCACTGGAAATCCCCCACTACACCCCTGGACACCCCCCCCCCCCACACACACCCCTAGACTGCCCCCACCCCATGGAGAGTCCCCCCACCCCTGGATAACCTCCCACCCTCCTGGACACCCCCACACCCCTAGACTTCCCCCCAACCCCGAGACAGGCCCCTGGACAACCCCCCACCCTCTTGGACACCCCCACCCCACTGGACTGCCCCCCACACCCCGGAAACCCCCTGGAAATATCTCCCACTCAACTGGACATCCCTCCCACCCTTTGGGACACCCTCCCACCCCACTGGACAACCCCCACCACACCCCTGGACACCCCCACCTCACTGGACACCCCAAACCAAAAAAAGACCATAACCAAACCAAAACCACACAAGAACCCCCCCCCCCCCCCACTGGACAGCCCCCACCACACCCTTGGACACCCCCACACCCCCGGACTGCCCCCACCCCCTGGACAACCCCTGGACAGCTGGTTTTGGGAGAGGAGGTGCCACCATCCCTTGGGGGTTGAACGCCGCTAGAAGGTACTCATCACTCCCACATGTGAATCTTGAGCTCTTAAAATGAATCACCAATGCTTTCTTCCCCTGTAAACATCATTCATTCTATCACTTTGATGCCAGTATAACCAGGGGGACACTCCGTCATGTGTGATAGTGTTTTCCCTGGGTTATACTAGCATTAGAGTGATAGAATGAATGGTGTTTATAGGGGAAGAAAGCATTGGTGAAACATTTTTAGAGCTCAAGCTTCGCATGTAGGAGTGATGAGTACCTTCTAACGGCATTCAACCCCCTGAGGGATGGAAGTTCCTCCTCTCCCACCCCCATGGACTACCCCCTCATCCCCATGGACACCCTGGAAACCCCCACCCCACTGGACAACCCTCCCACACCCCTGGAAACTCCCCTCACCCCACAGGACACCCCCACACCCCTAGATACCCCCTGGACAGCCCCCCACTCCCCTGGACAGCCCTCCCACCCTCCTGGAAAGGCTCCCACCCCCTGTACTGCCCCCCCCCCTCATGGACACCCAGGACACCCCCACCCCACCAGACTTCCCTCCCACACCCCTGGATACCCCCACACCACTGTACACCCCGCCACACCCTTGGAACCCCTCCCCTAGACCAGAATCCATACTAGAAAAACCATCATAAGTAGACCAATACAAGAAGTAGAGAAAAATTAAACATTCACATATATAACATTCAAAACATACAATGTCAACTTCAAAAAACTAAATCTAACCTAAACGACTACCAAATACACAATTACAATGGCAATATTCAAAATTACATTTAACACTAAAAAAACTAAAATTCAATCAAAACTGTAAAATAATTTTTCCATTCCACTTGTAAGTGTTTCACGTCTTGAGAACTATAGGGTTGAGGGTCATCAAATAACTAAAAATTAAAAGGATATTAGTTCACATTTATAATGAATAAATCAAATGAAATATTATGGAAATGTTTAAAAGGAAATCTTACTAGTTCAATGTTCACAACTTTTCCAGTTGTTATTATTTCATACCTAAATCTTAACATATAATATCCTCATTAGATGATGCCTTGTTGTTCATGAAAATTCTGTTTGAATGAGTGTAAATTCAATATATTATTTTTAGGTAATAAATCAAAAAGTACCAATTATAAATGGATATTTACCTTTACATTTACATATTTGATCTTCGGACTCCTTTTCTTTGTGTTTTTTAGAAAGCAGACCTATCTCCTATTAGAAAATAATACAAATGGGATAAATTTAAAATTCATTATAATATATAAAATTATTGAGAAATTGAAACTTAATTTTCCAACATTTTCTTACAACTTTCCCACACAGTACCATGGACAGAGCATATCCAATAAAGTGTTTTCTCCCTGGCAAAAAACCCCTAACATCCAATGATCACTGATCAAAGAAAATTTAAGGTTAGTGGTTTTATATGTTAAAAGATAATGAAGAGAGATGTGTTTCATACCTCTCAAAAAAAGGAATCAACCAACATTGTGTGACTATATTCTGTTCAAGTCTTTCAGCAATATAAATCATTCTTTGTTCCTCATCCAACACACATGCTTTAATGGAAATCAAATACGGGTCCATGAACCCATATACTTATGTCCTCTCATTCTTCTCACAAATGTTATAAAGATACCCAATAAAAAATATATATAAGAATACATTTTTAATAAATATAACATAAGGAAAAGGTGTTAAGACTTAGATGGAAAAAATTTTCACCACGTTGATGCCAAACTTATCTCCAGTAACAAGCTCCATGATATCAGTTTTCACGATCCCCACAGTTATTTCAAGTCCAAGAACATGATCTTCCATTGGAAACTCATAATGATCCACCAACAAATTTGAATATCTTGAAAATATGTCAAGACTATTAAAATCAGTATCTGATGTAATAACCATATGCCTTTGTTATTGTCTATAAAATATTTCTTTACCTTTGAAGTATTCTTGTAAAAAGAAATAGAAAAATATATTAGTTTTCAAATGATAAAACAACATTAATAAAAATAAAATAAAATAGAAGATATAACATACAAACCTCTATGGTAATGAGTCAAAGAAGTCTGGATGGCCAAATTAAAAAATGTTCGATACTATGTCCAACTATTGTAACCTCATCTATAGGTAATGGTACTCGAGTTGATCTATCTATAATATCCTGTAAAGTGAACCTATGATTATCTACCTCTAATTGTTGATGATGAACTGTATCTCCTATACAATATACCAACCCATATGCAACTATATGATGTTTAGGATCATCAACATATAACTCGCAATAAGTAGGAAGCTGCGGCGGAGGATTAGGATAAAAAATGGGGTCCGCAGGCTGAGGTGGGGGAGTGGGAGCTATTGGAGGAGGTGGAGGATAAATAATGGGGTCTGTAGGGGGAGGTGGAGGAGTGGGAGCTGTAGTCTGAAATTGTCTTTGCATGTCTGCAAACATAGACTGTACCGATGCTCTAATCTTTTCCTCTATCGTCACATTAATTTTATGACCTCTAGACTCCAAGGATTCTATTTTTTTTATAAACACCCTCAACGTAAGAAGTTGAAGAACATGGAAACACTTTTCTTACCGATACACCTACCGGATATCCTCGTACATGACTAGGATGTTCAAGCTTTCCCAATGCTGCAGATAAAATATATTGCCTCCCAATAGTTGTAAATACCCCCTGTGAACTCTGCTCCTCAAGAGAATCTTGTATTAATTAATTGAACATTTCAGTAATCATTGAAATGATATGAAGAAAATAGTTAACTTAAATAAATAAAATTTGTATCTTACAATCCTCTCAACTACGATTCTCGAATCTTCCCAAAAATATTGCCCTTTTTCCCCATCTAAGCTCTCTTCCATTTTTCATGTCTAGATGGAGGGGATGGAGGGGCCACCTCTACAGATCTTGAAGACTCATCTCTTAGTTTTTGTAATTTTTCCGCCATCATTTGTTCTTCTAATAATGTATACCCTCCATGAGATATACTATGAGGGTGTATATTTTTATATTGGATCTCCTGATGGGATTTCCTTGTTTCCTGTAAATTAAGAATAATAAATCATTAACAAAACATTAATAAGATCATTTATATAAAGCATCTTATAAAAGTTTTCATTACCCTTACCAAAAATGAATCTTTTCTTATACTTTAAACAAAATGTCTCCAGGTGTCTTCATCTATGAAAGGATATATACGACATAGATGTTCATGACTCCTATGAAAAAAAATGAAATTAGATGAGAGGGTTGATTTGAAATCCCTCCATCTCCTGGCAGCCATCGATAAGAATTTCTTCCTGACTCCTCCAGTGTCAGGAATATCAAATTTCATCTGATAAGGAAGAGGTTAAACATATTATATATATACTAGAAACATTCAAAGAATAGGAAAATAATAGAAAAATATCTTACCAAAATCATCACCCATAAATGAGATATTATCTCTTTGTCCACACTTCTCCAGTCATCATACAAAATTATTACTTTGATCTTACCCTGAGTTGATACAAAACTCTTAAAATCTTTTGCATTTGGACCACTTGGAATATCATCCTCATCAAAATCAAGGAGTATCCTCTGATCCTGCGTACGGTCAAGTGATAATTTTGGTAAATGTGTGCACCCACATTTACCAACACTTGAACTCTTTGTCATAATGGGAGAACATGAGCAAGATTGGGGAACATCAAGAGGAGCATGTGAATGTTCCTCCCCAGAGGTATGACCAATATGCTCCTCTCCAAAATAATGTGGTTGATCAACTGATTGATCTGTCATTATCCTTCAAATCAAAAAAACAAACATTAGTTCACAAATATAAAAATTCAAATATTATAATACTAATGTAAACAGAAAATAGAAAATTGTACTAAGTTACGTAATAGTAAACATGGTTAATATGGTAAGAATTTTAAAAAATGGGAAAGATGGTAAAGATGGTAAAGATAGTAAACATGGTAAACATGGTAAACATGTTAAACCTGTTAAACAAGGAAAACATGGTAAATTAATTGTCACTGAACAAAAATAATAGATATATAATTTATGTAATGGTAAACATGATAAAGTAAACTAAACAAAATTAAAACAAACAAAAACAAAAGCTTATACTTATTTGTTTTAATTCATGTTTCAATAAAGAAAAAACATATAATATCTAACATTTTATGAAAATAATAAATGTAAACAAGATATAAAAAAATGTTACCTGTAATTTTAGGAATGTACAAATGGATTGTTTTCCCAAATTCATTCGTCGTGATTGTTCCTTATGGAAAAAACCATGTCTTCAACATTATCATCATTACATTTTATTAATCTTTCCACGGAAGTAGGGATCTCACATAAATCAACATCTTCATCAAGTTAATCCTCAACAACATATTTTTTCCCTTGTAAAACAACATCCCACTGCATATCTGATTGATCTACTACATAGAAAAATTTGTATTTCATGTGTTGCCTTTATAAAAGAATCAACAGTGTCTTCTAATCTATTCAGATTAACAACTGTCATTCCAAATTCATCATGTCTAACACTATTTTTGCCGATAAATCATTTATAGTTAAAAACATGAACATTAATTTTAAAGTAATCAACCTCCCATATGTCTTAAATCACTCCATAATATTCACTTGATGCAGAAATTTGGTTTTTGTCTTTAGCACTCGAAAAATGCATTACTTCTGCAAACACCAATACACCACTATTCTGAACTACACTTCTATTGTCCTGAGAATTTGTATGAAATGTATAGCCATTAATGTCATAACCGGACCATGTTATCACATTTAAACATGGACCACCCACTACCCATTTTAATGTCTCTGATACATTTTATCTACCAAGAACGGTCTTTTTAAACCATGAAAAAAATGTTTTGTTGTTCTCATTCAAAATCAACATTTCTTTCTTTATTGGATGACATTGTTTCAACTCATTAATATGCAATGTGATATATGGTTGAGCATCATCTATGTTATTCAAGATGTAGGATTTTAACTTATTCATCTGTTTACCTGACGATGATTTGAATTTCAAGCCATGAATCCGCTTTCACTCATTATTAACTCATTCATGGTGAGATGGAGGCAAACCTATGTGCTGCGCTGCAGCCAAGTAGCTCGTCCAAAACTCGGCAACCTCCTCAGAAATATACCTTTCAATAATGAAGGCTTCAGGTCGATATACATTCTTAACATACCCCTTCAATATTTTCACATACCTTTCAAAATGATACATCCAACGAAGATATACAGGTCCATAAAGCTTTATTTCTCGAACCAGATAAATCATTAAATGCACCATTATATCAAAAAAAAGTTTGAGGAAAATACATTTCCAATTCAAAAAGTATTCAAATTTCATCCTTTTACAAAATTTTCAAATGATTCACATCAATTACCTTATTACAAATTGAATTGAAAAAATAACACAACTTCATTATAGTGTTTCTGACACAGATGAGAAATATTCCACCAATGAAACTGGTAGAAGTTGTTGCATCATGATGTGACAATCATGAGATTTCATACCTATCAACTTCAAGTCCTTCAATGAGACAAAATTTTTTACATTTGAAGAATAACCTTGAGGCAATTTTATATCATGAAGACACTAACAAAATTTAATTTTCTCCCTCTTGGATAATGTATGACAAGCCGGGGGAAGAAATATTTGTCTTTCTTTAGGAGTGTGAGCTAAATCCAAACGTATTCCCATTGATAGTAAGTCTAATCTTGCATTCAACCCATCTTTTGTCTTTACTTTCATATCTATCAATGTTCTAATAAAACTATCACATATATTCTTATCCAAGTGCATGACATCAATATTATGTTTAACATTATGATATCTTCAATATGGTAGCTCAAAAAATATTGACCTTTTCTTCCAAATATGTCTATCATTACCAGTTTTCTGTGTCTTTCCCAATGTCACATCAAGATTTACCACCCTCTCAAAATAAAAATCAGGGGATAAAGGTTTTGGAGAAATATTAAATTATTGTGATCCATTGAATGCCCTTTTTAGTCTTCTATAAGAGTGATCCACAGGAAAAAACTATCGATGACCCATGTACACTATTTTCCTCCCATGATGCAATTGACAATATGAAGTCTGTTGTTCACAAATTGGACCTGCTTTATTCCCTTTAACACTGTATCCAGACAAATTTCCATATGCTGGAAAGTCATTTATAGTGAACATAAGCACTAAATACAGTGGAAAATATTCCATTTTATAAGAATCATACACCCTAATACCATCCTCCCATAAAAGTTTCAAATCGTCAATCAATGGTAATAAGAAAACATCAGTATCATTGTCGAGTTTCTTCGGACCAGATATCATTATACTCAACATGAAATATTTTCATTTCATACAAAATTCAGGAGAGAGGTTGTAAATTACCAATAAAAGAGTCCATGAACTATGTGTGATATTGAGGTTTCAGTATGGATTCATTCCATATTTGCACAACCCTAGTATGAGATTTCTAATTTCACTTCCAAATGTTGGATACTGCTCATCAATTTTCATCCATTGTGGAAAATCACCTGGATGAAATATTTTTCCATCACATAACTTCTCATCATCATGCCATCTTAACCTTTTTGAATCATGTAAATTATAAAATAAACGTTTGAAATGATGAAGTATTGGAAGATACCAAAATTCCTTTGAAGGGATCTTTGTAATCTCTACATCAGCATGTGATTTTTCTTTCACCTTATACCATGATGTCCCACATATAGGACACTCTGATAGAAATTCATATTCTTTCCTATATATCATACAGTCATTCGAACATGAATGTATTTTCTTGTATCCCAATCCCATCAGGCATAATATTTTCTTGTCCTTATAATGTGAATCTGGAAGATCGTTATCTTTTGGAAGAATTTCTTTCATCAATTGTAGCAGCTCTGTAAAACTTCTGTCACTCCACCCTTGTTTTGCCTTCAGGTTAATCAATCTTAACACTGCTGAAAAAACCGTAAAATATGTACAACCAGGATACATGGGTTTTTTAGAATCCCCATATAGATGCGTAACTGTCGGTTCTATCTCAATTTGTTCTGCTGCAATATCGCGAATCATTTCTTCAGTTCCATCGGAGTTACTATCTTGTGAATCATCATCATCAGTGAAATTCCATCCAGTTTCACCATTCCAAATCCAAGGGATGTAACTCGGATTAAAACCATGACCAATAAGATGATCTTTTATCTCCCTACTTTTCAACTTCTTCATATTCAAACATTTCAGGCATGGAAAGAAAAAAATGTCACTACTTGGAAAATTTCTTTTAGAAAATTCCAAAAAGGCATCAACACCTTACTCATATTCATTTCTCATTCGATGTTTCGTAATCCAACTTCGACTCATTATTACCTATACCAAAATATCAAAATTATATATATTTTTAAGATAAGACAAATATATGTTTATATTAAAAAAATTATAATTTGAATGTAAAAAATTTTGAAATATAAAACAAATCTATGCGTATTTAAAAGAAATGTGCTTGAATATTATTTTAAAAAGAAAATATAGTTAGATATAATAATTTTAAATTAATCGTGGATCATTTCTTCTTAATGTTCACAAAGAATACATCTTAGTGCAACTGGATACCAAATTCACCCTTCTGTAAAAAAAATATGAAGTATAAATATTAAAATATGTATACTTTCACTTCTGAAAATTACACACATCCTATCGATTTAAAACCTCCAGAAAGCCTCCCCCCCCATCCCTCTAGACATCACCCCCTAGACACCACCCCAACCCCCTGTACATCACCCCCACCCCCTTGTACACCACTCCCACCCCTGGACACCCCTATCCCCTTGGACAACACCCCCACCCCCTTAGACACCACCCCCACCTCCTTGGACACCACCCCCACCCCCTTGGACAGCCCCCACCCCCTAGACACCTCCCCCACCCCCTTGAACACCCCCTAGACACCACCACCCCCTTGGACAGCACCCCACCCCTCTAGACAGTCCCCAACCCTCTGGAAAACCCCCACCCCTCTAGACATCCCCCCTTGGACACCCCACCCCTCCTAGACACCACCCCCTACCCCCTTGTACACCCCCACCCCCTTGGACACCACCCCCACCCCCTTGGACACACCCTGGACACCACCACCCCCTTGGACAGCCCCCCACCCCTCTGGACACCCCCACCCCCTGGACAGCCCCCACCCCTCTAGAACGCCCCCACTATTCCTAATAACCCTAGAACACATCGAATACTATTAAACCATCAATTAAAAAATGACCAAATATCCCTAATAATATAAGGAATGAAGGAGAAGAAGAAGTGGATGAAGAAGGAAAAAAGAAACAAAGAAGAAAAGAAGAAGAACATGGAATAAGTATATTATTTAAGGAAATTCCATGGAATCCAAGAAAATCATGGGGCCTCTAATGGTTGATAGAAAATTGGAGAAAATGGAGTAAACCTAAGAATCAAATAAAATTTAAAATAAAAACTTAGATGGAGAAAATCATAGTGTAAAGCCTATCATCACAGCACAATGGGGTCAGGATAACTGCACATCTTTGAAAACCATGAGATAGTCTCCCCCATAACCCATAATTTTCTCATAGTCAACGATTGGTCAAAATATATATAACCAAATAAAATCATATTGCCACACCCCTCATCTTTTCATGATTCTTGAATCCCTAAAAATCGTAGTGGAAACCTCAAACATAGACTATACCAACCCCTTGGACACCACCCCTACCCCCTTAAACAACACTATTAAATTATAGCCTAATATCCATTAAACAATACAATCATCATGTCATAATACCCCAATCCATGATGAAATAGTCAATCCCAACTGACACTTATCCCCCACCCCCTTGGACACCACCCACACCCCCTTGGACACCTCCTGGACACCACCACCCCCTTAGATAGCCCCCCTAGATACCATCCCCACCCCCTGGACACCCCCTAGACACCACCAACCCATTGGACAGCCCCACCCCTCTGGACAACCCCCCACCCCCTGGACAACACCCCACCCCTCTAGTCAACCTCCCACCCCTTGTACACCCCCACCACTCCTGGACACCACCCCCACCTTCTACCCCCTTGGACACCACCAACCCTCTAGATATCCCCCCCGGACAACCCCCCAAACCCTCTGGACAGGCCCATACCACCTTGGACATCCCCCCACCCACCCACCCCCTTGGATAGCCCCCACCCCCTTCGACACCCCCACCCCCTTGGACCCCCCCCCCACCTCCATGGACACCCCCCAACCCTCGGGACACCACCCACACCCCCTTGGACACCCCCTGGACACCACCACCCCCTTGGACAGCCCCCCACCCCCACCCCTCTGGACATTCCCCACCCCCTGGACAAGCCCTACCCCTCTCGATAGCCCCCACTCCCTTGGACATACACCACCCCTCCTACACACCACCCCCACCCCCACCCCCTTGGAAACCCCCTGGACACCCCCAACCCTCTGGAAAGCCCCCCAGACCCCCCCCCCCCCCCCCCCCACCCCCTTGGACACCCCCCCCCCACACACACCCTTGGAATTCCCCCCCCCCCCCTCCATGGACACCCTGGACACCCCCCAACCCACTGGAAAGATCCCTGAATCCTCTGGACAGCCCCCAGCCCCCTTGGACAGCCCCCACACCCCCTGGACACCACCCCCACCCCCTTTGACATCCCTTGCACCCCCTTGGATACCCCAACCCCCTTGGATAGACCTCGCACTCCCTAGACACCACCCCCACCCTTTTTGACACCCCTTGGACACCCCACCCCACTAGACAGTCCACCCAACCCCCCCCGGACACCCCCACCCACTTGCACATCCCCCACCCCCTTTGAATCCCCTTGTACATGCACACACACATGATAGAACACAAAAAAATTGTGAACTTGCATGATATCACTTCCATAGGTTTACTTTAACAAAAAATAATTTATCATGGTATAGATGAACACTATGAAACTTACCATGATAACAAGAACAAAGAAAAATAACATCTCAAAAAATTAGTTTAGGGCATCGCAGAAAATAAAAACTGCAACAGAGTCGTGTGACGCTTACTTGAGTGTTGTGAGTCAACCTAATAGATCTGATAATAAAAAATATGAAGAATGATGTTGGAAAAATGAGGCTGGATGGCCCGACTTCGATGAATCGTTTCTAGGTTTTTCTCATGAGAGAGATGAGTAGCAGGTCGCCCGATCGAGCAAAAAAGAATGACTGAATATGGGGTGCGATAAATCATTTAAAAAATTTATCACGTTGTTTATTTAATAACCGACATGGTAAAATATTTTTTTAATGTTTATAAAATCGGTTATTTAATAACCGACATAGAAAACAATTTATCACATCGTTTATAAAACAACCGACGTGATATATGTCGCTTTATACCAATGTTATAAATTATTGAGATTGGCTTTATCATGTCGGTTTTTTTATAACCGACATGGTAAAGCACCGAAATTTCCTTTCTCACGTCGGTTATAAAATAACTGATGTGATAAAGCACCGATATTTCCTTTATAACGTCGGTTATTTTATAACTGTCATTATAAAGTGCACCAGATTCAATTTTCACATCAGTTATACAATAACCGACGTAAAAAAGCTAATCTCCATTTATTTTACATTGGTTATTTTAAAACCGATGTAAAATATGGATCCTGATCGATATATCACATCAGTTTTATAGAACTGACGTGAAAAATGCCAACATGTTAAACACTTTTTCCACTAGTGACATGAAAAATGAAGTGCTTTAGTGATGGCTATTATACAACTATTTTGAAGGGTACCCTTGGCATATTGTTTTTTTTATAAAATGCATACCCATTGATATGAAAACTAGACCATGTGATCACATTAAGAGATGGTTCCCCTACCAACCACTTCAATGTTTCTGATGCAGATATATCTGTGATTATATTCTAATAAACCCTAAAAGAAATGTCTTTTTTATGCTCAATCATCATCCACTTTTCATATATTTTAGGATATTGTAACTTTAATTCAGAAATATGTGATGATATGTACGATTGAACCTCATCTGTGTTGTTCAAAATATATTAATGTGCCTACATCACTTCATCATGTGGAATGAACTTTACCTTTAAGCCTCGAATCCCTCTACCTTCACTATCAACATTCATATTTCAATATATAGATAGGCCAATATGCTCCACTTCATAAAACTAATCAGTAAAAAACTCAATCACCTGTTTCGATGCATGTTTTTTAATAATAGTAGCCTTTGGTCAATAAGGAGTTTTAATATATCAGTTCAAAATTTTCAAATATATTTGAAAAGGATAAATTCATTGTAAATAAATAGGCCCTCATATTATTATCTCACACACTAAATAATTCACCAGATGAACCATTATATCAAAAAACATAGGTAGTAGAAACATTTATTATTCAAAATGTATAAGAGAAGCTTCATTATCCAACACATATGACAAATTTGGATCAACTAAATTGATTCAAATTGATTTAAAAATTAAATAACCTAATGATAGTCTTTATGTATATAGTTGGAAATATACCATGCATTGTGACAGGTATAAGTTTTTGAATCAATGACTGACAATCGTGATATTTTAAACCTATTAATTTGAAATCCTTAAATAATCCCAAATTCTTTACATTTTAAGAATAACCACTTGGTACTTTAATACCTTGAAGACACTAACAAAAAACCATCTTCTTAATCTTTCTTAATGTGTGACAATCCAGATGTAAATATGTTCTATTTCATTTAATAGTGGGAGCTAACTCTAAACATATTCCCATTGATATCAAGTCCAATATAGTATTCAATCCATCTATTTTTCATTCAATTAATTTCTAACAAATATCCAATAAAAATGTCACATATTTTTTTCTCAACATTTATAATATCAATTTTATGTTTTACCTCTAAAAATCTCCAATAAGAAAGTTTAAAAAAAATATATTGTTTCTTCTCTATATATTTTTGAAGACCATGAATTCTTTTATTTCCAAATTTATAATCAATATTTTTTACCTTATCATAATATTCCTCAACTAAAAATTGACATGGGGGAAGATTTAATTCCTCTAAAACATTAAATGGTTTTTTAATCTAGGATAAGGTTGATTATTTGAAGAAAATATATGATGTCCCATGTACATTGTCTTTCTTCTATTCTGAAATTGATTATATGTAGTATCTTCTTCACAAATTGGACATGCTTTATGTCCCTTAACACTGTATCCAGATAATTTTCCATATGCAGTTAAGTCATTTATAATGAACATTATAATAGAACGAAGAATAAAATTATCTTTCTTGTATGCATAGAAAACATTAACACTTGTCTACCATATTTAATTCAAATCACAAATCAATGGTGAATGATACACATCAGTATCATTTTCCTGCTATTTTGGTCCATAAATAAACGATCTCATCATAAAATATTTTTTAATCATACATATATGTGGGAATAAGTTGTAAACTAACTACAAAACAATCCATGAACTATGTGGGATAATTAGGCTCTGACATGGATTCCTTCCATCAGTATTATATCTCATTCTGATATTTCTAACTTCACTTCTAAAATCAAATTTTTTTTTGTCATATATCTTCTATTGGGGTAAATCAGTATGGTGATGTCAGTTACAATCAGAGATGCACTCATCTGAATTCCATATTAACCTATTTTCATAATTGAATTTGAAAATAAAGGCTTCTAACAAGGAATTATTGGAAGGTACCAAATTGATTTAGCAGGAGATTTGATTCTGGAACTTGAGAATGAATCAAAATTTAATTATGAGAATTATATGAAGGGGTTAATGGATGAAATTATTAGAAATTATAGAAAATTGATTTTGCACGAGGTTAGAATTGAGTACATGAAAACATATCTGATTTGACTTTTTCATTCATATTATCGCGTGATGTCCCACATGTAGGACAATTTGATAAATATTCATATTCTTTTCTATACAAAACAAAATCATTGGGGAAAGTTTTTATCTTTTTATACCCAAATCCCATAGGGAATAATATTTTATTCACCTAATAATTAGAATCTGGAATCTTATTTTCTTCTAGAAGTATCTCTTTTAAAAGCTCAAGTAAGCTGGAGAAAAATTTATCACTTTATCCATTTCTTTTTTCAAGTTAACTAATATCAAAATTGATGATAACACTATTTATTTACTGTAAACTAAGAATAATATTTACTCATAATCTTCATACAATCATTCAATAGATGATGTTTTTTATGGTTTCAACACCTAAATCATGATTTAATTCTTCAATACAATCCTCTGGTTCATTATGAATTTTTTCCTCAGTATTGGATGATGATTTTTCATTTCATTCACCATACGATCTCCAATGTGTATAATTAAGGATAAAACCATAGTAAATGAGATGATTATTGATTTATCTAGGGTTTAACATTATCATATTAAAACACTTCACACATGGACAGAAAATCAAATCTATGTTTTGAAGATTTCATTTAGAAAATTCCAAGAAATCATTAATTTTTTTTACATTCACTAGTGATTCTTCATAAAATTATCGAATTATGATCCATTAAATAACTAATATTGAAATATAATCAGTGAATATATTATAACATATACACATTTATATATATATATATATATATTTAAGTATAAACACATTCAATAAAAATTATTGTTAATCAAATAAGAAACATTAAAAATTATTTTGAATAAAATAAAAACTAATCTTCTAATGGTATTTATTTTTTCATGATGTGTTTAATGATGATATAGCAGGCATCACATGTAATGACCCAGAATAAATTCCCAGTAGACAATAATTATTTTTTAAACTAATCTATTTTTTTGTTTTAATTTATTTCCTATTATTTCTTTATATATATGTTATATTCCTATTATAAAATCATGATTTTTTCATTATAGGTATGTTTTCTACATCTCATATTTTAATATTAGGATCTTTATTTAATTTCATACACTAATTTTTGTGGATGTATATGATAAATGATTACTTATTTCACTAATTAACATTCTAATATAGTGGTACAGTTTCCATTTTAAAACCCCATAGACCCCCACTGCTATTGGAACCCTCTTTTTGGTAAAAAAAAATTAATCATTATTTACACAAAAATACAATTTTTTTGAAAAAATCCAAAAAAGTATGACTATGATAATATTGAAATTCTAAATAAATAATTGAAGTTCATTTTATCAAATTAAATTTATATAATTACAATTTTAAATGAATTATTATATATAATGTAATATAGTTTTTATTGAAATATGACCATTTAAATATTTACTATTTTGTAATATTATTTCAAAATAATATGAAAATTACTTAATTTTAATATATTAGTTCCGATATGTAAATATCATGTATTGTTTTAATCATTTTGAACTGGTAAATTTAATTTATTAAAGTCAATTATACAAAATTTTAACATATTTTATTTGAAAAAAAAATCATATTATTGTATAAAATATATACATTCTAAATATATTAACAGTAAATTTTTTATTTTCATATTATGTACATGTGGTTTATTGGTATTATAATTTAATTATTTTCAATAATATAACATATATTAGTTCATTTTAAATAATTTTTACTTTAGTTTGGTGTTTCATGTTTCAAAAGGTATTGAAGATTGTATTATTTTAACCGGTGAAAAATACGGAGTCATTACATGTGATGTACACTATATTGACGAATGATGAAACCATATATCATTATACGTTAAATAATATCTTTAAAACCATTTGATAATATCATCAAATAAAAAAATTATCCAAATAAACAATCTTTAATAATAACATTTATAAAAAATAATCAACTACATAAAAATAATTGAAACAATAACTAAAAAATATAACTAAATGATAAATAATTTAACATCATAATTAAAAAATAATTAACAAAATTAAGAGTTCCACAAGAAAAATGGTCCCTTAATCTAAAATTTAACCCATAAATTCATTAGAAAAATAATCACTGCATGATCTAACAAAAGTGTTTGTAGAAAAAATCAATAAAAAAGAACAAAAAAATAAATGAAAATTATGTTAGACATTCAGTTAGAAAATTGATTTTGAAGAGAAATAAAATGGTAAATGATGATACAATGATAGAGAATGAATAATCTAGAAACTAGATCAGGAAATGATGACAAAAATTGAAGAGAAACCACAACAATGGCCATTGAGGGTTTTTGGTTCGCTGTTGGGGTTGCCATGAGTTGAGAAAAACACTTCGTAGATCCAAAAAATGAGTGTTTCGTGATCCTATGTTTTTTAAAATATTTTGGTATCTATTTTTACATAAACTGATGCTGAAATATATATTTTTTAAATTTCAGTGTTTGTTTTTTTAAACTGATGTTGATTTTTTTTAATTTGAATTTTTTGGTGCCAGTTTTTAAGAATATCGATGCCAAAAAATTTTGTTCGTTAATGGTGATGGTTTATACATACCCTGACACCATAAATCAAAATGTTAGATTTTTTTGTTTTGGTTTCTTAGAACACTAATGCCAAAAATTCTATTTAAATATATATTGGTGTTGGTTTATATATAAAATGCCACAAAAAATTTTCTACTGATACATTTTTACTCATTTTAGAATAAACTAATTCCATATTTTCAATGTTGAAACCACTATTTCTACTAGTTATCATGTCATCTCAAAGCCTAGCTCTAGAAATATTCCACGAAATATTCCAAATTCTAAAATATAAATAACTAAGACATTATAGTATTCTCTCTTTCAACTCTTTTCATCCCCAAAAATCAAAATCTGAAAAAAAGGTTGGGATACTGAGATCACAACTAGGACTCCTGCTCTCATGAGCTCTCTCAATGTCTCCCTTCTAAATCAAAAATGACACACTCAAAAACACTTGACCATAGATGGTATTTCCATTATAGTCCCTCTACGTCCTTGTGTCCTTGAAATAGAAACTCCACTATCATGGCCCATCTCACCGAGGTTGATATCATACAATGAGTTGTGAATATATATCATTAGCATCAACATGTAGAGAACACTAAGAAACCCAAAACTACTATGGCCTCAGTGTTAAACGTCACACCATATTGCTAACCTAAAACAACAGTAAGAAAATAACTAGCATATGATTCCCAGAGATAACCTACTTTCTCGGATATGAATCTATAACCATTGAACTCCAAAGGCCTCCATCACTACTCCATTTAGAACTCATAATTTTTATTGAGATGTCATCATCCTCCCTAGATTAATTGTAACCTTTTCAAACAAAACTAGAACAAAAACTAGGAACTAAGCATTGTTACCCACAGGCTCTAACTAGTATAACAGTGTCTTGTAAGGTCTCTCATACATAGATTCAAAAAGGTACTAATCTTATAGTGGAGTGGTAATCCTTATGATCCACATAACTCCACCAATCATAAATGATCCTCCCATATGTGGCTCAAAACGATCATGAAAACTATAAGCATTATTATAAGAACCTGTATTGTTAACTTTTTCCTAGCCATCTAGCTGAGGTAAAACACTTTTCCCAACATCAAATGAGTCCCCAAAGGATTCCCAAAAACTCTCCCTAATTATTTTGTGAAGTAAAGATCACCATTAATGAAAATCATTAAGATAACATGCTTTCACTAGTGTCCCAACTCTACCCAAATATCTATTGGTAATCACCCACATAAAGGAGAAGCAATAAGAGTTTTAACATGAATACTCATTGTAACTCCATTGGCTTCCCAAATGATTCAAAAGTATCTCAAAACATCGTCACCTCTACTTTATGTACTACTATTGGAAAAACCCACTTTATAACCTCTTCGCATGTCATTATATGAATCACAACAAGTCTCAAGGAAAAGGATGGTGTTATTCCATCCTCAAGGAATTCTATCATGAATGTAACCATCATATACACGATCACATATGATCTCCTAGTAAATATTCCCATGTCATGCCTCCCTAAATATCTAAAGAGCCGAAGGGGTAAAAACCATCTATTGGAGGTATATTGCACCATCCTCACCCACATGGGATGTAATACAAAGATGTCAACTACTACATCACCTTTCTCAACAAAATCATATGGGAAAAACTTTTTGTGAGTATCTATTACCAGGACCACACCATGTGTGGCTCTCAAGCTCACACCACCTCAACCACTATAGGGTATACTACCTATCCCATGTCTAAGAAGTAATATTTCAATAACTGGCCCCATGAGAGATTCCATAAAACTATAACTCATGGATCTTGTGTAGAATCATCCTCCTATGTCTCATGTGCTGCAAATCTGATACTGGGGACACAAGGGTATCATCGCTGAAGACTACCATGAAATGACCTAAGAAAGGTTAAGGATCTGGATCATAAGTCTCATGATCTATGATATCGTGTTATACACTCCAACCGGTATCACCACGGACTAAATGAAATCATAGTGTCTCTATAAAGTGATACTCAGTAAATACACCTCTCAAACCTGGACTAGTGAAAATATATTCTGAGTTCAAACTCTATGATCTACTTCACCTCATTAATAGGATGAAGAGGTAATCAATTATATGGATTGGATACTTTTTCTTGTGTTTCCTAGTCTATGTGACACCAACACACATCCAACCACAAGCACTCATTCACCTATTAAGAAAACATCACAGGGAATCCCAAGAAAAACACACTAAGTCTTATGAAGCCCCATTTTCTACAATCTCCTAACTGCACCTTCATCCCTTACAACTACCTAAGGTCATCAGATATACTAGCATTGATATCGGGAAATACTAGGTGAAATTACATATAGAAAATAATCTCTCTATGGTGATGTAAACATAGGATATCCTTATGAAGGATCGCCTCATACTCCCCCACCATCACCGGAAATGAAATATCATAGAATTACCTAATCCAAGGCTAATACTAGCCAACTGATAAGTAAATGGTTGTAACCTCTTACGAATGAGCTCATCATTCCCTACCTGGGATCACTTGATATCATGCTGGTAAACACCATAATAATAAACTAATAGTACTGCTACTCTCACCAGTAGTAACATCCAAGCATGAATGGTAGGAAACCATTCCATAATAAGGAAAACATCAAAGACTCTCAACACCATTACAATGAGATTCCATACAAGGCTCCCTATCACCTACTAGAGTCTTGTCAAACTGTTAGTTGAAGCGTGAAATCACATATCCTCTCTACATGAGCCTCTAATAGAGGGGTTGTAAAATAGGGCTTCACTGGTATCACTAGGTCTCGAATAGGTGATAAACTTAGGAAAAAGTGTCTCATAAATCTATGTGAAAACTCCAACTGCGGTAGTGAATACACACATCATACCTTAAACCACACACAAAGCCTCTGTGAGATCCTTATACTTGGAACTCATCCATTACCTATCCCAATTTTTTGTCTCCAACCAAGGCATTATCTAAGGCCTTGGAACATAAAAAAAATTCAAATGCAGAGGTAAGATAAATTCATCCACCACACCTCGACACTACCCACTTTTGGTGGCAGTAACATGCTTTCACAGTTTTAGATCATGTCTTAATGTCATACCTAAGTGGGGGAATTTTCCGTCTTCATTTCATTTACAAAATCACATCAAATAATACCGACACAATAATATACTAATTCCTTGAAGAACCCTTGATATGTCTGTCCACCATGTCCACCATCATAGTGGGGTATCATCCGTGCAGTACATTCTCACCATAGGAACACCTTAGTCCTCCACCACCTGATAATGGGGCCCACCTTCAATGTTTCTTGGGCTATATTTAACTATAGAATTGATTATTCAAACTCGAAATAGGTATTTAATCTTCAAGAATCACGAGATCCAACTACTATTCCATAGGGAAAATGGTTCTCAAGTGTAACCATCTGATCAGTCGGGCTTCGCAAGCACTAGAAACCTAGACCACCACCTCAAGTTAAACCTATACCTCCATAGCATCTATCTCATCATAGAACCTCGATGATATCTATTATTTGAAATTGAATAACTATCTAAAGATACATGTAACATCATATTATCCTAATTGATCTATCGACATCTCAACATGTGGATGATCATATGCATGATCCATATAAGGATCCATACGCTGCTCACTTGGTGGCAGTAATTCTCAGTGCCCACCTGAAGTAAGCACCTCAAGATTGGGCCCCTAAAATGGAATATAATCACTCATCTAGTCTTTATCATGAAACTATATCATAATCCAAGATTGATTTCATCATAGATGAATCTCAAATATTGTCAATATGCACCATGGTTGATGAGTAAATATGGGTATATGACTCAGGAGATACGTGGAAACAACAAATTATTCCTATATGATGAATGTACCAATGTTTTCCCTACAACCAATGTATATATATAATGAGTTAAAAAGATGGTTTCCAAGGTCCTTGTGAATGGATACATCGAGCGACGCACCAAAAATAGACACCCTAGACTTATAACCAATCTTGAAACACTTTAACACTGTTTCCCTAGTTCACAAACCAAAAATCAAATCTATAAAAAAGAACACCAATCTCTGATCCTAAACCTAGGAAGTTTCATAAAACATTAGGCTAAGTACCTTCTTGGATACCATTTTATCAGGACCCAAAAAAATGGGGCCTAAGACACAACTACCCCAGGCTTTCCAACAATATGTCAGGGGTTGGAAACTAGCACCAAGAAGTCATATCACACACATGGGAGGAATTATCATTATTTAGACACACACTCACTCACATATCCAAGCTTATAAAATTCATAAATTTAAAATGACTGAATAAAATGCATGCCTACATCTATAATACCACAATTAGAGTATGAAAAAAATTATTTTAATGCATAAAAAAGGCCAAATACAAGCACATCCAAAGCTAGAAATTGAAGTCTAACCAAATCATATTGGTGGGATTTTTGTCAAATACAACACCGGTATACACCTCATTCTATCCATCCCAATCTTCATCAATCTACTCCTACTACACCAATGACTCTACAAAAGGTTTGTAATTTGTATAAGACATGATACATGTGGGAAGATACCATCCAGGTGTGATTATAACAATACCCCATAGGAAACCCCAAAATAACCAAACACAGAGCATCAAGTGTAGTGAAATCATCAGAGGACATTTCAATCATAAGTTGAGATATATAATAAAACATCCAAATATATTCTTAGTAGACACATGGTGTCAAGGAAAGATCACAACTGTAAATACAGTCTAGGATTCCTTCTCAAAGGTTCCATTAAACTATCATATAGGATAACACAATACATGATATATAATCCTCTCTGATGATAGTCATCCTAAGTGTCACACACTCCAGGTATCTACACAAAGGAAACTGAAATGATTTTATCTGAGATACACACTTGATCAGACTTAAACCTCATCAGAAAGATCAGATTTCGATACATTGATAGGGGGTCAACACCCAGGGCCCACTGGGGGACACCATACCCTACTATAAACTTCCTCCTCGACAAGGGATATTATAAGGTTTAATTTTTAATCAGACCAATTCTAAACAACCCCATCTAAGGTAACATGAAGGGAAATGAGGATCACTCTGGGCCTCTTGGAGGGATACATGCTCCAAGCCACTGATTTAGTAGTCGAAGTGGTTTGAACCAACTCACTCCAGAATTTGGGAACTCACCCTCATTGTATAGATCATTAGTAAATCAAATAGGGGTCACCTTCTATGATGATAATAGGATACTTCATCAAACTCTCATAGTAAACAGCCATGGGAACAAACTTAACAAATATTGTACCAAGGAAGCTCGCATAATCTCTTAATGAAAAAATAATAATAAGAAAAAGGAATCCAACCTATATTCAAAGGAGTACATGACATGGCCCTATCGGTACACATTTTGTCCCACTAATTCTAACACTGCTTGTGTCTCTCAATCACATGACATGTACTTTTTATAAATACATGGTGTGTCCCTCAGGTGCAAGATATGTATATTCCTGGGATAGAACTTGGTGTGTAAACTTCCATACCCATGTACTTCACTATGTACATAGCATATATATATATCCATACATGGCATGTAGTATCGCAAGATCTCTAAGGATTGTACTCCTTGTATATAGAAAACCACATTCTATGTTATACATGGCATGTGGCCTGGTCCACATGGCGTGTAAGGCCACCCGACTTCCTAGGCGTGTACTCCCTATATACATCAAGCTAGTCAGGTAAAGGTCACATGGCATGTGAATTAGGTCAAAAATCGTGCGATACATATCCCTACATGGAAACCCTATATCCTCATAGAATGGACTACATGGCATGTGTTCATTGGACAACATGTCGTGTAGTCAATTTTTTCACAGAACTCATGGAAAGCTTCACTCACCTTTATCTAAAACCTCAACACAATCAATTTCTCCTTGAATCAAAATGTATGTCACAAAATTAAGGTTAACCAACCCTCCTCACCACCAATGGACAATATATGACTGTTATGATTGTACCCGAAACTTGGGAATCCACCACTATCATGCATCGCTGGTACCATGCACTAAACTGAAATAGTGAACCTCCATTCTGTCATTGGATCTATTGTTGTAGCTAAAAACTCCAACCATGTCACCAAATTTCTTTCTCAAACCCATATTAACTATCCTCTTTCCAATGATAAAATGTGCAATGATCTTTCTCCAAGTATTCACTGAATTGTATGCCAAATTCAAAATCCAATGATGAATTCACATAGAATGGGGAGAGAAAATCATAAAACATAAACATGATGAAAAAACCTCAGAATTTGTTCATTTTAGTCATGAAATTTTGTTGTAGTGAAGATGAATGAATAGGTATATGAATCAATGAACAAGTAAAAAATGTCATTGAATTCAACAATTTAACCCACACCTATAGGAATGAATGATCCATGAAACAATCTATTAGTTAGTTGATTCATGTTTGGTGTGGGATAATATAATAGGGATAAATACATAAAGACAAAAATAATACATTTATTTGGATTAATCTCTATTGAAGAACAAAGTTGTTTAATTTCCATTATAGAGGCCCTTGAATTCCATTTCACACTGATTGATGATCCTCGATCTGGTTTGTGTTCACCAATGGATCCTCCTCTAATAGCTCTCCATTGACTCCACTAAATATTCAGGGTTATATATCTAAACTTAATATTTTTTCTTAATAGTGTGTTTAATTGAGAATCTAGGTTATTGTTTCAACAAACAATCTATATTTATTTATTTATTTTATATTATTCATTTTATTTCCATGAGTAATTTTCCATAAATTCCCTATATTAACAATTGTTATGTCATGCCTAGGGTAAAAACCACATTTAAAACTCAATTATTCCCTCCAATTTCTGATCAAGGACTCATTTTAAGAGTTATTTCACTTTTATAAGGAAAACTGCTTGATCATGATATTTAATATATTTTTTATATTTCAAAAAATAATTCAGGGCACATAAGTCCTCATAATATCACACTATCTCAGCTCCCCAATTAGGTGATATTCCATGAAATATTCAAAAGTGTTCCATAGATTTTTTTTTTGAAATTACACTTATCCTAAGGGTTAAAAATAACGTATTCTATCACTAATCACCAAATATAACTAGATTTTGCACTGATTCCATCTATAATGACCCAAGATTTTTACACATATTAATAAATGATTTTTAACATATATATCCAATATGTAAAACTAAAAGATCATGATTCATAGTGATTTTGGAAGAGTAGGTTCATAAAATGTCAAAAGGAAACTCAAACATGACATGTTTATTTTAATCTTCACACTCAAATCCTGCAATCTCTTAAAAAATTCTCGGATAACCTGGGGAATAAATAAAAGAATGAGGTGAACTATAAAACATAGTAATGGAATAAAAATAATGGAAAGGAATAACTTGTTAATTAAAAAAATGATATCATAAATATTCATAGATCATGAATAATCATATGGGCTCATCACATAATGATAATTGAGTAATAAGATCATGGAATCATAGGAATGTGACACCAACATAATACATGACATGAACATAATTTAAGGCCAACTACCAAGACAACATCACATGGTGAACAGAGTCCCATAATTGAATAGTTTTACTCCCTAATCCTATAAATACTATCTCATGAGGCAAAAAAATTACCCAATTCATTGAATCATTATATAGGATCACCCATCCTAACATGTGCATGCTTATTTTAACCAAAAAAGGGAATCAGTAATAAGGTATAAATATAATGAATTTAAAAAACAAACTTATGGAATGTATTAATCAATAAAAGGAAGGTAGAATAATATTGGTATATATGTGAGAGAAAAATAATCAAAAGTTAGAGTCATTTCACAACATAAAATATAGATATAGAATGTGATTTAGAGAGATAAAGATCATATCCCAAAGAAAAATAGTGGTTTGAAGAGATCCCTTACCTTATCCTCAAAGCTAATTCTGAACATATGCATAACATCCAGAATAATAAAATTAAATTAATTAATTACTACATAAATAACTTTTTTCATCTATATTTATTTATTATAATTTTATTATATTGAGTTATAATATTTTTAGTGAGATATAATGATTATTTTTTTTGTTCTAAGAGTGTTTGTTTCATGGTTCCAAGGGTAGACCACATGTAGATAATTAATGAATTTCTTTCCAAATGGGACTAAAACCCTAGAAGTTTAATTAATTTTTACTCATGTACTTATATAAATTTAAATGGTTCTAAATACCCATACATGTTCTGATATAGGTTTAATTATTTTAGTAAAATTATTATCGTTACATGTTTAATTCACTTAGGATGTTTTACCAACCATTATGAACAAGCTTAATTTTATTTATTTGAATAATTATTAAAAAAGTAAATAACTAGAATTAAGATATAAAATACATATTTTAATCATATTTTACCCTAATAAAACAATTTTTATAAACATACTTTAAGGCATTAGAGAAAACAAAGTGCATTGTTCATGGAGGTGGTGAAGAAACCATTTTTTAGACAGTGCTTTCATTAAGAAACAAAATAAGGGAAGGTAGAAGATGGATATTAAATTAATAAAATAAAATTACAATAAATTTATAATAATTTATTCATTATATCATGTTGGATTATGAGTAAATGTATAAGGTATTATAAGAAGAGTGTTTTAAAAAGGACAATTTTAGAACATTCCCTCTTGAATTTCATATCATTGAGATACTCCATAGAGAACCTTGGGATTGTATTTTTTTGAAGAAAAATGATTCTAGAGATTTTTAGAGAGTGTTTAGGGGAGATTTTGGTAGAAATTTGTACATATTCAATACTTAGAATGTGTTAGGAGAAGTGGTAGTATTTTTAAGGGGAAGAGTGGTGTATTTTTAGAATATTATATTCATTTGATTTTTATTTTTGATCAATATTATAAATAGTATTTATTATTGTGAATATATAAAACAAATTGTTCCTGTGATTTTATGATAATGGGTGCTTACATTCTCCTTGACCCAAAAAATCATGAATTTATCTTATAATGATAAATTTCATATTTTATCGTATTTCAATATTCAATAAAAATTCAATTTTTTTATAAAAATACCTAAAAATCATCCTAACCATATTTTGATATATAGTTTAAAAAATTAAATCAGTTTTATGAAAACAATTTTCAATATTTTAGATGTTTTATTTTTAAATTAAATCCTCATTTATTTGAAAAGTATCAACTTTAATATTATGACCTATTTTTTAAACCTCTGAAATTTTTTTCTTATATTATCATTAGAACATCCTATAATTATAATACAATATATTACTAATTTATAAATCTATTTTATGAAAATAAACATTCTTTTAAGTCACTATATTTTTTATAAAATTTCAATTAAAACATTTATATTTTATAAAATTAAATCACTTAATTTCTATTTTTAAAACATTTATTTACTTGTACCATGATATAAGTGTATCATATTTTCTTTGTATAATGTTTGTAAATATTATTTTACACATCCAAAGGTTATGGTACTATTTTAACCCTCAGGTTACCATTTCTAATGGTTAGATTATTATTCAAATAGTCAGGTCACTAACCCACCAGTCAAATTACTATTCAAACAGTCAAATTTGTAATGGTTATATGGGTTCCCAATTTTTTTTTAAATACCTATAAATTAATTCATTATTCATTAAATTCTATTTTCTATCATTATTATATATATTTACATCTCTAAAATTCATATTTCATGACTAATATTACATTTCATTTCTATAGTGTTCTTCATGAGTGTAGTTATTCTCGTGGTTTAAGAAAATTCATATTTTCAAATTTTAGTTCTATCAATTTTTATTTTTTAACCCCTTCTAATATTTTGAATTCTTATTTCCATTTTATTCTCTAAATGAGATTTTTAAAATAATAATAAAATTTATTTTGTATTATAATGGCATATGTGTGCATCATATAATATTATATTACTAATTAAGAAATTATTAAATATTCAGAAGGGAAATTCCATTGATAATTCAGGGTCTTTACAAAAAAAGACATCAATATGAGGAAATGAATACTTAATATTGATAGTAATGTTATTCAAATCTCGTTAATCAAGGAAAACCCTTAGAGAATAATATTTCTATTTGAAAAACAAAACAAGAGAACTACATGATGATGTTCTTGGAAAAATGAAACAATTATCATGGAATTCATGCAATTTATTTTAAAATTCCATAAGTGTTACTTAATCCATTCAATAATCAGTTTATATAACTGGATTATAATTATGAAATATTTCAAAATTAAATTCAACTTTTTGATCTGGTATAATACTTGGAAACTCATTGAGTAAAACATTTTGGTATTATTTAATGACTAGAACATCATTGATATGAATGGTTATCTTATATCAAACACTATGAGAAAGGAAAAATTCATTTCTATATTTTAATAGTTACTCAGATTCTTGGTATGTTATCAATGGTATGAATTAAATCTTGTATACAAAATGAAAATCTTTCTAAAAAACAACTTATTTACTTCTACAATCTATCTTATCATTGTAAACTGAGATCCAATCCATACTAAGAATAAATTTAAACTCGAATAGGGGTAATACATCATGGTTTGTAGGTAAGGTATTTCCACAGACAACAATATGCATATTCTTCTACTTTTTTTAATAATTCCCCATGTTTTTTCACTATATATTCTAACAAAAATTAATGTGTTGAAATTTCCAATTTATCATAAAATACCTCCTAAATTAAAGATTGTGTGTAACATGAATCAAAAAATACCTTAGAATAATATGAATAAACTATAAATATACATGTTACCACTTCATTTTATGGCCCAAAATCTACTATAGTAGTTTTATAGGATTTCACCATAGCTTTATTTTTATTTTATTTATGCTTCACATCATTCACACTCTTCTTCAAACACAAATAAACATAGTTAACCATCTAAATAATTTTAAAACACCTCACTATCTACTTATTTAAATTGTTTATACCAATACCATGATTATTTTATTTTCAATCACGAGCCATATTCCCATAGTTACTACATCGGAATAACTCCCTATATTACGTAAGGCATTAACATGATGCTTTTTACCACACCTATTATCAATTGAAAGGTCGGTTTTCTTACCTTTTAATTTCATTGTTTGATTCATTCCCATTTATTTTCATCCCAAAATTTTATTCTTCTAATTATCATGAAATAAATTATCACTAAATACTCCATTTCTACCTTCTCATCACATCGAACAAGTTTCCCATAACTTTTTAATTCCTCGGATGCCTATTCCTTTAGATATCATGAATTTAATCCAAAAATAAAATTGATTTGTTTTATTATTAAGAACCCTTATAACATTCGGTGCATACCATGCCAATAGGGTGAAGTTATCTTCATATGCAATCACTGAATATTCCTCCTTTCTCAATTCCAAGAAATAATTTTCCATCCAAATTCGAACATCATTAGGAAAATATTTCTTAATTTCAATATTTTTAAATTCATCCCATCCCAAGTAATCAATCTCTTCCCAAACTATGATACTCTTAACCAATAACCACCATTGTTCAGATTCACTTTCAAAATGTAAAATAGTTATAATTAGATTTTGATTCTCTAAGCTACCCATGACATTGAATATCATTTCATGGGATTTAATCCATCTCTTGGATACTAGTGGGTTTGAAGATACACTAAATTCTATAGGGTGTTGTGTCATAAAATGTTCCAACATCAAAATATTTCTATTTGGTAGATTTGGTTTCTCTTTAAAATAAACACCACTAAAATTTATATCCTATTTCAACTAATTCATCACAAAAACAATCTTCTTAGTTCCATTTTCAAACTTTCTATGTGGATAATTTTGAAGGATATTGTCTTTTTGGAGCCTTCTAACTATAGTTTCCCAATTTATTTTATGGAAAAATATTATAAAAAACCTTTTTTGGATTAAGAAATATGGTAATATAAAAATTCAATATCATGATAACCATAATTTATAATCACATAATATTATTTAATTATATTATCATAACCTCTAAAATTATCTAGACTAATCTTTGATTCTAATTATAAGGACCTGACATTAATAAATACTTAATATAGGGTGATTAAAAAAGAATTAATTTTATTTCATTCCAAAAAATATTTATGGTTTAGAGTTTTATATAATTTTTTCATCACACTTACATAAATACATACTACATCACAATGTGGAGACTTCTACTTAGTTTCTATTTTTTCCATAAAACAAAATTTTTATGATATAAGAAGTTTTACTTTCATGAAAAATATAAAAACATTTCAAATGGACCACATCCTTGTCACCACCGATCCTTATAAGCCTCTAAAAAAATATCAAAATGTGGGAATAGAACAAAAAGATTACTAAGGTACATATAGAGAAATAAAGAAACATGTTAGTATATGAATACTTATAACAAATTTCCTCTTTCAAAATAAAATTTCGGTTAAAAAAAATTTATACCCCTGAAATCAACATATATACTCAAATAATTTTATAAAATATTTTAAAAAAAAATATTAATGGCACAAATAAAAATCATAATGGTTGCTTTTAAATCATGAAAAACTAAAGAAAACATTTTGACAAATTTATAATTTACACCCTTAAAAATTAACAAATATCCAAATTTTTTTATCACTATAAAAAATCCTTTAGAAACATATTTTAAATTTGTGTTGTTTTAAAACTTCTCTAATTCATTTAGAAATTTTTTTTTAAAACAACGGTAAATGAGGTATCACTAATTTATCGATGTTTATAAAAGTCATTAAATTATAAATATTTAGAAATGTTTCCAATTTGTGACATTTTTATGAATCGCTACATTATTGGCATTTGTAAGCATTATTATTTAGAAACACCTCATTTACAGACATTTTTACAAGATGTTGGTAAAGAAACCTTTCTAAATCTATGACCTTTAGTGATGTTTCTAGATGTAGATAATTTTATGACACCTCATTTACCGATGCTTTTTAAAAACTTCGGTAAATGACATTTCATTTACCGATATTCCAAAAAGTAATAGTACATTTTTTTGAATTTTTTAATTTTTTTAGGAACATTTTTCAATTTAAAAAACAATTACAGCCCCCCCCCCACCCCATTCACCCCCATACTGCCCTACCTCTCCCTTTCCTGATCAAGTATCCCTCACCCGCCATTATGTTTCCCACTACAGCTCGCGCTCCTAGTCCAGTACCGGCACCCCTCCCTCAATTTCTCAATCCCACCTCCTGTACCCCCTGTCGTACCCCGCTTATGCTCCTGGTCATGTACACCCCCATCCGAGGGAATGAGTTATATAATATTTTTTGTGATGTTTCTTGAAAAAGTAACTAATTTATTGACAGTTCTGAGAACAGGTTGCTAATTTAGCAACGCCTTTGAGAAAACATTGCTAATTTTGCAACACTTCTGAGAAAAAGTCACTAATTTAGAAATTGTTTTGAGAAAATGTCTCTAAATTAGTGAAAATTGATAGAAAACATTGCTAATTTAGTGATGCTTTTAAGCAAACATCCCAAATTTAGTGACACTTCTGAGAAAACATCTCTAATTTAGCGATGCTTCAGAGAAAATGTCGTTGATTTTGCGATGATTCTCAACAAACGTCCCTAAATTTAACAACGCTTCTGAGAAGATGTTTCTAAATTTAGTGACACTTCTAAGAAAATGTCACTAATTTAGTGACACTTCTTAGAAAACATCACTAATTTAGCGACCCTTCTGAGCAAACGTCCCTAATTTAGTGACACTTGTGAGAAAACGTCCCTAATTTTGCAATACTTCTCAAAAAACGTCACTAAATTAGTGACGCTTATAATCAAATATTGCTAAATTTAGTGACACATCTGAGAAAACATCGCTAAATTAGCGACACTTCTAAGAAAATGTTTCTAATTTAGAAACACTTTTAAGAAAATGTCGCAAATTTAGTGATGCTTCTGAGTAAACGTCATTAATTTAACAACGTTTTCAAGAAACATCAGTAAATTATTGATGTTTCCTGAAAATCGTCGCTAAAATTAAAAATAAGCGATGTTTATAAAAAACATCACTAAATTACAGTTTTTTGTAGTGACACTACAAAAAATATCATTTAGCGATGTTTTTTTTATATTACCAACATTTTAAAAAGTCGTTAATTCATTTACTGATGTTTCCTAAAAACTTCGCTAAAGGATGTGTCTCTAATTTAGTGAAGTTTATAAACATCGTTAAAATAGTTTCATTTATAAAAGTTTCCAATTAGTGACATTTTTAAGTACTGCTAAATTAGGAACATTTAAAAGCATCATTATTTAGCGACCCCTCATTTACTAATGTTTTGTGAAAATATCGGTAATGAAGCATCACTAAATCTTCGACCTTTAATGGCATTTCTAGAAATCGATAATTTGATGACACCTCATTTACCGATTCTTTTTAAAAACATCAGTTGATGATATTTCATTTACTGATGATTCAAAAAGAGTCGATACTTTCTAAATTTTTTTTTGAATTTTCTAGGAACGTTTTTCAATTTAAAAAAAATTGCAGCCCCCACCTCATTCACCCCCATACTGCCCTGCATCTCCCTTTCCCAATCAAGTACCCCCCACCCACCACTACCTTTCCCACTCTAATTCATGCTCCCAGTCCAAAACCTACACCCCTCCCCCAATTTCTTAGCCCCATATCCAATACATCCCTATTGTACCCCACTTCTACTCCTGGTCGAGTACACCCGCACCCCTCCCATTCCCAGTCCCGCTGCAGTGCCTACAGTTCCCCCCGCCGTATCCTGCTTCCCGCTCCTAGTTCAGTACACCCACACCCCTCCCTTTCCCAATCCCGCTCTCGTGCCTCCAGTACCCCCCCCCCCCACCGCTTAAAAATTTAGAGCCTAAGGAGAATCAATATCCTAACCTCTTGCCTCCCCAGAATAGGACCAGACCAACCATCCTAATACCAGTTTTTTTGTTTTGAAACTATATTTTAATTATATATATATATATATTAGTATTTAAAAAATTAATATATCATATATATAAATTAATAATCATATATTAATATATAAATATATAAATATATATGTTTATATTTTATTTATAAATACCCATATATGTGTATATATTTTATTCCATATGTTTATATTTTATTATATTTATATGGTTATGTTTTTATATTTTATTTTTATATAAATGTTTATATTATATATGTGTGTGTGTGTGTAAATATAGTTGTGTACATATATATATTTATAATTATAAACTGACACACGTCCACATGCACAGATATATACATATATTAATATATAAATATACATATGATTATATTTTATATTTTATATTTTATATGTCTAAATACATATATATATTTATGTTTAAATTAATTATTTTTATATATATATCATTGGTTTATATTTTATGTTTATATACATGTGTGTGTGTTTATATTATATATGTTTATGTTTCATATTACATATATATATGTGTTTATATTTTATGTTTATTTATATGTTTATATTATATGTGTCTGTGTGTGTAAATATATATGTGTACATATATATACATATGATTATAAATTTACGTGTGCACACACATATAATTAGCCACATTTTAAAACGCTGATAAAAATATCACTAAAATAGACATGTTTTCATAAAAACATGTCTAAGTTTAAAATACATGATTTTTTATATATAAATATATATATATATATAAATATATGTATATATATTTATTTATATTAGTGTGTGTGTTTATATATATATAAATATATATTGTTTATATGTGTGTGTTTGTGTTTATACATTTTAATATATATATACATCGATGCGGGGAAATGATCTATATATAAATATATACTTATATATATATGTTAATATATATGTGTATGTGCTTATAAATATTAATATATATATATATATTTATCGATGCGGGGGGGGGGGGGGGGGTGAATGAGCTATATAATATTTTTAGTGACGTTTCCAGAAAACGTTGCTAATTTATCAACATTTTTGAGAAAATTTCACTAATTTAGCGATGCTTCTAAGAAAAGATTGCTAATTTAGTGACTCTTCTCAACAATTGTTTCTTTTTTAGCGATGCTTCTGAGAAAACGTCCTGAATTTAACAACTCTTCTGAGTAAACAACTCTAATTTAGCGATTCTTCTCAGCAAACATTCCTAAATTAGCGATGCTTCTGAGAAAATGTCGATAATTTACCAACTCTTCTGAGAAAAACTCCCTAATTATTGATTATTTTTAGAAAACATCGCTAATTTGCGATGCTTCTCAACAAATGTCACTAAATTAGTGATGCTTTTGAGAAAACGTCTCTAAATTAACGATGCTTCTGAACAAACGTCTCTAATTTAGCGACGCTATTGAGGAAAAATTTATAATTTAGAGATGCTTTCATGAAATTTTGGTAAATTAGTGACGTTTCCTGAAAAAAAATCCTAAAATTAAAATTTAGCAATGTTTTTAAAAATCATCGATAAAAAAATGTCGCTAAATTACAGTTTTTTTAGTGAATGGCCTTATTCTTTTACTTTGTGAAACAATGATATTTACATAAAAATAGATTAATAATAAATAAAACTTGTATGTAACATGAGACATCATTTTAAATATCACTCTTATAAATGGAATGACCAATATAGTAAACACCCATAATTGCACATAAAAACCCTATGCATTGAAGGGCTATAATGGACCCACCCATCCTTGGTTAATAACGTAACTTCCAAACCATGATTTATAAAGAAACCAACCATCATCATAAACAATTTCCATGAACTATAGCATAATCATCAAACACAAAAGAATTATTTTTCATCCTCAAACTCATAAAAATATTATTTTCACCCATAAAGAATAATTTTTGGATATTAGAATATCCATTCCACTTAAAAGCCTTCTTAAAAATACCCATAACACAGGGAAGGGGGGTTTTTATTTGAAAAAAACAATTCATGGATTCTTATAAAGTAATCCAAACATAAAATAACAGTTATGATGGAGTAAAAATATTAGTTATATTGTATAAGTTAAGATAGAACATTCCATTTGTCCTCTTGTCATAATGTTTTATAGAAAATAATTTCAAATTTAATTCTAAAATCCTTTGAAGGAATGAAAAAAATAGATATAAAATATTCTTTATAATTCATTTAGGTCCATATAAATATATACTTAAAATAATTTTATTGATATGGACATGGAAGAAAATTAATTCAAAAATAAATCATTAAAATATTTAAAATGTATTTGTTAAAGTAAAGTGCCACTTATGAAAAACAATAAAATATAATTTCTCATAAAACATTGTAAATATAGTAAAATATATTCAATGATGACCTTTATAAACCATTTAATATTAAATAATAATTTTCCTGAAACATTTAGAATATTGAGGACATGGTAGAAAAAGAGTTTTAAGGGAAACATTAAAAGGTGATTTTTCATAGAAAGACCCTTATATGAAGTATTAAATTTCACACAAATTATTTATCATCCTTAATAATAAATTTATGTTAATTATTTATTTCATAATAACCTTTTTCAAGTTAATTATTCATTTTAACATGTTATAATCAATTACTTAGTCAATTATGTTCACGTCATATGTTTTGATGATATTCAACTCATATGTCCAAAATGAATTTGATAGGTTGAAAATGGTCAAAGAGGTAATTATTTATTCATATATAGAATAATAATCTTGTAATAAATATCATTTTAACACATCAATTATTTTTTTAAACCATTAATAAAATCCTATTATGAAAAATGAACTATGCTACAATCATGGAGATGGTATGTCGTACGTGCGTATAAGTATAGTTTCCATAGTTCAGTTGTCATTATAGAAATATATTAAGTATTATTTTACATTTAAATAATGATCAATATATGATAAATACCATATTATGTATTTTAAATACACATATATATATATCATCTATGTGGTGTGGTGATGGAAAACGAATCGCGTTGCTTTGTGGAGGAGGTAGACCACACAAATCCATGAATATAATTGTCAATTTTCATTGAATGAAAAGTTAAAAAATAGATTATATATTAATTATAAAGAATAATAAATATGTCATTAAAACAATATATATTCATTAAATACATCATTATAACAATGATAGACCATTATGGAAAATGAATTACAGCATTTCACGAGGTGGTAGTCTGCCATACACACAAATGTTGGTTTGGTTAACCATTGGAAATAAGATGAGATATATATAGGTAATTAAATAAAAATATAAAAAATCTTCTTATATGAACTATAATGGTATTATTACTTCATAATGTTTGATTAGAATTTGATTGAGGTTAAAAAATAAAAAAATGAAAAGTCTTTATTAATAATTATACCTCTTCTTCAGACAACATTTTAAAGTTTACACCAAAAGCATTCCTAGGTTGGTTTTCCCATAAAACCAAGGACTATTGGAAATGGGTAAAAATTTATGGAATTTATTTTTATATTTCTTGGACAAATTGAATTTTTTTAATCTGTCAATAAATGTTTATAGTAAGTTCCCTTTTATAACAGTGGGGAGGGACACTCTTGGAATTTATTAAAGTATTTAATTAATATAAATTAATTTTCATATTAAAATGGATAAAAATTGATTATATTTGAATCTAAAATGATTATAACTATAAATACTCTAATAAAATTAAATTTTTAAAATTTTATATTATATTCATACAATTATTGCCTTTAACCCCTGTTAACACTTTTAACAATTATAATGATATCGAAGTTTTTTATTATTTATTTTTTTAAATAGTTACTACACAATGGAAATTGGTCTAAAAATGGACCATGGACGATATTTTAATCCATTTAGAAATATATTGTCTGAAGAAAGGATTTTTAATAATTTTAAATCATTTAATTATATAAAACATATTATAAAATTCTATTTATGTCATTTTTTGGAACTATCGATTTATTTTGAATTTGAAAATATAATTAAACTGAAAGATTTTAAATATAATAATTTTAGATATCCTTATAATGTTATATTTTTCATCAAAATTCATGGAACCCAATAATTCAGAAAAATTATATTACTTTTAATATTTTTAGTGTCTTTTTTATTTTCCTTTTAATTAAATAAATAATTCCCTGGTTTTGTGTAAGCATTTAGAATAATTATTTAATAAATAAAAATTATAAATAAATTAACATGCAAAAGGAAACAAATTTATCATTAAATTTAATCATTATAAAAAAATATACCTACTTTTTTCCTATGTCAAAAATTTGAATATAATAAAATAAAGAGAATGAAATTTTGGAGTTTTCTTTAAATAAAATATTATAAATTTAAAAATAATGGCCAAATGGAAACAGAAGTTACTATATTCAATGTCCATTTGATTATGGAAGAAATATTTTCATACAAATAAAACAATATATGTATTATAGTTACTTCTTAGTCTTTATCGTATTATTTTTATCTTGAATTATACCATTTTACTTTTAAGGTGATATCAAAATTTAACATGTTTAATATTCCTAGTGAAAGAAAATAAAAGGGTCATATTTAAAAAATATGGACACCCTGATTCCAAATATAAAATATAATTTTCAAGATACAATTAATTTGAATGGAAGAATTGAATTTAAAATTAATCCATCAAAACATGAGGAAAAACAATTTTTTTAAAATATCTTTTATGTATAGAAATGTATTTATACTAAATTTAAGAATAAAATTCATTAAAAACAATGTAATTTGATTTTTATTAAACAAAAGGATATATAAAAATATGAAAAATAATCCAAAAAAAATTATATTTTAAATACTTGAAAATAATATATATTTTTCAATAAAAACCAGTATTTTTCACAATTCATTAAAATATAAAACTTATTATAAAATTCCCAAAATAACATTCTAAGATAACTTTTACATTATGTATTCATATTTAGTTTTTATTTTTATAATTAAAACATTAAATTAATTATTCTAAATAAACCCAATAATACACGAAAACCTAATTTGGTTAGAAATAAAATTTTTTTCTTTTGAATGAAAAATTAAGAAATATTCTAATAATGAATATAACTATATAAAATAGAATTAATTAAAATATGGAAATGATTTATCATAATATTACTTTATTTTTTACACACTATATGAGGGGAGTGATATACATGGTTATTTAATCCATATGTAATAATAAATTCACACTCCCCCAAATGGCTTGTTGTTTTACATGGGAATTATGCCTCTCCTTATGTTACATTGGTAATCCCTCTGGGAAACACACCCATATAAATGGGAGTTTCACTCCTAAAAATTTACCATACACCAAAATGACTAAATTAATTGGCTAAAACTCCCAAATACCTTGACCCACGTGATAAACAACGGGTTTTTTTGGATACTAGAGTTAAAAAACATCACCCTTCATCTCTATACCACCTTAAAACACCCAATAACGTCCCTAAATCCCCGTTAAACATTAATGAAGGGTTCTATAGAAACCCAAACCTTATATTAACATTTATTAGCTAGGTTATTGGAATAAATTATGATGTTTAATATTTTTTATACATATTATGTGTTAGAATTATGATAAACTCAAAATATATCATTTGTAAATAAAATTTGATAAATTATAGTGACCCAATACTTTTACATATAATATTACCTGATTTTAAGCATAATTATACATCATAAAACAATCCAATGATCATGAACTCTAGTGTCTTTGTTGACTAGGTATATAAAATTTAAAACATGGGACTAAAAAATCAATTCTTTATTTAATGTTCATAAAGAGCTCCTAAATTCCATTTTTCACTTACATATACAAAGGGTACCTTGGGAATCACATGAATGAAGGGATGAGATAATAGACCAGTAAGGGAAAAAGCATATTAATAAATCTTTAACACATGGGTTAGAGGGCCTGACATAATGAAAATAAAAGACATGGAACCCATGAAATCATAACACATAAACATGGGATCATTAAAACACGAATTCATAGTAATTTGGAAGAAACATAAATCATGAATTTTTCTTGATTCAAGGATCATTTCACATATAGTATCACAAGTCAAGGTTAACCACTAAGACTATTTCACATGGTAGCATGAGTCAAGGCTAACCACCAAAACCATTGTACATAATATCTCATGAGAATAAACTATACCAAATACATTAGAGTGCTATAATGGAGCACCAATATTAAAATGTTCATGAATATGGTTTCCATATATTATATCATAAATAAACAATCATAAACATAATGACACCCATGAAAACAATTGGGTATCATAATCATGTCATAAAGCATAATAAATGGGTGTATCAAAAAATTGTCCATGAAAGAAAGAAATTAGAACATACATGGACATTAATAAGGTAAAATATTAATATTTCATGGTATGTTATGTTAACTAAAGTGAAAACATGTGAAAAGATTATTTAATAATTTTTAGCATAAAAACATTTTAGTGCGGTATTAAGGAAAACACAAACAATCATTTAAAATAGAAACGTACATACTATTTTTTTACAAAACTAGAAGTGATAAAAGAATGTTATAATAATAAAAAAATGGGTTTTTAAAAAAAATGGTGGATTAAATCATACAGTATATTTCACATGAAATTTGGTATGTATTTGGGAAGTTCCCTTAAAACATGTTTTCTTATTGGGAAAAATTAAGAAGGGAATCATTTAAAGAATTGTATATCCCTGAAATATAATGAGGAATAGATATTTATAAATGAGCTTGTAGAGTATAAATATTATTTATATGATGTAAATAAATGTAATAGATAACCTCATTTGTGTAGAAATAATAATAGAGAAACTCTAAGGAATAAAGAAGGTTCAGGTAGAATCCCTTACAGAATATCGGCAAGGTATCAGGTGTACTTAGGATGGATTAATGAGAGAAAAATGGGTTTATCATCTTTTATACATCATGAGGTATGTATGAGTATGGTGTGAAATCATACCCCAACATTAAGAATTATGCATAAAAGGAAACAACATAGAGGAGATTCTTTAATACATTTGTGAAAGAGAGGATCCCTTACCTTAATCCCAATGGTGTTATTCCCTTGATATTAATGACCTGAATAATAGAATTAGGTTAACTAATTAATAATTATATAACCTATAATACATGATATTTATTTAGTATAACATTATTAAGTTCATTAATTCCCTTTTTATGAGTTAATAGATTCAATGGCATTGTTTGGGAGCGTTTTATTCCTTGGTTTTAATGATCGCTTCACTTATATTCATGTTCGGATAAACATGTAGGATGAAAATGTTTTTCAAAAATTGAATTTATATGACCTTAGTTAACAAAAAAAATATAAAATGGTTATAAAATTCATTTGTTTATTTGGAGTGATGGTGAACCATTATATAAAACGTTAATGATAAACTCTTGGATTAATTTGGCGATTTTACTCACAATTAACTTGTTTTGTATTATTATATTACATCATGTGTGAAAAATGATTATAGAACATCAAATAAGATAAAATAAGTGTTTAATAGTCTGGTTCAACCATAAAAATTGTTTCATGACTATAATTGAATATGGTAATATAAATTGATAACCTTTCATCCTTGAATGTGATAAATTAACACATGTTGGATGGTGTTTTCATTACATTCGTATAAAAGGAGTGGAAATGAGATATTATAATGACTTATCCCATTATAATAAAAAAATTATAGTAAATGTATAGTACTGTATTTTCATACCATTTTTTATGAGGAGTGGTTAGGAAAAAAACTGAACAAAGGAACATGAAAAGAAAATGAAAGAAAAGAAAAGAGGAATTTACCTCTTGATTTAATCTTCTTTGAGAGCCTCTTAAAGCGAGAGGATTTAGTATTTTGAGAATACCAAGGGATAATAGATGTGGAGGATGAGATTGGGGAGAGATTTAGAAAGAATTTATGGAAGGAACAAGTCTTTAGAATAGTGAAGAGAAGAGGGGAGTGTGGGTGGTTTTTATAGTGGAGGGGAGGGGGTTTTCTTAATATTTGAATCATTAGTTTATTATTTTTCCATAATATAAGAAATTGTTATGATTCCTTGAAAAAAATTAGTAATAATTGCATTTGAATTTGAAATAAGGATTATAACATCATCCATGATTCTAGGAATTGTCCATTTAGATTGTAATGTATATATACTATAAATTACCGTATTTTATTATTCCTCAGAAAATAAGATTATTTAGAAAAATCCAAAAAATTCACCCTAACCATTTCTCAATATGTAGAATAAAAAAATGAAATCAATTTTTGAAAAATAATTTTCTATGTATCATAAATTTAATTTTTAATTAAAATCATATTTTACTTGAAAAATACATAATTTTAAACTATGACTGATTGTATAATGGTTTCGAAAATTACATGAGGTCTTATAAAATTATCTTAAAACTAGAAGACATAAAATTTTCAATTTAAGAACACTTTTTATGAAAATAAATTTTCTTTTAGATTAATTAATTAGTTTTAAGTAATTATATATTAATTACAAAAATACTGATACTTTCACTATAGTCATATTATCACGTATAAGATGCTTAAATTTTATTTATACATTCATGGGTGAGGTTACTATTATTTTGGAAGATTTACTATTCATAGAGGTTATATTACTATTCATAAGGGTAACATTTCTATTCATATGGGTCAGTTACTTTTCACCAAAAATAAGTTTGTCTTATCGAACACCATACATCATACTAATCACAACCTTGTATGTAAGATTTTCAAGATTAAAATCCGAGAAGTGACAATATCATGTTTAAAGGTCACATATTACTTTTTAGTTCATTTTTGTTGTGATTTCATGTGATTATATGACAAAATTATAAGAAGGTAATTTCCATTGATAAAATATTGGGTCTTTATATTATTCCCCCTTATTAAATTTCACCCTCAAAATTTCCTTTTACATTCTAAGCTATAAAGTGGTGTGGGTTCTTTTTCCTTTATTGCCTCATCCAGTTACCATGTTTCCTCTTCGTACATATGGTTCCACAATAGTACTTTGACCATGTGAGTAGTCTTGTTATGTAGAACTTTACATGTGAAGGTTTTGGTATGTACTTCCTTAAGAGGGATACATGAAAGACATCATGTGCTTTGGACATGGTTGGTGGAAGTGCTAGTCGATAGGCCACAACCCTAACACAATCAAGAATATTGAAGGGGATGATGTACCTGGTAATTAACTTTCCTTTCTTCCCAAACCTCGTGACCTTATTCCATGGAGATATGCACCGAAATACCTTGTCTCTAACATTGAACTCAAGGTCTCATTGAGGATTGTATACAATACTCTTTTATCAAATTTAGGCTATCTTGATGTGATGTTGAATGGTTTTCACCTCCTCCACAATTAATACCACCATTTCAGGTCCTAGCAGCTTAAGCTCGCTAACATCATCCCAACACACTAGTGTTCTACACCTTTTCCAATAAATGGATTCATATGGTGCCATTCAGATGATTGAGTAGATACTATTATTGTAGAAGAATTAAACTAGTAGACGATGTTGGTCCCATCCTCCTTTAACATCCATAGAAAAATAATGTCAACATATTTTTTTGTGTCTGAATAGTTCTCTCATATTGGACATCAGTTTGAGGATGATAGGTTGTACTGAAGTTTATTTCAGTTCTTATAAAATTTTGGAGAATTTTCTAGAATATCGAGGTGAATATTGGATCTCTATCAAATAAAATAGTTAGTGTTAATCCATGCAGCCTTACCACCACTTTGATATATATTCGTGAATGTTGATCAAATGATAAGTCCTCTCGAATTTCCATAAAGTGATATTTTTTTATAAGACAATCCACAATGACCCATATAACATTGTTTCCTTTAGAAGTCCTTGGAAGTCCATTGAAAAAGTCCATGGTGATGTTCTCCCACTTCCATGTTGGTATGGGCAGTGGTTTCATCATCCCCTTAGACTTCTATCTTTCATCCTTAAATTTTTGACATATCATGAACTTTTATGTATACTCCACAACCTCCTTCTTCATATTATCTAACCAAAAGTTATCATAGAGATCTCAATACATCTTTGTGCTCCCTGGGTGGATAGATAAGTTTGATCTATATTAGTAATTAAAAAACTATTTTTTTGTCTTTGGAATGGATGTTATACATAATTGTGACCCAAATATTATAACTCATTCCTCATCAATCATGAAATCAAAGGATTTTTTCATTTTTAATGGCTTCTACCCTTTTCTAAATTTCTACGTCTTTTCATTGAGCATCCTTTATTTTATCCATGATGGATGGTTGAGTAATCATTTGAGAAAGGTTTGATGATGTTACAACCTTAATGATTCCCATGCCCAACCTCTGTAAATCTAATAAAATCCAATTCGTTTAAATTCTCACCATTGATAAAGATGCAGGATCCTTTCAAATCAGAGCATCCACCACTTTATTTTCCTTACCGAGATGGTAGTGGATTGAGAAATAATAATCCTTGATGATATCTATACATATTAACTAGTGAATTTTAATCTATTTTTGTGTGAATATATATTTGAGATTTTTGTGATCAGTATATATCTCACACTTCTTCCCATAGAGATAATGCCTCCATATTTTTAATGTAAAGATCATAGCTGCCAACACCAGATCATGGGTAGGATAGTTTTTCTCATGGATTTTCAAATACCTTGAGGTGAAGGATATCAATTTATCATTTTTCATCATCCAAAAACCTAATACCTTATTTGAAGAATCATTTTACACCTCAAAGAGTAATCTACATGTTGGGAGTTTGAGTACTGGCACAATGATTATCCTATTTTTAAACTTCTTAAAACATTCTTCACATTCCTAAGTCCAGAAAAACATTACTCCCTTTTATGTCAGCTTGGTCATTAGGTTTGAAAATCATGAAATTTTCTTCACAAATAATTTATAATACCAGACTAGACCCATAAAGCTGCTGATATTCATGATAGATGTTGTCATGGGCCACTCTTCAATCGACTTTGTCTTGGAAGGGTCCACAGATATCCCTTTGATGGTGATAACATTTCCCAAGAATGATACTTCCTCCATCCAGAACTAAAATTTATTGTACCTTGCATAAAACTTATCCCTTCGCAAAGTCTTTAACCCAGTATTCAAATTATCTTCATGTTCCTCCTTGATCTTGGAGTATATTAGAATATCGTCATTAAATACACCCACAATTTTAATGAGGTAATCAATAAAGATTCTATTTATTAAATCCATAAAAATTTCTGGAGAATTTGTGGGTCCTAAGGGAATCCCTATGAACTCATAGTGTCCATAACTCATTTTAAAGGACGTGTTCGGAATATATTCCTTCCTCACCTTTAATTGGTGATATCCTAACTAAAGGTCCAGCTTAGGGAAATAACTGGACCCACGAATCCGATCAAACAAGTCATCTATCTATGGTAGGGTATACAAGTTCTTTTTCGTGATTTTATTAAGCTCACAATAATCAATGTACAGGTGCATTAATCCATCCTTATTATTGATGAATAGGACTGGCGCACCCCATGGTGAAGCACTCAGGCATATAAATTTTTTCTCCAAATTCTCCAGTAACTTCTTCTTCTGCTCCTCCAGATCTATAGTGGCTATTTTATAAGCTGTCTTTGATATAGGTAGAGATAAAAGAATAATTTCAATTAAAAAATCAACCTCCTAATCTGGAGGAAGAGTAGAAAACTATTCAAGGAATACATTATTATAGTCCCTCATGATGGTAATGTCTTCAAGCATGATTCTCTCCTTTGTCTCAATCATTTGAGCTAGACATGATTTCTCATAAGGAATTAATCTCCACACTTGAAAAAATGACTGTAAAAGAGATTCATCTTCCTCCTTGCACTTTTATTGAATTGGAGGATGCTATGGGATGTGAAGATTGATCTAACTTTCCTGAAATTTAATGTTGTCTTTGTATAAAGATAACTAATTCATAACCAAGATAGCGTCGAAATCTGCTAAAGGATGGATGGTGAGATTTTCTGGGAGGTTCAGTCCACAAAAATTAACCGGGTAGGGGTCATAAACCATGGACACAATAATTTACTCATTCTCTATTCTCACAGATAACCTATCCTCTAAATTATTATGTGGTGTTTTAATATTTCAACTAAACATGAAATATATGAAATAATGTGTTGAACCATAATTAAATAGTACATTCGCTATTCTTGAATGAATAACCAGTGTACTTTTCACCACATCATTTTCTAGCTCCACCTCAGTAGTAGGGATAGCATGATCCCTTCCTTATTGCCTTGGAGGTTTTTGTTGATTGCCTCTAACAACCCTCGGCATAGGGAAATTGTTCGCAAAATTCCCATGATCCTTTTAGTTGTAACACTATAGTACATGTTGAGTGTTGATCTAAACCTTCCTTTCTTCTTCCACATTAGTGAGATTTTTCATATCTCTTCTGTAGTTTTTAGCTAGATGACCCATCTTTTCACATTTGAAGAAATTCCTAGTTCTCTTTAGATAGCTCCAAGGATTTTTCTTACCACAAATTTTACACTTGGGATGATCATACTTCTTTCCATCATGAAATTTATTTATGGAACCTCCCACATTATATTTTATTTTCCTCTTTTTGTCGTTGGGACCATGGTAACGCTAAGATTCTCTAATCTCCAATTCTATCTTAAGGGAACAACATAAAATCTCTTAATATATTTTGAAGTCTCGAATCACCAACTATTTTCATAGACTCGGCTTCAATCCATAAAGAATTGATCCACCTTGATTTCGGTGTTCTTGTCAAAGCCAGAGGTGTACCTCGCAAGCCTTATACAATATTCCTTATACTCCATGATTGACTCATCTTCTATATGCTTGAGTCTAAGAAAATATCTTTCCATCTTGAGATGGAGGGTTTAGGGAAAATATTTATTGAAAAACATTCTCTTGAATTCCTCCCAATCAATGGAATCAATTTCCACATGGGGATTCATATTCTCGATCAGTTTCCACCACTGATCAGCTCCCCCATCCAAATGATCGACCTCCAATACAAAGTTTACTTATTCAGAGCACTTGAGGATAGAGAATATCTTTTCAATGTAGTTAATACACTTTTCCTCCAGGATGGGATCAGAACATCCATTAAACATGAGAGGCATTTCCCTCATGAAGGAATCAACAACAACTTTCTCTTTCCTTGGAGGGGGAGGGTGTTCTACATTATTCAAGTTAGTATTCATAACTTGATCCAGTTGGGAAAGTACTGTCATGAAGTTTTGAGCACCCATTCCCATCATATCAAGAATATAGTGAGGGAATCATCACATTCACTATCACATTGATTTTTGGAACGTGTTCTAATATTTTCCTCTATTCACTAAGAAAATAACATACAATTAGAGGTCTTGAATACATACCTATTGAGCATGAAAAGGAAAATTTGAACATAAGAGGATAAACTAGTAAAGGGGAAGTATATCCTAATATGTGATTCCATATGTTTCAATCTATGTTATCCTTGATCTATTTCCTAACTTATATTCATATAGGATTTTTTTTCATTCCCTTAATATTGGTTTGCACCATGATCATGAATTTACCAAATCATATCCTCTGAGAGTGTCAATCCAAGAGTGAAGTAAGGCCCACTGTCGTGCACCAGTTCCCATTTGAGTATAGATTAAAGTGGTGTTTTTAGGTTTTACCCCTAGATACATCTATTCTAGATCAACCTCTACCTATTTGTATCCAGACATGGATGTATTTTCTTGATAAACCACTTAATCTATACATACAAAAATTTAGGGGTGTTTTCTTATACTAAGTCTCAACCATAAGGTTCTTACTAAAGTTATTTATTCCTAATCTAAAAAAATAACCAGAACATCCTATGATACTAACTATAGATACCCTAGCCTTTTACACATAACAGTACATGATTTTAAGCATAATTATACATCAGAAAACAAGCCAAGGATCGGGATGTCTATTGTCTTTGAAGACAAGGTACATAAAATTGAAAACATGGGAATAAAAAACACTTATTTATTTAATCTTGATAAAGAGATTCTAACTTCATTTGATCCATTAAATCTGTAAAGGGTACCCTGGGGTTCACATGAATGAAGGGATGAGCTAAAATCCCAGTACGGGAAAAAGCATAGTAAAAAACTTTAAAACAGGGAATATAAGGCATGAAATAACGAAAATAAAAGGCATGAAATACATTGAATCATAACTCATAAACATGGGATCATAAAAACATGAATTCATAGTAATATTTAAGAAACATAAATAATGAATTTAGCACGATTCAAGGGTCGTTTCACATAGAGGATCACAAGTCAAGGTTAACCACCAAGACCAGTGCACATGGTAGCACGAGTCAAGGAAAACCCCTGAGATCATTGCACATAACGTCTCACGAGACTAAACTTTACCAAATTCATTGGAGTTCTATATAGTCACACTCATATTAACATGTTCATGAATATACATGCAACATATAGAATCATACATAAACAATCATAAACATAAGGGGACCCATAGAAAGAAATGTGTATCATAATCATGTCATAAAGCATAATGAATGGGTGTATCATAAAAGTGTCCATGAAAGAAAGGAATTAGAAAATATATGGAAATTAATAATTTAAACTAGGCATATTTCATGGCGAGTGATGTCAAACGAATGTTACAATATGTGAAAAGAGTATTTAATAATTTTTAGCATTAAAACATTTTAGTGTAGTTTTAAGAAAAACTCTAATAAGCATTTAAAATATAAAAGGGAATAATATATTTTACAAAAATAGAAGTGATAAAAGAATTTTATAATAATAAAAACATTGGGTTTATAAAAACAATGGTGGATTAAAACATTTGGTAGATTTCACTTGAAATTGGTTACGTATTTAGGAAGTTCCTTTAAAACAGGTTTTCTTATTAGTAAGTATTGAGGAGAGAATCATTTAAAGAATTGTATATCCCTAAAATATAAATATTAATAGATCTTAATACATGAGTTTTTAGAGTATACACATAATTTTTATAATGTACATAAATATAATAGATAACCTAATTTTTGTAGAAAGAAAGATAGAGAAACTCGAAGGAATAAAGGAGGTTCAGGTAGAATCCCTTACAGAATATCGACAAGGTATCAAGTGTACATAGGAAGGATTAGTGAGAGAGAAAAGGGGTTTATAATATTTTATACATAATGAGGTAAGTACAGGGAAGCTGTGAAATCATACCCCAACATTCAGAATTACTCATAAAAGGATATAACATAGAGGAGATTTTTTAATAAATGTAAGAAAGAGAGGATCCCTTACCATAAGCCCAATGGTGTTATTCAATTGACCTTAATGTTTTTAATAATAAAATTAGGTTAACTAAGTAATAAATCTAGAACATACACTATATGTTATTTATTTAGTATAACATTATTATGTTTATTCATGTACTTTTTGATGAGTTAAGAGGTTATCTTTCATAGTTTGGGAGCATTTTATTACTTGGTTTTTGTAACGGTTTCACCTATAATTCATGGTAAGTTATGTCAAATGGAACTGACAACTTGTGAAAAGAGTACTTAATAATTTTTAGCATTAAAACACTTTAGTGCAGTTTTAAAGAAAACACCAACATGTATTTAAAATAAGAAAGGGAATAATATTTTGTATAAAACCAGAAGTGATACAGGAAGGTTTTCATAATAAAAAATTGGTTTTATAAAAAAATGGTGGCCTAAAACATATGGTATATTGAACATGATATTGCGTACGAATTTTGGAATTTCCCTTAAAATGGGTTTTCTTATCGGGAACTATTAAGGAGGGAATCATTTAAAAACATGTATAACCCTGAAAGAGAATTATGAATGGATCTTGATACACTAGTTAGGATAGTATAAAAAATATTTATAATAAGTACATAAATATAATATATAACCTTGTTTGGGTAGAAATAAAGAGAGAGCAACCTGAAGGAATAAACGAGGTTTGGGTACAATCCCTTATAGAATATCGGCATGGTATCAAGTGTACTTAGGAGGGCTTAATAAGAGAGAAAAGGGGTTTTTCTTCATTTATAAATCATGAGAGAAGTACGGGGAAGGTGTGAAATCATACCTCAACATTCTTAATTATGTATAAAATGACATAACATAGAGGAGATTCTTGAATAAATGTGAGAGAGGATCCCTTACCATAAGCCTGATGGTGTTATTCTCTTGATCTTGATGACATGAATAATCATATTATATTCATTAATTGATAATTTTAGAACCTCAAATAAATTTTATTGATTTATTATAAACTTTTTACGTTCCTTCACGTCCTTTTTGATGAGTTAAGAGATTTATTTTCATTATTTGGGAGCATTTTCTTCCTAGGTTTAAATGACTGGTTCACTTATATTAATGTTCGGATAAACATGTACAATAAAAATGGTTGTCTACAATTGAAGTTATATGAAATTAGTGAAAAACCAAATTATTAAATGATTATAAAATTCATTTTGTTATTTGGAGTGAATGTGAGTCATTATATAAAACATTAACGATAAACTCATGGATTAATTTGGAGATTTTGCTCATAATTAACTTGTTTTGTATTATTATTTTACATTATGTTTGAAAAGGATTATATAACACCATATAAGATAAAATAAATGTTTAATAGTCTGTTTCAACCATAAAAATGGTTCTATGACCATAATTGAATATGGTAATAGAAATTTATATAGCGTCATCCTTGAATGTGATAAATTAACACATCTTAGATGGTGTTTTCATTTATATCATATAAAAGGAGGGGAAATGAGATATGATGTTAAATTATCCTATTAGAATAATAAAATTACAATACTTTTATGGTTCTGAATTGTTCATACCATTTGGATTAGTATAGTTTAGAAAGAAAAGAGAATAAAGGAACATGAAAATAAAACGAATGAAAGGAAAAGAGAAATTTACCTCTTTATTTAATATTCCTTGAGAGCCTCTTAAAGGGAGAGGATTTGGTCTTTTGAGGAGATCAAGAGATGATGGATGTGGGGGAGGATCTTAGGGAGTGATTTGGGTAGAATTTATAGAATGAACAAGGCTTGATTGGGGTGTAGAAAATAGGGGAGTGTGGGTCGTTTTTATAGTGGAGGGGAGGAGGGTTTTCATAATATTTTAATCATTAGTTTATTATTTTTCCATAATACATGAAATAGTGATGATTAAAGGAACAAAAACAGTAATAATTACATGTGAATTCGAACTAAGGTTTCTTACATCATCCATGATTCAAATAATAGTCCATTTATCTTATTATGTATATTTACGGTAAATTACTGTATTTCACTATTCATAAAAAAAATCAATTATTTAGAAAAATACAAAAAATTAAACAAAACCATTTTTCGATGTGTAGAATCAAAAAATGAAATAAAATTTTCAAAAATAATTTTCAAAGTATGATTAATTTATTTTTAATTAAAATATTATTTTACTTGAAAAATGTATATTTTAAAATAATGGTAGATTTTATTATGCTTTCAAAAATTACATAAGGTCTTATAAAATTATTTAAAACAAGAATAAAGAAACAAATTTATTTATGAATACCATTTAGGAAAATACATTTTCTTTTAAATTAATTATTTAATTTTAATTAATTATTTTTTACTAACAAAAATACCAATACTATTACTATGGTCATATTATCACTTATAAGATGCCAAAATTTTATTTACACATTCATTGCTGAGGTTAATATTCTTTATGATGATTTACTATTCATAATGGTAACATTACCATTCATAAGGGTCAATTACTATTCACCAAAAATTAAGTTTTTCTATCGGACTCCAAATATTTTACTGATCGCTACCATGTATGCCATATTTTCGAAATTCAAATCACAGAAGTGAAAATATTATGTTTAAAGGTCACATAGTACTTAATAGTTTATTGTGTTGTGATTTCCTATGATTATATGAAAGAATTATAACAAGGGAATTGTCATTTATAAAACATTGGTTCGTTACATAAATGGAACATGGATGAGACGTCTGACTGTCCTAGAGGATTATTCCCTCTCTATAAAAGAGTGGGTTGGCTACTAGTCACTCCATTCTTATTTTTGTGGGGTTTATTTATTTCATTAGTTTTAAATAATTTACATGAAAGGGGTTTATAAAAAATAAACATGGGTTTCATTAGGATATGGGTTAATATAGTTTAATTTTAATTCAGACAAGCAACACATGTTATGGGCTATGAGTTACAGATCAATATTATTTGAAAATATTCATTTACGAAAGAAATAGGGGTTAAAAACCAAATTTGTAGAGGTAGTTTAACCAACCACTCATAACAATGAACGACTATACATAGAATCCAACGGGTTGATACTAGAAATGGAGGGTCTATATATATGATGGGATAATGAGATGTATGGAAGTTTCAAAAGTGGTGATGTTTAAATTTTGGTCTTGTTCCACTGGGAAATTAAGCTATATATTCTTCTATCCCTTTGTGCCTCTAAACCTATAGGTCATTTTTTGTGTTCCCTATTAAACTAGATAAAATGTAGTTTTAACGTAAAAAATTTGAATTAAAGGCCTTCGATCTAGGAAAAACTAAATCAGTAAAATATTATTATATATAATGGATATAATATAATTAAATATGGTCTAATTAAATTCCCTCAGTCATAATAATTGTTATATTCATTCTAATGTGCAGACATGTTTTGAATTTCATCATCAAATTGGGGGGTCATGCTAATGATATTTTTTCTTATATTATCATATATAAATAAAACAAGTAATAAGTAACCATAATAAGATTAGATTTCTATTATTGTCATTCTATTTTGTAAGACATAGTTGGGAAACCCAAATTAGATTAAGATCAAAAGGTATTGAGTTGATTTAATCTATATAATGTATTGGGGAAGAAATTCAACTAAACACTCTTAGATTCATATATGATATTATTGGGAAGATGATCCACATAAATAGATTAGCAATTAAAGAAATTGTAAAGTGACTCAAAGCATAGTGAAATATGTATATTGTCCCACTAATGGATATGAAATAATTAAAAGGGATATCATTTTGTTCGGACCACATTTCATAAAAATTTCTTATTAAGTAAATATAAAACATGATAATTATCTTGTAAAATAATTTATTATATCTATAATTGAATCATCATAATAGTAAAATAGAATAACACTGAGGTCCATATAAGAGATGGAAAACACATATTTCTGGTTATTTGTTTTAAAAGTATAAGAAACATAAAATTCATTCATAGGCTATAATCAATATGTTTTAGGTATACCTTCATGTGTTTTCAATTATTGATGTTGTTCAAAAATAGGATGATGATTTTTGTTAGAATCAAATATTAAATCAAAAATGGTTTTATATGTATTATATATAAGAAAAAAATATGAACTTTAGTCTCTTCTCATGCACTCAATATGATTGTGTACATTAATGACTTGAAGAGTTTAAAAGTTTCATTTAAGAAATGATCTAGAAATGGAATTCATTATGGATTTATAATTTGAAAGGTTTCATTAATAATGTGTGAGTTCCATAAATTCCCACCAAATTACATAGATAGTTGGGGATTGATGAACTTGGTATTATATGTCTCAGTTATGGTAATTTATTGGCTAATAGGCTTTAGTAAAATTTCAAACTAGAAGAAGAAATAATTTTTTTGATATTTAACTTGCATTTATTTGAGTACACAATATTGAACATTAAAACCAAATGGGTAAGTAAACAATAAGTGAAATGATTCCATAATGTTCAATTATACATAATACCAAAATGGTTTCAAAAAAATCATTAGGAGTCCATGATAGGAATTCAAAATTGAATAAATTTTGATTGATAGATATTTTTATATATATTTAATTGATGGAAAAAGGTGTTTCTACATCAATGAGTTGGATTAAGTGGATTACATTAATGTTTTTTTGGATAAAAAATACTATGTGATTATCATCTTATATTCCATTTATGTGATTTAAGGGGTTATTGTGAACAATTCTTATGATAAAAAAGGGATATGATGTTTTTCATACAGATGTTTATGTTTATCCCATGTTTATAACATGTTTAAAAATGATATGAGGGTAGAAAATATTTCATTAGGGAATATTATTTTGTCTAGGATATTTAATAAAATATTTTTAATTGAGATTATTTTACCTATAATAGTATATTTAAAATTTTATTTTTAGAAAATTACCAAAAAAATATGATACCTTATATATTATGGATAAAATATTTTATTTATTAAAAATTAAAACTATGAATAATTATGTGTTATTTACAAGAAAAAAAAATATTTTGTATCTTACCATGATATTATATAGATAATATATTTTATAATAGGCAAGCCTGAGTATGTTTCAACTTATAAAAGTTCTAAGTGTAAAAAATAAATTATTAAACATGTCCAATTGAAAGTAAATTTCACTTAATATCCAAAAATATTTTAGTTTTTATAATGGGATTATATTTTCATGCACAAATAGTCGATCATTTTATATTAATATTCCATATATAATATCATGATACACGATTGAATTAAGAAGGTTTAGTTTATTTCAAGATTAGATACATAAAAATCTTATTTAGATACTTTCCTCTTATTCTCTCATAATACTCTTCCCACATTGTTCTATTCTTGACATAACCCACATAAACCTTTCTTTATAACCTAGGGAAAATAAACATATGAAAGTGTAAGATCAGATGATCAAAAAGGGGTAACATAAGAGATATTAGTTGATAATCATATGAAATAATAAGTTAAGAATAAGTGTATATGATAAAAAATATAACATAGAATGTTAATATCCAATACATCAAAAATCATAAACATCAGTCATGTAATAAAGAATTATATATTTAAAGATCATGAATCATAATACTAGGAAGTCTTTAATAGGGAACCAGAATCTCGCGTCATAAAATTTTAGAATCATCATACGTATAAAAACCATTTAATATATCAATGTTAACTAATAATAGCACTAAATAATATTGGATTGGAAATCAAAACATTTTTCCCATAGTGGATCATGCACAGGGTCTTTTTTCAAATTTTAGATCAAGAACATCGACTTGTTTCCCATATAAGATTAATTACATAGACTTGTTTCCGATAATTATCTCAAGAGATATAAAATTTTACCCATTGAATTGGAGGGATATATAATTTTAGACCCACCCATAAAAAATGAAAACCATATATATGTATGTCATGTGAACATAAAACATTCACCATATCATCGCATCATAACCCATGTAAAAGAAACAGGTTTAATAAGCAATTTATTATTCAAAAGTGTATAACCCATGAAAATAAATGGGTTTCATAAAAATTATAGAATCTTAATCATAAAACATCCATATAATTAATAAATATGGTATAATTGGATCAAATCCCTATTAAATTATAATTAACATCAAAGTATTTTATCATAGAAGGAAATTCCTTTATAACATCACTCAAACATTTCTTGAATAAATTTCCCTTTTCACATTGAAAATCACTTTTAATAAAAATAATATTTAAAAAATATTATGGAAAATATTTTATAAAAAATAAACTCGGTAAATTTTGAATGAAGCTTCAATGTATTTGATGTCCATGATGGCGGTAAATTCTACTCAAGCGGTAAAGGTTAAAAGAAAATTATTATTTCACACTCCTATAGAAAAAGTAACTCTTTCAGAAAACAATTAGAATATTGATTTTAAAAAACAATTTTTTAAAAAATCAATGATGGTTAAAAAAGAATTTAGATAATAATTTTGGAATATTAAAATAATTATTGAAATAATGTTTATAAAACATGGATATTAAAGGGAAACGATTTTAGACCAAATGGAGAAATAATGTCATTTTTCCTAAAAAAACATTTGTTAGATCTATTGAATACATAATGTGAGTAAACTGAAATAAAACCACATATTTTCAAGTGATAACCATAGAATAATGAAATTAATTTTATTTATCAGATAAGGATCATATAATTTCATCAAATGAAATTTAATCATAAATAAAGTGGATTGAAATAGGATTGAAACAGAAAAACCTTGCCTCATGTATCATCTTTCTTTATATGTGTTAGAACATCCTCTATAATAAATAAATATTTATTAAATATTTATACCAAAACAATAGTAATATAAATCATAAAATATATGATAAACTTATAACCACTTAGCAAACATTTATTTGCACATTTTTATTAAAAATCATAGTTCTAGGTGATAACTGCTTCATTTGTCAAGCATGTTTCAGTAATGAAGCCCCATTACATGTACGTTGATCATGGTTCAATCATCTACATATCCTTAATCATTATAAAAATATCATATATTTTCATTATATTTATATTTATTATAATCCATAAGTTATATATTTATAAAAATTGAATTACACCAATCATGGAGATGGTAAGTCATACATACACATGAACAATGTTTTCAATATTGAACGGATTAAAAAAAGAAATTTTAATAAAAATTTAACTTTCCAGAATCATTATTTTACCATATATATCATATATATTTATTAAATATGTCCTTATTACTTATAAGTAAAATTTAAATTGAAATAAAAAATTGCATCGCTGTATAGAGGTGGTAGTCCACATTTATGCACAAGTGACATTATCATTTTCAAATGTATTGGAAGGTTGAAAGGTATAAGTGATAATATAATTAAATAATCATAATAACACCATATATATCATTTATAACCATTAAAACAATCAAAATACCCATATGTGAATGATGATTGTGAGTAATGAATTGTATCGCTTCGTGGAGAAGTCAATCTTTATGTAAGCATGAATGTTACTTTCACTTCCCATTTGGTGGAAAATAGAGTTAATAAATGTGGTTTAATAATGATAATAAAAATATATTATATTTATGATACTGAATTTATTATTTTATGAAGAATATAATCGACTTTGAGGGATTTTTATATGAAAAAAATTGAAAGAGGTCAGGTTAGATGATTACCACTTATTTGGTAGGCGTCCTTTAGATCCATTGGTAAGGATGATTGGAATGTTAATTTATGAATACCATAATATATAATTAAATTATAAGGGATTTTAGAAGATTAATGGGTAGTTTTTTTCCTGATATACGGCACAATTTGCTGTAAAGTAGAGAAAGGAGGGGTGTCATTTTATAAGTGAGGGAGAGGACACACATTGAATTTCATAATAGATAAACATATAACTATCAAATTATCCTGAAAAATGATTCCAAATGGACATGAATTCGGGAAAAAATAGAATATGGTCAAAATCACATCATCTTATAAAATTTTGACAGGTTTTGGTGTCATGTTAAACCTTATCATTTTCATTAACCCCTTAGTAAACCATTTTTACCTTAACTGTGGTAACCACCACTTCAATCTTGAAAGGTTATGAATGTTACCATAATTGTATAAGTGGCTCTTAAATGGAATATTCAAGACCATTTCAAAGATATTTCCCTAAATTGGTCAAAGATAAGTTTTTTATGAATTTTAAATAATTTAATAAAATATTATTTATTAAAAAATAACATTAAGGTCAATTCTTGAACTATTTATTTAATTTGACATTAAAGACACCAAGAAAAACATAGAATTAAAATAAAATCCTTTAAAACATTAATAAAAGGTTGTATTTATAAGAAACTTTTTTGCAAAACATTAATTCATTAAAATTATATTTCTTTTAATATGTTTAAAATCATTTATCTTATTTTTTAATTAATTGGTTAAATACTCTATCAAAATTACAGAAGAGTATAATGTAATTACATAATAATTAAGAATTAGTAATAAATTACCATGATAAAAAATTAAAAAAATTCTTTCAAATAATTTTTTATAACTAAACGTATCCTCTACGTATTCCTATGTAAAAAAAATTTAAAGATAATAAAACTAATAGAGTTGCATTTTTTACTTTTCATTAAATAAAATATTATAAAGGAAAAATCATTGAAAAGGGTAAAAAATGGTCATATATTCTAATTTTAGATGATTATTAATTATATATACTCATAAAAAATTAATTCATGTGTTAGGATAATTTTATAGTCTTTATCATAATATTTATCCCTTCATTTCCTGATTTACCCTTTACCATGTTAACAAAAATTTCAACGGCTACTCTTCCTAATTTCAAAAAATAAAAGGGAACTATTTACCAAAAGTGAATATCCAGATTTTGAAATTGGAATCCATTTTATCTAATTTAATTTCTATTTGTGGATGAAATTCATTTTAAAATTATTTTTCAAAACACAGTGAAAACATTTTTTGGAATTTTTTTATGAATATAACTAGATTTATTCTTATGTAGTGAATAATAATATTAGATTATAGTTGAAAACATCAATGATCATATAACATATACAGTTCAGTAAAATAATTCACAAATAGTGATTAATTTAATTTATTAATATAAAATCCTATTCAACGAATAAAAACAGTTTTATAGGAAAACCTCTTATTTATTTTCAAATGATTTTTATTTTCATTTAAAATAAATATATAGTCAAGGAATTTATCGTATACATAAATTATTCATAATTTAGTAATTATTATTCATAAATTCCAATTTAAAAGCTTTTTTATAATAGTATACAATATTATGGTTCATTTAGACACATGGTTGTGTGTATCATAAGTTATCAAATGAATTATTTAAATGGAGATATATAATAAAATATAGTAGTGTAACATTATCTCCCATTAGAAATATTTTTTCTCTAAAAAAATTTCACTATAATATAAAAAATGAGGATATCAGTGTTTCATTACATCCTCAAGTTCCCAAGTAGCTTCTTCAAATTTCTGATTACTCCATAAACATTTAACCAGGTGAGTAATATTTTTACAGACCACATAATGTCTATAATACTTGATTTCCAATGATTTTTTTTCATAATATAGATCATGACCCATTATTATGTCCAATGTTTCTAATAAATATGAGCAGTAAAGCAAATACTTCCCAGAGAGGGATACATAGAACATGTTGTGAACTTGAGAGAAGTTTAGTGGAAATGCTAAGAGATAAGCTATTATCCCTACTCGATCTGGAATCTCAAAGGAACTAATGTACCTAGGAATCCGATTTAATTTATTTCTTAATATCAAATCCTTATTCCATGGAAAAATTTTAATAAATACCTTATCACAAACTTGAAACACCAAATCTTGATTACAATTATCAACATAACTCTTTTATCGACTCTGAGATCTTTTGAAGTGCTATTGAATGGTTCGGAATTTCTCTGTCACTTCCATATCTATAATAGGTCCCAATAGATTTATTTCTCCATCTTCATCCACGAAAATTGGAGTTCTATACTTTTTCCACATATATATTTATAAGGAGCCTTCAGAATGCTCGAGGGAAAGCTATTATTGTAAGAAAACTAGACTATAAGAAGTTATTGATCCCAACTACTTTTAAAATTAATAAAATAATATATGAAAATTTCAAATATGGTTTGAATGATTCTATTAGACTGAACATCTATTTTAGGATGATAATCTATAATGAAACTCAACTGTTTGTTCATATCATGCTGAATAAATCTATAGACCATAAAGATAATCCTCTAATCCATATCAAATACAAAAAAAATTAGTATTCCATACGACCATAACAATTCTTTAATATACATTCTAGAAATATAGAAAAGAGAGAAATATTTTACAATAGTAATTTAGTGTGATTAATTTTTATGTTATTTGACTATATCCAAATGAGAATTGGGTCCTTTAAATGTTTTAGGAGTCTGGCGATGAAATCCATGATGATGTTCTCTCATTTCCATTATGGTATGGGTAATGGTCATAAAAAATCATTATAATTATATCTCTCAACCTTAAATTTTGGATATACTAATCATAGATATGTATACACTTCAATATCTCTCTTATTGTTGTCCATCCAAAAATACTCTTTTAGATCTCTATACATCTTCGTACTTTCAGGATGAATATAAAGTGGTGGACTATAAGCCTCATCCAATTTCCCCATCTTCGAATCATGTATGGTCAGAACACATACATAGTTCTTGAACATTATCATTATATAATAATAAAGGTTAAACTCAAGAACATTTTTCACCTTCTTATATTGTTCGACATCTTCCTTTTGTTCCTCTTGAATCGCCACTTAGATAGATTTTTGAACACACATTTGAGAAAGAATAATTTTCCCCCTTTCATTAGGATTTATATATCCATCCTTTGTAAATCTAGATATATTGGATCTTTTTTCATCCTATTAATTTATAAAATATAATGATATTTCAGAACACGATCATCTATCACATACTTTTTATTCACAAGATGGAGAAGTATTAAGATGTCATAATCATTAATCAGCTCCACAAATCTTCTCTATGGAATATTCAACTCTATCTATGTGAAAATATAATTTAATCACTTTTTATCAGTATATATATCATGCTTTTCTCCATTAAGATAATGCCTCCATATATTTAATGCAAAAAATACCATAAATAACTACATATCATGAGTTGGGTAATTTTTCACATGAACCTTCAGTTCGCATGAGGCATAGGCTATCGCCATGTCATTCTACATGAGGATGCATCCCAATCCTTTCTTAGATGAATTTTAATATATTACAAACCCTTATCCACTATATATTAGTGTAATTACAGTTGCACCAATTAACAATATCTTCAGTTCCTTGAAATTTTCTTCACATTCATTTGTGTATTATAAGTTTTCTCCTTTTAGAGCTAACATGGTGAGTGGATTAGACAGCCATGAGAAATTCCCCCATAAATCACAGATAATATTCGACCAAACCAATAAAACTATGGATATATATTATATTATATGGTTTGGAACAGAATTCAAAAACTTCCATATTCGATGGATCTATATTTACCATTGGTTAGAGATTATATTATCAAAAAGTGAAACTTTATATTTCCAAAATTAGATATTTTTAAAATTTTAATAAAACTTATCCTTCCTTAAGGTAGTTAGGAAAATCCTAAAATGATCTTAATGATATTCCTTTCACTTAAAATATATAAAAATATCATCCATAAAAACTACTACAAACTGATATCTAAATAATATATTCATTAAATCCCGAAATATGGAAAGGTATTTAGTAATACCAAATGGAATCATTACATATTCACGATGTTTGTACCATTTATAGAATGAAGTATTGGGTATACCCTCCTTCTTGACCTCAATTGTTGATATCCAAAATGAATTTCAATCTTGGAAATGTATTTTTCAATATGTAGTTTCTCCAAAAGAATTAATATGAGGCCTAGGATACATATTATTTATTATGACATTGTTTTGTTTCTAATAATCAATACAGGGTCATATCGATCAATAATTATTTTTAACAAAATGTTTTGGTTCACCCCATGGTGACATAAATGATAGAATAAATCTCTTGCATATATTCTCCTTGAATTTATTCTTCAATTAATGAAACTTGGTAGGGGTCATTATATATATAGTATTTGAAATAAACATAGACCTAGGTATGAGTTATATTGAGAACTCTACTTCATGATTTTTAGGAAGACTAGGAAACTCTTTTGGAAGAACATCATAAAATTACCACTCAATGAAAATATCATCAATGTTTAGTTTTTGTCCAACTATCAGAGATAAACAACCCTTTTGAATAGGAATCAAAAAAATACAATGAATATATTTTCCAATGGAAGTACATTTTTATCATCAAAATGGTTGACGATTAATGGTTGGTTTGGAATATCAAACACGACTTCACTTCATCAGAAATTGTTATGGGATTTATATAAATAATTCCAATCCATGGATAAGATAACATAAAATTAAACTATAGGTAGAGTAATGATATTTATAGGAAGATCATTCCCCCAAACTTTAAGTGGTTAATAATCATAGACATGATATATTACCATAAATCCATTAGGATATTTCACTGCTAGCACAACATCTAATCATTGAGGTGGTAACTCGAAACCCATAGAAAATAACTTATATATAATACTATGTATAGATCCCTATCAAAATAAGAAATTAGTTATTATAGAGTTGATGAAAATTATACCTTTCATCACATTATTCTTGAAACCCACTTCGGTAGTCATGATAATAAGATATTTACCTTTTTCATTAGGATTAATTTATTATTTATGTTGATCATCATAAAAAAATTCAAATTCAAGCACTAGTTTACATAATTCTCACACTCCTTTATTTTGAAGCATTAGGTTATGGGTGGTTCATTAGTTATTGTCGTCTTGTCAAATATTGAATTAACTACTATATTCATCCCCTTTAAAAATTCAAGGGATTTATGGCCCCCTTTACACATTTAAATAATCTCTTGGTTCCATTCAGGTTATTCCCATGATGTTTCATCCAGGTTAAATTTCTTTTCAAATCCATGGTAATTTTTTGAATTTCTATTTTTAATTTTGACCTTGAGAACACATTGATCAATTTCATCATAACTATTGAAATTATATTATAGATAATTCCCTTTAGTGACTAGTTTTTAATCAACTAAAGAATAAATCATCTTTTCATTTAGGGCTAATGATTAAACCACAAGAGTACATTGTAAGTATTGTAAATTATTCCTCATTAGGACCAATGGATTGATACTCATTTTTCTTAATATCAAGGATTTTCTTGTTCATATTTATATATAGAATACAAAGGAAATACTTACAGAAAAATACCTCCTTAAACTAATCCCATTCCATATAGTAAATATATTTCTCATAACTCATGTTCATAATAAGATTCCACCATTTATATGCTTATTCGTCCAAATGATAAACAACTAGGATAAGATTTTCATTCTCTAATAATTGGAGAATAGAAAATATTTTTTCTATGGTGTTGATCCATTTCATAGCTATTAGTGGATCAGAAAACCCACAAAAATATGGGGGATGTTTTCACATAAAGGATTCAAAAGTACATTTTTCCTTCTTTCGAACATTTGGAATATCAGAATGATTCCTGGATTAAGAAAGTTACATGAGCATTCCAACAATAAGTAACATTCATAATCTAGTAACATTTTGTTTAGATGGAGGAAAATAATTAACTGATCTATTTAATTCATAATTAATATGATTCATTGAAGTTCCCTCCATTGATTAAGAACAAAAAAACATATATTGAGTAATAATAATCATTATAGGAAACCACATAATCCTTAAAAATCATTTATAGGGTGTCTAAATCATGACACATTCTTCTAAATCTATAAAAACACTGGCTTACCTTAGGTTATCCATGTTCATTACCAAAACCATAGGATTTTATCATATACTTAGGCTTATACCCATGGTGTTCATAAAAAAAATTTAACACTAATATCCAGAGATTGACTAAGAACTCCTCTGTTACCAGCTATAATAGCATGATATTTCCATACAAAAATATTATGCCTTTTATATGAATATTCCATATATAATATCATGGTCAACACCAAAACTATTATGGATTAGTGTATTTAGAGAATAGATACATAAACATCTTATTTAGATAATTTAATCATTATCTCTCATAATTTTCATCCCACTTTGTACCCTTCTTTACAAACCATACTTAAACCATTATTCATATATTGGGGAAAATAAACATAAGAAAGGGTGATCTTAGATAACCATTAAGGTAAAACATGGATGATATTAATCAATGATCATATGAAAGCATATGATAATCATAATGGTATGATATTATAACTATAATATACAAAGTTCATACCCAATCTATCAAATATCAAAAACATGAGTCCTGGAATATAGAATTATCATTTACAAATACATGAATCATAAGAGTGAGAAGTGTTCAATAATTAACTATAAGTTCAAGTCATAAAAGTGTGTCACTATCATAAGTATAAAAAAATTCATTTTTCAAGGTTAACTTCAGTTCACATAAAATCAAAATGAATCAGGAAAAAACACCTTCTTCTCATTTTTAATCAAGAACGTTAACTTATTTCTCATAGAAAATAAAGAACATCGACATTTTCCCCATAGTTGATCAAGCACATGGACTTGTATCTCATAATTATCTCACTGTGATATAATAATTTTCTGAATGAATTGAAGGGATATATAATATTCTTCCCACCTATCACATAAGTAAAACCATATATAGGTGTTCCTCAAGATAAAAAAAACATTAATCATATCTCACATCATAACCCATGTAAAGGAAATGAGTTTCATAAACATTTCATTAATTCAATATAGAATAACCCATGAATATAAATGGTTTTTTATAAACAACTGTTCTTCATAATCATAAAACATCTAGAAAATGAATAAGGATGTTATCATTGGATCATATCCCCCATTAAATTATAATTAACATCAAAGTATTTTCTCATAGATTAATTTTTTTAAAAAAATATCATTCTAGAATTTCTTGTAAAAAGTACATTTTCCTCTTTAGAAATAACTTTTAAAAATAAAAAAAATTCCTAAATTTTATGGGAAATTTTTTATTTGGAAATAACCTTGAGAGAATGGGAAAGAATTTTAATTGTATTAATTTGTTATTACGGTGTGAAATTCCATTAAATCCATATAAATTAAAAGAAATCATTCATTTCACACTTATAGAAATGGTCCAAGTGTACCTAATTGAAAAAATTAATATAATATTAATTTTAAAAACCATTTTTGACAAATTAAATAATGGGTAAAAATATATTTAAACAATCATTGTTTAATATTCATATAATTCTTGAATTTTTTTTATAAATCATGGATATGGATGAAAAGGGATTTTAGACTGAAGAATAAATAAAGTTTATTTTTTTGAAAAAATACCCTTTCAATATCTTAAATACTTAAAGTGAGAACAATGAAATGAAAAAAAATTATCTCAAAAAAACCATAGTAGAATAAAATGAATAGTTTTTATCATACATGGATTATATAATTTCATCAATTGAATATTAAGCATAAACAATCCCAATTAAAATTATAAGGAAACCTAAATACATTACCCTAAGTATCATCCTTCTTCCTCTCCATTTCAACCTCACATATAAAATATATTGATTTATAATATATTTATGATAAGAACATAATAATATCTTAAATACTATTGATTATTTTCTAATTACATATTAACACCCATTTATTAAAAATTTGTTATTAAAAATTACAGTTCTGGGTAATAACAACTTCTGTTTCCTGCATTTTTCAGTTCAGAAGTCCAATAATTTTAATATGGTAAATTTATCATCATCTCCAAAAAATTAATCATGATGTAAATATCATATATTTTTATTATAGATAGATTTAGATTCATCCATAAAGGAAATAGATCGAAAAATTAATTACACCATTCATGGATATAGCGGGAAGTATGTAAGCAAGAACACTATTTTTACTTTTTGATAGAGAGAATGAAAGAAAGGTAAATAACTATTAACACATATGTAATCATTATAATATGATATGTATTTATTAAATATATCATCATTTCTATTAAAGTAAAATTTAAATTAAAAACAAATCACATAACTTTGTGGATGTGGTAGTCCACACGTACGCTCGAGCGACGTTACCATTTTCTATCAGATAAGAAGGAAATAAGGTGTATTTTTCATTGTAATTAAAGTATCATAATAATTTCATAAATATTATTTAAAAAATTAAACCCATCAAAATAACCATCTCTAAAATATGCTGATGAAAAATGAACTGTATCGCTTCGTGGAGACAGTACATTATATGTACACATGAGCGATAATTTCACTCCATTTGATGGAAAAAAGGGTGGATAAAAGTTTTTATATACTCATAATATATATATATATATATATATATATATCAGATTCTGATTTTCATATTTTATTAAGAATTTAATAAATTTATGGGGAGTATAAGAATAACAAAATTTAAAGAGGTCAGGTTATATGATTACCAATTCTTTGATGGGACTCCTTTACAACCCTTGTTAAGGACCCATTGAATAAACGTTTAATAGAAACATCACATCCAATTCATGTATAGGTATGTTTATAATTTTATTTAAAATAGTGTTTTTTATCTATAAGGCTCAATGTGGTGTAAATAAGAGAGTGGAGGACTGTTGTTTTATAAGGGAGGGACATGATAGAAATGAAATTTCTTAAAATATCGAAATATAATACACACTCTCTGGATATATTCACCCAAATGGAAATTAATTTAAAAAAAATATAGGATCTAAATAAAATCATCAAATAAAATTTATTCTAGTTTTGGTTTCATTTTAGAGCCCATATTTTTCATTAACCCCTTCATTTATTATTTTTGACATTAAATATGGTAACAAATATTTAAATCGTAAAGGGTTAAAAAATTTACCATAAATGTAAAATTTACATATAAATAGAAAATGTTTGATATTTTCAACCATATTCCATTCAATTGGAATATGGTAATATTTTAATTAATATTAATTCAATTAATATAATATTATTTTTTATAAAATATCATTAATATCAATTTTGGAACTATTCATTTAATTTGACCTTAAATACACCAATATAAATATGGAATTAGAGTATAATACTTTTATAATTTCATAATAGTTTATATTTAACATGTAACAAAATAATTCAACCTAATTATATTACTTTCAATAATTTTAAAATAATTTATCAGTTTTTTCTATTAATTGAATAAATAATATGTTAGGGTTGTATATGTGTTCAATGTAATTATCGAATAACTTAATATTTGAAATAAATTTAAATTATAAAGAATAATATTTCTTTTAAATAAATATTTATAACAAAACATCTCCTCGGTTTACCCCTATGTCAAAAATTTATAGATAATGAAACCAAGAGAGAGACATTTTTATCTTTTTTTACATGAAATATAAAAAAACGTAAAAATATTGTCTAATTGGAAAAAATGATATATATTTTAATTTTAGATGAATATTAATCTGATATAATCATCCAAAAAAATAAATGAAGTAGTTAGGTTTATTTTTTAGTGCTTGTAATATAATTTTTAACCATAATTACCCGATTTACCCTTTACTGTGGAAATACAATTTATGATGGTGGTTATTCATATTGAAATAAATAAAAGGGAATTATTTATCAAATTTAACAATTATAATTCCCATTAAAAATCCATTTAATCAAATTTAATTTCATTAATTAGAATAAATTAATTTTAAATTATGTTTTTAGAATGTGACAAAAACCATTTTTTAGAAAAATAATATTTTACTCATAAAACTAGATTTATTCTTAACTCATGAATAAAAATATTCGATGAGTTTTAAAACATTTTATTCAATATATAACATATACATTTCCTTAAAATCATTTATAAATAGTGATTAACATAATTTATTAAGATAAAAAAACTCATTTCACATAGAAATAAATTTTTCTGAAAAAACCTATAATTTACATTAAAATAATTTTTATTTCCATTTATAATAAACTGATAATCAATAAATTTATATTATAAATGATTTTTTAAAAATTTATTTATTCATATTAAAACATTCCAATTTATTTCCTAGGTTATAATGGTTTACTATATTATGGTTTATTTAGACCTAGGGTTATGTGTAAAGCAAGTTATCAAAATAATTGTGGGAGGATAAATATATATAAACATCTTGAGGTGTTACATGTTATTTAGTTAATGAGTTTTGTATAATTGAATTCAGTTATTATAAAAAAATTAATAGAACATAAAATTTTAAAATCTAGGATTTATTAATAAGGAATAATATATATTGTTAATTTTGTTAAAAATGATATTAGAGAACTATTTGAATAGAAATGTTCCCTATTAAATATGATTAACTTAGAAAGGATTCTAAGTAGACAATAGAATAAATTAAAAATATAATAATGGATGATGTGATATAAAAGAGTTTTAATATCATGTTCATGTATTTGAGCATAATGAATATGATTCCAATGTCAAATTATTATTCAAACAGACATTTTCATTGTTGATACTTAGTAAATGAGTTTAGTGGGAGGGTTTTGTTAGATGGCCCAAAATATTTACATGTCATAAATAAAATCAAGATATTATGATTTTAATGAAAACATAAATATTCAGAACAAATTAGGAATATCTATTGGTATATCATATCATATATGATTAGGATAGATCTTGTGTATAGTTTTATTAGAATTTTTATAAGATTTTAAGAATAAAAATAGCGTCGTGTTATATTAAATTCAGTCTCCTCTTTGTCATACATTCATTATGGTTGTATATACTATGGGATATGGAATGATAATTATCCGCTCAATTTATGACACTGAGTTATCCAAGACAGATGTATGTCATGTATTGTTATAGTTCTTGATGAAATGTTAAGTTTATCATTGGTAAGATTTTATATAATTTTATAGTATATTCTCATACATCACAGAACAAGTTTTGGGCATTGGTTGAATGACTAAGTATACCTTATAGAGTGTCAAAAAAATTAATTTGGTACAAAATGGGTGAGTGTTTCCTATCAAATCCGCACACCTATTAGATACTAGATAATTAGAAAAAGAACAATCAAACTTCAATAATTTTATTATCCAATCATTGAGGCCTAGTTATTCATGGAGATTTATAGTATGTTACTAATCATGTTTCATATTCTGGCTTATCCAAGATGGTATTTTTCTTCTTATATGATGTTTATAATATATGGTCCAACTATTGAGATATATTATAGAATTTATTTCATCCAATGATGCCCTGATAAGGTATGGGTGAATCAGGGTGGCAACTTTTACTTTTTATTTGATGGATCTTGTCCCCACATTAGAAGGAATATATAAAACCAATTTTATTTAATTGAATAGTCATTGAATTAATAGATTCATAAATTAAAATAGAACACAATAAAATTTTACATGGTTCACCACGAATGGCTAGTCTAATTTGAATACACCAATGATGTGTCGATCATACCATAATTCAATATGCTTCCCTGCTTTTTGGTGGATTAAAATTTTCTCTCATGGATACTCTTTGCCAAGTGAATTTAATTTACAAATAATTCATAGAAATAATAACTCCATAAAATTACTTTCATCAACACCTCCTTGACCACTTATCTAGATAAATTCTTCCACATTTTAATAGCTTGAAAACCCCATCAAATTCAATGTGAGTATTAAGTATGAATTTCTTCATTACACTTTGTATTTAATTATCTAATTATTCCCCTAATTTAATCCTTGATAATTCAACCAATACCCCTAGTTTTCCTAGTCCACCTTATCCCCAATAAATATATTACTTGTGGTATATTTCAACCAAGTCTTATGATTTTACCAACTCCCTTATTCTAGCTTTAGTGGAATTAGGTCAATTCACTCGAGTAAGTTCACATAACTTTCTTTTATTAGGTTAGTTCACCAAAGAAGGTTTATCCTAAATCCATTGGTAAAACCTACCCATGAAACATAGTTCTCATAAGCTCTTCACACTACCATACCCCACTCATCCCTGTTCTCATTTCTATACTCATATAGCTTCTTCTCCAAGATGTTTCACACTTTTCAAACTCACTCTAGCTAGACACGACCAATGAGAGAGCCTCATAATCCTTTTAGAATAGTTTTTTACCTCAAAATAATGATATTATCTAGTTAATCATAAGCAAAACCCCACTATACTCACTCATAAATATTCACTATACTTCATAGTTTGTATTTTATCCTACTCTAATTACAAAATTCCCCCTTTCATCCCAAGACACCAAGGCTTAAATGAAAAAGATGCCCAAAAAATGAACAACCTCGCTAGCATGTGTTACTAGCACATAATTTATTTGAAAAAAATGACAAACCACACTTTTTCTATAATAAATAATTGTTTTCCTTAAATTTTCCCACACAAAAATTTTCATAATGATTGAAATATTTCCCACTGCAAACCATCATCCTTGGTTGTCAAAAAAACTCATCAACCAAGAATTGGGTTGAAAACAAACACAAAAATAAACAATAGTATAGTTCACCTTGATTATTATTGATTTGTATATTCATACCTAGATAAGGTATATGTGATTTTATTATCTATCTAGATGAGAGGTAGGTGATGTGATAATCTACTTTTTCAAATGTCATGTGTTTTATTATTCGACTTTGTTATTATATACCTAAAAAATCATTATTGTATGATTCATCTATAAGGTATTGACATAATCTATTTCCTATGGTCACTCAATTCCTTAAAAATGTATTATATGATTATGAATAATTTTATATGACACACATTGTATAAATATGTATACAAATATGTGTGATTGATAATGATCTTGAAATATCCCTTTACAACTTGAGAAACATTGATTCTTTTCTATAAAACACTTTATGATTAAATTTATGGATTTGGGAATTTATAATTATTTTCAACACTATAAATACATGTTGGGTTATACTTTTTGGTTTTTTAAATGAGGATAAGGTTTATAAAACATTTAGAACTACCCTAAAAGTGTTTTGAATGATTTTAGAATGAGTTTTAGATGGATTTTCCTAATTCATTTCATATGATGTAGAATGTGATCAAAATTTATAATAATTTTTCCAAAAATATATTCGGAATATATCATAATGTAATTTTGTATAATATGTTTTCCCATGTTTTTATATATGATGTTAAATATAGTGAAAGTGTAATAATTCTTTATGGATTTTAGTGTAAGTGGGAGATTAACATAGATACACACTAAGACAACCTAGGATTTTATATAGTGGATGTCATAGTCTATATGGTGGAGCTCTATGATATAGTGAACATAACTATGTTGTGGTTACCATGAATAGTGATTTTAAAATTATATGATAACATGTTTTCTCTTACTTGTTTTCATCGAAAATTCTATCATCCTCAGTAATTCATCTCAAGGTAGGGATTTTTAGAAGTTGGACTTTTTGTTATGATTTGTTAAGACATGAAATTGGTCATTATAAGGATTGAGAAAATGATAGAATATTTTTAGAATTCGAAGAAATTTATGAAATATATCGTGAAAATAGGTTGATCGTTATTGTTATTATAGGTCTATATAAACCTATTTCAATCCTCGTTCATGGATTTATGTGAAAGAGACTCATTTCTCAAATTATAACTCCTCAAGATTGAGAACACTCTTTGATATATATTTTCTCAATACATTAATGTCAAGTAAATATCTATCAATGAATTTAGTGATATCTATGATATGTGTTATGAGATTCATATGATCCATGGATACCCTAGGAGAATGTAATCCATCTATTTCTCCTAAATTGTCATTATTAAATGATTATTTGAGGATATGATCTATAGGTGTAAGTTACATCATTTATTTCTTCATTATTTTATTTTATTTATTATTAAGTCCAAACATATAGATCTATTCTTGTTGTTTTTGGTTTTTAGGGTTTCCTTTCTAAACATTAAGTATGATTGTGATCTTTTTGAAACCCGCAAATATAGTATTACCCTTTCATTTCCACATTCTTATCATTGGGGAAGATTACACTTATTCTCAGTCTCTAATTAATTAATGAAAAAAAATTCAAATATATCAAAAATAATATAAATATTTTTGCAGAGACTATTTATATAGATATTAGAGATGAAATTTTTTGATTTAATATTTTAACATGATTAAAGTTTTCGTTAAAAAAACATTATTCATTTTTTAAATATCATTCTAATTTTTCTTGTAATATTCCATTTAATTTTGATTTAATATATTTTTATAACAATTATTACTCAATTATTAATATTATTATGAGTATCAAGGGTTATTTTATGTTTAAAAGTATTTCCATACTTTTTCATTATTGACTCACCATTAGTTCAGATTGAAATTTATATTTTTTTTCTGATTTTTGTAATTTTCATGTTAACTATGGAGTGGTTATTAAAGATGTTGAGGGATTTCATTAATTATTAGTTAATTTTAATGATTAATTTTTTAATATTTTTATTCTTTATGAAAATATAAGTGTTCTCAAAATGTTTCAACACATAAATAATCCATTCTCATTGGAAATCATGTCGTTCCCCTCAAATTGAAAATACCAATTCTTATTGAGTGATGGAAAATAACAATTTTCATCCATAGAAATATCCTTCAAAATTATGATACCCAACATATAAATTTTTTTAGGGTGAATATAACTATTATTTGATGAAAAATATTCCACAAAAATTTAATATTCCCTATATTTTGGTATATAGGAATTTTAGTATAGTATAGGAGAAAATGGTTGGAAAATGAAAAATGAAACATATTCTAACTCTCTTGAATTTTTTTAAGAAAGAAGTTTAAAATTGGTTAAGATTGGATCAAGTAATTATATCTAATTATCAATGAGTCAACTATATTTGGTGATTAAAAAATCTTTTGGATTCCTTTTATGGTAGGAACCCATTTATTACTACTAAGGGAAGTTGATCAAACCCAATGTTGGTGAAAATTCAACATAGTAGGTTTGGGTATTGTATATTATATCTATTATAATTCATTATTTTATCTTTATAACTTATTTATAGGTAGATATTGTGTATTTTTTGTATATTATTTTTTAGGATTAATTTTTTTAGATATAAAATGATAGTAGATCCCATCTCAGCAACAAACTTGGGCAACCACAGTGGACCCTTAACTATTGACCAATCTCCATCTCCCCACTTTTACCATTCCATGTACATATTTCCAATTTTGTTAGTGGTGAAAATGGGTATTCACACTCATTAATGGGTGTAAATAATTAAATATGGTGTCTATTTAGTTTAATATAGAGGTGGTTGGCTTGTTCTCATCCAATGAAAGTGTCTTTAGGATGGTTCCTCTTTTCCGATTGATGTTAAATAGCTATAAATAATCTTTTGGTAAGATACTTATTATTCAACAAATCCTCTTGAATATCCATATGTAATGAATAATGTAACCCATAGACATGTCCATGAGTGTCCTAACACATACATAGAGTATTGTTCTTTCAGAAAAGTTATATCAACCTTAATCAAAATTCTACATCCGGGTGTCCTTCTATTTTTTATAGTCTCTATAGTGCTCAGTACATTCCTCTCATATGTTTCATCAGTGAATTTCTCATTCATTTTAGGATTTTCATCAACTATATTCGAAGTTAAATTGATTTTCATTATTTATTTTCCATATGATGAAATTTATTTTCTATTTGTGATGAATGATTGGAAACTTATGTGTGCCACAAGATTTAGATTTATTGTTTTCTATTCTCTTTGTGTTGTGATTCTATATTGATTATTCCCTAATTTATTCTTTTACATTGATGGTATCTCATTGGGTCCTAGAAGGAATCCTAGACAATAAAAATATCTTATAATTTTAAATATTGGTGATATGTTTGGTGATGATTTATTAGTGCGGTATATAGTGGAGGGTGATCAATCTATGTCATCTTGTTGTTTCCCTTTCACCCAGCATATCCAATTTCATCCTCCAAGGTCCAAATAAAAATTCCTAATAAAATGATTTCCCTTTAATCAGTTTGTTCATCACTATATCATTTTCATCATCCATTTGGTAATTAAGATCTTATAGAACCATCTTGATGATGGCCATGGTGGGTGATTCTTTCCAGCAAACTGATTTAGATCTATTCACTCTAAGATGTCAATAGTTGTTTAAAGACAAGGGTTTATTGAGCGAGTGTTTTCATCATCCTCATTCTATAGAAAACTATTTTTGAGACTACACCTTTTAGGGGTCCCACTCTGTACCTAATTGTAAAAATAATGAAAATAATTAATATAAGAGTTCATTATACATTCTTCAAAAGAATTTAGTTAAAGATATGTGCCAAAAAATCCATAAAATATATAAAAAATCACAAAACCCATAAATATTTGATGTTTATAGTATATTGACTATCTATATTGATTTAAAATCACAAACTTTTTGAATGCACAATTGACTATCTCAAAGAAATGGTTCACTATGAAGTCATTTGAATGAATGGATCAACAAAATTGAAAATAGGAATGATAAAAATAATTGGTGTGATAATAATCGCCACATTTATCATGTTGATGAAACCCATCACAAACTAGTTATTCATTGTATGAATATGTTGGTGAGTGGAAATTTTAATTTGATTTTTTAGAATATTATCCTCTTGATATTCTCTCCATTTATTCATAATAGAATATTATTATTATTTTCAGTAATTATAGATATTTTTTCATATCATTTCCAAAATAAATTTCTTTCAATATTTTTCTAGTTAAAATATTCCATATTATCATTTGAAATCTATAAGAAATATCCCAATTTAATTTCATATCTTTGAAAATTTTAAAATATATTCAAATTAAACATTTTCTATAAATAAAAATGATTATATTATATAAAACATAACCATCATGTAGTTTTTAAATCAATAGAATGACTTGAGAATCCATCAACTGTAAACATTCATATCACAAAAAAATTTCCATATTCATTTTTTGAAAATAATATAAGATAAAAACCATGAAATGGTTTCAACCACATTATGTTGTGGTTTTCTTAGAAAATTAAATGTATCTAAAAACCGGAAAAACATACAAATCCAATTCAAAAACCACAAGGTACTATTTATTTTTTTAAAGGCTATTGTATAGGCCAAAGTTCTGGTTTGGAACCACGTTGTAGTTAAGTAAAAAATAATATTTTATCTCTCTATTACATCCAATGATTTGTTTTATTCTTTCCAACATTTATTCAAAATTGTTGAATGAACCATGAATCAGATAATATTTTGGTTTGATCTACATTATAATGACACCTATAGAACAAATTATACTATTCTAGGTCTCCTAGTTCTTCAGTCTTACATGAGAACCATGGGTGAAGCCACAAAATTGATTTAACTCATAGTAAGTTGTAAATTTATCACAAACTTCTCTAGTGAAAACTAAAATAACAACAATTATTTTATGAAATATGGAAATTAACAAAGATATATTATGTTTAATTGTGATATGGTTTTTAGTTCTCTAAACACATTCCTTTAAAGTTATTTAATCCTTTTTAAATTATTATATAATTATTCTCAAGTAATGAATATGATAAATTTAGAAAATTATCACCTGACTTTGTTGAAAAAAACAACTAAATAATATTATAATGGATGTTTTCTAAAAAATGATAACTTGATAATTCCAACATAATCTAAATTTCTTGGACATAACTGAAATTTTTATCAATATTTTTTATTTTTTGATTTCTTTTTAAATTTGTTTTGAAGGAACTCTCTTAAGGACTATCCAAGCATAAGGAAATGTGACAATGATGTAATTAATATATGTTTAATTCCTTATAATATTGAATTTAGGTGGTAAAGTACCAATGAATTGAAAAAATGAATAAATTCGAATATCATGTTGGAATTATATTTTCAATCTAATTTCCACTTTTTTGGTAACATTCATGTCATTTTGAGAATTTAATTGATTTCCCATTTTTTTAACTTCATTGAAATATTCAAATAAAAAGTTATTATTTATTATTTTTATTATTATTTATGTTTTCACCATTTGAGTTAATTATATTATATTGGAAAAATATACATATAAATAAATAATAATAATTTATAATATTATATTTTTACATATAGTTTTTTCAAAAAAAATTAATCATTATATATTTTTTCATGTTTCACTATTTTTTTAATTTCATGTATTTAGAGTAGATAAATTTCCTATAGTTAGAAGATGATGATTTATGGAATTTTTTCTCATTAGTATACCTCTTTCGGTTACAACTCTATATACTCTACTCTAATAATTGTTATCATTTCACAAACACTAATGTAGATAGGTGGGGTGGATATGGTAGTGGGAAAACCCTATCCATTAGATCCGGTGAGTAAACAAATGGATATAGAGAATGTTGAGTAGCCTATAAAAGGGGGTTCACCCCAGGTAGTTTTAGTATCAACAACAATTCACTCTTAAATTTAGTTCTATTTGAGTTTTATTATTTGTGGTTGTTTCATTACATGTTTTTTAGAGAAATTAAATTGAAGGTGTGTTCTTATTAAAATAGTGTGTCTTAGAGAGTGTATCCACTTTTACAATATTGTTCATTCTATTTCCCCATAGTTGTTAAACCAACATCACTTTTGTATTTTACAATGTGAAATTTGGTGTTCATTTATTTACCATATTGGAGAACGTTATTTAATATATATAATTTATTTTTAAACTGTGGGATAATAATTTTAGTACAAATAAGTTGTATTATTATAGGGTTCTTGAGAGATATTGTTATCTTCTTTAAATATTAATAAATATCATAAATTTAATTATACTCTATTATTAAAACCATATTTTCCATTTAATATTGGAATAAAATTAATTAAATTCTTAACCACAATATTATAGAATAGTATTGGTATTTGATTAATATTTTACCCACATTTAAATTAAGTACATGATCATAAAATTTAAATGGAATAAATTGTCTTTATAGAATTTAAAGATAAAACTCGTTCTATGAAAGGAATATTTCTAAAAAAGATATAAAAAAATAGTGTGTGGGTGGAATATGATGGAATGGGATTGATGGTAATGATAAAATTGATATCTATCCAACTTTGGATAATATTTTTTCATCAATCATTCTTGAAAAAAAAAGATAGTAAACAAAATTTGGGATACTCTATTAAAGATGTATGTGGCCAAGTCTTATTATTAAAAACATTTATTAAGGAGTAAATTATACTCTATTCAAATTGAATATTCATAAATGGATAACTATATCAACACTCTATATGAACTATTTTATTAGCTCATGTTGTTGGGGTACAAAATAGGTGATAATAAATAAGCTAATATTCTACAACAATGTTTTCCATATTTTTCATACCTATGTCATCATTAACTATTAAAATAATGTCCTGATAGATATGATGGATTAAATAATGTTATATTAATGATAATTAAAGAATAAATTTGGTACAATAATAAGTATTATAGAAAAACAACTTCAAACATTGTGGATTCTTTTTCAATAGAGAGAGGAAGAATGATGGGTAATGGTTCTAGTGGGGGATAAAATCATGGAATGTCTATCTCAATGATCTTGAATAAAAATATCACATATTACAATTATGTTAATAAGTGGTACATTAATAAGGATAATATAAATACGAGAATATTTGAAAATAATTCTCAATGAAAAAGGAAAGTTATCACAGATAATGGCCATGAACTAGTTAGTGTTACAAAAATAGTTTTTGGAGGTGTAAAACACCGTATTAATGCATTAAAAACATCTAATGAGATACATGGAACATAAAATATCAAATGGAATGGTTTGATTAGAATAAACCTATATCTTATGTAGTGACCTAGACCCTAGTATACTAATGTTTGTTCCTACAATAATTACATTGGCATAAGATATAATGAATTTTATCCCAAAGGACCAAATGATTTAGTAGTCTTGGTAAATTAAATACATATATGAGTCTTACAATACATTTGAATACACAAATTACAATAGTGTTTTTCTTTCATTTTATTTTTTGAGAATAAATTTATTCCCTCAAACATATCCTTTCATATCTTTATTATTACAGTTAATGAAATCCTAGGGAAAGGAAACAAAATAAGGGTGATTTCAAATGCTCAGTAAGGGTCTAGTATAGTGGAAGCTATGATGAATCAATAATAAATAATCAACATGGAATGATAAATAATTGAACTGAGATGCCATATAAATAACTAGATCAATATGGAAAGGTATATAATTGGAAACACATGCCATTTAAATATCTCAATAAGTAATAATGAATATATAAACATAACTAACTGAAAACAAATGACACTTAAATAACTTGACAAGGCATAATCAATGTGGCAAGGTAAATAACTAAAAATGCATGCTTTTAAATAAATAGATAAAAAATAATCAATATATAAAGACAAATAACTTAAAACACATTTCATTGAAATAACTGGACAAGGAATAATCAATATATAAATGTATAAAAATAAAAACCATTACATATAATAAATAAATTGATAATGGAATTCATCAATAGATTTGGCCATAGTGAAAATATCCTGGATAATAATAATTGAAATATGAATAAATAAATGCCTAATTATTGGATGGATTGTTTCCCAAGAACATGATACCTTTACCATCAATATATATTATCAAGATAGTTTAAAGCTGGTGGTTTTAAATCCATTTAACTGAGGTTGGACAACTTATTCATCCCATGATACTACTGATGCATTAAGTGTCTATCATTATCCAATACCCACCTGTGACTGTAGGCCCAAATCATTCATCATATATTGAATAATATATTTAATTGATAAACAATTTTCCTTATCAAATATCAGTATTGACTAAAGAATGACGATATATCAATATTTCCTTAGATAATCAAATAAATATAAATGTAAGCACAATATCTAAAAATGGAAAATGGTTTAGGGAATGAACATAACCATGGTAAATAAAATGGATATCTAGGGAAAATTTGATGTACAGTGATCATAGGAAAGTGAACACTTTAAGGGAAAGTTATTAACTAAAAATAATAATTGAGGAAGTGAATGTAAATACTTGGCTTATTAAAAAAAATCATAAACCATATAGATGAAGAATAAGGATATTATTAACACTTACCAAATAGAGTAAGAATAAAAGGATGTTTTCATTGATTAATAGAATTACCCTAAAAAGATATTCAAAAAAATTCATGAGAAAAATATCCATTTAATGTTGAAAAACATTTTGAAAAAACATTTTATTTGAAAATAACTATTAAAAATATTTATTTAAAAAAATTAATTAAACTGCAATGTATGCTTCAATGAAATGAAGGTCATGTCAGTGGTTAATTCTATTCATGTCATAAAGAACTTTCCATTTGCATAATAATATGGTTAGAATGGTGTCTTATTTGGAAAGTGACAAGAATATTTATTTAATAACATTTTTCCAAAAGATAAAATGGAAGAGAAATATTATTTAATAAAAAAATTAAAAGGTTCAAGAAAAAATATTGAAAATATTTTTAGAAAACATGGTTTTTTAATTAAATATATTTCTAACTGAATAGATTAATGAAGTTGAAATCTATTAAAATATTTTCTCAATAATTTTAAGTACAAAAGAGTTGAAAACTTGTACTATCAATGGAAAAATAACATGAGAAAGTAGATTATAATAAAATTTAATGTTTTATAAATAAATGATAATATAATTTAATTTAATGGAAATTAAAAAAAATCTTGATTTGAATTATATTTTAAAATAAACCCTTTAAATGATCATAAATTTTATGTGATAATTAATAAATGAATCAATTAAGTGTATCAACTGTAAATACACCTAAGAAAAGTTTAAATACAATAAAATATAGTAATAATTCATTATACACACAATCATATAATATTAAATAAAATGAGAATGTGATATAACCCAATAAAAAGGAATTGAGTTATGAAATTATTAACCTCTTGGTTACTTTATGTTCAAATACCCTTTGATGAAATAATTAAAATTGAAACTAAATATATAATTAATAATGAAGTATCCTTGATATTACATTTCAATGGTAGTATATACCCCATATAAAATTAATTAGGTTCATAACATTATAATATCCCTCAATGAAATGAAATTGAGATGAAATCCCTTAAGATGCACTTTACTTTTGGCGATACTCACTTTAACCTCATGTATAGTTGTTTTAATAATGTTTTTAAATATACCAGAACCATATTAATTTTTATTATATCATATATTATCCTTTTATATCATATTATTTCCAGTTATTTAATTATCTTTCATTATTTTCATTGTTCTAGGTAATAACATGCTTTGTTTTTCAAGTATGTTTTAAATTATTATTTTTTGTTTCTATTAATTAGATCATTATTTAATAATATACTGAATCTAATTCATGATATAAATATAATATATATTCATTATATATTTATTTAGATTAATCCATAAAATTTGGTGATATAAAATGAAATACACCATTCATGAAGATGGTAGGTCGTACGTACGCATGAACACTGAATCCATTTTATTGAAGTATTAAAAGAAAGAAAAGTTAATGGTATATTTTAATATTATAATTATATTATAATATTTATTTAATACAGATCAGATATTTTTATTAAATCCATCCTTAATAAGTTCCATGTAATGTGTGAACGAAATCACATCGCTTCGTGAGGCGGTTGTCAATCGTACACACAAACGACGTTATTATATTCTAACAAAATGGAAAGCATGAATTTATGTGTTACATAATAATTAAATATGTATAAATACATCATAAGTATCATATATATCATATAAAGTAGTATTTTCATCATTACTCCCAACCTTGATAGGTCATAATTGAAAAAATAATGACATCGGTTCGTGAGGCAGTAGTCCTCCTTACTCATGAACAATGATTTCATAACCCATTTGATGTAAGTGTTTTATGTTATAGAACATAAACTTAATATGAAAACGTATATATATATATATATAATATTTTTCATTGGATAATCAAGATATGAAAATAATTTAAGGGGTTTTAGGAATAAAGGAAAAAAATATTCATTGATGAATGTTACCTCTTCTACAGGTATCTCCTTTTGGTTTTCACATATTTCAATCCTTGGATGGATTTATTCCCAATTTAAAGCTTCTATAATTAGTATATGGGATTTTGGGAGATAATTATGAAGTCTTTAGATGATCCAAATTGATTTAAATGTCTAAATAAGTGAGGGGAGTGAGTGCCCTTATATAGTGGATGTGTGATATTCTTCTAAATAAACGAAGTAAACAATATTTGGAGGAATGTAAAGACCCGTAAATTTTAAGGAAATTTTTTTTCTTAATTTTATTTGGAATTTTTCAAGAACGCAGTTTCTGAAGGCACCTGATTCTGAGGCCTGGTGTGCCCGGAATCATTTTCCGAAGTTTGGATCGGGTACGTTCAGTGAACGGACGAGCGGGTTTTTCTAAATTTTGAACCGGTGCACGGAATCGAATTCTGAGGGTACCGATTAAATTGCAGCGCCGGTATTCACTTAGAAACACTTCTTCCGGAGTTGCATTTACTCAGGTGTGGTTTTTAATTTTCAGGCTTAAAGTTAAGAAATAAAATAATTTTACGACAACTTTATTTTATTTCACTTAAGCCACTTGGAAGCCACTTGAAGCCACTTAAAGGAGGCTTAAGCTGAGTTGATCCGGATAGGATGCTCTCTAGAAATATCCTACCCCCTTGGTAGGATATTTGTGAGGTGGGGCCTACACGAGCCCCGCCATTTCTTTCCGCTAAGTAACGCACCCGCGAAAACCCGTCATTATGAAAGTCAACTGACGCGTTTTCTTAAATTCTTAACGCACCATTTAATTGGGCGGTTTATTTCGTGAATTACATGGGCGGTTTATTTCGTTGAATTAATTCAACGAATTGATGGGTCGTTAATTACCTTTTTCGTTTGTTGGCGTAATAATAAAATAAGACCAACATGTCTTTTTGGAGGATTACTCGTTGGGAGGTTTGTCAGAGTTCTTGAGCCTTCATCCTCCGTCGCGAAGAAGGCGAAGAATGCGAAGAACGCGAAGAATGCCAGCCTCCGACGAAGAACGCAGAACTCGTGGAATCGACGATGCGATGCCGTGTTCCGCGACGCCGACGTTCCCTTCCTGCGACGTTCTTCTGCGACGTCTCTCCCTCCGCAACGAATCTTCGCTCAGCTGTTTGAGGTAAGAGACTTCGGGATTCTCTTAAATCTCCCTTATGTTTTTTTTAATAAAACACGGATTTAATTTTATATAATTAAATTAAATTTGTTGTTTCTTGGTCCGTTGAGTTCGCCGACTCAACGCTAGATTCTGCGACGACGCGACGCCCTTCCGAAACGACGCGACAATTCCCTCCTTCCGCGATGAACAAATCCGCGAAAAACGTGCGTTCGATGACGACTACGAGGTAGGGATTTTATTTTTGGAAATGCCCTTATTTCCCGTGTTGTTTCCATTCAAGAATGAAGAACCCGATTCATAAAATAATTTTATTTCATTAAAAATTGTTTTCGGATATGTATTCATGTGTTGAATGTTTTTCTCCCGTTGTTTATCTCTAATGCGGAGGGTGCGGGCCAAATGAACACGGCCCGACAACCCTCCGCCGTTCTTCGTTGTTGTGCGGATTTGACGGGTGACGACGGAACGTGACGCAACAGAATTTTGAGGATTCCGCAGTGAAGAACGAGTCCCAGGAGGAGCAGCGGCGCAGACGGGAACAGAATCAGACCACCGGAGCGACTCTGGGGGCCCGTGGAAGCCGGCGGTGGCGCGGGTCGCCGGCGCGGCAGCGCCGGTAGCCGAAAGTGGCGGCGCGCCGGCGCGCCGCCGGATAAGGCCGCCGCAGCAGAAGCTGCGGCGGCGGCACTCTCAGACCCGCGGCCGCGCGAGTCCGGCGCACGCGGGACGCGGCTGAAGCCGCGTCCGTTTGTCCGGGGCGACACCTCGCGGGTGCCGCGGGGTTGTCACGCGGGGGCGGTGGTTCCCCCCCACGTCGCTCGAGTTGTCCAGGGCGACACCCCGCGGGTGCCGCGGGGGTGTCACGCGGGGGCGGCGGCTCCCCCCCACCCCCCCCCCCCCCCCCCGCGTTGCTCGGCCGAGCCGGGCCGCGCCCTGGCCGGGCCGGACCGGGTCGACCCGGTTCGGCCGACCCAGGGGGGGGGGGGTCGGCCCGGGCCCAGACCCCCCATCTTCGGACCGTTTTCGGTCAAATGCCCGTATCTTGAGCTACGGGCCTCCAAACGACTCGCCGTCAGCGGAAACGCGATCCTTGGATCGAGATGGCCGTTTCAGAATATCGCACTCAAGGTTTCGGAATACTTTGAGTTTTTCCGGGTTGGTTCGTACAAGAAACCAATCGGGTCCTCGGAGCGGAAATGCTCATATCTTGAGCTACGGATGTCCGATTGACGTTTCTTCGACTTCGTTGAATTCCTCTAAGTGGGACTGATCTTTTGGCATACTCCGCCTGAGGTTTGGACGCAGGTGGAGTACGGTCGGGTTGGTTTTGCCTTAAAAACCAACCGGGCCCCTGGAACGAAAAGGCCAATAACTCTCAGACCGGGCGTCCAATTGACGCGACGTCTGCAACGTTGAGTTCCTGTTGACGATACGGAACTTTTGGATACATCAACATCGGACTTTGTGTCAGTTGATGTATCGACCTCTCAGCTCGTGGAGCGGACCCTCCCGAACGAGCTTGCTGTGTGCGAGAACCCTAGTGCTGGCTGCGACTGCTACTTCGACAGCGACGACCGTGCAGAGATCCTCAATGGACTGCGGCGACGACCATACTGAGATCCTCAGTGGACTGCGACGACGACTGTGCAGAGATCCTCAGTGGACTGCGACGACTACAACACTCAGCGATCCTACGTGGATCAGTGCTGCAGGTCCTGTGTGGGCCCGATCCTGTGTGGGTCCGTTCCTGTGTGGGTCAGCGCTCAGCGGTTCTGTGTGAGCCAGTGCCTACAGGTCCTGTGTGGGCCCGATCCTGTGTGGGTCATTGCGGGGGTTAGTTACCTATCGATCCTTTGTGGGTCCGACGACTTAGATGGATCAGTGATCATCTTTATCGTCATCCGAAGATGTATACCTGTGTGAGCTGAATCTTGAGTTACTCTCCTTTGTGGATTGTGTTGAGCTATCCTGTGTGGATTTACTGAATACTCTCCTTTGTGGATTGTGTTGTGCTATCCTGTGTGGGTATACGTTTTTCATTCCTGTGTGGACTGGGATGTGCTTGGGCTCGGACGTTGGAGTCGAACGAGAATTGATGACTTAGGTATATGTATTGGCATTTACCTAAGCAATGTCGGTTGTTACTTCGTGATTGTATCTTTCCTTTGTGGTTTATCCTTTTTGGATTTTGGGAGACCTTCAGGGGTCTCGGGGTCCCTACTGAGTAGCTTATACTCACCCTTGCGCGGGCTATGCCCGCACTACGTTGTGTTGGTTGCAGACAACGGACATCGCTGATCGTGGTGGAGGCTTGTGGAGCAGGACGGTACCTGGAGGTGGACCACTGGGCGGGACGTACTCGGAGAGGTCAGGTGGACCCGAAGAGCTGTTGAGGCTATCTGTACCCACCCTTCAGGTGGGACTTCCAGAGGATGGCTCGACACTGTGGCTTTTCCTTTCAGTTGCTGTTTTTCCTTTCAGTTGTACTTTACAGTTGGGCTTGTATTTCCGGCCCCTTTTACTTTCAGCACAGCTTGTCCAGTTTTTTCTCAGTGTTTAATTTTCCTCTTGCTTACTCGGTGGTGCATGTTTACTTTTCAAAGGCAATTCCTTCCCTTTTGTAGGTATTTACGCCTTGGTGCTAGTCGCCAGCCCCTGGCCTATGGAAGGCGGGCTTGGGGTAGTCATGACACGGGCCCCGAGGACGGGTCGTGACAAATTGGTATCAAAGGTGGTCGGTTCTACCGCAGACTCTGATCTTTCTTCTATGTGAAGCAATAATTTTTAGCATATTGGGTGTGGTTATTAGTCCAGGGAGTCCAGTGTAGGTGCGGCGGCCGATGTATCCGTACACCAGGACCCTGACTTCTGATTTCCGACTTAATGCACGAAAACATTGATTGCATGTGTGTTTCAAGTTTTCTTTGTGATTACTTGTGTCAGCTCACCAGGTATACTGTTCTGACCGTGGCGCACTTGTTTCCTTTTCAGGATGGCCCCACGACGGCAGCCATCTAGGTTTCCGAGAGTAGAGCGCGACGACAGCCCGCCGAGCGACGAGGCCTCGGTACAGGGCCTGTTGACAGCAGAGGCACCGGTGGTACCTTTACCCGCCGAGACCCCGATGCTTCCAGCACCGATCGCTGACGATGCACGTCGCCTCGGAGCTCTGCACGAGTTCCAGCGCCAGTGACCACCCAGGTTCCGTGGGGAGACGGACCCCCAGGCAGCCGAGGACTGGCTGGAGGCGGTCGTCCGAGTTTTCAGGCTAGTGAGGACACCAGCAGACCTCATGGTGATCCTCACGGAGAGCCTACTGAACGCAGCTGCAGGAAAATGGTGGAGCTTGATGCTCAAGGTACACAATGAGGCCTCCCTCATCTGGACGTACTTCGAGAGCCTCTTCCGCTCAGAGTTAGTCCCGGCCACCCTCCGTGCGGTGCGCATTCAGGAGCTTCTTCAGCTGCGGCAGGGCAGCTTGACGGTCACCCAGTACGCAGCGAGGTTCACCGATCTTTCTCGCTACTCGACAGACATGGTACGGGACCCCTTCTTCCGGGCCCGGACCTTCGAGCAGGGATTGAGACACGAGATCAGGGCATCGCTAATCTCCCTCAGCATCTCGACCCAGACAGGAGTGCTAGAGTGAGCCCTTCTGATCGAGAGCTTTCTAGCTGAGTCCACAGCGAGACCTACCGCAGGGCGGCAGGTAGCGGAGTCTTCGGCAGCAGGTAGCCGACGAATGACTCAGGGTTCCAGGCAAACCAAGCCTTCCGGCAGATGACCTCGGGACACTGGCTCAGCAGTGCGGGGCACACAGCGCGGGGCCAGTCTTCCGAGAGGCAGGCAGTGCTACTCCTGCGGTGGGTAGGGCCACATGGCTCGTGACTGCCCGACCCGCCGTACCGAGGAGCAGTAGACGGTGGAGGGGCCACCCAAGCAGAGGCAGAGGTTTGACCGTGGCGGTCCGCAGGGAGGAGAGGGACGAGGTAGAGGAGCTGGCCGAGCAGCGGGTGGTGGGCGACGCTTTGAGGCTCTGCCACCACCACCACTTGGAGGTCCGCCCCAACCACAGGGAGCTAGGGGGAAGAGACAGGCACAGCTCCAGGCAGTGGAGGCCTACGACCACGGCGCGCCAGAGATGATTCGAGGTACGATCTGTGTCTATTCCACCCTTGTTGCAGTTCTTATAGTCACGGGAGCGAGTAACTCTTTCATAGCCACTGCCCTTGTTCGGAGCTCGGAGATTCCGATAGAGCCGTTGGCTCGATCCTTACGGCTAGAGACCCCTACGGGAGCAGACTCGACGATTACGCACTGGTGCCGGCAGTGTGAGCTTACTCTAGGAGGGGAGAGCTTCGGCTGGGATCTTCTTGTAGCGGCGTCGAGGCCTTACGACGTCATCTTGGGCATGGATTGGTTATCTACAGTCCATGCTCAGATTGACTGCATTAGGCGCAAGGTGCGATGTGTGCACACCGATGGGAGAAGGTTCACCTTCACCGGCGAGAAGGGAGCCTTCGCAGCATAGGATGGACTCACGCAGAGGAGAGGGCAGCCCATCACTCATCAGTTGGCTAGCCTCATCCTTGGAGCAGTTGACGTGCAGGGTCCTAGTTTTCCTGAATTGGTGGATCAGTATGCGGACGTCTTTCCCGATGACGTTCCAGGGCTACCTCCTCGCAGAGAGGTAGACTTTTACATTGATCTGTACCCCGGGACAGCCCCGATATCCACTCCAGCATATCGTATGGCCCCCGCTGAGCTTCGAGAGCTACGGGTACAGTTGGAGGACTTGCAGGGCAAGGGGTTCATCCGACCCAGTGTTTCACCCTGGGCTACGCCGATATTGTTCGCCAAGAAGGCGGACGGGAGCTTGCGACTGTGTGTCGATTATCGTCGCCTGAACCAGGTGACAGTGAGGAACAAGTATCCGCTACCGAGGATTGATGACCTCTTCGATCAGCTCAATGGAGCACTGTGGTTCTCGAAGATAGACCTCAGGTCAGGCTATCATCAGCTTAGAGTTCGAGATGAGGATGTGCAGAAGACGGCCTTCAGGTGTCGGTATGGCCACTATGAGTTCTTGGTTATGCCTTTCGGCGTAACCAACGCTCCAGCAGTGTTCATGATCTTCATGAATAGGATCTTCCAGCCATACCTCGATCGATTTGTCATGGTCTTCATCGACGACATTTTGGTGTACTCGACCACCGAGGAGGAGCACGCCTACCACTTGCGGGTTGTACTAGACACACTCTGAGAGCACCGACTTTATGGAAAGCTCTCGAAGTACCAGTTCTGGTTACGTGAGGTCCACTTCTTGGGGAACATCATTTCTGAGGTGGGAGTTGCAGTGGATCCCGCAAAGATCGAGGCAGTGCTAGCTTGGGAGCCACCCAGGAGCGTGACGGAGGTGCGGAGTTTCTTGGGTCTAGCAGGATACTATCGGAGATTTGTGCCGGACTTCTCCAGAGTTGCGGTGCCACTATCAGCTTTGACGAAGAAGGGGAAACCCTTCGTGTGGTCAGATAGATTTCAGCAAAGCTTCCTGGAGTTAAGACATAGATTGACCAGCGCACCTATCTTGAGGTTGCCTGAGGAGGGAGTTGGATACGTAGTCTACTCTGATGCATCAGGGAATGGACTCGGATGTGTCCTGATGCAGGAGCGGGCAGTGATCGCCTACGGATCACGTCAGTTGAGGCCGCATGAGCATAACTATGCTACCCATGACCTGGAGTTAGCAGTAGTGGTCTTCGCTCTAAAGACATGGCGGAACTATCTGATGGGCGAGCGCTTTACGGTCTTTTCTGACCACCAGAGTCTCAGGTACATCTTCTCTCAGAAGGACCTGAACTTGAGACGGCGGCGATGGCTCAAGTTCCTCCAGGACTATGACCTTGAGATAGTCTATACTCCTGGGAAGGGGAACGTGGTAGCCGATGCCCTCAGCAGAAGGACGGGCATCCAGCTACTTGAGGAGGCGATAGAGCAACTAGCCGCTTTGCAGATATCCTTCGTGGATAGAGACAGAGTAGCCTTCCTTCAGTCTCTCACCATCTCTCCTCCACTTCTACAGTGGGTCAGAGAGGCTCAGCATGGGGACGCTGACTGTGAGACACAGCGTGCACAGATATCCTCAGGACAAGCACCTAATGGTTTCTCCCTTGGAGCAGATCACGACGTCCTTTTCAGAGGACGTACCCTGGTACCGGTCACTTTACGAGAGGAGGTGCTGAGAGAGTTTCACACTTCTCCTTTGGCGGTACATCCTGGAGTGGCGAAGATGTACCAGGATCTCAGACGACAGCACTGGTGGCCGGAAATGAAGAAGGTTGTGGCAGAGTTCGTTTCACGGTGCCTCACCTGCCAGCAGGTGAAGGCAGAGCATCAGGTACCAGCAGGCTTGGTACAGCCCTTGGAGGTCCCGGAGTGGAAGTGGGATGGAATATCTATGGACTTTGTGACTGGACTTCCATGCACTTCCAGAGGTCACGACTCCATTTGGGTGATTGTTGACCGACTCACCAAGTCAGCACACTTCTTACCCATCCGAGAGCAGGGCTTAGTGGAGATCTTGGGGCGTCTCTACGTTCAGGAGATTGTACGGCTTCACGGTATGCCATCAACTATCATCTCCGATCGGGGCGCTCGTTTTAATTCCCGGCTTTGGAAGGGGTTGCAGGAGGCGTTCGGGATGCGGCTACATCTGAGCACCGTCTTTCACCCTCAGACGGATGGTCAGACGGAGAGGACCATTCAGACTCTCGAGGACATGCTCCGCGCATGTGTCCTTGACTTGGGTCACAGCTGGGAGGACCACCTACCCTTGGTGGAGTTCACGTACAACAACAGTTACCACTCCACCATCGGGATGGCACCCTACGAGGCGTTGTACGGCAGGCCTTGCAGATCTCCTTTGTGCTGGACAGACCCTGGGGAGTCAGCACTGGTGGGACCAGAGATGGTCCGGGCCACGACAGAGAAGGTCCAAGTCATCCAGGAGCGGATGAGGACAACTCAGAGCTGGCAGAAGTCATATGCTGACAGGAGGCGGAGGACACTAGAGTTCGAGGATGGCGACCACGTCTTCTTACGGGTCTCACCTCGACGTGGTTTACAGAGATTTGGCCGAGGCAGCAAGTTGTCTCCATGCTTCATCGGGCCTTTCCAGGTCCTCAGCAGGATTGGCGAGGTGGCTTATCGCCTGGCTCTACCACCTCAGTTGCACCGGGTGCACGACGTCTTCCACGTATCTCAGCTGAGGAGATACGTGCATGACCCGACGCACATCATTGACTATGGGGAGCTAGACGTGGATGATGGGGCGACTTTTGCGGAGGTCCCAGTGGAGATCAAGGATCGACAGGAGCGGGTCCTACGTGGGTGATCGATTCCTCTTGTGCACATCAGATGGAAACATGGGAACCCCCAGGAGAGCACATGGGAGCGGGAGGCTCAGATTCGTGCTCAGTACCCACATTTGTTTCCCTAGTTTTTGATGTATCTTTACGGGGACGTAAATCCCTGAGGTGGGAGTAATGTAAAGACCCGTAAATTTTAAGGAAATTTTTTTTTCTTAATTTTCTTTGGAATTTTACAATAACACAGTTTCTGACGGAACCTGATTCTGAGGCCCGGTGTGCCCGGAATCATTTTCCGAAGTTTGGATCGGGTACGTTCAGTGAATGGACGAGCGGGTTTTTCTAACTTTTGAATCGGTGCCCGGAATCGAATTCTGAGGGCACCGATGAAATCGCAGCACCGGTATTTGCTTAGAAACACCTCTTCCGGAGTTGCGTTTGTCAGGTGTGGTTTTTAATTTTCGGGCTTAATGTTAAGAAATAAAATAATTTTACGACAACTTTATTTTATTTCACTTAAGCCACTTGGAAGCCACTTGAAGCCACATAAAGGAGGCTTAAGCTGAGTTGATCCGGATAGGATGCTATCCAGAAATATCCTACCCCCTTGGTATGATATTTGTGAGGTGGGGCCCGCACGAGCCCCGCCGTTTCTTTCCGCTAAGTAACGCACCCGCGAAAACTCGTCATTATGAAAGTCAACTGACGCGTTTTCTTAAATTCTTAACGCACCATTTAATTGTGCAGTTTATTTCATGAATTAAATGGGCGGTTTCTTTCGTTGAATTAATTCAACGAATTGATGGGTCGTTACTTACCTTTTTCATTTGTTGGCGTAATAATAAAATAAGACCAACATGTCTTTTTGGAGGATTACTCGTTGGGAGGTTTTTCAGAGTTCTTGAGCCTTCATCCTCCTTCGCGAAGAACGCGAAGAACGCGAAGAACGCCGGCCTCCGACGAAGAACGCCGAACCCGTGGAAGTCGACGACGTGACACCGTGTTCCGCGACGCCGACGTTCCCTTCCTGCGACGTTCTTCTGCAACGTCTCTCCCTCCGCAACGAATCTTCGATCAGCTGTTTGAGGTAAGAGACTTTGGGATTCTCTTAAATCTCCCTTGTTTTTTTTTAATAAAACACGGATTTAATTTTATATAATTAAATTAAATCTGTTGTTTCTTCGTCCGTTGAGTTCGCCGACTCAACGTCGGATTACGCGACGACGCGACACCCTTCCGCGACGACGCGACGATTCCCCCCTTCTGCGACGAAAAAATCCGCGAAGAACGTGTGTTCGACAACGACTACGAGGTAGGGATTTTATTTTTGGAAATGCCCTTATTCCTCGTGTTGTTTCCATTCAAGAATGAAGAACCCGATTCATAAAACAATTTTATTTCATTAAAAATTGTTTTCGGATATGTATTCATGTGTTGAATGTTTTTCTCCCGTTGTTTATCTCTAACACGGAGGGTGCAGGCCAAACGAACACGGCCTGACAACCCTCCGCCGTTCTTCGTTGTTGTGCGGATTTGACAGGCGACGACAGAACGTGCCGCAACTGAATTTTGATGATTCCGTAGTGAAGAACGAGTCCCGGGAGGAGTAGTGGCGCAGACGGGAACAGAATCGGACCACCGGAGCGACTCCGGGGGCCCGCGAAAGCCACCGGCGGCGCCGCCGGACAAGGCCGCCGTGGAAGAAGCCACGGCGGCGGCACTTATGGACCCACGACCGCGCGGGTCCGGCGCGCGCGGGACGCGGCTGAAGCCGCGTCCGGTTGTTCGGGGCGACACCCCGCTGGTGTCACGGGGTTGTCACGTGGGGGCGGCGGCTCCCCCCCGCGTCGCTCGGCCGCTCGGCCGATCCGACCGGCCGGGCCGCTCCCTGGCCGGGCCGGACCGGGTCGACCCGGTTCGGCCGACCCAGGGGGTTCGGCCCGGGTCGGCCCGGGCCCGGACCCCCGTCTTCGGACCGTTTTCGGTCAAATGCCCGTATCTTGAGCTACGAGCCTCCAAACGACTCGCCGTCAGCGGCAACATGATCCTTGGATCGAGACGGTCGTTTCAGTATATCGCACTCAAGGTTTCAGAATACTTTGAGTTCGGCCGGGTTGGTTTGTACACGAAACCAACCGGGCCCTCGGAGCGGAAACGCTCATATCTTGAGCTACGAACGTCCGATTGACGTGTCGTCGAATTCGTTGAATTCCTCTAAGTTAGAAGGATCTTTTGGCATACTCCACCCGAGGTTTGGACGTAGGTGGAGTACGGTCGGGTTGGTTTTTCCTTAAAAACCAACCGGGCCCCTCGAACGAAAAAGCTAATAACTCTCAGACCGGGCGTCCGATTGACGCGCCGTCTGCGACGTTGAGATCCTGTTGACGATACGGAACTTTTGGATACATCAACTTCGGACTTTGTGTCAGTTGATGTATCGGCCTCTCGGCTCGTGGAGCGGACCCTCCCGAACGAGCTTGCTATGTGCGGGAACCCTAGTGCTGGCTGCGACTGCTACTTCGACAGCGACGACCGTGCAGAGATCCTCAGTGGACTGCGGCGACGACCGTGAAAATATCCTCAGTGGACTGTGACGACGACTGTGCAGAGATCCTCAGTGGACTACGACGACTACAACACTCAGCGATCCTACGTGGATCAGTGCTACAGGTCCTGTGTGGGCCCGATCCTGTGTGGGTCCGATCCTGTGTGGGTCAGCGCTCAGCGGTTCTGTGTGAGCCAACGCCTACAGGTCCTGTGTGGGCCCGATCCTGTGTGGGTCATTGCGGGGGTTAGTTACCTATCGATCTTTTGTGGGTCCGATGACTTAGATGGATCAGTGATCATCTTTATCGTCATCCGAAGAAGTATACCTGTGTGAGCTGAATCTTGAGTTACTCTCCTTTGTGGATTGTGTTGAGCTATCCTGTGTGGATTTACTGTTTACTCTCCTTTGTGGATTGTGTTGTGCTATCATGTGTGGGTATACGTTTTTCTTTACTATGTGGACTGGGTTGTGCTTGGGCTCGGACGTTGGAGCCGAACGGGAATTGATGACTTAGGTATATGCATGGGCATATACCTAAGCAGTGTCAGTTGTTACTTCGTGATTGTATCTTTCCTTTGTGGTTTATCCTTTGTGGATTTCGGGAGACCTTCGGGGGTCTCGTGGTCCCTACTAAGTAGCTTATACTCACCCCTGCACGGGCTATGCCCGCACTACGTTGTGTTGGTTACAGACGACGGACAGCGCTGATCGTGGTGGAGGCTTGCGGAGCAGGACAGTACCTGGAGGTGGACCACTGGGCGAGATGTACTCGGAGCGGTCAGGTGGACCCGAGGAGCTGTGGAGGCTATCTGTACCCACCCTTCAGGTGGGACTTCCAGAGGATGGCTCGACGCTGCGGCTTTTCCTTTTAGTTGCTGTTTTTCCTTTTAGTTGTACTTTACAGTTGGGCTTGTATTTCCGACCCCTTTTACTTTCAGCACAGCTTGTACAGTTTTTTCTCAGTGTTTACTTTTCCGCTTGCTTACTTTGTGGTGCTTGTTTACTTTTCAAAGGCAATGCATTCCCTTTTGTTGGGATTTACGCCTTGGTGCTAGTCGCCAGCCCCTGGCCTATGGAAGGTGGGCTTGGGGTAGTCACGACACCAGCCCTGAGGATGGGTCGTGACAAGGAATCACTTACCTCATATACCACCAATAAAGAACCATTTTTTATAAAGTAGGGTATATGTTATAAATATTTCCATACAATGGGTTGTGTACAAGTTTTGGGTCATTTACACACCTTGTCTTTTATGATTAACCACTAAGTAAACTCATTTTTACCTTAATCACAATGATTAACATTAATTGTTTTTTCTAATAACTTCGATAAAAAAATTAAGTTTAACTTATTAAAAATTATAAATTATTATGAACATAAATATTTATTTTATTTTTCCAAATTCAACTCACATAGGTGGTAGAATATAATCTTAAATTTCTCTCAGAGTTGTGACGATAAATCGGGTTTTGAAGTGAAAATGTTCAAAAGTTTGAAATGTTTTTATATAAAAATTTAACTTCTAAATTGATTCCAATTACCTAAATTGGATTAATATATTTATAATTGATCTATGTTAACTTTAAAACCAAATTTAAATATTATTTAACATTAAAAATTATATTAATGAGAAGGGATTTTTAAATTAAATTTAGCATTTTTCACTATTTAACAAAAAATTAAACTTCTCAAAAAAATAACAAGAATTTAACCTATGAAAATTTTTACACTTTTCTTTAAAAAAATTATTGTTAAAATATAATTTATAAAAGTTTCATAATTTATTTTTAAAAAAAGTTCTCTTTTAAAATACATCAAAATTGTCTTTTAGAAAAAATAAAGCATTTTTATGAATAAAATTGGATTTGTTCTTATATTATGCATATAATATATATTTTATGAATATAAAAATATTTTATTGAATATATATTATATAAATTTATTTAATATAATTCCCTAAAGTTAATTAATTTAATTTATTATGATAAATTTTCTTTGGGCGCATAATAATATTTATTTACAAAAATATTTTCTTTATATTCAATTGGTTTTTATTTTAGTTTATAATTATTTATAAGACAATGAATTAAACCATATATTTTCATAAATTTTTTAATCCAATTCATAACCTCCATTTTAACATCACAAATATAATTTTCATCTTAAATAATAATATTAATAGAATTTGGTAAAAAAATAGTCATGTGTGTAATGTAATTTATCAGAGAAAGTAATTGTTTCATGTAACATAAGAAAAACATAGTGTTCTTGTAGATAATTCTATAATTTTTGTTGTGTGTAATAAAATATAAGATAAGTGTTGAATTTAATATATGATAATGGAATAACTTAATTTATCTAAATATAAATATATAAAAAAGTCTTGAGAAGTTATATTCCTTTCGATGCTTGGTGTTGCGTGTCATACATATTATCGAATATGATGTTCATATTTTAGAATTTTGGGGTGTTAGATTCTCCCCACCTTAAATAAATTTTGTCATTACAATTTAAACTTGATCTCAGTAATCAAGGGTTTGACATTTGAAAATAGGTTTGTTGAAATCCCCACATCATAAAAGAGTTAATAAAATATCCTCTTAATAAGAGAGATAGGGTAGTACATAGGTCATATGGAATAACACACATCTTAGTTTATGAGTAGAAGAACATCAGTGACACATGAATATATGGACATAGAATAAAATGTTAAATATTTATAGAGAGTGATAGAGGTTATTGATCCCAAAAAATAAAATTATCAATATAATGTTAAGGGGATAAAAAATCATAAATATAATAGGTGTGAAAAGGTAATTGATATAAAAAAATTATGGTAATAGGATAACATTTAATTTCAAGATATTTTTTCTAATGTTGGGGAATTATTTTATTGTCTAATAATATAAGTAAATATACTTACTTGATATATTTTTATTTCATAAGAATAATTTAATCATTTGGTTGTTCTTTGATCAATTTCAAATTCATTTTTTATTTGAGGAAACGAATATCCATAAATGATTTTTTATTTATAAAGAACTAAAATTCCCTTTTAATATATCATAAGATCCATAAAATAATGAAAAATCATTCTATATGTATCTAAATAATTTCCAAAATCAAGATATTTAATAAATTTATCTCTAAACCTCAAAACAAATACCATTGGTTTATCATTAATAGTTATTCATCAAATTATATAACTGAAAACAATGACATATTAACCTAGATAATGCATAGTTTAGTGGTTGGTGTTAAACCCTTACCATCCTTCAATTGCGGGTTTATGCCCAATAGCCTTGCCAGATATGATGGGTTTTTACCCTATATACAAGTTTTTAATTTTATAAACTAGATTACAATAATGTTAACCAAATAATATAATGTATGTCTTTGAAATAAAATTAATCATTATATAACTATTTTATTATGGTATTCAAAACAATACCTTTTAAGGTATAATACTATTATTATGATTTCATTAATGATCATATCAACCCTAATGGTTATCAATACTAACAAACATATTTCTATACAATATAAATTCATTATTTATCAAATGAATTTTCTACTAAAATATAAAATTTCTATATAATCACTGAAATTTCCTCAATATCAGTACTCACATCACATAAAACATAAAATTATGAGTTTCAGAATTTGAACCTATGATCAATCCTAAACCCATAAATCCAAGATGGTATTTTTAATACTTATGATAATGAATATACATGTTCTTCTAAGATTTAACACAATCCTTATATTTTTCATTATTCTTATAAACAAAATACCATTGGAAAAAAACTCTGATATATTGAGTCTTAAATTCTAATAGTTCATCATTTTTATTTAAGCATAGTTTTCCCCTTTTTCTAGGTTTTAAACTAGGTCATTAATTTTCTTTATCCATTCACATCCTTTATAATCATTTGTAAATAAAATTTGAATTATCCAAATAATATCCCCAAGGATTGTCAAACTAGGTCGGGAGTAAGGCCCATTGTTGTGTACCAAGTATGCTCAAGTCATGCCCGACATGACGTTTTCAGAATTATCACCTCAACATAAATCTACACTAGAACCCCAAACACATTTAATATCAAGAAAATAATTTATTTCAAGGAAAACCACACAATATCTACTTTACCAAAACATTTGTATTTTCTTCTATAGTTATCCTCAATGTGTACCTTAGATTTATTTTTCCTAATTTATATTTTCTTATATCTAGTTTCCATGGTTTCTACTAAACTTTTTATAATACCAACTGTAGGGACCCAAACCCCTATAGATAAGAATTGGTTCCTACTATCATTATATTGGAAAAAGATAAAAGGAATCACATCCCAAAGGACCGAATAATATAATAATATTGGTAAACTAGAAACTTATAAGAGTTTTACAATACATTTTAATACACAAATTACAACATAATTTTTTCTATTTTGAGAGTAAATTTCTTCACTTTAGTATGTCCTTCCATATAGTTCTTAGTAAACTTCATTTAATCCAAGGAAAAGTAAATAAAATAATGGTGAGAAAAAATACTCAGTAAGGGTTAAGTAAAATATAATATATCATGAATCAATAATATTAAAAATAAATATAAAAAGTTAATTAACTAAACACAGAAAGTTTTTAAATAAATGGATAAATATGGAAAGGTAGATAACTAAAAACACATGCCATTAAAATAACTGGATAGGCCATAATCTATATGGCATGGAAAATAACTAAAAACACATTCCATTTAAATAAATTTATAAGGAATGGTCAATATGTAATGGTAAATAACAAAAAACATGTACCATTTAAAGTACATGATAAGTCATAATTAATATGGTAGGTAAATAACTGAAAACACATTATATTTAAATAACTAGATAAGGAATAATAAATATAGAAATGTAGAAAATTAAAAACCTCACCATTTAATCAATAAATTGAAAATGAAATGAAATGATAGATTTTGTCATAGTGAAAATATCATGGATAATAATAACTAAAATCTAAATGAAGAAATGACTAATTATAGGATGTTATGTTTCCCAAGCACATAATACCTTTACAGTCAAGATCTATTCTCAAGATAGTTTAAAGCTAATGGTTGGAAACCCATTTAACTAAGTCTACCAAACTAATTCATTCCATGATTCTACTGATTCATCGATGGGATATCATTATTTGGGCCCCACTCATCTCTGCATATCAAAATCATTCCTCATATATCAAATTACCAATTTAATTTAAAAAGAATGTGCCTTATAAAATATCACTATTGAGTAAAGAATATGGATTTATAAATATTTCCCTAGATTATCAACTAATTGTCATAGTAAAAATTGTATGTAAAAATGTTTTATGGTTTAGTCAATGAACGTATTCATGATAAATAATATGAATATTTAGAGTAAATTTAATTTCTAAGGATTATAGGAAAGTGAATATTTCTAGGGAAATTTATTGACTATAAAAATTAATTAAGGACTTGAATGTCAATACTTTACTTTGTAAAAATAATAATAATAAATTCAATTGAAGAATAATGTTGGTATTAACATATACCCGTTGGAGTAATAATAAAGGGTTGTTTTCAGGGATTAATAAAATTATATAAAAACATCTTTAAACACAATCTTGAAGAAAAGTTCCTTTTCATTTGATTTTTTTGAAATTCTATTTTATTCAAAAATCACTATTATGAATATTTTCTTTAAAAATAATTTTATATAATTGAAAAGGAAGATTAAAATAAATTATGGTCATGTCAGCGGGTAATTATATACATGTCGTAAAGAACATTCCAATTACATGGTTAAAAGGATAAAAAAGTGCATTGTTTAGAAAGAGACAAGAATATTCACTTGTAAACATTTGGAAAAAAGTTAAAATGGATAAAACAAATTTAAAAAAAATATGAAAAGGTTAAATAAAGAAAATTGAAAACACTTTTAGAAAACATCGTTTTTTAATAAAACGAATTTCCAACCCAAGTGAGAAATAAAGCTATATTTTATTAAGAAAAATTAATAATTTTATGTTCCAAAGAGTGTAAAAAAGATAATTTAATTTGAAAAATTCCATGAGTAACCAGAGGATAATAAAATGAAAGGGTTTATTAAAAATTATCCTATAATTTTATTTAATGGAAATTTCAAAAAAAAACAATCTCGGTTAGAATGAGATTTTGAAATAAACCCTTAAAATGATCATAATGTTGAAGTTAAAATTAATAAATGAATCCATTATGTGGATCAATATTAAATCCACATAAAACAATTTTAAATAAATTATAGAGTCAAAATTACTTATACAAATATCCATAAAATCTTTACAACAATGAGGAAGTGATATAACCCCGTGAAAATGAATTCAGTTATGAAATTCTTTATCGCTTCGTAACGTTATGTTTAAATACCCTTAGATGAAATAATTAAAATTTAAACTTAATATACCATGAATATTGAATTATTTATGATATTACATTTGAAGGGTTATTACATACATCATATAAAATTAATTAGGATCATAACATTACAATATTCCATAATGAAATGAAATGGAGATGAAATCCTTTACATCACACTTTTCTTTTGGTATTACTTCTTTAAACACCTATATAGTGGTTTTAAACATATTATTAACTTATAATAGAACCATATTAATATTAATTATATCATATATGGCACTTTTATAAAATATTATTACCCATTTGTTAATAATCTTTCATTATTTTCACTGTTTTGTGTAATAACTTGCTCTGTTTTTTAGTATGTTTTGACTATTTATTTTTTGTTCTTCATAAGTAGATAATTATTTAATCATATCCATAATTTAAACCATGATTCAAATATCATTTATATTCATTATATATGTATTTAGATTAATCAATAAAAAATTATTATAGGAAATGAAATACATCATTTGTGGCGATGGTATGCCCTACATACGCATGAATGCTACGAATGTTTTATTATCATATTGAAAGAAATAAAAGTAAATGATATATATGTTTATTATAATTATAGTTTAATATTTATGTCATATATATAACATATTTTTTATGAAATCCATCTTTAATTCATTCCATGTAAAGTGTGAATGAATCACATCGCTTCACAAGGCGGCAGTCTGTTATACACATGAACGATGTTATCATATTCCAAAAAATTTAAATCACAAAGGTATGAAATATATAATAATTTTTGAAGAATAAATACATCTTAAATATTATATATATCATATAAAATTTTATTTTTCATTATTATTACCATCCTTGATAGGTGGTAATGGAAAACTGACATTGGTACATGAGATGTCAGTCCGTTGTACACATGAACGATGATTTCGTAACACATTTTATTGAAGAATGTAAAGTTTGAGGTTGTAACCATACAATAAAAACATATCATTATATTTAGGATACTTATGTTATTTTATAATAATTTTATGAAAATAATTTAATGGTTTTGAGGAACAAATAAAACAAAACATTCCTTGATGGGCATTACCTCTTCTTCGGGTATCTCCTTTTGGTTTGTAACAATGTCCTTCCTTGGTTGGATTTATGAAAAAATTAAGGGTGATATGATTAGTATAATGTTTTTTCTAAAATGAATTATTCATGTTTTTGACAAGACAAATGTCTTGATAGGTGTGAATAATTGATGGGTGTGAGTTCCCTTTTATAGTTGGGAATGATTGGAATTCCTATAAATACCAAATGTAAAGACTATTGGGAGGTCTCCCTTACCTCATGTGCTTCCAATAATGAACCATTGTTTATAATAGATGTTATATGGTATAAATATTTCTGTAAAATTGTTTTTTAAAATGTTTTGGGTCATTTTTCACACGTTATCTTATAAGATTAACCACTAAGTAAACTCATTTTTACCTTAATCATTGTGATGAACATTAAATATTTTCGCTAAACACATTGGTAAAAAAAATTAATTTTAAATTAATAGAAATTAGAAATTGTTATTATTACAAATATTTATTCCATTTATTTCAATCCAACTCATAGATGTGGTAGAATTTAATTTAAAATTTATCCCATAGTCGTGATGATAAATCATCTTTTTAAAGTGAAAATGCTCAAAAGTTTGAAAAGAATTTATATCAAAATTCACAATAAAATTGGTTCTAATTACCTGAATTGTATTAATTTATTTAAAATTGATCTAAATTAACATCAAAAAAAAATTAAAACAGAATTTACCATTATCAATTATTTTGATGAAAACTCAGTTTTCATTTAAATTCAATATTTTTTAAGTATTGATCAACAAATGAAACTTCTATGAAAAATACCAACAATTAAATCTAAGATAATTTTGAAATTACTATTTCAAAAATGAAGTTTATTTTTTCATATAAAATTCGTATAATTTTACAAATTTTGTTTTAAAATAAGTGGTCCATTAAAAGGAAGAAATAAATGCCTTTTAGAAAAATACATCTTTTTATGCATAAAATTGGATTTGTTCTAATCTTATGTCTATCAAATATATTCGATGAATGTAAAAAATATATGATTTAATATATAATATATAAATTCCATTGATATCCTTCAATAATAGTAATTAATTTAATTTATTAAGATAAATCACTTTTGGGAACATAATAATAGTTCTTTATAAAACATTTCCTTTATATTCAATTGGTTTTTATTTTTATTTATAATTAATTTGTAACAAAAGAATTAAAAAATATATTTTTGTAAGTTTGTTACTATTATTAATAACCTCTAATTTAACCTATAATATTTAATTTTATTTTTTTTTAAAATATAGATATTATTTGGTAAAATTCTTGTAACTCAGTCTATCAAAGAAACTTGTTTTTGAATGTAAAGAAAGCTAAACTCAGAGTTCCTTATAGATATCTCTATACTTTGAGTTGAATTTAATGAAATATAAGATCATTTTTTTAGTTTAATATATGCTATTGAAATGATTGAATTTATCTAAACATAAATATGTCATAAAGTCTCGGGATGTTATATTCCATTCTATGCTTGGTTTTTCATGTCACGCACATTATCGAATGTGATGTTCATATTTTAAAACTTTGGGGTGTCACAACTGAGTAATTTTTTACATGTTAAATGATAGCACCATAAATATCACTATAGTTAGTTCCATAAAATTCATGATTCATGATTTAATGGTACAAACCATCCTTATAATCTACCCTGTGAAGGATCTTAAGTAGAATAAATTATCTATAGGATGATTTGATGAAATTTGTAGTAAGAATCATATTACGAAATGGGTTGAGATGATTATGGTTATGATGGTTGATATTATGTTAAAGAAAATATACATGTTCATTGGTGAAATATATAAACATATGAAGATATTTATCACATCCACTACCTTGATAAAATCTTTAATGACAACATAGAATCAAAATAATATCCATATTTCCCAATGAGTCTTAATAATTCTTGTTTACAAATAGTTTGAGCATAGAATTTAAAATTTATAAATAACATTTTTTTAATTTTTTTTATAAATAAAAACATTTTTTAATTTCATAACATCATAATTATATGGTGAAGATTTCCAAAACATGGTTTATTCTGATGTTTGGAATGAATAAGTTATATGTTTGGGATTATAAAGGTGAATTGTATCATTCATGGATTATAATTTCTAGAGATATTAGGTATACTCAATCTATAGGAAAATGTATGTTTTTAATGTCTTCAAAACCTTCAAAGTAAGAAATCCACATGAATTTTTGAAGAATAGAATGTGTTTTATTATAAATAATGTTTGGGAATACATAATAGAGGATTTTGATACATTATAAAAATGGGAAGGAATTAAGATATGGTTTATGTTGTTATACACTCCTCAATATAATGTGGTGGTATAGTAGATGAAAATACATTATTGGTTAAAAATAGAGATATATTGAAGACTTTAGGATTTTCTAAGATGTTATGGGTAGAAATACTAGAGGACTAATATTATTTGAGTAATCAATCTCCTTCAAAGGATATTGATTTGAAAAAACAAATAAAGATATTGAATACTATACCTATAGTATAATCTTGAATTCATTTTTTTAGAAGTCCCATATATGAATTGTTTTCTAATTAAGAAATATTGAATATTTATTTTAAATATAATAAATACATCATCATGGTATATGTTTATGGTTTGGAGGAGTGTTGTTCGTGTGAACACGCTACCCATAAACATATCATTAGAAGATAATCCATTTTTTATAATATGATTCATATTTTATTATTTCCAATGATATAGAAAAAGATAATATAAAAACTAAAACTATTACATAGAATGATAGATGAATAGAATATCTAGTTTCTTTAGAAGCACTTCCATACGACATTGATCAAGATCCAGTTGATTATGGAGCATGAAGGTCGGCTTGTTAGAGAAGACCACCAATATGTAATGTAGACTTTTTACATGGGTGTAATATTTTATACAATTAATTAACTAAGGATGGAAATCCATCTTAATTATTATAGGAAACCAAATTCCAAAAATATTATTCATGGATGGTAGTGATTTAGGAACAACATGAATCCACGTATAAGGACAAGATATGTGAAACAATCTCTTTACCTTATAGATGGAATTCCATTTGTAATGAATGGATAATTATGATATATCGGGATAGAAAATTCCATCTAGATCAATAAAGTTCAATAATTATTTGTCAAATGATATTATTAAAAGGAATGTTTTTTTAATTCAATGTTTTCTCCAATTTTTAGATTGATGGTTTTTTTAGTAGTTCTAGCTATGTGTGATACTTATCATTTACATCAAGGGCATAAAAAATGAAAGAATAATTTTCCCCACAGTGATTATTATAATTAAATCTATATACTCCATCTATTGAGATTTAAAGGGAATGTAAAAGAGAATATGGTTAATAGGTTTTCCATATCATTCTATAGCATCAATAAGCTTCCAAAATAATTTTATATGATATTTTTTCCAATATCACGAGCCTTGGATACAAAATAATTAATTTAGATAATTGTTCTTATTTTATAGGTTTGTATGGAAATGATTTTTTTATTTTTATGTTATATGTTGTTGGCATATTGTTTTTAGACTTAAAAATTATTACGATTAAGTCACAATTGGTAAGGAAGTTTAATATGAAATAATTAGGATGAATTTTTTTTTATGAAATAGAGTTTCCAAGAATAAAATGATGGTAAGATTTAGATATTTTAGAATAATTTCATAAGGATGTTTTAGAATTCATTAATATTGAAGACTATAAGTCAATATAAAAAATCCAACACCTTATTTTATAGTTATCCTCTATGATGAGTTCTAGTAGTGAAGCAGACAGTATGAGAAGTCTCAAGTACCATGTGTATTAGTATTAGTGTGTCTAATGTTCACTAAGTTTTTTACTGAACTAGATATTTCAAATTCAATGGGAGAAGTTCGTTAGTAACTAGGGAATCTCATATTAGAGAATTGGAACATAGTAAATAAGATCCTAATATACATCAATGAAAACCATATATTCATTATATTATGGTAGATTATATTTCCCTATTAGAGTGTATTTTGATTCATATGTTTTAAGTGATTTTGACATTGGGGAATCTACTACTAGTTATGTACTTTCTCTTATAAGGGGAGTTGTGATCTGGATTTTAATTTTCTAGTTGGGTGTGGCTCTATCAATGAATTAGGTAGAATTATTAGAAGATATATATGATCACAAAGATTAAAATTATATGGGAGGATTATTAGATGATATATAACATTAAAATGAGTAGATTTTATTATTTTGTGATAGTTATGACACCTTTTATATTTCAAAGAATCTATATTTTCAATACATGATGAAGGGAATTAGATTGTGATAACATTTTTTTATGATGTGGAAAATGTAAAAATTTTATATATAAATAAAATTATCACTAAGAAAAAACTGATAGAATTTTCAATCAAATAAATTGATTATGCTATGTACATAATTTTTAGTCTCTAAACTACCTGAAGAGACTAATGGATTTTGATAATGGGGATTGTATTTTTTTCAATAAGGTAGTCTGAAAAAATGTGTTTAGTTTTTATAAGGATTAAAATAAATGGAGAGATTTATGTATCACGTGATTATAGATTTTTTCGTGGAATGGGGGAGATTTGAGAACCCATTTGATTGAGTTAGAACTTAGAAATCCCGTGGATAATAAAATTTTTTATCTACCATGGTATATATTGATGGAGATCAATTCATGTGTTACTAAATAAATATTTAGTTATGAAATTGACATTCTTCCATAATGGATCTTAGAAAACCAAAAAAGAGTAATAGGTTCATTAAGTGAGGTATGGAGTGCTTTTGTAAACGAAATGGATCCAGTAAAATGTAACTATCAGGAGACTAAATAATTTGGGAAATATTATTTCAAACTAAATATAATATACTAATAATTTATTTACTTTATGATATTAGTAGAAATAAAAAACATAGACATTACAATTATATATTGAGGATGTTATCAAAAACATTATAGGAAACCGTGTAAACACTGTGTGTTGTTGTGAATTTTTATTTATTGATTTTCATGTTATGTGTTAAATTCAAAATTCATATATATATCCATTCATCATAATATGTTTAGATGTTAAAATAAATAAAGTGAAAAATAATTTACAAAAACTTGGTTCACACCGATTCTCCCCCTCTTAGTGTTACTGAAAAACATCACTGAGAACATTATGTTGTATTATAATGAAAGTTATACCTATAATTTGATCTATTTTCATTCCAATTTTTTTATTTTATATATATATAATGAGTATTTGATGAATTTTTTGATTTTACTGTCAAATAAAATATGGATAGTTATTCCAAAACCTCAATGAATAGGATAAAAAGAAAAGTTATAATATTGAGTAAGATCATTACTAAGGAAAATAAGATTGTGGATTTACTACTAGTTAATAGAAATATGTGTGGTATTTTATATATCATATCTATTATGAATCATACACTTGAAGAATCCAGTTTAAACTATAATGAGTATGTTCCAATGAAATCACTTGATAATTTTTAATATGAAATATTATATTATTAAGAAAATTTTCATCTTTGTGTTTTCACATTCATATATGATTTCAAAAAGTGTTTATATGTAGAAAAATCACTACTAGTGATGGAATTAAATATTATGGAAAAATAATTTTTTGAGTTGATTCAAAATTAAATCACTCTCATAAAACTTGTTAAAGATAAAGACCAATATCCATTTCTATATAAAAAATTATTCACACTGGATGAAGAATAATTTTAATGGATAAGTTGTGAGAAAGATCAGACTACTAGGATGTTTCAGGAAAAGGTTATTGTTTTAGAGGAAATAATTTGGTTCAAAAGTTACCAATTGAAAATAAAGGATACAAAATTAAAGGGGATTGTGGATTACATATAAGAGGTGAATAAGATGAAAAATTATCATATTGAGTAGATGAATAAAGAATGGTAAGAATGAATTTGATCAGTTTATATCATGAAACATACCTTTAGTATAAAATATCAAGATCTTAAATAAAAAATATTAAAAAAATGATGTAAAACAAGGTGTGTATTCCTAATATACTAAGTGAATAGAAAATACCATGGATGATTTTTACAAGAGTTATATTTCAAAAAAGACACATCTTATTTCCAATTAGATATTTAAATTATCTAGTGATATATCTAATATAGACTCAAATTAAAATTATTTCCATTATTCTAAAATATATTTTTAAAAGAATTTTTTTATTATTATAAGCTAAAATTCATGTTTTTAACAACAATGGATGAATTGTTTTTCAAAAATCAATTGTATCATAAATGATGGATGTTTAAAATAGTAATAATAGTTCATCAATAAATATAGATCAAAATAATTTCTTTTTAGAACAAAAATAGCTATATGATTAATCTTGATGGGTTGAGTTCATCAAAAAAAGTCTTATTAGCTACTATAGCTGCATAGGAAGTCTTAAAAACAAGGAAATTGACTGTTGGTGTAAAATTTAAATTTTTGGAATAAAAATAAGGATAAATGAATTGGTATGACAAGATAGTGTGAAGATTAATTCTATTATGTTTATGAAAACCTTAAAAAATGAGTTAAATCAATCCATCAATAAAAAATCTACATTATTCATATTATTTGTGGATGTTGAAAAAAATGATCATCATGACAATGAATGTCAGTTCGCACTTACTAGGTATGATTTATTTAATATTTAATATATAATTCCCCCAAACATGAAGAGAAATAAATGGAAGAATTATATTTAGTATATCCTTGTAGATATGAAAAATAAAATGGTATTACCAATAAGGTTGAGCTAGATTTTACATCAAAGATGAGAGTTTATATTATGGAAGAAATGGCCACATCTTATATAATTTTAGGAAAAAAATTTATATAAATAATTAAGGAATAAATACATCAAAAAAAATATAATTTATCCTAGAAAGGGACAAAATAATTGGTTTGGTGGAAGGATTCTATGAATACGAATTTAAATTTCATCATAAGAATAAAAAATATGGTAACACAAACACGCTTGAAAACCCATGCGGAGGATTCAATAATACAGCACATGTTTCTAAATAATTATTGATTATTTATCCATCCCAAATATTAAGATAAAATAAAATAGAGTAAGCATAAAATATAGTATGTTCTCGGGTAGCTAATGGGAAAACCCCATTTCTATATTAGAAGAAAGTTGCACATGGTAAAAAATAAGATTTTATAGAAAGTGTGTGTTAATTTTAAATTCAAATGAGGCACAAGCCTGAAGATTTATAACAAACCTAGAAATAATTGAAAGGGTTTGGGGATTATGAGAAACTAAAAACATTGTTTCTCCCACTAAATAGTAGTGTAGAATCTCCCATATTCCCCTATTTTAATGAGTGTTTATTTTTCCTTAGAAGGAATTAATGGTGATAAAATCATGAGGAGATTTGGAATGTTTTCCCTAATATATAGAGTGTATAAAATGTTGATCTAAGATAGGTCTTCAATCAACTGGTTGTATTCAAACCCTATAGAGGTGTTAGAGGTGTTAGTATAGGATGAAAAATGATCTTTGGGGGTTGTCTCAGACATGATGTTTTAATTATTGTAAAATTTTGTTTTAGGTATCTCTAAATACAATATAAAAGTATTTAAGGGTTTTGAAATGTTTAAAAGAATTTCATTTTTTCTAGTTTTGGGGGTATTTGGGACTTACATAGGATTTTTTTAAAAATCCAAGGAAATGACTAAAGTGTTACTCTTGAATAACTATTATGAGACAACAATTATAAAGATTGAGTAAAATGTTCATAATAATAATTTTTATAGAATCACTATTCCTAGTAAGAAAATTCTGAGTATTCCATTTTTTGAAATACAATGTTGAGTAATACATTCCTAGTGAAACTTTTCTGAGTGAGAATTTCCAATTGAGACTTTTCTATGAACGACTTTCCTAGTAAAAATTTATTGATTGATACATTTCTTGTATTACATTACTAAGTAATAAATTCCTAGTAATACTTTTCTATGTTTGATATCCCTAGTATGACATTTCTTCTTTTCCAAGTAATACTATGTTCAGAATGTCATTCCATGTAAGACATTATTGAGTATGACTTATTCTAGGGAGTTGAAAAATTTTCCCACTCCCAAATTTTGGATATGTCCAATTTCTTCCATATTTTTTAACTAATATTCAAAATGATATTTTCATTTGGGAACACACTATAAAATGAAAATTATGGTTTTTATAGAATTTGAAATAAAAAAAATCAACCAAATCACTCTATAGATCTACTATTATTCATTGAGTGAGAATATTTCCAATTAATTTTATAATCTACTGTTTTCTAATTTAAGTGGATGTTAAAGGAATGTTTAACGATCCATATAAAACCCTTCTTAATATTTCTATATATTTCATCATCCCTCATTAAAAATACTAATTTTAATGTTTTTTTAAAATAAAGTGAACATCGAAATTAAATTTGAACTGTTAAAATATTCTTAATGAGTGGAGTCTTGCATACACCACAATAGTGGTACCTAATTTTTTTTTATTTTATATGTTTGTTATAAGATGTATGTTAAAGAATCATAAGTGGTATGGTCTAGTTTAGACTGGGGATGAAACTTCTTGTAGTCTCTATTGTTCTTAAGGGTCAAAAGGGTAGTCTTTATTGTGAAAATATGGGTTTAGTCCCGGTATGTCATATCTTATGTGATAATAGGTTCCATGGTTTACTTTCCCTGAGGGAATCAATTATTATAAATTTTTTATTTTATTTCAACTGTGGTTTTGTGAGAATTAGTTTTTTTTAAATATGGTTTGGGCAAAGTTAAGGACTATAAATATAGAAAAATTCATTTTCAGGATGATATAGATGGTTTTAACTATTTATATATATGTGTGATGTGGATTTTAAGTGGAGATATGGGATTACTAATGGTGTGTACTTTTATTTTTGATATGTTTCCCACCATTAGTGACCAATGGTTTCATTGGGATCATGTGAAAAAAGAAAACATCCCATGAGGTTTTTAGTCTACTCATTTTTTCTGGTTCCCTCCATAGATTATGTGACTTATAGGATTATTTGTATCATATCTATAGAAGAGTTTCACAATGTTTAATTCCATGTTTTTTGGTAATTTTGATCAAAGTAGGTGGACATAATTCCTTCCATTTATGTTGGGTCTAATGAGTTGTGATTTGGGAGGGTTTTTATCACCATTCCTTTGGTTTTTTAGATGTTGATATAGAAATTAGAAAGAATTTGTAATTCTTTTGTACTTTTTAAATGGTTTTATGAGATACCTATGTGGTTTTGGGATGGTAAAAAATGGTTATATTGTTATTTTGGAATGTTATGTCATGTGGTATGGATTTTTTTAGATGTATATTGGATCTTCTAATATAATCAAATGTGGATGTATCATTTCACTTAGGTATGGTTTCAAACTAGTAAAAAATTACTTGAGGATTGCAGAGCATGATTGGGATGGCTATGAATTATGGTTTTACTTTTGTTATATACGTTTTTGAATATAGTAGTATACACATGGATATAATCTAGGGACAATGCTGGTGGTGGACTATAGAGTTCATAATCACGCCCTATACAATCCCTTCAAAAAACTAACATAATTCATGGTTCAAGCTTAAATAAAGGTAAATGGTTTTAAATTCAAAACCTTGAGGAGTTGGGAGCTACAAATAGTGCACAAGATGATTTGAAGGATTTTTAAGATGGTTCGAGTGGTTTTTTAAGGTCAACTTGGGGGTTCTTTTAGGTTATTTTCTTACTTTTATATGTGTGATTGTACCACTTTTGATCTTTTTTACTATTGTATGGCTAGAATGAAATGGAAGATATTTCTTTTATGGGACTTTAGTATATCTTGATTTATTGTTTTAGGTCATTTTAAATTATTTTCTTACATTTTTAGATTTTATTATATATCACTAGAGGTTATAGTCTCACCATTATCACCACAAAAAACCTCTCTATTATTCTGCATATTTTGGAATATAGGGTGTAACTCCAATGGTTATGTAGAGAACAAGTCTAAACACTAGGGAATGGAGGTCATAGGATAGTGGCATCATAAAGACAATTCAGATCATTGGTGTTACAAAGTAAAAATATGGTAGGGTGGTGATGAAGTGATATCACCAAGTTGTGTTAAATATGGGTTATTAAAAAATTATTTGGGTTATTTTAGATGATTGGTCTAAGAATATGTTAGAACTCGGTATAGATGTCATTTAAGTGTCTGGCTAGCACCTGTATGAATTGATGACTAGGTTAGTAAGGAAATTGGGATAACTATTTTTTAAATGGTTACAATTGTGATATTTTTTAGATATATTGGAATTTTATGTTATTGATTTTAATTTTTTATTCCTTCCTCAATAGGAAAGACATAGTATTAATGCATCATGATTGGAACATAGGTCTCACATGAAATATGTGTGTTTATTATGATTTTTTTATGGAACCTCAAATAAAAAAGGAAGTTTTTAGATATTTAATGTTTCTAAAATAGACTAAAATATGTTTCCCATATATAGTATCTTAGTGTAATTCAACTTTGTAAACACAATAATGGTAGAGAATCGATAAATAAAAATTTGTACAGCTATTTAAATCATCTAAAACAGCCAATATGTTATTTTTCTGAATATATTCTCTATGGAATCATACTCAACCATTCCATACATTTAATTACTATTGTGAATAAGCATGTTATAAAATAAATTTATTTTGTATGTGGTACCTAACATTGATATGTGTGGGTGGGGACCATAAGGTTGAATGTTTGTGAATTTAGTACAGTAAGGAAGTATAAGACATAGTGAATTTCACTTCCTATTATAGTCATATCCATTTGTAATGTTATATATTTTTTATTATGTTATTTGGTTCTCAGTGAGATTCCACATTGAGTACCTCTACAAGGGGGTCAAGAAGGGGTGACATAGTCCATCTAGGGTGTGTAATGGATAAGGCTCCTGATGATAGTGGTGGAAATGATCCACAAGTAGAGGATCTAAGGAAGCTAGGATAGCAATAGTGGGAAGAGTAACTTGGAATGTGGTTAGTTTAGTAGCTCAGGAAGAAATTAATAAGAATTATCCAAAGTACTGGTTAGGTATCATAGGGAGCTAATCCATCTATGGAATAATTTTAATGGGTGTTCTATTGACAAAAATGACCCTTGTTCAAGGGAGAGGGGGACCATAGGCAGTGTAGTATTGGATTAATTCTATGAAGATGATATTTTATCATATTGAAATATTCTTATAGTGTTGGGTGAAGTTTTACATATTTATTCTGAAGGATAGGAAAACAATGATGTGACATTTAGGTATAGGAATGTAGGCAAGGTGTATTGATATGGAAGAATATGGGGTTTATATTTTTCATGATATTAATTCATAAGACACAAATGGAGGATTGATCCCATGAGCTAATACACTATCATTAGGGATATAAATCAATTATGAATTATGATTAGAAATGTAAATTTGTTTTTTAATTTTCACCCATGTAGGCTAGAGATGAGGTCACCTTGATGAGATGGTTCAAGGATTGTTTATGAAATGGTATTAGTATACAAGTAATAATATTCTAGAAGATGTTGTTAATGGAGGTAAACAACTAAAAATTAAAATCTTATAGAAACATTATTGGTGGGGCTATACTAAGTAGAGTAGTTGGGTTGGGCGAGACATGTTGTGTAAGTTCGGGTAGCAGAAGTAATGGTCAAGATAAACCCAATATTGTAGTAAGAGTAGTGGTTTGATGATGCCACCATAGAGTGGATCTTCATTGGTGTCATTATATTGTGGATAGGTGCACATGAGCCTCAGCACGGTCGGTGAGGAATCTCCAAGTGCATCAAAGAGACCCAGTTTTGATTCCAGGTAGAGGCAAAAATCTGGTATTGTAGCAGTACTATAGCAGGTAATGTAGATGTATAGTATCAGGTACGATAGTAGGTTCTGTTTGGTATTGTAGAAGCCAGAACTATTCATTTTAGGGCCACCGGTTTGGTCCTAGAGTCCTTAAGGCCTTCAGGCCAGAAAGTACTTTGGGTTAGTAAGGATTTGGGTCCACCTTAAGGCCTTCGGGCCGCATGATGTGAAGATGAAAAATCAAACAAGTTCTACAAGGAACAATCCCTAGAAGAGGATCTAGATCAAGGAGAATTCACCAGAGTAGATATAATAGATTTGGAAGAATGTTAGTGTTTTAAATTTTCCATCGGTACTAGGCATGTGCACCTATGATCATAGAAACATGCCAAATAGCCATGCAAAGGTGGAGAGTTGGTGACGATGAAGATGCTTGGAAGGAGCAGTTTCAAGTAGTCATTATCTATAATGAATTCATTTAATACCTTCGAGTCATGTAATGTCACGAAGCCTACATTACATGTAAGGGTTCCCATTTATCCCTTAAAATGAGGATTATCAAAAATGAATAAAAAAATGAAATCCTTCATTCCATTCAATAAGAGTGTATTGTGGGTAGGTTGGATTCATTCAGTCCTAGTGTTACCAACTACTAAAATATTGCTTTTCATATAGATAAATAGGAAATGTTGTGAGATTTCATTTGAAAATGACACATAAATCTAGGATTCATGGAGTTCGTCAAACTATAGGATCTGATGAAGGATCAAGAGTTGAACTGGGAGCTGGTATTTTTGATTTATATATATGTGTAGCATGGGGAAATGAGATAGATACCTAGCCATCGAGATAGTGACTAGTGGGAAGTAAAAGTTGTAATGGCCTAGGTATTTATAGAATAATACCTTTTAATATATATTAATATTTATAAATAATATATTAATTTTATGTTAAATAGAACCCTTTTTCTGATAACATACTCAACATGCAACAACGGGTTTCTTTGAGATCTTATGTTGCACACAACTTTGAGTTATACTAAAAAATAATACAATAATATTATTATTATATTAAATGGTAGTTTAAACCTAGTTGTTATACTGGTGGGAATGAATATAAATAACTAAATTATGATTACACATTTTTGTTAAATGTTTTTCTATTTATCCAATAAATTTTAGAGTCTTAAAATAAGAATGAATATGATTTTAAGCATGAAATACTCTAATATTTTTGTAAGGTCATTTTACCGCCTATCGAAGGAGAACCCTTTTTTATCTAGTTTTTCACTTTTATATGTTATATTTGAAAAAATAAAATTCTTCTTCAGAAGTGGGACATAAAAATTTACTTTGGATGAAATTTTGGTATTTTTCTGATAAAGTTTATTTTTAAATTAATAGTAAAAAAATACTGCATTTTAATTCCAAACTACCTTTTCATCTAATTTATTTATATAGTTAGATTGTATTATTAATTGGTTATAAAGTATAATTGGATTCTGTATTTATAATTTAATCCAATTATGGTCATTGAATGTAATTTTACTTTTAAATGGGGCATAAACACATGTCAATCTTTTGATTGTTATTACATATTAAAAACCCACTTTTTGGTTTTGAAAATAGGAATTAATTTAAAATTAATTACTGAAACTATTGTTTTTTTAATTTAAAAAAATTGATTCTGTATTTGGAATCATAAGGTTAAAATTTTGTAAATAGGTACCTTTTATTTTGGGACATTATGAATACTAAATTTATTAAATATTTTATTTATCATGGTTAAAAGGTAAATCCAATAAATAAGGGTAAACAAATAATATGACAATAATATAAAAATACCATAAAATGTGTCCTAATCCTATTGGATGATATATGTCTTACCATGGGCATATTTTTGTCAATTTTGGGACCCCATGGATCCACATGGGAGTGATAATGACATGTTACATTAATTGATTTAATGTAATGATAAAAATGACATAAAAAGGTTTCTTTTACTAAAAAAATTATATGGGGTTATATAAGTGATATATTCCACTATGAATAATAATTATAAATCTAAAATTATTTTCTACATCATTATATTTTATTTATATTTTTTAGACATTAAATAAATAAATTTATTTATGGCACAATGATGATGTAGTGATTACCTTATTAATGAATGATTTAAATAAATGATTTAAATAAATGATATTATAAATATTAAAATAAATTTATTTTGAAACTTGTTATTCCATAAACTAATTTTATGGATGTTTATGAATTTTTATATTTTAATAGTAATTTATTTTCTATAGAATCAAGTGGTTATGGGTTTCTTAAAAAGTCCTGATATGAATAGTATAAAAATCGATGTAAATGTGTTTTTAAGAGAAATACAATTTCATTAAATGATATAATAGTCCTAAAAATATATGATTCAGAAAAATGACTTAGATAATGTGGAAAATGTCATTAATTAACCACTTTTGGTTCTTTTGGGATTTTATTGTAATTATAGTAACCATAAACTATTAAATACAGGAATACATGGTAAGAGTTAATGTTTTTAACTAAGGGTAAAATAAAAAAAAGTTATGGTTACATTTGTGGCCAAGAATTGTCTAAAACATATAGGTTGAGCGGTTTTAGACCAAAAACCATCTTATCTTTGAAATAAATGACTTTGGGACCATTTGAAACTGAAAATCATTTCATAATAAAATAATATTTTAATACCTTCCAAAAGTGCCCCCCCACCATCTTCAAAAGGTAATCACCTATACCCATTTACTCACACCTCTCAAGCACCTTATCTAATCCAAATTCTACTCAATTAATCTCCCAACATCTCTCACTTCCTTCTACAATACTTACCTTGGGAAGAATGCAATTCAATAAATCCTTTTATCACAAATAAAAATAAGTTACACGTTTTAGAGGTCGCATCTTTTGTAAAGTTCCTTTCCATTATTTTATTCTTAACTCTATATTTTATTCTTATTCATTTATTACATAAAAAAATTAACTTAAATATAATATGATGTTTTTATGATATGAATTTAAACTACACTTACACACACCTCCATCTAATGGATACAGATATAATGTTTCTGTGCACGACGAATTGCTGCCTCATGAAATGATGATTATTTGATTTTCCCCTACCACCTCTCATGATGGCCATTAGGATGACCCTGTATTTATATATGATATATATTATAATTATTTTTTCTATATACTTCTATATTATTTAATTACATCTTACCTTTATGATTTCCATAATGTGTAAATATGATAATTTCATTTGAGGACGTGTGGAATACTACCCCTCATAGTGATATGACTCATTCATTCCATACATGGAACGTATAAAGGATGGAGTTAATGAAATTATGTTACATATATATAATTTTATATTATACTATAATTATAATATACCTATTTGTCATTTTGTTTTCATTTTTTTACTATGAAAAACAAATGAAAGTACAGTTCATGTGCATATACGGCTTACTGTATCAACGAATGGTGCATTTAATTTTTTATCTCAAAATGTTATGGACTATTATAAATACATATATAATATATATATTATATTTTAATCATTAATTCTATTCTGGAGTAAAATTAATTTTTACCACGTGGAAAATTTATAATTAAAACAAGATTATTTTCGACTCAAGTACCCAATATCTACAAAAGGATGATATTAACTTAAATAATCTAGTAATTTTTATAACATGGTATTATGTGATATAAAAGTAATATTATTCTTGAATAAGGTTCTTAATAAAGTAAAAATTAAATTATGTTTCTTATTCAGGAAGAATTAGGAACACAAATGACGAATCAGACTCAAGGTAAGGGACATCGTCTCAATCTCATTTCATTAATGACTATTTTAATAAAACCTCTTTCTTTTATATGGATTATAATAAAACCCTTTGAATTTTACTTTCATTAAATGGGAATATTTTTTTATGAAGTGTTTTACTAAATGATAAAAGTAATTTTTTTAACGTATATGGTGACAATGACCTCTCCCCTACTGTAATCGTTATTTGGTATTTGGCTTCCTCTATAAGCCTTAATGTTTTCAAAAGGAGAAGAAATAAATTATTTTCTTCTTAGTCGTTTTTGTATTGAAAAGGGGTTTTGAAATGGATTGATTTTTTTAATATCTCAAAATGATTTCTTGTGATTTCAAATGAAAATATACTAGTGGAATGTTGATATTTGCAATATTTTATGAGTTATGATTATATATTTGTACATGGAAATTTGACAAGTGGTTACATGATAAACCAATGATGGTTGGTTATGTGATAAACTAAATGATGGGTACTTACTTGATAAACCAAGGACATGTTGTTACGTTATAACCTCCAATGCATTGGGTATGGAAGGCAGTTGTATGGTTATTCCATTTAGTGATATGTGTGGAATTCAACTGTATGGTCATTCTATTTATGTTTTTTATGTCCCAAGATACCTTTATATGTTTTATGTTGCTTTATATGGGATTTATATTAATATTTTGGTTACCAAAAGGGTAAGAAATAATTTTCTACTCAATGAAGTGTTTTTTCTACTTCTTAAAGGTGAAAAGTATTAATTTATGATTAAGTTTTCATGGTTTACTTATTTTCACAAGACAAAAAAAATTCATTCATTATGTATCACTTATTGAGATCTTTATGCTCATCCCAAGTTTTTAATTAATTTTCATAGGACATAAAGAAGAATATAGTCAAGGATGGGATCAAGGAAATGTTATAATGTTAAAACATGAAACTATGTCATGATTCTTTTTAAAGAGTTTTTGTTTTATAAAAAATTGATAGTGATTTATAATTTTCTACTTCTAATACTAAAGATTTCATGTATTAATTATGACCGAATTCTCTAAATATCTAAACCTAAAAATAACTTTGATGTGAATTAAAGTCAAATAAATTAATTATCTCAATATTATGTTGTCAGAACCCAGATCTTCTTTTCTGGTATGTTTTTCTCTTTTCTGGTGTTTTAGAGAAAAAGGGGTGGTTCTGGAAATTTTTAAAGTACATGTTGTATACTTATATGTACACATCATGTACTCTTTTACCGCATTTAGCCATGTGTTGGCCGTGTAATGGCCAAGCACACATCTGTGTGTGCTGACCTGGAGACTGCCTAAAGTGGGGGCTGGTAAGGGCAAGTATAGTTCATGTACTTATAAATTGCACATCGTGTAGTTTATTTTTTTTCATGAAACGGACTGGGGATGCGTCTAATTGGTAGAAGAATATTCTTCTTATCCTTCTTCGGCTGAGAGCACCCGTACGGTGCCGATCCTTCCCTGATCCCCCAATCGAGCATCCATTCTTCAAATCGAACTATGTCGGTTGCATTGTAACCAGATTAGTGAGTTCTGTCTTCTTCTTAAACCTAATTTCCTGATTTCTCTTCTCTCGTGAGTTATCCTCGGTTGAACCTTTTTGATACTTTTATAGATCTACCATGTTCTAGGTCAATCCAAGGGCCGACTCCGGGGTATATCGATCATACAACGTTGAGGTAGGTGGTTTGGGCCTTTCTATAGATAGTCTTTGAGTTTTATGTGCAGGAGTGCCCAATACCCTATTCGGGGTATTGCATGTTTACGGTTTAACACTATTATTGCCTATTATTATTTATATGCTTGAGTAGAGGACAATTGAATATGAATAGGGTTAATTTCTTTGTTATGGATGTGTTTCCCATGCTTGTATTGTTTTGACCGTTTGGTCTTGCTTAGCCTGTTAGGCTGCCTGCTTTCTATTCCTAGTGATAATAGAATGGAGTGATATTATTTTTATGACATGTTGTTATGTTGTAGACTATTTAGACAAGTAGTTCTTGAGGAATACTTTGACCATTATATATCTCTATGCTCGATTGAATTACACAGGGTCGTGAGAACCTAGGGTTGTAGACCATATGGAGAATGGACATTAAGGGCTTCTCTAGAGTGTCTGTTTTAGATACGATGTGAGACCATAGGGGGAATGGACGTAAGTGCTTCCTCAAACTGTCTGTAGTTCCTGGATGCAGGCCTTTTGTGGAATTAGACGTTGAGTGCTTCCGAGAGCACATTTTAGTTACCAATACAAGACTATAGGGGGAATTGGTAGTGATTTCTTCCTCAGAGAGTCTGTGCAAAAGTTGAACCAGAGGGGGTTAGACTGTGTGTACTTCCCAGAGGGTTACTTGTGTTTGTTTTGGTTGGAAAAGAGGGGTTAGGCTCTGAGTACTTCCTAGAGGTTTCCCTGCTTGTGATTAGCTTCCTACTTAATATCTGATAATTGAATGCATTTGAATCTATAGGATTGTTTACTTTTGAGTACTTCCTTGTTTACTGCTTCATTTTGATTATATCCTGCCATATATTTTCACTGACAGTTAGGCACAGATCTTTGGGTTGTTTCCTACTGGGATTTAGTCTCACACCCTGTTTAGGTCATTTTTTAGGGCCCAAACAGATTATATTGTTATAGGTATAGATAAGGTCAAGCGCCCTTCTACTTCAGGTACTTGATTGTTGCAGAGCTGGGGAGCATGGGACCAAGCTAAGGCTTGCGATGTAGTGGAGCATTTTAACTGTTTTCTATTGTACTTTGGTTTAGTATTGTATTCTAGCATTGTTACTTGTTAGGATTCTTTCCTAAACATATGTATCATGCATCATATATATATATATATATATATGTTTGTGTGTGTGTGTGTGATCTAATTGTTTACTACTTCCGTTGTTTACCTATTTCATGTTTTACTGTTTCTACCATTGCTATCTGTTTTACTTTCACTGTGTTACTCTGCCAATTAGGGAATAGATTCCCCAGTATCACACCCAAGGCCCTCGCTGTTAGTCGGCGGCCTCTAGCATTCAAGTAAATGCTCTTGAGGCCATGTGACCAACCGGGTACGGGGCACCTTTGGGCGGCTTCTGGAACTAGGACATTACAAAGTAGTATCATAGGGTTCCTTTATTCTTGACATACTATTTAGAGCCTATATCCAAGGATAAGAAAGAAATAGGTACTTGGTAATAAGTTGTGCCTGGGGGTAGCTGACCCATGTACAGGGAAAATCCAATTTACCTCGTATATTGCAATTTTTCTAGTTTTGCAATTTTACAATTTATTTGATTTCACTGTTGGGTGGTTCACATGTATTGTGTAGTTATTGTTGATATTATTGAGGTTTTATTTCTATTTCAACCTGATGAGATGAGGGTATTCCACCTTATGCATCATATAGGCACTTATTATAAATCACATGCCATGCATTCCTGCCATGATATTTAGGGTGCCTTAGTAATTGCATGTTGTTGGGATAGATGTTCTGATAGATATTCATGTTGTTGTGATTGATGCATTAATAGAATACCTACATTTGATAGGGTGTTGAATTTTGTATGGATTTATTTGAATGAACACTAAACATTGGTGCTTGGGGTTTTATGGGCCCTCATAGACCAGATTTTAGTGGATCATTGCTCTGTTATGTTTATTTATTACATGTATATGATGCCAAAATTTGATTCGTGGGGAGTATTGGTCATCACGGATCAGAAATTTGGCACTTTAATGTTTTTATCAGTGTTTTTATGGATTCTAGAGTAGTTTTTGTGGCTTACTATCCAGAAGAACCCCGATTACACACTATGTAATGATGAATACACGCCATGTGTCCTATTCGGGAAAGAACTATTTTTCTTGAGTACATTCCATGTACTATATGTACACACCGTGTAGTCTCTAATCGTGTCACTGACTCTCTGGGAAAAGACACAGGGTTGAGAAATCTTCGGTGGGACACACTGTGTACCAGATGTACACATCGTGATTCATATAACTTGTGTCCACCCATGTGACTAATGACATGGATAAATGAAAACTTAAGCTGTACATGTCATGTCAGGTTTGAACATGCTGTGTAGTGTAACCTTTGTATCCGGTCATGTAACTAACAACATAGGTCGGTGAGGTTCGTTAAGTACATGCCGTGTCTGGAACTAACACACCATGTAGTCTTGTTCTAGGATAACAGTGTGGCTTAGCCGTGTATAAGAACTCGGGTAGGGTAAGAGGATTCATGTACACGTCGTGTGTTAGGAATACACACCGTGTATATGGGGTGTTACATGACCTAGGATGGAAAAAGTTCACGCCCATATGAAGGCTTAAGGGAACATGTCGTGCAGTCATTATACACGCCGTGTATCCGTGTTTTGAAATCTTGAATGATTGCTTTCTCTTGTTCTGTTATCATACTTCTATGTTTCATCCCTTGTTAATCATGATCTAATTTGTGTGCTTGACCTTGAAAATTCATGCCTATGAGACGTCCTTCGGTTGTCCGCCAGTTATGTAGCAGTGATCATACACTAGATATGGCCGATCAGGTACTACCAGCAGATCCTCCAATTGTTCTAGTATTGGCACAAGCCATTATTCTAGACACAGGTGCTAAAGCATAGTTCTGAGAGGGCTTTATGAGTTTCATACAGACCTTCTGAGGAGTACCATATCCTACCCCTTCTATGGTAGATTGACAGGGGTTTTACAGTAGCTGCATCCTCCCACCATCATAGGGGATGGATGACCTCCAGCTGTAGAGTCATGGTTAGAATCCATGCTTTCTATCTTCAAGCATCTGGTGAGGCCTCCAGGGAGGAGAGTGAAGCTCCCTACGTATATGATTCGGGACTCCGCCAAGAGATGGTGGGATGTGATCTCATAGGCGGGACACCTGTAGGTTATGTCGTGGGATGAGTTACAGTGTTCCTTCTATGACTATTTATACTCGGAGACATTGCGGACCAATCGATCCCGAGAGTTTATGAATCTGGAGCAGGTTACTCTCTCAGCTATAGAGTACTCTTCTCGTTTCACTGAGCTACAGTGATTTATGCCTATCCAAGGAGGTGATATGTTATTTCTGATAAGGAATTCTGAGGATGGTCTAAGGCATGACATCTGATCTCAGGTGAACATTTTTATGTTGACTTCCATCACTTCTATAGTCAACAAGCTCTGATCACGAAGCGCAATCTGAGGGATTCTTGAGTGGTGAGCCAGTGTGGTTCGATATCCAGAGTTGGTATCCCTCCTACTGATAGCATGAAGCACTGAAGGGAGTCTACGTGCAGAGATCTGAAGAGACGAGATATATATTCTAGTGGCCAGGTGGTGTGCTAACAGTACGGGAAGATCAGGCATATGAGGCCACATTTCCCGAGATCCCCAGTGGAGTACCAATCATGCGGCAAGATGGGCCATCTTCGGTGCTTCTATTAGTTCTGTTCACCCGCAGATGGTGACATAGGTTCTTCTATGACTCCTCGTTCAGGAGAAGCACCACCAATTTTTCACCCGTATGGGAACTGGAGTTCTTCTGGCCATTCAAACCGAGGTAGAGGTCATGGCCGTGGTATCCAATCACCATTATTTCAGTGACAACAGGGTGGATCATCTCAGTGTGGTTAGGCAGGGTCACAGGGCCGCAGTGCAGGCCAATCTTTTGTAGAGGAGCAGACCCAGAACGAGCAAGATCATGGACCCTCTACAGTTCGAGGTACAATCCTAGTTTCCTCAGTTTTAGCTTCTGCTCTTTTCAATATTGGGGCTTCCCATAGCTTCATATCATTTTCTATTGTGGAGAGACTTGGGATCTGTACCTTTTCTTCTGCTGATATCATGATTCTAGACACAGTGTAGGGGACATGAAAGGCTATTACACGTCTTTTCAAGGAGTTTCCTCTCGAGGTTGGTGGGTGTCACTTCCTATGGGACCTTTATATACTATAGATGATAGGCTATGATATCATTCTCGAAATGAACTAGGTATTTACCTTCCTGGTAGTTGACGATTACTATCGTCATAGGGTGAGTTTCGCATCACCAGAGGGCAGATCGTTTCTTCATAAAGGAAAGTGGGATGTCCAGGAGAGCATAGCAGGATCTGAGAATCGTGGATTGGGAGGAGTTACAACCCATTTTTCTAGTATGTATCTGGATGACCAAGGGACTTCACAGATGGACTTTCCTCTAGTGGTGGATCATTTCAGGGATGTCTTTCCAGATGACTTTTCAGGCTTGTCTCTAGTGCGTGAGGTAGAATTTTCTATTGAGCTCGTTCCAGGAGTCAAACCAGTGTCCATTCCTCTTTATAGGATGGCTACACCTGAGTTGAAGGAGCTCAAGAAGCAGTTGGAGGAGTAGCAGGCAAAGGGTTTCATCTGACCCAGTACTTCTCCTTGGGGTTCGCCTATCCTATTTTTGAAGAATTTAGACGGTACCCTCCGAATTTGTGTGTATTATCATATGTTGAACCAGTTGACGGTTAAGAACCGATATCCCTTTTCGGGGATTGATGATCTATTTGATCAACTACAACGAACCTGGTTGTTCTCAAAGATTTACTTGAGATACAGTTAACATCAGTTGTGCGTTAGACCATCACATGTACCTCTTAAATCATTTTGGATTAGGTATGGTCTATACATGAATGTGTTTTTGAAGTTTGGTCTCACGAATGTGCCTGCATTTTTCATGGAACTGATGAACCGAGTGTTCTTTATATACTTGGATTCTTTTGTGGTAGTCATCATGGACGATATCTTGTTGTACTCTCACACTTGACACAACCATGCCTCATATCTTGAGATCATTTTGAGTACACTGAGAGAGAATCAATTATATTTTAAGCTCCCAAAATCCAATTTTGGATGGACCAGATTCACTTCTTGGGTCATGTTATCTCAGAGAAAGGAGTATCAGTTCACCCATATAAAGTGAGAGTAGTAGTTTCTTGGGAGTATCCAAAGAATGTATTTGAGGTAGAAGATTTTTCTATGGATGGATAGTTACTATAGATGTTTCATACATGACTTTTCAAGCTAAGCAGCACCATTGATGGGCCTAACTAAGAAGGGCGCAAGGTTCTTGTGGTTAGATTCTTGCATGACAACCTTTCAGGAGCTGAAACGTAGGTTGACTTCAGCACCGTTACTAGTATTTCCAAATCCAGGAAAGATCTATACTTTTTATTATGATGCATTAGGTATCGGTTTGGGAGTAGTGCTTATGTAGGGGGAAGGGTTTTTTTGTATACGGGTCTCGGTAGTTGAGGCCACATGAGAGGAACTACCTAACACATGATCTCAAGCTGGCTGCAGTTGTTCATGCTTTACACTGTTGGAGACACTACCTATTGGGAGAGAATTTTGTGATTTTCATAGACCAAAAAAGTCTCAAGTATATCATCACTCAACGTGACATGAATGTGAGACAACGAAGGTGGGTTAGGTACCTTCAGTCCATTGACTTTGAGCTTTCCTTCATGCTTGGGAAGGGAAATGGTGTGGCTGATGTGTTGAGCAAGAGGACTCAGATGCAGGTAGTTCATGAGGTTAGTAGTGAGTGGCAGCTTATGGCTCTATTCTTTGAGATGCATCTGGAGGTGCACGAAAGGTAGGGGCATAATTTTCTTTCTTCTGTAGATGTTACCTAGACTCTACTTGATCATGTGAGAATGATGCAGCTATCATATTTAGAAGGCTTGGTTCTACGGGAAAGTGTGTTAGGAGAGGAACCTATTCCTGGATGGACCAAAGGCGAGGATGAGATCATGCATTTTCATGGGCGCGTATGGGTGCTAGCAGACATATGTGAGGAGATGATGTGAGACTTTCATTCCATAGTTTGGGCAGTTCATCCTAGTTTCAGGAAGATGTATCGTGATCTACACTGTTAGTATTGGTTCCCAGGTATGAAGGGATATGTTGCTGATTTTTTCTTGAGATGTTCCACCTATTAATAAGTGAAGGTGGAGCATCTGCGACCCGTCGGGCTTTTTCAGCAGTTACCCAATCCCAAGTGAAAATGGAACGATGTCGCAATGGACTTCGTGATGGGTTTACAAAAGTCTTATCGAGGGAATGGTGCAGTTTGGGTTGTCATTAAAAGACTCAAAAAGGTTGCTCACTTCTTACTGATTAAGGAGAACTTCAGTTTTGATGAGCTGGGATGGTTTTATATCTAAGAGATTGTGTGTTTACACAGATTTCTTCACTTCATTGTTTCATACAGGGATTCCCATTGTACTTCTTGGGACTGGTAGGGACTTTAGAAGGCTTTAGGTACATAGGTAATTTTGAGTACAGAATACCATCCCCGGATAGATTTCGAGTCTGAACGTACGATTCAGGTGCTTGAGGATATGCTTCAAGCATGCATCCTTGATTTTGGAGGTTCGTGGGGGAATCACATACTTTTTGTGGAGTTTTCCTACAATAATAGATTTCAATAAAATATTCAAACATCACCTTCTGAGGCTTTGTAGGGTAGGCCAAACCGATCACCCTTATGTTGGCTGGAGGAAGGAGAGGCAGCTATGCTGGGACCTCATCTTGTCCAGGAGACAATAGAGTAGATAGAGTTGATTCAGAAGAGGATGGCTACTACACAGTCTCAACAGAAGTATTATGCTGATCGACAGAGACGAAATCAATAGTTCATGGTCAGGGATTAGGTTTTCCTACATGTCACATCGAGGTTGGGACAAAGGAGGATTAGGAGAGACCGTAATTATTCACCGAGGTATGTTGGGACATTTGATTTGTTAGAGAGAGTCAGGACCATTGCCTATCGGTTGTAGTTACCTCAGAGATACCAGGATATGAGTGATGTCTTTTACGTTTATCAGATTCAATGTTACTTCTCAGACCCATCTCATGTTTTTCCACCCGAGGAGGTTGAGTTAGAGGTGGGCGCCTCATTCGAGGAGCATCCTATCCGTATTGTTGATCGATGTATGAAAGTTCTATGTGGCTAGCATGTTCCTCTGGTATGAGTGCTATGGCAGTACAGACGAGTAATGGACGAGGCCATGGAGAGGGAGGTCGATGTACGATCATAGTGGCTGGATCTTTTTGTGGTTTCTTCTTCTTTGCTGCCTTTCTAGGGAAATTAGAGGTTGTATTTCTTTAAGGGGGAAGTTTGTAAGAACTCGAATCTTCTTTTTTGGTATGTTTTTCTCTTTTTTGGTGTTTTTAAGAAAAAATAGTAGGTTCTTCAAATTTTTTAAGTACACGTCGTGTACTCTTTAGCCACATGTAGTCGTGTGCTGGCCATGTAATGGCCGAGCACACAACCGTGTGTGGTGACCTAGAGACTGCCTAATGCGGGTGCCCCTAAGGGAAAGTACATGCCGCGTACTTCTAAAGTAAACTCCATGTACTTTATTTTTTTCATTAAATAGACTGGGGTCACGTCTAATTGGAAGAAGTATCTTCTTCTTTTCCTTCTTTAACCGAGAGCATCTGTACGGTGCCGATCCTTCCACAAGCCCCTGATCGAGCATCTGTTCTCTGAATCGAACTCCATCAGTTGAGTTAGAATCACATCGGTGAGTTATCTCTTCTTCTTGAACCTCATTTCTAGATTTCTCTTCTCTTGTGAGTTATCCTCAATTTAATGTGTTATAAATTTTTATAGATCTATCATGTTCTAGTTCAATACAAGGGCTGGAGCTAGGGTATATCGATCATAAAATGCCGAGGTTGGTGGTTTTTTCCTTTCTACAAATAGCCTTTGAGTTATATGCGCAAGAGTTCCCAATACCCCATTCGAGGTATTGTGGGATTACGGTTTTAACCCTGTTATTGCCTTCTATGATTTATGTGCTTGAGTAGAGGAAAATTGAATGTACATAGGGTTAATTGTAATTCTATGGATGAGTTTCCCATGCTTGTATTATTATGACCATTTGGTCTTGCTTGGCCTGTTAGGCTGCTTTCTTTCCATTCCTAGTACAGATAGGATGGAGTGATATTATTTTTCTAAAATGTTGTTATGTTGTAGACTGTTTAGCCAAGTAGTTATTGAGGTATAATTTGGATGTTATATATCGTTGTGCTCGATTGACTTACACAGGGCCGTGAGAACCTGGTGTAGTAGACTATAGGAAAAATGGACGTTGAGGGATTATCCATAGTATATGTTTTCTGATACGATGTGATACCATAAGGGGAATGGATGTAAATGATTTCTCAGAGTGTCTTTAGTTCCTCGATGTCGGCCACAGGGGGAATTGGACATTGAGTGCTTCCCTAGAGCGCCTTTTAGTTACCGATACAAGACTATAAGGGGAATTGACAGTGAGTGCTTCCTCAAAGAGTCTATGCAAAATCTAAACCAGAGGTGTTAGACTGTGTATACTTCTCATAGGGTTTCTTGTGTTTGTTTTGGTTGGACCATAGGGGTTAGTCTGTGAGTAAATTATAGGGGGTTCCTTGCTTATAATTAGCTACCTACTTAATATCTGATAATTGAATGCATTTAAAACTATAGGATTGTTTACTTTTGAGTACTTCCTTGTTTACTGCTTCATTTTGATTATAGCCTGCCATATATTTTACTGAATTTTAGGAACCTATCTTCAGGTGTTTCCTATTCATATATAGTCTCATACCCTATTAGGGTCATGCTTTTAGGCCCAAATAGATTATATTGTTACAGTTATAGATAAATACAATCATCATTCTACTTCAGGTACTTGATTATTGCGGAGCTGGGGAGCATGGGACCAAACTGTGGCTTGCGATGTTGTGGAGCATTTTATCTGTTTTATATTGTACTTTATTTTAGTATTTTATTCCATTATTGTGACTTGTTTGTCTACATTCCTAAACATATGTATCATGCATCATATATATATGTGTGTGTGTGTGTGCTCAAGTTGTCTACTACTTATATTGTTTACCTATCGCATGTTTTACTATATCCACTATTGCTATCTGTTTTACTCTTTCTATGTTACTCTGCCAATTAGGGAATAATTTCCCCACTATCCCACCCAAGTCCCTCGCTGCTAGTCAGTAGCCTCTGGCATTCGAGGAAATGTGCTTGAGGCCATGTGACCAACCAGGTACGGGGCACCTTTGGGCAACTTCCAGAACTGGGAAATTACATATGTAATTTTTAAATTCGGGTCCTTATAGTTGGTATCAAAGGTCAGTTTATATAACATTATAGGTTAGGGTGATATTTAAGCATAAGTGAAAAGTTTTATATAACCACATTGGTTAGCATATTAGAGAGATTCATATTATTTTAGATAAATTGAATTTGTTTAAGATAACATAAATAAGTATATATTATTGTTAACATTCCTTAAAAGTGAGTAAATGATGATTTTACTGATATAATCACACTAAACATTTTGGTTTTTGAGTAAATGGAGAGATATTGTAGGCCCCAAAGTAACAATGGATGTGAAGAAAATAGTGGTTGTTTTTTGAATAACAAAACTGAATGAAATATAATCTAAAATGAGATCTCTTATGGTTATTCTAAACCAACAATATGGAGACATTATTTACCACTTGAACCTTGGTGATATTTCTAAGTCATCATATATGCGAGAAACAAATCCCTATGGAATTTCAGGTAATAATCATAAAGGTAAGTATATTCAAAACCCAATGTGTCAAGGATGTGGGAAGAAACACCTAGGAGAATGATTCAAAGGTTTGGAAATATGCTATAGATGTGGTAATTAAGTTCATAAAGAAATAACCTACCATAGAAATAGAAATCATTCAGTTGACTCTAGGAAAGGGGAAAAAGTTCTTTCTGAGGGATCAATTGAATGTTTTAAATGTGGTGTGCATGGTCAATGTGGAAATAGACGTCTTATAAAGATGGTTCTATAATGGAATCATCAGGACCGTACACATATATGTTTACCAATAGCTAATTTCATACTAATTTAAGATGAGGAAACTAAAAATAACCTATGAATGGTATGGATTATTTCATAGCTCATGTTTTGACATTATTAAAATCGTGGGGCATTATGAATGATTTTTCTGTAGGAAATAAATATAAAATAATAATATGGAAACACAAATAAAGGATCATGGATAATTTTTTATGATTAAGATGTATAAAATTTAGGAATTGAAGAGTTATTTTGGATATATGGATGATGATATGTTAAAATGTATTAATAATGGGATTACTTTGGAAGAATTCTAGTATTTTTAAACCTGAAGTTTGTTTTATAAAAATTTTAATTGAGGAAGAATTTTCTTTTGTTTTATGGATATTATTATAAAGAACCATTAGGGTTTATATGATCCTTGAATTTGAGGCAATTTAGGGTTATTAATTTTTGGGATGCAAAATGTGAGGTATGAGATAACCTTTGAGGTTAAAATATATTATTGTTATTTTTGTGGAATTTATCTCATTTTTTGTAATGTTATAAAATTATATAGTTCTTGTAATGGGACAACATGTAGATCATGTGACAACCCGTCGCGTCAGACAAAGATGTGGGAATCGAACCCACAACCAAAGTGAAACTGGGATTTATCGCCTACCAGTGGCCTACATGAAGTCCCTGGTTAGTATAACTTATTCATTTTAGTTAGATAATTTTATGGATTAAGAATAAATTGATTTTGGTAACTTATGTTTTATCAAATGGATATCCTTATTATAGGAAAATTATTGTGTGATTAAGTGATAAATGTTATTTTGGAAGATTTTCGCTCTTTTGGGAACACTATATGCCTACGGAAAATAGAATACTATGGGATTTCATTTGATGAGTAGTGGAGAAATTTTATTTTGGAAGAATATATGTTTTTATTGTGGACTTATAGGAATTCAGTTTAGTTATGGAATTTATAAACCTATATTGTCGAATATGTGATTAGGTTAATTACTTTTCAGTATGATACTTTAAGAGTAATCAATGTTATTTGGAGATAAATGTTAATATTTATCATGGAAGACTAGGTGATCAAATCCTTATGAATTTTTGGGTTTCAATATTAGTTTGGATAACTTTGAATAATATTAAGGACAAATTTTTATATAATGATATTTATTGAACTTTGGGTATTGTTTGTTGAATTTTGGAGATTATGAGTGGTATTTCATTTATAAATAATTCTCCTTTTGGGTATTATCAGATCTTGTACTTACCATTTTGGTTCTGGTTAGTGGTTCAAGAGATTTTGAATAGATAGTTAATCTTTTTAGGGTTATGTGATTTATTTTAGAAGTTGATTCTAGTGCTTTATTAGTGACCAAGTCATATTGTGTACTCATCGTTTTGAGAAAAGATGAGTTTGTGGTAGAAATTTATTAAAGGATGAAACACTACTTGATAAGTAAGTATGTTTCCTTATATTCATATTAAAACTCATAAATAAATTACTCAAGTAAATGAAAAGGATATTAAAACAAAAAAAATTGTTTTTTTACTTTTCTTACTATGAAATCAAATACCATTAAAACCATCACAATTGTTTGGTTTTCCGATTGTTAACTTTCTTCTGATCGTGTTTTCTATCACTCTTCATCAGAACATGGTGGTTATTTTTTCTTCCATATCCATGTTTTACTACATGGAACCCTAGTATGTGTTATCTCGGGTGACTATTTACCTTCTCTTTCTTTCTTTTAAAGTGATATTTTTATTGACTCTTTTTCCGATGTGGGATTTTCAATGAATTTTCCGAGCCAAAATTTAAAATTCTGAGGACGCAATTTCCAAAAGGGGGGAAGGATGTAATGACACAAGTATTTATAGAAAAATAAAATTTAATATCTATTAATATTAATGATTAAGATATTTATTCTTTGTTAAATAGAACAATTTTTATGATAATGTACTCAACACGCAAGAATGGGTTTCTTAAAAACTTACGTTCCACACAACATTGAGTTATACTGAAAAAAAATAATATAATATTATTATTATTTTAAATGGAAGTTAAAGCCCATCCATTATATTGGTGGGAATGAATATAAGTAAATAAATTATTATTACACATGTTTGTTAAATGTTTTTATATTTATCCAATAAATTTTAGAGTCATAAATTAAGAATGAATCTGATTTTAAGCATTAAATACTCTAATATTTTTAAAAGGTCATTTTACCTCTTTCTGAAGATGAACTCTTTTTAATTATTGTTTTTTTTCACTTTTATATGTTATATTTGAAAAAATAAAATTCTTCTTTAGAATTTAGACATCAAAATTTACTTTGGATGAAATTTTAGTATTTTTTTTACAAAGTTCGTTTTTTATTGAATAGTGAAAAAATACTGCATTTTAATTCAAAACTACCTTTTCATATAATTTATTTACAGACATGGATTTCTCTTTTAATGGGTTATAATGTATAATTGAATGATGTTTTTATAATTTAATCCAATTATGGTCATTGTAAGTAATTATACTTTTAAATTTGATATAAACACAATTCAATCTTTTGATAATTATTACTTCTTAAAACCCCGCTTTTTGGTTTTTACAACGGGAATTAATTTTAAATTAATTACTAAAACCTCTATGTTCTGAATTTGGAAAAATGGATTCCGGATTTGGAATCATAAGGTTAAACATTTGTAAATAGGTACCTTTAATATTTTGGACATTATGAATAGTTTCTTCGGCAATTATTTTATTTACCATCGTTAAAGGGTAAATCTGGTAAATAAGGATAAAAAAACATTATAATAATATAAAAATACCCTAAAACATGTCCTAATCCTATTTTATGATACATATCCAACCATGGGCTTATTATGGAAGATTTCGGGACCCCATTGATTCACATGGGAGTGATAATGACATGTTATTTTAATTAATTTAATGTAAATAGAAAATAACATAAACATGTATATTTTACTAAAACAATTTTTATAAGGGGTTATATAAGTGATCTCTTTGAAAAATAATAATATTAAAAATCTAAAAGTATTTCCTACATCATGATATTTTATTTATAGTTTTTTGACAATAAATAAATAATTTTATTTATGACACAATGATGATGTAGTGATTACCTTATTAATGATTGATTTAAATAAATTTGATTATAAATATTAAAATAAATTTATTTTGAAACTTTTTATGCCATTAAAGAATTTTATGGATGTGTATGAATTTTTATATTTGAATTATTAATGTTTTTTTCTAAATAATCTTGTGGTTATGGATATTTTAAAAAATAATGATACGAATAGTATAAAAATTGACATAACTGAGTTTTTAAAACAAATACTATTTTATTAAATGATATAATAGTACTAAAAATATATACTTTCAAAAAATGACTTATATACTGTTGAAAATTTCATTAATTAACCACTTGTGGTTCTCTTGGAATTTTATAGTAACTTCAGTTACCATAAATTATGAAATACAAGAAGATGTGGTAAGAGTTAATGTTCTTTAACTAAGGGTTAAAGCAAACATATATTGTTAAATTTGTGACCTAGACATGTCGAAAACCAATTGGATGAGTGGTTTTCGACCAAAAAAAATCATATATTTTAAATAAATTACTTTTGGACCATTTGAAACCGAAAATAATTTTATAATAAAATAATATTTCAATACCTTCCTAAAGTGCCATTCCTCCCTCTTATAAAAGGCCACCATCTCTATCTGTTTACTCACACCTATAAAGCCTATTGGATCAACAAAATTCTACTCAATTAATATCCAAACATCCCTCCCTTCCTCTTTGAATCATTAACTTGGGATGGAGGAAATTCAAGAGAGCCTTTTGGCTCAAATCAAAAGAAGTCACCTATTTTAGAGGTAGCATTTTCTCTAAAGTTACATTCCATTATTTTAATTATTCACTCTATATTATATTATTATTCTTTGATTACATAAAAACAAAAGTATCCCCAATATAATATTATGTTTTTTTAGAAGGATTCAAACAACACTTACACACACCTTCATCTAATGGATAGGAACATACTATTTCTGTGTACGGTGAATTGTTGCCTCACGAAACGATGACTGTTAAATTTTCCCCTACCACCTCTCATGGTGTACATTATGATGGAACTTTATTTATATATTTTATATATTATATTTAATTTTTCTCTATTCTTATGTATATTTCATTAACAACATACCTTTATTCTTTCCATAATGTGTAAATACAATAATTTCATTTGAGGATGTGCAGACTACCGCCCCCTCAAAGTGATATGAATCATTCATTCCATACATAGAATGTATAAATGATGGAATTAATTAACATAGGTAACATATATATCATAATATATTATACATTAATTATAATAAACCTATGTAACATTTAGTTTTCATTTCTTTAATAAGAAAAAATAAATGAAAGTAGAGTTTATGCGTACGTATGACTTACTATCTCCATGAAAAATGCATTTCATTTTTTATCTCTAAATGTTATGGAATATTATAGATATATATATAATAGATATATATGATATTTAAATCATCAATACTATTATATAGATAATGTGCTTTTGACCGCGTGGACAATTTTTAATTATAATAAGATTATTTTTGACTCAAGTACCATATATCGACAAAACGACCGATATTAACTTAAATAATTATGTAATTTTTTATAATGTGGTAATAAGTGATATAAATGTAATAATAAACTTTAAAAATGTTCTTAATAAAGTATGAATTTACTTAAGTTTAGTATTTTGTAAGAACAAGGAAAATAAGTGCCGAATCAGAGTCAAGGTAACAGACATCATCTCAATCTCCATTTATTAAGGCATATTTTAATAAAAACCTCTTTCTTTTATATGGTGTATAATAAAACACTTTAACTTTTACTTTCATTCAAATGGAATATTTTTTATGAATCGTTTCACTAATCGACAAAAGGAATGTTTTTATCGTATGTGGCAACAACGACCTCTCCCCCATTGTAATCGTTATTTGATATTTTGATTCCTCTCTAAGCATTAATGTTTTCAAAAGTAAAAGAAATCCCTTATTTCCTTTTTGGTTGTTTTGGTATTGAAAAATGTTTTTTAAATGGAATGAGTATTTCAATATCTTGAAATTATTTTTGGTTATTGAAAATGAAATGTTTTTAGTGGAATGCTGATATTTTCAATATTTTATGTGTTATAATTATATATTGGTACAAGGACATTTGACGGGTGGTTACGTGATAAACCAATGATGGGTGGTTACATGATAAACCAAATGACAGGTGGTTCTAGGATAATCCAAGGATGGGTGGTTACATTATAACATCCAATGCATTGGGTATAGAATTCGGTCGTATGGTAATTCCATTTAGTGATATGTTTGAAGTCGACCATATGGTTATTCCATTTAAGTATGTTTATATCCAAAATTAACATTATATGTTTTATATATATTTTTATTGTATTTATGGTAATATATTGGATACAAAAAGGGTAATCAATGAGTTTCTATTCCTTAAAGTGTTTTTCTATTTCTTAAAGGTGAAGAGTATTACTTTATGAAAAAGTTTTCATGCCTTACATGTTTTCACAAGACTAATAGTTTTCATTTATTATGTATCCCTTACCAAGATATATATGCTCATATCAAGTTTTGAAATGATTTTCATAGGACATAAATAATAATAGATTCAAGTATGGGATCAAGGAAATGTTATTTTGTTAAAACATGAAACGTTGTCTTGTTTATTTTTAAAGTGTTTTTGTTTTCCAAAAAATGGATAGTAATTATAAGTGTCTACTTGTAATAATAAAGATTTTATGTATAAGTTGTGACCTAATTATCTAAATCTCTAAACCTGAAAAGATCCTTAATGTAAATTAAAGTAAAATTATTGACTTATCTCTAGATTATGTAATTTTTATGGCCAGGTACTTATACAAGTCCATAAGGATTACATGTTTTTTCCATTCTTGAATCATGCTAGCTATATATGGATAACAAAATATATTCAAATAATGAAAAGGATTCAATTATAGTAAGAGATATTTCATCAAGGTGAGACCACTATTTTTATGGTGGACACTAGTACATAATGTGAAAATATAAAAAATGGATTAATCAGATATCGGTTAATGTGTGGTAATTATGTATGATTCATGGTAAATATGGGATGTATTAGAATCTATTATAATACTGTTAATTGGGTATAATGCAAGATCAAAATGTGAATTATCTAAAGTGGTAGATGAGATGTGGGCATGAGGACTATGTAGGGTGATGTAGTATAATAACCATTAGATATATTTTAATATCTAGTGAGTAAAGAATAGATAGATGTGATGATATAATAGTGTCCAAAATCTTGGTTGATATGATATTGTGTAGGTTATTCCATTGGTGGGTTGGGCCCATGGAAGGAATCAGTCTGTTATTTTGGGTAACTAGGTAGGCAGGATATGTGGGGAAGTGGCTGACGCATTCAAAATAATCTCAATTTTTTTAGAGTACACATAATGGGATGCTTGGGTAATAGTAAGACTTGGGGATTAAGTCAGCATGATTTCCTAAGGTTTAAATATTATATAGTGGTGAGGTTTTATGATTATTAATATGTGTAATACTTATTTACTTCATGTCATGGATTGAACATTTGACCTTTTACCACATAGAGTTGTTGGATGTGTTTGTACAGTCTAAGAAAAAGTCAAAAATGTTATCTTGGGATTAGGTGTTTATTTATTATAAAATGTTTTTATATATATTTTTCATAATAATCTACATTTATTTAAGGGTTTGAACATATCTAGAAGGGATGAAAATTAATTTTTTTTGTTTTTTATTCTTTGGTCCTTCTATAAGATTTTTGGAAATATTGAAATGGAAATCACTAAACAGTTATTTATGAATCACAATTCCTATAAATTAATACAATGGATTGAGTAAGACATTCCTCATAAGAATTATTATTGAATCAATATTCCTAAAAAAAATTTGAGTAAGAATTTTCTTTAAGACATTCCTACAAATAATTTTCTAATTAAAACATTCTTAGAAAGACTTTAATGAGGAAGTCTTTCCATGTAAAAAAATTATGAGTAAAAATTTCATGGTATATCATTGTTCAATAAGAGTTCCCTCATAATACATTCCTGAGTAATAATTTCCTAATAAAAAATTTTAGATTAATTTTTATTCTGGTCTAAGTAAGACAGTTCCCATGGTGAAATTTTCCCTATGGTGATTATTTTTTCTAGATTTTTTAAAAATATTTAAAATTATTATTTATGTTAGGAAAATCCTAAAAATATAAATTAGTTCTTCCTTGTAACTTGAAATCATGAAAAATAATCTAAACCATCCTCTCATTCCATTATTGTTATATGATAGAGATTCAAGTTGTTTCTTATTATAATAATGTATTGTCTTAAGAAGGAGGAACATATATATGATGATAACCATCAGTATACAATTAATTTCCATATTTCTCAATATTTATTCATCCCTAACTAAAAGATAAAATTTAATTTTTTTTATAGATTAAAATGAATCGTTATATTAAAGCATATATTACCAAATATTCTGAGTGGGTTTATTTTTACATACTCTCTGAATATGGTTCATAGATTATATTAATGTTATATATGTTTTATGTGATTCGGGGTAAATAGGTGTTAGTGTGGCAGTTTGGGTGACATTAGGGATGAAATTTAATGAAATTTCATGAAATTTATGTTATCACTAGGGGTTAATAAGGGTATTCCCATGTGTGAAAAGTTTTTTTTATGTTTTTTTGGCTATATATGTAATATATGTGGTTCCATTTATGGTTAGGCATATTGACATTGGTTATTAACAATTATTTAGTGATGTGGCATCAAGAGTAATTACATCGGAACATTTTTTGGGTAGTTTTATAGTAACATGTGATTTTAATAATCATATATGGGGAGACATTTTTCACCAAGATGATATGAATGGTGTTGACCATTTTCATGAATGAGAGACATGGTTTTCATGTTGGGTCAAAGGGTTTCTGATAGTATAGATAAGTTTATTAATTTATTCACTCACCATGGGTGACTTGTGGGTCGGTTAGGGTCATATTCATAGATATAATGTCCCGTGAGGTGGTTTAGTCATCTCATTACTATTGGTGACCTACATAGATTAAGAAACACATGAGATTTAGTTGACCATCAATTTAGTAGAGGTGGACACCATAGAAGGCCATAGTTATCTGTTGTCCTTACTATAATATAGGGGATTGAGGCTCTATATTTATGTTGGGGCTATTGGAATTAGATTTTTAAGGATGATTATCAACATGCCATGGGTTATTGGGGATATTGAGTCAACTATTTGAAAAAATGTGTAAGTCTTTTGGACTTGTGATATGGTTTGGAGAATTCACTTTAGGGCATCGTGATGATCTGAATTGGTTTTGTAGTTATGTTTGAATATTATGTATTATAATATGGATTGGGATAGACGTTCTAGGTCACATTTTTTATAATAGACTATGTATTTTTTCCTTTCACTCTAGTATAGGCTAAAGTATGAAAAAATTCACTCAAGGATTGTTGAGTCCAAGTGGAGTGGGATGTGAATTATACGCTAATTTTTATTTATTTATTTATTTCCATAAACACACACACAGAGATATATATATATATATATATCTATGTGTGTGTGTGTGTGGATATAATTAAGGTGAATCATTGGAAGTGTTTTATAGTGTTCTTTCTCACACCCTGTATAGGCCCTCTCAGATGCATGTAGAAATCATGATTCTTGGTATAAGAAATGGAAAAGGTCCAATGTCAAGAACATTGTGTAGTTGGGAGTACGTATGTTGTGTGGGATAATTGGAAGGATATTTTATATTGGCCTAGTGGTTCCTCAGTGATGGGATACTGGTTCCTTTTGGTTATATTATTCTTGTATATATGTGATCTCCTCGTTGGTGATCTTATATTAACTTGTATAACAAGCATGAAGTATTGGATATTTATTATAATAGTCATACATATATTATTTTTTTGTTTCTTTTTGAATTTATTCCTCTATATTTTTATTATAATTATTAATAACCAAATGGTATATTCTCCTCACTATCACACTATAGATCAACACCATTAGTATGTCGCTTTTAGTGTATGGGGAGGTGCACATAAGGTCACATGGAAACCCTTTCCAAACACTGGGAAATGATTTTTAGGGGAAAAGTATGTTACATTATGATGGTTTTATGGTTGGATGAGATATACATCATGGAGTTATTTTATAGGTATTATTTGTTTTATCCACACAAAATTTCATTTTTTATCACCCATGATGATGTATAGGGCCGAAGAAGATCCCTTGAAGGGTATTCTATGTGAGAATATTCATGAAATATTAATTTCATGAGAAGCTATAAATATTTTCAATGGTGAATCTATCATTGATAATGTTTTTTTGATGTATTTTTCATCCTTATATTTTTTATATCATTTTTAAAATTAAGGATAAATTTTGGATTGACCAATGAAATGTAATTTTTTTATAAATATAAAGTATTTTTTTAAGAAATCTAAATTTTCTGAATGTGTTTAATATATTTTTTTAAGATGACTATTTCATTCAGATCGAGAAAATAAAAAAATACTTTAACTTCCCTTGGAAAGAGATTTTTGAGTTGATATCATAAAAATAATTGTTTTATAGATAAATTTTAGGTTTGAGTTCATATATATTTTTTCATTGGTCTAGATCATGTAGACTTAGAGTTGATTAAATCAAAGATCATTTTCAAAATAGAAGTGATACCAAAAATATCTCAAGTTTCTCCAATTTTATATTCCATAAGGGGGAAAGATGAAATTTCATTCATGGTGGAAGCATGATATGAGTATATTTATCCTTTAATCTTAGACCAATGTTATTAATCATTACTAATGGAGAGATATGAGAAAAAATAAAAAGAAATTATTGTCATATATTTAACTATTTTATTTATTCACCTTGACAATAAATCATAAGGTGGATATGGAAGATTCTAATAGATAGGGATGATTGTTAAATTTTATTTTAAATTTTTTTTTCAATATGTGTTGGAATTTGATGAAGAATCCAATAAATGAATATATTGATATATTACATGATTAATAAAATATCTCATAGAAAGGGGGGATTGAGGATCCAACTAGTTTGTGATATAGAATATAATTATAACGATTAAATGAGTTATTGTTTTTTGACACTATATATACTGATAGGGGCCCATTAATATATTAGATAAGTATGATTTCGTTAGGAGATTGTGATTATTCAATGATCAATCATGTTAAAGTAAATAAAAACTATTTCTACCTAGATTATTGAGAAATGAATATTGAAGGAAGTGGAATTTTTATGTGATGATTAGTAATTTAGAGTTAATATTAATCAATGAAAATATTTTATGGTTGAGGAAATAAATGTCTACTAAATGTTTTTAATGAATTTTAGAATCTGTCTATGAGATTATATAAAATATATTGAGTGAATGTATGAATATGATTATGAATTGAAGGTATATATAACATTATTTTTTTGTCATGACCATGGTATAAAATATTTTATTAGATGATATAAAATATTGTAGAAGAATATACTAATTACGAAGATAATAAAGGTGCTAAATTAATCTGATAATTAATTAATTCACTATTTTAAAGGATATTTGAATAATATAGAGATGAATTATTGAGTTAGTAGTAATAATTTTAAATTATCATTAAGAGTAAAAATATGATGAAAATTAATTGAGAATTTAGGAGATGATATTTTTGAATATTTTAAAATTATTAATGTCATTAAATTTGTTTTGAGATGAGTTCAAGTGATTGGAGATTCTCTGAGAAGGTTTGAAGACATTTTGATCGATGATAATGAATTTTTGGAATTATGTGTTGTGGATAATGATTCTAATATTGAATATGTAATATCAATCATAAAATAATATTGTAAAAGTAATATTTTCACTATGATATATAAGATCAATTTGATCATACATAAGAAAAACTAAAAGCTTACATTTATATACATAACAATATTCAAATAGTAATTAAGCTTCACTTGCAAATATGTAATATCTCTAAGAATATTGACACATGAAAAAGGAAAATAATCCCAATGATATGTATGATAACTTAGAGTATATGAAATTTTTAGAATATTATATGTATCATCTCATATATTATACATATAATATTTACTTTAACTGTCTTCTACATATGAACGAATTTTAGTGTATAAAAAATGAAAATTGTAAAACATTAGATTATATATATGATAATATGTGATATATATGAGATTCTTTGATCAACTATTTGGTTTATAAGATTAGTTATTTCTTATGAAAAATCAAACAGTTAATAATGTGATATTTTCGGAGAATTAAATTAGGTGATGTTGAAGCTATTCAAAATTATTTATGAATCATAATGCTTTTAGAGTTTGAGAAGTTATTCAAACCTGTGATTTTGGTGATGATATTTAATGGAATATATTCTACATGTGATCCTCTACATTTGGAAGATGATAAATTATATAGGTATTCTTGAATTATTAGTTGAATAAATTTAACAGGAAAGGAAAGATATCATGGGGAACAAACCTATGCGATATATTATGAATTAATTATCATGGATCACGAGGATCAAATCAATATGATATGTCAAGAAATTAAATTAAAATATTGAGAAGTCATTTGCAATAGAATTATATGTTTTCAAATATAATTATTTAAAATCACTTATAAAGATCCAAATCTAGAGTATAATTTATTAAAGAATGTATTAAAAATATTAGATGAGAATATTGTGTGGTTAAGGGATTTCCATGTTTTTAATTATTAAAGATATTTATGTAGTATTAATATATGTTTTTTAAAAAATATAAACTGGAAGGGAATATTTTCAAGTGAGAGAGCTGCTAACATTGCTGTTTTTTAAATCATATGAATTGAGGAATACCAGAGAGGTGGTCTACCAACTTCATATTTGAAAATAAGAAGTATAGAAGTATAATAGAAAGATAAATAAGAAACAAATATATATACAAACATAAAAGACTTCTAATAATAATTATCATTGTTGACTCTCTTAATTAATATGAAGATACTACTTTTAAATATTATTAGAAGGCTCAATAAAGACTAAGGAGGAAGAAGAAAACATTGTGAATATATATATATATATACATTCATTGATCATTTTGAATTATTGAGATGAAGTGAAACATATATAATAATATATTGATCATAACATGGTGGTTGGTATCCTTACTTTGAGGAATAAGATATATTATATTGATGTTGTGATAGCCTAGAGTGGAGAAGAAGATACTTTTCAATAAATAAGGCTTAGAGTACCATTGTAAAATTAATGGATCTAATATAATGAAATAGTTACGGTATTTGAATTTTTTGAAATACTATTGTCGGTTAAGGGTGATACCATCTCTATGTGTCTACTTTGTGATATTTATGGATATATGTATATCAGAATTTCCACAACACTGAAATAATGTTTTTAACCACAATAGTAGCGAACCTTGTAAATATCATGTGTCACTATCATTTTTTATTTATTACTTTTCATATGATATGTTTTTTGGAATACATATACAGATCCAATCATCCTAATAGTTTTAGAGGATCAAATAATTAAATAGAATAATAATTCAATAAGAACTTATTTAAAATGATTCACCCCCAATCAACGTGACTACACAAGATCAATGGGAATTTCACTCCCCTTGAAGATATTTGAGCACTATTCTTAGATAATAGAATATATTTGAGGATATATAACTAGTTCTCAATCATATATTGATGTGATAAATAAGTCAGAAGTTACATATTTGATAGATAGAACCTAAATGTTTTTCACAAACAACAACTAAACAAGATCAAAAGTCTTGGGAATTTGGTATGGGTTGATATTTGGGTAATAAAACCTTACCCACGAGATATAACAATGTTATTAGAGTTATGATCCATATCTTTGAATATAAAAAATATAACATCTCAATCGTGATGTCCACAATGTAATAAAGGTGTAAATTTTTTGTATCTGTTTGAGATTTTCAAGAGATATGAGTGATAAAATTGGAATCATTTTGGATGGCCACATAAAAAACACCATGGATTAATGTCATATGATTTATCTCTAAATATTAGGAGTTTATACATGGATAAAATAATTAATATGAGAGATGAAAATTTGACGAGGTTATATAAAATCAATCGACCAGTTGATTATCTCTTGGATATTTATTATAATTAGAGTTTAGTTCAATCTCCATGCACCAAAAGCCTTATTCTTATTGATAATATTATAATTTCATGGATAGTTGGATTTAAACTACTAGAAATTGAGGATTATCCACTCAATAACATCATTTAGTGAACATTTTAGAAACCCTTTTCATGGGTGTTCTTTCTATGTCCATTCACAGATTATTAAAATATGGTGTCAAACCATCTTCTATTATGAAAGAAAAAACCAACATATATCAAGGTAAAGGGAGACCCATTAATATCCCATATCAGTGGTTAAACATGCTCTCCTGGGCCTATCAACTGGTAAAAAATTATGTTTAAGTGGTTCTATGTATTTTTACAAGGATATATGTTTTTTATATATTACAAAAAATTATTTGATTAATGATGTTTTTAGAAAGAATTAATATAGAAAATAGTATTGGAGTTACCATTTTCGATGGAAATAGATTACATTTATGGAAGGAAATAATGGTCTAGTATCTTCAATATCTTCACACCTTCCCATCTTCTTATGCACATTTTTCATACTTATCTTCTCACAATGTCCAGTATATCATGTTTGTTGTCAAACGCTTTATTTATTCCTTATTTTAACTCCTGTCTTCTCTTATTTCCACATTAGTTTTTGTCTTCATTTTTGGGATTCATGTATCTATGTTGTTGGTGTATTCATTTTTCCACCTATGAGTGGTTCCCTATATTTTAGGACCTATTCTCCATCCTCCACTACTTATTATGTTGTTCACATTATAAAAGACCTAATTTTAGAAAAAATCTATGTGGGTTTTGTGACATAGTTCTATGATGGAGGGATATCTCTTTAGTGATTTGGATACTTATATTTGGGTGTTTCAAGAGTTATGGTATTGTTTTTCCAGAATTTCTTTTAGGAACAAATTATTTTTATTTCTAGTTTGTTATGATTTTCTTATCCATCCCATTTTACCCCAAACTAGTCTTTTATGAAGGATCTGATTGTTGATAGGCATTTTTTTATGCTTGATGGCTTCTTGTGAGTTTGAATATGTCTTAATTTTTTACTTTTTTCCTCTACATCATGGGTTCTCAATTTCATCTAGTTTCTGATTTTTATTCATATATTCTTACAATGGTCTCTATTTATTTTCCTTCTCTAATGGATGTGTTTCTTATTGCAATAGTGATCTATTTTCATCAATTTATTCAACATTATGTGACCTAAATATTTACCCAATACTTTTTAAAATGGTGATCAATTCTATTATATTTTAGTAATCTATATTTGTTTGTGTATCTATTTGTGAAAGTATTATAGTTTGTGTTAAAAAGTTTTTTGTGGGAAATAATGTTTTTTTTCTTGGTGGTTTTTGTATATTTGATGAATATTGATTGTTAGTGATGGGATCTAGACTAATTCAAAAAAGGGTGATGTAAAATTATATATTCGAGACTTTTGATGGAATCGATGAGTTACCACAGTTTCATCAGTGTTAGTTTTTATGACATGATGTGAAACTATAGGGGTTATCAAAGTGAAGATTTTACATATACATTTTTTTATATTTTATTTTTTTTCCTTTGATTGAAATTTGATTCATGGTGTAAAAAAATTTATGAGGAATTATTGTGTTTTTTTGTTTGAATTATGATTTTTGTGTTCTAGTGACTATGAGGTTAATACTCAATCAAGAATGTTATTTTTTTATAATAAAAAAACATGGATTTGTTTGGTGCGGAATTCTTCCATCATAGAGTGTTATTTGACACTAGTTATGGGTATTAAAACAAAAAATGAAATATGTAGGAAGCATCATGATATCCATAAAGGAGCCAAGAAGGTGAAGGAGTCATAATTATGTAGATTTTAGGATAAATGTATTGACATAGTGAATATAGAATAAATAATAGAGGATGAGTTCTTCATTCTGGTCAAAATAATCATTATCTTGATACCATTTTATATGTAAATTCGTGAAGATTCTAATATGGTAAGGAAGTTTATGAAGATTTTTCCAGAAAAGTTTGATACAAATATTTATACCCTTGAGGATCAATACTTCTATGAGTGGAAAATTGATAAAACTAGTAATGTCTTTATAGACTATGAGGTTAGAATATTGAAATAATTAAAGAGAAAAGAAAAAAAATTGAAGTTCATGTCATTAAAAGTAGAAGTGGGTTCAAAATATATCACTCCAAAAAGGTCACATCAGGAATAATTTGCAGAAAATGTTTCTACCATGGATTTTTTTAACCTCATGTCATTTATTTCTATAAGAATCTAATTAGGAAAAGTTAAATATAATTGTAATATTATATTTATTTATTTCAATTATAAAATGGTTGTTAGATTTCCTAAGTTAAATGGAGAGTATGAATAATATGATCAATCCAAAAAAAATTTAACATAGAACAAGGTTGAATTTGATCACAATATATCCTGAAAAGTGAACATTATTTTTTGATATTATAAACATATTGTGATGAGTAAAGTGAAATTTTGTAAGGATACTTAAAGGTATAAGTAATTATGACATTTATGGAAAAATAAAATCTATTTAATGATCCTTCTAGTGATGAATTATAATAATCTTATAGTAAAGAGGAAATAATTGAAGAGGTGACACTAAAGTAAATCCAATTAAAGATGGATATATTAGTAACATATAGGAAAATTAGGTATCTTCTGATAGATAAGAATGATTTATATAGTGATAATTGTTACTTAATGAAATATCATGATAAATAAAAATCCAACGACATTTTATAGATGTAAAGGAAGTTTACATGAATGATGGGAGATCATAATGTAATACTTGATTCTGAAGATAAGATGCTATAGATTACCAATGTAAATATAATTTCTATGAATTAATAAGTGATGTATCTTTAGTAAAGTGTGGTTGATAATGATATTTAATTAATGAGAACTGACATTGTGTTTTAATATACTTTAAAATTAGTTAGTGAATAATCCAAAACAATGTATATAGTTGTAGACGATTCTATGAAACATTATGAATATCCCATAGTATAATTAACTATCAAATTAGTCACTTTATAATTTTATATAGTAGTTTGTAGTTGAGCAAAAAATAAAATTAAGATGATCACTTTACCTAAGAAGAACGAAAAACTAATTTTTCTCAAATTCGGTATTCTAAAAATAAAAAGGGAAATGGGATGTAGAGGAAGAATAATATTGATTCAAATCTAAATGTTAAAGAAAATGGAAAAGGGGATGCATCTAAGAAAGATATATATAAAAATGTAGTAGATTTTAAATATAAATAGTGATCAATGAGTATAATTTGATATATATTATTTCTGAATGAGGAGATTTCATTTTGAAGGTAGATGTTGGGGTTTTAAAGCACAATGGCACAAACTATTTGAGTATTTTAAGGAATTTTTACTCACATAACTAAATATCAGTTACAAAATTATTGGGGGTTTAGTGGAGAAAAAATAAAAAAAGAGTAGATAAAATATCATAATATAGTTGATTCTCTTGAGGTTAATTTTCAGTGGTGTAACCAACTCTGACAAACTATGAACTAGTCTATCACAATAATATCAAAGAACTGTAATAAAGCGGTGACTGAAAATATATCGATGGGAGAAGTTATTAAGTGTAATAGATAGAGGTATAGGTGTCATATAAATCCATAAAATCATAAAAACCTTTTATATTAAATATACTTTACTCAATTAATATGACCAACATCAAGGATCTATTAAAGGATATTAAATGTCAAAAATGTGTAACTTTTTTTTGGAAATGATGGATCACTCAAGGTCAAGGGATTTGAATATTCTAAAATTTCAGAGATAAAAAATTCAATAATTATCTCTCAATCAATAGGCTATGAAATAAACTCATGAGTGTCTCCTAGATATTTGATAATGGGATTGAGTTACTCTTTTTATATAATGGATGTGTCGTATATAAAATAAAGGGCCACACAATATACCTAAAGGGACAAAAAATAATATATAATCTTTTTTAAAATTTATAATGATGAAAAAACTATCTAGATGAGGATTGAGAACCGGAAATTAGCTTCAGAGTATTTGAATTTTATATTTTTTTTTGAAAATAATATATCTATGTTAATTATGTATAAAGTTGTAATAAATATACCAAAGTTAAATCATGAATGAATCCACACTTTTGATACATGTTTTGAATTAAAAAATTGACAATAAGAGTTTAAATTCAGTGGATATTAAGATAATGAAAAAAAATTAGCTGATACACTTATACGGGTGTGATTCAATGAGTTTAAAGTTAACTAATGAAAATAACTATTTCATTAATATTGATTATTTTTACTATATGACTTAATTTTATTTAAAATAAAGTAAATTATAGACTCTTTTGATGTTTAATAATAGTAATTGTTATTCTAAAAAATCAAATATAATGTTCTATCAAACCATTTTGGTCTAATAGTGGATATAAATAGAAGAATGTGGAGTTTCAGGTATATCCCTAGAAGCATTGAATAATAAATGGAAATATTTCTTCATAAATTTCAAAATAAAATAGATCAAGAGATTAAAAGAACTATAGTTAAGTATACATGGGGATAACCATGCCATTAGATCATGGAACATCAATGTATTTATAGATATAAACTGCAATAGTGGTTGTCTATATTCTCAATCGGTTTTTTCTATGACTAAATTCTATGAATACACATTATAATATGTGATATGTAATGAAACTGAATTTAGATCACCTAAATGTATTTAATATCCCTAGTTATATCTATATGAAAGGTAGAAATTTGGGATTATTCATGAGATATCCAATGAGTTCATATTCCTTGAATATAAACCCAATAAGAGTTCCCAATATTTAAATAAAAAATTTAGGAATATCATTAATAGCATTATTTTGATTATTTTGAGAAACCAAAAGAAATAAAACATCATTACCTATATATGATGATATTATAGAAGATCTTGAAGACCACATTAGATAACATGGGAGTTATTTTATTTCATGAGAATATTTTCATAACTCTCTTGGTGATTTTGATGTCACAACTAATAAGGAAAATATATAACATAGAAACTCCATGTCCATAAGAAGTAGTGTGAATTTAGAGATAGAGAAATTTTGTTGATTCAATTGAAATGTTGTTCAATCCTAGATAAGTTTGAGAAATTCTAATCATTAAAACATTATTTTAAAAGTTCATCCAAAAAGTGTTAAAGTTATATAAAATCACGAGGATTCAATATCTGTACTGGAAGAACTAAATCAAATGATAAAAATAACACTTGGTAATTTGTGTAAAATCAAATTGTCAAAAAATTTATCATGATGATGTGTTTATTTAGAAAAACGCTCAAAGATAAAATATTATTAGCATGGCAAAAATATTATATTATTTTAAAATTTTATTCACAAATTTACGGTATATTATTAGATAATAATTCTTCTCTAATCAAAATGTGTAAAATGTTAAGGATTTTTCAAATGATATATTCTTAAATGAATTATATATTTTTATGAATGGATGTTAGCTTAGAATTCATGTATAGTGAAACTATGGAATAATACAACTTTGAACTACCAAATTGTTTTATCCATAGTAGAGATGGTTTATGAGTTTGAGAGAGAAATAATGAACTAAATAAGTCGGATCAAGCACCATAATCATGGCAATAAAATATATAATTTTTCATAAAATCATATATTTTAAGAAAATAATTATGTATTATAATTTGTATTTCAATTTAGATGACATAATATCACTCATAATGATTATGTATGCCATTGAATTTATTTATTCATGAAATAGTTAGAATACATATAAGGAATTTTCTTCCCAAATTATCAACACATTGAGATGTCAATGATCAATGAGAGGAATTTTTTTAGGGTATGATTGTTACAAACACATTAGATTTTATTTTTACCTCACATGAAAAGGGTTATCATGTGTAGTTAAAGTAATTTGGCATGAGGGAATTGAGAGTGGTCTATAATCTTATAGCTCCTTAGAAAAATTTATTCCCTGATGAATAATGAAGGATTTTTAAACAGATAGAGCTCCATTGGAATGATAGTGGACTAATTTACATTAAAATTTTGGAACCAGACATCATGTTTTTCATTAATATATGTGCATGATTCCAAATTAATCCAATTATTTCATATCATAGGTTTGTAAAACTGATCATTCAATATATCTAAGTGATTCTAGATTATGGATGTAGGTATAAAAATAAAAAAAATCAATATTATGGGTATTAAAATGTGTAATAGGTATGCGACTATTATTAATCAAAGAAATGTTCTAGAGGTCTATACTTTATTAGAGTAATTTTCAATGCATATAATTTTAGGTAGAAAAATTTTATCACAATAAGAATAATGAAAAGTAAATATTTTTTGGGGTTTTAATACAAGATAAAATGGTAAACCTAAAGTCTTGTATTGAAGACATGATGGAAGATGTTTCATACCCATTTATTATCAGGTAATATGATAAAAGAGTAATAAATCTATCAATGATCATTCATGGTTGAAGATTATTGACATTATAAACCACTTTATCATAGATAGAGTGGAATATAGAGAGATTTCATTTCAATATGTTCCAACTAAGGATCATGTCATCGATATCTTTTTAATACCCCAAATGAAGAATATATTTATGCACTTAAGGGTGTTGATGAGTTTTAATTCTCTCTAATAATAGATATTGGCATCTAGGTTTATTTCCCCCCTTAAATTCAATTTAATTTTATAATAATGTTGTAGAATACAAATGAGCTCATTTTACAAAGGGGAGAGACTCTGATATGTGTGATTTGTTTTGTAATTATTTATTTTTAATTCATCGAATATATTCCCTAAAAATAAATAAATCATGGGAATACATTTTTTAGAATTTTATATTGTTTTTAGATAATAAATAGAAATTTATTTCATTATGTTTTCCCAGTATGTTAATAAATAATAATCTGAAATTATATTGAATTTTTATTTTTATATTCATAATTAGTAAATTTGATAATTTTTTTATGAAATTTTGATGTTTTAATGTGATATATATATATATATATATATATTAGGTCATTATTATTGAAATTTTATTCATTATGATATTTTTAATACAATGCTAATGGAGTTGGGTAATTTTTAGAATGGAAATTTTACTAACTAGAAATTTAATTTTAACTGATATGATATGATTTATTTTTATGTAGGTAATTTATCTTTAATGGTTTGTTATTAGTCAAAAATTTATATTATGCATACAAAGAATATCAATAGAAAAAGTAAGATCTCATTTGGATTGTTTATTCATTATCATCTAATCATCAAAAAAGATCTTAATTTTTCATCTCTAAATCAAAGAGATTGTTTTAGACCATTTTTAAAATTTGAAAACAATTTAGTGTAAGATTTTAGAGTGAAAGTTTTTGTAAACCCAATTATTTCTGATCAGGTACGTTGTTCCTTAATGAGTTTATTATAAATGATATGAAGAGTTATTCTCAATTTCTAGAATATAGTTATGATCACTATTTATTCATAGTTAGATCGAATATCACATAATTATGTATAAATAGATTCTATATAGGTTCCTTGATTTGGATATAATGCACCTCACTACTGATATAGAGAATAAGAGATTATATAGTTTCATGATGGTGGTTCACTACTATTTTACTTAGGGGATTTTCTAGTTCATAGTTAATTGATTATCCAAATTAAGTGTTGAAATATTTTATTGAATTTTTAATGGTTGTAAGGTTCCGGGTTTTTCATGGAATCTCGAGTGGAATTGGAGGTCTAAAATTAAAGAGATTGGGATTCATTTGGTGTTGTTGAATTTGACGTCTAGAACCCTAATGAATAAACTTGATGAAGTGTCAGGATTGGCTCATGTGTATTTATTAAAATGTGTTTATGAAATGGATCATGTGTTGTTCAATCTTATATTAAGATGTTTTTTAATGGAGTTTATTTTTTTATGAATAATTTGGATATTGGTTTGTATGGTTTAATATATAACATGAGGTGAAAATCTGACTTTATGTGTTTTTTGAACCAAGATGATATGGGATGAAGATACATATAATTGGACTTAAACCAAACCAGTGTTTGGTAATAGAAAATCAAAGGATTTTTCCAAGAGAGCTGAATGAGATAATTATTTTAAGTCGAACAATGACCAATTTAGTGTATATGTTTTAACTAAGGTCATTATGAGATAGATCCCATGTGTTAGTAGTATCTTCTATTAAGAGGATAAAACTTCAGTCACTAGAGTTACTCAAACTGAAGTTGAAGTATACTTAGTAAGATTCCACATGTGGAGACTCAACTAAAAATTTAATAGGCGGAATTATAGATTACTTTACATATTTTTTGTATATATTAGGGTAAAAATTATCATTGTTGGGACATCTCTTCAAGGTTTTGTATCTATGTCATATATGTGAATAATTTTTCAATCTATTGTATTAAAATATTATCTTCTTCGATGTTATTCTCTCATTTCCATGATGTTGGAGATCTAATTATTTTATGACATTATATAGAAGGAAACTATTGGATATTTTGAGTTATAGAATTATTTGGTGATTTGAATAATTTTAATTCTATGATTTCATTATTGTTTAAAATCATTAGAATGGAAATTTTTATTTAATTTCTCTAACCATTAGAATTTTTCTCTTCATATCTACATTTTTTAATTCTTTTCAATAGCATAGTTTTATATATGATGGAAATGGATAGTGAAACTATCATTTGTGATGATTAAATTATTAAATAGAATTTTATAATAAGTATAAAATTCTGAGAAATAAATGCTGAATTACTACTATTTGAATAAGAGAGGTAAATTAATAACAAATTCAAACCATTCTAAAAAAAATGTAAAAATAAATTCATTTTAATAGAACAATGATTAACATCACTACAACTTCGATGGATGGAATCTTTCTCATAGATTATACTATGTTATTTCTATTTATTTAATTATTTTGTGCATCAAATTCATAAGAATAAAAACATAATCAATATGGTTCTATCTATTTTAGAATTTGGTGTAGTATATTTTAGATAGTAAATAATAATAGTGACAATAGAAAAATTAGTGTGATTTCATGTGACTCATTGTGAATAAATCAAGGTAATGTGTCACTATAGTTCATTATTAGGTATATTAAAATAATTATTGAATGAGAAAAATGGAAAAAAAAATCCACAAATATTGACTACATTTTTTAAAATGTGTTATGCTTTCTCACACTATTTTTCATTAAAAAATAATAATTATTGAAAAATAAAAAATTAGAATTGTAATGAATAAATTATCAATATGATATGTTCACTACCTAAATGTTTTCAATTATTGGATTATTTATTCATCACTATTATTATTATTTTTCTAAGAAATAAAATTTTTTATAGTTTTTGCATACTGTAAAATGTAAACTGCAATTGTTTTATCACTATTTTGGTGATTTTTCTTAGAAATTTTCTTATTCCTAACTATTTTCATCCCAATATGAAAATGGGAAAAAAATTATTTTAGATCTAATAAATTTTATTAAAAAATTTAATTCAGTGAACTGACATCAATATTTCAAATTTAAACAATTGAAAAATGACTTAAATAATAATTTTTGTGGGTTAAATAATCTTCAAACATATAATATTTTTAGGAACAAAAATGAATATTAATATTTTTTAAAAATAAATATAATTTTAGAAACAAAAACCAATGTGACCAAAGAAAAAATAAACTTAATTGATAACATTGATAAATTTAGGGAACAATAAACAAGTATAAAATATTTTAAATACCATTAATGGAGTAAAAGTTCAAAGTCCAGTAAAATAAATTGAAATTTTATTACCCACTAATTTAATTGACTAATATTATGAGGAAGATATAATTAAATAATTGGTGTATAATTTCTCCATACCATTACCAATAAAACTAATATTAAATAAATTTTGAATAGAAATCACATTCATTGATCCAAATGATGTAGATGATTATTAAAATGAATTTTTTGAAAGGAAAAAGACCTGGTGATAATATTTGTTTAGAAAATAAAAAATTAGTGTCTTTGCTCACTTTTCTCACTAAATAACACATTACACTAAACTTTTTTTGCTTTGAAGAAAGATTACGTATTGTTGATTTTTTTTCTTATGATGTTGAAAATCACATAGGGGTATTCCAAAAACAATAAGATCTTCCAAATGAAAAAATAATGGGATATGACTCAAATTTGAATTAATTTTGGTTAGAAATTAAAAAAAATAATTAAATTCTTATTTTAATTTTGAAACATTCTATAACAAATAAAATTGATTGGTTCCCCTTAGGTATCAAGATAAAAATGGCAATGACATACCCAATATGGATTTTTTACTTTAAAGAATATATAGAGGAATTACTATTTTCGTTCACTAATGACAGCTTTATATAAACCATTAAAGAGAAAGAAATATATTTAAATTGAAATTAATAATGTATTTGATACACTTGTCAAGTTAAATGAATTAAATTTAATTGGAAGTGAAAAAACCCCTTATTTCCATAATTTTTGGTTTGGTAAACTCTATATATGAATAGTTTATTTTCGAATATATTGAAGAGGAAGAATAAGACTCAGAGACTAAAGATTTGAAGAATTGTTATTCATCTCCTCACTTAAATAATTTTATCCTAATGTTATGAATGGGTTAGAACTAATTATTCATAGTTTCATAGAAGTTTAACTCACCCTTTATCATTAATTATTGAATTTTTCAAGGAATTAAATACATCCTAAACTCCCCTATTTATATCTTGTAAATTTAGTAAAGAATTTTATTGCCTTGGATGATGTTAATTAAAGCCTAAAATATGTGGCCATTGAAGAAGAATAGGTAGAGTTCCAATAAAACATATGACCTACTCAATCTAACATGAAGTTTTCCCATGTTAAGTAAGTGGTTATAACAATTATTCAAGGAGTTATCTTAACGATTCATTTTTAAAAAAAAATTAAGAAAAATATAGTTATTCCTCCCAAGGAAACCACATCCACCAACTCATTAAGGGTGAACCACTATTAGTTTCTAGCTGTAAATATTTAAAAATATAACACCCTTTTTAGGGTGTCAATCTAAAATAAAAAATACTTTCTTTTTAAAATTATTGATTCATTTAGTTTAATAATAGGTTTTCATAATTTTCTGAGAAACAAATTATTATTATGGTGATGTATATCTAAAAAAATCCATTTTTTACTATGAATAAAACAATTCATATTATTATTATTTCATTTATTTTAGTTTAATAATTCTTGTTTTGTTTGTTTTATAAGTAAAGAAAGGAGGAAATGTTTATAAACATTAATGAAGTCCATGAATTAATGTGACTCCTATTCTAATAAATAAAGAAAACCAAGATTATGTCTTTTCTATTTGTTTTTTTATACCTAATTAGATTTTATTTGAAAATTCAATATTTTTTATTATTTCAAACAATGTACAAAATATGTGTGTAATATAATTACAGTATCAATGATTAACAATTTCTTATTTTTAACTTTTTGAAATCCACTTTTATTCTAACATTTCTATACATAAATAATTTGTTTAATATTACTCTAGTATATTGAATATTTTTTATACATTTTTTTTTAAATTTATTATTGAATATTAATTTTAAATTGAACTAAAATATTGTGTAACAACAATAAAATATAATATATCCATCATAAAATATTAGAATTTATCATTTTTATTCCATCCAGATTTATTCTTCATTGTTGCCCCAATTGTATTTTGAATTATGTATAAACGAAAAAAATAATCATTAATCTCCAACTAAAACCTTATCATTGGTAACAATATATAAAATGAGTCTGTTGGAATGGTATATTATTGTGTTAAATTTATTTTTCTATAATGATAAGATACATAGTGAAAATATGATGTTTTTCTATGAAATGAAAAAAAACATTATTTAGTGATTATTCCTTTTATTTTGATCATTTTTTTATTGGATAATTTTTATTTTTGTTCTCTTGAAATACTTGATGATTTTTTAATTTTTGTTTAATATCTTAAAATTAAATATGATTTTTGTTAAAATGGGGAATTTTAGGAAATCTGTTTTTATGTTCTTAATTAAATATGAATTTTAAAAACTACACTAGATATTTATTCATGTTTAGTATCATTAATTGTATTAATGATTTTTTTTTAATTTAACATATATATATATATATTTATTATTAACATTCCCTTACCACCAAACATATGTTTTTTATTTCAAATCCACTTTGAGGGAGAAGCAGTGAACTGTACAAGAAAAAATAAGTGACACTATGTACTAAAGGAAATCAAAGATTTATAAAAAAAGACTAATATTGCTTGAATTTGACACCAAATATAATTCCCAGTGAATTGTAGTTACTGGGATATCCGGGTAATCATTGATAAGCTCTCCAAAATGATTTTAAATTCTACCCTATTTCTGTATAAGTTCCTCCACATTGATTTTATGTTCTTTAAAACCTCATTCCAGAATTTGGTATTTTTTGTTATTTATTTTTACATTAATGTGTGTGGTTGTTCAACCAATGTAATAAGAAGTATGTTTTTAAATATAACTTAAATGTAGTATTAAATCTATTTTATTCCTAAAAATTTCATATTATGATTGTAATTTCAAATGAAAACTATATTTTTTCCAAAATAAACACATTTGAGAGTAATAATTTGTTTAATCTCTTTGTATATTAATATATGAAAATTATTTTTCACCTCTTATTAATTTATGAATAAATAAATCATTATAAAAATAATTTTTTCCCACAAATACTAGATTATTATTATTTTGACATGTTATAAGAGACTTAGTTATGCATCTATTAATAGGTTAAATTTAATTTCAAATTCACAAATTTAATGAAATAGAGGCATAGCTAAAAGTACCTTAAAAAATCATTAATGATAAATATTCTCTAAAGAGTTTCATTGAAAGTATTATCCTCGATAGTGATTATTAAAAAACATTTCCTCTATGTAGATGACCCCATTAAATTTATCTTAATTATTTCTTATTATTGTTGTTATTGAGCATGTAAAATATCAATATTTTAGAATCTAAGGAGTTCGTTGGATTTGAGTTCAATTTTTATCAGGAGAATTAAGTTATGTGATAGAATTTTGATATGTGTGTTTTAGTTATTAATTTATATTTGTAATATGTTAAAAATATCTTTAAGAATAAAAACATATGGGTTTATAAAAGGTTTTAAATATTTTTGTAACTACCCTGACACTAGTGGCCTAGAGTCAGTGATTAATTTATTACATTGGTGCTAGATATAAGTGATCACATCCTAAAGGAATAAATAGTTTAATATTATTGGAAAAACAGATAAATACTTGAAACCCAAATTTAAATTTAAAATTTTGAATAAAAAATTGTTTTTATTTGAGAAAACCATTATTCCCATAACCAAATCACTACATTTCAATCATTATACAATTCTAGATATCCTAGGGAATAGAAACATAAGAAAGGGTGAGTTCAGATTCTACATAATTGTATTTGTAATGAAGAAGATTTCATGAATAAATAAGGTATAATTAATATGGTAAGTTAAATAACTAAAAAAATCATTTAATCAATAACGTAAAAATGAATAATAATATATAAGTAATAAATAATGATTAATTAATGTCATATAATTAATCACATGAGCTTGAAACTTATCCATGGATATCACAAATTACAAAATAATCTAATGGAAATAAATAATTGATATCATAATGAGGGAATGAATAATTTTATACATCATAAACATTCAATCAATGCCTCATCCTAGGACATCTTATTTAAATGGGTAAGGCCTTAACCAAATACTAAAACTATATTTTCTTATGAGACCTACCAATGCATAGAGGGTCTATAGCATACCTCGCTAATAACTTACTAAGTATAATTCATTTTTCATATGAAATAGGATATACATAATCAATATAAACATTCTTATTTAAAACCTACCATATAAAATGTTAATAATTTTCTCAACTAATAAACACAATCATAAACCATCTAGAGTAATATAGTGAATGGAATCAAAATAGTGTACCCTGGTCAAATTTTTCATAATCCAACAAGATATATAATAATAATGGTTTGATTAAAACATATTCACATTATATAATAATAAAAATAATATCTTTTTTCATTTATGAATATAAATACCCAAAACTGTCATTAACAACATTCTTCAGGAAAATACCCTTTTCACTTTGAACATCACTCTTAAAAAAATATTTCAATAATTTATGGAAAAGAATTTTCTTTTAAAATATATTTTTAAAAATTTAAAGGAATATTTATATCAATGAGTGTTCATGATTTTAAAAAATTCTGTATATTACAATTATGTTAAAACAACGATTTATTTTACATTTTTGGTAAAAAGGAAAACATTGCCTCATTCTGAAAATGATAGGAATATTCATTTTAAACCATTTTATAAAAATTAAAAAATGGGTAAAAAATAATTATAAAAATCTTATTTTAACATTAAAAACATTTTTGAAAATATATTTAGAAAACGTGGACATAGAAGAGAGTGGATTTTTGACCAAAGAGAGAAATGATGTCGATTTTCCTTAAAAACATATTTCCATCTCAAGAGTTATTAAATAGTGGAAATTGAAAGTAAAAATTTTATTTTATAGGAATAAAAATAAGATAATAAAATTGAATTTTTTAATATATGAAGATAAAAAATTCCCCCGATTGAGACTTAATCATAAACAATCTCGAATATTGATGAGATTGTGAAATAAACCCGTACCACTTTGGTAACTTTTAAATCATAAGCACCATGAAAGAAAGAATGTTAGGTGGATACATATATATGTGATATAATTTTACATGATACTAATCATAAAATTTATTCATGGGTAGTATATACATCGCACAAAATAAACAAGTGGATAATATGGCAGGTGTCCCACAGAAATAAAAGTGAGACGAAAATCCCTTACCTCAGGTCCGACTTCATTCATAAGAGTCCGAACCTCCTGTATAATAATTTTAGATTTATTTTAAATATATTAAATAACCATACACACATATATAATATATTTAATTACTTAATTTTATCTTTTATCTCAATTTTAATAATGATTCATTATTAAAATTACTATTTCAGGAAATAATTGGTTCATTTTTCATGTATGTTTTGGATTGTTAGTTTCCGTCCATGTGTTTTGATGAAGTTTTAATTATCTAAATAATGTTTAAAATGTTTTATATATCATATATATTAATTATAAAAGTATTTATAATTTTGAATAAAAGTTATAAATAGAAAGATGACTTAAACTATTCATAGAGATAGTAGGCAATACGTACGCATGAACGTAATTTTCATTTTTTTGACAGATGGAATGAATAAAATGTAAATTATAATTCACATTTTTTAGAATCATTATTATATCATATATATCTTATATTTTCATAAAATCCATCCTTTTTATCATCCATGTAAAAATTAAATGAAAAACTAATCGCATTTTTTCATGGAGGTGGTAGTCTACAAGTATGCACAAGTGATGGTATTGTATTCCAACTGGTTAGAAAGTAATAATTTAGATGTTATAATATAATTACATAATTATAATTATGTCATAAATACCTTATAAATTCATTAAATTAATTATTATATCCACCCATGAGAAGTGGTTATAGACAAATAATTACATCGGTTCGTTAGGCGGTAGTCCGCTTTACACACAATCGGTGGCTTTATTTCCCATTTGATGGAAGTCAAGATGGATATAAGTTCTTACATAAACAAAATAACATATTAGTATATGGTATATATTTTTTAACACATTTGGATTATTAATACATGAATTAAGGTGGTAAGAGATAGAGTAAAAATAAAGATCTTGGTGAAGACAATTAAATTCACTTAGAGAAACTACCTTTAAATCTCTTATTATGTACTCTAAGGTTAGTATTTTGAGAATATCAAAAGTTCTATAACATGGATAAGGTTGTTTTGGAGATATTTTTTATTTTTTTTAGAAAATGGCTTAATATGTGTGGATAATTTATGGGAAGAGGGTCCCTTTTAGAATTAATGAGTGGAATTTTCATAAATTCCCAAAAATATCCAATAACGGAAGTCACTCTCAACCCAAGTGTCTGAAAAATTTATAAATAATATATTGTATGGAATTTAAGGTATAAAAACACCTCCAAAAAATAAAATAAACTTTTTTGAAACATTTTATTGTCAAATATATAATTTTACTTACTTTTACGATTTTAGTTTTCATCTAGTTAACAGGTATTTACTTATTTATTTTCCTAGGTAATTTATCAATTAAGACTATAAATAAATGATATATATTAAATAATGGAAACCTGATATTTAAAAATATTAAATCCTAGTTATAAAATAGATTTTATTTGTGTGTGTAAAATCTATTTTAAGGCAATTTCATGTAACGCACAAAACCATGTTTAACCTGAACCACATTAATTAATTGTTATTATCTTTACTATTCATTATGACCAAAAATTAAGTTTCCCATTTTACCTAATATTAATTAATATGATTAAAAATATTTTATCCATTTTTCCAATTTATATTCACATAAGTTTCATAATTTATTTTTAAATTAAACCTTCATGGGAGATGAAAATCGGTTTTTCTAAAGAAAAGATTTCTTATGTATAAAAAATTTCTATTTCAAAATTCAACATAAAATTGATTCCAATGACTTAAATTGTATTAATAATAATATATTTTAGTTAAATTTTACATTTAAAACCATTTTCAAACAAAATTAATCTTTTTAAATGCTTTAAATAAAAATGTATTTTTAATATAAATCTGCACTTTTTTCTATTCATTATAAAATTAATCATTTCAGAAAATTTAAAAAAAATTAATTATAACATAAATTTAAAATTTTCATTTAAAAAAATAATTTTATTTTTTAAAATACATTTTTTAAAATCATTTTAAATAATTTTTAAAATAATTGTGCAAAATGTGATGAAACTTCTTTGTAGAAAAATACAGTTTTCATCAAAAAACCTGATATTCTCAACCAATGATTAAAAAATATTAGATGAAGGATAAATTTGTTTTTGAATATATATTATATAAATTTCATTAAAATAATTCATAAATAGTGGTTAATTTAATTTATTAAGATAAAATGACATTACATGTACATAAATAGTTTTTCATAAAACCCTTTATTTTACTTTCAAGTGATTGTTAATTTTATTTATAATAAATTGATAACCAATGAATTTATTTAATGCATGTGTAAACCAAATAATTATTCATAATTTATTTATTTATATTTATATCCACTAATTTAAGGTCTAGGTTATAATATTCATATTTAAATAATATATTTTATGGGTTGTTTAAACTCAGTGTTTTGTACTGTATATGCTATAAAACACAATGATACTGCTTTACAATATTGTTTTGTAACATTATACCCACCATAAATAAATTGTGTCCTTTAAACTTTAACATTCTCTCATAAATAAAGGGTTTTATATCTAAGAATACCTTTTTCTATATCCCACATTATAAAAAGGGATATAAAACTTCCTCATAATAATAGAGAAAAGTAAGTATGAAGGTCATTTAGAATAATAAATAACCAGTGTTCCTAGAAGGTAAATAATAGTGGGACATTGAATAAAAGTTTAAATAATAACATAGTGTGATATAGATCATTGATCACAATAAAGTGAATGATCGAGAGAAATTTAATGACCACAAAACCATAAACCAATGAGGGGTGAAAAGACCATTGATTCATAAAAAATGAAGATAAATGTGAAATATTTGTATTTGGAGATCCCTTTTCCTAAAGTTGAGGGATTATTTTACTATTGATAAAGAGAAACCCATAAAATATACTAACTATATATATTTTTATTTCATGGGGACAATTTCATCCACTTTTTTATCTTTGATCAATTTCAACTTCATTTCTTACTTTAATAAATGAATATAGAAGCTATTTTTATGCCTAAAGCACAAAAATTAACTTTTAATGGATCATAATATCCATAAAATAGTGAAATTTCCTTCCGTATGTCTCTAAATATTTTCTGAAATCAAAATGGTTAGTATAAGTTGTCCAATAAATTTATCTCTAAACCTAAACAGTAACACAAAAAGTTCAACATAATATGTATCCATAAAATAATTTTGGAAAAAAATACCTTATTAACTAAACCAAAACATAGAACTATGGTAGGTGGAACAACCTTTTCATATTTCGGTTGTGGGTTTAAGATCCATGGCCTTGCCAGAGGTGGCAAGTTCTCACCCAACATACAGGATTCCTTTCTTCTTTATTAATATAAATACTATAACATTCCCAAAAATATTCCAAACATCCTTAAAAATTACATTAGTCATCAGATCACCTTTTAAAAACAACGGTTTTCCATACGACTTATTTGTTTCCATAAAAGTAAATAATCTTAATTTAATATTATTATCTTAAAATCAATGATCATATTATCCTTTATGGTTATCAATAAATTTAAACTTATTAAGATAGAATTATTCTTAAATAATATTTCATGTTGTACATGATGGTTACATATACCATAACCCATTAAAACATCACCAAAAATATCATAAATTATATAAACATATCATCACTTAAAACAAAAAAAGGGGTGTCTACACTATGAAATAATGATCAACAATAAAATCTTAAACCCATTATGGTATCCATAACTCTTAATTTAATCTTAGATGAAGACATATATGGTTCTAAAAACTAACCCAATGCTTAGATATTTCATGATTCTTATAACCAAAATACCAATGATAATAACACTTCTAAAAGATAATTATTTGATATAAATAAATATATACTTCATCCCTTTTACTTCAATGGTAAGCCCTTTTTTGGTCTTGGACTAATCCATTAAAATAGGGAATTGGATTGCATAATTCCTAGATCTGTTGAATTTAAGACAAAAAAACTATAATAGGATCTCTAGGTTGAAATTTATTTCTCTATATTGAACTTATCACTTTTCTTCAATAATTAGTTTCTTTATAAACTTATTTTCGACACATAAAATATTTTTAATATTCCATTGAGACAATATTTTAGATGTCACTTTCCACATTTAGGGAATAAAGGAAATTGAACCTTATTTCCTCCTTGGTATCCACTACCTAATATCTCAATGATGTTTAGTCATCTCTTATTTTGTGAGTCCTGGAGTTGGATGAAGTATAGGTTGTTAATCATGTGTCATGATAACTGATTAGGAATAATCATGATATCTTCAAATCCAATCATCATCCTGTTTGGTTGCTCATAATCACAACATTTTATATCATATTAAATTTAAATATGATTTCTTTGTGTTCTAAAAATTGACTAAAACTAATAATTATTTTGTGAGAAAAAATGATCATTACTATGAAAAATAGATTATAGTATTTTTAAATCACGATATAATTTTTTTCAATTTATGACATGTATTATTTAATGTAGTCCATCCATGATCACCCACTGTTAAAATTCTTCATGATGGTTTATAAATAAAATTTGAGTTATACCTATCATGTCTATTACTATAGATTTTTCTTTTATCAACACTAGAAATAGCTTTCAACAGTGCTTTTTTAGCGTTGTTAATTTATGTGAAGTTAAAGGGGGTCCCATTTATCAGTGCTCCTAAAAGCGCTAACAAAGACCCCTTTTATAAGCACTAAAAAAGTGCTTATAAAAGGGGCCTTTCTCATCTCTTTACTTAGTGATGATAAAAGACCCCTTTTATCAGCTCTTTTAAAAAAGTGCTTTTAAAACTGAAAAAATGTAAAAAAAATTAAAAAATAAATCCAAAAATTGGAGAGCCCTTTTAACAGTGCACACCACTCCCTTTTAATAGTTCTTAGAAGCCCCCACTCGCACCCACCCCCTCCATCCATCCTTTAACAGTGCCCTCCCCATCCCTTTTAGAGCACTAGGCACCCATGCACATGCGTGCATGCCCTGGCCTCTCCCTTGATTCAAACTCGAGACCTATTCCATGCGCGGTGGACACTTTACCACTCCTCTATATTACTGTGTTCTCCATTTAATGATATATCTATATATATATAGTTATATTTATTTATATATTAAAATATATTTATATTAATGTATATATATATATTTAGTTATATTAACATATTTATTTATTTATTTATTTGTATATTAATATCTATTATTATTTATTTATTTATATATATATATATAGTTATATTTTTTATCTGTATATTTATTTTTATATTAATATATATTTAGTTATATATTTATTCATATATTAATATATGTTTGTAATATTATTTTTAAATAAATTTATAAAATATTTTTTTGTTTGTGATTTTATAAATAACTAAATAAATAAATACATGCATATATACAACATACATACACATGTATATATATTATATATATGTGTATCTGTAAGTATAATTATAAATATTTATAAATATTTACATATATACATTATTATATATTAACATGTCTATTTATATGTTAGAATATATAGATAACATATATCAGTTTTCTAAAACATACACACATTAATATATATATATATATACAGACACACACACACACTGTGTAGGTATATAAATATTCATATTTTGTATTTTAAATAAAATGGATAATATTTTTCATTTAGATAAGGCTTATATATTACTAAATATATTTTATATGTAAATATTTTTAATTAATTATTTATAAAATTAAATTTTCTGGTGTGATTATATAAAAAATATGTATATATCATTATATATTAGATTATAAATAATAGTACGTTATAAAAAATGTAAAAAATTCAAAACTATTATATCAATATGAATTCAATACATGTGAAAAAATTTATTCCCCACCCAAAAATCGCATAAATACCCGCATAAATGAGCCTAAAAATCCATCAAATGTTAACAAATCCGGGTACACAGAATAAAAACTCAGTTTTGGAGGCCTTTTTGGCCTTTTGGCCTCGAAAAACCTTTACATGGGTCCCCAAGGTTATAGCGGCATAGATATCATTGAAAGATTCGATTTGATATGTAATAGAGCTCAAACGGACACCCTAACCAAAAGTTTTGACTGTTTGAAGTTTGAGTTGTTTTTTCAACTAAATTTAGATCTTTTATTTATTTATTTATTTTATATTCAAAGTTTTATTAAATGACTATTATTCGATAAAAATAAAAAAAAATATTTAAATTTCTTTCTTAAAATATTTCATAATCATTTTTTACTAAATATCTTATATATTGTGTTTAAATTTCTATTTATCGTTATCTAATACACATTTTTAAAATATATATTATATTTACATCAATATCAATATATTTATATATTTATATAATAATATATTACTTTTAATTATTTGTTTTAAAATATACCCTTTTTCTGTACTAGTAAAAAACCACTGATAAAAGGGTGGGTCCTTATCAGCACTTTTAAAAAAGTGTTGATAAAATCCCACTTTAACAGCGCTAAAAAAGCACTGATAAAGGGGTACTTTTAACAATGCTTTTTTAACATTGTTAAAATTACCCTTTATCAGTTATTTTTTAATTCTTTTTAAGGGGTGGCACTGCGAAAACCCAAATCTGTGGTAGTGATCCATAGGAATGTCAACCCAGGTGTGTATTAAGGATCATTTTCATGCACAAGATTATGATCAATTCAAATCCCAATATTCCCTTTTTGGATTTATTTCCCCTAGGTACAACTATGGGAATTCCACATACACTTCTATTATCCAGACATGAATTTATTTCTAGGTGAACCACATAATCTATACCTTACCAAAACATTAGGATGTCATCCTATACATAAACATATCCTCAAAGTCATCCATAGGGATATATTTCCTAATCTATGATTTCTTAAATATAGTCCCAAAGGTTTATGCTAATACATATCTTATACCATCTATAAAATACCCAACCCTAGTAGCCCAAAGTCGGTGGTAACTTTATTACATTGGATCTAAATACAATCGATCACATCCCAAAGGACCGAATATTACAGTAGAATTTGAAGACTAAATACATACTTCAATATCCTATTAAAATTGAAAATATAAAATACAACATAGTATTTTTTTAGAAAATCCTCATTCCCTTTAGCATATCCCATCTTATAAATCATAATACACTTCTTGGCATCCAGGGGAAAGGAATCAAAAAATGGGTGAGATTAAATTCTAAGGGTATGAATACATCGGAATCTATCATTAATAAATAAGGAATAATAAATATGTTAAGGTAAATAATAAAAAACACAAATTATTTAATCAATAACTTGAGAATGAAGAAAAAATGGAATGAATAAATGATGATAAAATAATTTCATATAAATAATCATATGATCTTCAAACTTATCCATGGATATCATAACTAATACAATAATCACATGTTTATCAATAAATACTCTCATAATTATGTAATTAATAATATTAGAAATCATAAAAAACCTCCACGCCCTCATTCATATACATCTTACATAAATTTTTATGGTATTAGCGAAATACTCAAACTAGTTTGTCTCATGAGACCCACTGATGTTTCATGGGGCTATAGTGGGCCCCAGTTATTACTTCCTAAGTCTAATTCATTCCTCATATTAATGGGGAGAAATATAATAAACATAAAAATTCATATTGAAAATATATCATACAAAATTTCAATACTTCATCCAATCAATAAACAAAATCATAAACCATCTAGAGTAATATGGTGAATGGTATTAATATAGTACATCCCTAGTCAAAGTGATCATAAACTGTCTTGAGAAATAATATAGATGGTTTCATTACTACATATTCTCAATTTCTCATAATTTAAATAAGTTTTTTTTCATTTATGAGTGTAAGTACAATAAAAATTTCATTAAAAACCTTCTTAAGTAAAATACACTTTTCACTTTGAAAATCACTTTTAAAAAGTAAAATTTCCCAAAAATATGAGGAAAAACATTTTAATTGAAAAATAACTTTTATAAATGTAATATAATATTCAAATAAATGAGTGGTCATGGTAGAGGTAAAATTCCTTTCATGTCAAGTACTTTAAAATAATGATTTCGTTCACATTTTTGGTAAAAAGTAATAAAGAACCACATTTCAAAAATGATAAAAATATATATTTTTAAAAAAAAATTTAAAAAATAAAAATGGGTAAAAATTAATTTTAACAATTATATTATAGTATTCAAAACATTTTTGAAATTTTTTTTAGAAAACATGGACATGGAAGAGAAATGATTTTTGTCCAAAAAGGGAAATGGACTTTATTTTTTTTAAAACTTATTTTGGTATTATTAGTTCTTAAAAAGAGGAAATTGAAATTTAAACTTCTAATTTATAAGATTAGAATTATGAGAATAAAATATAGTGGTTTTAGTATATAAATATCAAATAAATCCCCTAATAGAGACTTAATCATAAACAATCCCAATAATGATGAGATTTTTAAATAAATCCTTACCACTTCGGTAACTTTTGAATATTAAGCCCCATGAAAAAAATAAATTTATGTAGATATAATATCCCATAATTTTCTTGAAAATAATAATAAAATAAAATCATGTGTAGTATACATGCCACACAAAAGAAACAAGTGGTTAATATGGCATGTGCCCCACTGAAATAAAAGTGAGAGAGAAATCTCTTACCTTTATTCAAAAATCCTTTATATGTGTCTGAACCTCCTATATAATAATTATATATTTATTATAAATATATTAAATAACCATCCTCATATATTTCATACTTTATAAGATTTACTTATATTCTTTTATCACCCATTTATTAACAATGCATTGTTAAAATCATTATTTTAGGTAATAACTTCTTCGTTTTTTATGTATGTTTTGGTTTGGTAGTTTCGGTCCTTGAATTTTGATCATGGTTAAATCATATCCTGAATGATATAAATGATATAAGTTTAATATATATTTATTATAGAAGTATTTATAATTTTCTATAAAAGTTATAGATATAAGAATGAGTTACATCATTTATGAAGGTTGTAGGTTGTACGTAAGCCTGAATATTGTTCTCATTTTTTAAATGGATGGAAAAAATGAAATGTAAATAATAATTCACATTTAAAGAATCATTAATATATAATATGAATCATATAGGTTCATCAAATCTATTTTTATTACCATCCATGTCAAAATAAAATGAAAAAAAATCACATTACTTCGTGGAGGAGGAAGTCCACATGTACCGGGAGAGACATTATCATCTTCCAAAAGGTTATAGGTTAAAAAGTTGGATATGATATTATAATTAAATAATTATAATTATGTGATTAAAATTATATATATATACATTAAATCCTACATTTTAACTATTTATGGGAGGTAATGATGGAAAATTAATTACACCAGTTCGCAATGTGGTGGTCCGCATACACACGATCGATGGTTTTATTTCCGATTTAATGGAAGTGGAGATAGATATAGGTTATTATATTTACATAATAAAATATCATCATAATTTATATAATTGTTTTAACATATTTAAATTATTAATACATGAATGAATGTGGTATTAGAAGGATTAAAAAGAAAGAGATTAGTGAAGACAATTGTCTTCTCTTGAAAAAACATCCTTTGAATCTCTTATCAAGGACACTAGGGATGGAATTTTGGGAAAAAAGGCATATATGGAACATTTATATGGATGTTTAGGTGATATTTTATATGTTTATGGTCTAGATAAATGGCATAATAAGTGTGAATAAGTGTGGGGAGTTGGTTCCCTTTTATAACTAAGGAGAAGGGGCATTTTTGTAAATACCCAAAACTATTCAATAATGGAGAGTCACTCTCCGACCATGTTCCTATAAAATTGATAAATAATGGAGTTTAGGTAATTTAAGGTTTCTCCACACCTCAAAAACATACAAATAAACACATTTTAATCATGAAATTATGTATCCTCTATGTTTACTTACTTTTACTATTTTTGTTTTCACCATAGTAATGAGTTTTTTTATTTACCTAGGTAATTTATCCTATAATCATAAAAATAAATGATCCTTATAAGATAATATGGTCCTAATTATTATAAATATGAAATAAAGTTTATAAAATACAAGTATTATGTTTGTGAGAAATTTATTTTTACACAGGTGCATGTAACGCGCAAAACCATGTTTTAACATTAACCATAGTAATTAATTTTTATTATCTTTAGTATTCATTATGAAAAAAAATTAAGTTGAATGTATTGACTAATAAAAATTATTTTTATTCCAAATATTAAATCCATTTTACTAAATTTTATTCACAGAAGTGGAAGAATTTAATTTAAAATTAAACATGCAAGCATGATGAAAATGTGGTTTTCCAAAGAAAATGTTTTCTTAAGTATAATTAGTTTAGATATCAAAATTCAACACAAAAGTGAATAAATGATATTAATTTTATTAATAATAGTTTAATTGAACACATTTTACTTTTAATAAAAAAAATTTAAAAAAATTACTTTTACATTCTTTAAATGAAAAGTAAGTTTTCAATAAAAATTTGTATTATTCACTATTCATCAAAAAATTAATCTTCTCAAAAAATTATAAAACATTCACCCTGAGATATATTTTAAATTTTGATTTACAATTTTAATTTTAGTTTTTTTCAAATAATGTTTTCAAAATTGTTAAAAATTGGTTTTAAAATAATTTCATAGAAAGTGATGAACCCTGTTTTTAGATAAATGCATTTTGAAGAGTAAATATATATTTATTCTCTCCCATTATTAGAAAAAATATTAGATAAATGATAAATATTTTTATTATATATATAATATATAAATTTCATTAAAATCATCCACCAATATGGATTAATTTAATTTATTTACATAATAACACATTGCATTCATAAAAATAATTTTTTAGAAAAAACATTTCTTTTGACTTCAAATTATTTTTATTTTTATTTAAAATCAATATATAAAAATGAATTTAATTCATACATGTGTAATACATATAGTTTTAATAATTTATTTCCTCACATTCATAGTCACAAATTTTAAAACTAAATTATAATGGTCATATTTAAATAATATATTGCATAGGTCATTTATGTTCATTGTTGTGTACTGTAAGCACTATTGAACAGTATGTTCTTCTTTTAAAATCTCAAAGTTTTACAATTTTTAAGTGTCATTAGATAATAAATATAAAAATATTTTCTTTTTTTATAATATTAAAAATAATAATCTAGAAGTTATCTTAAATTTTTTATAAATCATCATAATTGTTACATTTGATGAATTTTATATAGGATTTTGATGTACAAAAGTGAAATACGTATTTTTTAAGTCATGAGTTCATAATTTATCTTCTATGAGATTTGGTTACTAATGTGAAACTAAATTTAGATCATTATTGGTATTGAAATATTATTCAAATTAATTTTAATTTTTGATTTCAACTATTCTATTGGGATTTCATTTTATTTAATATAGGTAATTAGAGATAAAATGATATTTATATTAATTCTATTTATATTAATTTGGTTGCAAATATTGATGAAAAAAGTTTGATCTTGTTAACATGTTTCACTCATGATCATCTTATCTCTAATAAATTATTTGATTCATTCATCTATGACTCTAAGTGATATGTTTAGACCAATATTCAATGCGAAAACAAAATCTAAGTGAGATACTTTAGAGGAGGCTTCCATAAACCCTATTTTATATCATTTGATTCACTAATTCCCATAAATTAGATGACTTAATAGATAATGGGATGGTTTGGATTATTTAATGTGATTATGTTTAGAATTTTTATAGTTATGGCTCGTGTTTCAAATGGTGCTACGTAGAGGGATTCCATCATGGATTGTTGAGTTTGATGGTGTACTCTTAACTATCTATATAGAATACAAGAGATCTTGGAGTTCAATTATGGTGGTTCACTATTGTTTGATCTCAGGATATATTGGTTAACTGGTTCATGGTATTATAAAATGAGTATTTATATCTACTACTAAATTCAAATTAGTACAATGGTTTGGGGTTTTTGAGGTTTGTTCATGTTGGTAAAAGACAAAGGGATCCCTTAATTATAACATTCATCGGTCATAGGTGCATTCATTGAATGATGAAAAATGTAGAAAAAGAGGATCCTTTGGAACATCCTTCTCAACTTTTTATAGTGTAGTAATATATGCGAAGTTGATGCACTCTAAATATCACACTAAGTAGAAACTTTCAAATAATAACTCAAACACCTCACACTATATAATCCTAGAAAATGAAAAATAATAGGAAAGAATGGAGGGAAAATAAGGATTACACGATTTAGATGTTAAGTCCTACATCCACAAAAGAACACTGTTGAGCTTTATTACTTATAAGATACATAGATTAACAATTATAAATCGGTGATTTTCAATATCTGAAGGTCATAACCATGTTATGTAAATAATACGCATACATCTTTCATAAAGGTTTCACACCCTTCTTTTATATAATTCTTCATCCATTTGAATATGTTACGCCACCTATAAAATGTTTCATAGATCCTTACCTTGAACTGAGAAACCTTTTATTCCCTATAGATGAACCCACTTCAACTAATTTACCTCATAAACCAAACCCGAATCTATCTATTCATCCTTCAGAAGTAATCTCCTTCTGATCAAATCAACCTCCAATTAAATATTCCTTCTGCTGATACCAAATTCATAAATCCCACATATCATTCACAAATATCTCAAACTAATTGATTTTAAGGAAACATGAAATATTCTTAACCCTCCTAATAGCTGAAGTGGTGTCTAGAGATATGAAATCATTGAGATGGGGTTGATTTTAATACCATTTGGTTTGAGTTTCTGAACTAAGATTAAGATTCTAGATGAGAAATAGTACATAGTTTGTGTAAATCTATTACTATGTGTCAAACTCATGGATAATGCATTGTTAAATATGATATTCATATTTTTGATAATGAATTTGTTTTTTAAATAAGATAATGGTCTTTTTTTAACTAAGATACCATTATTGGTGAAAATTATGGTCTAATGTATTTTTTATCCAAACTAATATAGTCTAGAAAAAAACTAAATACTTCTAAAATAGAATTATTCATTCGCTGGAGTTATAAAAATATAGTGTCTAAGGTATATTTCCAAAATTATTGGTTAAATATGAACCATGCAAATCATGGTGTCTATGTTACAACCAAAGTGATAGTGATCTGGGACTCACATATTAGGAGGGTTTAATATTATGAGGTTTAATCAATGGTCACTAGCACTAGTCAAAGTGAATCAAAAGACTAATATGTGATATTTCACATGGTAATACACAATTGATCCTTAAAATGGTGAAATTAAATACTATATTAGCTCTAATTTCTAGCATATATGGGGAAGTTTTTCCCATTTATATGAATATACTTATTTTCCTCCCCTTTTTATCATATCAGTGACTAATTTATACTTTTATGACTATCAAGTGCCATTTTATAATATAATATTCTCTAATCTAAATGATACTACTAGTTTGTAACTTTTTTATATAAAAAATGTAAAATTAGTTAATGTTTTAAGTCATTAATTAATTAACTGTCTATAGAATTTCCATTATAATATTTTTTAATGTTTAAACTGATTAGAATGGATTACTATATTTTTTTTTAATAAATTATAATTATTCTCTTCTTATTTATTATTTTTAATAATCTTTAGTTTTATAGGATGATATATTATGGAACTAGATTCTACAACTATTATCAGTGACAATGAAATTCTTGAATTTCTTTTTAGTTGATGAATTTCTAAAAGTCGAATTGTTTTGAGAAAAAAAATTAATGAAAGAGGTTAGTGAAGAATGAAATTGAGTAGGTTTTCAAATGTGATTTATCATACAAAATAAAATTTAGTATAATATCTACTAACATCTATTTATCTTTTGTTTATAGTATGTTTCTACTCGATTCTATTTTTTATTACTCATTTAATTTGTTTTTTTCAGGGTATTCATAAACCAATACACTATATATTCAATTTTTTTGAAGCCTAAACTGTTTGGTCTATTTTAGATTCTTATATATTCTATATTATATAATAAATAATAATATCAAGAATAGAAAAAATATTGTGAGTTATTATGCCTCCTTGTGATCCACCCTCAATCATGTGAACATATAGTGCATGCTTAGTTGAATAAGAAATATAAAAAAATGAAAACCTGAAAAAATAAAAAACAATAATCCTAGAACCATTTTTTGGGAGGAGTAATGCATTACTATATCATTATACAAAAAATATAAAATAAATATAAAACTAAAAAAATAAAACATCAATGAAAACCAATTCTACATGAGTTTCTCACTACTTGTTGTTTTTCATGTGTTAGAGAATTTATTCATTAATTTTCATATTATTTGTGTGTGAAATAAGATTTTTACCTGAAATTTATTATTGTAATATATAATTTTTATTTGTTTCATCACTATTTATATGACACCTTCATGTCACAATGGTTTTATATTTTATATCATTTTAGGAAAGGCTAAATATTTTTAATTTTGAAGATTGAAATTTAAAAATTGGTAAATTTTTCTTCACTACATGATAATTGTTCATACTTTGGGGGAAACTAGGTGATGGCCCTTATGAAAGGATATTTATAGTTCTTTTTTTTACATGGTTTTTTTTTGCATGGGTAGCTCATAGTTGAGGAAATGAATTTTGAGTTTTGATGGAGAGTATGTGATTCTCCAATAACTTGGATTGATGGAACATGATTTTAAAATGGTTAAGAGAAACCTTGTGGTATCCATGTTAGGGGTTCTATAGTATTAGTAGTGCAGTTTGGCATGGTTGGTGCATATTTTGGAAAATCTTGTGGAAAAACAATGAAAGTGTCTTGTGTGTTCTATTGGATCCTATTCAGTTATTACATGGGCTAGTAATCCATATCATCAAACCTTGTATTTTCTAATAATCATTGATGAAATAAATTTTTAATTGAAATGACATAAAATATTTGGTTAAATACTACTAGACATCATTATATCACACCTTGTAAACACAATTAGTTGTATGAGAATCTCATGTTTTATTTGTGGTTCCCATATTTCATTCCTCACTAACTTTAGTTCTTTCTGATTTTGTTTGGGATGGTTTGTTAGTGATTCATTTTAGATGGTTCTGAGTGGCCATGGGTTACAAGGAGTTTCATTATAGAGGTTTATATTATTTTTATTTTATTTTAAATTTTGGGATTATTTTGTATCAATACATTTGATAATAGGTTTATATTGGTTCCCCTTTCTAATATATCAGTATTTATTGAGCATGATATTTATTATTATTATGATTTTCAATTTTATAAATGTCACTATGAGTTACATTAATTTTTTTCACTTATATTTGATCTGTTTATTTTTTGCTGTTGGTATCCAATTTAATGATGGGTTATAATTAATTTCTAGGTGGGATTCTTATTGGGGTTCATATTTAACTATAGGTGAAACAATTAACAAGAGTATGTTCTTTGGCCCAAGGTATTGCTTTCCATCCTGTGTAGATGAGGAACACCCTTTGGGATTAGTGGAGAGTTGGGTCAAGTGATATTTCAGGTTATTATATGATAGCTTATTATTAATGGAATCAACCCATATGTTCTTAAGTTGGCCTAGGGTATTGAAATAGTCTCCTTCTATTTGGTTGTGCCTTGGTAGAAAAAGATATTAGTAATTTCATTAGTAATCATGGGGAAGATCAATAATAGGCACTTGATCACCACCATTTGTGATAAAGTCTAAGTTACCAAGGGATTTTTGGATTTGAGTCTTGATTTTGAGTTTTCTTTTCATTATATTTGATGAATTTTAATATGATATTGTGGTTTTTTTATTATCGTTATGGGTGTCATGATTTTAGGGGCCATTTTGATCATTTTTTGTGAAACTAAAGAAAGGACCAAAGTTTCATAGTTAAGTCAAACTATCTAGAAATTTTTTTGGAGCCTATGAAAATAGATTTTCCACCCATCTTAGATGATATTTCACAGGTGACACATGGTTATCCAAATCATGCATCCAAATTGCGCAGTTTAACCTTTCCCCATAGATGTTTTATTTTGGATACTTTTCACTTCAAATTGTTCCAAATGTTTTCTACCATTAGTATGAGATTGATTAAGGTATTTTTATTATAATTTAGTGTTTTTAATTATGTTTTTGGTTATTTATGCCTCATATTTTGTCCCTGTGTTTTGAATAAATTTTTATATGTTTTCGAAATTGGATTATTGAATGAAAATGGGGATTTTTTGTACTTATAAAATTTTTTAAAGATGAATGGACTTCCTATAAAAAATTTTATTAGAAATTTATTTTAAATTAAAACAATGTATTTCAATAAATTTCAAGATTTTTGAAACTATTTGTTAAGGTGTCTTTCAGAGTGAAATGTTTTATTTCCTTGAAATTCTTAATAACTGGTTTATTTCATTATAATTTTTTTTAAATGGAAATAATTTATAATTTATGGAATTTATTTGAATAGTTTTAGTTTTATAGAGTAAATCCATATTTTTTTGGAAGAAAATGTTAAATAAAGAAGTTTATATAGATTTTTATATAAATAATACGAATGTTTAAAAGCATGTATAAACCTTTGGAATTTTTTTTAAACTCTATATCCAAAAATGATTTGATTAAATGAAAGGGGAGTTATAAAATTATGGGTTGTATGTTTTTCTGTAGTGGGATTTTGTATTTGGGTGTCACTTGGTGTGTGTTGAGACGGGTTTTTTTGGTTTCTGAAAAATGAATATATAAGATTCATGTTTTGTACAACTTCATTATTCCCTCCAGAATCTTCTTGAGAGAATGTGGAAATCCTACCCTCTAGGATGGGTTATAAAAAAATACCTTAATCATTTTGTTGTATCTCTATAATTTTTTACTCTTTGTAGACTCTACATATAGTGTTGGATTTGGGATCCTTCTCTATTATAAGACTCATTGAGTCATTTCTTTCTCATTCATGGTGATCTAGGTCCCCTTAAGGTTATATAATGGTTGAATAATTTTTATAAATCCATTATTTCTTAATTTACAAAGTAGTTTTTTTGATTTATAATTTTGGGACCCATTCTCACTGTGTTTACAATGGTTTGATATTGTTGAGGTTTTTTCTATGTAATTTTTTTCTTAATTCCTTTTTGGTTATAAATTATGGGGTCTTGGTTGTAATGGTTTTTCTTATACCTCAATGATTGACTTAATCCTTTAAGTATTTTTTGAGACACCTTTTTATTTGTGTTTTTATTGGTTGAAATTGGTAGATACAAGGTTGTGGGGTTCATTTGACTTGGAGAAACAAGAATACAGTTGAGATTATTCACTATTAAGTGTTGGTTTTGTTCTATTTTGGTGACATGGGATGTGATGAACATGGGTGACCTTACTTAGTGATCATTCATATGAAATTTTAGTTGTACTTTTTTAATGTTTTTTGGTTGGTTCTGTGATGGTTTTTGTTGTTTTTGGATGGTAGTGGATTTCATTGAGAAATTGGTGGAACTTTGGGATCCTTTATTGATTTTTGGAATCATAGTTGGTGGTGACTCCTTCCTTATAAAATAGGTTTCCTGCTACTTCCACCATTTTACATCAATTCTAAATGGTTGGGAGTCCTATTATAGGTCTATTTTTTCTTAGATACTTGTGATATGTTGGTTATCATTTATTTTTTCATGGAGATTTTTTTTGTGTTTGTGGATCTTATTTCATTATTATGAGTAGTTTTGTGTGTGTATTAGGTTACTTTATGATAATACCTATTTTGAAATTCCTACCATTCCTACCTCTTAGTTTGTTGTTGGGTTTCCAGTTTTCATTTCTTTTAAATTAATTAGTGACTTTCTGGGTGGAATTGGCATATTGGGGAGAATTTTGAAACCCATATATCATTGTAGTTTTTTTTATATTAACTTAGGAAAATTTCAATTTTTTAATGTTTAGGGAATCTATTTTAAAATTTTTAAATGTTCCCCTATTTAAAGTTAGTTTTTTTGGTTTAGGGGAATCCATGTGATGAACCTTTCATATGGTGATTTCATTTTATTTGGTCGTGCATGGTTTGGGTGGACAGGTAGTGTATAATTATAGAAAAACCATCCAAGTTTTAGTGGAAACCATGTGAGTCTCATTTTCAAGTGATTATTTGGGAATTATTTGTGAACACTTAGGAAAAACCATGTTGTATCCATTTGAGGGGTTCAATATTTTTTAAATATAATTTTTTCATGATTTGTTTATGGTTTGGTAAACTGCATAGCCAAACCATGTGAGTGTGTTGTTCCATTTGGTGTCTCCAGCATAGTTGGCACACATTTTAGTAAATTTTGTGGAAAAATAGAGTGAATTTATTATATTACATAAAAAATTTAATTCCCAAAATTCCCCTTTGTGATCATAATGCCTTTTTACCTCTTTTCTCATAGTTATTGTACACATAATCATGTGGATACAACAAGTAGTCCCTCCATCCATTCCTTCTTTATTTTTATACCTCCCATCAACAATTTAAAGTGAAAAAACAAAGGTAATACCATATTTATCCTTATTTTTCCTTATTCTACCTTTCTCAATTTTTTATTGGTTTGGTATCTTCTAAAAAACATAATTGTTTTTTAGTCTGGTATAGGGGTTGAAAGTTGGACTAACCATAAGGATGTTTCAGTTAGAGATAATAGAGATCAACTTCTTTCTTACTTGAGAGTTCACTATTAAAGGTAATTTCATTCAACATCGTTCCACTAAATTTATTGTCGGTGTCTTGTGAATTTCTTTAAAATGGCATCAAATTTTGTGCATGACAGTTTTTAATTATTTTTTTGTTTAATTAAAGACACATATAATAGTTGTTATATTTTTTTAAATATTTTAAGGACTATAACACCTAACATAATGATGTGAAATGATTTTTCATTTAATTCTAACATTTTTTAAAAATTAATTTATTTTTAAATATATAACAGGTGTGATAAGAGTGAATTGGATGTTTCTAGTATTTTATAATTATTGGGTCAAGAATTGGGTGAAATGTGGATTTTGAAATGTAAAATTTGTTTTAGTTTGAAAATTGTTTTAAATGAAAAAGGGTGTTGTTTTAAGTGTTTTATAAATAATCTTTCAAATGTTTGGTTTTTTAGGGATGTTTTAAAAGTTGATTTCAAATGATAGAAAATTTTTAGGTATCCAGAGCCAATTTTTATTTGAATGATCAGTTTGGTAGTTTACATAACCTTATTATAAAACATTTTGATTCCCTAGATTGAGCCCCATTATTTTATTGGTTGATGTATATCATGGACCCCAAATTGTACATTCTTTATCTTTATCATATATTTTTTATGTGCATGCATGTGAATATGGGTAGTTTCAAGTAAAGATGTTATAGGTGAGAGAAAAAATTAGTTTATTGTATTTTATTATTCTTTTCCTTTCTTTTTTCTTACCATTTTTTATCATTTGAACATGGGAATGTGATAAAGGGTATAGATCCATGTTACATTAGTTATATTTTCACACAATATCTAGTTACATATGAGAGTTTTGTCTTATTAGGGGTATATTTTTCACTCAATGACTCTAAAGGGTTCTTAGATTGATGTCAATGGTTATGTTAAGGGATCCTAGAGAGTATTGAATAATGGATACCTTGTCCATTATCATTCATGTTAGAGATTAGTGTGTTTCCCATGATGTCTTGAATCTATTGAGGACTTTATTAATGGTGTCCTTATACAATATTTTATTCCCTATCCTTGATAGTTTCCATGGAATTATTTTTTGATGGTTTATTTGGTTATACCTCATAGATGTACTTGGTTCTTATTTGTGTTTATATTTATTTTACCCATTCAATCTATTTTATTTAAAATCAATTCAAAAAATAGTTAGTATAATGAGATTTAAAAAATAAATTTATATTGGAATTATGAATATATATTTAGAATAGTTTTTAAATAAAGTGGAATTTTTTCGTATTATTTTTTTAAATTTGATTGGAATTCCAATTTTCATGTTTTTTAAGGTGTTTGGTTAGAAGGTTTTAGGATTTTCCCTTGGTTGTTACATGAATAGAAATGAGTTCTAAAAGTTTTTTTAGCATTATATTTGACTTCATATCAAGTTTAATTGAAAAACATATATTCCATAAATATATTTCATACTAGAATTAGTGCAATGGCTTTTTAAAAGAAATTGTATAATATATCTGGTAAAATACTTATGGGCATAATTAGCCAACACACTACATACACCATTGGGTGCATACATCTCTCATGTTTTTTCATATTCCTAGTTTATGTATCTCACTAAATTTATTACATCGTGGGGATTTTTGGGATGGTCTATTGGGGACACGGTTTAGACAGTGGTGACTAAGCATGGGTATCAAGGGTAATTTTGATAGCAATTTAGTTTAGTTTAGTTTTCTTTTATCATTAGGGATGGTTGTGAATTGGATAGATGTTTGTGTTTTTTAATATTTGAACTATATAATTATTTATTTAGCATGATTTTTATTATTATTATGATATTTATATTTAATTATTTCCATTGTGAGTTACTATAATTTGTTTCTTTTTATTTATCTTGGATCTATTTATTTGATAGTGTTTATGTCCAATTATTTTATGGTCATGTTGTATTTACATGTTGGATCCTTTTTATTTTCTTTATTTATATTTGGGTTAAACAATTACAATGTTTATTGTATTTAGTCCCAAGAACTATTTTCTATACCATGGGGATCCATAACACCCTTTTGGCATAGTGACAAGCTAGGTTGAATTCTATTTTAAGTTATTATGTAAACTGTCCTCTTTTTAAAATTAAATTATTATATTAGATTTTATCCAGATTTTTCTCAAAAGATAAAATTCAATATGAAGAAGAATTCATAAGTGTAGTTTTATTGTTAATAATCATTCATAATTGATTGATATTATCAACTCAAAATAAAAAAACTAGGTATATGATATTTTCTTTATTTTTTAATATTGTTTTATAATAAATAGAAATTATTTTTCCTTATAGTATGTTAATAAATAATAATCATTAATATATGTTTCATTTGTACCTGTACCTTCCAAATTATTAAATTTGATGAATTTTATAAGAAATCTTGATATATAAATCTAAAATAAATATTTTTTGGGTCATTTGTGTTGAAATTCTAATCATTGGGGTTTGATTATTACTTGATAATTAAATTTGGGTCATTGGTAAAATTATCATTTTAATAATCCAAATTATTATTTAGACTACCTACTATTTTAATATGTTCTAATTTCATTTTAATAATGTAATTAGAGAAAAATAGGTAATCTATGGTCTTTAATTTATATTATTCCAATTAAATTGACCATTCAAAAAAGTTAAATCCTGTAATCCTATTTTAATAATGATCATCAAATAACCTATAATGAATCTAAGTGATTAATATATTACTCCAAGATATGGTTTTAGGGTAACACCCAATAATATAAAAAACAAATAATTATCTAATATATAACATGGTTTAAAATTTCTTACACTTCTATGATATTTTTGATTTAGAGTTTTAGAGAATTGGGAATAAATATAACATATTAAACCCTTAGAATATGAATTGGACACTTCCACTCAATATATATTTTATTATACAAAAATTAGACTCTTACAATTATACTAATTTTTCATTCAACTTTTTTCTAGTGAGATATTTATTATTTATTCCAGTATATATATGGAATTATTCATAGATCCCTACTTGGTATCCTAGGGTAAGGAAAACATAGTAGAGGTTTAGATCATATGCTCAAAAAAGGAAATCCTAAAAAATCTATCATAAAACAAATAAAGATTGAATAATATGTAGATATAAAAAATAATAAAATATTCCGTATAACGAATATTATAAATGTGTAATATAACTATGGATGCAATTAAATCATAAATAATCACATATATATCAATTATTAAATTCATAATTATGTAGTTAATAATGTTTAACATCATAATCATACAGTCAATTCCTTGGGACAAGACTTCATAAAAAAATCGTTAAGACCTATTTCTAAGACATAACAAATAATTGGGTATGAATTCATCTAATACTCAAGAAATGTTTTTCATTAGATCTAATTATGAATCTAGGGAAAATAAATTTCTAGGCCTATCAATTTTTAAGTAAAATTCATTAATCGTATGAAAGGGGTGAGTAATAAATACAACACAGAAGCAATGTAAATATCCATATTGAAAAAATAGAACCAGGAATGTCAGTATTTTGACTAGGAATAAATTTATCAACACTATCATAATCCATTTAGAGTAATATTGTAGATGGTATCATCTGATAATATACATAATAATTAATAGTACTTAACAAAATATGCTTACATATATGAAAATACTTTTAAAAGATCACAAGAATGTTTCCCACAGAAAACACCCTTTTTATTTTGAAATCACTTATTCAAAAACCAAATATATACATAATATTATAAGAAATATTTTTATTGAAAATAACCAATGAAACTTTTAAAGTAATCATCGAGGAAAATAATATTTAGGATGGTGGAAAAATTATTTCTTACAATAAAGATTAAAAAATGATTTAGTATAGACCTTTTGGTAAAAATCGACACATTCAGAAAACAACAAGAATGTTCTTTTTAGACCTTTTTTTTAGAAATTAAAACATGGGGGAAATTGAAATTAATAATCTATTATATAATAGTAAAACAAATCAAAATATTTTAAGGAAAATTGGGACATGGAAGAAAAATAATGTCGGTTTCCTTTAAAAAAATTATTTTGGACCTTTTAGTTAATAGAGAGAGTAAAATGAAAGGAAAACATGTCACTTACATAAATAATCTTGGGATATAAAAATAAATAATATTTCTAAGATATATATCATATATTTTATGATCATAAATTTATGCACCAACTATCATGGTAGTAATTGATATGGTAACCCAAAAAATACTTACTACATTGGTAACATTTTAATTATAACACCCATGAAATAAATAACATAAAATGAATATTTAAATACCATTAATTTAAAAATAACCATTTTATAAAAAATTAAAGGTGTATTATATAAACCACATGAATTAAATTAGTGGTTAACATGGTATATGTCTCACAGAAACAAAACCGAGGTCAGAAATCCTTACCACTTTCATAAATATTAAATCAAAAGGAAATTGAAAAAGAAATTTTTAAAAGGTGTTGTAAAAAAATAATTTCATTAAATTAATTACAAAAAACATACATATGGTATTAAATAAAAAACATGAAATAAACATGTGGTGAAAATTGAATAATTCTCAGAGAAAGGAAATTGAAATGAGTAATCCCTTACGATTATGACATTATAGTGAAAATTAGTCAATGAATTGATTATGTGTAACAAATTTGGATCCACATTAAATAATATTAAATACAATAAAGAATAATAAAATGCAATTCCACACATAATATTGGCATATCATAGTAAAAAAGTAGATATACGAACCATTGAAAGTAAATTGTGTCACGAAACCTCTTACCCAATGTCCCAAATCATTTTGTAAATTCTATGACTCCTAATAATAAAATTATGTTAATATTATGCTTGATAAATAACCTATATTATTTTTAGTTTTATATAATAATACATTTTATTTAATTTATTACCATGACATATTTTTTTACAAAATCATTTTAGTTTACATCAAACATTTTGAGAATGTTTAGTTCATAATCCCAAAAGAAAATCGATAGGTTTACCTCAGTAAACATTTTAGGGTAACATAATTAATAGAATATTAATTATATAATATCTATCATGTTTATATTAAATAAAATTTTACAGTCATCCATTAATGTTGGACATGAAAAAAGAATCACATTGTTTCGTGGAGATGGTATTCCACATATATGAATGTCTGATATTATCGTTTTTAATGGTTCCATGGATAAGAAAGTAAGTAATATAATATATTTAAAAATCATAATTAATTCATTAATATCATATATATATATAATCCTTAATAATAAATTTCCTCAAGATGTGGTGATTATATCAAAACACGTCGTTTTGTGTATGTGGTAGTGCACACATACACACGAGGGGTGGTTTTTTCCACAGGATTGAAAAGGGGATATAAAGAATTGTTACATCATCATAATAAAATTTAAGTATTTTCATGATAATTATTTTATAATATCATCATGGTAAGTAAAAAATTTAAGGAACTAGAATAATAAATAAAATGAAATAACTCTGTTAAGTGTTATACTTCTTCTTTGGGAAGCCTCCTTTGGATAACACATTAATATTTCAAGGATGGTATATAGGTGAAACCAAATCCTCTAGGACATTAGGAATATGGTTTTGATTGAATTTAGAAAGATTTTAGTTGATCTATATTTCTCAAAATGTTAAAGGAAAAGATAATGGTGGGTTCCCTTTTATAAGTTAGAGGAGTGTCATAATTTAAACATTAAGAAGTTTAAAATATAAAAAAAATATCATAATAATGTCATGTGGAACAATATGGACATAAAATAGAATTTATGACATGATAAGTTCTAAATAACTTCAAATCATAAAATTTATACATGTTTATGTTTCCTTTTAAACCATATCTTTTACTTTAACCCTATTGTTAACTCTTTATAACATTAACTATGCTAATAAATTTTCCACCCTTTAAGGGTTATAAATTTACATATAATTTTCAAAGAGTCATAAAATGGTCCATGAATGAAGATTTAATCCATTTACCATCCTAATTATACTCTTTCAATAATTTTTTAAATTTGTAATTCTTTTAATAAAAAAATTTATAACAAAATATAATTATTGTCATTTTTTAGACTATTTTTATAATTTGACTTCAAATAAATCAAGACAGGAATGGAATTAAAATAAATAAAAATTTAATATTATTTATACATAATAATTACATTTAAAATTTTTTAATATCACAATATATACAAAAATAATAATTTAATTTTTTTTAAATAATTTTCCTTGATTTTTCTACTACTTGTACAATAACTGTGTTAGCATTGGGCAAGTGTTTATGGGAATTATACTATCAAAAAAATTAAAATTAAATTAAAATCATAAAAATAAAAAATTTATGATCAAATATATCTTTTATATTCATTCATAACATATTTTTATCCTAGGGACAACGTATAAGAAAAATTAAAATCAATATAGTGATATTTTTGTTAATATTCTTTACACAAAATAGTATAAAGGTTATAATAAAGGAAAAGTGGCAATAAATTTACCAATTTTTGAATCAAGGAATTTTTTTATCAAATAATATTATCAAATAAAATAAATAAAATATTTAGGGATATTTTTAGGCCATATCTCATAGTTTTAACCATATTTTACCTGTTTTACCCTTACTACGGTAACAATATTTTTTACCAAGGTTACAATTTATAATGACCAAAAATAAAATGGAAGTATTAACCAATTTTAAACCTAGTAAATCAAAATATGAAATCATTTTTTCCTGAATTCAATTTTTCTAAATGGAATAAGTAAATTATAATATAAAATCATAAAAGAAAATAAAAATAGTTTTTAGAAAAATGTATTTTTAATATTATAAATGATATTCAAATAAAATTAAAACAAATGATGGTTATTTTGAAATTAATTAAATAATTTTTAATTACATAGATCTTACATTACTTTGTGACCAAATCCAAAACAAAATCATACTTTTAAATTACTTTATTTAAAAAAAATTATAATTTTGCAAAAAATGCTATATTTCACCATTCACTAAAAAATAGACATTTTCAGAAAAATACACAAATTCACCTTAATCCTTTTATGGGTTGATGATATAGAAAATTATTTCTATTTTTTCAAACATAATTTATTAATGTGGTAGAATTTAATTATAATATGTGCACACAAAATACAATAAAAATCATTTTTTAAAAAGATGTATTTTCTAGAATAAAATGAATTTATCCTATGTCGATTTATAATAACAATTATTAAATTAATGTTAATTAAATATATCAGATATATAATATAATAATTATATCATAATCAATTATCAATAGTGATAAATTTAATCTATTAAGATAAAAATTCATTACACGCATAAAAACTGTTTTAAGAAAAATATATCATTTACTTACAAATTGTTTATCATAATTTCTAACCAATTTATAATCAATGTATGTTTGATTAATCATTTTATTGTGGAAAAAAATTCTACTGATATTTCATAACATTTTTTATTCCAATTCATACCCTCTAAACCAACATCATAGTTATAACAATCATATTTAAATATTCATATTTCTGTAGTATATCAACGTTCGATGACACTCAAAGTTCAGTGTGGTGCACACTATCAGACATGTTATTTTTTAATATAAAATTATATATTAAAACATTTGGGTTTTACATTCTCCCCCTCATAAAAAAAAATCTTCCTTTAAATTTTAATTTTAATCTCTCAAAATGAATTATTCATAAAATTGTAATAAAATTTGATATAGATTTTATTGTGAACTTTAAATTCCTATTCAAGTATAAGAAACTTTTTGTACATGTACCTATATAGGAGTCATACTTGAGAGATCTTTTTTGGAAAATGTACCTTTATAGAAGAGTGATACTTTCTACAGAATATAACATATTTGACATGTGTTTTCGGGAGTTTGATAATTTCTTTTACCACTGTGAAAGATTTTTTTTAAAAAGGTTGAGGTTTAAGCACCTTTTATTGAACATAAAAAAGAATATAACTTTTGAAGATGGGAAAAGAGGTAACCTATTGAAAAAAGTTAAAATGCCTTATAAAACAAGACAGCAAGGTCATCATGGTCCAACTAGTCTGAATTGAAGAAAACAACAATGAAGGAAACATAGTAACACTCATCACCCCCTCACATAATAGTAAAACAATGAGTTCAGTAAAAATAATGTGTCGCACCCTCTACAAAAAAGTTTCATTGTGTTGGTCATCACAATGTGTTAGAGCACCTCTCCAACCATAACAAATTTTTGTAGGAGAGCCGGATGAAGGGTGTCATCACCCATTCTTTCTTTCGAGCTGCCCACCATATAGAGCATGAGAGGAAATCACAGTAATGTCTACCAAATCTAAAGAAAAACTAGACTAAAAACATTAATCAGGATTTCTTGGAAAGGATCACATCTTTCCATCAAAATGGATGATGGATGGTTGAGTGATGGGTGTCATGACAGTCATCACTCTTTCGAGGCCACGCATCCAACAAAAGTTTAAAAATGTTGCACCACCATCCAAATGCAACAAAGAAAAAAACAATTCATGTAGGGAAATCTACACCCCAATAAACAAACAGAACCAAAAGAAACCAGAATAGATCTAGATGAAAAAGACAAGGACCACCAGAACTAGGGTTCCATAATTATCGGTGGCAGATCAAGGACCACTAGCATCAATACCCATATCCATCGTCCATACAAGCCACCACCAATGATCATCAAGAACATCGACCTACCCCTCATTAACCAGGGCCAAAATATAAAGCCTAAGAAACCCCTCTTAACTACCTGACTTCACTACCATCTAATTTTAATCCACCAACTAGATTATGAAAATCATCACTATTAAAGACTTCGATCATCTATGAGTGACCATCACTCAAATGTTGAAGATCCCCACTTGAAAATTTATCATAACATCGCATGAATGTTGAACAACACCAGAGGAGCCAAAATCTAAACAAAATATTGAAGAAGGTTTGTCATGGGGGATACACAATAATATGCACCCAATGAGATCGGCACTTGAATCACGATGAAGATGGAAGCGGACAAGATATTCCTAGAATCTTGAACAAAACAATAACCCCTCAAGCTGATGAAAACGATCTATGATTGAAAACCACCCTAATGTCCCCAACATCTAAAACCATGGGATCAACACAACAATTTAGTTTAGTAAACTTTATGAGTATGAAAAACTTTCATCGGGGGAATCTGGATCCATCAAACATGTTATTGGGTAATGAGGTATATGTGAGATCCGTTTGAATAGAATGTAACAACCCAATATTTTGAATAATATTTGTTTCTTAAATTCGTGTGTTATTTCATTTTATACTCCACAAAACTATATCCTTTAATTAATGAAGTGATACTATTGGGCTTCGACTATTATATAACCATCGGTCAATATGACCGTTAGAAACTAAACTCTTAACATTACAATTATTGTATATAAATACAAGTGATCTTGGTTAATTAATAAATAATGAAGATTCGATGCCCTCATCCAGTAGACCTGGGCCATACGAATCTCATCTATCAGAGCATGGGAAGGAGGTAGCACCACTAGGATTTTCTCTAGACCAATCTCAACCCAAACTTCAACCTGTGAATCATGAACGAAATCTCCAAAGGGGGAAGTTCAAGATGATTAAAATCACCACTCGGGCAACGTTGTTCGAGCCGCCCTAAGATTCTATCACCATAGAATATCTTACACTTAGGTCCTATGCAGGGGTTATAAGGGGCTATGTAACGAGACCTTAGATACGTTGTGTAATCCTTTTGTATAAATAAAATTTTTAGTTCTTATTATGTAAAATTTGTGAATTTCAAATGTCTAGATAAATGTAGGATGAATTTATTGAAGTTCCATATTATTGATGAATTTTGGGAAAAGGTATTTTAAATTATTTTTGTATACGTTAAATAATTAATAATGTGAAATGATTTTCAAAAAAATGGTCTTATATAGTTGTGATCTGTAAGAAATTTAGAGTCCAATAAGATCAACTTTATTTTTAGTAAATAGTAAAGTATGAATAGTAACATACCCTTATAAATAGTAATGAATAGTAAATCGGCCAAAAAATAGAAACTTCACCCATGAATGTATAAATACAATTTAGACATCTTAAAATTGAAAAAAACCATCATAGCATAAGTTTTGGTATTTTTTATGTCATAAAAACTTTATTTATAATTTTATAATTAATTTAATAATTTTAAATAGAAATCTATTTTTATAAAATGTAATGATAAATTGTTACTTTATTTTCTTATGGTTATACGATAATTTTATGGGACCTTGATTACTATTTCAAGGTGTTACAAAACAAGTTATAGTTTTAGAGTCGTTTTTTTGAATAAATAATGATTTTTAGGTAAAAATTAAATTACAAATATTTAGAAAATTATTTTCATGAAATTGAGTTCATTTTTGAATTCAGATCATTTATATTAGGTTAGGGAGAATTTAGGAGATTTTTATAAAATGTTTTCTTTTTCAGTGAATAGTAAAAATACAGTTTGAGTGTTAGGTGTTTAATGACATCATTAGTGATGTAATAATGATTTAATCATTCTTGTCGACTTATTAATGGTAATATATTATATGAGGTGTCCCAAGTGACCAATAAAATGTGAAAATACCAGGGTCAAGCCCATGCTTTTGCAAATAACTCTGATGAGGTGTCCCTTTGAAATTAATTAAATATTCCCCCACTTTTGCTATAAATACCTAGCCATTCCCTCATTAAATTCATTCAAAAATACTCCTCAACAAATATATAGTCTTTTTACCTCCCAAGGATTCCTCCCAAGGTTCCCTTAAGCCCCTCAAGTTCCCAACCTTCAAGCTTTTGAAATTACTCTTCAAGGTAAGGGAACCTTTCACCCTCCTCTTTTAAGTCATGACTTCCTTTATGTTATATCTTCTAGTTTCCATCTTATTATGTTGGGTTATGTTCTTATATATCCTTATTACTGTACATTTCATTTCCAAATTATGATATTCCCTATCTACTCTCATCAATTGATTTTCTGATTTTTTAAGTGAAGTTGTTAGGCTGCCAAATTTTTGTAAAAGAAATCGCATTTTCTCTTTTCTTTCAAGTTTCCTTTTCATGTGGTATTTAATTAAAATATCCACAAAATGATCTTATTTAAATTTTATTATTGCATTATACTATAAAATTATTCATTTATTGATTGGATACCCATGTCCCCTCTCATTCTATTGTTTTCTAAAACCATCACTACTGGAAAAATGGCTTATACCCACAGTTCAAAACCGTGGGTACAGCCCCCAAAAACGTGGTTATAGGCTATACCCACGGTTTTAGGAACCATGGGCTGGAACGGCGTCGGTATAGGTACCCAGCCTATACACATGGTTTTCCAAAACTGTGGGTATAGGTGTTCTGCCACCGTGTCAACAAAACATTCCCAATTGCCACGATTTAAATGGCTTTTACCCACGGTTTCAAAACTGTGGGTATAGATCCTAAAATAATGCCGCAGGCGGGTTTCGATCCTGCGACCTCTTTGCTGCGAAGTACCGCATCTAACCACTACCCTACCATAAATTATGTGTATATATATTTAAATTTAGTTAAATATAGTTATATAAACCGTGGGTATAGAGGGAAGAACCGTGGGTATAGGACTCCCGCCAAAAAAAATTCCTTCCGGCGGGAAAAAAAATTTCCCGCGCACACATGGGAAACCAATACACACGGTTTTTCAAAATCGTGGGTATATGTTTTTTATCCCAGACCTATCTCCACAGTTTTCCCCAAAACCGTGTGGATAGGTACCCCTATCCCCATGGTTTTTGAAAACCGTCGGTATAGGTCAATTTTCAAGACCTATCCCCACGGTTTTGGAAAACCATGGGTATAGGTCTTGAAAATTGACCTATACCCACGGTTTTCCAAAACCGTGGGCATATGGGTACCTATCTCCACGGTTTTGGGGAAAACCGTGGGGATAGGTCCATTTTCCATTAGCACATGTTATATAGACGTTAAGCTGCAAAATTTTCGTCTCAAAATCTCTCTCTTTTTCTCACGAAATTCTCTTGTTTTATTTATGTGAATACCCAAATATATTTTTATTTATATAGGTATTAATCATGAAAAAAAATGGATCTATTTTATTCTGGAATTTACAAACATATAACCCTCAGTTCCATTCCATGGGTTATAAATTACATAATGATCTTATTTTTAAGCACTTTTTAAACGTCGCGATTAGGATCTGAACCCCATTTATTTTATTCTATTTGGGTTATTTATGAATTTTTTTATTTTGATATATGTGGCTCACATGAAAATGAAGACATATTAAAGGGGTTCCCTGATAGCACTTTAATGCATTGGGTAAAAAATTTAATCTCTAGAGATGACATGTTTCACAATACCTTGGTGAATAACTGTGGTGATTTGTATAACACCATGGGGATGGACCTTGGTGATATTTTAATGAATGTATAAATTAAATTTTGTAGCCACATATTCAATTTATAGTTAATTTTCTTTTCATTATGATATTCCTATACTTCCATTGTTCATGTCTTTATGTTTATAATCATGTACTTATTGATATCATAAGTAAATGGAATCCCTTACTTTCCTTACTGGGCCATCTTCTCACCCTTTCCATTAATGTATGTATCCATGTTATGAGTTGCAATAATTTTACTTAGGAAAAACATATGATAAATCTGTATAAGTTTATTAGAAGAATGTTTTATTTTTTCATGCTTTATGTTCCCGATTTCCAAGACACTATACTTTAAAGATCCTTGGTTTGTAAAATGTAATTAAAAGTTATGTAATAAAAATAAGGGATGTCATAGTTGGTATCAAAGGATAGTTTATTTAATTATGTAAATTAGGGTATGATAACATTATGAAGAACCCTATAGAAAAGTTTAAATATAGGAAAACTTCCTGGTATTTTGGTGAAATATTTAGTAAGTGATTTTTGAACAAATAAATCCATATCTGGATACGAACAAGTGGTCGTGGCTCTGGAACAAATGTACCTAGGGGTGAAAAATCTGATAAGGAGTTTCGGGATTGACCTAGGGTATCCTAGTACATGACAAAGGTCCTTTCTTCACTCATGGATTGACACTCTCTAGGGATATGTTTGGTTAATCATAGGATTTTTAATAATCATTATGAAGGATTTATAGAGAAATGTAATTTTTTAAGCATGGTTTTTTAAGAAATAAAATTCTTTATAGTTAAAAGATTCATAAATGAAATAATCTTATCACTAAGGTTTTATTATTTTATAAAATGGAGGGAAATGGGAGGAACTGTGCAAATGGTGACTGCAATGGACCATGCGCTGACGGCCCTCTAATGGAATCTGGAATGGAAACATTCATGAGAATGATGAACCAACTGACTCAAGTTATGGGAAATAACATGAATCAAGCTGTGAGGCCGATCTCACTACAAAGGGAAAAAAAATTATTGAGTCCTTTATGTGTCAATGACCCCCAACCTTCATTGGATCTACCGACCCATGGATTGTTGAATAGTGGATCATCACTATTGAGAAGAACTTTTATGTGCCCCACTGTTTGGAACAAGAGAAGGTCACCCTGACTATTTACTACTTAGTGGGAGAAGTTTATCAGTGGTGGGAGGTGATAAAAAACATGAGGCCAATAGTGGAGGTTGAAGCTATGGAGTAGGAAGAGTACATAGGTATCTTCTTCGGCAACTATTTCCCTCGATCGATGAGAGAAAGAATGGAGAAGGAGTTTCTCAAGCTGAAGTAGAAGGAGAATGAATCTATGGGAAGCTATGAGATGAACATCACAATGCTTTCATGTTACACCTCTAGCTTTGTCATGGATCCAAATGGTATGTTTGATAGATTCTTTGGTAGACTGAGACCTCATCTGCGGAAGAATCTAGCCAACCGAGACTATGATAGTTGTGAGGAGATCGTACGAAGTGCGATGAAAGTTGAACTGGAGTTTGGTGAGACGCAAGGGTCTCATAAATACAATGAAAAGAAAAGATCGATGGATAAAAGCTTAGGGGGGATCTTTGATCAGGAAAGAGGAGGCAAGAAAGTGCAATGTCCCACATGTAATAAATGTGGGAAGAAGCATTCGAGGAACTGCCTACTCAGAAGTGGGAAGTGCTATAAGTGTGGTAGATATGGCCATATTGCGTGGAATTGTCGTAGTGAGGTGAAGACTCAACTCTAAAACACTAATGACAAGGGGAATATGGTGCATTCCCTACCTGATGTCCAATGAGATAAATTTGGAAAACTTGGTCACTTTTCCAATCACTTTCCAAATCTGAGGGAAGTGGAGGGGGACCACCCTCAGCCTCAACATTAGATAAGGGAACAAAGTTGTACTTTTTCAATCACTATGGCTGATGTTGAATCACCAAATGATGTGGTGTAAGGTACTCTTATTGTTCTCTCAATTCTTGATAGTGCTTTTTTTATTCTAGTTCTACATATTCCATTATTTCTTCCAAGTTTTCAAAGAATTTAGAATCAACTCCTGAATTGATAAAATTAGAGTTATCAATCAAGACTCCTCGTGGGATTATCCAATAATCTTCAGTGTCTAAAAACTCTAGTATTTACATTAGTGAGAAAAATATTATCGTAAATCTAGTAGTCATTACCATGTTGCAATTTTGACATTATACAAGGTATGGACTGGCTCTCAAAGTATAATGCTAAGATCAAATGCAGAAGCAAGGAAATATTAGTAGTCTTGAATGGAAAACCTATTGTTATCTTCCTAGGATAGATATCCCAACCTGATATTTTTTTAGAATAACCTCTTATATCCTTCTTTATGGAGTTTGTAGGTGAAGAAAAAGAAGGAAATGAGAATATAAGGATAGAAAACTTCCCCATATTCAAGGAATATGTTGATGTATTTCCTGAGGAGTAACCCGGACCTCCCCCAGAAAGAGAGGTAGAGTTATCCATTGAACTTGTACCTAGATCCCGTCTGATATCAAAGACCCCATATAGGATAGTAAATGTGGAGCTGGAGAGTTAAGGAAACAACTCCAAGATCTTTTGAACAAGGGGTTAATCTGACCAAGTGTGTCTCCTTGGGGAGCACATGTTCTCTTTGTGGAGAAGAAGGGTGGATCAATTCATCTATGAATTGATTATAGAGAACTAAATGGGGTCACAGTGAAGAAAAAATACCCTCTTCCAAGAATTAATGAATTATTTGACCAACTTTGTGGGGCTCAATTCTTCTCTAAGATTGATCTTCAATCTGGTTGTCATCAATTAAGGGTGAAGAAAGAAGATATTTTGACTGAAAATCCTTTTTTTTTTGTATTTTCAAATGACAATTTTAAGGGGTAAGTGTGAACCAGAACAACATCAAACTATGTGGAAGGAGAGGATTTTTTGAAATTTCAGATAATGCGAATTTTGGTTACAACAAATTTCTTTCTTGGGGTACATTGTTACCAATGAAGGAATCATAGTTGACCATACAAAGACACAAGTTGTAGAGGAGTGGCCTCAACCTACATAAATAACTGAGAATCATAGTTTCCTTGGATTAACGGGATATTATAGGATGTTTTTGGAAAAAAAAATCACAACTTTATAATCCATTAACCATGTTAACTCAGAAAGGGTTCAAGTTTATCTTGACAAAGGAGTGTGAGGAAAGTTTCCAACAACTGAAGAATTGATTGGTCACTGCACCCATGCTAACTCTACCCTCAAGTAGAGAAGGATTCATTATTTTTAGTGATGCATCTCTGAAAGGGTTTGGGTGTGTCCTTATGAAAAATAACAAATTCATTGATTATGCATCTCAATAGTTGAATACTCGTGAGAAAAAACTATCCTACCCATGATCTGGAGCTGGTTGCAGTCATTTTTTCTCTGAATATATGCAGGAACAATATTTATGGGAAGAAATTTGATATATACACTGACCATCAATATTTGAAGTATATTTTCACACAAAATGAATTGAACATGAGATAGAGGATACGGTTGTAACTTCTCAAAGACAATGATTGTTCAATTCCTTATCATCACGAAAGAGAAAATAATGTCATTGATGCATTAAGAAGGAAAGACCCATTTGTTATTTCCATGATGAGGACTCAAAGAGATCCTTTGATCGAAGACCTAGTAAAGATAGACATATTAATTATAAGGGAAGGGACATCATCGACCCTAACCCAAATGATTTCTCAACCGTCATTACTAGATAAGATCAAGAAAGCTCATAAATAAGATCCATTATTAATGAATAAGTTTGATGCTATGAAGGATGGGAAGTTTTCTGAGTTCAGTATTGATCAAGAAGGTGTACTAAAATTTCCTACAAGACTATGTGTTCCATCTATTTCAGAAATAAATAAGGAGAGATGGATGAAGTTCCTAGCTCTACATTTACTATACATCTAGGAAGCACTAAAATGTATAGAGACCTTCGTGATCATTATTGGTAAGATAATATGAAAAGAGTTATTTCTAACTACACTTAAAGGTGCCTCATATATCAGCAAGTGAAGGTAGAGCGACAACATCCTAAAGGGGTATTACAACCACTACCAATACAAGCATGGAAGTTGGACAATATCACTATGGACTTTATCCCTATTCTCCCAAGAACATCCAAAAGAAACAATGTGATATGGGTTATTGTGGACCGTCTCACCAAGGCTTCCCATTTTTCTCTATTTAGGATGATTTATCTCTTGATAAACTTTCCATGATTTACATGAAAGAAGTGGAAAGGCTGCATGGAGTTCCACTTTCTATCGTATCTGATCATGATCCAAGGTTCACATCAAAATACTGGAATTAGAAGAATTACCTTGTCAACAACATCAAACTCCAAGTCCCTTCGGCGGTTATAGACATATCTCTTTTTCCAACTCTAAGTAGCCTTAATGTGTTTCTGGATGTCATGGTCCTTTTTATCATCTCTTGCACAATATTAGGCCCAAGTATCTTTCTCACACCAGCTTCAAGACAACTAGTAGGAGTTCTACATCGCTTACCATATAGAGCTTCATAGGGTTCCATTTGAATGCTCGAGTGGAAGTTTTTGTTGTAAGATAACTCAACTAAAGGGTTGGTTTGTTGGAATTTTTATACCTGAAATCAGTGTAAAGGATTTTAATTTTTATTGTGTCAAATTAATTTCTTCTTCAATGTTTACTTATAGGTTTCTTCAAAACAAAATCAACATTTTTATTTTCTAAATTAAAAATTGTTTCAAGTAAGGATAATTATATATTCGTTTTAAAATATATATGGTATGGATTATATTTTTATTAGTTTTAAAGGTGTTTAATGAATTTACATGGGTTTATACTGCTAAATTTTTATAATGAAAAACCCATATATATATTTTTATGTATACACAGTTATATTCCTAGTCTATATTGAGTTTTTTTAAGATATATATGAATCATTAATTAATGTTCTGGATGTGAAAAAAGTTTGAAAGAGTTTATTTTTCTTTAATTTTGATATACAAAATCCTTTAATATAATTTTGTGTATATATTATTTTATACTTCAATCTTTAATTATTTTGGATTTTCGAAAGGGTAATTATCAATATATAACTGATGTTTTTTTCTTCGAAACATACTCACAAATTGTAAAATCATAGATATACGATTATATGTTTCATCCATATGTTTCATTTATGTTTAAATGGGATTTTGTCTTACAAGCTATGTTTACATGTTCATACATATATTAAACATATTTATATGTGATTCATTTAATTAATTCACGAATGTCATTAGTGGCCATTAATTAAATCAATGACATGTCGTGCTCATCATTTTTATTAATCGCGTGTATAAGTTGTAGGGATAATATTTTTTCTTGTTGTATTCACAATATTTATATACAAATGCTGTATGGGTAAATTTTCATTATGTATGAATGATTATTAAAAGAATGATTCGTTAAAAGTAAAATTTTGTACGACAAATCATGTGGGGATATGTCGATACGTAAATCGACTACTCCATAGCAAGAAAATTACATCCTATAAAGGTATATATACATATATATATATATATATATATATTCACGAATATATAAATATAAATTTTTATACATGAATACTTATGTAACAAATGTTGTTTACAAGTTTTATCATATGAAAACCCAGTACTGATGTATAAGTATTTAACGCATGCTTAAAAATGTTTTTAGAAAACCCAACTCTCAAGTGTGGTAGACAGGAAGGGATTGGGCATGGACCCATCATGGCCTATAATTAGTCGAGTAGTCTCAGAATTAGTTATTTTTTTCAGAAGTTTGCCTTATGTTTTCATAAAAACACTGGAGTATATTTCAAAAAAATTTAAACATAAGTATCTTCTTAGAAAATTGTACAAGTATTTTGATACCGAAATTAATTTCAAACGATATTAAAAAAAATGTTACTTATAAATGATTATATACTATTTTTCAAAGAATATTTATTGAATATTTTTAAACCCCTTTTTGAAAATCTTTTGTGCTCACCCCAAGTTTTCGAAATATTTTTCACAGGTTTCCAGAGATTGGCATCATGTTGTAGCGTGCGAAAGCATAGTGGACAGTTGTTTAATTATTTCAACTCTGATAAATGTAAGGTTATGTCTAATATTCCAGAACCTAGACCGGTAAAAGATCCTCACTTCATTAAAGTGTTGTGTAATTGATTATTCACTTTAAAAAAAATTACACACCATTTTCAGGCACCGAGTCCGAAAAAGTGGGCTTGGGGCGTTATAATTGGTATCAGAGGCATGGTCTAGATAACTATGGAAATTTAGAACCCTTCGATAAATTAACTGTCCTTTCTCAGTCAACATTATTCTTTGTAATTTTAATATTGAAGGAAGGAGAACTCAAACAAGTCTCTTAGGCCTTCCAGATGAATTACTTGCTATGATCATGGAAAATCATGAAAAGAAGACTCTGAGCCCTATGAATCCATGCAGATTTCCTGTAAATGACTTTATAATATGTCAGGCACACCTGATATACTTCGTTTTCATTGTGGTTCTGGTTTCGTATTTGATGATATTAGACAGATCCAACGTCACTTCTATAGACGCCAAGGGGCATATTATGAAGGACTTTTTAGATGCTTTACCATGTTTGAGAAGCAGGAATCAATCTCATCTTTTTATAGAGCAGCTAAAGAAGGGAATATTTGTGCAGCTTATATGTGTCAACTTTTAAGATTCTGCTTCACAGGAAGAATTTACAATGACTTTGAAACTTTTGAAGATGGGGCAATGAGACTTTCTTACAGAAATCAAATTCAATTTGATTATCATTCCTTGAGGACTGTCTTCCGATGCCTACATCCATACAACCCCTCTTACACTAGTTGAATTTGGGCAAAGGAAGTGGAATATTTCGAAGCCACTTTGAACTTTAATCTCATAGGAAGACATGGAAACCGTGGAAGACAACTGTACAGACCTTCAGGACATCATGTGAGACTCGGAATAGATGGTAATTAAGAGCGATAAGTGTAAATGAATTGTGAGGGAACAATTCAATTAAGTGGGGGAGAATGTAACACCCTAGGTTTACAAGTCAGTTTTATGTTCTGTCAACGTTCCATAATGAAATAAAATACATAAACTTATGAATACAAAAATATACATAGTAAGAACTTTATTTATAAAAAAACCAGAATACATCCTGGGAACACAAGAACTAACCCATTAACCCCACTTCTATTGATAATAAATCAATTGGAAGCCCATCGAGAAACAAAATGATGTTGATCTAGTAGTTATCATATTTTGGATCTGATATAAGCAAAAACGTTATAGAAAGAACAATAGAAATGAAACTAAAAATAAGAGGAACATATAAAACCATCTCCAAAAATAGTGGTGTGAGCATCGTGATATTATTTTTTCCTGTGTGTTTGAGCAACCCTTAGACATTGATAATTATAACATTTTATCTGACCGTTATAAAAAAACTATCTGTTAGATATTGTAATATTTAAAAATGACTAATGACAACTGTTAATAAAATAAATAAATAATACTGATTTGAATATTATTATTTAATTTTTAATTGAAATGTAATAAAAAAACTTTGTGTATTTCATAAATTTTATTAAGTAATATATATATATATATATATATAATGTTAATTTAATATATTAATATTAATTTTTTAATTAAACATATAATTTTAAATTGTATTAAAAAATGGTAATACATATAAAGAACTTTAAAAGTTTAAGATTAAAATAAACAAAAATAATGAAATTATAAAATTAATGTTGTATATTTTATATTATTATTAGTCTGGTAAAAAAATGAAAAAGATATAATGAATCGATGTTAAGGGGGTTCGTTTTTGTTTAGCGCAGCGGTAGGGTATTGATGGTGAAGCGGTCGGAGAAACGGCGGTCCAGCTTTCCAGTGAAGTTGAAGGATATGGTGGCAATGAGGGTGTTAGAAGTCGGGGCTGGTTCGTTGAGGCTGGTTCATCGAAGTGAAAACGAGTAGTAGGGTTTTTCGAGGATGAGCTTTAAAAAGCTGGGTAGAGTCTTTGGGCATGGTTCGTGTCGATCGGGGGACTCCAAGCCACGGATGGAGCCGACGCCAATGGTTCTACAGAGATTCGATCACCGGTAAGAGAATAATGAGAATCGAATCCGAAGGAGAAGAATTCAAGCTTCATGAATTGACTGTGGATGATGTATCGAGTCTGGATCGGGAATCGTTTTCAGGTGAGGGTTTCAAAACATAATGTTCAAAGCTTGATTAGGATTTTCTACATCCTATTTGCAATCGCATTGATATTTCTGAATGGGATCTATGGAAATTTAGATTTTGTTTGAATATCTCCACACATTTTCATGTAATATTTGTTTATTCAATTCGCATATCCATATCTTATTGTTATATAAAGAGCAGTGAACTTGTTTGTCAATTTCATCCACTCGATATCTGCTTTCTATATCTTTATCTGGATTTGATTCCATTTTTCATACTGTAGTCATTCAATTCTAATATTTTTTATTGCAAATCATTTTGATCGATCTGTCTCATTTCTATGAATCTACACTATTATATTTAATTTGTCTCTTATACGATAATATATTTTTGAACCTATTTTTGTCTTGCTCAAAAACCCTTACTTCTAAACCACACGTTCTGCCACTAATGACAATGATATATATGTTTCAAAATCGATCATCAATGTGTCATTTTTGAAATCATCTCAAGGATTTATTCATTTTTCTCTATATCACATTAAGTTTTTGTTTGTTATCATTATCCAACTAAGAGGAGTGTAAATTATAACTTTTCTTTATCTAAACCTTCAATAACTTACAATATTTTATTAGATTCACAAAATCCTATTTAATTATTTTAGGAGGCACTTTTATTTTTTTTAAAGTCACAATAATCATTTAGGATGTTATAAATAGCAAGTCTAGTCTCTTAAAAACACACCTTTTATTCTCGGGAGTGTCTATCTCACTTCTTTATCTATTGAAGAAAATTGTAGCAGTCTGCATATTAGGTAAGGGACTATTTATAATTATTTCTACTTTACAAAACATTAATTATATAATTCTATGTAGTTTTATATACTTAGGTATATTTCAATCCCTCCACTTTTAAAAGTTTTCAATGAGGTTTAGTGATGCTTTGTTGGAATTTGTATACCTGAAATCAGTGTAAGGTATTTTAATTTTTATTTTATCAAATTACTTTCTTCTTCAATGTTTAATTATGGGTTTCTTCAAAACAAAATCAACATTTTTATTTGCTAAATTAAAATTTGTTTCAGGTAAGGAGAATTATATATTCGTTTTAAAATATATATGGTATAGATTATATTTTTATTAGTTTTAAAGGTGTTGAATGAATTTACATGGGTTTATGCTGCTAAATATTTATAATGAAAACCCAATGTATATATTTTTATGTATCCGCATTTATTTTCCTAGTCTATTTTGAGTTTTTTTAAGATGTATATGAATCATTAATTAATTTTCTGGATGCGAACAAAGTTTGCAAGAGTTTATTTTTCTTTAATTTTGATATACAAAATCCTTTTATATAATTTTTAATATATTTGATTTTCTACTTCAATCTTTAATTATTTTGGATTTTTGAAAGGGTAATTATCAATATATAACCAATGTTTTTTATGCGAAACATACTCCCAAATTGTAAAATCATATATATACAATTATATGTTTCATCCATATGTTTCATTTATGTTTAAATAGTATTTTGTCTTGTAAACTATGTTTACATGTTCATATATATATTATACATATTCATATGTGATTCATTTAATTAATTCATTAATGTCAATAGTGTCCATTAATTAAATCAATGACATATCGTGCACATCATTTTTATTAATTGCGTGTGTAAGTTGTAGGGATAATATGTTTGCTTGTTGTACTCACAATATATATATGAATGTTTTGTGGGTAAATTGTCATTATGTATGAATTATTATTAAAATAATGATTCGTTTAAAGAAAAATTATGTACAAAAAATCATGTGGGGATATATCGATATGTAAATCAACAACTCCAGGGCAAGCAAATTATATCCTATAAAGGTATATATACATACATATATATATATATATGCACGAATATATAAATATAAATTTGTACACATGAATACTTATGTAACAAATGTTTTTTGCAAGTTTTATCATATGAAAACCTAGTGTAGATGTATATGTATTTAAAGCAATCTTAAAAATGTTTTTAGAAAACCCGACTCTCAAGTGTGGTAGACAGGAAAGGATTGGGCATGGACCCATCATGGTCTGTAATTGGTCGAGCAGTCTCAGAATTAGTTATTTTGTTTTTCAAAAGCTTGCCTTATGTTTTCAGAAAAACACTGGAGTATATTTGAGAAAGTTAGAAACATAAGTATCTTATAAAAAATTGAACTAGTATTTTGATACGATAATTAATTTCAAACTATATTAAAAAAATTGTATTTCTAAATGTTTATATACCATTTTTCAAAGAATATTTATCAAATATTTTTAAACCCCTTACTGATCATCTTTTGTGCTCACCCCAAGTTTTTGAAATATTTTTCACAGGTTTCTAGAGATGGTCATCGTGTTGTAGTGTGTGGAAGCATAGTGGACAGTTGTTTTATTATTTCAACTCTGATAAATTTATGGTTATGTCTAATCTTCTAGAACCTAGACCGGTAAAAGATCCTCACTTCATTAAAGTTTTGTGTAATTGATTATTCACTTTAAAAAAAATTACACTGCATTTTCAGGCACCGAGTCCGAAAAAGCGGGTTCGGGGCGTTATAAATAGTAAATCAGCCAAAAAATAGAAACTTCACCCATGAATGTATAAATACAATTTAGACATCTTAAAAGTAAAAAAATGATCATAGTATAAGTTTGGGTATTTCTGAATGTCATAAATACTTCATTTAAATTTTTATTATTAATTTAATAATTTAAAATGGAATTTTATTTTCATAAAATGTAATCATAAATTTTTACTTTATTTTTTTATGGTTATATGATAATTTTATGGGACCTTGATTACATTTTCAAGGTGTTACAAAACAAGTTATAGTTTAGAGTTGTTTTTTTAATAAATAATGATTTTTATTTAAAAAATAAATTAAAAATATTTAAAATTTTATTTTCATAAAATTGGGTTCATTTTTGAATTCAGAGAATTGATATTAGGTTAGAGTGAATTTATGAGATTTTTATAAAATGTTTTGTTTTTTGACGAATAGTGAAAATACAGTTTTCAGTTTTGAATGCTTAATAGCATTGTTAATGATGTAATAATTATGAAATCATTCTGGTCTACTTTGGAATAGTAATATATTTTATGAGGTGTACCATGTGGCCAATACCATGGGCATGTACCATGGGCAAGACCTTGGTTTTACAAATACCACCAATGAGGTGTCCCTTGAAAATTAATTAAGTATTCCCTCAATTTTGTTATAAATACCAAGCCATTCCTTCATTAATTTCACTCCAAAATACTTATCAACGATGATTTGGTCTTTTTACCTCCCAATAAGTCCTCCCAAGGTTCTATAAATCCCCCCAAGGTCTCAACCTTCAATATTTCGAAGTTACTCTTCAAGATAAGGGAACATTTCACCCTCCTCTTTTAAGTCATGACATCCTTTATGTTATATCTTCTAGTTTCCATATTATTATGTTGGGTTATGTTCTTATATGTCCTAATTACCGTCCATTTCTCTTCCAAATGATGATATACCCTCTCTACTCTCATCAATTGATTTTCTGAATTTTTACGTGGCGTCGTTAGGCTGGCAAATTTTCTTAAAAGAAATCATAGTTTCTCTTTTCTTTCAAGTTTCCTTTTCATGTGGTATGTCATTAAAATATCCACAACATGATAATATTTCAATTTTATTATGTACTTATACTATAAAATGATTTATTTATGGATTGGATACCCTTTTCTTCTCTCTTTTTATTGTTTTCTAAAACCATGTTGTACAGTCATTATGCTGCAAAATTTTTGTCTCAAAATCTATCTCTTTTTCTCACGAAATTATCTTGTTTTATTTATGTGAATACCCTAATCAATTTTCATTTCCATAGGTATTCATAAATACAAAAAATTGATCTATTTTATTCTGTAATTCACATACATATAACCCTCACTTCCATTCCATGGGTTATAAATGACATAATGATCTTATTTTTAATCACTTTTTAAACGTCATGATTTTGACATGAAACCCATTTATTTTATTCTATTTGGGTTATTTATGAAATGTTTGATTATGAGATATGTTTCTCACATTAAAATAAATAAATATTAAGGGTTCACACTAATAGTTCTCCAATGCATTGGTTAAAGAATTTAATCTCTAGAGATGGTAAGTTTCACGATGCCTTGGTGAATAACCTTGGTAATTTTTATAACACCTTAAGAATGGACCATGGTGATATGTTCATGAATGTATAAATTAAATTTTTTAGCCACATATTCATGTTATGGTTCAAATTGTTTTCATTATTATATTCACCTACTTCCATTTCTCATGTCTTTATATTTTTCATCATGTTTTTATTGATATCAAAAGTAAACGAAATCCCATGCTTTTCTTACTAGGTCTTCTTCTCACCCTTTCCTTTGATTTATGTCTGTAGATTATGAAATGCAATAATTTTACTTAGGAGAAACTTATGATGAATCCATTCAAGTGTATTAGAAGAATGTTTTATGTTTTCATGCTTTAGGTTCCTGATTTCCATGACACTATACTCTAAAGTTCCTCTTTTTGTAAAATGTAATGAAAAGTTATGTAATGAAAAGGCGGGATTCCATATTGAAAATATGATAAATCTTACATAAATTATTTATTCCCCTTGAATAAAAAATATTTCATCCTCTAATGTGCATCTTAATGATCCAAACAAAATTTTCATACCTCGATTACTAAATTCAATGTCTAACAGATCACAAGATCCAAAAAATGATGAAATGTTATATCACTTGTTCATATCCATTAATAAAAAAAATAGTTATATTAAATTATGAAATATATATAATTTGAATAAAAAATCATATAAATAATTTTTATATTAATCTCCAGATCCTCATCAATAACACCAAAATTTCAACTTAAATCATTCCATAAGTAAATAACCATAAAAATCATAAAAATATTCCTAACCAAGTGGAAATCCCAAAAATCAAAATGATTTGATTACTTTTTATTTGGAGATCAATTTAAAATTTATATGAAAATACCATCATCCACTCATAAAGTCACATAGAGAAAAAAAAATATTCCATAATTATATAATCTCCTAAATGTTCTAATATGCCCAATAAATAACCTGAACCACCATAAATCCTCAATAAAAGCATATATTCTTCAAAAATATAAATGAACCTTTATTCTTCTAATAAAATATCATATTATCCAAAAATATTTCTATTTAGCATTATCATATAATGTTCCCAATATAGTGAAATTACTTATAAAACATTAATGGTGGACCCCATCTCTAGTAACCTAGATTCAGTGTTATATTTATTACATTATTATAAGATAAAAGGGATCTCATGAGGTAAGATTGATTAGTTAACCAATTTTGAGAACCAGATACATAAATTATTCTCATATCAAATTGGAAATATAAAATACATATCATAACAAACTTATTTCATCCTTGATATTATTCATATTACCCCTATTTGTATCCTAGGGAAAGGAAAATAAATAAAGGATGAGCTTAAATTCTTTTTAAGGGTTATGTACAGTGGAGGATATCATGATTAAATAATGTAGAATCAATATTAAAAGGTAAATAACTAAAAATATAATCCACCTAATCAATAACATGAGAAGGAAATGTATCCATGGACAATATCAACCTAATAATATCCTATATAATAATAACTAAATCCAATAAGTGAAAAGCGTAATATTGGATTTCATGATCTTAAACATCAATATATCTTTACCATAAAGGCTGTGTGCCAAGAATGTTTAATTAATGGGTGGATATACACAAAAAGAAATATAATAATTTTGGCCAACTGATTTGTATTATGAGACATGTCAACGCATTGAGGGGATTTTTATAACTTTTCACCACCCATCACTACATTTCCAATGAATTCCTCATATATTGAATGATTAATTTAATTCATAAATAATGTGACTTATTAGAAATATATTTATTGAGTAAATGATATTGAATATGAATATTTCCTAAGTCAATTGGGTAACATTAATTGTAAAACAAATTATATATAAGTTTTATATGGTTTAGGAAATTAGCATATACATGATTCAAAGAATATAGATATTTAATATAATTGTAATTTATAATGAAAATTGACCACAATAATGTGAATGTTTCAAAAATAAGTTAGTGACCACAAAATCAACAAGAGATAAAATATTACCATTTATTCATTGAAAATATACGTTTTTAAATAAAATCATGGCCTTTTAAGAATAAATTAAAATGGAAGAAAAAATCATTACAATATTTAATTAAATATTTTTCATTCTAAACCATTAAAATCTTGCAGAATAAGCTGAAATTGTATATACCGATTTTGGTGGTGGAAAAATATGTTAATTTTTTAAACATTAAAAAATCCTTTCACATTTTTATAAATAAATTCAAAAAGGATCCTTACCAAAAAATAACATAAAGATACATTAATAACATTTCAAAATTTATTGATAACATAAAATATACTTGAAAAATCATTTTTAAAAAATAAAAATTACTTTTGTAAAAGAATATTTAGAAATATGAATATGGAAGAAAAATATTTCCCATCAAAAGAGAAATAATATCAGCTTTTAATATAAAAATTTAATTTCATGATTTGAAATAAAAATAGAGGAAAATTCAGAATAAAATATATAAACTCTTTAAATTCCTAAAGGATAATAAAATTGATGTATTTTATGACGCATAGATAATAGGATTCTTTTAATGAAAATAAAGGAAATCCCAAAAAATGATATTGTAACATAAATTCTTACCTATTAGATAAATTTAAAATTGTAAACCTTGAAAGAGTAAAAAAATAATATATAATTAAATAATAATTAATAAATAGATATTCATTGTAAATAAATCAATGGGGTAGTATATGCACCACATAAAAGTAAATAGGTGCATAATACTAAATATGTCTCAATTGAGTGGAAATTGAGTTAAAATAACTCACTTCAAGTTTGAAATGACTCATAAGTGATTTTAAACTCCATTATAATATTTTCATATTTATTTTAATTTCATACCAGAAAAACATAATTTTAAATAATATTATATATGATCCATTTATAGAATATTATCACCTATTTTTTGGAATCTTCATTTTATTATCATTTTTTATGGTGTTAACTGATTCATCTTTTACCAAACTTTTGGTTTGGTAGTTCTGATATATGTATATTTATTGTGGTTACATAATATAAAAATTATTGATCATCATATATATAATATATATTCACTATATATATATTTAAAGTCATCTATAAAAGGTAGAGTTAGATAAATGAATTTCACCATTCATGGAGACAGTGGGCCTCACATACACTTGAATGTTATTTTCAATTATCTATGAATGGAATTAAAAAAGCTAAATAATAATTCACCATTATATAATAATTTTTATGTCATACATATTCAGTAGTTATATCTTTGTAACCATCCATGTAATGTGGTGATGAAAAACCAATTACACCGTTATGTGGAGACGGTAAGTTATACGTACGCAGGAGCGATGTTTTCTGTTTTTATAGGATGTAATAGAGATGTAAAATTGTATTATCATAATCATAAAAAATCATATTATATTGAATATAATGAATGTATTATTTTTTTTATGGCTAAAACATATTTATAGAAAGAAGAAGATGAAAAAAAATGTGAAAGAGTCTGTAAAGGCGATTACTTCTACTTTGAATGATCTCCATTAGATCTTATAATAAGAGACAATGGTTGGTATTTTGGGAAAACCATAACATCTATAACATGTATAAGGGTATTGAGAATAATTTTCTTAATGGTATGGTAAATATATGTGGCTCTAGGTTGTGTTTAGAAGAGAGGACACGTGGTGTCTTTGTATAGTGAATGAAAGGACACACATGGAATTAATAAAAAGATTTAAATATAATAAAATCAATTTCATGGGAAAGTGGCACCATGTAGAAATAATTTAAAATATAAGATATGATATGGTAGAAATATCTTCAACCAATAAAATCTTGATATGTTTATTCGGTATCTTAAACCTTATCATTTGGTTTAAACCCTTTATTAAACATTTTTAACATTAATCACGGTAATGACTTTTTCAATCTTAAAGGGTTACAATTTTAGTTATATGGTAATAGTTTTTTCATAAATGGGAAATTTATGATATTTTAGTCCATATATTATTTATCTAGTACTATTTAAATAGTGTTTCTATTTTAAATAATTTAGTACAATATTATTTCCATAAAATATTATTTCTATTAAATATTGTTATTATTATTTTTGAAACTACTCATTTAATTTAACTTCAAATACATCATGATAAAGATGGAATTAAAATATAATAGTCTAAAAAATTCCTAATATGATAATTTATTCAATAAAATTCATGGAACATAATTTTTAACTCAAATATTATTACTTTTAATACTTTTGAAATCATTTATTTGATTTTTCTATTAATTATTAATTATTTTGCTGACATTGCATAAGAAATTAAGGAAATTAGTCAATAACTAAATATTAAGAATAAATTATTATGATAAATAAAATTAATAAATTATTTATATTGACATTTAATACTGAACATTACCTCATTTTATCATATTGGAAAATATTAGAGATATTAAAGTCATCAATTTGATATTTTATTTTTATTATTTTCTTAATGTAATATAATTCCCAATGTTGAAAAATGATAGGAAGTTGAAATATATTTGGTAATTTGAAGTAAATTGATTAAATTAATATATAAAATAGGATAAATTAATGTTTTATTGAAATTTTAAACACGTATCCCATGGTTTTACCCTTGTTTTACACATTTTAACCATTCCAAGGTGAAAAATATTTAACAATGCTGCTATTCATAATGACCAAAAAAGAATCCTATTTAAAAAAATTAAACCTCCTAATTCAAAATATAGAATTAATTTTATCAAATTCAATTAATAGAAGAGGTAGAAATTAAATTAAGATAAAAATGAAATGCGCATTGGAAATCAATTTTTTTAGAAAAATGTGTTTTTAATTCAAAAAATGAACTTATATCAGAATAAAGTATAATGGTAGTTTAAGTGGAATTAATTATATTTTTTACAAATAAAAGAGAATTATGTTAATTTTTTTAAAAAAATTTAATCAATATTGGAATTTTTCAATTAAAATAAATCATTGTTTTATAATCATTGGTATTTTTCAATATTCACTAAAAATAAATACTTTTAGAAAAATTCCAAAATTTCCACCAAAGATAATTTTGATCTGACGAATTAAAAATGATATAATTTTCACATAATAATATTCCAATATATTTTTACAGTTTTTTAATCATTTTATTTTTTTCAAATCATCCTATCAAAGAAATGTTTTTACAGAGGAATATATCATAAAATTATGGGTTGTTACATTATACCAACTTATAAAATTTCTCCCCAAAAATTTCATCACATTAAAAATAATTAATGAGGGTAATTTTTACACATCACATCATCAGGTTCTCAAATAGATTCTTTAATTTTATGATTTCATTATAAAACTTTGTCCATATGAGTAGTCTTATTTCATATCACTTTCTCTTTATGGTGCATAATTTACACAGGTTACCCATCATAAGATATATCTTACTCTTGTGGTATAACCTATCTTATTAATACAATTTAAGGAATAGGTATGTACTTTCTAAAGAGATGTATATGGAACGCATAATGAAGATTGGAGAGATTCGATGGACGTACCAAGCGATAAGATACCATCCCGATATGATTAAGAACATTGAAGGGAAGGATAAATCATGGGCTCAACAAGCCCTGATTTCAAAATATGAAAACCTTATTCCAAGGATATATTCATTGGAATATTGTATCACAAAAATAAAACTCTAATCTCATTGATGATTGTTAGTATAACTTTTTTTTCAGCTCTAAGTGTACTTTATGTGTTGTCAAATGTATCTAAAATTATCATCTATTTTCTCAGCTTGGTATGGTTCCAGAAACTTCCTTTCTACAAATTCATCACAACACATTGGATTTATTCACATATTTCTAAATAAGTATTCAAAATAATTCATCTAAATGATCGCGTAAAATTTATTGTTGTAAGAAAATTCATCCAGAGGAAGGTGTGAATCCCAACCCCATTTTTAATCCATAGATAAAGTTCCCAACATGTCTTCTAGAATTTGAGTGCTCCTCCCAGGATAAAAAATTTCGTGAGGATGATAAAAATTACTAAAACATAACTCTATATCCAAATCCTACTGAAGGCTTCTCCAAAACATTGAGGTAAACCATATATTCTAACTAAATATGATTGGGTGTGGTACTAAATTCAACATCACAACTTCCTTAATTTATAAATAGGTAAGTTGATCAAGTGGTAAATCTTATATAATATAAATAAAATTCATGGATTTTTATATGATGATCAACAATAATCCAAAAATCATTTCCCCATTTAGATTTTTTGTAGAGTTTATTAATAAAATCCATGGTAAAGTTTTCCTATTTTCATTATGGAATGGGTGATGGTTGTAACAACCCCTTAGACTAATGTATCATAGCCATAAATTTTTGACACACTATGCATCATGATACATGCTCTACAATATCCCTTTCTAGGTCATCCCACCATATATATTCATTCAAATCCCTATATTTCATTATACATCCATCATGAATATATAATGATGAACTATCAACTATATGCAATAACTCATTCTTCAAAATAGTTATTGAAAGGACACATACTTAGATTCTAAACCATATCATTCTTGTGTGATCATTGTGGATCATAGGAACATTTCTCACATTCCTCTATAATTCTATGTCTTCATTATATGATTTCTTAATATATTCAAAGTTTTATTATTAAATATTCATCTGATAACGATATTATCTAATCGCTTTCCTCAAAATTTCAAGATATAAATTCATTAAATCTATAAATATTGGATATCATACAATTCTCATCATGTAAAACCTATCTTGGTCTTTATGAATCATAGAATCAACCACCATTCTCACCTTCCTAGAGTGGCAATGTATTCAGTAGTAATAATAATTTTTCATCTCCAACCATCTTGTATGGTGCACATTCAACTCCTTTTAGGTAAATATATAATTTAATATTTTATGATCAATATATATATCATACCTAGCACCATAAATATAATGAATTTATATCTTCAATGAACAAATTACCATTTACAACGATAAATCATGAATCTGGAAACTCTGCTCATGAATTTTTAATTGGTGAAAAGAATAAGCTATCACCATATAACTTTTCAGGATGATGAAACCATATCCATATTTTATTTCATCACTATAGATCATAAACCATTATCCATTTTTGGGTAGTGTAATAATAGGTTCACTGACTAACCTTCACTTTTGTTCTTTGAATCTCTCACAATGCATCGATAATATCTTTTCAACCTGAGAAAACTAAAAATCCTAGTTACTGTGGTTGTTCTAGGATATTGGTCAATAACTTCCATCATTGAATAATTCATCTATATGCCTTCACATGAAATTATATTACCCATGAATTTATCTTTTTGTTTCAAAAATTCACACTTATTAAATTTGGTGTATAACTTCTCCTTCCTTAGTATCTTCAACACAATTTTCCAAAGTTGTTAGTGATCTTCATTTATATTTAAATATATAATAATATTTTCAATAAATACTACAAAAAAATAATCAAGGTAATATATAAATATTTTATTCATTAAATCGAAGAATATAGAAAAATCCTTGGTAAGTCCAAATGGCATTACTATAAATTCATAATGATCATACCTCATTTGGAAGTTGGTATTGGGTATATCATCCTATTAAAAATTAGCAGATCACATCTATATTGAATATCAATCTTGGAAAAATATTAAACTCATTATAATTAATCAAATAGATCATCTATATAGAGTATAGGATACTTTAACTTAATAGTGATTGGGTTATTTTCTAGATAATCAATGAAAAGATGTATTGATGCATAGAACAGATACACCTCATGGTGAAGAACTAGGATGAATGAATCCATTATCTAGATTGTATTAGATTTACTTCTTAAATTATATCAACTCAATAAGGTATATTCTATATTGATTCTTTGAAGTTGGTGTAGCATCAATTATGAGTTCTGTAGAAAAATCAACCTCCCAACTCAGAGGAACACTGACAACTCTTCTGGAAGGGAAAAAACTCTCATACAATAGATATATCTTCAGTGCTGAGTTTCTACCCAACCGTATGAGATACATATCCCTTATGAATAGTTAGTAAAACTCGTATGATGTATGTAATTAACATTATTAATTGAGGTTTATTTTTTCACTGATAAAATTTCATAGGTTGATTTGGAATATCAAATGTAACTTCTCTTACATAACAATATATATGGTCTCTATAATGAGAGAGACAATCCATGTCCAAAATTACATCAAATTAAAATATAGGAATAATAACAATATTTTTAGGAAGAACATTCCCACAAATAACTATTAGTGAGGAGATATATACTTGAGATGATATTATCCTACAAAAAATATATTTCACTGCTAACTCATCATATAATCATTGAGGTGGTGAGTTAATACCCTTTGAATATTCTTTAGATATAAAAGATTGGATAGAATTTGAATCAAATAAAACATTTTCACATCTAGAGTGGATGATAAGTTTAACTTTTACCACATTTCAGGGATCTTCCATTTCCACATTAGTAATTCCATATGTTTTTTCTTTTCCCCATGGATTATTCTTTCTAAATTTTCCTTGATTATTGGGGAACTACATTGAATAAGCCCCATATATTTAGATTTTAAGCACTGTATATTATAGGTTCCCATGACACTCAAGAATTTTTTTATGATGCTTCTTTACACTATTTCTACTAGATGGAAATTTCTTCATTCTCTTATTCTTCTTTTATGTGTTCACAGTATCTTGGTTCTCAAACTACCTCTTGTTCTATTTATTACCTATGAATATATAGGATTTAAATAATTATTTCTCTATATTAATGTCACTTGATACTATATCATTATATAATGAATACATTATTGAAACTAGTGCCCCCATATATTCGGCTTACGGTGATCAAATAAATGGTTAATATTTTATTTTTAGATTATTTATATATTTTAATGTATTCTTCAACAATATTGTAATGTTATTCTCATACTCTTTCACTATCTCTTCTTACTTCTTATTTAAATAGAGGAACTTTCTATTCATTTAAACTCACTATTATTGAGGGAGTTATTTCTCAAAGTGTATCACCTTAAATGTTTTCCATTCCATTATTTGTTGATTTCATCAAACTCATTCGTGTTTTGGAGCAATAAACACCATTGATCAGTATCTTTTTTCCAAAAAATATACTACCAAAATAAGATTTTTACTTTCATTTCATCTTAAATCATAGAATATCTTTTCAAGGGACTCAATCCGTTATTAATATAACATTGGATTAGTAGTTCAATTAAAATATGGAGGCCTTTATCGCATGAATTTATATTACATATATAGATTATTATATAGAATATTGGGTTTCTATATATGGGAAAGGTTATTTTTTATAACCATAGTAATCTACCCTAATATGTCCATGATCTGATTAGTTTTAATACCATCTATATTGGCTTTCTCGATAGAGAAATCCCTAAATTTACTATGTGTGTTGATACTCTTTCTTATTTTATGGTCCATCACTAAATAATGGAACATGATTTGTTAGATAATAAACATCATGAATATTGATCCACAAATTAAAAATCCCTATATTGGTAAATTATTTATAAGGTATTATCATAATTATTATGATAGAAAAGTTTATCTAAAATATAGTTCCAATGGTTTCTATTAAATTTTCACTCATACCAACTGTATAACCCAACTCTAGTAACCCAGATCTTGTGTCTTCATTATTAAATTTGTATAACATAAAAGGAATCTCACTATCTCAGATCAATCATTTTAGTAGTCTTGAAGAATCATATACATACATAATGATCATATTACATTGGATATATAGAATAAATAGCATAAGAAACATTCTCCAATTCTTGATATTATTAATAAAATACTTTTTTATATCTAGGGGAAAGGAAAACATATAATGGGTGAGCTCAAATTCTTAGTAAGGGTTATGTCTAAAAGATTTTATCATGATTAAATAAGTTATAAGAAATATTTCAAGGTAAATAGCTGAAAATATATTCCACTTAATTAATAACATGAGCATGAAATGAATCCATGGATATTATAAATGAATTAATCCCATGTATAATAATAACTCAATTAAATGATGGAAATTCCTAATATTGGATGTTGTGATCTTAAACATCATCATATATATATTGTTAAGGAATTTTTCCAAGATATTCTAATTGAGGGTAGGAATAAACTAAAAAATCAATTAAAAATTTTGGCCAATTGATTTGTTTCATGAGATCTATTGGTGTATTAAGGGGATATATTTAAATGGTCCCCACCGGTCTTTTCAAGTCCAATTCATTCCTGATTTTTGAATGATAAAATTAATTAATAAAAATATTGTATATAAAAAATATCTATATTGATTAAATTATATGTAATATCATGAGTTACCAAGTAAATAAAGTAACTTCCATATTAAAATTCCAAATGTAGAAAAGGTATATGGTTAAAGAAATAAAAATATCCATGGTATAAATAATTTTGATATTTAAGATAAATTTCACTTCAAATGAAAATTTATCACATGAAAGTGAATTTTTTAAGAGAAATTTAAGGACCAAAAAATTAACAAGAGATAAAATATGACCATCAATTCATTAGAAATATAGGTTTTGATATAAAATAATATCCTTTGGAGAATAAATAATAATGGGAGAAAAATTAATATAAACTTTAATTTAAAAATAATTAAAATCATGTAGAATAATATTAAAGTGCATTAAATGGTTATGGAATTAAGAAAATTGTTTAACTCCGTATATGATAAAAATCATTCCTTTTGACTTTTTGTAAATAAAGAAGAAAGTGAACCTTTACAAAAAAAATATAATGATTACTTTCAAGTATTTAAAAAATAAGTGATAAAATAAAATGAAGTTAACAAATCATTTGATTAAATAACTATGTATTTTGTAAAATAATATTGAAAAATATATATGTGGAATAAAAATATACTTGAACAAAATTGAAATAAGACTGGGTTTCCTTTTAAGAATTTATTTATATGATTTAAATTACAAAGACAGTAATAGTTAAAATAAAATATGGAAACTTTTTAAATAATAATAGAATAAGAAAATAGTTTTACTTTATGAATTATATATTATTATATTCCTTTAATGAAAACAAATCCAATCCAAAAAATATATTTGTTTACTAAATTTCTACCTCTTTGGTAACAATTAAATTGAAACCCCTTGAAAAAATATAACTTGTATTGAAACATTAGTCATCATGAATTATTATATATCAATCTTAAGTACATCATGTGGGTAGTATATACACCATATAAAAGTAAATAGGTGAAAAATAACAAATATATCTCAATGGAGGGGAAATTGATACAAAACCTCTTACCTCAAGTTTGAATTTCCTTGTAAGTGATTTTAATATCCAATATAATAAATTTAGATTTATTATAATTGTATACCAAAACAATATAGATAACAATAATAACATATATGATCCATTTATAACATCTTATAACCTATTTTTTATAAATATTTTAATATTATAATTTTTTAGGTGTTAACTACTTTTTTGTTTTAAGATAATTTTAGTTTGGTAGTTCCTATCCTCGTGCTTTGATTATGGTTCCATAATATACATAATTTAAATAATAAGAAAAAATTATATATAATTATTATATATATAGTCATCCATAAAAGGTATAGATAATAAAATGAATTACATCGTTCTTGAATATTGTAGGCCATACATATGCATTAACATTATTTTCACTTTTCAATATATGGAATGAATGGAAGGTAAATAATAATTCACTAAAATATAATAATTATTATACAATATAAATCATATATATTTTTCATCATTATAACCATTAAAATGAAGTGTTGCACTACATGGAGATGGTAAGTCATACGTACACAGGAGCAATGTTTTCTCTTTTCATTGGATGGAAAATATATAGAAAATAGTTGTATCATAATCATAATAAAATTTTATTATATTGATGATATTTTATTTATTATTTTAGGATGGTAACAACATATTTATTGTAATTATAAGAAGAAGAAAAAATTGAATGAGTCATTAAAGGAGATTTCCTTTTCTTTGAAAGAGCTCATTAGATCTCCTCATAAGGGACCTGGGTTAGGTTTTTTAGGAAGATTGAAACCTCCATAACATTGATAAGGATATCTTGAAATGTTTTTTCGATGGATTTTTATATCTAAGTTTCTCTAGGTATTGTATATAAGATAGGTTTGGTGGTTCCTTTTATTGTTAATAATAGGGAACACATGGAATTAATAAAATGATTTAAATATAGTAAAATAATTTTCAAGTGGAAATGTGACAATGTTTCTATAGTTTATAAGATACTATAAGATGTGGTTAAAATAATTTTAAACAATAAAATTTTTATTGGTTTATTTTTTATTTTAAACTATATCATCCATTGTTTCCCCTATCATGATTTTTATTACTTTTAAATAATTTAATATTATATTATTTCTACAAAATATTATAAATGTCATTTTGACACCATTCATTTAATTTGAAATCAAATGTATCAAGAAAAGGATTGAATTACAATATAATACTTAAACACATCCCTAATACAGTATATTCATATATAAAATTTTTGTAATGCACTAATTCATCCAAATTTTACTACTTTTAATATTTTTAAAATAATTTATTTATTTTTCTATTAGTTGAATAATTATTTTGCAAGAGTTGTGTAATCATTTTTGGTAATTATTCAATAACTAAAATTTAAAATAATTACCTTGATAAAATAATTAATTCATATTTAAAATTAAAATTTAAAACTAAACATAACCTACTTTTATCTTCAAGGAAAAATATTAGGGATATTAATGTCAAGAGTGTAACGTTTTGTTTTATGTCTTCTTAATGTAATATAAATGATAATATCAATTAAAATTGTCACCAAGTGGCCATATTTTAAATAATTGATTGTAAATGGAAGAAAAACATACATAAAATTAGATAAAGGAATGTTTTTGATAAATTTTAAATCCATATAACAAAGTTTAAACCTTGTTTTATCGATTTTAACCTTACCGATGTGAAAATATTCTCTAAGGTTACTATTCAAAGTGACTAAAATTAAATGGTAACTATATGGAAAATTTGATCTTCATGATTAAAAATATAGAATCCATTTTATCAAATTCAATTTACATAATTAGAAGAAATTAATTTAATATAAAAACATAAAATGAGAAATATTTTTTTAGAAAAATGTGTCTTAAATCCAAAAATGAAGATATAATAACATCAGGTATAATGATGGTTCAAATGTAATTATACTTATTATTTATAAATAAATTATTTTTATGTTAAATTAGTATTAAATTCGAATAATTATGAGGCATTTTCCACAAAAACAAATGATAGTTTTACAAAAACTGTATTTTTCACTATTAACTGAAAAATCAATCATTTTAGGAAAATTATACAATTTAAAAATAAGATAATATTTTCATGATGAATTAAAAAAATATATAATTATCATGAAATAATATTTATATAGGTAATCACTGTAAATTTAAGCATTGTCTTTTATGTAAACCCAGCTATCAAAAAAATTATTTAAAAGAAAATATGTCATAAAATCTTGGACTTCTACAATTAATCACTTAGTCACCAAATTGATTTTCAATACCATATTTATATATAAGATAAAACATGTGTTAAAAAAATTTAATAACCCTTTAATATAATTGTTTGAGACGCTTTTGTCGGGGTGCGTGCGTCCGTCTTGTTGGGGGATGACGGCACTGTTTGTTTCCCTACATTCTCACTTTCCAAAGGCCGGCGGCATCCATTCCTTGTTTTGGGACATTTTATCGATGATGGAAATGGGATGATGGGATTTCGGTTCTTCCTTCTGTGTATTCCTCCTCAAAACTCATCACCTAGTTTGGGTCTCCCTTATAGATTTAAGATGTTGTTCGTGAAACTCTTCCTAGTGCCATATCTTCATAAACACCAGTTAATTACACTACTTTTATTGGGAAATTCTGAAGGGTCCGGTCAGGGTAGAAACCTTTGGTTAGGGGAGTAGTCACGTTGGACATCACTGGCGTGTATGGACATTGGGACACTGGCGCATCTCGGTTTCTTCCCCTTATTATGGGGCTTATCAAGGGCACGGAAGTCTGAGGCATCCCACATTGAATGTGAGGAATCTTATTCCCTAGGCATGTCTCTAAATTTTTCCTCTGCTTCCCTTGTTCAACATAGGGTATGCCGCAAGTTTAACATCCTGCTGAGATGGATCGAACTGATCATAACACTGATTAGTGTGGTTCAGATAGGTGCAACCCCTAGAGGGAACACTGATATAGGGGGTGAGTTGTCATGAACTCACCGGGATGTGGCAGCCCGGGTAAGAATCAAGATGGATGATGGAGTGTTTGAATGAATTGGATGGTGAATGGGATGGAACCACTATGAGGACGACAGTAAAGTTGGGATTGAGTCTCAAGGAGACTTTCTACGTATCTCGTGGCAGGGAATCAAAGTCTGCGTAGTTCGGTAGGGCGAAGGGATGCCTAAAGAGGTGGCCCATGAGAATGGATGCATGTATTGGACCCGGAGGAAGTGGAACCTCTGGGTTGGGGCATGACCTTCTCGAAAAACATAGGCTCAAAGGTTAGACCAGTCAATGGACTTGAATTGGGGTGTACACATAGGAAGACAACCCGATAATGTGTATGGGGCTCACGCATGGTTAGCATCCCAAGATGGTCTGACGCCACTAGGATGGACCAAAGATGAGGTTCCCAGCAAAGGGGATTACAACAACTTGCCACTGAATAAGGGACGCATCGGATTACCACTGATTTAGGTCACAACGGCTTACCGCTGGATATGGTTGATCTTTATGGAATATTCCTACGTACCCTACCTTGGAGATAGAGATCAAACCCACATAGTTCATATGGGATGGGGGTCAGTGGACTGACGTGAATGAGGACCTGGGGTCCAGATGGATGGTGGGCTTGAACCTCATGGAGGCTTCCTATATAACACGCCTTGGAAGGGATTAAAGACCTCATAGTTCAGGTGGTGGGAAACGACGTGAAGGTGGTCAGAACCAATGGGGTGTTCGGCTTGAACCCCAGGGAGTCTTCCTATGTACCTCGCCTTGGCACGGATCAAAGACCACATAGTTCAGGTGGTGGGAACCGACGTCAAGGTGGTCGAAACCAGTGGGGTGTTGGGCTTGAACCTCATGGAGGCATCCTACGTACCTCTCCCTGGAAAGTATAAAAGGCCACGTAGTTCAGGTGGTGGGAACTGACGTGAAGGTGGTCAGAACCAATGGGAGGTGTTGGTATGGAACCTCAGGGAAGATTTCTACGCACCTCGTCTTGGAAAGGATCAAAGGCCACATAGTTCAGGTGGTGGGAACCGACTTAAAGGTGGACTTGGGGACCAGATAGATGGTGGGATTGAACCTCGTGGAGGCTTCCTACGTACCCTACATTTCCAAGGATCATAGACCTTGAAGTTCATGGGTGTTTGGTGAACTAACGTGAAGATGGTCGGGACCAATGGGTGGGGGGCTTGAACCTCAGGGAGGCATCCTACGTACCTTGCCTTGGCAAGGATCAAAGTCCTCTTAGTTCGGAATGGGTTTGGTGAACCGACGTGAAGATTTTTGGGACCAATGGTTGTTGGGCATGAACCTCGGGGATGCTTCCTACATACCCTACCTTGGCTAGGATCAAAGACCTCATAGTTCAGGTTGGGTGTGGGGATTACACTCTAGGCTTCCCAGAGAGGATTTCATGATCGATGCTTTCACTAAGCCCACATGATTCAAGCTCGATGTGAGAAACAAGAGATAGTAAAGACCTAACGATCACATCGCGAAAGGTGCATCTACGGAATGTAGAGTGGGGCTTACACTTGGTTAGCATCCCAAATAGGAAACAGGGGCTTACGCATGGCTAACATCCCAAATAAGAAACATGGGCTTATGTGTGGTTAGTATCCCAAAGAGAAAATAGGGTCTTACCTGTGGTTAGCAGCCCAGGGAGATTGGGACTTACTCCAGGATGGAGGCCTTGTGGCGACAAAGCCTGGTGGGAGAGGGATTTGACATCAAAGAAAGGAGGGGCAGGGATGCTGTGTCCTGCCAGAAAGGCTAGGGGATTATACCAGGGTGGTTTCTCATTCCCCGCGGACAAACGTTGTTCCAATAAAGAGGATGTCATTCCGTGTGAGGAATGATCTCACTCCCATGGAGACCAGTGGGAATAGAAAATTTCTGAGATGGGGCACCCCATGTGTGTGGCACAGGGTGAGGTCACAGTTTAACATCATGTGCTAAGAACGATGGCGCTTGGAAGTTTAACGTCCTGTAGCTCGGAGGAAGTGGGTGCGCTTCACATCCCTAGGACTTACATAACTGGCACCTTCTACACCTTGGTGAATAGAAGGGATAGGCAACGCCATGGTTAGGGGGTATCGTGAGGTGATCCCACTAGGGCTCCACGTTAGCTTGGCTATGCGAATAAAACAATAGCCATTAGCGTGAAGAATCATGAGGCGAAGCAATGCAATGTGAAACACAGCCCAAGAGACATTAAAGTTAATTCATACGAGCCTTGAGGGTCGTATGGGAAAACAGTGTGTGTCGTAGATGTTTTGGGCGTTGGAGGTTCCCAGAAATGATGTCCAAAAGAGAGACATTGAACACGTGCACACAAAGAGGGAGGCGTGTGCGCAAATGGAACAGTTGCGCGTAAAACCTCTAGTCGGCATGCAATTGAGGTAATTGCGTGTAAAAGACTAGGTAAACATGTAATTGAGCATCTTGTGTGAAAAATCTTAGATCGTCGTGCAATTGGAGAGTCTGGGTGGGTAAAGCGAAGCTGAGGTTTTGTGCGCAAATAGAGGAGATTGCATGCAAGGCATAAGGTTTGTGCACAATTGGAAGAACTTGCGTGAAATTGGAAGATATTGCATGCAATTGGAAGATCTTGCATGCAATTAGATAGGATTGCGCACAATTGGAAGTAATTACATGCAAGTGATGGGACTCAAAGGGATTTGGATGAGGGTTAAGCCTGAGTGGTCTCGCGCGAAGGTAGAGCCTGGGTCGTCCTGTTGGGAAAAATATTGTAACTAAAATCCATATTTTGCGCGCAGGAGAGGTGGATTTTGTGCAGAGGAGACGGTTCAAATTCTTCAGTCGTCGGAATTTGAAAGGGCTCCCTTTTATTTATAGGTGCTCAGGATCACCCGATCCACGTGGAAATAGGTCCGTCTGAAAGTTGGCGTGCTAGTGTCGGTAGCGTGAAAGACCATCCGTGCAGGGGTGGTGCGCATAAATTTCCATGTCCACGGTTGGTGGCATGGAAAACTACCTCGAATCCTGCGGGTTTCTGCATGGGAGATATTTTTTCTCACACACCTGTGATTTTTTCGCACGACCCTTCTGGGCACCCTAGAATGGATCTCCTGGTCAAAATATTTCTTCACTTTGTCACGCCAAAACCTCCTTCAACCCTTCATCATTTTTCAGAGTCTAAAATAATAAATGTTAATTAACATAACATTAAATATCATAATAACCCTAGAGTTTATCAGTGTATTTTATTTAAAAAATATAAAAGCAACATACCTCAAATAACCTTTTTACTACAATACATACTAAACCCAAAGTTGTATTCCTATAAATGTATCCCAAAATATAATTAATCATCTTAGAATATCATGACATAAAACCTTTAAATCATTAACGGTGCCTTGAAATTTACGATCAAATATATACATATTAACTTATTATCATATCAAAAATACTTAAAATATCCTCATTTGAATCATCTAAACAACTAATGTTTTCTAAAACTCCCTTTGATACCAATTGTAATTCCTGATAACATAAACAACCAATAATTACCTCATTTATAACAAGGGTTACATTTCATTACTTTTAAAGGATATTTTTTGGTTTAGAATATTAGAAAATTAGAACAATTGTTACATATGGAACCCTTAAAAAATAATGATGACTCTTCCACAAACTGTCAATTTCTTTACAAAAAAACTCAGTTCCTAAATTTAAACTAATGTTTCATTAAAAAAATATTATAGAGAGAAAATTATTATTTCTTATAGTGTATCTTTGAAATAATTCATATATCCCATCTTGGTATCCTAAGGAAAGTAAAATATAATAAATGGTGATCTTAGAAGCTTAATAAGGGAATGTTTGCAACAAATGATATCATATAATAAATGAAGCATAAATAATATGGAAGGGGTAGAAAAATAAAATTTTATATATAGCTAATATCATCAAAGAGAGATATATCCATTGATGATAGAAAAACATAAATAATCACATGGATAAGAATAAATTATTTCAAAATGGCAGAATGCATAATGTTGGACATTCTAATAATATTGGCATGGCCATGTGATAAGGAATCAAAAACCTACCATCAAGGCCTCATTCTAATATATCATAAATAATTATCCTAACTTATACTAAATACCTAGGAAAGTTTGTCTCATGAGAAATACCAATGAATCAAGGGGTTATAATGGTCCTCACCTATCACTAACTATGCAAAATGAAATCATCATAAAAAAGGGATTAATAATCAATACAGTATATAACCAACATAAATATCCATATCTGGACAATATAATGCGTAATTTCAATATTTTGACCCCATTATAGTGACCTGGGATTTTGATACCAAAATATTACATCTATTTAGATTAATGTTCAATACATTTAACAAATCCACCCTAGAGGACTAAAATGGTTTACTGTCGTTGGAGAATAGATAGGAAATATTCTTATTTTATAAAATATCTTTATAATCTCCCATAAATATCTTCCCACATTGTACACATTATAGAAATACGATACTCAAAACCTTTATATAGACCAGGTGAAAGGAAACATAAGAAAATTTGAGCTCATACGCTCAGAACCAAAGAATAAAATGGGGTTTAAAAAATATTTCCTTAAATAATAACACATGGAAAATGGGTTTTATAAAAATTTCAACATTTTTCTTGACATAACTTGGGGATAATGAACTGGTTTCATAAACATCTTGTAACCATAAAAATAAAGAATACAAAAAATTAATAAGCATTGTATCACTGGATTATATCCCTAGTAAATGTTATTTAACATCAAACAATGTCATCCTAGATGGAAAATGATTCTTAAATATCACTTGGAACATATATTGAGGAAAATATTCTTTCCACATTGAAATAACTTATTTAAAATCTAAAAACAACCCATATATTATAGAAAAAATCATTTAATATAATATTAGAAATATTTAATGGGGGTATTTAAATAATTGAACGGTCATGAAGAAAATCAATATTTTTCATTTCATACATGTTAAAATAAAGATTCATTTCACATTTTCAGTAATGGATGAAAGGTACTTGTTTAAAAAATGATATAAAATTCCATCAAAACCATTTTTTAAAAATTCAAAAATGGGTAAAAATGACTCTAAAAATAATTTAATATTGTTAAAAATGTTCATTTAAACATTTTTATAAATAATTATATGGAAGAAAATGTAATTTAGACCGAAGAGAGAAATATTTTCGGCTTCCATTAAAACATTATATTTGAATCTTGAGTAAATAAATACAGGAAAATGAAAGGAAAAATGTAATTTATATAAGTAACCATAGTATACAAAAATTCATGTTTTTATTTAGATTTATATCATAATATCTCGTCATTATAATCATAATTATAAATAATCTAGACAAGAAATGAGATTGTAACATGAAACCATTACCATTTTGGTAACTTTTGAATCACAATCGCCAGGAAAGAAAGAACCATATATGTATATGTAACTACCCATAACATTCATAATAATCAATATAAAATACATTCATGTGCATTATATACATCATAAAAAGAAGAAATAAGTGGTGAATATATCATGCGGCTCATAGAAATAAATGTGAGATGAAAAACCCATACCACTTTGGTTACTTTTGAATCATAAGCCTCTTGAAAGAATAAAATAAATTGAAATTTTAAATATCATTAAAAATTTAAGAATAAATATTCAACATGTCAAAGTGTAAGTATATACACCACACAAAATAAATGAGTGGTAAATTTTAAATAATTATCTTATAAATAAAATTAAGACTAGAAATATCATACCTCAAGTCTCAACAACCTTCATACATGTTTTAACCTACTCAGATATGGTAAAAATCAATTGGTTTTTACTAAAATCCATATTTTGAGGGTTTAATAATAAAAATAAGATCAATAGGATTTGGGGAGGTAATTAAAGAACGGATTTTTCAAGACTTGGCTAATAAAAAAAGATTTGGAAGTGTGAAGTGGAGTGACCTTTTGTAAGTAAAGTATAGGTAAAACTTAGTTTAAAAAAAATAATAGTTTATACCCACATATTATGTAAAACCCTAATATTTCACTATATGTTATCTTTTTTAAATAAATTAAATAGCTTCTATTGCACGCAACACCGACTCGTATTCCATTGCACGCAGTATTGAGTTTCTGTGAAAAAAAATGTAGTATTATAATTATTTAAATGATTTATTTACAAATTATCTATTAAATATATTAATATTTATAGTAATATATAGTTTTTAAATTTTATTCATAATTTTTTCACATAAGAAAAACATATTTATAAATAAATGTATAATTTTTGGTTAAATGGTTATATATTAAGAAATATTATTTTCTTAAAGGAACTACTTTTTATGTCCTTTGTGAATAATAATAAAATTATTTTATACACTCATAGAAATTTATTTTGGTAAAAGAGACATCATTTTTGGATTCGGAATAAAAAAAATATAGTATGGTGATTTTTTGGTATTTTTCTGAAAACATTCAATTTTTGATAAATAATGAAAAACACTACATTGTTGTTTAAAAACTGGATTCTTAATTTAAATAATTATTTTACTTTAAACTTATTTTAAATTCACAATAGATAAAAAATACCCAAAATAACCCAATTTAGATCATTGGAATCATTTTTATAATAGAATAAGTATAAAAAAATTGAACTTTTGAATGTCACTTTTACCTATCATATAGTCATATTTGTGGGATTAGCATTAAACATAAGTTTACCACTTCTGTGAATTGAATTTTGAAAAGCATAAATAAATGGTTGTAATTAGTATAAAAAATTTCTAATAGGATCAAAATAATCTTTTTTGAATAGTAACCTTTGGATTTAATCTGCCACGGTTAGAAGTAAATATAGTAATTAAATGTAAAATAATAATATTATAACATAAAATTACCCTCACCCTTGTCCTAATTTCATTTTATAAGTGTTCATAGACCAAAATAAACCTTATGTATATAATATGATCCTTTTAAGTCATTTTTTTTGGATTTGGAAATTTATTATATTTTATTTAAAGAGGAGTTAAAAATGTCATATTCATATTTTAATAACTATGTAATTATTAATATGATGTTATATAAGTGTTATGGTTGACTATAAATTGAATTTAGAAAGATAAAATGGTTATATAAATAATTTTAATTTATTTACAATTTTAGGAAATTAATTAATTAATTAAATGGTAACATAATAATGATGCAATAATTGATTTATTAAAAGGAAAATCGATTAAATTCTATTAATAATATTAAAATAAATATAATTTGAAATATTTAATTCCATACACAAATATTCGGGATTAAATTGACATGTTAGGGATGATTTAATGGATTTTTTTGAATTAATAATGTTATTATGACTTTAAAAAATCATTTATTAAATAGTCTTAAAATTGGCATAAATAATATTTTAAAATAAATACTATTTTATTAAATGCTATAAAAATAACAAAAATATAATTTTCGTAAAAATAACTTTTATATGTTAAATATGTCATAAATGATCTAATTTGAGTTCTTTTTGTCATTTTATAGAAACTATATTAACCCTATAGCATGACAAGACAAGTAGACATGGTAAAAGTTGAACTGTTTAACTAAGGGTTAAACCCCAAAGATACAGTATATTTTGTGACCGAAAATTTTCTAAAATCATTGGATGATAGGATTTAGAACCATCCTCCTCATATACTAAAAATATTTCACTTTTGATCTATTTTAATTCCAAAATCATTTTATATTAAATTATTAGTTTTTGGAGTTTCCTAAAGTGCCCCTACCATCTCTTATAAAAGGACACATCTCCTTCTCTTTTATTCACAACTCTAAAACCCTTTGGCTCAAAAAAAACCATTCCCATTTCCTCTCCAAAAATCCCTCAATTAATACTATAGGCTATAATTTTTGCATAAATCCAACATAAGAAGTCTTTTGTGCAAATCAAAAGGAGATACTCGAAGAAGACGTGATTTTTTTACCAATTCAATTCAATTTATTTTCTTCTTATAATTCTCTTCCTATTTTTTCCATACTAAAGTAATCACTATATAATCTCATATAATATGATATTTTTTATGATTATGAGACAACCATATTCCTCCTTTCACATATTCTATAAAAAACAATATCACCAGGCGTTCGTGTGTATGGATTACAGTCTCCATGCTATGGTGTAAATTGTTTTTCATGTATACATTATTTATATGGGTATTAAAATGAATATAAATGATGTAAATAATAAATATGAAATTATATTGTTTCTATATAATTCATATTCCATCCAATTTCTTACCATTTACCATTACAGAATGATATTGTCCCTCGTGCATACGTATTGCTTACTATCTCCATGACATGATGACATTCATTCTCCACATTAACCATACATGAATGATTATAAAAATATATATAATGAATAATTATTAAATATATGACATAATAATTATATTGGAAATATATATATAATTTACTTTCTTTCATTCAATAGGATAAAAAATGGAAACAACATTTATGCGTACATACGGCTTATCATCTCCATGAATAGTATATTCCATTTTCATATATCTATATATTATATATTCTACATATATATGATATATATATATAATTTTTTACGTTATTTAAGTATTTAAATCATGATCTAAGTATTACAATCAAGATTAACAAGTCAAAACACGTATGATAAACAAAGTGATTATTACCCGAAATGTTACTTTAACATGGAATTGTTAAATAAATAGGTAATATAAAGTCATAAATGAATCATATATGAAATAATAAATATTATTATTATTCTATTATAGGTGAATAATATGTTTAAAACCATTATAAAGGAGTTTTGAACACGTATGTAGAGTATCAGACCTAAGGTAAGGGAAATCTTAACTCATTTTCCATTCATTGAGTTAAATATCTATGCCATTGGTTATGCTCTTCCCTGAATATGTGTGAATCACCCATGATTTTTTAATATTTAATTCCCACTTATATTGGGTGTGTTTATATTTTTCACACATAATTATGTCATTGATTTATCCTCACTCGAATGATACGATCTTTTTATGGGAATTCCATCTTAATTTTAATTTTCCTGAGTTATAAGCAATGTTAAACACTTATTTCTTATGTGTGGTGTATGTACTTTCCATATTATATTTCATATCATTAATAAATTTATATTCATGGTATTTAAATATTCATTTGAAGATATCAGGTATGTGATTTAAATGTTAAACATGGTATAGGACACTTTAAATGTTTAAAGAATTTATCCTTTTAGCATTTTAATATTCTTAATCATATTCAACATAACTATTTATATGGATTTAAAAGGATTATAAAATAAATTTTATGTCTATTTTTATTTTCATTCAAATTTTTTTCATGAATAAATCTTTAAAAGGTTTTACATAAGGGTTAATTTCATAATCTCATTATTATTAGAGGTTGTTTATACTCAAGTATCTACTAGGAAATTTTTATCATTCATATCCATGTTTCATAAAATGTATTTCAAAATATAATAAAAAATTATTTAAATATATTTTTACCCATTTTTTTACTTTTCATAAAACATATTGAACGTAATATTTCCATCATTTTCCAAATAATGAACTTTTTGATGTTTTTGACAAATTAAGGAAAAAATGTTTTTTAACTTATATGGTGTGAGTGGCTATTTTATTATGTCATGACGCCTTGACATTATGAATCTTACCTTACAAGATTAAAATGTTATTTTCTAAAGAAAATTTTAAATTATAATTTTGCGACTTTTAAATGGTTTCTATGTAAAAAATGAAATTTCTCTCAGATAGTTTTAATGATTTTATTAGATTATTTTCATCTATGTTAACATCCTTTGTTGGATTTTATGCTTAATTGATGTTGATTTATTATGATACAATATTCCATATTTTATTAAATGTTTTATGGTACGTTTGACTATGTATATTCTATTTTTATACCATTCATGGTTTATTAATAAAGTATTAACATTTTGTGTGGTAGTTTTCATATGAATGTTTATGTTATGTTTCACCTATTTCATATGAATAATTAAATATACATAGTAAGTGATGGGTGGGGACTACTATAGACCCTAGATGCATCAGTATATCTCATGAGAGAAACTATTTTCAGTTTTTACCCATTTATTTATAATCTTGGCATGTGGCCTTGATGGTTTGGTTATTATGTCCAACATTATAAATTCCCTCATTATGATATTAGTTATTGATAATACATGTTATTATTTGACTAGTAGAATATCAATGTGAATTTTTAAATGGGATTATTTTATTTATTCATGATATATTATTCTAAATATTATGTTTAAAAGGATTTTGTTTCAGTTTTATACATTTCATTTAAAGTTTATGCTTATTTATGATAGATTCTGTTATATTTTTTTATCCTTACTAAGCATCTGAGCTCACCCCTTTCTTATGTTTCATTTTCCCAGGATGTTAAGAATTGTTTTAGGAATGATATGAAGGTTCAATATTTGATAATAATGGAGTTATAAAATAAATAACTATGTTTTATATTATGTTTTTAATTCTAGTGAAATATTCTAGTGTATAATCTATTTTCCATGACTGTTAGACTGATAAGTCCATTGAGATTTTATTTATGGTAATCATTCCATTATTTTAAAATAATGCACTGTCTTCCGGATTCTTGGGTTAGGGATTTATTTTTATTATCAAAGTAAGCTTAGTAAAAACATTGGAAACCAGATTTAGAAAACATTTATTAGGGAACATAACCCTAAGATAGACTTTGAGGATAAGTATAGAAAACATCCTAAAATTTTGGGTGATGTATAGATTATGTGGATATTCCTAGAAAATACATCTCTATATGGATACTACAAGTGTACATGGTTATGGTGAAGATGTACCTAGGTGTAACAACTCTGACAAGGTGTTCCGGTCCTAGCTCAGGATAACCCTGTACATGACAACAAGCCTTACTGCACAACTAGTTTGAAACTCCTAGGAAATATTCTTAGGACAATTCAAATTTTTGTTACAAATAAATGTGAATGATTTTAATATAATATGAGAATGAGTAACATTGGTTAAACCTAAGGTGTTTTATATTTAAAATATGGTTTCATGACATTATTTAAAATAATTAAACGACTATTGTTACTCATCCTATGATTTTTGGTTTTAGTCAATGGCTGGATCCAAAAGAATTCATATTGACATTTAACATGATGGACAAGGTGGACAAGGTGGGGGAGATGAGAAACCAAATGAATTATTGATAGGTTTTAAATATATCATGTTCATTACTAATAATATTTACAAAAATATGATTTGGAACATATACATTAACCAACTCCCAAACTCACCAAATAAGAGAAAGGAGGAGAATTCTAAGAGCTCCAGTAGTGGAGACCATTGTCATAATAAAGATCAATTTCTATCATACAAGAAATGTGGAAGGATACACCTAGGAAAGTGTCTCAATGGAATAAATAAATTATTTATTTGTGGGAAATAAAGAGATAAATCAAATCATTTCCAAGTAAAAATGAGGATTATAATGGAAGAGGATAAAATGATCCTAATAATCCGTTTGTATTTATTTTACATAACTGTAGGGGACCTGGGCATTACCTGAGTCCATGCCCAATTTTAGAGGATAACCTTTATTCCAAGTACATATGTGGAAATAAATAGATGATGAAATGTTTAAAAGTATTAATTCTCTTTATTATGATCGGATTACTTTGGAAGACATTTTTCGTAAGCTTAACCAAGAAGATTGTTATATGAAGATGTTATTTGAGGAAGAATTATATTTTCTTGTATGGGAATAATTATAAAGGTATAAATAACCTATGGGGTTTATATGATCCTTAATTTTGAGGTAATTATTGGATATTAAATTTTGGGATTAAAAATTAAAGGCATGAGATAAACATTGATATTAAAATATGTTATGGTTATTTTTTGAAAATTTTATCTCATTTTGGGAATTTTAGAGGAATTTTATAGTTTTATAAAAAGGAAAACCTTTGGGATGGGTAACAAACTCGTTACATCCAGTATTCCCATGAGTCTTGAACACACAAATGAAGGGGAAATAGGTGAAACACCTACCACTACCCTATGTGACTTCTTGGTTAGCATGACCTTTTTTTATAAATGTTATTTTTATTTAAGAGACAATTGTTTTATCCAACAGACAACTTTGGGATAGGAAAATGTTTTGGGGATTAAGTAATTAATGTTATCCAGGAATACATTCTCTATTTTTTGAATCCTATATGAATTAGGTAAATAAAATAATTTACTGAATAATGGATGAATTATATTTTGGAGTAAAATATGATTTTATTATGGATGAATGGTTATTAAGGTTATTTATGAAATGGTTAGCAAACCTTGGACATTATGATATTTAGACAATTAAATTGCATATGAGATATTAAAATTTATTTTATTTAAGAATATGTTATCAAATCCTTTTGAATTTTGGGTTCCAATATTAGTTTGGATTATTTTGATGGATTTTAAGGATAATTATTTATTGAATGTTGTATGTTGAACTTTGGGTATTATAGTTGAATTTTTTCTTCTTATAAAGGATTGTTCTTTTGGGGGGATTTTATTATCTTACCATAACCATTTTGGTTTTGTTTAATGTTTCACAATAATATAAATGTATATTTAATATTTTATGGATTATTTGATTCTCCAAATGTTGAATCTAGTGCTTCAAGTGAAAAAAGTCATCTTGAAAACTAATCATTTGGAGAAAAAGTTGAGTCTATGGTTGAAATTTATTAATAGAGGAAACTCTACTCATTAAGTAAGATAATATGTTTCATTATATTCTTATTATATAAAGTAAATTAATTCATAAACTCTAGGGAAAAGATCATAAAACCAAATAAAATCTTAGTACATTATTTTAAAATGAATCTAATGGTCTCTTATATCATCACGTACTTCTAGATTTGTTATTGTTATGTTTTTTCGGACCATGTTCTCTATCACTCTCCATCAAGACTTTATGGCTATATTTATCTTCCATGTCCATGTTTTCCAATATGGAACCCAACTATGTGCTATCTCTAGTGATATTAGTACTTATCTTTATTTATTTTAAATGGTGGGAACATTAATCCATTTTTTGAAATGTTATTTCAATGAAGATATTTTGAAAATTCCAACCCATAGTTTTGAATCTCAAATCTATATTGTGAGGATGTAATTTATTGAAGGATGGGAGAATGTAACACCCTAATATTTCATATTACATTGTATTTTTTTAAAGATATTCAATATCTTATATTGTATGCAACACCAACATGGCTTATGTTACATAGAACATTGAGTTTCTGTGGAACCACTCATTAGTATTATAATTATTTAAATGATATATTTATAAATTATCCATTAAATATAGTATCATTAATAGTGATAAATAATTTTTAAATTTTATTCATAATGTTTTCACATAAATTAACCATATTTATAATGAAATGTATAAGTTTCAGAAAAATAGTTATCTGTTTTGAAAAGCAGTTTTCATAAAGGAACTACTTTTTATGTCCTTTTTTGAAAAAAAATTAATTTTAAACACTATTATAAATTAAATTTGATAAAATAGACATCATTTTTGATTTTTTTAATATCAAAATTAGCTTCGGGTGAATTTTTGTTATTTTTCTAAAGACATTAAATTTTTTATGAATAGTGAAAAACACTGCAGTGTTGTTTGAAAACCAGCTTTTTTATTTAAATATTTATTTTACTTTAAATTGATTTTAAATTCACAATAGATAAATAATACATATAGTAACACAATTTAAGTCATTAAAATAATTTTAATAATAGAATTATATATAATAAAAAATGATTTTTGGAACATCACTTTTACCCGCATTCTAGTGTCACAAACCAACCTGGGTCAACCCTAAACCAGTCACCCAAACCAGTCCACAATATGTCCTGAGGGGCATTCTTGATCCCCCAGGATGGAAACTAGTGTCATGCATCAAAATAAAATAGGTGGGAATGATTTTTTCTCAGTAATAAAATATAAATAAGCAAGTATAAACTAAACCATAAAAACAAAAACTAGTAGCAGAAAGAAAATAAAACTGCACATACCTCCATGAAACCCTTCTACTCACTACTGACCTCAAACTAATGTCACACTATAACAACCAAATACAAGTAATACACAACACCTAAATCTAAAAAAAATGGAAAGACTATAGGTATGAGTATTAAAACTCATTAGGGGTGCATGAGAAAACTATTCTCATTTGCATTTCCTTGAAATAAAAGATCCTCAATTTCAAGGTAGAAATACAACATATAAAATTACGTTTTCACACACATTTTCCTCTTTAAAATAAATTATGGCACATTTCCCTTTTTTCCATTTAAAACTAGGATATTCTTCAAGAATGAGACATTAACATTTTAGAGAGAGAAATATTGATATCACTTGAAAGGTAGAAATAAAGTGAAAAACGTTTTTAAATTAATTTCCATAAAAATTTTCAAACCAACCCATCACTTTCTCAAATAGTTTACACTGCAAAAGAAATCATGAACAAAAACCACACAACTAGGGCAACGGTAAATAGAGTGCATGAATAACTTGCCAAATAAGGCGCCACAATTATTCACAGCAGACAAATATGTGTCAAGAATTCATGGGATAACCTAGGAGCTCATGAATAGTATAGAAAATACAATACATGTGACTCATCCTGAAGGCATTCCCTACCCGATGACGTCATAACACCCTAGTGACCGATCATCTATCTACCTGGCCTGACCGAGGGGCCCAATCCCATAGGAATGATAACAAAATAACTCCCTACTATGGGCCACTATCTAGCACATAATCTAAACTAGTGTAGTAATCATTCACCAAAACTTCACTCACTATACTAGGTTCCCATGTTTAGTGTAAAAATTTGGTGAGCCAAAAATGTCAAACAAGCAATCCAACACATGAATTTTCACCTTACACAATCAAAACACATAACAAAATCACCCCTGAATCACTCCTAGGGATTTTATCCCTCTTTCCTTCAACCATTAACATGTGAGGGAAGTTCCATATGATGACCACCCATTACAATCAATATCCAATAGGGAAAGAAGTGCATCCCAAAGAGAGTTTTCAAAGTAATTCAGTTTTAAAAAAGTACCAAACGGGCCTCAAGAAACCATTTAACACTAAATCATTTCCCAAAGAACCAACCCATGCCACTTTAGAAAAAAAACTCCAATTAGATACTCAATTAAGAAACCTAATTCACCATTTTAAATATAATACACATTTATAAAAGTCCATAGGGGAATTTCATCAAGCACTTGATGTGAAAAATGAAACCAAGTCATTTATTATGACACATTAGAAGAAACAACTTCAATTAAAGATAGAAAATTTTACTAACAGTTATACATCAATAATTAATATAAAAAATAGGTTTAAAAATCAAGAAATAAATGATTCTTAAATTTAAAGGATAATGAATAGAGATCCTACCTCAGGGTGGAACCAAACTGAACATTCGGCCATTGGCACTTTCTAACTTAAAGTTGTTGCTCCCCCACTAAGCATATGCACCTTCACATACATGTAAAGACACATAGCCCCTATGCACACATTTGGATGTCCATTAACATATGCAAGGGGATCCTTACATATATTCTTATATACATATACTTATTTCCACTCACCTACATATGCAATTTCATATATATACATGGGACCACCTAGCCCCATACATGTATATTCACTGCCATGGATGATTATACATGTAACGGGGAACCCCCCCCCCCCCCCACACACACACAGATATATATATATATATATATATATATATACTTTCCTATGCACATGCAGGTTAGTCACCTTAGACCTGATGACTCGACACCGCAAAGTAGAGTTCAATGCACTACACCACATATAAAAAAAACCTTAAAACAAATAAAGATCCTAATTAAGATGGGGAAAACCAAAAAAACATAAAATCCATACCTCAGATGGTGGAAGTGAACCAAAACATCTTGAACCTCCTCTCCTTCTATAGCGGTTGATGGAGTCTACCAGAATAGGTCCTGAGGAACCATTTGTACAACCCTAAAAACCAAGAAATCACAAAACACGAATCAAACCCTAAACTATGGTTTCAATTAACTAATTAATAAATCATTCTATCATTTAATAAATCAAGGGAACCCAAAAGCACAACAAAACGAGTCTAATAACACAACCATTTATTATAACACGTGCATCAATCACCTAACTAACATAATCATCGTCTGCAAAAAGAGGGTTCAACAAGGGAAAATAAATATCATATAAAAAGTGTCAATCATGCATACATCCCATTTAAACATCAAACCATTTATAAATAACATTAGACCACCCATCGGGAATACACATTTTCCGAACCACATCCCTTTCTAAAAATTTAGGCAAACATCACTTTTGAGTTTGAAGTGCCAAACGGGCCTCTAACTTCATATAATTAAATCTAATTACTAAAAAACATACTACAACACCGATTCTATTTTCATAATGATAAATAACCCTTATCCTTTCCAAACTCACACAAAAACAAGTTCAAGGAAAAACATTCCAAACCTTGAGGAACACGTTCAAATCCACTTTTTGAAACCACAAAAAGGAGCCACATCATTTTGTAAACAAGAACCATCTAAGAAACCAAAATTTCATGAAAAAAATAACTTAAAACACCATCATAATTTGTGGTCACATCCCTTTGTTCACCTAGTGAACCCATAGATGTGCCAACATCCATTGGCACACTTTAAATTCTAATAGAACCCTCAAAACCGATTTCCACAAAATCACCACTTTAGTTCAAAACAATCCCATCACCCACATATTTTAATAAAAAACAAAAAAACCATTTTGGAACCAAAAAATCCATTCTATGAAATTTATACATAACCATCAAGTACTAAAATTACCAAATCAAACACACAAAACCAAATTCGTAAACAAAAAAATAATGTCACAACATAATTATGGTTAAAAATTTCTTAAAAACCCTCCAAATAAATGAGTAACACACTAGAAGAGGTGAGGGTGCGGACGCTAGAGAGTTTTGGTACACTGGAAAGGGAGACGTAGGTAGAGTGGGTTGAGCTGGAGGAGGGTCGCATGTCGGGAACACTGGACGAAAGTGGGGTCATGCGCCGGAAGGCTGGTCAGGGAGAGGGTTGTCGGTGCAAGGGGAACTGGTTGTGGAGGTTGCGAGTAGGGGGGTTCATGCCAGGATGGGGGCTCACTAGTTGAAGGAAGTAGGGCAGGAGGGGATTTTGGGAACATCGCTTGAGAGGGAGGATATGTGAACATGAGGTAGGGAGTGCAGGAGGGTAGAAGGATGGGGGGATACACTTCGTGCAGGGGAAGAAGGGGAGGGCCACACCCTAGGGTAAAAGAAGAGGGACAATAAAAAAATAAAATAAATGAAAACTAAAACCCAATAAAATAATAAGAATACTCTTAATAATAATATTAATAATATTAATAATATTAATAATATTAACAATAATATTATTATTAATATTAATAATAATAATAAAATTCATAATAATAATAATAATATTATTATTAATAATATTAAACATTCTTTTACCTTTATTTTTTCTCATTTTATTTTATCTTTATTTAATTTTATTTTTCATTTAAATTATTATTATTATTAGATGTAGAGCATGGTGCACAGTTTGGCCGCACTATCTTCCAAACCTTTCACCAACCTTATGGAGGCCAAAAACTCACTTGAATAGTGTTTCCAAGGTCAGGATGTGACAATTCTCACCAAAACAAACACTTCTACCCCCAGAAATTTACCAAGTTAAAATATAACCAACTCTTGGGTCTGTTACCAAACAAAACCAAAAGAAAAAACAAGAACCTCGGGCTGCCGATTCACTCGACAAGTCACACCTGACTGATCATGAAGAAACGATGACATAAAATGGGGGTAGAACACTACAGGGTTATCCCCACCACAAGAAGTCAAATAACAGGAAAACATTAAAACCCAATCACACCACCCCGAGTAGGGGATAAAGCAGGAACCCCATACCCAAACCTACCCAAACAGTGGCCTCACAACAACCAGAAACTAAGGATCTCTTAACACAAACTCAACCAACTCCCTTAACACTAACGGAACAACTTCAACACCATTATTTAAACAAGAGGCCTATTATAAGGCAACCCAGCATACCAAAATTATGGAACAAGGGAGATCTCCAACGATAATAAAGAGCCCCCCGTACAAGGGTGAACAACACCATCGAAACCATGAAAAGAAAATGAAGTAGAAAATAGACCAGAAACATCATCCACCTATTTCACAATACCCAAACATATCCAAATGAGTATAGTTGAAACCAAAACAAAAATAGACCCATTCACCCATGGGAAAACACCCTTCAAGGAAAACAAACGTTTTAAAAAGGAAAATTTTAAACAAGTAAAACTGGTTGGATTAAAATGGAACAATTTTATCACAATAATCCAAGAAAATGATAGACTTACAATGGAGAAAAAACCTCAATATCAGAAAAAAATGAAAAGTTCTTTAAATGTTCCAATCCCATCACGGAACACAAAACCTGTACCAAGGCTTCACTTCCCCGGAAACTCCTAATTATGCACGAGCTTCACACCAAGACTTGAGGCTGGGGTTATGATGGCTAAAGCATCTTTTGACTCACAGTCAGGCACTAGCATTACATGTTCAAAAATTCTTCCTCAAATGGCGCTTCTTACAGAACATTCCCTGGTGACCCGAATGGCCACAACGACGGTGAGGCATCAAAAAAATGTAACAAGACATCTTAGAATACTCAAATCGTCCATTCTGATGGCACATCAGAAAGTGGATTGATGAACTAGAATTTGAAACTGATAAAAGAGATTCTTAATAAATAGGTCCCTCACGTACACCTCGTTCCCTAGATGGAGAACCCTCACATATGACGAGAGTCACTGTATTTTACAAGAACATGCGCCTCGGATTCCATCTCCTTGAAGAGGCTAACACATGCCTTTACCAACCACTAGCCTTGTTGACTACATAAGGGATCTTAAAACTTTTCTCCTTCACCTCCCCAGGTATGATCCATTGGATAAAGATGGACTTCAACACCTCACACAACATCCCAAATCCAACGATGATGAGACATTGACCTCCATTAGTCCAAGGATGGACCATCTACGAAACTCAATACAATAACAACTCTAAAAAACATGGGATTCCCCAACCACCCAAATACATTCTCTACTTCCTCAATCCACCTCACTGCCTCTAACAGACTTTGACCACCGCGAAGAATTGGCAATGTCCCAAAAGGAACAAAAACTGGGCATGACTCATTGGAAACCTTGGGGACCATTATGAGCAGAATCTTCCGAACAACATAAAAAACACAAAACCAAAATAGATATCAAGAAAAAGAACCGTCAATAAAAGCACCTTCATCCAGAAATAACTGTCTCAAAAACCAAAAAAAATATAAACATCACCAAAAACATCCATTTCAAAAACCACCTACAAAAACAAGGTCAACCCTTTAATTTAAAATACACACCCAAGTAATCCCATGAAGCGTTGAACATGTGTTCATCTGTTTCCACCCATGTGTGCCAACATGAACCTTCCACTCACATACCCTCACATGTTTGAATTTCCATAAAGAGTATCAGGGGACACACCAGACCTTTTACTTACAAATTTCAAACAAGCACTAGATTTTCAATCTAAAACGCCTTTAATCTCAAAACCCACTTTTCTAGTTTAATAACATTTAAAAGAAAACTTTTTCATTTCAAAACAACTTCCATTTACAGAAGACACTCACATAAACTAGAATCAAAAAAACAACCTACACCAAACTATTGGAGTGAGGAACTGGTAGTTTGCTTAACCCAGCGACATGGTTGTGATCCATGCTCCACGTAAGCATCAACAACTAAGAGGAACATATACCGCATTATCAAACTCAACATGGGTCACTACTCCATGTTAAATCAAGACATAACACTAAATTTCCACCGTTGTCACCCCTCAGTCCAAAACAAAGATAAAAGACTCAGATCCTAGACAACCCCTTGTAACTCGATGATTAGTGTGAGAAAGGGTTTGTGACGCTCTTCCCACACCAACCTCCCAAGTTTAGAATGTCCTAATCTCCATCTACCAGACACCCAAAACAACAAGAACCTATTCATATATCATTTTTTCAAAATCCAGCCCCGGTCAACCATGAACTGGTCACTCAAACTGGTATGTAACATATCCTGAGGGGCGTTCCTGATCCCCAAGGATGGTACCTATTGTTGGGCATCAAAATAAAATAGGTGGGAAGGATCTTTCCCATTACCAAAAGAAAAATAATAAAATCTAAATTGAACCATAAAAATAAAAAATAGTAGTGTAAAGAAAATAAAACTTCATATACCTCCATGTGACCCTACAAGCCACCATCAACCTCATAAGAACAGCGCTCTATGACGACAGAATCCAAGAAATATTCAACACCCAAAGATAAAAACAAGGGCAAGACTATATGAATGAGTATTAAAACTCAGTAGGGGTGCCCAAGAAAACTATTTTCATTTGAATTTTCTTAAATAAAATATCCATCAATTTTAAGTTTGAAATATAATGTATAAAACTAAGTTCTCACACACATTTTCCCCTTAAAAAAATCATTTCCCATTTCCCATTTTTTCCATTTTAAAATAGTATCTTATTAAATAAGGAATCGTTGATATTTTAAAGAGATAGAATGTTTGATTTCACTTGAAAGTAAGAAAGAAAATGCAAAATTTTTTAACTTATTTTCCATTAACATTTTCAAACCATGCCATCACTTTCTCAAAGAGGATACACCACAAATACGAAGTATGAACAACAACCACACAATAAGGGAAATGGGAAATAGAGCACATGGATATCTTTACAGACAAGGAACCACAATATCATCCATAGACAACTAGGTGTCAAAAATACATGGGAGAACCTAGGTGTTCATGAAAAATCTAGAACATACTATACATGTGACTCATCATGAAGTGATTCCCTATCCAATGACGTCATAAATCCAAAATTCCTGATCATCGCACTACCTAGCCTGACCGAGGGGACCAATACCATATAAATAATATCAAAATAACACCCTTATATGGGAAACTAGCCTATTCATAATACAAACTAGTGTATAAATAGTGAACCAAAAATTCCCTCCCTGTGCTTGGTTCCCATGATCAGACTAAAAATCATGTGATCCAACACTGTCAATCAAGCAATAAAACACATGCATTTTCACCTTACACAATCAAAACATAGAAAAAAAAATCACCCTTGAATTCATCATAAGGATTTTATCCCTCTTTCCATCAACCATAATAATGTGAGGGAAATACCATCTGAGGACCACCTATTCCCATCAATATCTAATAAGGTAATAGGTTCATCCCAAATAGAGTTTTTAATGTATTTCATTTTTACAAAATTACCAAACGGGCCACAAGCAACCAATTAACACTAAACCATTTCCAAAAGAACCAACCCACGCCAATTTCAAAACCAAAATCCACATAGATACTCATTTAAGAAATCCATGTCACTATTTTAAATCTAAAACACATTTATAAAGGCCAAAAGGGCATTTCATCAAGAACTTGATGTGAAAAATAAAACCAAGTCATTTATTGAAACACATTAAAAGAAACCACATCAATTCTAGACAGAAAATTTTATTAATAGTTCTATATCAATAATTAATATAAAAACTAGGATTGGAAAGTAATAAATAAATTATTCTTAAATTTAATGGTCAATGTATATAGATACAACATCAGTTTGGAACCAAACCGAACATTCTACCCTTGGTACATTCTAACTAAAAGCATATGCTCCCTCCACTAATTATATACACCTTCACATACATGTAAGGAAACATATCCCATATGAACACATTCTCATGGACATAAACATGTGTAAGGGGATCCTTACATATATTATTATATGAACATACTAGTAGAAAATCACCTAAGAATGCAATTTCATATATATGCATGGGCCCACCAAGCCACATACATGTATATTCACTGTCATTGATGATTATACATGTAACGGGGGAACCCACACACACACACACACACACACAGATATATATATATATATATATATATATATATATATATATATATATTTGTGTGTGTAGTTACCTATGCACATGCAGGAGAGTCACCTTAGACCCGAAAACTCGACACTGAAAAGCAGAGTTCAACGCACTACACCACAAATACAGAAAACCTTAAATCAAATAAATACTCTAATTAAGATGGTGAATAACCAAACAATGGAAACAAATCCATACCTTATATGGTGGAGGTGAACCAAAACATCTCGAACCTCCTTGCCTTCGGCAGTGGTTGATAGAATCTACATGAATAGGTCCCAAGGAACCATTCTCATAGCCCTAAACAACAAGAAATCACAAAACCCAAATCAATCCCATACCTATGGATTTAATTAATTTATTAATTAATCATTATATCATTTAATAAATAACGGGCACTAAGAAATATAGCAAAAAGAGTCCAATAACACAACAATTTATTACAACACATGCATCCATCACATAACTAACAAAATCAATGTCTATAAAATGTGGGTTCAACCGTGGAAAATCAATATCACATCACAAGTTTCAGTCAAGTCTCCATGTCATTTAAGTATCAAAACATTTATAAAACACTTTAAATCACTCAGCGAGCTCACATATTTTCCAAACCACATCCCTTTCTAAAAATTTAGGCAGACATCACTTTAGTTTTCGAAGTTCCAAACATGCCTTTAACTTGATATACTTATATGTAATTACCAAAAACATCAAACAAAACCGCTACAGTTTTTATAATTCTAAATGGGCCCTCATCCTTTCTAAACTCACACCAAAACAACTTCAAGGCCAAATAGGCCAAACCTTGAGGAACACATTCAAATCCGATTTTGGAAACCACACAAAATAGCCACATCATTTTGAAAACAAGAACCGTTTAAGAAACAAAATTTCATGAAAACAACAACTTAAAATAGTATCTTCATTTGTGGGCACATCATTGTGGGAACCTAGTGCAACCATGGATGTGCCAACATCTAATGGAACACTTTAAAGTCTAAGATAACCCTTAAAACCCATTTCCACTAAATCACCAATTTATTTCAAAACAATCACATCACCTACATCTTTTATAAAAACACAAAAACCCCCTTTAAGAACCATAAAACTCATTCCAAGATATTTCTACATAACCATAAATCCATAAAATTACAAAATAAAACACACCAAACCAAATTCATAAACTTAAAAATACTATAAAAACATAATTATGGCTAATTTGTTTTAAAAAAACCTCAAAATTGAGGAGAAAAGAACCGGAGGAGGTGAGGGTGCGACCGCTGGAGAGTTGCGGCTCATCGGAAAGGGTGACGCGGGTGAAGAGGGTCGATCAAGAGGAGGGTCGCATGCTGGGAACACTGGCTGAAAGGGGGGTCGTGTGCTAGATGGCTGACCGGAGGGAGGGTTGTCGGTGCAAAGGGGAAAAGGTTGGGGAGGTCGCGAGCAAGGGTGGTCGTGCCAGGATGGGGGCTCGGCATTAGAAAGAAGAAGGGAAGGGGGATAGGTCGGTTGGAGCACCATTGAAGGGGGAGATGTGTGCATGGAGTAGGGCACGTAAGAGGATTGAAAGATATGGGGTTCCGCTTCATGGAGGGGAAGAAGGGGAGGGCCACGTTCTAGGGTAAAACAAGAGGGAAAATAAAAAAAATGAAAACTAAAACCAAATAAAATAATAAGAATACTCTTAATAATATTATTATTAATATTAATATTCATAATAAAAATATGAATATTATTATTATTAATATTAAACATTGTTTTAACTTATTTATTTTCTCATTTTATTTTATCTTCTTTTAATTTTTCATCTAATTTATTATTATTTATGGATGCAGTGCATGCCGCACAGTTGGGCCGCTTGGTCTTCCAAGCCATGAGCCAACAGTGCAGAGGTCAAAAACTCACTTGAAAGGTGTTTCCAAGGTTGGGGTGTGACATCTAGCATCTAGTCACATTTTCAAGATTAGCATTAAATGTAATTTTTCCACTTCTCTGAATTAAACTTCAAAAAAGTGACATATATGGTTTTAATAAGTATAAAAAATGTGTTCTGATTGGATCAAAATATTTTTGGAGAATACTAACTTTTGGATTTTATTTATCATGGATAAAGGTAAATAGGGTAATTAAAGGTAAAAATAATATTATAATAATATAAATCTACCCAGACACTTGTCCTAATTTCACTGTATGAGTGTTTTTCGACCAAAATGAACCATATCATGAAAATATGATCATTATTAAGCCACTTTTGGGATTAGTAAATTTATTGTATTTTATTTAAATAAGAGATAAAAATGTAATATTCAAGTTTTAATAACTATATCATTTTCAATATGATGTTATATAAGTGTTATGGTTGACTAAAAATGGTATTTGGAAAGATAAAATGTTTATATACACAATGGTAATTTATTTATAATTTTATTAAATAAATAATCAAATTAAATGGTGACATAATGATGATGTAGTAATTGATTTATTAAAATAAAAATCAATTAAATGATATTGATAATATTAAAATAAATATAATTTGATATATTTAATTCCATCCATGAATTTTTTGGACTATGTTGACATGTTAGGGATTATTTAATTTAGTTTTTTAGAAGTAATCAAGTCATTATGAATTTAAAATATCATGTATTAAATAGTTTCAAAATTGAAATTAATGAGATTTTAAAATAAATAATATTTTATTAATTGATATAAAAGTCAAAAAAATACAAGGTTCAGAAAAATAAATTGTATAATGTTGAATATGTAATAAATGATATAATTGGGGTTTTTTGTCATTTTATAGTAACTATATTAAACCTAAAGTGTAAAAAAGACAAGTAGACATTGTAAGAGTTAAACTATTTAACTGGGGGTTAAACCCAAAAGATAAGGTTAATTTGGGACCTAAAATTGTCTAAAAATCATTCGTTGAGAGGATTTAGACCCATACTCATATTATTCTTTAAATAATACACTTTTTATCTATTTTAATTAGAAAATAAATTTATATTAAATTAATAGTTTGGGAGTATCCTAAAGTGTGCATCCCCTCTCTTATAAAACGGTACCTAATCTTATCTTTTATTCACACCTCGAAAAACCTTTGTATCGACCAACACCTACCCATTTCCTCTCCCAAATTCCCCTAATCAATCCTATAGTACATTATTTGGTCACAAATCCAACCTAATAAGTCCTTTTGTGAATGAACCATGATTTTTTTATACTTAATATCCACTTATATTGGGTGGATTTATATTTTTCACATATAATTATGTTATTGATTAATCCTCGCTCTAATGATATAATATTTCTAAGGGAATTCTATCCCACTTTTAATTTTCATGAGATATAATCCATATTCACCACCTCTTTCTTGTGTGTGGTGTATGTTCTTACCCTATTATATTTTATATCATGAATATATTTATATTCATGGTATTTAAAGATGCATTTGAAGATATCAGGCTTATGATTTAAATTTTCAGTGTGGTATGGGACGCATTGAATGTTTAAAGAATTTCCATTTCAATATTCTTGATCTTATTCTACTTAAATGTTTAAATGGATTTAAAAGGATTATAAGGGACATTTTATATCTATTTTTAAGTTCATTCTAATGTTTTCAAAAAGAAATCTTTTTGATGTTTTACATAAGGGTTAATTTCACAATCACATTATTATTCAAGGTTGTTTATATGTAAGTATATACTAAGACATTTATATTATCAAAAATTCATTAAAGAAATTTTTAACCATGTTTGACTTTTTATAAAACTTTTTTAAAGGAATCCATCAGTCTTTTTCCAAACGAGCTACTTTATGACCTTTTCAACAAATTAAGGTAATAATATTTTTTTAACTTATATGACGCAAGTGGATATTTTCCCCCATTGTGATGCCTTAACATTTTATAGAATACCTTACAAGCTTACAATGATATTTTCAAAAGAAAACTTTTCTTTTATAATTGTACATCTTTTAAATGATTTCAAAGTAAAAAATGGAAATTTCTCTCAAATAGTTTTAATGAATTTATTAGATTATTTTCATCTATGTCAAAATAATTTGTTAGATTGTATGATTAATTTAGGTTATTTTATTTTTGATATAATATTCTATATGGTATTTAAGGTTTTATGATATGTTTGACTATGGATGTGTTATTTTATACCATTCATCATTTATGGTTAAAGTATTAACATTTCGTATGCTATTTTTAATACGAATGTTTATCTTATATTTCATGCTTTTATATTAGGAATTAATTGGACATAGTATGTGACAGGAAGATCTTGATATGGCCCCTTGATTCATCAGTAGATCTCATGAGACATACTAGTTTTGGTTTTTACCCATTTATTTATGTTCTTGGAATAAGGCCTTGACGTTATGGTTATGATGTCCGACATTATATATTCCCTCATTATGAGATTAGTTATTGATATTACGTGTGATTATTCGACTAGTAGAATATCCATGTGAATGTTAAAATGTAATTTTTTTTATTTATTATTTCCATATTATACTGATGATTATGTTTAAAATAAATTTCTTGGTTTTATACCTTTCCATAAAATTTTATGCTTCTTTATGATAGATCCCTCTATATTTTTTATCTTTACTGAGAAGCTGAGCTCACCCTTGTCTTATATTTTATTTTCCCAAGATTTAAAGAAGTGTTTTATGAATGATATGTGGGGTTAATCTATGAGAATAATGGCATTCTCAAAGAAATAACTATGTACAATATTATGTTTTTAATTTTAATGAAACGTTCATGTGTGTAATCTATTTTCCAAAACAGATAAATGGATCGGTCCTTCAGGACTTGATTCCTTGTAATCATGCTAATGTTTTAAAATAATTCCCCTACTCCAGTCTTCTAGGGTTAGGGTGTTATAGTTTATATCAAAGTAAGTTTAGTATAATCCTTGGAAACAAGATTTAGAAAACATGGATTAGGGAACATAACCATAATATAGACATTGAGGATAAGTATAGAATAACATCAAAAAAACGGTTGATGTATAGATTATGTGGGTATTCCTTGAAAATACATCCCTGTCTAGATACAATATGTGGATGTGGTTCTAGAGTAGATGTATCATGGAGTAAAATCTATGACAAGGTGTTTTGGGCCTAACTCTGGGTAACCTAGTACATAACAATGGGCCTTATTGCACACCTAGTTTGACACTCCTATGGGATATGCTTATGATAATTCAAATTTTATTTACAAACCAATATAAAGGATTTTAATATAAGATGATAATGAATAACCTTGGTTTAACCTAAGGTGTTTTAGATTAAAAATTAGGTGGCATGATATTCTTTAAATTATTTTATGACTATTATTACTCACACTATGATTTTTGGTTTTAGTAAATAGATGGATCCCAAAGAAGTAATATTAACATTGAAAATGATGGAAAAGTGTACATAGTGGTGGTGATGATAAAGGAAATGGAATGTTGATAGTTGTGAATGTTATCATGTTCATGCCTAATCAGTTTTCCAAAAATATGATTAACAACATATACATTAACCAACTTCTGAATTCACCAAATAATAGAAAGGTATTGTATGCTAAGATCTCTTGAATTGGAGACCATGGTGAAAATAAATCTCAATTTCCATCATGAAAAAAAAATTAAGCAAAAAACCATGAAAGTGACTTAACAGAACAAGGAAATGACTTATGTATGGGAATGAAGGACATAAACTAAGTCATTGCTTAAGAAAAATGAAGAGTAAAATGGAAGAAAAAAACTAATACTAGGAATCTATTAGTAGTTATTTTCCATAAATATAGGGGACCTAATAATTACTCAATTAAATTCCCTCTTCTATAAGATAACTTATAGGAAAAGGAAGGACCGATATGGAAATAAATGGATAATGAAATTTTTAAAAGTATTAATGAACTTTTTGTTGATGGGATTACTTTTTAAGACATTTTTTTGTATGTGTAACGATGAAGTTCGTTATGTGAAAATGTTATTTGAGGAAGAATTATCTTTTCTTGTGTGGGAATAATTATAAAAGTATAAATAATGTCTATTGTTTATATGATCCTTAATTTTGAGGAAATTATGGGATATTACATTTTGGGATGAAAAATGAAAGGCATGAGATAAAATTTTAGATTAAAATATGTTATGGTTATTTTTTGATGATTTTATTTCATTTTGGGAATGTTATAAGAATTTTATAGTTTTATAAAAAGGACAACACCATGAAGGGTGACAATCCTATGGTGTCTAAAAAGTCCATAGGTCTTGAACCCAAAACCTAAGGGTGATAAGGTTGAATCACCTACCACTAGCCTATGTGATGTCCTAGTAGGCAGGAATTTGTTTAAATAAAGGTTGTTTTTATTTAAGAGACATTTGTTTTATCAAATAGATAACTTTGGCATTGTAAAATGATTTAGGGATTATGTAATTAATGTTATCCCTGAAGAAATTCAATATTTTGGTAATTCTATATGAATAAGGTAAACAAAATATTTTATTGAATAATGGTTGAATTTTATTTTCAAGTAAAATATGATTTTATTGTGGATGAATGGTGATTCAGGTTATTTATGAAATGGTTATCAAACCATGGATATTATGAGATTTAGACAATTAAATTTGGTATAATACATTAAAAGTGATTTATTAGAAGAATATGTGATCAAATTCTTATAAATTTTGGTTTTTAATCTTAGTTCGGATTACTTTGAGGTATTTTGAGGATAGTTATTTATTGAATGGTTTATGTTATACTTTTGGTATAGCTGTTGAATTTTTTATTATTACGAAGGATTATTATTTTTGGGGAATTATCTTATCTTATCCTAAATTTTTTTGGTTTTTTTAATGTTTCAAAAAAAATAAATAGATAGTTGATCTTTTGTGGATTATGTGATTATCTAAAAGTTGAATCTAGTGCTTAAAGCATGAAAAATTCATCTTGAACACTCATCATTGGGTGAAAAAGATGATTCTATAGTGGAAATTGATTAAAGGAGGAAAATATACTCATTAATTAAGCTTGTATATTTCATTATGTTCTTATTATATAAAGTAGATGAATTCTTAAACTCTCATAAAAATATCATAAAATAAAAAATGTTTTCTTAGTAATTTCTTTTCAGATGAAACCAATGGTCCCTTATATCATCAATAACTTCTAACTTCGTGATTGTTAAATTTTTCCTCACAATGTTCTCTATCACTCTCCATCAGAACTTGATGTTTAGATTTATCTTCCACATACAGGTTTTTCTATATGGAACCCTAGTATGTGTTATCTTTGGTGACCTTTGTACTTATATTTATTTAATTTAATTGGAGGTCTTTTTAATCCAATTTTTGATGTGGTATTTCAATGAATATATTTTGAAAAGGCCAACCTATAGTTTTCAATCCCATGTTCAAATTGTGAGGATGCAATTTATTGGAGCAAAAAATGTAACACCCCAATATTTCATAGTACATTATCTTTGTTAAATAAATTCACTATCTTATATTGCGCACAATAGTAACTTGGCTTACGTTACACGCAACATTGAGTTTTAGTGAAACAACACTTTAGTATTATAATTATTAAAATTATTTATTTATAACTAATCCATAAAATATAGTAATATGAATAGCAATAAATAGTTTTTAAATTTTATTCCTAATTTTTTCACATAAGTAAAACATCTTTATAATGAAATGTATAAGTTTCGGTAAAATATTTATATGTTTAGAAATATTATTTTCTTAAAGGAACTACTTTTTATGCCCTTTTAAGAACAATAATAAAATTAATTTTAGACACTCCTAGAAAATTAATTTGATAAAATAGACATAATTTTTTAATTCTGAATATCAATATTAGCTTATTGTGATTTTTTTTATTTTTTTGAAAAATTTCATTTCTTTATGAATGGTGAAAAATACTCAATTGTTTTATAAAAACTGACTTTTTCATTTAAATAATTATTTTACTTTAAATTGATTTTAAGGTCACAATAGATAAATAATACACATAATAACCCAATGTAGGTCATTATAATCATTTTAATAATATAATTATATATACAAAAAAAATTGAACTTATGAATGTCACTTTTACCTGCCTTCTAGCAACATTTATATGATTATCATTAAATATAATTTTACCACTTTTGTGAATTGAATTTTGAAAAACCGACATACATGGTTGTAATCAGTATTAAAAATTGGTCTAATTGGATCAAAATAATTTTTTGTGAATAATATCTTTTGGATTTTATTTACCACAGTTAAAGGTGAATAAGGTAATTAATGGTAAAAATAATATTATAATAATATAAAATTACATTTAAACTTTTCTTAATTTAATTATATAAGTTTTTTTGACCAAAATCATCCTTATGTTGAAAATATTAACCTTTTTAAGAAAATTTTGTTGGATTAGGATATTTATTACATTTTATTTAATGAAGAGTTAAAAATGTCATATTCAAATTTTAATAAATATATCATTTTTAATATATTAATATATAAGTGTTACAGTTGACTATAAATAGTATTTAGAAAACTAAAAGTTATTATATAAATAATTTTTATTTATTTATAATTTTAGGATATAAAAATTTTAATTAAATGGTGACATAATGGTGATGTAGTAATAGATTTATTAAAAGAAAAATCGATTAAATGATATTAATAATATTAAAATAAATATAATGTGAAATATTTAATTCCATACACAAATTTTTTGGACTAAATTTAAATTTTAGGGATTATTTAATGTAGTTTCTTCTAAGGAATCAATTTTGTATGACTAACAAAAATCATGTATTATATAGTGTCAAAATTGACATAAATGAGAATTTAAAATAAATATTACTTTATTAAATGATATAAAAGTCATAAAAATAAAAGTTTCACCCAAATAAATTATATAGTGTTATATATATCATAAATTATCTAATTGGGGTTCATTTGGCATTTTATAGTAACAATATTAACCCTATAGTGTAAAAAGACAAGTAGACACAGTAAGAGTTAAACTATTTAACTAAGGGTTAAAACCAAAAGATAAGGTTAATTTTGTGACCTAAACTTTTATAAAAACATTGGTTAAGAGTATTTAGACACATACTAATATTACCTTATAAATAACTCATTTTTGAGCTATTTTAATTTGAAAATGAATTTATACTAAATTAATAGTTTTGGAGTTTCATAAAGTGCCCCTCCCCTCTCTTATAAAAGGGAACCTCTCCTTTTCTTTTTTTCACACCTCTAAAACCATTCGGCTCAAAAAAAACCTACCCATTTACTCTCTCAAATTACCTCGATTTATCCTAGAATCCATAATTTTTGCCGAAATCCAACCTAGGATGTCCTTTTGTGCAAATCAAAATGAGATACTCGAAGAATAAGAAATTGTTTTACCAATTCAAATAAATTTTTTTTCTTCTTCTACATCCTCTTCCTAATTTATTTCCATAATAAAGTAGTAAATATAGCATCTAATATATTCTGATATTTTTTTTATAATTATGATACAACCATATTCCTCCTTTTATGCATCCTACGAAAAACAATATCACCATGTGTGCGTGCATACAGCTTGTCATCTTCATGTTGTGGTGTAAATTGTTTTTCATGTATAAATTATTTCTATGGGTATAAATATGAGTATAAAGGATGTAAATAATAAATATTAAATGATATTTTTTCTTTAAAATTAATATTCATTCCAATTCATTACCATTTATCATTATGGAATGATACCATCGCTCGTGGGTACGTACGGATTACTGTCTCCATAACACAATGAGATTCATTCTCCATGTTAACCAACGAAAAATGCTTACCAAAATATATATAATGAATAAGTATGAAAAATATGACATAATAATTCTATTGGAATAATATATATATATATATATCATTTAATTTCTTCCATTCGATTCAATAAAGAATAAAAACAATGTTCATGTGTATGTAAGGCCTACCATCTCCATGAACGGTGTATTCCATTTTCATAGATATATATATTATATATTCTGAATATATATGATATATAAATTATATTTTACATTCTAGATTTATTTAAATCATGATTTATGTAATATGATCAAGAATAACAAGTCGAAACATGTAAGATAAACAAAGCAATTATTGCATGAAACGTTACATTAACATGGAATTGTTAAATGAATAAGTAATATAAAGTCATAAATGAATCATATATGAAATAATAAATTTTATTATGAATCTATTACAATTTAATAATATTTTTAAAACAATTATATAGGACTATTGGACACGTATGGAGAGTATCGTACCTAAGGTAAGGGAAAATCCTAACCCAATTTCTATTCATTAAGTTAAAGATCAATGTCATTGGTTATGTTCTTCCCTGAAAATGTGTGAATGACCATTATTGTTTTATACTGAATATCCATTTTTATTGGGTGGATTTATATTTTTGACACATAATAATTTCATTGAATTATCCTCACTCTAATGATATGATATTTGTAATGGAATTCCATATCACTTTTAATTTTCATGAGATATAAGCCATGTTCACTAGCTATTTCTTATGTGTGGTGTATGTACTAACCCAATTATATTTCATATAATAAATACATTTATATTTTTAGTATTTAAATATTCATTTTAATTATCATTCTTATGATTTAAATTTTCAATGTGGTATGGAATGCTTTAAATATTTAAAGAATTAATCCTTTCTCCATTTCAATATTCTTGATCTTATTCTACATAACTATTTATATGGATTTAAATATATTATAATGTATATTTTATATCAATTTTTAATTTCATTAAATTTTTATCAAAAGAAATATCTATACTTAATGGTTAAGTTCACAATCTCATAATTATCGGAGGTTGTTTATATGTAAGTATCTACTAGGACATATTTATCATCCTTGTCCATGTTTGTTAAAATGTACTTCAAAATATTATCTACAATTATTTAAATAAGTTTCTACATATGTTTTCCTTTTTATATTTTTTTTAAATGAATCATTCCATAGTTTTCCAAACAAGGTAATTTATGGCCTTTTCAAAAAATTAATGAGAAATGTTTTTTTTAACTTAAACGACACGAGCAGCAATTTTCCACTGTTATGACGCTTTAACCTTTTGAAGTATGCCTTAAAATATTGTAAGGTTATTTTCAAAATAAATGTTTTATTTTGTAATGATATAATTCAAAATGATTTCAAATTTAAAAAAAGAAATTTCTTTCAAAGAGTTTTAATGATTTTATTAGATTGTTTTCGTCTTTTTCAACATCCTTTGTTGGATTTTATGATTAATTGAGGATGATTTATTATGATAAAATATTATGTTTTGTATTGAAGGTTTTATGATATGTTTGACAATAAATGTTATATTTTTATACCTTTTATGGTTTATGGTTAAATTATTAACATTTTTTATTCTAGTTTTAATATAAATGTTTATGGTATATTTCACCCTTTTCATATGAGGAATACATGGGACTTAGTAAGTGATGTGAGGGGCCCGCTATATCCCCTCGATGCATTTAGAGATCTCATGAGACAAACTAGTTTGGTTTTTTACCCATTTATATATGGTCATGGCACAAGGCCTTGATAATATGTTTATGATTTCCAGCATTACAAATTCTCTAATTAAGTGATTATTTTTTTATATTACATGTGATTATTCGACTAGTAGAATATTCATGTGAATATTTAAGTGGAATTATTTGATTTATTCATTCCATATTATACTTAATATTATGTTTAAAACATTTTTTTTCAGTTTTATACTTTTCTTAAAACATTTAGTCTTGTTTGTGATATCTTCCACTATATTTTGTATCCTTAATGAGCATCTAAGCTCACCCCTTTCTTATGTTTTATTTTCCCAAGATGTCAATAAGTGTTTTATGAATAGTATGTGCGGTTAAGCTAAGAGAATAATTTAATTATAAAAGAAATATATATTGAATATTATGTTTTTAATTTTAATAAAAGGTTCATATATATAATCTATTTTCCAAGACTCCTACACTGATCAGTCCTTCGGGATTTGATTCCCTATAATCATTCCAATGTTTTAAAATAATTCACCGGCTTTGGGATTTTGGGGTCAAGGAGTTATGTATTAAACAAAAATAAAAATCCAAAATATATTATTATCAAAATTTAGACGATATAAGGTTGAAATATTTCCAAAAAAAATATGAATTAGACAAGTTATTAAGTTATTTTAACCCTTATCTTTTTAGTTTTACCCCTTGTAAACCCATTTTAACCTAAACAATGATAATAAATTTTTACGTTTTTTATTATTGATTATGAAAAAAAATAATTTTAACTTATTATATAATTTTAATTATTGTGATTCTGTATATGGAATCCATTTTTCCAATTTCAATTCTTATAATTGGAAGATTTTAATTTAAAATAAAACCCACAGATGCGATTAAAAAATAGGTTCCCATAAAAAAAGTTCTCATAAGTTTAAGATGTTTTTATATCCAAATAGAATATATAATTGATTAAAATTTCCTAAAATTGTTGAATAATAATATAATATGACTAATTTTACTTTTTAAACAATCTTAAAACAAAATTTTACTTTTAAATGAGTTAAATTGGAAGAAATTGTTTAATAAAAATCATTATTTTCACTATTCATTGAAAAATTAACCTTTTTAGAAAATTCTCCAAAATTCACTCTAAGGTAATTTTTGATTTTTGATTTAAAAAATTAATTTTATTTTTTAAAATAAATTTTCTAAATGTGGATAAAAATTACATTTATTATTTTTCACAAAAAGCAGTAAAAACATTTTTTGATAAAAATTATTTTTAAAGATTATAAATGCTTTGCTAAAATTTTAATACATTTTATCAATATGTTTTATTTATAAAAACCAAGCATACTTGATTTTAAAAATGTGTTAATTACTATTCATACCAACATGTTTAAGTGATAGGTTATAATAGTCAAGTTTAAATAATTACATTAATATTATATCATGGATAGTTAAAACTCGATGTTATGTATAATGAAAGTAATAAAAATTAAAATTTATTTGAAAAAATATATAGAAAATATATGGTAGTTACAATATAACCCCATTAAAATTTATTTCTCCTTATAAATTTAGTTCCTTTGATATAAACAATTGAGTATACTTCTACCTCATCATATCCTCCAGTTCCCAAGTTATTTCTTAAAGTTGGTGGTTTTGCCACAAAACATTGACCCAGTTAGTGGTCTTGTTTCATATCCCTTTATATCTATGATCTATAATATCTAAAGATTTTTCTTTATATGAAAAATCATGATCAAATGGTATGACCTCTGAGTTTAGTGCATGTAAATGATATGGTATGTACTTCCCCAAGATATATACATGGAACACATCATAGACTTGAGAGAGATCTGGTGGAAGCACCAAACAATAAGAATCTATCCTTACTAGATCAATAATTTTGAATGGTTCGATATACCTTTGGATTATATTTATTTTATTTCTAAATATCATTAAATTATTCTTGGGTGAAATTCAAAATAATTACTTCTCACCAACTTTAAATTCCAAATCCCACCAAGGATTATCAGCATAAATTTTTATCAACATTATGTTATTTTTTTGTGTTACTGATTAGATTTAACCATCTCTACCATTTTATCAGGTAGATCTAGTCCCTATAGCATTATTTATTAAACCTCATCCCATCACATTGGATATCTACATTTATTTCCATAGAGGGATTCATAAGGATCCATCTAAATTCTTGAGTGAATGCTATTGTTGTAAGAAAACTAAACTAGAGGGAGGTGTTGTTCCCAACCACCTTTAAAATCCATATGATAATATTTTATCATATCCTTTGGGGTTTGGATGGTTATATCAGTCTTCCCATATGTCTAATAATGATACACAGTGTTGAAACTCTACTCTATATCTATATCTAATTGAAGACTTCACCAGAAATTTGAGATAAACCTCAGATCCCAATCAGATACAATAATATGTGGTGCTACATGAAATCTTACCACTTCCTTAATGTATATCTTGGAAATATGATCTAGAGATAAAATTTTCTAATATGGAATAAGTGTACTTAAATTATATGGTAATAAACTAAAACCCATATATAATTGTTTCTTTTAGATTTTTTTTGGAGTCTGATGATAAAATCTATGGTTTGTTTTTCCAATTTCCATTATGGTATGGGTAATTCATGTATCGTCCCCTAAGAATTTTGTCTCTTAGCCATAACATGCTGACATACCAAGCATTGATAGATGATTATATGATGATTCAGAATGTAAAATGTGATTTAATTATGACATAATATATATATATAGAGATAATCAGTGCTCATAATTGCATCAAATATCACAAAAGGATGACCAATAAGATTTTCATAGGGCGCATTCAGGAAAAATACAATAAGAAATATCTAACTCATGGGTGGATGATAAATGCTCATAAATTATCATAATTCACTTCAATTATTATAATTGAATAATTATTCCATTTTCCCTTTGTCATTAAGGGTTTTAATGGATTGTTATCATCATTAGCCCTTAGATTAGAGAATTTATTCACATAATTCCTAAACTTCTCGGATTTGAAACATTTGAGTGTGGGTGGTGTATTCTATTGAGATATCCCCATTCATTTCATTGACTAGCATATTCACGTCACCTCTAAATTCTTTTTTCTCTATGGTCAAGATTCCCAAATAGGAAACACCTCTTTTTTTACCTTTAGTAATTCACATTAGAATTCACATGAGTGATTTATCCCACATTTTTTGCAGGTTGGAGGTTGAAACTCTTTATTCCCTCCATGTGATATTTCATTGGAACTTCCATAAAACCCCATATTATTTTTCTTATCACCATAACCATGAGGGTTTTCAGCTTCTATTTATACTTTGAGTGCACGCTGAATAATTTCATTATAGATTCCAAAGTCCCTTATTGATAAATCCATTCAAATACATGGTTTAAATCCACTAAATAATCTATCATCCTTACATTTAGGTTGGATGATAATACTAGAAGAGTTCTTAACAAGTCTTGTAAAATTTTCCTCACATGAAAAAATAAATTCATCATCCCTTTGCCGCATCTTGAAGAATTCATTCTCATCATTTTATTCTAAGAATATGAGGAATGTACTTATTGAAAAATAAACTCATAAACATATCCCACAACATGGATTCAATTTCATATAATTTCCTTATATTCTTAATAATATTATACCATTGATCTACTTCACCTTCCAAATGATAAAAGGATAAAATAACTTTTTCATGTTTTGAATAATAATGAATGAAAATATATTTTCAATAGTACTACCCCACTGCTCAGAAACCAGTGGATCAGTATATCTATTAAAATAAGTTTTATTTTTCCTCATTATGGATTCAATAGAATGTTTTACCTATTTTTATCATTTGGAAACTCAATATTATTCATATCTTGAGAAAGTTTTTTAAGAATAACATCATGGTTATGTATCCCAGATCCTAAAGTATTTGGTTACTTAGGTAGAAAATCATTTCACTATCCATAGAATATAAGATTAACATGGTTCCTTTAGGAACTATACATTGAATGAATCCAAAAATAATATCACAATCAACATTGATCATAGTGGGAAACAACATTATAATGAAAAAAATATTTATAGGATGTTAAAATCATGATACCCACTTTTCAATAAATGAATACTTAGGTTTATCCTAGGTCATATTGACCATTATCTATTCAAATACTTTATGATGGTTCATAAATAAAATTTTAATTCACCTAATCATATCCCTTGGGAGTTTCAACCCTGTTCTCTAGCAATGCTTGTTGTCATGTACCATGTGATGATTGATTTAAGCCCAATGATCCCTTTTCCCCTTGGTAAAATTTTACTAAAAACATATTTTCTAGTAGCATATATATAGTGATTCATTTCTAGGAAAACCACATAATCTCTTCCTTAAAAAAATATTAGGATGTTACCATATTCTTAGACTTATCCACAGTTTTTTTACCAAATTTATCTAACTCCAGTCTCTAAAGATTGTGTAAACCTTTCCTTCTATACCAACTATTGTGAAACATTATTTTCATAAATAAATATTAATTCTATTATTAAATATTCAATATATTTAAAAAATACATGCTTTAAGCGCATAAAAGTTTAGTGTATTTAGAGAATATATATACACAATATTCTTATTTCATGAAATATATTCAACATCTTCCATAAATATCATCTCATATAGTAAACTTCATATACATACCCTAATCAAACCCTATCTTCATGACCTAGGGAAAGGAAACATAAGAAAGGGTAAGCTCAGATTCTTAGTAAGGGAAAGCATGGGACATATAAATGATCACTAAAACATAACATGAGGATAAGGGTATGGTAACATATTTTAACATTTTAAAAACCACACCCAACATTACATATATCATAATCACGAGTCAAGGAATATTTTTTAGCAGTTCATAACACATGAACCATAAAAGAAATAAATGAAAATAATCCATGAAATCATAAAATAAGAATAAGAATATGGAAAATACATAATCATATAACATTTTGAATATGTAAAAATAAAAAATGGTTCACTCATTAATGTAGGGACATGAAATTAGGCACTCGCATAAACTTATGGACATGAAACTAGGTCCTTGCATAACCTTATGGAGATGAAATAAGGTTTATGAATAAACTTATTAACATGAATACAAGTTCAAAAATAGAATATTGAACGTGAAACAAGTTTCACTCATAACAAAATTAACTCATGATTTATCTATCTTACCCAATGCTTTGGAGAGCTATAATGTTCTCAATAATCCTTTTTTTAAAATGGAACCACATATCCTCGGTTAATAACACAACCCATCATTAAGGAAACCATACTTATGTGTGACATAAGATAATAAAACATTAATCATATTAGAACTAATGAAAATAAATGGGTTCTATAAACATTTCATCATAGCATAACCCATGTAAAAGAAACAGGTTCAACAAACATTTCATAATTTAATCATAGAATAGCCAGGAGAAAAGGAACTAGTTTTATAAACATATTTTCATCATAATAATAAACATTAAAAAGAAATAATAATGATGGTATCGTTGAATCATATACCTAGTAAAGAATAAGTAACATCAATGGATGTCATCGTAGATGGAAAATGATTTTGAAAGATCACATTGAACATTTCTTCCGGAAAATATAATTTCCACCTTCAAATGATTTATTTAAAATATAACAAAATAAAAAATATTCTTTGAAAATAACCTTGGATACTTTTAAAGTAATGTCTAAATTATTTGGTAGTTGTGATTCTGGGAAATATCATTCATTTAATACATGTTAAAATGATTATTCCTTTCATATTTTTGGTAAAAGACAAAAGGGACTTGTTTGTAAAATAATAAAAAGATTAATTTTAATCCATTTTTAAAGAAAATAGTTTTTGAAAAATAATTTAAACAATCTTTGAAGAATAGTAAAAAAATTCTTTAAAACATTTTTAAAAACAAAGATATGGAAGAAAATGTATTTTTGACCGAAGACAGAAATAAATTTGGTTTTCCTTAAAATCATTCTTTTGGAATCTTGAGTAAATAAAGAGAGAAAAATGGAATGAAAATATATAATTTACATAAATAACTAGAGGAGAAGAAAATCCATGAGTTTCTTAAGAGGTATAAAATAAGATCTCATAATTGGAATAATAATCATAAACAACAATGATGAACATTGAGATTGTAATATTAAACCCTTACTTGTTTGGTGACTTTTGAATCATAATACTCATGAAAGAAAAAGCATAGATGTACATGTAAATACACATAAAATTAAAAAGAATAATTATAAAACACATTAATTGGAAGTATATACACAACACAAAAGAAACTAGTGGTGAATATGTCACGTGCCTTAAATAAATAAAAGTGAGACGAAAATCCCTTACTATATTGGTAAATTTTTTATCATAAGTCCCGTGGAATAATAACATCAATTTAAACATTAAATATCCTTAAATAAGGACATTTATGATATAATAAGCCATATAATTATTATACATGTAACATCCTAATATTTTTATGAATTTTTTGTTCAAATAATATAATTTCTCCGATAGCTTGCTTCACACAACACACCTTGTTTAAATGAACCTTGATATACAATTAAAATATCATTATTTAAAGTTTCAGTTATCATCTAGCCATTTTAATTATCTATATGAATAGTAATAACTAAATTATAATGCATTTATGGTCACATAAAAATAAAATTAATTCATTATTAATCAATTTTATTAAAATGAAAAAAAATCATTTTAAAGAAAAAGACATATTTTTCTCAAGAACTATTTTTATGAAAACAATGTATTTTTATCATAATAAATTAAATTAATCACCATTGGTAAATAATTTAAATGAAATTATTAAATTATATAATAAATAAAATTTTACTCATTTTATATTTTTCTTAATCATGGGACAAGAATACATTATGTTTTACTATTAAAAATTTATTTTTCTAAAAAAGTGGTTTTCATCCCGTATTGTGCACTTATTTTAAATAAATGTATACCACTATTATAAGTTGAATTTAAAACCCTTTATTCTATATTTGTAATTAGTAGGTTCAAAATTGGTATACTAGTCTTTTTTATTTATATTCAAAATAAATAGTAATTGTAATAATATTTATCACCTTGGTAAAGATTAAATCGGGTTAAACTAGGTTAAAACTAAAAGATAAGACCATAATTTTTCATATAAATTTTTATTGGATAAATGTAATTATAACCTTACCATATTAATCTAAAAATATATTTATATTATTGAAATTCATCCATGGAAATTACATATTTAATATTCAATGCAATGAAAGTTACAAAATGTCACTCTCTTGGTTTTAAATATATTTTATACGTAGACATATGGAAAAAAGATTCTTATGAACAAATATAAATGTATTTTGAACTTAATTAAAAAAAATAGATGATATAAAATTATTTATAATTTTTAAAAATTATATAATTACTCTAAATTCCTGTGCAACGCTATTATAGTATTTATGTAATTAACAGAAAAATAAAATAAATGATATTAAAAATAATAAAAATTATATAATTTGATTGATTTAATGTGTACCATGAATTTTACAGGTCTATATCTCATATTCGGAATGTGAGAAATATTTTTATTCTAATTAACCATTTTTTATGAAGTATTTAAATTCAAATTAAATGAATCTAGTTAAAAATGAGATTAATGATATTTCATGACAAATAATAATTTTTTATTAAAAGATATAAAATTAATAATAAAGTAGATTTAGAAAAATGATTGAGATATGGTTTTTAACATCAAACATGGTACATTTATGGTTTATTTTCATTTTATAGTAACATTATTAACACTTAAATTTTTTAAAACTTTAATGTTATGGTAATTGTCAAAAGGGTGAACGAATGGTCAAACCAAAAAAGATAAGGTTACAAATGTGATCCAAACCTGTAAAAATTTTACTATATGAGATTATTTGGACTCATAATCATTTTATATTTGAATTTAATCAATTTTAATCCATTATAACATCAAAATTAATTTATATTAATTTAATATTTAATAAATTCCAAGAGTACATGTCCCCTCAATTATAAAAAGGAACCAATCCTTTATATACTTCACACTACATTAATCCTTCTAGATCAACCAAATTATACCATGTTTTATTCTCCAATTCCTTATTAACATTATATATGTCATACTCTTCCCAAAATACCAACCCTAGATCCCTTAAGAGGAGATCTAATAGAGTCATTTCAAATAAGAGGTAATCACCTTAATCGGTCACTTTCTTTTTAATTATTCTTTTACACCCTATAAATATATTATATTTTTTAAGAAATAATAATTTTAATATACTAAATACACTAAAATGTTATTATGATTATTAAACCACCTTTATTCCCTATCTTTTCATCAAAAGGGATGTGAAAATGTCACTCACGCGTACGTATGACTTATCGTCTCCCCGTAGCGACACAACTCATTTCTCATCACCATATATTATGGATGGGTATTATTATGGGTTTAATGTTCATATATGATAATTATGTCATAATTATACTTCTATAATGATAATAGCATATCTTCCTTCTTACCATCCAAACCATTGTAAATTGATAACATCAATTGTACGTATGTGTGGACTACCACCTCCACAAAGCAACGAGATTCGTTTTTCATTTCAATTTTAATTTAATGTAAATAAAGATAAATATAATGAGTATATAATTTAAATATATATATATATAATATAAGAATTTTTATGTAAATTTTATTTATTATTTAACTTTATTTCATTCCATCCATTGAAATAAAATGAAAACAGCATTCATGTATACATACAACCTACCATATCTATATATTGTGTAATTCCATTTTCTATATCAAAATTTTATTAATGATTATTTGTATGTATATAATGGATATATATGATATTAATATATTTTAAATTATTATTATATATAATTATAATGAATTTAAATTTATTATATCATAATTTAGATTTCCTTTTAATGAAGTGATACTCATGGTAAGAGATTTATATCACACTATTATTTATGTGGGACGCATGCCTTATACACCCCTTATCTCTTTTGTATGGTGAATATACTTTACATGAATTTATTTTATGACTCTAATAATGAAAATTATTCGATATAAATATCCATATAATGTTCCTTATTTTATGGGTATTATGATTCAAATCATACCTATATAGTAAGGTTTTTATGATACAACCTCATTCATTATCAGGGTTGTTTATAATTTAGTTTATAATGATAAAATAATAGGTTCTATCTATGAAGAAACTCATGTTGTTTAAAATACTATTTTTTTATTGAAAATAATTTTTTTTTCCTTTCATTTTCATTACCTTATGTGCTCAAGATACCAAAAATATGTTTTTAAAGAAAATTTAATTTATTTCTCTCTTCAGTTGAAATTTTTTTTTCATAAATTTTTTTCTTAAAATATTTTAAAGAAGATTTTTAATATTACCCAATGATTTCCTAAATTTATTTTTACCCACGTTTTTAATTTTTAAAAAATGGTTTGAAAGTAATGTTTTTTTTAATTTTCAAAAAGAGGTACTTTGTGAATTTCTTAACGAAAGTATTGAAGGACGGTTTTTTTAACTTATATGACATGAAATAAAATTCTTCCATCATAGACTTTCAATTTTTTGAAGCATAATTTACATGTTATAAATGTTATTTATAATGAAAAGTTTTACCATAACATTTTGGTAATTTTCATATTTTTATGAATTGATTTCAAAATTGAAAAGTTATTTTCCTCAATATTGTTTTGATTAATCAACAACAATAACATTAAATGTTTCTTATGATTTAATATAAATATTATCCAAGGATACCATCATTTTTCTTCCTATGGATCAATTATGATGACATGGTGTTAATGAAACCCATTCTTTTTACATGGGATGTGTTATGATGAAATGATTAAATGTTTACAAAACTCGTTTTTTTATTGGTTATAATATGATATTTTCTAGTTGTACACATATGTATGATTATCATTATGTGACTGTTGGGGTCTATATATTCCTCTAATTTATTTTTAAATGATTCATTTTCTATGAGTTCAAAGGATTCATGGGATGTTATCTCAATCCCAAGAGAGGGTACATGGTAGGTAATCCCAAGCCTGATGTTGGTACATGGGTGATTATTGAAAGCCTAATATGTTATAAATGTCATGGTGGGAATCCTTGACACAAGGATTTATATGCTTATGTATATTAACAAAATAAATGTCTTATACCAATTTTATGCTCTCATGTTTTATATTATTTTATTACTTTATGATCCATGTCTTATGAAGTACCTATATTTTTTCCATAACTCTAGATTATGATCTAGGATATATAGGGTATGGTTTCCAAATGTTTGGATAATGTTATTCTACCCTTTTTCTCATGTTTTTATTATGTGATCAAATATATCTCCCATGTTTACCCTTATTTATCTTAAGAGCTCACATTTTATTATGTTTTATTTTTCTAGGTTATGAGGAAAGGTATTATATATAATATGAAGGGTGTTATATACAAATAACTAAGTGCTAGATGATGCAGTTCACTTATGAACAAGATTTTTACGTATGCATATTTCCAAAGGCACAAGAACAATATGATTCTAGTGTGGATTGAAATTTTTTGTAAAAAAATATTCATCGAATAAGATGTGATATCTATATATTAAATGGTTATTTTTTATAGTTGGTATAATAGTAAGGTTTTGTTAGCTTTTTCAAACTAGGTTGTGAAAACATAAGTTAATATTCTAGGGATATTTCTAAATATTATCCTAATGTTTTTCAAATGATAATGAATAACCTATGATAAAAATATGGTCTCATAGAATAAGTTTTCATGATTTAGACATATTATGAATTTATTTTATAGAATAGTTGGTTTCCATCCATGATTAAGGTTTCTCACACTATTATTTTTTGTTTTAGTTGATGGTCAAAACCAAAAGGAATAATGTTAATGTTGAATACAATGGAATATTCAATGATTGTTCTCCTAAGAAACCAAAATTTGTGGGAGATGGAATGAAAAATCTGGTTGTTATTCTCAAAAAACATTCTCAGGAAATGAATCAAACTAAGCTTCCAAACATTCAATGTGGGGGAAAATGTTCTATTGAGTCCTTCATGAAGAAATTTCCACCTTATTTTAGTGGGTACAAAAATCCTATAGTTGTTGAGTATTGAATTATTACCATTGAAAATATATTTTAAATTATCTAGTGTTTAGAACATGATAATGTTATTTTGTTTTTTTATCATTAGGAAGTAGAAGCATATAAATGGTGGAATCCTAACAAGAACATGAAATAACATGATAAAATTCAATCAATATAGTGGGTTGACTTTAAGATATTATTTATCAATAATTAATTTCCTTGTATCCTTAGATAAAAATTAAAGAATTAATTCCTTGAGTTAAATAATAAGGATGATGAATCTATTGGTACCTATGATTTAAATTTTACAAGACATACGGGGATCTCTTTTGGCATCATCATCCAACCTGAAAGTAAGGCTGAACAATTCTATAGTTGACTAAAACCATGTCTCTGAAGGGATTTTTCCATAAGGGACTTCAGTAGATGTGAATAAATAATTTTATTTGTTATAAAGGTATAATTATAGATTGTATTTACCCATAAATCTCAAGTTTTTGATAAGAAAATAATGATAGAACTCAAAGGAACTTCTTAAAACCATTAATAGAAGAAGATGAGACTTCCCTCCTACTCAATGTGTGGAAGGAAACATAACAGAAATTTTCCTAAGGTGACTAATAAATTATTTATGTATGGAAAGGAAGGAAAGTTAGAGACTAAATTACAATGTGTTAGGAAGAAGTTATCTAATGATGATAATAATTGTAAATATCCATAGAATGGACCACCCACAATCTAGTTTTTCAAATTCCAAGAGTATGGGAATGATGCTAAAAAGTATCCAAATATGAAGGTAAATTAAATTGATCATTCTCATCAACCTCTTAATCCCATATAAAAAGGTAAATCCCATGTTATCATAGTTTCTAAGGAAGGATTTGATAATGAAATGGTGAAAAGTACACTTACCATACAATCTAGAATTGTTAATTTCTTATTTGATTATATATCAACCCACTATTTTATATCTAATGAATTTTCTAATGTTATCACAATACTACCTCAATGATTAGATATTGAATTAGTAGAAAAAATTGATAATAATATTATTATTTATACTCAGATATATTATTATTCTTTGGTTTATAATTTTGGGAATGTGATTCTTGAAAATATTATTAATCTTTCTCTGGTAGATTTTGATGTCATTTTAGTCAAGGATTGTATATCCCTACATTAAGTCCCACATTAATTTCCATGTAATGTAATTCATGTCATATAATCTGATCCAACCTATGATTTTCAATCATTATGATGATAAATATGAACTTATGATTGAAATCACATTCATTTCATGGGTCTTGATTCCAATTAAAATGTTGGATTTATATCAGATGTTTAGGGAGAAACAAAATATTGAAGATGTGGCTATTGTGTGGGAGTTTGTTGATGTCTTTATAGAATAATTTTCTGGTATCCCTTCGATTTGTGACGTTGAGTTTCTATAGAACTTTTTACATCACAAGGCCTACAATATTTGATTTGTAGTTAACAAATATTGTCCCATATAATTGATAGTTGAAAACTCAATAGGGGTAAATTGAGTTACAAAAAAATTTCCTTGAGGAAAACCTCCCTCTTGAGGTATGATAGTTCAAATATCTTCCTTTAAGAAAATATGTAATGGAAATATAAAATCTTAATAGAAAGAGATTTAACATGGGTAATATATAGAGGTCTTGGGAACAAAAATTCCATATTCCACTCCACCAACACACTACTCCCTGAGTATTGTTATTTTCACTATAACAGCCCTTTTAGGGGCATCTCAGCTAGGTACAAAACATTTTCACTTATTACAAAGGTCCAAAATCATTCAACTAGGCTCTCCCTTTACAAGACATATACATAGACTTTCCATGCACACATACAGTTATTTTAATCATAATAATATAAATAAATATTTGAATAACTGTTTCATCCATAGTTGAAAGAAGAAACTGATAGTAGTTGAAGATGAATCCTGAGAAGATGATAGTCTTCAAGGTATAGCTCTGTATGATCTTCAGTGAAAATGATAAACTTTTATACACAATGTGAGAATTTATGATTGATGTTATTTCTATACAATAGTTCTTTTTAACTTTTATCAAAGTATTTTCAAATGTATGTGCATAACCATAGGTCACTCTTACATGTATATTCATGCAACGACAAACTATCCCTTTTATATCTCCACTTTTATTTTGAACATAATAAATGAGATAATTATAACAATAAAATTGATAATACATTGAAAATTTGATATGAATGGCTATTAATTTCATCCATCCATTCCTTTCATATATGGAACAAGATTTTAAAACAGCACTATCAAAGATCTTCTTCATCAGATCTTACTATTTCAGAAAATATGACACTTTGTACACATCAATTTTTTGTTAAATAGACAGTAACTTTTCTATTACACTCTAAAATAATGAAATGACTTATCAAGTGATTAGAAGATTAATAATGGCATTCTAAATAATATAAAATTCTTGTTAAGATATCGATCTGAAATTATTATTCTTTTAAGATAAAATTTTTAGATATTTCATAACATAAATCACATATTTGTCTTCTTCGGGGTGTATGATAAACTGAATACAATAATTTAGTAAGATAATTCGTTATAACAAGATAAATGTGTTATAGAGATATGATACTTATATTTCAAAACATAAACCATTTCTCATATGATAAACTTTTATGAATGTCCTTTTTGTTAGATAAATTATTCTCAAAACTTCATTCTGTATGATAAATCTGATTTTGAGTATACAATAACTCAATTATACTATTCATAAAATGATATCTCATGTAGTAAGATAATCTTAAAATAATGAGTTTTTTATTTTAAGTATACATAATATATTCTTTCAAAGTATCAGTTATCACAAGAAAAAAAATACTTTTTTAGAATGAATATTTTACTCAACATAATATAAATACTTCTAGAGCTAGCATATAACAAATTCCATTGAAAAAAATAAAATCTTAAAAACATAATATTACTCATTAGAATAAAAATATGGATTTTTCATCATAAAAACACATAAAAACTGAGATATGTTGGGATAGCATAAGGAGATCCAATAATCTACCCATTTTTGATGATCACAAATCCCATTAAATAAAAAACAAATATTTCAAAAAAGATCTCTAAAATAATATTTTAAATTTTTAATTTATATCCCCTCATATAAAAATTTTAAATTATGTATTCTTACTTTTTCTTCTCCCCCTTTAAAAATAAGTTCTCATTTTAAATTTTCATATTCCCCTTTTCTTATCCCAAAAATAATACTTTTTAAAAAAATTATATTTTTTGTATTATGCTTTCCTTATCCCCGTTTTTTTGATATAAAAAATAATTAAAATAAAGGAATTCAATCAATATTTCACATGATCAATTGTAAATAGTTAATATAACTGATTGTGAAAAGAATTTATCAAGAAGTTATGTTAAAAAAATAATTAATGTAGATCATTAAAAAAATATGAAAACTCGGATATAAAAACAATTAGATAATAGATACTAAGAATAAAATAGAAACATATTGATAATACATATAAAAATAAATAAAATGGTATAAAGTAAAGAGAGAAAGAAATCATAAGACATGAATAGTGAATAAATCATAACAATAATATAGAAACATATTGAAAAAAATGACAAACACATTAATATGAAATATAAATACAATAAAAACAAGAAAACTAAGCATGCATACATTCCAATGTTTGTACAAAAATTCATATTTTTAAATAATTCCATTCAAACAATATTGATTCTTATTTTTATAAACATCCCATCCAAATAGTAAAACAAGAAAACTTGTAAATCGCTATTGACTCTAAAACATGAAATAATTCTTTAGAGGTGGTTTCTTAAAATATTGAAGATGGACTGAGGGTAAATAAGATGAAGGTATAGGAGTATAGATTGTTTCTCCAATATCAACACCCAACCTCAGAAAATATGTTCCAAGTCATGCTCAATCACTCAAATAGATCCTTAAAAATGTTGAATGGATATTGAGAGTATCTTGTAGATCTCTCACTATATCAAATTTATCTGCAAGTATAAAGGATAGATTATTAAATTTTTTGGGTATAGATAAATACACTTCTTATGAAAACATTAGATTATCCCTTTGATACATTTCACTAAGATAAAATATTTCTTTTATCCTTCATAAATAATAATCATGGTGATCGATTATTGGTGTCCTAGGAAGAGTACTACCTTTATTATGAAACAATGCATAAACATAAGAGTCAATCCTTTTTTATCATTTTATTCATAAAATAGGCTAAATGTGTTATAAAACTATTCCATTTTTATTGTGATAAATTTACAAATAGGATCTGTATGTCCCCCCTCTTGGTGCAACTGACTATTAACTTATTTAACCTTTCATATTAGTTATTTGACATTCCAACTGAATGATCAATTGAAACAATTTATTTTTCATATACTAATAATTGACATTACTAAGGCTCAATAAATGAGTCATCCTATTATTATTAATCTTATAAGGATTTGGGCTTCATACTAATTACAAAACAAATTTGTAAATCCCAAAACTTATTCTCTAATACATCGAAGTTATTTTACAGAGATATAATCATCTTATGTAAACAAATAATAATGAAACTTACATATTTTTTCAATTGGGATGTAATATTCTAAACATTATTATAATAGGTAGCTTATTTACTTCATAGATTTATCAATTAATATAGGGGATTCTAGTGGAAAGACTGGAATACTTATGACTTCATTTATTATATCTCTTTAAAGATCCTGAATTACTTCATTAGGTAGCAGGTCACACTAAATTGAGGCAATTATAAAATTCATTATTTTTATCACCACAGAAACTCCATTTATCCTTAAAAAACATCTACATGATTTGATTATTCCATGGAGGGTTCTACTGATAACTTTTCAAACACTGATTTAACTAACAAATTCAATTATTTAACATCATATATTGAAACTGCATGATCATAGAGAGTAATGATTTCTTTTCTAAACACTAGCAACTAAACTTTTAATGATTACACTTCTAAAATTAACTTTGTGTAGCTCTCTCTATCTCTCTCGTCAACTGTATCCATCTAATTTTTAGGAATTGTTGATTTTGAATACTGATCATGAATTGGAGAGATTATTTATTAATGAAATTTAGTACTTTTAGCATCATCAATGTAACAACCCGAATTCGGAGCCACTCAACTGGTGCCCCATACCCGGTTTTCCACATGACCTCAAGCACGTTTCCCTGAATGCCAGAGGCTGCTGACTAGCAACGAGGGCCTTGGTGAGTCATTGGGGAAACTATGCCTTCATTTGGTAAGTATACAATGGATAGATAAACATAAACAATAGCAGAAGCAGTAAACAACATAAAACAACTGAAACTAAACACTGGAAGCAATGTATAATATAATAATGATGCATCATGGTACATGTATCTATGGAAATCAGTAATAAAGCAATGTGTTGAAAAATAACTGAAACCAAATTACTAAAAGTAAACAGTAAACTCTAGTAGCATCGCAAGCCTAAGTTCGGTCCCATGCTCTCCAGCTATAACCAGCAATCAAGTACCTGAAGTAGAAGGGCCAAAATCCATATCCACACATGCAACCATATAACCTGTTTGGGCCGAAAATCAGGACCCAAATAGGGTGTGATACTAAATCCCAGTAGGCAACCACAACAAGATCTGTTCCCTATTGTCAATGAGAAATATAAAAAAAGTAATGGAAATAAATACAACAGAGAAACAGGAGTACACTAGAGTAAACAATCCTAGAAATCTCCATTCACATTCATTTATAAATTTAATTCAATCATTAAATTATCAACCAAGGAATCTAGAAAACAGCTCTATATTCCCAAGGCATAGCAAGTAACACGACAGGTATCTCAGCAGACTACCTAAACAACAAACAGTACAAAACCCAAGCTTGTTATTTGCCTTGGTGGACTCGTCACAACCAACCAAATAATATTCACATTGACTCTCTGGGTGGATCATATTGGCATACCCCTCTAGTCAAGTAATCATACAAGGCACGGACACTCTGGGAAGCTCTCACCGTCAATTCCTCTGTGGTCTTGAAATGATAGATATAGACTCTCTGAGGAAGAACATACCTCTAATTCCCCATGTATTCTCGATACATAACTAAGGGCACTCTGAGGAAGCACAAATTCTGATTCTCGTAGGTCCTGCGAATGATAATAATTTATAACATACTCTCTAGGGAAGCCCTTAATCGTAAATTCCCTCTTTAGTCTCCGGCACCAGGTTCACATATCCCTGAGTAGTCCAGTCGTGCATAATCGAATGTCAGTAGCCCTAAGTAAGTTCAACAACTACTTGGTTAATAGCTACAATGCATCAAAAGAATATAAATAGTAGGAAATACATGCAATCAATTATATCAAGGTAGGCAATCAATGCAACAAGGTCTGCCTCATAGGCGACCTATGACAAATGATGATAAACAGTGAAAACAAGGGAAACACCCATGGGGTGATCCTCAAACATGCTAACAAGCAATCATTATTCATCTAATAGCCTCAAGCACACAAGAAATATAAGGCATATAATAATACAGGATCAAAACCCTAACACGAGATACCCGATACATGGGTATCCGTCACTTTTGCACAAATTCTCAAAGACGTTCAACGTAAGGCATCAAACCACCTACCTCGATCCTAGAAGATCGATATACTTGAACTTCATCCCGTGAATCATCCTAGAAAGGATTAGATATACAAAAACGTCTAAAACGTTCAACCTATGATAACTCTTATAAGAGAAAGAATCAGGAAACGTGGCCAAAGAAGAACCAAGAACTCACCGTTGCGATTCTGTTTCAACCGACGGTGTTTGATTCAGATAACCGATGAGGGATCGGAAGCTTGGAGAAGATTTGGCCTCCTCGGATGCACTGGATGGAAATAGGCGAAGAAGAAGATGGAAATAGGGAGTAGGCGCAACCCTGGTCCGTTTAGAGAAATTTAAAAGAAAGTACACGACGTGTACTTCTGGATTACATGACATGTACTTTTCTTTTCCGTACTCTGCTTTAGGAGGCCTCCAAGTCACCCTTACACAGCCGTGTGTGTGGCCATGACACGGCCAGCATACTGCTTCTAGTGGAATTGAAGTACACGGCGTGTACTTATAAAGTACACAGCATGTACATAGAAAATTTCCAGATTTTCCTATTTTTCTCAAAAACTACCAGAAAAGGAAAAACATACCTGAAAATAAGATCTGGGTTCTTAAAATCAACATGTTTGTTTCTATCAACATTAGGTATCTCCTCTCAGTACGGTTCTCCAGAATCTGATCTTACTCTTTCACTTGCAACTAACTGAGTTGTATTTCCTTCTTCTTATTCTTCTTTTTCACCTATAACATTCTAAATATTAATGCTAATATATCCTGGTCTAATTCTTGAACTCAACTCACTCAATAGAGATATCTCATCCAAGTTAATTTCACCCAACATCATCGATAGTGTCCTTCCTTGACCAAAACTTACAAATATTTTGATTCCAGATAATAACTCTCATCTATATAAGGAAACTGAGATAACATCGGGTACTATAGATGAAGAAGTGGGGGATGTTCTATATTACAAAGAATCTTATCCTCATGATTGTACAACAACTATTACATATCTTCTCCATTCCTCAATATTCTCATTATCAATAACATCTATTATTCATCAAATTGGACTGGACACGCTTCTAAAAAGAAAAAACTACTAGTACATCAACACCATCGAAAAACCCATATAAGATGAATCCCATTATGTATAAGTAGGTTATATTATAATGTCTTATTAAGAACTCACCATAACCAACTTATTCAATAAATAATTCCAAAAAAATAACTACTTCTCAAAATACATTCAATCAATGTTGTCAATCCATGAAAATGGATCACGGTATTATCACCCAAATAAAAACTAACTTTTTGAAATGTTAATTTTAACATCCTTACAAAGGTTATATATTTATATATTTATTTTTTACATGCCTCATGTTCCTCATAGAATACCATGCTATATTAATGGTATTTTCAATCATAAAAAATATAAAAAAGTAACATCTTGAAATAAACCTTTTTCATACTCACCATTGCATTGTGTGATAGAGGATTGGATGAACATTATAATGAATTTCCTTTTTATTTCATGGTCCTTAATTGGTTTATTTACCACATCAATAGATCCAAAAAATAACTTCATGATCTTAAGTGTAATAGCTCTATTTACATTGTGCAATGAAGTATTGAAATCTGTATAGCCTTCATGAGGGAACATTAACACTTCTTCCATTACTAGTTAGGTTTATGGAAAAACATTTTTGGTTCATTATGGTAGTGACCAAATATATGTTATCACCTAAATAAAAAATTACAATATCGTAGAACTCATGAAATTCCCACTAAAACACAAACATAGTTAATATTTTGTGGAAGGCATATTTCCATCCATGACAATTGATAACTTTTTTGAGTAACATATATGTTTCATCTATCCATGTAAAGTCTATTGATCGTCAACTTAGAAAATTCCATGATTTTCTTTGATTCTTTAATTTTGTTGAAGAAACACCATTATTAATATTATTTTCACCATTGTTGATAGTTTTTGGAATATTGGAGGGTTATGTAAACAAGTTTTAGGTAGAAGATAAAAACTAATGGATCGAAGATTTGAAAATTTTTTGTGTATAGTATTGACACACAATGATTCAAAGTTTTGTAATTGAGTGGATAAGAAGTGATGTGTAGAGTAATCATTACAAAATTTAGATGACTTATCCTATTTTATGTCACTAATACTCAAAATAGTGATTTCAAAACATGAATAAAGTAAAATGAATAAAATATTTACTCGAATATAAAACTATGCTATTAAGAAAAAATTAAAATAATATTAATTATAATTAAACAAAACTAATTATGATTTAATGAAATAAAATATCCCAGTAGGAAAATGTTTAGTAAAAATTTCTTCTAATTTATTTTCTATGCAACGTAATTATAAATAAAAATCTCAATTTTTTGTATGATCACTTAAGAAATGTTGTATCAAATAAATTTTATTAGTTCTAGAATGGTTAATTATATTTTTTTTTTTTGAAATTTCAATCACACTAGCGATATCAAATTTGATTAAAAAAATTAAAATTAAATCCAAAATCTATTGAGGTGTGTTTCATCCACAAAATTTATGCACAACAAATTATTGTTGCAATATATTATGTTTCAGTAGTTTATAATTATACAGAGTTCTATTTCTTACTTGGCTGAGATACTAAATAATTTCCATGAAAATGATATGTCCCTAAGGAGCTTTTCCTATCTAATTTATATCCTAAAACCAGAATCTTAATATAAAGTTAAATTAAAATAATAATTTTTTAGAAAAAGAAGATAAGGAAATAAAATTTATTTTAAATATCTCAAAATTATTTTAGAGACATTTTAATGATATTATTTAGGATTGGATTGAAATATTCCATAATGAAATACTAAAAACATAATGTATGATCTACTTGTAGTAAGATGAAATAAACATCTAGTGATTCATCTATACAACATTTTGTCTACTATATTTCTAGTCTCATCTATATCATGTTTAATATTGGAGCTCATAGGAGTTGAATAAGTCATACTATTTTCAAGTATAGACTTCTTAAGTAAATTATGTATATATTTTATTTATATTAAAACATTTCCAGATTCTTTTTGGTATATTTTATATTCTAGAAAATAGTTTAACTTATCCATCATACTCATTTCAAATTCTTTTTTCCACAATATTTGAAAAATCATTACATAAATTTTGATTTTTTGATTTAAATATAACATCATCCACAAATATTTTTACTAGAAAATATATGAGGATGAAGTTTTTTTAAATAATATAGGATATACCATTCTTACTATAAACCCATTTTATAAAATAAAATACCTTAATCATTTATACCATTCTTTTGGTGCTTGTTTAAGCCCATATAAAGCTTCGGTAAGTTTAAAAAAAGAATTTTTAATATGAGGGTCTTCAAAACATAGAGGATGTTATATATAAACATCATAAATTAAAAATCCATTCATAAAGGGACATTTATCATCTATTTGATATAATTTAAAATTAATATAAGATTCATATGCTAGAAGAAATCTAATTACTTGTTTCCTAGTAACTGATGAAGATTTTTATTCATATCATATTCCTTCTTCCTGATTATAACATTTTTAAACTAGTCTAGATTTATTTATAATTATTCCACCATGATCACCATGTTTGTTTCAACATACCCATTTTGTTCCAATTATAGGATAATCAGTGGGTTTATCATAAAATTCCCATACTTTTTTTGAACAGATTTAACTCTTTTTGTATAGATAATAACCAAATTTCATCAAATAAATCTTCTTCTATGGAATTATCTTCTAATTGGGATAGAAAGTCAATGAATTATACTAGGTTAACTATATTTTTTCTAGTTATAACTCCTTAATCTAAGCTTCCTATAACTGTTTCTAAAGGATTACCCATAATATTTCTAGGTAATATAGGTAAAACACATTATGGTTCATTAGTATCAACCCATATTTCATTTTGTTTTAAATAATAACATTCCACATCATCAACCATTTTGTTTTTAAATAGATATTCAGGTGCATTGTCCTCAAGAGATTCATTCAACAATTCAGTTTGATTCATTTTGTGATCAAAAGAATCACTTTAATCAAACATCACATGAGTTGATTCTTCAAAAATCCTTGACCTTTTTTGAAAATTATATAGTCTTTTGAAGTAGTATAATAACCTAGTAAAATACATTCATCATCTTTTAGATCAAAATTACCAATATTATCCTTAGTGTTCAACATAAAGACATTGCATCCAAATAATTTAAAGTATCCTACCATTGTTTTTCTAGTATTATATAACTCAAATAGTGCATTATTTAAGATAGATATTATTAGAAATATATTAGTTACATAACAATTTGTGTTAATAACTTCATCCCAAGAAATTATTGGGTGTGTTATATTCAAATAAAATAGTTCTATATTTTTTTTTAAAAAATATTATTTATATTTTCAACAACACAATTCTGTTGAGGGGTCCTAGGGGAATAAAAAGTATGATTAATACCATTCTTTGAGGAATATAAATTAAATTCATGAATCTCAAATTCACCTTCATGATCACTTCTCAAAGTCACAATTTTAGATTCCTTTTCTTTTTTCAAAAGATTATAAAAATTAATAAAAACATCACAAGCCTCGCTTTTAATTCATAAAAATTAAACCCATGTAAATCTTGGAAGATTAACTACCAACACACAAACAAATAATTTTAAAAAAATACATGGAATTATAATAGGTCTAAAAAATCCATATAGATGAGCTCTAGAGGTATCGATATAGAAACCTCTTTTAATTGTTTATAACAATAATTTTTGTCACTTTCCCATTTTACATGCATCGCACAGATTATTTTGCTCCAATTTAAGGTCAATAAATTAATAAAAAAAAATTTTCTTAGATAAATTTTTCAATGAGTGAAAATTACTATATAAAATCCTTAAATTCCAAATCCATGATTCATAAATTTTTTCATTCAAACAATTTACATTCTGTCTACACAAATAATTGAGATCTAATTTATAAACATTTTCATTTCAAGGTGATTTAAAATTGAGAGATTTATTATTGAAAACTAAATATAAATTGTTAGAGAAATCAACTAAATAACCATCATCACTATGTTGAGAGATAATTATCAAGTTTTTCTTTAATAATTCAACATAAATAACCATATGTTGAGATATATTTTGTAAGAAAATAATTTATAATTCCAAAAAAATGCAGATTTTTCATATTATTAATGTTAGCATAGTTCCGTATTTATCCACAATAAAAACAAGTAACTTTGGAAAGAATTTTATTTTTATAACTAGGCACAAAATAGTTCATGTAAAATTTGTCCTTTTCACCTAGACTTTTAATTCCAATTTTTTTTCTTTATGTTGATTATGGCCATGATTTTTTTCAGATAATCTTCCCATTTAGTGAAAACACTTATAGCATCTTTATAGTTTTGAACCTCACTATTTACATTCTCTATTATCTTAAATTGTTTAGTATATGAGGTAGTATAATTTTACAATTGATTTTTTAAATTTAAAATATATTATTTTAATTCCTCTACTTAATTGAAAATTATATTATACTAGTTTTTAATAGGATTGTTTTTCTTATTTAATATTTCACAATTATTTTTTAACATGGTATAGTATTCATTTGATTCTTTGTATGATAAATTTTCATCTTCCAATTCAGGATCATGATAAAAAGAGTGGTAAGAATTTACCTCATCTAAATGTTCCATAAATCATATGTTTTAATTTTTATTTGGAGTTTCACCTTATATTTCTATTGATTTTCACTCACTAAAATCTTCAAAATCACTTCACATGGATTTCATAACCATCTTGTATTTCTTATATCCATCCTTTTTGAATGAATATTTGTTAAACTTCTTATTTTCAAGAAATTATGAATATTTTGTCTTGTTCTATACTATATTCATTCATTCATAACATCTTAACTATTTATAGGTGTCACCATTATTACTATGATTTTTGAAAGGGATTATGAAACCTCTTATCTTGTTAGAGAATTTTTCAAACTTTCAAACAAACTATTCAAGTTCATCATTTGACCCAAAATATATTTAGGATTTTTATTCTTTATATTTTTTAGATATTTTTATGCATTTTTTCTTCTTGCCTTCCTTATAAGTAGGAACCTTCAAGGAAGCATTTTATTTCTTAACCATTTTATATTCTCTAGTTTTAGCTTCATTTTCAACTTCATGCATCATAAGATTTCCAATGAGATATTTTATCTTGAAAATTCTTACCTCTTTAGATTTTATGATGGAATTTAATATTCCACTCCTCTTGGATGGTAAAACTCTAAGAACATTAAAATATTATTCAAGATCAGTGACAGGTTCTCCTAGAGTAGCAATGTTATTCATGATCTCAGTGAGTCTTTCATTCAACTGAGTAATATGTTATCCTTAATCCATTTCGAATGTATCAAAATTAAGTTTGGAAATATCCCATCTAATCACTTTCCCATTATATGTACCTTCATAAGTAACTACTATAGTGGTCCACATTTCATGATCTGTTTGATACTTAGAAAATTTTTTGAACTCATTTTGTCTTAAACCAAAGATTATAGCATTCCTAGCTTTGAAGATAATTTCATATTTTACTTCATTTATAGAATACCATATTTAAAGTTCTATATTAGGAATTTAATACATCATTAATGCTTTGAGATAAACTTTCAAGCCAAATTCTTCAAGTAAATGGTCATTCGAGCCTTCTAGCAACCATAATTTTCACCATTAAATTAAAAATCCCTAACCATTGACATAACTTTTTGTTTATTAGTCATGGAATCCATTTGAAAGCATATATTTTAACATTATCCTTTGCTATATTCAAACTCAAGAGTCGTGAACTCTGATACCAATTTTATCTTAGATAATGGCTAGCTGAAAACTCAAGAGGGGGTAAATTGAGTTAATAAAACAATTCATTGTAGAAAACCTCCCTCTTCAGTTATAATTGTTCAAATACTTTCCATAAATAAAATATTCAGAGAAAATATAATATATTAATGTAAATATATTGAATACAAAAAATTTCTAGTGGTTCAGAGAACATAAATCCCTCGTTCCACTCCACCAACACTCTAATCCATCAGTTTGGTGATTTTCATTATAATAGTCCTTTTTCTAAGGGCTCTCAACTGAGTACAAGAAGCTTTCACATATTACATAGGTCCAAGAGCATTCAACCAGGATCTCCATTTTCAAGATCAATATATGTCCTTAACACACACTTGTGCAATGAGTATAATCACAAGGATATGAATAAACTTTTTAAGAATTGTTACAGCATAGGGTTTCATGTAGAAACTGATATTAGTTGAAGATATGTTTTCAAAACATGATAGTATTCAAGGTGAAGATCTAGATGATCTTTAGTGAAATAGATAAACTTGTAGGAATAGCATAAAAATATATTATTTATCGTATCTATGTACAAAATTTCATTGTGAATATTATCATAGTATTTGTAAGTGTATGTGCATCACTATAGGTCACTTTTTCATATATATTCTTGTAGTGTCTAACTCTCCATTTTATATCTCTAATTTTATTTGGAACTTAAAAAGAAAGATAATCATAATGATCTAATTGATTAGCCATTGAAAATTTGATATGATAGGCTATTAATGGCATGCATCCATTCCTTCCAAATTTTTAATAAGCTTCAACCACAGCACCATCAGAGATCTTATTCTTTGTATCTTTCTATTCTGGAAAAAATTACACTTTTTAGAAATTATTTTTCCTTAAATAGATAATACATTTTCCAATATTCTCTTGAATCATGAAATTACTAATCCAAATACTATGAATGTAATCATAACATTCTGTATAATAGCTAATTCTTCAAAAGATATCCATCTGGTAGTATTATTGTTGTATGATAAACTTCTGAGAGACTTCAGGTGATAAAACAAATATTTTTCTTCTTCATGGCATAAGATAAAATGAATTCAATCATTGCATAAGATAATTATTCATTATAATATATATATGTTACTGAGATTTGATATTTAGCTTTCACGATTTCTTTTGTTTATCTTAAGATAAACTTTTATGAATGTCCTTTTAACAAGATGAATTATTCTCATAAATTCATTCTCTATGGGGATTCTGATTTTCAATATAAAACAACTAAATTATACTCTTCATAATATAGTATCTTATGTCGTAAGATAAACTTCCAACACAGAGTTTTCTGAGTCACAGTATATGAAAGATAATCTTTCAAATCATCAATTATCGTAAGACCAAATACTTTTTCGTACAATGAATATTTTACTCATCATAAGATAAATACATCTAGATTTAGTGTAAGGTAAATTCCTTTGATAAAAATATAATATTAAACACTTAAGATAAATTCAATAGAATAAAAATAGGTTTTTTACCTCATCAGAATACAAAAAACTGATATATGTTGGAATAATATAACATTGTTAAAAAAATATTGTATATTTTTTTGAAAAATTAAGTAAAAAATAGAATGTTCTTTACACCCAATGATCATTTCTAGTCTAGATTTTATATTATTAGGAATATTCCATACAATATATTAGATGTTTACATTATTTATAATTAAAAAACCATTTGGATTCACCCATTATTTCTCCTTAAATGAAACCAAATACCATTGGAACTTCTAAATATCCTCTTGAAATCATTTTAAAATATATGTGGAGAATAAAATTACATTGTTATGGTTTTTTAACTGGGATTAAAATCCATTTATAAATACTCTTTAAAAATTATTTTCATATCGTTTCCTTTTTTATAAAATACAAAACATTTGGTGAAATAATTATATTTTCCAAAATTAATGATATAGGTTTTTTATGAAAAAAAATCATAGGAAAATAATTTTCAAAAATCATTAAAAGATATATCATTTTTAAATACCATTTAATTTCAAAATCAATAACCATTGAAATAGTATTTGGATTTCTCATTTAAAACATTAAAACTTTTTTGGAATGTAATAACATTTTGTGGATTAAAATGATACTTGCAAACCCTTAAGAAATCAATGAGGACACTATCAGTATCACTTTTAGGATAGTGTCTCCTTGAGGTCATGGGTTCATTCTCCATTCCTCGTTATCTCATTTTATTACGTGTTTTATTTGAATAAAGTATTATTGGCATTCCTTTATTTCTAATTCATAACCCATTAAACACTTTAAAAAAATTACTTATATGTATTTATTTTCTAGATATAAAATAAATAATATTTATCATAATTTTCATTAATAAAAAATACCTTTAAATAAATCCATACATTAAGAGGCATCATTTATAAACTCTTCATGAAAATTTAACATAAAAAAATTCTTCAAAATAATGAATGGAATGTTAATGATAATTATTATAAATAGAAAATCCTATAATTATCCATAACATCCATAAATTTTTTAAAAGTATATTTCATGTATAAAATGTTGTAACGCCCGGACCCCATTCACCCAAAGTCGGTTCATTATTACATAACATTGGAATGATCACAAAAGATCAGGTATCGAAAGACCGATTAGTTTAGTAGCCTTGGAAACATAGATACATTTATAAGTCTTTCATTACATGATAAAATGGAAAAATACAACAATATAGTCTCCATAGTTCACACTCATATCCCCTCAGTCTGTCCATGCAGGTCAGTCATAAAATACTTCTTCACATCTTGGGAAAAAATAAAACATTGAAAGGGGTGAGCTCAGATGCTCAGTAAGGATAAACATATAAAGAAAACTTTCATAAATAAACATAAACATTTAAGGCAATGCATAACTAAAAAAAGCCTTTTAAAATTGAACTTTAGCATAATATGGAAAAGATAAAATGAAATAATTCCATTTACTTATTCACATGGATATTCTACTAGTCGAATAATCACATGAAATATCAATAACCACTTTCATAATAATGGAATGCATAATGTCAGACTATCATAACCACATAGTCAAGGCCTTGTTCCAAGACTACAAATAAGTTTTTTTCAAGGCCTTGTGCCAAGACACTAGTTTTTCTCATGAGACCTACCGATGCATCGAGGAGCTATAGCAAGCTCCACCCGTCACTTACTAATTCCAATTCATTCCTCATATGAACAGGTTTAAATAAAACATAAACATTCATATTAAAACTGGCATACGAAATGTCTATACTTTCTCTATAAACCAAGAATGTTATAAAAATAACACATCCATATTCAAAAATATCACAAAACCTTCAACACAATATGGAAGTTTCGTATCATAATAAATAAACTTCGAATAAGCTTAAAATCCATCAAAGGATATTGACATAGTTGAAACCAAACTATTTGAGAGAAATATCTTTTTTTTTTGAAATCATTTAAAAGTCACATAATTATAAAATAAAACATTTATTTTTAAAATATTCTTATAAGATTTTAAGGTAATCTTCGACAATTTTATAATGGTGAAAAATAGCAGCACCCTCCGTATAAGTTAAAAAAACATTCTTGCCTTAATTTTGTTGAAAAGGTTAAAAAGGACCTTCTTTGGAAAACGACAGAAATATTCCTTTATAAACATCTTATAAAAAGTAAAACAAGGGTATAAATGAATTTAACCCATATTCTATAAAATAGTAATAATGTTTTGAAATACATTTTTAAGAAACATGGATGTGGATGATAAAGAGGTCCCAGTAGATAATTACGTATAAACAACCTCGGATAATGAAGAGATTGTGAAATAAACCCTTACCTTGTACTTTTCCTTGGTCGAGGGTAGGTTAACATCCTTTATAATAGTTAAATAATTCTTATTAAATTATACAAGAATCATATACATAAATATGATATCATATATGATCTTTTAATATTGCTTTGTTAATAATATTTTAGTATTATCGTCGTTGTGGGTGTTCACTTACACGTTTTATTTTATATGTTTTGTTAAATAAGTCGTGTTTATTATCCATAGGTTGTATCTTATTCATATCCACAATTTTATCAAGTCCTTATACATTATTTTTAATCATCAAATGAAAATTACTCTTGAATGGATACGATGGGGAATGAATCTCATCGCGTTCGTGGAGACGGTAGTCCGTCGGTATGCACGAATGACAATATCATTCTTTTTATATTAAAATAATATATAATTGGATGGTGTATCTTGTATACAGAATAATTATCATTTTATATTCATTATTTACATGAATTACTTATCATTATTATACCCATTCAAATAATAATGTATTGAATAACAATTACACCACGACATGGAGACAATAAGCCGTACGTACGCACGTATGGTGACATGTCATCCAAGGGATGGATAGAATACTGAATATGGTTGTACCATATTTATAATAACATCATAGTATATAGAAGATACTGGAGTTATTATTTTAGAATGGAAATAACAAAGAAATGATAAGTGGAGGAAGAAAAGAACTTGAAAGAGGGTGGTGAAAACATTACATCTTCTTCGGGTTCTTCCTTTTGATTTGATCAAAAGGGCTCCTTAAGTTGGATTTCTGATCAAACTAAGGCCTCTACGTTTAATTGAGGGAAGATAAGAGGATATTTGGGTAGGTTTTTTCCGAGCCAAAAGTCTTTGATGGTGTGAAATTGAGAGAAGGGGGAGTGCCCTTTTATAAGAGGGGTGAGGGGAACCTTAAGAAAAGCTAGAAATATTATATTATAATAAATTCATATTCAGTTTATAATGGATCCAAAGTGACTTATTTAGAGTATAAGGTAGTTATGAGTCGAAAACCACCCAACCAATAGGTTTTATACAGGTTTTGGTCACTATATTAACCTTATCTTTTATTTTTAACTCGTAGTTAATTAGTTTCACATTTACCATGTCTCTTTGTTTTTTTATATTATATGGTTAATAAACTTACTATAAACGTCCAAGAGAACCCAAAGTGGTTCATTAATGATACACCTATCATTATATAAGTCTCTTGGCCTAACCTTAGATGTTTATGAGTTTAATATCAATTAATAATATAATATTTGTTTTAAAAACTCTTTTATGTCAATTTGGACACTATTTGGTATTTTGTTTTTTCTAAATTCATAACAGCATTATTACTTCGAACCTAATTCATTTAATCAACCCTAACATGTCATATTAACCTATAAAATTAATTTAATTCATTAAAAGTCTCAAATTAAATTTATTTGGGTATTTATAATATCAATTAGTTTAATATTTCACTAATAAGGTAATTACTGCCTCATCATTATGTCAAAAATAAATTAAATTATTTAATGTCTAAAAATTATAAATAAAATACCATTATGTAGGAAATATTTTTACATTTATAATGAATATTTATAATTGAATTTATCTTATGTATAACTCTATATTAAAAATGTTTTATTTATTAAACTTTGATTTTAACGCTTTTAACTCTTCTTTGAATTAAATAATAATAAATGTCCGAATCTAATCCAAGTGGACCAAAGAGGTTCATATTTTATTCCTAAGATTTTTTTTGGTCGAATTATACTAATCCAATAGAATTAGGACATGTGTTAGGGTAATAATAATATCATTTTTACTCTTAATTACACTATTTGCATTTAACTTTGGTAAATAAAAGTAAAAAACTACTATTCACCAAAAATTATTTTTATCTTATTGAACCACATTTTACTCCTTGATATTAACCATGTCTCTCATATTTTTGAAATTCTACTCATAGAAGCGGTAAAATTAAGTTTTATGTGAATTCGCAAATTCTCCTAGGAGGTGGGTAAAAGACGGTGAAAATTCAATAAAATATTTATATATCTAAAATTATTATAAACTGACTCCAATGAATTAAATTGAACTTATATAGGTTTTATGTATCTATTTTGACCAAAAATAAATTTAAATTATATAAATAATTATTTAAATAAAATTTTGGTTTTAAACTATAACTTAGTGTTTTTCACTATTCATCAAAAATTGAATGTTTTTGGAAAAATACCAAAAATTCACCCTAAGTTAATTTTGATATTCCAAATCCAAAAATGAATTCCATTTTGAAAGATAAAATTTATAAAATTTCAAAAAGTGGGTATTATTATTCATAATGGCTAGTTTGATTGGTTGTGGTGTGTGTCAGAAATCAAAGTTGTGTATAACACACGCTACTGTATTATTCAAAGAGAAGCGTACCGTGGAAGCTTGGGGTGTTACATTCTTCCCTCCTTCAAATAATTTCATCCCAGAAATTTCTAGAATATTACTGCATAAAAAGACTTAGGTGGTTCTTCATCATAAGTTCCTCAGGTTCTCACGGTGCCTCTTCCATCTCATGGTTTCTCCATAGAACTTTTACCAGATGATTCGTTCGGTTTATCAACACTTGTTCTCTAGTATTAAGAATCCTGATGGGCTCTTCACAATAAGATAGATCGGGTTCCAGTTCTACTTTCTCATAGGTGAGTACATGCGTTGGGTCAGGCATGTATTTTCTCAATAGTGATACGTGGAACACATCGTGAACTTTGGAGAGACTTGGTGGCATTTCCAAATGGTAAGCTACAACCCCAATTCTTTCTAGAATTTCGAAAGTCACGATGTACCTAGGACTCAATTTACCTTTCTTACTGAACCATATTACACCCTTCCATGGAGATACCTTCAAGAAAACATGATCTCCTACCTGAAATTACAAATCCTTCATTCGGTTATCAGCCTAGCTCTTCTACCTACTTTGAGCTACTTTGATGTGGTTTTGGATTACCTTCACCTTTTACATTGTTTCCTCCACCAGTTCTAGGCCTATGAGTTTTCTTTCACCAATGTCATCCCAACATGTTGGTGTGCGACATCTCTTTCTGTATAACGCTTCATATGGTGCCATCCGAATACTTTAATGGAAGCTATTATTATAGGAAAATTCCACCAGAGGTAAATATTGATCCCACATACCCTGAAAGTCATGTGAGCAAGATCTCAACATGTCTTCTAAGGTTTGAATAGTTCATTCTGATTGTCCATCAGATTTGGGGTGGTAAGAAGTGCTCAAATGAAGTTTAGTATCAAAGGCCTTCTAAATACTCTTCCAGAATCTTGATGTAAAACGTGGATCACGATTAGAAACAATTTATAGGGGTACTCCATGAAGTCTCAAAACTTCATTAATATATAGCCTTTCTAGACGTTCAAGTGGTAGATCTTCTCTTATAGCAAGAAAATGTGCTGATTTGGTAAGACGATCATCAATGACAAATATTGCATCGTTCCTTCTAGGATCCTTTGGTAGTCCCATGACAAAGTCCATCATGATATTATCCCATTTCTAATCAGGTATGGGAAGAGGTTGCATGACTCCTCCAGGATATTGTTTTCCAGCTTTCACTTGTTGACAAACCATACATCTTGACACAAAATTAGCAATCTCCCTCTTCATGTTGTCCCACAAAAAATGTTCCTTCAAATCTCTATACGTCTTGGTGCTCCTAGGGTGTATAGAGAAATTGGAACTATGAGCATCGTACAACAATTCCCTTTTTAGATCAGGTATATCGGGAACACAAAGTATCTTCCCAAATTTCAAAATTCCATCTTCATATACAAAGTCACTCAATCTCCAATAATTCACAGCTTTAATCTTCTTTCGAAACTCTTCATCATCAGTCTGATAACTCTTTATCCTTTCTAGTAAAGATGGTTTGGCAACCATTTGAAAAATTATTGATGTTTCACCATCCATGGTGATTCCCATATCCACCTTTACTAGATCCATGAAAATAGGATCCCTCTCAACTCTCATCTTGTCCAAAACTCCATGATCTTTTCTACTCAAAGAATATGCATCCTTATTTTCCTTCCCTGGGTGGTAGTGTATCGTGCAATCATAATCCTTGAGTAGTTCAAGCCATCTCCTTTTCCTCAAGTTGAGTTCTTTCTGTGAGAAAATATACTTCAAACTCTTGTGATCAGTATAAATCTAAACTTCTCACCATAGAGATAGTGTCTCCAAATCTTCAAAGTAAATATTACAGCTGTTAACTCAAGGTCATGAGTAGGATAGTTTTTATCATGAATTTTCAACTGTCGTGATGCATAGGTAATAACTCTATCATTCTGCATAAGGACACAACAAAGTCCTTTATTCGATGCATCACTATAAATAACAAACCCATCATTCCCCAATGGTGGAGTCAATATAGGAGCATTGACTAATCTTTTCTTCAGTTCTTCGAAAACTTCTTCACACTATTTTTTCCAAAGAAATTTAACCCCTTTACGTGTGAGCTTCATTAATGGTTTAGCCAATCGGGCAAAATTCTGGGGGAATTGTCGATAATAACCTTCTAAACCAATAAAACTACGTACCTCAGTTATTCTCGTCGATGCTGGACATTCGTGGATTTATATTGTCTTAGAAGGATCAATAGAGATTCCTTCCTTAGAAACAATATGGCCAAGAAAATAAATCTCCTGAAGCCAGAATTCACACTTGCTAAACATCCCATATAATTCATGTCTTCTCAGAGACATCAATATAATATGCAAATGATTTCCATGATCTTCATAGATTTTGGATTATACCAAGATATCATCAATTAATACCACTACAAATTCATCAAGATATTCCTTGAAAACTCTGTTCATTAGATCCATGAAAATAGAGGTTGCATTAGTTAGCCCAAAAGGCATTACTGTAAACTCGTAATGTCCGTACCTGGTTCGAAATGCTATCTTTGGAATGTCTTCCTTCTTCACACACAACTGATGATATCCAGATCGAAGGTCAAGCTTTGAAAAGTATTGCGCTCCATGAAGTTGGTCAAATAAATCATCAATGCGAGGTAGGGGATACTTTTTCTTTATTATTATAGCATTGATCTCCATGTAGTCGACACATGACCTCATAGATCCATCTTTATTCTTAACAAAAAGGACAGGGGCTCCCCATGGAGAAACACTAGGGCGAATAAATCCCTTATTACTCAATTCCTCTAGTTTTTTCTTTAGTTCCACTAATTCCATAGTGGCCATTCTATAAGGGGTCTTCGATATGGGCCTTGATCCAGGAATTAAATCAATGGAAAACTCAATTTCTCGTTCTGGAGGATGTCCAGGTGAATCTTTTGGAAACACAACAAATTATTCTCTCACAATAGGTACATTCTCTATTTAAACATTCCTTTCCTCACCCACAGTCATTTCATTTTCTTCCTCTCCAATAATTGAATTTAGTTGAGATACTAGGGGTGGATCTAGATAAGAATTAGGTGGTGATGTTTCTGCTCTAAAGATAAGGTGTTCCTTATCATCATCATCAAAAATCATAACCTCCTTATTTTTACAATATATATTTTCATCATGGTCTGAAATCCAATCCATACTGAGGATTATATCAAACTCAGTCATAGGTATGATGATGAGATCAGCAGATAAAGAGCATTTATATGCTCTAATGGGAATGGATTCACAAAACTTGGTTGCAATGATACTTCCCTTAAGAGTTTTAACTGACAACTCCCTTGTTAAATCAAATTGGAAATATCTAATTTTCTTAGAAAACTAGGAAGATATGAAATAATGTGATGATCCAGAATCAAATAAACCATTGGATAAACTTGAGGAAACCATTAAATTACCTGCCACCATGTCTTTCGAATATTCTACCTCAGCAGTAGTGATAGCATAATATTGGCCTTGATCCCTTGGCCTTTTCTGAGGTAAGTTTCCCTAACGCTTTGGACAGTCATTTTCATAATGTCACATCTCCCTACAATTGTAGTATTGATCATCGGTAGCTTCTTTCTTCCCCTTGAAATCATGAGCTTGGTGGCATTTTTCACCACACTTGTAGCAGACTCTCATTCCTTTTGAGCAAGTACCGGGGTGTTTCTTCCCACGTTTACTAAAGGATGGATATTCAAATTTTCCCTTATTCCCCTTATTTCCATTTCCAGAGTGATCAACAGATCCCTTCTTCTCTTTCTTTGCTTTAAATTCATAAGACTAAGAGAATTATTTTTTTGTATTGATAGCACATGAGACAATATCCTTGTCCGATGATAAGGATTTTGAGACTAATGCTCGATGGAGAAACGGTTTTAACCCATCAAATAAATGATCTATCTTACTTATTGGGTTACGTATATAATCTGCAGCATGCATTTCTAACCTTGTAAAGTTAGACTCATACTTTCCAGCATTCTCATCCTCCTTTTGCCTCAGACTCAGAAATTGTCTTTCCATATCCGCTCGATGGTCACGAGGAAAGTATTTTTCTAATAAAAAGATCTTTAAACTCCCACCATTCCATATTTGATACTTCATCATATTCCTTGGCTTTTAAATCAATGACCACCATTGAGCAGCATCTCCAGTGGGGCGGTAAACTACCATGATATCTTTTTCCCTTTCACTACTCCCCAAGGCATGGAATATTTTCTCTAAGGAATTAATCCATTGCTCATCTACTAGTGGATTTGTACCCCCATTGAATGTGGGTGGTTGTTTCCTCATGAATCAGTCTAACATTGATCATCCACGTTGTGTATTAGGGTGCTCCATACGGGTATGGTAATTATTCATAACCTGAGTGATTTTTCCTAGTATGGTGATTAGTTGATCAGCACCAGTTTCATCACCATATCCACTATAATTATCTTAAGCAGGAGGGAAATCTCTATATGGAGTGCATGCATTGATACGGTTTCCATTCCTTCCACTAGGAACCATTTCAAAACAATTGCATAAACTAGATTAGTTTATGAATCGAAATACATAATTCCAAACTTCTAAAACACTTAACATAAATTGAACAGTTTATAGATATAATCCATAATCATAAAAAAAAATTTCTTTGAGGAAGTATATACTCAAAAACCCTTCATAATGGTTTGTAAAGAAAATGATAATTATCCTATGCATATCCCCTGGGAGTTTTGTAACCAAGAGTGCAGCAAGGCCTATTGTCGTGCACCAGTTCCCATTCGAGTCTAGCTCAAAGCGGTGTTTTCGGGTTTTACCCCTAGGTACGTCTGTGCCAGATCTACCTCTACCTGCTCGTATTCAGATAGGGATTTATTGCTTGGAACACTCACAAAATCTCTAAAATACAAAAATTCTAGGTTGTTCTTCTATAATAATCCTCAAAGTCCATCTTAGGTCTACATGCTCTAATCAGAGTTTATCTAAATCTAGCTTCCAAGGTTTGTACTAATCTTCCTATGATACCAACTATAATGCCCTGACCCCAGTTACCCAGAGTCGGTGCATTATTACATAACATTTTCATGATCACAAAAGATCATATCTCGAAAGACCGATTAGTGTAGTAGCCTTGGAAACATATATACATTCATAAGACTTTCATTACAATATAAAATGCAAAACTACAGCAACATAGTCTCCATAGACCACACTCATGTCCCCTCAGACTATCCCTGCAGGTCATTCATAAAATACTTCTTCACATCCAAGGAAAAATAAAACACTGAAAGGGGTGAGCTCAGATGCTCAGTAAGGATAAAAATATAGCAGAAACTTTCATAAATAAACATAAACATTTAAGGCAATGTATAACTAAAACAAAAGCCTTTTAAACATGAACTTCAGCATAATATGGAAAAGATAAAATGAAATAATTCCATTTACTTATTCACATAGATATTCTACTAGTCAAATAATCACATTCAATATCAATAACCACTTTCATAATAATGGAATGCATAATGCCAGACTATCATAACCACATAGTAAAGGTCTTGTGATAAGAATATAAATAAGTTTTTGTCAAGGCCTTGTGCCAAGAAACTAGTTTGTCTCATGAGACTTACTGATGTATCGAGGAGCTCTAGCATGCTCCACCAGTCACTTACTAAGTCCAATGCATTCCTCATATGAATAGGTTTAAACATAAAAAAACATTCATATTAAAACTAGCATACGAAATGTCAATACTTTCTCTATAAACCATGAATGGTATAAAAATGACACATCTGTAGTCAAACATATTACAAAACCTTCAATACAATATGGAAGTTTTGTATCATAATAAAACAACTTCGAATAAGCATAAAATCCATCAAAGGATGTTGACATAGATGAAATCAAAACTATTTGGGAGAAATATCTCTTTTTTGAAATCATTTAAAAGTCACATAATTATAAAATAAAAAATTTACTTTGAAAATATTCTTATGATCTTGTAAGGGAAGAATCGACAATTTTATAATGGCGGATAATAGCCACACCCACCGTATAAGTTAAAAAAATATTATTGCCTTAATTTTGTCGAAATGGTTAAAAAGGACCTTCTTTGGAAAACGACAGAAAGATTCCTTTATGAAAATATTATAAAAAGTCAAAAAAGGGTATATATGAATTTAACCCATATTCTATAAAATAGTAAGAATGTTTTGAAATTCATTTATAAGAAACATGGATGTGGATGATAAAGAGGTCTCAGTAGATAATTACGTATAAACAACCTCGGATAATGAAGAGATTGTGAAATAAACCCTTACCTTGTAATTTTCTTTGGTCGAGGGTAGTTTGAACTCTTTTATAATAGTTAAATAATTTTTATTAAATTATACAAGAATCATATACATAAATATGATATCATATATTATCTTTTAATATTGCTTTGTTAATAATATTTTAGTATTATCGTCATTGCGGGTGTTCACTTACACGTTTTCTTTTATATGTTTTGTTAAATAAGCCGTGTTTTTTATCCATAGGTTGTATCTTATTCATATCAATATTATATCAAGTCCTTAAACATTATTTTTAATCATAAAATGAAAATTATTCTTGAATGGATACGATGGGGAATGAATCTCATCGCGTTCGTGGAGACGGTAGTCCATAGGTACGCACGAGTGACAATATCATTCTTTTTATATTAAAATAATATATAATTGGATGGTGTATCTTGTATACAGAATAATTATAATTTTATATTCATTATTTACATGAATTACATATCATTATTATACCCATTCAAATAATAATGTATTGAATAACAATTACACCACGACGTGGAGACAGTAAGTCGTACGTACGCATGTATGGTGACATGTCATCCAAGGGATGGATAGAATACTGAATATGGTTGTACCATATTTATAATAACATGATATTATATAGAATATACTGGAGTTATTATTTTAGAATGGAAATAACAAAGAAATAATAAGTGGAGGAAGAAAAGAAATTGAAAGAGGGTGGTGAAAACATTACCTCTTCTTCGGGTTTTTCCTTTTGATTTGATCAAAAGGGCTCCTTAGGTTGGATTTCTGAACAAACTAAGGCCTCTAGGTTTAAGTTAGAGAAGCTAATAGGATATTTGGGTAGGTTTTGGCCGAGCCAAAAGGATTTGAAGGTGTGAAATTGAGAGAAGGGGGATTGCCCTTTTATAAGAGGGGTAAGGGGAACCTTAAGAAAAGCTAGAAATATTATTTTATAATAAATTCATATTCGGTTTATAATGGCACCAAAGTGACTTATTTAGAGGATAAGGTATGGATGGGTCGAAAACCACCCAACCAATAGGTTTTAGATAGGTTTGGGTCACTATATTAACCTTATCTTTTATTTTTATCTCGTAGTTAATTAGTTTCACATTTACCATGTCTCTTTGTATTTTTATATTATATGGTTAATAAACTTAATATAAACATCCAAGAGAACCCCAAGTGGTTAATTAATGATACACCTATCATTATATAAGTCTCTTGGCCAATCCTGAGATGTTTATGAATTGAATATCAATTAATAATATAATATTTGTTTTAAAAACTCTTTTATGTCAATTTTGACACTATTTGGTATTTTGTTTTTTCTAAATTCATAACAGCATTATTACTTCGAACATAATTCATTTAATCAACCCTAACATGTCATATTAACCTATAAAATTCATTTAATTCATTAAAAGCCTCAAATTAAATTTATTTGGGTATTTATAATATCAATTAGTTTAATATTTCACTAATAAGGTAATTACTGCCTCATCATTGTGTCATAAATAAATTAAATTATTTAATGTCTAAAAATTATAAATAAAATACCATTATGTAGGAAATATTTTTATATTTCTATCAAATATTTATACTCGAATTTATTATATGTATAACTCTATATTAGAAATGTTTTATTTATTAAACTTTGATTTTAATGCTTTTAACTCTTCTTTGAATTAAATAATAATAAATGTCCTAATCTAATCCAAGTGGAACAAAGAGGTTCATATTTTATTCCTAAGGTTGTTTTTGGTCAAATTATACTTATCCAATAGAATTAGGACATGTTTTAGGGTAATAATAATATCATTTTTACTCTTAATTACCCTATTTTCATTTAACTGTGGTAAAAAAAGTAAAAAGCTATTATTCACCAAAAATTATTTTTATCTTATTGAACCACATTTTACTCCTTGATATTAACCGTGTCTCTCATATTTTTGAAATTCCACTCACAGAAGTGGTAAAATTATGTTTTATGTGAATTCGAAAATTCTCCTAGGAGGTGGGTAAAAGACGGTGAAAAGTTCAATAAAATATTTATATATCAAAAATTTTTATAAACTAACTCCAATGAATTAAATTGAACTTATATAGGTATTATGTATCTATTTTGACCAAAAATAAATTTAAATTAAATAAATAATCATTTAAATAAAATTTCGGTTTTAAACTATAGCTCAGTGTTTTTCACTATTCATCAAAAATTGAATGTTTTTGGAAAAATACCAAAAATTCACCCTAAGCTAATTTTGATATTCCGAATCCAAAAATGAAGTCCATTTTGAAAGATAAAATTTATAAAATTTCAAAAAGTTGGTATTATTATTCATAATGGCTAGTTTGATTGGTTGTGGTGTGTGTCAGAACTCAAAGTTGCGTACAACACACGCTACTGTATTATTCAAAGAGAAGTGTACCATGGAAGCTTGGGGTGTTACATTATACCCTCCTTCAAATAATGTCATCCTAGAAATTTCTAGAATATTACTACATAAAAAGACTCAGGTGGTTCTTCATCATAAGTTCCTCAGGTTCTCACGTTGCCTCTTCCATCTCATGGTTTCTCCATAGAACTTTTACTAGATGATTCTTCCAGTTTCTCAACACTTGTTCTATGGTATCAAGAATCCTGATGGGCTCTTCGCAATAAGATAGATTGGGTTCCAGTTCTACTTCCTCATAGGTGAGTACATGCGTTGGGTCAGGCATGTATTTTCTCAATAGTGATACGTGGAACACATTGTGAACTTTGGAGAGACTTGGCGGCATTGCCATACGGTAAGCTACAACCCCAATTCGTTCTAGAATTTCGAAAGGCCCTATGTACTTGGGACTCAATTTACCTTTCTTACTGAAACATATTACACCCTTCCATGGAGATACCATCAAGAAAACATGATCTCCTACCTGAAATTCCAAATCCTTCCTTCGGTTATCAGCATAGCACTTCTACCTACTTTGAGCTGCTTTGATGTGGTTTTGGATCACATTCACCGTTTATATCATTTCCACCACCAGTTCTAGGCCTACGAGTTTTCTTTCACCAACGTCATCCCAACATGTTAGTGTGCGAACTCTCTTCCCATATAACGCTTCATATGGTGCCATCCGAATACTTTAATGGAAGCTATTATTATAGGAAAATTCCACCAGAGGTAAATATTGATCCCACATACCCTGAAAATCATGTGAGGAAGATCTCAACATGTCTTCTAAGGTTTGAATAGTTCATTTTGATTGTCCATCAGTTTCAGGGAGGTAAGCAGTGCTCAAACGAAGTTCAATATCCAAGGTCTTCTGAATACTCTTCCAGAATCTTGATGTAAAACGTGGATCATGATTAGAAACAATTGATAGGGGCACTCCATGAAGTCTCAAAACATCATTAATATATATCCTTTCTAGACGTTCAAGTGGTAGATCTTCTCTTATAGCAAGAGAATGTGCTGATTTGGTAAGACGATCAATAATGACCCATATTGCATCGTTCCTTCTAAGAGCCTTTGGTAGTCCCATGACAAAGTCCATCATGATATTATCCCATTTCCAATCAGGTATGGGAAGAGGTTGCATGACTCCTCCAGGATATTGCCTTCCAGCTTTCACTTGTTGACAAACCATACATCTTGACACAAAATCAGCAATCTCCCTCTTCATGTTGTCCCACCAAAAATGTTCCTTCAAATCACTATGCGTCTTGGTTCTCCTAGGGTGTATAGAGAAATTGGAACTATGAGCATCGTACAAAAATTCCCTTTTTAGATCAGGTATATCGGGAAAACAAATTCTCTTCCCAAATTTCAAAATTCCATCTTCATATACAAAGTCACTCAATCTTCAATCATTCACAGCTTTAATATTCTTTTGAAACTCTTCATCATCGGTCTGAGAACTCTTTATCCTTTCTAGTAAAGATGGTTTGGAAACCATTTGAAAAATTATTGATGTTTCACCTTCCATGGTGATTCCCATATCCACCTTTACTAGATACAGGGAAATAGGATCCCTCTCAACTCTCATCTTCTCCAAAACTCCATGATCTTTTCTACTCAAAGCATATGCAACATTATTTTCCGTCCCTGGGTGGTAGTGTATCGTGCAATCATAATCCTTGAGTAGTTCAAGCCATCTCCTTTGCCTCATGTTGAGTTCTTTCTGTGATAAAATATACTTCAAACTCTTGTGATCAGTATAAATCTCAACTTTCTCACCATAGAGATAGTGTCTCCAAATCTTCAATGTAAAGATTACATCTGTTAACTCAAGATCATGAGTAGGATAGTTTTTCTCATGAATTTTCAACTGTCGAAATTCATAGTCAATAACTCTATCATTCTACATAAGGACACAACCAAGTCCTTTCTTTGATGCATCACAATAAATAACAAACTCATCATTCCCCAATGGTATAGTCAATATAGGAGCATTGACTAATATTTTCTTCAGTTCTTCGAAAAATTATTCACACTCTTTTGTCCAAAAAAATTTAACCCCTTTACGTGTGAGCTTCATTAATGGTTTATCCAATTGGGCAAAATTCTAGAGGAAACGTCGATAATAACCTGCCAAACCAATAAAACTGCGTACCTCAGTTATTCTCGTCGATGTTTTCCATTCGTGTATTTCTCTTGTCTTAGAAGGATCAATGGAGAATCCTTCCTTAGAAACAATATGGCCAAGAAAATAAATCTCTTGAAGCCAGAAATCACACTTGCTAAACTTCCCATATAATTCACGTCTTCTCAGAGTCATCAATATAATGCGCAAGTGATTTTCATGATCATCGTAGCTTTTGGAGTATACCAAGATATCATCAATAAATACCACTACAAATTCATCAAGGTATTCCTTGAAAACTCTGTTCATTAGATCCATGAAAACAGAGGGTGCATTAGTCATCCCAAAAGGCATTACTGTAAACTCGTAATGTCCGTACCTAGTTTGAAATGCTATCTTCGGAATGTCTTCCATCTTCACACACAACTGATGATATCCATATCGAAGGTGAATCTTTGAAAAGTATTGAGCTCCATGAAGTTGGTCAAATAAATCATCAATGCGAGGTAGGGGATACTTGTTCTTTATTGTTATAGCGTTGATCTCCATGTAGTCAACACATAACCTCATAGATCCATCTTTCTTCTTAACAAAAAGGACAGGGGCTCCCCATGGAGAAACACTAGGGTGAATAAATCCCTTATTACTCAATTCCTCTAGTTGTTTCTTCAGTTCCACTAATTCCACAGTGGCCATTATATAAGGGGTCTTCGACATGGGCCTTGATCCAGGAATTAAATCAATGGAAAACTCAATTTCTCATTCTAGAGGATGTCCAGGTAAATCATTTGGAAACACATCAACATATTCTCTCACAATAGTTACATTCTCTATTTAAACATTCATTTCCTAACCCAGAGTCATTTCATTCTCTTCCTCTCCAATAATTGAATTTAGTTGAGCTACTGGGGGTGGATCTAGATAATAATTAGGTGGTGACGATTCTTCTCTAAAGATAAGGTGTTCCTTATCATCATCATCAAAAATCGTAACCTCCTTCTTCTTACAATAAATATTTGCATCATGGTCTGAAAGCCAATCCATACTGAGGATTATATCAAACTCAGTCATAGGTATGATGATGAGATCAGCAGATAAAGAACATTTATATGCTCTAATGGGAATGGATTCACAAAACTTTGTTGCGATGATACTTCCCTTAGGAGTTTTAACTGACAACTCCCTTGTTAAATCAAATTGGAAATATCTAATTTTCTTATCAAACTAGGAAGATATGAAACAATGCGATGATCCAGAATCAAATAAAGCATTGGCTAAACTTGAGGAAACCATTAAATTACCTGCCACCACGTCTTTTTAATCTTCTACCTCAGCAGTAGTGATAGCATAAGCTTGGCCTTGATCCCTTGGCCTTTTCTGAGGTAATTTTCCCTAACTCTTTGGAAATTAATTTGCATAATGTCCCATCTCCCTAAAATTGTAGTATTGATCATCAGTAGCTTCTTTCTTCCCCTTGAAATCATGAGCTTGGTGGCATTTTTCATCACACTTGTAACAGACTCTCATTCCTTTTAAGCAAGTACCGGGGTGTTTCTTCCCACGTTTACTACAGGATGGATATTTAACTTTTCCCTTATTCCCCTTATTTCCAGTTCCAGAGTGATCAACAGATCTCTTCTTCTCTTGATTTGCTTTAAAGTCATAAGACTTAGAGAATTATTATTTTTTTTTGATAGCACATGAGACAATATCTTCGTACGAGGAGAAGGATTGTGAGACTAATGCTCGATGGAGAAACGGTTTTAACCCATCAAAGAAATGATCTATCTTACTTCTTGGGTTACGTATATAGTCTAGAGCATTACTTTATAACCTTGTAAATTTAGACTCATACTTTCCAACATTCTTGTCCTCCTTTTGCCTCAGACTCAGAAATTGCCTTTCCATATCCGCTCGATGGTCACGAGGAAAGTATTTTTCTAATAAAAGATATTTAAACTCCATCTGTTCCATATTTGATACTTCATCATATTACTTTGTGTTTTTAATCAATGACCACCATTGATCAGCATCTCCAGTGAGGCGGTAAACTACCATGATAACTTTTTCCCTTTCACTACTCCCCAAGCCATGGAATATTTTCTCTAAGGAATTAATCCATTGCTCATCTACTAGTGGATTTGTACCCCCCCCCCCATTTAATTTTGGTGTTTGTTTCCTCATGAAGCGTTCTAACATTGATCCTCCACGTTGTGGATCAGGTGGCTCCATACGGGTAAGGTAATTATTCATAACCTGAGTGAGTTTTCCTAGCATGGTGATTAGCTTATCAGCACCAGTTTCATCACCATCTCTACTATAATTATCTTGAGAAGGAGGGAAATCCCTATATGGAGTATGTGCATTGATACGGTTTCCATTCCTTCCACTAGGTTCCATTTCAAAACAATTGCATAAACAAGATTAGTTTATGAATTGAAATACATAATTCCAAACTTCTAAAACACTTAACATAAATTGAACAGTTTATAGATATAATCCATAATCATAAAAAAAATGTTTTCTTTGTGGAATTATATACTCCTAAACCCTTTATAATGGTTTGTAAAGAAAATGATAATTATCCTAAGCATATCCCCAGGGAGTGTTGTAACCAAGAGTGCAGCAAGGCCAGTTGTCGTGCACCGGTTCCCATTCGAGTCTAGCTCAAAGTGGTGTTTTCGGGTTTTACCCCTAGGTACATCTGTGCCAGATCTGTATCAACCTGCTCGTATTCAGACAGGGATGAATTTCTCGGAACACTCCCAAAATCTCTAAAACACAAAAAATCTAGGATGTTCTTCTATACTAATCCTCAAAGTCCATCTTAGGTCTACGTGCTCTAATCAGAGTTTATCTAAATCTAGCTTCCAAGTTTTGTACTGAACTTCCTATGATACCAACTGTAATGTCCCGACCCCAGTTACCCAGAGTCGGTGCATTATTACATAACATTTGCATGATCACAAAAGATCATGTCTCGAAAGACCTATTAGTATAGTAGCCTTGGAAACATATATACATTCATAAGACTTTCATTGCATGATAAAATGGAAAACTACACCAACATAGTCTCCATAGACCACACTCATGTCCCCTCAGAATATCCCTACAGGTCAGTCATAAAATACTTCTTCACGTCCAGGGAAAAATAAAACATTTAAAGGGGTGAGCTCAGATGCTCAGTAAGGATAACAATATAGTGTAAACTTTCATAAATAAACATAAACATTTAAGGCAATGTATAACTAAAACAAAATCCTTTTAAACATGAACTTAAAAATAATATGGCAAATATAAAATGAAATAATTCCATTTATTTATTCACATAGATATTCTACTATTCCAATAATCACATGTAATATCAATTACCACTTTCATAATAATGGAATGCATAATGCCAGACTATCATAACCACATAGTCAAGGCCTTGTGCCAAGACTACAAATAAGTTTTTTTCAAGGCCTTGTGACAAGAAACTAGTTTGTCTCATGAGACCTACCGATGCATCGAGGAGCTATAGCGTGCTCCACCCATCACTTACTAAGTCCAATGCATTCCTCATATGAACAGGTTTAAACATAACATAAACATTCATATTAAAACTAGCATACGAAATTTCAATGCTTTCTCTACAAACCATGAATGGTATAAAAATAATACATCCGTAGTCAAACATATCACAAAAACTTCAATAAAATATGGATGTTTTGTATCATAATAAAACAACTTCGAATGAGCATAAAATCCATCAAAGGATGTTGACATAGATGAAATGAAAACTATTAGGGAGAATTATCACTTTTTTGAAATCATTTAAAAGTCAAATAATTATAAAATAAAACATTTACTTTGAAAATATTATTATAATATTGTAAGGGATGATTTGACAATTTTATAACTGTGGAAAATAGCCACACCCACCGTATAAGTTAAAAAACATTCTTTCCTTAATTTTGTCGAAAAGGTTAAAAAGGACCTTCTTTGGAAAATGACTGAAAGATTCCTTTATAGACATATTATAAAAATTCAAACAAGGGTATAAATTAATTTAACCCATATTCTATAAAATAGTAAGAATGTTTTGAAATACATTTTTAAGAAACATGGATGTGGATGATAAAGAGGTCTCAGTAGATAATTACGTATAAACAACCTGGATAATGAAGAGATTCTGAAATAAACCATTACCTTGTACTTTTCCTTGGTAGATGGTTGGTTAACCTCATGTATAATAGTTAAATAATTGTTATTAAATTATAAAAGAATCATATACATAAATATGATATCATATATGATTTTTTAATATTTCTTTGTTAATAATATTTTAGTATTATCGTCGTTTTGGGTGTTCATTTACTCATTTCCTTTTATATTTTTTGTTACATAATCCATCTTTGTTATACATATTATGTATCTTATTCATATCCATAATGATATAAAGTCCATAAACATTATTTTTAATCATCAAATGAAAATTATTCTTTAATAGATACGATGGGGAATGAATCTCATCGCGTTCGTGGAGACGGTAGTCCGTACGTACGCATGAGCGACAATATCATTCTTTTGATATTAAAATAATATATAATTGGATTGTGTATCATATATAAAGAATAATTAACATGTTATATTAATTATTTACATGAATTACACATCATTATTATACCCATCCAAATAATAATGTATTGAATAACAATTACACCACGACGTGGAGACGGTAAGCCGTATGTACGCACGTATGGTGACATGTCATCCAAGGGATGGATAGAATACTCAATATGGTTGTACCATATTTATAATAACATAAGATTATATATAAGATAATGGAGTTATTATTTTAGAATTGAAATAACAAATAATGAAGAAGTGGAAGAAGAAAAGAACTTGAAAGAGGGTGGTGTAAACATTACCTCTTCTTCTGGTTCTTCCTTTTGATTTGATCAAAATGGCTCCTTATGTTGGCTTTATGATCAAAATAACGCCTCTAGGTTGAATTGAGGGAAGCTTAGAGGATATTTGGGCAGGTTTTGATCGATCAAAAAGGCCTTGAAGGTGTGAAATTGATAGAAGGGGGAGTTCCCTTTTATAAGAGGGGTGAGGGGCACCTTAGGAAAAGCAAAAAATATTATTTTATAATAAATTCATATTCGGTTTCTAAGGGCTCAAAAGTGAATTATTTTGATTAGAAGGTGGGGATTGGTCGAAAACCACCCAACCAATAGGTTTTATACAGATTTGAGTCACTATATTAACCTTATCTTTTAGTTTTAACTCTTAGTTAATTAGTTTCACGTTTACCATCTCTCTTTGTATTTTTATATTATATGGTTAATAAACTTACTATAAACATCCAAGAGAACACCAAGTGGTTCATTAATGATACACCTATAATTATATAAGTCTCTTGGCCGATCCTTAGATTTTTAGGAATTGAATATCAATTAATAATATAATATTTGTTTTAAAAACATTTTTATGTCAATTTTGACACTATTTGGTATTTTGTTTTTTCTAAATTCATAACAGAATTATTACTTCGAAAATAATTAATTTAATAAACCCTAACATTTCATATTAATCAATAAAATTTTTTTAATTCATTAAAAGTATCAAATTATATTTATTCGGGTATTTATAATATTAATTAGTTTAATATTTCACTAATAAGGTAATTACTGCATCATCATTGTGTCATAAATAAAGTAAATTATTTAATGTTTAAAATTTATAAATAAAATACCATTATGTAGTAAATATTATTATCTTTCTAATTAATATTTATAATCAAATTTATCTTATGTATAACCCTATATTAAAAATGTTTTAGTAATTAAACTTTGATATTAACTCTTTTAACTCTTCTTTTAATTTACTAATAATAAATGTCCTAATCTAATCCAAGTGGACCAAATAGGTTCATATTTTATTCCTAAGGTTTTTTTGGTCGAATTATACTTATCCAATAGAATTAGGACATGTGTTAGGGTAATAATAATATCATTTTTACCCATAATTACCCTATTTACATTTAATTGTGGTAAATAAAAGTAAAAAATTACTGTTTACCAAAAATTATTGTTATCTTATTGAACCACATTTTACTCCTTGATATTAACCGTGTCTCTGAGATTTTCGAAATTACACTCATAGAAGCGATAAAATTAAGTTTTATGTGAATTTGCAAATTCTCCTAGGAGGTGGGTAAAAGACGGTGAAAAGTTCAATAAAATATTTATATATCTAAAATTATTATAAACAGACTCCAATGAATTAAATTGAACTTATATAGGTATTATGAATTTATTTTTACATAAAATAAATTTAAATTAAATAAATAAAATTTTGGTTTTAAACTATAACTCAGTGTTTTTCATTATTCATCAAAAATTGAAAGTTTTCAGAAAAATACCAAAAAATCACACTAAGATAATTTAGATATTCCAAATAAAAAAATGAAGTCCATTTTGAAAGATAAAATTTATAAAATTTCAAAAAGTGGGTATTACTATTCATAACAGCTAGTTTGATTGGTTGTGGTGTGTGTTAGAACTCGAAGTTGTGTACAACACACGCTACTGTATTATTCAAAGAAAAGCGTACCGTGGAAGCTTGGGGGGTTAAAAATGGTAACATTAAAACTCACTTGAAAATAATAAAGAAAATTATTGAAATAATATTTTTATAAAATGGGATTTGAAAATTGAATAAAATATATCTTCTAAAAATTATGGTTTTTAGAAATAGAGAATATTATTACAAAATAAATAATTCCATATAAAAATAGGTTTGGAAAATACATAAATTTAAATCAAACATTTTTGTATAATGGTTTTATAATGAAATACTCATTACATAAAATCATTGAAACCAAATCATAATAAAAACATTTTCTTATCTTGAAAATAGAGGAGTTCTTGAAAAATAATTTCCATAAAAATAAGGATTTCGAAAAATAAGTATAGTATTAGAAAATAGAATTTCTGTTACTAAATAAAATTATTTATATATAAAATCATATTTAAAAAAAATATTTTTGAAAATAATAAAATTCCATTATAGAAGTGTTTTTCGTGAAAATATCCTTGGATAAAAAATTTGAAAATATAAATCCACATACCTTAAATTTTTTTGAAGATCTCTTTCTCAATGGGAGATTTTAAAATTACTCTCTCTCTAGCTCTCTCTATCTCTCTCTCTCTCACATTCACATCCTCCTCTCATGTATTCTAAACAAGATTCGGTTTCTTAGTAAGTAACATTTGAAGGAGGATCTTTATATAACCACCCTTTTAGTATTCGGTTGAAAAAATAATAATATGGTAGTCTCCCAACAACCTAACTCATGTCGTTCTTGATAGGTATCTATATATCCATCTTCAGCCACAAGAAATTGATATTAAGGATTGAGGGATATCGATAACCCTGAAGCTCCAGTCCATGGATTTGAAGAAAATTTTGAGAATCTGGAAAAACAATTTTCATATTGATAGTGATTGTAATATTAATTATTATATATCTATATGAAAATTGTTTTCATGAAGGTGTTATTTCAATATAGAATATATATATATATATACCACATCGCTACCATTGGTGTAACTTGAGAGAGTAGCGACAAAACTGGGAGACCAAAAATTAATGACATATGATCCTTTGTTTAAATACAGTGGTTTCATTTGGTTATATATATTTATCTATCTTGCCTTAATCAGTACTATGTATATCCATATTAAATATTTAATTACTTATTTAAATCAGCATTTAAGAACTTGACATCACCAGTTTCTAAATTCTACATTGAGATAGGTCGTGCATGCATTCTCAAGTGTGAAATCGGCATGGGAGGAGTGGAAGAATATGATGTTGAGGGTTTAAAATTCACACGCAGAAAAAGATGAAGTTTGAAATGATTGGATGTCTTGGGATAATATGATTAGACGATGGATGTTATAAATGTATGTTTTTTAAGAGGTGACTAGTTCCTACATCCATGATTCTCACCTTGAACTTTCAAATGATTGGGTGATTAAATATAATACAAAAACTCTTAATAGTGGTGAATACGAAGGAATCTAGGAATCGGAACACAAAAACACATACACACACGCCACATGGGTTGTGGCTACATGCCCTGGCCCACCAGCACCCCATGCACATGTTATGTGTCACCCTACGTACCATGTGTGTAATCCCACGAATGTTATGTGTTCCCAAATTCACACCTACCACCTGTGACTAGAAAGGTCGATATCCACCCACACATGGTTAACCCATAGGACCCCAAAAGTGTGGTTAAGATATTCCTTGTAAATCTATGGGTTGGCCAATTTTTTATAATTTTTATTTCTTCTAGAATATATTAGTATAGTAATTTTTTCATATGGTTTTATTTTAATCCGTATAATATTTTTGTTCTTAGAATATTTGGTTGCTTATATTTTTTTTAACATTAAGACCAATTATATTAATGTTAATACATACATGTATCATAATTATTATAATTTTTATATCAAATTAATATTTTTATATCATTGTAAAATATTATTACTACAAATTTAACTATTCGTTATAAGTATTTTAAATTGAAAATATTATTCTGAAAACTATGAATTTTTGTATTCAAATAAATGTAATTTCAAATAATTAAAAAACAGTTGTATTTTTTATACAATGTATGTTTTAAAAACTAATAATAAATTCATAAGACCACAAATGTACACATTTAACATTTTTATCTCAAAATTATATTTACTACTAGTATTTATATCTTAGTTAAAATATTTTAGTAACCATATATTTTTTATTATTTTACTTGTCATTATTTTAAAACAATTTTAGTACAAATTTTTAAACTTTTGTTACTCTAATAATGTTAAGTACTTATTTATGAAAAAATATTATTAATAATTATTTCAATTTGGCATAAAAAATTATGTCTTATTGAATGAAAGTTATTTTTTAAATAATAAATTATATAAAAAACATTATATTTATATTAACAAAATAAAATAATCTTTATTGGAAGATAAAACAATATTAGTATTTTGATGATAATTTGATATTTATAACCAAAAATTATTTTGATTAAATAAAATCATACAGTTTCATAATAATAATTTATATCAAAACATATCGTATTCTATTTAAATTAGAAATAAATACATTCAATAATATTTATTTTAATGAAAAATATACATAATTTATTTGGATTTGATACCCCCCATAATTGAATTTCACCCTCACAATTCATTTTACCTCAAATTTTTATGGAAATCATGAATTTCCATTTTTATAATTATGAAATCTTGGATTTATAAAATTATATATTGTAAAGAGTAACCTAAGATTTAATTACCTATAACCTCAAATGAACATATTTATCACTTAAATTATCCTCAAATAAAAATCACCTAATCTCCAATGTTCTCTAAACCATGTCTCTCATACCAAATACGATGTCTTGCGTCCTTCACTCCTCGGTCTAGTGTTAAAAACATGTTGTATATTTTTTTAAGAAAAAGTAACTAAAAAATATATAGTTCTTTACACTTTATTATCTTTTTCAGTCTAGGTTATAGAGTATTAGGAAGATTTATTAAAAAATATCAAAAAATTATATAATTTATAAATAAACATATATTTGGATTCACTCATCCAAGATCCTTAAATGAAACCAAACACCTTTAAATCATCTAAAGATCCTGTGAAAAATATTTTAAAATGTAATGTGAGTGTAAAATTTCCCAGAAATTGGTTTTAGAATGAAGAGTAAATCCTTTTATAAATACTATTTAAAAAATATTTTGAAATTATTTCATTTTATGTCAAATAAAAAACATTTGATATAATAAATATATTTTCAAAAATTAATGATCTATGGTTTTCATGAAAATATATAGGAAAATACTTTTCAAAAATCTTTAAATGAAATAACATTTTGAAACCCCATTTAATTTTACAATAAATAACATTTGAAATAAACATTGGATTTCTTATTCAAATAATTAGAAATTTTCTTTGAAAATAATAACATTTTATAGATTAAAATGATACTTGGAAACCCTTAACAAATCAATGAGGTCCTATGAATCATCACTTTTAGTAAATCATCCCCTTAAGTTATTGGGTTCACTCTCAATTCCTCATCATCTCATTCAATACCCAAGTGCCAAGTTTTATTTTAAGAGAAAAAAAATTGCTTTAATGTTTGATTAATGACCCATTAAAAACCATCCAAAATTTTACCTATATGTTCTTATTTTCAATCATAAAATAAATAACCTTTATCATATGTTTCCTTTGAGAAAAATTCCATTAAATAAATCTATACATTTAAAGATAGAATTTTTAAACAATTCTTGAAATTTTAACTTAAATAAATAGATCAATAATCATGCATATAATGTTAATTAAAACTATAGTATATTTAAATTACTATAATTATGTAAAACATCCATAAGATTTTTAAAAGAACATTTCATGGAAAAAATTATAACTTTAAAAATCACTTGTTCTTAGGATGATATTAAACTCATAACTAGAACAAAACCTATTTCAAATACTCCTTATAGAATTCCTCCAACTGAGTTTTTTGGAAATAATGAAGAAACTCCATAAGAATCACGATAATGGATTCATTTTTCCAAGTGCATCGCCTTGGGGTGAACCTGTTCTTTTTGTTAAGAATAATTATGGATCAATATGACTCTGTGTTGGTTTTAAAGAAGTTAACAAGATAAATATCAAGAACAAGGATCCTCTACCCCATATTTATTACTTATTTGATCAATTTCTTAGACCTCAATATATTTACATGATTGAACTTCACTCTAGATATACTCAATTAAATGTTAAGAAAAAGGATATGCCCAAGATATAATTTCATAAAAGTTATTGACATTATGAATATATATTTATTCCTTTTGGCCTTACTAATTCCCCCACTATATACATGGATTTAATGAATATATTATTTAGATATTACCTTAATCAGTCTATGGTGGTATTTATAGATGATAATCTTATTTTTTTCAAAGATCAAGGAAGATCATGGAAATAATTTGATAATTTTTTTGATGACCCGATGGAAGGATAATATTTATGAACAATTTACCAAATTTTAATTTTGGTTTTTAATAGTTTCATTCATAGGATAGAAAATCTCAAGAAAGGGTATATTGGTGGATCCATCAAAGATGAAAGTTATTTAAAATTGTCCTAGACCAACCATTATGAATGAAATATATAGTTTTCCTGGTTTGGATGGACACTATCAGGTCATTTTGGAGAATTTCTCATGAATTTCTATTCCACTAACCATGTTAACTCCGTAGGGAGGTATGTTTCTTTGGAAAAATGAATGTGAAGAAAATTTCATGAAATTGAAGATAAGGTTAGTCAGTGAACTTGTGCTTACATTACCTTATAGTGGAGAAGGTTTTATAATCTATAATGATGCATAAAATAAGGTATTGGGATGAGTTTCCATACATAACAATATAGTTATAGCTTATGAATCAATCTAATTAAAGTTTTATGTGAAAAATTATCCAAATCATGATATGAATTTTTATAGGGTAATTTTTTCATTAAAGATATTGAGTCATTATATTTATGAAGAATGGTGTGATATATATACTAATTATAAATGTTTAATGTATATTTTTACCCAAAAAGAGTTGAATTTGTACCATAGAATATGGTTGTAGGTGATTAAGGATTATCACAACTCATTATATTACCACCCTGTGAAAGTAAATAAGGTGGATAATGATTTGAGTCAAAAAGACCATGAATGATAATCTATAATGAGGATAAAAATGCTCAAATATTTATGTATTTTCACAGGATATATCTATAAATCTTAATGGAATGGGGGAAATATTTTCTCAATAAAATAAGTGTTCAACCATCTATCCATGTAAGGAGTTAAGAGGTTTAGAAGGAAGATATAAAACTATAGAATAAGGTGAGAAATGTTTCTAAGAATAGCCTTGATTGTAGTGGAATTATAATATTTAAGAACTATATATGTTTTCCATACATACCAAATTTGAATAAGGATATGTTAGTGGAGGATCTTAGTTCTTCATTTTCTATCCATCGTGGAAGTATGAAGATATATAGATATTTGAAATATTATTTTTGGTGGTATGGAATGAAGAGATATATTGAAGAGTTTGTATATTTTTTCTTAGAATGTGAGAATGTTAAGGTTGGGAAATAGAATTATAAGGGGATGTTAAAATCATTTCCAATACCAGAATGAGAATATGAAAACAACACCATAGATTTTGTCATCAAACCCCCTAAAACATCTAAAGGTCATAATTCTATATGGGTCATAGTTAATTAAATTATAAAGTTAGAACACTTCATTACTATTAGATAATTTTTACCTTTGGACCAACTATATAGAATTTATATAAAGAAATTGGTACGGTTACCTGGAGTACTACATTCTATTGCATCTGATCGGGATCTATGGTTTATCTTTATATTCTAGAAGTCTTTAGTAGGCTCTGAATACAAAGTTGAGTTTTAGTACAACTTATCATCCTCAAATAGATGTTTAGTATGAGAGAACAATTAAATACATTGAGGATATGATGATATCTTGTTCTATATATTTCAAAGGAGTTTGGGATCAACACCTTCATCTAGTTGAGTGTTCTAACAACAATAACTTTCAATCAAGTATTCATATGGCTCCTTATAAAAACCTTTATTTAAATAAGAGTATAATTCTTAAATTATGGGTTGATATTGGAGAAATAAATCTATTTTTACCAGATCTAATAGATTAAATGACAGATAATGTCAATTCCATTCAACATCATATCAAGGTAGCTCAGAGTCAACAGAAAAATTATGTTGACAATCATCATCGTGGTATGGAATTTGAAGTTATAAGATGGTTTTTCTATGAATCTCTCCATGGAAAAAGGTTTTTAGATTCATAATGTAGGTAATGTTGAGGCCAAGATATATTTTATCTTTCTAGATTCTTTATTGAGTAAAGAAAATATCTTATCACTTGTTTCTTACACCAAACCTCTCTCAAGTTCATGATGTATTCTTTTTACATCTCTTGAGGAAGTACATACATAATCCATCACATGTAAAGAACTAAGAGGTTGTACCATAGGTTAATGATATTTATTATGAATAAAAAATAGTATATATGTTGTTTAAATTCATAAATTGATATGGAATAAGACTTCTCACCTAGTGAATGTTCTTTGTAAAAATCACAAATTCTAAGAAGTTATATGGGAACCCGGTGATGTAATAAAACAAAGATATCTTTAATTGTTTATATAATATTCATGAATTTTGAAGGAAAAATTCATTTTTTGGGTTCTATAATGTAACACCCGGAGATTTTTATGAAATAATTTTTTTAAATAATTTAAATTCTTAGATAGATTGCATTACATGAAACACAAAATTCAAATGAACTATGACATAATATTAAGATATTAATAATTAAAGAGACGGTTATTGCCTAGTCATTGGACTATTGGGTATGAATTTAAGTAGCTAAATTAGGTAAAATTTATGGTTACATGTGTATAAAACTAATTCATTGGTTATTTATTGATTGTAAATGATAATAAAAATCATTTGAAAAAAAATGAAATATTTTTTTGAAAAAAACAATTTTTATACGCGTAATGTATTTTTATCATAAAATTTTGCATTAATTTCTATTGTTAAATGATTTTAATTAAATTTATACACTATATATTAAATTAAATTTTTCAATATTCACTTAATACTTTTTATAATCATGCGACTATAATAATTCAATTTTTGTTCTTAAAAATGTTTTTAAGTGGTTTTTTCGCTAATTGTACTCTTATTTTAAAGGAATTTCATCATATTTTAGAATTTGAATTTTATAAAATTTATTCCATATTTTTAATAATGAGGTTCAAATTTGGAAAAGTTACCCTTTTTATTTTTTGTCAACATGAATAGTAACTGTGGTAAAATTAATCACCACAGTAAAGTGTAAATCTGGTTAATCAATGTTAAAACTAAGTGATAAGGTCATAATTTCTAATCCTAATTATTACTTGAAGAATAAAATTTTACCCTTATTATATTACTCTAGAAATATATTTTTTAATGGAAATATTTTAATGAGAATTACATATTTAATATTTAAAGCAATGTTAAAAAATGTTTGTTTCTAGATTTTAAATATCTTTTATTTTTACACATAGGGAAAAAATAAATTTATTAATGAATATAAAGGTATAATTTGATACTAATAAAATTATTCTGATAAAATAAATTTATTTATAATTTTTATTAAATATATAATTACCCTCAATTCTTTTGCAATGCTAATATAATATTTATGTAATTAATAGAAATACAAAATAAATGATTTTAAAATATTAAAAGTTTTTTAATTTAAATGATTTAATGTGTACCAAGAATTTTCTAAATCTATATGAAATATTTTGGAGGTTTTCAAGAATTATATTCAAATTCACCCTTTGACGTGAATTTTTTAAAATAAAAATAACTGAATTGTTTTAAAAATGACATTAATGATATTTTATAATAAATAATATTTCTTTAAATGAAATAAAATTAATAAAAATATTATATTCGAAAAAATGAATGGGATATGGTTTTAAAAATAAACCTTGGTCTATTTATTTATTTTCTGGCATTTTATAGTAACATTATTAACCCTTAGATGGTAGAAAACTTTAATGTTACAATAATTTTCAAAAAGGTTAATGAAGGGTTAAAACAAAAAGATATGGTTAAAAATGTGATCCAAACATGTAATAAAAATATTGTATAAGATTATATTGAATCATAATCATATAATATTTGAATATTAGCAATTTTTATCCATTTTGATGATAGAGTTAATATATACTAATGTAATATTTTAAGAATTATGAAGAGTGTCTCTCCCCTCAATAATAAAAGAGAAGCCCTCCTTTCTATTCTTCACACCACGTTGATATTTCTAGATTGAAAAAAATCTTAGAAGTTATCTTATAAAATGCCCTATTAACATCATATAGGTGTACTTCTTCCTAAAAAAATAACACTAGATCCCATAAGAGGGTATCTAAAATAATTGTTTCAAAGAAGAGATAATCGCGTTAACGGATCACTGTCTTTTTAATTATTATTTTACATCATATAAATCTTTTATATTATTTATAAAATTATATCTTAATCATCCTTAATATATTTAAATGTTATTATGATTATTAAACTACCTTTATTCACCCTCTTCCCACCAAATGGGAAGTGAAAATATCACTCGTCCATATGTACGCCTTACCATCTCCTCGTAGTGATTCAATTCATTTCACATCGCCGTCTTTTATGGATAGTTATTTTGATTGGTTTAAGGTTTATATATGATACTTATTAAATAATTATAATTTTCTAATAATAATATCATATCTAACTCCTTGTTTTCCATGCTATTGGAAAAGGATAACGTTGATCATGGGTACATATGGACCACCACCACCACGAAGTGATGTGAATCATTTTTCATTTATTTTTTACATAGATAATAATAAAAATATATTTAATGAATATATATGATATATTTAATATATTAATTATTCCATAAATTTTATTTATTATTTACATTTTTCATTCCAGTCATCGAAAAAAATGAAAAAAAAATCAAGTGTACATATGGCCTACCAACATAAAAAATAGTGTAATTTATTTTCCTAAATCACCCTTTAATGATTAATTATAAATATTTATATAATGGATATATATGATATTATAAGTATGTACATGATTATTATATATCATTATAATAAATTTAAATTTATAATACAGTAGGTTAGAGTGCCTACGAATCAAGTGGAACTCATTGCTAGGGATTTTTTTCACTTTTATTTCAATCATACACATGTTGTATACACAAATTGTTTATTTTTTAGTGTGTATATACTACCAATGACTGTATTTTATGATTATTCTCAACAAAATTATTATATATACATATACATATAATTTTATTTCTTTATTGGTGCTTATGATTCAAAAGATACCAAAATGGTAAGGATTGTATGTTACAACCACATTATTTATTGGGGTTCTTATTGATTTAGTTTTTGAAGATGAAATATTATGATATATCTCTCAAGAAACTCATGAATTTTCTTATTCTCTCATTATTTCATAAAAATATATGTTTTCATTTCATTTTCCTCACCTTAATTTCTTAATATTCCAAAAATATGTTTTAAACAAAAATCGAATTTATTTACCTCTTTGGTTGAAAGAAGTTTTTCTTCTATATCAATGTTTTCTAAAAATGTTTTAAAGAAGGTTTTAACTATTATAATATTAGTTTTTAATGTCATTTTTACCCATTTTTTAATTTTTACACAATGGTTTGAAAGAAATATATTTTTTATTTTCCTAATGAGGTAATTTGTGATTTTTTATGAAAAATAAATATTAAACGAATGTTTTTTATCTTATATGTCATGAATGGAATTTCACAATGTCATGGATAATAAGTTTGATTAAGAATTCATTACATGTTACCATGGTTATTTTTAAAGAAACTATTTTCCATAAAATTATGGAATATTTTATATTTTTAAGAAGTGATTTCAAAATGGAAATGTTATTTTCCTCAAGAATTTTTTGATTCATTAACAAAAAAACCTTCAATGTTTTCTATGATTTACTAGGAATATGATATAAGGACAAAATCCTTTTTATTCCTATGGATGGTTTATTATTATATGGTGTTTATGAAACATTTTCATTTTCCATGGGTTATGTTATGGTGAAATGAAAAAAAAATTATAAAGCCCATTTATTTTCATGGGTTCTTATATGATATGTTCTTATGGCACACATATGTATTATTAATATTATGTGATGAGTGGACCTATATCTCATTCCAATGAATCAAAAAATGATTATTGTTTCATGATCTCAAAGGGTATATATAAGGTTACCCTAATCCCAAAATAGGGTACATTGTAGGATATTTAATTCCCAAAGCAGGCACATAGGTGGTTAGACCAAGCCTAACATGTTATGAATGTATTAGTGGGTAACCCTGACATTAGGCTTTATATTATTATTTTAATGCCAAAAATACATGTCTTATTAAATTTTTATATTCTCATTATTCATATTTTTCGATTTATTTATGATTCATATCTTATGAACTACCACGATTTATGTCTTGACTCAAGATTACGATCTATGATATGCATGGTATCGTTACAAAATGTTATGCACATGTTATCAAACCATAATTATAATGTTTTTATTAATAATCGTAGATATCACCCATGTTTACCTTTATTGAACATTAGAGTTCGGCCTTTATTATTATTTATTTTCCCAGGTTATGAAGAATGTTATTACGTATAATATGAACAGTGTTAGTAATAAAGAAATAATTGAGGGATGATGCAGTTCATTTATGAACTAGTTGTTTATGTATTCAATTTTCCAAAGGCACTAGAACTATATGATTCTGTAATTGAACATAATGTTATGTAATGAATATTTATCTAATAAGAAGTGATATATATGTATGAAATGTATGGGTCTCTATAGTTGGTATCAGATCAAGGTTTAGTAATCCTTTTGAAACATGAATTATAAAACGTTTTTAAGAACCATGGTAATATTTATAAGTATTATCCTAATGTTTTAGTAATAATAATGAATGTTGGGGGCTATACCTAAGGTTTCATGGAAGAATATGTCACAATATAAAAATCTTAGAAATTATTATTTTAGTATTATGTTATTTCCCTCGATGACTAATGTTTCTCACACTATGATTTTTTGTTGTATTCGATGGTTAGAAACCAAATGAATCATATTAATGCTGAATATAATGGATGATGTAATGATTTTCCTCCTAAAACCAAAAACATTATCAAAGTATTAATGAAAAATCTCATTGTTATGTTCATAAAAATTTCTCATGATATGAATCCCACTTAGCTTCCAAACATGAAAATGTAGAAACAACACTTTTTTGAATCCTTCATGAGGAAATTCCCACCTTATTTTAGTGGGTCCACTAATCCACTAGTCATTTAGAAATGGATATGAAAAATTGAAAGAATATTGTCTATTCCCTAGTTTTTAAAAAATCATAAAGTTATTTCGGTTGTTTATCATTTGGAAGGTGAAGCAGATCAATGGTAGACTATTATCAAGAACATGAGAAAACTACATGAAATTAACTCCATGGAGTGGGATGACAATAAGATATTATTTATAAATAAGTACTTTACCTATATCATTCAAACATAAATGGAGAAGTAATTCCTTTAGTTAAAGTAGAGGGATGATGAATCTATTGGTTCCTTTAATGAAAATTTTGTTGGACTTGCGAGGTACGCTTATAGAATTATCATCCAATGTAAAAGTAAGGTTGATAGATTGTTTAATAGATTAAAACCAAGTCTTTTAAGGGAATTATCCATATGGGACTTTAGTGGCTATGAATAAAAAAATTATGTGTTATCAAGGTGGAAATAGATAAAGAAAGTTATCTATCAATCTCATGGTTTTGATATGAAAATAAATATTGAAATCAAAAGAAACTCTAAAAACCATAAAGATAATAAGATGTGACTTACCTTATTATCAATTTCTAGAGAAAACATGGAATAATAACTATTAAGGAGACTAAAAAAATTTTGTTTGGAAAGGAAGACCATTGAGAAACTGAATGTCGAAGTGATTGGAAGAAGTTATCTAATGACGAAAATAAATAGAAATATCCATAAAATGGACCACCCACAATCCAGTGTTTAAATTCCATGAGTATAAGAATTATTCTAACCAGTTCCCAAATCTAAAGTATAATGATAATTATAGTTAGATATAACCTATTAATCCTAGAGAAAAATTGAAATATCAATTGATCACTATTTCTAATGAAGGGTGTGATAATGGTGTTGTGAAAGTTACACTTACCATCCACTCAAGAAATTATAATGTCATATTTGACTCTATATCTAACCACTCTTTTATATAAAAATAATTTTCAAATAGTATCACAACACCAGCATAATTATTAGATGTTAAATTAGTATTAAAAACTCTTAATGATATGATGAATGCATCACAAGTCAATGATTATTCACTTGTTCTATTCTTTTGTAATTTTCATCTTGAAAATCTTATAATTCTTCAACTGGTAGAGATTGATGTTATTTTGGGTAGGGATTGGCTATATGTACATAAATACCACATAAATTTCTATAGAAGTGAATTCGTGTAAGATATTCTAAACTAGACTATGATAATCTATCAGTATGATGACAAATATGAACTTCTGATGGAAATCACATTCATTGCATGGTTCTTGATTCCTATACAAAATTGGACTTTATCTCTGATGGTTGGGGAGAAACTCATCATCAAAGATATAATATTGTAAAGGATTTTTTTTATGTCTTTTTAGATGAATTTTTAGTTCTTCCTCCAAGTCATGAAGTTGGGTTTTTTAAAGATCTTATGACATCCCAAGACCCATACACCCAGATCTGATGTTAAAAACATGTTGTATATTTTTTATAAAGAGTAACAGAAAAATATTGTTATTTACACCCAATGATGTTTTTTGGTCTAGGTTTTGGAATATTAGGAATATTCCTTACAATATATCTTATTTCTAAAAAATTTATAAATAAACATCTATTTTTATTTACTCACACTATCTTCTTAAACAAAACCAAACTCCTTTGGAACTTATAAAGATCATATGAGAAACATTTTAAAATATATAGTTATCATAAAATTTCCCAGTATGGGGTTTTAAAACTAGGAGAAAAATCCTATAATAAATCCTAAATAAAAATTATTTTAAAATCATTTCCTTTTATAAAAAATAATAATCATTTTTATAATAAATATATTTTCCAAAATTAATGACCTTGGGTTTTTATGAAAAATCCATAGAAAAATAATTTTCCAAAATATTTATAACATATATCATTTTGATAACCCATTTAATTTCAAAATCAATAACCTTTGTAATAATATTTGGATTTATCTATTAAAATTGAACTCACCCAGTCAGGATCCAAGTATCACTGAGAGGGGGAGGTGGTGAATCAGTGATATCTTTTTATTTTATGTTTCCCATTTTTTAAATAAACTTCACCTCCTATTAAAGAGTTCTTTCCCTGCTAAACACACAGAACCACATGAATAGAAGATTTACAAGGTTCACTACTCTACAAGAGTAGCTACGTCCTTGGTATGGTACAGAAATAATCCAGTACCACACAATACACTAGAAAACAATCATTTGATGTGGAATATAATGAGTAGGATATTCCCTTTCACTCATGAAGTACTTGGGAGATAATCCTTAAGTATGTGGGCACCCTCTTAGCACAAATAGGGTAAAGAAATATCTTTGTACTTATTGATAACCATTCACAAATCTGATATGTAAAAACAAATCTTCTCTTTCCTATCTAGAAGCTGATTCGAACTACTTGGACTTCATAATAATACTTAATCCTATACCACAGTCATATCTTGATCCAATTGAAAGAACTTCTCACTTAATTTGGGTACTCAAATCTTCTGTTCGCAGAGCTCCTTCGTGAAGCTCCTTCACAAAGCTCCCTGGTTTGCGGAGAACTCTAGTTCACAATGTCCCCTAGTTTACAAAGATCACTAGAACGTAGAGCTCACTATTTTTCAGAGCACAAATTGGTCTTTGGAAAGTTCTTGTTTTTCAAATCTCAACGGCTCACCACAAAGCTTCTTTACTTCGCAGAGCATACTACCTTCACAGACCTCGCTTCATCTGTGAACCTTCTTTGCAATTCGAGAGATCTCAAACTCTCGTTAAGTCTCTCTACTTCTCTCGATGGGGTAGGGGATAATTTATATGATTATCCCACTAACTCTAGAACCTTCTAGCCACCTCTGTGCCACGTCAGCATCAAATCACAGAGCTCCAAAATTTCTACCAAAATTCACTCTGTTTCTCAAAGAACCATGCCTATTTTCAAGATTTGTGTAGATCAATGTAATCACGAATCATTCTGTTAAATCCTTTGTGCCTCTATGATGTTCTTTCTTCTTTTGTGCCACCGTGAAGCTCTTTATTCCTTCGCCCCACCATGATGACCCTTCTTCCTTTGTGCAGCAAATCTTTCTTGTGAAGCTCTTCACCTCTTCCATTCGTGAAGCTCATCATAATCATGAAGAACACCATCAACTTTCATCATGTCTTCGTGAAATATACTTAATGAAGACCATATTTGTGAAATTCATGACTTTACTATATTTTGATATGCTCTTCAAGAAAATCCACTTTTCATGATGCTATCCCAACTCCAAATTTGGAAAACCAAATTTTTGGCAAACACTGGGAAACTGCACCACCTTACACACCTGCTTCTGCAAGTCCAACCATGATAATTCGTTGTATCATTTCTCCCCATTTCCTTCATAATTATTACATCATAAGTTCTCCAAAAAACTTATGATCTTTGTGAAATAAAGACCATAAAAGCATCATCAGATTTATCATGGAATATATTGTAACTTTCCTGTCTTTCCTCGCAAACTTATAAAAAGTGAAGTTATTTCCTTTCATCTCAAACTTTCTTGACAACAAAAGACAATAATTAGTTCATCCAACAACTTCATTATCCAAATTTTTCCTAACAACAATAATACATGTAAACCCTTAACAAATTCATGAGTCCACGAGTAGTATCACTTTTTAGGGCAGTGTAACGTTGAGTTCATTGGTTCACATCATATTCATCATCGTCTCATTTGATACCCAAGTGTGAAGATTTATTTTATGAAAAAAAATCTCATAATTTTCTTCTCATTCATAACCCATTATAAACCATTAAAAACATTATTATATATATTTATTTTATATATAGAATATAAATAATCTTTATCATAAGTTTCCTTTAGGAAAAATACCTTTAAATAAATCCATACATTTATAGATAGAATTTATAAACTATTCTATAAAATTTAACTTAAAAAATTCTTCAATAATCATTCATGGAGTGTTAATGAAAACTAAAGTAAATATCCATTCCAATAATTATGCATAACATCCATAATTTTTTTAAAAAGTTCATTTAGTGAAAAAAATTATAAATTTTAAACTCACTAGTTCCTGGGATGTTATAAAACTCATAACTAGAGCGACACCTATTTAAAATACTTCTTATAGAATGGCCCCAATTTAGTTGTTAGAATTTAATAAGAAACTATGGGAAAATATTAACAAGGGATTCATTTAGAGAAGTGTGTCACCGTGAGCTACACCTGTTCTATATTTTTATGAAAAAATATGGATCAATGTGACTTTGCATATATTATCAAGAACATAACAAGATCACTATCAAGAAAAATTATCCTATAACACATATTGATGACTCTTTTGATCAATTTCAAGGAGCTCAATAATTTTCCAAGATTAAAATTCATTTGAGATATCATCAATCGAGGGTCAAGAAGGAGGATATATCAAGGTTATCATTTTGTACATGGTATGGACATAATGAATATATAGTGATGATTTTTTGTCTTACTAACTCCCCTGCTATCTTTGTGGATTTAATTAATATAGTCTTTAGATATTACCTTGATCAATTTTTAGTAGTATTTATAGAAGAAATTATTATTTATTCAAAAATAAAGGAAGTCAATAAAGATCATTTTTAAATTGTTTTTATGACCCTAAGGAAATAGAATATTTATAAAAAATTTACCAAGTGTTAATTTTGGCTTCATAATATTTCATTATTAGGTCATGTAGTCTTAAGTGAGGGTATATTAGTGGATCCATCAATTATTGAAGTTGTGGGATGTTAGCATAGACCAATCACTGTAACTGAGATCTGTAGTTTTCACAATTTGGATATATATTATAGGCTATTTGTGGATAATATATCATGAATTAATAATCCATTAACCAAATTAACTCATAAGAAAGCTAATTTCCTTTGGATATGTGAATGTGAAGAAAATTTGAAGGAATTAAAGAGAATGTTAGTCAGTGCATTGTGTATACATTACCCTATAGTGGAAAATGGTTTGTAATTTATTGTGATGCACCAATGAATGGATTGTGATGTGTTCTCATGATGAATAATATGGTGATATCGTATTCATCATTCCAATTTAATGTTCATGAGAAAAAGTACCCAAATCATGATTTGGAGTTAGCTGTAGTAAATTTTTTATTAAAAATATGGGGGAATTATATTTATGGATAAATTTGTGATATATATAATAATCATAAAAGTTTTAAGTTTATTTTCACATAGAAATAATTGTATATGTTCCATAGAAGGTGGTTGGAGATGATTAATGATTATTACGGCTGAATACATTACTACCCTGGGAATGAAAACAAGGTGGATTATGCTTTGTGTTGAAAGTACCATGTTATCTTATCTATGATGAGGATCACAAATGATATTATATTTATATATTTTCAAAATATGAAGCCATAAATCATAAAGTAATGGGATATGTATTATTTTAATCAATTGAGTATTTGACTATATATCCATTTAAGGATTAAAGTGGTGTAGAAGAACGATATAGAACTATTGTATAATGTGAGAAATATTCCTAAGTTTAGACATGATTATGATGGGATGATATGATTCAAGAACTATGTATGTGTCACATCCCTACTATATATGAATAAGGATCTATTAGAGGAGGCTCAAAGTACATCATTCCTTATTTATCTAGGAATTATAAATATATATAGAGGTTTAAAATAGTTTTTCTTGTAAGATGACCTGAAGAGAGATATTGTAGAGTTTGTATCTTAGTGCATTGAATATCCATAAGTTAAGGAATAGATGTAGAAGTCTAAGGGGATGTTACAACTATTACACATACTGTAATTGAAATGGATAACATTACTAGGGATTTATTTTTCAAACTCACCAAAATGTTTAAAGGGCATAATATTATATTTTTTTATTCAATCACCTTAAGAATTTAGCACACTTAATTACTAATAAAGAATATTTTTCTCTAGAACAGATATCCAATATTTATATTAAGAAAGTGGTAAGGTTAAATGGAGTACCACATTTTATTGTATCTGGTCGAGATCTGAGGTTTACCTTGTAATTATTGAAAATTATTTTTTAGGATATGGATATAATGGTGAGATATATTACACTGTATCATCCTCAAAAAGACGTTCAGTCTATGAGAACAATTAAAAACCTGGTCTATATGTTGATTTATTATTCTATTAATTTCAAATGTGGTTGGGATCAACACCTTCCTCTAGTTTAGTTTTCTTAAAACAATATCTTTCTTATTAGTAGTCAGATAGATCCATATGAGGCCCTCTTTGGATAAAAGTGAATAACTCCAACATTATGGGATTAGATTGGAGAAATAATTATATTGGTACCTAAGTTATCAATGAAAATGACATATAAGTTTAAGTCCATTAAATATTATATTAAGGTAGCACATATTTGCTAGAAAAGTTATGATGAAACTCATTTATGTGTTATAGAATTTGACTTTAATTAGATGGTTTTTATAAGAATTCAACATAGAATACGGTTATGAGATTTATAAAGAAAGGAAATTAGATCCCTATTTATAATGTCCCTTTCAATAATTTTTATTGAGTTGGGATAGTATCTTATTTCCTAGTGCTTCTACCGAACATCTCTCAAGTTTATGATGTGCTCCATGCATCTCTCTTAAGGAAGTACATACTTGATCCATCACATATACTGAACTCAATGTTCATACCACTATAGAATGATTTTTCTTATAAAGAAAACTAGTATAGATCATGGACTACAGAGATAATGTGTTATGGAACAATACTACTCACATGGTGAATAGACTTTTGAGAAATCACAAATTTGACAAAGTTATATGGGAACTAGAGGATGTAATGAAATAATGATTTCCTCATTTTTTTGTCTAATAGTGATTAATTTTGAGGGAAAATCATTTTAGGGGGGTCAGGTATAAAGGGAAACCCTGAGGTTTTTATGAAATATATTTTTTCAAATAATTTAATTTCTTTGATATATTGTGTTACATGTAATGCCAAGAATATATGAATCGTGATATACTATAAACATATTATTATTTAAAGATATAATTATTGCATAATAGTTTTATTGGTGGGTTTGAATAATAAAAACTAAATTATGAAAAATTTATGGTTACATATGTATAAATTCAATTCATTGGTTGTCAATTGATTATAAAAGAAAATAATAATCATTTGAAAGAAAAATAAATATTTTTCTAAAAAACTATTTTTATTCACGCAATGTATTTTTATCTTAGTAAATTAAATTAATAACTATTTGTAAATGATTTTAATGAAATTTATACATTATATATTCAATCAAATTTTTTAATATTAATTTAATATTTCTATTAATCATGGGACTAAAATAAATCTTTTTTTATTCTTAAAAATGTATTTTCCTAAGAAGCGATTTTCATCACGTATTGTGCTCTTATTTAAAATTAATTTATTCTAATTTTATAAATTCAATTTGATAAAATTTATTTCCTCTTTGAAATAATGAGTTTCAAATTTTTTAAATAGTCATTTTTTATTTTTGGTCAAATGAATAAAAACGCGTTAAAATTTAACACCTTGTTAAAGAGAAAATATTCATAATCTAGGATAGAACTAAGTTTTTGGGTGTTATATTTCCTAAAAATTATTATTGGATTAAGATAATTATACCCTTATCATATAAGGCTATAAATATATCTTTTTAATGTATATTTTTCAATGAAAATGACATATTTAATATTAGAATCAATTAAAGTTGAAAAATGTCACTCTCTTGGTTTTAAATATCTTTTATATGTCCACATAAGAACAAAAGAAGGTTTTTGATGAATAAAAATGTCTATATTGAAATTATGAGAATTATTATTATGATATAAATTTATTTATAGTTTTTCTAAATTATATAATTACCTTAAATTCTTGTGAAAATCTAATACAGTATTTATGTAGTTAATAGAAAAAATAAAACAAATTATTTCAAAAATACTAAAATTGATTTAATTTGAAAGAGTTAATTTGTACCACGACTTTTATTGATATATATGAAAAATTATATAGTTTATATGGAATTATATTCAAATTCATTCCATGTATTGATGTATTTAAAGTTAATTTAAAGTAATAGTGTTAAAAATGACATTAATGGTATTTTATAAAAAATAATATTTTACTAAATGATATAAAATTCATAATAAAATTTTTTTCATTCAAATGAATGGGATATGTTTTAGACATAAAAAATTTCCCATTTATGGATCATGTGTCATTGTATTGTAACTTTGTTAACAATTAAATGAAGAAAATATCAATCTTATGGTAACTATCAAAATGGTAAATGAATGATTAAAACAAATAGATAAGGTTAAAATTGTGATCCAAACTTGTCCAAATGTTATTGTATGAGATTATTTTGACTCATAATCATCTTATATTATAATTTTATCAATTTTTATACCTTTCGACAACAAAATTAATTATTTTAATTTAGTATTTTAAGAATTTCTAAGAGTTCTCATCCCTCAATTATAAAAGGGAATCTCTCCTTTATCTTCTTGACACCACATTGAACTTTATAGATTGATGAAACTATACCATGTTCTATTCTAAAAATACTAAGACACATTATATAGGTGTCATTATTTCCAAAATTCCAACCATATAGCCATTAATAGTATCTAAAGGAGTCATTTTAAAGAAGCGGTCATCATAACCAATCCCTCCCTATTTAATTAATCCTTTACATACTACAAATATATTTTATTATTCCTAAAATAATAACTTCATTATTGGAACATCCCAACCCAGGTTCCACTTAACCTATGACCAATATAGTGGGTTACATAGCCTCAATAATGCCTCTCTGTATGCCAGAGTTTGCCGACTAGTAGCGATGGTGTAAAGGTGGTACAGTGGGGAGACTATATTATCTATATTAGAAATGGAATAGTAGAAACATAAATAAAAATACAAAAGTAGTGGATGAATTCATAAATAGAATGAAAAATTAATCAATTGTGGAAGTAAAAATAATTGAACAACTGATAATACAATCAAAAAATCAACTAAGGCGGTGCTAGGTACATTTATGCATGTCATGCTAATACAAAAAGGGAATAGGGGAACAAGCATTCCATCATTCCATACAAAAAGTAAAAAAAAGATTTTACTCTATCATATTGAGATAATGTTGGGTTCTCTTCTCGTAATCTCCATCTATAATAAAAATCATATCAACAACATATAGCAGGGCCCTTTCCCTTATTCATACATTCATTCAAATAATATTCTCCGGTACCAAAGGCAGCCCAAGTATGTTGTGAGATAAAAATCTTGGTAGGCCACCACCAACAGTGTCTACACATAATCCAAGTAGTTCTCATAACTTAACAGTGTGATGGTATAAATGTAATAAGAAAACAATGCTAAAATAAATAACCAGCCTACCCAAGTTCCTATTAGACACCTGGAGGGTCAACCTACTTCAGCTCATGTCTAGAATGTGTCTTTGATAAGGATATATACATATATAGTATAATTATATATTTCATCCACTTATATGAACCAAGTACGTGTATCCATAAGTGGTCAAATACCTAGGATACTAATTGCTGGCTAGACCAGGACGTAACTCAAATATACACAACCAGTATAACTAATCCTATAAGCTTAATTAATAGGGTACAAACCCTCATCTTATAATGAGTGGGATACATTAATCCCATCACTTGATATAGTGATTCTTACATCATGTTAACACTCTAAACATGGTATGTGGTGCATCGATCCCAACGTCCAACTAGTATTAGTGGCAGGATTTGTCATACTCAACCCCCGATGTAAGGGATAATGATTTTCTTCCACGCCCAATAACACCCTTACCATCACAACATATCCTATTTCATATCATGTCATATAAATATAATAATCATGAGTAAATACCTCTCATTATTCTCATGATTCAGGTTCAATTATAAATAAATCATTATCATTCTTAATGTGCACTTACAATATCTTAAGAGAAGGTGCGGTCTTACCACCATTTTTTATTCAAACCATTTCATTTAAGTCGTTATATTTCATTTAAGGAAAACGAAACCATAATTAATAGGTCATCCTATATAAATCCAACCTATCCAATTTATTCAACATGGAATTACAATTAAAAAAGCTCAAGTGGTCTTTTAGTTGGGTGTCATTGTAAGATTTGAAAATTTCCTACATGTTCAAATCCAAATATAGAATGTTCTAAACACCTAATATGTGATTTGGTTTATTATAAATATTATAAAACTAAGGAAATTCAAACAATGAACAATGTTGAACGCTCAGAAGGTGATTCGTGAATTTTCACATTTAACCATAAAGGGATATTTGACTTGGCACACTCAAGGTGCGTCCATAAATGGAGTCATCCACTTCTAATCAACATGAAAATATTCAATATACATTTATCTTGGTGCAAGGATAAATTTAACATGAATAAATTAATATAAGGTGTACACTTGGTAATAGCCAGTATGCGATACAATAGCATAGCTATTCAACAACAAAACTCATAGGGAAATGACTAGACAACCTACCTCAAGGATGTAGATGACTCCTGGCTTAACATCAACCTTATATTTGAAGTATTTTAGAATATATTTAGAAATATACTAATGCCATGAAAAATAGGTCAAACGATATTGTACCAAAATAACATCATAAATTCGAATAAAAACTTGAATAGGAAGGGAGAGGATGGTAGAACTCATTGAGATGGATCCAATTATTTCAATAGTTCATGAATAATACTTCAGATTAGAAATTTATCTCAAAGACTAACTTGATGTATTTGGGATCTCACAGGTGATGATAAACCAAGAATAGTTCTTGGAGGGAGGATAAGGAAGAAATAAAGAGAGAAAAGTAATTAAAATTGGTAAAAATTTCATTTCACCCAAATATATAAGAACGCATGGTTTGAACACATGGTTTGTAAAATCATGTTCCATTCATTGTTATAAGGGGAACCTCACATGGTTAGGTGCACAGTTTATCTAACCATGTGAAAATCAGGAAAAAAACACTATTCAAAAATTGCAGGTGGTTCGCATGGTTGTGCGCCTTGGGTCGCATAGTTGCTGATAAACTGTATGGCCTAAAAGTTCACACTATCTATAACAACAAAATTTATTGAAACTATGTGGTCTGGGCTGCATGGTTTTCTCTAACCAAGAATCTTGGTCTTTTCCTCCCATTTTATGGCTTCAAGCTACAAATGAGCCTTAGACACACCCGATACCTCCTTGAAAAGATTAGACATCATTGTCAGGGATGTTTAAATGAATTTAAACCAAAAACTAATGATTTGTACCTTTTTAAAAATTTGGGCCATTAAAATTATCCTAAATATAATTAAATTTCATTATGATTATTAAACTACCTTTATTCAAACTCCTTCCATTAAATATGAAGTGAAAATATTACTCGTGTGTATGTACGGCTAATCGTCTCTAGGTAGAGATATGATTCATTTCTCATCACCAATGTTTATGGATGGTTATTATGATAGTTTTAATTAATATATATGATAATTATGATATAATTATAATTTTTTAATGATAAATTTATATCTACCTTCTTACCATCCAAATGGTTGGAAAACGATAATGTTGATCATCTATACGTGTGGATTACTACCTCCATGAAGCGATGTGAGTCATTTTTTATTTTTGTTTTAATTAGATGGTAATAAGGATTTATTTAATGAATATATGTGATATATATGACATAATAATGATTAATTAAAGATGATCTATTATTTACCTTTCTTTAATTCTATCTTTTTAAAAAATTTAAAACAACGTCCATGCATACACATGGCCTACAATCTCTATGAACGACATAATTCATTTTTATATCTATACCTTTAAAGAAAGAATATAAATATGTATATGATGGGTATATATTATTTTATAATTATGTACCTAATTCTAAAATTGAATTATAATAATTTTATATTAATTATATATGATCTTATATTTCCTTCGAATCAAGTGGAACTCAAGTTAAGGGATTTTCCTCCAACTTTTATTTCTGTGGGAAAAATGCCTTATACACCACTTGATTCATTTTTGTGGTGTATATAATTACTAGTAATTTATTTTATTATTATTATCATGAAATTTATGTTATATACATATAAATTTAAAGTTCTTTATTTAATGGGGCTTATAGTTCAAAAGATACAAAAGTGGTAAGAGTGTTTTGTTATAACCTCATTATTAATCAGGGTTCATTATGATTTAGTTTCTGATAAATAAGTATTATGATCTATCTCTCAATAATCTCAAAAGAATTATTCTTATATATTTATTTCGATAAAATACATGTTTTCCGTTCATTTTCCTCATATTATGTTCTCATGACACTGAAAATGTGTTTTTATATAAAATCAACTTTATTTCTATCATCAATCGATAAAAAAAATTATTCCATATCAAATTTTCCTAAAAAAGTTGTAAATAATTTTTTTACTATTCTAATATGATTTTTTTAAATCATTTTTAACATTTTTTTTCTTTTTAAAAAATATTTTTAAAGTAATATTTTTTCCATTTCCTAAACAAGGTACTTTGTGACTTTTCTAAAAAGTATGGAAGGAATTTTTTTAAATTATAAAGCATGAATTGAATTTCCCACCATCATAAACTCACAATGTTTGGAATATCCCTTTAAATTTTAACAGGGTTATTTTCAATGAAACTTATTTCTATGAATTTTTTAAAAAAATATCTTTTTATGATGTTTTTTCAAAATGGAATGGTTATTTTCCTCAAGATTTTTTTGATTCATTAATAAAAACAACCTTCATTGTTGATTATGCATTACTAGGAATATGATACAAGGATACCACCCTTTGTCTTCATATGTATTGTTTATGATGATATGGTGTTTTTGAAACACATTCATTTTTTCATGAGTTAAGTTATAATGAAGTGATGCAATGTTGATGAAATCCATTTATTTTTATTGGTTCAGATATGATATGTTATTATGGTAAAAATTTGTATGATTGTCATAATATACCAGGGGGTACCTATATCTCTCTATAATATATTTCATAGTGATTAATATTATTTTATCTAAAAGGGTATATATAAGGTTATCCTAAGCCCAAAATTGGGTACATAGGAGGATATCCCAATCCTAAAGTAGGTAAACATATGGTTATACCAAGCCTAACATGATAGGAATGTATTTGTGGGTATATTCAACATAATGCTTTCTATGCTTACGTGTATAACAGAATTCCATTTATTATACCATTTTTATGCTCTTATGGTTCATATTATTTTATTAATTTATGATTAATGTCTTATGAACTTCCAAGATTTATACTGTTACTCATGATTATGATCTTTGCTATGTTTGTTGTGATTTTAATATTTTATTTTCATATTCTCATACCTTTATTCTCATGTTTTTCTTATGTGATCATAGTTATCTCCCTTGTTTACCCCTATTGGGAATTAAATCTCACCCTTTTTTATGATTTATTTTCATAGGTTATGAAGAAAGGTATTATATATAATATGAATGTTCATAGTTATGAAGAACTAATTGGTAGATGATGTTGTTCATTTATAAAATATGTTTTATGTATCTATGTATCTAATGGCACTATACCTATAGAATTTTGGCATGGATCTTCATGTTGTGTTGATAATATTAATCTAATAAGATGTGATATCTATGAATGAAAAGTATGGGTCACTATAATATATACCACACAAAAGAAAAGGGTGGTGAATTTTTCATAATTATCCCAAAAATAAATGTGATACTAGAAATCCCTTACCTCATGTCTCGACTTCCCTTGTACATGTTCTAACCTCCTATTATATAGACATCCTCTATAGTTTTTCCCCAAAAGACTTATCAGGAGTGTTGTCTAATAAAACTATGGCCTCAATGTTATGAGGAGGGATTTAAGGAAGGTATTTGGGTAGGTATTTTCCAAACCAAAAGGCTTTGTAAGTGTTAATAGGAGAGGATAGGGGTACCATTTTATAAGTGGGGGAGAGGACACGAATGGAATTATTGAAAAGAGAAAGTTATACCCACATTTTACACATGTCACAATGCACCAAAATGGATTATTATATAACCATATATAAGATATGTTCAAAATATGTACAAGAAAATAATTAGACACTTTTTGGGTCATTTTGAACCTTATTTGTTTCGTTTAACCCCCAGTAAACCTGTTTTATCATTGACCTTGGTAATTAATTTTTACTCTTTTTACAATTAATTATGACCAAAAATTAAGTTGACCTTACTGTATAATATTAATTATCATGATTTAAAACAAGGAATTCATTTTTTAAAATTCAATTCATATAAGTGGTAGAATTAAATTAAAATTAAATCTGTAAATGCGACGAAAAAATAGTTTTCCAAGGATAAAGTTATAATGAGTATATGATGTTTTTATATCCAAATTGAGCATATAAACGATTATAATAACATAATTTAGTTTAATAATAATATAATTGAACTAATTTTACTTTTAAAACCATATTTTAAAAAATGGGACTTGTAAATGCTTTAAAATAAAATTCAATTATTAATATAAAATAGTATTTTTCACAATTCATTGAAAAATTATTCTTTTGAGAATATTTTCAAAATTTTAATCTAAGTTAATTTTGGAATGTTCATTTAAAAATTATATTTTATTTTTTCAAATAAATTTTTTCAAGCTGAAAAAATTAATTTTATTATTTTTTCCCAAAAAGCAGTGAAAAACCTTTTTTGAGAAAATGTATTTTCTAAGAATTTAAATACTTTACTAAAAATTAAGTACTTTTTATCAATATGTTTTATTTATATAAATTCATTGGAATTATTTTTAAAAATGTGTGTATTCTTATTCATACCTCCATGTTTAACTAAAATGTTATAATAGTCATGTTTGAATTATTATATTAATAGTTGTGGGTGTAAAGGATCCCAAGTCCTCACAAGCTACTCAGACTTAGCTCGAAAAATACTCAAACTCATCTTGGTTTCTTTATTTTATCTCAATCTTGATTTAATCTAGTACTAACATGAGTCAAGTTTGAGTATTATAACAACATGTTCGAGTATCTATCTATACTAATCAATCATATAATTTTTTAAAAATATTATTTTTATTCAATATATATGTATTTAATTTCGATCTTGAGATTTTGATCTCAAGTAAAAACTTCTACTTCAAGGTTAAATTCAAGCTATATTTCAAAATTGATATTATGAAAAAGTATCCTAACTAAACCAATTTGATTCCAATCAAGTTCTCAATCTAGCTTGAACTAATCTCGGGATCGAGATGAATGCAGGAAATCAACACTCGGTCGAGCTATGAGATAAGATCAAGAGACAAGTTCAAGTACCGATATTGAGCTCGAGTACTAATATACTCAACTCAAATCAACATAATTACACCACAATTAATAGTATATTATGGTTCATTAAAACTCGGTGTTGTGTGTAATAAAATCTATCAAAAAATAATTTTTTTTAAAAAAATTAATGTCATAGGATGTTAAACACATAAAAAATATAACATCAGGATTGTAAGACATCCAGGGTAACATAGTTGATGGTATTATTAAATAATATCTCCATTAATAATGATTATTCATTAAAGGATATTGATATAGATAAAAAAACTTTTAAAATATCATTGTAACATTTCTTGGAGAAATACCAATTTCATTTTAAAATAACTTTCCTAAAATCTAAAAATTATAACAATATTTGGGAAAACATTTCATTTGAAAAGAATCATGGAATATTTTAATGGAATATATATGGAAAAAATAATAATGGTGGAAGTAAAATCTATTCATGTGGTAAATGTTAAAATAATAACTCTCTTCACACCTTTTGGTAAAAAGTATGTCTTTTGGAATATAATAAGAAGATTAATTTTAAAAAAATTATAGCAAGTAAAAGGTTTATAAAATTGACTTTAATCAATCATTATATAAGAGTATAAATATTGTTGAAAATATTTTAAAAAAATATATAGACATGGAAGAAAAAATTACATGACTGAATATAAAAACCAATTTAGGTTCCCTTTAAAACATTCCTCAATACTTTTGAGTATACTAAGAGAGTAAAATGAAAGGAAAACTTATAATTTATAGAAGTTACTATAGGATAATAAAATACAAATGATTTTTTTGAGGTGTATAATATAACATCCTTGTTAGATATTTAAGCACAAACAATATCGGTAAAAAGTGAGATTGTAACATAAAAACCTTATCACATTGGAAATAGTTTAATCATAAAACCATCAAAATAAATAACATAAAATGAAAAATTAAATACCATGAATATAAAAAGATTTATTATTAATAAATAAAAGGGGTAATATAAATAGCATATAAATAAATAAGTTGTGGATATGGAATGTTTATAATATAAAAAACTAATAAAAGAAACATTTACCACTCTAGTAACTTTTAAATAAAAAGGAAATTTTAATAAAGAAAATTAAAATAAATTTTAGGCCACAATAATTTCATCAAGATAATGATAAAAAAACATCCTTATTTAAGTATATACACCATAAAAAAGAAACATGTGGTGAAAATGGATATGCCTCAATTAATAGATATTTAAATGAGGAATACATTACAAATATCATAACATTCATGTAATAATTAATCAATGAAGCGATTATGTTTGAAAAATTTAAACCTTCATTAAAAAAGAGGGAATAAAAAATAAAATAATTTGATGTGATTCCATACATAATCTTAGCATAAAATTTTAAATAAAGAATAAATGTAATCTAATAAAAGAAAATTGATAAAAAAAACTATAACTCATCTCCCAAATCTTTTTTTACATTATCTAACACCAGAATAAAAAAAATTATATTGATTTTAAATTTTATCAATAACCATTTCCATTTTTATTCCATTATAATTATTCATTTTATTTCATTTATTACTACGAATAATTTAATTACTAAATTAGTTATGTTTATGTCTGATGTTTTTAAGATGTACAGTTCATAATCACAAAATAACATTAGTAGGTTGATAATGGTCAAAGGGGTCATGAATCCATAATCTCTATAATAGTAATAATTAAATAATTTTAACTTTCATAAACTAAGTACACATTTGGATTCATCCATGAATGATGGACAGGAGAAATTAATCATATCACATTGTGGAGGTGGTACTCCACTCGTACACACGAATGGAACTATCATTTTTTAAAAAGTGGGAGTATAAGAAGGTAGGAAATATCATATATTTCTAAAATCATAATTCTATCATGAATATCACATATATTTATTAAATCCATCATAGTAATTGGCCTTGTGAAGTGGTGATGAAAAATCAAACACATCTCTTTATAGGGGTAGTAGTCTACACGTACGCATGTGCAATGATTTCATTTTATATAGGATATAAAAGGTGATTATTTAGGGTTTTTCAAGTAACAAAATAACATTTCTATATGTGGAATAATATAATTTTATTATATAATCATGGATAAGATTTGATTTAATGAGGAAGAAGAACAAATAAAATTAAAGAACTTAGTTAATAGTTATACCACTTCTTTGGAAAACATCCTTTGGATTACACATTAAGATTTATGGGGAGGACTTTGGGTGAGACCAGATCCTCTAGTTCATGAGGGTGGATTATTTGGAATGTATTTGGGAATATATTTTTTGAGATAAAATGATCAGTGTTTTTTAGGAATATAATATATAGTGTTCCCTTTTATAAGTGAGTGGAGTGGCATAATTGTAAATTTTAAGAACATTAGAAAAATATCATTATTATTCCACAAAGCACATAATGGATACAATTTCAAATTCAATACCTGATAAACTCTATTTTAGTTTATCTAATTAAAATTAAACATGTTTAATCTTCATTTCAAACATTTTCTTTTGGTTTAACCTCCTCATTAACCCTTTTAAACATTAATTGTATTAATATATTTTTCACTCTTTACGGGTTATAAATTTACTTATAATGTTGAAATTGGACCAAAATTTTTACATAGATGAAAGTATAATCCCTTTATCATTCCACTTATTCTACTTAAGTACTTTTTATTTTTTAATCATTTAATAAAATATAATTTATCATAAAATATCAATAAAGTGTTTTTTCGGACTATTTAGTTAATTTGACATTAAAGGAATCATGAAAGTTATCTAATTCCAGTATAAATACTTTTAAAATTAATTTTACTTTTTAATTACCTTTTAAATTAATGTAATACCATAATTAATGTAAAACATATTAATTTTATAGTTTTAAAATCATGTACCATAATTTTTCTACTACTTGCACAAGCACGGTGTCAATGTTGCGTAATCATTTAAGGCAATTTTACTATCATTAAAAATTAAAATTAAATTAATAACATTATAATAAATTTTTTATGTTCAAAATAATATTTTATATTCATTAAAAATCTCTTTATCTCAATGAAAACATATAAGATATATTAAAGTAAGATAGTGACATTTCGTTTAATTTTCATTTACTTAAAATAATATAAAGGCTATAATCAATGCAAAGTTGAAATAAATTTACATATTTTTGAACAATGGATGTATTTAGTTTGAAAAATATTAAAATAAAATAAATTCTACTATTTGATATAATTTTAGGCCTTATCTCTTTGTTTTAACCATCATTTACACGTTTTACCCATAATGTAGTGACAAAATTGTTCCCTTGATTACTATTTATAAGGGAACAAAATAAAAGGGTCCTATTTAAAAAATTTGATCCTCGTAATTCCAGATATTGAATCCATTTTTCAGAATTTAATTTCTATAAGTGGAAGAAATCTATTTTAATATAAATGCATAAAATGTAATGAAAAAAATGTTTTTTAAAAAATATGTTTAGAAGATTAAAAATGAGTTTATACAAAATTTATATATGATTCTAATTAATTTATAATAAATTGTATTATGTCTAGTTAAATTATAGTTCTGTTAATTTAATAAAAATATAAAATATACTAGGTTTTTTATATTGCTTGATTTAATGAAACTAAATGACAGATTTTCAAAATTTTGTATTTTTCACTGTTAACACAAAAATCATCCTTTTTAGAAAAATACCAAAAATTAATCCTTAAAAAATTTGTAAATGAATATAAGGAAAAAATAGTTCCATTTTCTGAAATAAAATTTCTAAAATTAGAAAACAAATAATTATAATATCCTTACTTAAAATGAAAAATTCCCATTTTAAAGAAGATGTGTTTTTTGAAGAATAAAATTTTTTTATCCTCATATTTTGCCTAATAACCATAATTAAATGAATTATCATTCAATTTATTTTATATATATATATAATATTCTAATTTCATGAGGATCATTTATCAATGGTGATTAATTTAATCTATTACGACAAAAATACATTGTACATGTAAAAACAATTTAGAGAAAATCGTGTTTTTACTATAAAAGATTTTATCATTGTTTCTAACCAATTGATCATCATGGTATAATTGGTTATTCATTTTATTATGGAAAAAAATTATACATATATTTCATAATAAAATTATTACTATTAGTTCCCTCCAAAATAATTCCAAGGGTATAACTATCATATTTAAATAAAAATATTTATATAGTATATCATGGTTTATTGAGGCTCAGTGTTACAAGTGATACACACTATCGATCATAAAATTATTTAACTAAGAATTAAATATTGAAATTTTTAGAGTTTACATTAAGACCACTACCCGAATAGAAACCCAAATCATAATGAGATTCCTAATATTATTCTTCCACAAACTCTTGTTAATCTCATATAGTTTGTTTTAGCCAAGATATGGGAAGGACAAAAGGAAGATCACCTGGTCCTGACTTCTGGAAGCTGGTAATGGTATTTTATTTTTCTTTAGTTTTTTAGAGTTTCATAAGGGGATTTATATAAGTTTTTCATCTATGTTTTTTGATTTTTTTAAAGATCCTTGAATAGTGGAATTAGAATAAGGTTGTTTTTGGTGTTTCATGATTGTGATCCACAAGTATTTGAGTTGGGGATAACCTAGTTCACTGGTTTGTGTTAATGAAAATTAAGTGTTAATTTTTATTGCAAAATTCAATCCCTCTCATAGGTTCATTTTTTCAAGGCTTCCCATATGGTGGAAAAATATATGAAACCTATGATATGGGGTTTATTTTGCTACTATTTCATTTTGAGTTTTAAACTAAGATGAATAAGATTGATGAAATATGGTTCTAGGTTCATGTGTATCTATTGGTGAATGTCTAATATATGTATTGTGGGTTATTTCAAGATAATATACATAATATTGTTACTATATTTTTTATTTTTATAATACTTAGGTTGGTTCATTCGAACTAAGCTACTACTATAGGAGTTAATATGTGTCCGATATATATTTTTTTCTAGAATGATATGGATCAAGGATATAATAAAAACGTCTTAAACCAATTTTTTGTTCTGATAGAGATGGTCAAAAGGTGTTTACAAGGGAACTGGATGAGAATATTAACTAAATATGGATCTAGATGGGAATATATTCTATGTTCTAACCAATGTGATTCTGAGATGGAACACATATTCTAGAATCATATTTAGTTAAGAGGACGAAGGTAAAATCGCTATTATTATATAAATTTAAGCATAAGACTATCATTTGAACTATATTAGGTTAATAATCAACCAAAAATATAAAATGTGATATTAAATATTAGTTTATATCTATTTTTTCATGTATGGGTGGGGGTGGTATTCCCATTCCTAGTTTTTTCATTCTTAGAATTATCTTTGTATCTTCGCTATGAAATATATTATTCTCTCACTATGATATGTTGTCTTCTCCTATAAAGAACTCCTATCTCCATTATTATGGAGATCTAATTCTTTCCCAATAATTTAATGGTAGGAAAAAATGAATTTTTTGAGTTCTATAATTATTTTTGGGCCCTATTTTGAATGATACATTTTATTATGGAAACCTAAATAGAAAAGAAAAATGGAATGGAATATGAATCATGGAGAAAAAAAATTTCTAGAGGTAGAAATTTTATGATGGAAAATAAATTGAAATGTTTAAAAGTAAAAAATATCCATTTAACCATCCCTACAACACATACTCATCAATTCCCATCCTCTATGATATCATTCAAGGACTCCATAACCCCATCACATAACCCCCTCACTAAAGACCCATCATTGTAGAACTATCCTCATTTCTATTCCCTAGAATCCCCTCACCAATGGTGGTTTCAACTCCAGAATATCTTATAGAAGCACTATCCATTATCAAGGAATCAAATACCCTTTTTGGTGGTGAGAGATTAGGGATGGTAGTAGAAGTTCATCAATGATGGAATTGATGATGCAGGCGATTCCATTTGCGGGAAGGTGGTTATAGAAACATGGATTATTCTAATTAGAGGGCCTAAAATTCATCCATGGGTAGGGGAAATAGTTTAAGGATGATGATAATGTGGTTATGGGGAATTAGGAAGAATGTGGTGTAGTGGGTACTATTGCCCCAATATTTTTCTTCCAAGATAGAATTTCTTTTAACAACTTTTTGGATTGAATGTTGATTCTATGAAATGATGGAATTATATATTCCTTGGAATTGCTCTTCCAATGTACCAAAAACCCAAATAACCTGATTTATTTTCTATTTCCACTTCCCTATACTCCATTCCATCATTTCAAACTTGGAATTTTTATTCTAGATTTTCCATTCTAAAATTACATTAATGTTTTAACTAATTATATTTTTTGATTGTGTTTATTTTCTCTATAAAATATAATTCATCTCTTCCTTCTCACACATTATACTTCTATTTAGTATCTTTTTGTGATATATGATGGAACCAAATTATTCAATTATCATGATTCATGATATAATTATTCAACAAAAATAGAATAATTATTTATATATATTTAGTTTTTGGTGTATAAATATTATTATTTTAATAAGAGAGGTGAATGATGATTGATGTTGATTCATTTTCTTAATGTGATTTTTAAGATCGTATTTATTTTAATAGAATAATCGTATACATCGCTATAACTATGTAGATAGTATCTTTATCACTTACAATAATCAGAATTTTTTATTTCTTTAATTGTGTTTTATATGGAATTCAAACACCTATAGAATACATATTCATTTTCCACATATATACCCACTGTTTTGTCTACTTTATCATTATACATAGTATATTTTTTATAATAAATAATGATTGTGACAATAGTAAAATTATTCTTTGTTATTCTGCCTCCTTGTGATTGATCCTTGGTCATGTGTAACTATTGTCCCTAATTATCTAAATAAGAATTTTTATTTAAATAGACACATTAAAAAAATTCTTCAACCATAATTAAATTATATCTATATGTGATAAAAAATGGGAGAATAAAATAGAATTTTTTTTCAAGCCATCGGAACTCAAGGAGTTGGTTATTGAATCCTTAAGAAGATCTAATTCATTAAAATTAATCTACATGTTTCCAAAAAATAAAAAATGGGTGATTGAATAAGGAACTTATGAATTGAACTATCAAGGGGGTGGGGGTTATGAGTTGACCTCAATTTAGATATAGACAATATTAAATTTATCTTGACACCAATTGGGTGGAGAACTCTCAAAAACATTATTTCATCCTATAATGAGGTGTTTACATAACTCTCACACTAAGATCATTCTATGAACTATTTTTTGAGATAGTTCATTCATAAACCATGAATTCGGTTTCATGTTTTTTCCATTAACAATGTACTCATTCATGAGTTGGAGGCCAATTAGAGATTTCCTAATCTAAAAGATTTAATATTTATTAATTTTAAGAGATTCACAATATGAAGGATGTTATCACATCATCCTAGGGTTAAATAAATGAATAAATTTACTCTTAATAAAGGATTCACATTAATATCCATATATGTTACACCACGGATATTTTCCAAAGGAGTTGAGGAAATCAACATGTACCATAATGATAAGTGCATAAAAATTTGGTGATATTATATCTAACAAAGCTTTAGGAACTCATGTTGAAACTCATATGTCAAGGAATAAGAAAATATTTAATTTTATAATATTCTTGGCCATGTAATTTGTTTTCTCCACTTGAGTTAAGTAGTGGAAGGTATTATGAAATGATCATATTATCCATCTCGCAATATCAGTGATAAATATTTGAATATATTTTATAATTTTTTATGTGATATGATCAATATATTTTTGATATTAAATTCAAAATTAAATAAACATATTCATATTATTATAGATGGTTTGTGTTAAATGTAAGGAATTTTTTCAAATAGAAAGAGACGAACATTAGATATATAACTTTAGGTGATTTTACCTTACATTCCTGGGAAATTTCTAGAGAACTGTTTAGTTAGTATTGAGTTTAAAAACATGGGTGCATACATTATCCAAATTACATAGGAACTTGTGAAGGTTGTATGAGATTGATCGAATTTTTGAAAATCATGTATATCATTCATGTAATGAATGTTCAAGACTACCTCATTGATCGTAGTTCTTTATTATTATTGATAAAGAAAATAAGAACCTAGAGATAAGCCTCACAACTAATGCAAACTAATAATTATCCACTTGATAACAAGAGTGTGGGGACCTTGTAAAAACATGTGTGTTTTTAGTTTTCATTTAATTTATATTTTCATTTCATTGTTCAATTTTTTATAGATCCTTAACACTAACAAAAAATGGGAAAATCAATTTTAAAGTTTTTATTTTTGAAACCATTGATTCACTCCCCCTTGGTGTTGTAACATACTCCATGGGACCTATCAAATGAGGCTATACTAAAAGGCATGATTAAGAAAAGTTAAATAATATCAAATGAAGGGATTTTTCTATACATCAAACTGTATATATTTTCCTATAAGGAAATATATATTAACATGATTTATTTGTAGGAAAATTAGATGTTATATCCATAATGATCATAAATAAGGTCCTTGAGTTTTTTACCATTTTGTAGTCATCAAAAGTGGTTATACATTTTCATTGATGGTTTTCAACCTAACGTATTTTAATTTAAGATAATATGTGAGAGATCAATGATGGTCACATATACTTTTAAAGAAGGATGAAATATGATTGCATAGTGTGATTTCATAAATCATAGAGTGAAAATATATTTTATTGGTTATATAAATTTGTAACTATATTTTGTGTCATACAAATTGTAATAAATTAATGGTGATAGGGTATAACGTTATTAATCATAAAAACACATGGAATGAGTTAAGAAGTATCTGATAGAGTGGTAGAATAAAAAGAGTGGATGATTCTCCCTTTCCATTGTAACTATATCGTCTAAATATTTTATGTGTGCTATGAAATGAAGTATCGAGGGTGGTTTTAGTTTATATATATATATATAGGTGATGAACTACTAATTTTTTATATGACTAGTTTGATATGGTCACTAACATATAGGATGGAGTCCATGGAAGTGTGTAAGTAGATTATTTAATATAATGTTATGTTTTCTAAATGTGGTGACATAGAATTACTTTTTATCAAGTCCAAAACCTCTCATAGTGAATCCTTAAGAAGTTAATCTACATGTACATGGTCTTAATGAGTATCATTTCATTAGAAATAACATTTTTAGTGATAATCCAAATATTGATCCAAAGATATGAGCTTTAAATAATTATTTTCAACATGAAGATGGGATGTGTGTTTAGTTGTAATAATTCATTAGAGTACCATGCATATTTGAGAATCCAATGACAAACTAAGTGAATTGATTTTCTATTTATCAAGGAACCAATGGAGCCATGGTTGATATCAAATTTTATATCTCATATTTTTAATTATATCTTAAAAAGTCATTAACACTTTTATAGCAACATGTATTTTTAGTATGAAAATATCCAATGATAGTATTGGGAGAGTGATAAGATCTAATGGTGATGATTATTGTATAATTAGAAAATAATTTACCAAATAGTGGAATCAATTTTTATTATATGGAGAAATAGGATTAATAATGGGTATACTACACTTGAATTTAAAGTTAACCCATAACCTATATTATGTTGTTAGAGATGAAGTAATAATTATTGTGTTATATCAATCATACTCTATGGGAGATTGATTAAAATAATAAAATTTTATCATCAATGAACAAATTATCTAATTAATATCAAGATTAGTGGTATTACATCCGACATTTTTATATGTGTACACTACTTATTGAGATTTAATATTATGGACCTTGAATGATTGATTCAATGAAGAATCAAATTGATGTCACATGTTCAAACAAGCTATATTTTCATTATGATACCAAAAGTTTTATATATTAAAATATGAAATCAATTACATGTAGGAAAACCCTATAAAAATGAAATTATTTTAAATGATATTGTTACTAAGAATGAAATTACATGATAGGTAGTTGAAGAGACATTGAACATAAGTAGTGAATGTTAGTTCATTTATGTTAAAGAAATTTGAGATAATAATAAGTCCTAACAAATTATTTTTTAGGTTACATCATACATCAATAAAAAAATAATGATGATAAGGCAATGGAATTACAAAAAGAACTAAATTTCATTACATCATAATCATATATTATAGTTAATGAATTTATCTTGTTTTTTGTTGAAAAATAATAATACGATTGTGGGAAATGTTTCATTGTTGAAATACGTGAACAAAAAATTCAAAATCATTGGCCATATACCCATGAATCCATTTTTTCAACCCAAAAACAAAATGTAATTTTGACTAGTCCTGAAAATTTAATTTTTGAATACCAAACCAGAAATTATTTTCCATTGACATGTGTTAAAAAACATCATAAAACAAATCACATGTAATGAATAGTGAATCAAAAAAATTATAAAAAATATTATTAATAAAATAATTTTAATTAAGATAAATTTGAAGATAAATTGAAATAAAAAACATGGGATTTAGTTTTAATTAACCATGATGATGAATTATAGGGGAAGGGAGTCATATAATGCGGAGAAGATGAGGAAGAAACATAAATTTAGTAGTCCATTCATTAGGGGGAAATTCAAATATAGTTCTTATAGTTGTGATAACTCAACTAAAAAAATGTTGTAGGTTTTCTAAAAATTCAAAGAGAATTTTGACATTTGAGGGTTTTCACAAGAAAATATTTTCAAATTATATCTATGTAAATGAAAATGTTGTTATAAAAATTATTAAAGTAGTAAATTCAATGTCTGGTAAAATATTCCATGAAAGAGAAATATATAGATCTTTGAAAGGTTGGTAAGCTGAAGTTACAAATAGAAAATGATGTTGTGGGATTAAAATAGATTATGAAATGGAAATTGAGCCATTAAATTTTTGGTTGTGAATAAAAAATTAATAGAATGATGTGAAAAAGATATAAATATTGATGAATACTATGAAATTTCCCATTTATAGAGACTATGAGAGGAATAGAGTCCAATGGGGATGGTGATATAGGAGGAGATAGGGTAGGGAGTTTTATTATCATGATGATGTAGTCTAGTGAGGTGAGGGTGGATGGTTTCATTATACCCACATGTTTCCCTATCCATGGGGCCACCCAGGATTTGTTAAGAACTAAACCAGGATTCTATCAAACATAACACCTAGTCTGATTCATGGCATGGCCCAAAGGGCATTCCTGATCCCCATAGGGTAACAACTAGTGAATGGTTATCAACATTATTCTTTGGGAATGATATCACCCATTTATATAATCATAAACAACTCACAATAATAAACATCAAAATAACCAATAACCATAACCAAATGTGGTACAATAATTTTCAGATTCAATGTTTAGAACATTAAACAAACCAAGAGTGAAATAATGGAATGGGAACCATAAGAATTTCCTAAAATCCTCCATACAACAAGAGAGTCATCACCCTCAATCTACCACCAACAACACCTGCAGGATGTAGAACACTAGAAACAAGATATACCATCACCACGATACATATTGCCTTTACTTGGTTCATATATAACAAAGTTTACATACACCAAAAGGTGTATGTAGGGTTTGATCTAAATCCTAGTAAGATTCAAAAAAAATATATTTCATGCTATAACCTTAGAAGAAAAATAAACATGCACATTTCCATAAGATATTTTAAACACATTCAAGAATCTTTTTGAGGAAACCATTTTCATGGAAAAACTTTTAAATGGAAACTTTTTCTCAAATAATATTTATTGAAATAAAAATGTACACAATGTCTACCATATACTTATTGATAGAAACACATTATATAATCATCATTTCACAAGAGAGAACCATAGGAAAATCCATATGGGAAACTAACATAAGTTGAATTCGATGAACATTATACCTTGGTGATCAAAATCATCCAACTCAATTACCAACAGTGTTCCCATGCATGAGTAATTAGAGGGGATCCCATCCCAAGGTCTAATGGTCTCCATATAATAATCCAAAACAAATAAAATTCTTCTTCATGAGCCACTGGAGGGGAAATAATCTCATGGTCTAGTGGTATTTGATCATATCACGTGTTTAGTTGGTGTTTTAATCATCAATACTGCTAGATGAATCCGAGCCTCGCCAATTCCAAGTTATCTAGAGTACTAGTTCTATATCACCCACCAAGATACTCGAGAATCCCTTTGTGCCAAAAATTTCATTTCACATATCACATAATTCACCACATTCACATACACATTCTAGGAATCATAATCACACAAGGAAATCAAAACTTTCACATTTTTACTTTGATCGAATGATCAAAAGAATCACATGAAAACCACCATTTTCCATAAAAAACCAAATTACATTACACATGTACACCAAAACCATTTAGAAACACATTTTTCCCCACATGAACAATTTATGAAACCCATTTGAAACTATATAAATGAGAACACATGTGGAATCCAATCATTTCCATGCAAAAATTCCCTTTCAAATACACATTTACATCAAAACTATTTCATAACATGTTTTATATCATTTTCGCAATTCAAAGACGCATTTAAGGTGCATAAGAAAGAAGACAGTATAAAAAACTAATTTGTCATGAAAAATAAATTTTTAACAATTTACACCTCTAAAAATTTTTGAAATAAAATTTTTCACCTTCCACACAAGGAATAAAACATTTTCAATTAACACTACAATGAAGCATGTAAGAAATACAACCAATTTCATTTTAAAAACCAACTTCCACCGCATGTGCATGCCAAAACATTTCTAAAACATGTTTCTCACCACCTAAAAAATCCATAGAACACATATAAATAATCGATCAAGCAGTATAAACTCATCCAAAAATATAAAATCATGGAACCACCTACCTCACCCTTAAAAACTTTCAGAAAATGGTGTGAAACCATAATTGTACCACCATAATACATCGATGATTACTTGAATAACTAGGGTCAAAAACACTAAATAATTGAGGCTTAAGAGGTCCAAGAAATCTTGGAGGGATCTCCCAGGTATGAAAATCCTAAATGGGGTGGATGGGAGGTGATTTAGGATTAAATTTGAGGAGGGAAAATGGTTATTTTCCACTTTTTAATTACATGGACAAGTCACAAGTTTTTCCTGCAGAGTTTTCCAAACATTACCGAAATCATTCACCCCTCAATATCCATGAAGGACATGTTTCATAGAAATCCTTCATGGTTTGACAAACCATGCACCAACCTTACAGTCTCTACTATACAAAAATTTAATTGGCCACACGGTTTCTAGGGAAAGGCCATATAGTTTTCCCTAACCCTGAACTAATCATGTGTCACCTTCTATTAAGACCAAAATTGATATTTTTCATTAAAAAAACATGGGTAATACATGGGATAAATTCTAGGGTTGAAACAAAATCATGGTTGTGATAATTATCCCCACCATGGAAACTTTATGCCCCCGGAAAGTTAACCCAAAACTTGATTAGAAAACAAAACCGGGTACTCCTCCTCAACCCAAGCCTTTCACTCCCATGTAATTTTATTAGCCCTTCCATACTACCAAAGAACATGGGACAATGTAATAGACTTCCACACGAATCACATTCTACTATGAATCAACATTTTGTATCAGGCACTCAGACATAGAAAAATCAGGCTCCAAATCTAACTCTTCCCAATTCAGCACGTGGGACGGATCTAGATTATACTTTTTCATCTGAGAGACATGGAACATGTCATGAATTGATTTAAACTGAGAATAAGAAGACAATATTTATTCCACCTTACAAATATTCTTGGTAATATCAAAAGGTCTGACATAACTCTGAATTAACTTCCCTTTCTTACCCAAATGATGATGACTCAAGAAAGGTACCACTTTTAGAAATACCCAGTCACTCATAGAAAAATTAAAAACTCGGTGCCTTGGATCGACATAAGACTTATAGAGAATATTATCTATCAAAAAATGTTGTCTTATCAACTTGAATTTATAAAAAGTTTCTTGCACAATGCTCAGTCCCAATAATGAGGTCACACCCACCTCATCCCAAAACAAAGGAGACCAACATGGCGGACTATAATGTGACTCAAAAGGATCCATTCAAATTGAGGATTTGTAACTATTAGTATATGTGAACTCAACTAATCTCAAAGGTTTATGCCACAAAACTCCCAAATAAAACACACATTCCCGAGGCATGTCTTACAAAATCAAATTTTCTCATTCTGTCTGACCATCCATTTGAAGATGGTATGCCATGATTAACTTGACCTATGACCCCATAGCCTTCTAAAGGCCTTCCCAAAATCACAAGGTAAAATAGCGGTCCCTATTAGAAATAATTAATGACTTCACACCTAATGATAGGGTTTTATTCATTTTAAAGTAGTCAGTATTTTATTTACCTAAGTATGCAATATAGAGTGCACACTATGGTCAATATCTCAAGGAGGTCACTTACAACACATTACAGTTCAAATGTCACTATTTTAATCTAAATAATATAAAACTAAATTAAATAATATATATTGGGGGTTTGATATGAATAAAATATATATATAATATATATAAATGAAATTCAAAACATAATTTTTTTAGAAGAAAGATTGATGTAAGGAAAATGTTCTTAGGAGTTCATGGTGGTTGAAATCATTGTTCAAAATGGTTCTCAATATTCAACTCAATAAAGGGATCAAGACCTGTCACACCTCACCTTCTTTTTTGAATTATCATCACCATATAACAAGACCTCTTTATATAGGATAATTAAATTTCTAGTGTTATATATGAGACCTCTTCACTATCCATAACTACCCATGTCATTCTCCATAGTATGGATGACACAAATAGTGAAGGGAAAGAAATAATAAATGAGAAGAATAATTTAGGTGATAGAGAAAATGGGGTGACCTATCACCATAATAATTTTTACCATCACCAAAAATCCTAGAATTAAATAAATAGATATGAAATTAAATCATAATAAACTCATTAAAATCACCATCCCCTCCGTTGAATAATCAATGAGGTCAGATCTTCATTTTTAGTGGAGGTGAGAAGGAAAAATGGTGGGTGAAAACATATAATAAAAGAAATGGAAGAAGAGATGTATGAATAAGAACAATAGTATATTAAAAGGAAACTAAAATTATATAAATTTAAACACTAAAAATGGACAAAAAATTATACCCCTATGTTTATAACCCTTTGAAATGAAGAAGAACCACATATTTCGTAGGGAGAGTAGATAGAAATGTTGACTCCAAATATAATCTCTTAATGTTTATACATAAGAACCCCACATAATATTAAACTTTGAAATTTATTTCTTATGAAAAATTGTTCCAATTATTTATCCTCATTCACCCTAAAAATTTCAGTTGTATTACCTATCAGATGGAGGATTTATGGCTGTTTTACTTGGAAATTTTATTTCTGGCCAGGAGACTCTACATATTCCAAAATGCCAAATTCACATGCCAATATAACCTTGATCATTCCATGTTCACACATGCCTTCCTTAATTAAATATTTTAATAAATCCCTTCTATAGATCCATGTTAACTTTTAGCTTCATTTTATTGGCCTAATTCGAGATATAATCTCAATATTAAAAGTATCCAGATCTGCGAACATTTTTTGAGCCCCAACAAGTGAGCTGGTTTTGGGCCTCCAATTACTAGATTGAGATTTGGATTCAACAGGATGAAATGAATCCCAATATATATAGAATCCTAAAAAATTAATTTTACAATTTTATTTAGTATAGTAAATGTTTTGGCCTAAATACAGAATAAAAATAAAATAGTTAAATTCCAAAATAAATCCATTATGCAATTAACCTCAAAATACCTCAAAACCCAAAAAAAAAATTTGATAGTTTCCCATAAAATAATACTATATTGGGATTTAAATAAATTATTTATAGAATAAAATGAATTAAAATATTAACATCATCAACACCATGAAGTGTCACAACCTCCTGAACATATAACCAACCCAACTCATCCACTTTGGTTGAATCCATGATTGGAATGAAATGGGATGAATTGGTTGAACGATCAATCACAACCCAAATATAATTTATCCCATAAGGTTTATGAGTTAAGTTGAAAATAAATTTCCATGGTTATCACATCCCACTTATAGGTAGGAATAGGTAGCGGCTGAAGTAAACCAAAGGGCCTTTGGTGCTCTGCTTTAACTTGCTGACATGTGTGACACTGTGATACAAAGTCAGCTATATCACACCTCATGCCTGGCCACTAGAACTACTGATGCGCATCATAAAACATCTTGGTAGCACTAAAATTAATGTCCCAATAGGACTAGTGTCTATCCTGCATGGCCACCTTCTTCATAGACAATGGAACCACAAAGCGACCTATAAAGCACAAAACTACCTCAAGAGACAATGACAACTCGTAAGGTGTCTCCCCACCATTAAGAAGCTGCACAGACTTATGGAAAAAATCATCACCTGGATTATCCCACTGAATCAACTCTAAAAGGGAAGGTTCCAACTGGACATTGGCTTAGAATTAACCTCCATTATGCTTTTTATTCACCAAATGCATCTGGGAATAAAGACCCATCAAAGTCCACTCATCACTGGACTCTTTCAATGCATGCACTCGAACTTTTCTGGTTAAGGCATCTTCTATAACATTACCTTTTCATGGGGTATAAACAATATCAAAATTGAACACATGAAGGTACTCAACCCAATGAAATTTTCTAATATTCAAAACTTTCTAAAAGAAAATGTTTTCCATGATCTTATGATCTGAATAAACTACAAACTTATCCCCAAAAAAAGAGTGATTCCATGTATTCGAGGCATTACTAATCGTAGATAACTCTAGGTCATGGGTAAGGTAATGTTTTCATGTATTCAGAGCTGGTGAGAACCATAAGCCACTATAAGGCCATCCTGCATCATCAAACACCCAAGACCTATACTTGACACATCATAATATGCCACATAACCCTTTCCAGATTCTGTCAAGATCAAAACAGGGGTGGTGTTCAATATCATTTAAGCACCTCCAAGTATTCTTGACACTCTGGGATCTATTAAAATATTTTCCCTTTCCGGGTGAGCGTTTTCATGGACATAGAAAGACAATATAAATCTCAAAAAACCTGCTTGTAATACCTTTCCAGACCCAAGAAAACATATAATTTCAAAAACATTCTCTAGTTATTTCCATGATATCAATACACTGATCTTCTCAGGGCCCACTGAAACCCCTTATTCCAAGATCAGGTGGCCTAGAATCTTCACCTCCCTAAACCAGAAGATGTACTTAGAAAGCCTCGCATATAGACGATAATTCCGAAGGGTTCCTTGAACAATCCTCAAATGTCACTCATGCTCCTCATTGGTCTTGGAGTAGACTAGGATATCATCCATGAATACCACAATAAAGTAATAGAGATACTAGTGGGACACCCTATTCATAAGATCCATGAAGACCATTGGAGAAATTTTTAACCCAAAAGTCATGACCAAATACTCAAAATGGTCGTACCTACTTCAGAAGGATTTTTTTTTAGAAAATACACCTCTATAAATCTGTCTTGGTAATATTCATAGTGCAATTAAACCTTGGAAAACCACATTTACCTCTTAAGATGATTGAAAAGGTAATTCATGGAAAATGATACTTGTTTTTAATTTTCACCTAATTCAACTTCTGGTAATCAATGCTCAATCGGAGAGATCCATAAGCCTTCTTCGCAAATATAATTAGGGAATCCCAAGGTGAGATGCTCGGGAGAATGAATCATTTGGATTCCAAATAATCCAACTATAACTTTAATTGATTCAACTTGATGAGGAATATAAAATATGAGGGAAGAGGTATCAGCTATGTTCACAGTGCCAAATCAATAGATAACTTCATATACCACTCCAAAGGAAAACCTTATAAATAACTTGGAAAACCCTCTAGGAACTCATCCACTACCAGAGATAATCCACCCTCTATATCACCATCATCATCGTCCAAAACAATTGATGAGATATGATAAACAAGTTTTCCCAACTCTGGAAGTGGAGGTCCAGCACAACCCGACCGAGGATCCTATTTACATTGAAAACATAGGTAATATGATCACTCACTGTCTAAAAAATCAATGTGTGCCTGAAATATCACCATCTAATACATAAAAAGGATCATGTCAAATAGTTCCATGTCTAAAAAAATAAATTCCCACTCTGGTTTGACCCCTGACATGGTGAGTTTTCAAGATAGACACCTGAAACCCTGCTCTCACTTCTTACCAATAAGTGTTACCAACTCCATCACATATGGAATAATATAAGTTGGTAACTTTAACACATAAACAAGGTAGGTATAAATAAAAGAAACCAAAGCATCATTATCAAAAAATCAAATGAAAATTACGATGTAATATGAACTGTGCCTCCAATTATTACAGGCCTTGTATCCGCTTCCACTAGAGCTGGATCCACTACAAGAAGTTTCCATATCTCAACCTAAACCTGAGGACAGCCACTTTCTTGAGGCTCTACCTTGAACTGACTCTTCCGAAAAGAATCTCCCTCCCTATTGCAATGAACATCCAAATAAGAAGTTGATATCCTGTACAGTTCTTCTCAGGCTGACAACCCCTTCAAAGCCATTGATCCTGCACCACTCTGATATGGGTGCACCACTTCGAAAAATCATTACAAGTGTCTCATAGCACCACAAATGTTATAAGGTCGGGGAGTATATGTACAGGTATACCATGTGTTCCCTTCCTTCCCCCACTAATGGAACATAACCTACCCACCATCTAATTCCATAAACAAAGATAGCTGGGAAGGATGGCCTAAACTGCCCCCATCCATCTTTCCTAGCTCATCCCACTTCAACTTCTTCTCAGATGAACTTCCACTACCCACTATAGACACTTCCCCAAAGAAACCATACTTTTTCCACAATCAATATCCACCATCATTTCGTGATCAACCACCTCATCATAAGTTTTCAACTTGAAAAAAAACATGATACTGGATCTCTAGCCGCAAACCCCTCTTGAACTTATGATCCTTCATCATCTCATTGTAAATGAGCTTGGGTTCATACCAAACTAGCTATATGAAGTAGTTAGCATACTCCATCAAGGATTAATCTACCTGTCTAAGCTCTATAAACTCCTAGGATCTGGAGAAGTTAAAAACATTAGGACAATAAAAGTCATTAAAAATGACCTTGAAGTCTTTCCAACCCCTCGGCTCATGATTTCCCACTTGCACCATCGAGTCCCACCATTTATGGCCAGGACTTTCCAACATGAATGCGCCAAAATTTACCTTAACATCCTCATGAGTATCAAGAAACTCAAACATCCTATCTATCTTCTAAATTCACTCTTCTAATTCCTGAGGCTCTAAGGTACCCCAAAAAGAAGGAGGCTTTTTCTTGAGGAACTCCTAAGCTTTTTCATTTCTTGGACCTAGTTCGGCTTCTCTAACCTAAGTGGGACTATAGCCCACTCCTTGCCCAAAATCTTGGACAAACCAAAAAACTGCTTCAACCAACATTTGATCAATTGGTTAAGGGAAACTCTCCCCTTCCTCATCTTGAAACTGCACAAGAATTCTCCAAGTAGGCACTTTACACCAAAAATCACCAACCAAAAGAAAAACCATCAATACAAACATTTTGAGAAAAATTCATCAAAAAAAATTTAAAACAGTTCAATAAATCAAAACATAACCAAATCAATCACAATTGAAATACCAACCAAACCACTCAACCCTCACCCAATGTCCATATGAAATCTATAGCATGTACATCTCACCTGGAGGTGATGTAAAATCAATCCCAACATCCCATGGTGACTCAAGTCCTGTCACGTGGTGTGTTGGCTAGGAACCCTACTCACAACCAGAACCTAAAGCCCCCAAAACCCTATCTCTATTTTATCCAAGATCTCCCCAAATAACTTGACCCAAAAACATCATGACCTGCTCTGATTCCATTTTTTCATGAACCAAGCTAGGGTTCCATCCAACCCATCACTCATCCTGGTTCATGGCATAACCCAAAGTCCATTCCTGATCCCCATAGTTTGGAAACTCGTGCTTGGGTATCAACATGATACTTTGAAAACTATGTCACCCATTTATATAATAATAAAAAACCCACAATAACAAACATCATAATAACCAATAACTATAACAAAATGGGGTACAACAATTTTTAGATTCAATTTTTGCAACTTTAAACAAAACTAAGAGTAAAATAATGGAATGTGAACCACAATACTATCCCAAAAACCTCCATGAAACAAGACAGTCATCACCCTAAATCCACCACCAACAACACCTGCAAGAATTGGAACACTAGAAACTGGATCCATCATCACCATGATACATCTTTCCTTTACCTGGGTAATACATAATAAATTATACATACACCTAAATGTGTATGCAAGTTGTGATCAAAATTCTAGTAGGATTCCACCCAAAATAAAAGATTACATGCTATAACATTAGAATAAAAATAAACATGAAAATTACCATAAGATATTTGAAACACTTTAAAGAAACATTTTTTGGAAACCATTTTCAAGGAAAAGATTTCTAAAAGGAAACATTTTATCAAATAAGATTTATTGGAATAAAAATATACACCAGGTCTACTATATACCGATGGATAGCACCACATCATATAAGAATCATGTCGCAAGAGAGACCCATGGGAAAATCCCTATGGGTAACTAGAACAAGTGAAACTCTATGAATGTCATACATTGGTGATAAAAATCCTATAACTCAACTACCAATACTATTCTCCTGTATGATCCATTAGAGATGATCTCATACGAAGGTCTTATAGTCTTCATATCATAATCCAAAACTGATAGTGCTCCCATGAATGATCCACTAGAGTGGAATTTATCCTAAGATCTAGTGTTATCCATTTATATCACATGTTTAGTCACTGTTGTAATCGTTAATCCTACTAGATGAATCTGGGCCCCACCACTTCCAAGTCTTCTAGCATACTAGTTTTATTTCACCCACCTATATGTATAGGATTCCGTATATGATGAAAATTTATTTCACATATCACATAAATCACCACTTTCATATACACATGCCATAAATCATAATCATGAAAATAAATAATCACTTTCACATATTCACATTGATCCAGAAATCAAAATATTCACATGTAAACCACTATTTATTATAACAAAACAACTTTCCATTTCACATGCACACCAAAACCATTTGGAAACACATTTTTCACTATGTGAACAATTTATGAAACCCGTTTAAAAATAAATACATGATAACACATGTGGAATACAATCATTTCCATGGGAAAATCCCCTTTCAAACATAAATTTACATCAAAACCATTTTATAACATGTTTAATATCATTTTCAAAATTCAAAGATGCATTTAAGGTGCACAACAAAGAAGGAAATATTAAATAAGACTCATTTATCATAAAAATCCATTTTTAATGATTTTCACCTATAAATATATTTGAAATAATATTTTTCACTTTCCACACAAGGAATGAAACATTTTCAATAAACACTACTATGAAGCACACAAGAAATACAACCAATTTCCTTTAAAAATTCAACTTCCACCACATGTGCATGCCCAAACATTCCCAAAAATTGTTGTTCACCACATAAAAAATATATAGAACACATGTAAATAATAAATTAATAAATATAAACTCATAAAATAATGTAAAATCCTGGAACAACCTACCTCATTATTGAAAACTTCTAGAGAACAGTGTGAAACCAAAACCGCACCAGCACAAGACCTTGTTGATTCCTTGAATAAATGTTATCAATACTATACAAGGATTGAGGATAAAAAGGTACATGAAAGCTTAGAGGGATCTCCCATGGCTGAAAATTCCAAATGGGGTAGATGGGAGATGATTTATGGTTAAATATTATGAGGGAAAAAAGTTAATTTTCCACTTTGTATTAACCTAGACAAGTTGTATGGCTTTCCCACCCGGTTTTCCAAACTGTGTGGAAACAAGAAGAATATGTATCATGGTTATCCCGACTGCTTTGACAAACCATGTTCTAACCGTGTGGTCTTTACTATCCCAAAATTCAATTGGTCACATGGTTTCTTGGGCAAGGCCTCATGGTTTCCCCTAACTATGTGTCAATTGTGCGCCACCTTCTCTCAATCCCAAAATCAACATTTTTCACCAAAAAAACAAGGGGAACCAAAGGGATAATTTTGATGATGAAAATAAACAATGGGAATACCTAAAAAATAAATCATGGGTGTGACATGCTTACACCTTAGGCAACCCTACATGGAATCCATATAGAAGGGTCATATGGGATATGAAATATTCTGAAATATTTTAAACATTATTTATATAGTGATGTAGTAATGAATAATACAACAAAAATATTTGTAAAATTTTAAGAACACACCCTATAATAGAGATCAAGGGAGAGAATATATCAAGGGAAATAAGTGGGTATGAAGCTATTCACTAAAGAAGTAGAATCAAAGATATGTATCTAATATTTCTTTTATATCTATTTTTATTATTTTAATTCTATTATCTATAATTTCATACCATTATATAATAAATTCATTTTAAGGAATATGTTTTTATAATTTTATGTTATTATAATGAATAGTTTTAAGGAAAATAAAAGTCATTGTTTTTATCTCTATATTTTTAATTCTATATAAATCGGATCATTGAATTAATAGAATAATATATTCGGGTAAATTAGTTACGGTGGATATATAATTTGAGAAAATAGATGGTGAACATAATTTCTAAAGCAAGATGGTATCCAAATATTTCATTGCACTAAATATATAACTAGATATTTGAATCTATATTTATTCTTATCATTATTTGGAGAAACCATACATGGACCTATTTTCATTGGAAGGTGATATAAGTATATTGAGGGAGTGATATTGGAATATAATGGTCATGTTAATATTAATCGAGTAATTAATTTGATTAATTATATGAATCATATCCTACTCCCTGTAAATCCTTACTTATTTTTAAAAGTATCTTAACCTCCCTTATCATATCTCTCTATATTCGTATTTTACAACTATACCTTTGGGGAATAATAAAATGTATCAATACACACACCCCCATAAGGTCCAATTATCCTAGGCCACCAACCCCCCCCCCCCCTAAAGGGTAGTCCCACTTCTAATTTAGGAACACACAAACACACCGAACAAGGATCGAATGACTTATAATGGGGTCTGAAAACCTTACATACATAGAGGCCCATCAACATATTAGTACCCAAATCACTCATAAGGGACCTTAATTTATCTATTAATACAAAAAACCATATATATTTCATGTTATAGTGTCTAAAAAGTAACTACTAAAATTTTTCTACATCAATACCTGCAAGAATCACATCTATAATTTGTTACCACTAGGATTCAAACCATATTTTCTTAAAGAATCATTTTTATATATTTTATGAAAAACATATCATAGAATACACATGTTTTTCAAATTATTATAAACAAGATTAAATCAATTTCTTAACAAATCTTGTTGATAACATAAAGTCTGAGCAGAAATAAATAATAATTTTGAATAAGTTTTCAATTTTTTAATATAAAAACTCCCCTAAAATTAAATAGTTTTTTTATTTTTGAGAATTATGGGTATAATTGAAAATTGTTGAGTGGTTTTGGGAATTAATTGAAACTTTTTATTGTGTTATTTATTTTATGATAATTTTAAAACATTTCAACCTCTATTTAATAGATGGAAAATAATTTAATGATACTTTCATTTTATTTTTAAATAGTTTTTTTCATACACACACTTACGCCAACACATAGACACATCTATATAGTATTTTTGATTTAGTTGAGGGGATCACAATAAAAAAACACAAACACCCTAGCACCTCAGTTGGTCAAGCATCATCCCTGTCCACAAGGATTTATGCACACCTATTAGGACCATTAAAAAATGACTGATAGAAGGTCGTACCGCTTGAAATCCCATTTCATGGCCCAACAACCCGATTTTTTATCCTATAATCCCCTTCTATAAACAGTACTGCTATAGTAACCTCCTACTATAATACCCTCCACTACTATAACATCAAATAAATTTACCACTATTGTTATAGTACTTACTAAATCTCCAAAAAAATATGATTTAATATATTATATAATTTAAATATAATTATATATATAATAATTTAATTTTTAAAATTAAATTAATTTTTAAAACCAAAAACAAATTTTTTATTTTGTTATTATCTATTAGTTGGTTACTGTGAAAATCCCTTCAGTCTACCATGACCTATTGAGCCTTGAAATTTGACATTATAGTCTTTTTTGTTGATAAATATTAATTTAGAGTTGGTCTTTGGGCATTCCAAGATGGTTGTGTAGTACATTTGTAAAATAATGTTCCAGAATTTGGTGAATAAATGAATGAGATTTGATTGTACCTTTTATGGGATTCAAATGTGAGTAATCATGAGTAAAACAAGTAACCCTCTATGAGAAAATAAATTTCCACATCCATATACACTAAAATCTCAAAGAAGGAAGCAATTCGTTGCAATGAAATACTTAAATGATAATTAAAGAGGATATTTGAGATAATATGACCAAACAAGCACTATAATTTCCAAATGAATGATCAGAAACCTCTAAAAATCATATAAGGGGAAGTGATAGTATAAAATATATGTGTAATTTAGGTACCCCATTATTTATTATCATATGAATATGTAAAAGTAGAGGTGTCTAAGGTTGTGTGATATTTTTATGATGGTAATCTTAAATAACATCGATCTATATGAGGAGATTTATATTTTTTTGTTAAAGATATTTTCTATTTCATGAATATTATCATGGTTTTCCTAGCCATTTAAAATTTTGATTAGTAAGGTAGAATAAAAAGAGATTAATAATGTAGATAAAAAAATTTAAAGGAAATCCCCACATGGGAAATTGGGATAATCCATTCGTGGTCACTCTCCTATAAATAGGTGTCAAGGGTGGAACTACTTTTATAAAAATATACTATTGAAAAAATAATGTTAAAAGTATTTAAATATTTAATATTGAAAAATATTTTATTTAATATATATATATATCAAAATATAATATAATAAAATTCTTAATTGTAACTATTAAATTTTTGAAATTAAAATGGTTGTATCCTCTCATAATTTTATAAACTTTTGATGAGTTAGCTCATTTATTGTTTTTATGGATTTTAATAAATGATTCACGCATATTGAAGTCAATAAAAAAAGAATTTTTTGATCATTTTTTGTAAGATAAATCACATTGTTCTCTAGAAAATTATTCCAGTATCTTCACAAAGAAACTTATAGGAATTGGTAATGATTTATTGAATCCATGAGGGAGATTTTCACTAAGAACATTTCACCAATAATTTGTTGTTGATAAAACCCTTTTTAATAGTTAACCTCATAACACATTAAGGATTCCTCAAATCCATAATTTTAATCATTCTACCTTAACATTCTGAATAAAAAAAATAGATTAGTAGAAATAATAATAGATAAAATTGATTGTAAGCCATTAAATCTGATAAATCAGTACATGGTAATTATTGATTGATTTTAGGGAAATATATTTTTCTGGTTGAAATGAAATATGAAGTTTCTGATTACTGTTATAATGGATTTCAATATTCTGTAAGTAATTCTTCCACCGATTCCTAAAGTGCACAATCCAAATCCCAATGGCACCCCAATTGATGAAACATAAGTCAAAAAAATTCATGACATGAAGTGAATTTGAGAATAACATGAGGTTATGTGTAGAGATAATATTCATAAACATTATCAAAAAAATATTTATGAGTACTTTACAAAAGTTAATACCAATCATGGGATATGGGACACCCTCAATTTCATGAACAATGTTGGACAGGATGGTACCAATTAATTTCTCGTTGAAAAATTTCTAAATTTAAATATAGATGATAACAAGCTAGTGTTAAAGTTAATTTTTGAACTTAAAGTCATTGAAAATTAAAAAAAAAGTATATTTAAAATTACATTACCTTATCAATTTCATATAGGTGAAATTATTTCTAAGTTATCACCTATGTTGATAGAATATGATAAATCACTCCTTAAAAAGAGTGAGGATATTTCTTTGGAGTAATTTTAAAAACATTATAACATCAAATAATAATCCATGATATGAAATGTGGGTATGGTGTCACCATTTGATTCCAAGATGAATATCCATTATGGAAAGGAATCTCAAAATCCTTCTCTATATGAAAAGAATAATTTTCTACAATTAAATACATTATATAATTCTTCCATGACAAAAAGAGATTGATTTTTTTGTAGAACAACATGCTATTTTATAAGTGAATGTTTCTATCAAAATATATTGACCATGACTATTATAAATACTCTATGTGAAGATAATATTTTTGTGATAAAATGTGATATTAATATGACCTCAATAAGGTTTTGATGGTGGCATTATTATGTAACTACGATTATTATGTTTAAGGATCATTCAATATTCAAAATATTTTATATGAGTGTTATAATAATGGAATTATTCTATGGAAACAAGACAAGAATAAATTTTGGAAATCAAGGAATCATTAAAAAATGTTTTATTTTTAATAAAAGACTATCACTTCTAAATGTGTTATATGTACTAGTTATTTAAAACAATATAATTTCTTTTTATTTTCATTGTAAAAATTGTTTCATGTTTCCTTTGAATCCAAAAAGGTTATTATATTAGAGGGTGACATATTTGTTATTAAAGTGTATTCAAGTGATTGAATATATCAACATAATATTAATAATTAGATTTGATCTTCTAATTATTTGTTTCTACCCTCTAGTGGGAGTCATTCTTCAAGTCAGTTTTATTTCATTGAGTAAACTCTAAAATAAATTTAACATTTTGGTTTGAGGGATGAAAATAATATATTTTATTCCAGTGTTAAATTAGTAACAAATACGTGTTGATAAGTAGAAACACTTTAATATGCTAGTCTAATTATTTATTCAATGTTTATGTTTCATTGAACTAGAACTGATATTTCTTTCATAGTTTTTATGATGATTATATATAATAGTAATCCTTGTATAAATCATTGGAAGTATATAATAAGAATCTTATGATACTTAAAGGTAACTAAATTTTTAATTACACACTATATTGATTATCGGTATTTACTAGAAGGATACAACAATCTGAGTTGGATTAAAAGTGATTAAGATAATAAATCCTCATCTTGGTGATAATTTACTCTTAGAGGTTGTTTTATTTATTTGGATTTCATAAAAAAATATTTTTTCAAATTAATCCGTGGAGTTGGAATTTATTTTCTTAGAACCATATGGAAATGAAAAATGATAAATTAATAGATTAATTTTTGGTATTAAATTATTTTCTAGTCTAATGCCTCATATTTCTATCAATTTTTATACTAAAGATTACTTATAAAGAGAATTTAGTTTCAAGTAATTGAGAGAGTTTATATGTGACTAATAAATAGATGAGGTTAAAAATCATAAAATAATTCCTCTAGTAAAGAAAAACTGTCAATTTCATTACATATATCTTAATTAATTTGATAAATGTATAGAAATAAGCTACTAAACGATTATTAATATTGACTATTATAACCCAACCTATTGGGTTCAATATCATTCATCATGACTAGAGTGGTGTTTTAAACTCTCATTGAAATTTTATTACTCAATTAGTTATGTTTTTTAATAATGGAATCAGATTATAATATTTTACATATGTGATCTTATAAGTGGGGTCTCTTTTAACTAGGGTTATTGGGTATACACCTTATAGATTTCAAGAAAATGGTTTATGGTCATGTAAAAGTGAAGGAAATTTGAGATATTGGATAATGAAGAAATTATTATATAAATGATATCTCTAGTTTATTATATAGATTAAAAAGTTCCATTTTTTCTAAACAACATATAAATATAAGTATACTTTGAGGTATTTATTATATTTAGAAGTTTAAATTGAAATATTTATTTTTTAAGTATAATAATTTGAATTATGACATAGAGAGAGAAATTTAATTTAAAAAGTGGTATATTATTAAATTTTTTATTTAAAATATTTTATTAATTTTATATTATTATGTGCCTAATATCCAATTTAGTATGATGATGTGGGAAAAAATTGAGGTGGAATAAAAAATTAAATGGGAGTTGCATAATAAAAATTTGAATAATCCTACAAATGATACTATCATATAAATTGGTCTCTTATGAAGATATAAATTCATAGAAATATATATTTGAATAATTAATTTAAAATTTATTTAAATATATATTTATAAAAATGTAATATTAAATATATATTAATAATTTAAACAAAACCAGACAAAATAAAATAAAATATTAAAGAAAACCACAAATGAGGTGGTAAGTTAAAATAGTCGGATTATTGAAATTAGAATGGTTGTCTCCTTCGGGAAAGATGAAAACATATGATGAGTCGCCTCATTTTTTGTTTCAATGGAATTAAGTTTAAATTATTTTCACCCATTGAAGTCTATAAAAATAAGGATATTATATCTTTTTCTAAAATCCAAAATTCACTGACCTCTAAAAAATTATTCTACTATCTTCTTGATTGGACCTATGAGAATTTATTTTCACTACTCCATAAAGCCATTTTTAATCCTTGATGGATATTTCCTTTGAGAACCCAACACTAATATTTTGATGTGGTTAAAATTCTTTTGGATAGTGATCCCCATTCATTTATCATATATTCCTCACATAATTAATATTTAATCATTCATCCTCAAAATTATATGCAAAGAGATCAATAGAAATTCTCAAGAAGTATCAGATCTCAAAATATTGGACAATGACATGACATTGTTCTAGGAATAAGAATGATATGTTTAAGAAATAAAAATAGACATTATTCATGTCCATGTACTGATCACTAAAAAAGTGATGAATATGATTCACTAATTCTAATGATGTATTCCATTATAAAACTAATCATGAATTTATAGAACATAGTTTTAGGTGGAAATTAGAATTATAGCCCTTTTGTAGGTCATGTTTTCAGAATGTCAAATCAGATCAAAATATCATGGCTTGAAACAACTCTATTAGGCGTTCTTGGATGTTTTTAGAGGCATAAGAGATCTCTTAAGTGATTAGAATAGGTCTTGGGTAAAATTATAAAGTGTTTCAATAAGTTTCATGAATGTGAAATAAAAGTGGAAAAGGATCCATATATAAGTGTAAAAAACTAGTTTTTTAAGGGTTTTCTTGTAATGTAATTTCTCCCAATGAAGGTGATGAAGGTAGGGATACATTAACATAGCAATTATGGATGATATGACCCATACCTTAGTGTAGGGGGATAAAATATTTCATTCCCAATTTCTCAAGTATCAAGATCATCCTTTGATCCAATCCACGAATAGAGGATGAACCAGTGGTGAAACTCTCCACATCTAAGATCATTGATTCTTCTAAAATACTTTAACTTTCCTTGATGTTGAGGTTTAGTTATCATATTCATTTAGTTATTGATTTTAATCATCATGTCAATTTATATTAGGTCATGTGAAATCATATAGTGGATGGTCTTTTTAATGATCATAACTTTCACATCTATCTCTCTATTGAGGCATAATTTTCATTATCTTGGTAACTAGTTTCCTGATTCTTTAACTCAATTCATTTATTTTTTCAATAGTTTTCATTTAATTTTTCTCTAATAAATGATTCACCAACATCTTCTTTATATATGAATTTTCCTCAACTACTATTTCATTTTATAACCCTTGGGTTTTTATGCACCTATGTAATTCATTAGGGTATTTTCTTTGATTTGATTTTTTAAATAATATATAAAAACACCCAAATGTTCCATTGATCTAAATCAATGATATTATTTCCAATCCTTTTGTTGAATTTATCTTTATTTCTTATTATGGGAGAGAAAAAATAATGAATAATATAAGAAATAATTATGTGCTACTATAATTTGAATCTTTTTCAATGAAATGGATAGACTAAATATGGAAGGAGACCAAAATCCAATGGTCCTATTTGAAAGGTTTATATATAAGTGGATGGAATTTTTATATTTAGGTTTTCATGGATTTAAAAAGTGTGTGTGGGTCTGGTATGATGGGTGAAATATATAGAACCTCATCAACTATGAGAACCACCAATGTAAGTTCCTTTTAGGGAAACCATGGGAGGGAGGTTATTTTGATCATGGAATCATGGGATTATAGATACTTTACATGGTTCATTGTGAAATAGGAATGTTATATATTCCCTCTAGATTTGACTACATAGATAAGGAAGTGTCTTCTATTCAAGAAAGTGATATTGACACCTAAAATAAGGCTAGCTTCAATCCTTCTATTTCTAGTGTTCCTCTTTCTGTTTATGAGGCCCTTTTGAACATAAATTTGTTTGGGTAGATGGTATATAATTGTCTAATATCTAATAAATACCAACACCCATAAGATACGAGATCAGATTTGGTAGAGATGCATGAATTGAGAAGTAATTTGAAATATTTATTTACAGAACAATGTCAAATACTTGAGAAATTCCAATAAAAATATAACAGAGGAACAATATTGGACATAATAAATGTATTGGAATAATAAAAATGTTAATGTTTCTAGTGATATCGAATATATCACCCTAAATTACTTGGTATGTCAGGATATAGTGCAAGATCTAGGACTAGTAAACACTTTAATATATGGATTAAATGGTTTAACTTAAATACCACATGTGGAGGGGGACTACATCCAGGATTCATCTGGATAAGATAGATATATCATAGATGATTATTAATTTTGATCTATCCTAGGTAAAGTGAAAAAATAAATTATTTTATTAGATAATTTCCCCATTTCCTCATTGAAAAAAGTTAAACATCTAAAGGATTACTCATATTTTCCTAATATAATGTAGAAAAGGATGGAATTTAAAACTGAAGGGTCTGAGGGTATAGGTTAAACAGAGTCTATTCATAGTTCCCTAAGGACCATAATTCAAGAAAACCTGGGAATCCCTAACTTAAATTAAGGTCCATCGTAAGACCAAAAATATATAGATCAGTAGAATTATATATGGGAAAATACTTGGAAGATATGTCTCATGGGGCCTTCACCTTCTTCAACCACATATTTGAAATAATGAAGGATTTCTATGATTTTTTTTTGTAAGGGATTATATAGATGAAAAAAATATAGTTCAAAGAACATCTATTAAAACATTACCAAAGGAGGACCTCAAATTAAATTTAAAATTATTCCCCCATGTTCTCAATGATCACCTTAAGTAGTGGTTTTACATTCAATTAGATGTTTTTGTTTTATAATTGGAGATGTAATGTTTATTAATTAATGTATACCTTATGTGTGTGGATTTCATAACCCTTATAATTGAATATAAGATATGAATTTTTCACAACCTTAATATAAAGGACTTCATGAGAATTTCAATGTGTCTCATATGGATCAAAATTTGATAATATGGGTTACGTGTCATGTATTTTTATTGTTTTGTATATGGTTTTTATTTATTCTTTTGGTCATATGTTTCTCTCATGTATTTTTAAGAGTTATCACTTAACCCGTTAAAGTTAAATTTTATAATATAAAAATAGATTTAGAAGCATAAGTATCAATATGTGTAATGGTATATAACTCTTCGAAAAAAATTTCTATGTGTTGGAGGACCCTATATATGTAAGGGTTGATCTATGTAAAAGTACATGTGTAAGGTATTATTTGGATGATGCGCATGTGTTTGAAAATAGTAAATTATTAGAGTCACCTGATGGTATATCAGGGTGCTCTTATGCAAGGGTTGCTTGTGGAAAATGAAATATGTAATGGTTACTCTATATACATAAGGTCACATTGAATGCATAAGACTAAAATTATGATATAAAGTTGGTAAATTGTTTGATGATCCTATATATATAATGGTCACCTTTGGAAAAATTTTATTATATGAGAACAAAAGGGTTAAATATTGGACACGGTGTAAAACATATGGGTCAGAAATTTGTTATAGTCTTAGAATGTAAGGGTCTCCCTATATCCAAAGACTCCAATGTTGTTTACAAAAATAGAAGTGTTAGAATACATGGGACATGTATGGTCCACTCTATATGCAAGGGTTATTGGAGATGGTTGAGAAAATGATTAAGTGTGGAAAGATCTATAGTATCTAAGGTTATATCTTAGTAATAAAAATGGTTTTTTGGGAGGGGCCCTGTAATATATGAGGGTTTTCATAATATTATTCACAATGGTTTACTTTCGATAAAGGAGATGTGTAAGGATTATTAGATGAGAAACATAAAGGTTGTAGAAAATTAATCATTAACTTAATGTAACACCCCCTTGCCAAAGGCCACTAACTAATGTCCTAATCACAGTTACTACACAACCTTAAGAACAGATCCCAATACACCAGTGGTCACATAGTAACTCTGGGAGGGACACTGGTTAGTGGAATCTGGTATGGGGATGTCACAAAGTGGAATCATACTATATTTTTCATTGTATTTCTATTTGGGGTATGGTAAATAGATAAAAGGGATGTGTCATGGCTTATTAAGGACCTCATACTGGTGCATCATAAACACATTTTTTAATAGGATTTCCTTGTTACCAAGAATAAGGAATTGTTATTATTGGTTTTTGTCTTCATGATTAAGATATTTATCCATTTTGATGACTACATGGAGATTTTTATTGTGGTTTTTCCTCTTAGACCATTGGAAAGAGGCATGTGTACATGAATTATTTTTGGAATGTAGGACTCACATGAAATTCATGTTCTTCTATGTAATCGATATCACTAGTGACTGAGGATTCAGTTATTTAAAGTTTCAATAAAAACATAAATTGAGTTTTCACATAAAAATTATTACTGGAATTATACTCAACTGAGGTATAGTATTTATTTTAATTATATTTCATTTGTATCTTACATAATCATGTTCCTTGATTGTGAGTATATATTCTAGCTATGTAAATGATATATAGTGAACCTTATTAGATCAGTACAAGAATTGGATAATTTTTTTATAAAGAAAATGGGTTTCGTTCTAAAAAGTGTTAACAACAACATATATGGTGTTTCTCATATATCTTTTTGGAGGCATTCTATGTAACTAAACCATAATATTATGTTTTAATCAACACGAATCATCATTGGGTGATGCTTTTATATGCATGTGTATGAGATTGTTGTCCTCAATGAGTTAGCATGGTGTATATATTCCTTATGAGGATCATTTCCATGGAGTGGGTAGTGGATTTAGTATGAGATGCATCATATATATCTATAAGTACCCTAGGTTAGTGTGTTACCACATGATTTGTGTTTTGATATTTGAGATGAGAGCATAGGTGTTTCTTCATGAGTTATGTCTTATGCAAGACCTCATTTATGGGATAGGTGGGAGATCCATGTTAACTTCAAATGCAATTTAAGATATTACTATGTTATGTGATATATGTATGAGGGTAACCCGATTTAGGGGTTTTCCTGGGATTTTTGGTAGATTATAGATGTTAAGAATGTCTACATGATTCATATTATGATATTTAGTCATATGAAGTTATATTATATGAACGGCATAGGCATGAATATTCCTTATATAATGTAGATGTGGATACCCTAATGGGTTTCTGTGAAGGGTTAGTGATTCCTTGGATTTTTAATGTAATGCACTTAAGGTTCTCTAGTATCAAGGTTTGATTTAAGGGTATAATTGGTTGGACATATACCCTTGTTTATTTCAGGTGATATTCCTGATGAGACAGTAGATTATGATCCAAAATTATTTGATCTTGTATAAGAGGGTTGTGGGCATATGCTTGAAATTTTTGAATGATGTTGAGTGACGGGTGATCAAGTGGTCTTCCTAAGAATTCATGAAATATCGGGCCTGTTGGAAAGTATTCTTTGAGTTATTTAATAAAATATTATATTGAAATTTAGTGAGGAATATTAGATTTTATAGTAGGGTAGATTTGATGATGTTCAACTCATTAGTGCATGATTCACATTCTTTGATCATGTTTCATGAGAGCATACACATTCAATGTTTAGATGATATCAAAGTAGTGTGCATGAGGTTACATGTGGTTTTGGTTGGTTTGTATATTAATGAATGATCATTTATGGGATGAGGACCTATGGATTAGAAAAAAACACTCATGGTCGTGGAAACCTAGGGAGATTAGAATGGAATGAGAAGTTTTACCCTTATAATTTATGGTGAAATCATAGATGATGGTGTTTAGGGTTTAAAATATTAGAAGTGTAGATAATGAGAATAAAACACAAATGAATTTGAACTTATATAGGTGGCTTTAAAATATTGTTATAAGGAAAACAATATGGCGGTGATTCCACCATTGGTTGTAGAGGGTGTGACACCATCTCAGGATGGGAATTGAGAGGATGTTGAGGATAACTTTCCTCGTGATCTGATAAGTATAATAAATTGGTGTTATGAATTGGAATTCAAATGTGAGTGGGATGTCCATGTCTAGCCACTACATACAATAATGGAAATATCATGGGTTTTGAAGGTATGACCAACATGTGGGTATAGTCATGAGTTTGATGAGATCGATCCTTGGATGATCAAGATGGAACTAAGGTGTAGGTATGTAATTAAATTCAATTCTATTAGGTTACGTAGTGAATAAAATATTTTTTATTAAAATGTGGTGTTGTAAAAAGTTTTTGTGTCAATACTAGACTCAAAAATATATTTGGACGTGATTTTAGCAACATTCATATTGGAGGTGCATATTTTTATACTCAAACATTCATTTTCCATGTTGTATGTAATTTTTTAATCTATGTAATTATATAGAAATAGTGGTAATATAATTAATTAAAAAATGAATAAAATAGTAGTGCATATGAGGCATATGCTTGAAATTTTTGAATGATGTTGAGTGACGGGTGATCAAGTGGTCTTCCTAAGAATTCATGAAATATCGGGCCTGTTGGAAAGTATTCTTTGAGTTATTTAATAAAATATTATATTGAAATTTAGTGAGGAATATTAGATTTTATAGTAGGGTAGATTTGATGATGTTCAACTCATTAGTGCATGATTCACATTCTTTGATCATGTTTCATGAGAGCATACACATTCAATGTTTAGATGATATCAAAGTAGTGTGCATGAGGTTACATGTGGTTTTGGTTGGTTTGTATATTAATGAATGATCATTTATGGGATGAGGACCTATGGATTAGAAAAAAACACTCATGGTCGTGGAAACCTAGGGAGATTAGAATGGAATGAGAAGTTTTACCCTTATAATTTATGGTGAAATCATAGATGGATGGTGTTTAGGGTTTAAAATATTAGAAGTGTAGATAATGAGAATAAAACACAAATGAATTTGAACTTATATAGGTGGCTTTAAAATATTGTTATAAGGAAAACAATATGGCGGTGATTCCACCATTTGTTGTAGAGGGTGTGACACCATCTCAGGATGGGAATTGAGAGGATGTTGAGGATAACTTTCCTCGTGATCTGATAAGTATAATAAATTGGTGTTATGAATTGGAATTCAAATGTGAGTGGGATGTCCATGTCTAGCCACTACATACAATAATGGAAATATCATGGGTTTTGGAGGTATGACCAACATGTGGGTATAGTCATGAGTTTGATGAGATCGATCCTTGGATGATCAAGATGGAACTAAGGTGTAGGTATGTAATTAAATTCAATTCTATTAGGTTACGTAGTGAATAAAATATTTTTTATTAAAATGTGGTGTTGTAAAAAGTTTTTGTGTCAATACTAGAATCAAAAATATATTTGGACGTGATTTTAGCAACATTCATATTGGAGGTGCATATTTTTATACTCAAACATTCATTGTCCATGTTGTATGTAATTTTTTAATCTATGTAATTATATATAAATAGTGGTAATATAATGGTATTTTGAGATGAGGGAGCATTTTTTGTAATTTTATTGTTGTTTTGATGCATTTATTGTGTTTTTGAGAACTCACAAAAATTGGTGATAGAATTAAGATTTCTAAAACAGTAGTCTTGCCTCATATATTCTCCCTCGCATACCCTAAAAATAATGACACACTGACATAATACTCTCTTATTCTTCCATTAATTGTCCAATCCATCAAATTATTTTTCTTCCTTTGTTATGTTAGTAAAAATTGGGATGTTCATAAACTGATGCATGCCCTTATATTTCATAACGAAGTGACTATAAATCTCTAATCACTCATGAATCAACAAACTACCTTCAATCACATGGTAGTGAATTAGTTCTAGATACCTAAGTGTGAGATCTAAAAAGGAGGGAAATAAGAAGGGAATAGATTAAATTTGTAGAAACCTCCTACTATCTATATCAAACAAATATTTCATTAGGAATGAATAAACGAGTGTTAGTCCATTAGAAACTTGATTTCATATATAGGGGTGGGGAAATTCTCCTTTCCCTAACTAATATGGGTCAAGTGTTCTATCACTGAAGATAGAGTACAAAAAATAAAGAAATAAAAATAAATCTCTATAGTATAATCTTCCAACTCAATGAACTGATTAAACACCCCCTCCTCCTATTCTCATTAAATAGTTGTCCTCAACATTAGAATTTATAAATTATTGGGGTCCTTTCACATGTTCTAATGATTTTTATCCAATATGAGAATAATAATCTCATTCTTCTCCCTAAGGTAATTCTAATACCATCAAAATCCTCCTTTTTCAAATCCTTGCTCACATTTCCCCCTGAGATATTCCATATTTCTTGGTTGAGGGTCCAAATTTCTTCATCTAGGAAACTCTAAAATTTTCTTCTCACTTAGATTCTATCCCATAATCCTCACCTTCTTTTGTAGTTGTTTGGTTCCTATATAGAATCTTAGGAAATATATTTTTTGATTTGAACATACCATAGTAATTGGAATACATTTTAGTTTTTTCATTGGTTATATGTGAAATTTCAATTTTTAATTCCCTCTAGCCTAAAATTTTAGTAAGTCCAAAGTTATACACCATATATAATGTATAATTAGTAAGAAAGAGTCATACGATCCTTTAATGTCCTATATAATACTGATATACCTCATATGCACTACTATTTCATACATGTTTTTCCTTTCGTATGCATGGAATTTCATATGATCTTGTCAAATATGATTTCTCTCATACATGAAGTCTTTCATATGTAGCTCTCAAAAATAGTCACTCATACATGGATTATCAAAATTTAGAAATCATTATATAGCCTTTATAATTAATTAAAAAATGAATAAAATAATTGATAATAAAGATGTGCATCTATTTTTTAATTTAATTTATATTTCACTCAACTCAATAATTGAATAATTTTCTTTTTAATTAAGTTAAACAATGGGAAAAATCATATAAAATTATTTATTTTTTTAAGGTTTATGTATTGATCACTCCCCAGCACTTAAATAATAACTTATCTTAATTTTTTCAAAAGGATCCACATTCTATAAATTTATAGATCCAATTCTAGGATTATCAATACAATGGAATTTAGAGGAATCAATATTTTAACAAGTTGAACCTTCCTAAATCAATCTCCCCTAATATTTTATTTCTAAAGGCCTTTTTCACAATTCCATGATACATCCTAAATGAAATTAAAATATATCATTTTCTCATTCATCATCCATGTTTTGAATTTTCCCAATTCTTTTCATTCCATTTATCTATTAGCACTTATTATATTTCAATACAATCCATGTTTGTGAAAAGTATTTATTGTATATGTGTATCTATGCCCTGAACTACACCATCCAAAGACATTAGGTATCCTTTATGGTTAATGGTAATAGTCCAAGAATATAATAAATTCTTGGGATATACACTATTAAGTCACCCTAACACTTATTAATGGATAACTGACACACACATATGTGCTTACATGACTATAAAAAAATTCTAGATCAGTTCTCATTTTCTTATTTTACTCTATTTCATTTGAGCTTGAATTTCATTTTGGGAGGATTTAAGAAGAGTCACTCAATCAAAGTGTGTAGGTCACCTATGTTTATGTTAAAAATTTTATTTTCACTATGTTATAATTTTTATTCCAATTATTTCCTTTATACCACACTACTTTCCCTATTTATATGAAAAAAGGATCCATGGTTTCCACTACAAGTTGGTTATTTTTCTTTTAGTGGGGTGGTGAGATTTAAAAATTAGATTGTTAGTTTTATTTAATTTTACATCCATACCCACACACAAAAGGAAATATTTATTTACATATTAAGATACTGTATCCTCTCCCCCATAAATATTTTATATATCACCTCAAATTTATTACAGAATGAAACTAATAATAAATAATAGACAATGAAATTTTAGTGTCATGACTAGTATGAAGGAAAGTGATAACCAGATATTCCATATTTTTATTTAGTAGGGATGAGTTTGGACTCCTCAATTAGTTCCAACATAAGTTATTTGTGACACATTTAATAATCCATTCACTTAAAATTTTTATTATAATTCAGTTCCTTTGATCTCAACTACACCATGTGTAAATTTATTAGTTAATGTAACCAGCCAAGTAAATTTGGAATGAATTTTAACATACATGAGTTTCATCCCGACAGAGAGAAACTACACTTTTTCTCTAACATGAATCTCTATTTTCTAAATGAATCTATCATGTTAATATATAAATTTAAACTTATATTGTAGATAATTATCATAATATTTTCTTCTTAAACCCTCTAGTTCCATCATTTACAGAATTATTTATTCTCCATATTTTCTAAATTGTATGTTTACATACATCACATATTAGTAGGGTATATTCTCTAGATCAATAAGAAACTGACAATATTTTTTATAAACTATTCAGTAATTGTAAATAACTATGTTTTTTAAAATACATCCTTGATATTTTGGATCAAATCCTTTTGTTTAGGCTATATTGTTCAATCTTGAAATCTCTTTGTCTCTCTACTTAGCACCTCATCCATCCCATTTTTTTGGGAGTTGTAGGATGGTGGATGTCATATTTAACTATATATTTCTTCATGAAGAATTCCATGATATAGTTATAAAAATGTGTTCCCTGATTAATGATTATTGTTCAAGATATTCAAAACCAATTAATAATATGTGATTATAGAAATTTAATAACAAATTTAGAATCATCAATTGAAGTTTCTTTGGTTTTAACCCATATAAATGAAAAATATATTTCTTACAAAATTTTGTAAAATCTAAAAGATACAAAAAATGGAACCATGATATCTAATTCCCATACATCAAATACTATTGAAAAAAACAATGGTTTTGGGGGAATTTCCCTTCGTTTGGAAATTCATCCATGGAATTGATAGTTTTTATCAGATTTACAAACATTTATGAGTCTATAAAGATATTGAACAAGTATAAAAAACTTCCAGAAATTTTATAGTTGTACTATAAGGTCCAAAGTTCCCTCCATATTTATTTTCATAAAAAAAAGTAAGCACAAAATTTAACTTCTCCTCATGTATATATATTCTAATCACTTCATCACTACAATGTTTCCACAAATTGGGATCCTCCCAAACACTGTATTTTAATTTAGATTATAAATTAATAGTTTTATATATATTAAAAATGAGGGTAACTTTTATGTGACTGAATAATTCACCTTGTATACATATTAGGTAACTTTTGTGAGTTCAAACATCTTCTCACATGGGAGAGACAAATTCATGGATTTTTTGTGGGTATTTCTACCACAATAGTGTGGGGAAATCTACTTAAGGTGTCTATAACTAGGTTCTGAAAAACATTATTATCCTTGATCTCAATGTTTATTTCTTATTGTATAAGTATCCATATCACTAATAATTTCTTTTGATCATATTTCATGATCAAATATCATAGTATTTCATTTTGAGAGAAAATTATTATGTAACATCCTAACAAATATAAAGAAAAACTTTACAGTATAGCACCAATAACCAAATAAATTGTTATTTTTTATTGTGTAATTGATTAGGGACATATCCAATGTTTTTTAATAACATGTTATCACATATTAATTTCCATCATAAATAAGGTAGGTCACTTCCTCCACCACTTAGTTAAATTAATTACATAGAACATTAAAAGGTTTATTCCATACTGGTGGACTGATAACATGATTTGTGGTCATGATTTCATTGAAACTTTTAAAGTAGGTCCTACTAATTAATCAAATAGAAATTTAGTAAGCCTGAGTTGGTTATTCATTGGTAAAGAAAATTTTCTAATTTCTCAAATAAATCTTCTATAAAATCTTGTATGTTCTAAAAATAATCTAAAATTTTTCAAAGTGGTTAGATAGGGTGGTGTGAAATTAATATCAACCCTATTCTTTTCTACATCAATTTCAACCTTTCTAATGATTTGGTCAGAAATATTACCTTTCTCTACCATGAAATGAAATTTCTAAAATATTAAAACCAATAAGATTTCAATTAATTTCATTAAATATTGTTACTTCTTTTCAAAATAGATTTCAAAAATGATCCCATAAACTATAAAGTTCATAAGAAATTTCTCCAATAAATATTCCATCATCTCTGAAAACATTCATATCGTGTTGAACCAAAATTTACCTATGGAATTACATGAACTAAAAGGAGTCCTTAGGTATGTATACATACTAATGGTACATCTAAATATAGTTTTATTTTAATTTTTCAATGCTATAAGGACTTAAAAATGACCAAAAGATCCATCATGGAAAAATAGTTACCATTCTCATCTATTATTTCTATAATTTGATCTATAAAACGGATGGGGAAGTTTTATTTCTAGGTCACATAGTTATATTTCATATAGTTAATAAAAAATCCATCTATTTTAAATCCTAATGGTCACTATAATATTATTCTCCTTCTGTAAAACAGTAATTCCAATTTTTTACTACAATCATAATGAGGTTCATAGAATTGAAGTCTCCATTAGTTTATATGATTTATTCTCTAATAAATCATTTAATTTATATTTTTAGAACATTAATTATGGATGGATTGATAATTCTTTTGGTCTATCTCACAAATTTAGATTCCTTATCTAAGATATTTTGGTGTAAATAAACTATGGGAAAATCATATAGATATCTATTAATATTGATACTATAACCCTATAATTGTTTTCCAAAAAAATTTCAACCATTGCACTTGATTTGGTTCCTCTTTCCATGATATTATTACATGAAGTTTTTCATTCCCATTCAGGAATTCATATTTTATATTAGAGGGAATAAACTTAAGTTCCAAATCATGTGAGAATTCTATTATTGATTTTATATCATTTTTTTCATGTTCCAATATTTCATTGGTAAATTATAAGTATCAAAAAAATATTTATAAAAAACATCAAAATATTCCTCATATAGCCATTTAAACAATCAACTAAAAAGATATGTTTCCATATTTAATTCATTTTAAAAAATAGATTGTCCATAAATATTGTTGATTCCATAGATTCTCAAAATTTAAAATTTTCATTTAACATTTATATTTCATCATCTGAAAAAAAGAATGAAGTAATTTAAAAGTGAGGTAGTGTAAAAACATATTGTTTTTCTTGAGGATATTTATTTTAATTAATAATTATTAATTTTTTTGTTTTGTATCTAAAATCCATTAACAGTGTTCCTTTATGAATATTTATTATAGTTTTAGTAGTTTCTATAAAATACCTACCTAGATTATTAGGGAGTGGGTTATACCTATTTCTTCTTCCATTTTTAGGATGTAATTTTTTTAGAATAATAGTCCTTTCACTCTTACTAGTATATCTTCCCAGACTCCAACAACGTATGCAGTGGTTTGGTTAGAAAATTTTATAACTACTCAGGCTGTCTTCAGTTTTCATATCTATAGGGATGATTAAATTAAAAAAATCATAACATTAATTAAATCTTCAAATTTACATATTTCATTAGGAAAAGTAGGTTTTCCTATATTGTATGGGATAGAAAAATTACATGAATCATGAAATTTCCTAAGTAGTTATGGGGTTATTAAATCAAAATCATTATTTCTTAGGATTATCGATTCATATCCTTGGAAAAAAATTTCTTGATAAATATCTTATTGATAAACATTTCATTTCATAAGATTTGGTTGATGAAATCCAATAAAGGGATGTTGTCATCCACATTCTTGAATGTTTCTATCATATCTTGTTGGTGTTATTATTTAATAGTATTCTTAGGTGGATTAATTTTATAAGGGAAGGAATTTTAGGGCTGAGGTATAACTTCCATAATGTATTTTACCATTTCTCTATTTATTAGTTGTATCTCCATAAGAATATGAAAATTGTGTTCCTTCATAAGGGTAGGTTTTTCCTACTTAGGTTATCCAATTCTGGGTTCAACTTCTATGGGTTGTTCTCTACTACTTTTAACCTATCTTACACTTATTAAATGTATAAAATATACATTTACAATATGTTTAAAAATTTATTAGGTAGAGAGAATATCTGAGCTGGGATTTAACATGAAATTCAGAGTGAAATTATTTATCCAAAATAACCTCTCAATTCCTTTATTTTTGATCCATGTGTAATGAGAGTATATTATTAGTTACTTTGAAACTCCAAAATCTATCTCACCATTTCTTTCATTACAGGTTATTATTTCTATCCTTGATGATGGTATCTTATAGAAGGATGAGTTTCATTTCTCTCGAATGTTAAGGGCTGGTATGGTTGTTGAGAATCCTTCTAAAGGGTGTCATTGTTGGTTAATAGTTTCCCTTATCCATGTTTAATTGTATAATACTCATTTAATCCTTGATTTTTGGGTGGATTTTGAAACTAACTCTATCCCATTGCATCATAGTTATATATCTCATGAACTTAAGGAAAACAATCTATGAAATGATCTATGGAAAATATAATAAGAAACACTCAAGGGGGTATAGATAGTGATGTTTTATAAACCTTTATTAATGTTATCTATCTCACAAGAGAAGTTCGTTAATTTATTTTATTTTCATGTAGATGATAGTTGGTACTTTCTTTCTCATTTATTAGTCATGTAGCGGATCCTGTACAAAAAAATTGAGATTTTTTAGATCCTCTCAATCATTTATCTAACTTTAGTGGATGATTTTTATATTAGTAAACCTCTAAAAACCATCAATTAGGTTCATATAATTAGTGTGTACTCCTTGGAAAAAGAACACCATGAAATAGAGGTCTTTAAATAGTTGATGTGGTCATGACATTCTCAGCCAATTAAATCTCTCCCAAAACTCATATTGAGTTTCTCAACATACTTGTATGATCTCATAGATCACTATCCTCTTCTAAGTATATATTTAATTAGGAAATACATTTATAAGGATGTACATCTAGAGTTAAACTTAGGTGTTGACTTCTCTAGGATATAGATTGTACATCCACTCCTTATTTCATCCCTAATGGTTGAAGGGAAAAGACTTCCATCTAATCTAAGATTCTAATAATCCTCTAGGTTTAATGATATATAATACATTAGAAGATTGTCTCAAGTAATAGTTAGGATCCTATCCTAATAATCCATTAAAATTATTAAGGATTTTGATCATCCAATTTTAAAGTTCAAATTTATATTCATTATTTTTTTGTTGAAGCCTATTGTTTTTATTTATATTTATTGTGTATATTGATATTAAAGCTAATTTTAGTTGATCTAAATTTTATTCACATTTCCACTTCGTAAATTAACTCTATAATAGGATTTTTTTTTTAAAAAATATATCCCATTTAAATATTGTAATACTGGTACTTGGGATATCTATGGATAGGAGGGAGATTTTGGTGTGATTTTCTTGTTTTCTAGTTGGGTTCAATGTGTGTTTGATAAAATAAATAAATACGTACTTGAATTCATTTTTCTAAAAATATGATATTACCATAGATATTTTCCCTCACATTCCCTATAAATCACGATTCATTGAGATACTACTCTCTTATTATCTCACTAATAATTAAAAAAATAAAATAAGTTTCATTCCATAATGATTTTGATTCAAACATGGAAGTGAAATGACCATTTCACAGCCTATTTTCACCTACCCAAGTGATTTGAAATCTCTAATCACTCCTATATAAATCCATTACTATGAATCACATGGTAGTGAAGAAGGTCTAGGGGCATGTGTGTGCATTATAAGAATAAGAAAAGATACATTAAATACAATAATTTAGTTGAAACCTCTTAATTCCTATTTTAAAAAAATATTTTAGAAATATTTAATAAAAGAGACTTAGTCCATTAGACATAATAATTCATTATCAGGGGTGAGAGAATTTCTCCTTTTCTCCCCAAATATGGGTCTAGTTTTTCATCACTATGAGGTAGTGAATATTTTAAAGAAAGAAAAATTAAACTCTACTGAATAAGATTCAATCTCAATCAATTAAAAAACCACCCCAACCTTCTATACTCAATGAATAATTTCCCTTTTTATAAGAATGAAATAATGATTGATTTCTTTATAAGTTTTTCAATAGCTTTTTATCCCTCATGAGGAACACAGTCTCATTACCCTTCATCATGAAATTATAGCGCCTTTATAATCCTATTGGTTTTTTATACCGAAATATCATTTCCCTCAATGGATTCAATGTTTCTTGATTAAGGGTTTAAATTTATTCATCTATGCATCTCTCAAATCTTCTTCTTATTAAGAAACCATTTAATGATCTTCACCTTCTTTTTTAGTTAGATGGGTACCCTTTCAAAGCTTGGTTGAATTATTTCATCATTTTAATAGACCAAAATAATAGTGATGAATTTTAGTTTATTCCATATTTATATAGGAAATTTTAATTTTTAATTTTGTGTATCCCAAAATTTGACTATATCCAATGTAATAAGTCATAGAAGAAGTCTCACGTAGAAGAAATATTCATACTTTCCATAAAAGTTCTGTGAGATGTTTAATTCTATCAAATGTTTTGGTGTTTCCTAAAATTTTTACATTTCTTATAAACATTTTTTCATATGATATTCTCTCACATAAGTTATTTCATATACAATGAAATTCATATTCCACTCTCATAAGTGACCTCACGTATGTCCATTCTCATACACTAATTTCTTATATATAGGTAGAGTCTTATGGGATTATCTCCCTTGGAAATTTTTGACATATTAGGATTGAAATCCCATTAAAATTTGAAATTAGTGTTTTATTTTTCAAATAATATCATAAATTATTGAAAACTAAGAATATTTAGTAGTAAAATCGGATGAATAGTTCATAATCAAAATTCACAAATCATTATATGTCCTTTATAATTAATTCCAAAAATTAATAAAATAACTAAAAATTTATATTAATGGAAATTTATTATTTTAATTGCATTTTATATTATAATATAATTAAAAAATATATTCTAAATTAAAGGAAACAAAGGTAAAAATCCTACAAAAATCATTAAACATTTTTTAAAAATTTATGGCTGGATCACCAGTGCCCAGGATGGGAGAATGATGGATGGTTTGGTTGATTGATGGTACAACTAGGGAATTAAACTTATTTTTTGGTTTATAAATTAAAGGTATTCTAGGATGATAAAGATATTCCTTCAAGATTCAAGTCACCAGGTATGAATAACATGATATCACATCAGTGGGTGTGGTTGGGCATTTTAGAGAATAGTTGTTAAGAGGATAATTGAATGGTGTTTTGCATGAATTTTTGGTGTGTTTAATTTAAAACCATTCTAAGAGGGTTAATGGAACACTATAAATAAGTTTCAGTAGATACTTCCTATGATGGGGAGGTCCATGGATCCAAACTAACCCCTATGAGTAGAGACCTCTAGTGGGGAGTACCATGATCCTAAAAATGAGCCTGTAAATAACAACATTATACCTCATGATAGACAAGAGATGTTATGTGATATATTGATATTAAATGGTAGTGGTATGTGGTATCTTAGTTGTTTATGAATAATTTGAAATTATATCTGGTATTGTGTAATGGAAACTCATTCATCATTCTAGGGTAAATCTTGACATGTCAAAAATTAATTGAGGACTGAGTTTGGTAAAGATTAATGTATAATGACCACTAATGATTCTCGTGGATGAGAAGTTATATGGTGGAATAGTTTTAAAAAATCATACATTTATAGGTTTTAAATTTTAGATGGAATTTGAATTATTTTCATTAGAATCAAGGTTATTTCATAAATCAGGATCCATATTGGAATTTTGAGGGTTATAGAATCATTTAGAGTTTTTTTGGTATATCAATTGAGTCATGGGATGAGTCTTGGTTCTTCAGATAAGGTAAGGTGTTTTCAATTATTATTTTTTATTGTGAAAATTGATTAACCATATCATATATATAGGACAGGATTAGGTGGAACAGTGTGACGAAACCATGAATGTTGGTTATTCTTTAGGTGTTGGCGTACAATTTGTGAGAAGTTATATAAAAACCATGAAAAAATAATTCACGTTTCATATGGATCTATACAGTCATTGCACATTTTTTTAAACCATTTATCCAATCAATGTAAGGGGGTGTGGATTAATACAGTTTGAAATGCATTGTTGGAATAGGGGAAAAACATGTGGTGGCTGTGCAACTACCAAAATTTTCATAGAAATTGTGAAAATTATATTTTCATCCATATTATTTTAAATTTTCACCATTGTTTCTTGCACTATATCAAAGCTAAACAATGGAGGATCCATCCCTCATTTTCCCCTCCAATGACCCCTTGAATTGGGATGGTTCTGATGGTGTTTATAGATAAGCCTCCCCCATTTCATATCCAGTTGTTATCCCATCTTTTTTTGAATGATTTTAGAAATTATTAATTAGGGTTTCTCTAAACATTCCACCATAGTATGGTAGAATCATCCTAATATGATGGGTCACTACTACAAAATAATCCTTTAACAATACTATAAATGGTCTTTATCAGCACTAAAAAAGTGGTGACTACAAGAGTGATGTTAAAAGCACAGGTTTTTTATCATCACTGAAAAAGAACTAATAAAGGGGTCATTTATAAACACTAAAAAAGCACAAATAAATTGAATCATTATCAACTATTTTAAAAGTGGTGATAAAGGACCCATTTATTGGTTCTCTTATTTAGCAGTGCTAAATAAACCTTGTATCAGTGCTTTTATAAGCACTGATAAAGTAGACCATTATCATTGCATTTAGAAGCATTGATAAATGTGTCCTTTATCAGTGATTTGAAAAGTTCTAATAAATGTGTTCTTTATATGTGCTTTTAAAAGCACTAATAAAGGTTTATACTATTGTGTGCAATAATAGCACACTTTAGCACCAAAAGCACTAGAAACACAAGAAATATCAACCAAAATAAGTACCAATATAGAATTTAAATGAAATTAAATATACAACACAAATACAAGAAAAAAACTAAATTAAATACATTTCAAAAATTCTTTTATAAAATTACATAAATACAAATTATTACATAAATTCCAAAACATCAATGTTCCTTTTTCTTTTAATCCTGACCGGACCCATTCTATTGCAAAACAAACCACCCCATGATTGAGAAAAAGAACACACCTATATAAGAAAACTATTCTTATATTAGTAATAATATAAATAAATTAATTAATCAATAAAGTGTTAATTTTACTAAAATTTCTATCAATTTTAAATAAAAAGACGTACTTTGAATCATACTAGTCACATTGTGCATCAGATTGAGGTGCGGCCGATTCCAACACATCTCAAATTATGGGGAAGAAGTTTATGTAAGTTTTGGTGTAGAAAGGCATAAAATAAGGATAGAGAACCCCCAACTCGAACAAAAGAATCCGCAAACATAAGAAAAAATTTATTATGTGAGTAATACTAAAATGAAATAAATTAAACATAAATATGAAATAATACATTAATTCTATGGACAATGATTTTACTTTTCAAACACAAAAATTACCTATGTCATTGATCAGAGGCGTCATTGTTTCTCTTCCTACAAAGTTAGTTGAAAGAATTTGAAGGAAAGTGATGAATTCACCACTACATGGGTGAAAAGGTTTTGAGGGAGAAGAAGTAATTGGATTTTTTGGTGCATAAAGGGATGAAAGATGGAAAGAGAATCCCAACTCAAAAAAATACACCTATATAAGAAAAAAATATTATGTCAGTAATACTAAAAATAAATTAATTAAACATAAATATGAAATAATAAATTAATTCTATGGATAATGATTTTATTGTGAATACATCAAAATTACCTCTTTCATTGAGTAGAGGTAGTATTGTTGATCTTCCTATAAAGTTAGTGGAAATAACTTGAAGTAAAGTGATAAATGAAACACTATAGGGGTGAAAAGGTTTTTGGGTGTTTTTTCCATCATTCATGCCTTTCTTCACCAAAACTCTTCTAAGGCATGAAACATGGTCAGAAATATTTTAAAATAAATGAACTCTGCAAGGAAAAATTAAAATTAAATCAACATTCCATTATATCATTTTTTGGTAAAATAGAGAAATTATATCAAAACATTACTTTCACATCTTTCTAAAGTGTTCCTTCATTATAGTTTGTTCTTCCGAGGGATTGGTAACATCATCATGTGCATAATACATTGTTTTCATGAGTATTCAAACATTTAATCTTGATTATATTAATGCATTATAGATCATATAATACTATGGTGGAAAACATAATATATTAAAAAACGCTTTTTCCTTCTCATTGAACTCTCTTTATTTTTTTAAAGGTTTCAAATAATTGGTTCCTATTTTGAGAATCCAAATCACCTCTTTGTGGTCCCCTTTAACATATAAGAAATTGTCTATATTAGGACCAACATAAACTGATTGTGATGTCCCAATTAAAGGTTTATCCACGATTGAATTTTCATCTCACTCAAAATTTGTTTTAGTTTTTAGTATGAAAATTGACCAATTCTTGTTTTTTGGATCAGAGACATAAAATACATGCACTACTTGTGATTACATTATGAACATATCATCTTTTTTCCCTTCCGCACTTAAATTCACCTTCACAAATCCCATTTCATGAACTTTCACTCCATTGATATTGTCAACCCATTTTCAATGGAAAATAAACACTTGAAATGTTTTATAATAAAACTCATATATATGTTAGATAATTCCAAAATATGACATATTTTCATAAATTAGATTTTTATCCTCTAAACTAGATATGTGCATCGTTTCAGCCACAAGCGTAACACCACTGTTTTGCATCGTACTGAAATCATCATGTTCTTTTGTATAGAATGTATAACCATTGATTAAAAAACCAATGTAAGATATAATATTTTCATTGGGTCATCTGGAAAGCCATTAAAGTTGTTCAACAATTTAATTTGGGTTTTTAGATAACTCCTTATAAATTTTATCTCGAAATCATCCTATGAACTATTGATTATGTGTATTTGATATCCATCCTTTGTCCCCTGATAGATTAAAATCTATAAAAATTTCTTTGTGGGATTAAATGTATGGATCAAAATCTTCACTATTATGTAATATGTAAATATGTTCTTGTTACCGCTCTGTCGAGGTAGTTGTAACTACATCTCTTATGAAAATCCCTTCGCCCATACTATGTTCACTGTGATGAGACTTTGGAAGACCGATGCTTTCAATATATAATAGGTAATCATTATAGAATTCAATAAATTATTCAATAATATATCATTCTTCAATACAAACTTCTGGCCTACTTTGATTATTGGCATACCCTTTCCAAATAATAATATATCGTTCAATGGGGTATATCCATTTATAATGTACATGACCACATAGTTGAACCTATATGACCAAGTTAACCATCATTTGGAACATTATATCAAATAATTTTGGTGGGAAGAACATATCTAATTCACATAATATGACTACAATCTCGTTATTCATGATGGTCAACTTCCTAGGGTCTATAACTTTACTACATATAGATTTGAAAAAGAAGTAGAGTATAGTTAATTTATGTCGTACATTTTGAGGCATAATGTAATGAAAATAAATAGGCATTAAATCTTGTATCAATACATGATAGTCATGTGATTTTAGTCCTTTTATCCTCAAATAATTCATTAACATAACATTCTTGATATTTTATGAATATCCCTATGGAACGTTTACACTAGTAAAGAAAAGGAAAAATTGAAATTTTACCAATCAGGAAAGAGTGTATGATGATAGAGGAAGAAAAGTCCTCCTTTTACCCTTCACCATTTCCAAATCTTCCCTTATCTCCATTTCAATCAAGTCTAATCTATCTTTGATTCCATCTTTCATTTTTTTGGAACATTTAGTAACATGCCAATAACACTATAAAATACATTTTTTCTACATGCATGAAATCTAGGAAATGTCTGACATACAAATAATTTCAATATGGTAATTCAAATAAAACTGATCTATTTTTCCAACATTAATTTTTTATGTTTTTATAAAATGGTTTACCAAAAACAGTTTCATTCTTTTTTACTTTTTTTCATTTGATCATGAGCTTTTAGAGATATTTTCATACCTTCTTCGACACTCCCATATAATGTTGTCATAAAGGATTGGTATTTATGTCATCGAGGTAAAATTTTATGATGTACTAAAAACACAATTTTTGAGGAATGTTTCAACCGAATTGAGTATATACGTTTTTCACAAATGGGGCACACCAACATTACATTAATGTTATTTCCTAATAGATTTCCATAAGTGGGGAAGTCATTTATCATTTTGTACAACATGGACCTCAATTTGAATTATTCACTTCTATGATAATCATACATTGTAACACCTTTTTCGCACATAAATTTCATATCTCGATCAATGGAGCCAAATAGACATCAATATCATTATTGGGTTTCTTTGGTCTCAATATAAGCAGACACAACATAATTTATTTACAGTTCATACATAACCATGGCAACAATTTATAATTAACTAACATGATGAGCCATTTACTATGTGTACTACTTGTACACCAAAAGGATCTATTCTATCAGTAGATAATTCAAGACTAAAGTTTCTCAGCTCATCTATAAATTTAGGAAACTCATAATCAATTTTCTTTCACTAAGGAGAATTTATTGGATGACATAGTTCCCATCTTTAATTTTTAAATCTGCATGCCATGTCAATTTTTTGGCCGTTTCCTAGAATCCATATAGTATTCTAAACCATGGAATGATAGGAATGTACCATACATATTTTTGAAGTACTTGATTCATTTTTCTTGTATCGATATGTGCCACACTTAAGGAATTTTATGAGTGATTCATGGTCCTTGCAAAATAATATGCAATCATTTGGACATGCATGTATTTTTTAGGAGATCATTCCCATTGAAAATAACATATGTTTAGTGTTATATGTTCATCATTAACTGATATAGGAATACCTATTAGAAAAAAAACTATGGAAATAAATGATTCAATAGCTATATAGAAACTCATACATGTCACACCAGTACAAGAACTCACTTATAGTCTATAAAAAATATCAAATAGATGAAAACCTGATATTCTAATATAACATGAATTAAAGGCACCATAATGATTCAAAAAGTGAAGGCTTGATGTGATAAAACCCCATGTTCATAACTGGGGATGGCCCCTTGGAATCTGCTCCATAAAAAACTAATTACCATATAGAATTATAAGAGGAACTATATCCTATGATACATATAAAAAATAGAGAAACATACATCACTCCACTAACTTGGTTCCTGAAAAATAGCATCTAAATCCTCATGTCCACTAAGGTGTCCATGAAAGGTATCAGCATATATATAATCATTAGGGAACCACAAATGTGCCTCAAATTAGTAGTCAATATACCAGAATATACATGAAAATATCTACACATTTATATACATATATGAAAATATTATTTAGAAAGAATATATAAAACATGGCAGTAAAACAACAATGAATAAATCTAAGGTTTGGTGTCAAATATAAACAACAGGGCATGAATCGGTATTCAATACAAACAACGGACCACAAATCATTACCTAAACAATGGATCACGAAGATATTATAAAAAATGGATCATAAATAAATCGTATAAGAAGAAATCAAAAATGAAAAAAAATACACAATGAAAATCGGAAGGCCTGCCTCGCTAAGTTGAAAAAAAATTTGAGACCCTCTTCGAAAAACCTAACTAAAGTAAAACAATAGATGTCATACAAAATATTTGAGAAACTCAAGGTAGTCGAGGGGTGTGATTTGAGCTTTGATTCCCCGAGGATGAGCGTCAGTGGCAGGTGGCTTCCACATAAAGTTTCTGATATCGCCACGGGTTCATAAATAGTTAGGGTTTTAAAATAGATTGGGACACTTTTATTAAAGCTTATTTAGAAATGATAAAGGTAGTTCTTTATTAATGCTAAAAAAGTGCTAATAAAATCAAAATTTGTCAGTGCTAAAGTTATAGCGCTGATAAATATTAATTTTATCAGTTCTTTGTTTGGTGTTGATAAAGCCTATTTTGTCAGTGCAAAACAAAGTACTGATAAAGATGCTTTTATCAATGATTATTACTTAAGAGCTGAAATATATTATTTTTATTAGTTCTTTGTTTAGTGATGATAAGTTATGTCTTTATCAGTTCTAAAAAAGAGCTGATAAATATGCTTTTATCAGTGCTTATTACTTAAGCCCTGATAAAAGATTTTTAATGATAAGTATAAATAAAAAATTTTAATATTTATATATACTTAATAAATATATAAAAACATAAATATAGTAAATATATTCCTTTTAAAATATATTCATTATAATTTTATAATTATTTATTTATAATTATATAATTGTTTTAAAAAAATAATATTTATATCATTATATATGTTTATATAATTATACATACATATATTTAAAAAAATATATAAAAATATAAATAGAGTAAATATATTCATTAGTTAAGTAAATTTATTAAAAAATTAATAACTATTTAAATATATATAATTACTTATTTATAATTATATAATTACTTTTAAAAAAATATTTATTTATTTAAAATTATAAATATATAATTGTATAAATATCGTAAATGTACATTTATAAATATATTTATTTATTAATATTTTTTTACAAATATTTTTTTAACATTAATAATGAATATTTAATTTTAAGTGCATATGAATATATGTTAAAAATGAGTAAAATTGAATAAATTAAGAATAAGTACACTTTAACAGTATTGAAAAAATGGATAAGTTTTTTGAGTGAATTTTATTTTAAAATAAATTAATTACATATATGTGAAATAAATATAAAACATATTTGATCTATATTAAATTGAAAAATAAAAAAATGGTTAATTATATGTCGTGTACTATACAATTTGTCAATATTTTTAATTCATGTTAATTTTTAATTATAAACTATTATTCAATAAATATATGATTATTTAACGTAAAGCACATAAATATTTTATAATATATAAATCATATTTATATACATTAATATATATCTATATATTTAATATATAAAATTTAATAACATTAATTATTATAATTATCTAATTAACAAAAATCTTGATATTTAATAATGTATAATCAATCTATTCATTTTTATCAATAATTATTTAATTAATAAAATTATAATATTTTTTAATAAGCTAATTTTTTTATTTATTATTTATTTAAATATATAATTTTATTTATTTGGACCTTTATTAGCCCTAAAAGGCACTAATGAGATAAATATTTATCTGTGCTAAAAATTAACCCTGGATAAAGGGTACCCTTTATAAATGCTAAAAATAAAAGTGTTGATAAAGGATGCCCTTTATCAGTGCTCAAAATAAATCAATGATAAAGTTTCCCATTATCAGAGTTGAAAAAAGTGTTGATAAAAGGTTAAATTTATCAACTCTAAAAATATGTCATTTATTATCTTTTTTGTAGTGCTAATAAATACCAGTGATGTTAAATGCCTATTTTTTAGTAGTGGGTATTTTTAATGGTGTGGCTTGTGAGCATCTCAAAATGATGAATTTTTTTTTGTGATATTTTGATGAATTCACATCACCTAGTAAATTTATTGTGTGTTTTATCCTAAAATAGAATAAGTTAGCTATTGTATCAAGCATATGAATTGGGTCTTTTGGAACAACTCAAATTATTATAAATAAAATTCCCCTTTGATTTAATTAAATGTATTATCAAGTAATATGGTTATAGGAAACACATACACTTATTTTTTTATCCAATTGTATTTAAAATACCATTAAATATCATTACCATTGATAATATAGTCATTGACCAGTGATCACATGATTAGTATAGATATAGGGTTTTTAACAAATCCAATTGACACAGACAATGGATGTTATGACCTCAACCAGTAGGATCTTACCCTATGAAGACCATTTATTAGAGCTTCCAAGGGAGATACCATCTCTAGGATTTTTCCTTTGTTAAGCCCAAGATGAGATCCATAAATTTAAGCATGAGAGAAACCATTTACGGGAGAAGGTCAAAGTCATCGAGATCACTTCCCAAACGTCGAACCACCCCATGAAAGTTTCATAGTCGTACAAAATACCCTTAGGGTGTTTTCTAGTGTATTAAAGGGATATGTATCATGACCATAAATATATGAGTATTTACATATTTTTTTATAAAATAATGGATATATTTTCATCTTATTATTATTACTTTATAAATGATTTTTTATTTTGATACAATAAAACACTAATAGTATTTTTGGGTAATATTGAAATTCAATTAAAAAATTTATTTTGATATAAATAATATTTTAATAAAATATAAAATAAATAATTTTTATTGAATATAAATGATTATTTTTTATGAAGTCAAATTTAATTTTTATAAGGGTTTAAAAAAATTATTTTCAAAAAAAACCATCATTTCTTAATAAATGCCGATAGTTATTTTAAAAGTGAAAATACACATATTTTGAAGATTATTTTTATAAAATGAATATTATTTTATGAATCATAATATAAAAATTATCCAACGGTGAATTTTTCATAATTTTATGTGATATTCGATTTTTTCGGGTAAAAATTAAATACGGTATAAATATACAGTGTGTTTTGTGACATCATAATGACCCAATAGTGATATAATAAATACTATAAATGGTAACTAAGGAAAAATATATGTTTTTACTTTAAAATAATATAATTTTTTGTTTATTTGATTAATTTTATATATTCTTAATCAATCCTCCAAAACCGTTAATATATTTTAATGTTTTAAAAACATTTCTTTAAGAGTGTGACTCACCTACACATAAGCAAGGGAATAATTATTTTGTTTGGCACTTTCCATTATAAAATAATTAGAACCACTCCCAATTTTCAGAAACCTTTTGAAAAAATCATGGTATCATTTTGTTTTATTTTATTATGTAGTATCCAAAACCAAAATAATAAATAAATCCCCCTCATTTCCTATATAAACCCACCCAATATTCCATTTCTATTCACTCAAACTCATTAGATCATGTCCATACTCTGACCACCACTCTCTAATTTCCTCCCAAGGAACTACCAAGATCTCAATAATCACCTCCCCAGTATTTGGAGTCACACACTCAAGTAAGGGATTTCTCTCTTCTCATTTCCATTCATGCACTTCTTTTATGTTATGCTTATAGTTTCCATTTGTTTATGTTGGGATATTTTATTTAATATTACCTTTACTATTCATTTGATTTATAAATTATGAGATCCACATTTTTTTCTCTCATTAAGCCTCTTATGATCCTTTACATGCACCTGTTGCCATGCCAAAATTTAGTAAGTGATCCTCACCTTCTCTTATTTATTAAAGTTTATTTATTATCTTATGTCATCTATTTACAATTAATAATATTTGGATATGAATTCCCATATTTCTATTAATTCACATTTTATTTCCAAATTATGAGATACCCCTTTCTCTCTCATCAGCCCATTATATTAATTTTTAAGCGATGTTGTTATGTTGTTGAAATTTCACCATGATTTTCCATTCCAAAACAATTGTGTAGTAAATACCATACCAATTTATTATAAATGGTATTAACCTTTATACACTTATACTTATTTTAATTGTGGCATAAATTTATTTATTCTACACTTCTTGATCTTGGAATAAAATATGATGATGAATGAACCCATGTTGTATGATCTATATGGCACACTTAAGCATGAAAATGAAATGAAAGTGATGGGTGCACCTGAAATTATATAGTGCTCCAATGCATTGGGTGATTTTTAGTCTCATGAGATGCCATGTTGGTATAGGGAGTGAACCTGATTCTTTTAAGGGACTTTTTCTATCAGGATTTCTTGGCGGTTAGCCTTAAATAATGTTTATGATATTGGGTTTTATGATGTTTCCACATTTCCCATGTTGCCTTTATTATTATCAATCTATATCATGTCTCATTTTTCATGTTTATTATTCTCGCTCCTTTATTCCTATTTTCTGACTCATATTAATTTCATCATGTTATGCCTTGTTTATTCCCTTACTGGGATTTATAGCTCACCCCTTTCTTATGTATGTCCCCTGGTTATCCCATACAGTTTTCAGTTTAATAGAATATTAAGATCATGTTAAGGAAGTTTTTAGTAATGTTTTTATATCCCAAATTATAAGTTGTTATGTAATTTATCCAATTCCCAAATACACTAGACTTCTAGATCTTCTATGTTGTATTAAGTGTAATCTTATGTAATAAATCATGTATTGATGTGAAATATATAGTAGGTTTTTTATGGTTGGTATCAAAGGAAATGTTTAGTTATTTTTGGGATTAGGATTATAAAACTCTAGAGAAGGCCTTGGGGATAATACTGTGTATAATAAAACTTCCCTAAATTTTTGTAATTATAGATTAAGTGGTTTCTTAAGAAAATTAATCCCTATCTAAATACTATAAGTGGATGTGGTTCTAGCACAGATGTACCTAGGGGTAACAAATATGACAAGGTGTGACAGGCTTGACTCAGTGTAACCTAGTACACAATAGTGGGCCTTACTGCACACCTGGTTTGACACTCCTGGTGGATATTCTTTGGTAAATTTGAAAGATTATTATGATCCATTATTAAGGGAACAAAAAATGTCTATAAGAATATATTTTAGTAAATAGATCATGGATAACATATATTGAAGCCTAAGAATTCATAATTTAAGGAAATGTAATTTATAAGTTATATCTTTAATGTCATTAGATTCCCTTATATGTGTATAACAGTTTAAAAATAATCATCCCTAATTTTCCCTTTATTCTATCCAATGGTTTGAAATAGGAGGAATTAGGTAAATGATAAATGTGATGGGAAGTATGAAGAATTCCACAATGAGATGCCTAAAATTATGGGTGATAATGTAGAACATCTTGTCTTTATGTCAAACCATCTATCAAAAATCAAAATTAATAACTGGAACTTTTTTGAATGCCTAATTAAGTCAAGGAAGAGGAAGAAGACATATCAAGAAATTTTATATAAAAAAGTTGATAAGGGAAAGAAGTCTCAATTTACTTTGTGTTAAACGTGTGGAAAGATATGGAATAATGTATCCAATCTCCATAAAAAATGGATAATGTGATGGGTGGAAATAAAGTTCAATCTAAGGCACCATATACAGCTTTATGTCATAAATGTGGAGAATTTGGGCATTATCCGGTAAAATTATCTATATCGATGGCTTCCAAGCATGGTGACCATCAAAAATCTCCAAGATAAAGGGAACAAGGCAAGTATTATGATGAGATAGATCATGATGATTGAAGTACATTTAACCTCTACTCCAGATTAGTTTATATCATGTTTTATTTCAATTCATTCCCTATTTTCATATCTTGTATGCTCTCTTAGAACATCAAATCACCACCTGAACTGATTTTATATCATCAGGGAAAATTTCTATGATAATGTATCATTTTTTGATTTTTGTGAGAATGTTATTATTGAAAATAATATCAGTCCCCCTTTAGTGTAATTTTTTTCAATTCTATACATAGATGATATTTCCCTATATAGAGCCAACATAAATTTTTGTGAGAAGTAAATCACTCTCCGTATTGTGAATTGACCCCTGATTCTATACAAGTGAAAGGAAGAGGATGAATATTATTTAGTGCCAACATCTCAATAATGGATATTATTTCCCTATTAGAAAGTATATCTAGCTCAAATGAATGAGTCTAAGGAAAATATCATCCTTGAAGACATTCCCATTGTGAGGGAATATGCTAATGTGTTTCCCAAGAAATTATCTGGTCTTCCTCCTAGTCAAGAGGTTGAATTTTCAATTGATCTTATACCTGGGTAATTACCATTATCCAAGGCATCATATATAATGGATTTTTTGTAACTTCTGGAGATGAAAAAAACAACTATAGGAGAATATGGATAAAGGGCTTATATGCCCAAGTGCTTCACCATGGGGTACACCAGTCCTCTTCATCAAGAAGAATGATGGGTCAATGTGCCTTTTCATTGATTATTGTAAACTGAACATGTATCCTCTTCCACGTATTGATTATTTTTTTTATTAGCTATGTGGAGGAAAATACTTCTCTAAGGTGGATCATCAGTCAGTATATTACCATGTTAGGGTGAAGAATAAGGATATACCCAAGACTAATTTTTGTACACGGTACGGGCACTATGAGTTCATAGTAATGCCATTAAAAATCAATAATGATTCAGGAATTTTCTTGGATTTGATGTATAGAGTCTTTAGAGATTACGTCGACAAATTTTTGGTAGTATTTATAGATGATATTATAATATACTCAAAAATAAAGTAGGAGAAAGAGGAGCATCTGAGCACAATGCTAAAGACCCTATGAAAGGAGAATCATTATGCCATATATAGAAAATGTGAGTTTTTATTGAAGGAATTCACTTTCTTGGGGAATATCATCATAAGAAATGGGATATCTATGGACCATTAAATGATAAAAGCAATTGAAGGGTGGCTGAGGACAGTATCTGTGACAGGTATCCATAGTTTCCTTGGATTAGCTGGGTATTATCATCGATTTATGAGAAACTTCTCACAATTTTAAAACACTCTAATTATGCTAACTCAGAAGGGAGTCATGATTTCTCATAATTATGAATGCAAAGAGATCTTCAAGGATTCAAAGGGGTGGCTTATCACTACACATGTTCTCACACTACCCACAACTAGAGATCCTTTCATGTTATTCAATGACACTTCATAAAAGGGCTTGGGTTGTGTGTTAATACAGAATGACAATGTCATAGACTTATCTTAAATACAGTTGAATGTTCACGAATAGAACTACACAATGCATGATTTGTAATTGGATGCAGTGATATTCACTTTGAAAATATGGCAGCATTGTCTCTTTGGGGGAAGTGTGAAATATATACGGATCACTAAATCCTAATGTATATATTCACATAGAAAGAGATGAATATTCACCAAAAAATATGGTTAGAGCTGATCAAGGACTATGACTACTCAATTCACTAACATCCAGGGAAAGCGAATAAAGTGGAGGATACTCTAAGTAGAAAGGATCTGGAAGTTCTATCATTAATGAGAATTGCGAGAGATCTAGTCTTTTTAGATTTGGAAAAGAAGTATATGGTAATAATAAAGTAAGGAACATCATCAATCCTTTCACAAATGAGTTCTCAACTGCCTCTTCTAGAGAGGTTAAAGGATTCTCAAAGAGATGATGTAGGAATTTTGAAGAACATGGAAACTATAAAAAAAGAAAAATCCTTAGAGTTAAATGTTAATGAATAAGGATTTGTATGATTTTTGTCACAGTAAATTGATGGCCAGTATGAGCGAACTATCCAGATACTTGAGTATATGTTGAGAGAATTGTCGATTTACTTTAAAGGAAGATGGGATCAACATCTACCTCTATTCAAGTTCCCTTAAAACAACGGTTTCCACTCGATCATCCAAATGGATCCTTATGAATCTATTTATAGGAAGAGGCGAAAAACACCTGCATGTTAGGATGATATTGGGGAAAAAATTATAGGTCCTAAAATGGTCGAGAAAATGGTTTAGAATGTTAATAACATTCAGCAGTACGTCATAGGTACTCAGAGTCGACATAATATCTATGCTGAAAATCATTGATGAGAACAAGATTTATATTTTGAAGACATGGTATTCCTTCATATATCTCCATGGAAGAAAGTTATGAGATTTGTTAAGAATTTAAATTCTAGTCCAAGATACATCTTCCCATTTAAAATCCTTAATTTCATCAGAACAATGTCCTACCGACTTTCACTCCCACCTAACCTCTCTAAAGTACATGATGTATTCCATGTGTCCCTCTTCAGAAATTACATACTAGACCCCTTCCATGTACTCAATGCAGAGGTGGTACCATTGGAAAATGAAATTTCCTATGATGAGTAGTTGGTGATGATTTTAGATAATAGAGTCAAAGTTCTATGAAATAAGACTATGCATATTTTCAAAGTGCTGTATAGAAATCAGAAGTTTGAAGAAGTGATATGGGAACTAGAGGAGGTGATGAAACATAGTTACCCTCATCTATTTTAATGTGGGAAAATAATATTTTGAGGGTAAAATTTCCTAAGGGGGGAATTTTAATGACCCTAACTGTTATAAATAAAATTACCCTTTTTGTTCCATTAATAACATGGTAATGTAAATAATCACATGGAAAAATATAATTTATTTCATAGTGATGGAATGCCTAATATAGGACTTTTAATTCAAATATTCATGAACACATGAAAAGAAATTATAGATAATTAAAAACATTAAGGCCTCAGTCCAAGACAATATAAATAATTCAAAATTTTTAGGCCTCATGCCAAGAAATTACAAATAAATAGATTGCATGCACCAAATTCTCAAACTAAATTGTCTCATGATACTTACTGATGAATTGAGGGGTTATATAATACTAGGATCTTCCTATCAATAAATAAGTCCAATGTATCCATCGTATGAAAGAAATGAATAAATAATACAATAATTAATCCACATGTCTCAGTAACCAATAAACATTCACATTTAAATAATAAGTATATTGAACGATAATATTTTACTAGTCAATAAATTGAATAAAATTCTTTTTAAAAAACCTTCAATATGTAATATAGGGTATTTACAATATATAATTTATTGGATATATAATTAATAAAATAAAATAAATAATACATCATACATCCATAACATTACAGAACATGGACCTAAAATCATTAGTAATTCCCATAATAACATAATTAAATTGTGAGAAATAATGGGGTTTCAAAAGATCTCAAAAAAACATGATAATAATACATCCAGAGAAAGAATTTGGATGGTATCATTGGAGAATATCCCCAGTGAATCATAATAATTTTTAAAGGATGTTACATAGATGAAAAACACAATTATAAGAACGTTATATATTTTCATTGAAAAACAAGATGAAATATTATTTCCTTTTTATAACCTTTATTTTAAAATAAAAATATAAAAAAAGAGTGGAAATAGAAATTAATTTGTAAAATCATGAAAATGTTGAAAGTAAGATTCATTATGAAATACATTTAAAAATTTGGCAAAAGTAATTCATATGGATAATTTTTAAAAATATATTCTTTCCACACCTTTATAAGGAAATTCAAAAAATGACCTATGTGGGAAACATTAAAAATACTTTTTAAAACAATTTTAAAGATGGTCAAAAAATAGAAGGAAAATTTATTAAATTATTAATATATATATATAGGAACATTCTTGAAACAATATAAAGGATAAGGACATTGAAGAGAATGATTCTCAACCTAAAGAATAGATAGCGGTGATATCCACTTATAGGAAATATTTTATTTGATCTGTGAACCAAAAGGATAGTAAAATTGTAAGAAAAAATTCAAAATCTAGAAAAAATTGAAGATAAGAAAAAATATATGGTTTAATATAGAAATATATTACAATTTCCCTATATTGGAATTTATAAATAAACAATCTTGAATTCAAAATGATATTGAAAAAACTTTTACAGTTTTTATAACATTTGGATCAAAATTCCTTGAAGGGTAGAAATTGATGTGGAAATTCAAATACCAATAATAAAGATATAATAAAGATATAATATGTTAAATAGGTAGTATATACATTATAAAAATGAAAATGGGTGCATAATATGAAACATGGCACAAAGAAGGAAATTTGAGATGAAAACCCTTACATTGAACGCAACCTTTGAGGTAAAAGTCTATCAATGAAAATAATTATGTGAAATAAATATAAATCTAAATTAAAGAGTCTGAATAAAAAACAAAAAACAAAAAATAAAAAATAAAAGGTTATATTTAATCTAATCTTAGAATAATATAGTTAGTTAAGAAAGAATATAACATAATCAAAGGAAATTAATTTAAGAGTCCACTTATGACTTTGGTAATACATGAATCAAAATAACATGTAAGAAGAACAAGAAATAAGCTTTCAAAACATTTTAATAAAAAGTTTTTTGTGATTAAATAAATCAATTGGGAAGTACTTACATCATTTTAAAGAAGAATATATAGATAATTTTAAATATATCTTAAGGAATCAAAATTGAGACAAAGAACACTTACCTTTTATTCCTATTTGTTGAATGCACTCTAAAATTATATTTAATAAAATATGACTACTTATTTATTTATTTCAGAACCATATTCAAGTGTATTACCTTTTATATTAATATTTTATGTATTTTTATTACATAATGATTGATTATATTCTATTAATAGTGATCATTGGTTGTTAGTAGTTTCAACAATTCCTTGTTTGTATCGGTATAACAGTTTTGGGAATCATTCCATGTTATTGTGTTCATAATCTCCACAATATTCAAGGTATTGGAATATAAGTTCCATAATGATTTAGGACATTCTAGGTTTATTCCATGGTATTATTGACCATGGTTCTCCAAGATAAAATCCAAAACATGTTTGTTTCGATAAATTTTTATTGAATAAAAGCAAGAATGTTAATAATGAGTTAAATATTAATATTACCATTCCAATTAAAAAAACTATTTAATTTTTAATTTTTTATCATACTAGAAATTATGTTTTCATAACCATCCTTTATTAAAATTTATATCAACATTCATGTAAGTTGTTAAACTGACTCAAACAAGAACATGATATAATTAATGGATGAGTATGATAATGAAGTTATTTTTATTATAATATCATCATTCAAAAATTAAAATTTTATTATTTATATTTTATTAGTTATTGGAATTATAATTTATAATTATTTCATGAAGAAGATAAATGAAAAATAATTATAAGATGTTATTACTTACAAAGAAGGAATTATACCTTCTTATGGAAGGCTTCTTAGGTTTTAAAGGAATTAGAGAATTCCCATAAGACCATAAGGTCATCAAAATAGAGGATGATTATTATGTAAGTAATTATGGTAGATTATAAAGAGATATTTTTGTTTTATGTGTGTCATGGAAGGGATGGTGGTGGGGTGATTTTATAAGTGAGTGAGGTGACATTTTTGTAAATAATAATTTCTTAATATAAAAGGAATATCAACATCGAGGAATTTGAATTCAAAATTAAAAATTAATATAGATAAGATATGTTATGGTTGATAAAAAACACATAAACTAATTTATAGATAATGTTTTAGGATATTTTATGATTTTAACCATTAATTTAACACTTAAAACTCATTTTAACCTCTACTATGATAACTAACATTTACCTTAGTAAATTATTTTTATGACTATAAATGAAATTGAACTAGTAACCTAATTAAAATATGATGAATCCAAATTTTAAATTAATTCTATTATATTAACTTTCTAAAAGTACTAAAAATTTATTTCAAAATAAGTACACATAATGTAATAAAAAACAATTTTTAGAAAAATGTATTTTTAAGGAAAAAAACTATTTTATACTTATTTAGGAGGCATATTGGGAATATTATAAATTCTTAATACAATTTTCAGAGTATTATTAAATAAAGGAGGGTTAATTTATTTTCAAACCAATACAAAATCGAATGTTATCTTGTGAATACACTATTAAAGGAAAATGACTAACAAAATTATTAGAATAAAATATAACTCAGGTTACAAAATGTAAAAAATAGGTATTGAAATTAAATATATTATTTTTAGATGAATTATTTTTCTCCCGAACTACATATTTTGTTAAGAATAATTTTCCATAAATTTTTAAATCATGTGAATATCATGATGATGTCAGTAAGGTAACATTATTTATAAGAAATTTACTTTAACTTTTCACTCAAAAGTAAAATGTATAGAAACACCTATAAATTCACCCTATGATAATTTATACATTATTATATAAAAAAAATGTTCATTTTTTTCAAATTTGCGTTATAAATTTTCAAAATTTATCTTTTACATAAAAATATATAGTATATGGAAAAATAATTAATTTAAAATGAAAACTATTTTTTTTAAAGTTAAAACCATATTCTTATTTAATTATTTGAAAATATTATTTATAACATAATAATAATAAATATAATTATTATTTTATATAATTTACTTTAATATAATTTATAAAATATCTAATAATTAAATAATCCTCTAAATATATAAAAATAATTAAATAAAGAAATTTATTTGATATTTATGTAAAACATCCCTTATATAATTAAGTAAACACAATAATTTTAAATATATAATGTGAACATAATTGATTATATAATATCCTTTGAGGCATGATATAAACATATGAACATGTTTAAGATAAATACATAAATCGATAATCATTAATATGAATAAACCCTAAAAGTTCTATTTTGTTATATCTGGGTTTTCACATTCTCCCTCCCTTAGATAAATTTTTCCCTTGCAATTTTATCTAATTTATAGAAAAGATAAATTAAAATAATCCATAATTATAATTTAAATCATCAGGGTATTCCTCAACATTGTTCGTATTTATTTCATCCTTCTAAGAGATGTCTATAACTTCAATAAAGAAATGGTTATGTCCTTGGTGTTATTTCCCTTATCGAATGAGATAAAGGAGTTGAGATTTTGAAATCAAAAAAATATCATTCTCCAAAGAAATTTTTATTCAATGAAAAGGAATTGGATAGATATAATAGTATATTTTAGGTGATTTTAATATTTGAAAAACACTCAAAGTCATTTGAACTAGATATTTCAAGAATAGTGACGATTAGATCATCTAGAGGGAATAATAATATTGCTTGAGATTTTTTTCCATCCATATTAATTAAATATCATGAATCTATTGAAAATAATATATTACTAAACCATGGAATGAATTATAACAGGTTCAATTTATCATAAGGCCACATATGTTTTCACATAGTCATATTAACTAACAATTTAAACCCAAAATATAGCATCCCGTCTTTTTATAACATAAACTTTCATTTCATTACACGGAACTGAGGATCTTTAAGGTTTAGTGTCTTGGAAACAAGGAACATAATACATGAAAACAACATAAAAAATTCTTCTTAAACACTTTAAAGGCTTCTCCTTAAGTTCATCCTAGGTTCATTACTACATCTCATAACCTGGGGACATACATCAAAAGAAAGGGTGAGAAGAAGGCCCAGTAAGGGAAACAAGAGAAACATTTTACATGTGAACTTGAGATACTTCAATAAGGACATGAAAAGAACATTAAGGCATGAGAAAGAAATCATGAGATACATCATAATAAAAATAAAATTTTTCATAACTTGAAGATGTGGATGCAAAATTTAATATTGACAATCATTTCGTTTCACCAAGGTCCATCCCCAAGGTGTCATTAAAAATTACCAAGGTTATTCACCAAGGTATCATTCCAAAAAGTCATCTCTAGAGATTAAGTCTATACCCAATGCATTGGAGCGCTATCTGGGCGCACCCTTGACATGTCTTTATTATCATGTGAGCCACATATATAATCATCAATCATTTCATAAACAACCCATATGGCATAAAAGAAATAGGTTTCATTTCATAATCATAACATTTTAAAAACTGCTTTAAAGACATGATCTTTATGTCACTTTAAACCCACGGAAAGGGAAAGCGGGTTTCATGTATGTAAATCCCAGAATTTAAAATAGAACATTTTTATATATATGTGAATACCCATGTAAAAATAATATCTTTGAGTATTCACTTTATAACACAAAATAATTTTGAGAAAAGAGAGAGGCATTTTGAGATGAAAATTCTGCAGCATAACAGCTATGTTTTGGGGTTTTAGAAAACATTGAAAGGAGAGGGGAAATGGGTCAAAAATTCATAAATGACCCATAAAACAGTAGAGGGACAGAATAAGAAGGTTTTATGAACATGGTAATGAAATTTTAAGGACATACCATTTGAAATTAAAAACATGGAAGGAAGACAAAAATTAGATTTCTCTTATGAAAATTCGGCAGCCTAACGGCGTCACTTAGACTTCAAAAAAATGATTTGAAAAGATAAAATAGGGTCTCTCATAATGTGAACATAAGAGTCCATTATGATATATATATAGATCATACCCCAAAATAATAAAAAATAACTTGAAAGACTTGACATGAAAGTAGAATTTTGAAAAGAATGAGAAGGGTGAAAGAATCCCCTTAAAAATTCGGCAGCCTAACGGCGTCACTTAAACATTCTTAAAACGAATTGATGAGAGAAAGAGGGGGTCTCTCATAATGTGAACATGAAATGGTAAGTAATATGAATATAGAAGAACATCCTCCAACATAAGAACATGGAGTATAAAAGAAATGACATAAAAAATATTACTTGAAAAGAAAGAGAAAGGTCGGATCCCTTACCTTAAACGTAACTCTTAAAACTCAAAGGTTGGGACCTTGAGAGGCTTGAGGGAACCTTGGGAGGACTCCTTGGGAGGTTAGGAGACCAGAAATTCGTTGGGGGAGAGTTGGGAGTAAAAACTAAAGGTGGAAAGGGTGGGTATTTATAGGGAAAGTGAGGGGACAAGGCATTAATGGCCAAGGGACACCTCACAAGTGCTTTTCCCAAAACCATGTGCTCTCCCATGGAATTTACTATGGAGTTTGGCCACATGGGGCCCCCAATACAATAATTCATCACCTTTGGCCGGCCAACCCTTAAAATATCTCATGACACAGTTATGATGTCATTAAACATACCGAAACCCTAAAACTGTATTTTTACTATTCACTGAAAATTCAACTTTCTCAGAAAAATCCCAAAATTTCACCTTAACCAAATATCAATGCTATAATTAAATTTATGAACTCCATTTTATAAAAATAATTTTATAAATATTTTGAATTTAATTTTTAAATAAAAGCACTATTCATCGAGAATTCATTTTTTTCAGAAAAATCCCCAAAAATTACCATAACATAATATCGATACTCTGAGTTCAAAAATAAATTCCTTTTTATAAAAATAATTTTCTAATTATTTTTAATTAAATTTTTAATTAAAAAACACTATTCACCTGAAAAAACTAATACTTGACTAATAATTTATGAAACCGTTATTTACCCATTTTATTGAATCACATTACTTAATCTAGGTGTCTAAATTATATTAAAACTTTCTTTGAGTGAAATTACTAATCCATTTGGTCAAATTACTAATCCTAAGCGTAAAATCACTATTCATAATTTACTATTCATCAAAAATTAAGTTGATCTTATTAGACTCCAAATTCCTTACTGAACACTTTTGTAGAAGACCATTATTTGAAAATCATTACACATCATTAATTATTTAGGGTTTATATAAATATTTTAAAATATCCTTTTTTCAAAATTCATCAATAAAATACATCCTAAAATTATCCGGACATTTGAAATTTCACAAACATCACTAAAGGAAGAAATCTCAATTCATTCATCCCAAAGGATTACACAAAAAAGCTAGGGTCTCGTTACATAGCCCCTTATAACACCGGTATATGACCTAAGTGTAAGGTGTGATGTGGTGAGAGAATCTGAGGGAGGCTCAGATAACATTGCCCTAGTAGTGATCTCTACTAACTTGAACTTCTCCCATAGGCATTTCTGTTAAAGCTTGACACGCTGGAGTTCGGCTTGGGCTTGGTCCAAAGCGAAGCCCAAAGATGCCACCTCCTTCCCAAGCTCTGATAAGTGGGCTTCATAAGGTTCGAGTCTACTGGATGAAGGCATCGACTCCTCTTTCTGCATTAACCATTAACATCTCTATTAAATCATTAAGAGTAAGTTAATATACTACTCAAAAATATTGGGTCGTTACATTCTTCCCCCCTTAAGAAATTTCGTCCCCGAAATTTATACTTGAGGCCTAGTCGAAAAGGTGAGGGTACTTTTGCTTCATCATTTCCTCAGGCTCCCAAGTCGCTTCTTCATATTTATGATTCCTCCACAACACTTTCACAAGGTGGGTAGTATTGTTTCGTAGAACCTTGTCTCTACGGTCTAAGATCTTCACAGGCCGCTCCTCATAAGAGAGGTCATGTTCCAGTTGTACCACCTCTGGGTTCAGTACATGCGAAGGGTCAGGTATGTACTTCCTCAAGAGAGATACATGGAAGACATTGTGAACTTGAGCTAGGTTCGGTGGAAGTGCTAGACGATAGTCCACTGCTCCTATGCGATCAAGGATTTCATAGGGGCCAATGTACCTAGGGCTGAGCTTCCCCTTCTTCCCAAACCGCATGACTCTCTTCCATGGAGAAATTCGAAAGAAGACTTTGTCACCAACACCAAACTCCAAGTCCCTTTGACGGTTGTCAGCATAGCTCTTCTGTCGACTCTGAGCATCCTTTATGTGTTGTTGGATGGCACGAACCTGTTCGGTCATCTCTTGCACAAGATCAGGCCCAAGAAGCTTTCTCTCACCAGTTTCATCCCAACAAGTAGGAGTTCTACATCGTTTTCCATACAGAGCTTCATAGGGTGCCATCTGAATACTCGAATGGAAGCTTTTGTTATAGGAGAACTCAACTAATGGTAGGTGTTGATCCCATCCAACTTTAAATTCCATTGAGCATAATCTCAGCATGTCTTCGAGTGTCTGAATAGTCCTTTCAGATTGGCCATCAGTTTGAGGATGATAGGCCGTACTAAAATTCAATTTAGTATTCAGAGCATGTTGAAGACTTCTCCAGAATTTTGATGTGAATCTTAGATCATGACCAGACACGATGGATAGTGGTACCCCATGCAGCCTTACCACTTCCTTCACGTATATCTTGGCAAGCTGATCCAGAGATAAATCTTCCCGAATAGAGATAAAATGGGTTGTCTTGATGAGACGGTCCACAATAACCCATATCTCATTGTTTCCTTTGGATGTTTTCGGGAGACCAGTTACAAAGTCTATAGTGATATTATCCCACTTCCATACTAGTATGGGTAGCGGTTGTAATACCCCCTTAGGAAGTTGTCGTTCTGCCTTTACTTGCTGACACACCAGGCACCTTGTAGTGTAATCAACAATCTCCCTCTTCATGTTATCCCACCAATAATGATCACGAAGGTCTCTATACATCTTAGTGCTCCCCGGATGTATAGAGAAAGTAGAGTTATGAGCTTCATCCATCAGTTCTTTCTTTATCTCCAGAATAGATGGAACACATAGTCTTGTACGAAATTTCAATACACCTTCTTGATCAATATTGAAATCAGGGAACTTCCCATCTTTTACAGCCTCCAACATCTCCTACAGTAAAGGATCTTCTTTTTGAGCCTTCTTGATCTTCTCTAGTAATGAAGGTTGAGAAATCATTTGGGATAGGGTTGATGATGTCCCTTTCCTTATAATTTCCATGTCCAGTTTTACTACATCGTTAATCAAGGGATCTCCTAGGATCCTCATTGTTTCCAGAACAATAGGGTCTTTCCTTCTTAACGCATCTGCGACTTTATTTGCTCTTCCAGGGTGATAATGAATTGAACAATTATAGTCTTTAATAAGCTCCAACCATCTCCTTTGTCTCATGTTCAATTCTTTCTGTGTGAAAATATACTTTAGACTTTGGTGGTCAGTGTATATATCACATTTCTCCCCATAAAGATAGTGCCACCATATCTTTAGAGCAAAAACAACTGCCGCCAACTCTAGATCATGCGTAGGATAATTCTGCTCATGAATCTTCAACTGTCGAGATGCATAAGCAATTACCTTGTCATTTTGCATGAGGACGCACCCAATACCTTTCAGAGATACATCGCTAAAAATAACGAATCCTTCTCCGATAGAGGGTAGTGTTAACACAGGTGCAGTAACCAATCTCTTCTTTAGCTCTTGGAAACTTTCCTCGCATTCCTTTGTCCAGATGAACTTAACCCCTTTTCGAGTCAACTTGGTTAGTGGATTAGAAAGCCGTGAAAAGTTTTTCACAAACCTCATATAATATCCCGCTAAACCAAGGAAACTACGAATCTCAGTTACTGTTTTGGGTTGAGGCCACTCCTCCACAACCATTGTCTTTGCAGGGTCAACCGAGATCCCTTCATTGGTTACGATGTGCCCCAACAAAGCCACTTGTTATAACCAAAACTCACACTTGCTGAACTTTCCAAAGAGCCTCTCCTTCCGTAGAGTTTTCAAAATAACCCTCAGATGATCTTCATGCTCCTCACGACTTTTTGAATAAATCAAAATATCATCAATAAAAACTACCACAAAGTTATCAAGGTAGTCCTTAAAGACTCTATTCATCAAATCCATGAAAATAGCAGGAGCATTAGTCAAGCCGAAGGGAATAACAGTAAACTCATAATGCCCATATCTTGATCGGAAGTTAGTCTTTGGAATATCTTCCTTCTTCACCCTTAGTTGATGATAACCAGATCGAAGGTCGATCTTAGAGAAGAATTGAGCCCCACGAAGTTGGTCAAATAAATCATCAATTCTTGGAAGAGGATATTTGTTCTTCACTGTGATCCCGTTCAGTTCTCTATAATCAATGCATAGACGCATTGATCCATCCTTCTTCTTCACAAAGAGAACTGGTGCTCCCCAAGGATACACACTCGGTCGGATAAACCCCTTCTCCAACAAGTCTTGGAGTTGTTTCTTTAACTCTTCTAGCTCCACATTTACCATTCTATACGGGGTCTTTGATATCGGTTGTGACCCAGGTACGAGTTCAATGGAGAACTCTACCTCTCTTTCTAGGGGAGGTCCGGGTAACTCCTCAGGAAATACATCCATGTATTCCTGAACAATTGGAACATCTTCTATTTGTATGCTCCTTTTTCCTTCTTCATCATCACCGATTAACTCCATAAAGAAAGCTATAGGAGGTGCTTCTAGATAGGGATCATTTCGGGATATCTCTCCTTGGAAGATAACTGTAGGTCGTTTATTCAAGACTACTGAGATTTCCTTACTTCTACATTTGATCTTAGCATTATAATTTGAGAGCCAGTCCATCCCTAGTATAACGTCGAATTCCAACATGGGAATGACTACTAGATTTGCGATAAGATTATGCTCACTAAAGTAAACACTAGAGTCTCTAAACACTGTTGATGCATGGATAATCCCACTTGGAGTCTTGACTGACAACTCTACCTCAAGAAATTTGGGGATTGATTCTATATTCTTTGCAAACTTGGGAGAAATAAAGGAATGCGTAGAACCAGAATCAAACAAAGTAGTTGCTAGTTTTGAGAGGAAAACAAGAGTACCTACTACCACGTCATTCGGAGATTCAACTTCAGTTGTTGTGATAGCAAAATCCCGACCTTTCTCCCCTGGCCTTTGCTGAGGTTGATGGTGATTCCCCTCCACTGCCCTTGGATTTGGACATAGATTAGCATAGTGCCCAAGCTGTCCACACTTGAAGCAATGGACTTCGGGTAATGCCAGAACCATCTTTCCTCTGTCGTTAGTGTTGGGGAGTTGAGGCTTCACCTCACTACGACAATTCCGAGCAATATGGCCTCCTCTTCCAAACTTGTAGCACTTTCCACTTCCGACCAAGCAGTTCCTTGGATGCTTCTTCCCACATTTATTACATGTGGTAAGTTGCATTTGATTTCCACCTCTTCCCTGATCAAAAGTCTTCCCTAAACTGGGCTCCAACGATCTCTTCTTGTCATTTGATTTATGAGACCACTATGTCTCACCAAACTCCAGCTCGACTTTCATTGCACTCCGCACAATCTCCTCGTAGCTATTGTAGTCCCGGTTGGCTAAATTCTTCTGCAGATGAGGTCTTAGTCCACCAGAAAATCTATCAACCTTTCCACTTGGATCCATGACAAAGCTGGAGGTATATCGTGAAAGTCGGGTGAAGTTCATCTCATAGCTTCCGACAGATTCGTTCTCCTTCTGCTTCAGCTCGAGAAACTCTTTCTCCATTCTCGTTCTCATGGAACGAGGGAAATACTTGTTAAAGAATATTCCCCAGAATTTTTCCCACTCCATAGCTTCCATCTCTCCTCTAGGCTTCGTGTTTTTGACCAGTGACCACCACTGATCAGCTTCTCCCTCTAGGCGATAAACAGCAAGGGTTACTTTTTCTTATTCCGAACAAAGGATTACAGAAAATATCTTTTCAATGGAGCTTATCCATTGTTCCACAACCAATGGGTCAGTAGATCCACTGAATGATGGTGGTCGTTGACGCATGAAGGACTCAACAGAGTGTTGTTACCTCCGTGGTGAGGTCGGCCTCTCAGCTTGATTCAAGTTATTACTCATAACTTGAGTCAGTTGGTTCATCATTCGCATGAATGTTTCCATTCCGGCTTCCATCGGAGGGCCGTCAGCACATGGTGCATTGCGGTCACCATCGGCACGGTTCCTCCTATTTCCCGCCATTTTCGAAAAGAATAAAACTTTAGTGAGAAACTTATTTCATTTATGAATCTTTTAACTAAGACTTCATTCTTAGGCAATTACATTTCTCTATAATTCCTTCATAATGATTCATAAAAAGCTTGTGATTAACCAAACATATCCCCCGGGAGTGTCGTAACCAAGAGTGCAGTAAGGCCCGTTATCATGCACCAGTTCCCATTTGAGTCTAGATCAAAGCGGTGTTTTTGGGTTTTACCCCTATGTACATCTATGTCAGAGTCGCCTCTACCTGCTCGTATCCAGAAAGGAATGTATTTGTTTGATAAACCACTTACTCAATACTTACAAAAACACCAGGAAGTTTTCCTATATTTAAAATTTTCAATAGGGTTCTTCCTAAAGTTTTTATATCCTAATTTCCACAAATAACTAAACCATCCTCTGATACCAACTATAGCATCCCGTCTTTTTATAACATAAACTTTCATTTCATTACACGGAACTGAGGATCTTTAAGGTTTAGTGTCTTGGAAACAAGGAACATAATACTGGAAAACAATATAAAACATTCTTCTTAAACACTTGAAAGGCTTCTCCTTAAGTTCATCCTAGGTTCATTACTGCATCTCATAACCTGGGGACATACATCAAAAGAAAGGGTGAGCAGAAGGCCCAGTAAGGGAAACAAGAGAAACATTTTACATGTGAACTTGAGATACTTCAATAAGGACATGAAAAGAACTTTAAGGCATGAGAAAGAAATCATGAGATACATCATAATAAAAATAAAATTTTTCATAACTTGAAGATGTGGCTGAAACATTTAATATTGACAATCATTTAATTTCACCAAGGTCCATCCCCAAGGTGTCATTAAAAATTACCAAGGTTATTCACCAAGGTATCAGTCCAAAAAGTCATCTCTGGAGATTAAGTCTTTACCCAATGCATTGGAGCGCTATCTGGGCACACCCTTGACATGTCTTTATTATCATGTGAGCCACATATATCATCATAAATCATTTCATAAACAACCCATATGGCATAAAAGAAATGGGTTTCATTTCATAATCATAACATTTTAAAAACTGCTTTAAAGACATGATCTTTATGTCACTTTAATCCCATGGAAAGGGAAAGCGGGTTTCATGTATGTAAATCCCAGAATTTAAAATAGAACATTTGGATATATATGTGAATACCCTTGTAGAAATAAGAGCTTTGAGTATTCACCTTATAACACAAAATAATTTTGAGAAAAGAGAGAGGCATTTTGAGACGGAAATTCTGCAGCATAACGGCTATGTTTCGGGGTTTTAGAAAACATTGAAAGGAGAGGGGACATGGGTCAAAAATTCATAAATGACCCATAAAACAGTATAGGGACAGAATAAGAAGGTTTTATGAACATGTTAATGAAATTTAAAGGACATACCATTTGAAATGAAAAACATGGAAGAAAGACAAAAATTAGATTCCTCTTATGAAAATTCGGCAGCCTAACGGCGTCACTTAGACTTCAAAAAAATGATTTGAAAAGATAAAATAGGGTCTCTCATCATGTGAACATAAGATTCCAGTATGATAGATATAGAGATCATACCCTAACATAATAAAAAAGAACTTGAAAGACTTGACATGAAAGTATAATTTTGAAAAGAATGAGAAGGGTGAAAGAATCCCCTTAAAAATTCGGCAGCCTAACGACGTCACTTAAACATTCTTAAAACGAATTGATGAGAGCAAGAGGGGGTCTCTCATCATGTGAACAAAAAAATGGCAGTAATATGAATATAGAAGAACATCCTCCAACATAAGAACATGGAGTATAAAATAAATGACATAAAAGATATTACTTGAAAAGAAAGAGAAAGGTCGGATCCCTTACCTTAAACGTAACTCTTAAAACTCAAAGGTTGGGACCTTGAGAGGCTTGAGGGCACCTTGGGAGGACTCCTTGGGAGGTTAGGAGACCATAACGTCATTGGGGGAGAGTTGGGAGTGAAAAATAAAGGAGTAAAGGGTGGGTATTTATAGGGAAAGTGAGGGGACAAGGCATTAATGGCCAAGGGACACCTCACAAGTTCTTTTCTCAAAACCATGTGCTCTCCCATGGAATTTACTATGGAGTTAGGCCACATGGGGCCCCCAATACAATAATTCATCACCTTTGGCTGGCCAACCCTTAAAATATCTCATGACATCATCATGACACAGTTATGATGTCATTAAACATACCGAAACCCTAAAACTGTATTTTTACTATTCACTGAAAATTCAACTTTCTCAGAAAAATCCCAAAATTTCACCTTAACCAAATATCGATGCTATAATTAAATTTATGAACTCCATTTTATAAAAATAATTTTCTAAATATTTTTAATTTAATTTTTAAATAAAAGCACTATTCATTGAGAATTCATTTTTTTTCAGAAAAATCCCCAAAAATTACCATAACATAATATCGATGCTCTGAGTTCAAAAATAAAGTCCTTTTTATAAAAATAATTTTCTAATTATTTTTAATTAAATTTTTAATTAAAAAACACTATTCACCCGAAAAAAACTAATACTTGACTAATAATTTATGAAACCGTTATTTACCCATTTTATTGAATCACATTACTTAATCTAGGTGTCTAAATTATATTAAAACTTTCTTTGAGTGAAATTACTAATCCATTTGGTCAAATTACTAATCCTAAGCATAAAATCACTATTCATAATTTACTATTCATCAAAAATTAAGTTGATCTTATTGGACTCCAGATTCCTTACTGAACACTTTTGTAGAAGACCATTTTTTGAAAATTATTTCACATCATTAATTATTTAGGGTTTACATAAATATTTTAAAATATCATTTTTTCAAAATTCATCAATAAAATACATCCTAAAATTATCCGGACATTTGAAATTTCACAAACATCACTAAAGGAAGAAATCTCAATTCATTCATCCCAAAGGATTACACAAAGAAGATAGGGTCTTGTTACATAACCCCTTATAACACCGACATATGACCTAAGTGTAAGGTGTGCTATGATGAGAGAATCTGAGGGAGGCTCAGATAACATTGCCCTAGTAGTAATCTCTACTAACTTGAACTTCTCTCGTAGGCGTTTCCGTTCAAGCTTGACACGCTGGAGTTCGGTTTGGGCTTGGTCCAAAGCGAAGCCCAAAGATGCCACCTCCTTCCCAAGCTCTGATAAGTGGGCTTCATAAGGTTCGAGTCTACTGGATGAAGCCATCGACTCCTCTTTCTGCATTAACCATTAACATCTCTATTAAATCATTAAGAGTAAGTTAATATACTACTCAAAAAGATTGGGTCGTTACACAAAATCTATCTAAACATTTATTAATTATGTTTACTTTGTTCATTTAATTTATTGCTCTTAAAAAACCAATGTGTTTAGTGTGAGTAATGATAATAAAAAATAAATTATCATATGAAATATCAATCACTTTATATCACCACTTTTGAAACATTTAATTCAAATAATGTCATTATTAGTTCAACCTAGGTTACACTACTTTTTAATCACTAATTTTTCATCATCTAATCCCTATAATTATCTATATCATAAAAAACATGAAAATTACCCTTGCCAAATTTGAAACCCAAAAATCACAAAACATAGTTCGCATGTTCTCTCCAAAAATGAAATTAACCTTTATCCCAAAAATAATTGAACCACAATAATAAATAAATATATTTCATTATTTTATAAACCCAAGATAGGTTAGTCCGTTCCAAAAAATAACCTGAATTTCCTTAACATAAAATTACTTTTCAATCCCCAAGGTTATCTTATATTATATTCCCAAAATAAATTATCCCTTTTTTCCAATTAAGTATAATTATCTTGAAATCAAATTTCATACCAAATATAAGGGATATATACACCTCGACCTTATATTATTACTAAAATACAATAAACTTCTCCCAAAATATCATTAATCACCTTAAAATCCAACAACATAAAACCTCATAAGGGATATTTATGCCTTGAAAATTATGATCATCATTAAACTTATTAACCCATGATGGTATCCAAAAATATTAAAATAACTTCATTTAAAAACATCTTATCCTCTAAATATATCTAAACCATGCTCTAATACCAACTAAAATGTCGTAGAACCGCACACCCAAATCCAGTACTAAAAACATATTCTTTACACATTGGCATTGATACCAACTATGATAGAAAAAAAAATTAGCCATCCATAGTAAAAATATCTATAGAAAATATTTCATCTCTTACACACCCAAAATCTTTTATTTTTAGGTTTTAAGAGAGTGAAAAAACCCCTTACATAACAAAACCCATGCATGCATCAAATAATCATTTTTTCTACTAAACCAACTCTTCAAATGGAAAATTTTCTTCATTCAAGGGTAAAATATTATTCATTTCTTGAATCATTCTTATTATACACTGTAATAATTATTGATATTTTTCTTGGTACCCTAGGGAAAAGGAAAACAATAAAAAGGGGAAACCTCATATGCTCAGTAAGTGGCAGTGTATAATAGAAGCTTGTTCGAATGTGAAGCCCTATTTTCAGGTCACTAGATGTTTACTCACTAAGATAACGTTCACCATAATTTTGTTAATGGAAGGTGGATAAAATTAGTTTCTATGAAACTTTAGCTCAATATCTCTAGTTGGAAATAGAAGCATCAAATGTTTTTATCTTCTGATGGTATTATAGAGGTCCATAATTTTTTGTTATGAATCTATAATAATGTTTACAGAGATGATTTCCAAATCAATTGGTTGAGTTAAATTATGTTACTATAAATATCAAACCACTATTAAAATGGAGGCACTTATATGAATATATGAAGGAAAAGTAACCAGATCAACCAACTGTATTTTTCTATAAAATGAAGTGGGGAATAATCAACATTGTGCTTCATAGATATGAATAGTACATCCTTATTATATATATTACATGAGTGAAGTTTCATCTCAATTAGTGAATATGAAAACGAGTTAATCTACTATAACAAAATCTTACTGATTTTTTTGTTAGTTGAATGTAATCTTGTACTTCTGGTGAATACAAATAAAGTTGTAATGTTTCTCCCATGCAAAGGGAAACTCCTTCAAAGCATATTAATCTTCTAGGTTCATTTCCTATTTTATGTATTTCTGTTTTGTGTAATTCAATTTCCATGAATGTTTTTTAGTTTTTCATGAGTTTAAAAAGGTAGACTTTATGAAGTGGGTAGGGTGAAGTGACTTCTAACTTCATTTACACTGAGTTGAGGGATGATTCTTTTAGTGGTTTGGTTTTTCCACTACATTGATTTGTAAGAGAACTTTCAGTAGACTGAGCATCCTTCTTATAGTATTCTTGCACATGAAATCGTTTTATTTTCCATCCCAACAAAGATATCATGAAATAAATAAACCATGAATATTATTTCAGAAATAAATAATAATCAAATAATTCTATATAAATAATTACACAAGCATGAAATAAACCTATGCATAACATAATAATGTAAATTATCACATGAAAACAAATAACTAATTTCATAGTGACTAAAAGAATAATTTGAAACATTTAATTCAAATTTACATGGCCTCATTCTAATAAAATATATATAATTCAAACTACTAAGGCCTCAAGCTAAGATATTATAAATAATTCCTACCATCAAGACCTCATTCCAAGGCATTATAAACTAATGTGTAGGCATACACTAAATACCCAAACTACATAGTCTCACGTGACCTAACAAGTCATCAAGGGGATATATAATAAAGGGTCTCACCAATCACTAAATAAGACTAATGTATTTATTATATGAAAGAAATGATTAAAAAATAAAATATTTAGTCAAAATGCCTTAGTAATCAATAAACCTATGTGTTAAAAAAGCATGTATATGGAATTCCAACATTTACCTGGACAATATATTGAATAAACCTCTTATTAACCACCCGTCGATCTATAATATAGAGTGTTTATACCATATTTATTAATTGATATACGTATTAGAAAATAATGGGAATGATATAGTATGCATCCATGATATTAAAGAACATGGACATGAAAACATTCATAATTCCCATTATAGCTTAATTAAATTGTGAGAAATAAAAATTTATCATGAAGATTTCCCCCAAAAATGATAGATAGTTCTCTAGAGAGAAAAGAGGATGGTGTCGCTCAGCACATCTGTGGAGAACGCGCCTCACGCACCGTCTCAATTCCAAATTCTTTCGATTGTTTCCCCTTCTCCTGGCTGACCCGCGTCGAATTCGTCTCCCCCGGCGGTCATTGATCCTAGCTCGTTCCACGGTGCATCCCTCACCTCGTGGCCACCGGTAGATCTTGACTCCTCCCATGGTAATCCCAGTTGTGGTGCCTCCTTCAAAGACGTTCTCAGCGCTCCGTTTTGTGGATCTTCTCAGCCCTGCTTTCCGGCCGTGCCTCCCCCTTCAGTGGTTTCGAGAGATGGCCTGCACCTCTCAATTGAGATCCCTGCGGCAGCCTTTGCAGAAGTAGAAGCCTATCTCAAATGGATGTTGGTGGCGCGATTTGCTAGTGGGAAACCCTCGATCTCGGTCTTCCAACGTTTTGCTGGGTCATGGGGTCTGTTCTCTCCGGCGAGGATCTTAGCAATCCACCGGAATTCCTTCTGCATGGTCTTTAGTTCGGATGCTGATTTTGTCCAAGCCTGGTGTAGGGTGCCGAGATCCCTTGGTAGGTGGCGTTTTAACCTTTTTCGTTGGTCGCTGGATTTTCACAAGGGGAAGGAAAACTCTTTGGCTGTGGTTTGGGTTTGTCTTCCGGGTATTCTGCTCCCCTTCAAAAACGCCAGTTTCCTCAAGGTCATCGGCGATTATTTGGGGGGTTTCTTGTGTTTGGATGATCGATCCTGGAGCTGTTCCAATGCCTCAGAAGCACGTATCTGTGTGGAAATGGACATATCGTGCCCTCCTCTAGACAGTATCACCCTGCAGGTGAAGGAATCCTTTAGTTGGTCGCAACCCATCCTTTATCTGATGTACCCGAGGTACTGCTATTCTTGCTATCATCAGGGGAATTCCTCTCATGTTCGCAGGAAATGCCATCAGGGTGGCCTGCAACATCCCCCCTGTGGTGATCCGAAGTGTTTCCATCCATCAGTGGCCCTTACTCCTTCATAAGGCAATCAGGCCTCACCCTTTGGTGATGTGGTGGGCTCATCTCTATAGGTCTTTTTCCCTCTTTTGGAGGCCTCAGCGTCTCCTCCTCCTGCCATTGTGAGTTCGAAGGGTGCTTTAGTCCCTCTTCAATGTTCCTGGCCTGTCAACCCTATTGGGTGAAAACCAAATCTCACATCAGTTTCCACAAAGGATGGTGGCTCACATATAATCTGGGAAGGGCAATTACTCCTATCACCCATGTGTTTTACGATGGAACCCTAGAAGGGATTATGTGTTGGGTTCGGGAGATCTAGGATTTGAGGAAAATCGATCCTGATAATTGGTATCAGAGGGATGGTGCAACCCAGGTGTTATGTAGGGTGAATTATTCCCCAAACCAGTTTGACAACGATACCAGTTGCTCATTTGAATCATTTGAATCCATGGTGCCTTATGTCGAAATTCTTCCTGATAATTGGTGGTCAGGCGATGAGTCCCGATGATGAGAAAACGGCGGTGCACAATGGTTGGATCTGATACAGTATCATTAAAGGGGAGGCCTAATTGTTTGGTCTTTGGTTTTAGGGGGGAATTGTTGGGTGGAAACCCGATCCCATATCGGTTTCCACAAAGGATGATGACTCACATATAAGTTTGGATGTGAAATTACTCCTATCACTCATGGGTTTAAGGATGGAACCCAGAAGAGCTTATGTATTGGGTCGGGGAGACCTAGGGTTGGAGGAAAATCGATCCTGACAAGCCCTGTTGTTTCCATTGCTCCGTTGATCCAAATGCTCCAGCAGTCTCTTGTGACTGGTACCTTGCCAAGCTTCCTTGTCCATCTCAGCTCTCCACATTTCCTCTTTGTCCCCTAGTTTCCCCCAAACCCGGTCCCCATGACCCTACTCTTAACTTTTCTGGTTTATGAGGCCCATTTCCTTCCAATGGCACCCCTTTTTCCCCTCTTCCCGCCCCCTTACCTAAACCTCCTACCTCACCTTCTCCTTCCCCAATCCTCAAGTCTCCCCCTCGAGAGGCTGGCTGGCTTAAACAATCACCCACATCATCCTTGTGTGGCTGGAATTCGAGGTCCCCCACCCATTGAAGGTGACCTCTCCTTCACCCCCGCCATCTCCCACCAGTGCAGGTAGATGCACTAGAGGTCAATCTCGAATGTTAAGGTATAACTCCCCCTCTTGCTCCCATATGGCTAAGAGTCCCAGGGCCAGGGCCGGGACACTCCTTGTTTAGTGATTCCTATCATTATTTGGAATGCCCGCGACCTCAGAGATCGGGTGAAATCAAACTTCCTTTCCTCAGAAGCTTGTAAGCATAAAGTCAGTCTCATTGCTATTCTTGAGCATAAGCAAAACACATCTAGAATTTCTGAGTTCTCTACAAGGCTAATGATGCATGAGTACATGCATGTGGAGCCATCCAATAAACATATATGGATCTTCTGGCATCAGAGTATTTCGGTTGACCTCGTCTAATCGGGTGACCATCACATTACCCCCAAGGTCTCTCATGACAATGGAGCCTTCTTCATTACCTTCGTCTACGAGAGTTGTGACAATCAACAACACGAGGTCTTGTGGCATGAACTCTCAACGTTCAGCCCTGTAAGTCACCCCTGGTTGCTAGGAGGGGATTTCAATGTGATTGTGGCCCAAGAGGAAAATCAGGGAAGCAGTTATTTTCCCAGGAAGGTGAGTTTGTCCTTTGTTCGATTCATGGCTGACAACGGGCTCATAGATCTCGGTTTCACTAAAGATCATTTTACGTGGTGCAACAACCAACATAGATCCCACCATTCATGGAGTCGTCTTGACCACTGCATGGCCAACATGTAGGTCATCACAACATATCCTAGTATCAAAGTCAGTCACTTGGTGCACGGTATCTCCAACCACTCCCCACTTCTTATGACTCTTTCGGTGAGGCGGGAAAGTCCCAACTCCTTCAGATATTATCAGCATTGGGCGAACCTCCTTGTCTTTCAACAAATGGTTAATCAATCGTGGCATGCGCCCACCTAAGGTCATACCTAGATCTCCATTCATAATATGCTTAGAAGACTTCGAAGCAGGCTTCAGGACTGGGCGAAATCCTTTCCCCAGAGTGATAGGGAGATGGAAGTTTCTAGGCATGATATTTATGGTCTCATAGATAGTCTCTAGAGTTCCTGAGATGAACGGATTTTTGAAGAGCTCTCGCTGAAAAAGGATATTTTTGCAAATATGGTTCTCCTCCAAGAGCACATGACGAGAGATAACTCGAGGATCAGGTGGATTTCAAAGGGATACAGAAATACCACATTCTTCCATGGGTGCATTAAGGAAAGGAAATGAATGGTGCAACCCAACATCCCGATGGAGGATGGGACCTTCTCGAATGATAGAGATTAAGTGGGGCACCTTGCCCACTCTTACTTCAAGGATCTATTAGCAGGATCGAACCCACGTATGATTGATGGTTACCTGGGAGGGGTGGGTAATTTTGTTGGAGTTGGTGACCTAGAACCAACTACTTTGTACTTTATTCGTTAATAAATATCTTATCACATCTTGATTGTTCTTCTGCGTGATAATGCATGTGATAATGTCCTATGGATGGCTGTTGCAGTAAAATGTCATAGTGGATCCCTGCTATGATGAGAACTTGGATGTGCTACAACACTATTCTTGAATTATGTTCTATGGCTGGATGTTGTTATTTGAGGGACACAAATGATACAAGCCATTAGGGGTGAGGACTCATAAAACTTTGAGGCACCTTCTCATGGTGTGCGTCTTTGGTAATATCTAGGAGGATATTATGAGAACGAGACCCGCCAGAAGGAAATCCACATTTCATAGTGTCATTGGATATTTCTATCTGTGGACGTGGGTATTGGTCCTTAGACTTCAAGATTATTATTAATAGGTATTACAACTCATTAACTTAGATGTATTGACAAAAACTGTGACGACACACTGTTCGCAATGAGGTGTGATATGTTGGGTGTGTCACGAGTAATTCTGCATTAATAGATAATGCGAGAAAGTATTTGCCCCTTTTGTTCCATAATATAAGTAGATATCTCAAGCCCTTTGATGGAATTGATATAGCCTAAATAAATCCATGGCCATGGTGAGGAATGAGCAAGTTCAATTCCGGGAATTCAAAGAAAGAATAATCGAGCACATGGGTTGATGTCACCATCATGCAACTCGCTTGATTCAAGATATCGAGACAAAGGGATTACATTACATGGTAAGGGTTCATAGGCGGTGACATGTCATTGCGGCATTAACTACATTATCTATGGGTTCCTTGGCGTGTTGCTAGATGCTAACCTTGGACATTAGGCAGTCTCCGCCTAATGCCACTGAGAAACAGGCCTAGAGGGTTACACACTAAGTGTGTCCAAGTATCTTAGTTAAATATTAATTTAACAAGTTGAATAAAGATTATTCCTGATTGAGGTGTAATAATTATTCAAGGATGTCTGATCACATTTATTTCGACACTAGTTATTTGAAAGAATATATTGTGGGCGAAATAATATATTTTTTAGTGTGAAATGCAGTGATATTTATTTGAGAAATAAATATTCATTATTCAAGGTCTAATAAATACAGTGGAGGAAATAAAGAAAATGGAAAAACAAAAGTACATGCCATGTAGTTTTTTCTGGGGATTTGTGAGAAATAATATTATTTATTTAATTAAATAATATTAGGTGTAATTCACTGGGCGCATGTCAAGTAATAATAATAGTCAACTTTTATTATTAGACAAGGGGTCTTACTAAGAATTAAATGAAATGAATAAATGCTTTCGGTTAATTAATTCATTTTATTATTCTAAGTGATTTAAATCCAAATTATATAATTCTCATTAGCCTAGCCATTTTGTAGGGTTTTTCACAATGGATATAGAGAAATCTCTCAAGCCAAGAGAGAATTCTTTTCTTCCAAGAATGCTCTCAAGCTACGAGAGAGATCCTCCTCCACCGGATCAGGGAGAGAACTTTTCAAGTAGCTCTCAAGGCGATCGAAGGGGGACATCGCAAGAAAAGTCTCTTCTACACTAGCACCTAGAGATCCCTTTGGTGATGTCCAGAGATACGTGGAACACGTGTGGATCTCCTCTAGAGGAATCCTACATTTGGATTATACGACGCAATGACAGATCATATCAGATCGTGACCAGAAACATCAATGAAGAGAGAATTTCATCAAGGTAATTCTTGTCTTTTAATTAAATTAATTATAACCAACATATGATGATCCTCTCTACGGTTCCAGAACTCCCTTCCATTCTTTCATTCTTCATTCTATTCCGAAGATCCGACATTTTATTATCGTGACGGATCTCAGATTGATTGTTGTTAACGGAAAAATTAAAGTTGGGTACACCCACCAACGCACTTCCGTTGTGCCTAGAACCAACAAGTGGAATCAGAGTGGTCATATCATTGATTATAATTATTTATTTTTTCATTGATGATTTATGCTTTTAATAATTTAGTTGTTTCAATTCATGTTAATCGTTCTACAAATATGAATCTCGAGATCTGTTCCTCTCTCGTTTCTCGTTCACCTTACAGCAACAATTTTTTTTATTAATTTTGATTAAAATAAAATAGCGGATCTCATCCGGAGGTGCCAAACGTTCGTGGTCGTACAACACTAGAACACATGACATGTATTCGGCAGTACACGTCGTGTAGTCTAGGTTCAATGCATCAGACTGGTCTGCCAAACCAGGTCATGTTAATGGATTTTATCTAAGTATTTAAGAATCTGTGTGTTGACCAGGAACAGGTGGCCCACGGTTTACGGATTACATGTCGTGTGGCCCCCTGAACATGGCATGTAGTGCCTTCAGGTTTGGGTAGGTTCTTGTACCTCGTACACTGCTTGCCCGATTGGAAACCGTGTAATGCGGATACTTCACGGCGTGTGTCCCACTGAACACATTGTGTACTCCGAAGATTTACGAATTACATCTACACGCCTTGTCCCCGGGCATGCACTTCAGATGGATGGTGGACAAAAGTACACATCGTGTAGTCGGAACTACACGTAGTGTGCTCATCAAAATTACCCAGATTTATTAAAATTTATTATTATATTATTCAATCCCTTGAGACGTGTATCATAGTACCGGTATAAAGTTGAGTCACAACATGTGATAGGTGTTTTATATATATGTGTGTTTAATTTAACATCTGCGTAATTTTCATTTCTACTCATTGGGTAGTTATGAACGGGAATTCACTAGGCTGCCTCAAAGGTACAAGTTATGTACAAAGATAATTTTAAATGAATTTATTTGTTTAAAATTATGATGGATGAGAATCTCAAGGAAATTCAGAAAAAGGGTTTAAGATAAAAGGATTGATTAATTAAAGATAATTAATTGATTTGAGCGTGATTTATCTTAAACAAGAATGATTAAAGAATTGAATTCTAGTTTTATTTATGCATAAATATCGTTGCATGTATGGATGATCTTGAGATATACCAAGACCTTTGTATGTGAATGGTTTCTTTTAATTAATTTATTTAAATTAAATTTGTTGGGCTGCGAGCCTTCTCCACAACAATATGTAGGGTCTGCGTTCCCAAGGTTTCTCAAATGTAAAACTCCATTTTACACCTCACCTGTGAGTGAGATAAAAGCATATGTAATAGATGGATCTCCCAAGCTAGTGGAGACATCTCAAGTTTGGATCCAAGGTGAAACCAATCCAAGGAGATACAAAGGTGAATAGGTGGAAAGTTGTAAACACGAACCCAAAAGGTTCAAGGGGTTTCTCCCCTAGGTCTTGGGTTAGTTTATCAACCTCTAGATAAACTAACCAATAAAAAAATCTCATGATCATACCATTTATTATATTTATATCAGTTTCATGGTTTATTTATTGTGGGTGTGTTATCATGATCACACAATTAATGAATTAAACAAGCATACAAGATGGAACTAAAATAAGACCGGCTTATGAGAAAATATTATCTTAGACATGGTTAATCACTTAATTATATCCCACATAATATTAAAAAGCATGTAATCAAAGAGAATAAAATGACAATATACGTATAAGGATAAAATCCCTCAAAGAAAATATTATTTTGGTATAGCCTTCCAAAATCTTGGTTAGAATTGAACCATAGTTCAAGTGCTTGACAAAACCCTAGTTGGGGTGCTTTCAATTATCAGGGAATTCTAATTGAAGGTTTTGGGTTGAATTGACTTGGTTCACATCAAAGGTTTTCTACCATAGCAGGACATGGTATGACCAAGATGCAAAGGTTGAGGAAATCCAAAATAAAAAGATTTCAGGATTGGGGAGTCCACTCAACATATCAAGGAGCTGCGAGTTAATATAGTTGGCATTTGGAATGCCTACCTAAAACCCTTCATGTTTCCTGACCAACCCTATTTTGGTTAATGTGAAGGGTAATATGGATCCTAGCCACTCAAATATTGAGGCAACATAATATTTCGAAGTCAATGGTGAGGGCTATTGGATTTCGATAAAATAGTGGGAGACTAATAAGTATTAATTTATTTATTTGTCTCAGTTTTATCAAGATAAAGTAGCAAACCTTTGCACATCTTAATTTTTATAAATTTCAAGAAAAATGAATTCAAACATATCATTTCGAACCATATACGAGGAGGAAAACCTTATCACTAGCACCGATTTCTAGGAATGGAAGAGGCTTTTACACGTCATCCTTCACCACAAGAAGAAATTTTCTGTGCTGGAAGAGCCTATTCTAGTTGCACCTGGAAAAGAGGCCAGTGATGAGGAACTATCTCTCTATATGAAACATATGGATGATGCCACAAATGTCCAATGGTTCCTGCTATCAGCCATCTCTAATTAGCTCCTTAAGAAACATGAAAACATGGATGCGTATAGCATGATGTCTCACCTTAAGGATATCTATCAAGAGAAAGAGAGACATGAGATATATGAGATATCCAATTCTCTATTCACAACTAATCGTGGAGAGTCTGTTCCAATTGGTCCTCATGTAGTCAAGCTTATTGGCTACATTGAATTCCTGGAAATCTTAGGGATTAAGTTCCCGGATGAGTTTCATAAGGATCTCAACCTATCATCACTACCCAAGACCTTCTCTAGCTTTATTTTCAACTAAAACATGACAAAAAATGAGAAGAGTCTATCAGAACATCTGACCTTAATTTTCCAGGTAGATAAGGACAAGGGGATGACAAACCAGTAGTCCTTATGGTGAATAGGAAAATAAAGGACAAGGCAAAAGGGGTGAAGGATTCATAAACAATTTGAATCCCCTGAGCATCATCCCTCCAATAAGGGGAAGATCCTGAGGCAGGGTAAGGAATGAGAGGTAGTATGTTTTTCAAGTGGCAATCTAGGACACTGGAAGAGGAAATGCACCCAGAAGCATGGGGACGCTAAAGGCGCATTCGTTATCGAGTGTTATCTTTCCATTTCGACACATTGGGTATTAGATACAGCTTGTGGGGCTCACATCTATATTCAAATATAGGAACCAAGTATATTTAGAAATATTTCTATAGGAGAGGTGGATCTTCGAGCTGCTAATGGCGTGAGGCTAGCTGCGCTGGTCATTGGAGATTACTATCTCTCATTGCCAACTGGAATGCTTTTGGTTTTACGTAACTGTTATTATGTGCCTAGTGTTACCAAGAACATAATTTATGTATCTTGTTTGGATATGGATGGATTTATTTTCATGTTTGGAAATAAGGGTTTTTTAATTTAAAAGAACAATGTATGTTATGGTATGAAACATTTAAATAATGGTTTGTATGTATTAAATTACAAAAAACAAGTGTTGGTAATCGATAACAAAACAAACTAACATGACTCACACATCACCCTGTTGTGGCATCACTATCTCGGTCATGTAAACAAGAAGCGCTTGACAAAGCTATTCCAAGATGGTTATTTAGACTCTACTAAGCTAAAAATGCTAGATAGATGTCACGCTTGTTTACAAGGTAAAATGACCAAGCCTCCTTTTGGTGGATAGGGTGAGAGGGCCACAGAGCTTCTAGGATTGGTGCACATGAATGTGTGTAGAGAATTTCCAATAGATGCTAGAGGTGGATATTCTTACTTCATTACTTTTACTGATGATTTGAGTAGATATGGTTATGTCTACTTAATGAGGTATAAGTCAAAGTCCTTTGAGAAATTTAAGGAATTCAAGAATGAAATAGAGAATCAGCTTGGTAAGAAGATAAAGAAACTTCGATCGGATCAAGGGGATAATATATGAACCAAGAGTTCATCGATCTTCTATGGGGGTCTGGGATTCTATCTCATCTCACTCCTCCTAATACACCATAGTGGAATGGTGTTAGTGAAAGAAGGAACTGCACCTTGTTGGACATGGTGAGGTCGATGATGAGTCATACAGATCTTTAATTTTCCTTTTAAGGATATTCATTACAAATAGAAGCATACACATCAAATCACGTACCAACTAAGTCAGAATATGGAATTCCCTCTCAGATATGGAATGTAAAGAAACCCATTTTGTCACACACATGTGTATGGGGATGCAAGGCATTTTTAAGGCTTTCTCAGGCAAAAAACTAGCACCCCAGGGCACGAAGTGTATCTTTATAGGATATACCAAGGAAATGAATGGATATTACCTATATAACCCTTCAGACAAGAAAGTCATTGTCTCTAAACAAACCATCTTTCTTGAGAGGGAGCACATCCTCAAAAAGGATAGTGGGAGAAATATTGTATTTAATGAAGTTGATGCTCAAGATACATAGGAGTTGGTACCTGAAAAATTTCCCTAGGTCCCCATGGAAGAGGTTCCAGAAACACAAGTACTGCATAGGAGCTCAAGAGAGGTAAGGGAACCAGAGAGATTTGGTTTCCTCATCACTAAGGATGGTGAATCATTATTGTTGGAAAATGATGAACCTATATCCTACATGGAAGAAATAGAAAGCTCAGAAGCTGCAAGATGGCTAGAAGCAATGAATTATTAGATGGATTCTATGTATCAAAACCAAGTTTGGGTTCTGTTCTACAAGACAGTTGATGTATAGCCTGTTGGATGCAAATGAGTATTCAAGAGAAAGCTAGACATAAAAGGTCAATTTAGCACCTATAAAGCAATGATAGTGGCTAAAGGATTCAGACAACGTCAAGGAATAGACTATGCTGAAACCTTATCGCCAGTTTCCATTTTTAAATCCATAAGAATCATACTTTCCATAGTAGCTTACCATGACTATGAGATTAGCAAGATGGATGTCAAAACTACATTACTTAACGGGAACCTTCTAGAAGATGTCTATATGACACAACCAGAAGGGTTTGTGATACCAGGTGAAGCCAAACGGGTTTCCAAGATGCAGAAATCCATTTATGGATTAAAGAAAGAATCCAGGTCATGGAACATTTGATTTGATGAAGCCATAAAAGAATTTTGTTTCATTAAGAATGAATTTGATCCATGTGTTTATAAGAGGTTTAATAGGAATGTGATCGTTATCCTAGTAGTATATGTTGACGACATATTACTTATTGGAAGTGATGTACCAGTCTTACAGTCAGTTAAGGTATGGCTGAAAAAGTGTTTCTCTATGAAGGACTTGGGTGAAGAAGCCTACATTCTAGGGATCAAGATCATTCGTGACAGATCCAAGAGGCTGCTTGGACTAAGTCAGGGTACATACATTGACAAGATACTAATGGTATTTAGTATGGAATAATCCAAGAGGGGATTGGTTCCAATGTCACATGGCCTACAACTTTCTAAGAAAATGTGTCCTCACACACAATAGGAGAAAGATAGAATGAGTAAGATCCCATACGCTTCTGCTATAGTATCCATCATGTATACCATGTTATGTACCAAGCTTAATGTTTCCTATGAACATAGCATGGTAAAAAGATATCAAGCATATCTAGGAGAACAACATTGAACTGAAGTTAAGACTATCCTTATGTATATGAGAAGAACTGAGGATATGTTCTTGGTGTATGGAGGAGACGAGGAGCATGTCATCAGAGGCTATGATGATGCTGGTTTTCAAACAGATCATAACGATCTGAAGTCACAATCTGGAGATGTTTTCTGTTTCAATGGAGGAGCTATGAGCTGGAAGAGTTCAAAGCAACCAGTTTTCACCAATTCTATAGTGGAGTCTGAATATATAGCCGATTCGAATGCAGCCAAAGAAGTCGTCTGGATTTGGAACTTTTTCCAAGATCTTGATGTGGTGCCTAGCAATAAAGATCCTATCACATTGTATTGTGATAATATTGCATCGGTGGCTCTAGAAAAATAACCAAGGTCACATCAATGGACAAAGCACATAATCCTAAAATATCACCTCTTAAGGGATTTCTATAAAAGGGGTGAAGTTGCACTGAGCAGAGTGTCCACAGAAGAGAACGTGGTAGACCCCATGACTAAAGGACTATCTCAGCAAAAGCATGAATATCATTTGAGAGCTAGTGGGTTAAAGGTTGTTAGAAGTTGGCTCTAGTCCAAGTAGGAGTCTGTTGGTGTTGGTGGCCTAGGACGAACTAATTTTTACTTTATTTGTTAATAAATACCGTAAAGACCCAAAAATTCCAGGTAATTTTTTTAATTATATGAGAATTTTACGAGTCCACAAAAATTGACAGCGAATGATTCTGAGGCCCGGAGTGCCCTGAATGAATTTCTGAACTTTTTAAAGTATGTTCAGTAAACATGCGAGCAGGTTTTTATAACTTTTGAATCGGTGCTCAGAATTGAAATCTGAGGACAGCGTTGAACTCGTATCACTGATATTTTCTTAAAGAGATCTTCACCTCGACCGTACTAGGTCGAGTGTGGAATATAGTTTTTCACTTTTTTGTGGAAGAAGAAAAATAAAATAATTAACATTTTATTTTTCTTTTGAAACCCCTCTTTTGAAATTATGGAGGTGGGAACCACCCGAGCTAGAAAAACCTCCCAATTTGAATTCATGGTGGTGGGGACCACCCGAACCCCTCTTAATGGGGGACAACCTCTCAACTCTCCAATTAATTAATTGTGCCAAATTTAATTATGCCAATGTAAATTAATTGGATAAACCTATTTTAATTTGTTGGATCCTCATTTCCTTGGGGAAATCATTGGAAAAGGGGAGAACTTTGGAGAAACTCTTCCTCCAATGAAGAAATCCCTCTCCAACGAAGAACGAGGAACCGACCCCGATCCCAGATCGGAAACACTTTGTAGAAGCAAAAAATGCCGACGTTCTTCAATGACTTCATCTTATACCTCTCGACACCTCCAACGAACGACAAGGTAGGGGTGTGATTTGATTGATCTTCGTTAATTGCTTTTACGTTGAATATCTCCCAATGATCCACTTGCTACTGCTCTAATGCAAAGGGTGCATGCCAAACGAACATTGCCCTACCACTCTGCAACCTTTGTGGTTTTTGATGAATTTTTTGTGATAGAGTAGGATGGTGACTGGTACTAGCGACTGGCACCGGTAGAACTCGGGAGCGGCGGCCAACACACTTTCCAGCCGTGAAGACGGCGGTAGCGCAAGTGCATCTCCAGTGGAGGGCTGCGGCCCGTCGGCCGTGGATGAGCAGAGGCGGTGGTCGGCACAAAACCAACAATGTGAAGGGGAGGCAGCAACATGCGTCTGCGCTGCCAGCATGTAGGAGCTACAACATGAGGCCACGACAGCGAAGGAGGATAGTCGGATTGTTGTTGGCCACCGCTGGGGGTGCGACGCGCGACCGCGCCACGGAGGAGGGCTCCTCGTCCGTTCGGCCATGGGCTGCCTAGCACGTGCCTCACCGCGGGCTGCGCCGGCAGGCTGGGCAGGACCCAGTGGGCCGTGTCAGAACCAGGGTCAGACCCCAGTCAACCCGAACTAGGTCGGGTCAGCGCAGGCCGGGTCTGTCCGACCAGGTCGGACTGGACCCTGACTAGCTTCGACCCTTTTCACTCTTTCGGCCATAACTTGAGCTACGAGAATCCATTTGATGAAACTTCTATGGCACCAAAAATCTTGGATCAAGACGGTCCTTTTAGTATACCCCACTTGAGTTTTGAATAAAGTTGGGGTATGGCCGGGTTGGATTGAACACGAATCCAACCGAGCCCTCGGGACTAAAAGACAAATAACCTATAGACCGGGTGTCAGGTTGATGCACCATCTATTGCGTTGAGACCCCTATCATTTTATGGTACTTTAGGATACTTCTTCATGGCAATTCATGGAAGTTTGAGTATCGACTTGTGGCTTGAGGAGCGGACCCTCCCGGAATCAAGCGAGCTTAGTGCGGGAATCCTATGATTGGTTGTAACATGATAAGGGGATCCTATGTGGTTCTGTGCTTTGGGATCCTATGTGGGTCTATGTTTGAGAGTACCACTTGGACCACTCTAGGAAATCCACCTAGGACTACTCTAGGATCCTACCTAGGTCAGCTGTACTAGGATCCTACGTTGGTATGATGATTTAGAATCCTATGTGGGTATACCTCTTAATAGAGTTAAATGATTCAGTATTTACATCTAATCATCTTTACTACCGTACCTATATTATACCTGGTGTGAGCTAAGTCTTTACCTTTGTGGTAGTCTTCTATGTGGCGTACCTTTGTAGTACTTAACTTCATGGTGAAATATTTGTGATATTATTCTATGTGGCGTACCTTTGTGGTACTTACCTTCATAGTGGTTACCTTCATGGTATTATTTCCTTCGTGGAACAGTTGTACATTGGCTAAGGATTGGGGCCTAGTGTTTCCTCATGAATGAGATAAGTATACTTGATAACTTAGGTATATGTTTGGGCATATACATAAGTAAGGTTTTCAATTGTTTTCATGCTTTTTGGTTTAACCTTTGTGGATTTTGTGAGACCTTTGAGGGTCTCAGGGTCCCTACTGAGTATCATTATACTCACCCCTTCACGGGCTACGCCTGCACCTTGTTGTGTTTGGTGCAGAAGACGGACAACACTGACTGAGGACGAGGGTACCAAGTTTGGAGGCAGCTCGGAGGTGGACCTTAGATGAGGCGTACCACAGAGATGACCGTTCGAGAGATGCACCTACCCTTCAGGTCGGATTCTTGGCGAGTGTTCATAGGAGCTGTTTCAATTTACTTGTATTCTTCAGTTTTCTTGTACATTCCAGTTGGGATTGTATTCTGGACCCTTTTTCTTACTGTACACACCATGTTTACTATACAGTTTACTTGTTTTCCTATCTTGTTGTGCGCTTGGTTGTGTGTGTTTACATGTTATAAAGGCAATGTCTTCCCGGTTTTAGGAAATACACCTTTCGGTGCTAGTCGCTAGCCCCTAGCCTATGGAAGGCGGGCTTGGGGAAGTCATGGAACGGGCCTCGGGGGATGGGTCGTGACAAATTGGTATCAGAGGATTCGGTTCTATCTTAGAACATTGGACTCTAAACTTTTTAAAGACAATAATGTTAAGTGTAGTGAGTGTGGTTATCAGTTTAGGGAATCCTGTGTTAGTGTGGCGACTGACGTATCCATACACCAGGACCCTGACTACTGATTTTTGACTCGGTGCACAAAAACACTGATTGTGTGTGTGTGTTTTGAAAAGTTATCTTTCTGATCTTTTTGATTTAGCTCACCTGGTATAACTTATTGACCATGGCGCACCTGTTTCTTTTCAGGATTCCTCCACGCATACAGCCAGCTTGGGTTCCGGGTATAGTATGCGATGATAGCCCACCGAGCGATGGGGCCTCGGTGCAGGGCCCTTTATTAGTCAATGAAAGTGGCTAATATTCATTGTTAATATATTAATATTAATATGTTTCAAAGTGCATAAACATAAATTTTAGTCCAATTCAGAAATTGAACTTCATTTCCCATCATTGGGCAATTCATGCTTAAAATGTCATTTCGGGCCCACTCAATAAATTTCTTGTGAAAAATACACTGTTTAACATTTTAATTTGATATTTTGGTATATTGTTAATCAATTTATTTTTAACATTTTATCTTTTAGGTCCTATGGATGAATATCAAGGGAAGATGGAGATTTTTGCGCCTGAATGCAGAAAATTTCTTGAAAAAGAATAATGGGCCTAAGGCCCATCCAACAAATGTGGGGCCCACAAAACATGCCCAATGAAGCTAAAATTTTTAAAGTAGAAGTATAAAAATATTAGGATCATTTTATTAAACTGTGGTCAGAGTTAATTCTGAATTTTTCATGTTGATAAAAGGATCTGAAGTTGAGATTTAAATGGTGGGCCTGACATAAATGAACATAAAGTTGTCCCACCATTTAGACCATAACATCCAAAAGGCTGCGCCAAATTTCCTTAAAGTTTTACATCTACTAGAGGGCAGATGAACTAGCATATTCCTCTTCTATGAATCCTCCAGATTCGGCCTTATTTGATGACAAATGCACACGTAAAAACGGTGGACGAATCTGGCTGGTTTTGTGGTCAACTTTGTAACGTCAATTTCCTTTTGATTCTTCACCCTCCTTTTGACTCTCTTAATTGTTGGGGGGTGGACTTAAGGATCCTTATATTCCTATATAAGAAGCTGGTGGTTAGGGGAATAGGCATCTCATATTTTTCTTGTCATCTTGTGTTGTTTGTTTCATTGTAAGGTTATGCTTCCAAATTTCCTTTGTAATGTTTTCCATTTCCATGTAAGTTTCTTTTTTGTATGTTTATGTTCTTAATCAACTTATTTATCTTCTATATTTTACATTTATTTTATTAAAACTATATTATCACAAAGCACAGTGATATCTCTATGTTGTTGTGAATTAGTTCACACATAGGTGTGAATTTCATTCACACACACGGAGGAGTGCTCGTTATTTCTGCGATTTTAATTTCCTCAATCCAATTATTGTTAGTCAGCTTCCACCCACCATTGAGAGTATACCATCAATGGAGGGCTAACCCTTTAATGGGTTGATCGTAGGAGGATGCAAAGGCTGTATTGAATGTTATTTTATGAACGAATTTTTGTTAATTGGCTAATTAATTTAAGACTTCTATTCTTCAGTAATTTCTAATCTTCATCTTCACTATGTTTGAGAAAGCTAAATTCAAGTAATAAATGACCATATACCTTGGATACATCATGAATTTGGTTCTCTAAGTGTATAGGGGATTAGTAATTGTGTTTAGTAAGCACCAAACTAGAAAATGATGAAGTTAGTGTTATTTTTGAAGAATGATTCATCAAGAATTAATAAAACCAAAATTGTCTAATGAAGTAAAATTCATTCAATCCACCCTGAGCATAATCCTAAGATCAACCCATTTTCACTGATTTGAATTCACTTAGGTTTCTTAGTGTTCTTTAAAACCATCCAGAATCAAAACCAAAGTTTTCCACTTCACAGCCCATCCTCCACAAAATCATAGCGTCTCAAGGTTACTTCTTCGGTCCCTGTGGATTCGACCCCTACATGTACTACATCGACCGCTTTTACCAGTAGGGTAAATTTGGGCGCAACAAAATTTTGGCGCCATTGCCGGGGACCCAAGTAAGTACCTTATAAACTCATCTTCTTTTCTCACCCCAAATTCTCTATCCTCACCCTAATTTATCTTCTCTATTCCCCTTTCTATTTCTGTGTGTCCAATGAATCCCAAAACTAATTTTCAATCAACTCAAATAATTATCTTCAACAATACCCATTGATAGACCAAGGCTATAATCAACTGGAAAATCAATATTTGGAATCACCTCACATAGGGAATTTCATTGACCAAACCTTGATTAAATACAACACACCAGATGAGATGTACAATCAATGGGATACTGATTGTTTAGCGTATCAATTTACATACCTCTCAAGGATGATTAAAGAGATCAAACTTAATGATGTTCATGATGTCCAAAAATCTATCAATCCTAATTCTGAAAAAATGATTGAACATTTGTGTGAAAAAATGGAGATAGTGACTTCTAAGGTTTCATCCATGAGAGTAGAACTACAAAGCATTGAATCATTTTTGGAACCCACTCCAACTCAGGTTGTCCCTTCCACATCACTTATAGAAGAATCTTGTTACCAACATAAATCATTTGAATTTAGTGAAGAACCCACTTTAGAATCTTGGAAAACAGAGTTGGATAATGAATATAATTGGTCAGGTAATGTTTAAATTCAAGCTAAAGAACATTAGGTAATTGTTAATGAGTTTTTAAATTAGGATGAAATTGATTTCATGAATTCACAAGAGGGAAAATTTTCTTCATGGATTGAATATCCGGAATATTTCTCAAATGATGATTTTTTAGAAACACCAATCACTGAACCATTAGGAGAAATCACAAACATCAAATCCATACCCATTCATGAAACTCATCTAGAAAATTTTTGGGTTGAATCTTCAATTCAAAAGGAACCAATTGTGTTGGGAAATTTTGAAAATGAAATTTATTTTAATTATAATTCCTTATCTATGTTTGAATGTCGTATCCAACCTGAACTCAAAATCAATTTCCTTACTTCCCCACTCAGGAATCCTATCATAGGTGATAACCATGACCTTGCATTAGTCATTCATTCATCTCATGAAACCCACAAAGGGGGTTAACCCTTGAAATCTTAGGAAAGACTGTAGAACAAACCGGATCAACCATTACTGAAATTCCTTGGATTTTCACACTCCTTGTTGAACATGAGTTTTTACATGACAAAAAATCTAAAAAACAGTCAATCTCAATCAGGTTGAAGTGGAGAAATATGGGTTCATTAAAATTTTGAAAGTTGGAATTGGATAAGTTGGGGGGTTCAAGTCGAGCTAACGACATTAAACAAAAGCGCTGCATGGGAGGCAACCCATGGTTTTCATGTTTCCAATCATTGTGAATCATCTTTATTTTTTATTTTTTTTTATTTTTCATATAATAAATTACCATATACTATTGACATGTTCTTATTTTATGAGTAAAGATGGGTATGAAAGGGGAGCACCATATTTATCCGTGTCACGTGGCGTGATCTCTGAGTAATACCTTACCCAGAAAATTAAAAAGAAGACAATGTATCATCAGTTTATTTTTTTTTATTTTTTTTGTAGGTTTAAAAAATAATATATATATATATATAATAAAAAAATTTAAAGGACACATTATAGGTCATGGGAAAAATCAATTCACTATCATCCAAGCCGTTGAGACTCGAATCCAGGATTGAAGGGAGACTGTGTCATGCACTTTCATCATCAACCACTAGGTGAATTCATTCCATTTTTATCATTTTAAATTTCCTCTTTGAACACCTCTCCCATACCCCCTTCTATGTTTTCTTTAAACACTAGGGACAATGTTATTCTATGTTGGGGAGAGATGAAATAAAAAACAATTTTTTAATAAGAACATGCATGGAAAGAAAAATTACATTAACCTTGAACATGATAACACACATTACAAACTCTGAAATTGGATGTCAAATAATTTTGCATTCCTTGATTCTGATTTTAATGCAAGTTTAAGTTCATGAGCATAGTTTTTGGAAAGTGCGGTTGTCTGATGTGATTTTTCAAAGTTTAAATTTTTATCCTCTTAATAAAAATGTCACAATGCACGTTTACTAGATCGTGGGTGTAAATTTGAGTTCTTAGGTCCCTTTCATTATAGAATAGGGTTCTAGGGTCACTTATAGTTTAATTTTAGTTTAAAAAAAACAAAAAAACAAAAAAAAACAAAAAAATTTGAAAATTAAAAAATAATGACCACATAGAGAAATGTTTTGTCCAAATGTGTGGTGTCCGGCACTTGGGGATCATGACTCCATAGTTTTCTTGCCCAGAGTTAGGCTTTATATATCTATTTTAGAGCATGGAATTGACAATATGTCTGGCGTCCGACACTTGGGGATCGTGACTACATAGTTGTCTTGCCCAGAGTTAGCCTTTTCATATCTATTGTGGTTAAAAAAAAAGAAAATAAAAAAAAAATGGATACTCATCTTAAGGTTTAACGTGATTCCCACCTAGTTCTTCCATTTTTCCCCTTGAACAATAAAATGGGCCCCATATCTTTTGTGATGCACAACACTTTATCTTGCTTAATTGAAATTGGATGAAATGTGGCGATGAATTTGAACAAAGGAATGGGCTTGGGCTTGGAATATGCTTATGGACCTAGCTTGTTTTAAATTATTTTTATGGGTTTCATAAATAGTTTTGGTATGAGGTCTTTGGGTGTGAAATGTGTATTAAAATGTTTTTGGAAAAGGGGATTCGAATTTCATATTTGTAGTATATTTTGCTCGGGATAAGAAAAACTCAATTTGGGGGGTGTGATTAGTCACTGAAAGCGGATAATATTCATTGTTAATATCTTAATATTAATATGTTTCAAAGATCATAAACATCAATTTTATTCCAATTCAGAAATTGAACTTCATTTCCCATCATTGGGCAATTCATGCTTAAAATGTCATTTTGGGCCCACTCAATAAATTGCTTGTGAAAAATACATTGTTTATCATTTTAATTTGATATTTTTTATATGATTCATCACTTTATTTGTAACATTTTATCTTTTAGTTCTTATTGATGAATCCCAAGGGAAGATGGATATTTTTGCGTCTGAATGCAGAAATTTGCTGGAAAAAGCATAATGGGCCTAAGGCCCATCAAACAAATGTGGAGCCCACAAAACATGCCAAATGAAGCTCAAATATTTACAGTAGAAATATAAAAATATGAGGATCATTTTATTCAACTGTGGTCAGAGCTAATTCTGATTTTTTCATGATGATAAAGGGATCTGAAGTTGAGATTTAAATGGTGGGCCCGACATAAATGCACATAAAGTCATTCCACCATTTCGACCATAAATTCCAATAGGCAGCACCAAATTTCCTGAAATTTTTACAGCTACTATAAGACAGATGGAAGACCATATTTCTCTTCTATTATCCCTCCATATTCGGCATTCTTTAATGAAAAATGCACACGTAAAAACGGTGGATGAATCTGGATGGTTTTGTGGTCAACTTTGTAATGTCAGTTTCCTTTTGATTCTTCACCCTTCTTTTGACTCTCTTAATTGTTGGGAGGTGAATTTATTGTTGGTTGGTGGATCTAAGGCTCCTAATATGCCTATATAAGGAGCTGGTGGTGAAGGGAATATGCATCTCATATTTTTCTTCTCATCTTGTGTTGTTTGTTTCATTGTAAGGTTATGCTTCCAAATTTCCTTTGTAATGTTTTCCATTTCCATGTAAGTTTCTTTTTTGTATATTTATGTTCTTAATCAACTTATTTCACTTCTATATTTTCCATTTATTTTATTAAAACTTTATTATCACAAATCATAGTGATATTTCTGTGTTTTTGTGAATTAGTTCACACATAGGTGTGAATTTCATTCACACACATGGAGGAGTGCTCGTTATTTCCGCTGTTTTAATTTCCTCAATCCAATTATTGTTATCCAACTTCCGCCCACCATTGAGAGTATACCATCAATGGAGGGATAACCCTTTAATGGGTTGATCGTAGGAGGATGAAAAGGCTGGATTGAATGTTATTTTATGAACGAATTGTTGTTAATTGGCTAATTAATTTAAGACTTCTATTCTTCAGTAATTTCTACTCTTCATCTTCACTATGTTTGGGAAAGATAAATTCAAGTACTAAATGACCATATACCTTGGAGACATCATGAATTTGGTTCTCTATGTTTATAGGGGATTAGTAATTGTGTTTAGTAAGCACCAAACCAGAAAATGATGAAGGTGGTGTTATTTTTGAAGAATGGATTCATCAAGAATTAATAAAACCAAAATTGCCTAATGAAGTAAAATTCATTCAATATACCCTGAGCATAATCCTAAGATCAACCCATTTTCATTGATTTGAATTCACTTAGGTTTCTTAGTGTTCTTTAAAACCATCCAAAATCAAAACCAAAGTTGGCCACTTCACATCCCATCCTCCACAAAATCATAGCATCTCAAGGTTACTTCTTCGGTCCCTGTGGATTCAACCCCTACATGTAATACATCGACCGCATTTAACAGTAGGGTAAATTTGGGCACAACTTGCCCTTTATCAGTAGGGGAACCCATGGAGGCACCAGCGGTACCATTACCCATTGGGCCACCGATGCCACCAGCCCCAGCAGTAGAGTGTTCACGCCGCTTGAGCGTGTTGCACGAGTTCCAGCGCCAGAGGCCACCTATGTTTAGGGGTGAGATGGACCCACATGCGACTGAGGATTGGCTGGAGGCTGTGGTGAGAGTCTTCTGACAGGTAGGGACACCAGCTGATCTCATGGTGATCCTTGCTGCCAGTCTTCTATAGGTAGCATCAGGCAGATGGTGGATCTTGATGCTCCAGGTTCACGACGAGGTGTCACTTCTCTAGGCAGACATTGAGAGCCTATTTCAGGAAGAGTTTGTCCCAATGACCCTTTGCACAGTGCGCATACATGAGCTTCTTCATCTGCAGTAGGGAAGCATGACTGTGGCTTCATACTCAGTGAGGTTCACTGACCTCTCACGCTACTCCATTGATATGGTACGAGACCCATTCTTCAGGGCCCAGACCTTCAAACAGGGACTCGGGAGGGAGATCAGGGCATCAATGATTTCTCTCAGCATCTCGATGTAGGAAGGGGTGTTAGAGAGAGCCCTCTTATTAGAGAGTTTTATTACTGAGCAGTCACCAACAGTGAGACCCACCACCGGGCGTCACATGGCAGAGTATTCTACAGCTGGCAGTAGACAGATGACACAGAAGTCCAAGAGGACCAGAACTACAGGTGGACGACCGCAGGATTTAGGGTCAGTTGTGTGGGTCACTGGAGACAGAGCTAGTCATGAAAGGAGTAGGAAGTGTTACGCATGCAGTGGGTAGGGTCACATGGCTCGTGACTGCCTGACCCACCGTACGGATGATCAGAAGACGGTCGAAGGACCGCCCAGGCAGAGATAGAGGTTCGACTGAGGAGTTCTGCTGGGAGTAGGTGGATGTGGCAGAGGAGCTGGTTGTGCAGCTGGCAGTGTGCGATGATTCGAGATGTTACTGCCACCACCACCAGGTGGTCCAACCCAACCACAGGGAGCAGGTGGACAGGGGCGAGCTCAGCTCTAGCCAACTGATGCCTATGATCATAACGTTCAGAGATGATATGAGGTACGATCTATGTCTACTCCACCTTAGCTACAGTACTTATAGACACAGGTTCTAGTAATTCTTTTATTACCACTTCCCTCATTCGGAGCTTGGAGATTCTGATGGAGCCGTTGGATCGATCCTTACAGGTAGAGACTCCTATAGAAGAGGATTCGACGATTTCAAACTGGTGCCAGTAGTGTGAGCATACTCTAGGAGGCAAGAGATTCAGCTGGGATCTACTAGTATCGGCGTCGAGGCCTTAAGACGTCATCTTGGGTATGGAATGGTTATCTACTGTCCATGCTCAGATTGACTATATTAGGAGAAATGTGCGGTGTATCTGTGAGGATGGGACTAGGTTTACCTTCACTGGTGAGAAGGGAGCCTTTGCAGCACCGGATAGAATTACCTAGAGGAGAGTGAAACTGATCACTCATCAGTTGGCTAGCCTTACCCTCAGAGTGGTTGATGTGAAGAGTCTGAGTTATCCTATAGTGGTGGACCAGTACACGGATGTCTTCCCGGATGATGTTCCAGGTCTACCTCCACATAGAGAGGTGGACTTTTATATTGACTTGTACCCCGGGACGGCACCGATATCTACACCAGTGTATCGGATGGCTCCCGCGGAGCTTCGTGAGCTGCGGGTACAGCTAGAGGACTTGCATGAGAAGGGATTCATTTGGCCCAATGTTTATCCTTGGCCAGCCTTGATTTTGTTCTCCAAGAAGGAGGATGGGAGTTTGAGACTTTGTGTTGACTATCGGCACCTGAACCAGGTGACCGTGAAGAAAAAGTACCCACTTCCAAGTATTGAATACCTCTTTGATTATCTGAAGGGAGCACAATGTTTCTCAAAGATAGAACTCAGATCAGGCAATCACTAGCTCAGGGTACAAGATGAGGATGTGCAGAAGACAGCTTCCGATGTCGGTATGGCCACTATGAATTCTTGGTCATGCTGTTCAGCATGAAGAATTATACATCAGTGTTCATGGGACTCATGAACAGGATCTTTTATCCATACCTTGATCGCTTTGTAGTAGTCTTCGTTGAAGACATTATGATCTACTCGGCTACCAGGGAGGAGTATGCCTATCATTTTCAGATATTTCTGGACACACTCTGAGTGAACCGGCTTTATGGTAAGCTCTTGAAGTACCAGTTCTGGATCTGAGAGGTTCACTTCTTGGTAAATGTCATCTCGGAGGCTGGAGTTTCGGTGGATCTTGAAAAGATTGATGCGGTACTTTCTTGGGATCCACCCAGGAGTGTGAAGGAGGTACGAAGTTTCCTAGGTTTGGCTGGATACTACCGAAGGTTTGTGATAGATTTCTCTAGAGTTATAGCACCTTTATTAGTGTTGAATAAGAAGGGGCAAACCTTCGTTTGGTCGGAGAGATGCCAACGGAGTTTTCAGGAGATGAGGCAGAGGCTGACTAGTTCCCCCATCTTGAGGCTTCCGGAGGAGGGTGTTGGGTACGTACTCTACTGCGACTCATCAACGACTGGGCTCGGATGTGTCCTGATGTAGGAGAAAGCATTTATCGTATATGGTTCTCGATAGCTGAGATAGTATGATTAGAACTATTCTACCAAGGACCTGGAGTTAGCAGTAGTGGTCTTCGCCTTGAAGATGTGGCAACATTACTTGATGGGCAAACGTTTTATAGTCTACTCATACCAAAAGAGTCTCAGGTATATCTTATCTCAGAAGGACCCTAAACCTGAGATAGCGACATTGGATCGAGTTCATCCAGGACTATGACTTCGAGATAGTCTATACTCCTGGGAAGGGGAACTTTTTAACAGATGCACTCAGCAGGAGATCTGGTATATAGCTTTTTGGTGAGGCGACGAAACAACTGGCTGCTTTAAAGATATCATTTTTGGAATGATATGGAACATCTTTTCTTCAGTCTCTTACAGTCACTCCCCCACTTCTTCATTGATTCAAGGAGGCACAATGTGGGGAAACTGACTATGAGGCTCGACGTGTTCAGATATCCTCAGGACAGGCACCTGATGGATTTTCTAAAGGTGGGGAGTGCGTCATCCTTTTCAGAGGACATACCATGGTACCCGTGTTGCTTCAGGAGGAAGTGTTGTGGGAGTTCCACACATCCCCTCTAGAGATAAATACAGGAGTGGAAAAGATGTACCAGGATCTCCAACAATAGAACTGGTGGAAGAGAATGAAGAAAGCAGTAGCAGAGTTTGTCTCTCGGTACCTCACTTGTCAGCAAGTGAAGGTGGAGCATCAGGTACCAGCAGGCTTAGTTCATCCTTTAGAGGTCCCAGAGTGGAAGTGGGATGAGATATCCATGGACTTCGTGACAGGAATTCCACGTACAACCAGGGGTCATGATTCTATTTGGGTGATCGTTGATCAACTCACCATGTCGGCCCACATCCTACTGATTATAGAGTAGGGTTTAGTGGAGATCTTGGGATACCTCTATGTGCAATAGATTGTGCGGCTATATGGAGTACCCTCAAATATTGTCTCCGATCGTGATGCATGTTTCACTTCCCGTATATGGAATGGGTTGTAGGAGGCTTTTGGGACTCAACTTCATTTGAGCACCACCTTCCATCCTCAGATGGATGGCCAGACTGAATGGACCATTCAGACCCTCTAGGACATGATGCATGCTTGCGTCCTCAACTTTGGTCACAGATGGGAGGATCACTTTCCATTGGTGGAGTTTTCATATAATAACAGATATCACTCCACCATTGGGATGGAACCTTTCGAGGCTCTGTACATCGACCTTGCAGATCGCCTTTGTGTGGGACTGACCCAGGGGATTCAGCACTTATGGGACTAGAGATGGTATAAGATACCATAGAGAAGGTGTAATTACCCACCAATTCTCATTGTCTTGAGAGTACCACGAGTCATTACTAGGCCTTAAGTGACATCCCCAAGGTGCCAACGACTGGAAATAAATGTCGAAGGGTTTCAAGTACAAGTGGGGGACGATTTACCCTTTAAGAAAAAAAACCCATTAACCAACCAAGAATAACCAAACATTCACTATATGATGCATGAACAAAAGAAAGACCAAAAAACAACTTCATTTATATCAAACCACATCAAAGTACACAACAACATAAGACCAAATTAAGCATCAAAGTACACAGCGTATGGACAACTCAAGAGCCTCATCCCAGTTGGTGAGGACTCGCTTGGTGCATCCAAGAGACCTGAGATAAAATCTGGGTGGAGGCATATTTTCCGGTACTATAGCAGTACTGTAGCAGGCACTGTTCGGTACTGTAGCAGCTGGAACTATTCATCCATCTAGGCCTTAGGGACACCCAAGGCCTTTGGGCCAGCTAATTCTCAAGGCCTTAGGGACACCTTAAGTCCTTTGGGCCACCCCAAGGCCTTCGAGCCACATGAATGTAGGCCCCAGACACACTACAAAAGAGCAGCCCCGGATGAGGATTCAGAGCAGGTGCACTCACCAGAGCAGAGCCAAATGGATTGTCTGAATGAGAGGGTATGGCTATGCCATCGGTACCAGCCTGTGCTTGCACGAGAAGCCTAGCCAGACGGTCATGCAAAGGTGGAGAGCTACTATCAAGATGGAGATGCTGGGGAGGGGCAGTTCCTTGGAGATAGTCTGGTTGAATTCACTAAGACCTTCGGGTCATGTAATCTCCTTAGCCTACGGGCCATGTAATCTTAGAGCCTATGGGCCTTGCAAGGGTTCCCCCTCATCCCTTGAAATGGGGGTTATCAAAAATCAATAAAAAATGAAGGCCTTCAGGCTATTCAGGCAAGAATCTCAAAATACACCACAACTCCACGCTCCACTAGCTCCCAGCTCCACAACATCTCCCAAGCATCACCACCAGCCTCTAACAGTAAGATGCCTTACCTTTACTTGTTTCCAAGAATACGACATCTGCAAAAGAACCAATGTTACAAATAATGGGTGAGTATAAAACTCAGTAGGTTTTCCCCAATTACATCCCTACTCACTCCACTAGGATAGAAGAGTTAGCCACATTTATATAAAAATAGTTTATATAAAACATTTTCTCAAAAGAAGTTTATAACTAAATATAAACAAGTTTCCAAAACCATTCACAACCAAAGTCATTCCAAGAGAAATTGAAACCAATTTTTCAGATAGTTGTTTTTCCAGAAAAATAACCAAACAAGCTTTATAACCATTTCACAATATCCCTTTTTGGCATACCCATCCATTCCACAACCCATGCAAACAACCATGCATGCTACATTATGACAATTCCATACTCATGAGCGGTTTCTCTTAAATCTACCAAGTCATCACAAGGTAATTGTTTCCCATGTTCCATTACACTTTTGGCACTGAGCACAAGGTCATATTTCAACCAAGCCTCGTATATATAGTTACCATGTGCCATTAGCCGTTTGGAACCAAGCATAAGGTCATATTTCAACCAAGCCCCATACATGCAATATGAACACACACCACATATTCCCATCAATCATGCCAAAACACCATTTCAATAAAAACACCTTTTTATTGAAAACCATTTCCATTAAAACCATTTCAATGCCAAACCATTCAATTCCAAACCATTTCAATAAAACTCCCTTTTTATTGAAAACCAATTCCATCAAATTCATTTCAATCTCAAACCATTTCAATAAAACACCCTTTTTATTAAAAACCTATTTTTCATCAAACCATCTAAAATTTCAGCAAATCCATAATTTAAAATCAACATTTTACACTCAACAAGTCAAATCACTTTGCACAACAATTCACCAAGATTTCACAATCTCATCAAAACCATAAATCATCGCTAAAGAAGATTTATTCTATGATTTTCACAATCAAATCCATTCAAATAAACCAATTTGAATCTAATTCAATCAATTCTAGCAAGAGGAGTTGAGAGTGAATCCTCCTACCTCAAATGTTTTTATGAAAACCACAACGGTCGAAGAACGCTCAAGAAACCCGGGTCGATTCTCCAAGAACCCACCTTAGATCTCTTCTCCTAGTAATAACAAGACCAAATATCATCATATTTGGAATCCACACACTTAGATCTACCCATAACGGTCGTATTTCTAAGAAACTTAGAGAAGAGGAGAAGTAGATCTAAGAAACCGATCAAGAACGAAGAAGAACGATCACATACCTTAAGAATCTGGCTTCGATTCGCCAAGAGAATCCTTCAGATCACCTCTAATGATGGGAGAACCCTATTTGACCTTAGGAGAAGCAAAATAACAAGTTAGGGATGCTTAGAAGCTTAAACGAGGCACTTAGAATAAAAAATGAGTGAGATCCACTTTTATTGGATCTCATTTAAGTGGCCACACGGTTAGTTCACAAGGTTTGACAAACTGTGCGCTAACCATGCATTAGCTACTACCTCGGCCACCCTTCTCGCACAGTTTGGCCGCACGGTTAGAAAAAATGTGTGCCACCCATGTGGAAGCTACTGCCTGCAAGATCAACTACGCACGATTTGGTCGCACGGTTTAGACAAACTGTGCGCCGCCCGTGCGACTTCCCCTTTTGCCTCAAAACTTCATTCCAAGTTCTCCCGAATCTCCCATACGTCACCCTTAACTTTATAAGCATTAAAAGCATAAAGAAAGGGTTACATACAAGAAACTGGGGGTACTAAATTCTCCCCACCATTGGTCTTTCTGTCCTCAGAAAGTAGAAAACCTTCAGCCAACTGAAAGAGTTCTGGACACTGCTCTTTCATTTCCCTTTCACGTTCCCAAGTCTCTTCCCGAATCTGACCATGCCGCCATAAAACCCGAACTAGATTGATTATTTTTCCATTCAAGACTTTCTCTTTACTATCCACAATCCATACTGGGATATGTATCAATGAAGCATCCGGCTCTAGGTCAACGTGATCCCATTTGATCACATGGTCAGGATCAGGCAGATACTTTTTCAACTGAGATACATGGAACACATTATGCACCGAACTAAAATGTGGTGGTAATTCCAACCAATATTCCACCTCTCCAACTCATTCCAGTATCTCAAAATGTCCAATGTATCTTGGAAATAACTTTCCCTGCTTCCCGAAATGACGATGTCCAAGCCTTGGAGTGATCCTCAAGAAGACATGATCACCCGCTACGAACGACAACGGTCTTCGACGGTGATCTGCATAAGATTTCTGACAACTTTGAGTCGTCTCCATCCTCTTTCTAATCAAATAAATCTTCTTCATTGTTTCTTGGACAATGATCATCCCAACTAGTGAAGTTTCACTAGTTTCCACCCATCATAGTGGAGAACGACAAGGACGCCCATACAATGCTTCAAACGGAGCCATGCGTATCGAGGCTTGATAGCTATTATTGTATGAGAACTCAACTAAGGGTATATGTTCCTCCCATGAGCAACCAAAATCCATTACATAATCCCACAATATATCTTCCAACATTTGTACCGTCTGCTTAGATTTCCCATCCGTCTAAGGATGATACATCGTGCTCATCGTCAACTGAGTCCCAAGGGCTTACTATAATGATTTCTAGAAATGAGATGTGAACCTTGGATCTCTATCTGAGACTATAGACACTGGTATACCATGCCTCGTTACCACTTCTCAGATATAGATTTTGGAAAGATCTTCCACTGTATGAGTTTCACGAATAGGGATTAAATGGGCCGACTTGGTTAGACGATCCACTATCACCCAGATTGCATCGTGTTTCCAGACCGTTCTTGGAATACCTGTAACAAAATCCATTGCTATTTGATCTCATTTACACACTAGGATAGGTAAAGACTGTAACATACTAGCTGGTCTCTGATGCTCTACTTTAACCTACTGACACGTCAAACACCGCGAGACGAACTCGGCCACCTTCATTTTCATGCCACTCCACCAAAACTGCACCTTCAACGCATTATACATATTTTGTGTAGTTGGGTGTACACCCCATATTGAATGGTGGAAAGCATGAAGGAGTTGTTCCTGACAAACTATAGGTATAACCATCCAATCTCTGAAACACAAAACTGAACCCCTATCAAGTTTTCAGTCATCAATGGTCTCCCCACCATTGAGTTTTGAATTTACAACCAGACATTATGCATCAGATGATTGTGATTCTTTGATCATATTTACTAAATCAGGAATAAGTGTAGATGAAAATAAAACATCAACATCTCCTCGTTCTTCACAATCCACATGCATGTCGGCTAAGACCGATATCAATTTCCATTCATCTAAAGCTACTTTCGCTAACTGAGTATATGACTTTCTAATCAATGCATCTGCCACTGAATTACCTTTTCCTGGTCTTTATATCAAATCAAAGTCAAACATCTGGAGATACTCCATCCACCTCCTTTGACTCAGATTCAAATCTCACTGTGAGAAAATGTGTTTCAAGCTTTTGTGATTCGTAAACATAGTAAATTTCTCACCAAAGAGATAATGTCTCCATGTTTTAAAAGCATGGACGACTGTAGCTAACTCCAAATCATGTGTTGGGTAATTATTCTCATTCACCCTCAACTGCCTTGAACCATAAGCAACCACATGATCTCCTTGCATGAGAACACAACCCAACCCTGATCCCGAAGCATCACAATACACCACATACCCCTGTCCTGATTCTGGAAAGATCAAGATGAGTGCTGATGTAAGTCAAACCTTTAGTTCTTAGAAATAATTCTGAAATTACTCTGTCCATTGGAATGGACCATTATTCGTTGTCAGAGATGTCATTGGTGACACTAGTCGTGAGAAATCACGCACAAAGTGTTGGTAGTAACCAGATAGACCAAGAAAACTCCGTATATCCAACACATTCTTCGGTGGTTTCCAAGAGATAACAGATTCTATCTTTTCAGGATCAATAGAAACGCCTTTCTTAGAAATGACATGGCCAAGGAAACGTACTTCCTGTATCCAAAAATCACACTTTGATAATTTGGCATACAAATGATGATCTCTCAAGATTTGTAACACTGTTTCTAGGTGCACCTCATGATCGGACCTTGTCTTTGAATACACCAAGATATCATCCACAAACACCACAAAAAAAGAATCCAGATATCACTGAAATATCTGATTCATCAAATTCATGAAGACCGCTGGTGCATTCATTAGACCGAAAGGCATGACTACATATTCATAGTGGCCATATCTTCTTCTGAAAGCTTTCTTTGGAATATCCTCCTTCCGAACTCACAATTGGTGATATCCTGATTGAAATTCAATCTTGTAGAACCACTGAGCTCCCCTTAATTGATCGAACATATCATCAATGCATGGAAGTGGATATCTATTCTTTATCGTAACTTGGTTAAGCTTATGATAATCAACAAATAGCCGAAGAGTTCCATCTTCCTTCTTCACAAACAACACCGGTACTGCCCATGGAGAAGTACTTGGTCGAATGAAACCCTTTCTTTCTAGCTCCTCTAACCGCACTTTCAATTCCCGTAACTCTTTTGGTGACATCCTATAAGATGGAAGGGAAATAGGACTGGTCCCTGGAAGGAGATCAATTGTAAACTCCACTTCCCTTAGAGGTGGTAACCCTAAGAAGTTATTGGGAAAGACATCTAGAAATTGATCCACAACAGCTAGAAAAATGTTTTCCTCAATCTATTACATTGATGCCAAAGTCAACGCTGCCATTTGGTAAGAGATCATTCCCACCATTGGTGCCAACAAGCTCTTTGCACCTTTCTGTACCATCCTATCTCCTCTGAAGAGATGGTTGATGTCATCCTCAGTCGTGAAACTAATCGTTCTCCTATAACAGTCGATGTGAGCCTTAAACCTTTTTAACCATTCCATACCTAGGATTACATCATAGAAATTCATGTCCAACATTGAGAAGTCCCATTTTAACTCATATCCATAAAAAGTTATAGCACATTATCTACACACAGAGGCTTGACATTATCTTTCACCAAGAGGAGTTTTCAGTTTCAAAATAGAAGGCATCATTTCCAGTTTTAAACATAGAAAGTCAATAGCACGAAAATCAATGAAGGAATGTGATGCACCAGTATCGAAGAGCACTTGGACAAGGGTATAATTCAAAAGAATCATACCTCTCACCATAGATGGTCTAGCCTGATCATCGACCATCACTTGCTCAGCTCCGTATAATTGCTTCATCGTTGCACTGCTCTCCTTGTTGCCTTGTTGAAATTGTCCTGGTTGAGGAGTCATGGTATTTCGAGAATCACCATGGCTAGCTCTGTTATACTGACGATACTTACTCTCCTATCCTCGTCCTGTCGAAGCATACGATGCTTGTGATTCCTAAGAAGTGTCACGTGCACCCAACCTAGGAGAACTGTGACAATAGCGCTGAAGATGTCCCATCTTGTTACAATTATGACATGCTCTAGGTTGTGTCGTACACTCTCGCTTTATGTGGTCAGTCGAACCACATTGAAAGAAACCTGCTTTGCTCTGGGGTCGTGGAGGAAGGTTCACTGATCCCACCGTCTGGTGATGACTTCCACTTGCACCATGGAAATAGATGTCCCTTTTCATCTTGTTCCCAACGGTTGAGTTCCCACCGTTTCCTATAGGTATCATCATTCCTCTTCCTATCAATCTCAAGATATCACAATCAGCAACAGTCACTCTGTTCACTATCTCTGTATAATCCGTAATACAGAGCACTGTAATCTTCGATCAAATCTCTTTCCTTAGCCCCGATTCGAAGATGCGTGCCTTCAAAGATGCACTTTCCACAACCTTTGGTGAAAAACACACTAAATTCATGAATTTAGATGCATAGTCTATGACATAGAGACTCTCTTGTTTCAGGCTGAAGAATTCCTTAATTTTTTGGATCTTGAACGTGTGAGGATAGAATTGTTTGTTGAACAATTCTTCAAAATCCTCCCATGTAAGGCCTTCATCGAATTTATCCTACACCGCTAAATCCCACCACTGACATGAAATATCCTTGAGAATATACGTCACCAACTTTACTTTAATTTATTTTGGTGTGTCGATGAAATTGAAGATACAATTCATCCTACTTAGCCACACCTCCACCTTTTCAAGTTCAGCATCACCCCGAAAGTTTGGTGGATTCTGCTTCATGAACTGGATGGTATGATCCACATGCCTTGGTTCATTCCTACGGTTTTCCGTATCCATAGCATGAAAAGAATGGACGATACTCTTAACTAGCTCTTGGTTCACACGTGGTTCAGGTGAAACCACATTCTCCACAGCTTCTTCGGGTTGGTTCTGACGACGCCTACTGGGTGCCATTTTCTAAACCAACAACAAACTCTATCAATCTCACTCTCTAGAAACTGATGTATTAGTATTAAAATTCTATCACATCATCTATCACAACATTGTTATCAAAACAACCTTTTTCCCATGTTCAAACATTTTTGAAAACATTCAACATGATTTTTGAAAATCAACCCCTTTTCAAAATACACCAAATACCCTATTTTCAAAATCATTCAATTGAAAAAAATTTCTGCATTCTTCAAAAATTAACACCTTGCACAAAATCCTTACTCATTCCTCACAATGAGATATGAAATCCCAGTGGGAATTCATTCCTCTATAATGAATGTCATTCTCCTCTCATTTTTAATGTGTAGGAAGATCCATACAGTTAGTCTGCATGGTTTGGGAAACTGTTCGGTAACCGTGCAGAACATTCTATCCAAAGGGTGAAACTCAAATCATTACGTAGGACTTACTACATGGATGTGCACAAGCCATGCAATAGGTTCTATCTGAACCCAACCTACCACATGCTGGCCACATGGTTATTACTAACCGTACTCCAACCATGTGCATGGTCATTTTCACCAAAAATTCACCACTTTTGTCCAAAAACTCAAGAGGATCCAAAGGAAAAAATTCAGGCCAAGGATAATAGGAAAGAATACTCCAAAAACTGAAACCTGTCACACCTAGTTCCCTAGAAAAAATGGACAAGAACTCGAAACGAACCAAAATAAAGGAAAACATAAAAACCTGGGTGTGACAATTCTCCCCACCATAATGATTTCCACCTTCAAAAATCCACAATGATACATAGACCAAAAACAAAATGATATTACTTCATAGATTAAGGAGTGTTTCAATGAAATACAAGTGACAAGAGGCAAGACCACTGCACTCATAGAAAGCGACGTGAATGTTAAACTCAAGATACCCCAAGACGACCTCCCTGCTAAGTGTCAACCACACATAAGAGATAAAACACCTATAATTGATTGCTCAAGAGAAGGAAATTTCACACCCACATAATCCTACCTCTCAAACCAAAACACCTCAAGCACTATTAAATGGAAACTACATCACTCATCTGGAATGAACAAATAATACCAACCCACACCCAATGAACATTCCCATAACCTATCACCAAGCCATCCCTAGGAACATAACCAAAAGGCTAACATGGGGAGGCCCAAAAAGACTCCCCCACCATAAGAAACCAACCAAAACCTAGAAAAATACAATAAAACCAATACAGGGAGGCCCGAACGAACTCCCCACCATAAGGAATAGGCTAACATTAACTTATCCCAATGAAATTTCAGTGAGACCCACAGTGGGTCTCCCCACCAGAAGAACTAACAGAAACACACAAACTCAGAAACTTCCCATAACTAACCAAATACCCCACCACAAGGGATGGGGAGGGAAGGGCCAAACTATCAAGGTATCAAAACTACATCTAAATACATAACAACAACTTCACATCCCTAGATGACCACTAGTCGAAAATAAGATTGATTAATGAAACAGAACCCATAATGGCCATTAAATAGAGGTCTACAACCAGTGAGACACAAACATTGGGGTTTCAAGAAAGAAGGATGACTGAGCCTCCAAATAACCAAGATACAAAACTTACACTCAAATAGAACACAATGAGGAAACAAGGTTCTCCCAATACTTCCCACTGAACGGGAACAAATGAAACAAGATAACAATACCAGATGTTTAAACCATCCCTATATTCTATACTAAAGACATAAATTAGACCAAATCCTTTCATGACCCTGGGTTTCCCCTGACTACGAGTCATCTTCACTCCGGAACCTATGGATGGAGCTCTAATGGTTGAAGCATCTCCTACCTCGCAGTCAGGCGTTAAACCCCCCAATAGAACCACTTTTTCTGGTGCCACTAGAAATCATACCGCAATCGAGAAAACACCAACAGACACAACACATCCCGACATCCACTTACATCGACATAGAACATTCACTAATACAAGAGCTAAAATGGCACATGCGCATCACCCCCTGTTACTTCGAACAAGAAACATTGAGAGGAACGATGTAGAGAAGACACCATCCTCTAAAATAAAGGAATTAAAAATTTCCTAAAGGAAAGTAAACTTCTGTCAAGAAGGAGGCTCTTGGAAAGTTTCACAACCTTCCCCCTCACAACTAAATGAGAACATGACACTACAAAGCATCACCGAACATGACCCTTGAAACTAGTAGAGGAATTATAATGAGTGGGACCGTGAACCGAGTCCCAAATAGCATGGGATTACTATTAGTGGACCCAACAACCTCTTAGGACCAGATTCACCACACTAGTGTCCTAACATGAATCCTTTCTTAGACGAAACAACAAAATAAACAAGGGCCCTTTAAAATAGTAGTCTACACTGACAACCCTAGACTTCTTTGGCTTTCCCCACTAGATTTCCATTCACCATTTGTAGGTGGAACCATTAAACTTATTGATGTCATACTTCCCCTTTCCCATCAAATGAATCAAGGAAAACAAATTTCATTCAACACCTCTCCCATTCACTCTCCTACTATGAGAGGACCTACTTAATTGAGAAGGAAAAAGGGATAAACACAACACTAACACTCAAATGGTAAAGTCCTTACTTTGATCAAATGGAGGGATGGACAATAGCTAAATCCCAATTTCCATGCTTTAATCATGCATTAACTTTTTATGGGGGGGAATACACTAGCCATAGAGAAAAATCAAAGACCCAAATCAAACTAGTCTATTTTCCAAACATACCATGAGAAAATTCCTAATTCACAAGGAAAACCACTACAAGGACTTCCCGAAACACCTCTTAAAGGAAACCACTAACCAAAATTTCAACTAAAATTAACAATGAGACACAAACATGGAAAATCATTCCAAAAAGATAGATTTTCAAGGCTCAAAACACAGCACTATAAGATTCCCAAAACACAAGAGGACACACCACATAACTATGGGTCATCAAACACTCCATCATTTCATTAAAAACACTTCTGAAAATAAAAACGGGAGGGTGGTATTCCCATTCACCAATGGAACCTCATGGTCCTTACACATGCATGCTCTCATGCCAACCAGACACCAATTCAGCTTCCAAATATAACACATGCATGTAGTCACCCATGAAAATACAAAAGGATAGAACAAAATTTCTTCCATTTTCCAAAACAATAATCAACCCACACATCCTCATTTCAAAACCACTAGTCACAAAGTTAAACTCAATACAATTTTCATAAAAATTCTTCATAAAGGCATTGACCCTTCAAATAAAACCCATTTTGAATCTCACAAAACATTTCAGAAAAACACTAATCATCCGATCAATAATTACTTTTCAAACCTTACACGTAAATTCCAAAATGTTTCATCCCATTCAAAACACATTTATAATACCTCATTCAAATTTACACTTTTAAAATCCCATTTTCCTCAATTCTCAAATAAGGGTTTTCAAAAATGATTTTTAGAACCCAAAGGAACACAAAAAGCTTCTCAAAGAGAGGTAAACTCATGTTAATGGGTGACTCAAACATATGGTTGGTGGCTATGTTCTAGTCACTCAAATTTCATAGAGAGAAATATTGGATAATTTCCTCAGCTCCACAAGTCTTGATAGGCCCTACGAGCTCACTGAGACCATCGACCCAACTCTCTTTTCATTTCCCAAAATAAAGAAAAACCACAAGGACCAAAGGGATCAGATAAAACCCAACTTACCATAGTAACTCAATTCCCTCCATGAGGTGTGCTTGACCGACACCTAACTCGTAACCAAAACGTCAAGTCCCAAAAACCCTAGCTCTGGTCTACCCTAAATCTTCCCCAAGGGACATGAACTAGAAGACAAAAACATCTCTGATACCATTTTTTCACAAACCAAGATGGGTCTCCATCCAACCTAATACCTGACCCGGTCTACGGCATGGCCCGAAGGGTGTTTTCGATCCCCATGGGCTTACACAACTGCCTAGGTATCATAAACAAAACATGGGAATGATTTACCCAAAATAATAAACATCAAACAACCAACAACTTAAATAAGAAAAAACTGAAAAATACAACCAAACAATCCTTTAAACCATTACCATATTTTAAGTTACAGTTCAACTCAAATTCAAATAGGACTACAAAAAACAGAAAACTAAAACTTCTCCCTGAACCTTACACAACCTGATGAGCAAACTGCTCAAGACACCATCACCAAACCCACACGAGGAGGCCCCTGAAAAAAAACCACCTTCACTAAGAACATTTCCCTCACTTGTAATACACAAGGAATAAGATCTACATACACCCAAAGGTGTATATAGGGTTTAATCCAATGCCCAGTAGGTTTCCACCCAAATAAAAAGATTCCATTCCATAACATCAATATATAATCTAACATGCTCATTCAAATTCATGATTTTAAAACACTTCTAAGAAAAAAATTTATTAGGCAAACATTTAAAAAGAAACAATTAGAAGGAAAACCATTTCACAAGCACTAGATTAAAAAGGGAAAAGAAGTTTCTAAATAGTACATGCACTCAAGTGGTTCTTTGTATGCCAACGGGTGGCACCATGTCATGAATGGTAGGGAACCATGGGTAATCCCCTAGGGTTAATCTAGATCGAGTGGGACCCTAAAACCTCATACCTTAGTAAAAAGTGGTATAGTAACCACAACCTTCGGCATCCTCATGCAAGAGACACTAGAGAGGAGAAATGTCTGAAATTATAGTGGAGATCAATCATCATCATAGTTTAGTTAGTATTGTAGGAATCAATCTAGCTAAGTAAAACTGGGACAAGACACTTCTGAATCAATAGTGTACTAGTCCTAGTTCTCCCACCTAGATACCCAAGGTTTCCCTTTTACTCGAGTTAAAGTTCACATGCCACACATAACAATACTTTCACAATAAAGGCCAAACATTTATAAGGAATCACCCTTATTTACAAAATAGCACATTTTCCATTTTACACACTCCATGGAAAACCCCCCCTCAAATAGTTTTCCACCACATAACAATAATTCCCAAATTCCCATTTCATAACATAAAAAAAATACAAAATAATGACCAACCATGTAAATGGACCAAGCCCCCTTCATAAAACCACTCATGCTTTAAACCCATTTTGAAAACTAGTTTTTCATCATCCCAAACACTCCACAATTTATACTCAAATTTCATAACAAGTATAATACTACAAAATTTTCCATTTTACATTGAAAATACTCATTTAAACATACACACCTCAAAGTCCCTTAAAAATATATCTTGAACCTTCCAAAAAACCCTTAAAACCCATTTTAGAAACATAACGTCAAAGAACACATAAAACATAGCCACTTACATTATAGAAATTCATACCTAGGTTATATGCACACCAAAGAATTAAAAAACACCATTAAAACCACATAATCAAACCAAAGAACAAATTTATAAACTCAAAAAACATATTAAATTTATCTCAAGATATTAAGGCACAGAACCACCTACCTCACATGAAGAACGTTCCAGATAAAGGTGTGAATTCACATCTATACCACATTTGAACCAAGAGAAAGCAAGAAGTAACCATAATCAAGGAGATTGAACCCAAAAACAAAAGGCAAAACCCTAAAATCAGACCCCATACCCACTGGAGAACTGAAACCCCAAGAGGGAAGAGAATAAACACTAATAAGAGAAGAAAACATGGGAGAAGAGGACTTACGTGAGGGGTCTTGAAGAATCCGGATGAAAAACACCCAAAAATTGAAGCCCAATGGAGGGAGGATAAGGATGGAGGTGTGCCTAGGTATGGGGAGTCCATGGGAATTGAGAAAGGGGGGAAAATGGGGTAAAATCAGGGAGAGAGAAACAAAAAACCCCAAATTTTAAGGTGATGATAGATAGGCATGGTTAGTCCACATAGTTTGGGAAATCGTGCGGTAACCATGTGAACCATTCTATCCAAAGGGGAAAACTCACATGGTTACCTGGGACTTACCACACAACCATGGACAAGTTGTGTGGTAGGTTCTCTCTAAATCCAACCTTCCACATGCTGGCCACACGATTACTACTAATCGTGCACCAACAGTCACAACCTATCCTCGGGGCCCGTGCCGTGACTACCCCAAGCCCGCCTTCCATAGGCCAGGGGCTGGTGACTAGCACCAAATGCATAATCCCGATAAAAAGGGAAGACATTTACTTTTAACCTGTAACACACACACAGTCTGAACACAATCAGTAGAGGCAACAAGTACTAAAATAGAAAAGTAAGGTGTGCTGAAAGTTAGTGGGTTAGTATACAAACCCAACTGAACAATAGGTACAAGTACAAGTAAAAAGGGAAAATACCTCCTCGATTGTACACCAGGGAATCCTACCTGAAGGGTAGGTGCATAACTCGAACAACTCATCCCTGTGGTACGTCCCGTCTCATCCAGATCCGATCAGCCTCCGTCCATCACCCTCAGCCTCAATCACTGCTGTCCGTCATCTGCACAAAACACAACAAGGTACGGGTGAAGCCCGTGTAGGGGTGAGTATAAAAATACTCAGTAGGGGACCCTGAGACCCCGAAGGTCTCCCAGAATCCACAAAGTATAAACCAAAATAGAAATATACAATCACGAAGTATCAAAAAAGCCTACTTAGGTATATGCCCATACATATACCTAAGTTACCAATCACAGTCTGGCTCCAACTCTCGAGCCCAAACACAACCCAGTCCACAAAGGAAGTAAATTCAATCACCACGATAATAATGATTGAAAGACTTGACTTAGCTCACATAGGTATACATCTTCCGTAGAGTGATAGAGATGATCAGATGTAGTCACTGATTCATCTAAGCTATCGAACCCACATAGGATTCTGGTATAGTAGTCTTCGTAACCGGCTCTAGGGTTCCCGCACACAACACGCTAGATTCCAGGAGGGTCCGCTCCTCGAGTCAAGTGTCGATACATCAACTATCACAAAGTCTTGAGTTGATGTATCCCATAGTTCTATCTCATCATAAGGAACCCAACGAGATATACATCGCATCAATCGGACGCCCGGTCTGAGAGTTATTGACATTTCCGTTCGAGGGTCCCGGTTGGATTTACGCTCGATCCAAACCCAGTCGTTTTCCAAATTTGTCCAAAACTCACTTAGAGTAACGCAAAAGGACCACCTCATCGCGGGATCCCAATACCGCAGACGGCGCGTCTATCGGACGCGCGGTTTTGAATTTATTCACATTTAAGTGAAGATGGGCCCGGCCCGTCAAGCCCAGTGGGTTGGCGGGTCGGCCCGACCTAGCTCAGCGGGTCCGACCCAGCTGGGGGGTCAGCCTGGCCCAGTGGGGCACGACCCACCTGCGGACCCGGCCCAGTGGGTCCAACCTGGCTAGGGGGTCGGCCCAGCCCGGTGGGGCACGGCCCACCTGCGGACCCGGCCAGTGCTGCGGGCCGGTCTGGTTTTCCCGCTGGTGCCAAGCGGCACCACCTCTTTATTTCCCGGCCGGCCCTAGCTGGCCGGTTCTGCCCGGCGTACGCGGCCCGCGCAGTAGGCTATGTTTCTTGACATTTGGTGCCTGCAGGTGCCGCGGTTTTCTGGTCGGCCGGTTCGCCCAACAGAGTGGCCTGCGAAAGCGGGCCGCGGTCTTCTCCGCGCGGCGCCTGTGGGCACCACGGTCCTCCAACTCAGCCGGCAGGCGGCCGACCGGTTCTTCCAGCCCGGCCGGCATGAGGCCGACCTGTTCTTCTCGGGCTGAGCAGCCCACGGATGCGGGCTGCGGTCTCCCTCCACGTGGCACCTTCGTGCACCGCAGCTCCTGCCCGCGGACCGGCCGGATCAGCTGACCAGTTGTCCCGAGGTTCGGGCGGCCCGAGCGGCCACCGGTCTCCCACCACGCATCCAGCGCGCGACCACCACTTCTGCCGCCACCTCCGGTCACCGACACCGCCGTCTCCTCCGTCCCGTGGCTCTTCTCCAGCGCGGTGCGACGACACCGCGCCCTTTCGACTTCGCCTCTAACGTCAATCAACAATAACCAATGGAGGGACATCGGACCGTGTTGGTTCGACCCACGCCCTCTGTATTAGATGATATCAATTGGCCAATGACGAACCAAAGCATTCATTGAATAATGAAGGTATAATTTTATTCATTTAAAATTAATCAAATCCTCCTACCCCGATTTGAAGTACGTTGTCGATGGTGCAGAAAAAGAATTCGAAGACGTCGTCAAATGTTGCACCCATCACACGCCACCGATTTCGGGCTCAAGCGTCGTCCTCGTTCTTCGTCGATGATGGTGCGTTCTTTGTGTTCTTCACGTTCCTCATTGGAAAAGGTCGTTCTTCCAAGAGTTCTCCCAAGCTCCCAAAGAATAATTTCCAAGACAAAGTAAAATAATAGGCTACCTATCATTTTAATGCGGTCATGCATTTCAAATGAATTCAAACACTCAAATTAATTAATGAAGACATTAATTAATTGTGTTGGCACCATTAAGGGGAAGTCCAAGAGTTTCCCCTATTAATGGGGAGCTCAAGGGGTTCAAAAGGGGGGTGTAAGGGGGTTGAGCTCGTGTGGGCCCCACCACATAATATCCTCCCATGAGAGGTTATGTGGGGGTGGGCCCCACCTACAACTTCCCTTTGGAGGATTGAACCACCACCTACATAAAAAATCGTTAAGTCATATTTTTATTTAATTTATTTAGAAAACCCCCAAAATTAACTTTCGCTCTCTACAAAACGCAACTACGGTAAAGGTCTCCTTAAGCGAATATCAGCGCTGCGAGTTCATCGGTGTCCTCAGATTTAAATTCTAAGCATCGGTTCAAAAGATATAAAATCCCACATGTACGTTTACTAAATATACCCGAACAAAACTTCAGAAATTGATTCCGGGCACACCGGGCCTCGGAATTAGGCGCCGTCAGAAACTACGGACTCGTAAAATTCCCATGTATTTATGAAAAAATTTTCCATGGGATTTCCGGGTCTTTAAATTCTACCCACCTCAGGGATTTATTCCCCCGTAAGCTACAACACACACTAAGAAAACAAATGGGGGTACTGAGCACGCATCTGAGCCTCCCGCTCCCATGTGCTCTCCTGGAGGTTCCCGTGCTGCCAGTGAATGCACACCAGAGGAATCGACCGTCCATGTAGGACGCGCTCTGGTCGATCCTCAATCTCCACTGGAACCTCTGTGAATGTCGCCCCGTCATCGATGTCCATCTCCTCGTGGTCGATAATGTGGGACAGGTCGTGAACGTATCTCCTTAGTTGTGATACGTAGAAGACGTCGTGCACCCAGTGCAACTGAGGTGGAAGGGACAAGAGGTAAGCCACCTCACCTACCCTGCCACGGACCTGAAAAGGTCCGATGAATCACGGAGATAACTTTCCACCTTAGCCAAATCTCCGTAGACCTCGTTGAGGTGAGACCCATAGGAAGATGTGGTCAGCATCCTCAAACTCAAGTGTTCTTCGTCTCCTATCAGCATAGGACTTCTGTCTGCTCTGTGCAGTCTTCATCCGCTCATAGATGATCTACACCTTCTCTGTCGTGGCCTTTACCATCTCTAGTACTACAAGTTCCGACTCCCCTGGGTCAGTCCAGCACAGAGGCGATCTTCAAGGTCAGCCGTACAGTGTCTCATAAGGTGCCATCTTGATGGTGGAGTGATAGCTATTGTTTTCCACAAACTACACCAAGGGTAAGTGATCCTCCCATATGTGACCAAAGTCAAGGACACATGCATGAAGCATGTCCTTGAGAGTCTTAATGGTCCTCTCAGTCTGACCATCTGTCTGTGGATGGAAGGTGGTGCTCAAGCAAAGCTGCATCCCGAAAGCCTCCTGCAACCCCTTCCAAAGCCAGGAAGTGAAACAAGCATCTTGATCAGAGATGATCGTCGATGGCACACCATGAATCCATATGATATCCTGTATGTAGAGGCATCCCAAGCTATATACTAATCCCTGCTCTTTGATCGATAGTAAGTGGGCCGACTTGGTGAGTCGGTCGACAATCACCCAGATAAAGTCGTTTCCTCTGGATGTACGTGGAAGTCCAGTCACTAAATCCATGGATATCCCATTCCACTTCCACTCTGGGACCTCTAAGGGCTGAACCAAGCCTGCTGGAACCTGGTACTCCACCTTCACTTGCTGACAAATTAGGTATCATGAGACAAACTCTACTACTACCTTCTTCATACTCGGCCACCAGTGCTGTCGTCTGAGGTCCTGATACATCTTTGTCACTCCTGGATGTACCTCTAGAGGGGAAGTGTGGAACTCCCTCAACACCTCCTCATGTAGTGCATCTGGTACCATGGTACGTCCTCTAAAGAGAATGATGTGCTCCCCACCTTTAGAAAACCCATAAGGTGCCTTCCCTGAGGATATCTGAGCACGTCGCATCTCACAGTCAATGTCACCACACTGTGCCTCTCTGACTCACTGAAGAAGTGGAGGAGTTACTGTGAGATACTGAAGAAAGGCTACTCCATCTCTATCCATAAAGGATATATTCAACGCGGCCAGCTACTCTGTCACCTCTCATAGCAGCTGAATGCCTAATCTCCTACTGAGAGCATCTTCTACAACGTTCCCCTTCCCAGGAGTATAGACTATCTCGGAGTCAAAGTACTGGTGGAACTTGAGACATCTCCACTATCTCAGGTTCAGGTCCTTCTGTGAGAAGATGTACCATATACTCTGGTGGTCAGATTGTACTGTAAAATTCTCACCCATCAGATAGTGCCGCCACATCTTCAAGGAAAAAACCACTACTGCTAACTCCATGTCATGGGTAGTGTAGGTCTGCTCGTGTTGTCTCAACTACTGTGAACCATAAGGGATCACTACTTTCTCCTGCATCAGGACACACCTGAGTTCGATCCCTGATGTGTCGCAATAAACTATGTACCCTATCCCCTCCTCTGGTAGCCTCAAGATGGGCGCACTGCTCAACCTATTCCTCAGCTCCTAAAAGATCTGCTGGTATCTATCTGACCACATGAAGGGTTTCCCCTTCTTCATCAATGCTGAAAGTGGTGCTTCAAGTCTGGAGAAGTCTAGCACAAATCTCCGATAGTACCCAGCCAGTCCCAGGAAACTCCTCACCTCCATCACACTCCTGGGTGGCTCCCAAGCAAGTACTGCCACGATCTTTGCTGGATCCACTGCAACTCCAGGCTCCGAGATGACGTGTCCCAGAAAGTGAACCTCTCGAATCTAAAACTGGTACTTCATGAACTTACCATATAGCTGGTGCTCTCAGAGTGTATCCAGTACTACCCAAAAATGGTAGGCGTGCTCCTCCTCAGTAGTCAAGTAAATCAGTATGTCGTTGATGAAGACTATGACAAAGCGATCGAGGAAAGGATAGAAGATCATGTTCATGAGACTCATAAACACTGCTGGAGCATTGGTTATGCTGAAGGGCATAACCAAGAACTCATAGTGGCCATACCAACACCTGAAGGCCGTCTTCAACACATCATCATCTCGAACCCTGAGCTGGTGATAGCCTGACCTATGGTATATCTTCGAGAACCATTGTGCTCCCTTGAGCTGATCAAAGAGGTCATAAATCCTCAGGAGTGGGTACTTGTTCTTCATAGTCACCTGATTCAGGCGACGGTAGTTGACACACAGTCGAAAGCTCCCATATGCCTTCTTGGTGAACAAAATCGGAGATGCACAGGGTGAAACACTGGGTTGGATAAATCCCTTCCCATGTAAGTCCTCCAGCTGTACCCACAGCTCATGAAGCTCAGTGGGTGCCATCCGATATGCTGAAGTAGATATCAGTGTTTTCCTGTAGTACATGTCAATGTAGAAGTCTACCTCTCTATGAGGAGGTTGTCCTAGAACGTTGTCAGGGAAAACATCCATGTACTGATCCCCCACAACAGGAAAACTCGGACTCCGTACATCAACCGCTCTGAGGATGAGACTAGCCAACTGATGTGTGATCGACTACCCCCTCCTCTGCGTAAGTCCATCCTGCACTGCAAAGGCTCCCTTCTCTCCAGTGAAGGTGAACCTGGTCCCATCTGTGGAGATACACCACACTTTGAGCCTAATACAGTCAATCTGAGCATGAAATGTGGGTAAACAGTCCATACCCAATATGACGTCGTAAGGCCTCGACGCCACTAAAAGAAGATCTCAGCCGAAGCTCTTTCCTCCTAGAGTAATCTCACACTGCTGGCACCAGTGCGTAATCCTCGAGTATACTCCCATAGGAATCTCTAGCCATAAGGATCGAGCCAACGACTCTGTCAGAATCTCCGAGCTCCGAATGAGGGCAGTAGAAATAAAAGAATGACTCGCACCTATGTCTATAAATACTACAGCAAGGGTGGAGTAGACACAGATAGTACCTCGAATCATCTCAGGTGCACCGTGGTCATATGACATGACTTCCTGGTGCTGAGCCCGCCTCTGTCCGCTGGCTCCCTGTGGTCGGGGTGGACCTCCTGGTGGTGGTGGTGGTGGTAGAGCCTCAAAACGTCGTCCACCACCCGCTGCTTGGCCAGCTCCTCTGCCACGTCCGCCTGCTCCCGACGGACCACCATGGTGGAAGCATTGCCTCTATCAGGGAGGTCCCTCTACTTTTTGTTGCTCATCTGCATGGCGGGTCGGGAAGTCACGAGCCATGTGGCCCTGCCCGCCGCATGCATAACACTGCCTGCTCCTCGTATAGCTGGCTCTATCTCGTGGGCCCCGCACACCCGAACCTGTATCCTGGGGTCACCCACCTGATGGCCTGGTCCGCTTGGACCTCTGCGACATCTGACTACAGTCGGCTGCAGAAGACTCCGCTATGTGTCGCCCTGTGGTGGGTCTCACTGCTGGTGTCTGCTCAGCAAGGAAACTCTCTACTAGAAGGGCTCGCTCCAGCACCCCCGCCTGCGTTGGGATGCGGAGGGGAATAATTAAAGCCCTGATCTCATGCCTGAGCCCATGCTCGAAGGTCCGGGCCCTGAAGAACGGGTCCCGTACCATATCCGTGGAGTAGTGCAAGAGGTCGATGAACCTCGCTGAGTACTGAGCTACTTTCATGTTTCCCTGCTGCAGATGAAGTAACTTCTGAATCCGCACTGCACAAAGGGTGGCTGGAACAAACTCTGAGTGAAAGAGACTCTCGAAGTCTATCCAGAGTAATGATGCCTCGTCATGCACCTAGAGCATCAGGCTCCACTATCTACCTGTTGCTGCATGTAGGAGACTTGGGGCAAGGATCACCATGAGGTCGGCTGGTGTCCTTACCAATCTGAAAACTCTCACGAAAACCTCCAGCCAATCCTCATCTAACTGTGGGTCCATCTCTCCCCGGAACCTAGGCGGCCTCTAGTGCTGGAACTCATGCAACACACTCAGGAAGTGTTCACTCTCTGCTTCTGGATCTGGTGGTATCGGTGGCGCAGCAGGTAGTGGTACCGCTGGTACCTCCGATGTGATGCGGCCCTGCACTGAGGCCTCATCACTCGGTGGGCTACCATCTCATATGAAACTCAGAATCCTAGCTGGATGCCTTCGTGGGGCCATCCCGAAAAGAAACAGGTGTGCCACAGTTAGAAAAATATACCTGGTGAGCTGACACAAAGTAATCACGAAGATACATTTTCAAAGGAAACACACACGCAATCAGTGTTTTCATGCACTGAGTAGGAAATCAGAAGTCAGAGTCCTAGTGTATGGATACGTCAGTCGCCACACCAACATCGGTTTCCCTAATCTGATGACCACACCCAAAAAACATAACACTATTGCTGTTAAAATAATCAGAGTCCAAGTTCGGCGATAAAACCGACTCCTCTGTTACTAATTTGTCACGAATCGTCCTCGGGGCCCGTGTTGTGACTACCCCAAACCCGCCTTCCATAGGCTAGGGGCTGGCGACTAGCACCAAAGGCGGAATCCCAATAAAAAGGGAAGGCATTGAATTTTATACTATAACACACACACAGTCTAAACACAAGAAGTAGAGGAAACAAGTACTAAAATAGAAAATTAAGGTGTGCTAAAAGTAAGTGGGCCATTATACAAAACCAACTGAACAATAGGTACAATTTCAAGTAAAAAGGGAAAACAACTCCTGGATTGTCCACTGGGGAATCGTACCTAAAGGGTAGGTACATAACTCGAACAACTCGTCCCTACTATATGCCCCGTCTAGTCCAGCTCCGATCAGCCTTCGTCCGTCACCCTTAGCCTCAATCAATGTTGTCCGTCGTCTGCACAGAACACAACAAGGTGTGGGCGAAGCCCGTGCAGGGGTGAGTATAACAATACTCAGTAGGGGACCCCGAGACCCCCGAAGGTCTCCCAGAATCCACAAAGGATAAACCACAGTAGAAAGATACAATCAAAAAGTATGAACCAACCCTACTTAGGTATATTCCCATACATATACCTATGTTACCAATCACAGTTCGACTCCAACTCTCGAGCCCAAACACAACCCAGTCCACAAAGGAAGTAAAGTCAATCACCACGATAATAATGGTTGAAAGACATAACTCATCTCACACAAGTATACATATTTTTTAGAGTGATAGAGATGATCATATGTAGTCACTGATTCATCTAAGCTGTCGGACCCACACAGTATTCCGGTACAGTAGTCGTCGCAGCCAGCTCTTGGGTTCCTGCACAAAGCACGCTCGATTCTGGGAGGGTCTAATCCTCGAGTCATGTTTCAATACATCAACTATCATGAAGTCATGCGATGATGTATCCCGTAGTTCCGTCTAATCATAAGGAACCCAACGTGACAGACGACACGTCAATCGGACGCCCGGTATGAGAGTTATTGACATTTCTGTTTTAGGGGCCCGATTGGATTTACGCTCGATCCAAACCCAGCCATTTTCCAAATTTTTCCTAAAATCACTTAGAGTAACACAAAAGGACTTCCTCTTCATGAGGATCCCAGTGCTCCAGACGGCGCGTCGATTAGACGTGCAGTTTCGAATTTATTCGCATTTAAGCGAAGACGGGCCCGGCCCGTCAAGCCCAGTGGGCTGGAGGGTCGGCCCGATGTGGCTCGGTGGGTCTGACCCGACTGGGGAGTCGGCCCGGCCTGGCCCGGTGGGGCATGGCCCACCTACAGACCCGGCCCGGCGGGTCCAAACCGGCTAGGGGGTCGGCCCGACTTGGTGGGGCGCGACCCACCAGCAGACTCGGCCCGCGCTGCGGGCCGGTCCAGTTCGCCCGGCGGCGCCAAGCGCCGCTACCTCATTGATACCTGGACGAACGTAGCCGGTTAGTTCTTCCTAGGGAACGCCGCCCGTGCAGCGGGCCACGGTTCTTCCCACGCGGCGCCTGCAGGCGCCGCAGTTTTCCAGCCTGGCCGGCAGGCAGCCGGTCGGTTCGCACAGTAGAGTGGCCCACAGAAGCGGGCCGCGGTCTTCTCCATGCAGCGCCTACAGGTGCCGCAGTCCTCTAGCCCAGCCATTAGGCTGTAGGCCGGTTCTTCCAGCTCATCCGGCAAGAGGTCGACCAGTTCTTCTCCGGCCGAGCAGCCCGCAGATGCGGGCCGCGATCTCCCTCCACACGGCGCCTTCGTGCGCCGTGACTCCTACTCACGGACTGGCCCGATCAGCTGGCTATTTGTCCCATGGTCCGGGCGGCCCGAGCGGCAACCGGTCTCCCTCCATGCATCTGACGCGTGGCCGGCGCTCCTGCCGCCGCCTCTGGTCACTGACGCCGCCGCCTCCTCCGTCCCGTGGTTCTTCTCCGGCGCGGTGCGACGACAGTGTGCCCTTTCGACTTCACCTCCGATGTCAATCAACAATAACTAACAGAGGGATGTCGGGCCATGTTGGTTCGGCCCACGCCCTCTGTATTAGATGATATCAATTGGCCAACGATGGGCCAAAGCATTCATCGAAGAACGATGGTATAATTTTATTCATTTAAAATTAATCAAATCCCCCTACCTCGATTCGAAGTACGTTGTCAAAGGCGCGAAAAAAGAAATCGAAGACGTCGTCGAATGTTGCGCCCATCACACGCAGCCAATTCCGGGCTCAAGCGTCGTCCTCGTTCTTTATCGGTGACGGTGTGTTCTTCGTTGGATATAAAGGGCGTTCTTCGTGTTCTTCACATTCCTCATTGGAAAAGGTCATTCTTCCAAGAGTTCTCTCAAGCTTCCAAAGAATAATCGCAATGCCAAAGTAAAATAATAGGCTCCCTATTATTTTAATGTTTCCATGCATTTCAAATTAATTCAAACACTCGAATTAATTAATGAATACATTAATTAATTGTGTTAGCACCATTAAGGGGAAGTCCAAGAGTTTCCCCTATTAATGGGGAGCTCAAGGGGTTCAAACAAGGGGTTTAAGGGGGTTGAGCTTGTGTGGACCCCAAATCATAATATCCTCCCATGGGAGGTCATGTGGGGGTGGTACCCACCTCCAACTTCCCTTTGGAGGATTAAACCACCACCTACACAAAAAATGTTAAGTCATATTTTTATTTAATTTATTTAGAAAACCCCCAAAATTAACTTCTGCTATCGACAAAACGCATTTACGGTAAAGGTCTCCTTAAGCGAATACTAGCATTGTGAGTTCATTAGTGTCCTAATATTTCAATTCTAAGCACCATTTTAAAAGATATAAAATCCCGCATGTAAATTTACTGAACATACCTGAACAAAACTTTAGAAATTGATTCTGGGCACAACGGACCATAGAATCAGGCGCCGTCAGAAACTACAGACTCGCAAAATTCCCATGTATTTAAGAAAAAACTTTCCATGGGATTTCAATGTCTTTACACCAACCTTGTGAAGGGTCATTTTCACCCAAAAATAACCATTTTTATCCAAAAAACAAGAGGGAAAAAATAGAAAATGTTAGGCCAAGGATGAGAGGAAATAATAATCCAAAATACCAAATCTGTCACACCTGGTTCTTGAGAAAAAATGGATGAGAACCCAACCTGAACCATAATAAAGGAAAACATAAAAGCCCAAGTGTGACACCTTATCTATTTATTTTAATGGAATGTGTTATCAGTTATTTACCTTTTTCATGTTATTTTTTTTCATTGATTCATTATTTATTCCACTTTACTTATCCTTACTGATCATTGTAACTCAACATTATTATGTTTCCTTTCCCTAGGCAATGAAGAAGAAATCTTTAAATAAATTTTCAAGGAGGATTTTTTTCATTTTATTTTTTATCATGTATGTATTTTATATTTACCAATGTATTATTGGTATCATGTATGTAATCTGGCTTTCCAAGACTACTAAACTGATTGGTCCTTTGTTATTTTATTCCATGTAATCATGTTAATGTAATAAAATAATGCATTGGCTCCGAGATTCTATGGTTAGGGCATTACTGTTGGTATCAAAGGATTTTAAAAAACATCATTACAAAATATATTTAGCAAACATAGATTAGGAAACATAACCCTAAGATAGACTTTAAGAATAAGTATAGAAGAACATCCTATAATTTTTGTGAGGTAGAGATTATGTGGGTATTCCTAGAAATAATTCCATGCCTGGATACTACAATCGGGAATGGTTCTGGAAAAAATTTACCTAGGAGTAACTACTCCAACAAGGTGTGTCGGGACTGACATGGTATAACCTGGTATGTGACAATGGGCCTTACAACACACCTGGTTTTATACTCCTGGGGTATATGCTTAGGATAATTAATATTTTCATTACAACCCATTATGAAGGATTTAAAAGTATTGATAGACCCAAATAAACCTTTTTTTATGATTATGAGATTAGATATGCATAAAAATTTCAATTTATGTTAAGTGTTTCACTAGTTTTTGGATTATACATTATGTTATGACTTACTCCAGTATATACCATTATTTATAATTAGTTCCTCGTCGAAGAAATATGAACTCCACTAATACACATGATCCAAAGAGTAAGAAGGATAATACCTTTTATGGTATTAATCTAACATTTCATAGGGAAATAATCTCCAATGTATTCTCATCATATGAGGAAATAATATCATTTTCTAATGATAAAGGTAAATAATTCTCCAAGTCCTATGGATTTGAAGGGAAGAAAGAAAAAATGAGGATGATAGAGAAAAATATGGATAAAGGGAATAAGAAAAATAAGTACTTTACCAAATGTTATAATTGAGCAAAGAAACACCCTCGTACTTGTTTAAAAGGAATGAAAGATTTTTAAAAGTGTGGAAAGAAAGGCCACCATGCTTCTGATTGCATGGTTAAAAAAAATGTTTCAAATGTACAATGCTTCAACTACAAGGAGATGGGACACTATAAAAATGAATGTCTCAAGATTCAAAGGAATATACCCCAAATGATGCTAATGGATAATGGTCAAGTTATGCTACTTCCATAGATGAAGAGGAATGATTAATATTCCTACTCAAGAATTATGTCATTTGAATATTTTATCTGTGAAGTACTAGTTATAATAATTATGGAATATATGAGTATTATAATAGAGTACCTTTTCATTAATTATTTGAGACCATGCATTGAATGGTACCAGGAAAAGTGATTCAATAGAAATTTTAACTTTTTGGAAAATACATGGTTAAGGGAAAGATAAATATTAATATGTTCCTAATGTTATGAAAATGATGTTTGGATAAAAAAATTATTGATTTGGATAACATAAAATTGGATAAGTGATGACAACCTTGGATATGAGTAATGAATTATTAAAGTGGTTTATGCTATCAATGATTGAGTTTACAACATGTTTGGATTTAAGTAGTATATCCAATAATCTATGTTCGATTTAAGTAATAAGGAAGAATGAATGTTTCTAATAATGTTTTATGGTAATTAAATTTATTACCATATCTCAAGAGAATAAATGATGAAGGTGTTCACATGTTCAGAATGTGATGATTAAAGAGCCATTTCATGTTGATCGAAGGCTAATGATAAGTTCATTTTTACCTTCCTTATAAAGTGTAATATCACAATATTATGTGAAAGTTGATAGTTTATGAAATGATTTATGTTGATTTTTGATTGAGGTTTTAGAGATGAATGTATTAATTCACTATATGTAGCATCTCGTGATAAGAGATAAAGTAGAAATAGTTCAAGTCATAATCAAATGAAATGATTATTATTTTAGAAACATATATTAACTTATATTATTAGAGTGTGAAAGAATTTCTCAACTATAGGAAAAATGGTATCAAAATAAAAATGATGTCCTATTATCATCATTTTTGATGATATCAATGGCCTCTATTCAGACTTATGTTTTATGGTTTTTTGGTCAAAAAATTTCATCTAAACATGTTTTCTATCATGATCCATTAGAAATGATAGTTATATTTCTCTCCCATGTCCATTTGTTCACTAACATTCTCTTATTCAAAATCCTAGTTTTGCGGTGACCTTTAAATTTTCATTTTCTTTTTATTACGAAGATGTGTTATTAACCCAATTTACGATGTGGGTTTTTCAAATATAATATTTTCAAATATAAATCCCTTGATTACTAAGATAAATTTTAAATTATGAGGACACTATTTAATTAAGGTTGGGAGAGTGTAACACCAATTTTTTTTAAGTTGCAACATTGTATTTGATAGTGTGTATGACACGCAACCCCAAGTGTGTAAGAGAATATAATATCCCAAGAATTTATAATATTTATAATATTTTAAATAAATTCAATATATTTTACATATTGAAATGAACACAACATTGATTTATCTTTCATCACATGCAACAATTACGTTATTCAAAAGTTTACATTATACGCAAGACCGAGTTTTACCAAACAACAATATATTATTAAAATATTATTATTTAATATAATAAAACATAACCTAGCCATTAAATTATCTGTTATGAATAGTATTAACTAAATTATGAAAATATGCGGTTTACAAAAATAATCAATTCATTGGTTATAAATTAATTAGAAATGAATATAATATCAAATTTGAATATAAGGGGAATATTTTTATAAAATACAATTTTTACGCTCACAGAGAAATTTTATCCTAACAAATTAAATTAATTACAACTAGTGGGTGATATTAAATTAATATATATATGTATATATTATATTCAATAAAATATTTTTTATACTCATCCAATAGATTTTATAGACATAATATAAGAATAAGACCAATTTTATGCATAAAAACCAATATTTTTATTAAGGAACATTTATTTACTTTTAATGGAAAACCTAATTTAAATAAATTTTTTAGAACTTTTATCGACTCTACATGTCCAAATAAACATTATATTTGAAATATAAACCTAAAAATTATCTTATGGTGAATTTTCAGAATTTTTTGTGATGTTTTTTAATGAATAGTGAAAAATACTGAATTTTAATTCAAAAATGATTTTTTTCATAATTTATTAATAGTGTTAAATTATATTTTAATTTGTTTTTAAATTAAAATTATATAAATTATTTATCTATTAATCCAATTTAGGTCATTTTGATCAATTTTACTTTGTATCTTGGTATAAAAACTTAGCAAACTTTTAGACATTTTTACTGTAAAACCCCGCATTGTCGTCGCAACTACGAGATTAATTTTAAATTAATTTCTACCACTTCTATGATTTTAATTTGGAAAATTGAATCCATATTTGTAATAATAATAATTTATAATTTATAATAATTTCAACCTAGTATTTTATGAAAAATATTAGCGAATATAATTAGAATTAATTACAACAATTAATGTGAAATTAAGTATAACAAGGGACTAAACCTTAAACTTAAGGGAAATATTAACCTATAAACATTTAAAAAGTACCTCATATGGACATATATAGAGCCTATAACCCCTTTTCTATATTTTGTTGTGTTTTTAATCCACTTTTTTGATAAAAACATTGGTACAAAAAACTTTTTTTCAAAAATACCATGTGAGTCCTTTTCCTCACTTATAAAAGGCCACCACACCTCCCACTTCCTCACTCCTCTCAAAAAAATTAGGCTAGTCCAATATCTACCCAATTTAATCCCCAACATACCACAATTAATACTTTAATACTCCCTTTTTTAAGAAATCAATCCAAGTAATCCCTTTGGTGCAAACCAAAAGGAGTTACCCAACGAAGAAGTAACATCATTCCTCAAGCTCTTTAGTTTTATTTCCATTATTCACAACCTAAACTCTAATTATTGAATTGTTATATAAAAACACTAGTATCCTAAATATACTTATAATTTTTTATGATAAGGGTTGTAACTACACTGACACACACTTCTATCTAATGCGTAACAAACACATTGTTTATGTGTATGACGAACCACCACCTCATGAAACGATGATTGATCATTTTTCCTATAACACCTTTCATGGTTATAAATTATGATGAAAACTATGTTTATATATATTATATATGATATATATTATATCTTTATGCTTATGTAATTATTTTATAACACATACCCTTAAACTATCCATTTTGTGTAAATATGATAAGATTTTTTATGGAAGTGTGGACTACCACCTCCTCAAAGCGATGTGATCCATTCAAGACATACATGAAATGTATAGTGGATGGTTTTAATTTAAAAAATATTACATAAAAAATAATATTCGATATTCATTACACAATTAACTCTATGTAAATATAATATATCCTTTTCTTTATTACCCTTTCACACACATAAAAAGTGATAACATCGTTCGTAGACGTGTTGACTACTGCCTCCTCAACATGATGCAATTAATTTTACATCTTAATAATTATATATATAATTATGTATGATTAAATAATATGTTATTTTTGATATAATTATAATTATGGAATGATTAATGTTACTTACCATCCTTCCAAAACAATCATTGAAAAATTGGAACGTTACTCATGCATACATACTACTTACCATCTCTATGGTTATAATGCTGGTTCATTTTTCATAACCATATTTAATGATTGGTCTGAAATGGATAAGTGATGTAGAAATGTGATAATTATCTCATAATTATTATTTTTGAGATGTTATGTAACGACACATTTGACGATAGTTGATCTAACAATTTTTTTTGACACATAAACTGAATTTGGTCAAAACACCCGATGTAAACTTAATTGTTTAATTAGTTGTATGAAAAATTGTAATAAGTAAAAAAAAAATAAAGATAAACATGAAAAAGGTTCTGAATAAATTATATAATTAATATATGTTTATTATTTAGGAATATAAGGACACACGATACAATTCAAATACAAAGTATGATATTTTTTCTCAATTTACATTCCATTGAGACTTATTTGTTGTTATGAACCTATTCAATTTTATATGGTGTATATACTGCGATTTGAAATGTTATATCATGAATATAATTATTCTCATGATATTCTTAGTTTAATTTATTGTTATTAATTCATGGGGAATTATGATTCAAATGTTTCAAAGTGGTATGGGTTACTTTGGAATGTTTAAAGATTATTTTCCTCAAGAATTTTTTAATAATATTTCAAGGTTATCTCTATTAATAAACATCAAAAAACCTTGTTGTTAGTTATACTACACTAAGGAATTATTGATAAATCTATATTCTCTATTCAATACAGATATTTGATAAGGCATATTATTTATTTCAAATATTTGATATGAGTATTTATTTGGAATAGTAATGATGGGTGGGACATAATATTTATATAGCCCCTTGATGCATCAATAAGTTCTCATGAGATGAATAAATTTAAAATATTAAATGGGTTTCTATCCTTCATTTTAACCATCTTATGAAAAGTCTTAATGATGTAGTTTTTCATTTTCCTTAGACATGACATCCAATAATTAATCATTTCCTTAATTTGGATTTAGTTATCACTTATCCTTGATATTTTTCATTGACATATATATGGATGAATTATATTCTCAGTTTATTGATTAAGTGGATTGTGTTTCAGTTTCTTACCTTTCCATATTGATTGTGACTTATCTAGTTGTTTTAATGACATGTGTTATCAACTATTTACCTTTCCATGTTGATTTATTCTCATTAATTCATTATTACTTCTACTTTACTTACCCTTACTGAGCATTTGATCTCACCCTTATTATGTTTCATTTCCCTAGGTTATGAAGAATAAATCATTAAATAATCATTGAAGGATGTAGTTTATTTCATTTTTTTATGTATCACATTTGTATTTTCTATTTCCCAATGTATTACGGGTATCATGTATGTAATATGGAAATCAAAGAATGCTAAAATTATTGGTATTTTGGGATTTGATTCCTTATAATCATGCCAACGTAATAAAATAATGTACCGAATTCAGGTTTTTGGGGTCGTGGTGTTACAATATCACCTTTAAAATGTACTGTAATCCCAAAGGAGGGAAACTACTTCTTGGGATTTTCCACGATAGAGTATTGGTGGCTACGTTATTACCATATCCATGTGTACCATGGTGAGGTGCACCATGCCCATATATATTAGCAGGGGAATGCATATTGATGGTATTTCAGTTTATACAACACAAATTACCTTTAATTTTTCTTCTCACATGAAAAAGGAGGTTGGGTGGGGTCGTCTTATTATAAGTGGGCATGAAAAGTTCTTTTTCAGATGAACACCGGTGGTGCTGCCCTGCATCAAGGATTCCTCTCAATTTTTTCTCTTTGAATCACTTAATAAATTTATTCTTGTTTATTTTTTATTTATTTTTTACCTTAATTTAATGTTGATACAATGATTTTAAATTTACTACATACCTCTACAAATAAATTCACTATCTTCAATGGTCATTCTCACCCACAACACAGCAGATTACATTTCACCATTTCTTTTGTATGTGCCATGTTGAATGTACCTTATCACCATGACATAGGCAAGGTCAAGATAGTATGATCATTTAGAATGTAATTTGAATTCAACTATGGGAATTTTATTTTATCAATTTCTTTAGCTTCTCCAACAAAAATATGTACTAATTTTATAGGCATACCACCACATTGAATTCTTTGTTGAAGACTTCAGTATAGTGTTTTTAGATTTTACTTGTGAACTAAAACTATCATTCCCATGGTGTGGTGCTCCCCATTTTTTCTTCTATCTTTTGTACACCCTAAAACTAATTTGTATAGTAGGGGTTCTTCACCCAAGATCCCGCAAATAATCTTTCTAAGGTACGTTCCTAACTATATTTACCAGATCCTAAGATAATCCTTAAAAGATAAGATTGTTTATCAAGTTTTTAAAGTATAAATGGGTTAAATCCAACTAATTTCTTAATTTAAAATCAAGATCTAGAAATAAATTTCAATATATTAATCATAAATTAAAGATATAACACATCCCTATTAGAAAGTTTCCATATATAGGTTTAGCTATTGTCCATTAACCTTAAAGGAGTATTCTAGATCTCTTTGGATTTCTATTAGTCCATGTGAAACTATTTTAACCACAATGAATGGGCCCAACCATCATGAAATAATTTTACCTACAAATAGCTTCAAACATGAGTAAATTAAAATTACCTTATCTCTAGGTGAAAATGTTCTGTGAGAAATACATAGGTCATATTATTATTTGGGTTTTCCATATAGATCTTGGAATTCAAATAAGAATCACATCTCAACTCTATCAGTTACTAAATTTTCATCAATATTTACTCTCTCACACATTAATAATCCATATCATTTTTCATGATATCCTAAAATGGTTAATGTTCCAGATCTATAGGTTAGTGATATGGCTTCCCATATAAAATTCATAATGGGGTTGTACCAATGGGTGTTTTATAAGTGGTTCATTATACCCAAAGTTCATCATCATGTTTCCTACTTCAATCATTCTGGATTTCATTAACTATATTTTCTATAATTTTATTTTTATCTCTATTTTATAATTCCACATTCCCACTAGTTTTAATGTGATAGGGGATGGTGGAATTGTATCAGGATCCCTATTTTTCAAGAAATCTCCTCATTTAGTGGTTATTATTCAAAAATTTCATCTACACCATGGTAGTATTTATATTTCTATCCTCTGTTTCCACCCACATTAACATGTAATACACACATACTAGGGTGTGTGTTTTGTCTAAGGATTTATGGAAAGGTTCCATGAAGTCTATACCCCATAGTCTAAACACCTTAACTTCATGAATTTGGTGTTATGGAATTCCATTTCTCTTCCTTATGTTACATATCATTTAACATTGATCATAGAATTTCACTATCTCTATAGAATCTGGATAAAGTTTCAACCAAAATAAACCACTTTTGAGTATATTTATAACCATATGACTAGGTCCATGATATCCCCTTGGTAGGTCATAAATGAAAAAAGTCTAGAACAATTGGTACTTCTTCCCATGGAACACATCATTGGATCATTCTGTCTCCATATTTTTTTGAAAATAAAGGGATCATTCCACTTTTAGTGTGTTAAATCTTTTAAAAACCTCTTATTTTGTTTTTAGGATATGCCAGGGTAGAAAGTACTAGTGGCCATGCAATTTTCTATTTTATAAAACCATGTCCTACCATGAAAGTCCACATAAAGAAGTATTTCATCCAGTAATTCATTTAGCCTATCAATCTCCTATTCCCCCTAAATGTTTAGAAATTGAATCCATGAAAAATGGTAAGTAATAAAATTATAATATCCCACATTATCTTTAATGATGATTTCAAACTCTTTCAGAAATAGTATCCTCAAGATCAAACTCAACTTGGAATCCTTCTCATTCAGCTAGTTTCTCAAATCTGCATGGTCAGTATAAGAAATAAAATTTGAAATCACAAGATACGACATAAATTTTTTCAATTTGAACATAACCAAAAAAATCCATCTCATTTTTTTAAAAATTTACTTGATCATAATTGATTGTGAAGTTTTAATTGTATATGGGTCAAATGATATGATTATCCCACTTCCCAAAAATATCTCCCAAAGAAAAATTTCATGCAATAAACATATCCACATTTTTTTCCTAATTTCATGCTACAATAATTAAGGCCACTAATAATTTTCATTTCAAAATAATAAATACTTATTGGAAGGTTTCATCAAAATTGAATGGTACATCCTTCTCCAAAATATGTGTAAGTAGAAAATAAATTTTGAAAAAGTATTTAATGAACTGGTGGTAAAATATCACATGTCAAAGAAATTTTCAGATCCCCTTAACTATAGTAGTTTCAAGAAATTCATTTATCACATTTATATTTACCAGATAAACTTCTTTTATTTTCTTTTAAATCATGTGCCTAGGAATAATGTTTTATTTTACAATGAAATGGAACTTCCCCAAATTTTATACTAGGAAATGTTACTCACATCTCATTAAAAAATCCTAGTTACTCAGATAAACATCTAAAAACCTCTCATTAATAGAAAAAAATTCCATAATTATCTCAAAAATCTCTTCTACAATATCTTGAAAAGGTGTGTCATGCACCATTGGAAAGTATCTAGTGCATTATAAATTCTGATGGAAATCCTTTAATAGTAAAAGGTTATGTATTGGAAGGTGAAGTTAGTAATTAATTGGTCATTTGATGGTATTTTTTTATAACTAGAATATCCATCTAGAAAACAATAGAACTCATGTTTGGATAACCTCTATAACCTATGGTCAAAAAATGATAGTGGGAAGTTTTCCTTTTAGGTGATTGTATAAAAATTTATATAGTAAACACATACTCTCAATCCAATTATTTTTATGGGGGTCATCTCATTCCCTTTATTTTTCACCACTAACAATCCTTATTTATTATGAACCACTTGTAATGGGATAACCCACTCTCTATTTTAAATCATGAAAATAATTCCATAATCAGGAATCTTCAGTGATTAATTTTTGAAAAAAATTCACCCATGGGGTGATTCTCCTATATGATTGGTTTCATGGTTTCACCTCTTCTTTGATTATTACCTTTTGGGTACACACCATAGGTCTAATTCCTTTAATTATTATAATTCTATATGTAATAGCTTTCTTTTTTTATTTATAAAAATAATATATAATTTTCATATTTATCTTCAATCATGTATGACTTTATAATCACAAGTATAATTTATTGGAATCCCAAAAATGAGTACCTAAGTTCACATGGTATTGGATTCAGTTCCAATATAGGTGTCTTTATAATTTAAGTGATAAAATATTATTAGTAGCCCCTTGTCAACAATTCTCTCCCCCACACCACTTTAAAATTTCCACTGTCTTATTCTTCTTTATGATGTTTTAATTTCTCAACCGCCATCACATCTATAAGATCCATAATATATTCAAACTCTTCTACTTTTAGTCTTTATAGATAAAATTACTCTGGGATATCTTCTTCTTTATCTAAAAAGTTGGATTGATACTCTACTAAATCTATACCCTCGATTTACTACCTTCATTAGATAAAAAATAACTTATTCTTCACTGAATATAAAAATGATTAGTCCTTGGTTCATATAAATCATCAACTTCACAGTTTTGATGAATATTCTCCCAAAAATGATTGGTACCTCACATTCCTCCTCTATGTCAATAATCAGAAAATCATATAAAAAACCTCACAACATTTACAAGAACATCATCCAAAATACCTTGGGGGATACTTTACCAATATTTTAATAAGTTTAAAAGTGAATATCATTTGTTTTGGATCTTCCAATACTATAATATGAAATACAATAATAAATTTCATGTTTATAATTGTTCCCATATCATAATATTGTTTCCCAAAATTACTTGAGTTGATGATATATGAGATATAAAAATTGTCATAGTTTCTCATTTTAAGAAGGATTTTTCTTGGTATTTCCATTGATAACTCCTCAGTAAGGTAGATATCTCCCAAGAATTATATATTCCTTTAATTAGACCAAAATTTCTTTATAAACTTATAATAGGTTAATATATGATAAATTTCTTCCATGAAAGGAATGTTTATGTGGTGTTGTTTGAAAATGATTAAGAAATTATTGAATTTAGGTTACACTATCCATTACCTCATCCTCTATATTAATGGATGAGAGAGTTTGTATGGTGTCTACACTGTATATTATTATTCTTTTAGTGCTCCCTCAATTGTAGATTTTTTACTCCTCTTTCTGGTTTACTTCTTACTTCTAAAATAGTCCCTCCCCAATTTTAGTTTTAATTCATTCTCTCTATTATTCCTCTTATTAATTTGTTTTCTCAGAATTACATTCCTATTTTGGATCATTTTACTCTTTATTATTATCCTCACATAGACACCTAGATTTTAGATATTTCCCAATTCTTAAAGTCCCAACATTGTCATACTCCTGTACATGGGTCTTCATGTTACCAAGTAAGGTACCTGAAAATTATTCCAAAAGTGTCTCCGAGATTTTCCCCTAATGATGTTTGAGGTTACTAAGAGTGGATATTTGATTATTCATTTCTATTTCATGAGTGTACATGCACATATATTCCTTTTGAATTAATGAGGAATGAAAATTTTCAAGATTCGATTGTTGGGGTTGGGAAGAGGGTTATTATCTCAACTAGTTTTTTTTTCAGTACTATTCATGGGGTGGATATTACTAAGATGATGGGGTTAGTATGACTACATTGGTCAAGGGTCTTTTGGTTATCCTATTTACCATGGTGGTCCTTGTTTTTATGATAATTTTTGCCGGTTTGTTGCTATTTTCAACTCTAATTCTGTATTTGATGGCGAGGATTAGGTTGGGGTTGAGAGTAATTATTCTAAAACTATTTGGGCTATATCTATAACTCATTCAATGAAAATCATGGAGTTTATTATCCAAAATCCATCTTTTAACTATTGGTAAGTGTGTGTACCACAACATATCTCATAAGACTGGGCTTCCATAATTAGTTTTAGCAGTGGTTCTTATTGAAATGGACATTATAATATATCAAGATTATTCATGATGGAATCTACATGGGTAGATAAATGAATTGTATATTCAACATAATGCATGCCTCTACTCAGGGGCCCTCAATCACTTTTTAAAAGGATATCATTTTGGGTTTTCCAATCAAGAAGATACAATCCAACTTCTACTTTCTTCATTATAAGGCCTCTATTTTCTTAGGTATCAAACACTACTCAATCTATGGGCCATAAGACATAATGAAACATCTACATAGCCAAACATAAATCCCTTGGTGTGGTAACATCCAAAAAACTCCTTAAATTGTTTCCCAAGACTCCCATGATGATTTAATTTCTATTAGGGTAATTTTTTTGAATGTCAATATTAAATTTTCATGTATGTGTAAGTGGTAAATACATACCAAGGAACTTCCTGGATAGCTCATCCCATTTTTGTGATTGATCATGGGGGATGGATCATTAAACAATCTCTCACACTATCCATCAATGAAAATGGGAACACCAATAATTGAATTATGTCTAATGAAAATTTTTCTATACGATAGTGTCATAGATCTTTGGGATATTTTAAAGGATCAGGTGTGGATCTTCTCTTTGTATCCCACTGAATATACCCGTATTTTGGAATATCTTGATGAGTCTAGGAGTAATCTGTATTTCTCCCAATATTATAGGATGAATAATTATTGGCGATTCCCTATTAATGTATGAAAATATATAATACAAGATGGTTCACTCATGAGGCATTAGTTTCCTTACATCCTATTGTTCCATGTGATTGAATTGAGCATTGAAACCATTATAAACATCAAGGTTTCACTGCTCATCTATGACTAATTATTATCATGTAAACAAGGCTCACTCTATCCTAGGATGAAAATCAAATGGATATTGATTGTCTAATCTCCTTGAATTATTTCCTAGAGATTTGGCCACACACTAGTGGTCCTATAATTATTGAAAAAATAGTTGTTCTTGTAAATAGAATAAAAAGTAAAATAGAATTATAAGATAAAAGATTTAATAAAACAAAGTTATATTTTCTAAAGGTCACCATTCCTCCTTGAAAACATCACTAAAAACATGAAAATCCCAAAAGGCGTCATTAATTCCTTGAGGGTTTCTAAAAGATTAGAAATTTCAACTTTCATTTGATCCTTAACTACCATAGGAGAGTATACAATACAATTTCAAGGTCATCATGAAAAAATGATGAAATCATGAGCCTTCATATCTAATTAATTCATATGTTTATTCGATTACTAATGATCATATTCATCTAATAAACAAGTTTAATTTTTAATTAAAACCAATGAATTAGAAAAGAGGCTGGGTTCAATTTCAAATGATTTGATAAAAGAAAATATCACCTCTCCAAGTCGTGGATTGGTTGAATTGTTGGCCACAAATTCATTCAAATTTTATTAACCACTTTTATTTAATTCAATTAATTCTAACTAATCAAATGAAAATATATTATTCTTAATAAATCAACTATCATATATTCATGACACTTGAATCATTAAGTTGAAGATAAATAAAAGTTATTGATAATGACTCAATTTACTCAATTAGGTTGGATTTTATCCCTTTACACTCCACATGGTCTGATTAATTTAAGGAAACATGATTAAAATTAAGTACCAAAATAATTCCCAATAAAAATGAACTCACGAAGATTTAGATACATAAACCACTAAGAACACATCCTTCTACTCTCAATCTCTCATCCCTTAAGAGGTTTATCCTTGCATGATGATAGAAATTTCAGTCATGCATGAAGATTTCATCATATGAATCAATAAAAAGAAAGACTGAGTTAAGAGGATGAATCACATGAACAATAATAAAAACATACTTGGAATCAATCACTTATCACTAAAAACCATATATATTAAATAAAAAATCCAATATGAACACTAATGACTTAGTAAATCAGAGATAAATTAAAAAAAATCCCCTTAAATTTAATGATATCTAGTACTTATATACTAAATATAACTATGACACATAGGTCCATAAAAAATACATGGTGGATTTCAAATATAAGGGATAACATAAATCCATTAGCCACAACAATAAAAAATAGCCACAGTTCCTTATCATGCTTCAAAAAGGACAACAAAATGGGTATGGTGGACCTTCTATCCTAATGGTGAGTGAAAACTTCAAATATCCAAGAGAAAATATATGATTTTCATAAACAAATATACCTTCTTGATTTTGGTAACCATTCATTAAAATGGTGATAGAAAATTACCCATGGAATAATCCATTATGTGGTCTTCCAAATTCCATTGCTAGAAAATCATAGGTGAGGTTCCTCTATAAGGTCTTTTAAAAATAACCTCCTCTATGACATAGAGTTCCCCGTGATGAAAAATAAAAATCCATGTGAAAAATGGAATAACCCCTCCATGTAATATTGAATTTCCATTCCTTATTTTTCTTCACTAGAATAACCAGATTCATCATTTTGTACTAATTTTAATGTGGGGCTTCCCATGGTTTACCCTCTAGCTTTTCCATTGGATTTTTATTGATATCTATATGACATATGTTACACCCACTTTTCCCCTTTATTTTGATGTGCTCCAATATTGATCTGACATAAAATATCAATAAATTTACCTAGAAAAAAAATTAATTAGTTGAAATTTATATAATTTAACCATAAAACCCTAAGTAAAACAACACATGATATGCTATAAGGGGTCATTATGGGGTTATGATTCTGTTTTGGTATATGTGATAAGAGACTAGGTTGGGTCTGGGGAACCTAGTGTAAACTTTTATAGATGAGGTTGGGATATAGATGGGTTGGATGTGTCATGATCATATGTGCAAGATTAGATTGGTTAGTCTAGACTATGAGGATAGGTGGGTGATGATTTGTACTCTAAGGTACTAGGTAGGGTAGTTTGTGACTAGCATTGGGTTACATTATGGGTATGTAATGTGTTAATGGTATGAGAGGTTGTTTGAAATCTAGGGCCTGATCATGTGATATATTTGTGTGCATCAAGGACGGGATATTATTCTACACCCCGATATTGTGTATGTGTGTGTTACCAACTATGAACCGATGGATCATGAAAATACTTGATGCTAGTCATCTACTTGAATGAATGGGAGGTGGAATGTATTTCCATGAGTGAGAGGGTATTGGTCAAGGATTGGATTAAGAAGCCCATCTTGAGTGAGATTTTAGTGGATAATGTGATGTGACATAAGAATAGACGTGAAAAATTATCTTTTGTGAGAGGGTGTTGGTATAGACTACCCTGGGTGAGAGGGTACTGGTCAGGTATGTGATTATGTGATCCACCATTGGTGATTGGGGGAGTAGTAACTATATTGTGGCATGAGATGAGGTATAAACCTCTCCATGATTTGAAGGTTGATTCTATGAGTTTTGGTATGGGATGTGATATGAGTTCATGATATAGTACCACACCTTACCTTGAGTAAGAGGGTATTGGTATGAGGTGTGGTATGAGATGGTATATGAGATTGGGACACGGTATAAAACCATACCATGAGTGAGAGGAATGAGATATAGATATAAGATGACACCCAATCTTGAGTAGTTGGGTATGAGCTAGGTTTTATGGAACGAGGTAACATTTTATTTTAGTGTTATTCAAACTAGGTTGGGTTGGGTGGTGATGGCCTGGCTAGTATATGATGGCCCAACATGTATACTTTTATCTAGATGATTTTTTTTATTTACATTACTCATGTATTAACATGTATATAAAGAAATATATTAAGGATACTCGGTGATACCCTACTAAGATATATATCTCACACCCTACACAAGAACCCTAGTTCACATGAATACCTTATGTCTATTGTGCTGGTTAAGCACACATTTCATTGTGAATTGAGTGGGAGCATCTTAATAGGTATTTTGAGATGTGTTCATAGTGAGGTTTGGGGTTGTGGTTCAACCACATTGTAATTTTCTTCATATTTATTTTTATTTATATGATAATCTCACTGGGTGATCTATAAGATGTATAGATATATGATTAAACATTTATTTATTAAAACATACATGTGAATTTATTTGGTTATGGGTTTATTCAGCTATAATATTATTCATTAATACATTGAATTATAGAATGTGGATGTTGTTTTCATAATTATAGTTATTAATTGAACTAATATTTAGAGTGTAGTATCCCTAATGTTTTTTCATAGGCTCTCATAACTGGTCAAAATTCACTTACATACAAGAAATCATGCATTAAGTATTTTTGTGACCTCAATTATGGTTTTGTTTGGGTTATTTCATCTAGGGAATTACAAAATGGTATTAGTTTGTCTTACTTTTTTCTTACTATTTGGGGACTGGTAGTTGGGGATTAGAATTTGTCAGTGATTATGATAGACTATAGGATGGTGAGTTATTAAAACCTATATAGTGGGAAGTCTTCCTTAATAGGGTGAAAAAAATTTTGTTCTTGGTTTTCCCTATTATATGTGAGATATTTTTTCAAGTATGATGAGTTTATTTAAGATATTCTTTTATAGTTTTATATTGAGACATAATTTTAAGAGGCATGTTTATATGCATATTATTTATCAGATTGGATTTAAATTACATACTTGTTCCTGTATATAGATGATGTTACTGATGATAGAGGGTCCAATTGCTTAAATCATCAAGGGAAAACATATATAGTGTTTTTAATTAAATTGGTGGTGGAATTATACTAAAATGAACCATAGTATTTTATGATGATAGTTAAAGAGGATATTATCAGGGGATGTTATCTAAAGTATATATATAGTCCCTCTATACATGGTATGTATAAAAATCCATTATGAGTTGGTTAAGGAATTATATACCTTGGTGATTGTTTGATGTATCCAAAGTATGACTGAGACATACTTTGGAATGGGCATGGTTTTACTTGAGGATGTGGATACACTTGTGATGGAAGATGAAAGGAATGATGGATGCCTTAGGTTCTATGGAAATGAAGACACTAAGGTTTCTTTTGGTTAGGATGGACTGACATGTGAGAGATTAATGATTGGTTGTTTAGGTATGTGATCCAAGGTTTGAGGATTTTCAACTTATAGAACCATGATCTGCATTGTGAAATTGAGTGATATGGGAGCATGAAATCATTTTGGATTGGATGTGATTGAGATAGATGGTTGTAAAGATCCAATGAAATCATTATTTATGTGGTTGAATCTCATAATGGAATAACAATAGTAAGTGTTGTGTGATCTCTCAAGATGTTTCAAGGTGTGAGGGTTGATGTACATTTGTTATAGAAGGTATTTTTTATTCATGGATCGATGGATTAGGATATTTGTGGGTCCATTAATAATTATCTATATTTCATGGGAGCCTAAGGGATTAAGTGATGGTGATGAGAACACCGAGCTTATGTCTTCTTAGAGGATATTTGGGGGACATTAGTGTGTTTTAGTACATGATCACCTTGGAAAGTGATCTAGTTTGAGACTTAACTATTTAAATTTGGTTATTGGTTAAGGACCAATGAAATCAATACGAACCTTGTAGGTATGGTGGACTGAGGTTTTAGTGGAATTGGATTTGTTCCATTTATGGAAACATGGAATATCCATCAAAATTTTGAATGATATGGAACCATATATAGTTCTTTATGGGTTGAAGCGCGAGGTTGGTGATGTTGATGGGATCAGTCGATTAAGGGTACACTGACCTAGGTTTCAGGGATGAGTAATGTATTATAAGTTAATTTGGGAAACCATGGGTTGAATCATCATAATTTCATTGATTTGGATGCATGGCTTAATTGGTATTTTTTAGGATTGGACGGGTGTGGCTTGAGAGGAGCAACAAATGAGTGATGTTGGAGCCTATTAGTGGTGTGCTAGATTTTTTTTAAAGCATCCATATTACATGGAGCACATTATTGTCTAATGGAGGTTTTAGAACTCATTGTGGGTTAATTTTGGTAAACATCAATAATGATATTACAATTAAGATAAGAATTTCTGGAGATGAGTGTTTTTCTATTTATAATTCGCCAACCCTATAAACCCGGAGCTGGTTCATTATTTTATTTCATTTTCATGATTAAAAGGAAACCAATCCTAAAGGACTAATTAGTTTTGTATTCTTGAAGAAACTAGATACATACATGTAACCCATTTTACATTGGGAAAATAAAATAAAACATAATACATAGAAAAATATAATAAATTGCATCCTTGAAAACTCAACAAATGATCTCTTCTTCATAACCTGGGAAAAAACAAATGAATGGGCAAGATCAAATGGTCAGTAAGGTTTAAATATAGTTTTAGTATGAATCAACAATAATTAAATCATAATTATGCATAATCAATATGGTATGCTGAATAATTAAAAAACACACGCGATCAATAAACTGATAATTAAAATGTATCCATAGATTTTTTCATAACGAAAACCTCAGGGAAAGTAATAAATAAATACTAAATAAAGAGAATGATTATTATTTGGATGTCATGTATCTGGAACTTGAACCATCATACCGTCAATATGGTTTATGTCTATGGGTAGAAACATGTCTGATTATGTTTTGGAAACAAACTCGAAGAGTTTGTCGCCAACTATTTTGTCTCATGAGACCCATTAATGCATAGAGAGGATATAGTAGGCCCCAACCATCACTTCAAGTCCAAATCATTCTTTATACAATAATTTAATACAAGAACAATATAGCTTTTCAATATCTGTATTGAGTAATGGATATTGATTCATCAATATTTCCTAGGTTAAAATAGCATTCAAAATAAACATCGTATGTAAAATGTTATATGGATAAGACAATAATCATAGCCATGAAACTAGAATATAGATATTTAATAGAATTATAATTTCAAATGAAAAATTATCTCAAAGGGTTAGTATATACACCACATAGGAATGATTAGTTGCATAATACAAAGTAAGGTTCAATGAAATAAAAATTGAGAAAAAGTCTCTTACCACATTGTAATCAATCGAATAGTATGGCCAAAAATTAATAATCATCCATGAATCATTGAATTACATGAATATAAAGAGAATAGTGATATTATATATCAAATGGGAGAATAAGTACACCAAATACATGAAATAAGTGGTGAACAATATAAATCTCACGGAAATAAAAGTGAGATGAGAATCTCCTTACCTTATGCCCGAATGTGTTCTTCACTTGATCTTAATGTCCTGTATAGTCAAATTAATTCCATTAATTAATTATTTAATAACCTTTTATACATTTATTTGATTCAATAGAGTTTTATTAAGTTCATTCATATACTTCTTGATAAGTTATAAGATTGAATTCCATTGTTTTGGAGTGTTTTTTTACTTGATTTCATGATTGGTTCGCTTGATTATAAGTAATGGAGTTCATGTAAAATGTTTATAATTCTCTATAATTAGAATTACATGTTAGTAATAATAATACATATGTTTAATTTTTTATAAATATCATTTGTTTATATGTTATGAGGATGAATCACTAGATAACATGTGAATGATAACCGTTTATCTTAATTTTAGTGGTTTTCGATCACAATGAACTAGTTTTGTTCCATTATTTAATATCATGTATATAAAGATTTACTAGAACCTCATATAAGATATAATAAATATTTTATAATATTTTTAAACCATTAAAATTGCTTCATGACCATCCTTGAAGGAGAAATTGAGTAAGGAAAGTTCTTCATCCATGAAGGTTGTAAATCGGCACCTCACGGACGATGATTTCGTTTTTAAAATAAGAGAGAGAGAGAGAGCAAGAAGTTTGATGATGTATATTCCACTAACATGATATAATTATATTATATATATGATATTTTATTTATCATGATAATTTGGACAGAGTAGGTGAAGATATAATAATAAATAAAGAAGGAACTTGAAAATAAAATAAAAGGAAAAGGGAGAGGATTTTACCACTTGGATGCTCCTCCTTGAGAAAATCCTTAAGGGGATTGATTTTGGTATTTTGGAAAGACCAAGAGATCCTGGATGTGGGGAGGGACTAGGGAAGAGGATTTGGTCCAAACTTTTACAATATTCAAGCCTTAGAGGAGTGAGGAGAAGAGGGGGGGGGGGTGAGGGGTGATTTTTATACTGCCGGAGAGGAGTGATTTCTTAATATTTTATTCATTATTTTATTATTTTGCTCAAGAAAAGAAATAGTATTGATTATTGTGACCAATAATTGTAATAAGTGCATGTGTGTTTGAACCAAGTGTGCTTACATCAGCCATACATCACCTATGACTCAATAAATCATGTATTTAGCATTTATCGTAAATTATCATATTTTATTATTCACTAACAATTCAAGTATTTCAGAAAATCCCAAAAATTCCCTCTAACCATTTTTTCAAAGTCTAGAATCAAAAAATGCACTATATTTTATGTAAATAATTTTCTAAATTTTAGATATTTTATATTTAATTAAAATCATTATTTACTCAAAAAATACATATTTTAAAATTATAACTAGTTTTATAACACCTCATAAAATTAACTATGGTCTCATCAAATTATCCTGAAATATTAGGAAGAGAAAATATTTATTTATGAATACATTTTAAGAAAATTAATTATTATTGAAATAATTTTATTAATTATAATATTTTAATGAAATATTTATTACTCACAAAAGTAAAAACACTTAATTAAAATATTCACCTTCATTTATAAGGTGCCTAAATTTTATTTATATTTTCATGGGTGATGTTACTATTCATAACGGTCATATTACTATTCATATGGGTAAAAGTACTATTTATAATGGTATGTTACTATTTATAAGGGTAAGTAACTATTAATCCAAAATTAAGTTGACCCTATCAGACATTAAATATCTTTTGAATGCAATCGTATATGTCCATTTTTCAAATTTAAAATCACAAAAGAAATTTTTTTTGTTTAACATATAAGTTATAACTATCTCCTATAAATAACCAAGTGTTTTTTCATAGAGAATAGATGTTTCATGCATTATGATATATCTAATGAATTGAAATTATTTAAGAAGAAACATACCAAAACATATTGGGGTTTTATATTCTTCCCTCCTTCAGAAATTTCTCCCATGAAAGTTTTCAAGTATATAGCCCTATAAAAAGCTGTGGTTGGTTCATTTTCATAACATCCTTATGTTCCCATTTTTCTTCCTCAATTTTATGGTTTCTCCAATGAACTTTTACCAGGTGATTTGTCTGATTTCTTAATACTTACTCTCTAGTGTTAAAACTCTCGATAGTATCTTCATAATAAGATAAATCAGGTTTCAATTCTATTTCATCATAGGTGAGTACATGCATTGGGTCTAGAATGTACTTCTTTTAAAATGAAACATGGAAAAAATCATGAACTTTGAAGATAAATGGAGGCATCGCTAAATGGAAAGCTATAACTCCAATTCTTTCCACAATTTAAAATGGTTTGATGTACTTGGGGCTCAGTTTCCCTTTCTTACTAAACCTTAAGATACCCGTACATAGAGAAATTTTTTAAATACATGATATCCCACTTGAAATTCCAAATCCTTTCTCCGGTTGTCAGCATAAATATTTTACCTACTTTGGGATACTTTAATATGGGCTTGAGTTTTCTTTACCTTTGTCATTGAATCTTCAATAAGTTCTGGGCCTATAAGTTTCCTCTCACCAAATTCATCCAAACAAGTTGGATTTTGACATCTCTTCCATATAATGCTTCATATAGCGCCATTTGAATACTAGAATAGAAACTATTATTATAGGAAATTTCCATTAAAGGTAAGTAATGATACCACATACCATGAAAGTCAAGTGATCATGATCTCAACATGTCTTCTAGTGTTTTAATAATCCTTTCAGATAGTCTGTCGGTTTGAGAGTGATAAGCAGTACTCATATGAAGCTCAGTATCCAAAGCCTTCTAAAGACTTTTCCAGAATTTTGATGTAAATCGGGGATCTCAATCAGACACAATCAATATAGGTGCACCATAAAGTCTAAAAACTCCATTAATATAGAATCTTTCAAGGCACTCAAGTAGAAAATCCTCTCTTGTAGTAAGGAAATGTGATGATTTTGTAAGATGATCAACAATTACCCATATTGCATCATTCCTTATAGTTTTACTTAATATTCTAGTGAAAAATTCCACCATAATTTCATACCACTTCCACATAAGAATAGGTAGAGGTTGCATGATTCCTTGAGGATGTTTTCTCTCAACCTTCACTTATTGACAAACTAGACACCTTGACACATATTCATTAATTTACCACCTCATGTTATCCCACCAAAAATGTTCCTTCATATCTATATACATATTGGTGCTACCATGGTGTATAGAGAAATTTGAGATATGAGCATCATATAATAATTCTATTTTTATCTCAGTTATTGATGGGACACATAACCTCTTCCCAAATTTCAGAACTCCATCCTCATACACAAAGTATTTCAATCTTCCATCCTTAATGGTTTTTATTTTCTTTTATAGATTCTCATCATCCTATTGAGAGCTTTTTATCTTCTCTAGTAAATATTGTTTAGTAATAATTTGAAAAAGTAATGATGTTTCCCCTTACTTTACAATTCCCATATCCATATTTACTCGACCCATAAACATAGTATCTCTCTGAATCCTTATTTGGGTTAGAAGTCCATGATCTTTCCTACTTAATGCATTTGTTACCTTATTTTCCTTTCCTAGGTGGCAGTGTATTGAAAAATCATAATATTTGAGTAACTAAATCCATCTCATTTGCCTCATGTTGAGTTCTTTATATGTAAAAATGTAATTCAAACTCTTCTGATCTTTATATATCTCACATATTTCACCATAGAGATAGTGTCTCTATATTTTCAGAGCAAATATTATGACTTCTAACTCACGATCATGAGACAGATAATTTTTTTCATGTCTCTTAAACTTCCTTGATGAATAATCAATAAATTTATCATTTTATATAAGGACACAAACCAATATATTTTTTGATGCATCCCTATATGTCACAAACCCATCATTTCTATATTGAAGAGTCAAAATTGGAGAATTGATCAATATTGTTTTAAATTATTCAAAACATTCTATTCATTCTTCTATCCATACAAACTTAACCCCTTTCCGTGTGATCTTGGTTAGTGGGTTAGCCAATCGTACAAAATTATATACGAAACAACGATAGTAACCTATTAATCTAATAAAACTATGTGCCTCAGTTATGTTCGTTGTCTTAGTCCATTCTTGGATTGCATTTGTCTTCATAGGATTAACTGAGATTCCATCCTTAGAGACAATATGGATAAGAAAAGAAACTGTTTGAAGCTAGAATTCACATTTACTAAACTTCCCATATAAATCTTTTCTTACAAGAGTCTCCAAAACAACCATTAAGTGATTATCATGGTTCTCATATATTTTGGAATATATTTATATTTCAATAATAAATACGACAAAAAAATTTCAAGATATTCCTTGAAAACTCTATTCATTAGATCCATGAAAATAGAGGGTACATTAGTCAGTCCAAATGGAATTACTGTAAACTAATAATGTCTAGATCTAGTTTGAAATCTTGTCTTTGGAATATTTTCCTTTCTTATATGCAATTGGTGACATCCAAATCAAATTCCAATCTTTGAAAAACATTGATCATGAGGAATTTGATCGAATAGATCATCGACACAAGGAAGAGGATACTTGTTATTTATTTTAATAGAATTGATTTCTCTATAATAAATTCATAGCCTCATGGATCCATAATTGTTATTAACAAATAGAACATTGGATCCCCATAGAGAAACACTAGGGTGAAAAAATCATTTGTCACTCAATTCATCTACTTATTTCTTTAGCTCCACTAATTCCACAATGACCATTCTATAGTGAGTTTTTGATGTAGGTATTTCAATAAGAATTAAATAAACAGAGATCTCAACTTCCCACTCTAGTGGATGTCCAGGTAAATACTTTTTAAATACATGAATGTATTATTTCAAAATTTTTACATCATAAATTTAAAGATCCATAGATGATGTTTTATCTTCCTCCCCAAGAATTACATTTAGAAGTGCGACTGAAGGTGGATCTAGATAAGATATAGATGATGATTTTTGCACTCTAAAGATAAAGGATTCTACATCATTCTCAAAAATTGTAACTTCCTTATTATTTAAATATATTTTTGCATCATATTTTGAAAGCCAATCCACACCAAGAATTATATCAAAATCAATCATAGGTATAATGATAAGGTCTGAAAATAAAGTACATTTATGTGTTACAAAGAGGACTGTCTGACTCAAATTTTTTGCGATGGTACTTCTCTTAAGAGTTTTGACTGATAACTAATTTTTTAAATCAAGTTGTAAATGTCTAATATTCCTGGAAGACTGGGAAGATATAAAAGAATGCAATGGTCTAGAATCAAATAAAGCATTGGCTAAGTTTAAGGAAATAAATAACGTATCTTCCACCACATTATTAGGAACTTCAAACTATGTAGTTGTGATTTCATAAGCTTGCCCTCGCTCCTGTGGAATTTTCGGAGGAAATTTTCCTTGGTTCTTAGGAAAATAATTTGCATAGTGTCCCATCTCCCTACAATTATACCATTTAAGGTCACTGATTTGTCTCTTCCCCTTAAATTCATTTGATCGGTGACCATTTTTTCCACACTTATAACAAACTAACATTCCTTTGAAGCATTTTTCATGATGGTTCTTTCCACAGTTCTCACATAATGGGAATTGTTTTGTTCCCTTATTCTTCTTTGGAGATTCAATTTTTCCATTATTATCAGAAGACCTATTCTTCTATTGATTTTCCTTGAACAAATTGGATCTAAAATATTCCTTCACCATTTTGATGGCAATTAATACTATTTTATCATATGATGAAAATGATTGAGAATCCAGTGCCCTTTGAAGACATGGCTTAATACCTACAAAGAAATGATAAATCTTGTCTTCTAAAACATGTATATAATCTATAGAATACCCAGATAGTCTTGTGAAGGTATCCTCATACTCTATAACACTCTCTTCTTCCATTTGTTTTAAGATTAGGAATTTTATCGTCATTTCAGTTATTTTCTCCCAAGGGAAATATTTTTCCAAGTGTACTTCCTTAAATGTTTCCCATTCCATATCTTCTATTTCGTCTTCCTTCATGGTATTCTAGATCAAGGAACACTATTGATCTGCGTCATCCTTAAGACAATATACTTCAAGTACTACCTTTTCATTTTCATTAAATATTGATGGAAATAATATCTTTTCAAGGGACTTGATACACTACTCAACTACCACTGGATTAGTAGTCCCTCTAAAATATGGGGGATTCTGCCACATGAAACGATCTAACATAGGTGTAGTATGGTTATTCTTCACAACCTGAGTAAGTTTTCCTAATATGGTCATGATCTTCTCAACTCCAACACTAACTTTGTTGACTTTCTCAATGGGGAAATCCCTACATTGTCTGTGGGTATTGATTCCCTTTCTCCCATTAGGCGCCATCACTAAACAATGACATAAACTAAGTTAGGTTATGAATCATAATGCATAATATCGAACTAGAAAAACACTTAACATAAAATGAAAATTTATCCATAACTAATAACATAATCATAAACATGGTTTTTGTTAACTTTTAAATCCTTCATAATGGTTTGTAAATAAAATTTGAATTATCCTAAGAATATCCCCTGGGAGCGTCAAACAAGGTGTTTAGTAAATCCCATTTTCATTTACTAGGTTACCCCAAGTTAGGCCTGGAACACCTTGTCAGATTTTTTACTTATAGGTACATCTGAGTCTGAACCACATCCACTTGTAGTATCCAGACATGGATGTATTGCTATAAATACCCACATAATCTCTAAATTAACAAAATTATATGATAGTATTGTATACTTACCCTAAATTTTTATCTTAGGGTTGTGTTCCCTAATATATGTTCTCTAAATATAGTTCCCAAGTTTTCTACTAAACTTCTTTTGATGCCTATTATAACGCCCAAACCCTAGAAACCAAGAGCCAGTGAATTGTTTTATTTACTTGGAATGATTACAAGGAAACAAATCCCAAAGGACCGATCATTTTATTAGTCTTTAAGATACTATATACATTCATGGAACCCATATTACATTGGGAAAAATAAAATATAACATAATACATAACAAAAGCTAATAAACTGCATCCTTGAAAACTCAATAAATGACCTCTTGTTCATAACCTATGAAAGGAAAACAAATGAAGGGGTGAGATAAAATTCTCAATAAAGGTTAAATATAGTGGAATTATGAATCAATAATATTTTAATCATAATTAGTCATAATCAATATGTCAAGGTGAATAATTAAAAAACACATTCCATCAATAAATTGAGAATGAAAATCCACCCATAGATTCTGTCATAGTGAACACCTCATGGTAAGTAATAATTGAATACTAAATAAAGAGAATTATTATTTTTTAGATGTCATGTATATATAAAATTAACCATAATACCATCAGAATTGTTTATTTATATGGGTAGAAACCCATCTGATTATGTTTTTGAAAAAAAACACGAAGGATTTATCGCCAACTGTTTTGTCTCATGAGACCTGTCGATGCATCTAGAGGATATAGTGTCCCCAAACCATCACTGAAATTACATATAATTCTTTATAAAATAATTTAATATAATAAAAATATGCCTTTTCAATATCCATATTGAGTAGTGGATACATATTCATCAATATTTCCACTGATAAAATAACATTCAAAATAAACACTGTATGTAAAATGGTATACGACTATGATAATAATCACGTACATGATACAAGAATATGGATATTTAATATAATTATAATTTAAAAAGAAAAATTATCTCAAAGGGGTTGTATATACACCAAAAAAATTATTAGGTGCACAATACCATGTAAGTCTCAATGAAATGAAAATTCAAAAAAAAATCTATTACCACATTGTAATCAATTGAATCATATGACCAAAAATTAATAATCATAAAAAAATAATTAAATAATAATAATATAAAAATAATCATGATATTATATATCAAATTTTATAATAAATACACCACATACAATAAATAAGTGGAAAAAATGGAAATCTCACAGAAATAAAACTGAGATGAGAAACCCCTTACCTTATGCTCGAATGTGTTCTTCACTTGATCTTAATGTCCCAGATAGTCAAATTAAATCCATTAATAAATTTTTTCAGAAACTTTTATAAATTTATTTGATTCATTATTGTTTTATTAAGTTCATTCATGGCCTTATTTATAAGATAAAATATTGAATTCAGTCATTCTGAAGTGTTCGTTTACTTGATTTCATGATTGGGTTGCTTGATTATAAGTAATGGAGTTCATGTAAAATGTGTATAATTATCTATAATTGGAATTAAATGATATTAATGAGCATCCATAAGTGTAAATTTTTATACATATCATTTTTTATATGGTTTTAGGATGAATCATTAGATAACATGTTAATGATAATCGTTTAGCTTAATTTTAGCGGGTTTTCAATCACAATGAACAAGTTTTGTTCCAGTATTTAATATCATGTATATAAAATGGATACAGAACCTTAAATAAGATATAATATATTTTTTATAATATGTTTCATTGATAAAAATGGTTTCATGACTATCCTTGAAGTAGAAATTGAAGAATGAAAGTTCTTCGTCCATGAAGGTTGTAAATCAACACCTCCCAGATGATGATTTCATTTTTAAAATAAAAGAGATAGAGAGTTAGGAGATTGATGATATATCTTCCATTAACAAGATATAATTACATTATATAGATTATACTAGAGTTATCATTATCATTTTAATAGATTATGTGAGGAGATAATAACAAATAAAGAAGGAACTTGAAAAGAAATAAAAGGAAAAGGAAGATGATTCTACCTCTTGGATACTCCTCCTTGAGAATCTCTTTAAGGGGATTGATATTGGTCTTTTGAAAAAAAATCTCCTTAACGTGGGGAGGTACTAGGGAAGTGTATTTGGGTATAACTTTGAAAATATTCAAGGCTTAGAAAAGTGAGGAGAAGAGGGGGTGAAGGGTGGATTTTATAGTGGAGGAGAGGAGCGATTTCTCAGTATTTGATTCATTATATTATTATTTTTCTCAAGAAAATAAATAGTATTTATTATTTTGAACCAAAATAGTAATAGGTTCTTTTTATTTTGAACTAAGTGTGATTACATCAAAAATACATCACCTATGACTCAATAAATCTTGTATTTAGTATTTATCGTAAATTATCATATTTTACTATTCACTAAAAATTCAAGTATTTCAGAAAAATCCCAAAAATTAACCCTAACCATTTTTTGACATATATAATCTAAAAAGGAACTCTATTTTATGTAAATAGTTTTCTAAATATGATAAATTTAATTTTTAATTAAAATAATTATTTACTTGAAAAATACATATTTTACAATTATAACTGGTTTTATAACACCCTAAAAAATTATCTAAGGTCTTATTAAATTATCCTAGAATTATAGGAATAGAAAATATTGATTTAGGAATACATTTTATGATAATTAGTTATCTTTTAAATCATTTTATTTATTATAATATTGCAATTAAATATTTATTACTCACAAAAGTACCAACACTTAATTAAAATATTCACCTTCATTTATAATGTGCCTAAATTTTATTTATACTTTCATGGGTGAAGTTAATATTTATAAGGTTCATATTACTATTCATGAGGTTAACAATACCATTCATAAGGGTAAGTTACTATTCATAAGGGTAACTTACTATTCCCAAAATTTTATGTTGATCCTATCAGACTCTGAATATCTTACTAAACGCAACCTTGCATGTTCATTTTTTGAAATTAAAATAAAAAAAGCTGAAAAATTGTGTTTAACGTCTAGTTTATAACTATATCCTATAAATAACCAAGTGTTGTTTTACATAGAATCAGTGTTTCATGCATTATAAGTTATCTAATGAATTGAAATTATTTAAGAAGAAACATACCATATAATATTGGGGTGTTATACTATTAGTTATGAAGTATGAGTAGGTTGTCACTGTCTAGTCATTATGTTTGGTAATGGTTGGAGTGTGGTCCATAAAAATTTCATTGTTTGGAAAGGTGATGATAATAATACTCCAATGGGTTGGAGGATCTTATCAGTCACACCTATATGAAAACAATGTCATAAGGGTCATGGATGTGGTGAAATAAGTTAGTTTATGGTTGAGGTAGATTAGGATACCAATGATAAGGTAGATATAATTATATATGGTTCCTTGGTGAATACAAAATTTGGGATTCAAATAGAATTTTGGATGTAGTCTGGGAATTAGTTGAGGTCGTAGGTTGAAATGGGATGTGATATGATAGTGAGTTGGATCAGAGATATGTCAGTGATCACATTAGATCATGGTGGTGGATTTGATTATTTGAGGATCTAACTACAACAATACACCATGTTTTAGGTTCTGAATTATTGTGGGTGTTTGGATAATAATATTATGCCTCTAGGATTTAAGGTATCATGATCAGGTTATGAAATAAAGTGTTTTCATGTGAGTCTAGATTATTTCAAGAAAGGTTTTCTAGAGGATGTTTGAAAAGTGTTTTCATAGAAAATTAAGCATGGTATGATTGAAATTTTATAGAGTGTCTTGCTTCAGATATGGTTTTTTGTTTTGAGTATTAGTTAAGAGATTTCATATAAAACCTAATGCATGTAGGCTTACTACATGGGTTTTGAAACCATATCCTTTTTTTTGAAATCAATAATGAGGAGTGATACTGGATTCAGATTAATGGATTGGAAGTTGAGATATTTTTCTAGGAGATTCTTGGGGATGAGAAGCTGTATGTATGAGTTTTTTTAATGACCCATGAATTCATTGGTCATTAAATTCCAAGGTAATTTTTAATTTTTTTCTAGAGTAGGGGTTATTAGAGAATTTAGATTCTGGTTATGAATCTTAGTGTTTGGAAATTACTAGAAGGTGATTTTGGATATTTTTGGGATGTTTTTGGAGGCTTGGGGTGTCTTTGGTGTTCAAGGGAAGGAAACAATGGTGAAATATGTACCACATATCTATAGATTCCACCGGGTAACCGATGGATTTGAGTATAGGATTTTAGGTCCTGAATCCCTATCGGCCTGTTGGTGGGGGTGCATTAGGTGGATGTTTGACCACCAGGTTCCTAGTGCTTTCTGAATAGGTACTCGATTAGTTATACTACGGTTTTTTAAGGAGGGAAATAAGGTTCTTTTATAAACCCTTTTATTAGATCCCTATTTAGGGCTCTTATTCCCCAAGTTGATGAACTAATAAGGGGGATTCCCCTTGCCTCTCTTTCTCTCCTCCTTTTCTCTCTCAATCTATTGTGGATTGGTGTATTTTTTACAGTATTTTATAGGTATGATATCCTCCATCTCTTTATTTCCTTATTCTTTATTTAATTATAGTTTTTGGTGTCTTTTGGTTAGTATTTGAAGAATATTTCACCAAATTATGGAGGATTAATCCTTATTTAATGGGGATTTTGTGTATGGGGGATTGGGGATGCCTAAAGTAGGGAGATATCTCTCATTTCTCACCAATCCATTATTGGTACATTAATGGAAAATTTTATTTACGGAGTCTATTTAAAATTAGATGAAATCAGTGGATGAATGTGTATTGGTTGATGGGGATCTTGTTTACAGGGGTGTTTTGGGTGTACTATGGACCTTTCATGTGTCATTGGTCATGGTTTCAGCCGGTGGGGGCTACTTGGTGAGATTTTTGGAATTATTCCTCTTATGTTTAAATATGTTAATTAATTATAATAATTATAAATATTTTTTTTAATTAATTATAAATGTATTATAATTAATTATTTAAGCATTTTTCTTTGAGATAGGGGCTCGATATATTGGCATATCTTTGTACGATCTTGGAAAGGCATGCGCGAACATGGAAATGATGGTAACTCCAATATTAAGGTAGTTGATCCCCATAATAGTTTACCATATTCTTGTTTATATAAAATATTTTTCATTCCAACATGGTGTTTTGGGTATAGGTAAATTTGATATGGACCTAAAGAACACTTGGTATAGAAATAAGGTGGTATTGAGCATCCCAGAGTAGGAGTAAGTGATCCATTACACATTGTGTAATTTTGAATCACTTGAAGACTATGTTTATAATGGGTGAGTATACCATTTGATTTTATGAGAATATTGGATAGGTCTTGGGTCTTGGGATAAGTTATCAATATCCTAGGATGGTTTTTCCAAAGGATATTTAGTAGGCATGGATTAGTCCAATGGATGATGGGTGAGATGATTTTATGTATCATTAAATATTTAGAACACAAACATGGTGGTGAATTCATGTGTTTATGTGTTATATGGGTGGGATAAGTCCTCTTAGGATATATGTCATGTACTTAGGAGGGTTTCCTCTAGTCAATGATCTTGATATCTCTCATAAGGAAGATGTGAGATAGGACCCAGGTATCCATGATAATATTTGTCTTAATAGATGAGAAACAAGTTTCCATGAGGTCTTGAGGGTATATAAATGGAATGTTCTATGGGGAATGGGATTTACACATTGATGTGCAAGTCATGGGAAAATTAGGTGGTGATGAGTGAGGGTTGGCATCAATGTATAGAGACCAGGTTGGGTATAAGGGACCAGTGGAACCCCTTCCATGTGAGGTAGGGATACTAATGGGTTTGAAATGTCATGATTATTTGTTTTTCCATAGCATATAAATTCTAGCTTGTGATACTAGGTGTGTTGTGTGTAGTTATTTGAGGTGTTGGGAATATAGTCATGAATGAATAGCACCAGATTATGAGATTGGTATGTGATGATATTATGGTATGAAAGGATGGTTGAGAGCTATGACTTGACCATGTGATTTGTTGGTGTGCATATGTAATGGGATATGTTTCTATTCATTTTTTTGGGTGTGTTCAACTTTGACCCTACCAGTAATCATATGACTGGATTCTAGGACTCACCCTAATTGAGAGGTTTCTAGAATGGACTTCCCTGAGTAAGAGGGTATTAATCTAGGATTGGATTGTGGGACCTTAACTAAGTGATAGGGGAGTAGTCAATGTGATGTGGAATGATATTGGATATATATTCTTTCCTTGAGTGAGAGGTTTCTGGAATGGACTGCCTTGAGTGATAGGTTATTGGTCCTAGTGGTTATTTTGAGACCCGCCTTAAGTGTGAGGGGAGTGGTTATTGTGTTTTGGTATGAAACATGGTATAGAACTCACCATTTATGAGATGGTGGTAGTAAGAGTTGTGATATGAGATAGGATATACCATCAGGAATTGGTACAGGACTTTACCATGAGTGACATGGTAGAGGTAAATACATGATATAGAACCCTATATTGAGTGGGTATGGGTCAAGGTTTTTGGCATGAGTTGACTTCTTCTTCTAGTCTTATCCAATCTAGGTATGTCTAGTCATCATGATGGCCTAATTCCAACATGATAACCAATCACACATTCTTTAATGAAGTGGTGTTTCTATTATTTAATTTCCTTGTGCACAAACAAGCATATGACATCAATATTAATGAAACTTGATTAGACCATAAAAAGATGAATATCCCTAACCTTTCATGGGAACCTAGGTGCACAAGTAGAACTTATATCCAGTGTTCATATTGAGAATATGTTTTATAGTGAATCGAGTGGGTGTTTTTTAAATGGTATTTAATGATTGGGTTGGGGTGAGGAATGTGATTGCAGTGGATCCATATTTTACTTTTATTATTATTTATTTTTGTTTATATGATAAACCATATTATAAATCTGAGGTATTTATGACTACATGACTACATTTACATTTTTTTCAATATGGATGGGTATTTACTCAGTTTTAATTTTTTTGGACTGTAATTCCATACACGCATACTCTGATTTACGAATTTTGGATGATGTTTTTTTTTCATTTATAGTTATTGGTTATATTGATATTGATATTATAGTCTCCCCAATGATGATCATTGAAATTTTCCTCTGGTTAGTGGCCTATATTGTATAAAAAGGCATGAATGAGTTTATATGGATACCCTAGCTATGATTTAATTATGGTGATTTTAACTAGGGTGTTATAGAACTAAACCAATATATAGTTACACCTACTACATTGTGGTTTACACCATTAAAAACCACGATGTGGTTTATAACATCACACCATGTAATATACCACCATGTCATGGATTGATCTTTAAAAGATATTTCTAACAATATTTTAATTATACTAAATCCTAATAGACTTACTATACATTCACTTTATGTCATGCCATATGTAACAACTTGTGAAATCATATCCAAAACAATTTATTTGATGCCTTTGTAAACTCCTTTTGAAAAATTTATCATTAATATTCCCCATATGTTACATCATATTTAAAACATTTTAAAATCTTTACAAAACCTATTTTGGGTATCCTCAAAAACACTTTTGGTGTAGAAATAAGTGTTTTTTGTAAATTATTTATAATAAAACATAATCCTCCTTCACACAACTACTATGTGTGAACTCATAATCTTTTCTAACATTGACAGTATCAATAAATTCCCCAATTTGTAATTTCACATAAACAATTGTCTCTACCCAAGCATAAATTCTACTAAATATTCAATAGTATTTGGTGTGATCCCCATCAAACACTTGTATCACCAAACTTATGTCCAGCAGTTATAACATATACAAATATGCATAGTCATATAATCTATTTTTCCAATACGTTGAGTTACCAAAAGACACAAAACATATTAATATCAAAAAACCTAATAATACATTCTCAATTCATTGAGTATAAACTGAATAAATAGATGACCATATCACATGTCATTCACCTAGGTGGATGAGAATATCACATGTCCCTCATCCAAATAGATGAGAACATCACATGAAACTTATCATGGTATAACCAAACACTTCACTAGTCTATCTTAATTAAGGTACTATATGTCATACTCATCATATGATAGGATAAATCAAATCTTGGTTAAACCATATTCAATGACCTGATTAAAACATACCCAATAACCCCCTAATTAGCTCAACCTCCATACTGGTATAATAAAGGTATCCATGCATGCATGTTTTCATGTTGGTAACTTGTCATCTATATATATGGAGATATTATATGAAAAATTATCCTCTATTATACCAATGAAATTATGTATTCCACTCATTGTGGTACGATTACCCCTTATTAGAAATCCTTTTGCAATGGTAGTGAAGATAAAAGTAACCCCTTAATCTTACCTCCAATAAGACATGAGTTAGAGACTAGCACTGAGGTTATATTTCACACATATATAAGGTATTACCCTTATAAATCTTATAAATTATAAAATTAAACCCCCAATAGATTCCATCACATAAATATAAAAAAAAATCCATAATCAAATAATTCAAATAATTTCATACATAAACAAGTTCATGAAAATAAAACCAACAAATCAATTGAATCCTACAACAGTGACTCCAACTCAAAAAACTCCTCATTATGAGTAGGTAATATCTAACCAGATCACCAAATCCATCCAACAAATCTATAAAAAATTATATATAGTAGGTATGAGTAATCAAGTATGCTTAATAGGTTCCTCCACCAACACTCCCATGAAAATGATGAAGAATCACACTAACGCCTTAATGAATAAACAAAAAAACTGATCAGTTACATAAACAAGATCATATAACACACATCCTCACTAAGGATCACTCACTAAATTCACATATAAGTACATTATAATTTTAATCATTAAGTATAAATACAAAATTTCCTCAAAACCACTCCCCCACTGAACTTGTCTCCCACATATTCCAATGATATACATCTTTATGCTCCAAACCATTCTACAATTACATAATCACAAACTCATATCACATCATATGAATAACCATATTATAATTACAATATACCACATAATCTCATCCCCCCACATATCAAAGAAACAAAAAATATCACTAACCATAGGTCATATCACTAAAAACATGGAATATCACCAAACAAATATTTAAGCTCGGTATCATCATCATCACTTACACATCTCCTCACATCAAAACCTCAAGCTATTATAGACTATAATAATTCTATAAGAGATATTATATAAGTGGGAGTAGTAAACCATTCTTGTAACCTTTGTCCTAGATAATAGGGAAAACACATGGAACCAAAATCCTCAAATAAGAATTAGTAACATTACTCGACTCGAGTGGATATTCATAAGAAAAAACCTAAAATAAAATGAAAATAGATAACACACAAAACCCATCTTAGGGGACACATCTTATCACAGTTCCACTATAACTACAACCTATATCTCACCATTTCCATCACAATAAACTACTACCACCTCTATATAATTCTTCCGACCACATAAACACGCACTTCAATCACACATAAACTTTCACATTTAATTACCAATTTTTTCAATTAGTAGTTTCTTTAAAATTTAATTGCAATATTTATCTCCATCATATAATGTTCCAAATTTACCTCTTATTTATTATCATTTATTAATTTAATTAATACTTACATTATTCCACCACATTATCTCATTCATTTTGGAACTAATTTAGTTCATCATATCTCATTACCCTTTTCATTAGAACAATCCATTTATTAGTTCAATAATAATTACATAATCATATAAAGTTACTATACACTGACTATACCAATATCACCTTATTACCATATTAATAATTCACCCAAATTACCCACAATATTATCTCTACCACACTCACAATGACAACTACTGTATGCCACACCATCCGTACAACATCTCCTCATCATAGATAACCACAATAAACATTCCACCTCTTCCACCAACAAACTATCCTAGGATCATCACCACAAACATATAAAAAACATTCTAAAAATAACATAGTAAAAAGTTAATATCAATTCATGATTAAGATCTAACATTTATAAATATCTACTCTAATTTTCATATTCTATTTATTTTTACCATATTTAGGTTATTAGCTATTAAACATAACTAAAAAGAATAATAAAAATGTTGATATAATAGCATCATTATTGAACACAAAATCATTATACTAAAAAAAGTAAATTATAGGGTAAGGAAAAATATAATTCATGGATAGTGATATCACTACTCATTTTTTTCATTTTGTTCATGTTTGATTTAATATCTTATAAGTGAAATCCATCTCTCTACCCATTGAAAAATAAATCTTTATTAATACACAAAAATACAGTAAATAATGGATAAAGTTATAACCAACTACCTTTAAATGGATATTAAAATTTATAATGTTGATAAAGAGGAGAAATTGAAGATTAAGAAACAAAAAAAATCAAAATAATTCACTAAAAGACCTATCCATATTTATCCCCCATTAATAATTTGGATAAAAACTAACAAAATAAATTCTAAGCCACTTAAAAAACCTCAAATAAGGGAAATGAAAGTAAATAATGTATTAAAAAGAGAGAAGGCAGACCTTGAACATGTGAGGGATCAATATTATAGAGCATATGCCTTAGATCCATCATATAATGACCAAGGGCCTACAAAGATGAACTACTAGGTGGATAAGGTTCTGAAGAGACCAAATAAATTAAACCAAGAGAATAATAAGACCTTTATTTATAATAAATATTTATGTTTTATCACTATTGTGTAATGAGTACTTCACTATGACATAATTGTGTTAATTCAACAAAGATCTAAGATAATCATCTTGTCTTATCCTTTTTTCCTAACTGTTTCATCATCTTAAAAACATGTTTAACCATCTCCATGACATAATGGATTTGACCATGGCTATTTCAGCCTCATCCCTTAACTCAAGACCTAATGCCCCTAAAAAAGATCCACCCAATCTTTCTATTTCCATAATATATTTCTAAAATGAAAATAACATAAAAATCTCATGGACATTCCATATATCAACTATAAACTTTGAAACACCTATTTTAGACCTCTTTGTGGCTTATTGGGAGTTCACCAAGGGACTGAACCCACAAAAATGAATACATCTATGATATAAACATCAAAACAACATAAATCATAATAAAAAAACCACATATCACTAAACTATTCAAACATAAGAAATTGATAACTAACCACTCCCATAGTGTGACCAAGGCATCCCCCACAGGGAGAGAACATAATAACCTCAAATCCTAAAACCATGTGAGATGATTCTCAAATATAAATCTTTATGTCACAAAAACAAAAACATAATAATAGGAAGGGTGAAACATAAATAATATAGTTATAAAATCAATATAAATATTAAAAAAATATGATTCTTAGAACAACTTGGAATATTGAGCATGTATCTATGACTATCACTCATACTTACACCCCTATATGTCATTATTCCTCTATAAGACATGAACAAATAGAATAAAAAACCCACACAAAACCTTCTTCTAATGATTAAAAATATAAATTTTTCACTCAAAAAATTTCATATCATCCTCAATATCTAAATCATTCCAATAAATGACATGGACATGATTATTAATATATTCATAGAAATGAAACGTGGGAACTTTTATGAATAAGATCCATATGTGGGGAAGAGATAATTATTACACCACAATGATGATATTCTCTAACACATAAAATGATCTACAAATCAAAGATAAATCCTTCTCCCATGAAAAAATATATATTGCATATTATGAAGAGAAACATTCATAAATATGTGATTGTCAATATCAAACTCCATAGGACTCCCCTTATGACTAACTAAATAATAATGATGTTCTTGGGATGGGTCCATCCACTCATGAATCAATTATAATTACCCAAATATTATTTTCATGAAATCTATAACATGAATCATTGACTCTCTAACCATGGTGTAGAATAAGGATGATCTAAATGGTTATCCATAAAATACCTTGAATTTAGTAATACCAATAGATGATTGATAGTTTTTATTATATGAAAAACCAACAAAGGTAGATAATTCACCCTTGAAGCTCCAAAATTCAAAACAAAAGTTTACAACATTTCCTCTAACATTTAGATCATCTGCTCAGTCAACACATCTATGAAAGGTTGAAAAGAAGTTCTAAGGTATAATTAAGTGCTAGAAGAACTCAAAATAATTTTCCAAAATTTTGAGGTAATATGAGGATCTAAATCATAAAAGATAATCCTTGTAACCCCATGAATCCACAATAACCCCTCCACATATATCCTTAATAATGAATCTACAATATTTGACTCCTTGTTTGTCAAGAAATGGGATTGTTTTTTTTAAACTATCCATAACCACCAAGATAAAATCATATCCTCCAAAAACTCAAGGAAAACCGATAAGATAATAAATTTACATTTTCTCTAATTTCCCCTATGTAGTATCCAATGGATGAATAAATACATACAAAACACAATTCTTTAATTTAAATCACTAACACACTAGTCACGAGGAAACAAACATAGACACTATCGTTTTCATCCCTAGCCACCAAAACCAACTCCTTATGGAATGATACATCTTTGATATACTGTGAATCACTACAAGAGTCATTTAATGAAACTAATGAAGAACCACCTATCACATATATCAATCTATTCATGTGGAGGGGATGGGTACAATAGAGAATGTTCTCTTGGGAGAACAGAGAAGAAACCCTAATGCTGATCATTGATCTTTTGTGGACATCGTAATTGGGAATCAATGATTGCAAGATCATGGAGACTCAAAGGATTCAACATGCATTGAACCAAAAAGATATCATCATAGAGGTATCACTATAATCTTCTTTTTGAAGGAATAGGTACAATTACTTTGTTCTAATGATCATTTTGTGATTATTGGGAATTTTTTCAAGCATATACCCTCCCTATTATTCCTTATAAATGCCCTAGAAACTATCATATTTGTGTATTTTCATGTGGGATTACTTATGTCATCTCATGTAGTTTTATGATTCATGTCTAAAAATGACTACTATAGGAATTAGATAAGAGGTTTGTGGTACTTTGGTGGCTGTTATATGATGGTTTTAAAATGATACACATATTTTAGAACTACTTTTGAGCCTCCCATTACCCATATTTGTCTTGTGTTACTTAGTTTTCCATTTAATTTATTTATACAATAATATCTCTTTTCAATTCCCTGCATAATTGGACAACCTCCGAAATTAGATTCTACCCCTAAAAATCTTTCTCAACCTTCTATCGCTGGAATGTGGGTTAAAATTTATATATAAAAACCTATACCTTCCTAGATTTGGATTCAGAATGGTGATTATAGTTTTTTACAAGAAGATTCTTTTAAAAACCTTCCAACTTATTGACATAAATTCTTCAGAATTGGGCATTCCACAATGTAATGTGGAAAAAAGATTTTTTTTCATCACGAACCCCTATAAATTATAATTCAATTTGGGTTAAAAAATTTGATCATAAGGGGACAGAGTTTGTTTCCTCCGATTATCCTGGGGATCATGCTGTTATGGATTCTAATAAAAATATGGATGGACCCTCTAAAAATCACCTCTCTCCAATAAAATCTTTGGGATTTGTGGATTTTGTTCAAAATTATCAGTCCATTATTGAGGAAAAAGATAATATTGACAAGCTGGAGCCCTCTATTGTTGATATTAAAAGTGATTAACAACAATCTCAATAAGAGGAAAAAATGATCACTTTTATTCTAGATAATAATTAAATGATAATTATGAGAAATTTTGTCAAATTGAGGAGGATTTCTTGAAGTCAAGTGAGATAAATGAAAAAAGGAGAAATGGTTGAACTACATGGTTTCATTACTCTGAATCCCACTAATACTTGAATATATATATATATGATTTTAATCTATAATGAAAAATTTTCACTATATCCTTATGGACCTATAGGATTGAAAATACAGTCATTCCCCCACAATCTGTTCTTGCTGAGTTTCTTATTGATTTGAAAGGTAGAAATTATGATGATGAATTCGATATTATTGTGAGGGAAGAATATATGGTCGAGGAGTATTTGGAGGAAGAATTGGATTCATGGTTAGTTGAAAAAGATATAATTTTTATCATAGATACAAAGCTAGTGAAATTACTATAGATACATACCTTCAAATTAGAAAATTAATGTTTATTAAGATGGTGGGGGAATATTAATGAAATAATAATTTTAATTTTAGGGACATTCCATTGAAATTATTCTATATTATTTTAACCTTTTTGAAGATGTATTCCACATATTTTCATTGATTTTTAGTTGTCTATTGGATTTTTTGTTTTTATCCAGGAAGTTTTTCTCTAATTTTTCCCGCTTTCAACTACTAGATGGATGTTGGTTTGGTTTTTCAAAATTTATAGTTCTCTTCAGTTTGTGGAGGTTTTGGTTTGTTTCTATCTTTATTTTTTGGAATCTTGTTTTTATAGTAGTGATTCAGCATTAAATATTAAGGTGTTGGGATATTGAGTATGGGGATGGTTAATGAAGGTTAGTGGATTATTCAGTGTCTTTTAGATTGCTAAGGTTGGTCATTGATTTTTTAATTTGGTTTACTTTAATATCTATTTCTTCTGATCTTCAAGATGAGTTATGAATTTCTTATGAAGGAATGTTTGGGTTTGATTAGAAATTGATGGGGAGATTTTTGGAAATTCTATATTTTTTTGAGAAATTATGGAATCTTATACTTCAATTTGATGCATTTTTTTGGAAATCCCTATTGATGATATTCAAAAAGGGGACCTAGAGTGATATTATAGTCCCCTTATTGGTTTTGTGATTCTTGGATGTTCTTTGGGAGGGAAGGCCAAAATCAGATCATTTAGTGACATAAATGTTATATTACTACTAGTCTCCAACCAAACATGAATCATGATCTCTTCTTTAATGAGAGACAATTATACTAGTACTTGATATTAGAGAATATGTTTTTAGTCTATTGGAATGATCATGGTTCATTTTCCCCCCTTACATTGATGATTCAAGAGATATAATTTCAATTTCCTGATATGGAATGCATTGATTTAAGATTATTTATATATTATGGATCTCAAGTTCTGAGGGATAGACACTATTGAAGACTGACCAATCATTTTTAGTTTTTTTATATTGTAAATTTCTCTTGTCTATTTTACCACTTTCAATTTCTTGATGGTGTTAGCCCATTACACCTCATGTATGCTTTGTAACTTTTGTTTTCATCAATAAATTTTGAAGAGATATGGGTTAGGTGACCAAATATTGTCTCACATTGTTATAAAAACCCCACCTCACATGCTATTGATTAAAAAATAAAATCCTATGAAATAACACCTGATATTTATCATCCACTAAAATTCCCTTAGGAGAATCACTATATGCTACACAATCTGTCCACACCTCCTCTTTGAGATCTCCTATATAAGACTCATCCACCTTCTACATCAAAGAATAGTTATTTATCATATGAAACATGAAATATATAATAATGAATTCCTCCATATTGAGATTCAAAGATAAAAAATTACCCATCATCCTTTATGCATCACCTAATTCATGAATAACATATTTATTTGACATCCAATTTTGGGTATGAAATAGTGCATTTCCTTTCCATTTGAGTGTAGGAGATCTCAAAGTCATAATAATGTAAGAACATTATCAACCTCTACTAACATTGATTCAAATATCACTAATAAATGATATACCCCAATATCTTATACTCCATCAAGAACAAAATACACTACCCCATGAGATAACAACAACATCGCTTTAGGGTAAACACCATTACTACAAGATCCAGATCATGGGTAGCATACTTATATTTGTGAAGAGATAAGTATTTATTCTTATAGTAGATCCACACCCTATAATTCATTAGAAAACAACCCAAATTGAGGAGAGAAACATTATAAAACACCACAAATATGACTCCATTATCTAGAAACTAGAGGAAGGGAAAATTGATCATATTCTCCTTTGAGTATTTAAACTCTACCTAATAAAAATTATCCCATACAAAGGCTTTTTCTTTTCAAGTCAAGGTTATCAAAGGGATCAAATTATAAGATAAATCAATCATAAAACTCCAATAATAACCTATAAAATTGAGAAAACTTTGGAATTGTAAAATATTTTTGGGTTCTTCCCAAAAAACCACATCAGCCTTTAAAGAATTTACTACCATGACTTGATAGGACATGATATACTGAATAAAATTCAACTCATGGGTCTAAAACTTGAACTTTGAAAACTTCCCATTGAGATGATAACATTGAGAAAATTTTCAAGCGATTATTAGATTCTCAACATGATCTTATTATGACCATTATTATATAAGATTTAATATTTGAACATTACAAAAAAAGTAATTCAATATCTTAGGGAACATGGATTTCATCAATCCCATGAAAAGTTCCAGGGGTATTCATGATATTTAAATGAATAACCAAAAACATAAAGTGTCTCTAATGAAACATGAAGTAATCATCAGGATTTGCTTCTCATTCACCCACATGTTATAGTATATCAACTACCAATAAATCTTAAAAAACATATTAGATCCCTTAAATTGATTGAAATGATCACCAATCCTTGGGAGGGGATAATGATTCTTTATTTAATCCCAATTTAAAAATCGTTTGTTGATGAAAAAACTTATATTACTAACCACATTATGGGAGAAAATAATATATTTACCCAAAGAGAGACACTTCATCTGATGAAACCATTTTCCAATAGATAATAAATATGAATCCAAAACTCAGATAACATAGAAGGTTTCATATGACAAGGAGGCTTTAAAATTTAAGATAAAATAGGATAAATACTCTATCCCAAAATCCATATCAAAATAATAGGGTAGTTTCATAATTTATTCAATAAAAACATTATTAAACTCCTCAATAACTATTAGAAACATCATCTCTTTAACATCTATTGATATAAACATCAAATCTATTGGATGAGAAGAATGATTCTCCAAAAATAGGTGCTCATATGATGATCCTACTCAATGAAAAATTCTATAATCTCATACTTCAAATCAAAGATTACAAGTATAATTTGAATGAAATAAAACAAACCATGCATAAAATAAATCCAATACATTATAAGGATTACATCATATGGTTTTATCTAAAATTAAAATAAATCTCCCAATGGATAATGCTATTCCATAATTAGATCACAACCTTGATGCATCTCAAACCTTCTATATTGAACTAAATCTAACATAGTTAACACTCAAGGGACTGGAAGTCTCTTTATCATTATTCAGAGATATTGGACTAAAGTAGAAAAAATTGTTGAATATAATGCTCCAAAATAAAAAAAGTACGAAACAAGGTAGAATATATACAATTCATACCTTAGAAACTCTTTATTCCACCCGACACTCTAAAATCCATAGCATCACTTCTATAAAAATAGGATACAAAAACAAATTTTTTCCATGAGTAGGAATGATCATGGACATAGTGTACCTATGTTAATAGTGATAGCTGAACATGTTTATAGGTTGGTTATGTACACCCCATCCTTAATTGGATTATTTTATTTTTTTAATGAAAAAAATTTTATGGGTTTAGTGTGAACCCTAAATAACAACCAATAAGTATAAAAAAATTATGTTGCATAAGCTACCACAATATCATTATATGTAAATTTTAGGATATGTGTTCTATGAACCCTATGTAACATCCAATCAATAGATATTTACATCTGCTCTAAATAATCATTTATTTTGTCCTAAAAACAATATTCCATTTTTCTTAGGATTTAATAAATTCTTCCATGATAGTTTTTTTATTTAATTGATGAACCAAAATAAAACCATATTTATATATCCATTCTTATTATAATTTATTTATGTACACTTCTAACTCTCTTTAAAACCTTCCACCCATATCATTTTTTAAGTATTTGATGCTCAATGTCTCAAACACATTTTCATTGGAATCCAAATAATCTATATGTTTTCAAATATCAAGAATAAATTAGCTCTAGCTTTAAAACAAATACAGTTTATAAATTATTTTCATAAAACAAAAACAATCTTGTAAATCATCCTTTGGTTTTAATAAAGGTATACCATATTCACCAAATCTTGGAATATGACAAGTACAAGAAAAATAGTACGAGATCATAATAAAAACTAACCATGGATACCCCATAAGTAAGAATGTGAAAAAATAGAAATAAAATATACTATCAAGTGATGCACGAATCACAATTGATAAAGAACAACATTTAGGCTCTATACTATAAGAATACATGATAGACATGAAATAAAATCCCCAATCCAGGTATAAGGTGTATCCAACCAATATAACCTCTAATGGAATAACAAACACTAATGTTATATAAAACCTCTTGGGGAATTACACACACAAAGAGTGACAAGTCAATTTCGTAACACACCCAAAGCTACCCAATATGCAATGTTTGTAAAAATACATTTAAAACCATTCCCACATTTAATAAAAAAATTCAAATGAAATCCATTATTCTAACATGATTGAATTTTTTTTTGAAATCAAACCACCATTGAAGTATTTCATTGAACACTTGGTGTACACAAATCAATTTTTAAAGAAACACCTTTAAAAACATGAATCTATTCCAACAATCCCATTCCAAGATCAAATAATTAATTTTAATTTAATAAAAAACGGAATTTATATGAACATAAAGCTATTCATGAATTAGAACTATTGTATAGAAAAACCTACCTTAACAATGTAGGAAACCTAGTCACCCTTATAATATGGTATTTGAAACATGAAGACTAACCTCTTAAAGATAACGCATGAGGGGAAACTACAAAGGAATGATAGAAAAAAACCAATCATAATCTGATCCACAAATATAGTCAATTATGTTAATACAATCAATGGAAATAAAGAAGTAAAAAAGGACACTTTCCAAAAAGACGTGGTGTAACCAAGCCAGATATTGAATATTGAATAGAGCAATCTGGAAAGAGATATATCATCCAAAATCATTGAAAATTACACCAGGAGAGCCTAGTATTTAAGAGATGTGCCTACTTGTCAAATGGAGAAGGTATCAAGAATTGAGTATAATAAAAGCTACTAGACTGAAAAATTTATGGTGTAAACATATCATTTATGGTGTAAATATGCCATAGCTCATATAAAATAAAAAACATTTCACCTTGAATTAAATTTACCTAGATCAATTATTCTACATCCAAAAATAAGATCATGTGGTGTAAAAAGATTTTATGGCAAAGAACAAGATTTTACAACTTTTATGATTATTATTTCATAAACCGTTTTAAGGCTTTCAACCAATGAAATGTTTATGCCTTAAACTCAATATTTATAGTGTAAAATGGTCTTATAGGTAGTACCTAGCCTAGGTTCTGTAGAAAATTATAGAACAACCTTAAACCTATAAAACAAGATCGTAACATTTAAATATATGTACCTTTTTACCAGATATGTTACAATTATCTACACCATACAAGATTCCCCCCCAGAAGTCCTCAATATCATGGGATCATAAAGAGAGAAATCCACTACTACCTCATCAAAACCCATGTTTCCATATATCATTTCTATCCCATATGGAATTCAATTTTACATGGACCAGGGGATTTTTTTCTCCATGTGTTAAATTTTCTTGGTGATCCATAATATGAATTGGTTACTCAACCACAATAGGGTATAGCTCAAGATCAGTATCCTCTAACTTAATCACATGAGAAGGATCTGGTTGATACATAATTAGTTAAAAAAAAATGAAACAAGTCATGGATAAAATTCAAATTACACGTTAATTATAATTGATTCACAAACTTTCAAACTCATCCAATGATCTCAAAGGGGTCAAAAAACCATAGTGCTGACTTACCCAGATTACCCAACCGAAGGTGTCCCAAATGAGGTTAAACACTAAGAAAAACCCGATCAACAATCTCAAACACTTATGGCTGATGAAAACATTCCTCATAAGATTTATGATGACTTTATTCCATGAAAGATATCATCAAGATCAACTTCACCTTTTACGTTATTTCCTAAAAAGACTCATCCCAACTAAGGACCACACTCCCAACTCTACCCAATATAAGGGATATTTACAAGTCTACCAATACAATGCCTCAATGGGAACCATCTTAATCGATTCCTGATAACTAATTTTATAGAAAACTTTGACCAAAGTAATATTATTTTCCCAAGAACAACTGAAAACAAGAACACATGCTTGGAGCATATCCTCAAGAACCTGAATAACCCTCTATGTCTTCACATCTATCTCTGAATGATATTTCATTCCCAATTTTAACTGTTAACCAATTGTCTCTTGAATTTTTTTCCAAAAACTAAATTTGAACCACATGACCCTATTAAAAACAATCACAGAAGGAACCCCATGAATTCTCACAACCTCTCAGATATAGAAGTTTATAAGTTGTTCCACCTTTATCGTCTTCTTGATAGGGAGGAAATGAGAATATTTCATAAGAAGATCAATGATCACCCAAATCATATCCTACCCACCAGGAGTCTGTGGATAACCCATGATGAAAGTCAGTGAAATATCATCTGGTGTTCCACCATAATTATTTGGCATGTAAGACCCCGTGATAAAAAATTTACAATTGAACGTCTCTTCCCTAGTAACAAAAACCAACATCTCAAGTTATGATACATCCTGGTAGTTCCAAGGTGCACATACCAACAAGAATGGTATCAACATTCCATAAACTCCTACCTCCTAGAAAAATGAACAACCAACCTATTTTATAAATGCAAGGCGCCACTGGGAGAATAAGACCACTCACCTATGGAATCCCCATTATTTAGGATTTTACTATAGTACTGGAACTCAGGGTCATGAACTTTCTCAATCTGAACCCACTAATCAAATGAAAACTTTGCTTTTATCAAGGAAAAGTACACCTACCCACTAGCTTCTTCAACTCCCAATCTCATATAAAAAAAATCATCAGATACCACTCTTCCACTAATTCCTTCAAGTATTATGTTATAAATTTCATGTTCAATGAATTGGTGACCACATTATATTTTCCATGGTATAAAAAATATCAAAATCAAAATTCTGAAAATACTTAGCCTAGCATCTCTACTACAAGTTTAGATTCCTCCAAGTGAAAATATTTTTTAGTATTTTATAAATATAATATACCATAAAACGCTCCCCAACGAGATTGTGATGCCATGTTTTGAGTTCATTCATAACCAATACCAACTCAATATCAAGGGTAGGCTATTTCTTCTCATGAGGGAATAATTGGAGAGAACCATAGGATACCACCTATTTCCCCTACATTAAGACACACCCCAAAACCTCATGATAAGAATAATATAAAATATCATAAAATGTACCTGGTTATAGAAGAATGAAAATAAGAGATGAATTCCACCTCATTTTTAGTTCCTCAAAATACCACTTCCATTTTTCATTCAACTAAAAATTTACACCCTTATAGGTTAAAGTGATTATCTAATATGCATACTTAGAGAAACCTAGAAAAAATATATTGTAGTAACCAATCAACACCAAGAAAATATGGATCTAAAACACATTTATGGGATGATTCCAGGACATTACAACCTATATCATTTTAGGATCTACTCAGATTTCCCTCTTTGATATAACATTCCCCAAAATCATTATTTCTCGAATCCAGAATTCACACATAGAAATATTACTATACAAATGGTGTTCCCTCAAGGTTTTGAGAATGATATAAAAATGGTCCATGTGATCCTCCTATTACTTTTATTACACCAAAATATAATACACAAACATGACTATAGAAATTCTATGAATGGATGAAAGATCTAATTTATCAATTCCATAAATATCGTAGGAGCATTAGTGACACCAAAGGGCATATATAGAAATTTAAATTGCCTATACTAGCTCCTAAAAACTATATTAGGTATATCCTCTTCTCATCATCTCAACTGGAGGTACCCTAAACGAAGGTCAATCTTAGAAACCCAATGAGACCCCCTGAGTTGATAAAAGAGATCATCAATCCTGGGCAAGGGATATTTAATCTTAATGGTCACCTGATTTAACTTGTAATACCACATGAAATGTCTAAGGCTCCCATATTTCTTCTTATAAATGAATGTTGGTGAATCCCATGGTGAAATTCTAGGATGAAAAAATTGTTTATCCTTGAGTTTCAAAAGCTAAAATTTAAGTTCCACAAACTCAAATGGTTTCATATGATATGATGGCATAGAAATGGGCATCACACCAGGTAGAAGGTCACTAGTAAACCTCTATCTATAGATGTAAACTAGAAAAATCATCTATAATGACCCCAAGGTACACGAACGAAACCTTAGGAAGTATAATTGTCAAAATAAGATCAACAATATCATGGAACATCTCCAACAACTGACATGAGATCTGTCCAGCATATGGAACAACATGCCCCACCCTCCGAGACCAAGAATACTACTCACCATGAAATATATGAGTGACTACAATAAGAGATAAAAACTAAACTTGATGATGATAACTATCGATCTGTGCATTAAAATTGATAATCCAATTCATGCTAATAATCGAGCCAAAGATATCAACATCAAGAACCAAGAAGTCCTACTCACCTCAAGGTCAGATATTGACACCCGAAACACGTGAAATATGAAACCTTATTCAGACCTATTTTCTAATGGAATGGAACGATCTAATAAGAATTTAATAAGATCTAAATAAAATCCCAACACATTAACTAAATTTGATGATATAAAAGAATGAGTAGCACCAGTATCAAACAAATCTAGTAACATAGAATTCAACATAAACACTATACCTCTAACAGTAGAAGGACCTACTCTAAATTCTTCTGGGTCATTATCCACTACATAATGATACCCGATATCAGGTCCTCTCTAAGATTACTTAGCTACATGAACACCCCCTTGGATTGAGGATAATACGTACCACCCTTGGAAGCATCAGAATGAAATTGTGAACCCATGGTGAAGGTGTATCCAGCCTTATTGTCTTGTGAAATTTTTTCATAAAAACATATAAAATAGATATATTTTAAAAAAAGATTAAAATTCTTGAGAGACTCCAAATAATTTGACTTGGTATGACCAAGACTTCCATACTGATAGAAAAAAATATTTTACAGTCCTGAAAAGAGTCCCCAAAACTGGTCCTAAAGAAAACATGCTTCCATTGCACTTCCTTTTCTAGTTTGAAGACACGCCCAAAACAACAACTAGATTTACAAAAGCTCCACCCAAACCCATTCTCCAAGCTATTTCTACCCCTACCATAGTTGATTTATCAACCACCTCTACAAAATTCGGATGACACATGAGAACCAATATTAACCAAATATCTCCCCTTATCCCAATTGAAAATATCTGAGATTTCAGGTAATAATTGGTAACAAGATCTGGTTTCAAGTGAACCAACACATCAAGCAAGTGGAATACTCCAAAATAGTGTTCTCCCATTTCTCTAAGGTTAGTACCTCCTAGATATTTTCCACATGTAACTTCTTAGGATATAATTGACTATGGAATATTTTCTAGAAGGAATCCTATTTAAGATCATTATACAACATAGATTTTATGATTGAGTCTCACTATCTCCTTCCCAATCCCTCAAGAATATACATGAAAAAACATACCTTAGAGTCCTTAGTAGTCTTTAAAATATTGAATATCCTCTCAATCCACTCTACCCACTCCTTAGATTCCTGGGGTCCTTTGTCACCATGGAGGATGGGTGGATCCTACTTAATAAAATTCAAGCCACGGTCTATCGTTAGTCTTGGGTTCTTGACACCCACTTGAATAAGAGTCTTAATGGTATAAATCACATATTCCACTAAAAAAGTTTACAGTGGAGAATTTTCCTATAGAACCTATCTCTCAAAATCCTCTATTGGATTTGGAAGATCTCTTCTTGAATGCATTTTCTATTAAACACAATACAATGACCAATCAACTTAATTGAAAATTCCAAAATCAAAAGGCTAACATAAAAAATCCATATTAATTTTTTAAAACAATAATAATTAAAATAAATCATGAATTCTATGAGTTAAAACCAATTATTTAAGAAGGAAAATTTTCATTTAAATAATCTTCAAATAAACTTTATTATAACAACCTCAAAGACCAAGTCACAAGATTGGAAAAAATCCTTGATCACCGCTTGTAACTCATGTTTAGTCAAAGAAATGAGCTGGCTAGGACCCTCCTTGCACTTACTATATGAATATCAGTGGTCCCAACTCTTTTATATCAAATACACCAAACCAAACATATGAAGTGTCACAACACATCTGGTTGGATGTTAATTTGATACCAATTTGTAATGAACTAAACTAGGTTTACTAATCAAGTACCCCAAGGTTGTCTACCACGTGGTGAAGTACAATAAAAAGGAAGAAACATGATCAAAAAAGTTGCATGTATAAATAAATAACATCAAACCACAATGTGGAAGATAAGTGAGTACATATGCATGATACATAAAAAGTCAATCCAAACTAGAAAAACCAGAAGATAAATCACAAAAAGTCTAAAAAAGTCTTCGTGTGACCATTAATCATCACCAAACCATTCATCTAAGAAGGATACATACAAAAAGAGAAACCAACATTCTACACAATGCATTTCCATTTACCCAAGTCCTTTAAAAAACACACATAAAACCTTATAATGTTAAATGTATGGTGTGAGTACAAAGCGCTCTTGGAATCCTATTTAAAATTAATCCCATTTACAAAGAATTTTCATAACACAAAAACCATTTTGTAAATCATACTTTGGTTTTCATAAAAGCATACCATATTCACCAAATTCAAGAATATGTCAAGTGCATGAAATATAGTATGAAAGTGTTACAAACCATCTTGGATACCATGGTACACTGATACCCGATCCGACTCTGACATAGCCCAAAGGGATTTCCCGATCCCCATAGGTTAGAGACTAGCACCTATAATCATACAATATAAATGAAGGGAATAATTTTTTCCATCTAACAGTGGAATATAAACAATAAAAGTCAGCATTCCAACACTCTTCAAGGAGAAAGTACCGGAAACAAACAGGTAAAAAATCCCTAGATGATAAATTATCAAAAGACAAGACATATTCTAAGGTAAAATCTCAGATATATCACATATAAAAGGTGGATAACAATTCCAATGGTCACCTCTATCACTCCATGTCCTAATGATCAAGAATATAAACCACCTAAAAGTGGTGATTTCACTTTTCTTGGACTTGTTATAAGATAATCTACAAATTCATTAAGGAAAAGGTAGGGTGTGAGATAAACAACCCAGTAAAAACTCACCATCTGTTTCGTAATCAATTCCATAATAATTAAACCAGCTATTATTTCAATCTAAATAAAATAAGGAATGAAAACGAATTTATATATTTAAAAAAACATGATTTCATAATAAAAAATCATGATAGATATATTAAAATTGGATTAAATGAACATTTTATATAAAGTAACTGGAATGAATAAAACAGTTCTATAATCAATGAAATATAATCATCAAATCAAACATATCATATCACCATGTAATAATCTCCACAGTACGCTAGTTTCTAGAAATAGGATCCCACACTACTCAATCAGTGATATCATCTCAATGTGGGTAAACCTCCCTCAGATCAGGCCATTAGGACTCAACTCCCCATCAGGGAAATCATTCCACAATATGTTTATATTAGTGGTTTCATCTACAGTCCATTTCTATGGGGCCAGATCCTAGTGTGCTTATAAAAATTACCAACTAACTACCCAGACTCACATGTTCTTCAATCAATCAATCAATAATGGGAAAATAAATCATTTCAAATAAATTCAAAATATAATTTCACAAATTAATTTTTCAACATACCATTCTCATTTTAATAAAAAATCACAGGTTTTAATCAATTCATGTTATTTTCAAATAATATTTTAAGTTAATATATTTATCTAAAAGATAAACATCAAATCATTTCATCAAAATAATTTCCAAATCAATCCATAAATTTTTCTCAAATCCAAAAAAAATTAAATTCCATTGATATTTGGGGTTTTTTCACAATTTTCCATGCCATTTCAAATCACATACCAAATATTTTCAATTTTTAGTTTTAAATCAATTTAAAACTCATATAAAATCAATCACTAAAATCAGGGTTTCAATTGTAGGAATAGAAATATGGAACCACCTACCCTTAATCATCGATCAAATCAACACCAACCATAGGAAATTCCAATTAAGAATGGCAGTGAAGGAGATCAAGACAGAATTCCTATATCACAATTCATCAAGATCCAAATCTTATTCAATAGGAAATCATGAGATCACATAATTTTAAAAGAAGGAATGTGGAAGAAATAAGAATGCCAAAACAAGGAAACTCACCAGAGATCAAACATCTAATAGAGATTCCAAGGAGGGTTGGAGTTGCTCAATTCGGGAGATAGAAAACCTAATGTTCAAAAGGAAGAGGCACTTGAAAAAATCCAAAATAAATCAAGCGTGTAAGATAAATAAAATTCCTTGATACAAGGGGATTTACATCTTAATATATTTTTCAAGGAATAAAAACCCACACAACATATATGCTGAAAAAGGTGTTTCCTTAGTTTAATAATCCCGATCAATGAATTTTTTATGTAAGTTCATTATTTATAGTGAAAATATTTTTATTTCATAATCGGTTTTCATGGTTTTTTCCCAAAAATAAATTTACATATCAAACTAAGGATTTATGGTGTAAATTAGTTCTATAGCTTATACCTAGCAACATCCCCTTTTAGAACCACCCACAAAACATCCAACTCAATCTAGACCTAAAGTGAACCCTCTAAAACCTTTGACACATTTATACCCAGACACCATTATTTCAAACAAACATTTATCCCTAAACATTATATCACATTCCTCAGAAAGCTATATACATACCAAATAAAACCTTCCTTATTTTGGGGATGATAAGAGGAAGAAAAAAAGAGAGAATTCCTTTAAATAGGATGTTGCAACCTCCCCACCATAATCCCTTTATATCCCTAGAAATCCTTTCAAGAAGATTAAATATCAAAGAGATGGGGCCACTACTCTCTCATTAATGCATCATTCTCCCATGTCTCATAAAAATAAAAACCCCACTACCAATGCACAAATACTAAAGGCACAATATTCCCATGAAGAATATGTATCTCAGAATCCACAATCCTAATTGGATGCTCAGTCTTGGATAAATTAGTTTCAACATTAAGATATTCTCATATCAGAACATGAGAAGGGTCATAAAGATACTTCTGAAGCTGTGATACATGAAACATGTTGTTGATATATTTCAACTATAGTGGAAGTTCTAAATTATAGGACACTTTAACCACCCTCTCATCCAAATCAAAAGGACCAGAAAACCTCAACAAAAGATTTCCATGTTTCCCAAGATGTTGGTGGCCCAACCAAGGTGAAACTCTCAAGAACACCAGGTCACCTACTGAAAACTACTATAGTCATTAATGATGATCAATATAAGATTTATACCGAATATGTGTCATTAACATGCTCTGATGAATCAAAAAAAATCTTTGAAGTCATCTCTTAGACTGAGATCGGTCAAATAAAGGATACTTCCCCAATATTCAAACATTAAAAAAAAGATATACAAGGATGGGAATACAAGGACTCAAAAAGATCCATTATAATAGGAAACCAGTAACAATTGTTATAGGAAAACTAAACTAGTCCCAAATGGATATCCCAAGATCCACCAAAGTCAAGAATGAAAGAATATAGAATGTCCTCAATAATTGGTATAGCTCATTATTTCTAGACATACTTTTATAAAAGATATGCTATGATCAAATGTACCTGAGATACCAATGCCTTATGGAGGCATCTCCAAAAGAGACAAGTAAAATTGAGATCCCTATCAGAGACTATAACATAAGGAACTCCATGAAAAATAAAAATCTCTTTCACATAGAGACATACTAAATCACCAAATTTGGTAGTATCTCAAATGATTATAAAGTGATCCTGTTTGGTCAGCATATCAATCACCACTTATATCACATTATTCTCTAGATGGGTACATGGAAATCCAATGAAAATTTATATAGAAATATAATCCCACTTCTAGTTTATCACTGTAAGTGGATGAAGAAACCCTTAAGGACTCTAGTGTACAATTTTGACATGTTGGAAGGTATAACAAAAAGAAACAAAGTCGGTGATGGTTCATCTCATACCTAGCCACCAAAATCATCTCAGTATATCATAGAACATCTTTATGGTTATAGGGTGAATTACCCACTGAGAATTATTTAAATCCCCCATCACAGACTCTCTCATAATAAAATCCATAATGCACCAGTTCAAAAAACACAAGATATACTCCAAAGAGAATTTCCACTCACTGATGGTATCCCCACCACAAAGAGAGTCCCCAATTCCAAAGAATTAATCAAAAACTACTAATCCTGAAGAATAATATCGAGAAGAGAATAATTTAACTACATACTCAAAAAAATAACCTCAGACTCATTCTCCCAAACTCACAATTGAAACCTAGAAAAATTAAGCATTGGTTTACACTCTTCTAATGATTCTTTCACTTCTCAGGTTTGAAGTTTACTACTCAAAGCATCTATAATGACATTACTCTTACCAGGGAGTAGTAAATTTCAAAATCAAATGACTATATATACTCAACCCAATTCTACTTTCAAAGATTTTATTCTTTTTGATAAAGGATATAACTTAAGATTTTTTGTTATAATAAATAGTAAACCTTTCCCCAAAAATTTAATGATGCCAACTCTTAAGAGATTGAATCATAACTATGAATTTGAGTTCATGGGTCAGATAATTATTCTCATATAGACTAATAATTTGAGAGTAATAGGCTACCACATGATCATCTTGGATAAGGAAACATACCAAGCCTAAACCCGATTCATCAAAAAAGACTACATATACCTACCCAACCACTAGAAGATTCAACACTAGCGTAGAAGTAAAAAATACATTCCAGATCGACAAAATAAATATGACATTTCTTATCCAAAATGAACTTCGCTCCCTTCTAAGTGAGAGTGGTCATCGGAGAAGAAAACATTGAGAAATCTGTAATGATACAGTGGTAATACCCTACCAATCCTAAGAAGATCCATCCCTCGAAAACATTACACAGTTTCTCCCATGTCATAACAAGTTCCAACTTATCAGGATCAGCTGAAATATAGTGTTACAAAACACATTTCCCAAGAACATCAAGTCCCGAATCTTGAAATTACATTTCCAAAGCTTCTTTAAATTTGATGATTTATCAATATTTCCAAAACTACTCTCAAATTATGAATATGATCCTCCTTGGTATGAGAGTAAACTGGGATGTTGTCTACAAATACCACCATGATGAGTCAAGGTACTGCTGAAATATCCTATTTATCATATCCATAAAAACTATAGGAGCATTAGTTAAACCAAATGGAATAATAGTATACTCATAATGGTCATACCTACTCATAAAATAAATATATTGAATGTTAGAATCTTTTAGTCTAAACTGGTGATAAAAAGAACAATGTTTAATCCGATAGAATCACATCACCCCTTCCACTAGTTAAAATGATCACCAATTTGTGGTAAAAGATATTTTTTATTCATCGTAACTTGAATGAGTTTATAGTATTCAACACATAAGTGAAGTGTTCAATTATCCCTATTCAAAAAGAGAATGGTTTTCAACCATATTGACACACTTGGACGTATAATACCATTCTCTAGTAGACCATACAACTGAGATTTCAAATATTTCAAATTTTTTGGTTCTGTATGGTAAGAAGGGATAGACACCGATTGATTTCTAGGTATTAAATCAGTGGAAAACTCCACATATATTACTAGTTAAAAGCTAGAGATATCAAAAGAAAAACATCATGAAAATAAATGAAAACATGAGGCAGTTCATTACTTAATGGTTCTCCCTATATGTATAAAGAAAACATCGATATTATCCTGCAAAAATCATGAAAAGGATGTCCATCTATACTCAGCCTCAGGTCCCATTCTCCTTGAAAAACTCAACACACCCCATCGAATGTAGTAAACGAGACTCGTCAAAGGTAACATTAAATCTAGACCTTGTGTGAAATTATCCAATCCATCCCCAAAATTATATCAAGAGGTTTCATATTGAGAACCAAAATAATTATGGGTATGATCAATCTCTGATAGTGAAAAAACACAAGATGTACATCTAAGAACCTACTCTCTCCTCATTCAAAGGGGTGTAGTAATATCGAACACATAAGAAGAAATCTATGTAGGAAGGTGTAGCAGGTTCACAACATGAGTCTATATAAACGATTGAGATAAACTAGCATCAAATAATGATGTTACTAAAGATTAATCTATAGTTATGGTACATATCATAGTTCACAATCCTGCATCATCTTATTCTAGAGACTCTTCTACTGCATGATGACGCTTCATTCTAGATTCCTATGGCTAGAACCCCTTATGTATTGAATAATTTGACTTTACCTCAGTTCATTTTGGTGCTGATGTGCCCATTCCACTATATGAATAATAAAAGATATAGAATAACTTTTGTAGGTGTCCTGAGTGTCCACAAGTACTACTAATATTTGGTGCCTCAATACAAACCCATTTTGAATGACCAACCTTGCCACACTAAAAGAAAGTCAAAAGGCCTTTACCAAGGACTTCAGATGATATGGAAGAAGCCTACAATATAGAATGAGCACAAGACTCATCGAATATTATATTTTTTTAATGGTACTCATAGAATTACCACTAGAATAAAAATTAACTCTCATCAATCCTGACATACCATCCAGGTCAAGTTCAACCATAAATGCTCTATCCAACCCATAAACATAAGAATTAATATTCAAAAAGAAAAATTGTGATCAGATATCCAGTCAATGAACTATATTGAACCGTTTATCCCTCATCTTCTCATTGGATACAAAATTAGGTGACAACTAAACAATCTCTACCAACAGTTTTCATATTGTGTCCCGATCCTATTACCCCACTAGAGGTTGAGAAATTCCTTATCTATTAATAAAACCATCAAATCCATTTTGAAGTGATTAGTGAAAATGACTTTTATGTCTTTCCACTCCATTCCCTCATACTTATTCACTATCACCATTGAATCCCACCGTCTCCTTCTAGGTCCCTCAAGTTGGGAGGCATAACATTTCACATTAATCAAATCAGGTGTTTCTAAGAACTCAAAAAGAAGATCTATATTTTTCAACCAATCTTAATCCTCTTGGGGATCATTGTAACCTTACAAATCTATTGGTCTCTAACAAATAAACTCTCGAGAATGATCTGTAGATTCATTACTTAGAGGTTCCACTACCAGAGCATGATGTGAATAGGTGTAGGTACTTGTCTCATAGCATGGATAGCGTGCACCACTATCTCAACAGGATTCTTGTATACTGGAGGATTTGTTTGTTGTGGTTCATTATCAGCTTCCTCCTTTTGCCTATTCAAATGTCTCCTCAGAGTCATGATGCTACACAACATCAAAAAACAATACTAAAAGCATCAGAAAGGATACACAAATAAAAAACTCAAATAATATATATAGGAATATCAATTCCATCAAGTATAATTCATGATTTAGACTTCAACATACTCAGATCAAAATAAGAGAAATGTTTATAAATTAGATCAAATTATTCCTAAAAGACACATTTACCAAACCCACATAGAGACTCAAGGCTCATTATGATGAGAGTGTTCTAGGAACTTGCTCATAACTACAACCTAAGTCCCAATAATCCCAGAACCCATCTACTAGAAACACCCAACTGCATATCAACATCAAGGAAAATGAAAAACCTATCCTCCTTTAATATTTTTTTAACAAACCAGCCTGAATACATTGGTACACTTATACCCAATCCAGCTCTAACATATCCTGAAGGCTGTTCCTAATCCCCATGGGTTTGAGACTATCACCTATCATCATACAAGAGATAATAAGTGTATGATTTTTTCAAAATAACACTGGAAGATAAATATTACAAGTTGGTATTCCAACACTCCTCAAGAAGAATTTACTAGAAACAAACAATTAAAACAACACCCAGATGATGCACTATCAAAAGATATGACATCTACCAATGTTAAATCTCAGACATATCCCATGTAATAGGTGGATCACATCTCCATCGATCACCTCTATCTCTTTGGGTCCCAAGGATCAAGAACACCCACCACCTTTAAGTGGCACTTTCCTTTTTCTAGGACCTCACATAAGACAATCTAAAAATACCCAAAGAAATGGTATGGTGTGAGATAAAATACCAATAGGTTCTCCTAAAGTGTTCCATAATTGATCCCATAACAATTAATCTAGTTTTTCTTTCAATTTAAATAAAACAAGGCATGTAATGGATTTTACATATTTTAGAAAAAACATGATTTCAAAATAAAAATGGCTGGAAGATATATTAAAACATGCTTAAATGAAAATTCTATATAAAAAATTTATATAAAGAATTTGGAATGAATAAAACATTTCTATAATAAATTTCATGTAATAGTCAAATCAAATATATCATATAACTAGGTAATAATCCCTATAGTAAGTTAGTTTTTGGAAATAGGATCCTCACTCTACTCAATTAGTGATCTCAATTCAATGTGTGTACACATCCCTTGGCTATGTCTATTGGGATTCAACTCCCCATTGGGTAAATCATGCCACAATAATTTTATGTCAATGTTGTCATCATCCATCCATTTCTAGGGGTAGATCCTAGATTGTTTTTCCTAATTACCCACTAACAACCTGGTCTCACATGTGCTTTAATCAATCAATCAATCGACCAATCATGGTTAAATCAATCATTTCAAATCAATTTAAAATAAACATTTCCAATTTCAGTTTTCGACATTCCTTTCTCATTTCAAAACCAAATCATAGTTTTTCACCAATTAATTTCAAACCATATTTAAATTTAATCCATTTATTCCAAGGTTGAATATCAAATCATTTAACTAAAACAATTTCCAAATCAATCCATCAATTTTTCGGAAATCCAACAAATAATTTCAATTCCATTGAAATGGGGGGGGGGGTTCAAAATATTATACACCATTTCAAATCACATAACAAATCATTTTAATTCTGGTTTTTTAAATAAATTAAAATATTATCTCAAATAAATCATGAATATGAGGTTTTAAATTGGAGGAAAATAAATATAGAACCAACTACCTTTAATCAATGATCAAATCAACATCCTATAGGGGAAATTCTAAAGAAGAATGAAGGAGAAGGAGATCAAAAAGGAATTCTTTCATCCCGATTAATCAATATAAAAAAAATTCAATAAAAAATCATGAAATCACACAATTGTAAATAAAGGATAATTTAAGTAAGGAGAAACACAAAATAAAGAAACTCATTGGAGATCAAATGCCCAACTGAGACGCCTAGGAGGGATGGATTCACTTACTACGTGAGAGAAAAAACATAAGGTTTGATAGGGAGAGGCACTTGTAGAATTCCAAAAAGAATTTGGAATGAAAAATTAAAAATAATTGTTGGGAACAAGGGGGATTTAAATCATAATATAATATTTAATGGCATAAAACACCCCACCTAGAATATACACTGAAAAGTGTCTCCTTGGGTTAAAAATCATGATCAGTGAATTTACAACTTAAGTTCATTATTTATAGTATAAATCTTTTTATGTTGTAATCCATTTTCATGACATGGGGACAAAAAAAATTACATCATAAACCAAGGAATTATAGCTTAAATTTCTTATGTAGCAAGTTCCTAGTATGAAACCCCTATAGAACCACCCACAATCCCTCCTTATCAACCCATTCCCAAAGTGAACCCTCTAAAACCTTTGACACATTTCTACACAAACTCCATTAATTTAAACAAATATACATCCCCATACATTTTATTATTTTCTTCAATAAATTATGTCCATCCTCGTTAAAACCTTACTTATTTTAGGGATGATAAGATGAAGAAAAAAAGTGGTCACCTTTATCCATGATATTACAAAAATCATAATCAAACCCAACCATGGATACACCATAAGTAAGCTTGTGAGATAATAACCATGAAATATTCCATCATGTGATAAACTAATCATAAATCGAAATGAACTCCATTTGGGATCTAGCCAATAGGAATATGTTCTAGACATGAAAGAAAATCCCTAATCTAGGCCAAGGGTGCATTCAACCAATATAACCTCTAGTGAAATTATACACACTAATGTGACATAAAATCTCTTATGAAATTATACACACAAAGAGTGACAAGTCTATTTCCTGATGCACCCATGGTTGAATATTGGGTTATGTATTTCAAAATACTTTTTAAAACCATGCCCTCATTTAATAAAATATTTTCACATGAATTCCTATCCACTTCCAGGATTGAAGACCAATTTTAAAACAAAACCTCCATTGAAGCATTTGATCAAACACTTAGTGTGCACGAATATGTTTTTAAATAAAATACCTTAAAAACATGAATATCTTCCAACAAGTCGATTACAAGATCAAATCATGCATTTTCATTTAATAACCAAAATTAATTTAGAAGAACATAAAGACATTCAAAAATTTGAACACTTGTATAGAGACACTGCCGCGACCCATCCTCGGGGCCCGTGCCATGACTACCCCAAGCCCGCCTTCCATAGGCCAGGGGCTGTCGACTAGCACCAAAGGCATAAATCCCGATAAAAAGGGAAGGCATTACCTTTATAAAACTAAAAAAACACAAAAGAGTACACAATAGAAGATAACACTAAGTAATAATGAATACAAATAGTAAGTACTGAAAGGAAAGGGGACGGAAATACAAGCCCAACTATAAGTACATTACAACTGAAAAGCTAGTACAACTGCAGTAAAGTAAAACAGAAACCACCGAGTCATCCTCTGGGAATCCCACCTGAAGGGTGGGTATAGATGGTATCCTCAACACCTCAGGTCCTTCTATCTGCTCCGTGTACATCTCTTCAAGTGGTCCACCTCCGGGTACCGTCCAACTCTACAAGTCTCCACCTCGATCAGTGTTGTCCGTCGTCTGCATCTAACACAACGTAGTGCGGGCATAACCCGTGCAGGGGTGAGTATATGATAATCAGTAGGGACCTCGAGACCCCCGAAGGTCTCCTAGAATCCACGAAGGATAACCATAGAAGAAAGATACAATCACGAAGTATCAACCAACTCTACTTAGGTATATGCCCATACATATACCTAAGTTATCTATCACAGTTCGGCTCCAACTCTCTAGCCCAAGCACAACCCAATCCACTGAGGAAAGCAAGTCAATCACATTGATTATAATGATTTAAAGTCAAGAATCATCTCACACAGGGATACATCTTTCGTATAGCAATAGAGATGATCATTTGTAGTCACTGATTCACCTAAGATACCAGACCCACGTAGGATACTAGACCAAATAAGCTGTCAAACCCACGTAGGATACTAGACCAGCTACTCAGTCGGACCCATGTAGGATATTAGAACAGAAGTCAAACTGTCAGACCCGCGTTGGATACAAGAATAGTAGTCATCACTTTCTAACCCACGGAGGATTCCAGTACAGTTGTCGTCGTCATCAAACCCACGGAGGATTCCATTACGGTAGTCGTTGCAGTCGCAGCCAGCTCTAGGGTTCCCGCATACAGCACGCTCGATTCCAGGAGGGTTCACTTCTAGAGCCAAGGGGTCGATACATAAACTATCAAGAAGTCTTGATTTGATGTATCCCAAAGTTCCGTCTCGTCAAAAGGAACCCAACGCGACAGACGGCGCGTCAATTGGACGCCCGGTCTGAGAGTTATTGGCTTTTCCGTTCCAAGGGCCCGGTTGGAATTATGCTCATTCCAAACCCAACTGTTTTCCAAAGTCATCCAAAACTCACTTAGAGTATCACAAAAGGACTGCCTCATCACGAGGATCCCAGTTCTGCAGACGGCACGCCGATCGGACGCACGGTCGTGAGGTTATTCGCATTTAAGTGAAACGAGCCTGGCCCGTTAAGCCCAGTGGGCTGGCGGGTCGGGTCGACCCGATTTGGGCAGGTCTGATCCGGATGGTGTCAGACCTGCCCAGTGAAGCGTGCGGCCCGGCCTGGTGGGGCGAGACCCAGCTTGAGGGGTGCGGCCTGGCCCGGTGTGGTGCGACCCAGCCTGGCGTGGTGCGGCCTAGCTTTGCTGGCCACTACTCGGCCCGGCTGGCCGAGCGGCTCAGCCCGGGTGGCTGAGCGATGCGGGGGGGGGGGGGGGGGGGTGTGGCCCCTCGACTTCTTGAACTGGCGGCGCCGCCCTCCTGTCCTGCCGGTCGGAGCCGACCATTCTTCCCGGCGCAAGCGGCCTGCATGGGGGGGCCGCAATCCTCCTGCGTGGCACCTACAGGTGTCGCGACCTTCATCAACCCGGCCGGCTGACGAGCCAGCCAGTTTGCCCGCCGAAGCGGCCCACAGAGTGAGGGCCGCAGTCCTCCGCAGCTCGGCACCATGGGGCACCGCGGTTCCACCAGCCCGGCCGGCTACGGCTGGCCGGTTCTTCTTCGGCTGAGCGGCCCACAGATGAGGGCCGCGATTCTTCTCCACACGGCTGGCACATTGCTGCCGCTTCCTCCGGTCACCACCACCTCTTCCATCAAAATAAAATAGGGGTCAATGGAGATTCATCGGGTCATGTTTGTTCGGCCCACGCCCTCCATGTTAGGTGGTGTCATATGGATGAAGATAAAACATGGTTTTAACGGGGGATGAAGAACAATTTTATTCAATTAAAATTGAAACAAACCCCCTACCTCTAAATAAGGTTCGTTCATAGATGGAGTCGCGGGAAGGCGGCATCAACTCGTTGACGTCGGGGAAGAAGGGGCTGAGTATGGCGCGCCGTTGGCGTTCCTTGCGGGTGGCTCCTTCTCCTTTGGATTGGCCGGAGATCGAAGGAGATGATCATCGTTCTTTGGCGGTTCTTCGTCGAAAGAAGAACTCTATTCTTCTATTTCTCAAGAGCTCTCCCAAAATTCTCTCAACACAACGAGTGCCAAACTAAAATAATAGGTAAGGCTATTATTTTATTCACACATGAATTTTCAAAATTCAAACACTTTAATTAATTAATTGTAGAGTCCAATTCATTAAGCAAAATTTTTGGCAAAAATTAAAGGGAGAGAGGGAGGTGAAGAGATCACATTAATTAAGGGGAGAGTTGTCAAATTAATTAAGGGGGGATTAATGGGGAGTTTAAGGGAGTTGAAAGGTTAGGGGTTCATGTGGGCCCCACCTCACATTATCCTGTCATGGGAGGTTATGTTGGTGTGGGCCCCACCTATAACTTCCCCATGTTGGATATAACTAAAAACTTTCAATAAAACTGTGTACTACAATTTTATTTATTTTATTCTAAATCCCCAAAAATTAACTCTCAACCTGCATAAAACAAAACTACGGTAAAGGTCCCCTTAAGTGAATACCGGAGCTTTTATTTCATCAGTGTACTCAGATTTCAATTCCGAGCACCGGTTCAAAAGATAGAAAAACCTGCACGTACGTTTACTGAACGTACCCGAACAAAACTTCAGAAATTGATTACGGGCACCCCGGGCCTCAGAATCAAGTGCTGTCAGAAACCGAAGACTTGTAAAATTCCAAAGTATTTAAGAAAAAAAATATCCTTGAAATTTGAGGGTCTTTACATTACTCCCACCTCAGGGATTTATGTCCCCATAAAGCTACAACACACACTAGGGAAACAAATGGGGGTACTGAGCTCGCATCTGAGCCTCCCACTCCCAAGTGCTCTCCTGGAGGTTCCCGTGCTGCCAGCGAATGCGCACCAGAGGAATCGATCATCCATATAGGACCAACTTCTGTAGATCCTCGATCTCCACTGAGACCTCTATGAATTTCGCCTCGTCATCGATGTCCAGCTCCCCATGGTCGATGATGTGGGATGGGTCATGCACGTATCTTCTCAGCTGAGATACGTGGAAGACGTCATGCACCCGGTGCAATTGAGGTGGTAGAGCCAGGCGGTAATCTACCTCTCCTACTCTGCTGAGGACCTAGAAAGGCCCGATGAATCATGGAGATAACTTACTGTCCCAGCCAAATCTCCATAGACCTCATCGAGGTGAGACCTATAGGAAAACATGGTCGCCATCCTCAAACTCCAGTGGTCTCCGTCTCCTATCAGCATAGGACTACTGTCTTCTCTGTGCAGTCTTCATCTGCCCCTGGATGATCTACACCTTCTCCATCGTTTCCTGAACCATCTCTGTGTAAGGGTTGGTGTCATGAGAACCAACTATTTTGTACTTTGATTATATGAATGTTCACTTATTATATATTGTTCATTGTTATGCATGACTATAATATAATAATGTCCTGGAATATTTGTTGCATTGATAAGGTCATGGAAAATCCCTGCTATGATAAGAACATTGAAATGCTATAACAATATTCTTAAATAAAGTTCTACAGTTTGATGACATACTATGATAGGACACATAGTATACAGACCGTCAGGTGTGAGTACTCGTAAGAAGAAGAGACTCTCTCTCATGGAGTTCGCACTTGGTAGTCTCCAAGATGGGAGATTATGAGAACAGACCCACCAGTAGCAATTCTGCATGTCTTGGTGTCATCGGACATTTCTATATACAAGTGTGTGTAATGGTCCTTATATTGGAAGATTATCATTAACTCATGTCATGACTCGCACACTTATATTTACTGATGAAAACCATCACGCAGACAGTTGGCAGGAAGTAGGGTACGTTGGGTGCGTCACGAGTGACATGTTGTTAATGGATAAGTTGAGGAAGGATTTGTCCTTTCCATTTATGGAAGTTGATATCTCATCCCTTTGATTGAAATAGAACTGTCTCATTAAATTCAATGGCCATGGTGTAAACGACGAGTTTATTTTAGGAAGTCAAAGAACAACAGATCAAGTATTTAGGTTTATGACACTGCCATGAAACCTTCTTGATGAGATATCGAGACAAAGGGATTAAATTACACAGTAAGCATTTGTATGAGGTGATACATTAGTTCGGCATCAACTTCTTTCTCTTGGGTACCTTGACCCATTGCTAAACAGTAATCTTGGACTTTAGGCAAGATCGCCTAATGCCAACGAGAAAGAGGCCTAGAGGGTCACACACTATGTGTATTCAAGTATCTCAAGTAGAATAAAGATTATTCTCATACGTGGTTTAATAATTATTCAAGGAAGCCTAAATAATTTTAATGATGGAGGAATAAGGAAATGAAAAAGAAGATATACACATCATGTATTAAAGATTACACACTGTGTAGTTTTTCATGGAAAACAAGTACACGCCGTGTATTAATAATTACATGCCGTGTAGATTTCTTTATGGAAAGGAAATGAATAAATGAAAACAAGATATACACACCGTGTACATTTAAAGTACAAGCCGTGTAGTTTTCAATGAAAAACAAGTACACGTCGTGTATTTATTAATACAGGCCGTGTAGTTTTTCCACTCGGGATTTTGAGGATATAATATTGTTTTAAATGATATTTATTATAATCTGTGTGAGAGCATGTAAAGGAATTATTTATTCAAAATGGGTGTTTTAAATAAGAGTCAATGAAATAAATAAAAAACGTAACATGTTTTTTTATTGTCATAACTCTACAACCTCAAACCTGATTATAAATATCCTCACAACCCCAACTCTTTTCTGACACACAAGAGAATCATTGTGCACAACAACTCTGGAGAATTCTTTCAAGGCTGAAAGAACATCTTCCTCCAAGAACGCTCTCACGACTGAGAGAGATCCTATTCCATTGGTTCAAGACAATCTATGGCGGAAAACTCAAGAAAAGGTTTCTCCACGCTAGCACTCAGAGACTCCTTTGGCGACATCCTGAGATATGAGGTACACGTGTGGATCACTCCTAGAGAAATTCTATACATGGCTTCTGCGACGCAACGACGAATCACATCAGAACATGATCAAGAACATCAACGAAGAAAGAACACCCAAAATGTATTTCTTTTAGATTGATTAAATTAATTATAATCAACCTGTAACGATCCTACTTTGTGGTTCCAGGACTTTCCTTTTCTTTGTTCATTTCTGTGATTCGATCCGTGGAGACTGGCGTTTATTGTCGTATTGATCCCAGATTGATCATTGTTAATGAGAAAAAGCCAAGTGGGCACATCCACCCACACGCTTTCGCTGCGCCCGGAACCTTCAAATGGTATCAGATGGAGGTTACAACGTTGATTATAGTTATTTAATTTTCGTTGATAATTTATGCATTTATATTTGATTCAATTCAAAATAAATCATTCTATAAATATGAATAAACTAGATCTGTTCTTTCTCCTTCGTTTCCTGATTCATATCACAAAAATGACCTTTTAATTTTAATTTTGATTAAAAAAAACGAGGAACTCATCTGGAGGAGCTGCTCTTTCTGTCTATACAACACAGGAGTACACGACGTGTAATGAAAACTACACACCCCATACTTAGGTTCAATGAACCAGCACTGGTCTGCCAAACCACACCGTGTGAATTAAGTATGCCTAATTATTGATTACGCCGTCTTGACCAGAAATGAACGGCACGTGGAAAACAGGAATACACGGCATGTATGTTGGAGAAACACGCCGTGTAGTCTAATCCGTTCCAGGTGAAACCGTGTACAAGGAGAAGTCATGTTCCGTGTACATGGGATTGGCAAGCCGGTTACCGTGTAACAAAAAAGTATACGCCGCATACTCCAAAAAATTTCCAAAGTATAGAAAACACGCCAAATCCCTCGGTGTGTACTTTGGATAAAGGGTGAAAAGAAATACACACCATGTAAATATAAACTACACGCCATGTACTTTCTAGAAATTTCACCAGGTCTCCTCCAAAAGTACAAAGACCTGTACAAGGAATATGGATGAGAAGAATCTCAAGGAATTTCAGAAAGGAATTTAAGATAAAGAATTAATTAATTATAAGATCATAATTAATTGAATTTGAGTGCGAATTATCTTAAATGAAAGAACGATTAAAATAATTTGAATTATAAATATGTGTAAATGTCGTTGCATGCTATGGATGATCATGAGCTAGACCAAAGACCCTTTGTATGTGTGTATGGTTTCATTTATATTTGTTTAATTTAAATTTGTTGGCCTGCGAGCCTTCTTCCAATAAAATGTAGGGCCTGCGTGCCCATGGTTTCTTTAATGTAAAACCCATTTAATAGAGAATCTCCCAAGCCAGAGGAGACGGTTCAAAATTTGAAGTTGTGGTGAAACCAACACAAGAAGATACAAAGGTGGACAGGTGGGAGCTGCAAAACACGAACCATCTATTCAAGGTGTTCTTCCATAGGTTAGGGTTAGCTTATCAAACAACTGGATAGGCTAACCAATAGAAGCTCATGATCATGCCATCTTATTTTATTACTATCTGATTGCATGGTTTATTTATTATGTATGTGTTTTCACGATCACATAATTAATGAAATAAAAAAGCATGCAAAGATGGAATAAAATAAAAACCGGACTATGAGTAAACATTATCAGAACAAGGTTAATCACTTAAGCTAGCATCACTTAATATTAACAAGCATGTGATAATGTAAAACTATACATAAAAGATTAAAATCCCTCAATACCATATTAAGTCAGACCAAGACTTTCGTTACTTGATTAAGGGAAACCTCAATAAAACTATGTGTTTGGCCAACCCTTGTTGGGACACTTACTTTTATAAAGGAAGCCCTTATGAAAGGTTTCAGGTTGAATTAACCATATTACATAAAGAGGAGTATCCCTTGCTTGACTTGATGTAATATTGGAGGCAAGAGTTGAGGAAATCCATGTCAGGATTTCAGGATTGGGGAGTCCACTCAACAGATCAAGGAACTATAAGCTCACAGTTGGCAAAGACCTGCTATCCTAAATACCTTCAAATAGCTTGACCAACCCTTGTTGGGGTTATGCGAAGGGGAATATGGATCCTTGCCACTAGAATTTCAAAGCAACTGGAAATTCCAAGTTAAATGGTGAGGGCCATTGGGACTTGATAAAATAGTGGGAGACTTAATAAAAATTTTATTATTTCTCATAAAATGTAATCAAGAAAGTAATGATAAATCTTCTATTTTAATTTGTAGAATAAAAATGACAAAATCGTCAACCACATTTTCTCTATGATCAATTCTAGATAAAGAAAATATCCTCACCAGTAGTAACATTTAGGAATGGTTTAGGCGCCTTCGGGTAATCCTATGCCATGAACAAAAGTTTTACGTGCAGGAGTCCTCACTTCCTGATCCGCCTTCTCAAGGGGCGAGTGATAAAGTTTTCCTGGTCTATGATCAATATTTGAGCGATGCACTCGATGTTCAATGTTTGATGTTGTCATCAATGTCTAGTGATCTCATGAAGTCTCATGGAGACATGGATTACTAAAGCATGCTCGAGCACCTCCGTGGTCTATACCAGGAGAGAGCAAGAGATGAAAGGTTTGAGATCTCCAAGGCTCTAATCTAGAGCAAGCTTGGAGAGGGTTCCCTAGCTGGGACTCATGTAGTCAAGCTCATTGGCTACATTGAGCGCTTGGAGGTTCTAGGGTTTAAACTCCCTGAATAACTGGGCACCGATCTCATTCTCACATCACTCCCCCAGAGCTTCTCAAACTTTGTTGTGAACTTCAACATGAACAACATTGAGAAGTCTTTCTATGATCTTCTTATCCTTATTCACCAAGTGGACAATGACATGATGCATGAAAATCCTTCTGTCCACATGGTGAATAAAAGGAAAGGTAAGGTGAAGATATTTATGACCAAAGCTTCCTCAAGGCCTTACAAGAAAAGGAAGATCAAAGGGGAGGCAAGGGAATAGTATTCTGTTTGTTTCACATGTGGTAAGAAGGGCCACTGGAAGAAAAACTGCACCCAGCCAAGGAAACAAGGGGAATATTCAGGTGCGTTTGTTATCGAATGAAATCTATCTATTTCTACTAATTGGGTATTAGACACTTCTTGTGGTGCCCACATCTGTATCCAAATACAAGAACCAAGTAGATTTAGGAAGATTGATCAAGGGGAGGTAGATCTACGAGCATCCAACGGAGCCAGACTTGTTGTTGTAGCTGTCGGGGACTACCACCTCACATTTCCAACTGGAATGATCTTGGTGTTAAAGGGTTGTAATTATGTGCCTTCTATTACTAGAAACATTATTTCAGTATCTAGATTAGAAACTGATGGATTCATGTTCAAGTTTGGAAATGAATGTTGCTACTTTTATAAAGATAGTATTTGTTTTGGTAGGGAACATTTATATAACAACCTTTATGTGTTAGACTACACAAACCAAGTAATGTCAATCGATAACGAAGTCAATTCACATGACTCATACCACACCCAACTTTGGCATCACCGGCTAGGTCATGTCAATTAGAAATGTTTGACAAAATTACATCAAGATGGGTATTTAGATTATTTTGAACTAAAACCACTTGGTGTATGTCATGCGTGTCTACAAGGCAAAATGACCAAAGCCCCATTTAGTGGGAAAGGTGAAAGGGCTAAAGAGCTTCTAGAATTAGTTTACACAGATGTGTGTGGACCATTTCCAGTTGAAGCAAGGGGTGGGTTCTCATACTTCATAAATTTTACTGATGATTTTAGTAGATATGGATATATTTACTTAATGAGGTATAAGTCAGATTCTTTTGATCGGTTCAAAGAATACAAGAATGAAGTTGAGAACCATCCTGGTAAGAAGATTAAGAAACTCCGCTCAGAAAGAGGAGGAGAATATCTTAATAAGGACTTTATTGATTTATTACGGGATTTTGTGATTCCATCTCAACTCACTCCTCCTTATACACCTCAATGGAATGGTGTAAGTGAAAGGAGGAACCACACCCTGTTGGACATGGAGAAATCAATAATGAGTCATGCAAGTCTTCCAATATCCTTTTGGGGATATGCATTACAAAGAGCAGAACACATACTAAACCAAGTACCAACTAAATCGATAAATCGTATTCCATACGAGTTATGGAGTGGACGCAAAGCCATGTTATCAAATTTACATGTGTGGGGTAGCGAAGCATTTGTTGAGGCCTTTCTAGGTAACAAAATTTCACCCCGAGGTACAAAGTGTATCTTTATAGGATATCCCAAGGAAACAAGGGGCTATTACCTATAAAACCCCTCAGAAAAAAGGTTATAGTGGCAAGACACACCATATTCCTTGAGAGGGAGCACATCTCCAAAAGAGATAGTGGGAGCAAGATAGACTTCGATGAAGTCAAGGCTCAAGATACACAAGAGTTGGTACAAGAACAGATTCCACAAAGCCCCGTGGAAGAACAATCTGTTCCAAAGACACAAAAACTACGTAGGAGCATGGGAGAGGTGAGAGAACCAGAACGATATGGTTTTCTTATCACTGAGGATGGTGAATCATTATTAGTTTACAATGATGATCCTCTTACCTACAAGGAAGTAGTTGAAGGCACATACGTTTCCAAGTAGCAAGAATCCATGAATTCTGAAATGGATTGCATGTACCAAAACCAAGTCTGGATTTTGGTAGATCCTCCAGTTGATGTAAAGACTATTGGTAATAAATGGTTATTCAAGAAGAAACTGGACATAGAGGGGCAAGTCAGCACCTATAAGGCACGACTGGTTACAAAAGGTTTTAGACAGAATCAAGGAATTGACTATGATGAAACTTTTTCACCGGTTGCGATGCTGAAATCCATAAAAATCCTATTGGCCATTGCCTCTTACCATGAATTTGAAATTTGGAAAATGGATGTCAAAACAACATTCCTTAATGGGAACCTCCAGGAAGATGTCTACATGACACAACTTGAAGGGTCTGTGACTCCAAAGGATGCCAACAAGGTATGCAAGTTGCAGAAATCCATTTATGGATTAAAGAAAGCATCAATGTCATGGAAATTTTTTTTGATGAAGCTGTAACAGAATTTGGATTTGTTAAGAATTAATGTGATCCTTGTATCTACAAGAGGTTTAGTGGAAGTGCAATTGTTTTCTTAATAGTATATGTTGATGACATATTACTAATCAGAAATGAAGTACATGTCTTACAGTCAGTTAAGGAATGGTTGCATAAATGTTTCTCAATGAAAGACTTGGGCGAGGCAGCATAAACTCTTGGGATTAAGATCCATCATGACAGATCCAAGAGAATGTTGGGCCTAAGTCAAAGTACATACATTGACAAGATACTGAAGAGATTCAGTATGGAACAGTCTAATAGGGGATTGTTTCCAGTGTCACATGTCATTCATCTTTCCAAGAAAATTTGTCCTTAGACACATAAGGAAAGAAAGAGAATAGAAAATATCCCTTACGCATCCGTGATCGGGTCAGTCATGTATGATATTCTATGTACGAGGCTAGATGTTTCTTACGCATTAAGTGCGGTAGGCAGATAACAAGCTGATCCAGGAGACCGCCATTAGATGGCAGTCAAGACTATCCTTAAGTATCTGAGTCATACTAAGGATATGTTCCTAGTTTATGGAGGAGATGAGGAACTAGTCATCAGAGGACATGTAGATGCTAGTTTCCAGATTGACCAAGATGACATGAAGTCGCAGACTGGATACATCTTCAGTTCGAATGGTGGTGCAGTGAGCTGGAAGAGCTCAAAGAAAAGTGTGGTGGTAAATTCTATGGTCGAGTCCGAGTATATCACAACTTATGAGGTAGCTAAAGAAGCTGTATGGTTGCGAGGATTCATCCAAGAGATGGATGTAGTAGCGAGTAGTAAAGATCCTATCACACTCTATTGTGATAATACTGCAGTGGTCTCACTTACAAAAGATCCAAGGTCACATCAGCGGACAAAACACATACTTCAGAAGTATCATCTCTTGAGGGATTTTTCTCAGAGAGGTGAAGTTGCAGTGAGCAGTATTTCCATAGAAGACAACGTGGTGGACCCCTTGACTAAATCCTTGACTCAGCAGAAACATGATCATCATGTGAGGTCTAGCAGACTAAAAGTCGTAGGAAGTTGGCTCTAGTCCAAGTGGGAGTTTGTAACGGTTGGTGTCCGCCTCAAAATTAAATTTTTTGTTATAAAGAAATTTTTAGGGAAATGGAAAAACCAGAGTACACAACCAGGATACCACTACGTGCTGAAAGTGCTTACAAAATGGTTAAACACAAGGCTAATATTACTTGACTCAGCTGCTCTGTAGAGCTCCCAGTGTATCTTACCCACCTGGATGTCAGGATCCTCTCTGATAAGCTCTTCAAGGTGGGTAATCATCCTCTCCATAATCTGAATAAATTCCTCTGAATTAATTTTATCCTGATTGAACCCTCGGGCCAGAATTCTATCTTGTTTATCTAACCACACTTCTTGATCCTCTATGGCATCAACTTGCAGCCTTCGTCCATAAATTCTGTTGAGCTCCTCTTCTAAAACATTGGGACATATGGCCTGCTCAATCATTTCTTCCTTGGAGTGAAAGATAAGTTTCAAGCATTCACCATTCTCTTCTTCTTTACCACTTTTAAGCCTGTTTGGTTCTTATATTTCCCCCTCCTAAAGGGTTTTGCTTACTTTATTCTTTTCCTTCTTGGCCAACCTAGTCTCCATTGGTTTTGGCAGGTGACAATAATCCTTGCGACCCTTAGTCTTTTTCCCCTGGACCACAGTACATTTCCCTGAATCTCTAGAGACTTTTTCCCCCTTCTTCCGTTGAGGACTGTGTGGGCCTTTTCCTTTACATCGGTCCATGATATCCATTGAAGGGATACTATAGCTATCATCCCCTGAATCATCATCATCTGGAGACAATAGAGGTTCATGAACATCCAAGCCAACAAACCGATTCCCCAACTTTAACTGTGTGACTTCATTGCGAGGCTTCGACTTATAATGAGGATGGTCCTAATATGCCTTCTTCTTCATGAAATTTCCCTTCCCCCCAGACACAACCTTCAGATGAGTATCCCCGAGGGAGTTAGGATCTAACGGCCTCAAGACATTCACTTTGGCCTACTTATCTTGTTCGCTGGAAGATGTTGTAGCAGACAAGAATGATTTCCCCTGAACCAAAGATGATCCCGTGGATTGTTCATATCCACGTCCCATGAATTGCAGTTGATTGTTCATGTCCACCCAGCCTCTCCTGGGAGAACCTCCAGGACCTTGAGCCTCGCTGCCCTCACCTTCCTCAGCCAGGATGGGTGAGACTGGAGGAATCCCCGCAGCCACAACTAAAGACCTCTCCAGGACATCTCCCTTAACACCCAAATCTTGCAGCAACCTACCAAAAACATCAGCAACCCTCAGGCCTGCCTCCTTATGTTGCCCAGACTTCTCAACCCTCATAAAACTCTGAGGAGGCCATTCCTTATTCTCCTCTCAGGAGATGGTCTCCACATCATGAGAATTATGGATCCCAACCATCACCATCGCTCCTGGAACCTCCCCGCGCTCCACCTCAAGCTCACCCAAAGCCACACTTGCGTGCGACTGAACTTCCACCACTGGAACCACCAGCACCTCCGAAGACTTATCCCGAATCACGTGGGGACATCCAGAAGACACATGGCCAAGTTTTCTGTATCCCCTACAGAACGCGGGCCACGAATCAAACACCACCCACTGCTTCAATCTCAATTATTCTCCAACCAAAATCCACAGCCACTCGGTTGGGGGTTTTGAAATATCAACCTCAATACAAGCGCGGGAAAAAATGGGGTGACAGACCACAGAGGTGCGATAATCATAACATAAATACCGTCTAATCAAATTCCCAAGCATATAGATAATAGAGGGATTTTGGAAAGGAAGATGGAAATCTGGAAAACTAACCCAAACCGCGACCGAAGGCGGATCGCGATTCATGTTGAAATCGAACGACCATCGTAGGAGGAAAGAAACCGCACCCATCCAACACCCGCAGAGCACTGGACCAAGCGACGACCATGTCCTCCTCTGTTGCGAAGCGAGTCATCAATTGACGCCAGTCGAGAAAACCCACCACCACTTGATTTTGAAGACCCCAAGTGCCGAAGACGAAATGGTCAAAGGCATCGACCGAGGGACGACGACCTCTGAAATGAGCCACTAGCATTGATCTGTGAATATCTGAAGCAGTATTGAACTCCTTAAGAGAAATCGTGAGCTGAGGAGATCCTTTGTGGAGGTCGGGAACCTTAGGGCTAAGAAAAATTGCCGGAAATGGATGATGAAAAGCTGGGTTGGTGAAGGGGATGAACGTCAGATCCACTGGGGAAATATTCCCCCCTCCCCCCACCGGGGAGGAGGGGGCCAGATCCACAGGCATCTTCTGCATGACTATAATATAATAATGTCCTGGAATATTTGTTGCATTGATAAGGTCATGGAAGATACCCGCTATGATGAGGACCTTGAAATGCTATAACAATATTCTTAAATAAAGTTCTATGGTTGGATGACATACTATGATAGGACACATAGTATACAAACCGTCATGTGGGAGTACTCTTAAGAATATGAGAATCTCTCTCATGGATTTCGCACTTGGTAATCTCCAATATGGGAGATTATGAGAACAGACCTGCCAGTAGTAATTTCGCATGTCTTGGTATCATCAGAAATTTATATCTACAAGCGTTTGTAATGGTCCATAGACTGGAAGATTATCATTAACTCATGTCATGACTCATGCACTTATATTTACTGAAGAAAACCGTCATGCAGACAGTTGGCGGGAAGTAGGGTACGTTGTGTGCGTCACGAGTGACATGTTGTTAATGGATAAGTCAAGGAAGGATTTTTACCTTCCATTTATGGAAGTTGATATCTCAGAACATTGATTGAAATAGAACTGTCACATTAAATTCCATGGCTATGGTGTAAACAACAAGTTTATTTCAGGAAGTCAAAGAACAACGGATCAAGCATATAGGTTTAGGACACTGCCATGAAACCTGCTTGATGATATATCGAGACAAAGGGATTAAATTACACAGTAAGCATTCGTATGAGGTGATACGTCAATGCATTGTCAACTTATTTCCCTTGAGTGCCTTGGCCCGTTGCTAGATAGTAATCTTGGACTTTAGGCAAGCTCACCTATTGCCAACGAGAAAGAGGCCTAGAGGGTCACACACTAAGTGTATTCAAGTATCTCAAGTAGAATAAATATTATTCCCGTAAGTGGTTAAATAATTATTCAAGGAAGCGTAAATCGTTTTAATGATGGAGGAAGAAGAAAATGAAAAACAAGATATACACGTCGTGTATTAAAGAATACACATCGTGTAGTTTTTCATGGAAAACAAGTACACGCCATGTATTAATAATTACACGTTGTGTAATTTTCTTTATTGAAAGGAAATAAATAAATGAAAACAAGATATACACGCTGTGTACATTGAATGTAAATTCCGTGTAGTTTTTAATGAAAAAACAAGTACACACTGTGTATTTATTAATACACGCCGTGTAGTTTTTCCAGTCAGGATTTTTAGGATATAATATTGTTTTAAATGATATTTATTATAATCAGCGTGGGCGCATGTCAAGGAATTATTTATTCGATATGGGGGTTTTAAATAAGAGTCAATGAAATAAATAAAACGCGTAACGTGTTTATTTATTATCATAACTCTACAACCTCAAACCTGATTATAAATATCCTCACAACCCCAACTCTTTTCCGATAGACAAGAGAATCGTTGTGCACAAAAACTCTGGAGAATTATTTCATGGCTGAAAGAACCTCTTCCTCCAAGAATTCTCTCAAGACCGAGAGAGATCCTCTTCCATCAGATCAAGACGATCTAAGGCAGACAACGCAAGAAAAGTTTTCTCCATGCTAGCACCCGGAGACTCCTTTGGCGATGTCCCAAGATACGAGGTACATGTGTGGATCACCGCTAGAGGAATTCTACACTTGGCTTCTGCGACGCAATGATTAATCACATAGTAATGTGATCAAGAACATCAATGAAGAAAGAACACCCAAAAGGTATTTATTTTAAATTGATTAAATTAATTATAATCAACCTGTAACGATCCTACTTTGTGGTTCTGGGACTTTTCTTTTCTTTGTTCATTTTTGTGATTCGATCCGTGGAGACTAGCATATATTTTCCTATTGATCCCAGATTGATCATTGTTAATCACAAAAATCCAAGTGGGCACATCCACCCACAGGCTTTCGCTGCGCTCGGAACCTTCACTCTGGTCCTACAAGTGCTGACTCCCCAGGTTTAGTCCAGCATAGAGGTGATCTGCAAGGTCGGCCATACAATGCCTCATATGGTTCCATCCTAATGGTGGAGTGGTAGCTGTTGTTGTACGCAAACTCCACCAAGGGTAAATGATCCTCCCATCTGCGACCAAAGTCATGGACACATGCACGGAGCATGTCCTCGAGAGTCTGAATGGTCCTCTCAGTTTGACTGTCCGTTTGAGGATGGAAGGTGGTGATCAGATGTAGCTGCATCCCAAAAGCCTCCTGTAACCCCTTCCATAGCCGGGAAGTGAATCAAGCATCTCGATCGGAAATGATAGAAGATGACACACCATGAAGCCGTATGATCTCCTGAATGTAGAGGCATCCTAAGCTCTCTACTAAGCCCTGCTCTATGATCGGTAGGAAGTGGGCCAACTTGGTGAGTCAGTATATGATCACCCAGAAAGAGTCGTGTCCTCTGGATGTACGTGGAAGACCCATCACAAAATCCATGGATATCCCATCCCACTTCCACTTTGGGAACTCTAAGGGATGTACCAAGCCTGTTGGTACCTGGTGCTCCGCCTTCTCTTGCTAACAAGTGAGGCATCGTGAAATGAACTCTGCTACAACCTCCTTCATACCCAGCCACCAGTGCTGTCGTCTAAGGTCCCAGTACATCATTTCCACTCCTGGATGTACCACTAGAGGGGAAGTGAGAAACTCCCTTAGCACTTCCTCTTGCAGTGCAACTGGTACCATAGTACGTCCCCTGAAGTGGATGACGTGCTCCCCTCCTTCATAAAATCCATATGGTGCCTGCCCTAAGGATATCTGAGCACGTCGCGTCTCACAGTCAACATCCCCACGCTGAGCCTCTCTGACTCGCTGAAGGGGTGGAGGAGTGACTGTGAGAGACTGAAGAAAAGCTACTCCATTTCTATCCAAAAAGGATATCTACAACGCGGCTAGCTGCTCTGTTGCCTCTCCTAGCAGCTGAATGCCCGATCTCCTACTGAGAGCATCTGCTACAACATTCCCCTTCCCAGGAGTATAGAATATCTCGAAGTCATAGTCCTAGAGTAACTTGAGCCATCACCGCTGTCTCAGGTTTAGGTCCTTCTGCGAGAAGATGTACCTGAGACTCTAGTGGTCAGAGTAAACTGTAAATCGCTCGCCCATCAGATAGTGTCGCCACATCGTCAAGGCGAAGACCATTGCTGCTAACTCCAGGTCATGGGTAGCATAGTTCTGATCGTTCTCTCTCAGCTGATGAGAACCATAAGCGATCACCACTCGCTCCTGTATCAGGACACACCCGAGTCCAGTCCCTGATGCATTGCAGTAAACTATGTACCCAACTCCCTCCTCCAGCAGCCTCAAGATGGGTGCACCGGTCAATCTCTGTCTTAGCTCCTGAAAGCTCTGCTGACATCTATCTGACCACATGAAGGGTTTCCCCTTCTTTGTCAAAGCAGAAAGTGGTGCTGCAACTCTGGAGAAGTCTGGCACAAATCTCCGATAGTACCAAGCTAGATCCAGGAAACTCTGCACCTCCGTCACCCTCCTGGGTGGATCCCAACAAGTACTGCCTCGATCTTCGCAAGATCCACTACAACTTCTGCCTCTGAGATGACTTGTCCCAAGAAGTGAACCTCTTGAATCCAGAACTGGCACTTAGAGAGATTACCATAAATCTGGTGCTCTTGGAGTGTATCCAGTACAACCCGCAAATGGTAGGCATGCTCCTCCTCAGTAGTCGAGTAAATCAGTATGTCATCGATGAAAAATACGAAAAATCGATCAAGGTAAGGATGGAAGATCCTGTTCATGAGACTCATGAACACTGCTGGAGTGTTGGTTACGCCAAAGGGCATAACCAAGAACTCGTAGTGGCTATACCGACACCTGAAGGCCATCTTCTTCATTTCCTCATCTCGAACTCTGAGCTGCTGATAGCCTGACCTGAGGTCTATCTTCAAGAACCATCGTGCTCCCTTGAGCTGATCAAAGAAGTCATCAATCCTCGGAAGTGGGTACTTGTTCTTCACAGTCACCTGATTTAGGTGACGGTAGTCGACACACAGTCGCAAGAGCCCATCCACCTTCTTGGGGAACAAAATCAGAGATGCCCAGGGTGAAACACTGGGTCAGATAAATCCCTTCCCCTGCAAGTCCTCCAGCTGTACCCGTAGCTCACGAAGCTCGACGGGAGCCATCTGATATGCTGGAGTAGATATCAGTGTTGTCCTGGGGTACAAGTCTATGTAGAAGTATACCTCTCTAAGAAGAGGTAGTCCTGCAACGTCTTCAGGAAAAACATCCGCGTACTGATCCACCACTACAAGAAAACTCGGACTCCGCACATCAACCGCTCCAAGGATGAGACTAGCCAACTGATGTGTGATCAACTACCCTATCCTCTGCGTAAGTCCATATTGCACTGCAAAGGCTCCCTTCACACCAGTGAAGGTGAACCTGCTTCCATCCATGTGGATACACCACACATTGCGCCTAATACAGTCAATCTGATCATGGACGGTAGATAACCAATCCATACCCAGGATGACGTTGTACGACCTCGACGCTACTAAAAAAAGATCCCATCCGAAGCTCTCACCTCCTAGAGTAAGCTCACACTACTGGAACTAGTGCGTAATCGTTGAGTCTGCTCTCATAGGAGTATCTAGCCATAAGGATCGAGCCAATGGATCTGTCAGAATATCCGAGCTCCGAACAGGGGTAGCAAAAATAAAATAATGACTTGCACATGTTTCTATAAGTACTGTAGAAAGGGTGGAGTAGACACAAATAGTACCTCAAATCATCTCATGTGCGCCGTGGTCATAAGCCTCGACTGCCTAGAGCTGAGCCTGCCTCTGTCCGTCAGCTCCCTGTGGTCGGGGTGGACATCCTAGTGGTGGTGGTGGTAGAGCCTCAAAACGTCATCCACCACCCGCTGCTTGACTAGCTCCTCTGCCTCGTCCACCTGCTCCTAGAAGACCACCATTGTTGAACCTCTGCCTATGTCTGGGAGGTCCCTCTACTATCTGTTTCTCATCTGCACGGCGGGTCGGGCAGTCTCGAGCCATGTGACCCTGCCCGCCGCATGCATAGCACTACTTGCTCCTCGTATAGATGGCTCTATTTCGGGTTCCCAAAAAAACCTATCCTGTATCCTAAGGTCTCTCTCCTGATGGCCTGGTCCCCTTGGACCTCTGCATGAACTATCTATTGCCGGCTTCAGAAGACTGCGCTATGTGTCGCCCTGCGGTGGGTCTCGCTACTGGTGTCAGCTCAATGAGAAAGCTCTCCACAAGAAGGGCTCACTTCAGCACTCCCACCTGCGTTAGAATGCTGAGGGAGATCATTGAAGCCCTGATCTCATGTATGAGTCCTTTCTCAAAAGTCTGGGCCCTGAAGAATGGGTCTCGTACCATGTCTGGGGAGTAGCATGAGAGGTCGGTAAACCTCGCTGAGTACTAAGCTACTATCATGCTGCTCTTCCGCAGATGAAGTAACTCCTGAATCTACACTGCACGAAGGGTGGCTGGAAAAATCTCTGAGCGGAAGAGACTCTCGAAGTCCGTCCAGAGTAAAGATGCCTCATCATGCACCTAGAACATCGGGCTCCACCATCTACTAGCTCCTGCTTGCAGGAGACTCGCATCAAGGATCACCATAAGGTCGGCTGGTGTCCCTACCAATCTGAAAACCCTGACGATAGCCTCTAGCCAATCCTCGGCTGCCTGAGGGTCCGTATCTCTGCAAAACCTGGGCGGCCTCTATCGCTGGAACTCGTGAAGCACACTCAGACGGCGTGCACTCTCTGCTACTGGGTCTGGTGGTATCGGTGGCCCAATGGGTAGTGGTACCGCTGGTGCCTCTGCTATGATGGGGCCCTACACCGAGGTCTCGTCGCTCGGTGGGATGCCATCTCGTACGCAACTCGGAACCCTTGCTGGCAGCCTTCGTGGGGATATACTAAAAAGAAATAGGTGCGTCACAGTCAAACAATATACCTGGTGAGCTAACACAATGTAATCACAAAGAATACTTTTGAAACACACATGCAATCAGTGTTTTCGTGCACCAAGTCGGAAATCAGAGATCAGGGTCCTGGTGTATGGATACATCGGCCGCTACACCAACACTGAACTCCCTGGACTGATAACCACACTCAATACTCTTAAAAATATTGCTTCATAGAAAAGAATAATCAGAGTCCTGAGTTCTGCAGTAGAACTGACTCCTTTGATACCAATTTGTCACGACCTGTCCTTGGGGCCCATGTCGTGACTACCCCAAGCCCGCCTTCCATAGGCCAGGGCCTGGTGACTAGCACCAAAGGCATAAATCCCAACAAAAAGGGAAGGAATTGCCTTTATAAAAGTAAACAAACACAATAGAGTATGCAACAGAAGATAGAAATAAGTAATACAGAATACAAAAGTAAGTGTTGAAAGGAAAGGGGCCGAAAATACAAGCCCAACTGTAAGTACAGTACAACTGAAAAGCTAGTACAACTGCAGTAAAGTAAAACAGAAACCACTGAGTCATCCTCTAGGAATCCCACATGAAGGGTGGGTACAGATGGTCTCCTCAGCACGTTGGGTCCGTCCGTATGCTCCGTGTATGTCTCGTCAAGTGGTCCACCTCTGGGTACCGTCTAGCTCTACAAGTCTCCACCTCGATCAGTGTTTTCCGTCGTCTACATCCAACACAACATAGTGCAGTTATAGCCTATGCAGGGGTGAGTATATGATACTCAGTAGGGACCCCAAGACCACCCAAGGTCTCCCAGAATCCACGAAGGATAACCACAAAAGAAAAATACAATCATGAAGTATCAACCAACTCTACTTAGGTATATGCTCATACATATACCTAAGTTATCAATCACAGTTCGGCTCCAACTCTCGAGCCCAAGCACAACCCAGTCTGCACAGGAAAGCAAGTCAATCACATCGATGATAATGATTGAAAGTCAAGAATCATCTCACACAGTTATACATCTTTCGTATAGGGATAGATATGATCAGTTGTAGTCACTAATTCATTTAAACTGTCGGAACCACATAGGATACTAGACCAGCTAAGCTGTTGGACCCACGTAGGATACTAGACCAGCTACTCTGTCGGACCCACTTATGATACTAGAACAGAAGTCAAACTATCGGACCCACACCGGATACAAGAACATTAGTCATCACTATCGAACACACAGATTATTCCAGTATAGTTTTCATCGTTGTCGAACCCACAAAAGATTCCATTATGGTAGTCTTTGCAGTCGCAACCAGCTCTAGGGTTCCCACACACAACACGCTCGATTCCGGGAGGGTCCGCTCCTCAAGCCAAGGGGTCGATACATAAACTATCACGAAGTCTTGAGGTGATGTATCCCGCAGTTGCGTCTCATCAAAAGGAACCCAACGTGACAGACGGCCCATCAATCGGATGCCTATTCTAAGAGTTATTGGTTTTTCCATTCCAGTGGCCCGGTTGGATTTACGCTCATTCCAAACCCAACCATTTTTCAAATTCATCCAAAACTCACTTAGAGTATCTCAAAAGGACCGTCTCATCACGAGGATCCCACTGCCATAGACGACACGTCGATCAGACTCACAATCATGAAGTTATTCGCATTTCAGCGTAACGGGCCTATCCCGTTATGCCTAGTGGGTTGGTGGGTCGGGTCGACCCGGTTTTGGCGGGTCCGACCCAACTGGTGTCGAACCGGTCTGGTGAAGTGCGTGGCCCAGCCCGGTGGGGCGCGGCCTGGCTGGCCGAGCAATGTGGGGGGGGGGGATTTCTCGAACCGGCGGCGCTGAGTGGCCCACATGGGCGGGCCGCGGTCCTCCTGCACAACACCTTCTTCTTCCGCGACCTTCATGAACCCGGCCAGCCGACGAGCCGACCGGTTCTCCCACCGAAGCGGCCCGCAAAACACGGGCTGCGGTCCTCCATTGCACAGTGCCATGGGGCGCCGCGGTTCCACCAGCCCGCCCGGATACGACCGACCAGTTCATCTTCGGCCGAGCGGCCCACAGATCTAGGCCGCGGTTCTTCTCCACACAGCCGCCACTTCCTCCGATCACTGCCACCTCTTCCATCAAAATAAAACAGGGGTTAACGGAGGGTTGTCGGGCCGTGTTCGTTCAGCCCGCACCCTCCATGTTAGGCGGTATCATAAGGCTGAAGATAAAACATGGTTTCAATGAGGTATGAAGAACAATTTTATTCAATTAAAATTGAAAAAACCCCTACCTCAAAATATGGTTCGTTCGTATATGGAGTCGCGAGGAGGCAGCGTCAACTTGTTGACGTTGGGGAAGAAGGGGTTGAGGATGGCGCGTCGTCAGCGTTCCTTGAGGGTGGCTCCTTCTCATTTGGCTTGGCCGAAGATCGAAGGAGATGATTGTAATTCGTCGGTGGTTTTTTGTCGAAAGAAGAACTCTATTCTTCTATTTCTGAAGAGCTCTCCCAAAATTCTCTCAACACAACGAGTGCCAAACTAAAATAATAGCTAAGGCTATTATTTTATTCACACATGAATTTTCAAAATTCAAACACTTTAATTAATTAATTGTAGGGTTCAATTCATTAATCAAAAGTGTTGGCAAAAATTAAAGGGAGAGAGGGATGTGAAGAGATCACATTAATTAAGGGGAGATTTTTCAAATTAATTAAGGGGGGATTAATGGGGAGTTTAAGGAAGGTGAATGGTTAGGGGTTCGTGTGGGACCCGCCTCACATTATACTATCATGGGAGGTTATGTGGGTGTGGGCCTCACATATAACTTCCCCTTGTAGGATATAACTAACATCTTTAAATAGAATTGTGTACTACAATTTTATTTATTTTATTCTAAATCCCCAAAAATTAACTCTCATCCCGCATAAAACGCAACTGCGGTAAAGGTCCCCTTATGCGAATACCAGCACTATGAGTTCATCGGTGTCCTCAGATTTCAATTCCGAGCACCGGTTCAAAAGATAAAAAACCCCGCACGTACGTTTACTGAACGTACTCAAACAAAACTTTAGAAATTGATTCTGGGCACACCGGGCCTTAGAATCAAGTGCTGTCAAAAACCACAGACACGTAAAATTCCAAAGTATTTAAGAAAAAAATTTCCTTGAAATTTCCAGGACGTTATAGACACCTAACTCAATAATAGAGGAAACCTAGCCACCTTCCAAAATGGGGATTGGAAACAATTATATCGGTCTCCAAAAGACAAGGAATGAGGGAAAGTGAAAAGGCTTGATAGAAAACAAAAATTAATCACAATACAAACCAAAAATGTAGTCAACACTAATACCATGACCAATGATAATGAATAAGTAGAATGGTCTCTTACTAGAGAGAAGTAGCACAACTGTTCTGAATATTGAACACATAACGTACTGATCCAGAAGGAGATATATCACCCAAAATCATCTAAAATCACCTTGATATAACTTAAGGTTCAAGAGGAAGGACAACACGTCGAATGGAGAAGGAATTAGACATGAAGCATGATAAAAGCTACCAGGCAGAAGGATTTATGATGTAAACACCTCATTTATGGTGTAAATATCCCATAACTCATACACCAAAAAACATGTCACCTCAAGTTATATTTTCCATGATCAATTACTTTATGGTGTAAAAGAAGATCCTATGGTGTAAACAGATTTTACGTCAAAAAAGAAGATTTTATGGCCTGTAAGATTCTTGTGTCATAAAAAATTTCTTGGCTTGTGCCCAATGACATATTTACACCATAAGCTCTACATTTACAACATAAAATTGTCCTATAGGTAGTACACAACCTAGATTCAAAAGAAACTCGTAGAACAGCTCTGTACCCTAGAAACAAGATCTTTACATTTAAATAGATGTACCTTTTTATCTGAGATGTCACATTGTTCAAACAAACCTGCTCTAGGCCTTTGATTTGGTTTCTAACCTCGTGGATAGAATAGGATTCCTATGATTCACACACCATATTTTTGGGAAAATCTCTTCCCTCTGTCCCCATTGGAAGACCATTAGTGGAAGAAGTAGTAGCTTCCACTATTGTCCCATATTGAATAATTTTTGGGGTGTAAATTATTGAAAACTCTATGTAGAATAAGAGGGACACTCAAAATTCAAAGCATAGGGAGGTATATTTATACAAGAGACTTGTCCATTTGGGGATTTTAGAGACTCTCTATATTTAGATCTCATGTAGTGAACCATAGACAAGGGTACTCCAAGGTGACCCCTATGCCCAACAGAAATTCCAGAGATGCTCAGTTATTGGCGTTGAACACCTTTCACCTTTCTTGATTTTAGTATACCATTATCCAAAATAGTTGTTAAATTGGAATATGTCCCCAGTTCCTAAACTGGGAAACCTTATAGAGTAGGTCTAGCAAGAATAGAGCTGAATCTAGAATTAATGAGAGCTTCAACATCACCTTCCTACGTATAAATAATTTATTCTCCCATTATAACTTTAGGAAGATGAGCTTAAATTTAGTCATTTTTTGTTGAGTGAAGGTTTCCAGCAGACTCAGTTGCAACATACAATCCTTTATTCATCATAATTTGATCTAGAACTAAAACATCATGAGGACTATCATGCATAACAACACTTTGGCAGTTAGGTTGGGCATAACCTAGATTACTAGAAGAGTATTTGTAAATCCATGATTCAAATCTCACTTATTTCTTTCAACTATATTCACCTTCAAATTCAATCCAAAAGAAATCCATCAGAACCATTGAAATACCGACTTCAACACAAATCGAAGGGGATATGGGATGGAAGAGAGGAAGCATCTAGTTATTAGTATATAGAATCTACCCACATTTTTTTCAATCATCCTAAGGACCACTATATTCTTGAAAGGAAGAGCTAATATGAAGAAGTAGATCCATAAGGTCTTTGATAGAGGGTATTGTTTTTAGTGAGAATCAAAAGACCATCAGAATAATAAAAAACAAAACATATTGAATACACATGGAGCTTTGGAACAACCAAAGATCGGGTCTTCCTCAATCGAGAAATGAATTAGAAAATGATGTGGATTTAGAAAACCTAAAACCACTCGATCCTACAGGCCCTATGAATCAAATGTATACAAGTTTAAAGAGTTAATTAAATAATTCATTTTACTAAAATGAGAAATAAAGGACATGTAAAGAAGATATAATGCATCCATGAACTTTGAGGGGGAAATCAGGATAAAGGAGATGTTTTTGACCCATGCATGAACGTTATGGAAAATCTCAATTTTAGGAAATGAGGGGAGAAGGGATGTTTTAGAGAAGGAGATGAACACATATGAATAAGGATCCAAAGGAGACGAGGATTGATCCTTCCCCTCTAAAGGATGTCGTTAACAGAGAACAATATATTTGAATCTCATATGTGTATTTCATCAGCCAAATATATATAAATGCAGTGAGTGGAGAACAAATAGTAGATTATCGTCATCCATTGGCCATGATCGTACCCGATCGTGCCTATATCTCCCACTACAACAACTATCTCAACTGATTGTGGTCGTATCACCGGCTACGACTACATTCTTAGGAAACCATGGTCATAACTCTCACTTATGGCCATGGATGCATCCCACCATGTCTATAAGTTCCAACACATATTTCTATTTCTATACATTATAATATTATTATTAACAAATAATAATAATAATAGAAATAGTATTATAGTTAAAAATTAATAATTAAAATAAATTATTTATTAAAATTTAATTGATTATTGATTGTTAATTATATTTTTTTAATTTAATTTTTTATGTTTATTAATTATTAATTATTTTTTATAAAATATAAACAATAAATTAATATTTACACATTTATTAAATATTAAATATTAAATAATTGTTAACTATTATTATTAATATTTTTTTATAATTGTTAGTTATTATTTGATTATCAATTATAATTAAACTTCTTACTAATTATTATCATTTATTATTTAATTATAAATTATAAATTATAAAATTTAATTATTAATTATTAATAATAATTATTAATTTTTATTTCATAAAGTTGGGATGGAAGCCTCTTTATTAAACCAAAGAAAGAACCTCTCAATTATATGGGAAGAGGGGACTATAACATGACCGTGTAAGCCCAAGAAGCAGTATTAAATCCCATTACAACGTCATACCTCATGAACTGTAGGACACATCCCGGCACAACTACGCACCTGGACCCGACAACCCGCTAGTGCGTCGCACGTCATCTTCCTGGGCACACCATCAAAGAGCTTTGTGCCATTAAGAAGCTAAACTGCCATCCTTGCGGCATCGTCCCCCAGGAATAGCATTATAGGAGGCCCCTTTTAGAAATATCCCCCCTGTGTCACACATTGTTGTCCTGACACCACATCGTCGCCAAACCTTCCATCCCCATGCAACATCAGAGGAGGCCCTCACCATAGATTTCCCCCTTGCATCAAATGCTGTCATCCCGACACCACCGCATTGCCATCCCTATGACTTCCATCCATAGGCAGCATTAGAGGAAGCCCTCACCGTGGGCATCCATCCGCAACCCTTGAATCATCATCCCTGAGCACACCATCGAAGACAACTGCCCTCACCTGTAATAGTTAACAAATAATTTTAATTTATCATTTTTAACAATTTAAATTTTAAATTTAAATTTACCAATTATTATTTAATTATAAATTTTTATTATATATAAATTAAAAATTAAAAATTGTCAAATATTATATTTTGATTAATAATTAATAATTAATAATTAATTTTAATTAATAGTTACTCATTACTAATGAATTTTTAATTATTAATCAATTAAATTATAATAATATAATAATTAGGAATAATTTATAAATGTTAACAATTGATAATTATTTATGGATTTAAAATTGTATTCATCAGTTATTTATATAATGTATTTTTCCTGTCAAATATGATAAATAATTTTTTTGGCATATTATTAAATGAAAATTCTTTTGGTGGAGTGATTATTAATAATAGAGTTAAGCATGATTGAGTGGGGGTAGTATAAGGATGAGTGACTTTCTGGAAAGTTTTTCATGTGATAAAAAAATAAAATAGGTATAAAAAATAATGAATGATAAAAAATGGGGAAAATATTTTAAATAACTAATTTTTAATGAATATTTTTTTGCAAGAACCTCTATCCACAGTCGATAATCATGGCCTTAGATCTACAACTATGATTGGTGCACATGAAATTAAGGATACAACCACAATCTTTGACCATGGCTGTAGGCACCAATAGTCACAATCACGGAGTGACTGTGACCGTACATATATTTTCATGTCAATATCGGCCACATGTGAGATAACCATGGACCTAACCTATGACCATTGTTAATGAACTTATTTTCATGAGTTTAACCCATGGTAATAGGCTAGTTTTGATGCAATTGACCACATGTTTCTCCTCTGACTCATTACCCCTAATAACAATCAATACCATGACAATGCTCACATTTATGCCCATGAGGATGAGGAACATCACCGGTCTACCCTATTTCTAGAATCAAAAAAGAAACTAAACATTAAACTATTTCTAGAACATTCCCCCAAAATACATTAGACTACTCGTGCTCATCAAGGAATAAAATACACTACTAATGAGTATATCCCATTAAATGATTAATAAACAATAAAATCCAATCCTTCTTTCATGAATAGACAAAACTAAATGAAATATTGTGCTCTTCCGACCACCTCTTTATCTCCAAATCAATGATAGTTCCCTCAATTGTTTTGAACATCTGATGTTAAAACTCACTAAATTCCTTCCTCCATGAAATATCCTCCTCTCGGTTGACTCTCTTGTGGTCAAATTGGGAATCCCACTTCACTTATGTTTCTTGAACCACATGATTACTGCTTCAAAAAAACATCTCTATTATATAAAAGAGAAATTCCTAAACTATATATGTGGGATTAATTTTTTTTAATTAATTACTTTTAATTTTTTAACATGTTCTATAATTCATACATAGGTGATAAAATCATGATGGATATACTACACCTAGGTCACTAACCTGAAATTATAACACCCTTACATAATTATATTCATTATACTACAAGATCCTTACATCAGATTGTAAAGGGAATTCTACATTATATATGGCCTCTTTGGATTACATCGCATATTATGTTTGAAAGCACCATTTTCATAATAAACTCAAATGAAATCCACACAAATTCGTAACTCCAATCACCATCCTAATAAAACACTCACCCAATACCATTTTTTCATAACCCACCCCATTAAAACTCATTTTTGACCAGCAGTGAAGACGTGATTGATCCCCAAAGCCCGACTCTAATAGGCCATTGGTTTCCGCACTGAGGGTATAAGGTACACATATGAGTGGAATTACCCTCATAAATCCTTGGAATAATTAGAAATAAGTCACAAATGAATAATATCACTTAAATATAAAATAAATCCAAATAATATAAGGCATATAATGTCATCCATAAAAAAGTTCTCCAAAATAAAGACAACCCCACAGTCGACTCTGATAGTGATTCCAACTCAGAAAACTCTACATCATGAGCTCGTAATTTTCAAATTAATCACCAAAACAATCCCATATATATTTAAAAATAATAATTATATTGTAAGGGTGAGAATAGAAGTATACTATATAGGTTCCTCCCCAGGATTCCTCAGGAAAATATGGTACAAGCATACTAAAGCCTTTGGGAATAAATAGTGAAACCAACTCCTTACCTAAACCAAGTCATCTACAACCCAACCTCTTCAAGGCCGGCTTACCAAATGCACATTAAAGTATAGTAGACTAATAATCAATTATGGTAGATAAAATGGTACCCCAAAACCACTTCCAAAGTAAACTAGTTTCCCTCATGATCCAATGATATACATCCTCGTGATCCCACACCTTATATATTCATATATTCACAACCTAATATCATATCATAACCATAATCACATCATTAAAATCACATAATGTATAATAATATTATTCCTTATACTGCAACACTAACCATATGAAATATCACTAAACATATCCAACATCCACAACCACACATCCCATTCCAAAATCATCATCAACACCATTACATCACAATATACCAAAACCTCTGGAAATTATATCATACACTATACTAAGATGATATATTACATATTTTGGGAGGGATCAACATTAAAAAATATTCTATACTCAATATAGTAGTATGAAGCTTATGATATTAATAATTGTAATAAATAAAATAAAATATGTAGCATAAACATGAAAAAATAGAAAAAAGTGAATAACATGATTATTAATGAGACTCAAAATATGTTGAATCTATATGAATGGAAAAATCACCACCCAAAATATTTTTAATTTGTAAGAAACAAAATATAAGTAGGATTACACTATATAAATTAAGAAAAATTAACGTAGTATAGAATTAATACAATAATGAGGACCTTGTTACTCTATGAACTAATGGTTAAATCGAGTTCGTGGATGGTTACACACTCCCCTATACTTCACAGAATCATGCACACAAAACCCATGGGATGAGATCGCCCAAAAATATATGACATAGAACTAAAAAAAGGAACTCAAAGAAAATGATAACAACCTAGGACAATACCAAAAACATTAAAGTGGTATTCAGCAAAGTGGAATAGCACTATCACTATCATCATTTCTCAAAATCTTCTAAGGACCAAATTCATCCATTAGAATAGAACCTTTGGATAAACATCTCTCTCATACTCTCTCTTTGATCTATCTCAGAATTTAGAATTGGAAGTTCGAAAAGTTCACTGACCTATGAGAATTCCTTGAGAAGTTATAAGTCATTATAAAGGCATAGAATATTTTACTTGAGGCATGAATGGAAAAAGTAAATGATTATAGTGGACCAAACATGAAGAAATAGAGAAGCATGAACAATGTAACAAACCTAGAGAATATAAAAAGGGAATTAATTATGGATCTATATGATTTGAACACCAATAAAATAATCATACCCTAGCTATGAGAGTGAAGAATCACAACTAAAAAAAGTAGAACCCACTCTGAAGATGCCGTATCACCACAATTAACAACATAGAACAACCAAAATTTATATAAAGGTAACACAACCCTTAATTATGAGTAACATGAAAAATAACTTAAAAGACACAAAACCCATATTAAAGAGTAATTTTTATACTATACATATGGGTCATAAAACTTCATGTAAGAAGACTTCCCCATATACATGATATTCTCCGTGTAAGTATGCATCACCAAGACATAACTTAAGGATAAAAACAAAACCCACATAATAAAAAAGTGGCCAATAACTCATATAAGAGTAAAAAACCCAACCATAGTATAATAACAACATAATAAACCAATAGTAAAATAAAAATTCATCAAAAAATAGATAACACATAACATGGGGAAATAATATTGAAGTAGTAAACTAAACCTAAAAATTAATTTGTAAAATATAGTCAAGCCAAAAAAATTCTACAAATTATAAATTAAGATGTAGACTAAAGAGGTTAATATTACTAAAAGATATATCATCCTAACCTACCACCATGTTTATAAAGTTTTCATGAATTTAAAACCCTAAACTCTCTCAAAATTATCCTAGTTTAATTATATTTGTATCATGTGCCACAGTGGCACTTGTATTCCCATACCAACACATCTTCTATTATGAACTGCTAAAAATATTTAGATAAAAAACCTGTTTTATAAAATGCAATTAAATAGAGCTTACAAACCCAAATAGTTGAGTCTAAACCTAAACTAATTTTGGTGAAATCAGAAAAGAAAAAATAAAAACTTACAATTCAACACAAATAGAGATTAAAACCTTCATTAATTGTTAATGTGATAATCCTAAAACTAAAAAAAAATCAACAAATTTGTTTGGTAGTAGAAGATTTATGGAAAACAATCATAGCAAGGAAACAAGAGATAAGTCTTCACCTAGACCTTAAAGGATCCAAAAACAATCCCAAATCAGACCATTCCTTCTAAAAAGGGCCCCTTACAAATCACATGCATAGTTTTTCATAGGATCATAGGAGAATGATAACCTAGATATATACCTACCTCTACACTACGGGTTGATAAAGAACCTATAGTATATCAACACTATCCAAACTAGGGTATAAAAAATTGTTATGAGAAATGATATACATAGGTATATTCTTAGGGTTGTATCTATTAGTGTGGATAGTTTTACCACACTGATAGTATACAAATTTTCTAAAGTGACTCCTATCTTTCTTATCTTTTTTGTGGTTCCTACATTGACTCCAAAACTCATCAATTATGGTTCAAAATTTACCCCACCAACCTCCTCCTTCAGACCATAGGTTTGAAGATACCTAGAAAACATAACTAAATTAACACCCTCTAAGGTGATAAACATTATACTATATATCATATAATATTTCAATGAATTAAAAGAATCATCCAGGTAGGTCTAATGAATGATTTCTTGAAATTCGTTACTAATATTAACATCTATGTTGGATAAATCATGCATGAACATGTTACATTCATTTACTAAACCTAGATGGAAGTTATTGGAATCATTGTAAAGTTATAATTCCACATCATCTTATATAACTGACCTAATGGGATATAGTCTTTTATAAATGCTCAAGTTTTTAAAAATGGCTTTAGAAGTGGACTCGTAGGTAACTTTATGTAGGACCTTATCTTATAAATTCACCAATAGCATACAATGATATTTTTTAAGAATGATATGGTTGAAATCAATATAAGAAATAACATTCTGTCGTTCATAGGACACAGTGGTAACATGTTTCTTAATGGAAAACAAAGCATATGTAAGTCCATTTTGGATATGCTGGGAACATATCTTTACCCAACACAAATTAAAACATTATCTTCATCAAACATATTAGTGTCAAACTTAACAAAAGTCATTATTAAACTCAAAAAAGATCGGATACCAATTTTTTTGGGTAGGGACACCCATCAAATAGGATTCTAGACTAAGTATTTACAGACAAAGGGTTTGTGATTAATAATTCACTTCATGGTACAAAAATGAAAAAGCTCAAATGAGAAAATAATAAAATAGAAAATAAATAACAAAAGTATTAATGTTATTCAGATCATATAGGTCATACATACATGGGATGAACAACATTGACAATCATTTGTTATGTAAGAATGAAAATTGAATAATTAGTATGACAAAGAAAGAAAGTAAAAGTCATTGATAAGATAAGCTATCCGAGAATGAGGACAATTTCATCGAAGGAAACCATGGTCAAACCTAGCTCAATTATAGTTAAATAATCATCCATATTGGATGGAATTACGCACACAATCCATAGGGGACACTACCATAAATCGGCGCAAGGGAAGCGTTGATTTTATTAGCGCTAAACACAAAGTGATGACAAAAGCGTCACCTTTATCAATGCTAGGTAAACGTGCTGATAATGTTCACTTTTATCAGCACTAAAAAAAGCCCTGATAAAGGTGTACCCTTTATCAGTGATTGTTTTAGTGCTGATAAAGTTTGAACTTTATCAGCGCTATTCTTAGCGATGATAAATTTTTTATTAAAATATATTATTTATATATATAAATTTATTAAATTTATATTAAAAAATAATGTTTATTTGCATACATTAAATAAAAAACACATGTTTATAATTAATTGAAATATGATATATTAATATATATTTTTTAATAATTCAAATATATATATATATATAATGTTTAAAAAAAATTATTTATAATATTATAACTAAATAAATGTATGTTTAAATAATTATAAAATTATAATATTTTTTTAAAATAATAAGTATATTTATTATATTTATAATTATACATTTATAATTATATACTTATAATCATGTATTTATAATTATATATTTATAATTATATATTAATAATTATATATTTATAATTATACTTATATAATTATACATTAATAATTATATATAAAATTATATATAAATACTTTTAAAATATATATACTTGTAATTATAATTATAAGTAAATAAATATATATTTAAATAAATATATGCCTCCAATGAATTGAGTCTATATATATATATCATGAGAGGATGATGATATTCATAGACATGATTGTCATTGTTTATGTTCATATATTGATGTGTGAGTATAATTGATGTTATATGATCATAAGTTTATTTGTCGACATGATTCTGGGGTGCTATGTTTCGAATGTTAAGATTACCTATATTATGATGATTCATATATATGTTAGGTATTTAGGACTCATGAATGTTCATTTATATATTGACACCCTTATTATTCATGCAATCCATATGTTATGACAACTCATTTTTCATGATCTATACCTTACTAGGTATGATTCATTCATGTTATACTAATGAACTAATTATGTTCTCATAAATACTTATAAAATTACAATAAATATATTTAAATAATAAATATATTTAAATAATAAATATAATTAAATAATAAATATATTTAAATAATAAATATATTTAAATAATAAATATATTTAAATAATAAATATATTTAAATAATAAATATATTTATTATATTTATAATTATAAAATTTTAATTATATATAAATACCTTTTAAATATATTTATATATAATTATAATTATAAATAAATAAATATATATTTAAATAATTATAAAAACATAACAAGTATATTTTAATAATAAATATAGTTAATATATTTATAATTATTTATATTTATATATTAACATAAATATATTTAATTATATAAATATGAAAAAAGTAGTGCAGACCATGAGGTATAATTATATAAATACTAGGAAATTCAGGGACCGAGCATACTCAACCCTAGAAATTTATTTATGAAAATAAAAGTACAACAAGTACAAAACATATGGCATATCAAACGCCATCAAAAAATGAAAGTGGTAAAGCCAAAACCACTCAAAACAAAAATAAGAAAATCTCATCCATAAATAAAGAGATCACATGACCAGAAAATAAAAACCATAATATCCCATCATCTATCTGCCAACCGGACCCCGTAAGTCTCACCGGTCACTCTTAACCCCATACAAATGTCTAAATGGTGTCCCGCCTGGGCATCCACCATCCAAAGTCGACCATACCCGCAAAACTGAATATCAGCATACCCGTAACCTATACCCGCAACATGTGATGTATAACCTATGATGTCCATCCGAAGTCATCCCATACCCGCATCCTGAGGTCATCAGAGACCCGCATTCTGAGGTCATCGAAGACCCGCATTCCGATGTCATTAGAGACCCGCAACCCCACCATCCTATCATTGTCAGATTTAGCAACCTGTCGAATTGCATCTGCCCTCCGACGTACCAGTTTCACATCGACGCTGGCCACCACCTCACCCCTTGTTGTCGTGGATACTTCGCCGACCAGCAGCTTCCTTCTTGAGCACATCCCGTGCACCATCACTACATCACGTCGACCACCAATCCCCCCGCTTGGATCCCACATGTGTCCTGCTCTTCCAATGTGACTCGCCAGCCCCAGTCCTAGAACACACCACCTCACCCCCTTTCCTCGCCGCTTTAAAGATGGCCACCCACAAGACCTTTCATTTCCCATCGCCGGAAGATCTAGACGTCGCCCCTGGTCCGGCTCAACGCCACCATATTGCTTCCAAGACGGCCTCACGGTCCTTAAGCCACCACACCACGCCAATATCAAGCAATAACCAGCCTGGAGGTTCCTTGGGTTCCTCCACTTGAGGGCATGAGGGTCCTCCTTAGATAGAGGAATCTTCGAAACAAAAACTTCACAAGGGATAAAATCCTGAGGATGCTTAACACCACATTGCGCGAACATCTCAAAATGTCCAATGATTTCATCATTTGGAATTTCCCAAACCTGATAGCATTTGTCGGGGCAATGGCCAGTAAGAGAGAGAATCTCTTCATTATAGAGAGAGAATCTCTCCATCTCTCTAAATATATTTATAATTATGTAGTAATATTTTTAAATATATTTATTTTTAAATGTATATATATATTTATTTAATTATAGAGAAATATTTTTACATAAAAATTATTTTTTTATAATTATAAATATAAAAAATAAATATATATGTAAATAATTAAAAAATTACAATAAATAGATTTATTATAATTTTATAAATATAAATATTTATATATTAATATATATATATACATATATTAATATTTATAATTATATACAAATATATTTATTTATAATTATAACTATATATTTATATATATTTATATCAATTGTTCACACCATTTTGACTATATATACATATAATTATAATTATAACTAAATATATTTATATTTTTAAATAAATTTTAGGGCCGGCTATGCTCGGTACCTAAATTTTCCTAGTATATATATATATATAAATAATTATAAAATTACAATAAATACATTAATTATAATTTTAGAAATATATATATTTATATAATAATAAATAAATAAATAAATATATTTATAAATATATATAATTATATATAAATATATTTATTTATAATTATAATTATAAGTATATATTTACAATTAAATTTATTAATACATAAATAAATATAAATATATTTAAATAATTGTAATATTATAATAAATATATTTATTATATTTATAATTTTATAAATATATATAATTATATAAATATATTTATAAATATATACAAATAATTACAAATAGATACAAATATTTATAAATGTATCCAAATATTTATAATTACACCTATAAATAAATATATATATATATATTTAAATAATTATAAATTTATAATAAATGTATTTATTATATATAATTATATAATTATAAATATAATAAATATATTTATTATAATTTTATAATTATTTAAATAAAATAAATAAATTTATTCATAATTATAATTATAAATAATTCTATATTTTTAAATAATTATAAAATTATAATAAATATATTAATTATATTTATAATTTTATAATTATATATAATTATAAAAATATATAAAAATATTTATAAATATATAAAAATATTTATAAATATATAAATAAATATATATATATATATATATTAGGTGCTTAGGGGTACAATTACATGAAACACACACACACACACACACATCACAAATAGGTCGGAAAGGCAGACCATAGCCCCCAACCTCTGTCATCGCCAAACCCTACTACAGCCACCTCTGAACCCTACTGTCACCGCCTAACCCAACCGTTGCCACCTCTGAACCCTACTACCACCATTATCGAACCCTACCACTATCGTCGTTGCTGCCGTTGCCGCCACCATTGCCGCTGGCACTACCGACCACTGTCCCTGTTGTCACCAAACCCTACAACTACTACCAAAACCTCTCCAAATCTACATTGTGTTGCACCTTGTCTTCTGGTATTCTTCAGGATCCTCCTCCTCCCCCTTCCCAATCATTATTTTCTAGATTTTTGTGGTGTTCGATATTATCCTTTTGTTCTTCTTTACTACGATTGAATCTATGAGGAAGGAGTATGCCCGAATGGACCAAAGGCCTTATTTTTATTTTATTATGGACAATCGCACCTTTTTAAGGGTTGAAGGGGAACCCATACATGACCCGTAGGCCCAAGGCCCAAGGCCCGACGTGACCCGAATGCCAATACATGACCCGATGGCCAAGAGGCATACTATGCCCATTAAATGACTCATAGGCCCAACCCACTAGAACTAACCCTCCCCAGCTTATACATCATTGATCACCTATCTCGCCACCTTTCATTACTGATCAGTGAGCATTTCCCCCTACAAAGCTGCACAGTGCCTAGTCCCGATGGCTATTTCCATACCCTCTAATTCTTTCAATATGGTTATCTCTTCTTCTGGTGACTACTATAATTTTTTTCTCTGATCCTCTTCTAGGGAATGCTCTATGTGAAATGGGATACTCCATGGTCTTTCTGGCCCAAAGGCCCTGGGCCCTGAATGTCTTTGAGGACCCAAATTCCCTGAGACCCATAGGCCCAAACAGGTGGCCCGAAGGCCCAAATCCGGTGAATAGTTTCAGCTGATACAGTACCAAACAATACCTGCTATAATAATGATACAGTGAGATGAAAATTATCATCCACTAGGTTTTGAACATGGGTCATTTGGATTCCAAGTATGAGCTCTTACCACTCGGGTACAAGCTCGTTGGCTATGAAGAAGGTGTAGGGAAACTGTGCATTTGTAGGGTAAATGAACACAATTCTCAAACCAACATGGGATGTTCCCCAAGTCTACCATCAATTTTTTGATTAAACATCTTGAATATCCATTGATGTATATTTTCCTTGTTTGAGATGGTTCATAGACACAGAACACTAATTTTTAAAAGACTTTCAGGTTCATAGGTGACTCGTATAAAAGTGGTTTATAGAATCAAATGTTACGGGTTAAGATGAATTGGAGATTTATTTCCTAGGTATCAAGGGATGATTATTAGGGTTAATATATTAATAGTATAAGTGATATTTTTATGGTATAACAATTAAGGTTGGTGGCTTCTTCTATATGATAATTTGTGAGAAATTGTAAATTCCTAGATGTTGAATTTTAGAAAAAATATGTTTAACAAATTTAAATTGATTTATAAATGGATTTAGAGTTCTTATGAATATTTTTTTATGAGTAATTTTTTTGACAATTAATTGTTGTTTGTCCTAAAAGTGTGTGCATTTTTAAAAAAATGGGGATTTCTAAGGGTGTGTCATTCATAGCGGTGGCTTAATTAATAATTAATTTTTTTAAAAGAATAATTTTCATTATATTTGTATAATTTATATATAATAGTTTGTTAAACATTTATAATTTTATAGTTTTATACGTGTTTAAATTTATATACTTTTATAAATATTATAGTATATTGTATTATACTATTATAATTTAATAATAAATTTTTATTAAATATGTATACATTTATAGTTTTATTCATTTGTAAATTTATATACTTTTATAAGTTTTATAGTATATCATATTTACATATACAATTTAAATATAAAATATTATAAAATATTTATACTTTTATGCTTTTATTAAATTATAAATTAATATATAATTATAGTTTTATTCATTATACATTATTATAATTTTATACATTCATAAATTTTACTATTATATAATATAATTTTATACTTTTATAAAATTTTAAAACTAGATACCTCTATAAATTCTGTATACTTTTATAGCATATATGTTATTTTATATAGTTTTATAATTTTATATAATTTTATAAATTTTGTATATTTCATTAAAATATATATTCTTTTATATATTATATATAATTTTATAATTATATATACGTCTATAATTTTATATACTAATATAAATATACATATATATCTGTAACTTATACTTTTATTCCTGTATACATTTTTCAATTTATCAATAGTTTAATACTTTTATAATTTTATAAATTTTGTTTCTATAAATTATACTTTTATAAATTTTTAATATGATTTTTATTTTAAAATAGATTCATTTGGATAATTAGGTATTATTTTATTATATTCAATATTCTATGTTTTAAATCATAAATGATAGAATATGGATGTGAGCTTTTAATTGAGTGTTTAATGAGTTTCAAAATTAACTTTTTTTTAGATTTCATGTTCAAAAATCTATCTAAGGGGGCACTTATTCGATTCCTTTTTATAACTGCATTGGTAGACCATGGTTTACTCATAAAGGGTGTTATCTATATTTATATGATCATATTAACTTTTAGATACCTCCTTGATACAAATAATCTCACCTCTTATGTAATATAGATTGATAATTACACCAACCACCAGTGGAGTAATTATTTTATTTAATTCAATTAAACATTTATTTTAAATCATGATGTTTTTTTGAAACATTCAAATGTTGGGTTCCCCTTATTTGAAAGGACCCTTTTGTGTATTTATTTATTTAAATATTATTATTACCAAATTAAATAGTATGGATATATATAGATAATTGATGGATTCCATTCATATGAAAAAAGAGTATGAATATGGGGTGAAATATTTCATCAAGTTTGAAAAAGATCATGCATACGACCCTTCTCAAATCCTTTTCCCATGTTTAATCTATTGTTATTGAAGACTAATTATTCCAGAGGAGTTGGAAGAACACATAACCTATTACAAAATTGATCGAAGTTATAAATTATGGAATAAAGATGGGGAAAAAGTAATTGTAGCTAGTGACTGGGATAACACTGCATTTTATGGATCATCTAATATGATTAAAAGTATGTAAAATGAAGAAGACTGTATCGACAATGTTATTACAAGTGTGAATTATTATGAAGATCATATTGAGGAAATGACAATGATAATAGTAGATGGACATTGTGTTTGTACAAAATTGTTTGAGAAGATAAAGAGTTGTGAAAAGATGCCAATGTATCCTGGTTTCACTAAACATATAGCATTGTCATCTATTATAAAGCTGTATAGTTTAAAACATGGAAATAGATGGAGTGACACCAGTTTTATTGAACTACATTATCTCTTGAACGATATTATTCCAGAAGATAATGACCACACTAGCTGAACATATGATGCTAAAAGAATGCTACATTTGATGGGTATGATCTATGAAAGAATATATGCCTTCCCAAATGATTGTATACTATTTCAAAAGGACCAAAAATCACTTAAATAATTCCCAAAGTATGGTTATTATCAATACCAGAAAGATGATTTGGGTACTATGAAAGTTGTATGGTTCTTTCCAATCATTCTAAGATTTATGCACCTATATGGAAGTGAGGAGACAATAAGGAAATTGACGTGGCATGCAGATACATGAAATAAATATGGGAAACTTCTTTACCTAGAAGACTCTCCTTAGGAGAATAGAATTGATCATGAGTATCATTAATTTGGAAACAAGACGTGAAATCTTCTTCTTATGTCATCTATAAATGGAGTCAATCCTTTTGGTTTTCAAGGAAGAACTCAAAGTACTTGGATGGTTATGTTGGTAAATTATAAATTTCCACCATGGTTATGCATGAAACAAAAATACAATATGTTATATAGGCTTATATCAGGACCAAAACAATCGGGTGATGATATTGATGTTTATTTGGCACTATTGATTGATGTTTTTAAATTATTGTTGGATTTAGGTGTTATGATGTATGATTCTTACAAAAATGAAGATTTTACATTGATAAACATATTGTATGGGACAATAAATGATTTTCCTAATTATGTAAATTTTTTAGGATATAGAATTAAAGGAACACAAGGGTGTCCCATTTGCGAACAAGATACATAGTCAATTAGATTGAAACACTCATCGAAGAATGTGTTTATTGTATATCATAGATTTATACCCCAATGACATAAGTACTCATCTTGGATGACATCATTTGAAGGAAGTTCAGATGAACATAAAATACAACATCCACTAACAGGTGATCAATCATTTGAGAATATAAAAGATGTGGGAACTACTTTTGGTAAACCGTTTTAAAAAAACCTTATAAAAACAGGTTAGAAAAAGTGATCAGTTATTTTGAATTACCTTAATATAATTATCTGTACGTTAGAAATTTTATTGATGTTAAGCTTGTTGAAAAAAAATTATTTGGTTGTGTAATTGGAACATTACTAAATTCACCAGAAAAAATAATGGAATTAAGGTTATATTGGACATGGTTGAAATGAGAATATGGGAAGATTTGTTGCCAGTAAAGGGTAAAAAAAATCTTTCTTCCTCCATCTTCTAACACTCTTTCCATCCAGGAGAGATATCAGTTTTTCAACTTAATGAATAATGAAATGGTTCTATCGGGGTATTTATCTAATATCAAGAATATCATGTCAATGACTAATTTAAATATAAAGGTTCTGAAATCACATGACTTTCATGTTTTGATACAAGATCTAATTCCTATAGCTTTACACTGCATTTTTTCCAAGAATGTTAATCATATATTAACCAAGATCTGTTTATTTTTCAAATCTATATGCATCAAAGTTATAGACCTGATGAAATTAACAACTATAGGAAAGGAAATTGATGTCATATTATGTGAATTGGAAATGTTATTCCTGCCAACATTATTTGATATGATGGTTCACATGATGGTCCACTTGTTGAGAGAGATTCAACTATGTGGTCCTATAAATTATAGATGGATGTAACCCATTGAACAATATATGATGATTCTGAAAGGGAATGTCAAAAATCAATGTCAACCATAGGGTTTTATTGTAGAGTGATATATTGTTCAGGAAGCTGTTGAATTATATACTAACTACCTGTCCAGTGTGGAAAGCATCGGTCTACCAAAATCTCATCACAATTGGTGGATTATGGGTGAAGGAATTTCTAGAAGATATATTGTCACAATCAATATTATAGATCATTAGTAGGACTATATTTAATTTTATCATAATATTTTATAGGTTTCCCCATATGTTGAAATCTACAAAGAATTTAATAGGAATTTGAATCCATCAAGGGATGAAATATGGATATCAAATACACATAATCAACAGTTTATAGGATGGTTTAGAGACTATGTTTTGAAGAAGTCAGATAGAAATCTGTATTCTATTTTATAATGACTTAGATGGCTAGTCAGAGGACCATGTGTGTTTGTATTACCATACAATAGATATGTAATTAATTATTATACAAATTATATAAATGAGCATGACGAAAGTAGTACCATAAAAAATAGCGGAGTTACACTTGTGGCTAAAGTGATGCATGTTTCTGCTATTAAGGATAGAAATCCATTTTATACGAATATTTCATACATTGTAACCATGAAGCAAATAAAGGATTTGGATTATACTACATTTCAGGGGCCTATTTTTAAATTCAAGTGGGTATATAAAATGAGTTCTATAAAAATAAATGAATTGAGATTCATTAAAGTGGATTTCAGGAAGGTAGGGTACAAAGAAGAACTGTTTATAATGACATTGTAGGTACTATAATTATTTTATGCCTCAAATCCTACAGAATAAAAGTGGTCAATTGTTCTGTTATTGACCGAAAACATTGATGGGTTAGATGAAAATTTGGCAGAGGATAACCATTTCATTGGGAATTTACAATCATTTCATTGGACTCCCAATGTAGACAAGGGATTTTTTGGTCAGAGGAGACCACAATGAAGGGATTTGGATACTCGATGGAGGGGTTAAATCACTTCATTATTAAACAATGATAGTTAAATAATAAGGCTATATATTTTTTGTAATATAAATCACGTTAACACATTTTATTATCTGTTCTCTACTCCATTTATATAATATAAATTAAATGTTAAACCACTTTAGTAGATAATTAATTCTTTACGCACTGATGCTTCCAATACTAAGGTACAATATGTTTCTCAACCTGATGCTACTACCAATGTAGAGGAACAACAACCTTCAACACATTCCAATGCTACCAATCTTGAGAAACAATATATTAATGATGTTGAATCCAAGGAATTGGTATACAACAAAGAACTAATGCTACAAAAAAAATTGTAGAACTGTATCATGATAGTTTCGGAAAAAATTATTAAGGTGAATACGAAAGGAATCAAATTCAAGGTCAGATAGAATGTGTGTGGCCAAGTCATTAACCCTATCAAGGCCATGTTCAGTAGTTACATTGGGCTCATCACACACCAATTCATGCCTATTGATGTAGATTTATGGAATCATATTGGGATCACACTAAAGGCATTTCTTTTGGAAGAGACTAAAGTAACATTATGATATCATTTAATTATTTTACTAAAAAATAAAATAATGAAACATTGTCTTACTCTTAATCATCCCTTGAAGAGTGAATTTATAGTAGATGACTACCACAATAAATTTGTATTAATTCATGCTGGAAGGATTATTAGAGGCTTTCACACAATTCTAATGAGATTTTATCTTAAAGATATTGAAGGGAAAATAATCCCTCACCCTATGGTTTTGTATGCACACCTAATAATCCAAGAATATTGGCATGCGTTTACTAGCCATTTTGTGGAGATGTATTTTTAGGTACATTGTGGCTGGTAATACATTGTTTAATAATTCATGTATTTATCACTTTGATTAATAATTTTTTATTTATGAAACAACAACTGAGTTCTAAATATAAGGAATGGGAAGAAAAACCACCGTAACCCTACCATAAATCAATGATGGGGAACGATTCACTTGAAAAAACATTAGTACATATTTTAAATCTATAGTAATAATTTTATCTGACATGGAACAAAAATATAATTATGTTCCACTGTTTATATTATGATTGATGAATTGAAATCCAAAACCACTTCCATCTCACATCATGTGCTATAGAAGGAGGTAGATGTAAATAAAAATGTGATACTAATAGTTTAAAACACACAAAAAGTCTGGGAAACATATGTAAGTATAACATAATAAAAATTTGTTTTGTTTTAAATTTATATTAATAAAAATGATGAATTTTTTACTATATTTTCAATCCAACATTGACATATGAATCATTAACAATTGTACTAGATGAACACTTACTATCGATGTCCTTGAAGCAACCTGAATACTATGGCCATGTCAGAGGTGTATATTTTTGGGTGACACCCCCAAAAATATTTTGAGAAAAAAACATGAGGATAAAGATAAAGAAATGGATGTGAAGAAAGAAATATTAGCTTCCAATGGAGAATAATTTCATTAACAGGCTGATTTATTAGAAAATGTTAAGTGTGGGCTAAATAAAAGAGAAGAAACAACTCAAGAACAACCATTGCTTGAAGATCCCACCCCACCCCCACTATATTTTAGTTGAACTATTCCTATCAAAGAACTATCCTAGATAAGGTAATCAATATTTTAATAAATTTTTATGTTAAATTTGAATCATATTGACACTGATACATTTATTGTACTAATATTCTATGTGGTGAAAATGGTTGTGATTTATATCAATCAACACCCACCTTCACCTTATTGCGAGGGCTACCATGTTCAATATCCAAGAAGATAGTATGAAAAACAGACCACATCCAACAGGTCATGTGAGAGTGGAGATTACCATATCTCATGATTTAAGCACTAAGCTACCTATTCCACTTAATGACACATATATTCATATGATCAACCAAACTATTGGAATATTAGTAGCATGGCCATCAGATCTTGTAAAAAAATTTCAACAAGGAGGTATTCATTTCCAATTTTTTTTCATGATAAACCACTAAAAAATAATGAAAAAGGTCTACACCAATGAATTATATTATATATGGACAAAGGGAATGGGGTGAAATTAAAGGTCAAATAAAAACCATCTAAAGGATCAGCCAACTGATCAAAAATATCTTTTGAAAGTACCTTTACCCTATCTATTCAATATCCACAATTACTAACAATAAAGGTTCATGATGATATGAAGTTACAAAATAATAGTAATCGCATAGTTGACTTTGAATAAAAAATGTATGAAGAGTCTCCTATAGACTAAATTTCTCTTGATAATGTAAATGAAATCTTCATGTATGAATTTATATGAGTCTTAGTTGTATATGTATACATGTGGTGCTTTTTCATGATTTTTTTTCTAAAAGATGATATACTATGTTAATTATGACTAAATAAATTTCATATTGTTTTAGGAGTGTATATGAATACCAATTGAAGTGATTACCCCATGAACATAAATTTGGACTCATCAGTCCTCACTTCACTTCTATAATAAAAAATAGAATAAAAAAGGATGAAATAATAGAAGAACTTGCAAAATTGTTTGAAAGAAAACTCATGGATGACAAACTCTTCTTAATACCAAAAATACAAAGGTAAAAATATAAAATATAATAATATTAAATACATTATAATTTATTTTATTACTTATTACTTTTTTTTGTTTTTAGAAAATATTGGATGCCCATTGTAAAAAATTTGGATACTCTGAAGATTTATTTCCTGGATTCACTACATCGATACCCAACAAACTTACCACACATGATAGAATTTTTCAATTTGAAATACATTGAATCAAATGTTTTAGAACTAAAAATAAAGTTATATATTTTATATTATTTTTAATCATATTTCTGTTATGATAAAGAAATGTTTAAATATTGTGAAATTCATGGTATGAGGATAACTCATGCACATAAGGAGTCTGAAAAGTTATAAAAGTGGAAAAGTTTCAGGGTATACATAATAATATTTAACTATACAAATACATATTAAAACAAATTTCTTATTTTTAAATTTTTTTCTTCAATGTATGAAAAAATGGAAAATATATAGGTTATTATGTTTTTAAATTTATGAGAGAGATCATATTCTATCAAAAAACTAGTATCCCTGAAGAGGTATTTTTGAAGATAATTTTGATTTCATTTAAAAAATTTATTAATAATTTTTGAATTTATATTTTTTTAGTACTACTATGACTGTTGAAAATAATCATATTCATATGATGATATGGATTTTCTTAGAAACAAATAGGTAACATAACTGATTGAATAATGTACACAAATAACATAAATATGTGACTTTTATAGAAGTAATGGATTATTTCATATTTATATTTAATTTATTTATTTTTATTAATACTCACATAACAATTGATTTCTTACATAGGTGGATTTATTTATTTAATTTGGGATTGTTTGTTTAAAGATACTCATGCTCGTGGGAGATTGTACTTCAAGGCTGTAACTGAGAGTTCCATGGGAAGGTAAAAGTTTTTTTTTTAATTTAAAATGTTTTTCCTTATAATATTATCTATTCTCTACTAAATTAACATAATATAAATTAAATGTTTGACTACACATGCAGACAATGTCTTCTGTACATGATGATGTTACCAACCTCACTGAAGAACCGACTATAATGAAGGAAACCCTTTGGGAATATGTAAAGGCAATTTTACAGTATAATTTCTTATTTTTTCATAAAAAATATATAATGAAATGTTAATTTATTTTTAATTATTACTTATAGAGTTCATTTATTTTAGAATATTTCTATCCATATTTCATTCCTTTTTGCACCAAAACTTCGCTATACTTAATTGCCCTCAAAACCTTTTCACCCCTACAGTGTTGACATTTATCACATTCCTTCATGTTCATCCCACTTCCTTAGTAAGAAGTGAAACAAAGAAGCATCTACTCAATCATAGTGGTAATATTGATGTTTTCATAGTAAAGTCATTTTCCATATAATTAATGTATTATTTCATATTTATGATTAATTAATTTATTTTTAGTATGAATTACATAATAATTGTTTTCTTATATAGGTGGATTATTTTATTCGGCTAGGGTGGTTTTTTTGAAGTTGATCATGCTCATTCAAGACTAAAACTAAGATAATGACAACTATGATTAGGTCAAGAATATATACAACCATCATGAAAATGTATGTCATTAAAACTTATTTAATTAATTTTTTCATCATTTTATTTAGTATTTGTAAGTTAATTTACTTATCATTTTTATCTAATACTCATTTAGTTTTTTCTTAGATATTTTGGGATGTCATGTTTTTCATTCAACTATCTAAAAAAATCCACAAATGAGGTAAAATTTTCCTTTATACCAATGTTACTATGACTTCCATTGGATTTCTTTATTGAACTTAAATACTGCATATTTAGTGGATGTTCTTAGCTGAAAAACATTTTGTGGCTAAAAATATCGACTCAATATAGAGTGTCAGAAATTAGACAAATAAATCCAATGGAAATCATGGTAACATTGGAATTTGAGATTATTTTGAGATTTTCAGACATGTAGGAATCATCCACACCTCAATCAGACAAACGGAATGACTAATATGAATCCATGTGCTTATTTTTAATTAAAATTGATATTAATTTTAGTAAAAAAGAAAGCCGACATATTCCTAATTGAGAGAAAAAATTTGGATTGTTTTGATACTTTAGGAAAACAATACATAAGATATTTGTGATGTGTATTAATCAGTCTCACCTCAATCTGATACATGATGTGCCCGATATGACTCAAAGTTCCCACCATCAGTTTTAAAATTGACATTTTATTTAAAAAAATGTCACTCACTGAAAACCAATAAAAACACACTTGTATTTTATTGATAATTTAGTATAATGATTCATAATTCTTTTTTGACATGTAGAAATTAGTCTCATGTTAAACTGATACATGATGTGACCAGTATGACTCAAAGTGCATGTTTCGAATTTAAAATTACACTTTAGTAAAAAAGAAAAGTGACATACTCAAAACTGAGAAAACATATTCATATTGTTTGGATACTTTATTAAAATGATCCAAAAGTCATTTGAGAAATTTAGGAATTATCCAAACCTCAATTTTATGAACGGTGTGACCATTAGGACTCGAAGTGCATATTTTTATTTAAAATTGACATTAATTTTAGTAAAAAAGAGGACAAACATACTAAAAACTAATAAAACACATTTATATTGTTTTTATATTCTATTAAAATGATATATAATACATTTTGGACATGTAGGAGTTATCCTCACCCCAATTTGATACATGATGTTCCCGATATGACTCAAAGTGTCTATTATCTATTTAAAATCGACATTTTAGTGTAAAAAGTGTCACTGAATAAAAAATAAGAAAAAATTCATGGATTGTCTTGATAATATATAAAAAACATTCATAAGTAATTTTTTATGTGTGGGAATAATTTTCACATCAACTAACAGACGATGTGACCAGTATGACTCAAATTGTGTGTTTCCCCATTAAAATGACATTTTTATAAAAAATAAAAGGGTCATACTCAAAACCTAGAAAACACATTCATATTTTTTTATAATTTATAAAAACAATAAAAAAGTCTTTTGATATTTCTAGGATTTAGTAACACCACAATCTAATGCATGGTGTGACCGATATGACTCAAAGTGCATATTTTTATTTAAAGTTCAAATTGATTTGAGTAAAAAAGGCAACTGATATACTAAAAACTAAGAGAACACATTCATATTATTTTGATACATTAATAAAATGATCTTTAAGTCATTTATGATGAGTAGGAATCAGCCTCACCTCAATCCTATACGTGATATTTCTTTTAATGACTCAAAATGTCTGTTTTCAATTTAAAATTGACATTTTAGTTAGAAAAGTGTCAGTCAATGAAAACTAATAAAACACATAGATATTGCATTTATAATATTAGAAAATGATTCATATGTAATTTTTAACATTTAAAAATAAGGATCACATAAAACTAACACATAATGTGACATGTATGACTCAAAGTGTGTGTTTCCAATTTAAAATGACATTTTAGTAAAAAAGACAAGTGACGTACTGAAAACCAATAAAAAACGTTTGGATTGTTCTGATACTTTAGAAAAAAAATCCATAATTTATTTGTGATTTTTATAAATGATCCAAATACCAATATGATGCACGGTGAGATCAATATGACTCCAAGTGTGTCTTTTTAATTAAAATTGACATTAATTTTATAAAAAAATAACTAACACACTGAAAATCAAGAAAATTAATTAATATCATTTTTATACTTTAGAAAAACTATCTATAAGTCATTTTTGATGTATAGGAATCATCCACACTCCAATATGATACATGATGTTCCTATTATGTCTCAAAGTGTCCATTATTAGTTTAAAATTGAAATTTTAGTTCAAAATGTGTCACTCACTAAAAACCAAGAAAACAATCTTGAATTGTCTGGATAATTTAGGAAAATGATTCATAATTAATTTTTTATATTTAGGAATCGATCTCATGTCAAACCATTACATGATGTGATTGGTATGACTTGACATACAAGTTTCCTATTTCAAATGACATTTTAATAAAAAACACAAGTGACATACTAAAAAAATGAAGAAATATATTCAGATTATTTTTATATTTTATAAAAATTATATATAAGTTATTTTTTACATGTATGTTTTTGAAACCCCTCAATCCGACACACGGTGTGGCCTGTATAATTTGAATTATTTTTATCTATTTATAATTGACATTATTTTTAGCAAAAAGAACAAGTGATATACTAAAAATAAAAGAAATGCCTTTAGATTATTTTGATGCTTTAGAAAAATAATAATAATTAATTTCTAACATGTATTAATTAACCCCACCACAATCCGACATATGGTGTGATTGGTATAACTTTAAGTGTGTCTTTAGATTTAAAATTAACATTAATTTTAGTAAAAATAAAAATTGTCATACTGTAAACTGAGAAAATAAATTCATATTATTTTAATACATTAGGAGAAAAAAATCCATAAGTCATTGGTGATGTGTGGAAATTAATTGTGCCTCAATATTATGCACAGTGTGACCGGTATAACTCAAAGTGTCTCTTTTTATTTTAAATTGACATTAATTTTTGAAAAAAGAACAAGTGACATACTTAAAATTGAGAAAATGTATTCAGAATATTTTGATAATTTAATTTAAAGATCCATAAGTCATTTTTGACATGTAACAATCAACCTCAATGTAATTCAATGCATGGTGTGGCTGATATGACTCAAATTGTGTCTTTTTATTTAAAATTGACATTAATTATAGTAAAAAGAACAAGTCAAATAATGAAAACCAAGAAAGAACATTCTTATTTTATTTATACTTTAGGAAAATGATCCACGTGTCATTTTTGACATAAAAGGATCAACTGAACCTCAATCGGATGCATGGTGTGACCGTTATGACTGAAAGTATCTTTTATCAGTTCAAAATTGATATTTTAGTTCAAAACTTGTGTTACTCAATGAAAACCAAGAAAACATGCTCTGATTGTCTTGATAATTTAGGAAAAACATTCATAAGTTATTTGTGGCATGTAGAAAGTAATCTCAAGTAAAATTAACACATTATGTGACCAGTGTGACTAAAATTTCTTGTTTCTAGTTTGAATTGACATTTTATTAAAATATATAAGTGACATACTAAAAACTGATCAAACACATTCAAATTGTTTTGATAATTTACGAAAATGATCCATAAGTAATTTTTGATGGGTTGGAATAATCCATACCTCAATTTTACATATGGTGTGACCGGTATAACTCCAATTGTGTCATTACATAAAAATAAAATTAATTTTAGTAAGAAGAACATGTGACATACTCAAAAATAAAAAAATTAATTCATATTTTTTGATACATTAGTAAAACGATCCATAAATAATTTATGACGTGTAGGAATCACACCTCAATACAATGCATGGTCTAATCGGTATAACCCCACGTGTGTCTTTTTATTAAAAATTGACATTTTATTAATGTATTCTTTCATAGTAATGTTTAATTTATTTTTTATAGTATTACTAACATAATATTTGTTTTCTAATATTGGTGGATTCTTTTTCTTCGGGTGAGGTGATTTTTTTGGAAACTGATACCATGGGTGGTATTTTTTGAGAGGGGATCACATGTGCCAAAGATGATGAAACATTAGTGTTTTTTAATGTTTGTGGATAGTAATTATAAATGTAATAATGCAGAACATTGTTAGAAATGTATATAGTAGTATTTTTTTGTATTCATGATGTAAAATGTATTTCAAATAAATTATATATTTTTCATACTGGTTATAAGAATGTACTCCTACAGAGTGTTGTCATAAAAAATACACTGTAGTTGGTTGAACCTTTATCAGTGGTAAAGTAGAGCTAATAAAGGGTGGCATTCATCAGCTCTTTTTAGCACCAATAAAGGGGACCTCCCCCTTAATAGATCTAAGGATAATAACACTTTTTTAGTACTACTAAAAGCCTTTTTCATGCTATTAAAGGGTACATCTATTGTAGTGGGGTGAGAGAAACAAAAAATATAGAACCCATAACAAAAAAATAGAACAATAAGGGAATGATTACAACCCAAACCTACATCAAGAACCTGAGAGCGGTGTTTGGAATAGTTGAATGAAACATTTACTATTATCTTATCCCTAAAATCTGGAAAAGGTCAATCTCTTTCATTGAAATAGAAAGAATTGATCAACTCCTCTTTCAAGATCACTCTCTTCTCTCTCTCTCAAAATATAGAATTGAAAATTCAAAAAGATCTATCATCAAGGAGAGTTCTTCAAGAATTCATAGGTGATCATGATGGAATTGAATACACCTTGTAATCATTGACTAAAAAATGAGACACAGTTATAGTGGAGAAGGAATGTAAGAACTGAGAATAATGGTTAGTGTAATAATCACATAGAAACTGGAGAACACATGAGATTAGGTACTATACAATGTGAATTCTAGGGAATAGATCATTCCCCAAAAATGAGAGTGAACAATTACAGTCAAAGAATGATATATATCCCTCTCCAAATCCATCAAATAAAAACAATCAATGGCGTAGATCAACCATTCACTACATAAATTCAAAAAAATAACATATGTATGATTAATATGAACTAGAATGTAAGGGATACTCGTCCCATACTTAATCGTAACTAGTATAATATATATAAGAGTTAAATAATATTATGTAAGAAGTCTACCCTGACTACATGATCTTCCCCATAAAACGATACATCTAACATACCTCACTTAATGATGAACCCAAACCTGCTATAGGATGAAATGGTCAACCCATCACACAAGGATAACAATAAGACAATCACAATACAATAATAATATAATAAACCAAAACATAAAAAATGAATGGGAAAATAGGTAGCGTGCAACATGGAAATATTAAAATACCACAACAAACTAAACCAACAATTTAATTTGAAGTATATAATCATTCCAAAAAACAACATTTGTGAAGTGGGAGTTGTCATCCATTCATTTCACCACTATCATAGATGTTGGGAAAGAAATATAAATCCAAAACCACTTTTGGTAATCAATTATGTTACTCGATTCGAGTGGAGGTTCAGAATAAATAACATAAACAATTCAATGAATATATATAAAACACAAAAACCCACAGTGGGAATAGTTCCAATAACAATTCTGATATAAAAAACCACCAAAACAACTCCACCATTACAACAACCACATCGACCTTTAAATAATGAAACTTACTACATAGATACACACATAAATCAAACAGAACCTTTCAAATTTCATTACAAAATTGTTCAATTACCATTCACTTTATAATTCAACTACTATATTTATTTATATCCAATAATGTTTTATATTTATCATTTATTTATTCAAATTAATTACATTAATTACTAGATACAACAATCCACCACATCAGACCATTCATTCTAGAACTACTTTAATTCATCATTGTTATTTCATCTTATGTTAGATCAATTAATTTAGTAGTTCAATAGTAATTATATAAGACCAGGAAACTAAACCAAACTGAATGCATCAACCCCACCACACTACTATATATATAATCCACACCAAAAACCCAAAAAATTACCTCTATCATTTTCACAATGAAAACCTCACCAAAAAACACTTACCAAACACATATAAACACCTTCCATAATTATAGTGAACCAAAACAAAAAAATCCTCCTCAACCACAAACAAACAACACCAAGAACATTATCAATACCATATAGAAAATCATAAAACTAACATAATAGAAAGAGAACAACCTCAAATCCTTAGGTTTGAACAATTCCAAATATCTAATATGGGTTTCCATTCCAATTTCTCTTTACCATTTTTATTGTTATTAAAAAAATGGTTCATGATACGAATAGAAACAATAAAATCAAAACCACATTCTTGAACACAAAATCAATTACCAAAATTGGAAATGATAAGGAAAATAATAAGGAAAATCATAAATAATGATACCACAACCAATTTTATTTCATTTCATTGATTTATTATTCATTTTTTCCTAGGAAAATTTCACATCTTTACCCATTGATAACAAATTAGGAGTAATATATATCAAAGTTGTAAATAAATAAGAATGTTTGATTCACCATTAATGAAATAGAGCTTCAATGATACAATGAAAACAAAGAAGAGAAATCAAATATGAATAACCAATAAAATAAAAATGAATCACCATAAGACTAATTTATATTAATACCCAACCAATAATTATTCTAGAAATCAATAAAATCAATTCTATTCCAAAATTATTACAATTGATAATTGAATGGAATGGAAATAATTGGAGAAAATGATAGAAATACCACCTTATATTTTAATAAGTTTAATTATCTGGAGTTAATATATTTGATCCACCAATAAATCAACAAGGACCACACAATATGAACCACTGGGTTCTTATGGTTTGGAAGAGAACCAATAAATAGAACCAAAATAATAGAAAGGTAGGAAGTTATAATAAAAAATTGAGTGTAATCACCATGATGTGTCAAGGTCTTCACCACATTATAGTAGTGTTTGATCAATAAAATATTATAATTTTATATTTTAAAATGTATTATCTCCCAAAATTTCACTAACATTATCACTGACTTAATAGATTTTTTAACATTTCCATTGTATAGTTGCAGGAACCATGACTGTTTCAGCTTTATCCCACAAATTAATCACTAATACAATATCTGATAGCACTAAAAACTCTTTAAATTTCCATCGTATCTCCTCAAAACAACCATGACATAAAAATATCATAGACACAACATAGATTCATTAAAACATCTAAAAAACCTTTTTTCAAAATACCTGTAGCATATAGGGAATTCACCAAGGAACCAGGCACATAAAAATGGATACCTCTATAACATAAGTTTCAAAACAACATCACTTATCAACGAAATATTTATAGACCAACTTACCCCTATAAATAAAAAAATGGATAACCAACCATTTCCACAGTAAGATCACAAAATACAACATGCCATTAGTGAGATTCCACTACACCCATGTTGATCTATAAGGGTGATAAACATTCATACTCCTCTAAATTTCCTTTAAACCCATTATCGACACCTCAAACATCCAAAAATAAAAAATACAATACTAATAGAAATCTATGGCTCTACACCATGGTGTATATATAGTGGTTTATCTTGAGAACAAAACTAATTTTGTACCTTATGGGTGAATTTCATATCTCTTTATGAAACCCAATCCATACTAATCATTATATGTCATCACAACCTATAATACTCCATTATGATCATCATATACTATCATTATACTTCATTAAATATATATAACAAATATGAAATAATGATATATTAGAGACTACCTTTTATATAACATGATATATTTTACATATTTTTAAACTTTATAAGAAATATTAACAAAACCATACATAAGTTTCTATCTAACCATATCTCATATGGTAGATATATAGAGAGATATTACGTTTGTTACACTTTTAGGATTTTTTTAAACTCAATATATAACTATTTAATTCATTCAATATCCATATTTTATCATATGATAAATCCCCTAAAAATTATCCTTTAATGGGTAACATCTATGTAGAGAGCTTGTCTGAATAAAGGTTAGATTAGGATTAATAATCCTCATGTTCAAATATTTGATCATAACACTCATTTATTTAAAAACATACAATTTTTATGTCACTATCTTACATTATATTTGTTTAAATATTTCTATGTTCATCACCATCATCTTGGAACATTTCCATTTAAATTTTCCATTCAGATAATTCGGTAAAAAAATTAAGTGTAACTCTATAGATTTTTATCATTCTTTACCAACAGACCTTAAAACCCTATTGTATATAAACTGAATTTTATTGTCAATTAAACTGATATAATAATTTATTTGTTATATTTTTAACTTATATAAGTTCAGACATACACCCACTATCCACTTAGAAACTATATTTTCACTAAAATATACCTATAAGACAAACAATAATTAAAAAATAATAATTTCCATACAAATAATATTTAAAAATTAAACTACTAACAATCATATCTTATAGAAAATTTTATGAGTTTAATGTAATATTTTGAAGATAATTTTTTATTATTTAAAATATTCCACTAAATCATAGTGGTATCACAACCCAAATATCTTTAAAAATAACATGGATAAATACTTTTATGTTAAATAAGACATTTTCTATCCGCATATTATATTTAAACATGTTATATTATTGGATAAATCATAAAACTTGATTATAAAAAACATATAAATCATATTTTTCATAAAAACTATTTTTTAGAAATAACTTCTCTTATCAAATGGGAGAAAGAGATATGAATGTCAACATCAATTATTTATATCCATTTGATCAAGAAATATCTCTTTTTATCTAAATTATTTATGTAGAAACCCATTTATTCATCACATAAATGAAAAAAAACAATATTGGTCAATCCTATCCTTAATTTCGAACACTTATATATTTACAATATTTATAAAATATATATTTGGTATCATATACCCTTCAAAATAAAATATTTTATTTCTATAATATTAATACCGAACATGGGTTCTCGATGAAGCTTCTCACACCCCATTAAATATTCTAGATAATTCTATCTCCAATGGGAAAATTCCTCCTCCACACGGACACTACTATTAGATTTTGATGACCTAGGATGACTGTTGTAAAATCCAATTTTCTTCTTCAAGCTTAAAACATTACCCTACTATAATATCAATACAATATCATAGCCTAGACATCCCATGTAGTGATAAGTAATCCCCATCACTTTAAGGATATTGAGTATATTTTTATTGAGATCATGAATATTATTGAAATCTTTCTATTTCATAATGAATTCCATAACAAGATCAAACCATTTATGAGAAATATAATCTCATCAATCCATTGATGTATCCGATCAAACTGAGCACAATATTATAGAATAAAGTTACTTGGTTCATTTTGTACCTAAAAATTATTTTTAAAACATATAAAAATATATCTTAATATTCTTAGAATAATATATATATATATATATATATATATATATTAATATCTATAAAAATTTAACTTATTAGGAAGAGGTTGTTTTAACCCATAGATATTTTCTATTTATTTAAGAAAAATTAATATATTTATCTACCTATATAGTAAGTTGATTCCAAAAGGCTTCCCTTTTTTCCTAATAGATCTTAATGTCAATTATGATGATGATAATGAAATTTTATCTATAATATTTATTTATCACATGAATATTATATTTTAATGTGATTTTATAAGTACAAGTATTCAATATAATCTTATTATAATGATAATCCCTTTTAATTATAGATTATATACATTTTTTGAGATAATATCCAAATTTCACTAATATTTGGGTTACACTAACACTTCTACTAATATTTAGATATTTATGTAGACCATCGTATCAATCATATCATATATGAATATATAATTTATTGAAAAACTCCATTCCCAAATCCATGAGATTGATTATATCAACTATATTATTCCGGCATCCTAACCTTTTAGGGTTAACCAACTAAGAATAACCTAATGATTATCTAAATACAGTAACTTAATCATATTATACTCATACATAACATTCTTTCCTTACATAGGATAATCCATGAGAACACTACTTTGGAAGAACCTACCCCATTGGATGATTAAGGTCATGAAAAGTGTTTTATTTAGAAGTAATCTACCACTTAATATTTTTATGGGGATTTAAATCACAGTTTCTTATCTTGTTTATTCACTTTATGTTTTCAATATTTTATCAATTTTTTTAGTATCATATACATTTAACAAAATTCATATGTTCAATATATATTAATTTATTATTTTTTATTCAACTCATGATATGTGTAACATACCCAAATATAAAATCCAATCATATTCAGAAGCATATAAATAAATTATATATAATATATATATATATAACCCTTTCATGTTAAGGTTTAGAATAATAAAAACCAAATTACACATAATAAAAATAATTGTGTGATAAGTATCCAACCCCCAATTTTCTTGACAAACCGTAAAACCCAAGTCCTAAGAGTTATCCATCCTAATGTACCACTATCTATGGATCACTAGTCAAGAGAGAACTCAATTAAAATAATATATGGACACCTAATATGTATAAGTCATAATCAAATTTTACTTTAAAGTCCATAACCTACAAATAAATAAAATCCATAGTTAAAATTAACTAAAATTTTTGTTGTAGCTATTATATATCTCTTTATATACATGGTATTATATTTATAAGAATAATTTTAAAACTAAAAACTAAATAATAAATTACATCATAATATAAACATTATATTCCTAAATAAAAACATGAGATAAATTAAATAAATAATATTTTTATTCATACACCCTTTCACATGTGTGTTTTTAGTCAATGTGGACCTGATTTCTAAAGGCATGCAATTATTGAGACATTACTAGTGATAATTTAGGTTGCACATTGGTTGATGGGATGTGAGGTTAGATCATTTTTAAGGGGGTTTTATTCTTAGTTCTAGAAACTCATAATGATTTAATAAATGTTCATAAATCCAACCTATTATTAAAATTAATACTGGGTTTTTCTTTGAATTTGATGGATCAAAACAATATATCGATGTGTATATTTTTATGTATCATAGGTTCAATTTCTTTCTAGTTTATTGATTATAAAAATATATAAATATATAGATCCATGAAATTTGGAATTTATCATGTCTAGGGGAGATTGTAAGTGTTGTGAATTTTGGATTGATCTCATGGGAAGGTCTTCCTATATATCACTAAAAAGAGATTCAGAACCCATATAGTTTATAATCACTTAATAAGACATGGAATGCCTTTCCAGGTTGTATGATAAGGACCATAGTGGTTTCTTTTAAGGCCATTCATCCATTACCAATTGAAATTCATTTTAATTTCATGAATTTGGATGATATTTAGAGTAGTTTATCATCATGAGGGATAGATTATATTTTATATAGTTTATATTCATGCAGATAATACTTGTTGGAGAGAGATTCCAAAAAATATTTGGTGGGATACATATGCATGAGAGTCCCTTTTCACTTCATCATATCTATTAGTGACTAAACCAGAGAGGATATGATTGGAATCTTGAGGAATATAGCCTAGTGAGGAAATGGTTGGGGCCTACAAAAAATTAGATTCCCATGGTATATGAAGGGCCCATTGAGTAGTACAAAGAGTCAAAATGGATTCTTGAAGGATAATATGATGATTGATATGGGAGAACCATGATGAACATGTTGATAAAGTTATTTTTAACCAATTTCTATAGAACATAGATCATAATTATAAAAGGGAATATTTGATTGTTAATTCCAAGAAGATCCTATAAATATTGGAGGAAATACCATGAGAGTTATATTAATGGATACATGATTCTCATTATCAAAATAATACACGATTAAAGGGGATAAATATGGTGTGCATCAAACTAGAATCATGTAAAGATGGTGGGTTTAGAGGGGGCCTATGTGAGTTGGTACTGGAGTAAGTGACTAGGTAAATGGGGTGCTCAGGTAGGTGACCTAGGTAAGGGAATAACAATCCATGGGACTATAATGAATATGGAACCATAATATGGAGGCATGGGTGCATATGGAACCCAGTTATGAGATTAGTAAAATATGGAGGCCGGATAAGGGACTTGGGTAAATAGGGAACCTAGGTATGGGACTGGGTGAATATGGTACCGATGTTAGAGATTTGGTAAATATGGAACCCAAATATTGGACCTAGGTGAATATAGAACCCATGTATGGGAATGGGTGAAAATTGTGCCTAGGTGTAGCAATGGGTGAATATGGAACCTAGATACGGGACCTGGGAAAACATGGTGCCATGTTATGAGATAGGGGAATGAATTTATAAAAAATACTTGAGTGGAAACTCCTTTGGGATGACCTAGGTGTGAGGATATCACACCCTATTCACTCGAAGGTTACTATTTATAAGGTTCATTCTCCTTGGTCTCAATGATAACCTGGGAGAAGTGGTCTTCAATGTTTAACTCTATTAAAAGATTTAAATAGTCATAAATTACTTTTTAAATATATTCGGAGTCAAAACACTATTAAAGGGAAACTTGGAGGATGTGGGTGTATATTTATCTCAATGAGTTGATACAAGGGATTATCCTTTATGATTAGATCACACTGAATCACACTTTAGATCCATGCTGGATGTAAGGGGGTCTTTATATATGCATTGGGTATTGGGTGGCTAGCTCACCATTAATAACTGTATAGAGCACCCAACTCCCTGATGTAGGGCACACCACACTGGCATGATCAAGGCTTGGAATAAGAATACATACAGAACTACTCATCATATGGTGAATGGATGTTGTTGATGAGTTGGGTTTGTTCACTCTACCTAGGGATAAGAATGTGGAACCGGGTTCCCAACCATCTTCTTCTTCATTTGGCTCCAAATTTCCCATTGTATAAATGAACATCTTCCATTTCAGAAATTTGAGCAATAAAAAATCCCCCCTCACACTTATATTTAGATTATATTATCATTAGTAGGTTCAAATTCATAAGTAAAAATTAATTTAGTTTGATATGGGCTTGGTTCACCCGATCATATAGTTAGATTGGTCATAATATGAGGCAATGTGCACTCAATAGGGTGTAGATACACTTCTTGGAATAATATTTATAATATAAGATGTGGTTGTATACTATAAATATAAAGGTACCACCTCAATCAATGTGATCCTATTAACTGAGTGAATCTTGAATAATTTCCTCTTATGTTTTCTCAAATTGTGTGCTATGCTCATGGTAACTCATATGTTACACCACGTTCATGGTATTGGGATAAAATGAAAGAGTAGAAGAGAAATGAACCTATAACTGGGAGTCTATATATTGATGTGAACTTCCATTTTGAGTGATATGGGTTCATTATCAGTAGTTAAAATTTCCTAGTCATCCACATATGAGAATGAACTACTGGGCATCATGACTTGACTTCCCTGACCAACTATAGGGAGATGGGTGAAAATTTTGACTCAGGGAAATTTATACCGGCATATTTTTTTCTTTTTCTCCTGTTCTTCCCACACATACATTATATATTTTCAACCTTGTCTAAAAGTTCAAATATTTTTTAATCCTATTATAGTATATAACTATATATTCAAAGATAATTCATAACAATGTTGTTCCTAGTAAAAAGAAAGATATGTATGGAGGCATCGAATTGGGATAGACTAAATAGTAAAATCTATTTACTATGCCTCTAATATAAACAATATAAAATTATCATAAAAAAATAATATTAAATGAATTTCCCACCAATGCATAGACAAAAAATTACCGAACATGATGATATCCCTTGTCTAGTCCACAACCTACTATCTTCATGGATTACCTACTAATCAATTATAAAGTGGGAAACAATTTCCATGAATGTTTTTTTCAATAAGGGGGAATAAATTGACCTTAAATACACTATGTGATACACAAAGGTGACCATTGATAATAGATAACCGGTCCTTCAGTCTTATATGCACTACTACCCATTTATCTACTGCCATGAATTATTCAACTAAAACTAATGGTTAAATGAAGGTTGGGACCTTTTCCCCAATAATGGATCCAAGCCTAGGTGGATAAAGATAGATTGGGTCAAGGAAACATGAATTTTTTTTAGGAATTTTCTCTAATATATTGAAATATATGAGGCCTATTGGGTGTTATATACATACACCTATAATAGTACGAACATCACCCCAAATCTTCCTATTTAATGAAACCATCAAATGAACACCTTCCATTTAACACATAATGATATATGGATTAGTATTTGGGAAATTTACATGATTTTGGGGGCACTAATCCTCATAGATATATATGATGAATCCCCCATACTTAATGTCACTTAGGGGGATATAGAGTTCTAATCCTCTTACACTTATTATTATATTATTTTTAAATATAAATATCATATGAGTATAACCCAAAGATAGTGAGGCCTAGTGTCCACAGAAGACTAGGTAAATAAAACATAAAAAGATACTGAAACATAACATCTTCATTTTTATTATCCTTTGTGAGATAATAATTATTTTCAGCTCCTAAAACTACATAGGATAACCTAGATATTAAATAAAATTAAATGGTTGATCTAAAAATCCTAGTATGTAAATAAACATGAAAAGGAAACATAATGTGTGAGTCAAAGGTATAACATGATATCATAAAAGAGAAGGCTCATGAGTAATCAAAAGGAAGAATAACATAAAGAATATGATTTCATAAGATCATTGAATCCTAGGAAAGTGGAATAAACACAAATGATGACATAAATATGAGTCATGGATAACTACCGAGATAATATCACATGAAAGACAAAGTCCCATAATGGATTAGGTTTACTCCCTAATCACAGACATAACATCTCATGAGATAAAATATTTACCCAATTACTTGGAGATATATATAGGAACACTCATCATAACTTCTTCAAGAATATGTCTTCCACATAAATGAAATCAATGATAAGGAATAAACACTATAATTACCCATGGAAAGAAAATGAGTTGCATAATCTTACCTCATATCATAATCAAAAGAAAATTTTATAATGAAGGCCTTTGAGAAAAGAATATAAGACCCATATTAAACAATAAAATTAAGGGATAATAAGATATATATGTGTGTGATATAAATATATATATAATTTATAATCAGTCCAAAACTTTAATTATAGATAGTAACTGAGTTAGAGAAATAATCTTCATAACCCGAAAAAGGGTGGTTTAAAGAGATCCCTTACCTCAAGCCCGACTCATCATGTGTGTTATTTATCTTACTGAATGAAAAAATTATGTTAATTATTTATGTTATTAAGAAATTTGTAGATTTTATTATTCCTTTTATTTTATTTATTATCATGTTATATTAAATTACAAAATCATTTAGGTTTAAGTCAAATGTTTTGATGATATTTTTGACGATGTTTGGCCCATATACCCTAAATCACATTTGAATGTTGTCTAAGGCCAAATAGATTATTATTTAATCATATTAAAAAATAATCATAAAATAATAATTATTTATTTAGATAAATTATAATTTTATAAAAAATAATGAAATATGGTTATGAAAAATTAACTACGTTATAATTGTAGAGACGATAGGCCAGCCATACACATGAGTAACGTTTCCATTTTTCAATGATCATGATGAATAAAAGTTAAGTGCTATTTTATATTTTCATAATGATAGTTATATCATATATATCATATTATTTTTTAAATAAAATTATATATACCATCAATGAGATGCTATAATGAAAAATGAATCACATCGCTTTGTGGAGTTGTTAATCCACACGTACACGTGATCGACATTGTCATTTTTCAATGAATTGATTGGTTAGAAAATATATTGTATATTGAATTTCTATAATGATGATTATTTAATTAATATAATATATATAAATTAGATCCTTAATCATAAATAGTTGTGAGAGGTGGTGATGGATACTGAATTACATTGGTTCGTGAGGAGGTAGTCTATCATACACAAGAATTATGGATTTGTTTCCCATTTAATGGAAGTAAAGAAAGATGTAGGTTATTAAATTTATATAATAAAATCTATCATATAGTATATACTTAATTTATTATATCATAATGATTTAATAACATTTTAAGGGGGTAGAAGAATAAATAAAATCAAAAAGCTCGGTTAAGAATGGTACCAATTTTTTAGACAACCTCTTTTGGTTTGCACCAAAATACTTCATAGGAGAGATTTATAATGAAACCAAGTACTATAGGAAATTTTAATTGAATTACAGAATGTATTTGGGTAGGTATTGTCTAGAAAAAAAGGCTCTTTATGTGTGAAGAAAAGAGGAGAGGAGGATCCCTTTTATAAGTTGGAATGAGTGACATTTTTGTAAATACCAAAAACTATTCAATAATGGGAAGTAACTATCAAAGAAAGTGCATTAAAAATGATAAATAAAGTATTTTCGGGAATATAAGTTCACTAAAAACCTCTACTATAAAAATTAAACATGTTTTAAAAATGTTATTCCCTTTACATTCATGGTTACTCACATTTACCATTTTAGTTTTCACCATGGTAACTAGTTTTTTTACCTAGGTAATTTATCCTTTATGCCTAAAAATAAAATGGGAATCATTAGATAATTTGGAACCAATTAATTTAAATATTAAATATAATTTATCAAAAAAACTATTTTTGTGGAACCTTAATTTTAACACATACGCATGTAATGTGCAAAACCGTTTTTTAATCTTAAAAGTGGTAATAAAGTTTTATTGTTTTTACTTTTCATTATGACCAAAAATTATGTTTAACCTATTAAATAAAATTTATTATGATAATTAATAATATTTAATACATTTCAACAAATTAAATTAACAGAATTTATATAATATAACTTAAAATTAAATCTCTAAAACTCGATAAAAAGTGGTTTCTTCCGGAAAATGAATTTTTTAAGCAATAAATTGTATTATATTAACTCTATGAATAAAAATCATCAACATATTAATTTAAATTCGTATAAATAGATATATAATATATAAATTTTATTTAAATAATTCCTTAATATGGGTTATTTTGATTATTTAAATTTGATAAAATTTATGCACTTAAAAATATTGTGCAGTAGACCGTGTTTTTAAGCATAAAAATAAACTTATACCGAAATAAATGAAATTTCATTTTAAAATGAAATTAATCATATTATTATAAAAAAAGGTTTGAATGTAACCTTTAAAAAATTCAAATTATAATAGGACTTTTAAATTACTTTATTTAATTCAATGATTGTATTTGAAAAATTGGTAATTTTCATTATTCACTAAAAAATCAATCCTTTTAGAAAAATCCAGAAATTTCACTCTAAGTTAATTTTAATATAATTATTTCATAAAAAAAGTTCATTTTATCAAATAAATTTCTAAATGTTCCATAAATTAATTATAATATTTTCTCACAAAAATAATGAAAAATAATTTTTGAAGAAAAGAATTTTTTTTTCAAAAATAAAATGTATTCATAAAAAATTAATTGATTTTTATAGGAATTTTACAATAAATATATGATTAGTAGGATCATTATATATATGTATTTTTAGGAACTAGGTCAAGTTTCCATCTAACACGACAGACAACCTGTCCCGTGGCATGGACTGAAGGGAAAACCTAATCCCCATAGGCATGCATCTAGGGATTGGGAATCATAGAATGGGAAATATTATACATTGAACAAGACCTAAAATAAATTCCAAAAATCAAAACTACCATGGGTAAATATCAATAAAAAAATATGCATAAACATCACAACCAACATCTACACAAGGCTATAAAAAAGAGACATGTACATGTGATAGGGTTCCATTTATATTTTTAACAAAAACCAAAAGGGATAAAAGAGAAACAAATAACAAAAGGAACACTAGCCTCCTTATGGAATGTGGGCCATATCCCACCACTTCACCACCATCAACAACTTCCATAAAAATCCTGTGCTATTAAGATAATCCACTGCCACTCCCATAGTATACCTTGTCTCAAACTGAATCAGAAAACAAGAAGTCTAAATATACCCAATGGGTATATGCACAATGTGAGATCACTTTCATAGTAGGATCACACCAGATGTCCTATTCATATCCATTATAGAATAAATAAATTTTTTTATTTTTAATGAAATTAAATAGTTTAGTTTTATTTTTTTTGGGTTTTTGAAAGAAATATAAACAATGTAAAAATAGGTTAAAAAGCTAAACATAGAATAATCACCTTGGGTCTACCCATAAGCATCTGGGTTACATGTATTCTACGATCCTCATACCCTCATGTACTAGTGAAAACCATATCTCACATCATTCATGATCTTTTAGAGAGGCCATTTAAAAGTTCTAATGTTACCCACAACATAATCATCAGGTTTAGTTAGTGTTGTAGCATCATCCTACTAGGAAGAATGGGCCAAACCCTGTTATCTCTCCCAATGTACTAGTCTTTATCCCACCCACCTTGTACCTAGGGTTCCCAAGTTATGTACTCTGTTTTTTGTATCATTCCAAACCATTTATACCCCCTTTCAATATGAAGATACATCACATGCTGCAATACACCATTTACATCCATCATTTAAAGGGTAAACCATTTCAAGAGTTTTACACACACAAAAAACCCTTGAAAACAACCATTTTCACAAACTACCATTTTTGGGGAAAAAAATTAAATAATTTCAAGCATATTTAACTCATCGAATATCAAAAAAATATAGGATTATTTACATTTAACTTAGAAACCATCACAATCCAACCGATGACCACAGTCAAAGGTAAGAGGAGATCCTATAAAAGAAAGAAACCACTATCATCAATATCCAAGCCAATATTTATCCTTAAACCCACACAAGGTCTACACCACTAGTAGAGAGAAAAAAACCAAAGAATAATGGAAGAATAAGACAAGGGAGAAAGACATGAGGGACTTACTTGGGGTTTCCTTAACGATCCAAGCTCAAACACACCCATGATTGAAGCCAATATAGAGAGGAGAAGAGGGGGAGGTGATCATAGGTATGGAGAAATGTGAATGGGAATAAATAAGTAGGTATTTGTGTTAAAAATGGATGGTAAAATATAAAATTACACATTTTTAAAAGATCTAGTAGGCAACATGATTTGGCCACATGGTCTACCAGACCATGCACTAACCATGCATTGCCTCTATCCAAAATGGAAGGGAGGCCACATCAGATACTAGGGGTTGGTGTATGGATGTGTTCTTAGCTATGAATAATTGACAGGCCCACTTTCTAGGCAACATGGTTTGGATAGTGTTCACACATGATTTCTACTAACTGTGCGCCTTCCCTACGCCAACCCCTATCTAGCCTAAAAACCAATATTTCCCACAAAAACTTCTAGAAGAACCATGAAATAAATGTAATAAAAAGAATAAAAGATAAATACATGAAAAATATAATTCGAGTGTGATAATTATCCCCACAATGAAAAATTTCCATCCTCAAAATGTCAACCCGTACTTTGACTAGAGAGTATGTGAGGATACTTATCCTCCAACCAAGATGTCCCCTCCCATATATCATTGTCATCATTCTCATGCAACAAAATGAATCTGACTAATGGAATTTCCCCTGAATCAACTTCACCAAGGAATCCACAATTGAAACTGGATGCTCGGTCATGGAAAGATCAGTTTCTAGCCCAATTAATTCACAACTTAACACATGAGATTGATATAGACAATACTTTTTCAACAGTGAGATGTGGAGAATATCATGAATCAAACCCAACTAAAAAGGAAATTCTAGATGGTATTCCAACATTCCAATACTATTTATGATCTCAAAAGCCCCAACATAACTCAGTGTAATCTCCCCATGATTACCAATATGATGACGAACCAAGAAAGGTGATACTCTCAAAAACACCAGTCACCCACTGAGAACTCTAAATCTTAGTATCATTGATCATCACTTGACTTAAAATTACTATGAGCTTTCAAAAACCACTTTCTGATCATCTAGACATTATAGTTCATCTCATGTATAATGCCTAGTCTTAGCAAGGAAATATCACCCACATTCTCCCAACATAGAGGAGATAGATATGGTAAAACATAAAATGACTCAACAGGATCCATTCTGATTGAGTATTGGTAACCTTTATTATAATAAAGTTACACCAATATGAGATAGATATCCCATAAGACTCTAAAGTGAATGATGTATACACATATCAAATCTTCAAAAATTTGGTTTGGCTCCTATTTTTAACCATCAGTTTGAGGATGGTCAGCCTTTCTAGGTTTGACTTAAAACCCCATTTACCTCTAGAGTCCTTTCAAGAAACAAGAGGTGAAACAGGGGTCCCTGTTAGAAAAAATAGCAGATGGAACACCGTGTAGCCTCCTGAACTCATGAAAACACAACCTTCCCAATTCTTACCTTTTTTCTATGACCATAATTAGGATGAAATTGGTGTAATTGGTTAAAAAATCAATAACCAACCAAATAGTATTCCTTTATTTGAGAATATGGGGAAATCCAATAATAAAATCTTTAGCCACCTCATCTCTCTTCTAGGTAGGAATGGGAATTGGCTGCCAAAATCCTAATAATCTATCGTGCTCAGCTTTAACATGCCAAAAAGTATAAAACCAAGATATAAAGTGATATATAACTCAAATCATACCTAGACACCAGAACCGGCATCACACATCATAAAACATATTGGTGTCTCTAGGATGGATACTTCAATAGGATTGATGGAAGCCCTACAATACCACATTTCTTAGAGATGAATTCACAACTGAACAGACCTTGAGGAAAATAAAACCCTAAGAAGATAGTAACCATCCACTAGGATCTTTAACACCATCAACAGACTAGGTAGAACACTAGAAAAACTCATCCTTCAGCTACTCATCCCAAATCAACTCCAGTAGGGAAGGAATGAACTGTACACTATCCAAGAACATACCAGCACTCTTTCTTTGGATTATTAGTGCATCCTAGAAAAACTACAAATTAAATCCCACTCATCACTAGAATCCTTTACAAAATGTGTTTATAACATCCTATTCAAAGAATCTTCAACCACATTTACATTACCTGGTGTGTAGACAATGTCAAAGTCAAACCCCTAAAGGTACATGATCCATTTTCAATGTCTTACGTTAATATTAATATATGAGAAGATTTAGCTCAAGATTTTGTGGCCTGAAAATACGATAAACTTAACCTCAATGAGTTATCGATGCCATCATTTAAGGGCATGAGTTACTACCATGAGATCAAGTTCATGGGTTGGGAAATTCTTCTCATGTGGTTGGAGTTAGCGGGATCTATATTCCACAACATGATCACCTTCTATAAGAACACATCACATACCTATACCTAAATCATTATAATTGACCACATAACCCTGACCATCATTTGGTAAAATCAAGATAGGGTTAGTGGCCAATTTCCACATGTGATCCTTGAAAGATTCTTGAAACTTTGGAATCCACAAAAAAATCATCCCTTTATCGTTGAGGGAATCCATTGGTGAGGTAAGTATAGATAAGTCCTTGATGAACTGCATGTAATACCCTTCTTGGCCTAGAAAACTCTTGATCTTGAAGATGCTATTCGGCACCTCCCATGACATAACTACCTTGAGTTTATCTAGATAAAATAAAACTATATGTCCAAAAATCATATGACCTACAAAAATAACATTCTAAATCCTTAAGGTACCTTTAGACCACTTATCATAAAGGAAGTGTTATCGTAACGTGCCCATAATAACTCACAAATGTTTCCCATGCTCCTCTTCCAATCTCAAGTAGACCAGAATGATATACAAAAACACAACAAAAAAGAGTAAATATATCAATGGAAAACATGGTTTATCAGAGAATGAATATCATGAGATCACATTTCCATCTAAATAAAATTACCAAATAAATATAGTGTCCATACCTACTTTAGAAGGAAGTCTTGGGATCATCTACCTCTCTCATGCTAACCCGGTGATACCCCATTCAATGTTTGATCTTTGAAAAAAAAAATCCCATTAATTTATTCAATGAGAGAATCTATATAGGTCAATGGGTATTTATTCTTCATGGTGGTCCTATTCATATTTTGACAATCCTTACACAACTAGAGAGATAAATTGGCCTTTTTAACAAAAATCACTAGAGTGGACTAAAGAGGGATGCTTGGGAAAATAAACCCCATTGACTCCAAATAGTTTAGTTGAATATTTAACTCCCTTAACATTGTGGGGGAAACATGATATGATGGAGGAGATATTGATTGTTTCCCTAGATCCAAATTTATGGTTAACGATACATCCCATTTTAGAGGTAAACTTGAAAAATACATTGGGAATACCTCAAAAAAATCATCCACTATTGGGGGAAATACACTTTCCAATTCTTTCCCTTCATACTCAAACAAATATCTCTTCCACTATGGGGGTAATTACACTATCCAATCCTTTAAATTTATCATCAAATATGAAGGAAGAAATTTGAAAAGCAATCCAACCTACCTCTGGAAGTGGAGTTCCAACTCATCCTGATTACATATCCCCTTCTCCTTGATAAATGTGACTGCTTCCATCGAGGGATGTTAAAGTCACCTTTAAATGATAAAAATTGATTTGGGACTTGAAATACTTTATCCAATCCACACCTAGTGTAATATCCTAGGTTTTCATATGCGGTGTGGATCTTTTTCTTGATCAGTTAAATGCCTGTTTATAGACTAATGTGGATACCCATTATGGTAGTGGGTGTATCGAAGGTTTATAGGGATTTTTCAGGGCATATATCCCCAATTAAAAAAAACAAGAATTCCATATGGTTAGAAGGAACCATACTAGGAAGGCCACATGGTTACCCTCAACCAAGCAAGGATTTTTAGTGGGGTTAAATAGGTGACACGGTTTGGAGAAACCAAGCAACCTCAGGTGCATGCCCATGTGAGGAACCTGCATTTTTTAGCAGAGATGAAATGAATGGTCGATACACAATTTTTCAAACCATTCACCTTGACTGTGTGAGGTTCCCCTTGGAGTGGTGAACAGAACATGGTTAGCACATGGTTTTGAAAATCTTATGGCCAAACCATGCATCCCAATATTTTTGGTGAAATTACAATTTCCCTTAAAATATTTATACCTTTAAAACTATTTATATTAATTCCTTCGGTGGATATCCCTCAAGTTGGGAGAGCTTCTTTGATCAAATTTCATAGATTTTGGTTAGGTTTCATAATCTGGACTTATATTCTAACATTATTTATCTCATTAGATTCACACCGGATTTTCATTCATTCTTCATTTTTCTTTCGATATGGACTAAATGAGAGATCAATACTTGATGAAAACTCCACTACAAACCTAAATTAGGTGGTGTATACCTTTACCTCAGGGCTTGGTGTTTTATATAGCTAGTTTCCATTATGATGCACACTGGACTTTACAACGACTCCCATTTAATTTATTAGATGCATTGTTTAAATGAATTGGAAACTGTTAGGGATGACCACTCATTCTATAGAGAAAATGGTAGGTTGTTTCCTAAACCTAGGCTACCCATTGGGCATTCCATTTCTTTTACCCTTTTTTTATACCACCCATGGGGTAAGTGTGATCTTTCATTATTAGAGGAATCCCTATAATAAATTTAATTGGTTTGAATTGAATGATTAGGAGAAAGTTTGCCTCATTTTTCTTGTTATCACCTGATGTGAAATGATTAAATTGATTAAATGGAAATTTTAAACAATGATAATGAAGAACTCAAGGGATTTGAATTATTGAGGATGTTGAATGAGATGAACTGGAATGGTAGTGGATGCCTTGGTTGGTATACCTTGGATCATGATTTCATTAGATGCAATGGAAATTTACCCCATGGAACTTAATAGTGGTAGTTGACAACTTGGAGGATATTTCTCCTAGTGTCATGATTTCGTAGGATTCATTTTACCATGATAACCCTTGGATCCATATTTTTTGGACTCATATTGGAAATTTTTTGTTGACATACTCCTTGGAATCCACCCAGGTCATACCGAGTATCCATCGAGATGCTCATGGGACTCAATGAGGATGCCTTGGTCTTCTATACCATTGATATTTATTTATGGGGTATGACATTTCTTATTAGACATCATGGACATGGTAAATGTTTTCTTGGTTGTATGGCATGGCCATGGTAAATGTTTTATTTGTTTTACAGTGTGTCTACGGTGGATCTTTTGGTATGTTTTATAGATAGCCTAGGTATGAGTATCAGATTTCAGTTGATAGAATGAACATGGTGACTATTTTATTTATGTTATATATGAATTATAATAGGATCTTGACTATTATTAAAGTGATCCTTGGTAATATTAATAGTACCACTTGACTTGTTTACTTTACTTTTTGTACTATAGTATTTTTTATATACTTCACATTGCTTTGTTTTTATTGCATAGCCTGCATTTTTGATAGACACAATTTGTGGTGAACTACTGTGTGTTATCTCACACCATATTTGGGCTATTATTGGGTACTTGGAAAAAACTATGGATACAAGTATAGATCAGGGAAAGCACCCATAGTAAAATGTTGGATTGTGCCCTGCTTAGGAGTAGGGGAGCAGATGAATGAGCTAGTCTCGTGATAATAGTTTGAGATAGTTCCTTCTGATCTTTTTGGTATTTTGATACATGTATTGTACTAATGCTTGTATACCTATTTTGGCTATTTTTTAGTGAAATGACATGACATATTACATTTTATATGAGATTTCGTTTGGCACTGTTTATTCATTACTGTCGTGGATGTTTATATTTTGTCTAGTTTATTTACTTCTTTTTCTGTTGATCTATATGATTTATTTCCCTATTTTACACTTTGAAATGAGGAAACAATCTTCCCAAATACTCACCATAGGCCCTCATTGCTAGTAATAAGACTTTGGCATTAAGGGGGATTCACTTGATGCCATGTGACCCACCGACTTGGGGAACCAAATAGTGTCATATGGGTCGGGATGTTACAAAGTGGTATCAAATAATTTTCTATTTTGTATTTACTATTTTGGGACAATATATAAGAGATTAGTAAGGTTATGGGATTTGGTAATAACCTGTTCATTTTAGTAGCTAACCCATTTACAAAAAAAATACAAATTTCCATGATTGGAAATTGTTGTTTTTTGGATTATGACTATTATTGTTGATTTGATTCAACTGTTTGGTGATGCACTTGATTTGAGATGTTATCATTGATATTATAGAGGATTTTTTTACCATTTATGCATGATATGAGGGTATGTGTCTCATGCATAATTTTAGGCACTATACAGGATTCACATTCTATGAATCATGCCATTCCATATAAGATGAATTTCTTGACTGCATGATTTTGTGACATGTGCCTTGTGTGATATACCTTATTTGTGATAAATGATTTATGTATGGAATTGGGAAGAATTATTGGTACATAAAGTTATTGTCATAACCTAAATATTATTTTCCAAATTAGACTACAACTGACACCCTTAGTGGACAACTATGGCATGTTGAGTCATGGACCATTGGTTGCATGGACTGGAATGTGTTATGGTATGGATTAAATGGATGCTATATTTCAGTTCATGAGGCGTATAGACCATTATGCTCTAAGAGTGGTGAACCATTTGGTTCGTCCATTTAAAGAGAAATGATAAATAAATATGAATTCAAATGAAAATTGAAATGTTTTAATAGATAACTAGACATTGACTCAGATTTTTAGTGGGAAATAGTCAACGTCTCTAGTGATATTTGTGCCTATTTATTTTTTACTAGTATTAGATTTAGGGGTAGGCTATGGGATGTGGCCTATTTAAAGGAAGGTTTTTACCTTTCCTGCACTTTTATTTTTGATCATCTTATTATTGATCTTTTCAGAGGATTGTGTTTGGCATTGTAGAGACTAGCCACCACGACAACCCCCATTCATATGCTAGGAGGGCGGTGATGACCATGTTATGGAGGTGGTTAGACATGGTATAATAGTATATCCTTCTATATTTATAGCTACTAAAGTAGTAGTTTTACTAGAAAAAAGTTATTTGGTATGATTCTGTGAGGATTTTATGTGTTATATGTATACTTTTCAGGGATCACCACTTCTTGAATTGTATATGGATGAGCTAACACGATTGTTACAGCAGCTACATCCTCCCACATTTTCAGGCAATAGAGGTCCACAACCTACTAATCTATGGTTTGATGATATATTTTCAATTTTCGATCATCTGGAGACAACTCATGAGAGGAGAGTGAAGCTCAAAATATTTATGCTTCAGGGAGTAGAAAAGTGTTGGTGGGTTGTTTTGAACCAGGATGAGAGGCGACAAGATATGGTTTTGGGTGATTTAAAAACCATATTTTATGACTACATTTTCCTCAGGGCCCTAAGAGCTAAAAGGGCCAATGAGTTTATTAATCTATAGTAGGGAATGATTAATGTTATGCACTATTCAACATGCATTACATAACTGCATCATTTTGTGACGATTTATAATTATGATGATCTATGGAGGGAGAGACACTTCAAGGAAGGTCTTAGACATGTTGTTCGTTCTCAGGTCAATGTGTTCAGGTTGATGACTATTACTGAAATAGTGAATTAAGAAATTATTACATAGTGGGATGTGAGGGAATATGGGGGGAATATAGTAGAGAACTACATTCTCTAGACCTAGGGGTTCAACTTTAGGTGGAAATAAGTGACGTTTTGAGGATTCTTGTGAGATGAGTACTAGCCAGACTGTTAGGGATGGTAGTATAGTTCTCTTTGATCTATATGGAAGAAGGGGAAACATGAGGAAACAATGTGATCGATACCTATTCAAGTGCTGAGCTTCTTGTAGGATGATCCATGTATATCATTTTTGTAGGATCTTACCTCCAGTAGTGAGTGGTAGGGGTTCATCTCTGACTCGAAGCTTGAAAGTGGGTTTTACATTTCCATGTGAGGCTGGGAGCTGGAGCAGTTCTGGTCATTCAGGCCAAGTTGGTGGTCATGGATGGGGAAGCCATGCACCAGTTCTACCTAGACAATATATTTGGCTTACTCCTGGTAGTGAGGCTGTTTCACATGGATTTAGTTCAAGCCATGTATATTCTGTATATCCCAAACTATATGAGTAGAGTACTGGGCCATCTATGGTGAGTGGTATAATCATAGTATCCTCCACACTTGTTTCGTATCTTTTTGATATAGGTTCTTCTCATAGAAATGTATTAGTATGTGTTGTAGATATCCTTGGACTTTTTGTTCAATTTTATGATGGATTTAATAAACTTGATACTCTATTGGGAATCAGATAGAAGAGTGTGCATTAGTATAGGGAGTGCCCCATGAGACAAGTGGGTGTCACTTTATGTTGGATCTTTTTCCCTTGAGATGACTGGGTTTTACATCATACTCTGGATGGAATGGATTGTTGTTTATTGATCCCATGTTTATTTATATAACCATTGGGTGACATTCACATCACCAAAGGTTGGAGTTTTTATTTAAAATGGTAAATGAGATTTCAAGGCGAGTTGTGATAGACTAGAGGATTGTGGGATTGGTGGGATGACATCTCATGTTTCTAGTTTATATCTAGATGACCACATATTGAGTCAGGTATATTTACCTCTATTGGTTGATCATTTAATGGGTGTTTTTCTGGAAAAATTCTCCGGTGTACCTCATGAGAGAATGGTTGAGTTCACCACCAGGATAGTTTTAGGAGCATCAATGGTATCCATTCCTACTTACAGTATGGCTACTATAGATTTCTAGGTTCTCAAGAGGCAACTATAGTATTTATAGGAAAATTTATTTATACAACCAAATACTTATCTATAGGGTACACCAGTCCTTTTTGTGAAAATGTCAAGACAATACCATCATGATATGTGTGGATTATCAGATATTGAACTAGTTGATGGTTAAGAACCAATGTCCCTTTCTAGGAATTGATGAACAATTTGATCAGCTCAGTGGAGTTTGGGAGCTATCAAAAATTGATTTGAGTTTGAGATATCTCCAGGTGGTTATTTTACCTATAGACATACCTTATACAACTTTTCATAGGAGGTATGGTCTATATTAGTATTTAGTTATGTCGTTCGGTCTCATGAACACTACATGACTTTTCACGGTGTTGATAAACCATTTTTTCCATCCTTATATGGATTCATTTGTGGTTATTTTGTTGGAAAATATGTTGGTGTATTATCACAATCTATATGACCATGAAAAACATCTTGATACCATTTTAGATACACTGAGAGAGAATAAGTTATATCCTATGCTCACTAAGTGCTGCTTTTGGATGAATAAAATTCACTTCTTGTGTCATATTATCTCAGAAATTGGAGTGAAAATTGACATAGAGAAGATAAGATCTATAGTTTCATGGGTTCATCTCAAGAACGTCATTGATATACAATGTTTTTTGGGGATAGATGGATATTATAGGTGTTTCATTGGGGAATAACCATGCCATGAACATCCTTTTGATGATCTTTACTAAGAAGGGTGTGAAGTTTGTATGGTCTAATACATATGAGAAAATATTTCAAGAGATGAAAGGGAGATTGACATCCACACCAGTCATGATTTTTCCATAGCCAGGAAAAAGCTACACTATGTATTATGATGCATCATGTATCGAGCTAGGAGTAGTTCTAATGTAGGGAGATTGAGTCATGGCATTTGGGTCTTACCAATTGAGGCCACATTAGAGGAACCACTCGACACATGATCTCAAGTTAGCTATAGTTGTTCATGATTTGCACTCTTGGAGACACTATTTACTGGGAGAGAATTTTGTGGTGTACATAGACCAAAAAACCTTCATGTATATACTTACATAGCATGATTTGGATCTGACGTAGTGAATGTGGGTTGAGTACCTATAATATTTTGACATTAAGCTTGCCTATACACATGGAAAGGGAAATGTAGTGGGTGATTCACTAAGTATGAGGACTCAAATATAGGTAGTTTAGGAGGTCTTTAGAGAGTTTTATCTTATGGAATGGTTTTTAGAGATCAAATTGGAGGTGAAATATAGACAGAGTAAACAATTTCTTTCATCCTTAGTTGTCACCTTTACCCTTCTTGATAGAGTAAGGATGAGTAAGCTACCAGATTATGAGGGTCTTGTCCTATGAGAGAGTGTGGTAGGTGAGGACCCACCTCCTAGTTGGACCATAGGTGAGGATGATATCCTACATATTCCTAGTCACATATTAGTTCCATCAATCATATGCAAGGATATGTTTTGGGAGTTTCATGACTCATTTTGGGTAGTGCACCTCGATGTCATGAAGATGTATCCCGACTTACTCCATTAGTACTGGTGGTCGGGTATAAAAAGTGAGGAAGATGGTTTTGTTATGAGGAGTTCCACCTATCATAAGGTGAAGGAAAATCATCAATAATCATCCAAAATTTTATAGCATTTACCTATTCCCAACTGGGAATGGGATGATGTTGTGATTGATTTCATGAAAAGTTTGCAGAGGTAGCCCATATGCAGTGAGGTTGTTTGGGTTGTTGTGTATAGGATCATTGAGGTTTGTCATTTCCTATTAATCAGGGATAACTTCTCAGTGGATGAGCTTGGGTGGTTGTTTATCCATGAGATAGTATGACTTCATTAGGTTCCTCAAATTATGGTATCAAATAGGGATTCCCAATTTATGTCTTGTTTCTAGAAGAGTTTACAAAGGGCGTTGGGTACATAGGTTTTTCTAAGAACAACATACCACCCTCAATCCGATGGCAAGTCCGAGCACACAACTCAGGTGTTTGATTACATGATATGAGATTGTATCCTAGATTTTGGGGGCTCTTAGTAGAGGAATATAACCCTGTTTGAGTTTTCCTATAATAATAGTTATCATGATACTATACAGATGTAAAATTATGGGGAATTATATGGTAGGCCATGTCGATAACGCCTATGATAGTTAGTGGAATATGAGGTAGATTTAATGGGAACAAGTCTGATACAGGAGACTTATGAGTAGGTCCAGTTGATCATAATGTGGATTAAAACTTTACAATTTCGATATAAATCTTACGCGAATCGCCATTGATGACCTCTAATGTTCGAGGTTGGGGATTAGTATTTTTACGTATCTCACCGAGGCTCAGCCATAGATATATTTGGATATTGGTTAAAAATAAACTATGATATGTTGGGCCATTAGATATTCTAGATAGAGTCATACCATTACCATATCAGTGGCAGTTACCTCAGAGGTATTGGTCCATGCACGAAGTCTTCCAAGTATCTCATTCACACCGCTATCACTAAGACCTTTCTCAAACACTAAATATAGATAAAGTGGAGTTACTGGTTGACGCATCCTTCGAGGAGCATCTAATTCATATTTTTGATAGGGGCATGATGATTATATGATGCTGGTAAACTCCTCTAGTATGGGTGTTACGGTAGCACGATTGTTTGTTGGGAGAGACTTTAGAGGGGGAGGACTATGTATGTGTTGAGTGGCTAGAGTTATTCTCAAGAGATTCATGACCACCCTTGGGAGTGAAATCTAGGGACTAATTTTTTTTATGGGGGGAGGGAGATTGTAAGATCCTGGGTTATCATACATAGTGAAGATATTTTGTTTTTTAGTTTAAATGCTTATTTATAGACAAATGTGGATACCCATTGAGGTTGTGGGAGTACCAGGTGTGTTTAGGGATTTTCCAGAGCCTGTAGCCACCCATTTTAAAACAAATATGTAGGCTGAATGGTTTTGAGGAACCTTTTTGATCATTCTGCATGGTTACCCCCAACCATTCAAGGCTTGGTAGTGGGGTGCAATAGGTCACATTGTTTGGAGAAGCTGTGAAACCTCAAGCACATTCCCATGTGTGGAACCTATAATTTTTAGCAGAGATAAAATTCATGGCTAGTGCATGGTTTGTAAAACTTTTCACCATGATTTTGTGAGGTTACCCTTTATAAAGTGAATGGAATGAGATTGGTGAATAGTTTTTCCAACCGTCCAACCAAACTGTGTAGCCCAGTATTTTGGGAGAAATAACAATTTTTCCCTTATAAAATTTATAACTTTAAACCTATTTCTATTTCTTCCTCCAATTGAGAGACCATGTGTTGGGAGATCTCCTTTGATCCAATTACATATCTTTTGATCCTATTTCATCATCCAAAATCAGATTCAAACACCATTTATCTCATTGTATTTGTGATGGATTTTCATCTATTATTTCTTTTTCTCTTTATCTACACCGAATCAAAGTTTGATTTTGGATGAGAACTCCACTACAGACCAACATTAGATGGTCTATACCTCTCCATTAGGGTTTGGTGTTTTATATTTATTATTTCTATTGTTTCACACACAGGACATTCTGGTGGTGCCCCTTTAATTTATTAAATTCCTTGTTTAAATGAATTGGAACTTGTTATGGATTCCCACTAGTTCCATAGATATTCTTGGAGGTTATTTCACCAACCTAGGACACCCATGGGTAATTATATTGATTTTTTTTATTTTATTATACCACCCATGGGGTGAGTGTGAGATTTTCTAGTTAGAGGAATCCCTCTAATAAATTGAATTTGTATGAATTGAATGATTAGGATAAGGTTTTCCTAATTTTCCATGTTATTATAAGATATGAATTTCTTAAATTGTATAAATAGAAATGGTATAAGATGAGTTTTAAGAACTCATGGGATGTGAATTATTGTGGATGTTTAATGAGATGAACTGGAATGTTAGTGGATGCCTTGGTTCGTATACCTTGGATCTTGATTCCATTAGATACCATTGATGTTTCCCCTTTGTATCTTAATAGCATTAGTGGATACCTTGGATGATATTACTCACTAGGTCTTCATTCTGTAGGATTCCATGGGGATAGCTACACCTTAGACCTCGCTTTCTTGGACTCGCATTAGACATTTTCTATTAACATGCTCCTTGGACTCCACCCAGGTCTTACCAAGTTTCCATCGAGATGCTCATGTCACTCGATGATGATTCCTTAGATTTTTATACCATTTAATTGACCTTTTAGGGTTAAAAATTTCTGAATATATGGTGTTCCAATGGTAAATTTTCTTCTTGGTTGTACAACATGGAATTTGTAAATATTTCCTTGGTAGTACAACATGTCCATGGTGGATCTTTTGGCATGTTTTACAGATAGACTGGGTATGAGTATTGGATTTCAGTAGGTATACTAAACTAGGTGACCTGTTTATTTCTATTATAGTTTCCTTATTATAGGAGATTGACTATTGTTACTGGGATCCATTAAAGATTGGAAAATACCCCTTTTCATACTCACACTACATTTAGTACTACCATATTTGTTATATACTACATGCTACAGATCTTGTATTGCATAGATTGAATTTTTTATAGACACCATTGGTGGTGGACTACTGAGTGTTGTATCACACCTTGTTTAGGCCATCATTGGGTTACTATACGTACTATATGGAGGAAGGTAGGGATTGGGGAAATTATTCATAGTACGATGCATGGTTGTGCCATGCTTAGGAGCATGGGAGAACATAAATGGGCGAGGATCGTGATACTAGTCAGAGATAGTTCCTCTTGGTATTTTTGGTATTTTGATACATGTATTGTAATAATTCTTGTATACCTATTTTAGATATTATGTTGAGACATGAAATGTAATATCATCTTGTATATGATATTTTCTTTGGAATTTTCTGTTAATTACTATCTTGGATGTTTATATTTTGTCTCGTTGATTTACTAATTTTTCTATTGATATGTATGATTAATACAACTATGATACACTATGACATAAGGGCATAGTATTCCAACAAACACCCCATAGGCCCTTGCTTATAGTTAGAAGCCTTTGGATTTAGGGAATATGCACTTGAGGCCATGTGACCTAATGGTTTGGGGAACCAGATAGTAGCATCCAGGTCAGGATGTTACACCTAGAATCACATCAAAGAGATCAATTTCTAGAATAAGGAAATTATATTTCAGCTCAACTTATGCTAAGGAGACTATATAATTTGTACATATGAAACTTTACTCTTTCCTCCTACCTATAGGTGTTACTAACTTCATGGAATACAATATATTCTCAATTTCTAGTTTCAATAGATTCGAAATATAATCAGTAAGAAATGAGTTAGAGGAACCCATATTGAACAAAGTTATTACCATGGATGATGCAAGAAGAAAAACATCTCAAACTGTTATAGGAGTTTCATCTAACATCATTGGTTATAATCAATAGTTTTTAAGTACTTAATCTCTATCTATGCTTGTAGTTCACTACTGATATGATGCTCTACGTTAAATTGAATTTTCCCAAAAGAAGATCCATACTTGCCACCATGTCCATAAGTGTGAGAAACTATATCCCTAGATTCATCTTATGGATCTACCATTCCTCTTTGAACTATAGAGCCTACACTACATTCTAGTGGGATATCACATTACAGAACCATTGCAAGTCACCCTAGTATCTGTGCAGATGAAATGACTTGGGTGGGGCCGGACCTATGGCCTATAAATGTCTAAATTTTTCACACTAGTAGCATGTAAAAACTTAACCTCCTACAATAGCTAACATAATTGATCTAGGTGGATATCAAAAAATACTACCACCCTTATTTCCCTACTCATCGCACTTCCTATTCTTCCCAAATAAGACAACCCCACTATTTATTGGTGTTGAAAGCATCCCAGTCAAACCTAACATACCATTCCAATCGATCACCACCATTAGAGCATAATCAACCACCTCATCATAGGTTGTTGACTTAACAAAAATTCTTATGATAAAAAACTAGGCATGAAACCCATTTCAAACAAAAAATATGTCATTTTTTCATTAGAAACCACCTCAGGGGAAAATAGGACCAGATTTAAATAGTGGTGGTATACTCCAACACTAAATGTTCTCCCTAATGGAGGTATAAGAATTATCAATTCATGGAAAAAGACAATGTATCGGGGTAGTTCTTCTCATTGAATATAACCCTAAATTCATTCCATCCCAACTACTCATGATTCCCTACTTGAACCACTAACTCCCACCATCAGTGACCGAGGCCTTCCAAAAAATACATTTCACACATAACCTTAATAACATCTAGAGTCCCAAGGAACTCAAAGATCCTCTCAAAAATTTCCACCCAATATTATGCCTCATGGGGGTCATGATTACCTAAAAGGAATGGGTTTTATGATTAAGTAACTCCAAGGTTTGATCTCTTTCTAATCCCAGTTTGGATTCTTTACCCTAAGAAAGACCAACGCCCACCCCATGATCCATATCCCTAACAACCCAGAAAACTTCCTAAAATAATCTCTAATAATCTGTTGATGGATAACTCTCTATGGCCTCCTACCATGGATGTATAAGAGGTCTCTAAAGAGGTCTTTCACTTAACATCTGAACATATAATAGAAAGGAACCATAAGTAATTTCCCCATAGAGATCCATTAAAAAACATACCGAACCCACCCACATATTTCATCATAGAATCACAATAAACCAAGACAAAAATCAAACCACTCCACCCAACCTTGGTGTGAAGGTGTAGTTTGTAGCTTGTGTATTACACTAGAAGGAGGAGTCAAACCAAATTCTCGACATCCCATGGTAACCCAAGGCTTTTAATAATTTGTGTTGGATAAATGCCCCACCTGAAACCAAAATTTCATGCCTCTAAAATCCAAGATCCTATCTACCTAGACATTCACAATTAAAATGACCCAAAAAAGGGAAAACCTACTCTGATACCACTTTTTCATGAAACAGTCCAAGCTTCAATCTGAGTAGATACTCTTCTTAGCCTGTAGAATGGCCCTAAAAGCCCCTTGATCCCCATGAGATGGAATTTAGTGCATAGGAATCAAATAAATCCTTGGTAATTATTTTCACATGAGTAGAACCCAACATCCACACCACATATCATAAATCTAATAGGTAAAAATCAACAACACAACATGTACATAAACATCACAAAAAATGATTACACAAGGCAATACAATATAGTTATGTACATGTGACAAGGATTAATTTACCTTTTTAACTAGAAACAAAAGGTCCAAAAATTAAAAAAAACTAGAAAAAGGAACACCAACCTCTTTTTATCATGTGGGCCATCACCCACCACACCACCACCATCAACACCTACCATAAAAAAACCACACTATCAAGAGAATCTAACACCACTACCATAAAAGGCTATTCATTTTCCTGAATAATACAACACGAAGTCTACATATACAAATTGGGTATATAAAGGATGTGATCTTACTTTCCTAGTAGGATACCACCATATGTTCCATGAATAGTGATAGCCCCACTCGGCATCATTACTTCCCTATAGTTCTATGTAAAAACAATTTAATAAAACCCAAACTATGCTACTTAGTTAATTAAAATGTAGTATTAGGCATGTTTGGTGTAGAACCCATAGATATGGTGAAATTATTTTATTTGAGTTTCAAATTATATAATTTTATTAATTTGAAGAAGGTGGTTAGAAAAATAATCAATTGATTTATTTTAATAAAACAAAAGGTTAATGAAAAGTATATTGATTTATTAGTTTTAAAAAAAATATGGATGCAAAGTATATTGATTGTTTAGTTTGAAAATTGATTTTGAAGAGTGTTATAGGGTAATGTAATATTGGGGTTTGGGTGCAATTTTATTTTAAAAAATAGATTTATTAATTGATGATTTTGTGTTGGAGTTAAGATGAGGAAGATCCAATGATAATGGTATCTCCTCCTTAACTCAACGATAACCTATTTCCCTTGGACAAGTAATTTGGGTGTCAATGAATCAAGTTTATCTCGATACTGTTTCCGACGCTTTCGCCGGGGCACGCGCACCCGTCCGTCCGCGGAGGAAGGACGCGCGACGCTTGTTGCCCCGCATTCCCGCTTTCCAAAGGCGGGCGGCATTCGCTCCTTATTCAGGGGCGTCTGCTCCTTGATCGAAACAGGATGATGGGATGTCGGTTCTTCCTCCTGTGGATTCCTCCTCAGAACTCGTCACCTAGTCCGGGTCTCCCTCATATATTTAATACGTAGTTCGTGAAACTCTTCCCAGTGCCATGTTTCCATGGACGCCGGTTAATTACACTGCTTCTGTCGGGACATTCCAAAGGGTCCAGTCAGGGCAGCAACCTTTAGTCGGGGGAGTAGTCACGTTGAGGCATCAGTAGCATGTCTGGATGCTGGGTAACCTAGCATGTCTGTCTATTATCCATGGTCACAGGGCTTCTCGAAGGCGTGGAAGCCCGAGGCATCCCACATCGAGCGCGGGGAATTATATTCCATAGACACATATATGAGGTTTTCCTCAGCTTCCCGTGTTTAACACAGGGTACGCCATGAGTTTAACGTCTAGTGGAGATGGATCAACCCAACCAGAGCGTTAGCTAGGATAGATCGGATAGAGGGATTTCCCTTGAAGGGATGCCGATACCGGGGCCAACCCATGGGCGGCTGTGAAGAGGAGCGTACCGACATGGTTTCACCAAGATGTAGCGGTCCAGGCGAGAATCGGGATGGGCAGTAGATGGATGAATGGAGTGGAGGGGGAGTGAAATGGGACCATCGCAGGGGCGACGGTGAAGTTGGGCTTGAGCCTTGAGGAGGCTTCCTACGTATCCCCGTGGCAGGGAATTAAAGTCCGCATAGTTTGGGATGGTGCCGGTAAACCGACGTGAAGGTGGACCTTGGCCCAATGAATGTCGTCAGCGAACCAACGTGAAGGTGGACCTTGGTCCGATGGGTATCGTCAGCGTACCGACGTGAAGGTGGACCTTGGTCCGATGGGTATCGTCAGCGTACCGACATGAAGGTGGACCTTGGTCAGATGAGATATGGGCTTGAACCTTGGCGAGGCTTCCTACGTACCATGCCTTGACATGGATCAAAGACCTCGTAGTTTAGGTTGGGGAATACAGTTTAACGTCATGCGGGACGATAGTGAACCCTGACGTGAATAAACGATGGGCATTGGGTGTCGGTGAACCGACGTAAACGACGAGACCTTGGTCCAATGGGAGATGGGGTCTTGGCACACCAACAAGGAGACGGTTTGGGCCAATGATTGTTGGGCTTGAACCTCAGGGAGGCTTCCTACGTACCATGCCTTGACACGGATCAAAGTCCTCGTAGTTCAGATTGGGGAATACAGTTTAACGTCATGCGGGACGGGGGTGAACCGACGTGAATGAGGTCGGAACGACCGGATGGTGGGTTTGTAACTCGTAGAGGCTTCCTACGTACCATGCCTTGACATAGATCAAAGACCTCGTAGTTCGGGTTAGTCACAACGGCTTGCCGTCGGGTTGGAATTGCAGTTTAACGTCGTGCTGGACGTAGGTAGAACTCGACGTGAATTAGATGATGGGTGGGCTTGAACCTCGTGCAGGCTTCCTATGTACCATGACTTGACATGGATCAAAGACCTCGTAGTTCAAATTGGTCTTTCTTGGCGAACAGACGTGAAAGTGGACCTTGGTCCAATGAGTGGTGGGCTTGAACCTCTGGGAGGCTTCCTACGTACCATGCCTTGACATGGATCAAAGACCTCATAGTTCGGGTGGGAATGGGTGTGAAGTTTAATGTAATGCGGGACAAGGGCATACAGTTTAACATCATGTTGGACGAGGGGCATGCAGTTTAACGTCATGCGGGACAGGGCGTGCAGTTTAACGTCATGCTGGACGAGGGCGAAACTCGACGTGAATGAACGACCGAGCAATGTGGCTTGAACCTCATGGAGGCTTCCTATGTACCATTCCTTGACATGGATCAAAGTCCTCGTAGTTCTCTAGGTGGGGGTCAGGGTTGGTGCTCACTCTAAGCCCACGTGATTCATGCTCGGTGTGAGAAACAAGAGGTTGCAAGGACCTGCCGATCACGTCGCGAAGGATGCGTCCGTGAGAAGAGAAGAGGGGCTTACGCGTTAGGCGGCCCATGGTGATGGGACTTACTCCAGGATGGAGGCCCACATGGGGGGTTCCTCATTCCCTATCACGCCCTCCACTGACCTTGGTAGTGGGGAAGTACGGAGATGCAGGGGTGCAACCATCCGATGGGGAATTAGGGTCGCCCTTCTCCTGAGAACATACGCCACTCCAATAAGGAGGATATCATCCATTGTGGATGGGTGATTCCATTCCTGTGAAGACAAGTGGCGTAAAAAATGTTCGAGCTGGGGGGACCCTTCGTGAGAGAGACGAGGTCGGATCACAGTTTAACGTCATGTGTTGAGGACGTGGTTCTTGGCAGTTTAACGTCCTACAGCTCAGATGAGGTGGGTTCACTCCGAACCCCTAGGACTTACATAACCAGTACCCTCTGGTCCTTGGGGAAGGGAAGGTACCAGTAAGGCCACGGTTAAGGGGGGTTGTGGAACGAACCATCAAGGGGTCCACGTTAGCATGGCTATGCTAAGAAGCAATAGCCATTAGCGTGCCTATGCGAAGAAGCATTAGGTGAAGCAATGCTACTGGTGGTATTGTCCATGGGACTTTGAAATCACATCATGAAAACCTGGAGGGTTGCACGGGAAGAGGAATCACTAAGAAAAGGAGTGTGATTTTCGAAGTGGAGTGCCTTGGCCTTGGTATGGGGAATATGTGTGAGTGGGAGGTGCTTCGCGAAGTGGAATAGTGTTCGCGGAGCACTGCCTCACGAAGAAGGGGTGCCTCGCGAAGCAGGGTCCTGCGAAGCAGTGTGCTTCGCGATGTGTAGCGATCCTGCCTTAGCATAGGGATCACTAGTCTGGTTTGGGTGTTTCGCGAAGCATAAACGCTCCGCGGCTGCCCGAGTTCCATTGGGAATCCCCTTCCTTCATGAATGCCCTTGAGCTTCGTGAAGGGCATCCCTCTCGAAAGAGGGGCTCAAAATGAGACAAAGCAAAGGCGTCTCGTGAAGTAGAAGTACCTCGTGGAGCTCATGATTACCGGGGCAAAGAGTGCTTCGCAATTCGGGAGAGGAGAAGCTGAAAGGTCGGATTGTCCGTCCTTGGGACTCAGGGGGAGTCCAGTATTTATAGGCAAGGGGCGCCGCGAAGTTGAACTTGCGCACCACCTCAGGTGCTTCGCGGCGTGCTCACGAACGTCAACGCCATCCACAGAGGGTACCGCCTCTGGAGCTTCGCGGAGGGTCGCGAACGTCAAATGCGTTCACGAAGCATTACCGCCTCTGGAGCTTCGCGGAGGGCTCGCGAACGTCGAATGCGTTCGCGGAATTTTACCGCCTCTGGAGCTTCGCGGCGGGCTCGCGAACGTCCAATGCGTTCGCGGAGGTTTACTGCCTCTGGAGCTTCTCGAGGCCACGATGATCGGGGCGCTTCGTGCCGGGGCTTCACGTCGGGGCTTCGCGTTGGGGCTTCGCGAGGTAGTGCGCCAGCCTTTTTCGTTCCTCCTTCTCGGGCCATATTTTGGCACCAACAAATGACCCCCCTCAGACTTGGAGCCGAGGAGGGTGAAGGGTAGAAGTCTGAGGGAAAATCGCCAAAATTGTCGGAGGTTCGCGATGCCGCTACTCAAAGGGGACCCGTGGTGCTGACTGGGGCCTCGGATCCGGACGCGCCGTGATGCTCCGCGAGGGTGAGGCGCGCCGCGATGCTCCGGAGTCGCCGCCTATAAATAGGGGGGTCGATCTCTTTTGTCTTCACGTGACTTCCTTGTCTTTTTGTGCACTCAGCTTCGCGAAGCTCGGCGTACTCCGCGACAGCCCTCCGCAAATCGAGCTTCGCGGCGAACCACGAGTCTCTGATTCTGCGTCCACGCCAAGAGAACTTCTTCTTGTCAGCCTCGTCCAGGCTTCGCGGCTTCATCTCTCCACCAATCTTCGCGATCCGGCTTCACGATTTTGCTTCGCGGTCGAGCTTCGCGATCCAGATGAAAAAATTCTTTTCTGAGGGCCGGAATCAAAATGGACCATCAAGAGGCTGTATTGGGGGTTCTTGCAGATGCTGCCCATTGGGATGAGATGACCAACCGTCTGGACCTTGGGGAGATGGTCCGAAGCCATTCGGACCACACTTCTTTGACAGATCTGCTATCGGAGGGTCAGAGGGATTATCCGCAGTGCAAGAAACTGCCATTGTACGGCTTTGGGCAGAGGGATGACGTCTTTATCCCGGAGGCGAGTAGGGACGAACCAACTTGCTGGTTCAGGAGCATACCCTGCTAGCACCAATGGTTCACAGCGGCCGATGGTCACGCACAAGAGAACTTCACACCCGTCACCGCTGACTGTCTGAACAACCATCTGAACGACATTAACGGGAAGCCACTGTGGCCAGAGACGTCCCCTCCTCTCTACCGTACCATGCTGAAGGCGGATTTGCAGGATTCGAAGAAGGGATGGTCCGATGAGTGGGACCTGCACCAGGGCGGCAACTTTACTGATGACTGGGCCTGGGCCTACTGGGTAGACGCCTCATGTGAGGAGTTTGGGGCGAGCTGAGGAGAGTGGGGTTGTATGAGGCGGCATGGGCCTCCCAATTCCACATTTACCAACCGAAGCAACTGATGCCGGAATTGCTGAGCAGATGGTCGTCTAGGACCAATACCTTCCACCTGCATCACGGGGAGGTGGGAATCAGCCTGTGGGATGTCCAACAGATTTCTAGGGTCCCGGTCTTGGGGGCCATGTATGACGAGTTCCTCCCCGTCATCAGCGCATGGGAGGATACAGAGAAAATGCCACGACTGGCGTCGGCGTTGATGGCACTTGTCCCTGGAGAGGACAAGGAGGCAGTGAGGGATGTTCACTTTAGGAGATGGTTCAAATGCTTCCTGAATTTCCCAGAGAATCGAGAGTTCCCTCCGAGGCCTCGAACTTGTCCAAGGGTGGCCCAACGGGGCAAGGGGCACTCGTATTGGTGGGTCTTGGAGGACAGCCAATGGAAGACTTGGGGTTTCAGTGTCAGTACTGAACAACAGCCAATAGTCAGGCTGGTGGCGTTCATCACGACTCTCATCTGTGGTTGGATCCTACCAGTGAGGGATACAAGCATGGGGGTGCGACCCAGCTCGTTCATCATGGCGTCGATGTTGGCCATTGGGCAGCGGATCAATCTGGGGATTCTGATGCTCACCAAACTGTACAGAATGCTGCGGCACATTAGCGAGGGAAAGAACCCACCAAGGATATGCGGGCCCTTCCACCTCCTGTATGGGTGGATCACAGCGCATATCAGGGGGATTTACGAGTATCCAAACCCCATTTTTCCGCCGGGATCGAACTTTCTCCCCTCCATCCTGAACGCGGTCGGGAGCTTCCCATTCAAACTAGCCATCCCGATGGTGCTGAATCGGGTGTGGAGGGCGGATGAGTTTAACTTCCTCCCCTTCCCATTGCCGACGGGGATACTTACTGATGACGGGAGGGGAACAGAAGAACATCGGGCTTACCTCCTGGACTTTCGAGGTGGAGTTTTGGTGGCACGAATAGATCGTGAGCCACTCTGCGAACCGTACACCCCGCATCGGTTTGCGAGGCAGTTCCGGTGCCTCCAGCGGCTGACCCCGCAGGTCTACTGGGAGGTGCGTCACGAGGAGCACCCGTGTGTGATGAGGTAGTTGTGGATCATGTTCACACTTGAAGATTGGAAGATGCGGATTACATTGCCTCCATCCACCGCTGCTTTCGGATTGGTGAGGGAGTATGCCATCAGTTGGGAGGCTTCTTACCCAGGGGAGATGCTGAAGTAACCAACTATCCGGGTCGGTGACGGTGGGCCTCCTCTATCTCAAGGTCGGGGTCAGAGGGCAGCTAGGGCCGCTCGCGGTAGCGGGGCTGCCATGGCGGCGAGACCCGCACCGGCCGAGGGTATGGCAGCAGTGGTGGATCCGGTGATTTCAGAAGAGCATGACCATCCGGAGGGGCGTCCACCAAGGGGATTTAGTAGGATATCCACTCAAGATCCGGGGAAGCAGCTCCATCATATTGACATGGCAGAGGATGCTGTCTTCCCGGAAGACTGGGACATTTGGGATGTCAACCGGCAATTCCTCAGCCCACCCGAGATATGGGCCCACCTGAATCACCTCGGGATGGAATTTCCGGGCATAGGCCCAGTCCGGGCTGGATTCAGGGATTCTCCGGCGGAGGCAGAACAATACTTGGACGAGCTGGAGGATTACGTCCACTCCAGGGGTGTCCCTTGCCCAATGACAGACTGGGTGAGGGTACTGTTGAATCAGACGGTCCCCCCACAGTTATCGGCTGCCGATCTGAGGGAGTGTTTCCCCTTGCCGGAAGAATCAGAGGACTCCTCTCAGGAGGATGAGGCTGGAGGAGGGAGTCCGTTGGAGGAGGGCGAGGTCGGAGACCGAGGCTCAGAATCCGACGATTTTGTGGAGGCTCTCGAGGTAGCATTCCGAACTTCATTCCCTACGATCTGTTCTTGGGTCACTATGGACTTCTCACCGATGTTTGAGCCATGCAGGAGGAACTTGTTCGCAGGCCTCGTTCTCGCCCCTCGGCGGGTGATGATGTGGGACCTTCAGAACCCGCGCCTATGGCTGCGTCCAGTTCCGCGTCTGGTGAGACCAGAGCACCCGAGGTGGCTCCTCCGGAATCTCCAGACCTTCCAACAGTATATGGAGGGCCTCGTCTCAGGGTCCCGTCCATACCGGCTCATGATCAGCACCAGGAGGTTGATCTCCGTAAGTCTTCTCTACCAGTTTCCTCGTCGTCACATGTAGACCATGCTTGCCAACTAATGTTTATGTCCCTCTCTGTTGTACAGTTCTCCGACTGGCGTGGGCTGCTGCGGCAAGACTGGTCGGGATGTCTGGTGGCATCCCTCTTAGGGGCATGCCGGTGATGGTGGAGATAGTCCCCCATCTCCTCAAACTGCGACGCACATCATCACTGGTGGGACCACCAGCAGGGCCGTTCCTGAAGTCATTGAGGTGGACTCCGAGGAAGAGGATCAACCGGTCGGTCCCAGTCCTGTCACGCCTGCTTTGGTGCCAGGTGTCGTACTGGATTCAACACCAGATGTAGATCCTGCCGAGGATTTCTTGCGGGTGTATCCCGCGTACGAGCCTGCCAATCGTGTAGACTGGGACGAAACGACCTCCGACGAGGAAGACAACAGCATAGTCCGCCGCCAGTTGTGGAAGCTGATCACACGCTTTATCAAGGACACCCCCCAAGCGCAATGGCTGGACGAAATGAATAGGCTCCGCTCACGGTAGCGCGAACTGTGCGCTGGGGGAGTGGATGCCCAACATTCTCACGCACTCATCCGAGATCTTATGGTTGAGAAGATCCGGGAGCATGATCGTGGGCTCAGTGTGGGCTGGCAGCGGAGGAAGGCGACCAGCCTCAAGAAGCTCCAGGAGGCTGAAGGCGAGGTCCAACAGATGCAGACCCGGGAAGACGAGCTTTCAGCCTCTCTTGATGCACAATCTGAGCTGGTCTCATGGTTGAAGGCCCAGCTGGCAGAGGCAGAAGAGCATATGAGGCAAACCTCCGGAAGGATGGCTGCCGTTCAAGCTGGCATAGAGAGGGCCAAAGCCAGGACTGACGAACTACGCCCCGCCGCTGCTGAGGAGGAGCGGGGGCTAAGTCAGCGGCATCAAGCCTTGGATGCCACAAGCCAGTGGGTGGCAGAGCTGCAACGCTCTTTGGACGGGGTCAACCCATCCATGGGGGGAGTCGACCCCCCCCCCCCCCCGAGTATTGTAACAAATCCAAAAACCTTTTATTGGTACTTTCGTGCTTCAATTTTTTTTTCTTCTTTTCTTTGAATGCCGTAGCGTGCACGATTTCCACTGTTTGAATTGCCTTGTTACATCGATACAATGTTTGCGGGACGTTCGACGACAATTCCCCAAGCCCACGTGGGTTGAGCCCGATGTGAGAAACAGGAGATAGTCGCCCTCTCATCCCATCTAACATGGGAGTGGGGATCATGCTCCGGGCATCCGGGATTCGGATTACCAGTCCGGATTTCTGAAAGACGGGAAAGGCTTGACCGGAGAAGGAACTTCCAGGACAGCCGAATTACCGTTTCTTCAGAATGCTCTTATGCACGAACGGGGCAACGCCAGGGGTGCTCAAATCAGTCCAAATAGATGAAAATGGGAAGCGTGAATCACAATACCCAAGATTCAGAACACTGTGGGGTTGGCATGAAAATAAGGGACAACCGTTAACCATAGAGGAAAAGAGGTATCCTTACTGCGTTAGCCTGTAATGGGGACAACAAATGAGGGTCGACCGTTGACCATGTTCGAAACACGAGACAATGTCACAAATGTTGTTGATCAATCCTTCAGGACGTTGGCCCAGGACAGTTGGCAGACCATAGGTCAAACATCCATACTATTAGGGGGTCCTTCCAGACATGACCCGTCTTCCGGAACATTGGCCCAGGACGGTAGGTGAGCCGATGCGGCATGAGACCAGTCTGTTAGGGGGTCCCGTGAGACATGAAAGGGGACGAGGGTCCGAATAAGGGGCACACAAAGCGTGGAATATGGAGTGATGGTTTGTCCGAACAGAATCCAACACTTAGGTAGTTACACCACCGTGGTGGGAGTATGCCAGATGGGCGCATCAGTTTGATCATGGATCATTCCTTCTTTCAGACAGGGCCTCTCTGGCAAGGGGATCTGTCACTTCCCAATGGGATCTTGGGGAATCCTGAACTTGTTCAGTGTAGAACCGCAGCTTAGTGTCATGCGTTGAGGACACATGGGCTCCTGTAGTTTAACGTCATACGATAGGACGTGGAATAAAAGGGAAGATCCCAGGGAGCATGTGGTGCGGTTGATATGAAACTGACGTGAATGAGGACTTGGAGTCCAAATAATACCACATACCCCCAGAGGAAACTCTTCAAGTCGAGGGACCAAGAGTGAGGATTGGGCTGGGCCCGAAGCAGAGTGGTCGGGCGTTCCTATGTACCCCATGAGGATGGGAATCAAGCCATACATAGTTCTGGAAGCGCAGTTTAATGTCATGCGGGATGAGGAGCAGCCCGACTATGTTGGTACACATCCTGCCAAAACCACTAAGCCCACGTGAGTGGTGCTCGGTGTGGGAAACAAGCAGTAGTGGTGGGAATTTTCAAAAAAAAGGGGCAGGTTAGGGAAAAGGGACGCTCGGTGAATACCAGCCTAGTGACACTAACACGGTCATTTAGCGCACCTAGATGTGAGAAGAGAAAGAGCCGAGTATGATGGAATTCCACTTGAACATGAGGAAGTGGAAACGTGTGAATCATGGCACTCGAGATTCAGATCACGATGATGGCGGCGTGACGATGGAGGATAACTGCTGACCGTATTCGCAACACAGCATCATGTCGCGTTAGCCTAGAATGGGGATAGACAAATGAGGGTCGACCGTTGACCATGTTCGAAACACGGGACCATGTTACAAATGTTTTCAAATATCCGTAGGGACGTTGGCCCGAAACGATTGGAGGGCCCTTAAGTCCAGCATTCATGGAGAGCCCTTAAGCCTAGTATCCATGTCATCCGAGGGTCCTTTTGGATGTGGAAGAGGATGAGGATCCAAATAGCGAGCTCACGAAGCATGGTCATGGGATGAGGGGAATGTCCCTGTGAAAGTCCCACACTTCGGGCTCTTTGTCAAAACACATCTGAATACGACAACTAGACGTATTAGATAGAGGGAGCTAAGTCCTTTCCCATAGGGAGATCCTAGTTTAGGGTCGTAGAATTCGGACCATGGATGGGAAGAGACACAAGATGCACATGGTGGAGTAACTCAAACACCTGGCGTGAATGTGAATAGGGGGTATGTGCGGTGTGATGAACAACCTGACGTGAATGAGGACGTAATCCCATACCACACCGCACGACCTCCTTAGGAGAGGTTTTTGGTCAAACGACCGAAAGAGAAAGTTAGGCTGGGCCCGCGGGGAAGTGCTCAGGCGCTCCTACGTATCTCATAAGGATGAGAATCAAGCCTCACGTAGTTCTGAATATACCTTAGACCATAAATGGGTAAAGTGATCAGGGGACGCATGACATCAAGACCTGAAGTGAAGGAGGACCTAAGCCCTACTTACCATGCGTTCTCTGAGGAAATTCTTGAGTCGAGGGACTGAACACAAAGGTTAGGCTGGGCCCGCGGGGAAGTGCCCGGGCGCTCCTACGTATCTCATAAGGATGAGAATCAAGCCATACGTAGTTCTAGAAGGTGACATGGTAAGGTACCAGTGCCAGGGGAAAAGGGGAGTGTGGGCATGGTCCTTGCACTAAAAGAAGCGGAATTTGATGTATCTTGTTTGTTCTTTAAGGTGAATGGTTTTTTTTTGTGAAGCGACAGGCCTAGAATAGTAGGCCGTGATGTTGCCACAAGGATCAAGCCTTGATGGGCGTTGACAAATGGCATGGCACGTGACCAATACCCAACGTGATGTCCTCTACAACGAGGTCACCACAACGCAGTGCCGTTTTTCGTCGTGCGGCCATGACGATAATGTCACAGTTTAGGGTCGTATGATAGGACCAAGCATGCATTTTATCGTCATGCAGCGCAGATGTAGCAGAGATGATGCTAGGCAGGAAATGTGCGTAGTGTTATAAAACACAATCGATAGAGACATGATCCCACATCACATTGTACGCCAATCAGAGAGGGAGACCTTAGGCCGAGGGGCCTATATAGAGGTAAGAGGTGAAACAGGGGGAGAGACTGGTTCCCTAAATGGGTTATACCCGAAGACAGGGCATCCGGGCGGTCCTACGTATCCCATGAGGATGGGAATCAAGTTGAATGTAGTCCCGGATGGATCTTAGTTTATGGTCTTAGAGCTCGGACCATGGGATCCCCGAAGGACGCCATATTGCAGCTTTTTCCCCCTGACATGCAAAGGTGCACTGAGGGATAGCGCCAAAAGTGTCGAGATTCCACCTGGACATGATGGGGTGGAAAATGATGTGAATCATGCAACCAACATTCGAGGACTGAAGGGGATGGCGTGAAGACAGAGGATTACTGCTGACCCTGTTCTCAACACAACATCCTGTCGCGTTATCCTGAAATGGGGACAAAAAAATGAGCATCGACCGCTGACCGTATCCGCAACGCGGGATTTTATCGATTTGTTGTCCAAAACCCTCGGGGGTGTTGGCCCGTAACGGTAGGAGAGACCTTGGGCATTGTATCCAGGCCATTATCGGGGGTCCCTCTGGGTGTGAAAGGTGATGGAAGCCCGAATGGAGGGGAACACGAAGCTTGACAAGTGGAAAGGACTTGATCAAGTTGAATCTGACACCCTTGGTCCTAGACTAGAGTACTCTTAACACATGGGTGAACCACTAAAAGGGGTTAAGAGACTCAACTTGAGGGTAACCAAGATATGGCGGGTTCCTAGGGGAAGGGGGCACGGTGCCCAAAACCTTGTATCATACCTACATATCCCCCTCCTGGAGAGGGATAAACCAAATGGCCTAGGTTACCGGGAGATCAGGAGATCTCTAAGAGGTGGGGCTGGACCCAAATTCTAGACATTCAAGTGGTCCTACGTATCCCATGAGGATGGGAATCAAGCCACACGTAGTTCTGAAGGGTACCTTTTAATGTCATGTGGGATAAGGAATAGGAGGGCTAACTCTCAGAACAGGGGTGCGCGTGGTGCAGCTATTGCAAACCCGACGTGAATGAGGACATAATCCCGCACTACGCCACACGGTCCTGTAGTCGGGGTCCTGAAGGCAGGACCAGAGAGGTGAATTTGCTGAACTCAAGCTCGACCCATAGACAAGGGGTCTAGGAATTCCTACGTATCCCATTAGGACGGGAATCAAGCTGAACGTAGTTCAAGATGAGAATCTTAGTTTATGGTCTTAGAGCTCGGACCGTGGATGGTGACAACTCCCCGAGTAAGCACAGATTTCAACCTGATCCCTAAGCCCACATGAGTTAAACTCGGTGTGGGAAACAAGGGGGGTATCCTCATCGCAATACTTGGGGCGTCCATCAAAGGGGAGTCGGCAGAGAACCCCGAAGGACACCTTTGACGCAGCTTGTTCCCCCAACGTGCGGACGTGCACGGAGGAAAAGTACCCAGAGTTCCAAGACTCTACTTAAACATGATGAAGTGATGAAGGGTGTGAATCGTGTACCCGACATTTTGGGATTAATGGGTTGGAGTGGCGATAGAGGAAAACTGTTAACCATTGGGGAAACACAGCGTCCATATCGCGTTAGCCTGAGGTGGGAACAACAAACGAGCATCGACCGCTGACCATATTCTCAACGTGGGATTTTATCGATTCGTTGTTCGAAACCCTTGGGGGCGTTGGACCGTAACGGTAGGAGAGCCCTTGGGCGTAGTATCCAGGCCATTCTTGGGGGTCCCTCCGGGTGTGAAAGATGATGAAATCCCTGATGCAGGGATACACAAATCCTGGAAAGCGGGTGCGGACGTGTCCGGGAAAAGCTTGGCATTCCAGGTAATAAACCAGAGTACTCTTAGGCACATTGGTGAACCACCGAAAAGGGATCGACGAAATAGCTCAGTAGGGGGAGGTACATGGCGTGGTCATTACGGGACTGACGTGAATGAGGACATAGTCCAACACCACACCATATAATCCCCTCATGGAGGAAGGATAGGCCAAGGGGCCAAGATGGGATGAAGATTCCCGAGAGATGGGACTGAACCCGAATCTTGGACATTCAGGTGGTCCTACGTATCCCATGATGATGGGAACCAGGCTGAACGTAGTTCTCCAAATGTAGTTTAACGTCATACGGGACGAGAAGGGGAGTAATATACCCCTAAACAAGGGAGGTGTGCGGTATGGCGAATAAGCCGACGTGAATGAGGACATAGTCCCACACCACACTATACACTCCTATAAGGGAGGACATGGGCCATGGACCGGAAAGGCCAAGGGGCCTGATGGTTAGGCATTGGTCAGGAAAGCCTGACCTGCTTGCAGTTTAACGTCTTGCAATGAGGACGAGGGTCGGGGACCCGAGGAGGCAAAGGGGCCTGAGGCTGGGCCTCGTAAGGGAAGGCGTACGACATGGTACATGATCCCGAAGTGAATGAGGACGTAGTCCTACACCACACCATACACTCTGGGTAAGAGGTTGGGTGGAGGAGCCCGAGAAGGCCAGGGGACCTAAGGTCAGGCATCAGTCAGGAAGGCCTGACAGGTCTGCAGTTTAACGTCTTACATGAGGACGGGGGTCAGGGACCTGAGGAGGCCAAGGGGCCTGAGGCTGGGCCTCGTAAGAGGAGGCGTATGGCTTGGTACATGATCCAAACGTGAATGAGGATGTAGTCCTACACCACACCATACACCCCTTTGGGGAATCAGGGTCGTGGGCCCGATTGCTAGCACCACCCGGGGGGAAGTTTGTCACCTCGGGATGGGGCAGAACGAATCACTGCACCCGATGTCTGGGACATCTTGGGGTAGACCCAAAGATCCAGGACACTGCTGACTATGTTCGAAACACAGCGTTCCTATGGTAACCTGATATGGGATCAACAAATGAGCATCAACCACTGAACAAATTCACAACACGGGACTTGTATCGGCTTGTTGCTTGAAAACCCTCGAAGGCGTTGGCCCGTAACGGTAGGAGAGCCCTTGGGAATTGTATCCAGGCCATTCTTGGGGGTCCCTATGGGTGTGAAATATGATGGAATCCCAGTCAAGGAGTGGGTGAAGTATAGTTGTATCCATCCACGAAAGAGGCAAACTTCTCCAGGGGGGATGTGCAGCCGGGTCGAGGCTTGCTCGACATGAGTTGGGGCAAAAGTGTGCACCCCGCCATGTCTTGACCCGAGGGGAAGATTTTGGCTTTTGGGCTGGGCCAACAGACGAAATGTTCGGGCATTCCTACGTATCTCATGAGGATGAGAATCAAGCCATACATAGTTCTTGAAGGCCATGCAGTTTAGCATCATGCGGTGAGGACGTGGGAGGATAGAAGAACGGGAGTGGGAACATGGTGTGATCCTTACAATCCTTGTGTGAGCGGGGCTAAGAAAGCCTACTCCCTGCTACACAAAGATCCTCCAAGGAAACTATTCCCAGGGGGGATAGTGGAAGAGAAAAGCTTGGGGCTGGGCTCAAGACGAGGTGTCCGAGCGTTCCTACGTATCCCATGAAGATGGGAATCAAGCCACACGTAGTTCTTGAAATGTAGTTTAATGTCATGCGGGACGAGGAGCATCTCATTTGGGGATATGTACGGTACGACAAGTAATCCGACATGAATGAGGACATAATCCCACACCATACATACAATCCCGCAAGAGGGTAAGTCGGGGAAAAAACCAAGGGGCCTGGGGCCGGACCGTGGTCAAGGAGACCTGACCAGCTTGCAGTTTAACATCTCACGGTGAAGGCGGGGGGCCAGGGGCCCGAGGAGGCCAAGGGGCCTGAGGCTGAGCCTCGGTCAGGAAGGCCTGACTGGCTTGCAGTTTAACGTCTTGTAGTAAGGACGGGGGGCCAGGGGCCTAAGGAGGCCAAGGGCCCTGAGGCTGAGCCTTGGTCAGGAAGGCCTGACTGGCTTTCAGTTTAACATCTTGTAGTAAGGACGGGGGGCCAGGGGCCCAAGGAGGCCAAGGGGCCTGTGGCTGAGCCTCGGTCAGGAAGGTCTGACAGGCTTGAAGTTTAATGTCTTGCAGTAAGGACGAGGATGCAGTTTAAGGTCATGCATGACCATCTTGCAGTTTAGGGTCGTGTAGGACCCTACAGTTTAGAGTCGTGTTGGACCATAAAGTGCAGTTTAAGGTCATGCGGGACCGTTTCACAGTTTATCGTCTTGCAGGACGAAGATGCAGTTTAAGGTCGTGCGGGACCAACTTGCAGTTTAGGGTCATACAGGACCCTTTTTCCCTAGGCAAAGTATCTCTTGAGGAATTTGGCATTGGTGGGAGGGGTTATACGCTCTCCATCCATGGTCACCAAGGAGTATGCTCCATTGGGGTAACCCTTAGGGATGATATAAGGCCCTTCCCATTTGGGTTCTAATTTGGGCGGTTTCCTACCAGGAATCATTGGCGCTCGAAGGGCCAGTACCAGGTCACCCTGTAGAAAAGAGTGGAGACGGGCCTTCTTATTGAAGGCCCTCACTATCTTATCCTGATGCCTTTCGAGATTGTGCAGGTCACGAAGACGGTTCTCGTCCAGTGCTTCTAATTCAGCTAGACGGATCTCGGCTACCTCATCTGATGTCTGATGATCACAAACTGCAGTGCATAACGACGGAAACTGGATCTCAATGGGTAGGACGGCCTCAGCTCCATACACCAGGGAATATGGGGTCACCTGGGTAGAGTTGCGAGTCGTCTTCCGGCCAACTTTTCTTGTTTTGACCAACCATATTCTGCATAATGTTAGAGAGGGTCTTGTTGAACGACTCGATCTGTCCATTCGCCTGCGCGTGGTAGCGGGAGGTATGGTTCGACCGGATGCCGTACTTGGCGTACAATTTAATTAATTCAGCTGCTCGGAAGTTGGTGCCGTTATCGGTGAGGACGGCGTGAGGGACCCCAAACCGGTGGATAATGTTGGAGCTCACAAAGTCAACGATGGAATGGGCCTTGACCTCTTTGAGCGGAACTGCCTCTGGCCACTTGGAGAAGAAATCTGTAGCAGTCAGGATGAACCTACACTGGCGGGCTGTTGCCGGCGGATATGGTCCCACTACATCATGTCCCCATACCGCAAATGGCCAAGAGTACTTGGTGGGGTGGAGGGGCTCCGACGGCTGATGCAAGAAGTTGGCGTGTACTTGGAACGCGTGGCATCTCTTGGCATATCCAATACAATCATGGATCATAGAGGGCCAAAAGTACCCCAACCTCCAGATTTGATGGGACAGCTTCAGCCCAGCTTGATGGGCGCCACAGGAACCGGCGTGAACCTCTTGCATAACCTGAGGTATCTCTACTCCTTGGATGCAACGGAGGAGGACACCATCGAAACTCCGCTTGTAAAGGATTTGTTCAAGACTGGGGCCGCTCTGGAGGGTAAATTGCAGCGCGCAGTGTCGGATTCGCTCGCGCTCGGCCCGGTCGTCCGGGAGGCGACCATTTTGGAGATAATCGACAAAAGGTGCCCTCCAGTCGGGAGGGGGTTCAACCACTGCGTCTGACGAACCCGGGACCCCTGACATGGAGGGTCCGACAGTGAGATGACCTACCCGCATGCTATCATTGTCCTCTTGGGTGACAGGGGCAATGACTCTTCGGTGTGCCACATGTATGATCAAATCATCTTGCTCAGGTTCTGCGAGCGACGCGGCTAAGCCAGCCAAGGTGTCTGCTTGGCCGTTCTGCGACCGTGGGACATGGGTAACCTCTGGTCGAGAAGAGAACTGGGCCATTAGGCGGAGGGTGTACTCCAGTAACGGTGCAAGCTCCGGCTTCCTGATGACGTAGTCTCCATTAACCTATTTGATTACCAGCTCGGAATCTCCCTTAACATGTAGATGGGGCACATGGATCTCAAGGGCCAACTCGAGGCCAGTGATGAGAGCCTGGTACTCTGCCTCGTTGTTCGTACAGCCTTCTGACAACAGGAATGAGTATGGCAGGACAGATAGTGCTGGGGTAATGAAGACAATACCCAGGCCCACTCTGTTGAGCTTGGGATCGTTGAGCCTCCTACCGGTGGGGCTCCGGGAGGCGTCGTCGAAATGCATTTTCCAACACGGGACAACATGGTCGACTGAGAGGATCGTCTCATCAGGGAAATCCAAGTCCAGGGATTGATCCGTGGAGGTTGGATGGGCAGCTAAAAAGTCTGCCAACACCTGTCCCTTAATGGCCTTCTGAGGTACGAACCTGATATCAAACTGCTGGAGAATCACTGTCCACCATGCTAGTCGGCCAGTCAGCATGGGGCGGTTCAGGATGTACATCAGGGGGTCTACCCGGGAGACCAATTTCACCTCATGGTGCTGCAGGTAATGTCGCAACTTCTTCACAGCGAATACGAGCGCAAGACATCTCTTTTCGATAGGGGAGTATCTGACCTCCGTATCGAGAAGCATGCGGCTGAGATAGTAGAGACTGTTCTCAGTACCCTCGTTATTCTTTTGGGCGAGCAGCGCACCGAGGGATCTCTCCAGGGTGGTCACATAAAGGACCAACGGCTTTCCAGAGACGGGTGGAATCATGACCAGAGGTTGGAGCAGATACTGCTTGATTTCCTCGAAGGCGGTCCGACACTCCTCATCCCATTCGTAGGCGGCACCCTTCTTCATGAGCCGGGAAAAGGGCTTACAGTTGCCGGCCAGATTCGCGATGAATCGGCGTATATAGGCTAAGTGGCCTTGTAGGCCTCGAAGCTCCCGAATGTTGCTCGGGGGAGGCATTTGGCTGATGGCCTTGATCTTCTCCGGGTCGATCTCGATACTTCGGTATCTGACAACAAAGCCCAGAAACTTCCCAGAGGTGACCCCGAAGGCACACTTCAACGGGTTCATCTTTAGGTGACGGGAACGGAGGAAACCAAACACTTTTTCAAGGTCTTTGAGATGGTCCTGTCGCTAACATGATTTTACTACGAGGTCATCCACGTAGCATTCCACCAATGTCTGGAGAATCGGTTTGAATATGCGATGGATGGCCCTCTGATAAGTGGCACCTGCATTTTTCAAACCGAACGACATAACCTGGTAGATAAAGGTACCTTGGGGAGCCCTGAAGGCAGTGGACTCCTCGTCTTCGGGGGCCATCCGGATCTGGTTGTACCCGGAATACCCATCCATGAAAGAGAGGGCTTGGAACCCGGCCGTGGCGTCAATCAATAACTCCGTCACCGGGAGTGGGAAGTCATCCTTTGGGCAGTGGCGATTAAGATCGCAGAAGTCGATGCAAACCCTGATCTGCCCATTCTTCTTCCTGACTGGCACAATGTTGGCAAGCCACTTGGGGTACTAGACTTCTTTAACGAAGTTGTCTTTGATAAGCTTGTCAACTTCGGCCTCAACCATAGCACCATGAGAAGGGTTCATCTTCCTGGGAGGCTGCTTAAACCCACAATGTTTTGTCGAGAGGCCCAGACGGTGAACGTCTACTTGGGGATCTAGCCCTGACATCTCATTGTAACTCTAGGCAAACACGTCACGATGTTGTTTGAGGAAGTCTACGTACTGCTGCCACTCCTCGGGGGACATGGCTGCACTGATCAATGTGGGTTTCAGATCTGCCTCGCTACCAAGGTTCACCTGTACCAGTTCATCAACTTTGGTAGAGACGCCTTCTTCAAAGGTGGGGGGGGGGGAGCATCCTCCAGGTCTTCCTCCCCACCCGTTGAGGGACTTCCCGCTATGGGAGATGCTTCTGGGCTATCAAAACCCGAGGGGAAACTGGTGCCAACTTGGGCAGCAGCGGTCATAACATCGGGAGACTCACTCGCCATTGAGACCATAACAATGAAGGTAGTTGATCCTATCCCATCTGGCTTTCAGCCTAAGGGACAACGTTTGATAATATCAAAGCAGTGGTGACGTGTCAGCCTGAGTTGGTGGATTCCAGCCCGGCGGAAGAGACACGTATGGCGTACCACCGTTGTCATAAGCTTGACACTCTGGTACCTTACAGGGGTAGGAGATTCTGGGATGACCTGAGCCTGGTTGATGTAGGAGTACGATGTGATTTTCCTCCGTCACTTGGACATGGGAACATGCCTTCCTTACGTACCCGAAACAACAAAACATTGCCCCATGTCGGGGGTCATGGCCTCCAACCGGTGGATCAGGATGATGTAGGCGTCATCCATGCTTGCCCAGGGATCACTTGTGACCGGGGCGGGTTCATCCTCACTCACTAGGATTTTCTTATCCTTACTTTTGTAATAACCCGCATCCAGATAGCGGGCCTCACAAGATGCGAAAGGGGACGCGTCTCCTTTGAGCACGCCTACTCGACCGTCGAGCGAGTATTTGAGGCACTGGTGATACGATGAAGGGACCGCTGCATGCAGATGGAGCCATGTCCTACCTATCAATGCGTTGTAGGCGGTGTCCTAAGAGACGACCATGAACTCGGTGCTGGCAATTAAGCCACCGAACAGAGTCTTCAGGTGGATCTTGCCGACTGGGGTCTGCTCGGTCCTGTCGTACCCCTGGATCCTGAGGTCAGAGGGAGTTAAATCACCTTCAGACAGACCCAGCTTTCGGAATGTCTGGGTCAGAATTATATTGATTCTGGAACCCGTGTCAACGAGGCAGCGACGGACTTCCACGCCATTGAAGTGGCCAGTGATGTATAGCGGGCGAATGTGCCCCTGTATCGGAGGGTCCTCATCTTCACCGGAGAACGAGATAACCGCCTGGCATTTGGAATTTTCAATCGTCTCGGTATGGAAGGATTCTACAGATGCTACCTCCGTCTCAAACTGGAGGGGGCTCCTTAGGGCCTCGGCAAGTGCCTCGCACATTTCGGATGACAGGCGAAGGGCCTCGAGGATAGAAAACCTCGCCGGAATTCCGGCTTGGTGTTTCAAGACATCATAATTTCGTGCCAAACGCGACCCTCTGCTTACAGGAGGTCGGTCGGCGTTTGGAGGCATAGCGGGTCCTGCTAGTTGAACCGGCGACCGACTAGTACTGGGGACATCTTGCTGCCTACTAGTAGAAGCCTGGAGAGTAGTCGCCTGACTAGGATTGGGCTGCGGAGGTTGGCCTGTTGCCGGGAAAGACTGACTGCGATACGAACGAGGCAGCTCTCCCTGATCTAGTAGCACGAACGACGGTGGAGGTAGAGCCGAGGGCATTAGATGGGGTTGCGCGTGCTGAACTCTGCGCTGAACCTGCTGCCTGGTCTCAGTAGCATGCACGACTTGACTGAAAGTGCCTGCTGACGTACCTCGATGACCGGAACGGTTGTGATTCTGCTGACGTTGACGTCGTCCGGGAATGTTGGGGAGGTTCGCCTGGCGTTCCCCCTCGTTGGGAGTCATATAGGGCATTACCAGATCCACGGTGTTAACCAAAGCGTACCCTTGGCTGTCTCTCGAGGAGTCATCCACCGCTGGGCGGATTCTGGGAGGAATCCCCATTTCAGGGGGCATAAAGTCACCGAGAGTGCGGGATGATGACGGCAATGGCGGTGCGCGTTGCTTCTTCTTTCTTCGCCGCTTCATGCCCTTTTGGGAAGAGGTCGACTGTGAAGACGATGCGGGGGTACCAGCTACTTATTCTGATGGTTCCGGCTGCTTCAGGCATGCCCAGATGATACCATGGGCACGGACGACGGTTTTTCGAGCCATCCAGTCGTCGTATTTCTAGGATCCGCGGCTGGGGACCTGCTGCCACTCGCCTTCGCTGTCGCTGCCGATCTCTGATCCTGCAAAGACACCCGCCACTTGTGCTGGTGCTGGGCCCAACTTGACTATGTTGCTATTGACCTGGTCTTGAAGCCAGTCTTTAAACACATATCATTGCTTGAGGGTGTGCCCCAGAATCCGATGATAAGGGCAGTAGTTGGGGTGATCGGTGAGATTCGCCTCTGCCGGCCTTCTGCACTCAGGCAGGCGCACAATCCCTTGCTCTAGAGCACTTCGGAAGTAGCCAGGGACCTGATTTTCATTGAACGAATAAGTCTGGTACCTTCTTTCCGGATAGGGGGCCCTGGGGGACTGGCCCTGATGAGGGGCCGGAGGGGCCTACTGAGGAGGCGGCGCCTGATTATCTCGCCTAGGTGGCGGCGGTGCATTCCGCGGGGGAACCTGTCGGTTCTGAGGCGGTCGCTACTGGGCAGGAGCCTGCGCTTGAGGTGGAGGACCTCTGCGGGGTTGCAGGGATGGTGCTGCCGGCAGTAACTCCAGCTGCCTCGGGGCTTCTATTTGGGCCACCGCGGCGGGTACAGCCCTGGCGGTTCTCCTGGCTGGGATCATGGGGGGCAACAAATGTGCCTGACTAGCCTGTTGCAGGGCATCCTCAAGGCGCTGAGCCTTATCTGAGAAATCTCTGTACCCTCTAGGGTAGTTCTGGGCAATCAGGGAGGGTACCAGCTCTGTCTTGACGTTCCCCACACACATCGTCAGTAATTGCTCCTAAGTCAGTTGCATATCGAGGGAATACGTAAGTCCCTTCCACCGGGCGATGAAATCTGCGACTCGCTCATCAGGCCTTTGCTTGCACTTGAAGAGGTCTGCAATGCTGGTCTTCCGCGTGGTGGAGCTGAACTGGTATAAGAACTGCCGGCGAAGATCCTCCCAACCGGTCACCGATCCGATAGGGAGCTGGCTGTACCAGACGAATGCCGAACCTTCCAATGTTTGTACGAAACATCGGAGCTTGGCAGCTTCTTGCTGAGCCGGGGTCCCCAGCATGGGGCCACACCTGGAAGAAAAATGTGCCAAGTGCTATGGCAGGTCCCCTGTCCCGTTGAAAGGCGAGAAAGTGGGGTTCTCAAAACCCGGAGGTGCGGACATATTATCCACCGACACAGGATAAGGCTTGCCATCCGGTGGGACCGCCACCTGCCGCGTTTCCAACGCTTCGAGGCGGGCTGTGAGCATCGCGATAAGATCATTCGGGTGGGGGTCCCTGTCTTGACGGGGATCCCTAACCACAAGTGCATTTCCAGGTTCCTCAACACGGTAGATGGCTTCGGCAGCTCATGGATCAACTGGAGGAATGACCTGCGGGGCGACTGGGGGAACCCGGACTGGATTCTTCAGATTGCCCCGTCGTTCGAGGGGGTTTGGTGAGACGTATCGCGCCCTCTTGCCATACGTTCCGGCTTCTGCCCTGTCTGCGGCAGTAGCATGATCAGGGTTTCCCGAAGGCATCTCACCGGGTGGAAATTGTTCCTACCCCTGCTGCCCCGGCCTGGGATTACCATAGTCGGGTCGCCGCTCTGCGGTGCGCTCATCCAAAAGTTCGTCAACCAGCCTCTTCTGCTCAGCAAGCTGTTGGCGTAACGTGGCCTTCTCAGGATCTTCGTCCATTTTCTGCACAAAGGTGGACGGGTTAGAGTGCTTGACAGTTCTGACGTGCTCTTTACCCTTGCCGGTGTTCTAACCGAGCACCAGTGACTCGGTGGGTACGGGGAGGCCTAGCAGGTTCCTCTGCTGACGGGTAACCCTCCCTGATGGGTTCAGCAGTGGCGGTATTCCCTCAGGGGGTAAGTCTCCATCAAGGAATTCAAGCTTGTCTTTATTGTCCACAACGTCGGCCATGTGGACTGTGACCCCTCTCGAGGGCATGTCCTCGATGTCGCATAACGAATCGGGCTGCCGTCGGATAGGGTCGAAGAGGAGAGCCGCATAGTGTCCCCAACCACGAACTTGCACATGGGGGGAGGCTTCCCTGATGATTCGGAGGAGTGCTTTAAAACTCTAAACGCATTTCCATTGAAGGGCGCTCTGGCGGCCTGGCGACTCAGGGTGCTGGGCCATAAGAAGTGTGGCCGCATCGATCAGGTGGCACTGCTCGCCGATTTCTTCAAAGTGCTCTTGACTTCTAGTGTACACCACCCATTCGTAATGAAGGAGAAAGTGTGTCACCCATATGGTTCGACAGAAGCACCCCACTTCTTCAGGGGTAAGAGACTCTGGTACGCGAAAATGCAGCGCTGCCGTCGGCCAGAACTTCTCCAGGAAGTAATCCGCTGCAAGAATACTCCAGAAGCTCCTGGGCTCGGACTCAGGGTCTGGCCCTGTGTTGCCCCACTTGTCAACTGGGGGCGGCTAAGGAACCGGTAGCGGTACCGAGGCGGACCTCTGGGATAGTAAACTCTATGGCGGAGAGTACAGCGAGCGAGCTGACTGGCCGCCGAATTCCGGTCCATCCTCCGAAGAGTGAGGTGACCTTGCCACGATGTCACGATACGACGTGCTGATAGCCACAGCTTCCAGCACAGGAGTCGCGGCTACCGGCGACAGGTCGTGTCACCTCTATACTGTCGTCGGCCCCCAAAATAGCTCCCTGTGATCTCCGGTAGAGGTAGAGGGCGCTTCTGGTGACAATGGCGGTGATTGCGCGGTCGAGACCTGCAGAATTCCCAAGATTTCTTCCTCCTATATATACCTACGGAGAGAGATGGGAATCTGGTGGACCTCATATTCCGAGAGAATGAGGCTAAAGCGTCTAGTTCCTGCCCCAGTCCTTGATATGGAGGAGCGGGGAGAAGGTTCCATCGCGGAGTCGCATTCTGCTTCAGAGTCGGGGAAGCGGGCAGGTTTGATCTCCACCCGGGCCTTCCCAGGATTCTTATTGTGGCGGCGACGACCCGCTCTCCTGCCCCGGGGTGTCTCTTCGGGATAGGGTTGATCCATACCAAGAAGTCTCGGGGTGGCGGTGGCTCCGTGGTGAAGAGGACCCCCAATCGAGATAGACGGGGTGCGAGGGGCACCGGGGAAAATGTCGAAGGGTACATGGGGAGGACCTCCATGAACATCACCCATGTGGGCGGAGCCTCTGTTGGAATCGGCAGGAGCATGGGGAGGACCTCCATGGTCGATGCGGGCGAAGCGAGGCTGGCCTTCACTCCTCGAGTTACTGGGGCGAGGAGGACCTTCGCCGGTCGCAGAGAGGATGTAGGGAGGGCCCCCACATTGAAGAAGGACCGGATGGACGGTGCCTTCAGGTTGGCGGTCAGGGGCAGGAGGATGGACTCCATACCCTGTATAGTGGGTGCGGGAAAGGTTTTCGCGCTGAGCATCACTACCACGGGGCAGGTCTTCCTTCGGGATGGGGGTAGCGCGAGGCATACCTCCATGACGAACTTTGGAGCGGGGAAGGCCCACGCTCTGTGAAGTAGTGGTATGGGGAGGGCCTCCGTACGGGGTGACATCACTGCAGGTTAGTTCGCGGCGGTCACCACTTGGGCCTGCAACCCGGAGAGTCAACCCAGCCTGCCTGTGGGGCGGTTGGGGTCTCGATCCTGGTTGGGTGAAGGAGTGCCCCTGCTCAGTGTATGCAGGGGATTCATGATGCACGTCGGCGGTGGCTCGGGCCATTGTAGCTGTAGACGTCGACACGCCTGGGCGAGCGTCCTCATCCCGGGCCCGGCGCTGACGTCGGGTCAGGCGGGCTGGTGCAGGTGGTGCAGGGATGTAGCCTGCATGCTCTTCCTGCGGAGTCGGACGGCGGCGCTGACGTGGCCGGGCGGGAGCTCTCGCCTGAAGCCCTTGGGTCGGGACCCTGAGCAGGCTGAGCCGGACGGTGCCTGACTCTTCTGCGTAAGGTGAGGAGTCGTCAAGGCGTTCCAGGGACAGGCTCCCGAAACGGTTGAATGTTGGGGTGGGGAGCAGGGGCTCCCTGCACGACCTGTTAGGGTGGCATTGACTGCGGGGCCTGGAGGCCTCCAGGTCCAGGCGGGCCATATCCTGAGTTGGGATGACCCCTTCTTCCTCGTACCTACGCACGAGGTTGTTGATCACCCTTCACTGGATGACCTCTGATGGGGAATGGGGACGTGGGCGCCCCGTATTCCACGATGTGGTAGCCGTCGTGGCGGTAGCGGTGCCATGTGGGGTAGCTGTGGCGGTGCTGCCCCTGCCCCTGTGTAGGCGAGGAGCGGGCGGTGATCGCGTCTCTGTAACAACATCCTGGTTCCTGAGAAACGAAGGGATCAACTCGTCAGTACTGAGAGGAAAATGATTGACGACCAGTGCCCCAGTGCCCTTCCATTCTCCCCCGTCTGTAAGAAGGATCTACGCCAACATGTTGCAGAACGGAGTGCCCCACGTTCTACTGCCCTGACTTCCGGTGAGTTTCACGACAGGCCCGCTATTTGCTTGGCAGGACCAGGTGCCAGATATCTGGATCCGATGACACGTCAATCTACTAGTGTCTCGAACGCTACTAATCTCTATATTGAGGAGAAGAATTTCACGTCAGGTTCACCATTTCTGTTTCCGACGCTTTCGCCGGGGCGCGCGCACCCGTCCGTCAGCGGAGAAAGGACGCGCGATGCTTGTTTCCCCGCATTCCCGCTTTCCAAAGGCGGGCGTCATTCGCTCCTTATTCAGGGACGTCTGCTCCTTGATCGAAACGAGATGATGGGATGTCGGTTCTTCCTCCTGTGGATTCCTCCTCAGAACTCATCACCTAGTCCGGGTCTCCCTCATAGATTTAATACGTAGTTTGTGAAACTCTTCCCAGTGCCATGTTTCCATGGATGCCGATTAATTACACTGCTTCTGTCGGGACATTCCAAAGGGTCCAGTCAGGGCAGCAACCTTCAGTCGGGGGAGTAGTCACGTTGAGGCATCAGTAGCGTGTCTGGATGCTGGGGAACCTGGCATGTCTGTCTATTATCCTTGGTCACAGGGCTTCTCGAAGGCGTGGAAGCCCGAGGCATCCCACATCGAGCGCAGGGAATCATATGCCATAGACACATATCTGTGGTTTTCCTCAGCTTCCCGTGTTTAACACAGGGTACGCCACGAGTTTAACGTCTAGCGGAGACGGATCAACCAAACCAGAGCGTTAGCTAGGATAGATCGGATTGAGGGATTTCCCTTGAAGGGATGCCGATACTAGGGCCAGCCCATGGGCGGCTGTGAAGAGGAGCGTACCGACATGGTTTCACCGAGATGTAGCGGTCCGGGTGAGAATCGGTATGGGCAGTAGATGGATGAATGGAGTAAAGGGGGAGTGAAATGGGACCATCGCAGGGGCGACAGTGAAGTTGGGCTTGAGCCTTGAGGAGGCTTCCTACGTATCCCCGTGGCAGGGAATCAAAGTCCTCGTAGTTCGGGATGGTGCCGGTAAACCGACGTGAAGGTGGACCTTGGCCCGATGAATGTCGTCAGCGAACCAACGTGAAGGTGGACCTTGGTCCGATGGGTATCATCAGCGTACCGACGTGAAGGTGGACCTTAGTATGATGGGTATCATCAGCGTACCGACGTGAAGGTGGACCTTGGTCCGATGAGAGATGGTCTTGAACCTCGAGGAGGCTTCCTACGTACCATTCCTTGACATGGATCAAAGACCTCGTAGTTTAGGTTGGGGAATACAGTTTAACGTCATGCAGGATGATAGTGAACCCTGACGTGAATAAATGACGGGCATTGGGTGTCAGTGAACCGACGTAAACGATGGGACCTTGGTCCAGTGGGAGATGGGGGCTTGGCACACCGACAAGGAGACGATTTGGGCCAATGATTGTTGGGATTGAACCACAGGGAGGCTTCCTACGTACCATGCCTTGACACGGATCAAAGTCCTCGTAGTTCGGATTAGGGAATACAGTTTAACGTCATGTGGGACGGGGGTGAACCGACGTGAATGAGGTCGGAATGACCGGATGGTGGGTTTGGACCTCGTAGAGGCTTCCTACGTACCACGCCTTGACATGGATCAAAGACCTCGTAGTTCGGGTTAGTCACAACGGCTTGCCATCGGGCTGGAATTGCAGTTTAACGTCGTGCTGGACGTAGGTAGAACTCGACATGAATTGGATGATGGGTGGGATTGAACCTCGTGGAGGCTTCCTACGTACCATGCCTTGACATGGATCAAATACCTCGTAGTTCAAATTGGGCTTTGTCGGCGAACTGACATGAAAGTGGACCTTGGTCCAATGAGTGGTGGGCTTGAACCTCTGGGAGGCTTCCTACATACCATGCCTTGACATGGATCAAAGACCTTGTAGTTCGGGTGGGAATGGGTGTGCAGTTTAATGTCATGTAGGACAAGGGCATACAGTTTAACGTCATGTTGGACGTGGGGAATGGAGTTTAACGTCATGCAGGACGGGGCGTGCAGTTTAACGTCATGATGGACGAGGGCGAAACTCGATGTGAATGAACGACCGAGCAATGTGGATTGAACCTCATGGAGGCTTCCTACGTACCATGCCTTGACATGGATCAAAGTCCTCATAGTTCGCTAGGTGGGGGTCAGGGTCGGTGCTCACTCTAAGCCCACGTGAGTCATGCTCGGTGTGAGAAACAAGAGGTTGCAAGGACCTGATGATCACGTCGCGAAGGATGCATCCGTGAGAAGCGAAGAGGTTCTTACGCGTTAGGCGGCCCATGGTGCTGGGACTTACTCCAGGATGGAGGCCCACATGGGGGTTCCTCGTTCCCTATCACGCCCTCCACTGACCTTGGTAGTGGGGAAGTACGGAGATTCAGGGGTGCAGCCATCCGATGGGGAATTTGGGTCACCCTTCTCCTGAGAACATAAACCACTCCAATACGGAGGATATCATCCCTTGTGGACGGGTGATTCCATTTCTGTGGAGACGAGTGGCATAAAAAATGTTCGAGCTGGGGGGACCCTTCGTGAGAGAGACGAGGTCGGATAATAGTTTAACATCATGTGTTGAGGACGTGGTGCTTGGAAGTTTAACGTCCTGCAGCTCGAACGAGGTGGGTTCACTCCGAACCCCTAGGACTTACATAACCGGTACCCTCTGGTCCTTGGGGAAGGGAAGGTACCAGTAAGGCCATGGTTAAGGGGGGTTGTGGAACGAACCATCAAGGGGTCCACGTTAGCGTGGCTATGCAAAGAAGCAATAGCCGTTAGCGTGCCTATGCGAAGAAGCATTAGGCGAAGCAACGCTACGGGTGGTATTGTCCACGAGACTTTGAAATCACATCGTGCAAACCTGGAGGGTCGCACGGGAAGAGGAATCGCTAAGCAAAGGAGTGTGCTTCGCGAAGTGGAGTGCCTTGGCCTTGGTATGGGGCATAGGTGTGAGTGGGAGGTGCTTTGTGAAGTGGAACAGTGTTCGGGGAGCACTGCCTCGCGAAGAAGGGGTGCCTCACGAAGCAGGGTCCTGCGAAGCAGTGTGCTTCGCAATGTGTAGCGATCCTACCTTAGCATAGGGATCACTAGTCTGGTTTTGGTGTTTTGTGAAGCATAAACGCTCCGCAGCTGCCAGGGTTCCCTTGGGAATCCCCTTCCTTCGCGAATGCCCTTGAGCTTCACGAAGGGCATCCCTCTCGGAAGAGGGGCTCAAAACGAGACAAAGCAGAGGTGTCTCACGAAGTAGAAGTACCTCGCGGAGCTCATGATTCCCGGGGCAAAGTGTGCTTCGCGATTCGGGAGAGGAGAAGCCGAAAGGTCGGATTGTCCGTCCTTGGGAGTCAGGGGGAGTCCAGTATTTATAGGCAAGGGGCGCCGCGAAGCAGAACTCGCGCGCCGCCTCAGGTGCTTCACGGCGCGGTCGTGAACGTCAACGTCGTCCGCGGAGGGTACCACCTCTGGAGCTTCACGGCGGGTCGCGAATGTCAAATGCGTTCATGGAGCATTACCGCCTCTGGAGCTTCGCGACGGGCTCACGAACGTCGAATGCGTTTGCGTAATTTTACCGCCTATGGAGCTTCGCGGCGGGCTCGCGAACGTCCAATGCGTTCGCGGCGGTTTACCGCCTCTGGAGCTTCGCGAGGCCATGATGATCGGGGCGCTTCGCACCAGGGCTTCGCGTCGGGGCTTCGCGTTGGGGCTTCGCGAGGCAGCGCGCCAGCCTTTTTCGTTCCTTCTTCTCGGGCCATATTTTGGCGCCAACAGATACCTTGTTTAAAACTGATTTCACCTAAATTTGACAATTGTCATGCCATCTGTAGGGTAGTCAGTTGCACAATTTTAATTGTTCCTTTTTATGTAATTTATCAATGAAAATGATAAAATTAAAAGAGATGGATTAGAATTTGAAGAATGAAATTTCACTAACCAACAAGATGAATAATAAAAAGAATTAAATCCAACAACACCTTCCCCCTTTGGTTACACCACCCTAGCACTAGCAGGTATACCCCCTCATCCTAGTGATGAGAGAATAAGAGGGAATGGGCGAATAAAAAAAATTCATAAAGGAAATAAAGAAACACTCGATAAGGGAATATTAGCTTCTCTCTAAGCCTTGAACTTTGGTCGAATCCAAATGCACCAAAGTATCTTCTTACGCCTCCATTTATAGGATTCAATTGGGTTTTATCTGACCACCATCATGATGTGTACTCATGTTACATGTCATGTACTTGTCACTCCATGGTTTGTAGATCTGCGTGATGCATGCATGGATCTCAGCTGAGATTTTTGAAATTTGACCACTTACACGATATGTATTTGGGTGACACGTCATGTACTCCTTATCCGTGTTTCCTCCACATCTATGATAATCTTGAGTAAGTATTATTCATTAATTGTGCATTTTTTTTATTAATTTATCATTGAAAATGATAAAATTAAATGAAATGTATTGGATATTAAAGAATGAAATTTCACAAACCAAAAAGATGAATAGTAAATGAAATTAAATCCAATGACACCTTACCCCTTTGGTTACATCACCCTAGAACAAGAGGGTTTACGCCCTCATCCTAGGGATGAGTGAATAAGAGGGAAGGGGAGAAAAAAATAAATTCATAAAATAAAATAAAGAAATAATCTAAAAGGGAATAGAAGCTTCGCTCCTAGCCTTGAACTTTGGTCGAATCCTAATTCCCGAAAGTAGTAGCCCACGTCTCTATTTATAGGCTTCAATTGGTTTCTGTCTAACCACAATAATAATGTGTACTCAAGATACATGTCATGTAGATGTTGTTCCATGGTTTGAAGATCCACTTGATGCATTCATGGAATGAGGATAATATTTTTGAAATTTTACCACTTACACAACGTGTACTTGGGTGACATGTCGTGTACTCTTTATCCGTGTTTCCTACACATCTACGATAATCTTGCACAAGTATAATTCTTTAATTTGGAACTTTTACTATCATCACATTGTGTACCGGTTGTTCACATCTTTTATGCTGATCATGACTTGTTCAATGCAGTCTAAAGCATGTCACTTACTGAAACTACGTGTCATGTGATCTCAGTACATGATGTGTATAGTTTCTGCTCTAGAATTTCCAACATCCTCTCTCGGAAATCTGGTGTCACATAGTTTTTTCTCATATTTTCCACAACTTTTCATTCCATTTTAAAATATGTAATGTTTTCTACCATAAATCATAAAACAAGTCAAATCATTCTAAAATTGGTAGGATTCTTCAATTAAATACAAGACTCTATTCATAAAAATAATCCAAAATATATGCATGATATACAATTATAAAATCCCCCCAAAATTGAATTCACCCTTATCCTCAAGGATGGAACCTCAACATACTAAAAAGGAATTTCATCTCACCAAGATTTAAATATAGTTTTAATAAAAGAAAATGATCAAATGGATAACTAAAATTTAGAGCATCACATAAAAAAATTCATCAACACCTCAATTTTCAAAGAAATAAATCAACCATGTATTTTACTTTTCCTTTTTTGATGTAGCCATGACTTTTCATTCATCCATATTCATTTTTCAATTCCTTTTCAATATGCATAACACTTGAAAACTACCTCACATGAATTTTTCCACTAATAATCTGGGTAAAAATATATAGAATTTAGCACATAACTGAAAACATGAAACTTACCATAGGATTGAAAGGAATCTAACATCTCCACCAAATGAAGAAAAATCACAATTAATCATAAGGGATGCACCATTTAGGATCAAATGACTCTGAGGTTTTGGGGTAGGTAAATGATTTGAAAATTAAAGCTCAAAAAGGAGGTTTGACTCTAAAAAATTTTGTATGATAATGAAATGATATATTCAATAAATTTAACCATTTATAAAGATGTCATTTATCCCCTTACCCTTAAAAATCTCAAAGGTGGGTCCATGATACTTGTAAGTGCAATGATTGAATGGACCTCTATGGCTGTTTTTGCTTTTCAATTTTTTTTCGAAAGTTGTGCATTGGAAAAATATCAAATCCATCACCTAACCACATATGATCAAATGATCTTCGGTTTGGAAAATAGTGAGTTTTGATATTCCCTAGGAACAACCCTTTTTTTTTAAATTTTTTTAGAAATAGATGTGATTAATGAAATACAATGAAATATGTCCTAGCCTCTCCCCATAACACAATCCAGAATCCCCCAAAAAAACATCCATTATGAAGTATATCTTGGTACAGCCAATAAAGTTCCTCCCCCACACTTAATCATTTCAATATTATGCCAAAAATTTCGAGAAATGTAGGAATGGATAAAATAGTCTTGTAACTTGGCTCATTTCCTAACAAGGATGTTCATGGATTCTATGGGATTACAAAGGATTAATGCAAAGTGGTTCTCAGAATAGGGGGATAAAAAATAATGCCTCAATCATATTAAGAGTGATTTTGATCAGTCATAACTTCTATACAGTGAAAATCATGTTCTAGAAGAATACACGATCGAGTTTCTTAGCAAATATACAATATAAAGAATTGAATATATTTTCATAGTGGATGTATTAGCAATAAGACAATTGGTTGGGACAACTACTCATGGAAATGAATATTAATAATTAAATCAATGAATGAAAATATCAGAAATTAAAAACATAGAAAATTCATAGAAAAAATTCTTTTAACATGATTAAAATTCCCTTTAAATCATGAATTTTAAAATCCTAATCCGCATGATTATCTCTAATGATTATTTTTCTCCATTTATCTCATTAATGTTTATTAACAAAGAAATCTAAATTCATGGAATGATAATTTTCCTAGAAAGTTTATGACTCCTAGTTCAGTAAATTAATGTCAGAATCAATTACGGGCATGTGATTCCAATTAAAGATCTAAAACATTTAAAATGTGGGGAATACCATAGAAAAATTATGAATTTAAACTCTTACTCCCCTTTAACATTGAAACTTCTAATATAGGATGTATAGATTCTGCTGAACCTTTTAACGATGTGTAGATTCCCTTCATGATGTGTAATTTTCCTACTGCTTATTCTTTTGATTCTTGATGTTTGCTGCAGGATTGGGTCATGATGGTCCTGAAAATTAATAATAAACATGTGAAATCACATTCCATTAATATGTAATTTTGAAATATATGGAGTGACAACATGCACACCTCAATAACAGAAAATAAATAAAACAAAACTCAGGTTTCACCCCAATAGTGTTATTGCTTAAAGTCGTTGGCTTGACCTTACCACCTTAAAATTCAACTCATGTGATAGATGATTAAAATTTTTATACCTCTTTGAGGTCCATGAATGGTATCAGTTGTGTCATAACCACATAGGTTATCCCTTTTACTTTCTCTAAACAACTTGATTCTTCTAGATGGTTTTACTTTCTTAATCTCCATTGGACCGACCCATCATTTTTTCCTGAATCCTGATGAACAAAATGGATTTTCATGTACCATCCATATCTATTTTCCTTTCTCAAATATTATAGAGTCAGTATCTCTTTGGGTTTCTATGTTCTTAGTCTTCAACTTCTCTTCCTTCTTTGGTTGAGAATCCTCTCCCATAATAGCATCTTACTCATGCAACTCTTCAATCTTAGCGACATCCTTAACTTTATCTATTTCCATCTCTCCAAAATCATTTTCCTCTTTCACATCATACTTCTTCATTTCCTGGTTTATTTTGATACTCACTCGATCACTTCCAACTATCAGACATAGTTCTCTATTACAAAAATTAATCAGCACACTCCCTATAACAGAAAATGGGCTTCCCAGAATGAGTGTATTCCTCTCCTAGCATGAAGTTGATGGGGATATATAATTTCATGACTTTGATCAGGAATTCTCAATGAATCCTATTGGATATTTCACATTTTAATTAGCTACTTGAAGGTGTACTCTTGTTGGCTTTAGTCTATCCAGTCTCAAAATCTTGAAGGTCATGTATGACATGATATTGACACTCACACCTAATTCACAAAAATATTTTCCACATTTTTTACCTTCAATAAATATAGGAATTAAGAAACTACCTAGGTCTCTTTTCTTCTTAGGTAGGTAATTTGATACCACTACCAAACACTCTCATGTGATTGGGATGGTTTGAATCTACTCCATATTCTTATTATTTCTTACCATCTTTTTCATGAATTTTTAATATGTCAGCATGTTTTGTAGAGCCTCTCCAAAAGGTATGTTAATATGAATTTTTTTTAAAATGATCAAGAAACATACCTCTCTATACATGGTTCATCCCATGCACCATTCGATCTGAAAAATTAATCATTTGTTGTACTAAGGTGGTTCTTCTTCATATTATTCAGTAACTTGTTCCTTGTAAGCATTATCTTCCTCTTCACTTTCTTCCACAGGTGTTCATCCTAAAACATATATTCTGCTTGCTTTTCTTTTATTCCCACTTTAGAGCTCTATAACATTTAAATATTAATGTGGTCATTCTTCAGTGAATCTTAGAATCTCTCATCCTTTTTTCTCTCTAAGTGTCACAATGATTTGTCCAACTTGATTCTCCAGATTTTAAAATCTGTCCTTTTGGTATGATGATTCGTCTCTTATTTTCTTGAGTGAAACCCTAGATGCAGACATGAATGTGGCCAATGTCTCCTCCAATGAATGGACCAATATTGTTAGTTTGGGAACTTGAGGTACTTGTTGTTGATGCCCTTATGGTCTATGTTGAAATACTTGGCCTTGATGTAATTATTATAAAAAACCTCAACTTTATTACATATTTAAAATGATTTATTTCAAAGACATTCACTTAATACAACTTTGAGGATTGAGAGGTCTAGTGTCTTGGGAAAATTGGAATATTACATTTCAACTTAATAAATAAAATACAACATCTTTATTGAAAACTTATTTTACTTGACCACAATATTCCTTTATACTTAGCATTGCATGAGATAACCTAAGGACATACATAAGGAAAGGTTGATCTATAAATCCTAGTATGGGAGTAAACAAGGCATAACATGAAAAAAAGTACATGTTAGGCAATAATAATATTAATAGAGGAAAAGAGAAAATGAACATAAAGGAATGATATAACATTATTATCATAACATGAAAATGTGGAAACGACATAAAACATGATATTATCATGAGACATGGATCATTGAACATGTATTTTCATGAGTAAACCGTCATTGCACATGATTTATTACAAGTAAACCCATGTTTCACTTGAATTAGCATGAGTAAACCCTCATTGCACCTGAATTAGAATGAGTAAACCTCTTTGAACACGAATTATCATGATTAAACCCTCATTTAACATGAATTATCATGATTAAACCCTCATTTCTCATGAATTATCATGATACTAAACATTACCCAATTAATTGGAGTGCTATTAGGGCACACCCTTTATAATCATTTGATTTCCTGCTTAAGTGTATCACATTGATCATATAACATGGAATCATTCAACATCATAAGTTATTACATGATTTAGGGATTTGGAATAAATACATGTAAGTACCATTAAATATGTATATGTTCATAAAGGTGAATACCCTTGATAGAGGAATGGGTATGGTATTCACTACACAATAATTTTGGTTTGGAAAATCACAGTGCAATTCCAGCAACATAATAGCGTGAAAAAAAATTAATAAAAAATGGTTGATGAGAGAGAAAGGGGTATATCGTAATATGTACATGAAATGGAAAGTAAGGGGTTCATATATATTGGTGTCCCAAAACAAGAAATTTTGAACTAGAAGGTGTAACATAATAAATAAACTTGAAGAAAGAGGAGAAATGGAAGAAGTGTTATGAAATTTCAGCATGGTAACAAGGGTATATGAGAGGGATTAATGAAAAAGAACGAGGTATATCATCATTAAAATATAATTATGGACGTATGGGGGAGGTGAAAAATCATACCCAAAAATTTTTAATTGAAAAAAGTCTATAACAACATAAAGAAACTTGGAATAAAATTATAAAGGAAGAAATCCCTTAGGAAAATTTGGCATGGTAACGAGTATACATAAAAGTTAATAAGAGTGATAAATGAGTTTGAAATGGGATATCATAATTTATAAAAAAAAATATTCATTAGTTCATATATTTAATAACATATCCCAACATAGTAATAAAATAAATTCAAATACATAACATGAAAATAATTCTTGATAAAGGGGGAGGGTGGAAAATACCATACAAAATTTTAGCATAGTAACGAGTGTGATTAAAGGATCATAGGGGGGATTGATGAGAGTTAAAGGAAGATATAATCATATATACATCAAATTTACAGTCATAGGGTCATGGAACATCATAACCCAACATATAAATATGGAACACAAGACGAATAATGTAAAAGAGTAGTATGAATGGAAATGGGAAGAATGAAATCCCTTAAAAAACTTTGACATAGTAATGGCTTAGGTAAGGGTAAAAATGAGGGAGGATAAATAATAACTCCTAAAAATAACATAAAATTTATGGTAATAGAAATATATTAGAATAATTAGATTATAACCATTCTAAATTAAAATAATTACTTTCAAATTAAATGCTTGAATGAGAGGAAAGTGAGGATTCCTTACTTCGAACTATGATCCCAAAGGCTTGGGAGAGGATTGAGAGAGGATTATTGGGATCTTGGGTCACCATGGGAGGTTTATAGAGAGAGTGTGGAATAGGTTGGTTGATCTCCAAATGGTTTCAGTGAAGAGGAATGAAATATTGAGTGGGTTTATATAGGACAGGAGGGGGAATTCTTTATTATTTAGGATTTGTACATTACACATTAAACTAATCAAAACAACAAAAAATACCATGGGGTTTCCCATGGATTCTTCCAAAGTGGAGTGTTATACAATATTTTATAAGGACAAGGTTTGAACGTATTAAAATATTAGGCCTTCTTATGTAGAGGTGAGTCACACTCTCAAGGAAATCATTTTAAAATGTTAAAATATTTTATAAGTCTTGAAGGGTCCACTAAGGCATTTTAAAATTAATAAAAAAATATAAAATTACAATATTTTAAAGGTAAAACATATATTGTCTGAATATCCCATTTATAGTATTTTATTACATCTTTATTTTGTCATTATGGTGTCATAAAACACTTTATATATTTATTCGGTATTTAATATTTACCCAAAAATTTGAGTGTCTCAAAAAATTACAAAAAACTCACTGTTGGATAATATCCATGTCCTGATTTCAAAAATAATATTTATTTTATCTATATAATTTTATAAATATTTAAATTTTCACTTTTAAAATAAAAACCATCATTTATTGAAAATTGATGGGTCTGGACAAAAACAGTTTCAAAACCTTTAAAAAAGTTACATTTGAATTCTTAAAAATTATATGGTCATTTATATTTAATAATTTTTTTTAATAATAATTTTTTATTAAAATTTTATTTATTAAAAAAATTCATTAATTTATAAAAAAAATTCTTTAATTAAAAAAAATACAATTTCAGTTTTATCATATGAAAATATAATTTTTATCGTACTGAATACATAATCATTTATTGAGTAAAAACAATAAGAAATAAATATAATCATCACTTATAATTAAAATAAGTGTTATTATTACACTATAATAATAATAATATTAATAAAACATCAATTTAATATAATAATTTATATATTTATTAAAAGTACCATTTTACCCAAAAAGTCCATTTATCTAATTCATTATATTTTAAAGAAAAACTATTCTCATAAAAGAATTTATAGATTAATAATTTTATTTATAAAATATATTACACAAAAAGTAACTAATACCTTATTACATAACCTCTTATAACATCTGCATAAGACCTATGTGTATGGTGTGTGGTTGTGATAGACTTTTGGGGAGGTTTGGATAACATCGCTTAGGTGGTAATGTCTATTAAGTTCCACTTCTCCCACAGTTTATTCGGTTCAAGGTTAATATGTTAAAGCTCAGCTTGGGCTTGGTCAAGATTGAAGCGTAGTGACGCTACCCCCTTTTTTAGCTTTGAAAAAAGAGCTCTGTATGGCACGAGTCTACGAGATGAGACCATCCTCTCCTTTGTCAATGCCAAAAAAATTATATTTTAAAGATATTAATTTATACTAGTCATGTGATCGATGTTCAGTGACTATATTATCAACGGTAATGATAATTAATGGTTATTTAAACCCAATTGTATAAAATAAAAAAAGTGCATGTGTTTTCTATATCCATAATACATTTAATTAAATAAAACAAAGGGAATTATATTCATGAATATTCCGGTCGTTACAACCTTCCCACCTTTAGAAAATTTTCCCTCAAAATTTTCTTTTCCCACTCTAAAATAGATGAGGGTAACTTTACCTCATCACTTCCCCTAGTTCCCTTGTTGCTTCAAAAAACCTTTTGTTTCTCCACCACACTTTGAAGAGGGGCATTATCTTATTTTGTAGAACTTTTTACCTATGATCTATGATCTTCACCAAATTTTCCCCATAGGAGAGGTCAATTCATAATGGTACCACCTATGTATTTAGTACATCTGATGGGTAAGGTATGTACTTCCTCAAGAGTGATACATGGAATAAATCAGGTACTTCAGATTGATTATATGGGAGTTCTAGTCTATAGTCCACAACTCTAATGTGATCAAGGATCTCTAAAGGGACAATTTACATTGGGATAAGCTTTCCCTTCTTCCCAAATCTCATAACTATCTTCCATGGTTATATATGGAGGAATACCATATCTCCAACATCAAACATTAGGTCTCATCAATGATTGTTATCATAGCTATTTGGTTGAATCTGAGTATCTTTAATGTGATACTAGATGGTCTTAACATTATCCACCAATTCTTTGACCATTTTTGTACCTATAAGTTCTTTCTCCCCAACTTCATCCCATCATGCTGGTGTTATGCACCTCTTCCCATAAAGGGCTTCATAAAGATCCATTTGGATGCTTGAGTAGAAACTGTTATTGTATGACAACTCAACCAGAGCAAGATTTTGATCCCATCCTCCTTTTAAGTCTATTGAGAATGCTCTAAACATTTCATCAAGTATTGGGATAGTCCGCTCAGATTGGCCATCAGTTTGAGGATGATAAGTCGTACCAAAGTTCATATTAGAATTCAGATCATGTTAGAGACTCTTCTAAAATGTATATGTGAATCATGGATCTCTATCGGACACAATCAGTAGTGGTACACCATGAAACCTTACCACTTATCTGATATATATCTGTTCTAGTTGATCCAATGAGAAATCCTCTCGAATAACAATGAAGTGTATAGTATTTTTAAGATGATCCACAACCACCCAAATATCATTGTATCTTTCAGATATCTTCTGAAGTCTGGTGACAAAGTCCATGGTGATTTTATCCCATTTCCATGTTGGTATGGGTAATGTTTGCATCATCCCCTTAGACTTATTCCTATTAGACTTCACTTGATGAAACACCAGGTACATTGATGTATACTCAGCGATATCTTTATTCATGCTATCCCATCAATAATACTCTCGAAGGTCTCGATACATCTTTGTGTTTCCTGGGTGAATGGAGAAATTCGAACTATGTGCATCCTTGAAAAGTTCTTTCTTTAACTCCGGATTTGATGGAACATATAGTCTTGACAAAAATCTCAAAATTCCTTCTTCATTGACATTGAACTATGAGGATTTCCCTTTTCTGATAGTTACCACTTTATTCAAAGTTCTCACATCATCCTTTTGAGAGTCCTTTAACATTTCCAAAAGAGATGGTTGAGAAATATTTTGTGAAAGGATTGATAATGTAACATTATTTATGATTACCTTGTCTATGTTCATAAAATCTAAGAATATTGGATCCTTTTAAATTCTCAATAATGATATAATCGTTGGGTCCTTTATACATAGAGCATCCGACACCTTGCTCACTTTCCCAGGGTGGTAATGGATTGAGTAGTTATAGTCTTTGATCAGATCTAACCAACTTTTTTGGTGCATGTTCATCTCTTTTGATGTGAATTTATATTTGAGGGATTTTTTGATATTTATATATTTCACACTTCAACCAAAAGAGATAATTATACCTGATTTTTAATGCAAAGATCATTGCCACTAACTCTAGATCATGCGTGGGATAGTTTTTCTCCTGAATTTTCAACTACCCTGAGGCATAGGAAATGAATTTTTCTTTTTTCCTCAAATTCCAAAAAAAGGAGGCCTATAAAATTTTCAATAAGAACATTCCCAAAAACATCAACATTTGGTACAACACTTATGGTAGTTTTTCCATAATGATTTAATATCATTTCTAATGGGGACTTAATGTTCTTATATAACATAAAATATATACTAATAGGACATGAATTGAAATACATTATGACATACACTAATTTGAATTAGTGGTTAAATGTTATTCATTCATCATTATCCATCTTAGAATAGGACTTCGGATGCTCCCTTGATCATGGATATTTTTGATGCTCATCATGCCTCTCAGCCCTTGAAATAGAGCATTGTCTTGGGTAATCCCCAAATTCTCCACATTTTTATCATAGAACTATGTAAGATAACTTAGATGGAACTTTGTTTCCATCCATAACATTATCCATTCGTTCATGGATATTTGATACTTTGTGCCCTTCCTTTACACACTTAAAAAATCTTCAAGTCCCTTTGTGACATTTCCCTTGGTGCCACTTTACACACTTGTTGCCCAAAAGAAATTGGTTCTTCTTCCCCTTGTCAACATTAGTAGACAGACTTTCATTAGATTTCATCTTCCTCTTCCTTTATTTCCTTAATCATTCAACAAAGTGCCAATTGTTAATCGTGATTTTTGATAGCTTGTTTGGCATAATCATGATATATCATACTTGAGCTCCCATTTTATTGGGGATCTCACTAGGACATTCATCACATTGCCTTTTGCATTGGTTATTAGACAAATTACTCATAATAATGGCCGTTGGATAGAATAAAATGAAAATTAGGGATGAGTATCTGAAATTTTTTAACACATAATGGGGAATCTAATGACATTAAAGAGGTAACTTATAAATTAAATTTATCTCCTTAACTTATACATTTAAAGGTATATGTCAATGTTATCCATGATCTATCTTGTAACGTATATTCTTATTGAATTTTTTTTCTTCCTTAATAATGGTTCATACTAAGATTATGGATTTACCCAATCATATCCCCTTGTAGTGTCAAACCAATAGTGCATCAAGGCCAGTTGTTGTGAACTAGTTACTGATAAAGTCTAGCTCAAAGGGGTGTTTTCAGGTTTTACCCCTAGAAAGATCTATTCCATAGCCACATATAAATTTTATTATCTAGACCGGGATGTATTTTCTTGATAAACCACTTACACTATACTGACCAAAATTTAAGGATATTTTTCTTATTCTTAGTCTTATCCCTAAGGCATTCAATAGGGGTTTTTATTCCTAAACCCAAAAATAACTAAACCTCCCTCTAATACCAACTAGAACAAACCTTATCATTATTACATACTTAAACATGATTTATTACATATAAATTCACTTAATACTACTCTGAGGATCTAGAGGTATAATGTCTTGGGAAATTAGGAACATTACATGACAACTTAAGACATAAATTACAAAATCTTTATTGAAAACTTATTTTACATGACCACAACATTCTTTCATACTTAAAATTTCATGGGTTAACCGGAGGACATACATAAGAAAAAGGTGAGATATAAATCCTAGTATGGAAGTAAACAAGGAATTACATGAATAATATAGTACATGTGTAATGCCCCGACCCCAGTTACCCAGAGTCGGTGCATTATTACATAACATTGGCATGATCACAAAAGATCAAGTCTCGAAAGATCGGTTAGTTTAGTAGACTTGGAAGAACTAGATACATTCATAAAGTTTACATTACATCATAAAATGAAAACTACAAAAACATAGTATCCATAGTCCAAAATCATATCCCCTCATACTATCCCTGTAGGTCATTCATAAAATACTTCTTCACATCCTGGAAAAAATAAAACATAGAAAGGGGTGAGATCAAATGCCCAGTAAGGATAACAATATAGCGAAAACATTCATAAATAATCATAAACATTTAAGGCAATGTATAACTAAAACAAAAGCCTTTTAAACTTGAAATTAAACATAATATGGAAAGAATAAAATGAAATAATTCCATTTACTTATTCACATGGATATTCTACTAGTCTAATAATCACATGCAATATCAATAACCACTTTCATAATGATGGAATGCGTAATGCCACACTATCATAACCACATAGTCAAGGCCTTGTGCCAAGACTACAAATAATATTTTGTCAAGGCATTGTTCCAAGACACTAATTTGTCTCATGATACCTACCAATGCATCGAGGAGCTAAAGCGGGCTCCACCCGTCACTTATTAAGTCCAATGCATTCCTCATATGAACAGGTTTAAACATAACATAAAAATTCGTATTATAACTAACATACGAAATGTCAATAATTTCTCCATAAAACATTAATGGTATAAAAATAACACATCCACAGTCAAAAATATCACAAAACCTTCAATACAATATGGAAGTTTTGTGTCATAATAAATAAACTTCAAATAAGCTTAAAATCCATCAAAGGATGTTGACATAGATGAAATCAAAAATATTTGAGAGAAATATCTATTTTTTTGAAATCATTTAAAAGTCACATAATTATAAAATAAAACATTTACTTTGAAAATATTATTATAAGCTTGTAAGGGAAGCTTTGACAATTTTATAACGGCGGAAAATAGCCGCACCCACCATATAAGCTAAAAACAATTCTCACCTTAATTTTGTCAAAAGGTTAAAAAAGGACCTTGTTTGGAACGTGACAGAAAGATTATTTTATAAAAATCTTATAAAAAGTCAACAAGGGTATAAATTAATTTAACCCATAGTCTGTAAAATAGTAATAATGATTTGAAATACATTTTTAAGAAACATGGATGTGGATGATAAAGAGGACCCAGTAGATAATTACGTATAAACAACCTCAGATAATGAAGAGATTGTGAAATAAACCCTTAACTTGTACTTTTCCTTGGTTCAGGGTAGGTTAAAATCTGGTATAGTGGTGAAATAATTGTTATTAAATTATACAAGAATCATATACATTAATATGATATCATATATAATATTTTAACATTGCATTGTTAATAATATCTTTGTATTATTATTGTTTCGGGTGTTAACAAATTCATTTTTATTTATATTATTTTTTATGTGAGACATATTTGTTAAGGATGGGATGTATATTATTCATATCCATAATGATATCATGTGCATAAAAATTATTTTTAATTATTAAATAAAAATTTGTCTTGAATGGATACGATGGGAATGAATCTCATCACGTTAGTGGAGACGGTAATCCGTACGTACGCACGAACGAAAATATCATTCTTTTGATATTAAAATAATATATAATTGGATATTATATCATATAAAAAGAATAATTATCATGTTATATTTATTATTTATATGAATTACACATCATTATTATACCCATCCAAATAATAATGTATTGAATAACAATTACACCACGACATGGAGACGGTAGGTCGTACGTACGCACGTAGGGTGACATGTCATTCAAAGGATGGATATAATACTGAATATGGTTATACCATATTTATAATAACATCATATTATATATAATATTCTTTAGTTATTATTTTTGAATGGAAATAACCAAGAAATAAGAAGTTGATGAAGAAAGGAACTTGAAAGAGGGTGGTGAAATTATTACCTCTTCTTCAGGTTCTTCCTTTTGATTTGATCAAAAGGGCTCCTTAAGTTGGATTTATGACTGAAGTAAGGCCATTAGGATGATTTTAGGGAAGTTTAGAGGATATTTGGGCAGGGGTTGGCCGATCCAAAAGGCTTTGAAGCTGTGAATTAGAGAGAAGGCGGAGTGCCCTTTTATAAGAGGGGTGAGGGGCACCTTTAAAAAAGCTAGAAATATTATTTTATAATAAATTCATATTCAGTTTCTAATTGCTCAAAAGTGTATTATTTAAATTTTAAGGTGGGGATGGGTCGAAATACTTTTAACCAATAGATTTTAGACATGTTTGGGTCACTATATTAACCTTATCATTTATATTTAACTCTTAGTTAAATAGTTTGACATTTACCATGTCTCTTTGTATGTTTATATTATATAGTTAATAAAATTACTATATACCTACAAGGGACCCCAAGTGGTCCAATAATGATACACCTATCATTATATAAGTCCTTTTTCCGAACCTTAGATATTTATGAATAGAATATCAATTAATAATATAATATTTGTTTTAAAAACTCTTTTATGTCAATTTTGACACTATTGGTTATTTTGTTTTTGATAAATTCATAACTACATTATTACTTCGAAACAAATTTATATAACCAATCCTAATATGTCATATTAACCTAGAAAATTAGTGTAATTCATAAAAAGTCTCAAATTACATTTATTTTGATATTTATAATATCAATTGTTTTAATATTTCATTAATTAGGAAATTACTACATCAGCATTGTGTCATAAATAAATTAAATTATATAATGTCTAAAAATTATAAATAAAATACCATTATGTATTAAATATATTTATCTTTATAATGAATATTTATAATCGAATTTATCATATGTATAATTATATATTAAACATGTTTTAGTTATTAAACATTGATTTTAACTCTTTTAACTCTTCTTTGAATTAAATAATAATAAATGTCTTAATCTAATCCAAGTGGACCTAAATGATAATATTATATTCCTAAGGTTTTTTTTGGTAGATATACACTTTTACAATAGAATTAGGACATGTTTTAGGGTAATATTAATATCATTTTTACCCTTAATTACCCTATTTACTTTTAACCGTGGTAAATAAAAGTAAAAAGTTACTATTCACCACAAATTATTTTTATCTTATTGAACCACATTTTACTCCTTGATATTAACCATGTCTCTCAGATTTTCTAAATTCCACTCACAGAAGCGGTAAAATTAAGTTTTATGTGAATTTCCAAATTCTCCAAGGTGGTGGGTAAAAGACGGTGAAAAGTTCCATAAAATTTTTATATATCTAAAATTATTGTAAACTAACTCCAATGAATTACATTGAACATATATAGGTATTATGTATCTATTTTTACATTAATTAAATTTAAACAAAATAAATAAATATTTAAATAAAAAATTCACTTTTAAACTATAACTAAGTGTTTTTTCACTATTCATCAAAAATTGAATGTTTTCAGAAAAATACCAAAAATTCACCCTAAGATAATTTCGATATTCCAAATCCAAAAATGAAGTCCATTTTTAAAGATAAAATTTATAAAATTTCAAAAAGTGGGTATTACTATTCATAATATCTAGGTTTATTGGTTGTGGTGTGTTAGAACTCGAAGTTGCGTACAACACATGCTACTATATTATTCAATGAGAAGCATACCATGGAAGCTTGGGGTGTTACATTCTCCCCTCATTCAAATAATTTCATCTTAGAAATTTCTAGAATACTACTGCATGAAAAGACTTGGGTGGTTCTTCATCATAAGTTCCTCGGGTTCCCACATTGCCTCTTCCATCTTATGGTTTCTCCATAGAACTTTTACCAGACGATTCGTCCAGTTTCTCAGAACTTGTTCTCTGGTATCTAGAATCCTGATGGGCTCTTCGCAATAAGACAGATCAGGTTCCAGTTCTAATTCCTCATAGGTGAGTACATGCATTGGGTCAGGCATGTATTTTCTCAACAATGATATGTGGAACTCATCGTGAACTTTGGAGAGACTTGGAGGCATTGCCAAATGGTAAGCTATAGCCCCAACTCGTTCTGGAATTTCAAATGGTCTGATGTACCTGGGACTCAATTTTCCCTTCTTACCGAAACCTATAACACCCTTCCATGGAGATAACTTCAAGAAAACATGATCTCCTACCTGAAATTACAAATACTTTCTTTGGTTTTCAGCATAGATCTTATACCTAATTTGAGCTTCTTTGATGTGGTTTTGGATTACCTTCACATTTTCCATCGTTTCCTCCACAAGTTCTGGGCCTACGAGTTTTCTTTCACCAACATCATCCCAACAGGTTGGTGTGCGACATCTCTTTTCGTATAACGCTTCATATGGTGCCATCCAAATACATGAATGGAAGATATTGTTATAGGAAAATTCTACCAGAGGTAAATATTGATCCCACATACCTTGAATGTCAAGTGAGAATGATCTCAACATGTCTTCTAAGGTTTGAATAATCCGTTCTGATTGTTCATCAGTTTGGGGGTGGTAAGCAGTGCTTAAATGAAGTTCAGTATCCAGGGATTTCTGAAGACTTTTCCATAATCTTGAAGTAAAACGTGGATCAAGATCAGAAACAATCGATATGGGTACTCCATGAAGTCTCAAAACTTCATTAATATATAGTCTTGCTAGACGTTCAAGTGGTGGATCTTCTCTTATAGCAAGAAAATGTACTGACTTGGTAAGACGATCAACAATTACCCATATTGCATTGTTCTTTCTAGGAGTCTTTGGTAGTCCCATGACAAAGTCCATCGTGATGTTATCCCATTTCCACTCAGGTATTGGAAGAGGTTGCATGACTACTCCAGGCTGTTGCCTTCCAGCTTTCACTTGTTGAAAAACCATACATCTTGACACAAAATCAGAATTCTCCCTCTTCATGTTGTCCCAAAAAAAATGTTCATTCAAATCTCTATACATTTTGGTGCTCTCAGGGGGTATAGAGAAATTGGAGCTATGAGAATCATCTAACAATTCCCTTTTTAAATTAGGTATACCGGGAACACAAAGTCTCTTCCCAAATTTCAAAATTCCATCTTCATACACAAAGTCATTCAATATCCCATAAGTCATAGCATTAATCTTCTTCTGAAATTCTTCATCATCATTCTGAGAACTCTTTATCCTTTCTTGTAAATATGGTTTGGCAACCATTTGAAAAAGTATCAATGTTTCACCTTCCATGGTTATTCTCATATCCAACATTACTAGATCTATGAAAATAGGATCCCCTTCAATTCTCGTCATGTTCAAAACACCATGATCTTTTCTGCTCAAAGCATCTGCCACCTTATTTACCTTCCCAGGGTGGTAGTGTATCATGCAATCATAATACTTGTGTAGTTCGAGCCATCTCTTTTGACTCATGTTGAGTTCTTTCTATGAGAAAATGTACGTCATACTCCTATGATCAGTATGAATCTCACATTTTCCACCATAGAGATACTGTCTACATATTTTCAAAGAAAAAATTACAGCATCTAACTCACGATCATGAGTAGGATAGTTTTTCTCATGAAATTTCAGCTATTGTGATGTATAGGCAATAACTCTATCATTCTGCATAAAGACACAACCATGTCCTTCAATTGATGCATCACTATAAATAACGAACCCATCATTCCTCGATGGTAGAGTCAAAATAGGACCATTGACTAATATTCTCTTCAGTTCATCAAAACATTCTTCACACTCTTTTTTCTAAACAAATTTAACCCCTTTACGTGTGAGCTTCATTAATGGGTTAGCCAATCGGGCAAAGCTCTGGAAAAAACACTAATAATAACCTGCTAAGAAAATAAAACTGCGTACCTCAGTTGTACTCATTGGGGCTGGCCATTCTTGGATTGCCTTGGTCTTAGAAGGATCAATAGAGATTCCATTCTTAGAGACAATATGGCCAAGAAAAGAAATATCCTGATGCCAGAATTCACACTTGCTGAACTTCCCATACAATTCATGACTTCTCAGAGTCTTCAATATAATGTGCCAGTGATTTTCATGATCTTCATATCTTTTGGATTATACCAAGATATCATCAATAAATACCACCACAAAATCATCGAGATATTCCTTGAAAATTCTATTCATTATATCCAGGAATACATTGGGTGCATTAGTCAATCCAAAAGGCATTACTGTAAACTCATAATGCCCGTACCTAGTTTGAAATGTTGTCTTCGGAATTTATTCCTTCTTCACACACAACTGATGGTATCCAGATCAAAGGTCAATCTTTGAAAATTATTTAGCTCCATGTAGTTGGTCAAATAAATCATCAATATGAGGTAGGGAATACTTGTTCATTATTGTTATAGCATTTATTTTCCTATAGTCGATACATAAACTCATAGATCCATCTTTCTTCTTAAAAAAAGGACAGGGGATCCCCATGGAGAAACACTATGGAGAATAAATCCCTTATTACTCAATTTATCTAGTTGTTTCTTTAGTTCAACTAATTTCACAGTGGCCATTCTATAAGGGGTCTTCGATATAGGCCTTGAACCAGGAATTAAATCAATGGAAAACTCAATTTCTCATTCTGGAGTATGTCCAGGTAAATCTTCTAGAAACACATCAACATATTCTCTCACAATAGGTATGTCCTCTATTTGAACATTTCTTTTCTCACCCAAAGTCATTTCATTCTCTTCCTCCCCAATAATTGAATTTAGTTGAGCTACTGGGGGTGGATCTAGATAAGAATTAGGTGGTGACGATTCTGCTCTAAAGACAAGGTGTTCCTTATCATCATCATCAAAAATCGTAACCTACTTCTTCTTATAATAAATCTTCGCATCATGGTCTGAAAGCCAATCCATACCGAGTATTATATCAAACTCAATCATAGGTATGACAATGAGATTAGTAGATAAAGAACATTTATGTTCTCTAATGGGGACTGGTTCACAAAAATTTGTTGCAATGATACTTCCCTTAGGAGTTTTTACTGACAACTCCCTTGTTAAATCAAATTGAAAATATATAATTTTCGTAGCAAACTGGGAAGATATGAAATAGTTTGATGATCCAAAATCAAATAAAGCATTGGATAAACTTGAGGAAACCAATAAATTACCTGCCACCACGTCTTTAGGAGCTTCTACCTTAGTAATAGTGATAAAATAAGTTTGGCCTTGATCCCTTGGAATTTTATGGGGTAAGTTCCCTTGATTCTTAGGACATTCATTTTCATAATGCCCCATCTCCCTACAGTTGTAGCATTGAACATCGGTAGCTTCTTTCTTCCCCTTGGAATCACGAGCTTGGTGGCCCTTTTCACCATACTTGTTACAGACTCGCATTCCTTTCAAGCAGGTACCACAGTGTTTCTTCCCACATTTACTGCAGGATGGATATTAAACTTTTCCCTTCTTCCCCTTATTTTCATTTCCAGAGTGATCAGCAGATCTCTTATTCTCTTTCTTTTCTTTAAAGTCGTAAGACTTAGAGAATTCTTTTTCTGTCTTGATAGCGCATGAGACAATATCTTTGTACAATGAGAAGGTTTGTGAGACTAATGCTCGATGAAGAAATGATTTTAACCACTCAAAGAAATGATCAATCTTACTTCTTGAGTTACGTATATAATCTAGAGCATTCCTCGCTAACCTTGTAAAGTTAACCTCATACTTTGCGACATTCTCATCCTCCTTTTGTCTCAGACTTAGAAATTTCCTTTCCATATCTGCTCGATGGTCCCGAGGAAAGTATTTTTCTAAGAAAATCTCTTTGAACTCCCTCCCTTCCATATTTGATACTTCATCATATTCCTTCAAGTTTTGAATCAATTAACATCGTTGATCATATCTCCAGTGAGGCAGTAAACTGCCATGATAACTTTTTCCCTTTCACTACTTCCCAAGGCATGGAATATTTTCTATAAGGAATTTATCCATTGCTCAGCTACTAAGGTATTTTTACACCCATTGAATGTCGGTGGTTGTTTCCTCATGAAGCGATCTAACATTGATCCACCATACTGTGGATCAGGGTGCTCCATATGGGTAAGGTTATTATTCATAATCTAAGTGAGTTGTCCCGGTATGGTGATTAGCTGATCAAAACCAGTTGCATCACCAGCACCACTATAATTATCTTGAGTAGGAGGGAAATCCCTACATGGAGTGCGTGAATTGATACAGTTTCCATTCCTTCAACTAGGTTCCATTTCTAAACAATGGCATAAACTAGATCAGTTTATGAATCAGAATACATAATTCCAAACTTATAAAACACTTTTCATAAATTGAACAGTTTATGGATATAATCCATAATCATAAAAAAAATTAATTAAGGAAGTATATACTAATAAACCCTTCATAATGGTTTGTAAAGAAAATGAGAATTATCCTATGAATATCCCCTGGGAGTGTCGTATCCAAGAGTGCAGCAAGGCATGTTGTCGTGCACCAGTTCCTGTTCGATTCTAGCTCAAGGCATTGTTTTCGGGTTTTACCCCTAGGTACATCTCTGCCAGAGCCGCCTCTACCTGCTCGTATCTAGACATGGATTTATTGCTTGGAAAACTCAAAAAATCTCTACAATACCAAAATTCTAGGAAGTTCTTATATACTAATACTCAAAGTCTATCTTAGCTCTATGTGCTTTAATCAGAGTTTATCTAAATATAGTTTCCAAGGTTTGTACTAAACTTACTCTGATACCAACTGTAATGCCCCAACCCTAGTTACCCAGATTCGGTGCATTATTACATAACATTAGCATGATAACAAAAGGTCAAGTATCGAAAGACCTATTAGTTTAGTCACTTTGGAAGAACTAGATACATTCATAAAGTTTACATTACATCATAAAATGAAAACTACAACAAAATAGTCTCCATAGTCCATAATCATATCCCCTAATACTATCCCTATAGGTCATTCATAAAATACTTCTTCACATCCTGGGAAAAATAAAACATATCAAGGGGTGAGCTCAAATGCCCAGTAAGGATAACAATATAGCAGATAATTTCATAAATAAGAATAAACATGTAAGGAAATGTATAACTAAAAAAAGCCTTTTAAACTTGAACTTTAGCATAAAATGGAAAAAATAAAATGAAATAATTCCATTTACTTATTCACATGGATATTCGACTAGTCAAATTATCACATGGAATATCAATAACCACTTTCATAATGATGGAATGCATAATGACAGACTATCATAGACACATAGTCAAGGCCTTGTGCCAATACTACAAATACGATTTTGTCAAGGCCTTATTACAAGACAATAATTTGTCTCATGAGACCTACCGATGCATCGAGGAGCTATAGCGGGCTCCACCCGTCACTTATTAAGTCTAATGCATTCCTCATATGAACAGGTTTAAACATAACATAAACATTCGTATTAAAACTAACATACAAAATGTCAATACTTTCTCCATAAACCATAAATGGTATAAAAATAACACATCCACATTAAAACATATCACAAAACCTTCAATACAATATGGAAGTTTTTTATCATAATAAATAAACTTCAAATAAGCTTAAAATCTATCAATGGATGTTGACATAGATGAAATCAAAGCTATTTGAGAGAAGTATCTATTTTTCTGAAATCATTTAAAAGTCACATAATTATAAAATAAAACATTTACTTTGAAAATATTCTTATAATCTTGTAAGATAAGATTCGATGATTTTATAAAGGTGGAAAATAGCCACACCCACCATATAAGTTAAAAAAACATTCTTACCTTAATTTTGTCGAAAGGTTAAAAATGACCTTGTTTGGAAAGAGACGGAAAGATTCCTCTGTAAACATCTTATAAAAAGTCAACAAGGGTATAAATGACTTTAACCAATAGTCTATAAAATAGTAATAATTATTTGAAATACATTTTTACGAAACATGGATGTTGATGATAAAGAGGTCCCAGTATATAATTACATATAAACAACCTCAGATAATGAAGAGATTGTGAAATAAACCCTCACCTTGTACTTTTCCTTGGTTGAGGGTAGGTTAACCTCCTGTATAATAGTGAAATAATTTTTATTAAATTATACAAGAATCATATACATTAATATGATATAACATATGATCTTTTAACATTTCTTTGTTAATAATATCTTTGAATTATCGTTGTTTTGTGTGTTAATGGATTCGTTTTTCTTTATATTCTTTGTCATGTGATCCATATTTGTTATGTATGGGATGTATATTATTCATATAAAGAATGATATCATGTCTTTAAAAATTATTTTTAATCATCAAATAAAATTTAGTCTTGAATGGATACGATGGGGAATGAATCTCATCGCGTTCGTGGAGACGGTAATCCGTACGTATGCACGAGTGACAATATCATTCTTTTGATATTAAAATAATATATAATTGGATGGTATATCATATATACAGAATCATTATCATGTTATATTTATTGTTTACATGAATTACACATCATTATTATACCCATCCAAATAATAATGTATTGAATAACAATTAAACCATGACGTGGAGACGGTAGGCTGTATATACGCACGTATGGTGACATATTATTCAAAGGATGGATAGAATACTGAATATGCTTGTACCATATTTATAATAACATCACAGTATATAGAATATAAAGAAGTTATTATTTTAGAATGGAAATAACAAATAAAGAAGAAAGGAGGTCAGTATTGGGGAGGTTTGAAATCATACCCAAACATTTTATATTGAAAATAAAATGGTATAACAATATAAATAATCTTGGACAAAAATGAGAATGGAAGAAATACCTTATGAAAATTCAGCATGGTTACAAGTATACATAATGGTTAATAAGAGGGATAAATGGGAGTAAAAGGGGCTCTCATAATTTAAAAATAAAATTTTTAGTAGGGCGTATATTTAATAACATATCATAGCATAGGAATAAAATAAATTCAAAGACATAACCTGAAAATAATTCTTAATAAAAGAGGAGGGTGGAAAATCCCTTACGAAATTTTAGCATAGTAACTGGTGTGGTTAAAGGATCATTGTGGGGATTGATGAGAGTTAATGGAAGATATAATAATATATACATCAAATTGATAGTATTGGGGTCGTGTAACATCCTAAACCAACATATAAATATGGAACTTAAGAAGCATAATGTAAAAGAGTAGATTTAATGGAAATGAGAAGAGTAAAATCCCTTACGAAATTTTAACATAGTAATGACTTAGGTAAGGGTAAAAATGAGGGAGGATAAATAATAACTAATTAAAATAGAATAAAATGGATATTAATTGAAATATTATAAAATAATCACATTATAACCATTCGAAGTTACAATAACTACTTTCAAATAAGATGCTTTAATTTGAAAGGAGAGGAAAGTGAGGATCCCTTACTTAGAAGTGTTATACAAAAGGCATGGAAGAGGCTTGAGAGATGATTATTGGGATATTGGGGTGCCTTGGAAGGTTTTTAGAGAGATGAGGGCTGTGGTTTTTTGAGCTCCAAATATTTTGATTGAAGAGGAATGGGAGATTGAGTGGGTTTATATAGGAAAAGAGAGGGAATTCTTTATTATTTATGTTTTGGACACTACACATTAAACTAATAAAAACTACAAAAACATCCATGGTTTTTGCCAATGGTTTCTACCAAAGGGTAGTGGTATAAAATATTTTATAAGCACAGTTTCCTAACATATTAAAATATTAGGCTTGCTTATATGGAGATGAGTCACACTCTCAAGGGAATCATTTTAAAATTTTAAAATATTTTAAAAGTCTTAGAGGGTCTATTAATGCAATATAAAATTAATCAAAAAAACCTAAAATAACAATATTTTAAAGTTAAAACATATATTGGCCGAATATCTCTTTTATAGTGTTTTATTACAACACTATTAGGCCATTATGATGACATGACACACTTTATATATTTATTCGGTATTTAATATTTACACCTAAATTCGACTGTCTCAAAAAATTATTAAAATTTCACTGTTGGATAATTTAAACATCCTGATTCCAAAAATAATATTTATTATATCTAAATAATTTTATAAATATGTTAATTTTCACTTTTAAAATAAAAACCGTAATTTATTAAAAATTGACGGGGTTTGACAAAAACAGTTTCCAAACCATTATAAAAGTTACATTTTATTTTTTAAAAGTTAAATGATCATTTATATTTAATAAAAATTATATAATAATAATATTTTATTAAAATAATATTTATTCCAAAAATTCCTTAATTTATCAGAATAAATTCTTTAATTAAAAAAAATACAATTTCCATTTTATCGTATGAAAGTATAATTCTTATCAAACTGAAAACTTAATCATTTATAGAGTAAAAATTATAAGGAATAAATATAATAATCAATTATAATTAAAATGAGTGTTCTTATAACACTATTATAATAACAATATTAATAAAACCACAATTTAATATAATAATTTATATATTTCTGAAAAGAACCATTTTACCTGAAAAGTTAATTTATCTAATTCATTATATTTTTTAGAAAAACTATTCACATAAAGGAATTTATGGAATAATAATATTATTTATAAAAGTGTTTAAACAAAAATTAACTAATAACTTGTTAAATAACCCTTATAACACTCTCATAAGACCTAACGTTAGGGTGTGTGATTGTGATAGACTCTTGGGGCGGCTTAGATAACATCTCTCGGGTACTAAACTCTATTAACATAAACTTCTCCCACATGTGATTCCATTCAAGCTTAACGTGTTGAAGCTCAGCTAGGGCTTGGTCAAGAGTGAAGCACAGTGAGGCTAAACCCTTTCTTAGCATTGAAAAATGATCTTCGTAAGAATCAAGTCTACTGGATGAGGCCATCCTCTCCTTTATCTATGTCGAAAAAAATTCTTTTTAAAAACCATAAATTTGTACTAGTCATGTGATCACTATTCAACGTCTATATTATCAATAGTAATGATACTTAATGGTAATTTAAACCCAATTTGATAAAATAAAACATGTTCATGTGTTTTCTATGTCCATAAGACACTTAATTATGTAAAATAAACAGAATTTTATTCATGAATGTTTGGGTCGTTACAGTTGTGGTCGCCAGACCTGAAATTAATTGCCCCGATTATAATCAGCCTAATTTGCATATTCAATATGCATAAATTGGGTGTTTTGTTGTTGGACCATCATGATTTATTTATTATTGGTCAAGGAATCCAATTGTGCTACCATACAATAATTATTTTTGATTTCATGAATTCCATTCAGCTGCATCCCTTCTGCTTGCCATTGGAAACTATTGCATTCCATTTCATACAACATGTTGTATCTTACACCAGGTTACTTTTTCATTAGTGATCCTCCTGATTTAGTGTCTATAATTAATCTATTTTCTAGTGAAAACCCTTATATAATGTTTTAATTATTATCCACAATTCTATTCTACGAAGAGAGAATTTTATAGTCATGCCCTTATACCTTTCCTAGGTAGCGTAATACGATTCATCCTCAAATTGAGAAAAGTTCAGAATGTTTACCCTTATATCAATTGATTTTGTAGGGGGAAATAAGTGGGTGAGAAAGATTCATTACCACTCATCCCATGTAGTAATGGAATGTGCATGAAGATTTTGAATCTAGTCTTAATCTCAGTCTCATAAGGAAAATCAGAAAAGTTAAATTCTTAACACATCACATGAAATGTTTTGAAACTGGAAAGTGTCGCAGAGCTAGAGAAAATATCCTAGATGATTTTTTGGATTCTCATATGGAATTTTGGTGAATTATATGGTGTTTTTTATCACCAAGTTGATTTTTGTCTTTATCTCAAAGTGATATTTAATGATAAGGGGTGTCAGGATGCTTGGATGCAATCCTGTGTTTGACAACCACTTGTAGTCAGTGAGCGTCTCCAGCCCCTAATCTCTTTTTAAAACTCAAGCATGATTTTTCTAATCCCCTTCAATTATTGTTTCTTCCTTTTAATCTAGTATTGGTTCAGAATATTGTGTTAAATTGATGGTGTATTTTTCTTTTCTTTTTTGCGTGTTGTAGTTATGCTTTAAAAATATAAAATTTACATCATGATAAAACCCAATGTAAAAAGTGAAATTGAAATCAAACCAATTAAATTAAAATATTGAAATCCTAAAAAAACTAAATGGATACAATTCCCCAGAAATATCACCAGTTTGATAGCCTCACATGGCATTATTACTTCCATACTATTCTATGAAAAAACATTTTTACAAAACCCAAACTATTTTACTCAATTAGTTAAAATGTAGTATTAGTAATGTTCATGGTTGAACCCATAGAGACGGTGAAATTAGTTTATTAAGTTTCAATTTTTTTACATTTATTAATTTAGAGCAGGTGGTGTGAAAAATATTGATTTGATTGATTTTAAGAAAACAAAAAACAAATGAAGTGAAGATTGATTGATTGGTTTTAAGAAAATAAAATACAAATGAAAAGAAGATTGATTGATTGGTTTGAAAATATATTTTAAAGAGCATGCCAGAGTAATGTAATATCAGGGTTTGGGTGCAATTGGATTTTAAAATATATATTGATTAATTCATGATTTTGTGTCAGAGTCGAGATGAGGAAGATCCAATGATCATGGTATCTCCTCCTTAACACGTCAATACCCAATTCCCCTTGGTCTGGTAATTTTGGGTGTCGAAGAATCAAGTTTATCTTGATCCCATTTTCAAACCTGAATTTCCCTAATGTTGAATATGGTCATGCCATATTTAGGGTATTTAGCTGTGTAATTTTAATTGTTCCTTTTTAATTAACTCATCAATGATCTTGATAAAATAAAAAGAAAGGGATTGGAATTTGAATAATGAAATTGCACAAACCAACAACATGAAAAATAAAAATAATTAAATCCAACAACACCTTACACAATTAGTTACATCACCCTAGAATTGGAAGGTTTACCCCCTCATCCTAGTGATGAGAGAGTAAGAGGGAAGGGGAAAATAAAATCAATTATTAAAGTAAATATAGAAAGACACGAAAAGGGCGTTGAATATTTTCTCCAAGCCTTGAACATTAGCAGAATAAAAATTCCTCAAAGAAGCGTCTTATGCCTCTATTTATAGGCTTCAATTGGTTTCTATCCGACTTCCATCACAACATGTACTTGGGTTACACGTCATGTACTTATCACTCCATAGTTTGTGGCTACACATGACGTGTGCATGGATCTTAGCTGAGATTTTGTAAATTTTACCAGTTACACAACATGTACTTGGGGTACACATAGTGTATTCATTATCCGTGTTTCTTCTGCATATTTGAGAATCTTTCTGAAATCTCATTCATTAATTTGGAACTTTTACAGTTTTCACGTCATGTAATGAAGGCACACAACATGTACTAGTCGTTCACAGCAGGTATGCTCGTACTGAATTGTTCTATGTGGTCTGCAACATGTCACAAAATGAAACTACACATCATGTACTTTTAGTACATGACATGTACCAGTTCTGCTCCAAAATTTCTAGCTTCCTTCTCTCTCAAAAATCCGGCGTTGCACATTTTTTTCTCATATTTTCCACCTCTTTTAGTTCCTTTTTCAAATATTCAATATTTCCTTCCATAAAACAAAAAACATGTCAAATATTTCCAAAATAGGCAGGCTTATTCAATTAAATAGAATAATCCATTCATAAAAATATTCAAAATTATATGATTGAAATAAACTTATCACATATCTGATATAAGATAAATAAAAAGGCAGTTTTTTAAATAAAGTAAATAGTTTCATTTTGAAAACAATTATTATTTTTTGAAAGAATGATAAAAATTTGAAAACTTCTAAAAGTAGGTAAACATAGCATAATCACCTTGGGATAACCCCTAAGAATCTAGGTCACATGGATTATGGGATCCTCATACTATTGGTAATTATTCATAACCATATCTCTCCTCATGCATGAGACACTAGAAAGGCCATTCGAAAAGTTCTATTGGTACAAAAAACATCATTATTTGGTTAAGTTAGTGTTGTAGCATCTTCTATTTAGGAATACTAGGTAGAACCCTACTATCTCTCCCAACATTCTAGTCATTAGCTAACCCTCCTAGTACTAAGGGTTCTCAAGAGATCTACTCTATTTTCAATATCATTTCAAAAAATTTCCACCCCCTTTCAACATTCCAACACATCACATTCCATAATAAAATATTTCTATCCATAAACCAATGGGAATAACATTTCTGGAGTTTTACAAACACCCAAACCATTGAAAACAAAAATTTTGACACGCTACAATTTTTGAAAATCAATTTGAAATAAAGGCAATAATATTTAACTAATAAAATAATTGTACAACATTGAACCACCCACATTTTACATAGAAACCACCATAATCCCGTAGAAAACCACAATCAAATCCATGATGAGAATATATGGATGTAATAAAATAATACCAACATCAAGATACAAGACAATCATTTCAAATTCAACCCATACTAGGATAGAACCAAAAGTAGAGGGAAGGAAACCCAAGAAGAAGGGTAGATGAGGACAAAGAAGTAGGATACGAGTGACTTACTTGGGGTTTCCATGAAGATCCAAGCACAAATACATCCAATATTGATGCCAAGAGGGAGAGGAGAAAATGTGGAGGCATTACTAGGGATAAATAAATTTAAATGGGGAAAAATAAGAAGTGATTTGGGGTACATATTGGTAGGGTAAAAGTTATGATTTCACATTTTTGAATGGTCTAGCAGGCTGTGAAGTTTGGCCACATGGTCTACCAGACCATGCACCAACCATGTGCCACCTCTATCTAAAGTAGAGGGGAGGATGCATGGGTTATTGGGGGTCAGTGAACAACCGTACAACAATCTGATCATCCTTTAATGGACCACTATCTTGGTCATACAGTTTGTTGAGGGATGGAACACACTTTAAACTAAACATATGCCTCTCCCTATCAATCCAAAAAAACTATTTTCCTCTAAATCATATGGAATAAATTTTTTACAAATGAAAAAACAAAAATAAAATAGAAATACATGAAGAAGACACCATATGAGTGATATATTTAATTTTGGTAAAAGTGTGTTACTCAAGTGGGTGGGGTGGGGGGGGGGGTAATTTAGTTCCCAATAAAAAAATTCTATAAAACAAATTATGACATAAATCCCACAGTTTGATAAAAAAACTTTAATCAAAGCTGTAAAAATATATAATTTTATTTTTCTCGAATTACTTCCCAATGAGGGATTAATTATTAGTTAAAATAATCTTCTAAATAAATTTAACATTGGAAACTAAATTACTTGATCAAATACTTTATATAGTACAAAAAAATAGATTAACTATAAAAGTAATATTTTGTTACAAATTTCAACACTTATATAGATTTAACATAGAATTATGGAAAAAAAACTAATAAAATATTTTTTAAGAATTTAAACAAGAGGTTCAGTCTTAAGTTGAGACATAATCCCCTCCACTTAGAAATCACTTACTGATAATAATATTATTAAATAATAATCTAGATCCACAACCTAGATTGAGTTTTACAATCAACACCACATAAGGCTATCTAGGATCAATTCCTCTTCCACATTTATATGTGGGAAAAAATAAGAATACGTCATAGAGAACCTATTCCATAGTTTTTGTGGGTATAAAAATGAATAAATTTGAGAGAGTGTGTTGAAAACTCTCAAGTTAAGTGCAATAGACTTTATTTTATAGATAAATATATTAAAAAAACACAACTCAAATATAAAGTATAATAAAAAAGTGAAAATTATTAGAGACACAGAAATGTGATGCTTCTCGATCTTAATAGATTTATATGTTCATAGGTCCTTTAATCCATATTTGTGAGAGGCTCAAATAGGTTCTATGAAATGTTCCTCAAAATAGTGTATCATAAAGGAATGGAAAATCCTTCTGTGTTCATTCTATATAAGTCCAAGGTCCGTTCACACAAAGGGGTATTGGATTTTTCCTTTGATTCTGTGTATGAATGTCAGAGTTATCTAAGTATGAGTCACATCTATCACACACACCGGGGATGGTCTTCCGAATTTACAATTCCATAGGTCTAATTACCCATTGAAGAATAATGATAAAATATCCTGGATCCTCGTACATGGAACAAAATAAGGAAAGTTTTAATTTTTCTTCAATACATTTTGGGAGTGGTTTGAAAATAATAATTATTAAATCCATGTGTGGAAAAGTGAATTTAATTCCATAAACTAGGTGTTGGAGGAAATAAATTTGAATAAGAGTCTAGACATCAATGGTAGTAGTTTAGTGGTTGATCTATAAATAATAGATCTAATATGGAGGCTGATTATAACTGGAAGTTTCATATTCTAGTGGTATATTATATCTGATGATAGAACAATCAAATGATATATTTGAAAGTGGTAGATTCTAATGATAGATCTATTAGTGGTAGATTTTATGGTAAATATGTCAGTGGTAGTGTCTAATGGTAGATCTATCAACAGTAGTGTCTGATAGTATATTTTTTAGCAATAGAGCCTGATGGTAGATCTATTAGTGGTAGAGATTTATATTAGACGTGTTCAATGGTATATGTAGTCCATCAATAGATCTGATCACACTAACAATATACCATCATATCCATCAATAAATCTTATCAAAATAATTTTGTAACACCCTAGGTAAATAAAGAATATAAAATTTTAATATTTATTAATATTTTTTAATTAAATATTAATTTTACTTTAAATGGGATTCTATGTTCGATGGCATACCCGATACACAACAATGGGTTTCTCTGAAACCTTATGTTGCACACAATACTGAGTCATACTGAAAAATAATAATATGATATTATTTTAAATGGTAGTAAATGCCTACTCATTGTATTGGCAGGAATGGACAGAACTAACTACAATATTAATATACTTTTTTTAAATGTTTTTACATTTTTCTAAAAAAATTTAGAGGCTTAAAATAAGAAAAACTTGATTTTAAGCATAAATACTCTAATATTCATTAAAAAGTCAATTTAACGCCTTTTGATAGTGAAACCTATTTAAATCTAGTTTTGGTCACTTTTATATGTTCTATTTGACAAAATAATATTTTTCTTTAGAATCGGGACATCAAAATTTACTTTGGATAAAATTTTGGTATTTTTCTCATAAAGTTCATTTTTTATGAATAGTAAAAAATACGGTATTTTAATTCAAAACTTCCTTTTAGTCTGGCTTATTTATATTGTTAGATTATCTTTATAAATGGTTTTAAAGTATAATTATATTATATTTTTACCACTTAATCCGATTTTGGTAAATGGAAGTAATTTCACTTTGAAATTGGACATAAACTAGTATCAATCTTTTGATAGTCATTATTTCTTAAAAACAAACTTTTTGTTTTGACAATGGGAATTAATTTTAATTTAATTTATGCCACTTTTTTGTTTTGAATTGGGATAAACGGATACCATATTTGGAATCATGAGGTCCAAATTCTGTAAATAGGTAACTTTTTTTAGACATTTTAAACAATTACCAGTGTAAATATTTTATTTTCCATGGTTATTGGGTATATCTGGTAAATAAGGGTAATCAAATAATATTATATTAATTACCATAACATGTGTCCTAATACTATTTGTGGATACATTTCTGACCATTATCATCCATTGGGTTGATTTTGGGATACCATGGAGCCACTTAAGAGTGATAATGACACTTTTTATTAATTAATTTAAAGTAAAGACAAAAATGACTTAAAACTATATCTTTTAGTAAATCAATTATTACATGGGATTATATAAGTTATCTATTCAACTATAAATATTCATTTAAAATCTAAAAATATTTCCTTCATGATGATTTTTTTTAAATTTTTAGACATCAAAAAAATCAAATTACTTATGACACAATAATTTTGCAGTATTTACCACATTAATGAATGATTTAAATAAATAAGTTTATAAACATTAAAATAATATCAAAAACCTATCTAGTTCTTATTGGATTATTTTATTTCGGACATGAGTCATCTTATCTCTAACATCAATTAGTTTTGGACCTTTATAAACCAAAAATCATTATATAATAAAATAATATTTTCAAACATTCCTAAAGAGCCCCTCCTCCCCCGTATAAAAATCCCTCACTTCTAACCCATCATCATCATTTCTGAAGCCCCTTGGCTCATCCAAACTCTTCCAACATAAGTTCCCTACATCCCTATCCTCATCCCAGAAGCCTTCCCCTAGGAAAAAGGAAATTCAATTAAACCTTTTGGTTCAAACCAGAGGGAGATACCCGATTTAATGGTAACATTGTCTCTTATGTTCTTTTGTTTTAATTTACTTCTCTAAGCCCATAAACTCTTTTTATTCCTTTATTTTACAACGAAAACAGTATCATAAATATACTAGGTTTTTTATGAGATGGATTAGAACTACACATACACACACCTCCATCTAATGGTTAAAGAACATACTGTTTATGTGGATGGTGAACTACTGCCTCACAAAATGATGCTTGTGCAATTATCTCCTACCACCTCTCATGGTGGACATTATGATGGCACTGTATTTATATATGATATATATTAGGTTTATGTTTTCTATATGATTATTTAATTTTTATTTACAAACATACCTTTATGCTTTCCAATATGTGTAAATACGATAATTTTATTTGAGGATGTGCAGACTACCGCCCCCTTAAGGTGATATGATTCGTTCATGACATACATGGAATATATAAAGGATGGAGTTAATGAAATTATGTTACATATATATCATATTATATCATACATTAATTATAATATACCTATGTATCATTAAATTTTCATTCCATTAAATATGAAATAGAATTGAAAGTAACATTCATGCGTGCGTACGACTTACCGTCTCCATGAACGGTGCATTTCATTTCTTATCTCAAAATGTTATGTAATATTATAAATAAATACATATAATAGATATATATGATATCTAAATCATTAATATTATTTTTATGATAATGGAATTTTGACCACATGAACTACATGTAATTATAAGAAGTTCATTTTGGACTCAAGTACAAAATATTGACCAAACGACCATTATTAACTTAAATGATTTCATAATGTTTATAACATGGTAATAAGTGATATAAAAGGAATAATAAAATTTAAAATTGTTATTAATAAAGTATAAGTTAACTTTATCTTATTATTCAGGAGATTAAAGAACGATCGGGTCATGTTGGACACGAAGTAAGGGGCTTCTAATCTCACATTTAATTCCGTGAGATTTCCATTGTTCGCCACTTATTTATTTCATGTGGTTTATTGTGTACTGTCATTTGATATATATATTATCATTATTTTATTTATATTCCTGGTATTATTTTAATAATTTGGTTGTCATTAAGTTTTTTTCATACGACTCAATTGATTATAATGTGGTAAGGGGTTTCTTATCTCACACTTAATTCCGTGAGATTTCCTATTGTTCACCACTTATTTATTGCATATAGTGTATTGTGTACATCCATTTGATATATAAATTATCATTATTGTATTTATATTCATTGTATTATTTGATTCATTTTGTGGTTATTAACTTTTGTTCATACGACTCGATTGATTACAACATGGTAAGGGGTTTCTTATCTCACTTTTAATTCCGTGAGATTTCCACTGTTCACCACTAATTTATGGCATGTGGTGTATTTGTGTACTGAAATTTGATATATATTATCATGATTATATTTATATTCATGTTATTCTATGAATAATTTGGTGGTTATTAACTTTTGGTCATATGACTCAATTGATTACAACATGATAATGAATTTAAATCACTCTTTTTATTCCCGTGAGATTCACGCTATATTTTCCACTATTTACTTTTGTGTAGTGTATGTACTACCCATGATTGTATTCATTGTGTATTATAATTCAATTTATGGGTATTTAAATATTTATTTTATGATCCTTCTTCCATGGGTTGTATTTTTTGTAAGTTACCAAATCGGTAGGGGAACCTTTTTACCCAATTTCTATTCCTTGGGTTAATCTTCAAATTCTTAATTATGTCATGCTTTGATTATGTGTGGAATAAATATTTATTTATTTATGTTGTCATTTCTACTCCCTTTTTTGAGGATATACTTTTGATACACATAATCACTCCATTGATAAATTATCAATTCGTTGATATGAACTTGATAAGAGTAATTTTAACTCAATTTCCATTCATTGGGTTAAACATCAAAGTCATTGGTTTTGTATGAAAAAGAACTTGTGTGAATATCCTATGATTTATTTATACTAAATATCCAATCACATTGAGTGTATTTATATTTTTCACACATTATTATTTAATTGATTTATCCTTAATCTAAGGATATAGTTTTTATAAGGAATTTCGTCTCAATATACATTCCATTGAGACTTCATTGTCGTTATGCACCAATTAACTCTTATATGGTGTATATACTTCCCTTTTACATATTACATCATGAACATATATATTCTCATGATTTTAAAAAGTTATTATTCAATTTTATTCCTCAATTATTTTTATTCAAGAGTCTCTCATTTTTTTTAAAAACTCTTTAAATAAAAATTGTTTTAAATGTTTTAAGGATTTATTCTTCAAATCATTACAATTAATGTCCATGTTTTAAAAATGGTTTTATGGATTTATTTATATGGACCTAAATGTTTTCAAATCATAATCCATTTAAAATATTCAAAGTGGTATGTGACACTTTGATTCAAAAATAGCTTTGATAATTGTTTTAAATGGTTCTGAAAATTTTTTAATAAAGAATTGATTATGTCTATATCTTGAAATGATATGTTGTGATTGCAATGTGGAAATTTTATATTTCCTTTATTCTTGTTTTAAGTGTTATGAATATGTTATGATTCTTGGGAATTGTTTACGTATATGGGTGGTTTCGTGATAAACCTTGGGTGGGTGAGCTCGGGATAGCTCTCTAATGCATTGGGAAATGTGATGGAGGTAAACGTTAATGTTTCTCCTAAGTGACTTAGATAATATACTATGATGGGTATTCAAACATAAATCCCTATGTAGTTGTGATTGCTACAATGTTAGTATGATATGGATTCCACAAGTTACCTTTATGATTTATGATTTCTATGTGATATTCATGAATCTTATGATTTCATGAGGTATTTTATGATCGAGAAGTATGGTTTCATTGATTTGTATTTATTGGTGGGTTAATGTTTCCTTTCCTTATTTTATAACCCTTGCTGATATTTTTATGTTCATCCCATGTTTTTAAAATTTTTTCCACAGGACTAAAATATGAATAGGGTCATGGATGGGATCAACAAAAAGTCATGTTGTCTACAACTTGGATGTAGACATGTATCATTTTAAGTGTTTTTATTTAATGAAAAAATAGATACTGAGTAGTAGTGTCTACATGTAATTGATATTTAATAGTTATGTCATAGTTCTCTAAAACTATAAACCTAAAAAGATCCTCAATGTGAATTATAAATTTAATTCATGATTATGTAATGTTTTAAGGTCAGGTCCTTATAGTTGGTATCAGATGTCAGTTTAGGAAACTTCAGAGATTATGAGTTTTAGTTAAACACATGGTTAGTCTCTATGTCTATTATTTCAGTTAAATCCTTGTTTTATAAATTTTTCAGATCAAGGAAAGTCATTTTCAAATGGAAGGAGGAGGATATCAAACAACATTTTTATCCCTTCCCGATGACGTGCTTGCAATAATTATTGCAAAGTCATGTTTAGATGATTGGGAAACATTTTATATCATATAAATCACTTGAAAAAAGTTGTTTGAGATATCAAACACCTCCATTATACTTCTATATCATCGTGGATCATGGATTCTATCTAATTAAGTCCTATTTTCTCAATATTCTCATATTTTCAATAATGTTAAATATTATCAAGGAATTTTTAAATATTTTAACTTATCACAATATTTTGATGCATATTATGATTTTGAAAAAGGTGCTGAAGAAGGATAAAATTGCACAAACTATTTATATTTTCTTTTAAAATATAATCTCTTAGCACATACTTATGATATTTTAGAAGAACCGTTGATTGAAAGTTTCAACTTAAAATCAGTTCGACTGTTTTATAAAAATCATGTTTTATCAGATGTTTTGAAATTATATGACATACATGATTATTTTAAAAAATTGTTTTTCTACGAACACCGATATGACCCAAGTTATACGAGGTGTATTTGGATGAAGGAAGAAAATGATTTTGAAGGATTTCTAAATCATTGTTGCAATGCATGAACCTTATACCTACGTGAACAAGATGATGATGAAACCATATGGACACCATGATCAAGGTATGATGTTATTTATATTGGGAATAGTTTTATTTTGTCTTATGGATGTGAAAAAGAATGAAAATATAGAATATGTTGAGGTTTTAATGTATTGGGATCAAAATGACAGGTATAAGAAAATATTTTAGGTTAAAACTTGTTAGGGATATTTTTTAGTTTTATAAAAAGGAAAACCCATAATTTGGGTGATGACCCGTCACATCTGGCAAGGCCACATGAATTAAACCCACAATCGAACGGAAACACGGGCGCATCGCCTACCACTGTCCTACGTAAAGTCCCTGGTTAGTATGACTTATTATTTTAAGTTAAATGATTTTATGGATCAAGAATATGTTTATTTGGGATATTATATTTTATGAAATGGACAAAATTAGTATAAAAAAATTATTTGGTGATTAAGTAATAATGGTTATTTTAGAAGACATTATCTCTTTTGGGAACATTATATGCTTAAGGAAAATAAAATACCATGGGATTTAATTTGGGGAGTAACGGTTGAAATATTATTTTGGAAGAATCTATGTTTTTATTGTTGACATATGATTATTTGGTTTATTTATGGAAATTAATAACCTATCATGGAGAATATGTGATTAGGTTAATTAATTTTCATTTTGAAAATTTAATAGTAACTGATTTTATTTAGAGATAAATGTTAAGATTTTTCTTGGAATACTATGTGATTAAATCCTTCTAAGATTTTGGTTTCAATATTAGTTTGGATTACTTTGATAAATTTTATGGACAGTTGTATATTGAATGGTATTTCTTGAACATTGGGTTATTTTAGTTGAATTATTTGGATAAAGAGTAGTATTTATTTTTATAAAGGATTATCCTTTAGGGGATTATCTAATCTTGTACTAACCAATTTTGGATTTGGTTGATGTCTAAAGATAGTGGAAATATATAGTTAATCTTTTGTAGATTATATGATACTCTAGAAGTTGATTCTAGCACTTTAGGTGTGACCAAGTCATCTTGAATACTTACCATTGGGAGAAAAGATGAGTTTGTGGTAGAATTTTATTAAAGGATGACACTCTATATGACAAGTATGTATATTTCCATACGATCTTAGACTAGTTATTAATAAAATTATTCAACTCTATGAAAAGGATCTTGAAGAAATTTTTTTATAAGATCACATTTATAATTAGACTTTTACCCAACCACAAATGTATGGTATTGTGGTGGTTAACATTTCGTGATCATGTTTTCTATCACTCTTTATTAATCTATGAGAGTTATTTTCTCTTCCATATCCATGTTTTCATAGAATCCATGTATTGGTTGTCTCGGGTGACCATTGTGCATTAATTTTTTTTATTTTAAAGTGATATTTTTATTGACTCTGTTTCTAATGTGGGACATTCAATGAAGTTTCCAATACCAATTTTAAAATTGCGAGGACACAATTCCCAAAATGGGGAAGGTTGTAACATCCCAGGTAAATAAAGAATATAAAATTTTCATATTTATTAATATTTGTGTATAAAATATTAATTTTAATTTAATGGGGATACTATGTTCGATGGTGTACCAGATATGCAATGACAGGTTTCTTTGAAATGTTATGTTGCACACAATGCTGAGTCATACAGAAAAATAATAATATAATATTATTTTAAATGGTAGTTAACACATAGCCATTGCATTGGTGGGAATTGATAGAACTATCTACAATATTAATATACATGTTTGTTAATTTTTTTACATTTATCAAATAAATTTTAGGGGCCTAAAATAAGAAAGAATCATATTTTAAGCATAAATACTCTAATATTCCTTAAAAGGCCGATTTACCACCTTTTAATGGCGAACCCTCTTTAAATCTAGTTTTTTTCACTTTTATATGTTCTGTTTGAGAAAATAATATTATTCTTTAAAATAGGGACATCAAAATTTACTTTGGATAAAATTTTGGTATTTTTCTGATAAAGTTAATTTTTTATGAATAGTGAAAAATACTATATTTTAATTCAAAATTGCCTTTTAATATAATTTATTTATATGGTTAAATTATCTTTATAAATGGTTTTAAAGTTTAATTAGATTATATTTTTACCATTTAATCTTATGTTGTTAATTAGAAATAATTTCACTTTGAAATAGGGCATAAATGAGTGTCAATCATTTGATAGTTATCATTTTTTAAAAACACGCGTTTTGTTTGACAATGAGAATTAATTTTAATTTAATTTATGTCACTTTCTTGTGTTGAATTTGGAAAAATGGATTTCATATTTTGAATCAGGAGGTCCTAATTGTGTAAATAGTTAAATTTTATTTTTATACATTTTAAATATTTACCTCAGCAAATATTTTATTTACCATGGTTAATTGGTAAATCTAGTAAATAACGGTAAACAAATAATATTTTAATAATTACCCTAACATGTGTCCTAATCATATTTTTTGAGACATATCTGACCATGGTCATCCTTTGGGACGATTTTGGGACCCCATAGAGCCACTTAAGAGTGATACTAACACTTTTTATAAATTAATTTAATGTAAAGACAAAAATGACTTAAACATACATCTTTTATTAACAAAATTATTACATGGGGTTATATAAGTTATATATTTGACCATAAATATTAATTTAAAATCTAAAAAGATTTATTACATGATGATAATTTTTTTTATAATTTTTAGATATCAAAAAAATAAAATTATTTATGACAAAATAATGATGCAGTATTTATCTCATTAATGAATGATTTAAATAAATAAGATTATAATGATTAAAAAAATATTAAAAAACTATCCAGTTATTATGGGATGATTTTATTTCAAACATTAGTCTTCTTATCTTCTACTTCAATGAGTTTTTGACCTTTAGAAACCGAAAATCATTATATAATAAAATAATATTTTCAAACTTTCCTAAAGAGCCCCTCCTCCCCTTTATAAAAAGCCTTCACTTAAAAACCATTCTTCACACTTCTCAAGCCCCATGTCTCATCCAAAATCTTTTCAATTAATCTCCCTACATCCCTATCCTCATCTTAGAAGCCTTCCACTTGGAAAAATAAAATTCAATTAAACCATTGGGATCAAACCAAAGGGAGATACCTGATTTGAAGGTAACATATTCTCTTAAGTTATTTTGTTTCATTTTACTTCTTCAACCCCATAAAATCTTTATTACTTTATTTTATAACAAAAATAATATCCTAAATATACTAGGTTTTTGTTATGATAAGGATTAAAACTACACTTACACACACCTCCATCTAATGGTTAAAGAACATACTGTTTCTGTGGACGGTGAACTACTACCTCACGAAACGATGATTGTTCAATTATCTCCTACTGCCTCTCATGGTGAACATTAAGATGGAAATGTATTTATATATGATATATATTATGTTTATGTTTTCTATATGTTTTTTTAATTTTTATTTACAAATATACCTTTATGCTATCCAATATGTGTAAATACGATAAAGATATTTGAGGAAGTGCGGACTACCGCCCCCTCAAGGTGATATAATTATTTCATGAAATACATGAAATGCATAAAATATGGCATTAATGAAATTATGTAACATATATATCACATTATTTTATACTATAATTATAATATACCAATGTATGATTATGTTTTCATTCCATTAAATATGAAATAGAAATAAATGTAGCGTTCATGCATGCGTACAACTTATCGTCTACATGAACGTTGCATTTCATTTCTTATATCTAAATTTTATGTAATATTATAAATACATAAATATACTGGATATATATGGTATATATGATATCTAAATCTGGAATATCATTTTGAAGATAATGGACTTTTGACCACATGAACAAAATGTAATTATAATAAGTTCATTTTTGACTCAAGTACCAAATATTGACAAAATGAACATTATTAATTTAAATGATTGAATAATGTTTATAACATGGTAATAAGTTATATAAAAGAAATAATAAACATGAAAAGGGTTATTAAGCAAGTATAAATTAACTTTAGCTTATTATTCATAAGATTAAATATAGATCGAGTCAAGTCGGACACGAGGTAAGGGGTTTCTAATCTCATATTTAATTCCATGAGATTTCCATTGTTCGCAACTTATTTATTGCATGTGGCGTATTTTTTACTTCCATATGATATATATATTATCATGATTCAATTTATATACAAGGTATTCTAGGATTCATTCGGTGATTATTAACTTTTGTTCATACGACTCAATTGATTACAACATGGTAAAGGGTTTCTTATCTCACATTTAATTCTGTGAGATTTCCATTGTTCGCCACTTATTTATTACATGTGGTGTATTTTTTTACTTCCATTTGATATATGTATTATCTTTATTCCATTTATATTCATGGTATTTTGTGATTCATTTGGTGGTAATTAACTTTGGTTCGTACGACTTGATTGATTACAACGTGGTATGGGTTTTCTTATCTCACTATTAATTCCGTGAGATTTCCATTGTTCGACACTAATTTATTGCATGTGGTGTATTTTGTACTTCCATTTGATATATATTAACATGATTCAATTTATGTTCATGTTATTATATGAGTAATTTGGTTGTTATTAACTTTTGGTCATATGACTCGATTGATTACAGTGTGGAAAGAGATTTTCATCTCACTTTTTATTCCTGTGATATTCATGCTATATTTGCCACTATTTATTTTTTGTGTGGTGTATATACTGCCCATGATTGTATTAATTGTGTAATACACTTCAATTTATGGGTATTTTCATCTGCATTTTATGATCCTTATTTCATGGGTTTTATGTTTCGTATGTTACCAAATCTGTAAGGGAACCTTTTAACCCAATTTCCTTTCCTTGGGTTAATCTTATAATTATTAATTTGGTCATGCTATGATTATGTGTGGAATCAATATTTATTTATTTATGTTATAATTTCCACTCCCCTTTGTGGGGATATAATTTTTATACACATAATCACTCCATTGATAAATTCTCAAGTCATCGATATGAACTTGATAAGACTATTTTTAACTCAATTTCCATTCATTGAGTTAAACATCCAAATAATTGGTTTTGTCTTAAAAATAACATGTGTGAATTTCCTATGATTGATTTACACTGAATATCTAATCATATTTAGTGTATTTATATTTGTCACACATTATTATTTAATTGATTTGTCTTTAATCTAAGAATACAGTTTTTATAAGGAATTTCGACTCAATTTACATTCCATTGAGACTTCATTGTCATTATGAACCAATTCAATTTTATATGGTGTATATACTAACCTTTGACATATTACATCATGAATCTATTTATTCTCATGACATTATAAAGTTCTAATTCAATTTTCTTCCTCAATTATTTTTATTCTAGAGTCTTTCATTTTTTAAAAAACTCTTTAACTAAAAATCATTTTGAATGTTTTAAATATTTATTCTTCTAAATATTTATCATTAATTTCCATGTTTTAAAAATTATTTTAAGGATTTATTTATTTAGACATTAATGTTTTCTAATTATAATTCATTTAAAATCTTCAATGTGGTATGGGACACTTTGATTCAAAAATCACTTTATTAAATGATTTAGATGGTTTTGAAAATGGTTTGATAAAGCATTGATTATATCTATATCTTGAAATAATATGTTTTTATTGCAATGTGGAAATTTTATATTTCATTTATTCGTGTTTTAAGTGTTATGAATATGTTATGGTTATTGGGAATTATTTACATGTATGGGTGGTTCCGTGATAAACCTAGGGTGGGTGAGCCCGAGATAGCTCTCCAATGCACTGGGAAATGTGAGAGAGGTAAACATTAATGTTTCTCCTAAGAGATTTAGGGAATATAATATGGTGGGTATTCCAATGTAACTCCCTATGTAGCTATGATATCTACAATGTTAGTATGATATGGATGCCACAATTTACCTTTATGATTTATGCTTTCTATGTGATATTCATTAATTTAATGATGTCATGAGGTAGGTTAGGATAAAAAAGCATGGTTTCACTGATTTGTATTTATTTATGGGTTAATGTTTCCTTTCCTTATTTTATAACCCTTACTGAGCTTTTTAGGCTCATCCCAAGTTTTTGAAATGTTTTCCACTGGAATTAAAGATGAATAGGGTAAAGGATGGGATCAAAGAAAAAAGTCATGTTGTCTAAAACATGGAACTAGACATGTTTCTTTTTAAGAGTTCTTATTTTATGAAAAAATAGATACTGAGTTGTAGTGTCTACATGTAATTTTAAAGTTGATATGTAATAGTTATGGACTAATTCTCTAAAACTCTTAACATTAAATGATCCTCAATGTAAATTATTCATTTAATCCAAGATTATGAAATGTTTTAAGGCCGGGTCCTTATAAATGGTAGATCAATTTAGATAACAGTATATCAACACATAAACAAGTTTGTTCACAAGGTTTCTTGTGGAATGATTTATTATAAAAAAACATTGAACATTTTAGAAACATAAAAAACATGCTTTTTGGTCCTTAAAATAAGTAATAGGACAAAATATCCCCTATTTTGATGATCACACATCTTGGTATTTATAACCATGTTTATAAAAAAATACAGAAATAAGTATATATGATTGTGATGAATTTTCTACTTAACATATTGAATTAATAATGTGATACATTGATTTTTGACCTATATAGAGAATAATTAAAATCTTAAATTACTTTCATGAATGATCCACCTTTTGGATTGTAAAAAATATAAAGAAATAAAATAAAATAACAGTAAAGAGATAAAGATGAATAACAAACAATCTTAATTATATAAAAAAATCAATGATTAAATCCTAGAAAGTAATACAATGGAAAATAAATTTCAAATAAAATACTAAAAAAATTGGATCAACTCTCTTCCTAATGAGAATATGGGCTCACTAGATCATTTATTTTTCTTGAAACTAGAGATTTTGAGGTGGAGCCTGAGGGTGCAGAGGTAGATGGAGGAAGCTATTTGATCAAGACATGCATGAGATGCTGAACGTCCAAAACGAGAGTCATAAAGAATGGTTGAAACTGTACTTGAAGTTGCGTTGAAGATGGTTCATAAGTGAGAGAAGACATTATTATATCTTTAGGTGCTATTATTACAGTCCCAAAGGCATATAAAGTTTTTTCATCATGTCAAAAAAATATTTAATAATGTTTCCACCATGCTTCATTTCATTTAATAAATATTTATTCTCCACCATGGAATGATTAAGAAGAGGTAACAAAACCATAATTTGATTCATATGGTCCTTGAATTCTCTTGTCACATGAAAAATACTTATATTCTCATAAAAAAACATAATGTGATAATTAAGCTCATTCTTTGTATACATCCTTGAAAAACTAATATTTAATGGATTTAGTGATAGTTCCACCATCAATCTTATCTTCATTAAAACATTCCAAAACCATTCTATAGATATTATCACCAAGGGATCTTATTAGATGAAATTAAAATTGATAATATGTAAAATTATTTCCCAGGATATCATGCATATATTCTATGATAATATATTGAATCACATCTACATCAACTGAAGAAGAAGAAGGTGGAGCACTAGAATTGGAAGCACTGACTGTTGGCATAGACTTCAATCCCTTTAGAAGAGATAACTAACCTTCAAAAAAACTCGCCTCATCTCCTACATGATATATTTGAATTATTACATTTCATTATCTGACCTATTATTTTCAATCTCTAGTTAATGAATTTATAAAGATCATCTTAGGTTGGATATGAGAGATCACGAACTCAAAAATCCATATGGTATCATCTTCACTGAGCTAGACTTCTTAAGGAGGTGTGTATTTAAGAATCCCACTGATATATGATAGAATCCTCACTCTAAAATTATCTAAATCATATTAGTTTACATAACCCAATGGTAAAAGAGTTGAAGGTAGAGGATATGGAATCCCATATTGGATGTGTAGGTCTGCCTCCATATGCTAATATTCAGCTGCATGGTCACCAGAGGGAAAAGCTTCAAACTAACCAACTTCATCTATCTGCTCAAATAGAGATCCCTTAGGATATTTTCTACCAACATAGATATCATCTATACCATGATTGGGTGGACTATTATGATCATAACTATCAACTGATTCGAACTTTGAATACTAATACCCTAGATGAGATGCTACTTGTTATTTCTCCATCGTAGCAGGTGTTCTATCCTCACCTATTATAGAAAAAAAAAATACTTAGGTTGATTATCAGAATCTACTAGTAAAACTGTCTAACTTCTAGGATCATGAACTTATGAAGTAACTTGATCATCTGAGAAGTACATCCTTTGCTACCAGAAACATGTAGAGTATTTCTGTGTCTATTCCCATCAATAGATACACCTGAAACAAAAGCACTGGGAGTTGGATGTGACTAATCTTCCTAACTAGCATCACCATCACCACCATGACATTCAAAATCCGGATCCAAAACACTATTTTAATTTTGTATTTTAGATTCATGAGATTCATCAAAGACTTCAAAAAATTATATTGATATATTAGAAGAACACTCATATAGTTATTTACATGAGCCTTCAGTTTCTTGTTCTTCACCTTCACTAAGTATAATTTCTCTAGAAGGAAGAGAAAGATAAGGACTGGAAACTCCCTAGGAAATATAAGGGCTCTTGACTGCATCAGGGTCACTTCCTTCATCATCTAATGTTGGTTCTGATTCTTATTCTCAGACTCTATCTTCCTCTTCCTCAACATCCTCATCAAAAGAATAAACTAAAACATAATCTAAAACCAAGCCAAGATCATCCATATCTGTAGTTATAGAAGGATGTTGTACATGACTGAAAGTATCATTTATATTATCATTGTTATCTACCCATTTCTTCAACGAAGGGTTCTAATTTGCCTTCACCCTTTTCAAGTAAATATAATTAAATATAAAAAACCACAAATAATTACAGATTCTTTATCCTTATCCACTAATCCTTTGGATTCCAACCTATCAGAAATAAACTTTGATCAAATTAAGGAAATAAGTCTATATGAGGGTTTTATCATCTCTATCAAGCGGTCCATCAAAATTTATTCACAAGATTCTCTTATCTCCTCTTTTCATAAGAAATAAGAAAAACACATATTGGTAACTCATGGTGATAAAGTCTCCATTAATAGGATAAAGCATATAGTGGATAAACTTGAATTGTATTATATACTTTCCATCCAGTTCTACAACATTTTCCCTTCACAAAAAAACATTTGCAGTTAACTATAGTAGGGAATCCTTATATATGAATAAATCATTGTCACTAGGAACTGAACCATTAAAATCACAAGAAATACCTTTATGATGTACATTGAAAAATCTACCCATTTATTAAATGAAAATATCATCTTTTTACCATCAATCATACTCTTAATAGCCTCTTTCTTCTCACAAAAATCATACTCTACATACTGATAAAACTGGTGAACCAATATTGGATAGAATGGTTAGTTATTACTTTAAAACCACTCCATACATCATTGGCCCTGGAACAATTTTAGCACTAGAAACATGATCAGGACTAACAAACAAACATTTATCTCCTTTTCCAAAAAACAAATCAAGTTGAGAGTTTGGGGGTCATTCAGTTTGATAATAGTAGTCCAACTTGATTCACCTCACAATTTCTTTTAGGGACACAATCCTTCAAGAAATGAAATTAGGGCATGTTTCACTCTCACAATAATTTCACTAGTTCTAAGGAAGAAGGGAATAACATATGGGTTTTAAATTGAGATAGAAATGAAGATGAAATGTTTGAAATGTGGTATGAGAGATAGGGTTCTCAAAATCCTTTTAAAGCCTATTTTCTTATTTAGTGATTTTGAATAATTAAATATAATAAAATATACATAAATAAATCCAATAAAAATTTAATCAAAGAAAATCAGAGGAGTAGAATATAATTGAAAATACTAAAATGGTAGATCTCCCAATGGTGGATATCCAATAGGGGATATCTAGTGGCCAATTCCCAAATTTGGATCTCCCAATAGTATATAAACAAACAGTATATAAAAAATGGTTGATCTCCAATAGTGGATCTTCCAACGGCTGATCTCCAATGGTGGATCTTCTAATAGTAGACCAATAGTGGTTGATCTCCCAGTAAGATATCACCAACTAGAATTTTTTTTAAAAGTAAATATGATGATTATGAAGTAATATAGGTTTATCATTCCTAGTTCATGTATGATATTTCTTATTTTCTCACAATTCAAAGGCATTGTGAATATGTCGTCAATATATTATTCTGTTACAATGAATTCAAGAGTTAAATCCTCTTTTTTGGAAATGATTTCTCAAAAATTAATGTCTTCTATCAATATGTTTTTTCCTAGAATGATATATTGGATTTTTAGATATATTTATCATACTAATATTATCACAATATATATAGAAATATTGAAATTGATATGAAAAATCCAGTAAAGTGTCATTCTTCCACAAAATATATGCACAGAAACCTTATGAACCTATATACTCATCCTTAGTAGTAGAAAATGTAATAGAATTATTCTTTTGTACTACATAATGAAACTAATGACATGCCCAAAAGGTAAGATGTCCCAGTATTGATTTTTTATCTAAATTAAAACCACCAAAATCTATATCTGGATAACTCACTAGATCAAATTCTTATCCTCTGGGATAAAATAGTTGTAACATCCCAAGTAAGTAATGAATAACAGATATTTTTATCTAAGTCTATTAGTGAATTAGATAGTGTTTTAGAGGCTTAAAATGAGAATAAATCCAATCTTAAGCATGAAATACACTAATATTTTTAAAAGATTGTTTTACTGCCTTTTGATGGAAAAACATTTGTAAATCTATCTTTTGAAAATTTTATAAGCTATGTTTGTCAAAATAAACTTATTCTTTATGATTGGGATATCAGAATTTACTTTGTGTGAATTTTTGGTATTTTTCCGATAAAGTTCATTTTTTAATGAATAGTGAAAAATGTTGTATTTTAATTCAAAACCTCTTTTTAATATAATTTATTTATATGATTAGATTATCTTTTGAAATGGGTTTCAAGTGAAATGAGAATATATTTTTACCATTTAATCCAATGGTGGTCATTGGAATCAATTTCACTTTGAAATTGGACTTAAACTGGTGTCAATCTTTTGATACTTATCATTTCATAAAAACACGCTATTTGTCATGACAGCGGGAATTAATTATTAAATTAATTAATTTAACTTATATGATTTGAATTTTTTAAAATAGACATCATTTTTGAAATCATAATATCAAATATAGCTTAGGGTGAAGTTTTGGTATATTTCTGAAAAACTTTAATTTTTGATGAATAGTGAAACCACTAAGTGGTAGTTAAAGAAACTGATTTTTCGTTTAAATGAAACTTTGCCACTTCTGTGATTTGATTTTCAAAAATCTGACATACATGGATTTCATTAAGAAGTAAAATGTGGTTCAATGAGATTAAAATAATTTTTTGGTGAATAGTAACTTTTAAGTTTTTAACCACGATTAGAGGTAATTAGTGCAATTTAAGGAAAAAGTGATATTATAATAAAATGAAAATACCTAGACACATGTACTACCCTTATTGGATGTGTCATGGCCGACCAAGAAAATCCATGGGTCAACTTGGGGACCCTATGGAGCCACTTTGGTAGGAAAATGACATTAATATCTTTTTATTTAATGTTAAAATTAAAATGACACAAACATGAGTTGTTTTACTAACACAATTTTTGAATGGGGTTATACAAGTCATATTTTTGACTATAAATATTTATTAGAAAGATAAAAAGATTTCCCAAATCATGATATTTTTTTATAATTTTTATACATTAAATAAATTAAATTATTTATGAGATCATGATGATGCAACGATTACCTCCTTAATAAAGGATTTAATTAAAATGAAAAGATAATGTAAAATCTATGACCTACACATGTCCAAAACCTATTTTATGGGTGGATTTAGAACCCTTATCACCTTAACCTCAAATTATATCAATGTGGGACCTTTTTAATCCGAAACTCATTTTAAAATAAAGTAACATTTCTTTACTTTCCAAGAGTGCCCCTCCTCTCCTCTTATAAAAGGCCCCCACCTCTACCTCCTTACCCACACTTCCAAAGCCTTTGGCTCGGCCAAACCCTGCCCATTTTATCTCTCCACTTCCCTCTCTTACTCCTTGAAGCCTCACTTTGGGCAGAAGTCTTCCCATGGAAGCCTTTGTGCTCAAACCGAAGGGAGTTACCCGATTTTAAGGAAATGTCTTCACTTGTGTTCTTTTGTTTTATTTTTCTTCTCCAACCCCCTAAACTCTTTTTATTCATTTCTTTTGTAACGACACCAGTATATTACATATACTAGTATGTTGTTATAATAAGGATTCGAGCTACACTTACACACACCTACATCTAATGGTTAAAGAACATACCGTTTCCGTGGATGGCGAATTTCTGCCTCCCGAAACTATGATTGTTCAACAATATTTTAACACCTTCAAAGGTGGCCATTAAGATGAAACTATATTTATATATGATATATAATATGTTTATGTTTTCCTTAATCTTCTGTATTTATCATTTTGGGCATACCTTTATGGTTTCCATTATGGGTAAACGCGATATCTTCATTTAAAGAAGTGCGGACTACCACCCCCTCAAAGTGATTTGATTCGTTAATACCATATGTGGGACGTATAAAGGATGGAGTTATGATATTATATATTATATTACACTGGAATTATAGTATACCTTTATATTATTATGCTTCCATTTCATAAAATAAAAAATAGAAATGGAAGCAGCGTTCATGCGTACGTACGGCTTACCGTCTCCATGAACGGTGCATTTCATTTCTTACCTATAAATGTAATATAATATTATAAATGCATGTATGTACTGGATATATATGATATATATGATATCTACATCATTAATACCATTCTGGATATAATGGATACATGAACAACTTGTAATTATAAAGGGTTTATTTTTGACTCAAGTACCAATGATCGTTAAAACGACCGTTATTAACATAAATAATTACATAGTGTTCATGACATGGAAATAAGGGATATAAAAGGAATAATGAACTTGAAAAATGTTCTTAAACAAGTAAAAATTAACTCAAGTTTATTATTCAGGAGATTAAAGAACGACCGAGTCAAGTCGGACCCGACGTATGGGACTTCGTCTCAATCTCCTTTTATTGAGGCATATTTTGTTTTGATACACAACCTTATTTTTTACGGTGTATAAACCCCTTTGACCTTTATGTTTATTCAAATGGAATATTTTTTATACGAAACATTTAATAAATGACAAAAGGGAATGTTTTTGTCGTACATATGCGGCGACAATGACTTCTCCGCCGCCGTGACCATTATTTGAGTTTCGGCTTCCTCTACAAGCCATACCTTTTTTTAAAAGAAAAATAAATACCATTTTTTACTTTTCTTTTATTTTGGTATTGAAAATGGTTTTCATAATGTTCTTATATCAATGTGTTGTATTGATATATTGTGATTGAAAGGTGGAAATGTTATGTTTCCTTTATGCATGTTTTATGTGATACGATTATGTTGAGGTTCTTGGGAATTATTATGAAGATGGGTGTTTCCATGATAAACTAAGGGTGGGTGAGCCCGATATAGCTCTTCAATTCATTGGGTAACGCGAAGGAGTGAAACATTAAGGTTTCTCCGAAGAGATTTAGGGAATATACTGTGATGGGTACTCCAAACGTAACCAAGAGGGTTACTCCCTACGTAAGAATGTTATGAATGCCTCAAGTTACCTTTATGTCTTATGATTTCTATGATTTATTCATGATTTTATGAGGTATGTTAAAGTGCTTATGTTTTATGGGTAAAGTATGATTTCATTCTTATGTATATATGTACCCATGTTTCCTTTCCATATTTTTATGTCCCTTACTGAGCTTTTTATGCTCATCCCAAGTTTTTGAAATGTTTTTCACAGGTCAAGGGAAAGGTACATGATATGATGATAGTGTCAAGGAAGTGTCAAGAAAGAATCCATGTTTTATTTTAAATATGTTTCCCTTGATGGGAAAAAATGAATACTATCATTTATGTAACCACTTTGTTTAAATGTGGAATGTAATGCATGTTTTATGATCTAATTCTCTAAAACTCTAAACCTGAAAAGATCCTCAAGGTGTAATCTTGTAATAACTCAAGATTAAGTAATGTTTAAGGCTGGGGCCTTATAGTTGGTATCAGAGGTCGGTTTAGATAACTTTATGAGTTAGAATTATATTAAATGATTATCCAAAAATATTTTTTTTGAAATGATATAACATTTGAAGATTACCATGTTGCTTCATCTAACACATGTTAGTTCAGAATGGTTTTCCGCAGAGGAAACAGGGAAGCAGTGCTAGGAAGGCATACAGAAGGAAATAACCTTCCAAATCAGCATCCTGAGATGGTTGGAATTGGAACTGAACAGTTTGTTGTAGTAATGGCGCAGTTGACTAAAGCGATAAATGGTGGTGGTATCCATGCACAAGATCAGCCAAATCAACCACAGAGGAAGATGCCAGTGGTAGAAAATTTCATGAGGCAACATCCCCCATCATTCAGAGGATCATCTGACCCTGTGATAGCTGAAGGGTGGATTAAAGCACTGGAGAAGATTTTCAATGTCATGTGGTGTTCAGACAATCAAAAGGTTAGTCTTGCTATTTACCGTTTGGAGGGTTAAACAAATCAGTTGTGGTCGATGGTTAAAAATATCAGGGATGCTGATGAGATTGATGCTCTCGACTGGGATGAATTCAAAGGTATGTTTCTTGAGAAGTATTTTCCTAAGGGTGTTCAACTTAGGATGGAAAAACAATTCTTTGAATTGAGGCAATAGGAAGACTCAGTGGCTGCCTATGAAGAGAGGTTCACTCGTTTGGCAAGGTATGATCCAAATTTTATCTGAGACCTTGATAGTAAAACCAATCGTTTTTACTCAGGATTAAAACCAAAATATCGAAGGGCATTAGCTTCTTGTGAGTTTAAATGTAATGAAAAGCTTGTTCGATGTGATGAGAAGGTGGAAATGGAGTTTTTCGTTGATCAAGTGTTCTATAACAACCAACAGAAGAAGAGACCGAGGTGGCAGGAGAAAGGAAATAATTCTTCAAAAAAGTCTGATGGTAAGAAAACTAAGTTTCCAGTTTGTGATAAATGTGGTAAAAGGCATGTTGGGGAATGTCTTATGAATTCTAGAAAGTGCTACCGATGTGGTAAGATGGGACATAAGGCTCGGGATTGCACTGAAAAAGATCAAGGTGATGGTAAGTCCAAATTTTATTTACAGTTAGTGAAATGTTTTAAGTGCAATGAGATGGGTCACTATGCAAATGAGTATCCGACAAAGAGCTTGAGTGATGGGAAGCAGTTAAACTACATGCAGAAAGGGGTGGTGAAATCCTTTGCAACTACTTCAGCAGATGTCGGGCTATCAAATGAAGTTGTATCAGGTACTTTGTTTTTTCAGATTATGCCAGTGTGTTGTTTGATTCGGGGTCCACACATTCTTTCATCTCTGAAACCTTTTCTAGTAAAATGGGAATACCATCTCAAGAAATGACTCCTGAACTTGTGGTAAAAACACCTGGGGGAAATGTTGAGGCAAAAAGAATTTATAAGAATCTTCCTATCCTTATCTGTGGAAAGAACCTACTTGCAAACCTTATTGTTCTACCTCTAGTAGAGTTTGATGTTATCCTGGGTATGGATTGGCTCTCTATTTACCATGCTAAGATTGACTGTAGAGCTAAAGAAGTTTATTTTCAGAAATACTTTCAGTTTGTGTACAAGAATGAACCCTTACTATTGATAACTTATCAAGAGGCTAAGAAACTTGTAAAAGATGGAAATGAATGTTACCTTGCACATATTGTTGAAAACAAGGGAACTGTTCAGATTAATGATGTGTCAGTGGTAAATGAGTATCCTGATGTTTTTACTGATGAGTTGCCTGGAATGATACCAGATCGGGAAGTTGAATTTATTGTTGACTTAGTTCCTGATGCTAAGCCAATTTCAAAACCCCCTTATCGAATGGCTCAAATTGATCTTTTAGAGTTGAAGGAGCAATTGCAAGATTTATTAGAGAAAGGTTTCATTCGACCTAGCACATCACCATGGGGTGCTCCTGTTTTATTTGTTAAAAAGAAATATGGTTCTATGAGACTTTGCATTGATTATAGAGCCTTGAATAACATCACTGTTAAGAACAAATATCCTTTGCCTCATATCGATGATTTGTTTATCAGCTCTAGGGAGCTCATTTATTTTCAAAGATTGACCTGAGATCGGGGTACCATCAGCTGAAGGTAAAGGACGAAGATGTTCCGAAGACTGCGTTTCGTACAAGATATGGCCATTATGAATTTGTAGTAATGCCTTTTGGGCTAACCAATGCACCTGATGTATTCATGGACTTAATGAATAGAATTTTCCCTGAGTTCTTGGATAAGTTTGTGGTGGTTTTCATTGATGATATTTTGGTGTTTTCTAAAAGTAAATAGGAGCATGAAAGACATTTAAGGGTTATTTTGCAAACCTTAAAACAAAATAAATTGTATTGAAAATTCAGAAAGTGTGAGTTTTGGTTGCAACAAATTTCTTTCCTTGGTCACATTGTTTCTAAAGATGGGAAAACCGTTGATCCTGAAAAAACAAAGGTTGTTGAAGAATGGCCAAGACCCACAAATTTAACAGAGATTCGTAGTTTCCTTGGTTTAGCAGGCTATTACCGAAGGTTTGTTAGAAATTTTTCACGGTTATCTATTCCAATGACTAAGCTAACTCGGAAGGGTGTTAAGTTTATCTGGACAAAAGAATGTGATGATTGTTTCAAGAATTGAAAAGAAGATTGGTGAATGTTCCAGTTTTGGCACTACCTTCCAGGAATGGGGAGTTTGTTATCTACAGTGATGCTTCATTGAAAGGACTTGGTTGTGTCCTAATACAGAATGATCAGGTAATTGCTTATGCTTCACGACAGTTGACAACTCATGAGGTAAATTACCCTACACATGATTTGGAATTAACTACTGTTGTTTTCGCTTTAAAAATTTGGAGGCATCATTTGTATGGAGTAAAGTGTGAAATATATACTGATCAAAAAAGTTTAAAGTATATATTCACTCAGAAAGAATTGAACATGAGACATATGAGATGGCTAGAATTAATCAAGTATTATGATTGTAAAATTCATTACCATCCGGGAAAATCAAATAAAGTGGCTGATGCTTTGAGTCAAAAAAGTAATGCTTCTTTATCAATGTTGCGTTTGGAACGTGATCCTTTGGTTAAGGATTTGATGAACTTTGGCATAAAAGTTGTTGGTGCAGGATTTTCTTCTATTTTGTTTCAGGTATCAGTGAAATCTTCTCTATCAGACAGAATCAAGCAATCACAGAAGCGAGACAGTAAGTTGTAGAAAAAGGTATAGCTGGTTTATAAAGGTAAGTTGCCCGAATTCAACATTGATAATGATTGCGTTTTGAGATTTGGGAAGAGATTGTGTGTGCCTTGTGATTCACAGTTGAAGATAGAGTTGTTATGTGAAGCTCATAGTTCTCCGTTTTCAGTTCATCCTGGCAGTACTAAGATGTACAGAGATCTGTGGGAGTATTACTGGTGGGATGGAATGAAAAGAGATATTGCTGATTTTACTATGAAGTGTTTGACATGTCAACAGGTTAAAGTAGAGAGGTAGTTACCGAAAGGGATGCTTCATCCTTTACCAGTGCCAGAGTGGAAATGAGAGAATATATCCATGGACTTCGTTGTTGGATTTCCGAAGACCCCTCGAGGTAATAATGCAATCTGGGTTATTGTTGATCACTTGACTAAATCTGCTCATTTCCTTGCTATACGAGATAATTTTTCCCTAGATCAACTTTCCCGTTTGTATCTTAAGGAGATATTCAGGTTACATGGAGTTCCCCTCTCCATTGTATCTGACTGTGATCCCAGGTTCACTTCTAATTTTTGGAAAGGCCTTCAGAAGTCGTTGGGTACTGAATTAAATTTTAGTACAGCTTTTCATCCTCAATCAGATGGGCAGTCAGAATGAACAATTCAGACATTGGAGGATATGCTATGTTCTTGCTCTATAGATTATTAGGGAAGTTGGGACCAACATATTTCTTTGGTTGAATTTTCATATAATAACAGTTTTCATTCCAGTATACCGATGGAACCATTTGAGGCGTTATATGGGAAGCGGTGTCAAACTCTAGCTTGTTGGGATGAAGTGGGTGAAAGAAAGCTGATGGGACCAGAATTGGTAGAAGAGTTGGCAGAAAAAGTTCAGCTGATACAGAAACACATGAGAACATCTCAGAACAGGCAGAAGAGTTATACGGATAACCAAATGAAGGATCTATATTTCGAGGTAGGTGGTCATGTTTTTCTCAAGGTTTCTCCATGGAAAAGTGCGATGCGATTTGGTAAGAAAGGAAAGTTGAGTCCAAGGTTCATTGGACCGTATGAAATTCTGGAGAGAGTTGGATCAGTTTCATACCGGGTGGCTTTACCTCCGAGTTTATCTCTGGTACACAATGTTTTTCATGTTTCGATGCTGAGAAAGTACATGCCAGATCCATCTCATGTTTTGAGTCCAGAGGTAGTTCAGCTGGAAGAGAACCTATCTTATGAGGAACAACCGGTCCAGATTCTTGACCACAGGGAGCAAGTTTTATGGAATAAGGTGATTAATCAGGTAAAGGTTTTGTGGAAAAACCACATGATGGAAGGGGCAACATAGGAATCTGAAAATGCAAGGAGGGATAAGTACCCCCATTTATTCGATAAGTAAATAAATAGCGGGGACACAATTTTCTAAAGGGTGGAAGGATGTAACATCCCAAGTAAGTAATGAATAATATATATTTTTATCTATGTCTATTAGTGAATTAGATAGTGTTTTAGAGGCTTAAAATGAGAATAAGTCCAATCTTAAGCATAAAATACACTAATATTTTTAAAAGATTGTTTTAATACCTTTTGATGGAAAACCATTTTAAATATATCTTTTGACAATTTTATAAGCTATGTTTGTCAAAATAAACTTATTCTTTATGATTGGGATATCAAAATTTACTTTGTGTGAATTTTTGGTATTTTTCCGATAAAGTTCATTTTTTAATGAATAGTGAAAAATGTTGTATTTTAATTCAAAACCTCTTTTTAATCTAATTTATTTATATGATTATATTATCTTTTGAATTGGTTTTCAAGTGAAATTAGAATATATTTTTACCATTTAATCCAATGGTGGTCATTGGAATAAATTTCACTTTGAAATTGGACTTAAACTAGTGTCAATCTTTTGATACTTATCGTTTCATAAAAACACGCTATTTGTCATGACAGCGGGAATTAATTATTAAATTAATTAATTTAACTTATATGATTTGAATTTTTTAAAATAGAAATCATTTTTGAATTCAGAATATCAAATATAGCTTAGGGTGAAGTTTTGGTATTTTTCTGAAAAACTTCAATTTTTGATGAATAGTGAAACCACTAAGTGGTAGTTAAAGAAACTGATTTTTCGTTTAAATGAAACTTTGCCACTTCTGTGATTTGATTTTCAAAAATCCGACATACATGGTTGTCATTAAGAAGTAAAATTTGGTTCAATGAGATTAAAATAATTTTTTGGTGAATAATAACTTTTAAGTTTTTAATCACGATTAGAGGTAATTAGTGCAATTTAAGGCAAAAATGATATTATAATAAAATGAAAATACCTAGACACATGTCCTACCATTATTGGATGTGTCATGGACGACCAAGAAAAGCCATTAGTCAACTTGGGGACCCCATGGATCCACTTTGGTAGGAAAATGACAGTAATATCTTTTTATTTAATGTTAAAATTAAAATGACCCAAACATGAGTTGTTTTACTAAAACAATTTTTAAATGGGGTTATACAAGTCATATTTTTGACTATAAATATTAATTAGAGATATAAAAATATTTCCTACATCATGATAGTTTTTTTTATAATTTTTAGACATTAAATAAATTAAATTATTTATGACATCATGACGATGCATCGATTATCTCATTAATAAAGGATTTAAATAAAATGAAACGATAATGTAAAATATATGACCTACACATGTCCAAAACCTATTGGATGGGTGTATTTCGAACCCTTATCACCTTACCCTCAAATTATATCAATGTGGGACCTTTTGAATCCGAAAATCATTTTAAAATAAAGTAACATTTCTTTACTTTCCAAGAGTGAACCTCCTCTTCTCTTATAAAAGGCCCCCATCTCTACCTCCTTAACCACACTTCAAAAGCCTTTGGCTCGGACAAAACCGGTCCATTTTGTCTCTCCACTTCCCTATATTACTCCTCTAAGCCTCAATTTGGGCAGAAGTCTTCCCAAGGAAGCCTTTGAGCTCAAACCAAAGGGAGTTACCTGATTTTAAGGTAATGTCTTTACTTGTGTTCTTTTGTTTTATTTTGCTTCTCCACCCCCCTAAAATCTTTTTATTCATTTATTTTGTAACAACACCAGTATCTTACATATACTAGGATGTTGTTATATTAAGGATTCGAGCTACACTTACACACACCTACATATAATGGTTAATGAACATACTGTTTCCGTGGATGGCGAATTTCTGCCTCCCGAAACGATGATTGTTCAACATTATTTTAACACCTTAAAAGGTGTCCATTAAGATGAAACTATATTTATATATGATATATAATATGTTTATGTTTTCCTTAATCTTATGTATTTCTAATTTTTGGCATACCTTTATGGTTTCCATTATGGGTAAACACGATATCTTCATTTAAGGAAGTGCGGACTACCGCCCCCACAAAGTGATTTGATTCGTTAATACCATATATGGGACATATAAAGGATGGATTTATGATATTATATATGATATTAAACTGGAATTATAATATACCCTTATACCATTATGATTCAATTTCATAAAATATGAAATAGAAATGGAAGCAGCGTTCATGCGTACGTACGGCTTACCGTCTCCATGAACGGTGCATTTCATTTCTTACCTCTAAATGTAATATAATATTATAAATGCATGAATTTACTGGATATATATGATATATCTGATATCTACATCATGAATACCATTCTGGATAAAATGGATACATGAACAAATTGTAATTATAAAGGGTTTATTTTTGACTCAAGTACCAATGATCGTTAAAACGACCGTTATTAACTTAAATAATTACATAGTGTTCATGACATGGAAATAAGTGATATAAAAGGAATAATGAACTTGAAAAAGGTTCTTAAACAAGTAGAAATTAACTCAAGTTTATTATTCAGTAGATTAAAGAACGACCGAGTCAAGTCGGACCCGAGGTATGGGGCTTCGTCTCAATCTCCTTTCATTGAGGCATATTTTGTTTTATACACAACCTTCTTTTATACGGTGTATAAACCCCATTGACTTTTACATTTATTCAAAAGGAATCTTTTTTATACAAAGCGTTTACTAAACGACAAAAGGGAATGTTTTTGCCGTACGTATGCGGCGACAACGACTTCTCCGCCGTCGTGACCATTATTTGAGTTTCGGCTTCCTTTACAAGCCATACCTTTTTCTAAAAGAAAAATAAATACCATGTTTTACTTTTCTTTTATTTTGGTATTGAAAATGGTTTTCATAATGTTATTATATCAATGTTTTGTATTGATATCTTGTGATTGAAAGGTGGAAATGTTATTTTTCCTTTATGCATGTTTTATGTTATACGATTATGTTGAGGTTCTTGGGCATTATTATGAAGACGGGTGGTTCCGTGATAAACTAAGGGCGGGTGAGCCCGATATAGCTCTCTAATGCATTGGGTAACACGAAGTAGTGAAATGTTAAGGTTTCTCCGAAGAGATTTAGGTAATATACTATGATGGGTATTCCAAACGTAACCAAGAGGGTTACTCCCTACGTAAGAATGTTATGAATGCCTCAAGTTACCTTTATGTCTTATGATTTCTATAATTTATTAATGATTTTTTGAGGTATGTTAAAGTGCATATGTTTTATGGGTAAAGTATGATTTCATTCTTATGTATATATGTACCCATGTTTCCTTTCCATATTTTTATATCCCTTACTGAGATTTTTATGCTCATCCCAAGTTTTTGAAATGTTTTTCACAGGTCAAGGGAAAGGTACATGATATGATGATAGTGTCAAGGAAGTGTCAAGAAAGAATACATGTTTTATTTTAAATATGTTTCCATTTATGGGAAAAATTAATACTATCTTTTATGTAACCACTTTATTTAAATGTGGAATGTAATGCATGTTTTATGATCTAATTCTCTAAAACTCTAAACCTGAAAAGATCCTCAAGGTGTAATCTTGTAATAACTCAAGATTAAGTAATGTTTAAGGCTGGGGCCTTATAATAGTCCTAAATTTTTAGTACACATGAGGTATTGAAATTAATCTAAGAGAAACTAAATGTGATTATTTAGAAGTTAATTTAATATTGACACATATACAAACAATAAACCTAATATATGACCATCAAGTCATTTAATATAGAAATATTCCAATCATAACTTTGTAATTGGTTTGATTAATTGATTTTCCAATTTTATAAAGATCCATTTTATAGTTTATACTCATGAGAGTATCACTAATCTTTGTGATATCCATACCTAAATGTATTAAAATTAATTTAGTGTACATAATTTGATTTAAAATAATTACACCTTTATTTTAAATAATTTAAAAATCTAGGATTAATTTTATGTATCCCATTAAATCATTTGAAATTAACTTTCCATAATTTTTGAAAAATTAGTACACAATTGATTTCTAGATGATCCAAAAATTATATCACTAGAATAAATTTGTACAACAATTTTTATTTTGAAATTTTTGTCTTTAAAGAATTAGTATTGGCTATTACTTTTGAAAAAACTTTGGAAATCAAAAATGATATGAGCCTATCATACCAAGCTCTGGGATATTTTTTTAAACCATATAAAGCTTTTCTTAATTTAAAAACATGATTTGAAAAATGAGGATTTTAAAATCTAGGGGGTTGTTAAAACAAATTCCTCAAATATATAATAATTTAGGAATTAAATTTTAACATCCATTTTATATAGATTAAAATTAAAATATACTACATAGGTAACCAATATTCTTATAGTTTCAAGTTTAGAAGCTTTGAAAAGGTTTCCTCATAGTCAATACCTTCTTCTTAACAATATAATTGTGTAACCAATCTATCTTGTTTTCTATCTATAGTTCATGAATCATCAAAATTATTTATAAACACCCATTTAGTGATAATGGTTAGAATTCATTTAGGAATATCCACTAGTTTCGAGAATTTATTTCTTTCTAATTGATTGAGTTCTTATTTCATTTTCATTACCTAGAATTCATCATTAATTGCTTCTTCGATATTCATAGGTTCTTGATGTGAAAATAAAGATTGATTTTCAACATGATTTCTAATAGAATATATAGTTTTTTTCCTCTATCTATGACTCCAAATATAGTATTTAAGAAATGATATCTACCAGTTATAACAATTTTAGGAAAATAATGGATAGATGTTCCATTATCTCTTACAATTTCTGTTTCAGGTTGTTCCTTAGAACTGAAATATTTTTATTCTTATTTAAAAAAACCCGAAGGTTTAGAATTTATATTTAGATTATATATATAATCTTAAAGGTTTTTTAACGGTGTTTTAGGCTCATTCAGATCTATTTCATCCAATAGAACATGAACAGATTCTTCTACAGTCATCCTCCTTTTATTAAATATACTATATGACTTACTAGTTGATGAAAATCCAAGGAAAATTACTTCATCACCCCTAGATGAAAAATTTTAACGATTACCATTTATATTGAGAATAGAGACTTTAAAACTAAAAAATATAAAATAATTAACCTCTCGTTTTCATCCGTACCATAATTCATATGGGGTTTTCTTTAAGAGTGTTCTTATAATAACTCTTTTGATTATATAACATGATGTATAAACAGATTTTACCAAAAAATTAGTAGGTATATAATACTCATTGATCATGGTATGGGAATATTTTTTAATGGTTCTATTTATATTTTCCACTACACCATTTTTCTATGGGGTCCAAGGAGTAGAAAAGTTATGATTATAGAAATTCTCTGAGCACAATGATTCAAAATATTGATTTTCAAAATCACACCCATGATCAATTATTTTTGAATTAATTCTAATTTCACTAATATTTTACACATATTTATATTAAATAAAAAAATTGTAAAAATCATAAATTTCATGAGCTAAATTTAATAACCATGTATATTTATAAAATTCATCTATTAGAACAAAAACATAGTGCATCCCATTTAATCTAGAAACTCTATATGGTCCAAACAAATCCTTGCGAGCCAACTCTATGGATTGAGAAGTTCAATATTCTTTATTTGGATTTGATGATATTTTTGTGGTTTCCCTTTTTGAAAAGGGTTACAAACTTTTTCATTTTAAAATTATAGTTTTGGATGATACTTGACTAACCCTTTCCTAGTTATCTTTATAAGAGAATGAATATTGTAATGGAACATCCTTCTATGATAAATCCAAGAATCTTTGTGAATGGAAATTAGATAAGAATTTTTTTAGTACGAAAAGAATCTAAATTAATAGAATATAAATTATCATTTCTAATATTAGTGAAAACTATAAAAATTTCAGAGTTAAAAACATTATAAGAAATATTTTGAAATTTAACTTGAAAACTATAATCACATAATTTTTAGATGCTAAGAATTTTATAATTTTATCCCTCAAAAAATAAAACATTGTAAATTAAAATATTATTAGAGTTACAAATTTGATCATGTCCAATTATTTTTCCATTAACTTTATCATCAAAAGTGACATGCCCACCATCTAATTTTATTAGGTTTTTGAAACTAGAATAATCACAATTCATGTGTCTTGTTTAGACACTATAAATATACCATAAGTACTTGCTGGAACCTGGAAAGTAGGTTTATGAAAAAAAAATTAAACAAGAAATGATGTTTCTCCCATATTATTCAGGGTCGAGAGATGTTAGTGATAATGGCATTGTGAATCCCTAATTTTTTAACTATTTTCTTGTGGGAAGTTTTGATAACTTTAGAAATAAAAACATAATTGGGTCCATAAGAATATGAATTATTCACAGTATTGGTAGAAGTATAACTATAAACAAATATAGTCTTATTGATGTTTCTCTATTCAGGTTGATATCCAATTCTGGTAGTATGATTACTTTATTTTTTTCTTTCCCAACATCTTAGTTTATATATTTCCTCCACATGTGAATATCTTAAAATAATTTTCAATTATTCAATAGATAATTTCAGCACATTATTTTCCTTCACCAGTTGAACATTTTTATCTTTTCTATACTAAGATTAGTTTTAAAGTGAGCAGACAAGGCATACTTCTTTTATAAATCTTTTTATATTTCTTTAAGTTCATTGAATCTATCCTACAACATATTAAAATATTAAAAAAAATTTCATTGGACATGTTTTCGTCATTATTTTCATTTTCTGAAAGGTTTGAATTATAAACAAGAGATGCAAGAAAAATATTAGACACCACACATGTGTTTTCCATAAAACACATATTGGATCTATTAATCTTATCATCTCTACCTAAATTTGACTTACATGAACTATCTTCTGGATCAATCCATGTTTATTTCATAGCCTTCTTATATATCATATCTTTGTACTAAAAAATTTTCTTAAAATTTTACTTTGTAAAGTATTATTTGGCATGACCTTTTGTCTTATTTTCATAGCATGTTATTTCATTTGTAAAATCATCCTTTTTCCATTATTTTCTCCAATTACCTTTATCATCAAAATTTTCTTTTGTAGTTTTACTTATTGAATAACTTATTACTCTGGTAAAATTTATTGAATTTTCTAGATGAGTGATCCATTTCTTCATCATTTTCAGAATATGACTCTCCATTACATGAGCAGTTTTCTTGAATCATCCCTTTTATTGATTTGAGTCTGAAGTATTGAAATCCACTGACTTCCTCTTTGGTTAATATTCTTATTCTCTGTTTACATTATGTTTTTATTCATACCTTATGATCTTTTCTATTACCTATATAATATGAGACATACTTATATCACATGACTCTCATATTGATATTGAATTTCCACTCCATCTATTTGGTAAACATCTTAGTAGGCGCATCACTTGATCTTTATTAGAAATTAGTTTCCCAATGGAATGTACCATGTTCACAATCTCATTAAACATGATATATATCAGAAATATTTTCACCGGATCTCATATTAAATGTATCATATTTAATATTATAAGTATTAAAATTTATTTCTTTGATATTTTATGTTCTTTCATGGGAAGCATCTGAGGTATCCCAAGTTTCAAATTCATTGGGAAAGGTAGATATTTTATTAGAATATTCATATCCTAAATCATAGTATAAGGAATTCCGGGATTTATAGTTACAATCATATGAAGCTTTAATAACATCACTCCTTGTAGATATTGTGGTTTGAGGTTTTTCATATTTATCTTCAATTACTGTCTGAATATCAAAACCCATATTCTATATGTGAATTTTCTTCTCAATCTTCCCTTAAGGATGACTGGTACCATTAAAATAAGTAGGATGATTTGTGACAGTTCTCTCTTTTCTATTATTATCCATGAAGATATAATTGTAGAATAAATATAAATTTTTGATCTTCATATATAACTATATTATAGTCAAAAAGATATTTGAAGACCCCTTTGATTCCAAATGTTGGTTTGAGTGAGTTAGTCAAGAGACGGGGTGAATTGAGTTCCCAATAAATATTTTCTATTTAAAAAAACTTTAAGACTTAAATCCCTCAATTTGATATAAAATATACAATTATTAAACATTATAAAAATATATAATGTGTTTTTTCAAATAGAATAAAAAATTGGGATTAATGCTCATTTAGAAGGATCATAGAAATAAATTTAACATTTGAAACTAAATTACATGAAAAACACTCTATTTAGAACAAAAATTATGATTTTACTGGAGTAATGATTTGTTATACATTTTAAAATAGATACAGTTTTAAATTTCTAATATAGAAAATAAAACTAATAAAACATAGAAGAGAAATTAAACAAGGGGTTTGGTATCAAGACAAATCTTAATCTCCTCTACATAGAAATCGTCTACTTCCAAGGAGTTTATTAAACAATAAAATTGATCCACAACCTGGATTGGGTTTTATAATAAAAATCACATATGGATGTATTGGATCAATGTCCATTCCAAAACAATACATGAGAAAAATACAAGAACAAGCCACACAAGACCTCTTCCAACGTTTCAGTGGGTATAAAAATGAATAAATTTGAGAGAGAGAGTTGAGAACCATCCAGTTAAGTGAAAGAGACTATAATTTATAGATAAGCTGTGTAAAACAAAACATTTCTCAAATATAAAGGATAATAAGAAAGATAAAAGGATTAGAGATATAGAAAAGTGATATTTCTCTATTTTAATAGACTATATTGTTTCGAGGTCCTTGAATCTATATTTTTGAGAATCTCAAATAGGTTATAAGAAATGACTAGAAAAATAGAGTATCACAGAGGACTAGAAAATACTTTTATTTTTAGTATATAGATGTCCAGGGTGCTTCCACACAAAGGTGTATTAGAATTTATCTTTAATTTAACATATAAAAGACATATTTTTCTAAATATGTGTAATTTCTATCATGCATGTGGGAGTTCTTCTAAATTTATAACTCTCGAGGTCCAATTATCCATTAAAGAATATTGATAACATATATTTGATCCTTGTATTGGGAAAAAAATTAGGAAAGTGTGACTTTTTCTTCAATACATCCATGGAGTGATTTAAGAATAATTATTTTTAAATGCATTCGTGGATGAAAAAATTTAATTCCTTAAACCATCCATTGGAGAAAATAAATTTGAATAAGATTCTAGAAAAAAACTATAGTAGTCTCGTGGTAGATATTTGAATGGTAGATATAATCTTGAGGTATATGATCATTTTATGTTACAAAGTCTAGAGGTAGATTATCTCTGATGGTACCATAGTATAGTGGTAGATCTTCCAATGGTATATTCTGATGGTAGATCTATCAGTGGTGGATTCTGATGTCATATCTATCAGTGGTAGAGTCTGATAGTAGATCAATCAACAATCGAGTCCAATGCTTGATCATTCTGCAGTAGAGTCTAATGGTAGATCATTTAGTGGTAGAGTCGGTTGGTAGACGTGTTCAATGGTAGATGTAGTGCATTGGTAGATTTTTCAAATGTAGAGTCTAATGGTATTTGTGTTTAATGGTATATTTATTCTACCAATAGATCACATTTTACTAATGGTAGACCATCATATCTAGTGGTACATCTTCTCGAACGAATGATATTTAGTTAAACTGATGGTAGATCAACACATAACCAAGTATATTTGCAATGTTTCTTAGAAAATTATTTAATATCATAAAAAATTGAAATTTTTTGAAACATAAAAAACATGATATGTGATCATTAAAATAAAGTGGTTCCAACAATTCATAATGTATTTAATCCTATATATAACTACCAATTTTACAACAAAGTTATAATGGTCATATTTGAATAATTATATTTCATGGTTTATTTGGGCATGGTGTAGTCTGTCATATACTATATCGAATATAGTTTTCTTTTTAAAAAACTATCAATGTGTTACATTATGCACAAATAATAAATTTCATCCTTATAATTTGAACTTGAACTCAATAATAAATTGTTTGAAATTTGAAAATACCTTTGTTGAGAACCCACTTCGTAAAAACGTTAATAAAACTTCCTCTTGAAATGGGGATAATATAAATATGAAGGACATCACATAACTAGGTTTAAAAATATGATAAAATATATGGGAAGTGAAAATATAGACATGGAGAAAAGATGTAATTTCTAAATAATGATTGATATTGATATAGATCATTTATCATAAGAAAGTGAATTATCATGAGAATGTTAAGAATAAGAAAACCATAGACTGATGAGGGGTGAAAAAGACCATCTATTCATCATAAGTGTGGGAAAGAAGATAATTTTTTTGTTTCAAGATCCTTTTTATACAATTGAGAAATTCATTTACCATCTATACTAAGTACATAAATAAATATTTTTACATGGAAAATTAAATTTTAACCTTTAATCAATTTCCACTACAATCTCATCTTTTCTCTAAAAGCTGAGTATTAAAGATGAATTTTCTTATATCTGAATAACTAAAAGTTACATTTAACACATGCTATAGTCCACAAAATAATTACAAGCTATTACACCCACATTTAATAAATCCAATAATGGTTTTATTAATGTAAGATAATTCATGAAATTAATAAACCATCATACTAAGAAATAATATATTAATTTCCAAAATTCAATAATAAACCAATGCTTTGACATATATCATTCCATAAATAAATAAACCTTTATCCCAATTAACCTCAATGACCTCAAAATTAATTAATATTTTAACCTAAAAATTTATATCATACCTTTTAGCTTACACCTCCAAATACATAGTAACATTCTTATTAAGTACTCCTTTATGTTAATCCTAATGGTTAAAAATATTAACTTAAGAAAATGTATCCTAAAATATCACTAATCACCCCAAAATCATAAAAATTAAACATGATTTTATCATATAATATGTTTCCATAAATAAACTTAATATTTATCCTTGAAAATATCTCAGTAAAACTGATGTCATATTAACCAGTACATTACATAGTCCAGTCATAGGAACTGCACCCTTATCATCCTTCAGTTGGGGATTAAAGCCCTACAACCTTTTTTAATAAGGCAGGTTTTCCTTTTTACTAAAACAATATTAATATAATCCCTAAAAATTTCCAAAAATGTGAAGAAAATTATCAAAAAAATATAATATAATTTGTGAGAAATAAAAATACAAGTAAAACAAAAGAGTTACATATGCATAAACTGAATTGAACTTCCCCGAAATATGTCTTTATTCACCTTAAAAAAATCATCACTGAAAACCTAAAAGGGGTGTCTAATCCTTTAAACATATTATCACCCTGAAACTTATAAACCCAATACAATTTAGGATTTTCCCATATCACTATGTATTATCACAGGTTTCCATAGGATTTATTCTATAATTCATCAAGTTCATAAATAAAATGCGAATTTACCCAAGCATATCCCACATGAGATTTAAACTTGGTGTATAGTAAGGGAACACTCATATTATATCATAATGATGGTTGAGATATCCCCAACTAACCATTTTCAATGTTATTACCCCTAGATGAATCTGTTCTAAAACCACATCAACATTTAGTATCCATAGAGAGATGTATTGGTAGGAAAACCACAAAACCTTTTCCTTATCAAGACATTATGATGTTATTCTATACTTATACATATACACATGATTTTTTTAACAAATTTATCTAATAATAAACCACAAATTTAACTATACCCTTATATGAAACCAACTATACAAACCCAACACATTTAAACATATTATTAGATGATTTTTAAAGATAAATATTCAATGAGTACAACCCAGAGATCGTGAGGTCGAGTGACTTTGGAATAATAGGTATATAAAACATCATAAAAAACTAAAACATAATATCTTTATTTTTATTATCCTTAATGAGATACTAAATTTTTTTGAGATACTATAATTTCATATGATATACTAGGGAACACATCAAATAATGGGGTGAGATAAAAATCCTAGTAAGGAAATAAAAATGATATAGAAAAATAACATGTGAGTCAAAGGTATAACATGATATCATAAAAGAGAAGGTCTATGAGTAATCACAAGGAAGCCTAAAATAAAGAACATGGTATCATAAGATCATAGAAACAAAAGAATAGGGAACAACAAAAAACATGGTTTAAACATGAGTCAAGGATAATTACCTAGGAAATATTACATGGTGGAAGTGTACCATAACAGACTAGGTTTACTCCCTAATCCCAATCATATCATACCATGAGAAAAAACATTTACTAAATGTATTTGATAATTATTTGAGTGCACCCATTAATTTTTTTTGATGATTATGTGTACCAAAAAAATTAAATCAATGATAATTATTAAATAAAATAATTACCCATGGAAGGAAAATGGGTTGCATAATCTTTCCTCATATTATAGTCAATGAAAATTTCATAATTAAGGCCTTGGAGAAATGAATATAACACATGTATTACCCAATCAAAGGAAGGGACAAAAATATTTGTATAAATGTGAGAGGAATATATATATATATATAATTTAGAATTATTCCATAACTATAATGAGAGAGAGAAAGTGAGCTTGGGAGAGAATGGTCATAACTCGAGGAAAAGGGTGGTTTAGAGAGATCCCTTACCTTGATCCTGACTCATCACATGTGTTATTTATCTTCCTGAATGATAAAATTATATTAATTATTTACATGATTAATAACCCTTTTTATGCATATTACTCCTTTTATTTTATTTATTATCATGTCATATCCAATTACATAATCATTTAAGTTCAAGTCTAACGTTTTGTCGATGTTTGAATCATATGTCGAAAATAAAATTTTCTATGTTGAATAAAGTCAAAGATATTATTATTCCATTTTATATAGAATAATAATCATGAAATGATTATCATTTTCATGATGTTTATGAAAAATGAACTATGTTACAATCATAGAGACAGTATGCCATATGTATGCAATAACAATGTTTCCATTTTTCAAGAATCATGAAAGAAAGAAAATAAGTATTATTTTATCTTTATAGAATAATTACTATTGAATTAATATAATTTATTAAATAAACTTATATATATTATCCATGTGATTTGGTAATGAAAAACAAATCACAACGCTTCATGGATGTGATAATCCACACGTACGGATGAACGACATTATCGTTTTTCAAAGAATGTAATGGTAGGAAAATATATGATATATTAATTTTAAATAATGATATTAATTTCATTAATATATTATATACAAATAAAATCCATCATTAGAAATATCCATGAGAAGAAATTATGGAAAATTAATTACATTAGTTTGGGAGGCAGTAGTCTACCATGCACATGCATGATGGTTTCTTTTCGCATTTGATGGAAGAGGTGATGGATGTAGGTTATGAAATTGACATAATAAAATCTCAGTATATTTGAGATACTAATGTTATTATATCACCATGTTTTATTAATATTTTAATGTAGGGGAATAATAAATAAAACAAAAACACTCTCCTATGAACGATACCTCTTTTTTTAACAACCTCATTATATTTTCAACAAAATACATCATAGGAGGGGTTTTTAGTCAAACCATGGTCTCTAGGAAATTTTAAGGGAATTAAGGATGTAATTTGGGTGGGTATTATATGAACCAAAAGGCTCTGGTAGTGTTAGTAATAGAGTATATGAGGTTCCATTTTATAAGTGGGTGGAAGTGATATATTTTTAAATACCCAAATCTATTCAATAATGGAAAGTCTCTCTCAAGAAATGTTCGTAAAATATTGTTAAATAAATTAGTGGAGAGAGGATAAGGTTGATAAAAAACTCCACCCTAAAAGAAAAACCTTTTTAAAGATGATATTCCCTTTACCATCATGGTTTCTCGGTTTTACCATTTTAGTTTTGACTATGTTAACTTGTTTTTCTAACTAGGTAATTTGTCATTTAAGACTAAAAATAAAATGGGAATTATTAGATAATTTTTACCCAATTATTATAAATATTAAATTTAATTTATAAAATAAAAATTAATTACATGTGTGTAAAATTTAATTTAATGCATGCACATGTAATACCCAAAACCCCATTTTAATCTTTGCCGTGGTAATAAATTTTTAATGTTTATTATATTCATTATGATAAAAAATTAAGTGGAACATATTAAATAACATTAATTCTGATGATTAAAAATATAAAATTCCTTTTATTAAATTAAATTAAAATAATTTGAATAATTTATCTTAAAATTAATCCTAAAAAATGTTATGAAAAGAAGTTTTGTTTCTCGAAAACACATTGTTCAAGCAATAGATGATCTTATATTAACTTTATAACTAGAAATCATAATTATACTAATTTAAATTCATATTAATATATATATATATATATATATTATCCATGAATTTAATATAATTATTTTTTTACTAGGAATTATTTTAATTCATTGAAATGTATATTTTTGTGCACAAAAAAACAGTTTTATGAAAATTGTGTCTTTAAGAAGAAAAATAAACTAATATCAAAATCATGGAAATTAATGTTTCAAATGACATTAATCTGATTATTATAAATAACATGGTTCATATATCACTTTAATAACAAATCCAAAATATAATGGGGCTTTTAAATTACATGATTTAATGAAAAGAAATGATAGTATTTTAGAAATTGATAATTTTCACTATTCAATAAAAATCAATAATTTTATAAAATCCCAAAATTTATCCCTAAGTTAATTTTAATATGATAATTTTTTAAATTAATTTCAATTTTTTCAAATATATTTTTTAAAAGTTCGTATTTTTAATTATAATGTTTTCTTACAAAAAGAAATAAAAAACATTTTTGATTTTTTTGAAGAGTAAAATGTATTCATTAAATATTCAGTTCTTATTTACTAGGAATTTTCTAAAAAAATTATATTGAGTAGGATATATATATATATTTCATAAATTATTTAATTCTATTAAAACAATCAAATTTAATGGCTAGGTTATAATGATCATATTTAAATAAGAGCATTTCATGGTTTATTTAGGCTCGGTGTTGGGTGTCGTATATGATATCAAACATAGTTTTATTTTTAAAAATATTGTGGTGAAATAGGGTGTTATAAGAAGATACTACCAATAGCTCAATAAATTCTAAAATAATACGAGAGTTTAACCATGATAGAGCGTCACCCTCACATAGACATCATATTTAATAATTTATAAGAATATTTTAGATTAAGAATAATGAAAAACCAAGCTCCTAACACCCCATAGTAAGCCACACTATGTAGAATAGGGGAGCCCTGAGTACCTACTAGCTTTAATAGGAGCAATGTTAGTATATCATATGGCGATAAAAAGTCCATATTGACATAGATACTTGATTTTGTCTTGCAGGATTCTTATATTAGTGTCTCCGTGGGTATATGCTTCTAACCCATGACACACACATACGTTTGAGTCCAAGAAAATTTGGAATGGTCATAAGGTTAGTGGATGAGTACCAAAAAAATATTTGTTCAAATTACCAATGCTGGCCATATTATAAAGATTGTTGCTACATGTTTACCAAGGGAAGTCCTCATATCATATCACTGATCCATTCCAAGTTTGGTATAACCAGATTTCTGTTTACTTAAAGACATAAATATTCTATTACACTATCAAGATCCCAATGTATAGATTTAAGACTTATATTATGGATGACATGTGAATCTAGGAACTACCCATGGTTAATATGAATGTTATCAAAGACTCTAGAGATATAATCATAGTTAAAATTTATTCAATATTGTGAATCCTTAATAAAAAATTATAAAGATGATAGTTTAGGGGGATATGAGAATAAATAATATATAATGGAAGTTCACAACTACATTTTATTATCATGAATCAACGATGATGACACCTAAGAGGTCTGTGTACCCTATCACTTTACGCATCAATAAGGGTATATGTAGCCGCAGGTTTTGAATTCATTTGAAAAGTATAGAATGATGTATCACCCTATATTGGAATGTAGGCTCTGGTTTATGATTCTTTAAGAGGATTCCCATGTCAAGATCCATATTCCTTCCATAGATGCTGGTATTAGGTTGACATATGACTATGCTGATATGTGGATTTCATATTACCGTTACAAAATTCCATCTAAAAATATTTCCAAGGTTAGTGTGTCTCTTTCAATCAGTTGCTGAAGTGAAATTATTTTGGGAACTAGAAATTTCCAATAGATCACATATACAAGAAAATGAATATCATTTCATACATTTTTTCTAAAAGTAGGAGGTCATTGGTGTTTATTTCTAGTGATTTTTAAGGGTGGGAATTGGTTGAGAGGATGGTAGGTTGGGGTCATCTCTCACTATTAAGTGGAATTATTTCCTTCTCCAAGACTCTATAATATATTTAATTCATATTCTTGAATCCTTCTCAAATCCATAATGTGTGATTATTTTCCATCTCCATGCTAATAATGGATTTGAGTTATGAATTAATATGAACATATGTATGTCTTAGAGGTTATGTGTCTTCATTTTACATATTTTTGATGCTTAGTTTGGGATGTTATTGTTTAAATCCGCACAATTAATAATTCTAGAGATTAACACTGTCCAGGGAAAATTAAGGTTTTAATGGTGTTGGGATTGTTCCCATGAAAAATAATTCCTATATATGTTTAAAAAAAATCAAAACCCATATAGTTAAGTATTATTTAATGGGACACATTGTAAGTTTGAAGGTCATTTGATAAGGAATGATCTGTGTAGTTTAATATTGCGTGGTAAAGATGACTAAGGGAATGATTCCTAATTTTGGTGAATGTGGAAATCGTTCATGAGATTAACTTTTTGATTGGGCTTAATGAGAATATTACCCAATTATGTTATGTTGTATTCACAAGTAAGATAACCTTATGAGGATGGGTTGGTTTGGAAAGACATATGACCTAGTCTAGATTGGTATGGTCTCATCATGAATATGGATCAGATGAGACAAATATAGTGATTAAAATTAAGGAATACAAAACACTAGGTGGTTACATGATTTTGATAGAAACATATCCCAATTAAGAGGATTCTCATGGAATATATCCTTATTGAATAGGATGTTTGGGATCCTAAGTATATAGACCAGTTAAAGAGGACATGAGTTGATTAATTAATAATTTTTCCCATTATGATGGTTATAGGGGTTAAAGATGTGAACTAATGGGAGTAACCCAATATGTTATTATGAATATAAATCAAATTCCATATAGTTTAAGTTACATAGTTTAAATTTGTGTGGAATGTATATACCATACCTTTTACTATCCGGTGGTAAGGATGTTTTCATGATATTTTACATGGTGTGAATAGAATGTTTTCCATGTAGTTTAATATCAGGTTCTGGGTACATATATGCTATGAATCATTTAAAAATAGAAAATTTAGTGGGGATTGTTAATATGGGGGATTTCATTTTGTAAATTGTGTCATATTTGGTGGATAAGACATCCATCATTGATCAAAAAATTCAGGATATATATCTTAATGGAGTCCCATGTTGAAGACATTTTAATTTTTCCAATTGAATGATGAAATCATATCTATATTACCATGTGATTCATGATTAGTGTGAGAAATAATAGATAAGAAAATATTGAGAACACTGAATGGGAGTGAACAATTAGAAATGAATAGTGCCTACACACATAGGCTTCATAGAGATGCATAACCCAATTGATGAGTTAGTTAAAGGCATGAAAATTTTGGGCTTAAACTTAGTTGGAGGACTATAAAGGTAACCTTACTTAGTGTGGAGAAGGAATACATCATTCAATATGAATTTTTCACTTACACATAGAGGGATACCTTTTGTGTGACACTTTCCCTATCCGTTGATGGAAAATGGAAGGAATATAGAGGATATGAGGGATATTTAATTGTATATGAAGAATTAGGGGATTAATCCTTGAGGGATTCCATACCATATGGATCAGTGATTAACATTGTGTGGGTCCTTGGGTTAACTAAAATAAATATAATAGTCATGCAAAGTGAGAAACATGTTCCATGAAAAATCCCCTAGGTACCTTCATGATAGATATAATCATTATCAAGGGAATATAAGATCATCTTTCAATAATGGATTCATCATTTTGGGTGGAGAACTTGGGGTATGCCTCTTATCAAGGGAATACATGATTTAAGTGGTGAAAATTAATGTGAATTTGTAGATCATGTATCTTAGGTGGATTTGGAAAATGCATTAAGTTTTCCATTTCAGGGTTTTGACATTGGTGAAAAGAATCCATTAATTTCTTTCAAATTGATTCAATTTAATAAAAAAATCTAGGATAAGGAGGTAGATTTCATGAATGCGAGACCTTGTGCAGAGGGGGGGGGGGTCTGATAACTAAAACTCGTTAGGTGACTTCATATAATGGCCTCATGTATTGGCCCCACAGTATTGGAATCATGATCATTGATCATGCTCAAGGCCTCATGATGTTGGCTCATGGTCTTGGCCTAGTGAGGTAGGCTCCCAAGATTTTCCATATAAGGTTTGGTTGTGGTATTAGCCAAATGAGCTTAGCTCTTAGTCTTGGACTCATGATTATGGATTTCATGATTTTCATTTTGATCATGTATTCCATTTTTCTTTTTATTTGTGGGATTTTCCCCTCAACTACCTATGGGTTCTCAAGATAGATTTACTAGAATAGGAAAGATATTATATCCTTATACACTTTTTTTCTCAATCCTATATCCTTAATTTGTATTTGGGGGGATGAATGGGGTATTTATAGGTGTAATCGATAATTGGATTCTAGAAATATGGGGTACACATGGAGGTCTAACATGTCAAATGATGTTAGTGTAAGGATCCATGTAGGTCGGGGAAAATCAAACTCTAACTCCATAAGGTAAGGTTCTATGTGAGGTCATCTGCATAATGATGCCAACCCAATCTTGTGGTATGAATCAAATACACCTTGTAGAGTTCAAGTAAATGTTTCCTATATGTCATTAGCTTATAGAATTCATAGGATCAAGGACTTTAAGAGGAGAGACCTCGAATGGAACTATGAGAAGTGAGTGTATGGAAGGGACCATGATGTTTGGTAAATTTCACCCCTCTCACACCATGTTGATGGGTAATCTGTATGGTTTGAAACCATATAAGGGATGATTATTTTTGATGTTGTATTATTATTCACCAAAAAACGTTCTTATTATTTTTCAACTTGATTATGATGATTTGGTTTTCTACTTCTGTTGTTGTTCAAATTCATGGTCATAAAAAATTGCCAATATACAATTAGGTTTATTCAAAATGATAAGGAGCTAATTCCAAGACTGAAGAAATCCCATGTTGTTTCCATGTGGTTTATATATTTATCCAATTATATATATATATATATATATGTGTGTGTGTGTGTGTGTGTAAATATATGAATGTTTTCTGTGTGTGTGGGATATGGGGGGGGGGGGCTTTTATTTTTTACCTCTATATTAGAGCTATTTCATGAATACCACCATGATTTCTATAGCAAAATAAATATTGAAAACATATTTAAAACTTATACAAACTTGGTAAGTGATTGGCATAATTTATATCATGTTTTTATATTTCAGGATGATGGATGAAGCTTATACTTCTTGATACATTGAGATATCTTGTGTGGTCATCAAGTAAGACTATGCTATTCACATGGTATTTGTGAGGTCATTCCATCTATGTGGTCTACTAGTATGTCCATGTGAGACCATCTCATCACCATAGTTAACTATGTGGCTCTCATGGTGACCTCATGAGAACATACTTTTGCTAATTTTGATTTTTTTATATACATATTTTTCATTAATTCTAAAAATTAATGTCTTCATTCCTTATTATAGAAACAATGACATATACACTTGTTCATCTATCTAAATTAATTTCAATGTCTGAAAAGTTGGTTTCAATGGTTGTAAATGAAAAATACAACCCTTTATACTATATTATTTTTTAGAATGAATCCTTAAAGTAATTCCTCACATTGGATCTCAAGGTTTATCTGATATTTTGTATAATTCCCATATGTGACTTCAGTCATTGAGATACCATTCTGATTCTTGTACATGTATATTTTTTCCCATATGGGACTTTATGTTGGGTGGTTTTCATACTCTCTATACTATATCAAGGTGAACATATCTATTTATGGTAAAATTATTTTAGAATCACACAAAGGGAGTGTATAGATCATAAAAAAATTTATGATAACTCATAATAATGGATACCGTCATCAATAACACTTTTTTCAAAATTACTCCTCAATTTTTACAAATTTTATTGATAATACCAATAAAGGATAGATCCCCAAGTGAGATTTTCACCCAGGTGGTAGCTTCATCGATGAATGGTATAGGGACTTCCATGTTCATCAAAGCTACGTTAAGTTCACTGATTAGTAACAGGTATCTGATTTTTATGATACAACACAAACCTCCTAATTTATGATGAACCATATGATTGATCTTCTTCCAAAATTGTCTATATATTGGTGTTTGGGTAACAATACTTTCTATCTATCATATGGTCTGGTAGGGATCAGTTTGTGGGATGTCTAATAACTCAAGTAAATCTTTATCCTTAAGAGAATGTATAAAGTGTTTTCTCATATTATGAATTTCTGGGTGAAAATAGGGACGAACTATCCCTCAAAGAGGGATCTATTTACTAAATAAAAATTAATATGGGTAATGGGTAATAAAATATATTCCACCATCACATTTAGAAAATGGTAAGATGTATTTTTTCAATTGAGTAGGATGAAACTTGAGGTCATACACTTATTGAATTTCCATTCACAATAAGCTAAGAACATTAAAATTTTATATTGGTCTATATTGGAAGTAGACTTGTAAGATTTTTGGGGATACATGGACCATAAAATTTATTATAAACGATTTTTTTATCATAATTCCTATCATTGTTTCTGAGTGGTTGGATCTTACCCATTGGGGATTCCCATTCAGGAGTGAAACTATTAGTGAAAGGTCAATCAGTTATTCTAGTGGTGTCGATTCTCACCTAGGTATACTATATATTGGGCCACATACAATGGGTATGAACCCATGTCATATTAAAAATCCATTTAAGTTCTTGTTTGGCTAGGTGGTAGAGCACTTCTAGTGATATAAGCACCCCTATAACCCAATATTTATTTATTCTTCATCCTACCAAAGGATAATAAACACTACTAGAGTCTCTCTGATTTATATTAGTATTCATGAAGTTTATAAAATTCTATTTGATCATCTTATTTTTAATTTCATTCCCTTGGATGAAACATAGAAGATGACTCTTGGAAATATAAATGGGACCCTAGAAGAGGGTTCTTATATTACTTTGTTATGAGATGGGGTTATGATGTCCCATATATATGGGTTAATCATTTGTGACCCTTATACATCTTATATATTTACACATAAATTCAAGTGTCTTCAATGGGTATCCCCGCATACTTTTAATGGGGTCAGGAGAAAGATTCATCCTATTATCATGTTCCAGTTTTGGTTATTGATAACATGGTAGAATACTATGGTAGAGATCATACTAACACCCACTAGAAATACTAAAAAAACATTCATGATATTGTGACAAATTATGTGTAAATGGTTATCAAAATATGGTGATTGGATAGTCTATCCACTGGGTGAAAATTCCATTAGCTATCCATAACTTACTTTTTAATGCTACTTTAGGGAAGATTTTCAATCCAGAGGGTCCCATTAATAAAAACTCAAACTATCATGTGGTTACCCCATATTTATGTTATAATATCATTGAGGAATTTGTTATCCCAATGTGATTGATTATAGTTACTTTTTTCTCTAACAACCTTAGTTCTAATGTGTTGATCGAAAATGATCTACCATACATTACTATGTTTATTCACTAAGTCAATGGAAATTTACATGGGGAAGAAGTTAATGACTCTTCTGTACCTATTTCAAGATTTGTTTCCTCCCCTTTGAAGATAATTGATTATTATATACCAGTGATAGTGACTAATTAAAGTGAAAATCCTGAATCCATTGTTGAATATCAAGTCATGAAATGGTGGGATTGGTGAAAAATACACACCATCCTTATGAATATTTAATTGGAGGAAATAAGTGATAAGGAAGAGAGAATCCAATATCTCTTATATGGTTTGGGTAAAATTAGGTTTGATTATCAACACATATACACTTTTTTCCAATACATCCTAACTACCTGAGAAAATTTGGATTCCCATGAAAAATATACCCCCCTTTTTATTATATTAACCACCAAGTGGAAGCTATGGATGGTGCTATGACAGATATAAATGAATTTTCTAATGAAGTACCATTACATCATAATTGGATGGCTACCAAAACTGTAGAACTCCTGGAATATAAGGATCATGTAGAAAGAGTGAAAATAAAGATATTCGAAACTATCATAGAACATAAGGTATGTGAATAAAATATCTACAAATTGGATTCTCTTGTCGAGAAAAGGCATCCATTAATCAAGGATAATGTCACCAAACATGTGAATTTTTATCAATATACGAGTTCTTCCCACCAAATGTTATCTAATTTTTATGTAGGATTTATTAAATTCAAACATGATGGTTTTAATTTACTTTCATTAGTATGAAATGACAAGGTTAGATTCTAAATTATGGATATTCATAATCCTTTTTTGATCAGTGATTGCAAACAAAATATTACCTCAATAATTTTTTAAATTACATTTGTGGTTGCTTTACTTTTTTCATTACTTCATGATTATTTTTGAAACATTCAAATAGAAGCATCAAGATAACTTGAATTTTCTGGAATAATGTATTGGAATGAATGAGATCTGTCATGGATATAAAATAGTTGAAAATGTGATGTTTCCTCCTAGGTATGGATCATAGATAGGTATAAGCATAAGTGTTGTCACCATACACTAGATTTATTCCATTTTGATGCTTTCCTCCTAGGTGTATCTCATGGATGAGTATAAGTGTACATTCAATCATTATACACAGGAGGGTTTTCATTAAAATTATTTCCCCCTAGACATGGCTCATGGAGTCTTCTAGGAATTTTTTTATCACCATAAACTAGATATAATTCATTTATATGATGAATAGGATGAATCAATTTTATAAGGATAAAAATGAAGAATTGGAATTAAAATAAAAAAATTCAATATTCAAGAGGGATTGAGTACCCTATAGTTATGTTGTTATGTGTTTCACATAGATCCTTATAATTGGAATGGTAGGGATGAGAGAACAAACGAATGCTCTAAATTTTTTCTAGGCTAAGGGACCTTGTGAACATGACTAGACCTATGCTAATGTAATATCCCATTACCTTATTTCATGTATTTAACCTATCTATTTTTATTTCCATTTTGGTTTGGGTTTGTTTTGGGCCATCTGAGGATGTAGAGAATTTTATAGGGAAAATTTCCTAAAGTACAAGGATATATGTTTGTTTTAATTAATCTATTTTCAATATAAATTTTTAAATCGATTAAGAGGATGTATATTGGGGTTTGGTTTGGCCTAGCATATTTTTTGAGTTTTTCTATAGAATCTTCCTACTAGAAAATTTCATGTCATTAACTAGTTACATGAATTTAATCCTTTGTCAAGAAGATGTTGTGAATTGGTTCAATTCATGAAATTTTTACAAGCCATGAAGCTGGTTCACATCATGAAAATGTCAATCAGAGTTATTTTAATATGAGGTGATGCATTTTTCGGTTAATCTTGTAAATCTTGAAATTCTAGTTATGAAAGGGGTTCACACCGTGAATGGTTTAGGTATAGAAATTTTAACCACACTTCACATATTATTTTCATTTCATTTAACAAGTAGGCTTCTCTCTCAAATCCTTGGAGCTCCTCCAAGTGATTTGGGGGACCTATCCACATTTTTTATCATTTTTTTAGTGAATTTTATTCATGATGGAAGAAATGAATCTCTAAATGTAAGTGATATTTCTACTTTTTGTTGTTTTTGGTCAATGTGACACCCTTATATAATTTTTTAAGATCTATTTATATTGTTCTTATGTTCTTCTTGATCCAATCCTTATTCACCGTGTGATCTTCTTCCAGGGGTCATCCTATTGTTATTTTTGGTGTTGTTGGTATGTTTTTTTGTGGTATGTGCGATCAAAACTATATTCTAACATTATTTGTTATGTAATATGATTATAAATCATGGGAATCATAGGTAGGTACAATATTTTTTGTTTTATGTTCCTTATAGTGGTTTTGGATCCAGTTTCAGGCATGTGCGATCCATGTTTGAGGTAGGTGGTTCCATTTCTAGCCTATATTGGATGAACCTTAATTTCTCATGTTTTTATAAATTGTTTTAAAAATAAAACATAATGATTTATTTATTGAGTTTTTTTTCTGTATAGATGTGTTTTTGTGAAAATATGGGGTTCCCTTTGTTTTGGTAAAAAGAAAATGGGGGTTTTCAAATCCTTATGAATTGAATTTGTGAAATGGATTTCAAGAAGGCTTCTGATTAAATTGTTTGGAAAATATATCACATGGGAATCCTTGTGTACTTATATTGAAGGTGTGTATTAGGGTTATTTTTCATGAAATTACTGAAGGGGTTCACTCGTGGGGTGTTCCCTTGCTCCCTAGGCTCATTGTTCCAGGAACATGATATTGAAAATATTAAGTGGTTCTATCCAAGGGTGTTACCCTAATCCATAGGCCTATTTTCTAGAGACATGAGCGCAAAATAATAATTTTCTGCGGTATGATTAGTCTAGTAGCCTAACCTATATTGATCCTTGGTGTGATGTTACATATTATTCCGAGTTATACTATTTGGATTTTTGATAAATGTGATATTATTTGAAACTATTTTACCTAGATTATTTATAACTATGGAAAAGGGGAAATGTTTTACCATGATTTTGATATAAAAAATGTTTAACTAAATATTATACCTTTATTTTATTAAATATGAGAATTTTTGGATTATTTTACAATGAAATATTATGAAACAACTAAGTGGGATCCTACTAGGCATGTTATCTTACACCTTGCACACCCCTTCAGTGGTGTGTAGACCTATTTATTTCTTTTTATGTAGGGAAATTAAAGGAACCATAGTGGGGTGGAGAGGTTTCTTTTTAGATGAGTTGGGTAGCTGGTGTGGAGATAACAAGACATTGTATACTTATCATAGGGATTTAATGGTTCTTATATTTGGTTATATCCATTGTTTTTTGGACTCATACCATGAAGTTTGTGTTACTACTTTTGGGATGATTTTATTCTACTATTTCCTTTTTTCTAGGGAATAAATTTTCTATTTTTTATTTACACTATTTATTCTTATTATGTGTGTGTATATATATATTCCATGTTTTCTAATTGAGGTTTGGTAAAATCGTTCCATTTAGTTTTTTTATATTCTAGACTGCTAGTTGCCAGCCCGTGGGGATGAGGAATGCCCTTTGAGTATGTGACCGATCTATTTGGGTACCAGTTTGTGTGGATATCTTGGTTGATTTGTTAATGTTTTGTTTCATAGGATGTTAGTGATTAGTTTTGGGAAGTTATTAGACTATATATTGTAGTTGTAGTACTTGAGAGGTAGGTTGTGGTGAGTTCCTAGGAAACTATTACAGTGACAAGACTGAAGTTACCATGGGATATTAAGATGTGTGTCTCCTATTTGAAGTTGTTGATCTTAAGATTAGTTTTGATAATGATTTTTTTGGTCTGAACTATGATTTTTTAAAATCATTTAATCAATTATTATTTTTTGATATTGACATACACCAATCAGTTCATAGAGCTAGTTCATTTTTCTATGGATGTAGTAAAGGATGATCAACTTAAGGATTAGAAGTACCTGTAGGGTGTGCGACCGAATATCATATCACATATATTTATATTGAATCATTATAACTAAAAGGATATGTTTTAAAGGTATATTATGGGTGATATGGATATGGTAGGAAGGTTTGGACATTATTCCCCTTCACTTCCACAAAGTGATAGCTTAAGTGGTGTGAATTGAAGGAAGATGATGTGGAATGTGAAACATAGTGGTGGTGGAGGTAATACTCCGCAATGAGAATCCTTTGTACCAATAGTTATATCCAAAATTATTCCCTTGACTTTCTATCATTGTGGAAATATCAGACACACCTTACATTATTTTATTTTTCCTAAAAATATGTGTAATGGTTAAGTCAATTACGACTATTTTTAGTGATTCTATCTGGCTATTTCAACAAATTTTTATGGCTAGGGATTTTCAGCTCCAAAGGATACTACATCATAGTCAGATAATTAAAAGACTATAGGGATCCAGCAATAGGCCTCAGGAATGAAGAACCTTCATGTAGTAGATTATATTTTTATGGGGTTTGACACCGGCCTAATGACATTGAGTGGTACCATCTTTATTTCATCTTATACAGTGGAAGATTTATTTGAAATTAGTTCCTCCCACTCAAATATTTCTTCATGTTTTCTAGATAGGTGTAAAATTATAATAGTGCTCATGTCCTATGTTATGGAGTTAGAAACACATATTTGGAAGTGGTGAGAGCATGTATTTTTGGTTTCCTTCTTATCTTCCATCGATATTTGATGTAGATTTAGGTTGTTATTTTCTCATTCATTATTTGGATCTATTCAACATCATCATCAAGATGGATTATACTATTGATCACTATAATTAGATTGATTGTTATCTTTGGTTTGTTTTTTCTTTGTAATTTATGGGATTTATTATGTGTTTCAAGGAGAGTGGGATCCAAGGTATATTCATTAAGGACCTCCCCATACAGATATTAAGATTTTTTTGTCTATTGTAGAAGTTGATCATGATGATATTTATTCTATTTTTGATCATTCCACTATTGTTTAAGACATTCCTAACATTTTTATAGATTACTTATCCAGTCTTCCTCCATAGAGGAAGGTATAGTTCACGATTGATCTAGTTCTATGTATGTTTCCAGTTCTGATACCCTCTTATCATATGGGACAAACCGAGATAAAATAGATCTAGATTATTTTGGATAATATGGTGGTTAAAGGATTAATTTTCCATGTTTTTGACCTTGGGTAGACCTGGTTCTTTTTCACAAGATGGAATGTGGTTAATTCTAATTATGCTTGGATTATTTTATGTTGAATCAGGTTATAGTTAGTAATAACTATCCTCTACCCTACATGGATGATTTTTTTGACAAGTTAAATAGGGAAGAATGGTTTTTGAAAATTGATATTTGGTCGGCGTATCATCAACTCGAATTTTGGGAGTCTCATATACAAAAGATATCTTTAATTATAATGTATTTCCATTAAGAGTATCTTGTGATGCATTTTGGTAAAACCAATGATACTATAGTTTTATGTATTTGATGAAAAAAATATTACATGAGTATCTAGATACCATTGTGGTAGTGTTCATGATTGATATTTTAGTTTATTTGAGATCCATGAATGAGAACAAGCATGATTTGAGTTTGGTTGTGGAAATCATGAAAACTCATTGTTTATATAGAAATCATTTAAAATGATTTTTTTGGATCCAATAAGTTATGTTATTGGGGAATGTGATATCTCATCATGTATTATTAGTTTATTTTGAAAAGGTGAAGGTTTTCTTGTCCACGGAGGATCCATAGAACATCTTTGAGATTCAGAGCTTCCTTTACATTGCTAGATACTATCAACAATTAATTAAAGGATTATCCAATTTGGAACCACCATTGACTAATCTTACTAGTAATGGGTTGAAATTCACATGGGAGAATAATACAAGTCCTATTTGAAGTAGTTGAATCAGCTTCTGACATCAGCTCCTATTATGATCTTACTTGATATTGGTAATGGGTATGTGGTGTACTATGTTTCTTCTAGTTCTGGTCTAGGTTGAAAGATTATAAAAGATAGTCATGTCATGATATATGGATCATATCGACTATGGAAATATTAAAGGACTTACCCCACTCATGATTTATAGAATTTCATTGTTTTTCACGCGCTTCTGTTTTGAAAAAACTATCTATTTTGGGAGAGGTTCATAGTCTTTTACGATCATAAGAGTTTGAGTTATATATATTTAAAAAAATTGAATATTATAAAGAGATGATGGGTGGAATAACTTCCAAAAGTTGACATCAACATCACCTACACACCAAGGAAATGGAAATTCATTACAGACCCTCTCTATAGGAAAGTACCATCGCATGATATTTTGGAATCGAATGAGGAGTGGAACCTAATGGGAATTTTCACTCTGTGGAATCATGATGCTTAGAGGGATGTTTTGGTTATGGTTTTGACTAGTGTTATTTTATTATCATATCTTATTTATTTTATTATATATGGCTAGAAAAGGATGATTATTTTAGAGGAATTTGAGAAACCCTTTTTGTTTGAGAGACATTTTCTAGTTGGTTTCTCCCTTCAGATGGTATTCTCAATTTTAGGGATCATTTTTTCATCCCATCATCTGTGAGGAGAATTTTTTTTCTTTACTATCATATTTCGTAATGGGATATTTATTTGGGAACTAATAAGACATATTAGGACATTATATGGCGCTTCTGGTGGCCAAGTATGAAGCCTGTCATTTTAGATTATGTGACCCGCTGTTACACCTACCAATAGATAAAGGAAGAACATATGAAACCATCTGGTTTTCTCCGGCCTCTTATGGTGTAATTTTAGAAATTGGGTGATGTGTCCTTGGAATTTTTGTAGGGATATCATGGATAGTGAAGGGGAATAATTCTATCTTGGTGGTGATTAATCGGTTGATAAAGCCATCTTATTTCATTGTGACGAAGGACACTACTAAAGTTGATGATCTAGGTAAGATCTGTGTGAAAGTGATTATGAGGTTGCATGGGGTTCCATATTCTATCATTTTAGATATATATACTAGGGTTAACTCATGTTTTGGGAAGACTCTCCATGAGGCTATGGGGACTCAGGTCAGGTTGAGTATAGCTGACCATCTGTAAATAGTTGGTCAAACGAAGCAAGCTATTAAATTCCAAGAGGATATTCTATATGTATATGTATTGGATTGTTGTGGATCATTTGATATCCATCTGGGACTAGTTATGTTTTCTTATAATTAAATCTATTAGTCCTCGATCAACAATCCTTTCAAGGCTTTGTATGATCACTCATGCAGGTCAAATATTTATTTGGAAGAGGTGGTTGTGGCCTATTTGGTAGGACTGATTCTCATTTAGGAGGCATTAGTGTGGAATCATGATATACATTGTCATCTGCTTACAACAAAGATTTATAAGAAATAAAATGTGGATCATCAATTTTTTGTTTTGGAGTTTTCTATTGGTGATAGAGATTTCTTATAATTTTCTCCTCAGTTGGGGCACTATCGGCTTAGAAAACAAGGGAAGTTGGCTCTGAGATATGTTAGACCATTTTATTTCCCTAATCAACTTGGGATGGTTTCCTATTAGTTGGAATTTTTGATTCATTTGGAAGGTTTCCAAGATTTTATATATATATCTCATCTCAAGAGATATCATCCTGATCCCTTTTGTGTTCTGGGTTGGGAATTGATTGATTTAGAGACAGATGTTTCTGTTGTGGAGTAAGCAGTGGAGGTCATTCACTATTAGGTGAATGTATTTCATCAGATGTATATCTCATTTGTCAGAGTGTTATGTAAACATGAATAATATTCTCACAAGACTTTGGAGTGTGAAACATCAGTGAGGGAGTAGTATCCTCTTCTCATTATAGAGCTCCATTCTTCCACATGACTTCAATGGAATGTAAAGTCTTACAGTAGGAAGTTTGTAACATCCTGTTACCTTATTTTAGGTATTTAACTTTTCTATTTTCATTTACCTTTTTATTTTTGTGGATTTTATCCTTTTATAGGATGGATATAATTTGTTGGGGAAATGACCTAATGTTTGGGTATGTATGTTTGTTTTAATTAATGGAGTCTATTCATAAATGTGTAAAAAACTTAAGTGGATGTCCTTTGGCATCCAGGTTGAGCCGTGTTCTTTTATTATTTTTTATAGAATATTCATATTAGACAATTTCACATATTGAACTGGTTACATGTTGTGAAAATATTGTTAGACCGATTTCATGAATTAGTTCAAATCATGAGATGTTTATAAGCCATGAAACTGGTTCGTGTTGTGAAAAATATGATCAATTTTATTTTAATCTGAGGTGAAACCCTTTTTGGAATATCATATAAATCGTGAAATACATGTCATGAAATGGGTTAACTTCATGAATGGTTTATGGAAAATGTTTTTAATAATGTTGTACATATGATTTTATGTTTCTTCAACATGATGTATTCTCTCTTGAAACCTAGGAACTCTCCCATGTGATTTTGGGGACCTCTACACCATTAAGATCATTTCTTTTGTTGATTGATCTTCATGGTGGATGTACTAAATCTCTCTGGGTAAGTGATCTTTATTCTTCATTAGATTTGGTCACAGTACCACCGCTGTGTTAAATTTTCAGATATGTTGATCTTGTGTTGATGATCTTCCTGATCCCCTCTTGATCCACTGTGTGTTCTTCTTCATAGGGCTAGTCCTTTGTTAGTGGTTGTGCGACATGAGAATTTTCTATAAGGTAAGTGTGACCTAACATCTCTTTTTAATTTATTGGATTTTTAATACTATTATAATTTTTGGGAATCATTGATGGGGAATTCATTTATTGTGATGTGTTCCTTATGGTGGTTGTGGATCTAGTTGTGTGCATGTACGATTGGAAAATGAGGTAGGTGGTTCCATCTCTACCTTCTATTGGATGGTCCTTGATTACTCTTTATTTAATTTTTTTTATAAATAATATGGATGTATTGATTGATTGATTTTTGTGTGTGTAGAAACATGTTTTTTTGAAAATTTGGTTTCCCTTTGTTTTGGTAAAAGAAAAGTGGTTATTTTCCTATCATTTTAAATGCGTTTGTAAAATGGATTTCTAGAAAAGTTTTGATGGAATTTTTTGGAAATTGTTGCATAGGGTATTCCTTGTGTACTTAGGAGGATTGTGTGGCGTACGTCCATCATCCATGAAATTATGTGTGTGTGTGGGGGTGGGGGGTCGCCCAGTGGGTGTTCCTTTTCTTCCTAGGACTATTTTTCAAGGGACATGATTTTGATGTTTTTGGGGGGTTTAATCATGGGGTGTTCCTCTTCTCTGTAGGCTTGAGTTCTAAATATTTGAGTACTTACTAGTTATTTCTTGTGGTATTTTTAGTCTACTAGTCTGACCTGTAGGGATCCTTTCTATGATTTTTCATGCGATTTTGAGTTATACTAATTGTATTTTTGATACATGTGATATGATTTGAAACTATTTTACCCGGATTATGTAAAACTGTGCAAAATGGGAAATTTTTTACCATGATTTTGATATTAAAACTATTTAATAGATTACTATGTTTTTTATTTAAAGTTGAGAATGTTAAAATTATTGTACAAAGACTTTTTATGGAACACCTCGGTTGGATCCAACTGGTAATGTTTGATCACACCTTGTGAACCCCTTTGGTAGTGCATAAACCATGTTATGTATTTCAAAGTAGGGAAGGGAAAGGCACCATAGTGAGGTGGATAATTTTCTGTCAGCTTTGTTGGGTAGATGGTGGTGAGATAGTGGGACATTTTTTCCTTATCACATGGAGTAAAAATTTATCATCTTTTGTGTTTTCTATTTCTTTTGGACATGTAAATTCGAGTTTGTGTAGCTACATTTGGGATGTTTTTATTATAGTGTTTCCTTTTTTCTAAGGTATTTATTTCAAATTTCTCCCTTGTAATTTTTTTCTTTTTGATATGTGTGTATATATATATATTCCATGTTGTTTTCTTCAGGTTTTGAGAAATAATTTCCTTTTTTTTATTTTATTCCCTAGTGCTAGTCACTAGCCCATGGTGATGGATAGGAATTTCTTGAATAGATTGGCCATGAAAAGCCTGATGTGTGCTTGACATCAATGATTCCCTATCAACTATTTACATTTTATAAGAGGTAATATTTCAAAAATAACACTAGACATATCAAGGATGAATAATATTCCATGGTGTTTTTATATGAAGATGAATAATTTTACAAACATCACCCTGAAGAGACACTTCACTGGGTTCACATTCAAGCTATGCAACCTTAGTTTGCTAAAAAAATACTGCATGGTCCGTAAGATAATCATGATGTTGTTGGGGATTTACTACTATATCATTTACATTACATTATCTGATCTTTACCAAAAGTATCTTGAATATATAATACATAAAATATAGGTAGTTGGTTCAATATTTTTTTAAACTGATGGTCATAACCTAGGAATAAAATATTATGTAGTGTATGTCAAAAGAAATAGTATATTCATCCTTTGGGGAAATTTCAATTAGGTTATACCATGATTATTAATATATAATAAAATGGTATTATATGTTATTTGTCCCATTTATCATGATTTTTTCAATCATTAATATGAAATTATCCTTTGGGATGTGCCGGTTGAGATCCCAAAAATTGATATAATCATTGATCTTCCTATTCTTTTTATTGATGGGAAAAATTATGATGAGAAATTTTGGGTACTAAATTACTGAATTTTGATTACCTTAATAATATCATCAACACCATATTCAAACATAGTGTAGTGGGATGGATTCATCCTTCTGGATGGAAGCTTGAAATCAAAATGATCATTTGGCAGGTCCCAATTCTGGATGAGAACATCAATATTTAGCCTTATAATTTTATTACAATTGTAGGAGAATATTTCATGATTTTGTTTTAAGGAGATATAAATTTACTTCTCTTCAGGAAGAGTTAAATCAATAATTAATGTGGGTGGTTGGACATCATTTTTTTCAAGATTAATTTGTCTGAGCTCATTGATTATAGTAGAGACACCGACATCAATTTCTCTAGGGGAATCTCAAAGAACATCATCATATAATTATACTATATTGATTTCATTTACAGTGGAAACTAATGGTATATTTTAATTTCATGATAATGAATATGTGATTTATCTAGGTTTCAGAGAGGCTAGTTTGAAGACCTCCTCGCTAGTGTAATTATAAAAAAAAATTTCGTCGAACTTACTATCAAAGGGTATAGAGGATGAACTAAAATCATAATAATGTGATAATGAAATGATGAAGTTTTCATCTTCTATAGATTATAGAGATATATATTTGGGTCATACAAATGATTATGTTATAGTGTTTCCATAATATGATGGCAATCATGGGGAACCTTTTTAGGTTCATTTTCATTCCTATCATAATTTCACCACTTTTTTATTTGGAAATGTTTAGATGGAATATATGAAACCATGATAAGTATTATAGATTGGGTACCCATGTAAATTTTGATATCTAGAATGATTAAATTGACCAAATTAATGGTAAATACATTCTCCCCTCCAATATTATTTACAAGGTTTTTAGGATTCATTTAAAAACTTTTAGGGATAGTAATCGGAGTAATATAGCTAGTCATTGGATGGTTCTCCTCCATTTTTTAAATTACCACCTTTATATACTAGTATTCCTAAGATTATATAGGATATTATTCACCATATATTACACCAACGTATCGATTAACTAGGTGCTTGGGGCCCTAATGGTATGAAGAAGAAACTAAGACATGATGATGAAGTCGTAGAACTCCCACCTAAACATTGAATACTATGCCTAATTGAACGACCACAACTTCATAGTTAGTTAAGAAATACCCAAAGCAGGATCTAATATTGATTCATAAAGGGTGTTTCTACTCACTCTTATCATGTACTTGGATCATCATATTGGAAGGAGACATGTTTTTCTCATAGTGTCCCAAATATTATAGGGTCTAGACTAGTATGAGGTTGATCCCAAAGACATTATCAATGATTTATTGATGGATATCATTGTCATCATGTTTTTTATAAATGTTTAAGGGTATTATCTGTCCCTATACAATATCCTCCACCTATTTCTATATAAATTAGATAACCATATGACACTTTGTGGTATTATTCAATTAATGGTTGACCTCATATTTTGAGATCTCATCCTTGAACAATTAAGGGATTAATAGTGAGTCAATGAGTTCCTCCCATAGCTCCTATAAAATTTGAATGGCATTCAATATTTACATATTCACTAATATAATAGAAAGATGATTTAATATGGCATATTTTTGGGCTAGAGGCCTTTATTTTCCTCCAGGAAATCATCCTAGGTTAGGGGTTTGGAGGATTATAGACACTATGAGAATGACCTCTTTTGTTTCCTAATATTTAATTAAATATCATTAATTTTTAGACTGGGATATATTAATCAATTCATTGTTTGGAGATAACTAGAATAGTGTGTATTCCCTAGTAGATCCGTTAAAATGATGGGATTTTCCTAGGCTATGGTTGAATCAAGAGGGGATTTGTTCCCCCTTTGAACCCATTGGAGGGACTATATCTATGTTTCTATAGTATACATGGCTTCATTGGGTAACTGACCCATGTAAAGGTATTATTTTCAATATTATTTTCTCACATTTATCCTTGACCTCTACATCTTCTTGTTCATAACTCACCCCAAATTTTGGCAATATAATTTAAGTTCATATGTGAGTTCTTCATCAGAGAATGTGTCAAAAAATTTTATGATATTGACCGAGCCATATAAAAACTGTTCATTTTATTAGGGTTCCATTCAGTAGGGTGATACCAATGATTAAAATGACTTCGGAAGAATGTTTCAAAGATTCTAGACTAGCATGTTCACCAGTCTGAGTTTTTTATCCAATGAATTTCTCATCTTGCATCAAATGTTCCAACTGTTATATGACTACAATGCTAAAGGGGTTACTTCAGCTATTTTATGTTGAATTTTGGCTACAATTGATTTTTACAATGGGCCCTAAGGATTTCATTGGAAATATTGACTAATTTTCAGGTTATATAGCCGTCAAACGTTGACTATTTCTTCCATAAGACATCCTACTATTATCCATTATCATCTTGTGAAATGGAAGTAACCTGAGAAACCTACTTTATTGGATTTACCAAATTGACTTTACAATAGTAATTATTACTTTGGATGATGTCATTAAATACAATTTAGTCCTAGAGTTTTTTTTCTAGCATCTTATGGAAGGGGAAGTAATCCGAATGGCCAGTGAAACCAATGTCAATGTGTATTATAAGATTTGAAAACATTAGAATATTATTTTATACTATTAAAATAAATTGTTTGTAACTTTCTATAATTTATTGTAATAAAACATATTGTTTTGTTTCTTGAATGGTGAATATCATTAGTCCTTTATCTCGTCCAAATGAGGGCATCATTGTTGTCACTTTCATTCAAGGGAAGGCATCAGGGCTGATATTGGAACTAGATTAAGTGAAACATTCTATGTTATGAATTTATTGGTCCTCTTTCAATAAGATATGGGAATTTTTTTTAATATTTTCCTTCTTTCATCTTATATAATATTTCATCCTTTGTGTAAGCATTGATATCTCTTAGAATCATTTGGGTCATTTCATGTGGATTAGTGGTATTTTTAAATCATCGTAGAGATTCTACACACAAATATACAGTAGTTTATCTTACAGGAGATACATATTAGATAAGTACATAAAAACATTCATTCAAATGATGAAGATGATGACCCTTTAATTCTCATTCTGTTTTAAATTTGAGAGGTCAATGATCATCACCGTTCTAACCATTACAAAAACTTCATAAATGAATTTTTGAGGTTAGTCTTCCTAATTTTTTATGGAATCTTTTTTAATACTATTGATTCAAAATAATACAGGACCTTAAAAAGACATGAAGAATAACATTTCTTTATCCATTTCTTCCTTCTTGTCGGTTCCCACCAGGGGACTACATTGGAAAATAGATATGTGAGTGATGTTGCTCCAAATTTCTAGTTCCATTAATGATTGAAAATATCATATATCTAAACTTATTTGTGGTTTGGGGTTGAATCCACCTGTCCAAGGTATTTATTCTTTTAACATTTACTTTGTTCTCAAATATATTACATGGAAGTTAATCTATAAATTAAATATTCAATGAAGTCATTTAGTTTTTGTGAGATGGTAGGATGATAGGACTTTGGAGTAAAGGTGATTGGTGGGGTATGATGTGGTCAACCTGTACATGTCTACTTATAACGTCCATAATGAGATGGATGTGTGTAATTAATTAGAAATACTTCTGCTTTTAATCCAATAGTAGCGAATTCATGGTAATTTTTGTAATCATGTATTTCTTAAAATGGTTTTGTGGACCCAGAACCTATCAGGTGGAAGTAATTTTCTTTCACTGGATGAGAATCTTTCTCTTGTGAGAAATGTGCTGAAGTGGAAACATTGAATTCCACCTAGGTGTTGTACTTTGAAGTATTATTACCTAAAGTAAAAATTCATTGATTTATCTCATTATCTCTATCTTAGCCTCATATTGGGAAAACCATTCCTTGATAGTGATATCTTTAGTATCCTTAGATAGTTGGTTTGATATTTCAGAACCCTCTCCCTCTTCATTGGTTGAATCCCATAAAGATTGTGAAAGTTTCATATTTGGAGGATCCCTTTGATACTAATCCTGCTTCTAGTTCTCGGTATAGATACATGCTTTGAATTTTTTAGTGTGGGTTACATTCTGAGTAGTAGCTTCCTTATCATGATCTTTTCCATCTATATCAAGTTCCAAGTTAACATCAAGGGTGATGCTGATGAAATGTTATAATGTGTAATATGCTACATGAATAATTACTTCATCTAGTGGTAAGAATATATGTCTTCCTCAAGATATTTTCTTGAGGATATATGAATTTATTCCTTTTTTACATTCATTATTGATAATCGTTTTGGACTTTTGGCCTCTATGGGTATTCAAATTTACTCATGAGTTCCCTCCAAGAAGATGGATGTAGATGATAATTCTAAAGGAGTATCCAACCATACTTACAGATCATGACATTAATTATATGTGTGTATCAAACATTAGAAGGAACTGGGATGGATGCACCTATGATTATTATCTCATCCCAAAGAAGAATAACTTCCTTAGTGAAGGAGGAGGTGATGTTATAAATTCCCCAAGTTTGTGGGATGGGGTTGTCTTGATTCCACCACCACAATTTTCATAATTCACTAAGTTTTTAATGTACCTTATGGATATGAAATTAGTATAATTAATGAAAATTATCCTGGATCTATGGACTATGAATTCTCCCTTATTTATAATATGGAAGCTATTGAATTTTACAATTTTATTATTCATGATTGTTTTTCGATCATGAGCCGGATATAGGGAATGCTCTATGTATCAAATGATTTCCACTAATGATTGATCTATAGTTAGGGTTTCATCTATCCTCAAACATGAATCCGTTTTAGTGTTTTTTTAATCTGGTCATGGAAAAATCTTGATCACTTTCCAACATTGATTATTCCAGTTTTGAGATTTTGAAGCATTGGGATTCCATTGAAGTGACTAGTAAGTCTATACAGACCCACACAGGAGACCCATCATGAGGGGATGGCGATACACAAAATCCATATTTGAGGAATCAACTAGTATAAGAATCAAGTGAAATGAAATTACCCATACTCATCCCATTCTATTATATTCACATCAAAATGGGAGTCTATGACTATTTTTCACAAAGCTTTCAAGGCAGGGAGGAAGGCATAGTGGAGGTCTCCATGCTATCCTTATGAATTCGAATGCTATGTAACTGAAAGGGAAGATGTTTCAATTCAAGGGCAGTGTTCTCTGTTATTCATTATGTAGTTGGAATACTCTCATTATGACATATATATCACATTAAAATATAAATAAACCATCTATAGATTTAGGAAAATATTTTGTATGATTTATTATGTTATAATATTCAAAATGACATAATCCATAATGGACATGGGCTAGAAAATTACTAATTTGATGTTCTTAGATTTTTTTCCATAGGACCATAACACTCAAGTCATATTTTGGAATTTATTCCTCCACTTTATCTAACAAAATTGGTCACACCCAGCTACCTTATTAAGGGGAGTGGGACTCTTCTGGGTCTCTTCCATTGAACTGAGGAACATATGATTTGAAGTTATAACAAATCATGACCATTTCCATAGACTATCCCTTATTTTATATATGGTACAAAACATTATTGAGGATCTACCTAATGTGACCATACTTGAACATCCAAGAATCATTTTATATAATAGTGCTATCATAGTAAATTTGGTAAGTATATGATTATCTTATTATAGTGAGATACCACTAAGAGAATGATGTTGAAAATGGATTCTATGTGCGGGGGACCTCTATGATCACCTTAAATATAAATTTTTATTATAAATACACTTTATGGAAATTGGGAATCCATGTTTCTCAAAACAAATACCACTATGTATTGAAAGAACTCACAAAATGATTAAACACAAGACTAATATTATTTGAGTCATACACTCTATATAATTCCTAGTGTAGAGTACTAACCTAGGTGTCTGGATTCACTCTGATATGTTCTTCATGGTGAGTAACCATTCCGTCCATTGTCTGAATGAATTCCTCCATGGTTATTTTTCATTGGTTGAAGCCACGAGCAATGATTCGGTCTTTCCTATCTATCCACACTTCTTACTCCTCGGTGGCATCAACATTCAACCTTATTTCATAAATTTTTAAAATTTCCTCATTTGAGGAGTTGGGTCATAGGAATTTTTCAATCATTTCTTCCTTGGAGTGGAGGATGAGCTTTCGCACCCCCGCCTCTTCTTCCATCACTCTTGGTTCTTTGCTTGGGTCTCCACTTTCCCTTTCTTGTAGGCCTTTCCTTTCCTTGTTTCCACCTTTCTTGGTCAACTTGGTTTCCATTGTTTTAGGCAAGTGATAGTAGTCTTTGCGTCCCTTGGGGTTTTCCCCTAGACCACAATGAATTTCCCAGAGCCACACTTTCATTTTTCCCATTCTTCCTTCTTGGGATGTGAGAGCCTTTGCTATGGAAATGTTCCACACTATCCTCTGAGAATTTCCTATAAACATCATCACCAAAATCATCCTCCTAATGCATCAATGCTTGTTATTGATTCTTCAGACCTTCCAAATGGGTTTTTAACTCCACCCTGAGTCTTCTTTGAGGGGCCTTGGCCTGCACCGAAAATATGCCTTGCCTTATTTGACCTCCAAGCCATTCTTCTTCCCCTCTTTCCTAGCCTGAAGGTGTTAGGAGTTATGAATGGGAGTGTTTGGGTCCAAGGACCCCAAGACAGTAACTCCATCTTGCCTACCTTGTCCACAAAGTGAATCTACAGTAGCTTGCAAAAACTTCCTCCCCAACAGTGGAATTCCATAATCCTTGGCCTCCATGTGGTTGTCTCCCATAGGGGTTGCACTACAGGTTGGTATTGTCATATCTGGGCTTGTTTTCTGCTCGAATCCTCGACCCATAAATTGAGGCTACTTGTTAGTATCCTATAATCACCGACCTTGCGGTTCAACATGATTGAATTGACCTTCAGAGGAAAGATCAATGTTTGGAAACTCCTTCCTAGGACATGATCTCATCCTAGTTGAAATCCCCACCCACTCACCACTATTTTCAATTGATCCACCTTTTCTAAACGCTTGCATGTCCTTTACATGGCCCTCCCTCACCTCCACATTTCCACCTGAAGGTTCATCTGTGTCTAGATGTGTCACCACTCCATCAATTTCCATACCCATGTTCTCTCAACTATCCTTGGCAGCCAATTCTCCTGGATTGCACACCCCCAAAATGTGTTTCAGTCTTTCATACACCACATCAACTCTCGTGTTCATAGACTACTCCATTGACTCCTTCATGATGCCTTGTTCTGCAATACCAGGACTAAACCCTACCAGCTCCCCAACGGCTAGACCCTGATTCCTCTGCTGAGAGTAGGGCACCACACCGACCTGCACATCCTTAGTATCATGCAGAATCAAGTTCCTACCTCTGCACTTTTTCAGCTAATTTCCAATTTTGAATCACTCGGAGTAGAAATCAATCCAGGACTCAAAAACAACCAATTGTTTATACCTAAACTCCTCACCCACATAAATCAAAAAATATTTAACCGGGGTGGGGGGGCTGTAGATATCCACCGCAACACAAATCCTCAGGGAAATCGGGTGACACACTACCCAAGTACTAAAATTAGATAAAAGATATCGACCGACCATATTTCGAAGAATACAGATAATGGATGGGATCTGAAACGGAAGTGGTAGTTCTGGAAAACTTACCCAAATTGTCGTGGTTGGAGAATCCCATTTCATATGATAGTTGTAAGTCCATTGGAAGAGAAATAATCAGGATCCATCACATAACTGAGGATCATACAGACATGCCAATATCAGATCTTTTTTGCATGAAAAATGGATCATTATATGCCTTGTGTCAAGGAGACCCATGGTGGCTCGCTCTTGTAGACCCCAAGAGTCGAATATAAACCAGTAAAAGAGGTCCATGGATGGACGTCATTGCTTGAATCATGCTACCAAGGTCGTATTAAGCAAGGAGGAGGCTTCTGTGAACTCTTGAGTCGAGATCAAGAGCAGTGGGATCCCATCGAAATGTTTTGGAACTTCGAGAGAGAGAGAGATTTGGGGAAATGAGGGTAGGGAATTTGGATCCATGAAGGGGATGAAGCGACGATCACCAGGATGCGGCAGAGAAGATCCCTCTTCCCCCACCAAGGTAGGAGGGACCTTTTCGGATTCCATTTCCTCCTAAGGCGGAGTCCTCCATTTGCAAACCCTACCACTCATCCGACCCACTCACATGCCACATCCCGGGGACCTCCATGCTGGGTGATGATCACAATACTTTAATGAAGAGGAATTTTGTGGCAATTGATCTTACAACCATGATGATTATTTTGATGATTCATTACATCAGAAGATATTTCATGTCATATTTATATATTGTCATTAAGAGGACCTTCATGATGAACATTCTATGGGGAGGGACCTCTAGTAATTCTTATTAATATATTACGGGGAGGGCCTTTTTGACTATATCTTCTTCCCCTATCTTATGAAATTTTTTTATATTTTAGGGATACTAGTTAGAGATAGAAAAAGGCCTTAATAACCTTATTGTTGATTGGGGAAAGAATATGAACATGTTCCTGAGTTACATGTTTCTTTCAGTGATATATCCTTTTGGGTATTCTTTTTTAGGAATTTAAAGCCAAGCATTGTGCATAGTTACCTTCACAAATATGATCCTTGTTGGATGAATATTATTGTAACATACCAGCTCGAGCCAACGTAGCATCTCACCCATGATAATCCTCCACAAAGCCCAAAGCATGTTTTTAATCGCCATGGGCTAGCAATAAGAATAGGGCTTAACTAATTATCTCTTGGGAATGATTTTTCCATAGGAAACTGACATGACTCATCCATAAAGTGGGATGAAAAAACCAATATCATTAGAGGCAATGAATGAAGGTAAAAAAATACACGAAAACAATGAGCTACAACAATGAAGATACATTTTACATAAGGACATATACACATACGTCGTATCTCAAAATAAATAACACTAATTCAAAAGAAATGGACTAGTACAACCCAATGGGTACAAAATATCAAAAACCACACCACATGAGTTAATCCCTAAAAGACCACATCTCCTCTATAAAACACTAGATGTTTATAATGATGATGATCCACATAGATAAATGGTCCCCTTACCTTTACCTATGTCCTGTAAAAAAAATCTATAAACTCCCCAAAAAGGCACATGCAGAGTGTGAGGTATGAAGACTAGTAGGATACCAACATGAATCAATTTAATTATTTTACCAATTAAAAAAATAAACTAGTTTGAAAAAATTATCAAAACTAATTTTTTTTGAAAATATACCATTTCCAAGTAATCTTTCAAAATCCCTTTGGTTTTCCTTTTTCAAAACAAATCTGATTTTACAAAACAACTTCCAAACATGGTTCAAATACATAAACAAGGCCACAAGGAACAACATGCTCAAACATAACCAAAAGTAATATTAAAGTTGATCATAACATCCACATCATATAAACATATAAATTTAAAATGAAGAAATCAGAATTATACATACCATCACATAAAATGAATCTAATCTAATTCATAAAGCATATAAACCAATACAACATGAGTAATGAGAACCTATAGAACTTTCCATCAAGGCTAGTGTGAGTTAATAATCAAGTATTCTGTCTAGTTAATCAATGTAATCTCTCACAATATCCCTCTTTTCAGACTACAAGAGATCACATGGTCTCTCAATAACCAACCTGTATGTTCACATAGTCTTCCTACCCTAAGGCTAATTTGTTACCATGAAAACTAATATAGGGTCTCATGTCCCCCCTCTAAATTCTCACAAATTACCTCAAAAAAAAATCTCTCTCACACCCCAGTTAACCCATGTGAAACTCCATGCCTACACATAACAAGAATGTTCCCATATCAAATAATCCCTAACATAAGCCTTTTCATAAACAAGCATTCCCAATTTATAAAAATCCTTTCCCAAGGTAAAATAATTAATAATATAACTTTACCAATCCATTTAAAATAATATGAATATCTTTGATCCATTTTATCAAATACATGGTGGGCATACAAACAACACCCATTTGGAAAACCACACTTTAAAAACTAAAATTACCAATCCAATCTATTAAATACATCAAAAATGGTATAAACACAACAAATAAATCATTTTAAAGGAAATTTAAACTTTAAAAAATAAAGGTGACTAGAAATTTCATTGAATGACATGGAAAATTACCTTAAATACAGACACCTACCATAGATTTAGTCCAAATCTTGTCTCACTTAATGAATATCTCCTAGAAGAGGTAGAACCAAGCCTCAAACCTTAGCCAAAATAAATCAAACTATAAAACCCATAATAAACTCTATATTTTTTCAAAAACTCCCCTAGGATTCAAAAAATTGAAAAAAAATGGAATAACATGTCTTGAGAAAGGGAAAAGAAGAAGAAATAATGAAGAAAATTGATTTAACATTAGAAATATACCTAGAAAACAAGTATAAATCAACAAAATAATAAGGGGCAGATCCCCGCATCTAAATGAGGAAGGATGAAAATTCTAGAGGAAAAAGAACCCCGAAAATTTAAAAAACCTATAGGTTAAATTTTTTAATTTTCAATTTTTTGATGATCTGGATAGGGTTACATGAGTTGGTCACACCATTTTCCAAACTATGCACCAACTGTTCAGGAACCACTATCCCCCAAAAAAGGCCACACGACTTTCCCTAGGCCCTAACATTATTTGAAAACTGTACTTAAACTATGCTAAATTACACTATCCAAAACCACATAACCCCTCTCAGGGTTTCTATAAGGTTTATTAAAACCATGTGGTAATTGTGCGCCCAATTGTTTCTCACCCAAAAATTTCAATTTAGACCCTTGACACTCAGGAACACAATGAACAAACTCAAGGATAATTAAATCACAAAAAAAGTACTAGTTACCTGATGGGTGTCACAAACTCCAAAATATGCTAGTCTGTTCCCCTAGAATATCCTTAGAATTTTCTAGAAGAAAAAAAGTTAGGAAAATGATCCATCACCCAACCTTCATTTTCCTATGCCTCATGGATATAGGTAATATGCTTTCAGAGTGAATGGAATAATGATATCACCTTCTTATCGAGCACCTTGTTTTGAAAATTCATGATACGAATAGGATTCTCCACTATGGTGGAATCAGGATCTAATTCAAAATATTCCCAATATAACATGTGAGATGGGTCTGGATGGTCTCTATTAAACTTGGAGAAACGTAAGATGTGATGAATCAAATTCAGTCATGGTGGAAGCTCCAACCGATAAAATACCTTCCCAATACATTCCAAAAAATGAAATAACCTTGCATAATGAAATTCTAACATTCCCTACTTTACCAAAGGGTAGTGACCTAATGGAAATGATACCTAAAGAAACACCTAATCTCTATCGTGAAACTCTAATGGAAAACAACGAAGTTCACCACCAAATTAGAGTATGAGGTTGAGCACCACATATCACCCATATGATATGATTCCCCAATGGGTATAAAATTAGATGATTTCATCATAATATTGACAATCATATCAATTACATCTTTTCCAATCAGAGATTGAGGTATCATGATAATAAAATCCAAAGATATCTCATCCCACTTCCACACTGGCATGGGAAGTGGCTGCAATAACCCAAGAAGCCTCTAATTCTCCACTTATATACTCTAACATGTTAATCACTAGAAATAGATATTTCCACAACAAGCACCATCCTGTGTCGCCAATACTAACCCCTCAGGGTATAAAAACATCTTGTTCACCCCTGGATGAATGACCTAACTAACATGATGGAACTCATATATCACCTTCAATATCAAGATCAACGGAACTAATAGCTTCTTTTTAAAGATAAGAGAACCACTGGGAGACTAAGACCAATCACATGAAGCCTCCCACCAAAATAAGTCACTAGTAATCAACAGGAACTCAGGGTAAGATAACTACTCACTCCTCACCTAGTCAATGAGAGAGGGTGTAATTTTTACACTAGTCATGAATACATTGCATCCATCCTCTTGCATGTTCATTATTAGATTATCATACAAGATCAATAGACCCCACTAATTATTTTATTCCTAAGATTCTCGAATTGGAGTCTTCCTGATCAAATCATCAACAAACACATTCCCCTTTCTCGGGCATATACACAATCTAGAAATCAAAATTATGAAGGCACTCCACCTAGTGTATCTGTTTGAGGTTAAGGTCCCTCTAAATGAAAAATATAATCCTGGATATTCTGATCCAAATAAACTATGAAGTATCACAAAAGAGGTAACGTCCCCACGTCATTAGTGAATGCCTAACAACTACCAATTCTAGGTCATGGGTCTGATAATTATGCTCATATGGGTGTAGCTACCTTGAGAAATAGGCCACCACATGGTCATACTTTATCAGAACGGACCCCAATCCCACATTAGAGGCATAATAATATGTTTCATAATCTCTCCCAATTTCAGATATAATCCAAAATAATTTGATGTAAAATGGTTATGAAACTTCTCCAAAGCACTCTAGAAATTCCCATCCCACTAAACATCAACCTTTCCAGGTCAAAGACATCAAGGGAGAAGATATCATATATATGTCCCAAAAAAGTTCTATAATACCTAAGAAAACCAGAAAGCTATAGATCTTGAACACATTCTTGGAATGATCCCATAACATGACTTCTCAACCACATCTCTATCCATTGAAACACTTGTCTCGGAAATCATGTATCCCAGAAGCTTCAATTCTTAAATCTAAAAATGGAAATTGTTTATTTTTTAATATAGATTAATCTTTCTAAAACCACCCAAAAAACTCTATGTGGTCAGAAATCTCGAACTCCATACTGGAATACACCAAGATGTCTTTTACAAACAAGACCACAATGGAGTCCAAAAAGAAATCAATGATCCAGGTCATTAGTTCCAGGAAAATAGCCAGAGCATTGGTAAACCCAAAAGACCAAATGAAATAATAAAAATGTCTATAAAACATCACAAAATAGTCTTTGGAACATACACCTCCCAAATTATCAACCAGTGCTACATGGATCTCAGGTCGATTTTTGAAAACCAACATGCCCCTTTGATCTAGTCAAACTGATAATCAATTCTAGGAAATTGGTGTTTTTTATTTAATGTCACATAATTAAACTTATGATTTCATATACAATGTCAGATTATACCATCCAGAATATTTGTAAATATCACTGGTGAATCCCATGATGACACACTAGGAAGATTTAAACACATTTCTTCAATATCTTGTAGCTAAACATTAAGCTCCATCAGCATGGATGGAGAAATCTGGTAAGACAAAATGGAAATAGAGTTCATCTTGGGGAGAAGATAGATAGTGTAATAGATACCTCACTAGGGTGGAAATCAAGATTCATCCCCTAGAAACATATTTGCGAACATTTTTGTGACAACTGAATTTTCACCAAATGAATGCTACTCAATAGTCTCAAGGAATAACCTTGATAGATGGAACAAGATTAACCCCAATTTTGAAGAAACTAGTCCCTCCCTCCCCAATCACAAATCCCACTTGCACAAAAATACATGAGTGCTCCTTTTAAAAGTCTTGAACTGGACCCTACATCAATAAAAATAGACAAATATCTTAAAGATAATCCACCAGTGTATACCGATAATGTGGTCGAACATGTCCAGGACCAAAATAACGAAGTCCAAAACAACACTCATGCTAGATACCTCAACATGGAACATAGGTACCTTAAAACCATTATCCTTATTCTTACCCAATGAAGTTAGTATATTTATGACATAAGGCATCAACTAGACCTGAATACATTACCCAAGTAATCAATTTAAGTTAAATGAATGAATGTGATGAACCATTGTAAAAAAATTGATATAGAAGAAACAATAAACATAATACATCAAATGGAAGATGGACCAGAATCTTAGTCCCCTGAAATGACCTAGGTTGTATGGAATTTCTCTAGTTCAGATAGGCTCTGATTCTTCTTTTTATGGAGAGAATCCAAATTTCTATAAGGATGAGATCCTCCACCCCTATAAGCCTCTAACTGTACCTAAGAACCCTTTGAAAATGTAGAGCCTACATTTTTTCCTAGAGTATCCAATAGAAAAAAGTGATAGATATCCCTTGACTACCCACATCGGTGGCACATCCTTGTAGTCTTTAGAAAATACATCCTAGTCTATCCCCCCTTATCAAACTAATAAAAGACAATATTTATATGCACCATAGGATCCATAGAAGATGATCCCTTAGATTAATGGAAACTTCAACAACTACCTCTCTGATACTATTCTCTATTATGATTCTATCTGGAAGAGTAACTCTAGCTACCACCAACTGAAGGAACACCACTAAGTCCTATCTATCCAATCTAATTTTCCTTTTCGACCACTATATTTTGCAACCACTTATAAATAGGTTTATAAACATAGAAGAATGAGCATTGATATGGTCTCTCGACTCACACCCATCTCAAAATTCCCACCATTATGATAATCATTTTTGAGGGGATCTGGTGATACATGGACCAACTCAGTGAATCAAGTGGAATAATCAAAAACTAAATGATCACCATTATCCAGTTTTAGTAAATATTGGGCCTTTGTTGATCTTAAGGTCTTTGGGTAGAATTTCCTATTAAACACCACTTTGAAATTGGTCCAAATGCAATCCCCATGATTCTACAAATAAACCATAAACTCCAAAAACTTCTTACCCATTCCTTCTATAACATATGTGGAAAATCCCACCATAGAGGTCTCTAGGGTCTTCCGAAAGTTAAATATCTACTCGATATGGTCCAATCACTCCTTAGGCTCATTGGGTATTTTGTCACCATAGAACACTATTGGAATCATCCTTGAAAACACTTGAGCATGGTTCATGGTATATGTTTTGTCATGAATACCAATTTGACACATTGTTTGGGTCATACGACTCACCAATTCCACTATAACTGGATCAATGAGAGGGTTTTCCTATTGGGTACTTCCCACTTCACCCTCTATAGTCCTGGATGAGGTCCTTTTGGGAGGCATTGTCTACAAGACACATAGAACAAGCTTCATCATGCACAATTTAACATCATCCCATAACAAAAGTACCAATGGAAATCCCAAACATGGAAATCACTTTAAAATTCAACAAGAAGGGGAAAAAGATCATGAAAATATCCCATAATTGAATTTAGAACAAAACCACAATCCCTTACTACACATAGTAATATGGGGTTCATCATAAAGAAGAGTTATAAATGTACTCTCCCATTTCATCCTCTCGATTCCCAATACTCCTAGATCTAAAATACTAATGACTAACAAACAAAAAAACCTACGAAAACATTTTATAATGAACCAAATCAAGTCTAGCCAACATGTCACCCAATTCTGTCCACCATAGGGCCCAAACTATATTCCCAATCACCACAGGCTAGAAACAAGAACTACGTATAACCAATTATTGATTTGGAACAATTTCATCACAATTAATTTTAATGACTCAACCATAATGTTGGATCACCAAACAAACAACATCAGAGTCATTAATAGAATTTAAATTGATAGCACATATAATGACTTACCAAAAAGAAAAAAAAATTGCATAAAAATACTTATAAAAATACAAAACATCTCAAAATAAACCTCAAAATCACAAAATAAAGAGGCGAGTACCACCTAATGGGTAAAAAAATACAAAAAACCTCTCCATGTGAGTCTATCCCTATGAGACTACATATCTTCAAAAAAATTTGGATATTGGTAATCAATTAGATTCTCCATAAAACATGGTTCCCTTAAATTTACCAATGTCCTACAAAATGAAATCTAAAAATGCCCAAAAAGGGACCAAGAAGGGTGTGGGGAATGAATCACAAAAGGATGCCACCATGAATATACTTAAGTAATTTAGTCATTAAAACTAATAAACTAGTTTGAATTGTTTTTCAAAACTAAGACCACTTTAAAAATATAATATTTCCTTGTAAACCTTCAAAATACCATTGGTTTTAATTTTTCAAAAAAAAAATGTTTCTTGAAACAAAAATTTAAAACATGGGTCAAATAGACAAAAAAGGAAAAAAAGAACAACATTATCAAACATAACCAAAATTAAAAAAAATGTGAACATAAAATCAACATCATATAAACATATAAATGGAAAATGAAAAAATAGGAATAATACATATCATCAAGTCAAATGTTATTAATCAAATTCATAAAGTATATAAACCAATTTGTAATGAGTAATAGATTTAAATAACTTTAACCACAAGTTATATCAAGGGTGAATAAAGAAGTATGCTATCTAGATAAACAATTTAAGCTCTCATGGTATTCCTGTAGAGACCCGAATCTTGACGTACATGTACATTACATTACTTTTTCGGAATACTTAGTACATAACAAAAACACACACACAAGGATCACAATAGTTTAGTGTCTTTGGAAACTCGGAATATAATCTTCAAATCGTGGTGAAAGATCTTCAACATCTCCCATAAAGATCTTCCTTTTTTTAACCTAAAACCTTTCTTTATATCCTGGGGAAAAGAGAACATAAAAGGGTGAGCTCAAATGCTTAGTAAGGGTAAACAAAAGAAATATCAATCACATCATTTTCATAAGAACGTAACATTTTGGAAAACTTAACCTGCAAAAGAGAGCATAATTTCATAACATGGGATAAATCATAGTAGTGAAATGAAATCCCAATAATCATAACATAAAACATGAAACTTTGTGGCATACACACATAATCATAGAGAATCATATCTTATTAGTCAAGACTCATTGCCAAGACTATCTTAGTGGACAAAGTCCCTTTCTGAACCGAGTCACCCTCGTTTCAGTCCTGTTTCACTAAACCGGTATAACCTACCATTCTAGCCATGTCTATCTCATGATATATAAAATCTTTACCCAATGCATTGGAGGGAGATATAGGTCCCACCCATCTCATAATGATACCATTTTTATGCGTGCCACAAAATCATAAATCATACATCATTACATAACCCATGTAATACAAATGGAAATCTTAAATATCATGACATAATAATACAATTCATATAAGATAAAGGAATTCATAAAAATAATTCCATCACAACATAATCAAATCAATGTTATAATAGGGATAAAAACAGAACCCTTTATTATCTTTGATGGAAAATAATTTTGATAAAACACTTGAACTCCATTCTTGAGGAAAATATCCTTTCTTCTTCAAAAACATTTATCCTTTCATAACATGTCATACAATTTTAAACTAAAAGAAGTTGATTAAAAATAAACTTGAAAATTTTTAAAGGAAGCTTCTTGGAAATAAGGTTTTAAAAATCCATTCATGCCGTATAAGTTAAAAAACATTCTTCACACTTTTGTCGGAAAAGTCAAAAAGTACATCGTACAAAAAACGACAAAAGATTCCTTTCATATCTTTTACTAAAATCTCACCGAAGGGTAAAATTGGATTTAAACTTGTGTAGAAGGATATAAATATTACATATTGAGGAAAAATTGATGTGGATGATAAAATACAGCCCAGTAAATTCAAAAGTATAAACAATCTCGGATAAAAATGAGATTGTGATATTTCCCTTACCTTAGGTCTGATTTGCTTCGTAAGTGTCCTAACCTCCTGTATAATGATTTAAATAATGTCATTGACTTATTAAAGAATCATATTCATTGTTATTATATCATATATGGTTCACTTATGACTTTATATTACCCTTTCTTTTGTAAATTCATGTTAAAGTAGCGTTTTGGGTAAAATCGTCTCATTTGTCATTCGTGTTTTAACTTGTAATTATTAATATGATTACTTAGATAATTATTACTTAATTATATAATATAAAACATGATTTATATATAATATATATTCAGAATATACATATATATAATGGATCGATAAATGGAAAGATATACACCGTTCATGGAGACGGTAGGCTGTACATACGCATGAACGCTGTTTTCATTTCCTTATTGAATTGAGTGGAATTAAGTAGATGAAATACATATATATACACATAAATCCAGTAGCTTTATAATGTCATATATTTTATTATTATTTCTTATATATACTTTATAATCATTCTTAAATTGTTAACATGGAGAATGAATCTCATCGCGTCGTGGAGACGGTAGTCCGTACGTACGCACGAGCGATGATATCATTTCCATAATTATTGAATTGAATTGGAGTGGATGATACAATATATCAGAATCATTATGATGTTATAATAACTATTTATAGTTATTCTTTACACCATAATACCCATCCATGTAAGGTGTTGGTGGAAAAACAGATTACACCACGGCGTGGAGACGGTATTCCGTACGTACGCACGCGCGGTGATTTCGTTTTCCGTAGGATGGATAGATGGTGAATTAGGATTGTCTCATAATTATAATAACATATCATTATATGAGTGATACTGATGTTATTACTTCATAATGAAACAACCTAAGAAGAAGAAGTGGAAGAAGAAATAAAGGTGAAAGAATCGGTAACAGAAATTACCTCTTCTTTGAAGCGCCTTTTTGAGACCTCCTCTTAGGGCACTAAAATTGGTCTTTGAGGAAGACCAGAACCTCTAGGATGTTTCTAGGGAAGTGGAGAAGAGAATTTGGCAGGGGTTTGCCGAGATTGAAGGCTCAAAGTTGTGTGAGGAAGAGATGGAGGAGGTGCCCTTTTATAAGGGAGGAGAGGGGCACCTTTGGAATTCTTAAAAATATTAATTTATAATAAATCTAACCCAACTTAAAAACCTCCAAAAATGACTCATATTCGAAGATTAGATGATATAGGGTTGTAATCGCATCAACCAATCAAATTTAGACATGTTTGGATCTTATTTTAAACCTTATCATTTTGATTTATCCTTATTTAATCTATTTAAGTTTATTTGGGGTAATAAAATTCTAAATTTTAAATTATAACAAATAATTACTTATTTGTTGTTAATTTTCCATAATAGTTTACTTTATAACATTATAGACCATATAAATTTAAATTTATAATTTTTAAATATTTTTGTGATTTTTAAACAATTTTATAATATGTTATTTTTATAAAATAACAATAGTGTCAATTTTGACACTATTCATTTATTTGAATTTAAATAAAATATATACAGAAGATATGTTCAAACTATAAGCTTTAATATATTAATAAAATGTAATAGGTATCTATAAAATTAGTGGATCACATTAAATAGTTCATATAATATTTATTTTATTATTTTTAAAACCATTTATTTGATTTATCTCTTAATAAAATAATTACTACATCATTTTTGTATAATTATTTAATATACTTATTTGTTGCATAAAAATTTAAAATAAAATCTTATGATGAATATAAATATATTACCTTTCACAATAATACTTTTACTAGAATTTATCATCTTAAAATCACAATATTTAAATTGTTATATTTATTAAATTATGAAGGTGACAACTTTGGCATCATTTAAAATAAAATAATATAAGTGTCATAATTGCTTGTATAAGACTCCAAATGGTCAAATATTCGACCATTGGATGCTTATAGTTTCAATTTACATGACCAATAAGTTTTGGTCAGGGTGTTGTGCCTTTTATGGTCACTATTAGTTTAATAAAAACTATATTCTTGATTTTTCACTAGATAAATAATTTCTGCATCACTATTGTGTCACAATTAATGATAACTATTTAATCCTAAAAAATTATAAATAAATTCTCATGATGTAGATAATTTTGTTAGAGTTTTGGATACTATTCATGTTAGATGTTTTATGATGTTTATCACTAAGTTAAAATTATTATACTTATAAGATTTAAGAAAGTGACATGTTGTCACTTTCTTTGGTTTTATTAATAATTAAATTACTTTCATGGTAAAAAGTCCATAAAATGAATCTAATCCGACCCTTAGTTGATATGGGTTTACTTTTAGCCATCAAATAGAATTTTTTCATGTGTTAGGGTAATTTTATAATATTATATTTACCCTTAATTACCCGATTTATCTTTAACTATGGTAAATAAAATTTACCGTAGTTACTATTCATAATTCCCAAAAATAAAAAGTAGCCTATTAACATAATTTGGACCCACTGATTACAAATATGGGATCCATTTTTTAAAATTCAATACACAGAAGTTTCAGAAATTAAATTAAAATTAATCCCGTTGTCGAATAAAAACGGGTTTTTGTTTAAAACATTGCAAAAGATTGAATTGATTTAACCTACGAATTCAAGGTAAAATCAATGATAATGACATACATTATATTAAATGGTAAAAATATATTCTATTTATACTTTAAAACCATTCAATATTAAAATTTAACCACATAATATATTATGATGAAAAAAGTTGTTTTTAATTAAAATATAGCGTGTTTTTACTATTCATTAAAATATGAAAGTTATCGAAAAAGTATCAAAACTTTATCTAATGTAAATTTTTACATCCTGATTCAAAAGAAGAATTTTATTTTGTCAAATTGAACATATAAACATGTCAAAAACTAGATTTAAAGTGGGTGCGCCATCAAAAGGCGAAAAAACTGCATTTTTTGAAAAATACTTATTTTACCCGAAATATTTATTTGGTTCTTATACCATGCTCTAGAAAATGTGTAAGATGAATAATAATGTTATAAAATTCAAAATTTAGTTAATACTATTCATAACGGATAGTTCATGACAATATTATAATAATATATCATTGTTTATTAAAACCCGGTATTGCGTACAACACACGCTATCGAGGAAGGTCGCGATTGCGTGTAATGCAAGCCAAGTCAGGGTTGCTTGTTGTGAAAGAATCCATCATTGTTTCGTATAACAGAATCCAACCATATTTCATTTATACATTTAATATATATATATATATATATATACTCAATGTTGCGTAGAATAACTATTATCAAAATTGTGTGTAACACGGTCCAAGAATAGTGTTGTGTATACTACAAGCTAATACGGTGTTGCGTATAGCGCAATGTAATCTTGGTGTAGAATACAACACAAGAAATTAATGAAATTAAGATAATATTTTTCATAAAATCTCGGGGTGTTACATTCTAGCCCCCTTAAAATGAATTTCACCCTCGAAATTCGTCGGGGTTATAAATGGTTTACTATTTGAATGTTTCTTTGATCGAAACCCACATTGTAAAAAGGAATACCAAAACTTATCTTTAAAAACTAAAGTATAAAACGTAATGGTTACCCATGTTAACTAATCACTGGGTATCCACATAGGAGAACATAGGTGAAAATATGGACATGGAAGATAAATCTAACCATCATGTTCTGATGGAGAGTGGTAGAGGACATGGCTATGAAAAAGCCAACAATCAAAAAGCCATAAATTTGTGATGATCTAGGGTACCATCTGATTCATCCGATATAAGATCACTAGGAAAACATTTTCGGTTTTCAATATCATTTCCCTAAAGTTGAAAATTTTTAATTAGAAGAAATAGTTACTTGATTTTGGTACAATATCACTGTTGTTCGTGCCTTGAACAATTTCCACTTCATCTCTTAAATAAATGAAGTTGAATTTGTTATTCGTGAAGTGTTAGCAGATCATGTGATAGAATGATGGGTCATTCCATCTCTTTCAAACAAAAGGTTAGCAAAAGTTATAAGTCCATCTTATGGTTAATCGTATATGGTTCCAAAAATGAACTTATACTTCATATATCATACCGCTTAATAAAACTAGTTTCTACTAACCATGGACTTCCTGTAGGCCAGTGGTAGGCGATAAAGGCCAGTCGCACTTCGGTTGTGGGTTCGATTCCCACAGCCTTGTCCGACGCGATGGGCTGTCACCCGTCCTGCAGGTTGTCCTTTTTCCAAAACTATATTACTATAACATCCCATCAATAATATCGAAAATAACAAACAATACTAACTTATGTCCAACATAATCCATTCCAATCTTTAGGCTTATCCATAATACTGTAGCCGACTCTCATAATATATTGAAAACGATTACCAGAGATTTAATACCATCATTGATCCCCATATATCATAAGATATGTCTTGTTGGTCACATTCCAAACATTCAAAGGCCTTAATCATGTATTCTCTTGAATACCCATTGAACCTTAGTGAAAACATGAATGCAGTTAAAAGTTAACACTTTCCACATACCAAAATCCTCAAAATTCTATATACTCAAACCATGATATCACTTAGTCCTTATATCAATCATGAGCTCATGAATACTATCAAATATTTCATTTTCTCATTTTCCCTTCATTATGCGCATATCATCTTTTTTCCAAAAATACCTCAATCACTTTGAATACCACATTAGACCAATACATAAATATTCCAATACACCATAAAATTACCTCAACAACATTATTCTTGAATACCAATACATAAACACTTCAGTCCATCCACTTCAATGATTGTCCTGGAATAAGTCCTTCCTTGATTTAGACGTAACTTTTTAGGTCAGGGCATTGAGTTGGGTAATGCCCATGTTCTCCAGAAATAAGACATTGAACTCCATAACAGTCCGTCACTCTATGTCCCTTTTCTCCACACAGATAACATTTGTCCCTCCATTTGAGGTATTCTTCAAGGTTCTTCTTCCCTTCTTTAGAAATCTCAATCTTTCTTTCTTTATGCTCCTCAACATGCGAACATGCATAAAAGTCTATCTTCCTCTTATTTGATGAATTAGGCATACCACTAAATTTCACCTTGTTAATCATATATCGCGATGACTAATTTGGAATAATCACAATATCTTTCTCTCTAGGCATTACAAAATTTTGTTGCTCATAGTCACCAATTTGTCCATTGGATTCAATGCTAACCGAATTCTTTATGGTTCCCTCCATTAACTAAAACACCAAAATAATCTTGTGGGAGGCAAAAATCATGCTAGAGAAAACAACATAGTAAAGGGGGAGTACCCTCAATATCTAACATCTTAGGTTAAATTCTAAGATCGTTACCGTAGTTCTAGGACTATATCCTATATGTATACTTATCCTTAGGGACATCTCTAGACATACCTTAGAAATATCTCTAGGGATCTCACTAACGTTTTCGCATCCTAGTTTCCAAAGGTTGACTAAACCTTTCCTATAATACCAACTGTAGAGTCCCGAAGCTTGACGTACATGGACATTACATTAATTTTTCGGAATACTTAGTACATAACAAAAACACAGACACAAGGATCGTAATAGTTTAGTGTCTTTGGAAACTCGGAATATAATCTTCAAATCGTGGTGAAAGATATTCAACATCTCCCATAAAGATCTTCCTTTTTTTAACCTAAAACCCTTTTTTATATCCTGGGGAAAAGAAAACATAAAAGTGTGAGCTCAAATGCTCAGTAAGGGTAAGCAAAAGAAATATCAATCACATCATTTTCATAAGAATGTAACATTTTGGAAAACTTAACCTGCAAAAGAGAGCATAATTTCATAACATGGGATAAATCATAGTAGTGAAATGAAATCCCAATAATCATAACATAAAACATGAAACTTTTTGGCATACACACATAATCATAGAGAATCATATCTTATTAGTCAAGACTCATTGCCAAGACTATCTTAGTGGACAAAGTCCCTTTCTGAACTGAGTCACCCTCGTTTCAGTCCTGTTTCACTGAACCGGTATAACCAACCATTCCATCCATGTCTATCTCATGAGATATAAAATCTTTACCCAATGAATTGGAGGGAGATATAGGTCCCACCCATCTCATAATGATACCATTCTTATGTGTGCCACAAAATCATAAATCATACATCATTACATAACCCATGTAATACAAATGGGAATCTTAAATATCATGACATCATAATAAAATTCATATAAGATAAAGGAATTCATAAAAATAATTCCATCACAACATAATCAAATCAATGTAATAATAGGGATAAAAACAGAACCCTTTATTATCTTAGATGGAAAATAATTTTGATAAAACACTTGAACTCCATTCTTGAGGAAAATATCCTTTCTTCTTCAAAAACATTTATCCTTTCATAACATGTCATACAATTTTAAACTAAAAGAAGTTGATTAAAAATAAAATTGAAAAATTGTAAATGAATCTTCTTGGAAATAAGGTTTTAAAAATCCATTCATGCCGTATAAGTTAAAAAAAACATTCTTCACACTTTTTTCAGAAAAGTCAAAAAGTACCTCGTACGAAAAACGACAAAAGATTCCTTTCATATCTTTTACTAAAATCTCACCGAAGGGTAAAATTGGATTTAAACTTTTGTAGAAGGATATAAATATTACATATTGAAGAAACATTTATGTGGATGATAAAATACACCCCAGTAAATTCCAAAGTATAAACAATCTCGGATAAAAATGAGATTGTGATATTTCCCTTACCTTAGGTCCGATTTGCTTCGTAAGTGTCCGAACCTCCTATATAATGATTTAAATAATGTCATTGACTTAGTAAAGAATCATATTCATTGTTATTATATCATATATGGTTCACTTATGAATTTATATTACCTGTTCTTTTGTAAATTCATGTTAAAGTAGCGTTTTGGGTAAAATCGTCTCATTTGTCGTTCGTGTTTTAACTTGTAATTATTCATATGATTACATAGATCATTATTACTTAATTATATAATATAAAACATGATTTATATATAATATATATTCAGAATATACATATATATAATGGATCGATAAATGGAAAGAAATACACCGTTCATAGAGACGGTAGGCCGTACGTACGCATGAACGCTGTTTTCGTTTCCTTATTGAATTGAGTGGAATTAAGTAGATGACATACATATATATACACATAAATACAGTAGCTTTATAATGTCATATATTTCATTATTATTGCTTATATATACTTTATAATCATTCTTAAATGGTTAACATGGAGAATGAATCTCATCGTGTCGTGGAGACGGTAGTCCGTACGTACGCACGAGCGATGATATCATTTCCATAATTATTGAATTGAATTGGAGTGGATGATACAATATATCAGAATCATTATGATTTTATAATAACTATTTATAGTTATTCTTTACACCATAATACCCATCCATGTAAGGTGTTGGTGGAAAAACAGATTACACCACGGCGTGGAGACGGTATTCCGTACGTACGCACGCGCGGTGATTTCATTTTCCGTAGGATGGATAGATGGTGAATTAGGATTGTATCATACTTATAATAACATATCATTATATTAGTGATAATTATGTTATTACTTCATAATGAAACAACCTAAGAAGAAGAAGTGGAAGAAGAAATAAAGGTGAAAGAATCGGTAACGGAAATTACCTCTTCTTTGAAGCGCCTTTTTGAGACCTCCTCTTAGGGCACTAAAATTGGTCTTTGAGGAAGACCAGAACCTCTAGGATGTTTCTAGGGAAGTGGATAAGAGAATTTTTCAGGGTTTATTCGAGCTTGAAGGCGCAAAGTTGTGTGAGGAAGAGAGGGAGGAGGTGCCCTTTTATAAGGGAGGAGAGGGGTACCTTTGGAATTCTTAAAAATATTAATTTGTAATAAATTTAGCCCCAATTAAAAACCTCCAAAAATGACTCATATTTGAATATTAGATGAGATAGGGTTGTAATATCATCAAACAATCAAATTTAGTCATGTTTGGATCTTATTATAAACCTTATCATTTTGATTTATCCTTATTTAATCTATTTAAGTTTATTTGTGGTAATAAAATTCTAAATTTTAAATTATAACAAATAATTACTTATTTGTTGTGAATTTTCAATAATTGTTTACTTTATAACATTATAGACCATATAAATTTAAATTTATAATTTTTAAATATTTTTTTGATTTTTAAACAATTTTATAATATGTTATTTTTATAAAATAACAATAGTGTCAATTTTGACACTATTCATTTATTTGAATTTAAATAAAATATATACAGAATATATGTTCAAACTAAAAGCTTTAATATATTAATAAACTGTAAAATGTATCTATAAAATTATTGGATCACATTAAATAGTTCATATAATATTTATTTTATTATTTTTAAAACCATTTATTTGATTTATCTCTTAATAAAATAATTACTACATCATTTTTGTATAATTATTTAATATACTTATTTGTTGCATAAAATTTTAAAATAAAATCTTATGATGAATATAGATATATTACCTTTCACAATAATACTTTTACTCGAATTTATCATCTTAAAATCACAATATTTAAATTGTTATATTTATTAAATTATGAAGGTGACAACTTTGGCATCATTTAAAATAAAATAATATAAGTGTCATAATTGCTTGTATAAGACTCCAAATGGTAAAATATTAGACCATTGGATGATTATAGTTTCAATTTACACGACCAATAAGTTTTGGTCAGGGTGTTGTGCCTTTTATGGTCACTATTAGTTTAATAAAAACTATATTCTTTATTTTTCACTAGATAAATAATTTCTGCATCACTATTGTGTCACAATTAATGATAACTATTTAATCCCAAAAAATTATAAATAAATTCTCATGATTTAGATAATTTTGTAGCGTTCTGGATACTATTCATGTTTGAAGTTTTATGATGTTTATCACTAAGTTAAAATTATTATACTTATAAGATTTAAGAAAGTGACAAGTTGTCACTTTCTTTGGTTTTAATAATAATTAAATTATTTTCATGGTCAAAAGTCCATAAAATGAATCTAATCCGACCCTTAGTTGATATGGGTTTACTTTTAGCCATCAAATAGAATTTTGGCATGTGTTAGGGTAATTTTATAATATTATATTTACCCTTAATTACCTGATTTACCTTTAACTATGGTAAATAAAATTTACCGTAGTTACAATTCATAATTCCCAAAAATAAAAAGTAGCCTATTAACATAATTTGGACCCACTGATTCCAAATATGGAATCCATTTTTTAAAATTCAATACACTTAAGTTGCTGAAATTAAATTAAAATTAATCCCGTTGTCGAATAAAAACGGGTTTTTGTTTAAAACATTGCAAAAGATTGAATTGATTTAACCTACGAATTCAAGGTAAAATCAATGCTAATGACATACATTATATTAAATGGTAAAAATATATTCTATTTATACTTTAAAACCATTCAATATTATAATTTAACCACATAAGATATTATGATGAAAAAAGTTTTTTTTAATTAAAATATAGCGTGTTTTTACTATTCATTAAAATATGAAAGTTATCGGAAAAGTATCAAAACTTTATCTAATGTAAATTTTTACATCCTGATTCAAAAGAAGAATTTTATTTTGTCAAATTGAACATATAAACATGTCAAAACTAGATTTAATGTTGGTGGGCCATCAAAAGGCGGCAAAACTGCATTTTTTGAAAAATACTTATTTTACCCGAAAAATTTATTTTGTTCTAATACCATGTTCTAGAAAATGTGTAAGATGAATAATAATGTTATAAAATTCAAAATTTAGTTAATACTATTCATAACGGCTAGTTTATGACAATATTATAATAATATATCATTATTTATTAAAACCCGGTATTGCGTACAACACACGCTATCGAGGAAGGGCGTGATTGCGTGTAATGCAAGCCAAGTCAGGGTTGCGTGTTGCGAAAGAATCCTTCGTTGTTTCGTATAACAGAATCCAACCATATTTCATTTATACATTTAATATATATATATATATATACTCAATGTTGCGTAGAATAACTATTATCAAAATTGTGTGTAACACGGTCCAAGAATAGTGTTGCGTATACTGCAAGCTAATACGGTGTTGCGTATAGCGCAAGGTAATCAGGGTGTAGAATACAACACAAGACATTAATGAAATTAAAATAATATTTTTCATAAAATCTTGGGGTGTTACAATTCCTTAGTCCAAATTCCAAGATCTCACATCGTTTCTTGAAAAACAACATAGAATCTCACACAATCTTCCTACCCAAAGGCTCATTTGGTCCCTTGGAAACAAATAGAGCTAGAATAGTCATCCCTATGAAGGCTTACATGGTCCCTCAAACAAGCCTCTCACTTACACGTCAGTTAACCCTGGTGCTACTCCTTGCCAACACTTTATAAGAAAGTTCCTATATCAAATATTCCATAACACAATCCATTTTATAAACAGGCATTCCAAATTTATCAAAACACCATTCCAAAGGTAAAATAATTTCTAAAAACACTTTAAAAATATATTTAAAAACACATAAAACATATTTGAACCATTTTATCAAACACATGTGTTGAATACATGACACAACCATTTGGAAAACCAAAATTTAAAAACAAAATTTTCCAATCTAATCCATGAAATACATCATACATGGTATAAAAACAATGAATAAATCATTTTAATGGAAATTCAAACAATAAAAACTCAAGGTGATTAGAAATTATTGGCATTCCATGGAAAGCACCATTAAGTAGTGCCACTACCTCAAATTCAGTCCAAATATCATCACCCTTGATGAAGACCACCTAGATGAGGTAGAACTTTGCCGCACACACCTAATCCATAAGAAATAAAACAAATCACCCATCATAAACTTTATACTTTGGAAACACCACACATAGGTATCTCCACATCCAAAAACATGAAGAACAAGGCCTGGGAATGGGGAAAGAAAAAATAAATCATGAATAAAATTAATTTATCTTAATGAAAATACAACGAAACCTATAATAAATCCACTAAGAAAGAATGGGGATAAATCCACATATAAGGGAGGAGGGCTATGCATGTTGGGGGGGGGGGAACCCTCTAGAAAATAAAAACATAGTAGGTGAAATTTAGTAATTTTCTAAATTTTAATGAGTTGTATATCGTCATAGGGTGAGGAAAACCATGCACCAACCATAAAGGTGACACTATCCACCAAAAATATTCCATAATTATTTCTCTGGGATGTTGAACTATTTTAAAAATTATTCTCATACAATGTGAAATCGCATAGTCAAAAAATGTACCACCACTTGTACTGTTGCTGCACAGTTAACAAAACCTATGCCATACCATGCATCGTAGTATATCACCCAAAAACACCTTGTTTTAGCCCTTAGAAAAAATGTTAAATTTTAGAATGAAATCAAGGATAAATATAACTTAAAATAAAATGTACGATTAACCCAGTGGGTTTCACACCAATATTTTTGTTGAAATACATTGTTAGGTATCCTTCATCAGGTCATGGATATGAGCTTTTTCCATTACATACATTGAACTATTCCAGTTAGTTTCCCTAGTGTGGGTAGGTGAGTGGGATAACCTCTGAATGACATTGGAATATGCTTTCATCTCCCCTTAGATCAAGGGAATGGAGGAATTTGAGACTAATCTTAAGAAAATTTTAGAATAATATGATGAATTACAATAGTTTTGCAGGAATATAATCCTAACCCAAATATTTTTTTTCAGAATGTCTTAACCAGAACCGATTATAATGAGAATATAAGCTTGATCATGATATTCGTTATTCAGTGGAATATGCTATGGATACTCTTCAATAAAAATTGACATATGGCCCCCCTCTTAGTTATCTCTCAAAATATTCCTTTGAGATACTTTGACATCATCCAAGGTATGAATATAATCCTTTTCCCTGTTGAATGTTGGAATATAATGGAGAGAGTCTTCAGTTGTTGTTACTATTATAATAATTTAAAATAAAATCCACTAATCATTGGAAATAATATGAGCCTATCCCTTTATTTCCATTAGGATATATTTATGGGATTTTTGTTATGAGAATAGGGTTATAATCCCATTCCATGGTGATGGTAAGGATATGAGCCTAGTCAAATCCTTTATATTCTACTAGGATATGATAATAGGTTTCAAATGAGAGGGATGTATTATATACCTACTCTTGGGTTGATTTAGGATATTCAGAATTGTTCCTTGATATGCTTCCATGGAATTCTAGAATTATTGCTGACCCAGAGTAGGGATATAATCCTACTATTTAGTTTCTATCATTGTGTATTAATATACAACTTATATGGGATTGAGATATGATACCATTACACTTATTTAGATCTTGGATATTGGGAATTCATAAAAGACTTCATTTTATACCCCACTAAGGTATGGTATATATGTGTGGTCTCACTTCGTTGGAAAGTTCCCAAACTGATTTGCAATGATCACAACCACCACCAACATCATTGTAGAATTTCTCTATTGAGGAGGTGACCAGTGAGGCATGAAAAATTAAATAATTTTTTACACAAACTCTATATTGAAGATTGTACCATTGATCTAGTAATCCCTCACAAACACATTAGATGTTTTTTGTTGGAGATGATTCATGGGTGAGAGAATAAAATTAGATTGCATTCAATTTCTTGGGAAACAATCATGGAACATGATCATTTCTAGGATGGTTCCATTGATGTAGTTATAAGGGGGATCTAGGCTAAGTAATCCTATAAAAAATAAAAAACACAGACAATTAAACATGTTAGTGCAACATCATATGTAAGAATACATGGAAAATCGACCGGTTTCATTAGAAAATGATTACTCATTATTGTTCATTATCAAAATATTTACAATGGTTCCACCATTTGTTTTGTGGGACATGCTATAAAAAATGGTTTGACATGTAGAAAACATAGTTATCTCTTAGTATAAAAGAATTCAAACCATGTTTAACTTTTTTTAATTGGGTTTTTTTGTTGGAATTTTATTGGGGAATCCAAAAAAATAAGATGGTTCCAATATCCATGAAAATAACTATTATTATGGACCTTGATTATAATATAAAGTGACCATTGGGATTTATTAACATTGAGGATTAAGGATGTGTTTTGGTTGAGGGAATGAGAGGTCATTATAATCTCTCCGTTTGTGGGGTAATTATTTCTTACATCAAAAAATTTATATAGATTTAACTTATATTCCTGAATCCATACCTAAAATCGAGTTCCTAACTCATCAAACTCTTAATGAAAGAAATATATAATAGTTATGCATCGATGTGAATATTCATATGTTTTAGAGGTTATCTATATATAATTAACTTATTAGTGATGATTAATTTTGGATGCTACAATTTAAACACAAAAAACTAGGAACTCTGGATTTATAGATATCCAAGGAGGTGAATGGTGTAAATGGTATCAATATTGGGAATATAAAGTGGTATTACGATACATCCTTGTAAAATGAATCATAACCCATGTCATGTGGTGATATCTAATGGGTCCCATCATACCATTTATGTTTATGTGACAAGGATCAATCTTTTTTGTTTTAACATTATATAATAGAGAATACTAATAGAAATATTCCTAGTTATGGTTGGTGTGGGGATTATATAGGAGAATCACTTTTTGGTTTACCTTTAATTTAATATAGACTAATAATGCAATGTATTTTTCACAAGGATGTTGGACTTGTGAGAATGGGTTGGTTTTTTAATGGATATAGCTTGGCCTGGTTAGGTATGGTTTCATTAGGAATATGCCATGGATGAGATTAATATGGTGATTAGATATATGGAATATATACATCTAGATGGAGGCAATATTTTATCAAAAATATTTCCCGATGTGTAGGATTCATAGAGAATATAGACCCAGTGAATGGGATATTCATGATCATAAAGAATATAGAATGGTGAGAGAGGAAATGAGTGGATTCAGGGGGAATATTTCCCTTTACAATGTAATGATCTTATTTTTGAATCCTTGGAAGGTTTCTTACATAACCCGGTTAATAGGAATCAAATATCATATATTTTGAATTTCATAGTTTAAGGTCATGTGGAATGACCGTACCATTCATTTTAACATCATAAAGTAAGTTTGTTTTTGGATTTTTATATTATATGAAAAGGGCATTTTCCATTTCATTTAACATTATGTTTTGGAGAATTATATTTCATGAATGATTCAAATATAAATGATTGAGGGGTTTCTATGAATATGGGGACTTTCCTTTGGTATATTGTGGCTCATTTGGTGGATAAGACATCCATTATTGAGATAGAAATTATATATTTATACCAAGGTGGTGGCCATATTGGGGAAATTATAATTAAGATATTTTCATAATAATCTCATATCTCTAAGAAAATTTGTTTCATTCTTGGCATGAGAATAATGAGACAGTAAACGATCAACAACTTTATATGGGAGTGTAAACTAAGATTTTAATGGGGCTTACTTAATATGGCTTCCTAGATATGATTCAACTAATTGGTGACTTTCATAAAGGCATGAGAAATTTTGGTTTACACTTAGTTGGAGGCCCAATATAGAAACCCCCAAATCAATGAGAAGAATAAAACCCCCCATTGAGTATGAATTTGGGGCTTACACCTAGAGAAATCCATTTTTGGTGACTACCTCCCCCTTCAATGATGAACAAGGGAGGGGATATAAAGGATATGCGGGATATGGAATCCTATAAGAAATACTAGGTTCTTACTTCAGGAGGGATTCCCTACCTCTGGATATTTGATTGAGGTTGTGTAGTTACCTAGGCTAACTAAATAAAAGAGAGCAATCATACTGATTGGGAAACCTAAGCTATGATAACCACTGCTGGTACCCTTATGAAAATGACCCTCATTCTCAATGGAATAGAAGATCATGACACCATTAGTGTTTTTTCATTTTTGAAGGAAACCCCATGGTACACATCTTACTAAGGTAATACATGATCAAAAAGGTGTGTGTATATACTAATTCCCTAATCATATATATTATGATTATTTATAGGAGGATTCATGTTTTCCTTTTTAGGGGTTTTACAATAGTGGAAAAAATCCATAGATATCACTCAAATTGGATCAATATGTTGTGGAATTCAGTGTGTAGGAGGTAGATTTCTTAAATGGATGACCCTTTGATATAGGAGGATCTCCAAAAAACGGATTTCATGATATGACATTGTAGACTAAGCACTGCATAGCTAACCTTGTGGGATTTTTATCATGATATTGCTTCAGGAGCCTGACCTGACGTGGTTGGACTATGGGCTTGTCCTTGAAAACATGTCTCATGATTTTGGCCCCATGAGGATGGCTTATGGGATTTTCCTTGCAAGGTTAGCACACATTTGTGGTATTAGACGGTTGGTTTGTGTTATTGACCTCTTTAGAATGACTCATAATCTTAGCCTTAGGAGTGTAACTCACTTTTTTTATTTTTCATTGAGGGATTTTACATTCAACTAATTATGGGTTTGTTAGAGATAATTTCAAAATGAGAAATCTCTTGTCTCGTTATTCTCCTCCTATACTCATACTCTCAAATCCAAGATTTTTTTGGGAAAAGGAAAGGTGTATTTATAAGCACCCTAGGTTTATGAGATGCCTAAATATATGGACATGTAGAGGTTCCACATGTCCAAGTAATCATAAAAAGGAACCACTTGTTCCTGTGAAAAAACATGCTACAAAAACATAGGGCAGGGTTCTCCATGGGTTCAAATATGTGGTGTGGCGAACACATGGCTAGAGTATAAGATGATTCCACCTCGAGGAGAATTAAGAAAGGTTCCTTAATACCAAGAGGTTGGGGCCTTTGTTAGGTGATCCTATAGAAGTGACCACATAATGTTGGATGACAGAAGGGGAAAATTAGGGTGGTAAAATTAATCACTTTGGCACCATGTTGTAGGGTTCTGTTCTTGTTTTGAAACCTCATAGTGTTCAGTGTTTCAATAGATTTGATTGTTCTTTACCAAAAAATCATCAAATTATATTTTGTCTTAATTTTTGTTATTTTGACTTAAAACATTGCTGTTTTTTAATTTTTTAGACATCAAAATCACTAGATTCCACTAAAAATAAATATTATGTGACTCAAAAGTACATGAAGGGAAATGCCATGGTAGAAATATCCATCCCTCTGACCTTATAAAACACTGAACCCAATAACTAATTGTTGAGTATTTTATGAAACTAGAGAATATACTGAGGTGATAAATCCAAAATCATAATAATTGTTCCTAGACTAAAGGTTAATGACCAAGAATTATATTGAAGTTTATGGTGTTAGAGGCTTCTACAGTCTATATATATTGAGACATTCCATTTCTAGTGTCTTTGGGTATATATTAATAAGGATAATGATTTTTGGGTTGTGTTTTAAGGTTTTATACAAATTCCATAGATAGGGAATAAGGGGGATCCCACTACAAACATTCTTGAAAAAAATATAGAGGAGGTGGGTCAATACATATGTGGAATGGAAACAATGGAGCATAATGTTGAGGAACAATCCCCAACCATCCAACATGTTCAGGGGATATATGATAATAGGAATGTTAAAGGGGGATCAACTAATCCATTTATGAAGAGTGGGATGGCACCCTTAACGTCGAATATGTAAGATAAATATCCTCATAAATGGATATATTCAATTTTAAAATTTCCTCTAACAACTTCCAATCTGTTTTTGTTTTTTACAAAGGCTTGAAGAAGAAGAGGTACTGGTGATGTCTCCTTAGTTTTCCAAGGGTGGAATATTGGTAGGTATTTTTATGGATTTAGCAACCTCAGAATAAGGGGACCTTTTTAGGAAAAAGGATGATGTTAGAGGCTAAGGTATGGACCCAAAATATACTTTCCCAACCACATGATTTTTGGCCCTATAATAAAGTCTAGATATCCCTCCTCATGGGCCTAGCACCAATTAAATGCTGAAATATTGGACATGCACATTCACACAACAAAGGAGGTTGGTGTTCAATAATTTACTTTTATCTCCCAGTAAAATATTAATATCTAACACTATTCAATTGAAGATTATCACCTCTCATTGATTTAACCTTATATGGAAAACATGGATAATGTTGTAGAAGAATGGGTCCAATTAAGTAATGGATCCATCCTTGATACTTTGTATCCATGTATCTTATTAAGTCCTCTTTAATATTTCTAGTTAGAATGTATATATTATTACTTCAAACATTAGTTCCTTACATATTAAGTAGTAAAGATGAAGTTTTCCTATAGTACCATGATATTGTGATGCTTCTTGGAATCACATTAGAGCCCTAAAAAAGAAAGGGGGGATGACACAAAGACCCATGTGGAATAATTTACTATTATAAAGGGGGGCTAGGTTCTTTAGAGTAATGTTTGAGTTGGAATGATAGAGGCCTTGGTAGTGGATATTCTTAAGAATCGATCTGATCCTATAATTACAATGAGAAAAACATTGAGGTAGGATTATATGAGAATCATTAGTTATTGTGAATAAAATATTTTTATTATGTAATTTCAAGTTATCATTGGGATTTTTTTTGAATCCAACCTACTGATAATTATAGGTCTTGATTAAGTTGTTAGTCTTGGGGAGATTTAATAATACATGAGAGAGGACACAAGTATGGATGCCCCAAACCATTAGGAATATTTTCAAGAACTCTTAGAAGTATCCACTAGAAATGTAGGGAAAGGTCTACCCAAAAAACTAAGCTAATCACCCAAGATGATGAAATGATGATGGCAAGGGAGATTATCTCCCTTTTATAATCTAATTTTGTAGCTAAAGAAGATCCATTGTCAATAATTTTTTTCTCTATAGGTATCTTAATTGATCAATTCTATTTGTTTAAAATGATGTTCTTAGTAATATAGGTAAATTATGAATGTTTTTATTCCATTGTGGAATCTATTTAAAAATATATTTGAAAATCACCCTCAGGATAAGTGGTAATTCACTCAGGGGGTGTTGAATCGATGAATTAATTTCTTTTTCTATTTAATTTATTTTTTTTCTTATTCATCTTAATTTTAGACCGTTGTTACACACTATAATGAATAAAAATTATTGGTGAAACAAATTTACATAGTTCTCTACTCAAAATGAGTAACTAGTCCTTAGAATGATCCACATGTACATGAGACAATATAGCCCACAAATTTCATAATGTGAATTAAAAATCAGAATTATTTATCCTTTAATTTTGATATATGAGTGTCTCCAAACTATGTATAGTTCTAGAACAAGATCAAAAATATTAAATCTATTTCTAAATAACAAGTGGGCCTGCCTCTGAGTTTGAATTATATTAAGTCCTTGTCATTATAATTATTTTAATTCTTCCTCTTATTGATATATATATTCTACTTTCACAATAGGAAGTATTATATATTTATTTAATACACTTTCTCACTTAAATATTCTATTTTTATAACATGAAAATTTATTTTACAATAGAATCCAATATAATTTTTCTGAAATTAACAATGGTCTTTAACTTCAATTTTGAATTTAGAAATAAAATATTCAAAAAAATAATTACATTCAACCAATATTAACATCATATTTACATTTTCCCCTCTTCCTATTTTTTAACAAATGGTGTTTTGATGATCATCACGACACTGTAACATGTATTGAATCATAGGAAAACAATTTTCATCAATGTTGGTTCTTCTATCATGTCACAACCGTTTTCTCAACAGAAAGAACCATAATCTTCTTCAGAATAACAAAAACCTTAAATCTAATGGATTAGAATACTCATTTAAAGATAATATTTATTTATCCTATATATCATGATCATGTGAACTATATTTCACTATTCTAATTTTAATATTATCTTGATGTCTCTGAAGCCAATTTAAATTAATAGTCACAAAAATGAATTTAATGAATTTTCATGATAAAAAATATATTATTGAATGAATTAAAAAATAAAAATATTGATAGGTGGTATGTGGGATGATAAATGTTCTTAATTTTAATCCATCGACCATTTTTTTTCAATTTTCATCATATAAATAAATTTATGACCCTTAAAGTCTAAAAAATGTGTTACCATGATTATGGTTTAAAAGGGTTAAAGAAAAGATTAAACCAAAATATAAGGATTAAAATGGCACAAAAACCTATATGAATTTCAATTATTGAGGATATTTCAACATCATTCTATTTTTTAGAAAATACATGGACATTTAGATTAATTATATTTGAGAAATAAATTAATTATGAATAAATATTATATGTAATTCTAAGCGTTCCCACTCCTCACTTATAAAACAACACTTATACTTCTATTTTATAAATAAAATTTGAGAACAATAGATCTACCAATACCTAACCTAATATATTACTAGAATCCTTTCCTTATTCCAATATCTTCTTGCATTACCCCTAATACCATCTAGTTCAAGCCTAAGGTGTAAGCTAAACGAAGCCTCTCAAAGATGAGGTAATCATCTTACCTGACTATTTCAAAGTTTATTTATTATTTTAGTTCTTATAAATCTATTATGTAATCATAAAATAATTAAACTAGTATAAAAAATATTCTGAGATGTTATTATTATTATGGTACAACCATTCTCCACCTTTATTCCATTAAATGGGAAATGAATGTATCACTCATGAGTACATGCAGATTGCTGCCACCAAATAGTGATATGATTCATTTCCCATCACCATAATTCATGTTTGGTTATTATTATTGATTTAATATATATATATTAAATTTATTATATTATTTTTCATCTATTAATATAAAATATTACCCACATTCTTACCTTCCCATCCATTTGAAAATAATAACATCACTCGTGCATACGTATAGACTACCCCATCCACATGGTACCAAGATTAATTTTTCTTTTCTGCTATAAATGAATTTCAATAAAGATAAATTTAATGAATATATATATATGATATTTTTTGATATATTAATTATTTTTTAATAGTAAAATATTGTTCACCGTTCCTGCACTCCAGCTATCAAAATGTTGAAACATCACTCTTGTGTACGTGCGATTACCAACTCCATGAAGTGATGTAATTTATATTTCATAACCACATTATGTGAATAGTTTTAAAAGTGTATATAATGATTAAATATGATACATATTAAATTATTAAAAATTAAGAGATGATTGAACCATGTTCAAAGTACAAGGACTGAATCTTCCAAACTAAAACATGCAAAAAAAGAAGAATTTATCACATAGAACAATGAGTTTAATAAATAACTGTTAATAAATGGGTGATAAGATGTTATAAGAAAATAATATATGGTATTATAAGTATGAATACTTATCTATATTAGATTTATAATAAATTTATATTTATTATAAACAAGGCTTTAACCAGTACAATGTAAGAGAATACTAAAGGTAAGGGTTTCTCGCCTCATATTTTTTCTTGTGAGACATAAGACATATTCACCACTTATTTCATTCACATGGTTTATATAATAAAACTTTTATATTTTATATAATTAATATCTTTTTATTTATGTTATTTGAAGTCTAATTTGATGTTTTATCTTTCTTGGGGGTTTTGATTTAGAAGTTAACAAAGGGATAATAGATTTAAGTTAAAATATCATATCTATTCAATATTTTCTAGGATAAATTTATATTTATGGAAATTATATGGATTGTATTTTCTAAAACCCATATATATTCTTCTCATAATTTTATTCCTATAATTTTATAGTAATAATTCCATTTTACTCTGCTTTATACATAAAATGAATGAGAAATTCTTTTAAAGTAAAATCATTCTTATTTTCTCTTTGCTCAAAAAACTTTTTTACATGTCCATCTCAGATAAAATGATTTTAAGAATATTTTTTGTTTCAATTCAATACTTTTTAAAATAAATTTTCTACCAAATATTAATTTATTTTAAATGTTTTCAAAATAAATTTTAAGAATGATTTCCAAACTATTTATTTATGACATTTTACAAAAGTGAGAAAGGAATAATTATTTTAATATTTTATGCATGAACCAATTTTCCTACCATTATGACTATTCATTAAATTGAAAATTCCATGAAAAAATTCCAATGCTATTTTCATTGAAAATATTATATCTTAATATTCCATGAATTTTTGTTTTTAAAATATTGAGAGAAATAGGTATTTTTCTAGTTTTCAAATAAATTTTTGAATGTTCTTTTAATGGTATTTCTCATCCATGTAAACATCCTTTAAGGTTTATTATGATTTACCAATTAAATTATTTTAAAATAACATCCACTATCATACTATGGATGGATTATTATGATTTAAGGATGACTCTATGAAACCTTTTTTCCCATGGGTTAGTTAAATTATGATGAAATCCTTATGAATTCTATTTATTTTCCATGGGGTATTCTATGACGAATTAAATGAATGTTTGTGAAAAAATTTCATTCAAATAGGTTATTATATGTTGAAAGAATGTAATTTTTATGAAACACATTTCCTTTAAATGGGGTATTATTCAATAAATTGGTGAATATTTTATGATCCTATAAAAGACTTACATATAGTTTCAATATATGACAGGTGTGACTAGAATTAAATATCCCTCTAATTAATTGAGTAAAGAATGATATATTTTGAGAGAATAAAGACTATAATGGGGAGTGAAACATTTTAATAAGGGACTATATCCACTATAATAGTCTGGGGAGTGAACCTTAACTAAGGAAATGAAGTAATGAGGCATGGATCCAATCATACTTGAAACTCTTAGTAGCAATTCATGACTAAGGAAATGATTTTCAATGATTATTTGTATGCAAAAAAAAACCCAGTGTATTATGATTATGATATGTTATCATAAATCATGATTAATTATCAATGATTCCACACTCTTATGATTTCAGAATTTTGTTATGATACATCCTTATTCAATTATTCATGATTATCTATCTTTTATTGATTGAGGGTGAATTTAGTATCTTATAATCATTTAATCATACCTTTATTTAATTTTATGCTCAACCATGATAGTTTTTTGATATATACTATATTTAACCTTGTTTGGTATAATATATCACCAATTATTCTATTTTTTTCAATGTTAAGAAGAAAAGTTTTATGTAGGTTATGTGTAAGATGTGTACTATGTGAGTAGAAATTTGTGGGACCTATTGATGATATTTTATGAAATAATATGGTTTTGTATATAGTCTACAAAGATACTAAATATTTATGGTTATGGTGAATGTATTTTTATAATATATACTGTATATTTATCTTATATAGTGAAATATTTGTGCATATAAATATATGGTCACCTCATGGTGCTACCCACCATAAGAAATAAGTTATAATAATCGAATCTGATCCACAGTGCTCCACTCCATTGGAACCTCCTAGAGATAAAACATCTTACAGTGGTCCACTAACCAGCTAACTTCATCCCATATGAAAATATATACAAGGTTCCCCTCTTTTCGCATTTTACCTATCTCCTTTCGCGATGCTTTGAAAGGAGTGGATCCGAGCGATGCAAAGGTATGTAAACAACCTCTTTTCAGAAAGCTTGAGGATGGAAGTTTTTTGTTTGATGCAGATCCGGAAGCCATTGTTCAAAGGGAACAACTATGAAAATTCTCCATTATTGGCCGAATCTCATACAATTCAGGTGATCGGCCTTGGTCTCTGCTTGATCTAAAAAGCCGGATTGCACATTTCTGGGGCTTCTCTAAATGGAAGATGGTTTCTATATGTAAAGGGTATTATCACATCCTATTCATCACACAAGTTGAGCTTGATCAGGTATGGAAATTTGGTCATTTGCATCTTAATCTTGGCTATTTTAGGATTTCAGATTGGGATTCTGATTTTAATCCTTTTACTCACAAAAACTCGATGGCACATGTCTGGGTTAGGATTCATGGTCTTAATTGGTTTTATTGGAACCCAAAATTTTTGAATGATATAGCTTCCTGCATAGGTTCCCCCATCAAAATAGATCATAGAACCCTGAATGGTGGACTTGGTTTATATGCTAGACTAATGGTTGAGGTCAACCTAGCCAACGTTTTACCAACTACTATTGGTTTCAATACTCCTACTCATAGAATTGAAATCAACATTGAGTATGAAAAGTTGCCTCCTTTCTGTGATGTGTGAAAAATGAATGGGCATAATTTTTCCACATGCAAGGTGGTTAAAAAAAAGATGGACCCCCCATAAATAATGATTGGAAAGAGGTTTCCTATGGTAAAAAAGGGAAATTTATTTCTGATAACTCTGAGCACACTAAAAAAAAGCCAGATGTTTGGGTTAAAAAGCTTAACGCTCCTGCTTCTTTAGAAGGTAAATCTTGGAGTGTTTTAGTTGATAAATAATAAGCCTCTCATAGAAATGAATCTACTAATTTGGGTTTAGAGGCCATAGTGACTGGGGAAGATGCAAATAACTTTGATAAAATTCCTCTCACTGTCCCCAACACCTCTGCTTCTGCTAGTATTTCTAGAGCTGTAACTTTTCAGGAAAATGATATAAAGGTCTTGGAGGTCTCTCCTCCTGTGGTCCATGAAGGCACTCCGGATGTTTTCTCTAAAGCACATGGTGAGAAGGGGATAATCCCAGACTCAGGTAACCCTGTATTTGAGATACCTGTTGCTAACCTTGTTATCTCCAATTCTGATTTGCCTAGTTTAGTGCAGCACTCATCTATTGCAAGTACTGGTGATTCTAAAATTGTCCATAATTCTACATGTGTTTCTGATACTGTTGCACAAACTATTACTTTTTCTGCTAACATAGAAATCTCCAAGACTTTGGCTGACTTACATACTGCTACTCTGTCAAATATGCTTGCTAGAAATGATAAATCTATAGCTCTTTAATTTGTTAATGCTTATGTTCCGGTGCCTGTTCAATCTCAAGATGTTGTCTCCCTTTTGGTTAGCAGGGGGAATCTAGTTTACCTTCTAGAGAACAGAAACCTGCTTCTATTTCTGTTCCTCAGATTCATGAGAGTTTGAGTTCTGCTTTGCATGTTGACAACTCTATTTCTCTATCCTATTCTGACTCTGCCTTGGTAGAGCCCATGACACACCCTCTCCCTAAACATTCCTCTGCTCTTGCAGCTGTTCCCATGCCCAGTCCTCTTTCCTCTTCGGACATGGCCACACCAGTTGATCTGTATGTGTCACAATCTTATTATGATCAGTTACCTGTACATGGAGCTTTGCGAGAACAGCCTCTGGACAGGTCTAAAATTAAGGATCCTTTACCTCCTATCATAAATCCTAGATCTAATCTGAGAGCAAATGACTTGAAAAACTCTGAAAACCAAGAGTCCAAACTGGATACCAAACAAAAACCCCCTCCCTCCCCAATGGTCACGAGGTCTCAAGGGACTAAAGGTGCTGGGAAATCAAAAAATAAGAAGGGTCCTACCCAAAATCCTAATTTGTAATGAATATACTATTTTGGAACTGTCAAGGTGTGGCCAATCAAGACACCTCCATCACTCTTAGGAGGTTTTTAAATAATCACAAACCTCTGCTTTTTGATATTTCTGATCCGAAAGTTACTTTCAAAATGAATTTCTTAAGGTCTGGTTCTCCCAACTACAATTTCCTAGGCTCCTGCAAAAGAGATTCTAACTCTGATTCTATGTGGTTCTTTTTCCATAACTCTCGGAAAAATGTCACCATTTTTAGATCTTCTGATCAACACTTTACTTGTAATTTTTCTTGGAATGATCGACATATTTTTTGTACTATGGTCTATGACAAGAATAGATATCAAGATATAAGAGACTTATGTAATGATCTTATTGATTTGTATAAATGCATTCAATCTCCTTGGATGGTCATGGGTGATTTTAATGCCATCCTTAGTCCCTGTGAAAAAATTGGGCCCTCTCACCTTTCTATATCCTCCAGGGAATTCAGAGTAGCTATTGAAGATTGTAATCTTTTTGAAATCACTCTTTCTGGGGCTAAATTTACTTGGTACAAACATCACCATAATAAAAAAGTTTCTAGTAAGCTCGATAGGGCCTTTGTTAACATGAAGATTCTTGATAGCTGGGATAATATTTCTAGTGTTACTCTCGCTAGGATCAATTCCGATCATCATCCTATTCTTGTTATCCTTCTCACAAAAGAAAAGAAATATGCCTTTCCTTTTAAATTTAATAATGCTTGGTCTTCGAATCCTGATTGTGTTGCTTTCATTCAAAACATCTGGAATTCTATGAAACACCAACAAGATTCTTTTGCCTATTTATATAAGTTGAAAACTCTTAAACATGCCCTCAATGGCTGGTGTAAATCTTCAATTTCTCAAATTGATCTAGATATTTCCTTACTTGAGAAAGAGCTTAGTAGTTTTCAATCTCAAAACACCAACTATGATTTCATTCTGGATCCTCAATTGGAAGTGAATATCTCTGTCAAACTTAACTCCTTGCTTACTTTCAAAGATAAAATTCGTAAACATATGTTCAGGACCAAATGGCTCACTGATGGTGATCGTAATACCAAATTCTAAAATTGTCTTCAAAGAATTAGAAAGATTAATAGTCCTCTTTCTAAACTTACTATTGATGGTGTGATCACTGTTTCTAAAGAGGCCATCTCGGATCATGTTACCTCTTACTTTTATAATCTCTTTAATGGTCCAGGTTCAATCACTAATCTTAATCCTGATCTTATTCCTCTATTGGTGGATAAAAAGGAAAATGACTTGCTTTTGAGCACTCCTCTTGATCATGAAATCAAAGACACTGTATTTGGCCTCAATCCCGATAGTGCTCCTGGCCCTGATGGGTTTAACAATGGTTTTTTCCAAAAGCATTGGGACATAATTCACATAGATGTTTGTAACCTTGTTAAAAACTTTTTTCACTCGTGGTCTTCTCCCACATGGAATCAATGCTCAATTTTCAACTTTAATTCCTAAGGTTGAAAATGCCACTGAGATCCATCAATTCAGACCGATTGATCTTATTAACACGATTTTCAAAATCATAACCAAAATCATTGCAAATAGACTTTCTCCTATTTGCAATAAAATTGTTTCTTGGAACTAGTTTGGTTTTATCAAAGGAAGATCCATTCAAGATTGTATTTTCCTTACCTCTGAATGATTTAACATTTTAAATAAAAATAATAGAGGAGGATGTGTGGCCATCAAACTGGATATTAAAAAAGCTTTTGACACTATTGACTGGAACTCTATCTTTAAAGTGCTAAAAAGATTTGGATTTCAAGACCTTTTCATTGAAAGAATTAGGATCTTATTTCTTTCAGCTCACATCTCTGTCCTTATTAATGGAACTCCTAGAGGGTTTTTTACATGCTCTAAAGGTGTTAGACAGGGTGACCCTCTTTCTGCTATCCTTTTTGTCATTGCTGAGGATTATCTTAGTAGACTCCTCAACAGTTTGGTTGATCAAAGTAACCTTAAACCTATACAGGTCGCTAGAAATCTTAATGCCCCCACTCATCTTCTATATGTTGATGAAATTATCCTGTTTTTAAAAGGGGACCAAAAGAATATACAGACTCTTAAGGAAGCCATTGCTCATTATGAGGAGGTCTCCGGTCAAGTGATCTCTTGGAATAAATCTTTCATTTTCTTTGGTAAAAATTTTCATGTCGGTAGGAAAAATAGTACTACCAATTATTTAGGTATTAAAGAAGGACTAATTCCCTTTACCTACTTAGGAGTTCTTATTTTCTGGGGGCGACCCAAAGTCAGTTATTTTGCTAATGTTGTTGACCAGATTACAAAACAACTTTCCATTTGGAAAGGGAAATCTCTCTCCATGGCTGGGAGAATTTGCTTGGTCAAATCAACCATTGTGTCTAAAATGGTTTACTCCCTCATGATTTATATATGGCCTGCTGGCATTTTCAAGAAAATTAATACCTTTATTAAAAATTTTATCTGGACTGGAAGTATTCTTGAAAGGAAGCTTGTCACCATTCCTTGGAATTCTTGTTGTAGACCTATTGATAGAGGTGGGATTGGCATAAAAAATTTAAAGCTTTTCAATGATGCTCTCCAGGCTCATCTCACTTGGCATATTATTAATTCCCCTTCTAAAGCCACTAACTTTCTGTATCACAGATTTCTTTCTAAGCTTTTAAAAGGGAATCTCAATTTCATTAATTCTTCCATCTGGCCATCTATCAGGGACTCTTATCATAAGAACATGGAGAATTATAGATGGATGTTTAGTGTTAACTCTTCTATTAACTTTTGGTGTGGTAAATGGTATGATAACACCTTGATAACTCTGTTACCTTCTAGTCATACTCCTGAGGACACTAATCAATCTATAAAAGATGTTCTTCAATTTCATCATCATGATCTCCCAGATAATATTATGGAAATCATTGATAATCATTCTTTCTCTCCTGATGGTGATTTCCTGGTTTGGGAACCTGCCCCTAATGGTGTCCTAGACTCCAAAAGCTTTTATAAGCATAATTTCTCTCACTTTGAATCTAGTTATAGTTGGGTAATTTAGTTTAATAAACCTTGGATTAAACCCTCCAGGCTCACCCTTATATGGCGTATTTTCCATAATAGATTGCCTACTGATACTATTCTCCAAAATTTTGGGATCCATCTTTGTTCTAAATGCCGCTTATGCAACCAACACAGGGAGGATGCAGATCATCTTTTCCTGTCTTGTGCGACAGCCTCTTCATTATGGAATTTTGTCTCTGATCTTTTCAATTACAGATGCTATTTTACTGATTCTATTTCTTTGTTTCTAATAAACTGCACTAGATCTGATTTTTCTTTGCAGATCAACAACATCTGGTTGGCGACAGTGGCAGAGCTCATTCATGAGATCTGGTATGTTAGAAATGATCTTATTCATAATAATCATTCTTTTAATCTCAATGTAGGAAAATCTCGGATCCTTGTGGCAATCCAAGAAGCTGCTTTTATTCAAAAAGATTGTTGCAACAACTCAGTTGGAGACTTTGAGATCCTTCGCCATCTCCGTGTTCCTAGAAATTATCCAAAGCCAAAACGCACCTTCGAGGTTTTCTGGCAGGCTCCAATGCAGGGATGGATCAAAGATAATGTTGATGGTGCATCAAAAGGAAATCCAGGTCCTACCAATTGCGGTGCTATTTTCAGAGTCTCTGCTAGCCAGTGTTAGGGCTGTTTCTTCATTGGATGTGGTCACTCGTCATCGCTGGAGGCGGAACTGCTGGGTGTCATCCATGCTGTTGATTTTTCTCTTCAAAGAGGTTGGAGGAAACTATGGATTAAGAGTGATTCATCCACCATCATTCATGCCATATGGAATGGCAGCACTCATCTGGCATGGAAGCATACTTCACGTTGGATGAACTGCCTTAACTTGCTCCACAGGATTGATTATATCGCCACCAATACTTACCGTGAGGAAAACTCCATCACTGATGCTCTTTCCAAGAAAGGAGTTCACCAGCGGATGACTTGGAGGGACTCCCTGCCCGCTGATTTATTTGAACTCTTTGATAGAGATTGTAAAAAAATCCCCTATTTCAGACTCTTGTAACATTCTTGCTTTTTTAATAATAATTTGTGCTTTGGTCTTTGACCAAAGAATTACCTTTAAAAAAATATAGAAGGTTCCCCTCTCACCATGTCTATTCTCATGAATAACACTTTTTAGACCTACTCCATATGACTATACTAAAATAATCAGTCACATATCCTGAAACATACTAAAATGAAATATCTTCCTTCATCCTAGAATTTAAAATAACAATCCCACAGGTAGGGTCCCACTCATTATATGAGGCATGAAACTTACTATACTTGTTTCAAAATAATTTTTTTTTAAAAATGGAACATTCATTCCATTTTTATCAGATGATCGACCCCATGAACCATGTTATGGAGTTGGGTTTTATCCCCTAAGTCACTTGATGAAATAGATTCACCCACTGAATCATGCAAAAAAATAGGGTTTCACCCCGGAAATATGCAAAAAATTATGGGTCACTCCATGTGTCACCCTTAAGCCATACCAAGAGCACACTGATCTTGATGCATATTCACCAAATCCAACCAAAAACCAACCCAAATTCCAAGTACTATATTTTTGAAGGAACCAAATTATATCATATCTAATCACACACTAGAACCCCGGTGCCAACTGGACCATCATCCAACCATCTCACCATATCCCTGGCCCATCCAATAGGAAGGTCATTAACCCAAGACCAATATAATGATCCTAACCATAAGATTATTAGTGTCATCTCCTAAGTATCTAATGGTCATCATCTATAACACATGACCTATCCATTAATGAAAAAAATAACTAAAATGTTCATGCTTAATAATAATTACTCTTTTACAAGATATATAAATTCATTACCCCTTTATAACTCTTGAAAACACCATCCATGACATTCACTGATGTTCACTAACTAAACAGGGTCAAACACTCAAATGAATAATGGTACACTACCCACTATATTCCTTGGGAACCACCTCAAAAGGTTCCATCAATGCATTTGTGTTATTCCTCCTATGATTCACTCATCTATCTCCTGAAACATATTTCTATTATCAACTATGATCATTCATTCCACTACTCCTGATCAAATTCAACTATCTCTAATCTAGAGGTAAATTTAATATTTTATCATAATTCTTGAGAAAACATGCATGTAGTTTATAGTAAATTTCAATCACCCTTCAGATCACACCCATTCTTCATTGATTTTATCTTCCACAGGTCCCACATGTATGTTATGTATGTTACCACTATCTCATTTGAAAACTGATGGGAGTACAATCCATTACAATCCATACACAGAAACATGACTCTTTATACTTTTAGTCACACACCATCGAATATAGGCTCTAGAGCCTATCCACATGTGTTTCCCCTCATGCATGCTAATCATTTCAAGTTAGGATAACTCATGGAAATCCTCTTCTAAACTAGGAACAAAAAATGTGACAATATAAACCACATTATTATCCATCACAAAAAATTATACCGAAACCAAAATAATCTACCCATACTTGTTCCACTCAATAAAAATTATCAAGTTTATATTCGGTAAGTCACAAAAATGGCCTTTCCCTTCAAAGTCTATCATTTTACTATGACACTCTCTGTGCCTCTCATCCCAAGGCACTAGCACCCAATTTTTTATTCTAATAAATCCCCATGGCATAACCATGCCTATTAATTTCCCTATTACCACACCTTCTTCATTGGAAACAACTAAAAAAATATATATGCGTCGTTACACCATTAAAAAATTATTTAGATTAGTCCAACCCCTCTCATGGGATTCCCTCAATCATATAAGTCACTGACTCACTAAAATGTGGATTCTTATCTAAGGGTATCTGGGTCTCACACCAAACACAAACAATAAATATCAATTTAAAGACTCATGGTAATCCTCTTGTACCAATTCCGAGAAAAAAATCAGGGCATCAAAATTCTAAACAGCCCACTTTAAATTCTCATAAAAAAAATCCATGAGGCACCCCTATCCAAATATCTTACCAACTACAACATTGATTCTCACTGACAATCCTCATATGGGATATCCAATTAATAATCATGATCACACCAATAAAGGTATTAATACATAACCATTTAATCCATTATGATCCCTATTAAGGAAACAATAATCACTTCCTCAATTGACTAGAATTTCATTTCAGTCTATTTGGGAAGACACCATATTGGTTGTTAATGAAACATTAAAAAACTGAACCTCGATAATGACAACCAACTAGGGGTTTACCTATCAAGTAACCATGATCCTTACCAACTTACTTGGGTCACATGATATCACATACACTTAGGGACTATATCATTATCTTAGAGGAGTTTCTCACTATATATCCACATGACTGGGCATTAGAAGAAATATATATACAAGTATGTCTAGCTAAGTAGAATACTACCATGTAATCATATGGAAAAAAACCATATGATTAGTTCTCAAGACATTAAATAATTGGGCCTCTATCTTTAGTAAAAAGGATCATACATAGCTAGGAATACATCTCATATGAATAACTATATACTGAGAATTATACAATGATTCCTAATTCCACTACAAGAATAGAGTTAAAACTAAAACCATTATCTTAAACCTGGTCTAAGGTCAAGAATCCATAAAAAATAATGAATCTCAGAGATTATGTGCATCGTACTAAGTGATAGTCAAGAATGTCTAACATAAAAATTCTAGAACATCAATCCCATACCTATGTTAACCTAGAATTCCACTGAAATAGGTGTTCATAACACAACAGTCCAGATTCCATCATAAGATCTAAAACATTCTTATGTATCTAGTATACCAAATACCAAATAATAATGAAAAATATATATGATACCACATTAGGACATCCTATCACATCTCACTTTTAATAGTAACCTAACTGGTTCTTTACGAGACCTCAGACGTGCCACCTATACACCAGAGGATACTAACTAGCAGTGGGGGTGTAAGAGGGTACCATGGGGAGGATATATGCTCTATATCAGAGTATGAAAATAATGAAAAATATTCATACCCTCAAGAAAATACATCAAATAAAAATATTAATTAATAATAAATAAATTAAACATGCAATAACTTATGAAAAGAAGATGTAAAAGAATTTATGATAGTTCACCCACTAGGCTGATCATATATATATATATCATAAACTAGAGAAAATAAAAAACATCAAAATTAATGTATAAGAGGTTCCAAAATAAACTTAAGTCCACACCTCATATTGAACTACTAATCCCATCCATGCTTCTCCAACCCAATTATAAAATCCCAAGAATCAAACTAACAAAAACCTATAATCAGTGAGGTTTTCATGGGTGCCCTGGTATAATGACATCTTGATAAGGGTGTGAGTACAAAAATAAATAGGTAATCACCAGTGATGTCTCATACGATCCTCCAATGATGTGATGCATTCTTGTATAAATATTATTATAAATAAATATGTAACTATAATAATAACATATAATATTAAACAACTTTAGATCCTTGGGTACCTGAACCTAATTGACTATACCTACCTTATTTAGGGTCTTTTTGTCTCTGAGTATGTCATAATGACATGACTTCTACTATAGAAAACCCATGTCTCTGTAGTGTTCATATCCAGTATCATGGACCTCCATTTCCAATGTTTTCTAATTTAGTTTATAATACTACATGACACATGGTCCTACAATATGGGAGTTTACAAAACTATTAGTAAGGAAAACCTCCCCAAATGAAGTTTAATTATAAGTAATACAGACCTTACCTATGATATTTTTCTCATCGATTATCATAGAGTAACCCATATAGGGTTTTCTTGGGTAAGTATCACATACTTCTCTTATGAGGGTTTTCTTATATAGGTGTCCGATTACCTCCCAAAGAAGAGTTTTCTTATCCAGGTAAATAAGAACACCATAGGGGAGTTTTCTATATATAGATAAATAAACCCAAACCCACCAAAGAGAATTTACCAAACATAATAACCCACCAAGATATTTTACCAAACTGAAGCAATAAAACCATCATATCATGTCAAGATCATAAGTCTGAACATAATAAGTACATTTGAGAATCCAAAACTAATTGAAAAAAATACATTGAAGCATAAAAAAACCCCAGGGATTGATAAATGACGAAACACAAAACCGCTATCCATATTTCCATGAGATTACGTGTTTGGTATTGGTTATATGTTGGAACCAAATACTATGTCTACCCAAAACAAAATTAACCCATTCTGGGTTAGTATATTATATAGGTACCTACTGGGGTCTCCTAGTCACTATGTATATAGAGGAATGCCTCATAGGATCATCGGATACCAATAGTATCTAGGATAAATACCCGATGCTCAAAGAGAATCTTGTCCCTCAGTATCATAAAATTCTTCTTTAAACCTCATGGGCCTTTGGGGGACAACAAACTCTAAACAATATTGAGATATATATCAAGATTCATATCTATATATAGGATCAATCTAGGATTATCAAATTACCCTTACCATATAAAACCTTTATATGGTATGTCCACCTAGGCCTAACATTTCTCAAGATCCTCACCCAACCTACTTGGGTCATCTATCTTCACTCATATCATACCCCAATATTGTTGATTTATATATATTATAGTTTCCTATTTCTTAGGCCTCAAAATTTAGTAACTAAGGAATCTATCTAGTGAACTAGTTCCATAGTGTCCAGACACCTTTTCTCTTCAATCACAGGTGCTCGAATGTGTTTAAATTTTTAATTTAAATTAAACTATTTAAATTGAATTAATCAATTAAATAATAATAGGGTCTATCCTCATATTGGTGAGTTATTACACCCAAATACATATAAGAATAATTTATAAAACTATAGATCTAGTTTTTGGACCACCTACCTCATCTATGAAGCTTTCATATTTAATTAGAAGGTCAAAAGCTCAACCAAAACCCATCGAGGACTTTCCAAGATTGTCCAACCATCCAGAGATCCTAAATCATGACCATCATCAGTAATTAATTAATTTAAACCGTTGAAATTAATTTATAAAATTATCTTCAAATATTAATTTTGAAAATTAACTCAATAGGAATAAAACGGTTACTAACAAAAAATTTATAAATTAATTTCATTTAAGGAAAATATATTAATAAACTCACATTGAAGACATACCTTTCCAAAAAAGAAAATAATAGAATGTGGATGAATACTTAAGATGAAATCATTATAAGTAGAATAATATATCCATAATGATATAATAATTATCACATTATCTAGTGGAATAAAAACTGAAAACATAAATAAAATAACCAAAATAATGTGCAATGAAAAACATGGGTGGAATGATCATCCACAAGTTTATCTATAACAAGAAAAGTATATAGGATAAAATGATGATTCAATCTAACAAGAAACTATGTAAAAAGAGCACTTTAGGTATGAAAATAACCCAAACCACAAGATAATGTATGTGTGTGAAGTAAGAATAGGGTTCTTGGATTACTCCCCTATTTTAGACCACATGAAATACTTAATGGGGTTCATTCATGACATAAATGTTTTTACACCATAATGTTTTAATCTCGCACCCCAAAGCAACTGATCCCGATAGGTGATGATGTGATAATATGTTTTAAATTGTGACATACTCTATATAGCTCCTGCTAACTATAGGTCCTTCCCAATCAACCTAAGAACACTCTCAAACAACCTTGACACCTCAAAAAACTCAAGCCTTTCCTAAAAAAGTCCATTAGATCAACTCAGTCCTAGGATTCCCAACCCAGATCTAAATCTCAAAAGGAACCACCCATTAATTGAAATAATTTAAAATACCTCCTAGATATTGTAACCCATCTAGGAATGGGATATTATTGTCATGATATTGATGACTTGAAGCGATTGATGGATGAACATTGAGAATCTGTAGAACGCCTGATGTAGCGACCCATAAATATCACTCCCTTCTTTAATTTTTTATCCATCAATAAGAGGATAAAATTATATGGATGTCCTTATATCATCTATTAATGAAAATAAAAGTTATCAATAAAATTATTTTCAATTTATACACTCTTCAATTCCCTCAACTATCAATACATATAAATCTATGATACTCATAAAGAGTAATATCATGATAACAAAATCTATATTAATATTGAGTATAAATATATCATGTAAATCCTGAAATACATAAAAATTAGTCTAGGATTATATATATTAATTAATAAATTATCTCTTAAACATGTTCCCACATATCGATATTTAAAGGTGGAATATGATAACACATATTCCATCATTTCAATCTTGGGTAAGGCTGACTGTTAAATGGATAGAAAATTCTATTTTCTCTTAAACATGTTCTCTTGGATAGATTTCAGTAGGCTGAATAAGGTGGTTAATGTAATATATTAATAAGATAAAGTTGGTATACTTATATATGAGTGTGTTGAATGAACCAACATAGTGAAAATCATGAAGTGGGATTTTGAATGAGAATTTATTTTTCAAAAGGGTTCATGTGCCCTGAAATTACACCTTCATGTATTTTACACAAATCGTATGAATATATATGTGTGTGTGTGTGTGTGAGTGTGTGTGTGTGAATCATAAGTGTTCTCTAACTTTTAAAAATGTCAATAGAACTTTTGAATATAATTTTAATTTTTCTAGGGTTGAATGGTGGTCCCTGTTACAACCTGAGTTTTGGTAAAATAATCATTATTAAATATGTACTACGTTCAATAGATTCCCCTTAAATGTATCAACAAAAGAAAAAAAATATATACCATAGTAATGTAGATATATAATTGGTAGTTATAATTAGTGGTAATAGAATTTTTAAATATATATAAATATTTATAAAAAATAGAATAACAAATTAATATCACATTAATTATCAACTAAACTAGTTTAGCTAAGAAAATGATAAAATATATTTTAAAAAATTTACTTCTTTTCTAGAATAATATATTTTGGCATGAATAAAGGATTAACACTAGTAATTTATAGGAAATGGGAAGAATAATAGATAATATTTTAATTTTTCCTATAAAAATTGTTTGTCATTATATTTTATGTTTTTAATTAAAAATAACATTTATAAATTTTAGGATGTGAATTCAAAAAAATTAACCACATTTTTATTTTTATCATGGAAATTTTTTCCTATTTTGATATTTTGATATTTTTTTTAAAATGATTTTTATGTGAATATAATAATATAATTTTATCCCAAATACAATACCTTTTATGGAATTATTAAATTATAATAATGATTTTCAAATTTATGGATATATTTAGAGAAAAAATGCATTTTATGAGTTATATTATAAATTTATAAAAGTTTATTTTATTTTAAAAACTTATATCTATTTTTTCAAAATTTTATTAATATTTTTCTCAAGAAATTTTTTTAAAATCATTATATAATTATTATTCTAAAATATTTATTTATTACTTTTATAAATTGAGTCAAATTAAATGGATTTAATATTTTTAATAATTGGTTCCAAATTATATAATAATTAAAATTTTATTTTTTGGGAATAAAAGATATGTTACTTAGGTAAAAAAATATACCATGGTAAACACTCAAAAGGAAAAAGTCAAAATCAATAAGTAAATAACCTAAATCATGTTACAAAAATGTGAGATAATGATTTTTTTGAGGACTTTATCAACCTTACCAGTAAATACTATCCATTATTTTTAAATTTTGGATCCAATTTAATTATGATTTACTTTCAATTATGAAAAAATTATGAGTATTTAATCAAATTCTATCCCTTTTAATTTAAAATGGGGATCTGTTATCCCCACTTACCCTCACACCAAAACCCCATAATTTCTGCCCAAAATATGAAAAACCCTACCATAAACTCTATTATCTACCTTAAAGAGGTTCTGATCTTTTCAAAACACCGTCCCTCAAAGGTTTAACCCCCTTTACAAAAGAGAAAATCCAAGTAGTAATGTATAAAGTTGTAACCGCTCATTTCACTTTTATATTATCTTATATTCACTTATACTACCTAAAATTACATTATTAATTAATAAATGGTATTATTAAGGTTGATACTTTATTAAAATTATGGTATAATAATAAATCTCTCTCTCATTTAAAATATAATAAAAAAGAAAATATGAAACATGTTTTTGTTTGAATTACTGACTCTATGAATAAACATGTGTCCTTTTACTTCACTTAAAAAATGTCTAGTATAAAAGGGAAATTCAGTAAATATTTATGGTTTTTATGAAATTTATAAGAGGATTAAATAAATAATAATATTTGTCCTTTCTCTTGTTCCTCAAAAGATGAAATTATCATTAATGCATGAATACAGACTACCACCTCCATGGAATGATTAATTATTTTTTATACCACTTTCATGGATGGTTTTAGTTTATAATTCAATAATATATATGATATATTTGTGTACTATATACCATTATTGTGACTATTTATGAAAAAAATTAATTAATGACCGTTATAATCTAATACACATATATAGATAAATGAACCAAAACTAGTTTTTTTGCCAAATTCGATTTAATTAAACTAAAAAACTCTAATGTTATGGAATTATAGAATTATAAAAAATTATAAAACACAAATTATAGTACAATTAATTTTTTAGTCATGACCATTTGGAAAATAATAAATCCTAAATCCTCTATTAACAAATTAGTACAAATTATTGACACCCATTCATAAAAATATAACACATGAATAGAAATATTAAAAATGGAAATATATTTGAATATGGTTATTAAATATTTAATTAAGATGTATATATTTATGATTTTGGAGTTTGAATCACTCATTGGGATACCAATATTAAAGGTAATGATATTTTGAAACTCTAGTCTCATTTTTTAGTTAGTAGTTTGACCTTCAATTATTCAATATAATCAATGATCTCCTTTTATATATGATGTCTAATTTTATCTACCTTTTTAAAACAAGTTATTAGTCCAAATCCCCTTCAATGAATGACTTTATTTTCAATAAATTTATAATATGTTTTCAAATAATTCCCATCCTCTTAATTATTAATTTATATTGAATGGTTCTTTCTTTAAATATTTTTTTACATAAAAGCAATGCTATCTATTCTTATTTTAAAATAAAAACTTTTCTCAATTTATGAGATATTTATACATTACATTAATGGATAATATTTGTTACTCACTTTTTGGATTTATATTATTTTCCCCCTTTATCTCAAAAGGGATCTTTTTTCCATGAAGTTAAATTTTATAAACCCCCATCTAAATTATTTAATGATGTTATACTTTTTGGTGAATGAATTTGGTATCAATTGATCTAGTTTATGTAGTTATTTATGTGATTCCTTTTGAAATGTACTATAAAAGCCATTATTATTCTCATGGTTTAATTATGTGATGATTTTATGTATTCTTATGGAACACATGTGTATTTTTAATCATTAAGTGATAGGTGGTCACTCAAAAACCATATAATGCATTGGTTAAAGCATTACATCTCATGGGATAATGGTGAAAACAACAGTAATACTAAATCTATATATGGGAATCATATTGTGATTCCTAATACGATATGGGAAATAGGTAGTGATGGATTATCCACTAAGGTAAATTGGTTATGATACCTAATATGCTATAAGAAACAGGTTGTGATTCCTGATTTTCTCTGGAAAATAGGTTGTTATTCCTGATCTAATAAGAGAAATATGTTTTCATTACTTATCCACTTTGGGAAATATATGGTGATACAAAATCAAAAATTATATTTTCTATGATTATGTTGGTGCCACACTCCTTTTATATGTGATTATGCTATACTCCTTGGATCATGACTTAAGTCTCATGTTTTTACAAATTTTATGCTGCATTATATGTTCGATCATATGGGAATACTTATTCTCTAATCACAAAATAGGAACCATTTTATGGTTCCATGTTCTTTTAATCATTAATTTATATCATGCTTAGTTTTTCTCATGTAGTTCTGATCTCACCATGGGTAATATACTGATATATTTGTTTCCCCCTTAGTAGGAATTTGGTATAACCCCTTTATTTTGTTTCCATTTCCCAAGGCATGAGGGTGATTTTAACATGGGAGATATTTAGAATAAGACATAGTATAATGAAATTATGGGGAAATTTTCATAATCACTGTTAAATAATTTTCAAATGTAGATAATCTCCACAAACACTAGACCTCTCAAATCTTGGGATGTTGAGTTTATTATATAATAATTTTTTTATTATGGAAATGATATATAACAAATGATTTTTTTATTTGGTCACATTAGTTTTTATTAGTGCGGGTTTTAACAATTATCATGTTAGATTACCTATTTTATTATGGTTATAGAAACATACTAAAACAATGAGAGATGAGTCTATGTATAGAATGGTATACTGAAATATTGGTAAAGTCCCAATTTAGTTTTTTCTTCCTAGAAATAAATACAAATATAGATATTATATGTGCATGTAATCATTGGAAAATATGTACCTAGGAGTAGTAAACCTAAAATTAAATGTTGGGTATTAACTCAATTTCCACCTAGTGAATGAAAAATAGGCCCAACTGAACACCTTGTTTGAAACTCTTAGGAGATATGATTGGTTTATCATATACTATTTTGGAACCACTGTGAAGTATTGATTTCAAAGTTACATTGATTTATTATGTTGAGAAGTATAAGATAACCTAGAATAAATTAACCTATGGTAGATAAAGGTTTAACTAGAAGAATTATATGCTAATGGGATTATGTAAATGATTAAAAGGTCTTATAGTTTAATCCATTTAATATTATTGATTATGATAATCACCTTATGATGTAAAATGTTTATCACTCATGTTAACCACTTTTGGTTTTAGAGATTACTTGAAATAAAAGGACCCAAATTAATAATTTATTTGAGGTAAAATGTAATGAATTTCCCAATTATAAACCTAATGGAATGGGAGAAAGAGTATAAAAACCTAGGGAAGTTCTCTCCCAACTCTCACAATATATGAATAATAATGAAAATTACTTTGAGCTTCCAAACACTAATGGGGGAGTATGTTATATTCATTTAAACAAAAATGTACACCCTCACTTAGTGTCTCTAATAATAATCTTATTATAGAGAAATGAATCGACGTGATGGAGAATATATATCCATTCTCCAGTACTCATAACATGAAGAGGTTTTAATTGATCTCAATCAGCTAGAAGGAAAGGACGAAAAAATGTGTAATATGATTAATAATTCAATAAATAAAGAACATGTAGACTCTCTGGTATGTGAAGAGTTATATAAATTTTACTTTACAATTTTTTCTTTGAACTCTACAATTAATGATGGATATGGAATTATTTGAGTTGAAACAAATGGGTGATGAATCCATTGGATCTTACAAAGTGTACATCAAAAGACCGATGAGGTAAACATGAATCATTGTTATTGATTTTAAGAGTATGATAAAATAATTACTTAGAGGCCACAAACCATTCCTCCCAATCGTAAGAACTATAAATAAATTTGGTATTTATGAAGGGACTATTAGATGTGCACTTAAAGTGGGGATTAAAGTAAGTGACTCTCATTACTCCTAAGATAATAAATAGAAGATGGTGTTTTATAAAGATTAAAATGATTGAATATTTAACTGCATTAAAGATAGATATATTGAATTTTTTTAAGGAAATCTATTATAAGGGGTTGGAAGTTATTTTAAATATGGTTTAGTTTTCCATCAAGCTCATGAATGTAGAAATAATGGATAAAGATCAATAAAAGTGAAGAAGGTTCCAACTAATTCTCCTCCCACTATTCAATGTTTCAATTACAAGGAGTTTGAGAATTACGTTATTCAAGGACCTATCCCTAGATCTAATAAACATAATGGCCCCCAAAAACTCCCATACCCAAGGAATAAGGTAGAGAATATATAATAACTAAATCTAGGGTGGATCATTATAATGAAGTGATGTGAGGTACAGTAATTCTCCATTAAAGATCTATGAATTCCTTATTTTATTATGTTTCTTTAAATTTTATATATGACACAAGTTTGTTAAGAATATTGAGTCATCACCTAATGAGTTGTGTATTTAACTATCTGTGAATATACTTGGTGGAATGATCATAGCATCAAATATATATGAATTCTCTCAGATCAAATTTTTTCCGCGGTTACTTTATAAAGTGCTAACTATTCCCAACTTGGTTGAATTTAACATAATATTGGGTATGTAATGGTTATCCTTATATATATACCATTTTAATTATTTGGATAAGGACATCAAATCTATTATCCTATCAGTACAAAAAAAATTGGTCTTAAAAGCAGTTTATTTATGACGGTTTTAATAAATACCGCTAAAAAAATCACATTAAACCTTTTTATAAATTAGATGATGATATAGTAATCATACTCTATATTTTTTTTGAAAAATTTATAGGTTGTTTTATTAAAACCATTGCCAATTTTTTTTGAAAAACATAATTTTGACCCCTCCCTCTTCACCCTGAGCCCCCTCCTTGAGCCCCCTATCCTCCCTGATCCCTTTCTGTTGATGTTCCCCCCTTCTCCCCTCACCACTCGCCACTCAGTGCCACCATTTCTACCCCATTCTACCCCAATCCCTCATTGGTCTATTCCCCCTCATCTCTCGCCTCCCCCTTAGCCCTCACCAACCCTCACCACTGCTCAGTCCCCCCTCACCGACCTCTCCCCCTTTCTCCCTCGAGCATCCCCCTCTCCCTCAATCCATCATCGCCCCACAATATTCCCACCTCAACTCTTGCCACTCCCCCTTATCCCCAATCAACCTCACCCTCGATCCCTTACTTTTATTCCCCTTTCCCGCTCTCCTCTAACCCCTCATCTATGTGCCCAGACAGTCCCTTTCGCATTGAAGCACTTTCTTCCACTTGTTTTCCCTCTTTCATCCATTCCTAACCAACCCATAATGATAGGTACCCGATCCATTACCACACCACATAAATCTTGAATTGGGGTAAAGCTTCCATATTTTTGAGATTTTGGTTCCTAGAGGGGGTTTAGTTGATTTATTTTTAATAATACATGGTTATTTATTTGAAATATCCAAAAAATTCTAGTTTAATTTTCTAGAATATTAATAATATGCATTCTTTTTATTTTTGCGGAATATTAAATTTTATGTGTAATAGAATTTAATGTTTAAAAATTAGAATAATGTTTCCTAGTTATTAATATTATTAAGTTTCATGTTAATTTATGATGAATATTCATATAATTTTATAAATATTAAAAATATTAATAATTTACATATCTAATATTTAATTACATATTTTATTCAATAATTAGTAATTATAGATTAAAATATGTTAAAATAGTGCATCAATACTAATTTTTTTGTTTAATTTACTATTAATTTTTTTGTTATTTTGTATATGATATATCCAAAATGAAATTTTGTTTTGAGAAAAACTTTGGTTATGACTTTAATAATTTTCAAATATTTATTTCCTTTCATGTTAATTTTTTTAAGACATTTTTGGGAATTTTAATATTTAATTTTTATTTCCATTAATTAATTTAAAACGTTAATGGTTTTAATGATTTTTATGTATCAAAGGCGGGATCTTATTGGATTTATAAAAGGATTTGTAAATGATTTTTTATGTGAATAATTTTTGAAAATATTTTCAAAAAAACAAATATGATTTAATAATGAAATTATGGTGTTATTTTAAAGAGGAAGTGGATTTTTATAAATATTTTTTATTGTTTTCTAAATCAGACACTAATATTTATGTTTAGAAATTGGTAAATATTTTTATTATTTATTTACCTTTATGAAATACATTTTGAGACCTTTATTAAAAGTTTTTTTCTTTTAATGGGAAATGGGAAATTTTTTAATTGTGTTTTAAATGTGGAGGGTTCAATTTATAGGAATGTTTCTTGGTTTAATTTGGATTCATTTGATTCTCATTGTGGAGTATTGATTCATTGATACTATGTTTCATGTTATTTTTATTTTTCTCCCTATAATTTTTTTTGAAGAAAAGGGTGAAATTAATTACTTTAGAATTGTCTATATGATGATTCCTTTTTTGTATCTTGGTATAGTTCCATTTTAAAATATTTATGGTTATCAGTTTTGGTTGTTATTATTCTTTATCCTAGAGTAGATGAAGTTTATTTGGTGTTTCTTGATTGGTGTGATGTTTTGGGGTTTATCCTTTATTTTTTTATTAATGGAATGTTGATCATCCTATTTTATATTTGGGTTTTATCCTTCATTTTTAAATTAATTTATATTTACCATGATTATATTTTATATTTTATGAATTAAATAATTTTAAATCTTGAATAAAGGAGACAATTTCATATGATATCATAGTTTCATGTTTGTGTTTTAAGATACAATAAATCATGACTGCATAATTATCAAAGAAAGGGATATCTATAGAGACAAATATTTTTTCTGAAATATAAAATAAAAATTGATAATATGAAAATAAGATAAGTTAGAGATATAAAGTTTAATTGAATAACTTTGATGTTGAATTTTTTCTATGTCGAATCATGACCCTACCCTAGTCAATTATGAATTTGGGTGATGATAAATTTTGATTGTACTTGTTTGTTTAACCATTTGTATATTTATATCTGAATTTATATGGAGAATAATGACAATACAATATCTATTTATAAATTTTTGATTAATTTACCTCAAAACACACCTCATTAAGCCATGGGTTTGGAAGAATTTTTAGAATTTGAAATTGCAAACCGATCAGTGGATGGTAGAATAAAATGTATCTATCCTTGTTGTAAATTCAAGCGATGGTTGAATAGAAAAAAAGTATATTATAATTTTATATTGAAAAAATTTCCTAATCAATATGTTTCTTGGGTTTGGAATGGTGAATAAAATAATATGGAAATTCAAAACAATAAATATACTGCCAACAAAAAACAAAGTTACCTGAAAAAGGATAATTCATTCTGGAATTTGATAAATGAAACTTTTGGTTTTGTAGAATAAAATGTCTAAAATTTTAATAGATTAATTGAAGCTTCAGTTGATCATGAGATTGGTAATATTTCTTAGAGTTTCATTGACCAAAAAAATGAGTTTGGTGAATTATTTGAAGACTGAAAATACTAATTATATGAAGGTTGTTCCATGTATTCAAAGTTGTCTTTTCTACTTAAGTTGAATCATATAAAGTGACTCTATGGAATTACTAAAAAAGAAATATTCATGATTTTATATTTGAATCATGATTCATTTTGTGAAGCTATGATCCATGCATCATTCTATTAGTTGAATAAATTCATCAAAAAATTTGGATTAGATTATAAAAAGATACATGCATTCCCTAATGATTACATGCTTTACTAGGGAGAAGAGTATGATAAAAAAGGATGCATAGAATGTCCTATATGAAGATATAAGTCAATGAACAACAATGAGAGTATAAATTAATGTATCCCAAGAAAGAAATAAAAGAATAAAAATCATAAAAAGGTGTTACATTACATTTATTTGAAACCATGCTTGCAATGATTATTCATGTTAACTAAGATTGTATACGACATGAAGTTGCATGCTCAAGATAATAATGATGGCTTGATGAGACATACAAAAGATTAAACATCAGGGAGGATGTTTGATTCTCTATATAAATATTTTTATTCAGAACTTAGGAAGGTATGCTTGGAATTGGTTTCTGATGGTTTTTACTTTTTTGGCACATGATGTACTTATTATAGCATTTGAAAACTTTTTTTTATCCCTTATAATATAAATTTATGGATGTGTATGAAGAAGAATTATTTCATTATTTTGATGACCATTCTTGGAAATAAAATTCTTGTAAATGACATTGATGTGCACCTTCTGCCTCTAATAAAATAATTGTGATAATTATTGGATGATAGAGTGGAAACATATGATTCTTCAATGAGAAAACTAATCAAAATTTATGATGATTTAATGTGTAAAAGTAGTGAATTTTCTAGACTATGAATTTTAATTGGTTTTAACATTCACACACATTTGGATTTTCATGTTTTTGATTTTGATTTTGAACCTCAATGATTAACTCATAGTAGAAAATGATGTTTTATGTATCATCGTAGATTTATTGATGCTTCTCATAAATTTTGGTTTACTAAGACATGATTCAATAGATATATTGAAATGATAATGTCGTCAAAGTTTTTATCTAGTTCAGAAATATTGGGACTATTAACGAATTTAATTAAATAATTTGAAAATTATATCAATTTAAAGAAGGGTTAAATGATAAGAGTAATAGTATCTGAAGAATCTAGAACACAACAAGGGAATAAAAGGAGTATATTTTTAAATATTCCTTATTTATGGTTAAATTTGATACATCATAATCTTTAAATAATGAATATTGAGAAGAACATCCAAGAAAATGTAATTTTTACATTTCTTAATGAGTTGGGTAAATCGAACGATCGCATTAATGCATATATATATTTAGATTCAATGACAATAAATCCTGGTTTGTTGGGAAATTATATTTGAAATTATCCTTCTACTATATTAAAAATGAAATATCATGAGAAAGATTTATTCTTCTATCTTTAAAGAATGTAAAAGTTCCATATGTATACTCAAGTAAAATATCAGGGTGCGTTGAATTAAAACATCAAAAGTAACATGGATTCAAAATTCACGAAAAACATGTTTTAATAGAGTAGGTTTTTCCATTATAATTGCATAATACTTTACCTGAAAAAATAAATATGGTTATAGTTGATGATTGTACCTTATTCAAAGATATCTATAGAAAAATTCTAAATCCAATTGATCTTGATAAGCCTCAAAAAATAATTGTTTTGAAACTTTTTCATTTTGAGATTTTATTCCCCCTTCATTATTTACATTCATGATTCATTTAATTTTTCATTTGGTTGACGAGGATAAAATTTGTTGACCAATACACTAGCAGTGTATATATCCAAATGAGAGGAACATTGTGATTATTTTAATTTTTATTAGTGAATTATATTTTATGAAATCATTACCTAATATTTTTTAATTTGTTTCTTATTTTTTTATCAGGTACATAGGTTATTTGATATCATACATGAGGAATAAAGGTCAACCAGAAGGCTCTATTATTGAAGGTTACATATCCAAAGAGTGATTAAACATATTTTCTATGAATTTGGATGGTATTTAGACTAGATTAAATCATTATGGATGTGTTGATAACATCTCTTCTAATTGTTGTTATGAAAATATGTCATCGATATTTCCAACTATGGAATGACCAATTGGAAAGGGGTAAAATTTTACACTGACTGAATTGGAGTTTCTATATGCACATAGATATTTGATACTCAATAGTGTTATTATGGATCCATTGAATGAATTGATTTTAATACAAAAAATTAGGTGGCTAAGGGATTGAGATAAAAATTATCTTGAATTAAGAAAAGTTATTAATAAAGATATTATCAAATGGTTCGCCCGTTATGTAAGTATATACTCATATTCATATTATTTATGGGTAGTTATTTTTTCTATGTTAAATGTAATACCTTATATATGTTTTTTCTAGATAATAAATATTGATATTAAATATAAAATATTTAATGATTGTACGTTTTTTTTGCTCGAGGTCCTTTAAGGTAGGCAGAGATATTTGATTCCAACAATATTGATGGATTTGGGTTTCATACAATTTATCGTGAAGAATACTTGGAAATCAAAATAGTGGTGTATTTACAAATTCATAGGTGGGATAATAAGGGAATATGAATGATATAATTTAATTAAACTATCAAGGGATATTTTCACATGTCTTATTCAAATGCAATTTGTTCCATATTGATAGGGGTATAATGAAATATTTGTTACATTCTACATCTCTCAACTTCTCTCACTTGATGGATACCGGTGAATGTGCATAGCATGATCCATTTAGCTTGCCCTCATAAGAGAAGATGGTTTGTTATATGGATGAATAAATACATGAATTTTGGAGTGTTTTGTACATTTAAGGAATAGATCCTTATATGATATGGGCGGTGAAGATCAATTGGTTATTTGTGATAATGAACCCCATCAAATACAAAACCTTAAATAGTATTTTCCCAAAAATTTCAAAAAAGTAGATCTTGTAAGAGAGGTTGAAAACAAATTACTCATCACAATGGAGGTTAAAAATAACAAATATAAGAAGATATAGATAATTGAATGTATAAATTGGTAAAAAAAATATATTAGAATTTCTCATTGATATATGTTTCGTATATATATGTATTGTTCTAGTTTTTCATTTATTTTTTTTATAAAAATCATTTATTTTTTAATTTTTTATACATTTAATATACCTTAACTATTTGAAATTCATGAATACCAAGAAGATATTTTTTTTTGGATCCCAACCAATTATCATCACTGAGACTGCCACCCCTACCATTATCTTTTTTGGATCCTAGTGATTCTTTTGTACCTAGGACTTCTAGAAAGCCATCCATTTCCTAAGATCTTATTGGTATCCCATCACACGATTCACCTCTAGTGATGGATTAATTTTTCACCCCTCCATTTAGAGGATAATTTTGAGTCACCATTACTGGTATGCATGTCATTTTTCCAAAAAAAATATATTTTTTATTAATTGGTTAATTAATTTTTCAAACAGATAAAGATTACCAGAGAAGGGATACAAATATGAACATGATAGATGTATGGGAGCTAAATGAATTCATGATTATTATTCCATTTGATTAATTTGGGGGTGTCTACTAATGATGCTACTGGAATCTGTCAGTATATTCATGGAAAACTTTATTACAAGATGATGATATTTTCCGTTAATTATAATGATTAGAGGCATATTCCTACATCTTGGAGAAATGAGGTCTCTTATAATAAAGTGAAGGTAATATTAAAATAATATTCCTTGATCACTAATTTAAAAGACATGAGTAATTTTTTTAATATACTTATAAAGTGTTTTGGTTTCTATTTCTAGATGTTTGTTAATTTTGACTTCCTTGAGTTTGTTTCACACCCATGGACATTGAAAATTTTGGGCAAGAAATGGAGAGACTTTTAATGCAGATTATGAAATGATTTTAACAAACAACATGATCCCAGAAGAAATTTCTAACCTTATAGCTTAAATCACTGAGGTAAATTCCAAATACCATAGATCATTCAAAAAAATTCAAAGAAAAAAAATCAAAAATCAAAAAATAAAACTAAAATGAGCCATTTTTATATAAAACATGTATTTTAAGTCATACTGACCACATTTTATACTGAATAGACATGTGGTTGATTTCTAAATGTCAACAATTAACTATAGATCATTATCGATAATTTCAATAACAATACAATCTTGTTTTCTTGGTTTTTGTAACGCCCTGACCCCAGTTACCCAGAGTTGGTGCATTATTACATAACATTGGCATGATCACAAAAGATCAAGTCTCGAAAGGCCGATTAGTTTAGTAGCCTTGGAATCACTAGATAAATTCATAATGTTTATATTACATCATAAAATTAAAACTACAACAACATAGTCTCCATAGTCCACACTCATATCCCCTCATACTATCCCTGCAGGTCATTCATAAAACACTTCTTCACATCCTGGAAAAAATAAAACATAGAAAGGGGTGAGCTCAGATGACCAGTAAGGATAAAAATATAGTGGAAAATTTCATAAATAAGCATAAACATTTAAGGAAATGTATAACTAAAACAAAATCCATTTAAACTTGAACTTCAGCATAATATGGTAGAAATAAAATGAAATAATTCCATTTACTTATTCACATGGATATTCTACTAATCGAATAATCACATGCAATATCAATAACCACTATCATAATGATGGAATGCATAATTCCAGACTATCATAACCACATAGTCAAGTCCTTGTGCCAAGACTACAAATAATATTTTGTCAAGTCCTTGTGCCAATACCCTAGTTTGTCTCATGAGACCTACCGACGCATCGAGGAGCTATAGCGGGCTCCACCCGTCACTTATTAGGTCAAATACATTCCTTATATGAACAGGTTTAAACATAACATAAAAATTCATATTAAAACTGGAATAAAAAATGTCAATACTTTCTCCATAAACCATGAATGGTATAAAAATAACACATCCATAGTCAAACATATAAAAAACCTTCAATAAAATATGGAAGTTTTGTATCATAATAAATCAACTTCAAATAAGCTTAAAATCCATCAAAGGATGTTGACAGAAATGAAATCAAAACTATTTGAGAGAAATATCTCTTTTTTGAAATCATTTAAAAGTCACATAATTATAAAATAAAACAATTTCTTTGAAAATATCCTTATAATCTTGTAAGGGAATCTTCATAGATTTTATAACAGTGGAAAATAGCCGCACCCGATGTATAAGTTAAAAAAACATTATTACCTTAATTTTGTCGAAAAGGTTAAAAAGGATCTTAAAAGATTCCTTTATACACATCTTATAAAAAGTCAAACAAGGGTATAAATGACTTTAACCCATATTATGTAAAATAGTAATAATGTTTTGAAAAGCATTTTTAAGAAACATGGATGTGGATGATAAAGAGGTCCGAGAAGATAATTACATATAAACAACCTCGGATAATGAAGAGATTGTGAATTAAACCCTTACTTTGTACTTTTACTTAGTCAATGGTATGATAACCTTCTGTATAATAGTTAAAACATTGTTATTAAATTATACAATAACCACATAAATAATTACGATATCATATATGATATTATAATAATGCTTTGTTAATAATATTTTAGTATTATTTTCGTTTCGGGTGTTAACATACTCGTTTTCATTAACATGCTTTGTTAAATAAGTCGTGTTTGTTATGTATAGGTTGTATATTATTCATATCCATAATGATATAAAGTTTTTAAAAATTACTTTTAATCAAAAAATGATAATTATTCTTGAATGGATATAATGGGGAATGAATCTCATCGCGTTCGTGGAGACGGTAGTCCGTACGTACGCACGAGGGACAATATCATTCTTTTGATATTAAAATAATATATAGTTGGATGGTATATCATATATACAGAATCATTATCATGTTATATTTATTATTTACATCAATTACATATCATTATCATACCCATCCAAATAATAATGTTTTTGAATAACAATTACACCACAACGTGGAGAGGGTAAGACGTACGTACACACGTATGGTGACATGTCATTCAAAGGATGGATAGAATACAGAATATGGTTGTACCATATTTATAATAACTTCACAGTATATATAAGATACTGGATTTATTATTTTAGAATGGAAATAACAAAGAAAGAAGAAGTTTAAGAAGAAAGGAACTTGGAAAAGGGTGGTGAAAACATTACCTCTTCTTCGGGTTCTTCCTTTTGATTTGATTAAAAGGGATCCTTAGGTTAGATTTCTGATCAAAATAAGGCCTCTAGGTTGAAGTGAGGGAAGTTGAGAGAGTATTGTGGTAGGGGTTGGCCGAGCCAAAAGGCTTTGAAGGTGTGAAGAATTTGTTAGAAGTGGTGTCCTTTTATACGGGGGAGGAGGGGATCTTTAGGAAAAACTTAAAGTATTATTTTATAATAAATTCATATTCGGTTTATAATGCCTCCAAAGTAGATTATTTAAAGTTTAAGGTGGGTATAGCTCTAAAAAAACTCAACTAATAGGTTTTAGATAGGGTTGGGTCAATTTATTAAACTTATCTTTTAGTTTTAACTCTTAGTTAATTAGTTTGAGACTTACCATGTCTCTTTGTATTTTTATAATATATAATCAATAAACATACTATAAACTTCCCAGAGACCCCCAAGTGGTCCCTTAATGATACAACTATAATTATATAAGTCTCTTTGCCGAACCTTAGATTTTTAGGAATTAAATATAAATTAATAATATAATATTTTTTTTAAAAACTCTTTTATGTCAATATTTACACTATTGGGTATTCTGTTTTTAATAATTTCATAAAAGCATTATTACTTCGAACAAAATTTATATAAACAGCACTAATATGTCATATTAACCTATAAAATTATTTTAATTCATAAAAAGTCTCAAATTACTTTTATTTTGATATTTATAATATCAATTATTTTAATATTTCATTAATTAGGTAATTACTACATCACCATTGTGTCATAAATTAATTAAATTATTTAAGTTATAAAAATTATAAATAAAATACCATTATGTAGAAAATCTTTTTAGATTTCTAATTAATATTTAAAATTTAATTTATCTTATTTATAACCCTATATCAAATTTTTTTTATTAATTAAACATTGATTTTAACTCTTTTTACTATTCTTTGAATTAAATAATAATAAATGTCCTAATCTAATCCACATGGACCTAAATGATAATATTTTATTAATAAGGTTGTTTTTGGTCGAGATACACCTGTACAATATAATTAGAACATGTGTTAGGGTAATATTAATATCATTTTTACCCTTAATTACCCTATTTACTTTTAACCGTGGTAAATAAAAGTAAAAAGTTACTATTCACCAAAAATTATTTTTATCTTATTAAACCATATTTTACTCCTTTATATTAACCATGACTCTTATATTTTCTAAATTATACCCACTGAAGAGGTAAAATTATGTTTTATGTGAATTTCCAAATTCTCCTAGGAGGTGGGTAAAAGACGGTGAAAAGTTCCATAAAATTTTTATATATCTAAAATTATTCTAAACTAACTCCAATGAATTACATTGAACTTATATAGGTATTATGTAACCATTTTGACCTTAATTAAATTTAAATAAAATAAATAATTATTTAAATAATAATTCGGTTTTAAACTATAACTCAGTGTATTTCACTATTCATCAAAAATTAAATGTTTTCAGAAAAATACAAAAAACTTTCCCTAAGATAATTTTGATATTCAGAATCCAAAAATTAACTCCATTTTGAAAGATAAAATTTATAAAATTTCAAAAAGTAGGTATTACTATTCATAACGACTAGTTTGATTGGTTGTGGTGTGTTAGGACTCGAACTTGTGTACAACACACGCTACTGTATTATTCAAAGAGAAGTGTACCGTAGAAGCTTGGGATGTTACATTATCCCCTCCTCAAAATAATTTCATCCTCGAAATTTCTAGAATACTACTACATGAAAAGACTCGGGTGGTTCTTCATCACAAGTTACTCGGGTTCCCACGTTGCTTCTTCCATCTTATGGTGTCTCCATAGAACTTTTACCAGACGAGTCGTCCGATTTCTCAGTACTTGTTCTCTCGTATCAAGAATCCTGATGGGATTTTCGTAATAAGACAGATCGGGTTCCAGTTCTAATTCCTCATAAGTGATTACATGCATTGGGTCAGGCATGTATTTCCCCAACAATGATACATGGAACACATCGTGAACTTTGGAGAGACTTGGGGGCATTTTCAAACGGTAAGCTACAACCCCAATTCGTTCAAGAATTTTGAAAGGTCCGATATACCTAGGACTCAATTTACACTTCTTACCGAAACATATAACTCCCTTCCATGGAGATACCTTCATTAAAACATGATCACCTACCTGAAATTCCAAGTCCTTCCTTCGGTTATCGGCATAGCTCTTCTGCCTACTTTGAGTTGCTTTGATGTGGTTTTGGATTACCATCACCTTTTCCATCGTTTCCTCCACCAGTTCTGGGCCTACGAGTTTTCTTTCACCAACGTCATCCCAACAGGTTGGTGTGCGACATCTCTTTCTATACAATGCTTTATATGGTTCTATCTGAATACTTGAATTAAAGCTATTGTTATAGGAAAATTCCACCAGAGGTAAATATTGATCCCACATACCCTGAAGGTCAAGTGAGCATGATCTCAACATGTCTTCTAAGGTTTGAATAGTCCTTTCTGATTGTCCATCTGTTTGAGGGTGGTAGGCAGTGCTCAAATGAAGATCAGTATCCAAGGCCTTCTGAAGACTCTTCCATAATCTTGATGTAAAATGAGGATCCTGATCAGAAAAAATATATAGCGTTACTCCACGAAGTCTCACAAATTCATTAATATATAGCCTTTCTAGACGTTCAGGGGTAAATATTCCCTTATAGCAAGAAAGTGTGCTGAATTGGTAATACGATCAACAATGACCGATATTGAATCATTCCTTCTAGGAGTCTTTGGTATTCCAATGACCAAGTCCATCGTGATATTATCCCATTTCCACTCAGGTATGGGAAGAGGTTGCATGACTCCTCCAGGCTGTTGCCTTCCAGCTTTCACTTGTTTACAAACCATAGATCTTGACACAAAATCAGCAATCTCCATCTTCATGTTGTACCACCAAAATTTTTCCTTCAAATATCTATACATTTTGGTGCTCCCAGGGTGTATAGATAATTTGGAACTATGAGAATCATCAAAAAAATCCCTTTTTAGATCAGGTATATTAGGAACACAAAGTCTCTTCCCAAATTTCAAAATTTCATCTTCATACACAATGTCACTCAATCTCCCATCATTAACAGGTATAATCTTCTTTTGAAACACTTCATCATCATTTTGAGAACTCTTTATCATTTCTAGTAATGATGGTTTGGAAACCATTTGAAAAGGCATTTATGTTTCACCTTCCATGGTGATTCCCATATCCATTTTTACTAAATTCATGAAAATAAGATCCCTTTCAACTCTCATATTGTTCAAAACTCCATGATTCTTTCTGGTCAAAACATCTTCCCCCTTATTTTACTTCCTCGGGTGGTAGTGTATCATGCAATCATAATCCTTGAGTAGTTCAAGCCATCGCCTTTGCCTCATGTTGAGTTCTTTCTGTGAGAAAATGTACTTTAAACTCTTGTGATCGGTATATATATCACATTTTCACCATAGAGATAATGTCTTCATATATTCAAATAAAATATTACAGCAGCTAACTCAAAATCATGAGTATGATAGTTTTTCTAGTGAATTTTCAGCTGTCGTGATGCATAGGCAATAACTCTATCATTCTGCATAAGGACATAACCAAGTCCTTTCATCGATGCATCACTATAAATAACGAACCCATCATTCCCCGATGGTAGAGTCAATATATAAGCATTGAATAATATTATATTCAATTATTCAAAACATTCTTCTCACACTTTTGTCTAAACAAATTTAACCCCTTTATGTGTGAGCTTCGTTAATGGGTTAGCCAATCGGGAAAAATTCTTGACGAAACATCGATAATAACCTGCTAAACCAATAAAACTGCATACCTCGGTTATACTCATTGTTTCTGGACATTCTTGGATTGCTCTTGTCTTATAAGGATCAACAGAGATTCCATCTTTGGAGAAAATATGGCCAAAAAAAGAAATCTCTTAAATCCAGAATTCACACTTGCTAAACTTATCATATAATTCATGTCTTCTAAGAGTCTTCAGGATAATGCGCAAGTGATTTTCATGATCTTAGTAGCTTTTGGAGTATACCAAGATATCATCAATAAATACCACTACAAAATCATCGTGGTATTCCTTGAAAACTCTATTCATTAGATCCATGAATACAGAGGGTACATTTGTCAATCCAAAAGGCATTACTGTAAACTCATAATGCCTGTACCTGGATCAAAATGTTGTCCTCAGAATGTCTTCATTCTTCACACACAAATAATGGTATCCAGATCGAAGTTCAATATTCAAAAATTATTGAGCTCCATGTAGTTGGTCAAATAAATCATCAATGTGAGGTAGGGGATACTTTTTCTTTATTGTTATAGCATTGATTTCCCTATAGTCGAAACATAACCTCATGGATCCATATTTCTTTTTAACAAAAAGAATAGGGGCTCCCCATGGAGAAAAACTAGGGAAAATAAATCCCTTATTACTCAATTTCTCTTGTTGTTTATTTAGTTAAACTAATTCCACAGTGACCATTCTATAAGGGGTCTTTGATATAGGCCTTGATCCAGGAATTAAATCAATGGAAAACTCAACTTCTCATTCTCGAGGATGTCCAGGTAAATCTTCCAGAAGCACATCTACATATTCTTTCACAATAGTTACATCCTCTATTTGAACATTCCTTTCCTCACCCTCAATAATTATATTCTCTTCCTCCCCAATAATTGAATTTATTTGAGCCACTATGGGTTGATCTAGATAAGAATTCGGTGGTGATGATTCTGCTCTAAAGATAAGGTGTTCCTTATCATCATCATCAAAAATAGTAACCTCCTTATTCTTAAAATAAATATTTGCATCATGGTTCAAAATACATTCCATACCGATGATTATATCAAACTAAATCATAGGTATGACAATGAGATCAGGGGATAAAGAACATTTATGTGCTCTAATGGGGACTGATTCACAAAACTTTTTTGCAATGATACTTCCCTTAAGAGTTTTAACTGACAACTCCCATGTTAAATCAAAATGGAAATATCTAATTTTCTTTGAAAACTGGGAAGATATGAAACAATGCGATGATCCAAAATCAAATATTTCATTTGCTAAACCTGAGGAAACCATTAAATTACCTGCCACCATGTCTTTCAGAGTTTCTACCTCAGCAGTAGTGATAGCATAATATTGGCCTTGATCCCTTGGCCTTTTTTGAGGTAAGTTCCCCTGATGCTTAGGACATTAATTTTCACAATGTCCCATCTCCCTGCAGTTGTAGCATTGAATATTGGTAGCTTCCTTCTTCCCCCTGCAATCACGATCTTGGTGGCCTTTTTCACCACACTTGTAATAGACTCCCATTCCTTTTAAGAAAGTACCGGGGTGTTTCTTCCCACATTTACTGCTGGATGGATATTAAACTTTTCCCTCATCCCCTTATTTCTATTTCTAGATTGATCAGAAGATCTCTTCTTCTCTTTCTTTGCTTTATAGTCATAAGACATAGAGAATTCATTTTTTTTCTTGATAGCACATGAGACAATATCTTCGTACGATGAGAGGGATTGTGAGACTAACGCTTGATGAAGAAATGGTTTTAACCCATAAAATAAATGATCAATATTACTTCTTGGGTTACGTATATAATCTCCATCATACCTTTCTAACCTTGTAAAGTTAGCCTCATACTTTGCGACATTCTCATCCACCTTTTGCCTCAGACTTATAAATTTCCTTTCCATATCCACTCGATGGTCACGAGGAAAGTATTTTTATAAGAAAATCTCTTTTAACTCCCTCCATTCCATATTTGATACTTCATCATCTTCCTTGGTGTTTTGAATCAATTAACACCATTGATCAGCATCTCCGGTAAGGTGATAAACTACCATGATAAATTTTTCCCTTTCACTACTCCCCAAAGACTGAAATATTTTCTCTAGAGAACTAATCCATTGCTCAGCTACTGAGGCATTTTTACTTCCATTTAATGTTGGTGGATGTTTCCTCATGAAGCGATCTAACAGTGATCCTCCACGCTACAGATCAGTGTGATCCATATGGGTAAGGTTATTATTCATAACCTGAGTGAGTTGCCCTAGTACGGTGATAAGCTGATCAACACCATTTCTATCACCATCTCCACTATAATTATCTTGAGCAGGAGGGAAATCCCTACATGGAGTGCGTGCATTGATACAATTTCCATTTCTTCCACTAGGAGTCATTTCTAAACAATGACATAATCTAGTTCAGTTTATGAATCAAAATACATAATTTCATACTTATAAGACACTTAACATAAATTGAACTATTTATGGATATAATCCATAATCATAAAAATGTTTTCATCTAGGAAGTATATACTCATAAACCCTTCATAATAGTTTGTAATGAAAATGATAGTTATCCTAAGCATATCCCCCATGAGAGTCATAACCAAGAGTGCAGCAAGGCCCGTTGTTGTGCACCAGTTCCCGTTCAAGTCTAGCTCAAAGCGGTGTTTTTAGGTTTTACCCCTAGGTACATCTGTGCCAGATCCTCCTCTACCTGCTCATATCCATACAAGGATTTATTGCTTGGAAAACTCATAAAATCTCTACAATACCAAAATTCTAGGAATTTTTTCTATACTATTCCTCAAAGTATATCTTAGGGCTATGTTCCCTAATCAGAGTTTATCTAAATCTAGATTCCAAGGTTTTTACTAAACTTCATCTAATACCAACTATAATGCCCCGACCCCAGTTATCCATAGTCAGTGCATTATTACATAACATTGGCATGATCACAAAATATCAAGTCTCGAATGACCGATTAGTTTAGTAGCCTTGGAATCACTAGATATATTCATAAAGTTTACAATATATCATAAAATGAAAACTACAACAACATAGTCTCCATAGTCCACACTCATATCCCCTCATACTATCCCTGCAGGTCATTCATAAAATACTTCTTCACATCTAGGGAAAAATAAAACATGGAAAGGGGTGAGCTCAGATGCCCAGTAAGGATAACAATATAGAAGAAACTTTAATAAATAAGCATAAACATTTAAGGCAATGTATAACTAAAACAAAATCCTTTTAAACTTGAACATCATCATATTATGGCAGAAATGAAATGAAATAATTCCATTTACTTATTCACATGGATATTCTACTAATCGAATAATCACGTGCAATATCAATAACCACTATCATAATGATGGAATGCATAATGCCAGACTATCATAACCACATTGTCAAGGCCTTGTGCCAAGACTACAAATAAGATTTTTTCAAGGCCTTGTTCCAAGGCACTAGTTTGACTCATGAGACCTACCAATGCATCAAGGAGATATATCGGGCTCCACCCATCACTTATTAAGTCCAATTCATTCCTCATATGAACAGGTTTAAACATAACATAAACATTCGTATTAAAACTAGCACACGAAATGTGAATACTTTCTTCATAAACCATGAATTGTATAAAAATAACACATCCACAGTCTAACATATCACAAAACCTTCAATACTATATGGAAGTTTTGTATCATAATAAATCAACTTCAAATAAGCTTCAAATCCATCAAAGGATGTTGACATAGATGAAATCAAAACTATTTGAGAGAAATATATCTTTTTTGAAATCATTTAAAAGTCAAATAATTATAAAATAAATCATTTAATTTGAAAATATCCTTATAATCTTGTAATGGAAGCTTCAAAGATTTTATAACGGCAGAAAATAGCTGCACCCACCGTATAAGTTAAAAAAACATTCTTACCTTTATTATGTCGAAAAGGTTAAAAAGGACCTTGTTTGGAAAATGATGGAAATATTCCTTTATAAAGATCTTATAAAAAGTAAAACAAGGGTATAAATGACTTTAAACCATATTCTGTAAAATAGTAAGAATGTTTTGAAATGCATTTTTGAGAAACATGGATGTGGATGATAAAGAGGTCCCAGTAGATAATTACGTTTAAACAACCTTGGATAATGAAGAGATTGTGAAATAAACCATTAACTTGTACTTTCCTTAGTCGATGGTATGTTAAACTACTGTATAATTGTTAAAAAATTGTTATTAAATTTTACAAGAACCACATACATAATTATGATATCATATATTATCTTCAAATAATGCTTTGTTAATAATATTTTCGTATTATCGTCGTTTTGGGTGTTAACTTACTCGTTTGCTTTCATATGTTGTTTTACATAAGGCGTGTTTTTTATGGATAGGTTGTATCTTATTCATATCCAAAATGATATAAAGTTTTTAAACATTAATTTTAATCAAAAATTGAGAATTAGTCTTGAATGGATACGATGGGGAATGAATCTTATCGCGTTCGTGGAGACGGTAGTCCGTACGTACGCACGAGTGAAAATATCATTCTTTTGATATTAAAATAATATATAATTTGATGGTATATCATATATACAGAATAATTATCATTTTATATTTATTATTTACATAAATTACATATCATTATCATACCCATCCAAATAATAATGTTTTTGAATAACAATTACACCACAACGTGGAGACGGTAAGCCGTACGTACGCACGTATGGTGACATGTCATTCAAAGGATGGATAGAATACTGAATATGGTTGTACCATATTTATAATAACATCATAGTATATAGAAGATATTGGAGTTATTATTTTAGAAAGGAAATAACAAAGAAAGAAGAAGTTGAAGAAGAAAGGAACTTGAAAAAGGGTTGTGAAAACATTACCTCTTTTTCGGGTTCCTCCTTTTGATTTGATCAAAAGAGATCCTTAGGTTGATTTTATGATCAAAATAAGGCCTCTAGGATGAAGTGAGGGAAGTTTAGAGAGTATTTTGTCAGGGGTTGGCCGATCCAAAAAGCTTTGAAGGTGTAAAGAATTGGTTAGAAGTCGGGTCCTTTTATAAGGGGGAGGAGGGGCTCTCTAGGAAAAAATTAATGTATTACTTTATAATAAATTAATAATCAGTTTATAATGTCTAAAAAGTATATTATTCAAAGGTTATGGTGGGTATAGTTCGGAAAACACTCAAAAATTAGGTTTTAGACAGGTTTGGGTCTCTTTATTAACCTTATCTTTTAGTTTTAACTCTTAGTTAATTAGTTTGACACTTACATTGTCTCTTTGTATTTTTATATTATATTGTCAATAAACATACTATAAACTTCAAAATGACCCCAAAGTGGTCAATTAATGATACACCTATAATTATATGAGTCTCTCGGCTGAAAATTAGATTTTTAGGAATTTAATTTCAATTAATAATATAATATTTCTTTTAAATTCTCTTTTATGTCAATTTTGACAATATTGGGTATTTTGTTTTTTATAATTTCATAACATAATTATTACTTAGAAAATAATTTATATAACCAGTCCTAATATGTCATATTAACCCTGAAAATTAGTTTAATTCATAAAAAGTCTCAAATTACATTTATTTTTATATTTATAATATCAATTATTTTAATATTTCATTAATTAGGTAATTACTGCATCACCATTGTGTCAAAAATAAATTAAATTATTTAATGTCTAAAAACAATAAATAAAATACCATTATTTAGGAAATTTCGTTATCTTTCTAATTAATATTTACAATTGAATTTATCTTATGTATTACCCTATATTAAAAATGTTTTAGTAATTAAACTTTGATTTTAACTCTTTTAACTCTTCTTTGAATTAAATAATAATAAATGTCCTAATCTAATCCAAGTGGACATAAATGATAATATTTTATTCCTAAGGTTGTTTTTGGTCAAGATAAACTTTTACAATAGAATTATGACATGTTTTAGGGTAATATTAATATCATTTTTACCCTTAATTACCCTATTTACTTTTAACTGTGGTAAATAAAAGTGAAAAGTTACAATTCCCCAAAAATGATTTTTATTTTATTGAACCAAATTTTACTCCTTGATATTAATCGTGTCTCTCGTATTTTCTAAATTCCAATCATAGAAGTGGTAAAATTATGTTTTATGTGAATTTCCAAATTCTCCTAGGAGGTGGGTAAAAGACGGTGAAAAGTTCCTTAAAATTTTTATATATCTAAAATAATTCTAAACTAACTCCAATGAATTACATTGAACTTATATAGGTATTAATTATCCATTTTGACTTTAATTAAATTTAAATAAAATGAATAATTATTTAAATAAAAATCCGGTTTTAAACTATAACTCAGTGTTTTCACTATTCGTCGAAAATTAAAAGTTTTCAGAAAAATACCAAAAATTTACCCTAAGCTAATTTTGTTATTCTGAATCCAAATATGAAGTCCCTTTTAAAAGATAAAATTTATAAAATTTCAAAAAGTGGGTATTACTATTCATAACGACTAGTTTGATTGGTTGTAGTGTGTTAGAACTCGAAGTTGCGTACAACGCACGCTACTGTATTATTCAAAGAGAAGCGTACCATAGAAGTTTTGGGTGTTACAGTTTTCTCTTGGTAAACCCTTCTTAAAGGTACAATAACCTTTAAAAACTTATTTCGGTGGGTCCAAACTGGGAAAATGACATTGGAATAACCTACAATCATATTATAATGACCATAGATTGAATTATGAACTATAATAACCAATGAAACATAATTCCGAGTTTCAATTTTCCTAGATAGTTGAAAATGAATTTTTAGTGTTTTAAAACACTAAAACGTGCATAAAATGGTGAAACCCCAAGAAAAAAGATTATACTAACAAGGAATAATGAGAAAACTATCACTAAGTTATTTTTGTTTTGTATGCACAGACAACATGTCAATTCGACGTGTGGGTGTAGTCTGAATGACTCAGTAATTTATTTAAAATGTATAAAAGCATTTAAAAACATGTGCCAGGGGATCAAAACTTGGAAAATGACATCATATTTCCCAAATATCAGAGTACAACAATTGTCGATTGAAATGTGAAATGCAGGAACTAACAGTATGTCATTCTGAAATACTGTTTTCCCTAGATGACTATAAACGCGTTTTTAGTGTTTTAAAACACTAAAACATGAATAGAATAGTGAATACATTGAATAAAAATAGATAGACATGGGATCATTGGAAAACCACATCTGAGTTATTTATGATTTAGATTCATAGACAACATGTCAATCCGACATGCGTTGTGGTTGAAATGACTTAGTAAACAGTTCTAAAAAGTGAAAAAGACTTTATAAACATGTGTTGGGGGTCAAAATCAAGAAAATGATGTGATAATTCCTTGAAATCAGATAAAAAATACCATAGACTGAAATTTGAAATATAGGATCTAAATAAAAATAATTCCGAAGTATAGTTTTCTTGGGATGGCGGTAAACACATTTTTAGTGTTTTAAAACACTAAAACACACATGGATTGGTGAAAAACATAGAGGAAGATCTCATATTGACATGGAATCATGGGAAAACCATTGATGAGTTATTTTTGACATTTATGCATAGAAAACTCATCAAACCGATATGCAGTATGGTTGGAAAGACTTGGAAAACACTTCTTAAAGGTACAAAAGCATTTAAAAACTTGTGTTATGGGGTCAAAAATGAGGAACACGATGCTGGATTTCTCTAAAATCAGAGGAAAATGACCTTAGATTGAAATGTGAAATTTTATAACTAAAGAAATGTCATTCTAAATTACAGTTTTCTTGAGATTGTTGAGAAATATTTTTTTGTGTTTTAAAACACCATAACATGCGTGAATGGTCAAACCCCGATAAAAAAACTTATAATTATGTGGAATCATGAGAAAAAATTTTCTATGTTTTTTTTGACATGTACGCATAGACAACACATTAGTCCGATGTGTGGTGTGATCAGAATGACTCAGTAAACACTTCATAAAGTTACAAATCCATTAAAAACATGTGTTGGGGGTAAAAAATAGTAAAAAAGGATTGTATTTTCCAAAATAACATAAGACAATGACTGTATATTGAGTTGCAGAATTTAGGAACCAAAGAGACATCATTCTGAATTGAATTTTACTCAAGATGAATGTAAACGTGTTTTTAGTGTTTTAAAACAAAAAAAACGAGTGTGGAATAGTGAAAATCCAAGAAAAAGAACTCATATTAATGTGAAATTATGGTAAAAACACCAACCTATTGTTTTTGATGTCTATGCACAGACAAAATGTCAATTCTATGTGTGGTGTGGTCATAATGACTTGGTAAACACTTATTAAAGGTACAAAATAATTTAAAAACATGTTTTAGGGGGTTAAAATCAGGCAAATGATGTCAGATTACCTTAAAATCAAAATAAAATGTAGTAGTTTGAATTTTGAAATATAGGAACCGACAACATTTCATTCTAAATTATAGTTTTAGTAGGATATATGTAAACAAAATTTTAGTGTTTTAAAAAACTACAACGTGCATTGAAAAGTCAAAACCCTAGAAAATAGCATCATATTGAGGTAGAATCATTATAAAACTCCCACCGAATTATTTTTGATGTGTACACACATAAAATATGTCAATCCTACAAGTTGTGTTGTCAGAATGACTCAGTAAACACTTCTTAATGGTAAAATATCCTTTATTAACATGTATTTGGGGTATAATCTAGGAAAAATCTATTAGATTATCCTAAAATAAGAGGATAAGGACTTTATATTGAATTTTAAAATGTAATAACTAATGAAACATCACTAAAAATTATGGTTTTCTTGTGATGATTTGAAATCCATTTATAGTGTTTTAAAATAGTTAAATGTATATGGAATGATAAAAACAATATAAAAAAACTCATATTGATGTGGAATCATGGGAAAACCACCACTGAGTTTGACATGTATGCATAGAAAACATGTCAATCCGATGTTCAGTGTGGTCGAAATGAATTAGTGAACACTTCTTAAAGGTAAAAAAGCCATTAAAACATGTTTTATGGGGTCAAAGCCATGTAAATGATGTCATACTTCCCTAAAATAATAGTACAATGACCATATATTGAGTTGTGAAATATAAGAACTAACGAAACGTCATTCCAAATTACCGTTATCCCTTAATGACAGTAAAAACATTTTTAGTGTTTTAAAACAATATAACATTCGTGGAATGGTCAAAACCATATAAAATGGACTCATATTGATGTGGAATCCTAGGAATAATTCTGGTGAATTATTTTTGATCTATATTCATAAGAAACAAGTCAATCAGACATGTGGTGTCGTTGGAATGACTCGATAAAGACTTCTTAAAGGTATAAAATCCTTTAAAAACATATATAAAGGGATAATAATTCATAAAAGGACATTGTATTTTCATGAATTATTGGGAAAAGACCATATATTGAAATGTGAAATGTATGAATTAAAGGCATGATATTCTGAATTATGATTTTCATGGGATCTCCATAAACACGTTTTTTGTGTTTTAAAACAGCAAAACATGTCTAGAATGGTGAAAACCATAGAAAATGACCTCATATAGCTATGGAATCATGGGAAAACTATCATTGAGTTATTTTTGTAATATATGACATGTTGTAATATCAAAAATTTTAAAATCTGTTTATTATGAAAATTTCAAGCACAATACATGTTGATTTAATAAATAAATAGAATATTTAATTAATATTTTTTAGTTACAAGTGTTGAATCATATCTTAATTTGGTATTTTTATGTTTTCAAGGTTTTTTTCATTATATATTATTTTTTTTATGTAAAAAATTATTTTTTTTGATTAACAAAATGAAAAGTTTTATGTGTAGCATTTTGAATATATTTTGTGTCTTTTCCCTTTCACATTTATTTTTATTAAATGTTTTAGATTTCATTATAGGTGATAGATGACGACAGTATACATGAGGTTGGCCATTCTAATACATGACACTCTTTAGAAGGTAGTCATTATTGTTCTTAGTTTCTATGGTATGTTAAAATTTTATTAATTATTATACTGTAATTATGATTTATTATGGTTAGTTTTAATTTTTGTTTTCTTTTTAGTTACAGCTAATTAGAAGATGTTGTCAGTATTAGTAGATGAGATGATGTGGAGGAAGAATGAGGCAGTATAGGTCATGTCATGGATTTATATTGGGCATGGTTGTTTTTGAACATATTTTATATGTATATATTGATGGCTGAGGTATTGGTTGACTGATGTATGGGTTGAATGAGACTGAGGTTATGATGAATGTGGATGTTTGTATATATGAATATGGATGTATGACGTATGTATGATGGTTTTATAATACATTTATGTTTTAATTTATTTAATGTATGTTTTTTTATATTTACATTTTTTATTAAATGTTTTAGAAAAATGATTTAGCGGTGTTATTTAATTACCACTGTTAAAACAATCCAGCACTAATATGTTCAGCGATAGTTAGTTTCAATTTATAAATATTGGGTATTATTTAAAAAAACACATCTAAATAAAAAATAATCCATCACTAAATGATCCAAAAATGAAACATAAGAAAACCACCATGAAATTAAATAAACCAACTCTAAATAACAACATATCATGAAATACGTGACAGTTTTGGTAATAACCACTGTATTGTAAGGAAACGGTTTAAACCACCCCCAATTCAAGAAAAAAACCCCGCTAAAGCCATTTTTGTAGTGTATATCAACATATAATCATGTATCAAATCAATTATAATCTCCCCTTGGAAGATATTTCTATGATTTATGTTCTTATTCCAATTGAATGAGGGATTTCAAGCACAAATTATCATAGAATAATTTATCATTTACAACATACCCATTGTATGGAATATTATGATGTATTACAAGATTAACTGCCAATCCATCCTCCATTGTTTGAGTTTAGTTACCGATTGAGCTTATACATGGATCTATTCCTATCTTAGAGATTCTATATATGATAGCTTCTATTGAATTGGGTTATTTAAAGAAATACCTAAAGGATAATTTGGATAATGTTTTTATCTTCCCCATACCATCAAAATGGGTATAATCACCCCTCTTCTTAGGAAGATATCTGGATCATTAAATCATTTAATTTACTAACATGAGCTTAACAATAACACTTTTAAGAATAAATATCATATAATTTGTATTGATGACTTATTCAATCAACTGATATGACCTCAATACTTCTATAAGATTGATGTGGGATCTTGATATCATTAGTTAAGGGTCAAAAGGGAGGATATTTTCAAAATAGGATTCTAATTGAGAAATGGACAAAAATAATTTTTTGTGATTCCATTCATACTAGATAATACTCCTACCATCTTTATAGAACTAATTAATAATATATTTATAGACTAACATAATAAATTTTTAGTTATCGTTGTGGAAAACATTCTAATTTACTCAAAAAAGAAAGGAAGGGCATGGAGATCATGAATTTGGTGGTTCCTTCTCCCATCGGGTTAGACATCTCATTTGGCCAGTCATTACATTGCCCTTACATTGGTTTCTTACTCGACTGCTCATAATTCAATCCAATTATTACAATAAATGGAATATTATGAATGATTATTTTTAAACCATTAAACACATAAATAGTAAACCATGTACATTAAAAGGATAACTCATAAATGATATATATTCCATAACCTATAAATTTATAGGTTTAAATTTATGTTTTTTCCATGTATTATTTCCAAATAAACAATTATATGGTTATTTTCCCCTTTATAATAGTTAATAAAGGTAATTTTATTTTTCTAAATCATATCCTATGAGTATGTCAAACTAGGTGAGCAGTAAGACTCATTGTCATGCACCAGGTGATGATCGATTCAATCTCAATGAACTATTTTCGAATATATTACCTCTAGGTACAACTATGTTATATCCACATCCCCTTATAATTTCTAGATATGGATATATTTTTGTGGAAACCACTTACTATATAATTTACCAAAATTTAAGGATGTTTCTCTATTTTTACAATTATCCATAAGGCTTTCACAAGAGTTTTCTAATCATAATCCCTAAAATAACTACACTTTCATCTAATACCAACTATCAAAACCCAGAACTATAGTACAATTTAATTCATGATTTATTACATCAAGGTACAAATTATAAAAACCCATAAGATCACGAAGCCTATTTTCTTTGGTATTTTAGGTATATATCATAACAACTTCCAGTATATATATATTCAAATTTTTTCAAATAACTTAAAATGATCCTATAATCCCATATTTCTCCTAAAATTGCACAGTTGGGGACCAACATAAGGAATAGGTGAGATATATATACCAATTTTGGAATAGAAAGTTATATAATAACATAAATTAGTACATGTGATCTAAGAGGAATATCAAGGTAACATAATATGGTTGAATAGCATAATTTTGAATAATGACGCATGATATAACATGATAGAATAAAGGAAACATAGAAATGTGGAAACAACATAAAACATGAAATCATAAATATAATTCAATTTAAACCACCAAGAAAACATAAAACAGTGTTCTAAGAATAACCTCTTGTGAACGGTTCCTGTAATCTCACGAGATATGAAAATTATGGCGTAATTGATTTTGACTAAACTATTTGACTATATATAAAAATTATTAAAAAATCACCATTTTCAAATTTTGACATTTTGATTCAAAATATAATATTTATTTTATCCAAATTATTTTATATGTATCAAAATTTTCACTTTTTAATAAAAAGTCCACATTTAATGAAAAATAATTTTTTAAATATAATTTATGAGACCATTATAAAATTATTTTTGAATTTATAAATTATTATTATCATTTATAATTAATAAATATTATTTAATAATAATAATTTTTTTTTAAATTATGATGTATTTCAAAAAATATTTAATTTAATAAAATAGAGTTTCTTGACTAAAACTATATTTTCTAAAAAAATAATTTGTGTTTCATGGTATCAGAATCTATTTATTTTCAAACCTATTTCTTATTCATTGTAAGGTAAAAAAGATAAATATAACAATTATTTAAAAAAAAAATTTAAATTCATACTATTAGAGTAGAGATACATATCCCTTTATGAAACAAGTGAATTTTATATGGGTAAGGTGTGTGCTGGTGAGATTTTTATAGGGTTGTTCGGTGAGCATGGTTTGGGTCATGATCTCAATGAGCTTGAAATTCACCAATAAATGGTTTTGTGATTAGTTATTGAATATTAACATGGATTTGTTAACGAAAATTCCCAATTATTATACCTCCCATGTATTCTCTAATAAATGGGATTTATAGGGTACAATCTTACAGGATGATTCTATCACTTCTTCCATTTGAGTCTGTTCGACTTTATCATAACCCTTAATAGACTAATACTAATGGTCAATGTAAAATGGCTATATTTTCTGTGTTGATGATTCCTAATCATATTTTAAATTTGACATACCATATAATGGTCTAGAATAACAAAATTAGTGCATGTGTTTTCTATGACTAAATTACGTCATAAAGCATTTATTAATTCAAAAAAGTTATTTCATTTATAATTTCTTGGGTCATTACACACACCCTATACTGTAACAAGTCAATAGAACCTAAGTTATAAGGTAATAATAGATATTACATTATAATATATATTTTAAAGGTAATATTTTATGGTATAGGCAACTAGAATCATCCTAAAGACTAGGGGAGGAATAAATAAGGAAGATGAATATAATCTCATATCCTCTTTGGTCCTAATTATTCACTCTAAGGAAGATATGGTTGAAAATGATATTGTCATAAATTCTTCAGAAGAGGCTATTAGTAATCTGAATGAAATAAATTTACAAGGTTACCTTGATGGGGAATAAATGACAAGGATTTAAACCGATGAACGATTATTACTTTATGGGACTAATGATGGGAAAATAAGTATTGAAGAATACAACATGAACTTAGAAATTATGGAATCATTATTTTAGGATATTAGATAATAAGATCTAGAGTGGATGAAATATCTTATTGATTGGAGTCTACAAATATTGCATGATATCAATGTTTTAATTTCTTTTAGAATAGATTACTGTTGTCCCATACCATATAACAACTTTTCGGTCAGCTCTTTTGGTTTGAATTAAACCCTTAAAATATGTACTTTCATGATAATAAAAAATATATATATTTAGAATATATATATATATATGTTTGTGTAGAAGAACCATCAATGTACATTTCCAATGTCTGGTAAGTTTGACGGATGGATAAAACCACTTTATTAGTGAGAATTACGTACAATAGTGAATTCTTTGTGACATGGCTCACTGAGAGAAATTATACTAACACTTTCTCCCTGATCACTTTATGTGGAATGAATTGGATGTAAAATTACTATATAAATACCTCCCATCGAATTAATTTCTTAGTTAATAGAGGGTGGTTGGATATGTATTTGATTAGATTGATACCAAAGACTTGGTTAAACTCATTGTGATTAGAACAATGTCTCACATTATGTATTGTGAAAATAAACATGAGCTAATTATTATCAACATTAGAATATCGGGTCTCAACATAATTTTTTTTATTACTTAGATAACTTAAGCTATTCTTCTTACCAACATTAGTCTCCAAGGTAATGAGGGAAGCAAGTGATCACTCTAAGGTTTCCATATTGAAGTTAAATGTCTTACCATCTTTCTAGGAAATCCATACTAGTGTGTATTGTAGATACTTCACGATATTTTCAAAATATCTCGGAAAAAATTCATCCTAGATATATGTGTACCCTTTCTTAACTAACCTTGTAAAGGGACAGACATTCTGGTGAGGTTTTCTATGAAGTGAAAAATATGTGAGATATTTCTTTAGATTATTCTCAATTCATTGAGGTTATGAAGATGGGACATTTAAAGTATTACATTGGTCTTCTTTGGGTCAAATTTGATGCCATTATAGCATTCCATAATGATGATGAATTTCCCTGATATCAAACCAAAAAGGGTTTTTAGGGTTTTCATCATCAGTATATATTTTCATAGTTTATAGAATACTAACTTAAGATCAGAAAGATGATCCCAACATTGTTGAGATTTAACCAACATGTCATATATGAAAAACTCCCTGGTTTTCCATATAAAGTACTTGAAAATATGGTACATAATGCATTGATAATTATCATCACAATTATTCTTGAAAAAGTCTATAACATGATAACATTACCCCCTTGGGGTATTCTAAATGTGATGGACACCTAGTCAGTGAGGTATATTTAGATCAAGTTGTAGATTGAATGACCATCTATAAAAAAGGGTTCTTGAAATCTAGTTGTTGTATCAACCAATAGTTCAATTATAAAAAATAAAAAATCATACATTGTATAGTGGTAGTATATATCCCTTATGTAAATTAAAATATAGATTCTCCCATTCTTTTTCTTGATGGGAACAATATTAGTGTGTTACTTTGAGTATTGAACTTCTTAAATAAATTTGGCCTGGATGTGATTATCCATTTTATCCTATACTTTATAAATGTGGGATTAGTTCCTTCTCTTTCATGCCTTTTTATATCCTTAGTGGTCATCAAGTAAACCCAAAGTATGGGTGGATACCATAGTATCCAACCTAGGAATATCTATTTAATTCTATGAAAATAAATATCGATGTTGTCTCAGGAAATGGAAACATTTCTCTTGTTCCCATTGGTACTTGGTAGAACTAATGAATGTTGGGATCTGTACCCATATTAACCTATCTAGTTTCAATTATGATGGCTGAAAATCCTTCCCCAAATACTATATTATAACCCCCAATTTCATACTATTACTGTTCATTGTATTTAAGAAAAAATATTTACTAGAATTCTCAGAAAAGGGAAATGATATAGAGGGATTTTTTTCTTCATTAAGATCACGTCATTGTTAAAAATGTATTATATTTCCAGATGTAGCCAACACCAATATTATGTATGTGAATATGTCAAGATCATATGTTCATATTATTTTGGAATCATATAATGATGATAAAAGAGTCTTGGGTGGGATGAATAAATTTTAGTCACACCCAAGTTGTGGTAGAGATTTTTGGGGGGAAATATTGATCATCATGGATTGTCTGGAATCCTTTCCCTATGTTAATAGTTTTGGAACCAAAGAAACGTCCTATTGACCATAATATGAGAGGTATGTGATTAAGTGATTTAACTTGTAGCATAATGTGACCCATGTCACCCAATGGATTCCCATCTCTATATTCATCACCTCAACTAATTTTCTTGCAATCACATATTCTTAACCAAGTTCAATCTAGGGATCAATGAGAGAAAATTATAAAACATTAGGGATAGAAATTTGTATGTTGTTATCATCCATGAATTTCTTCCCATGAATTTTATAATATCATGAATCTAGTTAAAAAATCCCAAAATACTCAAAAATGAAAACATCACCATAAATTACCTAGACCCACCTTTTAATAAGATATTTCTAGAAGCAATGATAATATGAGTGAATAGATGATTGCATATATATCCAGGCCTCCTGAGTAGGGTGATGAAAGTTGTATCATGGAAAACAAACCTAAAATCTAATTTAGATATGGGGTATTCAAACATGGTAATGAGATTTTTATTTTTGATGGATTTAAACTCACTCTCATCATACCCTTGAATTGTTAGGTTGGAGGGAGTCAAAGGAACTTTATTATGGCCTAAGAATCCAAGGGATCTGATTAAGTTTAGGTTGATCTTAGAGTCATTATATATTGAGACATAACATATATTTGTAATATTAAAATTTCTAAAAATGTATAAGGACATGATGTTCACATGTATATCCATGTCATGGTCTTACTCAAAAAAGGAAGAGATTGTATGAAATTTTGTGGAACCTGTATCTTCATGATGCATCTTAGTTGCAATAACTTTAGCCTCAAACTATTAAGGGATCAAGAGGGCATTAATAAGGGATTCCGATATTTCTATGGAATGATAAATGAAATACAAGACTTAAATATTAGTCATAATGACAATAAGATGATTCTATATATATAACCTATTGAACATGGGTCCATGTTTCATGCCATGAGGTTTCCCCCAAGATTATGTAGGGCTCATGATGACTATATTATAAAATCTGTCCCATTACTAAAAGTATGGGACATCCTTGTTATCTATATATTGGTATGAGTATTCCTTCTTATGTTTTTATTTTGACTATAAAAATGTATGTCCACTGGGAAAAAATCCTTTATAATTTGTTTTTAAAGAATATTATACTACATAGGATCTGATTTTAGATCTTATTAGTTGAGTAATCACCTCTAGGTTTTCAATATATATATATATATATTCTAATGAAATTATACATGATGTTAAGGTTTTGATTCAAACTCACATTTAGTAGCCTCTATGAACTCTTACCCTATTGTTTGTGAAGAATTTAGGTTCATTTGGGTCCTCCCCTTCGTCAAATATGGGAATAGTCTGCTAGATAAAATTGATAAAGTTGTATTGTGACACCTTATTAAACAAGGTTTCCATTTGGTGGGGTGGTTCCCATCCCCTTAGTGATGGCATTATGAAATCATAGAAAGTACCATATGTCTTAAATACATAATACTGTTCCTCTTCTAATGTCATTTTAAATTTATGATGGTTACATCAACTCTTATAAGGGTGTGGTGATGATGATTTCACCTCCAATACCATAGGGTGTGTTATAGATACAAATGGTTGATTTATTTATTCCATAGGTATTTTATAATTTCATATGACTTATTTTTTTATTCATTTATCATAAAATTACCAGGTTCCTATATTTTGGATGTCTTGTCACTCTCAATTTTCTCCCATCGGAGCAACCTAGACAGGGGTCACGTACATCGGGGGTTTACCAAACACCACACTCCAAGAATTAATCATCATCTATAGTATATTTTTGAAAGAGAATCATTCTTGAAATTTATGACCTAGAATTTAGTTGAAGGAGTTTTAATTTGGGTGATCTTTCATGTTGATTTCTTTGGGTCCCCCTATCTTTAACAATGTTATCATCTTTTCCTTTAGGGTAGATATGAATTACACCAAAATCTATTCATTTTAGAAGTAATAACTTTTATTATTTCAGTATTCAAATATATTCTTATTTTTCTTTATCATTCCATCCTAATGGGTCATTGATGATGTCATAGTTATTATATAGGAGGAACTACATGATATTGAGTGGGATTATGGGTTGGATTTTCTACTAGTACTATAATGAGTGTGATGATTTTTGTCTCTACTTACAGACCTATTTTATGATATTATTTTCATTGGAAAATATTTGAATCAGAACTAATAAGGGCGTCCTCTAGGAAATTTTAAATTACTAGAAACTCCCAAAAACCACCAGAGAGCTTCTACTTATTGAGGAATGTTTACAAATCATTGTATAGATTCTATATGAAAATCCTTACTAGATACTCTTAAGGAAGATGTATATTTTGTGAATATGTTAAACCTTTATAACTATAAATGAAGAATGAGGACCTCCCATTTTTTTATTATTTATAATTTAAAAGGTCAAGGATCATTTTCTTCTTTAATATAGATCTGATCTGGTAAATGAAATATAATCATTGATCTTCCCCACTAGAAATAGACCTGAATGGGAGGTCATTATAATTGATGAATATAGGTCCCACCAGTGAATACACCACAAGAGTTTCATTACCTCATGTTTCTTTGACATTTTAATCATTAGTACACATTGAAAAACACATAGAATAAGATGCTTGTTAAAATATTTTTTAATTAATATTAGGATAGTTGGATTCCAAATATTTAGTGGAGGAGGATACAAGTCCACACATTCAAGATATGGCATCCTCTTTTCTTTCACTATTGTTCATCACCCCACTATGGCTTCCATTCATGAGATAAGAGAATTACTAGAGTCAATTCATTATGGTTTCACTATTTCCTAGGTTTATGCTTGAGAGTATATAACAACCCTACTTTTATTACATGAATATTATATAATTTTAGAGATAAACGACCTAAAATAATTAAGAAACCAAGATCAAAGTTTTAGTTCCTTGTGAAAATTAGGACCATACATAACCATTACATAATAAAACATAAAAAGTATTTAATTACTTCTTCTCTAGCTCGTTAGTGGCCCTCATGTGCTCCTTAGTATAAGTAATCACCTAAGGATATAAATCAATGAAAGGGGTGAGCTAAAATCCAAGAAATATGATATATATGAACATGAATCAATATAACATGGGTGAGAATAACCATAAAAATCATAACATATGTATGGGATCATCATCATAATATTGAGATAAATCATTAGATAGAGGCATGGAATGTGGAAATTCATAGAAATGAAACATACTGTCTTAGTGGTTAAATACCACTCAAAGTTGTGAACAAAGATGGAATAATGTTCACATATATCATATGTGAATTATTATAACATAATCATTATGAATAAATCTATAATTTTTTCATTCAAATTTCATAATATCTCATGAGAGAAATCACATTATCGAATGCATTTTAGCACTATATAATTCTAGGCACACCCATCACATCATAACATTTACATAATCATTCATGCCACCTAGAACCCATATCAATATTGGACATAAAATAAACTATGGAATGGAATGTGGTTTATTTCATATAGAATACATTTATTAATAAACTTTTGGGTTCCTAAATTATAAAGTGATTTTTTTTCTTAAGATTCATTATTCTTGAGTGAAGATGAAATAACTCAAGAGTAGTCAAAATCCGGTTTGGAAAGAAGAGTTCTTTTGGAAATTAATTGTATTTATCATAGAAACATATTTTTAAATATTTATATCCTATAATATAAAAGGTAATAATAATGAAACTATATTTTAGTATTATCAAAATAAGATCCACATTGAAATTTGGAATGAAAAAGGAATAACCCAAAGAAAGGTAAGTGGGTTCGAGAATCCCCTTAACTTATGTCCAAATGATTTGTTAAATTTAATACCATATATATATATTTATTATATTAATTAATTTCTAAATGTAGAATCTATTTTAATTTTATTTTATTAATTATAATTTTATTATGTTCATTTATGTCCATTTTAATGAGTTATAGAGTTCAATTTCATTGTCCGGGAGTGTCTGTTTCTTGGTTTTCATGATCCGTTCATCAGTATACAATTATAGAAGTTCATGTAATATGAGAATAATTATCATGAACTGAAATTATATGTTATTAATGAACTTAAATAATTTTTATTTTTCTAATATATTATTTTGTTTTTAGATATGAGGATGATTCATCTTATAAAACTTTAATGATAATCATTTATATTAATTTAGCAGTTTTTTGATAATCACGAACTGGTTTGGTTTTATCATTTAGTATTATATATATATTTTAGTTAAAAAAATTTTAAAGCTTATAAAATAAATTTGAAAATATTTTTCAAACATTAAAATGGTTTTATTACCATCCTTGAAGGTGGAAAAGGACGATTAAAACATGTTGTCCTTGTAGGCGATAAATCAACACCCTAAAGACGATGTTTCCATGTTTAGAATAAAGCAGAGAGGAGAAGAGTTTTGATGATGGATTATTCCATTAACATAATAACATTAAATTATATATTATATTCTAGAGTTATCATTCCACTTGTATTTGGGGAGGTAAGGAGATAATAAGAAAATAAAATAAATTGAAAAAGAAATTAACAGAAAATGAAAGTGGATTTCACCTCTTGAATTATTCTCCTTGAGAACCTACTTAGGGAAATTGGATGTGGTATTTTTTTGAGACCAAAGGCTCTTGGATTTGGGAAAAAATATTTGTAAGTTTATTGGGTAGAATTCGAACAAGCTTGAATTGTGTGAGGAGAAGAGGTGGTATTTATAGGGGAGGAGAGGGGTGTGTTTTGATTATTTTAATCATTATTTTAATATTTTGTCTCAAGAAAATAAATAGTTTGAACCTTATCACAAAATATATTAAATAATTAATTATAGTTCTATATTATGGTATTATATTATCCATACATCATATGTGAATCAATAATTCATGTATTTGTTAAATACTGTAAATTACCGTATTTCAAAATTCACCAAAAACTCAATAATTTTAGAAAAATAAACAGTCCCATTTTACTATTTTTTGATGTTTATAATTAAAAAATGAACTTCATTTTATGAAAATAATTTGCAAAATTTTCTAAATTTAGTTTTTAGTAAAAATCATCATTTATTCGAAAAATACTGATTTTATATTATAATCGACTTTACAACACTTTGAAAATTTAAATAAGGTCTCATAAAATTATATAATAATAAAAATAACATAATTTATGAAGACATTTTTTGAATTTAATTTTTATTTTGATCCATTATATTAATTATAAATTTTCAAATAAATATTTGTGTTTTATAAAAAAACCAACACATTAGTTTTCATTTTTAAAACATTTATTTAATTATATTATGATATAATAATATCATATTTTCATTTATAAGATACCTAAATTTTATTTATACTTCCATAATTGAGTTTACTATTCTATTGGATGGATTACTATTCATAATGGTCACGTTACTATTCCAGAGGTTAAGTTACTATTCTATTAGTATGGTTTCTTTAATTTCTATAAATATCACCTATTTCATTCTTAATTTATGAGAATTATATTTTTATTGGTATCCCTATAATATGTATGTGCTTTATTCTATATCACATATTTATAATAGGGGAAACAATTCCATTTATTAAATTTTGGGTTGCTACATTCTTCCTCCCTTTTGGAATTTCTCCTCTGAAATTTTGTTTTATATAAACAGGTGAAGGCACTTCCCCTCCATTAATAACTATTATTCCCTTGTTTAATATTCTTAAATATGGTTCTTCCATTGTACATTGACCATGTGAGTATTCTTGTTGTGTATAACTTTATATCTATGGTCCAAGATCCTCACCAACCTCTCCTCATAAGAGAGATCATTTTCCCACTGTACCACATATAGATTAAATACATGTGAGGGATCTGATATGAACTTTATTAAGAGGGATACATGTAATATATTTCATAGTTGAGACATGGTATGTAGAAGTGCCAGTCAATAGGCCACAACTCCGACATGATCAAAAATATCAAAGGGGCAGATGTTCCTGGGACAAAGGTTTTCTTTCTTCCCAAATATCAGGATCATATTCCTTAGAGATATGTGGAGGAATACCATAAATCCAACCTTAAACTCTAGGTCTATTAAACAACTATTGGTATAGCTATTCAGTCGAATTTGGGATGCCTTATTGTGATGATAAATGACATTCACCTTTTCACCATTTTTTTATCATGTTAGTTCATAACAACTTACATTCACCAACATTATTCCAACATGCTAGTGTTATAAAATTTTTCCCATTACTAGCCTCATATGGATCCATTTGAAATATCTAGTGGAAAATATTATTGTATGTGGACTCATATAGAGTCATATGTTGGTATCATCCTCCTTTTATGTCTATAGTATGTAATATCAACATGTATTCTAATGTATGAATGGTCCACTTAGATTGGAAATTGTTTTGAACATGATATGTAGTACTAAAGTGAAGTTCAATGTTTATATCATGTTGGAGACATTTCCAGAACTTGGAGGTGAATCTCAGATATTGATCAGATACAATTGATAGTGGTACTCCATAAAACCTTACCACATCTATGATGCATATACATGATCATCCATCCAGTGATAAGTCATCTCAAATGATGATAAAGTGAGATATCTTTTTAAGATGATCCTAAACAAACCATATATCATTATTTCCTCTGGATGTATTTGGATGTCCAATGAGAAAGTACATGATGATGTTTTCTCATTTCCATGTTTCTATGGGTAATGCTTGCATCATCCTCTTAGATTTTTTCCTTTAATCCTTCAATTTTTGACATACATGGAAATTTGATGTATATTCAACAATCTCCTTCTTCATATTGTCCCACCAGTAGTTCCCACAGAGATCTGGATACATCTTTGTGCTCCCTGGATGAATAGAGAACGTTGATCTATGCATGACACTCAGAAGATCTTTATTTATCTCTAGGTTGGATGGTACAAAAATTCCTTACCCATGTCTTACAACTCATTAATCATCAACATTGAACTCTTAGGATTTACCATTTCTCATATCTTCTACCTGCATCTGAATTTCCACATCATTTCTTTGAATTTTTTTATTTTATCTATATGGATGGTTGAATAATCATTTGAGAAAGGATTGATAACATCCATTCATGAATGATTCCCATGTATATCATTCTCAAATATAATAATATTGTATCCTTTTAAATTCTCATCATTGATAATATTTCAGGATCTTTTATACATTGATCCTCTACAACTTTATTTTCATTCCCATGATAGCAGTGGATTGAGAAGTCATAATCCTTAAGGAGCTCTAACCATATTCCCTGGTGCATATTAAGCTCATTTTATGTGAATATATACTGGAGGATCTTGTGTTCAGTATATATTTCACATGTATCGCTATAGTTATAATGTCTCCAGATTTTCTACATGATGATCAAAGCATCCAACTCAAGATCATTCAAGGGATAATTTTGCTAACGAGTTTTCCACTTCCATGAGGTGTAGGCTGTCACTTTATCATTTTTCATCATTATACATCATAATTAATTATTTTAAGAATCCTTGTATACCATAAATAGTTCTCCACTAGTCAGAAGTGTGAGTGCTAGCGAGGTGATACGCCTCTTTTTTTAACAATGGGAAGTAGTCTTCACATTCACAAGTCCACAAAAACATTTCTCCCTTCCATGTTAGCATGGTTAGTGGGTTTGAAAATCATGAGAAGTTATTCATAATTAATTAGTAATACCATTCTAGACCAAGGAAACTAAAAATCTCTATTACACATGTTATCTTAGGACACTATTCAATTTCCTTTTTCTTGGAAGGGTCCACAGATATTCCTTTGCAAGTGATGACATTCCCTAATAATGATACTTCCTCTATCTAGAAATCACATATACTGTAATGTGCATAAAGTTTCTCCCATATAAAATTCTTTAGAATAGCATTAGAATTATCATCATGGTCCCATTTTATCTTGAGGAATATTAAAATATAATATTTAAAGACTACCCTAAATTTTTCAAGGAAATATCTAAAGACACTATTCAACATGTCCATGAATATTGTTGGATCATTAGTGAGTCTGAAGGGAATCACTATGAACTCATAGTGTCCATGTAACACCATGATATTGTTTGAAATATTTTTCTTCAAATTAATTTATCTTTTTGATATTTTTCATTTCACATGACACGGGAAATATATATATATATATATATATATATATATATATATATATATATTTATATACAAAATTTAAAACACTAAGTCAAACATTCCATTCACATGGAACCAACATGGATTACACTTCATAAAACATATATTTTTTCTTGATCTAAAGGGAATAATAATGATAGATTTCAACTTGGAATACATTACACAGAACACCGACATGGCGTACACAACACACAAAACCAACTTGGTGTACATTACACGCAACAATGAGTTTCTAGGAAACATCTTTTAATTTTTTAATTATTTAAAATGTATAATTATAATATATATGTTAAACATAGTAATATAAACAATGATAAATAATTTTAAAATATTTTTTATAATGGTCATATATAAATAAAACATATTGACGATGAAAGATATAATTTTTGGTAAAGTCATTATATGTTTTAAAAATACAATTATCTTAAATAAACACCTTTTAATGTCCTTTTAAAAAAAATTAATTTCAGACACATTTAGAAATTTAATTTTATAAAATAAAATTCATTTTTGAGTTTATAATGTAAAAATTATCTTAAGGTGACATTTTGTGATTTTTCAGAGAAAAATCATTTTTTGGATGAATAGTGAAAAATACTGGATTTTAATTCAAAACCATTTTTTATTATAATATATTTATAATGTTAAATTATATTTTAAATTGGTTTCAGTTTAATTGGATAATACTTTTATCAATTAATAAAATTTATGTTATTGGAATAAATTTTACGTTGAATCTGTTTATAAAACGTTGCAAAAGATTGAATGTTTTTACTTTTAAACCCCACTGTGTTGTCCAATTAGTGAGATTAATTTTAAATTTATTTTTCATCTTATGTAATTACCCCGACCCTAGTGGCCTAGATTCACTGAATTATTTTATTACAATTTATTAAAAACCAGGAATACACATCCTGAATGACCAAATAGTTGAGTAGTTTTGGTATACTAGATACATTCATAAGTTTAACATTACAACTTGAAAAGAAATAAATTAGTCATTCCATTAGTAACTACCATAACTTCTAGATTGTCCCTTCCCTCCATGAAAAATATACTTATTCAAATCTTGGGGAAAATTAAAACATAAAAAAGGGGTGATCTTATCTGCACAATAAGGGTAAGTAAAATAGTAGAAGCTTAAATAATAAGGCATAACGAATAACTAAAAGTACACATTCCATTAAAACATAATCTTGAGCATAATATGCCAGGAATAAAAGTTAATTTAATAATTTCACAGTAAAACATAACCATGGATATTATACTAGTCAAATAATCACATTCCCTATCAAATATTATATTCATAATGAGCGAATTCATAATTCCAGACATCATAATAATAACATTAAGGTATAGGCTAAGACACCATACATAATGGGAAAAAACCTTGGTTAGTTTGTCTCATGAGACCTACCAATGCATAGAGGGGCTATAGAGGGCCCCAAATATCACATAACAAGGACAATTAATTCTTTATATAAAATGGATAAACATAAATAACATATAAACTCAAATTGAAACAAACATATAATATATATATATAACTTTCCCCAATCATTAAACATAATCACTAACCATTCCGAGTAATATGGTGAATGATATCAAGATAGAAAATCTGTAGTCAAACTAATCATAATCCATTCAACAAAATATGGTATATGAAATCATAAAATATTAATTCCAATTAAGCATAATAATCAACAAGAGTGTCGAAATACATGAAAATACTCTTATAAAATCACTGAGTAATTCTTGAGAGGAATATATTTTATGTTGCAAAGAAGTGTTCTTTGAGAAAACTGTTTTCATAAAACTAAAATTTAACTAATATAATTTTTTCTTAATAAAATTAGTGATTTTATTCAAATAATGGTGTCTTAAAATATATTATATTGTGCACTTGAAAATAGGTAAGAACTCTAGAATTTCCCTTGAATTGGGCTTGTTTAACAGGAAGAATTTGAGAAAAATCCTTTTAAAACATATAAATACCCATCAAATAAAGAAGGATTCTGATAAGTAAACATATATAGAAAATTAAAAAGGAATTTTTGAGGATTAAATATGATTAATTAATAATTTCATGGGAGTAAATAGAGAAATAGAGTAACCCAAAAGAAAATGGTGGTTCGGGTAGAAAACGCTTACCTTATGTAGAAATGAGTTCTGCACTTGACCTAAACTTACTGGATAATGAAATTAAATACATTAATTAATTATCTAATAACCTTATTTAAATGTATTTTATCTATTATAAATTTATTATGGTCATTTATGTTCTTTTATATGAGTTATAAGATGCAATTTTATCGCTCAGGAGTATTCAAATCCTTAGTTTTCATGATCGTTATACTTGTATATGAGTATGGAAGTACATGTGTAATTGGTATAATAATATAGAATTTAATTTAAAATATAATAATTAACATAAATAATATTAAATGGTGATATAATTACTTTTGATATATTATTTGAGGATTAGTTATTAGATGGAGCATTAGTGATAATCATTTAGATTATTTTGGCAATATTTCAATTATTATGAACCAGTTTTATGGTATGAATTAGTATTGTGTATATATATAGGTTTCATAATATTAAATAAGAAACAATACATTATTTATAATCTTGTTCAATCATAAAAAAGGTTTCATGACCATACATGAAGGATAAATTGGAGAATGAAGGTTCTTTATCCATGAAGGTTGTAAATCAGTATCTCCCGAACGATGGTTTAATTTTTCAAACTAAAAGAGAGAGAGATAGTATTTTAAAGAAATATATTAAATTAACATTATATAATTCAACTATATATATGATACTTAATTTATCATTACCATTTAGAAAAAATAGTTGTGGAGATGATAAGAAAATAAAATAATTTGAAATGAAATTAAAAGAAAAACGAAGAGGGTTTAGCTATTGAAATATCCTCCTTGAGAACCTCCTTAAGGGAAGAGGTTTTAGAGTTTTGGAAAGACTAATAGAACCTGGATGAGGGGATATAATATGTAAGGGGATTATGGAATAACTTTGAAATGTTTCCAGGCTTAGATGAGTGAGGAGAATAGGGAGTGAGGAGTGGATTTTATAGTCGAGGAGAGGGGTGATTTTTGAATATATTATTCATTTGAATATTATTTAGGCTCAAGACTATGAATAGCTTGATAATTATCATAAAAAAAATTAAAAAAATTAAGTAAATTAATAGATTATGGTTCATACATAAGTGATGACTCAAGGAATAGTGTATTTAACCTTTAATGTATTTATACAGTATTTTACTATTCCCAAAAATTCAACTATTCTTGAAAAATCCAAAAAATTAACGGTAAACATTTTTCATCATGTAAAATTAAATAAATGGACTCCATTTTATCAAAATAATTTTCTAAATATGGGAAATTTAATTTTTAGTTAAAATCATTTTTTACTTAAAATATACAGATTTTAAATTTTAAAATGATTTTATAACACGTTGAAAAATTAACCGAGCCCTAATAAAATTGTCATAAAATCATAAGCCCAAAAAATATTTATTTATGAATCCATTTTATGAAAATTAATTTTATTTTTAATAATTTTATTAATTATAAAAATGTAATTAAATATTTAGGACTCAAAAAAATACCCACACTTAATTAATAATTTTTAAAATATTCATATACTTATACTATGATATAATTATATCGTACATTCACTTATGAGATGCCTAAATTTTATTTATACTTTCATGGTTAAGGTTAATATTTCATTGGCCTATTAACTAAGGGTCATATAACTATTACTATGGGCATGTTACTATTTCATCTGTATAGGTTCCTTGAAGTCTTGAAATACCTATTATTCCATTCATTATTAATTTATAAAGTTTGTATTGTGTTCTATAAGTTATTATATGTGATATGTACTATATGAAATAAAAATAATAAGGAAAATTCATTGATAGCATTCTGGGTCATTACGTTCTCCCTTCAAACAAAAATTCCATCCTCAAAATTTCAAAATTGTCACCTCACAAAATGATTTGGGTGGTCTTTTATCATAAGTTCCTTAGGCTCCAACGTCACCTCTTTAATTTTATGATTCTTCCAAAGTAACTTTACCAACTGAGTCCTCTAACTCCTCAACACATGTTCTTTGGTTTCTAGAATCTAGATAGGCTCTTCATAGTAGGATAAGTCAAGTCCCAATTCTATACCTTCAATTGTGAGTACATGTGTTGGGTCTGGCATCTATTTCCATAAAAAATATACATTGAACAAATTATGTAACTTAGAGAGGATAGGATGCATTGTAAAATGATAGGCCATAAGTCAAATTCATTCCAGAATTTTTAAAGGACCAATGTACCTGGGGCTCAGTTTCCTATTTTCCCAAATCTTATAACACCCTTCTCTGGGGATACATTTACGAAAACGTGACCTACAACTTGAAACTACAGATCCTTCGTTTGATTATCATCCTAGCTATTTTTTGTACCTTTTCAACATTGATATGAGTTTTAATAGTATTTTCCATTTCTATTGTTTCCTCCACAAGCTCTGGGCCCACAATCTTCCATTCACCAACTTCTTCCCAACAAGTCGGTGCAAGACATCACTTTCCGTACAATTATTCATATGGTTACAATTGAAAACTATAATAAAATCTATGATTATAAGAAAAATACACCAAATGTAAATACATATCCCACAAACCATGAAAGCTAAGAGAGTATAATCTCAAGATGTATTATAACGTTTGGATCATTATTTTTTGATTCCCAATTAGTTTGAGGGTGATAAGTAGTACTCAAACAACGTTCAACATCCAAATATTTCTGAAGAGTTTTTCAGAATTTTGATGTAAATTGTGGATCATAATTTGAAACTATTAAGAGAGGTTCTACATGATGTCTTAAAACTTCATTAATATGAAGTCTTTCAAGTCTCTCTAGTGAAAAATCCTCCCTCACAATGAGGAAATTTTCAAATCTTGTATGACAATTCAGAATTACCCATATTGCATCATTCTTTCTTTGAGTTTTGGGTAATCCAGTGAAAATATCTATAGTAATGTCATACTATTTACATTAAGTAATTGACAGAGGTTTCATGTATCCTCTAGGATGTTGTATTTCAAACTTCACTTGTTTATAGACTAAACATCTTGATACATAATCAACAATTTCTTACTTCATGTGGTCCCATCAAAAAATGATCTTTCAAATCTATATAAATCTTAGCGCTAAAAAGGTTTATAGAAAAATTAAAACTATGGGAATAACCAAAAAATCCATTTTTATCATTCGTATAGAGGGAACACATATCCTTCTTCCAAATTTTAGAATTCCATCCTCACACATGAAGTCTGGAAACTTCCCATTATTCACAGCTTTAATTTTCATTTGAATATTGGCATCATTAGACTGAGAACTTTTTAATTATTTCCTATAATGATGGTTTGGAAACCGATTTAAAAAGTAATGATGTTTCATATTCTTTGATAACTCCCCTATCCATCTTTTCTAGATCTATGAACATAAGATTCCTTTCAGTCATAATCTTGTTCCTAACTCCATGATCCTTCATTCTCAATGCATCAACTACCATATTTTCCTTTCATGGGTGGTAGTTTAATGTACAATCATAATCCTTGAGTAGCTGGAGTCATCTCGTTTACCTTAGGTTGATTTCTTTCTATGAGAAGATACATTTGAAGATCTTGTAATCCAAATATATATCACATATTTCACCATAGAGATAGTGTATCCAAATCATTAGATCAAATATTACAGCTGCTAACTCAAGGTCATGAGTTGTATAGTTCTACTCATGAATTTCTAACGGACTTGATTCATAGGGAATAACTCTATCCTTCTATATATGGACACAACCATGTCATTTATTTGATTCATAACTAACAATAAAAAATACACTACTTCCTAATGGTAGATTCAATGTTAGAGCATTCACTAACCTCATCTTCAATTCTTTAAAACATTCTTCACATTGTTTCTTTTACATGAATTTAAACACTTTACAAGTAAGATTGGTTAATAGGTTAGCTAATCAAGTGATGTTTTGGATGAAATTCCAATAATAACCTGCTAAACCAATAAAACTATGTACCAATATTATGTTCATTGGAGTATCACATTCCGGAACAACCTTTTTATTTGTAGGATCAACTGATATTCCATCCTTAGATACAATATGGACATGAAAATAAATTTATTGATGCCAAAATTTACACTTGCTAAACGTCCCATATAATTCATTTCTTCTTGGAGTCATCTGAGTAATATGGAAGTTATTCTCATGTTCTTTATAGATTTTGGTGTATAACAAGATATCATTAATAAATTCCACAACAAATTCATCAAGATATTCCTTGAAAATTCTATTCATTAGATCCATGAAAATAGAGGTTGAATTATTCAGTCCAAATGGCATTACTGTAATATCATAATGCCCACCTGGTTCAAAATTCTATCTTAAAAATATAGTCCTTCCAAAAATGTAAATTATGATATCTAGATAGAAGGTCGATCATTGAAAAATATCAAGCTCTATGAATTGGACAAAATAAATCATCAATGAGAGGAAGAATATCCTTGTTCCTTGTCGTAAAAGAATTGATCTCTCTGTATTCAACACACAACCTCATAGATCAATATTTCTTTTAATGAAAATAATAGGGGCTCCCAATAGAGAAATACTCGTGTGAATAAATCCTTTATAACTCAATTCCTCTCATTTTTTATTCAGTTATACTAATCTCATAGTTTAAATTCTATAAGGAGTCTTTGATATGGGTCTTAAACCAATAATTAAATCAATTGAGAACTCAACTTCCCTCTCTATAGATGTCTAGGTAAATACTCTATAAATAAATCAATATATTATTTCACAATAGGCACATCCAAGAATGGAATATTTCTTTCCTCACCCATAGATATTCCATTCTCATCCTCTACAATAATTGCATTCAATAGAGCAACAAGGGGTGGATCTAGATAAGAATCAGATGAATAGGTTTTTAATCTAAAGATAAGGGATTATACATCATTATCAAAAATTGTATCCTCCTACTTGCAATAGATTTTAAAATAATAATTTGAAAACAAATATATAATGAGGATTAAATAAAATTTATTCATAGGTAAGATGATATGGTTTGAAACTAATGAACGTTTATGTGTCATAATGGGGACTGATCAACACATCTTTGTTGCAATGCTACCTACCTTTGGAGTTTTGACTGACAACCACTTTATTAAATCAAATTGGAAATATATAATTTTCAGTGAAAAAATTGAAAATATAAAAGAATACGATGATCCAAAATCAATTAAAGAATTGGATATGTTGGAGGAAACAATTAAAGTACCTGCAACCACATCATTGGGAACATAAAATTTAGTAGTTGTGACAGCATAATCTTGGACTTTCTCCCTTGTCTTTCATTGTGGAAATTTTCCTTGATGCTTAGGAAAATAATTTACATAATATCCCATCTCTTTTCAATTACAGTATTTAAAATTGGTAGCTTTTTTTCGCCTTACAATTACAGGCTAGGTGGAATTTTCCTCCAAACATGTAAAAAATACCCAAACCCTTCAAGCATGTACCAGGGTGATTCTTCCCATAATTATCACAGGATGAAAAATGTGAATTATCCTAAGAAAATCCATTTAGAATGTCAAACCTGGTACGTATTCAGGCATGTTTTCATGTACCAGGTTACCTTGAGTCAGGCCGATAATTTCATTTTGGAGTAGTTATTCCTAGGTACATTTTTTCCAGAACGACATACAGTTGTAGTATCCATATGGGGATGAATTTTCTAGAAATATTCATATCATATCAACTTTACAAAAATTCTATAATGTTCTTCTATGCATATCCTCAAAGTCCATCTTTGGGGTTTTCCCCTAATCTACATTTTCTAAATCAAGTTTCTATGGATTCTACTTAACTTCATTTAATACCAACTTTAATGACCCTGACCCCAGGTTCCCAAAGCCGGTGCCTTATTTTATTAAAATGGAATATAAACAAGGAATAAATATCCCGAAGTAGTAAATAGTTTAGTAGTTTTGGATGACCATATACATACATTAGTTCAACATTACAACATGAAAGGAAATAGAATAACATATCCATTAGTAACTCCCATAACTCCAAGATTGTCTCTGCATGTCATTAAAAATATAATTCTTCACATTCTAGGGAAAATTAAAACATAAAAAAGTGGTTATATCATATTCCTTATAAGGGTATGTAAAATATAAGAATCATAAATTACAAGGCATGGTGAATAACTAAAACTAAAAATGCATTAAAACTTAATCTTGAGCATAATATAATAGGAATAAAAGAATATTTAATAGCCCCATAATAAAACATTACAATGTATATTATACTAGTTGAATAATCACATGGATGATCAAATACTAGATTCACAATGAGGGAATGCATAATGTCGGACATCAAAATCATACTGTTAAGGCCTCAGCCAAGACACTATACATAATGGGTAAAAACTCTGGATAGTTTGTCGCGTGAGACCCACCAATGTATCGAGGGGATATAGTGTCTCCCAATAACTACTTAATAAGTCCAATTAATTCCTCATATGAATGTATATAAACATAAACAACATATAAATTCATATTTAAATAAAAAATATGAAATGTAAATAACTTTCCCTAATCATTAAACATAAAAACTAACCATTCAGAGTAATATGGTTAAAGGTATCAAGATAGAACATACATAGTAAAACAAATAATAAACCATTTAATAAAATATGGTAGATTATATGATAAAATATTAATACTAATTAAACATAAGAATCAAAAATAGTGTTGAAATAGATGAAAATACTCTTATAAAATCACTGAGTAATTTTTGAGAGAAATACTATTTTATTTTACAAACAAGAGTTCTTTAGGAAAAATATTTGTATAAAACAATAAGTGAACTAATATATTATTTTCATAATAATTTTTTTTATTTTATAAAAATATTGTGTCTTAAAATAGATTATAGAGTGCACTTGAATATAGGTAAGAATTCGAGAAGATCCCTGGAATCAGGCTTGTTTATGAGGAAGAATTTGGGAAAGATCTTTTTAAAACATGTAACACCCCATAAAATAAATAAGTATTAAAATAGGTAAATATATATTGAAAATTAAAACATAATTTATGAGTAGTAAATATGATTAAATAATAATTTAATGAAATTATAGAGAGAAAAAGAGTAACTCGAATGAAAAGGGAGGTTCGGGTAGAAAACCCTTATCTTCTGTCTGAATAAGTTCTGTACTTGACTTTAACATCAAATAAAATCAAATTAAATCCATTAATTAATTTATTTAGAACCCTATAAACATTTATTTGATCTAGTATAATTTTATTATGTTCAATTATGACTTTTTTATGAGTTATAAGATACAATTTTATAGCTCGAGAGTGTTCGATTCATTAGTTTTCAGGATTGGTATACTTGTATATGATTCTGGAAGTTCATGTGGAATTGTTATAATTCTCCATAAATGAATTTATATGATTATAATGAACATATATAAGATTAAATTGTGATATAATTCATTTTATTATGGTATAGGGATGTTTTATTAGATAGAAAATTATTGATAATCGTTTAGATTATTTAGCCAATATTTTGATAAAGATGAACATGTTTTATCGTATAAATTAGTATTATGTATATATACTAGTTTTAGAAAATCAAATAATACATAATACATATTTTATAATATTTTTAAATCATAAAAAAGGTTTCATGACCATCCGTGAAGTAGAAATTGAAGAAAAAATCTTCGTCATCCACGAAGATTGAAAATCGGCACCTCCGAGACAATGATTTCATTTTTTTAAAATAAAATAGAGAGAGATAGTGTAATGAATCGGATTTTAAAAATTTTATTTTTATAAAATTTATGGGAAAATTTAGAGAATAGGTGTTGAGATAGAATGTGATTCAGAGGCTGGGTGTGCCTGAATGGTCTGTTGAAAATTTTTATGTTTTTAAATAGTGTGCATGAGCAGTTTTCCTTAAAAAGTTGAATAACTCTTAAACGGGTTCCCATATAAGAAATATGAGGGAACTATTGCATTATGGATGGTGTTTTTACCATATGTGTGAATTAACTTTAGTTAACGTGGGAATCTAGGGAGAAATCCCAAAAATGGAATAACAATAAATAAAATAATTTAATAAAAATATATATTTTTTCAAATCCTTATAACTCATGAATGGTGACTCGGATTGAAATCCAAAGACCACCATTGTGCTTGTGAAGGCCTGATTTCCTTAGGTAGATCCTAACATGGGTCGGTGCATATCAACTATGGAAAGTAGTTTTTGGGATGTGACGATAAATATAATAATTAAATAAAGATTATTTTATTTCCATATCCTTATAACTCTTAAATGGTAACTTAGATTGGAAATCTGAGAGTATCTTTAAGATCATGAGGGTGTGCTTTCCTTAAGGCGAGGCCTAAACTCGACCGTTGTGGGTTTAGGGTAAAAGATAATTTCTGGGTGTTTTAAGAAAAAATAATATAAACATAAGAAAGTTTATTTTCTTCAAAAATGTTTCACTAAAACACAATGTTGAGCCAGCTCTTTCATTTCATAAATGAAATAGTGTAGCAATGCTTCAACTCAACTGAAACAGAAAATATGTTTCATAAATGAAACCACATAATGACACAATGAATCAATGTAATAGAAACATTGAAACCTATTCCCTCCATTTAATTGTTTAACAAAGATACATGATCATTTGAACAATCCTGAATTTGATCTGAAGCTCTGGAGGAGTGGTGTTGGCATGCGGCAGATGTCGACGAATGATGGTTCACCACAAGTTCCTTCCTTCCACTTTTTACGATCCTACAACCAACTATGGATTGAGAAATTATGAATGAAAGTGGTGTTATCCTCTCTATAGAATGATCCAACCTCAAGGTATGGGTTTTATTCCATGTGAATTTCCTTTCCCCATTTATGGAATTGTACGATGAATTATATTTAACCCATGAATAGGTGACATTAAGATTAATATATTATTCATGAGGTTTTTGATATCAGGGTTCTAAATTATATATATACATGTTAGATTCTTAAATCTTCATCAAATTTGGGTTTAAATTATAACATGGAGGGACGAGTCTGACACTAACAAGGCTCAGATCCCTCTTTTGTGTGAACTCTTGTGTTCTTTGTGACTGAAACCCCAGATTGATTGCAAGACAACTATGATCCCATAGAAGTGATGAGGACGATGTGAGGATCCCAAATGTTCACACAAATTGGAAAATGGACCACGGGGGCGGATCTGATGGCATGTTTAAGAGACAGCTGATGTAGGCCTGTGGCACTCCATAGTGGCGGACGTGGCATATGGAAACTGTCACAGGAAGAGGTTTAGGGATGCTGGAAATAGCTGACGGTGGAACTAGTGGACGTGGGGAGTCGTGCTGTGTCACACGACTTTAGGGCCGTGATCCAGCTGGACCGCGAGAGCGACCCGTAGCGCTCACCGCCTCCTAGGAGGATTGGACTTACCCACCCAGCGGGCCGAGCCACCGCAGTGGGCCAGACTGGCAGACCAGCTGGTTAGAGCCATCCCTAGCGGACTACATCGGATCTGGGTCTGGTTGGGTATGTCTTAAAATGTTTGACTAGACCCGGACCCAACCGGCCCCTTTTTACTAAACCACCCATAACATCCATACTGTGTGTCCGATTCACGATCCGTTTGCAGAATTGGAACCCTCACGATGAGACGGTCCTTTTTGAAATACTCCAAGTGTTTTTTCATGGAATTTGGGATACAACTGATGAATTGGGAGTATATTTTCTTAAAATCAAGCGGGCTATGAGTAGGAATCCTCTCGATGGCTGTGACATGCAAGAAGTTACAAGAAGACCTTAGTGGATCGATAGCCAAGAAGACCTCTGTAGCAGGGAAGAGAAGAAATCCATACTGGCTTGGAAGTTGAGGAGACCTTAGTAGATCATTATATGAGTGGACCTTGATGGCCCATTAGTCGAGCATACCTCAGTTTTGAGACAGATGAGTGGACCTCACTTGCTCGAGAGACCATAGTGACTCATCGAGGATGAGTCCCTTAGTAGTACAAGATTTTCATCTTTACTACTGATAATATTTCTTTTTATACATTAGGTTATACCTATGTGAGATGAAAATTTATAGTGTGTACATTTCCTTTGTGGTATTTCTTTTTTTTGGGGTCCCTAATGAGTATTGTGTTACTCACCCCTACATGTGCTTCGCCCGCACGTGTCATGTCTTATTCAGATGACCAACGTCTTGACAGAGACCTTGGTGGTCTAGTACCAGGTAGTTCCTAGGGAGATCAGAGAGTAAAGGTGTACTCCAATGTCTTCTAGTAGCTATTTTTCACCTTCCCTTTGTGTAGGATTTTCTACGGACGGATTATCAGAGACCTTATACTAACTTGTTTCTGGGTTGTCTTTTATAGGGGTTGTATTCTAGCCCATTTTACATACAACATGTACCTCTACACTTAGTGGTAGGTTTTTCCGAATGAGTTTTTTCCTTTTATGAATTGTGGGTTGTGATTTTGAGTGTGAATTTGAACATGTACTCGAAAAATTCCTCCCAATTTTAGGATAATGACTTCAGCACTAGTCGCCAGCCTCTGGCCTTTGGGAGGCGGGCTTGTGGTAGTTGTGGTATGGCCCCGGGGGACGGGTCAAGAAAAGTTGTTAACAGAGAATGTCGGTTCTACCGTAATAACCCATAGTCTATGAGTTTGATTTGGGGAAATAGTGTCAATAGTTTTGAGTTTGGCTTTCAGGCCATGAAATCCAGTGATGGTGCGACGATAAATGTATCCATACACTAGGACCCTAAATCCTGATTTCTGACTCCGTACATGAAAACACTAGTTGCAGGAAAAAATGATAGTACATGAATCATATATGAATGGGTTGATTTTTCCATTTCTTTATTGAGTCATCTCACTAGGTATACTCTATTAATCGTGGTACATCTTGTTTTGATTTAAGATGATTCCACATAGATAGCCAGCTATGATTCTACCACATGATCACGAGGATGATCTGTGGGGTGATGAGATGGGAACAAGGGTTTGTACTAGAGAAAACACCACTAGGTGGTGTAATAGCTATGCCACCGCCTATGTAGTAGCACATGGTACTCACTGTACTAGCTAAGTAGATGCATGAGATTAGAGAAATTCACGAGTTTCAGTGATAGAGACCCCTCTGGTTTTGAGGTAAGCCTAACTCACAAGTGGATAAGGACCCGCTTGAGGTGTTGAATGCATTTTATATCGAGTCAGTACAATATTAGATCATTTGGAGGTCCTATAAGTGAGCATTCTATGTGGGTCAGGAGGGTGACGATGAGGTTTAGACTACCTGATCTTATGATGATGTGACTCTTCTGTGGTCGAAGCATGATAACCTTTCTCAGAGAAGGTGCTCTTTCCATAAAATCTAAGGGTTATTTGTGCCCAAGAACTTCTATAACTTTGGTAGTGTGACATGGTAGTAGTTAAGTACTCATTGAGGCATATCGACCATTCAATGTAATCAATGAATACTATATGAACAGTGATTCAAGGCTCGGAACTTCGAGCGAGGTGTGTTTAGGGACATTCGAGCCTAAACTATTCCATTTTGAATTCCTACTAATTCTAGGGTGATAGAGGGAACATTTTTGGTTGAAATCCCTTTGGATGAGCAGATACAACCATTAGATTTTAGCAGTGGGTGTGAATGAAGCCGACATCAGTCTTAGAGACTTGGAAGTGTGGGAAACTCCGAGAAGAGGTCCCAAGATAGGGTATCTACATCCCATGGATCATAGGGTGAGTCCCATCATCCTAGGAAGAGGTAATTATTTTCAAAAGTGGTAAGGGGACATATCGTTTGAGATTTTCTAGCCTATTGTCCTGATAGTGAAACTGTAGATGGGCCACCAGGGAAAAGATTATGATTTGAACAAATGAATTTGTAGGGAGGTGGATGTGGAAGAGGAGTTGGGAGAGTATTATGAGGTGGTATACATTTGGACATGTTACAACCACCACCCCAATGTGGTCCACACCAGGATCAGGGAGATGGAGGAAAGGGGAAGGGAGTATCTGCATGCAGTGAAGGTATATGACCCAAGGGCTCTAGGAATGATTCGGGGTATGGTCTATGTCTACTCATAATTATTGTATTAATAGACACAATTGAAAACCATTCCTTATTATCATGATTCTTGTTCAAGAACTATATTTTTTGGTTAAAATATTTACTTAAACCGTACATTTAGAGATAACTATGGGAGGAGACTCGATTTTCATACTTATGTTGATGGTATGAACTGACCCTTAAGGAAAGATTTTTAGTTGGATCCTTTTTGTGGCAGCATCGAGGCCTTACAACATTATTTTGGGTATGGACTGGACATCCAAAATTCATGCTCAGATTGAACGTTTTAGGTGAAAGGATGTGGTGTGTCCATAGTATTGGAGTGGGGTTTTCCTTGGTTATTGCAAAAGGAAACCTAGGAAGTATAGGATAAACTCATCCATTAGAGGGTATATCCGATCACTCTTGAGTTGTCTAGATTTACCCTCATGGAAGTAGATGTTATGAGCTTTTTGTTCCTAGAAGTAGTGACGAAGTACGAGAATGGATTTCAAAAAGTTTTTTCAAGGTTTACCTCCCTGTAGGGAGATAGACTCCTGCATCATTCAACACACTGAGGTGGAACCAATATCTGCATCGGTATAACAGATTCATTTTGAAGATCATCTTGAGATGATGGTGTAGGTTTTGGCCTTGCAGAGGAAGGGATTAGTAAGACCTATTGTACGAGGCTATGTGTGGATTACTGGCACTATAACCATAGTGGGTATGAAGAATGCATATCCACTAACAAAGGGTCGATGAATGCATCGATCAGTTGAAAGGGGAAGAATTTCACATCGATGGAAAGGTTCCCATATGCTATTTAGCACTTAAGATAGATTCTTACGAGTGCCCCGACCTTGAGCTGGTGATGGTAGTCTTCAAATTGTAGATGTAAAAACACTATTTTTTGGGTGAACGGTTTACTGTCTACTATAACCACAATAGTAACAAGCATATCTCCTCTTAGAAGGATTTGAAATTAAGATAGAGACAATGGATGGAGTTCCTCTAGTATTATGACTTCGAAATAGTCTATACTCCTGATAAGAGAAAATTTGTAGCAGATTCTCTCAGTAGGAGATCCAATTAGTAGTTTATGAATGAGGAAACGAAGAAATTTACCTTGTTATAGTTATCCTTCGTGGATAGAGACAATGCATCTTAACTATAATAAGTGGTTGTTACCACTCAACTCTTAAATTAATTCAGTGAGGCATAACTCAATGATACAAATTAGGAGTATTTGAGTGCTCAGTTGTCTATACGGTAAAACCCTGATAGATTTTTTAACTGAGGGGAATTATTCGTTCATTTCATAGGACGCACAATAGTATAAGTGGATGAATAGAGTGAATAGATGCATTAGGATATGAATATGGCTATCAAAGTGGACACTGGGTGTCACGCCCCGACCCCAGCTACCCAGAGTCGGTGCATTATTACATAACATTGGCATGATCACAAGAAAGATCAAATCTCGAAAGACCGATTGGTTTAGTAGCCTTGGAAACACTAGATATATTCATAAGTTTTACATTACATAATAAAATGAAAAACTACTACAACAACATAATGTCTCCATAATCCACACTACTATCCCCTCATAATATCCCTGCAGGTCATTCATAATTTACTTCTTCACATCCTGGGGAAAAATAAAACATAGAAAAGGGGTGAGCTCAAATGCCCAGTAAGGATAACAATATAGCGGAAACTTTCATAAATAAGAATAAACATTTAAGGCAATGCATTACTAAAACAAAAGCCTTTTAAAATTGAACTTCAACATGGTATGGCAAAAGTAAAATGAAATAATGCCATTTACTTATTCACATGGATATTCTACTAATCGAATAATCACATGCAAAAATCAATAACCACTTTCATAATGTTGGAATGCATAATGCCAGACTATCATAACCACATAGCCAAGGCCTCGTGCCAAGGCTACAAATAAGATTTTGTCAAGGCCTTGTGCCAAGACACTAGTTTTTCTCATGAGACCTACCGATGCATCGAGGAGCTATAGAGGGCTCCACCCGTCACTTATTAAGTCCAATGCATTCCCATATGAAAAGGTTTAAACATAACATAAACATTCGTATTAAAACTAGCATACGAAATGTCAATACTTTCACAATAAACTATGAATGGTATAAAAATAGCACATTCATAGTCAAACATATCACAAAACCTTCAATAAAATATAGAAGTTTTGTATCATAATAAATCAACTTCAAATAATCTTAAAATCCATCAAAGGATGTTGACATAGATGAAATCAAAATTCTTTTAAAAGAAATATCTCCTTTTATTTTGAAATCATTTAAGATCCATATAAAATAAAACATTTTCTTTGAAAATATTCTTATAAGCTTGTATGGGAAGCTTCGACGATTTTATAACGGCGGAAAATAACCGCACCCGCCGTATAAGTTAAAAAAAACATTCTTACCTCAATTCTGTCGAAAAGGTTAAAAAGGACCTTGTTTTGAAAACGACGGAAAGATTCCTTTATAAACCTCTTATAAAAAGTCAAACAAGGGTATAAATGACTTTAACCCATATTCTTGAAAATAGGAAAAATGTTTTGAAATACATTTCGAAGAAACATGGATGTGGATGATAAAGAGATCCCAGTAGATTATTACGTATAATACAACCTCGGATAATGAAGAGATTGTGAAATAACCCTTACCTTGTACTTTTCCTTGGTTGTGGTAGGTTAACCTCCTGTATAATGGTGAAATAATTGTTATTAAATTATACAAGAATCATATACATTAATATGATATCATATATGATCTTTTAATATTGATTTGATAATAATATCTTAGTATTATCGTTGTTTCGGGTGTTAACTTACTTGTTTTCTTTCATATGTTTTGTTACGTAAGACATGTTTGTAAAGGATAGGTTGTATATTATTCATATCCAGAATGATATCAAGTCCTTAAACATCATTTTTAAATCATAAAATGATAATTACGCTTTAATGGTTACGATGGAGAATGAATCTCATCGCGTTCGTGGAGACGGTAGTCCGTACGTACGCACGAGCGACAATATCATTCTTTTGATATTAAAATAATATATAAATGGATGGTATATCATATATACAGAATCATTAACATGTTATATTTATTATTTACATGAGTTACACATCATTATTATACCCATCCAAATAATATTATATTGAATAACAATTACACCACGACGTGGAGACGGTAAGCCGTACGTACGCACGTATGGTGACATGTTATTCAAAGGGTGGATAGAATACTGAATATGATTGTACCATATTTATAATAACATCACAGTATATGTGAGATACTGGAGTTATTATTTCAGAATGGTAAGAACAAAGGAAGAAGAAGTGGAAGAAGAAATGAACTTAGAAAAGGGTGGTGAAATCATTACCTCTTCTTCGGGTTCTTCCTTTTGATTTGATCAAAATGGCTCCTTAGGTTGGCTTTCTGATCAAACTAAGGCCTCTAGGTTGTATTGAGGGATGTTGGGAGAGTATTTGGGCAGAGTTTGGCCGAACCAAAAGGCTTTGAAGGTGTGAAGAAATGAGAAGGAGGAGTGCCCTTTTATAAGAGGGGTGAGGGGCACCTTTGGAAAAGCTAGAAATATTAATTTATAATAAATTCATATTCGGTTTCTAAAGGCTCCAAAGTTGACTATTCAAATGATGAGGTGGGGATAGGTCGAAAGCAACTCATCCAATAGAATTTAGACAGGTTTGGGTACTTATATTAACCTTATCTTTAAGTATTAACTCTAAGTTAATTAGTTTCACTTTTACAATGTCTCTTTGTATTTTATATATTATGGTTAATAAACTTACTATATACATCCAAGAGACCCCCAAGTGGTCCATTAATGATTAACCTATCATGATATAAGTCTCTTGGCCGAACCTTAGATTTTTAGGAATTTAATATCAATTAATAATATAATATTTGTTTTAAGAATTCTTTTATGTCAATTTTGACACTATTCAATAGTTGATTTTTGTGAAACTCATAACAGATTGATTACTTCGAACAAAGTCAATTAAATCAATCCTAATATATCCTATTATCCTATAAAATTAGTGTAATTCATTAAAAGTTTCATATTATATTTATTTGGGTATTTATAATATCAATTATGTTAATTTTTTACTATTTTAGTAATTACTGCATCATCATTGTGTCATAAATAAAATAAATTATTTAATGTCTAAAAATTATAAATAAAACATCCTTATGTAGGAAATCTTTTTATCTTTATAATGAATATTTATAATCGAAAATCCAACATGTATAACCCTATGTAAAAATTGTTCTTCTAAAAGATGTAAGCTTATGCCATTTTTATTTTTATTTTAACTTTATTAATATAATGTGTCATTATCACTTACAAGTGGATCCATGGGGTCCCCAAATAGACCCAAAGATTCCCATGGTCGACCATGTATCAACCAATAGGGTTAAGACACGTTTTAGGGTAATTTATTATTATTATAATATTATTTCTTTAACCCTTATTTACCGGATTTACCCTTAACCATGGTAAATAAAATATTTACCGCAGTAATTATTCAAAATGTCTAAAAATAAAAGTTACCTATTTACACAATTTGAACATCCTGATTAAAAATATGGAATCCATTTTTCTAAATTCAAAACACAGAAGTTGCAGAAATTAATTTAAAATTAATTCCCGCTGTCAAAACAAAAAGCGTGTTTTTAAGAGGTAATAACTATCAAAAGATTGACAGTTGTTTATGTTCGGTTTAATTGTAAAATTCTGTCCAATAACCAACATTATATTAAATGGTAAAAATATATTCTAAATATACTTTAAAACCACTCAAATTCACAATTTATCACTATTAATTATTTTGATTAAAAAAGTTGTTTTTAATTAAAATTTAGAAATTTTCACTATTCATCAAAATATGAAAGTTATCCGAAATGTACCAAAATTTCACCATAGGCTAATTTCGATATTCCGAATCCAAAAATGAAGTTCATTTTAAAATATAAAATATATATGATTTCAAAAATTAGGTATTACTATTCACAACGGCTAGTTTAATTAGTTGTGGTGTGTGTTAGAACTCGAGGTTGCGTACAACACACGCTATCGCATTATTCGAAGGGAAACGTACCGTGGAAGCTTGGGGTGTTACATTCTCCCCTCCTTCAAATAATTGCGTCCTCGCAATTTCTAGGGTATTACTGCATAAAAAGACTCGGGTGGTTCTTCATCATAAGTTCCTCGGGTTCCCACGTTGCCTCTTCCATCTTATGGTTTCTCCACAAAACTTTTACCAGACGCGTCGTCCGGTTTCTCAGTACTTGTTCTCTTGTATCAAGAATCCTGACAGGCTCTTCACAATAAGACAGATCGGGTTCCAGTTCTAATTCCTCATAGGTGAGTACATGCGTTGGGTCAGGCATGTATTTTCTCAATAGAGATACGTGGAACACATCGTGAACTTTGGAGAGACTTGGCGGCATTGCCAATCGGTAAGCTACAGCCCCAATTCGTTCTAGAATTTCGAAAGGTCCGATGTACCTGGGACTCAATTTACCTTTCTTACCAAAACGTATGACTCCCTTCCACGGAGATACCTTCAGGAAAACATGATCACCGACTTGAAATTCCAAATCCTTCCTTCGATTATCGGCATAGCTCTTCTGCCTACTTTGAGCTGCTTTAATGTGATTTTGGATTACCTTCACCTTTTCCACCGTTTCCTCCACCAGTTCTGGGCCTACAAGTTTTCTTTCACCAACGTCATCCCAACAGGTTGGTGTACGACATCTCTTTCCGTATAACTCTTCATATGGTGCCATCTGAATACTCGAATGGAAGCTATTGTTATAGGAAAATTCTACTAGTGGTAAATATTGATCCCACATACCCTGAAAATCAAGTGAGCAAGATCTCAACATGTCTTCTAAGGTCTGAATAGTCCGTTCTGATTGTCCGTCTGTCTGAGGGTGGTAAGAAGTGCTCAAATGAAGTTCAGTATCCAGGGATTTCTGAAGACTTTTCCAAAATCTTGAAGTAAAACGGGGATCACGATCAGAAACAATCGATAGGGGTACTCCATGAAGTCTCACAACTTCATTAATGTATAGTCTTGCTAGACGTTCCAGGGGTAGATCTTCTCTTATAGCAAGAAAATGTGCTGACTTGGTAAGACGATCAACAATAACCCATATTGCATCGTTCCTTCTAGGAGTCTTTGGTAGCCCCATGACAAAGTCCATCGTAATATTGTCCCATTTCCACTCCGGTATGGGAAGAGGTTGCATGACTCCTCCAGGCTGTTGCCTTCCAGCTTTCACTTGTTGACAAACCATACATCTTGACACAAAATCAGCAATCTCCCTCTTCATGTTGTCCCACCAAAAATGTTCCTTCAAATCTCTATACATTTTGGTGCTCCCAGGGTGTATAGAGAAATTGGAACTATGAGCATCATCCAACAATTCCCTTTTCAGATCAGGTAAATCGGGAACACAAAGTCTCTTCCCGAATTTCAAAATTCCATCTTCATACACAAAGTCTCTCAATCTCACATCATTCACAGCTTTAATCTTCTTTTGGAATTCTTCATCATTAGTATGAGAACTCTTAATCCTTTCTAGTAAAGATGGTTAGGCAACCATTTGAAAAAGCATTGATGTTTCACCTTCCCTGGTTATTCCCATGTCCATCTTCTCTAGATCCATGAAAATTGGATCCCTTTCAATTCTCATATTGTTCAAAACTCCATGGTCTTTTCTACTCAAAGCATCTGCCACCTTGTTTGCCTTCCCCGGGTGGTAGTGTATCGTACAATCATAATCCTTGAGTAATTCAAGCCATCTCCTTTGCCTCATGTTGAGTTCTTTTTGTGAGAAAATATACTTCAAACTCTTGTGATCAGTATAAATCTCACATTTTTCACCATAGAGGTAGTGCCTCCATATCTTCAAAGCAAAGATCACTGCTGCTAACTCGAGATCATGAGTAGGATAGTTTTGTTCATGAATTTTCAACTGTCGTGATGCATAGGCAATAACTCTATCATTCTGCATAAGGACACAACCAAGTCCTTTCTTTGATGCATCACTATAAATAACGAACCCATCATTCCCCGATGGTAGAGTCAATATAGGAGCATTGACTAATATTCTCTTCAGTTCTTCGAAACATTCTTCACACTCTTTTGTCCAAACAAATTTAACCCCTTTACGTGTGAGCTTCGTTAATGGGTTTGCCAATCGGGCAAAATTCTGGACGAAACGTCGATAATAACCTGCCAAACCAATAAAACTACGTACCTCAGTTATACTCGTAGGTGCTGGCCATTCTTGGATTGCCTTGGTCTTAGAAGGATCAACAGAGATTCCATCTTTAGAGACAATATGGCCAAGAAAAGAAATCTCCTGAAGCCAGAATTCACACTTGCTAAACTTTCCATATAATTCATGCCTCCTCAGAGTCTTCAAGATAATGCGCAAGTGATTTTCATGATCTTCATAGGTTTTGGAGTATACCAATATATCATCAATAAATACTACCACAAATTCATCGAGATACTCCTTGAAAACTCTATTCATCAGATCCATGAATACAGAGGGTGCATTGGTCAATCCAAACGGTATTACAGTAAACTCGTAATGCCCGTACCTGGTTCGAAATGCTGTTTTCGGAATGTCTTCCTTCTTCACACACAACTGATGGTATCCAGATCTAAGGTCAATCTTTGAAAAGTATTGAGCTCCATGCAGTTGGTCAAATAAATCATCAATACGAGGTAGGGGATACTTGTTCTTTATCGTTATAGCATTGATCTCCCTGTAGTCAATACATAACCTCATAGATCCATCTTTCTTTTTAACAAAAAGAACAGGGGCTCCCCATGGAGAAACACTAGGGCGAATAAATCCCTTATTACTCAATTCCTCTAGTTGTTTCTTTAGTTCGACTAACTCTACAGTGGCCATTCTATAAAGGGTCTTCGATATAGGCCTTGATCCAGGAATCAAATCAATAGAAAACTCAACTTCTCGTTCTGGAGGATGTCCAGGTAAATCTTCTGGAAATACATCTACAAATTCTTTCACAACAGGTACATCCTCTATTTGAACATTCCTTTCCTCACCGATAGTTACTTCATTCTCTTCCTCCCCAATAATTGAATTAAGTTGAGCTACTGGGGGTGGGTCTAAATAAGAATTAGGTGGTGACGATTCTGCTCTAAAAATAAGGTGCTCCTTATCATTATCATCATGAATCGTAACCTCTTTCTTCTTACAATAAATCTTGGCATCATAGTCCGAAAGCCAGTCCATACCGAGGATTATATCAAACTCAATCATAGGTATGACGATGAAATCAGCAGATAAAGAAAATTTATGTGCTCTAATGGGGACTGATTGACAAAACTTTGTTGCAACGATACTTCCCTTAGGAGTTTTAACTGACAACTCCCTTATTAAATCAAATTGGAAATATCTAATTTTCTTAGCAAACTGGGAAGATATGAAACAATGTGATGATCCAGAATCAAATAATGCATTTGCTAAACTTGAGGAAACCATTAAATTACCTGCCACCACGTCTTTCGGAGTTTCTACCTCAGCAGTAGTGATAGCATAAGCCTGGCCTTGATCCCTTGGCCTTTTCTGAGGTAAGTTCTCCTGACGCTTAGGACATGCATTTGCATAATGCCCCATCTCCCTGCAATTGTAGCACTGAACATTGGTAGCTTCCTTCTTCCCCTTGCAATCATGAGCTTGGTGGCCTTTTTCACCACACTTGTAACAGACTCCCATTCCCTTCAGGCAAGCACCGGGGTGTTTCTTCCCGCACTTACCACAAGATGGATATTCAACCTTTCCCTTCTTCCCCTTATTTCCATTCCCAGATTGATCAGCAGGTCTCTTCTTCTCTTGCTTTGCTTTAAAGTCATAAGACTTAGAGAATTCCTTTTCGGTCTTGATAGCACATGAGACAATGTCTTCGTACGATGAAAAGTATTGTGAGACTAATGCTCGACGGATAAATGGTTTTAACCCATCAAAGAAACGATCAATCTTACTTCTTGGGTTGCGAATATAATCACCAGCGTACCTCGCAAACCTTGTAAAGTTAGCCTCATACTTTGTGACATTATCATCCTCCTTTTGTCTCAGACTCAGAAATTGCCTTTCCATATCTGCTCGATGGTCGCGAGGAAAGTATTTTTCTAAAAACAAATCATTGAACTCCCTCCATTCCATATTTGATACTTCATCATCTTCCTTCATGTTTTGAATCAATGACCACCATTGATCAGCATCTCCAGTGAGGCGGTAAACTGCCATGATAACCTTTTCCCTTTCATTACTCCCCAAAGCCTGAAATATTTTCTCTAGGGAAAATATCCATTGCTCAGCTACTAAGGGATTTGTACTCCCATTGAAAGTTGGTGGTTGTTGCCTCATGAATCGATCTAACATTGATCCTCCACGCTGCGGATCAGGGTGCTCCATACGGGTAAGGTTATTATTCATAACCTGAGTAAGTTGTCCCAGTATGGTGATTAGCTGATCGGCACCAGTTGCATCACCAGCCCCACTATAATTATCTTGAGCAGGAGGGAAATCCCTACATGGAGTGCGCGCATTGATACGGTTTCCATTTCTTCCACTAGGCGCCATTTCTAAACAATGGCATAAACTAGATCAGTTTATGAATCAAAATACATAATCCCATACTTATAAAACACTTAACATAAATTGAACTATTTATGGATATAATCCATAATCATAAAAATGTTTTTCTTTGAGGAAGTATATACTCATAAACCCTTCATAATGATTTGTAAAGATAATGAGAGTTATCCTAAGCATATCCCCCGGGAGTGTCGTAACCAAGAGTGCAGCAAGGCCCGTTGTCGTGCACCAGTTCCCGTTCGAGTCTAGCTCAAAGCGGTGTTTTCGGGTTTTACCCCTAGGTACATCTGTGCCAGAGCCGCCTCTACCTGCTCGTATCCAGACAGGGATGTATTGCTCGGAAAACTCACAAAATCTCTACAATACCAAAATTCTAGGAAGTTCTTCTATACTAATCCTCAAAGTTCATCTTAGGTCTACGTGCTCTAATCAGAGTTTATCTAAATCTAGCTTCCAAGGTTTGTACTAAACTTCTTCTGATACCAACTGTCACGCCCCGACCCCAGCTACCCAGAGTCGGTGCATTATTACATAACATTGGCATGATCACAAGAAAGATCAAATCTCGAAAGACCGATTGGTTTAGTAGCCTTGGAAACACTAGATATATTCATAAGTTTTACATTACATCATAAAATGAAAAACTACTACAACAACATAATGTCTCCATAATCCACACTACTATCCCCTCATAATATCCCTGCAGGTCATTCATAATTTACTTCTTCACATCCTGGGGAAAAATAAAACATAGAAAAGGGGTGAGCTCAAATGCCCAGTAAGGATAAAAATATAGCGGAAACTTTCATAAATAAGAATAAACATTTAAGGCAATGCATTACTAAAACAAAAGCCTTTTAAAATTGAACTTCAACATGGTATGGCAAAAGTAAAATGAAATAATGCCATTTACTTATTCACATGGATATTCTACTAATCGAATAATCACATGCAAAAATCAATAACCACTTTCATAATGTTGGAATGCATAATGCCAGACTATCATAACCACATAGCCAAGGCCTCGTGCCAAGGCTACAAATAAGATTTTGTCAAGGCCTTGTGCCAAGACACTAGTTTGTCTCATGAGACCTACCGATGCATCGAGGAGCTATAGCGGGCTCCACCCGTCACTTATTAAGTCCAATGCATTCCCATATGAAAAGGTTTAAACATAACATAAACATTCGTAATAAAACTAGCATACGAAATGTCAATACTTTCACAATAAACTATGAATGGTATAAAAATAGCACATCCACAGTCAAACATATCACAAAACCTTCAATACAATATAGAAGTTTTGTATCATAATAAATCAACTTCAAATAATCTTAAAATCCATCAAAGGATGTTGACATAGATGAAATCAAAATTCTTTTAAAAGAAATATCTTCTTTTATTTTGAAATCATTTAAGATCCATATAAAATAAAACATTTTCTTTGAAAATATTCTTATAAGCTTGTATGGGAAGCTTCGACGATTTTATAACGGCGGAAAATAACCGCACCCGCCGTATAAGTTAAAAAAAACATTCTTACCTCAATTCTGTCGAAAAGGTTAAAAAGGACCTTGTTTTGAAAACGACGGAAAGATTCCTTTATAAACCTCTTATAAAAAGTCAAACAAGGGTATAAATGACTTTAACCCATATTCTTGTAAATAGTAAAAATGTTTTGAAATACATTTCGAAGAAACATGGATGTGGATGATAAAGAGATCCCAGTAGATTATTACGTATAATACAACCTCGGATAATGAAGAGATTGTGAAATAACCCTTACCTTGTACTTTTCCTTGGTTGTGGTAGGTTAACCTCCTGTATAATGGTGAAATAATTGTTATTAAATTATACAAGAATCATATACATTAATATGATATCATATATGATCTTTTAATATTGATTTGATAATAATATCTTAGTATTATCGTTGTTTCGGGTGTTAACTTACTTGTTTTCTTTCATATGTTTTGTTACGTAAGACATGTTTGTAAAGGATAGGTTGTATATTATTCATATACAGAATGATATCAAGTCCTTAAACATCATTTTTAAATCATAAAATGATAATTATGCTATAATGGTTACGATGGAGAATGAATCTCATCGCGTTCGTGGAGACGGTAGTCCGTACGTACGCACGAGCGACAATATCATTCTTTTGATATTAAAATAATATATAAATGGATGGTATATCATATATACAGAATCATTAACATGTTATATTTATTATTTACATGAGTTACACATCATTATTATACCCATCCAAATAATATTATATTGAATAACAATTACACCACGACGTGGAGACGGTAAGCCGTACGTACGCACGTATGGTGACATGTTATTCAAAGGGTAGATAGAATACTGAATATGATTGTACCATATTTATAATAACATCACAGTATATGTGAGATACTGGAGTTATTATTTCAGAATGGTAAGAACAAAGGAAGAAGAAGTGGAAGAAGAAATGAACTTAGAAAAGGGTGGTGAAATCATTACCTCTTCTTCGGGTTCTTCCTTTTGATTTGATCAAAAGGGCTCCTTAGGTTGGCTTTATGATCAAACTAAGGCCTCTAGGTTGTATTGAGGGATGTTGGGAGAGTATTTGGGCAGAGTTTGGCCGAACCAAAAGGCTTTGAAGGTGTGAAGAAATGAGAAGGAGGAGTGCCCTTTTATAAGAGGGGTGAGGGGCACCTTTGGAAAAGCTAGAAATATTAATTTATAATAAATTTATATTCGGTTTCTAAAGGCTCCAAAGTTGACTATTCAAATGATGAGGTGGGTATAGGTCGAAAGCAACTCATCCAATAGAATTTAGACAGGTTTGGGTACTTATATTAACCTTATCTTTAAGTCTTAACTCTAAGTTAATTAGTTTCACTTTTACAATGTCTCTTTGTATTTTATATATTATGGTTAATAAACTTACTATATACATCCAAGAGACCCCCAAGTGGTCCATTAATGATTAACCTATCATGATATAAGTCTCTTGGCCGAACCTTAGATTTTTAGGAATTTAATATCAATTAATAATATAATATTTGTTTTAAGAATTCTTTTATGTCAATTTTGACACTATTCAATAGTTGATTTTTGTGAAACTCATAACAGATTGATTACTTCTAACAAAGTCAATTAAATCAATCCTAATATATCCTATTATCCTAGAAAATTAGTGTAATTCATTAAAAGTTTCATATTATATTTATTTGGGTATTTATAATATCAATTATGTTAATTTTTTACTATTTTAGTAATTACTGCATCATCATTGTGTCATAAATATAGTAAATTATTTAATGTCTAAAAATTATAAATAAAACATCATTATGTAGGAAATCTTTTTAGCTTTATAATGAATATTTATAATCGAAAATCCAACATGTATAACCCTATGGAAAAATTGTTCTTCTAAAAGATGTAAGCTTATGCCATTTTTATTTTTATTTTAACTTTATTAATATAATGTGTCATTATCACTTACAAGTGGATCCATGGGGTCCCCAAATAGACCCAAAGATTCCCATGGTCGACCATGTATCAACCAATAGGGTTAAGACACGTTTTAGGGTAATTTATTATTATTAAAATATTATTTCTTTAACCCTTATTTACCGGATTTACCCTTAACCATGGTAAATAAAATATTTACCGCAGTAATTATTCAAAATGTCTAAAAATAAAAGTTACCTATTTACACAATTTGAATATCCTGATTAAAAATATGGAATCCATTTTTCTAAATTCAAAACACAGAAGTTGCAGAAATTAATTTAAAATTAATTCCCGCTGTCAAAACAAAAAGCGTGTTTTTAAGAGGTAATAACTATCAAAAGATTGACACTTGTTTATGTTCGGTTTAATTGTAAAATTCTGTCCAATAACCAACATTATATTAAATGGTAAAAATATATTCTAAATATACTTTAAAACCACTCAAATTCACAATTTATCACTATTAATTATTTTGATTAAAAAAGTTGTTTTTAATTAAAATTTAGAAATTTTCACTATTCATCAAAATATGAAAGTTATCCGAAATGTACCAAAATTTCACCCTAGGCTAATTTCGATATTCCGAATCCAAAAATGAAGTCCATTTTAAAATATAAAATATATATGATTTCAAACATTAGGTATTACTATTCACAACGGCTAGTTTAATTAGTTGTGGTGTGTGTTAGAACTCGAGGTTGCGTACAACACACGCTATCGCATTATTCGAAGGGAAACGTACCGTGGAAGCTTGGGGTGTTACACTGGGGATGTCTAAACCAGTTGAATTTAGGCTTACCAATTCATATAAAAGTTGAGTGCTTATTTAATCAATTTTGTGGTTTTTCAACACACTATGTCGATCCCCTATGCTTGGAAGGGGTTTCTGTTTTCTTCTATAGGGTACCGTGAATGGAGTGAAGAAGGATATCAAGGAAATTTGTGATGGGTTTATCATGTAAGTCTCAGGGACATGATACCAATTGGGCGATCGTTGACCCACTCACCATGTTGGTCACATTTTAGATTTTTGGGAACATAGTCCCCTAGAGAGGTTGGGAAACCACTATGTGAAGAAGATAGTTTGACTCCACGGATTTCCATCGATGATAGTCACCGATCAAGGTACACCATTTTTATCCCAGATTAGGAAGGGATTGTAGGAGGTATTTTGGAATCATCTGTGCTTGAGCAGAGCTTTCCACCATACAAAGACGACCAGACAGAGTGGACTATTTAGGACCTTGAGGACATGTTGCGTGCTTTCATCCTCAATTTTGGACGTAGTTGGGAGGATCACTTACCAATGGTGTAATTTTCATAAAAACATAGCTACCAATCCACCAACAGTATGGTACCGTTTGACACCTTTCACGGGAGGCCCTACAAGTCTCCATCCTACTAGAACTACCACAGGGAGTCAGCGCTCATGGTCCAAAGGTTGGTGCAGGCTACTACAGAGAAGGTGCAAGTCATCAAATATTATATGAAGACTACAAAGAGATATCATAAGTCCTATGCTGATTGGTGACAGAGACCCTCAGAGTTTGAGGTGGATGAAAATGAGTTTCTTTGGGTCTCTCCTCGACATGGGATACCGAGATTTAGTTGGTGTGGCAAGTTATCTACAAGGTTAATAAGACCTTTTCTATTACTGTGTATAGTGGGTGAGGTGACATAACCATTGTAGCTATCTATGTAGTTAGTTTGGGTGCACAAAATCTTCCATGTATCCTAGCTAAGGAGATATGTACATTCCCCATCACACGTCATTGAATCGGGCAAGATGGATGTGATGACAGAGAAATTTTTTCGAAGTTTCTAATGGAGATTGAGGATTGATAAGAGTGGACTATCCATTGGTGATACCTTCCTCTAGTGCATGTTTCGTGGTAGAAAAGGAACCTCCAATAGAGCTAGTGGGAGTGGTAGGCTTAGGTTCATGCTCAAAACCTCATCTTTATGGGAATACCTTGGTTTGGATTCCGATGACATAAATACATAAGGTGGGGAATATGTAATGACTTATATTTTTTGGGTTTTATTTTTATAAAATTTCAAGGGAAATTATGAGACTAGGCTTGGAGACAGAGGGGGAATCCGAGGCCTGGTGTACCCAGAATGGTCCATCAAAAAATGTTATGTTTTTAAAAATCATACGTGAGCAGTTTTCTAGAAAAAGTGTAATAAATCTTGAATGAGTGACTAGATCATAAATATGAGGGAATCATTGCATTCATGTTAACGGGTTTACTCTAGGTGAGACTTAACCTTAGTCGTCACATGCCTCCAGTGAGAAAAAAAGAAAATTGCATAACTGTAAATAAAATAATTATATAAAATTATATTATTTTTCAAATCATTATAACTCACAATCGATGACTTGGATTGAAAATTTGATACCACCATTGAGCTCATGAGGGAAATTTTCCTTATACGGATCCTAACATTGTCCAAAACGGGTCGAATGTTGAAATTAGTTTTTGGGATGTTACAATAAATAAAATAATTAAATAAGGATTATTTTATTCTCAAATCCTTATAACTAATAAACGGTAACTCGAATCTGAAATATCAGAGTACCTTTGAACTCTTTAGTGTTGGATTTCCCTATGTGGGGCCTAACCTCGATAGATGCAGGTAGAGGGAAAAAGTAAATTTTTGGGGGTTTTAAAGAAAAATAAAATAAACTTAAAAAGTTTAGTTTATTCAATGAAAATTCACTACAATGCAACATAGAGCTAGTAGTTTTGTTTCGTTAATGAAATAGCGCAATGACACTGCAACTCATGTGTAACAGAAATGTTGTTTAATAAATGAAACAACATAACAACGCGATTATTCAACATAACAGAAACGAAGAAACATGTTTCCTTTAATTAATTGTTTAACAGAGATACGGGATCATTGGCACAATACTGGATTTTCTCTGAGACACTGGAGGAGTGGTGTTGGAAATAGTCTAATGATGATTAATGACGAATCACTACAAGTTCCTTCCTTCCCCTTAGTAGGTTCCCGCCACCAACGATGGATTGGATAATGATGAACAATAGTGGTGCAATCTTAACCAATGAATGATCCAACCTCGATATAGGGGTTTTATTCCAAGTGAATTTAATTTTTCCATTCATGGAATTTTGCGATGAACGTGGGTCAACCCAGAATAGGTGACCCATGGATTTATGGATTATGTGGGATTGTTTTGATCATAGGGTTTTTAGTCAGAGATATACATGCTATATTTTTTTATCTTCATCTGACTTGTGTTTAAATTCTAACACTGAGGAATCGGGCCAACACAAACATGGACCAAATCCCTTCATTGTGGGTGTTCTTGTGTTCTTCATTAATGAAACAATGGATTGATGACAAGACAAATTTGAGCCCATAGCTGTGATGGAGACAATTCAAGGATCCCGAATGTGCTCAATGATTGGAAAACAGACCGCTGAAGAGGATCCAATGGCCTGTGACAACCGTTGTGGGTGGATGATCAGGGCCGCTGAGAAAAGTCATTGGAGGCACGAGCAGATGCGGTGAACCACCCCATGTCACGTGGATGGAGGTCCATGGTCTAGTTGGACATTAGTGGTGACCCACAGTGATTTTGGTCCATCAAATGAAGTGGTGATAGGCATGTTACTTATGTATTCAAATTATGCTAATACCCTTTTTGAATTTGGATCTTCACATTCATATATTTTTGTTAAATTTTCATGTAAATTAGGTATATATCATCATGAAATTAATATATAACTTTTGGTGAAAACTCTTCGTGGATGTATTAATGCAACAAAAATTAAAAAACAATCAATTTGTAATAAATAAGATTTTATTTCATACAAAACTTGTTGAACTGGACATAGTAGAGTTTTATATCATTATAGGTATGAATTGGATTTTAGTTTATCATGAAATGATAGATTTTAGTGTCAATAAAGATTTGTTTAATTATTTCTTGGCTTTGATAACATACTAAGAAGCTGAGAAATTTATTATATTTGGAAATGAATGTTTCCTAGATCATACTTTTGAAAATTGAAAAATTGTTCAAATTAGTGATGTTCCAGTAGTAAATAAATATATTGATATTTTTCAGATGATTTTCTTAGAATTGTTCCTGACAGAGAGATATATTTTATGGTTTACTTAGTATATGATGTTAAGACTATATTTAAACACCCTTATTGAATAGCTCATGTGGATATTTTAGAATTGATGATTCAGTAGAAGGAGTTATTATATAAAGGTTTCATCCGAATAAACACTTCACCATTGGGGGATCCTGTGTTGTTTTAAAAATAAAAATACATTTTATTAGAATTTTCATTGATTATAGAGCATTGAATAACATAACTGTTAAGAAAATGTATCATTTTCTTCTTATCAATTATTTGTTTGATCAAATCTGGGGAGAAAAATATTTTTCAAAAGTTAAATCGAGTTTAGGGTACCATTAGTTGGATATAAAGGAGGGAGACATTCCAAATGATTTATATTAGAATAGATATGGGAGCTTGGAATTCATAGTTATTCCATTTGGGTAACTGGCGGAAATCCCACCTATACAAATGCATTTCTCCCAACGGTTTATAAAACTGTTGTAAAAAGGACATTGTACCAATGGTTATAAAGAACTGTTGGTATAAACCTCTTAATGGTCGGTTATCCCAATGGTTTCATCAAACCATTCCGAAAGAGTACTCTAAGGGTGGGTTTTTTCAATGACTTAATGAAACTGTTGGGATATAAAATCGCCAAATATAGCATGGAAAATAGGTCTCCATAACCCGTCTCAATAATTTCTTCCAAAACATGAGCTCAACACAAACCCTACTTCCCAACCGGCTCTCGAGGGTGTAACTCTACTTGCCAACCATTCATTTGTCTTTGATGAATGTATTTTTTGTTCTTACACTTTAAATTGGTGTAGGATGGAAATAATATATGTAGATTCTCAATTACAAGAGGGGGTGAAATGTAGGTTTAAAAACTTTCAATTTTATCCATAAAGAAAACGATGTTTAACAATGTTAATGAAGGTAAATTCACAAAGCCTATTTTTTCCATAGCTAAGAAACAAACATACATAGGGTCCATAAAATGGATCCGGAAAATAATCTAAAGAACACATGATTCCACCTTAATGCATATAAAATCTTATTTATCAATGTTAGTAAAAGAACAAAAAATTATAAGAAAGTTATACTTTCTTTCTTTAACAAAATACAGGGGAAATAAAACATGAAAAAAATAAAGTAAACAAGTAGAAAATATTTTAACCCAAATAATAATGTATCCAACAACCTTAGATAATGGTCCCTTGATTTATACTTTCAAGAATTTATATCATACCGACACCAGGGTAAGACCTAGATAAGAATATCGGAGTCCGTATTACTGTCTCCACAATACATTGAACTTTAAGGTATTTGGAACCTCTATCTTCCTATCCCCGAAATACCTTGAGTGTACTCAGTAACAATCGGAGTCTCAATAAGCAATTTGAATAAGATGTTCACGGTTGAACAAGATGTTCATTATACGTACAAGGCACACGAGTATTTACCTCTCTAGAAATCACTTCACATCATGTAATCTCGAAGATCATCAGTCGATTTCATAGATTATGATCTTGTTTAAATGAAATCCTATTTATAGAAAAAATTCAATGGTTGGATCCCTCCTCCAACGGTCATATTTTTTCTTGAATATCGAAGGGACCTATACACGTGTCACTCAACCAAATGATAGTTAGAATCATATTGTACTACATTATTCTATATAGAAAAATCATAGGAAGCATTATCATGCTTAAGAATAAAATAAAATTAATAGAAATAATGTATATTAACAAAAATTGAATACCCAAAATATAGGAAAAAATAGAATTCAGAGTATAAACATATAAATAATTGAATTCTAGAAACATGGATATTCAGATTTTGTTTTTCAATGAATTCAGAGTCTGAATTCTATAGATTTCAGAGACTGAATTCTAAGAAATTCGGAGTCTGAATTCTAAGTAATTAGGAGGTTGAATTATGAGGAATTAAGATTTTGAATTTTGATGAATTCAGAGCCTGAATTCTTAGGAATTCACAATCCAAATTTCAGATAATTCGAAGTCTGAATTTCAGAGAATTTTGAGTCTAAATTTCATAGAATTCAGAGTCTGAATTTCATAGAATTCAGAGTTTAATTTCATAGAATTTGTAGTGTGAAAATAGTAATATGTGGTATCTTAAGAAACTGTACAATTCCAAGGTTTTTGAAAAGGATCTCAATTTTTTTCAATATAAAAAAATTGGTTTGACTTGTTTTTGAGAAGATAATAAAAAGCACATTAAAAACCATGATAAGGAAAAAAACTTTTCTTAGAGAAAGAAAAAATTCATTAAGTAAATAATTCATAGAGAAAGAAAATTTTTCTTATGAAAATGTGTTTGTGATTTTCAAAAGAAATAGGATTGGAAAATTCATACGGAAACCTTATTGAATGAACAATATCCCCCTTTTTTGAAAGAAAAAAAACCTTTCAAAAATAATATATGGAATAATGATATAGCTTTTTTGACATTAAATAAAACTTATCTCCATTTACATATAAACCATGATGAATATGAATAAATCCCCCTTAGGTTTAGAAATCCCTAAGGATCGTATTCATGTATTCCTTAAATAAGTAAATTTTTATTTAAGAAAAACATTTTTAACTAAAACCCCTTACTTAATCTCCCCCTTTCTTAATGAATTATCTTCTTAGTATTCTTTTGATCATTTTTCTCCCTCTTTGTGATTTTCAAAATGGAATAGAGGGAATCAACAAATAATTGTACCTAAGAGGTTAGTGATAAACAAGAAAAATCAATTTAAGGGTAACAAAATTTTCATTATGATAGGAAAAATTATTGGATGGTAAAAAAATAAAAAAAATATTGGTTTTACAGGAAACTTATTCACCGTTATTTTCTTTCAGCATGAGATTTCTCAGGGTAGCCTTTAACTTCTCGAGCTCTTTGTGATCATCCTCAAACATCTTGAGAAAATTATCCTGATCCTGATTCTTAATTTCCAAAGACTTGACCTTTTCTTATTGAGGCTTCAGAATTCATTCCTATGACTTGACCCCCTCTTCTTGCTGATTGAACTTTTCTTCCAACTGTTACTTAAGATACATTTCTCTCTTTAAATTTAAGGCAACTGAATTTTACATAACATTCATATCAATCATCTTGCTTCTGGTCTACATTCTCAATATTTTGATTTTCTAAAAAACTTATTGAATTTTTTTTGATTCTATCATCTGAATTATCAAAAGCATGATTTACTAAATCTTAGAAACGATCAAGGATTCTCATGTGTTCAATAATTATTTTAGACCATTTTTGTATTTCCTTACATGATATCCTATGAGCATCATAACCAATATGAAATGTTTTGAAATCTTCCTCATTATTGATAAACTTTTCCATGAGAATGCTTATAGAATATGAATTCAGATTGAAATAATGTTGGAGAAACTAACATATTGAATCAATATAGGGAAGAAAATGTATTTTGTTCACTAATTTCTTCAAATACTGAACAACAAAATCACGACCCATCGAAGACGAATATTTTGAATTTGATTCCCTTGAAAGAGAGGATGCTTTTTCTAATTCTTCAACTTTTCTCTTGGATGATCCACCAACATCCTTATTGGGTTTTACAATCACAACCTTCATAGGAATGTCAACAACCACCTTTTTTCATCTATCCACTTTGGAAATAATCTTCTCAACCCTTGGAGACTCATGATCACTATAATATAGTTTTACTATCTTATCTTCTTCAACATATTCTTTCTCAACATCTTCCTTAACATCATTAGGTTCGATGAAATCATGGTTTCCACTCTAATCATTTGTTGGTTTGTCTACCTTATCTAATCCATTATCATATTTTTTTCTGAGAAATAATTTTTTCTGACTCAACATGGGAAGTATGGATCGATATCTCTTCTGATGGAATTTCCTTCTCATGGTATTATTCCACTTTCTTAATCAAATCATCACTTTCATATTATTCCTTTTATTTTTTTCCTTCTTCTTTATATTCATGATTTTTTTTCTTCAACAATAGGTTCCAGAATTGGAATTTTCTTTCCCGAAGTTTCTAAAGGAACTGTTTCTTGGAGGAAGGATTGCAGTACCTGAATTTGTTCAGATTCCTTCTCTGTATCTTTGAGTAAGGCTTGGATAATTTCAGCTTCTAAAATTTTCTTCTTTAGCTTATTCTCTTTTTCTTTCCATTCATGTTCTTTATCATTTCAGATTTTCAAGGCCTTTTACTCAACATGATCTAAATCGAAGCATGGATCTCCCTCGTCCTCCTTATTCTTCTTATACTCCCTCAACTTCGCTACCAATTCATCAGAGAATGTTTTTTTATTTCTTGTCTTTGGTGGTGTTGACTGAATTTTCCAAACTGGCAAATTTTCCTTTAATTATAGTTCTTTATCTTTTCTCTTATTCTAGGATTTGATGAAAGTTTTTACTTATTTACATTTATTTATCAAGGCTTGAACTTCACATTCAAAAAAATCAAAAAATTTACTTGAGTTGGTATTGAAACCAACTTTCATTCTTCTAAGGGTGTCATCCGTGAACAACATGATCTTAAAGGTTTTGGGTTTAGAACTATAATAAATTTTAAATGATTCTAAACAAATCACAATGATCATCAACCAGATCAACAGATACATGATAATATGTGACCGGAGAGTTCCATTATTTATGTTGGTTTTTATCAGAAGGATGTACTTAACTAGGTTTACCTTTCTATGTTTAACAAAAACGAACAATATATATATATATATCACTTTTCTTTAGAGATTCTTTGTCTCCTTTTCATAGAATAAGAAAACCATGTACCCACATGGATAACATCCTGAAGTTCGTTGAAATAAGATTGATCTTCAGTGATTTTACTCACATGAGTCCAAGGAAATCCATTGTCTTTTCCTTCTCAATGATTTTTGAATTATCAAAAAACATGTGATAGAAAAATATTTACTCACCTTCATACTGAATACCAAGAATATTTTCTGCCATATTTAAATAAAGAGAATTGGATTTCCCATAGCTTTTGAAAGAAAACTTTTCCAATCCCCCTTCTTCATAAAATTTGACTGAATCATAAAATTCTATGAGAAGGTTATGATAAACTAGATCCTGACTCTACATCTTAGGAACAAAAAAACTCTCCCATCCATTCAGCATGATATTCCTCATAATCAAGGAATTATACCTAGAAATGAAATTTGGTTCCACTAACAATTCCTTGTAGATTTTCCAATACTTGATTTCCTTGTTCGAAGACATCTGATTCTATGGGAACGCTTCAAGCGACATCTGAAATGTAATAAAATTTATAAAAATGAATGACCTATTTGAATAGGTGCAGATATTCGGTGCACAAATACTTCAAAAACTGATGTGAGACAAGGATTAGTGGGGAAATTATATTGGCTTCGAGGCGACAGTTTGAATTCATGATTTGATCCAATGGTTGAGATAATCATGATTTGATCTGACGGTGGAGGTGATTACCAAAGAATGTTTTGGTAGGTTATGATATTTTGAGGTTTTTAGGAAAAATAAGATTTAAGGAAAGTGAATTTGATAGAATTTTTCTTAAAACAATAAAAAAATACCTACAAGTAAAACAAATTATGATGATTTATGTAAGGAAAATTACATTCCGAACTACATAGAAGGAATTTTTAGTATCGATAAGGTTAAAAAAATTAGATTCCATAAAATTTTATTAAGGAAATTTTATATTTTATAAATTTAAGTTATGGGGAAAATTTTTAAGAAATAATAATTCTGGGTTTTAAAAGAATTTTATTATAAGAAAAAAAATTGGATACGAAAAATTTGATAAGGAGAAAAAAATAATTGGTTACCAAAAAATTTACTCCCTCTATGAAAATGAGTTTCTTAATGTAAGTAGATGGGTTTCAACAACATTTTAATATAGAATATTACCTTATATTTATCATTCCTAACTTTTGTTTTCTGTATTCAAATATATCGGAGGGTAATGATTTTGTAAAAATATCAGCAAGTTGATCATGCCTTTTGATAAATTGTAAAATAATATCTCTTTTAAGTATGTGATCACTTAGAATGTGATGCCTAATATTTATATGTTTTTCCCTAGAGTGATATCCATGATTTTTTCTTTATGAAATGGAACGTGTTTTATCATGAAATATTTTTTTTGTAAAACTCATGCCATTGTTTGTGAGTGTGTATTGCAGCTACAAAACATGAGCACAACAACATCCTACTGCTAAATATTCAGCTTTAATAGTGGAAAGTGATAATGAGTGTTGTTTCTTGCATGACCAAGAAACCAATGAATCTCCTTAGAAATTTCCAGTTTCAGATGTACTTTTTCTATCCGTTCTATATCCACCAAGATCATTGTTTGAATATTTTTATAATAAAATCATTTCCAGAAGAATAGAAAAGTCCTAAATCCATGGTTCCCTTTAAATCATGAAAAAATATTTTAAGTTCATTTAAATGAGATTCCTTTGGATTAGATCGATATCTTTAACATAAGAATACTGAAAACATTTTGTTTGGATGACTAGCCATTAAGTATAATAAACTTCAGGTCATACCTCTAAAAGATGTTTGATCTACTGGTTTCCCAGCTTCATCAAGATAAACAGAATTTTAGGTACCAATTGGAGTTCTAATACATTTAGTGTTATCATATCAATAATTTTTATGAATATATTTAATATACATATGTTGAAATATATAAGTTCTTTCTAGTTTTTGAGAAATTTGAAAACTAAGGAAAAATTTTAAGTCACCTATCATACTCATCTCAATCTTAGATTTCATGAGATTCTCAAATGAATCTGTTAAATATGGATGAGTGGATCCAAATATAATTTTATCAACATATATTTGAAAAATCAAAACATTTTACTTATCTTTATTTATAAAAAGAGTTGGATCAGCAGTTCCTTTAACATAATTTTTTTAACAAAAATCTGGAATGTTTATCATACAAGGATCAGAGGGATTGTTTAAGTCCATATAAAGATTTTTTATGTTTAAAAACATTTCCAAGATGTTTTTTGTCGACAAAACTAGGATGTTGTTCAATATAAAATTCATCTTGAACATATCCGTTAAGGACTTCACACTTCACATCCATTTGAAAATGTTTGAAATTAAAGAATGCTCCAAAGGAAAGTAAAATACGAAAAGATTCATGTCTAGCTACAAGAGGATTACCTTATTCATAGTCGATTCTTTCTTGTTGATTATATCCTTTAGCAATTAATCTAGATTTATTTTTTACAATGATTCCATTTTCATCACATTTATTTCGGAAAAGACATTTTACTCCAATTACAGATGTATCCTTAGGTCTTTCAACTGAGGTCCAGACTTTATTCCTGTCGAATTCATTTAGCTCATCTTTAATGGCTTTAATCTAGTCATCATCAGCTAAATCTTCATTAGTGATTTTTGGTTATAATTGGGAATGACATGCTAGATTTTATACTTCATTTCATAATGAACATTTATTCCTTACAGGTTAATTTACATCACCAATGATACTATCACTCAAATGATTCTTAAAAAACAACTGATTTGGGTTTTGTAAGCCCTATTCATCAACACATGGTAGAAATTATTCTGGGTTAAATACTTTAGAAAAATTTTAATGAGTATTTTTTTATTGGAATAATCTTCTATCAATGGTTTATAAACAATTTTTTAAAACACATCCAAGGATGTTGGTTGGGGTTGTTTAAAAACAAAATTATCAGTTTAAAAAATTTAACATGCACTGTTTCTTTAATAATAAAAGTATTTTTATTAAAAACTCTACAAGCCTTAGAAGTAGTGGAATAGCCATAGAAAATTCCTTCATCTACTTTGGGTGCAAATTTATGTAAGTTATCTTTATTATTCATAATTAATAATTTTCATCCAAAAACTATGAAGTAAGAAAGTCTAGATTTTCAGCCAGTCCAGAATTCCTAAGGTGTTTTATTAAGAAATGGATGGATTAAAACTCGATCTATAGTATAAAAATAAGTACAAATAGATTTACTCCAAGAGTTTTTAGATCTAGAATATTCACTCTACATTGTTCTAGTTATTTCTTGAAAAACTTGATTTCATCTTTCAACAATATCGTTCTATTGGGGAGTTTTTAGAGCTGAGTAGTTATGAGTAATACCTTTTTACTAAAAAAAGTTTCAAAATTTTAATTTTGAAATTATCCTCCATGAACACAATGAATAGTTATCAATGGAAGGTTTTTCTCATTTTTAACTTGGGATTTAAGAATTTTAAAATAATAAAAGGCTTCATATTTCTTTTCTAGAAAGTTGACACACGTAAATCTGGTGTAATCATCAACTAAAACAAATACATAATATTTTCCTCCAATACTTTCAATTTTTTTGGACCAAAAATATCTACATGCCCTAACTATAATTTATCAGATGTTGATACTTCAAAATTGATTTAAATCTTGACATTAATTTCTTTCCATATTGACAAGGATCACAGAGTTTTGAAAAAACAAATCTATGCACCGATAGATCCTTAAAAATTATTTTCTTTGAGAGTTTTCATAGGTACCTAAGGTTATAGTTTCCTAGTATTTTATTCCATAAACAAGATTGATCTTCCATTTCACTATGGAAAGGTAGGTCTTGGCTCCTAATGTCTTCTATGTTAAGTTTATAGACATTATTATTCCTATGGAAAGACAAAATAAACTTTTCCTTGGAATTGTGTACTAAGCATTTATCATTCCTCAAATTCACAAAAGTACCTTCATCAAATAATTGTCTTATAATAATGAGGTTGTGATTAAGAACTTTAACAAATAAACATTTGAAGTCAATGTTTTTTCCAAGAAAACAATATTACCAATTCCAACAATTTCTCCCTGAGAATTATCTATAAAATGTAATTTTCCTCCATTCTTATTGATAATATTTTCAAAGAAGTTTTTTTCCAGTCATGTTCTGAGAATATCTACTATCCATATACCATGTATTGTTATTGGTACTTTTTATATTCCTAAAAATAAAAGAGTTATAATTTCAGAATCCAAACATTCTTGGATCCAGAAATTTTAGAATGTAAAATCATAGGAATCCACATTTTTTTAGAAAACTAATCTTTATGAACAACTTTGTACTGAGTTTTATTTAATGAAAAATTTATCTCCCAATGTCATCCAAATTGACACATAGTGAAAAAGGGATCACTTTGGGGGATAAAATATTTGTTAATAAAAATAGGTTTTGAGTGAGTATAACCAATTCATGAACTATTACTTTGAGGAAGATATTGAGAATACATTTTATCAAATTCCTTCCATCATGAAGTAAAATTTGACAAAATTTTATATAAGGAAATTTTTTTGGACTTTAGTCTAATGAATAAATTCTTATCATCAAAGTCAATAGTTTTAGAACATGGATTATTCTCTAAAATATTTTTCTTAGAAATAACATTTTCATGATACTTAGAATGTTTACCTTCTCAAAATTAACTTCCTTAAGGTTTTTAGAAACACATTCAAAATCAAGTTATTTTTTTATCTAAATCCTTAGAAATATTTGATACCCCTCGTGAAATCTTACAGCCCGTGATTCCGAGGCCCGTAGTGACCAGAATGATCTGTCGATGTTTTGTTATGCTTTAATTAGTGTGCATAAGAAGTTTTCCTGAAAAAGTTTAATAACTCTTAAATGGTTTCTCGAATTAGAAATCTAAGGGAACCGTTACGTTTAGGATGGAGGTTTCATCATAGACGCAACTTAAGTTTAGTCATCGCAAGCTTCCGGTGGGAAAACCCAAAAATAGAATAACCATAAATAAAATAATTAAATAAAGTTATTTTATTTTTAAATTTTTTATAACTCATGAACGGTGACTCATATTAGAAATACGAGACCACTGCTGAACTCGTGTGGGTACGCCTTATTTTACCAGAAACTGACATTGGATGGAGTGGGACAGTAGTGAAAGTCAGTTTTTGGCCGTAAATTAAAAAATTAAGTGAAAATTATTTTATTGTAAAATCTATAACATCTAAACGGTTACTCAGATTGAAAATCTGAGAGTACTATTGAGTTTGTTGGGGCGTTTTCTCTTTAGGTGGAGCCTAACATCGACCAGGTTGTTTGGGAGTTTGGGAGACCAGGGGGTCACACCCCCCGCGCCGGCTAAGGAGGACCCCACAATAGGCTGGACAACCCCATGGACTGGACATCCTCCCCCCTCGGGTCGGGCTGTGCTCCACCTCTGACCGGACCATGCCCCACCTCGAGCAAAACCGCGCTCCACCATGGTTGGCCAGCCCCCTTACTGGCTGCCCCTTTATGGGCCACCCTTTGTGAGTCACCCCATTGTGGGTCACCCCCTTATAGGAAGCTCTTCTCAGGCCTCCCCATTGTGGTTCGGGCCTCCCTAGAGGTCCATCTTTGTGGTCCGTCCCCTTGCAGGTCGGGTCGGTCCGACTGGGTCGGACCGGACCTAAAAACGCATAAAGGGCCATATCTTGAGAGTCAAACGTCTGTTTGATGAACCGTCTATGGAGTTGGTATCCTTGGATTTAGGTAGACCTTTTTGGTATACTCATCTTGATTTTTGGATAAATTTGGTTTACGAACGAGTTGTATTGAACCCGAATCCCACCGGGCCCCCAGATCTAAAACGCTTATAACTCACAGACCGGGTGTCCGATTGATGAACCGTCTGTCGCGTTGGAACCATTACGATATAGAGGTTATTTGAGTTACTAATTTTCAGATATTAGTGGAGCTGATGGTATGGCCGATATCTTGAGGGAAGATTCTACAGAACCTGAGCGCATCAGGTGTGAAGAATCCAATGGCTAGTAGTGGGGCGGAGGTTGGAGACAGATCATACGAAGGTCAGCGCTCAACGATCATGTGTGGCTAAATGAATTTTGTTCCTATGTGGGTAAAATCCTGTGTGGTTCAGTGCTCAGCAATCTTATTTGAGTCAGCAAAAACTGATATTATGTGGGTCAGATCATGTGTGGGTTAGCGGCGGTTAGTTACTTATCGACTCTAGGCTGGTGGAATCCTGTGTGGATCATTGCGAGGGTTAGTACCTATCGATCCTGTGTGGGTTAGACACTATATTGTCAGAAGCAGTGCCTCCTGGAAGAATAATACAATCTAGCTTCACGACTAATCATCTGTACTTCTATACGACACTAAAAGACCTGGTTTGAGCTGAGACTCTATTTAAACTAAGTCTTTTACATGTGTGGTACTTTTATCTTTGTGGTGATATCTTCATGGAAATACCTGTGTGGTACTTTTACCTTCGTGGTGATATCTTCATAGTGATACTTATGTGGTACTGTTACCTTCGTGGTAATAACTTCGTGGTGTTACCTGTGTAGTACATTTACCATCATGGTGTTATCTTCGTTGTGTTACCGGTGTGATACATTTACCTTTGTGGTGTTACCGTTTTGATATTCTTCCCTCATTTATGAGATGAGTATATCTTGATAACTTATGTATATGTATGGGAATATACCTAACTAGAGTTTTTGACTACTTCCTACTTTGTGATTGATCCTTACTTTGTGGTTTTTTCTTTTTGGAACATTAGGAGACCTACGGGGTCTCGTGGTCCCTACCGAGTATCGTTATACTCACCCATGCACGGGCTTCACCTGCACATAGTTGTGTCTTGTGCAGATGACGTACAATATTGATCGAGGCTAAGGGAGCCAAGAATGGACGACACATGGAGGTAGACCATTTGGCATGATGTGACATAGGGACTACTGATCGTGAGCTATACCTACCCTTCAGGTAGGATCCATGGTGGGCGATCCAGGAGATTCTTTTCACTTTTCAGTTGTTTTGTAATTTTTAGTTGTACTTGTACTTTTTAGTTGGGCTTTTATTCTAGCCCCTTTACATTCAACACTAATTTTTTACTTCATCAATTTACATCCAGGTTGCATCTTGTGGCGTTCCACTCTGTGTGTCTGTACAGTTTTAAAGGCAAGGCCTTCCCATTTTTGGGATAAGCATTTCCGGTGATAGTCCCCAACCCCTGGCCTATGGAAGGCGGGCTTGGGGTTGTCATGACAAGGGCCCTTGGGGATAGGTCATGATAACCCTTCCCCCGGGGCCCATTCCTTGAATACCCCAGGCCCGCGATCCATAGGCCAGGGGATGGAAACAAGAATCGAAAAGGCGTATCCCTAAAATGGGAAGGCATATCCTTTAAACAGATACACACACAGATAGTAGAACGCAAGAAGATGAAACCATGAAGTAAATTGTTGTAGTAAAAAGAGTGCTAAAAGTAAAAGGGGATGGAATACAAGCTCTACTGTAAAAGTACAAGTACAACTAAATGGTACAATACAAGTGAATAAGGGAAAACAACTCATGGGTCATCCTCTGAGGATTATACCAGAAGTGTAGGTATAGATCACCTCTACAACACTCCATGTCTACCTGTATCCTCCGCGTACCGCCTGGTCCAAGCTCACTGAAATCTTGATCAATGTTGTATGTCATCTGTATAAGAGACAACAAGGTGCAGGAAAAGCCTGTGTAGGGGTGATTATAAAGATACTTAGTCATGACCCCGAGACACAATATGTCTCCTAAAGTTCCACGAAGGAAATAACCACAAATCGAGGCTCAATAATAAGCATGAAGTATTCAAAAACTCTACTTTGGTATATGAACATACATATACATAAGTTAACAAGATATACTCATCTTGTACACGAGTGAAGAATATAAAAAAGGTAACACCATGATGGTTACACCACGAAGGTAAAAGTACCACACATGTAGAACCACAAAGATAACACCACGAATGTAAAATTACCACACTGGTAACATCACGAAGTTATCACCACGAACTAAACAGTACCACATAGGTATCACCATGAAGATATCACCACAAATTTAAAAGTAGCACACATGTATCAACACAAAGATATCAACTTGAAGAAAAAATTACCACACAGGTAAAATTCTTCGTTCAAATAGAGTCTTAGATCAAACCATGTTTTCAGTTATGTATAAAAGTACATATGATTAGTCGTTAAGCTAGATCATCTTATTCTATCAAGAGGCACTGCTTCTGACCATACTGAGTCTAACCCATATAGGATGCATAGGTACTAACCCCTGCAGGGATCCTCACTGGATCCAACCCGCCTAGAGTCGATAGGTAACTAACCCCCACAGACCCACACAGGATTGGTTTGCGCTGACCCACACAGGACCGCTGAGCACCGACCCACTCAAGATCTGACCCACACAGGATTGATATGCACTGACCCTCTCAGGATCGCTGAGCGCTGACAGACACAGGATCAGTACACGCTGACCCACATAGGATCACTGAGCACTAACCCACACAGGATCTGACCCACATAGTACTGGTATGCACATGCCCACACAAGATCACTGAGCACAGACATCTATATGATCCGTCTCCAACCTCCACTTCACTGCTAGCTATTAGATTCCACGGACCCGATGCGCTCGAGTTTCATAGTATCTGCCCCTCGAGATATCGGTTTTACCTCGACCATCACTAAGCTCTACAAAGGATTTACCCAAAGGACAACCATGTCGTAAGGGTTCTAATGCGATAGACGGTGTGTTAATCGGACGCCCAGTCTGTGAGTTATAAGCATTTCAGTTCTGAGGGCCCGGTTGGATTCAGGGTTGATCCAATGCGGTCGTAGTCCAACTATCTCTGAAACTAAAGTGGAGTATAAAAATGGACTATCTCAATCCAAGGATCCCAATTCCGTATACAATTATTCAAATAGACTTCTGATTCTAATGATATGGACATTTAAGTGTTTCTAGGCCCGGTTGGGCCCGGGTCTGGTTCGACCTGGTCGTCTATCCTGGTATAGGCAGGGCCACGGTGGGATGGCCCAGCCCGCAAGGGGGGCCCTTCCCATAAAGGGTGGCCCACAAGGGCAGACTGACTCAAAAAGGGGCGTCCTGCAAAGGGCGGCCCACAAGGGGGTAGCTCGGCTGCGTGTGGCGCGACCCGCAAATGGGGTCCGCCCTAGCTGCCACTGGGGGTGCGACCTCCGATTTTTCGAATGGCTGAAGGATGTTAGATCTTATTTGCAGTGGCGGCACCACGTGGAACCGCTTGGGGGAACACGAGACCTGTTGGAGGGGGTCTTTCCGATTCCGTCGCGGCCGGTCGGTGTGTTGGCCGACATCTCCAATGGCGCGCAACAATGCACTACTCTACCACCCGCGGCTAACTGGTGAGTCCACTGGCTTTCTCCTGTCACCATGGCTAGAGAGCCCTGGCCGCCATTTCTCACCAATGTCATGCGATGGAGCTCTGTGCCTCCTACGTAGTCGGCCGGTTCCAGCCGCTCCAATGACCGACACGACTTTGTGTTTAGGCCTCCTCTTGCGGCGTGCGCCGACACTCTATCCCCAACAGAGTCGGTCAATGTCACCATGCTGGAGGTCTTCCATGGAGGCGTAGGTATAGTAAGATAGCAGAGGGTTCAAGTTAGGTTTGTTAGGCCCATGGCCCTCTCTTTAGCTCGTAAACATGGGGGGGGGATTAATGGTTTAATAATCAATTGTATTAAACAACAATAAAAACCCTAAAAAGATACCCCTTAAAAACCACCCGCAAAAATGAATGAATCACAGATCAACCCGTTAGTTTGTTGGGCTATGTTCACCGTATTATTGATGAATGGGGAAGAGGAAAACATTGAAAATGTGTATGTGAATAAACCCCCTACATCAGAAACCTGTTGGAGAGCGCCCACACTTAAAGGTGGATTGTGTTCTTCATCCCCATAACCGGTTCCCAATGACGCCACATGCACGTCGTCCTTAAGTCCATGGTTCGGTGTCACCCATCACCACTCACTAGGATTGGATCTAACCTCTAAGGTTTCAGCATCACGACACTCCTTCAGCACTTCATTGCTTGGGAAATCTGTGCTGATACCCCTCCCCAAGCTCCATATAAATAGGAGAGGGGTAGGGGAAGTAACACCATGGGGAATTAATGGAGGCTCATTAATTTGGAACCTTCCTAATTCCCCAATGAATCCATTACTTAACATTGATAGGTCAAGACATTTATCTGCTTAATGAATCATGGGTCCCACACTCCTCTTGTCCGTTGGTGGAGAAGAAAAAAATAAATAAATAAAATTATTTCATTTATTTTCTTTTAAAAATTCACAAAATGTTACTATTTCTCCAGACCTACTCTGGTCAAGGTAAAGTCTCCCTTGAGTGAATCCTGACACTGTGGATTCTATGGTGCCCTTGGATTTTTAATCCAAGCACCAGTTCAAAAGCTAGAAAGTTCCACTCATGCATTTACTGAATGTACCTTAAAAAAAGATTAATAAATTAATAATGTTCACCCTCGACCAACACCAGTCGAGGTTAGGTTCCACCTAAGGAGAGAATGCCCCAATGAACTCAATGGTACTATCATATTTTCTCTCCATGATACCGTTTAGATGTTATCAATTTTACAATAAAAATAATTGTCACTTAATTAATATATTTACGGCCAAAAACTAACATTCACTTGTGGCTCGAGCCAGCCAATGTTAGTATCTACCTAGAGAAATAATACCCTAATGAGTTCAATGTTGGTCTCAAATTTTTAATTTGAGTCACAATTTGTGAGTTATAAGCATTTGAAAAAATATAACTTTATTTAATTATTTTATTTACAATTATTCCATTTTGGGTTTTCTCAATAGAAGCCTGCGCTGACTAAAATTAAGTCGCACCTAGGGTAAATGTACCATCCTGAACACAACAGTGGCCTCAGATTTATGATTCAGGAAACCATTTATGAGTTATTCTTCTTTTTTAGGAAAAATTCATTCACGTGCTAATTAAACCATAACAAAACTTCGACGGATCATTCTAGGCACTACGGGCCTCAAAATTATGTGCCATCAAATTTTTCAGTCTTGTAATAATTCCATATAATTATAAAAATTATACTGAAATTTCCAGACATTACATTCTTCCCACATTAGGTTTTTATGCCCCTGAAATCCAAAACAAAAACAAATCAACCAAGAGAGGGTACTGAGCAAGAATCTGATCCTCCTACTCCCTTATGCTCTATTGGAGGTCCCTGTGCCGCCACCAAACTCACACTAGATAGACCAACCATCCATGAATGAATCACTCCTATTAATCCTCTTTCTCCCCCAAGAACTCCATAAAAGTCACCCCGTCGTCAAAGTTCAACTTTCCCAAGTCAATAACATATTATGGATCATGCACGCATCTCCTCAGATGCGACACATGAAAAACAATATGCACTTGTTGCATCTGTGGGGATAGAGATAGAGGGTACGCCACCTCACCCACTCTGCTGGGAATCTAGAAAGGTCTGATGAACCTTGAAGTTAGCTTGCATCCCTGACCAAACCTCCACAATCCTCATTGGGGTGAGACCCGTAGTATGACATGGCCTTACTCCTCAGACCCCAAAGGGCTCCATCTCCTATTGGAATAAAATTTTTGCTGGTTCTGTGTAGGTTTCACTTGCTGAAAAATGAGGCATCATGATACAAAATCTGCCACTACTTCTTTCATCCCTGGACACCAGTACTGACGCCAGATGTCCTGGTACACCTTCACCACTCTAAGATGTACCACTAAAGGGGTTGTATGGATCTCTCTCAAAACCTCCTCCGGAAGTTTCATTGTACCATGGTGCATCCTCTGAAGAGGATGATGTGCTCCCCACCATCAAAAAATCCTTCAGGAGACCATCCTGAGGTTATCTGAGCACGTCGGGCCTTGTAGTCAACGTCTCATGTTTCCCCCATGAATTTGCTAAAGAATTGGGGGAGTGACAGTCATAGACTAAATGTAAGCTACTCCATCTTTATCCATGAAGGATATTTGCAACGCGACTAGATACTTTGACGCCTCACTCAGCAGTTACAGACTAGACCACCTGCTAAGTGCGTCTACTACCATATTCCCCTTTCCATGAGTATAGACTATCTCAAGGTCATAGTCCTAGATGAACTCTATCCATCATCACTATATCAGTCCCTGATAGCTCTGTAGGAATCTTTCTATCCATAAGAAGTGTTTTCCCTTCTTCATAAATGATGAAAAAGGTGTCGTAACCTTGGAGAAGTCAGATACAAATCCCCGGTAGTACCCAGCCCAAGCAGAAGTCCCTCTCCCTTTTGGGAGGTAATTCTAGAAACAACTTTTGAAAATATTTCCCCACACTCTACCACTCCTATTGGGAATTGAAAACTCAATACTCTTATTTCCATGAGGGTAAGGTTGGATGACTCAAGAGTAATCAGCTGCACCATCCTATGCATGAGTTTATCCTGTGCTTCATAGGTTTCGTTTTTCACCGACCAAGGAAAACACCATTCCAAAATTTTAGATAAACCAAAACCTTTTTTCCAAATATAATAAATCTGAGTATGAAATGTGTATGTCCAGTCAACAACCAAACTAACGTCGTAGGGTCTCGAAGCTACCACCAAGTGGTTCCAACTGAAACTCTCTTCTCAAGGGTCGGATCACACCATCGGCATAAGTGTGATTTTCAATTATGCCCACAAAGATATTTCCAGTTGTAAGGGTCAAGTCAATGGTTCAGTCAGAAACTCTAGGTATTGAACTAGATTCATGGAAATAAGGAACGATTTGTTCATATGTCTATTAATACAGAATCTATTAGTAGACACAGACTATACCTATAATAATTCCTGGAGCCCTTGGGTCACACTCTTTGACCACATGCAGCTACTCCCTTCCCCTATCCTCCAGCTCCCTAAGCCTGGTGGGTACCACATTGGGGTGGTGGTTGTAACATGTCGAAATGTATACCACATCATGTTGTTCTCCCAACTCCACTCCCACATCTCCTACCCTACAGATTCATCTTTCCTTAACACTTCCTCTTCAAAAAACGTTTTACACACCTAAGTCTATGAGACTGGTGTTAGTTTCCAGCTTTCCCACTGCTAACATTCACTTGCCGTATCCCCTTATCCAATGAAAAAAATTCAGCAAAAAAGGTTCTATCTAGAACCATAACATAAGTAGGAATGCGTAGAGGAAAATTGTTGGCACAGATGTCCATGAACGCACCTTCGTTCGAGGTCCGATCCCTGAAGAACTAACCGTACTGTATTCATTGAGTACCTAGGATGGTCGGTACAACTCAATGAATACTCAACTACCGACATGTCGTTCTTACGAAGTTGTAGATGCTCTTGGGAACACTCACCCATTATATTTTTAGGGAATGAGACCCCCTTTTATGAGGAAGTTTCTCAAGATTTTCCATAGAAAAGTCACCTATTCACAAGATCAGGGTAATATAAACATTGTCATCGTCCTACTGAGCCATGTAAGAGGCTCTCTACCAGGACCGTCATCTAAATGAATGGTTCCCTGGCTAGGTGGAAACTTTTCCACAACCTCTAGTTAGTTCTCAGCTTCCTGGGGATCTGTCTCGCCTTGAAACCCCCAATATCTCTATCACTAAAACTAATGCAAAGTGCTCAGTTGGCGTGCACCCTATGCTAGTGGGGCTAGTGGAATATACTTCCCAATAGGTGGTGGTGCTAATGGTGCACCACTTGAAGGTGCTAACACCATAAGAGGGCCCTAAACTGAAGCCTCATCGCTCAGTGGGCCTCCATCATGTACTCTCTCAGGAATCCTAGCTTGCTATCTATGAGGTGGAATCCTGATAAGGAACAGGTGCACCACGATCATTAAGTTATGCTTGGTGAGCTGTGTAACGACCCGTACTCGGGGCCCATGCTGTGATTACCCCTAGCCCGCCTTCCATAGACCAGGGGCTGGCGAATAGCACCAAAGGCGTAATTCCCAATAACTGGGAAGGCATTGCCTTTATAAAAGTCAACAAAACACCACAGAGTACAAACGGAAGTAACACACTAAGAACAAAAGAAAGTGCTGAAAAGTAAGTGGGACAGAATACAAACCCAACTAAAAGTACAACTACAATGGAACGAAAGTACAAAATAAAAAGACAAACAGCTGGTAGAACGGAAGAAGCTCCTGGGTCATCCTCCTCATATCCTACCTGAAGGGTAGGTACAGATAGCGCAGCTCCTAGATTTTCCACCACGAATCCTACCTGAAGGGTAGGTACAGATAGCCTCCACAACACTCTCGTCCGTCAACCTCCTCTGAGTGTCATCTCGTCGTGAAGTCCACCTCTGGATACTGACTCGTCGTGAGGTCCACCTCCAGGTACCGTCCAGTCCTCGAACACTCGACCTCTATCTGTACTGCCCGTCGTCTGCAACCAACACAACGAGGTGCGGGCATAGCCCGTGCAGGAGTGATTATATGATACTCAGTAGGGGCCCCGAGACCCTCAAGGTCTCACTAAATCCAACAAGTATAACCACAAAGAAGATCTCAACAGATAACCTCTACTTAGGTATATGCCCATACATATACCTAAGTTATCAAGTAACCCATCTCGATCATGAGGAAACACAAAGATTATGAAATCAATAGATAAACACTACCCAGGTATATGCCCATTCATATACCTAAGTTATCAAGTAACCCATCTCAATCATGAGGTAAACACAAAGGTCATAGACTCAGCTCAAACCAGGATTTTCATTATCGAAACCCTAACTGCTGAAGAGCCCCGTCTCTGGAGAGTAAAATGATCCTGTCACGACCCCGAGGTACTTCTCACTAACCTAAGACTGCTGAAGTACTCCTCCTGTCGAGTACCGTGGGTCAGCCACCCAAACACAGTAGTGCTACCCACTGGGGTCTGCCACCAAAACATAGAAGTGCATCCCCCCTAATAGCCTGCAGAGGTACTCTCCGAAAGAGTACCGTGGGTCTGCACCAAAACACTATAGTGCTTCGTCCGCCATGGGTATGCACCCAAACAAATTAGTGCTCTGTCCACTGGGCTAGTCAACTCACTCCAAGTCGAGCCAGTCAAGCAGTTGTCAGGTCTCGGCAGGCTATATGGTCTCCGTTCTCCATACACTCATCTCCGGGAGGGTCCGCTCCACGAGCTACTGGTCGACACTCCATGTATCACAAAGTCCCCCGAATAAGTATCTCAATGGACCGCCTCGTTATAGGGGTCTCAACACAACAGATGGGGTGCGTCAATAGGGCGCCCCGGTCTGTGAGTTATTAGCCTTTTCGTCCCAGGGGCCCGGTTGGTTTCGTGTATGAAACAACCTGTCTATATCTCAAATATACCCTGAACTCTTATATGGTATACTCTTAAGGACCATTTCTCAACGTGATCACCAACGCCGCTGACGGTTCGTCAAATGGACGTCCGGTCTGAAAGATATCAGCTTTTCTGTTCTAGGGGCCCGGTTGGATTTCAGGTACAATCCAACCCGGCCACTATCCAACCACATCAAAATCTCAGTTGAATTATGCCAAAAGCTCCATCTCATCAAGAGGAATCCAACAAAGTCGACGACACGTCAATCAGATGTCAGAAGCTCAAGTTATAAGCGTTTCCGCTCCGAGGGCCCGGTTGGTTTCGTGCTTGAATCGACCCGGGAATACCCAAAGTTTTCCGAAACCTTGTGTGTAATATATCAAAACGACCGTCTTTATCCAAGTATCGCATCGCAACTGACGGTGCATCGATCGGAGGTCCGTAGCCCAAGTTATGGGCATTTGAACGAAAACTGCCCGAAAATAGGGGGTTCGGGCCTGGTCCAACCCGGTCCGAGACCCCCTGGGTCGGCCCGAACCGGGTCGACCCGACTTGGGTCCGGGTCCGGCCCATTGGGGTGCGGCCCAGCCCGGCTGGCGCGTCCCGGTCCGGTTGGCGGCCGGTTGGCCTGCCGTGTTTGAGCGGCCAGCTCTGGCAAAACGGCCGAGCGAATTGAAGGAGGGGGGCGCACTGCCCCCTGTTTGGAAACCGCGGACCCCACATGGGGGCTGCTCCATAACAGTGATGTGGAGTCCAGTAACGTGTCTCCCTTGGTCCCGCACGGCCGCTGGACCGCCATCTGCCGCCTCCTAGCGGTGCACCGGGCGCCGCCGACGGGCCCTTCCGCGGACCACCAGAGTTGCTCCAGTGGTCAGTTTTCAATTCAGTCTTCGCCTGCGGTCCTCTCGGGACCTGCCCTTCGCTGCAAAGCCTTCAAATCGCCACTGCGACCCGTTATTACCTGGCCCGTCGATCCGCACGCCAAATAAAAAAACCGCATCTCTTTGTGGTTTTCCTACGCGGTGCGACGGTGTCGTGGCTTCGTTCGGCCTCCACGGCGCGGCGCAATGGCGCTGCGTTTCTTTGACGATGATCCTCCTTGTTTCCGCACGGTGCCGTTGCACCGCACCACCCTTGATCGAGACGTGACAAACACATTAACGAAGGGGGAAGAGGGTCGGCCATGTTTGTGTGGTCCGACCTCCTCCCGTTAATCTGATATCAAGCGGCTTAAGAAAAATTGTTTTTAAACAGTCAAGAAAGATTAATGAAACAAAATCAAACCCCCTACCTCGAAATTGACGTCGTACGTCGTCGAGTCACGGAAGTTGAACTTCGCGGTAGTCGGGTGTCGTGAAAAAATGGTTTCGATTCCGTCGTTGTCAAAGGAGGAGTCATTTTTGTACACTATGCTCCTCACTAACTGTGTCTTCTCCCTTGACGCGGAGGAAGAAGAAGAGTTGAAGGCGTGAATCATTCTTCTCCAGGAGAAGATGTTCCTCATTGGTTGGTCAGTGTTCTTAGTTTTAAGAGACGAACACCCTTCTCAATTTCACTAGAGCTTCCCCCCAAAACCCAACACAACAAGTGCCAAAATAATATAGGGGCCAAGCTATTATTTTATTCACCAAAGTTATTCAAAATTCAAACAACATAATTAATTAATTAAACAGTTAGAATTCATTGATTAACTTGTGTTGGAAACATTAAAGTGGAAGAGAGAGGGAGAGGAAGAGTTTCCACAATTAATTACAAGGGGAGTTAAGGAGGGGTTTCAAGGTGTTGAGGGAAAGTGAAAATTTGGGGGCTCGTGTGGGATCCACCAACCTTAGATATTTTTCCATGGGAATTTAGGTGGGGTGTGAGCCCCACCTCCAACTTCCTTTTAGAGGAAAAAACTTCCACTTAAATAAAATTGTTTCACGACAATTATATTTAATTCTTATTGAATCCCCGAATTTTAACTACCACATATGTCAAAACACAACTGCGGTAAAGGTCCCCTTAAGTGAATACTGGCACCGCGAGTTCATCGGTGCCCTAAGATTTCAATTCCGAGCATCGGTTAAAAACATAGAAAAACCCGCTCATTCGTTCACTGAACGTACCCGAGCTAAACTTCGGAAATTGATTCCGGGCACACCGGGCCTCGGAATCAGGTGCCGTCAGAAACTGTGTTCATGTAAAATCCCAATGAAATTAAGAAAAAAAATATCCTTGAAATTTCCAGGTCTTTACAAGCTGACACCCAAGAAACCAATGAATTTTTTTTCCAAAACACACGCAATTATTGTTTTCATGAACTGGGTCAAAAATCAGAAGATAGGGTCCTAGGGTACGGATACGTTGGCCGCCGGACCAACACTGGATTCCTTTAACTAAAAACCACATCCAAAACACTTAAAACTATTTCCTTACAGAAATGATCAGAGTACTAGTTCTTTGGTAGAACTGACTCCTCTAATACCACTTTGTCATGACCCTTCCCCTGGGGCCCGTGTCGTGAATACCCCAAGCCCGTCTTCCATAAGCCAAGGGCTAGAGACTAGAGCTGAAAAGGCGTATCCCTAAAATTGGAATTCATTGCCTTTAAAGCTGTACAAACACACAGATTAGAACTCAACAAGATGAAACCAGGAAGTAAACAGTTGTAGTAAAAAGAGTGTTGAATGTAAAATTGGTTGGAATACAAGACCAACTATAAATGTACAAGTACAACTAAAAGGTGAAATACAACTGAAAAAGGTAAAACATTTTCTGGGTCATCCTTTGATGATCCTACCTCCACATCCACCCTTCTCCTTCGCATACTGTCTAGTCCCAGCTCACTCAAATCCCAATCAATGTTGTACGACGTCTGCACAAGAGACAACAAGTTGCGGACGAAGCCAGTGTAAGGGTGAGTATAACGATACTCAGTAGGGACCCCGAGACCCCATAGGTCTCTTAATGTTCTACGAATGAAAAAACCACAAAGAAAGGCTCAATAACTAGCAAAAAGAAGTCAAAAACACTACTTGGGTATATGCCCATACATATACATATTTTATCAAGATATAATCGTCTCATACATGAGGTAAGAATATCACAAAGGTAACACCATGTAGGTAACACCATTAAGGTAGAAGTACCACATAGGTTACACTACGAAGATAACACCACAAAGGTAAAAGTACCGCACAAGTAACACCACACAGGTAACAGAACCACATAGGTATCACAGCGAAGGATAAATTACCTCACATGCATCACCACGAAGATAAAAGTACCACATAGGTAAAAGACTTAGTTCAAATATAGTCTCATCTCAAAATAGGGTTTTAGTGAAATATAGACGTAACGATGATTATTCACAAAGACAGATCATCTTATTCTGTCAAGAGGCACTGCTTCTGACCATATGGAGTCTGACCCAAAATAAATCAATATGTACTAACCCTTGAAATGATCCACACTGGATCCGACCGGCCTAGATTCAATAGGTAACTAACCCTCGATGACCCACACAGGATCGGTATGCGTTGACCCACACAAGATCGCTGAGCGCTGACTCACAAAGGATCAGAATGCACTACCCCAAAAAGGATCCCTGAGTGGTGAACCACATAGGATATGACCCACACAGGATTTTTGAGCACTGATCTCCATATAATCTATCTCCAACATCTACCTCACTGCCAGCCAATGGATTCCACGCACCCTGTGTTCTCAAGATTCATATTATCTTCCCCTAGAGATATCAATTGTACATTGACAAACACTATTCTATACAAAGTAGTAACCCAAATAACCACCATGTCTTATGGGTTCCAACGCGATAGACGGTGCGTCAATCAGATGCCCGGTCTGTGAGTTATAAGCATTTTAATTCTGGGGGCCTAGTTGGATTTGGGTTTGATACAACACGGCCATACTCCAACTGTATCCATAACTCATGTGGAGTATACTAAAAGGACCATATTGATCCAAGGATCCCAATACCACAGAATGTTCGTCAAATGGACGTCTGATTCTCAAAATATGACTCTTTAAGTGGTTTTGGGCCTGGGTCCGGTCTGCCCTAATCATCTGACCTGGTCTGGGATGGGCCGCAACAAGCTCAACTCGCTGGGCCGACGACCATCCCAGCCTACTAAGTCATCCCTCAAGGGTGGCCCAGCCCATAAAGGGCGGTCCACAAGGGCGGTCTGACCCGAAAAGTGGCAGCCTACAAAGGGCAGCCCACAAGGGGGCGGCCCGGCCCAAGTATGGTCTAGCCCGCTGGGCAGGCGGCCTGCTAGGCGGTGGCCTAACTGCGTGCAACATGAACTACAGAGGGGGTCTTCCCTAGCCTCCAATAGTGGAGCGACCCCCAGTTTTCCCTAAGACCGTTCGATCTTCTTCGTAGTGGTGGCGCCACGTGGTGGCGCCACATGGCTGGCCAGTGTGCCGACTGACTTCTGCAGCGGCGCGCAACAGTTCGTTGCTCTGCCACCCATGGATGACTGGTGTGTCGGCTGCCTTCCTACTGTCGCTACGGCTAACGAGTCACACCCCCTTTTCTCACCCGAGGCATGCGGCGATGCGCCGCGTCTCCTACACATCTTGCCAATGCCGACCACTCCGATGACCACAGCGGCTTTGTACTGCAGCATCCTCCTACGGCGTGCATCGATGCTCTATCCCCAACATTGTTAGTCAGTGTTGCCGCGTAGGCAGTCTTACATGGAGGCGTATCTATAGCAAGATAGCGGAGGGTTCATGCTAGGTTCGTTAGGCCCAAGCCTTCTGCATTAGCTCGTAAACATGTGGGAATTAAGGGTTTAATAATCAATTGAATTAAACAAAAATCCAAACCGTACAAAGATAACAATAATAACCTCATGAAAAAAAAATGAATCTCAGATCAACCCATTAGTTGGTTGGGCCTTGTTCTTCATATTTTTCAAGAACGGGGAAGAGTAAAACATTTAAAATATGTAAACAAATAAACCCCCTACCTCGTAAACCCATTGGAGAGCGTTCGTGCTTGAAGGTTGATCGTGTTCTTCATCTCTGTAACCGGTTCCCAATGATGCCACACGCACGTCGTCCTTCGGTATGTGGTTCGGTGTAACCCATCACCTCCCACTGAGATTGGCTATGTCTTCTAAGGGTTTACTATCATGACCTCCTTCAGCACTTCGTTGCTTGGAGAAGCTGGGCTGATACCCCTCCCCCAGCTACACATAAATAGGAGAGGGGGAGGGTAAGTAACAATGTGGGAGAATTAATGGGGGGTCATTAATTAGGATCCTTCCTAATCCCCAATGATGTCATTACATAAGATTGACAGGTCAAGCCATTTATTGGATTAACACATCGCGGGTTCGACACTACGCTTGTCCGTTGGTGGAGATGAAAGAAAATAAAATAATAAAATTACTTTATTTCATTTCTATTAAAAATTCACAAAACATAACTTTTTTGCCAGACCTATTGCGGTCAAGGTAAAGTCTCCCTTAATCGAATTTCGACACTGTTGATTCCACGGTGCCCTCAAATTTTGAATCTGAGCACAAGTTCAAATCTTATAGAATGCTACTCACACATTTAAAAAATGTACATTAAAAAAGTTAAATAAATTAATAATGTTCACCCTCGACCCGCGCCGGTCTATTTTAGGCTCCACATAAGGAGAAAAATCCCTAATGAACTCAACAGTACTCTCGGATTTTCAATCCATGTTACAGTTTAGATGTTATGGATTTTACAATAAAAAAATTGTCAATTAATTCTTTTTTTACGGCCAGAAACTAACTTTCACTGGTCACCCGCACCTGCCAATGTTATCATCTTCCTTAAGAAATAATACCCACACGAGTTCAGTGATGGTATCCGATTTTTAGTCTGAGTCACTGTTTTTGAGTATTAAGCATTTGAAAAATAAAATAACTTCACTTAATTATTTTATTTACAGTTATTACATTTTCGGGTTTTCTCACCGGAATCCTGCACTGAGTAAACTTAAGTCACGCCTAGGGTAAACATGCCATCCTAAATGAAACAGTGCCCTCAGATTTATGATTCATGAATCCTTTTAAGAGTTTTTCCACTTTTTCAAGAAAACAACTTACGTGCACCAATTAATGCTTAAAAACAATTGACGGATCATTCTAGGCACTACGGGACTCAGAATCATGCTCCATCCGATTTCGCGGTCTCTATATAATTCCATATAATTAAAAAAATTATACGGGAATTCTGTGACATTAAATAATCATCATATGAAGATTTATAATATTATTCATTAGGAAAATTATCATTTAATGGAATATTGTTTAAGGATTCAGCATTGTGTACCGTATCCATAAGATAATGATTTTAATGGGTACTCTGGCTATAAGACCAATATTCTTCTGGCCAAATGATTCAAATTATTAGGATTCAACTAAAGAAACACCACCAATGGAACTCTAGGTGTCATTTTATTTTAGGAATTTTATAGCATTCGATTTGTAAAACTTATTTCTATTTATTTCAGAATTCTTTTTCTTCCTATATTTTCTCTTAAGCATGGGACAATTATGTCTGATGCATCCTGAGCTTTTTCATTAATAATAGGTTACTTCAGAATATTTCTTGTCATTTCTATGTTGCTTCTTACATGTATACTGAAAATCATTATTTCCCCTAATCTTGTTCATCCTTTGAGCAATATTGGAAAATTCATTCTCTGAATGATCACTGTCACTGGATTCTGAAATAAAAACTGCTTTTTTTCTTTAGATCTAGTTACCCTTTCTGGTGTCATGAATTTAGATGTTGTAGTGAAAGCTACACATCCATTACCATTCTTATTTTTGTTGAAATTAGAATCTCTCTTCATTATTGTTTCATGCAGAAGAAGATTTTCAAATCAATAATCAAGAGTAATGTTAGATACTTTCCTTTTCCCATCAATAGTTGTCCTTTTAGATTCCCACTCATTGGGCATGATTTCAATTATCTTATCCACAAGAAACTCATCTTGAATACCTTTCCCTTCCATATATTGAAAACTGTTGACAATGGTCATAAATATTTGTTGTACTTTGCCAACAGGTTCTCCATAAGGAAATAAGAATTCATGACATTCAGCTCTTAACATATCACTTCTAGTTTCAATGACTTTAGAATTCCAAAAATGTGTAACTTCAAGTTTATTCCAAATTCAGTTGGCAGCTTCACAAGAAGATATATGACTATATATATTCCTGGTCATATAACACAAATGTGTTTTTAATACCGTGTAATTTAGTTGATATTCTTTTTTCTCTTGATTGGTGAAGGTTCAGGCATCTTTTTCTAGGATTTTCTAATCTCCAGTGATCAAAACAATGATGTCTACTCTAGTGTTGATGAAAAAATTCTCCAACATATCTCACCATTACTCATAATCATTACCATAAAAAATTAGTGGTCTAGTAGGATTATGGTTTTCAATAGATATAACATTTATACCCGCCATTCTATAATAAAATAATTTTCCACAAGATTAGTTAATAGTAAAAATAATAAAACATTAATAAAAATATGAATAAGAAAAGTTAAGAAAGAAAAATTTTGAACAAGGAAAACATGAGCAAGAAAAATTATATGTAAGTATATGAATTTTAGAGACCTCCTTTGATACCAATTGTAGTATAAAAATATAATATTGAGATGCTCAATTACAAGAGGGGGTGAATTTTAGGTTTAAAAACATTCTCTTTTAACCTTATGGAAATCTATTTTTAACAAAGTTAAACAAGGTAAATTCACAAACACTATTTTGTTTAAAACTAAGAAACAAACTTGCTTAGGTCTAGAAAAATGGATCCGGAGATGAAAATTAAGAACAATTGATTCAACCTTAAAGTGTATTGAATCTTATTTATCAGAGTAAGTAAAAGTACAAGAAAGTATAATAAAGTTATAATTTATTTTTTTAACAAAATACAACAAAAATAAAACTTGAAAACACAATCATGTAAACAAGTATGAAATATTTTAAACCAAAGTACAGGGTATCAAAAAACCTTGGATAAAGGTCCCTTGATTTATTCATTCATGAATCTCTATCTTACCCACACTAGGGTAACCCCTTGATAAGAATATCAGCGTTTGTCTTTTTATCCCTATAATCCCTCTAATGTTAACATAGTTGGATCCTATATTGTTCTATCCCCAGAAGCCCTCGAATTTACTCAGAAACAATTAGACATTCACTAAGAAAGATGAATAAGATGTTTGCAATTGAACAAGATGGTCATAAAACAGACAAGGAATGAGAGTCTTTCTATCTATAGAAATAACTTCAAATCATGTAATATTTAGTATCATTAGTCGATTTCATAAATTATGGGATCGTTTGAATGAGATTATATTTATAGTAAAAGAATCAACAATCAACTCCCTCCTCCAAAGGTCATATTTTTCATGGAAACTCAGAGGGACCTGTACATGTGTCACTCAACCAACAGTTAGTTAGAAACAAATTTTATGACATTGTTTTATGTAGGAAAATATTAGGATGAATTATCAGGAATAATAATCAATAAAATTTAAGATAAATAAAGTATCTTAACCCAAAATGGAATAACTTGAATCTAGAGAAAAATATAATTTACAGTATTAAAATATAATCAATTGGATTCTAGAAACATTGATATTCAGATTTTTTTTAAAAAAAAATTGTAATCTGAATTCTATATATTTCAGTGTATGAATTATACAAAATTTAGTTTCTGAATTCTAAGGAGTTTGGAGAATTAATTCTGAGGAATTCAGAGCTTGAATTATGAAGAATTCGGAGTCTGAATTCCGAGTAAGCCGATGTCTAAATTTTAAAGATTTTAGAGTCTCAATTTTAGAGAATTTAGAGTCAAAATTTCATAGAATTTAGAGTCTGAATTTCATAGAATTTAGATTATGAATTTTAGAGAATTCAATGAATGAATTTTAGAGAATTTGGAGTATGAAAACAATAAGACTTGGTATCTTACGAAACTGTATGATTCTAATGTTTTTAAAAAGGATCCTAATTTTTTTCCTTAGTAAAAAAATTGTTAGACTTGGTTTTGATAAGACATTGAAAAAGACATAAAAAACCATGATAAGGAAAAACAAATTCATATAGAAATAAAATTTTCCTTAAGAAAATAATTCTTAGAAAAATATAATTTTTTTAAGAAAATGTTTTTGTGATTTTAGAAGTAAAGAGGAATGGAAAATTTATAAGTAAACCTTATTAACTCAACAATCAGTACATCTACCTTCATTTATTTAAGTTTTTTTCATTCAGTTTCGCTACCATATAATGCGTATTATGATCCCCTTATGATCACAATCCATATATCATTTTAGGTTTTGGTTCTGTGGTGTTTATATTTATAGAATAATTTTTACTGATATTGAAGAGGTCAGTATGATTCTGAGCTATTTTATCCTTGGTTTATTTTAAATTTATGGTTTTTGGATATGATTTCATTTGATAGACATAAATATAGTTAAAATTTTTTTTATCCTAAGATGAATGACAAGATACTCAAGCATTATGAATGTACCCCTAAATGTTGTCTTCGAAATATCACAATCCAACATTAAGAAGATGATATGGTCACTATAAGTCATTCAATGATGTATCACTTACACCCATTCCACTAGAGTTGGTTTGGGGTCATTTTCATGTGTTAGTGGTGATATAACCAAAATTTAATATATTCCATGATCATTTAGTCCTAATCCATCAAGCGGTGTAGTCATACACTTGCAAGGTTGTATTTTTTGAAATTCCAAATGAGTGTTAAGAATTCATGTCACAATTTTATTAGGTAGTTATATATCATTATTAAGGACTTTATATGACTTTATATCCTAGGAATCCATCCATAATAAATGAGTATAACTGTCATAGAACTCACCAAGGCTGTTCATGCCAACACATTATTTACTATCCGATATATATCTCATGAAACAAAATAGCATGGTTAGGTGCATGTAATTTATTCACAGTTAGTTGATAGTAGTTGGGGTATGTAGAGGTGTACCTGAGGTGTTGTTGTGAACCTTCTTGGATTCTATTATTTTTCTTTTATTCTGGGCATTAGAAATCAATATTAGACACTAGTGAAAAAACTAACATTTATGTCGATTATTTTTTATTTTTTACGTTGGTTTTTAGCCGACGTTAATACAGAAAATGTTATAAATATTGTTTTTTACATCAGTTATTTAAAAACCGACATAAAAAACATAACATCACAGTGTTTATCATGTCTTTTATTTAATAACCGACATGATAAACCATTTACCAGACTTTTATCACGTCAGTTATTAAATAACCGATGTGAAAAATCAGAGGGAGGGTTTATCAGGTCGGTTATTTAATAACCAACATGATAAACCAGTGCGGCGGGTGTTTATCACGTCGGTTATTAAATAACTGACGTGATAAACTAGGGGGGATGGTTTATCAGGTCGGTTATTAAATAACCGATGTGATTAACTAGTAAAGGGGATGTTTATCACGTCGGTTATTAAATAAAGGATGTGATAAACACATGGAAAATGGTTTATCACGTCGATTATTTAATAACCGACATGATAAACCAGTGTGGGGGTGTTTATCACGTCGGTTATTAAATAACCAACCTGAAAAACCAATATTTTTTAAAATAAAGAGCAGTCCTCTGCTCTCCCCAGAAACAGCCAGAAAGCAAACTAAGAATTCGTACCAGAAAAATAGAAGTAGTCCAAAACAAGAACCCAAAAAAATTAAGCATTTACATTGATAACATTTAAAACTTACCCCACTGGACAGCCCCCCAACCCCCTGGACAGCCCCCCTCACCCCATAGTACAGCCCCCACCACCCCCTAGATAGCCCCCCACTAGACAGCCCCCACCACCCCCTGGACAGCCCCCACACCCCACTGGACAGCCCCCACCATACCCTTAGACACCCCACACCCCTGGACTGCCCCCTGACCCCCTAGACAGCCCCAAACATCCCTGAACATCCCCACCACCCCCTGGACAGCCCCCCACACCACTGGAACCCCCACCCTCATGTATACCCCCACCCCCTGGGAATCACTCCCACACCCCTAGATAACCAACCCACACCCCTAAAACAGGACCAAAAAGTTTCCAAAAACAGACCAGAACCCCCTCACCCCACTGGACTACCCCCACCACACCACTGGACACCCCCACACCCCTGGACATCACCACCACCCCTTGAACATCCCCCACCCTCCTGTATACCCCCACCCCCTATACAACACTCCCACACACCTAGACAACACTCCCACACCCCTGAAACAGAAAAAAAAAGTTACCAAAAATAAACCGGAACCCCCTCACCCCACTGGACAACCCCCACCACACCCCCACACCCCTGGACTGCGCCCCACCCTCTAGAAAGCCCCCAACACCTTTGGACAACCCCCACCCTCCTGGACACCCCCCACACCCCTAGACTGCCCCCACCCTCTAGACAACCCTTGGACAGCCCCTGGATAGCTGGTGTTGGGAGAGGAGGCACCTCCATCCCTCGGGGGGCATGACGCTGGAAGGTACTCATCACTCCCACTTGTGAAGCTTGATATCTCAAAATGTTTCACATGTGGGAGTGATGAGTACCTTCCAGCGGCGTTCAACCCCTCAAGGGATAGAGATGCCTCCTCTCCCACCCCCCTGGACTGCCCCCTCCCCCATCCCCATGGACACCTTGGACCCCCCCACTAGACAACCCTCCCACACCCCTGGAAACCCCCTCACCCCACAGGACACCCCCACACCCCTAGACACCCCATAGATAGCCCCCACTCCCCTAGACAGCCCTTCCACCTTCTTGGAAACGATCCCACCCCCCTTGATTTCCCCCCCCCCCCCACTCTCATGGATACCCAGGATACCCCCACCCCACCGGAAAGCCCTCCCACACCCTTGGATACCCCACCACCCCATTAAACACCCCCACACCCTTGGAACCCCTCCCCCCGACCAGGATCCATACCATAAAAACCATCATTAGTAGACCAAAACAAGAATTAGAGAAAAATTAAACATTCACATATATAACATTCAAAACATACGATTTCAACTTAAAAAAATTAAATCCAACCTAAACGAATACCAAATACACAATTATAATGACAGTATTCAAAATTACATTTTACACTACAAACAACTAAAAATCAATCAAATATATAAAATAATTTGAACATTCCACTTGTATGTGTTTGATGTCTTCATCACTATAGGGTTGAGGGTCATCAAATAGATACAAATTAAAAGGATAGTAGTTAATGTGTATAATGAATAAATCAAATTAAATATTACGGAAAAGTTTAAAAGGAAATCTTACCAGGTAAAAGTTCACAACTATCCCAATTGTTATTATTTCATATCGAAATCTTAACATATAATATCCGCATTCGATGAGGCATTATTGTTCATGAAAATTTTGTTTTAATGAGTGTAAATTAAATATATTATTTTTATGTAATAAATCAAATAGTATAAATTATAAATGTATATTTACCTTTACATTTACATATTTAATCTTCGAACTCCTTTTTTTATGTTTTTTTGAAAGTAGACCCATCCCCTGTTAGAAAATAATACAAATGGATATATACGACATGGATTTTCATGACTCCTATGACCAAAAATGAAATGAGATGTGAGGGTTGATTTGAAATCCCACCATCTCCTGGAAGCCATCGATAAGCATTTCTTCCTGACTCCTCCTGTGTCAGGAATATCAAATTTCATCGGATAAAGAAGTGGTTAAACATATTATATATACTAGAAACATTTAAATAATATGAAAACAATAGCAAAAGATCTTACCAAAATCATCTTCCACAACTGAGAGATTATCACTTTGTCCACACTTCTCCAGTCATCATACAAAATGCTTACTTTGCTCTTACCCTGAGTAGATACAAAAATCTTTAAATCTTTTTCATTTGATCCTCTAGGAATATCATCCTCATCAAACTCAACGAGTATCCTCTGATCCAGCGTATGAGCAAGTGGTAATTTTGGTAAACATGTGCACCCACGTTTACCCACTCTTGAACTCTTTGTATTAATGGGATGACATGAGGAAGATTGGGGAACATCAAGAGGAGCATGCGAATTTTCCTCCCCAGAGGTATGAAAAATATGCTCATCTCCAGAATCATGTGGTTGATCAACTGATTGATCTATCATTATCCTTCAAATCAAAAAAACAAACATTAGTTCAGAAATATAAAAATTCATATATTTTAATACTATGGCAATCAGAAAATAGAAAATTTTACTAAGTTATGTAATAGTAAACATGGTTAATATGGTAAGCATGTTAAAGAATGGTAGTGATGGTAAATATATTCATGATGGTAAACATGGTAAACATGGTAAACCTAGTAAACATGGTAAACATGGTAATGTAATTGTCACTGAAAAATAATAATAGATATATAATTTATGTAATGGTAAACATGATAAAGTAAACTAAACAAAATTGAAACATGGTAAACCTAGTAAACATGGAAAACATGGTAAACTAATTTTCACTGAACAAAAACAATATATATATAATTAATGTAATGGTAAAAATGATAAAGTAATGTATTCAAAAATAAAACAAACAAAAACTTATACTTATTTTGTTTTAATACATGTTTTAATAAATAAAAAACTTAAAATATCTACCATTTTATGAAAATAATAAATGTAAAAAAGAAATAATAAAATGTTACCTGTAATTTTAGGAATGTACAAATGGATTGTTTTCCCAAATTCCTTCGCCGTGTTCGTTCCATATGGCACAAACCATGTCTTCAACATGCTCATCATTATGTTCTGTTAATCTTTCCATGGAATTGGGGATCTCACATAAATCAGCATCTTCATCATGTTCATCCTCACCAACATATTATTTTTTACCTTGTAAAACAACAACCCACTGCATATCTGATTGATCTACTCCATAGAAAATTTGTTTTTCGTGCATTTCCATTACAAAAGAATCAGTTGTGTCTTCCAATCTATTCAGATTAACAACTGTCATTACAAATTCATCATGTCTGACACTGTTGTTGTCGATAATCCATTTACAGTTAAAAACAAGAACTTTAATTTTAAAGTAATTCACCTACCATATGTCTTCGATCACACCATAATATGCACTTGATGCAGAAATTGGTTTTTTTGCCATTAGCACTCGAAAAATACATTGCTTCTACAAACACCAATACACCACTATTCTGAAATGCACTTCTTTTGTCCTGAGATTTCGTATGAAATGTATAGCCATTAATGTCATAACTAGACCATGTTATCACATTTAGAAATGGACGACCCACTATCCATATTAATTTCTCTGATACATCTTATCTACCAAGAAATGTCTTTTTAAACCATGAAAAAAATGTTTTGTTGTGATCATTCAAAATCCACATTTCTTTCTGCTTTGGATGACATTGTTTCAACTCATTAATATGAAATGTGATATATGGTTAAGAATCATCTATGTTATTCAAGATGTATGATTCTATCTTCTTCGTCTATTCAGCTGAAAAATATTTGACTTTCAATCCATGAATCCCCTTTCCCTCATTATTAACTTGTTCATGGCGGGATGGAGGAAAACCTATGTGTTGCGCCGCATCCAAGTAGCTCGTACAAAACTCTGCAACCTCCTCAGAAATATACTTTTCATCAATGGAGGCTTCAAGTCGGTATGGATTCTTAACATACCAGTTCAATATTTTCATATACCTTTCAAAAGGATACATCCAATGAAGATATACAGGTCCACAAAGCTTTATTTATCGAACCAGAAGAATCATTAAATGAACCATTATATCAAAAAAAAAGTAGAAGGAAAATACATTTCCAATTGACAAAGTATCAAAATTGCATCCTTTTCCAAAATGTTCAAAGCATTCACATCAATCACCTTATTACAAATTGAACTGAAAAAATAACACAACTTTATTATAGTCTTTCTGAAATGAATGGGAAATATTCAACGCAATGCAACTGGTAGAAGTTGTTGCATCATGATGTGACAATCAAGAGATTTCATACCATCAACTTCAAGTCCTTCAATGAGACAAATTTTTTTACATTTTCAGAATAGCCTTGAGGCACTTTGATATCATGAAGACAATGAAAAAAGTTTAATTTCTCCCTCTTCGATAATGTATGAGAAGCTGGGGGAAGAAATGTTCATCTTCCATTAGGAGTGGGAGATAACTCCCAATGTATTCCCATTCATAGTAAGTCTAATCTTGAATTCAACCCATATTTTGTATTTCCTTTAATATCTAACAATGTTACAATAAAACTACCACAGATATTCTTCTCCACGTGCATGACATCAATATTATGTTTAACTTCATGATATCTCCAATATGGTAGCTCAAAAAATATTGACCTTTTCTTCCAAATATGTCTATCATTACCAGATTTCTGTGTCTTTCCCAATGTCACATCAAGATTTTTCACCCTCTCAAAATACAGATCATGGGATAATGGTTTTGGAGCAATATCAAATTCTTGTGATCCATTTAATCCCTTTTTTAGTCTTATATAAGAGTGATCTATAGGAAAAAACTTTTGATGACCCATGTACATTGTTTTACTCACATGATGCAATTGACAATATGAAGTCTGTTGTTCGAAAATTGGACATGCTTTATGCCCTTTAACACTGTATCCAGAAAAATTTACATATGCTGGGAAGTCATTTATAGTGAAAAAAATCAATGCATGCAGTTGAAAATATTATATTTTATAAGAATCATACACCCTAATACCATCCTATCATAAAAGTTTCAAATCATCAATCAAAAGTGACAATAAAACATCAATATCATTGCCGGGTTGCTTCAAACCAAAGATCATTATACTCAACATGAAATATTTCTGCTTCATACAAAATTCAAGAGAGAGGTTGTAAATTACCAATAAAACAGGCCATGAACTATGTGTGATACTGAGGGTCCGGTATGGATTCATTCCATCTGTGCCCAACCCTAGTCTGAGATTTCTAATTTCATTTCCAAATGTAGGATACTTCTCATCAATTTTCTTCCATTGTGGACAATCAGCTGGATGACGTATTTTTCCATCACATAACCGCTCATCAGCATGCCATCTTAACATTTTTGCATCATGTTAATTAGCAAATAAACATTTGAAATGATGAATTATAGGAAGATACAAAAATAACTTTGAAGGGATCTTTCTAATCTCTACATCAGCCTATGATTTTTCTTTCACCTTATACCGTGATGTCCCACATTTAGGACACTCTGACAGAAATTCATATTCCATCCTATATATCAAACAGTCATTCGGATAGGCATGTATTTTCTTTTATCCCAATCCCATCGGGCATAACATTTTCTTGGCCTTATAATGTGAATCCGGAAGATCATTATCTTTTGGAAGAATTTCTTTCCTCAATTGTAGCATCTCTGTAAAACTTCTATCATTCCATCCATGTTTCACCTTCAGGTTAATCAATCTTAACACCACCGAAAAAACTGTACAATCTGTATAACCATGATATAATGGTTTTTCAGCATCACCATATAGACACGCAACTGTAGTTCTATCTCAATTTGTTCTGCTGCAATATCACAAATCATTTCTTCAATTCCATCGGAGTCACCATCTTGCAAATCATCATCATCAGTGACATTCCATCCAGTTTCACCATGAAAAAATCCAAGGGCTATAACTCGGATTAAAACCCTAAAAAATCAGATGATATTTAATCTCTCTACTTTTTAACTTCTTCATATTCAAACATTTCTGGGATGGACAGAAAAAAATGTCACTACTTAGAACATTTCATTTAGCAAATTCCAAAAAGGCATCAACTCCTTCCTCATATTCATTGCTCATTCGATGTGCCATAATCAAACTTCGACTCATTATTACCTATAACAAATATCAAAATTATAAATCTTTTTAAGATATGACAAATATATGTTTATATGAAAAAATCATAATTTGACTATAAAACAATTTTGGAATATAAAAAAATCTATGCGTATTTAAAAAAATATGCTTCAATATGATTTTAAAAAGAAAATATAGTTAGATATAATAGTTTTAAATTCCATGGAATCAAAGAAAACCATGGGGCCTCCAATGGTTAATAGAAAATTGGAGAAAATGGAGTAAACCTGAGAATCAAATAAAATTTAAAATAAAAACTCGGATGGAGGAAATCACAATGTAAATCCAATCATCACGGCACAATGGGGTCAGGATACCTACACATATTTGAAAACCACGACATGGTCTCCCCCATAACCCATAATTTTCTCATAGTCGATGACTGGTAAAAATATATATTACCAAATAGAATCATATTGCAACACTAATATCCATGAAACAATACAATCATCATGTCATAATATCACAAACCACGATCCAATAATAAATACCAACTGACACTTATCCCCCACCCCCTTGGACACCCCCTGGATATCACCACTCCCTTGGAAAACCCTCCCACCCCTAGACACCACCCCCACCCCATTGGACACCCCCTTGACACCAACACCCCCTTGGACATCCCCCCACCCCCTAGACACCACCCACACCCCCTTGGACACCCCCTAGACACCACCACCCCCATGGATAACCCCCCCCCCCCCCACCCTGGACACCACCCCCACCCCCTTGGACACCCCCTGGACACCACCACACCCTTAGACAACCCCCACCCCTTAGGACACCACCCTCACCATAGACAACCCCCACCCCCTTGGACACCACAACCCTCTTGGACACCCCCACCCCACCTGGACACCACAACCCGCCTCCTACCCACTTGGACACCCCCTGGACACCACCTAACCCCCTGGACAGCCCCCCCCGGACATCCCCCAAACCCTCTGGATAGGCCCCACCCCCTTGGATAGCCCCCACCCCCTTAGACACCCCCACCCCCTTGTACCCCCTCCCCAACACACACACCCCTGGACTGCCCCCCCCCCCCACCTCCATGGACACCCTGGACACCCCCAAACCCTCTGGATAGCCCCCCGAACCCTCTGAACACCACCCCCACCCCCTTGGACACCCCCTGGAAACCACCACCCCTTGGACATCCCCCACCCCTCTGGACAGCCCCCACCCCCTGGACAGCCTGCCACCCCTCTAGACAGCACCCCACCCCCTTGGACACCCCCACCCTTCCTAGACACCACCCCACCCCTACCCCCTGGACACCCCCCTGGACACCCCTCAACCCTCTAGACAGCCCCCACCCCCTGGAAAACTCCCCACCCCCTCTGGACAGACCCCACCCCCTTGGACAACCCCCACCCCCTTGGACAGCCCCCACCCCCTTGGACAGCCCCCCACCCACCCACCCCCTTGGACAACCCCCACCCCCTTCGACACCCCCACCCCCTTGGACCCCCCCCCCCCAGAACCATGGACACCCTGGATAGCCCCAACCCTCTGGACATCCCCCCAGAACCATGGGATTTTAACCTCAAGCTACTAGTTTTGGAATATCTAGGGATTTTAACCTCAAGATACTTGTTTTGGTATCATGCCACTATTCAAAATGAGAACCATGAATTGTATCTCATACTAGTCTAAAATGATCTATTGTTTAATGAATCAAGTTTTAATAGAATATGAAGACATATAATAGTCTACAAGAATAAGCGACATAAATAGTTTATGGAACAACAAAAAGTGATACCCAAAATAGAAACAATCGAGGATCCAAAACAAACATTCCACCATGAAAAACCATATATAATTATAAAATAAATCACACTAGTACACGGAATGGATGAATCAAAATGGTTTAGAAATAAATTGCAGTAATATAGATGAATGAGATCATTAGTTGTCAATGACAAAAAATATTACCATAAATGTAGGGAATCCATGAAACAAAAACAAATGAAATAGAAGTAGGTGAGGCTTACATGAATATTTAGAGTCATTCTAATAGATCTGGTGATAATAAATAAGATGATTATGGAAAATCTAGGTAAAAGGTTCGAAATCGAAGATTCTTACCTAGTTTAAACAAAAAAATCACAAAACGTAAATATAAACTATCTGGGAAAAAACGAACGAAATAAAGTCATGGGAGGCTTACCTGAGTGTTGCGATTGGAGATGATATATCTGAGGAGAGTAAAGATGATAAAAGATTATGGAAACATGAGTTTAACAAAACTAGATCGAAGAGTCTATTCTAGGTTTTCCGCGCGAGAGAGACGAGTCGCAAGTCTGTCGATCGAAAAATCAGAAATGACAATCCACGAGGTGTGATAAATTTTTTAAATGTTTTATAACATCTTTTCTTTAACAACCGATGTTATAAACTATTTCCTTACATTTATAAGGTCAGTTATTATAATAACTGACGTTATAAATGTATCAGATACCACATTTTTTACGTCGGTTATTTTATAAACGATGTAAAAAAAGCCGCGTGTTGAATTTTTTATGTCGGTTACTCTATAACTAACGTAAAAAATACATCAGAAACCACAGTTTTTATGTCGGTTATTTTATAACAGATGTAAAAACTGTCATGTGTTGGTTTTTTACTTCGGTTATAATATAACTGACGTAAAAAAATCTGCGGGTTGGGTTTTTATGTCAGTTAACAATAAACCGACCTCAAAAAGTCCTCAACGGTCACCTTTCTTACGTCGGTTATTTTATAACCGACGAAAAAAATTCGTTAGATACCTAATTTTTTAAGTTGGTTATCAAATAATGGAGGTAAAAAATGTTGCGCGTTGGTTTTTTACGTCGGTTAATTTATACCCAACGTAAAAAACCAACACCCAGGATTTTTTACGTCGGTTATTACAATAACCGACTTAAAAAACCAATGCCCGAGATTTTTTACGTTGGTTAATAAAATTATTGATGTAAAAAACCACATATCACAGATTTTCACATCGGTTATATATAACTGACATAAAAAATGGTGACGTTAAAAACGTTTTCTGCACCAGTGAGAGTGTTTTATTATTATTATTATTAATGGATAATTTATGGTGATAGAAATGTGTGGGGCTTGTGATAGTCCTAAAACATGTGAGTCATGAACCCATCTACAATGGTAATTATAGGATAAAAGTGTTATGAAATTTCTCTTCTTGATTATCTATGTTACAGTTGAGATTTTTAATCAAGTATGACGTGCTGATTTGATAATGTAATATGTGGTTTTGTCACTTGGACCATATAGGAAATCGTATTGTGTACATTCATCATATGTGGAATGAAGGATTCACATGAAATTTATATTCTTATGTGTGACTGAATTTTAAAAAGACAAGGTGTTTAGTTGTATAAAGTCTCCATCGTGAGTTTTATATATGTTTCATCTATAACTTTTTAGTGGAATTTTATGCACCCAAAACCCAGTGGTTTTTTAGGAAATAACATGTGGATATTATTTTGGGATGTTCTATGATGGTGAAAATAAATTCTATTGGTGAAATGGATGTATTTTTACACTTGGGGGCTCATTTATTAACTTTATGGATTTTTATTTGTTTAATTTAATAATGGTATTAAAAAAATATGGTTCATGATAGAAAGGATTCACCTTGGTTATTAAAATACCCTTATGATGGTAATAGTGAAGGAATGTGGAATTATTTCTGTCCTTTTAATTTAAATTACTTGAAGTAAATTAGGAATCAAGATTATACAAATTGGGAATGATTTATTAGATACCTAGACCTACTGGTTTTGGGTGTGGTTTTTGATGAGAAAATTGATTATGATCTGATATGGTTGGATCTAAGATGGATAGAGCATGCATATGTTCTTCTTGGTTTTTTAGTAATGTCGAAGTGACTAGTGATCATTTATTAATCGATAGAATGAGTGTGATTACATAGTATTTTTGTGAAGTAAGAAACAAGGGTGGGTTTTTATAGATAAAATTTATGTGGATGATAATCATGGTCACTTTTTAGTTTAATGAGTATATTTTTTATAGAATCTGACTCATTGGAGAAAGAGCCTGGCGGTGTGATCGGGTGATTTGGGAGTGTACAATCATTGGGTTTGTAAGACATTGAGTTTTAGTGAATTATTGTTATTATTGAATAAATTAAAATTCATTTGTGTATTTATTTTTATGTTACACCAAAATATTATAATTGTGATCAATTAATATATTACATCATCATCATAATTTCTTTACTTATTGAAACTGAGGTACAAAACATAAAAAAACAAGGATCCATGGTTCCAAAGCTCTAAGGAGACAAGAACTATGGGGGTCTAAAATAGTGTAGCCCTAGAGCATCCCCTCTAACCAGATGATACCCCTCAGAAATCATTGAGGCATTATCTAGAGAAAAAATGGTACTCATCCTATGGGTTGACAAGGAAGCAAGATAGTCACCAACCTTATTTTCCTCATGCCATGTATGGAGAATGTTGGTTTCGATATCGATGACATTGAGACATTTCATGATGTTGTAGTGTATGGACTATGGGATGGATCTATTAACTGAAAAGGAGTAGTAGATAATGTGGTAGTTGGTTTCCACTTCACTAAGGGAAAAGTTCCTCTACCTGGACAGTTGCAGACCAGAGAGCATTACTAAGGCTTCAGCCTGCAATGAATGACCCATACCATAGTGGGAAGAAAAATAATCCATAACCAAACCCTTTATGTTGGGAATCACACCACCCCCTCAGATTCCCATAGTGCACCAGCCATCACTATTTATTTTGGGACCCAAATGATGGAGGATCCATCGAACCCACTACACCCACCAGCCAATCCCGGTAGGAAACAGTGACTGATTCTCGCCTGTAGTCAGCCTCATAGTGGGGGAATCCTGTCAGCCTTTTCCTAGCTGAAATAGATCCAATATGAAACATCTGACCCTTCCCAATATATCTATTTTATAACTTATATCCCCCTCAAAAAAGGCCTTATTACGACCATTCCAGATGCACCAGAAACCTGCCACAAGAACCAAGGCACGAGCCTTCTACTCAGGGCTTTGTCTACCCACACCATGGAACCATCATTCATGGAAGGGGGCCTCCGTCTAGTCCCAAGAAGCATAAGTAGTAAAGTCTCCAATGGACGACCAAATAGCGTTATCCCAGTCTCCCATAAATAATAGATGATCTGCAGTTTCCTCCCTCTTCACCCTATAATAGGATCAAAGTGAGTACATGTGGATTCCCATTCTTTTGGAATTGTCAATAATGGATACTGGGTGGTTCCAGATCCTCCAAACCAAGAAGTTATACTTTTCTAATATTTCTTTCTGCAAGAGAGTTCCCCCATCCATCATTCTAGATCGAATTCATAAGGACAATATTAAAATCCTTCTTTGAAAAATCCCCATAAATTGAAGTAGTCAAAACAAATTTTTCCCAATAATTGTAAATAATAATATGGTCAAATAGTTCATGCTGATCACTATTCAAAACTGCAAAAAATATGTTGGAAACATACTGGCTTGGTGGAAGGATATGTTGTTCATCAGATAGCCTAGGTACCCAATACACGAGCCAGTCTAGTTGTTGTGCCAAAATAAAATATACCCCCTCCCCACAATCCATATAGAATGTATTTGAAGGGCCATGATCAAAGGAGGAATCACATGAAAAATAGAGGAGGCATGCACAACTTGATTCCCCTCACTCTCCTTCATATCCATAAACCTTCCCCATGGTGAGCGGGCCACAATAATATACCATGAATGTTTAGCTGCATGACACGAAGGGTACCTGATATACTCCTCACAATGATTCCTCCCACCTCGATCATCTTTGAAAGTATCACCTAGGATGCAGAATGACACTTCAAATCTAAATTTTAGTCCCAAATAAATGAAACTAGGATTCTTTTGATGCCTATATAATTCCCTTGGTAACATTAATGATAGAAAGTCCATGATACAGAATGGAGGAGTGGACACTATTAACCAACATCATCCTACCTCTGAATGAAAAGAACTTTCTCTTCAAGTTAGTGAAACGTCCAATAATGTGAGAAATGATGTGATAAAAATGTCAGACCCATGGCCTTCTAAGGGAAACTGGGGCACCCAAGTATCTCATTGGGAAAGTTCCATTCTTCATGTTCAATCGGTTTCATAGGAATTATCTTTGGGATTCTGGGTATCAATTCCTGGTGAAGAAGGCGCTCTTGTTCTGGTTGATGCACTGACCACTCCATCAATAGTAGTCCGCCAAAACTCTTTTTAAGCCTCAGATGGTTGTCTTGTTTACATTAATAATAATAAGAATGTCATTGAAAAACATAATGTGTGAAATATACATCAGTCTCTTCAAATAATGATAAGGAGAAATTGTACTACTGATGATGATCCTATTGATATGCCAGTTGAGGATGACCTGGGCCATGATGAAAATGATAATTGAAAGGCGGTCCCCTTGTATTAGGCCACAAACTTTTTTAAGGAATCCATGATGCTTGCACATGAACCAGATAGCCAGTCATGCAGGGCAGATGCATGTGAGAATTATGTTAACATACTAAGTAGACACTCCCAAGCTAGTAAGAACATTGATGATAAAATTACACTCCATGCGGCCGTAGGCCTTGTCCATGTACATCTTAATGACCATATTTGAACCATGAAACTTCATGTTAATATCTCTAATAACCACCTAGGCCAATTCCATCACCCCCTGTATGGATCGGCTTTTAGTGAATATGTGCTACTCATCCGAGATCAAGTTGGGAAGATGAACCACAAGTCTCCTATTAATAATTTTTTTCAAGTATTGTATAGGGGAAATTACACATACGCCCATGTCTATAATGGTGGATAGAAGAGGGATCAATGATCCTCAAAATCAGAACCAGATTTGTGGCACAAGCAACGCAGGGCATGCTTCCTCGCATGAAAAAGTCCTGAACCACCTCAGTCAGGTATCACTTCACAAAGTCCCATGTCGCTTGGTATAAAGAACCCAAGAATCCATCTATCCTTGGGGAACTCTCTAGATTATTTCTCACCATCACCTCATGAATATCCTTCTCTATATTAATTCTCACCATCTTTGTTTCATTTTATATATGAGTTGTGTTTTTGTTTAATATATATTTACTTATCACATATCTTATTTTTGTAAAGGGTCACCCTGATACTCCTTATTTGTTATTTTTATATATTTTTCACATGAATATCTACAATAGAGTCCCTTTTTATCCTAAAAATCCTAGTGTTTAGTTATTTCATGTAAAACCTGATCCATTTTATGGTTCATATTTTTTTTAAACAGATGTGCATTGTAGTGGTTTACTATAACATGGAGAGGACTATGTTCTGTATTAGAACTAAACCTCCTATTTTTTTAATTCCACTATTTGTCATTTTAATTTTTTTACAGAATCTAAAATCGAGGTTGATACAATACTTAATTTCCAATTCTATGTTTCAACATGTATCTATATATTATGTTAGTTATGGTTTTATATTAATTGAAAAATTCACATTTAATTTAAATTATTTTCAACTGAACTTAAATATTATTGAATATTATTCACTAAATGATTGAATACAATTCTGTTACATAATGGATAGAATCTGGATGTATGAAACTAGTTGGACCTCAAGAAATTTTCAAAACAATTTGGAGAGATTTTTAGATTTCACAATTGAAAATTATTCAGATACATTTCAGATACACTTACCATGTTATAATTGTTTTATAAGACCTTGGTTGACCAGTGAAGAAGTTATCTACTATATAACCAAATATGGTTTTCAAACAAACTATTACGTGTGGTATTATAATAGGTAGAAAATAGAATCTCAAAAATAAAATGATCCAAATGAGAGGAATGGATAGAAGAATTAGATATATAACTGATTTCCATTTATTCATAATCATGATAAGGAAAAGATTTCAACCCAAGAATACATCGATACAAGCACACATGATTCGTCCAATGAAAATTATGATGTTGATAGAGTGAAAATATTGGATGATGTTGCGAAAAATCCAGTATATCAGTAATGTGGTAAAATGAAAAAGATGTAATTTCTAATTCAATTGTTTCTTGGGAAAACAATGTATGGTATTTCTAATACCTCCATCAATTACATTCTTACATTCTTGAAGGACTTACTTCCAGATGATGCAGATATTCTCTTAAACCACTATATGGAATGGATGTTAGTTGAAAAACATGGATTTTCAAAAAAAATAAAATTCACGATTTCTTGAATGATTGTAGCTTATTCTGGGAGGAATATAATTTAAAAATTATTGTATCAAATGTGGAACATCCAGATGGAATCCAAAAGCTTATGGAAAACCATCCCATGTGCCACAGAAAATAATGTTTCACTTTCCATTGATCCCCATACACCAGAATCTTTTAATTAATGATGAAATATAAAAAAATGTGATGGAATGATACTGAGACAATGAAGAATAATGAAGAGTTGGTTCACCATACATATGGATTATCATGGCATATATTTGATGCTCAATATCATGATTTTATAGATGACATGCATAATGTAAAGTTAGGTCTTTCATGTGACTGTTTTAATCCATTTGGGAAGATGCTTACTTCATCCCTCACATGGACGACTTTCATACACATTTGTAACCTTCCACCCGGGATGTGTATGAAATATCATTTCACTTTCATGTGTATACTCATATCTAGCACTTATAATAAGGGAAATGAAATAGACATATACATGTAAACTTTAATAAAAGAGTTTAACCTTATATGGGTTGCGGTTGTGCACACATACAATTCATGTTCGAATGAAATATTTTAGATTCATGCTACGCTTATGTGAATGATCAATGATTTTCCTAATTATGAAATGATGTTTGGATGGAGAAGGAAGGGAAAACTATCATGTCCTATTTTTATGAAGAAACTCAATCAAGATTACTAAAATATCAATGTTTTTTAGTTTTATGTGATATCGACGATTTTTTCCAATGAAACATCCAAATAGAAACAATCGTCGAATATTTGAAAATACCATGGAGACCGATGATGCACCCCATCATATTTCTGTAACTGATTTTCTTAATGAATTTAAATATTTCATTTTCCATTTGGGAAGTTTTAAATGAAATCTAGTAAGAGAAATAATGTTTCCTATAATACTTGTTATAATTAGAAGTAGCAGCGTATCTTCTTTGAGATTCTGTATTTATCAAACAATTTGTTACATGATTTCTTAGACGTAAAGAAAATTGAAAAGAATATATTTGAAATGTTTTTTTTGACTTTTCTCTATATCAAGGTAAATACAAAAGATGATTTACGATCTTGGTGTGACTTGGTGGAATGGGGTATTAGACTAGTATGGCATCATATGTGTATCAATGTAAATAAATGGGAAGTTCCAAGTGCTTCTTATGTGATGACACCTGTAGAAAAATCAATTTCTAGAATTAATAGAGACTACTAATTTTATTGATGGTTATTCAAGAAATTTACGAAAACGGGTTAACAGAAGATAGTTGAATATGAAATCATTGAAGACTCATGATTATCACATCCTTCTACCCAAGTTCATTCCCATAGAAACCCATCATCCTTTTTCCAATAATGTAAGGGTGTGAGTTATTTAGTTGTGCCATTTGTTTAGAGATCATTTTGATAAGACATTGTCCAAGTCTTTAATGAAAAAAATTCTGGTAGAGACACAATTAATTTTATGTGAGTTAGAAAATATATTTCCTCCATCATTTTTCACATGCATGTAACATCTGACTGTCCATATTCGAAAAAAATACTTATCATAGGACCTCTTGCTTTCTGTTGGATGCATTCCACTAAAAGAAATATGTACACATTGAAATATTATTTCTATAATAGAAATCATCCCAAATGTTCTATCATGAATGGTTAATTTGATTGATAATTTATGGATTTATGTTCAATGTATTTGTCTAATAATACTATAAGAATAAAAAAATGATAAATGAAGAAGAACAATATGATAATATTGTACCTAATTTCCCATCATTTCCTCAAGCAGTCGAAATTCACAGATTATATACTTTGATGACATTAATATTTGAAGAGCATGAGATGGTACATCACATAGGGTTGTTCTAGTGTGATTTGTTCGATGACTACATCAAGAAATTAACTTTAACATGTATATCTTATCTCCTATCTTGTAATTTTAAATATATGTTAAACTATTTCTATTTTTATCTATATGGAACATAAAAAATGATAAATAGTAAGCATCATTCTTTATCATTAAGAAGGAAAAAGACTTTTACTAGAAAATAGTTTTCTATATAGATGAAATTGAAGGTAGAAATATTGTTGTAATAAATAAATAAAATAAATATTTAATTAAATTTAATAATTTTTTATATTTTAGGTATTGAATATTCTTGTAGAATCTTTTTCTGAGTAAATAAGAGCTTTGGGTTTTGGTCCTAATATCATGGTTCGTGAATGTAAATAAATTTTGATCAATGGGTACAGATATATTATCACTAAATGATAAAAGTACATGAGATCACAACATGATGGTGTTATGAAAACAACCACAACAGACTATTATGCCAGTTCATCAGATATTAGACCTCATTTTGAAAATTTATATTATTATGGAGTCATTCAGAAAATAATAATATTGGATTATTACTCTCATGGTCAAGTCACGATGATGAAATTCCAGTGATTTGATTCAATGACATGATAGGACATATTTATTTTTTATTATGGATTTTGAGTTATTGAATTGACGCGCAGTCCTGCTACAGATGAACCATATGTATTGGAATCAATGAAAAAATAGGTTTTTATGTCCAAGATAATCTTCAACCTAAATTTGGTGTCATTATTAAAGTATTTCCAAGGCATTTTTTTGATGGCGGTGATTATGAAATTGAAACCATCCCTACATCCATTGGAACCAATACATTTATTACCTATAATGACTCCAACAACTCAATTGTTAGAGTTGATTGTGAAACAGAAGGTGTTGTGGGAAATATATAGCATCATCCATCCATGTTCTCAATTCATTGGTTTAGCTCGACATGGGTTTTTAATGTTGGTACTATTAAAATTTATTTAATATTGATTACAAATATGTTGTATCCAACTTGAATTGTATTCCAACCCATAAAACGAAAATTTATAACTTGGTGAACATTTCAGGCTTTATTAACCATGTATAAAATTAGTATAACTGTAAGACCCCACTTTAAAATTTCAATGATTTATTGACCATGGATTCTTGACCCCAAATCCCATAAATCCCCATATCCCCTCTCATATATTTGGTTTTTTGGGTTACACATTAGTTATACTTTTCTAATTACGTCTGTATTTGTTTTCAAAGGTAGGAGATGAAACCTATTGAAGAGATACGATGAAAAAGGATGAAAAAATAAAATCGTCACATCACTAAGATGTGAATTCCTCCAACAATGAATGTTGTGAGTATTTTATTTCAAATATATATTTTTAAATAACATATAATGTTATGTGATTAATTTTTTTTCGTAGTTTTTTCAGGATCCAACACAGAGGTGATAGTTTTTTGAGAAGAAACCTAGTAGTGGTCCCAGCACTCTGGATGGTGGTATGAGGGAGGGTGGAACGAGAGATAGGTGATCTAGTTGGTGTACCCAATTAGACGGTGCTCCTCCGACTGACGTACCCCCTATCCCACATTCCAATCTTGGCGTGTAGTTTGGTACACACAGGATATTTAGGCATCCCATATTTTCACCACCCTTTACATCTGAGCCTTCTCCCCCATCTGTACCATATCTGATGATGATTCCAACTCCTCATCCATATCATTCATTTGGCTAACCATCCATGCCATCTACTTTTACTTCTATATACTTCTCTTCAATATTCTATATTGCAACTTCTTTGACTCCTACTCTGCTACAGTCTACACCTACGGAGCATACAATGGGACCCTCTCCACCTGTACAGGGTGTTCATTCTATTCTATGGATCCAATGGTGCCCATTGAACAGAATATAGTACATATATTCATATAACCATAAAAAAAAATTTAAACCATTTTTTCTTTTCATTATAAAATGTTTTGATATAATATTTGTTTTTTATTTCATAATAGATACATCTACTGATAGGAGGTGGGAGCGAAGGTGTACATGATTGAGTGCGGTATGGAACCACCACATATAGTTGATGGTGGAATATAATAAATACAATCAAATGATTGGAAAAACATGGTAGTAATGGCCGAGTTTTTTAGCGACACATTCCAAATACTCGACATTATTCCTGTCAGCCAACTATCATAGAGATAGTTTCCAAAAAAAGTATAGGATAATGCATGGGAACAAATATTGGTAAAAAAATCTATTGTATTTAATATAATATATTATTTTTGAATTTATATGAATTAATATTTTTGTGTCAACTTCGGTTTAATTTCCCTGATGGTAAGGGTGCACAACCAACACATCTAAAGGAGTCAGGTAATATTTGGAGAGCCTATAAGAAAAATTTGAATATTGGTTGGCATGCTAGAGTTGGAACAGAGTTAGAGGTAGTACCTTTCATGGATGATGTTTTGATAAAATAGTATCATCCAATGATTAATCATTGAATGACTATCATGTTTAAGGTATTAATCACATTTGAGGTATTTATATTAAAATTTGCAGGTTTTTCATTAATAGTATATTTTGTATTATTGAATTCAATTTATGAATCATCTGGAAAAAATAAAAAATACATTAATGTTAAAAAAATACTTCCCCACATTAGGACATACTACGATGTCAGATTATGAGAGGAAGCTGGTAGAATTTTTTTTATAATTTTTCTTTAGGTCTGGAACGTTCTATTATTTCCTCCATAATTTAATTGGTTTATAACGTTTTCATATAATTTTAGTTATGAAATTAAATATTAGTAACCTATTTTTAATTATGGTTTCCTACATTCAATGTCATTTTAGAGGCAGGTATTGAATATTGAAGGATGTCTGCCTCGAGCAATACTGTTTTGCCCGAGATGAAGGAAAAAATATGGATGTGCAGTTAACGAACTGACACAACAATAGATTTTAAGTTTTAATTTGTTGATTTAAAATATTAATTTATATTTTGTAACTTAATAATCTATTTATATTTTTAATAGGATTCTTTAGAGGCCCTTCATGCCCAGGAACCTGAAATTGTTTGGCCAAATGATCACATACATCAGGTGTTTGGAGATGAGAACCCCGAAAGAGTATGTTGCTGAGATAGGAAGAGTATAGTTTTGAAGGCATATTTACCCTCTTTAGGTTCCTATTGTAGTGCGACCGAGTCTGAAAAGATTAAGGAATATGCAGAAAAGGCTGATAAAGGGCACAAAGGTGAAATAACGGTCTTCTAGAGAAAGCACGGAATTTATGAAACTGATGAAATTTTATGTCCATCACTTACTTCAGAGGCCAGCACAACTTTTTATGAATATATTTTATTGATACGTTCAATGAATAGTGCACCGGGTGGTAGTTTTAGTGGTGGTCGAGATGATGTCATTCATGGCGATGATGATGGTGGGGAAGAGGATGAGGAATAGAATTATGTGTAGGACGAGGGAGAGGAGGGAGACCAAGGTGGAGTATGAGGGTGATGAGGAGGATGAGAAGAAGGCCGAGGATGAAGAAATGGATGAGGGATTTGACGATGATGGGGACATGGATAAGGATGAGGATGAGGCTGATGATGATGATGATGACAGTGATGGTGATGTGGGATAGATTGATCTATTACATTTTTTACTAATATTACTAAAATTTGATGTTTGATGATTTGTTATGACTAAATATATGTGTGATTAGGTAGGTCAAATTATATTTATTTCTTTTTCTATAAATAATAAAACTTTACTTGATATGGAGGTATGGATTCTATGAATTCTCTTTTTTACATGGTACCAAAGATATTTGATAATTCATTTTTTACATACACTCAAACTCTTGGCAGAAGAACTTGAGTTTATTTATTTTCATTAACCAATTCTTAGTCATATTTCTCTAACTAATTATCTTTTGTTTTTTTAAATTATGGGACAACAATTTTTATCTATTCTCATTCACAGATCATATTGCACTTGATACTTTGTGTTGTTGTATTTGTTACCACAATTATCTTGATTTTCTGATAAATTATGAATCATCATGATCTGGTTTGTATGGATAGATCTGGGTATATTGTTTCATGATCCTATAAAGTGTTTTTGAGGTCATTTGGAAGTCATTTTGAGAGGCAATGAGTGAATATGAGTGAAGTCTATAATTTTAAAGATTCATGTAAGAATTTCCAATACATAAGAATTTCATGTATCCAAATATATCACATAACTAGATCTAGTCATTTCTAACAGAATAGTTTCTATTTAAATCTTAACCACACCGCTTAAAACCCCACTTTGGTAATCTCTACAAACCCCACCACTGGTTTATCAATCATAAAAGTTAAACCTATTAACTACCACATTTCCCTAAAGGAAAACTAGCCCACATAAATTTATATTGTCCTCCTAAGACCTTATTCATCAATTATATTTTTCATATGTCACATACATGTAGGTCACATCACTAATATACCTCACCCATGATTGTATCAATAGATTGAAATATATATCATTTCACCTCACAATAATTCTAACCCCTTTATGATATATTATTTAACCAGTATGTTTTCTTAAATCAATGTTTTAAATTGGAATCAAGGAGTCCTATCCACCAAGATAATTTTTTATCTTTCTTGATGGTAAAATAATCCCAAGTTCTAGAAGATAACGCCAGTATTCTTAATAAATACTATATCATAATTCCCTAGTCCAATCACATGAAAATAGATCCATAAGTTTATAAATTACCTAATAAAATCCTTGGAATCAACCCATAGAGTAATGATACCATCACTATCGACCCACTATATGTTACTTGTGGTATGTAATCTGTCTAAATAATTAAAAAAAACTTTATTATTCATCATCTTCATACTTCAACTATCAATCTCAAAAAATTCACCATGATCTTTTATTGATTGCACTATGTTGTGGTGGAATATTCATATAGTTCCTAAATCACCAGCCACTTAATTAAAGGAAAGATGGTGGGGAGTGAAATTGAAGTAGATGAGGAGGGATTGTACCAAAAAATACCATATACAAACCACTAAAATCACCCTTAATCGTGGAGGATTTAATGGATAAAGATAGATATGAGGATCTCTCCCAATGGACTTCCACAATGTCCCCATTTATTATATTGTTGAAGATCACCTATATTCAGTGTATATTATTAATACTTTATGACCTAGTGGTTCCATATTTGTTATGGATGACACATGTGTGTTGGTTTTGGTTCCATTATAAAATGGTCTATAATGATGTCTTGGTGACGAGTTTTGAATTTAATATCCCTTTTTTGATATTAGTATTTGTATTTCAAAATGAATGTTTTGATTTAAAATGGATTCAGCTTATAAAATGTTACTAACATGGTTATTTTCAATAAATAAAAGACCATGTTTTTTAGAAATGTTAATGGGTTTTTTATTTTTGAAATTTCATAGGCAGGTGGGGGAGGGGGATCTGCTGGGAGAGGGGGGATGTGTAGGGGGCTACTAGGGGTGAGGTGGGGAGTGGGAGGGTGTGTGCAGGTGGGGAGGGGGCTGTGAAGGGGGAGGATGTTGGGGTGAGGTGCAGGGGGGGTATATGTGGGGAGGGGGCTGTGCAGGGGGAGGCTACTGGGGGTGATGTGGGAGTGGGGAACAATGTAGGTTAGGGGGTGCAGGTGGGGAGGTGGGATGTAGGGGGGAGGGAGGGTTGTGCAGGGGGAGATGATGGATGTGAGGTAGGGAGGGGGGTTGTCCTGGGGGAGGCTTCAGGGGTGAGGAGGGGCGGATGTGTATTCTTGGAGGGGTGGGGGATTTGTAGGTGTGGATGGGGGGGGGGTGTGCAAGTGGGGAGGGGGCCTCTGAAGGGGGATGCTGCTGGGGGTGAGGTGGGGAGTAGGGGGATGTGGATGTGTGGAGGGGGGTGGGAGGTGGTGTGGAGGTGGTGTGGATGGGGTAGGGTGGCCTATGTAGGGGTAGGTTGCTGGGGATGAGGTGGGGAGGGGGGATGTGTAGGTGGGGTGGGGGCTGTGTAGGGGGGAGGGTTTTCAATATGATGAAGACTATAAGTGAACCTCTTATGTATACATTCACTAGAAATAAATTTCATCTGAGGTAGAATTCAATGGGGGTTTCAATATGTCATCCTCCATGAAAATACACCTGGCGATATGATGACATATATATTTATTTATACGGTCTAAACCTAGATAATGCACAATCATGCTTCCAATCACCCTATGAATAATTTTTTTAAAGGTAGAGTTGGGATAGTAAGACATACCCAAACCATTGAGAGTGATAATCACTCATAAAAAGATAGTTGGAAGACCATATGTGATAGTAGAAAAGCATAGGATTGAAAAAATTATGGTTGGAAGACATAACAGTAATCATGTTTTCATCTTTGCAGAAATTGATGAGAATTTTCCCAGAGTCAATTAGTGCCACCATTTTTTGAAATCTGAAACCCCCTAAATTCATTGATAGCCTTGTTAAAAGTCTTGATCGAGGGGTGACGATGACCCAAAAAATATAACAAAGAAGAGATAGAGGGATGATGCATCCGATAACTCAAAATTGGTAAGAAAAGTATTGGGAGGACCCTTCAAACCACTAACTAGCATTATGTACACTCAATGTTTTACATTAGAATCAAGAAATCCAATCCACTGAGATAATCCCATACCTTACTTGATGGTAAAATATTCCCAAGGTCAAGAAGGTCAGACCATGATCCTTACTCATCACTATTCCCTTAGTCCCTTGTCTATTCACCTGAAAATAGATATATCTGTTTATAAATAACATTATAAAATACTTTTAATCTACCCATAGTGTAATGATATCATTACTATCAACCCACTCAATTCCACTTGATTTATTTACTCCTTCTAAAGAATTAATAAACCTTGAGTATTTGTCACAATCATTCTTTGAATATCAGTCAATTAAAAAATATCCATCCTCTTTTATTGATTGAACTATATTGTGGTGGAATGTTCGTATAGTTCCTAAATCCAAAACCACTGAATCAAAGGGAAGTAGGTGGAGAGTGAAATTGAGGGAGGTGGGGAGGAATCATAACTAAAAATTCTATATACACACCACTAAAAACATCCTTAATCAAAGGGTTTTTAATGGAGAAATACAGATATGAGGAGCTAACTAAATGGACTTCCATGTTGTCCCATAACATAATAAAATTAATAGTGGGATAAATATGAATTTTTTCTATTCTATATATTATAAAAAAATAATTTAAACCACATTTTATACCATGTATACTGCCTCCGAGTACCTAATAGATAACCATGAAAGGTCCCCAAATGATCCAAAATATCAATTACCTGATGCCCCACCATTATATTCAATGCATAAGATGAAAGAAAATTTAGGACCACCAAGACCTAACTAGGAACCAGTTCTATTAAATCCAGGTACTTGATGGTGTCTGTAACATTTGGAAGAAACACTACCCTACTCTAACCCCTAGTCAAATTTATAAAACTCTTCTTGAACCCATGATCATGAAAAAATAATCCTTGTTTTCATGTAAAATAATTATGGATTACATTAGAATATGAAATTCAAACACACCATGGTTTCGACTCTAGACAATACAATTTTTCATCAGTTATACTAATCTATAAAAATGTGAGTAGTAACAAAATATTAACAAAATATAATCCTGGAGAAGAATGTATATTAATATCTCAATCTAGATCCCATCTACTAAAATCAATTATCATCATTTTCTCATGAATCTAAACAGGTAATAATTGGTCTATCAGAAAAATCACTCCAATTAAACTAAATTTTCAATGAAAAGTCCAATTCAATTCCATTTATGAATCCACCATTTATGAAAATGAAAATTTTGAAGACATTTATCCATTTCTATATCTAATTACTTGTGAAAAGTATTAGTCAATATTCTATCACACCAAATTCATCTAAAATCACCCAATCCTATGAAGAACAATACCATATTCAAAAACGGAAACATGATTTTTTTATATTGGGGTTATCATGATTCATTTTAACATCTATATAATACCTCTATTAATTTCCACATTTTTAAATTTTTCTATAACATGTATATCTAAATCTTGATCTGCACATGATCCATTCATTAAAATCTATACCTCACTAGTCACCCTAGAACATAGATCATATCCAATTACAATAGATGAATCATAAAATTTAGTATTTTATATGAATTAGATGTGACCCATTTTTCCCACACCCATCCCCAACATAAAAAATCCAATAAATCACTTTATTGGTTAGGTATACAGGTTAATATACACATTCATCACCACTTATCTGACATTTGGTTCATACTCAAATATCTGATAAGCCAAGAAGATCTGCATTCCATAAATATGCATAAATTATCATGTGATAACTATCCAAAGAACCTTACTATATGGTATATATTACAAATTGTTCATTACCTAACATAGATCAATATATGATTTTCCTCATAGCATTACCCATTGGTATGGTTCACAATCCCAATCAAATTTTGATCATTTTCTTCTATTATGATTCTAAATTTATTAACCTGGAATGAATCACATATGATGACTTCAGAAATAACATAAACCATAGTAATTATTATTTTTATCTATCAATCATGCCTAAATCAATGTCCACCAAATCCAATTATAAACCATGGGTCATACACATTATCATTTTATGCTATGATCCCAAAAAATTGGCTATACTCCTGAAATATCCTTGAAAACCAACCAATATAGATTTCTATAATCACCCTAGTATTTTGACCCATTTAATATTCTAATTTCATATTCATAGATTCATCCCAAACTCTATAATTGGGTCTGAACTTCATGATATCCCAAGCTTCTTTTACCCCGTACTATTATTTTTTCCTCACGTTGGCCCCAAACACTTCCCACTATACCGAAAAGTCCATGATTCGGTGGAAAACAACCCCGATAAATTATTAAATAAAATATGATAATCAGTTAGGAATAAAAGGGGTTATTAAAAAAACAAGAGTGCAAGTCACCATATCTATCTGCCTCTACCAGTGAGCTGTTGTAGTCTGGGATATAAAAGACCACATCATGTCCATTTCAATGATCAATTTCTTTTCTAGAGATTCTGCTACTGGATTGGACTCCCAATAGGAATGTGAAACAACCAATTTTTTTTGAGTTATCATATCAAATAAATCAACCCAATGAGGTAACACTCTCCAAAGAATATTATTCATCCTTGTTTTCAAGGAAATGACCTTAAGATGAGAATTAGATTCTATCCACATCATGTTCCAACTGTAATGGATATAGTACCTAATTGCATGAATTATTTCCAATAATTCCTCTTCATAGGCATTCAAACCCACAATGAAATGGAAGAAATGACCTTGAACAAACACAATGTAAGTGAGAGACACCCCACCACAACTCAATGAACCTGTTCCACCTGAGGCAGCACCATCAACATTCACCTTGAGGCATGGTGCAATCGGAGGTATGCACCGAATGTATTTGAGCTTCTAGGGATTCGGTAGTTTACTAGAAACCCCAATAAATCTTTGAGTTTGTAGGTCATAAACATTATTAATCATTATACCTTCTTCTAAAACTGAAGTAGCATAAAACACCTTGTGTATGGTCGTCATTCCTTACTATGAAGCATTCCAAGGACTATCAAATAGTGTATCCTTATAAGCTTCCCAGGGATCTAAAAAGGTTACAACAGCAGCAACAAGTAGGAAGTGTTTAATCTATTCACTATAGTGAGCATAAGGATAATTTATTAGAAGATTAGTAATCCATGTTCAGGTATCAAATTTCATCCCATTTTACTAGTTCTCAATTCCATAAATTGTTCTTCGACAAGCACATCACATTGATCAAATCCACCCACCTATCATTGTGGTAATGATTAAAAATGAAATGAACCAATAAATTATAAAGTTTATTGAAATTTAATATGTAATTACAAGTAATTACCTTATAAAATCTGAATTCTTTATGTGTTATTGTTGTAGGTAACTACTTAGGGGGAGGTAGGCCACCGCTACTAGAATTGCAAGAAGTCTATCCGAATGGTTAAGAAACATTTTATATATGTGAAAACATAATCTATACTAATGGTTTCATATAAACCATTGGTATAGACCATTTAACAAAATCATTACCAATGGTTACCTCAAACCGTTGGTAAAACAATATTCCAACCGTTTGAAAACTGTTGGAGTACATATTCTTTTTTGATTATTGAAATGGTTTCAAAATGTTGGTAAACATTTATACCATTGGTTTCTATAAACCATTGGTATAATGTGATTTCCACTTCCATATATCAACAGTTACTCAAAAACTGTTGGTATATGTCTCTCCCCACACATCACTAGACAACGGTTTGGAAAACTGTTGGTATAGGTTATTATAAATGTTGTTCAGCCTTTACCAATGGTATAAAATTGTTGGTATAGATTAAAATTCAAGCAGACTTTATTAAACACATAATCTAAATTTAGGGAACTAGTGAATAGAATTTTTCATGTGTTCTTGGATACGTTTTTGGTTGGGTCGATTGATGAAATTTTGGTATATTTTAAATGACAACAGGAGCCTGAAAGACACATAACTATTGTTTTTCAAACATTAAAATAAAAGAAACAATATCAAAAATTTAGTATGTGTGAATATTAGTTGCAAAAAACATAATTACTTAGACACACTGTTTCTAAATATGGCATAACTGTTGACCCTGATAAAACAAAATTTATTAAATAATGGACAATACCCACCGATTTATCGAAGATTCAATTTTTTTCTTAGATTAACGGGTTATTAACAGTGGTTTTTTGAATAATTTTCTAGTTTGTATAGGAAAATAACTATGTTAACTCAAAAAGGAGATATTTTCATATGGAAATAATAATGTCTTGACTATTTTTAGGAATTAAAGAAAATATTAATGAATGCTCCAGTTTTGGACCTTCCTTTCAGAATTGGAGAATTCATCATCTACAATAGTGTTTTTTTGAATGGACTTGGTTGCATATGAATGTAGAATGATCAGGTAACTACTAATGCTTCATGATATTTGAATCCTCATGAGTTAAATTTCCCTAAAAATGATTTGGAATTAGCCACAGTGGTTTTTTTATTTAAAAATTTAGAGGTTTAATTTTATGGAGTAAAGCTAGAAATATATATTGGACAAATCTTTTTGAAGAATATATTCACTCAAAAAGAACTAAAAACAAGGAAAATAATATGGATATAACTAATAAAGAACTATGATTGTACTATTCATTACTATCATAAAAAATAAGAAAAAGAGTTTAATACTTTGATTCAAAAAACTAATGTTACATTACCTATATTACATTTGGAATGTGACCATTTGGTTAATTATTTGATGAATTATAGAATAAATATTTTGGATGAAGGGACATCATTTTCTTTGTTTTAGGATTTAGTATAGTAAAATTTGTTTGAATGAATTTAGAGAGTTCATAAGGAGGATCAATCCTTGATGGGAAAGGGGGGGATATGTTAATAATGGTATGTTTCCTGATATTAATGTTTACTAAGAATGTGTTTTATGATTTTTAAAAAGATTATGTGTGCCTTGTGATTAACAGTTGAGGAATGATTTATTTACTGAAGATAATAGTTATTCATTTTCCATTCATCTGGGCCACACTAAGATGTACAAATTCATTTAACAATATTACTTCTAGAATGGAATGAAATGATATATTTATGAATTTACTATGAAGTGTTTGACTTTTCAATAGGTTAATGCCAAATAACAATTACCAATGGGGATGCTTCAACCATTTCTAGTGCCAGAGTTGAAATGAGGGAATATATCGATGGATTTCATGGTGGGATTGAGAAGTAAATGAGTTTGTAATAATGAGATTTGGTTTATTATTGATAGATTAACTAAATCATCACATTTCAATCAAATTTGAGAAACAAGGTCATTAGACCGTATTCCATGACTACATCTAAAGGATACTTTTAGGTTACATGGAGTGTTTCTCTCGATTTTATCAGACCACGATCCCAGGTTTACATCCAATTTTTGGAAAGGAATTTGAAATCATTGGGCACTGAATTAAAATTCAGTATATATTTTAATCATCAATCCAATGGAAAGTTAGATAAGACAATTAAAATCTTTTAAGATATTCTTTGTTCTTGTTTAATGTATTACCATTGATGTTGGGATCGACACCATTATTTTGGTTGCGTTTTCTTATAACTATATTATTCATTATAGTATACAGATGGAACTAATTGGGAAATTATATGGAGAGTGGTGCTGAGCACCATAGTTGATATAAGATAAATGAAGTTGATGGGACTATATATATTAGAGAAAAAATTAGATAAAATTCAGTTGATTCAATGACACAAGAGGATAACCCATATCAGGGAGAAATGTTATGTGGATAACCAGAAGAATGATATTTCATTAGAGGTAGGTGATCATGTCATTATAAAATTTTATCCATAGAAAAGTGTGATGAATTTTGGTAAGAAGAGTAAAATGATTACATGGTTTATTGGACCTTATAAAATCATATATAATGAAGAATTAATTTCCTATCAATTTTCCATGGCACTGAGTTTATCTTAGGTACATAACTTATTTCATCTTTCAATGTTAAGAAAATATTTTCTGGATTCATCTCATGTTTTGAGATGTGAAGTAATTTAGTTAGAATAGAATATTTCATATGAGGAACAACCAGTTTAGCATCTTGATAGAATAGATAATGTTTTAAGAAATAAGTTGATTCATCAAGTAATGATTTTATAGAAAAATCTTTTGGTTTAAGAGACAACATGTGAATCTAAAAATGTTATAAGGGACAGATATCCCCATATATCAAATAAGTGAATAAAATTGTGAGGATGAAATTTAGAAAGTGGGGAATGATGTAAAATACTTGGAAATGGTAGAATAAATTAGTTTAATATTTACTGATTTTAATTAGATAGTTATATTTATTATAAAACTATAATGTAAATTTTTAATCAAAATGAAAATTGATTTAATTAAACACATTTATTATATGTTTTTATTTAAAATAATAATTTATAAATGTTATAATTTTAATATTATAAAATTAATATCAATTATTAAATAATCATAAAAAAATTTATATTGCGTGATTTTTTTTGGAAAATACTAATTTTCACTAAATAGTGAAAAATGCTGCTTTTTTGGTAAAAAAGTAATTTATTTTATTAAATAAAGTAATTTAAGAATCCCAATATGGTTGGAATATGTTCTCAATAAAAATAAATATTATTTAGTTATATTTAAACCACATAATTACTTTAAAAAATTTACATTTGTTTTTAACATATGTGTTTTTGTATAAAGACAGGTTTTCCTAAAAACTATTTTACAATGCATAATGTTCCACCTTTTTAATAAATTAAAATATTCACTAATTAGTAATGTTTTAAATGATATTTTTTGACTATATATCATTAAATATTAAATTAGTTTCATAAATTTATTTTTATCAGTGATAGAGTTAATATAGAATCATATTTTTTAAAAATTTACTCTTCTAAAATTTTTTCTATCTCACAGTGACTTTGAGATTAATATTAAATTAAAATATTCCATTTATTTTATTTGAATACCAAAAAATTTATTCCATTTTTGTAATAATAATAATTTATAATGTATTACAATTTCAACTTAATTTTTGATCAATGTTATTAAGTAAAAAAGTTAAAACTAATCATTGTGATTAAGGAAAAAATTGTGTATACCAAGTGACTAAACATTAAATCGAAGTGCAACAATGACCTATAGAATTATAAAGAACCCATTATATTGAAATATGTATAAATTATACCTTCATGTATCTATTTTGGTTCATTATTGGAGCCTTTTGGTTGGTATAAATGTGGGTTCCCTAAACATTAATTTGAAAAATACCATGTGTGTCCTCTCCCCCACTAATAAAATACCACAACCTCTCCTCCTATTTTCGCACCATAAAAAACCAATTGGTTCAGAAAATACCTACCAAAATAACTTCTAAAATTCCCTCCTATAATCCTATAATAATAAATTTTGAAAGAAGTACAACCATGAAATTCCTTAAGTGAAAACCCACAACAGTTACCCGAAGAAGAGGTAATGTTCATCAATATGCATATCTATTTTATATCTTTCTCGAACCCATTTAATTATTAGTATAAAATAATTATTTAATAAATTATGTATACTAAATACATTAATATTTTTTTTTATGTTAAGGATATGGAATACACCCTCAATCACTTATATCAAATGGGTTGCTAAATCATCATTCGTTAGTACGATGAACTACTGCCTCATGAAAGAATGACATTCATTTCTAATTTACCACCTACCATTATTGGAAAAAATGATGGAAAAATTATATATATATGATATGTATTATATTTATAACATAATTATACCTCTAGGTTATCATATCATATGTATCATTTTTTACATTTCATATCATAGGGGATACAATAATGTTGCTTGTGTGTACAATAGACTACTGCCTCGCGAAGTGATGTGAATTGTTTTTCACCATCGTATTACATGTAAGGTAATATGGATAATTATAATGAATATATATGATATAAATAAAATAATTATGATATTCATGAAATAATTATCTTTTTGTAAATATTATATATATCACTTTCTTTTTACCTTTTCACACAATGAAAAAGTTATAACGTCGTTTGCGGTGGTGTGGACTGCAACCTTCTCGAAGCGACGCAATTCTTCTTTTTTCATAACCACATCCCAAGAATGATATATATAAGTATCTATAATTAAATAATTTTTTTATTGATTATATAATTATCATTATAGAATGATAAATTTTTATTACCTTATTTCTTTTATAATCATTGAAAAATTGGAATGTTACTAATGCTTACGTACGACCTATCATCTCAATGATTTTAATGTTGGTTAATTTTTCATATCGGCAATTCATGATTTATTTTATGAGAAAAATTGACATAAAAATATGATAATTATTTCACAAATATTATTATTTATATGTTTCAATAATGACCCCTTTGACTATAGTCAACCGACCAGTGACATTTTGACACATAAACCGGATATAGTCCAAACAACCAACTTAAATTTAATTAATTATTTAATCTATTAATAGGTGAAGTAAATGTAATAATAAATGTGAAAAATTTTGTCAATAATTTAAATAATTTAAATAATTATATTATTCAGTAATACAAAGACACAAATGACAAGTAATACTAAAGGTAAGGGACTTCGTCTCAAATTCCTTTCATTGTAGTAATTCTTGATGTTATGAACCTTTTTTATTTCATAAGGACGATATGCAGTCCCTTTTCAATTATATAAAAATAATTTATCTCTTATAATTATATTTAATGTTTTTAATGTCATTCCTTAATGGGGTTTATGATTCAAGTGTTTCCCATGTGATAAAGGGATTTTCTTTGAAAAAAATAATCCTTTAGGATTTTCCTTCAAACCCCCCTATCTTCTATGTCCTTTTTTTAAAATGATATTATAAAATTTTCAATATGGGAATAATAGATTTATAAAGTTAATTTTATGTATCTTTTACTTTATTTAAAATGTTTTGAAAAGGAATTACTTTGTGTGTTTTAATTGGAATAATGAAAATAACTTTTCCTATCACAATGAATTCTATTTAATATATAGATTCATTTAAATGATTACAGGTTTTCTTAAGTAAAATAACTATTCCTTTTTTTGGGTATTTTGTTATTGATTTTTTTTCAAAATAAAATTATATTTTTGTTTTGAATGTTGTATTTTAATGGAAATAATACTTTCTTATCTGAGAGGGATTTGTATACGAGTTTAAAAGAGATTTTCAAATGATGAAATGTTTTACTCATGATATGGATCTTGGATATTATATAATTTTGGTGTGACTCGATATTATATGGTGAGACCATTATATCATCAGTTATGGGTGTTCCAAGATATTTCCCCAATGTATTTGGTAATGATTATGTTCTCAAGGGAATTATATTGGGTGTGGTCTGTCTATTTATTCTTATTTTTAAGGGTTCCGTAAGGGATCGGTAAGTGTTTTATAAGGGTTATATGATATGAGGTCCCTAGTTACCTATATGAATTTTCTGGGATTAAAAACGAGTTTTCATATAAATATTTTGTTTTAGAAATGTAAAATAAATGGTCTTTTTAAAGTAATGATATCCCCCTTTATGTGTAAAATGTTATGTTTTCCGGAAATTTGTTTTTCATGGGATTTATTATTTCTATTGAAATAAGGTTTTCCTCTTCTTTTATTCCCCTTACAGAGATTTTGTGCTTAACTGATATTATTAAAAAAAATCATGGGGTTTAAATATAGATAAGGGAAAGGAAGAGGAAAAGTAGAAAGATGTGAAAAGTTTTCATGAGAAGTGATAACACTTAATTTTAAATTTTTAATATTATGGGAAAAATGGATACTGATAGTAAGTTTTCTCTTTTGATTTTATTATTTTTTATGTATCCTTTTTTGCTTAATTTTCTAAATATTTAAAGATAAAAATGTCTTGAATGGGAAAGAAAGTGAAATTCTTGACATGAACTCAAGATTATGTAATGTTTAATGTCGAGGACTCATAGAAGGTATATAAGATATTATATCTATTAAAGTATAATTATATAATGATTTTCATATAGAAAAATTAAAAACTTCATAATAACCAACAATTAATTATTGTTGTGGAGAATAAATCATATTTCTAGGTGGGGGAGGTTTTCCACAATACACACGAGTGATTATTTCACCAAACACAAGTCAAAAAAGAGGCTTGATAATGATGGTTATGTTATATTAATAATATTTAATTATATTTAGGTCAATGAAGTTATTATTTTATTATGAATCCCATAGATTTATTGGAGTTTGAAGAAGAAATAATTTGAATGAGATCAGGTTTGATGATGAACAGTTCTTTGGTAGGCCCCTATTGGATCACTTAATAAGGACCCCCATAATGGTATATTAAGAATAATTGAAATTTAAATTCATATATATGGATGTTTATAAGAAAATTGGATTGCATTTGTTTGATCTATGTGGCTGAAAGTGGTGTAAATAAGAGAGAGGAGGGGTGTCCTTTTATAAGTGAGGGAAGGGGAACACTTGTAATTTATCAAAACATCAACATTTTATAAAGTTACATTCATGTCCATTTGGTTATAAATTGGATGAATTTAAAATTAAATTTTACATATGATCTAAATAGTCTCTTCCAATATGATTTATAAAAGACTTTTGGTCATTTTGACCCTTATATATTTATTTTAACTCCCTCATTAACCCTTTTTACCCTTATCTGTTGAAGTATATATTTCAATAATTATGGGTTATAAATCCACTTTTATGTTTACGATGATATGTTTTTAAAGGGATGAAAATTTAGAAAATATCTTATCCATATTTTCATTTTTAATTTTTTAAATTATTTAATAAAATATTAGTAACATAAAATACCGTTAATTTCATTTTAAGAACTATTCAAATATTTTGTCATCAAAGACATAAAGAGAGGTATTATAATTTAATATAAACTTATATAACATAAAATATAAATATTATTAACCATAAAATTCTTTTTACCCAATATTCTATCCAAATAATTTTTTTATGATTTCAAAATAATTTACATAGATTTTTATACAACTTCCACATGAACTACATTATGTAAGAATTTATGGTAATTATATCATCACTAGAATTAATAAATGAATAAGAACAATAAAAATAAATTAATCATGTTCAAAATAATCCTTTTTGGTCATTTATAAAATATTATTTATCCAATGTGTACATATAAGAGAAGTTTAAAGAAAGAGAGTTACCTTTTTGGAATTTTCATTATATAAGATAATATAAATGTGATTATCGAAGGAAAATGGAACCAAAAAGACATAAATTAGATTTTTGTATATATAGGGTTGGATTAATCTCAGATAACGAAATAAATATAAGTTTTAGGTTAATTTTGAGACCTTATCACATAGTTTTAACCACATTTTACCTGTTTTACCCTTATTGAGGTGACAAATATTTACCAAAGTTACTATATATAACGACCAAAAAATAAAATGGAATTACTCAACAAATATAAACTATATGATTCAAAATATGGTATAAATTTTTCAGGAATGAATCTCTATTATTAGAATAAGATAATTTTAATATAAACTCATAAAATACAATGAAAAAATGTTTTTAGAAAAATTCATTTTAAGCATAAAAAATAGATTATCACATAGGTTATTCATAAAGGTGATTCTCTAGGTAATAGAATTCATCACATTTCCAAAATTTGATTTAAAAGTATTATGAAATCTGTAAAAAACATAGCTTATTAAATTTGATAATTAAAGAATACCATATAAATGGTAAAATCATATTTAGATCCAGTTAAGCTATATTTATAGAATTTCATTATCTTTCCACTAAAAAATTAATAACCATAATTGGAATTCAATATCTCACGTTATCATCAAAATATAGTAGGAAAACTTTTCTAGAAAACTACAGAATTCATACTGATAAAATTGAGTGACTTAAAACCTAACTTATCACATGTTATAAACTAATTTAGAGATATATGTATTCTAATTAAATGTAAATAATTTTATTGTTTTCAAATAAAAAAGAATCACTTATTTATTTATTTTTTATTTTAATTAATAGTCAAAATATATAAGTCAACCGATTTGTGAAAATCAGCTACATGAATCTACACTTTTGGAGAAATAGTTGTGGGAATCATTTATGTGGGAGAAATGAGTACATGAATCACTTGGGTGGGAATAGTGAAAAAAATAAAAATTGTTATTTAAGGCCCTAAATGACTTATTAAGACAAGGAAAACTAGATGAAACATTTGGAACATGTTATGAAAAATCAAAACATGAAATATAAAGATATTTTATACAAAAAAATATTACTAACTAATCGAAGTTAAGAATATTTTAATGAATGCTCAATTAGAAATATTAATAGTTTTAAATGTAAAAGTGAAAAAATAATTGTAATTATAGAAACATAAATTTTGCTAAGGAACCACTCAATATTCTCCCCCTTTTTGATAATTTCAAAAACACATCTAATTTCAAAATCTTCTCCCCCATTTTGTAATTATCGAAAAGAAAAAGTTTCAATTGAAATATTCACCTCAGTTTTAAATGATAATTTTTATTCATCTATATTTTTAGTATATTATATTTCATAAGAATGAATATAAACATAGTGAAAGAACTTTTCTAAACATGAATATTTTATAACATGTGTCAAGGAGAAATGATAAAGAGAGAATAATTATAAATGTTTTTTATGAAAAATGATGGAAAATCCATTATAAGATAATTATTCATGGAAACAAAAAGTTTAGATATTACGATAACATCATCTATTATGTATGAGAAGTCTTAAAATAGTAATATAATACACAAATATATAAATAAATTCATAAATTGTAATACGAAAATTAGATTTTATATTTCCAAAATTTCTTGTAAATATGAATATTTCACAATTTAAACAGACAAAAAGTCCCCAAAAACCCATTATATATAAATTTAAATTTAAATCTCCATAATAAAAAGTAGAAAAATTATTTTTTTTAAACATACTATACACCATGGTATTGGTAAAAATATAAATAAGATGATTTCCATATAAATAAATTCCCGACATATTTTTCATTATTATACATGATATTTAAGAAAGTAAAATTTAACATTATTGTCTTTATTCCTAGAGTATTGTAAGGAATTTTTAGAAATGGATATAGAAAAATTATTGCAAAAAAATAGAATACTATTGAAGTTAAATCCAAAAGTAGAATGAGTTTTTTAATCCATAAATATTGGGCACAACTTGATGTATCAAATTTATATTAGTATTATTTTTTTGAAATTGGAATTGAATTTTTTTTCTTTGAATCCCATGAAAGTAAATATTTACAATGTAAATGAAACATTACTAAAGTACACTTTCTATCTATATTTCATCCACAGAAACTACAATCCAAGTAAATTTTTAAAAATGTTTGTTTTCAAATAGTAAAATAAACCATCATTCAAAGATACTTTAACATATCTAATAGTCCTTTTGAAATATTTAATGTGACTTTACATAGGGTAACTTTGATATCAAGTACACATGAAAATTTAAAACACTAAATTAGACCTAGAATTAGTTAATTATAATAAATATAAAATCATGACTCTATAGGTTTTAATATCAATGGATTTTCCAAATTTATCTAAATTACATTTTCAAGTAGTATACGTTGGTGTATTTTCAAATTTAGAAGATTAAAAAAATAATCTATTAACTATAATTTTAGCATAGTTAGATTAATTTATAAAATTAATATCATATTTTTAAAATATTTTCAAACAAAAGGAAAAATATCAATTACCCCATATTAATCATATCATATTCCGAAATCATCCAATCAAAATGGTTTGTACGTAGTTTATCACATAAAGATCCAAAAATAATATCATATATTTAAATTTTCACAATCAAAGTATCGTTACTATTTTTCATTAAAAAAATCAGTATCAACATATCCTATATCTATTTTTTTTCAAAATAACACTTTTTAACCTCTTATACCAAGCTCAAGTAACATGTTTTAAACCATAAAAATATTTAGATAATTCAGAAACATGATAGAGATGACTTTAATTTGAAAAACTAGTGGTTTTACTAACAAATACTTCTTTAAAAAGTAATCATTTAAAAAATTTATTTTAATACCCATTTGAAACAATTTAAAACAAAAAAAAACAATTATAAGCTTATAATATCCTAATTTCTTCTAACCCATAAATAAGTGTAAAAGAATATTAAATATCAACACCTTTTACAAGAGAATGTCGTTGAGTAACTAATATATCATTATTTTTAATTATATTTCTAGATTCTCAAATTTGTTTCTATATATATATTAAGATCCAATAACCTGAAAACAATTTGGTGTAACCACTAATGTCCACACATTATTCCTTGTAAACTTATTTTATTAATCATACAGAACCAAGATATAATTAGAATAATCAAAATCCGCATTAATTTTCTTATAAATTTTTTGAAATAAAAGCATGAGAAAAAAATTACAAAATAGATTCTATAAATTGAATATTTGACTCAAAATTACCAATCACATTATCCTTAAGTGTATCCACAAGACCCAGGTTCAAAACTAGGTAGAGGCATATTTCTAGGGTACTGTAGTATTATTGTAGCAGTACTATACACCGTGCGGGTACTGTAGCAGAACTGTACACTGTACAGGGACTGTAGCAGAACTGTACACTGTGCGGGTATTGTAGCAAAAACTATTGCAGGAACTGTAGCAAGTACTGTTTGATACTGTAGCAATTGGAACTATTCACCTTGGGCCACTGGTTTGGGATTAGAGTCCATAAGGCTTTGGGCCACCCAGGCCTTCGGGTCAATAGGGCTTTCAGGACACCTTTAAGGCCTTCGGGACACCTCAAGGCCTTCGAGCCACATGCAGTTGCCCCAGACACACTACAAAAAGGAGCAGCCCCAGAAGAGGATTCAGAGAAGGTGTACCCACTAGAGCAGATTCAAATGGATTTGTTAGAATGAGAGGGTATGGCTATGCCATCGGGTCCAGCCTGTGCTTGCACGGGAAGCCTAGCTAGATGACCATGCGACGGTGGAGAGCTACTATCATGATGCAGATACTGGGGAGAGGCAGTTCCTTGTAGATATTCTAGTTGAATCCCCTAATATCTTCGGGTCATGGTATCTCATAAACTTACGAACCATGTAATATCTGAGCCTACAGGCCTTGTATGTGTTCCCCCTCATCCCTTGAAAGGGGGGTTTCCATAAATCAATAAAAATGAATGCCTTCGGGCCAAGATATTTAATTAATAGGTTCATATTGGGAATAAATATCCACCCCCTCAATATGTGAATTTTTATTATGAGGTACTTATTTGTTAAACGTGAAATATCTCAATTCATCCCCAAGTTGATCAGTATTGCTGTCTATTTTATTCAAAAACTTTTCATCAAATTTTATACGAATGTACTCCCCAAAAACTATGGTTATATTATTATATACCTTATATTCATACTATTATTTGAATATCAAACAATAATAACTTCATCATATTTTTCATTGAAGTTATATAAATAATCCTTAGTAATGTGAATAAAGAAATTACATCAAAAGGATCTAAAATAACTAAATTTAGGTTTTCCCACTTTCTAGTGATCGTTAGGTGACATTTTGAATGAGGTTGTTATAATAATTCTATTAGTAACATAATAATAAGTTTTCACATCTTCTTTAGAAAAATATTTAGTTATGTTAATCTCATTTAACCTGGTCCTAAACATTTATTGAAGTGTACTATTTTTCCTTTCAACCACTCCATTTTACTGTGGTGTTCTAGGGGTGAGAAATTATGAAAATACTTATTTTCATAAAAAAAAGGATAAATTCTAGATTCTGCAATTCACCACAATGATCACTACTAATTAACATAATTACATTTCATTTATCATTTTGAACCAATTCAAAAAAAGTAATAAGTGTAGATAAAGTTTCATATTTAAGTTTAATAAAGTAAACCCATATATATCTTGTAAAATAATAAATAATAATAATGAAATATCTTTTACTAACCAAAATAATTAGTTTTATAGGAATTAATAAATACAAATGAATAAGATCAAGATTTATTATAGTTTTTACTTCTTTATTTGACCTAAAACTTCTTCTGTGTTATTTACCTTTGACCTGTCATTTGTGTTGATCTTTTTTTTCAGCCAAATTAAATTCCCTAACTTGGACTAGTATTGTAGGCAAGTACGGGGTCAGTCCACAGGGAAATGATGTTGGTGTTTTATATTTCTTGAATTGAAGTCACTTGGTGAAGATGCTGAATTTAAACACTTTTTGGTTGGTTCATGATTCAGATATTAAAAGATGACTTGTTACTATATCTTTCCTAACTCACTACCGGTTACATAAAACTGAAGATTGCTTAAAACAAAATTTTTGATGAATAATAATAAGAATGTGCTGGGGATGGACATTCATGTGGGACACTAAAACTATTTTCCTTATTGAGTTTTATTGTTCATAATAACCCACATTTTTGGGTTTCATATGTGTCGGAACTCCCTTGGTCTGGAATGTTCCGATCAAGTCCGTAGAAATCAATTCCTTGGTCCAACAATTGAAATCTACTGACTTTTAAGTTAAGAACGACCCTCTAGAAACGAAAAGGATATCCAATGGTCATGGATATTATCGTCGTAATTGTCCCAAATATCCCTAGAAAATCCATTCTTGGTCCAACATGTATGTTTCTAGTGAAATAGAATATATAATTAATGGGAGAATTAGATAAGAGAGTATGAACAAATAAAATAATATAGAAAATGGTTCTAAAGAACCCACATTTCTCCCAGCCCCAACACAAGGTAAGGGTTTATCTACTCATGAATGAAATATTCATAACCTTAATACAATGCATCATGGAGTTCATTACAATCGAACTGAATAAGAGTCAGAAGCACAAAACATACAAGAACTCCAAAGGTTTATACAGAAAACCTCCCTATTCTACCAATCCCTCTTGTTCCTCTCCTCTCCGTGAGATCCCCCTCGTTTTCCCTTTACTCTCTAGAGTCTTCCAGGTCAAAAAGAGCCTCTTTCCAGTTGTCTAAAGGAATTTCTCAAAGATAATCCCAGGTCAAGGACTTATTGGAAAGTAGAAAACAAAAAAGAAGGAGCTACAGTAGTGTGCATGGTTTGGGCACAATTTGGCAAACCATGCGCCAACCATGCAATAGCTATTGTCTTGAATTCCTCAGCCGCACCATTTGGGCGGACGGTTTGCTAAACCGTGTGCCAACCATTCCATAGATACTGTCCAGAATTTGTTGAACCGCATGGTTTTTCTCTGTAGGGCCCTCACAGTTTGGTAAACCGTGTGATAACCGTGCGGACACATCTGTAAGGGGAATCTACTCCCACACATTTTACACACTGTTTGTATAAACCGTGCGAGAATCGTGAGGGTCATTTTGGCCTTTAAAATCCCTTTGTTTTCTATCCTTCACGTCATGTTGTTGATCCGAATAGCTCTTGTCCATCATCATCAGGGGAAAAGGGTCCTTATGCCTCCAATTCCCTTCTGAATCACCAAACTTCAAAGAATCCATGATTTATCCTTTAATGACCGAAGAACCTATCAAGATACATTATAAATGTGAAAATCACGTAGAAACCATCCACAAAACCAATTTATAGATGTTAAACTAGGTGGAAATGTCTTATGCACAGCAGTGCATAAAACTCCCCCACACTTGATCGGTTGTTTTTCCTCAAACAAAAGAATAGACAGTCATGACCAAGGTGTCACTAAAGAGACAGGTATAAATATCACAAATTATACCATTTATGTGTATATGAATTTTTAACTAATTACCACTAAAAATTACAGCATTCATACTTCATGCTTCCCCATTCAATGAAGTTATCCAACAAAGTAGACTTAATCCAAAACAGTTAACCGTTCATTCATCAATCAATTTTTTCTTAAAAGTGAATTTTCCCTTCTTCATTCAAATAGAGTGCCTACCTTCATTTTCATCTCCTTATACACTCAGATTGGCTAAGCCCAGGTTTCATCGTCGCCAATTGGTGGGCTATCACTTTTATAGGTCAGACACCCTCATTGACTTGCATTGCTTGGAACATGATGAAAGGTCATCAAAAGTATTGGGCATGCCTTTGCATATCTAAAATTTTATATTTTTCTTTGTAGTGGTGTGAGATACTAGCATCAAATTTTTCCCAATATGCTCATGTCAATACATGATGAAATTTTTTGTGCAAGTCAAGAGTTCATGAAATTAAGACCTCGCAATAGCCACTAGTGCGGCAACAACAATTCCCAAAACCTCCCCTCTCTTTATGAAAAATTCAACTTCCATTTTAAGGGGTTTCCCAATTCAAATTACTCCATCACAAAAATCATTTTTAAACAGATTTTTTTTCAAATGATTGGATAAATTACCTTTTTTTTGTATTATAGAGTTTATTAACATCACAAAATAGGTTCAATAATCTGGACATATGAGCCATTTACTGAGATAATTTCCAAAATTCAGTTTTAGATAAGTGGTATAAACCCATGAAATCTATAACAGACTTTTAGAAACACCTAAGAAAATTTTCTACCCTAAGTAATTGGGCAATCAATGAATCAAAATTGGGTGCCAATTAAGAGAACCCTCCCCCACACTAAAAACTGATCACGGTCCCCCGTGAAGGTAATATTGGAGAGAAGTGTGGAAAATGGAGCATGACAAGGGAGGGTCAAAGATAAATGGAAAAAGATGAAAAGTTAAAAATCCCTTGAATTTGGTACGTGGGACAATCAGATGGTGTGTGAGAGCCCGATGAATGAAAAAATGGTTGGTTTGGAACAGATGAAACAACATCTGGAAAAAGTACCATACAAGTGAAGCAAGAAAAAGTAGTACTAGTGGTAGGAAAAGAAAGCTCATCACATAATCACACCAAAACAGGTAAAAACATTTCATCAATGAGAATCCTAACTTTAACACACACAAATAGGAAAAGCACACTAGCATGCTGTCCTAAGCACACTCAGACAAAGAATGAATTGGAATAGAAAATTTTCCGAAATAATGGGTTACCTCCCGGTCAGTGCTACATTTTAAGTCTCGAGCTCAACTTTCCTGGGCCTTGAGCTACCAAAATTCCATGGTGGAAACAATTACCACCATGTCATCCATGATATATTATCTTTTCTGGCACTATCCGTTGACTTTTAATGTTTTCCCATCAGCATCAACCACTTCCACCGTTCCATGGCGGATGACCATAATCACCGTGAAGGGTCATAACCATCGTGACTTTAACTTTCTTGGGAAAAACTTAAGGCGAGAGTTAAAGAGTAAAACTTTGTCACCTTGCTAGAAGGACTTCTGGGAGATCATGCGTTCATGGATCTCCTTTGTCTTCTCCTTATATAATGCTACACTCTCATAGGACTCACGCCTAATCTCGTCAAGCTCTATTAATTGAAATTTCCTCTTTTCCTCTGCTACCTTAAGATCATAGTTGAGGGCCTTGACGACTGAGTAGGATTTATCTTCCATCTCCACCAGTAAGTGTCAGGGTTTTCCATAGACCAATCGGAAAGGTGATAAGCCCAGGGGTGTCTTGAAAGCTGTCCGATAAGCCCATAACGCATTATCCAATTTCGTCGACCAATCCTTTCTGGATGCGCTTACCATTTTCTCACGTATTCGTTTCAGCTCATGATTGGACACTTACGCCTTGCCACTATATTGCAGGTGGTAGGGAATCCCTTTATTGTACTTGAATCCATACTTTGGAATCACATTTCTCATACGTGTGTTGTTGAAATGAGTGTCGCGGTCGTTAATCAACACCTACGGTGTCCCAAACCGACTGAATATATTTTTCTTAAGAAAAGAGGCAACCACTGGAGCTGTATTTTGAGTCGTTGCCACTGCTTCCACCCACTTAAAGGCACAATAGACACATACCAAGATGCACGTGTGCCCAAAGGATGGTGGAAACAGACCCATGAAGTCGATTCCCCATACATCAAAAATTTCCACTTCAAGTATCGGGTGTTGCATCATCTCAGCACGACGGACGACATTTCCTGTCTACTAGCATCGATCACAGCATGAAATAAAATGATGTGTGTCATTATGCATGGTCGGCCAGAAGAAACCAGATTGTAAGATCTAGGAAACTATGTGATCTGGTTCATGTTTCCCTCCCGTAGGAGAAGAGTGACAGAACTCTAATTTTTTTTTAATTTCTTCCTCCAGGATGCAACAATGGATGATCCCATTGCCGCATGAGCGAAAAAGCAGGGGGTCTTCCCAGAAATATTGCTTCACCTCCGATAAAAAAAACTTCCTCTGTTGAAATGAGAAGTCCGGGTGGATGACTCCTGTTACTAAGTAGTTGGAATGATCGGAGAACCATGGCCAAGGTGGGGCTCCAACGGAAAATAACTGCTCATCAAGAAAATCTTCCTTGATTTCCTGGTCTTCTTCTCTTTTTATGTGTGGTAGCTCCATCTGGGAAAGGTGATCAGCCACCACATTTTCACTGTGCTTCTTGTCTTTAATTTCCATGTCAAACTCCTACAGGAGAAGCACCCAACAGATGAGTCATGGTTTTGCATCCTTCTTATTCAACAAATACTTCAACGCCGCATGGTCCGTGTAAAAAACTACTTTTAAAGCACCAAATAGGAGCGGAATCTGTCAAATAAAAAAACCATAGCTAGTATTTCTTTCTCCGTGGTGGAATAATTAAATTGTGCTTCATTTAATATACGGCTGGCATAACAGATCGGTCTGAAAATACTATCTAGCCACTAGCCAAGAACTGCCCCCACAACATAATCCCTTGAGTCACGCATCAGTTCAAACTTCTCCTCCCAATTCGGAGCTATCATAATGGCTGCGATGACCAATTTATCCTTAAAAATTTGGATGGCCTCAATGAATTTATCATCAAATTCCAATATTTCATCTTTAGACTGTAGATTGGTCAAAGGATGAGCAATCTTGGAAAAATCCCAGACAAATCTTCGGTAGAAACCCGCATGCCCCAAAAAGCTCCGAATTGCTCAGACTGATGTGGGAATGGGAAATTGTGAGATCACTTCAATTTTTTCCAGATCCACTTGAATTATTTGCAATGAGATCCGATGTCCTAGTATAATTCCATGTTGTACCATAAAATGGAACTTCTCCCAATTCAAAACCAAATTTGTGTTCTCACACCGCTCAAGAACCAGCTCCAGATTCGTCAAACAAGTGATAAATGACTTCCCGTATACCAAGAAGTCATCCATCAAGGCCTCTAGAATAAGTTCTATCATATCATGGAATATTGATAGAATGCACCTCTGAAAGGTTGCTGGATCGTTGCACATTCCAAACGATAGGCAGCGGTAGGTGAATATTCCATACAGGCAAGTGAAGGTGCTCTTTTCCTGATCTTCTGGGGCTATAGAAATCTGGTTGTAGCCCGAATAACCATCCAAGAAACAATAGAATTCATGCCTCACCAATCTTTCAAGAATCTGATCCATAAATGGGAGGGGGAAATGATATTTCCCTGTGGAATCATTTAACTTCCAATAGTCAACACACACCCACCATCCTGTGACTGTTCAGGTGGGGATTAGCTCGTTCTTTTCATTTGTGACTATGGTGATACCGCCTTTCATAGGCCCCACATTGAGGGGACTCTACCACAGGCTATCAGATATGGGCTAAATAATACCAGCATCAAGCAATTCTATCACTTCCCTTTTGACCACTTCTTTCATAGGGGGGTTCAGTCTCCGTTGTGGTTGGAGATATGCTTTTGCCCCTTCGTCCATAAGTACTTTGTTAGTGCAGATAGTGGGGATTATACCCTTGAGATCAGCAACCATCCAGCTGATGGCATGTTTTTTCCTTTAGAGGACTTGCAGAAGAGCCTCCTCTTGATCTTGTGAGAGTGATGCATTGAGGATCACCGACAATGTATGTTCCTCTCCCAAGTAACCATACTTAAGTGAGGAAGGGAGAGGTTTTTACTCGATTTGGGGATCCTTTATAATGGTCGGTAAAATAGGCTCAACCTCTACTCGCTCTAACAAATCTGAGACAATTGCCCTTTTCCAATAGTGGCCGCCTTGGCCTTTAATAAAGCTTACTTCCTCCCGATCTTCTTCAAGGTTTTCATCCTCCAGAACACATTCATTACTGAAAGGATAAGATTTCATATCACCATCTTCTAGTCTGGAGTTCTCAGCAATTATTTTCAAATCACAACAATCTTCTTCATCCATTAATGAAACTTGTTTTACTGCCTCTAGGACATTGTAAGAAACATTTTCATCACCAAAACAGAAAATAATCTTGCCTCGGTGAACATCAATTAAAACCTTTCCGGTAGCCAGAAAGGGTCTTCCGAGAATTAGTGATGCCTCTTTTCCTTCTTCCATATCATGGATGATAAAATATGCTGGTAAAATCAACTTCCCCGCTTTGACTAACACATCTTCCAACAACCCCCTAGGGTATTTAATAGAATGATCAGCGAGTTGGAGTGCCACTCGGGTCGGCTTAAGATCATTCAGCCCTAACTTTTTGAACACCCACAAGGGCATTATGTTAAAACTTTCTCCCAAATCACAAAGGGCTTCACCAAACTCATAAGTCCCGATAGTACAAGGGATAGTAAAGATTTCCAAGTCTTGGATCATTGGAGGGAGAGTATGTTGGACAACTTCCAAACATTCCTTGGTCAGGGGAATGGTTCCCAAATCATCCATTTTCCTTTTGTAGGATAGAATTTCTTTCATGAACTTCACGTAGGTGGGCATTTGACTTAATGCCTTGGAAAAGGGGATATTTATATAATGTTTCTGGAAGATCTCCATGAATTTTTTGAATTGATGGTCCAAATTCCTTTGTTTCATCCTTACTGGAAATGGCAAGGGTGGTTCATATGATTTGATCATATCTTCACCCTTATCTTGTGGGACTGCCAGTTCTTCATCCTTATAATGTCTTGAGTAAGATTCCTTAGCTGCAACTTCTTCACATAAAGAAGGGTATTGCTTTGGTGGTGGGGGTAACTTGATTCATAGTAACCTATAACGTCATCTCCTTCCCGCTACGTAGAGTAATAGAATTTGCCTCCTCCTGTGGATTTTTCTCGGTGTTGCCCGGTAGTGTACCGGGCTGTCTATGGGACAACTGATTGGAATGCTTCCCAATATGGTTCTCGAGGCCTCAAATTGATGCCTCCTGATTTTGAAATCGTGTCTCAGCATTTGTTATGAATTTGGAAATCATCTCCTCCAGCCTTGAGGGAGGTTCCTGCTGAGTTTTTTGGGTGAATTGTGGGGGAGGTGGTTGTCTCAATGGTTGGTTGGGATGAGGGTTTTGATACCCATGTTGCTGATATGTTCCCTGGTAGAATTAGTTACTCTACTGCTGCCTCGGGTACTGATTTTGAAACTGCTATTGCCCGTAACCATGTGGTCTTTGTGGTCGGGGCTGAGGATTTTGTTGTTGCTGCCCCTAGCTTTGATTTTGATGTTCCTACCACACCTAGTTCTGGTATTGAGGGTATCTATTTGGTCCTCTATTCTGAGCAACATAATTGACCTCACTGGTTGAGGCTACTGCATTGGAACCTGGGCACTCTCCCATTGCATGGTTGTATCCACAATCACCCCATACTGGTGAACTGATAGCTTGAACTTGAGATGGATTATTTAGATTCAAAGCATAAATCTTCTTGGAGATGGCATCGAGTTGTGCCGTAAGCATGGTGGTGACATCTATATTGTACATTCCCCTTTTCTGAGTACCTCTTTCTGAATTCCCCTGAAATCTATTAGCGGAAATATCTTCTAACAATTCAAACAACTCTTCAGGATACTTTCTGATAATTGTCCCTCTAACCACTACATCAACCACAGACTTTGTGTTCCTATTGAGACAACCATGAATTTTGTTTACTTGCATCCATAACGGCATTCTGTGGTGTGGGCCCTTCCAAAGCATCTCCTTAAATCGTTCCCATGACTCATACAAGGATTCTGAGTCATGTTGCTGGAAGTAATGAATTTCATTTCTTAACGTTACCATCTTCGATTGAGGGAAATATTTGGATAAAAAGGCATGAGCCAATGCCTCCCAAGTTAGAATAGATCGCTGAGGCAATCCCTTAATCCAATCCTTCTCCTTGTCCCTTAAGGAGAAGTAAAAGAACCTTAGGGGGATGGAATCCTCTAAAACGCTGTGGTACCGAAAATGATCACAGATCTCCAAAAAGTTAGAGAGGTGAGCATTGGGGTCTTCAATCAGAAACCCACCAAATTATACAGTATTCTAAATCAACTACATGATGGCTGACTTAATTTCAAAATGTTGTGCCTACACTGGTGGCTTCATTATTCCTGTATCCGCTCCCTGAATGGAGGGTAGCCTATATTCCATAAGAGACCGACGCTATGACATTGGTTCCTGAGGTGCCTGAGGAACATATAGTTGTTGTCCTTGAAGATAATAGGCCTTCTGGTTTTGAGTGAAAATGGGAGGTTGTTCCTGTTGAATGTATTGTCTCTGCGGTGGCTACCCGAATCCTGGAACAAATTGAGCCAGTGGCCTCTGTTGGTTCCTCGGCAGATACTCCATATAATCTCCAGGTGGGTTCAAATGCATCTCTTCATCTCCACCCCTGGTTGGATTCTCTTCAATGAAAAATGGTTGCCCAACGACTTGGACAACCCCCAGTTATTCCTCCTGATGCATCGTGGGGTTGTCTGCATTGTGATCACCCATGAGTGCACACCGTCACCTTGACAGTGTTCTTTTGATTTCAGGGTCTATCGGGTGTAACTCTGATGACTCAGTAGTCTGGGAAAGAGTGACTCAGCTACTCAAGTACTATAGGCCTCCACACATACAGACAACACACCCAGTGTAAAAGGGAAAAAACAAATGTTGGAAAATAGAAACGATATTAAGAAAATAATTTTTTGGAAATTTTTAATTTTTATTTTCACAAAATAATTCCAATTCAACTAACAAAAACAACCGACCGAGTTCCCTGGCAACAGTGCCAAAATTTGACCGGTCATTTGTGTTGATCTTGTTTTTCAGTCAAATTAAATTCCCTAACTTGGATTAGTATAGAAGGCATGTACGAGGTCGGTCCACAGGGAAACAGTGTTGGCGTTTTATGTTTCTTGAATTGAAGTCACTTGGTGAAGATGATGAATTTAAATACGTTTTGGTTGGTTCATGATTCAGATATTAAATGATGACTTATTACCATATCTTTCCTAATTAACAACCAATTACTTAAAACTGAAGATTACTTAAAACCAAATTTTTAATGAATAATAATGAGAATGTGCTGGGGATGGACATTCATGTGGGACACTAAAATTATTTTCCTTATTGCATTGTATTGTTCATAATAACCCACATTTCCGGGTTTCATATCTGTCGTAACTCCCTTGGTCCGGCAAGTTCTGATCCAGTTGGTAGAAATCAATTCCTTGGTTCGGTAATTGATTTCTACTGACTTTTAAGTAAAGAACTACCCTCTAGAAACGATAAGGATATCCAATGGTCGTGGATATTCTCATCGTAATTCTTTTAATGATCCATGGAAAATACATTCTTGGTTCGATATGAATGTTTCCAATGAAATAGAATATAGAATTAATGGGAGAATTAGATGAGAAATTATGAACAAATACCATAATAAAGAAAATGGTTCTAACGAACCCACATTTCTCCCAGCCCCAACACAAGGGACGGGTTTAACTACTCATGAATGAAATATTCAGAACCTTACTATAATGCATCAAGGAGTTCATTACAATCGAATTGAAAATTAGTCATAAGCACAAAACATACAAGAACTCCAAAGGTTTCTACAGAAAACCTCCCTATTCTACCACTCCCTCTTGTTCCTCTCCTCTCTGTGAGATCCCCCTATTTTTCCCTTTACTCTCCAGAGTCTTCCAGGTCAAAAAGATCATTTTTACACATGTCTAAAGGCATTTATCAAAGATAATCCTAGGTCAAGGAGTTGTTGGAAAGTGGAAAAGAAAAAAAGAAGGAGCTGTAGTGGTGTGCATGGTTTGGGTGCACAGTTTGGTAAACCGTGCGCCAACCGTGCGCCAACCGTGCAATAGATACTGTCTTGAATTCCTCAGCCGCACCATTTGGGCACACAGTTTGTCAATCCATGCGCCAACCATGCCATAGCGACTGTGCAGAATTTGTTGAACCACATGGTTTTTCTCTGTAGGGCCCGCACTGTTTTGTAAACCCTGTGATATCCGTGGGACCCTTCTGTAAGTGGAATCTCCTCCCACACGGTTTGCACACGGTTTGTATAAAATGTTCAGCAATCGTGCATGTCATTTTGTCCTTTGAAATCCCTTTGTTTTCTGTCCTTCACGTCAAGTGGTTGATCTGAATAGCTCTCGTCCAGCATTATCAGGGGGAAAAGGGTCCTTAAACCTCCAATTCCCTTCTGAATCTCCAAACTTGAAAGAATCCATGATTTATCCTTTAATGACCATATAACCTATCAGGATACATTATCAATGTGAAAATCACATAGAAACCATCCACAAAACCAATTTATAGATGTTAAACTAGGTGGAAATGCCTTATGCACAGCAGTGCATCAACCTTCCAAGAAAGATAAAAAAAAGATAATTGTCAACCATAAGTTCTAGTAGTTGAAATACTATTTGGTTTTTGGACATCTTGTTCATCTACATAAAATGAGCACGTACCATCCTACTATAATTAAATATGTTATAATATTGTATTTCATTAAAATATTTTACATTTTGATGATTTAATTTGGAAAATTTAATCGAATAAATTTTTTATTTTCATTTTTCCTAAAACAATCAGATTTGTCCTTGAAAAGAATGCATTTATAATTTTAAAGTTTAACAAAATTTTCATCCTCACATAATTGATAAATTATAATAAAATTTTGTTTCAAACCTTCAATCTATAAAACAATAGATATAATAAAAAAATAAAAATTTACAACCTCAAACCTTTTACCTTTCCTTTAGAATTATAAGAAAATGTAACATTAAACCATCATATTGATTGAATGACAGAATGTTTGACATATCACTTGTCATATGTCTGGATTATCCAATATACATAGAAAAAACATCCCTTTTTATTCTCCCAAGATTCATTTCCTTTAAAAATATATCGAAATTTTTTAGATACCCTTGTAAATTAGGGTCTAATGGGATTAACAAATGATTTTATGGAACCCAAAAAGATTTCCAACACATGTTTGTCAGAAAATATTCAATATAAAGATTTAAAAATCAAATCCTTAGTTTTCCCAAGAGATTTTCGAAATTCCATGGAACTCTAATATGCATAATGAACGTTCATATGACATATTGAAAATATAATAGTGGATTTACTTCCATTAGAATATTTAAAAAATAAATACATTTTAATTTCAATTAAATTATTATCATAACAAATAATAATTCTCCTTTCATTTTTTTTGAAGACCATCATTTCATCCAAGTTATCTCTACATAGAAAAAAAATGATAGATTTTACTTTAAACATTCAATTTCATTTTTGATTTGTTGATTATCTTTATGAATAATATCAGAATTCTTTATTTTAGCTTCATAACACTTATACATAAAATTAACCTCTCTCTTTAAGTTATGATTTCCTGCAAGATCATTTTTCTTATTTTGTTGTAAAAATTCCTGATCACTGTGAGTATATTTTTTTCTATACTAGAAATACATATTTTTATTTTTAATCCCTTTAATAACATCCTTATGTTGTATATTAAGGTTATTTTATAAACTAGTTACTTATCAAATTTACGTTAAATTATATCAACATCATTAATCAATTCCTCAAAAGTGGGTTTTTATATTTATTTTCAAAGTTTAAATAAAAAGTAGAGTCACATACATTATTTGTTCAACAAATGGGAATAATTTTTCCACATAATTTTCAGAGATATATTATTCATTAATACTTTAATACTCAGTGTAACTCCTTCTGAATACCATTGTATTATTTTCTTTCTTGTTCTAAATCCTCTTATTATTTTTCATTCATTAGTCATGGGTAATCAGGCTTGACATGACTAATATTCCTACACTCTTTAAAATTTACATCTTGGGAATCATTAGAAATATAATTAACATTCTTCTTCTCATTTTAATCATCCTTAAGAGGGTCTTTCTAGGATCTCCTTGACTATATTTTCTTCCTTATATATCCATTTTTTGTAAAATATTTTGTATAATTATTATCACAACTCTATAACTAAGAATTAGAAGAGTAGGTAAATATATTTTATTTAAAATAAATTCCATTACCTTTGAATTATCTTTTTCAAAAAGGTTTTTATCCTAAAAACCATATTACATAAATGATCCAACAATCTCACCAAGAGTGTATTTACTGAACTTCATAATTTTATATTTAGATACCTACTTATAATGACACTTTATAGTAAGTATTCTAATTTATCTTTCAAAAAGAAAATTATTTTTATAAGTTTCTCCTAAAAAACTCATGCAATTTAAAATACAAGTAAATATATGAAACATTTGATTAATAGTGTCATCATCACAAATTTTATATTTTTTATATTTAACTATTAACATACCTAACTTGGTTCTAATATTTTTATCTAAGAATAAATGTGTAACTTATATAATTTTATAGATGAGATGAGAAGTATTACATGCTGAAACTTGTATAAAATTATTTATATTTATTTAAATATATAGGATATTAATAAACTTTTAATTTAGAACACACTTTACTACATTATTTCCAAGTAATTACTCAAGATCACCTTTGAGAAGCTTTTATGTAGTTTCCATATGTATCCAATGATCAATTCTAATTTTCTTTAAGAAATATTCCATACAAGATTTATAATAGCAATAGTGAGTTCCATACAAATGAGGTGGTTTTGAGGTATCCATTCATTATTTGAAATTTTTCAAGCCATCTTAAAATGATCTTTCCCCTTGAAGAATAAGTTAGGAATTAATGAAGACAAATAAAAAAATCTAGGTTATAATCATCAATTCCAATTATTGTCCTGATGTTTATATGAAAAAATACCCAAGAGGGGGGGACGTGGGAGGGGTGGGTGTGGTTATGGGGGGAGGGGTGGAGTGAATTGGTATTTTATAATGAATTTAATTTTATATCATAGTTTTAATGTAAACATAATGGAAAATTAAAATAAAATGAAGATAATATGTTTTTATAGTGGCTCAGATGAAAATGATCCTAGTCTACTCTTCACCCCTTTAAAGAACTAAGAGCGATGACACCCACAATAAACAATAAAATGAAATATTATAATTAATTTCTCCCACTTGGAGTGATAACACAATTAAAAATATCTATATTCTTGAACCCAAACTAAACAACCTTTTTTCAACCTAGTAAAATAACCCGAACAACATTCCTTTTTCACATATGGGCACAACCGAATGTCTAGATTTTGTTTTGGAGTTATAACCCAAGTTCCTATCTTTTAGTGGGTAGTATAACCCATTACAATTAAACAAATAGAAAATGAATAAGAAGATGTAATACAATAGAACTAGTTGTGTTCTTCAGAGTCTAAGTGTCAATGATATGATAAGATCTCCCATAGAAAGGAATTATACAGTTGAAGTTCAGTTAGAGAGTAATAGTTGATAGACAACAATTCAACAGTTTTATAGTTCAATATTATCCTCAATTTTTAGGTATTTCATTGAACATATCAATTCTATATAAATAGAGTTTTGTGGTGAAAAAGATATTTACCATCTAAATAATGTTGCATCATTCATTTTTTCAAAGAAAGAAATACGAATACATCTTCAATGAACAACTTCATTTTTATTTCCAAGAAGAGTACCATGTGTATATCATTTATAAATGTAAAAAAATATATTTATAAATGCTCTCCAAAATATTATACAAAAAAACACACCATGTATAGCTGTAAAAATTATAAATTTTAATATATAATTAAAAAAATACACATTAATATACTTGAAATGTTCCCTTATATTAATTGAGACTAGGTCTTTGTATTTTAGTAGATTTGAATTTTAATATTTGAACTTCCAAAATCATTGGAATAAATGAAAAAACATGCATAATAACATTTAAATAATATTTAATACATCATGAAATAAATTAAAACACTTTAAATGAGTTCTAAATAATTAATATGTAATTTTAAAATAAATATAACATTAAAATATTCATATTAAACATGAAAAAAAACTAAATATGAAATGTTACATAAAACTCATAACATATCTAGGTTTTAGAATATCCTACATACTTTCACCAAACCACATATGAAAAATTCACACATGGGATTCATGTAGGTTTTTTTCTTAGGTGATTCACTACATAATAAAATTCATCACATATCCAAAATCTTACGTTGTCGAATTCTAAAATCTGTAAACAAATTGATTGTTAAAATTTCATACTTACAATAGAGATTCTAAAAAGTAGAATAAAATTTATCCAATGTTAATTTATATATATATAATTAAATTATACTTCCATATAATTAAGAATCACCTTAATCAAAATTATATAGAAGAAATTATCATCAAAATAAAATAGTAAAATAGTTTTGGAAACCAGTCAAAATTATAATGAAAACATGTAGTGACATATAAAATCATTTAAGAAATGATATAAATCAATTAAGAGTTTGATTTATTCTAATTGATTATATATATATATTAAATTTATTAATCATTAATAATAACATGATTTTGAGTTATGTATCCCATGTTATGGAAAAAATATTGAATGTAGCACCCCAAACATTTTATGGTATGTTTCTCTTAAATTCATTGTATTCATTAGATAACCTATATTTCCTGAATCACTAATCCCCTATGAAACAAAACATGGTTACATATAGGAGATATCCATAACTTATCCACTAAACATAAATTTACCAGCTCTATTATTTGAATTTTAAAAATCTGATATACACGGTTTTGTTCAAGATGATATTTAGAGTTTGATAGAATTAACTTAATTTTCAGTGAATAGTAACCAACCCTTATGAATAGTAACCTACCCTTAGGAATAGTAACTTTCCCTTTTGAATAGTAATATGACTCTTATGAATGGTATCCATACCCTTGAGTTTATAAATGAATTTAGACACCCTAAAGATGAAGATGAATATTCTAAGTGTCTATATATTTCAATTAAATAATGATTTAATTAAAATTTTAATTTATCATACATAGAAAATTATTTTTGAAAAATGGAATTCATTGTTGGATTCTACACGTTGAAAAATGGTTAGGGTGAATTTTTTGGAATTTTCTGAAATACTTGAATTTTTGATGAATAGTAAAATCTGATAATTCACAATAAATGCTAAATAATGGATTAATTGAGTCATTGATGATGATATGCAGATGTAAGACCAATTGTTTCGAAGTCACATTTTTATATTACTCTTCTTGGTCATGGAATAATCACTATTGGTTGTCTTGAGAGGAAATAATAAATTAATGATTTTTATATTAAGAAATCCTCTCTCTCCTCCACTATAAAAACCCCCTCTCACCCCTTCCATTTACTCCTCTCAAGCCTTATGCCTTCTTCAAATTCTTTCCAAATACCTTCCCAAACTCCTCCCCACCTTCTAGAAATCTTTTGTCTCATAAAAGACCAAAACCTCTCCCCTTAAGAGGCTCTCAAAGGAGGAAGTCTCAAGAGGTAAATTCTTCTTTCAAATCCCTTCTTTTCATTTAAGTCCTTTTATTTGTGTTTCTTTTCTCACCTCCCTTCACCATAATGGTATGAAAAATCTAGTAACATAAATGTACTGGAATTATTTCATGCTAATTTTATATTTCATTACCTCTTCTCCTTTCCCCACCATTTATTTGAAAGAAATGAAAGAACCGTTTGAGTTGTGCTAATTTAGCACATTCAAGGACAACAATTTATCAATTTATGTTATAATTTTTAATTCTGGTAATGAAACCATTCATGTTATGGTTGAACCAAATTATTATATATTTAATATTTCCTATGTTTAGTTCTGTAATCCTTTTGTACAAATGGTATTAATTTATAAAGAATAACATGTTCATTATAATCAAACCCACCTTTTAGCCAAAACGGTTGTCACTGAGGTTATATATATAATAATTCAACTTCACACTAAGTAACCCAAATTAAATTTAAAACCATGTAATCTTCTGGATGTTCACAAAAATAATATAACTTCATTTCTGGAAAACCACATCCATCTTATATATATATCCGAACTTGAATATAAGTGAACTGTTCATTTAAAACCAAGTAAGAAAATGATTCCAAAACAATAAAATTGAATCTCTTAAACCCATCAAAAGGCCATTAATGAACTTAATAAGGTTATACCATATTAATTAAATGTTAATAAAGTTATGGACTTGTTAATTAATGAAGCTAAATTTGATTATTTAGGTCGTTAAGAAAAAACAAGAACACGTTCGAGCGTAAGGTAAGGGATTGCTTAACTCAATTTTCATTCTTTGAGTAAAACATCTATTTCATTGATTACATTATTCCAAGTATATTTTTGAATGACCTATGATTATTTTATTCTGTTTATCCACTTATATTTTTTGGATTTTTATTTGTCACACATAAATATTTCACTGATTTTTCCTCAATCTAATGATACGTTCTTTGTAAGGGGTTCTCTCTCTCACTTTTATTCAAGAATCCACCCTATCTTGTGTGATTTTGTTTTTATTGATAATGATGGGGAATGTTTTCTCCACTCCCCCATAAAACCCTTTTGACATATAAATAACTATATACCCTTTTACCTCTCATTTAAACCTTGCAATAACACTCGTTACCGTGCCAAAATGTTTGTAAGAGGTTTTCTCATCTCACCTTTAATTCTATGGGATTTTCATTGTTTGCCTCTTATTTATTATATGTGGTATAGGTGTACTGACATTTGACATATGTTAAAATAGTTCTCATTATATTCATTGTATTCTATGACTCTTTTTTTGGTTGTTAACTTTTGTTATATGACTCAATTGAATAAAACAAGGTAACAAGCTTTGTCTCAATTTTCACTCCATTGTGACTTGCTTAGTAAATTGTGCACCTACTCTTTCTTATGTGGTGTACCTACTTCCCATTTGAGATCACTTTTGAATTGAAATTATATTCCATTTAAATATCCATATTCTCATATCATGGATATTATTATGGTCTAAGCCGTATACCATTTTACATACGGTATTTATTTTGAATGATGTTTTGACTGTGCAAATGTTAATGAATCTGTATCCTATATTCTATATGGATAATGTGAATACATATTTCTCTTATATTGAAACTATTTATAAATAATGATTTGGATTTATAAGTGTGTGGGGCCCACTACAGCACCTCAATGCATCGGTAGGTCTCATGAGACAAAACAGTTTGGCGACAGACCCTTCGAGTTTGTTTCCAAAAATCAGACGGGTTTCTACCCATAGAACTAAACTGTTTTTACGGTATTATGGTTCATGTGCTAGGTACATGAAACCCAATTAATCATAATTCTCTTTATTCATTATCATTTATTATTACTATCCATGAGGTTTTCACTATGATAAAATCTAGGGATGCAGTTTCATTCTCAGTTTATTAATGGAATTCATTGTTCATTTATTCACTATGCCATTTTGATTATGATAGATTGATTATGATTAAATTATTATTGTACTCTTGCTTCTGATATTTTTATCCTTTACTGAGTGTTTGAGCTCACCCCTTTCATTATTTAACTTCAACAGGTTATGAATAGAAGGTCACTTATTGAGTGCTTGTGGATGCAGTATTTGTTTTTCATTATGTATTGTATCTTGTAACCTTATCCAATGTAATTTATGTTAAATATATGTATATAGTTTCTTCAATACTACAAAACTGATCATTCCTTTGTGATTTTAATTCTTTATAACCATTCCAATATCACAATTAACGCACCGTCTCCAGCCTAGTGTGGTTGGGGTGTTACAGTTGGTATTAGAGGAAGTTTAGTAGGAAAATTTGAAACTAGAGTAGGAAATTTATAGTAGGGAACAAAGCCCTAACGTAGTATTTGAGGATAAACGTACAAGAATATCCTGGTATTTTGGTAAGGAATAAATTATGTGAGTCCTTTTAGTAAATACTTCCCTGGCTGGATACGAGCAGGTAGAGGTGGCTCTGGCACAAAGGTAACTAGGAGTGAATGCTCCGAAAAGGAGTTTCGGGCTTGACCTAGGGTATCCTAGTACAATACAATGGGCCTTGCTACACTCTAGGTTATGACACTCCCAAGGGATATACTTAGGATAATTCACATTTTCTTTATAAACCATTATGAAGGAGTTTAATGTAAATTTATTCTTTAGAGGATTTGGTTTGGATAACTTTGGAAACTAGAACTAAACAATGAAAAAAATTACTTAAAAATTACTAAGAGTGATGTTTTCTTGATTTTCATATGGTAAATGAAGGTATATGACTTTTTTCTCTTCCAACAGAAGTGTTAGAGACCATAGTGGGAAAATCATGTGTAGAAAACTTTGAGAATTTTGAAAATATTCGTTTATCATAAAAAACCCTCTACTGAGTATCCAACTCTCCTTAGGTACTCCAACTTCACCATGGAGCAGGTTTCGTCTATTACCTCATGATGAGCGCAAAATTCCTGTTATATGTACAATAAGGGAAATACTTCAAGGGTAAATTTTATTGTTTTACCCTAGATAATAATTCATTTTCTTCTAAGAACTTTGAGGAGGATGCACAGGGGGGGCGACCTCCGGGCATCATATCTATGTCAGATTTTGACCTACGGAATCAATGGTAATGTTGTGGACTTTGAAGCTCTTGAGGACGAGACTACCTGTTTGTATTATCAGCACCAAGTTCTTACTGTTGTCGCTCAACTTGATACCCGACATGATTCTCTCAATCTAAATTCTAGATGTCCGCACGCGGTTGACCCTAGTTGAACATGTTGCATCTGGACCAAGGAGATAGAGGAATTTGGAATTGCTTTGGGTAACCATTTGTGTGAAAACTGGGGAAATATTCAACATCAGTGGAATCTATGAGGAGTCATCTTTGAGGACGTCAAGATGTCCATACTCATGTTTTGTGAAAGGGAGCAAGAGATTGCGTAATTTTTTGAGTTTTATAAATCATGTCTAAATGAATGATGTTGTATTATCTGTTTTGATATGTTTTTTATATAAAATAATAACTTTTTTTAAAATGGATTTTCCATACGGAAAGTTGATTTACAAAAACTTTTCAGATAGAAGATATGACTCAACCAACCAATATTTTATCACTACCTACCAAGATATTAGAGACTATAATTGTCAAGAAATGATCCGAAAAGGACCAACCCTATGCCAACTTATGTCTAACTTGTAAGCTACTCCATTGAGTATCAAATCATCCAAATATTCTCCATCTTTACCAAGGAAGAAATCTGGTCTATTACTGTTGTAACACCCAGAGATTTTATGAAAAATATTCTTAATTTCATTAATGTCTTGTGTTGTACGCTACACCAAAAGGAGCTTTCACAACACGTATCCTTGAATTTCCTTGCATTACACGCAATCGCGACCCTCCTCGATAGTGTGTGTAGTACGCAATAATGAGTTTCACTAAACAACGATATGCTATTAAAATACTATTAAAACTAGCCGTTATGAATAGTAATAACCAACTTTTAAAATTTTAGAAATTTTACCTCTCAAAATGGACTTCATTTTTGGATTCGGAGTATCAAATTTAGCCTAAGGTGAAATTTTGGTACTTTTCAGATAACTTTCATATTCTGATGAATAGTGAAAATTACTAAATTATAATTAAAAAAAACTTTTTTAATCAAAATAATTAATAGTGATAAATTATTAATTTGAGTGGTTTTAAATTATATTTAGAATATATTTTTACAATTTAATACAATTTTGTTCATTGGATGTAATTTCACATTTAAACCAGACATAAACAAGTGTCAATCTTTTAATAGTTATTATCTCTTAAAAACACGCTATTTGTTTTGACGACGGGAATTAATTTTTAAATTAATTAATGTAACTGATATGTTTTGAATTTTTTAAAATAGACATAATTTTTGAATTCATAATATCAAATATAGCTTAGGCCTAATTTTTTGTATTTTTCTGGAAACGTTCATTTTTTGATGAATAGTGAAACCACTAAGTGGTAGTTAAAAAAACTGATTTTTTCATAAAACTTAATTTTACCGCTTCTGTGAGTGGAATTTCAAAAATCCGAGAGACACGGTTAATATGTAGGACTAAAATGTGGTTCAATGAGATGAAAATAATTTTTGGTGAATAGTAACTTTTGACTTTTTTTTACCATAGTTAAAAGTAAATAGGGTAATTAAGGGTAAAAATGATATTATTATAACCCTAAGACATGTCCTAATTCTATTGGATAAGTTTAATTCGACCAAAAAAAACCTTAGGAATAAAATATGACCATTTAAGCCCACTTGGATTAGATTAGGACATTTATTATTAATTTATTTAAAGAAGGGTTAAAATAGTTAAAATCAATGTTTAATAAGTAAATCATTTTTAATATAGGGTTATGCATAAGATAAATTCGACTATAAATATTCATTAGAAAGCTAAAAATATTTCCTACATAATGATATTTTATTTGTAATTTTTAGACATTAAATAATTTAATTTATTTATGACACAACGATGATGCAGTAATTAACTTTTTAAGAAAATATTAACATAATTGATGTTATAAATGCCCAAATAAATGTAATATGAGACTTTTTATGACTTAAACTAATTTTCTAGGTTAATATGACATGTTATTGTTTATTGAAGTGACTTGGTTTGAACTTATCATTCTGTTATGAATTTCATAAAAATCATGTACCAAATAGTGTCAAAATTGACATAAATTAGTTTTTAAAACATATATTATATTATTAATTGTTATTTAATTCCTAAAAATCTAAGGTTCGGCCAAATGACTTAGATAAGGATATATATATTAATAATAAACAACTTGGGGTTATTTTGGCTTGATATAGTAAGTTTATTAACCTTATAGTGTAATAAAACAAGAAGACACGATAAAAGTTAAATTATCTAACTTAAAGTTAAATCTAAATGATAAAGTTAAAATTGATACCTAAACTTTTCTAAATTCTATTGGATGAGATTATTTCGACCCATACCCACCTTAGCTTCCACATATATCAATTTTGAGCTATTTAAAACCGAATTTGGCTTTATACTAAAATAATATTTTTAGTATTTCAAAGGTGCCCCTCTCCTCCCTTATAAAAGGGCACTTCCTCCCTCTCTTCCTCAAACCACATTGAGCCTTCAAGCTCGTCCAACCCCTGCCAAATAATCTTCTAAAATTACCTAGCAACATCCTAGAGGTTCTGGTCTTCCTCAAAGACCAATTTTAGTTCCCTAAAAGAAGGTCTCAAAGAAGCACTTCAAAGAAGAGGTAATGTATGTTACCGATTATTTCATCTTTATTTCTTATTCCACTTATTCTTATTTAGTTGTTTCATTATGAAGTAATAACATCAGTATCACTCATATAATTATATGCTATTATAAGTATGAAACAACCCTATTTCACCATCTATCCAGCCTACGGAAAAAGAAATCACCGCGCGTGCGTACGTACGGAATACCGTCTCCACGACGTGATGAGATTAATTCTCCATGTTAACCATTTAAGAATGATTATAAAGAATATATAAGAAATAATAATGAAATATATGACATTATAAAGCTACTGGATTTATGTATATATGTATTTCATCTACTTACTTCCATTCAAGACAATAAGGAAAGGAAAACAACGTTCATGCGTACGTACGGACTACCGTCTCCATGAACGGTGTGTTTCATTTCATTTATCTATCTATTATATATATATATACTGAATATATATGATATATAAATAATGATTTATATTCTGTAATTAATTAAATCATGATATAATTAATAATAATGTCAAGAACAGCAAATCCAAACACCTACGATAAATGAAACGATTTTACCCAAAACGCTTCTTTAACATGGAATTTACAAACGAACGGGTAATATAAAGTCATAAGTGAACCATATATGATATCATAACAATGAATATGATTCTGTAATAAGTTAATGAAATTATTTAAATCATTATACAGGAGGCTCAGACACTTACGAATTAAATCGGACTTAAGGTAAGGGAAATATCACAATCTCATTTTTATCTGAGATTGTTTATACTTTGGAATTTACTGGGGTGTATTTTATCATCCACATCCATGTTTCCCCAATATGTAATATTATTTCCATCCACCTACAATTGTTTAAATCCAATTTCACCCTTCGGTGAGTTTTTAGTAAAGGATATGAAAGGAATCTTTTGTCGTTTTTCGTACGAGGTACTTTTTGACTTTTCCGACAAAAGTACGAGAAGAATGTTTTCATTTAACTTATACGACATGAATGGATTTTAAAAAAAAAATTATTTCCAAGATGCTTCCCTTATAAGTTTTCAAGTTTATTTTTAATCAACTTCTTTTAGTTATAATTTTATGACATGTTAAGAAATGAAAAGTGTTTTTGAAGTAGAAAGGATATTTTCCTCAAGAATGGAGTTCAAGTGTTTTATCAAAATTATTTTTCATCTAAGATACAAAGGTTTATGTTTTTATACCTATTATTACATTGATTTGATTATGTTGTGATGGAATTATTTTTATGAATTCCTTTATCTTATATGTATTGTTTTATGATGTCACAATGTTTAAGAATCCCATTTTTATTACATGGGTTATGCTATGATGTATGGTTTATGATTTTCTGGAACAAATAAGAATTGTATCATTATGAGATGGGTGGGACCTATATCTCCCTCCAATGCATTGGGTAAAGATTTTATATCTCATGTGATAGACATGGCTGGAATGGTAGGTTATACCGGTTCAGTGAAACAGGACTGAAACAAGGGTGACTTAGTTCAAAAATGGACTTTGTCCACTAAGATAGTCTTGGAAATGAGTCTTGACTAATAAGATATGATTCTCTATGATTATGTGTGTATGCCACAAAGTTTCATGTTTTAAGTTATGATTAATGGGATTACATTTCACTACTATTATTTATCCCATGTTATGAAATTATGATCTCTTTTGCAGGTTAAGATTTCCAAAATATATGTTCTTATGAATATGACGTAATTGATATTTCTTTTGTTTACCCTTACTGAGCATTTGAGCTCACCCTTTTATGTTTTCATTTCCACAGGACATAAAAGAAAGGATTTAGGTTTAAAAAAAAGAAGATCTTTATGGGAGATGTTGAAGATCTTTCACCACGATTAGAAGATTATATTCCGAGTTTCCAAAGACACTAAACTATTACGACCCTTGTGTGTCTATTTTTCTTATGTATTAAGTATTCCGAAAAAGTAATGTAATGTCCATGTACGTCAAGCTTAGGGTCTCTACAGTTGGTATCAGATGAAAGGTTTAGTCAACCTTTGGAAACTAGGATGTGAGAACGTTAGTGAGATCCCTATAGATATTTCTAAGGTATGTCTAGGGATTTCTCTAAGGATAAGTATACGTATAGGATATAGTCCTAGAACTATGGTAAAGATCTTATAATTTAACCTAAGATGTTAGATATTAAGGGTAATCCCCCTTTATTATGTTGTTTTCCCTAGCATGATTTTTGCCTCTCACACTATTCTTTTTGGATTTTAGACGATGGCTGGAACCCGAAGGAACTGTGTTGATCACTGTAATGGACAATGCAATGATTGTCCTCCGGAACAAACAAATGTTATGGGAGATGGAGTGAAATATCTTATTGCTATACTTACACAAGCTATGAATCATTATGAACTTCTAAATGAGCAGAGAAGGGAACAATATTCTATTGAGTCCTTCATGAGGCAACGTCCACCTTCTTTCAGTGGGTCTTTCGATCCACTTGTTGCTGAACAATGGATCAGTACCACTAAAAAGATATTTTCAGTTCTTCAATGTTCTGAACATGATAAAGTCATCTTAGCAGTATATCGTTTGGAAGGTGAAGCTGATAAATGGTGGAATCTTATTAAGAATACGAGGCCAAGAGATGAAATTGAGTCCATGGAATGGGACGAGTTCACGAACTTGTTTTTCAGTAAGTACATCCCTCTTATTCTTCGAACAAAGATGGAAAAGGAATTTCGTGAGCTGAAGTAGAAGGATGATGAATCTGTTGGTATATACGAAGCGAATTTTACAAGACTTGCAAGGTATGCTTCTGGCATTATCATCCAACCTGAAAGTAAAGTTGATCGATTTTTCAGTGGCTTAAAACCAAGTCTTTGAAGGGAATTAGCTATAAGAGACTTTAGTAGCTATGAAGAAATTGTGCGTTGTGCTATCAAGGTAGAAATGGAAGTTGGTATGACATATCCATCTCATGGTTTTGACAAGAAACAAAATATGGAGTTCAAGGAGAAATCTTAGAATAATGGTGAAAAGAAGATGAATGTTTCCTTATGCACAAAGTGTGGAAAGAAGCATGGTGGAGATTGTCTTAAAGGGACTAGAAAATGTTTTAAGTGTGGAAAAAAGGTCATCGAGCAGCTGAGTGTCGAAGTAATGGAAAAAGGGTTTTTTATGATGTGAATAAAGAAAACACTATAGAGAACGCACCACCAACACTTCAATGCTTCAAGTGCAAGGAAATGGGGAATTATGCTAATAAATGCCCTAATCCAAGGGTTATTAATGATCTACATGAGCAACCTATTAAGGCAAAGGACAAAGGGAAGTCACATGCGATCACTATTGGCGATGTTGAATATGACAACGATGTGGTGGAATGATTAAGTGTTTATGTAATGGGATTTCAAAATATTATCATGGAATCTCATTTATGGTATTGTGGAATTTTGGAATATCTACGTATTGGTTTTCAATAATTATATGATACTGGTAACCAGGAAAAAAAAGTGATTGAAATATTTTTGGAAAGTAGATGATATGCGCATAATGAAGGGACAAGAAGATACTGAGATGTTTGATTGTATTCATGAGCTCATGATTGATATAAGGACTAAGTGATATCATGGTTTGAGTATATAGATTTTTGAGGATTTCGGTATGTGGAAAGTGTTAACCTTTAACTGCATTCATGTTTTCACTAAGGTTCAATGGGTATTCAAGAGAATACATGATTAAGGCCTTTGAATGTTTGGAATGTGACCAACAGGACATATCTTATGATATATAGGGATCAATGATGGTATTAAATATCTGGTAATCGTTTTCACTATATTATGAGAGTGGACTGCAGTATTATGGAGAAGCCTAAAGATTGGAATGGATTATATTGGACATAAGTTAGTATTGTTTAAGGATAGAAGTTTTTTCGATATTATTTATGTGATGTTATAGTAATGTAGTTTTAGAAAAAGGACAACCTGCAGGATGGGCGACAACCCATCGCGTCGGCCAAGGCTGTGGGAATCGAACCCACAACTAAAGTGCGACAGGCCTTTATTGCATACCACTGGCCTACAGATTGTCCCTGGTTAGTAGAAACTAGTTTTATTTTATTAAGCGGTATGATATATGAAGTATAAGTTCATTTTTGGAATCGTATATGATTAACCTCACCAAAGACGGACTTATGTATATTTGATAACTATTGCTAAACTTTTGTTTGAAACTGATGGAATGACCCATCATTCTATCACATGATCTGTTAACAGTTCACGAATAACAAATTAAACTTCATTTCTTTAAGAGATGAAGTGGAAATTGTTCAAAGCACGAACAACAGTGAGATTGTACCAAAATCAAGTAAGTATTTCTTCTAATTCAAAATTTTCAACTTTAGGGAAATGATATTGAAAACCAGAAAGGTTGTCCTAGTGATCTTATATCTGATGAATCAGATGGTACCCTAGATCATCACAAATTTATGGCTTTGCGATTGTTGGCTTTTTCATAGCCATGTTCTCTACCACTCTCCATCAGAACATGATGGTTATATTTCTCTTCCATATCCATATTTTCACCTATGTGGAAACCCAGTGATTAGTTTATTTGGGTAACCGTTATGTTTCATACTTTTGTTTTTAAATATTGGTTTTGGTAATCCTTTTTACGATGTGGGTTTCTATTAAAGAAACATTTCGAGTAGTAAACCATTTATAACCCCGCCGAATTTCGAGGGCGAAATTCATTTTAAGGGGGGTAGAATGTAACACCCCGAGATTTTATGAAAAATATTCTTAATTTCATTAATGTCTTGTGTTGTAAGCTACACCAAAAGTATCTTTCACAACACGCATCCTTGAATTGCCTTGCATTACACGCAATCACGACCCTCCTCGATAGCGTGTGTAGTACGCAATACTGAGTTTCACTAAACAACGATATGCTATTAAAATATTATTAAAACTAGCCGTTATGAATAGTAATAACGAACTTTTAAAATTTTAGAAATTTTAGCTCTCAAAATGGACTTCATTTTTGGATTCGGAGTATCGAATTTAGCCTAAGGTGAAATTTTGGTACTTTTCGGATAACTTTCATATTATGATGAATAGTGAAAATTACTAAATTATAATTAATCGAAATAATTAATAGTGATAAATTAATAATTTTAGTTGTTTTAAAGTATATTTGGAATATATTTTTACAATTTAATACAATTTTTTTCATTGGATGTAATTTAAAATTTAAACCAGACATAAACAACTATCAATCTTTTGATAGTTATTATCTCTTAAAAACACGTTATTTGTTTTGACGACGAGAATTAATTTTTAAATTAATTAATGTAACTGATATGTTTTGAATTTGGTAAAATAGACATCATTTTTGAATTCATAATATCAAATATAGCTTAGGCCTAATTTTTTTTATTTTTCTGGAAACGTTCATTTTTTGATGAATAGTGAAACCACTAAGTGGTAGTTAAAATAACTGAATTTTTCATAAAACTTAATTTTACCACTTCTGTGAGTGGAATTTAGAAAATCCGAGAGACACGGTTAATATCAAGGACTAAAATTTGGTTCAATGAGATGAAAATAATTTTTGGCGAATAGTAACTGTTGACTTTTTTTTACCACGGTTAAAAGTAAATAGGGTAATTAAGGGTAAAAATTATATTATTATTACCCTAACACATTTCTTAATTCTATTTTATAAGTGTAATTCGACCAAAAACAACCTTTGGAATAAAATATGACCATTTAAGCCCACTTGGATTAGATTATGACATTTATTATTAATTTATTTAAAGAAGGGTTAAAATAGTTAAAATCAAGGTTTAATAAGTAAATCATTTTTAATATAGATTTATACATAAGATAAATTAGACTATAAATATTCATTAGAAATCTAAAAATATTTCCTAAATAATGATATTTTATTTGTAATTTTTAGACATTAAATACTTTAATTTAGTTGTGACACAATGATGATGCAGTAATTACCCTTTTTAGAAAATATTAACATAATTGATGTTAAAAATGCCCAAATAAATGTAATTTGAGACTTTTTATGACTTAAAATAATTTTCTAGATTAATATGACATGTTATTGTTGATATAAGTAACTTGGTTCGAATTTATCATTCTGTTATAAATTTCATAAAAATCATGTACCAAATAGTGTCAAAATTGACATAAATTAGTTTTTAAAACATATATTATATTATTAATTGTTATTTAATTCCTAAAAATCTAAGGTTCGACCAAATGAATTATATAAGGATAGATATATTAATAATAAACAACTTGGGGTTCTTTTGTCTTGATATAGTAAGTTTATTAACCTTATAGTGTAAGAAAACAAGAAGACACGGTAAAAGTTAAATTATCTAACTTAAAGTTAAATCTAAATGATAAAGTTAAAATTGATACCTAAACTTGTCTAAATTCTATTGTATGAGAGGATTTCGACCCATACCCACCTTAGCTTCTAAATATATCAATTTGGAGCTATTTAAAACCGAATTTGGCTTTATAATAAAATAATATTTTTAGTTATTCCAAAGGTGCCCCTCTCCTTCCTTATAAAAGGGCACTTCCTCCCTCTCTTCCTGACACCACTTTGAGCCTTCAAGCTCGGCCAAACCCTGAAAAATTATCTTCTCCAATTACCTAGAAACATCATAGAGGTTCTGGTCTTCCTCAAAGACCAATTTTAGTTCCCTAAAAGAAGGTCTCAAAGAAGCACTTCAAAGAAGAGGTAATGTTCGTTACCGATTTTTTCATCTTTATTTCTTCTTCCACTTATTCTTATTTAGTTTTTTCATTATGAAGTAATAACATAAGTATCACTGATATACTTATATGTTATTATAATTATGAAACAACCCTATTTCACCATCTATCCGTCCTACGGAAAAAGAAATCACCGTGCGTGCATACGTAAGGAATACCGTCTCCACGACGCCATGAGATTCATTCTCCATGTTAACCATTTAAGAATCATTATAAAGCATATATAAGCAATAATAATTAAATATATGAAATTATAAAGCTACTATATTTATGTATATATGTATGTCATCTACTTAATTCCATTCAGGACAATAAGGAAAGGAAAGCAGCATTCATGCGTACGTACGGACTATCATCTCCATGAACGGTGTGTTTCATTTCATTTATCTGTATATTATATATATATATATATACTGAATATATATGATATATAAATCATGTTATATATTCTTGATGTAAGTAAATCATGATATAAGTAATAATATGTCAAGAACAACAAGTCCAAACACCTACGATAAATGAAACGATTTTACCCAAAACGCTTCTTTAACATGGAATTTACAAAAGAACGGGTAATATAAAGTCATAAGTGAACCATATATGATATCATAACAATGAATATGATTTTTTAATAAGTTAATGACATTATTTAAATCATTATACAGGAGGCTCGTACACTTACGAAGTAAATCGGACTTAATGTAAGGGAAATATCACAATCTCATTTTTATCCGAGATTGTTTATACTTTGGAATTTATTGGGGTGTATTTTATCATCCACATCCATGTTTCCCCAATTTTTAATATTATTTCCATCCACCTACAATTTTTTAAATCCAATTTTACCCTTTGGTGAGTTTTTAGTAAAGGATATGAAAGGAATGTTTTGTCGTTTTTCGTATGAGGTACTTTTTGACTTTTCCGACAAAGGTACGAGAAGAATGTTTTCTTTTAACTTATACGACATGAATGGATTTTTAAAAAAAATTATTTCCAAGATGCTTCCCTTATAAGTTTTCAAGTTTATTATTAATCAACTTCTTTTAGTTATAATTTTATGACATGTTAAGAAATGAAAAGTGTTTTTGAAGTAGAAAGGATATTTTCCTCAAGAATGGAGTTCAAGTGCTTTATCAAAATTATTTTCCATCTAAGATACAAAGGGTTCTGTTTTTATACCTATTATTACATTGATTTGATTATGTTGTGATGGAATTATTTTTATGAATTCCTTTATCTTATATGAATTGTTTTATTATGTCATAATGTTTAAGAATCCCATTTTTATTACACGGGTTATGCTATGATGTATGGTTTATGATTTTGTGGCACACATAAGAATTGTATCATTATGAGATGGGTGGGACCTATATCTCCCTCCAATGAATTTGGTAAAGATTTTATATCTAATGAGATAGACATGGCTGGAATGGTAGGTTATACCGGTTCAGTGAAAGAGGACTGAAATGAGGGTGACTCGGTTCAGAAATGGAATTTGTCCACTAAGATAGTCTTGGCAATGAGTCTTGACTAATAAGATATGATTATCTATGATTATGTGTGTATGCCACAAAGTTTCATCTTTTAAGTTATGATTATTGGGATTACATTTCACTACTATGATTTATCCCATGTTATGAAATTATGATCTCTTTTGCAGGTTATGATTTCCAAAAGATATGTTCTTATGAATATGACGTAATTGATATTTCTTTTTTTTACCCTTACTGAGCATTTGAGCTCACCCTTTTATGTTTTCTTTTCCCCAGGACATAAAATAAAGGATTTAGGTTTAAAAAAAAGAAGATCTTTATGGGAGATGTTGAAGATCTTTCACCACGATTAGAAGATTATATTCCGAGTTTCCAAAGACACCAAACTATTACGGTCCTTGTGTGTCTATTTTTCTTATGTATTAAGTATTTCGCAAAAGTAATGTAATTTCCATGTAAGTAAATATTCGGGTCTCTAAAACTGTAATGCATATGCACAATTTGCTACATATAGGGAAAGAGAGAAGTATCCTGAATCTCTTTTTCTATGTTTCACTCTGGCTGATAACTACCGAGCTGTGGGTAAATTTCTAGAAGCTTCTTTGGATGGTGACCATCAAGTGGCCTACCTATTCCAAATCCCGAGTTTTAGTATGTAAAGAGAACTTTATGACATCAATATCTTCAAAAATGACGTGGTGTGTGGGAATTATAGGGATTTAGTCCACACTGAAATTTCTGACCTCCACACTTCTCGTGCCTCACTATGGAAGCCTGAGTGCTTTAAGCACAGATTCGACCCAAGCTGTATGCAGTGCATCTGGGCTAAAGAAATAGAGCAGCTAAATACTACCTTAGGAATCCACCTGAGGTCGTCAGCACCCTATCATCAGTGGTATTCCCTTTAAAGGGACTTCGAGAGTGACATCTGTCTAGTGTTTCATATGGTTCTGGGAGATTGAAATTTTTGAACTAGTTTTGGGGATTTATGTATTGGGGGACTGGGGAAACCATTAGCCATTTTTTACATTATGAACCAGTGTTTATATAAGAATATAAATAGTTGTCTCTTCTTTTTGTTACCCTTTCATCGGTTATACTTTTGAATGAGTATCACTAAGTGAACTTTCATAATAATTTTTCAGATGGAAGGACAAACCAATATGTTATCTATTCCTGTGGAGGTACTAGAGATTATTGCGATCAAAACCTGTGAAGAGGAGTACCTACCTCTTGCAAACTTGTGAAAAAAGTGTAAACAACTATATGATGTGAGAAATAGTCCAGACATTCTCCGCACCTGTCAAGGGAATGCTTCCATTTACTACCGCATAGCCATGGCACAATTGGCCGAGTATAGGTGAAGAGGAAAATACCATGAAGGGATTCTTCTATGTTTCACCCTAGGCCAGAACTACACGTCCAGGTTATGTTTTCAAGAGGAAAATTTGGAGGGAAACCTTTGTGCGGCCTACATGTACCAACTCCTCAGTTTTATCTTCTACAACAACATCTATGACTTAGATGATATCAGTCGAGACATAGTTCGGCGAGTTCTTCGTGTGTCGGTCCATTCAGACATTTCCAAACTTTCTACCGTTCGAGCCTCCCTTTGGAAGCCCGAGTGTTCGATACAATGGTTCAAACCCTTCTATCCGAGGTGTGTCTGGGTCATAGAATTAGAGGCGTTGAGCATCAATTTGGGCTTTCCACTGAACGCACTTGAGGATCCTCTACTATGGGAGATGTGATAAGAACATCATAGAGCTTTCTTTGGTGGTTATGAAATGAATTGCGAGGATGCAATTTCCCGAAGGAGGGAATAATGTAGCACCCCAAACATTTTATTGTATGTTTATCTTAAATACATTGTATTTATTAGGTAGCCTATATTTCCTGAATCACTAAGCCACTATGGAATGAAACATGGTTACATATAGGAGATAGCCATAACTTGGCCACTAAACATAAATTTACCTGCTTTGTGATTTGAATTTTAATAATCTGATATACACGATTGTGTTCAAGATGATATTTAGAGTTTGATAGAATTAACGTAATTTTCGGTGAATAGTAACCTATCGTTATGAATAGTAACCTACCCTTAGGAATAGGAACTTACCCTTATGAATAGTAATATGACTCTTATGAATGGAATCCATACCCTTGAGTTTATAAATGAATTTCGACACCCTAAAGATGAAGATGAATATTCTAAGTGTTTATAAAATTCAATTAAATAATTATTTAATTAAATATTTATTTAATCATATTTATAAAATTATTTTTGAAAAATGGTCTTCATTTTTGGATTCTAAACATCGAAAAATGGTTAGGGTGTATTTTTGTGATTTTTCTGAAATACTTGAATTTTTGATGAATAGTAAAATCCGATAATTCACAATAAATGCAAAATAATTGATTAATTGAGTCATTGATGGTGATATGCTGATGTAAGCCCAATTGGTTCGAATTCACATGCATATATTACTTTTCTTGGTCATGGAATACTCACTTTTGGTTGTCTTGAGAGGAAATAATAAATTAATGAGTTTTATTTTAAGAAATCCCCTCTCTCCTCCACTATAAAACCCCCTCTCACCCCCTTCCATTCACTCCTCTCAAGCCTTGTGCCTTCTCCAAATTCTGTCCAAATACCTTCCCAACCTCCTCCCCTACGTCCATCAAGCTTTGGTCTCATAAAAAGACCAAAACATTTCCCCTTAAGAGGCTCTCGAAGGAGAAAGTTTCAAGAGGTAAATTCCTCTTTCAAATCCCTTCTTTTCTTTTAAGTTCTTTTATTTTTTTTATTTTCTCACCTCCCTTCACCATAATGGTATGACAAATTCTGTAACATAAATGTACTGGAATTTTTTCATGCTAATGGTATATTTCATTACCTCCTCTCCTTTCCCCACCAAATATTTGATAGAAATGAAAGCACTGTTTGAGATGTGCTAATTTAGCACATTCAAGGACAACCGTTTATCGATTTCTGTTATAATTTCTAATTCTGGTCATGAGACCTTTCATGTTATGGTTTAACCAGGTTATTATATATATAATATATCCTATGTTTATTTCTATAATCCTTTTGTAAAATGGTATTAATTTATAATGCAAAACATGTTTATTGTAATCAAACCCACCTTTTAGCAAAAACGGATGTCACTAAGGTTATATATATAATAATTAGACATCACTCTAAGTAACCCAAATTAAATTTAAAACCATGTAATCTTCTGGATGTTCAATAAAATAATATAACTTCTTTTCTGGTCAACCACACCCATCTTATATATATATATATATATATATATATATATATATATCCGAACTTGAATATAAGTGAATTGATCATTTAAAACCAAGTAAGAAAATGCTTCCAAAATAATAAAATTGAATCTCTTAAACCCATAAAAAGGTCATTAATGATCTTAATAAGGTTATACCATATCAATTAAATATTTATTAGGTTATGGACTTATTAATTAATGAATCTAAATTTTATTATTCAGGTCGTTAAGAACAGACAAGAACATGTTCGAGCGTAAGGTAAGGGATTCCTTAACTCAATTTTCATTCTTTGAGTTAAACATCAATTTCATTGATTACATTGTTCCAAGTATATGTGTTAATGAACTATGATTCTTTTATTCTGTTTATCCACTTATATTTTGTGTATTTTTATTTTTCACACATAAATATTTCAGTGATTTGTCCTCAATCTAATGATACGTTCTTTGTAAGAGGTTCTCTCTCTCACTTTTATTCAAGAATCTACCCTATCTTGTGTGCTTTTGTTTTTAATTTATAATTATAGGTAATGTTTTCTCCACTCCCCCATACATCCCTTTTGACCTATAAATAATGGGAAACCCTTTTAACTCTCATTAAGACCTTGAAATAACACTCGTTACTGTGCCAAAATGTTTGTAAGAGGTTTTCTCATCTCACCATCAATTCTGTGGGATTTTCATTGTTCGCCTCTTATTTCATATATGTGGTATAGGTGTAATTCCATTTGACATATGTTATCATTTTTATCATTTTATTAATTTTATTCTTTGACTCTTTTGGTGGTTATTAACTTTTCTTATATGACTCAATTGAATACAACACGGTAACAAGCTTTGTCTCAATTTTCACTCCATTGTGACATCCTTAGTAATTATGCACCTACTCTTTCTTATGTGGTGTAACTACTGCCCATCTGAGATCACTTTTCAATTGAAATTATATTACATTTTAATATCCATATTCTCATATCATGAATATTATTATTTTCTAATACCTATGCCATTTTACATAAGATATTTATTTTGAATGATGTTTTGACTATGGAAATGTTGATGAATCTGTATCCTCTATTCTATACGGATAATGTGAATACATATTTCTCTTGTATTGAAACTATTTATAAATAATTATTTTTATGTAGAGGTGGGTGGGTCCCACTACAGCCCCTCCATGCATTGGTAGGTCTAATGAGACAAAACAGTTTGGTGATAGACCCTTCGAGTTTGTTTCCAAAAATAAGACGGGTTTCTACCCATAGAACTAAACCGTTTTTACAGTATTATGATTCATGTGCCAGATACATGAAATCCACTTAATAATCATTCCCTTTATTCATTATCATTTATTATTACTATCCATGAGTTTTTTACTATGAAAAAAATCTATGGATGTAGTTTCATTCTCAGTTTATTAATGGCTTTAGTTGTTCATTTATTCACTATGCCATTTTGATTATATCAGATTGATTATGATTCACTTATTATTGTACTCATGATTCTGCTATTTTTAACCCTTACTGAGCGTTTTACCTCACCCCTTTCATTGTTTACCTTCAACAGGTTATGAAGAAGAGGTCATTTATTGAGTTCTTGTGGATGCAGTTTTTGTTTTTCATTATGTATTGTTTCTTGAATCCTTATCCAATGTAATTTATGTTAAATATATGTATCTAGTTTCTTCAAGACTACTAAAATGATTGTTACTTTGGGATTTTCATTCTTTCTAACCGTGCCAATATCACAAGTAATGCATCGGCTCTAGCCTAGTGTGGTCGGGGTGTTACATTGATTGTTACTGATTCTGGAAAATTGGAACCATGAATCTGCGACATGGGAGAAATGACTACATGATTCCACTATGTGGTGGTGATAGTTATGTGAATCAGCTATGTGGGAATAACAATAAACATGTAAAAATGATATTTTAAGGCCCTAAATGACTTAAGTATCCTATAAATACAATATGAAACATGTTTCAAATTTTATAAAATATCAAAACATGAAATCTAATGATATTTTATGCAGATATATATTATTATTTAATCAAAGTTAATCATATCTTAATTAGTACAAAATCAAAATTATTAATACATTTAAATTATTTTTATATATTTAACAAAAAAGTGTTTCATGGAGAAACAAAACATTCTCCCCCCTTTTTATAATTTTCAGACTAAATATATTTTTAAAATATTCACCCCCATTTTAAAATTATAAAAAACATAAAGCTTAAATTGAAAAAATCTTCTCTATTTGAAGTTATAAAGTTTATTACATTCATTTTTTTGACCATATTATATTTTAAAATAATTAATATAAAAATTGTGAAAAAAACATTTATAAACATATATATTTTAAAACAAGTGTTATGGAGCCATGATAAAAGGAGAATAATTTTAAAAGAATTTTATGAAAAATAATGAGAAACCAATCATAAATTAATATTTTTGAAAAATAAATGATTATATAATAAAATAAAATCATCTAGTATTTATTAGAAGTCATAAAATACAAATATAATAAAAAAATAATTAATCAAATTAAGAAATATTAATCTGAAAAATATATTCCATAATTAAAAACTTTCATGTAAATCTAAATATTTCTACATATAAACACTCAGAAACTCCACCTAAATTCATTCCATATCATTGTAAATTTAAATATCAACATACCGATTTTAAAACCAGATCTTATCAAAAAATTTAATGTCTATGGGCTTAGAAAATACATCAACAAGATGATTTTCTATAGAAATAAATTCTAGACGTGTAATTCCTTTTTATACAAGATCTATAAGAAAGTTGATTTAAAATATATGTGTTTGGTCATAGAGTGTTATAAGGTATTTTAAGAAATAGATATAACTATATTATTTTTTGAGAAAATAGTATTATTCTTAATATTAAAATCAAAATCTGAAAGAGTTTTCTTAATCCATACTGATTGAGAAAAACATGATGGAACAACTATATGTTCAGATTTGGTAGTTGAAAGTGTAACCCCTCGACCCCAGTTACCCAGATTCGGTGCATTATTACATAACATTGGCATGATCACAAGAGATCAAATCCCAAAAGATCAATCAATTTAGTATCCTCGGAAGTACTATATACATTTATAAGTTTTAAATTACGTCATGAAATAAAAACATCGACAACATGTTGTCCCTATTGACCACACTTATATCCTTATCCTATAACTATAGGACAACCATATAATATTTCTTCACATCCTGGGAAAAATAAAACATAGAAAGTGGTGAGCTAAGATTCTCAGCAAGGATAACAATATAGAGGAAACATTCATAAATAAGAATAAACATTTATGGAAATGTATAAGACTAAAACAAATCCTTTTAAACATTAATTTCAGCATAATATGGAAAAGGTAAAATCAAATAATTCCATTTACTTATTGACATGGATATTCTACTAGTTGAATAATCACATGCAATATCAATAGATACTTTCATAATGATGGAATGAATAATAATAACATGCAATATCAATAGCTGCTTTCATATGATCGACGCATCGAGGAGCTATAGCGGATCTCACACATCACTTACTAAGTCTAATGCATTCCTCATATTAAAAGTTTGAAACATAACAAAAACATTTGAATTAAAACTAAAATAAGAAATGTTAATACCTTAACCATAAACCACGAATGGTATAAAAATTACCCATCCACATTCAAACATATCACAAAACCTTCAATTGAATATGGAAGATTTTTACCATAATGAATTAATTTCAAACAAGTGTAAAATCCATCAATGGATGTTGACATAGATGAAATCAAAACTATTTGAGGGAAATATCTCTTTATATTTGGAAATCATTTAAAAGTCACATAATAATAAAAGAAAACTTTTATTTTGAAAATATTCTTATAATATTTTAAGGGAATCTTCATTGATTTTATAATGGTGGAACGTAGCCACACCCTCTGTATAAGTTAAACAAGACATTCTTACCTTAATTTTGTCGGAAAGGCCTTAAAGTAACTTGTTTGGAAAATGATGGAAAGATTCATTTCAAAACATATAAGGTAAAATAAGGGTATAAATGACTTTAAAACATTTTCTGTAAATAGTAAAAATGTTTGGAAATAAAATTTTAAGAAAACACAGATGTGGATGATAAAGAGGTCCCGATATATACTTATGAATTAACAACCTCTGATAAGTAAAGAGATTATAGAATTAAACCTTACCTTGTAATTTTCCATTGTAGATGGCATTTTAACCTCAAATATAATAGTTAAAAAAATTATTAAATTATACAAGAAATATATACATAAACATGATATCATATATGATCCTCTAATATTACATTGTTAATGATATTTCAGTAGTTTCATCATTCCGAGTGTTAACTGATTTGTTTTCATTAATATGATAGGTTAAGTAAGAAATGTTTGTTATGGATAGGATGTATTTTATTCTTATAAAGAATGATAATATTTTCATAAACATTATTTTTAATCATAAAATGAAAATTATTCTTGAATGATTATGATGGGGAATGAATCTCATCACGTTCGTGGAGACGGTAATCCGTATGTACGCACGAACGACAATATCATTATATTGATGGTGAAATAATATGTAATTGGATGGTATATCATATATACAGAATCATTAAAATGTTATATTTATTATTTACATTAGTTATAATCATTATTATACCCATCCAAATAATGAAGTGTTCGAATAACAAACTACACCACGACGTGGAGACGGTAAGCTGTACGTACGCATGTAAGGTGACTTTGACATTTATAGGATGGATAGAATAACAAATATGGTTGTACCATATATATAATAATAAAACTGTATGTAGAAGGTAATGGATTTATTATTTTGGTATTTAAACAACAAATAAAGAGGAAGTGTAAGAAAAAAAGAACTTCAAAGAGGGTGGTGAAATTATTACCTCTTCTTCTGGTGTTTCCTTTTGAGTTGATCAAATGGGCTCCTTAGGTTGGATTTATGTTGAAAGTAAGGACTCTAGGTTAATTTGAAGGAAGTTGGGAGGATATTTGGGTAGGGTTTTTTTTTGAGCCAAATGGCTTTGGAGGTGTGAAATTAAGAGAAGGGGAAGTACCCATTTATAAGATAGGTGAGGGTCACTTTTGGAAAATCTTGAAATATTATTTTCTAATAAAATAATTTTCGGTTTATAATGGCTCCAAAATGATTTATTCCGAGGCTAAGGTGGGTATGGGTATCTAAATTCTCAACAAAAATGTTTTAGAAAGGTTTATGTCATAATATTAACCTTATCTTTTAGATTTAACTCTTAGTTAAATAGTTTGACATTTACCATGTCTATTTGTATTTTTATATTATATGGTTAATAAACTTACTATAATAAGACAAGAGATCCCAAAGTGGTAATTTATTAATATATATAACCATATATAAGATCTTTTTCTAAACCATATATTTTTAGGAATATTATATCAATTAAAAATATATTATTTATTTTAAAAACACAATTATGTCAATTTTGACACTATTTAGTATTTGGTTTTTTTGAAAATCATAACAACATGATTACTTCAAAAAAAATTAATTAATCAACCCAAAAATGTCATATTAACCTATAAAATTATTTTAATTCATCAAAAGTCTCAAATTACAATTATTAGGATATTTATAAAATCAATTATTTTAATCTTTCATTAATAATGTAATTACTGTATCATCATTGTGTCATAAATAAATTAAATTTTTTAATGTCTAAAAATTAGAAATAAAATACCATTATGTAGGAATTTTTTTTATATTTCTAATGAATGTTTATAGTAGAATTAATATTGTGTTTAAACCTATATTAAAAATGGTTTAGTTATTAAACATTGAATTTAACTCTTTTAACTCTTCTTTAAATAAAATATTAATAAATGTCCTAATCTAAAAAAAATTGACCAAAGGAAATGCACTTATCTAATAGAATTATCACATGAGTTAGGGTAATAATAATATCATTTTTACCCTTAATTACCGTATTTAATTTTAATCGCGGTAAATAAAAGTCCAAAGATACTATTCACCAGACAATGTTTTAATCTTATTGAACCACATTTTACTTACTGAAGTCAACCATGTCACTTGGATTTTTGAAATTCAACTCACAGAAGAGGTAAAATTACTTTTTATGAAAATTTGTAAATGCTCCTAGAAGGTGGGTAAATGATGGTAAAAAGTTCAACAAAATTTTATATATCTAAACATATTATAAAATGAATCCAATGAATTACATTGAACATATATAGGTATTATGTATATATTTGGAAATAAAATAAATTAAAATAAAATAACTAATTATTTAAATAAAAATTCAGTTTTAAACAATATTTCAGTGTTTTACCTATTAATCAAAAATTGAAAGTTCTTAGAAAAATACCAAAAAATCACTCTAAGCTAATTCTGATATTTCGAATCCAAAAATGAAGTCCATTTTGAAAACTAAAATTTATAAAATTTCTAAAATTATTTATTACTATTCATAACAGTTAGTTTTATTGGTTGTGATGTGTTAAAACTCGTAGTTGCGTACAATACAAGCTACTACATTATTCAAAGGGAAACATTCCGTGGAAGCTTGGGGTGTTACATTGTACCCTCCTTAAAATAATTTCATCCTTGAAATTACATTAATATTACTACATAAAATGATTTAGGTGGTTATTCATCATAAGTACCTTTGGTATTCATGTTGCCTCTTTTATCTTATGGTTTCTCCATAAAACTTTTATGAGACAAGTCATCCAGTTTCTCATCACTTGTTCTTTTATATCAATAATTTTGACAAGATATTCATAATAAGGCAAATTAGGTTCCAGTTAAATTTCCTCATAGGTGAGTACATCCGTTGGGTTAGGCATGTATTTTCCCAATAGTGATATGTGGAACACATCATGAACTTTGGAGAGACTTGGAGGAATTTCCAAATGATAAGCTACAACTCCAATTAATTCTAGAATTTTGAAAGGTCCAATGTACGTGGGACTCAATTTACCCTTCTTACCAAAATGTATAACAGCCTTCCATAGAGATACCTTCAAGAAAACATGGTCTCCTACTTGAAATTCCAAATCCTTCCTTCGGTTATTAGCATAAATCTTTTTCCTACTTTGGGATGCTTTGATGTGGGTATGGATAATCGTCACTTTTTCCATTGTTTCCTCAACATTTTTTGGGCCTACAAGTTTTCTTTCACCAACATCATCCCAACTAGTTGGTATGTGACATCTCTTTCCCTATAATGCTTCATATGGTGCCATCTAAATACTTGAATGGAAGCTATTGTTATAGAAAAATTCTACCAGAGGTAAATATTGATCCCGCATATTTTGAAAGTAAAGTGAGAAAGATCCCAACATGTATTCTATGACTTGAATAGTATGTTCTGATTTTCCATCATTTTGAGGGTGGTAGGTAGGGCTCCAAAGAAGTTCAGTATCCAAGGCCTTCTGAATATATTTCTAGAATCTTGATGCATAACGGGGATCATGATCAGAAACAATCGATAGGGGAACTTCATGAAGTACTACAACTTCATTAATATATAGACTTTCGATACATTGAAGTGGTAAATCTTCTCTTATAGCAAGAAAATGTGATCAGTTGGTAAGATGATCAACAATGACCCATATTGCATCATTCCTTCAAGGAGTCTTTGGTAGCCCCTTGAGAAAGTCCATCATAATATTATCCTATTTCCACTCAGGTATGGGAAGAGGATACATGACTCCTCCAGGATGATTCCTTCCAGCTTTCACTTGTTGAAAAACCATACATATTGACACAAAATATGAAATCACTCTCTTCATGTTGTCCCACCAAAAATGTTCCTTCAAATCTCTATACATCTTGGTGCTCCCAGAGTGTATAGAGAAATTGGAGCTATGGGCATCATCCAATAATCCCCTTTTTAGATTAGTAATGTTAGTAACACAATGTCTCTTACCAAATTTCAATATTCCATCTTCGTATATGAAGTCACCTAATCTACCATCATTTGCAGCTTTAATCTTATTTTGAAACTCCTCATCATCAGTTTGGGAACTCTTTATCCTTTCTAGTAAAGATGGTTTGAAAACCATTTGAAATAGTATTGATGTTTCACCTTCCATGGTTATTTAAATATATATCTTTACTAGATCCATGTATATAGGATCCTTTTCAACTCTCATCTTGTTCAAAACTCCAGAATCCTTTCTACTCAAAGCATCTTCCACCTTATTTTACTTCCCTGAGTGGTAGTGTATACTGAAATGATAATCCATGAGTTGTTCAAGCCATCACCTTTTCCTCATGTTTAGTTCTTTCTGTGAGAAAATATACTTCAAAATCTTGTGATCAGAATATATCTCACATTTTCCCCCATTGTGAAAATGTCTCCATATCTTCAAAGCAAAGATTACAGATGATAACTCAATATCATTAGTGGGATTGTTTTCTTCATGAATTTCTAGTAGCAGTGATGCATAGGAAATAAATCTATCATTCTGCATAAGGACACAACCAATTGTTTTCTTTGATGCATCACTATAAATAAAAAACTCATCATTACCCAATGGAAGATTAAAGATAGGTTCATTAACTAATCTTCTATTCAGTTCTTCAAAACATTCTTCACAATCTTGTGTCCAAAATTTTTTAACCCCTTTACATTTGATCTTGGTTAATGGGTTAGCCAACCGGAAAACATTCTAGAAGAAATATCGATAATGACCTACTAAACCAGTAAAATGGCGTACCTCAGTTATACTCGTCGGTGCTGGCCATTCTTTGATTGCCTTGGTCTTTTAAGGATCAACATAGATTACATCTATAGAGACAATATGGCCAAGAAAAGAAATCTCCTGAAACCAGAATTCACACTTGCTAAACGTTCCATATAATTCATTTCTTCTGAGGGTTTTCAGAATAGTGCCCGAGTAATTTTCATGATCTTCATAGATTTTTGAGTATACCAAGATATCATCAATAAATAACACAACAAATTCATCATGATATTCCTTGAAACTCTATTCATTAGATCCATGAATACATATGGTGCAGTAGTCAATCCAAAAGGCATTACTGTAAACTCGTAATACCCGTACCTAGTTTCAAAATGTTATTTTTGGAATGTCTTCCTTAGTCATGCACAACTGATGATATTCACATAGAAGTCCAATATTTGAAAAATATTGAGATCCATGAAGTTGGTTGAATAAATCATCAATGAGAGGTAGGTGATTCATGTTCTTTATTTTTATAGCATTCATCTTCATATAGGCAATGCATAACCTCAAAGATCCATCATTCTTCTTAATAAAAAGAACATGGGCTCCCCATGGAGAAACAGTAGGGTGAATAAATCCATTATTACTCAATTCTTGAAGTTGTTTCTTTTGTTCCACTAATTCTATAGTGAACATTCTATAAGGGGCCTTTGATATGGGCATTGAACCAAAAATTAAATCAATGGAAGACCAAAATTCCCATTCTAGAGGATGTCATGGTAAATTTTCTAGAAACACATCAACATATTCTTGCACAATAGGCACGTCCTCTATTCAAATTTTTTTCCTCACTAATAGTTATTTTATTCTCTTCTTCCCCAATAATTGAATTTAGTAGAGCTATTGGGGGTGGATCTAGATAAGAATTAGGTAGTGACATTTCTACTCTAAAGACAAGGTACTCCTCATCATCATCAAAAATTGTAAACTCCTTCCTCTTACAATAAATTTTCTACATCATGGTTTGAATTCAAATCCATTCCAAGGATTATATCAAATTCAATCATGGGTATGACAGTGAGAACAATAGATAAAGAACATCTATATTCCCTAATTGGAACTGATTCACAAAACATTATTGGGATGATACTTCCCTTAGGTGTTTTGACTGCAACTCCCTTGTTAAGTCAAATTGAAAATATCGATTTTTTAGCAAACTGAGAAGATATAAAACAATGTGATGATATATGATAAAATAAATCATTGACTAAACTTGAGGAAACCATTAAATTACCTACAACCACATCTTTCGGAGCTTCAACCTCGGAAGTAGTGATTGCATAATCTTGGCCATGGATCCCTTGGCCTTTTTTCAGTTATGATCCCATGGCACTTAGTAAATTCATTTCATGATGCCCCTTTTCTCTTAAATTGGTGCATTCAACATTGACAGCCTCTTTCTTCCCCTTGGAATCACGAGCTTGGTGGCCTTTTTCACCACACTTATAACAGACTTCTATTCCTTTCAAGCAAGTGCTAGGGTGTTTCTTCCCATATTTACCGTAGGATGGATATTCATCTTTTCCCTTCTTCCCCTTATTTCCATTTCCAGAGTGTTCAGAAGATCTCTTTTTCTCTTGGTTTTCTTTAATGACATAAGATATAGAGAATTCCTTTTCTATCTTGATAGCTCATGAGACTATATCTTCGTATGATGAGAAGGATTGTGATACTAATGCTCGATGGAGAGATAGTTTTAACCCATCAATGAATTGATCAATCATACTCATTGGGTTACGTATATAATCTTCTACATGCCTTTCTAAACTTGTAAAGTTATCCTCATACTTTGTGACATTCTCATCCTCCTTTTGCCTCAAACTCAGAAATTTTCTTTCCATATCCGCTCGATGGTCACAAGGAAAGTATTTTTCTAAGAAAATCCCTTTTAACTCCTTGCATTCCATATATGATACTTCTTCATCTTCCTTTGTATTTGGTATTAATGACCACCATTGATCTGCATCTCACGTGAGGCTATAAACTGCCATGAAAATTGTTTCCCATTCACTACTCCCAAAATCATGAAATATTTTCTCTAAGGAACTTATCCATTGCTCAACTACCAATGGATTTTTACTCCCATTTAATGTTGGTGGTTGTTGAATCATGAATCAGTCTAACATTGATCCTCCACGTTTTGGATCTGGGTTCTCCATATGGGTACGGTTATTAATCATAACCTGATTGAGTTGTCCCAGTATGGAGATAAGCTGATCAATACCAGTTGAAAAACCTGCTCCAATATAATTATCTTGAGTAGGAGGGAAATCCCTAACTAGAATACATGCATTGATATGGTTTCCATTCCTTCCACTAGGCACCATTTCTAAACAATGGCATACACTAGATTAGTTTATGGTTCTAAATACATAATTCAAAACATGTAAAAAGTTAACATAAATTGAAAAGTTTATAGATATAATCCATAATCATAAAAATGTTTTCTTTGATAAATGATATACTCCTAAATCCTTCATAATGGTTTTTAATCAAAATGTGAATTATCCTAAGAATATCCCCCATGAGTGTCATAACCAAGAGTGTAGTAAGACTCGTTGTCGTGCACCAGTTCCAGTTCGAGTCTAGCTCAAATCAGTGTTTTCGGGTTTTACCCCTAGGTACATCTATGCCAGAGCAGCCTCTACTTTCTCATATCCAGAAGATGATATATTTCTTGGAAAACTCACAAAATCTCTATAGTACCAAAATTCTAGGAAGTTCTTCTATACTAATCCTAAATGTCTATACTAGGGTAGTGTTCTCTAATAAAAGTTTTTCTAAATCTAACTTCCATGGTTTGTACTAAACATCTTATCAAACCAACTGTAATTACCCAACCCCAGTTACCTAGAGTCGGTGCATTATTACATAACATTGTCATGATCTTAAGGGATCAAATCCCAAAAGAACGATCGGTTTTGTAGCCTTGGATGTACTAGATACATTTATATTTTTTACATTACATCATGAAATAAAAACATCAACAAAAGTTTTTCCCCATTGACCACAATTATATCCTTAGCATATCCCTACAGTTCAACCATAAAATATTATTTCACATACTAGGAAAAATAAAATATAGAAATGGGTGAGCTAAAATGCTGAGTAAGGATAAAAATATAGAGAAAACATTCATAAATAAGCATAATAAATTAAGGAAATGTATAAGACTAAAACAAAAGACTTTTAAACATAAACATCAGCATAATATGGAAAATATAAAATCAAATAATTCCGTTTACTTATTCACATGGATATTCTACTAGTCAAATAATCACATGAAATATTAACATCCACTTACATAATTATAGAATGCATAATGCCAGAGTTCATAACCACATAGTCAATTCCTTGTGCCAAGACTAAAAATAATATTTTTCCAAGGAATTTTTATTAAATTATAAAATAACTATATACATAAATATGATATCATATATGATCCTCTAATATTTCTTTGTTAATGATATTTCTTTAGTTTCCTCATTTTGAGTGTTAACTGATTTGTTTTCCTTTATATGCTTGGTTATGTAAGCCAGATTTATTATGGATAAGATGTATTTTAACCATATAGAGAATTATGTTATGTTCATAAAAATTATTTTTAATCATAAAATGAAAATTATTCTTGAATTATTACGATGGGGAATGAATCTCGTCGCGTTCTTGGAGACGGTAATCCGTACGTAAGCACGAGCGACAATATCATTATATTGACGGTGAAATAATATTTCATTGGATGGTATATCATAAATAAAGAATCAATAACATGTAATATTTATTATTTACATCAGTTATAATCATTATTATACCTATCCAAATAATTAAGTATTTGAATAACAAACTACACCACGATGTGGAGACAGTAAGTTGTACGTATGCATGTATGGTGACTTTGTCCTTTATTGAATGGATAGAATAATGAATATGGTTGTACCATGTTTATAATAACATCACATTATATAGAAGGTACTAGATTTATTATTTTGGTATGGAAACAACAAATAAAGATGAATTGGAAGAAGAAAAGAACTTGAAAGAGGGTGGTGAAATTATTACCTCTTCTTCAGGTGTTTCCATTTGAGTTGATCAAAAGGGATCCTTAGGATGGCTTTCTGATCAAAGTAAGGACTCTAGGTTTATGTGATGGAATTTGGGAGGATATTTAGGCATGGGTTGGCTGAGAGAAATATATTTGGAGGTGTGAAATTAAGATAAGAGGAAGTACCCTTTTAGAAGAGAGGTGAGAGTCACTTTATGAAAAGCTTGAAATATTATATTATAATAATATAATTTTTGGTTTATAATGGATCCATAACTATTTATTTCTAGGATAAGGTGGGTATGGGTATAAAACAGCTCAAAAAATATGTTTTATATAGGTTTAGGTCACCATATTAACCTTATCTTTTAGATTTAACTCTTAGTTAAATTGTTTGACATTTACCATGTCTCTTTGTATTTTTATATTATATGGTTAATAAAAATACTATAACAAGAAAATGGAACCCCAAGTGGTTCATTATTAATATTTATAACCTTATATAAGTCCTTTGGATGAACCTTAGATTTTTAGGAATATTAAATGAATTAATAATATAGTATTTGTTTTTAAAACGCAATTATGTCAATTTTGACACTATTTAGTATTTGATTTTTCTGAAAAATCATAACAGCATGATTACTTTGAGAAAAAATTATTTAATCAATCGTAAAATGTCATATAAACATATAAAATTAGTTTAATTCTTCAAAAATCTCAAATTACATTTATTTGGATATTTATAATATCAATTATTTTAATCTTTCTTTAATAATGTTATTTCTGCATCATCATTGTGTCATTAATAAATTAAATTATTTAATGTCTAAAATTTATAAATAAAATACTATTATGTTGTAAATATTTTTTATATTTCTAATAAATATTTATAGCTTAATTTATATTGTGAGGAACCCTATATTAAAAATGGTTTAGTTATTAAACTTTGAATTTAACTCTTTTAACTCTTTTTTAAATAAAAATAATAATAAATGTCCTAATCTAATCCAAGTGGACAAAAGGGGATCATATATTATTCCTAAGGTTTTTTTGTCTAAATGAACTTATCTAATAGAATTAGGAGATGTGTTAGGGTAATTATAATATCATTTTTACCCTTAATTACCCGATTTACTTTTAACCATGGTAAATAAAAGTCAAAAGTTACTATTCAAAAAAAATTATTTTCAACTTATTGAACAAAATTTTACTTATTGTTTTCAACCATGAATCTTAGATTTTTTAAATTCAACTCATAGAAGTAGTGAAATTATATTTTATGCAAATTTGTAAATGCTCCTACAAGGGGTGTAAAAGATGATAAAATAGTTAAATAAAATTATATATATATAAACTTACTATAAAATGACTCTAATGAATTACATTGAACATATATAGGTATTATGTATTGATTTTTACATAAATTAAAATAAAATAAAATAACAAATTATTTAAATAAAATGTTGGGTTTAAACAATAACGCAATGTTTTTCACTATTCATTAAAAATTGAAAGTTCTCAGAAAAATACCAAAAATTCACCCTAAGATAATATTGATATTATGAATCCAAAAATGAATTCATTTTTGAAAATTAAAATTTATTAAATTTAAAAAAGTGGGTATTACTATTCATAACAGTTATTTTTATTGGTCGTGATGTGTTAAAATCCCTAGTTGTGTACAAAGCAAACTACTGAAAAATTCAAAGGGAAACGTACCGTGGAAGCTTGGGGTGTTACAAAAAGTGTATCATATTTATATTTAATTATGGCCCATGAAACTAAATATCTACATAGAAAATGGAATATATCTGAAGTACTTGCTTTATCTATCATGAAAAAAATTAAAATTTCAAGTTAAATAACTTTTAATATCAATGTTAGTTTTTGTTGAGTGAAATAAACCAAGATTCAAATATTCTTTAAAATATCTAATGCTCCTTTTAATAAACTTAATGTGAATTTTATTAGGGTCACCTTGATATCTATAAAAAATATAAATTGAAAACATTAAATCTATCCTAGAATAATTTAAATATAATATAATTCTAATCATAGATCTATAGCTTTTAACATAAATTTATTTTATTGATTTATCTAAATCTAATTTGAATGAGGTATAGATGTGAGTATTTTCACATTTATAAGATTCTAAACCAAATATATTAACTAACTCTATTGAGAACATAGATTTATTTTTAAAAATGTAATCATTTCATTGAAATATTTTAAATGAAAGGGAAAAAATCAATTCCCCTATCATACTCATATTAAATTCAGATATCATCTAATTTGAAATTATTGTACATAGTTTTTAACTTGTAGATCCTAAAATAATATACCATAATCAATTTATACAATCAAAATATGTTTTTAGTTTTCATTAATAAACAATGAATGATAACCCTTTTGTTTCTTAAAATTGTTTTCCAAAAAAAAACTTGTTACCCTATCATATCATGATCGATGAGTTGTTTCAAACCATATAAATCTTTAGATAGTTTAAAAGAATGATCATGATTTTTTTCAGTTTCAAAACCAGGGTGTTTTCTAACATATAATTATTTAGAAATATAACCATTTAAAAATGTGCTTTTAACATCAATTTAAAACAATTTAAAACTATGAAAATAAGAATAAGATAATAATATCATAACAACTTTTAACCAAGAAACAGGTGAAACAGATTATTAAAAATCAATGCCTTCTTCTTGAGAATATACTTGATAAAATCATCCATATTTCTTTTTAATTATATATATAGATTCATCACATTTATTTCTAAATTTAAATTTGGTTCTAATAAAATTATAATAATTTGGTGGAACAAATAATTTTCATAAATTATTACTAATAAGCTAATTTAATTCATGTTTCAAAGACAAGGTCCAATTATAATCATCTACAACCCCATCAAATTTCATAGAAAAAAATTAAAAATAAAATAATGACAAACTCAAATATTCATAACAAATTTTCTAGTTTGAGAATTTGACTTAATATTACCAATCACATTATATATTAGATGATATATATGATTTTTCCAATATCGTTTGATGAATATGTTGAGATTGGGAAGAAATATTCAACCCCTCAATATGGGAATTTTTAATATGAGGTTCTTCATTATAAAATTAAAATCCTTAAATTCTACATCAAGTTGATCAATATCATTTTCTTTATTAATCAAAGAATTTTCATTAAACAATACATGAAGTGATTTTTCAACAACCATGGTAAATTTATTATATAATTTATATTCATTAATATTGTTTGAATTACCTTAGAAAATACATTCATCAGAGATTTCATCAAAATTATCAAAATTATAATCATTATTGAGAATAAAATAATTACATCCAAATACTCTAAAATAATATTTTTGAGGCTTTCTTCCCTTTAAAATCACAAAAAGTGACTTTTCCAACAAGGGTCCTAAAATAATTCTAATAAGAAATTTATAATAAGTATTCAAAGATTCTTCACAAAAATATTAGTCAATTTGAACTCATTTAATTTGGTCCTATCAATTTCAGGAAGTGCTTTATTATTCCTTTCAACTACACCATTTTTTGTGGTGTTTTAGGTGTTGAATATTTTTAAAAAATACCAATTTTGTTCCCAAAACCAGATAAATTTATTATTTTTAAATTCACCACCATAATAATTTTTAATTGACTTTATTTAGGATCATTTTTTATTTTAATTAAATTTCAAAAAAGTAATAAAGGTATATAATGTTTCTTATTGAAGAGTAAGAAATTAAACCCATGTGTACCTATTAAAATCATCAGTAATAAAAAAACAATATCTTTTACCACCATAAATAGGTGGGTTTTTAGGTCCAAATAAATAAAAATTACTAATATTAAGAGGAATTATAGTTTTTACTACATTAATTGTCTTGAAACTACTTTGGTGTTGTTTTCCTTTCATGAAATAGTTGAAAAAATGGTTTCATCCACCTTATTCTTTGGTAGTTTCAAGACTATTGGATTTTTGAAAAGATTATTCGTAGATATAAAATTATCATTTCCGATCCTCCTCTGCCAAAATATTTAATTAGATTGTAAAAAATTTAAGCTTTTTAATTTTTGAGCACTTAATTCGGAAAAAGTAATTGGGTAAATGTTGCCTTTTTTATTTTTATAACTCAAAACAAATTTATCTGTGAAAAAAAATGTATATAACATTTTGAAATTTGGTATACATTCCATTATCACATAGCTGAGGAATTCTTATTAAATGATATTTCAAATATTCAACATAGAAAAGTTTTGTGATAATAATTGAATTAGAAATTTCAACTTCACCAAATCCTTTTACATTTTCATTATAATTATCACCAAATGTTATATTACAACCATTAAATTGATTAAATGACCGGAATTTTGACATATCACAAGTAATGAGACTTCATAATCCACTATCAATATAAAAAGTACCTTTTTGGTACCCATGAAAATTTTTGTTTGACGAGGTTAGCATATGAATTATTAGGAAACCAGATATATTTCAATTTTTTATAGGAAATCATAAAGATAATGATTTTGAAATGAAATACCTATTATGTAAAATATATTGTGAAAATATTAGAGAAAAATCATTTTTCACAATGAACATTCATATAAAATCAAAAAAATATAGAAGTGTATGTACTTCCATTAGTGATTCTAATAGACAAAACCCTTATACATTTTGGGTATATTATTATCATAATCCTGACTGAATCTCCTTTTATTCATTTTCTTAACCCATCATTTGGTCAAATCTTTCTTGACCTTGAAAGAAATTTGATAGATTTTTCTTTAAACATTTGATTTCCTTTACGAGATATTCATTCTCTTTAAGAAAAATGTTAGAATTCCTTATTTTATCTTTATGATACTTAGACATGAAATCAACCACTCTCTTTTTATTATCATTTTTATTAAGATAATTTTTTAGATATTGTTTTTCAATTTCCAGATATATATGTAAATTTTTTTGTTATCATATATATGTTTCTTCTTATTTTCACTCTCCTTAAGAACATCCTTATATTATCTCTTAAGGTTCTTATATAAACCTATTAATGTTTCTACTTAATTATTACTCTATCAAATTATTTAAAAAATTCCAAAATTATTGTTTTTTTAGATCCATAATCATATGATGAATAATAATTAGAGTCACTAACATGATTCCATGAATCCATTAATAACAACTTTGACACGTCCTTTTTAGAACTATTTTATCTATTAGTACATGAATTCTCAAGTAAACTTCGTCAATCTTCCATTTACTTATTTTCTTTCTTATATTACATCCCCTAATTTTGGTTCTTATTTATTATTAAGAAATTGAGATTGATGTCCCCTCTCACCCTAAACCCATAAAAAATTACATCTTAGACATCATTATAATTAAAATTACCACTCTTCTTAACCTTGTAAATATCCTTATGATTGTATTTATAGGATCTAATTGAGTTTCATTTCTTCGTTAAATATCAACATTTTGTAACATATGTAGTATCATTTCTATCACTATGCTATAACACAATATCCACATAATAACTTGAAACATTTTCTTTAAATGAAATTTACTTCTTCATTGAATTTTCAAGGTCAGAAAGATTTTGAAACTCCAATTGACATTGTTATAATGATCCAACTATCTCATCAATAGTGTATTCCATTATTTACTTAATTTATTATACAACTACCTTTTTTTCATGCCACTTCATAGGAAGTTATCTAAGTACACTTTCAACATGAAGATGATTTTCAAGAGTCCATCTTAATTAAATAATTCTATTTATAATACTAGTAAATCCATAAAAAATTTATTAATAGTTTTATATTTACCAATCATAAATTCTTGATATTTAGCTCTTAAAATACATAACCGAGTTATCATATGTTTATTCTAATCTAAATGTGTATCTTGTAGAATTTTCCAAATTCCATGAGAATTTATCCAAGATGAAACAAGATTATAAACATGTATATTTATTAAAAAATATTTGATATTAATCACCTTGTAATTCATAATATACATTACCAATTTACTACAAATTAATGATTCATGATCACCATATGTAATATTGTACATATTTTCCATAATTGTCCAATGATCAATGGATTGTTTTTTAAGAATGACATTACCAATAAACATAGTTAGTACCATATAAATGAGGTGTTTTTTGAGGTATCCATCCATCATTTAAACTACTATATTAAAATGGTCTTTCCCCTTGATGGTAAGTCAGGAAATGGTTAATAAAAATAAAAAAAACAGAGATACAGTTCTGGCTCTAATACCCACTGTTGGTCCAAATTTAAGATGGAAAATTTCCCATGAGGTGGGGGGGTGGGGAATTGGCCTTTTAAAATTCATTTAATGTTATATCGTGATTTTAATGTAAATTCAGTTGAAAATGAGATGAAATTGAACATAATTTATTTTTATAGTGGGTTGTATCTAAATGATCGTAGTCCACTCTTCACCCCTCTCATGCATAGAGAGTTATGAGACCCACTATAACTAATAAAATGGAATATTGCAGTGATTTTTTCCTATTTGGATCCATAAACTAATTAGAAATTCTTCTTCCCCCTAGAGGTTTAAACCTAAATAGAACTACTTTTTTTCAACCTTGATCCACAACCCGAACCGCCTACCTTTTTTCCCTTGATGTACAACCCATTGCGTGAGTTTTTTTTGGGATTCACAAACCAATTATTTACCTTTTAATTGGTTGTGTAACCATATAAAAATATATACACAAAAAATGGATGGGAAGATTTAAAATCCTCTAACATGATGATTTATTTAGATTTTAAGTGACGGGGTAGAAATCAACCCTCTAGTATTAAGGAATCAGAGAGATTATGTTCTATTTTAGAGTATCTATTGATCATACAAAATTCATCACTCATATAGTTCATGAATATCCTCAATATATGTTCCTTTAAATATTTCTATCAACTCTATATAAATGGAATTTCATTGTACAAATCATCCTGAAAATTTTCATACCATTGTATAATTCATTTTATTGAAGGAATAATCAGACATTTATCTTTATCAAACTACTTCACAATTTTTCCAATAAGTTTTTTCATGTGTATATCATTTATAAATAAAAAATATATTTATGAAAGTTATAATATATATTTTTAAAAATAACACAACCTATTAAATGAAACTTGTTAGAACATTTAATATAGAAGTAAATAATTATTATTATTATCCTTGGAATGTTTATTGATAATAAACATGGATCACACTTTATATTTATGTGGATTTTAATTTGAATATTTCAGGTTCCATAATATTCATTGCGAGTGTCAATACATTATTAATCCCATATAAATAAGATTGAATACATAAAAAAAATTAAAACATGTTTTGATGAGTTATAAATAATTAATAAGTAATTCTAGATTAAATAGAACACAAAAAATATTAATATTAAAAATGTTGAAAATTTAATATGAAATATTCTTCAAAACTCAGCACATTTTTGGGTTTTATAATATCCTGTATATTTTTACTGAACCACATAGGGAAAATTATCATAGGTGATTCATGTACAGAAATCATGTAGTAAATTAATCATGTATGATAATTCATGACATATATAAAATTTGATGTATTCTAAATCTAAAATATGTAAATAGATTGATTTATCAAATAATATACTTAAAAAAGACCCTCTAAATGGCTGAATCAACTTTTTTCCTATTTAAATATATTGTGATAATTTCATTATCTTTCCATGTAATTAGTAATCACCTTAATATGACTTATATAGGTCAGGTTATAGTTAAATTATAGAAAAATAGTTATATAAGGCTCTAAAATATTTATTGAAAACATATAGTGAATTTTATCCAATTTTAGGAGATGATATAAATAAATTCATGGTTTTATTTATTATAAGGCCCCAGCCTTAAACCCTACTTAATCTTGAGTTACTACAAGATTACACATTGAGGATCTTTTCGGGTTTAGAGTTTTAGAGAATTAGATCATAAAACTTGAATTACATTCCACATATAAACAAAGTGGTTACATAAAGATAGTATTCATATTTCCCATCAATGGAAACATATTTAAAATAAAACATGGATTCTTTCTTGACACTTCCTTGACAGTATCATCATATCATGTACCTTTCCCTTGACCTGTGAAAAACATTTCAAAAAAACTTGGGATGAGCATAAAAGCTCAGTAAGGGATATAAAAATATGGAAAGGAAACATGGGTACATATATATATAAGAATGAAATCATACTTTACCCATAAAACATAATCACTTTAACATACCTCATCAAATCATGAATAAATCATAGAAATCATAAGACATAAAGGAAACTTGAGGCATTCATAACATTCTTACGTAGGGAGTAACCCTCTTGGTTATGTTTGGAATACCCATCACAGTATATTCCCTAAATCTCTTCGGAGAAACCTTAACGTTACACTCCTTCGCGTTACCCAATGCATTGGAGAGATATATCGGGCTCACCCACCCTTAGTTTATCAAGGAACCACCCGTCTTCATAATAATGGCCAAGAACCTCAACATAATCGTATCACATAAAACATGCATAAAGGAAACATAACATTTCCACCTTTCAATCACAAGATATCAATACAACAAATTGATATAAAAACATTATGAAAAACATTTTCAATACCAAAATAAAAGAAAAGTAAAATATGGTATTTATTTTTCTTTTAAAAAAAGGTATGGATTGTAGAGGAAGCTGAAACTCAAATAATGGTCACGGCGGCGGAGAAGTCGTTGTCGACGTATACGTACGACAAAAACATTCCCTTTTTTCGTTTAGTAAACGCTTCGTATAAAAAAGATTCCTTTTGGATAAACGTAAAGGTCAAAGGGGTTTATACACCGTATAAAAGAAGGTTTTGTATAAAACAAAATATGCCTCAATGAAAGGAGATTGAGACGAAGTCCCATACCTCGGGTCCGACTTGACTCGGTCGTTCTTTAATCTCCTGAATAATAAACTTGAGTTAATTTATACTTGTTTAACAACCTTTTTCAAGTTCATTATTCCATTTATATCACTTATTTCCATGTCATGAACACTATGTAATTATTTAAGTTAAAAACAGTCGTTTTAACGATCATTGGTACTTGAGTAAAAAATAAGCCCTTTATAATTACAAGTTTTTCATGTATCCATTATGTCCAGAATGGTATTCATGATGTAGATATCAAATATGTCATGTATATCCAGTACATTCATGCATTTATAATATTACATAATCATTTAGAGGTAAGAAATGAAATGCACCGTTCATGGAGACGGTAAGCCGTACGTACGCATGAACGCTACTTTCATTTCTATTTCGTATTTTATAGAATGGAATCATAATGATATAAAGGTATATTATAATTCCAGTGTAATATAATATATAATATCATAACTCCATCCTTTATATGTCCCACATATGGTATTTAACGAATCAAATCACTTTGAGGGGGCGGTAGTCCACACTTCCTTAAATGAAGATATCACGTTTACCCGTAATGGAAACCATAATGGTATGCCCAAAATGAAAAATACAGAAGCTTAAGGAAAACATAAACATATTATATATCATATATAAATATAGTTACATCTTAATGGACACCTTTGAAGGTGTTAAAAGAATGTTGAACAATCATCGTTTCGGGAGGCATAAATTCACCATCCACGGAAACAGTATGTCCTTTAACCATTAGGTGTAGGTGTGTGTAAGTGTAGATCGAAGCCTTCTTATAAAAACATCCTAGTATATTGAAAATACTGGAGTTGTTACAAAAGAAATGAATAAAAAGAGTTTAGGGGTTGGAGAAGCAAAATAAAACAAAAGGACTCAAGTGAAGACATTACCTTAAAATTGGGTAACTCCCTTTGGTTTGAGCTCAAAGGCTTCCTTGGGAAGAATTATACCCAAATTGAGGCTTCAAGGAGTAATAGAGGGAAGTTTAGAGACAAAATGGGTAGGGTTTGGCCGAGCCAAAGGCTTTGGGAGTGTGGGTAAGGAGGTAGAGGTGGGGGCCTTTTATAAGAGGAGAGGAGGGGCACTCTTGGAAAGTAAAGATAAGTTACTTTATTTTAAAATGGGTTTCGGATTAAAAAGGTCCCACATTGATATAATTAGAGGTTACGGTGATAAGGGTTCGAAATACACTCATACAATTGGTTTTGGACATGTGTAGGTCTTATATTTTACATTATCTTTCCATTTTATTTAAATCGTTAAATAATGAGGTCATCACTGCATCATCATGATGTCATAAATAATTTAATTTATTTAAAGTATAAAAATTATAAAAAAAATACTATGATGTAGGATATCTTTTTAGATTTACAATGAATAATTATAATCAAAAATCTGATCTGCATAACCCCATTTAAAAATTGATTTAGTAAAACATATCATGTTTGTGTCATTTTTACTTTATCATTAAATAAAAAGATATTTATGTCATTGTCCAACCAAAGTGGCTCCATGGGGTCTCCAAGTTGACCCATGGATTGTCTTGGTCGGAAATGACACATCCAATGAAGGTAGGACATGTGTCTAGGTTATTTCATTTTATTAAAACATTATTCTTACCTTAAACTACACTAATTACCTCTAATCGCGATTAAAAACTTAATAAGTTACTATTCACAAAAAAATTATTTTAATCCCATTGAACCACATTTTGCTTCTTAATGACAACCATGTATGTTGGATTTTGGAAATTCAAAACACAATGATGGAAAAATTTCATTTAAATGGAAAAATCAGTTTTTATAAGTACCACTTAGTGGTTTCACTATTCATAAAAAATTGAAGTTTTTCAGAAAATTACCAAAAATTCACCCTAAGATATATTTGAAATCATGAATTCAAAAATGAAGTCTATTTTACAAAATTAAAAACATATAAGTCACGTTAATTAATTTAATAATTAATTCCCACTGTCATGACAAATAGCGTGTTTTTATGAAACAGTAAGTATCAAAAGATTGATACCAGTTTAAGTCCAATTTCAAAGTGAAGTTGATTCCAATTACCACCATTGGATTAAATGGTAAAAATATATTCTAATTACACATTAAGACCACTTAAAAGGATAATCTAACCATATAATTAAATTAAATGAAAAAGAATTTTTGATGTAAAATGCAGTATTTTTCACTATTCATTAAAAAATGAACATTGTCAGAAAAATACCAAAAATTTATCCAATGTAAATTTCAATGTCCCAATAATAATGAATATGTTTATTTTGACAAATATAGATTATAAAATTGTCAAAATTTTGATTTAAAAAGGGTTTTCCATCAAAAGGCAGTAAAATAATCTTTTAAGAATATTAGTGTATTCCATGCATAAGATTGTATTTATTTTCATTTTAAGCCTCTAAAACACTATCTTAATCATTAATAGACCTAGATAAAAATATCTATTATTCATTAATTACTTGGGATGTTACATTTATTCCCATTAAATGTATAATTTTTTTTATTTATAATGTAGTTGGAATAACTTGAATTTTTTATTAATCCCATGTTATGAATACAATATTAAAGGTAACTAATTCTAGCAATTTTCTACATGAATCAGCTATGTGGTAGAAATAGCTACGTGAATTGGCTATATGAGAGAAATGGATACATTAATTGGATTTTTGGGAATAGTTAAAAACATATATAAATTATATTTTAAGGTCTAAAATGACTTATTTATTCATGAAAAACTATATTAAAGTAGTATAACATGTTATGACCAATCAATAAATGATATTTAAATTTAATTTAATCAAAAAATATTATGATATAATCAATGTTAAGAATATTTTAGTCAATAAACTATTTAAAGTATTAAGGTATTAAATGGAAATAATATATATGTTTTTAAATATAAAACATAAATTTGTTCAAGGATTGACTGAATATATTTTTTTACATGAATATTAAACCTAATTAAGTGAATATTACATACATAACATTACGATCCATGCTAGAACCATTAATGTTTAGTGTCGTTGTAAACATGTATACATAAACTATTAGTACATAAAATATTTACAACATCTTCCACTATGGTAATCAAAACTAGAACCCTTCTTAGCCACACCATACTTAAAACCGTTATTCATATCCTGAGGCAAAGGAAACATAATAAGGGTCATGATTAGATAGTCAATTATGGTAAACATAAGAGATATGAATCAATGATAATATGGAAGTATAATATAAGAATATGGGTATGATAAAATGATCATAACTTATAATAATACCCAATAAATGAAATATCATTAATCGTGATTCAAAACATAATTATTTTTCATAATAAATCATAATATATAAGAGTGTGGAATCATCACTAATCAATCATGACCCTTGAGAACACATCATAAGTATAAGAAATATTTTTTTTGGAATAAACATCAACATAGAAAATAAATTACTCAGTATATTTTCACTATTAACACTATCATAGTACTTTGGGTTCACTCTACATTATGTTATATCCTTAATTAAGGTTTACTCCCAAAAATATCATAATGGAAATATTCACTTACTAAAATAGGGTCGCCCCCATTTTAATTCTTATTATATTATGAGCTATTAAAATTTTTACATTGAATTATAGGACAATATAATTCAACGCCCACCCATCACATAATAAAAACCATACACATGAGTTCCCCAAGATCATAATAAATTCATCATATCATCATTTTATATCCCATGGAATGGAAATATGGTTCATAAAAATTTCATCATTTTATCATAGTATAACCTATTAAATATAAATAGGATTCATAAACAAATCATCAATATCATAATAAAAAATTGAGGGAAAGATTAAGGATGGTATCATTGAAACATATCCCCAGTAAAGAATAATTAACATCAATTGATGCTAACATAGAAGAAAATTTTCATTAAAAGATCATTGAAGTATTAATAAAATAAAAATAACCTTTTCATTTTTAAATCACTTATTTAAAATTTAAATATTGGAAGAATATTTTGGAAAGCACTTTATTTTAATGGAAACATGGAAATTTTTAAAGGAATCATAAAATCACTAAGAATTCAGGATGAACAGAAATTATGATCATACTATAATTGTTAGAATAATTATTATGTTCACACCATTGGTAAAAAACAGTAACTCATTATTAAAATTAAAAGAATATTATTTTTGAACAATTTCAAAAAAATTAGGATATGGTTAAAATTTAATTTAATCCTTCATTACATAATAGTTAAAAATCATTCTTGAATTTTTTTTTAAAAAGTATATAGAATAAAATGGTTTTCTGAGGAAAGAGGGCAACACAACCAATATTTATTATAAAGGATTCTATATCATTTTGAGTAAAATTGAAAGGAAAATGGTACTGAAACATACAAATTACAAAAAATAACCAAATGAGAATATAATTTTATGGGATTTATCAAATAAAAACAATATAATTTTTGCAATATAAATTCATGAATAAATCATCCCTATTAAAATGCGATTGAAACATAAATTCCTTACCACATGGGTATCATTTTAATACTAACCCCCATGAATGAAATAACATAAAAATAAAAATTAAATTTGATTAATATAGTTTTATTAATTTATATCTTATCAAATGGGTAGTATATACACAACAAGAATGAAACAATTAGTGAATATGATATATGTATCACAGAAACAAAAGTCAGGGTAAAACTGGCCCATTTTCCAAGAATTTTTCGGTTTTAGGGTTCTAATACTTAAACCATGTTCATGGTTTCACCAAAACAATAATCATAATCCTTAAATAAGTATCATATTTTTTATCTCATAAAATATTATAATTATTAATATAATGTGAGGATGACAAATGAATTACATCACTTCATGGAGACAGTTATTTATAAGTATGCACGATTGATGCTTCAAATTTTTGATAGTTTAAAAAAATAAATTTAAAAAATTATTCACCTTTCAAAAATACTAATTATATAATAAATAATAAATATATTAATTAAATATATCTCTTTCCTTAAATTTAAAGTGGACATTAAATATGAATTACACCTCTTAGTAAAGGTGGTTTTCCACACGTACACATGATCTATATTATCATTTTACCAAAGATGGAATGATAATAATATGAATATGATATTATCATTATATAAGTATAATTATGTCATAAATATCATATATAAACATTAAATATATGATAATTATCATCCATAAATTATGGTTATACAGAATAAATCATATTGCTACGTGGAGGTGGTAGTCTACATGTATGCGGGAGCAATAATTCCATATTCAATTTTTAGAAAATATGGAGAATAATGGAAGTTAGAATATCATATTAAAATTTCAAACCATTTAGGGTAATTATTTTTTTAATGATGAATACCATATATTTATATACAATATTAGAAGAAATATATTTAAAGAGGTCAGGTAGGACAATTACATCTTCTTCAGTAGACCTCCTTTAGATCACTTCATATGGACACTTGGAATTCAATTTTAGGATGAGGAAAAACTCAAATTAGTGGATATGAAATTTTATATGAGAATTGGGAAGGTTTTGGTTGATATAGGTGCTCAAATATTTTTAATTAAGAGAGAGGATGAGTGTCCTTTTATAAAGAAGGGAAGGGTCACTCTTGTAATGTTTCAAAACATTAAAATATTATAATATAACATTAAGGGACATTTCATTCCAAGATGGAATAATTTAGAAGTAAATACTATATAAGATCAAAATAAACATAGAAAAATATGATTTAGGCAATTTTTAGGCAATTTAAAATCTTATACCTTTATTTTAACCCATGTTAACCCTTTTTATCCATAATGGCGGTAACACAAGTTTCAAACATCAGGGGATATACATATAATTATAAGATAGAATTTGGAAAAAATAGTTAATTGATAATATTATAGACCATATATACTCCCCCATGTCCTACTTCAATATTTTTTAGATTTTTTAATTACTTAATAAAATATAATTAATATAAAATACCATTATTGTCATTTTAAGAACTATTTAGATATTTTGACTTTAATAACATTAGAATATGTATTTAATTCGATTATAAACTCATTAAACCTAAATAATACATAATTAATAACCATAAAAATAATGTTACAACCTAATTAATCAAAAATATATTACTTGTTAGGCTTTAAAAATCGTTCACTTTACTTTTTCTAATACTTATACAAGAAATCTACCAATGTTTTTAAACATTTATGGTAATTATAACGTCAATAAAAATTAAAAATAAATTACCATCATAAAAATAAATTAATAATTTTAAAAATTAAAATTTATATCAATTAATAACACCTTATTATCCCTATGTTAAAATTTATGATAAATTAACAGCAAGAGAGTTACATTTTGGAATTTTATTTACTTAAAATAGTATAAATGTAATTATCAAAAGAAAAAGGATCCTAAATTACATATATCCGTTTTTAGGTTAGATATGGTTGAATTATTATCATAAAATGAAGTAAATTCACGTTTTCAGTTGATTTTTAAACCTTATCCCGTAGTTTTAACCTCATTTTACTCATTTTACCCTTAATAAGGTGACAAATATTAAGCGTGGTTTGTATTCCTAATGACTAAAAAAGGTATCTATTTACAAACTTAAAACCTAATAATTCAAAATATAGTATATATATTTCAAAATTGAATCACAAGAAGTGTCAGATATCAATTTTAATATAAATTCATAAAACATAATGAGAAATAGTTTTTACAAAAATTCATTTTAAAGAATAAAAATTAACTTATATTTAAATCATGATTATTACTAATAATAAGGGAATAAATTATGTTATTCTAAATAAATTAGATCATAATTAAGTTTTACTAATAAATTAAAAGTATAATAATACTTTTCAGTTACATGATTTTATGAAAATTAATGACAATATTTAAAAAATAAAAAATTCTCACTATTCACCAAAGAAATCAATCATTTTAGAAAAATACCAAAATATCACAATAAGTTAATTCTGATAACTTGAATCAAAAAATACATTTAATTTTATTAAATAATGTTTTTAAATGTGGTATAAAATAATTATACTTTTTAAGACAAAATGCATTAAAAATCATTTTCAATGAAAATGCATTTTTTGAGTACATAATTACTTCACTAAATATTGCATGACTGTTTCATAAGAAGTAATAAATAAATTTTTCTTTATTAGAAATATTATACATATATTTCCTAATTTTTTTACTCAAATTCATTGTCTCCAATTCTATATATAGGTAATAATAGTCATATTTAAATAATAACATTTTTATAGTATATTATAATACTCTTGACGATCGATATTGCATGTTTAGAATGTTATTGAGATTATTAATTGCTTAGACTAAATTTAATGGGTTTTATGTCCCCCCAAAATTAAAAAAATTTCATCATCTTATTTTTTTAGTCATCACTAGTTCAATATTTTAAATAACCTTTGTTTAAACCCCACACTATATAATGAGATAATAAAACTTCCATTGAATAATTGATGTGGAAACCTAATGGCAACATAAAATTCAAATAATAGGGTCCATATATAAAGATAAAATTGTTGGGAGGTAAATATATATACATGAAAGATATGAATAATATCTAAAGACTAATAGAGAGTGATAGAGAACATGGCCATGAGATTGTCAATGACTACAAAACCATGAACCAGGGAGGGGTGAAAAGACCATGAGTTCTTTAGAAATGATTATAAGAAGAATTTTTTTTAATTTTCATGATCCTGTTCATGGAGATAAAGGATTATTTTACTATTACGATATAGTTGGTGAGAAAATGATCTTACTTGATTTATATCAATTTCCTAAGAAAAATTTCAACCATTGGTTTTGCTTCAATAAATTTCCACTTCATATCGTACTACATGAAATAAATGTTCATGAAATTTTTTCTCCTAAACCACGAACATTAATTTTTAATGGATCATAGAATCCAAAAATGAATGAAAATTCTATCCTCCAATCTCTATATATTTATCAAAACACAAATGCTTATTTCGTGATAATTAATATAAATAAATCTTCATATGATTAAATAATAAATTAATATATAAAATCTCAATAATAACAACCAATGTTATACATAATCCACACTCTAAATATTTCACCTTAAGGATCCACCAAAATATATCCTGCAAAATATAAAAAGTGAAAAATCTGAAATATTATATCACATTATTTTTTCCAAGATCATATTTAACATTTATTCCCCAATAACATAAATTAACTCATAATGTCACACACCAAACACATGAAAACCATGATCAGATATTCAATTAATATAAGTTGACCCTTTACTTAAATAATATGAATCGCCATAAACGCTTAATGGAATAATAAGTGATTTCAAAAATTAACTCAATTTATCATTAATTAAATAAAATTATAGAAAATCAAATATATTTCATAAATGAAAAAATACAATAAAATTAATCATAAATCACTTTTTCATCAAATAACTAATTAATTTTAATTCCCAGAATACTATAAAATTTACTTTATCAATATCAATCATGCCTTCATCCGAAATTATAATTATTATGTCAACATTAGGAATATGTTAAGGGTCATATCTCCATCAATCATGTGTTCTATAAAAATACACCCTTAACACTAAATCATCTTCCTAGGCTATCAGTACCATTCAACATATTATTAAAAACCCTAGAAGGAAAACTGTTGTAGAAATATCCTTATATGTTTCATAATTCCTCTAACCATAATACCATTGATAAAACAATTCAAAATTATAATTCTTGAATCCCAATACATAGAAACTTCAATAATTACACTTTAATATTTGAAATAACATATTCTCTTCCTTGGAAGAGGAGTTATCTCTTAGAATATGACATTGACAGAGATAATTACCAAGTTCAACAAACATGAAACATTTAATTATAAATGTATCTTTAGGATGAACATTATTTTCCTCAATAAATCTATTCAATATTACAAGGAAAATACTTACATTATGCCCTTATTTTACACACATAAATAATCTTCCTATTCATTTTATACATTTTCCAAGGTTCTTCTTCCCACATACATATTATAGAAGTTTCTTAATATTATTCTTCCCATGGAATTCATCTACTAACATACCATTAAACTCCATTTTTCTATTGTTACGTGTGTTGAAAAAAAATCATTCAATTTGATGTTGTTAATCATGTGACGATATATGTGACTAGGAATTGTCAGAATCATTTTCATTATATTCCCAATTTCATTTGGTTTCATATAAGGAAAATCACTGCATCTTTTGTAACATTCACCATTAAAACAATCACTTTTGGTTCAATCCATTGACCAAAACCAAGAAACGTCATGTGAGAAACAATGATCATAGTGAGCGATCATGTAATCATGTAAAAATTATTCATAAGATTTCTAAATAATGACACTTGGTTTTCAATGTTTGAAACCATAGGTGTAACCTTGGTCAACCATGATTTTTATCAATTAAAATCCCTAGTAATTGTTCAAAAACAAAATGTGGAATTTTCTGCAGGATTGTATAGCCAAGTTTACCATCATAGAGACACTCACCAGGAACTGGTGATGATCAAGTCATTAAAAAATCAACCTCATTGAGATTTATTACACCTAGGATAATCTGTGCCGAAAATACATCCACTTTAATATATCTAGAGAATGATGTATTTTCTAGGAAAAATGAACACTATAAACTTTACCAATGAATCATTATATTATCCTACACTTATAATTATCCAAAGGGTTTTCAATAATATTATCTAACTATAATATCCACATATCAACTAATCATTTTCCAAATACCAAATATAGATAACCATACATTTTTTATATAAATATTTCATCTTATTTAATAAAAATTAAATACATAACATTATGATCAATGTCAAAACTGAAATGTTTTTTTTCAAATCATATATTCATAAACAATTGGTGTATAAAATATTACCTTTATCTCCCCTAAGTTCTTCACAACTATTAACCTTCTTAGACCCACCATACCTAAATCCTTTCTTCATATCATGTGGAAAAGGTAATATAATAATGGGTGAACTCATATTCTTAGTTAGGGTTAATGTTTGAGATATCAATTGATGAGATCATGTTCTAGAATAAGATAACCACATGTTTATGAGAATATTATCATAATATAAAATAATCATATAAAGTATTTCAATGATCATCAGAAATTTATATGTATAGAGTTTTTGTCAACAAAAACATGTAATACATTAGAGTGTGGAATCATCATTAATCAATCATGAGATATGGTATCACATAATATTCATGAGACATAATTGTCTGTTTTGAAAATAAGAAACGGAGACCCTTTCAGTAGTCAAGTATCACATTAAATATTATCATAGAGGTTTGGGTTCATTAACCATTACATAATTTCTTTATTAAATGTTTTCTTCCAAGACTATTAAAGTGGAAAGGGTCCATTACTTAACTCGCTTCACTCCCCATTCTTCTTCTTATTATCTCATTAGATATCCATATTTACCAAATTACTTTGAGGGATATATAATTTTAGGTCCACCCATCACATAATGAAAACCATACATATATATTCCATAGGATGATAAGATATTCAACATATCATCACATCCTGACCCATGAAAAGGAATCACATTTCTTAAACATTTCATCATTTCATCATATCATAACCCATGGAAAATAAAAGGTTTTGATAAACATGTTAAAATCATAATCATAAATCCATAATAGAAATAATAGGTATGGAATTAATGGATCATATCCCCAATAAATCATAATTAAAATTAATGGATGTAATAAGAGGTTAAAAATTTTATTAGAAGATCACTGTAATATTTCTTGAGGTTAATAACCTTTTCATTATGTATCCACTTTTTTTAAATATAAAATTTTCCAAAATATTTTATAAAAAATAAATCATTGCAAGGAACCATGGAAAACATTTAAAGGAAAATTCATATCATTGAGAGGTCACGATTGATAAAACAATGATTCTACTTACGTTATCTATAAAAAAATAATTTTTTAAAAAAAGACGAGAATATTATTTTTAAAACATTTAGTAAAAAGACAAAAATTAGTAAAAATTAAATTAAAAATTCATTAAAAATAGTGAAAACCTTATTTAATATTATTTTATAAAACATGGATATGGAATAAAAATGTTTCCATATGAAAGATGAGAAAAAAGGAAAAATTTTATTAAAAAAACATCTAAATCATTTTTACTTCCAAATAGTGAAATATTTTACTAAAACAGTACAATTCCAAAAATAACAAGATGATAAGAAAAATTAAATAGGTTTATAAATTTTTAATCACATAATTTCCTCAATATAAATTAAATCATAAACAATATCAAGTAAAATAAGATTAAAACATAATTCCTTTACCACTTTGATATCTTTTGAATTATATCCCCCACGAATAAAATAAATTCAAATGAAAAATTAAATAAAATTTATATAAAGGTATTTGTTATATATTATATCAAATGTAAATTCTATAAACCAGATGAAATAAATAAGTGGTATATATGGAATATGTATCATAGAAACAAAAGTGAGTTAAGAAAACTTTCCTAAGGATCTATCTTGCTTCATACATGTTCAAATAAAATATATAATAAATATATATGTTTTATAAATATATTATAAAACCATATTAATACATAACTTACTATATTTCAACCCTTTATAATTTCCATTTATCCATTAATTAAAATTATCATTTGGGTGAAAATTGGTTTGTTTCCAAACATGTTTTGGTTTAATGGTTATAGTACTTGCACCTTGGTCATGGTCTCATCGTATTCCGAATCATAATCATTAAATAAATAAAAATATTTATTAACCATATAAACTTTTATAATTTTTCATATAAATATATGATGAAAAATTAATTATATCACTTCCTTGAAATGGTAATCTATACATACATATGAGTGATGTTTTCTCTTTTTGATGATTGAATAAAATAAGTTATATAAAAATTAAAATTTAAAGAATCATTATTAGATCAAAAATATAATATATATTCAATAAATCTTATCTTTTACAATCCATGTAAAATGTAAATGAAAAACGAATCATAATGCTTTTTGGAGGTGGTAGACCACCGGTTTGCACGATTGGTGTTATTATTTTTAAATAGATAGAAATGAACAATGGTGGATTGGATATTCTAATTAAAGCATAATTATATCATAAATATCATATATAATATTTAAATATATCATAATAACCATCCATAAATTATGGTGAAGGATATAAATTAACATCACTATGTGGCGGTGGTAGTCCACATGTACACACTAGTAATAATTTTAATTCCCATTTGTCAAAAATTAGGTCAGATAATTGTGAATAAATAATAATAATTACACTATAATATATTAGGGATATTTAACTAATTATTTTATAAGGAATACCATATATTTAGGTAAATTAGAAGAAGAAATAAATTGAATGATGTTGGGTAGTACGATTACCTCTTTTTCGATATACCTATTTCATATACCTTCTCACGGACTATTGGAATAGTATCTGAATAATTAAATAACCTCGAAATCAATGTATAGGGAATTTAAGAAGATTATTGGAAGGGTTTGTATGAGATATATTTCATAATGTGTTGTCAAAAAGTTAGAGGGTGTCCTTTTACAAGGTAGGGAAGGGGAGAACATGTAATTTTTAAAAAACATATAATATTATAATGTCCCATTCAATGAAATGTGGATCAAAATTGGATTAAAAGTGAAGTAAATATGATTTATTAACGAAATAAACTCATATATATTTATTTAGGAATTTTTTTAGGTCATTTTCACACTTATCAATTAAGCTTAACACCCATCGTTAACACTATTTATCCTTAATCGAGGCGACACATTCCCCAATTATTAAGGGTTATAAATTTTATTCTATGGTAAAACATTTGAAAAAATGGTCATGGGATTAAATATTCAACCATATATTATTCCCCAATTTTTATTTCACAATTTTTTATGTTTTTTAAATCATTTAGTAAAATATTATTAACAAAAATAGTATTTAAATAATTTTAAGAACCATTCACATAATATGAATTTAATGATATCAAAACAAATATGGAATTTTAATGTAAACATTTAACCATAAATTATAAATTATTATTAACAATAAAATTAGTGTGGCACCATAGGTAATAACAAATCATTACCTTTTTATGTTATTAAAACGATTTACATTCATTTTTCCTCTACGTGCGCAAGCATTAAGTAAGAAATTTGTGTGGATTTAAGGTAATTATATTATCACCAAAAACTAAACAAATTACCATCCTAAACATATTAATCATGTTCAAAATTAAATTTTAAATATCTATAAGTTAAGTAAATGAGATTTCAAATAAATTCTTAATATTAAACAAAATAAAAATATTTAGAAAAATCCATTTTTAACCACAAAACAATAACATATATGAAAATTAGGAATATTTAAAAATAAAATGGAATTAGTTAGTTTATTATAAATAAAATGGATCATATGTAAGTTTAATGTTAAATCCAAAATATAATTGGACATTTAAAATACATGTTTTAATGAAAATAAATTAATGTATTTGAAAAATTGTTATTTTTAACTATTCACTAAAAAAACAATCATTTTAGTGAAATCCCAAATTTTTACCTTCTGATTATTTTGATATAATTATTTAGAAAATTAGTTTATTTTTATAAAATATAATTTATAAAATTTTGATAACATAATTATAATTTCGACACAAAAATTCCAATTAAAATTATTTTTGAAGAAAATGTATTTTTGAAGAAAACTTTCTTCACTAAAAATTGAGTGATTATTTCTTAATAATTTATCAATTAATTATTATTAACTTAAATTATTATATATATATATATATATATTTCATAATTTGTTTTCTTAATTTTTTACCCTCTAATTCAATGACTAGGATATAAATATCACATTTAAATAATAATAATAATATTGTATGTCATAATTCGATTAAAGATCAGTGTTATGTGTTATGAAATCTATCAAGATTGTGATTTTATTAAAAAAAATTAGGGTGTTTGAAAAATGATCAAATTATCCTTTCGCAACCTTCTGATCAGTTTGAGATGTCATTGACTAATTTAAATACAATTGATATAGATAGATCCCGCCACTTGAGCGCCTCTCCGTATAAGGGAAACCTAGAAATGTTTCTGTTTGGGAGAGGACCAATATAATTAACACCTTAGGGAGCTACCCTATGGATGACTACTAATTTGAAATCATCGAGAGGACCTCCATTCTATATAAGTTCTCTATCACTAAGAGGAACTCTATAATATGTTACCTTGGGAGAACCTCTAGATTCTAAAATTATTGATGAGATAACAAGGGGAGGTCCACCAATAACGTTTATATTCACATTATATGGAGGATCATTAGAATTGGTTTTGTGAAATGTGAAATTATAATAGATCACTATTTTTACATATGGAGGAACTACATGTGATTACTAGGGGGAGGATCTCTAGATCTTCTAATCAAAGTACTATAGGGATGAAATATTTTCCCATAGTTTCTTTATTTCATTGGTGTGGTAATGGGAACCTTAGCCCGATGTCAAAATATATTGAATATACTTAAGAATATAAATTTCAATAGGGGTAATTAATTTCTACTATAATATATATTTCCATTGAAAATCTTTTGGAATTTCTCATCTCGAAAAATAGGGTTGGAACCTGAATCATGATCTATGTCACATAGTGTGGATAGAAACCCTCATGAGTGGGAGACCTCTTTGGGGAATATTTTTTGGTTATGAAACTATATCATTAGAATACATTGGATTGTTATGGAATATGTAATTTCTACTAATATTCAATCAGAATATACTAGAAAACATCTCAATTGTTAATGGAAACATGAAGATGGGCCTACTCTAGAGTTTTTATGACAATACAATAATGAGCATCCAAGATTCTATAGGGATTAATAACATGGGTCATATCCTGATCTATTATAAGAGTATGAGAAAACATATTCATGTATGCTAATGAGACAAAGGATATAAGAATTTTCCTAGGATTCCATTGGAATATAATGACGATATTTAGAGATGGGGGCAGTAATATAACCCATCTCATTAGTTTCTATAAAAACATAGTAGTGGGTTATATGGATGAATAATGGAATATGATCATGCGGTTCGATTTTGACCTAAATTTTATGGAGGGATCCATTGATATAGATGGGTGATGGTATATAATATTTCCCTGGGGATAACACTAGAATATTCCAAAAATATATTTGATTGCAAGTTTAAATATGAGATTACTCCCAAGATTCTATTGGGTTATGTTGATAGGATTCCTAAGTATATATAGGAATAGAAATTTAAGAATATTTTATAGCTTCAATGGTTTTTCCCCCAATGATATCTCCTTAGTGATATGGTTTCGAAAATATGGGCTAATATCACTAATGGTTTCTCCATATAATATTTCCGAGAGGTCCGGGCTGTGATGTTGGCTGTTGGTAGGATCCCTCTTAGTAAGCTCTTGAGTATCCATAGGTATATTGTTAAAATCCTTCTAAACCTTAATAAAGCAATAGAGGTAATAATTTTTATTCTCTGGGGATATAATCCCTAGGTTTTAAGATATGGAATTTTTTCCATGCATATATTAAGGCCCATCACTGGTAGGATGACCTACAAGGATTCATTTCTTTGAGGATTTTCCATTCAACCCCCAATGTTGGGATGGATCTATTGATTTTTTACTCCTAGTATAGAGCTTTCTGTAGATACTATTATAATCATTGGGTAGGTGGAAATGAACTCTTGAGTTATAGATAGATAACCTTTATTATAGAAAATGTTTGTGTCTGGTGCATCATCTATTGATGATGTCTGGGAAAATTGATTGCATTTATGTTTATCCTAGTCTGGGTAGAGAATCATACAAATGTTGAAAAAATAAATGATTTTAAATATCAATAAAAGGGTGTTCCTAAAGTATAAGTCCATAAACAAGGAACCACGTAGTGTAGAATCACTAACACAAATTTATGGTCAATAAATCTCTCCAATAATTGAGGGATTCATGTTGAGTTTACCGTCCCCTGTTTGACACACCCTCATAAATAGATGTTTTGAGTGAGTGTGGGTCTTCTTTCCAGTGGACAGAGATCCCTGGGACATTACGAATAAAAATTTATTTTTTACTTGGTCTATATTATTGGTGGTTGGATCCTCTCTTAAGGGGTCATGATGCCTAGTATATTACTCTCTTAATGTTTTAATAAAAGTTCTTAAAAAATTCCCAAAAAAATATCAAAACTAGTTACTTATGTTCAAATGATTTAAATAATTATATGTTTTAGAGTTTCCACATATTTATTTTGTTAGTGATTATATTATTGTTTAAAGTCTTCCAAGTAAAATTTTTCAATTTATCACATTCCATGGAAGTGGAGTGTTTTGTGAAGTTTGGATCAGGAATATGAGTTCGTATTTCAACATATCCATGTTAATGGAATCAAAATAGACATAGTTTGGTATAGTTTAAAAGGTTAAGTCATTCTTTTTAAGTTTACATTATAGGAACCAAATTGGATCCTTTTAATTTTGAGCAAACACATCTTGTTAATGTTCCATTTATGGTAGTGCATCTGAAACCTATTCTATTTAGACTAACAATATATGGATTGAAATAAATCTTATGAATTTAATTTTCATTTTTCTTGAACTAAAAGTTGATAAATACCTAAAAATAGTTTGTGTAAGATGTAGGCATGAAAAACACACTACTAGAATTTTAATCTATAGACATAGTGTATATGTGTGGCTATGGGACCTAAAAATATGGATTTTATTGGCATGGAAATAGGGCCATAACTATAACCATGTTTTCCACCATGGTAGTACACTTATATCCACAATTGGAAACCATGGCTATTGGAAACTCCATCAAAATCTATAGCCATGGTTTAAAATCATGGATTTAGATCTATAACCATTTGTTACACCATTGTGGTAGAGTTATAACCACGGTTTAAAACCATGGATACAACCCCTTTATTTATGAAAAAACATACAAGGCTTACTCCCACGGTTGTAAACCATGGATATATCAGTCAGTTTGCATAAAAAATCAGTAGGTTTGATACACCTTATTCACCATGAAAACTACTACTAAAACTCAGGAGAACCTCACTAAAATGACTATAAAATATTACAATACTTACACGAGGGGAAATTAGATTTCACTAAAACAATATTAACTGAAAGTGAAACAGTCCTTTAAAGACCAACATAATGAAGAGCTATAAAACAAATTGAAGTAGGTAGATTTCAATAAAATCTCCACTTTTCTACTTCTTCATGTTCTTTGAGATGATCAAACTCAGTTTTAGCATTCTGTTCACATGCCACTATAGAATCAAGATCCATCTCCATGTATTTAAATTGGGAAGTGGCCTCACCCACCTTGAAAACTCCGTAATAAATTATTCCTTCTTAGCTAGTGATAAAACAAGATAATAAACAAGATTAGAACTGTATACTCTATTCTAAACAACACTCTTATGTTTCCTAAATTCATTCACTATATGATTCAAGTGATCACTTTCATCCATGACTGATGTAATGTAATCAATGGTTGTTAAATAGAACAACCATAATCATGAAATCTTCATTAAATAATCAACCAAAAAATATCTGAATTTTTTCGATGAGACTCCCCTGAAATAAGACATGTATCTCCCAAATTCATATAATTTTAGAATAAAAGAGTGGAATCCACGAGGCTTTAGACTGTGAAAACCAATTAAAGGATAATACTATGTATTCTAGACTGAATCTATAACCTCAACAAAAACATTGACCAGTGGATGATACCAAGAAAATCTCAAATACAAATGTACTACATCCTATAAACTACAGAGAAAACAAATTAAAAATTGAGAAAATTGAACTCAAAAATATTGATATCACCCACTACAAGTGGAAATGGACTATGAGTGATGTTGTTCATCCTTGATTTCTATTCTAGTGGTTCCCATGTAGAGAGTTAAATTAGAAATTAGAAGCATCCATCATAATAATATACATATTATGCTTGCTTGAAATAGTCTCCACATTCATAAATAGTGATAATTCTTCTTTCACATTCTTCTTTGTTATGATAGAAACTTCTTCATGGTTCTTCCTTTTAAAAACCTATTTTTAAACTTTTTCATCATAAAGCACACTGAATCTAGTCTTAGGGTAACCAGATATTTCTTCCTTCCACTAATATTTCATACATGTCTTGGAGGAAGGGGATATCTGCTTGATACCTTTCTTTCTTTTGATTCTACTATTCCTTTCCAAATGACCAAAGATAGAGAAAATAAAACACCCTCAAACAAATTTATATAACATACGACATTGTTTCTGAGTGAGGGTGAGATTATATAAAATCCCACTTCTATAGGGGTTAGAACCTGAAGTTATATTCCCAAAACATTCTCATTCACCTATGAATGTTAGTGATACCATAAATAAACCAACCCCTCTACCCATCCTAAGGATAATTACTAACCCATTCCAACTATGGAAATAAAGGATCCCCCTCACTAGTCTTTCCTTAACGGTCTTTGTATCATTCCCAATTGAAATGTAATATATTAGAAATCTCAATATTTTAGGATGATAATATTTATTCTATAAGGAGATTCAATTTCATTGAATTAGATGGTGGAAAATGACAAAATTAAATAGATCATTCTATTTCGGAATCAATTTTAAAATATATGAACCCTATTCCTCAATCACTTGAACATTGGACCTTTAACTGAGTGGGGAAATAAAATTGAACCGATGATGATTCTTTATCCATTTAAAATAAAACTAATTACATAGGTACTATGTTGTGAATTATTCATGGGAAGGTAGTTTATTTTATCTTGTTCAATTTCATAGTGACATTACTAAAGAAATTTTCATGTTTTCAAGGATGGTTATTTGTTTTTGATGAAATAAAGAAAAAAGTTTTTGTTAAGTTTTTTCTTTTTATGAGAATGATCGGTTCTTGTTTTCTAAAATCATGACATTGTGATCTCTAAAGTGAATGAAATTTAATATTGGGATGGATGAATTGTTTTACTAACTCCATGAAGGGAGATTAATTTTAATCCTCAAAAATGAAAAAAAAATTAAAACAAGAAATTATAGAATTAAAATTAAAGGGTTATGCAAAGGGAACCTACCTTAACCTCAAGGCATGTTTCTTTTAAAGATGAAAAATCAAATATTCCTGTTTTTTCTCTTGTACATATAGGCACCTTCACATGTAAATGAGGACACCTACCCCCTATGTATATTCTAAAATAAACATTTTTCAAATTATGTTATACACACATTATGACATGCGTACAATACTATATGAAATAAGTAGTTTAGAAAAAATGAATAAGAAATATCTAAATAACATTAGAAAATTTTTAATATGAAAATACTACATCATGTAACAGAAAATAAATTATTAATATACATAAAATTAATATATTGAAAAGTTGATTTATAATATGATTACATAGCATATTACTATAGAATATTCACATATTATATGGAAAAAATATAACTAATAGTAGGAGGAACAGAATAATCAATATTGTCAAGATAATGGAAAATTGGAAAATCTTACATAAATAGTTATCACACAAAATAAAGAGTGTGGGTTTCCCATTTCTGCAGTATTATTAATTAATGATAGTAGTTTTATATGATTGTATTTTTATCCATCTTCATTTTCATCCGTGTTAAGTGTTTCCAAAATCATTTAAAATATATTATTATAAAGAAAATAAAATTATAAATTGTACATTATTTAGTCCTTTTAGATTTCATTCTTTTCATGTTAAATCACCACAATACTGATTTGTATTATCTATGTATCTCAAGATTAAAATAGTGAAATATATTACACCTTTATCAATGTGTGGAAATATTTGTTCTTCAAAATATTTGAGCCAATTTATGATAAATAAAAAAAACTATTTTGTTATCAATAGTAAATAGAGTAGGGTGATATAAGCAAAGAGTAAATATAAGATAATATATATGAACATGAAACATTGGATTTCAATATGCGCTAACAAGGAATTTTATTTTTGTAGTTGAAATGTAGATAATTTTTATGATGCTAATGTTTTTCAATATTCATATAGAAGAAAAATATTTTTAAAGAATTTTGATTAAAATTTTTTGATAGAAATATAGGTATACTACCATTATTTATACAAAAGTTAACAATATAAGAATAGAAATATACGTTACATCAATTTTTGGTTATATTTTATATGATCACAAGTTATTTTATCATTTATTGAATATTTTGAAACATAAATTATAAATCCAAGGGAATTGAAAATACATCTTATTAAATTACTCTATATGCTTAACATACTGAAACCATTTAAATGAAACGAAATGAATAAAAATATGGAAGTAGTTTAGATCTTTAATTTCATCATTGTAAATAATGTTTAACACCACAATTGATTATAGTAATTTCAAAAATATATATGAGGAATGTTAATAAATGAAAACTGTTTTTAGTACTCAAATATTGGGTTTTAAAAATCAAATCAGTCCAGAATAGTAGTGAACAAACAACTACATAAATGAAAGTAAGGGGAAAGAATATTTTATTTCCTTATAGAGAAAATAATTGTTTTCAAATAGTATGAATAAAATAAAAGTGGTAGTTGTTGAATTCTATATAATATAAATTAGAATTTGAACTATGCAAGTGAACTTTAATGATTAAGACATATGTTATTTTATTTTCAATGAAATTTACCTGGTTTTATTTGAAATCATGTTATTAATAAATAAAATATATAAAATAATACTAAAAAATGAAACTATAGAAGTGGGAAATTTATATTTTATATCAAATATAATTTCAAAACGTATTAGTAAACCAATTCAAATAATAATGGAAATTGAAATCCAAATCATTCTATATTTTATCATAAAAAGAATAACAAACATTTTATATTTGATCATAAAATGAATCCTTAAAAAAGGGATGGAAGAAAGATAAATTCAATAGAAACATACATCATGTGGTATAAAATCATTTCAAAATTAGTTTAATGATAAATTAAATGTATAACACAAGAGAATTATTTTTAAGAACCACAACAAAGACCAAATTAAAGATAAATGACTAAACAGAAGTGATAATCACAATGTGAAAAGTCAAATCCAAATAATAGGTGATAAAAATTTCCTTGGAGGAGATTGAAATATCATTAAAAAGGAAACAATGTGACCACATGATATCAAATAGAAAAAAAATATTTTATTAATATTTAAATTTTGTTATGGAAACAAAAAATAATGAAAATCCATAGAAAATACAAATTCATTGATGATGAATATTTAGAAAACATTGACCATAAAAAATCTTAGTAAACTGGCCATTTTTCACACAAAACTAAAATGAGGATTCATTGTCCCTGTATCTCCACAGAAATCTTCTATCGAATTAGGAAATATTGATAACGTAAAAAACACTACAATAATTATTCATTTGGGTGGTGTAACTTAAAAATATAATTAATCTTCATTAATTGAACCTAAAAATTGATGTGGGAGGAACATGATTAGTGAGAAAGGAAATAATAGAACATGTGATGATGATGGAAGCATCAAAATCCAACATTTTCATCAAGATTAATACATCCAGAAAACAATATATTATTGAAGTAATCACAGTACCATGTGAACAAAAGGGTCAATTGAGAGATAGACATAAAATAATACAACCAAGGAACAAATTTTTCAATGTTCTGAGTAACTGATGCCCCACGTACAACTATTTTTTTAATTTGAATATTTATGTTTAATGATTTATTCTAGATATTAGGAACAATCAATATTTCACGACCTTTCAATCAAGTGATAGAATGACATGGTCAATGTGATACTAAAAGAAAATTATAGCCCCTCCACTGGAATGAAACAATAAATAAGCCTCTATTGTGGACACTTTTATTGAAAGATAATACAAAGGCTATTTTCAAGTCAATTGGATAGGAATATATATTACATAGAATTAATGTGTGCTAGTGCGTTAATGTTATTTAAGTAGATACACAATCAAACATACCTATGTAAAATTTCTCTTGTCTGTTGAAAGAATTTTAGATAACAATTCCTTTAATATTAGGAAATTAATCATAAATAATATTGCGGGAATTAATAATATCATTTTACAGGAGATTCTTTGATTAAATCATGAAAATACTGATCCTAATTAAGAATTCCTACAATTAATTAGTACATGAAATGAAAGAAAATAAGAAACTAAAATTTTATATGTCATTGCATCTAGGAAAATCCATAATTGAAAAAATGAATACTTATATGTGATACCTGGGTGCAAGAAAATTATTTTATAATAAAATAAATTCATAAACATTGGGTGGATTAATAACTTGGTTAAGAAAATGGAGGGAAATGCCTCATATTTGAAAATAACCAGTCAAAGGAACCCTTAGTCATTCTATTATATTATTTTAAATTAAGTGAATATTATAGGTATATTAAATATCATGTGAATGATAAGAAAAAACACATAAAACTATTACATTTATATAGAGTTAGTTTCAGTAAAAAAAAATCATCAAAAAAGGTACCATTCTCTAGGGTATTTAAATCCTAAATTTGGTGAATATATAGGGTAAAAAAAATTAAAATATATTTTTTGGTGATAAGAGATGATTTTCCTATCTGAAGAAGTTCATACCCATTATATTTGATATATAGTAGAAAATAACTTTGGGAAGGGAAAAATTGACAACAAAGTCATTAAAATCATATGGGTAGATTGAGGGAGGGGTTGCGGGGAAGATTAAATTAACCTGACTATGGGTGTCCTGAAATTGATACCGGTAAACCAACTATTATAGACTTATAAAATATGGAGCATTGATGATATAATCAACCCCAAATAAATTCAAAAAATAAAATAAAAAATCAACCCCAATGCAATAAGTCAAACAAATTACACCCTATCTAAGAAAAATATGACAATTAAAAATACATGAAATAGAAACAAATAAATATATAACAATGAAAATTAGAGATTCTAACAATATTAAATCAAATAAACCCTAATATATGGTAGAAATCATAGGGAGTTGGGGTGTCCACGTTGGCAGAGAAGGGTCTTGTAGAAACCCGAAGCTTGACGTACATTGACATTACATTACATTTTCAGAATACTTAGTACATAACAAAAACACACACACAAGGATCGTAATAGTTTAGTGTCTTTGGAAACTCGGAATATAATCTTCTAATTGTGGTGAAAGATCTTCAACATCTCCCATAAAGATCCTCTTTTTTTACCTAAAACCTTTCTTTATATCCTGGGGAAAAGAAAACATAAAAGGGTGAGCTCAAATGCTTAGTAAGGGTAAACAAAAGAAATATCAATCACATCATATACATAAGCAAATAACTTTTGTAAATCTTAACCTGCAAAAGAGATCATAATTTCAAAACATGGGATAAATCATGGCAGTGAAATGTATTCAAAATAATCATAACATAAAACATTAAAATTTTTGGCATACACACATAATCATAGAGAATCATTTCTTGTTAGTCAAGACTCATTTCCAAGACTATCTTAGTGGAAAAAGTCCCTTTCTGAACCGAGTCACCCTCGTTTCAGTCCTGTTTCACTGAACCGGTATAACCTACCATTCCAGCCATGTCTATCTCATGAGATATAAAATCTTTACCCAATGCATTGGAGGGAGATATTGGTCCCACCCATCTCTCAATGAAACCATTCTTATGTGTTCCACAAAAATCATAAATCATACATCATTTCATAACCCATGTAATAAAAATGCTAATCTTAAACATCATGACATCATAAAACAATTCATATACGATAAAGGAATTCATAAAAATAATTCCATCACAACATAATCAAATCCATGTAATAATAGGGATAAAAAACAAACCCTTTATTATTTTAGATGGAAAATAATTTTGATAAAACACTTGAACTCCATTCTTGAGGAAAATATCCCTTCTTCTTAAAAAAACACTTTTCCTTTCTTAACATATCGTACAATTATAAACTAAAAGAAGTTGATTAAAAATAAACTTTAAAACTTGTAAAGTAAGCTTCTTGGAAATAATGTTTTAAAAATCCTTTCATGCCTTATAAGTTAAAAAAAACATTCTTCTCGTACTTTTGTCGGAAAAGTCAAAAAGTACCTCGTACGAAAAACGACAAAAGATTCCTATCATATCTTTTACTAAAAACTCACCGAAGGGTAAAATAGGATTTAAACAATTTTAGGTGGATGGAAATAATATTACATATTGAGGAAACATGTATGTGGATGATAAAATACACCCCAGTAAATACCAAAGTATAAACAATCTCGGATAAAAATGAGATTGTGATATTTCTCTTACCTTAGGTCCGACTTGCTTTGTAAGTGTCCGAACCACCTGTATAATGATTTAAATCATGTTATTGACTTATTCCAGAATCATATTCATTGTTATTATATCATATATGGTCCACTTATGACTTTATATTACCCGTTCTTTTGTAAATTCATGTTAAAGTAGTGTTTTGGGTAAAATCGTCTCATTTGTCGTTCATGTTTTTAACTTGTAATTATTAATATGATTACTTATATCATGATTACTTAATTACAGAATATAAAACATGATTTATATATATATATATTCAGAATATTCATATATATAATAAATCAGTAAATGGAAATAAATACACCGTTCATGGAGACGGTAGGCCGTACGTACGCATGAACGCTGTTTTCGTTTCCTTATTGAGTTGAACAGAATTAAGTAGATGACATTCATATATATACACATAAATACAATATCATTATTATGTTATATATTTCATGATTACTTATTATATATACCTTATAATCATTCATGAATGGTTTAAAGTGGAGAATGAATCTCATCGCGTCGTGGAGACGGTAGTCCCTACGTACGCACGAGCGATGATATCGTTCTCATGATTGTGGGACTGTATTGGAGTGTATGTATACTATTTCAGTATCAATATCACTTTATAATAATCATATATAGTTACACCATTATACCCATCCTATTAAGGTGGTGGTGGAAAATAGATTACACCACGGCGTGGAGACGGTATTCCGTACGTACGCACGCGCGGTGATTTCATTTTTCCGTAGGATGGATAGAAGGTGAATTAGGGTTGTTTCATATTTATAATAACATATCAGTATGTAAGTGATACTGATGTTATTAATTTGTCATGAAACAACTAAATAAGAATAAGTTGAAGAAGAAGGAAATTGAAAAGATCGGTAATGGATATTACCTCTTCTTTGAAATGCCTCTTTGAATCCTCCACTTAGGGAACTAATATTGGTCTTTGAAGAAGACCAGGACCTCTAGGATTATTCTAGGAAAGTGGAGAAGGGATTTTGTCAGGGTTTGGCCGAGCTTGAGTGCTCAAATTGGTGTGAGGAGGAGGGGGAGGAGGTGTCTTTTTATAAGGGAGGAGAGGGGCACCTTAGGAATATCTCAAAATATTATTTTATATTAAAGTCAAAATCGGTTTATAATGGTTCCAAAGGGACTTATTTCGAAGCTAAAGTGGGGATGGGTCGAAATCCTATCCACCAATAGGATTTAAACAAGTTTAGGTTGTTATTTTAACCTTATCAATTAGATTTAACTCTAAGTTAAATTATTTAACTTTTACCGTGTCTTTTTTCTTTCTTACACTATATGGTTAATAAACTTAATATAACATGACAAACGAACCCCAAATTGTTTATTATTAATATATATATCCTTATCTAAGTCATTTTGCCGAAAATTAGATTTTCAGGAATAAAATAACAATTAATAATATAATATTTGATTTAAAAACTATTTTGTGTCAATTTTGACACTATTTGATATATGATTTTTGTGAAAGTCATAACAGAATTATATGTTAGAACCAAGTTGATTAAATCAACACTAATATATCATAGTAACCTAGAAAATTAGTGTAATTCATAAAAAGTCTCAAATTACATTTATTTTGGTGTTTATAACATCAATTATGTAAATATTTCATTAATAAGATAATTACTTCATCATCATTGTGTCATAAATAAATTAAATTATTTAATGTCTAAAAATTACAAATAAAATACCATTATATAGGAAATCTTGTTAGCTTTCTAATGAATATTTATAGTCGAATTTATCTTATGTATAACCCCATATTAAAAATTGTTTAGTAAACAAACTTTGATTTTAACTCTTTTAACCCTTCATTAAATAAATTAATAATAAATGTCCTAATCTAATCCAAGTGGGCCTAAATGGTCATATTTTATTCCTAAGTTTGTTTTTGGTCGAATTAAACTTGTCCAATAGAATTAGGACATGTGTTAGGGTAATAATAATATCATTTCTACCCTTAATTACCCTATTTACTTTTAACCGTGGTAAAAAAAAGTAAAAAGTTACTATTCACCAAAAAATTATTTTCATCTCATTGAACCACATTTTACTTACTGACATCAACCGTGTCTCTTGGATTTTTGAAATTCCACTACAGAAGCGGTAAAATTATGTTTTATGAATAATTCAGTTTTTTTAACTACCACTTAGTGGTTTCACTATTCATCAAAAATTGAAAGTTTTCAGAAAAATGCCAAAAATTAGGCCTAAGCTATATTTGATATTATGAACTCAAAAATGATTTCTATTTTACCAAATTCAAAACATATCAGTTGCATTAATTAATTTAAAAATTATTTCCCGTCATCAAAACAAATAGCGTGTTTTTAAGAGATAATAACTATCAAAAGATTGACACTTGTTTATGTCTGGTTTAAATGTCAAATTACATCCAATGACCAACATTGTATTAAATTTTAAAAATATATTCTAAATATACTTTAAAACCACTAAAATTAATAATTTATCACTATTAATTATTTCGATTGAAAAATTTGTTTTTAATTAAAATTTAATAATTTTCACTATTCATCAAAATATGAAAGTTATCCGACAATCACCAAACTTTCACCCTAAGCTAATTTTGATATTACGAATCCAAAAATAAATTCCATTTTGAAAAATAAAATTTACAAAATTTCAAAAAGTGGTTATTACAATTCATAACGGGTAGTTTTAAAAATATTTTAATAGCATATTGTTGTTTAGTGAAACTCGTTATTGCATACTACACACGCTATCGAGGAAGGTCACGATTGCGTGTAATGCAAGGAAAGTCATGGATGCGTGTTGTGCAAGCTCCTTTTGGTGTAGCATATAACACAAGACATTAATGAAATTAAAATAATATTTTTCATAAAATCTCGGGGTGTTACATTCTACCCCCCTTAAAATGAATTTCACCCTCGAAATTCGTCGGGGTTATAAATGGTTTACTATTTGAAAGTTTCTTTGATAGAAAACCACATCGTAAAAAGGAATACCAAAACAAATATTTAAAAACAAAAGTATGAAACGTAACGGTTACCCAAATAAACTAATCACTGGGTTTCCACATAGGTGAAAATATGGATATGGAAGAGAAATCTAACCATCATGTTCTGATGGAGAGTGGTAGAGAACATGGCTATGGAAAATCCAGCAATCACAAAGCCATAAATTTGTGACGATCTAGGGTACCATCTAATTCATCATATATAAGATCACTAAGACAACATTTTTGATTTTCAAGATCATTTCCCTAAAGTTGAATAATTTGAATTAGAATAAATACTTACTTTATATTGGTACAACCTCACTGTTGTTCGTGCCTTGAACAATTTCCACTTCATCTCTTAAATAAATGAAGTTGAATTTGTTATTCGTGAAGTGTTAGAAGATCATCTGATAGAATGATGGGTCATTCCATCTCTTTCAAACAAAAGGTTAGCAAAAGTTATAAGTCCATCTTATGGTTAATCGTATATGGTTCCAAAAATGAACTTATACTTCATATATCATACCGCTTAATAAAATAAAACTAGTTTCTACTAACCAGGGACTTCCTGTAGGCTAGTGGTAGGTGATAAAGGCCAGTCGCACTTCGGTTGTGGGTTCGATTCCCACAGCCTTGTCCGATGCGATGGGCTGTCGCCCGTCCTGCAGGTTGTCCTTTTTCTAAAACTATATTACTATAACATCCCATCAATAATATCGAAAAAAACTTCTATCCTTAAACACTACTAACTTATGTCCAACATAATCCATTCCAATCTTTAGTATTATCCATAATACTGCAGTCCACTCTCATAATATAGTGAAAACGATTACCAGAGATTTAATACCATCGTTGATCCCCATATATCATAAGATATGTCTTGTTGGTCACATTCCAAACATTCAAAGGCCTTAATCATGTATTCTCATGAATACCCATTGAATCTTTGTGAAAACATGAATGCTGTTAAAAGTTAACACTTTCCACATACAAAAACCCTCAAAATTCTATATACTCAAACCATGATATCACTTAGTCCTTATATCAATCATGAGCTCATGAATACTATCAAACATTACATTTTCTTCTTATCCCTTCATTATGCGCATATCATCTACTTTCCAAAATATTTGAATCACTTTTCATGGTTACCGATACCTTAAAATTATTGAAAACCACAATAGACCAATACATAAATATTCCAATACACCATAAAAGTACCTCAATAAAATTATTATTGAATACCAATACATAAACACTTCAGTCCGTCCACTTCAATGATTGTCTTTTAATAAGTCCTTCCTTGATTTAGAAGTAACTTTTTAGGTTAGGGCATTGAGTTGGGTAATGCCCATGTTCTCCACAAATAAGACATTGAACTCCATAACAGTCTGTCACTCTATGACCCTTTTCTCCACACAGATAACATCGGTCCCTCCATTTGAGGTATTCCTCAAGGTTCTTCTTCCCTTCTTTAGAAATCTCAATCTTCCTTTCTTTATGCTCCTTAACATGCGAACATGCATAATAGTTTATCTTCCTCTTCTTTTATGAATTAGGCATACCACTATATTTCACCTTGTTAATCATATATCGTGATGACTGATTCGGCATAATCACAATATCTTTCTCTCTAGGAATTACACAATTTTGTTGCTCATAGTCACCAATTTGTTTATTGGATTCAATGTTAACCGAATTCCTTATGGTTCCCTCCATTTACTAAAACACACAAAGAATTCTGTGAGAGGCAAAAATCATTCTAGGGAAAACAACATAGTAAAGGGGGAGTACCCTCAATATCTAACATCTTAGGTTAAATTCTATGATCGTTACCGTATTTCTAGGACTGTATCTTATACGTATACTTATCCTTGGGGACACCCCTAGACATACCTTAGAAATATATCTAGGGATCTCACTAATGCTTTCACATCCTAGTTTCCAAAGGTTAACTAAACCTTTCCTCTTATACCAACTGTAGAGACCCGAAGCTTGATGTACATTGACATTACATTACATTTTCGGAATACTTAGTACATAACAAAAACACACACACACGGATCGTAATAGTTTAGTGTCTTTGGAAACTCAGAATATAATCTTCTAATCGTGGTGAAAGATCTTCAACATCTCCCATAAAGATCTTCTTTTTTTTACCTAAAACCTTTCTTTATATCCCGGGGAAAAGAAAATATAAAAGGGTGAGCTCAAATTCTCAGTAAGGGTAAACAAAAGAAATATCAATCACATCATATACATAAGCACATAACTTTTTGGAAATCTTAACCTGCAAAAGAGATCATAATTTCATAACATGGGATAAATCATGGCAGTGAAATGTAATCAAAATAATCATAACTTAAAACATTAAACTTTGTGGCATACACACATAATCATAGAGAATAATTTCTTGTTAGTCAAGACTCATTGACAAGACTATCTTAGTGGAAAAATTCCCTTTCTGAACCGAGTCACCCTTGTTTCAGTCCTGTTTCACTGAACCGGTATAACCTACCATTCCAGCCATGTCTATCTCATGAGATATAAAATATTTACCCAATGCATTGGAGGGAGATATAGGTCCCACCCATCTCTTAATGAAACCATTCTTATGTGTTCCACAAAAATCATAAATCATACATCATTGCATAACCCATGTAATAAAAATGTTAATCTTAAACATCATGACATCATAAAACAATTCATATACGATAAAGGAATTCATAAAAATAATTCCATCACAACATAATAAAATCCATGTAATAATAGGGATAAAAACAGAACCCTTTATTATTTTAGATGGAAAATAATTTTGATAAAACACTTGAACTCCATTCTTGAGGAAAATATCCCTTCTTCTTAAAAAACACTTTTCCTTTCTTAACATGTCGTACAATTATAAACTAAAAGAAGTTGATTAAAAATAAACTTTAAAACTTGTAAAGTAAGCTTCTTGGAAATAATGTTTTAAAAATCCTTTCATGCTGTATAAGTTAAAAAAACATTCTTCTCGTACTTTTGTCGGAAAAGTCAAAAAGTACCTCGTATGAAAAACGACAAAAGATTCCTTTCATATCTTTTACTAAAAACTCACTGAAGGGTAAAATAGGATTTAAACAATTGTAGGTGGATGGAAATAATATTACATATTGAGGAAACATGTATGTGGATGATAAAATACACCCCAGTAAATACCAAAGTATAAACAATCTCGGATAAAAATGAGATTGTGATATTTCCCTTACCTTAGGTCCGACTTGCTTTGTAAGTGTCCGAACCTCCTGTATAATGATTTAAATCATGTTATTGACTTATTCCAGAATCATATTCATTGTTATTATATCATATATGGTCCACTTATGACTTTATATTACCCGTTCTTTTGTAAATTCATGTTAAAGTAGCGTTTTGGGTAAAATCGTCTCATTTGTCGTTCATGTTTTTAACTTGTAATTATTAATATGATTACTTAGATCATGATTACTTAATTCCAGAATATAAAACATGATTTATATATATATATATATTCAGAATATACATATATATAATAAATCAGTAAATGGAAAGAAATACACAGTACATGGAGACGGTAGGCCGTACGTACGCATGAACGCTATTTTCGTTTCCTTATTGAGTTGAACGGAATTAAGTAGATGACATTAATATATATACACATAAATCCAATATCATTATTATGTCATATATTTCATGATTACTTATTATATATACCTTATAATCATTCATGAATGGTTTAAAGTGGAGAATGAATCTCATCGCGTCGTGGAGACGGTAGTCCGTACGTACGCACGAGCGATGATATCATTATCATGATCGTGGGACTGTATTGGAGTGTATATATACTATTTCAGTATCAATATAACTTTATAATAATCATATATAGTTACAACATTATACCCATCCTATTAAGGTGGTGGTGGAAAATAGATTACACCACGACGTGGAGACGGTATTCCGTACGTACGCACGCACGGTGATTTCATTTTTCCGTAGGATGGATAGAAGGTGAATTAGGGTTGTTTCATATTTATAATAACATATCAGTATGTAAGTAATACTGATGTTATTAATTTGTCATGAAACAACTAAAGAAGAAGAAGTTGAAGAAGAAAGAAATTGAAAAGATCGGTAATGGATATTACCTCTTCTTTGAGACGCCTCTTTGAATCCTCCACTTAGGGAACTAAGATTGGTCTTTGAAGAAGACCAGGACCTCTAGGATTATTCTAGGGAAGTGGAGAAGGGATTTTGGCAGGGGTTGGCCGAGCTTGAGTGCTCAAATTGGTGTGAGGAGGGGGGGGGACGTGCCCTTTTATAAGGGAGGAGAGGGGCACCTTAAGAATATCTCAAAATATTATTTTATATTAAAGTCAAAATCGGTTTATAATGGTTCCAAAGGGTCTTATTTTGAATCTAAAGTGGGTATGGGTCTAAATCCTATCAACCAATAGAATTTAGACAAGTTTAGGTTATTATATTAACCTTATCAATTAGATTTAACTCTAAGTTAAATAATTTAACTTTTACCGTGTCTTTTTGTTTTCTTACAATATATGGTTAATACACTTACTATAACATGCCAAAATAACCACAAATTGTTTATTATTAATATATATATCCTTATCTAAGTCATTTTTCCGAACCTTAGATTTTTTAGGAATAAAATAACAATTAATTATATAATATTTGATTTAAAAACTATTTTGTGTCAATTTTGACACTATTTGATATATGATTTTTGTGAAAGTCATAACAGAATTATATGTTCGAACCAAGTTTATTAAATCAACACTAATATATCATATTAACCTAGAAAATTAGTGGAATTCATAAAAAGTCTCAAATTACATTTATTTTGGTGTTTATAACATCAATTATGTCAATATTTAATTAATAAGATAATTACTGCATCATCATTGTGTCATAAATAAATTAGATTATTTAATGTCTAAAAATTACAAAGAAAATACCATTATATAGGAAATCGTTTTATCTTTCTAACTAATATTTATAGTCTAATTTATCTTATGTAAAACCCCATATTAAAAATGTTTTAGAAAACAAACTTTGATTTTAACTCTTTTAACCCTTCTTTAAATAAATTAATAATAAATGTCCTAATCTAATCCAAGTGGGCCTAAATGGTCATATTTTATTCCTAAGTTTGTTTTTGGTCGCATTACACTTCTCCAATAGAATTAGGACATGTTTTAGGTTAATAATAATATTATTTCTACCCTTAATTACCCCATTTACTTTTAACCGTGGTAAAAAAAAGTAAAAAGTTATTATTCACCAAAAAATTATTTTCATCACATTGAACCAAATTTTACTTACTGACATCAACCGTGTCTCTCGGATTTTTGAAATTCCACTCACATAAGCGGTAAAATTATGTTTTATGAAAAAGTTAGTTTTTTTAACTACCACTTAGTGGTTTCACTATTCATCAAAAATTGAAAGTTTTCAGAAAAATGCCAAAAATTAGGCCTAAGCTATATTTGATATTATGAACTCAAAAATGATTTATATTTTACCAAATTCAAAACATATCAGTTGCATTAATTAATTTAAAAATTATTTCCCGTCGTCAAAACAAATAGCGTGTTCTTAAGAGATAATAACTATCAAAAGATTGACACTTGTTTATGTCTGGTTTAATTGTGAAATTACATCCAATTACCAACATTGTATTAAATTGTAAAAATATATTCTAAATAAACATTAAAACCACTCAAATTAATAATTTATCACTATTAATTATTTCGATTGAAAAAGTTGTTTTTAATTAAAATTTAATAATTTTCACTATTCATCAAAATATGAATGTTATCCGACAATCACCAAACATTCACCCTAAGCTAATTTTGATATTAAGAATCCAAAAATAAATTCCATTTTGAAAAATAAAATTTACAAAATTTCAAAAAGTGGTTATTACTATTCATAACGGCTAGTTTTAATAATATTTTAATAGCATATTGTTGTTTAGTGAAACTCGTTATTGCGTACTACACAGGCTATCGAGGAAGGTCGCTATTGCGTGTAATGAAAGGCAAGTCAAGGATGCGTGTTGTGCAAGCTCCTTTTGGTGTACCATATAACACAAGACATTAATGAAATTAAAATAATATTTTTCATAAAATCTCGGGGTGTTACAGGTCTCAGGGAGGTGGTGTGGGTGCATCTGAGGAGGATCATGGAAGGTTGTGTGGCAATGTTAGGGCCATGTCGAGCAGCAAAAAGCCACATCAAAGGATGAGGGTCACTAAGAGGTGGGGTTGGGGGCATCAGATCCACGTTGGTAGGGAGGTTCGACATCCATGTCAGTGGGGATGTGGGTTTTCTATACCCGATCCACAACATTAGGGGGATGGGGAGGCTATGTTGGCAGGGAGTAGGAAGGCCATGTCAGAGCCATGTTGGAGGGGATGTGGGCCGGTAACCTCATAAGGAGAGTCGGGGGAGGAGGGGTGGAGGAATCACAAGGGAGGTATATTAGTAATAGTTTGAAATTACAATAGAGGGATAAGATATAATATTTAGGGAAGTGAGAGGAATCACAAGGTAATATGGGGTTGGGAGGAGTAAGTGCAAGTTGAGCCAAGTGCATTCTTTATCCCATGGCTTTAGGTTGGGTATAAAAAACGTTTTTATAAACTAAGTATATAAATCCATGGATAGAGGTAAAATGTATAGTAGTGACCCAATCTAGTTTATCCTTTCTGTTAGTGGCTAAAAATGTTTGGATATGATTCGACTTATAGGGATTATGACCTAGTGAGGATAGGATGGGTTATACACCAAATTATAGGCCCATGATATGTGTATGGATCATTGAGTGTAACAAAGGGGTTGATTGGATTCTTGAGGAATTATGGGTTGCATGATATGGGACATATTGGTTGGGAATGATGATCCAAGGAAGTTGTCATCATCTTCTATATGATAGATACCATTTTTATCAAGGTGATACCTATTATTAGCAACTATATTTCCTAATCATTTTGGTAGGTAAACCTAGAATGGATATATTATAATACTTCTCCCTACCATTTACAAAAGAATACACAAATAAATGGGCATACTATATCATCCATGAAAACCTAATTTTTTAAATCAAACATCTTTACAAGAGGTATAGGAAAGTAGGCACCCAAGTAGATGACATTGGAAAATAGAGCACTATGGTAGTAATATTAGTGATTGGGGAACCCATGTTTATGAATTGTGAAGGGGTATTCCTAACCATTGGACTAGAGAGAATATGTATTCATACTATAGAGACCTAAATTTTTTTCCTTTGAATGAAATTGTCTGATTATAAATCCTAGATATAGGACCAATGTGAATAGTGGCCCCTAGTATAGGATTGAGTGAGAATAGAACCACAGTGTGGAATTAGTTGAATGTAGATCATAAATTTGGTATCCAGGTGAATATGGATCCTAGGTATAGTACTTGGTGAATATGGTTACTATGTGTTGGACATGGTTAGCATAGTGCCTATATATGATAACTAAGAGAATATGGAATATTGGTCTAGGACCTAGGAAAAAATTTATTTGGAAGGCCTATGCACAACCTACTTTTGGAAGACCCATATTTGAGGATGGATTTCCATGGTTTCTGAATGGGTCCTCAATAATAATTTTCATATAGATCAATCTTGGTGTTGACCTAAAAAATGTGGTCGTTGGATGTTAAAGTATATTAAAATATGAAAAAAACTACAGTACTTATCTTTTCCCCTTATCCTAGAGTCAAAACTCTCTTGAAGGGGAACTTGGATGAGATGGTCATGGATTCGGGGGATTCTCTTTTTCACTCATCTCCCATCCCATTTCACATCTTTTTAAATTTTCGATATGAGGGTTATTATACATACTTTGGGACCTCAGTGCTTAGTTAACCACTGAAGGTTCCCAACTACTTCAAGTTGGGAGTGTGTTTTGGGAAAGAGCGTGGTTGGGAATGTGGGGCCACATGAATCTACAAAGCCAAAATTATGTGGGGGTCATGATGGTTTTAGGAATATATGAAAAACCTAAGGTTCAACATGTGGAAATAGGCACAAAACCAAATTTTTATCCCTTATGAGTTAAATTTACCAAAGTAACGATACAAATATTTCTTTATGAAAATTTATATTCCAATAAACAATTCATAAATTTTATCATGATATAAACATTTATAAAAACATTATAAATAATGAATTTAATTTTTTTATAATTGAACAATCATTTATGAACATTACCTATCATAGTGAAACATTTATATTTCACATTTATTCTAATATAAAAATTCTATTTTTCAAACATTATATGTTATTAAATTAGAACTATTTTATATTTCATAATATGTTACATTCCGGAACACATTTTTAATTATATATAAAATATAATATTTCTGTAAAAACTTTAGGTAAACTAAATATATAATATTTTCAAATAATACCTTTTAATATAAAACATTTTGAACTACAATAAAATATTTTATATTAATAATTATTTAGTTTTATATAAATCATTATATATTTTTCAACTATGAAAATCCACTTTTAAACTACATATCACCAAAGAAAAAACATTCCATCATTTAAGACCCCTATCATATTTGGAGTGGTCCCTCAAGACCCATTCTAATGAAGGTAACTGAGAATTTGAAGAAAAACATTCATTGAAAAAATAGACATATTTTTCTAAAACCGAGTCATTGTTTCTCATACATAACATTCCATGAGAAGTATCACTATTTTTATTAGGATAAGATGTTTTGACTTGAGTCATTGTAAGTCACACTTTTAAAGTCTGTTCATGGATTTGTACGGATACATCATGGTATTATAATGGAAATAAAATTTTAATTCTAAAGACCCGGAAATTTCAAGGAAATGTCTTTTCTTAATTTTTTGGATTTTTACAAGAACGCAGTTTCTGACGGCACCTGATTCTGAGGCCCGGTGTGCCCGGAATCAACTTCCGACGTTTAGCTCCTATACGTTCAGTGAATGAATGAGCGAGTTTTTCTAACTTTTTAACCGGTGCTCGGTATCAAAATATGAGGGCACTGATGAACTCGTAGAGCCGATAATTTCTTAAGGGGATCTTAAGCGCAGTTGCATTTTGTCGCATGAGGTGGTTATTTTTTTTTGGGGTTTAGTTGAATTAAATAAAATTTTTCGTGCACAAAGTTTATTCATGGTAAGTGGTTTTTTTCAACAAAGGGGGGTTAGATGTGCGGAACACACCCACCTAACCTCCCATGGGAGACTTTAGTGTGGTAGGGCCCACAGGAGACCCTAACTCCTCACCTCTCCCTCAACTGCCAAAACCCCCCTTTATCACTCTTTAATTTAAATTGTAAACTCCCCCTTAATTATGTAGTCTACACACATAATTAATGAAGTGACTCTTTGAATTAATTTTAATGGTTGTATTTCCTTTTAAAATGGGGGAAAGCTCATTTTAATATTTTTCTGGGAAAATATTGTGAGGGGAATTCTTAGAAAATTTAGAAGAGCTCCCTCCTTCTGATGAAGAACGTTCTTGACAAAGAACAACGCCTCCTACAAAGAACACCTTCGACGGAGAACGCAAAGTCACCGATGACGTGCCTTCTCTTCTTCTTCCTCCACATCAAGGGAGGAGACACCACCACGGGGAATGTTTCCATTGACGACGACTCTCCCTTCGACATCAACGGAATAGGCACTGATCTTTCGCGACGTCCGATCATCGCGACGCTTGCCTCTTTCCGCCGCTCGACGACGTGCGACCTCTTTGCAAGGTAGGGGAATTATATTTGATTTCCCATTTTTATCATTTTAGAAAAGGATGAAAAGCGCAAATCAATCTCTTCCGGTTGATCCGTGGATCGCTCATTCATGTGGAATGGTTGTGGGGTGAATATTAAGGATTGGTTGTGTTTGTTATTGATTTTAAAACCTCTAACGCGGAGGGCACATGCTAACGAACAAAGCCTGGACCCTCCACAGTTTGTTGTCGAAGTGCGGATTGACGGGCGATGATGAGGTGGGCCGCAAAGGCGTTTTGAACCCTTCACTGTAATCTACAGCTCCCGGGAGGACCACCGGCGCAGACAAAATTGAAAACAGACCACCGAAGCAACTACGGTGGTCCGCGGAAGAGCCTGCCGACACGCCGCCTTGATGGTCCGCCGCGGCTGAAGTCGCGGCGGCAGATGGCAGTCCCGCGGCCATGCGGGACGAATGGGGTGACCGGGGGTCGTAACCCCCTACGGTCAAGGGAGCGGCCCCCAAGTGGGGGGGTGCTTCAATCAGGGGGGCGCGCGCCTCCCCCCTGTTTCGCTCAGCTCGGACAACCGAGCAGGCCACGTGGGTCGCGCCAGCGCGGTAGGCCAACCGGCCAACCAGCCGCCGGTCTGGGCCACGCCCAAATATGCCGGACCTAGACCTGGTTTGGGTCGACCCGGTTATGGCCGACCCAGGGGGTCTCGTGTCGGGTCGGTCCCGGCCCGAACCCCCTATTTTCGTACTTTTCTCGTTATTTTGACCATAACATGGGCTACAGACCTCCGATCAATGCACCGTCAGTTGAGATGCGATCCTTGAATCGCGACTGTCGTTTTTGTATCTTACACTCAGGGTTTCGGAGATCTTTGGGTACGGCCGGGTTGGTTCGATCACGAAACCAACCGGGCCCTCAGAGCGGAAACACTTATATCTCGAGCTCCGGACGTCCGATTGATGTGCCGTCGACTTTGTTGGATTCCTCTTTCTGAGTCGGAACTTTTGAAATACTTATCTTAAAATTTGGACACAGATAGATAGTGTCCGGGTTGGATTGAACCCGAAATCCAACCGGGCCCCTCAAACGGAAAAGCTGATAACTTTCAGACCGGACGTCTGTTTGACGAACCGTCAGCGGTGTTGGTGATCACATTGAGAAAAGGTCCCTATGAGTATACCCTATGAGAGTTCGGGGTACAGTTGAGTTACGGCCGGGTTGGTTCGCACAGAAAACCAATCGGGCCCCTATGACGAAAAGGCTAATAACTCACAGACCGGGCGTCTGATTGATGCGCCGTCTATTGCGTTGAAACCCCTATGACAAGGCGGTCCTTTGAGATACTTATTCGTGGTACTTTGAGATACTTGGAGTATCAACCTGTAGCTTGTGGAGCGGAACCTCTCGGAGATGAGCGTACGGAGTACGGAGACCGTGTAACCGGCTGAGACCTGACGACTGCTTGACCGACTCGACTTGGAGTGAGTCGACTAGACCAGTGGACAGAGCACTAATTTATTTGTGTGCAGACCCATGGCGGATGGAGAACTTCTGTGTTTGGTTGTAGAACCGCGGTACTCAACTGGAGATTACCTTTGCAGGCTATTAGGGAGGATGCACTACTGTGTTTGGGTGGCAGACCCCGGCGGGTAGCACTACTGTGTTTGGGTGGCTGACCCACGGTACTCGACAGGAGGACTACCTCAGTAGTCTTAGGTTAGTGAGCAGTACCTTGGAGTTCTGACAGGATCACTGTACTCTCCAGAGATGGGGCTCTTCAGCAGTTACGGTTTCGATAATGAAAATCCTCGTTTGAGCTTAGTCTATGACCTTTGTGTTTACCAAATGGTTGAGATGGGTCACTTGATAACTTAGGTATATGTATGGGCATATACCTAGGTATTGGTTATCCATTGATTTCATAACTTTGTGTTTACCTCATGATTAAGATGGGTCACTTGATAAATTAGGTATATTTATGGGCATATACCTAGGTAGTGGTTATCCGTTGATTTCATAACCTTGTGTTTCCTCTTGATTGAGATGGGTTACATGATAACTTAGGTATAAGTATGGGATTATACATAAGTAAGGCTTATATGTTGAGATTATTCTTTGTGGTTAACCTTGTAGGATTTAGTGATACCTTGAGGATCTCGGGTTCCCTACTGAGTGTCGTATACTCACCCCTGCACGGCCTATGCCCACACTTCATTGTGTTGGTTGCAGACGATGGGCAGCGCTGACAGAGGCCGAGTGTTCAAGGACTGGACGGTACCCGGAGGTGGACCTCGCAACAAGTCAATATTCGGAGGTGGACTTCACACTGAGACGATACTCGGAGGAGGTCGACGAGCGAGAGCGTGGTGGAGGTTATCTGTACCTACCCTTCATGTAGGATCTATGGTGGACGATCCAGGAGCTGCACTATTTGTACCTACCCTTCAGGTAGGATTCGAGGTGGACGACCCAGGGGATGCTTCTTTTCATCCAGCTGTTTGTCTTTTCTATTGTACTTTCGTTCAGTTGTAGCTGTACTTTCAGTTGGGTTTGTATTCTGGCCCACTTACTTTTCGGTACTTAATTTTGTACTTAGTGTATTACTTCCTCTTGTACTAAGTGGTGTTTACTTTACTATTATAAAGTCAATGCCTTCCCAGTTATCGGGATTTATGACTTTGGTGCTAGTCGCCAGCCCCAGGACTATGGAAGGCAAGCTTGGGGTAGTCACGACATGGACCCCGAGGATGGGTCGTGACAAATTGGTATCAGAGGAGTCGGTTCTACCGCAGAACTTATAACTCTGATTTTTCTTTACTCTGAAGAAATAGTGTTAAGGGTACCGAGTGTGGTTTTCAGTTCAGGGAGTCCAGTGTTGTTGTGGGCAGCTGACATATCCATATACCAGGACCCTGACAACTGATTTCCAACTTTGTGCATGAAAACACTGATTGCATGTGTATTTCCAAAAGTTTTTAAAAAACAGATCAAACCAGGTCATCTCACCAGGTATAAATTATTTTACTATTTCACGTTGTTTCTTTCAGGATGCCTTTCCACAGACGACCATCTAGATCCCAGAGGGATGTGCGTATTGACAGCCTACCGAGCGATGAGGCTTTGGTACAGGGCCCTATTACAGTTGAGGCACCAGTGGAGGCACTAGCGGTACTACCATACGTTGGGACACCGATGCCACCAGCCCCAGCAGTAGGTGATGCATGTCTCTTGAGCGCGCTGCACGTGTTCCAGCGCCAGAGGTCACCCAGGTTCCGGGGAGAGACGGACCCACAGGTGGCTGAGGATTGGCTGGAGGCTGTGGTGAGTGTCTTCAGGCTAGTGGGGACGCTAGCAGACTTCATGGTGATATTTGCTGCCAGCCTCCTTCAGGCAGCAGCTGAGATATGGTGGAGCCACATGTTCCAATTTTACGACGGGATGACCTTCACATGGGGAGACATTGAGACCTTATTCAGGGTGGAGTTTATACCAGTGGCTCTAAACCCCGAGCGTGTTCAAGAGTTATTGCCTTTGCCGCATGATTTTCCATCAGTAGCCGAGTCATCTGTAGGAAGTAGACAGATGATACAGTGGTCCAGGAGGACCAGACATACAGGTGGTCGACCGCATGACTCAGTATTGGTGGTGCGGGGCACCCGGGGTGGGGTCAGAGCCAGGTGTGCCAGAAATGGATAATGTTACTCCTGAGGCAGGAAGGGTCACATGGCACGTGACTGTCCGAATACCCGTACAGTTGATCTACCGGTGTTGGAGGAGCCACCGAGACAGAAGCAGCGACGGGTGCTTGAGCAACAGCCGAGCAGTGGAGAAGGCAGTATAGCTCCGGAAGCAGGTGGACAGGAGCGGAACTAGTGGATAAATTTTGTTCATGGTACTTCTAGTTCCATGTTGTTGATGTTTTTTTGTGTCTTTGTGCTATGGGCTGCTATAATAAAATACACTTATCTTCATGATGTTTTCTTTCCTTTCCTTTTGTTTGGTTGATACTGAGAGGTCCTGGTTAAAAATGTTGACTTGACCCTCACTTTTGAGATTTATACTGGAGGAGACCCAGTGACCTCACACTAATGCCGACAGTGTGACTCGACCCTTCGAGACGAGAGTGACGGTTGGATCTCTTGGTAGTAACGTCGTGGCCTTACGATGACATCCATGGAATGAATGCATCATTCATGTCAGGATTGATCGTATTAGGAAATGGGTGTGGTTCATCTATGGGATGAGACCGAGTTTCTATTTTCGGCAAAGGAGAAATCTTAGCAGCTCTTACATAGGTAAAGAAGGTGCAGATCATCCAGGAGCAGATGAAGGCTGCACAGTGCAGTAAGAAACAGGAAACTGATGCCAGTCTTAGAGACTCGCGCATGTTAAATGTTTCAAGAAGAGGAATCTTTAAGGAGAGCTGAGTCTGCGAAGCAGCAGACGTGGAGGCAGATCTAGGAGAGTAGCATGAGGTGGTGTAGATTTTAACATGCTACAACCACCCACCTTAGTTGTCCCTGCCAGGCTCAGGGAGCTGGAGAGTAGGGGAAGAGTGCAGCTGCATGCGGTCAAGTAGTGTGACCCAATGGCTCTAAAAGAAATTATTCAACGGACAGTCCGTGTCCACTATTAGTTGCCGTAGTAATAGACGTCGGTATGAATCATTCCTTCCTTTCAAAAAATCTTGTCCCAGACCTAGAGTTTCTGGTAAGCCGTAGACTTGACCCTCACGTCTGGAGATACCTTGGGAGAAGACTCAATAATCACACATATGCCGACAGTGTGGTCAGACCCTCAAGGCGAGAGTTTCGGTTGGAATCTCTTGGTGGCAGCGTCGATGCCTTACGACATTGGTTTGAGTATGAACTGGACAATCACAGTTCATACACAAATTGATGGTATTAGGCAAAAAATTTTTGGTTTAACGACGACGTCGGGATGGGTTTTCCTTGGTCAGTGAAAAGGAAACCCCAGGAAGCACATGATAAACTCATGCATATGAGGGTAAGGCCGATCACTCTTGATTCAACCAAACTTACCCTCGCGGTAGCATGAGTTTTGAGTTTCAGTTCCAAACAAGAATTGGTTACTTCTAGAGTTTGAGGATGACGATCATGTCCTTATACGAGTCTCACCTCGATGAGGCTTACGGAGATGTGGCCAAGAAGACAAGTTATCTCTGAGGTTCAGTGGACCTTTTCAGGTCCTCGGCAGGGTAGGCAAGGTGGATTACCGTTTGACCCATGCACCTCAGTTGCACCAAGTGCACGAAGACTACCACGTATCACAGCGGAGGAGATACGTTCTTGACCCAACGCATATCATCGACCATGGGAAGCTAGAATTTGGAGATGGGGTGAATTTTGTGGGGTTCTAGTAGAGGTTGAGGATCGGCAGGAGCAGGTCCTACGAGGATGGTCGATTCCTCTTGTGCGCTTTCGTAGGCAGCACGAGAACCTCTAGGTGAGCACATGAGAGCGGAATGCTCACATGCGTGCTTAGTACCGACTTTGTATCCCTATTTTGTGTTAAATCTTTACGAGGATGTAAAGCCCTGAGGTGGGAGTAATGTAAAGACACAGAAATTTCACGGAAATTTTTTTTCTTAATTTCTTTGGATTTTTACAAGAATGAAGATTCTGACGGCACCTGATTCTGAGGCCCGGTGTGCCTGGAAACAAATTCCGAAGTTTACCTCGGGTACGTTCAGTGAACGAACGAGCGGGTTTTTCTAACTTTTGAACCGGTGCTCAGAATAGAAATATGAGGGAACCGATGAACTTATAGCGCCGGTAATTTCTTAAGAGTATCTTAAGCGCATTTGCGTTTTGTCGTATGAGGTGGTTAATTTTTTTTGGGGTTTAATTGAATTAAATAAAATTTGTCGTGCACAAATTTTATTCACGGTAAGCGGTTTTTTTTCAACAAAGGGGGAGTTATATGTGGGGCCCACACCCACCTAACCTCCCATGGGAGAGTTTAGTGTGCTAGGGCCCACATGAGACCCTAACTTCTCACCTCCCCCTCACCTCCCAAAACCCCCCTTTATCACTCTTTAATTTAAATTGTAAACTCCTCCATAATTATGTAGTCTACACACATAATTAATGAAGTGACTCTTTTAATTAATTTGAATGGTTGGATTTCTATTTAAAATGGGGGAAAGATCATTTTAATATTTGGTTGGGAAAATATTGTGAGGGGAATTCTTGGAGAATTTAGAAGAGCTCCCTCCTTCTCATGAAGAATGTTCTTGACGAAGAACAACGCCTCTGACGAAGAACGACTCCAACGGAGAACGTGAAGTCACCGATGACGTGCCTTTTCTTCATCTTCATCCGTATCAAGGGAGTAGACACCACCACGGGGAACATCTCCATCGACGATGACTCTCCCTTCGACGTCGACGGAATCGACACCGATCTTCCGCGACGACCGATCATCGTGACGCTTTCCTCTTTCCGCGGCTCGACGACGTGCGGCGTATTTGAAAGGTAGGGGAATTATATTTGATTTTCCCTTTTTATCATTTGAGAAAAGGACGAAAAGTGCGGATCAATCTCTTCCGGTTGATCCGCGGATCTCTCATTCATGCGGAATGGTTTCAGGGTGAATATTTGGGATTGGTTGTGTTTATTATTGATTTTAAAACCTCTAACGCGGAGGGCACCGGCTAACGAACAATTCCCGGACCCTACGCAGTTTGTTGTCGAAGTGCGTATCGACGGGCAATGATGAGGTGGGCCGCAAAGGCGTTTTTAATCCTTCTCAGTAATCTACGGCTCCCGAGAGGACCACCGGCGCAGACAAATTTGAAAACGGAGCACCGGAGCAACTCTGGTGGTCAGCCGAAGAGCCTGCCGGCGCGCCGCCTCGAAGGTCCGCCTCGGCTGAAGCCGCGGCGGCAGACGGTGGTCCCGCGGCCACGTGGGACCAGTGGGGAGATCGAGGGTTGTAACCCCCAGCGGTCAAGGAAGCGTCCCCCACGTGGGGGGGGGGCTTCAATCAGTGGGGCGCGCGCCGCCCCCCTATTTCGCTTAGCTCGGGCAACTGAGCAGGCCACGGGGGCTGCGCCAGCGCGGCAGGCCAACCGGCCAACTAGCCTCCGGGTTGGGCCGGGCCGGGCTGCACCCAAACGGGCCAACCCAGACCCGGTTCGGGTCGTCCCGGTTCGGGCCGACCCAGGGGGTCTCGGGCCAGGTCGGTCCGGGCCCGAACCCCCTATTTTCGGGCTTTTCTCGTTCTTTTGACCATAACATGGGGTATGGACCTCCGATCGACGCACTGTCAGTTGCGATGCGATCCTTGGATCGAGGAAGTCGTTTAAGTATATTACACTCAGGGTTTCGAAGAACTTTGGGTACAACCAGGTTGGTTCGATCACAAAACCAACTGGTCACTCGGAGCGGAAACACTTATATCTCGAGCTCCGGACGTCCAATTGACGTGCCGTCGACTTTGTTGGATTCCTCTTGTTGAGACGGAACTTTTGGAATACTTCTCCGGAGATTTGGATGCAGATGGATAGTGGCGGGGTTGGATTGAACCCAAAATCCAACCGGGCCCCTGGAACGGAGAAGCTGATAACTTTCAGACCGGACGTCCGTTTGACGAACTGTTAGCGGTGTTGGGGATCACGTTGAGAAACGGTCCCTATGAGTAAACCCTATCAGAGATAGGGGTACAGTTGAGTTACGGCCGGGTTGGTTCGCACACGAAACCAGCCGGGCCCCTGGGATGAAAAGGCTAATGACTGACAGACCAGGCATCTGATTGACGCGCCGTCTGTTGCTTTGAGACCCCTATGACTAGGCTGTCCTTTGAGATACATCTTTGTGTGACTTTGAGATACTTGGAGTATCGACCTGTAGCTCATGGAGCAGACCCTCCCGGAGACGAGCGTACAGAGTACGGAGACCGTGTAGCCGGCTGAGACCTGATGACTACTTGACCGACTAGACTTGGAGTGAGTCAACTAGCCCAGTGGATGGAGGACTACATTGTTTGGGTACAAAACCATGGCGGACAGAACCCTGCTGTGTTTGGGTGCAGACCTATGGTACTCGACCGGAGAGTACCTCTGCAAGCTAATAGGGGGGATGCACTACTGTGTTTGGGTGGCAGACCCTGGCGGGTAGCACTACTGTGTTTGGGTGGCTGACCCGCTGCACTCGACAGGAGCAGTACCTCAGCAGTCTTAGGTTAGTGAGCAGTACCTCGAAGTTGTGACAAGATCACTGTACTCTACAGAGATGGGGCTCTTCAACAGTTACGGTTTCGATAATGAAAATCCTGGTTTGAGCTGAGTCTATGAGCTTTGTGTTTACCTCATGATTGAGATGGGTCACATGATAACTTAGGTATATGTATGGTCATATACCTAGGTAGTGGTTATCCGTTGATTTCATAACTTCGTGTTTACCTAATGATTGAGATGGTTCACTTGATAACTTAGTTATATTTATGGCTATATACCTAGGTAGTGGTTATCCGTTGATTTCATTACCTTGTGTTTCCTCTTGATTGAGATGGGTTACTTGATAACTTAGGTATATGTATGGGCTTATACCTAAGTAAGGGTTATCTGTTGATATTATTCTTTGTGGTTAACCTTGTTGGATTTAGTGAGACCTTTAGAGTCTCGGGGTCCCTAATGAGTATTGTATACTCACACCTGCACGGGCTATGCCCGCACCTCGTTGTGTTGGTTGTAGACGACGGGCAGCGCTGATAGAGGCCGAGTGTTCGAGGACTGGACAGAACCCGGAGGTGGACCTCACAATGATTCAGTATCCGGAGGTGGACTTTACAGCGAGATGATACTTAGAGGATTTCGACGGGCGAGAACTTGGTGGAGGTTATTTGTACCTACCCTTCAGGTAGGATCCGTGGTGGATGATCCAGGAGTTGTGCTATCTGTACCTACCCTTCAGGTAGGATCCGAGGTGGATGACCCAAGAGCTGCTTTTTTTCTTCCAGATGTTTGTCTTTTCTGTTGTACTTTCATTCAGTTGTAGTTGTACTTTCAGTTGGGTTTGTATTATGGCCCACTTACATTTCAGCACTTACTTTAATACTTAGTGTATTACTTCCGCTTGTACTCTGTGGTGTTTACTTTTCTATTATAAAGGAAATGCCTTCCCAGTTATCGGGATTTATGCCTTTGGTGCTAGTCGCTATCCCCTGGCCTATGGAAGGCGGGCTTGGGGTAGTCACGGCACGGGCCCCAAGGACAGGTCGTGACAAATTGGTATCAGAGGAGTCGGTTCTGCCACAGAACTTATAACTCTGATTTTTCTTTACTGTGAAGCAATAGTGTTAAGGGTACCGAGTGTGGTTTTTTGTTCAGGGAGTCCAGTGTTGGTGTGGGCAGCGGACGTATCCATACACCAGGACCCTGACAACTGATTTCCAACTTTGTGCACGAAAACACTGATTGCGTGTGTGTTTCCAAAAGTTTTTAAAAAACAGCTCAAACCAGGTCATCTCACCAGGTATAAATCGTTTTACCGTGTCACGTTGTTTCGTTCAGTATTCATTTACATGGATGACCATCTAGAGTCAAGAGGGATGTGCGTACTGACAGCCTGCCGAGCGACGAGGCTTCGATACAAGGCCCTCTTACAGTTGGGGCACCAGCGGAGGCATTAGTGGTACTACCATATGTTGGGCTACCGATGCCACCAGCCCCAGCAGTAGGCGATGCATGCCGCTTGAGTGCGCTGCACGTGTTCCAGTGCTAGAGGCCACCTAGGTTCCAGGGAGAGACGGACCCGCAGGTGGCTGAGGATTGTATGGAGGCTATGGTAAGAGTCTTCAGGCTAGTGGAGAGGCCAGCAGACTTCATGGTGATATTTGCTTCCAGCCACCTTCAGGCAGTAGCTGAGAGATAGTGGAGCCACTTGTTCCAGTTTTGCGACGGGATGACGTTCACAAGGGGAGACATTGAGACCTTTTTCAGGGTGGAGTTTATACCCGTTTCTCTACACCCTGAGTGTGTTCAGGAGCTACTGCCTTTGCCGCATGATTTTCCATCAGTATCCGAGTCATCTGTAGGCAGTAGACAGATGATGTAGAGTTCAAGGAGGACTAGAACTACAGGTGGTTGACTGCATGACTTAGGATCGGTGGTGCGGGGCACCCGGGGTGGGGTCAGAGCTAGGCATTCTAGAAACGGACAGTGTTACTCCTGTGGCAGGAAGGGTCACATGGCACATTACTGTCCGACTCCTCGTACAGTTGATCCGCAGGTGTTGGAGGAGCCACCGAGACAGAAGCAGCGGCGGGTGCTTCAGCAATAGTCGAGCAGTGGACAAGGCAGTAGAGCTCTGGAAGCAGGTGGACATGAGCGGAACTAGTGGATACCTTTTTTTCTTGGTACTTATAGTTCCATGTTGTTGTTGTTGTTGTTGTTTTTGTGTATTTGTTCTATGAGCTGCTATAATGAAAGACACTTATCTTTATGATGTTTGCTTTCCTGTCCTTTTGTTTGGTTGATACTGAGATTTCCCGGTTAAAACTGTTGACTTGACCCTCACATTCGATATTTCTACTGGAGGAGACCCAGTGACCTCACACTGATGCCGAAAGTGTGACTCGACCATTGGAGGCGAGAGCGACGGTTGAATCTCTTGGTAGTAACGTCAAGGCCTTACGACGTCATCCATGGCATGAATACATCATTCATGTCAGGATTGACTATATTAGGAAATGGGCATGGTTCATCTAGTGATTGAGACTGAGTTTCCCTTTTTGGAAAAGGATAAATCTTAGCAGCTCTTACAGATCGTAGGCAAAGAAGGTGCATATCATCCAAGAGCAGATGAAGACTGCACAGTGCAGCAAAAAACAGGAAACTATCACCAGTCTTAGAGACTCGGGCGTGTTAAATGTTTCAAGAAGAGGAATCTTTAAGGAGAGATGAGTCTACGAAGCCGCAGACATGGAGGCAGAGCTAGGAGAGCAGCATGAGGTGGTGTAAATTTTAACATGCTACAACCACTGACCATAGTTGTCCCCGCTAGGCTCTGGGAGCTAGAGAGTACGGGAAGAGTGCAACTGCATGCAGTCATGGAGTGTGACCTAATGGATCTAAAAAATGATTCAAGGGACAGTCTGTGTCCACTACTAGTTGTCGTAGTAATAGAAGTCGATATGAATCATTCCTTCCTTTCAAAAATCTTGTCCCACACCTAGAGTTTCCGGTAAGCCGTAGACTTGACCCTGACATTTGGAGATACCTTGGGAGAAGACTCGACAATCACACTTATGCCGACAGTGTGGTGAGACCCTCGAGGCAAGAGGTTCGGTTGGAATCTCTTGGGGGTAGCGTCGAGGCCTTGCGATGTTAGTTTGAGTATGGACTGGGCAATCACAGTTCATACAAAAATTGACGTTATTAAGAAAAAGGATGTGGTTTAACTACGATGTCGGGAGGGGTTTTCCTTGGTCTGAGAAAAGGAAACCCCATGCAGCACAGGATAAACTCATGCATATGAGGGTGTGGCCGATCACTCATGAGTAGGCCAACCTTACCCTCGCGGTAGCAAGAGTTTTGAGTTTCAGTTCCAAACAGGAATTGGAGACCTCTAGAGTTCGAGGATGGCAATCACGTCCTTATACGGGTCTCACCGCGAAGAGGTTTACGGAGATGTGGCCAAGGCGAAAAGTTATCTCCGAGGTTCAGTGGACCTTTTCAGGTCCTCGGCAGGGTAGGCAAGGTGGCTTACCATTTGACCCATCCACCTTAGTTGCACCAGGTGCATGACGACTACCACGTATCTCAGCTGAGGAGATATGTTCTTGACCCAACGCATATCATCGACCATGGGAAGATGGACTTTGGCGATGGGGTGACATTTGTGGGGTTCCAGTAGAGGTTTAGGATCGACAGGAGCGGGTGCTATGAGGACGGTCGATTCCTATTGTGCGCTTTCGTAGGCAGCACGAGAACCTCCAGGTGAGCACATGTGAGAGGAATCCTCAAATGAGTGCTCAGTACCGGCTTTGTATCCCTATTTTGTGTTAAATCTTTACAAGTATGTGAAGCCCTGAGGTGGGAGTAATGTAAAGACCATGAAATTTCAAGGAAATTTGTTTTCTTAATTTCTTTGGATTTTTACAAGAGCGCAGTTTCTGACGGCACCTGATTCCGAGGCCAGGTGTGCCTGGAATCAACTTCTGAAGTTTAGCTCGGATACATTTAGTGAACGAACGAGCAAGTTTTTCAAAATTTTGAACCGGTGCTCGGAATCAAAATCCGAGGGCACCGATGAACTCGTAGCACCAGTAATTTATTAAGGGGATCTTAAGCGCAGTTGCATTTTGTCGCATGAGGTGGTTAATTTTTTTTGGGGTTTATTTGAATTAAATAAAGCTTGTCGTGCACAAATTTTATTCATGGTAAGTGGGTTTTTTCAACAAAGGGGGAGTTAGATGTGGGACCCACACCCACCTAACCTCCCATGGGAGAGTTTAGTGTGGTAGGGCCCACATGAGACCCTAACTCCTCACCTCCCCCTCAACTCCCAAAACCCCCCTTTATCACTCTTTAATTAAAATTGTAAACTCCTCCTTAATTATGTAGTCTACACACATAATTAATGAAGTGACTCTTTGAATTAATTTGAATGGTTGGATTTCCTTTTAAAATAGGGGAAAGCTCATTTTAATATTTGGTTGGGAAAATATTGTGAGGGGAATTCTTGGAGAATTTAGAAGAGCTCCCTCCTTCTGATGAAGAACGTTTTTGACGAAGAACATCGCCTCCGACGAAGAACGCCTCCGACAGAGAATGCGAAGTCACCGACGACGTGCCTTCTCTTCTTCTTCCTCCGCGTCAAGGGAAGAGACACCATCGCGGGGAACGTCTTAATCAACGATGACTCTCCCTTCGACGTCAATGGAATCAGCACCGATCTTCCGCGACGTCCGATCATCGCGACGCTTGCCTCTTTCCGCGGCTCGATGACGTGCATCGTCTTTGAAAGGTAGGGGAATTATATTTGATTTACCCTTTTTATCATTTGATAAAAGGACGACGAGCGCGGATCAATATCTACTGGTTGATCTGCGGATCGATCATTCATGCGGAATGGTTCCGGGGTGAATATTCGGGATTGGTTATGTTTGTTATTGATTTAAAAACCTCTAACGCGGAGGGCATGGGCTAACAAACAAATCCCGGACCCTTGGCAGTTTGTTGTCGAAGTTCGGATCGATGGGCGATGATGAGGTGGGCTTCAAAGGAGTTTTGAACCCTTCACAGTAATCTAAGACTCCCGAAAGGACCACCGGCATAGACATAATTGAAAACGGACCACCGGAGCAACTCATGTGGTCCACGGAAGAGCCTGCCGTCACGCCCCGCTGGCACGGCGGCAGCGCCCGGATCACCGCCACGAAGGTCCACTGCGGCTGAAGCCGCGACGGAAGACGGCGGTCCCGCGGCCGCGCGGGACCAGTGGGGAGACCGGGGGTCATAACCCTCAGTGGTCAAGGGAGCGGCCCCCGTGTGGGGGGGGGGGGGGGAGGGGGGGGGGGCTTCAATCAGGGGGCGCGCGCCTCCCCCCCTGTTTCGGTCAGCTCGGACAACCGAGTAGGCCACGTGCGCCGTGCCAGCGCGGCATGCCAATAGGCCATGCCCAGGCCGGGCCAGGCCGTGCCCAAATGGGCCAGATCCGGACCCGGTTCGGGCCGACCCAGGGGGTCTCGGGCCGGGTCGGTCTAGGCCCGAACCCCCTATTTTCGGACTGTTCTAGTTCTTTTTCCCATAACATGGGCTACAGACCTCCGATCGACGCACCATCAGTTGTGATGCGATCCTTGGATTGAGATGGACGTTTCGGTATATTACACTCAGGGTTTCGGAGAACTTGGGTACATTCAGGTTGGTTCGATCACGAAACCAACCGGGCCCTCGGAGCGAAAACGCTTATATCTCGAGCTTCAGACGTCCGATTGACGCGCCGTCGACTTTTTTGGATTCCTCTTGTTGTGACGGAACTTTTGGCATACTTTTCCTGAGATTTGGACGCATATGGATAGTGGCCGGGTTGGATTGAACCTGAAATCCAACCGGGCCCTTGGAACAGAAAAGCTGATAACTTTCAGACCAGACGTCCGTTTGACGATCCGTCAGCGGCAGTAGTGATCACGTTGAGAAAAGGTCCCTATGAGTATACCCTATGAGAGTTCGGGGTAGAGATGAGTTACGATCAGGTTGGTTCGCACACAAAACCAACCGGGGCCCCTGGGACGAAAAGGCTAATAACTCACAGACCGGGCGTCCGATTGACATGCCGTCTATTGCGTTGAGACCCCTATGAAGAGGTGGTCCTTTGAGATAATTCTTCATGGGACCTTGAGATACTTGCATTATCGACCTGTAGCTTGTGGAGCGGACCGTCCCGGAGACGGGCGTACGGAGTACGGAGACCGTGTAGCCGGCTGAGACCTGACGACTACTTGACCGACTCGACTAGCCCAGTGGACGAAGCACTACTTTGTTTGGGTGCAGAACCATGGCGGATGGAGCACTACTGTGTTTCGGTGCAGACCCGTGGTACTCAACCAGAGAGTACCTCTGTAGGCTATTAGGGGGGATGTACTACTGTGTTTGGGTGGCAGACCCCGACGGGTAGCACTATTGGGTTTGGGTGGCTGACCCGCGGTACTCGATAGGAGGAGTACCTCAGAAGTCTTAGGTTAGTGATCAGTACCTCAAAGTTGTGACATGATCACTGTACTCTACAGAGTCAGGGATCTTCAGCAATTACAGTTTCAATAATAAAAATCCTGGTTTGAGCTGAGTCTATGACCTTTGTGTTTACCTCATGATTGGGATGGGTCACTTGATAACTTTGGTATATGTATGGGAATATACCTAGGTAGTGGTTATCCGTTGATTTCATAACTTTGTGTTTACCTCATGATTGAGATGGGTCACTCGATAACTTAGGTATCTGTATGGGCATATACCTAGGTAGTGGTTATCCATTGATTTCATAGCCTTGTGTTTCCTCTTGATTGAGATGGGTTACTTGATAACATAGGTATAAGTATGGGATTATACCTAAGTAAGGGTTATCTATTGAGATTCTTCTTTGTGGTTAACCATGTTGGATTTATTGAGACCTTCAGGGTCTCGGGGTCCCTACTGAGTATCGTATACTCACCCCTGCATGGTCTATGCCCGCACCTCGTTGTGTTGGTTGCCGATGATGGGAAGAGCTGACAGAGGCCGAGTGTTCGAGGACTAGACTGTACCCAGAGGTGGACCTCACAACGAGTCAGTATCCGTAGGTGGACTTCACAGCGAGACGATACTCGTAGGAGGTCGACGGGCGAGAGCGTGGTGGAGGTTATATGTACCTACCCTTCAGGCAGGATTCGTGGTGGACGATCTCGGAGCTGTACTATCTGTACCTACCCTTCTGGTAGGATCTGAGGTGGACGACCCATGAGCTGCTTCTTTTCTTCCCGCTGTTTGTCTTTTCTGTTGTACTTTCGTTCAGTTGTAGCTATATTTTTAGTTGGGTTTTTATTCTGGCACACTTACTTTTTAGCACTTACTTTTGTAATTAGTGTATTACTTCCGCTTGTACTCTGTGGTGTTTACTTTACTATTATAAAGGCAATTCCTTCCCAATTATCAGGATTTATGCCTTTGGTTCTAGTTGCCAGCCCATGGCCTATGGAAGGTGGGCTTGGGGTAGTCATGGCACGGGCCCCGAGGACGGGTCGTGACATTAATACTAACCGTGGGAATTTTAATAGTAAAAAATGAAATGATAATATCATATCTATAACATTATAATATTAATCATAAAATTACACACTCCATTTCGACAAACCATTATGTGTTTCGATATATATAATAAAACCACACTTTGTTTCTTCTCAAAATATGTTGTGGTTATCAAAACAACAGAAAACATGATTGTTTTTATGAAATCCATTGTTTCATTAGAAAAACTAATTGAAATATTTTTTACCTTTCAGAAACAAAAAAACTAAACATATGTAGATATTCTTTGATACCATTGAAGGGGTTTAAAGGGAAAAAATTATCCAAATACAACAAAATATAGACTACCAAAACTATATTTTCTCAATATGGGTCCATTCATATTGTACAAAAAAATCAAGAATGAATATATTTTTCTATGATCGTATAGTATATTCAAGATTCTTAAAATGAGGTTTTTATTGAGTTTTGAGAAGAAGGAAACTGAATTATTCTTCCAATAGTATCCTTGGGTTGAAACAATATCCGTAATCATGGGATTTATATTCACCATTACAAAGAATTATAAATCCTAGTTTAAAGAGAAATAGTTTGGAAGATAGAAAACATGATCAGGGGATTTAAGGTTCCTTACAGTGATCGAATCACTATATAATGAATTTGACTATATGATTCCAAAAATAAGAGAAAATTTATATATTACTCCAAGGATCTCCAATTTTTCTCAAAATAGTTCCCTATTAAATGGAATATTTCAAAAATGTTTCATAATTTAGAAGTCTTTGTAACTCTCATATAGTTATTCTGATAAATATTTTAATATATAACTAATTGATATGAATGTCCAAACTCCCCAAGTCATTACCTCATGATGATTAAATTGAATATTATTGATTATGGTAGGATAATGGAATGTTCTCACATAATGTATTTACTACTATGCACTAGACAACAACATACAGACTCTCACTATATCATGTTTTACACAGTTACAAACCATAATTGGGATTATTCCACCACACCATAGTTTGATCTTTAGTGAATATTTCTAACAATATCTCTATATATATTTAATAAATTATGACTTTTAGATAAATACAATTCTCTTATAATAAGGATTATAATCAATAAATCTATCAATGTTTTATAGGATGAATATGTTATAAATATATTCTGTTTGATTCATATTAACTATGTTTTCTAATAAGTATATGTTTTTACATTGTGTGTTTCATATATGAAATATAAAAATATTTTATAACAAATACTAAATTGTTCTTTTAATTTGAATGATATAAATCAATTATATTTATATATTTAGAAATTAGGTTATGTATAAAAAGTTTGTATTGAATGATGATACTAAATGTTTCATAAATAAAGATATCAAAAATATATTATCATATATAAATATCTATTATGAATTTTTAATGAAATATAAGTAAATATTTTCTTAAATGAATCTATGTTATGTTTTGTGAAATTAAATTATGTTATGACCATTTAAAAAATGATCAATTGATATTTTTGTCGTAAATAAATTAGGTTTTTTAGATATACATTGTGTTATGGATATTTATATTATATCATATAACATTATTTAATATATTTTGAACATATATCAAATAAATATATGTTTTTATTCCTTATATATTATGTTTTCTTTTAATGTATTTGTAAATATTAGGTTTTTTGAATCAAATATATATTTGGAACACTTATAAAATGTTATCTTAATATATAAAATCATAAATAAATAAATTATGTTTTGTAAATAAATGTTGTTTTCTTCATTGATGTATTTTATTATATGATTATATTACATTACAAGTGGATATAAATTTCTATAATATTTTTTGTTTTTGAATATATGAGTAGATATTATGTTTTTTCATTTCTTTTATAAGCTATTTTATTCGGGCATTTATAAAATGTTTTCATGATATATGTACCGTAAGTAAAATATATTTTTGTATATATAAATTATACTCTGAAAAATATTATTTATTCTAAAAATATATTAAATATTTTATCAATAAATGTATCATAAATATATTAATATATTACCTTGTCATGGACCAACTTGGTTCAACCCTAAATTAATCGCTCGAGCGAGCCTCTGATAAGGCTCGATGATCATTCTCGATCCTCTGAGGCTTGTAACTAGTTATGGGAACCATGAAAAAATAATTGAGAATGATTTAACCTAGAAAACACCATACAAATAATGTAATATTAACTAAAAAACAAAAAATGTAACCAAGAAGAAAATAAAACCATACATACCACCATGTGATCCTGTAGGTCACCACCGGCCAATAAACCATAATCACTCCATGAAGACCAAATTCGAGTTAGAAGCAGTACCATAAGATAAAAACAAAGATAAATCTATAGATGTGGGTATTAAAACATGGTAGGTGTGTCTAAAAAACCATTCTATATAACTTACATTTAAAAAGAAAACCAAGTCATGCTAGTTTGAATATAATACATTTAAAAATATGGTTTCAGCATTATTTTCAAAAACAAGTAACATCTTTCCTTCTTCAAGAAAAACTAAATTTCATTGCATTTAAAAAATAGTTTCTATAGTAAGAGATATTTCCAATTAATCATTTATAAGAGGTATTATGTAATAAATAATGATCCAAAAATAGAAAAAAATAACCATGTTTTGAAAAATAGAATAAAATGAATGAGACTTTTAGTACATTAAATATGTAAAGGAAACTAAAGAATGTACCTCTAAAATAATATCATAGGAAAATAGTAGTAAAATATTGAAAAAAATGGCAAATCCCTATGTAGATAAGATAATTGGGGTACAAGGATCCTTATACCTTAGTGATGAATACATACCAAAACCCATTATGTCCTCATGCACGAGCCACTAGAGGGGAATAACATTCCAAGGTCTAGTGGTATCCAATAATCATCATATGTTTAGCTAGTGTTTTAGTATCAATACCGCTAGGGGTAATTGGGCCTCAACCCTATCAGACCACCTAGCGTACTAGACATAGACTTCCCACTAGTTATTGGGGTTCCCTTGTGCCTTATTCCATATTATGGTGTGTTTTTTTCAACAAAACACACACACACACACAGATATATATATATATATATATATATATATATATATATATATATATATATATATATATATTTAATTTCATTTACCCAAAACCCGTACAATTTCTCACCACTAGTCACCCTCATTAATCATATCCCCCTTTCCAAGACACACATCATTTCAGAAGCATTTTTACTTGTATCATATCACAAATCAAACATTTAACACATATATTAAATTTATAAATCAAGGGGGGCATATCTCAAGAGGGATTTTCCCAATTCGTAAAACATTCTCAATGTGAAAAACATGAAATTTTATTTTTAATGGAATAATTTTTACTTTTGAGAAAATTAATTCCATAATATTTTGAGTTCTAAAACCAATGAGAAGACCAATTGAACAATTATGGAACCACACATTTTGAAACTGTCTTGAAAACATGCAAAGATAAAGAAGGTCTATGTTGAAAGATTAGTGAAATCACTTGTAGTGAGTGAAAATACATTTCCTAGGATGAAAATCAACATTTCATAGTATATAAATTTGAAATAAAGACAAATAAAACATATTTAAAACAATCATGTAGTTATGGAATTAAAATTAATAGTCAAGGTAAAGTAAACATACCTCAAACTCAAGGCACTTTAATAATGGAAACCTGAAACTTCCCTTTATCTTCCCACATGCATATGAACATTCACATAGGTATAAATAAATCTATCCCCTATATACATATTCACATATCCCTGAAAATTCAAAAGGGGGTCCTTACAATTATTCTTACACACATATATACCCCTTTACACTTACACATCTATGCATTATTAAAATAATATATAAGAACACCAAGCCCCAATATACATATTCATACCACCATGAGTGAATATATATAAAGTGGTAACATATATACATATATATATATATATATGTGTGTGTGTGTGTGTGTGTTTATACCTATGAAAACACATGTACGTCTCTTTTAACTCCAGTGACTCGAAACTACTACAGGGAAGACCAAAAACCACTAAAAAATATCATAAACCCAACAATCCCCACAAGACCCCCAAATAAATTGAAAAATTAAAATAAATAAAGAAAACCTACCCAAATCGAATATGTGATCCGCAATGAACCAAAACACTTTGCCTTCAGCTGAGGATGATTAAATACACACAAAGCTAACTTGAGAGACCCATTAAAACCCTAAAAACTATAACAATGCTAAGATTGTGATCCCAAAACCCCTATAATTTTGATGAATCACACCCCACAAGAGGGGAAATGAAAAATACAAAAATAATTGATAAGGATGGAATAGGACACCTTTCCATGGGGTGTTGGCAAAAAATACAAAAGAAATGGGGAAGAAATGTTGAGGATGAGAGGGAGATGAGAGGGGAAGTGCATGTGGTTATATTGGAGAGGAGGGTAGGAGTCTCATAAAATATAGGGGAATGAGAGGGAAAAAAATAAAAGAAGTGGAAATAAAAAAGAAGAAAAATAAAATAAATGATTTTCTTAAAAGTTCACCAAACTGCAACGTTTGGCAGTATAGTTTTCCAAATCATGTAGTAGTTGTGAACAAGACATTTAAAAATATAAGAAACCCCTTTCCCAATTTCACATAAGAGGTCACATGGTTTGAAAAAACCATGAACCATACCTATGAAACACCCAATACACCATATGTTCTTTGGGGAGATTTTCACTGTTTAACAAACTGAGCAGAATCCATGAAAAATATCTCTCTCAAATAACATACTTTAACCGCATGAGAACCACGTGGTTACTCCTAACCAAGTAAGACAATCCTGAAATAGATAAAAATCCTCAAAAATATTAAATTCAGGTACACCCACTAATAGAAGTCATGCCTTATCAAGCACATGATAAAATAAGACAAAAAAGGTAAAATAGAAGCGTCTGGTTGGGGTGTGATAATTCTCCCCAAAATGAACACTTTCTTCCCCTATAAAGTAACCAAAAAAAATGTGGAACAAATCCAAAACTTAAAAATAATTCATACCAAATGAAACGATGTACCCGAGAGTGACCTTCTAACACCAAAAATCACACCTGACCAACTCTAGAGAAAATTACAAGGAGATACATGGGGGAAAGAGAGGGGTCTCCCCAACATTAAGGAACTAACTGGAACATCAGTTCAACTAAGAGAAATGATAAATGAAAACACCCAGTAACAAGATAATGGTTCAATAATAGAGACTAAAAAAAGTCACGTGGCTATTCCACAATTCATAATTTTACAAGACACATGTGTCTCAATACGAGTGCCTCCCAAAAACTAAAACCTTTACAAAGGAAGAATAACCATGTCGGAACCAAGGACATGCTTATATAGAGATATATTTTAGCTTGTTTTTGTTCGAAATCCAGGAAAGTGGGATCAAATATTTTTTAAGGAATGTGATCTTACAGTAAAAGATGATTACAATATTGAAGGTGACATTATTCCCTAGTGTTTGCCAATTTTTTTGGGTCTAAATTTTAGAGAAAGTAGAAAAGTGTTTTTGGAAAATGATATTGTGGGAATGATTAAAGGTGAATCATAATGGTCCATAAATGTTTAGTTTCTGGATCATCTCATCAAAATACAAAAAAAGAAATAATTATGTCAAAGATTATCTTTTGAATGAAATATGGTTTGTGCGCGTGGATGTTTTAAAAGCAAAGTAGAAGGTTTGGAAGAGTCTTACATGCCAAATTTGATGTTAAAATAGAGATATATGTATGTGAAGGTTTGAGATCAACACATCAAAATTACAGAAAATGCATGACATATGCCCAAAAGATGAAATTATGAAAAGGATCTAATGTGATAGGAGAAGGCGTAGAAGGAACATTCACATAGGGTTGTACTGGTCTATAAATATTCACATACCCCCATTCAAGACTTAGAAATTCTTCTAATGAAGATTCATTGTCTCCTCCATAGGATATATCTATTCACAGAAGACATTCATGCTAAAAATATTGTGCGCAAAATGTTCATTATGTCTAGTTAGACAAAGTGAATATTATGGTATGCTTTCTCTAAAGATAAGGGTTGTGTGAAATACATCATGTGTGACAATCCCAAAACATGTGTGAAGGTAAAAGTGTTGCATGCATGTTTTAGAGTGAACTACTAGCATATTTTGAATATTTGGTTTGTTTGATTAGTGATTTAAAGTGGACCAATTATGGACTATAATGTAAGAAGAGTCTCATGCAAGTCAAGGAAAAAGGCATAAATGGTAATCTACTGAAGATAACTTCAAGGTATTAAACTATGTAAGTTTTCATAGAAAGCATTGAGCAAGGGGGAGTTGAAGGATGTGTTTTTAGGGTGGTAGTGTACTTTTCCTATGATCATATCAAGGTAGGGTTCCTGTCATAGACTGACTGTGTCAAAAAATTTGTTTTCCAAAACTAGTCAAGATTATTGGATTTTGGAACGACAGACTCACTATCAGTGCATGGCCCTTGGAATATCCTTCGGGTTTTATCTTTTCATATGGTTGTTTTGTTTCTACATGTTTATATCAAATAGGTTTAAAACCTTCTTACCAATATGGGGAAAATAAATTTCATTTCATAATGAAAAATTTGGCACCTGGATTCACCCCTCCACTCTCAGGGTGTTTTAGGGTCTTACGAGTGGTATCAAAGCCTACAGGTTGTTGGAGTTAAATCTGTCCTCTTTCACTATCATGTAAAAATGAATTAATTTCATGGGATCCCCCCTATTTTATTGAAGAAACTTCCAGATTCGAAAGAACAAGACGAGATATCATCTAAGATCACTTTTAATGGAAGTTCTTTTTCCACTACATAGGGGATTCGGGTCACTGATGCAGTAGTATTTTCTATGACTACAACACATAGGAAAATTATTTATATAGATACAGAATCACAGATGACCATAACACAGATCTATCAGTAAAATCTATCTAAAGGTTATGATTATCACTTTATCCAAGTCTATGTGGGAAAAATTGAAATTATATATGAAGGAAATAACATTATAAAGGATGAAAAACTCTATGTCTTTCACATCATGCATGATGATATAAAGAAGAATCATGATGAAAATATTGATACATTTTTAATTGAATTACTAATGTTTTTAGAGAAATTTGAGGACTTGATGAAAAAATTAAATATATTTACATTATGAATAAAACCTTAAGAAGGATCCCACCTCTCTATAATCCAAATGTGTCATCCCTTTAGAAACAGATCAATCTAAACATTCACTTGATGATCTATTATATATTCTGGTGGTTAATGAAATGAGATTCAAACTAAAAGACAGAATGAGTAATGTAAGAAAGGAAATGACATTAGAATCAATGGAAAAATCAAGAGGCTTCTGGAGATAGAATTGATTAAGATAATGAGGAAGATAAGGGTCTATATCTTATTTCCAAAAAATTCAAAAGAGGACATGGGAGATTTGAATGAAAGCTTCCAATGTCCCATTATATGATATAGTAGAGTTAGTCATATTGCCTCTTAGTTCTCAAGGATGTTTTATGATGGAGAAAGTTATGCTGGAAACATGAAGAATCATCAGAAAATATTTCCCCAAAATGGATAATTCATGTTATGAAAGAAATTACAGAGAAAGAGTTTAATCCATAAATAATAATAATATGATAATTAATTTTTATATGATGAAGATATAGAGTATAAATCTGGAACCTAAGAGTCCATGATTGATTCATTTGAGAAGTCAGAAACATCAAAAGAAAAATAAAGAGATAATTAATTGTTGGGAGTATTTGATTCCAAGTTATAACTGGAGGATAATCTTGATAATATTGACAATCAAAGAAATACAAACAGAAATATGAGATCCATTCTATAAGATTCATCAGAGTATATTGATAGTCTTGAATCCAAAATTTATCAATTGGAAGAAGGAGAAAATAACATTAAATAAGTCTTAAATTCTCAAAAGTTGTTGTGGAATTTATGATTAGTATTGAAGAGAAGGAGAAGGGAATAAATGAACATACATTTAGAGTAGGGGAGAAATCTATTATAGTTGAGGGGCTTGAAGAAGAAGTTGTTACTCTAAGGAGTAAACTAGAAACTAAATCAAATTCAAGGGAAAAAGAAGAAATCATAGTTTGTAATATTATAAGATTAAGAGCTATTAGAGTGGTTCTAAAGAAGTAGAGAAATCATTGAATGATAAATGATCAAAATTTATGGGTTTTAGTGCAATTTTTTGTGATGATAAATCATCAAATTCTTGAAACATGATGAACCAAAATAAAAAGAAGTATAAAGTTGGACATATTACAAAGGAACCATATTTACTAGGAAAGAATGCTTCAAATAAAATAGAAAAGGGAGATGAAAATTATTCCCAAGTATCTAGATATGATCTATAGACAAATACTCTTACAAAATAAGGCAACATGAGGAGGTATGGAAGTGATAAGACATTTCCTCTTATTGAATGTCAAATCTATGTCATTTTGGGCCATACGATGTCATATTGTGAAGATGTAAGAAGATATCTAAATGGGGAATATGTTAGAATTCAAAAAAGAAAGAATGAAACCACATCCTACATCATATAGAAGAAATATTTTATATGGATACTATTTTCACTATTTTATTAATGGGCACAAAGTTATTCAATTCAGGCAAAGAAATGGATGGAACATTACAAATAGAACTCATAGAAAAGTTAATTCCCACCGACCAGGCGGAGTTACTCTTGAAAATTGATATTATCCTGTAGAAGAGCATTATGAGTGTGATTAACCAATTAATATGGAAAACATAATGGAAAGGATATCTTTAGACTGAACTCAATCAAGTATCTCATGGAAGAAGAAAAAGATTTAAGAAATCCAACCTTGAAGAAATATCTCTCAAAGTTACAATTAATAGTATCACTTGGATTCTTGACAGCAAATGATCATCTCATATGGTGGGAAATGCATATTTATTGAATAATTTTAATAAAAGGTACTATGGAATAGTGAGGTTCAACAACAATATAACTTTAAAGATCAAAGGTAGTGGATGTATAGAACTAGGAAATAAAACACTTATGAAAAATAAATTTGTCTATGGGGGGATGGTTTTCATTACAATATACTAAGTGTGAGTAAAATTTGTAACCCAGGTATGATAATGACATTTAATCATAAGGGGTGAACTATGAAAGGAAATATTGGTAACTATCTCATGAGAGGAGGCATAAAAAATGGAAATTTATAATAGTTTGACAGTAAAGAAAACATTTGTTACATAATAGTTGAATAAAAACTAACTTGTGGAAGTAGGGGTTGGGTCGTATTAATAAACAATTTAGGAAACAAAATTCTAAGATAAAGATAGTAATTGGTTCCCCAACATCAAGAATGAACATGAAAAGACATGTGATGCTTCCTTGTGAGGAAAGATATTCTGCAGTTCATATTGGTCAAAGAATAAAATGGCATATAATCTGCTTGATCTTATCCACAAAGATATATGTGGTCCCATAAATATGGTTGGAACATATGTAGAAAGGTAATTTTTTCATTCTATTTATTATTATAGTATAATTTCCCATGTGATTATTATTCATAAGAAACAAAATGTACTTGATTTCATTAAAAATTATCATTGAATAGTTGAGAATTTTACAATATATACAATCAACATTCTTCAATATGACAATGGAAATGAATATACATCCCTTGAATTTAAAATTTATATAGAGAAACATTGAATAAAGAATGATGTGGATACAATGAGACCCCCATAACAAAATGGATTTGTGGAATGTAGAAATCTAAAGGTAAAAAATGTGGCCAAAACTATGTTGATAGAGAGTCCCATCTCTCTTCATTAATGGAAAGAGGTTATTCCAGTAGTAGTGTACACTCAAAATTCATCAGGAAATTTAATGGGAGAAATAAAGAAAAAATATGTGTTATGGTATGGAAGTAATCCCTCTATGGATTATTTTCATGTCATTTGATGTAAATGTTTCATCTGAAATAAAGAACGAAATCATGGAATGTATGGTAATTCTACTTATGAGGGAATATTGCTCGGTTATTCAATGAATAGAAAAGCTAAAAAATGTTACGATAATCATATTGGAAGAATTGTTGAATGGACCACCCCCATATTGACAAGGATAATGAGTAATGAATCACATTATTCAGTTATCTATATTTTGGAACTAACCTCATTTGAAGAAGAAATGAAGGATGAATCATGGGATAAATCCATAAATGAAGAACAAGATTATATTGAAAATAACTAGACATGAGTTCTTCTTAAGATACCTTAATATAAATAATTTATTGAATGAAAGGGGATATTTAAAATAAAATTTTATGATCATGGAAATGTAATCAGAAATAAGGAATGATTAGTGTGTGAAGTTTATGATAAAATTTAAGGAATTGATGTTGAGGAAACATTTACTATAGTAGCAAGAATAGAGTTGATTAGTATTTTTCATTATATAGATATTCAATATGGATAAATAATTTATGATATGGATGTATAAATACATTATTAAAAGGATATCCCAAATAATAATTCTACATTGAACAACTAGTGATATTTATGGTTTTAAATGATGAAGCAAAGGCTTTTAGATTAAATAATCCCCTCTATGTTCTAAAGCAGGCACTACATGCATGGTATTATCGATTGGAGGCTTATCTAAAGAAGCCTCAATTAGAAATAGGATGTGTTGATCATAATATATATGGTATGAATTTGATGGAAGATAAATTTATGGTACTTGTATATGTTGATGATATTGTATTTAGATGAATCAGGCAAGGATCGGTGGAAGAATTTTATAATCACTTGAAATCAAATTTTAAATGTCCATGATTGGTGAACTGCCATACTTTTTAGGGATAAATGTGATTTAGAAGGACTAAACATTTAGTTTTCAGGAAAAAAATGTAAGATAGATTCTAAATAAATTCAACAAGAATGACTCTAAATCGATGTCGACTCTGATTACAGTTGGGAAAAAACATGGAAATAATGAGGATATGAGATCTATGGATCCCACACTGTACAAGAGAATCCTTATAGACATGTTATAATTGATTATGAAATTTCCATATATCATCTTTGTAACACGATTGGTGGTATACATTCAATGTAATATGAAGCAATATCATTTGAAATCACATAAATGAATCATGAGGTATATTTAAGGTACACTCACATTTGTATTATACATTTTAGAAGAAAGAATAAAGGAATTATGCTTTTCTGGGATACTAATTTTTCTGGATATGTGGTGGATCAAATTTCCACAAGTGATAGACCATTATTTATTAGAAGAAAATGTGTAGGCTAGCTAAGCAAGAAACAAGAAAGAACTTACCTTAGTATGATTCTAATAGAGTATTTATCTGATTAAAAGTTTTTCACATAGTTTTTATGGATAAAAAACTGAATGATATTGGTGATGAGGTAAAACAACCGATGGTGATTCACTGTGATAACTAGAGCATGATCGACCATACAAATAATACAGTTCATCACTCTCCTACAAAACTCATTGAGATAGATATCACTTCATCATGGAAAAAATTGAAAAAAGTGTAACTAGAGTATATTGAAACTTAAGAACAAGTGGATGAAAGTTTGAGTAAGCCATTGGAAGCACATGTGTTTGAGAATCATCAATTGAACCCCAGGGTTCAGTTACCTCCTAGTTAATGAGGAGTTTCTGAATTTTCCCCTCTACCCATTTGTGCTAACTCCATTAATCTATTTGTGGAAGTGTTATTGGTTTATGTGGGAGATATGATCCAGAGAGAGTATTTTTTGTGCTCTACAAATAATAATATAGGTTTTTAGGTTTATTTACAAAGGGGGAGAATGGAAAAATTAAATGGTATACAATGATTCTATGACACGATGAGAATTAGATTTTATGAGGAAACATCAAAACATGTCTGGGACATCTTCAATAATTCCAAAACACGAGAAACTAATTCACACTTTCCCTATTTTTTTACACCATGCATGGATTATGTAGACGTAGAGTGTTTGATGACATGTTTATATAGTTTCAAGGTTTTTGTAGTGGCTGGTGTTATATTAAATTTATCTGTAAATTTCCAAAAAACCAAAGAAAGATATTGTTGGAACCAAGGCCTTCCATAGTTAGAAATGGAACCTAGTTTGTGTTTGTTGGCAAGTCATGCTGGGTTGAATAGGGAGTTTTCAAGGTAAGTGAGTTGATAGTACTTGTTGTGTACAATATTGAAGGTAGCCTCATTTCCTAGGGTTTAAAAAATTATTGGGTCAAAATTTTGGAGAATAGAGAATGTTTTTTTGGAAAATGATGTTTCACACCAAATTAAATGTGACTCTTAATGTTGCACACTATTTCAGTTTCAAGATTGTATCATTAAAATAAATCATAGGAAAGAATCATGAAAAATACTTTTTTTTTCTAGAAAGATGATTTTTATGATAGAAATTTTTTTAACATAAATTTGAAGGTGATGATGGGTTTTACACAACAAATATGACATCAAAATTGAGTTATGAGAAACTGGAGTTTCAATATTGAGTATTGAAAACATGTAAAAGGCATAAGCTACATACAAAAGATAAAATTGTGAAAAGGATCTTACGTGCATGGTAGAATGCGTAGAAGGAACTTTCACATAGGGTAATCTAAGACTATAAAGATGTTGCTACCCCCAATAAAGAAAAATAACTTTTTCCAATGAAGACTCGGTGTCTCTGACACATGAAATGCTTTTTCATAGAAGACTTACGTACAAAAAATATTTCACACATAATGTTCCATATTTCTATCTAGACCTAGTTAATATCATGGTTTGTTTGCATGAAAGATGAGTTTTTCATGATAGACATATTGCATGATAATCCCAAAACATTTGCGTAAGTACATTCTTTGGGTGCAAGTACTTAAGTCTACTACTAGCCAGTTTTAAATATTCATTTTTTTATTAGTGTTTTCAGGTGCATCAATTATAGAATATGGTGAAGTAAGAGTCTAATGTAAGTTATGTAAAATGAAATAGATTCTAATCTACTGAATAAACATTATAACACCCCACTTTTCCATGGTATGTTTCATTTTGAATAATGCAATATATTTCTTTGTATTCAACTTGGAGTTCTAACACACCATGACCAATGAAACTAGCCGTTATGAATAGTAATACCAACTTTTTGAAATTTTATAAATTTTTATTTTCAAAATGGACTTCATTTTTTGGATTCAGAATATCAAAATTATCTTAGGGAGAATTGTTTGTATTTTTCTGAGAACTTTCAATTTTTGATGAATAGTGAAAACACTATGTTATTGATTAAAACCAAATTTTTATTTAACTAATTAGTTATTTTATTTTAATTTATTTTAGGACAAAATAGATACATAATACCTATATATGTTTAATTTAATTTATTGAAGTCATTTTATAATAAGTTTAGATATATCAAATTTAATTGATCTTTTTACCGTCTTTTACCCACCTTCTAGGAGCATTTACAAATTTGCATAAAACATAATTTTACCACATCTGTGAGTTGAAATTCAAAACTCTAAGAGACACGGTTGAAATCAGAAATTAAAATGTTGTTCAATAAGATGAAAATAATTTTTGGTGAATAGTAATGTTTGACTTTTATTTACCACAATTAAAAGTAAATAGGGTAATTAAGGGTAAAAATGATTTCATAATTACCGTAATACATGTAAAAATTCTATTGGATAAGTGTATTTCGACCAAAAAAGACCTTATTAATAAAATATGATCCCCTTTGGTCCTCTTGGATTAGATTAGGACATTCATTATTATTTTATTTAAAGAAGAGTTAGAAGAGTTAAATTCAATGTTTAATAAATAAAACATTTTTAATATAGGGTTAAACACAATATATATTCGTCTATAAATATTCACTATAAATATAATTGGATTTCATATATAATCGTATTTTATTTATAATTTTTAGACATTAAATAATTTAATTTATTTATGACACAATGATGATGTCGTATTTACCTTACTAATTAATGATTAAAATAATTGATATTATAAATATCCCAATAAATGTAATTTGAGACTTTTTAAGAATTACACAAATTTTATAGGTTAATATGACATGTTAGGGTTGATTAAATTATTTTTTTAAGATATCACGCTGTTATGATTTTCTCAAAAACGAAATACTAAATAGTTTCAAAATTGAAAAAATTGAGTTTTCAAAACAAATACTATATTATTAATTGATATAATATTCCTAAAAATATAATTCTCAGCCAATGGACTTATATAAGGTTATATATATTAATAATGAACCACTTTGTATTCTCTTGGCTTGTTATAATATGTGTATTAACCATATAATAAAAAATTACAAAGAGACATGTTAAATGTCAAACTATTTAACTAAGAGTTAAATTTAAATGATAAGGTTAATATGGTGTCCTAAACCCGTCTAAAATATATTTTTTGAGTTCTTTTAGACCCATACCCACCTTAGACTCTAAATAAATAATTTTCAAGCCATTATAAACCAAAAATTATTTTATTATAAAATAATATTTCAAACTTTTCCTAAAGTCACCCTCACCTCTCTTATAAAAGGGCACTTCCCCTTCTCTTAATTTCACACCACCAAAGCCATTTGGATGGGACAAACCATGAAAAACAATCCTAAAAACTTCTCTAAAATCATCCGAGAGTCCTTTATTTGATCATAAATCCAATCTACGGAGCCGTTTTGATCAACTCAAAAGGAAACACCCGAAGAAGAGGTAATAATTTCACCACCCTCTATCAAGTTCTTTTATTCTTCCACTTCCTCCTTCTTTGTTGTTTCCATACCAAAATAATAAATCCAGTACCTTCTACAGATTTTGATGTTATTATAAATATGGTACAACCATATTTGTTATTCTATCTATCCTATAAATGACAAAGTCACGATACGTGCGTACGTACGACTTACCGTCTCCACATCATGGTGAAGTTTGTTATTCAAACACTTCATAATTTAGATGGGTATAATAATTAATATAAATGATGAAAATAATAAATATAACATGTTAATGGTTCAATATATATTATATACCGTCCAATTACATATTATTTCACCATCAATATAATGATATTGTCGCTCATACGTACGTACGGATTACCGTCTCCATGAACGCGAGGAGATTCATTCCCAATCGTAATAATTCAAGAAAAATATCATTTTATAATTAAAAATAATGTTTAAGAACATAATTTCATTCTTTATATAAATAAAATACATCCTATCCATAACATAAATGTCTCACGTAACTAAGAATATAAAGGGAAACAAATCAGGTAACACCCGAAAGGAAGAAACTACTGAAATTTCATTAACAATGCTATATTAGAGGATCATATATGATATCATATTTACGTATATAGTTCTTGTATAGTTTAATAATATTGTTTTAACTATTATAAATGATTTTAACATACCATCTACTAAATAAATTTACAAGGTAAGGGTTAATTCTACAATCTCTTTACTAATCTGAGGTTGTTAATATGTAAGTATCTACTAGGACATATTTATCATCCAAATCCGTGTTCCCATAAAAATGTATTTCAAAATATTTTTACTATTTCCAAGACTATGGGTAAAAGTAATTTATACCATTATATGACCTTATATGGTTTTAAAGGGATCCTTTTTTCGTTTTCCAAACAAGGTACTTTAAGACCTTTTCGACAATAATATGGTAAGAATGAATTTTTTAAAGTATACAACGGGTGCAGCTATCTTCTACCATTATAACATCAAGGAAGCTTCCCATACACGTTTATAAGAATATTTTCAAAATAAATGTTTTCTTTTATAATTATGTGACTTTTAAATGCTTTTAAAATAGAAAAAAAAATTTCCCTCAAATAGTTTTGATTTCATCTATGTCAACATCCTTTGATGGTTTTTACACTTGATTGAAATTAATTCATTATGATACAAATATTCCATATTTTATTGAAGGTTTTGTGATATGATTCACTGTGAATGTATTATTTTTATACCATTAATGGTTTATGGTTAAGGTATTAACATTTCGTATTCTAGTTTTAATACAAATGTTTAAGTTATGTTTCAACCTTTTCATATGAGGAATGAATTGGACTAAGTAAGTGACGGGTAGAGCCCACTATAGATCCTCGATGCATCAGTAGGTCTCATGAGACAAACTAGTGTCTTGGCACATGGCCTTGAATAAATATTATTTGTAGTCTTATCACAAGGCCTTGATTATGTGATTATGAAGTCTCGTATTATGCATTCCATCATTATAAAAGTGGCTATTCATATTTCATTTAATAATTTGACTAGTAGAATATATATGTGAATAAGTAAATGGAACTTTTTGATTTTTTCTTTTCCATATTATTCTGAATTATAAGTGTAAAAGGCTTTTGTTTTAGTCTTATACATTGCATTAAATGTTTATTCTTATTTATGATAGTTTCCTCTATATTGTAATCCTTATTGAGATTTTGAGCTCACACCTTTCTCTGTTTTATTTTTCACAGGATGTGATGAAATATTTTATGGTTGACCAGAAGGGATTGACTAAGGATATAAGTGAGGTAAATGGGGACAAAATTTTGTTGATGTTTTTTATTTCATGATGTAATGTGAAACTTATGAATGTATCTAGTACATCCAAGGCTACTAAATTGATCAGTCTTTCAAGATTTGATCCCTTGCGATCATTCCAATATTATGTAATAATGCACCGACTTTGGGTAACTAGGGTTGGGGAATTATAGTTGGTATCATTGGAATTTTAGTACAAACCCTGGAAGCTAGATTTATAAAAACTCTTATTAGGGAACACTACCCTAAGATAGACTTTGAGGATTAGTATAGAAGAAATTCCTAGAATTTTGGTACTGTAGATATTTTTTTGATTTTTCATAGAAATACATCCTTGTTTGGATACAAGCAAGTACATGGAGCTCTATAATAGATGTACCTAGGGGTAAAACATGAAAACACTACTTTGAGGTAGACTCGAATGAGAAATGGTACACGACAACGGGCCTTGCAGCACTCTTGGTTACAACACTCTTGGGGGATATGCTTAGGATAATTCACATTTTTTTTACAAACCATTATGAAGGTTTTATGAGTATATACATCTCAATGAAAACATTTTTATGATTATGGATTATATCCATAAACTGTTTAATTTATGTTAACTATTTTTCAAGTTTGTAATTATGTATTGCGATTCATAAACTAATCTACTGTATTCCATTGTTTATAAATGGTGCCTAGTGGAAGGAATGGAAACCATATCAACACATTTAATTAATGTTTTGATTTACTTCCAACTTAAGATAATTATAGTGGAGCTGGTGATGCAACTGGTGCTAATCAGGTTATCACTATACTGGGACAACTCACTCAGGTTATGAATGATAACCTTACCTGTATTGAGTACCCTGATCCACAACGTGCAGGATCAATGTTAGACTACTTCATGAGGTAAAAACCACCAACATTCAATGGGAGTACAAATCCACTGGTAGTTCGGAAATGGATAAGTTCATTAGATAAAATATTTAATGCTTTGGGGGGTAGCGAAAGGGAAAAAGCTGTCCTGGTAGTTTATCACCTCGCGGGAGATACAGATCAATGGTGGTCATTAATACAAAACACAAAGGAAGATGAAGATGTATAAAACTTGGAATGGAGAGAGTTTAAATAGATTTTATTAGAAAAATACTTTCCTCGTGACCATCGAGGAGATATGGAAAGACAATTTCTGAGTCTAAGGAAAAAGGAGGATGAGAATGTCGTAAAGTATGAGGCTAACTTTACAAGAATAGAAAGGCATTCAGTAGATTATATACATAACCCAAGGAGTAAAATAGATTGATTCCTTGATGGGTTAAAACCATTTCTCTATCTAGCATTAGTCTCACAATCCTTCTCCTCGTACGAAGATATAGTCTCATGTGTTATCAAGACAGAAAACGAATTCTCAAAGTCTTATGAAATTAAAGAAAATAAAGAGAAAAATAGATCTGTTGAACACTCTAGAAATGGAAATAAGGGGAATAATGGAAAAGTTGAATATCGATACTGTGGTAAATGTGGGAAGAAGCACCCTGGTACTTTCCTGAAGGGAATGGGAGTCTGTTACAAGTGTTTTGAAAAAGTCCACAAAGCTCGTTATTGTAAGGGGGAGAAAGAGGATTCCAATGTTGAATGCTACAATTATAGAGAAAAGGGGAATTATGCAAATTAATGTCCTAAGTGCCAAGGGAACTTACCTCAAAAAAGGAAATAGAAACAAGGCCAAGTTTATGCGATCACAACTGCTGAGGTTGAAACTACAAAAGACGTGGTGTCAGTTAATTTAATGGTTTCCTCAAGTTTAGCCAATGCTTTATTTGATTCTGGATCATCACATTATTTCATATCTTCACAGTTTACTAAGAAAATTAGATATTTTAAATTTTACCTAACAAGGGGATTGTCAGTAAAAACACCTAAGGGAAGTATTATCGCAACAATGTTTTGTGAATTAGTTCCCATTAGGGAATATAAATGTTCTTTATCTACTAATATCATCGTCATACCCATGATTGAATTTGATATAATACTTACAATGGATTTTCGTTCAGACCATGATGCGAAAATTTATTTCAAAAGTAGGAGGTTACAATTTTTGATGATGATAAGGAGTACATTATCTTTAGAACAGAAACTTCACCACCTGATTCTTATCTAGATCCACCCCCAGTAGCTCTACTAAATTCAATTATAGGGGTAGAAGAGAATGAAATAACTATGGGTGAGGAAAAGAATGTTTGAATAGAGGATGTACCTATTGTGAATGAATATGTTGATGTGTTTCCAGAGGATTTACCTAGACAACCTAAAGAACAAGAAATTGTGTTTTCCATTGATTAAATTTCTAGTTCATGGACCATATAGAATACCCCTAATATAATGGCAACTATAGAATTTGTGGAACGAAATAACCAACTAGAGTAATTGAGTAATAAGGGATTTATTTTCCATAGGGTTTCTCCATGGAGAACCCATGCTGTTCTTGTTAAGAAGAAAGATAGATCTATGAGGTGGTGCATTGACTACAAGTAGATCATTGCTATAACAATAAATAACAAGTATCCCCTACCTCGCATTGATGATTTATTTGACTAAATTTATGGAGCTCAATATTTTTCAAAGATTTACCTTCGATGTGGATATCATCAATTGTGTGTGAAGAAGGAAGAAATTCCAAAAATAGAATTTTGAACCAGGTACGGGCATTACGAGTTTACATGAATGCCTTTTGGATTGACTAATGAACCCTCCGTCATCATGTATCTAATGAATAGTGTTTTCACGGAATATTTTGATGACTTTTTAGTGATATTTATAGATGATATCATGGTATACTAAAAAATATATGAAGATCATGAAAATCCCTTGCGCACTATTTTAAAAAACCGTAGAAGAAATGAATTATATGGAATGTTTATAAAGTGTGAATTGTGGCTCCAAGATATTTCTTTTCTTGGAAATATTGTCTCTAAGGATAGAATCTTTGTTGATCCTTCAAAGACTAAGGAAATCCAAGAATTTCTAGCACCGATGAGTCTAATTGAGGTACATAGTTATATTTGTTTACTAGGTAATTATCAATGTTTCATCCATAATTTTTCCCGATTGGCTAACCCATTAACCAAGCTCACAAGTAAAGGGGATAAATTCATTTGGACAAAAGATTTTGATGAATCTTTTGAAGAACTTAAAAAAAGATTAGTTTAGGCTTTTATTTTGACTCTATCATCAGGGAATGATGGGTTTGTTATTTATAGTGATGCTTCCAATAAATGACTTGATTGTGTCCTTATACAGAATGATAGAGTTATTTCCTATGCATCACGGTAGCTAAAACTTAATGAACAAAAATATCCAAGTCATGATATTGAGTTATAATTTTTAATATTTTCTTTGAAGATATGGAGTCACTGTCTCTATGGTGAAAAATGTGACATATATACTGATCACAAGAGTTTAAAGTATATTTTTTCACAGAAAGAACACAACATGAGGCTAATGGTGATGGATTGAACTAATAAAGGATTATGATTTCACTATACACTACCTCCCGAGGAAGGTAAATAAGGTGGAAGATGCTTTGAGCAGAAAGGATCGTGGAGTTTTGAACAAGATGAGAGTTTAAACGGATCCTATATACATGGATCTAGAAAAGATGGATATCAGAATAACCATGGAAGGTGAAACATTAATAATTTTTCAAATGGTTTCCAAAAGATATTTTCTATAATGGATAGAGTTCTCATACCGATGATTCCAGGTTTCAAAAGAATATTAAAGCTGTCAATGAAGGGATATTGATTGTCTTTATATATGAAGACAGAATATTGAAATTTAGGAAGAGAATTTGGGTTTCTAAAGTACCTGATCTAAATAAGGGAATTGTTAGATGATTCTCATAGCTCCAATTTCTCTATAAACCATGGGAGAACCAATATGTGTAGATATTTGAGGAACATTTTTGGTGGGACAACATGAACATGGAGATTTCTGATTTTGTGTCAAGATTTATGGGTTTTCAACAAGTGAAAGCTGGAAGGCAACATCCTGGAGGAGTCATGAAACCTCTTCCCATACCTGAGTGGAAATGGGATAATATTATGATGTACATTGTCATGGGGAAAAAATAATCATAGATGGAATGATGCAATATGGGTCATTGTTTATTATCTTACCAAGTCAACACATTTTCATGCTATAAGAGAAGATTTACCACTTGAATGTATGGTGAGACTATATATTAATGAGGTTGTAAGACTTCATGGTGTATGCCTATCGATTTTTTTATCTTGATCCCTGTTTTACATCAAGATTCTATAAAATTATTTAGAAGGCCTTTGATAATGAACTTAGTTTGAGCACTGTCGACCACCCTCAAACATTTGGACAATCAAAATGGACTATTCAAACCTTAGAAGACATGTTGAGATCTTTCTCTCTTGACTTTCAAGGTATGTTCGATCAATATTTACCTCTGGTATAATTTTACTATAATAATTGCTTCCCTTCAAGTATTTATATGGAACCATATGAAGCATTATATGGAAAGAGATAACACACACCAACTTGTTGGATTGAGGTTGATGAAAGAAAACTCGTAGGCCTAGAACTTGTTGAGGAAACAATGGAAAATGTGATGATTATCCAAACCCATATCAAAGCATCATAATGAAGGAAAAAGAGCTATGGGGATAACCAAAGGAATGTTTTGTAATTTCAAGTAGGACACCATGTTTTCGTGAAGGTATCTCCATGGAAGGATGTTATACGTTTCAGTAAGAAGGGTAAATTGAGTCCCAGTTACATCGTACCTTTTGAAATTCTAGAATGAATTAGTGTTGTAGCTTATCATTGGGAAATGCATCCAAGTCTCTCCAATGTTCATGGTGGGTTCCACGTATCATAGTTGAGAAAATACATTCCTAACCCAACACATGTACTCACCTATGAGGAAATTGAACTAGAACCTATTCTGTATTATTGTGAATATACTGTCAAAATTATTGATACAAGAGAACAAGTGCGGAGAAACTAGATGACTTGTCTGGTAAAATTTCTATGGAGAAACCATGAGATAGAAAATTCAATGTGGGAACCCGAGAAACATATGTGTAGGATCGAAACAGTGATGTAGATGCTCAATATACAAGAGGGGGGGGGGGGGGGTGAATTGTATACTTTAAAAATTCCTTTGGAACCATTAAAGTTAGTTACGATTAACTATGTTTTCCTTAAGCAAAGGAAAGGACTATGATTAAAAAAGTTAAAATAAGAAAATTCACAACACCTCTAACACCGAATGCAAACTTGGAATGAGATTCCGAAAGTGGGTTCCGGAAATATGGTTCCGGAAAATGAAACTTAATGAAAGATTAAAAATTGAGATTCTACCTTAAAGCGTATAGAATCTAAATGAATCAGAGTACATGTAAGGAAGTATAAGAAAGTTATACATTCCTTACAATACAAAAATCAGCGGAAATAAAACAAGTAGTTAAACTACAAGTAACAAGATATATGTCTTTTAACCCAAAGAGAAGGGTATCCAACAACCTTGGATAAAGGTCCCTTGATTTATACTTTCAAGCAATTATGTCTTACCCACACCAGGGTAAGCCCTCGATACAAAGATCAGAGTCTCTGTCTTGCTATCCTCGCAATTCCTCAACTTCAAGGTAGTTGGCGACCTCTGTCTTCCTCAGCAAGGAAGCCCTCGAACTTCAAGGTAGTCGACACCTATGTATTCCTATCCCCGGAAGCCCTCGAATGTAATCACCAACATTCGGAGTCGCACGAAGCTTTGAGAGTTAATAAGAGCCTCTATCTCTAGAAATCACTTCAAGCATGTAATCACATGAGTCGAAGATCAGTCAGCCTTCCATCACTTGCAACAACACCGAGCTCTTTCAAATGAGCTCCTATTTATAGGTAAGGTCAGCTCCTTCTCCAACGGTTATATTTTACTTAAATATCGGAGGGACCTGTACACGTGTCACTTAGACAACGGTTAGATTATAACAAAATAGACGACATTGTTTTTTAACAAAACAAGTGTAACAGAACATACAACATCATTTTATAATGAAGCATACATAAGTAAAGGCTAATTAAAAAATCGGAGTGTAAGAAAGTCAAGGGTTCAGAGTCTAATCAAAGTGAAGTTCGGAGTCAATGTTAAGAAATATTCGGATGCTATTATATAAGAAATCAGAGTCTGGTTTCATCAGAAATCAGATTCTAAATCTGTAGAGTTCGGAGTTTAACTACTTAAAAGTTCTGAGTCAAATTTCTTAAGAGTTCGGAGTCAAACTACTTAAGAGTTCTGAGTCAAAACTTCTTAAGAGTTCGGAGTCGAACTTCTTAAGAGTTCGGAGTTGAACTTCTTAAGATTTCTGAGTCGAACTTCTTAAGAGTTCAGAGTCAAAATTCTTAAGAGTTCGGAGTCAAACTTCTTATGAGTTCGGAGTCGAAGTTCTTAAGAGTTCGGAATCGAACTTCTAAAGAGTTCGAATTAGATCTGCTACGGAGTTTGGAGTCCAAAATTCGGATTAAAACTATATTACAGATCACATCCATGATTCGGATCCTAAAAACAGAATGCTCCAATTTTTTATTATAAGACTCCGAGAATTTGGTTGCAATTCCGATTTTTGATTTTAAGGGAAACAAATAGCTATGTATAAGAAAAATATATGTTAAGGTAAATTTCCTTAAGGAAGTAAATTTTCTATATTTGAGTAATAATTATAATTGCTTAAGTATAAGGTGTTTGTGATTTTCAAAACCAGAAAGAATGGAAAAGTCATAAGGAAAACCTTATTGACTCAACAATCTCCCCCTTTTTGGAAAGCACAATCATCCTTTTGAAAAAGTATAAGGGAAACAAAATTCATTAGACTATTTAAAACTTATCTCCCTTCGTTCATGGATATAAGTGAATACAACTGACTCCCCCTTAGGCATTGAAACACTAAGGATTGTATTCTTGGTTTCCGGAGTAGAGTTTTCATAATTGTAAGAATGAAACAAAATGTAATGGGAAACTCCCCCTTTCCTTAAGGATATTTCTCTCATAAATTTTTCTTTTCTCCTCCTTAGGAACAGTTCTTTTCCGTTCTCCCCCTTTTTGATTTTCAAAAAGAATTGAAGGGAATGGAAAACAAATTATTCTACCTGAAACATTAGTATACAACAAGAGACAAACCGAATAGATAATCTTTCATTAGAGTTGTCGGCAAAAAAAATACAAGGAAAGACAACTACAACAAAAGATCGGAGTGGGTTCATTTGTCTTCCTTTTCCTTTGGAATAAGATTCTTCAACAAAGCTTTGAGTTTCTTCAGGTCTCTTTGGTCTTCCTCTCATTGCTTCTCCAAGACTTTTACCTTTTCTTCTTGGGATTTTAACAGCTGTGCTTGAGCCTCCAATGCTTCTTTTTGAAAATTCAACAACTCATCCTGTTTCTCCATCCTCTGCTGAAACTCTATCCGGAAATCTCTTTCAAATTTCCAATTCTGAGATACTGAGTTAAGCTTTCCATTTATATCCCTGACCTGTTGATTCCGGACATTTTGTTCCTGGGTCAACTTCTCAGAAATTTCAGTAACCTTTTTGTCCTCCATTCCAAAAGCACTTTGAACATCAGCCTGAAAATTTTCAAAATGTACTAAATCTTTGTCTACTCTCTTAGACCACTTGGTTACTTTACTAAAAGATTTCCTATGTACATCGTAATCGATCAAAAAACTTTTCTGTTCAGCTTCCAACTTCACAAACTTATCCATTACCATGGACAATGAATCCGATTTTTGATTCATAGATTATTGCAACAACTGGCATCTAGAATATATAGTTTGAAGAATCGGTATTGTGTCCACCAGCTTTCTCAGAGATTGAACCACAAAATCATGCCCCTGGGATGATGATTCTGAATCCAAGACTTCTTTTTGAGATTCCTCTTCTTTAACTGGCATCAACTTCCTTCTAGAGGTACCACCAACCTCTTTCTTTCTAATGATATCCTTAATAGGTGTCTCCATTAAATCTTGCTTGCCTTTATGGGATTTCGGAATGGATTGCACTTTTGGAGAAACTTCCTCAGATTCAGAAACTTGAACAATCTGATCTTCATCTGGTTGTTGTCTTTCTTGTCCTTCTTCAAGATAGTTCCTTTGATAGGATTCTTCTTCATCAAACAACTCATTCTCTTCTTCTTCCTGTTGGTGTTACTTTTCGGCTTCCTCATCTCCCTTCCATTGAGATACTATTTTTCCGGATTCAGCCTTATAATCCTGAAATTGTTTTATCAAGGTATCTAGATCTTCAATATCCTCCTCCTCTTCTTCTTCTTCCTCTACTTTTTATACTTCTTCCTCAACTACTTCAGCACCTTGTTTCTCAGCCTCTACTGCAGGTTCTTTACCCTTGTTCTTTTCCGGAGTGACAAAAGTTTTTTCTGATGTTTCTGGTAAAGAAGGTTCGACTCCGAAAGTTTCCGAAACTGGAAGCCTTTCAGAAGCCAACTCTATACCTTTTAGCAACGATTGAACTAGTTCAGCTTCAGACATCTTCTTACTCAACTTCTTTTCCTTCATTTGACTTTCCAAATCCTCAACAGCCTTTTCTTTTAAAGCCTTAGCCTCATCAGGGTCGAGTCCTAATTGAGTATCCCCTTCCTTCCTCATTTCCTTATCTTTCCTCCATTTTGCTGCTACTTTGTCTGTATAGATTTTCTGCTTCTTCAGTTTGGGTGGTGCAGATTCATTTTCCTTCGGCTGAGGAACATCTTCATCAGAAACTACTTTCTTATACTTTCTCTTCTTCCTTTTCTTTTTTAAAGGTTCCGGAGATTGTGTTTCTTTTTCAGCTACTTCAAATTCTTCCACACATAGGGGGTAAAATTCTCCGGATTCACTAGAAAATCCCATCTTCATTCTCTTAAGCGTATCATCACTGAGAAGCATGAGCTTGTAATTCCGGATCTTTGATTTGCAGGCAACTTTGAAAGATTCTAAGCACCGAACAATCAACTTTGATAATAAGGCTGGATACATAATAATCTGAGCTCTCAGATTTCCTTCTTTTTTATTCTTGATTGTAACCAAGACATGCCTTATCAGATTTATCTTTCTTAGATTTACCAAAAAATCTAAGACATATATATCACTCTTCTTCAGATTGTCTTTATCTCCTCTTCTCGGAACCAGAATACCATGCACCCATAGTTGCAGTATTCTGTTATTCGGAGCGAGCCGAGCAATCTTTGTAGTTGAATCATCCTTGAGCCCAAGACACTGCAGTGCTTTTTCCTTAACGAAACTTCCTTGCACATCCGGAAGTTTGTGAGAGAAAAATTCATCTTCTCCTTCATATGTTATACCCACCAGGCTTGCTGCCTTAGTGTAAGAGAGTTTATAAGTCTTTCCATAAGACTTAAAAGAAACTTTTTCTCTGCCATCTTCTACTAGGAAGGAAACAGACTCATAAAATTCTATCAACAGATCAGTGTAAACCGGATCCTGTTTTTCTGACTTGGCTACACAGACATCTTCCCATTCATTTAGTCTAATATTTTTCGAAATGATAGAATCAAGCTTATAAAAATCCAGATGAACTAACCTTTCTCTGTAAACTAACCACTTTGAAATCGGTTTCGTAGTTGACATATCTTGTGAAATTGCTTCAATAGACATTCGAAGTGAAGTAAACTGTAGGATTCGGATCAGCTTCACAAGGTTCCGAACCAGCCTTAAGAGGAGCAGCAGGGCTTCGAGACACAAAATCATGAAAACCGATGTGGGACGAGTCTCGGGACCCCCTTTTTATAGGCAAATAGAATGACTGTTGGTCTTCCAATGATCATCCAATGGTTGAAAATACTTTGATCTGATCTGACGGTTGAGAATAACCCCGGGGGGAAAAATGACTCCGATCTTTTGAGGTTTTTTTAAAAAAAACATTCAGAATTGAGGCAAAACTAGAATCCGAACTAATCAATGAAGATCCCAGTAAGCAAAATTTTATTATAAAACTAGATAGGTAAATCATAACTTACGGATTGATAGGAAATATTAATTGAAATTTGTAATATTCCAAAAAAAACTTATTATGAAAAGTCTAATAAAAAAACGTTACGAAAATCCCAGTCCGAAAATCTTCATTATGATAATTTTCATTACGAGATTTCCATTCCGGAAGTTTTTGAAGAAGAAAAATAAATCAATCCGGAAAATTTCAATTCCGGAAATTTCCATTCCGGAAATCTTAGTTTCAAAAATTTTGAAAACAATCCAAAATTTTTTTTATTCTAACAAACAAATGTACTCCCCCTATGAAAATGAGTTTATTACTATAAGGAGACTTTTTCAATAGAAGGTTAATTAAGAAAGATTACCTTACGGTTATCATCCCTAACATCTGTTTAATGTATTCAAATATATCAGAAGACAAGGATTTTGTGAAAATATCAGCAAGTTGACCTTGTGTTCCAATAAATTGAAGAATGATATCTCCTTTGAGTGTGTGATCCCTAAGAATGTGATGCCTAATATCTATGTGTTTTGCACAGGAGTGATGTGCAGGATTCTTACTTAAAGCAATGGCACTTGTGTTATCACACAAAATTTGAGTTTTAGTAAAACTCAATCCATAGTCTGTGAGTGTGTGTTGCATCCACAATACTTGAGCACAACAACTTCTAGCTGCTACATATTCAGCTTCAGCAGTGGAGAGTGCTGCAGAATGTTGCTTCTTGTAGGACCAAGAAACTAGTGAATCTCCTAAGAAATGACAAGTTCCGGATGTACTTTTTCTATCCATTCTACATCCTCCAAAGTCAGCATCAGAAAATATATTTAGAACAAAATCATTTCCAGAAGTATAAAATAATCCTAGATCCATGGTTCCCTTAAGGTAGCGAAAAATTCTTTTTACTGCCTTTAAGTGAGATTCCTTAGGATTGGATTGATATCTTGCACATAAGCATACTGAAAACATTAAGTCTGGTCGACTAGCTGTTAAGTAAAGTAAACTTCTTATCATACCTCTAAAAGATGTTTGATCTACTGGTTTCCCAGATTCATCAAGATCTAGAGAATTTGAGGTACCAATGGGAGTACTTATACTCTTAGTATTGTCATAACCATACTTTTTAAGAAGATCTTTAATATACTTATGTTGAGATATGTAGGTTCCTTTTGGTTTTTGAGAAATTTGAAAACCAAGGAAAAAAGTTAACTCACCCATCATACTCATTTCAAACTCATATTTCATTAGACTTGCAAAAGAGTCAGTCAAAGATTGCTGAGTTGAACCAAATATGATGTCATCAACATAAATTTTAACAATCAAAACATTTTTATTATCTTTCTTTATAAAAACGGTTGGATCTGCATTTCCCTTAACATAGTTATTTTGAAGTAAAAATCCAGTGAGTCTATCATACCATGCTCGTGGGTCTTGTTTAAGGCCATACAAAGCTTTGGTATGTCTAAAAACATGATCAGGATGTTTTGTATCTTCAAAGTCAGGAGGTTGTTCAACAAAGACTTACTCTTGAACATAATCATTAAGAAAAGCACATTTCACATCCATTTGGAAAAGTTTGAAATTAAAGAATGCTGCAAAGGCAAGTAGAATACGGATAGATTCATGTCTAGCTACTGGAGCATAGGTTTCTTCATAGTCTATTCCTTCTTGCTGATTATAACCTTTAGCAACAAGTCTAGCTTTATTTCTTACTATGATTCCATTTTCATCACATTTATTCCTGAAAACCCATTTTACTCCAATAACAGAAGTTTCCTTAGGTCTTTCAACCAAGGTCCAGACTTTATTCCTTTTGAATTCATTTAGTTCATCTTGCATGGATTTGATCCAATCATCATCACCTAAAGCTTCATCAGTGCTTTTTGGTTCTAATTGGGAAAGAAATGCTAGATGTTCTACTTCATTTCTTAAGGAACTTCTAGTCCTTACCGGTTTATTTACATCACCAATGATACGATCACTGGGATGATTCTTAAGAAACACCTGATTTGGGTTTTGTAAAACATGTTCATCAACATAGGGTAGAAAGTCTTCTGGGGTAAATGTTTCTGAAGTATCTTCTAGAACATCATCCTTATCAGAAGGTTTTTCTATCAAAGGTTGACAGTCAGTTTTTGAAAACACATCCGAGGATGTAGGAAGAGATGGGTTAAAAACAAAAGGATCTGACTCATCAAATTTTACATGTACTGTTTCTTCAACAGTGCAAGAATTTTTATTAAAAACTCTATAAGCCTTAGAGATTGTGGAATAACCTAAGAAAATTCATTGATCAGATTTTGGTGCGAATTTATGTAAGTTATATTTAGTATTCAAAATGAATACTTTGCAACCAAAAACCTTGAAGTAGGATAATCTTGGTTTTTTACCATTCCATAACTCATAAGGAGTTTTATTAAGAAATGGTATAATCAAAACTCGATTTATAGTATAACAAGTAGTAATTACAGCTTCAGCCCAGAAATGTCTAGCAATAGAATATTCACTCAACATGGTTCTAGTTATTTCTTGAAGAATTCTATTTCTTCTTTCAACTACACCATTCTGTTGACGAGTTCTAGGTGCTGAAAAATTGTGAGTAATACCTTTCTTACTACAAAAAGTTTCAAAATCAGAATTTTGAAATTCTCCTCCATGATCACTATGAATAGTTTTCAACGGAAGGTTTTTCTCATTTTTAACTTGAGCTCTAAAAATTTTGAAATAATAAAACGCTTCAGATTTCCTTGCTAGAAAATAAACCCAAGTAAATCTAGAGTAATCATCAACTAGAACAAACACATAGTATTTTCCTCCAATACATCCAGTTTGTGTTGGAACAAAAAGATCCATGTGCACTAACTGTAATGCATCGGTTGTTGAGACTTCACCGATTGATTTAAAACTAGATTTATGTTGCTAGCCATATTGACAAGGATCACAAACTTTATAAGAATCAAATCTAAGATCTGGTAGATCCTTAACTAGTTTCTTATTAGAGAGTTTACATAGGTTCCTAAGGTTACAGTGACCTAGCCTTCTATGCCATAACCAAGAATGATCTTCCATTGCACTTAGGCAAGGTAAATCTTGGCTTCTGAGGTCTTCTAAATTCAGAGTGTAAACATTCTCTTGCCTATTGGCTGAGAGAATAAATTCTTCCTTGGAATTGTGAACTAAGCACTTGTCATTCCTAAAATTCCCAAGGAAACCTTCATCACATAACTGACTTATGCTAATGAGGTTGTGCTTAAGACCTTTAACAAAAAGAACATTTGAAATCCAGGTTTTACCAAGAAGAACAATATTACCAATATCAACAATCTCTCCCTTAGCATTATCTCCAAAAGGTACCGTTCCTCCTTTTGTTTTGATAATCTTTTCAAAATAGCTTTTGTTACCAGTCATGTGCGAGGAACATCCACTATCCATGTACCATGTATTGTTGCTGGTACTCTCTTTGTTTTCCTGAAATCAAAAAGAAAATTAGATTTTCGGAATCCAAACTTGTTTGGATCCGAGATTTCCAGACAATTAAATTTTAGGAACCCACATCTTCTTAGAAAAGTAAGCTTTGTGAAATACTAAAGATTGGGTTTTGTTTAAGGAACAATTCTTTGCCCAGTGACCACCACATTGACACTTGGTACAAAATAGGGAACATTTAGGAACAAAATAATTGCTACTAAAAATTGGTTTTGCATGGGTATAACCAAATCCGGATTTATTTCTTAAAGGTCGTATTTGAGAATACATTTTACCAAAATTTTCCTTACCATGGGTAAAGTTTGATAAACACTTCTTTAAGGAAAAAATTTCAGACTTGAGTTTTACAACCAAGTTTTTATCCTCAAAATCATTAGTTTTTGAACTAGAGTTAGGCTCGAAAACATTTTTCTTAGAAATTACTTTTTCTAACTCTTTAGAATGTTTGTTCTTCTCAGAACTTACTTCCTCAAGATTTTTTGAAATACTTTCAAAATCAGCATTTTTCTTATTAAGATCTTTAGAAAGATCTGATATCTCTTTTGTAAGAATAGAATTCCTAGAGTTTGTCTTATCAAGTTTCTTATTGAGTTTGGAATTCTCAATTTCAAGAAGTTCAGCAAACCTAGAGACTTCTTCATAAGTAGGTAAAGTATTTTCCTCATCAGAAGATGATTCTTCATCAGAAGAGTTATAATACTTACTATTATTAGAATTTAAAGAAACATTGGTCAATGAATCAGCATTTCATTCCTTAGCCATAAAACAATGATTATCAATAGGTAATCTGGCAATAAGACCAAGATTCTTCTGTCCTGAAGATTCATAATCAGAAGATTCATCTGAAGAGTCACCACCACTGTCACTCCATGTGTCATTGGCTTTCAAAACTTTCTTAGCATTATCTTTATAATATTTCTTTCTGTTCCTGTCTGAATGTCTTTCTTTTCTTTCTTTCTTTTTGAGCATAGGGCAATCTGGTCTAATATGTCCAGCTCTTTTGCACTCATAACAAGTAACTTCTCCATATTTCTTATCTTTCCTTTCCTTTTTCTTATACATGGATTGGAAATTTCTCTGGCCAGGTATCTTGTTCATCCTCCGATCAAGATTTTCTAGTTCATTTTCTGAGACTTCACTCTCACTAGATTCGGATTGGAAAATAACTTTCTTAAACTTGGATCTGGTTAGTCTCTCAGGAGTCTTAGATTTCATCTGATTTGAGGTTGTTGTAAAAGCAACAGAACCATTTCCATTCTTCTTCTTGATGTTTTCAGTATCTCTCTTCATTCTGGTCTCATGTTGTAGAAGAGTTCCAAAAAGCTCATCAAGAGAGATCTGAGTGACCTTCCTGTTCTCATCTATAGCTGTTCTCTTGGATTCCCACTCATTGGGCATAATGTCAATTATTTTATCCATAAGAGTTTCATCATCTAAACCTTTCTCTCCCATAGACTGTAGGCTGTTGACTATAGTCATGAATCTCTGTTTAACTTTACAGATTGGTTCTCCATAAGGAAAGTTGAATCCATGATATTCAGCTCTAAGCATAGCTCTTCTAGTCTCAATCACCTTATAAGTTCCAAAGTGTGTAACCTCTAACTTCTTCCAGATATAGTTAGCTGCTTCACAAAAAGAAATTTGGCTATATATATTTCTAGTCATTGAACATAGTAGAGTATTGCGTACCTTATAATTGAGTTGATATTCTTGATTTTCCTGGTTAGTGAAAGTTCTAACTTCCTTGTCATGAATATTATAATCACCAGTAAGCATAACCAAGTTATCTACTCCAGTGTTGATAACAAAAGTATTCCTTAAATCTCTCCAATACTCATAGTCATTACCATCAATGATTGGTGGTATTGTAGGATTTAGATTATCTATCGAACCAACATTGACTCCTGCCATACTAGAAATAACCTTCGATACACAAACTTGTTAGTAGGAAAAGTTTTGTAATAACAAAGTTCGGAATGGACAAGTTCGGAATGGGAAAAGATAGTTCGGAATGATAAAATGAGCCAGAAAAACTTATCCGTGAGTATAAGTATTTCAGAGACCTCCTTTAATACCAATTGTAGGATCGAAACAGTGATGTATATGCTCAATATACAAGAGGGGGGTGAATTGTATACTTTAAAAATTCCTTTGGAACCTTTAAAGTTAGTTACGATTAACTATGTTTTCCTTAAGCAAAGGAAAGGGCTAAGTTTAACAAATTTAAACTAAGAAAATTCACAACACCTCTAACACCGAATGCAAACTTGGAATGAGATTCCGAAAGTGGGTTCCGGAAATATGGTTCTGGAAAATGAAACTTAATGAAAGATTACAATGTGAGATTCTACCTTAAAGCGTATAGAATCTAAATAAATCAGAGTACAAGTAAGGAAGTATAAGAAAGTTATACTTTCCTTATAATACAAATTGCAGCGAAAATAAAACAAGTAGTTAAACTACAAGTAACAAGATATAAGTCTTTTAACCCAAGGAGAAGGGTATCCAACAACTTTGGATAAAGGTCCCTTGATTTATACTTTCAAGCAAGTCTGTCTTACCCACACTAGGGTAAGCCCTCGATACAAAGATCGGAGTCTCTGTCTTGCTATCCCCGCAATTCCTCAACTTCAAGGTAGCTGGCGACCTCTGTCTTCCTCAGCAAGGAAGCCCTCGAACTTCAAGGTAGTCGGTACCTCTGTCTTCCTATCCCCAGAAGCCCTTGAATGTAATCACCAACATTCGGAGTTGCACGAATCTTTGGGAGTTAATAAGAGACTCTCTCTCTAGAAATCACTTCAAGCATGTAATCACATGAGTCGAAGATTATTCAGCCTTTCAGCACTTGCAACAGCACCGAGCTCTTTCAAATGAGCTCCTATTTATAGGTAAGGTCGGCTCCTTCTCCAACGGTCATATTTTCCATAAAGATCGGAGGGACCTGTACACGTGTCACTTAGACAACGGTTAGTTTATAACAAAATAGATGACATCGTTTTATAACAAAACAAGTGTAACAAAACGTACGACATCATTTTAGAATGAAGCATACGTAAGTAAAGGCTAATTAAAAAATCGGAGTGTAAGAAAGTCAAGGGTTCAAAGTCTAATCAAAGTGAAGTTCGGAGTCTATGTTAAGAAATATTCGGATTCTATTATATAAGAAATAAGAGTCTGGTTTCATCAGGAATCGGATTCTAAATCTGTAGAGTTCGGAGTTGAACTGCTTAAAAGTTCTGAGTCAAACTTATTAAGAGTTCGAAGTCGAACTACTTAAGAGTTCTGAGTCAAAACTTCTTAAGAGTTCGGAGTCGAACTTCTTAAGAGTTCAGAGTCTAACTTCTTAAGAGTTCTGAGTCGAACTTCTTAAGAGTTCAGAGTCAAACTTCTTAAGAGTTCGGAGTCGAACTTCTTAAGAGTTCGGAGTCAAACTTCTTAAGAGTTCGGAGTCGAACTTCTTAAGAGTTCGGAATCGAACTTCTAAAGAGTTCGAATTAGATCTGCTACGGAGTTTGGAGTCCAGAATTCGGATTAAAACTATATTACAGATCACATCCAAGATTCGGATCCTAAAAATAGAATGCTCCAATTTTTTATTATAAGACTCTGAGAATTTGGTTGCAATTCCGATTTTTGATTTTAAGGGAAACAAATAGCCATGTATAAGAAAAATCTATGTTAAGGTAAATTTCCTTAAGGAAGTAAATTTTCCTTATTTGAGTAATAATAATAATTTCTTAAGTATAAGGTGTTTGTGATTTTCAAAACCAGATGGAATGGAAAAGTCATAAGGAAAAACTTATTGACTCAACAATATGATGAAGAACCACCCATATCTTTTTATGCAGTAATATTCTAGAAATTTCGAGGACAAATATTTTTAAGGAGGGGAGAATGTAACACCCCAAACTTCAATGGTACATTTCCCTTTGAATAATGCAGTAGCTTGCGTTGTATGCAACTTGGAGTTTTAACACATCACGACCAATACAACTAACCGTTATGAATAGTAATACACAATTTTTGAAATTTTATAAATTTTAATTTTCAAAATGGACTTAAATTTTGGATTCAGAATATCAAAATTAACTTAGGGTGAATTTTTTTTATTTTTCTGAGAAATTTTAATTTTTGATGAATAGTGAAAAAAACTGCTTTATTGTTTAAAACCCAATTTTTATTTAAATAATTAGTTATTTTATTTTAATTTAATGTAGTTCAAAATAGATACTTAATACCTATATATGTTCAATGAAATTAATTTGAGTCATTTTATAATAAGGTAATATATATATAATTTTATTGAAGATTTTACCGTCTTTTACCCACCTTCTAAGAGCATATAAAAAATTGCATAAAACAAAATTTTACCAATTTTTTGAGTTGAATATCAAAAATCTAAGAGGCACAGTTGACATCAGTAAGTAGAATGTGGTTCAATAAGATGATTTTTTTTGGTGAATAGTATCTTTTGACTTCTATTTACCATGTTTAAAGGTAAATAGGGTAATTAAGGGTAAAAATGATATTATAATTACCCTAACACATGTCCTAATTAAATTGGATAAGTGTATTTAGACCAAAATATCCTTAGGAATAAAATATGATCCACTTTGGTCCTCTTGGATTAGATTAGGACATTTATTATTATTTTATTTAAAGAGAAGTTAGAAGAGTTAAATTCAATGTTTAAAAACTAAACCATTTTTAATATAGGGTTGCAAACAATTTAAATTAGACTATAAATATAAATTAGAAATATATAAAGGTTTCCTACATAATAGTATTTTATTTATAATTTTTAGACATTAAATAATTTAATTTATTTATGACACAATGATGATGTTGTAATTACCTTATTAATGAAAGATTAAAATAATTGATATTATAAACATCAAAAAAATGTAATATGAGAATTTTGATGAATTACACTAATTTTATAGGTTAATATGACATGTAAGGGTTGATTACATAATTTTTTTTCTAAGTAATCATGTTTTTATGATTTTCACAAAAACCAAATACTAAATAGTGTCAAAATTGACATAAATGTGTTTTTAAAAACAATACTATATTATTAAGTGATATAATATTAAAAAAAAATAAGGATGGGCAAAATGAAATAGATAAGGTCATATATATTAATAATTAAACACTTGGGGTTCTTTTGGATTATTATAGTATGTTTATTAACCATATAATATAAAAATACAAAGAGACAGGGTAAATGTCAAACTATTTAACTAAGAGTTAAATCTAAAGGATATGTTTAATATGGTAACCGAAACCTATATAAAAAATATTTTTTGAGGTTTTTTCGAACCATACCCACCTTAGACTCAAAATAAATCATTTTGGAGCCATTAGAAACCGAAAATTATTTTATTATAAATTAATATTTCAATCTTTTCCTAAAGTGACCTTCACCTCTCTTATAAAAGGGTTCTTCCCCTTCTCTTCATTTCACACCTCCAAAGCTATTTGGCTCGGCCAACCACTTCCCAGATATCCTCCCAACATCCCTCAAATCAACCTAGAGTCCTTACTTTGATTAGAAAGCCAAACTATGGATATTTTTTGATCAACCCAAAAGGAAACACCTGAAGAAGAGGTAAAAATTTCACCACCCTCTTTCAAGTTCTTTTCTTCTTCTGCTTCCTATTTATTTGTTGATTCCATACCAAAATAATTAATCCAGTACCTTATACATAATATTGTGTTATTATAAATATTTTACAACCATATTATTTATTCTACCAATCCTATAAACTACAAAGTCACCATACGTGTGTATGTACAACTTACCCTCTCCACGTTGTGGTGTAGTTTATTATTCAGACACTTCATTTTTTGGATGGGTATAATAATGAGTACAGCTGATGTAAATATTAAATATAACATGTTAATGATTATGTATATATGATATACCATCCAATTACATATTATTTCACTATCAATATAATGATATTGTCGATCGTGCATATGTACGAATTACCATCTCCACGAACACGATGAGATACATTCCCCATCATAATAATTCAAGAATAATTTTAATTTTATGATTAAAAATTATGTTTCTGAACATAATATAATTGTTTATATGAATAGAATACATCTTATCCATAACAAACATGGCATAAGTAACCATGTATATAAATGAAAACGAATCAGATAATGACCGAAATGATCAAAGTACTGAAATATCATTAAGAATGAAATATTAGAGGATCATATATGATATCAAATTTATGTATATAGTTCTTGTATAATTTAATAACAATTTTTTAACTATTATATAGGAGGTTAAAATACCATCTCCCAAGTAAAATTACAATGTAAGAGTTAATTCTACAATCTCTTTACTTATCTGAGGTTGTTAATACGTATCTACTGGGACCTCTTTATCATCCACTTCCATGTTTTCTTGAAAATGTATTTCATTTTTTTTAATATTTACTAGACTATGGGTTAAATTCATTTATACCCATATTGGAACTTATATGTTTTGAAAAAATTCATTTCGTCATTTTCCAAACAAGGTACTTTATGACCTTTTCGACAAAAATAAGGTAAGAATGACTTTTTTAACTTATACATCGGGTGCATATGCTTTCCGCCATTATAACATTTTCAAAGCTTCCCTTACAAGCTTATAATAATATTTTCAATATAATTTTTTTCTTTTACAATTAGGTGACTTTTAAATGATTTCAAAATAGAAATAGATATTTCCCTCAAATAGTTTTGATTCCATCTATGTCAATATCCTTTGATGGATTTTACACATGTTTGAAATTAATTCATTATGATAAAAATAGTCCATATTTTATTGAAGGTTTTGTTTTATGTTTTAATATGGATGTGTTACTTTTATACCATTCATGGTTTATGGTTAAGGTATTAACATTTTGTATGTTATTTTTAATACAAATGTTTATGTTATGTTTCAACCTTTTCATATAAGTAATACATTGGACTTAGTAAGTAACCGGTGGATCCCACTACAGCTCCTCGATTTATCAGTAGGTCTCAAGCGACAAAATAGTGTCTTCTCACAAGGCATTGACCAAATATTATTTGTAGTCCTAGAACAAGGCCTTGACTATGTGGTTTTAATGTCTGGCATTATGCATTCTATCATTATGAAAGTGGCTATTGATATTGCAAGTGATTATTTGACTAGTATAATATCCATGTGAATAAGTAACTGGAATTATTTGATTTTATATTTTCCATATTATGATGAAGTTTATGTTTAAAAAGAATTTGTTTTAGTATTATACATTTCCATAAATTTTTATGCTTATTAATGAAAGCTTGATCCATATTGTTATCCTTACCGTGCATCTGAGCTCACCCCTTTTTATGTATAATTTTTCCCAAGATGTGAAGAAATATTTTATGGTTAACATGTAGGGATAAGATAAGGATATAAGTGTGGTCAATGGGGACAAAATGTGGTTGATATTTTTATTTCATGATGTAATGTAAAACTTATGAATGTATCTAGTACTTCCAAGACTACTAAACTAATCGGTATTTTTGGATTTGATCCCTTGTGATCATGAAAATGTTATTTAGTAATGCAACAACTCTGGGTAACTAGGGTTGGGGCATTACAAACCTTCAAGTCATCAAATTGAGTAATTATTCACCCAAAGTATTGATCTAGGGGAATTTAACGGAAATGTTCTGAGGGAAGTAGTGTGATTTTCCTAAAATCTTATCTAGGTAGTGTTTCTTCCACATAGTGACAATGCATGTATGGACTTTTTTATTCCAAAACAAGTGAATATTATTGGATTTTGGTATGATTGAAACACTATCAGTGTATTATTTTTGTACTAGCCTTTGTTGGGGAACCAATTATTTTTTTTGTTTTCCCTTGGAATATGGCTGTTTGATTTTCTCAAAATTCCATAAGACAGGTTCAACAAGTTCCTTCCAATTTTTGAACTAGATCTATCACATTAATATAAAATTTTGACACCCTAATTCACCCCTCCCCTCTTAGGGTGTTTCAAGGTCATACAAACCAATTAGGAGTTCACACGAACAATGAACAACCAAAGAAATTTCAAGGGTGATGCCACTAGGATCCCAAAAAAATGGTTCCCAAAGAAATAAAACCACAAAAGGGGAAACAATAATGGTCACCACACTTATATCAGAGGAAACGTGTTCTATGTACATCCCTCACACCTGAAAACTCCAAAACTACATGATACATTTCACTATGGTACCTATGGCTAGAGAAATCATGTATTGAATCATCTACTTTCACACAGTTAATAATTGAAAAACTGTATATAAATAATCCTATTATAAAAAAATACCTTATAGAAATCCTCCACAGTCACACTAATGAAAGGAAATCATAGGATTATAGAAATATGCCTTTGAGTTCAAAAACTGACCATACTGGAAACAAATGAGCCAGTGATCTGACAATCGGAAGGCATGCATTGAAAATGGGATTTTTTTGAAATAGATTTAATTGTCTTACACTCCTCATTATATGGGAAACATCCATGAGAACTAAAAGAAACGAGACAATCAACATCCACATGATTCCATCTAAAACATTCCCAGAATAATGGAGGGGATTATTGAACCCTAGACATACACCCCACACAAAAATAGGAACTTACAAATGATTACTCAACACTATCACTAGAGAAAAGAAAACCAAGTCATTGAAATGGTAAACCTACAATTCCCCATCAATTGGCCTTGTCAGGAAACCACAAGAATTATGAATTTCTTCTTCTATAATTCCTTTAGATAATCCACTGGATCAAATTGGTCTTGAAGATCACCCAAGACAACCCAAATAGCAATAGGGATGGGACGATCACCTTCAACTAGTCCAGTCCGAGTCATTTAAACATAACTGAGACAAATCATAATCTCATAAAATCTTGAGTTCTCAAAAATATTAAGAAACTCTAAAATTCCCCAATCCATTTAATAACCACTAAAAAACTATGATGACTAAAAACAATTGGAAATCATTGAGAAGAGATTGTCACCACCACTCCACTAGGAGTCTGGGTAGGGGTGTCGGCTGAAAGACAATCCTCAGAAACAATTTGGGTCTTTCTATGTGACCTAATATAAACAATTTAAAACACACAAACAAATCAACATTAAAAAAATAAGTTAAAAAATTATAATTTTAAACCAAATACCATTCCCATAAAACAACACATCACAAAAAAAGGTCAAATAAAATGAAACCACAATAACATGAAACAATATGCCAAGAACCCTGTTTCAAAATCAAAATTTTCATTTATAAATTAAAAACCATGTTACCACTTCAAAAATAATTTCATCATATCCACTTTAAAACTCCAAACACCACATAACCTTTACCTTTTAAACCAAAAATATTTTTAAAATAGAAGACCTATTTTTAATGGAAACTATTTTCCTTTTAAATAACTACTTTGAAAAAAATTCAGGCCTTTGATTTTAAATACTCATCCATGACATCCTATGAACTGTCACATATGTGTGAATTTCACTTCTTATTATATCATCCATGCATATAAACCAATATTCACTTTCTACTCTCTCTCTCTCTCTCACATATATATATCTATGTGTGTGTGTGTGAACATTCATACGAAATACCAAGGGCAACACATATCATTTTACATAAAAACATATAATTTCTAGTTTACATATCATTTAACATTTTATAAACCCTTTCCAAATGAAAATCATTCTTCACATACCACTTCAAACAAAAAATATTATTATAAAAAACCATTTTCCAATTTATAACACATTTTTCACTCTAGAAACACTTTTAAATAATTATTTTCCTTTCATAATCCAAGGAAACAAAAAAAATTCATACAAAAGAATAACCCATAAAAAAATAACTGAAATAGGGAGCTTGTGGTCATGCATACTCTAGCCACATGGTTTAGCTGAACACACACTAAGTACACACCAACCACTAGAAGCATATTGAACCATGCCTAGAGGCACCAAATGGTTCAATACACAATATTAGATCACCGAGTAGCACTAGTTCCCTTCCAATGTCATCCCCTAGAATAAAAAAGCTCATAAAACTCTACAAAGACCAAAATAATAAACCTAAAATAAAAAATAAAGACACCAATTCAGACAACCCCAGGTGACTTAGGTCTCGTCATGAGTGGCGGTGATCAGGACATAACGCAAGGCGTACCTCCTATGCCCTAAGCATCCTAGATTTGATCTTTCTAAACCCACAAATAATAATAACCATTCTCTAATACCATTTTTTCAAGAACCAACATTGTTTAACCCTATCCAGTCACCTAGTCCAGCCCACAACATGGCTCGAGTGGTGTTCTTCATTCTGCCTGGTTGGAAAATAGTTTCATGCAACAAGTTGAAATCATTGGAAATTATTTAGACTATAAAACCATATAAAAATAAATCAATATAAAACAAATAATAAATAAAATAACAATGGATAAAAAATAAAACTGCACATACCTCCACAAGAACTTTTGGATCACCACATACCACTAAACAAAAATTTCTCTACGATGACCGAATCTGAGTTGGACGAAACCCTAAAATTTAAAAAGAAAGATAATGATTGAGAAATGAGAATTAAAATAGAATAGGAATGTCTGAATAATCTATTCCATACGAATCACTTGTAAAAAGAAAACCAAGTCTTGCTGGTTTGAAATTAAGAAACATAAAAAGGGGGTTTACATTATTTTTAGAAACATGTAAATTATTCTATTTTCAAGAATGAACACATTCCACTACATTTAAAAAATATTTCAGATAGCATGATATATATCCAACTAATCAATTACATGAGGTTAAATGATATAAAATAAGAGCCAGATCAACAAAAAAAATCATCTGGTGCCACAAAATAAAAAAAATGGAATGTGATTTTTCTTATTTCAAGCATGTAAAGGAAAGTATGAAATGATATTATAAAACAATAATATAGAAAAATGGGATAAATAGTGGAAAAAATGGTAAATCCCTAATTATCTAGGGTTAGTGGGGTCCATAGATCCTTATACCTCAATGATAAATATATAACAAAACCTACAACAACCTTATACCTGAGATGCTAGAGAGGAATAACATACCAAGGTCATGTGGAATCAAATCAAAATCATATGTTTAGTAAGTGTTGTAGATTAAATAATTCTAGGTGGAATCGGCCCTTAGCCCTGCTAGACCACCTAGCATACTAGACCTAGTCATCCCTCCTAGGTACTAGGGTTTGGATGTTCTCTATTCCAAATGGTGGTGAGTTTTTATCGATATAGAATATATATATATATCAATTTATATACCCAAAAACCATCCAACTCCTGACCACCAATATCCATACTTAATGACAACCCCCTTTCTATGTCACACATCGTTAAAAAATTCACTTTTGTTGGAACATATAACAATTAAAACAATTAACACATATATCATATTTCTATATGAAGGGGGCATAGATCAAGAGGGTTTTCCACTTTCATAAAACATTCTAAATGTTCCAAACATGACTTATTATATTAAAAGGAATACATTTCACTTTATAAAACACTAATTCCCAAATATTTTTGTTTCCAAAACCAATGAGAAGACCAACTGAAAAAATAAGGCACCAAACTCTTTGAAAAATGCATGAAAATATGATTAAACAAATAAGGTCCACATTGAAAGCTTCGTTAAATTATGGGAAGTGAGTGAATATATATTTCCAAGGATTATAAATCACATTTCATAGTATGGATATTTCATATAATAATAAAGTCTCGTTTTTTAAACAATCTAGTAGTTATGGAATTGAAATTAATGGTCTATGCATAGGGAACCTACATCGAACTCAAGGCACATGGACAATGACACCCTAATTTTCTCCCTATCACACTGATATTCAACAAAATATATATATAAGGATGAATATACCTTATGTACATATTCCCATTGACATGAATATGTAAAATTGGGTCCTTACAAATATTCCTACACATGCATATTCCCATTTACAATTACACACATATGCATTTTTCATATATATATATATATAGGAACAACTTTCCCCAATATATATATTTATATTTCCATGAGGGAATATATATAATGGGGGAACCTATATATTTATATATATGACTACCTATATATATATGACTATATATATATATATATATGAATGTAATTCTCCTTCCACTTCATCGACTCAAAACCACTTTAAGGAAGACCAAGATGCATTAAAAAACTCTTAGAACCTAAAGATCACAAAAATAACCCCATCCAAATGGTCATAATAAAAATGTTGAAAGAAAACCTACCCAAATGGAAGAGGAAAACTGAAACAAAACAAAACGCTTTAACTTCAATGGGGGATGCTAAAATATACACAACGATTAGAAAAGAGAACTATTCTATGCCCTAAAATTAATAACAAGTGTAAGAATTAGTGAACCTAAAACTCCTTCGGTTTGGAAAAATCACATTCTTCAAGAGGGAAAATTAAAAATGACAAAAAGGGAGATTGATGGAATAAGAGACCTTACCTCTTGGTTATTGCCAAAATATTAAAGAAATAGAGAGGAAATTATAATATTGAGATAGGAATGAGAGTGTTGGTGCATGTGTCTAGAGAAAAGAGGCGAGAGATTTCACGTAACACACAAGGGATGGAGGGGTAAAAATCAAATCGGAGGAAAGAAAAAAAAAGAAAAAAAAAATAAATTAAAACACATTTTTTCAAACCTAGGTAACCCATATGATTTTCCAAAATGGGGGCCAATCATGTGATGAAAAATACATAGTCTAGGTACCCCCTCATGTAGTTTCCCCTAAGAGGTCACATAGTCTGGGAAAAGCCATGCACCATACCCCTCACACACCCAAGACCCATCACGGTCTCTAGGGAGATACACATTCTTTGACAAACTGTGTGGAATCCATGAAAAATGAGTAGAGACCCGTATCTTGACGTACATATACATTACATTACTTTTGCGTAATACTTAGTACATAACAAAAAACACACACACAAGGATCGTAATAGTTTAGTGTCTTTGGAAACTCGGAACGTAATCTTCTAATCATGGTGAAAGATCTTCAAAATATCCCATAAATATCTTCCCTTTTTTTACCTAAAACATTTCTTTATATCCTGGGGAAAAGAAAACATAAAAGGGTGAGCTCAAATGCTTAGTAAGGGTAAACAAATGAAATATCAATCACATCATATTCATAAGAACATAACATTTTGGAAATCTTAACCTGCAAAAGAGACCATAATTTCATAACATGGGATAAATCATAGTAGTGAAATGAAATCCCAATAATCATAACATAAAACATGAAACTTTGTGGCATACACACATAATCATAGAGAATCATATCTTATTAGTCAAGACTCATTGCGAAAACTATCTTAGTGGACAAAGTCCCTTTCTAAACCGAGTCACCCTCGTTTCAGTCCTGTTTCACTGAACCAGTATAACCTACCATTCCAGCCATGTCTATCTCATGAGATATAAAATCTTTACCCAATGAATTGGTGGGAGATATAGGTCCCACCCATCTCATAATGATACCATTCTTATGTGTGCCACAAAATCATAAACCATACATCATAGCATAACCCATGTAATAAAATTGGGAATCATAAACATCATGACATCATAAAAAAAGTCATATAAGATAAAGGAATTCATAAAAATAATTCCATCACAACATAATCAAATCAATGTAATAATAGGGATAGAAACAGAACCCTATATTATCTTAGATGGAAAATAATTTTGATAAAACAGTTGAAATGATTTCTTGAGGAAAATATCCTTTCTTCTTCAAAATCAATTTCTTTTCACAAAACATCATGCAATTTTAAAAGAAAGAGATTTTATTGAAAATAGTCATGAAATCTTTTGAAGGAAGCTTCATTAATATAAGGCTTTATAAAACCGTAAAAATCCGTTCGTGCCGTATAAGTTAAAAAAACATTCTTCTCGTACTTTTGTCGGAAAAGTAAAAAAAGTACCTCGTACGAAAAACGACAAAAGATTCCTTTCATATCATTTAATAAAAATTCACCGAAGTGTAAAATAGGATTAAACAATTGTAGGTGGATGGAAATAATATTACATATTGAGGAAACAAAGATGTGGATGATAAAATACACCCCAGTAAATACTAAAGTATAAACAATCTCGGATAAAAATGAGATTTTGATATTTCCCTTACCTTAGGTCCGATTTGCTTCATAAGTGTCTGAACCTCATGTATAATGATTTAAATAATTTCATTTACTTATTACAGAATCATATGATATCATATATGGTTCACTTATGACTTTATATTACCCATTCTTTTGTAAATTCCATGTTAAAGAGCGTTTTGGGTAAAATTGTTTCATTTGTCGTCCGTGTTTTGACTTGTAATTATTCATATGATTACTTAGATCATGATTACTTAATTAAAGAATATAAAACATGATATATATATATATATATATATATATTCAGAATATACATATATATAATAAATCAGTAAATGGAAAGAAATACATCGTTCATGGAGACGGTAGACCGTACGTACGCATGAACGCTGTTTTCGTTTCCTTATTGAATTGAGAGGAATTAAGTGGATGAAATACATATATATACACATAAATCCAGTATCATTATTATGTCATATATTTCATGATTACTTATTATATATACTTTATAACCATTCATGAATGGTTAAAGTGGAGAATGGATCTCATCACGTCGTGGAGACGGTAGTCCGTACGCACGCACGAGCGATGATATAGTTCTCATGATCGTGGGACTATATTGGAGTGTATTTATACTATTTCAGAATCAATATCACTTTAAAATAATAATATATAGTTATTATTTACACCATTATACCCATACAAGTAAGGTGGTGGTGGAAAATAGATTTCACCACGGCGTGGAGACGGTATTTCGTACGTACGCACGCGCGGTGATTTTGTTTTCCGTAGGATGGATAGATGGTGAAATAGGATTGTTTCATAATTATAATAACATATCAGTATATGAGTGATACTTATGTTATTACTTCATAATGAAACAACCTAAGAAGAATAAGTGGAAGAAGAAATAAAGGTGAAAGAATTGGTAACAGAAATTACCTCTTCTTTGAAGCGCCTCTTTGAGACCTCCTCTTAGGGCACTAAAATTGGACTTTGAGGAAGACCAGAACCTCTAGGATGTTTCTAGGGAAGTGGAGAAGAGAATTTGGCAGGGGTTGTCCGAGCTTCAAGGCTCAAAGTTGTGTGAGGAAGAGAGGGAGGAGGTTCCCTTTTATAAGGGAGGAGAGGGGCACCATTGGAATAACTAAAACTATTATTGTATTATAAAGTCATGTTCGGTTTTAAATAGCTACAAATTGATATATTTCGAACCTAATGTGGGGATGGGTATAAATCCTCTCATCCAATATAATTTAGACAAGTTTAGGTTCCTATTTTAACCTTATCATTTAGATTTAACATTAAGTAAAATAATTTTACTTCTACCGTGTCTTCTTGTGTTCTTATACTATAAGGTTAATAAACTTACTATAAGAAGCCAAACGAACCCCAAGTTGTTTATTATTAATATATATAACCTTATCTAAGTCATTTTTCCGAACCTTAGATTTTTAGGAATAAAATAACAATTAATAATATAATATTTGTTTTAAAAACTATTTTATGTCAATTTTGACACTATTTAGTAATTGATTTTTGTGAAAATCATAACAGAATGATAGGTTCTAAAAAAAGTTAATTAAATCAATACTAACATGTCATAGTAACCTATAAAATTAGTGGAATTCATAAAAAGTCTCAAATTATATTTATTTGGGTATTTATAACATCAATTATGTCAATATTTCACTAATAAGATAATTACTGCATCATCATTGTGTCATAAATAAATTACATTATTTAATGTCTAAAAATTAAAAATCAAATAAAATTATGTAAGAAATATTTTTAGCTTTCTAATTAATATTTATTGTCGAATTTATCTTATGTATAACCCCATATTAAAAATATTTTAGTAAATAAACTTTGATTTTAACTCTTTTAACCATTCTTTAAATAAATTAATAATAAATGTGCTAATCTAATCCAAGTGGGCCTAAATGGTCATATGTTATTCGTAAGTTTGTTTTTGGTCGAATTACACTTTTCCAATAGAATTAGGACAAGTGTTAGGGTAATAATAATATCATTTCTACCCTTAATTACCCTATTTACTTTTAACCGTGGTAAAAAAAGTAAAAAGTTACTATTCACCAAAAAATTATTTTTATCTCATTGAACCAAATTTTACTTACTGAAATCAACCGTGTCTCTCGGATTTTTGAAATTCCACTCACAGAAGTGGTAAAATTAAGTTTTATGAACAATTCAGTTTTTTTTAACTACCACTTAGTGGTTTCACTATTCATCAAAAATTGAAAGTTTTCAGAAAAATACCAAAAATTAGGCCTAAGATATATTTGATATTATGAACACAAAAATGATTTCTATTTTACCAAATTCAAAACATATCAGTTGCATTAATTAATTTAAAAATTAATTCCCGTCGTCAAAACAAATAGCGTGTTCTTATGAGATAATAACTATCAAAAGATTGACACTTGTTTATGTCTGGTTTAAATGTGAAATTACATCCAATGACCAACATTGTATTAAATTGTAAAAATATATTCTAAATATACTTTAAAACCACTAAAATTAATAATTTATCACTATTAATTATTTCGATTGAAAAAGTTGTTTTTAATTAAAATTTAGTAATTCCCACTATTCATCAAAATATGAAAGTTATCCGAAAATTACCAAAATTTCACCCTAAGCTAATTCTGATATTCCGAATCAAAAAATGAAGTCCATTTTAAAAAATAAAATTTACAAATTTGAAAAATTGGTTATTACTATTCATAACGGCTAGTTTTAATAATATTTTAATAGCATATCGTTATTTAGTGAAACTCGGTATTGCGTACTACACACGCTATCAAGGAAGGTCGCGATTGCGTGTAATGAAAGGAAAGTAAAGGAAGCGTGTTGTGCAAGCTCCTTTTGGTGTAGCGTACAACACAAGACATTAATGAAATTAAAACGAATATTTTTCATAAAATCTCGGGGTGTTACATTCTACCCCCCCTTAAAATGAATTTCGCCCTCGAAATTCTTCGGCGTTATAAATGGTTTACTACTCGAAAGTTTCTTTAGTAGAAACCCACATCGTAAAAAGGAATACCAAAACCAATATTTAAAAACAAAAGTATGAAACGCAACGGTTACCCAAATAAACTAATCACTGGGTTTCCACATAGGTGAAAATATGGATATTGAAGAGAAATCTAATCATCATGTTCTGATGGAGAGTGGTATAGAACATGGCTATGGAAAATCCAGCAATCACAAAGCCATAAATTTGTGACGATCTAGGGTACCATCTGATTCATCGGATATAAGATCACTAAGACAACATTTTTGGTTTTCAAGATCATTTCCCTAAAGTTGAATAAATTGAATTAGAATAATTACTTACTTTATTTTGGTACAACCTCACTGTTGTTCGTGCCTTGAACAATTTCCACTTAATCTCTTAAATAAATGAAGTTGAATTTTTTATTCGTGAAGTGTTAGAAGATCATGTGATAGAATGATGGGTCATTCCATCTCTTTCAAACAAAAGGTTAGCAAAAGTTATAAGTCTATCTTATGGTTAATCGTATATGGTTCCAAAAATGAACTTATACTTCATATATCATACCGCTTAATAAAATAAAACGAGTTTCTACTAACCAGGGACTTCCTGTAGGCCAGTGGTAGGCGATAAAGGCCAGTCGCACTTCGGTTGTGGGTTCGATTCCCACAGCCTTGTCCGACGCGATGGGTTGTCGCCCGTCCTGCAGGTTGTCCTTTTTCTAAAACTATATTACTATAACATCCCATCAATAATATCGAAAAAAACTTCTTTCCTTAAACAATACTAACTTATGTCCAACATAATCCATTCCAATCTTTAGGATTATCCATAATACTGCAGTCCACTCTCATAATATAGTGAAAACGATTACCAGAGATTTAATATCATCGTTGATCCCCATATATCATAAGATATGTCTTGTTGGTCACATTCCAAATATTCAAAGGCCTTAATCATGTATTCTCTTGAATACCCATTGAATCTTAGTGAAAACATGAATGCAGTTAAAAGTTAACACTTTCCACATACCAAAATCCTCAAAATTCTATATACTCAAACCATGATATCACTTAGTCCTTATATCAATCATGAGCTCATGAATACTGTCAAACATTTCATTTTCTTCTTATCCCTTCATTATGCGCATTTCATCTACTTTCCAAAATATTTGAATCACTTTTCATGGTTACCGGTACCTTAAAATTATTGAAAACCACAATAGACCAATACATAAATATTCCAATACACCATAAAAGTACCTCAATAAAATTATTCTTGAATACCAATACATAAACACTTCAGTCCATCCACTTCAGTGATTGTCCTGGAATAAGTCCTTCCTTGATTTAGAAGCAACTTTTTAGGTTAGGGCATTGAGTTGGGTAATGCCCATGTTCTCCACAAATAAGACATTGAACTCCATAACAGTCTGTCACTCTATGACCCGTTTCTCCACACAGATAACATCGGTCCCTCCATTTGAGGTATTCCTCAATGTTATTCTTCCCTTCTTTAGAAATCTCTATCTTCCTTTCTTTATGCTCCTTAACATGCGAACATGCATAATAGTTTATCTTCCTCTTCTTTGATTAATTAGGTATACCACTAAATTTCACCTTGTTAATCATATATCGCGATGACTGATTCGGCATAATCACAATATCTTTCTCTCTAGGAATTACACAATTTTGTTTCTCATAGTCACCAATTTGTTTATTGGATTCAATGTTAACCGAATTCCTTCTGGTTCCCTCCATTTACTAAAACACAAAAAGAATTCTGTGAGAGGAAAAAATCATGCTAGGGAAAACAACATAGTAAAGGGGGAGTACCCTCAATATCTAACATGTTAGGTTAAATTCTATGATCGTTACCGTATTTCTAGGACTGTATCTTATACGTATACTTATCCTTAGGGACATCCCTAGACATACCTTAGAAATATCTCTAGGGATCTCACTAACGCTTTCGCATCCTAGTTTCCAAAGGTTGACTAAACCATTCATCTGATACCAACAGTAGAGACCCGAAGCTTGACGTACATATACATTACATTACTTTTGTGGAATACTTAGTACATAACAAAAAACACACACACAAGGATCGTAATAGTTTAGTGTCTTTGGAAACTCGGAACGTAATCTTCTAATCGTGGTGAAAGATCTTCAAAATCTCCCATAAAGATCTTCCCTTTTTTTTACCTAAAACCTTTATTTATATCCTGGGGAAAAGAAAACATAAAAGGGTGAGCTCAAATGCTCAGTAAGGGTAAACAAATGAAATATCAATCACATCATATTCATAAGAACATAACATTTTGGAAATCTTAACTTGCAAAAGAGAGCATAATTTCATAACATGGGATAAATCATAGTAGTGAAATGGAATCCCAATAATCATAACTTAAAACATGAAACTTTGTCGAATACACACATAAGCATAGAGAATCATATCTTATTAGTCAGACTCATTGCCAAGACTATCTTAGTGGACAAAGTCCCTTTCTGAACCGAGTCACCCTCGTTTCAGTCCTGTTTCACTGAACCGGTATAACCTACCATTCCAGCCATGTCTATATCATGAGATATAAAATCGTTACCCAATGCATTGGAGGGAGATATAGGTCCCACCCATCTCATAATGATACCATTCTTATGTGTGCCACAAAATCATAAACCATACATCATAGCATAACCCATGTAATAAAAATGGGAATCATAAACTTCATGACATCATAAAACAATTCCTATAAGATAAAGTAATTCATAAAAATAATTCCATCACAACATAATCAAATAAATGTAATAATAGGGATAGAAACAGAACCCTATATTATCTTAGATGGGAAATAATTTTGATAAAACACTTGAAATGAATTCTTGAGGAAAATATCATTTCTTCTTCAAAATCAATTTCTTTTCACAAAATGTCATGCAATTTTAAAAGAAAGAGATTTTATTGAAAATAGTCATGAAATCTTTTGAAGTAAGCTTCATTAAAATAAGGCTTTATAAAACCGTAAAAATCCGTTCGTGCTGTATAAGTTAAAAAAACATTCTTCTCGTACTTTTGTCGGAAAAGTAAAAAAAGTACCTCGTACGAAAAACGACAAAAGATTCCTTTCATATCATTTAATAAAAATTCACCGAAGGGTAAAATAGGATTTAAACAATTGTAGGTGGATGGAAATAATATTACATATTGAGGAAACAAGGATGTGGATGATAAAATACATCCCAGTAAATACTAAAGTATAAACAATCTCAGATAAAAATGAGATTGTGATATTTCCCTTACCTTAGGTCCGATTTGATTTGTAAGTGTCCGAACCTCCTGTATAATGATTTAAATAATTCAATTTACTTATTAAAGAATCATATGATATCATATATGGTTCACTTATGACTTTATATTACCCGTTCTTTTGTAAATTCCATGTTAAAGAGCGTTTTGGGTAAAATTGTTTCATTTGTCGTCCGTGTTTTGACTTGTAATTATTCATATAATTACTTAGATCATGATTAATTAATTAAAGAATATAAAACATGATTTATATATATATATATATTCATAATATACATATATATAATAAATCAGTAAATGGAAAGAAATACATCGTTCATGGAGACGATAGACCGTACGTATGCATGAACGCTGTTTTCGTTTCCTTATTTAGTTGAGCGGAATTAAGTGGATGACATACATATATATACACATAAATCCAGTATCATTATTATGTCATATATTTCTGGATTACTTATTATATATACTCTATAATCATTCATGAATGGTTAAAGTGTAGAATGAATCTCATCACGTTGTGGAGACGGTAGTCCGTACGTACGCACGAGCGATGATATCGTTCTCATGATCGTGGGACTGTATTGGAGTGTATTTATACTATTTCAGAATCAATATCACTTTAAAATAATAATATACAGTTATTATTTACACCATTATACCCATCCAAGTAAGGTGGTGGTGGAAAATAGATTTCACCACGGCGTGGAGACGGTATTCTGTACGTACGCACACGCGGTGATTTCATTTTCCGTAGGATGGATAAATGGTGAAATAGGATTGTTTCATACTTATAATAACATATCAGTATATTAGTGATACTTATGTTATTACTTCATAATGAAACAACCTAAGAAGAAGAAGTGGAATAAGAAATAAAGGTGAAAGAATTGGTAACGGAAATTACCTCTTCTTTGAAGCGCCTCTTTGAGACCTCCTCTTAGGGCACTAAAATTGGACTTTGAGGAAGACCCATACCTCTAGTATGTTGCTAGGGAAGTGGAGAAGATAATTTGTCAGGGGTTGTCCAAGATTGAAGGCTCAAAGTTGTGTGAGGAAGAGAGGGAGGAGGTGCCCTTTTATAAGGGAGGAGAGGGGCACGTTTGGAATAACTAAAACTATTATTTTATTATAAAGTCAAGTTCGGTTTTAAATAGCTCCAAATTGATATATTTAGAAGCTAAGGTGGGTATGGGTCTAAATCCTATCATCCAATAGAATTTATACAAGTTTAGGTTCCTATTTTAACCTTATCATTTAGATTTAACATTAAGTTAAATAATTTTACTTTTACCGTGTCTTCATGTGTTCTTATACTATAAGGTTAATAAACTTACTATAAGAAGCCAAACGAACCCCAAGTTGTTTATTATTAATATATATAACCTTATCTAAGTCATTTTGCAGAACCTTAGATTTTTAGGAATAAAATAACAATTAATAATATAATATTTGTTTTAAAAACTATTTTATGTCAATTTTGACACTATTTTGTAATTGATTTTTGTGAAAATAATAATAGAATAATAATTTCTAAAAAAGTTAATTAAATCAATACTAACATGTCATATTAACCTATAAAATTAGTGTAATTCATAAAAAGTCTCAAATTATATTTATTTGGGTATTTATAACATCAATTATGTCAATAGTTTATTAATAAGATAATTACTGCATCATCGTTGTGTCATATATAAATTAAATTATTTAATGTATAAAAATTACAAATAAAATAAAATTATGTAGGAAATCTTTTTAGATTTCTAATGAATATTTATAGTCGAATTTATCTTATGTATAACCCCATATTAAAAACGTTTTAGTAAATAAACTTTGATTTTAACTCTTTTAACCCTTCTTTAAATAAATTAATAATAAATGTCCTAATCTAATCCAAGTGGGCCTAAATGGTCATATTTTATTCCTAAGTTTTTTTTTTGGTCGAATTACACTTATCCAATTGAATTAGGACATGTGTGAGGGTAATAATAATATCTTTTCTACCCTTAATTACCCTATTTACTTTTAACCGTGGTAAAAAAAGTAAAAACTTACTATTCACCAAAAAATTATTTTCATCTCATTGAACTACATTTTACTTACTGAAATCATCCGTGTTTCTCGGATTTTTGAAATTCCACTCACAGAAGCGGTAAAATTAAGTTTTATGAACAATTCAGTTTTTTTTACTACCACTTAGTGGTTTCACTATTCATCAAAAATTGAATGTTTTCAGAAAAATACCAAAAATTAGGCCTAAGCTATATTTGATATTATGAACTCAAAAATGATTTCTATTTTACCAAATTCAAAACATATCAGTTGAATTAATTAATTTAAAAATTAATTCCCGTCGTCAAAACAAATAGCGTGTTCTTAAGAGATAATAACTATCAAACGATTGACACTTTTTTATGTCTGGTTTAAATGTGAAATTACATCCAATGACCAACATTGTATTAAATTATAAAAATATTTTATAAATATAATTTAAAACCACTAAAATTAATAATTTATCACTATTAATTATTTCGATTGAAAAATTTGTTTTTAATTAAAATTTAGTAATTTCCACTATTCATAAAAATATGAAAGTTATCCGAAAATTACCAAAATTTCACCCTAAGCTAATTTCGATATTCCGAATCAAAAAATGAAGTCCATTTTGAAAAATAAAAATTACAAAATTTGAAAAAGTGGTTATTAATATTCATAACAGCTAGTTTTAATAATATTTTAATAGCATGTCGTTATTTAGTGAAACTCGGTATTGCGTACTACACATGCTATCAAGGAAGGTCGCGATTGCGTGTAATGAAAGACAAGTCAAGGATGTGTGTTGTGCAAGCTCCTTTTGGTGTAGCGTACAAAACAAGACAGTAATGAAATTAAAAAGAATATTTTTCATAAAATCTCGGGGTGTTACAAAATGGATCTATCAAATGGTAACCCCTAACCACATTGGAACCACACATTTACTTCTAAATATGTGAGCTAACCATTTAATAGCTAAAACCCTCCAGAAATTTACATTCTTTCTCACCAACTACTGAAACTCAAGTAAGCTAAATCGAAAGATATAATAAGACCGAAAATAAATAAAGTAAATGAGAAGTCTCTGGTCGGTGTGTGACAATCCTTATCATTTTTTTATTTATTGATATATAAAAAGTTAATATATTTTGTGCATTGATATTATATTATTTAATGAAGTACCTATACATTAGTGTATATTGAGTGGGGGTGAATCTATATTTATCACATTTTATAACTATTATTAATTAACACATAAATACTTCTTAATGTAATAAGGATATCCCTTTTATGCTCATTCAACCCCCAAAAAATTATGTAAATAATAAAATCAAACACAAAAAAAACTACATATATTATTTACAATATTATCCCTGAAATGTGAATGACTATATCATTATTGTAACTAGATTCAACAAAGACACATATTAATTTAATGATATCATAAAATAAAATTTTAAAAAGTGGTAAGAATATGTTATTTTTTTGAAAATTTTATGTGTACTAAATCCCATATTATAGGTACAAATATGACGTATACTTATTTATATGTTATTGGTAGTTTATACATGTGATATGGGATACAGAATCATGTTCTATTGGATATTTCTCACAACTCTCGATGTATTTATTCCTCTTCCACATTAGCAATCATGTATTGACCATTACATCATGTGATGATATTAAAATTCTAATATCATATCACTTTAATTATATAATTATTATATAATTAATAAAAGGTTTCACCATATGAATAGTTTAAATTACAAGATGTGTTTAGATATTTTATAAAATATTGGAGGTGTTATGAAATTTTAAACCCACATTCAAAATTTTAAGCTTCCTTGATTATATATAGGTTTAATATTTAAAGGCTCTAAACCTTAAAAAAATCATATGAGTGAAATAATATTTGGTCATGTCAAAAATGTTCTCTATTTATTCTTTGAAGTGTGGGTAATAGAATAATGTGAAGTGATGTGACCTATAGATTTTATATATGATTTATATAGATAGTGAATTATGTGTAGTGGCACAAAAAATTAGGCTATTAATAAGATATATTTTCTTAATACGTAGATGAATAATATAATGTCCTTGGATTTTCGTACGTCAATATTACATCTTTTTTATGAATATTCAACACATTTCACAAATACTCACTCGAGGAAAATAATGGTCTAGTGTCATTGGAGACTAGATACACATACTTCTTATTTCATAAAATATATTCAACATATCTAACAATGATCTTCCCATTTTTTAGTTATAAAAGAAATACCATACTTAAAACCTTTCTTCATAACCCGAGGAAAGGAAACATATGAATTTATGAGCTCATATGATCAGTAAGGGAAAACATGGGAGATATCAATCGATGATAAAATGAAATAGAAGGATAAGAATAAGGGTATGGATCATGTATAAAAATTAAAAAGTTTATACCCAATCTATCATAGAGCGTAATCATGATTCCTAGTATAAAAAATTATCATTTCAAAATAAATTAATAATAAGAGTGAGGAATTTTCATAAATCAATCATGATCCCTAAGTTCATGTCATATAAGTGTGGCACTGTAATAAGTACTGATGCCATTTCATATATCAAGGATAACTACAATGACTATCACATAATTTTAGATTAGGGATAAACAACTCTTTCCCATAGTGGATCAAGAACATTAACTTGTTTCCCCTAATGGATAAAGAATATTCACTTATTTTCCATATCGGATCAAGCACTTTGACCTGGAAACCATAATTATCTCATGAGATATAAAACATTACCCAAGGAATTGAAGTAAGATTTAATTCTAGGACCTCCTATTTTTATATTACTTGTAACTAAAAAGGTCAACGATCATTTTATTTCTTAGTATAGATCTGATCTATTTAAAGAAATATAATTCTACATATTTCCTGTTGAAAATAGACCTAACTGGGAGGTTATTATAATTGATGAATACAGGTCCCACTAGTGACTTCACCCCATGAGTTTCATTACCTCTTATTTCTTTGATGTTTTAATAAGTGGAATACATCAAGATACACATAGAATAAGATACATATTCAAATATCATTTTTTATTTAATATTAGGATGGTTGGATTCCCAATGGTCGGTAGAGGATGATACAAATCCACCTATTCAAGATATGGATTCCTCTCAACTTTTACTATTGTGCATCACCACTCTATGGATTAAATTCATCCGATAATGGAATGAATGGAGTCAGTGAGTTATGGTACCATCGTTTCCTAGTTTGATTATTGAGTGGATATAACAAACCTACTTTTCATACATGACTATTACAAAATTTTAGTGATAAATAACTTAAAATCCTTACAAAACCAAGATAAAAGGTATAGTATCTTGGGAAAATTAAGACCATAAATAACCATTACATAATTTAACATAAAAATTAATTAATTCATTCTTCTCTAGATTTTAATTTTCCTCATTTACTCCTTATTATATATAGTCAGCTGGGGATATACATCAAAGAAAGGGGTGTGCTAAAATCATAGTAAGAGGGTAGATAAGAACTTAAATCAGCATAACATGGTTGAGCACAATAATCACCATCATAACATAATTATGGAATCATCATCATAATCATGAGATAAATAATTAGATAAAGTCATGGAATGTGGCAATGCATAAAAATGAAACATCAGGTCATAGTGGTTAAATACCACACATATTTATGAACAAAGCTAACATCATGTTCATACATAACATATGTGCATAATAAAATCATAATCAGTGTGAATAAATATTGAATTAGGTTCATTCATATTTCATATTATCTCATGATATAAATAGAATTATCAAATTCATTGGAGTGTAATATAATTTTGGGCACACCCATCACATCATAATATTTACATAATAATGCATTACACTTAGAACATATTTGAAAATATGATGTAAAATAAACCATGGAATGGAATATGTTTCATATAATATTGTAAAAATTCATAAATAAACCTGTGGGTTCCCAAATTATAAAGGGAGAAATTATCATATGATTTTTCATTCTTAAACGAAGAAGAACCAACTCAAGAGCTGTAAAAATGTGCTTTAGAATGAAGTGTTCTTTTATAAAGTCTTTTTTCATAAAAAAGATTATTAAATACATATATCCTAGAATTGAAAAGCAAAAAACGCTGAAAATATATATTAGGAATTTAAAATTAAAATCCTAACTAAAATTTGGCATGAAAGTGGAATAACCCAAAGAAAGGTAATTGGGTCCGAGAATCCCATTACCTTTTTCCCAAAACAATTGTTTACTTTATTATCATATATAATAAAATTTTATTAATTATTTACTAAATAAATAATATATTTTACATGTATTTTATTCATTATAATTCTATTATGTTCTTTAAGGTCCATTTTAGTGAGTTATAGAGTTCAATTTCATTGTTCGGGAGTGTTTTTTCTTCGTTTTCCTGATCCATTCGCTTGTATACAATTATAGAAGTTCAGGTAAGATGAGAATAATTCTCCAGAGTTGAAATTATATGTTATTTATGAACTTATATAATTATTATTATTCTTACGTATTATTTTTTTTCCATATACGAGGATGATTCATTAGATAAATCTTTAATGATAATCATTTAGATTAATTTGGTGATTTTTATATCACTATGAACTAGTTTTTTATTATTTACTATTATATAAATATGTTAGATATAGACAATATAAAGGTTATAAAATAAATTTTACAATATATTTAAACCATTATAATTGTTTTATGACCATCCTTGAAGGTGGTAAAGGAAAATGAAAACTTGTCATCCTCGTAGGTGATAAATCAACACCCCACAGATGATGTATCCATTTTTAGAATAAAAGAGAGAGAAGAAGAAGATTGTTGATGGATTATTCCATTAACATAATAAAATTCCATTATATTTAATATACTGGATTTATAATTCCACTTGGATAAGGGGAGGTGACGATATAATAATAAAAGAATATAAATTGAAAAATAAATTAAAAGAAAATGAAAGTGGATTTTACCTCTTCAATTTTTCTCCTTGAAAAACTCCTTAGGGAAATTGGATTTTGTATTTTTTGAGACCAAAGGCTCATAGATGTGGGTAATAGGCTTTGTAAGTTGATTGGGTAGATTTTGGGAATGTTTTAAATCCTGAAATGTGTGAGGAAAAGAGGTGGTGATGGGGGAATTTATATGGGAGGAGAGGGGTGTTTTTTGATTATTTCAATCATTATTTTAATATTTTGGCTCAAGACTATCAATATTTTGAACCTAATAAATAAATATATTAAATAATTAATTATAATTTTTAGATTATGGGATTACATCATCCACACATCTTTTATGAGTCAATAATTTATGAATTTGTTAAATACAGAAAATTATAGTATTTCACTATTTAAAAAACTCAAATATTTCTGAAAAATAAAATAATTCACCCAAACTATTTTTTATCTGTAGAACTAAAAACTGAACTCAATTTTATTAGAATAATTTTAAAAAATTAAAAAAATTTATTCTTAACTAAAATCATCATTTATTTGAAAAATACTATTTTTTATTATAATCGATTTTACAACAATTTTGAAAATTAATTAAGGTCAAATAAAATTATATTATAGTCATAATAACATAAAATATTAATTTAAAATACAATTTATGAAAATTTATTTTAATTTAAATAATTATATTAATTATATAATTGAAGATAAACATTTATATTTTATAAAAATATCAACACTTAATTTATCTTTTTTTAAACATTTATTTACTTATAATATAATATAATTATATCATATTTTATTTTATAAGATGCCTAAATTTTATTTACACTTTGATAAGTGAGTTTACTATTCTATTGGATGGATTACTATTTCTAATAGACATGTTTCAATTCCAAGGGTCAAATTATTATTCTATCACCATTGGTTTCTTAATTTCTACGAATATTAATTATATCATTATTCATTTATGAGAATGATGTTTATATTGGGATATCTATGATATGCATGTGTTTTATTGTAAATAACATAATTATAATATTGGAACCATTTCCCTTGATAAATGTTTGGGTCGTTATAATCTTCCACCATTTTGAAATTTTGCCCTCAAAATGTTGTATTAACATAATAGGTGAGAGGACTTCTCCTTAATTACCTCCTATGTTTTCCATGTTTCTTCATTGTACTTATTGTTATGATATGGTACTTTGACCAGGTGAGTAGTATTGTTGCATAGAACTTTATCTCTACAGGCCAAGATCTTCACCGATCGCCCCGCATAAGAGAGATCATATTACAACTGTACAACTTATAGATTCAGTACATGTGAAGGATCAGGTATGTACATCCTCAAGAGGGATACATGAAATATATTTTGTACTTGAGAGATAGTAGTTGGTTGTTCTAGTTGATAGTCCACATCTCTAACATGATCCCGAATCTCAAAGCGGTCGATATACCTGGGACTCAGCTTTCCGTACATCCCATATATCATGATCCTATTCCATGGATATGTTTGGAGGAAAACCATGACTCCAACCTCAAACTCTAGGTCTTATCGATGATTGTCTATATATCTCTTCAATCCAATTTGGGGTAACTTATTGTGATGTTAGTGTTTTGAATTATTTCCCTAAAGGGAGTCCTATGAATGCATTTGTTTTCTCTAGTGGAAACTATTGTTGTAAGATGAATCATCCAGAGGCTTATGTTAGTACTATCCACCATTGAAGTCTATCGTACATGTTATCAAAATTTCTTCTGGTTTATGAATTGTTCACTCAGATAGACAATCATTTTGACGATGTTAAGTAGTAATAATGCTCTGCTCAATGTTTAGAACATGTTGGAGACTTTTCCATAACATGGAGGTGAATCGCCTATCTCAATCAGTTACAATCGATAGTGGTAATCTTTGAAAACATACAACTTCTTTAATATATATCCATGAACGTTGATCTAGTGAGAAGTCCTATCAAATGATGATAAATTGATATGTCTTTTTAATATGATACCTAACTACCCATATATCATTCTTTCCTCTCAATGACATTGGATGCCCATTGACTAAGTCTATGGTGATGTTTTCCCATTTACATGTTTCTATGGGTAATATTTGAATCATACCCTTATAATTTTTTTTTTCATCCTCCACTTGCTGACATACCAGGAACTTTGATGTATATTCAATGATCCCCTTCTTTATATTGCCCCACCAATAGATCCCCTAGAGATCTTGATACATATTTGTGCTCCCTAGGTGAATAGATAAGGTTGGGCTATGTGTTTCTCTCAAAATATATTTATTTATCTCTAGGTGGGGTTGTACACAAATTCCTAACACAAATAGTAAAACTCACCCCTCATCAATATTTAAGTATAAGGATTTACCATTTCTCATATCTTCCACCTTCTTCTGAATTTCCATATCATTTCTTTTAGAATTATTTATTTTCATTATGAGGGATGGTTGAATAATCATTTGAGAAAGGATTGACGATGTCCCTTACATAAATATTCTGATTTCTATCATTTTAAAATATAATAAGATTGTATCCTTCTCAATTCTAATCATTGATAATATTTCAGGATCCTTTATACTTAGAGAATCGACCACTATATTTTCTTTTCATAGATGTTTGTGTATTGAGCAGTCATGATCTTTAATGAGCTCTAACCATCTTCATTGGTGAATGTTAAGATCCTTTAATGTGAATAAATAATTGAGGCTCTTGGGATCAGTATAATATTCACACTTCTCCCCATACATATAATGTCGCATAATTTTGAACATAAAGATCAATGCTTCCAACTACAGAACATTAATGGGATAATATTGATAATGAATTTTCAACTTCCTTGAGGCATAGGCTATAAATTTATCATTTTTCATTAGTACACATCCTAACCCCATATATAAGAATCGTTTTATATAACAAATAGTTCCCTACTTTTTAGTAGTGTGTGTGATGATGAGGTGATAAACCTATTTTTTAACTCTTTGAGTAATTCTTCACATTCACTAGTCTAAACAAGATTTTCTCCCCTCTATGCCATCATGATTAGTGTGTTTGATAGTCTTGAAAAGTTATTAACTAATCACCTATAACACCCATATATACCAAGGAAACTACAGAACTCTATTACAAATGTTGTCCTGGTATATTCATTGATTTCATTTGCCTTGGAAGGGTCCACAGTTATTCTTTTGTAGTTGAAATCATTCCCTAGGAATGATACTTCCTCTATCAAAAAATCTCATTTACTGTACTTTGCATAAATGTAATCCCTTTGAAATGTCTTTAGAACAGTATTCAAATTCTCCTAATGTGCCCATTTGATCTTGTATTATATTATAATATCATCTATAAATACTAACACAATTTTTTCAAGTAAATATCTAAATAATATATTCAATAAGTCCATGAATATTACAAGAGATTTAGTGATTCTGAAGGGAATCACTATAAACTCATAGTTTCCATGAAACACCCTATGATTTTGTGAATTTTTTTTAAATTAATTTATCATTTTGATATTTTTCATTTCACATGACTCTGGATATATATATATATATATATTAAAATAGTAAGTAAAACATTCTTTTCACAGAACACCAACTTGGATTCCACTACACACAACATAAATTTTAGCTTTCTCTATAAGGAACAACAAGGTTAACATGCGACTTGGTGTACGTTATAGGCAACACCAGCTTGTAGTACATAACACGCAATACTGACTTCACGTTCATTATATGAAACAATGAGTTTCTATGAAACATTATTTAATGTTATACTTATTTAAATTATATAATTATAATCTAGATGTTAAACATAGTAATATGATTAATGATAATTACATTTAAAATATTTTTTATTATGTTTTTATATAAATAAAACATATTTGTGATGAAATATATAATTTTTACTAAAGTCCTTATATGTTAAAAAATATTATTTTCTCAAATAAACTGCATTTAATCTCCTTCTATGAAAAAATATAAAATTAATTTTAGAAAAATTTAGAAATATAATTTTATAAAATAAAATTTATTTTTTAGTTTATAATTTAAATTTTTTTATGGTTAAATTTTGGGATTTTTTAGAGAAACATCATTTTCTGATGAATAGTGAAAGTACCAGAATTTAAATCAAAATTGTTTTCATCTTATTTATTTATAATGAAAAATTATATTTTTAATTGTTTTGAATGTTTAATTGGATAATTTTTTTTTCAATTAATACAATTTAGGTTGTTTTAATCAATTTCACTTGGAAAATGGGTATAAAAACATAGCAAAAGATTGGACGTTTTTAGTTTAAAAACCCGCAGTGTCATCCTGTAGCAGGATAAATATTAAATTAATTTTTTCCACTTATTTGACTAGAATTTGGAAAAATGGATTCCATATTTTGAATAATAATAATTTATTATGTCTAATATGTTTAAATTTATTTCTGACAAAAAACATTAGTAAAAGTGATTAAAATTAATTACAATAGTTAAGAGAAAAATTAGGTTTATAAAGCACTAAACCTTAAATTTAAGACCCAAAACAACCTATAAACTTGTCAAAAAACCCAGTTTTTGTCCATTATTAGGACATTAACCTTCATATAGTTAGTTTTTCGGTTTTTTATTTCTGTGTTTAGGTAAAAACGTGGGTAGACATAACTTGTTTTTAAAATTTCCATGTGTGTCGTTTCCCTTCCCTATAAAAGGCCAAAAACTCTCTCTCATTATCACACCTCAAAAACCACATAGTTTCGGAAAAGATGTTCCCAATAAACTTCCCAAATTCCTCCTATAATCCCCCCACTGTGAACAAGGCTATCCAATGAATCGTTTTTAACAGACACCCTATGTATTTACCCAATTAGGAGGCAACATCTTCTCTCACGCTCCTTTGATTTATTTTATTTCTCCACACCATCCACTAACATTATTAAATTATTGTATAAAAACACTAGTATCCTCAATATAATATGATGTTTTTATTCTATGTTTTAGACCTACACTTACACACACATCAATCTTAAGGGTAAAGAATACAATTTTTATATGTACGATGAACTACTGCCTCACTAAACGATGATTGTTCATTTTTTCTTTTACCACCTCTCATGGTGGAAAATATTATGGAAGATGTTTTAATATAAGTCATATATTATATTTATCTTGTTTTTATTCTTATTTATTCCATTCTATAACACATATCTTTTTTACTTTCCATTTTGTGTTAATAAGATAATTTTGTTTCAGGAAGTGTGGACTACTACCCCCACAAAGCAATATGATTCATTCATACACTACATGGAATATATTAAGGGAAGGATTAGTGGATATATATTATATCATATATCTAATATAATAATGACATATATATATATATATATATATATCTTTTACTTTCTTTCTTTTATAGTGAAAATTAAACGGAAATATCCTCCATGCTTATATACGACCTACCGTCTCCATAAAAAGTGTATTCCACTTCCTACATATAAATTATTTGAATTATTATAACATAAATATACTGAATATAAATTATATTCAAATCATGGTTTACATTCTAAAAAACATGATATAATTATATGTACCAAATATATAACAAATTAAGACACATGGGAAAGACAAAGAAGATATTACCTGATGTGAAACCTTATGTGGGTAATATAAATACATAATTAAATAATATATTGTATTGGAAGTAAGAATATGGTTCATTCATAGATGTATAATATATTTTTTTAAATATAGGAGGTTTTTATGAGTACAAAGATAGTCACAACACAAGGTAAGGGTATTTCATCTCTCTTTTTATTTCTATGAGATACAATTTTTATTCACCCCCAGTCCTTTTGTGTGGGGTGTAAACAGAAGATGGATGCATTTAATGTTTTATATAGTTATATTTATCTGTCTTTACATATCCATTCTATGAATATTATTTAAAGGGGTTTAATTCTCAAAATTTATCAAATTGTGAAAATATTTTTGTCTGAATTTTCCTTCTTTGAGACTCAGGTTTTTATGTGCCGAAATTACTTTTGAGGTGTGTATACATCCATTTTACATTAAATCTAATGAATCTCCTTATTTTCATTATATTATATGATTCACGTAATATCATTTTCTTGCCTGGAGAGTATGATCCCAATTTACCATTTGATAATAGCTTATTTAAACAATCTCATCGCCTTTCAAGATTGTTTATGTTTATGCATCCTAGGATAAAATATTATAACTCATCTCTCAATAACACTCATGAATTTTATCCACCTCTGGTTATTAATGATATATTCATGTATTTATACAATATTTATACTCTTTAGTAGATAATATAGTTAATGAATTGTTTTTTTAAGAATGCCCGACATAAACCTCTCTTATGTCGGAAATCTCTGTTTTCTAAAAATGATCACATGAATATTGTAACATTGTTATATATTCATTAAAAGAATTATTTACCCTTTTTTTATTTTACCATTATCTTAAATGGAATATTCTTGTTATTTTTAACAAGGCATTTTTCTATCCTTTTTACTATGAAAAAGGATTGTTCTTTATGTCTTGTATGACATGTATGGATTTACTCGCTATAATTTCTTAAGGATTCCTTTGCATTTTAAAAGGGTAATTTTTATGAATTTTTATTTTAAAATAAATCAAGGAAAATTATCATCAAAATGATTTCAAGTCATTAATATTTTTCAAGGAATTTTCTTAGAAAATTATTTTCAAATGGTTTTATGTATTAGAAATCCTTTCTCAAAGAAGAAAGGATATTTTCTACAAGAAATGTTTTTGAACGATATTTAAAAATTATTTTCCGTATAAGAAGACATCTGTTTATTTTAATCAAAACCTTCTTGGAAATGATGAAAAAGTTTCATTTGTATTCTTTCTTTAATGGATTATAATTAATTTATATGACACCCATTTCACTTACACAAGTTATTTTCATTTGAAACCTGCTTCTCCTCATGGGTTATGCTTTGATGAAATGGTTATGAAACCTATATCACTTAAATAGGTTATGATGTGATGAAAATTTTATGATACCAATTTCATTTAATGGGTTTTGATTTGATTTTTATAAAACCCATATATTTTCATGGGTCAAGACACAATGAATGTTTCTTTGGAATAAGCATGTAGGATTTCATTATGTGATGTGTGGGACCTATATGTACCTCCAGTGCATTGGGTAATGATAAATATTTTATGAGCTTGAAGGGTACATGGGAGGTCATCCCATGCCCTAAACTAGAGGGTAAATGGGAGGATATCCCAAATCCAGAAACAATAGGGTAAATAGGTGGACATCCCAATTCCAAAACAACAGGGTATAAAAGAAGACATTCCAAGCCTGAAAATTGGGGTAAATGGGAGGAAATTTAACGCCTAAAATAAGAGGGTACAAGGGAGGAAATCCCAATCCCAAAACAAGAGGGTACAAGGGAGGTTATACAAATATTGAAGTAGGTTCCTGGGTTATTAACCCGTGACTATCATTTTAAAAAGGCCTCAGTAGGCCACATTGACATATGGTTTTTATATGATTTTATATTTTCCACATTTCCATGTTTTATTCTTATGTTATTCTTTCATGAATTATGTTCTTTATTTCCTTATGATTCATGTCTTATGAAAATAAAATATTTATTATGATCTCTATTTTGCAGGGTATGATCTTCCAATGCTATGCTCATGTTCCATACAATTTTTTCATATTTTTATTACACATTTCGTTAAGTTACCCATACTGTGAATCTGAGCACACCCATTTCATATGTTTCTTTCCACAGGTAATGAATAAGGGTTTTATGTGGAAGTACTAAATGTGGAGATATTTATGGGAGATGTTGTAGATCATTCACTAGGAAAGAATATTTTGTTTCCAATTTTCCAAATACACTAAACTATTATGGTCCTCGATCATTAATTTTTATAATGTACTGAATATTCATTTAAAAAGATGTAATATCCACGTATGGTAAGACTTGGTCTCTATATTTGGTATCAATGTAATGTTTTAGTCAAAATTTTGAATGTAGGATGAGATAACATTAATGATATCCCTATGTATATTTATAATTATAGATCTAGCTATGTCTCTATGTATAAGTATAAGGGTGAGTTAATGTTTTTGAAAATGTCATGGTATTTTGGTAAAGGATAGAGAAAGTGGTTTCCTAGAAATATGTCCCCTTCTAGATACTACAAGTGGATGTGGCTCTATAATAGTTGTATCTAGGGGTAAAAAAATCCAACAAGATGTCTCAATCCTAGATCGAGGTAATCTAGTGCATGAAAACATGCCATACTACACACCTGGTTTGACTCTCCTGGGGGATATACTTAGGGAATTCACAAACTATTCACAAACCATCCTAAAGGATTTAAATAGAAGTTAGATATGAATAACTTAGGGCAAACCTAAGGATTCATAGTTTACGAAATGTATCATAATTTAGAAATTATATAAGTTATTTCCATGATTATGTGATTCCTCACTCAAATAACGATATCTTTCTCTATTTTTTTTGTTTTAGAAAATTTCTAGAACCTAAAGGAACCACATTAATGGTGATTAAAAAGGAAAATTTAGTGATTTTCCTCATGAGAAGCCAAATTCTATGGGAGAAAGAATGGAATTTCTCATTTCTATACTCACCTATATTTCTTAAGCTATGAACCATGCTTGATTCTTAAATGATAAAAGGATGTAACTCCATTCTGTTGAGTTCTTCATGAGGGAATATCTGCCTACTTTCAGAAGGTCTCTAGGTCCACTTGATGTTGAATAATGGATCAGTACCACTGAAAATATATTTTCCATTATCCAATGCTTGAAACATGAGAAATTCATTCTAAATGTATATCAGTTAGAAGGTGAAGAATAAAAGTGCTGGAATATAATCAATAATATGATGTAACAAGATGAAATTGACTTAGTGGATTGGGACAAGTTCAAAAATGTATTTTTTTAATAAATAAATTTTTTAGATTCTTCATAAAAATAATTAAAATGAATTCATTGTGCTTAATTAGAAGGTTGATAAATCTATTCATGCTTCTGAGGAAAACATTTCAAGGCATGTGAGGTAATCTTCAAGTTTTACCATTCAACAAGAATGAAAAATTGATTGATTCTTTGGTGGTATAAAATCATGTTTTTAAATTTCCTTTTATATAAGAGACATTAGTAGCTATGAAGAGGTGGTTATATTTTATATATTAGTGTAAATGAATATTATAGTTTTGTACCAATCTCATGATATTAAAAATATAAGGAATATGGAGTTCAAAGGAAAATTTAACCATCTTGGATAAATGAAAATGATCCTTCTATTATGCACAAATTATAGGAAGAAACATGGAGGGAATTGTCTTAAAGGGACTACTAAAGTTTTTAAGTTTGTGAGGGAAAGTCATCGAGTGGTTGAATATCAAATTGATGGGAGGAAGTTAGGTAATGATGTAAAAATGAGAAATCCCCACATAATTCACCTTCCACACTTTAGTGTTTCAATTACATAGAGTTTATATATTACGCTAACAAGTGCCACAATACAAGGACTAACTTGAATGATAATACACTAAAACCTCCAAATAAAAATGATAAAAGAAAAGAATAAGAAATCATAATGGATTAAGTGAACCAGGATAATTAAGAATTTGATATCCTTCACACTTAGTTATGAATTTAATATTGGATTTTGTAATAATAATCCCTATAGAAGTCTTATTGATCCTCATTTGGTGGGATTTCAGAAGATTATATTGACCTACATTGATTATGGAATGATAAAATCACATTTGATATTCATCCAAACAAGGATGGACCCATGTTTCTAATAAAAATGTTTTTTGGTTTAATATTAGAGCATACTTATGGAATAAAGGGTGTATAATATATTTGACTGGTTAAAAGGATAATCATTTATGAAATTTTTATGTTAAACTTCATTTGAGTCTAGTAAGATTAATGTGTAATCTTTCTATATGATTATTTGTGCCCATTGGATAGACCGTTCAAACAAATTTATGTTGGTGATTGTTAATGGGATTGTATATCAAGGGTCTCATGATCTGTTAGTACTTCATGAGTGAAAAAGTCCCCATAATTTTTAGAGATAGAGGTGAAGTAGATCAACGAAGTACCAAAGGTTGATGTTGTCCTAAAATCCTGAAAGTTTATATTTTCAGGAAAATTCATTAACATTAGAAAGAAGGATCTTAAATCCATAAATGTTTTCCTTTTACTTTCATTTATGATAAATCAGAAGGTCCTTTAGGTCATTTTAGATTTCAAACTTTGTGATTGTCAACATTCTCCTTACCATATTCTCTATCAATTTCGATCAGAACATGATGGTAAGAATTCTCTTCCATGTCCATATATTCATTTCCAACCAATGTTCTTCTATGTGGAAACATATTTATATGTTACATTGGGTAAACATTTTGGGTTCAAACTTATATTATTAATGGATGTTTTAGTATTCATTTTAACAATGGGGGTTTATATGATAAAAATTTCAAGTATTATACAATTGGCATCCTAGAAGAATTTTGATGGTGAAATTCACTTTTGGGTGGGTAGAATGTAACACCCCAAGATTTTATGAAACATTTTTTTTCTAATTAGTATTTATTTTTGATATTTTTCAGTTCATGTGACATTGGAAATATATATATATATATATATATATATTTAAACACTAATTCAAAAATTACTGTCACACGACCCCAACATGGATTTTTCTACAAAAAACATAAATTTTAACTTTATTTAAATGGAACACCAAGGTTATCTTGCAATATAGAGTGCATTACATGCAATTTAGATTTTATGTATGTAACATGCCACAATGACTTGGAAAATGTTACACGCAACAATGAGTTTCTATGAAATAAATTTTTTTATTATAATTATTTAAATGATATAATTATAATTTGGCCATTAAATTAGTAATATGAATAACTATAACTAAATTTAAAATTTTATTATTACTGTTTTATATAAATAAATAAAATTGATGATGAGAAATATAATTTTTGGTAAATTCCTTATATGTTTAGAAATACAATTTTTCTCAAAAGAACCGATATTAATGATCTTCTATTGAAAATAATAAAATCATGTTTAGACACATTTATAAATTGAATTTGATAAAATAAAATTCATTTTGAATTTATATTGTCAAAATTATATTGGGGTAAAATGTTGGGATTTTTTCAAGAAAGACCATTTTTGGATGAATATTGAAAAAATATAAGATTTTAATTCAAAAATGTTTTTTCATATAATTTTTTTATAATTTTATGTTATATTTTAAATTAGTTTCAAAGTTTAATTGGATAATATATTTAACAAATAATAAAATTTAAGTCATTGGAATCAATTCCACTTTGAAAATGGTTATAAAATCATAGCAAAGGGTTGGACGTTTTCACTTTAAAAACCCAAGAGTCATCTCGTCAGCTAGATTAATTTTAAATTATTTTATGCTACTTATGTGATTATAATTTCTAAAAATGGATTCCATTTTTATAATAATAATATTATTTGGTTTATAATAATGTTGAATATTAGTACAAATAGATTCCTAGATACCCTGAGATGGGAGGGGGGGTGAATCAGGTTATGTATATTTGTTTTCAAATTCTTCCGGCCCCGCTAGATCATGTCCTCTTTATTATGAGGGTCACATTGTTTTAACTTGTGTGTATATAATGATCACTTATTTTTGAATTTATCGAATGATGATCCTTTAAATTCAATGCAGGGAATCAAACTGGAAGACACACATATTTTTACTTGGTTCACCCTCACAGGGCTATGTCCAAGGAGCATACAATCGAGATGTGCCGCTGTACAAAATACACTAAAGGTCAGTATCAATTATGTTCGGGATAGATCAATTCTATGCCCAGTCTCACTACCTTTACAAATTTTAGGGTTATTTCAATGCTTCCCCAAGGTTCACTCCCTATTCCCCTCTCTCTGGCCCACTGCCGGTAGATAGGATCACCTTCTTCCTCTTCCTTTGTTCACTACACTGGAAAGGATCCACTCATAGTTTATAGACCTATAGGTCTTTTTATTATCTCTAATAAAATATGTATCCTTAATTTTTGATAGATACTTTTTTATGTCCAACTTTCACCCACGTATGAATCGTTCTTTTCACTGGGTGTACTGAACAGCTCCAATTTTTATGTACAGCCATCACTGGGCCTCCCAAATTTTGCATGAAATACACTTTTTGCGCCACACCTCTTTTATGAACAACCAATTATTTTATACAAAACAACCTTATTTTACGTTAAACTTTTCATTACATGCAAATAAATATTTTACATGCAGCCTATGATTTACGCGCAACCTCCTCTTTACGAGCAGGCTGAACATTATGCACAACCACCTCTTTATGCACAAACTTGACTTTTACGTGGAACTTCCTTGCATATTCCAATTTCTCTTTCCAGATATGGGATTCTCTCTAAGTCTTGAGCTACATAGAATGAATGGGTCACCTCATATTTATATCCATACTTTAACACTACATGAAAAACACTCCTTGATCACGTAATCCTCTTTGAGCGTGGAAAACACATCTGCTGTGCAGCAACATTTTTTCACACACTCCTCCAACATTTCACGCAGCTCATTCCTTTGCGAATTTTTGAGCTTCTGTTCTTGAAAAAAATATTTTGCGAAAAATTTCCTGTCACTATTTTTTGCACCACATTCTTTTTCACACACCACTCTAATTTTGCATGCACATCCCTTTTCCAAAAACACATCTCTATATTTTCTTATTTTTAGGCCCAAAAATTTGGAAAACACTGGAAAACAGTTTCACCTTGTATCTGCTCTTTCTATATTACCTCCATATCAACCATTCCTTTGTCATGGTTCTTCTATAAAGCATAGATATTCGACAAAATCTCTTGAACCCAAAAAATCTCCATGTAAACCCCCTTTGTCAACATATTGGACATTGTGGTCTAATTTTTCAACAAACACAACATAGAGGCCCACATTGTCAATAAAAACAATCACCTCAAAAATTATTTAATGATACCTTGATGTATTTTTTCCCAACATTGAATTTTTTTTACCAAAAATATATGTGAAAATGATTAAAATTAATTACAATGGTTAGGTTAATAATGTACTAAACCACACATTTGAGAACCAAAATGACCTATACCCTTGTCCAACACCCATTTGGTGGATATTATTCAACCATTTACCTTCCATTATTGAGTTGTTTTTATGAATTTGTTAGGTAAAGACATGGTTACACCGAAATGTTTTTCAAAAATTCTAAGTTGGTCCTTTCCCTTCCCTATAAAAGGCTACCAACTCTCCCACTACTTCACACATCTCAAAACACTCAGGATTAGTGAAGGTCTTCCCAATACACTTCCCAATATACCTCCCTTCCTCATAGAATCTCCCTCTTTTGAAAAAATTTATCCGATGAACCCTTTTTTTACAAAAACAATGTAGTTACCAAATTAAGAGGTAACATCTTCTCCCATGCTCCATTATTTTATTTTTATTCTCCACCACCTCCACTCTCTTTATTCCATTATTTTGCAGAAAAACTATATAATCAATATAATATGATGTTTTTATTTTAAGGGTTTGGCCTAAAAATAAATACACCTACATATAATGGTTAACGAACATACTTTTTATATGCACGGGTGAACTACCACCTCACTAAACGATGATTGTTCATTTTTTCCTTTACAACCTTTCATGGTAGAAATTATGAAGGGAACTATATATATATATATATATATATAATATAATTATTATTTATTTAATATCATTTAATCCTTTTTATTACATATATCTTTTTTTACTTTCCATTTTGTGTTAATATGATAATTTCGTTGGAGGAAGTGTGTACTACCTCCCCCTCTAAGCGATATGATTCGTTTATACACTACATGGAATGTATTAAGGACAGTTTTAGTGAATATATATGATATATATTATATATATAGTATCATAAATTTACTATAATAATGAAATATATATGAATATATATACATATATATGTTTTAAATTCTTTCTTTCAAAACAATAATTAAATAGAAATAACATTCAAGGATACGTACAACCAACCGTCTCGATGAACGGTGCAATCCATTCCATACGTCAATATTCTATGGATTATTATAATACAATTATAGTGAATAAAAATTATATTTGAATAATTTTTTACATTCCTGAAATCATTATACAAGTATAAGGACCAAAGATATAACAAATTAAGACACATACGAAAAATAAAGGTGATATTACCTGAAGGGAAACCTTAACATTGAATTGTTAACAAGAAGGTAATATATTTCCATAATATAACCATATGTGGTATTATAATTAGGAATATTGTTCTATTATATATGTATAATAAATTTTTATTTATTATGTGGGACGTTTTTTTGAGTACTAAGAGATTCAAGACACTTAGTAAGGGGATTTCATCTCATTTTTTATTTCTCTGAGATACATGACTTATTACCCACATTCATTTTGTGTGGTGTGAACACTTCCCACTAGTGTATTAAATGTTTTTTATATTTAAATTTCAGCGTATTTACATTTCTATTCCTTGACCATTATTTTATGGGCTTTATGTTTTAAAAATTACCAATTCAGTAAAATAGTTTTGTCTCAATTTTCCTTCTTCGAGACTCATGTTTTTTATGTGCCTAAATTCTTTTTTAGGTGTATATACATCCATTTTACATGATATATTATGAATATAATTTTTTTCATGATATTATAAGCTTCATTGAATTTCCTTTTCTTATGTGTATATTTTGGTCCCAAGTTACAAAGTGATGAGAGTTTACTGAAACAATCTCATTTCCTTTCATGTTTACTTATGTTTATGCTTACTTTGATGAAATATTAGAACCCATATCTCTAGAACATTCATGAATTTTATTCTTATCTAGTTATTAATGATATGAACATGTATTTTTTACATATTTATACTCTTTGGTACATAAGATAGTTAAGAAATTATATTTAAGAAAGCGCGACTTTACCCTCTCTTCAGTTGGAAATCTATGTTTTCTAAAAAGGGTTCCAAGAATATTGTTCCATTATCTTATAATATTTAAAAGACATTTTACCCTTTTTATTTTTAAAATATATTCAAAGGAATATTTGTGTCACTTTTTGAACAAGGAATTGCTTTATCCTTTTTACCATGAAAAAGGAATGGTCTTTTTATCTCATACAACATGTACAGATATACCCGTCGTCATTTCTTTGAAGCATCCTTTTCATTTTAAAAAGGATAATTTTTAAGAGTTTTTTTGAAGAGTAACATTCAAGGAAATTTTTCGTCCAAATTATTACATATCTTCATTATAATTTTTTGAGTTATTTTATAATAGAATGATTTTAAAATGGTTTTACATATTAAAAATAATTTTTCAAAGAAGAAAGTGTATTTTCCTCAAGAAACATTTTTCAAAGATATTTCAAAATTATTTTCCATCTATGATGACATCTTTTAATGTTAATCAATACATTCTAAGAGATTATACAAAGGATCAATTCATGTTTTTTCTTTAATGTTTTATGTTTTTATGGAAAAATTCTTATGAAACCCCTTTAACATCCACAGGTTATATTATTTTAAAATCCTCATCTCTACACAGGTTATTTTTGATTAAATGATTTTGAAACCTATTAATTTTTCATTTGTAATGATGTGATTAAATGTTAATGATCCCCATTTTATTTAAAGGGTTATTATTTTATGTTTTTAAAACCCATATATTTTTATTGGTCGTGACATCATGAATTTTTTTTATCATAAGCATGTATGATTTCATTATGTGACGGGAGAGACCTATATCTCTATCAATTGCATTTGGTAATGACAAATGTATTATGAGCTCAAAGGTTATACGAGATGGTATTCGATGCCTGAAATCAAGAGGGTAAATTGGAGGAAATCCCAAGGCATGAAACAATATGGTAAACAAGAGGACATCCCTTTACCCAAACTAGATAGTAAATGGCATGACATCCTAATACTGAGACAAGAGGGTAAATGGGAAGACATCCCAAGCCAAAAATAAGAGGGTACATGGGAGAACATACCAATCCTAAAACAATATGGTACACAAGAGGTCATCCCAATCACTATGTAGGTACATAGGTGATTAACCCAAGCCTAACATGTTAAAAGGCCTTGGTAGGCCTCATTAACATAGATTTTTTATAAGATTATTTGTTTTCCACAATTCCATGTTTTTTTCATATGTTTTTATTTCATGGATTATCTTCTTTATTTCCTTCTGATTCATGTCATATAAACTACCAATATTTATTTTTATCTCTAATTTAATGGGTATGATCTCCAAATTCTATTCTCTAGTTACATACACTTTTTTTCCGGTTAGGATTATACATTTCCATTATTTACACATAGTGAGTATATGGGATCACCCCTTTCTCTTGCTTCCTTTCCCTAGGTAATGAATAATTGTTTTAGATAAAAGTAATAAAGTAGGATATCTTTATGGGAGATGTTTAATATCTTTCACCAGGATATAATATTCTGTTTCTGGGATTCCATTGATAGTAAACTATTACGGTTCTCAGGCATGTAATTTTTTAATGTATGGAATTTTCATCTAAAATGATGTAATATCTATTAATGTTAAGCTAGGGTTTCTATATTCAATACCACATTTGAAATTAAATCTTGGGAATATCTTCCATATTCACATTTAATTGGGGATATCCTAATCGAAGGTCCACTATAGAGAAATACCACCTCATAGTTGGTCGAACACGTCATCTATTCATAGAAGGGGGTACTTGTTATTTATCAGGATTTTTTGAAATCATGATATTCAATATAGAGGCGCATTAATTCATCCTTCTTCTTGATGAAGAGGACTAATTCACCCCATAGTTAAGAACTCAGGGATATAAAACCATTGTCTAGATTCTCTAGTAAGTACTTCCTCAGTTATTTTAACACAATAGTGTTCATTCTATAAGGAGTCTTTCATATCATTAGAGATCCAAGAATAAGTTCAATAACGAAATAAACCTCTCAATCAAGAGAAATACCATGATTTTTTAGGGAACACATTAGTGTATTCCCTCAAAATGGGAATGTATTTTATCATTATTCTGACTTTTGTCTCAATAATTTGAGCTTCATATTCGTGATTTTAAGGCCATAATATCTACAATTGAGATGATAAATTTGAAGGAGATTCATCCCCCTCCTTACACTTATACAAAATTGGAGGATGCCTTGGTTATTTGAACAGTTAGCTTCTTTCCCAGATAGTTGATGTTGGAATTTTATAAAGATAACCAATCCATTCCCAATATAATATCAAACATCACCAAAGTATGTAAGACATGACCTTTTTGGAAGTTCAGTCTACAAAAAATAATCAGGTAGGAGTTATTTACTTCGAATATAATAATTTTTCCATTCTCTATTGTCAAAAATAACTCAACCTACTTATTTCGAGGTGGTGTTTGAATATTAATACTAAACTTTCATTATATGAATGATTGTGTAGATCCAGAATCAAATAATATGGTATATATTATTTAATTCATAACCAACATACCATTCACCACATCATTTTCATGCTCCACCTCAACATGAGTGATGGAATAATCATTCCCTTACTCTTCTATATTTGATGGATACTGATGTTAATTATCATCAACGAGTTTCTGTTTAGTGAACTGGCTTTTGTAATTCCAATTATCCCTACATTTAAAGCACTAAACCATGGGTGGTGATCTCATTTCCTCTATAATGTGGGTCATATTCTTTATATCTCTTTGTCATTCATGAGATTAGTGGAATCCTCTCCCAAACATGAGTTATTTCCCCATACCTTTGGTGAAATTACCATGATTCTTCTTCACACATTTTTGACATGTCAGTGGTTGAGTTTTCTTTCAACCTTTCTCATTACATCCACCAGATTAAAATTCCATATTTTCCTTCTTATCACCATAGCCCGGGGACTACTCTCCAAATTTTTTCCTAACATTGAGAGTAGGTATAATAACTTCTTCAAAAATCCCAAAATATAATATTTCTTGAAAATTTTGAAGTTGTGGATTTAAACCACTGAATAATATCCCTATTTAGATATCATTTTTGATAACCAAACCCATGGAATACCTTGAAACCATTTTGAAATCTTATTGGAAAGTCGTGATACATTCATCTTATTTTTTTTGCTTCAACACTATGAATTATCTCCCCACTTTTTCTGAAGATTTCATTGTAAGTACTTATTTAGAAATATTTTCTTAATGTTTTCCCACTACATATCATCAATTTATTCATTAATCATAGTTTAATTAATTAAAACCCACCATTGGTTGACCTATTCATCTAAATGATAATCTTCCAGAGTCACTTTATCCATATTAGAATAATGAATCACAAAAATGATATTTTACATTGGTTGGATCCAGTGTTACAAAACTAGTAGATCCGAAGATCCACTAAACATTGGTAGTCATTGCCACCTAAAAACCCATATTTCTAGTTACTCCCCCATAGGTGAAGTGGGATGTACCACAATATTAAGTTTATTTTTCATAGCCTAAGATAGCCGGGTAAGTATCACCATAAAATTTTGAACTCCACCACTCAAGGCATTGGGTATTTCATTCAATCATTCACTGCATTGTCCATAAAATGTATTTTTAGGCTGGTTTCCCAGGATTCCCACCATTTATCTAACATATAAAAGGATTAAACAAAACATAAGTCAATAATTCATGAATAAATTATTTATTCCCTCCAGAAATTAACTATAAAAGAATATCATATGGGATCCCTTTGTTTTAAATTTTTCTAAAAAATAATCTTAGTTTATTATGTTTACTTAGTCTCATACTAATGTTTTTCACTAATGTTCTCTCATAAAAATTCTAAAATTAACTATATTATTCTCTAAAACCAACTATAATGACCCTACTTTTCTTACATTACTATTACATAATTTTAAAGATAACAAAATTAAAAGCATTACAAAATACGGATCAATGGTTTTGTGTGTTTGGAAAATTCAGAAAATACATAAAATTTACATAATAAAACCTATAAATACTTAATTCCTTCTTCTCTAGATTCTAGTGTCCCTCATGAACTCTTTAGTATAAGTAGTAACCTAAAGATATACATCAATGAAAGGGGTAGTCCAAAAGCACCTTAAGAGGATAAATACGAAAATGGATCAATATAATAAGGGTAAAAATAATAATAATCCCCATAATATAAGTATGGTATCATCATCAAAATCATGATAGGAAAAATTCTATAAAGGCATGGAATGTGATGATTCATAAAAATGAAACATCGTGTATTATAGGTCAAATATAACACATAGTTGTGAATTAATCTAGCATCATGTTAATGCATAACATATGTACATAATCATAACACCATCATTGAGAAACCATATAGAATCATTTTTAATTATATAGCACATTATATCAATATACACATCACATTACATAATTAATTGGATCACTATATAATTCTGTGGGCATGCGTCACATCATAACATTTAGAAAATCAAGCACGCCACTTAGAATATATATAAATCTTTGACATAAAATAACCTATATAATAGAATGAGTTTCGTTTCATACAGAATAAATTCATGAATATTCATTCAGATTCCCAAATGATAAAGGTAAAAATATATTTTGTATAAGATTCACCGTTATTGAGGGAAGAAGAAACAACTCAAGAGGAGTAAAAATGTGTTTTGGAAAGAAGAGTTGTTTTGTAAAATCATTTTATTTATCATAAAACATATTGGAAACAAGTATATCATATAATAGAACATGTTAGTAAAATGAAACTATTTTTGAGGAATTTTAAAATTACATCCACACTGAAATTTTGAACAAAATAGGAATAATGAAATGAAAGGAAATTGGGTTTTATAATCCCCTTACCTTATTTCCGAATTATTTATTCACATTAATATACTAGTTAATAAAATTAGAGTCATTAATAAATAAATTTAGAAACTCTTTTACCTATATTTGATTCATTATAATTTTATTGTGTTTGTTTGTGGCCATTTTAATGAGTTATAGATTTCCATTTCAATGTTTGGGATTTTTCGCTTCCTGGATTGTGTGATTAGTTTGCTGGCATACACGTATATAATTTCATGTAATATGATAATAATTATAATAGAGAACCTCATTAGAGAAATTGGATTTGGTGTTTTGATGAGACCAAAGGCTCTTGGACATGGGGGAGTGGCTTGGGAAGAATTTGGACATGCGTCAAATCTGGTAAGTTGTGAGGAAAAGAGGTGGTGAGAGGTTGTATTTATAGGGGAGGAGAAGTGTGTTTTTTATTATTTTAGCAAATAAATTAATATTCTATAATTAGAATATCAATAGTTTGAACCTTATCAATAAATATATTAAATAATTAACGATGTTTCACTATTAGGGGATTATATCGGCCATGCCTCATCTATGACTCGATAACTCTTTTATTTGTGAAATACCATAAATTATCATATTTTACTATTTAAAAAATCAACTATTTTAAAAAATTCCCAAAAATTAACCCTAACCATTTTTTAATGTGTTAAATTCAAAAATGAACTCTTGTATCTGAAAATAATTTCTTAAAAATGGAAATTGAATTTTTAATTGAAATCATCATTTATTCAAAATTTAATGATTTTAATATTATAATCGATTTTACAACACTTTGAAAAATTAATAAAGGTCTCTAAAAATTATCTTATAATAATAAGACAAAAAATATTAATTTATGAATACATTTTATGAAAATAAAATTTATTTTAAATCATTATAGAAGTTATAAAATTGTAAATAATCATTTATGCTTTATAAAAATACCAGTACTTAATTATCATTTTCAAAAAAATTATTTACATATTCTATGATATAATTATATCAACTTTTCATTTATAGGATGCTTAAATTTTATTTATACTTTTATAAGTGAGGTTACTATTCTATTGGTTGTATTACCATTCTTAATGGTCATGTTAAAATTACAAGGTTCAAGTTTCTAGTTCATTGGTATAGGTTTCCTAATTTTTATTAATATAAATTAATTCATTCTTCATTTTTGAGAATGATGCTTTTATTGGGGTCTCTATTCTATGTATTTGTTTTATTCTATATAACATAATTGTAAGAAGGGAAACAATTACATTGATAAATGTTTCTATCATTATAGTAGTGGTAATGAGAGAAACCTAGTGTTGTTAACTCACCTATGTATACTATTGATTTATAAATTTATCTGGACTAGGGTAACTTGATTGATATAGTATTATTTTCAACACCAATAGACGTAATTATTGGTAGTCCTCCACCATCCGGGAGATAAAAATATTATTCTTATCCCCAAGGTACTCAGATAACTAGGTTATTCCCTCGTTATATGAGAATATATTTATTATTGGTTAGAATTTTCTAAGGGAGATATACTGGATTAATTATGGGAGTTTCAATATGTAGGTATATTTCCTCTGAGTAATTTATTTTTAATGTACTCCAAATTAAGAAACCATCCTCCAGATTACATAATCCTCCCCTCAATGGATAGATTCTTAGATTATTCTAGTGGTGGGTGGGATATAATCATTTTATACACTTTATTTTTGGATAAAGATCACCAAGAAGGTGGTAAAAGGAAGTTCAAAGGAGTTATTGTGTAATGTGTTAACCTATGATGTCCAGAACACAGAAATTCTTCATACATTTTAGTGGAGAACATGTTTCTAATTGTTTCCTCATAAACACATCATTTCATGATAGTGTAAAGCTCTTCATAATTTCTGGGGATAACATTAAAGATGATTTCCAAATAGAATCATAAAAGTGAGGATCATTACCTCATTTATATCAATGTAGTTAAATTAATCACCCCCTCCAAAGATCAATCATCAGATAGATCATAATCCCCTTTTATATCTATATTCAGGGTGAACTATTTCAACATGGGACCCATACATTTTCTTCAAAATCATCTCTATAAATAAATATATAAAGGTTGATACTAGTAAATCCCCAAAAAATATCTACCAAGTGGACTCTCAAAGAGGTATATAAATCATAATGTAGAAGAAAATGTATATGTGTTTTCTATGAAACTATTCCCAATATAGAAAATAAAAACATTATCAGAGGGGGAGGAGGTAATAATTCTCAAAAAAATATAGGATGGGGAGGATTTTTCTCCTCTTCCATAATTTACTTGATTAAATATGAATTTAATTATCCCTACAGTAGGAATGGGGGTAAAAAAAAACCCCATCCCTATAGGCTGGGATTTCTCGTATACCCCCTGGGGAAAGCTTCATTACCATTCATATAATTTTAGGATTCTATCCTAGTATGAACAATATACAATTCCATTTTTGGTTATTAATTCATAGAAACATGATTTTTACAGTGATTGTAGAATTTTTTTCCTCAAACATGAAGCATGTGTCACCTATTTATTAAACTGAATCATGAATTTTTAAGTGGATTATTCCCATCATGTAAGTTGTTTCTGAGATTCAAGAACTAAGATCTTTCATTGGATGAACCAACTAGTAGATGATGACCCTGATCTTAATAATTTTCATGAATCTGCGACATTGAAAGATTATTTCCCTAACAATAATTTTTGACATTTTAGTGGGATTAAATGTAGAACAGTATATTCTCCCAACCCTTTGATATGTTCATCAGATGAGGGTATCATTGATTATCTGATAAAGAAACATCACACTAATGAGTTAGGAATGACGTATGTACTAAATCTATTTCCCCAAATTAGGGTTCTAGGTCACTAAAAAAATCTAGATTAACATAATGGTAGAGACCATTTGTCATGTTGACATGGTTAGAATACTCCTTATAGGGAATGATTCTAATATGATGTTATGTAAGAGTTACCTAGAATTTGTGATGAATGTAGGGGATGTATTCCTCTTTCAATGCCTTTATAATTTCATATTGGGCAGTGGAGTTGTGATAGAACATGATTGGTATTCAATAATTGATTATATACATTGACTTGATGATAAATATATCCATATCTTTTACATGTTGTCCATTGAAATGATTTTAATATAATGATATTTCCCAACTTCTTTTTCATGAGTAACATGATCATTCTGAATCCCCTTAGTCATTCAGTATGGTTCATGTTTCATTGGAGGTACAAATAAGGTGTAGTATCTTTTAAAACATTGATACAAAAACAACTATAACATAAAAAATTCACATCATCTCCAACTAAGTTCTTCACAATAGTAACCCTTATAGGAGACATCATTCCTAAAAAAATCATCATTTCCTAGAGAAATGTGAATATAATGAACGGTGTACTCCTATTCTCAACATGGGTACACTAATAAGATATCAATAAACTATCATATGTAAGTATATGATAAGCATAAGGTTATTATATCATGATCATACCATACAATAACCATAACCAATTAGTCAAATATACTTATTCATTAATAAGGGAAAAATTTATTTTACATAAAAAATATAAAAGATATTAGAGTGTTGAATCATCAATAATCAATCACGATCCATGAGAATAATTCATAATAATAAGACATATGTTTAAGGAATATGCATAAGAATAGAAAATAATTCCCTTAGTTGAGGAAATTTTCCAAGACTATTATAGTGGATAAAGTTCAGTCCACATTCCATCATATTCGTAGTCAGGGTTCGCTCCTAGAACTATCATAGCAGACATAATCCCTTACTATACAGGTTTCATTCCCCATTTCTGTTCTTATTATCTCATAAGATATCCATATTCACCCAATGCATAGGAAGGTTATATAATTATGATCCTACCCATCACATAATGAAAAACATACATATATCTTTCAAAATTTCATAAAACATTAATCATATAATAATATCATAAACCATGGAAGGTAAATTGGATTCAAAAACACTTCCTAATTTCATCAAATAATATCCCATTGAAAATAAATGGGTTTCATAAAAAAATCATCATCATAACAAAATACCATTGATAATAATTATAAGGGAATTATCATTTGATTATATCCACATTAAAGAATAATTAACATCAAAGTATTTTTTTAAGGATGATAAAATTTCTATAAAATATTTATCAAATATTTATATAGTAAAATATTATTTTCATTTTGAAATATCTTATTTAAAATCTAAAATTTTGAAAAATATTATGGAAAACTCATTATTTGTAAACAACCTTGGAAACTTTAAATAAAATTTTCAAATAATTGAGTGTTCATGAAAACATGGAATTCTATTATGTATGTAATTATTAGGGTAAATATTTTGTTGACAACTTCAGTGAACAACGTACATAATTTAGCGAAACAATAGAACGATTCATTTATAGTAATTTTGTAAAAATTCAATCATGGGTAAAAATAAATTTTAAAATTAATTGAATAATAACAAAGAAATATTGAAAACATTCTATAAATCATGGATATAGAAGAAAACATATATTTTATGAAAGAGGATAAATGATTCAAATTTTGTAAAAAAAAAGAACCATTTTGATTACAAAAGGGAATAAAATAATACTAAAACTTCAAAATTTCAGAAATAGTGAGTGGAGGGAAAAATTAAGTGGGTGTATCAAATAATAATCATATAATTTTTTCAATGAAAATTTAATCATAAACAATCTTTATTAAAATTAGATTGATACATAAATCACTTATTGGTTTGGTATTCTTTTAATTATAATCATGACGAAATAAATAACATAAAATGAAACATGAAAAATAAAAATTAAAAAACCAAAATAAAAACATAAAATGAAACTATGAAACCATTAATATTAATAGATCCCTAAAATATAATATAATAGTGGTATTATATATACCATATAAAGAAATATGTTGTCAATATGACATATGTCTCACAAAAAAAAGTGAGATGAGAAATCCTTAACTCATGTTCTTTCAGGATTCATATGTGTTCAAATATTTTGTACAGTAAATATTGATTTATTATGAACACATTATATAACCATATCCCAACTTAACATACGATTTTCCATTTATTTATAATTTTCAATTATTCTTTTATTTAAAATTTATTCACTAAAATGAACATTTTGGTGAAAGTTTGTACATTTTCCATTCAAGTTTCGGTAAGCTGGTTTTGTTACATTCACCTTTTCCATATTTTTTATCATCACCAGAATAATAATAATTACATAACAATCATATTTATTCATTATATTCACTTTCTAAATAATTCCTATAAGGAGGTGATGAAAAATGAATTACGTAAATTCGTGGAAGTAGTAATCCATACGTATGTATGATTGATGATTCCACTTTTTGATAATTTGAAATAAATAAAGGTAAATAATAATTCATCATTAGGTAATCATTATTATATCATAATTATCATATATATTCATTAACTCTATCTTTTTTACCATCCATGTAAATCTGAATTGAAAAATGAATAACATCACCTCAAGGAGGTGGTTATCCACACATAAACACGAGAGATGTTATCATTTCACAATTGATGGAAATGTAAGAAGGTTTAAAAAAACCATGTAATGATATAATAAATCATTTTTAAATTTATTAATATGAATTATATTGTTATATTAGGTATAAAAATATCAAATAATTTTTTAACCAAAAGGGATTTTTTTAATTAAATACTTTTCTTATAATGTTTTATTTGAATGATTAATTTCTAAATTTAAGAATATTAATTTTATAAAATGAATATAATTTTTTTAATAATTATTCCTCAATTTAATTTGGGTGAAATTGTTTTATTTTTTTGAAAATAATGATTTTCTAGTGAATTGTGAAAAAAACCATTTTTTGTAAAAAAATCATTTATTTTAATAAATTATATAATTTAAGTGTCCCAATATGTTTTGAATATGTTTTAAAGTAATATATTTATTATTTTTTTATATTTAATACAACTAATTACTTTTTAATTGACTTTATATTGGGTTTGGAAATATGTTATTTTTTTGTATTAAAATGGGGTTTTCAAAAAACTGTTATAAAATACATAATATTTCACATTTGTAAAAAAGTAAAATAATATTTAATATTGAATGTTTTAAATGATATATATATATATATATATAATATACCAGTAAATATTAATTGAGTTTCACAACATGATTATTCTTATTCAGAGTTAATATAGAATCATCTTTTACTTAAAAAGTTCTCTTCTAAAAAACATGTTTGTTCGCTACAACTGCATGATTAATATTAAATTAACAATTAACTCATATTTTATTTGAATTTGGAAAAATGGGATTAAATTTTTTTAATTAGATTAATTTATTTTTTCTAATAAGGTAAAATTAAGTTTTTACCAAAGTTATTAGTGAAAACCATTAAAATTAATCAGAGTAATTATGGTAAAAATTTAGTTTACCAAGTGACAAAACTTTTTTAAGAGAAAAAATTGCCCTAAACCATTTGAATCAACTATTTTATGGATATATGAATACCATATACCTTTTATAATATTTTTGTTTCATTATTTGATCATTTTTAGGTTAAAACGCGGGCTCACCTAAATTTCGTTAAAAAAATACGAAGTGTGTCCTCTCCCCCATATATAAATACCCACCAACTCTCCTATTATATTCAAACCATCAAAAAAATTGGCTAAAAAAGACATTCCTAAATCAATTCTCCAATTCTATGCTCTCATATTATAATCCTAAGTGTTGGTATAAATCTAACCATGTAATTATTTTGGTGAAAACCAAATGGAGTAACCCGAAAAAGATTAACGTTCATCGATATGAATTTTTGTTTTATTTCTTTTTCTACACCCATAAATTATTATTATAAAATGATTATATAATAATATAATTATCCTCAATATAATAAATTTTTATTTTTATGACTGAAAACCTGAAAAACATCAATCAGATGGGTTACATAATAATCATTCACATGTACGGCAGACTACCGCGTCACGAAATGATGTCTTTCATTTTTCCATTATCTCCTCTTAGGGTTGGGTATTATTATTGATATAATATTTATATATGTTATTTATGATATTTATAAAAAAATTATACCTTCGTACTCATTATATCATATACACCTTTTTAACATTTCCTATCAAAGGGGATATGAGAACATCACTCATGTGTACAACAGAAAACCTCCTCACGAAGCATTGTGAAGCATTTTTCAATATAGTGTTTCACGTATGGTAATAAGGGTACCTATAATAAATATATATAAAATAAATTAAATAATTGTGATTTTTATTACTTAATTATTTTTATGTAAATACAATATATCAATTTCTTCTTACATTTTCACACACAAAAAAAGTGATAATCTCATTCCTGGATGTGTGGACTACTGCCTCCATGAAGATATGTGATTATTTTTTCATAATGACATAAAAATAATTGTCTATATGATTATATTTAATTAAATAATATTGTTTTTATAATATAATTATCATTATGGAAAATTTTTTTACCTTCTTTCCATAATAATCATTGTAGAATGAGAATGTTACTCATGCATAAGTCTGACCTACCATCTATATAATTTTAACTTTATTTAATTTTCAAAACCATATTTCATGATTGTATTTAAGAGTATAATATATATATATATGTCAATTATTTCATGATTATTATTCTTCATATGATTAAATAATTACCCACATGACCATAGTTTACATACCAATGTCTTTTTGACACATAAAAAAATATGGTCAAAACACCCAACTAAAATTAATTGATCAAGTAATCAATTAATAGGTGAAAAAATAAAATTAAACTTGAAATTTTTTCTTACTAATTTAAATAATTAACATTTGTTTATTATCCAGGAAGATGAAGACACACGTGTCAATTTGGACCAAAGCTAAGGGACTTCATCTCAATTTCCTTTCGTTGAATCAATTCTTGATATAACGATACTTATTTATTTTTTAAGGTCTATATACATAACCTTTGAAATTCTATGTCAATAATTTTCCTATTCCATTATATTTAATTTTTTTATTTCATTATTATTAGGGATTATGATTCATGTGTTTCCCAAGTGATATGGGGTTTTCTTTGAAAAAGTCTATTTTTGAGGTTTTTGTTCAATCTATCATTCTCTTAAATTTCATTTATTTTAAAATGATATTTAGAATGTTTCAATATGGGTATAAAATATTTATAATGTTTAATTTATATTTCTTTTAATGTATTTAATATGCTTTAAAAATAAATGATTTTACCTGTTTTAAATGGAATGATGACAATGAATTTTCCAGCCTCTAGGACTATTATTTCATTTATAGGCTCCCTTGAGGGCCTACTTGTTTTATTAAATGAAAATAACTCTTTCCTTTTTTTTTGGATTTTTGGTAATTAAAATGGGGTTTGAATTTTTTTTATTTTTTTTATTGAAAATGGGATTTTGAAAGAAAATGTTATTTTAATATATAAAATGGATTTTCATATTAATTTAAAAGTGTTCATCATGAAGTGGTTTTTGGACATTATATAACATTGGTGAACCCAGATAGTGACAGCTGGGACTGTTATAGCTTAAATGATTGGTGTGACTAAGTAGTTCCGTAATGCACTGGGTATTGTTTATATTCTATGGAGGGTTATATTTGAAGTTTGATATATGGTTATTACACTTTGTAACAATTCTATAAGGGATCATTAAGTGTTTTTTAGGGGCTCTATGAGATAATGTCCCATGGTATCAATTTCATGATTTTATACATTACAATGAGTATTCATGGAAATCATTTATTTTCAAAAGTAAAAATAAATGATCCTTTTAAAGTAATGATATTTCCCTTTATGGGAAAAATGTTATTCTTTCAAGAAAAGTGTTTTTTATGGGTTTTAATGATTTTTATAAGCTAATGTTTACTTTTTTTATATCCATTAATGAGTTTTTATGACCACCCAAACATTAAAAAATATTTTTATAGGGTTTGAGGATGGAAAAAGGAAAGGAATATGTCATGTTTAAAGCTGTGAAGTGTTTCCTAGAAATGAGATTATACATTATTTTAAAAGATTCATATTATTATAAAAATTCATACTACTAAAAAGTGTCTGCATTTTATTTTAGAGTTTTGTTATATATGATTTATGGCCAAATTTTCTAATCCCCAATACTTAAAAAGATCGTCAATGTTAAAGAAAGTAAAATTATATACTTAAACTATAGAATATGTAATGTTTAAGGATAGGACATTATTGTTTCTATCAAAGGATGATTTTGATAAATTTAAATGTTAAGATATTATTAATAACTTTCCATTGAATGATTTTATAATATGGTTTAGTTAAAATGTTATAAGTTTTGATGATTATCATATTACTTTGTATAAACTGTGTATGTTCATAATGGTTTACCACAAAGGAAACATGGAAGATGTATTGGGAAGGAAACGAGTAGAGGATTTTCCTCCGAATAAGAATACCATAATGCTTGGAATGGGAAGATAACTGTTGGTTTCAACGATGGATCAATTGACCTATGCTATAAATAGTGGTTAAATACCTATCATAGAGGAAACTAATCTATAATGAAGCAACATTTATTATGTAGATAATTTCATGAAGTTAGATCCATCATCATTCATTGATTCATCTGAATCTATGTTAGCATAATGATGGATCAATGCTTTGGAAAATATATATGATATCATGGGTTGTTTACAAAGTAAAAAAGAAAACCCTTTCCATTTATCATCTTGAAGGTTAAGCTGATAAATGGTGGTATTTGGTTAAGAATTCTAGATTGAAATATGATCATGATGACATGGAATGGAAAAAATTCAAATATAGTTTCCTTGATAAATATTTCCCTATGGTTTTTCGACTTGGGATGGAAAAAAGATTACTATAATTAAGTCCGATAGATACAGATTTTTTAGGTTCATATAGGTAAAACCTAAAAATATTGGCCATGTTTGTGCCATATTTTATTTGGGACACTAATAGAAAAATTAATATGTTTTACTCATAATTTAAACCAAGTCTATGAAGATCTTTGGTCGCACAAAATTTAAAATCATTGAGAAAGATGTTTGTTGTGCCAAAAAAGATGAGATATTGTTTTCTAAATCTTATGATCCTTGTTATGATGAGTATAATAATATGTTATGATGGAAGGAAATGGGGAAATATACATCAAATAAATACCAATATAGAAAATTTAATATCTTATCTTGTGGTAATGTAGGTAAAAATAACCCTATAGAATGCCTTATGAAGTCAAGAATGTGTTTCCGATGAGGAATGTTTGGAAACATGGAATACTAATGCAATGAAAGGAATCCTTATTAATCAAAGAATGGGTTAATAGATAGCCTTCCAACGGTGATGTGTTTTAGTTTCAATGAGTATGGTCATTATTAAAATTCAATTCTGAAGTTAGTTTCATTGTAAGAAAATCCTCATGACTATAAATAGAAAGGTGTAGCAAAGTCATTTTATACTAATACAGTTGATGTTGGGCCATCGATTGAAGTGGTGGTAGGTAGGTTACTTATGTATTCAAATTATTCTAATACCCTATTTTAATTTGGATCATAACATTCTTCTATTTCAAATAATTTTTTAAACAAATTTGGAATATATCTTAATGAAAATATGATAGAACATTTGGTGAAAACTATGGGTGGAAGTATCAATACAACCAAGAATTCTTAAAATATTTATATTGTTATAAATGGGATGGGATTTCATACAATTCCTATTGAACTAGCCATATTTGAGTTTGATTTCATTCCTAAAATGGATTATATTTCATTATTTCATGCTATGATAGATTTTAGTGATAATAAAGTTGTGTTAAATGATTTCATGGATTTTGTACTTACTTAGATGCTGAGAAATTGATTAGAGATGGCAGTGAACGTTACCTAGATCTTATTTTTGAAAATGAAGAAACTATTAAAATTGTTTATGTTCTAGTAGTAAATGAATACATGGATGTTTTTCTAGATTATTTTCCTTATGTTATTATTGAACGTGATATATATTTTTCTATTTACTTAGTACATGATGCTAAACCTATTTCTAAACACCATTATCGAATGGATCAACTCTAAATTTTATAATTGAAAAATAAATTATAGGAGTTATTATATAATGTGTTCATCCAAATAAGAACGTCACTATGGGGTCATACTATATTTTTTATTAAAAGAAAATTTGGTTTAATTATAATTTTCATTGATTACAGATCCTTGATTACATCACTGTTAAGAACATGTATCCTTTTCCTCATATCGATGAGTTTTTTTATCAATTGTATGGAGGAAAATATTTCTCAAAGGTTAACCTTAGGGTAGGGAACCATTTGTAAAATTTGAAGGAGGAAGACATTCCAAATAATGTGTTTTAGACTAGATATGGGAATTATGAATTTAGAGTTATTTCATTTGTGTTCTCAAACACATCTACTCTATTTATGCACCTTATAAATATAATTTTTCATGTGTTCTTGGATAATTTTGTGGTGGTGTATATTGATAAAGTTATGGTATATTTTAAAATTCATTAGGAGCATAAAAGGAATATAAATACTATTTTTAAGCATTAAAATAAAAGAAACAGAATGGGAAATTTAGCATCTGTGATTTTTAGTTGCAACAAATTTAATTCCATAGACATATTGTTTCTAAATATGGAATAACAGTTGACCCTGCTAAATTTTTTTTAAAGAATTTCCAAGACCCAAAACATTAACAAAGATTAGTTTTTTATAGGATTAATGGGTTACTACTAGTGGTTTGTTGAAAAAATTTCTTTTTTTACAACCTAGTAACTAAGTTAACTCTAAAAGGAGTAATGTTCATCCAGATAATATAATGTGATGATTTTTTTAAGAATAAAAAAATGATTGGTGAATGCTCTAGTTTTGGTCGTTCTTTCCAGAATTTGATAATTAGTCATCTAAAATGATTTTTCATTGAAAGGAAATAGTTTCATGCTAATGTATAATGTTCAGGTAATTGATTATTCTTCATATCTATTGAAACATGATGAGTTAAATTACCTTACCAATGATTTGGAATTAGCTACTATGGTTTTTTATTAAAAATTTAAAGGTATCATTTTGTTCAGGAAAGTGAGAAATATATACTGGTCACACAATTTTGAAGTATAAATTCACTCAAAAAGAACTAAACCTGAGACAAATAAGATCAATGGAACTAATCATGGAATATGATTGTACGATTAATTACCATCCTAAAAAAGGAAAAAAAGTGGTTGATTCTTTGAGTCAAAAAAGTAATGCTATATTTACCATGTTACATTTGGAACGCAACCCATTGGTTAATGATTTGGTGAATTTTGGAATAGAATTTGTGGACATAAGGATATACTCTATTTTTTTTAGGATTTAGTACAGTCAAAATTGTTAGAAATAATTAAGATAGTTCATAAGGAGGATCATTCCATGAAGGAAAAAGGTATAATATGTTATGAATTGTAAGATTTCTAAAATTAATATTAGCTAAGAATGTGTTTTATGATTTGTAAAAATATTGTGTTTGCCCTATGATTACCAGTTGAGGAAATATTTCATTACTAAAGCTCAAAGTTTATCATTTTCCATTCATCTAGGTCGCACTAAGATGTAAAAGTAACATTAATAGTATTACTCCTAGGATGGAAAGAAAATATATATTTATAAATTTAATATGATGTGTTGGACTTGTTAGTTTGTTAAAGAATAATGGCAATTACAGATGGTGATGATTCGACATTTTCAAATGTCGGAGTGGAAATGGGAGAATATATCAGTGGATTTTGTGGTGGGATTGTGATGGAAATGAGGAGTAAACAATGTGATTTATGGTATTGTTGATCTGTTAAGTAATTCTGTACATTTTTGTCCAATTTGATATATAAGGCCGCTAGATAAGATTCATTGAATATATCTAATGGATACATTAAGGTTACATGGAGTTCCACTTTCTATTATATTAGACTATGATCCAATGTTAATATCCATAATTTTTAAGTACAATAAATGTCATTGGGTACTCAATTAAAAATATGTTTAAATTTTTACCCTCAATCTAATGGAATGACAGACCATAAAATTAAAGCCATGGGAATTATGATTAATTCTTGTTTACTGAATTACCAATGATTTTGGGATCAAAATAATTATTTTGTTGTGTTCTCTTATAATTATATTTTTTATCCCAGTATAAAAATGGAACCATTTGAGATATTATATAGAAAGTGGTATCGAGCACCAGAATTTTGGAATGATTTACGATTAATGATGTTGACAGGACCAGAGTTTATAGAGGAAAAATCATAGAAATTTTAGTTGATTCATCGACACTTTATGTTGGGTCAGATCAGGAAGAAAAGTTATGTAGATAACCATAAGGAAAGATCTTTCATTCGAGGTAGGTGATCATGTCTTTCTAAAAGTTTATCCCTAGAAAAGTTTGATTCATTTTGTTAAGAGAGGAAAATTTATTTCATGGTCTTTTAGAACATATTAAATCATATTGAATGTTGGATTAATTTCCTACTGAGTTTCCTTATATCTGAGTTTATCTTGGGCACATAACTTATTTCGTGTTTCAATGTTAAGGATATATATTCTGGATTAATGTTAGGTCCAAGAAGGCTGAATACCCTGAGAGGGGGGGGGGGGGTAAATCAAGGTATGACTTATTAAAAATTATAGCCCGTTCTGATCTTGTTTCCCTGTTAAGAAAAACACTCTTATCTCTCTTTCCCACTGCACAATATAAATAGAAACTAAAGCATGCACAGGACACAATAATTTTTTCTTGGTTCACCCTCCCTGGGCTACGTCCAAGGAGCATACAATGATGATGAGCCTATGTACCAAATTCACTAAAGCAAACTACTGTTTACAAGGTTCATGCTAGATCACTAATATGCCTAGGCTCACTGCCTTAATAAGATTTTGGGTCAGATCACTGCTTTCCCAAGGTTCACTCCCTGTTTCTCTCTCTCTGGCTCACTGCCGGTGGAGAGGATCACCTTCTGCCTCTTCCTTTTCTCACAGCGTTGGAAAGGATGCACTCATAGTTTATAAACTTGTAGGTATCTTCATTTTCATGAATGAATGCATATTCCTCTGTATGTAGATGCTCCGTTGAAGTTCAACCTTCACCCGTAGATGAATATCTCTTTGCACCGAAGGTATCGGGCAAACTACCAGCTTCAACGCAGCCCGAAAACACTGCCAGAAAAATCAACCTTACTTGGAACCCTTCTCTAAGGCGGCACGCAAGTCTCGGTGCGCAAGTCAACACTGGAGCGTAAGTCTTTCTTAACACTTGCGAGACTCAAGGTTAAGCTTCTCCAAACTTGCGCGACACACTTCCTTTGCTGCCCAAACCACCTTAGGCGCTCAACAGATACTTGGCATGCAACTTCCAACACTGGCGTGCAAGTCCCACTTACGTGACACACCACCACTTGCACGACCACCACACCTGCGCGACAGGAGCTTTGAATCTTCAATGTTTTGAACTTCGGTGAAGAATGAAGAGGGGTGGTCCAGTATTTATAGGCAGTTGGTCACCCCTGTGCGACGGTGCGCAAGTCTCTCCTCAGTGCGTAGGTCTCGGTGCACAGATCTCTTCTCCTACAAGTCACTTGAATGACCTAATTCCAAACCTTCACAAAACTCTTTCCTTTTCCATATTTTGATCTTATGATCTTTAAAAAAACCATAGGCACACAAGTTCCCAAGCTTCCATGGCATCGACGCGCAAGTCTATTTCACGGTGCACAAGTCACTTGTGTGACACCACCAATACTTGCTTGACACTTGTCGCTTTTCCATATTTTGATAATCTGATCTTGAAAAACATATGGCACGCAAGTTTCCAAGCCTTCAAGTACACGGCGCACAAGTCCCTTTACCAAAAACATCTTTTTTTCATTTGATGATTTTCAGGCCCAAAAATTTGGTAAACACTGGAAAATAGTGCCACCTTGTATCTGTTCTTTTGTACCACCTCTAGATCATCCATTCCTTTTGTCGACATTCTTGAATCAAAAATGGATTGTTGACCTCAGCTCTTGAACTCGACATTCCATCATGAAATCCTCTTTGTCAAAAAAATTTTATGTCATTGTTTTTTTTGTCAACAATCACCACCCAGATGTCCACTTTGTCAACAAACACAATCACCTCAAAAATGATTCAATGATACCTTGAGGGATTTTCTCCCAACAATTTATCTCACATTATAAGCCATAAAGTAGTTCAGTTGGAAGATAATATTAATTATAAGGAACAGCTAGTTTGTTTTGTTGACGGAATAGATAAATTTTTTAGAAATAAGTTAATTCACAAGTTTAAGGTTTTTTAGAAAAAACATATTGGTGAAAAGGAAACATGTGTATCTAAAAATGCTATAAGGGAAATATATCCTCATTAATTTAATAAGTGGATAAAACTATGAGGTTAAAATTTAAAAAGTGGGAAAGGATATAAAAAAACCAAGTAATTATAGAACAAATAAATGTCATATTTAATAATATTAATTTGATTGTTATATTAGTTATAAAACTATTAAGTAAATTTTTAATCCAAAAGTAAATTGCTTTAATTAAACCCTTTTCTTATTAGTTTTTATTTAAAATAATAATTTATAAATGTTAAAATTTTAGTTTTAATAAAATTAATATAATTTTTTAAACTATAATACCAAAATTTACATTGGGATAATTTGTTTTTTTTGGAAAATACTGATTTTTCAGTGAATATTGAAAAATACAAATTTTTTATAAAAAGGAAATTTATTTTAATAAATTAATTAATTTAAGAGACCCAATATGTTTTGAATATGTTTTCATGTTACATATATATTATATAGTTATATTTAATCCACTTAATTACTTTTGAAGAAAGTTTATATTGGTTGTTAACATATGTTTTTTTGGGATTAATGATGCGTTTCTTTAAAAACTATTTTAAAATGCATAGTGTTTCACATTTTTAATTAATTAAAATAATCAGTAATGGCGATTTTTTTATATGTAATTTATTGATTATATATCATTATATGTGATTTTATTTTCATAAAATTATTTTTAATATTCCAAGAATTAATATAGAATTATATTTTTGGAAAAAACAATCTTCTAAATAATTTGTTATCTCGTAGGGACTTCGAGATTAATATTAAATTAAAATTTTACATTTATGTGATTCGAATTTGGAAAAATTCATTTCATATTTAGCATAATAAAAATTTATAATTTATATTGAGGTAAATTTAATTTTTTATCAATGTGATTAGTGAAACCAATTGAAACTAATCCCAGTGATTAAGGTAAAAAACGAGTTTACCAACTAACTAAACATTAATATTTTGTGGCCAAATGATATATATATACCAGTAAAAAATCCATCAAATTGAAATATTTATACCATATACCTTCATTTATTTAGTTTGGATCATTATTTGAGCCTTTTGATAAGTATTAATGTGTGGTCACGAAATAATAATTTGAAAAATACCATGTGTGTCCTCTCCCCCACTTATAAAATGCCACCACCTCTTCTCCACTTTTCAAACATTAAAATCCTATTAGATCAGACAATTTCTGCCAAAATAAATTTTAAACTTCCCTCTTATCATCCAAAAATCCTTAAATTTTGATGAAATACAACCATGTATGTCCTTAAGTGAAAACTCAATGAAGTTACCCGGAGAAGAGGTAATGTTCATCAACATCAATTTTTATTTTATATCATTCCCCACCCACTTAAATTATTATTATAAAATTATTATTTAATTAAATAAATATAATAAATATAATAATAAATTTTTTTATGTTATGAATATAGCCTACACCATCAAAAAATTCCATCAAATGGGTTGCAAAATCATCATTTGTGTGTATGAAAGACTACCACCTCACGAAATGATGTAATTCATTTTTCCATTAACACCTATCATACTTTGGAATAATGATGGAAAAAATATTTATATATATTATATTTATAACCTGATTATACCACTGGTGTCATTATATCATATACATCCTTTTTACATTTTATACTATAGGGATACGATAATGTCGCTTCTGTGTACGACGAACTATTGCCTCACAAAGTGATGTGAATCGTTTTTGACAAACATGTTACATGTAAGGTTATATGAATAAATATAATTAATATATATGATATAAATGAAATAAATTTTGGTATTACTAAAATAAAAATATTTGTCGAAATATAATATATCATTTGGTTCTTACCTTTTCACACACACAAAAATTGATAACGTCATTTATGGGCATGTGGATTGCCACCTCCTCGAAGCAACATTATTATGCTTTTTCTATGACCACATTGAAATAATGATATATACGTATATATAATTAAATAATTTTTTAATTTTTTTTCTAATTATCATTATGGATTGATATATTTTAATTACCATATTTCAATAATAAAATTAAAAAATGGGAACATTACTCTTGCGTACGTGTGGCCTATCATCTCAATGATTTTAAAATTAGATCATTTTTAAAAACCATATTTCATGATTTATTTTAAGAGTATAACTAATACATAAATATGATAATTAATTTAGGATTATTATCCAATATATGTTTAAAAAATTCCCCCTTTGACCATTGTCGATCGTCCAGTGACATTTTGACACATAAACAGAATATGGTCAAAATATGAGAATAAAAATTAATTGATTAAGTAATCTATTAATAGGTGATATAATTTGATAATAAATTGGAAAATGGTTCTCAATAATTCAAATAATTATAATAATTAGATTATTCAGTACAATAAAGACACATTTGATAAGTGAGACTTGAGGTAATGGACTTCCTCTCAATTTCCCTTCATTGCGGAAATTCTTGATGTTATGCATCTTTATTATTTTATAGGGTTTATATATAGTAACTTTTAAAATATATATAATTTTTTTTATTCTAATTATATTTACAATTTTTTAATTTCATTCTATAATAGGGTTTAGGATTCAAGTGTTTCCCTTGTGATAAGGGGAGTTTCATTGAAAAAAATACTCATATACGATTTTCCTTCAAACTCCCCTCCTCGTCCTTATACATGTTTTTAAAATGGAATATAAAATTTTTTCATATGAGAATAATATATTTATAAATTTCATTTTATGTATCTTTTAATTTATTTCACACATTTTCAAAAGAAATAATTTTATATTTTTTAAACGGAACGGTGAAAACATCTTATCCTGTCACTATGACTATTATTTCATATATATATTACTTTTAAAGATTACATGTTTTATCAAATTATAATACCACTTTCCCATTTTTTGTTCTTTTAGTATTTATTTTTTTAAAATAAAATTCCTTTTTTTTTTGAAATGGGATTTGAATGAAAATTATATTTTAATATCTAAAAGAAATTTCTATACACATTTAAAAAAGTTCCTTAAATGATGAAATATTTTACTCATGATGTGGGTATTGGGTATTATATTATATGGGTGTGGGTAGATAATGATAGGTGATACTGTTATAACTTCAATGATCGTTGTTCCAAGATAGCACTCCAATGCATTGGGTAATGACTATGGTCTCCAGAAAATTATGTTGGAAATTGTCTATATGGTTATTCTAATTTTTAAGTGTTCTATAAGGGTTCAGTAAGTATTATAGAAGGGTTCTATGAGATTATTTACCAAGGTAAATACATTAATTTTCAATTCTTGATAATGATTTTTCAATGAAATAATTTATTTTAATATGGTAAAATAAATGGATTTTTTCAAGGAGTTATATCTTCCTTTATGGGTAAAATGTTACGGTTTCATGATATGTGTTTTTCAAGGGTTTTCTTGTTTCTATAAAAATAAGGGTATCCTTTATTTTTATAACCCTTACTATGATTTCAAACTCATCCCATGTTTTTAAAAATGTTTTATAGAGTATACATATGGGTAAGGGAATGGAAGAGTTCATGTTGAAATCCATGAAGTGTTTTTGTGAAAAAACATCACATAATATTGTTAATGTTTCATATTACAGGAAAAATGGATACTGATAGTAAGTGTCTACTGTTTATTTTCTTATTTTCTTATTTATGATTTATTTATAAATTATCTAAATCTATAAACATGAAGATATCCTCCATGTGAAATAAAGATAAATTCTTTACTTAAACTTAATATTATGTAATTTTTAATGCATGAGACTTATAGAATTTATATAAGATATTATAGTTATTAGAGTAAAATTATAAATAATCATCATATATAAACATTAAAAACATCATAAAAAACCTTCAAATATAGCATTGGAGAATAAATCATATTGTTATATGGTGGAGGTTGTCCACACATACACATGAGTGAAATATTCACTTACCACTTGTTAAAATAAAGGATTGATAATGTTGGTTACATAATAATAATAATATTTATTAATATTTATTATACTGATATTATTATTATATGATGAATCCCAAATATTTATAAGAGTTATAAGAAGAAATAAATTGAATTAGATCATGTAGGGTGATGACCACTTCTTCGTTAGACCTGCTTTATATCCTTTCTCAAGGACCCTCAGAATGGAATATTAAGAATAAATGACCTCAAAATTAATATATATATATATATGAATTTATATAAGAAAATTGACTTATACTTTTTATATATAGGTGGATCAATGTGGTGTAAATAAGATAAAGGGGGGATTTCCTTCTTTAAGTGGGGGAAGGGGAACTCTTGTAATGTTTCAAAATATTAACATTTTATAAAATTACATTCACGTTCATGTGGTTATAAATTGGATAAATTTAAAATTAAATATGATATAATATTTAAATAAACATATCCAATATGATTTAGAAATTTTTTTGGTCATTTTAACCCATATATAATTAGTTTAATCCCATCATTATCCATTTTTATCCTTATCTGTGGAAGTACATTTTTCAATCATAAAGGGTTATAAATTAACTTCTAATTTTATAATGAGAATTTTTTAAACAGATGTGATTCTAGACCATATCATGTCCCCATTTTTATATTTAATTTTTTAATTATTTAATAAAATAGTAGTAACAAAAAATTCATTTATTGTCATTTTATGAACTCTTCATATATGTTGACTTCAAAGATATCAATAAAGGTATGGAAATCAAATATAAACTCATTAAACATAAAATATAAAATATTATTAACCCTAAAATTATTTTTACACCATATGTTATCCAAATAAATACTTCTTTTTTTTGTTTTCAATATAATTTACTTATATTTTCATATTACTTGAACATGCACCACATGATGTAAGAATTTATGGTAATTATACCTTCATTAGAAATTAAAAAAAATAAGAATAATAAAAATAAGTTAATAAAGTTCAAAATAAAATTTAGTTTCATTCATAAAATATAATTTTCCCAATGTGAATATATAAGCGAAGTTTAAAGGAAGAGAGTTACATTTTAAAATTCTATTTTTATAAGACAACAAAAATGTTATTATTAAAGGAAAATGGAACTGAAATGCCATATATTAGATGTTATTATGTATATAGTTGAATTAATCACGTATAATTAAATAAATACAAGTTTTGGCTTTATTTTGGGGCCTTATATTGTAGTTATAACCCTGTTTTACCCATGTTACCATTACTGAGGTGACAAATATTTACCACAGTTACTATTCGTAATGAGGAAAAATAAAATGGAATTTTTAACAAATATTAACCACAAGATTCCAATTATGGTATATATTTTTCAATATTCAATCTCTATAATTTTAATAAATTAATTTTAATATCAATTAATAAAATAGAACTATTTTTTTGAAAAATGTTTTTTAAGAATAAAAATTAACATATAAAAAAGTCATGAATAATTCTGATTAAAATGGAAGTAATTAGATTATTATAAATAAAATTGGTCAAATTACACTTTAAGAACAAATAAAAATATATTAGGACTATTAATTTTCATGATTTAATCAAAATAAATTACAATTTTTGAGAAAATTATATTTTTAACTACTTACTAAAAAATCAATAATTTTAGAAAAATAAAAATAAATTTACTAAGTAAATTTTTATATTATGATTTAAAAAATAATGTTCATTTTATAAAACAAAATTTCTAAAAATGGAATAAAATTATAATTTATTGACAGAAAATGAAATAAAAATCATTTTTTGAAGCATAAATTGACTTTACTAAAACATGAGTGTTTATTTCCTCTTCATTAATCAATAAATTTTAATTATATAGAGAAATTATACATATATATCATAGTGTGTTTACTCAAATTCATACTCTCCAATTCAAATGGTATGTGATAATAGTCACATTTAAATAAAACCTTTTCTATCATATGTTACTATTTTCATATATATCACTGTTGAGTGTTTATAAAGATATTGACCTAAGTATTCTGTTAAACTGATTTTTTGGTGTGTTTCATTCCCCCCATAAATAAATTTTTTCCTAAAAACACAATCAAGGCCATAACTAGTTCAATATTTAGGAATTTTTTTTTTGAAAACTCGCATTATACTATGGGATAATAAGGATTCTTTTCAGAAAAGATCTTCAAAACATAAATGTAACCTAAAATAACACATAATTGGGTACCCAGATAATCATAAAAATAAGGGTATGTTAAAATATACACACGCATGTTAAAATTAAAATCTAATGACTAATATAAATTAGTAGAGAACATGACTATGTGGAAGTGAAAAACAATAAAATAATAAATTAGTGAGGGGTAAAAAGACCTCTAGTTCCTAAAAAATAACATTAAGAAAAAGTTTTCATTTTTAAGATCCTTTATCTAGAGTTAAGGGTTTATTTTACTATCATGATAGAGTTAATAAAAGTTGTAGTTAAATTATTTATATCTATTTAGTAGGCAAAATTTTATCCTTTAGTTGGGCTTCAATCAATTTTCATGTCATCTCTTACTTGAAGAAATGAATATTCAAGTTGATTTTTTCATCAATGAGGAACATAAATAATCTTTAAATAAATAATTGGACCCTTAAAAGATTAAATATTCACTACTCTTATAAATCCTAAATAATAAAACCTAAATTTCAAATAAATCCATCCCATAAATGGTTAACTATATGAATCCTCCAATATATGTATGACAAAATTAAAATCATAAAAATTCAAATCATTTGGTCATAATATATTTTCCCAGGATCAAATTTTAAATTTATTCCAAAAGGACATAAATTATCACAAAATGTCGCACAACAAATGCATGGATATAATTATCATATATTCTCCTAAAACATTATAATCCTTTTCAAAAACAATCTTAATCTCTATATAACCTCCGTAGCATTATAAATTATACCAAAAATTAAATATATACCTATTCTAAAAATAAAATCATTGAATGACCAATCTTTTCCTCAAATCCATAAATGCAATAAAATTAATCACAAATAACATGATCATCAAATCAAAAATTAATTTCATGGTAAAAAATACTATCTATTTTATTTTAATAATATCATTCATCCCTTAATCCCAATAAATAATTATTTTTTCAACATTGGGAACATATTAAGTTTTATATTTCCCTCAATCATGTGTTCTTCAAATATATTACTTTACCATTAAATAAATTTTCATAGTTATCAATACCATTTAATATATTATTTTAAATCATAAAAGAAAAATTATTTTAGAACAATCCATATATGTTTCAGGATTCATATAAAAGGAATACAATTTCTAAAACACTTCTATAACATAATTCTAGAATTCCAATACATAAATAATTTAATCATTTAACTTCAATGTTTTCTATAACAGTGTCCCTTACATGAACTAGGAGGTATCTGTTGGATTAGGGAAATGACTAATATAATTCAAAAGACCTCCACACATATGACATTAATCAATAAATGGTACCATATCATGAACTTTATTTTTCATCATCATCCACTTCATTCTTCCTCAATAATTACTTTCTCTATGCCATAAATTTTCAAAAAAAAATTATTTTTTCCTTTGATATATTTAAAAAGGTTTTTCTTCCCACATACATGATAATTATGAAGTAGAATATTCTTCCCTATATAGGCTTCATCAACTTAAATCCCTTGATACACCATTTTTCTCTAATTAAGACTATTTGAAAACTCACCCATGTTGAAGTTGTTAATAATATAACTAGATATCTGATTATCCATATTCCTAATAATACACATTCCACCCCCCATTTCATTTGATTATTTATAAGGAGATTCACCATATCATCAATCACATTCAACATTAATATAACGGTATCTTGTTCAATCCATTTAATAAAACCCAAGATAATTTTGTGAGAAACAATAATATTATTGACCAATCAGTGCGATAAACTATTTATAGGTTGTCTAAATCACTCCACTTTATTTTTAATCTTTTAAACCTTATATTTAACGTAGTTCATCCTGGGTAATTATTAATTCAAATCATTCATAATTTTTCATAAGGAAAATTTAAATTAGCCAAAGAATTTCTAATGGGAGTGTCTAGCCATGTGTGGAGTCTTAGACCTAGCCATCATGAACCACTAAATAACATGTTATTACACAATCCACCCCATTCCAAGTTGTTACGCCTAGGTAAATTTTTGCCACAAGTACATCAACTAGATAATATCCCGACAAGGATGTTTTTTCTTAGAAGAACACATAATATCCACTTCACTACAGGTTCATGGTTTTATCCAATCCTTATACATATCCATAGGGATCATTAATTTTTTTCAAACCCTAATATGAATAAATCGACTAAACCCTTATTTGAGACAAACTATAGTGACCCATACATTGTTGGTTTGGTGTTTAGATGGAAAATATATAAGAGGGGTTATATGGTCCTTTTAAAATGAAATTAATGTTATTTCATAGTTTTAATATAAATATAGTAGAAAATAAAATGAACACAACAGATTTTTAAAGTGGTTCAGATCTAAATGATCATAGTTCACTCTTTATCCCTCTCAGGATTTTAGAGTTATGGAACCCCCAATAACCAATATAATTGAATCAAAAAATGACTTTTTCTTACTTGGAGTCACAACCCAATTAAAAAATAGTGTTTTTTAAAGGGTTAAACCCAAATAGAACCACTTTTTCCCACATATAGGGACATCCCAAATAGCGTACCATCTCCCCTAGTGGAAAACCCCAATGCTAGATTTTTTTGTTAGTCATGACCTAATTACATAAATTTTAATAGGTTGTATAATCCTTTATAACTATGAGAATATAAAATGTTTTGGAATATGTAAAATGACATAACCTTTTGAATTGATTAATGTCTGAGTCTCAAGGTAATATTTTGTGCACTCTAGTAGCAAGGAATCATATAGATGAAATTCTTTTTGAGATCTATAGTTGATCATAAGAAATTAACCACTTATAAAATTAAATAATATCTTAAACCTCCAATCCTCTTTATTGGTTCACAAAATTTAATATAAATAGATTTTCTTTATTCACGTTATCTTAAAAATATGAAGAATGTTTCATCTTTAATTTTATCACTGAAATAATCCCACATGCATCTTTAATGAACTACTTCAAGGTTATTTCCTATAAGGTGTTCCATGAGTATGTAATCTATACATAAAAAATTATATTTATGAATGTTCACATGAATATTATCTAAAACAATGAAAACCTATTTAGAGAACATCATTATAAAATTTAATATTATGGTTAATTAAAAGAATTTATATCCTTGGAAAAATCCCTAATAAAAATTGAGGTTGAATGTTTGTATTTTAGAATATTTTTTTTAATATATCATGTTTTATAATTTTTAGACTGACTATCAACACACTTATAATATCATGTAAAAAAATTTCTACAGTAATGAATAAATTGAAACAAGTATTAATGAGTTTTAAATAATTAATAAGTAATTTTAGAACAAATAGAACATTAGAAATATTCATATTGAACTTGAAATAAATGTAAATATGAAATATTACATAAAATTGAGCACATTCACAGATTTTATACTATCTAATATAATTTTACTAATACAAGTAAGAAAATTTCATGCTAGTTATTCACATAGGTGATTCACCAGGTAATAAAATCCATCACATATCCAAAATTTGACACAACTGAATTATGATATCTGTAATCAATATATCTTATAAAAATTTCAGAATTAAAATAGAACCTCTAAATAGAACAATCATATTTTTATAGAGTTAAATTATATTTATAAAATTTCAATATCATTCCATTGAAACATGAATAACCTTAATTAGAGGTCAATATCTCATGTCATCATTATAATGTAGTAGGAAAGTAGTTTGGTAAGACTATAGAATTCATACTGAAAACATTCATTTGCTTATCACCTATCTTAGGACGTCATATAAACAAATTCAGAGATTTATGTCTTCTAATTAAATGTATATAATTTTCTTGTTATCAAATAAAAAGGAATCACTCAATTTTATATTTATGCATACCAATTTATTGTCAAAATATATAAGTTAACTGATTCTGGAAAATCAGTTACATGAATCTGCAATGTGGGAGAAATAGCTTTAAGAATAAGTTATATGGGAGAAATGACAACATGAATCACCTATGTAGGAATTGTAAGAAAAAGAGAAATAATGATATTTAAGGTCCTAACTGAATTATTAAGCCTACAAATACTATATTAAACTTGTAGATCATGTTATGGAAAATAAAAACATGAAATATAAAGATATTTTATGAAAACCAATATTATGATTTAATCAAGGATAAGAATATTTTAATTAATACTAAATTGAAAATTTTAGTATATTTAAAGTGAAAAGGGAAAAAATATTCTCAATTATAGAAACACAAATCTAGTCAAGGAACCACTCAACATTACCCCCCTTTTTTATAATTTCAAAACGATATGAATTTCAAACACTTCTCCCCCTTTTTAAAATTATGAAAAAAATAAAGTTTCAATTTAAAAGTTAACCTAACATTAAAATGATAATGTTACTTCATCTAACCTTTTACTATATTATATTTCAAAAGAATTATTATAAAAATTATGAAAAAACTTTTTAAACATGTATATTTCAAAACATGTGTCAAGGAGTAATGATAAAGAGAGCATAATTTTAAAAGTTATTTAGGAAAATTATGAGAAATACTTTATAAAATAATCATTTTTTGAAACTGAAAGTTCAGATATTAAGAAAACATCCTCTATTATATATGATAATTTTTATGATATTGATATATTACAAAAATATGTAAATAAATTAAGGAATTTTCATAAGAAGAAAAGATTCTATATTTGAAAATTTTCATGTAAATATGAAAATTTCACATAATAAACACACAAAAACACTCCAAAAAATCATTTCATGTAAATTTAAATTTAAATATCCATAATAAAAAGTTGAAAATTGATTTTATGAAACATAATATACATCAAGGTCTTAGTAAATATTTAAATAAGTTGATTTTCTATAGAAATAAATTTCAAATATATTTTTCAATTTTTACATGATCTCTATGAAAGTGATATTTAACATCAATATATTTATTCATAGAGTATTTTGATTGAATTTTGGAAATATATATAGTATAATTATTATTATAAAAAAATTATAATATTATTAATGTTAATACCAAAATCAGAAAGAGTTTTTTAGTATATAAATATAGAGTACAACATGATGTAACATATATATATATATTCATATTGTTTAGATAAAATGAAATATATTTCTTTCATTAAATCCCCTTAAAATAATGATTTATGACATAAAATAAAAATCAATAATGTAAAATTTCTATATACATTTCATCCATAAAAATAAGAATCCAAAAAAATTATGAAAACAATGTTTTCTTTTGAATAGTAAAATAATCCATCATTCAAAGATACATTAACATATATAATGATCCGTTTGAAATATTTAATATGAAATTCCATAGGGTCACTATAATATCAAGAACACATAAATACTAAAAACAATATGTCTGGTATAGAATCTGTTAATTATAATAAACATAAAATCATGCCTCTATTGGTTTTAACATCAGATTATTTTCCACACGTATCTAAATTTAATTTTGAATTAGTTGTAATTGTAGTATTTCTACTCTTAGAATTTTATAAAAATATATATCAAATAAATTTTTAATATAAATAGATATATTTATAAAAATAAAATCCTATCTTTTAAATATTTTAAAAACAAAGAAAAAATATTAATTCCCCCATCCTACACATATCTAATTCAAAAAAATAAAATATAAATTTTTTTACATAGTTTATCAAATAAATATCAAAATAATATCTGATCAATATAAATTTTCATAATCAAAATATTTTTACTATTTCTCATTATAAACAACTCTGTATTAACATTTCCAATCTTAATTTTTTTTCAAAAGAAAACATGTTAACCTTTAATTCCATGCTCGAAGAACTTGTTTCAAACTATAAAAATCTTTAGATTATTTAAAAAACATGACTAGGTTTTATTTAATTTTTAAAGCTAGGGGTTTTCATAACATATACTTCTTAAGAAATGTAAATATTTTAAAAAATAATTTCATAATCTTTTTGAAAAAATTTAAAACCATGAAAAGAATAAAAATATAATAATATCCTAATTGATTCTTATCCAAAAATAAGTGTAAAGAATCTTCAATATCAAAACCATGTACTAGATAATATCATTGACTAACTAATATATATTTATTTTTATTGATATTTCATGATTCTTAAAATTTGTTTATAAATATCCACTTAGATCCAATAACCTAAAATTCATTTAGTGGAACAACTAATGTCTAAACGTTATTCATTGGAAACTAATTTAAATAATATTTCATAAAAAAGATCTAATTAGTATCATATAAATTCTTATTAATATTATTGTGTAAAAATATGAAATAAAAGAATGATAAAAAAATACATTATAGATTTGGTAGAATGAATATTGGACTCAATATTACCAATTAAATTATCTATAAGATGATTTCTCCATGTATTCCATGATATTTAACGAATAGGTTCATACTGGGAAAAAATATTATCCCCCTCAATATGTGCATTTTTATTATGAGGTACTTATTCATAAAAATTAAAATATCTAAATTCATCCTTAGGTTGATCAATATAATCATATATATTATTCTAATACTTTTCATCAAACTATACATGAATTGATCATAAACAACCACAACTATTTTATTACATACTCTATAATCCAAACTATTGTTTGAATATATATGATAATTACTTCATCATATTTTTCATCTAATATATTTATATAATCCATAGTAATGTGAATAAAAACATTACATCCAAAGGCACTAAACTAACCAATTTTATGTTTTCTCTATTTCTAAAGATCATAAGGTGTATTTCTGAACAAGGGTGTTATAATATTTATTTTAGTAACTTAAAAAGAACTATTTAAATATTGATCCAAAAAATATTTAGTTATGTTAATCTCATTTAACATGGGAGAAGATATTTCCTGAAGTGCACTATTTTTTCATTCAACCACACTATTTTAATGTGGTGTTCTAGGGGATGAGAAATTATGAAAATACCCATTATCATTAGAAAACTAGATAAATTTTAGATTCTTGAATTCACCACCATGATCAATATTAATTTAAAATATTAAACTTCTTTATCATTTTGAAACAATTTAATAAGATTAATATACTTAGATAATGTTTTCAATTTATGTTGAATAAGGTAAACCCATGTATATCTTTTAAATTCATAAATAATAAAAAACAATATATTTCACCACCCAAAGTAACCGGTTTAATATGACTAAATAAATCCAAATGAATAAGATCAAGAGTTATTATAGTTTTTATTACTTTAATTGACCTAAAATTTCTTCTGTGTTTTTTACCAATCAAGTAAGAGTCACAAACAAAGTTACTGTCCACCATAAGTTCTAGTAGTTGGAATACCATTTGGTTGTTGGACATCATATGAATCAACCTAAAATGATCATGTCCCATCCTACTACACTAAAGTACATTATAATATTGTATTTCATTTAAACATTTGACATTGTGATCATTTAATTCAGAAAAATTAATTGAATAAATGTTATATTTTATATTTTTATAAATCAAAATTGATTTGTCCTTGACAAGAAGGAATTTATCATTTTAAAATTTAACAAACTTTCCATCACCACATAACTGGTAAATTATTATAAAATTTTGTTACAAACCGTCAATATATGAAACATTATATATAATAATAGAATTATAAACTCCTAACTCACCAAATCCTTTTACATTTTCCATTAGAATTATAACCTAATGTTACATTAATTTGTCATATTTATTGAATGATAAAAAGTTTGACGTATCACTTGGAATATGCATGGGGCATCCAATATCATTATAAAAACATCCCTTTTGATTCTCCCAAGACACATTTCATATAAAAACACATTTAAGAAATTTTTGGTACCCATGTGAATTTTTGTTTGATGGGATTAACATAAGATTTTTCTGGAACCGAAAATTATTTACAAAACATTTTTATCAGAAATATTTTAAATATTAATTTAAAAATGTAATCCTTTGTATTTTGAATAGATTGTGGAAATCACAAGGAAGAATAATATGAAAAATTAACATTCATCTGACATCATAAAAATATCAAAGTGGATTTACTTCCATTGGTGATTTTAATAAAGAAATCCTTATGAATTTTTGGTAAATTATTATCATAAACAAGAATAATCCTCCTTTCATTTTTTTTGAAAATCATAATTTTATCGATTTTTTCTCAACACTAATAAATATGGATAGATTTTACCATAAATATTAACTTTCATTTTTAAGTTGTTCATTCTCTTTAATAACAATATCAAAATTCATTATTTTAACTTGATGAAACTTATAGATAAAATCTGGATCTCTATTTATGTTACCTTTTCTAGTAAGATCATTTTATACAATTTCTTTCAAAATATCCTGATATGTTTAAGTAGATTTTTTTTTCATCCTAGAATGATTTATTAAGATTTTAACTGTCTTTAAGAAAATCATTATGTTTTCTATTAATGTTCTAGTATAAACTAATGACCTTTTCAAATTTGTTTTCAATTATATCAAATTTAATAATCAATTCCTCAAAAATGGTTTTTTTGATTAATATTCTGAGGTTGAATAATAAATAAATTCATTTACTTGATTTGATAATGAAATGGGCACAAGTTTTCCACGTCATTTTGAGAACCAGATTATTCATTAGTACATAAATACTCAATGTAACTCCTTCTGATTACCATTTCATTATATTAAATAATCTACAACTTCCTCTTATTATTTTTCCTTTTTTAGTCTTGGGTGGTCAGGCTTTATGTGACTTCTATTCCTGTAATCATAAAAAATTACATATTAGGCATCATTTTAAGTATAATTTCAATTCTTCTTCTCATTTTATTCATCATTAATAGAGTCTTTCTATGATCTACTTCAATAGCCATTCTTCCTTTTTTATCGAGTTTTTTTAAAATATGTTGAATCATTACTATCACTACATTTTAATTTAGAATTAGAAGAGTCAGTAGATATATTTGATTTTAAAGAAATTCCCTTCTTCTTTTAATTATATTATTAAAAATCAAATTTATTCTTAAAAAGATATTATATAAATGATCCAACAATCTCACCAAGAGTGTATCTCTTGAAGTTAATACATTCATCTATAGATACCTACATAGAATTCCACTTTTTAGGATGTAATGTAAGTTATATTTCAATAAGAACTTTCTTTTTAGGATTATCTCTTAAGGAACTCATACTATTTAAAATTCAAATAAATCTATAAAACATTTGTTTTGTAGTTTCCTCATCACCCACATTATATTTTTGATATTAATCTATTAACATTCCTAATGTGGTTCTAATAATTTTACTCATGAATAGATGTGTAACTTATAGAATTTTATAGATGTCATGAGATTTTTTAGATCCTGAAACATGACTATACACATTTCTATTTATTTAAAAGTATAAGATATTCATCACCTTTTAATTTAAAACATACTTAGATACATTATTTCCAACGGATGATTTAGGTTCACCTTCGAGAAGCATGTGTGTATTTTCCATAATTATCCAATGATCAATCCTAGGTTTCTTTTAGAAATCTTCCATATAAGATTTATAATCGCCATAGTTTGTTTCATACAAAGAGGGGGTTTTGATGTATCCATCCATTATTTGAAATAGTTTAATCTATATTAAAATTTTCTTTCTCCTTGAATATTAAGTCAGTAATTGGTTAACACAAATAAAAAAATGTACCATCTAATATTTGATTCCAATAATTATTCTGAAGTTAATATTGAAAAATTGATAGGAGAGGGGATTGTGGGAGTGGTGGGTTGAATTAGAATTTTATAATGAATTTAACTTTAATCATAGTTTTAATGAAAATGTAGTGGAAAATAAAAAAAAAATGAACATAGTATATTTTTATAATGTCATTAATCAAAATAATCCTAGTCTACTCTTCACTCCTTACAAGAACTAAGAGTGATAAAACCCACTATAACCAATATATTGGAATATTATGATTAATATTTCCCACATGGAGTCATAACCCAATTAAATATAATTATTCCCATATGTTCTTAAACCCAAATAGAACAACCTTTTTCTACATTATGGAATAACCCGAACAACATTCCAATTTCCCATATAGGCACAACCCAATGCATGAATTTTGTTTGGGAGTTATATCCAAATTACATACCATTTAATGGGTAGTATAACCCATTAAAATTACAAAAATTTAAAATGAATAAGAATATGTAATACCATAGAACCAGATGTGTTCTTCAGTTTCTGAGTTCTGAGGAAACAATATGCTCTACGATAAAATGGAATTAGACATATGAACTTCAGTTTGCGAGTAATAGTTGATTGATAAAAATTAAAAACATTTATAGTTCGAGAATATAATCATCCTTTATGTCTTTCAAAAAACATTAAACTCTATATAAATAGTTTTTCATTGTGTATAAGATCTTTAAAGTTTAAAAAATGTTTCATCATTGATTTTATCAAAGAAAGAATCAAGCAAACATCTTCAACAAACAAACACATGTCTATTTCCAAGAAGAGTTCCATGTGTATATTATTTATAATTGAAAAAATATATTTATTAATCTTCTCCTTGAAATTATACAAAAAAACACACTATGTTTAACTTTACTCATTAGAACATTTAATATAGAATTAAAAAAATAATCACAAATATACTTGGAAAGTTCCCTGACAATAATTGAGACTAGCTTATTGTATTTAAGTAGATTTTAATTTCAATATTTTATGTTCCAAAATATTTTACATGAATATCAATTCATTCTTAATCCCAATTAAAAAAATTTAATACTTTATGAAATAAATTTAAACACTTCACATGTGTTCTAAATAATTAATAAGTAATTTTAGAATAAATAGAACATTCAAAGTATTCATATTAAGTATAAAAAAATGTAAATATGAAATGTAACGTAAAACTTATAACAACTCATGGTTTTAGAATATTCATTAGATGTTTACAAAACCATATATGTGAAATGAGCATAGGGGATTTATGTAGGGGATTCACGTAGGTGATTCACCACATAATTAAATTCATCACGTATCCAAAATATTACAAAGTTGAATTCTGAACTCTATAAACATATTGCCTATTAAAATTTCATATATACAATAGATCCTACAAATGATTGAATAATACTTTTATATTGTCAATTTACATATATAAAATTTCATTATATTACCATATAATTAAAAACCTTCTTAAAAAAACTTCTATATAAAAAATTATCATGAATATAAAGTAGAAAAATAGTTTTGGAAAACTATAGATAAAAGAATGAGAACCTATAGTGACTTATGAACTCATTTAAAACATGATATAAATTTATTCATAGTTTAATGTCTTCTAATTAAATGTTGTTTTTTTTAAATTCCCTACTCAATAATAATTACTTAATTTATATTTATGTATCCCATGTTATGGAAAAAATATAGATGGTAACTAATTCTGGAAAATTGACTATGTGAATAAGTGACGTGGGAGAAATGACTGCATGAATCGACTATATGAGAATAATGAATTTGTGAATTGGATATGTGGGAATAGTGTAAAACAAGGAAAAAATGATATTTTAAGGACATAAATGATTCATTTAACCTTGGAAACCTATATGAAACGTGTTTCACATTTTATAACATATCAAAACATTAAATCTAATGATATTTTATACAAATATATACTATGATATAATCAATCTAATTCATATTTTAATTAATACACAATTAAAATTATTTTTAAATTTATAGGAAAAAATATTTATAATTAACAAAAATAATGTTTCAAGGAGCCAGTCAACATTCTCTCCCTTTTTATAATTTCAAAACAAAATATATTTTTTTAAAATTCTCCCCCTTTTTAAAATTATAAAAAATATAAAGCTTCAATTGAAAAATATTCCACTTTTTGATGTGATAATTTTTTTACCTTTCTTTTATTACCATATTATATTTCATATGAATGAATATAAACATTGTGAAACAACGTTTTTAAACTTTTTTATTTTAAAATATGTGTTAAGGAGCCATGATAAAACAAGAAAAATGTTAAAATATGTTTATGAAAAATTGTGAGAAACCATTTATAAAATAATATTTTTTACAAAATGAATGATTGTAAAGTAAGATAACATCATATAGTATTTATGAGAAGTATTAAAATAGTAATATAATTCAAAAATAACTATAAAAATTAGAAATATTTATCAAAAAAATATATTCCATAATTTCAAGATTTCATGTAAATATAAAACTTTATTCATATAAACACACACCAAATCCCCATAAATTAATTCCATATTAATTTAAATTTAAATCTCTAACATACCAATTTATACCTGATTTTATCAAAATTATTAAATTCTATGGTCTTAGAAAATATATCATCAAGATGACTTTCTATAGAAATAATTTCTAAACTTATATTTCTTCTATATATATGATCTCTAGGAATGTTAAATTTAACATCTATGTGTTTAGTCCTAGAGTGTTGTAAGGGATTTTTATTAATAGATATAGTAGAATTATTATCATAGAAATTAGTAATATTATTAATGTTAAAATGAAAATCAGAAATACATTTCTTAATCCATAAATATTGAGCACAACATGATGGAACAACTATATATTCAGATTTGGTAATTTAAAGTGTATGATATTTTTGTTTTATTATCTCCCATGGAACTAATGATGTACCCAGTAAATGGAATATATATCAATTACTCATTATATATGTCTTGCATCTTCTAAAATTTTAATACGATGAACTGGTTAAATAAAATATAGTTTTAGATGAGTAAAATAAACCAAGATTCAAATATCCTTTAACATATCTAATTATACTTTTAATATACTTAATATGACTTTTCTTAGGGTCACTTTGATATCTAGAACACATCAAAAATGAAAACATTAATCTTATCGTAGAATAATTTTTATATAATAATCATCTAATCATGGATCTATAGGTTTTAACATTAATAGATTTTATAGATTTATCTAAATCTAATTTGAAAAAAGTATATATTGGAGTACATTAAAATTTAGAAGATTATAAATGAAATATCTTATCTAACTCTTTAGAAAACATAGACTGATGTTGAAAAATAAAATCACTTCAATGAAATATTTTCAAAATGAGGAAAAATTTTCATTCCCCTGTCATACTCCAATTAAATTAAGATATCATCTAACTTAAAAATTTAGTACGTAGTTTTTCACATATATATCCAAAAATAAAATCATCATCATCAATTTTTACAATGAAAATATCATTTCATTCTTCCCTAATAAACAAATCACGATAAATCATTCCTTTATCATTTTTTTTCAAAATAAAACTTATTACCATGTCATACCATGCTCGAGGTGTTTATTTCAAACCATATGAAGCTTCAAATAGTTTAAAAACCTTATCACGGTTAGTTTAGCTTTCAAAACTAGTGTGTTTTCATTTATTTACTTGTTCAGAAATGTAACCATTTAAAAATGTATTTTTAACATCAATTTTAACAAATTTAAAACCATACAAAGAAGAAAAAGATAATAATATCATAATTACTTTTGACCTATAAATGGGTGAAAAATATTCATCAAAATCAATCCCTTCTTCATGAGAATATCCTTGAAAAATTCATCCAACTTTTTTTTTAATTATATTTATTAAATCATAATATTTTTTTTGTAAATTTCAAATTTATTCCAATATGATGATAATAATTTTTTGGAAAGACTAATGTTCATACATAATTACCAGTAAACTGATTTAATTTATCTTTTATAGAAACATTCCAATTAGAATCATCTAAATCATCATCAATATTCCAAGCAAAAAAATTAGAAATAAAATCATGATAAACTCAAATATTCAAAAAAATTGTTTGAGACTTTTACTCAATATTACCAATCAAATTATATATTACATTATATTTATGTGCATTCCAAGATCATTCATGAATAATTAGATATTGGGTAGAAATATTATACCCCTCAATATGGGAATTTTAACATTAGGTACTTCTTTATAAAATTGGAATCATTAAATTCATCCACGGGTTGATTAAAATCCTTATCGCTCTAACTCAATGAATTTTCATTAAACATTACATGAATAGATTTTTTAAGAACCATGGTAATTTTTTTATAAAATTTATATTACTTTATGTTTTTTTTAATATCTTCAGAAAATACATTCATCATATTCTTCAACAAAGTTATCTAATGTATCATTATTATTGAGAATAAAACCATTACCACCAAATAATATAAAATGAAAATTTTGATGTTTTCTTCCATTCAAAATCTCAATAAGTAAATTTTCTAACAAGGGCCTTAAAATAAATATATTAATAACATAATAATAAGTATCCAAAGATTTTCAAAAAAAATATTTAGTCAAGTTAAATTCATTTAATAGGGTCCAATCCATTTCATGAATTTTTCTATTATTACATTAAACTACACCATTTTGTTGTGTTGTTCTAGGGGTTGAAATATTTTAAAAATACTAATTTTGTTCCCAAATATAGATAAATTCATGATTTTTAAATTCACCACCACAATAATTTCTTAAAAAATTTATTAAGGGTCCTTTTTTATATTAAGATTATTTATAAAATGTAATAAAGGCAGATAAAGTTTCAGATTTAATTGTAAGGAATTAAACATATGTGTACCTATTAAAATCATCAGTAATAAAAAATATATATTTTACCACCCAAACTAGGTGGGGTTTTATGAAAAAATAAATTAAAATCACTAATATGAGGAAGAATTAAAGTATTTTCTTCATTAATTGACTTAAAACTACTTCTTTGTTGTTTAACTTTCAGGAAAGAGCTGTAAACAAATTTCTTGTCTACTTTATGATTTGGTATTTCCATGGCACTTTGGTTTTTGAAATTTTATAAATGGAAAAAAAATTATCATTTCCCATACTCGTATGCCACAAAATTTAATCATATTTTAAAATTATAAACATATTACATTTGGATCACTTAATTTTGAAAAATTAATTGACTAAATTTTACCTTTTCTAGTTTCATAACCCAAAACAGACTTATCCTTTCAAACAATGAATTTTTCATTTTGAAATTTAGTATACATTACAATATCACATAATGTGGGAATAATTGTTAAATTATAATTAAAATCTTAAACATAAAAAATTTTAGACATAATAACTGCATTAAGAATTTCAACCTCACCAAAACCTTTTACCATTCCTCTATAATTATCACAAAATATTACATTACCACCATCACATTGATTGAATGACATAAATTTTGAAATATCACCAGTAATGTGACATTATAATCCACTATAATGATATAAAATATCCCTTTTGATTTTCCCATGACACATTTCCCAAAAAAACATATTTAATAAATTTTTGGTACCCATTAAAATTTTAGCTTGATGGGATTAGCATATTAATTATTAAGAACCCAAAAATTTTCTATTTTTTATAGGAAATATTAAAGATAATTAATTATAAATTAAATCCTTATTATATAAAATATATTGTGAAAATATTATAGACCACTCATTTTCACAATGAACAATCATATGAAATCAAAAACTTATAGAAGTGTATGTATTTACAATAGTTCTTATAATATATGCACTCTTATACATTTGGGGTAAATTATTCTCATAACCAAGACTGAATATCCTTTTATTCAATTTGTTTTATCTCATTATTTTGTCAATGTTTTATCTACCTTGATAAACTATTGACATATTTTTCTTTAATGATTCGATTTAATTCATGATTTGTCCATTCTCTTTAAGAAAAATATCAAAATACCGTATTCTTTCTTTATGATACTTAGAATTGAAATAAATAGACCTCTTTAAATTACTATTTTTAGTAAGGGAATTTTTCAAATATTCTTGTGTAATTTCTAGATATGTATGTGTATAATTTTTTCCATCCTAGATAGATTTCTTCATATTTTTACACTTTTTATGAAAAAAATTATATTGTCTCTTAAGGTTATTTTATAAACCAATTACCTTTTCAACTTTATGATTTATTCAATCAGCTTATTTAAGTAATTCCTCAATGGTGGTTTTCTCAATCACCTTTTCAACTTTATTATTCTCCTTGTAAACTTCCTTATGATATACTTTCTACACACTACATGAGTTTTTATTCTTCCTTATATATAAAACATTTTAAACATATGTAGTATCATTTCTATAACTACTCTATAACACAAAATCCAAAGTGTATGTTGATACATTTGATTTAAAAAAAATTCCCTAATTCATTGAATTTTCATCCTTAGAAATTTTTTCAAACTCCAACTCATATTGTTATAATGATCCAATGATCTCATCAAGAGTTCATTCCAAGATGTTCTTACTTTCTTCAATAACTACCTTTTTCACACCAGTTCTTAAGAAGTCCTTTAATTACTCTTCAATAAGGATATGATTTTCCAGATTCCTTCTTAATTAAATTATACCATAAACAATATTAGTAAATCATTATAACATTTTATTAATTGTTTAACCTATACCCATCTTAAATTCTTGATATTTGGATCTTAATATACATAACTCAGTTTTGATAGGTTTATTTGAACCTAGATGTGTAAATTGTAGAATTTTATAGCTTCCATGAGCATTTTTACATGCTAAAACATGATTATAAACACATTTATTTATTACACAATATAAGATATTCATCACCTTGTAATAAAGAATATAAATTACCACATAACTACAATCTAATGATTTATGTTCTCCATTGGGAACCTTGTATGGAATTTAGATAATTCACTAACAATCAATTTAGATTTTCTAAAAAAATTATTTCATATGAGATTATCAACAAACATAGTTAGTACCATCAAAATGGGGTGATTTTAGAGGTATCCATCAATCATTTTAACTACCATATTGAAATCATATTTCCCCTTAATGGTTAAGTTGGGAAATGGTTATTGAAAATAAAACAAATAGAGATGTGGGTCAATCTCTGATACCCAATGTTGGTTTGAAGTCAAGATGGAAAAATTTTCCAAGAGAGGGGGGGGGGGTTAAACTTACCTTTTAAAATGAATTTAATATTATATCATGGTTTTAATGTAAATTTATTTTAAAATGAAATGAAAATGAACATAAGTTATTTTTATAGTGGTTTGTATCTAAATGGTAATAGTCCACTCTACACCCTTATCACACATAGAGCGTGACAAGACTAACTATAACCAATATAATGGAATATTACATTGACTATTTCCCATTTTGAATCATAACCCATCTATATATACTTTCCCTCTAGAAGCATAATCCCAAACAGAACTGCTTATTTTCCCATATTGAGCCACAACCCATATAGGCTTCCCTTTCCCCCTTGATGTACAACCCACTTCATGACTTTTTTTGGGATTAACAGACCAATTATCTACCTCTTAATTAGAGTATAAAAATTTTCAATTATATTATTGGAAATAAATGGGAATATGTAAAAGCATCTAACACAATGATTTATTTTGATTTTAAGTCTTGGGGTAACAATCAACTCTCTAGTATCAAATAATAAGATAGATAATGTTATTTTTTAGAGAATTTGTTTATCATAAAAAAGTCATCACTTGTATAGTTCATGAATATCCTAAAACTATATTCGTTGAACATGTTCAATAAACTCTATATAAAAAGAATTTCATTGTACAAAAAATCTTGATAATCTAAAGACCATTGAATCATTCATTTCATTTAATGAATAATCATTCATATAGCTTCAGAAAACTACTTCGTGCTTATTTCCAATAACATGTTCTATGTCTATATCATTTATAAATGAAAAAAATATATTTAGGAACGTTCTCCAAGATATTTTCCAAAAAAACACATCATTTTCAATGAAATCGGATAGAAAATTTAATATTGAATTAAATAATAATAATTAGTTTCCTCATAATAATTCAGGATATTAATCAAGGTTGGATATTTATATTTCTATAGATTTTAATTTTAATATTTCATGTTCCATAATATGTAGTGTGAGTATCAATACATTTATAATCCCATATAAATCACATTTAATACATAATAAAAAATTAATGAATGTTATAATGAGATCTCAATAATTAATAAGTAATTTTCGATAAAATATTACACACAAAATATTCATATTAAATATATAGAAAATGTAAATATAAATTATTATTTAAAACAGAGCACATTTCTAGGTTTTATAATATCCAGTATATTTTCAATGAACCACATAGGGAATATTCTCATAGGTGATTCATGTAGGGAAATCATGTATTAAATTCACCACATAATACAATTCACTACATATCAAAAATTTGATGTAGTCAAAATCTCAAATCCATAAATATCATGATTTATCATATTTCATACTTAAAATAGACCCTCTAAATGGACAAATAAACTTTTTATCCTATTTACATATATCTAGATAATTTCATTATAAAATATGTAATCACATTAATATGAATTATCAAGGTCAGGTTATTATGAAAATATATAAAAAATAGTTATTGAAGACTTTTGAATTTAGATTGAAAACATATAGTGAATTGTATCCTAATTTATGACATGATATAAATCAATTCCATTCATTAAGTCTTTCCATTAAATGTAGTTTTTTATTTCTAAAGTAATTGGAATCACATGATTTGGAGTTATTAATACCATTTTATATCTGTAATACTGATGGTAACCGATTCTATAAAATATGATACATGAATCAGCTATGTGGTAGAAACTACAATTCGAATCATCTATATGAGAGAAATGGATACATTAATTATCATTATGGTAATAGTAAAAAACATATGTAAATTATATTTTATGGACTAATATGACTTATTTATCCTTTCAAAACTATATGAAACTTGTATTACATGTTATGACATATCAAAACAAGAAATATAAAGTTAATTTACTCACTGAAATATTATGATATAATCAATGTTAAGAATATTTTAATAAATAAAAACTTGAAAGTATTAAGGAATTTAATGAAAATAAACAAATAAATAATTTTAATTATCAAAAATTTTTTTTTTCAAGGATCCCATCAATATACATTTTTTACCTTAATATTACATCTAATTAGGTGAATATTACATACATAATGTTAAGAACCATGACAAAACCATAAAGGGTTAGTATATTTGTAAACATGGATTCATAAATAATTAGTACACAAAATATTTACATAATCTTCCATTATGGACATCAAAAATAGAACCCTTATTATACACGACATACATAAAAAAATTCTTCATATCCTAAGATAATAGAAACCTAATAAAGGATTTCATTAGATGCTCAATTATGGTAAACATTATTGATATGAATCAATGATCATATAAAAGTATAAAATAATAATATTAGTATGATAAAATGATAATAACTTATAAAAATCAAATGCAATTAGTCAAGTATCATTAATAATGAACCATACCATAATGTTTTGACAATAAAAAGGAATAACACATAAAAGTGTGAAATCATCAGTAATCAATCATGATCCCAGAGAACACATCATAAGCATAAGAAATAATGTTTTTGGAATACACATAAACATATAAAATAACATCCTTAGTCAATGTTCACTCTCAAGATTATCATAGTAGTTTGGGTTCACTCTACATTATATCATATACTTAGTCATGGTTTAATCCCAAGAATATCACAATGGACAGATTCCCTTACTAAACTAGGTTCACTCCCATTCTATTTCTTCTTATATTATGAGATATTGATATTTTCCCAAAGAATTGTAGGACTATTAAATTCTAAACCCACCCTTCCAATAATGAAAACCATACATATGTACACCAAAAGTTCAAAATACATTAAAAATAACATTATTTTATAACCCATTGAAAGGAAATATATTTCATAAACATTTCATCATTATATCACATTATAACCAATGAAAAATATATAAGTTTCATAAAAATATCATCATTATCATAATAATCCATCCAGTGAAAAAATAAGGATTATATATTTGGAACATATCACAATTAATGAATAATTAACATCAAATGATGTTAACACAGAAAAAAATTTCATTAAAATATCAATGGAATATTTTTAGAGGAAAATAAACTTTTCATTTTGAAATCACTTTTTTAAAAATTTTAAATTTGAGAAATATTATGGAGAAATTTTCATTTTAAAGGAACCTTGGAATTTTTCGAAGGAATCATAAAATCACTAAGCAGTCATGATGACTAGAAATTTTGTTCATACTAATATTATTATAATAATTATTATGTCCACACCATTAGTAAAATAAGTTCCTCGTTAAAAAATTGAAAAGAATATTATTTTTAAACCATTTAATAAAAAATTAATATATGGGTAAAAATTAATTTAAAAAATTATTACATAATAGTTAAAAAACATTCTTGAAAAAATTTAGAAAACATGTCAATATTAGTGAACGGTTTTCTATGAAAGGAGGAGAAACACAAGAAACATTTTTTTAAAACTGTTTCTAAATCATTTTGGGTATAAAAGAGAGGAAAATGGTAATGAATCTTAAAATTTACCAAATATAACCAAAAGATAATATAATTGAATAGGGATTATCAAATAAGAAAATTTTAATTTCCTCAATGTATATTCAAGCATAAAAAATACCAATTAAATTGGGATTGAAGCATAAATCCCATATCACATTGGTATCATTTGAATAATAACCCCCATGAATGAATTAACATAAAAAAGAAAAATAAAATTTGATTAATATGGTTGGATTAATTATATATCATGTGAAATGGGTAGTATATACACTACATGAAGGAAACAAGTGATGAATATAATATATGTATCATGAAAACAAAAGTGAGTTGAAAATTTATCCCTTTTCCATGAATGTTTTAGTTTGATGGATCCAATACGTGAACCATGTTGATGGTTTCACCATAAAAATAATCATAATAATTAATTAAGCATCATAATTATTCATCATATATAGTTTTTTAATAATTCAAAAAATGCGATGATGAAAAATGAATTACATCACTTCGTGGAACTGATAACCTGTATGTACGCATGATTGATATTTCAAATTATTTATGGTCGAAAAAAATAAATTTAAATAACAATTCACCTTTACATATACTTATTATATAATAAAAATAATATATATTAATAAAATATATCCCTTTTTTACTTCCATTTTTTGTAGAAATGAAATACGAATCACATCTCTTCATAGAGGTGGTCGTCCTCATGTACACATGAGCGACATTATCAGTTTCCAAAATATGGAAAGGTAATAATATGGATATGATATTTTCATTATATAAGTATAATTATGTTATAAATAACATATTTATAAATTTAAAATACCGTAATGATCATCTATGAATTATGGTTATGGAGAATAAATTATATCACTGCGTTGAAGGGGTTGTCCACATGTACACTTGAGAAATACTTTCATCGCCAATTTTTAGAATGTAGAGAGGATATTGGTGGTTATGTAGTAATAATAAGAAAACTATAAAAGGGATTTTTTTCAAAAATGAAATATGTGGTCGAAGCATACGGCCACAATTTTTCCAAACTGTGGGTGTTATCACCGTGATAATAGGGTCTAACCAATTGCTACATTTTAAACCATGGTAATAGGTGACTACGGCCAAGATATTCAAAACCATGTAAAACGTTCTCTAATATTTAAACCACTATAGTTAACCTATATCCACAATTTAAAACATGGCCATATGTGATATTACCACGATCGAAAAATGTGGATATAGCCTCAGAAAACCGTGGCTATAGTGTAAAAATATATGTCCCCGACCATATTCAATCCATGCACTTCACCCTTAAGTTTCAGCTGCCTAAGCACTACACCACCGAGAACTTTAGGTGTGTGTGTATATATATATATATATATTATGTTATATATATTATCAAAAATGGAGGAAATATCTTTAAAACCATAGAAATAGAGGTTCCCTAAATTTTTTAGGTAGGAAGTTTTTTCTACCACTGAAGCCTGGGAGACCTAAAGCCACTGTTTTGAAATGTCATGGATATAGGTGTATTCTACAGCCATGGTTCTATATAACTGTGTCAGTAGTCTATGAAAAAGATTATTATGGTCACAGTTTTCTAAAACTGTGGTTATAGCCTACCTAAAACCACAATTTTGAAAACAGTGGATATAGATATGTGGTAATAGCCCTTTTTCTAGTTGTGAAAATTTCAACATAGTTAGAGTGAATATTTTTTTATTTAATGATGAATACCATATATTTTTTGTAAATTAATAGGATAAATAAATTGAAATTTGTTAGACTGGATAATTACCTCTTCTTTAGTTGACCTCTTTTAGATCACTTATTATGCACACTTGTAATTCAATTTGAGGAAGAAAAAAACCTTATGTTAATGGATATAGAATTTTAAAATATGATTTTGTATTTTTTGGTAGATATAAGTGCTCTATGTTTCTTAAGGAATAGAGAGGAGGGGTGTACTTTTTTAAGGGATGGAAGGGTCACTCATATAATGTTTCAAAACATTAAAATATTATAATATACTATTAATGGACATGTGGTTCCAAGATAGATTAATTTATAAGTTAATATGAGATAAAATATAAATAAAATTAGAAAAATATGGCCACGACTATTTTTAGGTCATTTTATCTCATATCCCATTATTTTAACCCATGTTAATCCTTTTTATCCTTAACTACGGTAACACATTTTTCAAACATTAGGGGTTATAAATATACTTATAAGATAATTTTTTTAAAAAAAATTTAAGGGATAAAATTATAAACCATATATTATCCCCCATGTCCTATTTGAATATTTTTATGATTTTTAATCATTTAATAAAATATAATTAATATAAAATTCCATTAATTTTATATTAACAACTATTCACATATTTTGAAATTAATGACATTAAAACAGGTATGTAATTAAATTATAAACACATTAAACATAAATTATAAATAATTAATAACCGTAAAATTAATGTTTCGTAATAATGAATAAAAAAATTAACTTCTTATGTTTTAACAAATTTTTACATTTATTTTTCTATTACTTGTACAAGAATTGTGCCATTGTTGTGTAAAAAGGTATGGTAATTATATCAAAAATAAAAATTTAAAATAAATTACCATCATAAAAATAAATTGATAATGATAAAAATTATAATTTATATTAATTAATAACACCTTATTGTATGTATGAGAACATTTTAAAGAAATCAAAAGTAAGATAGTTATATTTTGGAATTTTATTTACTTAAAACCCTATAAATGTCATTATCCAAAAAATGGAACCTAAATTGAATATATTCATTTTTTTGTATCGATATGGTTGAATTGGTATCATAAAATGAATTAATGGAATGTGTAGGGTTTATTTTTTGACCTTATCCCATAATTTTATCCTCAAAATATTCATTTTACCCTTAACAATGTCACAAATATTAACCATGAATACCATTCATCTTGATTAAAAAATGGATCTGTTTAAAAAATATAAACCTAATAATTAAAAATATGGTATAAATTTTTCAAGATTCAATCACAAGAAGTAGAAGATATAATTTTTAATCTAAATTATAAAAACATAATGGAAAACATTTTAAAAAAAAAATGCATTTTAAAGCATAAAAAACAATCTTATATCAAAATCCTGATTATTAATCATTAAAATGTTATTAATTATATTATTATTAATAGAATATATCATATTTAAATTTAATGATAAATCTAAAATATAATGAAACATGTAAATTACATTTTTAAATTAAATGAAATGATAGTATTTTAAAAAAAAGATATTTTTCACAATTCACCAAAAAAATCAATCATTTCAGAAAAATCCCAAAATTTCACCGAAGGTTAATTTTGAAAATATTATTTCAGAAATACATTTAATTTTATTAAATAAAATTTCTAAATTTTTTGTAAATTAATTATAATTTCTTTAAACATAATTAATGAAAAATCATTTTTGATTAAAATGAATTTTTGGATCACATATTGACTTCACTAAATATAACATGACTATTTCGTAAGAATTAATTAATAAATTTGTATTTCATAGAACAATTATACATAAATTTAATAATTTTTTTACTCAAATTCAATGTCTCCAATTCAATAGATAGGTTATAGTAGTCATATTTAAATAATAACATTTTTATAATATATCATAATTATATTCATGATCGATAATGCATTTTATGAAAGTTGTTGAGATTATTATTCACATAAAATAAATTTACTAGGTGTTATGTCCTCCCATAATAAAATAACATTCATTGTCATAATATTAATTTGTTCATCACTAGTTCAATATTTAAAATTACCTTTGTTTTAAACCCGTAATGTATAATGTGATAACAAAAATCCATTGAAAAATGAAAAATAGAAACAAAATGGTAAACTGAAATACAAATAATTGGGTCCCTATATAAGAAGAACATTATTGGGAGGTAAAATATACACATGGAAGAGATAAATAATCTTTAACGACTAATATAGAGGGATGTAGAACATGTCCATGAGAAAGTTAATGAAAAAAAACAATAAATCAGTGATGGGTGAAAAGACAATGAGTTATTCCAAAATGATTATAAGAATAAATAATTTTAAATTTCATGGTCATATTCTTGTATATGAGGGATTATATACTATCAATATACAGTTCATGAGAAAATATTCTTACTTGATTTCTATCAATTTCTAAAGCACAATTTCATCCTTTGTTTTTTCTTCAATAAATTTCCAATTCATAACATACTCCATGAAATAAATATTCATGACGAATTTTTAATGCCTAAAGCACTAACATTAATTTTTAATGGATCATAAAATCCATAAATGAATGAAAATTCAGTCCTTTATTCTTTATATATTAATCAAAACCCAAATGGTTTTTTCGTGATACATAATAAAAACAAATATTCATGTGATTAAATAATAAATTAATATCTAAAACCTCAATAATAATAACTAATGTTCTACTTAAACCATTCTATAAATATTTCTCCTTAATGATCCACCAAAATATTTCTTACCAAATTATTAACCCAAAAATATGAAAGATTATATCACATTCTTTTTTTCCAATATCAAATTTAACATTTATCCTCAAACAAAATAAATTAACTCAAACCCTCACAAACCAAACACATGAATTAAATGATCTTATATTCTCTTAAAACATGCTAACCCATAACTTAAATAATCCGAATCAACATAAAACAACAATGTAATCATAAATGCTTCCAAAATTTAACACATATTCTCATTACTTAAATAAAATCACAGAAAATACAATATATTTCATAAATCCATAAAAACAATAAAATTAATTAGAAATCAATTTTTTATCAAATCAGTAATAAATTTCATGTTCAAAAACACTATACAATTTACTTTATCAATATCAATCATCTCTTTTCCCAAATTATTATTGATATTTGAACATTACGAATATGTTAAGGGTAACATATCCATCGATTATGTGTTCTATAAAAATATACCCTTTTGACTAAATTAATTTTCTATATTGTCACTACCATTAAACATATTATTAAAAATCCTTGAAGCAAAACTATTATAGAAAAATCCTTATATTTTTCATAATTCGTGAAACTATAATACCATTGATAAAAAAATTATATAATATAATTCTTGAGTCCCAATACATAGACGCTTGAATCATTCCACTTCAAATTTTGAAATAACATATTCCCTTCCTTGGTCTATGTGTTATCTCTTAGAGTAGGAAATTGACTAAGATAATTCCCATGTTCTCCAAACATAAAACATTTAATGATAAATGGATCCTTATGATGAACTTCATTTTCCTCAATCAATCTGTTCATTTTTTCCAATGGAATTACTTTATTTATGCCTTATTTTCACATATATATAATATTATTGTTCCATTAATAAATTTTCCTAATTTCTTATTCCCACATATATCTTATGTAGGATAATAAATATTATTTCTTCCATGGAATTCATCCACTAAATTCCCATGAAACACCATTTTTCTATTATTAGGGGTGTTATGAAACTCATCCAATTTAATGTTGTTAATCATATAATGATATATCTAATTAGTAATAATTAGAAGCATTCACATTCCATCCCCATTTCATTTAGTTTCATATAAGGACAATCACTACATCTTCTACCATATTCATCATTAACACAATTACTTCTAGTTCAATATATTTACAGAAAATAAAGAACATCATTTGACAAAAAATAATCATAGTTAGGGATCATGTAATCAGAAAAAATAATTCATAGTTTGTGTAAATAATGACACTTTATTCTAAATATTTGATATATTAGTTTTAAATGAGTTCAATCATGGTTGTTATCTATTCAAATTCTTCTTAATGGTTCAAAAAGAAAATGTGGAATATCCCTCAGGATTGTCTTTCCATGTGTACCATCATTGAACCAATCATTATAAACTGGTGATGATCAAGTTAATACACAATCCACCTCATTGAGAGTTGTTACTCCTAGGTTCATCTATTTTAAAACTACCACACTTTAATTTATCTAGAAAATGATGCAATCTCTAGGAAAAATACACAATCTCCACTTTACCAATTCATCTGGATATTATCCTACACATAGAATTATCCCATGGGTTTTCAAAAATCATATCTAACCATAATATATACATATCACCTAAACTCTTCCCTAAAACTAAATATAGAGACCCATACATTTTTATATAAATATTTTATCTTATTAGGTAAAAATTAAAAACATAACATTAAGATCCATGTTAAAACTTTAAAGGTTTATTGTTTTTGGAAACATATATCTATAAAAAACTGGTTTGTAAACTATATACTTCATGTCCCACTACGTTCTTCATAACTAGTACCCTTCTTAGAAACCACATACTTAAAACCATTCTACATATCCTATGGAAAAGGAAACATAACAATGGGTGAACTCATATTTATATAAAGGTTAAATGTAGGAGATATCAATTGATGAGATCATATCCCAACATAAAATAAGAATAATATTATGAGAAAATTATCATAGCATACAATAATCATACAAAATCACTCAAGGATCATTAATGATGAATTATTGGAAAATGTGTTTTCAATAAAAACATGTAAGAAATTAGAGTGTGGAATCATCATTAATCAATTATTATCTATGAGAAAACATAATATGCATAATACATATATTTATGGTCTAAAAATAAGTACATAAAATTCTTTCAGTAGTCAAGGATCACATTAAACTCTATCGTAGTGGTTTTGGTTCATTACCCATTCAATCATTTCATTATTAATGTTTTCCTACCAAGACAATTAATGTTGAAGGAGTCTCTTACTGTGTCACGATCCGTCCCACCTAGGGTCATGTCATGACTACCCCAAGCCTGCCACCCAAAGGCTAGGGGCAGGTGACTAGTGCCAAAGGCATCAACCTATAAATGGGATGTAATATCCTGAGTACTTGTATACACAAACACACCCAACCAAGTCCAACACATTGAAAAGGAAACATGTATCACTAAAACAAATTTGAGTACAAGTAAAACTAATATAAGTGGTCCAAAATAAAAAACCAACAAAAAAGTCAAAACATCAATTTACAAAAAGTAACTCTGATCTCCATCTATAGAATACCCCACCTGATCGTGAGAGTAGTGTAGCTACTAGAATATGAAGTAGAAAGTCTTGTCCATTCGATCGTATTATTGCCTCCCTTGTCCTAGGCCACCAATTCCATTGTGGTAGAGTCCATTGGTCCCATCCCCCTGAGCACCTATGGGTCCTGGGCCACCAAATTCTATGTCGAAACAACGATCATTTTCACCAGAAACAACAAATTCAGGTGAATTCTGTGTAAGGGTTAGTAAAAAATACACATTAGGGACCCCAAAACAAAAAAAAAGGAACACACATAAATCCTAAAAGTAAATCACGAAGAACATGATAGCTCACAACAGGTATATATTTTGGGTAGTGAAAAAATAATCATCAGTCACATCATTGAACACCTCGTCAACTAGAGGAATCCTCATATATCGAGTACAGTGGGCCTTCCAGGTCACACATAAGTGCTTCCCACTAACATTGGACAACTTAGGTACACCTCCTCATTAGGTACCATGGGCTGAAAATTCACACACATGTGATTCCCACTAATCTTGGTCAACTGAGGTACTCCTCCTCGTCACATACCATGGGCCTGAAAGTTCACACATAAGTGATTCCCAACATCCTTGAAAAGTCAAATATAAGTGATTCCCCCTAGGCCATAGTTGATTCACACATATTTGAATGTCATCAGTCTTTAGGTCTTATCCAACCATAGGGTTCCATACATAGCATGCCTAGGAGAATCACCACTCAAGTCATTAGTCGCATCTCAACATTCATGAATGTCACTATAGAACATTCCAAAAGATCTGCCTTGTCAATAGGGTCCCAATGCCACAAATGGCTCATAAATTAGATGATTGGTTTGCATGATACATGAATTTTAAGAAAAATAGGTCGGTTGTGTCTGTGCCCAATCTGACCAACCTAGTCTGGGGTCCCACATACCCCGGTTTAAATTGACCGACTCGACCTACCCATTTTGGGTCTGGGTTGGTCTGATCCGGCATGGCCAGTGGGCCTGGCATAATGGGCCTCGCTTGACCCGGCCCGGTTTGGTCGTGGGTCCAACTAGTCGGGATGCCAGGTGACCCTGTCTAGTCTGGCATGGCCCGAAGGATGTGGGTCTGGACTACAGGCACGAGTCCAGTCTGTCAGGTGCGGATATGGTCTATTGGGTGCGGGTCTAGCCTACTGGCACAATTCTGACCAAATGGGTCGCTCGTCCGGCCTGCTAGCTGGAGGGTGGCCCACCTACCAGAATATTGGCCCACACGGTATGGGACGATGGTGTACCACCTGGCCAGGATGTGGTCAGCTTCTGCATCCAGCCTTCATGGGTCTAGCGGACACCGGTGGCCCTCTTGTCACGATATGGTGATCGCGGCTCACTAAGGCACTCGGGAGGCCTGAACACGGCACCAAGCGGGCATCGTGTCTCCCCGGTGCCATTATGACACGACCAACAAGTGTATCGCGACCTCTGCATGTGGCCACCGCCATGGGCCACTGCTGCCACCACCAGTGCCAGCGTATCGACTTATGTTCAGCGGACCACTGGACGTGCTCTGATGGTCTGTTTTTTGCGTCGCATGTGCCTGCATTCTCTGCAGAATGTACTCTTCACTACAAAGGTACTAGAATCATATTTCCGCCACTTTAAAGGTGTGGCCACAAATATCACACATGACAGAGGTACTCAGGCCTTATTCGTGTCATCCCGCTCCCTCTGCGTTAAAGGATTGTAATCATGGGGACGCATTGGGATTGTGGGTCAATCAAACTAGAGATAAACTAAACCTAGATAACAAATCCCAAAAAAAATGTCACCCTCCCACATAAATGCATGATTTGTGGATAAACCTATTTGTGGGTTTATCGATGTTCATCATTTCTAAAATAATAATGGGGAAGAACATTAAAATCAAATAACCCTTACCTCATTGACTCTCGATGCTACAACATTTCGTCATCGAGGTTTCAAGACGTCGAAGTCGTTCGTCACTTTCGACTCTGTTCTTTGAGGTGCATCAAAGATGTTTGATTTTATTCATAATTTTACATTATTCATTTGATATGAAGTTTTTTAGAGGTTCATCCGAGAATCCTTACAGTTTAATTCCTCGTTCCACCAATGCATCAACCAAAATAAAAGGAATAAACAACGAATCATTTCAGTTACATTACGATGTCATGTTGTTATGCTATTTCATTTATGAAACAATGTTGATGTTATGCGTCATTAAAGAATCATTACGCTAGGAGTTAATAATAAATTAAGGAGCCACAACAATGTAGCTCATCGCTGCACTAGAACGTCACCGTTCTCTGCTCAACGAATGAGAAAAGAAAAGAAAATAACTTTTTGAAGTTATTTTTTTATTTTTTGAGAAATAAAAAAATAATCCTTTCTGTTCTGCCCTTTCCAGCCAATGTTAAGTCCCTTATAGGTGAATCCCAACATTTTGGACTCAACAGTTCCATCATATTTTCGATCCAAGCATTGGTTCAAAAGTTAGAACAACCCAATCTCATGTTTACTTAAGCGTAATTAAAAAAGTTCAATATTCCATTTCGGGCTCACCGGGCCTCAGAATCACATATAGTCAAAGCATGTCATCTCATAATAATTCCATATAATTAAAAAAAATGTTACACAAAATTTTCAATACATTACATTCTACCGACCATCGGGTTTTATGTCCCCAAAATCCAAAAAAAAACTAATAAAACAGGTGGGGGTGCGGAGCATGAATATAAGAATACCCTGCCTTATGCTCTCATAGAGATTGCCATGTTGACACTGAAATCGCACTAGAGAAATTGACCACCCACGTAGGACTCTCTCCTTTCAATTATCTATCTCCACTGTGAACTCCCCAAATGTCATCCCATCATCAATGTCCATCTCTCCATAGTTGATGATGTGCGATAGATCATGCACGTACCTCCTCAGTTGCAACACATGGAAATCATCATTCACCTAGTGTATATAGAAGGGAAGATCAAGGTGGTACACCACCTCCCCAAATATTCTCAGGATTTTAAAAGGTCTGATGAACCTTGAAGATAGATTGTTGTCCCAGCCAAATCTCCACAATCCTCATCGGGGTGAGACATGATGGAATACATGATTGCTCCCCTCTAACTCCAAGGTTCCCCTTCTCATATCGGCATAATAATTCTTCCTTCTCTTTGCAGTCCTCATCTGCTTCTAGATGATCTAAAAATTCTTGGTGGTAGCCCGTAACAGCTCCAAAACCTTGTGTGTCAACTCCCCTAGGTTTGTACAGCATAGGGGTGATCTGCAAGGCATCATGTACGCGGCCTCAAATGGTGTCATGCCAATGGTGGAGTGATATCTATTGTTGTATGAAAAATCCACTAGTGGCAGGTGTTCCTCCCAACAACAACCAAAATTTTGGATGCTAGCACATGGAATATTCTCCATGGACTGTATGGTTTGCTCCGTCCAACCATCTTTCAGGGGATGAATTGTTGTTCTCAAGCATAGCTTCATCCCAAATGTGTCCTATAATCCCCTCAAAAACTAATATGTAAAGTGAGAATCATGATCATAGACGATTGATGAAGTTACATCGTGAAGCCACACTCTCTCCTAGAGTTAGAGGTGTTCTAAGACCTCTATGAATCCCTACTCCCGGATGTGTAGGATGTGAGCGGCCTTGGTGAGTCAATCAATGATTACCTAAATAGATTCATGTCCCCTGGATGTGTGTGGAAACCCCCATCACAAATTCCACCGAGATACCATCCCATTTTTACTATGGTACCATGAATGGCTAAGCCAAGACTGATTGTACCTAATGCAAAGCCTTCACTTGCTGAAAATTGATGCATCATGAAACAAACTCAGCCGCCTCCTTCTTCATCCCCAGTCACCAATACTGACATCATAGGTCCTGGTGCATCTTCGCCACTCCAGGATGTACCAACAAGGGGGATATATGGAACTCCATCAATACCTCATCACACGACATCACTGGAACTATGGTGCGCCCTCTTAAAAGGATGACATGCTCTCCACCTATAAAAATCCATCAGGAGACCATAATGAGTATAATTGAGCACGCAAGGACTCACAGTAAACATCCACCAACTATTCCCCTCAGAATCTCTATAAGAGAGGTGGATTAACAGTTATCTACTGATGGTAAGAATCTCCACCATCATCCATGAAGGATATTTGCATTATGGCCAACTGCTCTGTCACCTCACTTAGCAGCTACAAACCGGTCCTCCAACTGAGAACATATACCACCACGTCCCCCTTTCCAGGAGTATAGATTTTATTAGATTCATAGTCATGGTGGAACTCTATCCATCACCACTGTCTGATGTTTAGGTCCTTATGGGAGAATATTTACCTGAGACTCTTGTGGTCGGAGTAAACTGTGAACTGTTCACCCATCAAGTAGTGTCACCACATATTCAAGGCTAGGACCACTACTACTTACTCCAGGTCAAAGGTTTCCTAGTTCTTCTCATACTATCTCTACTTTCATGAGTCATAAGTGATCAATGCTCAATCTTTCATTATGACACAACCCAGTCCAATACCTAATACGTCGCAGTAAACTACATACCCTACTCCCTCCTCTGGTAGTCTCAAGATGGGGACACCAGCCAGTCTCTAACTCTACTCTTGGAAACATTGATGAAATTTCTCCATACACACAAAGGGTTTTCCCTTCCATGTCAATGTAGATAAAGGTGCTTCTACTCAGGAAAATTCGGGCACAAAACTCTGATAGTAACCCAACAACCCCTAGAGGCTCTGCACCTCGGTCACACTCTTGGGTGGCTCCCAAGAATGCACCGCCTCTATTTTGTTGGATCCACTGAAACTCCAGCCTTTAAGTTAACATGTCCTAGAAATTGGACTTCTCGAATCCAAAATTAACACTTAGTGAACTTTCCAAAAAACCTGGTGCACATATAGTGTATCCCGGACTATCCGTAGGTGTGTAGAGTGCTCCCCCACTAACGCCGAGTACACAAAGATGTCATCAATAAATACCACAACAAACCGATCAATGTAAGGCTAGAAGATCTTGTTCATGAGTCCCATGAACACTTTTAGTGACCTAATCATGCTTAAATTCATCACCAGGAACTCATAGTCATTGTACCGATACATGGAGGCTATCATTAGTACATCCTCACCCCGTACCTGAAGCTAGTGATAACCTGATCTGAGGTATATCTTTGAGAACCACTTCACCCCCTTTAGATGGTCAAACATATAATCGATTCTCTACAGTGGATACTTGTTCTTCATGGTCACCTTTTTCATGCAGTGGATGTCCATGCACAACCAAAAACACCTGTCTTCCTTCTTGGAAAAAGGAATTGGTGCTACCCATGGTGAAACATTGGTCATTATGAACCCCTTCTACTGTATGTCTTTCAGCTTTACCCGCATCTTGAGAAGCTCCACAGGAGCCATCCTATATGCCAATGTTGATATATTTGTCATCCTAGGGTACAAGTCGATGAAAAATTCTACCTCCCAATGATGAGGTAGTCCTAGTAATTCCTTGGGAAAAACATCATCGTACTCATCCACCACTACATGAAATCATGGACTCCTCTCATCCATTGTAACAAGGGTGAGGCTAGACAACTTGTGAGTGATCGGTTGCACCCTCCTATGAGAATTTCCATCCTATTCTGCAAGGGTTTCCTTCTCTCCGATGAAGGAAAACCTGGTACCATCTCTGTGGACACACCACATTATATGTCTAAAACAGTCGATCTATGCATGGACTCTGGATAAAAATTCCATTCCCAAGATGACTTCGTAAGGCCTAGACGCTACTACTAAGAGATCCCAGTAAAATATCTCACCTCCTAGAGTAAAATCACACTACCAACACCAGTTTGTAATTATCTAATCCTCTCCCTTAGGGGTCTTTAGTCATAATGATTGATCTAACAACTCCCCTAGAATCTTTGAGCACCGATTGGGAGTCATGGCATGGAAGGAGTTACTAGCATCTATGTCTGTCAGAACTATAACAAGGGTGGAGAATACATAGATTGTAAATCAGATTATCTCTCGAGTGCAGCGGTCATAAGCCTCTGCTATCTGAAGTTGTGCTCTCCCCTATCTTCTTTCTCCCTAAGGTTGGGGTGGACCACCTCGAGGTGGTGGCAGTAACACCTTAAACCATCGCCACCACTTGTTTCCTTACATTCTCCCCAACCACATCTACCTCCTTGCGGACCTCCTCACTCAAATTTCTGCATCTACCTCAGTGGCCCCTCAACCTTATGTTGGTCATCTATACAGTGGTTCGGGAAGTCACATGTCATGTGTCCCTGCCCGCTGCACGAGAAGAAAACCCTATTTCCCAGCTGACTCCCTCTTGTATGGGATCCCTACACTACCAACCCTGAGTCCTGCGGTTGTCCATTGAAAGGCCTAGCCTCCTTGGGCCCTCACGTCTACTATCTATTGCATGCCGAAGAAACCGCCACATGGGGTCTACTATTATCTCTAGCGGTGGGTTCTTTCTCTACCACAAATTTCTCAACAAGACGGGATCACTCGAGTACCCCAACCTAAGTAGGGATGCTAAGAGACAACACTAACACCCTGATCTACCACATGAGTCCCTGCTCAATGGCTTGAGCCCTAAAGAAACTATATTGTACCGTATCTTTCAAGTAGCGAGATAGCTCAGTGATCCTTGTGGAGTACTCAACCACCATCTTGATTCCCAGCTGTATGTGACGAAAATCCTGAATGCACACAATGCATAAGGTCATGGGGAAAAATCCTCTTGGAAAATACAATCGATGTTTGCCGAGGTGAGGGTTGCTTCATCGTGTGTCTGGGTGGTTGAGCTCCACTGTAACACCCGAGACTTTTATGTTATATAAATCATCAAAGAAATATTTTTCTACACAACACTTGCTTGGCTTTCTTTACATGAAATCGCGACCTTCCTCGATAGCTTGCGTCGTATGCAATACCGAGTTTCACTAAACAACGATATGCTATTAAAATATTATTAAAACAAACCGTTATGAATAGTAATAACCACTTTTTGAAATTTTATAAATTTTATTTTTCAAAATGGACTTCATTTTTGGATTCGGAATATCGAAATTATCCTGGGGTGAAATTTTGGTATTTTTCTAAAAACTTTCAATTTTTGATGAATAGTGAAACCACTAAGTGGTAGTTAAAAAAACTGAATTTTTCATAAAACATAATTTTACCAATTCTGTGGTTGGAATTTCGAAAATCCGAGAGACACGGTTAATATCAAGGACTAAAATGTGGTTCAATGAGATGAAAATAATTTTTGGTGAATAGTAACTTTTTACTTTTTTTTACCACGGTTAAAAGTAAATAGGGTAATTAAGGGTAAATATGGTATTATTATTACCCTAACACATGTCCTAATTCTATTGGATAAGTGTAATTCGACCAAAAACAAACTTAGGAATAAAATATGGCCATTTAGGCCCACTTGGATTAGATTAGAACATTTATTATTAATTTATTTAAAGAAGGGTTAAAATAGTTAAAATCAAAGTTTAATAAGTAAATAATTTTAATATGGGGTTATACATAAGCTAAATTAGACTATAAATATTCATTAGAAAGATAAAAATATTTCCTATGTAATTGTATTTTATTTGTAATTTTTAGACATTAAATAATTTAATTTATTTATGACACAAAGATGATGCAGTAATTATCTTATTAATGAAATATTGACATAATTAATGTTATAAACACCAAAATAAATGTAATTTGAGACTTTTTATGAATTCCACTAATTTTTCTAGGTTAATATTACATGTTAGTATTGATTTAATTAACTTTTTTAGAATTAATAATTCTGTTATGATTTTCAAAAAAATCAATTACTAAATAGTGTCAAAATTGACATAAAATAGTTTTTAAAACAAATATTATATTATTAATTGTTATTTTATTCCTAAAAATCTAAGGTTCGGCCAAATGACTTAGATAAGGTTATATATATTAATAATAAACAACTTGGGGTTCGTTTGGCTGCTTATAGTAAGTTTATTAATCTTATAGTATAAGAATACAAGAAGACACGGTAAAAGTAAACTTATTTAACTTAATGATAAATCTAAATGATAAGGTTAAAATAGGAACCTAAACTTGTCTAAATTATACTGGATTAGATTATTTTGACCCATCCCCACCTTAGCTTCGAAATATATCAATTTGGAGTTATTTAAAACCGAACTTGACTTTATAATAAAATAATATTTTTAGTTTTCCCAAAGGTGTCCCTCTCCTCCCTTATAAAAGGGCACCTCCTCCCCCTCTTCCTCACACCACTTTGAGCCTTCAAGCTCGGACAACCCCTGCCAATTCCTCCTCTCCACTTCCCTAAAGATATCCTAGAGGTCCTGGTCTTCTTCAAAGACCAATTTTAGTGCCCTAAAAGAAGGTCTCAAAGAAGCACTTCAAAGAAGAGGTAATGTCTGTTAAAGATTCTTTCATCTTTATTTCTTCTTCCACTTCTTCTTATTTAGTAGTTTCATTATGAAGTAATAACATAAGTATCACTCATATACGGATATGTTATTATAAGTATTAAACAACCATATTTCACCATCTATCCATCCTACGGAAAAAGAAATCACCGCGCGTGCGTACGTACGGAATACCATCTCCACGCTGTGGTGTAATCTATTTTCCACCACCACCTTACTTGGATGGGTATAATGGTGTAAATAATGACTTTATATGACTATTATAAAGTGATACTGATTCTGAAATAGTATACATAAACTCCAATACAATTCCACGATCATAGGAACGATATCATCACTCGTGCGTACGTACGGAATACCGTCTCCACGAAGTGATGCGACTCGTTCTACATTATCTTCATTTCATAATGATTATATAAATGAATTGAATGAATTAATATGATTTATATTACACTAATACCATTCTGGAAATGAGTTATCTATAACCTAAATATAAGAATAAGAATTTATTCGACAAAACACGCATAAGAACAAAAAGTTATAAACACTCGAATAACAAGTAGCAACGAAATATTACTACTAAGAAGCCAAGAAAATGACCATATATGATATCATAAAAATAAGTATTATTCTGTAATAAGTCAATAACATTATTTAAATCATTATACAGGAGGTTCAAACACTTACGAAGCAAAACGGACCTAATGTAAGGGAAATATCACAATCTCATTTTTATCCGAGATTGTTTATACTTTGGTATTTACTGGGGTGTATTTTATCATCCACATCCATGTTTCCTCAATCTGTAATATTATTTCCATTCACCTACAATTGTTTAAATCCTATTTTACCCTTTGGTGAGTTTTTAGTAAAATATATTAAAGGAATCTTTTTTCGTTTTTCATACGAGGTACTTTTTTGACTTTTCCGACAAAAGTACGAGAAGAATGTTTTTTTAACTTATACGGCATGAATGGATTTTTTAAAAATTATTTCCAAGAAGCTTACTTTACAAGTTTTCAAGTTTATTTTTAATCAACTTATTTTAGTTTACAATTGTATGGAATGTTATGAAAGGATAAATGTTTTTGAAGTAGAAAGGATATTTTCCTCAAGAATGGAGTTCAAGAGTTTTATCAAAATTATTTTCCATCTAAGACAATATAGGGTTCTGTTTCTATCCCTATTATTACATGGATTTGATTTTGTTGTGATGGAAATATTTTTATGAATTCCTTTATCTGATATGAATTGTTTTATGATGTCACGATGTTTAAGATTCCCATTTTTATTACATGGGTTATGTAATGATGTATGATTTATGATTTTGTGGAACACATAAGAATGGTATCATTATGAGATGGGTGGGACCTATATCTCCCTCCAATGCATTGGGTAAATATTTTATATCTCATGAGATAGACATGGCTGGAACGGTAGGTTATACCGGTTCAGTGAAACAGGACTAAAACGAAGAGTGAACTCGGTTCAGAAATGGACTTTGTCCACTAAGATAGTCATGGCAATGAACCTTGACTAATAAGAAATGATTCTCTTTGATTATGTGTGTATGCCACAAAGCTTTATGTTTTAAGTTATGATTATTGTGATTACATTTCACTGCCATTATTTATTCCATGTTATGAAATTATGATCTCTTTTGCCGGTTATGATTTCCAAAAGTTATGTGTTTATGTATATTATGTGATTGATATTTCTTTTGTTTACCCTTACTGAGAATTTGAGCTCACCCTTTTGTATGTTTTATTTCCCCAGGTCAGGAAGAAGGTTATTAAGTAGAATATGCCAAAAAGAGACTCTCAATATGATGAAATAAATGGGAGACAATGTAGACGCTTTATGAACCAGTTGTTTATGTTTCCCAGTTTCTAAAGACACTATACCTATACGGTCATTTCTTGGTTTTGTTATATGTTGTAATTAGTATGCTTCAATTTTGAAGTATTAAAAATGTATGTAAAGTATGGGTCGTTATAGTTGGTATCAGAGGAAAGGTATAGTCAACCTTTGGAAACTAGGATGTGAAATCCTTAGTAAGAACCCTAAGGATAAGTCTAAGCATAGAACACAATATTACTATTTTAGAAATGGCCATGAATAACCTAGGATAAGACCTTATGTGTGAAATTTTATTCTTGATTATGTGGTTTTCCTATTATAATTAGTGTTGCTCACACTATTCTTCTTGGTTTTAGTTAATGGCTGGAACCCGAAGGAACCGTGTTAATGCGGAATGCGACGGGAAATGCAATGATTGTCCCCCTGAGCAACCAAACATTATGGGAGCTGGAATGCAAAATCTTGTATCCATGCTCACACAACTTTCTCAAGCTATGAATCATGCAGGACTTCTAAACGAGAAAAGGAAGGAGAAACATTCTGTTGAATCCATCATGAGGCAGCGTCCACCTTCTTTCAGCGGGTCTACTGATCCATTAGTTGCTGAACAATGGATTAGTACTACTAAAAAGATATTTTCAGTTCTTCAATGTTCTGGACATGATAATGTCATCCTAGTAGTGTATCGTTTGGAAGGAGATGCTGATCAATGGTGGAATCTTATTAAGAATACGAGGCAAAGGGATGAAATTGAGTCCATGGAATGGGACGAGTACAAGAACTTATTTTTCAATAAGTACTTACCTCGTATTCTCTGAACAAATATGGAGAAAGAGTTTCTTGAACTGAAGAAAAAGGATGATTAATCTGTTGGTACCTGTGAAGCAGATTTTACAAGACTTGCAAGGTACGCTTCTGGTATTATTATCCAACTTGAGAGTAAGACCGATCGATTCTTTAGTGGCTTAAAACCAAGTCTTCGAAGGGCGTTAGCCATAAGGGACTTCAATAGCTACGAGGAAATCGTTCGATGTGCTCTAAAAGTCGAGATGGAGATTGGAGTAACCCATCAGTCATATGGGTTTGATAAGAAGAGGAAAATGGAATTCAAAGGAAAATCTAAAGAGCACACTGAAAAGAAGATGAGCTTTCCCTTATGCTCAATGTGTGGAAAGAAACATGGAGGGAGTTGTCTTAAAGGGACAAGTAAATGTTTCAAATGTGGAAAGGAAGGTCATCGGGCATTTGAATGCCGCGATGATGGGAAGAAGATGTCTAATGATGCAAACAAAGGAAGGGATACATAGAATGAACCTACTACACTTCAATGTTTCAAGTGCAAGGAGATGGGACATTATGCCAATAAATTCCCTAATACAAGGGTTGATGATGATGGTTGACGTCAACAAACACTTAAGGCTATAGACAAAGTAAATTCACATGCAATTTCTATAAGCGATGTGGAGTACGATAACGATGTGGTGAAAGGTACACGTACCATCCACTCTAAAGTAGCAAATGTTTTATTTGATTCTGGATCCACCCACTCTTTTATTTCTGAAGAATTTTCTAAGTGTATCACCGTATTACCTCAACAATTAGATGTTGAGTTAGCTGTGACAACACCTAATGGCACAACAGTCGCATCAAAAGTTTATAATTCTTCTCCGATTGAAGTTTGTGGGAAAGTGCTTCCTGCAAATCTTGTGATCCTTCCTATAGTGGAATTTTATGTGATTCTTGGCATGGATTGGCTTTCTTTATATGGAGCTCATATCAATTTCCAAAGAAGGGAAGTCACATTTCATATTCCAGATAAATCTACGATCGTCTATCAATTAAAGGATGAACATAACCTTCTAGTGGAAATTTCTTCCATATTATGGGTCTTGATTCCACTAAATGAAGGTTATTTATCTCAAATGGTTGGTGAGAAACTCACGATTAAGAATATTCCCATTGTACGGGAGTTTGATGATGTCTTTCTGGAGGAATTATCGGGACTTCCACCAAATCATGAAGTTGAGTTCTCAATAGAACTCCTACCGGGTTCTTTTCCTATTTCAAAGACACCTTATAGAATATCCCCAATTGAATTGCAGGAATTGAAAAAGAAAATCCAAGAGAATCTTGATAGGGGATTCATACGCCCTAGTGCGTCACCTTGGGGAGCACCTGTTCTATTTGTTAAGAAGAAAGATGGATCAATGAGACTCTGCATTGATTATTGATAACTTAAAAAGATCACTATTGTAACGCCCCGACCCCAGCTACCCAGAGTCGGTGCATTAATTACATAACATTGGCATGATCACAAGAAAGATCAAATCTCGAAAGACCGATTGGTTTAGTAGCCTTGGAAACACTAGATATAATCATAAAGTTTTACATTACATTTCAAAGTGAAAAACTACTACAACAACAAAGTCTTCATATCCACACTATTAACCCCTCATAATATCCCTGCAAGTCATTCATAATTTACTTCTTCACTACCTGGGAAAAATAAAACATAGAAAAGGGGTGAGCTCAAATGCCCAGTAAGGATAACAATATAGCGGAACATTCAAAATAAGCATAAACATTTAAGGCAATGAATTACTAAAACAAAAGCCTTTTAAAATTGAACTTCAACATAGTAAGGCAAAAGTAAAATGAAATAATGCCATTTACTTGTTCACATGGATATTCTACTAATCGAATAATCACATGCAAAAATCAATAACCACTTTCATAATGTTGGAATGCATAATGCCAGACTATCATAACCACATAGCCAAGGCCTCGTGCCAAGACTATAAATAAGATTTTGTCAAGGCCTTGTTCCAAGACACTAGTTTGTCTCATGAGACCTACCGATGCATCGAGGAGCTATAGCGGGCTCCACCCGTCACTTATTAAGTCCAATGCATTCCCATATGAAAAGGTTTAAACATAACATAAACATTCGTATTAAAACTATCATACGAAATGTCAATACTTTCACAATAAACTATGAATGGTATAAAAATAGCACATCCATAGTCAAACATATCACAAAACCTTCAATACAATATAGAAGTTTTGTATCATAATAAATCAACTTCAAATAATCTTAAAATCCATCAAAGGATGTTGACATAGATGAAATCAAAATTCTTTTTAAAGAAATATCTCCTTTTATTTTGAAATCATTTAAGATCCATATAAAATAAAACATTTTCTTTGAAAATATTCTTATAAGCTTTTAAGGAAAGCTTTGAAGATTTTATAACGGCGTAAAATAACCGCACCCGCCGTATAAGTTAAAAAAACATTCTTACCTCAATTCTGTCGAAAAGGTTAAAAAGGACCTTGTTTTGAAAACGACGGAAAGATTCCTTTATAAACCTCTTATAAAAAGTCAAAAAAGGGTATAAATGACTTTAACCCATATTCTTGTAAATAGTAAAAATGTTTTGAAATACATTTTTAAGAAACATGGATGTGGATGATAAAGAGATCCCAGTAGATTATTACATATAAACAACCTCAGATAATGAAGAGATTGTGAAATAACCCTTACCTTGTACTTTTCCTTGGTTGGGGTAGGTTATCCTCCTGTATAATGGTGAAATAATTGTTATTAAATTATACAAGAATCATATATATTAATATGATATCATATATGATCTTTTAACATTGATTTATTAATAATATCTTAGAATTATCATCGTTTCGGGTGTTAACTTACTCATTTTCTTTTATATGTTTTGTTACATAAGCCATGTTTGTTGTATCTTATTCATATCCAGAATGATATCAAGTCCTTAAAAATCATTTTTAAATCATAAAATGATAATTATACTTGAATAGATACGATGGAGAATGAATCTCATCGCGTTCGTGGAGACGGTAGTCCGTACGTACGCACGAGCGACAATATCATTCTTTTGATATTAAAATAATATATAAATGAATGGTATATCATATATACAGAATCATTAACATGTTATATTTATTATTTACATGAGTTACACATCATTATTATACCCATCCAAATAATATTATATTGAATAACAATTACACCACGACGTGGAGACGGTAAGCCGTACGTACGCACGTATGGTGACATGTTATTCAAAGGGTGGATAGAATACTGAATATGGTTGTACCATACTTATAATAACATAACAGTATATGTGAGATACTGGAGTTATTATTTTAGAATGGTAAGAACAAAGGAAGAAGAAGTGGAAGAAGAAATGAACTTAGAAAAGGGTGGTGAAATCATTACCTCTTCTTCGGGTTCTTCCTTTTGATTTGATCAAAAGGGCTCCTTAGGTTGGCTTTCTGATCAAACTAAGGACTCTAGGTTGTAGTGAGGGATGTTGGGAGAGTATTTGGGCAGAGTTTGGCCGAACCAAAAGGCTTTTAAGGTGTGAAGAAATGAGAAGGAGGAGTGCCCTTTTTATAAGAGGGGTGAGGGGCACCTTTGGAAAAGCTAGAAATATTAATTTATAATAAATTCATATTCGGTTTCCAAAGGCTCCAAAGTTGACTATTCAAAGGATGAGGTGGGGATAGGTCGAAAACAACTCATCCAATAGAATTTAGACAGGTTTGGGTACTTATATTAACCTTATCTTTAAGTATTAACTCTAAGTTAATTAGTTTCACTTTTACAATGTCTCTTTGTATTTTTATATAATATGGTTAATAAACTTACTATATACATCCAAGCGACCCCCAAGTGGTCCATTAATGATTAACCTATCATAATATAAGTCTCTTGGCCGAACCTTAGATTTTTAGGAATTTAATATCAATTAATAATATAATATTTGTTTTAAGAACTCTTTTATGTCAATTTTGACACTATTCAATAGTTGATTTTTGTGAAACTCATAACAGATTGATTACTTCGAAAAAAGTCCATTAAATCAATCCTAATATATCATATTAGCCTAGAAAATTAGTTTAATTCATTAAAAGTTTCATATTATATTTATTTGGGTATTTATAATATCAATTATTTTAATTTTTCACTATTATAGTAATTATTGCATCATCATTGTGTCATAAATAAAATAAATTATTTAATGTCTAAAAATTATAAATAAAATATCATTATGTAGGAAATCGTTTTAGCTTTCTAATGAATATTTATAATCTAAAATCAAACATATATAACCCTATGTAAAAATTGTTGTTCTAAAAGATATATGCTTGTGTCATTTTTGTATTCATTTTTTCTAAATTAAAATAAAGTGTCATTATCACTTACAAGTGGATCCATGGGGTCCCAAAATTGACACAAAGATGCCCATGGTCGACCATCTATCAACCAATAGGGTTAAGACACGTTTTAGGGTAATTTAGTATTATTATAATATTATTTTTTAACCCTTATTTACCGGATTTACCCGTAACCATGGTAAATAAAATATTTACCGCAGTAATTATTCAAAATGTCTAAAAATAAAAGTTACCCATTTACACAATTTGAACATCCTGATTCCAAATATGGAATCCATTTTCCTAAATTCAAAACACAGAAGTGGCAGAAATTAATTTAAAATTAATTCCCGCTGTCAAAACAAAAAGCGTGTTTTTAAGAGATAATAAGTATCAAAAGATTGACACTTGTTTATGTTCGGTTTAATTGTAAAATTATGTCCAATGACCAACATTATATTAAATGGTAAAAATATATTCTAAATATACTTTAAAACTACTAAAATTCATAATTTATCACTATTAATTATTTTGATTAAAAAAGTTGTTTTTAATTAAAATTTAGTAATTTTCACTATTCATCAAAATATGAAAGTTATCCGAAAAGTACCAAAATTTCACCTTAGGCTAAATTCGATATTCCGAATCCAAAAATGAAGTCCATTTTCAAATATAAAATATATATAATTTCAAAAATTAGGTATTACTATTCACAACGGCTAGTTTAATTAGTTGTGGTGTGTGTTAGAACTCGAGGTTGCGTACAACACACGCTATCACATTATTCAAAGGGAAACGTACCGTAGAAGTTTGGGGTGTTACATTCTCCCCTCCTTCAAATAATTGCGTCCTCGCAATTTCTAGGGTATTACTGCATAAAAATACTCGGGTGGTTCTTCATCATAAGTTCCTCGGGTTCCCACGTTGCCTCTTCCATCTTATGATTCCTCCACAAAACTTTTACCAGACGTGTCGTCCGGTTTCTCAGCACTTGTTCTCTCGTATCAAGAATCTTGATGGGCTCTTCGCAATAAGACAGATCGGGTTCCAGTTCTAAATCTTCATAGGTGAGTACATGCGTTGGGTCAGGCATGTATTTCCTCAACAGAGATACGTGGAACACATCGTGAACTTGGGAGAGACTTGGCGGCATTGCCAATCGGTAAGCTACAACCCCAATTCGTTTTAGAATTTCGAAAGGTCCGATGTACCTGGGACTCAATTTACCTTTCTTACCAAAACTTATGACTCCCTTCCATGGAGATACCTTCAGGAAAACATGATCACCGACTTGAAATTCCAAATCCTTCCTTCGATTATCAGCATAACTCTTCTGCCTACTTTGAGCTGCTTTGATGTGATTTTGGATTACCTTCACCTTTTCCACCATTTCCTCCACCGGTTCTGGGCCTACAAGTTTTCTTTCACCAACGTCATCCCAACAGGTTGGTGTACGACATCTCTTTCCGTATAACGCTTCATATGGTGCCATCTGAATACTCGAATGGAAGCTATTGTTATAGGAAAATTCTACCAGAGGTAAATATTGATCCCACATACCCTGAAAATCAAGTGAGCAAGATCTCAACATGTCTTCTAAGGTCTGAATAGTCCGTTCTGATTGTCCGTCTGTCTGAGGGTGGTAAGTAGTGCTCAAATGAAGTTCAGTATCCAGGGATTTCTGAAGACTTTTCCAAAATCTTGAAGTAAAACGGGGGTCACGATCAGAAACAATCGATAGGGGTACTCCATGAAGTCTCACAACTTCATTAATATATAGTCTTGCTAGACGTTCCAGGGGTAGATCTTCTCTTATAGCAAGAAAATGTGCTGACTTGGTAAGACGATCAACAATCACCCATATTGCATCGTTCCTTCTAGGAGTCTTTGGTAGCCCCATAACAAAGTCCATTTTAATATTGTCCCATTTCCACTCCGGTATGGGAAGAGGTTGCATGACTCCTCCAGGCTGTTGCCTTCCAGCTTTCACTTGTTGACAAACCATACATCTTGACACAAAATCAGCAATCTCCCTCTTCATGTTGTCCCACCAAAAACGTTCCATCAAATCTCTATACATTTTGGTGCTCCCAGGGTGTATAGAGAAATTGGAACTATGAGCATCATCCAGAAATTCCCTTTTTAGATCAGGTATATTGGGAACACAAAGTCTCTTCCCGAATTTCAAAATTCCACCTTCATACGCAAAGTCTCTCAATCTCCCATCATTCACAGCTTTAATCTTCTTTTGGAATTCTTCATCATCAGTCTGAGAACTCTTAATCCTTTCTAGTAAAGATGGTTTGGCAACCATTTGAAAAAGCATTGATGTTTCACCTTCCCTGGTTATTCCCATGTCCATCTTCACTAGCTCCATGAAAATTGGATCCCTTTCAATTCTCATATTGTTCAAAACTCCATGGTCTTTTCTACTCAAAGCATCTGCCACCTTGTTTGCCTTCCCTGGGTGGTAGTGTATCGTACAATCATAATCCTTGAGTAATTCAAGCCATCTCCTTTGCCTCATGTTGAGTTCTTTTTGTGAGAAAATATACTTCAAACTCTTGTGATCAGTATAAATCTCACATTTTTCACCATAGAGGTAGTGCCTCCATATCTTCAAAGCAAAGATCACAGCTGCTAACTCAAGATCATGAGTAGGATAGTTTTGTTCATGAATTTTCAACTGTCGTGATGCATAGGCAATAACTCTATCATTCTGCATAAGGACACAACCAAGTCCTTTCTTTGATGCATCACTATAAATAACGAACCCATCATTCCCCGATGGTAGAGTCAATATAGGAGCATTGACTAATCTTCTCTTCAGTTCTTAGAAACATTCCTCACACTCTTTTGTCCAAACAAATTTAACCCCTTTACGTGTGAGCTTCGTTAATGGGTTAGCCAATCGGGCAAAATTCTGGACGAAACGTCGATAATAACCTGCCAAGCCAATAAAACTACGTACATCAGTTATACTCGTAGGTGCTGGCCATTCTTGGATTGCCTTGGTCTTAGAAGGATCAACAAAGATTCCATCTTTAGAGACAATATGGCCAAGAAAAGAAATCTCCTGAAGCCAGAATTCACACTTGCTAAACTTTCCATATAATTCATGCCTCCTCAGAGTCTTCAAGATAATGCGCAAGTGATTTTCATGATCTTCGTAGGTTTTGGAGTATACCAAGATATCATCAATAAATACCACCACAAATTCATCGAGATACTCCTTGAAAACTCTATTCATCAGATCCATGAATACAGAGGGTGCATTAGTCAATCCAAACGGCATTACAGTAAACTCGTAATGCCCGTACCTAGTTCGAAATGCTGTCTTCGGAATGTCTTCCTTCTTCACACACAACTGATGGTATCCAGATCGAAGGTCAATCTTTGAAAAGTATTGAGCTCCATGCAGTTGGACAAATAAATCATCAATACGAGGTAGGGGATACTTGTTCTTTATCGTTATAGCATTGATCTCCCTGTAATCGATACATAACCTCATAGATCCATCTTTCTTTTTAACAAAAAGAACAGGGGCTCCCCATGGAGAAACACTAGGGTGAATAAATCCCTTATTACTCAATTCCTCTAGTTGTTTCTTTAGTTCGACTAGCACTACAGTGGCCATTCTATAAGGGGTCTTCGATATAGGCCTTGATCCAGGAATCAAATCAATAGAAAACTCAACTTCTCGTTCTGGAGGATGTCCAGGTAAATCTTCCGGAAATACATCTACAAACTCTTTCACAACAGGTACATCCTCTATTTGAACATTCCTTTCCTCACCCGCAGTTATTTCATTCTCTTCCTCCCCAATAATTGAATTTAGTTGAGCTACTGGGGGTGGATCTAAATAAGAATTAGGTGGTGACGATTCTGCTCTAAAAATAAGGTGTTCCTTATCATTATCATCAAGAATCGTAACCTCTTTCTTCTTACAATAAATCTTCGCATCATAGTCCGAAAGCCAGTCCATACCGAGGATTATATCAAACTCAATCATAGGTATGACGATGAGATCAGCAGATAAAGAAAATTTATGTGCTCTAATGGGGACTGATTCACAAAACTTTGTTGCAATGATACTTCCCTTAGGAGTTTTAACTGACAACTCCCTTATTAAATCAAATTGGAAATATCTAATTTTCTTAGCAAACTGGGAAGATATGAAACAATGCGATGATCCAGAATCAAATAATGCATTTGCTAAACTTGAGGAAACCATTAAATTACCTGCCACCACGTCTTTCGGAGCTTCTACCTCAGCAGTAGTGATAGCATAAGTCTGGGCTTGATCCCTTGGCCTTTTCTGAGGTAAGTTCTCCTGACGCTTAGGACATGCATTTGCATAATGCCCCATCTCCCTGCAATTGTAGCACTGAACGTTGGTAGCTTCCTTCTTCCCCTTGCAATCATGAGCTTGGTGGCCTTTTTCACCACACTTGTAACAGACTCCCATTCCCTTCAGGCAAGCACCGGGGTGTTTCTTCCCGCACTTACCACAAGATGGATATTCAACCTTTCCCTTCTTCCCCTTATTTCCATTCCCAGATTGATCAGCAGGTCTCTTCTTCTCTTGCTTTGCTTTAAAGTCATAAGACTTAGAGAATTCCTTTTCGGTCTTGATAGCACATGAGACAATGTCTTCGTACGATGAAAAGGATTGTGAGACTAACGCTCGACGGAGAAATGGTTTTAACCCATCAAAGAAACGATCAATCTTACTTCTTGGGTTGCGAATATAATCACCAGCGTACCTCGCTAACCTTGTAAAGTTAGCCTCAAACTTTGTGACATTCTCATCCTCCTTTTGTCTCAGACTCAGAAATTGTCTTTCCATATCTGCTCGATGGTCGCGAGGAAAGTATTTTTATAAAAACAGATCTTTGAACTCCCTCCATTCCATGTTTGATACTTCATCATCTTCCTTCATGTTTTGAATCAATGACCACCATTGATCAGCATCTCCAGTGAGGCGGTAAACTGCCATGGTAACTTTTTCCCTTTCACTACTCCCCAAAGCCTGAAATATTTTCTCTAGGGAAAATATCCATTGCTCAGCTACTAAGGGATTTGTACTCCCATTGAACGTTGGTGGTTGTTGTCTCATGAATCGATCTAACATTGATCCTCCACGCTGCGGATCAGGGTGCTCCATACGGGTAAGGTTATTATTCATAACCTGAGTAAGTTGTCCCAGTACGGTGATTAGCTGATCAGCACCAGTTGCATCACCAGCCCCACTATAATTATCTTGAGCAGGAGGGCAATCCCTACATGGAGTGCGTGCATTGATACGGTTTCCATTTCTTCCACTAGGCGCCATTTCTAAACAATGGCATAAACTAGATCAGTTTATGAATCAAAATACATAATCCCATACTTATAAAACACTAATCATAAATTGAACTATCTATGGATATAATCCATAATCATAAATATGTTTTCTTTGAGGAAGTATATACTCATAAACCCTTCATAATGATTTGTAAAGAAAGTGAGAGTTATCCTAAGCATATCCCCCGGGAGTGTCGTAACCAAGAGTGCATCAAGGCCCGTTGTCGTGCACCAGTTCCCGTTCGAGTCTAGCTCAAAGCGGTGTTTTCGGGTTTTACCCCTAGGTACATCTGTGCCAGAGCCGCCTCTACCTGCTCGTATCCAGATAGGGATGTATTGCTCGTAAAACTCACAAAGTCTCTACAATACCAAAATTCTAGGAAGTTCTTCTATACTAATCCTCAAAGTTCATCTTAGGTCTATGTGCTCTAATCAGAGTTTATCTAAATCTAGCTTCCAAGGTTTGTACTAAACTTCCTCTGATACCAACTGTAACGCCCCGACCCCAGCTACCCAGAGTCGGTGCATTAATTACATAACATAGGCATGATCACAAGAAAGATCAAAATCTCGAAAGACCGATTGGTTTAGTAGCCTTGGAAACACTAGATATAATCATAAAGTTTTACATTACATTTCAAAGTGAAAAACTACTACAACAACAAAGTCTTCATATCCACACTATTAACCCCTCATAATATCCCTTCAAGTCATTCATAATTTACTTCTTCACTACCTGGGAAAAATAAAACATAGAAAAGGGGTGAGCTCAAATGCCCAGTAAGGATAACAATATAGCGGAACATTCAAAATAAGCATAAACATTTAAGGCAATGAATTACTAAAACAAAAGCCTTTTAAAATTGAACTTCAACATAGTAAGGCAAAAGTAAAATGAAATAATGCCATTTACTTGTTCACATGGATATTCTACTAATCGAATAATCACATGCAAAAATCAATAACCACTTTCATAATGTTGGAATGCATAATGCCAGACTATCATAACCACATAGCCAAGGCCTCGTGCCAAGACTACAAATAAGATTTTGTCAAGGCCTTGTGCCAAGACACTAGTTTGTCTCATGAGACCTACCGATGCATCGAGGAGCTATAGCGGGCTCCACCCTTCACTTATTAAGTCCAATGCATTCCCATATAAAAAGGTTTAAACATAACATAAACATTCGTATTAAAACTAGCATACGAAATGTCAATACTTTCACAATAAACTATGAATGGTATAAAAATAGCACATCCACAGTCAAACATATCACAAAACCTTCAATACAATATAGAAGTTTTGTATCATAATAAATCAACTTCAAATAATCTTAAAATCCATCAAAGGATGTTGACATAGATGAAATCAAAATTCTTTTTAAAGAAATATCTCCTTTTATTTTGAAATCATTTAAGATCCATATAAAATAAAACATTTTCTTTGAAAATATTCTTATAAGCTTGTAAGGAAAGCTTTGAAGATTTTATAACGGCGTAAAATAACCGCACCCGCCGTATAAGTTAAAAAAAACATTCTTACCTCAATTCTGTCGAAAAGGTTAAAAAGGACCTTGTTTTGAAAACGACGGAAAGATTCCTTTATAAACCTCTTATAAAAAGTCAAAAAAGGGTATAAATGACTTTAACCCATATTCTTGTAAATAGTAAAAATGTTTTGAAATACATTTTTAAGAAACATGGATGTGGATGATAAAGAGATCCCAGTAGATTATTACATATAAACAACCTCGGATAATGAAGAGATTGTGAAATAACCCTTACCTTGTACTTTTCCTTGGTTGGGGTAGGTTATCCTCCTGTATAATGGTGAAATAATTGTTATTAAATTATACAAGAATCATATATATTAATATGATATCATATATGATCTTTTAACATTGATTTATTAATAATATCTTAGAATTATCATCGTTTCGGGTGTTAACTTACTCATTTTATTTTATATGTTTTGTTACACAAGCCATGTTTTTTGTATCTTATTCATATCCAGAATGATATCAAGTCCTTAAAAATCATTTTTAAATCATAAAATGATAATTATATTTGAATGGATACGATGGAGAATGAATCTCATCGCATTCGTGGAGACGGTAGTCCGTACGTACGCACGAGCGACAATATCATTCTTTTGATATTAAAATAATATATAAATGAATGGTATATCATATATACAGAATCATTAACATGTTATATTTATTATTTACATGAGTTACACATCATTATTATACCCATCCAAATAATATTATATTGAATAACAATTACACCACGACGTGGAGACGGTAAGCCGTACGTACGCATGTATGGTGACATGTTATTCAAAGGGTGGATAGAATACTGAATATGGTTGTACCATACTTATAATAACATCACAGTATATGTGAGATACTGGAGTTATTATTTTAGAATGGTAAGAACAAAGGAAGAAGAAGTGGAAGAAGAAATGAACTTAGAAAAGGGTGGTGAAATCATTACCTCTTCTTCGGGTTCTTCCTTTTGATTTGATCAAAAGGGCTCCTTAGGTTGGCTTTCTGATCAAACTAAGGCCTCTAGGTTGTAGTGAGGGATGTTGGGAGAGTATTTGGGTAGAGTTTGGCCGAACCAAAAGGCTTTGAAGGTGTGAAGAAATGAGAAGGAGGAGTGCCCTTTTTATAAGAGGGGTGAGGGGCACCTTTGGAAAAGCTAGAAATATTAATTTATAATAAATTCATATTCGGTTTCCAAAGGCTCCAAAGTTGACTATTCAAAGGATGAGGTGGGTATAGGTCGAAAACAACTCATCCAATAGAATTTAGACAGGTTTGGGTACTTATATTAACCTTATCTTTAAGTATTAACTCTAAGTTAATTAGTTTCACTTTTACAATGTCTCTTTGTATTTTTAAATAATATGGTTAATAAACTTACTATATACATCCAAGCGACCCCCAAGTGGTCCATTAATGATTAACCTATCATAATATAAGTCTCTTGGCCGAACCTTAGATTTTTAGGAATTTAATATCAATTAATAATATAATATTTGTTTTAAGAACTCTTTTATGTCAATTTTGACACTATTCAATAGTTGATTTTTGTGAAACTCATAACAGATTGATTACTTCGAACAAAGTCCATTAAATCAATCCTAATATATCATATTAGCCTATAAAATTAGTTTAATTCATTAAAAGTTTCATATTATATTTATTTGGGTATTTATAATATCAATTACTTTAATTTTTCACTATTATAGTAATTACTGCATCATCATTGTGTCATAAATAAAATAAATTATTTAATGTCTAAAAATTATAAATAAAATATAATTATGTAGGAAATCTTTTTAGCTTTCTAATGAATATTTATAATCTAAAATCCAACATATATAACCCTATGTAAAAATTGTTGTTCTAAAAGATATATGCTTGTGTCATTTTTGTATTCATTTTAACTAAATTAAAATAAAGTGTCATTATCACTTACAAGTGGATCCATGGGGTCCCAAAATTGACACAAAGATGCCCATGGTCGACCATCTATCAACCAATAGGGTTAAGACACGTTTTAGGGTAATTTAGTATTATTATAATATTATTTTTTAACCCTTATTTACCGGATTTACCCTTAACCATGGTAAATAAAATATTTACCGCAGTAATTATTCAAAATGTCTAAAAATAAAAGTTACCCATTTACACAATTTGAACATCCTGATTCCAAATATGGAATCCATTTTCCTAAATTCAAAACACAGAAGTGGCAGAAATTAATTTAAAATTAATTCCCGCTGTCAAAACAAAAAGCGTGTTTTTAAGAGATAATAAGTATCAAAAGATTGACACTTGTTTATGTTCGGTATAATTGTAAAATTATGTCCAATGACCAACATTATATTAAATGGTAAAAATATATTCTAAATATACTTTAAAACTACTAAAATTCATAATTTATCACTATTAATTATTTTGATTAAAAAAGTTGTTTTTAATTAAAATTTAGTAATTTTCACTATTCATCAAAATATGAAAGTTATCCGAAAAGTACCAAAATTTCACCTTAGGATAAATTCGATATTCCGAATCCAAAAATGAAGTCCATTTTCAAATATAAAATATATATAATTTCAAAAATTAGGTATTACTATTCACAACGGCTAGTTTAATTAGTTGTGGTGTGTGTTAGAACTCGAGGTTGCGTACAACACACGCTATCGCATTATTCAAAGGGAAACGTACCGTAGAAGCTTGGGGTGTTACAACTATCAAGAACAAATATCCTCTCCCACGCATTGATGACTTATTTGACCAACTACGAGGAGCTCAATACTTTTCAAACATTGATCTTCGTTCAGGGTATCATCAATTAAGGGTCAAAAGGGAGGATATACCAAAGACGGATTTCTATACAAGGTATGGACACTATGAATTTATAGTGATGCCATTTGGTCTTACTAATGCCCCTGCTATCTTCATGGATCTGATGAATAGAGTCTTTAGAGACTATCTTGATCAATTTGTGGTAGTCTTTATAGACGATATTCTTGTCTATTCAAAGAGAAAGGAAGAATATGAATATCACTTGAGAATTATATTGAAGACCCTGATAAAGGAGAATCTTTATGCCAAATTTACCAAGTGTGAATTTTGGCTTCAAAAAGTTGAATTTTTGGGTCACATAATCTCAAAAGAGGGGATATCTGTGGATCCAGCAAAAATAGAGGTTATCGAAAGATGGTCGAGACCAACAACAGTAACTGAGATCCGATGTTTTCTTGGTTTGGCTGGATATTATCGACTTTTTGTGAAAGATTTTTCACGATTATCTAATCCACTCACCAAGTTGACTCGGAACAGAGTTAAGTTTGTCTGGACGGAAGAATGTGAAGAGAATTTCAAGGAGTTGAAAAGAAGGTTATCCAGTGCACCTGTGCTCACACTGCCTTGTAGTGGAGAAAGGTTTGTGATCTATAGTGATGCATCCAAGAAGGGATTGGGGTGTGTTCTTATGCAAAATGATATGGTGATAGCTTATGCCTCACGATAGTTGAAAATCCATGAGAAAAATTACCCAACACATGATTTGGAGTTAGCTGCGGTAATCTTTGCATTGAAGATTTGGAGGCATTACCTTTATGGTGAAAGGTGTGATATTTATACTGATCATAAAAGTTTAAAGTATATTTTCACACAAAAGGTACTGAATATGTGTCAAAGAAGATGGTTGGAGCTGATTAAGGATTACGACTGCTCAATCCATTACAACCCTGGGAAAGCAAACAAGGTGGCAGATGCATTAAGTCGACAAGACCATGCTAGTTAATCCATGATGAGGATAAAAAAAGATCCAATATTTATGGATACAAAGGATGGATCTTGGAATTATAATGGAAGGGGAAAAATCATATCTTTCTCAAATGAATGTTCAACCATCTATACATGTGAAGATTAAAGAGGCACATAAAGAAGATGTCGAGTCACAAAATAAGGTGAGAAACGTTCCTGAATTCAACCTTGATTGTGATAGGTTAATAAAGTTCAGGAATCGGGTTTTTGTTCCTCCCATCCCGAAATTAAAGAAGGAGCTGCTCGATGAGGCTCATAGTTCTTCATTCTCTATTCATCCTGGAAGAACGAATATGTATAGGGACCTGAAAGAGTACTTCTGGTGGGATGGCATGAAAAGAGATGTTGCTGAATTTGTCTCTCGATTCTTGGTTTGTCAACAAGTTAAAGCTGAGAGACAGAAGTATAAGGGGATGTTACAACCATTACCCATACCCGAATGGAAATGGGAAAACATCACTATGGACTTTGTCACAAGACTTCCTAAAACATCCAAAGGCAATAATGCTATCTGGGTCATAGTTGATCGTCTTACAATGTTTTCACACTTCATTGCTATTAGAGAGTATTTCTCTCTGGATCAGCTTGCCAGGATATATGTAAAGGAAGTGGTAAGATTGCATGGAGTACCACTATCTATTATATCCGATCGGGATCCAAAATTTACCTCGAAGTTATGGCGAAGCCTTCAGCATACTCTAGATACAGAGTTGAGTTTCAGCACTGCTTATCATCCGCAGACAGACGGTCAGTCTGAGAGAACAATTCAAACCCTAGAAGATATGTTGAGAGCTTGCTCTATGGATTTCAAAGGTGGTTGGGATCAACACCTACCTTTGGTTGAATTTTCTTATAATAATAGCTTTCACTCCAGTATTCAGATGGCTCCTTATGAAGCTCTCTATGGAAAGAAATGCAGGACTCCAACTTGCTAGGATGAAGTTGGGGAAAGAAAGCTATTAGGACCATATTTCATTGATGAAATGGCAGAAAAGGTCAGATCTATTCAACAACACATAAGAGCAGCTTAGAGTCGATAGAAAAGTTATGTCGACAACCGAGACTTTTATGTTATATAAATCATAAAAGGAATCTTTTTCTACACAACACTTTCTTGGCTTGCTTTACACGAAATCACGACCTTCCTCGATAGCTTGCGTCGTACGCAATACCGAGTTTCACTAAACAATGATATGCTATTAAAATATTATTAAAACTAGACGTTATGAATAGTAATAACCACTTTTTGAAATTTTATAAATTTTATTTTTGAAAATGGACTTCATTTTTGGATTCGGAATATCAAAATTAGCCTGGGGTGAAATTTTGGTATTTTTCTGAAAAATTTCAATTTTTGATGAATAGTGAAACCACTAAGTGGTAGTTAAAAAAACATAATTTTTCATAAAACTTAATTTTACCGCTTATGTGGGTGGAATTTAGAAAATCCAAGAGACACGGTTAATATCAAGGACTAAATTGTGGTTCAATGAGATGAAAATAATTTTTGGTGAATAGTAACTTTTTACTTTTTTTTACCACGGTTAAAAGTAAATAGGGTAATTAAGGGTAAAGATGATATTATTATTACCCTAACACATGTCCTAATTCTATTGGATAAGTTCAATTAGACCCAAAACAAACTTAGGAATAAAATATGACCATTTAGGCCCACTTGGATTAGATTAGGACATTTATTATTAATTTATTTAAATAAGGGTTAAAATAGTTAAAATCAAGGTTTAGTAAGTAAATAATTTTAATATGGGGTTATACATAATATAAATTAGACTATAAATATTCATTAGAAAGATAAAAATATTTCCTACATATTGGGATTTTATTTGTAATTTTTAGACATTAAATAATTTAATTTATTTATAACACCAAGATGATGCAGTAATTATCTTATTAATGAAATATTGACATAATTAATGTTATAAACACAAAAATAAATTTAATTTGAGAATTTTTATGAATTAAAATAATTTTCTAGGTTAATATGACATGTTAGTATTGATTTAATTAACATGGTTCGAACTAATAATTCTGTTATGATTTTCACAAAAATTAATTACTAAATAGTGTCAAAATTGACATAAAATAGTTTTTAAAACAAATATTATATTAGTAATTTTTATTTTATTCCTAAAAATCTAAGGTTCGGCCAAATGACTTAGATAAGGTTATATATATTAATAATAAACAACTTGGGGTTCGTTTGGCTGCTTATAGTAAGTTTATTAACCTTATAGTATAAGAACACAAGAAGACACGGTAAAAGTAAATTTATTTAACTTAATGTTAAATCTCAATTATAAGTTTAAAATAGGAACCTAAACATGTCTAAATTCTATTTTATGAGAGGGTTTCGACCCATCCCCACCTTAGCTTCGAAATATATCATTTTAGAGCTATTTAAAACCGAACTTGACTTTATAATAAAATAATATTTTTTGTTTTCCCAAAGGTGCCCCTCTCCTCCCTTATAAAAGGGCACTTCCTCCCCCTCTTCCTCACACCACTTTGAGCCTTCATGCTCGGCCAAACCCTGCCAATTCCTCCTCTAAAAGTACCTATAGACATCCTAGAGTTCCTGATCTTCTTCAAAGACCAATTTTAGTGCCCTAAAAGAAGGTCCCAAAGAAGCAATTCAAAGAAGAGGTAATGTCCGTTACCGATTCTTTCATCTTTATTTCTTCTTCCACTTCTTCTTCTTTAGTTGTTTCATTATGAAGTAATAACATAAGTATCACTCATATAATTATATGTTATTATAAGTATGAAACAACCCTATTTCACCATCTATCAATCCTATGGAAAAAGAAATCACCGCGCATGCGTACGTATGGAATACCGTCTCCACGCTGTGGTGTAATATATTTTCCACCACCACCTTACTTGGATGGTTATAATGGTGTAAATAATGACTTTATAGGACTATTATAAAGTGATAGTGATTCTGAAATAGTATACATACACTCCAATACAATTCCACGATCATAGGAACGATATCATCACTCGTGCGTACGTACGGAATACCGTCTCCACGATGTGATGCGACTCGTTCTACATGATCTTCATTTCATAATGATTATATAAATGAATTGAATGAATGAATATGATATATATTACACTAATACCATTCTAGAAATGAGGTATCTATAACCTAAATATAAGAATAATAATTTATTCGACAAAACACACATAAGAACAAAAAGTTATAAACACCCAAATAACAAGTAGCAATGAAATATTTCTACTAAGAAGCTAAGAAAATGACCATATATGATATCATAAAAATAAGTATGATTCTGGAATAAGTCAATAATATTATTTAAATCATTATACAGGAGGTTCGGACACTTACAAAGTAAAATGGACCTAAGGTAAGGGAAATATCACAATCTCATTATTATCCGAGATTGTTTATACTTTGGTATTTACTGGGGTGTATTTTATCATCCACATCCATGTTTCCTCAATATGTAATATTATTTCCATTCACCTATAATTGTTTAAATCCTATTTTACCCTTCGGTGAGTTTTTAGTAAAAGATATGAAAGGAATCTTTTGTCATTTTTTGTATGAGGTACTTTTTTGACTTTTCTGACAAAAGTATGAGAATAATATTTTTTAACTTATATGGCATGAATGGATTTTTAAAACATTATTTCCAAGAATCTTCCTTTACAAGTTTTCAAGTTTATTTTTAATCAAATTCTTTTAGTTTAAAATTTAATGACATGTTATGAAGGGATAAATGTTTTTGAAGTAGAAAGGATATTTTCCTCAAGAATGGAGTTCAAGAGTTTTATCAACATTATTTTCCATCTAAGACAATATAGGGTTCTGTTTCTATCCCTATTATTACATGGATTTGATTTTGTTGTGATGGAAATATTTTTATGAATTCCTTTATTTTATATGAATTGTTTTATGATGTCATGATGTTTAAGATTCCCATTTTTATTACATGGGTTATGTAATGATGTATGATTTATGATTTTGTGGCACACATAAGAATGGAATCATTATGAGATGGGTGGGACTTATATCTCCCTCCAATGCATTGGGTAAAGATTTTATATCTCATGAGATAGACATGGCTGGAACGGTAGGTTATACTGGTTCAGTGAAACAGGACTGAAATGAGGAGTGAACTTGGTTCAGAAATTGACTTTGTCCACTAAGATAGTCTTGGCAATGAACCTTGACTAATAAGAAATGATTCTCTATGATTATGTTTGTATTCCACAAAGATTCATATTTTAAGTTATGATTATTGTGATTACATTTCACTACCATGATTTATTCCATGTTATGAAATTATGATCTCTTTTGCAGGTTAAGATTTCCAAAAGTTATGTGCTTATGTATATGATGTGATTGATATTTCTTTTGTTTACCCTTACTGAGAATTTGAGCTCACCCATTTGTATTTTTTATTTCCCCAGGTCAGGAAGAAGGTTATTGAGTAGAATAGGCCAAAAAGGGACTTTAGATATGTGAAATAAATGGGAGACAGTGTAGACGCTTTATGAACCAGTTGTTTATGTTTCCCAGTTTCTAAAGACACTATACCTATACGGTCCTTTCGTGGTTTTGTTATATGTTGTAATAAGTATGCTTCAATTTTGAAGTATTAACAATGTATGTAAAGTATGGGTCGTTATATCCACCATCTCCCTAACGAGCCCTAAAGAAGGATCACTTCTATGATTTCCATCTGGTGAGGTGGTGTCCACACTAAGCGGAAGACCTATGTCACTACCTCCATCTAGTCCTCAGCAACCTGAGTATCTATCTCTCCCATTAACCTGGGAGGTCACTATCTCTAAAACTTGTGAAGGGCACTAAGTCTAAACAAATCCTATGCTGGAACATCCAGAAGTAGATTCTAACCATCAGCTGGTCATAGTAACGGTGCACCACTCAGTGGTGCCATCTCTAGAATAGGTCCCTGAAAAAATTCCTCATCACTAGGATGGATTTCCTCATGACAACGTATCAAGATCCTGGATAGTTATCTATGTGGAGGTATCCTGAAATAGATCAAGATGGACCACAATAAAAATATTATACCTAGTGAGCTGACTCTTATTCAAAAGATCAAAGGGAGACACATATGCAACCAATGTTTTCATGTATTAATCCATAAAGAATAGTTCATGGTCTTGGTGCATGGATACATTGGTCGCTGCACCAACACTGGACTCCCTAAATTTGAATGCTGAATTCACAACACATAACATTGTTTTCTTAAAACAAGAGAATAGACTCTTGGTCTTTGTTGTAGGACCAACCACCCTCTGAAACAACTTTTTCATAACCCATACCCTTAGGGCCCATGTCGTGACAACCATAAGCCCACCTCTCGAAGGCCAGGTGCTGGCAACTAGCGCCGAAGGCATAAACCTGCAAGTGGGGGGAATTTGCCTAAGTAAATGTATGCACACAAATGCCCAACCAAGTCACACACACTAAAAAGGAAACATGTATCATAGAAACAAATCCGATTACAAGTAAAACTAATATAATTGGTCCAGAATACAAACCCAACAAAAGAATTGAATAAGGAAAAGTAATAAAAGGAAACAATGATGTCCATCTGCGGAAAATCCCACCTGATCTTGAGAGTAGCATAGAAATTGGAAACCGATGTAGAACTTATTTTTCACCAGATCCTACTAGGCCCCACTAGGTCCTAGGACACTAATTCCATCGTTATAGCATCCATCGGTCTCATCCCCCCAAGCAACTTTGGGACATGGTCTACCAATGTCTTTTTCGAAACGTCGATCATCCGCACGAGAAACTACATGTGCGGGCGTAGCCCGTGCAGGGGTGAGTAACAAAATAATCAATCTAGATTCCAAAACAAAAAAGGGATACCACACAATAATCCTCAAATTAAATCATGATGCATAAGATAGCTCACAATAGGTATATATTTAAGGTAGTGATAGAATAATCATCAATCATATCATCGAACACCATGACTACTGGAGAAAACATTTTCTATCGAGCACAGTGGGCCTACCAAGTCACAAAAAAGTGATTCCCACTAAACTTGGAATACTTAGGTAGAACTCCTCATCATGTACCATGGTCCTGCAAAGTCATACAGATGTGTTTCCAACTAATCTTGGCTAACTGAGGTATTCCTCTTCATGACGTGTCATGGGCCAGAAGAGTCACACAGAGGTGATTCCAATTATGGGCCTACAAAATCACATATAGTTTCATCCCATTGGGCCATAGTCAAGTCACATAGAGTTGAAAGTTAGCAGTGTTAAGGTCTTAGCCAACCGTAGTGTTCCGTATATAGTATTCCTCACAGAACCACTCCTCAAGTCATTAATCACATCACAACATTCATTAATGACACCCTAGTGCATTAAAAAATATCTTCCTTGTTAATAGGGTCTGAATGCCGCAAATATCTCATCAATCAGACGCTTTTTTGGCATGATACAGGCATTTTAGTAATCAGGGGCCAGTTGTGTATGGGCCTGGTCCGACCCGATAGGATCGGACCGACCAACACGACCCAGGGGTCCCTCATACCCTAGTTTAATTCAACTGACTCGACCTAACCCGGTTTGATTCTAGGTCGGTGCTATCTAGTCTGGCTAGTGGTCCATGCCTAATGGGCCTCACTAGACCCAGCCTGGCCCTAAGGGCGTGGGACTGTCTTGTTAATGTGACTATGTCCCAGTAGTGCGGGTCTGGCCCACTGGTGTGGGTTTGGCCCACCTGTGCGAGTCGGTGGTGCACTACCCAGACGAGACGTAGTCTACTGCAAAGTTCAGCCTCCATTGGCCCAATAGACGTATGGGGCCCTCCGTTCGTAGTCGAGCGACTAAGGCTCTCCGAGCCACCCAGACAGCCTGAATGTGGGCCATCATAGCATGCGCCACATGGTGGGCATCGTGTCTCCCCATTTCCACCGCGGTCAGTTTTCCGCAACCTACAGCCACCACGCACCACCTCCACTGCCACCGATGTCGACAAAAGATGTTCAGCGGACCAGCGGATGTGCTTTGGTTGTTTTTTCTTCACGCCACCTACCCCTGTTCTCTTCAAGGAATGTCCTATTCACCAAAAAGGTCCCAGAATCATCTTTCCAGCACATTGAGGGTGCATCCACAAAGAACGCACATGGCATAGCTACTTGGGCCTTGTTCGTGTCAGCATGTGCCCTCCGCGTTAGAGGTTTATAATCATGGAGAGGCTCAAGGATTGTGGCTCAATCAAACAAGAGATTAACTAATCCTAAATAATAACTCCCAAAATAAAATCCACCCTCCTGAATAAACACACGATTCATGGATCAACCTATTTTTGGGTTGATATGTGTTCTTCGTTTCAAGATTTAGAACAGGGAATAACCTTAAAATCAAATAACCCCTACCTCATTGACGCTTGATTCCATAGTGTTTTTTCCTTGAGTTTTCAAGACATCGACGTCATTCATCGCTTCTGAATCCGTTCTTCGAGGTACATTGAAGATGTTTGATGTTCTTTGGTGTTTTTCATTCTTCATTGGAGAGTATGTTCACCATAGGACTGTCAAGTCATCCTTTCTGTTTAATTACTCATTCCCCCAATGCATCAACAATAAATAAAATTAAAACACATATCAACGTTTATGTTACACTGCAACATTGGATTTTTATGCTATTTCATTTATGAAAAAGCATTGCTATTATGCATCCTTAAAGCATCGCTACACTACGAGTTAATGAGACCATAATGAGCCTCGTCAATGCACCTTGTTGCTGCACCGCAGCATCTCCATCCGCCAATCAACGTATTAGAAAGTAAAATAAAATATCTTTTTAATGTTATTTTATTATTTTTTGAAAAATATGAAAATTATATTTTCTGTTGGTCCCTTGCCGTCCGAAGCTATGTCCCTTTTAGGAGAATCTCGATGCTCTGAATTTAACAGTGCCCTCGAATTTTTGATCTGAGCAGTAGTTAAATAGTTAGAAAAAACCCACCATCACGTTTACATAAGATTACTTAAAAAAGTTCAAAATTCTGTTCCGGGCTCACCGGTCCTCAGAATCATGTGTTGTCAAAACATGTGGTCTCTAAATAATTCCATATAAAAAAATTACATGGATTCTCTGAGACATTACATACTAAAATTGGTTCACTCCCCATTCTACTTCTTATTAAATCATTAGATATCCATCTTTAAAAAATTCATTTTAGGGATATATAATAATAGGCCCACCCCTCACATAATGAAAATCATACATAAATGTTCCATATAATGATAAGATATTCATTATATCGTAACTTCATAAACCATGGAAATAGAACACATTCCCATAACATTTCATCATTACATCATAGCATAACCCATGGAAAATAAAAGGGTTTGATAAACATCTCAACATCATAATAAAAACCCATCCATAGAAATAATATGGATGGTATTACTCGATAATATCCCTATTAAATTATAATTAACATTAATGGATGTTTTCAAAGATGGAAAATATTATTATAAAATCATTGAAATATTTATTTAGGAAAATACCCTTTTCATTTTGTATCCACTTGTTTAAAATATCTATTTTTCTAAAATATTTTAGAAAACAATTCTCTGAATAGAACCATGGGAAAAAATTAATGTAAAATTCAAATCCATTATAGGTCATGATGGTGGGAAATTATATTCATTTAATGATATGTAAAGCAAATATTCTTCTTCCATCTTCGATAAAAAAATTACTTCGTTTAGAAAAGGACATGAATATTATTTTTAAACCTTTTTGTAAAATGAAAAACATTGGTAAAAGTGAAACTAAAAAATCATTAAATAATAGTAAAAACATTCTTTAAAACATTTTATAAAATGTGGATATGGAATAAAAAGGTTTTCATATGAATGAGGAGAAAAAAGCCAGACATTTATTAAAAAACATTCAAAACCTTTTTGAATTCCAAATAGTGAAATGTTTTACTACAACATAAAACATACAAAAAAACCATATGAGATAAAAAAATTAATGGCATTTACAAAATATTTATCATATAATATCCTCAATATAAATTCAATCATAAACAATCTCCATTAATATAAGATTAAAACATAATTCCCTTACCTCGTTGGTATATCTTGAATTACAACCCACATGAATGAAATAACATCAAATGAAAAATTAAATAACATTAATATAAATGGATTTATTATATATTATAAAAAATTGGAACACAATAAACCATATGAAATAAATAAGTTGGGTATATAGAATATGTTTCACAAAAACAATATTAAGATAATAAAACATTACCTCTTGTTTATTCTTTCTTCACACATGTTCAAATAAACCAAATAATAAATATATATTTATTATTAATATATTATATAACTACATTCATATATAAATTACTACATATCATCCTTTTATAATTTCCAAATATCCATTCATTAAAATTATCATTTGGGTGAAAACGGGTCTGTTTTCCATGCATGTTTTAGTTTAATGGTTCTTTTACTTTCACATAGGTCATGGATTCATCATATTCATAATCATAATCATGAAGTAATTACAATATCTATTAACCATGTTATATTTTATTACCATTCAAATAAATTTTTAATGAAAATTAATTACATCACTTCATAGAAATGGTAATCCGTACATACGGATAAGTAATATTTCCACTATTTTGATGGTTGAAAATAAGTAAGGTGTATAAAAATCGACATTATAGAATCATTATTATATAAAAATATCATATATATATTCATTAAATCTATCCATTTACAATCCATGAAAAATGTAAATGCAGAACAAATCATAATGCATTGTGGAGGTGGTAGTCCACTCGCATGCACGAATGATGTTTTTATTTTCCAACAAATGGAAAGGAAATATGGTAGATAAGATATTATAATTATATCATAATTATATCATAAAATATATAATACAAGATTTAAATCCATCATAATAACCAACTATGAATTATGGTAAGGATAACTATTCATATCAGTATATGGTAGAAGTAGTCCACACGTACATGATAGTAATACTTTCAATTCCCATTTGTCATAAAGTGTGAGGATAATTTGGATTAAATAATAATATTTTTTTGAAAAAAAAAGATATAAATTAATCTCACAGCCCATAGCCACCAAAATGTATTAAATAAATAAAAGGTTATAGTTAACACATGAGGTGTAATGAGGTTACACCAACCGGCAATTAAAAAAAGTAATACACTTTAATGTTTACTTGAGAATATGATAGAAGGTGCACACTAGAATCTTCATCTTGTTTTTCATTTTTTCTAGTTTTCTCAATAGACTTTAATTCATAAGTAAGGATTGCCTAAGAATGAAAATTATTTCTAGAAGATTTATATTCAATGCAGCAGAAAAATAGCTCCATGCATTAAGCCATCCCTGTGTGAATAGATCCCTCAAGATCAAATATTTTATCTTTTTATAATGCTGATTATTATAGTGAATATTTCACCCAAAATCTTGAGCTCATCCTTCATATTATCTAAATATAATAACTCCTCCTGAATGTCAACAACTCAATGTAAGGATGAGAACTTTACTAATAAATATGTAATAAAAATGGGGTTGTAATCCATCTCTAAAATGTAGGAATCAATCATAAAAGAGAATTAGAGTCCTAGACACATTGAGTTAGTTATCATGAAAATAAACTGAAAACCAAACTATGTAGTAGGTTCATAGTGTGAAACAAACCATACAGATTATGAAAAGCATCCAAATAGCACTAGGTATAAAAAATCGTCACTAAAACAACAATCATGAAATTTTTTAAGAAGGTGAAAATTCCTTCCCAAGGTATCTGTTTAATGTTTAAAGCCAGATTTCCTTTATTTTCTTCCAACATCATAATGAACTTAAATTTTATAATTTCAAGGTGCATATAAGAAGTAATATTGAATAATTATATTTACCTTATAGTATATTCGGGAAATTTATATTATTATTTTATAAAGAATATAATATATTTAGAGAAATTAGAGTAAGAAATAAGTTCAAATAGGATGGGAAGTACTATTACCTCTTTTTTCATATACCTCCTTCTGATACCTTCTTAAGGACTATTTGAATTGTCTTTGAAGAATACCATATCCTCCAAATTATTGGATAGGGAATATAAGAAGATAATTGGAAGGGGTTTTATGAGATATATGGCTTAAAGTGTTGTAAAAAATAGAAATTTTGGGTGTCCTTTTATAAGGTAGGAAAGGGAGACACTTGTAATTTTCCAAAATTTTAAAATATTATAAGGTAAAATTCAATTAATTATGGTTTTAAATTGGATTAAAATTAAATTAAATAAGATATATGATCAAAATAAAACCATCCAATAATATTTATGCTTGTTTTTAGGTCATTTTAACACTTATCTATTTAGTTTGACCCCATGTTAACACTTTTTATCCTTAATTGTGGTAACACATTCCTCAATTATTGAGGCTTATAAATTTAATTCTAAGGTTAAAATTGGGAAAAATGGTCAAATGATGAAATATTCAACCATATATTATCTCCAAATTCCTATATCATGATTTTTATGATTTTCAAATCATTTTTTAAAATATTATTACAAAAAAAATACTATAAAATTAATTTTAAGAACTATTCACATATATTAAATTTAATGATATCAAGAAAGGCATGGAATTTGAATGTAAAATAGTTAACCATAAATTAAAAATTATGATCAACAAAAAAAATCATGTGACACCATAGACCATAAAAAATAATTATTTTTTTGTTTTTAAAATCATTTACTTTGATTTTTCAACTACTTTAATAAGGAATGAGTAAGAAATTGACATGAATTTGATGTCATTATATTATCACTAAAAACTAAAAAAATCCATCCTAAATTTTTTTATCATGTTAAAAATAAACTTTTCAATGCATTCATAACATCTTATTAGCCCTATGTGAACATATAATAGAAATTAAAATCAAGAGAGAGACATTTTGGAATTTTCCTTACCTGAAGTAAAATAAATTTAATTATCAAAGGAATATGGAACCAAAATATAATATATTCAATGTTAGGATGGATATGGTAAAATTATTATAATACAATGAAATAATTTAAAGTGTCGGGTTTATGTTGAGACCTTATATCGTAGTTTTAACTTTGGTTTACCCATTTAACTTAACTATGTTACAAATATTAACCATAGTTACTATTTATAATGAAAAAGGAAACTATTTATAAAATAAGATAATCCTTATTAAAAATTCAACATTATATTTTCAATATTTATTTTTAATAATTTTAATAAATAAAATATAAAATAAATTCATAAATTGAAACAAAAATCCGTATTTAGAAAATTGTTTTTTAACCAATAAATAACTTATTTGAAAATCATGAATATTGTAAATTAAAATGGAATTAATTAGTTATTCTAAATAAAATGTATCACATGTAACATTAAGACTAAATAAAACATATAATTGAATTTTTAAATTACTTAATTTAATGAAAATAAATGAAATTAATTGAAAAATTGTTATTTATCACTATTAACAGAAAAATAAATCATTTTAGTGAAATCCCAAAATTTTGAATTAGTTTAATTTTGATGTAATTATTTATAAAATTATTTTAATTTTATATAATTTAATTTATAAAATATTCATAACTTAATTATAACTTCCACACAAAAATCTCAGAAAATGTATTTTGAAGAAAATGAATCTTTAAAGAAAAAGAATTACAACACTAAAAATTGAGTGTATATTTCCTAATAATATCAATAAATTTTTACTGAGTTGATCCATAATATATATATATATATATATATATATATATTGTGATTACTTAAATTCATACTCTCCAATTCAACAGCTTGGTTATAATGTTCACATTTAAATTATAGCATTTATATAGTATATTAAAATTCGATTAAAGATCGGTGTAAAGTGTTAAGAAATATATTATAATTATTAGTCTATTAAACAAAAATTTAGGCTGTCAAGAAAATGATCAAATTCTCCTCAGACTACCTTTTGATCATGTTGATATGTCATTGAATAATGGGATTACTCTTGATATAGCTATCTCCAACCTCTTGAGGGAATCTTAGTATAAGGGAAACATTGAAATGTCTTTTTTAGAGAGAGGACCAACATAATGAGAACCTTAGTGGGTTCCCCCATGGATGACTACTAATTTGACATCATAGGGAGGACCTTTGTTCTATATAATTTCACTATCATTATAAGGACATCTATTATATATTCCCTAGGTAGAACCTATGGATTCACAGATTATTGATGAGTTAACAATGGGGGGACTCTTTTATAGTAGATATTCACATTGTGTGGAGGACCTTTAGAACTGATTTCATGAAATGGGACTTTATAATGGATAATTATTTTTACATGGGTAGGACCCCCATGTTATTTCTATGGGGAGGATCTCTGGAACATCTGATCATAATAATATAGGGATGAAATCCATGCCAATAGTTTCCTTCATCTACTGATGTGGAAATGGATGTCTAGCCCAATTTTAAAATATATTGATAATAGTTAAGAATATAAATGTCTATATGTGCATTTACATGATAATATATTACATATATACTTTGAAAATACTATCTTTTGGACTTTCTCATCTAAATAACTAGGGTTGGAACTTGGATCTTGATCTAAGTTGCATAGTATGGACAGAAACCCTCAAGAGTGGGAAACCTCTTTGGGGAGTCATTAGTGGTTGTGAAAATATATCAATTGAATACATGGTATTGTGAAGGAATACTTTATTTCCACTAAGATTCTACCAGGATACACTTTAAAACAACTCCATTGTTGATGGGAGTAGGAATATGGGTCTAATCCAGAGTTTTTAGGATAAAACACTAATGAGCAAGCTAGATTCTTGAGGGAGTAAGAACATGGGTCTTCTCCTGATCGACTATATGAAAATGAGAAAAATATATCCATATATGATAATGGGATAAATGATATAAGAGTTTTTATAGGATTCCATTGTAATATAATTATTATCATTATTTTTTGGAGTAGTAATATAAACATTCTATTTAGTTTTTAGAAAAATAGGGTAGTGGGTTCTCGGGATGAAAGATATAATATGACCATGTGGTAGAATGTTTTCCAAAATTTTAAGGAGGGATCTGTTGATATTTATGGGTGATGGTATATAATATTTCACTAGGGATAACACAGTAATATTATAAAAAAATATAGGATTGTTAGTTTGGATATGAGCTTACTCCTATATTTCTATTGGGTCCTCTTGATTGGCTACATATGTATATATGGCAATACGTATATTAGAATATTTTATATCATTAGTGGTTTGTTTTGGCTAATGATATTTCCTCTATGGTGATATGGTTTGGAAAATTGGGGTTTATATCACTAATGATTCATCAATAGAATATTTTTGAGTGGTTAGGGATGTGATGTTGGCAGTTGGTAGGACCCCTCTTTGGAAGCTCTTGGGTAGCTATAGGGATATAGTTGAAATCCTTCTCAACCTTACTAAAGAAATATAGGTTATAATATTTTTTCTTGGGGGATATAATCCCACTGTTTTTAGATATGGAATGTTTTTCACATATATATTCATGGTCCATAATAGGTAGGATGACGAATGAGGCCTCATTTCATTAAGGCTTTTACATTCCACCTCTAAAGTCGGAATGGATATGTTGATTTTATACTCCTAGTACAGAGTTTTTTCTAGCTACTTTTATAGTCATTGGGTAGGTGATAATGCCATCTTGGTATGTAGGTACGTAACATTTATCATAGATAAAATGTGTGTCTAGTGCGTCATCTATTGATGATGTCTGGGTAACATGATTGAATTTTTGTTTATCTCAGTATGGTTAGAGAATAATAAAATTATTAATATATTAAATGATATTTAAATATGGATTCAATGGAGTTCCTAAATGATAAATCCATAAACAAGGAACCACTTAGTGTAGCTTCAATGGAACAAATTTATGGTCAATAAATCTCTCCCATTAGTGAGGGGTTCATGTTGAGTTAACCATTCTCTTTCTGACACCCTCATGCATGCATGTTTTGAGTTAGTGGGGATTTTATTTCTAGTGGAGGGTGGTCCCTGGGACATTACTAATAAAAATATATGTTTATAATTGGTATATAGTCTTGGAGGTTGGACCATCTCTTAAGGGTTCAGGATTACTAGTATATTACTCTCTAAATGTATTAATACAAGTTAATAAATCATTCCCAATAACAATATTAGTACTAGTTACCTAAGTTCAAATGATTGATAAAAAACATTCAATGATTTAATTATTTGGATGTTTTATAGGTTCCACATATTTTTTTAGTGAATATACTATGGTTTAATGTCTTACAACTATTTTTTTAATTTATCATTTTCTATGGAGGTGGTATGTTTTTTGAAGTTGGGATGAGGCATATAAGTGTGCCTTTAAAAATATCATTTTTAATAGAATTAGATGAAATTTAGTTTAGTACAGTTTAATAGGTCAAGTAATTACTTTTTAGGTCACATTATATGGACCGAATTGGTTCCTTCTAATTTTGAGCAGACACACCCAATTAATATTCCTTTTAAGGTAGTGAATCTGATACCTATTCTAATTAGTCTAACAATACATGTAATTAAATATATGTTTTGAATTTTATTGTCATGTAGATCAATCTACAAGGTGATAGATACATAAAAATAGGGGGTGTGATATGTGTGCATGAACAAATCACTATAAGAAATTAAGTCTATATCCATGGTTTATAACTATGGCTATTGATCTTAAAACTGTGGCTATAGGTAATAGCCACATTTTAGGAAACTGTGGATCTTATTGGTGTAGAGATAGATCCATCTCTATATCCAATATTTCCACTATGGAAGCACTATTATATCCATGGTTAGAATATGTGGCTATTGGAAACTCCAACGAATTCTATAGCCATGGTTCAAAAATTTTGCTATAGATATATAGCCATTTTTTACACCACAATTGTAGATCTGTTGACATGGTTTAAAACCACGGTTACAACCTCTAATTTATAGAAATAAAAAAACAAGTTTTACCGCCACAGTTGTAAACTATTTCTATATGTACCTATTTCCATAAAAAAATTAACAGGTCTGCTACACCTTCCACACCCTGCAGCCATATGCTAAAACTCTGGAAGACCTCACTAAAATGACCATAAAATTCTATAATACTTAGACAAGGTGAAATGTGATTTCACTAATAGAAGAATAACTGAAATTGAAAAAAGAGTTGTAAATACCAACCCAATGAAGAGTTATACCTAAAATTAGAGTTGAAAGACCTCACTAAAATGTCTACTATTCTACTTCTACCTACTCTTTAACAAGAGAACACTCAATTTCAGTATTCTATTCACATTCCACTGCAGAATCAAGATCCATCTTCATCTCTTAAAACCGTGCAGTGGCCTCACCCAGCATCACCACTCCATATTACAATATTCCATCTTAGTGAGTGATAAAACATGCTACCGAACAAGTGTAGAACTATCTTCTCCATTCCCACTGACACTCTTTTGATTCCTCAATTGACTCCCTATATAAGGCAAGTGAGCACTTTCATCCATGACTAATGAAAACTCACCCAAGGTAGTGCAATAGGACATCATTATTCATTATCACTTCATGAAAAAATTACTCTGAAAATATCCAAACATTATCCATGATATCCCCCTAAAATAATCCATGTAACTCTCAAATTCAAATAATATGATCATAAAAAAAAGTTGAATCCATGAGACGTCAGAATGTGAAAACCAATGTAAAGTTAAGACAATATATTCATGAATAAATATATCAATTCAACAAAAAACCTCAACTAGAAGATACTACCAGGAAAAGCTCAAATAAAACTATACTGCATATGGGAGACTACATAATCAATGAATTAAAAATTGAAAAAATAGAACACAACAACATTTATATAACCCACTACAAGTGGGATCAGACTATAAGTGATGTGGTTTATAATTAATTTCTTTTCTAATGCATCCCATGTATAGAGATAAACCATAAATCATAATAATTCATCAGAACACTATACATCTTTTGCTTACGGGAAAAAGTCTCCATATTAGTAAATTGAGATAATTATTCTTTAACATTCTCTTTTTTGTTTATGACAGTAACTTCTTAATGATTCTTATCTTTATAAAGATATTTATAAACATTATCATCACAAATAAACTTGAATCTAGCCTTAGGGAAACCATATTTTTATAAATTCCATTCATATTTCAAACTAGAATCTAAAGAGGGGGATCTCCTCTTGATACCTTCATTTATTTTATTTCTACTATTCCATGCCAAATGACCAAAGTCAGAGAAAATAAAACACCATCCCAAAAAATAATAATTCAAGTGATATTGTTATCTTAGCTAAGGTGTGATTATAGAAAAACCTCTTCCATTATTAAACTCAATAGCCTCCATCCACATACACGTAGTATTTCTAGTTTTCCATATAAATATAATTTTGTAGAAATTATTATTTGAATATTACATACACCAGTTCCAGTAGATCTGTATTAAATATTCCTTGAATATATATTAATACATTTCATTATTCCTTCTCATGAATTTGTTAGATAACCCCCAAAAACAATCTTTTTATTTACTATTCGAAGCTCTATATCATGTTTTTTAATTCTAAAACCCTTCTCCATCAATTGTGATAATAAATTATTAATGTGTGAAATATATAGGTGATGGATCAAGGGAAATCCCCCAAAGGATATATATTTTCCCCTTGGTTTCCCATTGGGTTACAAATATATGAATCACCATCAGAATATCTGCACCATCAAAAAATAATGTTGTATAAAAACACGATTAAGACATTAATCAAAATAACTTATGGAATATAGAACCCAATCAAAGTACTATACTAGTATCTGGTATATCAGATATTCCTATATCCTAACTAACATATATCTAGTACATTTAATCCTACCATGGAATACATTAATAATAATAATATAACATATCACTCACTAATAAACATAAGAAAACCCTTACATAACATGCTCTAATTTATAATCCATAGGAAATTTAATAGATTACCTATCCCACTTCATACATAGGAATCTATCACGTTTTGATCCATAAGATCTATTTATATCCCATTCCAATTATATCTGACTCAGTTCGTTCACATCCGTGGTTATTAAATAGACTATATGACATAACCCTTTTCATCTCCAGAGAACTACAAACATCCCACTCTTAATATCATCAATTTAGTACTACTTCTATTGTGTATAAAACCTAAAGGAATATTCCCAAAACAAGATAATTAACCTATGAATGTTAGTGATCCCATTAATAAACCAACCCATTAGCCCACCTTTAGTATAATTACTAACTGATTCCTACTGTGACAATGAAGGATTCCCATCACTAGTCTTTACTAAGAGGTCAATGTATCATTATCAATTAAGATCTCATCTATCAAGAATATCGTTATTTCAAGATGATAATATTTATTCTAGAAGGATAACTAATTTATTGAAATTAGTTGATAGACGGTGAGAAAAAACCATAGTTCATTCTATTTTCCAATCAACCCTAAACAATTTGAACCATATTCCTTGATCACTTGAACATTGAATCTTCAACATAGAGGGGAAATAAAAGAGAACCGATGAAGGAGATTCAAGTAGTTTAAAGAAAAATAATTAATTAGGTACTAATATTTGAATTATTCATCATAAGGTTGTCGATTTTATGTAGTTAAATTTCATAGTGATGTTACTAAATAAAGTTTCATGTTTTAAAGGATAGTTTTTTGTGTTTGATGAAATGAATCCAAATAGTTTCTGTATGTTTTATCTTTTTATGAGAATGATCAGTTCATGTTTTCTGAAAATGAGGATATTTTCATCTCGAAGGTGAAGGAAATTTCATATTGAGTTGACTGGAATTTTATACTGACTACATGAAGGGAGATTAATGATAATCCATAATAATTAAAAATGTTTTCAAAATAATTAACTATAGAATTTAAATTAAAGGGTTATCCATATGGAACCAGACTCAACCTCATGGCATGCTGATTTTGATAATGAAAACACGAATCTTCCTTTTATTCCACTTTCACACATGTGCACCATTACATGTATATAAGGACACCTAGCCCCTATGTACATATTTTCATGGCCAAATATGCAAACAGGGGTCCCTATATATATGATTATATTTTCATATACCCCTTTTCACTTACACAGATATGAATTTACACATATATATATATACATAATCATACCTAGCCCCAATATATATATGAATAATTCCATGATTGAATATATATTAAGGGGAATATATATATATATATATATGTATATTCCTACCTATGCGTACACATGTAAGTCACCTTCAGAAATGGCGAATCAAATCCACCTTAATGAGATCCAAAATGAACTAAAAAATAAAAAGAACCCAAAAATCACAAAATTCCTAAATAAAATTAGGACAAAGAATAAAAATTGAAGAAACCTTTCATAAATCTAATGTCAATCTCACTCTCTTCAATGGAAGTGGATAGAACCAACCACAACATAAAAAAATATAATTTAATAGTGGGAATAATGTGAGATATAATTACTTCTTATATATATGTGATCAGTGTGTCAATTGTACTTGATAAATGATACAGGAATCCATAACCAATAATTTAAAAAATCATATTGATATGTACATCCCAATACTGAATAACATGATTGTTAATAATGGATTTTTGTTCAAATGAAATCCATTGTAATTCAATAAATACACCATGGAGTGTTATCACATATTTCCATAGTATTAAGAGGAGTTATCTAGTAATAATAGAGAAGGGTAAAGGTTTATAAAATAGTGGGAAGTAAAATATATACCACTAAGTAAACAAACATCATTGGTATACTATAGAAGTTTCTTTTCCACGAACATTCATCATAAGAAACCACCTATAAGGTAATAATGGGAAAAGAAGTGAGATATAATAACTTCTTTTATCAATGAGATCAGTGTGTCAACTAAACATGATAAATGACACATGACTCCATAAACAATAATGAACAAAGAAAATTTTAATGTACTGTATAATATCTCATATGTTCTCAACTCTCCAAAACAACATGACCAATTTGAATAAACAAGACACATGTCATTAATCTATATAGATTAGTACAACATATGTCACTCAACTAAGACGTGTTCAGTATATTTTTGAGAAAAATCATTATTATATTGAATGATATAGTATTTTCAAAAGATGTGTTCAGTCTAGTAGGAAAAATTTTTCTTATATCATAAATTAGAGAATTTTTTAGCTGAAAAATGTGAATGATAAAGAAATGTATAGAATCAAGAAGGTTATTGGCGGTATAGTTGAATGGTAGGATCAATATAAATATATCAATTCTGATGTCCTTGTTTGTGAATATGTACAGTAGTTATCATCATCCATTTTCTATGTCAAAAATAAATTGTTAGTTTAAAATATTAACAACAGGTCTCATATAACAAATAGAAAATATTGATGAATTATAATAGCTTGAGAAATAGAAAGAGTAAGAGAAATAGGGAACAAGATGATAAAATTGGATGTTTATTATTGATGGTGGGGATAATTATAGTAAAAAAAGCATAATAAGGTAGTGGAAGTATAAAGTCTCCCAGGAAAGGCCATTTCCTGAGAGCCCGACCAAATCTCCCATGATTCAGACTGCCTAGCCAAAAAATACTATACAATTTCAGCAGATAAATCGTATCATCCCTACAACATTTTCCCCACAATTTAATACCCACCCAATAATCTAACTACCCCAAAACCTAATATACTAAAAGTATAACACTACCCCTTAGTAGTTATACCAACTCCAACTTATTCCAATCTCTGCCAGCACAAAACCCACTTACCTAACATCCAATCTCTACCAGCACATACAAAGGAAGAGGAAAAAATTACATGTTCTTGTGAAAGTAAGAGAGGAAAAAAGGAATAATAAAAAACATCACATAAACAAATTTTCATAGTTCTAATGTGTGGGAAGACTCTTACTTTTACCTAAGTGGTTATCATTATAATGGTGTGGGATATACCTATGAGCTAGATACACCAAACCAAATTGTGTGGGATGTACCCTCAAGGCTATGGTGTGAGAAGATGGTTATTTCATTGGGCATGAAGTTCCATGAAGAACTAAAAATGATATGGAAATTTAATTTATATTGTACATCATTGATGATCATTTGACTTATAATGTCAAATGAAAATTTTGTGCATAATCCTTTCCTAAATGTATTCAAATATATAAAATATTATTCTTTTATTATGAGATCAAAGAAGACGTGACAAAAAATTATAAAATATCCTCAATTCAAGTAGTGTTAAATATTAGAAATATAAATGAGAATATAATTAGAAATGATAATTCAATTATTGTAAATACATAGAATAATTATACATTGCTCAGTATGATGAAGAGGGATAACCTCACTCTATAAATTAAGGAGCTAATAATGACACCATGAAAGTCTCTATGTTTATCAGAGTTCAAAGGATCTAGAAAAGGGATACAACATGTTATTATACAAATGGATTAGATGAAAAGAGTTATTTTAGTGATATTTTTCCTAAAAAACATTTGAATGAACAATGAATGATCAAGGTGTGTCAACCCAATTTCATAAAAGTATGAATATGGTTTAAAAAAATACCACACTAAAATTATAAAAAAATATCATTATTCTTTTCTCAACATCAACAACAAAAAACCAAGCTTAAATCCATTTAAATGGAGTCACCTACATTGATCAAACCAACTCAATATTGTCCTTGTAATATTTTCGTCAATCAGTGTCACTCAAATTTACTCTCCTATGAATTCATGTCTAACCCTATCTAATATTATTATTTACTCATCTCATTCAATTTATTTACTTTTATTATAATATCTATTCTAGATAAATCCATGAACCCAAAATGTATAAAAGATAAATTGTCACTCCAGCCAAGCAAAGTCCAAGTAGATAGACCTCAAGAGGAAGGGTATCCACAATTGGTGAACACAATTCCAGAGTCACTCCTATTGGAACAAATAATTTATTAACCTTATAAGATGAAACAATCATTTATGAAGATCTTCCCAACCATTCTATATATGGTCAAATTCAAAGTATATCACAATAGTGGGAAATAAGTCTTACCAAATAGTACTTTGTCCCAGTTCTCTTCAATTTCAATTCCACCACATTTTGAAAAACAAATGCCTCACCCAAGACAACTTTAAATGATAAATGATATGAAATGAGGAAATAATATTCATATAGATTTTGAATATTAAGAGATAAATGAATAAATAAAAGGTTTGTTTTGAAAAAAAATTATTTGTGATAATATTTTTAGTATTTAAAGTATAAATTGAACATTATTGGGAGAAGAGGAAGAAGATATTGATCTATCATGTCTGTAAAAGCTCATGAATTTTATTATTGATTTATCTTAAAAGGATTCATATTGTTTTTGTTTAACAATCATGAATTTATAAACATGTTTAAACCATGTAATCTTTTTTTTATCCATTTTAATTTTCTATTTTCCACTTGGTTGAATATTTGTGTGTGATTTTATTGAAATCATGTGTGTGAATTGTTAAATAAGGGAGGCTATAAGGGTAAATAATAATTCATAATTCTTGTGCTCTAAGATGTAATAAATTTTGTTTCTTTGAATTACATAGTGATATTCCAGAAGTGCGTGAAATATTCTTGTGAACTCAAGTTTTATCATCTGTTGTTTATAAAGAGGCCCCCTCCACAACAACTAAACTAAAAAACACCTAGGTTTGAATTCAAGCTAGCTAGTCATTTATGAGAGCACTCCCAGCCTAGAAAACATAGTGTATGGAATGTGGTATGAAACCATTCTTGTAGATGTCTTTCAACAAGATGCTTCATAAGATGAACTGAATGTTTGAGGGAAAAAATAATACATGAATTATATATGGAAATTCATGAAATATATGTGATATTTAACATTCATAGAATGTTTAGTTTGGATATAAGGAATAAAGCAATAGAAAATTTAATAAAAAATTTAAATTCACTATTATGAAAATATATATATATATATATATATATATAGAACCCCAAAATAATATATATAAATACATTTTTGGTGATAAGTAACAAAGATAACAAAATAGTGTAAAAAATCACTAATATAGTTGATAATGGATTATATATGTAAATTATACGTATGGGGTGATGAATATTAGATAAAGAGTCATCATATAGAGATCGTAGATGAAATTTCAATATAAGAAGTTATAAATAATAAGATGTTAATTTGATATACAAAGAGGCAAAAATACCTTAAGGCATTGAAAATTTGGAATATATCAGTTTGGAAGAATACAGTGGTGTATAGTTCATAATATATTATTTAAAGAAGTAGATATAACTAAAATAATTTTAGTTTTAGGTATTATATCTCAAAGAACATATTTATTTAAAGTGTTTTATTAAACTCTTGTAAAAAATCATGGATGAGTAGTAGACTTCTTTTACACCCTTATTAATCATCTATGAAATAAATATTCTATAGATGTATCATGGGAATTGAAATTCATGTATGACATATTTGTGATGATTTGATAATAAGTACAATGTAGATATGATAATCCATAATGTAAATATATAACATATTATGAAATAATGAAACTGAATTTTTTTTAAATTAGATTGTAAATACTAAAATTGAAAATTTTAAATTTGATTGTAAATACTAAAATAAAAATTATCAAATTAGGTTGTACTCACAATATGATATGAATACATTACTATATGCACTAATTTGTTTGGAAAAAATTATTAAGAAATATACAAATAACATTAGAAAAATTTTAATATGAAAATACAAAATCATGTAACCAAATATAAGTTATGGATATGTAGAAATTTAATTTTTGGAAAAGAGGATATATAATATGATTATATAAGATATTACTATAAAATATTCACATAGTATATGGAACAAAAATAGCTAACAGTAAGAGGAATTGAATATTAAATATTATCAAGATAATTTAGAAAATGGACAATCTTACATAAATAGTCATCATTCAAACTAAATAGTCTGTGAATCCCATTTCTGTAGTGTTATCAATTAAGGACATCAGTTGTATATGATTTTATTTTTATCTCTCTCATTATTCATCCTTGTTAAGTGTTTCCAAAATCATTAAAATCATATTATACGAATTAAAATGAAATTATAAATTAATGTTCAGTTAGTCTTTTTATACATCATTTTTTTCATGTTTATATCCACAGTATATGGATTTAGATTATCTATATATATCAACCTTTAAAAATTGAAATATATTACACATTTATCAATATGGGGATATCTTGTTTTCATTAAAATATTTGAGAAAATGTATCAGTAATAAAATAATAAACCATCTAGTTTGAAATACTAAATAGAGTAGGGTGATATAAGATAAGGAAAAAGATAAGACAATATATAGGAACATTAAACATTGGATTTCAATATGTTCAAAAAAGAAATTTTATAATGTATTTGAAATTTAGAAAAATTTTATAATTCTTATATTGTGAAAAATTCATATAGAAGAATTTTTTTTAAAGAAATGCGATTAAGATTTCTTGATAGTAGTAGGGGTATAAAACCAATCATTATACAAAAGTAAACATTATATGAATATAAATATATGTCACATCAAATACATGTTATATTTTATGTTATCACAATAAAATTTATTTTTTATTGAATATTTTGAATGATAAATTATAAATACATGGGAATCAAACATATATCGTTTTAAATTACACTATATACATAATATGCCGAAACTTTTTAAAAGACATTGAAATAATTAAAATGTGTAAGTATTTTAGATATTTTATTTCGTCATTGAATATAATGTGTAACACCAATATTTATTATCATAATTTTACACAAATATATGGGAAAAGTGACTAATAGATAACTGTTTTTAGTACTCAAATACCATGCTTTAAAATCCAATCAATACAGAATATTAGTGAAAAAACTATAACATAAATGAAACTAATGGAAAAAATATATGCTATTTCATTACATATAAAATAGTATTGGTCCGATAGTCTGGATAAAATAATATTAGTATTGGTCAAATTCTATATAATATCAATTAGAATTCAAACATTGAAAATGCACATGAAGGATTAAGAAATATGTTGTTTCCTTTTCATTGAACATCCCTGAGTTTTATTTGAAATTATGTTCTTAATAAATGGAACATATAAAATAATTCTAAAAACAATGAAACTATGGATGTGGGACAAATATATTTTATATCAAATATAATTTCAAGAAGTATAGGAAAACCTTTCAAATAATAAATGAAATTGAAATCTAAAACTTTCTATATTTTATCTTAAAAATAAAAATAAACATTCTATAATTTATCATAAAAGGATTCCTTCAAAATGGATTGAAGAAAGATAACTTCAATGGAAATTACCATCTTTCCGTCTAAAAACATTTCCCAGTTATTTTATTATGAAATTTAATTTATAAAACAAGTAAATTTTTGTTAAGAACCACAATAAACAACAAATTAAGGTTAGATGACTACCTATAAGTGATAATAATAATGAAAAAAATAAATAAATAGTTACAGGTGATAAGATTTTCATTGGTGGAAATAGAAAAATAGGTAAAAAATAAACCATGTGATCACATGATTTCAAATAGAAATAGAAAAAATTATTTTATTAATAATTCGATTGTGTTATGAAACCAAACAACAATGAATATCCCTAGAAAATCAGAATTCAATGTTGAATAAAATATAGAAAACATTAACCATAAAAACTCATATGAAACTAACCATTCTTTACACCTAACTAAAATGTGGATTCATCTTCACTGACTCTTCACAAAAACCCTCTATCGAATCAAGAAATTTTGATAAAGGAACAACATGACAATAAGTATTTATTATGGTTGTGTAACTTCAAAAAAATAAATAATCATCATTATTTGAACCAAAAAATTGAAGTGTGCTAAAAATGATTAGTGGTAAAGTAAATAATATAACAGGTGATGATGGTATCATCATCAACAAGAAACATTGTTAGTAAGATTAAGTCCTCAGGAAAAAAATATCTTTTTGAAGTCAACATAGACCCATGTGAATTAATGGGTGAAATGAGAGATTAAAATAAAATAATATAACAAAGTAACAACTCATTAAATTTTTTGGGTAACTAATTCCACAAGTACAACTATATTTTTACAATTTTAATATTTAACATGCATGCTAGATTTTAAATATTAGAAAAAATCACCATTTCACAACCTTTAAATCAAGTGATAGAATGACATGGTCAAAGAGATATTAAAAAAACCTCATCCACTAACACAACACAATACATAATCCTCAATTGTGAACACTTCTATTGAAATATAATACAATGGTTGTCCTCATGTTAATTGGATTGGAATATATTGACCATATAATTCTTGTGTGTTAATGTGTAAATGTTATTTTAGCTGCTACACAATCAAACATAACTCTATAAAATTCCTCTTTTCATAATAGATATTTTTTTTGAAAATTCCATTAATATTAGGAAATTAATCATAAAAATATTGTGGTAATGAAGATTATCATTTTATTAGAGATTTTATGATATAATCTTGAAAAGTACCAACCTAGTTGAGAATTATTACAATTCTTTAGTACATGAAATGATAAAAAATAATATATATATATATATATATATGTCTCTACATCTAGAAAAATCAATAATTTTCATAATTAAATCATATGTGTGAAACAAAGGTTCATGAAAATTATATCATAACAAAACCAATTCATAAACATTGGAGGGATTAATGGCTTCATTATGCAGATGGGGGAAAGGATTTTGATCTCCAAATTACGAGTCAAAATAAACCTTATTAATTCCTTTGTATTATTTGATATTAAGTCAGTATTGGATGTAGAGTAAACATAATGTGAATGGTAAGAAAAAAACATAACTTTTTTAATTTATGTGTAGTTTGCTTCTGTAAAAATTCACCAAAGAAGGTACCATTATCTAGGATAAATAATTAATTCATTTGGTGAACATATATGGTAATGAAAAGTTAAAATATATTGTTATGTGATAAGAGATGAGGTTCTTCCCAAAAGAATTTAATACCTTTGATATATGACATACAGTAGAAAATAACTTCAGCGTAGGAATGAAAATGACAACAAAGATGTTAAAATCATATGGTCAGATTGAGGGAGAGGTGGTGGAAGATTAGCTTTACTTGACTATAGGTGGCCTAGAATTGATACTGGTAATCCTACAATTTCTGAAATATAAAATCTTAGACAATGATGATACAATCATCCCTAATTAAATTCATAAAAAAATATCAAAAAGAATACCCAATGCAGTAGGTCAAAACCACTAAACCCTATCCAGGACAAATATGAAAATTAAGAATACATGAAATGGAAACAAATAAATATCACCAAGTGAAAATTAGAGAGGGTAACAATATAAAATCAACATAAGCCTAATCTATAGAAGAAATAAAAGGGTGTTTGGGTGTCCATGTTGGAGGATAAGGGTCTCAGGTAGGTTGGGTGGCCGCATCGAAGGAGGACCATAAATATAGTGTAGCCACATCAGAGCCACATTGAGTGGTAGCGAGCCACATCGGTGAAGGTGAGTTATAGTGAGGTGGGTATGGGGGTGTCGAAACCATGTTGTCATGGAGGTGTTGGGGGAACATCAGTGGGGAGGTGGGAGGGCTTCACCAAGGTCATGTTGGTATGGAGTTGGGGATTCTATATCAGTAGGGAGGTGGGAAGGCTATGTCAGAACCATATCAGTGGGGAGGTGGGTCGACTAACTCGTGAGGAGAGGAGGGGGAGGGGAAGGAATCATGTGGGAGTTAGGGGGGGGGGGGAATAATTAAGAATCATAATGGAGGGATAGGTTGGAATACTAAGGGAAGTGTAAGGAATCATAAGGGAGGATGGGGTTGGGTGGAGTAAGTGCTAGGGGAGCCAGATTCATCCTTTGTCCTGTGGCTTTAGGTTTGTTGTAGCCACAGTTTTTATATACCATGGATATAAATCCATGGATCTATGTCAAAATTCTATTAGTTACACTATATAGTTCATAATTTCAGGTAGTGACTCAACATATTAAGATACAATTCCACTTATGGGGATTACGACCTAGTGAAGAAGAGGATGGTTTCTACCCCAAATTAATGGTCCACGATATGTGTATGGATCATTGAGTGGAACAAAGGGGCAATTGGATTCTTGACGTTTGTTTGGTTTCACGATATGGAATATATAGGATGGGAATGATGAGATAAATAAGGTCTCATCAACTACCATATGATAGATACCACTGTTATCAAGGGAATACCATTAGATGATTCATAGGTAATAAGGAACCCAAGTAGATGAACATGGAAAATAAAGCACCCGGGTAGGTTATCGTAGTGAATGGGAAATCGAAGTTGGTGAACTGGGAAAGGGTGTGCCCAACCATTAGACTAGAGAGAATATGGATTCATAGTATGGATACCGAAAAATGGTTCCTTTGTATTACACTATGTTATTATAAAGCCCATATATAGGAACTTTGGGAATAGTGCACCCATGTATAGGATTGAGTGAGAATGGAACCACAGTGTGGAATTAGGTGAATATAGCACATAAATTAGGGACCTAGGTGAATAAGGCTCCTAGGTATAGGACTGGGTGAATATGGTGAATAGGTGTGGGACATGGTTAACATGCTTTCTATATATCAGACATTGGATAACATAGAATAAATATCTGGGATGAAAGAACATATTTACATGGAATACCTTTGAAAAAACAACATTGGGAAGATCCATTATTGAGGATGGATTTCCCTGGTTTCTCGATGGGTTCTCTAAACAATTTTGTTAAACACCAATCTTGGATTTGAACTAATAAATGTGTTCATTGTATGTAAAAATATATTAAAATAAGAATAAAAATTTGCTACCTTTATTTTCCCCTTATAATTGAGTCCAAACGCACTTTAAGGGGAACTTGGATGAGCTAGTTGTGGATGTAGAGGATTATTTTTTTCACTCACCCCCTATTCCATTTCAAATCATTTTTAAATTAATGATTTGTGGGTCCTTATATAGTCATTCGGCCTAAGGTTCTTAGTTAACCACATATGGCTCCCAACTACTTCAAGTATGGAGTGTATTTTGGGAATGAGTAAGGTTAGGAATGTGGGTCCCCATGATTCTACGCATCAAAAATCATGTGGGAGGCCTAACTATTTTAGGAATATGTGCACAACTTGAGGTTTGACATTGTCACAGGGAACACAACCATCTTTTTCTCCCTATGGAATTATATTTACAAATGAAAGGATATAACTATTTCTTTATTAAAATGTATATTACAATAAACAATTCATAAATTTTAACATGATATAAATATTTGTAAATAATTATGAAAAATGATATTAAAAACTTTTTATAATTGAAATTTTTTTTATGAACATTCCCTAACATAGAGAAAAATTTATATTTCGCATTTATTATAATATAAATATTCAATTTTTCAAAATTTATATATTATTTATTATGAACTATTTTATATTCCATAATATATTACATTCTTAAACAAATTTTTATTCATATATAAAATTCAATATTTTTGTAAATACATTATGTAAACTAAATATCTCATATTTTCAAATAATACCTTTCAATACAAAACTTTTGTTTACTACAATAAAATATTTTATATTAATCCTTATATATATATAATTAAACAATGAAAATTCACTTTGAAACTAGATATCACCAAACAAAAAACATTCCATGGTTTAAAACGTCTATCATATTTGGAGTGGGACATCTAGACCCATTCAATTGAAGGTATGTGATAATTTCAAGAAAACAATCATTGAAAAAAACTATAGAAATATTTTTCCAAAATCAAGTCAGGGTTTCTCCTGCATCACATTCCAAGGAAAGAATCACTATTTTTAACAGGAAAATAATTTCTTACATTAGTCTTTATAATTCTCATTTTAAATCCTCAACATGGATTCACACAGATATGGCATGGTGTTATTACGGAAATAAAATTCCAATACTAACCATGGGAATATTTTTAGAAAACCATGAAATGATAATATCATATATATATATATATATAACATTATAATATTTATCAAATAGTTTCATACTATATTTCTAAAAACCCTGATGTCGTTTGATAAATATTATAAAACCACACTCTGTTTCATCCTAAAAGATGTTTTTTTTTAAAAACATAAAAAACCGTAATTATTTTCATGAAATACATTGTGGCTTTAGAAAAAATCATTTTTAAATTTTTATTCCTTTCAAAAACTAAAAACTAAACACATAGAATGCTTCATTTGATACCATTTAAGGGTTTTCAAGGGGAAACAATTTTTCTAATACAATGAAAAATAGTCACCCCAAACACTATTTACTCAATATGCATCCCTTCATAATGTACAAAATAAAATAAATCAAGAATTAATATATTTTTTAATGTTAATATAGTCTGTACAGGATTCTTAAAATGAGGTTTATAGAGAATTATGATTAGAAGGAAACTGAATTTTTCCTCCTATGGTATCTATTGGTTGAATAAATATCCCAAATCGTGGGATGTATATTTACCACTAAAAAACCTGATAAAACCTAGTTTAAAGAGAAATAGTTTGAGAGATAGAAAACATAAATAGGGGGTTTAGGTTCCTCACAGAGATTGAATCACTATGTAATGAATTTGACTATATCATTCCAAAACTAATATAAAATAAATATATTCCTCAAATTATATCAAATGTTTTTAAAATATTTTCCAATTAATTGGAAGATTTCATAATTGTTTCATAATTTAAAAATCTTTGTAACTCTAATCTCATCATTTTCATAAATAACTTAATATATAAGTAATTCATTTTAATGATTAAACTCATCAAATAATTACCAAATTATGATTAAATTGAATTTGATTGATTATGGTAGGAGAAGGGAATGTTGTAACATAATTTATTTACAACCATACACTAGAAAACAACAAATTGACTCTCACTATGTCATTGTTTACAAAATTATAAGCCACAAATGGGCTTACTACACCACACCATGGTTTGATCTTTTGTGAATATTTCTAACAATCTCAATATACATATAATTGATAAATCCTTATTTTTTAAAAAATACTATGCTCTTATCATATGAATGATAATCAATAAATCTATCATATATTTTATTTTATGAATATGTCATAAATGTATTGTGTTTGATTCATATTGACTTTGTTTTATACAAAATATATATGATGAAATTGTGTGTTTTCCATATAATACATGTAAAATATTTCATAAGAATTACTGAAATGATCTTTTAAAATGCAGGATATAAATAAATTATATTTCTATATTTTGAAATTAGGTTGTGTGAAAAAAATATTTTATTAAATGTTTCCTAAATAAAGATATCAAAATATATTATCATATATACATATCTTTTATCAATAGGTGATTGAAATATAAGAAAATATTTTATTACATGAATCTATGTTATGTTTTGTGAAACTATATTATGTTATGACCATTTAAAAAAATTTCAACTAATATTCATGTCCTAAATAAATTGTGTTTTTTATATATATTGTGTTATGAATATTAATATTATATCATATAAATATATTTAAATTATTATGGACATATATCTAATATCTATATGAGGTTTTTTCCTTATATATTATGTTTTCTGGTTAATATATAAGTAAATACTATGTTTTATGAATAAAATTTCTATTTGGCACACTTATAAAATGTTATCTTCATATACAATTCCAAAATAATTTTTTTTATAGATAAATATTTTTTTCATTGAAGTATTTTATTCTATTATGATATTAAATTCCATGTGGATATATATTTCATGAATATATTCTGTTTTTGAATATATGAGTGGATATTATGTTTTCTTCATTTATTTTATGCACTATTTTATCCATGGTTTTATAAAATTTTCTCTTGACATATGTTCTATAAATAAAATATATTTTTGTATATACAATTTATACTCTTCTAAAGAGGACTATATTCTATCGATATATTTAATATTTTAGAAGTTTATTTTTCATAAACTCATTATGACAAATCCTTATCACAAACCAACCTAGTTAAATCCCTAACCGATCACTCGAGTTGGCCCGTGACAAGGTTCGATGAGAATTCTCAATCCTCATAGGCTAGCAACCAGTACCAGGAATCAAGAAAAAATCATTAAGAAATATTTATCTAAGAAAATGACATAGAAATAAATGAATATTAACTGAACAGTAAGAGTAAAAACTAGAATCAAGAAGTAAATAATACTATATATACCCTCATGTGACCCAGTAGGTCACTAATAGACAATGAACCAACATCACTCTATGATGACCAAATCTGAGTTGGAAGTTGTAACAAAAGCTAAAAACAAAGATAATGTTGTAGGTGAGAGTATTAAAAATCAGTAGGTGTTCCCAAATAGACTATTCCCTAGGCCATACCTTTAAAAATAAAATCAAGTCATGATAGTTTGAAAATAAGGCATATAAAAATATGGTTTCTCAATTATATTCAAAAACAAGTAATAAGATTCCATTTTCAAGAAAACCCACTTTTCATTATATATTAAAAATACTGTCGAAAGTAAGATAGATTTCCAATTAATCAATTATTAGAGGTATGATGATACAAAAAAGATCCAAAGAAATAAAAAATTATTAGGTTCCACAAAATGGTAGAAAATGAATTATTTTTTATTATTTAAACATGTAAAAAATACTAAATAATGATTTTCTAAAATAATATACTAGAAAATTATGGGAAAATGCTTGCAAGAAACATGGTAAATCCTTCATTATCTTGGGTAAGTGGGGTCCTAGGATACTTATACCTTAGTGATGAATACAAACAAAAACCCACAACATCCTCATACATGAGTCACTAGAGGGTAATAACATCCCAATCTTCAGTGGTCTCCAATAATCATCATATGTATAGTTAGTGTTGTAGCATCAATCCAGCCTGGGGGAATAGGGTTTCGACCCTACCGGGCCACCTAGAATACTAGACCTAGTCTTCTCCCTAGTTACATGGGTTCCCATGTGCTCTGTTCCCAAAGGTGGTGAGTTTTAATCAAGCTAGCATATATATACATATCCTTTTCATGACCCAAAACCCATTCATCTTATCGCCACCAATCTCCATCCTTAATAAAATCCCTTGTTCCAAGTCACTCATCCTTGAACAAGCCTCTTGACTATGATTATATCCCAAATCATAAGTTTGATACATATATTAAATTTATATATCAAAGGGGCATGGCTCAAGAGGGGGTTCCGAATTTTTTAAAACATTCTCAAAGTGACACCCATGCCTTATTATTTTAAAATGAAAAGTTTTAGCTTTAGAAAACAATAATTCAAAAATATTTTGAGTTCCAAAACCAATGATAAGAACAATTGAACAATTAAGTAACCACACATTTTTAAATAGGTTTAAAACATGTTTAAGTAAAGAAGGTCCATGCTGAATGCTTAGAGAAATCATGGGTAGTGAGTGAAAATACATTTCTGAGGAAAAAAATAAACATTTTATATTATATAAATTTCATATAATTAAAAAAAACATATATAAAATAATCAAGCAGTTATGGAATTAAAATTAGGGGTCCGAGTAAAATAAACCTACCTCAAAGTTAATGAGCTTTGAAAATATAAATCTTGAAACTTCCCTTTATCACCTCACAAGCATATGGACAGCCACATATGTATAATTAAATCTATCCCATATGTACATATTGACATGGCCATGAAAATGTACACGCAGGTCCTTATATATATTCTTACACACACATATACCCTTTTACACTTACACACAAATGTATTTTTAGAAAATATATTTTAGAACTCAGGGCCCCAATATACATATTCATACCCCCATGAGTTAAAATATATTTAAAGGGGGAACTTACATATATATATATATATATATATATATATATTCTTACCTATTCATATGAATGTAAGTCTCATTTGACTCTGGTGACTTGAAATTGCTTCAAGGAAGACCAAAACGCACTAAAAAAATACCAAGAACCCAAATATCACCAAAAGACACCCAACAAAATTGGAAAAATAAATATGATTAATGAAAACCCACCCAAATGGAAGAGGGGATCTGAAATGAACCAAAACACATTGCCTTCGGTGGAGGATGCTGTAATACACAAGAATATGACTCAAGGGACCCATTACACACCCTAGAAATAAGAACCAATGTTAGGATCAAGAACCTAAAACCCCTAGTATTTGGACAAATCACACACCAAAAGAGGGGAAAAGAAAAAATAATAATGGTGATGGATAGAAAAGGAGACCTTAGTTCATGGTGTTAACACAGAATCCTAATGAAATATGGAGGAGATTTTAAGGAGGAGAGGGATATAAGAATGTAGAGCACGCGGCTGGAGAGGTGAGGGGGATGAAACACAAGATATATAGGGGGAGGAGAGGGGAAAAATAAAAGGGTAAGAAATAAAAAAATATGAATAAAAAAATAAATTAAAATAAATGTTCGTAAAACTTGGCCAAATCGTATGGTTTTACATCACGGTTTTCCCAATCATGCACCAAGCATGTACACAACATTACCAAAGCTAAACACCCCACACACAGTTCCCCTAAGCGATGAACTGGTTTGGAAAAAACATGTACCTTATCCCTAAAACACCCAAGACCCTATGAATTATCGGGTGAGATTTTCATGGTTTTAAAAACTATTCAAATTCCATGAAAAATAGATCTGTCAATTGACATAATCTAACTTCATGATAACCACATGGTTACTCCTATCCATGTGGGATAATAATGCAATAGATAAAAATACTCATAAATTTAAATTCTGGTACCCCAAATACTAGAACTCATGCCTTATCAAGCATAATATATAATAAAAAAATTAAATAAATAATGTAAAATAGAAGTGTCAGGTTGGGGTGTGAAAATTATCCCCACTATGAACACTTTCTTCCCCCATAAAGTCACCATGAAAAATGTGAAAAAAAATCCATGACACTAAACTAATCTAGACCAAATGAAACCATGTAACCCAATGTGAACTTCCAACACCATAAGTCAAACCCGACCAACTCTATAGAAAATGACAATGAGATACACATGGGAAAGTGAGGGGTATCCCTAATATTATAGAATTGACTATAACATCAGTTCCACTAAGAGGAACAGTCAATAAAACCACCCACTAACATGATTAGACTTCAACCATATAGACTCAAACAAGACACATGGCTTTGAAAAAATTAATAATTTCACAAGAAAGATGTATCCCAATACGATTTCCACCTGAAAACCAACAAAAATCCAAAGGAAGACTAACCATGTTCGAACCAAGGCCTTGAAAAGCTAAAACAGGAGTCTAGTTTGTGTTTTTTGGAAATATAGGCAGTTTTGATCAAGGGGTTTTCAAGGTAAGTGCCATTATAGCACAAGATGAGTATAATATTTAATTTTACATCATTTCATAGTGTTTTAAAAAAAATTGTCTCCAAACTTTATTGAAATAAAAAAGGTCTTTTTTAGAAAAGGACATTGTGAGAAAGATTAAAAGTGAATTTGAATGTTGCACACAAGTTGTGTTTCAGGATTTTCCCATTAAAATACAAAATAAGTAAATAATTGCATTAATGATTTTTTTATGATAAAGATGATTTGTGTGAAGGTAATTATTTCATGCAGAGTAGATGGTGAAAGATTCTTATGCACCTAACATGATGTTGAAATTAAGTTAAATGAAAGTGAAGATTCAAGATCGACACATCAAAATATGGAAAAGGAAGGAGTTGTGGAAAAAATGTGAATTTGTGAAAGCGATCTTATGTGGCATGAGATGGAATAGAAGTAACATGCACTTAGGGTCATACCGCTCTATAAATATGTAGCTACCACTAGTCAAGACTTATAACATTTTCCAATGAAGATTTGGTGTCTCTGCTTCATGAAAGAGTTGTTTGCAAAAGTCTTTCACAATAAAAAACATGGGCATAGAATGTTCATTATGTCTATTATGACCAAGTAAATATCATGTTTTGGTTTCACTAAATAAAAGGGTTTCATGATAGAAATCTTGCACAAAAATCCCAAAATTATTATGCAAGTAAATGTGTTGTGTGAACATTTTTTAGATTTCTACTAGTTGGTGTTGAATATTAAGTTTGTTTGATAAGTGATTTCAAGTGAATTAATTATGTAATATAGTAGAAGAAAATTCGCATGCATGTCAGATACAAATACTTAAATTCCAATCTAAAAAATACCTTCAAGTCATTAAACCAAGTTAACATTCAAAAAAATAAGTTATCTAGGGGAGTTGATAAAAGTTTTATGAGGGTGTATTTGTAATTTTCCTAAAATATTATAAAGACAGTGTTCCTGGAAAAGAGTCACTATGTCTGAAATTTTTTATTCCAAAAATAGTAATGATTAGTGGATTTTTTCATGATTAACACATTATCAACGTATGCTCTTTAGACTATCCCTTAGTGGTGAACCAAGTAATTTTTTTTGTTTTATCTTTTCATTTTTTTGTTTTCATTCTACATGATTCCATTATATAGGTTTAATAAGTTACTACCATTGTGAGAAAAAGATATGTCATTTTAAAATAAAAAGTTGGCACCCTAAGTATCCCCTCCCCTTGCAAGGTGTTCTGGGATCCTAAAAGTGATATCAGTGACTACAGGTTGTTAGAGTTTAATTTGTCCCCATTAGTTGTCATGGAGAATTCAGTAAATTTCAGGGGAGTTCCCCTCATTGATGGAAGAAACATATAGATTTGTAAGAACAAGTTGATATCTCATATAATATCCCTTACAATGGAAGTTCTTTTTTCTACTAAATAAGGGATTCAGGTCACTGGTGCAATATGACATTCTATGACTGAAATAGATAAGAAAATTATTTATATAGATTCCAAATAATATAATTCCATTACTATGGATCTATCAGATACAATCTAACTAATGGTGATGAGTTTCACTACATCCATTTCTATGTGGTAAAAATGTGAAAATATATATGAAGGTGATAACAATGTGAAGGTGGTCAAACTCCATGATTTTTCACAACAATTTTGATGAGGTGAAGATGAATCCTGATGAAAATGTAGATACCCTTTTCAATCAATTTATTGAAATTGATGGAGAAATTTGAGGATGGGGTGAATAAATTAATGATGTTGACATCATGAATAATATATTTAAAAGTCTTCCACATCTCTATAATAAAAAATTATCAGCCCGTTTGGTAATAGATCTGTCTAAAAATTCACTTGAATATCAGATAAAAAGTCTGGAGGTTTATGAAATTAGAGTCAAACCAGAGGATGCAACAACTTAACTAATAAAGGAAATGGAATTCAAATCCATGAAAAAACAAGAGTTTTCTGGAGATAGAATTGATGAATATGATGAGGAATATGAACTTATTTTTCTTTTTTCCATGAAATTCAATGGTGGAAAGTGGATATTTGAATGAAATATTCATATGGCCTATTTTCAATATGGTATAGTTAGTCAAATTGCCTCTCAGGTCTCAAGAATGTTTTACGATAAAGAAATTGAGGCTCAAAACCTGTAGAATCTTCTGCAAAGGATTCCCCAAAAAGAGAATTCAAATTAAGAAATAAAATTATAGAGAACAATTATAATATATAAATAATAAAAATATGATTATTAATATTTTTTGGATGAAGATATAGTGTATATATCAAGAACCTAAGCGTCCATGATGGATATAGTTGAGAAGTCTGAACCATTAAAAGAAAAAGAAAACGATAATTAGATGATTGGTGTTTTTATATTAATTAAGAACATGAGGATTCTCTTGATAATATTTAATATCAATGAATGGGAAATAGAATGATGATATCCACTCTAGAAGAGTCATCAGATTATATTTAAAGGCTTGAATCCAAAATTGATCGATTTAAATAATGAGAATAATAAAATCCAAAAACTCTTGAAATCTCGAATGATTTTTTAGAATTTAAGATCCGGATAGAAGAGCATGAAAAGGGCATAAATGAACTTACATAATGACCAGGGGATAAATCTATGATAGTTTAGGGGCCTGAAGAAGAATTTGTTAATATAAGGAGTAAACAAGAAAATGAATCAAATTCAATGGAAACAAATAAGAAATTATATTTTAGAAGATTCTCATATGCAAAGCTATTAAGGAGGTCTATACGTGGTTCTGAAGTAGTAAAAAAAGAATTGAATGATCAAAGATCAACATTTATGGGGAAAAGTGGAATTGGTAGTGATGCTAAAACATCAAAGGCATAAAACATGACGATCCAAAACAAAGGGATGTATAAGATTCACATCTCACAAAGGCACCACTTTTCCGAGAAAAGAAAACTTCAAATAAATAGAAAAGTGAGAAGAAAATTATTCCCAAGTATCTAAATATGATTTCTAGTAAAATACTCTTATAAAATATGCGAACATGAGGATTAATGGAAGTGATAAGACATTTATTATTATAAAATGTGAATTTTGTGACTTTTTGGGAAATACAACGTCATATTGCAAAGCTAAAAGAATCTATGTAAATGGGTATGATCTTAGAAGTCAATAAAAGATAATAAAACCATATCCTTAATCTTAGAGATGAAATAGTATATATAGACACTGTTTTCATTATTATAGCTATGGGCATAATGATATTCATTGAAGATACATGAATGGCTGGATTAATACCTATAGAACTCAAAGAAATGTCAATACCTTCCAATTAAGAGGATTTTCCCTTGAAAATAAATATTCTTCTCTGTAAGAATATTATGAGTATGATGAACCAATTCATATGGAAATGATATTGGAAAGTATATCTTTAGCCTCCACTCAATCAAGTATCTCATGGACATAAAAGAAGAAAATTGTGAAATCCTTCATTTAAGAAATATATCTCAAAGATATAATGAGGTGTATCATCTGATTCTAAATAGCTTATGATAATCCCATATGATAGGAAATTTTGATTTATTGAAGAATGTTAATGAAAAGGTTTATGGAATAGTGAGGTTAAAAATGATGTAACTTTTAAGATCAAATGTAGTGGAAGTATAAAACACTTATGAAAAACGAAGTTCTATAGGTGGATGGTTTGAATTACAATATCTGAAATGTGAGTCAACTTTGTGACATGGGACTGAGAGTGACATTTAATCAAAATGGGTGAACTATCAAAGGAGATATAGGTAATTATCTCATCAGAACATGTAGAAATGATGGCAATTTATACCAGATTGACAGTAATGAAATACTTTTTTACTTAATTCTTGAATATGAAAATAACATGTGGCACTAGATATTGGGTCACATCAATTAAAAATTCATGAAAAATATTTATAATATAATGAGGGTAATAGATTCCATAATCTGTAGTGTGAAAAATAAATGACATGTTATGCTTTCATGGGAGGAAATATGTTTTGTAGTTAATATTGGTTGAAGAATAAAAGGTTATCTAATATTTTTGAGCTTATCCACATTGATTTATGTGGTCTAATAAATGTGGTTTTCACATATATATAAATGTATATAAATGTTTTTATCAATTATTATATTAGGATGTACCTATTTAGGATGCTTCCAGTATGGTACACATCTATCTCTGAGGACGCGCCACTGTGGTGCCCCACGTTCCTACTTTCCAATGGTAGGCATCGTCCATCACTTCTTCAAAGATGTATACCCCTTGATTCAAATGGGACGATAGGTTGTAAGTTTCTTCTTTTGTGGATTATTCCTCATATTTCATCACCTTGTTTGGGTCTCCCTTAAATATTAAGATGTAGTTCGTGAAACTCGTTCCCAGTTCCATCTCTCTGTGGATACCGGTTAATTACTCTTCTTCTATCAGGAAATTCTAAAGGGCCCAGTGAGGGTAGCAACCATCGGTCCAGAGAGTAGTCACACTGAGGCATCTGTGGCATTTCTTTTCACTGGTACACCATAACAACTATATTTTCCCCTTGTGATTGGGCCTCTCAATGGCATGGAAGCCCGAGAGATCCCACATCAAATGCAGGGAACTATATGCCAGAGGAATTTCTCTGAAATTTTCCTCGGCTTCCCATGTTTAACATAGGGAATTCTCTGAGTTTAACATCTTGCAGAGATGGATTAGATAGATTGGAACATTGACAAGAGTGCATATGGGTACATCCCTAGGAGTGAGGCATGGAAGGTTTACCAGATGGATGGATCAGAATGCCAATTGAGGACGGAACCAAGATGGTGTGTCCATGAAAAGGGATGATTTCACACCATAAAGGTTGATTTGGATGTCACAAAGGTTGTATCAGAAAGGGTAATGGGTCCATGTAAAGGGGACACCAAGGTTTACCATTGTATGGGATTGAATATCAAATAGTCTTCCTACATACCAGAATGAGATCAAAACCCACATAGTTCAAGAAGACGGGGGCATAGAATCATGATGTGTGCAAAAGACAGTGACCCAAAAACATGTTGGGGATTATGCATGGTTAGAAGCCTATATGAATCTCTAGAGTTCACTAGGATGTGGTTGCCGGAGTAAAATTATTGTTGATATAGAGGATGTGTTGAAAGATAAAGTGAATGGAAATGAATCTGGTGTAAAGGGAACCAGTGTGAGAATGATGGTGTTGTTCTAGAACCTATAAAAGGTTTCCTATGTATCCCCATGGTAGGGAATCAAAGTCCATGTAGTATTGTAATAGGGAATAGAATGGGGTTGTACACAATGGACAGTGACTCGAAGACCTATTGGGGCTCACGTAGGGTTAGCAGCCCATCGCAAGAGGATTGCTCTTGGTTGGAGGAGTATGGAGTGAGTGCAGGGATAACACATGATTATTTTCCCGGTTGTAGCGGAACACCTCAAGGAAGAAAATCTAGAAGATGTTCCCCAAAATTTAATTATGTCACATCTGGAGGGTACATCCATTGGATGGAGCCCCAAAATTTACTAGTGGTCAGGATTGAACAACATGGAGGCGTCCCACATACCCGAAACGGATCAAACCCATGTAGTTCGATACATACAGTTTATTGTTGTGTGGGAATAAACGGGCATATAGTTTAACACCATGTGGGATGAATAGTGAGATAATGTGAAATGGCCAGAATTGATATGTTATGGGGGTTTATGGGCTTGAACCTCAGGGATGCTACCTACATACCCTTCTCAAAAAGGAGAAATGATCAAAGTCCACATAGTTCAGTTGAGAAGGGATTGGGAATTACTCATGGAAAGCGGTGCATTATGATGTCATGGTTGGAGTTTACTCTAATCCCATTTGATTCATGCTCAGTGTGAGATACAAGAGGCAGCAACAAACCTAACAATCATATCATGAAAGGTGCGGTCACAAGGGATGATGGAGGGATTATGCATGGTTAGTGGCCGAAGGTGGAAAGAGGGGATTGCACATGGTTAGCAGATCTGTGATATGGATATTGGTACTTACTCTAAAAGTGGAAGCTTAAGGAGTGAGGAGGATTTATATATATATGAGGATGATATGGCCATCATACCTAGAACACCCCATTACAGTGGGTCGGGGCTTATGTAAAGGCTACCTAAGACGCACATGCTAATAAAGCCCAGAGGGAAAGAGATAGTGGGAGGGAACTGGTACCTATCCAATATATTATCCTCTTAGACCTTCCACACATGTGGAAATCATATTTTGACATCATGTGTGGAGGATGAGGGTGCATGGTATTTTAATTTCCTACAGCTCGGATGATGATGATTCTCTCTTCACCCCTTAGACATACATAACTCAACCCTACCCACACTTAGGATAAGAAGGATGCAAAACATTCCATGTATTGGTGGGGTTGTGGTGGGATCCATTGAGGGGTACACATTAGTGTGGCTATGAAAAGAAGAAATTTCCATTAGCCTACCAATATGGAGAAGCATGAGGCGGGGTAATGCAATATGAAACACCACTTGAGGGACTAGGAAATCACTACACGAAATCATAGAATGTCGCATGGAGAATGTGAGAGCTAGACAAGGGTGTTTCTTACAAAATGGTATCAAACACTATGTCGTAAGGTATGGAAAGTACATGGTTGTTGTAAGAGGGGTGCGTGCAATATTTGGGCCTTGCGCACACGATGAGGGCATGCACGCTAGATAACATCTTGCATGAAAAATTTAATCGAACACGGTACATTTGGGTAAGGAAAACACAAAGAGATCACAGGAGGGGGTGCGTGTAATATGGGGGCGATGTCCATAATATGATGTTATGCATGCAAGATAAGGTATTGAATGCATGATTGGGTCCTACACACAATATTTAAGGCTTGCGTACAATATGAGTTCCTATGTGAGAAAGAGGTTATGAACAAAAGAAACCTTGCATGAAAGAAGGGTATTTTTCATGCAATTTCATTAGAGTAAAAGTAAATGGGTGAGGATAAATCCCTAGTGGTACCACCCAATGGAGGAACCCTGGGAGACCTGTCACACAAGATCTAGTACCCTGAGGCCATTTCTTTCACGTAGTTGCATAAGGGGTCACCCTGCGTGCATTGGAGAAACAGTTCTTCTTCCTAATTGGTAACCTAAAGTGAGGGGGTACACCTCTATTTATTGGGAATAACTTAATTGGTGGTGTGAAAGGTGGTCTATGTGAAATAATGGTTTGACACCTCAGAGGTTGCACAAGATCTTGTGCGTAATACATTTTCTTTCATGTGATACATTTTCTTGCGCGCCCGCCTGATTTATTTAGCACACCTAGCTTGGTCGTTCTCCGGGATCCCGATGCATAAGAATCCATTTGACATCATATTGGGAATGCGTGATCTTGAAAATATATTTCAATATTTTGTGTTGACCTGATTTCCTTAGCACCCCTGAATTGGCCGTTTTTGGGAAGCACGGTGTGAAAGAACCCATTTGACGTCACATTAAGCACGCAAGATCTTGCATGGAGATTTTAATCTTACGCGCAGACCTCAAATCATTCATGAACCTACCATTGACAACTCAGGATCATATTTTTATTAAAAATATATATTTCATTCACTCAAATATTCTAATTCAAAACCTCAAATGAAATATCAGAACCAACAAATGACCCCCTTAGAATCTGAGCTAAAAGGAAACCTGAAGGTCTGTTTCTAAGGGTAACACTGAAGAAAATAACAAAGTTCCTATAAAGACCCGACCCCAGTTGCTCGGAGCTGTTGCCTTAATTCATTACATTAGAATGATTACAAGAAATTATTATCCTAAAAGAATAAATAGTTTAGATGTTTTGTAAAACTAGATACATAATAAGTTCAACAGTACAACTTGAAAGGAAATACATTATAGAAATTGCTTTGACAACATCAATAAATCCTAGGTTATTTCAGCATGTCATTCATAATATACCTATTCAGGTCCTGGTTAAATTAAATATAAGAATGGATGAGATAAAATGCTTATTAATGATATGCAATAAAATTGAATAAATAATAAACATAAACATTAGGCATGGTGAATAACTAAAAACACATGACTTTAATGTTGAACATAAACATAATATGGCAGGAATCAGAGCACAATAAATAATTCCATAATAAAGAATAATCATGGGTATTCTACTAGTATAATAACTTCATGAACATTCAATTAAAAGTTCAATAATGAGGTAATGCATAGTGCTACACATCATAACTATACTTTCAAGGACTCATTCCAAGACCATAAATAACCATTTTTCCAAAGCCTTGTGCCATGTCCATAGTTTGTCTCATGGGACCTACTGATGAATCAAGGGGATATAGAAAGACACACCCCATCACATAATAAATCCAATGTCTTCCCCAAATGAACAAGGATAAACATAAACAACATATACATTCATATTGAAACTAACATATGAAATTTTAATAACGTTCCCCAAACATTAAGCATAAACAATAACCATTCCGAGTAAATTGTTGAATGGTTTTAAGATAGAACATCGAAAATAAAAAAAAATTATAAAACATTCAATTATATATTTTATATGATATCATAAAATATTAATCCCAACAATAAATAATCATTAACAAGAATGTTGAAACATATGAAGATACACTTATAAAATCATCGAGTAATGCTTGAGATAAATACACTTTTACTTTGAAAAGTTGGTTTATTTTGGAAAATTAGTTGTATAAAAACATAAGTAAAGTATGATTTATTTTAATGATAAAATTAATGTTTTTATAATGATTATTATCACTAAAACCAATTATATAGTTCCCTTGGAAATAGGTATGAATTTGAGAAATTCCCATGAAACTAGCTAGTATTTCGGGAATAATTGTTGAAAGATCCTTTAAAAAAAATACCCATAAATTAAAGTAGAAAAATGGTTAGTAAAAATATATAGAACATTATCACACAATATATGAGGAGTAAATATGAATAAATAAGAATTTAATTGAGGTAATTAGAGAATAATAGTAGCCCGAATGAAAATGGAGGTTCGGGTAGAAAACCCTTTCCTTAAGTAAAAAGGTGATCCTCAATTGATTTTAATGACCTGAATAATAAAATTTAGGTTCATAAATTTATGATTCCAGAACCTCATCTACATTTAATTGATTTATTAAAACCTTATTAGGTTCATTCATGTCCTTTTTATGCGGTGAGAGATTCAATTTCATTATTTTAGAGCATTTTCTTCCTTTGTTTTCATGATTGGTTTACTTATGTTCATATACTAATAAACATGTACAATGATAATGTTTGTCCAGAATTGAAGATATATTTGATTTTTGAAAATCCATAATATTAAATAGTTATAAAATTCATATGTTTATTTAGAGTGAAGATGAATAATTATATAAAACATTAATGCTAATTGTATGGGTTATTTGGAAATTTTTTATCACAACCAACTCAATTTGATCTATAAATTAATACCATTTTTAAAAAAGATTATATAACCGTAAATAGAATATATGACAAATATAATAACCCGGTTCATCCATAAAAATGGTTTCATGTCCATAATTGAATATTCTAATAGAATTTGAAAATCTGTTTTCCTTTAATGTGATAAATTACCACATCTCAAATTGTGTTTTCATTTCTAGTATAAAATATGGGGAAAGGAGAGATGATCATAAATTATTACTTTATCGTAACAAAATTATTTTAAATTTAAGGTACTAGAGTTATCATAACATCTTTATTAGAATATGTGAGGAGAGGAAATAAAATAAAGGAATTGGAAATAAAAGAAATTTGAAGAGTAATTTACCGCTTGAAGTTATCTTCCTTGAGAGCCTCTTTAGGTTAGAGGTTTTGGAATTTTTATGAGACCAAGGGCTGATGGACGTGGGGTAGGATTTTGGTTGTATATATGAATAGTATTTAGAAATTGAAATTTTTTTTATAGGAGTGAATAGAAGAGGGAGTGAGTGTGGGTTTATAGTGGAGGAGTGGAGTGATTTTTTATTATCTTATTCATTATTTTATTATTTCCCTCAAAACAACCAATAGGGTTGAATCATGGGACCCATAATATTAATAAGTTCATGTTAGTTCTTACCAAGTGTTCCTACATCATCCATGATGCTAGGAATAATGAATTTAACTGATAATGTATATATTGGGTAAATTACCGTATTTTATTATTCATCAAAAATTTGAGTATTTCAGAAAAATCCCAAAAATACACCCTAAATTTTTTTGACATGTAGAATTAAAAAATTAAATAATTTTTAAAAAATAATTTTATAAATATTATTAATTTAATTTTTACTTAAATTCATAATTTATTTGAAAACTAACAATTTTAAAACAATATTTCATTTTATATCACATTGAAAACTTATTCAAGATCTCATCATCTTATAACTTTAAGAAAATAAAATAATAATATGATTTACTATTCATGAGGTTCATATTACTATTCATAAGGGTATGTTACTACTCACCAAAAAATTATGTTTGTCTTATCAGACTCTAAATTTCTTACTTAACGCAACTATGTATGTCATTTTTTCGAAATTCAAATCACAAAGGTTGAAAAATTATGTTTACTGGCATGGTTATAAAAAAGTGGGTTTTTGTGAAGACTTAGTGTTTCATGCATTAAATTTATTTATAAATCCTTGGGGTGTTACATTCTTCCCCTTTTACCAAAATTTTGTCCTTATAATTCATAGAATGTTACCTCAAAAATTGATTTGGGTAGGTCTTCATCATAAGCTTCTAAAGATCCCATGTTAGTTATTTAATCCATTGATTTTTATGAAGTACCTTTCCCAGTCATCTCATCCAAATTCTCAAAACCTATTCCTTAGTGTCTATAATTTAGATAGGCTCTTCATATTATAACAAGTTAGTTTTCAATTCTATACCTTAAAAAGTGAGGACATGCATTGAGTATAGAATTTACTTTCTCAAAAATGAGACATGGAACACATTGTGTACTTTAGACAGACTAGGTAGTATAACCAAATTATATACAACATCTCCAATTATCTATATGATTTAAAATGTTCAAATGTACATATGGCCCAGTTTCCCTTTCTTCCTAAAACTTATAATTCCCTTCTATGGAGATATTTTCATGAAAACATGATCTTCCACTAGACATTCCAAATCCTTCCTTCAATTATCCGCATAGCACTTTTTCCTACATTGAGCTACTTTGATATGGGTTTGAATAGTCTAGACATTTTCTATTGTTTCATCCTCAAGCTCTAGGCCCATAAGCTTCCTTGCACTAAAATCATCCCTACATGTTGGTGTAAAATATCTATTTTCATACAATGCTTCATATGACTCCATTTTAATTCTATAATGAAAACAATTATTGATGGAAAACTAAACTAAAGGTAAATATTGATCCCATATACCCTAAAAATCAAATGAACATGATCTCAACATGTCCTCTAATGTTTGGATTGTCTTCTATGATTGCCTGTCATTTTTAGGGTGATAAGCAGTACTCAATAGAAGCACGGTATCTAAAGCTTTCTGAAGACTTTTCTAGAATTTTGGTTTAAATTGTAGATCATGATCATACACAATTGAGAGATGTTATCCCTGAAGTCTCACAACATCATTTATATAGATTCTTTCTAGTAACTCTTGTGGATAATCCTCCCTTATGGTGAATAAATATGCAGAGTTCATAAGTCGGTCGAAAATTACCCATATCACATCATTATTCCTTGTATTTTTGGGTAATCAAGTGACAAAATCCATTGTGATGTCATCCCATTTCCATGTATGAATAAGTAGTGGTTTCTTGAATCTTGTAGGATTTTTTCATTCAGCCTTCACTTGTTGACAAACTAAACATCTTAATACATAATTATCACTTTCCCGCTTCATATTGTGAAACGATAAATGTTCCCCCATTCTCTATACATTTTAGTGATACCAGGGTTTATATAAAAATTTGATCTATGGGAATCATCCAATAAATTCCTTTTTAGCTCGGTTATTACTAGAACACGAAGCCTCTTCCAATAATTTAGAATTCCATCTTCATATAAGAATTCATTCAACTTCCCATCATCTACAACAATAATTTTCTGGTGAAGATTCTTGCCATGAGGCTGAGAAATGTTATTTCTCTCTAATAAATATGGTTGCACAACCAATTGAAAAAGTAATGATGTTTCAACTTCTTTTATATTTCCCATGTCCATCCTTAATAGATCTATGAGTATGGGATCCGTTTCAATCATCATTTTGTTTAAAACTCCATGATCCTTCCTGCTCAATGCATAAAGTACATTATTTTCCTTTTGTGGGTGGTATTTAATGGAACAATCATAATCATTAAGTAGTTTTAGCTACCACCTTTGACTTATATTGAGTTCTTTCTCTGAGAAGACATACTTCATACTCTTTTAATCCATGTATATCTCACATCTTTCACCAAAGAGATAGTGTCTCCATATTTTAAGAGAAAAGATCATAGGTGATAACTCCAGATCATGAGTTTGATATTTATGTTCATGAATTTTTAACTTCCTTGATGTATAGGCAATAATTGTATCATTCTGTATAAGGACACAACCAAGTATTTCCATTGATGCATCACTATATATCAAAACCCCATTATTTCCCTATGGTATAGTTAGGATCGGAGAATTCAATAATTTCTTCTTTAATTCTTCGATACATACCTCACATTATATTTTCCATACAAACTTAACCCCTATACGAGTAAGCTTGGTCATTCAGCTGGCTAAATGGGTGATGTTCTGAATAAATAGCCGATAATAACATGGTAAACCAATAAAAGTATGCACCTCAGTTATGTTAATTGGAGTATACCATTCTTCAAAAACCTTTGTATTCATAGGATAAATAGATATTCCATCCTTAAGGATGATGTGGACAAGAAAGGAAACTAATTGATGCCAAAATTCACATTTTCTGAACTTCCAATATAATTCATTTCTTCTATGAGTCTTTAGAATAGTGAGAAAGTGATTTTTCATGATCTTTGTAGATTTTGGAGTATACCAAGAGATCATAAATTGATATAACCATAAATTCATCAAGATATTACTTGAATACCATATTCATTAGATCTATGAAAATTGAGGGAGTATTAGTTAGTCCAAAAGGCATTACTATAAACTCTTAATGCCCATACCTGGTTCGAAATGCTGTCTTTGGAATATCTTTATTCCTCGTACGCAATTGATGATATCCATATCGAAGGTCAATATTTGAAAAATATCGAGATCTATGATGTAGATCAAATAAATCATCAATGAGAGATAGGGGATACTTGTCTTTATTGTTATATAATTTATCTCCCTACATTCAATACAAAAATATGTTTGAACTCTATTTGAACAAGGAATTAAATCAACAGAGAACTTAACTTCTCACTCTGAAGGATGTCATGGTAAATACACTAAAAACACATCAACATATTTTTGTACAATAGGTATGTACTCTATTTGAACATTCCTTTACTCACCCATAGATATTTCATTCTATTTCTCCCCAATAATTGAATTTAGTAGAACTACTGGTGGCTGATCTTGATGAGAATCCAATGGTAAGGTTTCTACTCTAATGATAAGAGATTCAGCCCCATTATCAAAAATTATAACTTTCCTCTTCTTCCAATAGATCTTTGCATTATAACATTAAAGACAACTAATACGAAGAATTATATCAAATTTAATCATGGGTATAATGATATGGTTAGCAACTAAAGAACATTACTGTGTCATAAGGGGGACTAATCGACACAACTTTTTTGCAATGATACTTCTCTTAGGAGTTTTCAGTGAATACTTATTTATTAAATAAAATTGGAAACGTCTAATTTTCTTGGAAAACCAATATGATATAAAAGAATAACATGATTCAGAATCAAATAAATCACTGGATAAGTTTTAAGGAACAATTAAAGTGCCTTCTACCACATCATTGGGAATATCAATATCAACATTTTTTATCACATAAACTCGGACTTACTCCATTGGACTTATTTAAGGAACATTTCTTTGACACCTAGGACAATCGTTGGAAAAATTACCCCTATCCTTTCAATTATACCATTGAACATTGGTTGATACTTTCTTCCCCTTATAATACCTGGATAGGTTTCCTTTCTCTCAAAACCTGTAACAAACATCCATAGCCTTCAAGAAAGTACCAAAGTGTTTCTTCTTACAATTGTAATAGGGAGGAAGGTCAACTATTCCATTCTTCCAAATTTACTTATTTCCTATTACAGAGTTTTTAGCATCCCTATTATTCTCATTCCTTCCCTCAAAATCATAAGTCCGAGCGAATTCCATTTCTGTCTTGATATCCCTTAAGACTATATCTTTACACGATGAGAAATTTAGGATACGAGAGACCATCAGAGGAATGGTTTTAATCATCAAATAATTGATCAATCTTGCTCCTTGGATTATATATATAGTCTGAGATATGTCTTCCTAACATTGTGATGTTAGCTTTATACTTTACAACATTCTCATCCTCTTTTTTACTAAGTTTTAGAAATTTCCTTCCAATATTTTCTCATTTTCATGAGGGAAGTATTCTTCTAGGAATATTTCCATGAATTCATCCCATCCTATTTCTTAAATTTCTTCCTCCTCCATTTTTTTGGATTAAAGACCACTGTTGATCCACATATCCTAATAATATATAAACTACTATGAAAACATTATCACTATCATTACATCCAAAAGTAAGAAATATCTTCTCTAATGAACTTATCCACTACTCCAATACATATATGTTTGTTGTCCCATTAAATGATTGAGAATGTTGTCACATAATTTGATCTAACATAGCTCCTCCCCATTGTCGATCTAGATGTTCTATATGGGTAAGGTTATTATTCATAACCCAAGTAATTTATCCCAGTATAGTTATAAGTTTCTCCAAACCAGTCAAAGATAAATTTCCAATATCATTATCTTGTGTAGGAGGGAAATCCCTACATGGGATATGCTTGTTCATGTGGTTTCTATTCCTTCCAAAAGGTGGCATTTCTAAAAAATGGCAGACAATAGATTAGATTAGGAATCATAAAGTACTATCTCAACTTAGAAAAATATATAATGTAAATTGAAATCCTATGAATGCATAATCACATAATCATAAACATGGTTTCATTGAGGAAAAAATTACATTTAAATCCTTCATAATTTCTTGAAAGGTGACTATGAATTATCTTAAGAATATCCCCTAGGAGTGTCAAACTTGGTGCACGGTAAGGCCCATTTTCGTGTACCATGATATCCTGTGTCAAGCTCAAAACTGCTTGTCGGAGTTGTTAATCCTATATACATTTGTTCCAGAACCACTTCCACTTGTAGTATCCAAACAGAGATTTATTTTCTAGAAATATCCACATAATATATTCCTTACCATAATTCTAATATGTTCTTGAATACTTTTCCTCAAAGACTATCTTACACTTTGGTTCCCTAATCAAGGTTTTCTAAATCTATTCTCTATTTTTTCTTCTAAAATTTCTCTAATACCAACTATAAAGACCCAACCCCAATTTCCTAGATATTTTTTATTAATTAATTACATGGGCATGATTACAAGAAATTCATATCCCAAAGTAATGAATAGTATAGTAGTTTTAGAAAACCAGATATATACATAAGTTTAACATTACAACTTGATTGGTAATACAATATAAGAATTCCTTTGAAAACATCCATAACTCCTTTGTTATTTCTTCATATAATTCATAATATACCACCTCATGTCCTATAAAAATGAAACATAATAAAGGGGTGATATCAAATGATCAATAAGGGTAATAAATATAGCAGAATAAATCATAATCACAAACATTAGGCATGGTGAATAATTAAAAACACATGCCTTTAATAATGAACTTGAACACACTATGGAAGAAATAAGAGATGAATAAATAATTCCATAATAAAGCATAACCATGGGTATTCTACTAGTCTATTAACCTCATGGAATTTAAATTAATAGTTTCATAATGAGGTAATTCATAATGTCAAACATCAGGAACATACTATCAAGGCCTCATGCCAAGACCATAAAATAACCATTTTGGAAAGGCTTGGTGCCAAGATCATAGTTTGTATCCTAAGACCTATAGATGAATTGAGGGGATATAGAGGGACCCACCAATCACTTAATAATACTAATTAAATCTTAATATTAATGGGTAAAAACATAAACAACATATACATTCATATTGAAACAAACATATAAAATGTCTATAATGTTCCCCAAACATTAAGCATAAACACTAACCATTCGAAGTAAATTGGTGAATGGTTTTAAGATAGAAAATCTACAATAAAACTAATCCTAAACCATTAAATTAAATACAGTAGATGATATCCTAAAAGATTAAGCTAGTAAATACATAAGTGTCAAAAAGTGTGTTGAAATAGATGAAGATACTCTTATAAAATTATCGTGTAATTCTTGAGATAAATACTCTTTTACTTTGTAAACAAGAGTTCTTTTGGAAAATTCCATGTATCAAAATAGAATATAATTAATATATTATTTTCATATTAAAACTATTTTTTTAGAAAGATAATAGTTTCTAAAAACAAATTATAGAGTGTCCTTGAAAATAGGTATGAATTTGTGAAATTCCCTTTAAACTGGCATGTATTTTGGAAATAATTTTTGAAAAATCTGTTTGAAACATATAGCTCCCCATAAATGAAAGTAGGATTTGGGTTGGTACACATATATGGAACATTATCACACAATAGATGATGAGTAAAAATGAATAAATTAAAATTTAATTGAGATAATTAGGTAAAATGAGCAACTAGACTGACAATATAGGTTTGCGTAGAAAACCCATACCTTAAGTCTGAAGGTGTTCCTCACTTGATCTTAATGACCTCCATAAAAAAATTTGGTTCATAAATTAATTATTCTATAACCTCATCTACATGAAATTTATTTAGTATAACCTTATTAGTTTCATTCATGGTATTTTATGGGTTAAGAGTTTCAATTTCATTGTTTGAGTGTGTTTTCTTCCATTGATTTCATGATTGGTTTACTTATATTCATGTACGGATAAACCGGTAGATTGAGAATGGTTTTCCAGAATTCAAGATATATTTTATTAGTGAACATACAGAATATTACATAGTTATATAATTCATATGTTTATTTGGAGTGAAGATGAATCATTATATAAAACTGTAATGATAAATTTTTGGGTTATTTTGTGATTTTTTATCACAATAAACTCATTTTTATCTATAAATTAATACCATTTTTACCAAAAGATTACAGAACCTTAAATAGGATAATATAGCTATATAATAACATGGTTCAACCATAAAAAATGGTTTCATGACGATAATTGGGGAAGTTAACAGAAATTGAAAACTCATCGTCCTTGAATATGATAAATTACCACATATCGGATGGTGTTTTCATTTCGATTATAAAATAAAGGGAAAGGGGATATGATGATTAATTATTAAATTATCATAACAAAATTCCATTAACTATATGTTATTGAATTTATCATTAAATTTTGGATGATGAGAGGTGGGGAAAGAAAATGAAATGAAAGGAAATCAAAATAAAAGGAATGAGAAAAGGAATTTACCTCTTGAAGATAACTTCATTGAGACCCTCTATAGTGTAATGTTTTTGGTATTTTTATTATACGAAGAGATTTTGTACATGGGGGAGAATCTTGGGAAGATATTTGAGCATAATTTAGAAACAAAACAAGGCTTTAGAGGAGTGAAGTGAAGAGGGAGTGGGGGGGGGGTTATAGTGGAGGAGGGGAGTGATTTTTGATTATCTTATTCATTATTTTACTATTTCCCTCATGACAACCAATAATATTGGTTGATGAGAACCATAATAGTAATAAGTTCATATTTTTTCAAACCAAGTGTTCTTACATAACCTATGATACTATCAATAGTGAATTTAAATGATAATGTATATATACGGTAAATTACTGTAATTTACTATTCATAAAAATTTTAGTATTTCAGAAAAATCTAAAAAATTCACCAAAACAATTTTTTTATGTGTAGAATTAAAAAATGAAATCTATTTTTTGAAAATTATTTTTTAAATATTATTAAATTAATATTTAAATAAAATAATAATTTATATAAAAAATAACAATTTTAAAACTATAATTTGTTTTATATCACCTTGAAAAATTAATCTGTATATCATTATCTTATAAATTTAAAATAACAAAATAATAATTTGATTTAATATTTATAAATTTCAAATTACTATTCATATTATTATTCATAAGGTTATGTTACTATTCACATAAAAAATTATGTTGGTCTTATCAGACTCTAAATATATTATTGAACGCAACCATGTAGGTCTGTTTTCTTAAATTCAAATCATCGAGGTGTGAAAATTAGGTTTATGGGATAGATTTTAACAAATTGGTGTCTTTTAGAGACTCAGTGTTTCATGCGGTCAATTTATTTATAAATCCTTGGGGTGTTACAGTTCTAGTGGTGCACGTAAAAAAGGAGATCCAGGGTGAAAAAATATTTCTCACACGTGGAAGAACCGGACTGTGCCTATAAATAGATCGAGGGGAACAAGGATCTATACCTTGACATTACCGTGTGATAACATCTTTTGCTCTAATGCATGAAATATCTCATGTTCCACACAAAATATTATAATTCGATTGGCACATTCCATGCATTCGATGATTCTATCGCGCCACTGCAGAATCATGGAAGCATCTAACATAGACATATTTTTTCATGCATAAGGTTCATCTTGCATGCACCTGCCTGTCTTGCACTTAGAAAATCCATTCTTTCTCACAAAACACCTATGAATTTGAGACATGAAGAAGATAGATGTTGAGTAGACAGATCCTAAAAGGGAACCAGCTACTGCTACACGGGGGGACTGAAATGATCCCAAATCCTTAGATTCTTCATGTGGGAATAGTTTTATCTGATTATCATATACTCTTCAGTATGTTGACACAAGATCAGATGGATTAAATTATTATTAATAATCTATCGATATAGAACATTGGTATTCTTGAATAGGTGTTGATACTATGTTTTGAGACTAGTACTCTGTAGTCAGGGGTGACGCATGAAGATAACATTCCATAGTTCAACATTACAAAAAATGGTCATACTACCAGAGAAACTCATGAAATTTTTGTTTACGGCATGAGTTCAAAGACCAGGACTATTGTGGGGAATGATCCGGTTCCTAAGGAGTCTCCATCTCATTTTGTGAGCACCTTCAGGATAAATATCACCGATGAGTCCAAAGGCATACTAGAATGGAACTTTAGGTCCTGGGGAAACATTACATGTGAATGAGCATGGGATTACATGGTATGATGTACATGTGTGGAGTTTGTGGAAGAGCTGAAAAACATCAGGTTGTTCAAGGTTGTGTGGAAATCATAGTTTCATATCAACCACTAGAAAGACCTGGTGCCAGAGTTGTTTAGCTGGTGGTCCGCAGACACAAATAATTTCCACTTCCACTACGGGGGGTTGGTATCAGACTTTGGTACATTTAATGTATTAGGGACATTCCACTGGAAGTGTACCAGTATTATGAGTTCCATCCATAGAGGAACATCAAGGAGACAGGGTGCACAACCCAATTATGACATGGAATATTCTGGATTTGGAGAAGGATAGGTTGTGCATAATGTAAATTCTAAAGGACATAATATATCAATAATGGTTCATATTGTTTTTTGAAGTAGGACAAGGTAGTGAAGATTCCTGGCTAAGGGTAGCAGTGCCCAGACACATCCCAGAGGAGTAAGATCAGATAATAATGGATGGTCCTAGAAGTAGGAGAATACCAATCATGGATCTTTAGTGTAAAAAATGTTGGGATCTGAATGTATGATATTCCAGCTTCCTTACTACATTTTTTTTTTGTGGGTGGATGCTTCCAGTGAGGTAAATTAGAATGGTGGTCCACCTTAGGACATTGGTGATGGATGGGATCATGGAAGCCAAGTACATGGTAAATCTGGAAGTGCATGTGCATGTTAGGATGTGAAGAACTCTAGGGATCATTTCAAGAGGATGTATGTCCAAGAGAATATGAAGAATATTTCAGATTCTTCATGGTTTTGTTGTAGATCACTATGGTGGTTATGACTTCCCCAAAGAAATCCATCCTCTAGGTGATGGTATATGGCCATATCTACTGAATATTGCTGGAATTAGGCCACTGAACCTCAATTAGGAAGAGATAAAGCTAGTGATTGGAAACCAAGAAAACTTCAACTTCAACCCTTTAATAACCCTTGTTTTCCAAAGGGTAGATGATGAGAGAGGTTTTTTAGAGAAGAGGGAATACTTTTAAAGTATACGGGGCAGTGTGATGGTACCATGAACTGATCGGAAAATCCTTTATGAACCCTACTTACTAATGTGGTTTTACAAAAAATTCAGGTGAATAGAGAGGATGCCCAAGAAGTTTATAGGGTATTCAGGGATTATTGGAATCCCTACATCCTTCACCAATTGTGTCTCATGTTCACAACTTTTGGTTTTGGTGAAGTCATTACCTTTCCCCTATTGATGTTAATGCTGGCTTATCAATAGAGTATGAAAACCATTGGATAACAGTGTATCCAGAAGAGATTTTGTAGAAACAAATTCAGATGATTAAGGAAACAAGTGTAGAGTCCGGATGATGAGAGTGTGGGTGATGTGATACTGAGGAAGTGAGACCAATGGTGAGCCAAGTGTCTAGGACTGCATGAGCTAGAACTTCGGTAGAAGGAGTGTCACAAGAAGTATTCGCACCTCCTCCATTTGAAGAGAAATGGTCTCTTAGACGACCTCATGGGATAGCTATGGAACTCCCTTGGATGCAATTCAGGTGATGTTATTAATATTTTCATGACTTGTTATATACTCCCTTTACTTATTTTTTATGAAATGTGCATAATTTGTGTGAAATATTAATGTTTTAATACTAAGTAAAATTTTTGAGAATTTTTAGAACTAGTCCAATTGAGTCAGTTTACTATTTTATTTATAACTATCACCCTAATAATTCAAATTTTTAGATTATTATTTTATAGGATTCTTTATACAATTTCTCACATATCACTATAAGGAATCATGGGCCAATTCTGCCATTTGAAGGCTCATATGGACCACACAAGATAACCCAATGAATTTGTGAAGAAACTGGACTAGCCTTGATGATTGAGTTACTGGTATCACTCACGAAGCCCATATTTTGTGAAACTACACCATGTGTGCATTATTATCCAAAAGAATCATTTTTAAAAATTTCAGGTCCCAATTCAAAAAACAAGCATCCCAAATAAAGCTTTGAAATCCAGCCCACCATTCTGGACGAGAATTAAAATCTAGACACTATTCATGACATATCTCATGATGAAATAATCAAATCAAGCTGAGAGTTTTCAGTGTCAAATAATAGATATATTCAGCCAACTTTGTTGAAGAAATCATTTGGTTTGAAGGCATATTCCTATTCAATAACCCTTTCACATTTTGGACTTCAAAAAGACTAGATTGAAATGGACAGATTAAAATTGTTTAATCATCCGGCCCTAAATTTGGATAAATAGGTCCAAATGCCTCCTAATTTTGTGAGTAGTTGGGAAAAATTATTATCTAAAACTTTTAAGAAGGATATATCTCTAGATTCTACTGTATTGATGTCCAAATCGTCAAGCCATATGGAGGGATAGATTGGGAATGAAAACAGTCCACTTCGTTGGGCAATAAATACATCCCCCTCCACTCCTTCAAAGGGGTTGGAATTTCAGAAGAGAGGAGCATCAATTGGCATGACCAAAGCCTTTACAAAGTATTTAGAGGACCATAAATACTCATGTTTTCACTTGATATACCATTCCTCCTCTCTTGGATTCCTTTCACTTTTATGTTGTTCTTCGTTTGTAATCTTGTAAGTTTGTGTTTTGTAATTCTATTTTAATGAAAGTTTCTTCTTCAATATCTCTTATTCTCATCCACATTCTATAGATTAATATTAATGTTTTTAAAGTGGTTTAAATACTGTTGATTCCCCTTCCCTTATTTTTCTTCCTCATTCAATCGAAAGTCCGTTTTTTTTATTCTCATCATTTTTCGTGTGTGTGTGTTGGACGCACCACTCTTTTCTTATCCCTTTGCTTTTATTCTATTCTTAATTTATCATCATAATCAGTATAACCAGATTATTAAACACCCAAATAAATGAGTAAATCTCTCATTGGTTTGAGTCAAAATTTAGGGATGTTAAGTGATTGAGAGAATATGCACGATGAGTATTTGTTAATCAAACATCGTGTATGTTGGACTTAACATGTCATGGATTAATGACATATTTTTATTAACATGTGGTTTACATGGATTATTGGAACCATAAATACACTACTATAAACAAGTAATGGTAATAATTATATCCTTAAGTTAAGTCATGGATTAAAGCCTTAACACATTGGAATTCCAATCAACGTTATCTTGTGAAGTGGGTGTTAATTTAAATGCAATATAAAGGAAAGCTCAAAGATATCACAAGCTTAACTCCATAATGATGAAATCACCCCAATATTTGTCAATTTGTTAAATCAATTACAGCCAATCAATAGTTTCAATTATCCTCTGAAATCAAACCACATAATCATAATACAATCAAATAAAAACAATTGACTATTTAAAAAGTATCATCGCCGAGGATTTGACCCGAGTGATGCTATACACATTAGTAGAACATCAGAACTTTGACCGGTCGATAGGTGAAAATCGACCACGTGTTTCAAATGGGGCTATTTCCGAGGATGGTGCTTTAAGTAGTCATTAGTTTCTGGTAATTGTAAAAAAACAAAATTTGAAAAAAATTTGATAAAAAACACAAAGAAAAACCCGTCTTCTCATAAAAATCATAAACTGAAAAAAAAATCAATGAAAAATCCATCTTCCTTTTTGTTAAAAAATATTTTTGAATGCCCCGTAGCCTCCCAAACAATCCCTTAAATTTTTTTGACCTTGAAATTTAGTGAACACATTTCCAACATTGGAGGAACATAAGAGATAATCAAATAATTCAAGAACAAGTCCTTGTCCAACCAATTGAATTAGATATGGCCAATCCTAGGGAACAAACACTTAAAGAACATACAACCCCTGATATGAATTACCAAACTCTTGGTATTCAATATCCAAACATAGAGTCTAACTTTAAAAAAAAAATCGAGTTTGATTCATCTTCCCCCTCATTTCCATGGGCTAGCCGGTGAGGATCCACATCTTCCACTTAAAGAGTTCCAAGTGGTGTGCTCTACAATGAATCCTCAAGGGGTTTCTGAGGAACAAATCAAAATCTGAGCATTCCTTTTCTCCCTAGCTGACACTGACATGGCATGGCTTTACTACCTCCCTCCTGGTTTCATAACCACATGGAATGACATGAAGCGACTCTTCTTTGAGAAATTATTTCATGCATCTCGTATTGCTTCTATCTGAAAGGAAATAAGTGGTATCCGTCAGTTCCCAAGTGAATCACTCTATGAGTACTGGGAGAGGTTCAAAAAGCCTGTTGCATCCTTCCCACACCACCAAATCCCTGATCAAATCTTGATCCAATACTTCTATCAGGGGTTATTGGCTATGGAGAGAACTCTCATTGATGCCGCAAGTGGTGGTGCTCTTGTTGATAAAACTCCTACAGCTTCAAGAGATCTCATAAGTAACATGGCTATAAACACACAACAATTCCGTACTCGAGAACATTCTCATGTAAAACAAGCCCAAGATAATCAATTAATTGAGTCGAATAAGATGACCGAGTGGATGAGTGAACATACGGGTCTTGTGCGACAACTAGCTGTGGCTACCAAATCCCCAACCTCATCTTCTCCGCAATCAATGTTTCCTAGACCTATCAAGAACTGTGGAATCTGAAACTCTTCATCTCATCCAACTGACACATTTCCATAACTTCGAGAGGATCAATCAGATTCATCTGGAATAATGAAGCACAATGTATCATATGCTCAGTATAACATCAACCCTCAACTATCAGGTCAGTTTGTTAGAAACTTCAACAAACCTCACTCTGAGCCCTTCTATTCTTCCTATAACCAATGCCTTAGGTATGGTAATCCCATATCTCATCCCCCTCAATTCCCTCCTCAAAACCCAAACCAGTTTCAATATGGTCTAGGTGTTGGTAACTTCCAACAACCCTTTCCTTTTATTCCTCAACCTCAAAGGAACAATCCTCCTCCTGGATTCCATTATCCTAGTGATCCTTCCCAATTCCAAAACCAATATAGTTGCTTTCCCAAGAACCAAAATCTAGGTAATCCCTATTAGGGGCAAGCCTCTTCTTCCAATAATCCATGGGAAAGTGCATTGGAAGATCTTTCCTCCTTCACCTGTTCCAGCCTCAAGAACATTGAAACCCAAATTGGTCAACTTGCATCCCACCTTAGCCAGTAGCAACCATCCAATTCTTCCCAACTTCCAGCTCAACCATTACCCAACCCCAAGGTTAATGTAAGTGAAATTGCACTTAGATTAGGAAAGCTAATTGTTATACCTCAAGATAAGTCATATAAACCACCTTTAAATGTTGACCTTGAAAAAGAAAAAGAAAAAGAAACATGAAAAGGAACCTGAATCCATTCCTTCACCTCCTTCTATTCCACATAGGAACCCAATTCCTTTTCCTCAAGCCGTTTACAAGACAAAGAAGTCCTTTGAACCTGATCCTAAAATGCTCAACATGTTTAGACGTGTTAATTTCAAAATTCCCCTCTTAGATGCCATAAAAAAATTCCTGAGTATTCCAAGTTTCTCAAGGAGTTGTGTACCCACAAGAGGCAACTTGGGACCTTGAAAAATGCTTCAACCCAAGATTCCATACCCATTAAGTGCAACGATCCATGGAACTTTATTGTTCCAGACCAAATTGGAAGTTCCAACTTTGATGATGCACTAATAGTCCTAGGAGCCTCAATTAATGTCTTGACCAAATCCATATTATCCAACCTTGGTCTAGGCCCATTAAATCCAATAGGTGTTGTCATTCAATTGGCCTATCGAAGCACAACTAGTCATGAGGGAATAATTGAGGATGTCCTTGTCAGAGTCAATGATCTTATATTCCTTGCTGATTTCTATTTCCTTGACAGGGAAGTTGAGACGAATTATTCTTGATCTCCCCTAATTCTGGGAAGACCATTCCTCATGACTGTGAGAACCAAGATTGATGTCCATTCAGGCATCTTATACATGGAATTCGGTGACCAACTGGTCCAGTTCAACATTTTCCAAGCCATACGATACCCATATGACGATCACTCTACATTCTCAATACATGCTTTTGAGGAAACTTCTAAGAGTCAATAGAACCCCAATCCACCATGTTCTTCATGTTCTAATTAAAAAGGATCTTGTGAAATCTGCACCATTATTAACCAAGTCATAAATGGTGAAGTTTATGTGGACCTCTCATTCAAAGACTCCATCAATCTAGAAGAAATTGAAAACTCTTTTTAATCCCACATCAACTCTGATCTCTACTGCTCCACCTAGGAAAGTATTAAGAAGAATGAATCTGAAGCAACTAAAGCCCCTTCTTCCATTCCAAAGTTTCCTAACCCACAAATGAAAGATGATACTGATCTAAAACCTCTACCAAAACACCTAAAATATGTGTTCCTTTTTTATGATCACTCTTATCTAGTAATTATCTCTTCTTCACTTACTGAAACAGAGGAGTCCAAATATTTTCAAGTGTTAGAGGAAAACAAGAAGGCCTTAGGGTGGACCCTAGATGACATACTAGGAATCAACCCATCTCTTTGCATGCATCACATCCATCTTGAGGAATCATCCAAACCAATTATTCAACCACAAAGAAGACTCAATCCACTCATCCTTGAGGTAGTTAGGGAAGAGACCACCAAGCTTCTTCAAGCTGGTATTATCTACCCAATTTCTGATAGTGAATGGGTTAGTCCAATTCAAGCTGTACCTAAGAAGGGTTGGATAACTGTTGTCACAAATGAACATGGAGAGGTAGTCACAACTCGAGTGAAGAACAAATGGCGTGTGTCCATCGACTATAGGAAATTTAATGTTGAAACAAGAAAATATCACTACCCTCTTCCATTCCTTCATCAAATGCTAGAATGATTAGCCGGAAAGTCACACTATTTATTTCTTGATGGATACACCAACTACTTCCAAATCCCAATCTCACCTCAGGACCTTGAAAAGACTACTTTCACATGCCCCTTTGGAACATATGCATATAGAAGAATGCCTTTTGGCCTTTTCAATGCTCCTGCAACATTCTAGAGGTGTATGATCAGTATCTTTTCAGAATTCATTGAACACTGCCTTGAAGTCTTCATGGATGACTTCACCATTTATGGCGAGTCATTCAAATCTTGTTTGAATTCAATCTCTCTAGTCCTGAAAATGCGTGTCAAGTGTAACCTTTTGTTAAATTTTGAAAAATTTCAATACATTTTTACAAATGGGATTGTTCTAGGGAACATAGTTTCAAAAGATGGTATTGATGTTGATCCTAAAAACTTAATGCGATCTAATCACTTCCTCAACCCACTTCTGTTCAAGACATCTATTCATTTCTCATTCATGTCGGTTTCTATCGAAGTTTCATCCATAACTTCAGTAGGATTTCCCTCCCACTCACCCGGTTTCTTCAAAATGATGTCACTTTCCATTTCGATGAGGTTTTCAAGAGAGCCTTTATTGAACTCAAAACTGCTCTAACATCTACCCCAATAATCCAACCCCCAGATTGGTCTTTACCCTATGAGATGATATGTGATGCTTCTGATAGAGCTGTTGGGGTTGTTCTTGGTCAAAGAAGAGAAAAAATTCCTCATGTCATCTATTATGCCACAAAAACATTGGATGAAACTCAATCTCACTACACTGTCACTAAAAAAGAACTTTTAGCAGTTTTTTTGCCTTAGATAAATTCTGGCCCTATATCTTAGGTTCCAAAATCATCATCTTCACAGAACATTCTGCTATAAAGTTATTACTCAAGAAAGGTGATTCCAAACCGCAACTAATAAGATGGATCCTAATGCTCCAAGTGTTTGACCTTGAAATCAAAGATAGACCAGGAAAATAAAACCCAGTGGTTGATCACTTGTGTAGAATTTCTGATTCTACTCATTCTGAAGTCATCGATCTTGCATTCCCCACTAAGCACCTTTCATCCCTCACTCCAAAGATACCATGGTATGCCCTAATTGTAAATTACATGGTTTCTAGTGTTTTTCCTGAATCTTTTCAAAAGCACAAAAATGAATTTGAAAAGTGATTCAAAATACAGTTTTTGGGAAGAAAATAAAATTTGAAAAACTGGGGCTGACATGGTAATAAGGTGATGTGTCGATGAAAATGAAAATTCATCTATATTAGAATTCTGTCACTCAATGCCTGGTGGTGGCCACATAGGACCACAAAGGACCTCCTGAAAGTTCCTAGACTCTGGATTCTTCTGGCCTTCAATCTTCAAGGACTCACAAGAGTTTTTTCAATCATGTTCCACTTGCCAAAAGTTTGGAAAAATTTCAAAGAAAAATGAAATGCCCCAAAAGCCTTTAATTTTTTGTGAGATCTTCGATGTTTGGGGTATCGATTTCATGGGACCATTTCCCCTTCCAATAGATTATCATACATTCTTCTTACAGTTGATATGTTTCTAGGTTGGTCGAGGAAAAACCCACATGAAAGGATGATTCACATAATATTAGTGAGTTCCTAAAGACACACATATTCCAACGATTTGGCACACCTCGTGCCTTGATAAGTGACTTAGGAACCCATTTTTCTAATAAAACCATGGAATATTTTTTGAAAAAGAATGGGTTTATACATAAAACTTCAACTGCATATCACCCCCAAACAAATGGCATGGCAGAACTTTCTAATAGAGAAGTGAAAAGAGTTCTTGAGAGAATTGTAAAACCCACTAGAAAAGACTGGCCTGAAAAACTCGGTGAAGCACTTTGGGCTTATCGAACTTCCTATAAAACACCCATTGGGATGTATCCTTTTAGGCTAGTTTTTTGTAAAGCATGTCATCTACCCGTTGAAATTCAACATAAGTCATTATGGGCAGTAAAAACTTATAATTTTGATTGTGAAAAATCTAGAGAAGAAAGATTGTTGCAATTGGCTGAACTGGAGGATATTCGACTTGATTCTTATGAGAATTCTAATCTCTACAAAGAAAAATCCAAGGCACTCCATGAAAAACACATCCTAAGAAAGGTATTCCATGATGTTGAAAAGGAAATGCTCTTCAATTCTCGATTTCACCTTCACCCAGGTAAGCTTAATTCTTGTTGGGAAGGTCCTTTTGTTATTACTAATTTTTACCCATTTGGTGTAGTACAAGTCGAAGACCCCTATTCCAAAAGGACATTCACAGTTAAGAGACATCGGTTAAAGCATCACTATTAGAGGATAGACAATCCTGTATCAACATCGACTTCCACTAGATCCCCAAATTCTCCATTCAACCCACCACTATATGGAGATGGCAACCCGCCAATTCCAAACCAGGGGGAACCTCTTTCCCTTTAACTCTCTCTCTATCTCTTCCTATCTCTATCTCTTCCTTTTTCATCCTCTCTAATTCATTTTTTACCACTTTCTTTATCAAAACCTTTATTTTTCACTTTCTCTTTTGTTTGGGTGTATCTTTATTAAAAAATAAAAAAACCAAAACAAAAAAATTCAGCATAACAAAAAAAATTACAAAAAAATCAAGATTCATGATTACTCACCTTCCAATTTTCTAATTTTTTCCAACCATTTTGGGGAGATAACAGACATGTTTTCATCTCAAAAATTTTGTATTTTCATCATGACATTGGATAAATAATTTTTTGTCAAAATTAACAAATTTTGAATGCTCAATTTTTTATTTGGAAAATGATTTTCCCAAACCATGAGGAACAACATTTTCTTTCATTCCAAGGCCACATATGGCCATATTTTCAAAAAAAATACATTCAACCCCATTTGTTAGTCTTCAGTTTGTGGACCTTCATGCTGAATTTCCTACTTTAGTGAAAATTAATATGATAGAGGCATTTTTTGAACCACATGAGAATCACAATAGCCAAATAGCCTCACATTTTTCTTAAATTAATCCTCATTTTGAAAGCCCCTTCGAGCCTATGAAAAATATTTCATTGATATCCACATTACAATCCCAATTTCTTTTCCACACCCAATATCAACATGGATTTTTCATTGCATATTTTTTTAAATTTAAGTGTGGGGGGAACGGATTTCATTATGAGTACCATTTGTTAATTTCACCATAATATCATATGCTTGAGGTAAAGCATCATTTTAGGTGTGGGGGAGAGGTTGTCCTTTAGTGGGGTTTGGGAATGTATATATTTTCATTATGTACAATTGCAAAGTGTTAAAAAAATCAAAAAAAAAATCAAAACAAAATGATAATAAGAATGTTTTGTGTCTTGGGTAGGTCAAAAATAACTCTTCCTTGGCCTTTGATCTTGTTATAACTATTAAAATTAGTGTTGTGATGAGATCAATCATGGGTTGGGATATGAGTGTGAGATATTTTCCAAGTTCAACTTTCGAAGAAAAAAGAAAAAAAGAAAAAAATAACACTTGCATTATATTCTTATGTCATTGGGAGAAGTTTTGTGGTTTGTAAATATTTCATCTTCCTATCCATTTAAAATTTTATTCCTCTATTGTGTCTTTCTCCACACAATCATTCCCTTGTAAATTTGTGTTTTCATTTCCTTCCATGTTTTATTTCAAAAAAAAGTGCATTGATTTTTCAATGTTGGTTTCTACCTCACTTATTCCCTCTCTAGGACATTAGATTCCTACCATCCCATAGCCACAAAAAAACCCTTTCAAATACCTCTTGATTCTTGTGCACTTTGGATAGGGATTGGAAGCTGAGATCTCTTCCAAACTCTAAGATTTTCACTTTTGGTGTGTGAAAGAGTGAACCTCCACAAATGAATTTTATCATCTTTAGAGGTGTGAGTTTTGAGTGTCCACATTTTCAATTTCTAAATTTGAGCATGAAAAAAATGAATTAGTTTTGGAAAATTGTTTCTATAACAACTTGTGGGGGAATTCAAAATGGATGAGTGAAATAGGCTAAACCTCCCCTGATCAGAGAAAACAAAATTTTAATATTTGTTGGTGAGTGAAAATGATTTTGTTATGTTTTTATATTTGTTGCACATGGGGACATACACGAGACTAAGTGTGGGGGATTTGATGTTATTAATGTTTTAATGACTTATTATACACTCCGTTTACTTATTTTTTATGAAATGTACATAATTTTTGTGAAATATTAATGTTTTGATACTAAGTATAATTTTTGAGCATTTTTAGTAGTAGTCTAATTGAATCAGTTTACCATTTTATTTAAAACTCTCACCCTACTAATTCAAATTGTGTGGTTCTTGTTTTGTAGGACTCCATATTCAATTTCTCACATATCATTAGGAGGAATCATGGGCTAATTTGCAATTTTAAGGCTCATATGGACCACACAAGATGACCCAAATAATTTTTGAAGAAACTGGACCATCCATGATGATTGAGTTACCGGTCTCAGTAATGAAGCCCATATTTTGTGAAACTGCACCATGTGTTTTTGATTATCCAAAAGGATCATGGGTAAATATTTCAGGGCCCAAATCGAAAACAAATGTCCCAAACGAATCCTTGAAATCCAGCCCACCATTCTTGCTGAGAATTAAAATATGGACACTATTCATGACTTATCTCATGATTATATCCTCACATAGAGCTGATATTTTGTAGTTTGAAAGATGATATATAAGTGGATGACTTTTTTTGAAAAAATAATTCAGTTTTGAAGTCACCTTAATATTCAAAAACCCTTTCATATTTTGGACTTCAAAAGAACTGTATTGAAATGGACAGATTAAAATTCATTAATCCTCCGGCCATAAAATTGGTTACATAGGTCCAAATGCCTAAATATTTTGGGAGTAATATACAAAAATTATTTTATAAAACTTTGAAGAAGGAGGTATCTCTATATTATGCTGTCGGGGTGTCCAAATTGTCGAGCCATGTGGACGGACAGATTGGGAATGCGAATAATCCACTTCCATGGGCTATAAACACATCCCCATCCACTCCTTCAAAGGGGTTGGTATTTCAGAAGAGAGTATCATCAATTGGCATGACAAAATCCTTGAAAAAGGATTTTGAGGACCTTCCATACTCATGTTTTCACTTGATATACCCTTCCTCTCCTCTTTTCTTCCTTTAACTTTTGTGTTGTTCTTCGTTTGTAATCTTGTAAGTTTGTGTTTTGTAATTCTGTTTTAATGAATGTTTCTTATCCAATATCTCTTATTTCTATCCAAAATATGTAGATTAATATTAATATTATTAAAATAGTTTAAATACAATTGAGTCCCCTTCGCTTATTTTGCTTCCTCATTCAACTGAATGTCCGTTTTTTTAATTCTCATCATTGTTCGTGTGTGTGTGTTTGACGCACCACTCTTTTCTTATACCTTTGTTTTTCTTATATTCTTAATTTATCATCATAATAATTATAAAAAGATTATTAAACACCCAAATGGAGGAGTAAATCTCTCATTGGGGTGATTCAAAATTTAGGGATGTTATGTGATTGAGAGTATTTGCTCAATGAGTATTCATTAATTTAACATTGTGTATGTTGGACTTAACATGTCATGGATTAATGAAATATTTTGTGTAACATGTGGTTTCCATGGATTATTGGAACCATAAATACACTACCATAAACAAGTAATGGTAATGATTAGAACCTTAAGTTAAGTTAAGGAATGAATTAAATCCTTAACAGTTAGTAATTCCAATCAACGTTATCTTGTGAAGTGGGTGTTAATTTAAATGAAATATAAAGCAAAGATCAAAGATATCAAAATCTTAACTCCCTAATGATGAACTCACCCCAATCTTTGTCAATTTTTTAAATCAATTATAGTCGATAAATAATTTCAATTAAGCTCTTCAAACAAACCCCCTAATCAAAATACAATCAGCTAACAATAATTGACTATTTAAAAAGTATCATCGCCGAGGATTCGAACTAAGTGCTACTATACACATTAGCAGAGCATCAAGACTTTGACCTATCGATAGGAGAGAATCGGCCGAGCGTTTCATGAAGAATCTTCTATAGCTGAATACTGATTCCTTCTTCCCATCCTTATGGGCCACCTATAGGATGATACGCCAATCAATGACGGATGATGAACTATGGTGAAGACTGTTGCACTCTGGGCAAGATCTTCCAGATGTGGGGAACATTCGATTGGAAGGGGGTGCACATCCATAATTGATAGGCATTTTTTACAGCCATGGATGCCTACACAAGAAAATTGTGGAATTATGAAGAACTATCCCTCTTGGTCGATGTAATTATTTTCCAAGAAGAAAACCCTAAGAAAATTCCACCCATGAATGATGATGATGATGATGATGAAGGAGAAGGAGGATGAGGAGGAGGATGAGGAAGAAGAAGAATAATAGAGAGAAGAGGATGTTAAAGGTGAGGTACATTGTAGTGAGAGACCTTATGGTTGATTGGACTACCATGGAAGCCCATGTGAGTGGAGAAATCGAAGGATCTAACATGGAACAAACCAAACAACTCGAGGTGAGTCTCTACTTTTTATCTCTACTGGTCTTTCTCTTTCCACAATTAGAAGACACTGACTGAACCCTATCTTGTTCAGTAAAAAATTGATTGATGTGATCACGAAGATCACCATATAGGGGGTGTAAAAATTTACTGATGGATTTGGAAAGGAATCTATTTACACCCACCTTTTGAATTGGTCGAGCTAGAGGACTGACCATGGTTGCAGCCTGATAAGGGCCTACCATGGTTGAAGTGGTGACTGGTGAGCCAACATGAGTGGATAAAGTGCCTAACTTGGAGCCTGAGGCTATTCTTTCTCTCTATAAGGAGTTGAGGGTAATGGCCTTAGAACCCCAGGTTGTTTCCACTACCCGGAAGGAACTAGTGCCAATCATCTAGTTGACAAGCGCAGAGGGATATCCTATTGTGGCAGGTCCTACAGCGTCTCAAGAACATGATCTTTCTACACTTAGATCATGTAATTATTTATTTTATAAACCCATGTCAATTATTATAGAAATCAGCTAACCAAGATACTGATTCCCTATACAGTGATCGTGAGACTGGATGCTCAACAAACTATTGAGTCTGGGACTTATGCTATAAGCCCATCATTTTTTACACTTTTCCATGAAAAGACAACCAATCAAAATAGTCCCAATGAGTAAGAAGATGAAATCATAGGTGATGTTACTATCAGGGTTGAGCATTAGGTTTGAGGGAGTGATGGTGCCGAAGAATAAAGTATTCTAGAAGTGGATCAGGTTTTGAACTTCTTGCCATTTTCCATGAGTGCCAGCCTACAGATCCTAAGGAGATGGGTGACTATGATCTTGACACTACCAAAGAGAGTCGCATGACATTTCACAAGGCTTAGAAATTTATCATATTATTTCTCAATAAAACAAAGGAAGAGTGGATTAGTTGGATGGGGTCACTTCGTATGTGGTTTTGCTTTCTCTGTCCCAGATGGGTGAATGTTGATCATCTTCATATGATGACCCATGATTAACTAGATGATAATGTGCAAGATTTTAGTCAATGTTCTGATTTTGAACACATCTAGAACAAATATAATAATATCCTGAAGCTCATTGAGGGTGAGCATGAAGTCTGGTTCCATAAAGAGTAGGAGAACGAATGAGCAGAATTCATCTCAAGCCAATCTGAGCTCGTTGAATGTCTGAAATCCTAGTTGGAAGAATCCAAAGAGTAGGCAGTGCCGGTGGTTCATCACATGTTCAAGATCGAAGTTGAGAGGGAATGAATGAAAACTAGGAAAAATGAGATTTTCCTCGCAGTTACTGATGAAGAAAGAGAGATGAGGGAGCATGAAACAATTTTGGAGGCTAGCAGCCAGATGGTGGTAGAATTGGAGCGGTCCATTAATGGGTTCGATAAATAAGGGGTTCATTTTAGCCAAACAAATAGAACCTATTTCCCTCTTTTTTACCTATCCCAAACATCATGCATGGAAATCATGGGGGTTACTTTTTTTAATTAGCGTATCTGAAACATGACTACGAGGTAACCAGTGGTTAATCCCTAATATCATGTGGGTCATTACAGGTGTGATAAATAAGGGATCACTAAATAATTATTTACATTGGGTATGAGAATTCTAGCTATCCTTCAAATACTTGGGGTATGAGTGACCACCCAGATTTTTCGAGATAGATAGGGGTTTCAACAGGAGAATAGGGTTCTCAAAACAGCCAAATCACTTTTCCCAATGTACTATTGTGCATGGGAGTGATGAATCCATGGGTTTTGGAAACAATCAGAACTAAGAGTAATTAAATTGTGTTAATCATGATACCCACGACTCAAAACAAAATAGTGGTGGTGGGTTAATATAAGATAACTGGGGACCTTATTTGAGACAAAAAATCTATATCATCAGCCTGATATGGGGACAAAGAAATGAGGGCCAACCATAGACTATATTAAAAACATGGGTCTTGAATCGATATGTTATCCAATATATTTTGTAACATTGTCCAAAAACATTAGGTGATATAAAAGTTTGAGTATCCTAATCATTAGGGGGTTTCTTTGGATGTGAAAGATGACGAGTATCTGAAATAGAGGGAATGAAAAGCTTGAAGACAGAGTAATGGGTTGTTCGAGTGGAGTCCAACACTCTTGGATATAGGACAACATAACAAAAGAACATTAGGTGAGTGTATTGGTCAGAATCAAGATCAAAAATTTATCCAGGATGAACCTCTCTGAAGAGGACCTTTGAAGGCTTGCAGTTTCATATCATACATATGAGGATGACAAACGTGTATTTTAATATCATACAATTAGGATGTCACACATAGTTTAATGCCATAAGGGATGTTGCACATAGTTTAAGGCCATACCGATTAAACCCTAGACAATAGTTAAATGATGTGTTACATGGACTAGGGACTCCAAGTTTAGGGTTATAATATTTGGACCGTGATTAGGGTAAAAGAGCCTGAATGGTTAATGTTCTTGGGGCTGGGCCTAAGGGGAAATTCCCAGACATCCTTATTTATCCCACAATGATGGGAATCAAGCTACACATAGTTCTGGATATGTAGTACAATTTATCATCATCGGGTAAAGAAGTAGGTAAAATGGTGAGATGGGAATAATGGAAAATAATGGTGTAGATATTTTATACCAAATGTAAATGAGGACCAAGAGGCCCCCACCACAGCATAAGTTCCCAAGAGAAATCTCAGGATGAGATACCAAAGATGGTGAAACTTGGGGCCAGACCCCAAAACACAATGTCTGGGTGTCCCTTCATACCCTATATAGATGGGAATAAATCTATAATTAGTTATTTAAATTACGTTTAAATTAATATCATGTGGTAAGTAAGTTATAATATTTTAGTTTATTTTCATAGAGCTCAGCCATAAGTGGACTTTTCATAAAGAGAAAATGTGTGATGTAGTGCCATAGAGAAACCCAATGTGATTAAGGACAAGTAATTACCCACCACATAACAAGTTTTTAATGGGAAAAACATGGTTTAATTTCATGATTATATGACCTTGGGGCCAAAAACCATAGTTTAATGTCCTAGAGTTCAGGCCGTAGATGTGAAACTATTCCATACACGCAGAAATATCATTTAAACCCCTAATCCCCTGTGAGCCAGAAAGGTGTGGGAAATAAGGGGAATAAGAGATACAATAACTCATGGAAGAACATGATAGAGGAATGGAGGTGGGCCCATAGAAAACATTACAAAACTGATCTATCCTCTCAATGTGAAAAAGTGCATAGAGGGATAAAAGTAAGGGTGATAAAATTCTGCCTGGACGTAAGGAGGTGGAAAGGGATGTGAATCATAAAACCGGTATTTGGGGCATAATGAGGTTGGCTGTAACAATGGGAGAAAACTATTGGCCAAATTCGAGGAATATTATTCACATGTTATGACCTGTAATGAGAACAAAAAATTGAGGGTCGACCAGTGACCATATTCATAATGCGGGGTTTGTATCTGATTGTTGTCCAGAATCTTTCAGGGTGTTAGCCCAGAATAGTGGGTGAGAACTAAGGCTGAGAATACATACCGTTAGGGGTCCCAGTATATGTGAAAGGATATGGAGACCCAAATAGGAGAACACATGAATCATGAATATGGAATGAATGAATTTCCATGAAGAAACAAACACTATTGGTCCTAAACCATAATGCATCTAATTGACAAGTTGACGCGGCAGGACAGATGTCGAGGAGATCAACATTGATATATAACTCAATTGGTGAGTAGAAGATAGAGGTAAAATGGGTTGATGTACCTAAATCTGGGCCCAAAGGAAAAACATTTGGGAGTTCCTACCTACCCATGAGAATGGGAATCAAACCAGACATTGTTCTCAACATTTCATGTAGTTTAACATCATTCGGTAAGGAAGTCAAGTTGCAATAAAAATTAATTTCATGCAGTTAGGAAAATAAGGGTAATAATGTACCCAAGGGGGATGATCATGTCATGTTAAAGAAAACCCATCGTGAAGGAGGACAAGAAGAGCCCACAATATACACTCTTAGAAAGGGACTCAGGCCAAGGGGCCAAAAAAGGTCGACGGACCTGGGGATGGACCTGAGGTGAAATGCCCGAGCATTCCAATGTATCCAATAAGGATGGGAATAAATTCATACATAGTTCTAGAAAATCCATGAAGGTTAACATTATGTGGTAAAGACTCTAAGGGAAGGAATGCCTCAAAAGGGTAAATGTTCATAGTAAGGAAAAAATAGCTCAACATGAATGAGGGAAAAGTGGGTCCACACCACACCACGCACAATCCCAAAAGATAACTCAGGTAAGAGGCTGGGAAAAGGAATGAAAACCCCTTTGGATAGACTCAGAAACAAAATGTATGTCCATTCCTATATATCCCATAAGGACAGGAATCAAGCCATATGTAGTTCTAGAAGTGTTGTGCAGTTTAACGTCATCCGGTAAAGACATAGGTAAAGAGGACTATCCAATAGTGTTAAGTAAATGGTTCAGCTAATATAAACCCCACATCAATGAGGAAAAAATTCCACATGCCACAATACATAATCCCATAATAATCAGGGCCAAGGGGCCAAATGGAAGGTATCATTTTTGAAACCCAGGATGGACTCTGGGACAAAACGTATGGGCACTCCAACATATCATGCAAAGGTAGAAATCAAGTCGTACGTAGTTATTGAACACCATGAATTCTAACATCATGTAGTAAGGGAAATGATTATAGGGAAGATCATATAAGAAGATATGGGATGAGGTGGTTTTAAACCCAACATGAATGAGGGAAAGAGAATTCATCACTACACCACTTGCTTCTAGCATAGATATCAGGCCAATGAGATAGAAAGAAGGATAAACTTGGGTATGGATCAAAATAATAAACATCGGGGCATTACTACATATAAAATAAGGATGGGAATTAATACATACATAGTTCTAGAAATTCTGTTTAGTTTAACTTCATGAGGTAAGGACATTATAATATCTTAGTTTTATGTTCATAGAGTTTCGAACATAAGGGAAATGTTCCCAAAGTGAAAGTGTGTTATGAATATCCATAATGAAACCCAATGAGAATGGGGAAAGGGAAGTCTTCATAGAATCACATGTTTATAAGGGTAAATACATGGTTTATATCCATGATGCTTGGACCTTGGGATCAAAACTCCATGTTTAAGGTTGTAGAGTTTAGACTGTAGATTTGCGCCTCTTCCAACCGGGAAAAAATCTCATCGAAACCCCTATACCCACACGATCCATACTTGGTGTGGGAATCAATTGGTGGAGAAGATCCTACAACACATGGAAGTACAGTATATGGGAATGGAGGTGGGGCCAATGAAAACTTAACAACACCAATCTATCATGTCAACACAAAAAAAGTGCACGGAGGGATAACACTGAGGGTGTTGAATTTCCACCTTGACAAAAAGGGGTGGAAAGGGATTTGAATCATAAGACTAATTTTTGTGGCATAATGAGGTTGGTGATAAAAATGGGAGATAAATATTGACCATATTTGAGACATAGTATTCACATCGTGTGACATAGAATGGGAACAAACAACTGAGGGCCAATCTTTGACCATATTCACATTGCAGGGCATGTATCAGATTATTGTTTGGAATCCTTTGGGGCATTGGCCCAGGATGGTAGGAGAGCATTGAGGAAAAGAAACTATACCTTTAGGGGGTCTCTCTATATATGAATGGTGATAAAGACCTGAATAATGGGACACACGAATCATGAAGATAGAAGGAAGACATGTCCATGCAGAACCCAACACTCTATGTCCTAAACCCCATCACATATAATTTTCATGTCGATGTGGTAGGAAAGAGGTCAATGGAATCAACATAGAGATATAACGTTGGTGAGTGGATGAAAGGGTTAGAATGGGTTGATTTACCTGGGCCTAGACCCGAATACAAAACATCCAATCGTTCCTACATACCTGTGAGAGTGGGAATCAAGCCACACATAGTTCTCAAGATGACATGTAGATTAATGCCATGTGGTGAGGATGTAAAGTTGAAACATAGTTTAATTTCATGAGGCTATAACAAGATTGGTAGTAATGTCCCCAAGGGGGATGTGAATGACATGGTAAAGCAATCTCATCATGAAGGCGGACTGGAAGAGTCCACACCACACAGTCCTAGAAAGGGACACATGATGTGGGGAAAAAAGGTCTAGTGACCTAGGGCTGGACCCAAGGTGAAATTCCTGAGAATTCCTACATTTCCCATAAGGATGGGAATAAATCTATATGTAGTTATTGAAATTGTGTGCAGTTTAACATCTTGTGGTAAAGACGTTGAGGGAAGGAGTAACTCAAAAGGGGAAATGTGCATAGTCTGGAATAAATAGTCTGATGTGAATGAAGACCAAAGGGGTATACACCACACCATGCACAATAACAAGAGAGAAATCAGGCCAAGAGGCCCAGAAAAGGAATGGACAACCCTAGGGATTGACCATAATATAAAATGTCCAGGAATTTCTATATATCCCATAAGGATGTGAATTAATCCATATGTAGTTGTAGAAGTGTCATGAAGTTTAACGTTGTGTGCTAAGAATGTAGGTGGAGGGGACTTGACCATAGGGTAAAGAACATGGTGTGGTTACTATAAACAAAATGTTAATGAGGACAAAATTCAACATTCCACACCATGTAATACCATAAAAATCAGGGCCAATGGTCCAAACGGAAGGGATAGTTTCTGAAACCGGGGCTGGACACCGGGAAAAAATATTTGGCCACTCTTACGTATCCTGCAAAGGAAGTAATTGAGCTATATGTAGTTCTTGAATTACATCCAGATTACTGTCATTCAGTAAGGACAATAATGGGAGGGGAGATCCTAGAAAGAGATACATGATGCGTTTTTAGTAAACCCGACATGAATGTGGATAAGAGAATTATACACCACACCACATGCTTCTATCATAGATATCAGACCATGGAGCCAGAAAGAAGGAAGAATTTTGGAATATATAGGAAGAAAAAACATTATATTGTTCTTAAGTATCCCATAATGATACAAATAAATCCATACAGAGTTCTAGAAATTTTGTGCAGCTTAACATAATTTGGTAAGGATGTTAGAAAATCTTAGTTTATGGTCATAGAGATCAGACCATAATGGTTTGTTTTCCACTTTCAATTAATCGTCATGAGGGACAGAACACAATAATATGAATTACTACTTGAGGAATTTCACACTAGTGGTATCAGTGATGTCCTCACCATCCATAATAACCAGAGAGTATGCACCATTGGGGATAACCTTGTGGATGAGGTAAGGTCCTTCCCATTTGGGCTCCATCTTTGTTGTTTTACTTCAAGGTATCATTAGAGACCTCACGTCCAATACCGTGTCACCTTGTATGAAAGATCCTAGATGAAATTTCTTATTGAAATTTATGGATATATTGTTTTAATACCTTTCTAGGTTGTGCAGGGTTTGGATCCTATTCTAATTGAGGGCTTCTAGTTTATCCAGACCGAGATTCTCTATTTTATCTAACGTTTTCAGATCGTAGATGGTTGTATAGAGTAATTGAAACCGATTCTTGATGGGCAGTAATTCCTATGTTACATACAATATGTAATATGGAGTCACCTTGGATGAATTTTGAGTTGTCATCTAGTAATCCCAGAGATAATTGGGGAGATTCTCCGACCAAAATTTCTTATTTTGACCAACCATCTTCTGCAGAATGTTAGAGAGGGTCTTGTTTAATTACTCATTCAACCCATTTTCTTTTGAATGATAGCGAGAGGTGTGATTATATTGGATACTATAATTGGTGTACAATTTCATCATCTCATCTTCTTGAAAGTTTGTGTAACTATCTGCGAGGATATCTTGAAGAACACCGAATCATTGGATGATATTGGAGCCCACAAAATCAAAGATAAATCAGGCATTAAATTCCGTGAATGGGATCACCACTTCCCACTTAGAAAAGAAGTATGTGTAGTCAGAATGAACCTAAACAGGCGACATGTTGCTGGTGGATATGGTCTAATGACATCGAACCCCGAGACTGCAAAGGTACAAGAGTAAATGGTAGTATCAAGGAGATACGGTGTTTGATACACAATGTTGGCATGGATCTAGAACGTGGGGGAACCTCTTGGTGATCTCAATTCAATCTTGAACAATGGTGGGATATAAGTATCCCAACCGTCAGATCTGATGGGAAAACATAGATCTTTCTTGATGAGCTTTATAAGAACCAGTGTTAAATTCCTGCATCACCTAGGAAATCTCATTTTCTTTAATAAAACAGAGTAGAACCCCATCGAACCCTTGTCTATAGTGGATTTTCATAAGATTAGCTCATCTTTGGAGGGTGAACTGGACTTCACACCGATGGATTTTCTCACATTTGGATCTATCTATTGGGAGATTGTCGTGTTGGAGATACTCAAAAAATGGATTCAACCAAACTGGGGTCTCTTCTGCTATGACAGGAGGAATTTGAGGTCCAGATGTGGAAGCACCTGTAGCAAGATGACTTACCTCATGACTGTCATCGTCGACCAGAGTTACGAGAGTGGTGAACCTTTGATGCGCCACATGGATGATCAAATAGTCTTGTTCAGGCTCTGCATGAGATGTGGGAAGGCTAGAAAAAACATCACCTTGATCTTTCTATAACCCTGGGAAATGAGTGGCCTCCGGTGGAGTAGGGAATGAGGCCATTAATTGACTACTATGCTCTAATAGGGTTATGAGACTATGCTTACTAATAACTTGTCACCATTGATTTGTTTTATGACTAGCTCAGAGTCCCCCTTTACATTTAGGTGGGGAACATCAATATTATGGGCTAGCTCAAGACTGGTGATGAGGGCTAGATACTTTTCCTTGTTGACGGTGCATCCTTCTGACAACAAGAACAAATAGGTCAAGATGGCCAATGTAGGCATGTTGAAGACAATACCTAGTCCCTATATGTTGAATTTTTGATCATTGAGACTTATGATGGTTGTGCTCCATAAGGAACCATAGATGTGTATTTATTAACATGGTACTACTTGATCCACTGAGAGGATATGATCATCGGGAATTTCAAGATCCTGAGCCTGCTTTGTTGGAGATGGATGGGTGTAAAAGAAGTCTTCCAATGCCTGACCCTTAAGAGCCTTCTATGGAATGAACCGATTGTATAACTACTAAAGGATCACTTAGAATTGAGTTATACATCCTATCAACATAGAAAAATTCATAATATAATTTAGCGGACACACATGGGATATAATCTATATCTCATGATGGTGCATGTATTGTCACAACTTATTCACTGCAAAGAAAAATGTGAGGCATCTATTCTTGATAGAGGAATACCAGGACTCTATGTTGGGGATCATGCATCTGAGATCGTATAAACTATTCTCTATCCCTTATTTGTTATTCTGGCTGAGAAGGATGAAGAGGGATCTTTCTAGTGTGGTCACAGAAAGGACCAATGACTATCCGACGATGGGTGGCATCAAAACCAGAGGCTGTAATAGATACTTCTTAATTTCCAAAAAATAGTTTCCTAAAAATATTTATCCCCCTGATAGATGAAACATTTCTTCATGATCCGGGAAAAGGGATTACACTTTTCAGCTAGATTTTAAATTAGTCGACGTATATAGGCTAAGTGGCTTTGAAAACCTCAGATCTCTTGGAGATTTCTCAGAGGGTACATGGGCTAATAGAATTGATTTTCTCTAGACCAATCTCTATTCCTCTGTATCTAATGATGAATATGAGTAAATTTCTAGAGGTAACCCTCAAGGCACACATTAAGGGGTTCATCTTCAGATGGTGTGATCGGAGGAAGCTGAACAATTTCTCAAGATCTCATAGATTGTCCTGATGTTATATTATTGACCACCAAATCATCCACATAGTGTAAAACTAACATCTCGAGGATTAGTTTGAATATTCAGTGCATTCCACGCTGATAGGAGGCTCTTGTATTTTTCAAACCGAAAGTAATTACCAGATAATAGAGGGTTACTTGTGGTTCCTTGAAGACTGTGGACTCTTCAACCTCAGGAGACATTCCGATCTGATTATATCCAGAATACCCACCCCCGAAGGAGAGATCGTGTAATCTAGTGGTAGCATTGATCAATAATTATGATAAGGAGAAGATCTTCCTTCAAACAGTGTTAGTTCAGGTCCTAGAAGATTATGAAAACAATGATCTATCCATTATTCTTCCTAATAGGAATATTTTTGGATAATCATATAGGGTACTAGACCTCCTTGATGAAGTTTTCTTTGATAATCTTATCAATCTTAGCCTCAGACATGTCACCATGGGAATGGTTCATCTTCCTAGGAGGCTATTTAATCCTGTGATGACTTACTGGGAGACCGAGATGGTGGATGGTGACATGAGTATCTATCCCTATAATCTCTCTATAGCTCCACGAAAACACATCACGATGTTTCTTCATGTAATCCACATATTCTTTTTTCTCCATTGTAGACATATCCACACCGATCAGTGTCAGTATCAGATCCTCCTCGGTACTAATATTCACCTAAACCAACTCATAAATGGTGGTGGAGATTCATTCCTCAAATGTGGGAGGATTGTCTTCCAAATCCACTTCATCATCTACAATGGGAGGATCATTGGAAGGAGGAAAATACTCTGAACTATATGATCCTGACAGAACACTAGTACCAGCTTGTGTAGTGGTAGAATCTTTATTATGACACTCTTGAACAATTGAAACCATGGAAATGAAGGTCGTTGATCTGATCCCAACAAAACATCATCCCAAGGGGCCACTCCTGATTATATCAAATAAATATTGGCATGTCCGCTGGAGTCGGTTCATCCCGACCTGGTGAAATAACCAAGTATTGCGTATTTACATTTCCATGGGGCGAACATCCCAATACCTTATAGGGGTAGGGGGATATGGGATCACTCGAGCCCAATTTGTGTTGGAATATGAGTTGATCTAACAACATTACATGGACTTGGGAATGCGCCTACCACTCTTTCTGTAGATTAAAAAAATGCATTTTCCAATGTATGGGGTCGTGGCTTTGAACTGGTGAATTGGGAGAGAAAAAGTATCATTCAAATATATCCATGGGCCACAAACATCAGTGTAATGCATGACCTCATTGTCTTGTACCAATTTTTCCTTGATCCAATAGTAGTCAACGCCCAAGTAGAGAGCTTCACAAGAGGATAAGGGAGATGCATCACCTTGGTGCATGCACACTCAACCATTACGGGAGTACTTATGGCATTAGTGATACAAAGAAGGGACTGCCTCATGCAGGTGAATCCAGGGTATAACGACCAGTACATTATAGGAAGTATCTTGTGAGACAACTATGAACTCCATGATGGAAATTAGACCATCGAATGAAGTCTTCAGGCTGATCATTCCATGTGGTGTCTACTCTATTCTACCATAACCTTGAATCTTCAGGTCTGAAAGACTGAGATCTGTTTCGAAAAGTCCTATTTTGTGGAGCATCATGTTCACACATAGATTGATTCTAGAACCTATGTCAATTAGACAATGGTTGACTTCCATTCCATTGAACTAACCAGTGATTTTAAGAGGGTGGATGTGCCCCTGTATAGGAGAAACATCATCTTCTCTAGAGAATGGTATGATGACCTCACATTCTGCGAGTTCAACTGCTTCGACATGGAAGGCCTCTGCAGATGCTACCTCCATTTCAAATTGGAGGGGGATTAATAATGCCTCAAAAAGGGATTCACACATATCCTATGAAAGACGGAGAGCCTCGAGGATCAAGAGGCTCAGAGTAATGCAATCAATGTTCTTGATCACATCATACTTCAATGTTAGATGCGCAATTCTTCTGACAGGGGGTTCTCTCTGTGGAAGGATGCATTACATGAATTGTTGGTTGAACTGATAGATTTTGATTGGTGCTGAGAATGTCTCGATACTCACCGGTCGAACAATACAGAATAGCTACTAGCAGACGGCCAAATGGCTGAGGTCTTACCTCAACTGTAAACAAAGGATCATAGCATAGTTGCAGCGGCTCATCTTGTTCATGTAGCACAAATGGTGGGTGAAGTGAATTTGATGAGACATGGTGGGAGGACCCTACATGTTGATCCTTGGGTTGGTCCTACTATCTAGCCTCAGTGGAATGTATGGCCAGGTCAGATGCATTGGCTAACACACATTGATGGTTCACATATCCACAGTTTCATCGACATTGGATCTGGATAGGGACATTAGGGGGTACATATGATACTCTTCATCACTAGGAAACATGTAAGGGTCTACTAACTCGATGATATTTACCAAGGCATACTCCTGATCATTAATTTAAGAATCTTCCATTATTGGGAGGATTCTAGGGGAAATTCCAATATCTGAGGGAGTGAAATTTCCAAGAGAATGGGATGGCTTCGGTGCCGATGGAGGGCTTTAATTTAACTTTTTCTGTTGATTCTTTCACTCCTGTGGAGATATAGGCTGATGTGTCGATTCAAAAGAATTAACTAGAGGTAGTTTAGAAACATCATATGGATGGGGATGATTCAAATGAGCATAGATCATACCACGAGCACAAGTTAATGCCTTGAGTGCTATCCAATAATCATAATTCTAAAACCCATGGTTAGAGACCTGCTTCCATTCTCCCTCCCTATCTCTATCAGGCCTTACAAACACCAATGGAACATATTACGGGGTTGGACCCAATATGAATATGTTGTTATCTACCTGGTCTTGGAGCCACTCCTTCAACACATAGCACTTCTTGACGGTGTTTCCATGGAACCAGTGATAGGGTCAATAATAGGGACCGTCAAAGAGATCAATGTATTTGGGTCTCCAGCATTCTGGAAGCCATAGTATTCATTAATCTAAGTCACTTTAAAAATATTAGGGAACTTGAGCCTCATCGAATGAGTAGGTTCAGATTCTCCTATCTAGGAAGGAGTCTTTGGGAGCTAGACCCTATCCGGGAGGTGGATCCTGATGAAGATTCATGACCTAATTATCTATCCTAGGTAGTGGCAGTGCATTACATGGTGGTGCCTACTGATTCTAAGGTGTTCGATGCTGATCTTGGAGATGATCATATGGTGTTGTCCCTCAGTGATGCTATAGAGGTGGTTCTACCATAAAAAACTCCATCTTCTTGGGGGCATCTACCTATTCCATAACAGCGGTCTTGGCCTTGGAGGCTCTTCCTAATGTAGCTACGAGAGGCAATGGACGTTCCTGCTTGGATTTCTATAAGGCTTCCTCTAGGAATTGATCCTTGTCTAAAAAAGACATAGAATCCACCCACATAGTTCTAAGTTATGAGAGAGGGTACCAATTCAGTATTTATAATACCACACAGATCATTAGCAATTACTTCGGATTTAGTAGCATGTTTAGAGAATATGTGAGGCCCTTCCACAAAGAGAAAAACTCTCTGACACACTCATATAACCTTTTATTTCACATGAAGAGGTCAACAATACTTTTCTTACAGGTTGTTGAACTGAAATGGTAAAAAAATGCAAAGAGAGATCCTCCAATCCAGCTATGGACCCAATGGCAAGCTGGTTGTACGAGATGAATGTAGACCCTTATAATGTTTGTACGAAAAAATCGAGCTTGGAATCCTCCTTTTGCGGGGGATTTCTTAGCATGGGTACACATCGTGAAATGTAATGGTGAAGGTGTTGAAGTGGGTCACCTATCCCATTAAAAGGGGATATGATGGGATTCCCATAACCTAGGGGTGTTGGCCTATCATCCACCCATACCGGATATGGATTTCTGTCAGGCAGGATCGCCACCTATCAGGTTTCAAGGGCCACTAGGTGGGAAAGGTGGGTATCCATCAGATCATCTTAGAGGGGATTCTTGTCATGATGAGGACCCCTAGAAACCAACATGTTTGCAGGATCTTAAATGTGGTAAGTGGGCCCATCAACTTTTGGATCGGCTAGTGAAATAACCCAAGGGGTTGCTGGATGAACGACCTATGGAGTGGATGGTAGAACCTGATTCAGGTACAGAGGGGGATTCCCATGTGTCTCAGCTGGAATTTGTGATGCATACCATGCTCTCTTTTCCCAAACTTCTACCTCATTTTTTGTCCAATAGATCGGGGTTATCAAGTTCAGCAGGATGCAACTCCCATGGGGGAAGCGGTGCCTAGACCTGTTACCCCTATTGAGGGTTACCGTAATCTAGCCTCCATTACACCTCACATTCAGTGAGAAGGTCATCAACCATTTTTTTTTTGTGTTCCATGATCTATTAAAGAAACTCTACCATTTCAGTATAATCTTCCATTTTTGGCACTGATCCAGATGAGTTTGGAGGTTTGATGGTCCCATGGTACCCTTGACCCTTTCTAGGGTCCCAGTTGAAGGATAGTGACTCATATGATGTAGGAAGGCCCATAAACTGTATTTTCTGAAGAGTAACCCTACCAGAAGGAACCAATTGGTTTGGCATAGTCTTGGGGGATAATTTCTCCCCAATGAGTCCTAGATAGGTTTATTCATTTTCATGGTCATCTATGTCAACAGCAACTGTGCTTGGAGGCATATCCTCAATAACGCTTGGCAAGTCAGGCGGATGCTGAATAGGACTGACATGAAGGGCATCATTCTTCCCCCATCCATGAATAGAGACATATGTGGAGGCCTCTTTAATATCTCCATGGAGCACATTGAAGCACTCAAAACATCGTTTCTAGAGGGTTCAGTGATAACCAAGTGATGCAGGATGTTGATGAATGGGATGTACAACCAACTCAACTAGACTACACTTCTGTCCAATATCGTCAAAGTCTTCTCGACTCATGGGGTAAGGCAACCATTGGTAATGGAGGAAGATGTGTTTCATCTCTATAGTTCAGTGGAATCACATGACCTTTTTTGGGTGAGGGACTCTCAGATATTAAAACCCATAGTTGTAATTGTCCCGAATATATTAGAGAGATGGCCCACTATGAGAATGTCCTGAAAACTTCTCTGCTCAGACTCAAGATCTGACCCTTGTTTTCCCCATTCATAGACTGGGCATAGTTGGGGGACAAGTAACGACAATGACATAGATTATTGTGATGGTGGACTGTTTGGTGGGGAGTACAGTGCATGACCTGAAAAACCACCACATGTCAGGTTATCTCCCTGAGGACTGTATTGATTTTACCACCACATCCCTGTAGGACGAGGTACGGATTGATACTTCCTGTGCAAGGGAGGTTGTATCTATCAATTTATCCAGCCAATTTTTTGTCATTTATAGGTCCCCAAAACAATTCCTTGTGATCTCTTGTCGAGGAGGAGAATTATCTTTGTGATGATATAGAGGATTGCATAATGAGTCCCTAGATATGGTCCAAAAATTCTTCCTCTAGTAGGTATCTATAGAGAGCTTCATGGATCTGTTGTATCTCAATATCCAAGTGGATGAAGCTGATATGAAGAGTTCCTGCAACAGACCCTAACACAGTGGATTTGGACGATGGATCCACCGTTGAATCACACTCCACTTTAAAGTATGAAAAGATAATGGGCTTGACTATGATATGGGGCTCATTTAGATCCTTCTTCTGGTAGTGAAGATTGACCGTCCAGCCCCGGGGTGGTTTTTAGTGTAGGGTAGATCGTCAAAATGGAGAGGACATCCATGTGGTTTATTGATTGAGTGGGAAGGGCTCACGCATGGATGAACTAGGGTATGAGGTGCACCTAAGAAAATTTCAAATGGTAAATGGGGAGGACCATCATGTTTTAGAGTGCTGGAGTGGGGAGGGACTATTTGGGAGCTAGTAAGTGCATGGGGGACTTTTTTATGGAGACTGTTAGTAGCATGAGGAGGCCCTTCATTCCATCTGCCTCTGGTAATAGTGGTATGATGAGGTCCTTCATGTTGATCATACTGGACATGAGAAAGACCTTCATGTTCTCTGTTGTTGATGTGGGGAGGGAATCCACTATTGTGATTGTTGGCATGGGGAGGACCTTTTTTGGAATAAATTAACACATGGAGAGGACCTCCATGATGATGAGTGACTGGAAAATGAGGTCCATCACATTAAGAACATAGTATGTTAGGAAATTTTCTATTCTTGATATCGAGGGAACATGGAGGACCTCCGCTTGGGCTGATGAAGGTTTCCCGAGGAGGACCACTATGTTGAATGGATGAGTAGGGAGGACCTCCACTCTAATTGATGGTGGTATGGGGAGGACCTATGTACTAAAATTATTATCCACAGGTCATCCCGCAACTGCTGCTACTTTCCCTGGTGAGTAGGGGGTCAACCCAACCAGCTTGTGGGGTGATTGGTGCCTCAATCATGATCTGGATTGGAAGTTACCCTACTATATAATAGGTAGGTTCCACTACTCTATATAAGTAGGTGTATTATAGCTTACGTCGATGGGGTCTCGGGCCTCTGATGTTGTGGAAGATGACGCCCCTTGGATGGCATACTCATGAGCTTGCACCCGACATTGGCATCAGGTTTGTTGAGCTAGCGAAGACTGTGAAGGGGTTTGGAACACCTACTCTTCAGTCTGTGGGACCTTCTAGCAATGGTGATGTGGCTTTTAGGGATTCCTCCTTGGAATCTCTATGGATTAAGTCATATTTGGAAGGATTCATACATCCCTTACTTCATCAGTGTAAGGGAGCGAGTTATATGAGCACTCTCGGGAGAGGCTCCCGAAACTATTAGAGATTGGAGTGGGAAATATTTGATCCCTACACTTCCTTTGAGCTAGCAGTGTTGATGGGGAATAGAGGCCTCAAGGTATTGAGGTGATATTTCCTTTTTCTAGATGACCCCCTCATGTTCATATCGATAGATTGGAGTATCGATCACCCTTCTTTGAATGAACTTGAAGGGTGAGACGGGGCATAGGCACCCATTTTCTGTGATCAAATAAGCTATCATAGTAGAAGTGAATCCATGGGGAATTTAAACTTTTGAATTTCCCCTGTTGATGTGTCTATAGTCTGAAGGTGATAGACTATCTACAGTTGTATCTTGTGTCCTACAAAGTAAGAAGATTAAGCCATTAGTATAGATAGTAGAAAAGAAATGGACAGTTCCCCGTCAACATTCCGTCATCGATGAATGGATAGAAAAATGCACGTAGACAATGTCACAGATCTAGATGCCCAAAGATCAACTGCCCAAAATCATGGTGAGTTTCACGCAAGGACCACTATTTTATTGGCGGGACCTAGCGTCAAATATTTCGATCTGATGACAAGACTTTATACTGATGCCTCAAATTCTTCTAATTCCCATATTTAGGAGAATAATTTCACATTAGGTTAACCATTTCTATTTCTGATGCTTTCACTAGGGCACACATCCATCTATGAGGACATTCAACTTTAGTGCCCTACATTCCCACTTTCCAAAGGTGGGCGACATCCATCACTTCTTCATAGATCATTACTCCTTGATCAAAATGGGATGATGGGATGTTAGTTTATCCTTTTACAGATTCCTCCTCATAGTTCGTCAACTAGTCCAGGTCTCCCTTAAAGATTAAGACGTTTTTCGTGCAACTCATTACTAATTCCATATTTTCATGGAAGTCGGTTAATTATGCTGCTTCTATAAGGAAATTACAAAGGTTTTAGTCAAGGAAGAAACATTTTGTAAATAGAGTATTCAGGTTTAGGCATCTGTGGCCTGTCCTATCACTGGTACACTAAAACACCTATATTTTTCTCTTATGATATGGCTTCTGGATGGAGCCAAATCCCAAGGAATCCCACGTTGAATGCATAGAAATTAATGCCAGGGGCATGTCTATGAGGTTTTCATTGCCTTCCCATGTTTAACATAGGGAATGTTGCATGTTTAATGTGTTGTAGGGATGGTTCAGACTGATCGGAACATTGAAAATTGTGCATAACATGGGTACATCTTTAGGAGACAATTACCATAAGGTTCACTAAATGGATGGATCAGAACTCCCGGTGAGGACAGATTTGAGATTTTGTGTCCTTGAAAAGGGAAGATATCACACTGTGAAGGCCGATCTTAATTTCACAAAGGGAATATCATAAGGGAGAATGGGTCTATGTGAATGGGACCCCAAGGTTTACCATTGGATAGTATTGAACGTCAAAGTGGATTCCTACATACTCAAAAGGGATCAAAACCCATGTAGCTATGGAATATAGGGGCATAGCATCAAGGTGTGTGCAAAGGAAAGAGACCTGAATACATACTCAGGCTAATGCATGGTTAGTATCCCATATGGATGGAAAGAGATCACTGGGATGTGACAGCCCATGTAATATCAAGATGGATATGGAGGAATTGTTGAAGGATGCAGTGAATGGAAATAGATCCGGTTTAAATGGAATCACCATTATAATGATAGTGTTGTGCTTGAACCTCATGGAGGTTTCCTACATATCCTCATTTTATGGAATGAAAGTCTATGTAGTTATAGAATCAGGAATTTAATTGGGGTTTACACAAAGGATAATGACCTGAAGACATGTTTGGTCTTACGTGTGGTTAGAAGTTCATTTCAAGAGGATTGCTCTTGGTTTGAGGAGTGTGAAGTGAGTTCAGGGCTTACATGTGGTTAGCTTCCCTAGTGGATCAGAACAAATCAGGGAGGTGAATGGATAAGATCTTCCCCAGAAATGGATTATCTCACATCATAAGGGTACGTCCCTTGGAGGGAGCACCGAAATTTACCATTGGTCTGGATTGAACCTCATGGAGGCATCCTACATAGCTAAAAGGGATCGATACCAACATATTCTGATACATATAGTTTAATATCTTGCAAGAAAAAGGGGGAACACCGTTTAACATCATGCAGGTTGAACAGTGAACTGATGTGAAATGGCTGGAACAGATAAGTTATGTGGAGTGATGGGCTTAATCCTTAGGTAGGCTACCTACGTACCCCACTCACAAAGGAGAAAGGACCAAATTCCATGTAGTTTAGTTGAGAAGGGTGTGTGGTTTAAGCATGGATAGTATCCCACTGTGATTTCATGGTTGGTGCTTACTCTAAGCCCACGTGAGTTTTGTTCGGTGTGAGAAACATGAGGCAAAAATAGAACTGGTGATCTCGTTGCGAAAGGTACAGTCACAAGGGATAGTGTGGGGCATCCTCATGGTTACCAGTCCAATGAGGAAAGATGGTCTTATGCATGTTTAGAATCCTAGGGATAATGATATTGGGACTTACTTAGGAAGGGGAATCTTCAGGAGTGAAAAGGATGTCCAAATGTATGAGGATGATATGGCCATCATACCTGGAACACACCATTAGAGTTGTTCGGGGATTGTGTAAAGGATTCCAAAGATGCACATGGAGATTAATCCTAGAGGGATAGCGAGGCAGGGAGGGAACCTATGCCTACCCTCTCTATGATCCACTTAGAACTTCCATGCAAATGGCAATCATAGTTTAACTTCATGTATCATGTAGCTTGGAAGATGAGGATTAGTTCATCACCTCAAGGACTTACATAACTTGACCCAACTCATCCTTGGGGGTGGGAGTGTAAAAGAAATTCCATGTATTGACGGGGTTCTGTATTGATCCATTGAGGGGTACCCATTAGCATGGCTATGTGAAGAAGAAACCGTCATTAGTGTGCCTATGAGAAGAAGTATAAGGGAGGTAAATGCAACATGAAACCCCTCTTTTGGGACTTGGAAATCACTAAACACAAACCTAGAGGGATGTGAGGGGAAAGTGAAAGCTAGATAAGGGTGTTCTGCATAAAAGGAACTCGAAAATGTTTCCCTAGGGTAAGGAAAACACATGTATCACATATGAGGGGTTGTGCACAAGATTGGGGACGTGTGCACAAGATGTGGTCCTACGCACACGATAAGGTATTGCACGCAAAAGGGTCTTGAACATGGTGCCTTAGGGTAAGGAAAAAAACATTAATCACATTGGAGGGGGTTTATGAAAGATTGGGGTCTTGGGAATAAGATGAGTTCACATGTGAAAGTTAAGGTCTTATGCACTAGATTGGGTTATGCATGCAAGATGGAAGGACTGCACGCAAGAATAGTGGTTTGGTGAAAAATGGGCTCCGACCAAAGGAAAACTTTTGTGCAAGAAGGGTATTTTGTGCTCAATTGCCTTAGAGTAAAGGTAAATGGATGAGTATCAATCCCTAGTCGGCCCTCCAAAAGGTGGAACTTTGGGATACATGTCACGGAAGATCCCTTACATTGAAACCATGTCTTTTGCATAGTCTATGAAGGGGTCGACTAGAGTGAACAAGATAAATGATTCACCTTAAGAAATGGTACCCTGAAGTGAGGTGGTACGCCTCTATTTATAGTTCAGAACTTCAGCGGAGGTGTGCAAGGTGGTATGCATGAAATATTGGGTTGAAGTTGTGTTGGGTATGTAAGATCTTACATGTGATCCATTTTCTTGTGTGCAAGCCTGATTTCTTTAGCACACCTGGTATGGCCATTCTTTGGGTTCCCAGTGCGTAAGAATACATTTGTCTTTATATTGGGAATTTAAGGTCTTGCACACATATTCCAATATTTCATGAAGATATGATTTACTTAGCACACTTGACATGTCCATTTGTCGAAATTACGCCATAGAAGAACCCACTTGTCATTTCATTGAGTGCACAAGATCTTATGTGCTGATTTCAATCATACTCGTAGACCTAAGATCATGTGTGCACCAACCATGGGAGACTTGAGATTGTTCACTGATTAAAAATATATATTTGTTTCCCTCAAATATATCAATTCACAACCTCAAATGAAATTTCAGCACCAACAATCCCTTGTGATTGTTATTCATAAGAATGAACTTGAGCTTGATTGAATTAAAATTTATCATTTAATAGCTGAGAATAATACAAGGTATAAAATCAATGTTCTATGATATGAAAATGGATGGTTATACACGTCCATTTAATTTGGATATTACATAGAGAAAAAAGGAATAAAGAATTAGGTGGAAACAATGATACCCCCACAAAAACAGATTTGTTAAATTTTGAAATCTACAGGTGAAAAAAATGGCTAGAACTATGACCATTGAGAGACATATATCTCTTCATTATTGGAAAGAGGATATTCAAGCAGTAGTGTACACTCAAAATTGAACAGGTCTTTTTATAGGAGAAACTAAGACACCATATTTTTTATGGTATGGAATGAATCCATATCTGAAGTATTATCATGTCATTAAAAGTAAATTTTTCATCAAAAAAATGAAGGAAATCAAGGAAAGTATGGTTATTCCACTGAAGAGGGAACATTACATGGATATTCAATGAAAAAAACGACTACAAAGTTACAATAATCATATTGGGAGAATTATGGAAATAAGTGATGTAAAAATCATTGAATGTAAAACCATAAATACTGTAAGGAGTTCATATGATGATATGATTGAAGATGAATAATAAATTCGACAAGGGATTGATTCCAATGAAGTAACAATTGAATGATTTCAAAATATTTGATCCCCAAAAAATGATGATGATTCAAAAGAAGAATCCTAAGATGAATGCATGGCTAAATAAACGTCATTAGAACCTTATAGGGGAAATAAAAAGTTAGAAATTGATCAATACGACATCATTGTGGATTGCACCATCCCCACACAGAAAAGGAGAATGAGTAATAAATCACATTATTCCTTCATATCTATTATTGAACTAACCTTCATTGAAGAAGCATAGAAGGATAAATATAATGTCACATACTTTACATACATTGATATTACATCAACATTGATGTACATTAATTACAACATATAAACAACACCTGACACTTCCAAATATGTATAGTGTTTTTAAAACTAGTCAACATAACCAACTAGTTCATAAAACAAATACATAGTTTCACACTTATTTATTCCGAACTAGATTTTTTTGAAATAGATTAATTAGTAACCTTATCCTTGAACTGGAGAAAAGAAACATATGTATGGGTGGTCTCAAATGATGGTTAAGGGTATTCAAGGGAAATGTCAAGCATATCATAATCATAATACATAAGAACATAACATTTTAAAATCTTATCCTACATACAAAATGTCATGATAACATATCATGGGATAAGAGTTCAGAAGAATTAGAGGACATAATCCCAAAACTCATAACATAATAAAGGATGTTTCTTTGATTACACAAAAGAATATAAAATCATTTCCATATTATCCATGGCTCATATCCAAGAACATTATAGTGGACAAAAACCATTACTGAACCGAGTTTACTTGTCGTTCCAACCTTGTATTTCTGAACTAGATTTACTTATTGTTCTACTAATGTATATCTCATGAGATATAAATATTTACTCAATTAATTGGAGGGAGATATAGTTCTCACACATCTCATAATAAAATCATTCTTATATGTTCCAAAAAAACGTAAATCATTCATCATAGCATAACCCATGAAATAAAATGGATTTATAAAACATCATTCCATCATAATCCATATAAAATAAATGTATTTAATAAAAATAATTCCATCAAAAACACAATAAAATTAAAGTAATAATAATGTTATAAATATAACGATATGTCATCTTATATAGAAAGTAATTATGATAAAACACTTGAACTTAATTCTTAAGGAAATTATCCTTTCTTTTTCAAAAACCATTTCTTTTCTCAAAATTCCATGCAATTTTAAAAGAAATAATTTAGCTAAAAACAAAATTGAAATCACATGGAGGATGATTCATGGAAATAAGGTGTAAAGAAACCCTAAAAATCCATTAATTCTATATAAGTTTAAAAAAATTCTCCCCATAATTTTATCGGAAAACCCAAAATGTACCTTCAAGGGAAAATGAAGGAAATATTCCTTCCATACCATTAAATAAAAGTTTAATAATTTGTAAAATTGAAATAAAAAAATTGTATAAGAATAAAAAATATTAAATATTTAAGAAACATGGATGTGGATGATAAATATACCCCAGTAAATTCTTACATATAAATAATCTCAAATAGTAATGTGATTGTGAGATTATCACTTACCTTAGGTCTAATATCCTTCACATGTATCAAAAACTTCTGTATAATAATTAAAGTACATTATTACTTATACCAGATATATATTAATATTTATGATGTCATATATAATCCTATTATATAATTTTGTTAATAGTGTTTCAATATTTCCATTATTTTGGGTGTTAACTGCTTCATTTTCCAATTCCTGTTTTCCCATGAAATTCTTGTTTTTTATAATTAGGATGTATTTTATTCATGCCCAGAATGATATTATGTTCATAATTATTATTTTTACACAATATATATATTTTAGAAACATTATTTAACTGTTTACATAGAGAATGAATATCACCGTGTCGTGGAGATGGTAGGTCGTACGTATGCACAAGCGACGATATCATTCACTTTAATGGTTAAATAGTATATAATTGGATGGTATATTAATTATAAAGAATAATAATCATGTTATATTCATTATTTAAATTCATCATACACATCATTACACCCTTACAAAAAAAATATTTTCAATAACAGATTACTCCAGAACGTGAAGAAGATAAGTCGTACATACGCACGCATGGTGATATTGTTATTCGTAGGATGGATAAAAGGAGGTATAAGGTTATTTCATAGCTATAGAAACATCTCATAATTTATATGATACTAGATATATTAATTTAGTATGGAGAAATATAAAAAGTGGAAGTATAAGAAGAAAAGAATTTTGAAATATGTTATAAAACAGTTTCCTCATTTTCGAGTATCACATTTTGATTTTCACAAAAGGCCACCTTAAGATGGATTTCTGCCCAAAGTGTGGCTTCTAGGATAAAGTTAGTGAAGTTGGGAGATGAAATGGGCAGGGTTTGACCAAGTAAAAGGTCTTTAGAGGTGTTATTAAATAATAAGGAGAGGTTCCCTATTATAAGAGAGGGGAGGGGAACCTTTGGATATACCCAAAAATTTAAATTAATTTATATTAATTTTTAAATTCAAATGCCTCTAAAGTAGATTATTTATAAGACTAGATGAGTATGGGATAATAATATAAAAAAATAAAATTTATATTTATATTTATTTTATATAAAACCTTATCATTTTTATTTATCCATATTTAATCTATTTAATTTTAATTGTGGTAATATATTTTAAATATTTAATGGTTTTAAATTTCTACTTATATGGTGTTAATTTCTCATAAATTGATATTTTCGGAAATTTGGGACCTTATAATTATCACTTCATAATTTTTAAATATTTTTTTGATTTATAAATAATTTCATAATATTTTATATTTATAAAATATCAATAGTGTCAATTTTAACACTATTCTTTTCTTTTATTTTAAATAAAATCCACACATAAGATAAATTGGAAAAAACATTTATTATACTTAAAAAATGTCACAATCACCTATAAAATTAATGGAGAACCTAAATTAACTCAAATTATATATCATTTAATATTTTTAAAATCATATATATGTTATTTCTATTAATAAAATAAATTTTGTGTCAATTTTGTGTCATACTTAATGGTAATTATTTAATTTCAAAAAATTATTAATAAATTTATTTGATTTAGGTATTTATTTTATATTTTAATAGACTATGTATAGTCAATATTATCTCTTGGTTATCCATATATTAAAATTAATATACTTATATAAAAAGAAAGTGTCACATTTTGTCACATTCATTGATTTTCATATTCTGGTGCAAGTGGCCATTAAGTGATTCCATTTCAAAAAATAGATGATAAGGGTATAATTTAGTCATCCAATATGATTTTTACAGGTGTTAAGGTAATTTTCTAATGTTATTTTTACCTTTAATAACTAGATTTACCTTCAACCAAGGTAACAAAAATAATTGTCAAGTTACTATTCATAATGCCCCAAAATAAAAGTAGCCTATTAAAATAATATATACCCACTAATTAAAAATTAGGAGTCCATTTTTAAAATTTAAAAAATATATGTTGCAGTGATTAATTTAAAATCAATACTATTATTGGAATGAGAAAACGAGTTTTTCAAAAGTTACAACATTGCAAAAAATTGTAATATTTTTACATATGAATTCAATGTAAAATCAATGCTAATTACATAAATTATATTGAATTAGAATAATATATTATATTTATACGTTAAAAACATTAAATATTATATTTTAACCATATAAATTATTTCAAGGAAAAAATTTAGTTTTCTTTTAAAATTTATGGTATTTTTACAATTCATCAAAACATGAATGTCATTAGAAAAATATCAAAAACTTATCAAAAGTATATTATTATATCCCGCTTCATAATAACATGTTTATGTGGTCATATAAATATTATTAATGTTTCAAAACCATAGTTTGAAAGGGGTTCTCCATTCAATGGTGTAAAATTACCCTTAAAAGGGTTTTTATATATCAAATAGGGTTTATTCATACCATATAACTAAAATATCCATTGGATGAATATAAAAAATATTTTATTAAGTATATAACTTGTATATATCACATTAATTTCATTATCAAAGCTAATTTACTCAATATGAAAAATAACTAATGGATTTATATTTTTTATAAATAATAGATAGCCAATGAATTCAAAAATTCATTTTCATAAATTTGGTATAATTATTAGTGCTAACCTAATAACTAAGTTACAACATTAATTTTATAATAAGGTCTTTTCATGGTTTTGTTGAACTCACGGTTGTGTGAAACACAAGATACTGAAGAATAAACATTATTTAAAGAAAATATTTCAGAAAAAATCATGGTGTTACATTTTACCCCCCTTAAACAAAATTTCACAGTCGAAATTAATCACATGGAAAAAATAGATGAAGCTACCTCTCACTCATCATATCCTCATGCATCCATGTAGATTCTTAAGATTGGTGGTTATTCCATAAAACTTTAACCAACAAATTGCTCTTGTTTTTTAGAACCATTTTCCTACCATCCCGAATCTTTATGGGGTTTTCTTTATAAGAAAGACCTTTCTCTAGTGGTATGACATCTATGTTTAGTAAATGTGATGGATAAGATATTTACTTTCCCAGGAGAGATACATGGAAAACATCCTGAACATGAGACATATTTGGTGGAAGCACAAATCGGTAAACTACCTTCCCAACATGATCCAGAATTTCAAATGGACTGATATACCTAGGGCTCGAATTTTCCTTCCTTCCAAATCTCATTACCCTATTCCAAAGAGATATTCTTAAAAACATTTTATCACCAAATTCAAACTACAGGTCTTTTCTTTGGTTGTCACCATAACATTTTTTTCAACTCTGAGCTTCTCTTATGTGTTGTTGAATAGATCTGACCTTTTCTACCATTTCATCAACAAGATCAGGTCCTAATTCATTTCTTTCCGTAACTTTATCCCATCAAGTTGGATTCCAGCACTAATTTCTATAGAGGGATTCATAAGGAGTTTTCTGAATAATGTATTGAAAGCTATTATTGTATGAAAACTCCAGCAATGGTAGGTGTTGATCCCAACCACCTTTGAAATCCATTGAGCAAGCTCTCAACTTGTCTTCCAGAATTTGAATTGTCTTCTCAGACTGACCATTTGTCTAAGGATGAAAAGAAGTGTTGAAGCTTAACTTTGTAACCAAAGCATGATGAAGACTTCTCCAGAACATTGAGGTAAAACTCAGATCCTGATCAGATATAATGAAAAGTGGTACTCTATGAACTCATATCACTTCCATTACATATAACATAGAAAGATAATCAAGAGAGAAATCCCCTCTAATAGAAATGAAGTGTTACAACTTCGTATGATGATCAAATATAAATCAGATAGATTTATTTCCTTTAGAAGTTTTTGGAAGTCCATTGAAAAAGTCTGTAGTGCTGTTTTCCCATTTCCATTCCGATGTGGGTAATGGTTGTAACATACCCTTAGACTTCTATCACTCGGCCTTAACTAGCTAGAAAAACAAGGATCAAGAGACATATTCAGTGACATCACTTTTCAGGCCATCCCACTAGAAATAATCTTTCACAACCCTTTAAATTTATGTGCTTCCAGGGTGAATAAATAATGAAGAACTATGAGCCTCATACAATATATCCTTCTTTAATTCTGGTATGGGATTAATAAAATCCCGGTTCCTAAACCATATTATTTAATCACAATCATGGTAGAATTTAGGAAAATTTATCACCTTAGTTTGTAGCTATACATCTTTCTTCTACAACTCCTTAATCTTTACTTATATAGGTGGATGAACATTCATTTGAAAAAGATATGATTTTACCCCTTCCATTAAATTTTCAAGATCTAGCATTTGTAAGTCCATAAATATTGGATCTTTTTTTATCCTCATCATGGATAGTCTAGAATTTTCTTATCGACACAAAGCATATGTCACCTTCTTCACTTCCCCAAGGTGGAAGTGTATTGCGTAGTCGTGATCTTTAATCAAATCCAACCTTTTTATTTGGCACATATTTATCTCATTTTTTTGTGAAAATATACTTTAAACTTTTATGATCAGTATAAATATAACACCTTTTACCATAGAGATAATGCCACCGTATCTTAAAGGAAAATATTACCGTAGCTAACTCCAAATATTGTGTTGAGTAATTTAGGTCATTCATTTTAAAATTCCATGAGACATAAGATATCACCATATCATTTTTCATTAGACCACATCCCATAACCTTCTTAGATGTGTCATTATAGATCTCAAACCATTCTACACTATACGACAGTGTGATCATAAGTTCACAGGTGGAATTTATTTTTAGCTTTATGAAATTCACTTCACATTATTCTACCCATAAGAACATAACACCATTCCCAGTCAAATTGGTGAATGGATTAGATAATTGTGAAAATTATTTCCCAAAATTTCTATAATATCCATCCATACTAAGAACACTTCAGATTTCAGTCACAATTTTTGGTCTCATTCAACTTTTAACAACTTTTATTTTTGATGGATCCATAGATATCCCATATCTTGAGATTATTTGGCCAAAAACTGAAAATTTCTAAATCCAAAATTCACACTTGGTAAATTTTTCATAATGCTTATCTTTTTTCAGGGTCTTCAGAACAATTCTCAAGATTTCTTCTTGTTCTTCCTTGCTCTTCAAATAGAAAAGAATATCATCTATAAAGACTACCACAAACTGATCAAGATAGTCTTTAGATACACTTTTCATTAGTTCTAGGAAGATAGCAGGGGAATTTGTAAGACCAAAGGGCGTCAATACAAATTCATAGTGTCTATACCTTGTACATAATACCTTCTTTGGAATAACCTCCTTATTGACCCTTAATTGATGATATCCTGAATGATGATCAATATTGGAAAAGTATTTAGCTCCACATAGTTGATCAAAAAAGTCATCAATGTGAGGAAGAGGATATTTTTTCTTGATAGTGACCTTTTTATGTTTTCAATAATCAATGTAGAGTCTCATTGATCCATCATTATTCTTAACTAATAGAAGAGGTGCTCCCTAAGGTGATGCACTAGGGCGTATGAATCCCTTATCAAGATTCTCTTGGAGTTTATTCTTACATTCCTACAACTCAATTGGGTCCTTTCTATAAGGTGTCTTTGAAAGAGGCATAAAACCAGGTATGAGTTCAATTGAATACTCCACATGATGATTTGGTGTAATAACTAGAAATTCCTTTTAAAAGACATCATCAAACTCTTGTGCAATGGGAGTATTCTTAATCATGAGTTTCTCCCCAACCATTTTAGATAAATAACCATCGTTTATAGGAATCAAAACCCATAAGATGGATGAAATTTCTATTAGAATGTTATATTCATCCATGCATTGATAGATGATCATAGATTGATCTGGAATATGAAATGTGAATTCCCTTCCTTGGAAATTGATTTGACAAACATCAAGAGAAAGCCAATCCCTTCCAAGAATCACATACAATTATACTATTAGAAGGATCAAAAGATTTGTTGGAATCACTTTCCCACAAACTTCAACTGGAGAAGATTTATAAACTTGTTATGTGCCTGTAGTTCCATTAGGATTCATGATAGCTAACTCATCATAAAATTGTTGAGGTAATTCGATGATACCCTTAGAAAATCCTTTAGAAATAAGAGGGTGGGTGGATCCAGAATCAAATAAAACATTTTCTAATTTAGATTGGATGGTGAGTGTACCTTTCACCACTTCATTATCTTACTCCATATCCCCGATAGTGATTTCGTGTGACTTTCCTTTCTATTTTTCTTTAAATGTTTGTGGGAGTCAATCATCATCAATAATCATTGGATTAGGGAATTGATTGGCATAATTCCTCATTTCCTTCCACTTATAGCATTAAAGTGTAGGAGGTGAAATATGTGTTGCCTTTTCTTTTCTCACATCATTATAATTTTTTTTCCATCACTCCAAAACTCAACTTCCCAATGAACTTCTTTTCCACACATAAAACATTTAGTAGTCCCATTAAGAAAATTAGATCCATGTTTATTTCCCCACTTTGAGCATTAGTGAAAACTCATCTTCTTTCTAGTGTGGTATTTATATTTTTCATTGAATTACATTTTTCCCTTCTTATCAAATCCATAGGACTTATGGGTTACTCCAATATTTATCTCAACCTTGAGAGAAAATAAAAAAATTTCATCATATTTGTTAAAGTCACTTATGGATAATTCCCTTCAGAGAATTTGTTTTAATACACTAAATTATCGACCACTTTTACTCTTAGTTCGGATAATAATTCCAGATGCATATATTGCAAGTCTTGTAAAATATTCATTGTTGGTACCAACTGATTCATCATCATTTTTATTAAGTTCTAGGAACTCCTCTATATTTGTTTAAATAATATGAGGAAAGTACTTAATGAAAGATATGTTCTTGAACTTGTCACATTCAATGGGATCAATTTCATCTCATTTCCTTGTATTCTAGATAAGATTCCACCACTGATCAGCTTCATCTTCCAAAATATAGACCACTAACATGACTTTATCATGTTTTGAGCATTTTAGAACTAAAAATATATTTTCAGTGGTGTTGAACCATTGCTCATCTAGTAATGGATTAGATAACCAACTGAATGAAGGTGGACACTCCATTCAGAAGGACTCAACATAATTTTTCTTCATCCTTGGCTCATTTGGAAGTCCTGCATGATTTATATCTTTAGAAATTTGTCTGACCATGGAAACAAGATCTTTCATAACAACTCCCATAAAATTTGGTTTCTCATGGGGTACAATCATTTCATTTCCCTTCACATTAAACATTAATGTGGTTACTTCATGTTTTCTATATTGACTAACACCAAGATGCATAATGTGAGAAATAGTAATCATAATTGAAAAATAACATAATCAAAAATAAAATTTCAATATGGGACAAAATAAGTTTTATCCTAGGTTATTAATGGTAATTTATAAAACACTAGGATTGTATCCTATATTTATACTTATCCTTAGAGTTCATACTAAGGCTTTATCATCCTAGTTTCCAAAGGTTAACTATACCTTTCCTATGATACAAACTATAATGACCCATACATTACATACATTGATATTACATAAAAGATAAAGTATTTTAATTACACCATATAATAAATACATGATATTATCGTATATGTATATAGTCTTTTGGAACTAGAAAAAATAAACAGCTGGTTCATAAAACAACTAGATTGTCTCCCACTTATTTCTTCATAACTGGACTCTTTTCTAACATAGCTTACTTAATACCCTTATTCAGGCCTTGGGGAAAAGAAACATATGAAAGGGTGAGCTAAAATGTTTAGTAATGGTATACAGGGTAAATATCAACCATATCAAAATCATAATACATAATAACATAACATTTTTAAATCTTATCATGCATATGAAACACCATGATATCCTGTAATAGGATAAAAGTTCATAATAATTAATGAAAATAATCCCAAAAGGCATAACATAAGACATGATATTTTTTGGAATACAAATAAGTATAGAAAATCATTTCCATATTATCCAAGGCTCAATTCTAAGACCATCATAGTAGAAAAGGGCCATTACTGGACCAGGTTTTCTTGTTGTTCCAGTCTTGTATTTTTTAATTGAATGTACTTATCGTTCCAGTCATATCTATCTTGTGCGATATAAGTATTTAACCAATAAATTGGTGGGATATATAGGTACCTCCCATCTCAAAATGAAATTATTTTAACATGTTCTACAAAAATAATAATCATTCATCATATTATAACCCTTGGAATAAAATGGGTTCTTAAACACCATTCCATCATAATATATATAAAATAAATGGATTTAATAAAAATAATTCCATAATAAAAAAATAAAATCAATCTTATAATAGGGATATAAACTTAACCATATTTCATTTAAGATGGAAAATAATTTTTATAAAACACTTCAACTTAATTCTTCAAGAAAATATCCTTTCTCTTTCTAAAACATTTTATTTTCTTAAAATGACAAGCAATTTTAAAAGAAACGAATTCTGTTTAAAATAAAATTGAAATATCATAGAGTAATATTCATGGAAATAAGATTTTATGAAACCATATAAATCCATTAATTACATATAAGTTAAAAAAATATTCTCCTCATAATTTTATCAGAATAGTCCCAAAGTACCTCTTGGGGAAAATGAAATAATGTTTTATTCCATGCCATTTAATAAAAGTTTACCAATGTGTAAAATTTAATTCAAACTATTGTATAAGAATATAAATAAAATTACATATTTAGGAAACATGGATGTGGATGATAAATATACCCTATTAAATACTTATATATAAATAATCTCAAATAATATTGAGATTGTGAGATTATCCCATACCTTAGGTCTGATATCCTTCATATGTATATGAACCACCTATATAATGGTTATAGTATGTCACTGAATGTAACATCCCCGACCCGGAATCCACTAAACTGGTGTTCTGAGCTGGGTGGTTACATGACCTTAGGCGCGCTTCCCCGTATTCCAAAGGCTGCTGACTAGTAGCATGGGTCTATGTAGTCAAGTGGGGAGACTATACCCCCTTTTATTAGATTAAGACACAACAGAAACGACCAATAGAGGAAACAATAATCAATAAACAAGAAACTTGAGCAACAACCAATTCCAACATTAAATATGCCATGTCATACTACAAGTGCAAAAGTGAACATAAGCCCAAAATAAGGACAACAACCAAAATCCCCAAAATGGTCCCGACACCAAGTTTGGATCCTCCACCAAGTGCTACCCATGCCACTCACTATCTAGCAAGGACCGTTGCCCTTCTACTGACCTGAAAACCTGAAGTCTGCTCGGGTACCCAACGGCAGCCCAAGCAGGGTGTGAGTACAACTTAGTATGCCACCACCAGCGGTGTCTACAAAATGTCCAGTACAAACAGGTAGTGCATGCAAAAGGAAAATGAATGATAATAACCAAGTAATTAATTAATGTTCCATTAACCAGTTTAGAGCCATAACCATTTCCATTCTATTACCATTCATTTATTACCATTGACCATCACTTACCATTTCATCACATTTCCATGGGCTAATCACATGCATTATGATACATGGGTCCAAGGCCAAAAATCACATGAAAGAGTTTAAACACATTGTTATCCTATTTCACTAGGACTAAATCCTTCATAGAAACCATAACCTCACCTCGAAGCCTCAGTCCGGGTGGATGCAATCGTTAGGAGAAAGAAGCCTTAGTCCCCATTCGTAACCCGTGCATTTAGGGTGGATTTCGGAGCATCAGTCTTTGCTTGACCCGTGGGTGTAGATCCTCAAGTCATACCCCACAATACCAAGCCATGTTCACATGCTTATATATATAAGTAACCATAAACCATACATACCATTGCCCCTTGGAAAAAGCATTCACAACACACGGGAAATTCACATCATACCTTAACCCATTAACACAATACAATTTCACATCATTTATCCATTCACCAAATTCCCATGTGTTATGTCTATCCCACTAAGAATTCAATACTAGACCCATAATTCATCCCATTATGGTCTTTAATCAGTTTTCACATTAACCCATTTAACATGTTCATCATTCCCATGAATCAACCAGTCAACCCATTCCAATTAACCCTTTGCTTATTTCCAAGTCTAGGTGCATCACCTGACTTCAATTCCAAGTTCAACCAATCATGCCAACATATTCGTCAAGGGCCCTAACATTTATTACAACAAGGTCACTTGTTTAATAACAAACCCTAAGCCTGGGGAAATCCGGCACATCCCATGGATGGCCCCAATTAGGTCAAGTCCATCCCAACACATCCCACAGGGATCGTTAGGGTTCCCATTTACCATTTGAATCATCATTATTACCAACATGACAAGGTTATTCAAAACATAACCAAGGGAAAACAATAATACAACTTAAACATACCCAAGTACCCAAATAACCATGGGAGATAACTTATAGACCACCTACCTCGAAACCATGGTTGAACGCACCCTCAATCGAGTCCTTAGACCTTGATCCGACCAACCATTGAAGCTTCAACCTAAAACTCGCCCAAAAGATAGGGTTTTAGAGATTTGTAACAAGAGAGGGAGAAGATACAAACCCTAAACCAAGAAGAGAAGCAAGGATGAGGTTAGCCTTACCCGGAGCTTCGATCCGCAACAAATGGCACCGAAAATGCCTTAGAAATGAGGGATATTGATCTCTTGGAGCTCTTGGGAAATTTGGTTCATCCCTAGGGTGAAGAGGGTGGAATGGGAGGAAAATCCCGAGTGGGGTTTAAAATCCCGGAGTGGGAATTTTGTAATTTTTCCCAACCTTAAGTGGCTGCACGGTTTGTCCGCATGGTTTGGGAAACCGTGTGCAAACCGTTCGCATGCCACTGCCCGAAAGAGGAGGAGTCACATGGCTTAGCTGCACGGTTTGGAAAACTGTGTGAAACCATGCGCTCGCTTCTGTCCAGAGCATGGAGGGTCGCATGGTTTTTCCTGGGCAGGCCGAATGGTTTGGTTGACCATGCGCAGGCCGTGCGCCTTGGTCTACTTTTCCTAGACTTTCCTTCTTCCATGCCCCAAGCCCCCAGAACACCCCCAAGGCGTCTCACACATTCAAGAAACCTTTTAATGTCCCAAAAGCCAGGGTTTAACCTAGAACACAACAAAAACATACCTTTCCAAAAACCAAGATCTTACACTAAATTATAATATAACCATATTAATATTTATGATATCATATATGATCCTATTATATTATTTTGTTAATAGTGTTTCAATATTTCCATTATTTCGGATGTTAAATGCTTCGTTTTCATTTTCCTGTTTTTTCATGTAAGTCATGTTAGTTTTGATTAGGATTCATTTTATTCATTTACAAAACGTAATTATGTTTTAATTTTTATTTTTACTCATCATATTAATTTTGTAATCATTTTTTATTTGTTAACATAGTGAATGAATCTCACTGCTTCGTGGAGACGGTAGGTCATACGTACGCAAGAGCGACGATATCATTTCCTTTGATAATAAAATGGTATTGAATTAGATTTTTTATTAAATATATAGAATAATAAAGATATTATATTAATTATTTACATCCATAATACCAATCAATATACCCATCGAAATAATGTATTTTTGAATAATAGATTACACCACGGTGTGGAGACGGTAAATCGTACACACACACATGCATGGTGATATTCTTATTCGTTGGATGGATAAAAAGGAGGTATAAGGTTGTCCCATAACTATAGTAACATCTAATAAAGTATAAGATACTAGATGTATTACTTTATTAATGGAAAACATAATAATAACAACTATAAAAAGAAAATAATTTTGAAAAAGGGGATAAAACAATTACCTCTTTTTCGAATATCACCTTTTGATTTGCAAAAAAGGAATATTTAAGAAGCATTTATGCCCAATTTGTGGACTATAGGATGAAGTGAGGGATTTTGGGAGAGGAAATTGGTAGGTTTTGGCCATGGAAAATGGATTTTGGGGTTCTATTAAAAAATAAGAAGAGGTTTCCTTTTATAAGAGAGGGGAGGGGCACCTTCAGAAATACCAAAACTATTAAATTAAAATAATTTAATTTTTAGATTCAAATTCTTAAAAATAGGATTATTTATAAGATTAGATAATGATGGGTATAAATCCTCTAAAAAATAAAATTTAGATATGTTTTGATTTTTTTAAACCTTATCATTTTGATTTACCCTTATTTAATCTATTTAATTTTAATGGTGGAAATATATTCTAAATATTTAATGGGTATAAATATTTACTTATATGGTGTTACTTTACCATAAATGGAAATTTTATGACATTATAGACCTTATAATAATCAGTTTTTTATTTTTAAGTATTATTATGACTTTTAAATAATTTAACAAAATGTTATTTTTAAAAAATATCAGTAGTATCAATTTGACACTATTCATTTCCTTGATTTTAAAGAAAATCAAAAAAAGAAGATAACTTTGAACAAAAATATTTAATATACCCCAAACTTGTCATCATCACTTATAAAATTCATGTAGAACCATAATTAATTCATATTATATTTCTTTTAATATTTTAAAAATCATTTATTTGATATTTCTATTAATAAAATAATTTATGTGTCACTATTCTGTCATCCTTAATGGTAATTATTTAATTTATAAAAATTATAAATAATTTTATTTGATATAGGTAATTTATTTATCTTTCTATAGACTATTTATAGTCGATATTATATCTAGGTTTTCCATATATTAAAATTAATATACTTATATACAAAGAAAGTGTGGCATTTTATCGCATTCATTTACTGTCATATTCATGGGAAAGTGGCCATTAATTGATTCCATTTCAAAAAATATATGATAAGGGTAAAATTTAGTCATAATATATAATTTTTATATGTGTTAAGATAATTTTAAAATATTTTTTTACATTTAATTACCCGATTTACATTCAACCATGATAATAAAAATAATTATCAAAGTTACTATTCATAATGCTCAAAAGTAAAAGTAGCCTATTAAAATAATTTGAACCAAATGATTTCAAATATAGATTCAATTTTTAAGAAGTAAATAATTTAAAATCAATCTTGTTGTCGGAATGAGAGAATGGGTTTTTCAAAAGTTAAAACATTACAAAAGATTGAAATATTTTTACATAAGAATTCCATGTAAAATTAAGGCTATTGAAATAAATTATATCTAATGATAAAAATATATTATATTTATACTTTAAAACCATTAAATATTTTAATTTAACCACATAAATTATTTTTATGACAAAAATTGTTTTTTCATAAAATTTAGTGTATTTTTACTATTAATCAAAACATGAAAGTTATGAGAAAAGCACCAGAAATTCATTCAAGTAAATTTTTATAACATGCTTCAAAATAAATTTTTTTTTCATATAAAAATTATTAATGTGTGAAAATATTATTTTGCTATTGGTCCACCATTCAAAGCAGTAAAATTACCCTTAAAAAGTCTTTTATAAATCAAATAGGTTTTATTCATACCGTATGACTAAAATATCTATTGGATGAATTTCAAAAATATTTTATTAATTATATTATATATATATCATTAATTTCATAACCAAATGAAATTCAATAAATAATATAAATATGAAACTGATTTATATTTTTCATAAATAATTGATATCCAATTAATTCACAATGAATTTTAATAAGTTAGTTATACTTATTCCTACTACCCTAACATATATGCTATAATGGTAATTTTATACTATGGGTGTTTTGCGGTAGGTTTAAACTCACAATTTTGTGAAATGAATGTTACTTATGAATAAAAATTATTTAAATAAATTATATAAAAAAAATCTGGGTGTTACAATAAATCAGTGGGAAAATCCCTGAATGAAGAACTAGATCAGATTGAAAATAAATAGACATGTGATCTTGTTAAGAGACCTTAATATCAAAACATTATTGAAAAAAGTGGATATTTAGAAAAATTAAATAATAAGGGAAATGTGATCAAAAAACAAGGCATTCTTAGTGTGTAAAGGACAAGATAAGATTGATGGAATTAATGTTAAGGAAAAATTTTCTATAATAGAGAGACTCAAGATGATCAAGATTTTCCATTCAATGGCCATTGAAAGAGGATAAAATTTTTATCAGATTGATATCAAATGAAATTATTAAAGTGATTTCTCAGAGAATAAGTTTACAATGAACAACCAGTGATATTTCTTATTGGAAATGATGAAGGAAAGGTTTGTAGATTAAATAAGGACTTCTTTGGTCTAATACAGACATTGAATGCAATGGTGTTTTTTAATGGATGATTATATAAAGAAACTTCAATTAAAAGGAGGGGTTTTCAATCATAATCTCTATGGGAGAAATTTATAGAAAGATAAATTCATGGTACATGTGTACGTGGATGATATTATATTTGGCAGAATCAAGCATGAATTAATGGAATAATTTCCTAATCCCATGAAATATGAATTTGAAATGTCTATGATTGGAGAACTCTCATACATATTAGGGATGACTGTTATTTATAATAATAACTACACCTTTAGTTATTAGAAATCATATACAAGAGGGATGCAGAAGAAATTCAACATGAATGATTCCAAACTCTTTTCAACTCTGATTACAGTTGGGACAAAACATTAAAAGAATAAAAATGGGACATTTGTGTATCCCACACTGAAGGGGAGAATCATTGGAAACATGTTATAATTGACTATTACATGACTAGATATCTACTTTTCAACATTTTTAGGGGCGCATATTCAATGAAATCTGATGTTATTTAATTTGAGAGTAGTTAAATGAATCATGAGGTATATTCAACGTACACACTCTTTTGACATATACATTGTAGTAGGAAGATACAATGAATTTTCATATTTTTCGGACATTGACTGGTTTCAATATGTGGTGGATAGAAAGTCCAGAAGTGATAGATATTGTTTATTGGAAAAAAATGTGTAGGCTGGTTGATCAAGAACCAAGAAAGCACTTCTCTTAGTCTGATTAAAGAAGATTATATCACTACTAAAAACGTTTTTAATTAGTTTTTAAGGATAAAACAACAACCTAATGATATTGTAAATGATGTTAAATTGCCAATCAGGATTCATTATGATAACTAGAGAATGGAAATCACACAAATAATCCATTTTATCACTCTCATAAAAAACACCTTGAGAACAAATATCAGTGGATCAATGAATAAGTTGATCAACATTTGATTAAACTAGAGCCTATTGGAACTGATGAACAAGTGGATGAAATAATGACTAATCTGTCACGACCCGCCCTCGGGTCCGTGCCGTGACTACCCCAAGCCCGCCTTCCATAGGCCAGGGGCTGGCGACTAGCACCAAGACGTAGAATCCCGATAACTGGGAAGGCATTGCCTTTATAAAGAAAACAAGCACCACAGAGTACAAGCGGAAGTAAAACACTAAGTACAAAAAGAAGAGCTGAAAAGTAAAAAGGGGCCGGAAATACAAGCCCAACTGTAAAGTACAACTCGAAAGGGAAAACAGCGACTGAAAAGTAAAGCTGCTACGCTGAGATGTCCACTGGAAATCCCACATGAAGGGTGGGTACAGATAGCTCCTCTTCTCCTCGGGTCCCGCCATCCGCTCCGAGTATGTCCCGCCCAGTGGTCCACCTCCGGGTACTGCCTCGTCGTATAGTCCACCTCCAGGTACCGTCCAGTCCTCGAACCTTCGGCTTCTGTCAGCACTGTCCGACGTCTGCAACCAACACAACGAGGTGCGGGCATAGCCCGTGCAGGGGTGAGTATAACGATACTCAGTAGGGACCCCGAGACCCTCAAGGTCTCACTAAAACCAACAAGGATAAACACAAGAAGATCTCAACAGATAAACCCTACTTAGGTATATGCCCATACATATACCTAAGTTATCAAGTAACCCATCTCAATCATGAGGAAACACAAGGATTGTGAAATCGACGGATAACCACTACCCGGGTATATGCCCATACATATACCAAAGTTATCAAGTGACCCATCTAAATCATGAAGTAAACACAAGGTCAAAAGTCTCAGCTCAAACCAGGATTTTCATTATCGAAACCGTAACTGCTGAAGAGCTCCGTCTCTAGAGTGTACAGTGGTCCTGTCACGACTCCGAGGTACTGCTCACTAACCTAAGACTGCTGAGGTACTCCTCATGTCGAGTACTGCGGGTTTGCAGCCAACTACCTGGCGCTCCGTCCGCTGAGGGTCTGTCGCCAAATACCGGGCGCTCGCCCAAATAGCCTACTGAGGTACTCCTCCTGTCGAGTACCGCGGGTTTGCTGCCAACTACCTGGCGCTCCGTCCGCCGTGGGTCTGCAGCCAAATACCGGCGCTCCGTCCACTGGGCTAGTCGACTCACTCCAAGTCGAGTCGGTCAAGCAGTCGTCAGGTCTCAGCCGGCTACACGGTCTCCGTACTCTGCACGCTCGTCTCCGGGAGGGTCCGATCCACGAGCTACTGGTCGATACTCCAAGTATCTCAAAGTCCCGCAAAGAAGTATCTCAAAAGTCCGTCTCGTCACAGGGGTCTCAACGCAACAGACGGCGCGTCGATCGGACGCCCGGTCTGTGAGTTATTAGCCTTTTCGTCCCAGGGGCCCGGTTGGTTTCGAGAGCGAAACCAATCCCGGCCATATCTCAACTGTACCCCGAACTCCCATAGGGTAAACTCAAAGGGACCGTTACTCAACGTAACCACCAACGCCGCTGACGGCTCGTCAAGCGGACGTCCTGTCTGTAAGATATCAGCTTTTCCGTTCCAGGGGCCCGGTTGGATTTCGAGTACAATCCAACCCGGCCATACTCCGACTGTATCCAAAACTCGGGCGGAGTATGTCAAAAGTTCTGTCTCATCAAGAGGAAGTCAACGAAACAGACGGCGCGTCAATCGGACGCCCGGTCTGTGAGTTATTGGCTTTTTCGTCTCCGGGGCCCGGTTGGTTTTTTAGGAAAAACCAACCCGACCGTACTCCACCTGCGTCCAAACCTCGGGCGGAGTATGCCAAAAGATCCGTCTCACTAAAAGGAACGCAACGCGACTGACGGCGCGTCAATCGGACGTTCGTGGCTCAAGATATGAGCGTTTCCGCTCCGAAGGCCCGGTTGGTTTCGTGAACGAACCAACCCGGCCGAACTCTAAGTAACCCGAAACCTTGAGTGCGATATACCGAAACGACCGTCTCGATCCAAGGATCGCGTTGCCGCTGACGGTTCGTCGATCGGAGGTCCGAGGCTCAAGTTATGAGCCAAAAACCAAATCTGGTTCGAAACGGGGGGGCCCGGGTCCGGGCCGACCCGGCCCGACCCCCCCCCCCCCCCCCCCCCGGGGCGGCCGGGCGGCGGCGCGGCGGCGGCGGCGGCGGGCCGCGGTGGCGGCGGCGACGGCGGCGACGGCGGGCCGCGGTGGCGGCGGCGGGCCGCGGTGGCGGCGGCGGCGGGCCGCGGTGGCGGCGGCGGCGGGCCGTGATGGCGGCAGCGGGCCGCGGCGCACGCGGGGGGCTAAGCCCCCGGTTCTTCAAGTGGCGCGGCCTATGTGCCGCGCCAGTTTTATTAAAACCGCCCCCCCCCCCCCCTCACGTGGGGGGGCCTGCTGGCGCCGAACCAAGGGGGCGGCTGCCCCCTTCCCTCATGAACCGCCCCCTCTCTTAAAGAGGGGGTTTTATTAATACGGCCGGGGAATTTATTTCCCCGGTTTTAAAGACTTCCGGCCGGCCAGCTGGCCGGCCGGTTTTCTCCAACGGGACCGGAAATTTCCGGTCCCCTCTTCGGCTTCCGACGCCGGCGGCCCGGCCGCCGGTCTCCTCTTCCGCCGCGGCCCGGAACCGGCCGCGGTCTCTTCGTCCCGCCGCGGCCCGGAACCGGCCGCAGCGTTCGTCGTCCGGCGCGGTGCGACGGCACCGCGCCCCTTTGCCGTGCCATGATTTATTTCAACGCGGCGCGACGGCGTCGCGTTCTTGAAGATTTTTCCTCGTCGTGGCGCGACGGCGCCACGTAAAATATAAGCACGAACAATCGCGTGGTGCGACGGCACCACGCCACTTGCTTTCTTCCGCAAAAATTAAACAAGAACGATGGAGGGGGGTTCGGTCGTGTTCGTGCGGTCCGGCCCCCCTCGCGTTAACAACAACACTTATATAAAAAATTCAAAAGCCTCACGTAGACATGCAATCCACGAGCAAGAAGGAGATATTTAAATAATAAATCAACATCCCCTACCTTGGTATAAGGTTCGAAGATCGATCTACGTTCCGCGGAAGACGACGTCGCGGAGGTCGGGCGACGCGGTCGTCGTTCGTCAAATTCAACGACGAAGAGGCGCGTCCGAAGAGGCACGTCGTTGGCGAATCCTTGTACGCCGACGAAGGTTGTCCGAGGAAGGTGCGGTGTTCTCTCTCGTTGACACCGAAGACGAAGAAGAGCGGAGCGGCGTTCTTCGTCGGAAACTTGAGCGTTCTACGTCAAGTCTTGAGGAAAGTCAAATAATAAAGTAAACAACGAACTCAAGAACCCCTACCTCGATAATCACACATTGACGTAGTCGTGGAATATCGGTGTCGATTCCTTTGACGTCGGAGGAAGAGTCGTTGTCGAAGGCGTTCGTCGCGGAAAACCGTTGCGGAAGAGATGACGCAGAAGAAGTACGTCGCGTCGCGGATACGGCGTCGCGGATGGATCGTGTTCCTCGGCGGAGAAGTTCTTCGTTGAAGAACGGCGTTCTTCATGTTCTTCGTCAAGTTGAAGAAGAAGAAGAAAAGAAAAGCTTCCAAAGCTCTCAAGAAATCCTCCCAAGGGTAAAAGAAACTCCTAGAATAATATAAGCTTAACTTATATTATTTTATAACTTAACCACAAGAATTTCAAAGGTTTGAAATTCAAAAAGGGTTTAACTCCCTTAATTAACTCACTTATTTAATATACATGAATTGTATAATTAAATAGAAGTTAACTTGTCAAGCCATTAAGAGGGAGAGAGGGGGGTTTAGAGGGGTTAGGGAATTTGAAAAGAAAAAGGGTTTCGTGTGGGCCCCACCACACTTAATCCTCCCAAGGGAGGTTAAGTGGGTGTGGGTCCCACTTCCAACCTCCTTTGGTAGGTTTTTAATAAGTTAAAGTAAAATTTGTCTTACACAAATTTTATTTAACTCAACTGAAAACCCCAAAACTAACTTTCAACTCGCAATAAACGCAACTCCTGAAAAGGTATCGTTAAGCGAATATTGGCGCTGCGAGTTCATCGGTGCTCTCGGATTTCAATTCCGAGCACCGGATCAAAAGTTAGGAATTCCCGCTCGTTCGTTCACTGAACGTACCCGAGCCAAACTTCGGAAATTAATTCCGGGCACTCCGGACCTCGGAATCAGGTGCCGTCTGAAACCGCGCTCTTGTAAAATTCTAAAGAAAATTAAGAATAAATTTTACTTGAATTTTACGGGTCTTTACATTACTCCCACCTCAGGGATTTACGTCCCCGTAAAGCTACATCAAAAACTAGGGAAACAAAAGAGGGTACTGAGCACGCATCTGAGCCTCCCGCTCCCATGTGCTCTCCTGGAGATTCCCGTGCCGCCATCTGTTGCGCACAAGAGGAATCGATCGTCCATGTAGGACCCGCTCCTGTCGATCCTCTATCTCCACCGGAACCTCCGTAAAAGTCGCCCCTACGTCAACGTCAAGCTCCCCATGGTCAAAGATGTGTGTCGGGTCGTGCACGTATCTCCTCAGCTGAGACACGTGGAAGACGTCGTGAAGCCGGTGTAACTGCGGTGGTAGAGCCAGGCGATAAGCCACCTCACCAACCCTGCTGAGGACCTGGAAGGGTCCGATGAAGCGCGGAGATAACTTGTCGCCTCGGCCAAATCTCCGAATACCACGTCGAGGTGAGACCCGCAAGAAGACGTGGTCACCAACCTCGAACTCTAGTGGCCTCCGCCTCCTGTCAGCGTATGACTTCTGCCGGCTTTGTGCTGTCCTCATCCGCTCCTGGATGACATGGACCTCCTCTGACGTGGCCCGGACCATCTCTGGTCCCACAAGAGCTGCAAGATTTCTTATTTGCCGATAAGAGAAACCTGGTCTCATCCCCTGGATGAACCACATTCTTTGCCTAAAACAGTCAATCCTAACATGGATAATACTAATCCATACCAAGGATGACGTCGTAAGGCCTCGACGCTACTACTAAGAGATCCAACTGTTACTCTCGCCTCCAAGGGTTGAGTCACACTGTCGGCATCAGTTTGTGGTAACCGGTCTCCTCCAGTAGATGTCTCACAAGTGAGGGTCAAGTCAACAGTCAACTGGAACCTCTTAGTAACATCACAAAAGAGGACAGGAATGAAAACATTACAAAGTATGCGTCTTTTATTATTGCAGCTCATAATACAAAGATGCTACACAAAAACAACATCAGCATGGAACTAGAAGTACAAAAGACGTATCCACTAGTTCCGCTCCTGTCCACCTGCTTTACTGTTGCTCAAGCATTTGTCGCTGCCTCAACCTCAGTGGGCTGTCGTCACGTTCGATTCTCGGAACCCTAGCTGGCTGCCGTCGTGGGGCCATCCTGAAAGAAACAACGTAACACGATCAAACGATTATACCTGGTGAGCTGACCTGGTCTGAGCTGTTTTAAGGGGAAAAACCTTTGAAAACACACACGCAATCAGTGTTTTCGTGCACAAAGTCGGAAATCAGTTGTCAGGGTCCTGGTGTATGGATACGTCGGCCGCCCGCACCAACACTGGACTCCCTGAACTGAAAACCACACTCGGTACTCTCAACACTATTGCTTCACAGAAAGAAACATCAGAGTTATAAGTTCTGCGGTAGAACCGAACTCCTCTGATACCAATTTGTCACGACCCGCCCTCGGGTCCGTGCCGTGACTACCCCAAGCCCGCCTTCCATAGGCCAGGGGCTGGCGACTAGCACCAAGATGTAGAATCCCGATCACTGGGAAGGCATTGCTTTTATAAAGAAAACAAGCACCACAGAGTACAAGCGGAAGTAAAACACTAAGTACAAAAAGAAGAGCTGAAAAGTAAAAAGGGGCCGGAAATACATGCCCAACTGTAAAGTACAACTCGAAAGGGAAAACAGCGACTGAAAAGTAAAGCTGCTACGATGAGATGTCCACTGGAAATCCCACCTGAAGGGTGGGTACAGATAGCTCCTCTGCTCCTCGGGTCCCGCCATCCGCTCCGAGTATGTCCCGCCCAGTGGTCCACCTCCGGGTACCGCCTCGTCGTATAGTCCACCTCCAGGTACCGTCCAGTCCTCGAACCTTCGGCTTCTGTCAGCACTGTCCGACGTCTGCAACCAACACAACGAGGTGCGGACATAGCCCGTGCAGGGGTGAGTATAACGATACTCAGTAGGGACCCCGAGACCCTCAAGGTCTCACTAAAACCAACAAGGATAAACACAAGAAGATCTCAACAGATAAACCCTACTTAGGTATATGCCCATACATATACCTAAGTTATCAAGTAACCCATCTCAATCATGAGGAAACACAAGGATTGTGAAATCGACGGATAACCACTACCCGGGTATATGCCCATACATATACCAAAGTTAGCAAGTGACCCATCTCAATCATGAAGTAAACACAAGGTCAAAAGTCTCAGCTCAAACCAGGATTTTCATTATCGAAACCGTAACTGCTGAAGAGCTCCGTCTCTAGAGTGTACAGTGGTCCTGTCACGACTCCGAGGTACTGCTCACTAACCTAAGACTGCTGAGGTACTCCTCCTGTCGAGTACTGCGGGTTTGCGGCCAACTACCTGGCGCTCCGTCCGCTGAGGGTCTGTCGCCAAATACCGGGCGCTCGCCCAAATAGCCTACTGAGGTACTCCTCCTGTCGAGTACCGCGGGTTTGCTGCCAACTACCTGGCACTCCGTCCGCCGTGGGTCTGCAGCCAAATACCGGCGCTCCGTCCACTGGGCTAGTCGACTCACTCCAAGTCGAGTCGGTCAAGCAGTCGTCAGGTCTCAGCCGGCTACACGGTCTCCGTACTCTGCACGCTCGTCTCCGGGAGGGTCCGCTCCACGAGCTACTGGTCGATACTCCAAGTATCTCAAAGTCCCGCAAAGAAGTATCTCAAAAGTCCGTCTCGTCACAGGGGTCTCAACGCAACAGACGGCGCGTCGATCGGACGCCCGGTCTGTGAGTTATTAGCCTTTTCGTCCCAGGGGCCCGGTTGGTTTCGAGAGCGAAACCAATCCCGGCCGTATCTCAACTGTACCCCGAACTCCCATAGGGTAAACTCAAAGGGACCGTTACTCAACGTAACCACCAACGCCGCTGACGGCTCGTCAAGCGGACGTCCTGTCTGTAAGATATCAGCTTTTCCGTTCCAGGGGCCCGGTTGGATTTCGAGTACAATCCAACCCGACCATACTCCGACTGTATCCAAAACTCGGGCGGAGTATGTCAAAAGTTCCGTCTCATCAAGAGGAAGTCAACGAAACAGACGGCGCGTCAATCGGACGCCCGGTCTGTGAGTTATTGGCCTTTTCGTCTCCGGGGCCCGGTTGGTTTTTAAGGCAAAACCAACCCGACCGTACTCCACCTGCGTCCAAACCTCGGGCGGAGTATGCCAAAAGATCCGTCTCACTAAAAGGAACGCAACGCGACTGACGGCGCGTCAATCGGGCGTTCGTGGCTCAAGATATGAGCGTTTCCGCTCCGAAGGCCCGGTTGGTTTCGTGAACGAACCAACCCGGCCGAACTCTAAGTAACCCGAAACCTTGAGTGCGATATACCGAAACTACCATCTCGATCCAAGGATCGCGTTGCCGCTGACGGTTCGTCGATCGGAGGTCCGAGGCTCAAGTTATGAGCCAAAAACCAAATCTGGTTCGAAACGGGGGGGTCCGGGTCCGGGCCGACCCGGCCCGACCCCCCCCCCCCCCCCCCCCCCCCCCGGGGCGGCGCAGCGGCGGCGCGGCGGCCGGCGGCGGCGGCACGGCGGCGCGGCGGTGCGGCGGCGGCGGCGCGGCGGTGCGGCGGCGGCGGCGGCGGCGGGCCGCGGCGGCTGCGGCGGCGGGCCGCGGTGGCGGCGGCGGCGGGCCGCGGGGGCGGCGGCGGCGGGCCGCGGTGGCGGCGGCGGCGGGCCGCGGCGGCGGCGGCGGCGGGCCGCAGGGGCGGCGGCCGCGGGCCGCGATGGCGGCAGCGGGCCGCGGCGCACGCGGGGGGCTAAGCCCCCGGTTCTTCAACCGGCGCGGCCTATGTGCCGCGCCGGTTTTATTAAAACCGCCCCCCCCCCCCCCCCTCACGTGGGGGGGCCTGCTGGTGCCGAACCAAGGGGGCGGCTGCCCCCTTCCCTCAAGAACCGCCCCCTCTCTTAAAGAGGGGGTTTTATTAATATGGCCGGGGAATTTATTTCCCCGGTTTTAAAGACTTCCGGCCGGCCAGCTGGCCGGCCGGTTTTCTCCAAAGGGACCAGAAATTTCCGGTCCCCTCTTCGGCTTCCGACGCCGGCGGCCCGGCCGCCGGTCTCCTCTTCCGCCGCGGCCCGGAACCGGCCGCGGTCTCTTCGTCCCGCCGCGGCCCGGAACCGGCCGCGGCATTCGTCGTCCGGCGCGGTGCGACGGCACCGCGCCCCTTTGCCGTGCCATGATTTCTTTCAACGCGGCGCGACGGCGTCGCGTTCTTGAAGATTTTTCCTCGTCGTGGCGCGACGGCGCCACGTAAAATATAAGCACGAACAATCGCGTGGTGCGACGGCACCACGCCACTTGCTTTCTTCCGCAAAAATTAAACAAGAACGATGGAGGGGGGTTCGGCCGTGTTCGTGCGGTCCGGCCCCCCTCGCGTTAACAACAACACTTATATAAAAAATTCAAAAGCCTCACGTAGACATGCAATCCACGAGCAAGAAAGAGATATTTAAATAATAAATCAACATCCCCTACCTTGGTATAAGGTTGGAAGATCGATCTACGTTCCGCGGAAGACGACGTCGCGGAGGTCGGGCGACGCGGTCGTCGTTCGTCAAATTCAACGACGAAGAGGCGCGTCCGAAGAGGCACGTCGTTGGCGAATCCTTGTACGCCGACGAAGGTTGTCCGAGGAAGGTGCGGTGTTCTCTCTCGTTGACACCGAAGACGAAGAAGAGCGGAGCGGCGTTCTTCGTCAGAAACTTGAGCGTTCTACGTCAAGTCTTGAGGAAAGTCAAATAATAAAGTAAACAACGAACTCAAGAACCCCTACCTCGATAATCACACGTTGACGTAGTCGTGGAATATCGGTGTCGATTCCTTTGACGTCGGAGGAAGAGTCGTTGTCGAAGGCGTTCGTCGCGGAAAACCGTCGCGGAAGAGATGACGCAGAAGAAGTACGTCGCGTCGCGGATACGGCGTCGCGGATGGATCGTGTTCTTCGGCGGAGAAGTTCTTCATTGAAGAACGGCGTTCTTCGTGTTCTTCGTCAAGTTGAAGAAGAAGAAGAAAAGAAAAGCTTCCAAAGCTCTCAAGAAATCCTCCCAAGGGTAAAAGAAACTCCTAGAATAATATAAGCTTAACTTATATTATTTCATAACTTAACCACAAGAATTTCAAAGGTTTGAAATTCAAAAAGGGTTTAACTCCCTTAATTAACTCACTTATTTAATATACATGAATTGTATAATTAAATAGAAGTTAACTTGTCAAGCCATTAAGAGGGAGAGAGGGGAGTTTAGAGGGGTTAGGGAATTTGAAAAGAAAAAGGGTTTCGTGTGGGCCCCACCACACTTAATCCTCCCATGGGAGGTTAAGTGGGTGTGGGTCCCACTTCCAACCTCCTTTGGTAGGTTTTTAATAAGTTAAAGTAAAATTTGTCTTACACAAATTTTATTTAACTCCACTGAAAACCCCAAAACTATCTTTCAACTCGCAACAAACGCAACTCCTGAAAAGGTCTCTTTAAGCGAATATTGGTGCTGTGAGTTCATCGGTGCTCTCGGATTTCAATTCCGAGCACCGGATCAAAAGTTAGGAATTCCCGCTCGTTCGTTCACTGAACGTACCTGAGCCAAACATCGGAAATTAATTCCGGGCACTCCGGACCTCGGAATCAGGTGCCGTCTGAAACCGCGCTCTTGTAAAATTCTAAAGAAAATTAAGAAAAAATTTTCCTTGAATTTTACGGGTCTTTACATAATCCATTATCAGCACATGTGTTTGAGAAACATCTGGGTTCATCCACCTCCTAGTGCATGAGGAGGTTAGAAATTTTCTGCTCTACCAATCTATGTTAACTACAATAATCTATTTGTTGAAGGGATGTAGTTTTTGGGGGAGATATGATCATGGGGAGTGTTTTTTGAGCTATATAAGTTCAAATATAGGTTATTTGGGTCTATTTACAAAGGGGAAGAATGGATAAATTCAATGGTATGTAATTCTTCTATGACATGATGAGAATTCAGTATTATGAGGAAACATCATATCATATATTGGAAAACATTATGAATTCCAAAAAACAAGAACCCAGTTCATGATTCCCCTATTGTTTTCAACACTAATAATTTCTCACATATATCTAGTTTCAGTGTTTTGGTAGCAGCTTGTGAAAAATTGAATTTTTCGGAAAATTTACAATAAAACCAAAATAGAATATTATCGTAATAAAGGCTTTCTATAGTTGGAAATGGGGTCTAGTTTGTGTTTGTTGGAAATACATGATTAATTTATCATGGAGTTTTCAAGGTAGGTGATCTTATAGTACATTTTGAGTAATGTATTTAAGGTAGCATCATTTCCCAGTGTTTGAAAAAAATTTGGTTCATAATTTTAGAGAATGGAGAATCTTTTTTTTGAAAAAGGATGTTTCATAGATGATTAAATGTGAATCTTAAGGTTACACACAAGTTGAGTTTCAAGATTATATCCATAAAATACAATATGGGAACGAATTATGTGAAAGATTTATTTTTTGCACGAAACATGGTTTGCACGATATGATATTTTTCACGAAAAACTAAATTAGAAGAAGATCATACACACCAAATATAAAATTAAAATTTAGTTATGTTCAAGTCGAGTTTCAATATTGAGACATCAAAATATGAAAATGGAATAAGCTATGTAGAAAATTCTGAAATTGTGAATAGGATCTTACATGCACTGTAGAATGCACAGAAGGAACTTGCACAAAAGTTCATACAAGTCTATAAAGATGTTTCTACCCCCATTAATTACATGGAACCTTTTCCAATAAGGATTCAGTGTCTCTACCACATGAAATAGTCTTGCGCAAAATACTTACGCACAAAAAATCTTAGAAGTAGAATGTTCCATGTATCTATCAGTACCAAGTAAATATATTGGTTTTGTTGCCCTAAATTTGAGTGTTGTGTGAAATACATCTTTCTTGATAATCCCAAAACATGCACCCAAGTACAAGAATTATTCCCATGTACATGAGTATACTACGAGTAGGTTTTGAATTTTCACTGTGTTTGATCAGTGATTTTAGGTGCATCAATTTTAGACAACCATGCAAGAAGAGTCTCATGAATGTCAAGGACAACAACTTAAATAATAATCTACTAAATCAACCTTCATGTCGTTAAACATAGTAATACTTCCCCTAATATAGTGAGCTAGGGGGAGTTGATAGAAATTTTCTGAGGGAGGTAGTGTGATTTTTCAAAAATCTTGTAAAGGAATTATTCCTTCAACATAGTGACTGTGTACAAACATTTTTATTCCACTAGTGGTAAAGATTAGTTAATTTCTGTATGATCGAAACAACGTTGGTGTATGACCCATGGACTAGCCAATAGTGGTGAACCATGTAAATTTTTAGTGTTTTACCATTTTATGTGGTTGTTTTCATTTTTTAGGTTTACATATGAAAGGTTTAACAAGTTAATGAAAATTTGGGAACAAGATCAGTTAGTTTAAAATAAAATTTTCACAACCTGTTGCACACCTGCCCTCTTAGAGTTTTCTGGGGTCCTACAAACCATTAAAGAGTTTACATCCTCAATGGGAAACCAAAACAATTTCAAGAGGGAGGACAATAGGATCATAATAAAAGGTCCCCAAGTAAATAAAACCACAAAAAGGGAAAACATTAATGGTAACCACCCTAATTTTAGAGAAACCATGTTGGATGTACATCCCTCATGTAACACCCCAAGATTTTATGAAAAATATTCTTTTTAATTTCATTAATGTCTTGTGTTGTACGCTACACCAAAAGGAGATTGCTCAACACGCATCCTTGACTTGCCTTGTATTACACGCAATCGCGACCTTCCTCGACAGCGTGTGTAGTACGCAATACCGAGTTTCACTAAACAACGATATGCTATCAAAATATTATTAAAACAAGCTGTTATGAATAGTAATAATGACTTTTTGAAATTTTGTAAATTTTATTTTTCAAAATGGACTTCATTTTTGGATTCAGAATATCGAAATTAGCTTGGGGTGAAGTTTTGGTAATTTTTTGGATTACTTTCATATTTTGATGAATAGTGGAAATTATTAAATTTTAATTAAAAACAACTTTTTCAATTTAAATAATTAATAGTGATAAATTATTAATTTTAGTCGGTTTAAAGTATATTTAGAAAATATTTTTACAATTTAATACAATGTTGTTCATTGGATATAATTTCACATTCAAACCAGTTATAAACAAGTGTCAATCTTTTGATAGTTATTATCTCTTAAAAACACGCTAATTGTTTTGACGACGGGAATTAATTTTTAAATTAATTAATGCAACTGATATGTTTTGAATTTGGTAAAATAGATATCATTTTTGAGTTCATAATATCAAATATAGCTTAGGCCTAATATTTGGTATTTTTCTGAAAACTTTCAATTTTTGATGAATAGTGAAACCACTAAGTGGTAGTTAAAAAAACTGAATTGTTCATAAAACATAATTTTACCGCTTCTATGAGTGGAATTTCAAGAATCCGAGAGACACGGTTGAGTCAGTATGTAAAATGTGGTTCAATGAGAAGAAAATAATTTTTTGGTGAATAGTAACTTTTTACTATTTTTTACCGCGGTTAAAATAAATAGGGTAATTAAGGGTAAAAATGATATTATTATTACCCTAACACATGTCCAAATTCTATTGGATAAGTGTAATTCGACCAAAAACAATCTTAGGAATAAAATATGACCATTTAGGCCCACTTGGATTAGATTAGGACATTTATTATTATTTAATTCAAAGAAGAGTTAAAAGAGTTAAAATCAAAGTTTATTTACTAAAAAATTTTAATATAGGGTTATACATAAGATAAATTATATTTTAAATATTCATTAGAAACTAAAAAGATTTCCTACATAATGGTATTTTATTTGTAATTTTTAGACATCAAATAATTTAATTTATTTATGACACAAAGATGATGCAGTAATTATCTTATTAATGAAATATTGACATAATTGATGTTATAAATACCCAAATAGATCTAATTTGAGACTTTTTATAAATTCCACTAATTTTATAGGTTAATATGACATGTTAGTATGGATTTAATTAACTTTTTTCGAACTTATCATTCTGTTATGATTTTCACAAAAATCAATTACTAAATAGTGTCAAAATTGACACAAAATAGTTTTTAAATAAAATATTATATTATTAATTGTTATTTTATTCCTAAAAATCTAAGGTTCGGCCAAATGACTTAGATAAGGATATATATATTAATAATAAACAATTTTGGGTTCTTTTGGCATGTTATAGAATGTGTACTAACCATATAGTGTAAGAAAACAAAAAGACACAGTAAAAGTTAAATTATTTAACTTAGAGTTAAATCTAATTGACAAGGTTAAAATAATAACCTAAACTTGTCTAAATCCTATTTTTTGATAGTATTTCGACCCATCCCCACTTTAGCTTAGAAATAAGACCCTTTGGAACCATTATAAACCGATTTTGAATTTAATATAAAATAATATTTTGAGATATTCCTAAGGTGCCCCTCTCCTCCCTTATAAAAGGACACCTCCTCCCCATCCTCCTCACACCAATTTGAGCACTCAAGCTCGGCCAACCCCTGCCAAAATCCCTTCTCCACTTCCCTAGAATAATCCTAGAGGTCCTGGTCTTCTTCAAAGACCAATCTTAGTTCCCTAAGTGGAGGATTCAAAGAGGCGTTTCAAAGAAGAGGTAATATCCATTACCGATCTTTTCAATTTCTTTCTTCTTCATCTTCTTCTTCTTTTGTTGTTTCATGAAAAAGTAATAACATAAGTATTACTTACATACTGATATGTTATTATAAATATTAAACAACCCTAATTCACCTTCTATCCATCCTACGGAAAAATGAAATCACCGCGCGTGCGTACGTACAGAATACCGTCTCCACGCCGTGGTGTAATCTATTTTCCACCATCACCTTACAAGGATGGGTATAATGGTGTAATGAGTAACTATATATAATTATTATAAAGTGATATTGCTACTAAAATAGTATAAATACACTTAAATACAATTCCACGATCATGGGAACAATATCATCGCTCGTGCGTACGTACGGAATACCGTCTCCACGATGTGATGCGACTCGTTCTACATGATCATCATTACATAGTAATTATATAAATGAATTGAATGAAAAAATATGATATATGTTACACTAATACCATTCTGGATATAAGGTATCTATAACCTTAAAATAAGAATAAGAATTTATTCGGCAAAACACGAATAAGAACAAAAGGCAATAAAGACCCGAGTAACAAGTAACAATGAAATATTACTAATAAGAAGTTAAGAAGATGACCATATATGATATCATATCAATATGTATGATTCTGGAATAAGTCAATAAAATTATTTAAACCATTATACAGGAGCTTTGGACACGTACAAAGCAAATCAGATCTAAGGTAAGGGAAATATCACAATCTCATTTTTATCCGAGATTGTTTATACTTTGGTATTTACTGGGGTGTATTTTATCATCCACATCCATGTTTCCTCAATATGTAATATTTATATCCTTATACAATATTTTATATCCAATTTTACCCTTCGGTGTGTTTTTAGTAAAAGATATGAAAGGAATCTTTTTTCGTTTTTTTCATACGAGGTACTTTTTGACTTTTCCGACAAAAGTACGAAGAATGTTTTTTTAACTTATACGGCAAGAATGGATTTTTAAACCATTATTTTCAAGAAGCTTCCTTTACAAGTTTTCAAGTTTATTTTTAATCAACTTATTTTAGTTTAAAATTGTATGACATGTTATGAAAGGAAAAGTATTTTTGAAGTAGAAAATATATTTTCCTCAAGAATGGAGTTCAAATGTTTTATCAAAATTATTTTCCATCTAAGATATTATAGGGTTATGTTTTTATCCCTATTATTACATTGATTTGATTATGTTTTGAGGAAATTATTTTTATTAAGTCATTTACCTTATATGATTTGTTTTATGATGTCATGATGTTTCAAGAATCCCATTTATGTTACATGTGTTATGCGATGATGTATGATTTATGATTATGTGGCACACATAAGAAAGGAATAATTATAAGATGGGTGGGACCTATATCTCCCTCCAATGCATTGGGTAAAGATTTATATCTTATTAGATAGACATGGCTAGAATGGAAGGTTATTTCGGTTCAGTGATACAGGACTGAAACGAGGAGTGAACTCGGTTCAGAAATGGACATAGTCCACTAAGATAGTCTTGGAAATGAGTCATGACTAACAATAAATGATTTTCCATGATTATGTGTGCATGCCACAAAGTTTAAAGTTTTATGTTATGATTATGGGGATCTCATTTTCACTTCTATGATTTATTCCATGTTAAGATATTATGATCTCTTTTGCAGGTTATGATTTTCAAAAAGATATGATATGATTTTTATTTCCTTTATTTTCCCTTGCTGAGCATTTGAGCTCACCCTTTTATGTTTTTTCCCCAGTATATAAAGAAAGGTTTTAGGTAAAAAAAGGAAGATCTTTATGGGAGATGTTGAAGATCTTTCACCATGATTAGGAGATTATACTCCGACTTTCCAAAGACACTAAACTATTACGATCCTTGTGTGTGTGTTTTTGTTATGTAGTAAGTATTCCTCAAATGTAATGTAATGTCAATGTATTCAAGATACGGGTCTCTACAGTTGGTATCAGAGGAAAGGTTTAGTCAACCTTTGGAAACTAGGATGCGAAAGTATTAGTGAGATCCCTAGAGATATTTCTATGGTATGTCTAGGGATGTCCCTAAGGATAAGTATACGTATAAGATACAGTCCTAGAACTACGGTAACGATCATATAATTTAACCTAAGAAGTTAGATATTGAGGATACTCCCCCTTTATAATGTTGTTTTCCCTAGCATGATTTTTGCCTCTCACACTATTCTTTTTGGGTTTTAGATGATGGCTGGAACCCGAAGGAACCGTGTTGATCAATGCAATGGACAATGCAATGATTTTCCTCCTGAACAAACAAATGTTACGGGCGATGGAGTGCGAAATCTTATTGTTATACTTACACAAGCTATGAATCATTCTATACTTCCAAATGAGCAGAGAAGGGAACAATATTCTATTGAGTCCTTCATGAGGCAACATCCACCTTCTTTTAGTGGGACTTCCGATCCACTTGTTGCTGAACAATGGATCAGTACCACTGAAAAGATATTTTCAGTTCTTCAATGTTCTGAACATGATAAATTCATCTTAGCAGTATATCGTTTGGAAGGTGAAGCTGATCAATGGTGTAATCTTATCAAGAATACGAGGCCAAGAGATGAAATTGAGTCCATGGAATGGGACGAGTTCAAGAACTTGTTTTTCATTAAGTACTTCCCTCTTATTCTTCGAACAAAGATGGAAAGAAAAAGGATGATGAATCTGTTGGTATATACGAAGCGAATTTTACAAGACTTTCAAGGTATGCATCTAGCATTATCATCCAACCTGAAAGTAAAGTTGATCAATTTTTCAGTGGCTTAAAACCAAGTCTTCGAAGGGAATTAGCTATAAGAGACTTCAGTAGCTATGAAGAAATTGTGCGTTGTGCTATCAAGGTAGAAATGGAAGTTGGTGTTACATATCCATCTCATGGTTTTGACAAGAAACGAAAGATGGAGTTCAAGGAGAAATCTCAGAATAATGGTGAAAAGAAGATGAATGTTTCCTTATGCACAAAGTGTGGAAAGAAGCATGGTGGAGATTGTCTTAAAGGGACTAGAAAATGTTTTAAGTGTGGAAAGAAGCATGGTGGAGATGGTCATTGCCTCATGAGGGAATGAAAGTAATTTCTTTACCTCCATTCCTCATTTATATTATCAAAATTATTCATTTATTAAGTATTTTTTGAGCATTGAATCATGGATTTTTATTCTAGTTCTCATAAAATTTGATTTCTTAGGAAGATAGTCATTACATTGTCTATTTCAGTCATCATTAACATAGTTCCTTTAGGTTCCATTCGTGGTATAAAACCAAAAATCATATAATGGGAAACCATAATCATAGTGGGGAACTAAATAATTATGAAAAATCATTTATGGTATGTATAAATCATGAAACAATCTTTTCAATCTAAGACACCTTAGGTTTAACCTCGGTCCTTCATGGTCATCACCTATTAAAATCCTTTATGATGGTTTATAATGAGTTTTTAGATTATAAAAAATATAACCATGGACTATAAATCTAGGTATGTATAAAGAGTCATTATTGTACGCCAGGTGATGATTGATTCATTACAAATGCACTATTTTTGTTGTTATTACCCCTAAGTACAACTATTGAAAATGAAAATCCAATTATAGTCCACAAATAGGGATTTAAATTGTTGAAAACAAATCACTATATCCTTTATTAAAATTCTAGGACTATTGTGACATCCCGGACTCTATTCACTCATATGTAACAAAACACAGTTGGTCACATGGCCTTTAGAATGCATCCCCATTTACAATAGGCAACCAACTAGCAATGAGTTTATAAGATGGTATAGTGGGAATACTATACCTTTATGACCAGTGTATCATAGTTATGATAATAAATGAATAAATTGTGGAAGCATAGTAGTGAAAATAGAACAAAGTAATTAAATATTCTGGATAGTGGTAATGAACAACCCCAAGTGACATAATATACAAAATTATGATTATTTCATGATACTAAAAAAGAAACATATATAAATGGAAGGGGGAATCTAGTATAGTTTTTGTATAAAAAAGGAAAAAGAACAAAAAGGATATATCCAATAACATCATTTACCGATGCTTGATACCATGCTCCCAATAACCCATAAAATGCATAAATTAAGCATTCATGACCAAGAGTATTCCCTTTTCCCTACCTGCATCAATGAATTCTTTCCACATACAAATATATTGCCTAAAAAGTGTTGATATATACTACATAGGACACTAAAAATAGTGTCTATAACAAATATAGTCTACACATGATAACTATAATCATGTAATGGTATAATAGGTAAAGTTGTAAGGTAAATGACAGATATAAATGTATCCATAATAAGGGATATAACCATGAGTAGAAAAAACATGTTGAATTTCAATTCATAAAAAAGTTTACTGGTATCAAATTTTTCTATAATATTCCTCATATGTGAAGGTATCAGACCACATAGGCCATGTCCAAAGGATGAAGACCCGGAAGACCTCTTAAAGTCTAAAGAAATCAGTATAGTATCAGACATAAATAGTCCAGGTCCCAAGTCTATGAACCATGTAAACATAATATACAAATATATATGTGTGTATAGAGGTCATATGTTCCATACATTGATCCCCCTCATATGTTTCATATGGTAATAATAAGAAGATCTATATACTGAAAATAAGTAGTGTCATTCCATGATAATCAAAATTATAAAGTAATAAAAATACATGGCCTTGTTAGTGTCCATTACAAAGTAAAAAAATACATTCCATTCCAATAGCCTTAATTATTACATTTAATTTACTCATTCTATTTATTTAAGGATCTCACAAAGGGTGGAATCCTCACACCCCCAAAGAGTAGGTTCTTATCTTAGGGGGTTGGATGAAAAAACTTCATAGGTGGATCGTGATGAATTTTAAAACCTTGATTCATGTTATATTGCTATGTAGGGATCATAATTAAGCTAAAGAAATTAATTTTAGACATTGTTTAATTTTAGGAGAAATGTATGGATGATCCAGCATGCAACCCAACCATGATAATTTATTAAATTAAAAAAACCATAGGGATAAGGTATGGAACACCTACCATATAGTGGTAGTGGAAAACATATCCAGTATAGGCCCTTGGTTAGGTTTGAATCATAATAAAATGTAAGAATAGAAAAAATACACTAAAAATAGGGCATATTACCTCAAACCAAAATAGACCTGAATTTGGAGAGAGAAACCAAGAAAAGAAGGTAATGGTCCAAATCTATTACTGAGAGGAATTCAACACATTGATGTTTGGTCAATCAATGTCTGAATATAGAATTAATCTGAAAGCATATATTATGTGTGGGAGGGGATATCCAATGGGTGAGGTTCTGTATATATGAAATGAGAGGTAGAAAAGAGTGAGAGTTATTATAAGGGTCTAAGGGAGAAACTGAAATTTCACGACACATTAAGATGTATCACAGTTTGGCTGCATGGTTGGCCAAACCATGAATAGACCATGATACATTCATTGTTTAAGGAACCCCCTCACATGATTATCCAAAATTGTATGGATATTCCATGCTCCTACAATGTAGGGTAATTGGATACGTGGTACTAATGGTTTAAACTTGGTGCACAGTTTTAAAAATGGTGTGCATCCCATGACTGTTCCATATGCTACATGCCTATAGTTTTTCTCATGGCCTATGGCTTCCTTGTAATGTTTTAAAACTTTTATCCCTTTTATTTAGGCCTCACGGTTACTACTAACCATTATCCAACTGTGTGATTTAGACAACTTCTCCAAAATTCGATTCCCTGGGATCAGAATAAGACCCAAATGCTCCCAAACATTTTTTAACCACTTTGGTACATTTAGATTTAAACTAATAATTAAAACTACAAAAATGTTTCATACCTCACTGAAAAAATGGAATAATAAAATCCTTCCCAATTAAAGATATTGGTCCCCATATTTCCCTTCCATGGGTGGTAAAGCTTCATCATAGAATAACTTTAGACACTAGCCTCGTATGTCAACCTCTCTCTACTCGGTCTTGTCATGTATATTATTATACTACCACAACACACGTACTAAGGGAACTGACCAACCTCAAAGTTTCTTTGTGCTATAGTCCATGATGTGAATAAGGTGATACTTAAAGGAAGAATCAACAGCCAATCCCACATCATTAGGCTGTAAAACATGAGACAGATCTGAGTAGTGATGGCATAGATGAGAAACGTGAGAGATTTCATTCATAGTTATATATCTCTTTGGATGTTCTATCTGGTAAGATAATGATATGATCCTCTTAAAAACATACAAAGGTCAAAAAAATGATACATATTACCTTATTGCCTAAACCATATATTACACATCCTAGTTGAAGCACGTAAAAATACCTGAGCCCCAGCCTTGAAATATGGAGGTCACTAACAGTGGAAAAAATGTGATTTATTCCAAGACTATCCCACAACAATTCAATTCCCTTCAGCTAAACATGCTCTAAATTCTCCAAAACAAGATGAGTTCCATGTAGTGTTGCATCCCCTTCCTTTGACCACCAAAGAGGTGATCGGTATGGCCAACCATATAAGTCCTCATAAGGATTTGTCCTTATAGTCACATGAAGACTATTATTGTAGGAAAAAATAAATAGGAGTATATGTTTCCCCAAATATCCACTAAAATCAAAGACTTATGCTGTAAACATATCCTCTATCATATTTATTATCCTATCTAACTAACCTTCACTCTAAGGGTGGTATACTATACTGAAAATTACATGGATAACTATTGGACTTCCCTAGTATTAATGCTCAGAAATCAGGCTTAACAAAGTTAAATTCTGTTGAATTATGTTTACTCATGTTTAAAAATCATATTAATCTTTTATTTAGTGTTTAAATTCATAAGATAGATTTCCAATATTTGAATAAGTATGAGTCACCATTAAGGTAGACTCACTATCACTGCTATGGTTGAGTTACTGATAGGAAAACACATTTGTGGACGCCTCACCATTGGATGAAAACTGGCTATGTAGGAGCTACCATTGACATGGACCTACTAATAAGATGTATCACCATCAATTGTATCACTTTCATCATAAACGCTGAATTCTGGAAAATTAAAAGACACAGTTACTCAAGCTACCGATCCACTATGTCACTATTTTTTAACCTAATAGTAGCTGAACTAATAATTTTTACAAATTATGAGACACTATCACATCAATCCACCAATATAACGACTTACTGATACTCAAAAATTTACTAGGTATGAGATACTAATAGCATGAATCACTGTCCGGATTACCTACTATTAGAACGTCCTACCATTTCTGAGTCACAACTAATTTACTCACCATTCAAAATTACAGAATGCATTATGTCTGAAACATCATTCCTATCCTACCATTCATATTACACTGTTCAGAGACAACATCAACTTTTACATTTTCGTTTAAATTCAAATTTATTTCTAACAGTCATATTTATAAAATTTAATACAATTGATTAAATTATTTTCATTTTGTATGCAACCTTAAAATCATTCTTAGACTGAAGTGTGAGGTATAAGGTACCTAGAAACAGTTGAGAACATGCCCCTTGTCATTTTTAGTGTATAAAGGGAATATCTGATAAAAAAGAAAGGTGTGGATAGAAAGTGGATTGATCTACTCATGCACCTTAGAAAAAAACTCAAGAACTTCCAACTACGGATTCTGGAATATACTATTGAGAACTCAAACATAAGAAAAATCTGGTGTAACAAAATTAAAAAAGATGAAAATCTCATTGAGAAAATCAAAAACCTTACTACAAACAAAATACTGAAGCTCTAAAGACCTTTTATTTTGCTATCTATTTCTAGAATTCAAACCAAGCTACATTTCAAGATATCTTCCTCGAGTTTTAAGCATCATTACCAAACACACAGAGTGTAAATTCTTGTGTTTTCAAATTAGGTTGAAATTATGATTGTTTTAGAACATTTTCTATTTATCGACATTTCGGTTTTTAAACTAAGCTTCAGAACATAATTCAGATTTTTGGAACAATTTAAAAGGTATTTATTATACTTAGGTGTATACACAATTAATTCCATGTGCGTCCCGATAAGTCTCAGGAGCATTGGATCCGAAAGAGTCCACTTGAATGGATCTGCACAGGTTGCGCACTGTTACGGTCCAACCCTTGTATCTTAACCAATTTAATATTTTATGTATTTCAATTAAATAATATTTAATAGTATATTTTTGTTTAAATAATATAATGTGTTGCTAATAATAATGTTATTATTATTATTATGGTTCCATAAATTATTTGGATTATAAAACATTTTAATTGCAGGATTAATGGGGTGTAACTATTATGTGAAATTAATGTGGATTTTGGGTATCTTAAAGAAACGTTTAATTAAATGAGGAGTTTTATATTTAAAGAATCATTGTTATTAAATATAGCTTTTGGATTTATCAAAAGGTTGAAAAATATTAATAATGAGATTATTATTATACTAGTTTTATAAAAGTAATAATCATTATTAAAAATTATTGTTATTATTATTATAAAGAATAATAACAATGGTATGGGGTTATGGTTTAAAAAGAATAAATGAAAGGGTATAGGTATAATGTTATTCCAATTATTATTAATGTTATAATAAAAATAATAATTAATATTTGTATGGAATTTATGGGTTGGAGTTTTTACCATTAATATTATATTAATGATATTACAATAAATTGGGAGTTATGATTTTACTCTTTTCAATATTTTAAATAAAAATTAATTAATGAGTGTTATTTAGTTTTTAGTTAAAATAATAATAATAAATGAAGTGTTGAGGTGTGACCTGCATGTGAGGTGCATGACCCCCTGGTTTCTTCTTCCTTAGGAAACACACCAGGTGCACATGCGCTGCTTCCCTCACGGTCTAGTTTCTCCAACCTCCTCCTCCACACATCCCTCCTCCTCCGGACCTCTAGTAGAGTGGATACCTCAGTCGGAACCACTTGCAGTATTATGAGACTCCCAGGAAAAACCCCTATAGTGCACGACCCCCATTGGCATGCCACACCCTCTCTCAGACTTCCCTTTGCGCACGCCGATTCCTCTTAGAATATTCACAAATCATGTTCATCTCATCATGGTGAGTTTTTCTGTATATATTTCATTATTTGTATCACTCATTTGACTCCTCTATTGAATTTTTTTTCTCATCCAAAACCCTATGGTTTGGGTTTAATCTGATTATTGTGCTCCTATGTTTTTAGGTTATGTGAATGTTGACTCGTGACCCATTGGTCCATAATCTAGAATCTGCCGCCAAGGGTGATGCAGATGGTCTCGATTCGCTCTGCCGCCGATTTTTTGGTTAAGGTTTATACACCACTATTTTTTTCATCATCTAATTTAGGTTCTCATGGTTTATATGAGTCCCTGGTATTTTATTTGAGGTGCTATGAGTCTTTTCATTTTGTTTTTGTGATTCTATGTTATGTTGTATTGTGTTTTTCATCAATTTAGAAGGTGCACACGTGTGTGTGTGTGTGTGTGGGTAAAGGTGTGTCTGTGTGGCTGTGGACTACTGGCGTTTGGTTGTTGCCTCTTATAAAAAAAGTTCTGGGTATTAATCTGGTTCCACCCTGAGGTAAGGTCCCCTTTCATGTCCTCAACATTAACAAATGCATTAATAAAATTCTTGTTGCACTATTTTTGGTATTTAAATTATGTAGTGAAGTATTTATATTGGATTCCTTTCAAATGTTAATTTAGTAAGTTTAATTAAATTTCTAAATGTGATATCTAATGTTTTGATTAACGGATTTAGATGTTATTAAATGATTCTACCCATTTTGGATAAATGAGGATATAACCATGTGTTGGTTTTAAGCATGTATTGTTGAACGAGTAAAAGTTATTAGATTAAATAATTAAATGATGTTATGTTTTGGCTATGATAAGATAATTAACTTTTTATATTAATTATGCACTTTGAGAATGGATATAAATAATTAATAAAAGGATTAATTACCATACATTGTTTTAGCTGAATGAGATAATTTATTGAGAGATTAATTGTAATATATTATTTTGGATAAATTGAGATAATTAATGATGGATGAATTACTAAAACCTAATGACGTGAAGGGTTATTCAATTATTGAATTGATTGAAGGGTATAATTAAATTAATTAATGGTTGAAATTAATTAATTTTTTATGAATATATTTAATTGATGAATTGTTAATGCTCAAAATAATGTACAATGATGTTGATTTAAGATTTTTTTAATGGTGGGTTTGATTATGAAATGTTGGGATCAGAATTAGATAATTAATTATAGAAATTTAATTATGGGATGTGGTTTGTTTTATAGACTAATTTATTAATGTATTAATTAATGGTAATGTGTATTTATTTAGTTGTTTCATTAACTAATGTTTTTGGTATTTTTTACTAATCAATTGGATTAGTAAGAGAATAAAGTTAATTGATTGCTGAATTAATTATCATGTTTTTAGTTAAAGAATAGGGATAGTTCAATGTTGAATTAATTATCTTGTTGACTAGTTTATGGATAATAATAATTAATTTTTAATTAATTATTAACTGTGAGATTTTGAATGGTTAATTAATATTTGAGTTATTTGACAATAGATTTATGTGGTTAATTAGTTTTTGAATTAATTAACAGATTTTATGAATTAATTTGTGAGTTGATTAATTGATGCTTTTGGGTGTTAGAAATGGCATTCTACACCAATGATAAAAATATATTCAAGATTGATAAACAGGTTGTGAAACTGATGCTCCAAATACTCATTGTGTGCTAGACAATGATTTCTACACCTAGCTTGAAAAGGAATATTCTTTTATGAGACAGGGACTGATGCTCCAAATACCCATGGGTTTTGAGGCAAGGAATGATGCTTCAAATACTCACGAGGGTGATATACATGATTCTCTACACCCATTAATTGACATTGGGAAGTGATTCTAATTGGTCATACTTGAAATGAATTAAATGGTTAATGAAAGTTATTGTGACATAATAAATTGATAATTGAATATAATAAAGGGTTCATACTTGTTAATGAGTTAGGTGAATCACTATTTGGTGGACGGACCCAAGAGCGAATCAATATTTTTAGTGTATGGGCTCGGACATAGTATGTGAACTATTAAACTGAATATCTTATGATGCATTATCCAAGCCAAATCACAAGCTTGGATTCAAAATTTACTTTGATTAATTAGGTGACCTTTATAGAAATATTTTGTGAATGACTTATACGAGGATGTCAGGTTTATTCCAGAACTTGAGAATTATATAATTTAACGAGGTTTTGAAAATTGATAAATGAAAATGAATGTGAGATGACTGTTGTGTGGGCATCAAAAATGTATAATTCAGGTTCAGACACCAGATGAGGGATGAAGAAGGTACTTGGGTATATAGTTACATTGTACCACTTACTTTAATTATGCATGCTTTCACACTATTATAATTATTTATTAAATGATCGGATTTGGGGTAGACACTGCTGGTCCCGGCCTATTGAGATTTATATCACAGACCCTACTAGGGACACCATTGGATTGGGGTGCCCAATTTTATTCTATTTAGTTTCTAGATTGTGTTGTATGCATATACTGGGAAGATATGGGAAGAGGAACAAGCGGATGCCCGAGATGCTCAAGGATTTCTCCCTCAGATCTTGAGTCATTGTTTATTTTTTTCCATTATTTATATAAAGAGATGTAAAACATATTTTTTGTTTACCTCTTTCAAATATGTATCAATAACATATCATTAATTAATCTCTTAAATGAAAATTTTCTTCCGCTGCTTTTTCAAATTTTTATTATTGCTTCTGCTATTGATTGTTATTTACTCTAACATACCATTGTGCAACTGTGATAATAAGGTATAGTCTCCCCACTATCACCTCCTAAGTCCCTCAGTGCTAGTCAGAAGCCTCTAGCGTATAAGGAGATGCACTTGAGGTCTTGTGGTAACCGGTATAGCTACCATTTCATGGGTGATCCGGGTCAGTACATTACAATTTTGTATCAAATGATTCTTTTCCATTATCTTAATGTTTTGGGGTTGGTAGATAGGAGACTAGGAATGTGTATGATCTTTGGTTAATAGTCATTCTTTGGACTGATCACCCCACGTATGAGGAATGACCAAGTGGTCAGGGATGGGAATTGATGTTTGTAGTAATTGAGGTTACAATTGATATGGTTTCACCTCGAGGGGCTGGTGTATTTTCCACTTCTAATTAATTTTGGGAATTTTGAAAAATTTACCATGACCTGATATGGAATGAATGTTTTATTAAATACATCATATTAGGCAATTACATATTAACATACCATGTATATATTCCATGTCATGTAGTTTCGTTAATAGGATGCCTGCTGATATGGACTATGTGCCTTGAATGTATGCCATGTCTTGTACTTATTTATCATTCCATTTTAGATATAATGTTTCAGTGATATAATTAACATGCTTGAGTGATAATATTAAAGGCTTGTCTTCTATGATTCTATGTTACTACAATTGTAGTGATTTCGGCCTCTTGATATATGTTAGCTACTTGGGGGGAAATGTTAGCTAGAAGATAATTGATTGGTTTATTTGGGTAAATTTATTTGGTTGCAATTACGATTGAACTGGTTTTTACCGTTGTAAGGTGTATGGGCACCTTATAACTGCAAAATGGGTAACCCGTGTATTCCAGCAATTAAAAAGGGATTATAAAGTTAAAATGATAAATGAAAATTACATATTATAAATGGGATCCAAATGCCATCAGTAAGGTGTATGGGTTCCTTATCGACTGGTAGATGGACATCCATGTGGCTGAACCATATAACCATATTATATTTGAAAATGGTTATGAATGTAAAACTATTGAGTTTTGATTATAATGAACTATTTTGGGGTTTCATTTTGAATACCCCAGATGGATTAAATGGGACCTTTGGAGGTCATGTTTTCGATAAAAGGAATATATATTATTAATTTTCTATTAATATTCGAATAACACTATATGTGAAATGTTTAAAGATGATGTTTGTTAAAGCATCTCTGTTTTTCCTGTGGGGCGTTGATTGAAAAAAAAGTGACATGTTGTAAAAAATTACATGTTGGTTTCATGAAATTCTTTCAAATGATAAAAGGTTGAAAGGAATTTATTAAAATGGCTAAAATGAACAGGAGGATTTTAAACCTCATGTTTTCGATTTTTTTTGTGACCATGAGAGAGGGTTGACAATTATGTCTTATAAGGGGATAACTCATGGTAGGTTAACCTTAGAATGTTTGGGGCATTAAGGTAAGTTCGTCCAACAACTCGGGATGACTTTTTTGGACTTGAGTGTTTTCACCCACCGATAAGTTTATGTTATGGATTTTATGATCAATGTTTGACATGTTGATCATGTTTTGAGGAAAATCACATGCATACGTTAAGGTGTTCTAAAATAGAATGTTGTTGAGAGACTGATCTTTTATATCGATGTCACGAATAATCCTAAGGTGGGTAGTGTCGCATCGATTTTGGTAAACATGTAGGTATGTGACACCATGATTTTTTAATAGAGTCTCCCGGCAGTAGTTCGACTGATCGTTTTAGTGACCTTGGTTTCCTCTTAGTATTGTCATCCGAATGCGACGAGCATGTCCCCTATCTTTACCTCATAATGGAGACACTAAGATAACAATGATCTTACGTCATGATAATGTTTTAAATGTTTTTTTCTTGATGAGTGTTTATTATCATGGTTGTATGCAAGGTGCATGGTTTTTTTAGGCTATTCCTACATTCATGTATGGGCACATTAGTTTTTTTAAGTATCCTTATGATGGATTGACTGGGTAATGTCACCATAGGTAGGGTGAGTAATTTGGTGTACATAATTTTGGTGATTTAATTTTTTTTGAAAGGATGGTTTCCAGGTTAAGGGTGAGTATGCGTTTTGGGAAAGTAATGCCTTTACAAGAAATCATGCACAACCAATTTTTGTTAGTTGATCGAGCTTAGACCTTTTTCTTTAATGAGGTCCTTGTCGCATTTGGCATTTGAAACACAAAGTCATTATTCAAAAAAAACTTCTCAATCTTGGTGGGTCATAAGAAGTTGTATTAGTTTCCAATTAATTCATAGGGATGAGATGTTTTTAAGGTTGCTAGATTGTAAAGTCCCGTGTTTTTAAACTGGTTTGAAATTATGAAAGTTTTAGAAATATTTTGGTTTATCGATGTGTCAGTTTTTAATCCATGCTTCGGAACATAATTCCAAGTTTTGGAAAACTCTAATGTGTTATTTTTGGACTTGGGTGTATACCCGATATTTTTCATAGGTGTCCCGCTATGTCTTGGGAGCACTAGATCCGAAAAAGTCAACATTAATGGATCTTCCCGGGCTACGCACAATTGTGGTCCAACCCATGCATCTTAACCTGTTTAATATTTTATTTATTTTAATTAAATTATATTAAATTGGATATTTGTGCTCAAATAAAAGTATGTGTTAATAATAATAATTTTATTATTATTATTATGGTGTCATAAATTTTGTGGATGTTAAAAAATTTTATTTTCTTGATTATTGGGGTGTAACATCTATGTGAAATTAATGTGTCTTCTGGCTATCACAAATAAACATTTAATTAAATGAGAAATTTAAGATTTAATGAAGTGTTGTTATTAAATTGATGTGTTCAGTTTATCAATGCTTTGAAAAATAATAATAATGAGATTATTATTATTTTAGTTTTATGAATGTAATAATCATTATTAATATTGGTTGTTATTATTATTATAAATAATACTATTAATTGTTTGGGGGTTATGGTTTAAAATGAATGAAGGAAAGCATGTAGTAATAATGGTGTGACAATTATTATTAATTTTATAAGAAAAAAATAATCATAAATATTTTAATTTCATTTATGGATTTTTGTTTTAATCATTAATATCATTTTAATGATATTACAATAAATTTGGGGTAATGGTTTCACTCATTGGAATATATTAAATAAAAATTAATTAATGAGTTTTATTTAGTTTTTAGGTAAAAGAATAATAAAAAAGAAAAGGGGAGGTGTGAAATGCATGTGAGGCGCCGGACCCCCTTGGTTTTTTCCTCCTTAGGCGATGCACCAAGTGTGCATGCGCAGCTTCTCTCATGCTCCAATTTCTTCAGCCTCCTCTTCCACACAGCCCTCCTCCTTTAAACCTCCAGTACTGCGCATCGCTCATCTGGACCCCCTTGCAGCAACGTGACACTCCTAGGAAGAACCCTTGAAGTGAAAGACCCACATTGGCGTGCCACCCCTCTCCTAGAATTCTCTTTGATGGCGATGATTCCTCTTGGGCTCTTCATGAATCATGTTCTCCTTGTCAATGTGTGTATGTCTGCATATATTTTTTTGATTCTCATGGTCCATTGGAATCCTCTCTTGAATTGTTTTCTCGACTAAAACCCTACGGTTCGGGTTTAATCCTATTTTTGTGTTCCTCTATTTTTAGGGTATAAGAATGTTGAATCGGGACTCATTGGCCCATAATCGAGTATGTTCCGCCAAGGGTGAGGTTGATTGTCTCAATTCGCTCTGGCACCGATGTTTTGGGTAATTTTTATACACTGATGTTTTTCTTCACATCATCCAATTTAGGTTCTTTTGGATTAAAAGGGTCACTAGTAATTTATTTGAGGTGTGTTGAGTATTTTCGTTGTGATTTTGTGACACTATGTTTTTTTGCAGTGGGTTTTGATAAATGTAGAGGGTGCACACACACACACACACATGTGTGTGTGTGTGTGTGTGTGTGTTTGTAGAGAAGTTACGCTTGGATGCCACTGTAGCGGTATGGAATTACATCCAGTGGACTATAATTGATACCTATCAGGGCACTCCATGGGCGGCTACACCCCCTGGGCGGGACACACCACCATCCCCAGTGGCAGCCATTTCCTCATAAAGCCCTTGGGCGAAGAGCCATGCTTTGTCCAACGCTCACATGTGAGAGTTCCCAAGGATCAGATACATTCCTATCTCCTTTGCCTCTGATACTAACTGTAGAGACCCGAAGCTTGACGTACATGGACATTACATTACTTTTTCGGAATACTTAGTACATTACAAAAACACACACACAAGGACCATAATAGTTTAGTGTCTTTGGAAACTTGGAATATAATCCTCTAATTGTGGTGAAAGATCTTCAACATCTCCCATAAAGATCTTCCATTTTTCTTACCTAAAACATTTCTTTATATCCTGTGGAAAAGAAAACATAAAACGGTGAGCTCAAATGCTCAGTAAGGTTAAACAAAAGAAATATCAATCACATCATATTCATAAGAACATAACTTTTGGAAATCTTAACCTGCAAAAGAGATCATAATTTCATAACATGGGATAAATCATAGTAGTGAAATGTAATCACAATAATCATAACTTAAAACATGATGATTTTTGGCATACACACATAATCATAGAGAATCATTTCTTATTAGTCAAGACTCATTGACAAGACTATCTTAGTGGACAAAGTCCATTTCTGAACCGAGTTCATTCCTCAGTTTAGTCCTATTTCACTGAACCGGTTTAACATGCTATTCCAGCCATGTCTATCTCATGAGATATAAAATCATTACCCAATGCATTAGAGGGAGATATAGGTCCCACCCATATCATAATGATACCATTCTTATGTGTTCCAAAAAATTATAAATCATACATCATTGCATAACCCATGTAATAAAAATGGGATTCTTAAACAGCATGACATCATAAAACAATTCATATAAGATAAAGGAATTCATAAAAATAATTCCATCACAACATAATAAAATCAATGTAATAATAGTGATATAAACAGAACCCTATATTATCTTAGATGGAAAATAATTTTGATAAAACACTTGAACTCCATTCTTGAAGAAAATATCCTTTCTACTTCAAAATCAATTTCTTTTCACAAAACATCATGCAATTTTAAAAGAAAAGGATTTTGTTGAAAATAGTCATGAAATCTTTTGGATGAAGCTTCATGAAAATAAGGCTTTATAAAACCGTAAAAAAAACCCTTTCATGCCGTATATTTTCAAAAAAACATTCTTTTCGTACTTTTGTCGCAAAAGTCAAAAAGTACCTCGTACGGAAAATGAAAAAAGATTCCTTTCATATCCTTTACTATAAACTCACCAAAGGGTAAAAATGGATTTAAACAATTGTAGGTGGATGTAAATAATATTACATATTGAGGAAACATGGATGTGGATGATAAAATATACGCCAGTAAATACCAAAGTATTAACAATCACAGATAAAAATGAGATTGTGATATTTCCCTTACCTTAGGTCCGATTTGCTTTGTAAGTGTCCTAACCTCCTGTATAATGATTTAAATAATGTCATTGACTTATTCAAGAATCATACTCATTGTTATGATATTATATATGCTTCACTTCTGACTTTATATTACCCGTTCTTTTGTAAATTCCATGTTAAAGAGCGTTTTGGGTAAAATCGTTTCATTTGTCATCTGTGTTTTGACTTGTAATTATTAATATGATTACTTAGATCATGATTACTTAATTAAAGAATATTAAACATGATTTATATATAATATATATTCAGAATATGCATATATATAATAGATTGATAAATGGAAAGAAATACACCGTTCATGGAGACTGTAGGCCGTACATACGCATGAACGTTGTTTTCGTTTCCTCATTGAATTGAATTGAATTAATTGGATGACATACATATATATATACATAAATAAAATATCATTATTATGTCATATATTTCATGATTACTTATTATATATACTTTATAATCATTTATGAATGGTTAATCATTGAGAATGAATCTCATCGCGTCGTGGAGACGGTATTCCGTACGTACGCATGAGCGATGATATCGTTCCCATGATCGTGGAATTTTATTGGAGTGTATGTATACTATTACAGAATCAATATAAATTTACAATAATCATATATAGTTATTATTTACACCATTATACCCATCCAAGTAAGGTGGTGGTGGAAAATAGATTACACCACGACGTGGAGACGGTATTCCGTACGTACGCACGCGCGGTGATTTTGTTTTCCGTAGGATGGATAGATGGTGAAATAGGGTTGTTTCATACTTATAATAACATATCAGTATATGAGTGATACTGATGTTATTACTTCATAATGAAACAACCTAAGAAGAAGAAGTGGGAGAAGAAATAAAGGTGAAAGAATCGGTAACGGACATTACCTCTTCTTTGAAGATCCTCTTTGAGTCCTCCTCTTAGGGCACTAAAATTGGTCTTTGAAGAAGACCAGGACCTCTAGCATGTTTCTAGGGAAGTGGAGAAGAGAATTTTGCAGGGTTTGGCTGATCATTAAGGCTCAAAGTGGTGTGAGGAAGAGAGGGAGGAGGTGCCCTTTTATAAGGGAGGAGAGGGGCACCTTTAGAAAACTAAAAATATTATTTTATTGTAAATCCAAATTTGGTTTTAAATAGATCCAAATTGATTTATTTCTAAGCTAAGGTGGGTATGGGTCGAAATACTCTCATCCGATAGAATTTATACAAGATTAGGTTCCTATATTAACCTTATCATTTAGTTTTAACAGTAAGTTAAATAATTTTACTTTTACCGTGTCTTCTTGTGTTCTTACACTATAAGGTTAATAAACTTACTATAACTAGCCAAACGAACCCCAAGTTGTTTATTATTAATATATATAACCTTATCTAAGTCATTTGGTAGAACATTAGATTTTTAATAATAAAATAACAATTAATAATATAATATTTTTTTTAAAAACTATTTTATGTCAATTTTGACACTATTTAGTAATTGATTTTTGTGAAAATCATAACAGAATGATTAGTTCGAACCAAGTTAATTAAATCAATACTAACATGTCATAGTAACCTGGAAAATTATTGGAATTCATAAAAAGTCTAAAATTACATTTATTTGGGTATTTATAACATCAATTATGTCAATATTTCGTTAATAAGATAATTACTGCATCATTGTTGTGTCATAAATAAATTAAATTATATAATGTCTAAAAATTACAAATAAAATACCATTGTGTAGAAAATTTCTTTAGCTTTCTAATTAATATTTATAGTCTAATTTATCATATTTATAACCCCATATTAAAAATGATTTACTTATTAAACTTTGATTTTAACTATTTTAACCCTTCTTTAAATAAATTAATAATAATTGTCGTAATCTAATCCAAGTGGGCCTAAATTGTCATATTTTATTCCTAAGGTTGTTTTTGGTCTAATTACACTTATTCAATAGAATTAGGTCATGTTTTAGGGTAATAATAATATCTTTTTTACCCTTAATTTCCCTATTTACTTTTAACCGTGGTAAAAAAAAGTAAAAAGTTACTATTCACCAAAAATTACTTTCATCTCATTGAACCACATTTTAGTCCTTGATATTTACCGTGTCTCTCGGATTTTCGAAATTCCACTCACAGAAGCGGTAAAATTAGGTTTTATGAAAAATTCAGTTTTTTTTAACTACCACTTAGTGGTTTCACTATTCATCAAAAAATGAAAGTTTCCAGAAAAATACCAAAAATTCGGCCTAAGCTATATTTGATATTATGAATTCAAAAATGATGTCTGTTTTATCAAATTCAAAACATATCAGTTACATTAACTAATTTAAAAATTAATTCCCGTTATCAAAACCAATAGCGTGTTTTTAAGAGATAATAACTATCAAAAGATTGACACTTGTTTATAACTGTTTTAAATGTGAAATTACATCCAATGACCAAAATTGTATTAAATTGTAAAAATATATTCTAAATATACTTTAAAACCACTCAAATTAATAATTTATCACTATTAATTATTTTGATTAAAAAAGTTGTTTTTAATTAAAATTTAGTAATTTTCACTATTCATCAGAATATGAAAGTTTCCCGAAAAGTACCAAAATTTCACCCTAATATAATTTCGATATTCCGAATCCAAAAATGAAGTCCATTATGAAAAATAAAATTTACAATATTTCAAAAAGTGGTTATTACTATTCATAAATGGTAGTTTTAATAATATTTTAATAGAAAATCATTGTTTTGTGAAACTCGGTATTGCGTACTACACACGCTATCGAGGAAGATCGTGATTGCGTGTAATTCAAGGCAAGTCAAGGATGCATATTGTGCAAGCTCCTTTTGGTGTAGCGTACAACACAAGACATTAATGAAATTATAAAGAATATTTTTCATAAAATCTCGGGGTGTTACATTCTACCCCCCTTAAAATGAATTTCACCCTCGAAATTCGTAACGGTTACCCAAATAAACTAATCACTGAGTTTCCACATAGGTTAAAATATGGATATGGAAGAGAAATCTAACCACCATGTTCTGATAGAGAGTGGTAGAGAACATGGCTATGGAAAAGCCAACAATCACAAAGCCATAAATTTGTGACGATCTAAGGTACCATCTGATTCATCAGATATAAGAGCACTAGGACAAAATTTTTGGTTTTTAAGATCATTTCCCTAAAGTTGATGAAATTGAAATTAGAAGAAATACTTTCGTGATTTTGGTATAGTCTCACTGTTGGTCATTCTTTGGACAATTTCCACTTCATCTCTTAATGAAATGAAGTTGAATTTTTCATTCATGATGTGTTAGAAGATCATGTGATAGAATTATGGGTCATTCCATCTGTCTCAAACAAAAGGTTAGAAAAGTTATCAAAAAATACATAAGTCCATCTATAGTGATATTAATCATATATGGTTCCTAAAATGGACTTATACTTCATATATCATACTGCTTAATATAATAAAACTAGTTTCAACTAAACATAGACTTCCTGTAGGCTAGTGGTAGGCGATAAAGGTCAGTCTCATTTCGGTTGTGGGTTCGATTCCCACAGCCTTGTCCGACACGATGGGTTGTCGCCCGTCCTGCAGGTTGTCATTTTTCTAAAGCTATATTACTATAACATCCCATTAATAATATCAAAAAAAAAATTTCTATCCTTAAACAATACTAACTTATGTCCAACATAATCCATTCCAATCTTTAGGCTTATCTAAAATAGTATAAAGAAAACGATTACTTGAAATGTCATCAAACAAGCATGTGAATACCATCATTTATCCCCCATATATCTTGTCGGTCACATTCCAATCCTGTGAATACCTCAATCATGTATTCTATTGAAAAATGAATACCCATGAAACCTTAGTGAAAACATGATTTCTGTCAAAAGTTAACTCTTTCCTCATACCAAAATCTAAAAATTCTATATACTCAAACCATGATATAACCTTCTCCTTATATCAGTCATGAGCTCATGAATACTATCAAACATTTAATTTTCTCCTTATCCCTTCATTATGCGCATATCATCTACATTCCAAAAATATCTGAATAACCTTTCATGGATACTGGTACCATTAATCATACACTTTCAAAACTCAAGGAAAGACAACAGTGTAACAATCCTTATTTGTCTCTTTATTCCATAGTACCATGAGATTACTTATACAACATTACACTTGATAAACATGTAATCATTCCACTACCTTCTTTAACCATTGATCAAGCTTCATCAATTCTTTCATCTCACATATCATTTATAGTTTCTTCATCATCATCAACATAAATACTACCCATTCGAACATACTGATTATCTTCATGAGACTTTCCCTTAGGGGATTGGTTTGCATAATGCCTGTACATTCCACATTTAAAACATTTAACCATTGTTGATGTCGTAGCAATACCATTATCCTCATCCATGGTGTTAACTGAACCTTTTCCTTTGCACTTACTGGCTTTGTGTCCTTCTTTTCCACACCCAAATCATTTTCCAGTTCCCTTGAAACAATCTCCCCGATGCCTCTTCCCACATGATTTACATGAGGGAAATTGAACTTTCTTTCCTCTATGATCATCATGAAACTCCATCTTTCTCTTATTATCTGACTTGGGAAACTTACCAAAGTTGAGATTATTGATCATATTATGAGATTTCTGATTAGGCATAATAACGATGTTTGGACTTCTAAATCCCGTTTCATTTGGTTTCTCATGAAGAATATCATTCCATTGTCCATCATATCCTCCATTATCATGAATCTTCCTGTTTCCAGCCATTTTCTAAAACCCAAAAAGAATAGTGTGAGTGGTAAAAATCATGCTAGGGAAAACAACATAGTAAAGGGGGAGTTTCCTCAATATCTAACATCTTAGGTTAAATTCTAAGATCATTATCGTAGTTCTAGGACTACATCTTATACGTATACTTATCCTTAGGGACATCCCTAGACATACCTTAGAAATATCTCTAGGGATCTCACTGACGTTTTCGCATCCTAGTTTCCAAAGGTTTGCAAAACCTTTCCTCTGATACCAACTGTAGAGGTCTGGAATTATATCCAGTGGACTATAATTGATACCTATCAGGGCACTCCATGGGCGGCTACACCCCGTGGGCGAGACACACCACCATCCCCAGTGGCATCCATTTCCTCATGAAGCCCTTGGGCGGAGAGCCATGCTTCGTCCAACGCTCACATGTGGGAGTTCCCAAGGATCTGATACATTTCTACCTCATTTGACTCTGATACCAACTGTAGCGGTCTGGAATTACATCCAGTGGACTATAATGGATACCTATCAGGGCACTCCATGGGCGGCTACACCCCCTGGGCGGGACACAACACCATCCCAAGTGGCAGCCATTTCCTCATGAAGCCCTTGGGCGGAGAGCCATGCTTCGTCCAACGCTCACATGTGAGAGTTACCAAGGATCGGATACATTCCTACCTCCTTTGCCTCTGATACCAAATGTGACAACTGGGTCCCGATGACAGCACAAACACCCTGCCTTAACATGGTCGTCGGGTCCTGGCCCATCAAGTACCACCAGTTGCCCCGCAGACACGGGGGGCCCACCCCAGGGTCCACCCACATGCCCGAACGGGTCATCTGACTAATGACAGTCCCCACAGGCCAACACATGTCCTTTCCAGTGTGCTTTGTCATCACTCACACACACCCAATGAAACTTTCGAGAAGGTCACCCATCCTCATCACTACTCCAGGACAAGCATGCTTAACTATGGAGTTCTAATCAGACAGGCTCCCGAAAAGGAAGGTGCACCTTGTTGACATGAGTCATATCATTTAGTCATTTAACCCTTTATCTGGTTGGGGATGTTACAATCACCCCCCCCCCCCTTAGAGCACAACACCCTCATTGTGGGCCCTACATCTCAACCCAGGCAGTGCACCACACTTAAGGTTGGGTTCCTCCTCTGATACCAAATGTGACAACTGGGTCCCGGTGACAGCACAGACACCCCGCCTTAACATGGCCGTCGGGTCCTGGCCCACCAAGTACCACCAGTTGCCCCGCAGACACGTGGGGCCCACCCCAGGGTCCACCCACATGCCCGAACGGGTCATCTGACTAATGACAGTCCCCACAGGCCAACACATGTCCTTTACAGTGTGCTTTGTCCTCACTCACACACACCCTGAGAAACTTCCCAGAAGGTCACCCATCCTAATCACTACTCCAGGCCAAGCACGCTTAACTATGGAGTTCTAATCAGACATTCTCTCAAAAAGGAAGGTGCACCTTATTGACATGAGTCATATCATTTAGTCATTTAACCCTTTATCATTTGGGGATATTATAGCCACCTCTTATGAAAAAGTGATAGGTATTAAAATGGTTCCACCCTGAAGTAGGCCCCCCTTTCAAGTCCTCAACTTTAATAAATTCATTAATAAAATTCTTGCTGTACTTTTTTTGGTATTTAAATTATGCAGTGAAGTATTTATATTGAATGACATTAAAATGTGAATTTATTAAGTTTGATTAAATTTCTAAATGAGATGTGTGATGTGTTGATGCACGACATTGGGTGTTATTAAATGATGCTACCCATGTCAGATAAATGAGGAAATGACCATGTGATGGTTTTAAGAATGTATTGTTGAATTGGTTAAAGTGATTTGATTAAATAATTAAATGATGTTTTGTTTTGGCTAAGATGAGATAATTAATTTTTTATATTAATTATGTTATTTGAGACTGGTTGTAAATATTCAATCAAAGGATTAATTATAATATATTGTTTTATCTGAATGAGATAATTTATTCTGGGATTAATTATGATTTGTTCTTTTGGATAAATTGAGATAATTAATGGTGTATTAATTACTAAAAGTTAATGATGTGAATGGTTATTCAATTATTGAATTGATTAAGGGATATGATTAAATTAATTAATTGTTGAAATTAATTTATTGTCATGCATTAATTTAATTGATGAATTTTTAATGATCAAAGTTGTGTACCATGATATTGATTTAATATTTTTTTTAATGGTGGGTTTGATTATCAAATGATGGAATCAGAATGAGATAATTAATTCTGGAAAATTAATTATGGGATGTGATTTTTCTTATAGATTAATTAATTGATGGATTAGTTAATGGTAATGTGAAATTAGTTAAGTGTTTAATTAAATAATAGATTTGGTACTTTTAACTAATTGATTAGATTAGTAAGGGAATAAGGATAATTGATTGGTGAATTAATTATCAGGTTTTCGGTTAAGGAATTTGTATAATTAAATTTTTAATTAATTATCTAGATGTCCTTATGGTGGCTAAGAATAATTAATTGTTAATTATTTATTATCTATGATATATTGAATGGTTAATTAATTGTTGATTTACTTGACAAGAGAATTATTTTGTTAATTAGTTCATGAATTAATTAACGGATTTGATTAATTAATTTATGAGTTAATTAAGGGATGCTTTTGGGGTGTTAGACATGGAATTCTACAAAAATGATAAAAATATATGCATGGTTGATAAATGGGTTGTGAGACTGGGAATGATTCCCCAAATACTTACAGGGTTCTAGATATGGCGTTCTATACCTAGATTGCAAGCAAATATTATTTTATGGTACACGAACTGATGCTTCAAATACCCATGGGTTGTGAGATAAGGACTAACGCTTTAAATACTCATGAGTGTGATAGACATGATTTTCTACACCCATTAAATTACATTGGACAGTGAGTCCAATTGGTTGTACATGAAATTAAATAAATAGTTAATGAAATTTTTTCTTACATAATGATTTGTGAATTGAATATGAGAAATGGTTCAGACTTTTTAATGAGTTGGGTGAATCACTGTTTAGTGGAAGGACCCCGGAGTGAATCAATATTTTTAGTGGATAGGCTCGAACATAGTATTTGAAAGATTAAATTGAATATCTTATGATGAATTATCCAAGACAAAGGACATGCTTGGATTCGTACATTACTTTGATTACATAGATGATATTTAGAGACATCTATTGTGAGTCACTTGTACGGGGATGTCGTGTTTATGTTGAAACATGAGAATTATATAATTTAATGAGGTTTGAATAAATGATAAATTAAAATGAATGTGAAATGACTATTTTGTAATCATGAAAAATTTATATTTAAGGTTCAGACATCATGTGAGGGCTGGAATAGGTAAGTGGGTAAATAGTAACATTGTACTACTTAAATTATGAATGCTTTCACACTGTTTAAATTATTTATTGAATGTTTGAATTTGGGTTAGACACTAGTTGTCCCATCCTATAGAGATTTATATCTCACACCATAATCAGGCTGCGATTACACTGGGGTACCCGAGTAGATTCTATTGGGTTGCTGGATTGTGTTGTTTGCATATACTTGGGATATATGAGTAGAGGACGAAGCAGAAGCTCAAGATTCTCAAGGACATGTCCCTCGGGTATTGAGTCATTATTTATTTATTTATTTCTTTATTTCTATACTATGATGTAAAATATGTTTTTTTTTTGTTTATTTATTTCAAATATTTATCAATAACATGTCATGAATTCATCTGTAAAATGAAATATGTCTTGCACTGCATTTTAAATTATGTATTATTACTTCTTCTATTGACTATTATTTACTCTAACATACCATTTTGAAACTATAATAATATGGTATATCCTCCCCACTATCACCTCATAAGACCCTCATAGTTATTTGATAGCCTCTGGCATATGGAGAGGTGTTATTGAGGTCATGTGGTGACCGGTCCGACCACCGATTCGGGGGTGATCCAGGTTGGGACATTACACAGAGCCTTCTAAAACTATTCTATATAGTTTATACTCTGATTGTGTACTATTTTTAAATTACTAGAATTGTTTGTGATACTTCTTAATAAACACACATTGTATCATGTGAAAAAAATTAATTTACTCTCATATCATCCCAATCCATATTTTACATCTTACACCCCCATAGATAATAGTGGAAGAGGTCCTTGCATGGAATGTTTTGTTCTTTCACCCCCCATGAAAACTGTGGGAGAGGTCTTATTGACATGACCAGTTTTTCATACTCTTATTTTACCCTATCTAGTGTTTGGATGAAATTATATTTATATAAACTTCGTGGTGGCAGTTGATCACCACGTGGATAGGATTAAATCTATACTTGAGACTGAACCTCTTGTTTAAATTTCACTTTGTTCTTTCATGTTTAGTTTTAACTTTTTGTGATTTTTAGAAACCATTAATTTACTATGATAGTTAATCATGGATAGTGTTTTTATTAGAATATATTTTATAGATTGATTTAAAAATTTAATGTAATAAATAATATTGTTCTAACCGAGAACTAATCACTCTTTGAGAAACCATTCAAACAATCAAATCATTTATAAACTACTCCTTTGTTTAACTGGGATGTTTTTTTATTTCAACTTGGGGATTTAAAAAAATTATATAGTAATTTTTATAGGAACTCAATTCATCCCCTCTTGAGTGTCTTATTGCGACCAACAATTGGTATAAGTGTGGGTTAAAATATTTTTCCAAAAATCATTTCAATTGTGATTTTAGTTTTTTTCAAGATCTCAAAATTTTTGTCAATTCCAAATTTATTGCTCTTTAAATTTTTTAAATGGATAATATACAGGAAGGTGCTTCTACCAACAGACCACTTTATTTTAATGGCAAAAATTATTATTAGTGAAAAATAAAAATAAAAATAAAATTTGAAATAATGGGTTTTTAAAAATGGATTGAAATTGTAGATGAATATAAGATTCATACTTATTCAATAAAAACATGGGATGATATAACTAAGGAAGCCTATAATAATAATTTCAAAGATATGAATTCCTTATATTGTGCTCTAGGTGATGAATAATTCTATTGGATATCATTTTTTAAAACAACCATTGAAATTTTGGATACATGAGATGTTTCTCATGAAAGAACAACTAATGTTAATGAAATAAGGCTTAAAACTTATAATAATAAATATGAAAAATTCAAAATGAATCCAGATGAACCTATTTATTACATGTACCTAAGTTTCAATGTTACATTAAATATAGTGAGCTCTCTTGGAATGCTAGTTATAGCCAAGGAAAAATCATGTTACTACTTAGATATTTACCAGAAACGTGGAGAGGAACCTTGGTATCAATAAGAGAATAATACAATATTAGTATGTTTCTAGTCAAGGAACTGATAGGTAAGCTTATGATGTATGAGGAAGAGATGAAGGTTAATAGGGATGAAGATGTAGATGCTGAAAGAAATTCTATGGATTTCAAAACCACTCCATCCAAAGAAAAGAAAAAAGTTCAATTTCATACTAAAAGTTCCAACAATAAAGATTTATCAACTGATAGTGATGAGGAGATGGCTCAACTAGCCTTGAGATTTAGGAAATTATACATAAATAAAAAGTTCTTTAGAAATCCTAGCTATAGAGGGATGTATGACAATAAAGGTAATTGGAAAATGGATTGGAAAAAAATATTAATACCAATGCATTAGTATTCTATGAAGGAAAAATAAAAGGACATGTGAATGATGAAATTACAATGTTGAATTACAAGAAGATGTATGAAGACAAGGATGTAAAATTCTCGAAGGCTGTGAATGCTACCAGAAGTGTTATTGTGTACAACTCCAATGAATCTGAATCATTTCATTATGCAAAGGCTAAAAAATCCAACATGTATTTTATTAGAAACACATATGAGGTAACACTATTTTATTCAACAAATAATTCTTTTTATTCTAGAGATGGATCTGAATCTAAATATAAAAATATTTAAACTGAATAAATTTTTTTAAACTAGAAATTTTTTTAAGATAGATGTAATGAACAAAAATAAAAATATAAGTCTTTCAAGAAACAATGTGCTTTTATTTCTTCTATTAAATATAAACTCACTATAAAAAAAGAAATTAATGCTCAACCAATCCATGAGAATACTGAACCTAAATGTTCTAATGAGAAATTAATGGAGGATCTAGAAAAATTTATAAATTGTAAAGGATCCTTAGTTCAAATTCATGGAAAACAAGTTAATCTTAAGTACACTAATTTTAATGGTTATCAACCTTGGAAGATAAATTTTTTAAAAATAAATTTTATATCCAAATGTAAAAAATCCAGTTTTATACCCAAATTTTGGAAATTTACTCCATGTTCTAGCACTAGAAAATAGTTTAAAGCTTCTAGTTCTTATAGACCTAATAATTTTTTTTCTAAATCTTTACAAAATGCTTACAGGAAACCCATGCTGAAAAGGTGGATTCCTAATTCTTTAATTACTAATATTACTGTACCCAATCAATCCTGTATACGAAATTATTTTCTTGTTTAAACTCTTTTTATTAGAAAGATGTTTGAATCGTTCCGGTAAGAACCTACGGTACAAGGATAGAAGATGTTCTAGAAACATGACAGGGGAAAACTCTAGCTTCGAGAACTTCAATAAGATTGATGGTGGACATGTCACATTTAGTGACAATGAAAAATAGAAAATTATTGGCATTATCCAGCTCAGTAACATCAATTCTGTTTTAATTTATAAATATATTTTTGTTGACGTTCTGAAGTACTATTTTCTAGCCATTTCACAGATATGTTATAACAGTTTTCATGTTAAATATAAAAATGATTCTTGTAGTGTTTTCAATTATAATATTGATTTAGCCTTTAATTATTTTAGAAATTAATTTTTGTTGTTGTTATTATGGATTCCTTAGGCTCTTAAAATGTTTCTTGTTTAAGTTCCTTTCATAAGCATTCTTGGATCTATCATAAGAGACTAGTCTACAATAACATTCAATCTCTTAGAATGCTTATTAGAAATGGTGTAGTCTTGGTTATAACTAAACTAGAGTTTCCAAATTATAAAGTTTGAAATCCTTGTCAAAAAATTAAACATCATAAAATATATTTCAAACCATAGAATGAAGTTAGAACTTATTAACTTCTTGAGTCCATTCACATGGAATTGTCTGTACCTTCTAGAGTTTTTTTGTTTGGGTTGGAACCCTATGTCTATGTTCTAGTATATGACTTTTCTATGTATACTTGGACCTTATTTTTAACTCACAAAAGTGAGGATTTTTCATATTTCATAATGTATTCTAGATTAGTAAACAACTTAAATTGTCTTAGGATTAAAACCTTAATAAGGGACCATGGTCGTGTGTTTGAAAATAAAGAGTTTGAATTTGTCTTATCAAAAAATGGGCATAGTCAAAACATACCTAATCCTAGGACATCCTAACATATTGGATTTATAGTAAGGAGAAATAGAACCTTAAAATATATATCCCAGACTATTACTAGTGAATATAATCTATCTATTTATTTTTTGGCAGATGCTGTGAATACATATTGATATAAGATCTTTGGAGTTTTAATTAGAACTATCCAAAACAAAACCCCCTATGAGCTGTGGAATAATTTTAAACCTATGTTTAATTAATTCAAATTCTTTTGTTTAAAAGTAATTATTCTCCATACAAAAGGTAATCTTGACAATTTTGTGTCTAAGGGTGATGAAATAATTTTTCAAGGTTATTTAATCTCTAGTAAATCCTTTAGAGTATTTAATAAGAGAACCAAAATTATTGAAGAATATATGCATATAAAATTTGATGAAGTAGATCCACATGAATCAAAAACCTCTTTAGAAAATATCTAGGATAATATGTTGAATCTAGACTTAAATCCCAAATCATCAAATTCCACTTCTAAAGAAGAAAACTCCTCCAATTATAGAAAATTTCCAAATTATTACTAGAGGGTACCCGAACCTAGAAATGAACCTAAAGTGGCCATCCTATATTTTTCTAGACCTGTTAGGACTATTAATAACCATCCATTTGTTTTTGTAGTTGGAGACTTAGATAAATTAATATAGAAAATAACTTCTCTCCAAAACTATTTTGAACATCAAGTCTTTTTGTCACATCCTAAACCTATGAATATAAATTATGCCATCAATGATGAATTATGGATGATGGCTATGAAATATGAATTAAATAAAATTGAATGAAAAAAATTATGGAATATTGTTGATATTCCCAAATACACCCTGACAATATGCACTAAATGTGTGTCTAGAAACATAGTAGATGATGTTGGAATAATTATTATAAATAAGGCAAGAGTAATTGCACATAGATATAGTCGGGAAGAGTGAATATAATTTGAAGAAACCATTCCACTTGTTTCTTGACTTTAATTTATTATTATACTGCTATCTTATACAGCACATATGAATTTAATACTTTCTTTAATGGATGTCAAAAGTGCATTCCTAATTGGTTTTATAGTTGATGATATTTCTATTAAACAACCCCTTAAGTTTACAAATCCTCATTTTCCAAATCATTTTTTAAAATAAAAAAATGCTTTTTATGGTTTAAAAGCGGCTCTAAGAGCATGGTATGATAGGCTCACCACTTTTCTTATTTCCCAAGGTTCTTCAAAAGTTATATCTAGTTCTACTATTTTCATAAAAACAATATCTTAAAAAAAATTAGTCATTCAAATATATTTTGATGATAGTATTTTGGGATATTCAAGAAATTTTTTATGAATTGAATTTTCAAAAATGATGCAAAATGTGTTTAAAATCAGTTTAATGGGTGAAATCAAATTCATTCTTGGATTTCAGTTTTTTCAAAATAAGAAAGGTATTACTTTAAATAAATGTAAATATACTAATGATCATTGAATTTTTTTTGGATTGGATAGCACTAAAATTAGTGATACTCATATGAGTACCTCCAATAAAATGGATCATTATGAAAATTGAAAAATAATCAATCAAACTAATATAGAGGTATGATTGGAAGAATTCGTTACTTAACTACTAGCTGACCTGATATCATGTTTAGTGAATGCATGTGTTCTCATTTTCAAGAAAATCCTAAAGTGTCACACCTTCTTACTATTAAAATAATTTCAAAATACCTCATGTATACTATAAACATAGGACTATTCTAACCTAGAAGACAACCATTTAACTTAGTTAGTTATTTTGATGTTGAATTTTGTGGTTGAAAGTTAAATATAAGATGATACTTTGGAACATGATACTTTGTGGGAAAATATTTAGTTTCATGGATTATTAAAAATCAAAATTCCATTTGATAATATACCCCTGAAGTTGAATACAAAGCTCGTTGTAGTTTTTGTGCTCAATTTTTTTGGATGAAATACACTTTACAAGACTATGTATATCAATTTGGACATGTCATTATAAATTGTGAAAACACATATCCTATTAACATTTAAAAGAATCCAGTTTCTCATTCATGAAAAAATCATATAGTTGTAATAAATATCTTTTTAAGATATCATTATCAAAAAGTTGATATAACTCTTTAATTCATTGGAATCAAACATCATCTTGAAAATATTTTTACAAAGCCTTTATATTCTGATAGAATGAGCTACATCAGATATTAATTGGGGATGATCAATTTTGAGTCACTAATTGATCAGTGACTCACCGTTTATGACTCACTATTGATGAATCACCATTGAGGACTCAAAGATGATGACTCATCTATGAGAACTCACTATTAGGACTCACTATTATGACATATCATTCTTTACATAGTCATTTTTCTGGCTCAAATTAAAGTTCACTGTTTTTATTCTTTTGGGTTATTTTATTCCAATTTTTTGATTTAATATTTTGAAGTCCCTAAATGATAAATATTTAGTCGATCCAAAATTATTTCTTACTTTCTCACAATCCCAAAATTGAACCTCTCTCTCAACCCTCTACTACATTTCTTCTTCAAAACAACCCTTCGACTCCTTCGAAATATCTTGAGTGAAGTGTCCAGATGAAAAGTCTCCCAAAAATTCTATTCATTCAATGAAGAAAAGGGTGAATCAACTGCTCTTAAGCCTGAACTCATTAACCCTGATCTTTCTAATAGAATATTCGTACCTAAGAAGGAAGTGCAGGAAGGAAGGTTACTGTCAAGTAAGTCAGCTATTTTGAAAGTGTTTTAATAACAAGGATGGTTGGACTGGTCCTCTAATGAAACACAAACTCTCTATCCGATGAATTTACATGAATTCTATCCATATGCCGAGTTTATCCTTAAGACCACAGAGTAGTTTTGGATAAAATTGAAAATAAAATGGAAAATTAATTCCCTTTCATCAATGAAGTGGGTTAAAGATAATGATAATATTGATGAAGAATTTGATCCAGTGCAATATCCTTCAAGACCAAAAGACATGGATGATCCTAGTATAGGAATATATGTGGTGGCAATTTATTTAGAAGAAGAAGAAGAAGTTGGGCTATATAGAGAAAGAGGCTATCCAATTGATAACCAGAGTGATCCTGACTTTGTAGCAAGCAAATAAAAAATCACTTATGGATCTCCTATCACTTAAAAAATGCTTACTACCAGAGAACCACTAGTAGAAGATGAGGAGGAGGGGGAAAAGGAATATGGTGATGTTGAATATGCTAGTGCAAGTGAAAGTGAAGATAAAGATGAGTCTATTGAAGAAGAATATGAATATGAGATTGACGAAGTTGAATTAGAGGATAAAAAAAAATGAAGAAGAAGAAGACGAGGAGGAAGAAAGTTGTAGGGGAAGTGTGGATGATGAAGAGAAAAAATAAGAATAAAATAATGAAGTTGGTGGTGAATATGGCCCTCCTATTAGGGATCAAGGTCATATTACAGAACCTAATGATCATGCACTAGGTCATGTCGAACCTGAAAATTTGGATCAAACTGGTTTAGTAGAAAAGGATCGAGTAATGGAATCTACGAAGGTATTAGACTCGATTGCTGTTGAGAAATAAGTTCCGAATTTTAAAGTGTAAGAGAACGTGTAAGCTTGGAATAAATTACTTTTTGAGGGGGAGAAATAGTCTAAGAGAGTTAGAGTTCAAAATCTCAGTGATTTTGTTATGAAAGTAGTGGCAAAATGCGGGGAATATTCAGGATATGTCACTCTCAACTTGGAATCTCCATATTTAGATAGTGATGAATCTGATCCAAAGGGATCCTAGGTAGATGGAATGGATCGTATACAAATAGTTTAGTTTGTAACAGTCTCATCATTAGTTCATGCTCTAGCTCCTACTTCTTCAGTTTGACCTGTGCCTACAGACAATGTGCGTTAGAATGATCTCAATGTTTTTAAAGACGCTTTGTTCTCATTTGTTAAATAAAGTATTAAACCAAAAACCTAAAACTATGGCAAGTCCTAATGAAACAGATGATTCCATAATTTCAAAGATATTTTTTTCTTATATTCAACCTCAAATGATTTCTAAGCTTCATGAAGTAATAATGGAAAATAAGAGATTTTGTGATGATCTGGTAGCTCTTATTCTTATTGTTAAATTCATGTTTTCTGATTATAGATAATCATTGGACAAGATAGTGAAAATCATTGGAGATACCACTTCTAAATCCTCTAAGGATGATACACTTGAACCTCCCATTCTTGAACTGGATCTTTTAAGATCCATCATTCAAGAGGAATTAAAAGGAGACTCAACCTCTAATGATACTCCTTTTTACTACTTAAATATTGATGTCATAAAAAAGTAGTTAGACAAGAGCTGAAAAAATGATAGTTATATCAGATCAAGAGAACCTAAGTAAAATTAAACCAAACAGGGATCATGTTCATGACATAGTCAGATATTATATGAAATGATCTACATATTCTCAAGAGGAGATCACAAAGAAATTATATTACTAATTTCAATGGATTTATCCCAAACATCAGTTGGATAGTCACTTTAAGAACTTGTTTGAGAATCTAAGGATACCTCCTTTCACACAAGCATTTAGGGATTAGGTTAGACAGCTCAAAGAAAAAACTTCCGACCTTCATATTTTCATGTAGAACAAGGATGATTTTACCAAGGCAATGAAGAAAGGTGGGTAGAATATTATGGATTTCATTAACCTATTAAATCCCTACTTGAATGTTAAAAGTATTTCCATTGTTGATCCAGAGGCCTTTCCCATTAGACTTACGACTAGGAACCGACCCTCCATCTCAATCTACTCGTCTGTGGATCCCCAGTTTAGATATGATGTCACTTGAAACTCATTTTCTCCTCCTCTATCAACCCTTAAACCTTTCCTTATGTATCCAACTCAATACCTTTTTCATCTAAGGCCTCTTATTTATCGGGAACATATAGCTCCTACATCTTCTACTCAGAGTCTTACCCATACCACACCTTCTCGATTTTCCATTCATCGGTTGTATACCTTTGCTCCTTATACATATCATGTGCCTCCATCTGCCTCTATTGATAAGGAAAAAGTAGTTATAGAACCTTATTGTGAGAAGATTTGATTTTGTATTTATATTTGATAAGGATTTATTTTGAACTTTTTCATATCCATTGTACTCTATTTTTAACATGAAATATGTTTTCTTTTTTCATCAATTTTATGTTCTGCATCTCTTTCCATTTCTTCTCCATTTGACAATTTCAAAAGGGGAGAAATATGAGATGGAATTTAATTGGTACTTAATTGGTAATTTTTATTATTTATACTTTAATCTCACAAGATTTATATGACATAATAAGTAGAAAAATTTCCATTAGTAATTTGATCATTGTGAATGGATTATTAATGTCAGGATTTGTGATAATCAAAATGGAGATATTGTTGGACTCCTATATTTTTAATGCTCACAAATCATGATTAATTGTTTCAAATTATATTTAATTATTCTTACTCGTGTTTACTTATAATATTTGTCTATTTTATTTGTGTTTCCCTTCATAATAATGGTTTCAATATTTGACTAATTATGAATTTCCATTACTGTGGACTCACTGTCATCGCTAAAGTTGAGTTACTAATAGGAAGACTCACTATTGGACATCTCACTGTTGGAAAAAAATCTTCTAAGTATGATCTAATGTTGACATAGACCTACCAATAAGATATCTCACTATCAAATATCTCACTATTATCACATACAATGAATTTTGAATAAGTATGAGACATCGTTAGTAAAACTACTAATACACTGAGTCACCACTGTTCAACCTACTGACAGCTCAACAATGAATTTTTCCAAAGTAAGAGACATTGTCTCTTCGATCTACTGACATAATGACATACTAATATTAATAATTTTTTCTAAGTATGAGCTATCGATTATATGAATCGCTATCATGTTGACCAACCATCAGAATGACCTACTATTTTTGAGTCATCGCTACATGACTCACCATTCCATATCACAGAATGCATTATTTTTGTAACACCCCAAGCTTCCATGGTACGCTTCTCTTTGAATAATATAGTAGCATGTGTTGGGCGCAACTTCGAGTACTAACACACACCACAACCAATCAAACTAGCCGTTATTAATAATAATACCCGTTTTTTAATTTAATAAATGTTATCTTATAAAATGGACTTCATTTTTTGATTCGGAATATCGAAATTAGCCTAGGGTGAAATTTTGGTATTTTTCTGAAAACTTTCAATTTTTGATGAATAGTGAAAACACTGAGTCATGGTTTAAAACCGAATTTTTATTTAAATAATTATTTATTTTATTTAAATTTAATTATGGTAAAAATGGATACATAATACCTATATAAGTTCAATGTAATTAATTGGAGATAGTTTAGAATCATTTTAGATATATAAAAATTTTATGCAACTTTTCACCGTCTTTTACCCACCTCCTAGGAGAATTTGGAAATTCACATAAAACATAATTTTACCGCTTCTGTGAGTAATATTTCGAAAATCCGAGAGACACGGTTAATAAAAAGGAGTAAAATGTGGTTCAATAAGATAAAAATAATTTTTTTTGTGAATAGTAACTTTTTACTTTTATTTACCACAGTTAAAAGTAAATAGGTTAATTAAGGGTAAAAATGATATTAATATTACCCTAACACAAGTCCTAATTCTATTAGACAAGTGTATCTTGACCAAAAAAAACCTTAAGAATAAAATATTATAATTTAGGTCCACTTGGATTAGATTAGGATATTTATTATTATTTAATTTAAAGAAGAGTTAAAAGAGTTAAAATCAATGATTAATTACTAAAACATTTTTAATATAGCATCATACATTAGATAAATTAGATTGTAAATTTTAATTAGAAATCTAAAAGGATTTCCTACATAATGGTATTTTATTTATAATTTTTATAGATTAAATAATTTAATTTATATACGAATCAATGGTGATGCAGTAATTACCTAATTAATGAAATATTAAAATAATTGATATTATAAATATCAAAATAAATATAATTTGAGACTTTTTATGAATTAAAATAAATCTATAGGTTAATATGACATATTATTATTGGTTATATAAATTTTTTTCGAAGTAATAATGTTGTTATGAAATTATTAAAAACAAAATACCCAATAGTGTGAAAATTGAAAAAAAAGAGTTCTTAAAACAAATATTATATTATTAATTTATATTATATTCCTAAAAATATAAGGTTCGTCCAAGAGACTTATATAATGATAGTTGTATCATTAATGGACCACTTGGGGGTCTCTTGGAAGTTTATAGTACGTTTATTGACTATATAATATAAAAATACAAAGAGACATGGTAAGTGTCAAACTTATTAACTAAGAGTTAAAACTAAAGGATAAGGTTAATAAAGTGACCCAAACCTATCTAAAACCTATTGGTTGAAAGCATTTAGACCCATCCCCACCTTAAAATTTAAATAATCCACTTTGGAGCCATTAGACACTGAATACGAATTTATTATAAAATAATATTTCTAGCTTTTCCTAAGGTGCCCCTCACCCCTCTTATAAAAGGGCACTCCCCCTTTTCACTAATTCACACATTAAAATCGTTTGGGCTGAGAAAAACTATGCTAAATACCCTCCCAAATATCCTCCCTGAATCCTTTATGCCTTCCTTTAGTTAGAAATCTAATCTAAGGAGCCCTTTTGATCAAATCAAAAGGAAGAACCCGAAGACAAAGTAATGTTTTCACCACCCTCTTTCAAGTTCCTTTCTTCTTCAACTTCTTCCTTCTTTGTTATTACCATTACAAAATAATTACTCCAGTATATTCTATATAATTTTATGTTATTATAAATATGGTACAACCATATTCAGTATTCTATCCATCCTTTTAATGACATGTCACCATATGTGCATACGTACGGCTTACCGTCTCCACGCCGTGGTGTAATTGTTATTCAATAAATTATTATTTGGATGGGTATAATAATGATGTGTAATTCATGTAAATAATAAATATAACATAATAATTAATCTTTATATATTATATAACATCCAATTATATATTATTTTAATATCAAAAGAATGATAATGTCACTCGTGCATACGTACGGACTACCGTCTCCACGAACGCGATGAGATTCATTCCCCATCGTATCCATTCAAGACTAATTCTCATTTAATGATTAAAAATAATTTTTACGGACTTGATATCATTATGGATATTAATAAGATACAACATATCCATAACAAACATGACTAATGTAACAAAACATATAAAATAAAACTAGTAAGTTAACACCTGAAACGACGATAATACTAAAATATTATTAATAAAGCATTAATAGAAGATCATATATGATATAATAATTATGTATATGGTTCTTTTATGACATAATAAAATTTTTTAACTATTATAAAATAGTTTCACCAACCCACGACCAAGTAAAAGTACAATATAAGGTTTTATTTCACAATCTCTTCATTATCCGAAGTTGTCTATACGTAATTATCTACTGGGACAGCTTTATCATCCACATCCATGTTTCTTAAAAATGTATTTCAAATAATTCTTACTATTTTATAGACTATGGGTTAAAGTAATTTATAACCTTGTTGACTTTTTATAAGAAGTTTATAAAGGAATATTTCTGTCATTTTCCAAACCAGGTCCTTTTTAACCTTTTCGACAGAATTAAGGTAAGAATGTCTTTTTTTAACTTATACGGTGGGTGCGGCTATTTTCCACCATTATAAAATCCTCAAATCTTCCCATAAAATCTTATAAGATTATTTTCAAAGGAAATGTTTTATTTTATAATTATGTGACTTTTAAAGGATTTAAAAAAATGAGATATTTCTCTCAAATACTTTTGATTTCATCTATGTCAACATCCTTTGATGGATGTTAAGATTATTTGAATGTGATTTATTATGATACAAAACTTTTATTTTGTATTGAAGGTTTTGTGATATCTTTTACTGTGGATGTGTTATTTTTATACCATTCATGGTTTATGGAGAAAGTATTTACATTTTGTATGCTAGTTTTAAAACGAATGTTTAAGTTATGTTTAAACCTGTTCATATGAGGAATGCATTGTACTTAGTAAGTGATGGGTGGAGCCTGCTATAGCTCCTCGATGCATCGGTAGGTCTCATGATACAAACAAGTGTCTTGGCACGAGGCCTTGACAAAATCTTATTTTTGTCTTTCCACAAGGCCTTGACTACGTGGTTATGATAGTCTAACATTATGCATTCCATCATTATGAAAGTGGTTATTGATATTTCATGTGATTATTCTACTAGTAGAATATCCATGTGAATAATTAAATGGAATTATTTCATTTTATCTTTTCCATATTATGATGAAGTTTAAGTTTAAAAGGCTTTTGTTTTAGTTATACATTGCCTTAAATGATTATTCTTTTTTATGAAAGTTTCTGCTATATTGTTATCCTTACCGAGCATCTGAGCTCACCCCTTTCAATGATTTATTTTTTCTAGGATGTGAAGAAGTAATTTATGAATGACCTGTAGGGATATTATGAGGGGATATGAAGAAAAGATGTTGTTTTAGTAGTTTTCACTTTATGATGTAATGTAAACTTTATGAATGTATCTAGTTATTCCAAGGCTACTAAACTAATCGGTCTTTCGAGAATTGATCTTTTGTGATCATGCCAATGTTATGTAATAATGCACTGACTCTGGGTAACTGGGGTCGGGGCGTTACAGTTGGTATCAGAGGAAGTTTAGTAAAAACCATGGAAGCTATATTTAGATAAACTCTTATTAGAGCACATAAACCTAAGTTAGACTTTGATGATTAATATAGAGGAACTTCCTAGAATTTTGGTATAGTAGATATTTTGTGAGTTTTCTTAGAAATACATCCCTGTCTGGATATGAGCAGGTAGAGGTGGATCTGGCACAAATATACCTAGGGGTAAAACCTGAAAACACCGCTTTGAGCTAGACTCGAACGGGAACTAGTGCACGAAAAAGGGTCTTGCTGCACTCTTGGTTACGACACTCCTCAGGGGATATGCTTAGGATAATTCTCATTTTCTTTACAAACCATTATGAAGGGTTTATGATTATATACTTCCTCAAAGAATTTTTTTATGATTATGAACTATATCCATAAATAGTTCAATTTATGTTAAGTGTTTTACAAGTATGAAATTATGTATTTTGATTCATAAACAGATCTAGTTTATGCCATTGTTTAGAAATGGCGCCTAGTGGAATAAATGGAAACCGTATCAATGCACGAACTCCATGTAGGGATTTCCCTCTTGATCAAGATAATTATAGTGGAGCTGGTGATGAAATTGGTGCGGATCAGCTAATCACCATATTGGGACAACTCACTCAGGTTATGGATAATAACCTTACCCGTATGGAGCACCCTGATCCGTAGCACGGAGGATCAATTTTATATCACTTCATGAGGCAACAACCACTAACGTTCAATGGGAGTACAAATCCCTTAGTAGCTGAGCAATGGATAAATTCCCTAGTGAAAATATTTCAGTCTTTGGGGAGTAGTGAAAGGGAAAAAGTTATCATGGTAGTTTATCGTCTCACTGGAGATGCTGATCAATGGTGGTCATTGATACAAAACTCAAAAGAAGATGATGAAGTATAAAATATGGAATAGAGGGAGTTCAAAGAGATTTTCATAGAAAAATAATTTCCTCGTGACCATCGACCAGATATGGAAAGGCAATTTATGATTCTGAGGCAAAAGGAGGATAAGTATGTCGAAATGTATGAGGCTAACTGTACAAGGATGGCATGGTATGATGCAGATTATATACGTAACCTAAAAAGTAAGATTGATCATTTCTTTGATGGGTTAAAACTGTTTCTCCATCGAGAATTAGTCTCACAAACCTTCTCGTTGTACGAAGATATTGTCTCACGTGCTATCAAGATAGAAAAGGAATTATCTAAGTATTATGACTTTAAAGCAAAGCAGGAGAAGTAGAGATATTCTGATCACTCTGGGAATGGAAATAAAGGGAAGAAGGGAAAAGTTGAATATCCTTCCTATAGTAAATGTGGGAAGAAACACCCCTGTACTTTCTTAAAATGAATAGGAGTCTGTTACAAGTGTGGTGAAAAAATCCACCAAGATCATGATTGCAAGGGGAAGAAAGAAGCTACCAATGTCCAATGCTACAATTGTAGGGAGATGGGACATTATGAAAATGAATATCCTAAGCGTCAGGGGAACTTACCTCAGAAAAGGCCAATGGATCAAGGCCAAGCTTATGCTATCACTACTATTAAGGTTGAAGTTCTGAAAGACGTGGTGGCAGGTAATTTAATGGTTTCCTCTAGTTTAGAAAATGCATTATTTGATTCTGGATCATCGCATTGTTTCATATCTTCCCTATTTGCTAAGAAAATTTGATATTTACAATTTGATTTAACTAGGGAGTTATCAGTTAAAACTCCTAAGGGAAGTATCATTGCAATAAAGTTTTGTGAATTAGTCCCCATTAGAGCACATAAATGTTATTTATCTGCAGTTCTCATCGTCATACATATGATTGAATTTGATATAATCCTCGGTATGGATTGGATTTCAGACCATGATGCAGAAATTTATTGTAAGAAAGAGGTTACTATTTTTTATGATGAAGATAAGGAACACCTTATCATTAGAGAGGAATCGTCACCATCTAATTCTTACCTAGATCCACCCCCAGTAGCTCAACTAAATTTAATTACTGGGGAGGAAGAGAATTAAATGATTGTGGGTGAGGAAATGAATGTTCAAATAGAGGATTTACCTATTGTGAAAGAATATGTAGATGTGTTTCTAGATGATTTACCTGTACATCCTCCAGAATGAGAAGTTGAGTTTTCCATTGATTTAATTCATGGATCAAGGACTATATCGAAGTCCCCTTATAGAATGACCACTGTAGAATTAGTTGAACTAAAGAAACAACTAGATGAATTGACTAATAAATGATTTATTCACCCTAGTGTTTCTCCATGGAGAGCCCCTGTTCTTTTTGATAAAAAGAAAGATGAATCTATGAGGTTTTGTATCGACTATTGGGAGATCAATGCTATAACAATAAAGAAAAAGTATCCCCTACCTCACATTGAGGATTTATTTGACCAACTGCATGGAGTTCAATACTTTTCAATGATTGAACATCGATCTGGATATCATCAGTTGTGTGTGAAGAAGGAAGACATTCCAAAGACAACATTTCGAACTAGGTACATACATTATGAGTTTACAGTAATGCCTTTTGTATTGACTAATTCACCCTCTATATTCATGGATCTAAGGAATAGATTTTTCAAGGAATATCTTGATGAATTTGTGGTGGTATTTATTGATGATATCTTGGTATAATCCAAAAGCTACGAAGATCATGAAAATCACTTGCGCATTATCCGGAAGACTCTGAGAAGAAATGAATTATATGGGAAGTTTAGAAAATGTGAATTCTGGCTTCAGGAGATTTCTTTTCTCACACATATTGTCTCTAATGATGGAATCTCTATTGATAATTCTAAGACCAAGGCAATCCAATAATGGTCTGCACCGATGAGTATAAATGAGGTATGCAGTTTTATTGGTTTCGCAGATTATTATCGACATTTCATCCATAATTTTGCCTGGTTGGCTAACCCCTTAACAAAGATCATGCTGTAAAGACCCATAAAATTCAAGGGAGATTTTTTCTTAATTTTCTTTGAGATTTTACAAGAATGCAGTTTCTGACGGTGCCTGATTCCGAGGCCTGGTGTGCCCAGAATTAATTTCCAAAGTTAGGCTCAGGTACGTTTAGTGAACGAACGAGCGGGTTTTTATAACTTTAAAACCGGTGCTCGGAATTGAAATCTGAGGGCACCGATGAACTCGCAGTGCCGGTAATTGTTTAAGAAGACCTTTTCCAGAGTTGCGTTTTCTCTGGACGAGTTTTTTAGTTTTTTGGATAAAGAATTATGAGAAATAAAATTTGTGCAACTAATTTTATTTCTTTTAAGTGATTAAATCATAAGGATGGAGGTTGGGTGAACCTAACTACCTAAGTGAGGTTAAATGTGAGTTGGGTCCCACATGAACCCCACCCCTTCAAATTCCCTAACCCCCTTAACTCTTCCCCTTAAAACCCCCTTGTATTAAATGATGTGACTTCCTTTCACATTAAATACATGCCAACATTTTGTAATTAAGGATCTAAACCTCTTTAATTAATTTTGATTTGAATAGTTTGAATTTTGAAGTGGATTGTATTAAATAAAATATTAAGGCAGCTTATTATTTTATTTTGGGGAAAACTTCTTGGGTGGGAGCTCTTGAGTTTTTGGGGAAGAACATCGACTCTTCGACGAAGAATGCCTCTGACGGAGAACGCGAAGATACCGATGATGCGCCTTATCTTCTTCTTTCTCCGAGTCAAGGGAGGAGACACCACCATGGGGAACGTCGGCATCGACGATGGATCTTCCTCCGATGACAACGGATCGGCATCGATCTTCCGTGATGACCGATCATCGCGACGCTTGCCTCTTTCTGCGGCACGACGACATGCGATGTCTTTTCGAGGTTGGGAATTAATTTGTGAATACTAATGAACCCCATTTTACTTCATTCTAAATCAAAGAATGGGGATCTACTAAATATTAAGTTGATCCGCGGAGAATATGTTTGCTGGTTGGGAATTCTTTATTGTGGGGAAAACTGTTGGGGTTGATTACTTTTGATCGTGAAAAATCCTTTGTCATTCTTCGTCTTTTGAGCCGCTTGTTATCAACTTAACAGGAGGAGGTCGGACCACATGAGCACGACCGACTCTCCTCTCCCTTTTTTGTTTTTTTCATTGTGGCATGAGAAAAGGCGGCACGGTGCAACGACACCAGGCGAAAACAAGAAAGAACACGACGAAGAAGCACGGCGCCGTCGCGCCGCGCCGTTGAGGCCGAACGAAACTGCAGCCGGATTCAGGGCCGCGGAGGTGATTCGAAGACTCCACTGGTTGATCGTTGTGCGCGGATTGACGGGCGATGACAAACGAGGCTGCAAACGCAATTTGATGCCTCCGCAGTGAAGGTCGGGTCCCGGAAAGACAGCTGGCAAAAGCGGTGAGCAAAACGGACCACTGGAGCGCATCCGGTGGTCTGTAAAAAATCCTGCCAGCGCGCCGCCGGGAAGGGCCGCCGCTGCTGAAGCCGCGACACTGGGCCGCATCGCTGGCAGGGAGCAGCACCCACGCGGGGGTCGTGGCTTCTTTCACTGGGGGCAACCACACCCCACTGTTCCGCTCAGCCGGACAGCCGAGCGGGCACGCGGCCGCGCCAGCATGACAGGCCAACCGGCCGGGCCGCGCCCACCAAGCCGGGCCGCGCCCTGTTGGGCTGGACCTGGACCCGAGTCTGGTCGACCCGGATCGGGCCGACCCAGGGGGTCTCGGGCCGGGTCGGACCGGGCCCGAACCCCCTTTTTCGGGCAGTTTCCGTTCAAATGCCTATATCATGGGCCTCGAACCTCCGATCGACGCACCGTCAGTTGAGATGCGGTCCTTGGATCTAGACAGTCATTTCAGTATATTACACTCAGGGTTTCAGAAGACTTTGGGTATGGACGGGTTGGTTCGAACACGAAACCAATCGGGCCCTCGGAACGGAAACGCTTATATCTTGAGTTCCGGACGTCTGATTGATGTGCCGTCGACTTTGTAGGATTCCTCTTGATGAGATGGAACTTTTGGAATGCTTCTCCTGAGATTTGGACGTAGTTGGAATATGGACGGGTTGGATTGTACCCAAAATCCAACCAGGCGCCTTGAACGAAAAGCTGATAACTTTCAGACCGGATGTTCGTTTGACGAACCATCAGCGGCGTTGGTGATCACGTTGAGAAACGGTCCCTATGAGTATACACTATGGGAGTTCGGGGTACAGTTGAGATACAGCTGGGTTGGTTCGCACACGAATCCAACCGGGCCCCTGGGACGAAAAGGCTATTAACTCACAGACCGAGCGTCTGATTGATGCGTCGTCTGTTGCGTTGAGACCCCTATGAAGAGGCTATACTTTGAGATACTATTTCGTGGGACTTTGAGATACTTGGAGTATCGACCTATAGCTCATGGAGCAGACCCTCTCAGAGATGAGCGAATGGAGTACGGAGACCGTGTAGCCGGCTGAGACCTGACAACTACTTGACCGACTCGACTTGGAGTGAGTCGACTAGCCCAATGGACGGAGCACTAATTTGTTTGGGTGTAGACCCATGCCGGACGGAGCACTACTGTGTGACAGTGCAGACCCGCGGTACTCGTCTGGAGAGTACCTCTGCAGGCTATTAGGGGGTGTGCACTACTGTGTTTGGGTGGCATACCCGGCGGGAAGCACTACTGTGTTTGGGTGGCTGACCCGCGGTACTCGACAAGAGGAGTACCTAAGAAGTCTTAGGTTAGTGAGAAGTACCTCGGAGTCGTGACAGGATCACTGTACACTGCAGAGACGGGGCTCTTCAGCAGTTACGGTTTCGATAATGAAAATCCTAGTTTGAGCTAAGTCTATAATCTTGTATTTACCTCATGATTGAGATGGGTCACTTGATAACTTAGGTATATGTATGGGAATATATCTGGGTAGTGGTAATCCGTTGATTTCATAATCTTTGTGTTTACTCATGATTGGTATGGGTTACTTGATAACTTAGGTATATGTATGGGTATATACCTAAGTAGAGTTTATCTGTTGAGATCATTCTTTGTGGTTATACTTGTAGGATTTAGTGAGACCTTGAGGGTCTCGGGGTCCCTACTGAGTATCGTTATACTCACCCCTGCACGGGCTATGCCCGCACCTCGTTGTGTTGGATGCAGACGACGGGCAGCACTGACAGAGGCCGAGTGTTTGAGGACTGGACGGTACCCGGAAGTGGATCTCACGACGAGTCAGTATCCGGAGGTGGACTTCACGGCGTGATGATACTCGGAGGAGGTTGATGGGTGAGAGCGTTGTGGAGGCTATTTGTACCTACCCTTCATGTAGGATCTGTGGTGGACGATCCAGGAGCTACGCTATCTCTACCTACCCTTCAGCTAGGATCCGTGGTGGAATATCTAGGAGTTGCACTATCTGTACCTACCCTTCAGGTAGGATCTGAGGTGGACGACCCAGGAGCTATTTCTATTCTTCTAGCTGTTTGTCTTTTCTGGTGTACTTTCGTTCAGTTGTAGATGTACTTTTCAGTTGGGTTTGTATTCTGGCCCTTTACATTTCATCACTTCTTTTGTACTTAGTGTTTTACTTCCTCTTGAACTCTGTGGTGTTTTTTTACTTTTATAAAGGCAATGCCTTCCCAGTTATCGGAATTTACGCCTTTGGTGCTAGTCGCCAGCCCCTGGCCTATGGAAGGCGGGCATGGGTTAGTTACGGCACATGCCCCGAGGATGGGTCGTGACACACACGTAAAGGGAATAATTTTTTTTGGACAAAAGAGTGTGAAGAATGTTTCGAAGAACTGAAGAGAATATTAGTCAATGATCCTATATTGACTCTACTATCAGGGAATGATTGGTTCGTTATTTATAGTGATGCATCGAAGAAAGAACTTGGTTTTGTCCTTATGCAGAATGATAGGGGTATTGCCTATGCATCGCGACAGTTGAAAATTCATGAGAAAAACAATCCTATTCATGATCTCGAGTTAGAAGCTATGATCTTTGCTTTGAAGATATGGAGACACTACCTCTATGGTGAAAAATGTGAGATTTATACTGATCTCAAGAGTTTGAAGTATATTTTCTCACAAAAAGAACTCAACATGAGGCAAAGTAGATGGCATGAATTACTCAAGGATTATGATTGCACAATACACTACCACCCAGGGAAGGAAAATAAGGTGGAAGATACTTTTAGCAGAAAAGATCATGGAGTTTTGAACAATATGATAATTGAAAGGGATCCAATTTTCATGGATCTAGTGAAGATGGACATGGGAATAACCATGGAAGGTGAAACATCAATGCCTTTTCAAATGGTTGCCAAACCATCTTTACAAGAAAGGATTAAGAGTTCTTAGACCGATGATGAAGAATTACAAATGAAGATTAAAGTTGTGAATGATGGGAGATTGAGAGACTTTGTGTATGAAGAAGGAATTTTATAATTTGGGACGAGGCTTTTTGTTCCCGATATACCTAATCTGAAAAGGGAATTGTTAGATGATGCTCATAGATCCAATTTCTCTATACACCCTGGAAGCACCAAAATTTATAGAGATTTGAAGGAACATTTTTGCCGGGACAACATGAAGAGGGAGATTGCTGATTTTGTGTCAAGATGTATGGTTTTTCAACAAGTGAAAGATGGAAGGCAACAGCCTGGAGGAGTCATGCAACTTCTTCCCATACCGAAGTGGAAATGGGACAATATTACGATGGAAGTGTTCATGGGGATACCAAAGACTCCTAGAAGAACGATGCAATATGGGTTATTATTGATCGTCTTACCAAGTCATCACATTTTCTTGTTATAAGAGAAGATCTACCATTGGAACGTCTAGCATGACTATATATTAATGAAGTTGTGAGACTTCATGGAGTACCCCTATCGATTGTTTCTCATCGTGATCCCCATTTTACTTCAAAATTCTGGAAAAATATTTTGAAGGCCTTGGATACTGAACTTCGTTTCAGCACTTCCTACCACCCTCAAACAGATGGACAATCAGAACGGACTATTGAAACCTTAGAAGACATGTTGAGATCATGCTCACTAGACTTTCAGGGTATGTGGGATTAATACTTACCTCTAGTGGAGTTTTCCTATAACAATAGCTCCATTCAAGTATTCGGATGGCACCATATGAAGCGTTATACGGAATGAGATGTTGCACACCAACCAGTTGGGATGACGTTGGTGAAAGAAAACTTGTAGGACCAAAACTAGTGGAAGAAACAATGGAAAAGGTAAAGGTAATCCAAAACCACATCAAAGCATCTCAAAGTAGGGAGAAGAGATATGCTGATAACTGAAGGAAGGATTTGGAATTTTATGTAGGAGATCATTTTTTCTTGAAGGAATATCCATGGAAGAGAGTTATAAGTTTCGGTAAGAAGGGTAAATTGAGTCCCAGGTCCATCGGACCTTTCGAAATTCTAGAATGAATTGGGGTTGTAGCTTACTGTTTGGAAATGCCGCCAAGTCTCTTCAAAGTTCATGATGTCTTCCACGTATCACTGTTGAGAAAATACATGCCCGGCCCAATGCATGTACTCACTTACGATGAATTAGAACTGGAACCCGATATGTCTTATTACGAAGAGCCCATCAGGATTCATGATACAAGAGAACAAGTGCTAAGAAACTGGACGACTCGTCTGGTAAAAGTTCTATGGAGAATCCATAGGATGGAAGAGGCAATGTGGGAACCTGAGGATCTTATGATGAAGAGTCACCTGAGCCTTTTCATTTGGTATTATTCTAGAAATTTCAAGGAAGAAATTTTTTTAAAGAGGGGAGAATGTAACACCCCAAGCTTCCATGGTACACTTCTCTTTGAATAGTAATACACAGTTTTTGAAATTTTATAAATTTTATCATTCAAAATGGACTTCATCTTTGGATTTGGAATATCGAAATTATCCTTGGGTGAAATTTTGGTACTTTTCTGAAAACTTTCAATTTTTGATGAATAGTGAAAAACACTGAGTCATGGTTTAAAACCGAATTTTTATTTAAATAATTATTTACTTTATATAAATTTAATTAAGGTCAAAATGGATACATAATACATATATACGTTCAATGTAATTCATTGGAGTTAGTTTAGAATCACTTTTGATATATAAAAATTTTATGGAACTTTTCACCGTCTTTTACCCACCTCCTAGGAGAATTTGGAAATTCACATAAAACATAATTTTACCGCTTCTGTGAGTGAAATTTCAAAAATCCGAGAGACACGGTTAATATCAAGGAGTAAAATTTCATTCAATAAGATAAAAATAATTTTTGGTGAATAGTAACTTTTTACTTTTATTTACCACACTTAAAAGTAAATAGGGTAATTAAGGGTATAAATGATATTAATATTACCCTAACACATGTCCTAAATCTATTGGACAATTGTATCTCGACCAAAAACAACCTTAGGAACAAAATATTATTATTTAGCTCCACTTGGATTAGATTAGGATATTTATTATTATTTAATTCAAAGAAGAGTTAAAAGAGTTAAAATCAAAGTTTAATTACTAAAACATTTTTAATATAAATTTATAATTAATATAAATTAGATTGTAAATATTAATTAGAAATATAAATAGATTTCCTACATAATGGTATTTTATTTATAATTTTTAGACATTAAATAATTTAATTTATTTATGAGACAATGGTGATACAGTAATTACCTAATTAATGAAATATTAAAATAATTGATATTATAAATATAAAATAAATGTAATTTGAGTCTTTTTAGGAATTCCAATAAATTTATAGGTTAATAGGACATATAATTATTGGTTATATAAATTTTTTTCGAAGTAATAATGCTGTTATAAAATTATCAAAAACAAAATACTCAATATTGTCAAAATTGACATAAAAGAGTTTTTAAAACAAATATTATATTATTAATTTATATTCTATTCCTAAAAATATAAGGTTTGGAAAAGAGACTTATATAATTATAGGTGTATCATTAATGGACCACTTTAGGGTCTCTTTGAAGTTTATATTAAGTTTGTTGACTATATAATATAAAAATACAAAGAGACATGGTAAGTGTCAAACTAATTAACTTAGAGTTAAAACTAAAAGATATGGTTAATAAAGTAACCCAAACCTGTATAAAACCTATTTTTTGAAAGGATTTATACGCATAACCACCTTAAAATTTAAATAATACACTTTGGATCCATTATAAACTGAATATGAATTTATTAAAAAAATAATATTTCTAGCATTTCCTAAGGTTCCCCTCACCCCTCTTATAAAAGGGCACTCCCCATTCTCACTAATTCACACATTAAAAGCCTTTAGTCTCGGACAACCTCTACCCAAATACCCTATAAAACATCATCCCTTAATCCTAGAGTCCTTCCTTTAGTCAGAAAGCTAACCTAAGGATCCCTTTTGATCAAATCAAAAGGAAGAACCTGAAGAAGAGTTAATGTTTTCACCACCCTCTTTCAAGTTCCTTTCTTCTTCAACTTCTTCTTTCTTTGTTATTCCCATTCTAAAATAATAACTGCATTATATTAAATATATTGTGATGTTATTATAAATATGGTACAACCATATTCAGTATTCTATCCATCCTTTGAGTGACATGTCACCATACGTGCGTACGTACGGCTTACCGTCTCCACGTTGTGGTGTAATTGTTATTCAAAAAATTATTATTTGGATGGGTATAATAATGATGTTTAATTCATGTAAATAATAAATATAACATAATAATTATTATTTATATATGATATACCATCAAATTATATATTATTTTAATATCAAAAGAATGATATTGTCGCTCGTGCGTACGTACGAACTACCGTCTCCACGAACGTGATGGGATTCATTCCCCATCGTATCCATTCAAGACTAATTCTAATTTAATGATTAAAAATAATTTTTAAGGATTTGATATCATTCTGGATATTAATAATATACAAACTATCCATAAAAAATACGACTTATGTAAAAAAACATATAAAAGAAAACGAGTAAGTTAACACCCGAAACGACGATAATACTAAAATATTATTAACAAAGCAGTAATAAAAGATCATATATGATATCATAATTAGGTATATGGTTCTTTTATAGCTTAATAAGAATGTTTTAACAATTATACAGGAGGTTAACCTGCCCTCATCCAAGGAAAAGTACAATGTAAGGGTTTATTTCACAATCTCTTCATTATCCGAGTTGTTTATACGTAATTATCTACTATGACCTCTTTATCATCCACATCCATGTTTCTTAAAAATGTATTTCAAATTATTTTAAATATTATAAAGACTATGGTTCAAAGTCATTTATACCATTTTTTACTTTTTATATGATGTTTATAAAGTAATCTTTATGTCGTTTTCCAAAAATGTTCCTTTTTAACCTTTTCAACAGAATTAAGGTAAGAATGTATTTTTAACTTATACGGAAAGTACGACTATTTTAAATCATTATAAAATCATCGAATATGTCCTTAAAATCTTATAAGAATATTTTCAAATTAAATTTTTTATTTTATAATTATGTGACTTTTAAATGATTTCAAAAAAGGAGATATTTCTCTCAAATAGTTTTGATTTCATCTATGTCAACATCCATTGATGGATTTTAAGATTATTTGAATGTGATTTATTATGATACAAAACTTCTATATTGTATTGAAGGTTTTGTGATATTTTTGACTATGGATGTGTTATTTTTATACAATTCATGGTTTATGGAGAAATTATTTACATTGTGTATGCTAGTTTTAATACAAATATTTATCTTATGTTTAAACCTGTTCATATGAAGAATGCATTGGACTTAGTAAGTGACAGGTGGAGCCCACTATATCTCCTCGATGCATCGGTAGGTCTCATGAGACAAAATAGTGTCTTGGAACGTTCCCTTGAAAAAATATTATTTGTAGTCTTGGCACAAGGCCTTGACTATGTGGTTATGATAGTCTGGCATTATGCATTCCATCATTATGAAAGTGGTTATTGATATTTCATGTGATTATTCGACTATTATAATATCCATGTGAATAAGTAAATTGCATTATTTCATTTTATCGTTTCCATATTATGCTGAATTTCATGTTTAAAATGCGTTTGTTTTAGTTATACATTTCCTTAAATGTTTATGCTTATTTATGAAATTTTCCGCTATATTGTTATCCTAACTAAGCATCTGAGCTCACCCTTTCAATGTTTTATTCTTCCCAGGATGTGAATAAGTAATTTATGAATGACATTAAGGGATAGTATGAGGGGATATAAAGACAAGATGTTGTTGTAGTAGTTTTCACTTTATGATGTAATGTAAACTTTATGAATGTATCTAGTTATTCCAAGGATACTAAACTAATTGGTCTTTTGAGACTTGATCTTTTGTGATCATGCCAATGTTATGTAATAGTGCACCGACTCCGGGTAACTGGGGCCGGTGCGTTACAATTTTTAAAACACTATTCTTAACCAGACATTCCTATGACACTATTTAGTGACACCTCCAACTTTTACATTTTCATTTAAATTCAAATTTATTTCTCATGATCATATTTTTGAAATTTAATGAAACTAATTAAATTAATAATCCTGTAAAGATAGTATTAAAATCATTGTCAGACTATAGTAAGAGGTACGAGGTACCTAGATCAATCAAGAACATGATCCTTTTTGGTTATTGGTTGCGCCCAAATTTACCCTACTGGTAAAAGCGGTCGTTGAAGTACAAGTAGGGATCGAATCCACAGGGACCGAAGAAGAAACCTTGAGACACTTTGATTAGATGCGGGATTTGCTATGAAGTGGCCAACTATGGTGTTGATTGATTTGAAGAAATAGTTATTTAAATTAAAGAATAAAACCGATAAAATTACTTGAATTAAAACAACTAATTAATGTGAGTTGATCCTAGGTTGTCTCTTGGGATTGATTGGATGTATTTGTTTTTCATTTGATTTTCTATTCATCGGTTCAAGAGGTATCCATTAAATGAAATAATTCCTCAAAATCATTCTCCAATTTAATCCATACACAATTTCAGGGATAATCACCAATTCAATTAGAGGATCAATTAAATGAGCACTCCAAGGAATTGGATCATACTAGCACTTAAAATGTGTCGTCGTTAAAGTCGGTGAAGACAAAGAAGAAGATAAATCAAAGAAAGGAACTCTTAAAATAAAGAACAAGTTTAAGAATCTAAGAACATAAAATAACATTCAATCCATCCCATTCAACTCCCTAGGATCAACCCATAAAAGTTTAGCCCTCCATTGATGTTATTCTATCAATGGAATCGGGTATTTGACTTAAAGAAGCAGGATTGAAGAAGAAAAACATTAATCAAAATGAACACTCCACCATTGTGTGATGAATTCACAAGTGCGGGTGTGAATAAATTCACACTTCGATTCAACGGTATAAAAGTGTAAAAAAAAGGAAAATTAAAAGTTAAGAAGAAGAAATTTTTTTAAAATAATAAACTTGAATGAAAAAATTACATTAGAGAAATTGACGATGCCATTACAAAACGAAAGCGGGAAATTACAATTGAAAGAAAAACTTGGATTCAATGAAAAATGTTAGATGATTATTCCCTTCACCACCAGGTCCTTATATAGGCATATTAGGAGCCTTATGTCCACCCCCAACAATAAATTCACCCCCCATGAATTAAGAGAGTCAAAAGGAGGGTGAAGAATCAAAATAAAATTAACGTTACAAAGTTGACCACAAAACCAGCCAGATTCATCCTCCATTTTGACGTGTGCATTTGACACTTCATACGGCCGAATCCAAAGGTGTAAAAAATAGAACATATCTTCGTCCATGTGTCTTATAGAATATCCCAAAATTTCAGCAAACTTGGCTCATCCGTTTGAATGTTATGGTAGAAATGGTGGGACTGATTTCTGTGCATTAATGTCAGGTCCACCATTTAAATCTCAACTTCATATCCCTTTATCATCATGAAAACATCATAATTAGCTCTGTCCACAGTTGAATAAAATGATCCTCATATTTTTATATTTCTAATGTATAAATTTGAGCTTAATTGGGCATGGTGTCTGGGCCCCACATTTGTTTGATGGGCCTTAGGCCCATTATGCTTTTTCCAGAAAGTTTCTGCCTTCAGGCGCAAAATTCTCCATCTTCCTTTGGGATTCATCCATCGGACCTAAAATATAAAATGTTCCAAACAAGGTGATCAATCATATCCCAAAATTTAAAATTAATAAAATGAATATAATGTTTTCCACAAACAAATGAATGATTGGGCCCAAATTTTCATTTTAAACATGAATTGCATTTTTGATGAGAAATGAAGTTCTATTTATGTAATGCACTAAAAAATGTTTATGGAATTTGGAACAATGAATATAAAGATATTAAAAATTAATATTAGCCACTATTAGTGACTAATCACACCCCCCATCTTTAGTTTTTCTAGTCTCGAGAAAAATAAATTACAAATATGAAATTCAAATCCCCTTTTCCAAAAACATTTTAATACACATTGCTCACCCAAATATCTAATAACAAAAAAAATTTGGAAAACACATCAAAATTATTAAAAACAAGCTACTTCCATAAGCATATCCCAATCCCAATCACATTCCTTTTTCAAATTCATCGCCACATTTCATCCAATTCCAATTAAGCATGATAAAGTGTTGTGCATCATAAAAGATATGGGGCCCATTTTATTGTTCAAGGGGAAAAAATGGAAGCGTTAGGTGGGAATCACATTAAACCTTAAGATGAGTATCCTTTTTTTTGATTTTTTTTTGATTTTATTTTTTAACCACTATATATTTGAAAAGACTAACTCTGGGCAAGACAACTATGGAGTCACAATCCCCAAGTGTCGGACGCCACACATATTGTCAATTTCATGCTCTACAATAGAGATATAAAGCCTAACTCTGGGCAAGACAACTATGGAGTCACGATCCCCAAGTGCCAGACGCCACTCATTTGGACAAAATATTGCTCTATGTGGTCTTTTTTTTGTTTTTTTTTGTTTTTTTTGGATACTCAAATTAAACTAAAAGTGACCCCAGAACCCTATGCTATAATGAAAGGGACCCAAGAACTCAAATTTACACCCACGATCTAGTAGATGTGCATTGTGGAATTTTTATTAAGAGGATGAAAATATAATCATTGAAAAATCACATTAGACAACCGCACTTTCCAAAAACTATGCTCATGAACTTAAACTTGCATTAAAATCAGAATCAAGGCATACAAAATTATTTGATATCCAATTTTATAGTTTGCAATGTGTGTTATAATGTTCAAGGTTAATGGAATTTTTCTTTTCATGTGTGTTTTTATTCACACAAAAAAAATCATTTTTTATCTCCCCACAACTTAGAATAACACTGTGCCCAATGTTTAATGAAAAGAAAAGTTATAAGGGTGTAGGAGAGGAGTTCAAAGAAGAAATTTAAAATGAAAATCATGGAATGAAGTCACCTGGTGGTTGATGATGATAGTGCATTCCATAGTCTCCCTTCAATCCTGGATTTGAGTCTCAGCGGCTTGGATGGTGGGGAAAGTATTTTCCTTATGGCTTAGGACATGTCCTTTTATTTTTTTTAACCTATAAAAACATAAAAATAAAACAAAAAATAAATAAACTGATGATACATTGTCTTCTTTATATTTTCTGGGTAAGGTATTACTCAGAGATCACGCCACGTGAAACGGATGAATATGGCACTCCCCTTTCATACCCATCCTTACTCATAAAAAAATAACAGGTCAACAGTCTATGATAATTTATTATATGAAAATGAAAATGATTTAAAATGATTAGAAAACATGAAAACCATGGGTTGCCTCCCATGCAATGCTTTTGTTTAACGTCGTTGGCTTGACTTTTACCCCCCAACTTATCCAATTCCAACTTTCATCATTTTAATTAACACATATTTTTCCACTTCAATAAGATTGAGATTGATTATTTTTTTGAAATTTGTTTCATGTAAAATCCTATTTTCCACAATGATTGGTAAAATACAAGGAATATCTGAAATGGTTGATCGATTTGAACTTATATTCTTTCCTAAGACATCAATGACCATTCCAAAATTATTGGATTCATTAGATGAATGAACTAAAACTGCAAGGTTTTTTTTATCACCTATGATGGAATTATTGTCTAGGGAAGGAAGTATTATAATGTTGAGTTCAGTTTCATTGAATTTTCCCAAAGATGAATGGAAATTTGAATCCAAATTTGTTTCTTTTACAAAACAATTTGAAAGAATTTGTTCCTTTTGAAAATATGATTCATCCATAAAATTTTCCATTTGAATTTCATGAGTTGGTATGGACTCACTATTCGTTATATCTCCCAATGGTTTAATGATCGGTGATTCTAAAAAAATGTTATTGGAGCAATATTCTAAACACTCAATCCATGAAGACAAATTTTCTCCTTGTGAATCCAAAAAATTAATTTCTTCCTGATTTAAGCACCCATCAACAATTCCTTGATTATCTTCAACTATCCCAAATTCAATGGTTGGTTCATCAATAAATTCATGTGAGGTTTGTGGGAGACAAGATTTTTTTATTAGTGATGAGGAAGAAACAACCTGAGTGGGAATGGATTCCACAACCATTTCAATGCTTTGTAGTTCTACTCTTAAAGATGAAACCTCTCAATTAATTTTATCCATTTTTTCACACAAATGTTCAAGAATTTTTTCAGAATTAGGATTGATAGATGTTTGCACATCATGAACTTCATTATATTTTATCTCTTCAATCATCCTCGAGAGGTATGGAAATTGATCCTTTAAACAATCAGCATCCCATTGATTGTAGATCTCATCTGGTGTGGTGTATTCAATCATGGTTTGGTAAATGAAATTTTCTATATGAGTTGATTCAAAATATTGATTTTCCAGTTGATCATACCCTTGGTATATTAATGGGTATTGTTGAAGATAATCCATTGGAGTTGATTGAAAGTTGTTTTTGGGATTCATTGGACACGCAGAAAAAGAAAGGGGAATAGAGAAGAGAAATTAGGATGAGAATAAATAATTTGGGATGAGAAAAGAATATGAGTGTCTAAGGTACTTACTTGGATCCCCGAAAACGGCGCCAAAATTTGGTTTCACCCAAATTTACCCTAATGGTAAAAGCGTTCGTTGAAGTACAAGTAGGGATCGAATCCACAGGGACCGAAGAAGAAACCTTGAGACACTTTGATTAGATACGGGATTGGCTATGAAGTGGCCAACTATGCTGTTGATTGATTTGAAGAAATAGTTATTTAAATTAAAGAACAAAACCGATAAAATTACTTGAATTAAAACAACTAATTAATGTGAGTTGATCCTAGGTTGTCTCTTGGGCTTGATTGGATGTATTTGTTTTTCATTTGATTTTCTGTTCATCGGTTCAAGAGGTATCCATTAAATGAAATAATTCCTCAATATCATTCTCCGATTTAATCCATACACAATTTCAAGTCTAATCACCAATTAACTTAGAGGATCAATTAAATGATCACTCCAAGGAATTGGATCGTACTAGCACTTAAAATGTGTTGTCGTTAAAGTCAGTGAAGACAAAGAAGAAGATAAATCAAAGAAAGGAACTCTTAAAATAAAGAACAAGTTTAAGAATTTAAGAACATAAAATAACATTCAATCCAGCCCATGCAACTCCCTAGGATCAACCCCTAAAACTTTAGCCCTCCATTGATGCTATTCTATCAATGGAAGCAGGTAGTTGACTTAAAGAAGCGGAGTTGAATAAGAAAAACATTAATCAAAATGAACACTCCACCGTTGTGTGATGAATTCACAAGTGCGGGTGTGAATAAATTCACACTTTGATTCAACGGTATCAACGTGTAAAAAAAAGGAAAATTAAAAGTGAATAAGAAGAAATTTTATTAAAATACTAAACATGAATGAAAAACTTACATTAGAGAAATTGACGATGCCATTACAAAACGGAAGCGGGAAATTACAATTGAAAGAAAAACTTGGATTCAAAGAAAAATGTTAGATGATTATTCCCATCACCCCCAGCTCATTATATAGGCATATTAGGATCCTTATGTCCACCCCCAACAATAAATTCACCCCCCAACAATTAAGAGAGTCAAAAGGAGGGTGAAGAATCAAAAGAAAATTAACATTACAAAGTTGACCACAAAACCAGCCAGATTCATCCTCCATTTTGACGTGTGCGTTTGACACTTCATACAGCCGAATACGGAGGTATCATAAATAGAACATATCTTCTTCCACGTGTTTTCTAGAAGCTCTCAAAAGTTCAGGAAAATTGGCTCAGCCGTTTGGATGTTATGGTCGAAATGGTGGGACGGATTTCTGTGCATTAATGTCAGGTCCACCATTTAAATCTCAACTTCAGATCCCTTTATCATCATGAAAACATCAGAATTAGCTCCGGCCACAGTTGAATAAAATTATCCTCATATTTTTATCTTTATAATGTACAAATTTGGGGTTCATTGGGCTTGGTTTCTGGGCCCCACATTTGTTTGATGGGCCTTAGGCCCATTATGCTTTTTCCAGCAAGTTTCTGCCTTCAGGCACAAAATTCTCCATCTTCCTTTGGGATTCATCCATCGGACCTAAAAGATAAAATGTTCCAAAAAAGGTGATAAATCATATCCCAAAATTTAAAATTCTTAAAAATAATATAATGTTTTCCACAAACAAATGAATGATTGGGCCCAAATTTGCATTTTAAACATGAATTGCATTTTTGATGAGAAATGAAGTTCTATTTATGTAATGCACTAAAAAAATGTTTATGGAATTTGGAACAATGTATATAAAGATATTAAAAATTAATATTATCCACTTTCAGTGACTAATCAGTTATATTGTATAAAGGGCATATTTGATCAAATAAAAAGGAGAGGCTAGAAAGTGGATCGACCTACTCATGAACCATAGAATAAACTCAAGAAATGCAAGATGAAAATTCCGAAATATATTGATGAGAACTCAAACTGAAGAAAAATTTGTAGGAAATAACATATAAAGAAAAATATCCCATCGAGAAAATGAAAAACCTCACTGAAAATAGAAGACACAATCTTTCATGAAACTCTATGTTGTTTTCTATTCCAAGATGATAACTCGAGCAGCATTTAAAGACATCTCCCAAAAGTGGAAAGATGCGTAGCCAAACACATAGATCCTTCTAACTCAATTCTCTCTAGTTTATGCTCTGATCGTGTGCTATTCTTATATTACGAGAAGTGTGTGGGTCTCTACTTAATAAACAAACACTATCTCCTTGAATAAATTTGGAGATACTATGACATCTTCACAAACCATCTTTTACATCAAACACTCCAGTGAATAACAGTGGTATAGGTCCTTGTATGGACTGTTTTTTTCTTGAACTCCCATGAAAACTATGGAAGATGTCTTCGAATCCTTGAAAATTTTTTATACTATTACTTTCCCCAACAAAGGGTGTGGATAAGTGTTTGTATATATATACTTCTTAGTGGTGGGTGATCACCAAGTTGAGAGGTTTAAGTCATTTCTTGAGACTGAACGTCGTATTTTAAATTATATTGTGCTCTTCCATGTTTAAATTGTACTATTCATTTTTCTAGAAAACTTTACCTTACTATAATAGTTAATCATAGATAGTTTTTATATTATAATTTTTTGGTATATTTATTTCAAAAGTTAAAGTAATAACTCATATTGTTTTAATAGAGAACTAATCACTCTTTGGAAAAATCTTTCAAACAATCAAATCATTTAAAAACTGCTCCACTAGTTAACTGGATGTTTTTTATTTCATATTTGGGGATTTTAAATAAATTTTGTAGAAAAAATTATAGGAATTAAATTCACCCCACTCTGGAGTGTCCTACTATAACTAAAAATACCTTATTCCCTTTACAATAACTTCCAAAAAGAGATGAAGGGAAACATGAATACATTTCTATTAAAATATTCTATTGGACCATAGTATGTTTGATAATCTCATTGACAATGATCCTTCCAAGGTCGTCCTCTAAATTAGAGTCCTTGATAGGTGAAAAGTGAGTGAGCTTTGTGAGTATGTCGACCATCACTCATACTGCACTATTGCCTTATGTGGGTTTTGGTAAGCTAGTAATAAAGTACATGGTGGAAACAACCCATTCCCACTCAGGAATGGGAAATAGCTGTAAAATCCTATCTGGTTGCTGGTTTTCCTTCTCCATATATTGACCGGTTGAGAAACTAGTGAAAAAACTAGATATATCCCTCTTCATACAAGGCCACTAGTATTGGTGATGTTGAACATGATACATCATTGTAAGCCCAAGGTGTAACACATAAGTAAAATAAGGACACTATTACAAAAATTATTCATGGATTTATGTAGGAGCCTAGATACATCCATCGATGAACATGACCTCATCCTCATCAATGTTCCCTCCTAGAAGAAAGTCCTCACTTGAAATTCTCTCCCTTATGACTAAGCCCATAGGGTTTGATAGATGCATCATATTCACTATATCATGGAGTGAAGAATACACTCATAAAGATATAAATATTGGTTAACCATGATTTTACTATATAAATAAATAAATATTAGATAATAGTTCCTTGATCTTCTACTCACTACTGACCTCATGCACAACCTAGGTCTATGATTTCCAGCCCAATGAATCCACTATAGAATTAACCATACAAGGAGTATAATCAAGATCAAAATCGAAGGGTCTTAGGTTCTCAAAATTCCTTATCTGTATGAGGTTAAATTCACATTGTATAAAAATGCACTTGATGGTTTTTTTGTCCATATAAACCAAAAAATTATCTCCTATAAAAATAATGACTTCGATATTGAAAGGTAAAAACTGTAATTGCTAGCTCAAGATCATGTGTCTGGTAATTCCTTTCATGTGTCATAAACTGATGAGACCTATAATCCAATAATCCATCTTCCTACATCATAAAAATTCCTATCCATATGTCAGATTAATCATAATAAATTTTATAGCATCTACCCATATCTCACAAAATCCAGATCGACGTGAATGCTAGCATCCCTAACATCCTATGAAAGGATTTGTTACATGCGTCTAAATATAAAAATTTGATGAAATTTATAATCTATCATATGAGAGCTTATTCTAGGTGTGAAAAATATTTAATAAAATTATTTTAATTCCAAACCAGTCCCAAAAGCGTCAGATGATAATGAAATTCTTGGGTTATTCCCAAGAAACCATGACACTCACCTTCTTTGGGTCATAAGAACTTAAGTCTCTAAGACATTATGACCTCAAAAGTATACCTTATCAATCCAAAAGTGGAATTTTCTAACCCATTCGTGTAGATGATTCCCTCTTTGGATATTTAGTATGATCTCGAGATGTTGAAAATGGTTGTATCAACTATGAAAATACTCTTTGATATTATCTAAAAAGGTCATCACACAAGAATATAGATATGACTAGAAAACCCGATTCTTCTATGAAATGAAAATGGCAAGAACATTCATGATAATTAATGTTATAACCACACATTTATGCATATCATACCTTATAATGAATGTTTTACATGGTTGTTCTGACAGTCTTACACATACATTGTGATAAAAAAACAAAAAATAATTTTTTGATAAGATCATAGCTCCTTGGAGTTGATCAAAGAGGTTATCTATGTGAGGTAAAGGATACCAACTCTTCGTAGTAGGATGATTCAATTTATGATAATCCATGGGAATATTGAGGATATCATCTTCATTCTTGGAGAAAATATGGTTGAAAACAAATGTGTAGTACTGGGTTGTATAAATACATTATCTTCTAAGCTCTCTAGTTATCTCTAGAGCTATTGAAACTCAGTAACAGCCATCGTATAGGGAGGAATGGAAACCGATGTTTCTATTTGAACTAGATTGATAGAAAATACTACCTTTCATTTAAGAGGTAATATAGAAAATATGTTAGGGAATAAATCCTTAAAATGATCTACAACATAATGAAAATATCTTAACACGTACCTTGATCATCTATATAAAGTCTAGAAATCTTGACTATCACCCTACCCAACCCACAATTATCTATTCTTGATCAATATTTCTAAACATCCCATTCACCTTTTTTAATATAGCTATCATCCTCTAGGGATGTAATGTACACCCTTAAGCAATTGTAATCGAAATAGTTGTTGTAAGGAACCAACCATTTCATTCCAAGAGTGATGTAAAATATTATCATCTTGAGGCTGAAGGAGTTCGATACAAATGATACCTACCTAACTCGAGGTATCATTCCTTGAACTCAAGTACGCTCTCTCACCGAATACCCCAAAAGGTCCCAATGATCATTTTGTCATATGTGTAATCAATCTCAAGATCATGTGTTTCCAATTTTTTGAGAGAAATAAATATGTGGTATGCGACAACATTAAATTAAATAAATTCCAAGGTAAATGATACTAGAATCACACCATGAACCATAAAAGGACTAGGACACTTCTACCCCAGCACAAGCTATGTTGCATAAATCTGGCCCGATCAATAACCCTGAGATATAACCATACTGTCCAGATTTATTCTATTATATTGGCATTGTACTACTGGTTTATGACTACCATAACAATGAGTGCCCACATTGACCTAGTTTATGGGTATCGCCCAAGCTTCATAGCTGAGATGAATACTTTGATCCCACTCCAGTAACTAGATTTGATATAAACCCTTTTTCATTGGTTGATGGAGGAAATATTCTACAAATCCTCTTTAAATGGTCCATCCTGTCACTGGATCAACACTCAACTATGTATCTGTCACACTAAGGTTTCACATTTTCTTTCATTCCACACTGGTGATAGCCCAAAAAACTACCATTATGTGTAGTATAACAAGAATTTACATCATTAGAGGTCTCTAAGTGATGATTTGTACCACTAGATACTATACCAATGGGTTGAGAGTCTGGTCCACTCTAATCTGTACCCCTAGCTTCCTTTAGGTTATGTTCAGTAATAAGAGCATGGTTTACTATTTCATACATGGTAGTAAATCAAATGATGTTCACCTAAGATTTAATAGGATTCCTGAGATGATCCTCAAAATGAATTTCTCAAGGCAACTCATCTAAAATATAAGTAGGCACATAGCGATGAAGATATTGGGAGTGAGATGAATAATCCATCATATATATAATACCCTTCACCTGGTGTATAAATTTCTCAGTTTTATCATCCCTGAAGGTTTCAAGGTAAAAATTTTCATTGAATCAAGATTGGAAATCCATCCATCACATTTTCTAGTGTGGAACTTCCTTTTTCTAGATATCTCATTAACATGTGGAAGATCCAAAAAGATTATACATCATGATTTTTACCATTATCTATGGAGGTATCTCATGATACTAGAAAATAGATAAGACGATCCCAATTTATAACTTGACAACCTATGGGCCACAATCAACTGAGATATTTGGTGGATGGTGCTACTAAAAAACTCACACAAACTATTCCTTTGAAGTGGCAGGTCACAGAGCTCCCTAAATTGTATTTATATGACATAAGAAAACCTCTATAAGAAATCAGATCATCTTTTTAGGTATAAATCTTGTTTTTTGGTTGTTTTTTAGAAAAAGAGGAGTTTCCAGAAATTTTAAGAGTAAAAGTCGTGTACTTTAAGTACACGCCGTGTACTCAGCTGTCACGGGTGACTGTGTACTAGTCAGGTAACGGCTGAGTATAGGGCCAGGTGTGGTGACCTGGAGAACGCCTAAAGCAGAGGCCAAAAAAGGCAAGTACACGCCGTGTACTTTTAAATAACACACCGTGTACTTTCATTTTTTTCCTTAAATGGACCGGGGTCACGTCTGACCGACAGAAGACACTTCTTCTTGACCTATTTTGTCCAAGAGCATCTGTATGGGTACAGATCTTGTCCGATCCCCCGACCCACCATCTATTATCTGAATCTACCGATGTCGATTGCGTTGGAATCACATCAGTGAGTTGTCCTTTCTTCTTGAACTTCATATCCCGATTTCCCATATTTCACAAGATATCCTCTATTGAATCGTTTTAGCGTTCTTGTAGATGTACATCGTTCCAGGGAAATTCAAAGCACGAGGTTCACATATATCGATCTCACGATGCTGAGGTAGTTGGTTTGTGCCTTTTTGAAGTTAGTATTTTATTTATATGTGTAAAAGTTCCCAATACCACTGTTCGGGGTATTGTGTGTTTATGGTTTTAGCCCTTTTTTCCTTCTAGGCCTTGTTTGATTGGATAGAGGTTAATTGTTTGAGAATAGGGATATCTTTGTCAATCTATGGATTGTTTTTCCATGTTTTCTTGTTTTTGACCATTTGTTCTAGCCTTTCCTATTAGGTTTCTGCTTGTTTTCCAGGCCTAGTATTGTTAGGATGGAGTAATTATTATCTGACATTCTATGATAAGCTATAGATGTCTTATCCAAGTAGTTCTTGAGGTTCAATTTAGCTGTTGATTATCATTTATGCACGATTTCTTACACAGGGTTGTGGGAACCTGTTGTAGAGAGACCATAGGGGAAATTGACATTGATGGATTTCCCAGAGTGTCTGATATAATTATCATATTGCAAGACCATATGGGGGATTGACATTGAGTACTCACTTAGAGAGTGTGTAGTTACGTTTCAAGGTCATGGGAGGAATTGAGGTTGACTTCTTCCTTAGAGTGTTTGTAGTTTACCATCAAAAGACTATAGGGGGAATTGACAATGAGTGATTCCACAGAGAGTCTTTGTTTACACATGACTATTGAGGGAATTTACAATGAGTGCTTCCTTAGAGATTCTTTTTTACACAATTTATTATATTAGGAACTAGAGGGTTTAGGATGTGTGAACTACCCATAGGGTTGCTTGAATTTGTTTTTGGTTGATTAAATAATTAAAAGTAAATATTTGTAAATGAAACTGTAGGATTGTCTACTTTTGAGTACTTCCTTGTTTATTGCTTCTTTTTTTTATTGCCTTCCATATATATTAACTGTATGTTAGCCATTGGTCTTTGGGTGGTTTCCTACTGGGATTCATCTAGCACCCTGTTTGGGTCGTGCTTTTTTTCCCAAAAAGATTATATTGTTGTATGTCTAGATAAGGGAAAACATCCTTCTACTCCAGGTACTTGACTGCTTTAGACATGGAGAGCATGGGACCAAGCCGAGGCTTGCGGTGCTGAGGAGATATTTAATTTATTTTTTTATACTTTGGTTTAGTATTGTATTCTAGAATTGTGATTTGTTTGGCTACTTTCTAGACATATGTATCCTGCATCATATATATATATATGTTCTCAGTTTTTATTACTTCCAGTCTTCCGTTGTTTACTGTTGTATGGTATTATTATATCTTCTTCTATTTCTATCTATTTTACTCTTTATGTGTTACTCTATCAATGAAGGAATTGTTTCCCCACTATCACACCCAAGGCCCATGCTGCTAGTTAGAAGCCTCTGGCAATCGGGGAAATGCTCTTGAGTCTATGTGACCAACAGGGTACGGGGAACCTCTGGGCGGCTCTCAGAACCGGGACATTTCAAACTAGTATCTGAGGGATTCTATTCTTCTTGACTTACTCTTTAGAGCCTGTATTCAGGGATAGTAATGAATATGTGCTTTGTAATAAGTTTTTCTTCTGTGTAGCTAAACCATATATAAGGAAAATCCAATTTACCTCATTATTGAAATTTTTAGGTTTTGCAATTTTACAGTAGATTTGATTTCACCATTGGGTGATTCACATGTTTTATGACGTTATTTTTTATATTTTTGAGGTTGTAATTCTGTTGTAACTCGATTAAATGAGGGTATTCCATCTCATGAATCATATAGGCACTTGTTAGAGATCACATGTCATGCATTCTTGCCATGCCTTTTAGGGTGCATTACCAATTTCATGTTATTGTGACAGAATTTGTGTGAGATATAAATGATGTTGTGATATATTCCTTGATAAGAATACATTATTTGGATAGGGTATTGAATTGTGTAAATCATTAGTTTGAATGAACGCCAAACTTTGGTTCTTAAGGTGTTATGGGCCCTCACGAACCAGAATTTTTTAGGTCATTGCTCTGTTATTTTTATATATAACATATATAAGATTCCAGACTTTTATTCACATGGATTATGGGCCCTAACGGATCGGAATTTGGCACTTTAATTTTTTTTAATTGTTTTTTGGGGTTTCAGAGTAGTTTCTGAGGCTTACTATCTAGAAGAACCCAGAATATATGGCGTGTAATGATAAATACACACCATGTGTCCTTCTGTTTGGGAAAGAACTGTTTTTCTTAAGTACATGTCGTGTACTATATGTATAGGTTGTGTAGTCTCTTACTATGTCACTAGCTATGTGGGAAGAGACACAGGGATGATAAATCTTTGTTTGGAACATCCTGTGTTCTGTATGTACATGTCGTGTTGTGTAGACTATGTGTCCACCCATGTGACTAATGACACAGATGGATAACACTTAGGTTATATATGTCAGGTCATGATTGAACATGCCATGTGGTGTAACCCTTGAATTTGGCCATGTAACGAGCAACACTGGATAGTGAAATCCTTCTAGTACACACCATGTCTAGAATAAGCACGTTGTGTATAGTGATCCATGAAATTGGCCATGTGGCTAACAACACGGGTCAGTGAGGTTTGTCTAGTACACATCGTATCTGGCACTAACATGCCATACAGTCTTGTTGTAGGAGAACCGTGTGGCTTAGCTGTGTAAGAGATCTCATGCATGGGTAGAGGATACAAGTATATGTATTGTTTTAGGAAAACACGTCATGTGTATAGGGTGTTACATGACCGGTTTTGTCAGAAGTACAGGCCCATGTGAAGGATTAAGGGAAAACTCTATGTAGTCATTACACACTAAATGTATCCATGTTTTGAATAACTTGAATGCCTTCTTTCTCTTTTTCCTTTCTTACACTTCTACATTTCAATCATTGTTAATCATGATATAAGGTGTGTGATTGACATTGGAAATTCATGCCACCGAGACGTACTCCGGTAGTTCACCAATTATAGAGTAGTGATCAGACATCATACATGGATGATCAAGGACTACCAACAGATCCTCCGGTAGTGTTAGTCTTGGCACCAGCCATCATTCCGGACACAGGTGCTAACACACAGTTCCGAGTGGTATTTACGATGTTTTTTATTACATTTTAGGGAGTACCGCATCCTGCCCCGTCTATGGAAGAGTTGAAGCGAGTTTTCCAGTAGCATCATCCTCCCACTTTCTCAGGGGATAGAGGACCCCAGGCTACAGAATCATGGTTAGAATCCATGCTTTCTATCTTTGAGCATCTGGAGATGCTTCAAGAGAGGAGGGTGAAACCCGTTACATATATGCTTCGGGACTCCGCCAAGAGATGGTGGGATGTGATCTCACAAGGAAGGCGCCAGTAGGTTATGGCGTGGGATGAGTTTAATCATACCTTCTATGAATACATCTACCCAGATACTTTGAGGTTCAATCGAGCTCGAGAGTTCATGAGTCAGGAGTAGGGCACACTTTCTGTTATGGAGTATTCATCTTGCTTCACAGATCTACATCGCTTCACACCTTTTTTTTTGGGAGATGAGTTATTACTAGCAATGAAGTTTGAGGATGGTCTTAGAAAAGACATTCAGAATCAGGTGAACATATTCATATTGACTTCCATCAATTCTATAGTCAACTAGGAGCTGATCACGGAGCATAATATGAGAGATTCTAGAGCTGTGGGCCAGGGCGATTCAGCATCCAGATTTGATATTTATTAGGTTGATTGTAGGAAGCATCGTAGGGAGTCTACATGTGGAGATACGAGTAGGAGGGATGCACCTTCAGGGAGCTAGGTGGTATGATACTAGTGCGGGAAGGTCGGTTATACGAGGCCACCGTGCTCGAGAGACCCATTGGAGTTCCGATCTTGTGGAATGATGGGCCATCTTCAGCGATTATATTTGTTTTTCTCATTGGAAGGTGGTGATATGTTTTCATCTATGAATCCATGTTCAGGAGCAGCATCACCAATATCTCATCAATTAGGGAACAAGAGTTCTTCTGGACATTTAGGCTGAGGTTGATGTTGTGTCCATGATATCCAGTCACTAGGATTTCAGAGATAGAAGGGTGGATCAGCTTAGAGTGGTCTGGCACAGTCACATGACCGAAATCCAGGTCCAACTTTTGTAGTGGAGTAGACCTAGCAGGGGTAGGATCCCGGACCCTCTACTGTTCAAGGCATGATCCTAGTGGCCTTCGTTTTAGATTATACTCTTTTTGATACAGGGACCCCCCCCATAGCTTTGTATCTGTTTCTTTTGTGAAGATCCTTGGGCTCTATATCTTTTCCTCTAATGATATATTTACTCTAGACAATCCGTTGGGGACTAGAACAGCTAGTCTACGCCAGTGCAAGGAGTTCCCTCTTGAGGTTGGTGGGTGTCACTTCTTTTGGGACCTCTATGTCTTGGAGATGATATGGTATGATTACATTTTAAAAATGGACTGGTTAGTTCCCTTCCAAGATTTTGTTGACTGCTATCACCATAGGGAGAGTTTCACATCACCAGAGGGCAGATCGTTTCGTCATAAGGGTGAATGGGATGTTCAGGCGAGCAGAGCGAGACCCCAGAATCAGGGTTTTGGAGGAGTTACACCCTAGATAGCTAGTCTATATCTAGATAACTAGGGGAATTGATAGTTGTACATTCTTCCAGTGGTGGCTCATTTCAGGGACGTCTTTCCAGGGGACTTTTCATGTTTGACTCCGGAGCGAGAGGTGGACATTTCTATTGTGCTTTTCCCAAGAGAAGAACTGGTGTCCATTGCTCTTTATAAGAGGCTACACCAGAGTTAAAAGAGCACAAGAAACAGTTGGAGGAGTTGTAGGCTAAGGGGTTCATCTGACCTAGTACATCTCAATGGGGTTCGCCTTTCCTGGTGGGGAAGAAGGCAGACAGTACTCTCATACTCTGTGTGGATTATCAGATGTTGAACCAGTTGACGGTCAAGAACTGATATCTCTTACCGAGGATTAATGATCTCTTTGATCAGATTCGAGGAGGTTGGGTGTTCTCAAATATTTACTTGTGATCCAATAATCATTAGTTTCATTTCAGAGTATCTGATATACCTCTTACAGCCTTCTGGAGTAGGTATGGTCTATACAAGTATGTGGTTATGTCATTCGATCTCACGAATGTGCCTGGAGTCTTCATGGAACTGATGAAACGAGTGTTCCATACCAACTTTGATTCATTCATGGTAGTCTTCGTGGATGATATATTGGTGTACTATCACACTCAACATGACCATGCCACCCATATTGATATCATTTTGAGTACACTGAGAGGGAATCTGTTATATGAAAAGCCCTCAAAATTCCACTTTTGGATGGACCAGATTCACTTGTTGGGTCATGTTATCTTAGAGATAAGAGTATAAATAGACCCATAGAAAATGAGAGAATTAGTTTTTTGGGAGAATAAGAAGAATTTCTTTGAGGTGTGGAGTTTTCTATGGATGGCTGGATAATACAGACATTTCATATAGGACTCTTCACGCTTAGCAGCACCATGGACGGGTTTGAGTAAGAAGGGTGTGAAGTACTTGTGGTTAGATTCTTGTGAGTCAGCCTTTCAGAAGCTGAAAGGGAGGTTGACTTCAGCACTGATACTAGTATTTCTAGATCCAGGAAAGAGTTATACTGTGTACTATGATGCATCATGTATCAGACTGGGAGCAGTGCTTATGCCAGGAGATGGGGTCGTTGCGTACGAGACTCGGCAGTTGAGGACACATGAGAGTAACTACCCAACACATGATCTCGAGTTGGCTGTAGTTTTTCATGATTTAAGTTGTTGGAGACACTACCTGTTGGGAGTTAATTTGGTGGTTTTCACCGATCACAAAAGTCTGAAGTATATCTTCACTCAACATGATCTGAATTTGAGACAGCGAAGGTGGGTTAATTACCTTCAGTCCTTTAACTTCCAGCTTGCCTATATGTCGGGGAAAGGAAATGTTGTGGCTGATGCGTTGAGCCTGATGACTCATATACAGGCAGTTCAAGAGGCCAGCAGTGAGTGAAATCATATAGCTCTATTCTCTAAAATGAATTTGGAGGTGCACGACATACATGGGCATATTTTTTTTCTTCTACAGCTGTTACCTCTACTATACATGAAAGAGTGTGAATGAGAAACTATCTGATTCAGAAGCCCTGGTCTTATGGAAGAGTGTGATTGGAGGGGACCCTATTTTTGGATGGACAGTAGGTGAGGATGAGATCTTGCATTTTCATGGGTGAGTATGGGTGTCATCAGACATACTTGCGGAGCTGATGAAAGACTTTCATTCATCAGTTTGAGCAATTTATCTTGGTGTCACCAAGTTTTATTGTGATCTACACCGCCAGTATTGGTGGCCATGTATGAAGAGTGATGTTGCTGGTTTTTTCCTAAGGTGTTCCACCTGTCAGCAAGTGAAGGCAGAGCATCAGCGACCAGTAGGTATTTTGTAGCAGTTACCCATTCCCGAGTGGAAGTGGAATGATGTCACGATGGAATTCAGGATAGGTTTATCAAGGTCACCTTGAGGGAATGATGTAGTATGGGTTTTCATTGATATAATCACTAATGTTTATCACTTCTAGACGATCAAGGAGACCTTCCATGTTGATGAGCCAGGATGGTTGTACATCCAGGAGATTGTATGTTTATATGGATTTCCACACTCTATTGTTTCATACAGGGACAGCAGTTTTACTTCTCAGGTCTGGCATGGACTTTAGAGGGCTTTGGGTACATAGGGACTTCTGAGTATAGCTTACCATCCTTGGACAGATGGCCAGTCCAACCATATGATTCAGATGCTATAGGACATTCATCGAGCATGCATCCTAGATTTTGGAGGCTCTTGGGAGAAGCAAATACCTTTTTTGGATTTTTCCTACAATAATAGTTTTAAATAAACTATTCATATTTCCCCTTATGAGGATTTGTATGGTAGGTCATGCCAATCACCCTTATGTTGGTTAGAAGTAGGAGTGGCAGCTATACTAGGACCACATCTTGTCTAGGAGACCACGGAGAAGATAGAGTTGATTCGGAAGAGGATGGCTATAGCACAGTCATGATAGAAGTCTTTTTATAATCGACAGAGACAACCTCTATAGTTTGAGGTCAGAGATCAGGTTTTTCTACATATCACACCAAGTTTTGGAAATAGGAGGACTAGGATACATTGTAATATTTCATCGAGGTATATTGGGTCATTTTAGGTTTTGGAGTGAATTGGGTTGGTTGCCTATTGGTTGAAGTTACCTTAGAGGTACCGAGCTATGAATGATGCCTTCCACGTTTCTTAGCTCTGATGTTACTTCTCAGACCCATCACATGTTTTCCAACCTGAGGTGGTTGAGTTAAAGGTGGATGCCTCATCCAAGGAGCATCCTATCTGGATTGTTGATCACTATGAGAAGGTTCTCTATGGTCAGTCTGTTCCTCTGGTACGAGTGATATGGCGGCATGAGTGAGTACATGACGAGACTTAGGAGAGGGAGACTGATTCATTCCCATTGGCTAGAGTTGTTCAAGGATTCTTCTTCCACTCCGCCTTACTCAGGAAACTCAGGGACAAATTTCATTAAGGGGAAAAGTTTTTAAGAACCCAGATCTTCTTTTTAGGTATGAATCTTGATTTTTTGTTTTTTTAGAAAATGAGGAGTTTCTATAATTTTCAGGAGTAAATGCCATGTAATCGATTGCCACGGGTGACCGTGTACTAGCCAGGTAATGGATGAGTACATGGTCGTATGGGGTGACCTAGAGACCGCCTAAAGCGAAGGCCAGAAAAGGATAGTACACAACTTGTACTTTTAAATAAAACTATGGGTACTTTATTTTTTTCATTAAACAAAAATGCGTCATGTCTGATGGACATAATGCACTTCTTCTCAACCTATTTCGTCCATGAGCATTTGTATAGCCGCAGATCTTCTCCAAGCCCCCGACTCACCATCTGTTCTCTGAATCAACCGCCATCGATTGTATTGGAATCACATCATTTAGTACTCCTTTCATCTTGAAATTAATCTAATGATTTCCAATATTTCATGAGATATCCTTGGTTGAACGTTTTTAGCATTTTTTTTGATTTACGGCATTATAGGGCTATTCAAATACTGAGGTTCACTTATATCAATCTCACGAAGCCGAGGTGGGTGTTTCGTACCTTTCTGTAGTTACTCATTGTGTTATATGTGAAAACATTTCCCAATACCCTTGTTCGGGGTATTATGTATTTATGGTTTTAGCCCTATTTTCTTCCTATGCCTTGTTTGATTTGATAAAGGTTAATTATTTGAGAATAGGTTTATCTTCTCCAAGCTATGGATTTTTTCCCATGTTTTCTTGTTTTTGATCATTTGGTCTAGCCTTTCATGTTAGGTTGCTGCTTGATTTCCATGCCTAGTATTGTTAGGGTGGAGTGATTATTATCTGACATGCTATGATATGTTGTAGTTTTCATAGACAAGTAGTTCTTGAGGTTTACTATGGCTGGTGATTATCATTTGTGCATGATTGCTTACATGAGGATGCGGGAACCTGGTGCAGTGAGACCATAAGGGAAATTGTCATTTAGATCTGTGTCTATTATAATTATCATGCTACGAGACCATAGGGGGTTTTGGCGTTGAGTGCTCCCTCATAGTGTCTATAGTTACGTTTCGAGGCCACATGAGGAATTGATGTTGAGTGCTTCCTTAAAGTGAATGTAGTTCACTGTTAAAATACTATAGGGGAAATTGACGGTGAGGGCTTCCTTATAGGGTCTTTTTCACACATGACTATAGGGGTAACTGAGGGTGAGTGATTCCTCAAAGAGAAATTGTTATAACTTTTCCGGTATTGCGAACTAGAGGGATTAGGTTGTGCGAACTAACCATAGGGTTTCTTGCATTTGTTTGTGGTTGATTATATACATAAAAGTAAATGTTTGTAATTGAAACTATAGGACTGTCCACTTTTGAGTACTTCTTTGTTTACTACTTATTTTTTCTTATTGTCTGCTATATATATTCACTGACTGTTAAGCATAGATCTTTGGGTGTTTGTCTACTAGGATTCGTCTCACACCCTGTTTGGGTTATGATTTTGGGCCCAAGAAAATTATATTATTGTAGGTCTAGATAAGGAAATGTTCCCTTCTAATTCAGGTACTTGACTGTTTTGGATTTGGAGAGCATGGGACCAAGCTGAGGATTCTGATGTAGAGGATATGTTTATTTTATTTTCCTTTGTACTTTGGTTTAGTACTTTATTACAGAATTTTGATTTTTTTGGTGGCTTTCCTAGACATATGTATCCTACATCATATATATATATATATATATATCAGTGATCAGTTGTTATTACTTCTAGTCTTTAGCTATTTACTATTGTATGGTATTATTTTTTCTCCCGCTATTGCTATCTGTTTTACTTCGGCTGTGTTACTCTGAAAATGAGGTCATAGTTTCCCCACAATCACACCCAATGCTCTCACTTCTAGTCGGTAGCCTCTGGTGTTCAGGGAAATCTGTTTGAGGCCATGTGACCAACCGGGTATGGTGAACCTCTGAGCATCTCCCAGAACCGAGACGTTACACCCTCTGATAATTGGGATTCATTACCCACATCAAAAATAGTAGGTGGTTTTGCGGGTGGCACTCTTAGAGGTAATATTGGTGGATTAGGGCCCATTACTTTCATAGCATGGTCATCACTACCCACCTGGTGAATGAAATGAGGTGGTCCTGGTATAATTTCACTACAAATTCCAAACAAACGCCCTAGATAAGATTTTATAATGGAAGACTGAAAATATAAGAGTTGGATTGGTTCAAGCCTTCCAATAAGTAGTTCACACCCAACTACCTTCTCTTAAAGATATTACTGTGTGACATAACATATATAGAGAATCACAAGAGATATTTCCTAATTCCAACTATTAAAATTGGGTCTATGTTAAGTTCTATATTCTAATGAGGTGTCATGGTATATGGGGTGTCAATTGAATTTTGTAGAGGAAACACCCTTCACATTGAAATTGTAACCCCATTTAATGATAAAAATATTTTAATTACGCTTTATCAATCCTTGTATTTACATCATAGACCAACTAAATGAAGTACCATTCCTAATTTATAGATTTTCATGCATTATAAACTACAACGGGTTGTAATTGTAACTGCATCTAGACCTTTAAATTTGATAATAGAATATAAAAGGTAACACAATACGATTTGACTTGATGAATCATCATTCCCAATTCATAGAGGAACATGAAATCTTCAAATTACCAATAAAATTCACACATTCAAAATCACCTAATGTTTCGATCTATGTAACCTCAGTTTAAAAACTCATACATGTGATAATTGGTTAATTAAGGTGAAATCATAAAATAATATGGTGAAAAATACCATTATGGTTAATGAAAACATATTAAGAAATGATTATTTAATTTTTATATTCCTACAAAAAATTTATTTTCAAAATATATATATTACTCACGGCATATATAACATGTATCATGAAATCAGGAAATTCATCATACATTGAATGAGATAATACATGAAATAATAACCATTAAGGTGACTATAATGATTCATGATCAATGATTACTTACCATACTAGGCCAAGGATGGAATATAACCACAATAATGTGTAAAGTTCCAATCATTTTCATCACCCAGTGGTGAAATCGGTGCAACTATAACATGCATAATATAAAACATAAAACCCCATCCTAGGAAATTATGATTCTTCCCCATATGTGGGTTAGATACAACCAAGAACATGATCATTACCAAAATATGACCCATCCATGTCTCTTGTACACCAATCCAAAAAGAAAGAGAATAGATAATAAATTCTCAAATACCATTTTGTAACATACTAATCCTATTTCGCTAAAAAATATTCAAACCTGGTCTATTACATGGCCTAATTAATGCCTAATCATACACCAAAGGGTACCAAATACTAGAGAGGGTTTACGGTGGTACATTGGGGAGATTATACCCTAATGATCAGAGTAGAACTGTGGTGATAATAAATGAATAAATAGTAGAATCAAGATAATAACAATAGAAAGGTTGATGTAAATCTTCTAGACAGTAGTAATGAACTAGCTCAAGTGACGACAAAAACAAAATGACGAGTATGTCATGATACTACAAAATAAACAGAAATACATGGAAGTAGGAATCAAGTATAGTTTATGTGTAATTAAAGGGAAAATGAATTAAAATGTTATCTCTTATAGTATCACAGTCTAAGGCTCATTATCATTCTCTAAAGCTCCCACACTATGCAAAAATCAAGCATCTGTGATCAGGAACTTTCCTGTGTCCCTGTATTTATCCACTAAGTTTGTACAGGTACTAAATTGTAGTCTAAACGGGTATATGATATACTCAATAAGAAACCACCAATGGTTTCCAAAACAAATATATTATATTCATGAAAACTCTAACCATGTGAAGGTATAACATGTAAATATCTAATGTAAATGAAAAATATAAATGTATCTATAATCTGGGTTGTAACTATGGAAAAACAACTTAGGATTAATATCAGTACATAGAAGAAAAGTATGAAAGTATCAACTAGCAATGGTATACATTGTGTATGTAAGAAGTATAAGACCACATGGTCTAGGTCCCAAGGGTGAAGATCAAGGTGTCCTCCTTGAGTCCATGGAACCAGGAATAGTATCTGATATTCATGGTCTAGGTCTCAAGGGAATAGACTAAGGTGACCTAATGTAGCACCTTGAGATTTTGGGAAATATTTTTTCTCTAATTTATTTAATCTCTTTGATATTTTTCATTTCACACAACATTGGATATTACTTGTGTTATATAAAAACACTAAGTATCGATTGTGTTTCATGAAACACCATGTTAAGCTTACACTATACTGTATACATAGATTATGTTTTGTTATATGAGACACTATGTTTTTATTATGTGACAGGCAATGTCGAGTTCCTTTAATATCTTGCAATATACACAAGGATTAGTTTTATTGAACTATAATATTCTATTAATTTTGGAATTAAAATATTATTATAGCTACCAACGAGCCAATATAATGGGAGGTATGGATAATATTGACTGACTTGTGAAAATATGATTTAAAATTTTACATAATATTAACCCCTTGGTTATCAATTAGTATAAGTGAATGTAATAACTATTTGAAAATAATGAAATTAATTTTCTAAGAAAAACATAATTCAATGTAAAAACATAATTTTAACTCAAAAATTAAACAAAACACTTTTTATTAATGTTTTAAATGATATTTGTATATTATATATTCTATCAATATTTTTGATACTACTCTAATAGATTTGATATGTGTAAGATATGAATAAATCCAATTTTTTTAAAAGGTATGTTTACCTCCTTTTAATGGTGAACCAATATTAAATCTATTTTTTGAAAAGTTGATAATTTTTATTTTATAAAATAAAATTTATTTTTTGAAGGATAATATCAAAATTTCCTTTGGGGAAATTTTTGGTATTTTTCTGAAAAGATTTATTTTTTGATGAATAGGGAAAAACACGGAATATTAAATCAATTTTTTTTTTCATATAATGTATTTTTAAAGATAAATTATATTTTAGTATGGTTTTAATGTATAATTAGATTAATTATACATAAATTAATCCATTAAATTTAATTTTAAGCAATTTTACATTGAAATTGGATATAAAAACAATTCAAACCTTTGGACCATTTTCGCTTTAAAACCTCATCGTCTCATCCTGTCTGTGGGATTAATTTTAAATTAATTTATTCTACATATATGTATGAAATTGGGAAAAATATATTCTATATTTGGAATCATAATAATTTATTATTTCTATTCTTTTCAAATTAATATTTTACGGAAGTGATTAGTGAATGTAGTTTAAATTATTTATAACAATTAAAGTAAAAATAAAATTGCATAGTGGTTAAACCTAAAACTAGGTGGACCAATAAACTAGACACGTGTAATGAATATATTTTTGGAAATATTTTTTTACCAATTACCTTATTTTCTAGAAAATGGAAAATTGTTGGAGGCCTATGATGTAAGGGAGACATCTCAGTAGTGTTGGCCTTTCTATATTTACCAGAATGCCACTCCTCCACTATAAAAGGAAACTCACCCCCTCACTTCACCACACATCTTAAAAAAATATTGGATAATCAAAAAACATCCCAAATAATCTCCAGAATTCCCTCCATTTATCCTAGAGGCCTCAATATTTTTATAAATTCATCCATGGTATCCCTTTGGTGAAAACCAATTGGAGTTACCTAAAGAAGAGGTAACATCCTTCCACAAGATATTTTATTTTATTTTCATTATCCACACCATCAATTATTTTTATTCCCTGATTATATAATAAAACATGTATCCTAAATATACCAATATATTTTATTATAAGGGTTCTACCTGCACTAGCACACACTTCCATCAATTGGGTAACAAACTTACCATTCATTTGTATAGTGGACTACCGCCTCACAAAATGGTGTCATTAATTTTTCTTTAACATATATCATGGTTGGGAATAATGATTTAAATAATAATTTTATATAATATATATGATATTAAAGTTGTATTTATTATACTATAATTATTATATAAAACATACATTCATTATTTCCATTTTTTAAAATACGATAACTTTATTTGTGGATGTGTGGACAATAGCCTCCTCAAAGAGATATGATTTGTTCACACATTGCATGGAATGTATTGAGAATGTAAAGACCCAAAGGTTCATTAATGGAAATCCTTCTTGACCTAATTAAATTTCTCGTTTTGTAAAATGTTTATATAAAATGTTAACTTCTTTGGTCTTATGTTAAGAATTGTGACCATTGCTTTTATAGTTTTTGAATAGTGATCACATGATTAGTATAAATATAAGGCTTTAACAAACCCAATTTACTCGGACAAAGGAAGTGATGGCCTCATCCAGTATAATTGCTCTATACGAAGCCCATTTGTCAGATATTGGAAAAGAGGTGGCACCTTTGGGCTTCGCTCTTGACCAAGCCCAAGCTGAGGTCCATCATGTCAAGCTTGAACGTGACTGTCTACAGGAAAAGTGCAGGTTGATAGAAATTACCACTCGAACGATGTTATCTCAGCCACCCCAAAAGTCTTTCACCATCGCACACCTTACCCTTAAGTTTTATGTGGTTGTTTTAAAGGGTTATGTAACAAATCACTAGTACTATATTCATGTACATTATTTTTTTTGTAAATAATAACGAATATACCTTCTTGTCATTATTGATACATTGTAAATAGTTTTTAAAGTACAAATAATGTTTTTAGTTATTATTTAATTAAGAAATATATTTTATTAAATTAAGGTATTTTTGAATTAAATAATATTTTGATAAAATATTATTATTATTATTAAATTAATTTTATTGTATATAAATGGTCATATAATTTTATGACTGCAATTATAATTTTTATTAAGGTTTGAAAGCCATTTCTATCAAAACCCGTGAATTTTCGATAAATGTTGGTTTTTATTTTAAAAGTGAAAATTAACAAATTTATAAAATTATTTATATAATATAAATGATATTTCTGGAATCAGGACGTCGAAATTATCCAACGGTGAATTTTTTATAATTTTCTGAGATGGTCAAATTGTTGGGTAAAAATTAAATACAGTTTAAATATATAATGTGTTTTATGACATCATAATGACCCAATAGTGATGTAATAAAATACTATAAGCTTTAATTTCTGCCAATATATGTTTTACCAATAAAATAATGTGATTTTGGGTTTTTTTGACTTACTATTAAAAGCATTAATGGACCCCTCATGACTTATTAAACAACTTGTTTTTTAAACTATTTTCCATGGGAGTGTGACTCACCTCCACATAAGCAACCCAATTATTTTAATATGTTCAGAGTTTGGCCCTATAGAATATTATTTTCCTCTTCCCTTTTCCAAAAACCTTGGGCAAAAACCATGAGCTGATTTGTGGTTTGGATTAGTTTAATATAAGGGGTCCCAAACCTAAATAATAAAGAATTCACTGACCTTTCCTATATAAACCCACCCAAGATCCCAATTCCTCCTCACTCAATGCATTTTGAGTTCGTCCAAAATCTTCCGTAATCTCTCTAGAATCCTTCCAAGTTGCCCCAAGCTCCTAAGAAGCCTCTCTCAAGCATATCTCAAGCCTTTGGACGCACACTTCCAAGTAAGGGTTTTTTTCATCCTTTCTCATTTTTGTCCAAATTTTCTTTAAGTTGTTTTTCCCTTTTAATTTCAATTATGAATGTTGGGGTATGGTTTTTCACCTCCCTCATACTGCCCTATTTATTTTTGAATGACGGGAGACCCCTTTCTATCTCATTAAATGCCTCCCATGTACACCCGTTACTATGCCGAAATTCTGAAAGGAACTTCTTTCTCCTCATTTACATTCAAGCAATACTTTTGTATCATGAATCTAAATTCCATTAAAAATGTTTGGAAATGTATATATATGACCTATTTACTGTCCATTACATGTAAATATGATGAGTAACCCCTTTCTCTCTCATCAACCATTTTTATGAATTCTTATGTCACACCGTTACGCTGCCGAAATCGCACCGATTTTCTAAGCCAATGCCATTGTGTAGTGAATACCATGCCCATTTCTCCATCAAGGGTATTCACCTTTATGCACATTTACTTGTTTATTATAAATTTTCATTTATTAATTCCACATTCCTTCATCATGGAATAAATTATTATGTTTTATGAATCAATGTTTTATGATCCATGTGGCACACTTATGCATGAAATGAAATGTTTAAGAAGTGTGCGCCCTTATAGCGCTCCAATGCATTGGGTAAAGTATAGTATCATGATACTTCATGTGCAATGAGTATTGAATCTTGCTAATTCAAGTGAAACGAGGGTTTACTCATGCTTCATGTGCATTGAGGATTTACTCATGCCCCATGTGCAATGAGCCTTGGCTAATGCTAATTCCATGTTAAGTGTTGTTGCCAGATTTCCATGTTATGATTATCATGATTTATCATGCCCTTATGTTCATGTTTCTATTGTTATCTATTGATATTCCTATTATCTTACATGTATTTTAATCCTCATGTATTCCATGTTTATTCCCTTACTGTGCTTTATAGCTCACCCCTTTTCTTATGCATGTCCTTAGGTTATCTCATGCAATGCTAAGTACGAGGGAATGTAGTTGTCATGTAAAGGAAGTTTTCAAGAAAGATGTTGTATTTAATGTTTTAAGTTGTTATGTAATGATCCTAATCCCAAAAGACACTATACCTCTCGATATACCATGTTGTATCAAGTGAATATTTTATGTAATAAATCATGTTTAAGTTTGTAATAAAAGCAGGGTTGTCATAGTTGGTATCAGGGGATAGGTTTAGTTATTTTTTGGATTAGGATTAAAAAACCCTAGTAAAGCCTTAGAGACAATGCTATGTATAATAAAAACATCCCTAAGTTTTTCTAAGTACTGGGTAAGTGGTTTATCAAACAAATACATCCCTATCTGGATACGAGCAGGTTGAGGCGGATCTGGCAAAGATGTATCTAGGGGTAAAACCCGAAAAAACCGCTTTGAGCTAGACTCGAACGGGAACTGGGGAATGACAACGGGCCTTGCTGCACTCTTGGTTACGACACTCCCAGTGGATATGTTTTTATAAATTCACAATCTTAGTATGAAACCTTATTATGGGAATTTAAAAAATGCCCCTAAGAATATATGTTAGAAAGTAGATCATGAAAAGACTAGATTGAAGCCTATAGACTCATGAGTTAAGGAAATAAAAGTTTATTTATAAGTCATAAACTTTTGTCTTTAGATTAGCCTTTATGTGTTACACCCTAACTTTCCTTTTATTCTAGCCAATGTCTGGTAATAGGAGGACTCGAGCTAACAACCGATGTGATGATCAGTGTGATGACTGTACTAATGAGATGCCCGATCCAATGGGAGCGGGAATCGCAAACATTGTCACTCTTCTATCTCATACAACTCAAGATTTGAATAGAAAAATGGGTCAAGAGGAACGTTCACCCCCCCCCCCCCCCAATATAGAACAAGTCGTTATCGAGAGCTTCATGAGAGAAAGGCCTCCTACTTTTAGTGGATCATCTGACCCCACGATCACGGAACAATGGATCAACTCCATTGAAAAGATCTTTTCCATCCTTCAATGTTCTGAACAAGAGAAGGTTATCCTGGTGGGTTATCGTATGGAGGTTTAAGCTAATCAATGTTGGACATTTATCAAAAAATACGAAGCCTGAGGAGGAGATCGAGGTACTGGAATGGAAGGATTTCTGGAAGAGGTTTTTCGATAAATATTTTCCGCGCACCCTCCGGCTTAAGAGGGAAAGGGACTTCCTTTCCCTCAAGAAAAAAGAAGAAGAATCTATTGGAATGTACGAGGAAAAATTCAAAAGCATTGCACGATACGCTTCCAGCTTTGTTGTTACCCCCAAATGCAAGGTTGACTGTTTCTTTGGTGGGATGAAGCCTAGCCTACAGAAAGCATTAGCGATCTGTGACTTCGACAGCTATGAGGAAATTGTCTGATGTTCCCTCAAGGTCGAAATGGAGATCATAGAATCACAGGGGTATCATGGGGACAAGAAGCATAAGGTGGACTTTAATGGTGGTTGTCCAATGGATAAATCCAATGGTGCTAAGAAGATCCCGCACCCCACTTTCCAAAAGTGTGGAAAAAAGCACCTGGGAAATTGCCTCAAGGGTACAAGGAAATGCTTTATGTGTGGAAGAGAAGGGAACCAAGCTGTTAACTGTTGGAAAGAAAGACCCGCGGATAAAACAGATGAGAGGAACACTCTGTTCGAAGCTCAACGGGTTGTTTATTGCTAAAACTGCAAAGAACTGGGGCATTTTTCAAATCAGTTCCCTGAACCAAGGGTTTTAGGAGGCAACCAACAACCTCCAAGGCAGCAAGGAAGAGCCTTTTCCATCACTTCTACCGAAGTGAACCCCGAAAACGAAGTGGTGATAGGTACTCTAGTTATTCATTCAAGAATAGTGAACATACTTTTTGATTCAGGTTCTACGCATTCTTTTATATCTCTAAATTTTAGTAGAACAATCCAAGCACCACTACAAACCATGGAAGTAAAGATGTCGGTGAGTATGGAAAATGGGGAAATCATTGTATACCATGAATATAAGTCTTCTCCTATTATAATATGTGGATTTAATTTCCTAGCGAACCTTGTCATACTCCCTCTAGTGGAATTTGATGCAATTCTTGGCATGGATTGGCTTCCCTATATATAGCCAACATAAATTGTCGGGAGAGGGAAACCACACTCCATATGGGGAATCGACCCCCGATTCTTTACAAGTGTAAGGAGGAATATGAACCTCCATTAGCTCTATCATCTCAAGCATGGATATTAATTCCCTATGAGCACTTTTATCTGGCTCAGATGATTGAGTCCAAGGAAGAAACCATCCTTGAAGAAATGCCAATTGTGAGGGAATTTTCTGAAGTTCTTTCTGAAGAACTGCCCGGTCTTCCTCCTAGAAGAGATGTTGAATTTTCAATTGAAGTTATACCAGGGGCACTTCCAATATCCAAGACTCCATATAGAATGGATTTCGTGGATCTTGAAGAGCTGAAGAAATAACTATAGGAGAATCTGGATAAAGGGTTTATACGCCCATGTGCTTCACCATGGGGTGCACCAGTCCTCTTCGTCAAGAAGAATGATGGGCCAATGCTGCTTTGCATCGATTATCATGAACATAACAAAATCACAATAACGAAGAAGTATCCTCTTCCACGGATCGATGACTTGTTTTATCAGCTACGTGGAGCATAATACTTCTCCAAAGTAGATTTGCGGTCGGGATATTATCAAGTAATGGTGAAGAAGGAATATGTCCCCAAGAATGCTTTTCGTACAAGATACAGGCACTATAAATTCATAGTGATGCCTTTCGGACTCACTAATGCTCCCGAAATCTTCATGCAATTGATGAATAGAGCCTTTACAGATTACCTAGACAAATTTGTTGTAGTCTTTATAGATGATATTTTAATATACTCCAAAACCAAGGAGGATCATGAGGAGCCTTTAAAAACTATACTAGATACTTTGCGTAAGGATAAGCTCAATGAAAATTAAAACAACTGTGAGTTCTGGTTGAAGGAAGTCTCATTATTAGGCCATATCCTCACAAGTAATGGGATTTATATGGATACCTCCAAAACAGATGCAATTGAGGGATGTTTGAGGCCAACATCAGTAACAGATATCCATAGCTTCTTGGGGTTAGCTAGAAATTATCGACGATTTGTGAGAAATTTCTCACGATTGTCCAACCCTCTTACAAAGCTAACTCGAAAGGGAGTTAAGTTTTCTTGGAGTGATTAATGCGAAGAAAGCTTCAAGGAGTTGAAAATGAGGCTTATCACTGTGCCCGTTCTCACTTTACCCACATGTGGGGAGCTTTTTGTGGTATTCAGTGATGCTTCGAAGAAGGGATTAGGTTGTGTGCTGATGTAGAATGATAAATTGATATCCTATGCCTCAAGGAAGTTGAAAATCCATGATCAAAACTATCCAATTCATGATCTGGAGTTGGAGGCGGTGATCTTTTCCTTGAAAATCTAGCGACATTATCTCTATGGGGATAAATGTTAGATATATACTGACCACAAGAGTCTTAAATATATATTCACATAAAAAGAGATTAATATGCTCCAGATAATATGGATAGAGCTCATCAAGTATTATTACTGTTCAATACATACCACCCCGGGAAAGCGAACAAGGTGGAAGATGCCCAAAGTATAAAGGACCCAGTGATTCGAACAATGATGAGAGTTGAGAAGGATCCAATCTTCTTAGATTTGATGAAGATAGACATGGGAATTATAAAGAAGGGAATATCATCAATCCTTTCACAAATGATTGCTCAACCTTCTCTTTTGGAAACGTTAAAGGATGCTCAAAAGGATGATGTGGGAATTCAGGAAAAAGTGGAAGCTATCAAAAAAGGGAAATCCTTAGAGTTTAATGTTAATGAAGACAGAATTGTGCGATTTGGGAAAAGACTATGTGTTCCATAAAGTCCGGAGCTTAAGAAGGAACTTTTGGATGATGCACATAGTTCAAATTTCTCTATTCACCCATAGAGCACAAAGATGTATTGAGATCTCTGAGAAAACTTTTGGTGTGATGATATGAAGAAGGAGATCGTCGAATATACATCAAAGTTCCTAGTATGCTAGAAAGTGAAGGAAGAGAGGTAGAAGTCTAAGGGGATGATGCTTCCATTGCCCATACCATAATAGAAATGGGAGAACATCACCATGGACTTTTTCACCAGACTTCTGAGGACATCCAATGGCAACAATGCAATCTGGATTGTTGTGGATCATCTTACAAAGACTACACACTTCATTGCTATTCGGGAGGATTTCTAATTGGATCAACTGGCACAGATATATATCAGGGAAGTGGTAAGGCTGCATGGAGTGCCACTATCTATTGTGTCTGACCAAGATCCAAGATTCACCTCTATGTTTTGGAAGAGTCTTCAACATGCTCTAAATACTGAACTGAACTTCAGTACGGCATATCATCCTCAAACTGATGTCCAATCCGAGCGGACTATCCAAACACTTGAGGACATGTTGAGAGCATGCTAAATGGACTTTAAAGGAGTATGAGATAAACATATTCCTCTAGTTGAGTTCTCTTATAATAACAGTTTCCACTTGAGCATCCAAATGGCACCATATGAATCCCTTTATGGGAAAAGTTTCAGAACACTGGCATGATGGGATGAGGTCGGTGAACGTAAGCTTCTTGGACCAGAAATGGTTGAGGAAATGGTGGAGAAGGTGAAAACCATTCAGCAGCATATCAAGGCAGCCTAGAGTTGATAGAAGAGTTATGCAGATAATCTTCGACGAGACCTTGAGTTTAATGTTGGAGACATGGTTTTTCTATGGATATCTCCGTGGAATAATGTCATGAGGTTTGGAAAGAAAGGGAAGTTAAGTCCAAGGTACATCAGCCCCTTCGAGATTCTTGATCGTGTTAGGGATGTGGCCTATCGACTAGAACTTCCACCTACCATGGCCAAAGTACATAATGTATTTCATGTATACCACTTAATGAATTACATACCAAACCCTTCACATGTACTATATTCTGAGGTGGTACAGTTGGAGGATGATCTTTCTTATGAGGAGAAACTAGTGAAGATCTTATATCGTATAGAAAAAGATCTAAGAAATAATACAATGCCCCTCGTCAAGGTGTTGTAGCGAAACCACAAGTTTGAAGAAGCGACTTGGAAATCGGAGGAAATGATGAAGCTGAGTTACCCACATCTGTTTTAGTGTGGGAAAAGGAAATTTCGAGGGTGAAATTTCTTAAAGGGGGAATATTGTAACGACCCAATGTTTAATTAATGGAAATCCCTCTTGATCTAATTAAATGTTTCATTATGTAAAATTTTTATATAAAATTTCAACTTCTTTGGTTTTATGTTAATAATTGTGACCATTGCTTTTATAGTCGTTGAACAGTTATCACATGATTAGTATAAATATAAGGCTTTAACAAACCCAATTTACTCAGATAAAGGAAGTGGTCGCCTCATCCAGTAGAATTGCTCCATACAAATCCCATTTGTCGGAGCTCGAAAAAGTGGTGGCGTCTTTGGGATTCACTCTTGACCAAGCCCAAGCTGAGCTCCATCATGTCAAGCTCGAACGTGACCGTCTATGGGAAATGTGGAAGTTGATAGAAATTACCACTCGAGTGATGTTATCCGAGCCACCCCAAGAGTCTATCACCACTGCACACCTTACCCTTAGGTCTTCTGCGGATGTTTTAAGGGGTTGTGTAAAAAATCGCTAGTACTATGTTCATTTACATTATTTTTCTAATATATAATAATGAATATACCTTCTTGTCATTGTTGATACATTGTAAATACTTTTTAAAGTACAAATACTATTTTTAGTAATTATTTAATTAAGAAATAAATTTTATTAAATTAAGGGATTTTTTAATTAAATAATATTTTAATAAAATATTATTATTATTATTAAATTAATTTTATTATATATAAATGATCATATAATTTTATAAATGCAATTATAATTTTTATTACGGGTTGAAAGCCATTTCTGTCAAAACCCGTGAATTTTTGATAAATGTCGGGTTTTATTTTAAAAGTGAAAATTAACATATTTAGATAATTATTTAGATAAAATAAATGATATTTATGGAATCAGGACGTTGAAATTATCCAACGGTGAATTTTTCATAATTTTCTGAGACATTCAAATTTTTTGGTAAAAATTAAATACCATTTAAATATATAATGTGTTTTATGACATCATAATGACCAAATAGTGATATAATAAAATACTATAAGAATTATGTTCGGCCAATATATGTTTTACCATTAAAATAAAGTAATTTTGGGTTTGTTTTACTTACTTTTCAAAGCATTAATGGACCCCTCAAGACTTACTAAACATCTTGTGTTTTTAAATTATTATCTATGGGAGTGTGACTCAGCTCCACATAAGCAACCCCATTATTTTAAGAAGTTCGGACTTTGTCCTTATAAATTATTGTTTTCCTCTTCCCTTTTTCCAAAAACCATGGGCAAAAACCATGATCTGATTTGTCATTTGGATTAGTTTAATGTAAGGGGTCCCAAACCTAAATAATAAAGAATTCACTCACCTTTCGTATATAAACCCACACAAAATCCCACTTCCTCCTCACTCAAAGCCTTTGTAGTTCGTCCAACCTCTGCCCTACTCTCTCTATAATCCTCCCAAGGTTCCCCAAGCTCCCAAGAAGCCTCTCTCAGGCCTCTGTCAAGCCTTTGTAAGCACACTTCCAAGTAAGTGTTTTTTCTTCCTTTCTCATTTTTGTCCAAATTTTCTTTAAGTTGTTTTTCCCTTTTAATTTCAATTATTAATATTGGGGTATGGTTTCTCACCTCCATCATGCTTCCCTCCTTATGTTTGAATGATGAGAGACCCCTTTCTCTCTCATTAAATGCCTCCCATGTACACCCATTACTATGCCGAAATTCCGAAAGGAACTTTTCTCTCTTCATTTACATTCAAGCAATAATTTTGTATCATGAATATAAATTACATTAAAATTATTGTGACATATATATATATGACCTCCTTACTTTTCATTACATTTAAATATGATGAGTAACCCATTTCTCTCTCATCAACCATTTTTATGAATTCTTATGTCTCGTCGTTACGCTGCCGAAATCGCACCGATTTTCTAAGCCAATGCCATTGTGTAGTGAATACCATGCCCATTTCTCCATCAAGGGTATTCAACATTATAAAAATTTACTTATTTATTATTATGTTTCATTTACGAATTCCAAATTACTTCATCGTGGAATAAATGATCATGTTTTATGAATCCATGTTTTATGATCCATGTGGAACACTTATGCATGAAATGAAATGTTTAAGAAGGGTGTGCCCTTATAGCGCTCCAATGCATTGGGTAAAGTATAGTATTATGATATTTCATGTTCAATGAGTATTGAATCATTCTAATTCAAGTAAAATTAGGGTTTACTCGTGCTTCATGTGAAATGAGGATTTACTCATGCTCCATGTGTAATGAGCCTTGGCTCATGCTAATTCCATGTTAAGTGTTATTGCCACATTTCCATGTTATGATTATCATGCTTTATCATGCCCTTATGTTAATGCTTCTCTTTTTATCTATTTATATGCCTATTTTCTAACATGTATTGTACTCCTCATGTATTCCATGTTAATTCCCTTACTGGGCTTTATAGCTCACCCCTTTTCTTATGCATGTCCTCAGGTTATCCCATGCAATGCTAAGTACGAGGGAATGTAGTGGTCATGTGAAGGAAGTTTTCAATAAAGATGTTGTATTTAATGTTTTATGTTTTTATGTAATGATCCTAATCCCCAAAGACACTAGACCTCTCTATATTTCATGTTGTATCAAGTGAATATTTTATGTAATAAATCATGTTTTAGTTTGTAATAAAAGCAGGGTTGTCATAGAGAATGATTTTAGTAAATTTATAGGATATGTTTGAAATAATAATTATAATGGAATTATAATATATATATATATACCTATATTTCATTTAATTTATTTATTTTAATATGAATAAAATACAGAAACAATGTTCATGCATATGTACAACCTACCATGTCTATGAACAACGTATTCCATTTCATATTTCTATATTATATAGACTGTTTTAAATATTAACATACTGAATATATATGAAATTTATGTCATATTTTAGAATATTTAAATAATTAAATGATTATCTAATTAATAGGACCCAGAATAACAAGTCAAAAAATATGAAAAATAAAGCAAATATTAACTGAAACATAAAATTAACATGGAATTGTTAATAAATGCATAATATAAATAAGTAATAAAATAATTAATGTTATTAGATATAAGAATATGGTTATGTGTCATAATTATAATAAACATATATTTAATATACATGAGGTTTGAATTTGTATGAGGAATGTAAAGACTTAAGGTAAGGGGATTTCTCGTCTCACTTTTATTTTGGTGTGATTCATTCCTTATTGACCACTCATTTATTCTGTGTGATGTATATAATTCCCATGAATATATTCTATGATTATTATCCATAAATTTATTTTTATTTATGTAACCATTAAATTATATTTATTTTTTGGAATTTATGTTTCCAACATTACTAAATCTATAATGTTATTTTTTTCTCAATTTTACTTTTTTGAGATACATGTCGTGTTATGAAAATATATTTTTCTATGGTGTGTATATACTATACTTTGATAGGTTATATCATAAATTTCATTCATTGATGATATTTTATGCTTCATGTAATGTTATTATATCATGTGTATTATGATCTAATGTTACCAAAGTGCTAATATTTTATTGCTACAATCTCATCATTTATCGGCATCGTTTAAAATTATACTTTTATTGATGAAATATTATGAACCATCTCTCAATAACACTCATGAATTGACTTATACTCATGTTATTAATGATATCTTCATGTATTTCTGTAATGTTTCCTCTCTTTGGTATTTAATATAACTAATAAATTATTTTTAAGAAAACATGACTTTATCTCTCTCTTTGGCTAGGAATCTGTGTTCTTTCAAAACAATGTTTTCTAAAAAGGGTTTTGAAAATGTTTTCTGTTTTAAGGGTGTTTTAAATATTTTTATGATTACTTTTTATGTTTTCAAAGGAAAATGATTTCAATTTTTTTGAGCTTCTTTTTTATGCTTTCAGGTAAAATGTTTTTCAAAATATATTAATGCATTAATTATATATTTTTAATATATATTCAATAAAAAAGGTTTTTAAAAGGTTTTAATTATTTCTTTATTATTTTTAAAATTATTTTCATAGAAAATCGTTATCAAAAAGTTTTCAATCTTCCATTATATGTTTTCAAAGAAAGGGGTTTTCAAAAAAATTTCAAGATTCCATTATATGTTTCCAAAGAAATTCTTTTTCCAAATGTTTCAAGATTCCATTATATGATTTCAAGGAAAAAGGTTTTTAAAATGTTTTATATCTTCGGTTATAAGTTTTCAAAAGTAATTTTCAAAGAAAATGGTTTTCAAAATATATTATGTTTTAAAATGTTTTTTTAAATAAGAAAGAATATTTTCCTCAAGAAGTGATTTTTTAAATATTTCTCCTAAATTATGTTTCATATTTGATGAAATCCATTGGTATTACTATTGAATTCCTAGGTATATGATCAATGTTTTCAATTCATATTATTTATATTAATGATTTATATTTTGAGGGAATTATGATTATGAAACTCATTTCTTTATCATAGGTAATATTTTTATGAACCTATTTCTCTTTCACAGGTAATATGTTTATGAAAACCATTTCTATTTCACGGGTTATATGTATATGAAACTTATTTCTCTTCCATGGGTTATATAATTATGAAACATTATTAATTTCATGGGTTTTGATTTGATGAAATGATTATTATAACTATCTATTTTACATAGGTTATGAGAGGATTACATATTTATGATTCCTGTTACATTTCATAGGTTATGAAATGTTGAATTTTTATGATCTAGTGAAACACAAATGTTTCATTTCATTATGAGATGGGTGGGACCTCTAATGAATTGGGTAAATATTTATATTTCATGAGATATACATGGCTGGAACAAGGATTTAACTCAGTTCAGTAAAGGAATTTGTTTGCTAAGATGGTCTTTGGAGTGAAACATGACTACTAAGATAGTCATGGGAGTGAACCACGACTACCTAGATGATATGGGGAGTGAACACATAATACTAAGATGGCCTTTTCACTGATTCATTGACTTCTTTAGAAATAATTCTACATGCTTATGTGTCTTCCATTATTATATGTCATATTTTTATGTTATACCCTCTTGGATTATGTTTCCCTTTACGATTAATATCTTATTAAAAGTCAATATTTATTAAATGATTCATGTTTAGGATATTTGATATCTAGGGAATGATCTTATTATGTTATGATCATCTTCTCATACCCATATGATCATGTTTTTCTTACATATCTCCCATGTTTACCCTTACTGAGCATATAAACCCACCCCTTTACATTGTTTACTTTTTATAGGTTATGAAAAAAGGTTTTAAGTAGAAGTACTAAAGTATAATAGGGAACCATTTAATATCTTTCACTGAGTTATAATATTTTGTTCCAAGTTTCCAAGGATTCAAAACTATTATGGTCCTTAGATATATGCATTTTTAATATGCTGAATATTCATATAAAATTATGGAATACCCATGTATGTTTAGTAAGGGTCTCTATAGTTGGTATCAAATGAAATAATTAGTCCAAATTTGGAAGGTATAATGAAAAAACATTAGGGATATCCCTAGGGATATTTATAAGGATATTTATAGATATGTATGTAAGGAAAATCCTATGGATTCATAGATTTAAAAGTAAATGTCCTAATTTAGGCATCCTATAAGTGATTTTTTCTCATTATGTGGGTTTCCTCTATGATTAGTATCGCTCACATTATGATTTTTGTTTTAGAAAATGAAATGAACCAGAAAAAATAATTTTAATAAGGAATCTGATGAATAATTCATTGACTATGAGAACCCAAAGTGGATGAAGTATTGAGAGGAAGATATTATGATTTTTCCTAATCATCTATGATGTTATATGATTAAAAACATGAGATTAATATATATTCCTAATGCATAAAATTATAGGATTATTGGATTTTATAAAAGTTCACATGAAAATGAACATCAAAAAATGAAGATTCATCTTATTACATGTCAAGGAGATGGGAAGAAGAACCTATATGAATAACTACAATGGAGGAGAAAATGATATCTATTTGTAAAAAATGATCATATAGTGATGAATTGTTATGGAGTTCAATGTGTTATATATATATAATATGGGAATTACCCAACTCAATGTCCTAACCTAAGAATTTATTTCTAAACCAAGGAAGGACCTATTCCATGCTAACCATTAAAGAGTAAGGATTTAATAATTATTTATTTGGATTCAATAATTTTTAATGGTGAATTATGAAAGTATTGTTCAAATTATGTTTATTCTAACGATTTACAAGAATATTCTAAATGGTTCCGATGGACTAGAAATGTGATTTAATGGAAAGATGATATTAATGGAAAATAAGAGACTAATATAAGGATAACCATTTATATATTCCTATGGTTGAGACCATGATGTTTGGATAAATATATTTTGGTTATGAATGAGTAAATTGGATGGTAATAATTACTTTAGAACTGATTAATGATTTTTTTTAAATGTAGTTTTTAATATCATGGATGGTGTTTACATATTTTTTAAATTTAAGTAATATATCCAACAAAATCCGGAATAAGGAAAAGTGAATTATTTCAATAAGTATTTATGTTTATTCAGGTAATTAACATGTTTTAAGAGAATACATGATGAAGGTATTCACATTTTTTGTATGTGAAGAATAATAGATGATTTATTATATAATAGGAGATCAATGCTATTCTATTTTTGAAAAATTCGGTGAACTTGTTTCTAATGTTCTTGACTTATATCTTTCAGAAGGGTTATAAAGTTAAATATTTATGGAATAGTTTATGATAAACTTCAGAAGATGTTTTATAGATCAAATTTTTCATGACCAATCCTAGTGGGGCTCATGTCCTGACAACCAAAATCCTACCTTCTATAGGCTAGGGATGATGAATAGTCCTAGGTAGGCATATCCCACAAATGGGTGGAAATAAGAATATATATTTCTACACATGCACACATTTATAATCCACAAATTTTGAAATGTAAAAACCTCTAAGTAAACCATGCATGAAAAAAACTATATCCCACAACCAGATTACCAAAATGAATGTGAGGGAATGTAAACATGGCAATAATACAATCTGATAAAAAGGAAAGTATGTAAACAAGTTCCTGAATGTCACCCACAGAAAACCGTACCAGATCCAACATGATTTCAATGTATTGGGTCTATTGTTTGAAGAAGTAGGAACACCACGATCTGTCTAGTCATAGAAGGCACCATTCAGCCCGGGTCCATCCTAGAATTTGTAAGAAGGTCTCTCATCTACATATGACATGACATGGGTGGGAAAATCCCATAGAGGGGTGAGTATAAAAATACTCATAAGGACACCCAGAAAACACAAATAGATTCCTGAAGGAAATGAATATTCATCTATACACTATTATATATCTAAAACATATATCATGAATATCAATATATACCCAAACCAATATACGAAGTCGAGAGATAAGCCAGAACTACAACACACCAACCCTAGGGATTCATCTCAAAGATTACACAAAGCACTCATTTGGGAGAACGAGCTCCTGAGTCTGATAGCACTAATGACATATGTCTAAGAAGTATTGTTCATCAGAAACCATAATGATAGAGATACACTAATATATCTAAAGAGAGAGATATGATACATTAGAGGAGGATCACATCTAGGACCATGGGGTGATACCAAAAACTCCATCTAGATTAACCCGCTATGTAGAGGGTCAATGACCATGTTGTTTTGATCACATCAATACCAAGAAATCTACCTAGGTCATTAATAGGAAAAGAGGATCCTACACAAGGCTTCTTTGGGGATTCCAAATACTATATCTAGGATGTTCTGCTGAATGGGTCATACTCTTATGAGTAGGAGATGATAACAAAAAACAATCAAGGGAATGATAAATGGAATGAACTCTAAGTAAACTCTGCCAAGATATGTTGGATGATAGAATCAATTCATATAGAAATAGATGGTGGACAATGAGTTGTAGTAACACACATTGTGTCCTTTGACCTCGGGTACTGCCCGTGTAAACATCCCATGTCACAAGAATTATGTATAAGATAAAACCCACCATAGGTCTCAATAGAATACTATAATTGTCAAAGTTGGAACACCATAGACAATTTGTCAATTGGATGTACAGTATTAAGGTTATGGTGTTAGTGAAATGGTCTGATGTAGGTCCAGTCCGACCCACCAGACCTAGCCCATCCCACTGGCCGACTCGACCCAGCCCACTAGGCCTTGCCCGAACTGGATCACTGGGCCCACTGGGTAGCATGTCCCCTCCCGTTGGTCCTACTCCAGCCCGCTAGACTAATCAGGTCCACTAGGCCTTCTATGATCTGCCTGGCCCACATCGCATCTACTAGCTCCTTTGGCCCAGTTCCTATGTGTTCACCCCATTGTGTCATGTAGCCTCGTCGCATCTCCTGACAACCTAACCATGTGGCTCTGCTCATCAGGTCCCTGGATGCTTCACCGCACCCATTGGCTCACACGGCCACCTATCGTAGTCCGCAACCACCCACCCCACCAGCCATAACATAGCCCCACTGTGCAGCTAGAGTCAACCAGAGCTACTGCCTCAGCCGCTGGTATGTGCTGCCACATATTCCATTTTGCGCCACCATCTTGACCAAATCATGTCTTGCCATCTTCATCACACCTCCTCTCTGTTATGCCAAACTCATATCCATATATTTGGATCTTTTCACCATAAATAAGGGACATAATGATCTATCATTCTCATAGAGGTTTCAAAGAATGAGTAGGAGTTGAAGAAAACAAGAAAATTGAGGGAGAGAAAAATGCACAAGAGGGCCTGAAGAATGAATATTTTCTTTTGTTCGTGTCGGCCTCAATTCATCTTTGTTATAAGGATAACGAAGTTGAATTCAATAAATCACGCAAAAACAAACCCCAAAATTTAATAAACATCCTAGAACGATCAATCTGTTGATCAATTTATTCATTGATTTATCCACATTTATTGTGAGAACAAAATAATGGGGAAAACAAAAATAAAACAACTTCACTACCACATTGGGTTCAAATTCCAATTAAGAACGAATTTTCTCCATGATCATCGCTGAGATCCCTTGATTTCTTCATTCACTGATCATAAATCCACGATCCAGTCATCGTTCATGACTGAAAAATCCATTAATATATCCCTAGTGATTCTCCGGAGTTCCCATGGTTATGCCACTAACCCTAGGAATTCTGTATAAAGATTATTTTAGAGTAAAGGTCATCACTACATAAAAATAATTTTTCATTAAATTATTTAATGATGATTACATAATTTTCCGGTATTTCCATAGAAGACCCACGCTGAATAATGTTAAGTCATGTCTAGGGTAAAACAACTACTTTGAGTTCAATAGAACTCTTATATTTTTTATCCTGAAACCCATTTAGGATTTATTTCACTTTTCAGAAAAGATGTGTGCACATGCTATTAAAAAAATAACATTTAAAAAAAAATCAGAGAACACCATGCATTGGAATCACACAATGCCTCAGTACAGGGTCTCATAATTTTTATAATTATTTTCTAAAAATACAAAATAGTAAAATACAAGTCTTTAAATTATCCCAACCTTAGGTATTTACATCCCCAAAATCAAAGACAAGGGCTACACAAACAGATGTGGGTATTTCACATGAATATGAGCCTCCCTCTCCCATGTTCTCTTCTAGAGATTCTAGTGCTACCACCAGACACACAGCAAGGGAATCACTCACCCACAATGGATCCTCTCCTATCCATCCTCGATATCCACCGGGTACTCAAAAAAATTATCTCCATCCACTATGTGTATATCTCCCCAGTTGAATACTTGTTATTGGTCATGCATGTACCTCCTCATATTCCATATGTGGAAAACTTCACATACCCAATTCAACCACGGGGGAAGATCATGGTGGTACACCACCTCACAGACTCTATGCATCATCTGAAAAGGACGATGAAACTCAGAGATAACTTGTCACCCCGACCAAATATCCACAACCCACTTTGAGTTGATACCCAAAGGAACACATGGTATCCCTCCTCGAACTCCAAAGGCCACCATATCCAATAAACATATGACTTTTCCAGCTTTTCGCAGTCTTCATCCATTCCCGGATGATCTACACCTTCTCAAAAATAGCTCAAACAAACTCCAAAAGTCTTCTATAGTCCCTTCTATACCAAGAATGTAAACAATCATAATCACCTGGAACAATCCTCAATGGAACTCTGTGAATCTGAACTATATCCTATATGGAGAGGCATCCCAACCCCTCTACTGAACTATTCTGTGGGATAGCTAGAAATTGGGTTGGCCTAGGGAGTCATTCATTGATCAAACAGAAAAAAGAATGTCCCCTTGATGTATGTGGTAACCCCATCACGAAGTCCATCAATATTGAATCCCACTTCCATTCCAGCACCTTAAGGTGTTGAGTGAAACTCACTGGAACCTAATTCTTTGCAAAATATACAACTCCCCTCTTCATTCATAGCCACCAGAACTCACATTTGATGTCCCAGTACATATTCGCCTCACTTGGATGTACTACCAAAGGGGATATATGGAACTACCTTAGATCCTTTTCTTACAACCCCACTTGTATTACCATGCATCCTTTAAAAGTAATCATGTGTTCCCCACCTTTTAAATATCCATCAGGGCCATGCCCTATGAATAACTAAGCACGTAGAGTCTCACAGTCATTATCCCCAAGCTATTCCTCCCTAACGTTTCGCAAGAGTGTATGGGTAACAATAATAAACTGGAGGTAATATCCCCCATACTTATATATAACTAAAAACTATAATGAGAGTAACTACTCTGATGCCTCAACCAGTAATTGTGAACTCGACCTCATGCTGAGAGAATCTGCCACCACATTCCCTTTCTCTATAGTATAGTTAATCTCAAATCCATAATCCTATAAGAATTATAGCCACCTCCTTTCAATCCAGTTTGGATCCTTATGAGATATGATATACTTGAAACTATTGTGTCCAAAGTAGATGATAAACTTCTTTCCCGTCATGTAGTGTCACCATAGCCTTAATGAAAATACTACCAATTCCAACTCAATATTATGGGTCATGTATTTCTACTCATGTGGTCTCAACTGATGTCAACCATAGGCAATCAATGCTTTCCTCTGCATTAGAACAAAACCAAGTCCAGTTCTAGATGCATCATAGAACACTACATAATCGACACCCTCCCCCAGTAATCTCAAGATTGGGACACTCATAAATCTATGCCTCAACTGATGCAAAGCCATTCAACACTTCTATGTCCACAAAAAATGCTTCCCCTTTAGGGTTTAATCTATCATATGTGCTGATATCCAGGAGAAATCATGTATGAATCTTTGATAATAGCCTACCAGCCCATGGAATCCCCTCACCTTCATCACTCTCCTAGGTGTCTCCTAGGCATACCCATCCTTGACCTTTGCAGAGTTCACTACTACTCCATATACTAAGATAACATGTCCTAAAATGTGGACCTCCTAAATCCAGAACTATCACTTTGAGAGTTTCCCATAATGCAGGTGCTCTCATAGTACACCCATAACCATCCGTAAGTGTCTCGTGTGCTTCTCCTCATATTCCAAGTACACAAAGATATCTTCGATGAAGACTACCAGAAACCAGTCTATGTACAACTGGATGATCCAGTTCATAAGTACCATGAACATTGTAGTGTAATTATTTATGTTGAAGGGTATCCCCATGTACTCATAATGACTATAGAAACATCTAAAATCCATCTTCTGTATATCCTCGTATTGTACATGTAGCTGGTGATAGCTTGATCTAAGTTTAACATTTAAGAACCATCATTCCACTCTCAACTGATCTAAGAGGTCATAGATCCTCAGTAGTGGATTATTTTTCTTCACCATTTCCTACTTCATGCACTGGTAATCCACAAATAAACTCAAGATATTGTCTTCCATCTTAGAAAAAAACCAGGGCCACCAAGTTTGAAAACATTAGGTCTTATGAATCCCTTTCTCTACCAATCCTCCAACTGCACCCTCATCTTGCAAATCTCTACGGGAGCCATTCGATATGATGGTGAGGATTTTGGTGCTGTCTTGGGGTGTATGTCAATGTATAATTCTATCAAATGAAGAGGATGTAATCCCCAAACCTCTCCAAGAATTATGTCCTCATACTCCACCACTACTACGAGTAATTGGAGACTCCTAACATCTACTACACCAACGGTAAATCTAGCCAAGTGATATGAGATCAGCTTCACCCTCCTATAAATGATTCCATCCTATACTGCAAAGGTTTTTTTTCACCAAAAAAATAAAACCTCATTCCATATCTACCTAAACACTACATCCTTCACCTAAAATAGTGAATCTAGGCATGGATTTATGATACCCAATCCATACCAAGCATGATGTCATATGGCCTTAATGCTGCCACCAAGAGTTTACTAATGAAACTATCACCTCCAAGAGTAAGGTCACCTTGTCGGAATAGATGTGTGATCATTGAGTCTCCTCTCATATGTGTCTCTAAGTGTAAGGGTTGAGTCAACTATTTTACCGAAATCTCATGTTATCGAACAAGATTTGTGTCAGGGAATAACTAGCATCTATGTCTATCCGTATGGAATTCAGATTATAAAATACATTGATAGTACCTCGAATCATCTGTAGATCCCCATGGACATAATCCTTGACCTCATGCAGCTATCCCCTCCCCTTTCCTTCAGCCCCCTAAGCCTAGTGTGGAAAATCTATGGGTGGTGGTGGTAGCAAGTCGAAGCGTCGACCACCCGCCATTGCTCTCCTAAGTCCCCTCCCATGTTAACTACCATATGGATCTACTTGCTCTTACCTCTGCATCTACCTCGATGGTCAAACCACTGTCACCCAGTCAACAACACGACATGTTAGACAATCATGGGCAAGATGTCCCATGCCATCACATGAGCAGAATGGCCTCTCCATAGGCTTGCTGGATCCACCCTGTGAACCATGAACTAAAAATCCTCTATCATGGGACATCCTCCTGAAACGTCTTCCATATTTAGAACCCTGAGACTGACGTCAGCTCCTTTCTTCCAAGGTCTCTTCACCTGCATACCCTCAGCTAACTGTCATCGGTTGTCTCTACTCATCCAAGAATCTCTCCACCTCTAAAGCCTACTCAATCACCCCATCATAAGTAGGAATGATCATAGGTACAATAATATCTCAGATGTCTCTACATAGACCTCGCTCGAAGGTTTGAGTATAGAAGTATTGATCCCTAACCATATTCATTGAGTACCTAGACTAGTTGTCGAACCTTAATGAATAATCATATACTGTCATACTACACTATTGGAGAGGAAGAAGCTCCTATATACGTAGAACCCTCAGTGTAACTGAAAAAAACTCTTATCTGAAGAGGAGCTCAAACACTATCCACAAGAGCATCACTAATTCATGAGTTTGGATAGAAAAACTCCACCATTGTCCTGCTAATTCCTATTCTACGCTCACTGCCAAGATCAACATATGATACACTGGTGTCCTGACAAGATGGAAAACTCGAGTCACCAACTCAAGATAGTCCTTAAATGCCTGAGGGTCATGTTGGCCTCAGAACCTAAGGGGTCTCTTTCTTTGAAACTCATGAAGTGTGCTCAGCATGCACTCCTTGTCTGCTGGTATTGCAGGTAAAAGGGAAGCTCTAGATGTTACGATACAGCTGGTGCACCACCTTGATGTATCATCTGGGAAACCTATCCCAGTAATGAACCCCCATCACTGAGGGGGTCTTCCTCAAGAGAGAGCTATTGAATCCTTTCTTGGATGCATCAAAGATGCTTCCTCTAAGAAAAAATTATGTACCAAAGTCAAAGAGTATTTCTGGACAGCTAGCTCAAGAAGGACATAGAAACCACAAAACATTCCTATATAATGCATATACCATTGTTTTCCTAATAACCAAGGTTATCATGTACTGATTCAAAAATAAAATAATTAGAGTCCTGGTGTATGGATACGTAAGCCACTGTACCAACACTAGAATCCCTACCTTGAATTCTGAACTCGAAACACTTAACATTGATTCCCCAAACCATTCTCACAGACTCCTGTTCCTAAAGTTGAACTGACCAATCTAATACCACTCTGTCATGACCTATCCCACTGGGGCTCTTGTTATGAATACCCCAAGCCCGCCTCTAATAGGCTAGGGGTTGGTGACCTACACCATGTAGCACCCCAAGGTTTTGAAAATAATTATTGAATGCATGAAACACTAAGTCACTACAAAACAACACATTTTATTATCTAGCTGTTAAACACAACTTTGCCTCTACTATGCTTCGAATTTCAAAAAACGACCATCTAGAGTTGTGATCAGTATGTTATTTGGAGTCTGATAGAAAAAAAATTGATTTCTTGGTGAATAGTAACATACCCTTATGAATAGTAATATTAATAGTAATATGAACCTTGTGAATAGTAAATAATGATATTATTTTATTCCCTTAGGATAATAAGATAATGAGATCTAAAATAATTTATCAATGTGATATAAAACTAATTATACCTTATGTTTTTTATTTTTCGAATTAAATATGATTTTATTTGAAAATTTAATAAATAATATTTAGAAATTTATTTTTGAAAAATGGAGTTCAATTTTGAATGCTAAACATTAGAAAATGGTTAGGGTGAATTTTTGGGAATTTTCTAAAATTCAGGAAGTTTTTATGAAAAGTGAAATTCCGTAAAATACCGTACATACAAATTATTAGTCTAATACACTATTTATGACAAAATCAGTGATTCAAGGACACTTGGTTAGAAATCACATGTACTTATTAATATTAGGGGTCACATGAAACAATTCTGTTGGTTTTCTTGAGTGAAATAATAAAATAATGTGTAAAATATTCAAAATTCACTCCTCTCTTTCACTATAAAAAACCCCCATCACTCCCTCTTCTCTTCACTCATCTAATCCTTGAAGCACCTCAATGTTCATCCCAAATTGCATTCCATAGTCACTCCCCCCATCCAAGAATTCTTGGTCTTTCCAAATGACCAAAACCCCTTCCCTTAAGGAGGTTCTCAAAGAAGTTATTTCAAGTGGTAAAGCACCCTTCCTTTTACATTTTTTTCATTTCAATTTATCTTCTTTTGTTATCCTCTTTCCACCTATTCTATCCAAAGGACCATGATAAATATATTATAATATATATATACATGAATTATATCATGTTAATTTAATAACCATAATCAATATTTCTACTCTCTCCATTTTATTTCATAATCAAAATCAATGTCCATGAGGTTCCAATTTATAACCTTCATGGACAATGAAGTTTCTTTCATCAATTTATCCTTAATTAATGATCATGAAACAATTTTTATGGTTTAAACAGACTATTATATATGTGTTATAACCTAATTAATATTCAGTAACCAGTACACGTACATATTATTAAAACATATGACCAAACTGGTTCCTAAAAATCAAAATACCGCTCAAATATTCTAAGTGAAAGTCATTAATATTTCCCCTAATGATTCATCCTCTTCCCATGTAACCAAATGTTATAATTCACCATTAACATATATGGATGTTCATATAAAATATGTAATTTAAATTATTGAGATTTCCATCCATTCCACATGAGTTCCATTACTTAAAAAAAGTTAACCAATTTTAAAAATCAAGAAAACAAACACTCAGAACGACAGAATTCAATATAATAACTTATCAATAAGCACATAAATGAACTAAGAAGAATTATTATAAACTAAATAAATGTCTAATATGTTCTAAAATAATTTATTAACATGTCTAATTTCATATTCCAATACCTCAGGTTCAACATTGGAACACATTCATCTTTAAGGTAAGGGTTTTCCACCCGGACTTCCATTTTCATTGGGGTTACTATTATTGTCTAATTACCTCAATGAAATTATTATGTATTATTATTTAGTCCTCATAAATTATGTTTGAGTGTTATACATATTTTTACCAACCATAATCATTCCTTATTTTATGGTTATTTACAAATTTTAAAAGTAACTTTCAAAAAAAATTCTGAAATACAAGCTCGATTCAAGAGAATTTATCAAATTCTTACCTATTTTAAAGGGAACTATATAATCTGTTTTTGGAAACCATTATCTTTATAAAATCACTCATTTTATTTTTAAAATAATATCTTACTTTACTTATTGTTTTATACAAATATTTTTCCATAATTACTCTTCTTTTCAAAATAAAAGAGCATTTATCTCAAGAATTACTCAATGATTTTATAAGAGTATTTTCTTTTCTTTCAAAACTCTTATTGATTGTTTTATATTATTGGGATTATTATTTTATGATATCATCTAAAATATTTATTTGGAATGTTTATTACTAGTTTTATTGTGGATGTTCTATCCTAAAACCATTCACCAATTTACTCTAAATGGTTAGTGTTTAAGCTTAATGATCAGGGAAAGTTGTTGACATTTCATATGTGAGTTTAAATTTGACTTTATATTTTTTTATATTTATTACCACTCATATGAGGAATTAATTTGACTTATTATGTGATATTTGGGGCCCTCTATATCCCCTCCATGCATCGATAGGTCTCTTAGACAAATAGACATGGACTTGGCCAAGGTCATGACCATTTTGAGATATGGTTTTGGAAGAGACCTTAATCATTTTTAGATGTCTTGGCTGAGGAATTGAAACTATGTTTCAGAATGTCTGGCATATGAAATTACATCATTATGAATCTTGTAATTTAAATTTCATGTGGTTATTAAATTTGTAGAATACTCATGATTATGTGGTAATTAATTACTAACTTATTTTCCATCCATAATGTGTCTAAGTTTATTATTTCCAAAGGAATGTGTTTTCAATTATTCACCATGCCTAATGTTTATGTTTCTGTTATTTTCCACTGTATTTCTTACTCTTAATGAGTGTTTAAGATCAGTCTTTTCTTATGCTTCATTTTCCTAGATATGAAGATATAAGTTATGAGTGACTTGCAAGCATAATATAGGAGGCATGGATGTTTCTAATGGAATGAATTAGTGTTGTATTTCTATTATTGATGTAATGTTGAACATATATATGTATCTTGTTTCCAAAATATACTAAAATAATTGGTCCTTTTGGATGCATATTCCTTGTTTATATGCTAATGTAATAAAATAAGGCATGGCTCTAAGAAACTCGGGTCGGGTCCTTATACACCAAGTAAGAATATCCCAAAAATGGGAGTCTTATACTTAAGTTGCTGCACACACACACACACACACATTTCCAGGCCACAAATACTAAAATTTAAAAACTCTAAGTAAACCATGCTTACAAACCACTATATCCCATAACCAGAGTACAACAGTGAAAGCTCTAGAAAGTAAACAGGACCAGAATACAAGCCCACCCAAAAGATATTCATTATACAAGTTACTAAAACTCATCCACATAAAACCCTACCTGATGAAACCTAAAGGAAAGGTAATGGGGATACTTTCTTCTGTCGTTGGAACCCCATGGTTTTTCTAATCTCACAAGGCAGGGTTTGGCCCTAGTCCACCCTTGAATCTATCAAAAGGTCACTCATCAGCACAGGACAAGACATGTGCGGGCAAAGCCCATGCAAGGGTGAGTATAACAACACATAGTAGGACACCCCAGAACCACAAAGCAGTACACGAAGTAAATGAATATTCATCTCTACAAAATTATATGACTATATCATATAACAAGAATATCTGTATATACACAAAATAGGACATGTAGTCAAGAGAAATACCACAACTACCATACACCACCACTAGAGATTCAGCTCGAAGATTTCACAAAGCACTCATATGAGAAAATGCCTCCCATAAGTCTGATAGAACTGATGATGTTTTCCTGAGAAGTACTATTTTTTAGAAACCATCATGAGAGATATACACTCATAGATTTGAAGAGAGAGATATGATACATCAGAGGAGGATCAGAGCCAGGGCCATAGGGTGATCCAAAAACTCCATCTAGATTAATCCAAAAATTAGAGGATCAGAATTTATATAGTGTTAGTCAAATCAATTCCAATACCTCTACCTAGGGAACAAATATGAATAGAGGATCCCACACCAAACCTCTCAGGTGATTCCAAAAACTCAATCTAGGAAGTCCTACTGAAGGAATGATTCTCCTCTAAGAAGGAGATGATACCAACAAGCATTCAAAATAATGATAAAGGGAACAAGAACTCATAAAACATACTCAAAACATGGTGGAAAATATAATCAATTCACATAGAAATAGAGGGTGCATGATGAGTAGTAGTCACACCCACCATGTCCCTTGACCCCGGTTAGTGCCAGTGTAAACAACCCATGTCACTAAAATTATATCTAAGATAAAAACAACCATGGGACTCAAAAGGAATGTCTCGTTTTTAGGGTTCCAACTTCCAAAATGGATCATCAATTAGACATATAGTTTTAATGTTATTGGCGTTTTAGTGAAAGGGTCTGACCCTGGTCCTGTCTGGGTCGGACAAGACCCGCTAAACTCCTCCCAAACCCCTAGCCTACCTGACACTGTCCGGTCGACTTGACCCAACCCCATCCACTGGGCCTACTCAGGCCCGATGGCCCGTTTCGGTCTACTTCGGTCTGTAATGGCCTTCCTTTCCCACTCTAGATAGTCCTGCTCTGCTGTCCCATGTCCTATGTGGTCACCCCGCCGCATCCTGAGGCCTCGTCATGCCCCGCAGACAATTCACCACATGGCTCTACCCACTGCATCCCTGGATTCCTCACCACACCCCACATCTCACACCACTATCTGTCATGGTCCACAACTATCATCTCTGTTGTGTCGTGTTCTTCCTCCTCCGGCCGCCTTGCTGTTCACCTCTTCATATACCTAGACCGACCCCTTCTACCCTAGACACTGCTCGCCTAGACCAAACAATGATTCCCCCTGGCCACCGCTGTATACTACCACATGATCCTTCATTTTCCACCGTCCTAACAAAATCTTTTTTTGTCGTCACCATCATACCATCGTTGCATCATTCTGAACTTAGATCCATATATTCAGATCGTTGTGCCATAAATCGGAGACATAATGATCGATCATTCGCATAACGTTTTCAAAGTGTTGGGAGGATATGAAGAACTTATGAAAATTGGGGGAGATAAAATTGCACAAGAATTCTCTAAGAACAAATATTGGCATTTTTTCTTGTCATCGTAGATTCGTTATTTTTATAAGGACAATGAAGAGGAATTCAATAAATCTCTTGAAAAAAACTCCCTAATTTAATAACCATCCCACAACAATTGATCAACGAATCAATCTATTAATGGATTGATCTAAATTCATTGTGAGAACTAATGAATGGGGAAATAAAAATGAAATAACCACCCTACCTCATTGGGTTCAAATACTGACGAAGAATGATATTGTACCATGATTTTTGGTGAGAACCTTTGATTTCGTCAAATGACGATCATTGATCCCCGATCTGGTCATCATTCGCCAATGTAAAATCTTTCAGGCTCTCCCTATAGGTTCTCCACCATTCCCATGGGTGTGTAGGTAACCCTAGGATTTCTTCATAAGTATTATTTTAAAGTAAAAAATCATCTCTCCAACAAAAATAATTTATCATTAAATAATTTAATGACAATTATGTCCTTTCCGGGGTTTTCCACAAAATACCCACGCCAACTATTGTTAATTCATGCCTAGGGTAAAGTCACTATTATGAGTTCAATGGTACCCTTGTATTTAAGATCCAGGCACCCATTTAAGAGTTATTTATCATTTTTTTTTAAAAGGTGAATGTGATTTCTATTAAAAATGTAACATTTTTCAAACAATTGTTCTACACACACCAAAACTCAGAATCACACACCATCTCAGGGGCCTATTCTCAGAATTTTAAAATTAGTTTCTAAAAATAAAGTTCAGTAAAATATTAGTGATTACCAAAGTGTTATCTCTCGATGTAATGATTTATACATATTGGATAACTTGGGATTACCTTTTTATGTGTTTTTAAATAAAGATAGATGGAATGACTTATCATTATACCTCATTATCTATTAGTACTTCAAGAATGAGAACTTTACCATCATTCCATGGAATAAGAGATGAAGTTGAAATTGATAAAGGCCAAACAAAGGGTGAGTTTGTCCTGAAATATTGTAAGTATATCTCCGCATGAAAAATCATCATATTTAGGAAAAAGGGTCTTGAAATAAAAAATTTCCCTATTATCATCATTTTTTATCATATCAATTACATCTTTTAGACTTATTCAATTTATGTTTTTTCGATTTTTAACATTCTTTGAATTACCCACTTTCTTATGATGAGAGATCTTCATCAATCTCTATGATTATTTACACTTTTCTTCCATTTCCTTACTATCACATTACACCAATGTTCTATTATATGGAGACCTAGTTATGAGTTACTTTGGGTAACCATTGAGTTTCTACCATTCCCTTTATAAATAATTTTTTACTTATCATTTTAATAATGTGGGAATCTATGAATGTAACTTTCAAGTATTGATTCATTGATGATGACGATGAATTTTAAGGGAGAAATTAATTTTAAGGGTGGTATAATGTAACACCCAAAGATTTTTTGATACAGTTAATTCAAATTAATTTAATATTTTTGATATATTTCATTTTAGTCAACATATGATATAGCTTTTATTATATAAAATCACTATTTTTCTCTTCTGTTTCATAGAAAAATGTTAATATCATAGTAAATTAATCACTTATATTTGCTTATGGTACGTAGAAATATATGTTTTCTTGTGTCACAAACAATGGCATGTTTCATTGATAGCATGCATTATACAAAATCACATGTTTGACAAAATTATATTATACAGTTAATATTTTTATTAAAATATTATTATAGGTACCACCTAGTCGTTGAGGTGGATTTTATCTATACGATTAAATAAATTGTGAAAATACTATGTAAACATTTATATAAAATGAATTCCTTGGTAATAAATTAGTCTAAGGGAATGTAATAACTATTTTTAAATAATTAAAATAATTTTCTAGGAAATTTGTTTTTCTATATACAAACACAATTTCATATCAAAAAATAAAACAAAACCCTTTTGATTAATGTTTTCAATAAAAATTATATATTATATATTTAATAAATATATTTTATACTCATCTAATATATTTGATAGGTATAAGATAAAAATAAATCCAATTTTATGAATAAAAAGATATATTTTTCTAAAATGAAATTTTACCGCCTTTTAATGGTGAACCATTTTTAAATATAAATTTTTATGATTTGATAAGTTTTAATTGAAAAAAAATTCTTCTTTGAAAGAAGAATATTAAAATTTACTTTGGGTAAATTTTTGGTATTTTTTTGAGAAAATACATTTTTTGATGAGTAGGGAAAAACACTAAAATTTAATTTAAAACATCTTTTTCATCTAATATATTATTATAGTTAAATTATATTTTTATTTTTTTTATAGTATAATTAGTTAATTTAAAAATCTATTAATAAAATTTTGGTAATTCAAACCAATTTAATATTGAAATTTGATATTAAAACATTTCAAACTTTTAGACCTTTTCGCTTTAAAAACCCGTTGTGTTGTCCCATTTGGGGAATTAATTTTAAATTAATTTATTCCATATTTTTTATTGGAATTTAGAACAATGTATCACATATTTGGAATCATAATAATTTATTGATTCTAATATAGTTAAATTAATTTTTCCCAAATTTATTAGTTAAAGTAATTAAAAATAATTACAGTGATTACATTAAAAGCAAGATTACTTAGCTGTTAACCTAAACATAAGTGGTTGAATAACCTATACACATGTATAAAATCATTTTTTTGGAAATATTTAGAACAACTACCCTATTTTACCAAAACTTTACAATTATTGGAGGCACATGATTTAAGGGATACCTCTATTTTTTTTCTTTTTATATTTACAAAAACTCCACTCCTCCACAATCAAAGGGTACTGACACCCCCCCTCACATCCTCACACATTTCATGAAATGTCAGATATTACAAAACCTGACAAAATATTCTCCCAAATTCCCTCCCTTCATCCAAGAGGCCTCACATTGGGTATAAATCCAACCAAGAAATCCCTTTGGTTCAAACCAAAAGGAGTTACCCAAAGAAGTTGTAACATCCTTCACACAACCTCTTTTTTTCATTATCCACCCCGACAATTAATCATATTCCATGATTATATAATAAAAATAGTATCCTAAATGTACATATATAATGTTCTTTTATGGGTTCTACCTACACCTACTAACACTTCCATCAAATGGGTAATGACCATACCATTCATGTGTTCGACATAGTACTGCCTCGAGAAATGATGCCATTCATTTTTTCCTTTACCACCTATCCTGTTTGGGAATTATGAAGGACATAAATTTTTATACGATATTTATGATAGTTCTTATGTCTTCATGCTTCTTAAATTATGATATAAAAAATACAATCAAGCTTTTCATATTGTGTAAATATGATAACTTTGTTTGTGGACATGTAGACTACAACATCATCAATGTGATGTCATACATTCACACATTTCAAGGAATGTGTTAAGGATGATTTTAGTGAATTTATGTGATACATTCACACATTTCAAAGAAATATTGTTCATGCGTACGTACGACCTACAACCTCTATGAACGGTGTATTCAATTTCATATTAATATTGTCACGACCCGCCCTCGGGGTCCGTGCCGTGACTACCCCAAGCCCGCCTTCCATAGGCCAGGGGCTGGCGACTAGCACCAAGGCGTAAATCCCGGTAAAAAAGGAAGGCATTGCCTTTGTAAAGTAAACAAACACCACAGAGTAAGCAAGCGGAAAGTAAACACTAAACAAAAGCAGAGTACAACTGAAAGTGCGGAAAAGTAAATGGGCCAGTATAAAAACCCAAACTGAAAGTAAAGTACAACTCGAAAGGGAAAACAACAACTGAAAAGTAAAAGCCGCTACACTGAGCTGTCCACTGGAAATCCCACCTGAAGGGTGGGTACAGATAGCTCCACTATTCCACGGGTCCCGCCGTCCACTCCGAGCACGTCCCGCCCAGTGGTCCACCTCCAGGTACCGTCCTGCTCTGCAAGCCTCAGCTAAGATCAACGCTGTCCGTCGTCTGCAACCAACACAACGTAGTGCGGGCAAAGCCCGTGCAGGGGTGAGTATAAGCTACTCAGTAGGGACCCCGAGACCCCTGAAGGTCTCTCAAATCCACAAAAGATAAACCACGAAGAAAGGTATAATCACGAAGTAACAACCGACACTGCTTAGGTAAATGCCCATACATATACCTAAGTCATCAATTTCAAATACGCTTCAACCACCGAGCCCAAGTACAACTCAGTCCACACAGGAAAGTAAACGTATTCCACACAGGAAAGAAAAACGTAATCCACACAGGATAGCTCAACACAATCCACACAGGAAAACAACAGGATTCAGCTCACACAGGTATACTTCTTCGAAAGACGATAAAGATGATCTCTGATCCATCTAAGTCATCGGACCCACGAAGGATCGATAGGTAACTAACCCCCGCAAAAGAACCACACAAGATCGGGCCCACATAGGACCTGTAGGCGCTGGTTCACACAGGAACGCTGAGCGCAAGGAACCACACAGGATCGGACCCACACAGGATCGGGCCCACACAGGACATGTAGCATTGATCCACGTAGGATCACTGAGTGCTGTAGTCGTCGTCGTCGAATCCACACAGGATCTCTGTACTGTCGTCGTCGCAGTCACAGTAGCAGTAGTAGCAGTAGTAGTAGCAGTCACAGTCGCAGCGAGCACTAGGGTTCCCGCACACAGCAAGCTCGTACCGGAGGGTCCGCTCCACGAGCCGAGAGGCTGATACATCAACTGTCACAAAGTCCAGAGTTGATGTATCCAAAAGTTCCGTAACATCAACAGGAACTCATCATAATAGACGGCGCGTCGATCGGACGCCCGGTCTGAGAGTTATTGGCATTTTCGTCCCCGGGGCCTGGTTGGTTTTTAAGGCAAAACCAACCCGACCGTACTCCACCTGCGTCCAAACCTCGTGCGGAGTATGCCAAAAGATCTGACTCACTAAGAGGAACACAACAAAGCTAACGGCACGTCAATCGGACGTCCGTAGCTCTAGATATGAGTGTTTCCGCTCCGAAGGCCCGGTTGGTTTCGTGAATGAACCAACTCGGCCGAACTCAAAATATTCTGAAACGTTAAGTGCGACATACCGAAATGACCATCTCGATCCAAGGATCGCGTTGCCGCAGATGGTTCGTCAATCGGAGGTCCGTGGCTCAAGTTATGTCCAAAAGACCAAAACTGATTCGAAACGGGGGGTCCGGGTCCGGGCCGACCCGGCCTGGCGCCGCACGGAGGCAGCACGCGGGGGCTAAGCCCCCGCTTGATTGGGATGGCGGCGCGGCATAAGTGCCGCGCCCTTTTGGAATCCGGCCCCCCCTCGTGGGGGCCTGCTTGAAGAAACCGGGGGGCCGCCTGCCCCCCTCAAGGAAACCGCCCCCCAATTAAAAAGGGGGGGGGCTTAAGTGCTGGCCGGGGGATTAATTTCCCCCGGATTTTGAACATCCGTCCGACCACCTGGCCGGCCAGTTTTTCTCCAACGGGACCGGTAAACCGGTCCCCTTTTTCTGGCTTCCGACGCCGGCGGCCCGGCCGCCGGTCTTCTCGTCCCGCCGTGGCCCGGAACCGGCCACGATGTTCGTCGTCCGGTGCGGTGCGACGGCACTGCGCCCCTCCGCCGCGCCTTTGATTCCCTTCAACGCGGCGCGACGGCGTTGCGTTCTTGGTGATCCTTCCACGGCGCGGCGCGACGGTGTTGCGTTCTATAATCGTACAATTATCCGCGTGGTGCGACGACACCATGCCACCTTGTTTCCACCCACAAGATAAATCAACAAGAACGATGGAGGGGGTTCGGCCGTGTTCATGCGGTCCGGCCCCCTCACGTTAAATGATAACACAACTTAAATACCCTCATGTTAATCATGCTAGAACCACGAACAAGAATAAATAATTAAACAAAAATCAACAACCCATACCTTGGGTATAGGTTCGAAGATTTGTCAATGTCCCGCGGAAGACAACGTCGCGGAGGTCCGGCGTCGTAGAAATCGGTCGTCAAATCTGTTGACGAAGAGGTACGTCATTGGTGAAACTTCATATGCCGACGAAGGGAGTCCGAGGAGGAAGCGGCGTTCCCTCTCGTTGACACGGAAGAGGAAGAAGAGAGGAGTGGCGTTCTTCGTCGGAGCTTGAGCGTTCTTCGTCTAGGCTTGAGCGTTCTTCGTCAAGGTTTGAAGAAGAAGGAAAAGCTCTCAAAAGCTATCAAGATGGATAAAGAGTTCTAACCCAACAAAATAAGATAAGATCTTATTTTATTCACAATCATAACAAATGAATTTCAAAGGTTTGAAATTCAAAAAGGATAACTCCAAAATTAAATAACAATTGTCATGTCATTTAAAGAGGGGTTAAGGGATTTTGGGAGAAGATGAAAAGTTTAGGGTTTGTGTGGGCCCCACCACACTTAATCGTCTCAAGGGTGGTTAAGTGGGTGTGGGTCCCACCCCTAACTTCCTTTGAGAGAAGTTAACTAACAAGTTTAAATAAAAATTTGTAATCCACAATTTTTATTTCACTTATTCTAAACTCCCAAAAACTAACTCTCATCCCGAAATTAACGCAACCTCGGAAAAGGTCTCCTTAAGCGAATATCGGCGCTGTGAGTTCATCGGTGCCCTCGAATTTCAATTCCGAGCACCGGATCAAAAGTTAGGAATTCCCGCTCATTCGTTCACTGAATGTACCCGAGCCAAACTTCGGAAATTGATTCCGGGCACTCCGGGCCTCGGAATCAGGTGCCTTCAGAAACCGCGCTCTTGTATAATTTCAATGAAAATTAAGAAAAACTTTCCCTTGAATTTTACGGGTCTTTACATTACTCCCACCTCAGAACTTTACGTCCCCGTAAAGATACATCAAAAACTAGGGAAACAAATGAGGGTACTGAGCACGCATCTGAGCCTCCCGCTCCCATGTGCTCTCCTGGAGATTCCCGTGCTACCATCTGATGCGCACAAGAGGAATCGATCGCCCACGCAGGACTCGCTCCTGTCGATCCTCTATCTCCACCGGGACCTCCGTAAAAGTCTCCCCATCGTCAACATCAAGCTCCCCATGGTCAATGATGTGCGCCGGGTCGTGCACGTATCTCCTCAGCAGAGACACGTGGAAGAGGTCGTGTACCCAGTGCAACTGAGGTGGTAGAGCCAGGCGATAAGCCACCTCACCAATCCTGCTGAGGACCTGGAAGGGTCCGATGAAGCATGGAGATAACTTGCCGCCTCGGCCAAATCTCTGAATACCACGTCGATGTGAGACCCGCAAGAAGACGTGGTCGCCATCCTCGAACTCCAGTGGCCTCCGCCTCCTGTCAGCATATGACTTCTGCCGGCTCTGAGCTGTCCTCATCCGCTCCTGGATGACCTGGACCTTCTCTGTCGTGGCCTGGACCATCTCTGGTCCCACTAGTGCTAACTCCCCAGGGTCTATCCAGCACAAAGGAGATCTACAAGGTCGGCCGTACAACTCCTCGTACGGTGCCATCCCGATGGTGGAGTGGTAGCTGTTGTTGTACGCAAACTCCACCAAGGGTAGGTGGTCCTCCCAGCTACGACCAAAGTCGAGGACACATGCGCGGAGCATGTCCTCGAGAGTCTGAATGGTCCTCTCCGCCTGACCATCCGTCTGTGGGTGAAAGGCTGTGCTCAGACGTAGTTGCGTCACGAACGCCTCCTGTAATCCCTTCCAAAGCCGGGAAGTAAAACGAGAATCTCGATCGGAGACGATAGATGATGGCACACCGTGGAGCCGCACAATCTCCTGAACGTAGAGACGTCCCAAGCTCTCCACTGAGCCCTGCTCTCTGATGGGTAAGAAATGTGCCGACTTGGTGAGTCGGTCAACAATCACCCAGATGGAGTCGTGACCTCGGGAAGTGTGTCGAAGTCCAGTCACGAAGTCCATAGATATGCCGTCCCACTTCCACTCCGGAACCTCCAAGGGCTGTACCAAGCCTGCTGGTACCTGATGCTCTTCCTTCACCTGTTGGCAGGTGAGGCATCGAGAAACAAACTCTGCTACTGCCTTCTTCATGCCCGGCCACCAGTGCTATCGTCTGAGGTCCTGGTACATCTTCGCCACTCCAGGATGTACCGCCAAAGGAGAAGTTTGAAACTCTCTCAGCACTTCCTCTCGCAAAGCGACTGGTACCATGGTACGTCCCTTGAAAAGGATGTCGTGCACTGTTCCAAGGGAGAAACCATCAGGTGTCTGTCCCGAGGATATCTGTGCACGCCGTGTCTCACAGTCAGCGTCCTCACGTTGTGCCTCCCTGACTCACTGCAGTAGTGGAGGAGTGACTGTGAGAGACTGAAGGAAAGCTGCTCCATCTCTATCCACGTAGGATATCTGCAAAGAGACTAGCTGCAAAGATTTCTCCTTTGCTGAAAAGTGAAATCCGGTCTCATCCCCTGGATGAACCATGTTCCTTGCCTAAAACAGTCAATCCCGTCATGATTAGTTAATTCATGGCATGGATGACGTCGTAAGGCCTAGACGCTGCTACCAAGAGATCCAACCGTTACTCTCACCTCCAAGGGTTGAGTCACACTGTCGGCATCAGTGTGTGGTCACTGGGTTTCCTCCAGTATGAATCTCGCAAGTGAGGTTCAAGTCAACAGTTTTTAATCGGAACCTCTTAGTAAAAACAAACAAAAGACAAGAAAACAAAAGTCACCAAGGCAAGTGTCTTTTATTACTTCAACTTAATGAACAAGGTCACAAAGCAACACAAACTACGAAGCTAGAGGTATTATGGGCAAAGGCCTCTATGCCTGGAGCTAGTCCCGCACTAGTCCACCCGCTTCCGGAGCTCCATGATCGTAAGCTTCAGCTGCCTGAAGCTGTGCTCTCCCCTGAGGTCGGGGTGGACCTCCTGGTGGTGGTGGTGGTAGAGCCTCAAAGCGTCGCCCCCCACCTGCTGCTCGACCAGCTCCTTTGCCTCATCCACCTCCTCCCTGCGGACCGCCACGGTCGAACCTCTACCTCTGCCTAGGTGGTTCCTCAATCGTCTGCTGCTCCTCTACATGGCGGGTCGGGCAGTCACGAGCCATGTGGCCTTGCCCGCCGCATGCATAGCACTATATTCCACTCGAAAGACTGGCTCCGCGCTGTGTGCCCTGCACTGCTGAGGCAGTGCCCTGAGGTCGTCTGCCCGAAGGTCTGGTCTGTCTGGACCCCTGAGTCATTCGTCGACTGCCCGCTGCAGATGACTCTGCCACGTGCCGCCCTGCGGTGGGTCGCTGCGCTGGTGTAGACTCAGCAAGGAAGCTCTCGATCAGAAGGGCCCGGTCCAGTACTCCTGTCTGAGTCGGTATGCTGAGGGAGATCAGTGATGCCCTGATCTCGTGTCTCAAACCCTGCTCGAAGGTCCGGGCCCGGAAAAATGGGTCCCGTACCATGTCGGTCGAGTAGCGCGGGAGATCGGTAAATCTCGCCGAGTACTGAGCGACCGTCATGCTGCCATGCCGCAGCTGAAGAAGCTCCTGGATACGCACCGCACGAAGGGTGGCTGGGACGAACTCCGAGCGGAAAAGGCTCTCAAAGTCCATCCAAAGTAGAGATGCCTCATCGTGCACCTGGAGCATCAAGCTCCACCATCGTTCTACTGCTGCATGTAGGAGGCTCGCAGCGAGGATCGCCATGAGGTCTGCTGGTGTCCTCACTAGCCTAAACACTCGTACCACTGCCTCCAGCCAGTCCTCTGCTGCCTGGGGATCCGTCTCCCCACGAAACCTGGGCGGTCGCTGGCGCTGAAACTCATGCAGTGCGCTGAGGCGACGTGCATCGTCAGCGGCTGGTGCTGGAAGCATCGGGGGCTCGGCGGGTAGAGCTACCGCCGGTGCCACTGCTGACAAAGGGCCCTGCACCGAGGCCTCGTCACTCGGTGGGCTGTCATCACGCTCGACACTCGGAACCCTAGCTGGCTGCCGTCGTGGGGCCATCCTGAAAAGGAAACAGGTGCGCCACGGTCAAAACAGTATACCTGGTGAGCTGATATAAGTGAACACAAAGAAAACTTTGAAACACACACGCAATCAATGTTTTCGTGCATTAAGTCGGAAATCAGAAGTCAGGGTCCTGGTGTACGGATACGTCGGCCGCCGCACCAACACTGGACTCCCTGGACTGATAACCACACTCAATACGCTAAACATTATTGCTTCACATAGAAAAGATCAGAGTTCGCGGTAGAACCGAACTCCTCTGATACCAATTTGTCACGACCCGCCCTCGGGGTCCGTGCCGTGACTACCCCAAGCCCGCCTTCCATAGGCCAGGGGCTGGCGACTAGCACCAAGGCATAAATCCTAGAAAAAAAGGAAGGCATTGCCTTTGTAATGTAAACAAACACCACAGAGTAAGCAAGCGGAAAGTAAACACTAAACAAAATCAGTGTACAACTGAAAGTGCGGAAAAGTAAATGGGCCAGTATACAAACCCAAACTGAAAGTAAAGTACAACTGGAAAGGGAAAACAACAACTGAAAAGTAAAAGCCGCTACACTGAGCTGTCCACTGGAAATCCCACCTAAAGGGTGGGTACAGATAGCTCCACTACTCCACGGGTCCCGCCGTCCGCTCCGAGAACGTCCCTCCCAGTGGTCCACCTCCAGGTACCGTCCTGCTCTGCAAGTCTCAGCTAAGATCAACGATGTCCGTCGTCTGCAACCAACACAACGTAGTGCGGGCAAAGCCCGTGCAGGGGTGAGTATAAACTACTCAGTAGGGACCCCAAGACCCCTGAAGGTCTCTCAAATCCACAAAAGATAAACCACGAAGAAAGGTACAATCACGAAGTAATAACCGAAACTGCTTAGGTATATGCCCATACATATACCTAAGTCATCAATTTCAAATACGCTCCAACCTCCGAGCCCAAGTACAACTCAGTCCACACAGGAAAGTAAACATATTCCACACAGGAAAGCAAAACGTAATCCACACAGGAAAACAACAGGATTCAGCTCACACAGGTATACTTCTTCGAAAGATGATAAAGATGATCTCTGATCCATCTAAGTCGTCGGACCCACGAAGGATCGATAGGTAACTAACCCCCGCAAAAGACCCACACAGGATCGGGCCCACATAGGACCTGTAGGTGCTGGTTCACACAACACCGCTGAGCGCAAGGACCCACACAGGATCGGGCCCACACAGGACCTGTAGCACTGATCCACGTAGGATCGCTGAGTGCTGTAGTCGTCGTCGAATCCACACAGGATCTCTGTACTGTCGTCGTCGCAGTCATAGTAGCAGTAGTAGCAGTAGTAGTAGCAGACACAGTCGCAGCCAACACTAGGGTTCCCGCACACAACAAGCTCGTACAGGAGGGTCCGCTCCACGAGCTGAGAGGCTGATACATCAACTGTCACAAATTCCAGTGTTGATGTATCCAAAAGTTCCGTAACATCAACAGGAACTCATCGCAACAGACGACGCGTCGATCGGACGTCCGGTCTGAGAGTTATTGGCATTTTCGTCCCCCGGGGCCCGGTTGGTTTTTAAGGCAAAACTAACCCGACCGTACTCCACCTGCGTCCAAACCTCGGGCGGAGTATACTAAAAGATCCGACTCACTAAGAGGAACACAAAAAAGCTGACGGCACGTCAATCGGACGTCCGTAGCTCTAGATATGAGTGTTTCCGCTCCGAAGGCCCGGTTGGTTTCGTGAACGAACCAACCCGGCCGAACTAAAAATATTCTGAAACTTTGAGTGCGATATACCGAAACGACCGTCTCTATCCAAGGATCGCGTTGCCGCAGACGGTTCGTCAATCGGAGGTATGTGGCTCAAGTTATGGCCAAAAGACCGAAACTGATTCGAAACGGGGGGTCCGGGTCCGGGCCGACCCGGCCCAACCGCCCCTGGGTCGGCCCGACCCGGGTCCGACCCGGCCCAGCCGGCCGGCCGGCGGCGCGGCGGCGCGGCGGCCTGGCGCCGCACGGAGGCAGCGCGCGGGGGCTAAGCCCCCGCTTGATTGGGATGGCGGCGCGGCATAAGTGTCGCGCCCTTTTGGAATCCGGCCCCCCCTCGCGGGGGCCTGCTTGAAGAAACCGGGGGGCCGCCTGCCCCCCTCAAGGAAACCGCCCCCCAATTAAATGGGGGGGGGGCTTAAGTGCTGGCCGGGGGATTAATTTCCCCCGGATTTTGACCATCCGGCCGGCCACCTGGCCGGCCGGTTTTTCTCCAACGGGACCGGTAAACCGGTCCCCTTTTTCCGTCTTCCGACGCCGGCGGCCCGGCCGCCGGTCTTCTCGTCCCGCCGTGGCCCGGAACCGGCCGTGGTGTTCGTCGTCCCGCGCGGTGCGACGGCACCACGCCCCTCCGCCGCGCCTTTGATTCCCTTCAACGCGGCGCGACGGCGTCGCGTTCTTGATGATCCTTCCACGGCGCGGCGCGACGACGTCGCGTTCTATAATCGTACGATTATCTGCGTGGTGCGACGGCACCACGCCACCTTGTTTCCACCCGCAAGATAAATCAAGAAGAACGATGGAGGGGGTTCGGCCATGTTCATGCGGTCCGGCCCCCTCACGTTAAATGATAACACAACTTAAATATCCTCACGTTAATCATGCTAGAACCACGAACAAGAATAAATAATTAAACAAAAATCAACAACCCCTACCTTGGGTATAGGTTCGAAGATTTGTCAACGTCCCGCGGAAGACAACGTCGCGGTGGTCGGGCGTCGCGGAAATCGTTCGTCAAATCTGTTGACGATGAGGTACGTCATTGGCGAAACTTCGTATGCCGACGAAGGGAGTCCGAGGAGGAAGCGGCGTTCCCTCTCATTGACACGGAAGAGGAAGAAGAGAGGAGTGGTGTTCTTCGTCGGAGCTTGAGCGTTCTTCGTCAAGGCTTGAGCGTTCTTCGTCAAGGTTTGAAGAAGAAGGAATAGCTCTCGAAAGCTCTCAAGATGGATAAAGAGTTCTAACCCAACAAAATAAGATAAGATCTTATTTTATTCACAAACTTAACAAATGAATTTCAAAGGTTTGAAATTCAAAAAGGATAACTCCAAAATTAAATAACAATTGTCATGTCATTTAAAGAGGGGTTAAGGGTGTTTGGGAGAAGATGAAAAGTTTAGGGTTCGTGTGGGCCACACCACACTTAATCCTCTCAAGGGAGGTTAATTGGGTGTGGGTCCCACCCCTAACTTCCTTTGAGAGAAGTTAACTAACAAGTTTAAATAAAAATTTGTAATCCACAATTTTTATTTAACGTATTCTAAACTCCCAAAAACTAACTCTCATCCTGAAATAAACGCAACCTCAGAAAAGGTCTCCTTAAGTGAATATCGGCGCTGCGAGTTAATCGGTGCCCTCAGATTTCAATTCCAAGCACCGGATCAAAAGTTAGGAATTCCCACTCATTCGTTCACTGAACATACCCGAGCCAAACTTCGGAAATTGATTCCGGGCACTCCGGGCCTCAGAATCAGGTGCGGTCAGAAACCGCGCTCTTGTATAATTCCAAAGAAAATTAAGAAAAAATTTCCCTTGAATTTTACGGGTCTTTAAAAATATTTTTATAGATTATTATATATATATATATTAAAATAATTAATATATATTATATTTATATCATTTTTTATTTTATTGAAATAATAAAATCATGACATACATAAGAGGATCAAGAATAACACGTCAAAACAAATATGAAAAACAGAGTGGATATTACCCAGAACTTAACATTAACATGGAATTGTTAATAAATTTGTAATACAAATCCACAATAAAATAATAAATGTTATTATATATATGAAAATTTTAATTTTATATAACTATAATAAACATACATTTATTATATATCATGTTTGAATATGTACAAAGAAAGTCATGACTTAATGTAAGGGGACTTCACATCTCAATTTTATTTCTATGAGATTTACTCTTTATTAACCACTCATTTATTAAGGGTAGTGTATGTAATTACCATTAATTTATTATTATATTATTATCCATAAATTTATTGGTATTTAAATATCCATTTTATGATCTTTATTTCATGGGATTTATGGTTTAAAAGTTACTGATTCGATAAAGTAATTTTTGTCTCAATTTAACTTCTTGGAGATACATTCCTTGTTATGAAAATATTTTTTTATATGGGGGGTATATAATTACCTTTGATAGGTTTTATCGTGAATCACATTTTTATTGATATTCTAATCTGCATGAATTGTTTTTCTCATGTATGTTTTGATTCAATGTTACCAAAGTGGTAATAGTTTATTGTTACAATCTCATCATTTATTGGGATTGTTTATGATTATACTTCCATTCATGAATTTTTATTACCAATATCTCAATATCATTCATGAAATTTATTATCCTCTATTTATTCATGATATCTTTATCTATTGGTACCATTTTACACTCTTTGTTACTTATGATAATTAAGAAATATTTTTTTAGAAAATTCGACTTTAACTCTCCCTTTGGTCGAAAATTTGTGTCCTTTGAAAACATGTTTTCTAAAAATGTTTTCAAAAATGATTTATGGTTATAAAGTGATTTAATTTTTCTTAATATTACTTTATTAGTTTTCAAGGAAATTTGTTTTCAAAATTTTTTATGATTCTTTTGTATGATTTCATAGTAAATGGTTTTAAAAAAAATCATGCATTCTTTATAAGTTTTCAAAAATAAATTCGAGGGAAAAGTATTTAAAAATGTTTTCATGCATTTTTTATTAGTTTTAAAATAATTTTCAAGGAAAACTATTTTCAAAATTTTTTATAGATTTAATTTTTAAGTCTTAAAATTATTTTTAAATAAAAATGTTTCCAAATTTTATTCAACATTCCTATATAAGTTTTCAAAGAAATAGGTTTTCAAAATGTTTTTAGGTATCCTTTATATATTTTAAAGGAATATTTTTTCAAATTTTTTTTTGAGATTCCATTATATGATATCAATATTATTTCAAGTAAATTCGTTTTCTAATGGTTTTATATTAAAGGAATATTTTTTTAATAATAAAGGATATTTTCCTCATGAAAGGATTTTTAAATGATTTCTGAAAAATTATGTTCCATATAAGATGACATAAATTGGTTTAACTCACTCTTTATTAGGGATGTGATGAAAGGATTACATACATATTATTTCTTGTAATGGTTTATATTTTAATGGGATGATTTTTATGAAACTCATTTCTCCTGAATGGGTATATGTTTATGATACACGTTTCTATTGCTCGGGTTATATGTTTATGAGACCCATTTCTCTTTCATGGGTTATATATTTATGAAACCCATTTATCATCTATAGGTTGTATTTTTATGAATCCCACTTAATTTTATGGGTTATGATTTGATGAAATTACTATGAAACCTTTCTCTTTTCCACAGGTTATGATAGGATTATGTTTTTATGATACCCATTTTATTTTAGGGATTATAATATGATTCTTGTTTATGATATATTTGCACACATATATATGATTTAAATATGATTTTTGTGGGACCTAATATCTTTGTACAATTCATTGGGTAAATATTTAGATCTCATGTAATATACATAGATGGAACGAGGAGTGAACTAAGTTCAATAGAGGATTTTGTCCACTTCAATGGTTTTGGGAGCGAACCATGACTATAAAGATGGTCATGGGAGTTAACCATCACTACTAAGATGGTATGAGGAGTGAAAACATACTACAAATATGGACTTGAAAGTGATTCCTTGAATACTATAGAAATAATTTTATATGCTAAGTTGTCTATCACACTTTTATGCATTATTCCTATGTTATGCTCTTATGGATTATGATTCCATTATGATTCATGCGTTATAAAATTTCAATATTTATTCCATGATTTATGTTTATGATATTTGATATGCATTGTATGATCTTATTATTTTATTATCATATTCAAATACCCTAATTCTTAAGTTATAATTACATACATCCTTTTTTACCCTTAATGAGAATCTAAGATCACACATTCTTACGTTTCCTTTTCCCAAGTTACAATGAATGGTTGTAAGGTGTAGTATAATAAGGGATGATCTTTATGGGAAACATTTAAGATCATTCACTAAGTTATATTATTTTGTTTGTAATTTTTCCAAATACACTAAAATATTACAGTCATTAGGCATTTATGTTTCTAATGTGCTAAATATTCATCTAAAGTGATTTAATATACATGTATGATAAGCTAGAGTCGCTATTCCTAATATCTAAATATATATGTGTATAAAAAGGTCATAATAACCATACCTCAATACCCCTCATTATTTTCATACTATATTAATAATCAGTGCCATGCCATGATAATAACTGGTTCCATACCATGGAAATCAAAATTAAATAGTAATTAAATTCCATGAAATGTTTCCATCCATTCCCTTGTACAAACATCCATTCCATTACAACATCATTAATTAATCCCTTCAATATAATAATTCAATTCATTTAAGGATATTATAATGGGTGAATTCTAACACACATGAAGTGATGGATTTTATTATATGGAGTTGTATTAACACACCTCAGATTTAGTTTAGGATGTGGTTGAAAACCTTAAATCTTGTCAATGTGCTATCTAGGAATCATGATTATGAATATACAATTAATGTGAGGCATTTATTAATTTTATTATCAATGTATAGAAGGTCTGGTGTGAAAAAAATAGTGATAATTTAATAAAATACCAAATCATATGGGAAAGGTATAGAACATGAACCTTAGGGTGGTGGAGGAACACTAATCTAGTATCAACCCTTGGTTTGGTCTAAATGGGATGAAAATGGAAGAATAGAAAAATAACCTAAAAATATGTCAAATTAAATCCCAGAAGAATAGTGTAGAATATGGTGATAGAAAAAAGCAAAAAAAGGTAACATATTGAATCTATTATAAGGAGGAGTCCAACGTGGTATATTGTGCCTCAATCGATGTCTGAACGGAGAAGTAATATTAAAACCAAACATAGGAATAGGAGGATCTTTCTTTTGGGTGAGGGGTCTATGGATAATAAATAATAAGGGAATAAAGTGAGAAAAATTTAAGGCTTTAAGGGAAATTTTTCAATTTCACCCCACTTAAATAGGTGGAACCATTTGTATACATAGTTTTCCCATCCATGAACCAATTGTGTGACATTCACTGTCCAGGGAATCCCCTCGTATAGTTATCCCACACAGTTTGGACAAGACATTCCCCACCCATATAGGGTTAATATCTAAGTGGAACTAAGGGTGAAGGCTATGCACATGGTTTTAAAACTGTTTGTAGCATGTGAGAGTCCCCTCTGTAAAATGTATTTATTTTTTTCATGGCCATGCAACATCCCTCACACAATTTTTTAAATCACACTCCCATGTATTTGGGCAGAATAGTTGATCCTCGTGGTTACTACTAACCGTTTTGATCATAAAACCTATCTAAAATTAGGTTCCTTGGTCTTTTAATGAGAATGAGACACTCATTAACCCTTCCCTGACATATTGGAATATTTGGAGTAAAACTACAGATTAAAACTAAAAAAATGTTATGTACTATATAGAAAATCCTGGATCTTACATATATTTTCCTTAATTTAACTTATACCTAGGATTATAACTAATGTTTTCTCATCCTAGTTTTCAAAGTACAACTAAAACTTTCTTGGAAACCAATAATAATAACCCATTATTTTCATAAATAAATATTAAATATTTTTAGATTAATATTCAACCCATTTCACAAATACTCACTCGAGGACCATAAAGTATTTGTGTCTTTGGAGACTAGATAAAAAGTATTCTAAATTCATGAAGTATCTTCAACATCTCTTACACTGATTTTCCCATTTATTAATCTTTATAGACATATGCTATATAAAACCACAATTCATTACCAATGGAAATGAAACATAAGAAAAGGTGAGCTCCGTTTATAGTAAGGGTAAACACATGAGAAATAAATTGATGATCATATTAAAGAATAATACAAAAATAAGGTAATGATATCATAAATATAAATTACATAGTTCATACATAATCTATCATATATTTTAAACATAATTCATGGATTAAAAAATATTATGTCCAAGTACATGAATAATTTTTGTGAGAAATCATTATAAGTCAGTCATTCATGTCAAATAATTGTGGGAACATCAAAAGTATTGAAACCATTATATATTTCATGGAAAACTACAGAGACCATCAAATCATGACAGATTACACATCAACACCCATTTCCATTAGTAAATCAAACAAATTTACTAATTTTTTATAGTGGATCAAGCATGTCAACTTGTTTCTTATAGAGGATCAAGAATATCAAATTGTTTCCCATAATTATATCATTAGATTTAAAACAATACCTAATGAAATATAAGGATATTTAAATCTATCCCCACAAATCTCATAATAGAAAACATATCTATGTGTGTGATAATATCATTAAACATTCACTATATCGTCATTTGATAACCCATGTAAAGAAAATGTGTCTCAAAAAAATTGATCAATTGATCATTTCATAAACCATGGGAAATAAAAGGGATTAACAAACAACTCACCGTCATAATGATAAAAATATAATGAATAAATAAGGATGGTAACATTGGATTATTTATCCACTAAAACCTAAAAAATATCAAAGGTTGATGTCCTTGATGAATAGGTATACCTTAAAAAGTTAATTAAATAATTACTGAGGAAAATAAACATTCCACTTTGAAAGTACCTTTTTAAAATATATAAATTTTCTAAATGTTAAATAAAGACATTTGATTTTAAAATAACCTTTGAAACGTGTAAAATAATCATTAAATCAATGACAAGTCATGATAGAGGGAAATAAAAGTCATGTTGTACACATTAAAACAACTATTACTTTAAAAATTTTGGTAAAAAAGTCTATGGTCCTAGTTCGGATAATGAAAAGAATATTATTTTTAATTTTTTTTAAGAATAATACATAGGTAAATATTTCTTAAAATAATTGTTTGGATAATAGTAAAAAAATTAATTTTTTTAGAAAACATGGACAAGGAAGAAAATAGATATTAAACCAAAGAGAAAAATAAAGTCTATTTTGATTAAAAATATTATTTCGGTCTCTTTAGTACATTAAGAGAGGAAGATGAAAGGGAAACAAGTAATCTTCTGAAATAAATATAGGAGAATAAATTTTAGTAGTTTCTTAAGAGATATATCGTAAGATTCCAACATTGAAATCATAATCATAAACCCTAATAAACAATGTGATTGTAACAATAAACCCATACCACTTTCGTAGATTTTGAATCACAAGCACAATGAAATAAATAAAAGAATGCGAATATTTTTATCAAAATAATTTAATGATAATAATCATAAAATACATTCATGGTTAGTATATAAACCACAAAAAATAAAAAGTGGGGAATATGAAATTTGTCCCATTGAAATAAATGTGAGACAAAAATCCCTTACTTCACATCTCAACAATATCCATATACATTTAAACCTACTATATGATAAATAGAGGATTAAATATACATTTATTCAAATAAGATACTCCTATATTTCATTCCATTTATTATTTAATGATATCAATTTCCACCTATTTAGGAATAATTCTTTATTAAAATCACTATTCTAGATGATAACTACTTCGTTTTTCATATATGAATTGGTTTGGTAGGATTGATACTTGTAGTTTGAATATGGATAACTAATATACATAATTTATGTTATGATATAAATATGATATAAATTCATTATCTATATATTTATATTCCACCATAGTTTTTTTATGTTGAAAAATGAATTCCACCATTCATAGAGATGGTATAACATCCATATGCATGAACATTGTTTCCATTTTTTGACAGATGTAATGAAACAAAGATAAACCATAATTCAACATTATAGAATGTATTTTAAATCGTATATGTAATTTATATTAATTAATTATATCATTATTAAAATCCATGTCAAAATAATATAAAAAACTGATCGCATCACTTTGTGGAGGTGGTAGTCCACACGTACACACTAGCGAAATTATCGTCTTCCAAAAAATTAGAAGGATATAAGGCAGATATAATATTAAAATTTAATAAGTATAAATATTTAATAAATATATAATTTTTAAATATATATAATAAATCTATAATTATATCCATTTGTGATAGGTTGTGATGGAAAATGAATTACATCAGTTCATGAGGTGGTAGTCTGTCGTAAACAAGATCAACAGTTTTCACTTCCCATTTGATGGATGGGGAGATTGATATAGTTTATTACATTAAAATAATAAAAAAATAAGTATATTTTTTGTATTTTATTTATTTTTTCCATATATTTGGAAAATATATTAAGGATTTTGAAGAAGAAATATAAAAAAATTCATGTTTAGGAGCTTTACCTCTTCATTAAAGAGCCTCTTTAGGTTTACACATAATGCCTTCCTAGGATGGTTTTCTAATCAAACCAAGGACTCTATATAATTTTAATGGATGTATGTAAGGTATTTGAGAATGTTGTTTTAAAAAGTATACTTAATTATGGATAGTGGTAGATGAGGTGTCATTTTATAAGTGGGGGGAGGGAACCCACTTCCAAATTTCGTAATATAATCAAAATTGATAAAGTCATTCTAACGAAAAATGATTCCAAATAGACATATATTCAATATTGGGATTATATAATGAATAAAAATATCTAAAAAATAGTTTTTTGATAATTTTAATTGGAAAAAATAACCTTATCTTTTGTTTTAACCCCATGGTAAACCCATTTTAACATTAAAAACGATAATTAATTTTAACTATTTTTAGTATTCATTATGGGGAAAAAATAATTTTTATTTATGAACTAATATTAATTATTTTGAATAAAAATTCAAAATATATTTTACCAAATTTAAATCACAAAAATGGAAGAATTTATTTAAAAATTACACCCACAAGCACGATAGTAAACAATTTCCCCAACAAAATGTTTCCATAAGTATAAAAAGTTTTTATAATATAATTCAACATGAAACTGATTATAATAACCTAAATTGGAATAATCATAATATATTTTAATTAATATTAATTTTATACCATTTTAAAAAAAATTAACTTTATAAATTCTTTTAAAAGAAAAATCTTTAATAAAATTTCTGAATTTTTTACCAGTCATTGGGAAATTAATATTTACAAAAAAATCTCAAAAAATCATTTTAAAAAAATTTCCGAAGGTTTATTTCTAACTTTTTAATTAGTTTTTTTAAAATTATGAAAATATATAATATTATTTTTAAATTATATTTACAAAATTCAATAGACCCGATGTTTTGAAAAATATTGTTTTGAAGCATAAAACTAGATTTATTCTTATCACATGTCGAGAAGATAATATTTTATGAATGATAAAAAATTTAATTGAATATAATATATAAATTTTATTTAAATAATTCCCCAATATTTATTAATAAAATTTATTAAAATAAAAACATAATTCCCAAATAAAAAATTATTTTTAGAGAAACATTTCTTTTACTTTCAAATGATATTTACATTCTTTTCTAATCAATTGATAACAAATGAATTTATTTTATTCATTTGAAAACCATATAATTTTCATAATATACTTAGTCATATTAATACCCACCAATGTATATTCTATGTTATAATAATATTACTGTTCATTAAAACTTGGTGTTCCATGAAAAACATGTTTTTAAAGAAAGATAAATTTTTTCAAAAAAAAATATTTCATATAATCCTAGGGTGTTAAAAATAAGTTTTGACTAATAGAGAATATGTATGTTCTCAATTTTATTATATATTTTTTGTCTCACTGATAGATCAGAATCATTATGTTATGGATTATCTATAATATTTAGAATAGTTTGAAGGTACCAAACCCCATAGGAGGTATTATATTAAAATCAATGGAATTTTAAGAAGAAAATATTTATTTGAGGGAAAATTCATTAAAAATGAAGGGAACATGATATCATAGCTAGTGTAATATAATAATATACCCAATGGTAGTATTGTATGTATTAATTTCAAAAATACAGATATAGGGATATCTGTTCATGTGATACAGTGTGGATAAATCATGGTCATTTATTTTAGTATAATAAAAAACAATACTAGATGTCATTTTTCAAAACATGTATTGGTTATGTATTAAAAAAATCATCATAACACTACAAGAATTTTGAAAATAAAAAATTATGTGACATAATGTAAGTTATATGTTTTTGGATATAGTTTTATCAATATAGTTATATTACTACCTATAATTGAAACACGATTAGTGAAATGGGATTATTATGACAAGAGAACAATGATTGAGTATATTCGATCATGTTAAAATAGGTTGTTTCCTATGATATTAAACACAAAAATGATACATCATTTTCATTCATTTGTAAAAAATATATAATATATGGTATATTACATTCTACTAGAACAATATGAAGTTAATTTTCTTCCCTTTTATGTAATGAATTTTTAATTTCTAATTGATAATAAATTATAAAAGTTAATCTATATTAAAAAATTAATAATAATGTTAATCATCAAACATAGGTATGATACCATGATAGGTGGTGAGTTAAGGTGTTCCAATTTAAAATCTAGACCACCAACAATATTTCCCCATAGATAGTGGGAAGAAGTCTCTTACTCACCAAATATAGATGATATAAATCACACAATATAAGTAATTTTACTTGTTTAATATTCATTAAATAAGATATAAGGAGATGAAAATAATGATGTACCAATGTACTAAAATTCACCATGCCCATTTCATGTACAAGGTTTAGAGTGGACTCATTTTCCATATTAGGTTATAATCACTCACATATTTAATGATCACTACTATTTGGGTGACACATTGGAGGGGTAGGATTGAGCGCTGCCTCTCCAGTCTCGTCTTCCCCTCTCCTCCATTTTCCTTTGGCTTCCTCCCTTATATGGCCTCCACAATCTCTTCCTCATCAAGGTGATTATAGTATTCATCATTACCTTTAGTGAATCCCCCTAACGCACGATGGTCTATGGGTTCCCACTCACTAGTCATCATGCTCGGCTTATTTATTCTCTGGTTTTTTGTGGCTTCGCTTCCCCTGATCATCCCCTTTATTTTTCCCTTTTCAATCATTTCCTCTGTTTTTTCTCACCCTTTCTTGTCTAAGAGTTCATTTCTAATATTGACCCCCCAATGTTGGTTCTTACTTATAATCAGTTAGTTCATATTCTAGCCTAGACTGGCACTTTTGCCTCCAACAAAACTGGGCCCCCTCCCCAATAGAGTCTCTCATTTCTCTGACTTTGTCTTCCCACCCTATGTGGAATTGACTCAATTAAGTTCTTGGATATGTTCCGCTATTCCGTTTCACTATTTGGGGTGGATTGGGATTGATTTCGAATTAGGTTTTGTTGATGGTCCTAGATTTTGTTTTCCCTTGGGATGATTATATGGTTATGTTGTGGTGGGAGACTCCAGTTCATTCTACTTCTGATGGTGGTAGGTCTCTGTTATTAATTATGATGTCTACGGTGCTACAACAAAGATTATTTTATTTTAAAATCATCTTTATGACAACACTTAGTTGGAGGTGTTTTTTTTTCTATAGTCGAGGCTTTGGTGTCCCTCTTTGGTGGATTTTTTTCAGAAGCTTTGGATTTTTTTTTCTTCTATCTATAATATTAATTTTAAGGAGAGTGATAGGACAACGATGATGATTGTGGTGAATTTGGATGATAATGTCAGATGAGGATACTTCGGCTGTGCGAGTGAATCTGTATCATGATCTTCTCAGGTTTTATGTTCTAATGTGTTGATTTATTATCCAATGTGCTGAGTATTTATTTTTTTATCCTTCTATTTTGTATCACATGTGGTGTATTGGTCACCACTCAATCATAAATCAAATATTTGGAAAACCAAATAATATTTGAATTATCTGTCACTGTTATCTTTGAAAAGAATGAGCCTCTACAAAACAAGTGTATATTTATTACCTCCTTTATCTATTAAATACTTTCCCATTTTTCATCTAATAATTTTTTTATATATTATGTCTTTATTTTGGTTCTAAGAATCAAACATTGATCCTACATAGTGAGGGTTCCTACATTGAGAAGGAGGAAATTAATCAATGTTAGTTATCAGTTCTTCATCAAATTTTCCAATTTCCATATAAACTATACTCTTTATAAATATAATTTTCTAATGTAATGATGAAATTATAACATCATTATTTTTATGATAAAAAATATCATTACTATAAAACTATATTATTTTAATCATTCATTACATTAACATGTTCTTATTTTGGTCAGTTCAATAACTAATATGGGAAATTTTATGCTATCTAAATTGTTTTCAACATGAATAAGTATAAAAAATAATATTAGTGATATATGATATTATGAATTAATTTATGTTTCGAATGTGGATCTTTAATGAAGATAGAAAAATGAATGGTCATTAAAAAATAACTTATTATAACCATAAAATTACCCAAACCATGTTCATCATGGATTCCATTCATGCAAACCATAGCCATAACATACATCAAATGAAAAAGGGACTAAAAATAACTAAAATAAAATTATTTCACATAATTTAGTAATATTGGAATGATGAAATTTGTATAAAAATTAGGATCGACAGTTCTTTTATGAAAGATGTCTGAAATAACCAAAATTACCAACACCTGATGATGAAAATATCCATTAACTTAAAAATATATATGTAATTAATGATTATAATAGAATAGTATAAAAAGGTTAAATATATTAATAAGACTCTAATATGAGTAATTAAGATGATTGAGTTCCTTATATAGGGTACCAAATCACTCTTTCTGATGTAAGAAGTAAGGTAATGGTTTATTTTCCAATCTGACATTGAAATCAAGATTGTTTAAAATTAAGATTATATTAGATTATATTTTAGGTTCTTTACCTATATAAACCTATTAATTTTCTTCTACTCTGTTTATTTTTGGGTTTTATATGTCCACATTGTATTTCATCTCTCTCGGGTTTACAATTTGATAGAAAGTAGGTTTGTAGGCTGAGTCAATGTTTTTTTTCAAGTATCCTTATCCTCCATGTCTATATTAATTATATTTTTAATGGATATATCTCTCTATAATTATATTATTTCATAAATTATTTTTCAACTGGCCTTTAAAATCATTTCAACATAGTAAAAGTTATTTTTTAATTTTTTCTGAACATGTCATTTTCTATTATCTTTTACTTTTTTTACAAAGGTTTGAAATGAATATTTTTTTTACAACTCCTACATTAATTAATTTTCATACCATATTCATGAGTTTACTTTAGGAAGAATCATTTAAATATTTTCATTTTTTTAATTTTATTTATATTCACTTTCTTTAATAAATTATTTTCTTCTAATATAAATGTTATCAAATGAAAAATATATATCTTCTTATTTTTAATGAAATTTTATATTGATATTATATAAGTATTTTTCATTTCTGTCAATATAAATTAATTTTTATTATTATTCCATGGGGATATAATCTAATGATACCATAAATCTTATTTATCAATAGGGATTGTGATCTTTTTTATGGAAATCATTCTGAAATTAATTTTTTTCTCATGTTTTAATTAATTTATGAAGGTATTATTAATGTTTATATATATATAATTAAAAAATATAGTATGAGTGGGTCTATTACATCCCTATAATTAATTGGGTAGTGTTTTATATCTCAAGATATATATATATGGAACATGGTTGGTGGTAACAAGTCAAAAGGTTTATGAAGCACAGTGGGATAGACTAAGTCCAAAATGTTATGGGGAATGGGCAGTTATTCCAAGTCCAACTAATTATAAAGAACAAGTGGTGAGCCCAGGATCATTTATTAATGGAATATGGATACCCAATTCATTTAAGATATGAATGTATTTGTGGTTAACCATCACATATGTTATTCTTTTTTTGATCATGTTTATACCTAATTCTTATGTTGTGAAGGGTTATTATGTCAAAGAATATTGACTCATGTTTCCACACTCTTATGAATCTTATATAGGTTACAATAGTAAAAGAATCTTAGGAGTCGTGTTTTATATTTTATTTTTTTATTGGGTATGACTTCAATATATTATGTTCATGTATCCTGATTATGTTCTCAGGCCCACATGATCATCATATGCTCACACATGATCTTTTATTTTTATCTCTTATGATTACCCTTATTGACCCTTTGGGATTACTCTTATTATATTTACATTTACTATGTTATTAATAAATTTATATTGTATGACATATCTTTAAGGTGTTATAGTGTTTTAAAACTATGGAAAATGTTCATAGTATTGTAAAATAAGTTATTTATGTATCTATTATCCAAAGACACTAAGCCTATAATTTTTGCGGTGTGATTTATTCTGATATATAATGAATATTCATGTGAAATGATGTAATATGAAATTATTTTATACATGAGTAACCATAGTTTCTATCATAGAGGTATTTTACTATTTCTGTGGATTTTTTATGAACAATAATATGTCAGAGCCTAAAACTTATTATGTGGAAAAAAATGTGATAACGGGTGAACCTGAAATGTTATAAGTTGAGTTGAAGATGTCATAATTAAAGACATATTTTTATTGATTCTCATTATTATATGATAACTTACTCTTGTTGTTATTTTAGGAAAACCATTCTAACCATTTTGGTTTTATAAAGGAATGATGAATTTTTCTTCATATTGGTGTTGTGAATGGTTTGGTCAATAGTGAAAATATCTTATTTGAGACTAACTTTATGAATGTATTCATATCTTGAGAAGTATATAAGTCAGTGAATAATTATTCCAAATTTCTAGCTATAGAATTATCAATGAAAAATTCTGGTGGTATGATTATTACATCCTAATTCTATTACACATCTCTAATAGATGTTTGTGGGAATGATCTTTATTTAAATCAAATCATTGTCTCTTTTTTAAAATTTGATATGATTTTTGGAATTGATTTTTTATCTATATATAGATCATATTTTTATTTAATGTTCTTGGAATTTATATTTAATATCCAAAGTCAACTTATGATCATATATTAGTGCAATGATGAATATGAAACCACTTGGGAAATCTCATCCATTATATAAGTCTTAATACATAATAAAGAGGGGTATTTGGCTCAAATGGTTATGGAAAACTCAATTTTTATGGTGTGGAAACAATGAATGAATATGGTAATTTTTTCCCTAAAGAGTATCATGGTATTCCTCATATCTCTAGATTATGTTTTCTATAGAACTCATAACTAGTGTTATAGCTATATGAAAGATTCCATATTGAAAGTCCCTTATTAAGTTGGGATAATTGAAAATGAAACTCAAAGAGAACCAATATAGGGATTTTATATACCCATTCCCTTCAACATGCAGTGCACTAGTCCTCTTAGTTACGATGAAAAATAGATCAATTAATATGAGTATTCATTATCCCTAACTTAACCAGATTATGATTAATAACAAGTATCTTTTACCACATATTGATTAACTATTTGATCGACTACATGGGGATCAATATTTATCAAATATTGACCGTAAATATGGATATCATAAATTATTGGTGAAAAGAGATAATGTAACCAAGATATCATTTCATAAAATGTTTGGATACAATGAATTCTTAGTGATGATATTTTGAATTATAAATTCCCCCAAAATCATCAGAGATAATATTAATATTATCTTTGGTGAATACATTGATCAATTTGTGGTAGCCTTTATAGACTATATTATTATATATTCTAACAACATGTAAAATAAAGATTATGATTTTATTATTGTGCAATAAGCATTGAAAATGGATAAATAATATACCCAATTTAGAAAATTTGAAATATATATATATTATCATTCAGATGTTATATAATCACAAGTGAGCATATATATATGGATCATTCGAATATAGTGGTGATTAAACAATGGAAGGGGCCAACGATTGTATTGGTGATCCATAGTTTTCTTTGATTGAATTGATATTATCAATTATTTAAAAGAAATATTTTATGAGTATGAAATCCATTAAACAAGTTCTAAAGGAAGGGAGTCATGTTTATTTTGGTAAATAAATATGAATAAAACATCAAGTATCTTAAGAGAAGGTTGGTCACTACATCTCTACTCACACCACACTATAGTATAGAAGGTTATATATATATATATATATATTCATATATCATAAAAAGTATTGGGATGTGTCATTATAAAAAATGACTTGATGGTAGATTAATCTTCACATAAATTATGTTTTCATCAGAAAAATAACTCAATACATTATTTTGAGATAGCTAAAATAATAATTTCATTAAATATAAGGAGTTATAACCTATATGGTGAAATGTATGAATTATATAATGATCTTAAGAGCATATGGTATATATTCACATAAAATGAGTTATTACAAAGGATATAGTTGGAGTTAATTGAAGACAATAACTACCCAATATATTACGAAAAATGGATTTAAAATGAAGTGGTTGATTCTTTAATTAGAAAGAATGTTGTACCATTTCCAAGACAGGAACTATAAGATACTCAATTTTCAATGATTTATAACCATCCATCCATGTGAATAATAATGATTCATAGAATAAGTATATAGATAAATATTAAAAAGAAAATAAATACCCCAAATTATAACATTGAAAATGATGAAATTATATGATTCATGAAATGAATCTGTGTTCCATAAATACCTAGATTGAAATTGTGTATGTTGGATGATGCACACTACTCTTCATTCTTTATCCATATTTTATAGAAAAAATATGTAAAGATGTGTCATGAATCATTTCTTATGGGATAACTTTAAGGGGAAAATTTTATAGTATATATCATGATTCTTAATCTTCAAAAAATTTAATGATTGAAATCAGATTCTAAATTAGATGATGAAAATATTATCAATATTTGTATATAAATGAGAGATGATAAATTTTTATTTCAATATGGGTCTTTCTAAGACCAATAATGGTCATAATTCCATTTGGGTTTCAGCTAATATCCTTATAATTTTAAAAATTCCATTATTATACATGTTCATTTCCTAGTTGGGAAACATTCCAAGGTATACAAAATAGAAATTACAAGGCTATATAAAATAACTCAATTAATTGTATTTTATTGGTATCTAAGGATTAACTTAATGATACAGAGAATTACTAAATTCATTGTGTGTATAAATGAGTTTCAACACTACTTATCAACCTTTGTATAGTTCTCAACCTGATAAGGGAATTCAAACACAAAAGTATATACTGAGATCTTGATCAATATATTTCGAAGTTGGTTGGTATCAACACATTCACTAGCAGAGTTCTCAGATAAAAAATTATCATTCTATAATTCAAATGGAACAATTTGATTCTCAATATTGGAAGAGGTCAATAACTTCACAAGGTTGGGATAAATTTAGAGGTCATAAAATTTAGGGACTAAGACTTGATCAAGATAATATAGATAATATTTATATCATTCAATTACACATTAAAATTACACAATGTTGATAGAAGAAGAATATTGATAATTTTTAGTGAGATTTGGAGTTTGAATTAATAGTTAATGTATTCATCCTATTATCTTCATAGAAGAGGGTTATTATATTTTGGAAGAAGGTAAATATGATCCCTAGATTCATTGTAACTTTTATAATCCTTGATCATGTGGGGATGATAGTTTATCATCTACCACATCCACCGAACACCTCCCAAGTGCATAATGTGTTCCATGTATAACTATTGGGGAAATACATCACCAATCCCTCACAAGTAATAAACTAATAGATTATACAGCTAAAACATGATATCTCTTATGATAAATAATTGATAGGAATATATAAATTTATAGATAAATTAATACAAAATAGATAGGTAACCTAGATACGGTCCTTTAGAAGAATTATATTTCATTAGAAATCTATTTGGGAACTAAATGATAAAATGATGTAAAAGTATCCTCATTTGTTTTAATTGATGAAACAAAATTTAATTGCAAAAAATATATTAAGAAGGTAGACTGTAAAAACCCATTAATTTTGTATTTATTTATCATTAAAAGAAATTCTATATTGAATAACCTCTTTCACAATCCAAAAAAAACTAAAATATACTATGTTACCTTTTATTGGGACAAAATATTTCAATCCATGAAAAACGTTAACACATATGATAAATCTACATAAAACATCACTAAGAAAACAATAATAGGAATAAATCCACATGTAGATAAAAAAAACATGAACATGAAATAAATATCATAATTTTTTGAATTTAAGGTCATACCACAAATTAAAAGTATGTGTAGAAGGTAAATAACTAAAAATATAATATATATTTTCTGGGATATGTAAAGGAAAAAACAGAATTATTTTTGGGATATATATAAGGATATATATAATAATGAAATATGACTATTATACATTTTTTAGTTGAACATATTGTTGTTTTATATGTGGTTATTGTTTGTGAATTTATCTAATAGGTATGTTATGACCCTCTGATAATTCTAAAAGAATAATTTTTTTTAAAAAAAATGTTTATGGAACCCAACAACAAGCATAGAAGGGTATATAATATCCAGAGACATTGTGATATATTTACTATTTAAAAAAATTCAATCTACTTTATAGTTTAAAATGCATTCAATACTGAGTAATCTGTCTTTGCACACAACAATGTGTTTCTTCAATAGGTTATGTTAAATGCAAGACCGAGTTTTACTGAATATTATTACTATCGTTGTTTAAAATTAATCTTATATATTAGACATTAAATTTGAGGTTACTAATATAGTTAAATAACTTATTAAAGTATATTTTTTAATTTATTGGTCTCTAATTAATTATAAATGAATATAAAAACCAATTATATATAAATGAAACGTTTTTAAAAAAAATATATTCATTTTCCAAAGGTATTTTACATTATTAATTAATTTAATTATTGGATGATATTTGTGAAATATATGTATAATAAATTCTCTAAAATGTTTTTACATTCATATAATAGATATTATTTTCATTATATAAGAAGAGATCTAATTTTATATATATAATGTTATATTTTTCTAATGGCAGTTTTGACTCATTTTAAGGACAAACTTGTTTCAAAACAAAATTTTAAAAATTTTAAAAATTTTATTTTAAAAAATAATATTAGTTTTTTAAAGATTAATTCCAATTTTATTTTAGCGTGATTTTTTTGTCTTTCTCTGAGAAGCTTCATTTTTGGATGAATAGTGACAAATACAAAATTTTAATTGAAAAATGACATTTCATCTAAATAATTTATATTGGGGAATAATATTATAAATTAGTTTAAAAGTAAAATTAGTTCCATAATATATCTATTAATAAAATATAGGTCATTGGAAACATTTTTATATTTAATTTATATATAAAAGCATACAAATTTTTTGAACATTTTCACTTTAAAACACAGCTTTCTTATCCTGTCTATGGGATTGATTTTATATTTATTTTTTAGAATATATGGGAATTGAAATTCTAAAAATGGATTCTATATTTTGAATCATAATAGTTTCTAATTTCTAATAGGTTAATTAATTTTTTCCCAAATTTATTATTGATAATAGTTAAAATTTATTATAGTTATGAAAGGAAAAATAAGTTTATTTAGTGGTTAAACATAGAACATAAGGTGAAATAATGACCAAAAACATGTTAAACACATATTTTTTGGACATATTTTGAACATTAAACCACTATTATCTAAATTTATGTATTATGGAAGTCAATTTTCGAATAAAAGTGTGGGTACACGAATCTTATTTTCAAAAAGATAAGTGTGTCTTCTCCCCTAGTTATAAAAGGACACCCACTCCAACCTTTATTCACACCAATGAAACCAATTTTTTTAGGAAAAAAACATGAAAAATAAATAACCATATTACCTCTAAAAATTATAGATCCTCCATTTTGGGAATAAATTCAACATCAGAAGGAATTAATAAAAACCTAATTATGATACTTGAAGAAGTGGTAATATTTTTCTAAAAGTGTTTCTATTTTATTTCCTCCTCCACATACTTAAATTATTCTTATATCATGATTATATAATAACAACTGTATCTTAAATATACTTGGATGTTTTTATATTAACATTATGACCTATAAATTTACACAATTCCAAAAATAGTTTATGATTTCATTGTTCGTGTGTAAGACAGACTACCCCTTCACAAACCGATTTCATTCGTTATTCCATTACCACAATTAAAGGTTGGTAATAATGATGGAAATAATATTTATATATAATATAAGTGATATTTTTCAATTATTTATTCATATATAATTATTATATAACACATAAATTCATTCCTCCCATTTTTTGGAAATATGATAACGTCATTCGTGTGTATGGTGGACTGCCGCCTCACGAAGTGATGTGATTTGTTCACACCTTACATGGAATATATTGAGGATGATCTTAAAAAAATATTAGATATATGTTATATATATTTTATTCTATAATGTTAATATACATATATATCATTGATTTGTTTTATTTAATACGACACGAAAATTGAAGCAACGTTCACACATACGGATGACCTACCAACTCCATGAATGGTGGATTTCATTTCCGATCAATAAAATTTATGGATTAATATAAATATATATAATGAATATATATGATATTTAATTTTTTTTTAAAATTATTATATAATTAAATCATGATAAAATTAATTGGAACAAAAATAACAAGTCAAAACATATTCAAAAACCAGAGCAGTTATTACCTAAATCCATTAAAATAATGAATGATTATTAATGAAGAGATAATAATATTTTATAAAAGGATCATATATGATATCATAAATGTTAATATGGTTCTATTATAAGTTAATCACCTGTTTAATACCACTATATTTAAGGATAAATCAACTATGACAAAAGGGAAAGCATGATTTAATGGAATTTATCTTAATTTCATTTCCTTGAGACATATTTTAATTTTAGGAATTTAGTATATTTTATATGGTGTATATACATCCCCTTGAAATTAAATATTATAAATAATTCCTTATTAATGGTCTTATATGATTCAATTTTAACCAGTTATTCCATATGGATTTGAATTAATAGTCACTAAGTGGAAAAGAATTTTTTCACTCAATTTCTATTTATCGGAACATATTACTTCCCCAATGTCGTTAATATTATAGGATTATGTGTCTAATGGTTTTTTACTATCTATTTTGATAATTAAACTTATTTTATGTGTATTTAAATTTTAAATACATATAATTGATTCATTAGATTATTCTCACTTCAACGTTATTATATTTTCAAGGGTTTATTTCACAATTTAATTATATAAGGAATTATTAACACTTGTATTTCTATTGAAGAAAATTTTTATTTGATTGTCCAAAAATCCATTGAATTTTATTATCCACTATATATTAATAATATATTTCAAGTAATAGTACCAGTTTACACTCTTTTCTAATTACAATATTTATTAAAATGCTTTAACGAAAATATAACATGATTTCTCTATTCAATCGCAAATATGGTTTGTTCAAAAACCATGTTTTCTAAAAAAAATCCAAACATGTTTTATTTATCCTTTTAAAAATTATTTTTTGAAATTTGTTTTTACCAATTTTTTCTTTTAATTTTTTTTAATTTATTTTCTTATCACATTTCGAATAAAGAACTTTTCTAACCTTTTTAAAATTAAAAAGGAATGTTCTTATTTACCTTGTATGGAATTTCCCATAATAATTTCTTTGAATCTTACATTAATTTTTAATAGGATATTTTTGAAGAATTTTTTTTTAAAATTTATTTAAATTAAAATTATTTTTAAATAAAAAATCAAAATGAAAATGATATTTTCATCAAGAATGTTTTTATAGATATTTTTATTGTATTTCTTTTCATCAATGAAAACAACCCTCATTCTTACTAAAATGGGTATACACTATTTTTACACCATCATTATTCTTCCTATGGATGGATTATGATTATTTTTACCAAGGATAGTAATCACATTAACTTCCTTTCATGTTTTTTGAATTCATTAACTTCCTTTGAACTTATTCACTTTCAAGTGACAATTGAAAATTAAATTTACCCTAAGTATTCTAATTATTTTTCATGGATAAGATTATTGCATATAAAATATATAATTTCTTACATAAGATTTGTACTTTGACCATTATTTGATTAATTGGATAAATAATGATATATTTGAATCTTGTACTAAATGAATATATTATTTTATATGGCGCATTGATCCTTATTTAAATTTATTATTCGATATATGATGAAATCTTTAAACATGATTTGATGGGTGTGGCCCAAACGTTATATAACCCCTTGATGTATCGACTGGTCTCATGAGATAAATAAGTATTTCAAATTAAATAGGTTTCTTCCCACAGTTTTAAACTATCTGGTGGATAAATGTTGATAGTAGAGGTTTTCATATTCCTATGACATGACATTAGGTAATTATGAAATTCCTTTATTTTATATATTATTATTATCAATGATATTTTCCATTAGAAGAAATCTATGGATTAATTTTATTCTCAATTTATTAATTTAATATAATATTTCTTAGTTATTTTCCATTCTATATTTATTTTCCTTTATCTGTCTATTTATATGGCGTGTGTGTTCATTCAGTTACCTTTATATATTTATTATTCCTATTGATTCATAATAGCTTCATATTTACTTAACCCTTACAAATAATTTGAGTTCTTCCTTATTTTGATCCTTTTTCAAGAATCCATGAAGATTACTATGAATAATATGCATTTTTAGGTTAGATGAAATAGAGTTATTCTCAAAAATAAATAGGTGTTAATTTTTTTTAGTCAAACGTAATTTAAAACTCATGTTTGTATATAGATTATCAAGACTATGAAACTATTCAATCCATTAGGATGTGATTTCCTTATATTTATGCTAATATAATGGTAGTGGGCACTAACTTCATGATTCTAGGTTCATGTTCATTATAGTTGGTATTATATTAAGTTTAGTAGCAACCATGGAAATGAAATTTAAGAAAACACATATAAGGGAACATAACCCTAATATAGACTTTCAAGCTAATTATAGAAATAAATCCAATGGTTATGGTAAGGAAGATATTATGTGGTTTTACATGAAATAAATCCTTATCTAGATAGAAAAATTGGACACTGTTTTGGAACATATGTACCTAGGGGTAATAACTTTGAAAAGGGCGCATCGAGTTTGACTCAAGTGTAAATAGTACACAAAACGAGCATTACTACACCCCTTTTTTGACCCACAGGGGGATATTGTTAGGATAATTGACAATTTCTTCACAAATCATTATAAATTATTTGAATAGATAATGTAAATGAATATCCTAGGTTAAACCCTAGACCAAGGATGAACTTATGTTATAGATAAAAATCGGTATAATTAAATTACATAATTTTAATTTAATGGAGAAAAATAAGTTTAATTAATAGTTTTAATTTAATTAAATAATATTTCTGCATTTATATTGATGGAATTAAATTGGGGGATCTTTTTTGTAATGGATATTACATAGATGAATGGATTGTGCTGCTTAGATAAGGGGGAATGAGTGGATTCAACGGGATTCAATTTTTCCTTAATATGTATTATTATATTAACAGTGATAATATAATTATAATAAATTGGAGGAGGCAATTTTGTGGGAAGGAAGAACCCCCTTTTAGTGTACAAATCTTTAAAAATAGATTTAAAATATAAATAATAATAATAATATTTTTTTTTATAACAAGAACCTGAAAAGAAATTTTTTATATGGTATCCAAATGCAAAACTACTAGCGGTAGTGTGAACCTAGAATTTAGATGGTCATTTTATGACCAATATTCGATAAATTTTTCCAAATCCCTCTTTGGGTCAACAAAATACCCAATAATAATAACATTATTATTATTATGGAATCTTGTATCTGAAATATCACTCTTATATAGTGTCAGAATGATGAACCGTCTTTGATTCTGCAACCCTAAAATTTAGGTGGATTTTTCAAGACTAATTTTGATTATTTAATTTGGGCTCATGAATTGGGGCCATAAGATGTCATTCGAGTGTAATTCATTGAAATTTGAATTTTTTATCAGGTGTATGATTGAAGAAAATGAATAGTTGATTCCATGAATTTTTTCATGAGGACCACAATAGTGTGATACATATATTTTATTTCATGATCGAGACATGGGCCCCTTGAGGCATTATTTGTGCGCAATGTTGTGAAATGAATATTTTTCCTTGGGAGTCCAATTTGAGTGATTGAATAGTCGATCATGTGTGATTTTCTATAACATTCTGAAAGGTGTGATCCGTTTGTTTATTCGGGGCCATTTGAGGAGGTACGTTAGTCAAATTATGTTTTTCCCTTCCGACCAATGATGAGAATCATGCTCTCGTCAACCATTTGGATCGATATAAAATGTAATATGGGTGTAAAATGATACACCTAAGGGTACATGTACACATCTTAGTACTTGGTTATGGATCGTTACATGACCAGGAGACAAGGTTGTGTATGATGACCCAAACCCCAGTGCCCCATAATGGGTGCCCGAAGTCTAATGGGCCACATGGCCTCAAGCGCATCATCCCGAACGCCAGAGGCTTCCGACTAGAAGCGAGGGCCTAGGGTGTGTCTGTGGGATGAAAATTCCCTCATTAATAGAGTTTAGCATAATGGATGGAATATAAAGGAATTATAAACAATGTAAGTAACATAAATAAATAGTGAAAGAAAACTGATGCAATAGATAAGAGAGAATAATAGTAACTGTATCAATTGGAATAATAATGATGTAATGAAATGTCTCTAGAAAACTGTAAAACATGGATATAAGAAAAAAGGAATAACATGTTCCACATGTAAAATAAAACATAGGATACTCCTTGCATCTCGATTTCTAACTCATTCATCTACTATCAAACTCCATCCTGACAATGATAAATCAAATGTTGGAAGTCGTATGTTTCCCTTTTTCAATACCTGCAACCAAGTAATCTACTCTGGGTACCAAATGGTTCCTAGAGAGGGTTTGAGATAAATATTAGTGGGCCACCACCAATGGAGTATATAACATCGGTCCCATGTAATGGAATATAGTTGTGTGCATGCATGTATATATAATTAAATATAGCAGTACAATATAACTAAATACCCAATTACCTACTTCAGCCCCCGGCTGGTGTCTGAACATGTAACTAGTTAATTAATTTAGCAATTAACATTTAATGTTAATAGGTAATGTGAGGCATAGCCAACACTGACATCATCTTGTGATAGTATAAGTAGTGAAGGACTTAATACGTTACAAGGAAACCTGATAATGATATTTAGTGGGGGGTTCCAGGGTAATTACCAAGGTAATGTAAACTCACAGAACTAAAACTCAATTGTATCTGAGTCTAGATATGGAATAAGAGTGTAATTCAATGAGAGTAATCCAAGGCATTCCAAAATAAGGTTCTTACCGAGTCCAAGGAGTGCATCTAATGTAAAATGGGGATAAGCAAGGACTGGGTCATAGGAGTGTATCCAAGGCACCAACTTATAGATCCAAGGAGTGTATCTGAGGTATCCCGAAATAAATAACAAGACCCTACGGTAGTATACCCGGCATTCAAGGATTATGAAAGAACTGAATTCTAGGTGGGTATAAACCTAAAAAAACCACATCCTTGAATCAGAATGGGGTTTCAGAGACCCAAGGTATTCTCCTCGTAGAATCCATGGAGATCTCGAGTCATTCCATTTCTATTTGATATTGTAATCATGTAATAGTTCAATTGGTTAAATTATTTCCTTCCATTAGTGTGGATAGGTCAAGTTGAGTTGAAACCATTTATTTATTGGTACAATACTTGTATTCTATTAGTGTAGATAGGCCAAGTAGCTATGGAACCATTTAATCAAGTCTTATTTAACCATTAAGGCATGTTCAATTATTGAGGTTCACTCCTATACCTTCCATAAAGATGGAACGGGGTGCTACGGACATGTAACCTTTATTCAATCTATTTTAATAAGGCCGAGTTATATACATAGTATACATTCAATTCCACATTACACATTTAATAATCATTTTGAAAGATCTTACCTTAGGCGGGTCAAGTTGTGAGAATACATGGTACATTCCATTATGAAATTCTTACTATCAACAAAAATTTTATTATAGGAAGGCTCACCTTTAGGAAGTTCAAGGAAGGGCACACCCAAACGGTGGCTCAAACCTATCAAAAACACAAAACACTCCATTATGGCATAACCTTCAACATGAGGCGGATTGAGTTGTGGGTGTAACCACTAACAACTGATCACCTATTTTGAAACAAAAAACCATAAAATTATAAAAAGTATAATTATGGTATGTAAATTTAAGAAACGGTCCCCGATGGAATCAGTGGACCCCACAATAATATTCTAAAATCAACAAAGTTTAGGGATGAGTTATAGTCCACCCACCATAGGGTTGTAAAATCCTTCTCCTCTGGTATTGGCCCTTTATTTCCATTAGATTAAAGTAGATCTAAGAAAATATGAAAAATTCTCACATGGCGATATCTAGGTCTATATTGAAAGAGAAGAAGAACAAATAAAGAGGACTTGATTACTAACCATTGTGCTTCTAATGTGACAAACGAAAGCTCGATCAGATGTAGATGAAGGAGATCTCTAAATTTCATGTTTAGAACTTCAAATAACCCCAAATTGAGAGAGAAATAGGTCAATCCCACATAAACATGTATTATGGAATAAGGGGTTATATAATTAGATTATTAATGGAAAACTGGGTATTTATCCAAGAAATTATCCCATGCACGATTTTTCTGCACATTTTTTCAAACCATGCAGGTCGGCTCTGCCTGACTGGTTTGTTCCACATGGTTTGTAAAACCTTGAGCAACCCATGAATGGATACCTGGGGAAAATGGGTGCTTTCACAGTTAGGCCTCACGGTCATGCGCCAACTGTGTGAGGTGGATCTGTCCAAAAAAACACGGTCCCCACTATTTTCCAATCCATGCATAATTCCAGCACAGTTTTCTCTAAATTGTGTGCAAGGCTTGTTTTCTCAAAAAAGATGGGTTCTAAGCTACAAACAGGCCCCAGACTCACTCTTAACCTTTAATAACTCATTAGGAATCTATTTTCAATCCAAATTAATGATTTAGACCAAAAATTAAAGGAAACATACCTGAGTGAAAATCGAGTTCTTACAGTCTTACCCCCTTAAAATAACTCACCCCAAGTTCTCCTTCCAAGGGTAAAGATCTAAATTCATAGAACAAATCTGGACATTGGGCACGTACGTCCGCTTCCCTCTCCCAAGTCTCATCATGTACTCGGCCTTACTACTATAGCACCCGTACGAGGGGGGCAGACATGCCTCGGAGAACTATCATGCTCTGGTCAACGATTCCTACTAGATAATCTTCAAAGGTATCATTAGTATCCAACTCAACTTCCTTAGGATCAAAGGTATTTGACGAGTCAGCATGATATTGTATAAGTTGTGAGACATGAAAGAAATCGTGCATGTAATGGTACCTCTCAGGTAGTAGCAACCAATAAGATACTGACCTGGCCCTCTCAAGAATCTTGAATGGCCCGACGTAATGAGGCGACAACATTACCTACTTCTGAAACTACCAATTACATAGCCTAGGAGACACCCAATGAAAAAACTGATCCCCAACCTCAAACTCATGAGTTCATTGATAGTGATCAACATAAGATTTCTGTCTAGAATGAGCAGTTGTTATACACTTCTGATAAACTGAACCTGTTATGAATTCTACTAAATATGATGAGGACCTAGTTGGACTAACTCACCTGCCTCTATCCAGCACAAGGGTTAATGTCAGGGCCTAACATATAAGGCCTCAAGTGAAACTGTCTGAATCATCGCCTAAAAACACTTTTTATAAGAAAACACAATGACTAGGATTTTAGTCTCCCATGAACCACCAAAATCATGGACACATGCTTGGAGCATATCCTCTAGAACCTATATTGTTCATTATGATTGTCTATCAGTCTAAGGGTGAAAGGTTGTGATTATAAGAACCTGAGTCCCCATAGCTTTCTGCAAGCCTTTACAAAACCATGAAGTGAATCAAGCATCCCTATCTAAAATGGTAGTACATGGAACCTCGTGTAATCGTATGATCTCACAGACATACAATCTTCCCAATTCATCAACTAAAAAAATATCCCAAACAGGAATGTTGTGGGATGATTTCGTTTGTCGGTCAATGACTACCCATATATCATCGTTACCCCTGGGCGAGCTAGGTAATCCGACTACAAAATCTATAACAATATATTCCCATTTCCATTCCGGGACTGGAAGTGGATGTAACAAACCTGCAAGGCTCTAGTGCTCTGACTTCACATGTTGACAAGTGGAACACCTAGTGATGAAGCCTGTAATCTGAGGTTTCATTCCAGGACACAAAAACTAGTGTCACATATCTCAATATCTCATCAAGATTCCTAGATGAACTACACACTAAGAATCATGGGACTCTTCCAACAACTCCTCTCTCATACATTTAGGAACTCATTCACGTCCACATAGATGCATGATTCCATCTCTATCCACAGACTAATCTGGTGGTGGGTTATCTCATGATATACTTTCACAGAGAACCAAATAATCAGGATTTGAAAACTTCCTACTCTTCACCTTATCAAGAAGGGAAGACGTAACTATTGTATGCCTACTCATGAATATTTTGAAACTACATATTATGTTTAGAAAATAGGGTAATTAACTTCCATTCATCATTGTCTTCCTATATGGCATGTGTTTTTGTTTTCCGACTCAATGCATTAGTGACCACATTGCCTTTTCCAGGCATATAGTCAATCTCAAAATCAAAGAATTGTAGATAATCGACCCGTATCTATTGTCTAAGGTTCAAGTAATTGTGAGAAAATATATATTTAAGGATTTTGTGATATGTATACACCACAAATCACTCACCAAACATATAATGTCTCCAGCAACATAAGTCATGGACAGCTACTACTAGCTCAAGGTCATGCGTCGAGTGATTTCTGTCGTGAGGTCTTTACTTTCGAGATCCATACCCAATTAATTTATCTTCCTACATCAACACTACTGCTATTCCAATGCTCGATGAATCATAGAAGATGATATATCCTTTACCCGGTTCTAGATGAATAAAAATTAGTGTCGAGACAAGCCTCTCTTTCAACACCTAAAAGGATGTTTAGCATACTTCTGACCACAAGAACTTAAAACCATTCTTTGTAATTATAGTAATAGGTTAAGAAAGATGTGAGAAGCCCTATATAAAACATCTGAAATACCCAGCCAGCCCCAAAAAACATCATATATCAAACATATTATTGGGATGCTCCTAGGAAACTACAACACATACTTTTTAGGGTCAACGGAAACTCCTGATTCTGAAATTATATGGTGAAAGAAGTGGACTGTGTCAATCCAGATGTCGCACTCAGCTAACATGGTATAAAAATGATGCTCTCTTAGTGTACGAATATTGATCTCAAGATGTTCTTCATAGATGTTATGAGTGTGAGAATACACTAATAATTCATCCAGAAAGACCACAACAAAATAGTCTAAATAGGGTTAAAACCCCAATTCATCAAATCCATGAAAACGGAAGGTTCATTCGTAATACCGAACATAATAACAAGATACTCATACAAACGATACCTTCTATGGAAGGTTTTACAAGGTATGTCTGATGGTCTGACTCACACCTAATGATAACCCCATCTCAAGTCGATCTTAGAAAAAAACCATTTCTCCTCAAAGCTATTCAAAGAGATCATCTATTCATGGAAGTGGATTTCGGTTCTTGACCATAAGCCAGTTCAACCTTATATAATCCATGCATAGATGTAAGGTTCTATCCTACTTCTTAGAGAAAATCACAGGTGATCCCCAAGTGTATTTACAAGGATATAGAAAACCTTTTTCCTCTAGGACCTCTATTTTCCGCTTGAGTTCTTGATGCTCAGTAGGTTCTATATTGTATGGGGGAATGGACACTAAAGATGCTCCTAGAACATGCAAAATTATAAACATTACCTCTTTCTTTTGAGGTAAGCCAAAAAATTCATTAGGAAAGACTTTCCTGAAATAATCAACTACTGTAGGGAAATCAGCTTGAAGAAATCTATGATCCTCCCTGAAAAGAATTGAAATCTAGGAGGTAATTTCATGTAGCCCATAATTATTCGGTACAGCTCACCCAACCTGGACATCCCACTCACCCTTGAAAAGATAACTACTGCCTTCTGGTGATGTAAAATAAACAATGCGGTGATATATGTCTACAAAGGCATGATAGTTGACTAACCAATACATCCTTATAATGACATCAAATCCCACCATCTCAAGAAAAAAGATATTCCACAAGAAAGAGTAACTTCCTGCCTCAAGGGGAAAATCTCTGCACTGGTGTATGCCCCCTTTCCCTATTCCCAATGATGTATTGAGGGTCATCACACCATAATGATACTGTATCTCTAGTCCAAGACATTACATGATAAATATATAAAAAAAGAGTTTAAATCACCTGTATCAAACAAAGTAGTGACAATAGTGGAGGATACTAGAATAGTATCTCATACTATAGATACTCCACAGCTTGATCCTCAGGTATTGGCTTTAAACCATGAAACTGACTTGATCCACGACCTTGTGCTACAGATGGACTACCACAATCAGGACTACTTTGATGGTGCTCTAGGTGATCAGGGATTGGACTACCATGACCATGACCTCCTCCTCATCCAGACCTACCGGTGCTGTTCTAAATCCCCACCTTACGTGGTATACAATAACTCACTCCAAAATGTGTAGATGGAACATACCCTTTCCACTCGAAACAGGTGGAAAGGTCCTAAAATAGCACTAAAGGTGACCATAAGGATTCAATCTAGGAACTCTATAGGGTCTCTATCACATTTGGGCTTCTTATGAACTAGTTTTCCACACTAGTGACACAGTATAGAGGTACCAAACTGGATACTCTTGCTGCCACTTCCCTAACGAAAAACCTCAAGGGAACATTTCCTGCCACTGGAAGAACTATGGCTTAATTCATCACTGATCCTTTAAATCTAGTACTTGCTCCATCCCTTAGGTTACTCTCAGTGATAATGGCCTGATCAACTATTTCTAAAAATTTAGGAATGCGAAATACATTCACCCGAGCTCGGATGGTGTACCGGAGCCCATCCTCAAAACACCTAGCACGTAAAAGCTCATCACCATCTAGAAGAAGTGAAAAGAACATTAAATCAGTGAAACATTCTGAATACTCTATAACTAAAAAAATAATCCCACTCAAGATGCATGAATTATCTGGCTCCACTAGCTCTCATTGCTTGGGGAAAGAACTGATCATAGAAGGTATCCATGAAATCATCCCATAACATGACCTGATGACGACTGGCCTGGGTAAGAAAATCCCACCAACGCTTGTCTGAATCCCAAAAAATGAATGTAGAAATTTTGAATCTCTGCTATGTAGGTGTTTCTAAATTCCCAAAGATAGACATCATGGCCTCTATCTAAGACTCAACAACCTGATAATTTCCATCCCCTAAAAAAGTAGGAGGATACTGATGTTGGAACTTGCAGGTTAGATCAACCATCATATTGAAACCCATGGATCACCTTACATTGACTGCATCAGATGTAATAAACTATCATAGACTTGGAAATTAGTGTCCGAATCAAGTACAACAACCAGTTCTTCAAGTGGCACTCCTAGAAGTAAGATTGGCGGCTCAGGACCCACCATGTCTCGAGCATGGTAGTCACCACCCTCCTGGAGAACGACATGAGGATTTCGTGGCGGCATTGGTCTAAAAATGCCAAGAACACACCTCAAAAAAATCTTAGAAGAAAAATATAGCATCACTAATGGGAGTTGAATGTATGAAAACTCACTACCCCAAGGCATACTACCCGAACTACCTGCTTAGATGACTAGTTATTTGGAAGTACTCAATTATAAGATTCATGTCATTTTTCAGTTACATTCAATGTTCACTCCTTTACATTTCATAAACATGACAATGTGGGATAAGGACTTGAAAACAATTAATTTTAGATTTTAGGATTCACTTTATAATGGATATCCATTTTCGATGAATCAGTGACCATACAACTTTCCCTAAAAACGATAGGCATTTAATTATATTATAATGGTTCGAATCTGTAAATTACTCATCCAAACCCATGAGGTCCCATAAACCTCATGAATTGAGATAGGAAATCACCCAATCAAAACCAAGTAATACAAGTTAATGAAAACTACCACAACATCACTCAACAATTACAAGCACGACAAGAAATTTAAAGAAGTGAAATGCAGCTATTTTGCATGGAAATATGCATGAAATGTGAATTCTAGATGCCTATAATGATTCATGTAGAAATTCTCCTTACCCTCATATAATTGGTCTAAGGATGAAATAGATTATCAAATAGAGTAATAATCAACTACACCACAGAACATGGGCATCACCCAATGGTTAAATAATATCAACTATAATAGGCAAAATAAAACAACAATTGCATTTTCGGTAACTTGGATTTAACCCCGAGTATGGGTTCATGATACCCAAGCATGGATTATGACCAAGTCCCAAGAAATCTTATCCACAAATCTATTATCTCCAAATAGTAAAGCGGGAAAAGAAACCCCTTTGATACCACATTTTGATGACCCCAACCTTGGTTCCACTTAACGGGTTCCCCGAGCCCAGTGGGCCACATGGGCTCAACTATATCTTCTAGAACACCAGAGGTTGCCGACTAGATGTGAGGGCCTAGGGTGTCTCTGTGGGAATACTATACCATCATTAGCAGAGTGTAGCATAGAGGAAGGAATATAAAGGAATAGTAAATATCGGAATTAATATAAATAAATAGTAGAAGCAGACTGATCCAATAGATAAGAAAGAATAACAGTAACCATATCAACTGGAACAATGATGATGTAATTAAATGTCTCTAGAAAACTATAAAACATGGATACAAGACATCTGGAATAAGATGTTCCACAAGTAAAATAAAACAAAGGATACTCCAAGAATCTTGCGGTCTAACTAAGTCATCTACTATCTAACACCATCCTAATAGTGAGCAATCAAATGTTGGAAGACGTATGCATCCCTTGGTTAGTACCTTAAACCAAGTAATCTACTCTGGGTACCAAATGGTGCCTAGAGAGAGTTTGAGATAAATCTCAATGGTCCTCCACCAATGGTCTCTATAACATTTGGCCTGTGTAATGGAATATAGCAATGTACAAGCATGCATATATAAGTAAATCATGCAGTATAATATAAATAAATACCCAAGTACCACCTTCAGCCCATGGAGGGTTCCTGAACATGCAACTAGTTCATTAATTAATCAATTACCATTTGAGGTTAAGAGGTCAGTTGAGGCATATCCAACACTGAAAACATCTTGTGATAGTATAATTAGTGAAGGTCTCAATACATAATAAGGAAAATTGATAATGATATTCAGTGAAGGAGTTACAGGGTAATAACCAAGGTAACGTAAGCTCACAGAATGCTAACTCAGTAGTATCTGAGTCTAGATAAGGGGTAAGAGTGTAATCCAAAGAGTGTAATCCAAATCATTCCACAATAAGGTGCCTACCGAGTCCGTGGAGTGCATCCAATGTAAAATGGGGATATGTAAGGGCTAGGTCCAAGGAGTGTATCAAAGGAACCTACTTGTCAATAGTTGATACACGAAAGGTATATGAGGTATCCTGGAATAATGAAAGGGACCGTGTGTTAGTATACCAGTCATCCAAGAAATAGAGAAGAACCAGAGTCCAAGTGTGAATCAACCTAAGAAAACTACATCCATGAATATGAATGGGCTTCCCATGACCTAATTTATTCTCCTCTCATAATCCTTGGAGAGAATGAGTCAGTCCATTCCTATTGGATATTGTAATCATTTAATAATTCATTTGGTTCTTTTCTGTCCTTCCATTACTGTGGATATTTCAAGTAGAGATGAAACCATTTATTTATTGTGTAAAGACCCGTAAATTTCAAGGAATTTTTTTTCTTAATTTTCATTGGAATTTTACAAGAACGTAGTGTTTGACGGCACCTGATTCCGAGGCCCGGTGTGCCCGGAATCATTTTCCGAAGTTTTTCTCGGGTACGTTCAGGGAACGGACGAGCGGGTTTTTCTAACTTTTGAACCGGTGCCCGGAATCGAATTCCGAGGGCACCGATGGAATTGCAGCGCCGGTATTTGCTTAAAAACGCCTCTTCCGGAGTTGTGTTTTCTCGGGTGTGGTTTATAATTTTTGGGCTTAAAGTTAAGAAATAAAATAAATTGTTCGAAAAACTTTATTTTATTTCACTTAAGCCACTTGAAGCCACTTGAAAGCCACTTAAACTGTGTTGAAACGGATAGGGTACTATCCAAAAATATCCTACCCTCTTGGTAGGATATTTGTGAGGTGGGGCCCGCACGAGCCCCGTCGTTTCTTTTCCGCTAAGTAACGCACCCACGAAAACCCGTCATTATGAAAGTCAACTGATGCGTTTTCTTAAATTCTTAACGCACCATTTAATTGGGAGGTTTATTTCGTGAATTAAATGGGCAGTTTCTTTCGTTGAATTAATTCTATGAATTAATGGGCCGTTACTTACCTCTTTTTCGTTTTTTGGCATAATAATAAAATAAGACCAACACCAACTTTTGGAGGATTACACGTTGAGAGGTTTTTTATAGAAGTTCTTGTGCCTTCACCCTTCTTCGCGAAGAACGCGAAGAACGCGAAGAACGCGAAGAACGCGAAGAACGCGAAGAACGCGAAGAACGCAAAGAACTGCGACCTCCGACGAAGAACGCTGAACCCGTGGAAATCGACAACGCAACGCCATGTGCCGCGACACCGACGTTTCCTCTCCCGCGACGTTCTTCGGCGACGTTCCTTAATCCGCAACAAAAACCTTCTATCATCCGTTGAGGTGAGAGTTTCAGATTTCTTTTAAATTTCCATTGTGGTTTTTAACTCAAGAAGGATTTAATTATTAAAAATTAAATCTGTAGTTTCTTGGACCTCAGTGTTCATCGACGCAACGACGGATACCGCGACGATGCGGCGATCCCCTTCTTCCGCGACGATCAAATCTGAGAAGAACCCGCGTGCGACGACTTGAGAAGGTAGGGGTTATTGTGAATATTTTATATTCCCGTGAACGTTTCTTTAAAATTAAAGAACCTAATTCATATGAACAATTTTAATTTATTAAAATTGTTTTTCCATGTGTTGAATAATTATCCCGTTGTTATTAACTAATGCGGAGGGTGCGGGCCAAACGAACCCGGACCGACAACCCTCCGCCGTTCTTCGTTGTTGTGCGAATTTGGCGGGCGACGGCAAATCGTGACGCAAGGCCGATTTGATGATCCCGCAGTGAAGAACCGAACCCGGGAACAACAACGACACAGGCAGGAAGGAAAGCGGACCACCGGAGCAACTCCGGTGGCCCGCGGAAGCTACCAGCGGCGCGGGTCACCGGCGCGGCGGCGCCGGCGACCGGAGGCGGCAGCGGCCAACGGACCCACGACCGCGCGGGTCCGGTTCGCCCGCACGGGATGCGGCGACATGCCGCGTCCGCTGAACCAGCGCGGCCCCACGCGGGGCGACGACACCTCCAAACTGTGGGGGCAGCGCCCCACGGCACCCGAGCGCTCGGCCGCTCGGGCAAGCCGAGCGCGGCCGGTCCGACCGGCCGGGCCGCGCCCTGGCAGGACCGGACCGGGTCCAGCCAGGTCGGACCGGTTCGGGTCGACCCCGGGGGGGGGGGGGGGGTGTCGGGTCGGGTCGTCCCAGGCCCGGACCCCCGTCTTCGGACCATTTTTGGTCTTTCGCTCATAACATGAGCTACGTGACTCCGAACGACGCGCCGTCAGAGGAAACACGATCCTTGGATCGAGACGGGAGTTTTGGTATATCGCACTCAAGGTTTCAGAATACTTTGGGTTCGGCCGGGTTGGTTCGTACATGAAACCAACCGGGCCCTCGGAGCGGAAACACTCATATCTTGAGCTTCAGACGTCCGATTGACATGTCATCGACTTTAGTGGATTCCTCTAAGTGAGATGGATCTTTTGGCTTACTCTGCCCGAGATTTGGACGCAGGTGGAGTACAGTCGGGTTGATTTTACTTTAAAAACCAACCGGGCCCCTAGGACGAAAAAGCCAATAACTCTCAGACCGGGCGTCCGATTGACGCGCCGTCTGCGACGTTGAGTTCCTTTTGACGATACGGAACTTTTGGATACATCAACCTCGGACTTTGTGTTAGTTGATGTATCAGCCTCTCAGCTCGTGGAGCGGACCCTACCTAACGAGCTTGCTGTGTGCGGGAACCCTATAGCTGGATGCGACTGCTACTTCGATAGCGACGACTGTGCAGAGATCCTCAGTGGACTGCAGCGACGACTGTGCAGAGATCCTCAGTGGACTGCGCCGACGACTGTGAAGAGATCCTCAGTGGACTGCGACGACTACAACACTCAGCGATCCCTTGCGGGTCAGTGCTACAGGTCCTATGTGGGCCCGATCCTGTGTGGGTCCGATCCTGTGTGGGTCTTTGCGGGGGTTAGTACCTATTGATCTTTTGTGGGTCCGAAGACTTAGATGGATCAGTGATCATCTTTATCGTCATCCGAAGAATTATACCTGTGTGAGCTGAATCTTGTGTTACTATCCTTTGTGGATAGTGTTGAGCTATCCTGTGTGGATTTACTATTTACTCTTCTTTGTGGATTGTGTTGAGCTATCCTATGTGGATTTCTTTTACTCTCCTTTGTGGATTGGGTTGTGCTTGAGCTCGGATGTTGGAGTCGAGCGGGAATTGATGACTTAGGTATATGTATGGGCATATACCTAAGCCATATCGGATGTTACTTCGTGATTGTATATTTCCTTTGTGGATTATCTTTTGTGGATTCTGGGAGACCTTCGGGGGTCTCGGGTTCCCTACAGAGTAGCTTATACTCACCCCTTTATGGGGGATGCCCGCACTTCGTTGTGTTGGTTGCAGACGACAGACAGCGCTGATCGTGGTGGAGGCTTGCGGAGCAGGACGGTACCTGGAGGTGGACCACTGGGCGGGACGTACTCGGAGCGGACAGCTGGGCCGAGGAGCTGTGGAGGCTATCTATACCCACCCTTCAGGTGGGACCTTCAGAGGACGGCTTGACGCTGCGGCTTTTCCTTTCAATTGTTGTTTTCCCCTTTCAGTTGTACTTTACAGTTGGGCTTGTATTTCTGGCCCCTTTTTACTTCCAGCACAACTTGTTACAGTTTTTACATAGTGTTTACTTTTCCGCTTGCTTACTCTGTGGTGCTTGTTTACTTTTCAAAGGCAATGCCTTCCCTTTTTCCGGGATTTACACCTTGGTGCTAGTCGCTAGCCCCTGGCCTATGGAAGGCGGGCTTGGGGTAGTCACGGCACGGGCCCCAAGGACGGGTCGTGACAAATTGGTATCAGAGGTGGTCGGTTCTACCGCAGACTCTGATCTTTCTTCTATGTGAAGCAATAGTGTTTAGCATATTGGGTGTGGTTATCAATCCAGAGAGTCCAGTGTTGGTGCGGCGGCCGACGTATCCGTACACCAGGACCCTGACTTCTGATTTCCGACTTAATGCATGAAAACATTGATTGCATGTGTGTTTCAAGTTTTATTTGTTATTACTTGTGTCAGCTCACCAGGTATACTGTTCTGACCATGGCGCACTTGTTTCCTTTTCAGGATGGCCCCACGATGGCAGCCAGCTAGGGTTTCGAGAGTAGAGAGCGACGACAACCCGCCGAGCGACGAGGCATCGGTACTGGGCTCGTTGACAGCAGAGGCACTGGCGGTACCTTTACCCGCCGAGCCCCCGATGCTTCCAGCACCGACCGCTGATGATGCACATCGCCTCGGAGCTCTGCACGAGTTCCAGCGCCAGCGACCACCCAGGTTTCGTGGGGAAACGGACCCCCAGGCAGCCGTGGACTGGCTGGAGGTGGTCGTATGAGTTTTTAGGCTAGTGAGGACACTAACAGACCTCATGGTGATCCTCGCGGCGAGCCTACTGCACGCAGTAGCAGGCCGGTGGTGGAGATTGATGCTTCAGGTGAACGATGAGGCATCTCTTCTCTGGACGGACTTAGAGAGCCTATTCTGCTCAGAGTTCGTCCCGGCCACCCTCCGTGCAGTGCGCATTCAGGAGCTTCTTCAGCTGCGGCAGAGCAGCTTGTCGGTCGCCTAGTATACGGTGAGGTTCACCGATCTTTCTCGCTACACGACCGACATGGTATGAGACCCCTTCTTCCGGGATCAGACCTTCGAGCAGGGATTGAGACACGAGATCAGGGCATCACTGATCTCCCTCGGCATCCCGACCCAGGCAGGAGTACTGGAGCGAGCCCTTCTGATCAAGAGCTTTCTGGCTGAGTCCACAGTGAGACCTACCGTAGGGCGGCAGGTAGCGGAGTCTTCGGCAGCAGGTAGCCGACAGATGACTCAGGGTTCCAGCCAGACCAGACCCTCTCGTAGACGGCCTCAGGACACTGGCTCAGCAATGCGAGGCACACAGTGTGGAGCCAGTCTTTCGAGAGGCAGGCAGTGCTACACTTGCGGCGGGCAGGGTCACATGGCTCGTGACTGCCCGACCCACCGTGCCGAGGAGCAGCAGACAGTTGAGGGGCCACCCAGGCAGAGGCAGAGGGTCGACCGTGGCGGTCCGCAGGGAGGAGGCGGACGAGGAAGGGGAGCTGGCCGAACAGCAGGTGGTGGGCAACGCTTTGAGGCTTTGCCACCACCACCATCATGAGGCCCACCCCAACCACAGAGAGCTGGCGGGCAGAGACAGGCACAGCTCTAGGCAGCGGAGGCCTACGACCACAGCGCGCCAGATATGATTCGAGGTACGATCTGTGTCTATTCCACCCTTTTTGCAGTTCTTATAGACACAGGAGCGAGTCACTCTTTTATAGCCGCTGCCCTTGTTCGGAGCTCGGAGATTCCGACAGAGCCGTTGGCTCGATCTTTACGGCTAGAGACCCCTATGGGAGAAGAATCGATGATTACGCACTGGTGCCGATAGTGTGAGAATACTCTAGGGGGCGAGAGCTTCGGCTGGGATATTCTTGTAGCGGCGTCGAGGCCTTACGACGTCATCTTGGGAATGGATTGGTTATCTACAGTCCATGTTTAGATTGACTGTTTTAGGCTCAAGGTGCAATGTGTGTGCCCCGACGGGAGCAGGTTCACCTTCACCGGCGAGAAGGGAGCCTTTGCAGCATAGGAGGGACTCTCGTAGAGGAGGGGATAGCCCATAACTCATCAGTTGGCTAGCCTCATCCTTGGAGCAGTTGAAGTGCGGAGTCCTAGTTTTCCTGCAGTGGTGGATCAGTACGCGGACATCTTTCCCGATGACGTTTCAGGGCTACCTCCTCGCAGAGAGGTAGACTATTTTATTGATTTGTACCCCGGGACATCCCCGATATCCACTCCAGCGTATCGGATGGCCCCCGCTGAGCTTCGAGAGCTACGGGTACAGTTGGAGGACTTGCAGGGCAAGGGGTTCATCTGACCCAGTGTTTCACCCTAGGCTTCCCCGATATTGTTCGCCAAGAAGTCGGACAGGAGCTTGCAACTGTGTGTCGATTATCGTCGCCTGAACCAGGTGACAGTGAGGAACAAGTATCCTCTACCTAGGGTTGATGACCTCTTCGTTCAGCTCAAGGGAGCACGGTGGTTCTCGAAGATAGACCTCAGGTCAGGCTATCATCAGCTTAGAGTTCGAGACGAGGACGTGCAGAAGACGGCCTTCAGGTGTCGGTATGGCCACTATGAGTTCTTGGTTATGCCTTTCGGTGTAACCAATGCTCCAGCAGTGTTCATGAGCCTCATGAACAGGATCTTCCAGCCATACCTCGATCAATTTGTCGTGGTCTTCATCAACGGCATTTTGGTGTACTCGACCACGGAGGAGGAGCACGCCTACCACTTGTGGGTTGTACTAGACACACTCTGAGAGCACCAGATTTATGGAAAGCTCTCGAAGTGCCAGTTCTGGTTACGAGAGGTCCACTTCTTGGGGCACGTCATTTCTGAGGCGGCAGTTGCAGTGGATCCCGCAATGATCGAGGCGGTGTTAGCTTGGGAGCCACCTAGGAGAATGACGGAGGTGTGGAGTTTCTTGGGTCTAGCTGGATACTATTGTAGGTTTGTGCTGGACTTCTCCAGAGTTGCGGCGCCACTCTCAGATTTGACGAAGAAGGGAAACCCTTTGTGTGGTCAGACAGATGTCAGCAGAGCTTCCAGGAGCTAAGGAAGAGACTGACCAGCGCACCTATCTTGAGGTTTCCTGAGGAGGGAGTTGGATACGTAGTCTACTGCGATGCATCAGGGACTAGACTCGGATGTTTCCTAATGTAGGAGCGGGCCGTGATTGCCTATTGATCACTTCAGTTGAGGCCGCATGAGCAAAACTACGCTACCCATGACCTGGAGTTAGTAGCAGTGGTCTTCACTCTGAAGACATGGCGACACTATCTGATGGGCGAGCGCTTTACAGTCTTTTCTGACCCCCAGAGTCTCAGGTATATCTTCTCGCAGAAGGACCTGAACCTCAGACTGCGGCGATGGCTCGAGTTCTGCCATGACTACGACTTTGAGATAGTTTATACTCCTGGGAAGGGGAACGTAGTAGCTGATGCCCTCAGCAGGAGGACTGGCATTCAGCTACTTGAGGAGGCGACAGAGGAGCTAGCCGCCTTGCAGATATCCTTCGTGGATTGTGACGAAGCAGCCTTCCTTCAGTCTCTCATAGTCTCTCCTCCACTTCTACAGTGGGTCAGAGAGGCACAGCGTGGGGATGCTGACTGTGAGACACGACGTGCACAGATAGCCTCGGGACAGGCACCTGATGGTTTCTCCCTTGGATCAGATCACGACGTCCTTTTCAGAGGACGTACCTTGGTACCAGTTGCTTTACGGGAGGAGGTGCTGAGAGAGTTTAACACTTCTCCATTGGCGGTACATCCTGGAGTGGCGAAGATGTACCAGGATCTCAGAGGACAGCACTGGTGGCCGGGCATGAAGAAGGCTGTGGCAGAGTTCGTTTCATGGTGGCTCACCTGCCAGCAGGTGAAGGTAGAGCATCAGGTACCAGTAGGCTTGGTACAACCCTTGGAGGTCCCGGAATGGAAGTGGGACGGCATATCTATGGAATTCGTGACTGGACTTCCACGCACCTCCAGAGGTCACGACTCCATTTGGGTGATTGTTGACCGACTCACCAAGTCGGCACACTTATTACCCATCCGAGAGCAGGGCTTAGTGGAGAGCTTGGGGCGTCTCTACGTTCAGGAGATTGTACGGCTTCACGGTGTGCCATCTTCTATCGTCTTCGATCGGGACGCTCGTTTTACTTCCCGGCTTTGGAAGGGGTTGCAGGAGGCGTTCGGGACGCGGCTACGTCTGAGCACCACCTTTCACCCTCAAACAGATGGTCAGACAGAGAGGACCATTCAAACTCTTGAGGACTTGCTCCGCGCATGTGTCCTCGATTTTGGTCGTAGCTGGGAGGACCACCTACCCTTGGTGGAGTTCGCGTACAACAATAGCTACCACTCCACCATCGGGATGTCACCATACGAGGTGTTGTACGACAGACCTTACAGATCTCCTTTGTGCTGGACAGACCCTGGGGAGTCAGCACTCCTAGGACCAGAGATGGTTCGGGCCACAACAGAGAAGGTCCAGGTCATCCAGGAGCAGATGAGGACAGCTCAGAGCCGACAGAAGTCTTATGCTGACAAGAGGCAGAGGCCACTAGAGTTCGAGGATGGCTACCACGTCTTCTTGCGTGTCTCATCTCGACGTGGTTTGCGGAGATTTGGCCGAGGCGGCAAGTTGTCTCCATGCTTCATTGGACCATCCAGGTCCTCAGGAGGATTGGCGAGGTGGCTTATCGCCTGGCTCTACCACCTCAGTTGCACCGGGTGCACGACGTCTTCCACGTATCTCAGCTGAGGAGATACGTGCACGACCCGACACACATCATTGACCATGGGGAGATAGACGTTGATGATGGAGTGACTTTTGCGGAGGTCCCAGTGGAGATCGATGATCGACAGGAGTGGGTCCTATGTGGATGATCGATTCCTCTTGTGCGCATCACATGCCAGCACGGGAACCTCCAGGAGAGCACTTGGGAGCGGGAGGCTCAGATGCGTGCTCAGTACCCACATTTGTTTCCCTAGTTTATGATGTATCTTTACGGGGATGTAAAGCCCTGAGGTGGGAGTATTGTAAAGACCCGTAAATTTCAAAGAAATTTTTTTTTCCTTAATTTTCATTGAAATTTTACAAGAACACAGTTTCTGACGGCACCTGATTCCGAGGCCCGGTGTGCCCGGAATCATTTTCCGAAGTTTGGCTCAGGTACGTTCAGTGAACGGATGAGCGGGTTTTTCTATCTTTTGAACCGGTGCCCAGAATCGAATTCTAAGGGCACCGATGGAATCACAGCGTCGGTATTTGCTTAGAAATGCCTCTTTCGGAGTTGCGTTTGCTCGGTTGTGGGTTTTAATTTTTGGTCTTAAAGTTACGAAATAAAATAAATTGTTCGACAAACTTTATTTTATTTCGCTTAAGCCACTTGAATCCACTTGAAAGCCACTTAAACTGAGTTGAAACGGATAGGGTACTATCCAAAAATATCCTACCCTCTTGGTAGGATATTTGTGAGGTGGGTCCCGCACGAGCCCCACCGTTTCTTTTCCACTAAGTAACGCACCCGTGAAAACCCGTCATTATGAAAGTCAACTGACGTGTTTTCTTAAATTCTTAACGCACCATTTAATTGGGTGGTTTATTTTGTGAATTAAATGGGCGGTTTCTTTCGTTGAATTAATTCTACAAATTAATGGGTCGTTACTTACCTCTTTTTCGTTTGTTGGCGTAATAATAAAATAAGACCAACACCGACATTTGGAGGATTACACGTTGAGAGGTTTTTGACAGAAGTTCTTGTGCCTTCACCCTTCTTCGCGAAGAACGCGAAGAAAGCCGGCCTCCGACGAAGAACGTCGAACCCATGGAAATCGACGGCACGACGTCGTGTACCGCGAAACCGACGTTTCCTCTCCCGCGACGTTCTTCGGAGACGTTCCTTAATCCGCAACAAAAACCTTCAATCATCCGTTGAGGTGAGAGTTTCAGATTTCTTTTAAATTTCGTTTGTGGTTTTTAACTCAAGAAGGATTTAATTATTAAAAATTAAATATGTAGTTTCATGGACCTCGGAGTTCGTCGACGCAACGCCGGTTACCACGACGACGCGGCAATCCCCTCCTTCCGCGACGATCAAATCCGTGAAGAACCCGCGTGCGATGACTTGACAAGGTAGGGGTTGTTATGAATATTTTATATTCTCGTGAATGTTTCTTTAAAATTATAGAACCGGATTCATATGAACAATTTTAATTTATTAAAATTGTAGTTTCATGTGTTGAATAATTCTCCCGTTGTTATTAACTAACGCGGAGGGCGCGGGCCAAACGAACACGGCCCGACAACCCTCCTCCATTTTTCGTTGTTGTGCGAATTTGGAGGGCAACGGAAAATCGTGACCCAAGGCCGATTTGATGATCCCGCAGTGAAGAACGGAACCCGGGAAGAACAACAGCGCAGGCGGGAAGGAAAACGGACCACCAGAGCATCTCCGGTGGCCCGCAAGAGCTACCGGCGGCGCGGGTCACCGACGGTGCCCCGGCGCGCCGCCGGACAAGGCGGCCGCAGCTTCAGCCGCGGCGGAGGCGGCCAACGGACCCGCGGCCACGCGGGTCCGGTTCACCCGCACGGGAAGTGGCGACATGCCGCGTCCGCTGAACCAGCGCGGCACCACGCGGGGCCGCGGCACCTCCAAACCGTGGGGGCAGCACCCCGCGGCACCCGAGCACTCGGCCGCTCGGCCGAGCCGAGCCAGGCCGGTCCGACCGGCCGGACCGCACCCTGGCCTGACCGGACCGGGTCCCGCCAGGTCGGACCGGGTCGGCCGACCCCGGGGGGGGGGGGGGGGGGGAGGGTGGGAGGGGGGTGGGGGGGGGGGGGGGGGGGGGCGGCCCGGGTTGGCCCGGGCCCGGACCCCCCTTCTTCGGACCATTTTCGGTCATTCACTCATAACCTGAGCTACGGGCCTCCGAACGATGCGTCGTCAGCGGCAACGTGATCCTTGGATCGAGACGGTCGTTTTGGTATATCGCACTCAAGGTTTCGGAATACTTTGGGTTCGTCCGGGTTGGTTCGTTCACGAAACCAACCGGGCCTTCGGAGCGGAAACGCTCATATCTTGAGCTTCGGACGTCCGATTGACGTGCCATCGACTTTGGTGGATTACTCTAAGTGAGATGGATTTTTTGGCTTACTCCGCCCAAGGTTTGGATGCAGGTGGAGTACGGTCAGTTTGTTTTTGCTTTAAAAACCAACCTGGCCCCTAGGACGAAAAAGCCGTTAACTCTCAGACCGGGCGTCCGATTGACGCGCCGTCTGCGATGTTGAGTTCCTGTTGACGATACAGAACTTTTGGATACATCAACCTTGGAATTTGTGTCAGTTTATGTATCAGCCTCTCGGCTCGTGGAGCGGACCCTCCCGAACGAGCTTGCTGTGTGCAGGAACCCTAAAGCTGGCTGCGACTGCTACTTCGACAGCGAAGACTGTGCAGAGATCATCAGTGGACTGCTGCGACAACTGTGCAGAGATCCTCAATGGAATATGGCGACGATTGTGCAGAGATCCTCAGTGGACTATGACAACTACAGCACTCAGCGATCCCTTGCGGGTCAGTGCTACAGGTCCTGTGTGGGCCCGATCCTGTGTGGGTCTGATCCTGTGTGGGTCAGCGCTCAGCGGTTCTGTGTGAGCCAGCGCCTACAGGTCCTGTGTGGGCCCGATCCTGTGTGGGTCTATGCGAGGGTTAGTACCAATCGATCCTTTGTGGGTCCGACGACTTAGATGGATCAGTGATCATCTTTATCGTCATCCAAAGAAGTATACCTGTGTGAGCTGAATCATGTGTTACTCTCCTTTGTGGATTTACTGTTTACTCTCCTTTTTGGATTGTGTTGAGCTATCCTATGTGGATTACTTTTACTCTCCTTTGTGTATTGGGTTGTGGTTGAGCTTGGACATTGGAGCCGGGCGGGAATTGATGACTTAGGTATATGTATGGGCATATACCTAAGCCGTGTCGGATGTTACTTCGTGATTGTATATTTCCTTTATGGATTATCTTTTTTGGATTCTGGGAGACCTTCAGGGGTCTTGGGGTCCCTACTGAGTAGCTTATACTCACCCCTTCATGGGCTATGCCCGCACTTCGTTGTGTTGGTTGCAGACGACGGACAGCGCTGATCGTGGTGGAGGCTTGCGGAGCAGGACGATACCTGGAGGTGGACCACTGGGCGGGACGTACTCGGAGCGGACGGCTGGACTGAGGAGCTGTCGAGGCTATCTGTACCCACCCTTCAGGTGGGACCTTCAGAGGATGGCTTGACGCTGCGGCTTTTCCTTTCAGTTGCTGTTTTCCCCTTTCAGTTGTACTTTACAATTGGGCTTGTATTTCCAGGCCCCTTTTTACTTCCAGCACAGCTTGTTACAGTTTTTACTTAGTGTTTACTTTTCCGCTTGCTTACTCTATGGTGCTTGTTTACTTTTCAAAGGCAATTCCTTCCCTTTTTCCAGGATTTACGCCTTGGTGCTAGTCGCCAGCCCCTGGCCTATGGAAGGCGGGCTTGGGGTAGTCACGACACGGGCCCCGAGGACGGGTCGTGACATATTGGTCCAAGTCTTTTCTTCCAATAGTGTGGATAGGCCAAGTACCATTGAAACATTTAATAAAGTCTTAGTTAACTATTATGGAATATTCAATTATTGTGGTTCACTTCACTAACTTCCATCAATATGGAAAGGGGTGCTATAGACATGTAACCTTTATTAAATATCTTTTAATAAGGAAAGTTTATATACTCAGTATACATTCCATTCCACATTTCATATTTAATAATCATTTTGAAAGCACTTACCGTAGGTGGGTCAAGTGGTGAGCATACATGGTACATGCCATTATACAATTCTCATTAATAAAAGACCTTTTATTATAGGAATGATCACCTTTAGGAAAGCCCAAAAAGGGCACACCTGAATGGTGGGTCAAACGTGTCAAAAACCCTATACACTCAATTATATCATAACATTCAACATGAGGCGGATTGAGTTATGGGTGTAACCACTAACAGCTAATCACATATTTGGAAATAACATAACCATATGATTATAACAAGTATAATTATGGATTTAAATTTAATTAATGATCCCCTGTGGAATCGGTAGGCCCCACACAAATATCACAAAATTAATGAAATTTTGGGATGAGTTTTAGACCACCCACCTTAGGGTTATACGATCCTTATCCTCTAGAATCGGCCCTTAATTATCCTTGGATCAGAGTAGATCTAAGAAAAGGTGAAAAAACTCTCACATGGAGATACTAGGTCAAGAGTGAAAGAGAATAATAATGGCTAAATAGGACTTGAGTACGTACCATTGCGTAGCCAATTTGATAAACAGAAGCCTAGTCAGATGCCAGATGAAAGAGATCTCTTGATTTCAAGTTTAGATATTCAAAAAACCCCAAATTGATATTAAAATAGGTCAATCCCACAAAAATTGGATTAGGGAAGAAGGGGTGTCTTTATTAGATCATTAAGGAAAAAACTGGAAGTTTATCCAAGAAATTAGCCTGTGCACGGTTTGTCTGTAATGTTTTTCAAGCCGTGCACAAACTATGTGAGTCGGCTCTACCCAAATGGTTTGGTAGGCACTATTTTTCAAACCATGCGAAACTCTTGTATGGATACATGGGAAAAGGGGCTCTTGCACGGTTAGGACACACTGCCATATAGCAACCGTGGGGGATGGCTCTGTCTAAAAAAACATAGTCCGCACGGTTTTCCAAACCATGCATAATTCCAACATGGTTTGCTCTAAACTGTGTGTAAGGATTTTTTTTCTCTAAAAATATTTGTTTCAGGCTTCGAACAAGTCACATGCACCCTCATAACCTTTAATAACTCATTAGGAATCCCTTTAAGGTCAAATGTAAAGATTTAGACTGAAAATTAAATAATTCACACCTGAGTGAAAAACTAGGTTCTTACATGGGGTGACACATCATTTGGGATCCATACAGGATGTATACCTCATTATGAATCATCTAACTCATGTATCTCATTCTGTGGACTCAGATTTTATCCAGATTTTACCCTATCTAAGTGTACTTATACATTGAACCTGATGGTTCCCTATGTATTGCCTTTCATGATACGATGTGAGATGTTACGAGAATAGCACTAATTTAGGTGATGTCCAACGACAATAGTGATCAGGCACTAGCAAATTAGATTATCCTAGGATTACCCTCATATTGGTCATGGTTCCTTAATGATCTTCAAAATAGAACCCTCATGCTGGGTAGGACATGGTTCCTCATCCTATTTTGAGTGAAACCTTTTAGCCGTTCTAGGCATGAGTCCTTGATGATACTAGAGTGGCACCCTCTAGTCGAGTTGTAAATGGTCCCTCATCCAATTCCAAGTGGCACCCTCAAGCCAGGCTGGGTATGGGTCCTCAATGATCTTCATATTGGAACTCTACTGTTTTTTTGGGAATGGTCCCTCAACCTATTCTAAGTGGTGCCCTCTGGCCAGATGGGCATGGTTCCTCAATGATCTGTAGAGTGTCACCCTCCAACTGGGAATGGAATGGGTCCTCAATATATTTTGAGTGGAATTCTCCAACTAGTCTAGGCATGGTTCATCGATGACACTATAGTGTTACCCTCCAGCCTAGCTGGGAACGGGTCCTCAACCTTGAGACATGGCCCCTCGATTTTGCATCATAATGACAAGATGTGGTTTAACGTAGCATTGGACCCATGAGGAATATGAATTCATTCCAAACTAAGAGGTATCCTCATAACACAACCATAAATCTTGTAAACTAGTCAGTGCCTCCCAAAGATAATAGTATCAAGTTGTAGTGATTGATTTCCTTATACTTTTCTGTTCAAGGTATCCATGTAAGATGCTGAGCTTTGTTGATTTGTATCTGGAACTGATGGAGACGCTTTTGCCGGGATGATAAATGAGATAGATATCCCCCTAATCTACCTCATTTGGCATTATTTTACGGATCATACATATATATATATTCATTGTTTAGTATCCACTCCTTGGACATTATTACTCTCCTTCCATGAGAGGTGAAGACATTGGGGGTATGCCTCATGGTTTCTATGTCAAGCTTCTCATGGTTGGATGAATCTAATCGTAGAATATAGGTATTAATGACTTGATAAGGAGTTTATATTCACATTTTTTAGATCTCCTTGAGTTTGGATGAGCTTACTTTCACTCTCTTGGTTTGGGTAGAGATGTAATCTTTTTCTTTACCTTGTTCTATCAACTGCCTTCTTCTTTTATTATATCTCTTACTACTCCCCTTCACCCCTTTTGGGGTATTATACTTTGTACGTGTATACTCACCCCTACACAGGCTTTTCCCACACGTGTCGTGTGTTATGCTGATGACATATAGATTCATTGTGGAGCTTAGGGAAACTAGGTGCATCAGAAAACATATGGTGGTCAGAGCTTTGAGATAAGGAGATAAGATCTCTTATCATTTGACTTTATATGTTTTTGTATTGTTGGGACATCATTCCAATGGGGAATTTATTTTTTTTCCTTTTTTCCTTTCAGTATATAATTTTTTAATATTGTATTCCTTAGTGGCTATATAAATGCATTATTATCACTCTATACATTTCACCCTTTTCTTTTATTCCTACGAATCGATCCATTGAGATGGTTGGGTATGAATGTATTCGTAAATTAGGAAATGGAATCCCATTCTAGTTATGCATTTCGGTGCTTGTCACCAACCCCTGGCCTATTGAGGCAGTCTTGGGGTAGTTGTGGCATGACTTTCCGCCGGCTAGGTGGGCACTGGTGGGTCCTATCTTGACAGATTGGTCTTAGAGAAAGATCATTTATTAGGTTGTTGATCAAAAGTTTCCCCTAAATATGATTGGTTTGGTTTAGGGAATCATGGTCAATGTGTATCAAGTGTGGATCTTAGGATAGGATGTCCAGTGATGTTGTGGTTGCTGATATAGCCATTCACCAAGACCTGGAATACCTATTTTTTGACTTAGCATGCTAAGATATTTGTTTCCAGGTTCAATGGGACATGAATCCTTTTTGATTTATTCTTTGATTATCCTTCTTAATTCATATCCTATATATATGCTCAAATTAACATGGTATGTATCAAACACTTTTGAGATGCCTCCACGATGACATCAAGATATGATACTAACTCTAGTTCATTATGAAGATCTGATTCACGATGAGACCCCAATTTAGGGTCCATCTGATGAGCACCTTCCTCTAGGTGGGTAGGGTGAAACACCTACACCTATTGAGCAGTAGGTCATCCTAGTTGAGTAGGCTAGAGATGCATGTAGTCTTAGCTCACTCCTCAAGTTCTAGCACTATAGTCCACTAAGAATCCAAGACAATCTAGATAGTTAGGCAGTAGAGGATTGGATAGACTTGGTGTTCTCTATCTTCAATTTCATATAGAAACTGATGGATTAGGTGGTTCCATTGGCAGCTAGCCTTTTCCTTGGAGTATCTTGATGTTGGTGGATCCTTGTTACACAGATGCATGATGAGTAAACACTTTATTGGGACTCATTCTATCAGTTGTTCCATGAGGATTATTACCCCTTCTACTTCCACTGAGTTCAGATACTTGATCATTTGGATTTGTAGTAGGGATGGAAGTCAATGGATGAGTATGTGAAGAGGTTCATAGACCGTACTCAGTATGATATTAACATGATCTTGGATTTATACTTCCAGGAATGGAAGTTTTATAAGGGGATCCGCATAGAGATATGTTTAAGTATTTTTTCATTCTTCACCCCCACCTATGTAGGGCAGTTAGAGATGGAACTGGTGACTGAGATATTTCTATAATACGGATACTGGAAGTTAGAGCTAGTAGTGGGAATCCTAGAGATTAGTCGTCTGCAGTAGCTAGAAGGTACCAGTCAGTGGGATCTCGAAATAGGAAACCCTTTTGTTAGTAGTCTTAGGAACGTAGTAGTATGGGCCCTAGGTAGCGTATATCACCAAGGAACCATGAGGAGGGCCAATGTTATTCTTGTGACAAACAAGGTCACATAACATGATATTTCCCAGCCAGTCAAGCTGAGAAGCGCATGCATATAGCTGATGAACCATCATGGAAAAGAAAAAACCATGATAAAAAATATCACAGACACGAACATAGTGGTCCCTAGGAAGGTCATTCTAGAAGAGGAGTAGGAGGATCTATGGGTTGTGGAAATCACTATGAGATCCTTCTGTCACCACTAGATGACCCATGTCAAGATTAGAGATCTAGCGGTCGGGGTTGTGGACATCTGCAGGCTTTAGAGTCTTATGATCCCGCATCCCATGTGATGATAATAGGTATGCTCTATGTCTCTTCTACATTATTCTATAGTAATTTTTAGATAGTATTGAAGTACCCTTTTCTTTCTTCTCAATGTACAAGTTTTAAACTGGTGTGACACTAGAAATATATGTAACCTTGTGTCGGTATTGTTTGATGTAGCTTCGAATGCCTGAGGAAAAGGGGTTTCTCCCCCACATAGACACATTTTTTTGATGCAAGAAGAACCTAGAGGGAATGTCAGCACCACCCAAAGAGGATAGTATTGAGGTGTGGTTGATCAGTCCCTCTGCATTTTTTATTCAGGGATAGGTTGTGCTATGGAGTGTCGCAACATGTCTCGACATTGTTGATGGAGTTTTTCATCTTGACCCTTTTTTTCATGGTATGTCTCTAATGGGTGTGGTGGGTTTCTAGTTTTAGGTTAATCTCCTTCCAAGTGAATAAATTATGCATGTGCTATTCCATGTTCTTTCCATTTATAGTTTCTCATGGTTTTATGATTCTACTCACCTTCCTTGTTCATAGGTTCTCTTGCATACTCAACATCAACCTTGATGCAGCGATAATTAATTTTCGCATATGGGTTGAGGAAATTGAGACCCCATGAATAGAACTATGCAACTCAAGACCTAGAGAAAGAATTTTTATTCTTCACCCTAACAATGTGGAGACACTAACTTCTAGGTAAATTTGACTGTGAGATCATGCATGAAATACTTCCTAAGGAGTTTCTCCTAATGGATTTTATAAAGAAGGGAATCACACTATAATTTTTCAGAAAAAATTGATGATTTGGGTCACATTACAAGAGGAGGTGATGATGGAGTTTCACACTTCTCCTTTGGTTGTACATCCCAATGTAGGGAAGGGCCAGGTGAAGGCTTAGGGTCCCCACCTCTTTTCTGTATTTTCTCTTTTTAGAGAAAACAATATTTGGATAAGGTAATATTTTAGAGGCTCTAGTTTTGCCGTGTAAGAATATTGAATATTCCAAGGAATATTTTTATAGCTGGGAAGTGAGATAGCATGTGATTCTAGGGAATGTGTGGCCAATATTAGTTTTATAAAAATATTAAATATATTTTTGTTATGCAAGATGTTCTTCAAAATTAATGGAATATCTCCAAAACAGAAGCTCAAATAAGAAATCTGAGGTCAAGGTTGAGTCTGAACTATGGTGTTTACCATAGTTATGATATAATTGATTTCAGCATAGATCATATATAGAAAAAGTCATCGAGGATGTAACCATAAATAAAATTATTAAATAAAATTATTTTTTTTAACACTAATTCAAATAACACATGAATTAGGAATCAAATCAGAAATCTGATGCCATTATTGAGTTCTTAATATGGAGTTTACCCTAAGAGTGACCTAAAGTTGATCGGTACAGGATATTTGGATGAGACAGTCAATGGTGGTACATTCTGTGAGATAATTAATTAATTCATTCATTTTTCCCTAGATGGAAAATCTATAAATATTTTTCCACAGAAACCATCCTTAAGATAGCCTCACAATCTTGGGAATTTTCCAAGAGCTATCTCTTTCCTTCACTTTGTGAATCAAGATGAAAGGAGATGTAATTCTATATCATAGAGGATGAGTATTCAAAGAACGTAAAGATATCTATTGAATTGTTGGAAAACAAGTTCATCACCAACAATCGATCCAAAATCATGGAAGGACTCTTTATATGCAGTTTGTTTCCCTTATAATTAAATTTATTTAGAAGATCATTCTTCATTATTCAATTTTTGCCCTGTTACTGCCTTTTCATATTCATATGTACAAAAATATCAATTATTTAAATTTTTTATTTTACCCTGGGATAGTCATTATTGATCGATTGGCCAAGAAAGCTTGTCCTCGATCAATTAACCATTATTATTGGTTATGTTACCCCACTTTTCTTCACATTAAACATAATTGGACTATGGGGTCATGATTTGACATTCCTAGGATGGGTTCAAATGTGTTCGAACCTCCCGATTAATTGCGTTTTCATGAATGACATGCGGATCAACAATTTGGGGAAATACTATTAAATTAGTGGGATGGTTTTTGGTGAATGGACCTTTATGGGACCACAGGTTTGAGCATTGTAATCAGAGGTGATTCATTATGGGTTCGATCACCCTTGTCTTCCTCATTGGCATGTGGCAATGCCATGTGCTATGATAGGATCAATTTTGAGTTGAGGCTGTGTGTGGGATCTCATGGAGGATACTGTTTTATATGGGTGTGATGATGGCCAAGCTTAGATCTCCGATGTGGTGGTCAGATGTAGTCAACATGATAGGTGTTAATAATAAAAAATATTCATATTAATATTAATGGTGACGAGTTGATAAAAGGATTGTTTTCTATTATTATTATTATAATATTTGATAATAATAATAATGGTGGTGTAAACGTTGGTGGTCAATTAGATTAACTAATTATAATTTAATAGATAAAATTAGTTTAAATAAATTGTTTTAATTTAATTAAATGATATTTCTATTTATATTTCGATGGAATTAAATTGGGAGAACTTGTTTTAAAATAATATTAATTTGATGAATTGGGTGTGGTTCCTAGGTTAGTAGGAATGGGAAGATTCAAGAGGATTTGAATTTCCATTAATATGGATTATTATATTAATAAGGATAATATTATTATAATAAATGGAAGGAGGCACTTTTGTGAGGAGAAGGAATCCATGTGAAAAAAATGATGCATCCTTATTGAGCTTGGAACCCTTTGAACAAGGGTGTTTAAAATAAAAATAAAATATTAATTTCTTCGTTGTAAAAAACTAAACCCAACCATAAATTTTTCATACCGTATCAAATTGATGAATCATCAGTGGAAATGTGACCCTAGAATTGAGACAGTCATTTTAAGACCAAAGTTGGATACCTTTTTAGGATTCCAACATCAGATCAACGAAACACCCAATAATAATAAAATTATTATTATTACAGAATCTTGTATCTGACGTATCTCCCTCATAAGGGGTCGAAATGATGAGTTTTTTGTGATTCTATGACCCTGAAAATGAAGGCAGGAATTTCAAGATGAATTTCGAGTATTAAATGTGGACTCATGGCTCGGTCCCCTGAGACACTATTCTAACATAATGTGAAAAAATACGGCCTTTCCATATGGGGTCTGATTGAGGTAATTGAATAGTCAGTTTCGTTTGTTTTCTATGAGGTCTGCAAGGGTGTGATCTGTATATTTTATTTTGGGATCGATTCGTGGGACACACAAAGCGCTATTAGTGTGAAATGATGAAAAATGAATCTTCTTCACTGGGTTTCCGATTTAGTGGAATGAATATTTGATCCTGTGATATCTTCCACAAGGATTGGAATGGTGTGATTGGTTAGGTTATCTAGGTCCCTTTAAGGAGGCATGTCAGTGAAATTACATTTTTTAACATTTGATTGATGTTTAGCCTCATTCACTCATCAACCATTTGCCATATATGGAATGTACTATGGGAGTAAACTTTCATGGATTGGGGTACATGTGCACAACATAGTACCCGGGTGTGGATAGATACATGGCCAGGTGATTAGGTAGGGTCAAACATTGTGTTGACCCCAAATGTGATGTATAACTCATTATGAATATTCTACAAATCATATGTCCTTATTTGGACTCAGATTTTGGCCCATGAGTATCCTCTCTTTGCATTTTTTTCCATCTAGAATGTTAGGGTTCCCTCCATAGTGGCATTTGAGATACAATGCAATATTTCCCAGGTGTGACACTTATTCAGGAGATTTAAAATGATGTTAGTGATCCAGTGATGGCATATTAGGGTATCCTAGGACAACCCTCTAGCTGGGCATGGGTCCTCAAAGATCTTCATAGTGGTACGCTCTTGCTGGTTAGGGCATGAGTCTTCAACCTATTCCGAGTGGCACCCTCTAGATGGGATGGATTCTCAATTTCAGTAGAGTTCCATCCTCTAACTGATCTGGGAATGGATCCTCATACTATTTCAAGTGCAACCCTCCATTTGAGAATAGAATGGGTCCTTTATGATATTCAAAGTGGAACCCTCCTACTAGGCAGAGTAGGGTTCCCCAACCTATTATGAGTTTCATCCTCCAGCCGGGATGGACATGGGCCCTCGACGATCCTTGGTGTGGAACCCTCCTACTTGGTAGAGATTGGGTCCTCAAACTATTCTGAGTGTCACCCTCCATCTAGGTTGGGCATGAGTCCTTGATGACACTAGAGTGGAACCCTCTAGTCAGGCTGGGTATGGGACCTCAACCTTGAGATATGGCCCCTCGACTGCGTGTCAGAGTGATGAAACATGGTTTTATGTATCATTGGGCCCATGAGGAAGAGTAATTCTTTCCCCATCAAGATAAATCCTTGTGAAGAGACCTAAAATAGTTTAGATGAGTCAGGGCTACCCAAAGTGGATATTATCAATGTGTGGTGATTGAGTTCCTTAGAATTTTTTGTTCATTGTAGATGCATAGATATTGAGCTTTATTGATGGACTTCTAGAAATTATGGAGACTCTTTTTATGGTCTACTCTATGAGATGGAGATACCATTACTCTTTCTTTTTATCAAATCCTTGCGCTTTGTTACTCTCCTTCTAGGAGAGGTGATGATTCATAGGGTATTCCATGTGCATTCGGTGTCTAGCTTCTCACAGTTGGGTGAGTCTACTCTCTTGTTATAGTTAGTGAAGACTTGACAAGGAGTTCATTTATCACCATTTCGGGTTCCTTATTTTTTTTATGAGCTTACATTCACTCTCTTAGTTTGGATTTATCTTACTCTTTCACTATAACTTGTTAAATCTATTGCATTCTACTTCTATTTTATCTATTACTACTCCCCCTTCACCACTATCAGGGCATTTTACTAGGTATTTATAGACCACTATATGGAATTTTCCAACACATGTCGTGTCTTATGCAGATGACAGATAGGATAACCTTGATTACAGAGGAGCTTAGAGATACATGGTGCATCAGACCATGTACAATGTTCAGAGCATAGATATTAAAAGATGGACTCCTTCAGAATTTTAATTTTCCAGTTATTTTCTTCTTGGGACATCTTTATTTTAGGGCATGTATTTTCTCCCTTTTTCCCATTTACTATACACTATTTTATACTTATATTCCATAGTGTCTATAGACATTCATTTTTATCACTCTATTCATTGCAACTTTATCTTTTTTTCCTCTTCATGTCTGTATTGAGATGGTTAGGTGTGTGTGCACATGTACATTAGGCAAAAACCACCCATTTTAGTTATGCCTTTCAGTGTTGTCACCAACCCCTAACCTATCGAGGTGACATTTGGGGTAGCTATGTCTTTTCCTTCTGTAGGCCAGGTGGGCTCTAGTGGGTCGGGTCATGAGAGATGGGTATCAGAGAAAGTTCATATTTTTGGAAATTGTTCAAACATATCCCCTTAAGAAGATTTTTTGGGTTTATGGAAACATTTTAAACATCTCTCGAGTTCAGATCTCAGGCCATGGAGTCTAGTGATGGAAAAGTGGTCAACATTGCCACTCACCAGGACCATGACTACCATGTTGTCGACTCAGTATGCCAAGACATTTTTTTGTAGGGATTAATGGTACATGAATCATATAGGATTGAGTCTTTGACTATCCTTCTTGAGACATCTCCCCTTTTTTATGTATATATGTATATATGCCCAAATAATTGTGGCATGTCTCAAAAACTTTTGAGATTCCTACACAATGATACCCATCTAGGATACCAATTATTGTTCATTATGACAATCAGATGAGTGACGAGACTCCAATTTAGGGTCCAACCCATGAACTCCTTCCTATAGGTGAGTAGGTTTCAACACCTCCACCTATTGAGTATTAGATCATCCCAGCAGAAAATGCAAGGGAGGTACTCATTATTAGTGAACTCTACATGTTCTAGTGGTAGAGCCCACTAAGGTTCCATAGCAAGAAAGATCCTTAGGAAGTGTATAAGTATCTAGATTATGTGCTCTATATCTTCAGTATCATTCGGACATAGATGAATCAGGTGGTTCCACTTGTAGCTAGAATTTTTCTTAGAGAATTTTGGCATTGGTGGAGCCTTGTTACATAGATGCATGATGAGTCGACACTCTCATGGGTCATCTTATATCAATTTTTTCATGAGGAGTAATAACCCTCATTCTAGAACACAATTTAGATATTGGATCTTCTAGAGTTGCATCATGTTGGTATTATGGTTCGTGAGTATGCGATGAGGTTCACAGACCATACTTGGAACTCTCTTAATAATATTTGGGATGGCTAGTTCCGAGCATGAATATTTTAGCAAGGCCTCCGCAATGATATCTATTCTAGTATAATCCCCTTGTGAATCCAAAAAATATTTAGAGTTTTGGAGAAGGCATTGGTGACTGAGATATTTCTTTCATATGGATACCTGGAAGTTGGAGCTAGTAGGGTGTCCCTTAGCTAAGTCCTCTAAAGCAAGATGTAGGCTCCAGTCGATGGGATCTTAGAAAAAAAGATCGTTTATCAAGTCGACTCAAGTATGTAGTCATATGGGGACGAGGTAATTTAGAGCACCAAGATAGACTAAGGAGGGACGAGGTTATGCTCATGATGAATGAGGTCACATAACTCAAGATTGCCCGACCAGACGTTCTATGCGGCCCAAGCTGATAGCTGATAAACCATTATAAAAGGGGAAACATCCTGGTAAAGGATCTCCTTGGCATGGACATGATGGTCCCCAGGTAGGAGGTGAAGGAAGAGTAGAAGGAGGATCTATGGGTGGTGGACATCACTATGAGATCCTTCAACCACCACCAGGCAGCAAACTTCATGCTCAGGGAGCTGGTGGTTGGGGCTGTAGATAGATAAATTATTTGGAGTCTTATGATCCCATTGTGAAAGAGATGATAATAGGTGGGATCAGTGTCTCTTATACTTTCTACAGTAGTAATTTTTAGACAATATGTGAAGTACACTTTTCTTTCCACTCCTTTCTCTAGGTTTAAATAGGGGTGATGTGTGGCGTATGTGTAACAATGTGCCTGTATATTTTGGCGTAGCATTGAATTAATGAGGAAGAGGGGTTCTTCCCCCATAGAGACATGGTTTTGTTTGGGGAGAAAATTTTTTAGGGTGAGTTAGTGCCTTCTAAAGAAGATAGAATTGAGGTGTGGTGGATGGGTCCCTATGACTTGTGCATTCAGGGTGAGGTTCTGTGATGGAGTATCAGATCATGTCCCGAAATTGCAGACAGAGTTTTTCTAATGGAACCTTTTTTCATGGAATCTCACTAGTGGGTGTGGTGGAGTTTATAGTTTGTCATTATTATCCTTCCAAGACAAAAACAATTCATGGGGTATGCCACATGCATTCCATGCATAGATTCTCATGGTCAGATGAGTCTACTCACCTGCCTTTTTTTGGCACATTCACATACTCAACATCAACCTTGATGTAGTGACAGATAGTTATCACATATGGGTTGAGATAGTTAAGACCCCGTGAATATAAATTTTTGAATCATCACCTAGAGCTGGAAATGGTAGTCTTCACCCTGAGAAGGTGGAGACACTGCCTTATGGGGGACATCAACTACAAGGTCATTCATGCTAAGATATCCTTATCAGTTTCACCTAATGGGTTTCCTAAAGAATGGAATCACAACATCATTTTTCAGGTAATAATAGTGATTTAAGTCATGTTATGAGAGGAGGGGATGAGGGAGTTTTACACTTTTTCTTTGGTTGTACATCCCCTTGTAGGGAAGATCCAGGTGCAGGCTCAGTGTCCCCTCATCTTTTATTAGATTGTGATTTTCAAGGTTGACAATCATTGAAGTAGGAAATAAGGTAGAAACTCTTTTTTCACCATGTAAGACTTTGGAATATTACTAGGAATATTTTCAAATCCGTGTACCAAGATGGAGCGTGATTCAAAGGCTCTGTGTGCCCAGAATCAATTTTATAAAAATAGTAAATATATTTTTATTTCATGGGTTGTTATTTAGAAATAATGGTATATCTCCTAAAAAGAAGCTTGGATCAAAACTATGAGGGCATGATTGAGTCTACAATGTGGTGATTACCCTAGTCATGACATCACTATTGTTGGAACAGGTCATCTATAGAGGAATTCACCAACGATGTCACCATAAATAAAATAATAAAATTATTTTATTTTATTTTTAATTCCAATCCAAATAACTCATAAACTGGGACTTAGATCAGAGAGTTGATACCATTGGTGGTACGTTCAATAAGTTTATTAATTAATTTAATTTAAATAATTCATTCATTCTTTTTGAAGATGGAAAATATGTAAATATATCACCATGGAAACAGTCCCTAGGTTAGCCTCATAATCCTGATAATTTTACAAAATCCCTCTCATTCTTTACATTGGTGAATCATGGTAAAAGACTATAGAACTTTACATCAGACAGGATCAGGATGTAGGGGACACAACGAAATCTTTTTAATTGTAGGAAAACATGTTCTTCACCCATGATCAATCCATAATCGAGGTAGGACTCATTATATGTGGTTTTCTTCCCTTATAATTAAATTTATTGAGTAGATCGTTCTTTATTCTTTGATATGTGCCTAGTTTCAGCCTTTTCATGTTCCTGTGTACTGGAATCTCAAATATTTAAAGTTTTATTAAACCATGGGATCTCCATTCTTGATCAATTGGCTAAGAACACTTGAACATGATCAATTAACATTTATTATTGGCATTTTCCCCCAATTTTCTTCATGTTATTCATCATTAGACTATGGGGTCACAATTTAAAATTCTAGGGATGTGCTAAAACATAGTCAAACCTACAAATTTGTTGTGGTGACATAAATGAATTTAAGATCAATGGTTTTAGGATAGATTGTTAATTGGTTGGGATGGTGTTTAGTGAATGGATCAGTTTGGTGTTGTGGGTGGGGATTTGTGATCAGAGGTGGTTCAGGATTGGGTGGATAACCCTCAATCTCCCAGTTGGTGCATGATGATGTCATGTGGGGTGAGAGTGTCACTTTTGAGTGGTGGTCTTATGTGGGATCTCATGGTAGATATCGCTTGGCACAGACATGATGATGGTCGGACTCAGATATCCGACTAGGTGGATGGATGTGATCAACATGACAAGCCTTAATAATAATAATAATAATAATTAATAGTAATAGTGATGAGTTGATAAAAGGTTGATTTTCTATTTTTATTATGTTTAATAATAATAATAATAATTGTGGCCTAAAAGTGAAAGGTTAATTAAATTAAATGATTTTAATTTCATAGGGAAAAATCATTTTAATTAAATGGTTTAAATTTAATTAAATGATATTTTAGTTTTTTTATGGATCTAAATTAGGGGAACTTTTTTTAAAAGGATATTATATTAATGAATGTTGTGAGGTGCATGTATATGGGGGAATGGGTGGATTCAAGGGGATTCAATTGTCCTTAATATAGATTATTATATTATTAATGATAATATTATCATTATATATGGGAGGAGACACTATGGTGGGGAAATGGAACACATGTGAAAAAACGAATCAGGCACCCCCTTTGAGTGTGCAACCCTTTAAAAAAAGTGGCTTAAAATAAAACAAAAATATAAAAATAAAAATATTATTTTTTTGTTGTCAAAACCTAAATCCAATCATAACTTTTTTATATGGTATCTAATTGATGAACCATCATAGGTACTATGACCCTATAATGGAGACAATCATTTTATGATTGATGTCAGATTCCTTTTTCAGACTCCTACCTCAGGTCAACAAAACACCCAATAATAATAAAATTGTTGTTGTTGTTATACCTTGTATCAGACATATATCCCTCACATGATGTCATAATGTTGAATTGTTTGTGATGTTGTGACCCTGAAATTAAGGCGGAAGATTCAATACCAATTTCTAGTATTTAATTCAGACTCATGGCTTGGGCCAATGAGATTCCATTCAAGCGAAATGTGGCGAAATATAGTTTTTTCATCAGGTTTCATACTAAGGAAAATGAATAGTCGATCCATTTTTTTCTGTGAGGATCTCAATAGTATGATCTGTATATTTTATTTTGGGATTGAGATGTGGGTCCCATGAGGTGTTATTCATGTGAAATACTGCAAAATGAATCTTCTTCACCAGTTGTCTGATTTAAAAGAATGAATAGTTGATCCTGTATACTTTTCCACATGGATCCCAATGGTGTGATGTATTCAGTTATTTGAGGCTATTTGAGGAGACATGTTAGTGAATTACATTTTTTCCATCAGACCGGCGATGACCATCATGTGCTCGAAGCCTTTTGGCTAGATATTCCATATACTCTAGGTGTACACTAACATGCCTAGGGGAACATCTACACAACATAGTACCCATGTATGGATAGGCACATGTCCATTAGATGTGGTGGGATCATTTCTCATGTGGGTCCCATAGACGAAGTGTACCTCTTTATGAATCTTATACCTCTCGTATCATTTTCTTTGGACTTATATTTTGTCCCACGAGTAGCCTATCCTGAGTGTTTCTCAACATAGAATGTGATGGTTCCCTTCATTGTGATTTTCATGATATGATGTGAGATGTTCTAGTAATGACACTTATTTAGGAGACATCTGATTATGATAGTGATCAGGTGCTAGCATATGAGAGTATCCTGAGCTTAGTCTCCTGTTGAGCATGTGTCCTCAACGATCCTTACTGTAGCACTCATGCTAGAAAGGGAATGGGTTCCCAACCTATTCCGAGTTGCACCCTCCAGCCAAGATGGGAATGGGTCCTTGATGACACTAGAGTGTCACCCTCTTGATGAGCTAGGAATGAGTCATCATCCTATTCTGAGTGAAACCCTCCAGTCGAGCCGAGCAAGGGACCTCGATGATTTTCAGAGTGGTACCCTCCTACTAGTTAGAGCATGGTTCCAAAACATATTCTAAGTAGAACCCTCCAGTCGGGCTAGTCATGGGTCCTCAAGTATCTTCAGTTTGGAACCCTCCTACTCAGAAGGGAATTGGTCCTTAACCTATTCCAAGTGGCACCCTCCAGCTGGGCTGGGCATGGGTCCTCAATTACACTAGAGTAGAACCCTCCAGCCGGGGTCGAAATGTGTAACACCCTGAGATTTTATGAGAAATATTTTTTACGTCTTATATTATATGCAACACCAAAGTAAGCTTTCACTATAAGCAACATTGTCTTGGCTTGCGTTACACGCAAGAGAAACCTTCCTCGATAGCTTGCGTTGTACGCAATACCGAGTTTCACTAGAAAACAATATGTTATTAAAATATTATATAATATAGCTGTTATAAATATTATTAACCACATTTTTAAATTTATATAAAATTATAATTCATCTTACATATGATATGACAATAAAATCAATTTTTCGGATAAAAAAATTATTTTTTAAAAAAATGCAGTTTTTCTGCCTTTTGATGGCGCACCCATTTTAAATCAAATTTCTGAAATGTTTATGAGTTCAATTTGAAAAAATAAACTTCTTCTTTTGAATCAGGATATAAAAATTTACATTGGATAAAATTTTAATACTTTTCTGATAACTATCATATTTTGATGAATAGTTAAAATACTCTAAATTTTTCTTAAAAACAACTTTTTTCATCAAGATAATTTATATGGTTAAATTATAAGATTTAATTGTTTTAAAGTATAAATATAATATATTTTTAAAATTTAATATAATTTATGTCATTATCATTAATTTTACAATGAATTCATTGGTATAAACATTTCAATCTTTGGTAATGTTTTAAATTTTAAAACCCATTTTCTCAACAACGGGATTAATTTTTAAATTAATTTCAGAAAAATTTCTGTATTTAATTTGGAAAAATGGATTCCATATTTTGAATCAGTAGGTCCAAATTTTTTTAATAGACTACTTTTTATTTTTGGGCATTATAAATAGTAACTACGGTAAATTTTATTAACCACAGTTAAAGGTAAATCAGGCAATTAAGGGTAAAAATAATATTATAAAATTACCCTAACATCTGCCAAAATTATATTGGATGAATAGAAGTTGACCCATATCACCTAAGGGTCTGAATATATTCATTTCATTGTCTTTTGACCATGAAAATGATGTAATTATTATTAAAACAAAAGAAAGTGACAACATGTCACTCTCTTATATCTTATAAGTGTAATAATTTTAATTTGTTGATAATCTTCATAAAACATTGAACATAAATAATCTCCAGAAATAAAATAAAATTATATACATCATATGAATTTATTTAAAATTTTTAGGGATTAAATAAGTATCATTAATGATGACAGAATAGTGATGTAGAAATTATTTTATTGATTGAAATATCAAATAAATGGTTTTAAAAATATTAAAATAAATATTATATGAACTATTTAATGTGGTCTATGAATTTTCTAGATAAATATTAAAAGGTGTGAATTTATTAAATATTTTTGTTCTAATATATTTCTTCTGTGTATATTTTATTTAAATTCAAATAAATGAATAGTATCAAAATTTAGACTATTGTTATTTTATAAAAATAACATATTATTAAATTGTTTAAAAATCACCAAAATATTTAAAAATTATAAATTGAAATTTATATGGTCGAAAATGTCATAAGGTATCCAATTATGGGAAATTCACAACATATAAGTAATTATTTATAACAATTTATAATTTAGAATATTATTACCACAAAAAAATTAAATAGATTAAATAAGGATAAATCAAGTTGACATGGTTTAAATTAAATTCCCAACATTTCTAAATTTTATTCGATGATTAGAGTACAACCATATCTCATTTCATCTTCGAATTTGAGTCATTTTGGAAGTTTTTATGTGGGGTTTGGGTTTATTATAAAATAATATTTTAGAGGTTTCCAAAAGTGCCCCTCTCCTCTCTTATAAAAGGGAACCTCCTACCTCTCCTCTTCACAACATATTGATCCTTCAATATCAGCCAATACATGTCCATTTCTCTTCTCCACTTCCCTATAAACATACTATAGGTCCTGGACTTCTCCAATGACAAACTTTAGTTCCCTAAGAAGATTTTTAGAAGAGGCGCGTCAACGAAGATGTAATATCCTTTACCGATTATTTCAAATTTATTTATTCTTATACTTCCTCTTATTTATTTATTTCATTATAAAGTAATAAAATTAGTATCACTCATATACTGATATGTTATTATAAATATGAAACAACCCCATTTCACCTTCTTTCCATCCTACAGAACACGAAAACACCGTGCGTGCGTATGTACAGAATACCGTCTCCATGCCATGGTGTAATCTGTTTTCCACCACCACCTTACTTGGATGGGTATAATGGTGTAAATAATAACTATATTTGGTTATTATAACGTGATACTAATTCTGAGATATTCTATCATCCACTCTAATACCATTAAATAATTATGGGAATGATATCGTCGCTTGTGCGTATGTACAGCTTACCGTCTTCACGGTGCGATGAAATTCATTATACATGATATTCATTAAACCATTATTATATAAACGATTTGAATGAATAAATATGATATATATTATCCTAATACCATTCTGTAAATTTTATACCTATAACCTAAAAATAGGAATATGAACTTATCCGACAAAACATACGTATGAAAATAAAGCAGTTAATACCCAAAAAACGAGTGAGAATGAAATATTACTAACAAACGGATGAAAATATGATCATAAATGTTATCCTAAAAATAATTGTGATCCTTTAATAGATCCGTTAAATTTTTTAAATCATTATACAGGAGGTTCAAATACACACGAATCATATCGGACCTAAGGTAAGGGACAATTATTCCAATCTCGTTCTTAACTGAGATTTTTTATTCGTAAGTATTTACTGGGGTTATATTTATCATCCATGTCCATGTTATATAAACATGTTTTAATGTATGTTTAAATTCATTTTTACACATTCTTGACTTTTACTATATGGTATGTAAGGAATCTTTCTTTTGTTTACCATACGAGGAACTTTTTGACTTTTCCGGCAAGAGTATGAGGAGAATTCTTTTTTACCTTATTTGGCATGAACGGATTTTACAGTTTCATAAAACCTTATTTCCATGAAGCATCCTATGCATTATTTCATGATTATTTTCAACAAAAATTCATTTCTTTTAATTTTTTTTGTCATTTTGAGAAAAAAATGATTTTGAAGAGGAAAGGATATTTTCTTCAAGAACTGAGTTTATGTGTTTTAGCAAAAATATTTTCCCTATAAGATGATATAGTGTTAGGTTTCTATCCCTATTATTACGTTGATTTTATTATGTTATGATGGAATTATTTTTATGAATTCCTTTATCTTATTTGTATTATGTTATGATGGTATAATGTTTAATAATCCCATTTTTATTACATGGGTTATGCTATGATGTATGATTTATGATTTTGTGGCATGCATAAGAATGGTTTCATAATGAGATGGGTGGAACCAATATCTCCCTCCAATTAATTGGGTAATGATTTATATCCCATGAGATAGACATGGCTGGAATGGAAAGTTAATCCGGTTTAGTGATACAGGACTGGAACAAGGAGTAAACTCCGTTCAATAATGGACTTTGTCTGCTATGATGGTCTTGGCAATGAGTCTTGACTAATATGAGATCATTTTCTATGATTATGTGTGTATTACACAAAATTTCATGTCTTATGTTATGATTATTGGGATTAAATTTCACTACTATTACTTATCTGATGTCAGGATATTATGATCACTTTTGAAGGATAAGTTTTTCAAAATGTTACGTTCTTATGAATATGATATGATTAATATTTCCATTGTTTTCCCTTACTGAGTATTTGACATCACCCTTTGTATGTTTTCTTTTTCCCAGGTCGGGAAGAAGGGTATTATGTAGAATAAACGGGAGACAATGTAGATTATTTATGAACTAGTTGTTTATGATTCCTAGTTTCTAAAGACACTATACCTATACGGTCCTATCATGGTTTTATTATATGTTGTAAAAAATATGCTTCAATTCTGAAGTATTAACAATTTATGTAAAGTATGGTTCGTTATAGTTGGTATGAGAGGACAGGTATAGTCAACCTTTGGAAACTAGGATGTAAAAGCCTTAGTAAGAACCCTAAGGATATGTCTAAGCATAGGACACAATCATTGTGTTTTAGAAATGGCCATGAATAACCGATTATAAGACCTAAAGTGTGCAATTTTATTCTTTATTATGTGGTTTTCCTATTATGATTAGTGTTTCTCACACTATGCTTCTTGGTTTTAGTCAATTTTTGGAACCTGAAGGAACCGTGTTAATTCTGAATGCGACAGGCAATGTAATAATTGTCCCCCTGAGCGACCAAATGTTATGGGAGCTGGAATGAAAAATCGTGTAGCCATTCTCACACAACTTTCTCAAATATATGAATCACACAGGCCTTCTAAATGATCGAAGGAAAGAGAAACATTTAGTTGAATCCTTTATGAGGAAGCATCCACCTTCATTCAGCGGTTCTTATGATCCATTAGTGGATGACCAATGGATTAGTACAACTGAAAAGATATTTTCAGTCCTGCAATTTTCTGAACATGATAAAGTCTTCTTAGCAGTATATTTTTTGGAAGGTGAAGTTCATCAATGGTTAAATCTTGTCAAGAATACACGGCAAAGGGAGGAAATTGAGTCCATGGAATGGGAAGAGTTCAAGAAATTATTTTTCAACAAATAATTCCCTCATATTCATCAAAAAATGGAGAAGGAGTTTCTTGAACTGATGAAAAAGGATGAGGAATTTGTTGGTACCTACGAAGACAATTTTTCAATACATGCAACATACGCTTCTGGGATTATTATCCAACTTGAGAGTAAGATCGTTAGATTCTTTAGTGGCTTAAAACCAAGTCTCAGAAGGGCATTATCCATAAGGGACTTCAATAGATACAAGGAAATTGTTTTATGCACTCTCAAGGTAGAGATGGAGATTTGAGTAACAGATCAGTTATATGGATTTGATAAGAATAAGAAAATGTAATTCAAAGGAAAATCTAAATACCACACTTAAAAAGAAGAGTTCTCCTTTATGCTCAAAGTGTGTAAAGAAACATGGAGGGAATTGTATTAAAGGTACAAGTGAATGTTTTAAGTATGTAAAAGAAGGCCATCGAGCAATTGAATGTCAATGTAATGGGAAGAAGATGTCTAATGATCCGAACAAAGAAATAGATACATAGAATGCAACTCCTACAAATCAATGTTACAAGTTCAAGGAAATGGGAAATTATGATAATCAATTCCATAATGCAAGGGTTATGGATGATGATCGACGTGAACAAACTCTTAAGTCCAAATACAAAGGAAAGTCACATGCAATTACTATCGGTGATTTGGATTATGATAATGAAGTGGTGAAAGGTACACATTCCATCCATTCTAAAGTATAAATTGTTTCATTTGATTCTGGATCCACCCACTCTTTTATTTCTGAATAATTTTATAAGGGTATTTCCATATTACCCCAAAAATTAGATATTGAGTTAGTTGTGACAACTCCTAATGGAACAATAGTCGAATCAAAAGTTTAAAATTCTTCTCTGATTAATGTTTGTTGGAAAGTGCATCCTACCAATCTTGTGATCCTTTCTATAGTGGAATTTGATGTGATTATTGTCATGTATTGGCTTTATTTACATGGAGCTCATATCAATTTCCAAATAAGGGAAGTCACATTTCATATTCCTAATCAGTCAATGATCGTTTATCGATACAAGGATGAATATAACCTTCCGGTGGAAATTTCTTCCATATTATGGGTCTTGATTCCAATATATGAAGGTTATTTATCTCAAATGGTTGGAGAGAAACTCATTATTAAGAATATGCCCATTGTACGGTATTTTGATGATGTCTTTCCAGAGGAATTTCCAGGTCTTCCACCAAATCGTGAAGTTGAGTTTTCAATAGAACTCTTACCGGGTGTTATGTCCATTTCAGATACACCTTATAGAATTGACCGAATTAAGCTCCAGGAATAAAAGAAGCAACTCCATGAGAATCTTGATAAGGGATTCATACGCCCTAGTGAGTTACCTTGGGGAGCACCTTTTTTTTTGTTATGAAGAAAGACGGATCAATGAGACTTTTCATGGATTATCAAGAACATAACAAGATCACTATCAATAACAAATATCCTCTCCCATGCATTGATGACTTATTTGACCAACTATGTGGAGCTTAATAATTTTACAAGATTTATCTTCATTCAGGATACCATCAACTAAGGGTCAAAAAGGAAGATATACTAAATAAATCATTCCTACAAGGGATGGACACTGTGAATTTATAGTGATTCCTTTTGGTATTACTAATGGCCCTACTATCTTCATGGATCTAATGAATAGAGTCTTTAGAGACTATCTTGATCAGTTTGTGGTAGTCTTTATAGACAATATTCTTGTCTATTCAAAGAGAAAAGGCGAACATGAAGATCACTTGAGAATTGTATTGAAGACCCTAAGAAAGGAGAAACTTTATGCCAAATTTACCAAGTGCTAATTTTGGCTTCAAAAAGTTTCTTTTTTGGGTCAGATAATCTCAAAAGAGGGGATATCTATGGATCCAGCCAAAACAGAGGCTATTTAAAGATGGTTTATACCAACAACAGTAACTAAAATACGAAGTTCTTTTGGTTTAGCTGGGTATTATCGATGTTTTGTGAATGATTTTTCAAGATTATCTAACCCACTCACCAAATTGAATCGGAAAGGAGTTAAGTTTGTTTGGATAGAGGAATGTGAAGAGAATTTCAAAGAGATAAAAAGAAGGTTAGCCAGTGCACCTGTGCTAACACTGCCTTGTAGTGGAGAAAGGTTTGTGATCTACAGTGATGCATCCAAGAAGGGTTCGGGGTGTGTTCCCATGAAAAATGATATGGTGATAGATTATGGCTCCTGACAGTTGAAAATCCATGAGAAAAATTACCCAACTCATGATTTCGAGTTAGCTGTGATAATCTTTGCATTTAAGATTTGGAGGCATTATCTTTATAGTGAAAGGTGTGATATTTATACTAATCACAAAAGTTTAAATTATATTTTCACACAAAATGAGCTAAATATGTGCCAAAGAAGATGGTTAGAGCTGACTAAGGATTATGATTTCTTAATTCATTACCACTCTGGGAAAGAAAAAAATGTGTCAGATGCATTAAGTCGACAAGACCATGCTAGCTTATCCACGATGAGGATAAAAAACGATCCAATATTTATGGATTTACAAAGGATGGATCTTGGAATTTTAATGAAAGGAGAGATATATTATCTTTCATAAATGAATGTTCAACCATCTATACAAGTAAATATTAAAGAGGTGTAGAAGGAGGAAGTTGGGATACAAAAGAGGGGGAAAATGTTCTTGGATTCAACCTTGATTGTGATGGGATAATAAGGTTCAGGAACCATGTATGTATTCTTCCCATACAAGAATTAAAGAATGAGCTATTGGATGAGGCTCATAGTTCTTCATTCTCTATTCATTCTAGAAGTACAAAGATGTACAAGGACCTAAAAGAGTACTTTTGGTGGGATGGCATGAAAAGAGATATCACCGAATATGTCTCTCGATGCATGGTTTGTCAGAAAATTAAATCTAAGAGACAGAAGTCTAATGAGATATTACAACTGTTACCCATACCAGAATGGAAATGGGAAAACATCACTATGGACTTTTTCATCGGAATTCCCAAAACATCCAAAGGCAATAATGCTATCTAGGTTATAGTTGATCGTCTTATGAAGTCGGCACACTTCATTGATATTAGAGAATATTTATATCTTGATCATATTGTCATGATATATGTAAAGGAAGTGGCAATATTTCATGGAGTACCACATTCCATTATATCTAATCAGGATCCGAGGTTTACCTTAATGTTTTGGAGAAGTCTTCAGCATACTCTGGATACAAAGTTTTGTTTCAGCACTGCCAATCATCCTCAGAAATATGGTTAGTCTGAGAGGAAAATTCAAAATTTGGAAGACATGTTGAGATATTTCTCTATGGATTTCAAAGGTGGATACGATCAACACCTAACATTGGAGGAATTTTCCTATAATAATAGATTTCACTCCAGTACTCAGATGGCTCCTTATGAAGCTCTATATGGAAATAATTACAGAACTCCAACTTGCTGGGATGAAGTTGGGGAAAGAAATATATTTGTACCTGATCTTGTTGATGAGATTGAAGAAAAGGTCAGATCTATTCAACAACACATAAGAGCAGCTCAGAGTCGAAGAAAAAGTTATGTAAAAAACCAAAGAAAAGACCTAGACTTTGAAGTGGTTGATAATGTGTTCTTACGAATATCACCCTGGAAGGGAGTAATGAGATTTGGAATGAAGGGAAAGTTGAGCCCCAGGTATATCTATATTTTCAAAATACTGGAACATGTTGGGAAGGTATCATACTGATAAGACCTTCCACCAAATCTCTCTCAAGTTGATGATGTGTTCCATGTATCTCTCCTGAGAATGTACATACCCTATCCTTCACATGTACTAATCTCAAAAGTTGTACCGATGAAGCAAGATCGTTATTATTAAGAAAAGCTGATAGAGATTCTGGATCGTAGCGAAAAAGATCTATGAATCAAAAGCACTCTCTTGGTTAATGTTTTATGGAGGAACCACCAATTAGAAGAAGCTACATGGGAACTTGAGGATATGATGAGGGAGAGGTATCCTCATCTGTTTGTTATGAAGTAACGAATTTCAAGGGTGAAATTTATTTTAAGGGGGTAGAATGTAACACCCTGAGATTTTATGAGAAGTTTTTTTATGTCTTATGTTATATGCAACACCAAAGGAAGATTTCTCTACACGCACCATTGTTTTGGCTTGTGTTACACGCAAGAGCAACCTTCCTCGATAGCTTGTGTTGTACGCAATACCAAGTTTCACTAAACAACGATATGTATTTAAAATATTTTATAAACTTTATGTTGTAAATATTATTAACAATATTTTGAATTTTATATAACGTTATAATTCATCTTACATATGATATGAGAAAAAAAAATCAATTTTTCAGATAAAACAATAATTTTTTTAAAAAATGCAGTTTTTCCGCCTTTTGATGGAACTTCCATTTTAAATCTAATTTTTGAAAATTTTATGAGTTCAATTTGAAAAAATAAAAATATTATTTTGAATCAGGATATAAAAATTTACATTGTATAAATTATTGATACTTTTCAGATAACTATCTTATTTTAATGAATAGTTAAAATACGCTAAATTTTTCTTAAAAACAACTTTTTTCATCAAGATAATTTATATAGTTAAATTATAAATTGTAATTTTTATAAAGTATAAATAGAATATATTTTTACTGTCTAATATAATTTATTTCATTATCATTAATTTTACATTGAATTCATAGGTATAAACATTTCAATCTTTTGCAATATTTTAAATTTTAAATCCCGTTTTCTCAACTACGGGAATAATTTTTAAGTTACTTTCAAAAACTTTTCTGTATTTAATTTTGAAAAATGGATTCCATATTTAGAATCTATAGGTACAAATTATTTTAATAGGCTACTTTTTTTTGGCATTATAAATACTATCTATGGTAAATTTTATTTACCATAGTTAAAGGTAAATCAAGAAATTAAGGGTAATAATAATATTATAAAATTATCCTAACACCTGCCAAAATTATATTGGATGAATAGAACTCGACCGATATCACCTAAGGGTCATAATAGATTCATTTAATGGACTTTTGACTATGAAAATGATGTAATTATTATTAAAACCAAAGAAAGTGACATCATGACACACTCTTATATCTTATAAGTGTAATAATTTTAATTTGGTGATAAACATCATAAAGCATAAAAAATAAATAGTATCAAGAAATACAATAAAATTATCTACATCATTTGAATGTATTTAAAATTTTTCGGGATTAAATAACTATCATTAATGATGACACAGTAGTGATGTAGAAATTATTTTATTGATTAAAATATCAAATAAATGGTTTTAAAATATTAAAATAAATATTATATGAACTATTTAATGTTATCAACGAATTTTCTAGATAAATATGACATGGTATGAATCTATTAAATATTTTTTTTCGAATATATCATTTGTGAGGATTTTATTTAAATTCAAATAAATGAATAGTGTCAAAATTGACACTACTGTTATTTTATAAAAATAACATATTATTAAATTGTTTAAAAATCACCAAAATATTTAAAAATTATAAATTAAAATTTATATGGTCTAAATTATCATAAAGTATATAATTATGGAAAATTCACAACACATAAGTAATTATTTATAAAAATTTAAAATTTAGAATATTATTACCACAAATAAAATTAAATAGATTAAATAAGGATAAACTAAGTTGATAAGGATTAAAATAAATTCCCAACATGTCTAAATTTTATTTTCTGATGAGATTACAACCCTATATCATCTCATCTTCTAATTTGAGTCAATTATTAAGTTCTTAAGTGGGTTTTGCGTTTATTATAAATTAATATTTTAGAGGTTTCCAAATGCGCCTCTCTCTTCTCTTATAAATGGGCACCTCCTCCCTCTCCTCTTCACAAAATTTTGAGCCTTCATGCTTGGCCAAACCCTATCCATTTCTCTTCTCCACTTATCTAGAAACATACTAGAGGTCCTGGACTTCTTCAAACACCAACTTTAGTGCCCTAAGAGGAGTTTTAGAAGAGGCGCATCAAAGAAGAGGTAATATCCTTTACCGATTCTTTCAAATTTATTTCTTCTTCTACTTCCTCTTCATTATTTGTTTCATTATAAAGTAATAACATAAATATCACTCGTAAACTGATATTTTATTATAAATATTAAAAAACCCCATTTCACCTTCTATCCATCCTACGGAATATGAAATCACCGCACGTGTGTACGTACGAAATACCGTCTCCACGTTATGGTGTAATCTGTTTTCCACCACCACCTTACTTGGATGGGTATAAAGGTGTAAAGAATAACTATATATGGTTATTATAAAATTATACTAATTCTGAGATATTATATCATCCACTCCAATACCATTCAATAATTATGGGAAAGATCTTGTCTCTTGTGCGTATGTACGACTTACCGTCTCCACAGTGCGATGAGATTCGTTCAACATGATCTTCATTAATCCATAATTATATAATCGAATTAAATGAATAAATCTTTTACATATTATACTAATACAATTCTGTAAATTATATAACTATAACTTAAAAATAGGAATATGAACTTATCCGTCAAAACATGCATATGAAAATAAAGCAGTTAATACCCAAACAAGGAGTAACAATGAAATGTTACTAAAAAACGGATGAAAATATGATCATAAATGTTATCATAAATATAATTATGAATCATTAATTGATCTGTAACAATATTTAAATAATTATATTGGAGGTTTGGATACCCATGAAGCATATCAGACCTAAGGTAAGGGATAATTATTTCAATCCCGTTCTTAACCGGGATTATTTATTCATAAGTATTTACTGGGGTTATATTTATCATCCATGTCCATGTTTTATAAAAATGTTTTCACATATGTTTAAAGTAATTTTTATCCATTTTTTACTTTTACTACATTGTATGTTAGGAATAATTATTATTTTTATCATATGAGGAACTTTTTGACTTTTCCGGAAAAATTACGAGGAGAATGTTTTTTAACTTATACGGCATGAAAGGATTTTTACAGTTTCATAACGCCTTATTTCCATGAAAATTATTATGAAATATTTCATGATTATTTTCAATAAAAATTAATTTCTTTTAAAATTTTATTTCAATTTGAGAAAAAAAATGATTTTGAAGAAGAAAGGATATTTTCCTCAAGAATTGAGTTCTATGGTTTTATGAAAATTATTTTCCATCTAAGATGATATAGGGTTAGGTTTCTATCCCTACTATTACAATGATTTGATTATGCTATGATGTAATTATTTTTATGAAGTCCTTTATCTTATATGGATTATGTTATGATGGCATGATTTTTAAGAATCCCATTTTTATTGCATGGGTTATGCTATGATGTATGATTTATGATTTTGTGGCACACATAAGAATGGTTTCATTATGAGATGGGTGGGACCTATATCTCCCTCCAATTAATTGGGTAAAGATTTATATCTCATGAGATAGACATGGATAAAACTTCATGTTAATCCGGTTCAGTGATACAGGACTAGAATGAGGAGTGAACTCGGTTCAGTAATGGAATTTGTCAGTTATGATGGTCTTGGAAATGAGTCTTGACTAATATGAAATTATTTTCTATGATTATGTGTGTATGCCACAAATTTTAATATCTTATGTTATGATTATTGGGATTACATTTCACTACTATGAATTATCCCATTTAATTATATTATGATCTCTTTTGCAGGATAAGATTTTCAAAATGTTATGTTCTTCTGAATATGATATGATTGATATTTTCATTGTTTGCCCTTACTGAGCATTTGAGCTCACCCTTTGTATGTTTTCATTTCCCCAGGTTATGAATAAGGTCATTAAGTACGATATGCCAAAAGAGTCTCTAGATATGATGAAATAAACAAGAGACAATGTAGATGATTTATGAACCAGTTGTTTATGTTTCCCAGTTTCTAAAGACACTATACATATACTATCCTATCATGGTTTTGTTATATGTTTTAAAAAATGTGCTTCAATTATGAAGTATTAAAAATGTATGTAAAGTATGGGTCATTATAAAATGGTTCCTCAACCATGTGATATGTCCCCTCTACTATGAATCATTGTGATGATAAGTTCTTTTACATAGATTTGGACTCACTAGAAAGATAAAAACATTCTCCACCGAGACATGTCCTTGTGAAGTGACCAAAAACTATGTAGATGATTCAGTTCTTCCCAAAGACGTTAGTAACAATGTGTGGTGATTGATTTCTTTATACATGTGTGTTCAGGGAAGACACATAATATGATGATATTTTTTGATAGACTTCTGAAACTATTGGTGACTCTTTTCCTAGGCTGATCTATAAGATGGGATCCCCATACTCTCTACTGCTTGAGATTATTTGACTAACCATATATATATATATATATATTATATCTTCTACATCCACTCCTTATACATAGTTACATCCAGGAGATGTAAAGATTCACTGGGTATGACATGTGATTTCTATATCTAGCTTATCTTGCTTGGATTCCTCTACTCTACTACTATATGTAGATAAGACTTGACGAGGGGTTCATCTCCTTCACCCCTTTTGGGTCATTCTTCTGGGTGTGTATATACCCACCACTTCATGGTATTTTTTTCACACATGTCATGTATTATGTATGCGATGGTCATGTTGAAGATGATTACATATAATCTTAGGGATACATGGTGCATCAGAACACATACGGTGGTCCGATCTTGGAGATTATGACCTAGGCTATCTCAGTATTTTAATTTTGTAGTTTTTGTATTTTTGGGACATCATTCTTTTTGGTCATGTGTTTTTTCCTTTTTCCTTTCAGTATAGACTATTTTACTCCTGAATTACTTAGTGGTTATATACATGCATTGTTATTACTCTAGTCATTGCACCTTTTTCTTTTATTCCTTTACACTTATCCGTTGAGATAGTTGGGTGCATGTGTACAGGTACATTAGAAAATGACCTCCCATTTTATTTATGCATTTCAGCACTTGTCCCCAACCCCTAGCATATGGAATTGGGCTTTTGTAGTAACGACATGACCTTCCACTGACTAAATGGGATCTAGTGGGTCAGATCATGACATATATGGAAATAAAATGGATGAATTATTTCTATATTTGGATTCCTAAATTAAATTATATATGTATTTTTTCCAATGGTATTGTAGTGATAATAATTATGAAACATCTAAGGATTTTGTTAAATTTTAGAAGAAAATTTGTCTTCATTAACTTAAGATCAATCATCAATATCATCACACGTTTATGAGACTATGTTTGATCATATGTTCTTTGTCTTAAATACATCTTCATAGGTTTTATGTTATGAGATTAAACCATTGTTAAGGATATTTTGAAGAAATTTAAGGCAACAAATATCATTAGTTTTGTGAAATATTTAGTGGAAATGTATTTGAGGAAAAATTTATGAACATTTTATATACATAAGACTAAAAGTTAATTGTAACCTTTAGGGTTAATATGGTCATTGTAGTTGAATAATTTTATTATCTGCCTCAGAAGAAAAATATATTGTTTTGAAAACCATTGTAAAAAGTTTATTTAATGATTAAATTCATTTCATGGATGTCCATAATATTGTTTTGAGAACATTAGTAGAATTATATTAAAATAGTTTTTAAAAAGGAAACCCCACATGTATTGTGACAACCCATATCATTCTACAAGGTGGTGGGGCTTGATCCCATGACCATAGTATTATAAGGGGTTCATGACTACTACTAGCCTACATGTTTCCTGGGTTAATATGTAATTGTTTAAAGATAAAAAATTTGAAGAATAAATATTAAGGATTAACTGGTGGTATTACTTTTGAGGTTTATAGATTAATACATTAACCATATTGGTTTGGAAAAAATTTATATAGACTAATAGAAAGACGATTCACCCTTTTATGTATCTTACAATCTATTAAATCTGAATTTTTTTGTTTTATGCATAAAAAAAGTCAATTTTGGATATTCATTTTGATGAGTAAGCAATCAAAGATCAACCAAAGGTTGTAATTGTTCTTCTGAAATAAATATATATAAATTATGCATATTTCATTATATTCATTGGGAGTGAAAGAATTCCGCAATTTTAGTAAAAATGATAATGAAATAAAATTGAATCATATTACAATCATTTTTGATGATATAAATTACCTTTTAAAACCTACTATATTTGTGGATTTGAGGCCCTCGACATTATATTGATCATTATAATTCATTTTATCAATGACCTCACTCGCTCCATGTAATTATTTATGCTTTTCCACTAATTCCACAACTTCACTTTCCACTAATGTTCTCCAACAAATAAACCATGTAAAATGATATTCCATATGACCATTGTATTTACCTTTGTCTCTTATTAAGATGATATTTTGTTAACCCTTTAACGATATGTTTTTTATAAAAATATATTAAAATATCATACCATTAATTACCAAAATAAACTTTAGATTGTTAGGATGTAATTTATTTAAGGTTGTGAAAATATAACACCCTGAATATTCTAAAACAATAAGTTTTTATTCAATAACCTATATGAAAAACAAAAACAAGCACAAAAGGGAATACAAAACCCAATATTTTATGATATATTTACTATTTTAAATAAATTAAATCTATTCTATAGCTTTCAAATTATTAAATACATAGTTATATGGTATTGCACACCACAACGTGTTTCTTTGATCATTTTCATTACACACATAGTCGTGTTTTTCCGAATCCTATTAATTTTATTTTTTAAATTGAAAATTATATCCAAGCTTATAAATTATTGATTATAAATAATATTAAATAATTTATTAAAATATTTGGTTGAATTCATTAGTAACCAGTTAATTATAAATGAATACAAAAAAAATTGAATATTTATGAAATGTTTTTGTGAAAAACCTGTTTTCACAAGCCAAAGGCGTTTTATATTAACAAATTAAATTAATATGTGGATGATAATAATAAAATTTATATATTATATATTTAATAAAAAAAATTCATCCATTAAATAGAATTTATAGAAATAAAATAAGAATAAATACAATTTTAGGCTTCAAAGATGTGTTTTTCAAAAGGAAGTTTTTCCATCATTTAATGGCGTGCTTGATTTAAAGAAATTATAATTTTAAAAATTTTATTTGACAATTTATACTTCATTTTTTTAAAATATAAATTTTCAAATTATATTAGGTTGAGTTTTTTTAAGATGTTTCATTCTTTTTATGAACAGTGCAAAATACTGAATTTTATTAAAAACAAACATTTCATATAGTACCATTATAATGTTATAAAATAAGTAAAATTGTTTTTAATGTTAATTTTCATCAACTATACATATATTAATCCAATTTACATCATTGTATTCATTTTTATGTGAAATTTAGATATAAAAATTTATTAAAATTTTGAACATTTTCACTTTAAAAACTCCCTTTCTCATCACGTATATAAGATTAATTTTAATTTATTATTTTTCTCACTCATTTAGATTGAATTTGGAAAAATGGATTTCATATTGGGAATCATAATAATTTATAATATCTAATAGGGTTAACATTATTTTTTACCAATGTTATCAGTGAAAATAGATAAAATTAATTACAACAATTAATAGAAAAACAAGTTTAATCAGTGTTTAAACTTATAATATAAGTTTCAAGAATGACCCAACACTTTGAAAACCCAATTTAATTACAATAATTGAAAAATTAAACCCCTGTGACATATATTTTTTTATTATGAAATCCACTTGTTCGGTAAAAACTTGGGTACACCTAACTTCTTTTAAAAAATTTCATGTGTGTCCTCTCCCCCACTTATAAATGGAAACTCCCTCTCCCCCTTATTAACACCAAATTGAACCACTTAGGATTAGAAAATTTCAAAAAATATAAATCCCAAACCTCCCTCTTCTAATCCATGAATCCTTATATTTGGAATAAATCCAACAAAGCAAGACCTTAGTGCAAACCTAATAAAAATACCAGAAGAATCGGTAATGTTTTTAAAAAAGAATTTTTATTTTATTTCCTTCTCCAACTCCTAAAATTATTATTATATAATTATTATATAATAAATCCATTATTTTAAATATACTTATATGTTTTTATCATATATTAATTAAATAAAAATTCACACACTTCCATCAAATGGGTTACAAAATCGTTGTTCGTGTGTACAGAGAACTAACGTCTCACAAAATAGATGTCATTCATTTTTCCATTACAACCATTCATGGTTTGGAATAAAGAAGTAAAAAATGTATATATATATTTTATATAAGATATTTATCATATATTTATATTTATATACTTATTATATGACACATACCTTTATACTGTCCATTTTTTGGGATTACTATAATGTGGCTTGTGTGTACGGCGGACTACTGCCTCAAGAAGCGATGTGATTCGTTCATGCTTTAAAGATAATGTATCAAGGATGATTTTAACAATCACATGTAACATATATGACATAAATATTTTCTTTTAATGATAATATATATTTATATATATATCATTAAATTTTATTTCTTTTAATGTGGAAAAAATTGAAGCAGCATTAATGCATATGTATGACCTACCGTCTCCATGAACGGTTCATTTCATTTACCATGACTCTATTTTATGGATAAATATAAATATATATATAATTAATATATATGATATTTAAAATAATTTTCTTATTTATGGAGATGATTAAATCCTGATCTAAGTAATAGGAACAAAAAATAACAAGTCAAAAAATATTCTAAAAAAGTAGTTATTACATGAAACGAAGAAAATAGTGAAATATTATTAATGAAAGGGTAATAGTATTTTATAAAAGGATCATATATGATATCAGAAATATAAATATCTTTATTTAATAATTTATTAACTTGTCTAAAACCACTATTCTAGATGATAAAGAAATTATGAACAAAATGAATGTGCGAGGTAAGGGATTTCATCTCAATATCATTTTATTGAGGCATACATTAAGGTTATGAACCTAGTTTCTTTTATATGGTATATATAATACCCCTTGAAATATAATATCATGAATAATTAATTATTACTTTTATATTATATTTCAATTTGAATTATTTAATCTAAGGGTATTCAAATTATGTGTCACCAAATGGTAAAGAATTTCATAACTCAATCTTTATTCAATAGTTTATATTACTTATTTATTATCGCTAAAATTTAAGATTATGTGTGTGATAATTTTTTACTATTTGTTATTTTATATCTACTTATTTTATGTGTATTAATATTTTACACACAAAAAATCGTTTCATTGGATGATTCTCACTTCAATATTATGATCATTGCAAGAGTTTAATTTTCAATCTCATTTTATTCAGGATTGTTTACACATGGATTTCAATTGGTGGAAATTATTTTATAACTATTTAATAGACTATTTTTTTCACATTTGGTTATTAATGAACTTTTTCAGGTAATAGTACCATTTTTACACTCTTTTTTACTTAAAATGGTTTAGAAAATGTTTTCAAGAAAATATGACTTCATTTTTTTCCTTCAGTTACAAGTATGTTTTCTTCCAAAAACATGTTTTATGTAATTTTTTTCAAAAAGGTATTCTTTAACCATTTCAAAAATATATATTAAAATAAAATTTTACACAAAATTTTTAAATAGATATTTTTTCTCTTTCTAAACAAGGTACTTTTATAAAACTTTTAAAATGAAAAAGGAATGTTTTTTTATCTTTGTACATAATTTTCCACAATCATTTCTTTAAATAATTTGTGGAAATTTTAAAAAACTATTTTTAATGAATTTTTTTTCAATTTTAATTTCAATGAAAATGATTTTCCAAAAAAATTGAAATCAAAAGGAAATTTTCATCAACAATATTTTAAAATATATTTTTATTGTATTTATATTCATCAATGATAACAACCCTTATTCTTACTCTAATGGGTATACATAATATTCATACCATACTTATTATTCTTAAGGATGGATTATTATTATTTTTTCCTTGTATAGTATTGACATTAACTTTGTGTTCATTAAAATCCCCTTGAGTTATTCAATTTCCTATGACCATTGAAAATTAAATTTCCCCTATATATAGATATTATTTATCATGGATATGATTATTTTCTAAACCACATGCCATTTTTACATATGGTGTTTACAATGACAGTTACTTGATTAATTTTGGAAAAATTTATAAATCTATATATTTTATACAATATGTATATTTTATTATAAGGAACATTGTTCATTAATTAAAATGATTATTCGATATATGGGGAATTTTTTGGACATGATGTGATGGGTAAGGCCAGGACTTTATATAGCCCCTAGATGCATCGATTGGAATAATGAGACGAATAAATTGGAAAATTAAATGGGTCTATAACTATAGTTTTAATATTTATATATGAGAGATCTTAACAATAGAGGTTTTTATGTTCCTAGGACAGGCCCTCTAATAATTAATAATTTCATTCATTTAGATTTTATTAATATCCATGATATTTTCTCTATGAAAAAGTATATGGTTGCATTTCTTTCTCATTTTATTAATTAAATGTCATGGTTCTCACTTATTTTTCGTCATATATTGATTTTTCATTATCCAATAATTTAAATAGAATAAGTGTTCAGTAATTTACCTTTTCATATTGATTGTGATTATTTATTCATGATAGCTTCCTCCGTAATTATTACTTATTAAGAATATGGTTTCACCCTTATTTTCATTCATTTTTTAGAAATCCATGAAATATATTAGGAATGATATGTAGAGTTGTGGTAGATGTAATATATTTATTCTAAAAAAATGTGTTTTAATTTACGTGTTCAAATATAATGCAAAACTCATGTATGTACCTAGATTACCAAGACTGCTAAACCATTTGGTCCTTTGGGATTCTATTTCCTTGTATCTGTGATAATGTAATTGTAGTGGGCACAAGCTTCAAGTTTTCAGGGTTGGGGTATCTATATATTTTAATGTTTTTTAATTGAACGTAATATAATTCCCAAAAAATAAATAATTTTGGAATGGAAACAAATATAATAATTATTTATAATATTTTTTTAAAAAATATTTATTATATATTTTTTCTTCTTATTATTAATATTAATTATTTATTTGATTTATATATATAATTGAAATAATGATTATAATAGCAATTGATTGAAAAAATTGAATGTATATAAGATAAATAATTAATTTTAATGGGATGTAGATAAAAAAATTTAATGTTAAAAAATTGTATTTTTCCAAAAACTCTTTATTAAAATGTTGTTTAATTTTATTAAAAAAAATTAAATTAATTTAAGATCCTGTTTTTCATTAGAGGTTTGGATCCTTTGAATCTTTGTATAAATCTCTTGTTTTAATATTATGGAAGCATCAGAAGGGGGCATAGAGTTTTCTAGGGTGTTTGGTCTTTGTTTGGGGGATAAATTTCTAGTTTTGTGAGAAATGAGATGATGTGAATGGCTAGAACACGGTTTTCAGTAACTGTGAACACCAACAATGCGGACCTGTGAGGGTGAATCACAATTTAATCAAATCATGCAATATAGGCCACACAACCATGAAAATACAGAAATTTATTATAGGTGAACCACACATGGTTGGTCTTACCATGTGCCTAAACTATACGATGTGAAATCTCATGGTTATTTTGACACACACTATTGGAACTTGGTTTGGTAAATCATGTGGGAATACCAAGATCCCCTTTAAATAATAGGTCTTACTTTTTCCCCCTCACCCCCTTTAATCCTTAATTTTTCCCCGTTCTTCATTCTTGCACAATAATAATGTGATGGGTGTCCTTCTTCCCTATTCTATGTTTTTTATCTCCCTCATTTGGAATTTTTTCGATCATTTTCCATCAAATTGTATACCCCTTGGTATATATTTCACTCCATAGTATTCTTTCCTCACATTCTCTTCCCAGCTTTGGAGAAATCTACATGAGAGATTAAATTCTCTATTTTCTATGCAGTTTATTGGTTTAACATTTGCTCTCTTTGTAGTCCAAATATGAGGTTGATACTGGATGAGGAGTCTTTTTTCTAGGCTATGGTAGTTGGTTTAATATGTTTCCCTGAACTTTATTTTGATTATAACATGCGCCAGTGTACCACACTCCCGACCATTCGTTCATCTCTCATAAACTGTTTGACCCTATAAATTAAATGTCTAAACATTGAACTAGATATAATATGAGGCCCTTTGGAACCCTTGGATGTTGACGACCTCAATTAGAGACACCCCTTAGGGAATTTCAAATTTAATGTTCATGACCAAGAATTATTTATTTTAGCCAAAATAACCCTCTACTATGTTTGGTTTGACAATTATAAAAAGGAATCACGAAAAATTATTAAATGAATTATAATATGGATTGTATACTTAACTTTGGCCTTTTATCACTATTAAGTGAAATGAATCAAGGAATAACTTGAATTATGAAAATGTTTTTATAGTCTCACTTGGACTATGTTCAATTATTAAATGTAACACTTGATTATTATTAGGGACCATAATAACATTTTTAAAGGTGTGTTTAGCCTTGAGTAAGACTTGGATTCCCGACCCGGAGTTCTTTAGGAACACTCAAAGATTGGAAAATGATTAATTGATTCAATATCCAAGTCATACACCAAACATGATCTTGGTAAAAGTATTAGATTGTGAATGCCCAGATTTGACACCAATGATTTATATACATTTCTAGAAATTATAATACCTTATATTATCTACATAGATTTGGATTGATGTCCTCAAATATGGACCTCATTTGAATATCTCCATGGGATCCCATCAAATATATCTTGAGATCACCTTAAAATTTAACTTGGGATTGGTTTGAAACTTTTAGGGTGGAATAATAAGGGTTCAATCCTTTGATTACACTTATACCCAGTTTCATAAAATCTCAATTGATCACTATGAGTGAGATTGAACTAATAAGGTAATGGATTCCGTGGGTATCTTATGGGAACCTTGTCATTGTTATAGTTGGTCACCTTGGACATGTTTCTTGGGTTCATATCCAAATAAATGTCATATTCTCAGAGACATATATCTTAGTTTGCATTCAGTAGGGTCGTCTAGGCATCCCAAGAGGATCCTGAGCTTGACAAGGTTTATAATTAATTTTATATTTTATAATTATAATTCCTAAACAATATTAAATTTTTATTCATATATTGGATTTATATTAGAAAACATTGGTGGTGGCCTACTAAGTATTACTCACACATTGTTCAGGTCACCATTTGCTACTCGGGATGATTACATGGATGCAAGTAAGGATAAAGGGAAGAGCCCAACTATGGATACTTGATTTCTTTTCAACGTTGGATATTTGGAGTAGATGAATGAGCCAATGTTTGGGATTCTGATAGAGATAGTTTTTTATCTTTTTATATATTTTTTTGTCTATTTGTACTATATTTTATGCCTGTAACAAAGTATGATTGTTTCAGTTTTCTATTATCATGAAATCATCTGTATGTGATTCTATTTATATTTATATATATTTATAATTATGTGGATGATTTCTTTCCACCGTCCTATTATTATATTTCACTACCTTACTATTTCTTCTACTGATTTATTATTAATTAGCATTATACTATACTATGATGAAGAGGGTATATTCTTCCCATTGTACCACTATATAATCTGTTGAGATGGTATGTGAGTATGATATACTCTATAATACCAAATGTAGGATCTAAATAATTAATGAAGATACTAATGTAGTATCTAATGATGCTCAATATAAAGAGGGGGGGTGAATTTTATACTTCAAAAAAATTATGAACTTTTAAAGTTGGTTAGAAACCTTCCTATTGTATAACAAAGTTAAAAAAAGTAATTCACAATACCTCTAACACCAATTGTAGGATTGGAACAAGGTATGAAGTCACCAACCTCTAGTTCTACACACTTGCTTGATTCCGGAAATATGATTCTGAGAATGAAATTCTGGAAAGGTGGTTGCGGAAATGAAACTTAATGAAAGTTTACACAGATAAATATTCGACCTTAAAGCGTATAGAATCTCACTAAATCAGAGTACAAGTATAAGGATGAATAATATAGTTATACTTTACTCAATAATATAAATGCAGTGGAAAACTTGAAACAAACAAGTAACATGTAGTAAATATTTTAACCCAAAGAGTAGGGTATGCAACAACCTTGGATAAAGATCCCTTGATTTATAATTTCAAGAAAGTATGTCTTACCCACACTAGGGTAAGCCCTCTATACAAAGATCAGAGTCTATCTTTCTATCCCCGCAAGCCCTCAACTTGAAGGTAATTGACACCTCTGTCTTCCTCATCAAGGAAGCCCTCAACTTCAAGGTAATCAGCACCTCTGTATTTCTATCCCCGTAAGTCCTTGATTGTACACAGCAACAATCAGATTCGCATAAAGAAAATGTGAACAAGAAGTTTCGTACACACAAAGCAATAAATCCTCTCTCTCTAGAAATCACTTCAGTAGCATGTAATCTCTATATTGATCAACTTTTTGTGAGCTCTTTCAAATGAGCTCCTATTTATAGGCACAACTCCAACGCTCGGCTCCCTCCTCCAAAGGTCATAATTTTACTTGAATTTTAGAGGGACCTATACACGTGTCACTCAAACAATGGTTGGTTAGTAACTGAAAGCAATACATCATTTTAAGAAAACAAGTGTAAGAAAAAATATGGTCACATAACCAAAATTCAATATTCGGAATGTAATCAAATGAAAGTTTGAAGTCTAACCAAAAATGAATTCAGAGTCTGTAATACAATGATATTCAGATTCTCTTTTCTAGGAATTCGGAACCTAAATTCTATATAATTTCAGAGCCTGTATTTCAAGGAAATTTGGAGTCTGGATTCAAAAGAATTCAGAACCAGAACATACAAATTTTGGAGTAAGAGTTCATCAGAATTCGGAGTCAAAACTCAAAAAGTTCGAAGTTCAAATTCATGAGAATTATGAGTCTGAACTTACAAAGTTCAGAGTCAAAATTCATGAGAATTTGGAATCAGAACTCATAAGAGTTCGGATTCTTAATTCTGAGAACTCGGACATAGAACTCATAATTGTTCAAAGTCTAAATTCAGAGAACATGGAGTCAGAACTCCAAAGAGTTCGTAATTAGAATTTTTAGAATTCGGAACCTAAAACAGAATGCTTGATATCTAAGTAATTATAAGATTTAGAGGTTTTTGACTTGACACCGAATTTTACACTTAGTCAAAATATGAGAAATGAAAACAAGGTAGGGATAATTTCATTGGGGAAGGAAATTTTCCCTTATGAAAGTAAAAAAAGGACTAAAAATATATTTTCCTTGAAATAAGGTTTTGTGATTTTCAAAACAAGAAGAAATTGTAAAGTCATAAGGGAACCTTATTGACCCAACAATCTCCCTTAATTATGAAGGAATGGAAAATTCATAAGGAAAACCTTATTGACTCAACAATCTCCCCCTTTTTGGAAACCACAAACATCCTTACAAAAAGAATATAAGGGCATGGAAATATTTTTTTATCTTTTTAAATAAAACTTATCTACCTTTTCACATTGTCAAAGATGAATATGACTAACTCCCCCTTAGGCTTTGTAACACTAAGGATTGTATTCTAGATTTACATGATGATATTTTTCATTATCTTGAGTACTTAAATCTCTGTAATGAAAACTCCCCCTTAGATAAACTTCCCCTTACGTAAGGATATTTCTTCTTTAATTAGAATTATTTTTCCTTCTCCCCTTTGTGATTTTAAAATTTTTTTTTGAGGGAATGTAAAGGAAATAAGGTACCTGAAATATCAGTACAAACATCCAAACAAAAACGAGCAACCAGAATTTCATTAAGATAGGAAGAATTTGTACAAGGAAAAAAATACAACAAAAGATCAGATTTATTTTCCTTAATTTCCCTTGGGTATAAATTTATTTACAATGGTTTTCAGATTCTTTTTCTCCTTGTGATATTCCTCTACTTACTTCTCTAAGGCTTTGATCATATCATCCTGAGCCTTCAGAGCCTCTGCCCGAGCCTTCAACAAGTCATCCTGCTTCACAAGATTTTCTTCAATCTCGATCTGGAGATACCTTTCCCTCTTCTAGCTTTGGGAACAAAACACAATTTCCCATTCAGATCCTTGATCTCTTGAATCCGAGTATTCTAATCAAGAGTTAGCTTTTCCTAAAATCTAGTTGTGAGATCCTTGATTTTACTATCGTCAGAAACAAAAGTGTTATTTAACATTATCTTGAAACTTATCAAGCTCTCTCAGATCTTCGACTATATTATTTGACCAGCTTTTCACTTTCTTACAAGATTTTCTGTGGGCATCGTAGTTGATAAGGAAGTTCTTGTAATCAACCTCAATATTTACACACATATCCATCACCATGGATACATAATCCAATTTCCGATTCATTCTATGTTGGAGCATCTGACATTTAGAGTCAATGGTTGGAAAGATTGGAATGGTGTCAACAAGCTTCTTCAGAGATTCAATGAAAAAATCATTTCTTATAGCTGATGATTCCAAATCTAACAATTTTCTTTGTAATGGTTCTTCCTCTAGATCAACTAGATTCCTCTTAAAAGATGTACCCGCTTCCTTATTCCTTAAAATTTCTTTCATTAGGGTATCAACAACCACTTTTTTTCTTTTATTGATTCTCAGAACAGCTTCTTCATCCGGAGACTCATGTTCACTGTCAGACAGTTTAACAATTCTATCTCCATCAACCTTATCCTTATTGGCTCCAGCCTTGACATCCTCTGGATGAATAAAGTGATGATTATAGATTTCTTCCTCAGACAATTTATTAACTTCTTCTTCACCCTTCCAATATTCATCTTCTTCATCCTTTCGAGGAGTTGGGAGCTTTGAAGACTCTGCTTCAGAATTTAAGATTGATAGATTCTAGGAAGGGGTTTCCTTTTCATGATAATCTTCAACTCGCTTAATAAGATCTTCAGTGCGACCACTACTTTCTTCTTTTTCATAAACTTCTTCCACAACTTCTTTCTCTTAAGCAACTTTATCTTGGGCTTTTTCCGGAGTCATGAAATTCTTCTCCGGAGTCTCAATTAAGGGTTCAGCCATGAAAGATTTTGGTACAGGAATGTTCTGGGATGCTATTTCAGTGTCCTTCAGAAGGGATTTCACAATCTCCTCCTCGGACATCTTTTTCTTAAGCTTATTATCTTTGGATTTATTCTCAATCTCATCAGTGGTCTATTATTTCAAAGATTTGGCCTCCGAAGGATCCAAGCCAAACTATGTCTCTCATTTATTCTGATTATTCTTATCCTCCCTCCATTTGTCTACTACCTCATCTGAATAGGCTTTCTACTTCTTGGACTTTGGAGGTGCAGATTGGTTTCTTTGGGCCTTAGGGTTTTTTCTATTTCTTCCACTTCCTTTAGTTTCCTCTTCTTTCTAGCCTTCTTCGACGGTTCAACCTCTTCAGCATTCTTCGGAACAAGTTCTTCTTCTTCCACTGGTAAATCATAAAATTCTCCAGAATCTTTAGAAAATCCGACATTCATTATTTTCAAAGTATCATCACTTACTAACATGACTTTGCAATTCATCGTCTTGGAACTGCAAGGAATCTTGAAGGACTCAAGATATCCAACAATCAACTTGGAGAGTAGGGCAGGATACATGATTATATGTGCTCTCAAATTCCTATTCTTGATATTCTCTATCATAATGAGAATATGCTTCATCAGATTGATCTTCCATAGATTTACCTAAAAATCCAATATATACATATCACTTTTCTTCAGTGTGTCCTTGTCACCCATTCTTGTTACGATTAATCCATAAACCCACAATTCAAGGATCCAATTATTAGTTGAAAAATGAGCAATCTTTGCTGTCTTGAAATCTGAAAGTACAAGACACCCCATAGCCATCACATTTACAAAACTTCCTTGAACATCTGGCAACCTGTGAGAATAGAATTCAGCTTCCCCTTCATAAGACAACCCTACCAAGCTAGCTTCCTTTGGGTATGAAGGGAATAGGTTTTTCCATAACTCTTGAATGAAAACTTATCTCTCCCTTCTTCTCTGAAGAAACAAACTGACATATAAAACTCAATAAGGATATCCAGATACACCAAGTCTTGAGCTCCTGGATTTGATATAGAAACACTTTCCCATACATTAAGCTTGATATTCTTAGAGACAGTGGAGTCATACTTGTTGAAGAAACTCGGATGCACTGGCCTTTCTCTGTATATTTTCCTCTCCAAAATCAGCTTGACAGTTGACATATCTTAAGAAGGAACTTCACCAGAAATTCAGAATTGAGAAACCTTTGAAAATCTGGAACGGGATTTTGAAGTGGGGCAGAGCTTCAACACGCAAAATCGTGAAAATTGATGTAGGACAACCATAAGGGGTCCACTTTTATAGGTGTTGATGCGACAGTTCATCTTCCCATCTCAATACAATGACTGATAATTCTTCTGATCAGATCTGGTGGTTGAAAAGATAGCCACGTAAAAAATTCGTAGGATACAATTTTTTAAGGTTTCGAAAGGAAAACATTAAGATTTAAGGAAACTGGAATCAGAGAAATTTTAAAATACAAAAGAAACTACCAGCAAGTAAAAGGTGATTACGAAAACTCAAAAAAGAGTCATGCCTTTTGGATTGCTAGGATGATTATTCGTAATAGGTAATATTCTTCTTAAATAAAAAAATGACTACGAAAACCTCAAATATGAAAAAAATGAGTATGTAAATCTTCATTATGAAAATTTGAGTACGAAAATCTTCATTAGGAAAATTTCAAGTACGAAAATCATCATTGCAAAAATTTCAAGTACAAAAAACTTCATTACGAAAATTTCAAGTACAAAAAACTTCATTACGAATATTTCATGTATGAAAAAAATCATTACAAAAAGTTTGAAAAACTGAATACGAAAAATTTCCATTACGAAAAATATTGAAAACTTCATTATGAAAAATATGAAAAATTTCATTACAAAAAATATTGAAAATTTCATTTCAAAAAATATGAAAAACTTCATTATAAAAAATATTGAAAAATTCATTACAAAAAATATGAAAAACTTCATTACAAAAAATATTGAAAACTTCATTATGAAAAATATGAAATACTTCATTATGAAAAATATTGAAAAATTGCAAGAAAATGTACTCCCCCTATGAAAAGGTGTTTATTACATTAAGGGTATTGATTTCAATAGGAAGTTAATAAGGAATATTACCTCTCAGTTATTAATCCTAACTTCTGTTTAATTTATTAAAATCTATCATAGGGTAAAGATTTTGTTAAAATATCAGCTATTTGGTCTTGCATTCCGAAAAATTGAAGAATGATATCTCCTTTTTGTGTGTGATCCCTCAGAAAGTGATGCCTAATATCTATTTTCTTTGCACGAGAGTGATGTACATGGTTTTTATTAAGGGAAATGGCACATGTATTATCACACAAGATTTTATTTTAAACTCATACCATAGTCTGTGAGTGTTTGTTGCATCCACAATACTTGAGCACAACAACTTCTAGCAGCTACATATCCAGCTTCAGTAGTGGAAAGTGCTACTGAGTGTTGCTTCTTGCATGACCAAAAAACTAATGAATCTCTTAAGAAATGACAAGTTCCAGTTGTACTCTTTCTATCCATTCTACAACCACCAAAGGCAGCATCTGAAAAATCTTTTTAAAGCAAAATCATTTCCAGAAGTATAAAAGAGTCCTAAATCCATGGATTCCTTTAAGTAGCGAAAAATTATTTTCACTGCCTTTAAATGAGATTCCTTAGGATTAGATTGATATCTTGCACATAAGCATACTGAAAACATTAAGTCTAGATGACTAACTGTAAAGTAAAGAAAACTTCCTATCATACCTCTAAAAGATGTTTGATCTACTAGTTTCCCAGCTTCATCAAGATCATGTGTGTTTGAGGTACCAGGGGGAGTACTTATACTTTTAGTGTTGTCATATCCATATTTATTAATATGATATTTAATATATTTATGTTGGGATATATATATTCCTTCTGGTTTCTGAGAAATTTTAAAACCAAGAAAAAATGTTAACTCACCCATCATACTCATTTCAAACTCATATTTCATTAGATCTGCAAAGGAATCAGTTAAGGATTGTTGAGTTGAACCGAATATAATGTCATCAACATAAATTTGAACAATAAAAACATTTTTCTTATATTTCTTTATAAAAAGGGTTGGATCTATATTTCCCTTTACATAGTTATTTTGAAGCAAAAATATTCTAAGTCTATCATATCAGGATCGAGGGGCTTGCTTAAGTCCATACAAAGCTTTGGTAAGTCTACAAACATAATCAGGATATTTTGTATCTTCTAAACTAGGAGTTTGTTCAAAAAACTTCTTCATAGACATAACCATTAAGGAAAGCACATTTCACATCCATTTGATAATGTTTGAAATTAAATAATGTTGCAAAGGAAAGTGGAATAAGAATAGATTCAAGTTTAGATACTGGAGAACAGGTTTCTTCACAGTCTATTCCTTCTTGTTGATTATATACTTTAGCAACCAATCTAGATTTATTTCATACAATGTTTCCATTTTCATCGCACTTATTTCGGAAAACCCATTTTACTCCAATAACAGAGGTTTCCTTAGGTCTTTCAACCAACGTCCAGACTTTATTCCTTTCGAATTCATTTATCTCATCTTGCATAGATTTCATCCAATCATCATCACCTAAATATTCATCTGTGATTTTTGGTTCTAATTGGAAAAGGATTGCTAGATTTTTTACTTCATTTCTTATGGAACTTCTAGTACTTACAGGTTTATTCAAATCTCTAATGATACTATCAGTAGGATGATTCTTCAGAAAGAACTGATTTGGGTTTTTTAAAACCAGTTCATCAATATAGTGTAGGAAATATTCTGGGATAAATGTTTCAGGAGTATCTTCTTGGAAATTTTCATTATCAGAAGGTTCTTCAAACATAGGTTGTTAATAAGTTTTTGAAAACACATTTGAAGATGTAGGTTGGGGTTGTTTAAAAACAAAATCATCAGTTTCATTAAATTTGACACGTACTGTCTCTTCAATAGTACAAGTGTTTTTATTGAAAACTCTATAAGCCTTAGAAGTTGTGGAGTAGCCTAAGAAAATACCATCTTCATATTTTGGTGTGAATTTGGGTAGATTATCTTTAGTTTTTAAAATGAATACCTTGAAACCAATGACCTTGAAGTAGGAAATTCTAGTTTTTCTACCATTCCATAAATCATAAGTTGTTTTATTAAGAAAAGGTCTAATCAAAACTCGATTTATAGTCTAACAAGAACTACTTACAGCTTCAGCCCAAAAATGTCTGGCTACAGAATATTCACTCAATATGGTTCTTCTTATATCTTGAATAATTCTATTTCTTCTTTCAACAACACCATTTTGTTGAGGTGTTCTCGGTGCTAAGAAGTTATGAGTAATGCCATTTCTACTACAAAAAGTTTCAAAATCAGAATTTTGAAATTCTCCTCCATGATCACTATGAATAGTTATCAATGGAAGGTTTTTCTCATTTTTATTTTGGGCTCTAAAACTTGTTAAATAAGAAAATTATTTAGACTTCTTTGCTAGAAAATAGATCTACGTAATTCTAGTGTAATCATCAACCAAGACAAATACATAATACTTGCCTCCAATTCTTCCAGTTTGTGTTGGACCAAAAAGATATATATGCACTAGCTATAATGAATCAGTAGTTGAGACTTCATCGACTGATTTAACACTTGATTTATGTTTCTTTCCATATAGACAAGGGTCAAAAACTTTTGAAGAATCGAATAAAAGCTCTGGTATATCCTTAACAAATCTTTCATTATAAAGTTTGTATAAGTTCCTAAGGATACAATGTCCTAACCTTTTATGCCATAACCAAGAACGATCTTCCATTACACTAAGTCAAGGAAAATCTTTGATCCTAAGGTCTTCTATGATTAGTGTGCAATCATTCTTTTCCCTATGGGCAGAAAGAATAAACTCGTACTTGGAATTGTGTACTAAGTACTTATAATTCCTAAAATTCACAAGGTAACCTTCATCACATAATTGAATTATGCTAGTGAGGTTGTTCTTAAGACCCTTAAAAAATAAAAAAATTTATATCAAAGTTTTTCCGAGAAGAACAATGTTACCTATACCAATAATTTCTCCCTGAGAATTATCTCCGAAAGTTACTTTTCCTCTTTTCGTCTTGATAATATTTTCAAAGTAATTTTTGTTACAAGTCATATTCCGGGAACATCCACTATCCATGTACCAAGTATTGTAGTTGGTACTTTCTCTATTTTTCTAAAAATGAAAGACTTAGACTTTCGGAATCAAAACATTCTTGGATCTGGAAATTTCAGAAAGAAAACTTTTAGGCACCCACATATTCTTAGAAAAATAGGATTTATGAAATCCTAAATAATGATTTTTATTTAGGGATCAATTTTGTGTCCAATGTCCACCACACTGACACTTAGTATAGAATGGATCACTTTGTGGAACAAAATAATAGTTACTAAAAACTGGTTTAGAACTAGTATAACCTAAACCAGAACTATTCCTTAGAGGTCGGATTTGAGAATACATCTTATCAAAAAATTTCTTACCTAGGTTAAATATTGACAAACACTTACTGAAGGAAAATATTTTGGATTTGAGTTTAATAACTAAGTTCTTGTATTAAAAAACATTTTATTTTGAACTATAGTTAGGCTTGAAGCCATTTTTCATTGAAATTACATTTTCTAGATCCTTAGAAAGTTTATTTTTCTCAGAATTTACTTCCTCAAATTTTTTTGAAATACTTTCAAAATAAAAATTTTTCTAATCAAGATCTCTAAAAAGATCTGATATTTGCTTAATAAGAATAGTATTCCTAGAATTTTCCTTATCATGCTTTTTCATGAGTTTTGAATTCTCAATCTTAAGAAGTTTAGAAAACCTAGAAACTTTTTCATAGGATGGTAAAATATAATCTTCATCAGAAGAAGATTCTTTATCATAATAGTTATAGAATTTATCATTATTATAATTTTCATTCAATGAAACATTGGTCATAGATTCCGCATTGTGTACCTTATCCATTAAATAGTGATTTTCAATAGGTATTCTGGCTATTAGACCAAGATTCTTCTGTCTAGAAGATTCGTAATCAGATGATTTATCTGATGAGTCTCCAACACTGGCACTCCAGGTGTCATTATCTTTCAAAACATTCTTAGATTTAGCCTTGTAGTACTTCTTCCTATTTCTCTCAGAATACTTTTCCTTTATTTCCTTTTTCTTAAACATAGGACAATCTGGACTTATATTTCCAACTCTCTAGCATTCATAACATGTGAATTCATAGTCTTTCTTATATCTTCGTTCTTCCTTCTTATATCTGGATTGAAAGTTCCTCTGTCCAGCTATCTTGTTCATCCTTCAAGCAATATTTTCTAACTCATTCTTTGAGGATTTACTTCCACTAGATTCGGAATGGATAACAACCTTCTTATATTTGGATCTGGTAACTCTCTCAGTTGTCTTATCATTCATATAATTTGAAGTTGTAGTAAAATAAACACTTCCATTCCTATTCTTCTTCTTAATGTTATCAATATCTCTCTTCATTCTAGTCTCATGATGAAGAAGAGTTCCAAACAAATCATCAAGAGTGATCTAAGTAACCTTTCTCTTCTCATCAATAGCAGTCCTCTTGGATTCCCACTCATTCGGCATGATGCCTATGATCTTATCCACAAGGGCTTCATCATTTAATCCTTTCTCACCCATGGATTGTAAACTATTCAAAATATTCATGATTTTTTGTTTCACCTTACATATGGGTTATCCAAAAGAACAGTATAAACCATGATATTCAGCTCTGAGCATGGCTCTTCTAGTTTCAATAACTTTTGAAGTCCCAAAGTGAGTAACTTCAATTTTCTTCCAAATACAATTTGCAGCTTCACAATATGAAATCTTCCAATATATTTCTAGTCATGGATAAAATAAAAGTATTCAGTACCTTATAATTTAGTTGATATTCATGCTTTTCATGATTTGTGAAGGTACTAACTTCCTTGTCAGGGATTTTATATCCTCTAGTAAGAATAAAAAAATTATCAACTCCAGTATTGATAATGAATGTCTTCATTTGATCTATCGAATATTCATAATCATTTCCATAAAAAATAGTTGGTCTAGTTGGATTGATATTTTCTATTGAATCAACATCGATACCTTCCATCTTTAAGAAAATTTCTTTCCACACAAACTTGTTATTAGAAAAAGTTTGGATTCACGGAAAATATTCCTAAGGATGGAAAAATATAGAACAATGAAAACTTGAGAAATAAAAACTTATATGTGAGTATTAGTATTTCAGATACCTCCTTTGATACCAATTGTTGAGATTTTATGTGAATATGATATAATCTATAATAACAAATGTAGGATCGAAATAGTGAATGGAGATACAAATGTAGAATATAATGATGCTCAATATACAAGAGGGGGGTGAATTGTATACTTTAAAAATTATTTAGGAACTTTTAAAGTTGGTTATAAACCTTCCTATTGTTTAATAAAGTTAAACAAAGTAATTCAAAAAACCTATAACACCAATTGTAGGATTGGAACAAGGTATGAAGTCACCAACCTTTAGTTCTAGACACATGCTGGATTCTGGAAATATTATTTCGAGAATGAAATTTCAGAAAGATGGTTCTAGAAATGAAACATAATGAAATTTTACAAATATAAAGATTCTACCTTAAAGCGTATAGAATCTCACTAAAACAGAGTACAAGTATAAAGAAGTATAAGATATTTATATGTTTCTCAACAATATAAATGTAGTGGAAAACTTGAAACAAACAAGTAAAAAGTGGTAAATCTTTTAACCCAAAGAGTAGGGTATCTGAAAACCTTGGATAAAGGTCCCTTGATTTATACATAGAAATTTTGTCGTACCCACACTAGGGTAAGCCCTCGATACGAAGATCGGAGTCTTTCTTTCTATCCCCGCAAGCCCTCAACTTCAAGGTAGTCAGCACCTCTGTCTTCCTCAGCAAGGAATCCCTCAACATCCAGGTATTAGGCACCACTGTCTTCTTATCACTGGAATCCCTCCATTGTACACATCAATAATCTGAGTCACACAAACAAAATATGAACAAGAATTTCAGTACGCAGAAAGCAATAAAGCCTCTCTCTATAGAAATCACTTCAGCAGCATGTAATCACTATATTGATCAACTTTTTGTGATCTATTTCAAATGAGATCCTATTTATAGGCACAACTCCAACGGTCAGCTCCCTCCTCAAAGAGTTATATTTTTCCTTGAATTTCAGAGGTACATGTACATGTGTCACTCAAACAACGGTTGGTTAGTAATTGAAAGCATGACATCATTTTAAGAAAACATGTGTATGTAAAAATATGGTCACATAACCATAATTCAATATTTATAATGTATGAAAATGAATGTTCAGAGTCTAAAAAAATGAATTCATATTCTGTAATACAAGGATATTTGGATTCTGTTTTCTATGAATTCAGAACCTAAATTCTATAGAATTACGGAGTCTGAATTTTAAGTAAATTCGGAGTCTAGATTCACAAGAATTCAAAACTATAACTTTCAAAGTTCGGAGTCAGAGTTCATGAGAATTCAGAGTCAGAACTAAAAATTTTGGAGTCAGAATTCATGAGAATTCGGAGTCTAAACTTACAATGTCCAGAGTCAGAATTCATGAGAATTCAGATTTAGAACTCTTAAGAGTTCGGAGTCTGAATTCAGAGAACTCAGAGTCAGAAATCAGAAATGTTCAGAGTCTGAATTCAGAGAACTTGGAGTCAGAACTCAGACGAGTTTGTAATCATAATTCTAAGAATTTGAAGTCAGAAATCAGAAGAGTTTGTAATCATAATTCTTTGAATTTAGATCCTAAAACAGAATGCTTCATATCTAATTAATTATAAGATTCCAAGGTTTTATACTTGACACAAAATTTTACACTTAGACAAAATATGAGCAATGAAAACAGGGTAAGGATAATTTCCTTGGGGAAGGAAATTTTCCCTTATGAAGGTAAAACATAGAGTAAAAAGAGATTTTCCTTCAAATAATGTGTTTGTGATTTTCAAAACAAGAAGAAATTGTAAACTCATAAGGGAACCTTATTGACTCAACAATCTCCCCCCAAGTATGAAGGAATGGAAAAGTCATACGGAAAACCTTATTGACTCAACATACTCTTGTTTCTAGTTGGTCGCCTCTGGAATATGGGGAGGTGTTATTGGGGACATGTTGACCTCAGGTTTAGTAACAAATGAGTGAAATTTTCTATGTACCTTAAAAAGTGGTATCAATGGTGTTCTACTTTTTTCCTTTGTCTTACCATTTTGGGTTGATATACATGAGATGGTGAAGTGTCATAACTTGGTAATAAGTTATTCCTAGGAGTAGTTAAACCATATTTAGGTGACAATCCATGTTTCCGAGGATGTGATTTGTTATTATGGGTTATTTCTATTATGGTTCTATTATTTATCACTATTTGGGGACTCACATGCATTGTGATGTTATATTTTTATTTTTTACCCTTAGGACAATACGGTAATGGATAATTTACCCATGTATAATTATAGGTACATATATATATATATATAAAAGTTTGTTTTTGTGTCATTCATATGCCATGAAATGCATGTTTCATCACATGTATTTCTTGCTTCTTATTTTATCTTCATTGATCAATATACAAATAATTTTTCTAATGTTTATTACTAAAAAACGAGGAATAACAATTAGTTACTTAAATTATTTTCATCAATATAAATGGGGTTTTCCACATAACGTGATAATGTAACTTTAAATACCTATGTATGACACATTTAAGCCATGTAAAATTAATTACATGTTATAAAACTTTAGTTGGATGTGATTAAATGGATGCCAATTGAAATTTATAAATATTGAGGCTCTATAAATTTAGAATGGTGATTTATATAATTGAACCATCATATATGGACTTGTTATATCCTTTGAATAGATGTAAAAGTCTAGATAATGTTATATGGAATGCCAATTTTAAAATATAAATAATAGGTCATTATTACATGAAAATGAAAATACTTCTAACAGAACCATTATGTATAAAATAAATAAATTTTAAATCTTAAAGAAAATATTTTTAGTTAAATGGGGATTTCAATTGGGACATAAAGAGTCTATTCTCTTAAAATATGGAATTGATACCCCATATAACAAAAACCTTATGATTGAAAGAAGAAATTTAACCTTATACATTTTCCCTATAAAGGGATAGTTGGCTAGAGGTTCTCTCATAGTCTGGCCTTGAGTATGTCCACATTTTCTTATGTATATCCACTTTTAACTTTAATCTTATTCTGAGGTGTGTGGTTGGGATTTTAGATATATTCATCTATGATGTCCTCAGCTTGAGCACCAGGAAGGTGGTGACGACCATTCAACTATGGTGATGGGACCTAACCCACAAGTATTTCCACTAGGAGCACCTATAATAGTACCACATATTATATTGGTGTTGGGAATGGATTCTTAGTTCAGAGAAATATTCCAGTAGCAAGTTCAGACCATGGAGGGAGATCCGTGACTTGTAATAACTATGTTAGAGTGAAAAATGGATTTTGAATAGAAATACCCACATACTTTTATAGGGGAAGGTGATCTCTAGGGAATTTTGTCAAGTCTAGAGGCAATGATTTTGATTATTAATATTCTAGAGAATCCTCCAAATAGTAGTTTAATGTTTATAGTGTATATGCTTAGTGGACCTACCAAGGGATTAAAGGTGTTATTATAAAGAGGGATCAACATTGGGGAATGCTCTGGAGGGATTTCTAGATTACCTTCTATGACTACTTTTCCCCAAATACTTCAAGAGTTGATCGATCTAAGGAATTAATTCACCTATAAATGGGTACTATATCTGTAATTAACTAATCAGATTTCTTCAATAAGCTTCAATTATTTTCACCCACTCTTTATAGAGATTATTTTTCTAGGGAGATATTCTTTTAGGGTGGGCTTAGTTATTCTATCTGATCCTAGGTGAACATCTTCTGACTATCTACCATGTTTGAAATGGGGAACCTAGCCATTGTCTTTGACTAAAAACAAAGGTACATGAAATTATGTATTATCCCCAACGTAAGGAGGTGCTTCATATAGTGGCCATAATCATCACCTAAATACTTCTTGGGAGAGTAGTGGAAATCATATTATGATCACTGGAAGTTAAATTTTATGCCATCTGGTTGGATGATCATGTCACATTAAGCCCTATAATCATAAAGACCAAGTAGAGTGTTGATACTCTGGTATAATGTGATATCTCAAGAGATTATTCAAGACCATAACATTAGTTCATAGTGTGAGAGTATTTGCACTAGCACAAAATTATTTGGTGGGATTAGTGGATCCATGCTAGGATGAATGTTTGAGTACCACCAGCCATATAGGGCGTGGATATGGATGAGGTCCAGGATGCCAGACATATGATATGAAGAACTAGAAGAGTATAAACACTTAGAGAGTTTGGGTTGTAGATCAATAAAATTGAATTTATTGTAGCCTATACATAAGGATTCGATTGTCAGTACATCTTCAACGTGATTTATGATCTTAGTACCCTCGACTCAAGTATCATTTTTATTGGATAGAATCTCATCACTCTCATTAATATATACTAATGTATTGTAATTTCTTAGTCTTTTGATCATGTAATTTTTTTGGGATAATGTATCTTGATATTCCAATGGGAGTATATTCAAAAAGATTTCAACAATTAAAGGAGTGCCCCTATAGATCAACATTAACCATTTCTTATGAATCCTTTTCATCCTTGTGATTATAGGTTTTGAAAAAATTCCTTAGATGGGCTAGTTAGTTCCTTATTGATAACATATTTATTTTTATTTCCATAGGTAGTCTATTATATCACCTGAGTGTGGTACCTATATTCTTAAAGTAGAATGATATTTTTATGAATGTCGAGCAGTTTCTAGTCATCTTTGGTTGGGAAGAGTGTTGGCCCACATTTTCAATATTTTTCTTCATAATCGAGAGGTAAGACATTCCGTTTTCACACCAGTGTTGGAATTAATTAGTAATATTTTTCTTGATGAATTTTCCATGATTCCTCTTGAAAGATAGTTCCAATTCAACCATATAAATTGTTTTAGGAGAATAATCAGTATCCACTCCTCCAAGGAGGATATCTCTTACTAATCTTGAGGAACTCTAGAGAGTTATAGGATAATGAAGCCAAAGGGTTTATATGACCCAATAATTCTCCTTGGGACTCACCTGTACTTTCCTCCAAGAAGGTGGATAGTACCCCAAGGTTATGTGTGGATTATTCATAGTTGAATAATATTGAAATTAAGAACCAGTACCCACATCCTCATTATGGATATATCTTTGATCAGATTCAATGTGTGAGGGTCTTCTACAAAATTAATTTTAGATTAGGTTATCATAATGTAAGTGTCACATTATCAAATATGCCATGTACAAAATTTCCATGTGGGTATAACCTATATAAATTTTCCGAGATTCCTTTTTTTAAAAAATGAACCTTCTATATTTATGTCCTTGATAAATTGGTTTTCCACCCATACTTGGATGCTTTTGTGGTCATTTTCAAGGATGGAATCATGGTGTATTCTTAGGCTAGACATGATTATAAAAAAACCACATGATATAATACTGAGTACACAAATATAGTACAGGTTCTATGACATGCTCAAAAATTGATACTTTTATATTAATAAAGTTTACTTCCTAGGTCAAATAATATCATAAGTAGAGGTATCTATTAATCCAATGAAGATGGGAGATATTGTATTTTGGTAGAATACCAAGAATGTATTTGACATCTAGAGTTAGTTAGTGACTGATTGTTACTATCATCATTTCATCCAAAACTTCTCACTCCATGAACTACCACATAAAATCTTAACATAGAAAGATGCAATGCTTACATGGTATAAAGATTTTGAGAAGTCCATTCTGGTGTTGAAAAGAAAGATGAACTCCACACCGATATTTATTTTACCTAAGCTTGTTAGGGGACACATAGTTTATTCTGATGTGTCTGGAATTTGTATGGATGATTTTTTATTCATTAAAATTAGCCATAACATATCAGTATCATTGGTTGAGGCCTCATGGTCATAATTACCCAACACATGACATTCAGTTTGTAGTTTTTGTTCATGATTTCCATTTTTGAAAACATTACATTCTGGTGGAATAGTTCTTGGAACACATGAACCAAAAAATTATAAAATACATATTCTCATAGAGATTCATCAATAACCGAAAGTAAAGTTGGGTTGAATATATTCTATTTTAAAAAAAATTAAGCATACTTTTATTCTACGGAATGAAAATGTTTTTTTATGGTTTGAGTTAAAAGACTCAGACTCAGGTTGATTAAGAATACAATAATGAATGGTAGTTGATGGTTATTATTTCTGAAATGTATCTAGAAGATATGGAATTTCAAAATTTTCCTTTCCTCATGGATTTAGAAATGAACTCATCACCTACTTACTATGTAAAGTGGGTAATGTTTTCAAATCTTGAAGGCTTAGTCCGAAGGGAAAGTGCTTTATGTGAGGACCTGACAACTGTTTGGGTTATCGATGAGGACGAGATCCTACATATACAAAGGTTTGTATGGGGTACATGAAGGAATTCACGAGAAACTGATTTATTAATATCATGATTTAAAATAGATAATATATCCCAAACTCAATGAGATGTACCATGAATTACACTGCAAGTGTTGGTGGATTAGTGTGAAAAATGAGACTAAATAATTAATTTCTAATTATCCCACCTATCAAAAAGTAAAGTAGGAACACCGATGAACTATTTTTTTCTTACAACCATTAATCATCATAGAGATTAAATTCAATGATTTTATCATATATTTAATGATGGGGCTAATAAAGTCCCCTTGAGAAAGTGATTATATGTGGGTAATTATAGATAGGTTGAAAAAGGTTTTCCCTTATTTATTATTCTAGAGACCTTCTCATTGGAAACTCATGGGAGAAATTATGTTAAATAGGTCATAAAACTTAATAACAACCTATTATTAACACACATATACATCATATCAATTTTATGGAATAATTAAAATATTAAAGAAATGGACGAACAAAGATCGTATTAGTTTAGTGCCTTTAAAAACATTGAAAAAAATCTTCTAACTCAGTGAAAGATATTTAATGCATCCCACAACGATCATCCCCTTTAGTAATAATACTTAAAAACGTTTCTTCATAATCCAGATAAAGGAATCATAAGAAAGGGGTGATCTTAAATGCTCAATAAGGGTAATTAAATAAAATTCATAAGCATATCATGATTGTAAGGGTATGAGAACGTGATCATGATCATTATAAGTTCATACCCTACATATTGAAGATCATAAAAATTAATCATGGAACAAATATTTTCATTTAATAAGACATGAATTGTAAGGAAATCAAGATCATAATCCCAGAAATCATAACATAGGTATATGACATGGAATTATGGCATACATATAAGCAAATAAAACCCCTAAATTAAGGATTCCTACAATGAACATAGAAATATGGTATGCTTGGTATAATCACTGATGTAACTACTTTCTTCTTGGGATGCCCTCCCATGTACCCTCTTGTTTTAGGATTGGGATGTCCTCCTATGTAACCTCTTGTTTCATGATTGTTATGTCATCCTATGTACACTCTTGTTTCAGGCTATGGATTTTCTATTTTGTACCCTCTTGGTTCAAGCATCAGATTCCCTTTGGTGTACCCTTTGATCTCATAAAACATTTATCATTACCCAGTTCATTTGAGGGAGATATAGGTCCCACCCATCTCATAATGAATCATACAAATATGTGCCACGAAATAATAAACCATCATATCATAAACCATGAAAGCAAATGGTGGTTATAAAAATGAAATAATTCCTTGACCTATAGAAAAATAAAGAGGTTCCATAATCATTTCATCAAATCATAACCCATGAAATGATGTGCGTAAATTTTTACATACCGTACGAGGTAAAAAGAACATTCCTTTTGCATGGTAAAAAGTTTAAAGAAAAATTATTGGTTTGAAAATTGATAATAAGATCCATTTAAACACATTATTAAAAGATAAAAATGGTAAAACATTGTCTTAAATATTATAGGTGAATAGTATAGTTATCTTGGAAACCATTTTTTTGAAAACATGGTTTTGAAGGAACACAAATTTTTGACTGAAGAGATGGTAAACTCGGGCTTTCTTAAAAACAAATTTGTATCTTTATTGGGTACCAAAGACTGAAAAAATTATTCCAATACATGAATATATCATGAATAACTATAGTAATAGAAATTTCATTAATTTCCATTAGATATGGAACATAATATTTCATCATGGAATCATAAATATAATCAATGTTGAAAAGTGATGTGATTGATTCAATAAACTCTTTCCACTTGGTTACATTGAACCATACAACCCATGTAAGAAAATGAAAATAAATTAATCATAAAATCATGAAAATATGAAGATTAATTATATATCTTTTCAAAGTTAGTGTATACACATCATGGAAAAATATTGGTGCACAACATGGAATGTGTCTCAAAGAAAGAAAATTGAGACAAAATTACATTATTGATTTGGAAAAATTTGAAACAAAATCCATATGAAAGAAATATAATATAATGGTTATGTATACACACATAAATTTAGTTATATGAATAATATAAAACATACATGGGCATTATACACACCATATAAAAGGAATGGGTGGTGAATAAACAATGTATCTCACGGAAATAAAAAGTGAGATGAAATTCCCTTACCATTTGTATAGACTCTCATTATACTCATTCAAAAATCATCTATAAAAAGTATCTTTTTTATACATTTTTTACAGAATCATATTATTATATCTAATTTCATATATTATTTTATTATAACTTTATATTTCCTTATTGTTAACACTTTTATGCTAAGGTTACATTTTAGGTAATATTCCCTTGGTTTTTTGATTTTTTTCTTAATTTTTTATATCTTTGTTCCTTATAATTATATCATGATATCAATAATTTAAACCATTATATGAATATAATTAATATTCAGAATATTTTTATTATAATAATGTATATAAGTTATAAGTATGAAATGGAATACACCATTCAGGGAGATGGTAGGTCGTACGTAAACATAAACACTACTTCTGTTTTATTGACGTATTTAAATAAATAAATTAAATTACATACATGTATACATATATATGTATATAATGTAACTAAATTGGCATTATTATTTCATATATATCATTTATTTTAACTAAGAATATCCTTAATACATTCCATGTAGTGTGTGAATGAATCATGTCACCTTGAGGGGGCAGTTGTCCACACTTCCTCAAATGAAATTATCATATTTACACAATATAGAAAGAATAAAGGTATTTTATAAATAAAAATTTAAAAAGATTAAATACATTAAAAATATCATGTATATAATATATAAATATGGTTTCCAACATAATGTCCCTTATGTGAGTCAGTAAAGGAAAAAATGAACAATCATCATTTCATGAGGTGGTAGTTCACCGTACACATAAACAATATTCTCGTCACCCATCAGATTGAAGTGTGTGTAAGTGTAAATAAAAAAATTTCATAAAATCATCCAAGTATATTTAATATACTGGTTTTTTATTCAATAATAGAATAATAAGTATTTACGGAGTGGATAATGGAAATAAACGAAAGGAGTTTAAAGGAGGGTGTTACCTCTTTATTAGGTAACTTATTTTGGTTTTCACCAAAGTAATTACATTTATTTAATTATTAAAAAAGTGAGGCTTTAGTGAGTAAGGGAGGGATTTTTAGAAATATATTGGTCATATATTGGATGAACCTAAGGGATTTGAGAGGTGTGAGGAAGTGGGATAGGTGTGGCCTTTTTTAGGGGAGGTAAATGACACACATTCCATTTGTGAAAACAAGTTAGGTGTACCCATATTTTTACATAATAAAAGTAATAAAAACCCATAAAAACCAATAATGTAATGTTTATGACCTAAATATGGACATAAAACGTGTGTCAAACAAGTGTATAGATCATTTGGGCCATTAACATTAAGGTTTATTCCCTTGTTATGCTTAATTTTATATTAATCACTATAATTAATTTCAACTTCATTCACTATTATTTTTATTCAAAATTTAATTAGACCATATTATAAATTAGAAATTAGTCTGAATATAAATATTGAATCAATTTTTTCAAATACAAATAATAAAAGTGGCAGAAATTAATTTAAATTTAATTCCGTAGACGGGCAGACATTATGTGTTTTTAAATTAAAAATTCAAAAAAAATTCTATCTTTTATAATCAATTTCAAAGTGAAATTGATTAAAGTGAACAAAATTTGGGTAATTTATTAAAATATGTTTTAATTAAACATTATAAAATTAAGATATAATTTATTATTATAAATAAAATTTATGAAAAAGAACTTTTGAATTAAAATTCAATATTTTTAACTATTCATTAAAAATTGAATCCTTTTAGAGAAATAGCAAGAAATAATAATAAACAATTTTTTTATGTTTATATTTCAAATATTAAGTTTATTTTTTCATATTAAATATATTAAAAAGCGAAAAATTTTATTTAAAATGTGTTCTTTATTAAAAGGCTTCAAAACTACATTTATTATAATATAGGTTTTTAAGCATATATTTGCGTTCATTCTTATATATTGTCTATAAAATATATTGGATGAATATAAACAATATTTTTATGAATATATGACTTATATATTACATTAATATCACTAACTAATTGTAATTAATTTAATTTATTAATCCAAAACACCCTCGAGGGGATAAAAATAAAAATATATTGTTTATATTCAATTGGTTCTTATATTTTCATTTCCAATTTATTTCTATCTAAGGAATTATTATTATATTATCTATATTTTTTAATAAGTTAATTAGTACTATTCATAACCAACACATTAATGGATAGGTTATATCTTATTATAATAAATAATATTATATAATTTTTTTGGTAAAACATGATCTTGATTGTTACATAAGCCATCGAGGAAAGACATTATTGGATGTAACAAAAGCTTTACTTAGAATTTTGTGTAGATAATATAAATCATATGTTGCTTGTAGTGCATAGTTAACTTGGTTTTTCTTATAATGAAATACATTCATAGTTATTTAACATAAGAAAAACTATTTTTAGTGTTGTGTGAAATATTAAATATCAAAGATATAAATTAATTCGAAGAAAACTTCACAAAATATCACGATTTTACATTTTACCCACCTTAAAATGGATTTACCCCTAAATGTTAGTCTCGGGTTATCAATGATTTAATACTTGAATATTAATTGTATGGAAACCCACTTCATAAAAATGAATAATAAAACATCGTTTCAAAATGGAATGTTGAAAACATAAAAGTTACCCAATGTATTATATAACTTTCTTTCTAGGTAGGAGAACATAGGTGACAAGTGAAAACAAGGACATAAAAGAGAAATGTAACTTTCAAGTTCAGTAGGACAATGATAGAGAAATTGGATAAGAAAAATTTAACAATTACAAACCCCTAAATCAGTGATTATCTAAGGGATTATTTGATTAATTTTAAAAGAAGGAACTTGGATAACTTTTTTGGTTTCAAGATTATTTTCATAGAGTTGGAGAATTTTAATGAGAAGATATACTTATGTGATATTATTCCCTTTTATATGCACAATCTCACCCTTTGATTATGCCTTGATAGATTTCCACATCCACTCTTACCCTAAGAAATTAATGAGATTTTTTTCATCCGTGAAGTAGTAACAAATCACAAGATCTAGGATATAAAATTCCATTTTTCATCATTTATCATCAAAAAAAGTTTGTTAGAAAAGTTCAACCAATATATATATTACACATGTGATGAGATAATAATTTAATCTCAAAAACTTCATCTGAAGTGTAGCATAATCTTTCCCTAAATGGATAAACTTATAAACCCTTCCAAATATAAAAATAAAAAAATTTAGAAATAAAGGCATGAAATCATCTGGAAATTGATCCCCAAATATCAAAAATTATATCTTGGTTGTCACATTCCATGAACATGAATACCCTCAATGTAAATCCTCTTAAAACATTCTAATAACATTAATTACCATAAATCATTTTGGAAGAATTGCATTCTTCATTATTCTAAAGGTTACTGGACATATTCCTTAAATCCATGAAGTTGTAATATTAATACATGATGACGTAGACCACTGTTTCAACAAATAAATAATCAGATCTAGGGTAATCAGTGCTATTCATTTTACATTATCCAAATCAATCATATATTTATCCAAGCTAAACACAATTCTCTCAACATCTTGAACACAATAAGGGTTACATTCCCTAAATCAAAAATATATCTTCTATAAGTCTTCATAACTATTCAATATATAATTTCAATACTTTATAAAAAACATATATCGAAAATACTTATATATTTCATGATTCATATAACATAATATTTGAATTTAAAAACATAAATACTTTATTTATCAAATTTTATTCTTGAACCATTTTTCAGGCTTCAATAACTTATTCCATAAAACCACTTTCCTAGAATTTGAAATATGAATATTGTATTAAGGTTACTCAACCTCAATTTAATCATGATTAGTATGTTTAAAATAAAAAATATTGGATGAATATCTCATACCTTTCACATGTTTTTTACGGTTTCTTTATCTACAGATGTATAAACAATACCCATACAACCTTCATTATTTTCCTTATGATATTCCCACATGGGAAATAGATTTTCAAAATGATCATTATTTCAACATATCAAACATTCAATGACATCCACTTTATTTCAAGTTCTCTCAATTGAATAAAACCAATAAAAATTAAGTAAAAATACATATCAATGAAGAAAACCACATATTCCTGAAAAATTACTTATAGGATGTCCAAATCAAGACACATACTTTTTAATCATTGAAACCATAGGTTTATTCTTATATATTAATTTATAAATTCCAATTACATCCTTCATTATGGTACACGAAGATTTTTTGAATTCCCAAATAATATCCCCAGGGTTTGTCAAACCATGTCTACAGTAGGGATCGTTTTTGTGTACTAGGTTAGGCCGAGTCAGGCTCGACACACCTTGCCCGAGTTATTACTCCTAAGTACATATATCCCAGAGCCACATCCACTTGTATTATCTTGATAGGGATATATCTCTAGGAAACCACTCAATCTATCCTTTACCAAAATTCTAGGACAATATCCTAAACATTATGTAATCCTTATACATATCCTTTGAAACATCCCTAGACATATCCTTAGAAATAGTCAATGGGAACTAACTGAAGGATTCTCATACTAGTTTTCAATTATTGAATACACATTTCCACTGATATTAACTATAAAAACCTAGTATTAACGTACATAGAAATTACATAACTTATACATAATACTTAAAATATTACAAAAATGGATTCCCAAAAACCATATTAGTTTAGTGAATTTGGAAACATGGAAAAAAATATTCTAGCTCAGTGAATGATCTTGAATGTTTCCCAAAGATATCTTCTTCCTTAGTAATTCTACATAAAAACATTACTTCATTTCCTGGGGAAAGGATACATAAGAAAGTAGTGAGATAAAATACTCAATAATGGTAATTAAAGGAAATGTGTAAGAATATCATGAACATAAGTGTATGATAACATGATCACGTTCATTATAAGATCATACCCTGCATATCTATGTTCATAAACATGAGTCATGGGATACACATTTTTAGTTCATAATACGTCAATTATTAGGAAATGTAGTGCATAAGACATGAAATCATAACATAAGAATAAGACAAGTAATTGTGGGATACACATAAGATTATAAAAAACATATTTCAAGGATACAAAACAAGACCTTCGTAACATGTTAGGCTAGGGATAATCACCCATATACCGGATTCAGGCATGGGATTCCCTCCCATGAGCCCTCTTGATTTTGGATTAGGATTCCCTCCCAATTACCATCTTTTTTTGGGGTTTGGATTCACTTTTCGTATACCCTCTTGATTTGGGATTGGGATTCCCTCCCATTTACCCTCCATTTAGAGGCTTGGTAGTCCCACCCATGTACCCTTTGAGGTCAAAAAACATTTACCCTTACCTAATGTATTGGTGGGATATATTGGTCCCACCCATCACATTATAAAATCATACATACATGTACTATAATTCAACAAAACAATCATCATACCATGACCCATAAAAATAGATGGGTATCCCAAACATAATATCATAACACATTGAATGAAATGGGAATCACAAAAATTTCCTCATATAATTACCTATAGAAAAGATACAAGTATCATAATCATTTCATCAAAGAATAACCTGTGAAAGGAAAAGGGTTTCAAATGCATATAACCTATGAAAGAGAATAAGTTTTCATAAACATTATTCAATAAAAACATAAACCCTTTATAGAAAGAACATGAATAGAACCTATTAATCATTTCCCATAATATAATGATTAACATAAAGAGATGTAATCAAAAATGGAAAATAATTTTGAAATATCCATTAAAATAATTTCTTTTGGAAAATATACGTTCTTCTTTGGAAAAGGATCTTTAAAATATGAAAACATTAGAAAAATATTCTCATGAAAATATTCTTAGAATATTATAATGAAATATTTGAAAACATTTTGGAAATCATTTTATTTGAAAACATATAAAGAGATCATCAAAATGTTTTGAAAACTATTTTCCTTGAAAACTTTTTATGGATGTTTGAAAACATTATGAAAACCATTTTTCGTTAAAATTAATAATAGAGTATTAAATTTTTTTTGAAAATTATGTTATCCGAAAACATATAAAAGAATAATGGAAACATTTTGAAAACCATTTCCATTAAAAACTTATAACAAAATCCAAAAATCCTTTCCAATAACACTTTCCTGGAAAAATAATTTTAAAACATATTAAAAATATTGTAGTTTATTTTAAAAAAAATTCATTTAATGTTTCTTTTAAATAAATTTTATTAAAAATTAAACTTTCAAACATGCAATGGAATATTCAAAAAAAATTGATGGGTAAATCTGTACATTTCGTACGAGGTAAAAATGACATTCCTTTTTCATTATAAAAAGGTCAGAAAAAAATGCCTTATTTGGAAATAGATAAGAATTATCCTTTGAAAACATTGGTAAAATAAAATAATGTAAAAATATTTTTATAAATATTATAGGAGAATAATATAATATTCTTGTAATCCCCTTTTATAAAACAACGCTTTTAAAGAACACATATTTTCGACTGAAGAGCGGGTAAAGTCAAGTTTTCTTAAGAACACATTCTTTACTATATTGGGTAAAAAAGAGAGTAAAAATGGAACAAAAAATGAATATATAATTAATAACTAGAGGATAAAATTCATGAATTCTGTTCAGATATGGATCATAATATTTCATCATGGATGTATAAACATATACAATATCAAAATGCAATGAAATTATTTCAATATACTCTTACCACTTGGTCGCTTTGAACCATACACCACATGTATGAAAATGAAATTACATGAAGCTAAAATATCATGAATTGAAGGATATTCATGATTTAACTTTTCAATAGAATTATATACACCTCATGAAAAAATATAGTTTCATAACATGGAATGTGCCTCAAAGAAAAAAAATGAGAAAAAATTACATTATTGATTTTCTAACATTTGAAACATAAACCACATAAATGAAATATAATAAAATTCATATGTAAATAACCGTATATTTATGTGTAATAATCATAGAATACATAAATGGGTAGTATACACACCACACAAAAGTAATGGGTGGTGAATAAAGCATGTATCTCATGGAAATAAAAAGTGAGATGAAATTCACATACCTTGTATCTTGACTATGGTTATACTCATTAAAACATCCTATATAATAAATTTATGTTTATAATAAATCATATATAGAAAGATTAACTTATATATAATATCATATATGGGTTTATTATGACTTTATATTACCCACATATTAACTATTTCATGTTAAGGTTATGCTTCAGGTAATATTCCCTTTGTTTTTTCTCTAATGTCTTAATTTGTTATATATTTAGTCCTTATACTTGTATAGTAAATTCCATACTATAAACCGTGATATTAATATCATTAATATTAAATATATTTGATTCATAGTAACCTATCTAATTTTGGATTATGAAATGGAATACACCGTTCATAGAGACGGTAGGTCGTACATACACAAGAACACTACTTCTATTTTATTGATGTATTGAATAAAAGAAAGTAAATGAAATATATATATATATATATTTATAATATTATTAATGTAGAATTATTATTTCATTTATACTATATAGTTTCTATAAACATTTCCTTAATATATTCCATGTAGTGTGTGAATGAATCACATCGCTTTGAGGGGGTAGTCCACATTTCCTCAAACGAAATTATCATATTTAGACAAGATAGAAAGCATAAAGGTTTTTTATAAATTGAAATAATATAAGAATAAAGAAATTAAAAATATCATATTTATATATATATCCTATATAATTATATTTTATATCATAATGTCTATCATGAGAGGTGGTAAAGGAAAAATGAACAGTTATCATTTTGTGATGTTGTAGTTTGTCGTACACGAAAATAGTATACTCGTCACCCATTAGATTGAAGGGTGTGTAATTGTAGTTAATAACCATTATCATAAAAAATATCATTTTATATTTAGGATACTATTTTTTTAATACAATCATGAAATAATAAGATATTATAAAGTATATAATGGGAATAAATGAAAAGAGCTTGAGGGATGTTGTTGCCTCTTAATCGGGTAAATCCTTTTACTTTGCACAAAATGTATTCCTTGGAAGTAATTATGCTAAAAGGTAGGATTAATTAATTAAGTTAGGGATGTTGGTAAGTGTATTTGGTATAATTTTTCCAAACATAAGTTGATTTCGGGGGTGCGAGGAAGTGAGAGAGGTGGTGGACTTTTATCGGGGATAGAAAGGACACACTTGACATTTTTGAAAACAAGTTTGTTGTGCCCATGTTTTTCCCTAAAAAATTCATAAAAAACCAAATAATCAATAATTTAATGTTTATGGACGAAATATTAACATAAAATTGGTGTTTATCAAGTTTATAGGACATTTGGGCCCTTATGTTTATGGTTTATTCCTTTAATAATAATAATTTTACCTGAACCACTGTAATTAATTTCAACTGCACTACACAATATTTTTAGAAAAAAATTATTTTGAACGTATTATAAATTATAAATTATGTTGATTTAAAATTTACAATTCATTTTTTCAAATTTCAATCACATTAGATGCACAAATTAATTTTAAATTAATCATGAAGAAGTGCCGATAGTGTGGGTTTTTAAAATAAAAAACATCTAAAAGTTTACTAATGTTTTCTACCCAATATCAAAGTGATTTTATTCAAAAAAAAATTTAATTGATAAAAATATTATATTATTAAAAATTTCAAACAATTTAATATATAATTTAATCTTATAAAAAAATTAAATGAAAAAGAAATTTTGAATTAAAACTCAATATTTTCACTATTCATTAAAAAATGAAACCTTACATAAATATACCAAAAATCTATCCTATTATAATTTTTATGTTTCTATTTCAAATATAGAGTTTATTATGACATTTTAAATCTCTAAAAGTGTGAAAAATGTTATTTAAAATGGGTTATCCTATAAAAGGTGTTAAAACTAAGTTTACAATATTATAGGTTTTAAAGCATAAAATTGGGTTTGTTCTTATTTTTTTTTCTATCAAATATTCTGGATGAATATAAAAAAAAAATTTATTGAATATATAACATATATTTTACATTAATATCACTCAATAATTGTAATTATTTTAATTAATTAATACAAAACACCTTTGGGGAATACAAAAAAAATATTTCATTTTTATTCAATTGGTTCTTATATTTTCATTTCTAATTAATTGGTGACTTATTAATTCATGTTATATGTATCTAAACCATATATTTTATTAATTTAGTTATTAATATTCATAGTATCCTATTTAATATTGAAGTGCATTGTGTTGCATTTGTTGTCAATGAGGCATAAAGTTGTCTTGGAATGAATGGATGTCAAGGAGTCAAGATGTGAATGTCAAAGGATGTGATAGTGATGGTGATGAAGGAGAATGGCCATGATACTAAGAGGCATGTCACTTGGGAGATTCACTAAGTGGCATAGGAGATGTGGTTGAAACATTCTCTAGTAAAACTTGACGATTGTTGAGCTGCTCTTAAAGTTCCAAGAACTTGTATCAACTGGATACAATGTCACAACATTGATTGAAGACCATGCATTGTCTTCACAATGCATGAGGAGTTGAAAGAAGATCCATCCACAACTTCTAAGTGGGTGAAGTGGTTTAATGAAGTCCATGCACTAACACTTAGTGCATGTGAATCTGAAGAAGTCCCAATTTGATCTCTGATTAGATCAACGAAGACATTGAAGATTATATGTGATTAAGGAGCTCAGTTGAAGATGAAGAACCTTCGGGAATTCCCTCCTAAGTGAAGAATAAATGTTTAAGAGGAATGTTTGAATTCTCAAGAATAATGGAGAAGAGGAAAGGGAGAAGTGGCATTTGGCAATTGGCATATTTTATATGGAGGAGAAACTTGTTTTTATACAAAGTCTAGGTTCTGTCCTTTGCCAAAAAATATGCCAACCTCAAGGGCCAGCCTTAAGGGTTCAACCCAAGGCACATGTGGGAACCAGTTCACCACGCCCAAGGGGATCCCATGGGGCCAGCCCAAGAGAGGCCGGGGGCCGTGTATAAGCCCCCGAGGGCACGCGGTGGTGAAACCCGCGCACCCGGAGAGCATAGTGGGCGCTAGGAGCGCGCCCGCAGGAGCAGAGTGGGCGCAGAGCGCGCCCGCAGGGAGAACACGGTGCGGGGCGGCACCGTGGAGGGAGAGGTTCAATTGCGGTGAAGCGGGCAGCGCTTGTTTGTTAAACCGTGAGAAAATCCCGCGGCGTTTCGATGTGGGACGGCGAAATTTCACCCGGGAGCGATCTTGGCCGCACGATCGATCGCGCGCCAGATCCGAGCCGCTCATCGCATCCCGCACGCGATGATCTGATCGCGGCCGTCCGAAGATCTGATCCGACGGCTAAGAGACCGTCCTCTTCCTCGAGCTCAGCCGAAGCATTCCCGCGAGCTCCGCTCGAACCAGAGGCAACCTGAAGGATGTTTTCGAGTTCCCGGCCACCTCTGAAGGATCTAAGACCTCCATTGAGCTCGTCTCTCCACACCGAACACGGCCATGCCTAAAAAAGGTCTTGCATGCAACCAGTGTAGAATTTCGAATGATGCCGAGGCAAACGAAGTTGCCGAGGCTTCATGGGTTCATGCCTTTGCATGGATTGGGTTTAAACAGAGGCTTTGCATGCATGGGATAGAAGAGGCGAAGGCCGTGCATGCGTTATAAATCGCATGCATGAGGAGAAGAGAAAATAAAAGATCCCGCGTGAAACAGAGGATAAAAATCACGATTTGAAAATATCTTTGAAGATCCGAAGATTTCGGGGATTCAAGATTTATCCCACGCGGAAGGCAGAGGCTCTCCTCGCCTATATAAACAAGGCCGAGGCTCCAGAGAAGGTTTGCTGATGTTTTCATTGAAGATCTGTTGATCCGCGTGTGCCTCTGCCTCGCGAAGTTGAAGCCCCGCGCAAGGTATTTGCGCGGCTGAGTCCCCTGCGCGCTAATCCTTTGCGCGGCAGGAAGAGCTCGTGGCCGCAACACTTTGCGCGCTCGAGACTCTTGTTCCCTCTCTGCCCGCACCCTTGCGCGGCAGGAGGAAGATCCCGCGGGTGTTGCACTTGTGCGCCCCGCGGAAGGAGGAACTTGCGCGCCTTGCCACTGCACCCTTGTGCGGCTGTTGAAGAAGGAAGGAGCCCGAGGGTATTGCACCCTTGCACACTTGAGCCTGCGCGGCATTTGAAGACAGGAAGAGGGCCACACCCCCTTGCACCTTGCGCGCCTCCTTTGAAGGTAGTAAGAGTTTGAGTTGTGTTTCACACACACTGTTTGTGTGCCAAGGAAGGCCGAGGCCTTGCCTCGTGTGTGTGCCAAGTGAAGTGGAAGACCACTTATGTGTGTGCCATGTGCTAAGAAGGCCACCTCCTGTGTGTGCATTTGAAGAAGAGGTCGTAGCCTTTGGGGTGTGCAAAAAGAGGAGGAGGCCCTAAACATTGGTGTGTGCAAAAAGAAAACAAAGAGGCTGTAGCCCTTGTGGTTGTGCATACTTGAAGTTTAAAAGAGAAAAACAAAGTGTGTGTGAAAAGTGGAAGAGTACAAGAAGAGGAAGGCCATTACATACCACCGGCTTGTGTGTGCAAAATTAACAAAGAGGCCGTAGCCCTGGGTGTGTGCAAGAAATGAAGTGTAGGCCACAACAAAGAAGAACTCATTCAAGTGTGTGTGCAAAGTGAAGAACTTGTGTGTGCTTAACAAGTGAAGGCCGAACCTAAGTGTGCACTAAAAGTGAACATACTTAGAAGAAGAAAGAAGTGGAAGACTCACACTAAAGTATAACACACTTTTAGTGTGTGAACAATTTGAATACAGTGTGTGAAGATTGTGGAGAAGGTGTGTGCTATAATTGAATACACCCTTTGTGGGATTATTGCACCTAGAAGAAAAAGAGGACAGTGCATGCATGCATGCATGCACATGCACACGTGAACAGAGCCAAACCAGCTTGTGTGCATTTGAGTTGTCCAAGTCTTGAAGATATTGTGATGCCATGCATTCAGTGCATGAAGTTGAAGTGATGTGAGACTGAGCCAGACTGAAGTGAAAGATATTGTTTGTCTGAGTTTGCAGTAGATTGAGAAGAGCCTGATCAACCACAAGTGATCAGAAGAGAAGAGCAAGGCCAGCAGTCTTTATCCCAGACTGCTGAAGTTACTTGAAGAACTTAAAGTGAAGAAGAGCTACTCGTGCGACTCGAGGAGCCAAGAGAAGACCCTGTGGGACTCAGGGAGAAGAAGTCTTCAGTGTGATTCTGGAGCAGGCCAGTGGGACTCTGGTAACACTGTGGGACGCAGTATAAAGACCCTCCTGTGGGACTCAGGAGAGATACAGTGGGACTCTGTATCGACCATTGTAATTCTAACAAGTTATAATGGGAGAATCCATGCTGAGAGAGCATGGCAAGGATGTAGGCCTTTGGTGTCGAACCTTGTAAATCCTTGTGTCCAGTGCCTTTACATTTACTGCATCATTCGTGGAAAGGTGAGAGATACAAGAAGAGTGGATCGAGGCCTTAACAAGCCATAGAGGTTTAATTGATTAAGAATCAATTAGTAAAAAGTTTTAAAGGATCACTGATTCACCCCCTCCCCCTCTCAGTGATTCAAACTGATCTGGGCACTTCAATTGGCATCAGAGGGAGGTTACCTCTAAAAGATCCAAGAGAGTCTATATGGAGTGCAGATTTGAGGAAATGAAAGAACAGCCTCAAATGGAGATATCTGCCAAAACTCAGAAAAACAGAATGAAGAAATAGGCAAAGAAGATGAGGAAGAAGGTTGCTGCAATCAGAGAAACTCCTTCTATGGAAAGAAATGTGAAAGTCACATCAGATGACAATTCCTTTTATCATTCTTCTGATGAAGCCTGCTCTAGTTGTGATGAAGATGGAAGAAACAATGATCTTCTAAATGCAATCAAATATCTTCAGAAGAGAGTCCCCAAGGAAGTTGTAATGTGTATAGCTACAGGCCTCCTTGATCTTCAAGAAGAAAAATTACAGCTAGAAGATGAAGCCAATTCTCTAGAAGTCCAATTGGCTAAAAGGGTTGGCATAACCAACACTCTCAGAAGGCTGGTGAATGCCAAAGATGAAACAGTTTCCCTTTGCAATGAAAGATATGAAGACACTGCTGAAGAATTGCAAAGAAGCCTTTCTGAGAAAGACATCTTTATGATAATGATCAAAGATGTTGTCCATGCACTGGAAAAGAGGCACAAAGTGTCAATGGTTGTCAGGGATGCTCAACTAGAAGACAAAGTCAAAAGGGTGAAGGAGCTTGAAAACTCATTGCTTGAAATGAAGCAGATGCATGAAGACCAGATAAAACAGCTGGAAGAGAAATGGGAAGGAAGGCTAAGAACAGTTGAGGATGAGAAGAACTCCCTCAACATGAAGTGTTTAGAATTAGAGGTGATATTGAAAAATCAGCAATCACCCAAAGCCAAAGCCTCCCAGTCAACTGAAAGGAGAAATGTTGCTACTCAAGTATGCTTTGAGAAGGATGATTCTAAGAGAAGGACATCCTCTAGTAAAAGTGCAACATCTTCTAAGAAGAAGGTACCATCCATACCATCTTGTTCTGATGCTTCTAATAGTGTTTCTACTAAAAGTGCAGGATGGAAGAATAATTCCAAACAAATATGGATGAAGACAGTAAAGAAGCAGAGCTCTCCTGAAACAGCACAACAGGTCAAGAAAAGTACCCTAAAATCAGAAGGACTGAAGAAGTCAAGATTTCTGGGTCAATGTTGGTGTTGTAATAAGTATGGGCACTGTGCAAAGGATTGTTGGTACAATCCACTAAATGTCAAAGCACAAAGGAAGCCCATGCCTAGGGGGAGCAAGCCAGAAGAAAAGAAGTAGCATCCACAGGTCCAGAGACATCTGTTTACTGCTAACAGATTTGGATTACTTGACAACATCTGGGATGGTTGCAAAAGTGGTCAAAATGATACATGTCAATCTCCAACTGTATCCAAAGATGAAAAGAAGAGAAGATCACTGAACCTGGCTAAAAAGGAATCCTTGGGAAGCAAGAAGAAGAAAGCTGAAAAAGCTTCCAAGAAGATGTTGAAAAAGGAAGAGAAGTCCTTGGAGTCTGAGTCCAAGAAGGGTGATGCATCCGGAAGGACCACCAAGAAATGCTTCTTCTGTGGAAAGAAAGGACACATCATGGACCTTTGTAAAGAAGCCATGAAACTAAATAGAAGCCAACTGAACTCCAAAAGACAATCAATCCAGAAGAAGAAGGGATTGATTGAAAATAAGTTGCCTAAGAAAGGTAGCTTAACAGCATCAAAAGAACCATGTGGAACTTCCAGAACTGGGGCCACCCTTCCAAATGATTTACTTGTCATATGGCCACATCAGTTGCAACTTGCCAAAGATCTGCAGAGAGCTGAAGATGAAGTTCTGGCAATTGCTAAAGCAAAAGGGAAGAAGAAGGTTTCACATGAAGATGTTTTGAGAACCACACCAGCACAATCATCAATGAAGATCAAATGTGCAAGTGTGAAGAATGGTGAAAATGGGGCATCTCGGTTGAGAGAATCTTCTCAACCTTGTTGTTCACATTGATGAACCAAGGAGGTTCTATCTTATTCCCTTATACTATTGGTATTTACATGTTCTGACATTGCAGGGAATTGAAGATGATGATCATTCTCAGCTGGAGGATGGTTTCGACAGAATGGAGTGCACCCCTTGAGGGGGAGCCAATCTGGAGAAGATGGGATTCTGATATTTAATTCCATCTTGAGAAAAGTGAAGGTATTCCAATCATACTTTCATCCCTTGTTTCTTAATTGAGGCTATCTTGTCAATTAAGGGGGAGTATGGATTGAAGACAAATGGATGAAAGGGGGAGCTTTATCATTGCACTGAACTTTCTAATGAGTTTTGTGAAGTATGTGCAGGATTTAGCAATTCGTTGTTATATCTGAAAATTTTTCAAACCCCTGAAGCATGATCTCACATGTATAGTGAATGTTGGACAACATTGAGTACCTTGGTTACATCACTCTTGTTTTCTACACCGGGTTAGCCCAAGTAGACTTAGAGCTGATTTACTAAAGGTTCTTTGCTAAAGAGAACATGTGACATCATCCCTCTCCTAGTGTTTTTCAAGAAGATACTTTTCAATGGGAGGAAGATATTTCTGGAAGAGAACCACACCACACCTTTGCATTTGATTGCCAATAAGGGGGAGAAATATTGGCACACATATTGACCCATTCATATGTGCTGAAGTGGTGTATTGACAACAAATACAAAGGGGGAGATTGAAGTGCATTGTGTTGCATTTGTTGTCAATGAGGCATAAAGTTGTCTTGGAATGAATGGATGTCAAGGAGTCAAGATGTGAATGTCAAAGGATGTGATAGTGATGGTGATGAAGGAGAATGGCCATGATACTAAGAGGCATGTCACTTGGGAGATTCACTAAGTGGCATAGGAGATGTGGTTGAAACATTCTCTAGTAAAATCTGACGATTGTTGAGCTGCTCTTAAAGATCCAAGAACTTGTATCAACTGGATACAATGTCACAACATTGATTGAAGACCATGCATTGTCTTCAAAATGCATGAGGAGTTGAAAGAAGATCCATCCACAACTTCTAAGTGGGTGAAGTGGTTTAGTGAAGTCCATGCACTAACACTTAGTGCATGTGAATCTGAAGAAGTCCCAATTTGATCTCTGATTAGATCAACGAAGACATTGAAGATTATATGTGATTAAGGAGCTCGGTTGAAGATGAAGAACCTTCGGGAATTCCCTCCTAAGTGAAGAATAAATGTTTAAGAGGAATGTTTGAATTCTCAAGATGAATGGAGAAGAGGAAAGGGAGAAGTGGCATTTGGCAATTGGCATATTTTATATGGAGGAGAAACTTGTTTTTATACAAAGTCTAGGTTCTGTCCTTTGCCAAAAAATATGCCAACCTCAAGGGCCAGCCTTAAGGGTTCAACCCAAGGCACATGTGGGAACCAGTTCACCACGCCCAAGGGGATCCCATGGGGCCAGCCCAAGAGAGGCCGGGGGCCGTGTATAAGCCCCCGAGGGCACGCGGTGGTGAAACCCGCGCACCCGGAGAGCATAGTGGGCGCTAGGAGCGCGCCCGCAGGAGCAGAGTGGGCGCAGAGCGCGCCCGCAGGGAGAACACGGTGCGGGGCGGCACCATGGAGGGAGAGGTTCAATTGCGGTGAAGCGGGCAGCGCTTGTTTGTTAAACCGTGAGAAAATCCCGCGGCGTTTCGATGTGGGACGGCGAAATTTTACCCGGGAGCGATCCTGGCCGCACGATCGATCGCGCTCTAGATTCGAGCCGCTCATCGCATCCTGCACGCGATGATCTGATCGCGGCCGTCCGAAGATCTGATCCGACGGCTAAGAGACCGTCCTCTTCCTCGAGCTCAGCCGAAGCATTCCCGCGAGCTCCGCTCGAACCAGAGGCAACCTGAAGGCATTTTCCGAGTTCCCGGCCACCTCTGAAGGATCTAAGACCTCCATTGAGCTCGTCTCTCCACACCGAACACGGCCATGCCTAAAAAAGGTCTTGCATGAAACCAGTGGAGAATTTCGAATGATGCCGAGGCAAACGAAGTTGCCGAGGCTTCATGGGTTCGTGCCTTTGCATGGATTGGGTTTAAACAGAGGCTTTGCATGCATGGGATAGAAGAGGCGAAGGCCGTGCATGCGTTATAAATCGCATGCACGAGGAGAAGAGAAAATAAAAGATCCCGCGTGAAACAGAGGATAAAAATCACGATTTGAAAATATCTTTGAAGATCCGAAGATTTCGGGGATTCAAGATTTATCCCACGCGGAAGGCAGAGGCTCTCCTCGCCTATATAAACAAGGCCGAGGCTCCAGAGAAGGTTTGCTGATGTTTTCATTGAAGATCTGTTGATCCGCGTGTGCCTCTGCCTCGCGAAGTTGAAGCCCCGCGCAAGGTATTTGCACGGGTGAGTCCCCTGCGCGCTAATCCTTTGCGCGGCAGGAAGAGCTCGTGGCCGCAACACTTTGCGCGCTCGAGACTCTTGTTCCCTCTCTGCCCGCACCCTTGCGCGGCAGGAGGAAGATCCCGCGGGTGTTGCACTTGTGCGCCCCGCGGAAGGAGGAACTTGCGCGCCTTGCCACTGCACCCTTGTGCGGCTGTTGAAGAAGGAAGGAGCCCGAGGGTATTTCACCCTTGCACACTTGAGCCTGCGCGGCATTTGAAGACAGGAAGAGGGCCACACCCCCTTGCACCTTGCGCGCCTCCTTTGAAGGCAGTAAGAGTTTGAGTTGTGTTTCACACACACTGTGTGTGTGCCAAGGAAGGCCGAGGCCTTGCCTCGTGTGTGTGCCAAGTGAAGTGGAAGACCACTTATGTGTGTGCCATGTGCTAAGAAGGCCACCTCTTGTGTGTGCCTTTGAAGAAGAGGCCGTAGCCTTTGGGGTGTGCAAAAAGAGGAGGAGGCCCTAAACATTGGTGTGTGCAAAAAGAAAACAAAGAGGCTGTAGCCCTTGTGGTTGTGCATACTTGAAGTATAAAAGAGAAAAACAAAGTGTGTGTGAAAAGTGGAAGAGTACAAGAAGAGGAAGGCCATTACATACCTACGGCTTGTGTGTGCAAAATTAACAAAGAGGCCGTAGCCCTGGGTGTGTGCAAGAAATGAAGTGTAGGCCACAACAAAGAAGAACTCATTCAAGTGTGTGTGCAAAGTGAAGAACTTGTGTGTGCTTAACAAGTGAAGGCCGAACCTAAGTGTGCACTAAAAGTGAACATACTTAGAAGAAGAAAGAAGTGGAAGACTCACACTAAAGTATAACACACTTTTAGTGTGTGAACAATTTGAATACAGTGTGTGAAGATTGTGGAGAAGGTGTGTTCTATAATTGAATACACCCTTTGTGGGATTATTGCACCTAGAAGAAAAAGAGGACAGTGCATGCATGCATGCATGCACATGCACACGTGAACAGAGCCAAACCAGCTTGTGTGCATTTGAGTTGTCCAAGTCTTGAAGATATTGTGATGCCATTCATTCAGTGCATGAAGTTGAAGTGATGTGAGACTGAGCCAGACTGAAGTGAAAGATATTGTTTGTCTGAGTTTGCAGTAGATTGAGAAGAGCCTGATCAACCACAAGTGATCAGAAGAGAAGAGCAAGGCCAGCAGTCTTTATCCCATACTGCTGAAGTTACTTGAAGAACTTAAAGTGAAGAAGAGCTACTCGTGCGACTCGAGGAGCCAAGAGAAGACCCTGTGGGACTCAGGGAGAAGAAGTCTTCAGTGGGATTCTGGAGCAGGCCAGTGGGACTCTGGTAACACTGTGGGACGCAGTATAAAGACCCTCCTGTGGTACTCAGGAGAGATACAGTGGGACTCTGTATCGACCATTGTAATTCTAACAAGTTATAATGGGAGAATCCATGCTGAGAGAGCATGGCAAGGATGTAGGCCTTTGGTGCCGAACCTTGTAAATCCTTGTGTCCAGTGCCTTTACATTTACTGCATCATTCGTGGAAAGGTGAGAGATACAAGAAGAGTGGATCGAGGCCTTAACAATCCATAGAGGTTTAATTGATTAAGAATCAATTAGTAAAAAGTTTTAAAGGATCACTGATTCACCCCCTCCCCCTCTCAGTGATTCAAACTGATCTGGGCACTTCAAATATATAGGTTATATCTTGTTATATTAAATAATAATATATTATTGTTCGGTAAAACTCGGACTTGCGTGTTATACAATCCATCGAGGAAAGTCATTATTACATAAAATAGAAGCTATCCTTAAATTTCCTTATAGATAATGATAAAATTTATTTTGTGTTTAGTGCATGAATAACTTGGTTTTAAGTATCACATAACCCGAACATTGTTCTTTAACATAAAATAAACTTTTTTAGTGTATTGTAAAATGGTAAATATTAAAAAGAAAAATTAAATAGAAAAAATAATTCACAAAATATCAGGGTGTTACAAACAACATAGGAATCCATGTAACATCTTATTAGGCAAGGATTCATGATTTAATTCTATGTTCATGTAGGGGTAACCAAATACTCTTAGTTCATATTAATTTATAAGTACAACATACCACCCTCAGACCGATAGTCATTCCTAGTTCACTATATAAGTAATCAAAGACAAGAATCAAGGGTTTGTCCTTGATTTTGGTGTCTCTTGGGAAAACAAGTGTCTCTAGATGATTTTACAAATAATAGTATTTTTCAAGTGACTCTCCAAATGGATACATTCATGGGGCTCTATGGTAGGCCTTATTGTTCACCTCTATAATTTTTAGAGGTAAGGTAGATAGAACTATTAAGACCTCATCTAATTTTGGAGACATCAAAAAAGGTAAATATAATCAAAAAATTTATGGGTATGGATCAGTCTAGGAGGATGTAATATTAAAATATTCTTCTCCAACCTTTGGAGTTTTAGTAGGGAGATCAATTCTTAATACGTGTTTCACCAAGATTGGTTCATTGATGAATTTGGAAGCAACGAAAGTTTTCTCATATATTTTTTAGATCTTCTGAGATCTTAGAGAGGGTTGAGCTAGTAGAATAATAGATAGATATTCCACAACTATAATAGTAAATGAAATATATCTCCAATTATTCTTATCTCCATCAATATCAGTCTGACCCATCTTATGCATTTTATCCTAGGGAAGTTGAGTAGGAGATTTTTCTTCTCTTTACGAATATCATGTTTGTATCATCGATTGTAGCGTGGAAGTTATTTAATTTTTAAAATTTCATTTTATTTAGGTGTTATTGTTGCATGAACATGTATAATATGATACCAAATAATGAGAGTATAATATATGCACTCATTGGATAGAGTTATTCTAAGATACTACTCAAGCACCATTTGAAAGTAAACTTGGGGATAAGTCATTTTAAGGAGGGTAAGTTGAAGGAACCCCATTTTATATAGAGGTATTTATCCTTTAAATAATTTTTCAAACCTCTTTTTTTACCTTAATATATGATCTTCATATGTTCATAGAGGTTTTAGGTGATTTTGGGCTTGGTTCATGGAATGGAGTTCCAGTTTTTTAAGAAACAAGTTGAGGCACATAGTAAACACATAGATTTCACTAATTGTTCATCTTAGCTATGCATCCCTAATATGGTTAATAATGATATGTCAAACCATGTAATATGGGTAGCACAACCATGAACAAATTATAATTTATTGTTGGTATACCACACATGGTTTGGGAACATTTTTTCTAATCCAACACCTTGTCTATGCGAGGTGTGGGCTCTTGGGTAGTGTGACATACACTCTTGGTTCTTGGTTTGGAGAACCGCATAGAAAAACCATTTTCCCATTTAAAAATCAATATTTTACCTTTTCCCTTCATCTATTTTTAATCTTAATTCTTCCACCTTTTTATTTATTCTTGCACAACAATGATGTGATATCCTTAATTTTTTCCTCCCCTAGTCATTGGTGTGTCACCCCCATTTGGAATTAATTTAGATCACAATTAAACATTTTGGATCTCCCATGGTAATTAAAGAACTACTCTTTCTTATTTTATCAAATTATCTTCCCATATTTTGTATAATTTTCATGTGAGCTAATATTCCCAATTTTCAAGGTGTTTTTATATTTTTCCATTTTCTCTCATTATATCTGAAATTTTTGGTAGATATTGGATGAGGAGTCTCCAATGAGGACAAGGATATTGATCTAGTAATTTTCCATAATACACTTGATGATTATAACATGGGTCATTTTTTCATGCACCAATCCTTTGATGTGTCTCTCCTAAAATGTGTAGCAATTGAAATTAATTGTATGATCCTTGAAATTGATATGATATGAGACCGCTTAAAACCATTAGAGGTTGAAAAACGCATCTCTAATTTCCTATTATGGGTGATTTATTTTAAATGTACTTTAAACAAATTTATTTATTTTAGATAAAACAACTATAAGGTGTGATTCTATTGATGCATATAAAATGGATTGGCCAAATTCAATTAAATGAATTGTAATATGGCATGTATAATTCACTTGGCCCTTTTATTAAATTTTAAGTAAAATTACTAAATGAATTAGTTGAATTCGGAAACATTTTGGATATTTTCACTTGGCGTGTGTTAAATTAATTATTAGAATGACAGATTATTATTATGGACAATGATGACACTATTAAAGGTATGACCATCCTTGAATAAGAATTGGATTCCTAAATGTCATTATATACTATAATTATGAAATATAGACATCATTAATCTCTATAAAAATATTACTATTATATAAATCTTTACTCTTACTCATTAATTAGTATAATATATTCTAATTTGGGTTCATTTGACTTCATACATGAATTATGTTATACTATATTATCTATTTTCTATATAAATGAGTATAAAAAAATTAATAATATTAATATATGATATTAAGGATTAAGTTATATTTTTGATATTGATTTTAAGGATGAATAAAAAATAAATTTTCATTATAAATTAACTTATTTTTATCATAAAAATACTTAAAAATGCTCATTGTCGATTCCATTCTCATGATCCATATACATACATGTCATCACAAGAACATGTGAGTGAATAAATAATTGAAACAAATGAATCAAAAACCATGACTACTCTGTGAATGATGAATTTGGTATCAAAGTATGAGGATCAATATCTCCATTACGAAACTTGTATGAAATAATCAAAATTACTAACATGCGATGATGAAAATAGATAATAAATAAATAGTATTTTGGTATGGAATGATTATAATTTATTATCATAAAATTAAATATATTTTAATATAATTCTTAAATAGGTTATTAAAGGGATTATTTTTATTATATAGGGGAATAAATATCTTTTGTGGGTTTCAAGAGTAAATGTAAGGATTTATTTTCCAACATCACCCTAAAATTGAAATTGTTTATCTTTAAACAAATATTGGGAGAAATTGTAAATAATTTCTCCCAAACCCCACTTATATTTTCTTTTAATATTTTTATTTATGTGTTTTATATGTATTCTTACAATTGCACATTCCTCGGGTTCACAATTCCTCCGTAAGGGCATTTTCAAGTGAAGATATCCATTTTGCTTCTTTTTTCTAGTCAAGAAGATTTCGTTTTTTCATTATATAATTTTATAGTTTTACATAAATTAAATTAAATTATTTATTATGTTCATTTTATATTACTCTTGAATTTATTTTAAAAATAATTAAATAAAATATTTTCTTAATTATTATTCGCATAGATTGTTTTCTATCATCATCTACTTTCTCTACATAGGTGTGAAAATATGTAATTTTTTAAATCATCAACAAAAACTAATTTCTATTCCATCTTCATTAGTTGTGTTTATTAATAATACTTCCATGATTTCCTAATTTTCCAAATTAGTTTCAATTATCATTGTTTTATAAACTATTTTATATTAAAATAAAAAAATATAAAAGTAATGGATTTGTCTTCTTAGTTTTCAAAGAAATTTTATAATGACCTTATAAATTTGTTTTTAATATATTTCAATATCCTTTAGTGTTTATTATTCTTCACTATAGATATTTTATAATCATACCACCCACCGCCATTATATGGATTATTTATGATCATGTTATGTAGACACCATTATAAAATCAATTTATTTACAATGTTTCAATTATGACATGACGGGGGTTACTAAATTTTTTATATGTATGATCAATAATAATGTGATCAGTTGGACAATTATATAACTATAATGCATTCGTTATAGTTTTATATCACATGATATTTTTATGGTAGATGGGTGGTTAACCTAATTCATAAATATTATGGGGCGTAGGTGGTTAGACCTAATGAAAAATGTTATAGGTTGTGGATGGTTATCCTATGTATAAAATTTTATGGTAAAATGGGTCATTACCCAAGTCCAATATACCATGTGAAGGTGGTTATTCTAGTCCATTATTATATGAATATGTTGGTGATTAAACATTTCATTTATTTTTGTTCTAATTATAATTTTTATACCACATTATTATTCTAGGCAATGTGCCTATTTCATAATTTTCAGCTCATGTTTTCACACTCCTATGGCTCAGTTATTATGTCATGCCAAAATAATTATATCATGAATCATGTTTTGTGATCTATGATTTATTATATATAACTTCCTTATTTCATGTTTATATAACTTGATTATGTTCTCATATGTCACATTTTCATCTTATGCACACTAATGATCTTTGATTTCCATCTCTAAGGATTACCCCTAATGATCATTTAAGCTCATCACTTTACTTTCTTCTAATAAACATGTTATGAATAAGATTATATCATATGATATTTTTATAAAGGGTTATAATGTGGTGAAACTATGAATAATTATTTTAAATGTTGTGAAATAATTGTTTTATGCATCTAATCTAAAAATATACCAATATAATAGTTTCTGAGAAGGGTTTTATTATAATATATAATTAATATTCATATGAAATGATGTAATATGAATATATGTTATTATCAGGTCATCTCTATTGGTATCATAGTTCATATTAGTAATTCTATTTTATTATGTTATGATAAATGAAAGGATAAAACTTAAAACTACCTACATAGAAACAAAAGTGATGAATAAAGAAGAAAAAAAATCAGAGGTATATAATAAAGATACATAATTTAGGATATATTATAATTTATACTTCTTATTATTTGATAATTTATTATAGTAATTATTTCTTGAATCTCATACAAACCATTTTTATTTTAGTAATTTTTTTAAGAATGTATAATGATATTGGGATGAGGATGGGTACATTAAATACTGATAATGTCTTATTTGAGCTTAGTTTTATGAATTCATTCATATATTGAGAGGTAACTAAGATTATTAATTCATATCCCAAATAGTTGTATATTGAATTATCTTTAAAAACATATTATGATGATTATTTCATTCCATGTATATAACATCTCTCTGATAGAAGTTTAATGGGAATGCAATTCCTATATTACATATTATTCTCCCATTAGTGGAATATTATTTGATTTTGGGAAGGTATTTTCCCTCTCTAAAATGATAATATATTAAATATCTTCACTGGAATTCTAAATTTCATATACAGAGTAAAACTATGATCATCTTTGAGTACAAAATTAACTATGAAATTCTTTGTAAAATTTCATTCATTATTGGGGTCTTAATACCCCATCATGAGGAGTATTTTTCATAGATGGTTGGATAAAAAACTCAATATTTAGGGTACAATAATTTTTAACAAATTTATGATAGTTTTTTTCTAATTATTTTTGGGTCAACCCCTAGATCCTGAGGTCTTTTTTTCTATAGAATGCATACCTTGTGTAATGCCTATATCAGAGACACCTTATATAATGCACATAATTGTGATGGATCAATTGAATAATAAAATATAAGTGAACTTATACATTGGTTTTAGGAACCAATTTCCTTAACCGTGGGGTGGTCCAATCCTATTTGTTAATAAGAAAGTTAGATCAATGGGTTTCTATATTTATTATCATGAACATAACAAGATTGAAATCAAGAACAAGTATCATATAACCCGTATTGATAGCTTGTTAGATCAAATATAATGAAATAAATACTTTTAAATGATTTAAATTCTATATGAATATCCTAAATTATGGTTAAAAATATTGGATGTTCCCTAGATATACTTTCATTCAAGATATAGACACAATGAATTCATAGCGAGGCTATTTGGACTTACAAATTCCCATGTTATCTTTATGGATCTAATGAATATATTATTTATAGATTACCTAGATCAATTTATGATAGTATTTCTAGAATATATTCTCATATATTTCACTATAAATTAAGATAATGAATATCATTTTATGAATTTTATACAGACCTTGTGTAAAGGTAAATGATATACCAAATTTAGAAACTGTGTATTCTGGATATATAATGTATAATTATTATGTCATGTAATCATGATATAGTTTATATTTGGGGATCCTTAAAATATAGTGGATATTGAAAAATTTCCCCCAAAAAAATAATAATGGATTTCTAGAGTTTTCTTGGATTTGATAGACACTATCAACTATTTTTTAGAAAATTATCATGATTTTAAAATCCACAACCATGTTAACATAGAATGGAACAATATTTTATTGGATAGATAAATGTGAATAAAATTTCAAGGAACTAAAGTTGAGTTTTATCAGTACACCTATAATCACAATAAACTATATTGGATAATGTTTTTTGTTGAAAATTTTGGAATCAATGAAGCCATTAAGATGTTTTCCTGTACAAAATGACATGGTGGTAGCTTGTGGTTCACATAAAATAAGGATACATGAGAAAATTAATGAACATGTGATTTGGATTTATAATTGTAAATAAGTTCATCAAAAATATATAGAAACTATATTTATGGTGAAAAAAATGATATATTATTTTAATAATATATTAAATATTATATTCAAATATGAGTTGAACATGTGACAAATCATATGGTCAAAGTTGATCAAGGACTATGATATCTCAATGTATTACCACAAAAAGAAAATAAACAAGGTGACTAATGCTTTGGGAAGGATATATCATGCTACCTTATCTATGATGAGGCTTGAAATAAACTCAACACGCAAGGATTTTAAAAGAATTTACCATGAAATCATAAGGGATATAAAGAAATAATTTCTTTCTATAATTACTGCTCAACCATAAATCCATGTGATAATCTAGGAGGCATAGATGGAGGATATAGAGATATATAATAATATAGGTAATTTTATATTTTTTAACATTAACTATGATGGAATTATAAGATTTGGGAAATGAATGAATATTTCATTAACAATAGAATTGATGAAGGATAAGTTGGATAATGAAAAATAGCTCATCATTCTCTATCTATCACGTAATCCATAAAATGTATAGTGATGTGGAGAATTATTTCTTATGGGATATCATAAATGATATATTGTAAATTATATCTCTATATTCTTAGTTTTCCAACAAATTAGGGTAGAATGTCATATGTCTGGAGAGATGATGCAACCACTACCCATACCTTTATTATAATCATAAAACATCACAAGGGATTTATTTATTGGTTATCATAAAACCTATAAAGTACATTATTCCATTTGGGTTGTAGTTTATGTTGACATGAATTTTTCAAATTATATTATTATCATAGAATATTTATTTCTAGATCAACATGGAAATATATACATAAAGGAAGTGGTAAGAATGTATGGAGTTCCAATTTAAATTATATTTTCATAATATATGAGGCTTACCTGGAATTTCTATATTTTCCTTTATTATGTATTGGATATAGAGAAAAAACTCAATAGTACTTATCATCCTCAAAATGATAGTTCATTTGAAAGGACCATTTAAACTATAAAGGATATGTTGAGATCATTTTCAATGGGATTTACATGAGGTTTTGATTAGAACATTTTCCTAGTAGAGTTATCATATAATAAGACATTCCATTATATCATTAATATAGAACCATATAAGCCCCTATATGGAAGAGGAGTATAAATCTAATCTGTTGTGATGAATTTAGAGAGATTAAGCTGATGGGGAAAGAATTACTAAATATTAAATAGAAAAGATTCAAACAATTCTAGGACACAATTAAACTAATAAAATTAAACATAATATCAACACTTATAATCATTAGTGTGATTCTAATTTTAATGTAGGATATAACGAATTTTCAAAGTGTTACCATCTAAAGGGATTAAAAAAAATTCGATGAAGTGAAATTTGATCCTTAGAAACATTTCCCCTTTTAAAATACATAATCATCTGAGGATAGTAGCTTATCATCATTCACTTTATCAAACCTCTCTCATTTTCACAATTTGTTCCATGTATCATTTTTGGGGAATTAAATACCTAGTATACCATATATACAACTCATAGGTTGTATAACTATGCTATTATCTCTCTTGAAAGGAACAAATGATAAAAACATAGATTATATAGCTTAATTTCTATGAAACAAGATCACAACCTTGATTAAATTTAGATAAATGAATAATATGTTTAAAATTATATATAGAAAATTAAAAATTTAATGTGGAAAAATTAGAATATTTTATTTTCATTAGAGTAATGAAATTTTGAAGGAAAATTTATTTTATAGGGGGTTGAAGGTAACACATCATGATTTTCTTATGTATTTATTTTTAACTAAATGTTTTATTAAATTGAACAATTAATACATAATGGAGAACTAAAATGCACTGAAATTAATTTTTATAAATATAAAATAATTCAATGTAAGATGAATATTAAAATATCAGTATACCACAATTTGAAACATCTTTAAGAAAACTACTGGTTTAAGGAATCAAAAAATAAATAAAAAGACCATGAATAAGACATCGTAATCCTCGTAGTTTTCATTGAAGATCATACCACTGATTATAACTATTAAAAATGGGTATATATTTGAAATATAATATACATGTTGATATATGTTTAAATGAATATGATAGTTGATTTTAGAGATATATATAAGGCTATATATATGAATGAAATATTATTGGTTTACATGTGGTAATTGTATATGAGATCATTGTATATATGCTAGGAAAATATAAAATCATTGGTTATGCTGGTATCTAGTTGGTATATGGAGATTAATATAAATTACAAGTAATAAATAAATTTGGAACGAAACAAAAATATAATAATGAATGAAAATATTTTATTGTAAAAATATGTATTCTTATTATTTATATATTATTATTATTATTAAATAATTATTTCATGACATTATGAAATTAAAAGAATATTTATAATACAAAAAAATTTATAAAATTTAATGGATAAGAAATAAATAAATAATATTAATGGGATGTTGTTAAAATCAGTTAATGTTAAAAAGGGATATTTTTCAAAGAGCAATTTTGTAAAATATTGTGAATTTTTATCTCAAAAAAGTAAACACATAAATTTTAAATGATAAATGTAACATATATTTTCTATTTATGAATAAATAAATTAAAATTAATTAATTTACAAATTGATATGAAACAAGATTAAGAGCACTAAATATTTTTAAAATATTTTTTCAATAAATAAATAAATATATATATTATGATTTGAATTAAAAGTTAAACTTATCATATTCAGAAATTAAATCATAATAAATTGAGTTAATAAAAATTAGAATTTTTAAATTATGTCGGATGTTTAATTTCATTATTAGTTACAAAAATAAGTTATTGAGGTAAAAATTGAGAAACCACAATAATAATAAAATAACATAAATGGGATTAACTAAGGGTAAATACAAAAATATAATACCATAAATATGAAAGGGTTTATAATATAATTATCTTCCCCCTCATTAATTATCTATTATTCATTCACTTATTTCCACTTTCCCTTTTATAATTATAACATTATACATTAATAAATGGGTGTTTTTGAAAATGATACTCAAAACATACCTATAAATTGACCCCTTCTATACCCCTTCCAGACCAATCTTTTAATTTGATTATATATTTAATCACTCCCCATTTTTACACTACTAAATATCTCATAGATTTTGGTTGTCGTATATCCTAGAAAATGAAGCACAAATAATTTATTCTGAATGAATCTCTTTGGAGAATGAAAGAATTCATTAAACTAGCTATTCAATGAATTTTTTTGTACATTTCCAATTAAAATATTTATCACTATCATCATAAACCATAATTATATAACATTCAAATAATTATGAATATGATAAATTGATATTACTATTACATAACTCTATACTCTTACTCATTATTGAGTATAACATGTTATTGTCTAGGTTTGATCAATCACCTATATGAATGATACTATAATATCTTCCATGTTTTAAATATGTATGAGTACAAGTTGTTAATACTTGTAATAAATGTTATTACAGATTATTTAACATTTTCAATAGGTTTCAAGAAGGATTACACAAAATTAATTGTCATCATAAAATAACATGTTATTATCATAAAATTCCTTGAAACATGCTCATTGTGGTTTTCACTATTGTGAATCATAACCATACATTAAATAAAATTAGTTTCAGATTAAAGAAATAATTTAATAACAATTATTTCTAGAACTTGAGTAATCTTGGATTGATGAACATAGTATCAAAGAATGGGGATCAATATATCCATTACAACACATGTACTGAATAATCAAAATTACTAACATCCAATGATGTATATATACAATATATATAATAAATTATTATAATTGAAGAATATAAATGTAAATATATATGATTAAAGTTATAAAATAATATATTAATATGATTGTGTTTATTTTTCATGGGGTTAAAGTACATTCATAGAATTTAAGAGTAAAGGTAAGGGTTTATTTATCAATGTCACTTTGAAAATGATATTGTTTATGCTTAAGAATAAATTGTGACAAATTTATGTTATTTATATATAAAACACCATATACATTATTATAACATGGTTATGTATTTTTTATAAATGTATTCTTACCATTTTATCACCTTCTACCTTAGAATTCGAACAAAAGGATGTTTGTAACTGGAGCTAACCATATATCTTTATTTCATGATCGGGAATCTTTATCCTCCATGTCCATATTCATTATAATTTTTACCAAATCACATACATACATATAAATCAATAAATATTTTTTTTTCTCTATTGATCTTGAACTTATTTACACGAAAATGGAAGGATTATTTTATTAATGTTTTTCCTTATGAAAATTTACCTATTGTCTACACCTTTTTTAATAAAGGTATGAAGGAATATATTTTAACATCTTCAACATGATCCACTTTTATTACTCCCTACACCCATTTTATTTATAAACATTTTACTATCCTTAAGGTTCTATAAAATAATATTTATTCCCAATGTTTTATAAATTATTTTCTTTTCAATTAAAACTTATCAAAAGTAAATGATATTTCTTGTCATTGTTCAATGTAATCTTATAAAGTTATTTTAATTTTATTTTTATCTACATCAAGATAATTTAATATTTATTCACTAAATAAATGATCCAATTATAACATTTACCCTATTTGTATCACATTCTTATGGTTTTGTTTTTTTAAAATATCTTGAAAACCCATCAATTTTTCATGGGTTAATTAAGCTATAATTTGTTTAAAAATGTTTTCATATGTATGGTATAACATTATGTGTTGGGTGGGTATGTTAAAAACCTACAATAAATGTAATTTTTTTTTACCACATGAGTTTGATATGTAACATAATTTGTTAACCCAATTACAATAGGGTATAGGACCCAGATGGCTAGCCCAATTCCAAAAGGTTACGGAGAAAGGGTGTTTAGCCCAAATGAAATATATTATGGGAATCTGGTTAGTAGATTTCATTATGATATAAATGTATTGTTGGTTAACCCTGAAATATGTTATGATTTCTATGATTATGATTATACCACATTCATATGTTATGCAACATACCTACTTCATGATTATAAATAGATACTTTTACACTACTGTGACTTATTTCTAATGTTATACCAAAAAGAATCATATCAAGAATCAAATTTTTTTATTAATGTTTTATTGGGAATGAATTTATTATTTTATGTTTGTGTACCTTGATTATGTTTTCATACCCAAAAGGTCACTATATGACTATGTATGATCTTCAATTTCTCTCTCTTATGTTTACCTGTAATGAGAATTTGAGAAAAAAAATTTCTTATGTTTCATTTCACTAGGTTATTAAGATGAGTATAATATATGATAGTCCAATTACGGGGTCTACAGTGATGAGAATTTTTAGAAATCTTCATTTTATTGTAAAATTATTATTTTTATATCTAATAAGTAAAAATAAATAACCTCTTGATTATAAGGTGTGGTTTACTTTGATATGTAATGAATATTCATGTGAAATTTTGTAATATTCATGTATGTTATACTCATGTCACCATAATAAATCTATCCAAAGTACCCAATTACGAAAATATATATTTACATCCATGTATATTACCTTGAATATCCTATTAATTATCATAACTAAAAATAACTAAATCATTTTTATCCTTTGTATGGGATAAAAAAATTAATCATTATATATGAATTAAATTTGATAGTATATCTTACATGTAAGTTTTGTTTTAAATAATTATTCCCACTTTAGTAAATTTATTCCACAATACCCATTCAGTTTTGATGAAATTCATATCTTTTGAAATCAAAATTGCCCCCCCAAGTAAAAAATTTCTCAATATTATCTACATTATCACTCATATACTTTATATAACTCTAATATTTGGAATCTGTATGAATATTTACTGGATCTACTTGTGATAGAATAATCATTTACTAAAGATATGTTTTTTTTATTATTTCACTAGAGTTATCTTTTTACCAATTTTTTCTATATTTTAGATCCAATTCTATATATATTTGATATTTCTAAACATTATCCAACGCCATCATTATTTAATATTTCATTTGAAACATCATCATGGTTACTTGATCCTACAGAGACAACTCACATTAAAAAAACATTCTTTAGGAATATCTTCATTACTATGTTGAAAATTCTTATCTTCTTCCACTATAGTATAATATATGGTTTCAGAATAAATTAAAATATATTTTTTGTATTATTTTTAATTATTTATCATTGTTGAATATTAAATAAAATTCCTTCATACCCTTAATATTAAAATTGTTGATATGACTTCTATTTTTGAGAATAAAATAATTACTTCTACAAAGTCAAAAATATTACAATTTTGGATTATTCCTTATAAAATATCATAAAATTTATTTCATTCAGAAAAATTTAATTAAAATTTAATTATATTATATACCTATTTCAGGATTTGTTTCCCTTCCAATACTTTTATATTATTTCCTTTAAAATGATCTTCAACTGATCCATTATATTGATTATCTGATATCACTTCTAAAAAATCCATTTTTAAATGATTTCACACTATTAAAAATTGATTTAGTATCCCATATTTCTTGATATAATTGTCCAATTGGTTGTAAGTGAACTTCATTCTACTTTTTCCTTGGAAATTAAAAATTTTATTTAAAGGAATACTCTCTACCAACCTCATATATTTTGTTATGCAGATGAACACTTTGAGTTTGTGAATGAGCACTATAAATTATTAAATCATGTTTTATTTGTCAATGAAGAGTATATAAAACATTTTTTCATGAAAATATCTTAGCTCCATAGGCTCATAAACATCATTATACCCGAATTCCAAAAGACATGATGACTTATAGTCCTTCAACATATATAACTTATGAATTATATCTTTCTTATGATTGAGTAACATGTATGAATGTGATTACTTAAAATCATAGTAATTTATTCTTAATATTCATGTTTCAATAAATATTTCAATTATTTTTAACTGATGTGACCAATTATTCAATTACATAATGTATTGTCACCAGCATTAGTTTGAAACCGAAATTTTTATTCTCCACTAACATGGTATATATTTCCTTTCACTTTCATTCCATTCATCAAGAGTATATCATGTTTTTCTTTTACAGTATACATATTCATGGGAAATTGTATATTATGTCCCGAATTGTATAATTAACATAAAATTATTATATTGAGGTCATGTTCTTGAACAACCAAAAAATTATTCTACTCAAATATGTCACTTTGGTTATGGATTTAACAAAGCCAAATATCTTCAATATTTCACTGTTGAAAAAGTTTAAGAATCATTACATATTTTATATGACATCCAGAAGTCATTCCCATTCCCCATAAAATAGGATTTAAATTATTTAGGAATAATCTAAAAATCAAGATAATTTTTTCCCTTAAAGAAATATTTTATACCATAGAATTCTCATCCCACTTATTTTTTATCTAAACATATTACTTTACATATATTTTTTGTTGATAAATATTACCTGCCTCCATTGTTATTATGAATCTTGATCATATTATAAAACAAAAAAATTATTTTTTCTAACCTAACCTATTACTCGTTACTTTATTATTTGAACCAAATTATGAATCCCTTGGTAGAATTCTTTACTTTGGGAATGGAAACAATTGATTTCTTTTTCATAGCCTTCACACTACAAAAATATACTTGAAATAAATATTCAAATTCTTAAAATATTCCCATATTCCTCATTTTATCTTATTCCTTAAAGTAACTACTATCTATAGAATAGAAATTTTTTTAGTTCTCCATATTTCTATAATAATAAAATATAATTTTCAATTTATTCTAATATATATATAATTTTGATCTAGTGATATTTTTGTTTTCACTGAAATAAATCATCTTCCTTAGATTGGGAGTTTATTTAAATGCATCAACCGTGATGTAATTTTTTTTTAGTCAATTTCTTATATTATGATTCATGATAAAATTAATTTTTTGTGGTAAATATTCATTAATATTTGAAAAATCTTCTTCTTTGACATTAACATTACCAGTAACCTTTATCATCTAACTACTCAATTTCATTCCAATATTCATATAAATTTGTTAACCATTAATCACGAGTCATATATCAACAACCTACCCTTTAAGATCTTTTATTTTTATGACCCATTATTTTAGAATATTATCTACTCCAATGATGATTTTGGTATATTCATCTATTTTGATCTTAATATCAATAACCTTATCCATATTTTTTTTCTTTGTGTTTCACAAATTTTTATTTCCACTAATTTTAATCCTATGATTCTTCAAAACATTTCAGGAAAAATTAATTTGGAATAATTAATTATAATTATACATACATCTATTTCCTCAAAAAAACTAAATGTTCAACTCTGAGGTCCAAACCATCACCAATATAATTTTCATTACATTTTCATTCAACTTGATTTATAATTTTTTCAATCACATCAACAAAAACATCCTTATTAATAAATGTGATATCCTTAATTTACCCCACTTCTAATTCCTTTGATTAATCACCCCCTTTTGAAAGAAGTCTTTCCTTTTTTTAAGAAATCATTATTGATTCTTTTCTAAAATTCATAACCCTATAGTATTTACCCATGGGTAGAAAATTTTCATCATCATCTCAAAATGTATTTGGACACTTAGTAGAATAGTTACCAATAATTATAAATTTAAAATAATCAAGTTAAAGATTTAATTTAATCATTCATTTTACCAATTTTATGATTTGAGGAAAGGATTAAAATAAACCCATAAACCTTCTTTTGTTCCTAAAATTTTTTAATGGTGATCCAATTTATTATCTTGAATTCCTCAAATGAATAACTTTCCTTTTACATTGGGACATATTAATTTGTTATTAACCTATACACAATGAAAATACATTCTAATTAATCCATTAAAAATTTATTGAGATCCTTTTCCTATATTATCAAAATAATCATATTAATTTGAGTAAACACCATTTTCAGTATTCATATAACAGTATTGATGTCTTCTATAATTTTAACAACACCATGGATATATTATACAATCACATACAACAATGAATTCTAATGGTTACATCCTTAAATAATAATATTTATTATGAAGTACCTACAATTTAGATTCTTTTATAGTTATGTTAACATTATATATTTCAATAAGTTACACAATATGTAATTTTAGGGATTACACAACCTCACCATCTTGTAAATTGTGATATAAAAATATCATTAATCTATAATGAGTCCATTGGTGTTAGAATCCATTTCATTGTGACATTTTTTCATGATTTGTGTACATTTCATGTTTACTTTATATCCATATTGAAACTATTTACACATCCACTTCATGTGATTGAAACTAGGGATTCTTTAAACTCATAAAAAGTTTAATTTTTTTCTACAGTGATCAGAATACCCTTCTGTTTAACAATAAATTCCATATGAACTAAAGAGTCATAGGACCTTGAAAAAAGATCAATTATTCCAAATATATTATAAAATTATTCCCTTAGTAATGATTCTAATTTTTAGTCCCACTGTTATATGATACCATAATAGTGGTTGAATAATTGTACATTAATTAAAATTCAAAACCACCAATGATATCAAAACATTGTTAATTCGAATACATATCTCTTTCACACTAAGAATGAAATCAATAAAGTCAATGACACGTGTAGCTTTTCTTCGTTCACTTACACTAGGGTACAGACTAGAAGAATACAAAGAAACTTTACCAAAATACCAATATTCACTAAGAAACGTGTTTATATAATGTATGTGTTGGAATTACTATCCTACATGGTTTATAAAAATAAAAAATCATTTGTCTTTATCATAATAATAACTCACTATTAAATTAGTGAAATGTTTTATCCATATAAATCAAAATAGAATTGTGTACACCTTTATTGAAGTAATAATAAGACTCATATTCACCAGGTAGTTATACTCTTTCTTCCCTTTATTCTTTGGATATATATATTTTAATGGGACCCAATATTTAATTATTTAAAAAAATGTATTTTTCTAATAATTCCTCTACATTTTATCATTATCTCCCATTTTTAACTAAAAAACGTTATATATCCATAAAAGTAAAATATTCACTATATTAATTAATTATTGTAAAATAATTCCTTTAATTAATTTAATAACAAAGTGAATATCTTTCAAAAAACTGTCTATATCATCCTATATTTGAAAAAAAATCATAAGTACAAAAAATATGAAAAAAATACCCCAAACCATGAAATGTCACCATAAACTATGAAGTAGTATGTTTATATATGTATTTTACTTAATAAAATATGTTTTCAATATCAAAACATTGAAAAAAAATTATAAATTTCATTTTTCAACATTCATATCACCCATTTAGGAAGGCAAGTTTTCTTCTAGAACATGATTTTGTTTTTGTCTTCATAGAAATGTGTACAACACTATAACTAGAATCACAAGGCCTTCCACAAATTTTTAAAATAATAATACCAACAAAAATATGGTTCAAATCCTAATGAGGACTAATAAATGTAACTTTTATTCAGTCTCGACCATAATATATACTATAACATAAAAACTTTTAAGGTTTACTCTCCATCCCTAAAGAATTCGTACCCCAAAGAACAAGGAATATAATATCCCTATTTTTATTTCTAAATGGTATATAATTTAATTCCATATAGGTTATAGGTATGTTTGTTTTAGATTAGTTTATCTGTTTTGATGTTCCTAGAGGCTTCTGTGATTTGGGTGTCAAATGATTTTTATTTTTAGGAAAGGTTCTAGTAAAATATATTTTTTAACCTTATGGTTACCATTTATTATGGATCTGTTGGTTCTAGTGGTGATTGGCATGGTTATAATCACGGTTTGTATAACCATGTGAGTTGATAGTAAAACTATATAAATGGATGTGTTTGGGATAGTGGATGTCTCATGAACTACAAACATTTCTTCTAACTGTGCTAAAATTCCTTGTAAATAGTTCAATATGGGTATTAATGGATGGAAGCCACCACAAAGTTTGTGCATGGTTTGTCTAACCATGTGGACTAACCGGGTTAATCATATAGGTTTCTCAAAATTAGAAAATTTCGCTAACTCACTTGGATTATTATATTTTTAATCTACTCTTAATCTATCATTATCTCGAAAAAGCATATCATTGATTCTTTATAGGGTTATATATTTAGTTTCGTGGTATTCTCAATCATTTTTCAGGAATCTCATAGAGGTATGATTCGTATTACACCAGACCTCTTATCTTATTTCTAGATCTTCCCTTGATGTCACTTCACACTATTTCATTGGATCCCATTTGATCAGAGATTATTGGATTTAGAGGGTTTTATAGTATAATTTATGATGATTTATTTGGATTTATGATTTTTAAGACTTGATCTCTCTGATTCCTATTTCTATATGAAGGGTGAATATGATTTAGTTTTTTAAAGGTAGGTGTCTCTATAAAGTGGTTTTACCACTTGATTTACATTATTTTTTTAGATTCCTTTTAATTGATTTATGAAAATAATTTATTTGAAATATATATGGATTTATTATGGAAATTACATCTTTTGTATCTTTGGAATTTTCTTTGTAAAATATTTATTTTAGAAATAGTTTTTTACAACCATGTTCTCAATTAAATGATTTAAGGATTATTTTAACTCCAGAATGTATTTTCAAGAAAATATTGGTGATTCCTCTCTTGGGAAAATGTTTTGTAAAATATTTAGCATGTTTTATTGGTTGTTTGATGAAAACATTACACATGGTAACATTTTGGGAACCTTGGGTGTGAACATAAACAAAACCTAGTGAGTGGGGAAATTCTAGGGGATATTTTTTTGATACTAACAAGATATGATAGGGATCAATATCATAATATTATTTCTTTGGTATAATTAGTGATACTTGAATTTCTTAGTTATATATTACCATAGGTTGAGGCCCAATTTTGTTCCATTCTCTTGGATTATTTTATGTATCATGTTTTGACTGATCAACTATTAATATTTTGAGAGATAACTATTTTTTATTATTTTGTCTCTATATTTTCATTCATTTTTATTATAATATTCTTTTGGCATTGAATATGGATTATTTTAATAGAGAACTGGAGGATGTTTTATGAAAAAGGTTTTCAAATTTAATGGTGTTATGATTTTTTTTATATTAAAAATATATCTAAGAATAGAATACTGACAGATATTATTTATATTCAAGGTTTTATCCTATTTTTAATTTATCTCACACAATTTATATTCATTAGGGATTATTTAGATTTGGTTTTTTGGATATAGGTAAAGTTAAGGGTGTCATGTTTCTCATCATATTCTATTGGTTGTTATTTCATTTTTAGTTGGTTGGGATGAAGGTGATAAATTCTCACATAGAGGTGTGATTTTATTTTTTGGATTAATTTTATTTATTTTTAGTTTATCCCTTTTTATTGGATTGTATGTAATATAGAAATATACTTTTTATTCCACATATTACTCTCATTTCTGATATATATGAGACTATTTGTGGTTTATGTATTCACATTCACCTTGGGGAGAGACATCCAATGTGATCTGTTATGTCATTTTTGGTTGGTTCATTACAAAATGGTATTAGAAGGAATTACCATCCAATGTGTGATGAATCTTATTGGGCTTCTTTCAGGGTTTTTGTTAGATAGGAGTTATGACTATCCAAAATCATGCAGTGAGTAAATATGGGTTCCTATCAAGATACCTTTCATATATGACTATGAATTACCATGGGTAGTTAAGGTATTCTCTCACGCTTTGAAACTATTTTTTTGGTTATTTAGATAAACTTTATTTTTGGATTTATTATTAAGAACCATGCATTGTATTATTTTTTCCTCTCATGACTCTTTTGATGCAATATATTATTAATTTTCAAGGTATTTTGTGAAAATTCTATAAATTTTCTCTAATAAAGTGTTATTTATAGTTCTTGATAGATAATTCCTCTTAAATTGTATCTTTGGAATCCCAAAGAAGAATATGTGAGAAAGGATGCATAGTATAATCCTATAATGGTCTATTCATTCATGGAAAAAGTTATCTAGAGATTCCAGAATCTTGGTTACATTGTTTTTGAAAACCATGGATAGATGGTGAATTATAGTTCAAAATTTAACAAGAAAATCCAACTGACTTCCATGGTTACAAGGTAACTAAGAACTTGATTAGTGGCTTCAATTGATTAAGAGGATCTTCTACTTCACGAATAATATAGAGAAATAAATGGAGGGTTTCTATATTTAAATTCTTGATGCACTGAGAAGGATGTGTAAGGATTCACTCATACACGTTACAATGCATAAATATCTTACCTGGACCACTTAAAATAGGGTCTTCAATCAAGTGTCTTATCCTAATACATTTCAAGCATCAATGCATAATTGATTTTTTACCTTGGATCAAGGGGAGGTCTCAATTGTGGAATATGCTACTCATTTCACCAATATAGTTTACTTATAACCCACGAGTGTATCTAATGACAACCTAATTGATTAGAGGTGTGAGATTTGTTTGAGGGATGATATTTGTAAAATGTTTAACCTCTTATATTTTCCACATTTTGGTGATGTGGTAGATAATTATGTATGGATGAGGTATACAGCTGGGAAGAAAGGTTTTGGTGGAGGATTGGTTACATTATGGGGAAACTATATTGTTTCATTTGGATAAAAAAAGAATCATTATAAGGGTTCTATATTTACATCAGGATTAGTTTATGAGGATTCCTTCAGTCAACACCATGTGGTTTTCTATCATTATAGGAGACTTGGCCATATTATGCATTACTACATGGTATCACCAAAGACAATCCATCACTGTAGACAATCCATTCGTATTTATCACTTTTTAATAAGATTATTGTAGTGTAATATAGCTATATCCACAATTACAAAAGGATATTAGGCTCATTATGATGCAGTAATGGGTGGTGGATCTCAATATCATGAAAATAAGGATAGACACATAGAAAAGAATGATCAAGGAGATGATGTGGTTAGAAATTTTTATACAGATTAGTATACACAAGAGGAATGTAGTGTAGGGATAAATGTGTGGTTGGTACTGTATTCAATTTATCCTATATTGTTTAAGATTTTTTTGATATGGGTTAATCCCCTTATTTTATATTATCTATGATGATTAATGTATTGCAATTATTCCCTAATATTATGGAATCCATTGTAGATTTTTCTAGTCCATTGGGAAGTTAGAAGGAACAAGGTTTCAAATGCTCTGAGTTCCATTTCATTATCTATATCCATAGGGTCGTATGGGATTTTGTAGTTCCTAACCTTTATTTCTTTGACCTTATCATTGTCACGGATTAAATGGTTAGTTTTTATGACTTAATAAATTTATATTCACATCTTGTTTATTCCATATCATCTTGTGGGATTACTCACACCTTTTAGTGTGAGTGGGATCCTAGATCTAGGAGAGTGGGGCATGATGTACCTATGGTTGGAATGATATCATATTGTTTTTTAAAGATGTTTCTAGACATAGCTGAAAATTTATTTATAGGTAAAATTAAATCTATTTGGAATAAGAACCCTATAGTTTTTTCCTTATTATTTTCCTAGTTTACCACCGTATAGGGAGATCATGTTTTCAATTATCTTAGCCCCAATTGTGATACCAATCTATAATCCATCTTATCATGTGCAACCTGATAGGTAAAATGAGAATAAATTTTAGCATGAATATATTGATATGAAAGGATTAATTCATCCTAGAGTGTCACCTGGGTCATTGTTCTTTATCTTTATAAATAGGGAATATGAAATCCTCTAACTTTGAGTTGATTACCAAAAGCATAATAAGGTGTCTGTTAGGAACTTGTATCATTTTTCTATGAATCATGACCGGTTTGATCAACATAGAGTAACACCAGGGTTTTATAAGATTAATATTTATTCAGGTTACTATCATTTAAGTGTCTTAGAAGAGAAGATCTTATAACAACCTTCAGAACTAGGTATGGTCATTATGAGTATTTGTCATGCAACTTAGCCTCACTAACACTCATGAAGTTTTTATGTATTAGATGAATCAAATATTTCATTGATTCTTTGAATATTTTTTTGGTTGTTTTTTGGTTTATATTTTGTCATACTACATGTCATAGGAGAGACAGTAGTGTTATATAAACCGTTTTCTTAGATGTATAAAGAAATATCATGTATGTGGGAAGATTTATAATTCTGAATTTTGGATCCAATAGTTGAATTTTACCGGTCTAGTAATATTTGACAGAGGAATATGAGTGAATCCTAAAAAGATCCAATATGTGATGACATAGGATAATCCCAAAATTGTGTTCGATATTAAAATATTCTTAGGATTGGATATTTATTAAAAAAACTTCTTTGTAATATCTCTATGATTCCATTTCTTATGATATAGTTGACCCATAAGGGATTCAATTTTTATTGGTATTAGAGGTGTAAATGATCATTTGAGGAACTAAATGTTAGATTAACTTCGGCTCTAGTTTGTATTCTTCTAGAACCATGTTTAGGGTAGGATGTTTTCTGTGATGCTTTCGGTTTGAGATCAGGTTGTGTTCCAATACAGGTTAAATAGGTTCTATATTATGGATCATTCCAACTACGTACTCATGAGACTAATTAACTTACATGTGATCTATATTTGTCTACAATGATGAATCCTCTCAAAAAATGGATCCAAAAACTATTCGAGGAGTGGTTTACTATGTATTTATATCCATAGATTATGAAGTATATTATCACTCAAAGAGAATTATACATGTGGAAAAGACACTAGATTTAGTGTCTTCATATTTTTTATTTTCATTTTTCATATACACTTGTGAAATTAAATGCATTCATTGATGAGTGGAGATGGAAGTTACCAATTCAATAATTAAATATATTTGTTGATAAATGATCCTTGATGATTCTGTTTTTAGAGAAAAAAATGAAATTAGAAGAGGGTTGTGAATAGGTGTTCTTGACTTCTGTGAATGATAATTCATTATTTGATGATCATAATATTCTTGGGCAAGAAACATACAATGATTATCAGCATCTTAGTAAAATCCTTAATAATAGGGAGACCTTTGGTATAAGGTCTTGGTCTCACAGTATTGTTCTATGTGATTGAGGAAGATTGGTCATTATGAAATCCTTGAGGATAGTGTTTATAGATAGTGGACATCAGTCTACACGACACGTGCATCCTACGAAATCCAAGATGATTCGTGATTTTTGATATCTGTATTGGTGGATGAGTATAAGGTGGTCAATTTAAGACTTCAGTTTATGATTCCTTACTTATCAAGGAATTAAAGAAGATCACCATATTCCTACAGGCATGTAACATCTTTTATTAATTTTTGTGTGGAAGTGGGAAGAGATATTCAAGGAATTAATTATTATTTTAATATAGAGTCATAAATGGAGAGAAAAAATTTGGGTGATCATTAATGTACTTGTAAAATAATATAATTTTATTCATATTAAGTAGATGAAATTTTTTAAATTGAATGTTCACCTCTATGTCTTGGATATCGTGAATATCTATATATTTCTTTCTATGGTAGAATATGATAGCGAACCATGGTTTACATATTTATTTTGGAAAGGTTTACAAGTGGTGATGAGTACATAATTAAAGTTAATCTTGGAATATCCTGATTAGAATAATGGATAGACTGTGTAAGATAATCCAATTCATGAGTATATGCTTCATCTATGCATGATTTCTTACAACAACAACAAAAAGATTATTTTATTTCATTCCATAGGATGAAAAAGTGAAAAATTTAAGGGGGCCTAAAGTGATGCAAACCAAGAGTTTCACCCATAACAATATCCATATAGATGATAGGGAGAGATTAAAAACTATAGAATATAGTGCAGGCACCATATGATCTAATCCTTGAAGCCATGTAGTCCACTTCTTGGTTCCCCTCGCACTAGGTGTGGAGGATAGTATTATTTTAGTTGATAAGATCTTTACACCTAAAGATATGTTAGATGATAGGCCAACGGAATTGGATCTGATCGTGGAGTGAGAGTAGAATGGACATCGAGTCAGTTTCAAATGATTCCATATCAACATTCTTCCCAATATAGTGTTCCAATCCCTTATGAATGGCACACACCTCAGTCAAAAGATAATCCCCTTGGACAAAATATGCACTAAAAGAAATGATGACAGAGCCCTTGGGTTCACATATAATTCCACCACTATTTAGAGTACCAATGTTGAAGGACCCATCCACATTAAGTTTAAATTCGTAAGAGGGGGAGAACAACTAACCAAATTTCCATGAGGAATCACAGCATTCCTAGGAGAAGGGCCACGTTGATTCAGGATAATCCTTAATGATAGGGAAGATGCCCCATGTCTAAGGATGGATGTTAGGTCCACCACCAAACACCTCACCCTAGTAGACAATAGGTGGTTTGAACTAATTATACCCACAAGCCTAGCCTTGTTCCTCACATCCCATATACTTCAGTAGCTGTCAACAAGGATAATAACCCGCAAATATTTCCCCAGAATCCTGTCGAAAGTTCCACTAAAACACAGATGAAGAAAATCACCAGTACGATTAGGTTGTGATGAATCCCCTATAAAAGATCTTAAATGACTCCAAAAAATAGTATCCTAGTCACTTTTGAAGAAGATATGAAAAGTGGATTCTTCCTCTATATTTTTTCTACACAAGCACCTAGAGGCGAGCTGGGCACCCTTAAATTTAATCTCTACATCTATAGGGAGTGTGATGTTATGGATCCTCTAAAGCAAGAAGCTATACTTCACCAGAATATGTTTTCATCAAAGTGGGATCCCCCATTTTTCAGAAATTTAATTTCCATTCTATGCCTCTTGGTATTCTTTTATTACAGAATATAACTCACGGCTCTCGTGAACAAAAATTAGTCCCATTTAGAGTTAATATGGATGTTGTTAAAATTTTCATATTCCTTGGGATTGAGAATAGTGTTGATAAATGATGAGTATCTACTGGAATTGTTGAAAGGTATGTGAGGTGTCAGACACCCTAGAAATCCAAGAGTTTCATCTAGCCAATTATGGTCCCAAAATTTTATCTCGCCTCTCCCAATAATCATGGCGGAGTTATCCAGTAGGAATGGGATTTGGTCATGAAGTTATATCTAGTAGCCTAAAATATTCCATTTTGGTTGTATAAGATTATTCCCATATTTTTTGACAATAAATTTACCTCAAAGTTTCCTACCCTCGATCGATTCCCAGACAATATTCACTTGGATGCAAGGTGTCATACCAATAACATCCTTTAATTTGATTCCAACTGTGTCCCAGGGCCTAGCCGGTCTCACTAATGAGGGACAATGGAACCTTCTATCTGAATGTGTGTACCAAATGAATGAGACAATGAGTTTCTCACACCATCTTTGTCACATGTTGAATTTTATGGTGGGTGATCAGGTTTTTCATAGGGTTTCACATTGTTTAGTACATTTTCATTTAAGTATGCTGGCTAATTTAGAACCAAGGATTATTTCCATTTCAAAATCATCAAATGAAATGTAAAGGCGACTTATCAGTTGGACTTTTCATCTCACTTTACATTGATGCATGACTTGTTTTAGGATTCCAAATTGTGGAGGCATCAATTGGATCACTTCCATGTGATATAATGGTTGGATATTGATCTTGAGAATTAGATATCAGTGGTTGGAAACCAGTTTAGATTATGGATTGAAGGGATAAGGTGTTTCATGGTAAAACAATTCTTCTGGTCTATGAACTATGGCTGTTTAGGTAGGATATCTATGAATCATGGGAGCAGTAATTGTTGATGGGGTAGCAGTGAACTTTTCTTTGGGTGATTCCAAAATCCTATGCCCTTTCTAGGGGTAGGAAGTTTCATGGTGGGGATAATTTTGACACACATCGGGTCATATGTAACACCCCAATATTTAAAAATATATTTTTTTCAAATAAATATAAATTCTTCGATGGTTTGTGTTACACGCAACACTGAGTTTTATAAAATAAAAATTTATTATTAATATTAATGTTTATACGATATTGTTATTTCATATCCATTTAACATGGAAGTATGAATAGGAATAAAAAAATTAAAAAAAATTATAAAGGTTTTAAATAATTAAATTAAGTTGATAAATAAGTAATTACATTTATGTAAAGTCTATATATTCTTTGAAAATGTATTTTTCCCAAAAGATTATTTTTATTACTTTTTTTGAATAAAAATTTCATTTTATTTTTTTGAAGAATTTAAAAAATGTAATTATAAAAACCTATAAATAAAAATAATCTTAGAGTTAATTTTTGAGAGTTTTTTTGAAAGATTAATTTTTCTATGAATAGTGAAAAATATTGGTTTTTACATAAATGTGCCTTTTTTAAAGCAATTACCACATAAAATATTTTTTGAGATGGTTTTAAAAGTAAATTTAGTTCAACAATATTATTATTAATATAATTTAGGTCATTATAATCGATTTTATGTTCATTTTTGATATAAAAACTTTTTATACTTTTGAAACGTTTATCATTGAAAACCATTTTTTCATCATGTATGATGGTTTAGATTTAAATTAAGATTCATCAATTATATGAATGGAATTTGGAAAACTAGATTCTATATTTGTTATCAGAATAATTAATAATCTATAATAATTTTAAAATAATTTTTACCCATATTTTATTTTAAAAATAGTAAAATTTACTATCATGGTTAAGGTTAAAACAGGTTTATCAGGGGGTAAATAAAAGTATAAGTGATTTTTCCATTAAAAATATTCTAAATTCAATTGGATGGCCATATTGTAACCATATTCAATAAAAATTTAGAATCTAAGGATATTTGGAATCATTTCAGCTAGGAATTAATTTATCATTTTTTATTCTTTTGGGAAATTTCCAAGTAGTTTCCTAGTGGGTTCCATTCCTCGCTTATAAATGTACTTCGCCAATAATCTCCACCAAAACCTCCAAAATCATATTATTTCAAAAAATAAATTCCCAAAACTATTCTTTACTTCTCTTCCCACTTTTTATAGTCCTTATTTTGATTATAAAAGCCTTTTATAAAGGCTTTTAGTATAAACTTAATGGGGCTCTCCGAAGAATAGGTATATCTCATAACTGTGCGCTATCATTTTATTTCTACTTACACCTCATTAAAATATTATTCAACTATTAATATATAATAATATAAAAATATCACATGTAAAAATATGTTATTATGTTTGTTTATTAACATAAATCCATCTTATGGGAAATGAAACCATCGATCATGTGTACGAAAGACTACCAACTCATGAATTAATGTAGTCCATTTTCCACCACCTCATCTCATGGATAAACATAATGATGGATTTTATATATTTATATGATATTTATGAAATAATTATATGTTTGGAATAATAATTTAATATCAACATTCTTACCTTCCAATCCTTTGGAAAACATTAATGCCCCTCTTGCGTACATGTGTACTACTGCCTCCACGATGTGATGTGATATGTTTTTTATTTTATCTTGACATGGATGTTAATAAGGTTATATTAAAGGAATATATATGTTATATCATGAATTTCACAGCATTGACCTACACACCTCCATGAAGTGATTTGATATGTCAGCCATCACGCTGCCACCTTCTACTGGAGCCATCCTCACTAGACCCGCATGTCGCCCCCTTATATGGACCACAAGGAATACTCTAGTGGTCCAAAAATGAATTTGAGAGTTGTTTCGAAAACCATTAGACCCAATTTACACAGCCTTGATAATAATTCTAACAAAAATGAACCATAGACATGGTGATGAGGATTAAAACTCAAATCCACCTACCTTGGGGAGAAACACTAATGTTTTGGGTGTAGAACGGGGCATCTGATTTGATGGTTCCTGATCTGGCGATGATCAGCATCGAAAAAGGCTATTGGTGGCTCCGCCTTGGTTTTTTCATCCATCAGAGAGTGGGTGGTAGCTAATCTATGTGTGTAGCAAAGGGGATGTTGAAGGTGGGGATTATTTGTCATAATTTTTATTGAAACAAATATCCACTTAACACCCCAACCCGATTAGCCTCCGACTAGAATCCCAACGCAGACAAAGATTATGTTGTGCCCAGGGTAAACACAACATTCTGGACTCAACCGCAGACTCATAAATTCAACCTATGACCCTGTTCAAAATTTATTCGATCCAAAATCAAAAATAAATTTATTTATTCATTTATGGAAATTCCCTCGATAACTTCTTCCACAGAAGGCATGCACCCCCAAAACATATACCCCACCAAGGGTAAACAACACACTCCAGACTCAACCATGACATTATATTTATGATCCCAACTAATGTTAGAGAGATAAACCCTTTCCACCACAAACATAGTATACAAAAATACATAATATTTTTATAAAATTTATTCTGGGCACATCGGACCACAGAATCACATGTTGTCTCCATGCCTAGCTCTAGAATTATTCATAAGAGTATTCTGAATCTTTTCATGGAAAAACCTCAGTTGCTAAATCCTCCCCACATTATTATTTTTCATCCGTAAAAAACACAATGCTAAATTCATAGGAAGAAGAAAATATCTCAACTGGGACCCCCACACCTACGAGGTCACCCTAGAAAACCCAAAGGCCACCAAGTGTTCTCATGCTTCCCATAGGCACATACTCAGGGAACACACCAGAGATACCTCACCAAAGCCCAGCTCAACTAGGTTTACATCATGCGACAACGAAGGTACATATCTCCTTAGCTGCGATGGGTGGAGAACACCAATCCCCAAGTCCATCAACATTCATCAGGTCTATCAGAACTCACCCCTCACTAAACTGATGTAGAGACCAACGAAATCCAACTCTGGATATCACAAGTCAAAGGAACTCATTTACCACACCTCGATTCTATCCACTCTGGGTAGAACTAAATCACCCGCATGGCTTTTTATCACGTCTTAGGATTTTGTTTTAGTGGGGAAAGTGTTCCTCATCCTTGTGATACTGAAATTGTTTTGAACCTAACCACATCATCGCATCTCGACACATATGGTACAATGGAAAAATAGGGCTTCCTAGGCATGCATTGGGTCTTACCAGGCCCTTCGTGTAAAACTCCAATCACACCACCCCACCCGAAACACAAAAATTAGAGGGTCTCCTCTACCACACCTCAACATTGTCCACTTTGGGCAGCACAGACTCGCCCGCACAGTTTTAGATCACGTCACAGAAATGTGTCTCAGTGGAGGAAGGATCCCTCTTTTTCATGCATTCGAAGCTACACCAAACAACACCCACACGTGGTCTTACTGGAACCCTGAACAAACCTTGAGAAAGAAACAGAAAGGAAATAGTACCACCTAATAGTTTCTATCAAAACTACTCTAGAAAGTAGAATGGACACAGAGTGTACTTCTATCCATTCGTAGAGCCTCTAGGTCAATGACTTGCAGTTTTCCCCACCCCCATTCTCCGGCTCTCTGAGCCTGTAATGGACCACCTGGGGGTGGTGATGGTGGCAACTCATAACATTTGACACTACCTGCTATTAAACCCGCTCTTCCTCCATGTCTTCCCCCCCAGACCTTCGTGCTCGAAATGCTTTCTCTTCCAAGGTGTTCCATCGACCACCTCCCTCTTAGTAGCATGGAAGGTTGGACAATAACATGAAATAATATCACAAACATAACACCACCTCTCCTACGGCTGACCAAAATTGTCCTGAGAACCCTAGGAATCATTTTATTCATCCTTGGGTCTCCTCCTAAAACATCGCATAGGCCCAAACCCCTAAGCCTACAGTTGACTACCAACTAATGAACCTGATTTTGTGGTCTTAACTCCCACATACCCATCATTGACGGTTGGAATCTTCTAATACATAATTCTCTCCACCACTAAGTCCTTCTCCAACACCCCACAATAGGTTGGAATGCATAGTGGAACTACCAACTCCCTAATATCTTGACTCTATCCCTACTCGAATGTTTGTTCTCAGTTGAAGGGATCCTAAAACATATATAAGAAGTCATATGACAGGTCTATGAACCTCACAGATTACTCTACCATAGTCCTTCTCTTCTGCCGAAGTTGTAGAAGCTCATAGATATGCACTAAACTCAGCATGGCTGGATAAAACTCCTTCTTAAGAGAATCTCAAACTATTCCCAAGAGAGAATCTATTAATCTTGGGTCTGCATCAAAAGACTCCAACAGAACCTAGCCAAACCTCTGAAAAAATCTCCCGCCTAGTATCACCATCTGATCAGGAGGTGTCCTCACTAGGCGGAAAACACGTGTGATTTCCGAAATCCAGTCATTATCTCCCTGGGGATCTAGGTATCCCTATAAACATAGAGGTCTCTTCCTCTGGAACTCATGTAGTACACTAAGCCTATGAACATCCTCTTCATGCCCTGCTGGCACAACCAGCTACTCGACAGTGGGTGATTCAACTGGCAGACCACTAGGAGGCCCAACCTCATAACCAATTCCCTATTTTAAAGCCTTTACTAAGGAAATATCGTCACCATAATCTTGTTGTAGATCCCTGTATGACTATCATAATGGAGGAATATTGAAATAAAATCAATACTAAACATAATAAAAGTGTAGATATAGGAATATTACTGAATAAGGATAGGAAAAACCCAAATCCCAGTCCTATATGATGCATTAACCATTGATTTCCCCTTAAAATAGTGTCCTACTATCTTGAGTCAAAAGGAAGGTTATCAGAGTCCTAGTGAATGGATATGTTTGTTTCCGCACCAACACTGCAGTACCTGGACTGAAATCTGATCTCCAAGCACTCTATCACTTATTCTATACAACCCATACCAAGCATAGAACTACGATCCCAAAGTGGAACCCGTTTTGATACCACTCTATCATGAACCGGTCAAATGGGGGTTGAGACGTGACTTTCTAAGCCTACCTCCAATAGGCCAGGGTCTGAAGATAGGTGATGAGTAGGATATCACACACATGGGAGTCCTTAGCCTAAGGTACCATTATGCGCACACCCACAAACACCTCCATACAATAGTGTAGTGATATATAAACTGTAAATAAATGCATGCATACAACAACCCCAAACCAGAGTACAACAGAAGTATGATAAGGGAAAATATAGGCCACCAAAATAAAATTGAAAATGCATCCATCATACTCTGGAGGAGGGGATCACTGCCAAATTCTCCTATAGGAATCCACCTCATCCTAGCTCTAGTAAATACCCTAGTCGATTTAGCTCCCTAATATACGCCTTCTCCAGGTCCTCCTGGGACTCCTTCGAAAGGCATATGGTCTGCACAAGAAACATGACCTGTGTGGAAAATTCCCATGAAGGGGTGATTTTAAAGATACTCAGTAGGCACCCTAAACCCCCCCCCCCCAAAGGAATATAATGAACGGGAACTATCCACTCATCCCAACCAGAGGGGACCCAAACAAGAGAGAAACTCCACCTCGAGACCATCATTACCTAAACATGTCTAGTAATCTCAATACACATAGTTCATCACACCCGAAGTGATAGCACCACAATGAAACCCAGAAACAAAGCTAGACACACTCATCTCAGGTACCAAGCCTCCTGAGGTTCCGACCTCATCCCCTGTGAGAAGTTCATACTCAAGGATCAAAATAAAACCACCAAAAGAAAATCACAATCCAAGAGATGAGTCATCCTAGATGACACTTGTCCCAGAGATACACCCCATCTCAAATAATCCATCCACCATAGTTTTCCCATCTGAGTGAACACACTCATCAATTATCACCACTAAGAATGTCCAGCTGAAACTCAGCAGAAATGCAAAACTCCTCATATAGGGGATCGTTCTTAGTGTCCACTATGGGATAATAGAACCAAATCTAGTAACTCGAAGATATATTGGATAGAAGATCATTCCTAGGATCCGCTGGGGGATACTACAACCAAATCATACATTATACAGATCACATCACATAGATAGAGGATCATTGCATGTGTAAAGGTGGTCATGAAGATGTAGAAAACCCCATTTGGTATAACTCACGAAGTAGGGGATCATACAAATGACACCACAAACCCTACCGAAACCACCCACTGAGTAGGGGATCTTATAATATATGATACTTCAAGCCTACAATCATCACCTTCTATGTAGGGGATCATATAAGTGATGATATTGAAAGCCCACTATCATCACTCGCTGTGTAGAAGATCATATACCCAAAGATGCTATAAAACCCTATAGGGTTGTCCTACTAGATAGGGGATCGCCGCCTGTGTAGTATTTGTCACAACGATACCATGAACCTAATCTAGATAACGATAATCATAAGGATCTCGCCCTAGCCTCACCAGAGGGATGCAACAACTCTATCTGAGCTCATTCAATCAAGGGGATCTAAATTCCATATTGAGGACGTAATACTGAAAGCCCTCATAGCAGAAGGCCCTGGGGGACCCACTCAACCCTATCGATCAAGGCATCATTGAACCAATATACACTTATGATATCTCTTACACACCATGCCACCTTGTCTTAAATTGTTTCCACCATCATGTTCTATGTGAAAAAACATGCAGGATAGGCTACTTACTTTCCCAAAATAGATAAATGGGAAAAAGGGAACTTTTCTCCACAACAAGCCTGAATTGGTTATGTGGGGGCCACACCTTGATCTTGGAACATCAAATAGATCATGAAATTGTGATCCTAATGAAAAAAACACAAGGTTAATTACTCATTCGTCCAATGTGGACACCTGGTGAAAAGGTCACATGTTTCTGAAAATTCCAAGATCGGGCCCCATGGGGGCCATGCCCTATTCTCAGTTTAAAACCCCAAAATTTGTTTTGAAATTCCCAAATTAATTATACAATCTTAATTCCACTGATAGCATGACAAATGGACATCATACCTAGGAGATATGTCTGATCCAAGAAGCTACAATTAATTATAATTACATTATCATTATTAATAATGGATGTTTCATGACACCAATTCTCGAGGCCACAATAAAAGGTCTTCAAAGAAGCCTCAAAAGGAATGCCTCAAGGAAAGGGTCATGTCTCCATAGAAGGAACAAAAAACATACCACTATTTTTTAATATACAATGTTTTTAATAAAAGAATCCCCGACTTGACCTGATCCAAATCGCCTGGACCTACCTGGACTAGCTGGTCATGCTCACAACTGTCAGACCATGGTTCAGTTCATCCAACCCACCACTAGCCCCAGCCATTTCCCAGTTGAGCTGCCACTTGAACACCCCGCGCCACCCCGGCCTGCCAGCTTCTTCCAGGCTCACGCGACACGCCTCCACCCCGCCCAGCAGCTTCTGTCATGACTCCACATTCTGCCAGATCAACCCTCACCAGACCCATGTGCCGCCACATTCCATGAACATATGATATCATTACCGTGGTCCAAAAACGAATCTAAGACATTTTTCAGAAACACCGGGACCCGATCTACTCAATGTTGATGAAAATTCGAACAAAAACAACGCATAAACAAGGGGATCAGGATTAAAAAACAACTCTTCCAACCACGGGGTGAAACATAGAAGCTTCGAGTGCAAGCCGATGCCCACGACATGTTGATTTCCTCTATAGGTACAATTAGCATTAGAAATGGATGGTGGTGACTCCTCCTTGGTTCGTTCATCCATCAAAGAGTGGGTTGCGGATCCCCTACATGCACAAAGAAGTGGAAGTATAAGGAGGGTATTATTTGTTTTAATTTTTATTAAAACAAATATCAACTTAGCACCCCATCCTGACTCACCTTCGACTCGATGCCAGACACTTACAATGATTATTTGATGACTAGGGTAAATAGATTGTTCTAGACTCAATTGTTATCATAGAAATTTGATTGAAGACACCGTTCAAAAGTTATTAGATCCGGAGTCCAAAATAAATTTATTTATTTATTAATTTATGAAAATACGCTCGTTAAATTTTTCAATAGAATTCCTATGACTGCAAAACTTATAACATGATTAGGGTAAATAGCACGCTCTGGACTCATCCCTAGACTTGGATTTCCAATTATTCCTAATATTCTAGAGATAATTACTTTCTTCCATATGTACAGTATAAAAAAACATAATATTTTTATAAAATTTATATAGGGAACAACAGACCAAATAATTTCATGTTGTCTCTACACCTAGATTTGAAATTATTCATAAGAATATTCTAAAACCTTTCTGGAAAAAACGAATGTTTCAAAATTCCTTTTGAAATCATGGGATGCTACAACTTTAAACTATTAAAATTGTGCACATAGAAAGGAATAAATTGAATTAATTCCATATAACCAAATGGAAACTTCAATGTATGAGTCCTAAGGAAGTGAAGAACTATCCAATGGTAAAGGATCAAACAATTGATGTTTAGTGGAGAGTAGTATTATGATGCCAAATATTTCCCTCTTTTACAGTTCCAAAATTTCTGAAACCCATGAATTAACTTTTTCACTAATTCAATCAACCATATATATATATAGATTTTTTTAGGAACAAAATCATTTGAATTTGAATACTATTCTATATTTTCCATTTCCTAAATAAATACATGCACTGGTTAAACCAATGAACTACTTCAATGCGGTCCATTCTTAATTCCTAGATAATATTCCATATGTAAATAAAAATAATACCAATGTCAATCTTACATGATATTATATAAAATAATAATAAAAATATTACTATAGAAATATTTTGAACATTTAATATTGAAAAAATAATAATAATAAGAATTAATATCATAGGAAAACTCCCTAATAATATTTGAGACTCACTATTTGAATTTCAACTAGTTTGAATTTGAATATCTCGAGTTCTAAAATTTCATTATTAATATATATACATTTATAATACAATTTAAATATCGTTTAATTCTTCCTAAAATAATTTATAACATGTTCTCATAGATTCTAGATAATTAATGATTAATTTTAAAATGAATAAAACCTTAAATATATTCATATTAAACGTGTAATAAATGGAAATATGAAAAACATGGAATGATATAGCGTATTGAAAGGTTAATGAACAACCTTTATAATTTCAACACATAATAGAATCAACATAGATGAATTCTTATATGAAAAAGCATGTAATTAAATGGACGTAGCTGAATTCACATAGACAAATCACATAAGCGATTCACATAATAAAATTCATGTAGCTGAAATAACATAGGGGAATACATGTTGGTGAATTCATGTAGGTGATTTATATAAATTATTTCATATAGTTTATTTATGTAAATTGATTCAAGAAGGTGAGTTCATGTATTCAAATAAACATAGTTGAATTTTGAAATAATTTAACAGCTTGACTTATCAAATTCCAAACCTAAATCTAACATTATAAATGGGAAAATAATATTTGGGTCTAGTTTAAATATATTTAGAAAAGTTCATTATATTATGAATGAATAAATAATAACTTCAATCATACCATATATCTCAATATATTTATAAAATAATTTATAATAATAGTTCTGAAAATTGTAAAATTCACACTAAAAACCATAAGTGAATTATTACCTAATATCATTCATGATTGTGATAAATTTAGAATTTTTTGTATGTTAATGAAATGTACATAATTAAATTAAATTTCCCAATCAGTAATAATCACTCAATTTGTATTTATGTAGTATAATTTATTTTCTAAATACAAAAGGTAACTAAATCGAGAAATTTGGCTATGTATTTTGGATACATGCGGGAATTTTCAACATAGGTTGGTTATGTGGGAACAATAAAAAACATTAAAAAATAATATTTGAATGTCTAAAATTTCATATTTATCATAGGAACATACTGTTAATCCTCTATAACATGTTATAACCTATCAAGAAATTAAATTTGAATTTTTTTTTAGAAAATAAATATTATGGAATAATCATGATTAAACATAATTTAATAAATAACTAACGTACAAATTATAGGACTTTTAAAGGAACGAAACCAATAAATCATTGTGATTATAAAAACAAAAAGTGGTTCATGGAGCCACTCAACATTTTCCCCCTTCTTGATAAATATAAAATCATGTATAACTTCAAAAAATCTCCCCCTTTTCTAATTATAAAAAAGATAATGTTTTAATAGAAAAATTCACTTGTTAAAATGATAATTATTCTATATATTATTATTGAACACAATTTTAAATTTCCTTTGGTTAGTATCCAAATATTAAGAAACCAAAAATTTAAGCATGATTGAAATAAAAGAACCATTTTTTATTTTATAATCATATTTTTCAAGATAAAATGAATATAAATATCATATAAATCTTTAGTACACATATATATTTCAAAACATTTGTCATGGAGCCACTCTAAAGCCTTCTATTTTTATAAAAGTGTGATTAAAATAGTAAACTTATTTTAAAATATGTTTATGAAACATAATTATATAACATTTAAAAATAATCTTTTATCAAATATGAAATTTTAAAGAGTATGTAAACACCAACTATCATGTTTGAGAAGACTTAAAATACTAATATAATACAAAATGTTCACATAAATTGAAAATAATAAACTAAAACAAAATTTTTAAATTATTGATATGTAAATTTCTATACATTCCCACCCTAAAACTACCCATAAATTCATTCTAGAAAAATTTAAATTTAAATTATACTAAGTTCAAACATAATTTTATAAATCATAGTAAATTACATGGGCATAGTAAATACTTCATAAAGCTAATTTTGTATAAAAATAATGTCTAGATTTTTATTTCCTTTTTGAACATGATCCTAAGGAAAATGTAATGTATTATCAATTAGATTATTTCTATAGTGCTATAAGGGATATTTTGAAATGGAAATAGAATAATTATTATTATAGAATATATAAATCTAATCAATATTGAAAAAATATAATTTATTTTGCTAGTCCTTAATGATTTAGAATAAAAAGTGGCAATAATTATGCCTTCATATTTAGCAGTTGAAAGAGGAACATAATTTTTATTCTTTAGATCCCATGAACCTAAATATCTACCTTGAAAATGGAACATATATGAGGTTATTTTTCTATCTATCATGCATCCACAATAATTAGAATCAAAATATATTTTAAAATAAAAATTTATTTTAGTGTGGTTATATTAACCAATAATTAAAGACCCTTAAACAGATTAATAACCCTCCAATAATATTTCATGAGACTTTCCTTAGAGTCAATTTAAAATTTTTCACACATTCAAATTGAAAACATTAAATGGGGCCACGAATAAGTTAAACATAAGAAACCCCCCATCACATCTCTATAAGTATAAACATCATCAAATTATCTAGATTTATTAAAATATTATTTTCAAATAGTACTCATAGGAGTATTTTTCAAATTAATAAGATTATAAACCAAATCCCTTAACTCACTCTTCAGAATATGTGGATTGATTTAATATAATTACATTATTTCTTTAAAAAAAATTAGTTAAAGAAATAATTCTAACTCACCCATCATACTCATATCAAATTAATAAGATACTAATTATGAAAAACAATTACAAATATTTTCACATGATGACCCAAAAATGATGACAATAATATAAATTTTCACAATTAAGAGATCATTACAATTTATCATAATAAATAATGTAATATTAAAATTTCCCTTCTGTAAATTATTTTTCAAAAGAAAACAGGTCAATATTTTAACTAAATCTCAAATATCATGTTTCAAACCAAATAAATCATTATATAGTTTAAAAAAATTATTAGGATTGTTTTCAATTTCAAAACTAGAAGGTTATCTGATATATACTTCTTTATAAATATTATCATTTGGAAAAGAACCTTTGAAATCAATTAGAAAGAATTTAAAAACATGAAAATTAGAATAATCTAATAATATTAAAATTTCATCTAATATGGTTATAGGATAAAAATATTATTAAAAATTAATTATATCTTCTTGAGAATATTCTTGAGTAACTAATCTATCTTTATTTTTAACTATATTTCTTGATTCATCATTTTTTTTAAATACTTTTTTCCCAATAACATGGTAATAATTTGGTTGAATAACTAAGGTACCCACATAATTTAGAGTAAAATAATTTAATTCATTATCCATACCCAAAATCCATTTATAATCATTTAATTTATTATAAATATTTTTTTTACAAAATCAGAAATGAAAGAATTATAATAAAAAATATTCATAACATATTTTATAGCTTGAACATTTCATTATACAATACCAATAACCATATCTATAGAATTATATCTATGAGTCTTCAAGGACCATTCATGAGTGGTTTCAGTTTGAGAAAAATATTTGTAATGTCTCAGACTCAAATTCCACCCTGTGGTGCCCTGAACCCAGTTGGCCACATGGCCTCAAGCGCTTATCCACAAATTCTAGAGGTTGTTGACTAGCAATGAGGGCCTAGCTGAGTAAGTGGGAAGAATATTACATCATTAATAGAGTATCATAGAGGAATTAAAGCATAGAGTAAATATAGGAAGCGAATAAATAATAAGTCAACTGAAGATAATCCAAGATAGGAATACATATCAATAACCATAAGTGTATCATATTCAAAATGATCAAAATGGTACAAGTGTCTAGAAAGCACCCAGAACAGCACATGGTTATACAATACAATAAAAGTATCCCAAAAAGAACAAAAGACCAAAAAGGTTTCCCAGGATCGCAAGCCTCATCTTGGTCCTATGCTCCCCTACTTGAAAGCCACAATCAACAACTTGTACTAGGGTGCTTTCCCCTATCATCATCCTCAACCATATAATCTGTTTGGGTCCCCAAGGAGGCCCAAATAGGGTGTCAGTTAAACATCCTAGTAAGAACCCACCTTGGCCTATCCAGTTCTAACAGATATTCTACAAAGGTTCTAGAAAGTTTAAACAACTGGTAAGTAAGTGCATATTCCCATGGAATAAGTCTACTGTAAAGTAAAAATGAACATCCATCAAGGCTACCTTGAGAAGAAAGTCAAATTCTAACAAAGAAACTATAACCAAGTAAACTAGAAAGTCACACGGCAATGAAGTACATACATCTATATCAAGAAATCCATATCGACTTTGTATAGAGGAAACAAGTTTCCCACGACCATGTCGTATAGTGACGTCATATACCCACAACCTCGATGTATAATGAAGTGTAAACCACAAGGGCCAGATCAAAGGTGTTAGCAGACCAAGGAATCCTAGTAATTAATTATAGGCCACGAAGGGCCGAATCCAAGGAGCATGTCCAATGAATCCAATCGATTCCCATGGGCATCCCCGGTGGAAACTCAGTTAGGCACTGGTTGGGGTCCTAGGATTATAGCAATATAAAGTCATATGGGAGACCAAGAAAACCGGATCCAAGTTGTAGCAAGGCCTAAGGAATCCCAAAGAATCAAGACCCAAGGGACAGAGTCAACCCAAGGCATCCACTACCACATTCTAGATCCATATAGATCATTCCATTGCATCTATCAACCCATTTGATCAATCATTCAAGAATTCAAATTAAGAATTCATAAACATGTTAGTATACCCACCCATGTCAATAAGAAGAAGTCATAAGTATACCCACTCATGAAAACCATTATTCATTTACCAATAATATGGTCCAACCCTCCCATATAATCCATTTAACATTCCATTAATTATATACATATAGGTATACTCACCCATATAAACACATTTCATTTAAGGGATTCCTCTTACTAGGAAATCACAAGCACACAACCCTTGGGTTGTCTAAATAGGCATAAATATGTTATTCCCTTAAGGTGCACCCCTCAGGGGACCTTGAAATGGGAAACGGGTGCCAACACACCGAAACGGAATCCACGATCAACCTCATTAGGTCCAACTACAGCTACAAAAAGCTACTCACTGAAAAAAAGACCTCTCCTGAAATTATGATAGAAGTAACATTGGAAAAATCTCCAAAAAATACCAATACAAGTCAAAAGAAAGTATAAACCACCTACCTTGCCTTAGTAGTAGACAACTCGTCTAGTATAGTGTCCTGATTCATTCTGGGTTAGAAGAAATAAGAAGAACAGATGAAGAACGAAATATTAGGGAATATGAGCCTAAATCCAATTAGTGAAGTCATTGTTCCGAAGAATCAAGAATTATTAAAAAGGAATGTAGGCCTTACCAATGCGGATTTGTAGAGATGATCGGTAATCAAAACGAAAGTCGGATGGAAGATCAGGCTCAAATAATATCTTTGGTTTCAAAGAGAAACTCCATAGAGGCCTCCTTTGAATGGCCGAAAGAAACCCCATTTAGGTTTTAAAAATAAATTTTATCTTAATTTAAAATCATACAAAACACACCGCAAGATTCACACAGGTTACTTGAATGGTTTCATAAACCATGAGGAAACTGTGCACACCTCTCGGCATAATACTAGAGCTTCGCACGGTTACCCTGCATGGTTTGAATAACCATGCAGTAACTATACAGAACCCCTTTTTCCAAAACCTATAGTTTTTCATACCTCTCACACGGTTTCCTTAAACCATGCACAAGCAGTGCGCAAAGTACGAGTTATGTCAATTTCAGACCAAAACTTGGTTTTGGCCTCCGAACAAGCATCAGACACATACAAAACACCCATGATCAAGATAAGAAATCACATAAGGCCATAAAAATTCAATTAAAACAATGATAAAAGGATATGTACCTCTTAGAAAACCCGGGTTCTTACAATATTCCCTGATTTTAAAAATTCATCCCTAAATTTCTCTATGAAGGGAGGTCAAGATTTTTACAAAAACAACTCTGTCCACTAAGCACGTACGTCAGCTTCCCTCTCCCTTGTCTCGTCTATAATAGTAGTGCTTACATATAACCCGTAGTAAAGGAAATGACCGTCCATATATAATTATTGTGCTCCTATCAACAATACAAATTGGATTCTCCTTAAAGGAGGCACCAACCTGAAGCGCAACCTCCTCAGGCTGAAAAAATGAGATGGGTCTAAGTGATAGCAGTACAAATGAGATACATAGAAGACTTCGTGTATGGATTAGTACCTCTAAGGTAACTGCAACCGATAGGAATCTAACCTGACTCTCTTCAGAATCTCGAATGGCCTGACATATCTAGGTGAATATTTACCATGTCTCGTAATCCTCTTGTGTCCCAAACTCCGTGAAACATGCAAGAAAATCTGATCTCATACCTAAAACTCTAGAGGTAGTCTGTAATGATCAGATTATGATTTCTAACGAGACTGTGCAGTAGCCATATACTTCTGAATCAATTAGACCTGCTCAGAAGTCTCCTGCATGAGATGTGGTCCCAGTAATGTTGCCTCTCCTGCCTCTAACTAGCATAGGGGATAATGGAATGTACTGCCATATAATTTCTCATAAGGTTCCATCTCTATCATCAACTAATAACTGTTTTTATATGCTAACTCTACTAGGGGAATGTGCCTCTCCATAGAGCCCCCAAAATCTTGGACGCAATCTTGAAGAATGTCTTATATAACCTATATCATACGCTCTGACTGGCCATCAGTCTGAGGGTGGTATTATGTGCTCAGAACAACCTGTGTACCCAGTTCCCTATGAAAACACTTCTAGAAACAAGATTTAAAGAGTGTGTCCCTATCTGAAATGATCGTGCATGGGAACCCATGAAGTAATACCATCTCTCGAATGTACAAATTTCTAAGACCATCAACACTGAAGGTATAATTTATTGGAAAAAATGTGCAACCATTGTAATACTGTCATCGACAACCCACATAGAATCATTACTTCGAGGGGACCTCAGAAAAATAGTCATGAAATCCATCACGACATCATACCATTTCCACTCTGGGATGGGTAAATGGTATAAAATCCCAGCTGATAACTGATGTTATGCCTTCACCTGCTGATAGGTGGAACACCTAGTAACAAAACTAACCACCTATCTCTTTATACCCGACCACTAGTACTAATGTTTCAAGTCACGGTACATCTTGGTGACCTCAGGATGCACTTCCCAAGCTGAAGAATGAAACTCCCGCATCATCTCCTCACATATATCCATTGGAACAGAGACACAGGCACATCCATGGATATGATAGATCTCATAATCGCCTACCATCTAACTTGGAGGAGGGTCCTCACCTGCCACACCTTCCCATAGAACTAGTGATTATGAATCCAATAGATTCCTCATCCTAACTCTGTACATAAGGGTAAAGGTAACAGTTAAGGTTCAACGAAAAGTATGTCCATGTCTGTCATGAACCTCCAGATACATCTCAGAAAACAAAGCAATAAGTTGGCACTCGCTACTGGCATGTTTCACAACCTGTATATGGTTCCTCTTGCTCAGTGCATCGGCTACTGCATTTCCCTAACCAATCATGATGGCATGATCAAAGTCAAAGTACTGTAGGTACTCTACCCACCTTCCCTGCCTCAAATTATGATCACACTTCAAAAAGATATACATGAGTATTTTTTTCTGTGTACACCACAAAATGCTCTCCAAGTAAATAGTTCCTCCAATAGCGCAAATAATCAACTATCACAGCTAACTCAAGATCGTGTGTAGGGTAATTACTCTCATGATGCCTCAACTGTTCAGACCCATACACCACTACTCGATCACCATACCTCAGCACTGCCTCATCCCAATACTTGAAGCATCATAGTACACCGTGTATCTCTTGCCCTACTCTGGCAGTATTAGGACTAGTTCTGATTTCAACCTCCCTTTTAGTGCTTGAGAGTCTATCTCAAGAGGTTATGACCACACAAAATTCAGACCCTTCTTATTCAATCCCATCAACAGCGCTTCTACGCATGAGAATTCCTATATAAAATCCCTATAATAACCACATATCCCCAAGAAACTCTATATGTCAAAAGTGTTCTTGGAATTTTTCCAAGAGACTACAGCTCTCACCTTCTTTGGGGGCACTAACACTCCTGTTTCTGAGATGATGTGACCCAGGAAGTGAATCTGATCCTTCCAAAAATGTCACTTTGTGAGATTATCATATAACTGATTCTCTCTTAGGGTATTCAAAACAATCAAAAGATGGTTTTCAAGGTCATGTAAATTTTGATAATACACCAAGATATCGACCACAAAAACAACCATAAAAGAATACAGGTAAGGATGAAACACTCATTTCATCAAAGAAATGAAAACCGTCGGCACCTTCATGAGACCGAACGATGTAACCAGATACCCATATAACCCATACCTGCTATGAAAGTTTGTACGATGTAAGTCTGCAATTCGAACACACACCTGGTGATATCCTGACCTCAAGTCAATCTTCAAGAATACTCGAGATCCTTGAAGCAGATCAAACAGGTTGTTTATCAATGTAAAAGGATATTGGTTTTTAACCATCAATTGGTTCATTTTCTGATAATCCACAAATATCCTAAGATTTTCGTCCGCCTTTTTCACAAAAAAGGACAAGAAAACCCCACAAAGAAGTATTGGGTATGATAAACTCCTTTTCCCCCAAATCCATTAGCTGCCTCTTCATCTCCTCCAACACCATCATAGTCATCCTGTAAGGAGGAATGGATACTGGCACAGCTCCTGACACTAGCTAGATGGATAACTCCACCTCTCTCTCAGTTGGTAAACCAGAAAATTCATCAGGGAACATGTCCCTGAAGCACTCAACCACTAGAGGAAAGTCATCCTGACCCACTCCCTGATCATCCAGAAAAAAACTAGCAATCTAGTCAATCATCCCTCAAAGCCCACGACTCTCATGTCCAGCACTACTTGCCTAGAAATCCCATTCACCTTTTTGAATAAATATTGCACCCTCTGGTGATGCGAAAGGCACCCTCCAGTGATAGAAGTCAATGTACGCTCGATATGCAATGAGCCAGATAATTACGAGAATGAAGTAAAACCCTGTTATATCAAGGAAATAAAGATACTAGATGATGTGACACACTCCAACCTAAATGGGACACTCCATACACTAGCGTACATCACCCATTCTAACTCCCAGTGGTGTGTCTAGTTTCACAACACCCTCATAACGGAAAACAAAAAGCCCAAGGATATTTACCACTCACATAGAGACAATACTATGAGAGTAAACTATATCGAAAATAGAAGATGCAATAGTAGAAGAAACTAAGATCGTACCTCTCACTGTAGATGGTCGAGGATCCTTATCTTATTGAGACTGTTGCACTACATAAGTCTAGCGTGAACCACAGCCTGATGACACTGTATGGCTACCCTTAGTTGATCTGCCCTTTTGTCTCTCAGAAATAGATGTCTGGATACCCCAGCCATGACCACCACTACCCTAGCCTAACTAGCATGCACTTCTCTAGCTTCTAGCCTAACTTGGAGCTGAATAACCTACTCGCAAACCCGATGTTAGAGTTGAACCCTACCACTCATAGCTGGAGGAATGGTCCTACAAAATCGATGCATGTGTCTCGTCCTACCACAAGCTCATCCCTTGATTGGGGCATAGTCCAACTGATTTTTCATGTGTCATGTCCCACCACACTAATGGAAAAACACCAAGCTACCTACACCCACATCCTAACTAGCACTCATGTCGCGGGAAGCCTCGGAACAACATTTATTGTCTAAAGACGTAGATCACATGGGGCAGGAAACAACACTCCCTTGTTCTATACACCTAGATTCTCTCAGTTTTCACTCTATAATCATTTCCTGATTCACAATCATAGTGATAAAATAAATCATGAACACATTGACCTGAGATCTGCTAGCATGTCTGAGACCTTCTTCTAAGTGCCTCAACCTTGATAGATCATTAGTAAGATACATCATCGTAAAAATTTATAGCTCTATAAAGTGTTCTGAGTATTTCATAACCATCATTGTGCCCTGCTCCTGACTTATAAACTCACTATGCTGCTATGCTTATAGATTCATAGGGTAAAAGTAGTCATAGAAGCGGGGTTCGAATTCATCCCAACCCATATTATATAGCACATAATCCTAGATTAAATCATCACACCATCGATTTTCCACTCCACATATCATTTAAGTCATGAGATTGACCCTCTACTCCTGAGGCATCTTCAGATGCTCGAAAATTGCTAACGTGGTCTCTAGCCACAGCTATGTAGCATGTGGTTCTCCATCCCTAAGAACGTAAGAGGATTCCACTGTTGGAAAACCCATTTCAACTTAGCCATAGTCAAGGCTCGTTGTGGTGGTCACTATAGAGTATGTATATAGTGAAAGAAACCATCAGTGAACTATGCCTCAATACCTGTGTCTGGAACAACATTAGGTTCTGCATCTGGCACTATATGTGGATTACGTAGTAGCCCATATACCACCATCTCTAATGTATGGTCATCGCCTCCATCACGGCGTGCCATTGGAGGTCTTTGTGGTGTAATGTCTCTAAAATTACAAAATAATGCTTCAAAAAAGAACAAAATAAAGGGATAAAGCTCAAAAGCACAGGATAGATCAAAACCCTCTTCGAAATAAGTAAAACCCACGGCCTGCTCCTAAATCTAGGATTGTATAAAAAACATTCATCGAACCACTAGAAAATATGCCTCTCTCCCACTCAAAAGTTGGTTCTAGTTCAAGTCTCTATTAAATATTTTAGTTTCCATTTCCATTTCACATTCAGTTATTCTGGAAATTTTACCAAGGGTTAACCATTTTCAGAATCCCTAAGGGCCTATAACACCTCATAAACCCAAAACTTGGTTCCCATTCAAACCATATATGTAACAAGTTCATTTAGAGTTTACATTTCACTGGTACGTTAATTACAAATTCATAAGGGCCCATACTTATTATGGATTGAAAGATGAAATCACACCATTATCTATTGCACCCAACTTACTCAAAAATAGGCACAACTACCACATCAACTATCAAAACAACATGAAATGCCTAATGCATCCTCGATGGCATGGAATAATACATGTCATGTGATTCTAAAAAGTTTCAATATGATTCATGATATGTCACACCCTCATATCATTAGGTTTCAATAGAAATAGAATCCAAAATTTCTTCAACAGTAACATAATAAATCAATTATAATACCCAATGGTGAAATCAATTCAACTATAATAGTCAAAATTCAAAAAAATCAGAACTCAATTCGAGGCAATTTGGCTTTTCCCTTTACATGGGGTAGCTACTCCTGGGAACAATTTATTACCAAATTCCATTTCATTCCTATATCTATCTATTTTTGTGAAGTATTAAGTCAAACCGGTAAGGAAAATTCCTTTTATACCACTTTGTAACATCCCAGACCCGAATGCTACCCTATGGTGCACTGAGCCCTGTTGGCCACATGGCCTTAAATGCATCTCCCAAAATTAAATAGGTTGTCGACTAGCAGTGAGGTCCTTGGTATGTCAGTGGGGACAATATTCCCTCATTACCAGAGTATCACAACGGAAGTCAAGCATATAGTAAAAAGCAGAAGTGAATAAATAATTAGTAAACTAAAGATATGGGAAGATAGGAATACATATCAGTAACCAGAAGTGTCTCATATACAAAATGATGCATATGTTACAAGTGTCTAGAAAGCATCCATAACAGCACAGGGAAATAAAATACAATACAAGTATCCCAAAAAGTTAACCCAGCATAGCAAGCATCGGCATGGTCCTATGGTCCCTTTCTCTAAATCCAAAATCAAAAAACTGTACTAGGACGCTTTCCCCTATCATCACCTACAGCCATATAATCTATTTGGGTCCCCAAGGAGGCCCAAAACGGGTGTGAGATAAGGATCCCAGTAGGCAACCACCCAAGCCTATCCTTTTCTAATAGCAATTATACAAAGGTTCTAGAAAGTGTAAACAACTAGTATGTATATTCATATGCCCATGGATTAAGTCTACTATAACGTAAAACTGAACATCCCTCAAGGCTACCTACAAAAGAGAGTTACCTTTTAACATGGCCACAATAACCAAGTAAACAAGAAAGTGACATTTCCACACATATATCCATCTATATCAAGCAATCCACAACCATTATTTATAGAGGAAACAAGTGTCGTACGACCATGTCATATAGTGAAATCAAATACCCACGACCTCGTTTTATAATTAAGTGTAGACTGTAAGGACTAGATACAAGGTTTCAGAAAAACAAGGTATCCAAGTAATTAATTCTAGACCACGGAGGGTCGGATCCAAGGAGCATGTGCAAGGCATCCCATAAATTTCCATGGGCATCCCTAGTGGAAAACCGTTTAGGCCCTAGTTGGGGTCATAGGATTATGGCAATAGAAACTCCTACACGAGTCCAGGAAATCCAGATCTAAGGGGTAGAAAGGCTTGAGGCATCCCACGTGTAACACCCCAACCCCATTTACCCAGATTCGGTGCATTATTACATAACATTGGCATGATCACAAAATATCAAGTCTCAAAAGACTGATTAGTTTAGTATCCTTGGAATCACTGGATACATTCATACAGTTTACATTACATCATAAAGTGAAAACTACAACAACATCTTGTCTCCATAGTCATATCCCCTTATAATATCCTTGTAGGTCATTCATAAAATACTTCTTCACATCCTGGGAAAAATAAAACATTGAAAGGGGTGAGCTCGGATGCTCAGTAAGGATAACAATATAACGGAAACTTTCATAAATAAGCATAAAAATTTAAGGAAATGTATAACTAAAACAAAATCCATTTAAACTTGAACTTCTGTATAATATGGAAAAGATAAAATGAAATAATTCCATTTTACTTATTCACATGGATATTCTACTAGTCAAATAATCACATGCAATATCAATAACCCCTTTCATAATGATGGAATGCATAATGCCAGACCATCATAACCACATAGTCAAGGCCTTGTTCCAAGTCTACAAATAATATTTTTTCAAGGCCTTGTGTCAAGACACTAGTTTGTCTCATTAGACCTATCGATGAATCGAGGAGCTATAGTGGGCTCTACCCATCACTTATTAAGTCCAATGCATTCCTCATATGAACAAGTTTAAACATAACATAAACATTCGTATTAAAACTAGCATATGAAATCTCAATACTTTATCCATAAACCATGAATGGTATAAAAATAACACATCCATAGTCAAACATATCACAAAACCTTCATTATAATATGGATGTTTTTTATCATAATAAATCACATTCAAATAAGCTTAAAATCCATCAAAGGATGTTGACATAGATGAAATCAACATTATTTGAGAGAAATATCTCTTTTTTTAAAAATCATTTAAAAGTCACATAATTATAAATTAAAACATTTACTTTGAAAATATTCTTATAAGATTGAAAGTTAAGCTTCTACGATTTTATAATGGCAGAAAATAGCCGCACCTATCGTATAAGATAAAAAATACATTCTTACCTTAATTCTGTAAAAAAGGTTAAAAAGGTCCTTGTTTGGAAAATGACAGAATGATTCCTTTATAAACTTCTAATAAAATGTTAAGAAGGGTATAAATGACATTAACTCATAGTCTGTTAAAAAGTAAGAATGATTTGAAATACATTTTTAAGAAACATGTATGTGGATGATAAAAAGGTCCCAGTAGATAATTACGTATAAACAACCTCAGATAATGAAGAGATTGTGAAATAAACCCTTACCATGTACTTTTCCTTGGTTGAGGGTAGTTTAACCTCCTATATAATGGTGAAATAATTGTTATTAAATAATAAAATAATCATATACATTAATGTGATATCATATATGATCTTTAAACACTGATTGTTAATAATATCATAGTATTATCATCGTTTCGGGTGTTAACAGATTCATTTTCCTTTATATTCTTTGTTATGTACACCGTATTTGTTATGGATGGGATGTATATTATTCATATCCATAATTATATCATGTCTCTAAAAATTATTTTTAATCATCATATGAAATTTAGTCTTGAATGGATTCGATGGGGAATGAATCTTATTGCGTTTGTGGAGACGGTAATTCGTACGTATGCACGAGCGATAATATGATTCTTTTGATATTAAAATAATATATAATTGGATGGTATATCATATATACAGAATAATTATCATGTTATATTTATTATTTACATGAATTACACATCATTATTATACCCATCCAAATAATAATTTTTTGAATAACAAATACACCATGACGTGGAGACGTTAAGCCGTACGTACACATGTATGGTGACATTTCTTTCAAAGGATGGATAAAATACTGAATATGGTAGTCCCATATTTATAATAACATAAAATTTTATATAAGATACTGGATTTATTAATTTAGAATGGTAATAACAAATAAAGAAGAAGTTGAAGAAGAAAGAACTTGAAAGTGGGTGGTGAAAACATTACCTCTTAGTCGGGTTCTTCCTTTTGATTTGATGAAAAGGACTCATTAGTTTGGATTTATTATAAAACTAAGGCCTTTAGTTTAATTGAGGGAAGTTGAGGGGATATTTGGGCAGGTTTTGTCCGATCAAAAAGGATTTGAGGTTTTGAATTATAGGGAAGGGGAAGTGCCCTTTTATAAGAGGGGTGAGGGGAACCTTTGGAAAAGCTATAAATATTATTTTATAATAAATTAATATTCGGTTTCTAATGGCTCCAAAGTAAAATATTTAATGGATAAGGTGGGTAAGGGTATAAATAATTTCAACCAACATATTTTAGAAATGTTTGGGTCACTATATTAACCTTATCATTTATATTTAACTCTTAGGTAAATAGTTTGACATTTACCATGTCTCTTTGTATTTTTAAATTATATAGTTAATAAACATACTATATACCTCCAAGCGACCCCAAAGTGGTAAAGTAATGATACACATATAATTATATAAGTCCTTTGGCTTAACCTTAGATTTTTAGGAATAGAATATCAATTAATAATATAATATTTGTTTTAAAAACTCTTTTATGTCAATTTTGACACTATTGGGTATTTTGTTTTTGATAATTTCATAACAGCATTATTACTTCGAAAAAAATTTATATAACTAATCTTAATATGAAATATTAACCTATAAAATTAGTGGAATTCATAAAAAGTATCAAATTACAATTATTTTGATATTTATAATATCAATTATTTTAATATTTCATTAATTAGGTAATTACTGCATCACCATTGTGTCATAAATAAATTAAATTATTTAATGTCTAAAAATTATAAATAAAATAAAATTATGTAGAAAATATTTTTATATTTCTAATTAATATTTATAATCTAATTTATCTTATTTATAACCCTATATTAAATTTTTTTTTATTAATTAACTTTTGATTTTAACTCTTTTAACGCTTCTTTGAATTAAATATTACTAAATGTCATAATCTAATCCAAGTGGACCTAAGTGATAATATTTTATTCCTAAGGTTGTTTTTGGTCAAGGTACACTTGTCAAATAGAGTTAGGACAAGTGTTAGGGTAATATTAATATCATTTTTACCCTTAATTACACTATTTACTTTTAACCGTGGTAAATAAAAGTAAAACGTTACTATTCACCAAAAATTATTTTTATCTTAATGAAACACATTTTTCTCCTTGATATTAATTGTGTCTCTCGTATTTTCGAAATTCCACTCACAGAAGTAGTAAAATTAAGTTTTATGTGAATTTTTAAATTCTCCTAGGAGGTGGGTAAAAGACGGTGAAAAGTTTAATAAAATTTTTATATATCTAAAATTATTCTAAACTAACTCCAATGAATTACATTAAACTTATATAGGTATTATGTATCTATTTTGACCTTAATTAAATTTATATAAAACAAATAATTATTTAAATAAAAATTCGGTTTTTAACTATAACTCAGTGCTTTTTCACTATTCATCAAAAATCGAATGTTTTCAGAAAAATACCAAAAATTCAACCTAAGATAATTTTGATATTTCGAATCCAAAAATGAAGTCCATTTTTAAAAATAAAATTTATAAAATTTCAAAATGTGGGTATTACTATTCATAACGGCTAGTTTGATTGGTTGTGGTGTGTGTTAGAACACGAAGTTGCGTGCAACACACGCTACTGTAATATTCAAAGAGAAGCATACTGTGGAAGCTTGGGGTGTTACACCACGGAATCTAGACCCAAGGGGAAGAGTCAACCCAATTCATCCACTACCACATTATATATCCATAGATATCATTCCATGTCATCTATCAAACCATTCAATCAAGTATTCAAGCATTCAAATTATGCATTCATAAACAGGTGAGTATATCCACTCATGTCAACAAGCACAAGGCATGAGTATACCCAATAATGAAAAACATTCTTCATTTACAAATAATATGGGCCTACCCTCCCATATAATCCATTTAACATGCCATTAATCATTTACATATAGGTATACCCACCCATTTAAATACATTTCATTTAAGGCAAGCTATAAAAATAGATGAGGCATGACAAGATACTCAAAAATAAAGGAGGCAGTACATCTCCTAAAACTAGATACTCAAGATATCAAGTCATCTAAGGGATTCCTATAATTAGAAAATAATAAGAACATAGCCCTTGGTTGGTTTAAATAGGAAAAAACTAGTTATTCCCTTATGGAGCACCCCTCAGGGAACCTCGAAACGAGCAACAGGTGCCAATGCACAAAAAAATAACCCATGGTCAACTACACTAGGTCCAACTAAATCTACTAAAACCTACTCTCTAAAAAAAGAGACCTCACTGGAAAGTCCAACAGAAGGTATATCATCCAAAAACCCAAAAAACCACGAAAATCCAAAAGAAAGTATAGACCACCTATCTCGCCTCGATAGTAGACAACTCATCCAGTATCGGGCCCTGATTTGTATCGGTTTGAAAGAAATCTGAAGAACTGAAAAAGAATGTAATATTACGTCATATGATCCAGAATCAAAAAAATTTAGTTGTTGTTCTAAAGAATCAAGAACGACTAAAAATAAATTTTGGCCTTACTGATGTGGATTTGTAGAGACGATTGGAAAGCAAAATTGAATTCAGACGAAGATCGGGCTCAAAGGGATTCTTAGGTACCAAAGTGAAGCTCTACAGAGGCCACCTATGTGTAGGAGAAAGAAAACCCCTTTTTGTTTAAAAAAATTATTTTAATTTAGTTTTTTAAAAAAACACACAGCAAGGGTCGCATGGTTTACTAGCAGGGTTTCCCAAACCGTGCGGAAACTGTGCACACCTCTCTTATTAAGAAGATCGCTTCGCATAGTTACCCTTCATGGTTTTACAAACTGTTCGGTAACCGTGTGGAACCGATCCATACGAAACCTAATCTTTTTCAGACCTCTCGCATAGTTTACCAAAACCATGTGCAAGCCGTTCAAAAACGGTGTGCCAAGTCAATTCTAAACAAAACAATTTTTACAACCTTCGAAGAAGACCCAAACACCTCCATAACACCCATGATCAATATAAGCATTCACATAAGGCCATAACAAGGCAATTAAACCTAAGAGAAAAGGATCTATAGCTCCTACGAAAACCCATGTTCTTACAATATTCTCCCCCTCAACATGTTCATTATGTCTTTTCATACTTCCTCTTCAAAATAAAAAATCTATAAATTCATCCCAAAGCTGATCAGTATCACATTCCATTTTATTCAAAAATAAATCATAAAAAATTACATGAATTGATTATTTAATAACCATTTTTCTTTTATTGTAAACACTATATTCCTTATAATTGTCTGAATACCCAACGAATAGGGATTAATTATATTTTTCATATAATTAATCTAAAGAAACCATAGTATTGGGAGGAAAAACATTTCATCAAAAAACACTAAAATTACCATTTTTAGGTATCAACCCTTATCAAAGTTCATAAGATTTCTTTTTTAAAAATTAATTAAAATATTATTATTGGTAACATAAGACGATTGTTTCAAATATTCATTCAAAAAATATTTTTTTAAATTATACTCATTTAGCATGGACATTTCTATTTAATGAAGTGTTCTATTTTTCCTTGCTACTGCACAATTTTTTTGTGGTGTTCTAGGGGATAAAAAAATATGAAAATAGTTATTTAATTCACAAAAACAATATAAATTTATGATTCTATAATTAACCACCATGATCACTTAAAATTTAATTAATTAAGTTTCATGTCTCATTATGAACCAATTTACAAAAAGTGATAAAATTATATAATTGTTTTTATTTGGATGTAATAAAATAAACCCATGTTTATCAAGTAAAATAATCAATAATAATAAAACAATATCTATTTCCTCAAAACAAGAATATTTGATAGATCTAAATAAATAAAAATTAATATGATCAAGAGGCCTTACAAATTTTACTTCTTTAATTGACTTGAAACTACTTCTATATTGTTTTACATTAAAAAAGATAAAAACAATTACAATCCTTTTATGTTATTGTAGTGGAATAATTTTTTGGTTCTTGGATAGCTTGTGCATCAACATAAAATTTTCATTTCCAAACGTCCTATGCCACAAGATATTATCAAATTATACAACATTAAAATTATTTTAATTTTGTTCATTTAATTCAATAAATAATAATTAAATAAATGTTTATTTATGTTTTCATAAAATAAAATAGTTTTATATTTAAATAAAATTCAACAATCATTTTGAAATTTATTCTATATTCCATCATCACATAATTGTGAATTTTTTGTTAAATTATTTTTCAAAACATCAACATATAAGAATTTATAAGCAGTAACATAATTTTGGATTTCAACCTCACTGTAACCTTTTACCTTCCCTTTAAAATTTTCATAGAAATTAAAATTACCTAAATCAAATATATTGAATTATATAAAGATTTATATATCACCAAACATATGTCTTGGGTGATCATAATACATATACCAAATTTCCTTTCAGATTCTTCCAATACACATTTCCTACCTAAATATTTTTAAGGTTGTTTTGGTACCCATGGAAATCTGGAACCAATGGGATTGAAATAAGAATTCAAAGGAATAAAAATTGATTAAAAACACTTTATTATTTGAAATATAGATATTAATGATTTATAAACTACAGAATTTTCATGTCAAAGATAATGTGGAAATATTAATTAGTTATCACTTGTATAATGAACTTTCATTTGAAATCTAAAACGTGTAGCAATAGATGTACTTCCATTATTTATCTTAACAAATAAAGTCTCTTATATTTTGGGTAAATTATTATCATATCCGAGATGGGATATTTTTTTGTTCATTTTATTGAAACTTATCATTTTGTCAATGATTTCACTACCTTGAACATAAATGGATATATATTACATTAATCATTCAATTTCATTCATGATCTATTTTTTATCATTATAAAAATATCAAAGTTCCACACACTATCTTCATGGAATTTAAACATGAAATCAATTTATCTAATTACTTTTTCATTTTTTCACAATTGGTTTTTTTAGATTTTCTATAGAATATCCTAGAAATTAATGAGTAGTTTTTAAGTCTTCATGGACATATTTTTATCAATTATTATTTTTCTTGAAGTCCAATCTTATGTTTACTCTTAAGGTTATAATATAAAATAGTGGTCCATTCCACTTTATGATAAATTATTTCAACCACAATGTGAAATCCATATTCTATTGGATTTTTTAGAATTAAATTCAAAAGAAGGATAATAAGTAGAATAAATTTCTTTATTTGAATAATATATAAAGAAAACACTTTCAACAACATTTTCTCCAAAAAAATCTACATTATATCTTTAATACTCAGTAAATCTATATATGGACTACATTTTATTCTTTTCCTTCTAGTATTTATTCCTCTTATTTTTTTATTCATTAATATTTTGTAGTCAAGATTGGTGTGCCCCATTTTTCTACACTCATAACATTTTACATATTGAGCATCATTTGGAAATAAATTTACTTTTTCCTTTATTCCCTTTAGGATATTCTATTTGGGATCTTCTATAATATAATTTCTTCTTTTTATGTCCTTTATTTGTGAATGATGCAGTATCATTACTATCACTACTCTATATCTTAGAATCAGATGACTAAGTAAAAACATCTGATATAAAATAAATTCCCTTATTATTTAGATTATCTTATTAATCAATATTTTTCTGTTCTAAAAAATATTATAATAATAATCTAATATCTTCATCAAGTGTATAATCCATGAATTTCTTACTTTCAGCTATATCATCCTTTTTAGCAAGCTAATTCATTGGAAGTGATCTAAGTACTCTTTCAATAAGACCATTAATTTATATAGTTTCTCCTAAATAAATAATACCACTTACAATAATAGTAAATCTATGGAACATTTAATTAAATGTTTTTACATGACTAATTTTAAATTCATTATATTCAACACTTAACATACCCAACATTATTCTAATAAACTTATCTGAGCCAAGATGTGTAATGTGTATCATTTTCTAGATGTCATGGGACATTTTATATGTAGATAAAAGACTATAAAAATTTATATTTACTTCACAATATAAAATATTCATCCTCTTTTAATTCAAGACATACATTTCCATCTCATTGAAAACTAGTGATTCAGGTTCACCTTCAAGTAGTTTGTATGTTTTTCCATGATTTTTCTGTGATTTATTCTATATTTATTTAGAAATTATTTAATCTTTGATTTCCAATAGTTATAGTCTGTACAATAAAAATGAGGCATTCTTTGATGTATCCAACCACAATTTGAACTTTTTAACACTATCCAAAATAAAATCTTTTACCCTAGACTATTAAGATTGGGAATGGTTAACCAAAATGATGATATCTATTAATATTTGAGTCTAAATTTGATACCAATTGTTGGTATGATGTTAATATGGAATATAGTCATTATGGGGGGTGAATATGCCCTTTTTAATATGAGTTTAAATGTAATTTTAATGTTATAATGTTAATTATGTGGAATTTAATAGAAAGTGAACACTTTTATTTTTATAGTGGTGTAGATCTAAATGATCCATCTATACTCCTCACCCCTTTCTTAAACTAAAAAATATGACAGTAACTATCAATTGAATATTTTAATAATTTTTTCACACTTAGAGACACAACAAAATTACAAATCCATTTCCCTCTAGAGAATTAAACCCAAAAATATCCATCATTTTTCAATCCTATTGTCCCATCATGATAAATCCTACCTTTTCCCACCCAAAACCACAACCCAATGCCCAATTATTGTTTGAGATTCATAACCCATTGTCCTATATTTTAATGTGTAGTATAAACCATTATAGATATTTTCTAAAAAGAATAGAATAAATTAATTCTATATAACCAAATGAATACTTCAATGTCTAAGTATTGCAGAAGAAATTAATTCTTTATCCAAAAAGGACTAAAGAATTGATGTTCTGTGGAGAGTGTTATTTGATCACCAAACTATGTCCCACTTCTATAGTTCATGAATATCCTCTATCATGTCATAGTATTTTTCACATGATCTTTCAACTCTATATTTAATGAGTTTCCTCATTCCCCACATATTTAAAATTTTAAGATCATTGAATCTATTTTTTCTCGATGAAAGAGTGGATCTTTTCAAATAAACAAACTATATCAAAGGTGTCCCTTCTTATTTCCCAAATAATATTCCATGTGTAAATGAAAAATAACATTCATGTATGTCATCTTCTTTTGTTTTGTAAACCAAATACAAACTATATAGTGGAACTCATTAGAATATTTAATATCGAAATAATATATAGGTATTAATATCAAAGGGAAACTCTCTAATAATATTTAAGATTGGATCTTTATATTTTAACCAGATTGAGTTTAAATATGTCAATTTTGAAAATTGTATTATGAACTACTAAACATGATGAATCCAATTTAAATATCATTTAATTTATCTTAAAATAATTTAAAACATGTTCTCATGGATTCTATATAATTATTGAGTAATTTTGAAATAAAAAATTTAACAATATTAATATAAAACATGCAGAAAATGAAAATTTGAAACAAATGAAAAAATATATCATATTTCATTTATTATGAACAACATATAAAATTTAATGTAACAACCTTTCACCTTTCTATCAGGTATTTTTTGATCATTTATTTTTATTTTCTTTTTCATTCATTGAGTAAGTTTGAGAAGGAATTTTAAGGATACCTGTAATGTTGAAGTTTGAGATTAGTTGGAATATTTAGTATAAAACAATCAGTTTCTAATGTCTCATGAGGATTTATATGTCATGTAATAGTGTTACACATCATGATATAATAATCTATAATATTCCATTAAATGGGTACATATAGTGAAAGGTTAAACTCCATGTACATCTTATATGCTATGTAAATACATAAAACCAGTTTTTTAATAAAAGGAGACGGGGTTTTTGGCATATCTGGTTCTCAAAAATTAAACGATTTGTAATTGGGTTATACACCTTGTAAAATCCCATGAATTAGTTTTATGAAGTTTTTTCAGACAAAATTATAATTTCCACCCTCCATGTTTCCTTTCTCTCAACTTAAAATCACTTACTAAGTGATTTTGGAGCCCTCCAACCCTTACAAATAGTTTCATTCTATGATTGATCATCATTTGAGTTGTGGTGTGTCTCTCTGAGTAAGCAGTATTCCAGTATCTTCCATGTATCTCTATTTTCCTCCTGGATTTTGATAATTCATCTTGGTAATGATGTATCAAAACTATATTTTTTGGAATCCCGACTCTAGTTTGAGTTCCAAGATATTTTGTGCCTTAATTTTCTTTTGGTGAGTCCCTTTGCTGTCGATGTGTTTTCATAGAAAAGGAATGTGGTTCCATTTAAGATTTTCCAATTGATTAAACCTTTAATTTATTGTCTTTTAAATGTCTTTCAATTTATTTTTGAAAAAACCTTTTCGATGTGAATTGTAACATTTATTATACATGGCAAGGAATTTTGGGAAAACCACCATTTCCCATAGAATCAAAATTTCAGTTTTAATTTTATATTGATAGAATATATAAATTTATTTGACAATTAAATTTTGAAAATAATTTAAATTGAATTGATAAAAACATGTTAATTAATTTTCATTGAAAACAAATGAAAGGATTAAAAACCAAGGTTTGGTTTTGAATGTGAATTGGCATGTTGAAAAGGAAGTGGTTGATTATGAGGTATTTTGAAATGAAATGATTTTAAATTTTTCGTTGGATCTATTGAGCACATGAGAGCTCTTGTAGTTAGTGGTTTATTTGGAAAAAACATATCGTGATGAAAATTCTCTAGAAACAGATTGATGATTTAAAAAACTACAAAAATTATGGTTCAATATATCATATCCCCAATGGGATGTTGATGGGTCCTATACGGTGTGAGCCTGAGGGATGTGTGTACACATAATTCCCATGATCATTGATATTAGATGTGTGAGGATCATATAATTAGGAACTATAGTACTATAGACTGAATGACCATGGTTTTTATTGTGATTACATTGATGTATACGACATTGACTATGAAACTATTTTACTCATGGCTAATTATTTATAAAAATTGATTTATAAAATTTGTTTATTTAATTCTTGTTTAAAATGATTTCCATTGTTTTAAATTAAATGTATTTTTTGTTTTAAATAATAAAACTTACTTGTATAATTTTTTAATAAACATGGAAGGGTGATTTATTTTAATGTGGAGTTATCTTATTATTGACCACATTGTGAGATCCTACAGGGCTTTATAGCTCACACACTTCCTTTTCCTTCAGTAATTTGTAGATTTTCTCCTGCAAGGTGCATGTAAAAGGAAGACGCCTCTTAGAGGAGGTGGATGTTATTGATCTCTTAAGGAATGGAGTGATGTGTACCTTGTGATGTGGTGTTTTTATTTTTTTACATTTGGTACATTGAAGATGTATTTTTTGTGTTTTTTGATATGCCTATTTGGTTTTTGGAACTATGTCCTTTTGGAGTTGTTGATCATATTAATATTTACCTTTTTCTTCCACTTTTTTTAGAAAAATTAATTTCTAAATTAATTTTTTATAATTCTAGGTGCTAGTCGCCAGCCCATTGGGATCAGGAATTCCCCTCGAGCTATGTCAATGTCGGATCGAGTGCCATTCTATCAGGTTATTTTGGCTGGTTTTTGAAAAAGTTTTATCAAAGGTCTATGTTATGGATCTTGGATTGATATTAGTGTGCAGTTGAGAAATCTGGTAGGGATGTAAGAGGTAGTTTCAAGGGAGTGTCTGGCCATCTATCATCTTAATGGGCCATAAGTTACCATGGGTGGTTTGGGAAAGGGGACTTGATGACTAGTTCTAGTGTTTTCCCTTATTTTTATTTGGATAGTTTGAAATCCAAATCATGTTTATCTATATAAGGGTATTAATTACTCTTGTTGATATTGTTTGACTATTTATCTGAATTATCTTCTGATGTTTTCAAATTTTCTTACTGATGTTGTGTAGCTTCATGTCTCCAATAATACATATGAATATGATCTATGATGAATCTTATAATGAACCATAGTGGTAAAATCCTCCCATGTACTAGAATCTTTGTGAGGATATTGTGTGTGTGTTCCAAGCTATTTTATAAGAAACGACACCCGTACTCACTCAGGCTCCAGATATAGAACCTTGGAGGGATGAATCTCAAAATCATGCTTCATAGTTCCTTCATTAGAAACCACCTAATTTCCAAGGGTATAATGATCCTCATGAAGTTGATGACTAGTTGATAAAGATGAATATTCCCTTTGAATTCTTTGAAACTCTCCAATATATTATCGTAAAATGTTCTACCTTTAAGCTTGAGGAACCTGGAAGGAGATGGTTGGACTCAATGGTGATAAAAATAAGTATAAGGGTTTAGAGTGTAACAACATTAAGTTTCTCTTCACTAGATTGGTCTATCCAAATTCTATGGTGTTGGCTAAGTCTATGGATTTTTTCAAACATGAGCAGGATAATAGGACCATGAATGAATATACAAGCAGATTTACTAAGCTAGTGCACTTTTTTCCTGAGATTTTATAAAATGAGAAGATTCTGACTCAATGGTTTGAGAAGAGATGTTGATATTATATTCATTGTTAGGTTTTATTATAGAATATATCTTCTTATGATGATGTTCTAGATAAAGAATTGATTTTTAAACATGATCTAGCTATTATGTTAGGTTTGATCTGAGTTTATTTTTCTCCCATTGGAACTTCTTTGAGTTCCCATAACAGGAAGAGAAATCCTGATGAGTCTTATGGTGGATCTTGAGAGCATGGATCTTATAGAACTCTTCTACTACCTGGCAGAGGCACATTGACTTGATAAAATTAAGGAAACATGGTAATTCAAAATAGTTTTTCATAGAGAAAGCTATGATTTTTTGTTCCTATGACCATTCTAGAGACCTATAGAAATTATGCTATATCATCTCTACACAGCGTAGTTTCATGAGATCATCATCAACCAAAATTATTGAGGTGGAATAACATGATTCAATATCTAAGGGTTTCTATCCATAGAAATATATAATGAAGCTCATTCACATAGTGAAAGACTCTACTAAGGAATCAAATATAGTTACAATGACTCTAAGATGTACAATCACAAGAGCCTCATCTTTAGTGACTTGTTTATTTAACACTGGTACATCTCACCCACTCATTTCAATTCATATTTTTAATATTATAAATCTTCCTATGAAGATTTTATCATATGTTATGGATATCACTACACCCCTCGGAATAAAGAAAGAGTAAGGTCTTCATTGTTCTTCTTTTGTTTTCTCATTATCAGATACCGAACTTACCTGGAATTTTTTGGTTCTTCACATATAAACACTATATTCCATTTTTGATATGGATTGTCTTGCTGTTAATAATACCCGAATTGATTATTATCTTCGATAGGAATTATTTATGTTTCTTTATGGGGTGTTCTGAATATTTCATGGACAATGGGACCTAAGGTCTAGTTGATCCGAACCTTCATATCTAGATTTTGGGGACATTATAGCAGTGTTTTCTTTTGAACTGGAGTATTAGTCCTTTAGTGGTGATCTCCCTCCAACTGTAGTTGAGTTTTCTAATTTTTTTTCTTTTTACTACTTTGGTTTTCCACTAGTAAGGGACGTATATTTTTATATTAATTTGGTGCATAAAACTCAACCAGTGTATCTTCCTTCATAACACATGGAACTAGTTGAAATTAAAGAGTTGAACACTCATTTAGATGATCTATTAGAGAAAGGCTTTATATTCTTGATTGTGTCAACCGTTGGTGGTGCATATTCTCTTTTCTAAGAAATTTTATTGAGCACATCATTTATGAGTTAATTACCAGAGGCTCAACCAAGTTATGGTAAAGAATAAATATATATTTCCACATATTCATGATATGTTTGACCATTTGAATGGGGAGAAGTGGTTATCGAAGAATGATCTTTGATTTGATTATCACCATTTGAGAATAAAATATCCTAACATTCAAGAAAATTCATTTAGAAGTAGGTATGGATCTTATGATTACCTATTCATTCCATTTGGTCTAACCAATGATCTTTTAGTCTTTATCACATTGATGAATAGTAACTCCCATGAGTATCTTGATACGTTTTTATGGACTTTATGGATGAAATATGAGTTTAATATAAGTTTTAGGAGGATCATGTCCATCATTTTAGAGGATTATTGGAATTGTTGAGAAAAAATCATCTCTATTCCATGATATCAAAATGAAATTTCTTGATTTAGGAAGTTAAGTTCTTGGGAGACATGGTCTTAAAAAATGGTATTTCATATGATCTTGAGAAGATAAATGATGTTATTTCATGGGAAGAACCTCATAATTTTTTTGGAGATTCAAAGCTTCCTATGTCTAGTTTGATATTATCATCTGTTCAAAAAGTATTTCTCAAAGTTGGCCTCTCTGATGACTGCTCTAACTCAGAAGGGTGTAACAATTTCCTGGGATGATAAATTTCCAACAAAAAAATGTTGATCTAAACTTTATTTTGAATTCTCTATTGGTTTAAACTCCTATATAGGTTAGGGAAGGCTATGTGGTCTTCTATGAGGTATTAAGTTCAGGTTTGGAACATGTTCTAATGTAGGGTGGTCATGTTGTTTCCTATGGCTCTTGAAAGCTTAGGATACATGAGTGGAATTATCCAATCTGTGACCTTCAACTTGTAGTTGGGATACATGAACTTAACTATTGGAATTATTACCCATTTTGATAATGTTTCACTATATTATTGAAACACATGATCATGAGTTATATCTTATCTATAAAATATTTTAGTCTCCGCAAGAGTCACTGGGTGGAGTACCTATAATATTTTTATTTCAATATTTCCTATTCCCAAAGGAAAATGATTTTCATTGATGATGCATTGAGTATGAACCTTTTGAAAGAGATTGTGAATAAATCATCATAAGAGTGGAACTTGATGGATCTTTTTAACCAATTTCATATAGGAGTTCTTAAAATAGGGGTTGAGGTTTTCTTGGATAGTGTTCATTTGACCTACACACTTCTCAAGATGGTTCTTCAATAATATTAACTTGATAATGAATTCCATGGCATTGGGAACTCTTTTTATAGTGTGGAGACCATTGCTATGTGGTCCTTCTCCATGAAGTGTATGCTATGTTCTCATAACTGGTACATTTTTCCATTACGTATAAAGAAATATGTGATGGGTGGTTATTGTAATTTCCAGTGGGGAGTTGACCTAAGAACCGAAAATATATTTTATGAAATATAGTGACTATTTTGGTGACTGAGTATGAGATGAGAAAATGCTATCATTGTTTTCCACTTATATACTTTCCAACATGTTTATCCCAATCATTAGAGACCTTTGGGTTTAGTTCGCCTACTTCCATTGTATATATTGAAGAGGGATGAGATTTCTATAGACATTATAGGTTTTTTCCACGTACATAGAGAAAGAATATTTCAATTTGGGTTATGGTTCATGGGATGACCAAATTGGATCACATTATACCAGTTCATGATACAACCAATGTTGAAGAGCTAGGAAATCTCTATGTGAGAGATATTTTTTGTTTAAAAATAGTTTCTTCTACTATAATTTCTAATAGATATACCCATTTCACTTTTATTTTTTGTAGAGTCCTTTAGGAGGCACTGGGATCTTAGGTTCATTTGAGTATGACATAAAATCCGCATACATATGGATAGACAGAGAGAGATATAATGACTTATGAGGATATGCTATGTTCCTCATCCTCAACATCAGTGGAAATTGGAAGGACCATTTGACACTGGTTGAGTTTTCTTATAACAATATTTAATATTCCATGATTATAATGGATCATTTTGAGGAATTGTATGGTTGGCCTTGTAAATCTTTGTAGTGTTGGATAAAGATAGGTGAAAATTACTTGGTTAGACTAGCTATATTTCAGGAGATGATAGTGGAGATTTAGTTGATTCATCAAAGGATGTGGATGGCATAGATTTAGTATAAGTATTATGAGAATCATTTTAGATGACTGTTGGAATTTTCAGTTGGTGATCAGGTGCTCCTGAAGATTCACCAAATTTGGGTCATCGATGGGTTGGGAGGAAAGTGAAGATTGCTTTTCATTTTGTGGGTACTTTTTAGTTTGTTGGGAAGGTGGGGAAATTTGATTATTATTTAGACTCTCACCATAGTTGATGTCAATATATAACATGTTCCATGTATCGTATATATGGAATTATCTTTCTGATACATCTCACATTTTGAGCTACAGTGATATTGATTTTGATCCAGATTTATCCATGAATGAGCATCCAATGATGATTGTTGATTCTTTGGGAAAGGTACTGCTTGGGTGGAAGATACCATTATTCTTAGTTCTATGGCATCTTGGTTCATGTTCTAAGGATACATGGGATCGTGAGGCACTAATGAGAGAGTAGTAGCCTCACCATTTTGAAATAGAAGCTTAAAAATAGTATTTTTGGGGACATCGTGTTTTTATGGTGGGGAGGTTGTAACACACCATTACCATTCTATCTTTTATGTTTTAAACTTTTCTTTGGATTTCTGTTCTCATTGGTTGAGTGAGGGTGATAAAAAAATGGGGGGACACATGTAATGGTAAATTCAATGATTATTTTTAATTTTCATCCTAAAACCATCTATTTCTACAGTTTTATTGGGATTTACATGTCATGTAATGGTGTTAGACGACATGTAATCATAGACTAATACATTCCATTAAATGGTTACACAATATGAAAGGTTACATGTCATTTATAGAAAAAAATCCTTGTAAATATTATAAATATGGTTATTAATAAAGGGTGATGGGTTTTTCAACATATTAGGGACTCAAAAAATTGCAAGACCTGTAATTGGGTTACACATATTGTAAAATATGGGGTTTAATTTTATGAATGATCGGCTGAAATTAATATTTCCTACCTTTAGTATTATTTTACCATGAACTATAGGCTCTTTATAGGTAATTTTGGTGCCCTCCAACACGTCCATATCATTTCATTCATCGATTGATCATCATTATGGTTGTGGTGAATCTCTTCGGGTAAATGGTCTTCCTATATCTTCTATCTCTATCTCGCTCTATATTTTCCTCTTGGATTTTGATAGTTCATATTGGGAATGATGGATATAAATTATTTTTCTTGAATCTTGTTCATAGGTTGAGTTACTGGATCTTTTTTCCCTTCATTTTCCATTGTTGAGTTCCTTTGTGGGCCCTATTGTAACACCCCAATCTTCCACGGTGCATTTCCCTTTGAATAATGCAATAGCTTGCGTTGTACGCAACTTCGAGATTCTGACACATCGCGACCAATCAAAATAACCGTTATAAATAATAATACCCAATTTTTAAAATTTTATAAATTTTATAACTAAAAATGGACTTCCTTTTTGGGTTCACAATATCGAAATTATATTAGGGTGAATTTTTGGTGTTTTCTGAAAACATTCAGTTTTTTATGAATAGTGAAAAATACTAAATTTTAATTAAAAACAACTTTTTTAATCAATATAATTTAAACTGATAAATTATACTATTGAGTGGTTTTTAAGAATAATTATATTATATTTTTACCATTTAATCCAATTTTGGTCATTTGACATAATTTCACATTTAAACTGGACATAAGCAAATGTCAATCTTTTGATACTTATTATTCCTTAAAAACATAATTTTTGTTTTGACAACTTGAATTAATTTTAAATTAATTTCTGCCACTTCGGTGTTTTGAATTTAAAAAAATGGATTCCATATTTAGAATCATTAGATCCAACTTTTTCAAATAGGTAACTTTTATTTTTATACATTTTGAATAATTACTTCGGTAAATATTTTATTTACCATGGTTAAAGGGTAAATCCGGTAAATAAGGGTAAAAAATAATATTATAATAATATTAAATTACCCTAACACATGTTCTAATGCTATGTGATGATACATTTTCAAACATGGGAATTCATGGGTCGATTTTGGGACCCCATAGAGCCACTTGTAAGAGATAATGCCACTTTATATTAATTAAGTTAAAATAAATACGAAAATGACATAAGCATATATCTTTTAGTAAAACAATTCTTACATAGGTTTATATATGTTATCTCTTCGACTATAAATATTAATTAGAAATATAAAAATATTTCCTACATGATGGTATTTTGTCTATAATTTTTAGTCATTGAATAATTAAATTTATTTATGACACAATGATGATGTAGTATTTTCCTTATTAATGAAAGAATCAAATAAATGGTATTATAGATGTTAAAATAAATATAATTTGAAAGTTTTGATGTCATAAAAAAAATTCTAGGTTAATGTGACATTTTATTATTGATTAAATGAATTTTTTTCGATGTAATAATGTTGTTATAAATTAAACAAAAACAAAATAGAAAATAGTGTCAAAATTGACAGAAAAGAGTTTTTAAAACAAATAATATATTATTAATTGATATTCTATTCCTAAAATTCTAAGTTTCATAGAAAGGTCTTAAATAATATTATATATGTCATTAAATAACCACTTTATATTATTTTATAAGTTTATAGTAATTTTATTAACCATTTAATATAAAAATACAAAGAGACATGCTAAATGTCAAACTAATTAACTCAGAGTTAAATCTAGAAGATAAGGTTAATATAGTGGACCAAACCTGTCTAAAACATATTGGTTGAGTGATTTTAGACCCATCCCCACCTTATACTCGAAATAAATCATTTTTGAGCCATTAGAAACCGAAAATTATTCTATTATAAAATTATATTTCAATCTTTTTTTAAGGTGCCCCTCACCCCTCTAATAAAAGGGCACTTCTCCTTCTCTCAAATCCACGCCTTAAAAGCCATTTGGCTCAGACAACCCCTGCACAAATATCCTCTCAACTATCCTCCCTTAATCCTATAGGCATTCCCTTCGTCTGAAAAACTACCTATGGGGCCCTTTTGATCAAATCAAAAGGAAGAACCCGGAAATGAGGTAAATATTTCATCACCTCTTTCATGTTCTTTTCTTATTCCACATCCTCTTTCTTTGTTTTTTCCATTATAAAATAATAAATCCAGTATCTTCTATATAATTTGATGTTATTATAAAAATGGTACAACCATATTCATTATTTTATCCATCCTAGGAATGACATTTCACCATACGTGCGTACGTACGGATTACCGTCTCCACGAACGCGATGAGATTCATTCCCCATCATATCCATTCAAGACTAATTTTTATTTTGTGATTAAAAATAATGTTTAAATACATAACATAATTATGAATATTAATAAGATACATCATATCTGAAACAAAAATTACTTACATAACAAACCATATAAAGGAAAACGAATCAATTAACACCCGAAATGATGATACTACTGAAATATAATTAACAAAGGAATACTAGAAGATCATATATGATATCATATTAATGTATATGGTTCTTTTATAATTTAATAAAAATTATTTCACTGTTATACAAGAAGTTAACCTACCCTCAACCAAGGAAAAGAACAAGGTAAGGGTTAATTTTACAATCTCTTTATTATCCGAGATTGTTTTTACGTAAGTATCTACTAGGATCTCCTTATCATCCACATCCATGCTTCTTAAAAATGAATTCCAAAACATTTTTATGATTTACTAGACTATGGGTTAAATTAATTTATACCCTTTTGACATTTTATAAAATGTTTTAAAAGGAATCGTTCCGTCGTTTTCCATACAAGGTACCTTATGACCTTTTCGACAAAATTAAGGTAAGAATGTTTTTTTAACTTATTTGGTGGGTGGAGCTATTTTCTGCCATTATAACACCTTTGAATCATCCCTTAAAAGCTTATAATAATATTTCCAAAATAAATGTTTTATTTTAAATTGTTTTAAAATAGAAAGAGGCATTTCTTTCCAATAGTTTCATTTCATCTATGTCTACATCCTTTGATAGATTTTCAACTTTTTTGAAGTTGATTTATTATGATACAAATCTTCCATATTGTATTGAATGTTTTGTGATATGTTTGACTGTGAATGTGTTATTTTTATACCACTCATATTTTATGGATAAAGTATTGACATTTCGTATGCGATTTTTAATATGAATGTTTATGTTATGTTTAAAACATTTCATATGAGGAATGCATTGGACTCAGTAAGTGATTGGTGGAGCCCGCTATGGCTCCTCGATTCATCGGTAGGTCTCATGATACTAACTAGTGTCTTGGAACAAGGCCTTGAAAAAATCTTATTTGTAGTCTTGGAATCAGGCCTTGACTATGTGGTTATGAGGTCTTGCATTATGCATTCCATCATTATGAAAGTGGTTATTGATATTGCATGTGATTAATCAACTAGTAGAATATATATGTGAATATGTAAATGTCATTATTTGATTTTATCTTTCCATATTATGATTAAGTTCAAGTTTTAAATGATTTTTTTAGTCTCATAAATTTCCTTAAATTATTATGCTTATTTATGAATGTTTTTTCTATATTGTTATCCTTACAGAGCATCTGATCTCACCCGTTTCTATGTTTTATTTTTCCCAGGATGTGAAGAAGTATTTTATAACTGACCTACATGGATAGTCTGAGGTTATATGAGTATGGTCTATGGAAACAATGTTGTTACAGTTTTTCATTTTATAATTTAATGTTAAAATTATGAATGTATCTAGTATTTCCAAGGCTACTAAACTGATTGGTCTTTCGGGACATGATTTCCTTTATCATGCCAATGTTATGTAATAATGCACCAACTCTGGGTAACTGGGGTCAGGGCATTACAGTTGGTATCAGAGTAAGTTTAGTATAGCCCTTAGAATCTATATTTAGATAAACTCTAATTAGAGCACATTACCCTAAGATAGACTTGGAGTATTAGTGTAGAAGAACTTCTTAGAATTTTGGTATTGTAGAGATTTTGTGAGTTTTCCAAGCAATACATACCTATTTGGATATGAGTAGGTAGAGGTGGCTTTGGCACAGATGTACCTAGGGTTAAAACCCGAAAACACCTCTTTGAGCTAGACTCAAACGGGAACTGGTGCACGACAACGAGCCTTGTTGCACTCTTGGTTACTACACTCCCAGGGGATATGCTGAGGAAAATTCTCATTTTCTTTAAATATCATTATGAAGGGTTTATGAGTATATAATTCCTCAAATAAAAGATTTTTATGATTATGGATTATATCCATACACTATTCAGTTTATGTTGAGTGTTTTACAATTTTGGAATTATGTATTTTGATTCATAAACTAATCTAGTTTATGCCATTTTTTAGAAATGGCACCTAGTGGAAGGAATTGAAACTGTATCAACTCACGTAATACATGTAGGGATTTCCCTCCTACTCAAGATAATTATAGTGGAGCTGGTAATGCAACTGGTGCTGATCAGATTATCACCATACTAGGACAACTCACTCAGGATAGGAATAATAACCTTACCCGTATGGAGCACCCTTATCCATAGCATGGAGGATCTATGTTATATCATTTCATGAGGAAAAAACCACCAACATTAAATGGGAGTACAAATCCATTATTATTTGAGCCATGGATAAATTCCTTAGAGAAAATATTTCATGCCTTGGGGAGTAGGGAAAGGGAAAAACTTGTCATGGAAGTTTACCGCCTCACTGGAGATGTTGATCAATGGTGGTCATTGATTCAAAACAAAAAGGAAAGAGATTAAGTATACAATATGTAATGGAGGTAGTTTAAAGGGATTTTCTTAGAAAAATACTTTTCTCGTGACCATCAAGCAGATATAGGAAGGAAATTTCTGAGTCTAAGGAAAAAGGAGGATGAGAATGCTGCAAAGTATGAAGCTAACATTACAAGGTTAGTGAGGCATGATGTAGATTATATACTTAACCCAAGAAGTAATATTGATCATTTAATTTATGGGTTAAAACCATTTCTCCATCAAGAATTAGTCACACAATCCTTCTTGTCATATGAAGACATTGTCTCATGTGCTATCAGGATAAAAAATGAATTCTCTAAGTCTTACGACTTTAAATAAAATCAAGAGAAGAAGATATCTGTTGAATACTATGGAAATAAAAATAAGGGGAAGAAGGGAAAAGTTGAATATCCATCCTGTAGTAAATATGGAAAGAAACACCCTGGTACTTTCCTAAAGGGAATGAGAGTCTGTTACAAGTGTGGTGAAAAAGGCCACCAAGCTCATGATTGAAAGGGGGAGAAAGAGGCTGTCAATTTTGAATGCTACAATTGTAGAGAAAGGGGGAATTATGAAAATTAATTTCCTAAGCACCAAAGAAACTTATCTCAGAAAAGGAAAAGGGATCAAGGCCAAGCTTATACTATCACTACTGCTAAGGTTGAAGCTCCGAAAGACATAGAGTCAGGTAATTTAATGGTTTTCTCAAGTTTAGAAATTGCTTTATTTGATTCTAGATCATCACATTGTTTCATATCTTCCTATATTTCTATGAAAATTAGATATTTTCAATTTGATTTAACACGGAAGTTATCAGTCAAAACTCCGAAGGGAAGTATCATTACAACAAAGTTTTGTGGATCAGTCCCTATTAGGGAATATAAAGGCTATTCATCTATTGATCTCATCTTCATACCCATGATTGAATTTGATATAATCCTCGGTATGGATTGGCTTTTGGAACATGATACAAAAATTTATTTTAAGAAGAAGGAGGTTACTATTTTTGATGATGATGATAAAGAACACCTTATCATTAGAGCATAACCGTGACCACCTAATTATTATCTTGATATACCCCTAGTAGATCCACTAAATTCAATTATTGGGGAGGAAGAGAATGAAATAACTGTGGGTGAGGAAATTAATGTTCAAATATAATATGTACCTATTGTTTAAGAATATGTAGATTTGTTTCTAAAATATTTACTTGTAAATCCTCCAAAATGAAAAATTGAGTTTTCCATAGATTTAATTCCTGGTTCAAGGCCCATATCGAAGACCCCTAATAGAATGAACACTGTGGAATTAGTGGAACTAAAGAAAAAACTAAGGTAATTGAGTAATAAGGTATTTATTTTCCCTAGTGTTTCTCTATGGGGAGAACCTTTCCTTTTTGTTAATAAGAAAGATGGATCTATGAGGTTGTGTTATGACTACAGGGAGATCAATGCTATAACAATAAATAACATGTATCATCTACCTCGCATAGATTATTTATTTGAACAACTTCATGGAGCTCAATATTTTTCAATGATTGACCTTCGATCTAGATACCATCAGTTGTGCGTGAAGAAGGAATACATTCCAGAGACAACATTTCGAACCAGGTACGGGCATTACGAGTTTACAGTAATGCCTTTTGGGCTAACTAATGCACCCTCTATTTTCATTGATCTAATGAATAGGGTTTTCAAGGAATATCTTGATGACTTTGTAGTGTTATTTATTGATGATATCTTGGTATACTCCAAAAGCTACGAAAATCATGAAAATAAATTGTGCATTATCTTGATGTCTCTTAGAAGAAATGAATTATAGGGAAGTTTACCAAGTGTGAATTATGGATTCAAGATATTTCTTTTCTTGTCCATGTCATCTCTAAGGATGGAATATTTTTTGATCCTTAAAAGACCAAGGCAATCCAAGAATGGATAGCACCGATTAATATAACTAAGTTGTGTAGTTTTATTGGTTTTTCTGGATATTATCGACATTTCATCCATTATTTTGCCCAATTGGCAAACCCATTAACCATGCTCACATGTAATGAGCTTAAATTTGTTTAGACAAAAAGAGTGTGAAGAATGTTTTGAATACTTGAAGAGAATAATAGTCAATTCTACCATATTGACTCTACCATCGGGGAATGATGGGTCTGTTATTTATAGTGATGCTTCAAAGAAAGGACTTGGTAGTTTCCTTATGCGGAATGATATGGTTATTGCCTATGTATCATGATAGCTAAAAATTAATGAGAAAAACTATCCTACTCATGATCTTGAGTTATCAGTTGTAATCTTTTCTTTGAAGATATCGAGACATTATCTATATGGTAAAAAATGCGAGATATATACTGATCACAAGAGTTAGAAGTATATTTTCTCCCAAAAAGAACTCAACATAAGGCAAAGTTGATGGCTTGAACTACTCAAGGATAATGATTTCACTATACACTACCATCCGTGGAAGCAAAATAAGGAGGAAAATGCTTTGAGTAGAAAGGATCATGGAGTTTTGAATAAGATGAGAGTTGAAAAGGATCCTATATACATGGATCTAGTAAAGATGGATATGGGAATAACCATGGAAGGTAAAACATCAATGATTTTTCAAATGGTTTCCAAACCATATTTACTATAAAGGATAAAAAGTTCTCAGGAAGATGATGAGGAGTATCAAAAGAAGATTAAAGCTGTGAATAATGGGAGATTCAGTGACTTCGTATATGAAGATTGAATTTTGAAATTTGGGAAGAGAATTTGTGTTCCAGATATACCTGATCTAAAAAGAGAAGTTGGATGATGCTCATAGCTCAAACTTCTCTATACACCCTGGGAGCACCAAAATGTATAGAGATTTGAAGGAACATTTTTGGTGGGACAACATGAAGAGGGATATTTCTGATTTTGTGTCATGGTGTATGGTTTTTCAACAAGTGAATGCTGGAAGGCAACAGCCTGGAGGAGTCATGCAACCTCTTCCCATACCTGAGTGGAAATGGGATAATATTATGATGGACTTTTTCATGGCACTACCAAATACTCCTAGAAGGAACGATGCAATATTGGTCATTGTTGATCATCTTACCAAGTCTGCACATTTTCTTGATATAAGAGAAGATTTACCACTTGAACATTTAGCAAGACTGTATATTAATGAATTTTTAAGACTTCATGGAGTACACCTATCAATTGTTTCTGATCACCATCCCCATTTTACATCAAGATTCTGGAAAAGTATTTATGAATCCCTAGATAATGAACATTGTTTGAGCACTGCCTACCACCCTCAAACAGATGGACAATCATAATGAAATATTCAAACCTTAGAAGACATTTTTAGATCTTGGTCACTTGAATTTCAAGGTATGTGGGATCAATATTTACCTCTAGTAGAATTTTCCTATAACAATATCTTCCATTCAAGTATTCAGATGGAACCATATAAAGCGTTATACGGAAAGAGATTCCGCACACCAACTTGTTGGGATGATGTTAGTGAAAGAAAACTAGTAGGCCCAGAAGTTGTTGAGGAAAAAATGGAAAAGGTGGAGGTAATCGAAATCCACATCAAATTAGCTCAAAGTATGCAGAAGATCTATGTCGATAACTGAAGGAAGGATTTGTAATTTTAGGTAGGAGATCATGTTTTATTGAAGGTATCTCCATGGAATGTAATTATATGATTCAGTAAGAAGAGTAAATTGAGTCCCAGGTACATTAGAAATTTTGAAATTCTAGAATGAATTGGGGTTGTAGCTTACCGGTTAGCAATACTACCAAGTCTCTCCAAAGTTCATGATGTGTTCCACGTATCACTATTGAGAAAACACATGTCTGACCCAACGCATGTACTTACCTATGAGGAATTAGAACTGGAACCCGATATGTCTTATTGAGGAGATCCTGTTAATGTTCATGATACAAGAGAACAAGTGTTGAGAAAGAGGACGACTCTTCTGGTAAATGTTCTATGGATAAACCATAAAATGGAAGAGGCAACATAGGAACCTGAGGAACTTATGATGAAGAACCATCCGAATCATTTTATGTAGCAATATTATAGAAATTTTGAGGATGAAATTATTTTAATTAGGGGAGAATGTAACACCTTAGGATTCCATGGTATGTTTCCCTTTGAATAATGCAATAGCTTGCGTTGTACGCAACTTCGAGATTCTAACACATCGTGACCAATCAAACTAGCTGTTATGAATAGTAATAACCACTTTTTACCATTTTATCATTTTTATATTTCAAAATGGACTTCATTTTTTGTTTCAGAAAATTGAACTTATATTAGGGTGAATTTTTTTTATTTTTCCGAATACATTCATTTTTTGATGAATAGTGAGAAATACTAAATTTTAATTAAAAACAACTTTTTTAATCAAAATAATTTATAGTGACAAATTATAAAATTGAGTGATTTTTATGTATAATTAGATTATATTTTTACCATTTAACCCAATGTTAGTCATTGGATGTAATTTCACATTTAAACTAAACATAAGCAAGTGTCAATCTTTTGATAGTTATTATTTCTCAAAAACAGGCTTTTTGTTTTGACAACAGGAATTAATTTTAAATTAATTACTGCCACTTCTGTGTTTTGAATTTAGAAAAATGGATTCCATATTATGAATCAGGAGTTCCAAATTGTGTAAATAGTTAACTTTTATTTTTAGACATTTTGAATAATTACTTCGGTAAATATTTTATTTACCATGGTTGAAGGGTAAATCCGGTAAATAAGGGTAAAAAAATAGTATTATAATAATATTAAATTACCCTAACACGTGTTATAACCCCATTTTCTGATACATGTCTGACCATGGGAATCCTTGGGTCGATTTTGGGACCCCATGTAGCCACTTCTATGTGATAATGATAATTTATATTAATTATGTTAACGTAAATACAAAAATGACATAAGCATATATCTTTTAGTAAACCAATTTTTACATAGGGTTATATATGTTATATCTTCAACTATAAATATTAATTAGAAATATAAAAATAATTCCTACATAATTTTATTTTATTTATCATTTTTATACATTGAATAATTAAATTTATATATGACACAATGATGATACAGTATTTTCCCAATTAATGAATGAATCAAATAAATTGTATTATAGATGTTAAAATAAATATAATTTGAAAGTTATGATTCCATACACGAATTTTCTAGGTTAAATTGACATGTCAGGATTGATTAATTGATTTTTTTTCTATGTAATAATGCTTTTATGAATTTAACAAAAAAAATAGCATATAGTTTCAAAATTGACATAAAAGAGTTTTTAAAACAAATATTATATGATTATTTGATATTCTATTCTTAAAAATATAAGGTTCGGCCAAAGGTCTTAAATAATATTATATATGTTATTAATGAACCACTTGAGGTTCTCTTTGAATTTTATTGTATGTTTATTAACCATATAATATAAAAATACAAAGAGACATGGTAAATGTCAAACTAATTAACTAAGAGTTAAATATAGAAGATAAGGTCAATATAGTGACCCAAACCTATCTAAAACCTATTGGTTCAGTGTTTTTCGACCCATCCCCACCTTATCCTATAAATAAATCATTTTTGAGTCATTAGAAACCGAAAAATATTTTATTATAAAATAATATTTCAATCTTTTCATAAGGTTCCCCTCACCTCTCTTATAAAAGGGCACTTCCCCTTCTCTCAAATACACACCATCGAAGCCATTTTTCTCGGACAAACCATACCCAAATATCCTATCAACTATCCTACCTTCATCTTAGAGGTATTTCTTTAGTCAGAAAGCCAACCTAAGGAGCCCTTTTGATCAAATCAAAAGGAAGAACCTGGAGAAGAGGTAAATATTTCATCACCTCTTTCAAGTTGTTTTCTTCTTCCACTTCCCCATTCTTTTTTGTTTAAATTATAAAATAATAAATACATTATCGTCTATATACTGTTATGTTATTATAAAAATGGTACAACCATATTCATTATTTTATCCATCCTAGGAATGGCATGTCACCATACGTGCATGTGTTCGGATTACCTTCTCCACGAATGTGATGAGATTCATTCCCCATCGTATCCATTCAAGACTAATTTTTATTTTATGAATAAAAATTATTTTCAAAGACTTAATATAAATTTGAACATGAATAAGATATATCATATCCACAAAAACATTAATTACGTAACAAATCATATAAAAGAAAATGAATCAGTTAACACCCGAAACGATGATACTACTGAAATATCATTAACAAAGAAATATTAGAAGATCATATATGATATCATATTAATGTATATGGTTATTGTATAATTTAATAACAATTATTTCACCATTATATAGGATTTTATCCTACCATTGACCAAGGAAAATAATAAGGTAAGGTTTAATTTCAAAATCTCTTAATTATCCGAGATTGTTTTTACGTAAGTATCTTCTGGGACCTCTTTATCATCCACATCCATTTTATTAAAAATGTATTCCAAAACATTTTTAATTAAAATTATATGGGTTAAAGTCATTTATACCCTTGTTTTACTTTTTATAAAATGGTTTGAAAATAATCTTTCCATCGTTTTCCAAACAAGGTACCTTATGACCTTTTTGAAAAAATTAAGGTAAGAATGTTTTTTTAACTTATACGGCGAGTGAGGCTATTTTACGCCATTATAACACCTTAGAAGCTTCCATTAAAAGATTAGAAAAATAATTACAAAATAAATGTTTTCTTTTAAATGTTTTCTAAATAGAAAGAGGCATTTCTTTCAAATAATTTTATTTCATCTATGTCAACATCCTTTGATAGATTTTCAACTTGTTTGAAGTTGATTTATTATGATACAAATATTCCATATTGTATTGAATGTTTTGGGATATTTTTTACGGTGGATGTGTTAATTTTATACCATTTATGGTTTATAGATAAAATATTGGCATTTCTTATGCTAGTTTTAATACGAATGTTTATTTTTTGTTCAAATATTTTTATATGAGGAATGAATTAGACTTAGTAAGTGAAGGGTAGAGCCCACTATAGCTCCTCGATGCATCAGTAGGTCTCATGAGAAAAACTAGTGTATTGGAACAAGGCCTTGAAAAAATTTTATTTGTAGTCTTGGAACAAGGCTTTGACTATGTGGTTATGAAGTCTGGCATTATTCATTCCATCATTATGAAAGTTTCTATTGATAATTCATATGATTATTCGACTAGTAGAGTATCCATGTGAATAAGTAAATGGAATTATTTGATTTTATCTTTTCCATATTATGCTGAAGTTCAAGTTTAAAAGGATTTTGTTTTAGTCTTATACATTACCTTAAATGTTTATGCTTATTTATAAAATTTTCCATTATATTGTTATCCTTACTGATCATCTAAGCTCACACCTTTCTATGTTTTATTTTTCCCAGGATGTGAAGAAGTATTTTATAACTGACCTGTATAGATATTCTGAGTGGATATGAGTGTGGTCTATGGAAACAATGTTGTAATAGTTCTTCATTTTCTAATGTAATGTAAAACTTATGAATGTATCAAGTATTTCCATGGCTTCTAAACTGATTGGTCTTTCAGGACATGATTTCCTTGTATCATGCCAATGTAATGTAATAATGCACCAACACTAGATAACTGGGGTCGGGGTGTTACACCTATGTTTTCAGGGAAAATTATGGTGGTTCGATTTATTATTTTTCGATTTATTAAAACATGAATTTCATGTGTTTGAAATTATAATCAATTGATTATGGAAAACTAGATTTTATGTGAATTGGAAAATACATTTGACTTTGCACAAAATTTTGGGAAAACCCCCATTTCTAATGGAATTGGAATTTGGGGTGTAATTTGAAGTTGATGGTATTTATAAATTGATTTGAGAAATGATTTTTGAAAGTAGATTTAATTTATTTGAGAAAAAACTATGATTGGTTTTTTATTTAAATCACATGGAATAATAAAAAAAATGATGTTTTCATTTTGAACATGGATTGGTATTTTTAAAAGTAAAAGTATTTGATTGTAAAGTATTTTGAAATTAAATTATTTTTCCTATTTCTGTTGATTGATTGAGCATATGTGATCCTGGTTAGCTATTGGGTTATTTGGTATTAACACATTGGGATGATAATTCCCTAGAAAAGTATTGATGATTTACAACTCTAAAAAAAAATCCTATATTGACATATCTTGTCCCAGATGCGCTTTTTATGTGTCATATTCAGTGTGAGATTGAGGGATGTCTATACACAAACTTTCCTTGATCACTGATATGAGATGTGTGTGGATCCCATAACATAGAACTATCATAATATAGGGAATACTTCCTTTTTGAATTTTGTGATTATTTTGATTTATATTCCATTTATTGTGAAACTATTTTACTCATTACAAATTATTTATATAAAGTGTTGTTTATAATGTGGTTATTTATTCCATGTTTGAAATTTTTTCTATCATTTGATATGAAATTATTTTTTTTAATATGGAAATAAACTACCATGATAGTATTGATTAAAATTTAAAGAATGATTCAGATTAATTTTTAGAAGTATTATTGTTGAACACCTGGTGAGACCCAACTGGGCTCTGTAGATAACTCCCTACCATTGCCTTTGGGCATCTGTACATTTTCCCCAATTAGGTACGAGTGTAGGGAAGATATCTCTTGGAAGAGGGGGATTTTATTGATCCCTTAGTGATTGGAGTGATGTTTCAATTGGGATGTGTATTTTTTACGTATTATAATTTGATGATGTACTATTTGGGTATTTTAAATACAATTTTGGTTACTGGTACGATCTCCCATTAGGGGTTTTCGAGCTTACTGATGTATATATGTTTATTATGCTTAGTTTGAGGAAATTTTTTTCCAATGTTTATATTATATGATGAATGGTTATAGTTGACAACATGTAGTGATGAAGAATTTCCATTGGTCTTTGTTAGTGTCAGATCGGGTATCATAGTAGTAGGGCACTGGTATGGTTCATGAAATTTCCCCAAATATGATAACCGACGTAGCAGAATTCACATAGGTTAATTAATTTATGTGAATTTATATAGTCAAATTCATATAAGTAAATTATATAGAATTTTTATATAAGAGAATTTATGTTGGAGAAATAACATAGGATAATTCACATTAGTGAATTCACATAGGTGATTTACCAAAATGATTTTACATAGGTGATGTTGGAAAATTAATTCATGTAGGAGAATTTATATAGGTAAATCCTAAAATATTTAAACAGGTTGACTTAACAAATTTATGACCCAAATAATACATTCTAAATGGTATAATAAAATTTTGGTCCAGTTGAATTATATTAATTAAATTTTAATATATTTCTAAAGAATCAATAATCACTTTAGTTGGACCTCTATATCTCATGTTATCATTACAAACAGTGTAGGAAAAATGTTATGAAAAACTATCGAATTTATAATGAAAATAGGAATTTAATTCTAACCTAACTTTGATAAATATAGATATCTATTCAGAATTTTACGTAATCTTATGAAATGTGTAATATTTTATTAGATGTAAAATATAATAAGAATCACTCAATTTGGAGTTCAATATCCAATGTTATGGTAAAAATATAGATAGTAAACAAATATAGAATTTTGGATAAGTCAGAATATTGGTTGTATAGTTAAGCTACTTGAGAGTAGTAAAAAAACATTTAAAAATGATATTTAATATTCCTAAATGTAATATATAGCTTATGAAATCAATATTAACTTATATAATATGTTATAACCATTAAAAATAAGAAATATAAAAATATTTTGATAAAATAAATAGTATGATATAATCATGGAAAATAATACCTTAATGAAAATATGATATTATAATTATAATACTTTTATAGGAAATAAAAAATAAAGCTTTTTAATTATGAAATCACATAGTGGTTCAAGGAACCACTAAACATGTCAAATTTATAAAATCCATGGATTTATTCTATTAATTTCATTAATAACCACATCAACAAGAAGTGACTTATCAGCTTTATCGAATCTCTAGATCTTCTTATCTCCTAAAATCTGAAGAGTTTTTCCAAGAATCATTATAATACATTACATAATAAAAATATCCTATTGGTAACACCTTCCCTAGATTTCATCCATGGAATCAAATCTATTATGTGTATGTAGTCTTGGTTTATTTTGATCTACAACTTACTTATTCATTTAAATGTTCCTTATTTTATTTGGATAAATGCCCCTAAATTCCATCCTTCCCTAACTCTATAAAAATTAAATTTATAATTGAAAAAAATTATTGTTCAACAATACTCCACAAAACTGATAATTAACATTAAAACCCGATCTTTTATAAGGGTTATGGGTTTATCTATTTAAATTTTTCTATTGTATTCATGCATTCCAAAAATCATTTTATATTTGCCTTTGAAATTAATCTCTTCTAAAATCATCAACTAATACCATTGATATAGGAGTTGGGATTTCATGATTTTCTCATCCCATTAAATTCTAGTTTTTCTTGAGGATCATAACTTTTAGGATAAAAAATTTGGTAAAATTATGATAAATTTTAATATATTATAGCAAATTATTTGTGATAGATTTCATAGAAAATTTAAATGATTAGACCTAAACATCCCAAAAAACCAAAATATTATTTCACAGTCTGTAAGGTGTAGGATCGAAATAATGATGTAGATGCTCAATATACAAGAGGGGGGTGAATTTTATACTTTAAAAATTCTTTTGGAACCTTTAAAGTAAGTTACGATTAACTATGTTTTCCTTAAGTAAAGGAAAGGTCTAAGTTTATTAAACTTAAGCAAATTCACAACACCTCTAACTCCAAATGAAAACATGGAAAGAGATTCTGAAAGTAGGTTCCAGAAATTGAAACATAACAAAAGATTACAATATGAGATTCTACCTTAAAGCATATAGAATCTAAATGAAATAGAGTACATGTAAGGAAGTATAAGAAAGTTATACTTTCCTTATAATACAAAATACAGCGGAAACAAACAAGTAGTAAAACTACAAGTAACAAGATAAAAGTATTTTAACCCAAAGAGAAGGGTATCCAACAACCTTTGATAAAGGTCCCTTGATTTATACTTTCAAGAAAGTCTATCTTACCCACACCAGGGTAAGCCCTCGATACGAAGATCAGAGTCTCTGTCTTGCTATCCCCGCAAGCCCTCAACTTCAAGGTAGTTGACAACCTCTGTCTTCCTCCGCAAGGAAGCCCTCAACTTCAAGGTTTTAGAAACCTCTGTCTTCCTATCCCCAGATGTCCTCGAACGTAATCACCGACATTCGGAGTCGCACGAAGCTTTGAGAGTTAATAAGAGCCTCTCTCTCTCTAGAAATCACTTCAACAGCATGTATGCACAATGTCGAAGAAGTTATTCATCAGTCATCATCGAGCTCTTTTAAATGAGCTCATATTTATAGGCAAGGTCGGACTCCTTTCCAATGGTCATATTTTCCTTAAAAATTGGAGGGACCTGTACACATGTAACTTAACCAACAGTTAGTTTATAACAGAATAGACAACATCGTTCTATAACAAAACAACTGTAACAGAATGTACAACATCGTTTTTAGTCTAACTTAAAAAAGTTCGGAGTTTAACCAAAAATAATTTTCAGAGTCTAAATAAATTCGGAGTGTATAAAACAAAGGTGATCAGATTCTGTTTAATAGGTGAATTCGGAATCAGAATTCGGAATGAGTATTAATCATCAGAATTCGTAATGAGAATTCGTCATCAGAATTCATAATGAGAATTCATCATTACAATTTGTATTGAGAATTCATCATCAGAATTCATAATGAGAATTGATCATCAGAATTCGTAATGAGAGTTCGTATCCAGATTTCAGAGTAGAACTTCATTACAGAACTTATCCAGAATTCGGAGCCTAAAATAGAATGCTTCATATCAAGGTTTCAAACGATTCCGAGAATATGGAAATGAATCTGAAACTTATACTTAGAAATATATGAATGAAATTATGAAAAGGATAATTTTTCTTACAAATGGGATTTTCCTTATAAAAGAAATTTTACATATAAATGCAATTTTCCTTATAAAAGCGATTTTCCTTATAAAAGCGTTTTTCCTTAAAGATAAGGTGTTTGTGATTTTTTAAATAATAAGGAATGGAAAAATCGTAAAGAAAACCTTATTGACTCAACAATCTCCCCCTTTTTGGAAAGCACAAACATCCTTTCGAAAAATAAAGTCTAAAAAGAAATAAAACATTAAGGCTTATCTCCCTTTGCTTATGGATGTTGATGAATACGACTAACTTCCCCTTAGGCTTTGAAACTCAAAGGATAGTATTCTCGATTTTCGGAATGAAATTTCCTTAAGAATAAGAAATTTTTCTTTAATGAAAAACTCCCCCTTAGATAAACTCTATTAGAGTTGGTTTTCTTTCTCACCCTTTGTTAAGATTCTTTTCCCTTTATTAGGGTTCTTTTCCTTATCCCCCTTTTTTATTTTCAAAAATAATTCAAGGGAATGGAAAATATAACAAATTACCTGAAAAAAAAATTAGTAGTAACAACAAAAGAAACAAGCAAGGACAAATTTCATTAAGTTTGAAAGCTCGACAACAAAGAAATTTAGATACAACAAAAGATCGGATCTGTCTATTTTGGATCTTTTTTCTTCGCCATGAGACCCTTAAGAATAGTCTTTATCTTCTTCAAGTATTTATGGTCTTCATGAGCCTTCAAATTTTCTTCAAACTCAATCCGATTATGCCTTTCAAATTTCCAGTTTTGAGAAACAGAATTCAGCTTACCATCCAGATCTCTAACTTCTTGAATCCGGAAATTCTTTTCATCTGTCAAATTTTCTTCAAAAGATGAAGTAAGTTCATTTATCTTCCTGTCTTCTATCTCAAAGGCATCCTTCAAATTATCTTTGAATTCATCAAAGAGCCTCATCTCTTCCAAAGTCTTCCTCGACCAACTAGTCATCCTCTTGCAAGATCTTTTTTAGGCTTCATAGCCGACAAAGAAAGTTTTGAACTGAGCCTCTATTTCAACACACTTGTCCATAACCATGGATACGGAGTCTGTTTTCTAATTCAAATCATGTTGGAGCATCTGGAATCTAGAATCAATACTTGAGAAAGTCGGAATAGTACCTACCAACTTCATTAAAGACTGAACAACAAATTCATGCCCCAACGAAGATGACTCCGAATCTGAGACTTTGCTTGGAGAATTTTCTTCTTCAAAATGCTCAACCTTATTCTTAGAAGAACTTCCAACTTCCCTTATCTTTACAACCACTGAGCTCGGGGTATCAAGAACAAGTTTCTTTCCCTTGTCCTTTTTCAGAATAGAGTCCTATTCCAGAGTTCTCTTTTCACTATTAGAAACATGAACAACATTGTCTTCATCATCAGCAACTTTCTGAGCACCACCTTCTACGTTCTCCATTTGAGAAATATCATGTAGAAGTAGTTCTTACTCTTCATGATAGGCTAATTATTCTTCTCCTTCCTTTTCATACTTCCCTGGAGTGGCTAACTTCGATGATTCATCTTCTGAAGTTCGGAGTGACAAATTTTCCGAAGGTGTCCCCATATGTTCATCTACTTGCTTTAAAACATCTCCGGTTTCACCACTTCCTTCAGCAACAACTTTTTCTTCTTATACTTGCTCAATCTACTCTACTTCCTCAAAAGGCCTAGATGCTTCCTCTTCCGGAGCAAAAATGTTTCTTCCTGGAGTCTCAGGTAGAGATTCCATGGAAAAAGATCTCATAACAGGAATGTCTGCTGAAACCATCTCATTAAACTTCAACAAATCCTGAGCTACCTCAGCTTCAGACATCTTCTTCTTAAGATTATTTTTTTCACTTGTTTTTCCAGGTCATCCGCAGTTCTTTCCTTCAAGGACTTAGCCTCCGTAGGATCTAATCCATACTGAGGATCCCCTTACACTCTCTTCTCTTTGATTTCCCTCCATTTAGCAACTACTTCATTTGGGAAAATTTTCTTCTTCTTCAATTTAGGAGGTGCGGAATGAACTTACTTAAATTTGGGATTTTCTGCTTCAACTATAGCTTCCTTCAACTTCCTCTTCTTCACTGATTTAGAGGTTTCTGGATCAGCATCTTTCGGAACCGCTTCTCCTTGAGCAGGTAAATCAATAAACTGACTAGTCTTCTTGTTGGAAGCTACATCCATCCTTTTGAGAGTACCATCACTCACCAACATAATCTTGCAAACTCTTGGCTTAGACTTGCAAGCCTCCTTGAAAGACTCAAGGCACCGAACTATCAACTTTGAGAGGATTGCTGGATACATTATGATCTGAGCTCTCAGATTTCCTTTCTTAACATTCTCAAGAGTAATAAGAATGTGTTTCATCAGATTAAACTTCCTCATATTTATCAGAAAATATAGGATATAAATCTCACTCTTCTTCATACTATCTTTGTCACCCTTTCTCGGTACGATAAGACCTTGTACCCATAATTCTAGAATCCGGAAATTCATAGACAGAGAAGCAATCTTAGGAGCTTTATCATCTAATAGTCCAAGAGTTTCCAAATCCTTTTCCTTGTCGAATCTTCCCTTTTAATCCGGAAAAACATGAGAAATAAACTCAGCTTCTCTTTCATTTTTCAGCCCTACCAATATGGCTGCCTTAGAATAAGAAAGATTATAAGTCTCTCCATAAGACTTAAAAGACAACTTCTCATTGCCATCTTCCTTATAGAAGGAAACTGTCTCATAGAACTCTATAAGCAAATCTGAATAAACTTCATCTTGATTTTCGGGATTGGATACGGAAACATCTTCCCATCCGTTGAGCTTAATATTTTTGGATATAAGAGAATCATAATTGTTGACGAAATCAGGATGAACCAACCTTTCTCTATATACTAACCACTTCGAAATCGGCTTAGAGGAAGACATGTCTTGAGAAGCTACTTCCACAGACATTCGGATCTGAAGACCTCTGAGAAGTTTGGAACGGATAAATCTGAAGTTCAGAATGTCTTTAAAACTGAGAGGCAGCGCTTCGAGATGCTGGAGCTTGAAAACCGATGTGGGACAACCATTTGGGGTCTCCTTTATATAGGCAACGAGAAAATGGTTCAACTTTCTCATTAGATCGAACGGTTGTGACAAGCAGAGATCAGATTTGACGGTTGAAAACCAATTCTCAAGGAAAGTTGAATCTGATATTTTGAGGTTTTTATTAAAACAAAGAATTAAGAAAACTATAATCTGAAAACAAAATTTAAGAAAATTCCAGCAAGTAAAGTATGACTACGAAAACTTGAGTATGGAAATCATACCTTTCGGATTGGCATAGGAGGATTATTCGTAATGGGTTATAATTTAAAAAAAAACTATGAAAAATCTTCACTACGAAAATACATAGTTCACAAAACTCACTATGAAAAACATACTCAATACGGAAGACTCAGTACGAAAATTTCATTACAAGAAATTGAAAAACGAAAAGCTCATTATGAAAACCTCGGTATGAAAATATCGTTATGAAAATAACAGTACGAAATTTTCCATTCAGGAAGTTTTCAATACTAAAATTTCCATTCCAGAAATTTTCTTATACGAAAATATCCATTCTGGAAACTTTTAGTTCCGAAAATTACCATTCCGGAATTTTAGTTCCGAAAATTTTGAAAACAAACTTTGAAAACATAGTTACTCTAACAATAAAATGTACTCCCCCTATGAAAAGGAGTTTATTACTGTAAGGAGACTTTTTCAACAAAAATTTAATTAAGAAGGATTACCTTACGGTTATCATTCTTAACTCCTATTTAATGTATTCAAATCTATCAGAAGGAAAAGATTTTGTGAAAATATCAGCAAGTTGATCTTACGTTCCGATAAACTGAAGAATAATATCTCCTTTTTGTGTGTGATCCCTAAGAAAGTGATACATAATATCTATGTGATTTACACGAGAGTGATGTGAAGGGTTCTTACTAAGGGAAATGGCACTTGTGTTATCACACAAAATTTGAGTTTTAGTAAAACTCCATCCATATTCTTTGAGTGTGTGTTGCATCTACAACACTTGAGCACAACAACTTCCAGCTGCTACATATTCAGCTTCAGTAGTGGAGAGTGCTACAGAATGTTTCTTCTTGTATGACCAAGAAACTAATGAATCTCCTAATAAATGACATGTTCCGGATGTACTCTTTCTATCCATTCTACATCCACCAAAGTCAGCATCAGAAAAGCTTTTTAGAACAAAATCATTTCCAGAAGTATAAAATAATCCTAGATCCATGGTTCCTTTAAGGTAGCGAAAAATTATTTTTACTGCCTTTAAGTGAGATTCCTTAGGATTGGATTGATATCTTGCACATAAGCATACTGAGAACATTAAGTCTGTTCGACTAGATGTTAAGTAAAGTAAAATTCTTATCATACATCTAAAAGATGTTTGATCTACTGGTTTCCCAGCTTCATCATGATCTAAAGAATTTGATGTACCAATAGGAGTACTTATACTCTTAGTATTGTCATAACCATACTATTTGAGAAGATCTTTAATATACTTATGTTGAGATATGTAGGTTCCTTCTGGTTTTTTGAGAAATTTGAAAACCATGTAAAAAAGTTAACTCACCCATCATACTCATTTAAAACTCAGATTTCATTAGACTTGCAAAAGAGTCGGTCAAAGATTGATGAGTTGAACCAAATATGATGTCATCAACATAAATTTGAACAATCAAAACATTTTTCTTATCTTTATTTATAAAAAGGGTTGGATCTGCATTTCCCTTAACATAGTTATTTTGAAGCAAAAATCCAGTGAGTCTATCATACCATGCTCGTGGGGCTTGTTTAAGACCATATAGTTCTTTGGTAAGACTAAAAACATGACTAGGATGTTTTGTATCTTCAAAGCTAGGAGTTTGTTCAACAAGAATTTCCTCTTATACATAACTGTTAAGAAAAGCACATTTCACATCCATCTGAAAAAGTTTAAAATTAAAGAATGTTGTAAAGGTAAGTAGAATACGAGTAGATTCAAGTCTAGCTACTGGAGCATAGGTTTCTTCATAGTCTATTCCCTCTTTCTGATTATATCCTTTAGCAAGAATTCTAGCTTTATTTCATACTATGACTCCATTTTCATCACATTTGTTTCTGAAGAACCACTTTACTCCAATAACAGAAGTTTCCTTAGGTATTTCAACCAAGGTCTAGACTTTATTCCTTTCGAATTCATTTAGCTTATCTTGCATAGCTTTGATCCAATCATCATCACCTAAAGCTTCATCAGTGCTTTTAGGTTCTAATTGGGAAAGAAATGCTAGATGTTCTACTTCATATCATAAAGAACTTCTTGTCCTTACAGGTTGATTTACATCACCAATGATACTATCACTGGGATGATTCTTAAGAAACCCCTGATTTGGGTATTGAAAAGAATGTTCATCAACATAGGGTAGAAAGTCTTCTGGGGTAAATGTTTCAGAATTATCTTCTTGAACATTATCTTTATCAGAAGGTTATTCTATCAAAGGTTGACAATTAGTTTTTGAAAACACATCCGAGGATGTAGGCTGGGATGGTTTAAAAACAAAAGGATCAGACTCATCAAATTTTACATGCACTGTTTCTTCAAAAGTACAAGTATTTTTATTAAAAACTCTATATGCCTTAGAAGTTGTGGAATAACCTAAGAAAATTCCTTCATCGGATTTTGGTGCAAATTTATGTAAGTTATCTTTAGTATTCAAAATGAATACTTTGCAACCAAAAACCTTGAAGTATGACAGTCTTGGTTTTCTACCATTCCATAACTCATAAGGAGTTTTATTAAGAAAATGTCTAATCAAAACTCGATTTATAGAATAGAAAGAAGTGCTTACAGCTTCAACCCAGAAATGTCTAGCTATAGAATATTCACTTAACATGGTTCTAGTTATCTCTTGAAGAATTCTATTTCTTCTTTCAACTACACCATTCTTCTGAGGAGTTCTAGGTGCTGAAAATTGTGAGTAATACCTTTTTTACTACAAAAAGTTTCAAAATCAGAATTTTGAAATTCTCCTCCATGATCACTATGAATAGTTTTTAATGGAGGGTTTTTCTCATTTTTAACTTGAGCTCTAAAACTTTTGAAATAAGAAAAAGCTTTAGATTTCTTATCTAGAAAATAAACCCAAGTAAATCTAGTGTAATCATCAACTAGAATAAACACATAGTATTTTCCTCCAATACTTCCAGTTTGTGTTGGACCAAAAAGATTCATGTGCACTAACTACAATGCATCAGTTGTTGAGACTTCACTGATCGATTTAAAACTAGATTTATGTTGCTTTCCATATTGAAAAGGATCACAAACTCTAGAAGAATCAAATCTAAGCTCCAGTAGATCCTTAACTAGTTTCTTCTTAGTGAGTTTACATAGGTTTCTAAGGTTACAGTAACCTATTCTTCTATGCCATAACCAGTAATAATTTTCCATTGCACTTAGACAATGTAAATCTTGGCTCCTGAGGTCTTCTAAATTTAAGGTGTAAACATTCTCTTGCCTATTGGATGAGAGAATAAATTCTTCCTTGGAATTGTGAACTAAGAACTTATCATTCCTAAAATTCACAAGGTAACCTTCATCACATAACTGACTTATGCTAATGAGGTTGTGCTTAAGACCCTTAATAAAAAGAACATTTGAAATCAATGTTTTTCCTAAAAGAACAATATTACCAATACCAACAATCTCTCCCATAGCATTATCTCTGAAAGTTACCTTCCCTCCTTTCGTTTTGATAATCCTTTCAAAATAGCTTTTGTTACCAGTCATGTGCCGGGAACATCCACTATCCATGTACCATGTATTATTTCTGGTACTCTCTTTATTTTCCTGAAACCAAGAAGATAATTAGACTTTCGGAATCCAAACTTGTTTGGATCCGAGATTTCTAGATAACAAAATTTTAGGTACCCACATCTTTTTAGAAAAGTAATATTTGTGAAATCCTAAAGATTGGGTTTTGTTTAAGGAACAATTTTTTGCCCAGTGACCACCACATTTACACTTAGTACAAAATGGGGAACTTTGAGAAACAAAATAATTGTTAATAAAAATTGGTTTTGCATGGGTATAACCAAATCCGGATTTATTTCTTAAAGGTCGTATTTGGGAATACATTTTATCAAAATTTTCCTTACCATGGGTAAAGTTTGATAAACACTTCTTTATGGATAATATTTTGGACTTGTGTTTTATAACCAAGTTTTTATCCTCAAAATAATTAGTTTTAGAACTAGAGCTAGGCTCGAAAACATTTTTCATAGAAATTACTTTTTCTAACTCTTTAGAAAGTTTGTTCTTCTCATAACTTAATTCCTCATGATTTTTTGAAATACTTTCAAAATAAGCATTTTTGTTATCAAGATCTTTAATAAGATCTGATATCTCTTTTGTAATAATATTATTCCTAGAGTTTTCCTTATCATGTTTTTTACTGAGTTTGGAATTCTCAATTTCAAGAAGTTCAGCAAACCTAGAAACTTCTTCATAGGTAGGTGAAGTATTTTCTTCATCAGAAGAGGATTCTTCATCTGAGGAATTATAATACATACTATCATTAGAATTTAAAGAAACATTGGTCAATGATTCATCATTTCGTACCTTAGCCATGAAACAATGATTATCAATAGGTAATCTGGCTATAAGACCAAGATTCTTCCATCCTGAAGATTCGTAATCAGAAGATTCATTTAAAGAGTCGCCACCACTGGCACTCCGGGTATCATTAGCTTTCAGAACATTCTTAGATTTGGCTTTATAATACTTATTTCTGTTCCTGTATGAATTCTTTTATTTCCGTTCATTATTTTTGAGCAAAGGGCAATCTGGTCTAATATGTCCAGCTCTCTTGCATTCATAACAAGTAACTTCTCCATCTTTCCTATCTTTCCTTTCCTTTTTCTTATACTTGGATTGGAAATTTCTCTGACCAGCTATATTGTTCATCCTTCGAGCAAGATTTTCTAACTCATTTTCTGAGAGTTCACATTCACTAGAATCTGATTGAACAACCATCTTCTTAGACATGGATCTAGTTACTCTCTCAGGAGTCTTAGATTTCATATGATTTGATGTTGTTGTAAAATCAACAATACCATTTCCATTTTTCTTCTTGATGTTATCAGCATCTCTCTTCATTCTTGTTTCATGTTGGAGAAGAGTTCCAAATAAATCATCAAGAGAAATTTGAGTGACCTTCATGTTCTCATCTATAGCTGTTCTTTTGGATTCCCACTCATTGGGCATAATATCAATTATCTTATCCACAAGAGCTTCATCATCTGACCCTTTCTCTCCCATAGACTGTTAACTGTTGAAAATAGTCATAAATATCTGTTGAACTTTACAGATTGGTTCACAATACGAAAAATTGAAGCTATGGTATTCAGCTCTAAGCATAGCTCTCCTAGTTTCAATCACTTTAGAAGTTCCAAAGTGTGTAACCTCTAACTTCTTCCAGATACAATTAGCTGCTTCACAAGAATAAATTTGGCTATATATATTTCTAGTCATTGAACAAAGTAAAGTATTGTGTACCTTATAGTTGTGTTGATACTCTTTCTTTTCCTGGTTAGTAAAAGTTCTAACTTCCTTATCCAGAATTTTATAATCACCAGTAAGCATAACAAAGTTGTCCACTCTAGTATTGATAACAAAAGTCTTCATTCGATCTCTCCAGTATTCATAATCATTACCATCAAAGATTGGTGGTCTTGTAGGATTTATATTATCAATGGAACCAAAATTAATTCCTTCCATACTAAAAAAACCTTTGGCACACAAACTTGTTAGTAGAGAAAGTTTTTAATAACAAAGTTCGGAATGAGAATGTTCGGAATGAGAAAGTTCGGAATGGGAAAGTGAGCAAGAAAAACTTATAAGTAAGTACAAGTATTTCAGAGACCTCCTCTGATACCAATTGTAGGATCTAAATAATGTTGTAGATGCTCAATATACAATAGGGGGGTGAATTGTATACTTTAAAAATTCCTTTGGAACCTTTAAAGTTAGTTACGATTAACTATGTTTTCCTTAAGCAAAGGAAAGGGATAAGTTTAACAAAGTTGAACATAAGAAAATTCACAACACCTCTAACTCCAAATGAAAACTTGGAAAGAGATTCCGAAAGTAGGTTCCGAAAATATGGTTCTGGAAATTGAAACTTAACAAAAGATTACAATATGAGATTATACCATAAAGCATATAGAATCTAAATGAAATAGAGTACAAGTAAGGAAGTATAAGAAAGTTATACTTTCCTTATAATACAAAATACAGCGGAAACAAACAAGTAGTAAAACTACAAGTAACAAGATATAAGTCTTTTAACACAATGATAAGGGTATCCAACAACCTTGGATAAAGGTCCCTAGATTTATACTTTCAAGAAAGTTTGTCTTACCCACACCAGGGTAAGCCCTTGATACAGAGATCAGAGTCTCTGTCTTGCTATCCCCACAAGCCCTCAACTTCAAGGTAGTTGGAAACCTCTATCTTCCTCAGCAAGGAAGCCCTCAACTTCAAGGTGTTGGAAACCTCTGTCTTCCTATCCCCGGAAGTCCTCGAATGTAATCACAAAAATTCGGAGTCGCACGAAGCTTTGAGAGTTAATAAGAGCCTCTCTCTCTCTAGAAATCACTTCAACGGCATATATGCATAATGTCGAAGAAGTTATTCATCAGTCATCATCGAGCTCTTTTAAATGAGCTCCTATTTGTAGGAAAGGTTGGCCTCCTTTCCAACGGTCATATTTTCCTTAAAAATCGGAGGGACCTGTACATGTGTAACTTAACCAACGGTTAGTTTATAATAGAATAGATGACATCGTTTTATAACAAAACAAGTGTAATAGAATGTACGACATAGTTTTTAGTCTAACTTAACAAAGTTTGGAGTTTAACCAAAAATAATTTTCGGAGTCTAAATAAATTCAGAGTGTATAAAAAAAATATGATCAGATTCTGTTTAATAGGTGAATTCGGAATCAGAATTCGGAATGAGTATTCGTCATCAGAATTCGTAATGAGAATTCGTCATCAGAATTCGTAATGAGAGTTCATCATCAGAATTTGTAATGAGAATTCATCATTAGAATTCATAATGAGAATTCATCATCAGAATTCGTAATGAGTGTTCGTATCTAGAATTCGGAGTAGAACTTCATTACAGTACTTATCCAGAATTCAGAGCCTAAAACAGAATGCTTCATATCAAGGTTTCAAACGATTCCGAGAATATGGAAATGAATCCGAAACTTATACTTAGAAATATATGAATGAAAATATGAAAAGGATAATTTTTCTTACAAAAGGAATTTTCCTTATAAAAGCAATTTTCCTTATAAAAACAATTTTCCTTATAAAAGCAATTTTCCTTATAAAAGTGATTTTCCTTATAAAAGCGTTTTTCCTTAAAGATAATGTGTTTGTGATTTTAAAAATAAGAAGGAATGGAAAAATCATAAGGAAAACCTTATTGACTCAACATAAGGTTTATTCAACTTTAGTTCACTTGGATTATGTATTTCTTATTATTTATTCCTCATTAGTAATTTTTTTCATCATGATCTTCCCACATTTTTTCATATTCTAAAATTCTCACCTAGAGATATTCAATGTAGTAATTGATCATTATGAGAGATTAAAATTCATCTTCTCTCTACCACAAAATAAGTTAAACCCTTTTCTTGATATTATTTTTTTAGGAATTCATTCCACAAGCTCAGATTTCAAAAAACAATTAATGTATCAGTCTTCATAATTGTCATAAATACATTATGTGACATAATTTTATTTAACATGAACCATATATTCTTGTTCTTATTTGTATTCTATTCATTTTTTAATTAATTATTTCTATTAAATATTTTTATTTTATTCCATGGTCATTATATTACTCCATATCCTTATTTTGAACCACTTTTTTATAAGAAGAATTTCATGGAATTACCAATTTTCATTTGGGTCAATATTCATCTTTCTCATCATTCAGAGTTGGAAAATTTTTCTCCTATATACAGTGAATTAAAAAATATAAAATTGAACCACAATAAAGTCAATTTAGAGGAATCATTGTTTTTTATTTTCCTCAACATCTTAGAATGATTTTTTAAATAAGATACTTGATTCAATCATGATCTTTATTGCTTTCTTTATAATATTCAAAATATGAGAATGATCCATCCTTATTTTCATTATCCTTGAGGCCTTTTAAAGACATTAAATTAAATTTCATCCTCTAAATTTTTCTTAACTACATAATATTTCTTCATCTTATAGTTTAAAATTTTATTATGTAACTATTCAAGATATATGTCCTTTTTCTTCTAAAGTAAGCGTATTTTCATCCAAAACTAACAGCGAAGTTTCTAATCTATTTATTAATAATGGTTGAGTCTTATAATGAATCCCTAAGGGATATGATATTGGTAAAAATTCCATTCCCCCTTAAAAAGTAATCATTCATGCTCTCATCATGACTTATTCTAATATTTTCAAACTCTACCCTCAAAATCTATATTTTGGATTCATTCACATTATAATTACTTTTAAATGTGATCTCAATATACTCCTATATTTCATTGGTATTTTTGAGTACCAATCACATTCATATAAATAGTATTAGATATGAACTAAATAATATAGTTAATTTCATTACCATAAACTTCTATGTTCCTTTTGTCTATAAATTTCATAGGATAATCTTCTAGCCTAGTATAAAGACACTATATTAGTATCCATAACATTGAGACCCAGAAAAATATCAAAATAAATAATCTTAATCTTCCAACCATTTTTGTTTTATACATTGAATAATAGATCACATATAATGTTGATAGAATTATATTTATCAATATTCAACTTCAAACACATTAGAATCACTTAGAGGGAACCTGGATTTTCTATTATAACAATGGATGTTCCTATGTACATGATGATGTGTCACTAATAATGAGACTTATGAATCATTGATACTCAATTTTGCAGTTTATCTTATAAATCTAACCTTTCTTATAGGTCATATTCTCGATCCATTATTTTTTTAAATTCTCATGCTTACTGGTTTGCAAAAAAAATTAATGAACAGAAAGGAAGATAAGGATTTTTACAAGGTTCATTTCCAATTTCAGTGACTAACCCATGTTGTATCTGAGTCGATTTTGAGAGATATATGTCAAATATATAAAATGAGTGAATAAAAAATACTATCTCCAAATAATCTAGAAACAATAACTTGATTATAAAAAAAATATCCTGATCGTTTAGTTATGATGGATACAAAAAATTTATTCTAAGAAATTAAAACAACCCATGAAGATCACTAGTAATATTTAGAAAACTCTATAATCAATATAATATTATCTAAAAGACTTAAAAATATTTAATATCATAAAATATTTATCTTCATCAAGATCTTGATGTTAATATTTTCATCAATATATATTAGATTTCCATCCTTAAACTCAATGTCAAAATCTTCTTCATATAAATAATTATAAATTTCCATATATGTGATCCTCATGATTATCACAATGTCAAGTCTCACACTTTTATTTTTAAAAATATTTTTTCTCCTTATTAACTTTTTATATTCTCATTTTCACTCTAAGATTTTTCTTTATACATTGAATATAATATCCCCGGAATCTATCTATTTCAATTGTACTCTATTTTCAATATTCAAAACTAATTGAAATTGAACACAAAATATCTCTAGGAAACTATGTTAAAAAACCCATTGTGGTATTGAAAATTATCACAACTTCTACATCCTATAAAATCATCAAAAACTTAGTCATGTGATGCGTTCATGATAACATGTTTCTCCTCTTTTATGGTGTGATATTACTCATCATGGTGTGATTTATTAATTCATAACATACTTGAATTAAAGGAAACATTCATGGATTAACATAAAAGAATGAATCTATAGAGACCCTATCCATTTTACTATATTATTACATCATTTTAAGCACAATTATCCATCTAATACAAACCAAGGATCTTAAAGTCGGGTTTATTTGGTAAAATTGTTACATAAAATTGAAATAATGGAAATATAATAAAAACTTATTATATTAATATTTCATAATAATATCCATTATTCCTTTCGGACCATACATCTATATGGGATAACCTGGGGAATACATAGAAAAAAGGTATGAGCTAAAAAACCTAGGATGGAAATAAATATAGGAATAAAGAATAACACATGGGTTAGAAGGCATAACATGTTATAGTAAAATGGAAATGAAAATAAATAATAATATGGAAGATTTAAATATAAAACATGGGTTCATATGATCATGTAAACATAGAACTGTGGTAATAACATATAACATGACATAAACAGGAGTCGAGGATAACTGCCAAGACAATATGACATAGTGGACAAAGTACCATAATGGATTAGGTTTACTACCTAATACCATACAATGAATCTCATGATAATAAACATTACCCAATGAATTGGAGTGATATTTGGTTGCTAAATCATAACATTTTCATGAATATGTGTCATGTATACTGAATCACACATGACGAAGGCAAATAAGGTTTATCCATGGAACGAAATGGGCATCATAATCATGCCATAAGGAATAACCAAAGGGAATATCATAATGGTGTTCATGGAATAATTGATTTTAATAATAAATGGACATTTAGAAGAGAAAATAGGTATATATAAAGATAAATTATGTCCAAATAAACTAATAACATGTTAAAATAGAGTTTATGAAACTTTATAAATGAGCAACTTTAGTGTGGTTTATGGGAAAATATTAAAGTGTATTTAAAGAGTTAGAAGGTTGAATTGTTTGTATAAAAATAGAAATTAACTACAATATTTTTTCATGATAAAATTTTTTATTTTAGAAAAATATTTGTTTTTTAAAATATTTAATGGAGTGTACTAGAGAATGGGTAAGAAATTGGAAAGTTCCCTCCAATTAGTCTTGCTTATCTGGAGAAATGGAGAGGGGAACCTTTTTAAACATGTATTTCCCATATAAATAAGGATGCATTGATTTAGATACATATGTTTAGATCATAAAAACATAATATAGTTGAATTATATAATAATAATGAATTAATATGTCGGTGTAAAGAGGGATAAGGCATAATCCAAAAGTAATAAGAGGTTTAGAGAAATCCCTTATATTATTTCCAAATAAGTTCTTCACTTGCACATAATGTCCTAGATAATCAAACTATATGAACTAATAACTTCATAAAGAAACACTTAACATATATTTGATTTATTATAGTTGTATTAATTTCATTTATGTACATTTCTATGAGTTATAAGGTTTAATTTTGTTGTTCTCAGAGCATTTCTTTCATGGTTTTATGGTCGGTTCACTAGAGTTTAATTATGGGATTTCTTTTCAAATGAACGAAAAACTCCATAAGTGGATATAAATTGTGTTAATATAATTCCAAAAGTTTAAATGGTCTAATATATCATTTTTTTATATGAGGATGATTCACTTGATAATATTTTAATGATATACTTTCAGTTTTCTATGGGGTTTTCGCTCATTATGAATTAGTTTTGGTTTATTATTTAATATTATGAATATATATTAGTTTGAAAACATTAAAAAATTATAATATACATTTTAAAAATAGTTTTATCCATAAAAAAGTTATTATACCAAACCTTTATGGCGATAATGGAAAAAAATCACCATCCGTGAAGGCGGTGAATCGACATATCACAAACGATGTTTTCATTTTTGAGAGTATAGGGGAAGAGGAGAGATTTTGTTATGGATAATAAATTTAAAACAAATCAGTATATATATGATACTAGATTTATAATTATATTTCATATAGGGCAAGAGAGGATTGGGTAGAAGAAATAAATAATTTAAAAGAGAAAGAAGGATGTTTTTACCACTTGAATATTGTCTCCTTGAGAACCTCCTTAGTAAACTTGAGTATGGTATTTTTTTGATATCAGTAGATCTTGGACATGGGGAAGATACTTGGGAAGGGAATTGGGAATAATTTAGTCTATCTAAAAATCTTAGTAGGTGTAAGGAGAAGTGGTGGTATTTATTAGGGTGAGTGGAGTGTTTTTTATTATTTTATTTTTTTGTTTATTATTTTGGATGAAGACTATCAATCATTTTGACTCCAATGAATAAATACGATAACAAGAGAATGTGAGTTTGAGATAATGGGAACTTAAATAATCCATTACTCAACTATGAATCAAAATTTCATTTACTTACTTATAATGATAAATACTGTAAATTATCATATTTCACTATTCTCCAAAAAATAAAACTATTTTAGAAAAATACAAAAAATTCACCACAAGTATTTTTCAATATGTAGATTTAAAAAATGGAATCCATTTTATTAAAATAATTTTCTAAATATGATAAATTTAATTTTTAATTAAAATAATCATTTATTAGAAAAAATAGTGATTTTAATATTATAATCACTTTTATGACACTTTGAAAAATTAATTAAGTTCTCATAAAATAATATTATAATTAAAATTAGAAAATATTAATTTATGAATATATTTTTGGAAAATAAATTTTATTTTAATTAATTATACTAATTATTAAATTGAAAAAAAAAACATTAAAGTTTCACAAAAATACAAACACATAATTTATCATTTTTAAAAAAAATATTTACTTGTTCTAAGATATAAATATAACTTATTTTCATTTATAATATAACTAAATTTTATTTATAATTTCATAGGGGATGTTATTATTCTAACGACCATGTTTATAATGGTCATAAGGAAAAACTAATTCTTATAATCACCTCTTAATCCATTAATCAATCACTTCTTTTTTCTCACAAGGTTATATATACATTCATCTTTTAAATAAATATTGTGCTTTTTTAATGGATTTTTTTATGAGTGGGGTCATTCTAGTTGATGAAGAAGATCAAAAAATTTCTATTATTACTATCTTATTTTATCTGTATTTTCCATTTTAATATTCGACATTATTATTGGTTTGTTTTCTAAAAATAGTATCATTATTCATTTATGAGAATAATGTTTCTATGTAAATTATTTTCCTTATTATACAAGACATAATTTTTAGAAGGGAAATTTCATTGATAAAATTTCAGGTCATTACATTCTTCCCCCTTATGAAATTTTTCCCAAAAAATTTCATTTTACACAGTAAGGTTTAAACTATTGAGGTTACTTCTCTTTCATCGCTTTCACTAGTTCCCATGTTTCCTATTCATATTTATGGTTCCTCAATAGTACATTGACCAAGTGGGTAGTATTGTAGCGTAGGACCTTATATCTATGGTCTAAGATCTTCACCACATTCTCCTCATAAGAAAGTTCATTTTCCAGCTCTACTGCCTCTAAATTATGAACATGTGAGGAATATATTATGTACTTACTCAAGAGAGGTACGTGGAATATATTTGGTACTTGAGACATGGTCAGTGGAATTTCTAGTCGGTATTCCACATCTCTTACATGATCAAGAATCTCTAATGGGATGATATTTTTGGGATTTAACATTCCTTTCTTCTCAAATGTAACGACTCTCTTCCACAGAGATGTGTGGAGGAATACATTATCACAAAAATGAAACACTATGTCTACTTGATGATTATATTCATAGATTTTATATCAACATTTGTTTACAATAATGTTATGCTTAATGGTTTTCACCTATTATACTATTTTTTTAGCATTTAATGTCTCAACAGCTTATGCTTATAGAATACATCTCGACATGAATGTGTTCCATATTATTCCCCATAAAAGGCATCATATTCAGCCATTTGGATTCTTGAGTGGAAACTATTATTGTAAGATAACTTTACCATAGGTAGATGTTGGTCCCATTCCCTTTTTATGTCTATAGACCATGATCTCAAAATTTCTTCCAATGTCTGAATAGTTCACTTAGATTGGCTATCATTTTGATGATGATAAGCCATAATTATGTTTAGATCAGTTTTTAGACAATTTTTTTATACATTTCAAGTACAAGGAGGTAAATGTTGAATCTCACTCAGATACAATCGACAATCATATTCCATGAACCTTCTCTAATGTATATCTGTGAAAGTTGATCACATGAGAATTCCTCTCAATTTTGGATAAAGTGATCTATCTTTTCTGGTAAATATATAAAAACCATTATTGAATTATATACTTTGGATGTATATGTATGTCCGGTGAAAAATTCCATGGTGATGTTTTCCCATTTCCAGGTTGGCATGGTAATGGTTTTATAATGCCCTTAGAATTTAACGTTTAATTCTTCACTTGATGACATACCAGTCACAATGATGTATATTCAAGTATATATTTATTTATATTGTACCACCAGTAATGATCTTGGATATCACGATTCATATTTTTTCTCCTTGGGTGAACAGAGAAGGTTATGTTTTGTGCATCCTTCCAAAGAACATTCATTATCTCTAGATTGGACAGTACAAATAGTCATGGCCCATATCTTACAACTCCTTCCTAATCAATTTTAAACTATGTGGATTTCTCTTTTCTGATAGTTTACACATTCTTCTAAATTTCCACATCATCTCTTTGAACATCTAATATCTTATCTAAGAGGGATTGTTGAGCAATTATTTGTTAACAGATTGATGATCTTTCTTCCTTAATGATACCCATGTCCACCCTTTACAGGTCTAAGAATATTGAAAACGTTTTAATCCTCATTATTGATAATGATACATGATCCTTCATAATTATAGAATTTGAATCTTTATTTTATTTAGTAGGATGGTAGTGTATTGTGCATTCATAATCATTAATGAACACTAACTATGTTCCCAATAATATAATAATCTCCTTCATTATGAATTTATATTTTAGGTTCTTATGATTACTATATATTTCACACTTCTCCTTATAGTGATTATTCTACCATATTTTCAATGTGAAGATAATAGTATCCAACTCTGGATCTTGTGTGGGATAGTTTTCCTCATGTATTTTTGAGTGACATGATGCATATTTTATAACATTATCATTATTATTAAGTAAATTACCTATTTATTTATTATAAGAATCATTGTATTTCATAAAGAGATCTACAATTTTTTGTATTGAATGTATTGGGGTTGTGATAAGCCTATTTTTCAACTCTCTGAAGCAGTCTTCACATTCACTAGTCCTGAAAAACATTACGACCTTATGAATTAGCTTTTTTTAGTGGGTTTGAAAATCATGAAAAGTTCTTCACAAGTTGTCAGTAATACTAATATAGACCAAGGAAACTATGGATCTCAATTTTAGATGTTGTTATGGGCCACTCCATAATTTCATTTATTTTAGAAGGGTTCATAGAAATTCATTTGATTATTTTTGTAGTCTAAATTAATGATATTTTGATATACTCTAATAGAATGTAAGAACACAAGGAGAATTTGAATATTATTCTAAAGGAAATATTAAGGGAGAAAATATATGAAAGTACATAAAATGTGAGTTTTGGATGATGTAAGTATCATTCATATGGAAATTTATTAGATGTTGGTATGGGCTACTCCAAAATTTCCCTTGTTTTTGATGGGTCAATAAATATTCCTTTGGTTGTGATAAATTTCTCAATGGATGATAATTCTATCATCCAGAAATCACATTTTATGAACTTTTAATACATTTTCTCCCTCCGTAATGTCTTTAGAACAATATTTAAATGCTCCTTGTGTTCCTCCTTTCTCTTGGAGTATATGAGAATATCATAAATATAGACATCTAATTTTTTTGATTTGATACCTAAAGACTCTATTATTTAATTCCATGAATATTATTGGCGAATTATAGAGTACAAAAGACAAAACAATGAACTCATAGTGTCTATATATCATTTTAATGGAAGTCTTGTGAATATCTTTTTTCCACGCCATTAATTTGTTATATCCTAAATGAAGACCTGCCTTAGAGAAATAATTGTCCCCGAATTTTTTATCAAACAAGTCATCAATCCATGGAATGGGACAAATTTTCAATATCATGATTTTTTTGATCTCATGATAATCAATGTAGAGGCTCATTGATCCATTCTTCTTCCTAATGAAGAGGATTGGCGCACCCCATGGTGAAGCACTTGTGCATTTAAAAACCTTGTCTAGATTCTCTAGTAACTAATTATCTAGTTCTTATAACTCAATGGTGTCCATTATATAAAGTTTATTTGATATAGAAAGTGATATAGGTATAAGATCAATTGAGAAATCAACCTTTCATTTAGGAGGAAGACCTGAAAATTCTTCAGGGAACAAGTATGTGTAGTCTCTAAGAATGGGAATGTATGTTAGAATGATCCTATCCTTTTTTTTTGAATAATTTAAGCAAGAAATACTTTATCGTAAGGCAAAAATATCAACAGTAGATATGATGATTCTAAATGAGATTCATCTTCCACCTTATAGTTGTATAAAATTAAATGATTCCTTATTATGTGAAAAGTGATCACCCTTTCTCAATAGTTGATGTTGTCTTTATATATAGATAGACAATATATGCCCAATATAATATAAAACTCTACTAAAGGGAGTAAGGAGATATTTTATGGGAGGTTCATTCCAAAAATATTAACTTTGGTGGAGTTATATACATTATATTCAACAATTTTCCCATTTTTTATTCCTATAGATAACTCAAACATCATATTTTGAGTTCGTGTTTGAGTAGTTATACTAAACATGTGAGGTATGAAAGAATCCATAGAAATAGAATTGAAAAGTATGTTCACTATTATTTAATTAATAAAAATTATACCAATCACCATATAATTTATAGGCTCCACCTCAGTAGTAGTGATGGAATATTCCCTTCCTTAATTCCTTGGAGGTTTTTGTTGTTGATTTCCTCTAAAAACCCTTGGCTTAGGGAATTGGCTTGAATAATTCCCTTGTTATTTTCAATTAAAAAACGGAACAACATGCATTATTTTAATGTAAACCTTATTTTCCACTTATAAATTAGTGGTTTTATTCATTTAACGATGGAATTTATTAGCGTGATGCCCCTCTTTTTTATACATGAAGCTCCTTTTGGTTCCCCTAATGTGTCCTCCAAAATGCTTCTTGACACCCTTTCAAAAAGTGGAAAGTTGGGTCTCCTTTCCTCCATAATATTTTTTTATTGTATGTTCAAAATATAATTCCATATTACATCTCTGGTCTCAAATCCCCGAATATCACTATTAATCATTGATCTATATCTCCACTTTAAGGTCACAACCAATAATTTTTTCATAAGTATCAAAGATAAAAATTACTAAGGCCTTTTTCTGACTTGGTTTCAACCAAATAAATAATATATCCACCTTACATTTAGTGTTGATGATATGTTTAGAAGAATACAACTCAATCATTTTTATGTTTGCCTCATGTGCTCCGATAGTCAAATATTCTAGTTTCTTCAGACTAAGGAATGCCCTATATATCTTAAGATGGAGTGTTCATGAATAATATTTATTGAAAAATATTTTCTTTAATTCATGCCATTCCATATAATCAATATATTATTTATACTATGTATTCTTTATTAGTTTCCACCACTGATCAGCTTCCCCGTCAAAATAATCAACCACTAACACAACTTTCTCTTCTTCTAAGAATTGGAGGATAGATAATATATTCTCAATGTAATTAGTAAATTGTTTTTTGATGAGGGGATCCTAAGATCCACTAAATATAGGAGATATTTGTTATATAAATGATTTAAAAAAACTATTTCTTTAGAGAATGAGATAATTCTATAAGATTCATGTTATTATTCATAACATGAACCAGTTGTGATTTTAATATAATGAATTCTTTAGCTCCTATTCACATCATATTTGGGATTTCATTAGGGAAATCATCAAATTTACATTCATATTGATTATTATCATGGGTTCTTTTATATACCTCCATTAAATAAGAAAAATTAAAAACAATTATGGGGGTTTGAATACTTGGCTAATAAGAATATAAAAAAGAAACATTTAACATAGAAGGACAAACATATAAATAAAGTGCATATCATAACATTTTATTCCCTGTGTTTCAATATCAGTTATCCATGGTGTTAGAATTATTCATAGGGTTCTAACTAGATATTTCTAATCCTAATCCCAAAAATAACTAGACTGTGATATGATACCAACTATAGATACCCTAGCCTTTTACACAAATCATGCATGATTTTAAGCATAATTATCAATCAAATACAAACCAAGGATCGTAAATTTTAGTTTCTATGGAATACTAGGTACATAAAATTGTAATCATGGATATATAATAAAAAATAATTATATTGATCATCAATAATGACTTCCTAAAATTATTTGATCTCCTACATCTTTATATGATAACCTAGGGAATACATAGATAAAAGGGAAGAGCTAAAAATCTCAGTAAGGGTATAAACATAGGAATAAATAATAGCATATGGGTTATAAGGAATAAATAGATGTCATAAAAAAATAATGGCACATGAATAAACATATGGATGTATAACATATATAACATGGGTTCATGTGATTATGGAAACATTGGAATGTGGAATCAATATATAAAATGACATAAAAATGAGTCAAGGATAACTGACAAGATAATATCACATAGTGGACAATGTCCTTTAATGGATCAGATTTACTCCATAGTCATATACATTATGTCTCATGACACTAAACATTAGCTAATTAATTGGAGTGATTTTTTGGCACACCCATGATAATATATTCATTCATATGTGTTCTGCATAAAGAATAAAACATAACTAATACACATAAGGGTTACCCAAGGAAATAATGGGGTATCATAATCATGTCATAATGCATAACCAAAGGGAATATCATAACGGTGTTCATGAAAGAATGGATTTAAAAAATAATTGGAAATTAAAAATGTAAAATAGGAATACATCATAATAATTTATGTAAAAATGTTGTGAAAACATATAGAAATAGAGTTTAATAATCGTTATAAATGATCAACATTAGTGTGGTATAGGGGAAAATATTAGAGTTATTAAATAGGGTAAAGTAATAATTGATTGTATAAACCATAAATGAACTAAGATAGTTTTTTATGATAATATAAGTGGTTTTAGAAGAAATAATTGGATTAAAATTTTTTATGATGTGTACTTGAAAATTGGTAAGAAATTGGGGAGTTCCCTTTATGCGGGCTTATTAATTTGGAGGAATTGAGTAAGGTAACTTTTTAAACATGTATTTACCCTAAAATAAGGATGAATTGATATTGATACATATTTTTTAAACATAGAAATGGAATTTATAAGAAGTAAATAAGAGTAATTAAGAATTAAATTGGGGTAAAATGGGGAAAGCGTAACACAAAGGTAATTTAGAGGCTTGGAGAGATCCCTTACCTTGTGTCTGGAAGTGTTTAGAACATGCACTTAATATCCTAGATAATCAAATTATATTCATTAATAATTTAATTCATAACCTATTTAACATAAATTTGATTTATTATAATTTTATTAAATTCATTGAGGGATATTTTTATGAGTTATAATGTTAAATTTCATTATTCTGGGAGTGTTCATTTTATGAGTATATGGTTTGTTCCCTTATGAATAATTATGGAAGTTCAATTTAAATGGATGAAAAACACTAAAAGTGGAATAAATGTTATTTATATACTTACATAATTTCAATAGGTCCCATATATCATGTTATTGTTTTATATGAGGAGGATTCACATGATAAAATGTAAATAAAAAATGTTTAGTTTATTTTGGAAGTTTTTCAATCATCATTAATTAATTTTATTTTATTATTTAATATTATCAATATATATTAGTTAAAAAATTAAATAATAAATAATATAAATATTAACATCTTTTTTTATCATTATAATGGTTTTATGACCAACATTGAAGGATATAATAGAAAATGAGAAATATTCATCCCTGAAGGCGGTGAATCAACATATCAAAAATGATGTTTTTGTTTTTAAGAACAATGGGAAGAGAAGAGATTTGATCATGGATATAAAATTAAAAAAAAATTCCAATACATATATGATTCTAGAGTTATCATTATTTTTTTTATAAGGAGGTGAGGATAAGTTCGAATAAATAATGAATTCAAAAGACAAAGAATAATGATTTTACATTTTCAATATCATCTCCTTGAGAACCACCTTAGAGAACATGGGTTTGGTCTGTTGATTATACCATCATATCTTACACATGGGAGAATTTATTGGTAATGTAATTTTGTAGAATTTAGACAATCATCAAATCATTCGAGGTGTTATGATAAGGGGTGGTGTGGGGTGATATTTATAGGGGAACAGAGGGGTGTTATTTTATTATTTTATTCATTTGTTTATTATTTTTTCTCTAGACTGTAAATATTTTTTTTACAAATAATAAATATTGTAACTAAAGAATTTGAGTTCCAAATAATGGGAACTTGAATAGTCAATGACTCAACCATGAATAAAAATTTCATTCGTTTACTTACAAGGTTAAATACAATAAATTACCGTATTTCGCAATTCACTAAAATTTCACCTATTTTAAAAAATTCCAATAATTCACTCTATCCATTTTTTAGTGTGTAAATTTGAAAAATGGATCACATTTTATAAAAAACATCAAAATTTGATAAATTTAATTTTTAATTTAAATCAACATTTATTTGAAAAAAATACCAATTTTAATATTATAACAGATTTTATGACACTTTGAAAAATTAATTAAAGCATAATAAAGTTATCTTATAATTATAATACAAAAATATCAACTTATGAATATGTTTTATGAAAATAAATTTTCTTTTTAATAATTATACTAATTTTAAAATTGTAAATAAACATTTATGTTTCACAAAAATACCAATAAATAAGTTATCATTTTTAAAATATTTATTTACTTATTCCTTATATAAATATATCATATTTTCATTTATAATATTCCTATATTTTATTTATACATTCATAGGAGTTTTTACTATTCTAACAACCTAATTTATAACAACCACAAGGGCTTCCTACTTTCTATAAATACATTTTATTTCATTCACCATTCACTTCTATTTTCTTCAAATATTATATATACATTAATATTTTAAATGAAAAATACGTTTTATTTTTACATATTTTTTCATGAGTGTGTTCATTTTGGTGGATCGATCAGATCCAAATTTTCCTATTCTTGTTATCTTATTTTCTATTTATTATCATAGTGTAATATTTTGCATTCTTATAGGTTTGTTTACTGACTAACGTATTATTATTAATTTATGACAATAATTTTTCTATGTGATTTATGTGATTTATACTATATGAAATAATTATAACAACATAAATTTCATTGATAATATTTTGGGTCATTATAGAATCTTCTCACATAACTCTCTTCATCAAGAAAAACAATGTGAATTTTTCCTCATTTCATGACTATTTCAAAATTTGCAGAACTAGAATTGACTTGTATATCACCCAGAGTCTCCTTGAATATATTATCTTTTTCATGGTGAAATGATAATATACTCAAACTAAATCAAAATATTCATTTTAATCTTTATGATGTTTAATTAATTAAGGAGAAACTTCATAATGATCATGATTTTGAATTTATAAAATTATATAATTTTGATTATTTTTTAACTTTTAATCATACTTTTACTAACCCTTATCTATTTTAGTAAGGATCTTTAAATTTTACAATTTTCAATGGGCATGTAATATAGAACACTTGCAATACATATATATAAATCCATATATACTTTTTTGATTCTTCGATACTTTTTCAAATATTCATCCCCATTGAGTACAATTACATATTAATGTGTGACTCCAATATTTACAAATTCATTACCCCATGAGTACCTTTACATGCTAGAATAACTGTTATGTATCATAGTGTGGATTAGTACTTTGAAACATTCTAGTTCTATGAGTTTCTTGAAGATATATAGTGTAACATCTCATGGACCTCTCCAATTTTAAAACTTTATGGTCCATGTAACCATTACGTAACAAAACAAATTCTAGAATTTTTTTCATACTCCTACAAATAGGATCTAAAATACTCTTATTCATTTCATTTCTTTGTCAAATTCTAGTTTATAATCTTGATAGTCTATATGTAAACAGATTTTTTCCTTTTCCAAATTATCACAAAAAATACAACATCAAAAACTTTCTCCAAACATCATAGAACCTCAACAAACCATCTCACATTATCTCTAATCACAATTAAACATATAAAAACATTATCAACAATACCTAATGATTCTATCATATGGTAGACACAAAAAATAAACAAAACTTCAAAAATTCCATGGATTTTTTAATGAGAAATGTCATATAATCAAATTATTGGAGAAATCGTTATTTTTATATAATTTAAATTATTATTGAAAAGTAATTTTTGGCTATGTGATTTTGATTCTCTCTAAGTTAATCCATACAGTCATTTCTCTGACATTTTTTCAAGAATACCAGCTTCGGGTTCCAAAAAAATACCATGGATGTGTGTACAATTATTCCTTTTTAAAATAGATTACAATGTATTATGAGTAAGTCAATGCTACCTTATATTAGAGGGAAATGTTGAACAAGCATGTTCATCCTAAAACATTCAAAGGAATCCTATGTCATGGCCTTGGTGAGGATATAATCTATTTGATGTTATGTTAAAATGAATTCCAACCTAACTACTCCATTTTTAACCTTATACTTTATAAAATGATATCAAATTTTAATCTTATTATATCTATATTATTACACCATATTCATAGAGAGACTAATTTCACATTGAAAATCATAGAAAATTCTCAATGGATTCTCGTTATGTGCCTATAAATATTCATACTTGTTTCTCATCTATATCATTTTTCCACAAGAATCTATAGAAACCACATACAAATACATTATAATGCTTATTTTCACTATATTATTCATCTTTCAAGGATATTTTACAAATATTTATCCTAAAATGAATATCTTTTGGATTTTTATTTCTTATTATCACAATCATCATCCATTAGGAAAAAATATATCCATATATTTTTAGGTCCTTATAATTTCTTTAATTTATCCACAAACTCAGAAATAATTTTAAATATTTGAATAATCTTGTGGAATCTATTGTGTGAGATTATTTTGGATAACATTAATACATTTCACAAAATTATACTACATAGACAATTATGTTCTACATATAGTGAGATAATGAAAACTAACAATCATCCTTTTAAATTCCTTCAGATTTAGTTTTTATCCTATAACATCCTTTCCCATATTTTTCTTAACTTTTATATTTGAAGAAAATTATTCATAATCTATCATGAGAATATTTTTGAAAAATTATTTGGAATATTTGTATTTTAATAAAATGATGAATTTGTTTGAGTGTAATACAATTAATCCCAATAATAATGTAAATTATACAAACATAGACATTATTAAGTGATACATAATTTTTCTAGAATATTACTCACAATATTATTCTTTTTTATCTACAAGAATTATGTCTTCAACATAATAAATGATAATAAAAACACTTTTACTTATCTAATTCACATGCAAGTTGTTGTCATCTATTCCATTGGTGAATTTCATGTCTCTAATTTTATTACCCAACATTCAATACAAGACTCTAGGAAATAATTTTATCATATATAATTATTTCATTAATCCACATATTATTGTTCCATCACTGTCAAAAATAAAACATTTCCAATTTTTTCTACGAAATTATCTTTCTAATTCATTCACTTCATTTCATAAACTGAGTAATAATCAAAATTTTATATTATGTTGTGTTATAAGTGGATAAATTGAATCTATTTTAATATTTGGATATTAGGTGACAAAAAAATTTAATATATCTTTGAATTAATTTTTTTTAATGTAATTAGTTTTGGATGAAATATATCCATAAATGAAATCTTAAGATATATAATTTTTTTTAATTATAAATAAAGATATATTGGAGAATACTATTGAATTAAATTGGATTTAAAAATTATAAATCCTAAACTACATAACCCAACATGCCATTCATATTACACATATTGGGAGTTCATACGATCCTTCCACTAATCTGCATTAACCCCCTGGAAACTATGCCTCTCCTTTAATCAAAAAAAATCCATAGTCATACGTCATTCCCCTACAACTCCACACCCAATTCATAACAAATCATGAAGCCCAAATAGAGCAATATATCTTAGCATAGTAATGCACTATATATTTCCCCAAATAAATGAAAATATACACTTGATGTGACACCAAATCAGCTTGTTGATCCGAGCACTCCCACTAGTTCAAATCTAAAAAAGTCAAGTCAATCTCAATGATCAAATAAAACCATCACCTCTTTAGTGATATTTATTAGAACTGAGGATGAGTGATCATCCTACAACTATGAGTCTAGATCTACCATGCACATGGTATCTAGTACTAGGGAAGGTTCCCCCTCTAAATAACTTCCATGGAAATATTGAATCCATAGAGCTCGATTAACACATGAAAAATTATAAAAATATCAATTCCTAACAAGTAATTATTCTACATAGACAAACTCACCCAATAACTCTACATCTCAGTTCTATAAACAACTAAAATCAAATTAAATTCCATTTATCCATTATTAAAACATAAAAGAACAATTTTTATAACTTTCTTGAGCACATAAAACATCGATAAATTTAATTTGGTCTATTGAACTAATTTTTAAGTAATTATTTATATTTATTTATGTTTTCATTGGTCCAAAAAACATACAAAATCTTTAAGAAAATTCCATGGGTTCACACTTTCTCTATAATACAATTATATAAATGAATTTACTATATGAATTATTTTGCCATCTCCTCACACAAAGAAGTCAGATTGATTCCATGTCTATCTGGTGTAAGGGAAAACGTCCCATATTGTGCAGGCTTACTCTATTGAATCCCAAGACTAACCATTCCTGATAATATTGAAGATCAATTTCTAATAATACTTATTATTGTTTAGACTACATTAATTTATTTAGAAAATATCATATGTTGACATTTCTATTTCAATATGCTTAAAGAAAATATCACCAGAAGGTTGATCACTCACCTTCCATCGTACCTTAGAGTTATGAAGCACGTCATATCAAAATTATTTTCAAATGAATATAGAGTATAATCATAGAAAAAATTTGTTTATGATTCTGTTATTTTTATTATATAATAGGGTTTGGGGTTAGATATTTCAAGAGAAGGGGGACTCTTAGTAGAAGAGTACCTATCTTATGGGGTGGTTATTAATGCTAATATACTTATTATTTATATTTTTTATATTTTTCTATTATATGAATTGATATTCTCTACTATATAATTTTTTTAATTGTATTTTTTATATTCATTAATTATGTAACATTTATCATGAAACTCCATGGTAGTGGTATACTAATCTGAGGTGATGTCCTTTGAGTGGTCTCAATGTTCTCTTAAGTCATTTTCAATCATTTTATTTATATTTTCAATTATTTGATGATGGGATAGAGGGACTGCACGAGGACTATGAAGAGGTTTATCACATTCTATTTATAATAACCTCAACTGTATTCCAACATCAATAAAACATTTTACATACCTTATCTTGGTCTGTACATCATACGGATTGAGTTGTGTTGATAAAGGGATGAACCTCATACAATTTGGAATAAATGTTGGGTAATTAATTTCCAAAAAACATGGAATGTACATCATTTTGACACTAATTATGATGGGAGATATGGTTTAACTCGGTGGTTTATATTGGATCACTAAGCAATACAAAATATGTTTTGGTTAGCAATCCATGAAATGGTATTCATGGGATTGTCAATAGATCTTATGTAATTAATTTATACCGTGGAGGAATAATGATTTTATAACCCAGGACTATATTCTTTAATTACTAAAACATGCTTAGGTATTTTATTTTATTTTATTTACACACACATGCACACACACTAGAATATCATAGCCTCATACCTTTGTTTTAATTAAAAAAATTAATGATTAAAAATATAAATAAGTGAATAAGAATAATAGATAATCAGTCCAAACATTTCTTGGTACATGCCCCTAGTTATCGAGTGTTCTATTTTCAGGAGTTCCTTAAAATTCTATTTAACTATGAGGTTGTAATAGTTTCATGACATTCAAATTTATAGACTAATATTCTATTTTCATTCATGTTCCATATTTTTCATTGAGATTGAAACTAAAAACCAACTTGGTTCTATTGGAATTATTCTCTTATGGGTTTGGAACAAGATCCCAAGTGGATTTCATTTCCATGTGATTATATATCACATTCATTATATCAATCTATTATTTCACCTTAAAAGAATCAATAAATGAATGTGGTTTTAATCGAGATATAAAGGTTATTTGGTTATCAAATATCAACCTCCTCCTAATCTGAACTGGTTCATTGTAATCTATAATTTCATTTTCTAGTTCAACATTCTTCATAAACTATCAATGACTGGCCTTATCTTTATAAGTATCACCTTTATCATCACTTATTTTATCTAAATAAATATAGGTATTATCTAGGTTAGAAATATATTCTTCTTTAATTATTTTTCCTTTGATTTTAATGTTTTCCACTTTTTTATCTTTAAAATATTCATCATTTACTTCACAAAAACATGGTTTATTATGAATAATCCCCAAATAATTTTATCCCATAAATTACGGGTTTGTGTTGAAATTTATAGCCTCTTCCATTATATAAAAAACCCATAATTATTCCTTCCTCATATTTCTCATGATATTTTATTGCATTTAAAATATCGATCATTTCAGTCATGGTATTTAAAAAATGATTAAAGTACTCTACATAATGATTATTCTTGTACCAAAAATTCAAAAGAAGGAATGTTGGAGTTAGGTTTTAATAAGAACCTATTTTTAATTTGAACTATTGTACTAATAGATTCTCTCTATATTATTTTTTAAATCATGTTATCAACAAGCATGGTTCGTCCCATCTCAATTTAGCTCCTATTCTTCATCTATATAACTCTATCTTGTTGGGGTGTATATAGAGAACTATACTGATGTATAAAATCAATACTGAAAATATTGGGTTCAAATATATTTATAGTGAATTAATTTTTATTATTAGTTCTCAATTACCTAATATAGATCCCCTAAACTTTTTCAAAATCACTTATAAATTTTTTACTATTTTATTATTTTCTTACTTATACTTCATAATCAACATATTATTCATTATTATAAAATGATCAATGAATGTGATGAAATTATAATTTCCACATAAGGATTAATGTATAGTTATCCAATATAAATATGAGTGAATCATCTAAAATATACAAGAAGATTTAATTTTTAATTTCTTATTACTTCTTTATGTCATTTTCTAGTTTGGTAATATTTTTAAAATATCATCACTTTCTCTCTATAGTTGAGGTGGGTCCCTTACCATATATACTATTGTGATATTAGTTACACTAATTAGAAGAATATTTATATATTTCATATTTGATATATCGTTCTCATATTTTTTTCTCAATTAGATATATTGGTCAAAATTCTCTATCTAAATTAAATTTCCTTTTTTTATTTCTCCATTTGTGGTAACTCTCCCTTAATTTAATATTTTAATGATTAAACAATTATATATAGAAATAAATCCATTACTATTATCAAAAATCTCAACTACACTCAAAAAAATATGTTTTGTGACCATCAAAGAACAGAACATCTTGGAACTTCAATTTTTGAACTTCAATCTCAATTATGCCAATACCTTTAATATTTAAATAGATTTTATTCCCCAAAGTTAATTTTATACTATCATTTTATTAAATTCCATTCATAATTTTTGTTTCTAATTCATATGAGATGAACCAATAATATAATGTATCAATGTATTTGTTCTATTTTTTTCATTATAATCTAGCACAAAAAGAAATTAATTCTAAAAATTATCTCTTCTTATAAATTTCTTATCTTGTATATTAAGACGATATTATACTAAAATAATTTTTTGACATTCATAATAGTAATTAACAAGTTGGTCGACGTTTATATATATGTCATCCGAGTAATAGAATCTATTTTGAGTATGTAGTCTTGATAAATTTCTTTCTACAACATGATTTTTCTAATATTTGTTCCTTATTTTCATTGGATACATCTAGCTTAATTCATTAACTATATGACTCCATGAAAATGAAATTTTATACCAATAAAAAATAATATTTACTCCCAGATACTCCATTACATCATGAATTTCCTTTAAAACTTAATATTCTGTAAGTGTGATAGATCTATCTTGGAAAATTTGATTGATCTCATGGTGCATTATATCATTTTATCCATTATCTTAGAAATACAAATCATCTCAACTCAACGCAACACCCATTTATTTAAGAGTGTAGTGTTGATGATTTATTAAGAATATATTTTTCTTTTTTTCTTTTTAATACCTTCACTATTTAATGAAATATATTTGGAAACATTTACATAAGAATGAATAACATGTACCCTCTTATTTGGAATATATTTTGTCTCAAATTGAGATGGTTCATCCTAAACAACCACATCATTTTCATAATATTATTTTATCACCTCCAAAGTTTTTTCAATTTAAAACACCTAGATTTTTTCTAAATCAACTTTGATTATTTTTATATTAAATATTTATGCAATATATTTATATATTTTTTATTGTTCAACAATTCTCACCTAGAAATATTGATTGTAATCATTATAATTTTTGAGTAATTCAACTTTATCTTCTCTATACCTATCAAGATATTTGACCCATTTCTAGATCAAGTTTTTCATATTAAGAAATGAAATAATCTCATGTTTCAACATATGTTCAGTGTATATCTCTTCATCCTCCTCATCACTGATTGAGGTGACTTCATGTTCTTTAATATTGAGCTGTAAATGTTTTTTGTTTCTTAGTGGAGCCTTCATGTTTTAACTCACAATGTTATGTTTAATCTCTATATTATACTTCTATTCTAATCAGATTCCTCCTCATCCTTCATGAGAACCTCTTCTTTCTGCTAGTATTCTTTTTGGTTTTCCCCCATTTCATTTTGAGAAAATTTACTTCAAGCTCTTCATGCTTTGTTGTGGCATATTTATTAATTTTAAAATGAAAGAAAAATATCTAATTCCACCAAAATTAATTCAAAGTATATGAATCATACCATTATATTCCCTCTTCCACTATTTATGTGTCTTTTTTTAAATAAGAGTCATGATTCTCTATTTCTCTCCATAAATTTCATCTTCATCTTTAGAATTTGAGAATGATTTATACTTCTTTTATTTAATACTGATAGCTTTAATGTATTAAAATTAAATTTGATCCATGAATTTATAATAAGAGATAAGTCCCCCTTTTCTTCCAAAGTAGAGACCATTTCATTAAATCGAGTATGGAAGTTTCTTATTAGTTTCCAGAAAATGGTTATGTCTTATAATGGTTCTCCAAAACTTCTACTATTTATAATAATTCCATTAACCCTAGTGATGTAACCATAAATGGTCTCATCATCATCTATTCCATTATACATAACCATTTCCAAATAAATATATAGTCTAGATTTTTTCACTTTGTAATTCCATTAAAAATTAACTACAATTTAACTCACATTTCATTAGTACTTATAAGCCTCATCACCTTAATATAAAATCAATATGATAAGGTAATATAAAATCAATATGATAATTTAATAAAAATACCAATCATTTATTTTTCATCAACAAACAAATTCATTATTTATAAAATTCAACATGGGAATTATTCTCAACTGGAATGAAACCCACTATTATAGAATCCTTAACTTAGAGACCATGATAAAGAAGATAAAGAATCATCCTTTTTTTTAAACCAAAATGATTCATTCCATAGAATATTAGAATCCTATGATGTTGATATAATTCAAATTCATCATCCTTATCATAAAAAATAATATGATCACATGGGGGGATCCTGGACTTTTTATAATAACAATTGAACTGGTCATGTATGTTACATCTTATCTTTGAGAGGGGGAATTAAAAAATGATTGTTATTTTTATAATTTCATCTTATCTAAAATAACCTCTTTGACCTGTTTAAATAAAAATACACTATTTATTTAATCCCTAAATTTTACCTCTATGAAACCAAAATGATTAATAGTAAATAATACATGTTTTTTTACAAGGTTCATCCACAGTGTGGGTGAATAAACTATACTTTATTTAGGTCAAGATTGATATAAATATATACTAAATTTAACAGAAGTAATTACAATCTTTTATCTCCAAAAAATGAGAACAATCTCCAGACTATTTAATGACCTCATAATTCAATATTTATACTAGATTATACAAGTTTTCTTTATGAACCAGAATTTGACCATGGAGATAACCATATTCCTCCTAAAAACTCATTCATGAATATAATATTTAATCCAAGTCCTCAAAATATTCATTATCAAAATAATTTTAACTTTTTCAATATCTTAACATCTAAATTCTTCAGTAATATAAGACATATTTCCAATCTAAAACTCTTCTTATTCTCAATAATAATCACCTTCCACATATTGAATCTTAAGGATTATCACAACATCGTCGCTCTCTCTCTCAAATTTCAATAATATTATATTATAATTATTCACTTTTTATATTCAATTTATCTTTATTAGATTATAATTTCATTAATCATGGAGGATTCCCCTTAAAACTTTCAATTTTAATTCTTTATCATTCTTAATATTGAAAACTGATTAAAACCAAATGCACAACATTTCCATATGACCAGATTTTTCAGAAAATCATTTAATACCCAAAATTAAAACACCATAAAATTTATTTGAAAACCAAAAAAAACTAATGATATCTATTTTTTCATGATAACATATTGCATCACTATCATAGTATGACGCTACTTTTTAAAGAGTGATTTCATTATTCATCAAAAAGAAATGTGAAATAGAACTTTATTGGTGTAACTTCAGTGTATGAATACATTTTATAACTTTATCTTCAACATGAAACAAATAATGAAATTTTATTCTTGGAGTGACTATATCTCAATTAATAGAACCAATATTCACTTTTAATCCATCTTTATTCTATTGCACGATGTCATTACATTCTTCATGGTGCAACAATCATCTCCCAGAATTGAATCACAACAATCCTTTGAATCATTTTGATGTTTAATAAATTAAGGAAAAACTTCAACATCATATTGTTTATAAATATATAAAGGTTTAAAATTATTCTAATTGTTATACATTTTATATAACCTTCTATTAACCATATTTTTTATAGTAGCGATCATGGACTTTGGAAATTTTTATTTAACAAGTACAGGGGATATAATAACAAAATATTTTAGTACATATTTTCTATTAGACAAATATTATATGCTTGATCACATATTTTTCACCCAAAACCAAACTAAAATAAATCATCATACTTCATATTGAAATAAAATGTTATGATAAAATATAAACATTAATAAATTTTGAGATATAAAATGAAAAAATTTAACAAAACTACATGATGAATAAAACCACAAGTATATATATACACTAAGAACATAAAATAAATTTACTTGTTGTTTACTATGAATTTTATAACACCAATTAAAACATTTAAAATATGGATAATCATTATTATTACAGTGGATAGGTTGAGAGGGAAATAAATGAAGAGGTTGAAAGATTTTAGTAATATAAATATGGGTTTACATAGGAATTATTTATGAAAAATATATATATTGTCATTGGAAAATTTTCATTATATATATGGTTGTTGGAAATATTATTGATGTATATATAGTTATTGGGTATAAAAACACACATTGGGTATATTTATGTTGTATAATTATAAAATTCCAAAATAATAAATAATTAAAATTAAATATAATACTTTATTATATATTTTTATGAATTATTTATTATTATTATTATTATTAAATAATTATTTTATAAATTTATAAAATTTAATGAAATATTTCAATATCAATCATTGATAAAATAAAATGATTAGAAGATAAATACAAAATCATAATGGGATATGGTAAAAAAAATTAAATGTTAAAAGGGATATTTATTGTTTTGAATCTTAATATTTATATTTTAAATCAATAAATTATAAATGATGGGTCTAATGTAATATTTCTATTTATGAAAAAACTGATACTCATTTAATATCTAATTTATATTAATTTATTTTAATAAGATATATTTTTTTAAATGTTATTTTTACATAATAATATATTTTATTTTTTAATTTAAAAGTTAAAATTCTCATATTTTGAAATGTAATTATATTAAATAAATTTAGAATATTTTATCATCACGTTAAAATCACAAAGGTAGGATAATTTCATAATTTGGAATTAAAAAATGTCACCAAGGAAAAAATTGAGCTATCATAGTAAAGCTAAAATGATGTAAAAGGGTATAACTAAGTTGTAAGGATTTGAATTTTATAAATATCCTAATTTAGAATTACTATAGATGAGGAGTTTTTTGAACCATATCCATTATTAAAAAAATACACATTATCTAATAAAATAAAAACATTACATCATATTGGGTGAGTATTTATTGAAATACTACTCAAAACACACATATAAAAGGACCCTTCATCTATTAATTTCAATCCCCTCATTTACATTATAAATATATTTTACCCCTTACAATTTTTCTTGTCATAAATATTTTTTATATGTTTAGTATCATGCAGTTCTATGAAGGAATCATGAATCATTCATTATAAAGGAACATGTTTCGAGAAAGAGATAATTAATCATGTTAATTGCCTAGTTATTCACCATTATTTCAATTATATTTTCATTTATACAATCAAAATATCTTCATCAACTATAATTATGTAATATTAATATAATTATTATATTTATGAAATAACATTACAATTATATATTTCTACACTCTAACTCATTTGTTTTTATAACATGTTTTTGTTTAGGTTTGCTCAACCACCCACATGAATAACACTATATTATCTTCACCATTTCAAATATAAATGAGTGTCATGACATTAATATTGGCAATATATTATATTAAATAAATTTTTTTGTTATTATTATGGTTTTATAATGGTGACACAGAAATGAATGATCAGTATAATGTAACTTGTTAATATATGTAAATAACCCAAACATGCTTGTCAAGGGTTATATTCTCACAATACATAACCATATATTCCTTCATGTGAACATGAGAATACACAAATAATTGAATCTTAATGATTCCACAATCTTGAATAGTCTTGGAAATCTGAAATTACCATTAGAGAATAAGGACTGATATCTCCATTGTGAAATTTGTATAAAATTATTAAAATAAAAACATTTGATGATGAAAATAAACAGTATCTAATTAATATATGAGTAATTAATGAAAATTAATAAATATTATAAAAGATAATATATATGTGAATAAGGTGTATAAATAAGCGTTTAATATGTTTTTTTTGTTATATAATAGTCTCATGTTCATTCATGGATGATGGGAGTAAAGTTAATCGTTTTTCATCTAAATTACTTCTCATTGAGATATACTTCACATCAACCACTTATTTGCACTTTTAGGTGTATATACATTCAATAGAGGCATTTTAGTAATAATACTCATGAAAATAAAGGAATTTATTAATCAATATTAGGATTTCTCTTTCATGGGATTTTAATTTATAAATTAGCAAAGATAAAATTGTTTAAGTACCAATCTCACTCTGATATTATGATTACTTATGACTAAATTTACATTAGGGGGAAATATTTTTTCTTTCCCATAAAACCCCATATATTTTATTCTTTACCATTTATTATTGGGGTTTATATATATTCATATTATTTTCCCACACTTTGGTTCGCCATTCAACCATAATAATACTCATAAATGGAACTAACATTATCCCTCATTCTCACCTAAGAATATTTCTTCTTTATCTCCATATTCATTGAATTATTTTATAGATGTAATTTCCATAATTATATAAATTATTAAGGTAATATTATAGTATATTTTTATTTCATTATAAGGGGTTGAATGGAATGTTTTCTAAAAATAGTTTGAGTCATTTTTTCTTAATTTTAATTTCTTTACAAATGTAAGAAAATATAATTCCTATTTATCACTTTTTACATGATTCAATTTTTTTAAATTATATCTATTTTTACTTATGAATATCTTTTCCATTTCTTTTGTGGTTTCCCAAAGTGAAATATATTCTAATTCTTAGTTAATTATTTTCAATTCTAATAAAAATTATCAAATGTAATGGATTTTACATTATAAATTTCAAAGGAACATTTTAATGATCTTATAAAATAATTTTCTTTTTATGTTAATATCCTTTAATATTTCTTCTACATATATTTTCATATTATATATTAATACCATAAACCTTATTCCTTTGGATGGATTTTGATAACAGGTAATTGAACTTTTTATATAACTCATTTCTTTTTCATGGGTTAATTAAGCTATGGTGTTATTATAAAAAAATTATATTCATGTTCCACACATGTTCATATTATATCCCAACATGATAGTGAGTTTTCTATATACCTTTAGTGAATTAAGTAAATATTATATATAATTTGATAATTGGGAATGGGTATTGAACCCAAACACTGAGGATACCTTATACCCTAATTAATAATTGGGTTTATTACTACCCACCCATATATTTAGTAAATAATTAAATCTTAATAGATGGCATGTGATGGATTGGGTAGTAAACCAAATATCCTAATGTACTCTCTCCATGATGTCATGATATTCTTGGTGGTGATCATTAAAATAATGGTTTACCTTATATTCTCATGTAGATACAACATTATTATTCCTTTTTTTAGTTTTCATGGATCAGTATTATTAACTCATATTCCCACTTTATAAATATAATTTATATATTTGGGATAAAATACTTATGACATGTCTCATAATTTTTAACCTATGGTTTAATTGGAATGAATCTGTAATGTTATGAATAAGTACCTTAAATATGATCTCATACCCACATTTTAATATTATGCTCACTTATCAAATTCTATTTATATCTCTTATGTTTACCCATATTATGTATCTAAGATCACCGTTTATAACATTTAAATTCACTAGGTTATAAATAAGAGAATTACATATGATGTTTATAAAAGGTTACCTGGTGTGAAGTTATTTTTTAAGATATATTGAAAATACTAAAAAATAATTTGGTATTTTCGAAAGTCACTTAACTTATATGTTATGGGTTTTTTAATATTATGATTTGTGAGGAATATTTATATAAAATGGTTCTATATTTGTGTGTTATACTTAGGTCCCCTCAGATGGTATAGAGGAATATGAATAATTTTTATATTCTAGCATAGGTTTTGGGAGTGTGGGTAAATGAAATATCAAAATAATCCTTATATTCTATGTAGATAAAATAATACATACTGAATTTACCCTTGGAAAATTTTCCAAAATATAATCCACTTTGAGTGAACTTACGCAATACAGTGTGACTCAATACATTTCTAAATATCATGCCCACTGATACCATTAAACACTATAATGAATATTTCATATCACATTGTGGCTCAATAATTAATAAAATTTCATAACATTGAGTACCTTGATGAATCATAATGTGAAATCCAATGGAATTTTACAAATCATCTATTTTATGACCTCGAAAACCCCTATGTAACTAGATAGCTTCCACAACATTTTCAATATTACAATCTACATGTTCTGAAAAAACCATATTCATTCCATTGTATTTTTAAATTCAAGTCTATAATATGAAAAACATATAAATATAGAGGATTTTTCATTTTTCAAATTATAATTAAATTCCATAACTTTCAGAATGTACTCTAATCTACTTAGAACCTATTCAAACCATCTGAAGGCATATCCAATCACTCGAAAACAGATCAAAATATTTTAAACACCTCAAAAACATTATAAAAAAATTCAAATGGTTCTCCCATATGGTTGATAATAAACTGAACACCCCTTCAATAATTCCATGGTTTATTCACTATATGTTCTTAATTCAAAACATGATTTTTTACTTTAGAGGAAGAGATTGCATTGAATGATTCTGATGAGTAGATTTTACTTTCATAATGTGATATATTGTGTGGTTTAATTTCATTTCCTATTTTGTAAAAAGTGAATAAATTTTATTTTAATAAATTGGAATATTTTTTTTATAGAATAGATTTGGTTCAATAAACATGGTTTATGATTTTATTTAATAGTATATTCTATCACATAGTATCTAAAGTAAGATAAGGAAAAATTTATCCAATATTGTTTTAGTGATGAATTAAAATTATTGTATCTAGATATTTATTGAAATATGAAAATAATATATTTTTTCTAAAAAATATCTTTTCATATTGCATTTATGGGCTTTATAATAGAGTGTCTGAAATAAATATTTGGTTTAGAATTTATTTTTTGTAAATAATAAAATAAATAGACCACTTTTGTAGGTATAGAAAATATTTGTGCCAAAGAATAATATATTTATATATATTTTTTGTGACTAGTGATTGTATAGTTAAACTAAGTAAACTTCAAGTTAATAAAAATAATGTTTAAAATTAATATTTCTCTCTTAAATATACTTTTAATCTATGTGAAATTCATATAGTGATTTCAAAATTAATATTTTGTACTTGAGATGAATTTAGTATTTTTGGGAAAATAAAATCTCTACATAAGATCTATATTTATCCTTATTTTTAGGATGTTATGTCTCAACAATAGGGATTAATTTTGAATAGAATTTAAATGTCCAATTTATGATGTATAAAAAAGTTCTGAGTGATAATAAAATTAAAAAAATCTATTGGTATCATAATATTAGATTTTATAAATAAAATTATATAAATAAAAACTTAAAATATTAAACAAAAGGATCACAAAAAATAAAACTCATAATTATAAAAATATATTATACAGAATTCTTTCTTCTTAATGTGTTCAATAAGAGTGTGGATGAAATGGTTTTTATAGGGGATTCATGACGATGTAGTAGGTATTAGATGTTTATATTACATATTTTTGACAAAATTCATAAATCTAGAAGAGAAAAATGGTTGTTAACGTTCCTTGAATATTAAAATGATGTAAAATTGATATTTACGTAGATGGTTTTGAATGAGTATTTTCTCAAAATATATTATTATGATAAAAAAACTTAACAATATTCAAAAATATATAATTATTTTAACAAAAATAGAATTTCCATTTTATAATTAATTTATCAATACTTCATATATAACATCAGTGATGAATGATAAATAAAACCTTAGAGAAAATTTTCTATGTTATTTATAGAATATGATTATAATTATTTTTTTTTGATTTTTGATGATAAGTTATTATAAACATGAGTATGGGAACATATAATGATACATAATAGTATCCTACTTGTGAACCTTCATAGATTGAAAATATAATTATTAATTCTGATAAAAACTTCCTTTATTAGTACTAAACCTCACACTAACAAAGGTTATTTTCATATGTTGCAAAGTGTTATTTTCTAAATAAATATCACTCTATAGAATATAATAAAAACATAAATTATAAAAATGTAGAAAGTTTATTATTTTATATACAAAATAATATATTCACATTACTACATTATTTCAATAAAAAAATTACATTAAAGGATTTCAATTCAATAAAAGTGCATTTACGTAAAATTACCTTACAGAGAAAAATAATTAAAAACATTATAAAAAATCTCTAATATAATTCCTTATCTTAATATAAACCCAAAATTTTATAAAAACAAATAGTTGTATATTAAACCAATTAATATTTTACTAATAGAATGTAAAATATAAAAACATGTTATAATTGTGATGTTATATAATTTATTAAATGTTTCAGTTAGAATCATATGTAGTTATTTATTAAAATAAAAAAAAGATTATAATCAATTAGTTTTCTAAATTATGATGAAAACATGAGTGCTTTTTTTTAGTATAAGACATTAATTTTGAACTAAAATGATAATATTAATTGAAAACAAACACAATTAGTCAAACCATCCTCATTGTGTGTGAAATTTATGTGAGGATTATTCCAATATACCACAAGATAAATATTAATATTTTTTATATTATGAAGAAAATTTGATCATGTTTTCTCACTTTTTATTATGTGACATGAATTCTGAACAAAAATTTCACTTTTAAATAAAAACATGCACTTTTATTCATATGAGATACATCGTGTGTCAGATTGATTTTTGGCTTATTCCAAAATTTCAAAAATAAGATATTTATATTTCTCCTAAAGTATCATTAAAATATGAATGTTTTTTCTTGGTTTCAATTTTGGGATGATCATTTTCAACAAAAAGGTTATTTTTAACTGAAAACATGGCCTTTTAGTTATATTTGACAAAAATATTATTGAATAGAGATGAGGATAATTCCTATAAATAGAAAATAATTTATGGATATTTTACATTATGAATCATGAAAATATGAAGGTTTTGTTTTCTTATTTTTGACTATGTCACACGTTTTATGTACTAAAATATCACTTTTAAATGAAAACAAGAAATTTAAATCATACAAAACACACCATGATTCAGATTTGTGTACGATTACATCCAAATAGTAAAAAATAAATAATTATAATTATTTTTAACATATAATGAAAATTTTAATTTTTTTACTTGTTTTGAGTTTCTAAAATGATTTTTTTCTAATATGTCACTATAAAATGTTATCACGCTTTATTTTTCACATCAGCCATAATGTGTGTCAAATTTATATTTATTTAATTCCTATATTTCATGAAAGAATTATAAATGTTATTTAACAAACTATAATGAATGTATGATTCTGTTTTTATGTTTTTGAGAATGACAAGAATGTTTTAAGATAAAATTTCACTTTTAATATGAAATCATGAACATTTAGAAATACCAACCACATAATGCATTTGATTTATGTGAGATTATTTTGCATAAATTAAAAATGAATTTTTTATTTTCGTTATAAATTATCAGAAAATACCAAGTGTGTTTTATTGGATTTGAGTATGTGACATGTGTTTTGAATTAGAAAGCTTATTTAGAATAAAAACATCAACTTTCCATCATAAAGGTGTTCACCATGTGTTATATTTATGTGGACATTATACATACATGACACAAATTAATAACCAATAATTTTCATAAATACTCATGAAAATATCAGTGAGTTTTCTTTATTTTGATGATGATATGTGTGTTTTAAAATAAAATGTCACTTTTAAATGAAAACAATCATTTTTATACATTTAGGCCACACTATGTGTTAAGTTGACCTGTGGATAATTCCTAAAAGTCACAAAGGAATATTTTGTATTTTTTTTAAATTATTGTAAAAATATGACTGTGTTTTCTTTGTTTTATATATGTGATGTGCATTTTATAAAAAATTAACTTTCAAATAAAAACAAAAATTTTAAATCCTATTAGGAACACCATGTATCATATTAATATGTAGTCAATTCCAATATAGTACATATTAATTATTAATATCATTTGGATAATATTAATGAAATACAATAGGTTCTATCATATTTGGGTAAATGACAAGTGTTTTGAACTTAAATAACACTTTTAAATTAAAACACACACTTTATTTCCTATTGAAACTCACCATCTATATAACTAATGTGTATTTAATACATACCTATAGTAAATGAATAATGAACCATGCTCTTAAACAATCATAACAAATTGATAAAAGTTTTCTTATACTTGAATATGCAGCAATAATGTTTTACTAAAATGACACTTTTAAATGAAAATCCCAATTCTTAGTCATACTGGCCACACTGTGTATCAAATTTATGTGATATCAATTTATATATGTCACAAATGAATTGTGGATACTTATTCTAATATTTCATGAAAATTATATTTTTTATTCTTTGTTTTTAGTATGTAACACATGTTTCAAACTACTGGACACATCATGAGTCAAATTTAAATGATATTTATTCCCACACATCTTAAAAGAACCATAAATCATTAATAAAAATAATGAAGAAAATCTGAGTTTTTTATTCACTTAGAATATGTGAATGTTTCTTTAATCTAAAATCATAATTTTAAATGAAAATATTGATTTTCAGTCACAATTGCGCTATCCATGGCTCTGATTAATGTGAAGTTAATTTATACTTAGCAAAAATGTGTAACTATTCATTTTCTTAATGAATAAAGAAAATATGAGTATGTTTTATTTTTGAATACGTGATGTGAATTTTTTAATGTAATTTTAAATTAAAAACATGAAATTTTTGTTTCTATGAGACACATCTACATTATTATCTCATTCACATTAAAATATATATTCCCTAAAGCCACTTTTCATATGATACAATTTTTCTCTATCATATTTTATGACATTAGGGTATTGTAAATCATAATTTCATGTTATTTCTAATTCATATCACAATAAGATAACTATAATATTGTAATGATTAGTCTTATAAAAGTCCTAGTATATCAATGGTTGAATTGTAAGTCATTGTATTGTATTAAATAATATTTTTTTCATTAATTATGGAAGCTAAATGAAAATATAAATCATTATCATGTACCAACTTGGATCACCAAAAAAATTAAGCAGTCAAACTGGAAAACAACAAGTCCTTTAGGGAATCCCCACAGAATGGATACTAGTGTTGGGGCATTGATGAAATCCTTTGGGAAATATTTTTACAACATAAGATGATAGTTATTAGATACCCATGTAACATATGACATAATGTACAAAAATAAATAGAGGTATGAAAATAACATGTCCAGACTGTGATAAGGGACAAAATAGAAGTTGATCCCATAGAAAAAATATTAAGATAATAAAATATCAACTCTATGTGACATGAGGGTCTACATAACACCATTCATCACCTCCGTCCCACCCACTCTTTCCCACATAACTTTTTTCTCCAAGAGGTTCCTTTCCTTTAGTAGTAACTAACAAAACAAGGTTAATATATACCCAATGTCGTCTATTAGGTTTGATAAAAACAGGTTCTGTGGGATCCCACCAAATTTTCAATATAAATCCTTTAATAAATAAACCAAATTTTATCATTTTGAGGAGATAAAAATAAAGATAAAACTTTTTTCATAGTTTTATATTATGCAATGAGAAGTAACTACTTATGCATCATCTTGAGAAATTTGTATTAAAAATAATTCTAAAAACAAGGTTGATTAATCAATTTGAGGAATATATGAATGTTACTCACTACAATGAAAAAAATACATAAATACTATTAGAAGGCATAAATTATTGAACAAGTCATCATGATATCACTATGGGGTAAATCCCTTCGTTAAATTAGATAATGGTTGACTAGTATTATCACACCTCAGTGATTAGTGAAATATCAAGTTTTGTTGAGAACCGCATAGGGAAAGAAACCACAAGGCCTAGGGAATGATAGCACATAGGTTAGTGGTTCCCTATCATTTATAGAGAATGTTTAGTTAATGTTACAGTATTGTTCCATTACAAGGTATCCAAAAACCATCATATCATACTTATATTATTCTTTCAATCAAAATAACTAAGTTACCATATACTGTCATCATAACATATTATAACATTTCATTTGAATATTTTTTACAACCAAAAGAAGTTCATTAATCATAAAATAATGGCCCCAAACCATTTTTATATGCCTCTCTTGTTCAATTCTAAAATATTATTATAGAAACATTTTCAAATATTTTTATCATTTGAATCCAATATCATAGAACCATAAAATTCTTCATAAACCAATTTAGAAGAACCATCAAAACATGTGAAAGCATCAAATGTTTATTAAATAATGCCAAATTTTGAATCAAACTACCTCAATGGTCACATTCTTAAAGAAAAAACACTTAATTTATCAGAACCTGAATAGTCTCTCCCTCTTCTTCAATCAATATATAAGAATTTCAATTAAACCATAACCAAATTAATATATATAGTAGTGAATGTTAATATATATCATTAATTTCAATGGTAGAAGTGGAAATCTGTAATCATGATGAATAACATGTAAATAACCAATAAATACCATTAATTTTGTAGATAAATTTCCCACATAATAAATAAAATCATCTTATCGTGTGGAAAAATCACTAAATCTATTAAGGGATAGAATTAGATTCAAGACTCGTTAAAATGGGAGAAAAATTATGGCTTCATGTTGTAATTTGTATTAAAAACCAATATCTCAATTATTAAAACCCATATATATTGTTTATTACCTTGTTTTGAAAAATCATGCGCCAGTTGTGTGACGCTTACTACCTCTCAGGAGGCCAATTTGATTTTTTTCATACAGTTATATGAAAAATTTTCTAACCACGAAACATGAAACTATAAAAATTAGAACAATTTTCTTGGTAATTACACACAATTAGCCCAAACTATGTTCAATATATGTTCCCATGTCTTAGAATCCTCAACCCCTACACGGTTTCTTAGGAAATATGCATGATTTACTCTAACACTTAAATAACTACACACTGTCAAAGAGAACAAAAAAATATTGAATGTACCAAAAATGACTTGAGATAATCTAAGAACAAAATATTGTTTAAAAGAATGTTTATATATACCTGAAAGTTACACCAAGTTGTGATATTTCTACCCACTACATAACTTTCTTTCCCAATAAAGTCAAATCAATTAAAGAAGAATCTCAAAAATCTAAGGCCACATCTCCCAAATCATTGATTCCTATTTCCAAGTATCATGAAAATACATCCCACATTTCTAATGTACATATATTGATGGAATAAAACTCCCATGTAAGATATTTTCTTGAGAATCATTTATGGAAATAGGATACCTAATCTATGATAAATCTAGTTCAAACTGGACTACCTCCAACTCAGAATATGATTGAGGTTGAGATAAAAACTCTTGAGATAAAATACATAGAATATGATATGAATTAAATTCAATTGGTCTGGTAATTAAAGAATATATTCCACTTCCCCAATCCAATCCACTTTCCCAAAAGGCTTCATGTATCTTGGATCTAAATTTCCTTAATTTCCCAACTGCGGTGAAAATTTCATAATGATTTGGTCTTCAAAAATAACCTCCAAAGGTCAGATACAATGTTCTATAAAGGATTTATTACAAATTAGAGCTATAACCATCAGTCAATGTATAACCTAGATCTTTTTCAATATATCCTAAAATATTACTAACCCTGTTAAGGTTGTTTTACTCATCTTCGACCAACAAATGGGTTATTTAAAAGGATGACTATATAAATATTTGAATAGTTCTATTTTGATGGATGATTGGTAACTGTTATTATAATTAAACTCAGACTATCTAAAATGAATGTACCAAGATCCTCTAAATTAGAGGATGTAATGATAGACTATCTCCCAAATAATCGAAATAGCTAACTCCATCAAGTGATCCTATGTATTTCTCATCCAGTACTGAGATCTAATTACCACCTAGTGACCCTTCAAGAGGCTGGAGGAGAATGAGGATCAATTTATAATACTATTGTTGATGGAACTATATGCTAACACGTAATATCTTTCACGTACAACATTCTGTACTCTTCAACTCTGGTGGTGTCTCAAAATGGATTTGAGTGACTTGGTGAATCAGTTAATCACCAACCGTAGATAAATACTCCTATATGGAGTCTATGGTAGTACACTGATAAAATCTATAGACTCCTCATCCCATTTCATATTGGTATAGGTAGTGGTCCAGGTAACCAAGATATTCATTTGTTTTCTTCCTTAATAATTTTTAAAGCTATACAAATGAGGCACATTATTGTCTATATATAATTTCGAACCTAACCACCAAAAGAGACACTTCATTTTACAGTATATCATTGTATACTAAGATGAAAAACCCATTGAGAGTAATGAAATGCCTCCAACATAGTCCTTTTCACCAATGATAGAACTAACCACTAATTCCAAAAAATAGATAATTATTTTTATTCATAGATCCCACTAAAGGATGGTATGAACACTATATAAAGATTATCTGGTACTCTAGAACTCATTAAATATATGATTCTTCTTGTATACCAACTCATGGGGAGATGGTGTATAATGAATGCTTTCCAAAGATATACCATATCCTTCCTTCTTTGCATCCATGGGAATTCTATAAAAGTGACTCAAGAGATTTCACTTATTAGTAGATTAATTAATGGATTCAGAGAGAAACATTATACGGAGAGTATCAGGAAAAAATCCATTTCTTATTGTATAAGTGATATTAAAATCAAACAACTAATGATACTCCATCCATCACCACTACCTAATATTCAAGTCTTTTTAACAATTTAGGTAAATCAAACACTAATAATATGAGTACAAAATACATTTATCTAATAAATTTGAGTCAGAAAAACGTGAAGGAATACATAACCATTTATTTTTATAAATCATGAGTGAGATAATTCTCCTCATGTGGTCAGTTCTGATGATAACTATACACTACTGCATGGTCTCCCTATATAAGAAAACAACTTAAACCTAAGACTGAGTCATCAAAATGGGCCATATAACCTTGATAAGAATATAGAAAAAATAATATAGTTGTTGAAGTCAGATGTTGTTTCCAATCGTTGAAATAAGTCAAACACTTTGAGCACAAAATGTAAATTATCCCTTTTCTATTAAGTATAGTCAATAATGATATAATCATAGATAAATCCTCAATGAATATCAAATACATTTCATGGATTTTCCCTTAACATGATATCTCTCACCATATCAATGTTGACTAAGATGACACTTTTCAAGACCTCACGTCATGTGAACATATCATCATATATCCAAAAATCATATTTTGATATCATAACATGAATATATTTTTATATCAGGATTAAGAAAAATAGATCCAAGGTAAAACTCATGTTCTTATCTGGTTATTGAGTAAACCATAATGTATTTAATAAATATCGCAAAAAGTAATCATGGTATTGGTTAAATATTAGTTTCATTAAAAACATGTAAATGATAAGAATATTAGTTATACCAAAATTCATAACAATATTTTCATGACTTGTCTTAAAGTGGTCTGTTTAGGGATTCTCCAAGCCTACCTCTAATAAGAAAGAGGCTAGTGAGTAGCACTGAGTAGGTATATCACTAACACGGGAGGCCTTACCTAAACTACCTGTAAAAACACACACATATCCAATCCTATGAAATGATAAAATGTAAAAAACTGATAAAACCTACTTGAATACATCTAAATCCCACAACTAGAGTATTAAAAACAAGTAATGGAAAGTGAACATGGAAAAATAATTCCCACCAAATTGAGTCTGAAAAAAAGTCCAACCTAAAAGTATAAATGGGTATATTATCATGTAGCCATAGAAACACAACTCAATATTCCTAGCTCACTAAGATTCACCTAGTCCTAATACCTCTATGTATCCTTTAAAAGCTTTATCATCTTCATAATACAAGACATGTAGGTGCAAAGTCCATGTAGCGGTGAGTATAACAATACCCATTAAGAAACCCAAAAAATCACTAAAAATATAACAATAGTAATAAAAATCTGTTCCACATAGTTATATCCCTACAACTAATATAAAATGAATATCAATATATACTCAACAAGGAAATACAATATCAAGGTATGTTCACTGCCAAAATCCATGTTGTGGAATCATACACAAAAGTTTCACATAGCACTTTTCTAGGAGAACACACCCCATGAGTCACATAGCACCGGTGGAGTCTATGTAATGGTCCGTGATCATTGTATCTCACTTTAAGAAGTATATTCTAATAGTGTGAAGTGAATGATATATATATTAGTATTGCACCTAAGGCCATGGTGTATACCAAAACCTCAATATGGAATAACACACTAAGTAGAGTATCGACGCCTATGTAGTGTTTCGAATAACTATGCCAAGATCTCTACCAAGGACATGATGATGATAGAGGATGTAACTCTAGGGTCTATGGATGGATTCCAACAACTCTATAAAAGATGTCCTACTGAAGGGATCACTTTACTATGTGTAGGATATGTTTTTATACTAATCGTCAGGGAATTAATATTGGGAACACACCCTAATGAATCTTGTCTAAGACAAACTAGAAAAGAGATCTAATCCTTCTCTGAAGTAGTATACAGTGTGCCCTCGGAGTACATGGAGTTTCCCTTCAGTTCCGGGTTCTATCTGTGTATTACATCCTATGCCCTTATCTGCATCAAAGTACATGGTGTGTCTGCACCTGTGTACTTCTGGCCATGTACAGGTACATGACTATGCCAGTGTTCACTTGACGGGGTTGTGTCTATGTTTGAGGACATGATGTTTCAGTAACCATTTACTCATGGAGATGTTCTTGTATCCTTTGAGGAATATATCGAGAAACTATGTTGATTCACACAACATGCGATGGGGTCACACATCCTATGATATTTAACATCACCACGGAAACTATAAAACTGCACCAAGGGTCCCACAATACATGTAATCTCAGATTACAAAACATCTATTATGGTATTTTTGAGAATCTAAGATCTATTTAATGTGAATCCCTCTGCTCCTATGGCCATCGATATATCCATTCCCCATGCTAGAAACTATGGAAAACCATCGTCTAAACTATTACATCATTAACACTATAATATTACCATAAAAATAGTTCGTATAATGACCTCATGCATCATCCATCATTTCACAATAAATAACATGAAACATTTTTCCCTAAATCCATCTCATCTATTGCCTCTCCCATTGTAGCTCGATCTCATCAACAATCCAAGCTCATATTTGTAATATAGAATAGTTGCACCATGAAATGGGTGTATAATGTTTAATTTCTCATGAATAAATTGAACCAACATTGAAATAAACCTCAATGATTAATGCATGTAAAATAATGGGAGAAAATCAATAAACACACAAAAGTGGAACAAACCTTAGGCATGTTTGGTTAGTCTTGATTATTTACCATTGGAATGAAGAGAGAATAACCACAATAACATTAACAATTATCCCAAATAAACCCCTTCATAGCAACCCATCCCACAGTATGACTGATCTACAAATAAATCCATTGGTCACTTGATTCATGTTTTTCATATAAATAAATAATAGGGAAAGAATTGAAACAAAAAAATTCCTCCCTTAATTTGGATCGCTCGTTACTAAATAATGAAACTCCATAGTTTTCATTGGAATGATCCTTCAATTATTTTTCAAAAATATCATTTAACCTCAATCTGTTTGTTGTTCTACCACAGAAACTCCTCCAATGATTCTCCAAATATCATCCCAAATTGTTGGGTTTTGAGGATAACCATGAAATTTGGCTATAATAGATTATTTGAAGGAGAATATATGTTTTTATGTCAATAAACAAAATAAATTTATTTATTTTATTTTATTTTATTCATTTTATGCCTGTGATGAATTTTTTTAAAATGCTACACACCAACAATGGTTATATTTCACTTAAGGTAAAACTTGTATTCTAAACATAATGGTGCCCTCAGCTTTCTAATATAGGTCCCCATTTGGGAGTAATTAATCTTTTTCTAGAAAACTTTAGGTGCATGATATTAATATTTTTAATATCTTCCAAAAATTTATTCAAGTCACACCATGCCTCAAAATCACAAACATTCTTATCTCCAAGTATTGATAATATTTTTTATAATCTAAAATAATACATGGAAAATATGATTTATTATTTTATCACCACCTTGAGGATTTACATCCTGAAAATCAAAAACAAAAAGTCTACACCAAGATATATGGGTATTGACCATGCATCGGTGCCTCTCACTCCTAGGTTCCATTTTTAAGATTCATGTACTGACATTGAACATTAACTAGTAGAATCAATACCCAATGAATTATCCTCACTTATCGATCCTCTATATGTACTAGGTACTCCACAAAGGTAGATTCATCCTAAATTTCTAGTTCGAGTCAATCTTTAACTTTCAATAGATCATGAATATACCTCATCAGCTATAACATGTGGAAGTCATCATTTACCTTGTCTAACTTTGTTGGCATATCTAAGTGGTACACCACCTCACCAACTCGACACATTATTTGAAAATGTCCAATGAATCTTAGAGATATCTTTCCAGATAAACCAAATCAATATAATTTATGTCTTGGTGAAACCCATAGGTACACATGGTCTCCATCCTCAAACACCAAAATATTTCATTTTTGATCATCATAGAACTTATGTAAGCTTTTTATGGACCTTATTTACTCCTAGATGAGCTATAACTTCCTTATAGTGGCTCACACAAACACATGCCTCATAAGTGGTCACTCCCCTAGATTATTCTATCATAGTGGTGACCTGAAGGGTCTTTCAAGCAACTCCTTTAATGTTGAGATACTAATGGGGAAATGGTAGCATATTTTGTACCAAAATTCCACCCATGGTGGTGATCCTCACAACTATATCCAAAGTTGAACACACAATCTTACATCTTTTCCCCTAGAACATGGATGGTCTACTTAGTCTAGCCCTTAGTCTGGTGGTGAAAATCCATGCTCAAACACAATTGTGTCCAAAAATCCTCCTAGAATCCCTTCAATAACCAAGATTTTAATAAAGAATCACAGTAATAAATGATCTTTGAGGAAACTCCATGGGCTAGGACTATATATTTTATGTATAGGTGTCCCAAGTTCTATATTGGGCTATGCTCCCAAATAAGTATGAAGTTAGCTGAATTGGTGAGTCAATCAAAGATCACCCTGATGAAATCATGTCCCCTAGATGTGCGTAGTAACCTTATCAAAAATTACATTGAGAAACCATCCCACTATCACTCTTGCATCTCTTAGGGTTGAGTTAAACCCACTAGAACTTGGTACTCTTTTTATATTTTCAGATAAGTAAGGAATCGAAAGACAAACATTGAAAATCCATTCTTCATCCCCAGACACAAAAACTAATGTTGGAGGCCCTGGTAAATCTTGTCATCACTTGTATGTACCTTCAAATGAGATGTATTTAACTCTCTCAGAGCCTCCTCCAGCAAAATCTGTAGAACCATTGTGCGTCCTCTAAAAAGAAATACATTATCCCCTCCTTTAGAAAATCCATCAGAAGTATGTATAGTGGATATATGAGTAAATAGCGTTTCATGGTCGGCATCCTCGTGTTCTGTCTCCAAGAATCAATTTAAAAGTAGAGGGGTAAAACATGTCTATTTGAGGTAAGATTATCTTTCTCTGGCCAGAAAGGATAACTTCAACCTGGAAAAATTCTCAATTTCATCACTTAGAAACTGTGAACAAGATTTCCATATTAGAGAATATGATACTAAATTCCCCTTCTATAAGTAATTACAATCTAAAATTAATAACCCTAGAATAACTCTAGAAATATCATCTTTCTCAAGTCAAGATCCCTCTGATAGAATAAATACCTGAGTCTCTTTTGGTTATAATATGTGATAAAATTCTTACCCATTAGGTAGTGTCACCACATATTCAGTGTAAATAAAACTGTTGTAAACTCAAGATCATGGGTCTCATAGTTGTACTCATGTGGGATTAACTAAAATGAACCATAGTAAATCAACGCTTACCTCTTAATCAAGACAAACCCATTCTTGGTTCCAGATGCAATGCATAACACTACTTACTCGACACCCTCCTCTAGAAATATCAAAATGGGATCACTCATGAATATTTTCCTCAAATCCTAGAAAGAATGTTGGCACCATTTTATCCACGTGAAAGGCTTGCCTTTTTAGGTCAAAGTTGTTAAGGGAGATAATATCTTGTAGAAGTCATGCATGAATATCTGATATTATCATTCCAACATAAGTAATCATTGTACCTCTATCACACCCTTGGGTGGATCCGAAGCTAAAACTTCCTCAGCCATTGATGGGTCCATTCCACCCCATCTAATGAGATAGCATTCCCCAAAAAGTGAAATTACTAAATCCATAATTGTAAATTCGAGAGTGACCATAAATCTGGTTCTCTTAGAGTACATCTAGAACCATCCCCATGTGTCTTGTATGGTCTTCCTTATATGTTGAGTACACTAGGTTATACTTGATTTAGACTACCATGAAGCATATTAATAAAGGATGAAATATTTGATTCTTGAGTCTCATGAACTTTTATGGAGAATTCTTTATGCCAAAGGGGATCACCATGTACTCATATTGAACATAGAAACATATAAATTTCCTCTTTGGTATATCCTCATCTGAAACTCACAACTGGTGATAACCTGATCTTAGATCAATGTTTGAGAACCATCATGCCCATATCAACTAATCAAATAGGTCATCGATCCTTAGCAGTGGATACTTTATCATTATGATCGCTTGGATTAAGTGATAGTAGTCCAAACATATTCTCAAACACTCATCCACCTTCTTGGTGAACTAATGTTGGGATGTCTAGGGTGAAACACTAGGTCTAACAAACCCCTTCCTCTGAAAAGTCCTCCTATATCACCCTCAGCTTGCGAATATCATCAGGAGACATCCGATATTATAGCACAAATATTAGGTTCATTCTTGGGTATAGATCAATGAATAATTCTATATATCAGTGGGGAGGTAATCCTAGAACATCTTTAGGAATGACGTACTTGTACTTTAGCATACTGTAGGGAACTGAAAACTCATAGAATCTGCTAGATCAAGGTTCATTATAGAGACCCAAACTTGATGTACATGGAAATTAAATTACTTTTTTGGAATACTTAATACATAAAAAAAACAAACATGCATGGACCGTAATAGTTTAGTGTCTTTGGAAACTCAGAAAAATAATCTTCTAATCATGGTGAAAGATCTTCAACATCTCCCATAAAGATCTTCCCCTTTTGTTTTCTTACCTAAAACCTTTCTTTATATCCCGGGGAAAATAAAACATAAAAAGAGTGATCTCAAATGCTCAGTAAGGGTAAACATAGGGAACATAAAACAATCCATAAACATTGGAATGCAAAAAAATCTTGCACATAAAATCTAAACATAAAAATCTTGAGCAAAGACATAAATCTGGGAAGTATGTAAGGAATATATCATAAAGGAACATCAATCATGATAAAATTTCATGGGAATAAAACATGTAATTTTGGAAAACCATTAATCACTTGATATGATTTCCATAGTGGCCAAGCCATTACTGCCAAGACCATCATAGTGGACAATGTCCCTTACTGAATCGAGTTCACTCCTCGTTCCAGTCTTGTATCACTGAACCAGATTAACTTACCATTCCAGACAGGTCTATATCATGACATATAAATCTTTACCCAATGCATTGGAGGGAGATATAGGTCCCACCCATCTCATAATGAAACCATTCTTATGTGTGCCACAAAATCAAAAATCATATATTATAGCATTTCCCATGTAATAAAAATGGGATTCTTAAACATCATGCCTTCACAACATAATATATATAAGATAAAAGGACTTCATAAAAATAATTCCATCATAACATAATCAAATCAATGTAATAATAGGGATAAAAATAGAACACTATATTATCTTATACAGAAAAAAATTTTGATAAAACATTTAAACTCCATTCTTGAGGAAAATATCCTTTCTACTTCAAAAACTTTTTTCCTTTCCTAACATTTTATACAATTTTAAAATAAAAGAAGTTAATTAAAAATAAACTTGAAAACTTGTAATGGATTCTTCATGTAAATAATGTTCTATAAAAATATATTCATGTCGTAGAATTTAAAAAAACATTCTTCTCGTACTTTTGTCAGAAAAGTCAAAAATTTCCTAGTGTGGTAAACAAAAGTAAGATTCCTTTCATAACATGTGGTAAATTTAAAAAATTGGTAAAAAGGACTTTAAACATACATGGAATTTTTTTAGAAAACATGGGCATGGATGATAACAATAACCCCAGAAAATACTTACGGATAAACAATTTCGGATAAAAACGAGATTGGAAAAGTTATCCCTTACCTTAAGTCCGATATGCTTCGTACTTATCTGAAACTCCTGTATAATGATTTGAATAACTTAATTGACTTATTAAATAATCATATTCATTGTTATGATATCATATATGGTTCACTTATGACTTTATATAACCCGATCTTTTGTAAATTTCATGTTAAAGCAGCGTTTTGGGTAAAATCGTTTTATTTATCGTACGTGTTTGGACATGTTGTTCTTGATATTAGTATTACTTATATCATGATTTACTTACTTCCAGAATGTAAATCATGATTTATATATCATATATATTCACTATATATATATATAAAATATTGATAAATGAAGTTAAATACATTGTTCATAGAGACGGTAGGTCGTACGTATGCATGAACGTTGTTTTCCTTTCCTTATTGACTTGAATGGAAGTAAGTAGATGAAATATATATATATATATATGCATAAATCCTGTAGCTTTATCATGTCATATATTTCATTTTTATTCATTATATATAATTTATAATCATTCTTGAATGGTTAACATGGAGAATAAATCTCATCACGTCGTGGAGATGGTAATCCGTACGTACGCACGAGCAAGGATATCGTTCCCATAATTATTGAATTGAATTGGAGTGGATGATATAATATATCATAATCCGTATGATTTTATAATAACCATATATATTTATTATTTACACCATTATACCCATCCAATTAAGGTGGTGGTGGAAAAACAGATTACACCATGGCGTGGAGACGGTATTCTGTACGTATGCACGCGCGGTGATTTAATTTTTCGTAGGATGGATATAAGGTGAATTGGGGTTGTTTAATATTTATAATAAAATATAATTATATTATTGATACTTATTTTATTACTTTATAATGAAACAACTAAATAAGAAGAATTTGAATAAGAAAGAAAACTTCAAAGAATCGGTAGAAGAGATTACCTCTTCTTCGACGCACCACTTTTAAGCTTCCTCTTAAGGCACTAGAGTTGGTATTTTTAGGAGAGCATAACCTCCATAATGTTTATATGAAAGTTGGGAAGGGAAATGGGAAGGGGTTCCTCGAGATTGAAGGCTCAAAATTGTGTGAATAGAAGGGGGAGGAGGTTCCCTTTTATAAGGGAGGAGAGGGGCACTTTAGGAAAAACTTAAAATATTATTTTATAATAAAGTCATATTTGGTTTATAATGGCTCCAAAGTGACTTATTTAGAAGCTAAAGTGGTTATGGATAGAAATAATCTAAACCAATAGGTTTTAGAAAATTTTAGGTTACTATTTTAACCGTATCATTTAGATTTAACTCTAAGTTAAATAATTTAACTTTTACCGTGTCTTCTTGTTTTCTTACACTATATGGTTAAAAAACATACTATAACAAGCCAAAATAATTACAAGTGGTTATTTATTAATATACATAACCTTATCTAAATAATTTGTCCGAAACATATATTTTTAGAAATAAAATAACAATTAATAATATAATATTTGTTTTAAAAACTATTTTATGTCAATTTTGACACTATTTGGTAATTGATTTTTGTGATTATAATAACAGCATGATTAGTTCAATGAAAGTTAAATTAATCAATAATAACATGTCATATTAACCTAGAAAATTATTTTAATTCATAAAAAGTCTCAAATTACATTTATTTGGGTATTTATAACATCAATTATGTTAATATTTCATTAATAATATAATTATTGCATCATCATTGCGTCATAAATAAATTAAATTATATAATGTATAAAAATTATAAATAAAATACAATTATGTGGGAAATCTTTTTAAATTTCTAATTAATATTTATATTCGAATTTATCTTATGTATAACCATATATTAAAAAAAATTAGTTATTAAACTTTGATTTTAACTATTTTAACTCTTCTATAAATAAAATAATAATAAGTCTCCTAATCTAATACAAGTGGATATAAAGGGTAATATTTTATTCCTAAGGTTATTTTTGGTCGAATTACACTTATCCAATAGAATTAGGACATGTTTTAGGGTAATAATAATATCATTTTTACCCTTAATTACCCTATTTACTTTTAACCGTGGTAAATAAAAGTAACAAGTTACTATCCACCAAAAATTATTTTTATCATATTGAACCAAATTTTACTTCTTGATATTATCTGTGTCTCTATTATTTTAAAAATTACACTCACAGAAGTGGTAAAATTATGTTTTATGTAAATTTTCAAATTCTCTTAGGAGGTGGGTAAAAGACGGTGAAAAGTTCAATAAAATTTTTATATATCTAAAATTATTATAAAATGACTCAAATGAATTACATTGAACTTATATAGGTATTATGTATCAATTTTGACCTAAAATAAATTTAAATAAAATAAATAATTATTTAAATAAAAAGTCGGTTTTTAAATAGTAACCAAGTGTTTTCACTATTCATAAAAAATTGATAGTTTTCAAAAAAATACCAAAAATTCACCCTAGGCTAATTTCAATATTCCGAATCAAAAAATGAAGTCCATTTTGAAAGATAAAATTTATAAAATTTCAATAAGTGGGTATTAATATTCATAACAGCTAGTTCATAATAATATTATAATAATATCTCGTTTAGTGAAACTCATTATTGCGTACTACACACGCTATCGAAGAAGGTCTTGATTTCATGTAATGAAAGCCAAGTCAAGGCTGCATGTAGTGAATGCTCTGTTTGGTATTGCGTATAACATAATCAAAACTTATTTCATTTACACATTAAACAAAATCTATACTTAATGTTGTGTAGAATAATTTCCACAAAACATACTTGAAATTGTGGGTAACATGAGCCAAGAATAGTGTTGTGTATACAACAAGCTAATACGGTGTTGCATATAGTACAATATAATCTTCATGTAGTGTATAATAGAAGACATCAAAGAAATTAAAAATAATATATATCATAAAATCTCAGGGTGTTACATTCTACCCCCCTTAAAATGAATTTCTCCCTTAAAATTCATCGGGGATATAAAAGGTTAACTACTTGAAAGTTTCATTCATAGAAACCCACATCGTAAAAAAGAAATACAAAAACATCATTTTAAAAAGAGATTTAGAATCATAACGGCCACCCAAAGTAACTCAGCACTGGGTTTCTACATAGGACAACATAGGTGAAAGTATGGATATGGAAGAGAATTCTAACCATCATGTTCTGATGGAGAGTGGTAGATAACATGGCTATGAAAAAGACACCAATCATAAAGCCATAAATTTGTGATGATTTAAAGTACCATCTAATTCATTCGGTATGAGGGTACTAGGACAACTTTTTTTAGTTCTAAATATCATTTCCCTAATGTTTAAGAATTGTTGAATTAAAAGAAATACTTACTTCATTTTGGTACAATCTCACCATTGTTCGTGCCTTGAACAATTTTCAATTCATCTCTTAAAGAAATGAAGTTGAATTTTTCATTCTTGAAGTGTTAGAAGATCATGCGATATAATGATAGGTCATTCCATCTGTTTCTATCGCAAAAAGTTTATCACAATTTATTAAATATACATAAGTCCATCTATGTTGAGATTAATCGTATATGGTTGCTAAAATGGACTTATACTTCATCTATCATAGCGCTTAAAAAATAAATCTAGTTTTTACTAACCAGGGACTTCCTTTAGGCCATAGGTAGGCGATAAAGGCATGTCTCACTTCAGTTATGGGTTCGATTCCCGCATCCTTGTCTGACGCAATGGGTTGTCACCCATCCTGCAGGTTGTCCCTTTTTCTAAAACTACATTATTATAAAATTCCTGCAATAATATCGAAAAAAGTTACAGCCTTAAACAATACTATCTTATGTCTAACTTAATTCATTCCAATATTTAGGCTTATCCAAAATACTTCGGTCCATGCTCATAGTATAAAGAAATCGATTACTAGAAATGTCATCTACCAAGCATGTGAATACCATCATTTATCTCCCATGTATCATAGGATATATCTTGTTGGTCACATTCCAAATATTTGAATTCCTTAATCATGTATTCTCTTGAAAAATGAATACCCATTGAACCTTAGTGAAAACATTAATTGTGTCAAAAGTTTACTATTTCCACATACCAAAATCCCAAAATTTCTATATAATCAAACCATGATATCACTTGGTCCTTATATCAGTCATGATCTCATTAATACTGTCAAACATCTCGTTATCTCCTTGTCATTTCATTATGCACATATCATCTACCTTCTAAAAATATTTAAATAACCTTTCATGGTTACCGGTACCATTCAACATATACTTTCAAATACTTTAGGAAAAACAGTAGTGTAACAATCCTTAGATGTTTCATTATTCCATATTACCATACATTATTCTTGATAAACATATAGTCATTCCACTACCTTTATAAACCATCGACCTAGCTTCAAAACATTTTTCATCTCATATATCATTTGTAGTATCTTCATCATCATCCACATAAATACAGCCCATATGACCATTCTAATTCTCTTCATGAGATTTTCCCTTAGGGAATTGGTTTGCATAATGCCCGTACATTCCACACTTAAAACATTTAACCATTGCTGATGTCTTAGAAATACCATTATCCTTGTCTATTGTGTTAACTGAATCTTTTCCTTTACAATTACTGGATTTGTGTCCTTCTTTTCCTCACCCAAAGAATCTTCCAGTTCCTTTGAAACATTCTCTCTGATTCCTCTTACCACATGATTTACATGAGGGGAATTTAACTTTCTTTCCTCTATGATCATCATGAAAATCCATCTTTCTCTTATTAGATGAGTCAGGATACTTACCAAAGTTGAGATTATTGATCATGTTATGATATTTATGATTAGGCATAATAACGATATGTGGACTTCTAGATCCAATTTCCTATGAATAATATCATTCCATTGTCCATAATATCCACCATTATCATGAATCTTCCTATTTCCAGCCATTTTCTAAAACCCAAAAATAATAGTGTGGGAGGAAAAAATCATAATCAAGGGGGGTACCTTCAATATCTAACATCTTATGTTAAATTCGAAGATCGTTATCATAGTTATATGACTATAACCTATATGTATACTTATCCTTAGAGACATCCCTAGAATACCTTAGAAATATCTCTAGGGATTTCACAAAACTTTTTTGCATCCTAGTTTCCAATGTTTAACTAAAACTTTCCTCTGATACCAACTATAGAGACCCAATCTTGACATACATGGACATTACATTACTTTTTCGGAATACTTAATACATAACAAAAACAAACACATAAGGACCATAATAGTTTAGTGTCTTTGGAAACTCGAAAAAATAATCTTCCTATCATGGTGAAAGATCTTCAACATATCCCATAAAGATATTCCCCTTTTTTTCTTACCTAAAACCTTTCTTTATATCCTAGGGAAAAGAAAACATAAAAAGGGTTAGCTCAAATTCTCACTAAGGGTAAACATAGAGAACATAAAACAATCGATAAACATTTGAATTAAAAAAAACATAAACATAAAATCTAAACATCAAAATCTTGAGCAAAGACATAAATCTTGGAATTATGTAAGGAATATAACATAATGGAACATGAATCATGATAAAATAGCATGGGAATAAAACATGTAATTTTGGGAAACCATTATGCACTTGATATTATTTCCATAGTAGCCCAGGCATTGCTTCCAAGACCATCTTAGTGGACAAAGTCTCTTACTGAATCAAGTTCACTCGTCCTTCTAGTCCTGTATCACTGAATTGGATTAACATGTCGTTCCATCCATGTCTATCTCATTAGATGTAAATATTTAACCAATTAATTGGAGGGAGATATAGGTCCCACCCATATCATAATGAAACGATTCTTATGTGTTCTACAAAATCATAAATCATATATCATAGCATTACCCATGTAATAAAAATGGGATTCTTAAACATCATGCCATCACAACATAATCCATATAAGATAAAAGGACTTCATGAATATAATTCCATCATAAAATATTCAAATTAATGTAATAATATGGATCAAAATAGAACCCTATATTATCTTAGATGGAAAATAATTTTGATAAAACGTTTGAACTCCATTCTTGAAGAAAATATCCTTTCTACTTCAAAAACATTTTTCATTTCTTAACGTGTTATACAATTTTAAAATAAAATAAGTTAATTAAAAATAAACTTGAAATTTTTTAAAGGAATATTCATGGAAATAATGTTCTATAAAAATCCATTCATGTTGTATAAGTTTAAAAAACATTCTTCTCGTACTTTTTTCGGAAAAGTCAAAAAGTTCCTCGTGTGGTAAAAAAAGTAAGATTCCTTTCATAAAAGGTGGTAAATTTCAAAAATGGGTAAAAAGGACTTCAAACATACATGAAAACAATTTATAAAACATGGTAATGGATGATAACAATAACCCCATTAAATATTTACGAATAAACAATATCGGATAAAAACGATATTGGAAAAGTTATCCCTTACCTTAGGTCTGATATGCTTCATACGTATCCGAACCTCCTATATAATGATTTAAATAATTTCATTTACTTATTAAGTAATCATATTCATTGTTATGATATAATATATGGTTCACTTATGACATTATATAACCCCTTATTTTGAAAATTCCATGTTAAAGCAGTGTTTTGGGTAAAATCGTTTTATTTATCGTACGTGTTTGGACTTGTTGTTCTTGATATTATTATTACTTATATCATGATTTAACTACTTCCATAATGTAAATCATGATTTATATATCATATATATTCAGTATATATATATATAATAGATAGATAAATGAAGTGAAATACACCATTCACGGAGACGGTAGGTCGTACGTACGCATGAACGTTGTTTTCCTTTCCTTATTGACTTGAATGGAAGTAAGTAGAAAAAATATATATATATATATACATAAATACAGTAGCTTTATCATGTCATATATTTAATTCTTATTCATTATATATAATTTATAATCATTCTTGAATGGTTAACATGAAGAATGAATCTCATCACGTCGTGGAGACGGTAATCCGTACGTACGCACGAGCGATGATATCATTCCCATAATTATTGAATTGAATTGGATTGGATGATATAATATCTCAGAATCAGTATGATGTTATAATAACCATATATAGTTATTTTTTACACCATTATACCCATCCAAGTAAGGTGGTGGTGGAAAAACAGATTACACCATGGCGTGGAGACGGTATTCCGTACGTACGCATGCGCAGTGATTTCATTTTTCGTAGGATGAATAGAAGGTGAATTGGGGTTGTTTCAAATTTATAATAACATATAAGTATATTAGTGAAACTTATTTTATTACATTATAATTAAACAACTAATGAAGAATAAGTTGAATAATAAAGAAAACTTGAAAGAATCGGTAGAAGAGATTACCTCTTCTTCGACGCACCTCTTTTAAGCTTCCTCTTAAGGCACTAGAGTTGGTATTTTGAGGAGACCAGAACCTCTATAATGTTTATAGGGAATTTGATATGGGAAATGGTCAGGGTTTGGCCGATCTTGAAGGCTCAAAATTGTGTGAAGAGAAGGGGGAGAAGGTGCCCTTTTATAGGGGAGGAGAGGGGCACTTTAGGAATAACATAAAATATTATTTTATAATGAAGTAATATTCGGTTTATAATGGCTCCAAAGTGACTTATATAGAATATAAAGTGGTTATGGGTCGCAATTCTCTCAACCAATAGGTTTTATACAAATTTAGGTTACTATTTTGACCTTATCATTTAGATTTAACTCTAAGTTAAATAATTTAACTTTTATCGTGTCTTCTTATTTTCTTACACAATATGATTAATAAACTTACTATAACAAGACAAAAGAATCCCAAGTGGTTCATTATTAATATATATAACCTTATCTAAGTCATATTTCCAAACCATAGATTTTTAGGAATAAAATAACAATTAATAATATAATACTTGTCTTAAAAACTATTTTATGTCAATTTTGACACTATTTGGTAATTGATTTTGGTGAAAATCATAACAGCATTATTAGTTCGAACAAAGTTAATTGAATCAATAATAACATGTCATATTAACCTATAAAATTAGTGCAATTCATAAAAAGTCTCAAATTACATTTATTTGGGTATTTATAACATCAATTATGTTAATATTTCATTAATAAGGTAATTACTACATCATCATTGTGTCATAAATAAATTAAATTATTTAATGTCTAAAAATTAAAAATAAAATAAAATTTTGTAGGAAATATTTTTATATTTCTAATTAATATTTATAGTCGAATTTTTCTTATGTATATCCCTATATTAAAAATGTTTTAGTTATTAAACTTTGATTTTAACTATTTTAACTCTTCTTTAAATAAAATAATAATAATTGTCCTAATCTAATCCAAGTGGACCTAAAGGGTAATATTTTATTCATAAGGTTATTTTTGGTTGAATCACATTTATCCAATAGAATTAGTACATGTGTTAGGGTAATAATAAATTCATTTTTACCCTTAATTACCCTATTTACTTTTAACCGTGGTAAATAAAAGTAAAAAGTTACTATTCACCAAAAATTATTTTTATCTTATTGAACAACATTTTACTCCTTGATATTAACTGTGTCTCTCGGATTTTCAAAATTCCACTCACATAAGCGGTAAAATTACGTTTTATGTAAATTTTCAAATTCTCCAAGGAGGTGGGTAAAATATGGTGAAAAGTTCCATAAAATTTTTATATATCTAAAATTATTATAAAATGACTCAAATGAATTACATTGAAAATATATAGGTATTATGTATCAATTTTGACCAAAAATAAATTTAAGTAAAATAAATAATTATTTAAATAAAAAGTCGGTTTTTAAATAGTAACCTAGTGTTTTCACTATTCATCAAAAATTGAAAGTTTTCAGAAAAATACCAAAAATTCACCCTAGGCTAATTTCGATATTCCGAATCCAAAAATGAAGTCCATTTTGAATGATAAAATTTATAAAATGTTAAAAATTGAGTATTACTATTCATGATGGCTAGTTCATAATAATATTATAATAATATCTTGTTTAGTGAAACTTCGTATTGCATACTACACACGCTATCGAAGAAGGTATTGATTGCATGTAATGCAAGCCAAGTCAGGGCTACATGTAATGAAAGCTCTGTTTGGTGTTGCATATAACATAATAAAAGCAAATTTCATTTATACATTAAACAAAATCTATACTTAATGTTGCATAGAATAATTTCCACAAAATGAAATTGAAATTGTGGGTAACACAATCCAAGAATAGTGTTGCGTATACTACAAGCTAATACGGTGTTGCGTATAGTATAAACTAATCTTGGTGTAGTGTATAATAGAAGACATCAAAGAAATTAAAAATAATATATCTCATAAAATCTCAGGGTGTTTCATTCATGCTACAAAACTAATGAGTAATCTACTTCAATCTTTTATACATGAGCCCATCCTATGTTGGGTGAGTTCCCATTTCACCTACAAAGGAAATCCTAGCCCAATCGATATGGACACACTAAAACATCCATATGAAATAGTCTTTTAAGGCATGAACTATAAATAACATGTCCATGCATAAGATGATGTCATAGGGACTCATCACATCAACAATGGGATTCTAGTATAAACTATCACATGTAAGAGTTAGGTCACAATGTTGGCACAATTGAGTGAATATTGAGTCATCTCCAGTAGGAGTCTCTTGTGAAAAGGATAAGCAAAGGTATCAACAAGAATCACTGTGTCTCGAATTAGATAAGTGTAAATAAGGTAATGACTATCACATGTGTGAATAATTATTGAATCTAAGCTATAAAAGGAATAGATCATTCCTCGTATCATCCCTGGGGACTCCGGGACATAATCCTTGACCACTAGAAGCTTCTATCTTCCCTAACCACAAGCTCCCTAAGACTAGTGTGGACCACCTCGGGTGGTGGTGGAAACATTTCAAAACATATACCACCTCTAGCTACCCTCTTGTCTTCTCTTCCACTTTGTCTACCCTATAAAACTATTTACTCATTCCTCTACCTCTTCCCCAATGACCCACCCATTATCTCTTTATTATTTGTATGGTTGGTTAGACAGTCCCTTGTGAGATTTCTCCTACAATAACATGTGTAGAAATACCTATCCTTGGGATGACATGACCCATTCTGTAATCCATGAACCACGTAACATCTATCATGGGACCACCTCCTAAAATGTGTCGCATGTCTAGGTCCATGTGACAGACGTCAGCTCCCTATTGACAAAGTCTCTCCGACTTTGTGCTCATTGCTGGAAACCACTATTTACATCTGCTCAACTAGGAAAATCTCAACCCACAGAGCTCTCTCTAGGACCCTAGAATATACAAGAATGGATATAAGTATAAAAATGATTATGATGTCCCAAAATTGTCCTCACCCAAAATTTTATCCCAAATGAACTGATCATGAACAATATCTGTGAAGTACCAATATAGGTTGGTGAAACAAGATGAATACTCAGACACTATCGTATTACCCTGCTGAAGTTGTAGAATATCATGAATTTGGAAATCCCTAAATGTATATATAGATAGATTCTCTCTGAAAATAAACTTACACTCTGAACATGCTAAAGACACCTCTTTTTATAACTTGGTAACTAAACCCCACAATCATCTTTTAAAGACATATTGAAGGCTCTCTACTGGAACCAACATCAGATATGTTGGTGTCCTGGCTAGATAGAAATATTTGGTCACTGCCTCAACATTTTCCTCATCTGCCTATGGGTTAGGATTTCCTTAGAACCTGAGGGGCCACTATCGCTAAAACTAATGAAGCACACTCAGCTTGTTAACCTCATTTTCTAGTACTATGGGTACCATCTACTGCTTGACAAGTGGTGGTATAGGTGGTACACCACATAGAGGTAACACCCCTGGAACATGACCTTGTATCATTTCCTCTTCACTAAGAAGATCATCCTCATGATCATAATACGGAATCCTAGCTATCATAGGTCATAGAGGAATCACGAAATATTCAATATGTACCACAATCCTTAAGTATATCTAAAGATTTGACTCTATAAGGACATGAAAACAACAACCCATTCCATTGTGATAAATGTACCATTTTTTCCCTATAACTACTTCCCACATGTACCGAGTTGTAAGTTAGTTGATCAATTTCTTACAGTATAGGTACGTCATACTCCGCACCAACATTGGAGTCCCTAGACAGAAAACTGAACAAAAAACACATAAAAAACTTTCCCCAAACCAATATCATAGACTCTAATCCTATGGTAGAACTATATTCTCTGATAGCACTATGTCACAAATCATCTCAAAGGTTCCCATTCAGAAACTCCCCAAGACCACCAACAATATTTCATGGGATGGTGACTAGCACCGAGTAGGTATATCACTAACATGGGAGACCTTATCCTAAAGTACCTACACACTCACACATCTACAAACTCATATAATGATAAAATGTAAAACAACTGATAAACCATGCATTCAAACATCTAAATCCTATAACCATAGTGCAACAATATTTAATGGATAGTAAACATGGCCAAATATATTCCCACCACTATAAGCCTGAATACATTTCCATCCAAAAAGTATATATGATATTATTTTCAAGTAACCACATAAACACACCATGGTATATATGGCTCACTATGTTCCAGTTGGTTCTTATCATTCAAATACTCTATTGAAAGTTTTATCATCTACAAAAGACACAACAGATGTGTGAAAATACAAAGGAAGGGTAAGTAGAACAGTACCTAGTAGAACACCCAAAAAATCACTAAGCATATAATAATATGAATAACAGTTATCACCAAACAAGTGTATGTCTATAACACATATAAAAATAATATCCATATGTACTCAACAAAAACACACAATACTTAGGTAAGGTCAAAAACTCAATAACAGTATAAGAATCATTATCAAAAGATCCACATATAGCTCATCTATAAGAACACACTCCATGATTCACATAACACTGATGGAATCAATCTAATGTGTCATTATCATTAGATATCGTCATAATATGTATAAATTATAAGTATAAAGAGAACAATACACAGATGAGGATCACACCCAAGGCTATGGGGAATACCAACAACTCGGTTTAGATAAACCCCCTATATAGAGGATTGGTTCTTTCATAGTATTGGTTGTGATGACATAAATAACTCCACCTAGGGAAAGATGACGATTGAGGATCTCACTATGGGTTTCATCGAAGGATTCCAAGAAATCTATTCATAATGTCCTACAAAAGGGATCACTATTCCATGATGAAGGATCGATATCATACTAAGCCTCGACGAATGAATATATCAAAAAAATCCTAATGAAAATTGTCAAAGATGATGTGGAAAATGGATCTAAAACATATCTGAAGAAGTACACCGTGTGAAATGGGAGTATATGGTGTGTCTCTTTGGCATCAGATCTTTTCTATGTATCACGACCCATGCCCATGTATGTGTTTATGTACAAGGTGTGTCTGTACATGTGTACTTCTTACAGTATCCATGTACTCGACTATACACATGTTCACATAACCTAACCATTTCCATGTCAGAGTATATTATGTTTCTATGATCATGTACTCATATCCATGTCTGTGTACCCTATGATGTATATGCAGAGCTTATAGGTCGAGTCACACTCCATGTGATGGCATCACACACTGTGTGATATTTAACTTCACTACAGAATCTCAATTTCCATACTTCAGACCCGCATTCCATTTAATCTCATATTACATGACATATATTATGATATTTTCCATAATCCTAGATATTTTTCACACGTATCCATTTTCTCATCCAGTCATCGATCCATCTATTCTCTATGCCGAAAACTGAGGAACGTTATTGGTTGAGAATTTCAATCATTGAACACCAAAATTTGATCATCTAAAAAATTTGGAAAATTCTCTCATGAATCATCCATTATTGCGTACAAAATAACACAAAATTGGGTGTCCCTAAATCCTTATAATATGATGCCACATCCATTATAGCTTGATCCCATCATCAATCCAAGCCCAAATCTATGATATCAAATCATATCACTATGGAACTAGTGTACAACATTATATTTCTTGGGAATTATTTGAACCATTAGTCAAATAAACCAACTATGATGAACTCACATAGAACAGTGGGAGAAAACCAAGAAACATGAAAGAGTGGAAAGAACCTTGGTAGTGTTCAGTTGGCCTCTATTTTTTGCCATTATAATGATGAATGAAGAAACACATTAACATAAACAATTATCAAAACTAAATCCCCATAGAATAACCCATCTTAAAATATGAATGATTTGTGTAACATAGGAAAAAAATAATTTGGAAATAATACAAATAAAACAAATATTGTAACCCTATTTTTATTGATCATTGATGAATAATGAATCTATATCCATGTAATTGGAGATATCTTTGAATTTTGTTGCACACTGAGGGTTGAACCGTGATCTTTTTATCATTCACCCACTAAAACTCCTCAAACTGCACTCCAATGCTCATTAAAAATTGAAGGGCTTGGTGTATAACCTTGAAATTTGGCCCTAAAGGAGTAGTTAAAGTTAAATATATGTTTTTTTCATCAATGAAAAAAATAAATAAATAAATTAATTTTATTTTATTTATTTTACACTGGTAATGAATTTTTAAAAAATGCCTTATGCCAACAATGTTTATGTCGTTCCTAAGGTAAATTCTATATTATGAACTCAATGGTGACCTTGATTTTCGGATTCAGTCCCTCATTCAGAATTTATTCCACCTCTTTCAGAAAACTTCTTACACATGATATTAATTAATTTAATATATTTCAAGATTTTATTCTTGGCACAACGATCATCAGAATAATATGTCGTCTTAGTTCCTAATCTCAAAAATATTCCATATAATTTCCAAAAATAATGAATGGAAGCAATGAGTCATTAAATGTTCCCCACCTTATGGATTTCTAACCCAAAAAACCAAAACAAAAAAGATATGAAAACATATGTGGGTACTGAGCACGCATATGAAGCTTCCACTCTTAGGTGATATCTTGAAGATTATCATGATACCTCTGGGTACACACTAGGGGAATCGATTGCCCATGAAGTGTCCTCCCCTTTAGATCCTCAATATATATCTAGTGTTTGAAATTTTTTCTCCATCCTTGATGTCTTTCTCTCCGCAGTCGATAACATGTGACAGATTGTGCATGTACCACTTTAGTTGCAACACATGGAAGATGTCGTGCACCCAGTCTAACTGAAGTGGTAGATCCAAGTTTTATTACATCTCTACAAATCTATATTATATATGTAAATAAATAATTAATCTCAAATATATATTTCCACCCTTGACAAATTTCTATATTCCAATTTGAGGTGAAACCCGTAGGAACGGGAAAGAGAAAACTTATGTGCAAATTTTTAATCAAATTATAAAGATTTTTTTTGATGTTTTTAACTTAAAAACCCCATGTATTTAATGTTTTTATTAAATTAATGGGAAATTTGAATTATAGATTAAAAATGGAAATTTTTTTGAAAATGGATTAAATAGAGATTTTTGAGAGAATTTTTTCACAAGGATATTTTGGGAATAACATTTAAAATAGTTAAAACAATTTATTAATTATTTATTCTATGAATCATTAATTTATAATCCTTAACTTTGTCTTTAGAATCAATAGATGATTTTGACAACTTGATGCCCAAAAAAATAGTGAAGTTGAAGAAGTATTTGGGTGGACAATGTGGGCCCCACCATTTTAACGGAAGCACAACTCGGTATAAACACCTCCAATTGAGAAGATTTCACCTAGAATGGAACAAGGACTCATAGGATCATTATTATTGTAAATTTCATGGAGTTTGAAAACCATTAAGGTGGAAAGTGGATGTTATATATTGAAGGAATCTTTGTGGAAATCTCAGACCGAAAAAGTAACAATCAATAAAAAAATCTATAACTCCTTATTGGCATGTCCAATTAAACTGAAATTAGGAATGTGAATGTAAAATAAATTCTTTAAAAACTTTTATGAAGGATAAAATGCATGAATAAAACATATATTGGGCCAAAATAATGCAATCATTCATAGGAAAACTTCTTCCAATAAAAGGAGGGGGGATCCTCCCTCTTAAATCATATCATTACATATCATTCCATTCCATTCCATGCCATTACATCCAAGGCACCAAGGAAGATATCTCCACTGAGGAAGGCCAAACGCAACCCTCCAAATTTTTTTAATTTTTCATTTTTCGTATTTTTTTTATTTTTTTATTTCAATTGTAATTTAAATTTTAGTCTTAATCCAGGAATTTGTTCTTCTCCATCCATTCCACAATTCTTCTTCTCGTCTTCCACGCACTCTACTAAGTAATATCTTACTCTATTAAATGATAGGATTACTCCAAGACATGGTCTGAGGGGGAGATCTAGGTGTTCATGAATTTTATTTAAGGTTTAATATTATGTTTTTAGATGGAATTGAGTAGAATGCATGGGTGAGGTGAATGACCCCATTTTGGTGATGGCCCCCAATGACATGCAACTCAAACTATTTTTATTCAAGAAAATAATGGTAATTAAGACAAGATATTTCATGTTTGGATTATCAGTATAGAATCAAACACATAAAGTAGAATGTTGATTGAACCCAAGACCGAACCCAAGTCCATTTTATTTCTCTATTAACCCTTTTTTAACTTTCATGATATTTTAGATTTTCTTTTTTCATGTCATTGTGTTAAATAATAAAAAACCCAAAAATATTGTCATCGTTTTCTTTAATTCATAAAAAACAAAAATAAATATTTTAGGTGATTTTGAATAATTTAAGTGGACAAAATGAAAGGCTCATCCAGAGAGACAACCTTGTTCAGCATCTGTACTACACTAGGAAAAGTAATAATTACTTTTTTCCACACCCCATGATAGGTGTGCGCCAAAAACTAGCATTGTTTCTAGGGATCCAATCAGTTATTCATTTACCATTTCTATTTTTAAATTTTAGATAGATTTTACTGCTTTTAAAAAAAATAGAAAAAAAATCTTCCAATGATGAGTTCAATTGATTATTATGTTGTATGGACTAACAATAACTCTAAGGTGCAAGAAAAAGAAATCAACTACACTAAGGAGGCTCTCCAATGAAGAACTGATTCACTTATGATTATGGTAAAAAAATAAAAGATTCATATCAACATGGATCTCACCAAAATATTTTATGGAAATGGTCGATGAGCTCCAAACTGACATAAAAAGATTCAAGGCCAAGATAGAAGTGCCACTTTTCATTCCTAATATCACTGAATATATCTAAGAAGTTGAGACCAGAATCAAGGTGGATGAGCCATAATACATACCTCTATCCAGTGATAACCAACTTCTAGAGGCACTTTCTGTCAAATAAGATATTTAAGAAGAACCACCTCAGGGAGATGATTTATTATTGAACTCAAACATATTTAATTTTACTGAAACTAATTTTAGTTATAATCCCAATTATTTTGAATTTTCTGAATTAGATAATCATATTATGCCCAGGAGGACGAAGCGAAAAAGTAATTTTGACTGTTGAGGATCAACTAGATATCTATAAAGACATTGAACATCTAATGGAGGAAGCCAATGAAGAGATTACAGTGGCTCTACCTGAAGAAACATAGACACATGCTCCTTCACATATGGAGAAACCACTGCAATGAGAAGAAGAGGTTTCACAAGTATAAACTAAGGAAGGGGATGGTCCATATATCATCCTACCCCAACCATGAAATCTATACCACGTTGTGAAGGGGGTTTATTGTTTACTCTATCTATGGATAATCACTCAAGAACAATGATTAAGCACAAATTTGGAAAATCCACATGATGTGGTCAAATCAAATAAGCTTCATCCTCCATATGATTTTGGATAATAGTTGGTACTTCCCTTTAGAGTTAGTAAAAATTTAGGTCCCTCTTGGGGGATTATACCAAGACTTATACATTTACATGCATTCTAGGAATTTAGATTTCAATTTCATTTATTAGGAAGTACTTTATCATGCATCCCCCCTCTATCTTTTTGACTTATAATCACATAATCCTTGGGCTTAATTGGTTAATTCTCTTTTGCAGGCTCATAAAGGGGAAAAGAATGTCTCAAATAGTGTAAGATAAGGACTAATATTCATGGGAATATGAGTTCATTTTTATTGTTTAAACTTTTAGACTTTATATTTTTTTTCCAAAATCATTTTTGATCATTAAAAATAAAATTTCTTGGGAACGCATGAATTATGTTATACTTGACTAATCTATGATACATAATTTTATTAAGAATATTGTGATTTCATGTTTTAGATGTCAATGTTGATATGAATTAAAGAGAAAAATATAGAATTAAAATTTTAAAATGAAGCATGGATTTTAAAATGAGGAATCATGATTTGAAGGAATTAATGGATTCATGTAAATGAAATTCCCCAACCAATTTTCATGCTTATAATTTCTGAAAATTATGTGAATTGATTTTTTTATTATCCATGACATTAGTGATTGTACCAAATAATAATTCCCATTACATAGAGGATTTCTAAAAAAAATATTTCATATTTATTATTGAGCATATTTCTTGTGTGATCTTGGGACATGCCACCTACCAAAACTTATATTGAATCTTTTCAAATCTATGACTATGCAAAAACACATTTAAAATTATTAAGTAATATTTTTGAAAATCCCTTATCCATAATGACCACATTTACATAAATCCTTATTTATCCCATAGAGACCATCAATGACCCTTATAGGTTTTATCCGTGTTTCAAGCCATTTGTTTCTACTCCTACCATACTATTGGTATTTTTTTTTGATATTTTAAAGTTAAAGTGTGGGGGTAAAGGGAATCATGGGGTATGGGATGATATATATTGTATGGAAGAAGTTTGGGGGTTCTATTTTGGGTAATTAGAAATGTATTTTGATTCATTCATTATAATCATTATTTTTCCCCTCTTGAATTTAAAAAAAAGAACAAATGATAAAAAGAACCAAAATAAATGAGAAAAAAGGGTTGTGATTTAGTAAAACTAAAAAATGAAATTTTTTTTGGCTAATGATCTTCTGATCATATATGGTTAGGTAATGGATGAGTGGTATGATCTAATCTTAACTTTCAAAAAAAGTTACAAAATTAAAAAATATATAATTATGAGGGTTCACAAATCATTCATTATTCTTACTTGATCATAACCTTTACATTGAGTTTTGGTGATATTGGAATTGCTACATTGAAGGGGAGAATTCCATTTCACTTTTAATTTTAATATCATGAATTATACTTAAGAGATAAAATTCTTACTTGATCCTTAATTTTTAAAGCATTAAATCCTACCAACCTTATGACTTAGAGTCATTTAAACCATTATTGAAAATCCCTCATGATTTTATGTCCCTTTTTTCTTTTCATAGTGAATAAATTAGTTCATTTGCATGCATATGGATAAAGATCATGCTCTCAAGATATGCACATAACTCCACTTGAATTTAATAATGATACATTAGTGAAGATATTCAAAAGTTTGTTAAATCATGATTTGAAATGTTTAATAATAATAAATTGATAATCTTGATATAATGAAAGATGAAGAGCCATTAATTTTAAAATGGGAAAAGTAAAATAAATAAATTGATTGTTTCTTGGGAAAATTGGAAATTTAATTGATATTTATGTGTAATTTCTCAAATATTATTTGAAATAGAAAATTTCATGATTATATTGCATTGGAATTTTAATATTGGTATCATTGGTTTCCTATGATTTCCATGTTGAGATGTTATACATCTGGATAAGATAGACTTTGTGTGGGGGTATTTGAAAATTAATATTTATGTGCATACTTTTAATAAAATTAAAAAAAAATTATTCTTTTAAATGATAAAACCCATTTATTTAAATGTTTTATTAAAATAAGGGGTAATTTGGATTATGGAATGAAAATGCGCTAAAATATGAAAATTGATTAAATATATATTTTTGATAGAATCTTGTCACATAGGTATTTTGGGAATAAAATTTAAAATATTTATACAATTTTAGTGATTCATTTATTTATGAATCCTAATTTTTTTTGTCAACTTTCTCTTTAGGATCAAGAGATGATTCGAAAATTTTGATGCCTGAAAAAATCATTGAATTGGTAGATAGTGTGTACCCCACCTCCATACTGAAAGAAAAACTCAGTCAACACACCTCCAATTGAGTTGATTTCACCTGGACGGTAAGGAGTACTCATATGTGTGTTCTTAAAATAAATTTTATGGATTTTGGAAACCATTAATGTGGAAAGTGAATTTTATACATTGAAGGAAGATTCCGAGAAATGTCATACAAAAAAAGTAACTATCAATAAAAATATTTAACTCCTTATAGAAGCATCTAATAAAGCTAAAATGTAAAGGGTGGATGCACAAGACATTTTTTGATATCTTTTATGAAGGGAAGAACACCCAAATCATCAACTCATTGGGCCAAAAACGCAAAAACATGTGGAGGAAAAATTATTCCTATAAAAGGAGGGGAGATCCTCCCTTATAAATAATATTATTCCATCTCATTCCATTCCATTCCATACCATTAATTCCAAGGAACCAATGAGGAGATATCCACATAGCCAGGCTTTCTACAATCCTCCCCATATTATTATTTTTCTTTTTTTATATTTTTTGTATTTTTATTTTATTTCAGTTTTAATTTAAATTTTAATATTAATCAATGCATTTGTGTTTCTCCATCCATTCCACAATTCTTCTTCTCCTCTTCCACCCACTCCAACTTGAAATATCTTACTCTTAGAAATGAGAGGCTAACCCTAATACATAGATTGAGTGGGAGGTCAATATGTTCATGAATTTTCTTTAAAGTTTAATTTTATGTTTGTAGGTAGAATTGAGTAGCATGCATGGGTGAGGCGAATGTACCTGATATGGAGACAACCCCTGATGACATGAAACTCAAACTATTTTTATTCTGGAAAATAATAGTAATTAAAACATGATATTTCATGTTTGCATTATCAAAATAGAATCAAACACATAAAGGAGAATGATATTTGAACCCAATACCAAACCCAAATCCAAGTTCTTTCTCCATTAACCCATTCTATTTAGCTTCAATGATATTATAAATTTCAATTTTTGAATTTTGTTGTTTTAAATAATCAAAAACCCAAAAAAAATAATTGTTTTCATTAAATTCATAAAAAACAATTATAAATTGTTGAGGTGAATTAGATAATTTAAGTGAACTATATTGAGAAGTCTCATTGAGTGAGATGACCCCGGTCAACCCCTGTTCTACACTACGAAAAATATATATTAGTTTTATACCACACCCCATGATAGGAGTGCATCAGAACACTTGGTCTCCCAAATCAATCTCTAAGGGCCTCTATTCTCGGTCGAAAGAGGAATTTTTGACAGCTCTATTGAGTCCTCATCATCTCCTAGATGACCTGCACCCTCATTTTAGTGGATCACACTAACTCAATTCCCATAGGTTCTTACTCTTTTGGGTCAATCTAGTATAGGGGTGACCAGCATAGTCACTCATACAAGGCCTCAAATGGTACCATACCACTAGTGGAATGGAAGCTATTTTTGTACACAAACACCACCAATGTTTTGTGATCCTCCCAACTGTGAACAAAGTCCAACACATAATATTATATAATTTCCTTCTTTTCTAGGTGGTCTGTTCATTCTGGACATCAGTATGGAAGTGAGAATCTATGCCCAAATGTAGCTGATTTCCAAAAGCCTCCTACAATCCCTTCCATAACTGATATTTTAAAGAAATAATCATGGTATGAAATGATCATCGAGGAAAATCCATGAAGTCATACAATATCCTATGTATATAGTCATCCTAATCTCTCTACTAGGCTCTACTCCCAAATATCTACAAAGTGGGATGACATGGTCATTCAGTCTATGAACAGCTTGATGGAATCGTGTCTCTTGGATGTATGTGGTAACACCATCACAAAGTCAATGGATATACCATCCAAATTCCACTATGGAACCACGAGGGGTTGATCTAAAACTGTTGGAACCTAGATCCCATGCATCACTTACTGACATGGCATTGAGAGACACACTCTGTAACTCCATTCATCACCCATGTCCACCAAAGATGGCATCGACATTCTTGATACATCATTTTCCACAAATGGATATACCAAAAAATGATATGTATGAAACCATCTCAGAATCTCCTCCCACAATATCATTTGTAAAATTGTGAATCCTATAAAAATAATTACATGATACCCACCATCAAAAAATCCATTATGATCATTTCCAATGGATATCTGAGTATGTAGGGTCTCACAGTCGGCATCCCCAAGCTATGCCTCCCTAACTTACTATAAAAGAAGAGGGGTAAAAAATATCGACTAGAGGTAATTTTCTCCATCTCCATCCACATAGGATAAATTAAATGAGTCCAAATACTCCAACTCCTTTATTAGAAACTATGAACAAGACCTCCTATTAAAAGAATCTACTACCACGTTCCACTTCCCATAAGTATTAAAAATCATAAAGTTGAAATCGTATAGAAACATTAGCTATAGACTATTCTTCAAGTTACGATCCATCTGAGAGATGATTGACATGAGACTCTTGTGGTCAGAATAGATGATATACCACTAACCCATTAGGTAGTGTCTCCAAATCTTCAGTGCGAAGAATACAACTATAAACTCAATATCATTGGTCACGTAGTTCTATTCTTATGGTATCAACTGACATAAATCATAGGAAATCAATGACTATATCTTCATTAAAATACAACTAACCCTAGTTCCAAATGCATCGCATAATACTATGTAATTGAAACCATCATATGGAAATTTAAAAATGAGAGCACTCATTAATCTCTGTCTCAACACCTGGATAGCCTTCTGGAACCTCTCTGTCTACACAAAATGCTATTATTTTTAGGATAAAGAATTCAATGTAGATGATATCTTGTATAATTATATTATGAATCTATAAAATTAGTCTACTAACCAAAGGAATGAACACACCTATGCCACGCTCTTGGGTAAATCCAAATCTTACACTTCCCCAACCTTCACTGGGTCTATTTCCACACCATATATTGAGAAAAAATATCCCATATTGTAGACCTCTAGAATCCATATCTAGACCTTTGAGAGACTCTGAAATGTGTTTGATTCTATTGTATGTACATAACTGTCCCCAAGTTCCTTGTGTGCTCCTCCTCAGATGCTGAGTACACTATGATTCTATCGAGGAAGACTACCATGAAGTGGACTAAGAAAGGATAAATGATCCAGTCCATGGCTCCCATGAACACTTCTGGGGAATTCATTAGTCCAAAGAGTATCACCACGTACTCATAGTGACCATAGATACATATGAATACCGTCTTTGGTATATCCCCATCCTGTACTCACAATTGGTGACAGCCTGATTTGAGGTCATCCTACAAGAACCACCATGCCCCTCTCAAATTATCAAATAGTTCATCAACACTCGATAGTGGATATGTGTTATCTATGGTCACATAGTTTGGATGAAGGTAGTCCACACATAGATTCTAGATCCCATCCACTTTTTTGAAGAACAAAACTAGGGCATCCTTGGTTGAAACCTTGTATCTATCAATTCCCTTCCTCTGAATGCCCTCCAACTGCACTATCATCTCGCAATGCTCTGTGGAATTCATATTATTTGATAGATAATATATTAGTGTCATCCCAAGGTGTAGATAAATGAATATTTATATCTTTCCATAGGTAGGTAATCCATGGCCATCCATAGGAAAGACAACCCCAAACTCCACCACCACTATAAGAAACTGAAAACTAATAGCATCCACAACACCATAGTTCATGCTAGACAACTATTTAGTAATTGGATTCACCCTACTATAAATGAGTCCATCCTGTACTAACTAAGATTCCTTTTTAACCATAAAAGAAAAATTTGGCCCCATCACTACTAACACACAACATCCTCCATCTTAAATAGTCTATCTGGGCATGAACTATAGATAATTGTTTCATACCTAAGATAAAGTCATAGGGACTCAATGCTTCCACAAATAGATCCCAATAGTAACTATATCCTCCAAGACTCAGGTCACCTTATAAGCACAATTTTCTATTGGATAAGTCATCCACAATAATAGTCTCTAATCACAAGGGTCAGGCCAAGGGATGAATTGGAATCTCTAAGTATAACATTAGATAAGTAAAAATAAATGAATGATTAAAATATATGTCTATCAGAAAGTATATTAAGTTATTAAAGGCACAGAACATGACTCATATTATACATGGATCCTCTAGGTCGTAATCCTTGACCGCTTGTATCTTCCCACATCCCATACCATCATCTCCTTAGGCCTGGTTTTGACCACCTTGGGGTGGGTGTGGTAACAAGTCAAAACTTACACCACCTCTAACTTCTCTCTATACTCCTCTACCATGCCTGCAACCCTATGGACCTATCTTCTCCTACTACTTCATCTATCTTGACAGCCTATCGATTGTGTCTCTTTCAACCATATGATGGGTCAAAAAATACCGTGTGATATTCCCCCTATCATCACATGAGTAGCACCACCTCTCCCAGGGATTACTATACCCATCATGTGATCCCTAAACCATAAAACCTCTATCATGGGGCCTCCTCCTGAAATGTATCTCTTATTCATGTCCCTATTAATGATGTCAGATCCCATTTTCCAAATTTTCTTCTCATGTAAGACCACTATTGACAACCACTTTCTATGTCCTCTTAGCCAGGAAACACTCAAACACCAATTCTCTCTTCAACACACCAAAAATGGTAGGAATGTATATAGGTATAATACTAGATCAGATATCTCTATGTAGTCCACTCTTGATGGTCCGAGATGAAAAAAAACTAATCAAAAACCATGTCAACCAAGTACTTATATAGGTTTTTGAGCCTGGTTGAATACTCAACCACTATCTTACTATCCTGTTTAAGCTGTAAAAGCTCCTGAATGCAATAAACCCTCAATGTAGTTGTAGAGAAATCATCTATAAAAGGGTTTTAAAACTTATCCCATGATAGTGTTTCCTCATCATACATCTAGGTCACTAAACCCAACCATTTTCATGCATATCCATAAAAAAGGGTCGCTACCATAACCACAATCAGATATACCAGCGTCCTAATAAGATGGAAAACTCAAGTCAAATCTTAAATATAGTCCTCATCTTCCTTTGGGTTGGGATCTCCTCAAATGTTGATGGGTCACTATCTCTGAAACTCATGAAGCACGATCAGCCTCGACACAGGTGACTATAGGTGAAATTTCACAACCAAAAATTACCTCATTATATTCAACTATTAAAGAAGATATTTATTTCCCAAACTCTATCAATGAAGCTCCCAATCAGCTAGACATCATATATTATTCCCATTAAAATTCCTAAGAAATCCTATCAAAGGAAGAAAAGGACACTCATCGATGGAAATAATTGATAAAACCTTATATGAATATAACTATTCCATCCCAAGTATAATGTTAGAGGAAACAATCAGGGTCTAATTAATCACATAATGGATCTATATTAGATATAGAAAAGGTACATGATGCATTTCATAATAAGTGCTCCTTCCTCTTTCTGAGATGGTTTTCCAATTCCATAATATAAGGCATGGTATCTTTTAGGATGTTCAAAAAATTCCAAAAAAGGTCAGTATAATAGAGTTATAGGAACATGTATCAAAAAAAATAAACCTCTTAAGATGATTTAATTGAAATAAAACCTCTCACAATTATAGGACCAGAATCCACTTCCATCGAGGGTTCTTCCATTGTATACAACTTCATTATCCTAGAAAATTCTTATTTCCCACCAAAATTACAGGGCTATGAACATGATACCTTAATAGCATCATGATGTATTAAAACCCCTCTATGTGATGAAAACTCATTCCACTATGTGGATATGAGAGATCCTAATATATCTTCTTCAAATTTTCTTAACATCAACATGAAAGAAAAATTTTTAGAAGTGTTTTCCAGTTTTGTTTCACAAAATGTGTCTTACCACATGGAAGAAGTAAAATTTTCTCTATAATATGTGTTTGATGTGGGATGATATTTCTAATGGTATTCATTTACACTTCCTTTATAATACTCAACATACTTCCTCTTATTTCAATTAGATCTGGTTGAACAACCACCATGTGTGGGGGAAAACCCGTCTAGCCATGTCTTGCATGACTGGTCAATCTCTTCCATTAGTTCTCTATCCACCATCTCAGTATTGGTAGAATGCATAATCAAGATGAATTGAGAACATATCTCTACTCATATTCCTATAATAATTCTTTTAGCCTTCATATATTCACTCAATACAACCATTGGTGAGAAACATACGTGTTTATAAAAGAATTTGGCATACTGTATCACCTTATGATCACCTTGATGATGGGTGGGTAACTCCATGAACTTTTACAACATCCTCATGTCAAGGAAATACTATTTATGAATGATCGACCTAAATTTTTTCACTAAAAGACCACATGTTGTTTCGTTAAAACTATAATGTCCTACTAACTCATTCTAAGGCATTCAAGATTGAAAGGGGTGAACTACACAATAACTGAGCTCAGTGTTTTGAAGAAATAAAATATCATTAAAATATTTTGTAACCAATCATACACATCATGGGGGTCAATTTTACCTTAGAATTATGGTGGTTTTGGGTGAAAAATACTACTAGTATCTTTCTCTTACACCTATATCTTCTGGATAAACTTCTCTAGATGGAACTGGAATTACTATGTCACTATTATCTAAGGCATGAACTGAAGACACCACAGGCTAAAAATGATTTGGTTCCACTGGAGGATTATCAACTAGATTTTGATCTATGGCAGACATGTGGACATTCCTGAGATATATTTTTGGATTCATTATACTATAAAAAATTAATGAAAAAGAGATACAATAAATAAATGATAATCTTTTTTAAATTACAGGCCTCTTAAATGATTTAACTTTAAAAAAGGAAGCTGAATTCATGTCAATATGGGACTCAAAAAATCCATTTTCTAAATCTCAGTGGTAACTTATGTCTCTTTATGAAAAGAGATAGTTGGGAACCCACTCATAACTTACCCCTAAATTCCTAAAGACCCTCTATCCTATATTATAAGAAAAATATCCATTCAACTACTATACTTCCCTCTAATAAAATTTTTTCATTAACCAACCTTGACCACCCATCAATCTGGGTATCTGAACAATATCACAACATGGCCTGAAGGGCATCCCAGATCTCCATGGGTTTTCAACAAATTCTTGGTCACTGTTAAAAACCTTTATGAGTTATTTTTACCACATAATACAATAGATAAAAAATAATCCAAGAAATATATAATATAATCAAGATGAAATTAGATAGAGGTACTCAAAAAAACATGTCTAGACTGTGAAAAGAGACAAAATAGATGATGACCCAATGGAAAACCCAATAGTACAAACCAAAGACCAACGCTTTGGGAGATGATGGTCTACATCCAGTAAACCACCATCAACATCCAAAACCTTATAGGCCACATAACCATTGTAATCGAGAAACTCATTTCCTTTACATGTACTCGAAAAAAAAGTTTTGCATGTACCAAATTTTGTATGAATGGGGTATTCACAACGATCCCTTTATGATCCCACTAAGTTTGACATAAGAAAAAATTAATAAATAAACCATATTTGGTCATTTTATATATATAAATACAAAAAAAACCTATTTAACATAGTTTTATATATGTAATGAAGAAATAACCATTTTCACATCATTTGGAGAACAATTGTAAGGACCCGACCCCTGTTGCCTGGAGCCGATGCCTTGTTTTATTACATTGGCATACATACAAGGAATACGAATCCTGAAAGACCGATTAGTTTAGTATTATTGTAAACAAGTTACATACATAATTTTAACATTACAACATGAAGGGAAACAAAACACTAATTTAATCCACTAGAAACATCACGTCTCCTAGATTATGCTTGAATGTCATCCATAAATTACTTCTTCATGTCTTGAGAAAATGAAGCATAAGAAAGGGGTGAGATCAAACGCTCAATAAGAGTAAGAAATATAGAGGATGATAATATAAACAGTAGACATGGTGAATAATTGAAAACACATTCCTTTAATAATAAACTTGAAACATATTATGCCAGGAATATGAGCTAAATAAATAATTCCATAATTAAACATAATCATGGTTATTTTACTAGTCGAATAACCACATGAACTTAAAATACTAGCATCATAATGGGGGAATTGCATATTCCAGACATCATAACCATACCGTCCAAGCCTCGTGTTAGGACCATAAAATAATCATTTTGTCAAGGCCTCATGCCAAGACCATAGCTTGTCTCATGAGACCTACCGATGTAGCAAGGGGTTATAGTTGGCCCCACCCGTCACATAATAAGTACAATGAATTCCTCATATGATCGGGGATCAACATAAACAACATATACATTCATATTAAAACTATCATATGAAATGTAACTAACTTTCCCCAATCATTAAACATAAAACACAAACCATTCAGAATAATATGGTGAATGGTTTTAGGATAGATCATACACAATAGATTTATTCATAAAACATTAAATAAAATATGGTATATGAATTCATAAATGATTAATCCCAATAATACCATGGAATCAACAAAAACATTGAATCAAACGAAAATACTCTTATAAAATCATTAAGCAATTTTGAGATAAATACTCTTTTATTTTGAAAAGATGAGTTCTTTTGGGAAATATTTTGATAAAACCAGAAGTGAATTAAGATAGTATTTTCATAATAAAATTATTATTTTTATAAATATAGTTTTTTCCAAAAACAGATTATAAAGTTCCCTTGTAAATAGATATAAATTGGAGAAATTCCCTTGAATCGGGCTTCTATTTTGGAATAAATTATGAAAGTTCCTTTTAAAACGTGTAACTATCCATAAAATAAGGAAGTGTTATGGTTTTTAAACATATATATGATACTCACACATAATATATTATGATTAAATAACAATAAATAAGAATTTAATTTAGGTAATTAGACAATGAAAGTAACCCGAATGAAAATGGATGTTCGGGTGAAAAACCCTTACCTTAAATCCGAATGTGTTCTCCTCTTGAACTTAAGGTCCTGGAACATGAAATTATACATATCAATAACTAATTTAAGAAGTTAATATACATGTATTTATTTTATCATAATTCTGTTTAGTTCATTTATGTTATTATTTATAATTCATTTTATTGAATTCTGTCGTTTCAGGGTGTTTGTTTTCTTGATTTTCTTATTCGGTTCACTTGCTTTTAAGTAATGAATTTGAATGGATGTAAATCTTAAGAACTGAAATTAGATATTATTTATGAACATACAGAATTTTTAATGTCCTTTTCTATCATTTGGTTACATGGAATGAGGTTGAATCATTAGAAGACAACCACTTCGATTATTCGGCGGTACTTGGATTATTATGAATTAGTTTTGTCATATAACTTAATTATATGTACATATTATGTTTAAAAAATATTAATTAGGTTATAAAACATATATTATAGTCTGTTACAACCATGAATATGGTTTCATTACCAGTAATGAAGAATAAATTTATGAACGAAACTTCGTCGTCCACAATGGTTATAAATCGGAACCTTATGGACGTCGATTTTGTTTACAAAATAAAAGGGAGGGAGTAAGAATATTTATGATGTTTATTCAATTAACATGATATAAATCCATTATACGTATGTTAATGGAGTTATAATGTTCATTTTGATAGAGGAGGTGAGGAAATAAGTATAAAATAAAGGAATCATAAAATGAAAGAAAACTTGCTAAATTTCTCACGAAAATTCGGCAGCCTAACGACGTCTCTTAAAATTTCATAAAAAATAGTTTGATGAGAGGAATGTAATATCTCATCATTAATACATAATATGGACAGTAAGGGGTAATATTTAATGAAATATACCAACACAAGACAAAGGTAATGGAAGAGAATAACTTAAAATGAATGAAAAGAAACAAAATAAAAGAGGTTGTTTACCTCTTGATCTCTTCTCATTGAGATCCTCCTAAAGGGATTTGGTTTTGGTCTTTTGGTGAGACCAGAAGCTCTAGGGCGTGGGTAAGATGACTGGGGAAGGAATTTGGCAGAATTTAGACAATTCTCAAGGTTTGAGAGGTGTGGGAGGAAGAGGGGAGTGAGGGTGGTATTTATAGTGGTGGAGGGGGAGCTATTTTAGATTATTTTTATCATTATTATAATATTTTTATCAAGACTATGAATAATCTCAATGAAAGTTACCCTAAATAGTAATAATATCATGTGAGTTCGAACCAAGTGTCCTTGTATCACTTGTGATGTCAGGAATAGTGCATTTAACTGATAATTTCTATATACGGTATTTTATCGCATTTCACTATTCATCAAAAATTCTAGAATTTCAGAAAAATACCAAAACTTCACCCCTACCATTTTTTGATGTGTAGAATTCAAAAGTGAAATCCATATTTCAAAAATAATTTTCTAAATATTATTAATTTAATTTTTATATAAGGTCATAGTTAATTCGAAAAATAACAATCTGGAAGTGAAATTAGTTTTATGTGACATTGAAAAATTAATTAAGATCCTATTATCATATTGCTTTAAGAAAATAAAATAATATTATTTTTTACTATTCATAAGTGGCATATTACTATTCATATTACTATTCACAAGGGTAGGTTACTATTCACCAAAAATCAAGTTTGTTCTATCAGACTCCAAATGACTTACTGAACACAACTCTAGATGACCATTTCTTGAAATTCAAAACATAGAAGAGACAATGTTGTGTTTAATGGTTAGATTGCATTCAATATTTATTTTCAAAACCTTGGGGTGTTAGATTCTCCCTTACAAAAATTTCATCCTTGAAATTCACATAATATTACCGAAAAAGATTCGGGTGTGTCTTTAATATAAGCTCCTCAGGTTCCCATGTTGCTTCCTCCATCTTATGGTTCCTCCATAGAACCTTCACCAGACGAGTCGTCCGATTTCTCAATACTTGTTCTCTAGTATCAAGAATCTTGATAGGCTCATCACAGTAAGATAGATCGGGCTCAAGTTCAACTTCTTCATAAGTGAGTACATGTGTTGGGTCTGGCATGTACTTTCTTAACATTGACACGTGGAACACTTTGTGAACCTTAGGGAGAATTGGGGGCATTTCCAAATGCTACGCTACGGCTCCAATTCGGTCCTAAATTTCAAAAGGTCCAATGTACCTAGGACTCAATTTACCTTTCTTACCGAAACTTATAACTCCCTTCCATGGAGATACCTTCAAGAAAACATGATCACCTACCTGAAATTATAAATCCTTCCTTCGGTTGTCAGCATAGTTCTTCTTCCTACATTGAGCTATTTTGATATGGTTCTGAATAATCTTATCCTTTTCCATTGTTTCTTCAACATGTTTTGGTCCCATGAGCTTTCTTTCACCAACATTATCATAGTAAGATGGTGTACGACATTGCCTCCCATATAGTGCTTCATAGGGTTCCATCTGTATGCTTGAATAGAATCTATTGTTGTAGTAAAATTCTACAAGAGGTAAATACTGATCCCACATGCCTTGAAAATCAAATGAACAAGACCTCAAAATGCCTTCAAATGTTTGAATAGTTCGTTCTGATTGTCCATCAGTTTTTGGGTGGTAGGCAGTGCTCAAACGAAGATCAGTATCTAGGTCCTTCTGAAGACTTTTCCAGAATCTTGATGTAAAATGTGGATCACGATCAGAAACAATTGATAAGGTTACTCTATGAAGTCTCACAACGTCATTAATATATAGTCTTTCTAGACGTTCAAGTGTTAGATCTTCTCTTATATCAAGAAAATGTGCTGACTTGGTAAGATGATCAACAATGACCCATTTTGCATCATTCCTTCTAGGAGTCTTTGGTAGTCCCATGAAAAAGTCCATCGTGATATTATCCCATTTCCACTCAGGTATGGGAAGAGGTTGAAATACTCCTCCAGGCTATTGCCTTCATGATTTCACATGTTGAAAAACCATACTTCTTGACACAAAATCAGCAATCTCCCTCTTCATGTTGTCCCACCAAAAATGTTCCTTCAAATCTCTATAAATCTTAGTGCTACAATAGTGTATAGAGAAATTGGAACTATGAGCATCATCCAAAAATTCACTTTTTAGATCAGGTATATTGGGAACACAAAGTCTCATCCCAAATTTCAAAATTCCATCTTCATATACTAAGTCACTCAATCTCCCATCTTTCAAAGCTTTAATCTTCTTTTGAAACTCCTCATCATCAACCAGAGTACTTTTTGTCCTTTCAAGTAAAGATGGTTTGGAAACCATTTGAAAAAGAATTGATGTTTCACCTTCCATGGTTATTCCCATATCCATCTTTACTAGATCCATGAAAATTGGATCCCTTTCAACTCTCATCTTGTTCAAAACTCCATGATACTTTCTTCTCAAAGCATCTTCCACCTTATTTTCCTTCCCCGGGTGGTAGTGTATCGTGCAATCATAATCCATGAGTATATCAATCCATCTCCTTTGCCTCATGTTGAGTTCTTTCTGTGAGAAAATATACTTCAAACTCTTGTGATCAGTATAAATCTCACATTTTTCACCATAGATATAATGTCTCCATATCTTCAAAGAAAAGATTATAGAAGCTAACTCAAGATCATGAGTAGGATAGTTTTGCTGAGGAATTTTTAGCTTTCGGGATGCATAAGCAATAACCCTATCATTTTTCATAAGGACACAACCTAGTCCTTTCTTTGAAGAATTACTATATATAATAAACCACCATTCCATGATGGTAGAGTCAATATAAGAGAATTGACTAATATTATCTTGAGTTCTTTGAAACATTATTCACAATATTTTATCCAAAAAAATTTAACCCCTTTACGTGTGAGCTTCATTAGAATGTTATCTAGTCGGGCAAAATTCTGTACGAAACGCCGATAATAACCTTCTAAGCCAATAAAACAGGGTACCTCAGTTACGTTTGTTGGCGTGGTCCAATCTTGGATTTCCTTTTTCTTTGCAAGATCAAATAGGATTCTGTCCTTGGAGACAATATGGCCAGGAAAAGAAATCTCCTGAAGCCAGAATTCACACTTGCTAAACTTACCATATAATTCATGTATTCTAAGATTCTTCAGGATAATCTGCAAGTGATTTTCATGATCTTCGTATTTTTAGAGTTTACCAAGATATCATCAATAAATACCACTACAAAATCATCGACATATTCCTTGAAAACTATGTTCATTAGATCCATGAAGACCGAGGCTGAATTTGTCAGTCCAAAAGGCATCACTGTAAACTCATAATGCCCATAACTGGTCCGAAATTCTATCTTAGGAACATATTCCTTCCTCACACGTAGCTGATGATATCTGGATCGAAGACCAATCTTCGAAAAGTATTGATCTCCATGAAGTTGGTCAAATAAATCATCATTTTGAGGTAAGGGATACTTGTTCTTTATTGTTATAGCATTGATCTCACTGTATTCGATACATAACCTCATAGATCCATCTTTCTTCTTAACAAAAAGGACAGGGACTCCCCATGGAGAAACACTAGGGTGAATAAATATCTTTTTACTCAATTCCTATATTTGTTTCTTTACTTACACTAATTCCATAGTGGCCATTCTATAAGGGGTCTTCGATATGGGCCTTAATCCAGGAATTAAATCAATGGAAACTCAATTTCTCATTCTGGAGGATGTCTAGGTAAATCTTCGGGAAACACATAACATATTCTCTCACAATAGGCACATCCTCTATTTTAACATTCCTTTCCTCACCCACAGTTATTTCATTCTCTCCCCCCCCAATAATTGAATTTAGTTGAGCTACTAGGGTGAATCTAGATAATAATCAGGTGGTGACGATTCTGCTCTAAAGATAAGGTGTTCTTTATCATCTTCATCAAAAATCGTAACCTCCTTCTTCTTATAATAAATTTTTGCACATGGTCTGAAATTCAATCCATACTGAGGATTATATCAAATTAAATCATGGGTATGATGGTGAGATCAGCACATAACGAACATTTATATGCCTTAATGGGAACTGATTGACAGAACTTTGTAGCAATGATACTTCCCTTAAGAGTTTTGACTGACAACTCCCTTGCTAAATCAAATTGAAAATATCTAATTTTTTTATCAAACTGGGAAGATATGAAACAATGCGATGATCCAGAATCAAATAAATCATTGGCTAAACTTGATGAAACAATTAAATCACCTGCCACCATGTCATTAGGTACTTCAACCTCTGCAGTTGTGATTGCATAAGCATGTCCTTGACCCCTTGGCCTTTTCTATTGCATATTTCCTTGATGGTTTAGACAGTCATTAGTGTAGTGTCCCATCTCCCGACAACTATAGCATTGAACATCATTGGCTTCCTTCTTCCCTTTGCAATCACCAGCAAGATATCCTTTCTGACCACATTTGTAGCATACTCTTTTTCCTTTTAAGAATTTTCCAGGGTGTTTCTTTACATAATTGTCACATGGTGGAAATTCGACTCTTCCCTTCTTCCTTGTTTCCTTATTTCCTTTCCCTGTATTTTCAGTATCCCTCTTCTTTTCTTGCTTTCCCTTAATTTCATAAGACTTAGAGAATTATTTTTCTGTCTTGATGGCACATGAAACTATATCCTCATATGATGAGAAAATTTGGGAGACTAGTGCCCACCGAAGGAATGGCTTTAGGCCATCAAAGAATCGGTCAATTTTTCTCCTTGGATTTCATATGTAGTCCACAGCATGTCTTGCTAATCTTGTGAAGATAGCTTCATACCTTGCAACATTATCATCTTCCTTCTACCTTAGATTCAAGAATTGTCTCTCCATATCTGCTCGCGGCTCACGAGGGAAATATTTTTCTAAGAATATTTCCTTAAAATATCTCCATTCCATCTCTTCTATCTCTTCCTCCTCCTTTGTGTTTTGGATTAATAACCACCATTGATCCGCATCTCCAGATAGACAATATACTACCATGACAACCTTCTCTCTTTCATTACATCCCAAAGCATGAAATATATACTCAAGGGAATATATCTACTGCTCTGCTAAAAACGTGTTTGTAGTCCCATTGAATGATGGAGGATGCTGTCACATAAAGTGATCTAGCATGGCTCCTCCACGTGGTGGGTCTGGATACTCCATACGAGTAAATTTATTATTCATAACATGAGTTAGTTTTCCCAGTATAGTTATGAGTTGCTCAGCACCAGTCACAACACTAGAGCCAACATCATTATCTTGTGTCGGAGGAAAATCCCTACAGGGGACATGTGCATTCGGGTGATTTCCATTCCGTCCACTAGGCGCCATATCTAGATAATGGCATACACTAGATTACGTTATGAATCATAATGTATAATATTAACTTAACAAAATACTTAGAAAAAATTGAGATCCTACGAATGGATAATCCCCTATTCACAAATATGGTTTCTTGGAGGAATATTTTACATTTCAATCCTTCATAATGGATTGTAAAGAAAATGAGAATTATCCTAAGAATATCCCATGGGAGTGTCGTAACCAAGAGTGCAGCAATGCCCGTTGTCATGCACTAGTTCCTGTTTGAGTCTAGCTCAAAGTGGTGTTTTTGGGTTTTACCCCTAGATACATATGTTCCAGAGCCGCCACTACCTGCTCGTATCCAGACAAGGGTGTATTTCTTGAAATATCCACATAATCTATTCATTACCAAAATACCAGGACGTTATTGTATGTATATCCTCAAAGAATAAATTAGGGACTCTTCCCTAATTTTATGTTTTCTAGTTTCCATGTATTCTACTAAACTTCCTCTGATACCAACTGTAAGGACCCGACCCCAGTTGCCTGGTGCCAGTGCATTGTTTGATTACGTTGGAATACTTACAAGGAATATGAATCTCAAAAGACTGAGTAGTTTAGTTTTATTGGAAACAAGTTACATACCTACGTTTAACATTACAACATGAAGGGAAAGAAAACACTAATTTAATCCACTAGAAACATCATGTCTCCTAGATTATGCTTGCAAGTCATTCATAAATTACTTCTTCATGTCCTGAGAAAATGAAACATAAGAAAGGGGTGAGCTCAAATGCTCTGTAAGAGTAAGCAATACAGCGGAAGATAATATAAAAATTATACATGGTGAATAATTTAAAACACATGCCATTAATAATAAACTTGAAACATATTATGGAAGGAATATGAGTTAAATAAATAATTTCATAATTAAACATAATCATGGGTATTCTACTAGTCGAATAACCACATGAACTTCAAATACTAGCATCATAATGAGGGAAGTGCATATTCCATACATCATAACTATACCGTCCAAGCCTCGTTCTAGGACCATAAAATATTCATTTTGTCAAGGCCTCATGCCAAGACCATATTTTGTCTCATGAGACCTACCGATGCATTGAGGGGCTATAGAGGGCCCCAACCATCACATAATAAGTCCAATGCATTCCTCATATGAGAGGGGATCAACATAAACAACATATACATTCATATTGAAACAATCATATGAAATGTAACTAACTTTCCCCAATCATTAAACATAAAATACTAACCATTTGGAATAATATGGTGAATGGTTTTAGGATAGATCATCCACAGTAGAGTTATTCATAAAAAATTAAATAAAACATGTTATATGACTTCATAAATTATTAAACCCAATAATACCATGGAATCCACAAGATAATTTAATCAAACTAAAATACTCTTATAAAATCATTAACCAATTTTGAGATAAATACTCTTTTATTTTGAAAAGAAGAGTTATTTTGGAAAATATTTTTATAAAACCAGAAGTAAAGTAAGATAGTATTTTCATAATAAAATGATTATTTTTAGAAATATAGTGCTTTACAAAAATAGATTATAGATTTCCCTTGTAAATAGATATGAATTGGAGAAATTCCCTTGAATCGGGCTTCTATTTTGGAAGCAATTTTGAAAGTTCCATTTAAAACGTGTAACTATCCATAAAATAAGGAAGGGTTCTGGTTTGTAAACATATATATGATACTCATACATAATATATGATGAGTACATAATAATACATAATAATTTCTTTGTGGTAATTAGAAAATGAAAGTAACCCGAATGAAAATGGAAGTTCGGGTGGAAAACCCTTACCTTAAATCCGAATGTGTTATCCTCTTGAACCTAAGTTCCCAGAATGTGAAATTATACATATAAATAACTTATTTCATAACCAAATAGACATTTATTTAGTTTATCATAATTCTGTTTATTTCATTTATGTTATTTTTTATAAGTTATTTAATTGAATTTTGTCGTTTCAGGGTGTTTGTTTTCTTGATTTCCATATCCGGTTCACTTGCTTTTAAGTAATGAAGTTGAATGGATGTAAATCTACAGAATTGAAATTAAATATTATTTCTGAACATATAGAATTTTTAGTGTCCATTTATATCATTTGGTTACATGTAATGAGGTTGAATCGTTAGATGACAACCACTTCGATTATTCGGTGGAACTTGGATAATTATGAACTAGTTGTGTCATATAACTTAATTATATGTACATATTCTGGTTACAAAATATTAATTATGTTATGAAACATATATTATAGTCTGGTTTAACCATGAATATGGTTTTAGGACCAGTAATTAATAATAAATTGAAGGATGAAACTTCGTCATCCACGAAGGTTATAAATCGGAACCTTATGGACGTCGATTTCATTTACAAAATAAAAGGGAGGGAGTAAGAATATTTATGATGGTTCTTAAATTCACATGATATAAATCTAGTATATAGATTTTAATGGAGTTATCATGATCATTTGGATAGAAGAGGTGAGGAAATAAGAATAAAATAAAGGAATCTTAAAATGAAAGAAAACTTGCTAAATTTCTCACGAAAATTTGGCAGCCTAACGACATCTCTTAAAATTTTATATTAAATAGTTTGATGAGAGGAATGGAATATCTCATCATTAATACACAATATAGACAGTAAGGGGGAGTATTTAATGAAATATCCCAACACAAGGCAAAGGGAATGGAAGAGAATAACTTAAAATGAAAGAAAAGAAAGAAAATAAAAGAGGTTGTTTACCTCTTGATCTCTTCTCCTTGAGATCCTCCTAAAGGGATTTGGTTTTGGTCTTTCGGTGATACCAGAAGATCTAAGACGTGGGGAAGAAGATTGGGGAGGGAATTTTGCAAAATTTAGACAATTCCCAAGGCTTGAGAGGTGAGGGAGGAAGAGGGGATTGAGGGTGGTATTTATAGTGGAGGAGGGGGAGGTATTTTAGATTATTTTAATCATTATTATAATATTTTTATCAAGACTATGAATAATATCAATGAAAGTGACCCTAAATAGTAATAATATCATGTGAGTTCGAACCAAGTGTCCTTGCATCACTTTTTATGTCATGAATAGTGTATTTAACTGATAATTTCTATATACGGTATTTTATCGTATTTCACTATTCAACAAAAATTCTAGAATTTCATAAAAATACCAAAAATTCACCCCTACCATTTTTCGACTTGTAGTAGTCAAAATTGAAATCCATTTTTCAAAAATAATTTTCTAAATATTATTAATTTAATTTTTAAATAAGTTCATAGTTAATTCGAAAAATAACAATCTTGAAGTGCAGTTAGTTTTATGTGAAAATGAAAAATTAATTAAGATCCTATTATCATATTGCCTTATGAAAATAAAATAATATTATTTTTTACTATTCATAAGGGTCATATTACTATTCATATAACTATTAACAAGGGTATGTTACTATTCACCAAAAATCAAGTTTGTTCTATCAGACTCCAAATAACTTACTAAACACAACTCTAGATGACCATTTCTTGAAATTCAAAACACATAAGAGACAAAGTTGTGTTTAATGGTTAGATTTCATTTATATTTATTTTCAAAACCTTGGGTTGTTACAACAATTATTAAAGAAGAATTATAAAAACCAAGAAAAAATAACCAATTTCAAGAATGTATGAAAGTTACTCATTTTAAAGATAAAATACATAAATAGCATTCAATGTCATATATTGTTAAATATCTCACAAAGATTATACAATGGTGAAAATCTCTAAGGTAAGTTATATATTGTTCAACTAGGATCTCACACCTAGGATATTGATGAGATATCTAGTGTGTGAAAACACCCTAGGATAAGAAACCCCAAGTCCTATAAAAGAAAACACTATGAAAATTGGATCCACATCATGTATATCAAATTTTTAATAATATTATTTCATGAATACAATGTTCAATATCCAAAAACCAACCTATAATTCTTTTCTTAGTCATATCATTAAAATACCGAGGTTCCCGTGTTTTATAAACAACAAATATTCAAAAAAATTATTTTGTAAATTTGAATAAACAAAATAAAATTATCAATTATTACACAATGAACCCAAAAATAATTTTACATCCTTTTTATTTCAATTAAATAAATAAATGAAACATTATTCAAATATACTTGACATTAAAAACCAATCTCATAGAACTATAACTTTATTCCACAAATATGATGGTCTGTGATAATTATAAAAAATAAATAAATTGATTTCATTGTTTAATTAATACATTCCACAAATAGTTTCATAAACTAAGGATCAAAAGGTTTTTTTCTTAGAGAATGGATATATAAATATCTTATTTTGAAATAATTATTAACATTTATCTCTAATAATTATCCTATAGAACCATTTCTAGATATCTCATATGATATAACCATTATAATAACTTGGGGAATGGAAATCTAAGAACGGATGAGATTTAATTCGTAGTATGGAATGAATATAGTCATAATTGTTAGATATTAAATATAAGGTAACCCATGAGTAAGAGAAAAATATCATATAAAATTATAATTAGATCATAAGTGATAAAAAACATATTTGATCATTAAATATCATGTAATAGGAATATAAGTCCAAATAAAGGTCTTAGAATCATGGATTTGAAACATATATTTAATATGAAATCAATACATAAGAAAGAAAAAAATCTTTAAAATATAGAATATCATAATCATTTTCTATTTTTTGAAAATAAGGGACTTTTTATATATTTAATGCAACAAACATAAGAATTGGAATATATTGTGAAAAAATCCATGTATAAAAACCATTAAATATTGTGAAAAAATCCATGTAAGTGAACCATTTAATTTTTTGAAATAAATCCAAGTAAATATATGAATCATTATCTCATGAGATATAAAACATAACCAATTCCCTAGAGGGTGATATAGGATGCCACCCATCATCATAAATACATATGAGTTCCACATAAAATCAAATCATTCATATTATCATAAATAACCCATGGTAAGAAAAAAAGGATCCAAAACATTTCTAATGGTATAAAAAATAACCATTTTACATCAAAACAATTCATCCCAAATATGAATATATTGTGTGATTTATTAACCAATACATTATTTTATAATAATCCATTTAAAATGAAATATATTTCCAAAAAAATATTTTTCATAAAAGATTGTAAATAATGTCATTTTAAAAGGACAAGATTTTTTAGTAACATTCCCAAAAAAGAATTTAAAAATGAAGTGGAAACATCATAAAACATTTTATTGAAAAAAATTCCAATTTAGAGACCATTAAAACAATCAAATGATATGTTAAAATGTGATATAAGAGGCAATAATATATAATCAGTTAAACAAAATGCAGCAAAAATATTTTGATATGCCTTTATTAAAAAAAATATCTTTAAAAGGATATAAAAACCATGTCTTTAAATTAAATAAAAATTTAAGCTCATTAGAGATAAAAACATTTCAATTTTCCACTATAGGAAGGATAAAATTACCAGGAAGTAAAAATGGGGATATAGAGGAAAATCTCTTAAAATATATGGGAATTATTCTTAAAAAAAATTATTTTGCAAGGAAAAAATCATGAAGGAAGAATACATTGGAATGAAACATAATTTTCCTAGAAAAGGATATGGAAATATAATATAAAATAATCGTAGGATAGATATGATCATACATCAAAGGGTTTTAGATAATGTGATGTTATTTTGATGTAAGGGATGGATTTGAGTCACAAAAACCCATTAAAGTATTTATAACATTTGAATCAAAACCCCATTATAGGTATAACCATAATAAGAACATATATTTTCATGAAATATAAGAGAAATTTGAGAAAAAATCAATAAATGGTAGTAATTACACTATTTAATAGGAAATATGATATAATACATAAACATCTCCCAAGGGATTCAAATTCGAGACAGTGAAACCCTTACAGATATCACAACATTTGAAATAATGATCATTTGGAATGAAATTAATGGAAATGAAATTTAAATCCTGATAAGTTAATTCTTAAATAAAATTTTATACATTCATAACATAAAATAATTCAACTTAAAAAAATGGAGTCCACAAATAACCAATATAACTCAATGAAACAAAAATGAGTTATGAAAAACCCTTACCTTTACTCCTGTTAAGTTGAATGCACTCTAACATCATCTATAAAAAACATAAATATATTAATAAAATATTTCATAACCTTATTTATTTTTATATACTTATATAAAATTTATTTAAAAATATTAAATTCTTGTTTATTAGATAGTTATCATCAATTTTAAAATTCAAGTGTCTGAAATTGTCACCATCATGAACTAGTTTTGTAATGGAGTTTTTCCATATATATTATGACAATGTTAATCATTATTAGATATTATAATTTAATGGTTCATATTTTTTAATGTAATAAATTTAAAATTTCATTTCATAAGTTTTTTGTTAATGATTGTTGATGATAAAATCAAAGAAAATATCATTTTGGTGGGTTTAACAAATAAAAGGGGATATATTAATAACATCATTAGATAATAAAATTATTACTATAAAATCATTTTTAAATATTAAATAAATTATTATTATTATTTTTACCACAATATAACATTACATAATCACCCTCGACATAAACATTACAAAATCACTCATGCGTGTAGTAAGAACATCTTAAACGACTGTGTTTTATAATAATAGAATGAGCACAAGAACGTTATTATATAATGTTAATAAATAGTGTATTGAATCGTGAAAATTTCATAATTATAAAAATATCTATATTAAATGTTTTCATAGAACCATCCAATATTAGTTGTTATGATAAATAAAATACATTGTTTATGGTGTTGGTGGTCTGCATATACGCACGAGTTACAATACCATTTCTCATTGAATAGTTTGAATGGTGGTATATGAAAAATGATCATTAAATAAAACTATTTATGATGTATAAAACATATTTATTCCTAAAATACAACATTTATTCTTTCCACTAGAGATAATGATTCAAAAAAACCAATATTGCATCATGTATGTTGTAGTCTGCATGTTCACGTGATTGATGTTATATTGATTTATAAGTGTATTTAAAGGATTTCATATCTTTATTATAATTAATATAATTAAATTTTAGTATAATAATTATAGAAATTTAATTAAACAAAAAAATTTATAAATGATTTTAGTATGGATTAAAATAAAAGTAAAGACTAAGAAAATGAAATACTCACTTGGGATTCTAGAGTTATATCATTGAAAACTCCTTGGATGTGAAGGCACTATGGATCATTAATGTGGCTAGAAGATTATGTAGGTTGGAGATGGTTATAGAGAGATTAAAATGGAATAGTTTCAAGGTGAAAGTTTAAGATAAAGTGTAACATTAAATGGTGGAATTGGTATCAATTTTTAAGATAAGAAAAGGGAACCTTTGGAAACACACATCACTTTTCAATAATTCCATCACACTACTCAAGGGTTAATGATTCAAAAGTGGAGAAAGTTAGGGTGTTGAAAAGTATAATGTTGAAACACCCCTCATATATTCATTTTATGACAAGGTAATAGTGAATCAAGGATTCTTTTAGTTTTAACATTTTACCCAAATTTATAATTATCATGGTAATTAATTTTTAAACATAATAATTAAAATTAATGAAAAAATTAGTATCAAATAATTTTACCTAATTTTAACTTTACGATTTCAAATTTTATAATAATTTTAACAAAAATAATTGAAAAATGTGTGAAATTTTAATTTTAAAATAGAAATAATTAATTAGATAAAAATGGTGCTTAAAATAAAGAATATTTAAGCTACAAATATAATTCAAGACAAAATTATTTTGGTTACTAATTATAATGAAATAAATTGATTTATTATAAAAAAGGTTTGAGGTTTTAAAGGAAATATTAAACCAAATTTCACCATCTAAGCACTTAATTAAAGGACATGTCTAACAACTATTTTTTATTAATGTAGAATCTTAATTTAGTATTAAAAGTATTCAATATAGGAATATAAGTATCAATATTAGTTTTAAATTAATAATGTTACTAATTAAATATTTCTTTTAATACATAAAATTTTTTCTAATCTCATAGGGTAAACTTACATAATGATAAATTCATAAAAATTAGAATTTTCAAAAAAAGGTGTCTTGATTTATATAAAATAATCATTCTCTAAAGAAAATAAAATATTTATAATATAAAAATTTTATGTGAGGGATTCCAAAATGAAATTTTATTTATAAAATTTTAGTTCTTAAAATTTTAAATTTATCTTTTAAAAGAAAATACATGGTACACTGATAATGGAGTGTATAGAAAATTACATTTCTTGATATTAAGTCATAATAATTATTTACCTTCTAAATATTTTATGGTTTATCATATTATTATTTATTATTTATTTATTAATATATTCACTAAATATGTTGTGGTTTTGTATCATTATGTGTAGTATGTAATAGAAGTTATCAAACAAGACATTAGTTTTTCAATGTATAGAATTTCAATTCAATACAATAACCATTTTATTAAAACCATAAAACAAGGGAAATAATAATAGGTTTTTAAATAAAATATAATTTATAAAACTAACCATATCAATGGTCATGTACTAAAAAAACACTTGATTTATGAAAACTTGAATTGTAACTCCCTCTACATTGATCTATATACAATACATTCCTTAAATATTTCCCAAAAATAGATTTGGCTATGATATTCCGAATATATATTTCCATTCAAGTAGAGAAATGGAGATTTTGATGTGTTATGAATAAATAGTGAAGAATGAAAATATAAATTTAATTGAAAATATATAATACCCATGAAATCTATAGAATCACACTTTGAAGAGGAAAAAATAACCAAATTCATCAAGGAAGCGCCTCATGATGGGGAACATATGATACATGGAAAAGAATGAGGGTTTTGGGTGTCAATTCAGATTAAAAATATAATTTCATCATTATTAAAACCCATTATTATAGTTTTCCCACATGGTTAGTCAAACCACTTGCAACCGTGAAAGGATTATTATCTCTCATTAAACTCATTTAGTTTGATATCATGGTTAGATGATCCATTCACTGACCATGAAACACACAACTATACAAATATGCACACTATTACTAGGATGGTTTCATGATTATCACAAAATATTAACAAACCATTCACCCCATTCCTAGAAACCTCATATTTCCGCACTATTTCCTTGGAAAACTAAATATTTTCCACTAAATATTTTCCAATAGGGCATTATCCAAACACTCCCAAAAAGTACCCAGGGTAAGAAAAGAAAATATGTGAACAAAAATTTGTCAAATGTAATGTTCATAAGAGCTTGAATGTAAAAATGGGGTGTAAAAGGCATTCAATAATTCTTTAATTTCTAGTTTTCATTAATTATCAATTTCATAAGAATAAATGGATGGGTGACTCATTCAAAAAAAGTGTTTTCATGATGTAACTGAGAGTTAAAAATGGTGCATGTATTAACTTATTCCATGAAATATAATGTATCCATAGTCGAGGAGCATCCTTTAGAGATTCATAAGGAGATTATTTATGTGTGATAGAGGTTTTTCTTACTCATACATACTTGGTTAAAAATCCCTCACCCTAAATCTCACTTAATTATTCTACCTTTTCACTTTTAAGTACTATCATTCCATGGTGAAAAGTGAAATCCCACTCAAATTCTGAGTGATTCACTTTCCCATGGATTTCTCAAAAGGAGGTATATCTTTGATCCCTCAAAATATATAGTATAAATGAGCATATATATCAAAAAATCAAATTTTGAAAAAAAACATTATCTCCCAATTACTCATCCATAATATTACCATACAATCTTTTACTAAAATAGCAATCCATATATTCTGTCTTATTCTTACTAAGATATAAATATTTCGATTTTAATGTCTCTATCCATAACTGAGACATTAAATGATAAAAAAATTATAAAATAATTAGTTTATAGACTAACTCTTCAAGGCATGTGTAAAATAAAAAAATAAAAATCTGATAGGAAGTCACTTATTCATGATATAGGAAAATAATTATACTATTTAAGATTCCCACTCATTCCTAATCAAATATACTTCATCATTTATTATACAGAATATCGACAGTCATGGTAGTACATAAAAAATACCAATAAAAAATAATTAATAATTATTTTAAGTAAAATTTTTACAAGCTTTAGAAAAAAAATTCTAGATATAATAGTCTATGGAAAAAATATTATATCATTCATAAATATAAAAATTCCACAATCCATGATGTTTTTTAAAATTATTTCAATCACCGTAAAAATGTTGACTAAAACAAATAATTACATATGTGTGTGTGTGTGTTTTTATAGTACATTTTATTATATATACCCTAGGATATATTAGGTTGATGAAATTTTTAGACCTTTTTAAGCATTTTTAATCCTTATACAATGATTTTTATGATAAATAAACATTACCCTATCATAAAAAAAATTGTCAAAAAAAATATAACAGTGAAATTAAATTTTGATTATAAAATATTAAATGTTCTGTATAAAAAAGTCATAATGTTCATCATGGGTTGTTGATTATTTGAAAATCTATAATGTAGATCCAAACAATATATATTGAAATTATCCAAATTGATCACAATGAGCATACAATTATTCCAGAAAAAATGGAAAAAGTAATGGAAAAAACTAAAAATATATTTTATATAAATATATTGTATAGTGTCACCCCAACATTATATGAAATAAAAAGATATTCACAATAGCTATTTTCTTTTTAAATGATGTGTCTCGACAGTGTTATCTTTAGAAAATTTCATCACTATCCATTGATTTGTTTTGTATTGAGGTGATGTTGAAAGTCCTAGTGGGCCAAATGGATCCATTGTGAATAGAGGGGAAAATTCATATAGCTTTATATTCACAACTTATTTATTTGAGATTACGATATTTTTTACTTTAGGACTTTAATATCTTATGTTTTTTTTAACTGAGCCTAACATGAAAAATATTAATGTAAATAACATTAATGAACACAACTATTTTTACAAGGTTCAAAAAAATGTGTGAGCCTAACAATTACTATATCCATTTTTATCCTTAAATATTGATTTTCCATTAATATCATATAGTAAATATAAATGGTTAAGGTAAATAATTATCTTAATCCAATGCTTACCAACATAGATACTTCTCATGCAGGTTACACCATCTTCCAAATGGTATAATGAAAGATAATTAACCCCAGAAGTGAGTGTAGGATTTTTCTAGACATAGGTTTCATCAGACATTAATGTGTGAACCTATTCATAAAAACATAAAGATAAAATAAATATAAAATAGTTCTCTTTCTGGAATAAAATATTCTTTAGAATCTATATTGTGGTTAAACCCATAATAGATCCTACTTCTCAACTCACAGAACAGAGAAACCGTTGTTGATCTATTTCTATTCTTCTCTAAAAATCAACAAAGGAAAACAAGGAAAAATTTTATTCAAATAAATTCTTCCTTAGATATAAGAAATCACTTATATTATTCATCATCATAGTTCACTCAGTATAATGTATGGTTTATTTATATAATATCAGTAATATTTTTTACCACATGTTCAATAAAAAAACATCCTCGACTCTAAAAAAAATCATTCTTTTTAAAACATTAAATTTATCCATTTAAATTCAAAACCCACAAATTGAAAACAATTAAAAAAAATTTCTTTACAGCAGAAGGAATGACTATAAAAAGGCTAAATTGGTAAACCTTACTTTTCTACTCACTTTTATGAAAAGATTTTCAACATGGTTAACATATATACACTATGTTACCAAAGTACCCTTCACCATTTAATCTTATCAGAGAAGTATATTCTAACATATGTAACTCATAAAAACCCTATAATGATCAACCTAAATCACTTTACTCCTCTACATGTACAAGAAATCCCCAAACTTTACATTCTTGATTTAATAACCTTGAAAAACCAACTTTTAAATAACTCAAAAAATAAAAAACAATCTTATCTTAAATGACTAATATTTCCCGCTTATGTATGTAATTAAATAAAAGAAAATAATCACCCTATTACTACATCTAAATTGTTATTAATAATAAATTAAATACAATTTGGAATCATTGATATCATCCTCATTCAAATATATCATTTAATATATTATATATTCATGATGTGGGGATCATAGATAAATCATTTTTCTAGAATCACATTTTTTATGTTATGTTTTGATCTCTAATGCATAAGGTAATTTTTTGAGGTAATTCCATCGTAGGGTGAAAATAAATTGTGTCTAAGTGATATAGATTAACTCTTCCTAAAGTCATATATCCATTTATCACATTCAGGAATATCACCCAAAATAATTTTTCAATTCTTTAGATGAATAATTATTTCACACTCTAATACGTTTTTCTTTCCCTATTTGGTTAATAATATGTAACTATTTCACCCCCATATGTCAACAAAATCTTAATCCCTTTAAGGTTGGAGGAATTGTTCCACCTAAATTTATGTAATAGGGAATGGATGAACATGATGTTTTAGCTACAACTCAAAGGATATCTCATTTAATAATGAATTTATAAAGAATTTGAAATGTGTTTTTTAGTGCTAGAAAACTCAGGATTCACATAAACATTCCCCTCATTCTATTTGAAAAATATATACATGAGATTAATGTTCTTGAATCTATATTAGTTAACTATATTTTTTTACAACATAAACACTAGAAAAATAGATCCATTAGTTATGTTGCATTATTGGTTCTGAATACAATAGTTCATGAAGGATACAATAACTGTGTAGTCTTTGAATACTATATAAATTCATATTTTTTACATTTCATTAATGAATATATAGAAAAATATCAAAACTCTATGAGAACATTGTTATCTCTTCTCCAATATCCTTGATAACTACACATTATTCTCTTATATATTTCTTCAGGTAAGGAAAAAATAAAGGTGGAATTCAATGCCCAGAAATAAGTACAATAAAATGGAATTAATCATAACATATCAATGAAATAGATAGTATAAAAAAATTAGATGATCATAAAAATACCATAAACAAATAGAAATAAGGGAATACAATATCCATGATAATAAATATAAGAATATACAATAATTACTGATCTCGTACTGATGTAATGCATAATACCAGAAAAAATAATCATATAACAAATACCTTGTTCTATGAAGTCATACATAAATCGGTAATGAATATTTCAATACCTAAACTAGTTTGTAGAATGAGTCTTACTGATTCATCAAGGACATATCTATATAGGGCCCCACTCATCACTAATTCACCCCAATGTATTCATCATATGAGTTAATAAGATATTTCAAAACATTACCAAAGGAACCTATTACATAATATATGCTAAATAATAAAATTATTGTCCACATTATGGAAGATCTGAAAACAATTATTTCCTTGTTTAATGGAATAATGTGGTTATTTAAGAGGATATATCAATGTTAAATTATAAACTATGGGGTATTATCATTGTAAAAGGAAGTGAAAATTGAAAATAAATAATGGTAAGGTGGAATAAGGGGTACATTACTAGTGTTTGGTTATCAGTAGAGTATAATAATTGTGTTCAATATTTTTCAATGGTTGGAGGCTAAGGAAATGGAATAAAGATCATACATTAAGGTTTTTAGTGGTCATGTGAATTATCTAAATAATATCCATTAGGAGTGTTTCGTTAGGTTTATAATTTTAGGACCACTCATCATGCCTTGGGAGAAGATTGAGTTGATACTAAACCTACCATTTTTAGTGTGATTAAAACTATATAACATCAATTACATAATCACATCCATATTCTAGTATCTTTATAGAGATATAATTATAAAGAAAACCACAAACACCTTAGATTATATAATAAATTGTTTTCATTATGATGGCTTAGGTAAGTTCTAAATGAAAATAACATGAAGGATATGATTTAAAATATAATATTAAATACCATTTTTAGTTATAGATTTATTATATAAAATATAAAAATGATATTATGTACACCATATAATAGAAAACATGTTTTATAATATAATCTTGTGTCAAGGAATTGAAATTTGAGACAAAGAATCCATACCATTTTTCTCTCTTTGTCTAATATGATCTAAACCCATGTATAAAAACTTATTATCTCAATTACCTATTTGAGAACATTATTCATACCTATCACATTTTTTGACTTCTTTAGAAATATTATGTACCTAAATATTAGATTGATATTATGTATTTTCAATATTGGGTGTTAGTATTATTGATTATTTTGAAATAATTTCTTCATAGTGGTGTTGTTATTCATTATTCTACAAAATTGTATCTTTGAAATATCATAAAATTTTCTATTATTTATTTAATATAATTATTTATATTGTTAAAAAATAATTCTATTGGATTTTTTGTTATAATACTCAAAGAGAAAATTGATGATGAGCATGTTTCATGGAATTCTAATAAACAGAAATTGGTAACATAATTAATGAGTTTAATATTAATGTTATTGTTAAAAAAATGAAAGAAAATAAAATTTTATTTATTTATATCATATTTTAAAATAAATTAAATTACCATAGTCGTCCATCATATAAATTTATCACATTGATCATGTTGGTGGTTAAACCGACCTAAACAAGAATATATCATGATTTATTTATGATTATCAAGTGATTTAGTTTTAATATCATCATAACATAATAATAATGTCCTTAAATGTTTATTATTAGTGTTTTATAGAAGAATTTTAAACTATTAAATGAATAATATAAATTATATGAACTTATTAAACAGTACCAAAAAATCATTCTTTTTCTCTTATAACTCTCTTTTAGATTGTAGAATTTACCAAAATTGTTTATGGTTCATATTGATAATTGGTTTAAAAATTCTTATTAAAGATCAATAATAATTTCATAAAAATAATTTTCATCCACTAAACCAATTCCCATGGATTTCCTTGAGTGGTTTTGATGAAATGAAAATGGAAACCAGTTGTTTTATTAAGGCGACGGTATAGATGTATGCATTGTTGATGATTTCATTTTTCAAAGAATATGTGAATTCTATAATTTTTTGTTTCATTTAAGAGTAAAAAATATGTTATATATATCATAATTATTTATTTAATTCAACATTAAGACACTCCATGTAAGGTTTTTTAGGAAAATGAAACATGATGTTTCAAGGAGGTGATTGTCAGCAGACACACACAAATGTTGTTTTTCTTTTTTTTATGTGAAAATGGGAATGGTGGTTAATTGTTTTTAACATAGAATAATAAAATATATTATATAAAAAGTAATATATTTATTATATAAAAATGATAAAATTATATTTGAAAAATTAGTTTATAGGAGAAAATAAATTAGGGAAAATTAGTTCTCACTTTGAAAACATGGGCAATATCATAGATGACTCCCTAGAAAGTGAGGGATTAGGAAAATATCATGTGAAAATAAGCCTAAGAGAGTGAAATTAGATTATAATTAAATAAATAAGTTTGTTTTTAAACATTAAACTTAGTTTTCTTTGTTTTTTAAGGGGTGGTAATTCCACTTTTATAAGTGGTGATAATGGCATTTTTATAAATACTTCAACTAAATATAATGAGTAAAAATGTTTTACATATTATGTGGCTCCAATAATTGAAATTAATTGATTAATGGATTGTATAAGGTAAATAATATCTCTAAAAATCAATAAGAAAATCCTTTTTTACATGTTTCAATCTCTTTACGCCTATATTTATAAATTTTAACATTTTTGGTTTTACAAGGGTATATTGATTTTACCTAAGTAAATAATTTTTTATGCATAAAAATAAAATTTCACTTATTAAATAATTTTGTTATAATTAATTAAATTAAGATATCCATTTTATTGAATATAATATTGATATGTAATAAAATTCAAATTTTACATTAGCACATGTAACATGAAATAATCCATTTATAAAAAATGTTTATTTTTCTACATAAAATTTATGTGTAGCGTAAAATTACCAATATATTAAATTTTAATGATATAAATTGTTTTATTATATTATTTATCTTTATTTAAAAGTAGTAAAAATAAAATTCTAATAAAAATAAAATTTAATTAAAAATTACTTGAAACTATTTTTATTGGAAAATATTACTTATGTATTTAAAATATAAGTAATAGGTTTTCTAAATTCATAGTTGTTTTTAAAAAAAATTAGTTAAAAATTTTAACTAGATATTTCATAAATTAAAATAATTTATGCAGTTCTAGGTATTTCATATAAAGTTATAAAATTTATAGTTTTGGTAAGAACTATATTTTCCTCTATGCACATAAAAATAAATTATTTATGAAAAATACCAAAAGATCAACATAGGATAATATTGAAATTAAAAATCCAAAAATTATATTACTTTTATTAAATTAATATTAAAATTTATTTTTTAAATAAATTCAATAATAATGGCTTGTTATAGTGTGCATTATGTATTTTATTTTTGAGATTTAGTGTTTTCCTAGAAGAGTAGGGTCTATAATTTTACATTCCCGACCCAAAATAATTTTTCATCAAAATTAGTTACATGTATGACAATTAAAAATGGTTGGTATTCATTCATCATAACATCTTTAGGATCCTATGTTGACTCGTTTAGATTGTGATTTCTTCATAGCACTTTTACCAACTATGTTGTATGATTTCCCAACACATTTTCTCAAATGTCCAGAATATAGACAAGATCATTATAATATAACATGTAAGGTTCCAACTATATTGTCTCACTTGTGGGTATCTATATTTTTCCTGAAATTGTTTCCTCAATATTGAATCATGGAAGACATCATGTACTTTAGGAAGGTTGGGGAAATTTCTAATCAGTAGTCTAGAGCTCGAAATCTCCATATAATTTTAAAGGGACAATTTTAGGAAGGGATTAACCTCCCCTTTCCCCCAAATCATACAACTCCTTTTAGTAGTGAAAGCTTTAAAAATACAAGATCCCCCACTTGAAATTCCATGTATTTATTTTTATTATCAACATAAAACTTTCCTCTACTTTGATATTATTTGAAATGATTCAAGATAGTCCATACATTAATTGGTGTCTCCTCCTAATATGTTGGGCCTAGTAACACCCTTTCTCCAACTTATTCACAAAACTTTTGAGCATGAAATCTCTTCCCGTATAATCCATTATATGGTTCCCTTTGGATGTTTAATAGAAATAGATATTGTATGAAAATTTAACTAGAGGTATATAATGATCTCATTTTCAATAGAAGTCAAGAGAATATGATATCACCTTGTCTTCTACTGTGTTTATTGTCCTTTCAAATTCCCCATCAATTTTGGGATGGTATGAAGTACTTAAATAAACCTTGTTATTGAGATACTTTTAAAGGCTCTTTTGGAATTTTGATGTGAACCAAGGGTCATAGTCAAATGCAATTTATAGAGGTACCCCATCAAGTCTCATGTTTTCATTATTATAAAGGTAGTTAACATTCTCAAGAAGTATATATTCACTTTCCTCATTGAAATGTCAATTATTAGAAAAGTTATCGATGATGACCAATATATTATTTTTCCTACATGAATATTTTGGATGTCCTATGACAATATCAATTTTAATATTTTCCACCTTTTATATATTTATAGGAATTAGTTTCATGATACCCTTAAGATAATGACCTTTATCCTTTAGATACTAGCATAAAAAGAATCATGACACAAAATTGGAAATTTCAAATTTATACCATCCCATTAGAAAAGTTTTCTTCAACCCCAATACATCATTTTTTTAACTGGGTGTATAAAAAAATTGAACTATATGATTTATCTAGTATATCCCTCTTTATTTCATGTATGTATGGAACACATGACCACTTGAAGAATTTCTACACTCTATATTTATAGATGAAGTCTATAAATTCTGTATCATTTTCTTCATTAATCCTCATTTGTAAAACCATAACATAATTTTTAGACATTTCTATATTTTTCATCAAATATTGCTTTGTGATTTCAGGGAAAATGAATGATTTATCCCCTTAACTAAAAATATTCTTATCTTTATTGACTAGATCTATAAATTTATAATCCTTACTAATCTTAATCATGGCCAATGCTCCTTGGTCCCTCCAAATCAATCCATCGACCACCATGTTTTCTTACCATGGGGGGCACTACCACAAAACGAGGCAAGGGAAGCACCTCATTTTATCAGTGCTAAACAAAAAACGATGATATGGGGATTTATCAGTGCTAGCTAAATGAATTGATTAATCTACACTTTATCAGCACTAGTATTAGTGCTCATAAAAGTTTTCAGTAATAATTTATATAAAATTTTTATATTTATATGAAAAAATAATTTTTACTTGTATATATTAAATCTAAAATGCATGTTTATAATTAGTATATAATTTTAATAATTCGAATATATATGTATATAACGTTCTAAAAAAGTGTAAGTTTATAATTAAATATATAGGCATTTCCAATGAATTTGGTCAATTAATATATTGATCATGCATGCATATATGTTATGTATCATCATGAATGTTCATTTATACATTATACTCTTCTTATTATTTGTGTTGTCCATTGATGGATTTTTTTTTTGTTATGTATATTTTACTAGGTGTATATGATTAATTCATGTTACATATATATGCTATATTATACTCTCAATACTTAGAAAATTAAATTACATATATTTAAAGAATCAATATATTTATTATATTTATAATTATTAAATTCTATGAAAATATAAATACTTTTTAATTATATTTACTTGTAATTATAATTATAACTATACATATATTTAAATAATTAAAAAATTACAATAAATACATATATTATAATTTTATATATATATACAAAAAATTATAAATATATTTATTTATAGTCATAATTACAATAATAAATATATATAAATATATATATCTGTGTGTAAAAATTTATAAAATTATAATAAATATATTTATCATACAACTTATAAAGTTATAAATATATAATTAAATAAATATATTTATAAATATATACAACTAATTATAAATAAATACAGATATTTCAAATTATAAATCCTAAATAAATAAATATATATTTAAATAATTATAATTTTATAATAAATATATTAATTATATATATTTATATAAAAATACCTATAAATAAATACATATAGTTATAAATATAGTTCAAAATAAATATATTAGTTATATATATTTATATAAAATTATAAATATATTTGTTATAATTTTATAATTATATATATATATATATAATTACAGCTATAAATATTTTATTTATTATAATTTTTAATTACAAATAAATAAATATATATATATATATATATTAGTTCTAAATATAAATAAATATATATTTTTAAAATAATTATTAATTAATAAAAAATATATGTATTATTTTTAGAAATAATGTTATATATAATTAAATAAATATATAGAAATATTGATAAAAAAATAAAAAATTTATATTTATAGTTATCAACAAATACGGATATATTTAAATAATTATAAAATTATAATAAATATATTAAATTTTAATATTATTAAAATTATTAATATTAGGAATAATAATTTTTTATAATTTTATAAATAAATAAATAAATAAATGTTCATTTATAATTATAATAATAATATATATATATATATATATTCATATAAATAATTAAAAAATTAGAAGAAATAATTATATACATCTATAATATTATAAATATACATAATTAATATATTTATTATATATATTTCTAGGATTATAAATATAATGAGTATATTTCTTATAATTTTATAATTACTTAAATTATAATTTTATAAATATAAATTTATATTTATCATGAATATAATTATATAAATATATAGAATAATATAAATAAATTATTAACATTTTATTTTTATCAGCACTTTTTTAGTGCTGATATGGGCCTATCATTATCAGTGGTAAAAAAGTGAGGACAAAGGGAATCTTTATCAGTGCTATATTTTTAGCAGTGATAAAGACGTCTTATATCGGTGCTTTTTTAGAACTAATAAAATTTTATCATTATCAGTGCTAAAAATAATTGATAAAGGAATGTTTTATCAGTACTTTCTATTTTATTGATGATAAAACATGCTTTTATCAGCGCTTTTTAGCTAGTGCTAATACAAGGTTTACTGGGTTTTCAAAAAAACCCTAACTTTATCCTTCTTCATCACACCCCTCAAGCTCTCACGGAAGCCGATGGCTACTGTCGCACCTCCTCCTCCTTCCCATCATCATCATCATCATCATCAACCTCCTCCTCCATCATCACCTCTCCTCTGTCACAAACCACACCACCATCATGTGCCTCTCCTCTTCCATGAACCCGACTGTCATGCGCCTCTCCTCTGACACACGCCACTCCTCTGCTGCACGCCACACATCCGCTATGCATGACACCTCCGTCTTTCTCCTCTCCTCCACTATGCACCTCTCCTCTGTTGGGCGTCTCTCCTCCACCGAAGGACTCCTTAGCTACTCATCTCTCCTCCGATGTGAACGCACCTCCGCCAAATGCTGAATGATAGCTCCACGGTGAGTTTTCACCACTTTCACTTTGTTTGATAGTGATGTTGTGAATTATACAGGCTAAATTCCCCATTTAAAGTCATGGTCATTGGTGTCCCATGTTTTTTCACTAAATTAATTGCATAACTGTTGTTTTTTGAAATGAAATTAGTTGTCCTCTAGTGAAACGTGATCGTATACCATGAATGTGTTTGTGTGTGAACATGGGAATGGTTTTCCACTTATGAATGTATTGTAATGATCATTATTATGGGTTTCCCGTATGGTTTTCACTTATAACTTTTTATAACTTTTTAAATGTCTTTAAATCATTTGTTGGGTTTATCATAATATATCCATAATACCAACACTCTCTTCAGTTCCTCAAATATTTCTTTTCATATGATCTTTGTTTATGTACTTGTTTGTATGAAACTCATTTTAATTAACAACCATTGGGTACTTGAGTATTTTAAACCCCTTATTCATCTAAATTATATTGAATAATTCTATATCGGATGATGTCATAATGATTCCTTATCAAGGTGACCTTCAAGTTAACTTAAATGGATTTCCCAAAGTTTATTTGTCTGTATATTATCAGAATAACTTTTTAATTCATTATTAGTTTTTGTGTAACTTTTTTATAGGCCCTTTTCATGCACTTATATTTTTAAACAGTTTTTTAGTACACGTAATGACCTTTAAAAATTTTCTATAAGTAATAAATTAAGAATTATACCTTATATCCTAATTAATAGTCACTTTTTGAAGGTGAATTGATTGTTATTGAACGTTGGTGTTCTTTTTTTATCATTTTATGAATCTTATATATTTATTTGATTTAGTAATATGTAATAATATCTTATAGGATGTTTGGACACCCCGTTATGTATATTTGAAATATTTTTGTTATAATTTAATTCATTTATTAGTTAAAAGATTTTTTCATAATCCTTTGAATCGTGTTTGGTCACCAAAAATAGATTTTATGTGTTAAAATTGGGAGAAATATTTAAGGAGCTTGTGGAAAATTCATAAAAACAATTTCATGTTTTGGTTATCAATGAATTCTCAAAGGCTTGTTTGGAATATAATAAATATAATTTTTGATTTGGGAACATTTTTTCTATATTATATTTGTATTTTGATGGTTATGTAAAGTAGGTTGATTTTCTTTTGGAATGTGTTATACATTGGTAAAAAAGGTTGTTTCAGTGTAGGGAGTTTTGAGATGAGATGAATTTTTTTTTATGTCATTCAAATATAATGTGATTGACTTTATGATTGATTTTTATATCCTCCATTTAATTAATCATGAGAACCCTCATCACATAGGTGGGACCTAGTAAATGTACTTTCTAGACATTTATCCACTCTCCCTAGTTTGAGATTACATCCCCACACTTATCCATATTCCTCCTTTATAATTTCATATATTTTATCCAAATTCCTAAAAATTGTATCATTGTGTGAAATACAGAAAAACATTACAATTTAGCCGAGAAACAATTCTGGAATAAAATGATCAAAGAATCAAATATAAAAATTATTAATGCATGATTTATAGCTATTAAATCCCAAAAATCATAGAACATTTCTTGTCCCAAATTGAAAAATCTCAAATCATTCCAAAAGAAACAACCATTAAATTCTCATTGTCAATGGTAGTTCCTTATTTTATAGAGAAATTATTAAAACATAATATATTATCCACTGATCTATAGAGAAAAAAGGAATTCATCATTAAATCATCTCAGAAAGCATATATCCAATATATATCTACAATAATTTAACAAATATGAAGACATAAATGGTGTGGATCTAAGAAGAACTTACCACTCAAATGCCACTAGATCAGTCAAAGGATGATGAATAAAGGGGAGTTGAATGGGAGAGTTTTAGAGACCAGGTGGCAGATCTATAATTTGAAATAGGCACATGGGGGTCACATTTGGGTGTAAGAGGTGAAAAAACATTTACAATTAAAACCCATGAGGTGTATTAGTTTCACCCTTGGGAAGGGTGAACTGACTAGTCTACAATAGGAGACTTTGATTGAAAAACAAGAACAAGTATCTTCTTCTAGTGATGAGTGACATAGGGTTTTTATTTGTGTGAAAGGAATGACACTTTAGAAATTTTTTATTATATAATGGGATCATGCTTACAGATTTTCTTAGGTGTATTTATTAAGTAAAGAACCAATATTACTTCATGTGAGAGACATATACATTGTTATTAGGGTGTATAACAAATTTCTTTAGTGTGATCCAAGGATCATTAGTATAATTTAGTGTTTGTAGCAAATTGTAACTCAAGTGTTTCATGGTTGCGAGTGTGGTCACTATAGAACATATATATTGGGACTCTCATGTTGTGCTGAAGGATAATTTATATAACTGGACAATGGGAGCATGGATATGGGATATCCAATGGTGGGGATAAACATATCAAATGCTTATAGAAATTATTATTATTACACCTCCCTTTGGAATAATGTGATGGAATCAAAGAACACTGATTGATTTGCAATGAATCAAGGTGTTCTCTCTGTATCTTTTATAAAGTGTCTCTCTTGGTATCTATGTCTATGTGAAAATGCTGATGTGACTCTTTTAAAATGATTCTAGTGTTTTGAAATGTTTCTTAGAGGTTTTTCACTCATTTTAGATTATTACAATTGTTGGGTCATGAAGCTTCCATTAATGTTTAAAAAATGAATTGTGTTTTTGTGAAAGTGTGTTTGGAACTAATTTATTTATTTTGAAACAGATTGTTATTTTAAAGAGGAATTTGTTTTAATGGTTGATTTTTAATGGGATTTCAAGTGTGATTTTTTAAATAGTTTTCAATGTACATTTGAATTGTAGTTTTTTTAGAATATTGTATGTTTATATTTTTATAGAATTGGGAAAACCATTACATTATATTGATATTTTGTGTATTTATTTTGTTAAATACTAATATCACGGAATAAAATAGTATGTATATGAATAATTAATTTATGTATTCCAATCATTTGACATGATTTTATAAATATTGAGTGAAAGAGATCATCAAGTTTTCAAAATATCATGCATATAGCCCTTATCAAATCCTTTATCTGTGTTTACTTTGTTGTTATTATAGACAAGTTAGTCTAGAGGGGTTGGAAGAACAATTGATCAGTCATGGAATATATCAAATTTATAAATTTTGGAATAAACATGTGGAAAAGGTGAATGTAGCTAGTGGATATGATAATAGTGTGCTTTATGGATCATCTGATATGATTACAAGTGTGGAAAATAAAGAATAAAATATCAAGTATGTGATTACATTTGTGAATAATGATAAAGATCGTATTGAGGAACTGACAAGGACAATTGAAGATGAACTTGTTGATTTTCCAAAATTCTTTGTGTAGTTGTAGAGTTGTGAAAAGATGCCTTTGTTTGGTGGATTAACTAAATATACAGGTTTGTTAGCAATACTAAATCTATATAATTCAAAATCATGCAATGGATGGAGTGATGTCAGTTTCACAGAATTAATTTCTCTCTTGAATGACATACTCATAGAATATAATGATCTCCAAATCCGAACATATGACTCCAAAAGAATGCTATGTTCGATGGGTATGATCTATGAATGAATACACACCATTCTGAATGATTGTATATTGTTTCTCAAGGATGAAAAGTCACTTATAAAATGCCCAAAATGTTGGGTTTCTCGATACAAGAAAGATGAATCTGGTCCTATGAAAGTTTTATGATACTTTCTAGTCATTCAAAGGTTTAAGATCCCATATAGAAGTTAGGAGACCATAGGGAAATTGAAGTGGTACATAGACAGAAGAAATAAAGATGGTAAAATTTGTCACCCGAAAAACACTCCTTAATGGAAGAGAACTGATCATGTGTATCCTGGTTTTGGAAATGAGCTGAGAAACCATCATCTTACATTATCTACAGAGGGAGTGAATCCTTTTTGTTTTTAAAGAATCACTCATAGTACATGGATGATTATGTTGGTAAATTATAACTTCCCACCATAAAAAAACATCATGTTATCTATGCTTATATCAGGATCGAAAAAACTGGGTAATGATATTGATGTTTATTTGGCTCCATTGATCATGGATTTGAAAATTATTGTGGGTTTTAGGTGTTATGTTGTATGATTCTTCTAGAAATTAAGATTTCACATTGAGATCCATGTTGTACGGGGTGATAAATGGATTTTCTTCTTATGGAAATTTTTCAAGATATAAAATTAAGGAAGTCATGGGTTCCCCATCTATGAACAAGGTACGTAGTCAATTAGGTTGAAATATTCATCCAAAATTGTGTTTCTAGGACATCACGTATTTCTACCCTGATGACATAAGTACCGATCATGGATGACATCATTCGATGGAAATTCAGAAAAATGTACAGTACCAAATCCACTAAAAGGTGATCAACTATTTTATAAAGAGAAATTTTTGGAAACTTATTTTGGTAAAACATTTTCAAAAAACTATAAGAAAACTAGTTGGAAGAATAGATCATTTTTTTTGAATTACAATACTGGAATTGTTTGTATGTCAGAAACTTTCTTGATGTTATTTATGTTGACAAAAGTATATGTGATAGTGTCATTGGAATTTTGCTAAATGCACTTAGCAAAACAGATTATGTAATTAAGTCTAGGTTGGACATGGTTTACATGGGGATATGAGAAGAGTTGGCACTAGTTATTGGTGAATAATGAACTTTTCTTCCTCTAGCTACTGGCATAATTTTTAGGAAGGAGAGATATTCATTTTTCAATTTCTTGAATAATGTAAAGGTTCCATAGGGGTATTCTTCGAATATCAAGACCATCATGTCAATGACTAATTTAAAGTTAAAGGGTCTAAAATCACATGACTACCTCATTTTGATACCAGATCTAATTCCTATAGCTTTACGTTTCATTTTTCCCAAGAATTTCCATTATACATTAACCAAGATATGTTTCTTAATCAAAGCTATATGCAGCAAAGTTATAGACTCGACGAAATTTCTGAGTATGAAAAGGGAAATTTCCTCATATTATGTGAAATGAGAATGTTCTTCCCATCGACATTATTTGATATGATGGCTCATTTGATGGTTTATTTGGTGAGAGATATTCAACTATGTGGTTCTATACACTATAGATGATTGTACCCCAATGAACGGTATATGAATATTTTGAAAGGGTATCTCAAATTAGAAGTAATAAAAAAGACTGTATTACAGAGAAATATATTGTTGAATAATACATTGAATTATGTACCGAATACCTGTTCAGTGTTGAAACCATTGGTCTACTGAAATCTCGTCACACAGGGTGGCTTGCGGTTGAAGGAATTTCTAGAAGAGAAGTTGTCATAATCAATATTATAGATCAGAATCAGGCCCACCTTTACATTTTTCATAACAGTTTAGAGGTTGGCCCATATGTTGAAACCCAAAAATAAATTCTTAGGCATTTCAGTCCATCAAGGGATGAAAATGGATATCAAATACACATAATCGATAGTTTATAGGATGGTTTAAGGGCCATATATTTAAGGAGTTAGATGAAAATCCAGTCTAAATTCAGAACAACTTTGATGGCTAGCCATTGGATCAAGTGTGTATGTATTATCTTATAATTCTTATGTAATTAATGGTTATAAAATCTATTCTAATGAACATGATGAAGACAGTACCATGATGAATTGTGGAGTTACACTTATGACTAAAGAAAGGCATGTTTCTAGTGATAAGGATAGAAATCCAATTTATTAGAATATATAATACTTTGGAATCATAAAAAATTATGGGAGTTAGATTATTCTAACATCCAAGTGCTTATTTTACAATGCAAGTGGGTTGATAACAGGAGTGCTATTAAAATAGATGAGTTGGGATTTGTGAAAGTTGATATCAGTAAAGAAGGGTACAAAGAAAAACTATTCATAATGGTATCATAGGTAGTACAAGTATTTCATGTTACAGATGTCACAATCCAAAAGTTCTCAATTTCTCTGTTATCAACCAAAACCACTAAATGTCCATATGAAAATTCAACGGAGGTTGACCCATTCATTGGTACATCACAATCATTTCATAACAGTCCCAATGTAGACAACTTTTTTTATGTCATAGGATACCACAATGAAGGGATTTAGATAGTTGATATAGGGGTCAAATCCCTTTGTCTTTAAAAATAGAGTTCAATAATCAGGTTATATATTTTTTGTAATATAAATCATGTTACCTTATGTTATTATATATTTGTTGTTGATTTTATGTAATCAAAATTAAATGTTAAACCACTTCTACAGATAATGACTTCTGCACGTGATGATGCTCCAAATCCTGAGGCACAATAGGTCTCTCAACCTACTATTGCTCGCAATACAGAGGACCAATAAGTCTATAAAAATGGTGTTTCTCCCAGTGCAGAGGTACAACCACCATCTACACATGTCGATTCTAGCCCTCTGGATGCACATATTGATGATGTTGAAACTGAGTAAATGGTAGGCAACAAAACACTAGAGGGACAGAAAGAATATGAGATCCGTAGTTTGATGGTGTTATAAAAAATATTAAAGGAAAAATAGAAAGTCATAAAATACGAGGTTAGATGGAATAAGAGGGGAGAACATATTAACCCCAATAAGGCCATATTCAGAAGTTAAATTGGAATCATCACTCGACAACGCATGTCGATTGATGTACAGCAGTGGCACCATGTTGTTACTGAGATTAAGAAACTAATTTAGGGAGATATTATGGTAAATTTTTGATATAATTTATTTAATTTACTAGAAAATAAAATAATGAATCATTGACTTACTCTTCACCATCCCTTATAGAGTGAATTTATAGTGGGTGAATCACACAAGGACTATGTATTAATGGTTGCTGGAAGGATTTACATTGGTTTTTTCACAATTTTAAAGTGATTTTATCTTAAATATGATGAAGGGAAAATTAACCCACACCCACCTCATATTTATGCACACCTAGTAACCCATGGAGTGTGGGATCCATTTACTAGATGTCGTGTAGTGTAGTCTTTTCAGGTACATTATGTTTGGAAATATGTTGTTTGAAGATATGTATATTCATCACTTTAATTGATAGTTTTTTATTTATTAAATAGCAACTATGTGATGCAAATAAGGAATGGGTAGTTAAACCATCGTACCCCTACCATAAAGCAAGAAAAGGGTGTGATTTACTTAAAAACGTTTTTCCGAATTTTAAATCTACCATAATACTTTTTTGTGATATAAAACAACACCATAACTATTTTCCTTTGTTTATATGTAGATTGATGAATCCAAATCAAAATTCACTTCCATCCCAAGCCATGTGTTATGGAAGGAGGCATGTGTCAATAAATATGGGATACTATTAGATGAAAACACACAAAAAAGTGTGGAAAACAAGTGTATGTATGACATAATAAATATTTGTTTTTCTTTAAATCAATATTATATAAAAATTAAAACTTACTTTACTATATTTCCTATATAACATAGTAACAAGAATATGCAATATCCAAACCTGATGAAAACAAACTTTCGGTGGGCTTTTAGCAGCCAGAAAAAATATGGCCACATCAGAGGTGTGGGTTTTTGGGTGATACCGTAAACATTTTTTGAAAAAAAAGAGAGGATAAAAGTGAAGAAATAAAAATTATGAGAGAAATAATGGATTTCCTTAAATAAAATATACAATTTCATAGAGATTTCATGGTAAATTTGATGGTGGAGGGGCAAAGGGATGAAATAAATCCAGAAGAACTAGCGCGTGAAGATCATGCCCCACCCCAAGATAGCTTTTAGGTGAGACATTCCCCTCAAAAACCTATATTATATGAGGTAATTATTTTTATAAGAATTGTTTCTGTGAAATTTGAATCAGATAGTCATTGATACCTTTCCTGTACTAATATTGTACAAGGTGAAAATGACAGTGATTTATATCTATTAACACTCACCCATTGCCTTGTTGCGAGGGCTATGGTGTTCAATATTTATAATTCCATGATACACAATCGACCACTTCCAAAAGGTCATGTCAACATGTAGATTAATGTATCCCAAGTTCTGATCATCGAGATACATGTTCCAGTTGATGATGAATATATTCATAAGGTCAAACAATATCTTTGGTACACTCGTTTCATGGTCGTCAAAGCTTGTAAAAAACATGTTGACAAGGATATATTCATTTCTAGCTTCTTTTTCAAGATAATCCTTTAAAATTTAATGGAAAATGGTCTTAAATGATGAATTTTATTAAATATGGACACAGAGAAGGGGTGAAAAGAAGGAACAACTCAAAACCATCTCATGGATCAACCAACCGATCGAAATGATCTACCGAAAGAACCTTAAACCTGCCCATTATATACCCACATTTATTATCATTTTTGGCTCATGTGAATATGAAAATGAAAGATGGTGGGGTTCCCATAATTCTTTTTTGCAGAAAATGTGTTCACAGGGGAATATCTTGATTTCATTAGTGTTGAAAATGTATGTGAAATCCTGAAGTATGATTGGCTACGTAGCTCAGTTGTAAATGAATATTTGAGGCATGTTTTCAGGATTTGATTTTCCAAAAGCAGATATACTATGATAATTATGACTAAATACAATTCATATTTTTCTCAAGATTATATATTAAAAACAATTGAAGGGATTTCCCTATGGAAAAAATGGGCTCGTTAGTCCTCACGTGTTGGGCAAAAATCCCTCAAGGTAACATTGAAGTATTTTTGGGTTGATTGTGTTTGTTGACAAAGCAGGTTTTCATGGATATTTGTCAAGTTCCCGAGAAGTTGTTGACATTACATGTTGACAAAGAACTATGACAAAGGAAAGGACAATCTGGAGGCGGTACAAAAGAGCAGTACAAGGTGGCGCCGTTTTCCAGTGTTTGCCAAATTTTTGGGGTCCAAAATTTGGAGTTTGGTGAGCATCGCGAAAAGAGGATTTCAATGAAGAGCACAATTTAATATGGCAAAGGCATGAATTTCGCGAAGATAGGATGCATGGTTTGGAAATTGCGAAGACCAGAAGAATGGAGGCGGTGATGCTTCGCGATTACGTCAAGCTTCGCGAATGGCAGAGGCTGAAGCGCATCGCGGCAGAGAAGGGCTTTGCGAGAGAACATCGCAGCGAAGGCGCGAAGGAATGTTGGGCTTCGCGAGGGAGCTTCGCGGCGAAGGCGCGAGCCGCGAAGGTAAGTTGACGGTGATTCATCGCGACTACGTCAAGCTCCGCGAACAGAAGATTGCCGTGGAGCTTCGCGATTTGGACAGAATTTCGACAGAAACATTGGAGCTTCGCGATGTGAGATGACGTGGCGTTGACTTCGCGCGGAAAGTACGAGGGTCGGTGGAATCGCCTATAAATAGAGGCCGACCCCTTCAGGCGCAGTAGAGAGAATTTTCAGAGAAAATACTTTGCTCTCGATTTGCGAAGGTGGTTCGCGGAGCCAGTGTGCTTCGCGAAAGAGGTGCTTCGCGGCGGCTATTGTAGCTCCGCGAAACCTGCGAGCTCCGCGTTGGCTTACTTAGCTTCGCGAGGGTCGTTGCTTTGCGACGGCTTGAGCATCGCGAGAGTGCTTCGCGAAGGAGCTTCGCGAGTGAGCTTCGCGAAAAGACAGGAGCTTCGCGAAGGCTTGTTTGAGCTTCGCGAAATTGGGAGCCTCGCATTGTAGGGTGCTTTGCGAAGGTCTTTCCAAAGATTGGTTGCCCAGTGGATAGTGGCAAAGGGGTATTCATCTACGGGTGAAAGTTAAACTTCAACAGAGCATCTACATACAGAGAAAGATGCATTCCTTAATGGCAATGAAGAGACCTACAGGTCTATAAACTGTGATTGGATTCCCTTCCAAGAGCAGTGAGCTTAGGAAGAGGAAGAAGGTGATCCTCTCCACCGGTAGTGAGCCAGGGAGAGAGAAACAGGGAGTGACCCTTGGGAAAGCAGTGAGCTGACCCTAAATTTTGTAAAGGCAGTGAGCCTGGGCATAGAAGTGATCTAGCCCGAACCTTGTAATCCACAGCTAGTGATGATTAGTGGAATTTGGTACGACCGGCAACCTGTCGGCGTATGCTCCTTGGACGTAGCCCTTAGCGGTGAACCAAGTAAAATTGCTGTGTCCTGTGCTTGCTTTACTTTCTATATATATCGTGCAGCAGGAAAAAGAGAGAAGAGTGTTTTGCTTAACAGCGAAACAAGATCTGAACGGGCATTAATTTTTAAATTGGCCATACCCTGATTCACCCCCCCCCCCCCTCTCAGGGTATCCAGCCTAGTGGACCTAACAAGTGGTATCAGAGGGAAAGGTTGAAAGTTGTTCTTCTCTCAATGGAGGTAACCAATCATAAAGGGATTCCGATCTTCGACGGATATAATTTTCAGATATGGAAGAATCGGATGCAACACTATTTCCGATCCTTGGGAATGGATGTGTTTTCAGCAGCTATGCATGGTATCACAGCTGATATTAATAGTGGTGCCTTATCAGAAGCTGAGCATAGAGAGTTGGATGCTGATTCCAAAGCAATCAATGCCTTAGGGGGAGCCCTTTCCAATCCCATCTACACAAAGGTGATGTCATGCAAAACGTCACATTCCATGTGGGAAAAGCTTTTGAATATATATGAAGGGGACACAAAAGTCAGAGAGGCAAAGCTGCAGGTGTTGTGGAACAAATATGAAGATCTGAAAATGAACCCGAATGAGTCTGTTGACGCATTCTTTGATAGGGTAAACATTGTTGTGGAAGATATGCGAGGTCTTGGAGAAGTCATTGAAGACATAAAGATTGTAAAGCGCATCTTGAGGAAACTTCCACCTCGGTTCAATCCGAAAGTTTCAGTACTAGAAGATAAAGATCCAAAAGAGCTGACATTGGACAATTTGCACAGTACCTTGGTTGCATATGAAATGAGGAACGATGATAATGAGGCTGTGGAAAAGGGGAAGTCTAAAGAGGTGGCATTTAAGGCCATGAAGAAGCTCACCATTGAAGATTCTAATGAAGAAGAAGAGACAGATGAGGTGATGTCATTCCTTTCTTCGAATCTACAAAGAGGAAGAGGAAAGTTTAAAGGTAAACTTCCACTAGCATGCTTTAGATGTGGAAAGGTTGGTCATCTTGCGGCAAGATGCCCCAAGAAGTTTCAAGATGATGATGATGATGACGCTGAAATTCCCAAAAAGAAGTCTTCAGCTTTTGTGAAAGGGAAGAAACAATTCAAGAGAAATTTCTTCAAGAAAAAGAATCTTCTCTCACAAGAATTTGAAAGTTCAGATGAGTCTGAGGATGAAGAAGTTGAGGAAATAGAAAATTGCAGAGATCGTGGGGTAAATGCCTTGGTGGCAATTGTTGGTAGTTCTCAAAAGGGAGAAGAAGCTGATGCTAAAGAAGAAGAAGAAATTGAAGGGAGAATTGATATGGAAGCCGAATTGGAAGCAGCTCTTGAGGAGATAGATGTTTGGAGAGCCAAAACGAAGAAAGCCAATAAAGTGGTTCGTGATGCCAAACTCTACATGCAACAACAGGATGAAGAAAAGTCTGAGCTGTTAGAAGAAATTGAAAGACTAAAATCCTCAACACCAGAGAGCTCAGAAAATATTGTTGAGTATAAGCTTAAAATTGAGGAACAAAAGAAGGAAATTAATTGTCTGACAAACACAGGAAAGGAGCAGGTTAGATGTATCAAAGAGCTTGAAGAAGAAGTGGTCAGTCTGCGACAAAAACTCAAGGATCAAGATAAAATCTTGACCCCCAATGTGATATCTGAAAAGCAGGCTATTCAGAAGACAGAGAAGATGAAAGCGGAGCCTAGCAGTTCAGTAGGAAAGAAACAGCAATTGAGCTCAGATGTTAAGGTCGTTTCTGGGCTTAGTCAAGAACAAAAATTGGCGACAATTGCAGTCAGACCGCAAGCACTCATCCCGAAAGTGAAGGTTGATTTGGGAACAAAACAGAATCAGAATATTCAGAGATACCAAAGGGGAAATCACAGTGCTGAAATATCACGAGGGAATGCATCCTATATCAGGTGTTATTGCTGTGGGAAAATGGGACATTCACAGTTTGTGTGTTCCATAGCCAAGAGATACAGAAGGGAACATGAGCAGAGACGGCAGCCAAACAGAGAACGGTTTTCCAGAACACATTTTGAAGGACACTGTTTTTGGTGCGGAGGATTTGGACACATGGCTAGGTATTGCACATCAATCATTCAGAGAGATGTGTCAAAGAATAATCAAAATGTTCGCAAGCAGCAGATCAATAAACCAACAAGTGAGTTAAAAGTTCAGAACAGATTTGCAGCTCTGCAAGATGAGGGTGGTCCATCATACTCTGAGAAAGAACAGAAGCCTCAATCCATGCCGAGTGTGAAAGAAAAAGTATGGACCAAGAAGAAGAAAAATGAGAAGGCTGTGGTGGCGGAGATTGCCCTTAAAGCATCAGATCGATCTGGTGTTTGGATCCTTGATAGTGGTTGCACATCCCACATGACGGGTAATAAGGATCTTGTTACAGGCATCAAATATGACAAAGAAGGAGTTGTCAAATTTGGAAATGATGAAGGCCTGAAGATTGTTGGCTCAGGGAAAGCCAAGTTTGGGGGCAAAGAGATGAGACGTGCTGATGTCTTGGTAGTAGAGGGTCTCAGTCATAATCTACTCAGTGTCAGTCAACTATGTGACTCTGGGCACTCTATCCAATTTACCAAGAAGATGTGTGTTGTGAAAGGAAAAGATGGGGCAGTTGTTCTGCAGGGAAAAAGGTCAAAGGGAAATCTTTATCTTGTAGGTGGGGAAGAAGATACTTGTCTTTTATCCAGAGAGGAAGAAAACCAGCTGTGGCATAAGCGACTCGGTCATCTATGCCAACCATCTATGGAGGATCTCGTTAAATGTGATGCTGCTAGAGACCTTCCCAATCTATCACGTGATCGTACTCATACTTGTGATGCTTGTCAACAAGGGAAAATCATCAGAAAGACATACAGGCCGAAGGAACAGAAATCAACTAGAGTGCTTGAATTGGTGCATGCTGATGTATGTGGACCTATCTCACCACGAGCTATAAATGGGCAAAGGTACTATGTTCTTTTCATTGATGACTATAGCAGAATGGCCTGGGTATTCATAATTACCCATAAGACAGAGGTGTTCAGTTGCATAAAGCAGTACAGGAGGGAATCAGAAAAGATGCTTGGGCAGAAAATTCTGAAGTTTCGTACCGACAACGGTACGGAATTTACAAACAGTCAGGTTGAAAACTATCTCGAGAAACATGGGATAAGGCATCAAGTTTCATCAGTAAGAACTCCCCAACAGAATGGAGTAGTTGAAAGGAGAAATCGGATCATCAACAACATGGCCAGAACAATGCTTATTGATAAGGACCTGCCAGAGAAATTTTGGAAGGAAGCAGTTTTGACATCGGTCTATGTTTCAAACCGGTCCCTGTTATGTCCGAAGCAAGGGAAGACTTTGTATGAACTGTGGTACGGAAAGAAGCCAACGTTGAAGTACTTTCGAATCTTTGGAAGTAAGTGTTTCATTCTCAACAAAGAACATCATAGGAAGTTTGAGGCACGAGGAGATGAAGGGATATTCCTTGGCTATTCTGGGAAAAGCAAAGCATATAAATGTTTCAACAAAAGGCTGGGAAAAATAATTGAAAGCAATGATGTCACTATAGTTGAAAATGAGCAGAATACTCAACGATCCAGTGAAATGTTCCTGGATGAAAGTGATGATGAGGTAAGCAACCCAGGGGGAGCAGAAGTGGCAGAAGCTGACTCAGAAGAAGATACTGATGATGAAGAGGAAAGTGTCAAGTCGGTGTCTGTGAGAAAGCCAAAGAGTCGAGCTGAAATTGATAGGCAAAATATCATTGGTGATCAAACAGCTCCAGTTCAGACTCGAAGAATGAAATCATCACAGCAAGCATCGTTTTTGTCTCAAGTGGAGCCGAAATGTTTTTCTGATGCAGCTGAAGATGAAAACTGGGTTCAGGCCATGAATGAAGAGCTTGATCAGATTGAGAAGAACCAGACATGGGAGATTGTTTCGAGGCCAGCAGACAAGAATGTCATCGGGACTAAATGGGTCTATCGCAACAAGATGAACGAAGATTGCACAGTGATTCGGAACAAAGCACGACTAGTGTGCAAGGGATACTCCCAGATAGAGGGAATAGATGTTGATGAGACATTTGCACCGGTTGCAAGGCTGGAGACAATAAGATTATTTTTGGCCATAGCAGTGCAAAGAAAGTTCAAAGTGTTCCAGATGGATGTCAAATCCGCATTCTTGAATGGGGTTCTGGAAGAAGAGGTGTATATTGAGCAGCCAGATGGTTTTCTCATTCATGAGGATGAGAACAAAGTTTGCAGGCTGAAGAAGGCGTTGTATGGGCTGAAACAAGCACCAAGGGCATGGTACTCAAGGCTTGATCAGTACTTGAAGAAGCTTGGTTTCCAGCGTGGAGGAGTTGACTACAACCTCTATTTCAGCAATGACAACAATCAAAGGATGATGGTGCTAGTGTATGTCGATGACATAATTTTTGGCGGATCAGATGAAGCTCAGTGCAGACAGTTTTCCGAATTCATGAAAAATGAGTTTGAAATGTCAATGATTGGAGAGCTAACGTTTTTCCTTGGTCTACAGGTAACACAAGGAAGAAATGGAACATTCATTTCTCAATCTAAATATGCCAAGGAGGTCCTGAGAAGGTTTGGAATGGAAAATTCCAAGGAGATGAAGACTCCGGTGGCTACCCGGATGAAATTATCAAAAGATGAGGATGGCAAGGCAGTTAATGTCACAGAATACAGGCAAATCATTGGAAGTCTGTTGTACTTAACCGCAACAAGGCCTGATATTGTTTTCGCCACATGCCAAGCAGCGAGATATCAGAGTAATCCCAAGGAAAGTCACATGCTCGCAGTGAAAAGAATACTTCGGTATATTAAGGGCACGGTGGACTTCGGCTTGACATACAATGACAAATCTCAGACAGAGTTATTGGGGTACACTGATGCAGACTGGGCCGGTTCAGCAGATGATAGAAAATCAACATCTGGAGGTGCATTTTATCTTGGCGGACTATGTATTGCTTGGTTGAGCAAGAAGCAGGATTGCATTTCATTAAGCACCGCAGAAGCTGAGTATATTGCGGCCACTCAAGCATGCACACAGTTATTGTGGATGAAGCAGCAGCTTGAAGATATGGGAGTTGAAGTGAAGTCTCCGATCGGAATCCAGTGTGACAACTCAAGTGCTATAAATCTTAGCAAAAATCCCGTCCATCATTCAAGGACAAAGCACATTGAGATTAAGTATCACTTTATCAAGGAGAAGGTTGAGCAGGGGATCGTGAAGTTGGAGTATGTGCCTACAGAGCTGCAGGTTGCAGACATTCTGACAAAGGCCTTACCCAAGGCAGCATTTGAGAGGCATCGACTGGCTCTGGGAGTTCAGTCAACTCCCCGCACTTGAAATAGTGTGGATATGGGACCCCCCCTCTCCCCGAGGTATGGTGTTTTTTTTCCCTAATGCACTGATATGTGTTCTCTACTATGTTACAGACTACAAAGGCGTGACCTTTGGGTTCGTTGACAAAGGGGGAGAAAAGTGCTTGAAAAGTGCTTGACAAAGGGGGAGAAAAGTGTTAGTTCAAGAGAGAAAATAGTGCGGAGATTTGATAAATCATAATTGATCCGGGGAGAAGCTGACAGGTGGAGCAGCCAGAAAGGGGGAGCAATGAGAAAGGGGGAGAGATTTTTAAATCTGACGATGCTAGACGTGATCGATCAAATCATAGAAATCACGACAGCTAATGATCGTGATAAAAGCAGAACAGTGGTGTTGGAATGGTGTGAGACGGTGTCCAGCTATCAACAATCGGTATCAACTTAAGAATTCACCAATTGGTATCAGTGTGGTTCAACAACTGGTTTTATTTTAAGAATTGGTGTCAGGGTGGAATCGACAATTAGGGTCTAACATGAAGTGATTCATTGATGAACTTTACATACTACTCTTGTTTCTCACGCCGAGCATTGCTCATGTGGGCTTAGAGTACGTGTTAAGTGAATCCTTGAACACTGTCACAATCGCAAGAGGCGAATGGTGGTAGCAGCTGGAAGAAGACTCAGTGAGGTATCACAGTGCAGAAAATCATCCTGAGCAAAATTGTGAAGAGTTGTCAACAAACCCAAAGGGGGAGATTGTTGGGCAAAAATCCCTCAAGGTAACATTGAAGTATTTTTGGGTTGATTGTGTTTGTTGACAAAGCAGGTTTTCATGGATATTTGTCAAGTTCCCGAGAAGTTGTTGACATTACATGTTGACAAAGAACTATGACAAAGGAAAGGACAATCTGGAGGCGGTACAAAAGAGCAGTACAAGGTGGCGCCGTTTTCCAGTGTTTGCCAAATTTTTGGGGTCCAAAATTTGGAGTTTGGTGAGCATCGCGAAAAGAGGATTTCAATGAAGAGCACAATTTAATATGGCAAAGGCATGAATTTCGCGAAGATAGGATGCATGGTTTGGAAATTGCGAAGACCAGAAGAATGGAGGCGGTGATGCTTCGCGATTACGTCAAGCTTCGCGAATGGCAGAGGCTGAAGCGCATCGCGGCAGAGAAGGGCTTTGCGAGAGAACATCGCAGCGAAGGCGCGAAGGAATGTTGGGCTTCGCGAGGGAGCTTCGCGGCGAAGGCGCGAGCCGCGAAGGTAAGTTGACGGTGATTCATCGCGACTACGTCAAGCTCCGCGAACAGAAGATTGCCGTGGAGCTTCGCGATTTGGACAGAATTTCGACAGAAACATTGGAGCTTCGCGATGTGAGATGACGTGGCGTTGACTTCGCGCGGAAAGTACGAGGGTCGGTGGAATCGCCTATAAATAGAGGCCGACCCCTTCAGGCGCAGTAGAGAGAATTTTCAGAGAAAATACTTTGCTCTCGATTTGCGAAGGTGGTTCGCGGAGCCAGTGTGCTTCGCGAAAGAGGTGCTTCGCGGCGGCTATTGTAGCTCCGCGAAACCTGCGAGCTCCGCGTTGGCTTACTTAGCTTCGCGAGGGTCGTTGCTTTGCGACGGCTTGAGCATCGCGAGAGTGCTTCGCGAAGGAGCTTCGCGAGTGAGCTTCGCGAAAAGACAGGAGCTTCGCGAAGGCTTGTTTGAGCTTCGCGAAATTGGGAGCCTCGCATTGTAGGGTGCTTTGCGAAGGTCTTTCCAAAGATTGGTTGCCCAGTGGATAGTGGCAAAGGGGTATTCATCTACGGGTGAAAGTTAAACTTCAACAGAGCATCTACATACAGAGAAAGATGCATTCCTTAATGGCAATGAAGAGACCTACAGGTCTATAAACTGTGATTGGATTCCCTTCCAAGAGCAGTGAGCTTAGGAAGAGGAAGAAGGTGATCCTCTCCACCGGTAGTGAGCCAGGGAGAGAGAAACAGGGAGTGACCCTTGGGAAAGCAGTGAGCTGACCCTAAATTTTGTAAAGGCAGTGAGCCTGGGCATAGAAGTGATCTAGCCCGAACCTTGTAATCCACAGCTAGTGATGATTAGTGGAATTTGGTACGACCGGCAACCTGTCGGCGTATGCTCCTTGGACGTAGCCCTTAGCGGTGAACCAAGTAAAATTGCTGTGTCCTGTGCTTGCTTTACTTTCTATATATATCGTGCAGCAGGAAAAAGAGAGAAGAGTGTTTTGCTTAACAGCGAAACAAGATCTGAACGGGCATTAATTTTTAAATTGGCCATACCCTGATTCACCCCCCCTCTCAGGGTATCCAGCCTAGTGGACCTAACATCACGTCATCTCTACAGAACAAAAATAAATAGAATTTGAGAAATAGGGTAAAATAGTGGCAGACCTGCTCAAATATTTTAGTAGAAAAAATATGGATGATAGGATTTTCTTAATACCAAATATGTAAGGGTAATACTCTACAATTTAATCATATCAAATATATTTTAATTTCATTAACTACTTATTCATTTTTTGGTTTTTAGGAACCATTGGATGCTCATTACAGTCAATTTGGATACTCCAAAGATTTATTTCTTGGATTCAATGCATGGATATCAAACAAATTGACCCCACATGATGGTGTTTGTCAATTTATAATACACTACATCCAACATTTTATAACTAAACATCAAGTTATATAATTTATATTATCTTTTAATGAGGATTCTGTTATGATTGGGCGGTGTGTGAATGTCCTCTACATAAGGGAATGAGGCCAGGGGAAAAAGACAATGAACATCACAAGTACTATGAATGGATAACAATCAGGGTATATATAATAATATTTCACTATCCAGACACATATAAAAAAAGATACATATTTTTATCAATGTTTCTATAATGTCCAAAAAACCAAAGGAAAAGACTACGGTTATTATGTTTGTAAATTTATGAAAGATATTGTATTACATGAACAAACCAGCATCCGTGAAGAGGTATTTTGGAAGATAATTACTATTTCATTTTAAATATTTATTAATCCTTTGTGTATTTATATTTATTCCATACTACCATGATTTTCAAAAAGACTCCTTTTCAAAATATGAGATAGATGTTTTTTATAAATGAATGAGAAGAATATATGATGAACAATGTACAAAAAATTATAAATTTGTGACTTGTATGAATCGAAGTGTCTATTTTTATTTTAAATTGTCTGTATTTTTAGTAAAAAGACCATGTGGCATACTGAAAATTGAGAAAACATGTTAGGATTGATTTTATACTTTATGGAAATGCTACATAATTCATTTGATATGTGTATGAATCAACTGCACCTAAATATGATGCATGGTGTGACTGTTATTACTTTAATTATGTATTTTTATATTAAATGTACAATAAATTTAGAAAAAAAAACAACAAACTAAAAAAATGAGAAAATTCATTTTTATTATTCTGGTACATTAGTACAATGATCTATCAGTCATTTCTAACCTGTAGGAATCAACCACACCTCAATCTGATGAACAATGTGACTGATATGACTAAGAGTGCCCGTTATCAGTTTAAAATTGAAATTTTAGCTCAAAACGTATACTCAATGAAAACCAAGAAAACTCACTTCGATTGGCACCATAATTTAGGAAAATGATTCATATATTCTTTTTTATGTGTATGAAGTATTCTCATGTGAAACTAACACACAATGCGACCTATATGACTCAAAATGTTTGTTTCCATTTTGAAATGATATTATGCAAAAAAACAACTCACATAACAAAAACCAATAAAACACATTCAGATTGTTTTGATTATTTAGGAAAATAATCTATATGTCATATATTACATGTAGGAATCAAACGCAACTAAATATGATGCATGGTGTGACCAATATGACTCAAAGTGTTTTTTATTTAAAATTGACATTAATTTTAGTAAAAAACACTACTGGTATACTAAAAACTAAGAAAACAAATTCATATTGTTTTAATATTTTAGTAAAACCATCCATGATTTATTTGCGATGTGTATAAATAAATACCACCTCAATAAAATTCTCTATGTGACCATTATAAATCTAAATGTGTGTTTTTATATAAAATTGACATTATATTAACAAAAAAGAACAACTGACATGTTGAAAACCAAGAGAAACATTCAGATTTTTATGATACATTAGGAAAATGATCCATGAGTCAATTTTAATTTGTAGGAATCGACTAAACCTAAATTTTAAGCACGATGTGACTGGTATGACTAATAGTGTCTGGTATTAGTTTAAAATTTATATATTATCTCAAATCATGTCACTCACTAAAAACAAAGAAAACCCATTCTGATTTTATTCATAATTTAGGATAGTGATTCTTATGTTCTTTCTACTCTGTATGAAGTAGTCTCACATAAAATCAACACATTATTTGACCAGTATGACTCAAAAAGCATGATTTCCATGTGAAATTATATTTTAGTAAAAAAACGGACATACTAAAAACCAAGAAAATTCATTTTGATGGTTTTTATACCTTAGAACAACAATGCATGAGTCATTTATGGCATGTAGAAATTAAACACACCTCAATCCGATGAACGATGTGACTGGTATAAATCCAAATGTGTTTTTATTTAAAGTTGACATTAATTTAAGTTAAAGGAACTTGTGATATATTGAAAACTATTAAAATGCATTCAGGTTGTTTTGATAATTTAATAAAATAATCCATGAGTCATCTGTGATGTGTAGGATTCAACCTAAGATCAATCCAACACATGGCATGACCAATATGACTAAAAGTGTCTGTTATTAGTTTGAAATTTACATTTTGGATCAAAAACTTTCACACCAATAAAAATAAGAAAAATCCCTCTGATTGTCTTCCTAATTTAGGAGAGGAATTTATAAGTCCTTTGTGAACTATATGACGCAGTATCACCTCAAAATGATGCATGATTTGACCTATATGACTCAAATTGGGTGTTTCCAATTTAGAATGATATTTTTTTAAAAAAACAATTGTCGTACTGAAAACTAAGAAAACCCATTTGGATTGTTTTAATACATTATAACAACGATCCATGAGTCATTTGTGAGGTTTAGGAATAAACCACATGTCAATATGATGAATGATGTGATTAGTATAAATCTGAATATGTCATATAAATTTGATATTAATTTTAGTAAAAAAGAAGGCACATACTCAAAACCAAGAAAACACATTCAGATTGGTTTAATATTTTAGGACAACAATCCATAACTCATTTGTGACATGTAAGAATCAACCCCTGCACAATACGACACATAATGTGACCTGTATAACTCCAAATTTGTATTTTTTATTAAAAATTGACATTTTATTAATGTATTTTTCATATTAATATTTAATTTATTTTTTTATAGTATTACTAAAATAATATTTGTTTTCTTATATAGTTGGAACCTTTTTCTTGAGTTGGGGTGATTTTTTCGGCAACTAATACCATGGGCAGACATATTTTATAGGAGATCACAGATGTTAAAGGATGAAACATTAATATTTTTAACTATTTTTTGGATAAATATAAATTTAATTATTTAAAAAATTGTTTGAAATGTATATAGAATTGTTTTTCAAACCCTTGTGTGTGCTTATTTTTTCTTGTGTGCACTACTTTTTTCTTGTGTGTGTTGTTCATGTGTTGTTTGTGTATGTGGTGTGTGTGTGTTGTGCAGGTACTGCTAGTGGGTGTGTTGTTCATATGTGAAGGTGCTGCTCGTGGGTGTGTTGTTATATAAATAGAACATCATAGGCAGTTAGGCCTTCATCATCTCTATTTTGAACACTAAAAAAGGCCCCCTTTATCAGTGCTATTTAGAGGATTGATAAAGTCCCACTTTATCTATGCTATTTTGAGCACTAATAAAGGCCCCTTTATCAACACTAATTAAAGTGTTGATAATTTGGTCTTTTATTAGCACTAAAAAAGAACTAATAAAGGATGACCTTTTTCTGTGCTAAAATAGCACTAACAAAGGGGGGACTTTATCAGCACTTCTTTACCACGGATAAAGGACAAACTTTACCTGTGCTTCTTTAGCACTGTTATAGGGGATCCCTCCCCCCCTTATCTTCGCTGATATTAACTACACTTTTAGAATGATGTTAAAAGTGTTTTCTAGCACTGATAATATCACTATCTGTAGTAGTGTGGTAGTATATCTATAAATTGTAACCCATGAGAAGCTTCAACCATCTTTTTCACCTGAAGTTGAGCTATTTCGGAGAGAAAATATATTTCAAACATGTGTGCCCATATATATTTCACTTCATTCTCCAAAGAGACATTTCCTCTATATCCTTAATAAAAATATTAGTACTTCCAACTAAAAGTCATGATTTTAATAGTTTTATACATGGATCATAAATTTCTTTGATATATAAGAAACAAATCTATCATTCTGTACAATGACTTGGCTCAATCCTTTATTTTATGCATCATTACATATTAAAAATCCTTCCCTTGCAAATGATAAAATCAATACTACTGAATTAATCAATATTCGATTTATCTCTTCAAAATATTCATCAAATTCAATGGACAATGTGAATTTAACCCTTTAGGTGTCAACTTCTTTATCAGGTTTTCCAATCATGAATTTTTTTTAATAAAATGCTGATAGTAACATATAAGTCAAAGGAAACTACGTATCTCAATTATATTCATCATTATAGGATACTCTATGAGTATATTTATTTTTTAATGATCAATAGAAATTTTATCTATATAAATAATATTTCAATTGAAAGATAGTATATAGTGGTGAATTTCAAACATTTTAAATTTCCCATATAAATCATTTTCACCGAGCGTCTCACGAATTATTTGTAGATAGTTCCAATTTAGTATGTAGGTTTTAGAGTATATCCAAACATCATTAATGAACTCCACTATAATGTTATCAACATAATAATTTAATAATATATTCATCAAATTCATGAAAATATAAGGGTCATTAGTAAATATAAAAATAATTTTCAATAAATCATAAATTCCATATCTCGTAAAGAATAAGAACTTTGTCTTCTCATCCATTTTAACAATTAACTAATGATATCTAAGGAAATGGTTTTCCTGTGAAAAATTTTAATCTCCTTGAAGTTGATCAAATAATACTTCACTGTGTGTTGAAGGATTAATATTCACTATAAAATGGAATTTATCTCCCTGTAATAGATACACAATCTCAAAACCCCATCTTTCTTTTTCATGATTAAAATAGGGGGCTACCCTTGGCGAAACACAAGGAAATATATATCACTTATCATAAAACTCCAATATTTTTTCACTAAATTTAATAAATCCAATAGTTCCATTATATATAGATATTTCTATATGGGTCCTATATTTTAAATGTGTTTAATGGAAAAGTCAACTTCATGCTCTAGTGGATGACCAGGTAATTCCTCTTGAAATAAATCAACGTTTTTTGTACAATGAGTACATATTCTATCCTAAATGTACTTCCCATATAAAGAATGTGTTTTATCTTCCTCTAATCCCATAATTTCATTATGGTGAGTTGTTGGAGGTGGGTTAACAAAGGAATTATGAGGTAAATCTTCTTTTTGGAAAATAGGGGATTCATTATCACCATCAAAAATTGTAATCTATTTCTCTCAATAATAAATTATTGAAATATACAATGAGATACATTCCATACCAGTGATTAAGTAAAAATCAACCATAGGTGTAACATTCACTATTTACACTAGGGAATATCTATGTATCTTAGGAGAAACTACTCGGTAAATCATTGATGTAATAATAATACCATTCGGTTACTATACTCACAAATGCTTCTCAAATTATTAGTGGTTGATTCAATTTTCATTGAAAATATGAATCATATAAAGTTGTGCGTAAATCAGAAATTAAATAAATAATTCACTAACAATCAATTTAGTATCAATATACCCATTATCATGACATTTGGTAATTCAACTCCAGTTGTAGTGGTTAAATAATCTCCAATATTATCCATTATACTTTTTCAATGTAAATTCCCTTGAAATTTAGAGAATTTGTTTACATAGTTATCCATATATTTTTAGTTAAATCATATAACATCAAAAACTTTTATCATCCATTTATATTTAAAATATTAATGACCACATTCTCTACACTTGAAAAAAACTCCAATTCCATTTTATAATGTACCCAAGAGGTTCTTTCTATATTTATTACAAGGGGGAAATTATGTTATTCCATTATTCACCTTTGACATACTTTTCTTTTCATGGTGCTCAGTGGACCTTGTTGGGCATGTATTGTCTCAAAAATACTCTATAATTTATGATGATTTTGTTGCTCAAAAACACCCCGATTTGTTTTCTAATTATGCTTTGTTAAGTGAGTTTTATAGGAATTTGTATTTTGTTTTAAAGTTTTTAGTATTGCAAGAATGATTCTAGAAACACGGTTTTCATCCATACATTACGTTGTCAAGACAATATTTGTGTATGGTTTCATCCCTACGTTACGCTAAAAAGATTGTGTTTTTAATGAAAACCTTATGTTTGAAGATTATTGATACACATATGGATCAACCCTGACATGAAAAAATTGGTATACATATGAATCAACAACCCTATGTTGGAATTTGGATTTACTTTCCATACCCTATGTTTTGGAAAGTTGAACATTTGGTTCATCAATGCTACATTTATAACATTAAGCTATCATGGATCGATATAAGGACTATAATCCTTCTGCTACATTGTTCCCTACATTATATAAATATGAAAGTATGGAAAAGGAACCCTATGCTACACAAATAAACCCAACACTATATAGCTCGACCCTACATTGTGATCTCAATAGTGAAATTTTTCAAGCTGTGTTCTTAATATGAGATTTCTACAACAGTCGAGATATAATTAAAAACCAATTCAAGGATAGTTTTAATTATTTCAAAGGATGGTGTTCATTAGAGAAAATAATTTCTATTTCTATTAGAAGTCACAACTCCCCAGGAAAATTTAATTTTGAATTTCCATGATCAATTAGGCTATTCTTTCAAATATAAAATATCGAAGAAAATTTTCATCTATTCTATTTATTTATTTAGAACATCTCTTCAAATATCAATCTATGTATACATGATATATGACTCCATTTTGAAAATATTTACAGTGCTACAAATAATGAACTAGTCTGAAAGTGGAATACACTTTGTCGACATACGTGTTCAATTGTGTCCTTCTACAACTACATAATTGCTCTATAATGTTGCAGTTATTAAATAGAAGATATTTTGTGCAATAAGGATCACTTCAGACTATTTCAATCATTAAGATATTATTTTTTGAAGAATAAGATCCATCTACTATCAGTTTTTTTCTGATGCGACTGTGAAGATCGACCCAAACTTGTCATATCAATCTCTTTTGATTTATTTGGAGTTTTTAACTACTCATAATCAGTTGTGGTGGAGTATCATATTCTCAATATAAGTTGTGGATAATAGGTTTTTTATTATTGAACTAGAAGTATTTTTTAATTATTCTAGTAAAGGTTTCAACTTCCTGCACCTAGTTTTGTATTTTTGGTCTTGTGATAAGAGGACGAGTCTAGTGAAATTCACCAACCTTGCAGAGAGATCATTTGGTGGAGTGGACTAGGAGATCATTGTGCCTTGAACCACTATAAAAATTTATGTTATTTTTTTTATCCACTAAATATGTTCATACAAAAAGAAAACATTGAATATCTGCATAATTTACAGAGGGTGTCTAACACCAAAATTATGGAAGATTTTTAAAAGAAACAACTCACCTCCCCTCTTGTGTGTTACTTTGTATATTCTGACATAAAAATTAGTATCATATGAGAGAATCTAGATAAATCTATAGAAAGGTAAAAGTTTAAATTCTATAATAATATGTAAATGGATGGTCCTAGAGAAACAATTTCAATGGTTCGTGCTCCATTCATCCATTGTTGGAATTATGGGCATTGGAAATCAAGAATTATTGTTTTTATAAATAAAATTTTATTTAGAGTATACTTAAATATCATTACTCCTTATGTTATTCTTGAGAAACTAGAAACATGGGATGCTAATACACAAGAAGAATATGATATCAATACTAAAGATATGAAAGCAATTACTTGTTGTATTTTCCCAGATGAGTTCAATCATGTATCATAATGTCTTATTTCATATGAAATGTGGAAAACTATTATAGATTCTCATGAAGGAACATATAATGTTAAATAAATGAGTTATGAAACATCAAATTGGAATTTGACGCATTTCTAATGTTTTGTGGAAAAAAGCATTACTTGAATTAATGAAAGGATTATAGAAACTACCAACAACATTATATCCCTACAAGAACCCATCAAACAAGTTGATCATGCTTTTAAAGTTATCATAGTAATGCCCTCAAAATGGAATGGTATATTTGTTATTATTCAAAAATCATAACTAGTCAATGAATTGACAATGAAAGAACTAATTGGGACACTGATGATTTATGAAGAAGAAATTAAATATTAAGATGATGATAAAAAGATCATAGTAAATAAATAAAATACTACTCTGAAGGTTACATCTCCGAAGCATATCAGAAAAACAAATCAATAAGTCAAAGTTTAGAATAATTGATATTCATTTGATTCTGAAATGGAACTAGGTCATCTAGCCAGAAAGATCACCAAATTTTATAAGAAAAAGGGGGATTTAGAAAAATTTTCAAGAAGGATGAGAAAGACTCATGAGAAGTCAGATGTTATGAATGTATAAAATTGGGTCATATAAGACCTTATTGTCCTCAACTGAAATATGAAATGAAAAATTATGGGAAGAGATATCAGAAAAATGATGATTATGAGCATAAAATAAAAAAAGAAATGAAATCTACATAGAGTTTTTATGAAGACTCCATTAGCTAATCAAAATATGATTCAGAATAAAGAAACATTAATTTTGAAAGGAAATATGTGCTTCATGACTTAAGAGGAGGAGGAAAAACCTATTACTCATCAAATTCTGATTTTGATTCTGATACTTGCTCAAATTTAAAATTACGTTCCTATTTCACAATTCTAGAAGAAAAATATGATTACTTAGTAAATAAACACAAATCTTTGAAAAACATTCATAATGATATTATTAGTGAAAGGGAAACTCTATTCAAACAATATCAGGAGTTGATTGAAAAATTCAACTCATCTACTAAAAACTGCCTTGATCATGAGAAAATGATTAAACAATTTCATGATGAAGTATGAACCTATAAGAGTTATAAACATGTTTTTACTAAAGGAAAAAACATCTCAAATGAGATTCTAAGATATAATGTCACTAAAAAATGAATGATTTAGAATAGTAATGGTGAGAAACCAAAGTTATATAAAAAATATTTTTTTCCTAATTATAAAAATGCAGTCTGTTATTTTTGTGAAATAAAAGGACATGTCACAAATAACTATTATTTGAAAAATCCTAAAATTAGTGGCATTAAAATAGATTTTGTTTTAAAAAGTTTTTATGAATCAAATGATATAATATATGGAAAAAAATTAGATCTGGATTCACAGATCTTTGCTAGCTAACACTACTGGACCCAAGAAGATATGAGTACCAAAACAAACATTTGTTTAATTTATTTTACAGGAAACATGCCATAAGAATTGAAATTCCATATAGTATATAGAAAGTGGTTGTTCAAGAGACCTGAGTGGAGATCCATCAAAATTTCACGTGTTGACACAAACGGATGGAGGACGTATCACTTTTGGTGATAATGGAGAAGGAAAGAATAGTTGGAGTTGGAACTATTGGACATCCAAAGATCATATCAGTCAATAAAGTACTATATGTTCAAGGGATGAAGCACAATCTGATAAGTGTTTCATGGCTTTGGGATAATGGTTTTTATGTTTATTTTTCTAACAATTCATTCTCTATGTTTAAATATAAGTTTCTTAACTTTAGAGATCCTAGAACTGGTAATGTCTATACTTTGGATTTAAATTGATTATTTAAACAGAATGGGAATTATTTAACTGCTAAGACAAATGAATCATGGATTTGGCATATAAGACTTGGGCATTGTAATATTTATGATTCACATAGATTATCTAAGAAGTAGTTAGTTTTTGATTTTCCTAGTCTTAAGTTTGATAATGACAGATTATGTGATGCAAGTCAAATTAGAAAGAAAAAACAATCTTTCAAATATATTAAAACAATTCCTACATCTAAAAATTTAGAAAATATTCATATGGATTTGTTTATACCATCCAGAGTAGAAAGTTTGGATGGAAAATTATATGTTTATGTTTTAGTTGTTGATTATTCAATATTTACATGGTTTGATTTTCTAAATCATAAGAGTTATTTTTTTATTGTTTTTTAATGTTTTTCTAAGTTTGTTCAAAATTAAAAAGGTCTTAAAATAATTTCATTAAGAAGTGATCAGAATTTGAGAATCAATAATTTAATTCTTTTTTCTCAAATCTTGTTATTAAACACACCTTCTTTGCACCTATAACACCTCAAAAAATGGAATTGTTGAAAGAAGAAATCGGGCTATTCACGAAATGGATAGGACTATTCGGAATGAATATAGTCTTCCAATATATTTTTGAGAAGAAGATATTTTCACATCTTGCTATATAATGAATAGAATTTTGATTTCGCCTATTTTTAAAAAGATACCTTATGAAATTTGGAATAAGAGAAAACCTAAAGTAAAATACTTTAATTTTTTTATGAAAGGTTAATATCATGAATAATAAGTAAAACCTTGGTATGTTCAATCCAAAATCTGATAAAGGGATATTTTTGAGATATTTTTCTACCTCTAAAGCTTGTGGAGTGTCTAATAAAAAGTCAAGGATTTTTTATTAATCATTTCTGGTGATGTCTGATGAAACTAACCCTTTCATTAAAGAAAAGGATAAAACTAATGAAGTCACTAACTCTTTTGATAACATGAGACTTAAAACCCTTAAATGTGGTTTTGATTTTGATATTAATAAGGTCAAATCTAGTTTAGAAGAACATGAAACTAAAGAACCAGAAAGTGTTCTACCTAGATAGTCTAGAACCCTAAAGAACCGCCCTTTATAAACTGTTATAGGATACCTAGACATGAGAATTAGAATTAAAAGAAATGTGTGAAACCTTGCTGAATTTTTTTCCTTTTTATCTCAATAAGAACCTAATACTATTGAGGATTCCTTATAAGAAGATATTTGGATGTTGGATATGAACGAAGAGTTAAAATAGTTCAAAAGGAATGATGTTCGGTAACTAGTAGAGAGGCCAACCAATTATCCAGATATAGGAACTAAGTGGTTTTTTAGGAATAAACAATATGATAAAGGGATCATTACAAGAAATAATTCTAAAATATATTCTATGGGATATAATCATGAAGAAGGTATAGATTATGATGATAAATTTTCCCATGTATTCATATTAAAATTAAGATTATTTTAGCCTATGCATCTCATATGGATTTTAAATTATATTAGATGGATTTTTAGTCTACCTTTTAAAATTGTTATTTAATGGAGGAATATTTGTTGAACAACCTCATAGTTTTGAAAATTTTCAGAAACCGAACTTAGGTTTTAAACATACTAAATCTCTCTTTGACATTAAATAAGAACCTAGATCTTGTTGTGAAATATTCAGTTCTTTTCATTTGAAAAATGGTTTTACTATTGGTTTGGAAGATCCCAACACATTTTATGAAAAATGTTTGTTCTAATATTTAATTTTTTCAAATTTATTTTGATGATGTTATTTTTGGTTCTTCTAATAAAATGATTTTTCATGATTTTTCAAATTTACTGAAAAAATAATTTGAAATGAGTATGATGGGAGAACAAAATTAGTTTTTAGGATTTCATATTTATTAAAAAGAATTTAGAAATTTTTTAAATCAAAGAAAATACATCATTGATTTATTGAAAAAAATTGGGCCTGAAAAATGAAAGACATATGCAACTCCCATGTGTTGCAATTTAAAACTTGATAAGGATGAATCTAGAAAATCAATTGACAACAAGTTATATAGAAGTATGATTAGTAATTTTATAAATCATACTACGAGCAGACCAGACATTATGTTTTCAGTATGTCTTTGTGCTAGATTTCAATCAAATCCAAAGGAATCCCATCTTACTACTGTTAAAATAATTTCTAGATATTTCAAAGGGAATGTTTTTCAATTAATAATTTACCCCAAAACAAGTGATTTTAATTTAATTTCATATTCATATACTAAAATTTGAGGTTTTACATTAGATAGAAAAAATTACTTTAATAAACAATCACTTTTAAGGAAAAAATTTAGTTTCATGGACTGGTAAGAAACAACACTTTATTTCCCTGTCAACCGATGAGGTAGAATATGTATCTGCTAGCAGTTTATGTGCTCATGTACTATTGATGAAAAAAAATATTCTAAACTTTGGGCTAAACTTTAATAGTATTCCTATTTTGTGTGATAATACTAGCACTATTAATATTTCTAATAATCCTATAAGTCATTATATGACTAAGCACATTGACATAAGACATCATTTTTTAAGAGATAAAGTTCTTAAAAAGGATATATCTTTAGATTTTGTAAATATTTAATATCAATTAGTTAATATCTTTACTAAACCACATCCCAGTGCTTGTTTTGATTTTATTAAGGGGGAGTTAGGATTATTTGAGTTTAATTGATTATTTATTAATTTAATTCTAGTCTCTATTTATATTTTAGTATTATTTATTTAATATATTTTAATTATTTTTTATGTGATTTTGTTTTAATTTGTTTTGAAAATAATTTTATATAATTTTATTTTTATTTTTCTTTAAAAATTAAAAAGTAATGAGTACATCCTCAATCGGTGTGAGAAAAACCATTTCCCTTATCCCTCTCTTTTTCTCCTCTCATACATGTCCTTTTGACTTACATATTACCTATCTCTTTCATTTCCCATATATTAAAAACTCTAAACCTTTAATCCTTTCAGTTTCAAAACCTTCAGAAATGGCATCCTCGTGAAGATCCATTGATGCAGAGTTGGACATCTGTATATATTCTTCAGGGAATCTCACAATGTTTTTCAAGGAAAGGTAGTATAATTTGGCTATTTAGATTCTAAAAATCTATTTATTATGTAAGCTCTGTGTTTTCATGGTCTGGTATATGATTTTGGTGAAGATAGTATGCTAATGTTTTATGAAATATAAGTTAAAGAATTTTTAAAAAATGTGTCATTCAGTTTTGGTTTTATAGAAGAGGCTATTATCTTTAAGATTGGTCAAAAATAATTTACATTATCCTTTGTGAAATGGACAAGATGTTATGATGTCCCCATGAGGGGCAGTTTCAGTTCAATTTGAAAAATATTGGTAATATTATACATAGGTCTGATGACATTACGTTTTCTTTATTTGGAATGAGATCAGTCAAGAAGGTGTTTACAAAATAACTTTCTCTTGATCTTCATGTGATGATGATGTTTATTAAATCTGGTATTTTCCCTAGGACCACTGATCTTGAGAAGGTTCTCTATCCGAACATGTATATAATGTTTCTACTTTTGAACAATGTTAATTTTAATTTATCTCAGTCTATGATTAGATATCTAAAACCTTATTTCCACCTAGATTCTAAGATAGGATATTATACCTATGGTAGGATTCATTATTTCTTTCTATGAAGAAAAGGAAATATATTAAACATGTTCTATGTAAAGCACTATCACCAAAATAACATGTTGAATATTGGAACTGTGAAAAATCATGGATTTTTCTAGAGACACTCTTGTAATAGTTTATTACCTGCTAGTGCTGAACAACAATATATTTTGTTATTCAGTGGTCCTGGGGAACAAACGGTTATCCTTTATATTGGATCAGTTCATCAGAGGCCTGAATATGAAGGAACATCAAGGCTAGAATCATCACTTTCTTGAAAAAAAGAATAATTTAAGGTAATGTTAGAGAGGTTGTTGTTGAAGATGTTATTAGATATGTGGACTCCACTCAACTTATTGAGTAAGGATAATATAGTCATGAGGATCAATTATATGGGAATGTTTATAAAGAGGCTCAAATTCATTAACATCATAGATAGGAGATCCCAAATCATGTAACTCCGATTGTTCCCGATTTTGGTGTTTTGGGAGATCTGATTTGAGAAACAGACCCGAAGGAGCTGATTAGCCAAGCCAGGCTATATTTAAATTAGATTAGGCAGGAGATAATTCTCCTAAATCTTTTAATTTTGAGGCCAACTCCCATATTATAAAAATATTAGTTTTAGAGGATCAGGTTTCATTTTTAAGAGAATAGATTGAGGCTAAGAGGAAAACTTCTAAAGAATGCAAGGTTGTTTTAGTGCCCATATCTGAATTTGAGGCTCATAAGCTTCATTTAAGGAAATTCAAGGAAAATATAATTTCTATTGATGATATTAAAGAGATGATGGAAAATTTTCCTAGAGAATTTTATTCATTAAATGATGAGTCTATGAAGAAGATAAAGTTTTTTGAGTTCAATAAACTGATTAGCAGAGAGTTTTAGTGTCTCAAGGAAAGTAATAGAGTGTCTACCTTTTCTCAGAAAACACCGCAAAACTTCCTAGGAAGTTTGAGTCAATTACTTCTATTTTGGATGAATTTATTGATATTCTACATACTCCTTAGTGTCATATAATTTCTTTGAGTGTTTTTTTAGAGAATTAGAAACATCTTCTGGGTCAACTAAAAAAATGAATACTAGTTAGGAGTAGTGATTAATTAAGTCATGGACCAGTTGAGTTCAATAATGCAATCAGAAAAAGAATTGAATGTGTTAGTCAAGATCAATTTGGTTGAGATTTTGAAGGGTGGAAATGATTTCAATAAGCTATATCATCACTAGATAGAAATTTTCAATAGCCATTTCTAGAGCCTGCAGTTTAAGCTGATTGATCTTAGTAGGGTTGTTCATGCCCATCCCCATCCTGAAGAACCCTTTATCCCTTCTGAAACTAAACCCTTTCCAATTCATTTTCAATACTTCTTGTTGATTGTGGATTGTACTATAACGTTACAAAAACATTTAAATTTCTATTTAAGTTAAATTAAGTCTATTTTAATTGATATTTATTTACATTTATTTATGTTCAATAAATCACTTCCAATCATAAATTTTTTTCCTATGCTAGTGTTTATAAATATTCATTTATAGTTTTGTGCCATATTAATTGTGGTTTATTTCATTTATTCTCTCAAAACATCTTTCTAATATAAAAAAAGGTATAAGATTTATGTTTATGAAAACTATCTCTAGGAAGATGGGAAGAATATTTTCAAACCACCACATTTCATTTATTTAGAAATTTTACTTTATTGAAATAATTCAATGCAATCAAAATTTCAAAATTATCTTTAACTATTATTAAATGTTTAAAAATCATATATTCTCTTTAAATTTTTTAAGAATTATTTTATGGGTTTTTTGATCATCCAAAATGGAGAGATTGTTGGGAATGTATTATCTCAACAATGCAATATAATTTATGATGATTTGGATGCTCACAAATACCCAAGTTTATTTTCTAAGGAAGTTTTGTTAAGTGAGTTTTACAAGAATAAATATGTTTTTTTAATGTTTTTAGCATTACAAGAAAGATTCTGGAAACATTGTTTTCATCGCTACATTATTCTAGAAAGAAAACATTTTCCTAGGGTTTCAACCCACACTATGCTAAACTATTTGTGTATGGATTGGAATCCTTACATTCAGAGATTTCTTATAAGTGTATGGATCAAAACCTACAAGCGGAAATTTGTAAGCATATGGATCAGTAACCCTACATTGTAATCTTTATTTAATATTCATATATACATTGTGTAAATATGATCATATGGTTATTTAATGTTAAGTTTAGGATTTTCTGCAAAAAAATTATAAATGTATGGATCACCATCCTTATGCTACTTTGTTCCTTATGTTATGTAAAGATGAATGTAAGTCAATGGAACCATAGGCGACGTAGCTCAACCCTATGTTGGGATCTCAATGACAATGTTTTTCAAGTTCTTCTTTCAATCCAAGATTTCTATAATAGTAGAGTTATAATTAAAGACAGATTACAGGATCGTTTTGGTTGTTTCAACGAACTGTGTCCATCGGAGAAAATCATTCATATTTCAAATGGAAGTTAGGAATCCCCTGGAAAATTCAATTTTTAATTTCTTCAATCAATCAGGCTATTCTTATAGATCTTAAATATGAAAGCAAGATATCATCTATTCTAAATATTTCTTCATATCATCTCTTAAAATATGAATCTATGAATCTATGATATACAACTGCATTATTAAAAATATTTGTAGTGCTACAAAGAACCAACGACTATGAAATATGACTTCATTTTGGTGACATACATGTTCAATATTCTTCTTCTATAAGTGTGCTACTACACTATTTTGTTTCTATTCTTAAATAGAAGATATTTTGAGAAAATAGGATCAATTCAGACTATTTAAATATTGAATATTTTATTTTAAAAATAAAATGATCCATCTACTATCAGTATCATGATGATGAAACTATGAAGATCAACCTGAACCTTTCAAATTAGTCTCTTTTGACTTATTTGGGGTTTTTAACTACTCATACTCAGTTAAGGAGGATTATTGGATTCTCAATCTATGATGTGGATAACTGTTTCTCTATTATTGAACCAGAAGTATTTTGTAATTAGTCTAGTAAAGGTGTCAACTGAGTGAACTTAGTTATAGATTTTTGTACTCGTGATAAGGGGACAAGTCTAGTGAAATTCACCAAGCTTTCAGAAAGAGAATTTGGTGGAGTAGACTAGGGTATCTTTGTGCCCCAACCCACTATAAAAATATATGTTCTTTATTTCTATTTATCTGCAGAATATTTTCATATAGAATGATAACACTGCATATCCGCATAATTTTTAGAGTGTCTAAATCCATAATTGTAGAAGATTTTAAAAAGATACAATTCAACCCCTCTGATGTGTTACTTGTATATTCCGACCTAACATATATCTTCTTCTCTAGACTAACTTTGAAGAGATATGTTTTATAGTACACCATATTCATCTTAATTCAACTTGATACGGTATCCTCATATGATGGAAATTTTTGCGAGACTATTGTTCTTCAAATACTCTATATTATCCCTCCAATAAAATAATAAATATTTTTTTTCATTGTACTTATATAGTTCACAACATGCCTAGATATCCTCTTAATTCTATCCTTGTAATCAGTAAACATTTTCCTCCAACTTCTAACAAATATTGGGGAGATGACTTTCAATTTCAGTCCTTTTCTCATAAGGAATTTATTTTTCATAGAATATATCCTTAAAATATCTTACTTCAATTCCATTTAAACATGATACCTTTTTCATTTCACTATTTCCCAAGTAGATAAATATATTTTCAAGGGACTTGATCCATTTTTCAACTACCAATGAATTAGTATTTCCATTAAATGGTGGAGTTTATTTTTTCATGAATAAGTCTAACACATTTACAAAACATTGTCAATTGGAAGGTTTCTCAATATGGGTGAGATTATTTTTCATGACATGGGTCAACTTTCCTAATGTTTTTTTGATCGGTTTGGCTCCTACTCCCTTGTTATTGACTTACTCGGTAGGAACATCCCCATATTGACTATCTTACATAATTTGTTCATGATATTGAATTTTAATATATTAATTTTAAAAGGTTTTCTATGGGAGGTTTTTGATGATAATATTGATATATATATATATATATATATATGTTCCCCTAAATATAGCCCCCAAGGTGTATACTAGACTTATATTAATACTAATTTTAACAACCCAAAATCAAGAAACCAAGCGGAAATAGTTACATTAAATTATTGGCATAGAGTACCAGAGTTCTATCGGGATCCAACAGCTTAGTAGTCCTGGAATTCTAGATATATAAATATTTTTCACACTACACTAGAGAATATAATTTACAAGATAAAAAATACATGAGAACATTGTTATCTCCTCTATAATATCAATAAATAATACACATTGTTATCTTCTTGGATTTCTAGGGAAATGAAATAAAAAAAAAGGTATGCTCATATGCGTAGTAAGGAGTAACATAGAGTGGAAGCTATCAAACCAAAAGAATTGCATAAATAGTATGGAATGAATAGGGTATCAGAATAATTCTATAATAAAATGAAACCAAGGAAATACTACATCCATGAAAATAAATAAAACATTGATAATAATTACAGATATCATAACGATGGAATGCATAATGAAAGACAACATAAGCATACCATCAATTCCTTGTGTATAGAAATCATACATACATGGGTAAGGCCTATGAAAATACCCTATCTAGTTTTTATAATGATATCTTTTGATGCATAAATGATCTATCTATACTGGGTCATACTCATTGCTAATTAAGTCCAATAAAATCATCATATGAGTTAACATGACAATTCATAACATTACCTTAGGAGACAATTTCTTAATGAAGGATAAATAAAATGATGTTTATTAATATAATAGAAGTTTGAAATAAAAATATTTCCTCATTCAATAAAATAATGTGGATATCTAGAAGAATATATCAAAATAAATGTACATACTATTGGGTATTCTTAATGTAATAGGAAGCTCCCACTTTATAGAAATAAATATAAGTTTGTGGAGAGGGTACTTTAAAATTTCTAGGTTATCAATTGAAATTAGTAATTGGTTTATTTAGTTTATAAATTTATGTGGATAAATAAATGGTAGAATAATGATTCATTGAGGTTCATAAAGATCATGTAAATTATCTAAATCATATCCTTAGGGAGTGTATTTCTAAGTGTGTAGTCTTAGGCTCACTCATTTTTCACCTAGTGATGATTTAGATGATACTAAAACTAAAATTTTCATATTAATTACCCATAGGTGAGTATATTTCATAACCACATCTACCTTTTAGTATCCATATAGGGATGTAATATTTAAGAAAACCAGACACAATTTACATTAAAAAATTTAATATTTTTGGGCATTATGCAGGATTAGGTTACATGCCTATCAAAATAACATAAATGGTAGAACATGAAATATAATATAAAATATCCTGAATAAATAGATAGTCATGATATAAATTTTCAATGAGTTATTAATTAAACCGCACTATACAAATAGTGTTTCATAATATAATCATGTCTCATGGAAGTGAAATTTTCGAAAACATTTTGTTACCATTATTCCTAGATAGTTAAATGAGCTCTAACCTCATGTGTGAAAAAATTAAATTACTAAAATAGATATTTCAGAATATTTTTAATACCTAAAACCTTTTTTAACTTCATTTATAATTATTCTCTACATGAATATTAGTTAGTTATTATCTATTATCAATATTGAGTGGGTGTAATTTTGATCATCTTGAACTTATTTCACAATGGCGGTGTTGTTAATAATTATTATCCCAAAAATAATGATTATAAGATCTAAAAAAGTAATATAATTTATTCTTTATAATTATTTATAATGTTATAATTTCATTATATGGGTGTTTTAGTTAAAAATTTTATATATGAAATCGATGGTGAGCATGTTTTAGTGGGATTTAACAATCAAAAAATGGTATCATAACTAATGAGTTTTATATTATTGTTACTATATGAGAACAAAATAAAATAATAATTTACTCATTTATATTATATATTACAATAAAATTAATTCACATAGTCATCCATGATATAATTTTTTGAATTGTTCTTGTAGGTGGTTAAATCAACCCAAAAAATAGCATACCATAATTAATGAATGATTATGAGGTTATTTAGTCATAATATCAATATTCAAGAAGAACAATGACTTTATATATTTTTCTCATAAGTGTGTAATATCATAATTGTGAATACATATAATAATAATATAAGTTATATGAAGTTACTATATATTTGGAATAAACCATTTTTTCTCTTAGAATGCTCTTTTTAATTGATGAAATTGCTAAAGTTTTTTATTATTTATATTGTTTACAATTATATAATTGTCTTTCTATAATCCTAATAATTATAAATACATAATATTTATCGTTTAAACACATTATCATAGTTATCAATTAATGGAGGTGATGGAATGAATCACAAAAAACAATCATTCCATGGAGGTGGGAGTCTGCACATACACATGGATGATGATTTTGTCTTCCATAAATGTGATAAATGTATAATATGTTTTAACAATTTAGAATTTCAAAATATATTATAAATATTAATGTTATTTATTAATCTTAATGATAGTACCATCAATGTATTCAATTTAAGGAAAAAAACATGACACTTTGTAGATACGATAGTCTGCACACACACACAAATGCCATTTTTTCTTAAAGAAAAATAAGATAGGATATTAATAGTTTTCCATTTGAATAATAACATTAAATATTAATAAAATAATAAAATATTTATAATTTAATGTTAAAAATATATTTTTAATATTAAAATATAATTAAAAACACAAGAGTTAAAATTAGGACTAACATTGAAGACATGGGCTTTCCCTTAAAGGGATTCAACTAATCTCCTGTGAAAATAATATTAATATATAGAAATAGATTTGTATGTAAAGGATTAAAATCATAGTTTAAAGTGTAATTGTAATTTTTTGAGTGTTTCTGAAGGGGTCGTGTGATGCCCCTTTTTTAATTGGTGAGAATGACATTTTTATTAATATTTCTGCAAAATATAAACAGTGCACAAGTTACACATATCATATGGATCCAAAAAATAGTAAATAATTGATTTAAAGATTGTATAAGGTCAATAATCTCTTATCCATTGAAATATAAAGGGGTTTATATCATTCTTCATTCACTTTATGCTTATATTTATTAATTTTATCATTTTCCGCTTTACTGTGGTGAATAATTTTTTCCTATATAAATTAATTTATATTCATAAAAATAAAATGTACATTATTACATAATTTATTCATACTGATAAGAATTATTAATTATTTTATATCATATAAAATTTCTATATGTAAGAAAAATAAATTTTAGCATTGCTTCATGTAATGTGTAAATACTTGTTTTCGAAAAAAAACATCATTTTTAATCTTAAAATGTAGCTATAATATAAATTTATCAAATTATTTTATTTTTATGATATAAATTTTTTAACTATAAATTTTGGGTTTTTTTAAAATAAATACAAAATAAAATTTTACCAAAATAATATTTAACCAAAAGAAAGACCAAAAAGAGCTTATATTAGTAAATATTACTTTCATCTTTAAAAGGATAACCATAGGTTATCTAAATTCTATATATTATTTTCAAAATTTATATATTATATAATTAAAATATATATAATTATCTTATAGTTTTTAAATACTTATAGGTATTTCTTATAATTACATAAAATCCATAGTTTTAGTAAAAACTATATGTCTCATTATTCACCAAATCATAATTAATTCAAAATACCCCAAAAATTAATAATAAGGTAATATTAAAATTATAAATATAAACATGAAGTTAATTTGGTTAAATTTAAATTAAAATTAAACATTTAAAAAATCATGAATAATTTCTCTTTAGAGTGCACATTATTCAATAGTTTTGGTATTTTTGAATTTACCTACTATAGTAGGGTGTCAAGCATTACAGATTCTTTGTAATAGTTATAGCACTATGATTCTGATAGGAAATACTTATTGGAATAATAGTGTTATAGAAATGTATTAAACATTAGTTTTACTGAAATCCCCTAAAATATACTTATTGAAATGCTAATCCACACTCCCAGCAGTAAAGAATGTCCCACCAAAATTGGAGTTCATATCTACATAGTCTGTAGCAAAATCATTGTATGTAAAGGCCTTAAAGGTAAAGTATAAATTAGATCTATATAGTATGACCAGACATAATTTATTTATAAAAAATAATAGTACCCTATTAGATTATAACATTTCGGTCTCCTTGGGATCACTTTTAAATTTGTCACGTAATAGTACAACAAGTGCTATGTGAGTTGAAGAAAATGATAGGTAGATAAGGATACCAATTAGTTTTCTATATTCCTTTTGAATAACATAGTTTAAATATTAATATTTGGTTAAATTAGTTCCAATAGAAAAGGGATTAATAATACACATAAATTCCTCCATTCAAAACCACTTCAACAATTATTTGGTGAATTTTTCATAAGATAGAAAAATATGATCATCCGATTGAATAATTCTCAATCCTAAAAAATAAGGAATCTCATCCAACATTTACCTCTAAAAATTCAATTTTAATTTCATTAGACAAAACCCCGCATATATTTTATTTTTCACCTATAAAAATTATATCATCAGTATATATTATGATAATGTGAGTCCCTATGGAAGGCTCCTTTACATAGAGATTACTATCAACTTTTCCTTTGGAAAATATCACACATCTGAAGCATCCATATATCTAGTTATACCAAGATCTTGGAGACTACATTAAAATATAAAGATATTTATTAAACATGTATTCCATTTATTATGAAGAAAACATTTATTTTGATAAATGAAAACCTCTTCATCTAGATCACCATTTAAGAGGCTATATTTCACATTCATTTGATAAATCTTGTAAATTTTTTAGATACCACTACCAAGAACAACCCAATAGTTCCATGTAATTCCACTTGTGTAAATTTATTTACAATTTAAATTTTTTACATCTATTAATACCAATTTTAAAACAACCTTTCTCCATTCCTTATGATTTCACCTTTCTCATTAAACTTATATCTAAAATCCACATAGATTCAATTATCTTCTAATTATTAGGTCTTGATAGTTGTTACTAAGTGGAGTTAATTTTCATTTCATCTAGTTTTTATTTCATATCATTAGTCCATTATTCATGATCAATTTAATCATAAACAATTTGATGTTCTTCTTGTGAAATTAGATAAACATTGTTTTCTAAACACAATAATTCCTTTATTTTACTAGTGTATATTGATTTCCAATAATTTTTTAAGAATCCATATGTTTATTTATTCTTTGACTCATTTGAATTTGTTCCCTAGCTTATTATCCATCACTTTTTACATTTATGTCTATATCAACCACATCTTGATCATTTACAACATGTTTCATAACCTTTTTTTCTATAATATTCATTTTTATAGATCTAAAAATTAAAATTTATCTTCAATAACCTCATGTATATTATGTTTATTTTAAATATCATTGACATATAAACACATTAATATCCTAGGATGATATTTAATCTTGCATTTGTAGCCACCCCCATTTGATAGGGACCTATAAAAGGTTCCAAAATTACCCCTTTCTTTAAAAAAATTTAGCAATCAATTTTTAGTAATAAAATAAAAATTGATTATAAATAAATTTAAGTATTTGATGGTTTGATTTTAGTGATACAAAATTTATTATAGAGTCATGTGTGTCTTAGGACTTATAAATAATCCATTCTGAATGTCAACAGAAGTGCACACCCATTATCGCCAAAATAAGTATGCAATATTTTGCTGAAATGCATTGTTCTTCCCATGATTACAATTCTCCCATTTTTTCTATCATCCACACTATTTTTTTTAGGTGTGAATGGTGTGATATATTGGAAAATTATTCAATTAATTGACAAAAAACTCTCAAAATCAATTGATTCATAATCCTTTATATTTTCCTACCTCACCTTCTAGACATAGACACTATGTTCATTCTCATATTGTGTTATGAGAATTATAAACAACTTAATATCCTAAGATTTTTGCCTCATAAAAAGAAATATAGTATTTTGGTGTAGTCATTATTGAATTAAATGAAGTTATGATCACCCTTGGTTAAAAAATTCATTATATTACCAAATAAAACAGAATATAAAAGTTACAATGGTATAATGGATTAAATTTACACATTATAATGTGTCCCTTGAGTCACCTTTCTATTTAATCATGTTTGATAAACCGATTCTCTATACCCTTTTAGCCTTGTAAACACCCTTAAAAACTCACTTTTGGAAATATTGGAAATGTTTTTCTATCCAATATGGCCACTTTTTCTATGTCATATGTTATTCTTATCTTTGGAACACATATAGAAATAATTGTATGATTCATTAATCTGAAATAACTTCCCATTTTTTCTTTCACCTATTATGATGACTATTATATCTTCTCTATTTTTGATTATATTTGAGTTACTTAACAAACCCAATTTACTTCATCCGAAAATTTTTAACACTATGAATAATGCGTTTTACTCCATTCAAAAATTTCATATTTTTGGATTTGAGTCTTTTCATATCAATGTCAACAGTACTGACCCATTTAACTATTCATAATATTTTATTTAGGAATGAAATTAATAATCCTTCATTATCAGCCAAATATTTCAATATTTTTTGGCTCCATTTATATGTGAGGAAAACCAATCATTATCTATAAAAGGTCTTCCATTATTTATTTATTATAGTGACACTTCCACTATGAATGAGTTTTATTCTGGGAATTTCATTACAAATAATTTCCAATTTTCATTGAAGGATAACTTTATGAGGATATTTTTTGATACACATCTCAAAATTAAGTCATTTTCTCTCATATCTAATACATACTTCTTTTAAAATTTAAAACTGGTTCTGAGTACGTAGATGGATTTTGAGTTTATTTATAGCGTTCTTATTTTAAGACTAATTCATTTTTACTTCTGAGTTTGTACCCAATGATTCATGAGGTCTTCCATGCATGGATATTTTGTACTGGTATGTTTAATCATAGTATCCAAAAATACCATAATACCAACAAAACCCACTAAATCTAAATCTTCTATTAAATCCATAATTTTTTCATGAGAATTTCATTCTTGTTTTTCAAATATGATGTTTGTATCATGCATGATTTTTCTTTTTTTATCTAGGAGATTTATTATTATTACATTATTATTTATTCACTATATTCAGTATCAAGATTCTCATTACTTTTTATACGTAATAATTTTAATTTTTTGAAATAGATATTGAAATTATATGGAAAAAAGATTAATCATTTGAAAAAAAAATTCAGATATACATTTAACCTAAATTGATGTGATAGAAATCATAGCTATTATAAATGATTGAATCCTATATTTAATAGAATATTTCATTTCTAATTTCACTCTATTTTTCTCTTTTTTAATTAAAATTTGTTCTAATTCCATCATTTTGATTTCTTCTTCATTCAATAAATATTTTTTTATGATCATATTTTGTCTTTTCATACTAAGAAAACATTAGGATGAACCAAATGATCTCCTCTAGATGTTCAGTCACAATTTTTAGATATAGTAAATTTTCTTGATAATTTAATTCAATAATATTTATTCCCCATTTTATCTTCCATATTCAAATTTGTTTTTTTAACAATTCAATCCTTTAACTAAGATCTGATCATAATCTCTATATGATTATTTTCACCACTTTACTCATTATTTTATGAGGGTGTTTCTTAGTTTTCAATATGATCTATGATTTTGGTAACCTTCTTGGGTAATTCATCTTCAAATTAGATCCTTGAGGAGCTTTCATCCTTTTCATGTTTCCTCATCATATTTCTCCTATTACTTAGTCGAAATATTTTATTATTTTCAATTATATTTCCCAGTGATTTAGATTATATACACAACTTATTAATTTTCTGATTTTATTCATGTTAATCAGCAATAAACTCTTAGTTTTTCTTCATTTGTAATTTGAATTCAATGTTTCCAATGCATCCATAGTAGAATCATTCAATGAGAGATTCCTTGTGAACTTTTCTTTCAATTTTTTGAAATTTATAGAGTTAAATGATAAGGTAGTTATCTCATTCATTTCAATGGGGTAGAGAATAATATATAACTAATATAATGAGAGATATTTCGTGCCTTCAAGAGCAATTTTTTTGGTCAAACCTATTAGGGATGTTTATTATGTGTTTATTCAAAATTTTAGGGACATCCATATTTTCACCAAAATCTATAATATTGATCACTATTTCATTCACTCTAGTAAAATAATTGTCAATTGATTCATCACCATCCATATATATATCTTCAAATGCACTTTTATAAATTTAATTTTAGGCATCTTTCATATTGAAATTACTTTCCTTACAGTTTTCATTTTTTTCCATGTTACGCTGGTTGTTTGTAATCCCATCATTTTTGTTAACACATTATCTTGGAGAGACATAAAAATATATGTCATGGAATTTCAATCAACCTCAATTTTCATTTTATCAGTAAATATCATTTTATAACCTCTTGAAAAGGTGTAAATTCCATTGTGGTTGTATAAAAAACATGCAGATAGTGGGGCAATATAAATAGAATAATTCCATTTTTCAAATAATTGAAATCACTTCCAACAAATGTGGGAACAACCTTACTATTAATCATTTGTTTATTCTCAATATTTTCAAAACATAACCATTTATTTCACAATTTTTTTCTATTTTTTAATAACATAACTCAATTTAGAAATTTTTTGAATAATTTTTAATGTTTTTGAATATAATATAAATTTAAAGTACATAAATCATTACCACCATGTATCATTTTAATATTAAATATATTTTCTATGAATTATCATACAGTTATATTGATCATGTGAACATCATGATAACAATGGGGATCACATAGCTCGATGATTGTCTTATGAGCTATGTAAACCCCTATGCACACATCATATTTTATAGGTTTTTCATTTTTTATAATATATCCTTATATATTATGCATGGTAACTCTCTCAATGTGGGAATGAGTGGGTTCTCATAGATATAAATCACAGTCAATTTCACCTAGAAAAATTGTAGTTCAATAATTGTATTAGTAGATGTTTGATTCAAATTTAGTAGAAACTGTGATGAAAAAAATAATTCTCCATAGAAAATGGATACCTTTGAGAGGAAGGGACTACCTTAGATCTAGGGAGGTTCATATATTCATTTTATTGTTTTTTTTGTGTATTTTTTCTTATCATTAGACCCTTTAAAGAAACCAATGTGTCACATCAAACTGCCAAATAACTTTTTCCACTGGAGCATTTTTTCTTCCTAGTTGTTTATCATTCCCCCATTGCTATCCCCCAATATCTTTTCTTTCCCAAATAATGATTTGGGTGAAACTCAAAACCATGCATATATAATGCTTTCATATTGTTCTTGATATATCAAATCTATTCAATATATTTATTCATCACATGAAATAGATGATTATTCTTATGTCCATACTGGATAAAAATATATTAAAAAATGTTTTCATTCTTATATAATAATGTTTTAATGTACAAAAAAATTATATTATTCCATACATACACATGATTATCATCCTTTGGTTTGTTTTTAACAACTATTTGTCTCATTTTATTTACATGAGACACTTTTCATAACACGTGATATGGGATAGATGTTTCATAAGATTTTAAATCATCAATAAATATATATAAAAAGCAACATTATTATGTTACTTCTTCATATCATATAAATAATTTACTAAATATGTATATACGTAATATGTTTTCAAGTGAAGTTTTTCTCATACTAGAATAATGGTATGGTTACATTGGTTTCAATTCAGGATGATTGTTTTCTATACCCCATTATTCTATAAAAATAGATAATTCTAAATCAATGTGTTTAATAAATTTAGTTCCAAGTAAAATATTACCAATTAGAATGTACCATAAATGCGTTTTCCTCTCGAAGACTAACAAATGAATCCTAGGCTTCTGGGTATATGATGTGTGGATATATAGATATTGGGTAGGGGTTTTCATTCCCCTAAGAATCCCTAAATTAATTTTACTTAAGAAGTATGTAAGAGTATTTATGAGTCATTCCAATAATTAATAATATGAATTTGTTAAACCTTTATATAACATAAATGTACAATTTAAGGGATACTGAATCGTAGATAATTGTTTCAATAATAAATTTTCTTGTTTAAATATAGAAATTATGCAACAATGATACTATAATTTCATCCCAAATTATTGAATCCAATGTAGGAACAACATTTTTTCATGTATATATATTAATGGAATTGTGAATTTTAATGATGGACTCATTGTTAATACAGAATATAATCATATTAGGGTCAAAACTTTGGTCATGTTTATTTTATACAACCTCAAATTTTAGAGCATTACTTATTGTATTAATAATTATAAATTAGAACATCATGCCACACCACTCCAATATTTTTTTCCGAACCATGTTTTATACCTTATAACATTTTCCATATTTTAATATTGATAATATATTATTCCTCTACATTGGTAGCATGTATATATTGAGAATCCATTTTTACCTAATAAATTTTTAAGAAAATTTTCCTCCTTAAATAAATACTATGTTTAATTTCTTTCTCCATACTCAACACAAAACCCTAAGAGGCTACAACTATTTTTTATTAAAATGGGTATTGACCAATGTATAGTAGTTATTGAATAAGCTATTAAAAATAGCTATAACCAATATATGAAAAAGGTCCCTTTTAATATTATATTAAAATTTTCTTCAAAATAATAAATAAAATAATTTTTATATTTTAAAAATATAATTTATAAAAAACTTATTTATCATGTTTTATATATTTATGATTTTCAGTAATATTAGAAAAATATTTATAATACCAAAAAATTATTTCCAATAAAAAGAGTTTTTGGAAATATTTTATGATTTTTTTAAAAATTAAATTTATAAATAATAAAATTAGAATTTGAACAACTAAATACATTTTTTAACTTAATATAAAAATAATAACTCAATATTATTTTTGGAATTCTTCGAAAACCCATGATTTTTATGTGAATAGTGAAAAGTAATGCATTTACAAATAACATGACTTTTATAAAATTATTTGTATATAAGTATGAATTATAAATTCATGATATATTATTATAATACCAAATATTTATTTTAAATTGAATTTTATAGTTTTATAAAAAAAATTATGGTTTTAATTTAAAAACTCTTATTTGTAATTTTAGAACATTTGTAATAATTTTAAAAAATACACTATACATTAAATGTTTTAAGATTCATTTTTATCATTATTATATAATTAATATAATAAAATATATTTTAAATTTGTCATTATTTGTCCCAAATTATATAATAAGTATAATTTTATTTTTTAAGCATAAATGATAATTTATATAGGTTAAAATGTGTACCGTGGTAAAAGAAAAAATTAAAAATTAAAAATATGTGTGTAAATAACCTCATACATGTTTAAAAAATCTGTAGTAATGTTTGGATAAGGAATTTATTATACTTATAAATTATTCTCTCCATTATTTCCAAATTTTTAGTAAACTTTATTTTAATGTGACTTCTCATTTTTTGAATGTTTTTGGTATTTACAAAAAATCCATCTTGTTTCTCTTTAAAAGAGAAACTCATCTCGTCACTTCCCCTCACACCAAAAATAGAATAGTTTGGCCCAAACTCCAACAAAAACAATCCTCAATATTTCTATACACACTCAATAGATTATATTCTTCTCAAAAGACTATACGTCAAATTCATAAACACATTTACTGAAAAGATAGTCGAAGAAGTGAGGAACAATTTTCTAACTAATCCTTTCTCATTTTTATGTATTTATGTGGACTTATTATTCTCAAAAATCCAATAAATAATTATAAAAAACATTCATCAGTGTCATTATTATATTTATATGTTATTATAATGATGGTATAAGGATTAAATTCCTTTCTCTATATTCTATTAACAAATATGAAACTATTAACCTTTTTTTGTGCGGAATACACCCTACATAATGAAATGTGTTTAATTTTCCTTTATTGTATAACATATATTTCACAAAAGTGGAATTAAATAAATATATATTATATATAAATAATATTTGTCTCCCTAAAACAATACATCGTGTTACTTTTTTTCCTCCCTTTAAAAATGAAATCAGCATCCATGTGTATGTGCGGACTACGACTTCCATTAAATGATGCATTCTTTTTTTGAGTTCCAAATTCATTTGTGGTTTTAGTATATGTTTTAGGATTATTTAACATATATATTATTAATTTATATCATTTATAATGTACGGTATATCTAACATAAAAATTAACAATCATTATAAGGTAATCCGTCAATATTGGTAAAAAAACTCAAAATTAGTTCATCATCGATTTCATCTTCACATAATGTGACTAAAACTCACATGTGACGAAATTATAACATTAAATTTCCTTATAAAACATAAAATTAAATTCCTTTAATTGTTGTAAAATGATGAAAATTTGTATAATAAGGAAAATCAATACCTCTTTTACAAACCTAGTTCAAAACAGTGTGGATTTCTAATACCCGATGTAAAAAAAGATTATAAAAATCTAATAAATGAAGTTAATTTCTATTAATGAATATTATAAATGTAAATATATATGAATAATGTTATAAAATAACTAATTATTATTTTTATCTTTGTTATAAAGGAGTATAAATCACTTCTAAGGGTATCAAGTTTAAAATAAAGTGTCGGTAACACAAACACTTTCCGTTATGTTATATCATTTCATAATTAACTCATTTCATCCAATGCATTCCATTTTTAATGATTTTCTCTATAATATTTCTAGGAAAAAATATTTTTCAATCCAAATCCATCTCTTAGAAATGTTTTATTTTAAATTCTTTTCATAAAAAAGATAAATTTTGAAAATACACTCATAATTAAGGATTTTACATCAATGAATAAAAATTGTTTCAATAAATATGTTTTCATGTTGTAGATTTAATTTTCCTCTCTATAAAAAATTATCTACCACCAATGGGGTTATTTTGCATCTTTCAATCTATATTTTTATTTTATTATGTGATTATTTTGGGTTATCATGTTTTTTATAACAAAATATATAGTTCATGATATTATTTTATATTATTTGGATTTTTTTAGAAACCCATATTATTTATATGGGTTTTTTGAAGAAAACTGAATGATTACCATTTGTATGTTTTATAAATCCTATTTTATATCAACGGATTATTCATGATAAGTGAATTATTCACATTTTTATGTTTTATGAAACACATTTTATTTCTATGGGTTATTTATGATTTGAAAAGTTAATGATTTTTTAGTGGCACACGTAAGAAAGGATGAATAATGGGTGGGCTCATACATTTACCTCTAATGAATTGGTTAACAGATTATATCTCCTAAGATATGAATTCATGAGTATATTATTATTACACATAATTATGGTCAATGATGGAATTTCTTGTGAATATTACATTTCCCCACCCCAATGTTTGACCTACAATTAAATGATATTAAAAAATTGATCTTATGCTTTCATAAATCAAGGTTTATGAAAAATGATTATAAGCCATGTTATAGATATTATCCATTATTTTTTATCTTTTTTGGTTTTGCGTTTAATTCAATTTATTTTCAACCTCACTTATGTATTATTATTTTTACTCATGATGTTATAGTACTTCACTTATGCTCATTTTTTTCACTTATGATTATGATATCATCCTAGATAAAATGATTTTTCATATATTAATGAGCATTTTAACTGAACCATTTCTTATTTTTTTCATTCCATGGGATTTTGTGTTGAGTCTTACAAATTTTGTGTTTATAATATGGTCTATTATTGTTCCATTAAAGAGAAATAATCATGAATTTTTTAAATAAACTTATTATGTAGTTAGTATCCAAATACAATAAACCTATCATTCTTTAGTATATTATTCTTTTTGAAATAGTTTTTTAGATAATATAAAAGATGTAAAATAAAAAAAAATTATCTTGGGAACTATAGTATATTTCATAGAAAATTTTTACATATTTTTGGAGGTTAGAGAATCTATTTTTTAGAATTAGGATTAGAAAACCGTAGTTGAAAACCTAGAGATGAGTCAATGTATTGGATGATATCATAAAATGTTGGGACATTATTAATTATTTTTTGTATCCTAGAAATTGAATCACATTATAGAAATTATTTGTTTTTGTATGCTCAGGTATAGATTTACCTTGGGGTAATAACTCCGGTATGGTCATATTGGGTGTTAACTAAATCATCACCTGGTGAACAGAAAAAAATGCCTAACTACACTCCTAGTCAGGCACACCTAGGGATATTATTTGTTAGATCACATTCTATTTATTAAAAAATATGAAGGATATATTTCCTACCTAATTTAAGGAATTGTGTTAAGAAGTATGATAAAACAAAAAATAATGTTGATAAAAGAATTATATAGGTTGACCTAAAATAATTGTACAATAACATTATAATGTCAAGTACTAGAATTTTTTAATATTGAATTCCTTTAATATAATGATTCACTGTTATTTTAATTATTAATAAATCATGAAGATTTATTTCTAGTTTTTTTAATAGTTTTAACCATAAGGAACCATTTTTACAATGGGTGTGAGGGAAAATGTGATGGTTTCCCACAATGAAAACCCAATGGAATTTCTTATAGAGTAAAAGGCCTCATAACAATGATCACTGAACTATTACAAGATATTAATAATAATGAAAATTATATTGATATCTTGAATATACCAAGGATGTAGAAACACACTATTTAATATTTCATATGTAATTCTTTACCCTCTTTCTATGGCTCTTGAAATTCACTTATATCTGAGAAGTAGATCAATGTGACAAAAAAAATTGTTTTAAATTCTTCAGTGCCTGGAACATGATGAGGTTTTTTCTATCTATTTACCCTATGAATGTGGGAATAAAAATGATGGACTCTCATAATGAATATAATTAACAATGAGGCATTATATTACATGGAATGGGAAGTGATTAAAATTTTATTTTTACCAAGTATTTTAATTAAAATATTCTCACAAATATGGTGGGGGAATTCATGGAGTTGAAACAAAAGGAATATGAATCCGTGAGAAAATATTAAAAAAACATCATAATATGTTCAATATACAACTATCATACAATATATGGTCCAAAAATTGAAATCGATCATTTATTAAATGGATTAAAATATAGTCTTTGAATGGATTTTCTCATTAGAGAATTTTGAATCCATGAAGAGATTTTTTGAAGTTATATAAAGGTGGTGATGTAATCTAGAGTATCTTAATACTCTAGATTGGGGAAATGATGGTGGAATACCAGGGGAACCATGATATTAATTCATAAGGGGGAATAAATTCCAACCCCTACATACCAAAAGTGTGGGAGGAATCATATTGGTAATTACTTTATAGGATTGGGGAAGTGTATTATGAGTGGTAAAGTAGGCCACCAAGCCCACAACTACCTAAGAAAGACTAGGAATCCTATTAACACAATCTAGGAGGAGAAGGAAGAAACTAATGATTTAACCACAAAATAATGCTTCATGTGTAAGGAGTTTGGAAATTATGTGAATCAATCACCGAACCATCCACCCAAAGAAGAAAATTGGCCCTAAAAACCACCCAAGATGAGGGAACAAGGAAGGTAATTAAATATCACATCCTCTAAGGTAGATCATGATAATTAAGTGATGTAACATACAATTAATCTTTATTCTAGAAATACAGGTATCTTATTTGATTATGGTTCATCAGATTCTTTCATATCACCTATTTTTGATACAAATGTGGAAACTCCAACTCTAGAGGTGGATATAAAACTATCTATGAAATCACATGGTGGAACAATGATCTTGTCTCATATATATAAATATTATCTAATTATGATTTGTGGAAGATACTTCCTTTATTTCTAATTCTTCTCCCCTTGGTTGAATTTGACATAATTTGGGTATATATTAGTAATCCCTATATAGGACCCATATTAATTATTGTGATAAGGAGATCTCATTTCATATCATAGATCATCATAATATCAAGTATCAGTATATGGATGATCTCTGCTTGGAAAAACATTATTTATTACGGTTGTATTACCTAGAAATGAGATATTTATAACTCAAATGATCAGAGTGAAAGTATTTATTGATAAAATGACTATTGTACAAAAATATATTGATTTATACCGAAATGAAATGTATTGTCTTCCTCCAGATCATAACTTTGAGTTTTCAATAAAACTTATATATGGATCTACACCTGCCTGAATGGCCCAAAGGCCTTCATTTTTATTGATTTTTGATAAACCCCCTTTCAAGGGATGGGGGGAACCCTTACAAGGCCCGTAGGCATAGAGATTACATGGCTCGTAGGCTTAGGAGATTACATGACCTGAAGGTCTTGGGTAATTAAACCAGACTATCTACAAGGAACTTCCCCTCCCCATTATCTGCATCCGTATAGTATATCTATACCTTTGCATAACCATCTAGCTAGGCTTCTCGTGCAACCACAGGCCGGTACCGATGGCATAGGCATACCCTCTCATTCTGATAATCCATTTTGCTCTTCTCTGGTGAGTGCACCTGCTCTGAATCCTCGTCTGGGGTTGATCCTTTTTTCTAGTGTGTTTGGGGCCTGCATTCATGTGGCCCAAAGGCATTGGGGTCTCCCTAAGGCCTTAAGGTGGCCCGAAGGCCTTGAGAAACTACTGGCCCGAAGGCCTTGGGTGGCCTGAAAGCCTTGTAGGACCCGAGGACCAAAATGGTGACCCGAAGGCCCATATGGATGAATAGTTCTGGCTAATACAGTACCGAACAGTACGTGCTACAGTAATGCTATAGTACCTCAGAAATATGCCTCCACCTGGATTTGATCACGGGTCTCTTGGATGCACCTACCGAGTCCTCACCAACTAAGCTGAGGCTCATGTGCTATAAATGTATCTATACATTTATCAAATAGTGAATATAGAATGGATCGTGTTGAATAAGATGAACTAAAGAATCAGCTAGAAGAACCTCTTGACAAGATTTTGATCCACCCTAGTGCTTCACAATCTAATTCACCATTCATTTTTGTAAAATAAAAGATTAAAAAATGTTCCTTTGTATTGATTATCATGAGAATAACAAGATCATGACTAATAAATAGTATCCTCAACCTAGTATTGATGACTTTTTTGATTATATTTGAGGGGCACAATAATTTTCAAATATTTACCTATAATCTTGATATCAACCTTTTAGTGAAAAAATGGAGGATATTTCAAATAAAAAATTCTGAATGAGGTATGGAGACTATGAATTTATAGTGATTCTATTCTGATTGACTATTTCCCCTTTCATCTTCATGGATCTAATGATTGGAGTCTTTAGAGCCTCTTGTGATATGTGTCTAGTTGTCTGTATAGACCATATTCTTATTTATTCTAAATGAAAAGAAGGGTGTGAAGATCATTTATGGATTTTATTGATAACATTAATGAATGATATGTTTTATAGAAAAATTTAGAAAGCATGAATTCATCCTATAAAAATTGCCATTATTTGGTCATTTAATTAGTACTGAGGGAATATCTATATATCCTATAATGATAGATGTTATTGAACAATGTCCCATACTAACCAAAGTAACTGAGATACATAGTTTTTTTGGGTAAGCAATATATTATCAATGCATTGTGGGATATTTCCCATAGAAACAAAATTCACAGACCAAGATAACATGGAATGGAGGGAAGTTCCATTGGATTGTTGAATTTGATGAATGTTTTAAAGAACTAAAGATGAGGTTGGCCACTGAACATATACATATATTACCCTATAATGGGGAAGGTTTTGTAATATATAGAGATTATTTGAAAAATGACATCAGATTAATCATCCTATGGAATGATAAGGTAATTGATTATTCATTACATCAATTATGGTATCATCAAAAAAATTCATGACGCTTGATCTGGACCTAGTGATGATGATATTTGAATTAAAAATTAAGTGACACAATCTCTATGGTGATAAGTGATAAATTTATAGTAAAAAAAAATTGTTTGAAATATATATTATCACATAATAATATAAATATATGAAAAAAGAGTTTGCTTATACTAATCAAATAGTGTGACTACTCAATGCATTATCCCCTTGGGAAGGTAGACAACGTGGATGAATATTTGATAAGGAAAGATCATTCAAACTTATCAATGATGAGTGCTCAATGACACCAAATATTCATGGTATTATAAATTATGAATCATGATGTCATAAGGGAAGGTTAGAAATCCTATATTTTCTAACTGAAATCACGAAAATCTATTTACATGATGATCAAAGAATCCTGAGAATATGATGTACAACTAAAAACTATAGTGAATATTTTGGAGTTCAACTTTGATAATGAATGAGTTACAAGGTTTGGAACCATAATATTCATCCCATTAAATATTGAAATGGAGTGAATTATTTTTTACAATACACATAGATCATTATTCTATATCCATCCAATAAATATGAAGATGTATAAATACCTAAAAAAACTTTTTTGGTGATATAATTAAAATATAGATTAGAGAATACATATCATTATGATTGGTATACTTCCATGTTAAGGCTGAACGGAAAAGGTCTAAGGGTATGTTACAACCAATACCCATACCAGTATAAAAATTGAAAAAGGAATCACCATGTATTTCTTTATAGGAGTCCCCCAAAACATCTAAAGGTCGTAATGTTATGTGGGTTTATATTGATTTCAAAACTAATTCATCACGTTCTATTACCATTAATTATGATTTTTCTATCGACCAACTCACTAGGATATGTATAAGGGATGTGTTAATTTTACATGGATTACCACTCAATATTTTTTTCAATCAAGATCTATGGTTTAACTCTGGTTTATAGAAAACTATTTAGAAATCATTAAATATAATGATGAGTTTCAATACCACTTATTATCCATAGAAAGTTTCTTAGTCTAAAAGATTATTTCAAATTCTATAGGATATGATGATATTTTGTTTAATGGATTTATAATTATGTTGGTATCAAAATATTTTACTAATAGAGTACTCATGCAATAATAGGTTCCATTCTAGCATTTATATAGAACCATATGAGGCTCTATATGCTAATAGATATAGGACTCCAACATATTGGGATTATGTTGGAGAAAATAATCTAGTACGATCCGATCTTATATAAGAAATGATTTAGAGGGTTCAAAAAACATAGTAACACATTAAATCAGTAAAGAGTTGATAGAATTGTTATATAGATAATCATTGGTTGGATCATGAGTTTGAAGTTGTTGAAAATTTTCTCCTCCATATATCTCCTTGGAAAAACAATTATGAGATTTTGGAAGAAAGGGAAGTCGATCCCTAGGTATATCGGTCAGTTTGAGATACTTGATCATATTAGGGTTGTAGATTATCAATTATCACTTCCTCTATAAATCTCCCAAGTACAATATGTGTCACATGTAACATGTTTTGGAAATTACATATCACACCCTTCACAAGTATTGAACTTCAAAACCGTGAAAATATAACAAAATCTCTCATAGGAGGAGAAACCAGTGGAAATTCAGGATTGATGTGATGGGGTTTTATAGAAGAGATCCATTCATTTGGTCAATGTCTTATGGTGAAATAATAACTTTGAGAAGGATACAAGGGAACCTGAGGATATGATGAGATAAAAGTACCCTCACTTGTTTTCATCCTTGTAACAAAACATCAAGGATGAAATTCTTTTATGTGGGGTAAAATATAACCATATGAATTTTAATAAAATGATGACAATTAAATAAATAATATGTTTAGAAATATCCAACAAAATTAATACCAAACCCTAAAAAACTAAAAATATTTTTATTGAAATATATATTGACCAATATATGGTATTCGTTGAATAATTTCATATAAACAGTTATAACCAACATATGTAATTAAGGTCACTTTTAATTCAATTTCAAAAAGGGATGCTAAGAAGATAACAAAATACATTTTTTGATTGAAATATATATTATAAAACAGATATTTTTCAAACATAAAATATTTATGATAATCACTTTTTTAAAAGAATATATTATATACCAAAAATTATTTTCTATACAAAAATAGTTTTTCACAATATTTTACGATTTTATGGTAAAGATAAATTAATAAAATTTAGAATTTGAATTTGAAAAAAATAAATTCATTTTTGAACTCATCATAATAATATAAAATTTAGAATAATTTTTGAAATTATTATAAAGATATGTGAAAAGTGAAAATTAAGGTTTTTACAAATAACATGACATTTATGAAGAAGGACATTCTGTCCTTGCCCCATATGAGAAAATTTGTCCTTCATACTCCAATATTTTTTCAATGGAATTTAAAGCCTTTATAAAGGATAACAATCTTATTGAAATTAATATCACTAGTGCTAAATTTACATGGTATAGACAACATTTCAACATGGTGGTTTCTATAAAATTAGATAGATATTTCACTAATGTTATAACTCTTGATAAATGTGACAACATCTCTAGAATCACCCTTTCTAAAATTACCTCTGACCACCATCCTATCCTGGTCAACTTCTCTTTCAATGTCACCAAGCATGTTTTACCTTTTCGACATAACATCGCTTGGTCTTCAAACCCTGATTGTGCTAACATTATAAAAAATCATGGTCTTCCGTGAACAATTGAAATGATTATTTCTCTTCTTCCTTTAACTTAAAAAATATAAAGCAACTTCTTAAGGATTGGTGTAGATAAAAATCTAAACAAATGGTCAATCAAACCCTTATTTTTGAAGAGGAACTTTCCCAAATTTGGAATACTACTACAAGTTATAATTTTTCTTCTGACCCTTAACATGAAATAAATATTTTTACTAAACTTTTTTCTCTACTAATCTTCATGGATAACATTAGAAATCAAATAAAAAAACCAAATGGCTCACTGATGTTGAAAAAAATATTAAATTATACAACTCCCTTCAAGATCCAAGAAAGCATGTAGGCATCCTACTTTCCTAAGGGATTGGGAAAACCTCATCGATACTAAAGAAAGTATTTTTAATCTTGTTGTATCTTATTTTGAAAATATTTTCAATAGAGATGACGTTAATAAAGAACTTTTTCTTGATTTCATTCCAGTTTTGGTGAATTAAGAGGATAACTCATTTCTTAATAGAATCCCCCTTGATCATGAGGTTAGAGACCCGATCATTAGATTAATTCCTAATAGTTCCTTTGGATTGGATGATTTCAATAATTTTTTTTATCAGCAATTTTGGGATGTGACACAATATGGTGTTTGTAGATTGATTAGGACCTTTTTTTCTTAGGGCATACTCCCTCATGGGTGAGCTCCCAATTCCTCACCCTAATCCCTAAAGTGGAGAATGTTGTAGAGATTCACCTATTCAAACCCATTTATATTATCAATTCCCTTTAAAAAATATCATTACCAAGCTTTGTGAAAATAGAATCTATTCTATCATCAAAAAAATTGTTTCTTAGAATCAATATGTTTTTGTTAAAGGAAGGTACATCCTAAATTGTAATGGTCTTCCCTAAAATGAACCGGCCTTTTGATAAAACTAGTATAGGTGAGATGTATCCATAAAACATGAAATTCATAAATATTTTTATTCCATTGATTGCAGTTTTATTTTCATAGTTTTTAGGAGTTTTGGATTTAATGACACTTTCATCCAAAGAATTAAATCACTTTTCAATTAGGCCTTCATCTCTATCCTTGTTAATGGCTATACTAGGGGTTAATTTAAATTATCTAGGAGTTAGAAAGGGAAACCCCCTCTCCACTATTATTTTTTTGATTTATAAGGACTACTTAATAAAATTATTCAATCAACTAGTGGATAAAAACAAGATTAAACCGATTCATGTTTCTAGGAATTTAAATTCCCCCACGCATCTCTTGTATAATGATGACATCATATTTTTTACAAGGTGACAAGGTAAATATAAATAACCTCAAAATTGAACTCTCAAAATATGAATATGTATCTATAAAAAACAATCATATTGAGTAAATCCTACATATATTTTGGAAATAGATCTCCTTCCAATAGAAAAACCAATATTATTGATGTTTTAGGAATTAATGAGGGGTCCCACCCCTTTACCTCTCTTGGTGTTCCAATTTTTGGGGAAATATCCAAATCTTGTTACTTTTCTACCATTTTTGACCAAATTCTTCACCAACTCTCCCCATGGAATGGTAAATGCCTCTCCATGGTCAGCTAGATTTTTCTAATCAAGTCTGCGATTATTTCCAAAATGGTCTATTCCATGATGGTTTATAAATGGAATGATGGTCTCCTAAAGAGAATAAATTTTTTGATTAAAAACTTTTTGTGGAGTGGGAACACTCTTGAAAGGAAGCTTATAACCATTCCTTTGTCTACCTATTGCAATACTTTGGATAAAGGTGGACTCAGCATCAAAAATCTCAAATTTTTGAATGATTCCTTACAAGTGAGACTCACTTGGAATTTTCTTCATAATAAATATTCCTCCCTTGACTTCCAAACAAACTGGTTTCTTGATAAATTAATGAAAGGAAAGATAATTTATAGGATCTTATCCATCTGGCCTACCATTAGGAATTATTTTTCCAACATCATGTTTAACTCTATATGGATGGCGAGGAAAGAATCTACCTTGAACTTCTGGCTTTCCAACTGGACAGTTTCCCCTCTCATTACTTTCGTATCCCCCACTTAATATCCTGAAAAATATAATAATACCATTAAATATATATTAACCTCTCAAAACTCTAAATTGCATGACAATATTAAGAAGTTCATTAAAAATTATCCCTTTTCCACCATTGATGATTTTCTAATTTGGGAACCTGCTCATAATGGCATGCTTGACTTAAGAAACATTTATGGTCACATTTTTAACAACTTTGAGAATAATTTGAGTTGGAATTTTTTTTTAATAAATTATGGTTAAATCCCTCGATATTCACTCATACCTATCTGCGAAAAAATATTGTCTTTCGAACTCAAGTAATTATTTTCTATAATTTTTTTCAATAAAATTAGTTCTTTGTTCTTTGAACAAAACACCACCATTTTAAAAAAAACATGAAATTTATGATATTATTAGTATAAAAGTTTGAATTGGAAATTCCTGAACCAATTTGAATGAACAAATATATATTTTATAAGTTACATTATATTTTTTTTAAATGTTTTTTTAAAATTTTAAACCCAAATTTGATATTTTATAACTAAGTTATATTTTTGAAAAAAATAATACACTATATATTTAGCATTTTGAAATTTATTTTTTTCACTTTCAGAAAATTAATATAAAAAATAGATTTAAATTTTTTAATCATTTAGTAAAAATTATATAATAAGGACCATTTATTTTTTTAATCATAAAAGGATATTTTACTAATGTAAAAACTAGTTACCGTAGAAAAATATAAAATGAAAAAATTAAAAAAAATAAGATTAAAGAGCCAAAAACATGTTTAAAAAATGTGTGGGAATGTGTTTTTGTGTCCCTGATAAACCTTTTAACCGCTACTCTTCCTTGTTTCAATATTTTGGAGCAACATTACTTGATATTGACTTTCGATTATTGATAATTTTTTAAATTTTCCAAAAAATCAATCAATTTTCACTTATAATAGGGGAACTATTCTACTTACTTCCCCTCACATGAAATCCAAATTATATAGACCAAAAATACACCCAAAACAATCCTAAATATTCATATCCACCTTCAAGAGGGTTATGTATTGTTAAAATATCATCCCTAAAAGGCCTAACCCCATTTTCAAAAAACATAATCATTGAAGTGGGGTATAAATTTATAACCTCTCCTTTCTCATATCTATATATTCATGAGAAATTTATATTCCTCAAAATCTAATACATCATATTAAAATGTTAACACAATTATCATTATCATACATTTATGTTATTATATTGTTTTTATAAGAATCAACAACTTTTCTCTTGTTTCTATGAAGAAAAACAAAACCATTAACTGTGCATTGTGAGGACTACTACCTCCATGAAGAAACGTGTTTAATTTAACTTCACCTCTTATAAAGGATGGTAAAAAATAAGAATTTAATAAATATAAAATATATATATATCACTCTTAAGTTCCTAAAATTTTAAACCATGAGACCGCTTTCTTCCTCCTTTAGAAAACTGAAATCAAGTTTCATGAATACTTGCATACTATTACCTCCATTGAACGATTCATTCTATTTTTTACTACCACCTTCATGGATGGTTTTAGATTATATTTTATAGTGAACCAATAATTTTATACATATTATTACATTTTTTAGTCTTATTTTCCATGAAAAAAATTCTAAAGATCGAAAAGTCTAGTGTCTTTAGAAGACTATGTCTATAATTAAAAAGTATGAATCTAAAATAAACAATATTTAAATTTATCTCCATAATTACATATTAACTCCCTTTGAGATACTAACACTTCATAGGATAACCTGGGGAATACATTGAATAATTAATTATCCAAAAATCATAGTAATGGAATAAATATGGGATTAAAGAAAAACATCTGTGTTATAATTAATAACATGAAAACACAAAAGGAAATACTCATGAATAAAAATATATAAGCTTATAATATAGAACAAGGAATCATATTATCAGGGAAATATAGGAATTTTGTGACAATATATAACATGACATAAACATGAGTGAAAGATAACTACTAAGACTATATCACATGGTGGACAGAATCCCATATTAGATTAGGTTTACTCCCTAATCCCATAAATAACATCTCATGAGACTAAAACATTACCAAAGGAATTTTATCACTATATAGGTGCATTAGTCATAACATTTTCATGAATATATTTTCCACCTAATGAATCAAACATAATTAATAAACATAAGGGTCTCCCATGGAAAGAAATTTGTATCTTAATTAAGTCATAAGACATAACTGAAGGGTGTATAACAATGGTATTCATGATATAAGGGATTTAAATCATTAATGGTCATTCATAAAGTAAAAAATAAGAATATATAATGAATACTTATGTCCAACTGAATTGAAAACAATAAATAGAGTGTCAAGGTAATTTTATAAAAGTGACACCTAACCATAGTTTTATGAAAAATAATAAAGAGACTTTAAAGTGGATAAAGTTATAATTATTTATATAAAACCAATAATGAATTGTGATTGTTTTTCATGATAAATTGAGTGATTTTATAAAATAATTGGAGGCTAAAAACATTTTATGGAGTGTTCTTGAAAATGGGTAAGAAAACAAGATGTTCCCTTTAATTGGGATTCCTTATCGAGTGCAATTGAGAAGGGACCCATTTAAAACAAGTAATTACACTTAAAAGAAATATAAATTTAGTTACATAAATATGTTTGGTTCATATAAACATAATATATGAAAATTATAAAAAAATTATTTGAAGATAAATTTATGAAAATAGAGATAAAATGTAACCCAAATAAATATGGAGGTTCCAAGAGATCCCTTACATTATGAATTACTTTAGTTAAATGTGATTAAAACTCATGCTTAGTGGTACAAAGAATGTTATAAATAAATACCAGAAATATATTTATATGTATCATATCATATAAAATTTTTATATAACCAATTAGCACCATCCAATTAATAATATATCATTATTACCATGGTTTCGAGTGTTAACTACTACATTTTCCAATGCATGTTTTGTCACATAGGATCTAGCTCATGTTCATGGGATATAGATTCATCATATTCAGAATTATATTAATTATTTATGGATAACATTTAATTTTTTAATACATTTTTATAACCATTATTGCAATATGGATATAGAAAATGAGTCTCATTGCTTCACAGAGACGGTAGGTTGTACGTATGCTCGAGTGACAATATAATCACCATAATGTTGAATGGAAAGAGAAATGGATGATACATTAATTTTAAAAAACCAATATAATTTCATATTTATCAGATATATATCCATTACTTCAATTATTATAACCATCCATGTAATTTTGTGATTAAAAAGAATTGAACTGCTGCGTGGAGATGGTAAGTCGTACGAACACATGTGTTGTGCTTTTGTTTTTCATAGGATTGATAAAAAGTGAAATATGGTTTTCTCATAATTATAATAAAATCTTAGTATAAATTAAGAAAATGGATTTATTATTTTATAATTGGTATAACATATTAAAAGGAGGTAGAAGAAGAAATAAATTTTAAACAGTCAATAAATACAATTACCTCTTTTGTGAAGGATCTCCTTTATAACTTCTATAAAGGGACCTAGGGTAGGTCCATTAAAAGGTAAAGAACCAATAAAAATAAATAAATATTTTTAGAAGAGAAATGGATATAGGATGGTCGATATTGATGACTCCAAAAGGTGTATGGAAGTGAAGGAAGGGATAGCTTTTATAATTGAGGTGAGTCGTACTTTTGGAATTTCTCTAACTATTAAAATATAATAAGGCTATTCTTGAGAAAAATTATTCCAAAGGGACTATAAATGAATATGGGATGAATTTTTATACTATATATTATCCCCTTTGAGCTTGTTTATTTTTTTCTAATTATTTAATAAAATATCAATCCCATAAAATACTATTATTGTCAAATATGATACTATTCATTACTTTGACTTTAAAATCATCAAGACAACAAGTAAAATTTGAACCATCTATTTTATATATCCTAAAAATGTAATTTCCATATATATAATTAGTGTATGACCTTAAATATCCCAAATTATATTTATTTTAAAATTTTTAATATCATTTATTAATTTTTCTATTAATTGAATATTTACTACATCATTATTTTGTAAAAATTTAAGGCAATTATTTATTCTCTAAATATTAAAACTAAATTACAATCACAAATATAAATCTTTTATATTTCAAAAAAAATATTTATATTTGATCATATCCTTTGGATAAAACAATATTTAAAATATTCTACTTATCAAAAACATGAGTGTGACATGTTTCACTTTTCTTTAAGTAAAATTTTATAAAGGTCATTATCTTATACATGTTGCCTAAAAGGGATATAAATTCAATACAAGAATTATTATAGTTGAAAAATACTTTAAAATTAAATTTTGGTAAATTTTTATGGAACTTTTTTAGTGCTTATCATATTATTGTAACTCTTAATTACCTAATTTATTGTTTACCGTGGTAACAATAATTACTATGGTTAGTATTCAAAATAGAAAAATAAAATGGGTCTATTTACTAAATTTGGACCTCCTGATTCCAAATATGGAATCAATTTTTCAAAAATCAAATTGAAATTATTAGAATTTAAATTAATATTAAATTGAAAAAACGCACCAAAAAACAATTTTGCCGAAAACTTTCCCTTTTAAGTATAGAATGTTTTTATACTGAATGTTGGTATAAAATTCATTTCCAATACCAAAATTTAATTATTTATAATCAAAATTAACTATTTATAGTTTATAACTAATCCAAAATATAATTTCACTTAGTAAATTATTTTTATTAAAATACTATTTTCAACGTAAATAAGTATTTTTCACTATTTATTAAAATTTCATAATTTTTTGAAAATTCTCAAAAGTTAATGCTAAGATAATTTTGACATTAGGAATTCAAAAATTAAGTTTATTTTTGAAAATAAATTTTATAAATTTTTCAAAATTAATTATATTTAGTTTCTCATAGAAGGAAATTAAATATTTTTTTGAAGAAAACTTGTTTTTTGAAGAATAAAATGAATTTAATAAACATTAGGTGATTATTTCCTATGAATAATATGGTTATTACAATTCATGCCCAAAAATTCAGTGGATAACTTATAATGGTTATGTTATAATATTAATATTTCAAATGTATATCATAGTTCATTAAAGCTTGGTGTTGTCTACAGTAGAAGCAACAAAAGATATCCAAAAATTCTTAAAAACTCAATGTGTTTTATTCTTCCCCCCCCCATGAAATTTCACCCTATAAATTTTTTTAAAATTCTAAACTGAATGTACGTAAGGGTACTAATCCTTCATCATTCCTCTGGTTCCCATGTTGCCTATTTTTATTTTTTGTTCCTCTCTTGTACTTTAACTAGATGAGTTATCTTATTGCATATAATATTTTCTCTATAGTCCAAGATCTTCACCAGATTCTCCTCAAAAGAGAGATCATTTTACAGATAAAACAAATCTAAATATAGTAAATGTGAGGGATCTAGTATTTACTTCCTATGGAGGGATTCTTGGAATACATCATGTACTTGAGACATGGTTGGTTGAAGTTCTAGTGAATATGACAAAACTCTAATGCGATAAAGAATATCAAAGTTGTTGATGTACCTAGACATAACATTTCCTTATCCCCAAATCTCATGAATCTCTTACATGGATATATGTGTAGGAATACCTTATCTCCACAATCAAACATTATGTATATCAATGATTGTCTGCATAAATTTTCAAGTGACTTTGTGGGCAGCCCTGATGTGCTGCTAAATGAACTTCACCTTTTATACCATATCTTTGACAATTTAATGTCCCAATAGCTTCTATTCAATGACTTCATCCCAGCATGTTTTTTTCTACGTCTCTTACCATAATGGCTTCAAGTTAAAATATTTGTATTCTTGAGTGGAAAGTATCTTTGTAAGTGAACATGGGATGTGGAAGATAGAAATCTCATCCTCCTTTAATGTTCATTGAGAAGTATCTCAAGATGTATTTCAATGGATGAATGTTCCACTCATAATTACCATCAGTTTGAGGGTCATAATCCATACTAAACTTGAGATTAGTTTTTATATTGTGATGGAATATTTTCTATAACATTAATGCAAATCTAGGATCTTGATCAAATATAATCTATAATGGTACTCCATGAAAACTAACCACTTCAATGATGTATATCTGTTCAATTTGATCAAGTGATAAGTACCCTTGAATTGAAATAAACTAAAGATTCTTTGAATGATGATACACAACAACCAATATTGCATTATTTCCAATATATGTCTTCATAACCCATTTTTCAAAGTCTATCGTGATGTTTTCCCATTTCCATATAGGTATAGTTAATGGTTGCATGAACCCTTTAGAATTTTTTCCTTTTATCCTTCCAACTACTGAAATTCCATGCACACTAATTTATTTAAGGGATCTCATTCTTCATATTATCTCATAAATAGTGCTCTTTTAGATCATGATGCATCTTTGTGCTCCTAGGGTGAATATAGAAGGTTTATCTATGTGCATTATTCAAAATATAAGTCTTTATCCCTAGATTTGATGGAGCATAGAGTCATAACCAAAATACTATGAATCCTTCAAAATTAATTTTGAACTCTATAGATTTCCCATTTCTGTTAGATTTCACCTTCTTCTGAATTTCAACATCATTTCTTTGATCATCTATTATCCTCTTAATAAGGGAATGATGATGAATAATTTGAGAAAAAAATGATGATGGTCCTTTATTTATGATTCCCATGACCATACTTTGTATGGCTTAGAATATTGGATCCTTCTCAATTCTCTTAACTGATAAATTCGTAGGATCCTTTATACTCAGAGAATCTTCCACGTTATTTGATTTACAAGGATGGTATTGGATTATAAAGTCATAATCCATGATGAGCTATAACCATATTCACTAGTGAATATAAATATCCTTCTATGTGAATATATATATTTGAGGCTCATGTGATTATTATATTTCTCATACTTATCCCCATATAGATATTGACACTAGATTTACAACACAGTGATCACAGTCGCAAACTCCGATTCATGAATAGGATAGTTTTTCACGTGATTGTTTATCTGATATGAAGATTGGATATTACTTTATCATTTTGCATTAGTACATAGTATAATACCTTCATTGATGTGTCACTATATACAAAAAATATTTCTCCACTTTTGTGATGTGTAATTACACAGGTCGAATGATACGCCTTCTTTCTAACTCTTTGAAGAAGTCTCCACATTTACTACTCCAAAAAAAAATTACTACCTCTAGAGTCAGCATGGTTAGTTAGTTCTATAATTTCAATAAGTTCCTCACAAATTGTTGTTAATACCCAACTAGACCAAGGAAACTATGTATCTCTACTACAGATGTGGTTATAGTCCACTCCTCGATTATCTTTGTTATAGAAGTGTTTATAGATATACTGCCGATGCTGATAACATTCTAGAAGAAATATTATTCTTCCTTATAGAAATCACATTTACTATACTTTGAATATAGTTTCTCCACTCATAAATTATTTATCATAGTATTCAAATGATCCTTAAGCTCCTCAATTCTCTTGCAGTAAATCTAAATATCATCTATAAAGACTAACAAAAATTTATCAAAGTAATATATAAATAATCTATTCATTAAGTACATGAATATTATCAAAATATTAGTGTGTTTAAAGGGCATCACTATGAACTAATATTGTTTATACCTCATCTGAAAGGCATCCTTTTAAATACCTTTCTTATTTACCTTTAATTGGTGATATCTTGACTAAATTTCCACCATAGGGAAATACTTGTCCCCGCAAATTTAATCGAAAAATTAATATATCCATTGATGGGAATACTTTTTCATTATCATGATTTTTTGAGATAATAATAATCTATAAATATGATCATTTATCCATCCTTATACTTGAATAAGAGGACTGGCGCACCCATAGTAAGGTACATAGGGATATTAAACCCTTGTCTATATTTTCTTGTAACTATGCCTTCAATTATTCTAACCCAATGTTGTCCATCCTATATGAAGTTTCTGATATGGGTAGAGATCTTTGTATAAGTTTAATTCAGATCTGAACACCTCATTCAGGAGGAATACTGGTCAATTATTTAAGGAACACATCGGTGTAGTCTCTCATATTGGGAATGCATGTAAGAATAATCCTATCCTTTACCACAATCATTTGAGTTATATATTCTTCCTCAAATAGAAATAATATCCACACATGATTTGATGATTCTAAAGAATATTCACCCACCTCTTTACACTTGTATAAAATTAGAGGATGTCTCGGGATGTGAAGAGTGATCTACCTATCCAAAAAATAGATATTAAATTTGTATAAAGACAACCAATACATGCCCAATATAGCATAAAAATCTACTAATGTATGTAAGAATAGATTTTTTGGGATGTTCATTCCACAAATATTGACCGGTAGGTGATATATACTTTAGATGAAATAATTTTACCATTTTTTATTCTCATAGAAAACTCAAATTCTATATTTTTTTGGTGGTGTTTGAATAATTCTACTAAACATGAATGATATAAAAGAATGTATACAACTAGAATCAATAGTATGTTAATTATTCTTGAATGAATAACCATCATACATGTCACCACATCACTTTCAAACTCCACCTCAATATTAGTTATATAAAATTCCCTTACTTTCTACCATGGAGGTTTTGATCACTGATTTTCTCTAAAAAAACCCTTGTCTTAAGGCATTAGATCACATAATTCTCATGTTCCTTACAGTTGAAACATTGTATTATATTATTTTTTATGTGAACCTTCATTTATTCCACTGAATTAATGGTATTTTTCAAATCCATTTGACAATAATTAGTTTGATGCCCCACTTTTCCACATTTGAATAATCTCACAAATCCCATTAGATAGTTCCCAATATTCTTCTTACAACCCATTTGAAATGTGGGATGTTGGGTTTTCATTCCAACATGGTATTTTTTGTTGATCCTCCCATATTAAACTCCATACTCCTCTTTTTATCCCCAATCCCATAAGACCACTAAGAGTCTCCAATCTCTATCTCGACCTTAATAAAACAGTTAAAAATTTCACCATAGTTATCAATGTATCAAATTTCAAATTATTTTTGTAGAATTGAAATTACATTACTAAAGATGAAATCCACCTTTATTGTAGTGTTCATGATAAATATTTGGGAATTTCATGAAAGGCTTGTAAATTTTTCCTCATACGCTCCAATAGAATCATATTCCTTTTGCTTCATCTTGAGGAACTCCATCTCCATCTTAAGACAGCGAGTTAGGGGAAAATATTTATTGAAAACTATTTTCTTGAATCCTTCCCAACCCATGGAATCAATTCCGTTTTTAGAATTTGTGTTTTGGATCAGTTTCCAACACTTATCATCATTTCCATCAAAAATATATGCCTTAATTATGAATTTCTCTTCTTATGAGTATTGAACGGTCTATTTTATATTCCCAATAGAATTATTCCATTGTTCTATGAGAGGATTAGAATATCCACAAAATTTAGGATACCATTTTTTCATAATGGATTAGACCATAAAAATATATATCTTAGGGTAAGTTTGGTGTTCCACATGATTCATGTTATTATTCATAACATGATCATGTTGAGCCAATATTTTCATTAAGTTATCATCGCATGTTCCAAACATGTTTGGTATCTCATTATTAAAATCATCACATTTAATACCACATTTTTTGTAAGAAAAAGTTATACTATTATATACATTAACTAGAAAAATCATAGGGATTGAATACATAAAAAATGATTATATAAAAAGGAAACTATGTACATAGAAGGATAAAATTTTAAATAAAATGTATATACTAACATGTGATTCCCTATGTTTCAATATAATAATCCTTGGTGATAAAATTATCCCTTGGATTATTACTAATGTTTTGTAGTCATAATCCAAATAAAAATTACTAGATTGTTCCTTTGATACCAACTACAAATACCCAAGCCTTTTAAACATATTATTATATTATTTTAAGCATAATTATCAGTTAAATGAAAAATGAGGATCTAAAATTCTAGTTTCTTTGGAATTCATGGTGCATAATTAGAAAAAATGAAACTAGAATAATGAATATTTTTATTCATATAAATAATGAGCTCCTAACTCCCTTTGAGCTCACATAACTGTATATAATAACTTTAAGAACACGTATACAAAAGAATGTGTGAAAAATTCCAATAAGGGAATACACATGGGATTGAAGCATAACACATGAGTTATAAGGAATAACATGATAACATAAAAAGGATTGCTCATGAATAAACACATGGAAGCATATAATGTAAAACATGGAATCATTTGATAATGGAAAAAATAAGAATTTGTAAGTAATACATAACATGACATAAACATGAGTCAAGGATAACTTTCAATATTATATCACATGGTGAACAGACTCCCATAATCGATTATGATTACTTATTAATTCCATACATTACCTGTAAGGAGACTAAAACATTACCTAATGCATTGTAGATCTATCTGGGATTTCCCATTATAAGATGTTCATGCATGTTTTTTCCACATAAAGAATCAAACATATAGAATACATATAAATGGAAAATGATGGAAATAAATGGGTATCATAATCATGTCACAAGGCATAACCAAAGGGATTATAATAATGGTATCCATCAAATAAGGGATTAAATTAATTCATAACATTCATAAAGAAGCAATATGAATATATAATGAATAGTTATGTCCAAATAAACTAAAAATGGAATGAGAGTGGCTAGGTAACTTTAGAAATGTGCCACACAACCATTGTTTTAGGGGAAAAAATAAAAATTCATTAAAGAGGATAAAGATATAATTATTTCCATAAAACAATAGAATGAACTAAAATTGTTTTTAATGATAAATTGAGTGATTTTAGAAAAATATTGAAGGATTAAAATAGTTTATGAAGTGTACTTGAAAAAGTGTAGGAAACATAGAAGTTCCCTTTTTCGGATTTTCTGATCGAGATGAATTCACAGTGGAACCTTTTAATACATTTAATTCCCTATAAAATAAAGTTTAATTGAGTTACATAAATATTTTTGTTATATATAGATAGAATATATGATAATTATATAAGAATAATGAAGTAATAAATTGAGGTAAAGAGATATAAATCCCAACCCAAAGAAATTTGTAGGTTCAAAGAGACCCCTTACATTGCACTTTCCTTCAGTTTAATATTACTTATCCACCTGTATAAGGGTTGAAAAAAATGTTATTAATTTATAAAATTACTATATTAATATTTATTATATCATATATATTTCTTATATAACCTATTACCAACCTCTCATTATTAATAGTTCATTAATACTATTAATTCAGCTCTTAACTGCTTCATTTTTCATGCATGTTTTTTTCACTTAAGCTCTGGTTCATGTGCATGGGATATAGATTCATTGTATATAGAATTTTATTAATTTTTTAAGTATCATGTTTAATTTTTTTATTCATTTTTATAACCATGATTGATAGTTGGATATGGAAAGTGAGTCGCATCACTTCGTGGAGATGGTAGGTCGTACGTATGCACGAGCGACAATATCATTATTTTAATTTTGAATGGTTATAGAAATTGATTATAAATTAATTTTTAAGAATAAATATCATGTCATAAGTATCCTATATATTAATTATTTCCATTATTATAACTGTCTAAGTCAGTTGGTGATGAAAAATGAATTACACCGCTACATGGACATAGTAAGTTGTACATATTCACGTGCAGTGATTTCATTTTCCATAGGATGGTTAAAAGGTGGAATATTTTTTTATCATAATAATATCAAAATCTCAGTATATAGATGATATTGGGCTATTATTTTAGGATTAATATAACATATTTAGATGAGTTATAATAAGTAAATTTGAAATAATCATTAATGGCGTTATCCAATTCTATGAAGGAACTCCTTTATAATTTCTCTTAAGGGAACTAGGGTAGGTATTTAGGAATGGCCAGAACCCCAAAAACATAAATATGGATTTATTTAAGAGAAATGGGTAGAGTATGACCAAGATATATGGATCAATGTGGTGAAAATAAGTGAAGTAATAGGTTCCCTTTAAATAATATGGTTAGGGGAACTTTTGAATTTCTCAAAACAATAAAATATAATAAGTCTATTCTAGATCCAAATTCTTCAAAATATCCTATTAATGAATAAGGTATGTCATTTTAGTCCATATATTATACTATTTGGTCCAATTTAATATTGTTATGATTTATAAATAATTTAATAAAATATTAACCCCATAAAATATCATCATTATTATATTTGATACTATTGATTACATTTTCATTAAAATAATCCAGAAAAGAAGTTGACTTAGAAAAAACTATTTTATTATATCCTAATATTTTCAATTTTGTAACGTCCCAGATCCGGGTGCCGCCCAAAGGTGCCATGAAATCAATTGGTCTCATGACCTCAAGTGCATTTACCCAAATGCCAGAGGCTGCTAACTAGCAGTGTGGGACAAGGTGTGATATTGGGGAAACTATACCCTCATTGGAAGAGTATAAACGGTGGAAAACAAATAGTAAAAATAGCGGAAGTAGTAATACCATACAACAGAAAAAAATATCGGAACACTGAAAGTAAATCCAATAGAATCCACAATGTATATATATGATTCATGGAATATGTATCTAAGAAAACAACCAAAAAATTCACAATGCTAGAAATAAATATAGAAACCAATGTACAAAAGAAATAGTAAACTCTAACCCAATCATAAGCCTCATCTTGGTCTCATGCTCTCCAGCTCCTACAACAATCATGTACCTAATGAAGAATGGTACTTTCCCTTATCTATACCTACAACCATATAGTATGTTTGGGTCCAAAATCATGACCCAAACAGGGTGCGAGATGACTCTGAGTAGGCAACCACCAAAAGATGTGTGCCTAACTATCAGTAAACATATATAGTATGCAATATGTAGAAATTAATAAATAAACAAGGAACTACTCAATGTAAACAATATTACAGTTTTCAATTAAATTCATTTATATTTATTATTCATCCTTTGAATCATGTAATCTTGGGATCTATCCTAAGATCTATATCCCCCTATGTAATAGTAAAAAAATAGATCTTTCAGAAGACCATCTAAAAAATAAGTAATACTGAGTCCAAGATTGTGCTTTGGTATAGGAGACTCATCACAATCATTCAATTATTCAATAACAACCCTTAGGGAATTTTCTCACAATCTAATCCCCCTGGTCTACTATACAACAATTCATTTAATAATAAGCCTCTGGGAAGCTCCCACGGTCTAACCAATTTGGTATAATATATCACTAATCATTTACAAACGACCACCTGGGAAGCTCTCATGGTAAATACCCCTTGGTCAACATATCATCAATAAATTATAAATGACCACATGGTAAGCTATCACATTCTAAACCCTCAGGTCGATGGACACCTTGAAGCTATCATAGTCAATACCCTGGGTCAATATAATAGTGAAACATACATAAATGACCCTACCTTAGGAAGATCTCAGAGTCAAATTCCACTTGTTTAAACTTCCAAAATGCATATCACATGCATCTCATATAATCAGTAACTCCATCATAAAAAAACAAGGCATAGAAAACAAGGAAAACTAAACAAAATGGTCATAAATAGTCAATCAAGGGAAAAGCACCCAAAGGGTGTCCCATAACCAAGGTATTTATCCTTATGCATATGAAACTACCCTTTATCAATCCAAAAAACCATAATAGGTAATAAAAAAGGTTTAATTTCAAAACATGCAATACCCCAAATGTGGGTCTACAACACTTTTATCATATATAATCCAAGATGAACAAAGAAAGGCACCAAACACCAACCTCGATGTCACACGATCAATATTAATGGACTTCAGATAATGAATCAGCCTATATCGGCATAGATCTAAAAAAAGATGAAAAAATACAAACCTTAAATAACTCACAATAGATGAAGAATCAAGAAGAAAGACTCTAGGGGTTTTGAGAACTCATCGGTGGGATTCCAATCCACCTAACGATGTCTCAATCAGAGCACATATAGAGAATCGGGAGGGGTTCAAAATTCTTTGGTCATTCTGTCGCTCTCTTATACGAACCACATGGAGAGGAAGATAGTTCCAAACATCAGATGTGACCTCACACTGATATATCAATTAAAAATAAATCTATATAGAGTGTTCATTAAATGTACATGCCATGTAGTAACCTTAACTCTCCCCCCGCCATAATCAGTCTTCCAAGTCAATACATGACGATGTACTCAGCTGTTACATGGCCAGTACGTGGCTATACATGGAAACTAGGTGAACAAAATGTACTCATAAGTACACAGCATGTACTCATAAATACATACTATGTACACATAAGTACACGACATGTACTCAGAAAAACCTCATTTCTTATATTTCTTCAAAAACCACCCATAATAAAGATCCATACCGGAAATGAAGATCTATATTCTTACAAACTCCCCCCTTAAATAATTTCTTCCTTGAATTTCCCTTATGAGGGTGGTGAAGAAGAAACTAAGAACAACTTTGGACACTGTGATTGTATATTGGCCTCTCCCTCCCAAGTCTCGTCCTATACTCACCCATGTTTCTATAGCACCCATTCCAGAGGAATAGACCATCCATGGAGAACCTTTGTGTTGTGATCCACAATATGAATAGGTTTCTTCTAAAAGGATGCATCCACCTCCAACTCAACCTCCTCAGGATGAAAAACATGATATGGGTCTGAAAACTAACATCTTAGCTGAGAAATATGGAAGATGTCGTGCATATCACGATACCTCTGAGGTAACTACAAATGATAGGAAATCGGGATAACTCTCTTTAAAACCTCAAACGGACCAATGTATCTCGGGGAAAGATTCCACTATCTATTAATCCTCCTATGTCCCAACATCAGTGTGACATTCATGAAAACCTAATCTCTGACCACAAACTCCATAGGTCATCTCTATCATTCAGCATAAGATTTATGGAGAGATTGTGTAGTAAACATCCTCTTCCAAATCAACTCTACATGCTCAATGGTCTCTTAGACAAGACGAGGTCCCAGCATAGCTACCTCTCCTACCTCCATCCAACATAGAGGTGATCGACATGGCCTACCATACATATCCTTATAAGGTGTCATCTGAATCATTTCCTAAAAACTATTATTGTAGGGAAACTCCACCAGGGGTATGTGTTTCTACCAAGAGCCCCTGAAATATAGGATTCATGCTCGGATCATGTCCTCCAAAACCTGAATCATGCACTCAGAATGAAAATCTTTCTAGGGATGTTATGTTGTACTAAGAAGTACATGTGTACCTAAATCCCTTTGTAGTCCCTACCAAACATGAGAGGTAAACCCAGTGTCCCTATCTGAAATGATAGAGTGCAGAACCCCATAAAACCGTACAATCTCCCAGATGTAAAACTTTCCATGTTCATCAATAATGATGGTTTCCTTGATCGGAAGGAAATTTGAAACCTTTGTGAGTCTGTCAACAAAATCTCATACAACATCATTTCCCTGAGGCGACATTGGTAATCCCATCACGAAATCTATCATGACATCATTCCACTTCCACTCAAGAATGGGTAACTTCTGTAATAGCCCCACAAATTGCTTATGCTCAACCTTTACCTTCTGACATATAGAACATCTCATAACAAACCCATCTACATCCCTCTTCATACCTGGCCAGGAATAATGATGATGTAGATCTCGATGCATCTTGGTGACACCAGGATGAACTGCCCATACGGAGGCATGAAAATCTCATAATAACTCCTTGTGTATGTCTATTGACACTCATACGCACCCATGAAACCAAAAAACCTCATCATCACCTATGGTCCATCTAGGAGTAGGGTCCTTTCCTGAAACACTCTCCCTTAGGACTAGGACTTCAGAATATGATAGTTGCCTCATTCACAATTGATCCAGTAGAGTAGAGGTAACAACTATATAAGAAAGAAAAGATTTCCCCTATTTTTCATGCACCTCCAAATGCATCTCAGAGAACAGAGCCACAATCTTCCACTCACAGCTATCCTCCTGAACTTCATGTATCTGAGTTCTCCTGCTCAAGGCATCAGCCATCACGTTGAATTTCCCATGCATGTATGCAAGTTGAAAGTCAAAATATTGATGGTTCTAAACCTACATTCACTATCTCAAATTCATATCATGTTGAGTAAATATATGCTTGAGGATTTTGTGGTCAATGTACACCAAAAAATTCTCTCCCAAAAGATAATGTTTCCAATAGCACAAGGCATGAACAACTACAGCCAACTCGAGATCGTGTGTCAGGAAATTCCTCTCATGTGGCCTCATCTATCAAGAACCATATAAAATTACTCTTTCCCCCAACATAAGAAATACTCCCAGACTGATACCTAATTCATCATAGTAAATTATGTAACTCTTTCCTGGCTCTGGAAAAATTAGTATCAGTGCTGAATTCAATCTTCATTTAAACTCTTGAAAGGCTGAATCGCCGGAATATATCCACAAGGACTTCACACCCTTCTTAGTTGGGCCCTCCATTGGATCTTCTAAGTGTGAAAATTCCTATATAAATTGTCTGTAGTAACCATACAGCCCCAAAAAAACTCCATACCTCAAAGACGTTCTTTTAATGCTCCCAAAAAACTACTGCTTCCACTTTCTTTGGTTCTACTGATACTCCTGTCTCTGAGAAGACGTGACCCAAGAAATGAATATAGTCCATCCAAAAGTGTAATTTTGAGATAATATCATATAACTGATTCTCTCTTAGTGTACTCAATACGATTTCAAGATGGATGGCATGGTCGTGTTGATTTCTAGAGTACACCAAGATATCATCCACAAAGAAAACCATAAAAATCCATGTAAAGATGGAACAATCAGTTCATCAGTGCTATGAAAATTGATAGCGCATTCATGAGACTAAACAGCATAATCAAATACTCATATATACCATAAATGATCTGAAAGGTTGTAAGAGGAATATCTAATGGTCTAACACGCAACTGATGATAACTGGATCTCAAGTAAATATTATAGAACACATGGGATACTCAAATCTGATCAAAGAGATCATTGATCCTCAACAAGGGATATCATTTATTGACCATCAACTGGTTCACCTTTTGATAATTCACACAATATCTCAAGGTATCATCTTCCTTATTTTCAAAAAGGACAGGTGAACCCCAAGGAGAAGTATTAGGTCTGATGAAACCCTTTTCCTGCAACTCCTCTAACTACTTCTTTAGCTCTTGTAACACTAGTGTATCCATCCTATATAGAGGAATGAACACCAGTTCTTCTCCTAGAACAATCTCAATAGAGAAATATACTTCTCTCTCTACAGTTAAACTTGAAAAGTTCTCCGAAAAGATATCTATGAAATGATCCAACACTGGAGGAAATTCCATCTGTGAAGTCCCCCGGTCATCCTGATATAAACTAGAAATATGGGCTGAAATTCCTCCCATCTAATGATTCTCGGGTCCAACTATGCTCACCTAGACAACCCATTCTCCCTTGTGTAGAAAAGACCCACCCTCTGGTGAGGTGAAACTCACCCTGCAGTGATAGCAGTTAACAAAGGCCTGAAAGGAGACCAAACGATTCATTCTAAGAATGAAATTGATGCATTTCATCTCTAAGACTTAAAGGTCCCATAAGAAATTATACCCACCAACCTCAAGAGGGAACTCCTTGCGCTAATGTACACTAGTCATCCTAATACCCAACTAAGTGTCTAGCAACATAACATCATCATAAGTTAAGATATAGAGCCCAGGTCTCTCTACAATAGATACAGATATAAAACTATGGGAAACATCTATATCAAAATGAGTAGAAGCTAAAACTAAGGCAACTAGAATCATACCTCTAACCATAGAGGGTCTGGGATCCTGCTCCTGCTAGGACTGTTCCACTATAAAAGTATGACCTATATTGTGGCCCTACGACCCTTCATGTACACCTTGATCTAGTCCACCCTACAGTCGTTGAGATCCTGCCATCTGGCTACCATGGCTGTGACCACCTCCTTAGCCATAAGAACCTGAATTCCCTGACTGATGAGAAATTGGTGGTCCTAATCCTAAATATGGAGTCATAACAGATCCCCCCTCACTTGTTTCTTGTGAGAACTTCCTGCAAAAATGTTGAATATGACCCATTCTGCTGCAATATTGGCACTCAATTGGTTCCTTCGAGTAGTGTGGTCTTGTATTCCCACTCTTCCTGCACTGGTATCACACCACTTTTCTACGTGAAGAAACATCCTATGAAATCTCCCTGTGGAGCTTACTGGTATCGGTCGAAGGAGTACCAACCTTGGATGCAGAACCACCTAGGATCATAGCTCAAACTCCCTTAGATTTTTCTCAGTAATTAACATCTGATTTACTATAGAATTAACTGAAGTTAGCCTAAATACATTCACCTAAGATCTGATGTCGTACCTGAGCCCATCCACAAAACACCGAGCTAGTGATAACTCATCACCTCCCAAAATAGGTGTGAAGCGCTAGAGCTCTGTAAAATGAGAAGATTAATTTATCCCGGAAAGAGCGCCCTACTCTAGATTCCTGAACTTCTGGGCTTGGTCTGCCCTCAACATCTCAGGTAGAAGTAATCATAAAAGGTCCTCTAAAACTCTTCCCAAGGAATATCCCAACAATTTCCATCTTGTGAGATAACATCCCACAATCCCTTGGTGGAACCACATAGCATGTATGTCGTAAACTTCACCCTCCTCTCCGGAGGCATCTAGAGATGCTAGAAGATAAAAAATATGGCCTTTAACCATGAATATATAGCCTATGGTCCTCCATCCCCTAATAATGTGGGAGTATGTTGCTGCTAGAACACCCACGCCAACTCTGCCATAGTTGGGGTAGGACATGGTGCTCCCTAAAATTTCTGAATCATCCTCATAAATCTTTCACAAAACTATGCATCACCACCTGCATTCGGTATAACAGTTTGTTCCATGATGGTAATGATGGGAGGATATACTAGTAGTCCCTAGATTACCATTTCTAGTGTCTATTCACCGCCATGTACCCAGCGTATAACCAGAGGAAATCTTGGTGGAATGACTCTGTAAGGTCAAGCACATGCCTCGGTTCTTGATTAATGAAAACTGAAACTCAAGAGTGCAATAATGGAACAGGTAAATAAAGCATTAATGTTTTTCAAAAGAGGATTACACGGTGTGTAGAACCACTACACGGTGTGTTCCCTTATACCTTGACATGGGCATGTATCCCAGCCAACCTGGTCATGTAACACCCATACACACGACATGTTTTTCATGAGACACGACATGTACTTGAATTTACTCTCTTTCCCAAGTTCTTCTACATGGATAAAACTACACGGTTCTTCTAATGTAACACTACAAGACGTGCACACTCTAGACATGGAATGTTCCATGTAAGTTCCATCCACCCGTGTTGTTAGTCACATGGCCAGATACATAGTTGATTACTATATAGTGTGTATAATCTTGACACATTGTTTACCACCCAAGATTCATCCACCCATGTCGTTAGTCACATGGACGGATACATGGAATTTTACAGCACGGTGTATATTCCAAGTACACGGTGTGTTCTACAAAACATTTATCAACCTCATGTCTCTTCTCACACAGTCAGTCACATGGTCAAAAACTACACATCATTTATATATGGTACATGGAGCGTACTTAAGAAAATTCATTTTTCCTGAATATAAGAACACATTGCATGTCTTCATAGCATCACACACTGTATTGTCTGGGTTTCCAGACATTAATCCTCTGAATCTTCTCTGGGACCCTCAAAAACATAAAATTTTTCCAAGGCATATCATGTTCTGATCTATGAGGGCCCATACTCTCCAGGAAGCAATGTTCTGCATCCTTATACATATCATAAGTTAAAAGAATTTAATTAAAGTTCAAACATGATCCACCAAATTCTGATCCAAGTGGGCCCATAACACCTCAGGGACAAAAGCATGGTGTCCATAAAAATAAAACTTTACGTATAACAATACCCTATCAAAATAGTAGGTATTTCTATCCTGACATCTATCAAAACGACATGCATATCTTGCACAACATCTATCGCAACATCATGAAAACAGTAATGCACCCTAAATGTCATGATAAGAATGCATGACATGTGATCTATAGAAAGTTCTTATATGATGAATGAAATGGAATACCCTCATCTCATTGGGTTGTAACAGAAATAGAACCAAAATGATATCAATCATAACAGCACAAAATAAGTAAATCACCCAATGGTGAAATCAAATCAACTCTAACAATTTCAAAACCAGAACAACTGCAATATTCAACGTAACTTGGATTTTCCCTTTACGCGGGTTAGCTACTCCTACGAAAAGTTGATTACCAACTACCAATTCCTTCTTGTTACAGTATATACACTCCTAATAGAAAGGAAAAGTAGAAAAGAAACTCATCTAATACCACTTTGTAATGTCCCGGATCTGGGTGCCACCCAAAGGTTCCCCAAACCCGGTTGGTCACATGACCTCAAGCACATTTCCCCAGAAACCAGAGGCTATTGACTAGCAGCAAGGTCCAAAGTGTGATATTGGGAAATATATTCCCTCATTGGAATATTATACACAATAGAAAACAAATAGTAACAATAGTGGAAGTAGTAATATTTTACAACAAAATTTAACAGCGGAAGACAGAAAGTAAATCCAACAGAAGACACAATGTATATATATGATGCATGGCATATGTATCTAAGAAAACAAACAAACAACTCACAATGTTGGAAAGAAATAAATAAACCAATGTACAAAAGAAATATTAAACTCCAACAACATTTCAGGCCTTAGCTTGGTCTCATTCTCTCCAACTTCTACACCAATCAAGTACCTGATGAAGAAGTGTGATTTCCCTTATCTATACATGAAACCATGTAATTTTTTTGAGTCCAACATCATAACCCAAATAGGGTTTGATATGAATCCTAGTAGGAAACCACCAAAATGCCTATGCCTAAATGTCAGTGAATATATATAGCAGGAAATATGCAAGAATAGAGTAATAAACTAGGAAGTACTCAAAGCAAACAGTCATATAGTTTTCCATTACATTCATTTACATTTATTATTAATCCTTTAAATCATGTAATCTTAGGATCTAGCCTAATATCTATATCCCTTATGTAATAGTAACAACCCAGATGTCTCAAAAGACCATCTAAACAAAACAAGTAAGGCTGAGTCCAAGCTTGTGCTTTTGATTGGAAGAACCATCATAATCATTCAATTATTCAATAACAACACTTAGGTAAAGTTCTCACAGTATAATCCCCTTGGACTACCATAAAACAATTCATTTAATAATGACCCTCTAGGAAGCTCTAACAGTATAACCCCTTTGGTCAAACATAGCACTAATAATTTACAAATGACCACCTCGGCAGCTCTCAATGTCAATACCCCATGGTCAACATAGTATTAAAAAATTATAAATGACCACTTAGGTAGCTCTCATGGTCTAAACCCCCAGGTCGATGACCATTTGAAAGCTCTCATAGTAAATACCCATGGGTCAACAAAACAGTAAAACATACATAAATTACCCTACCTTAGGAAGCTCTCACAGTAAAATTCCCCATAGTAAAACTTCCACAATGCATATCACAGGAATATCATATAATTAATAAATCCATCCTAACAAAAAAGGCATGGAAAACAAGGAAACCTAGACCAAACGGCCATAAATAGTCGATCAAGGGAAACATAGCCTAAGGGTGTCCCATAACCAGGGTATTTAACTTTATGCATATGCAACTACCCTTTATCAACCAACCAAACCATAACTGTAAATAAACAGGGTTTAATTTCAAAACACACAATACCCCAAATGTGGGTATATGGCACTTTTGTCATATATAATCCAAGATGAACAAGAAAAGGCACAAACCACTAACCTTGATGTTGCACGGTTGATATTCCTGAACTCCGGTCCTTGAATCAGCCTAAATCGGCATAGATGTACAAAAAGGTGAAAACTTACAAACCTTTAATAACTCGAAATAGAGGAATAATCAGGAAGAAAAACACTAGGGGGTTGATAACTCACAGTTGGGATTCCAACGCACCCAACGGCATCTTAATCGGAGCTCGGATGGTGAATCGGGAGGGGTTTGAAGTTCATCGGTCATATTGTTTCTCTCCAAAATGAACCACATGGAGAAGAATATAGTTCCGGACATGAGACACAACCCCTCACCAATATATTAATTAAAAATAAAACTACCAAACATGTTCAATAAATGTATATGTCGTGTAGTGTCCTTAACCAGCCCCCACCTTATTCAGTCTACCATATCACCATATATACATGTACTCGGCCATTACATGGCCAGTACACGGCTGTATGTGGCAACCGAGAATACAGCATGTACTCATAATTACACAACATGTACATAGAAAAACCTCATTTATTCCTTTTCCTAAAAAACCTGATATCAAGATCCATAAATGAAATGAAGATCTGGGTTCGTATAATGTTCATCTGTAAAATTCATGGATCGAATTAAATATCTAAAATTATATTTATTTTAATATTTTTAATATCATTTATTTGATTTTTCCCTTAATTGAATAATTATTCCATCATAGTTTTGTAAGAATTTAAGGTTTGTTTTTATTCACCAAAAATTAAAAATAAATTACTATGATTAAAATAAATATGTTATATTTGAAAATAATATTTATACTCAAACATATATTCTGGATAACACCATATTAAAAATGTTGAATTTTTCAAAAACATAATTGTGAAATGTTTAACTATTCATTAAATGAAATATTATAAAGGTCATAATATTATACCTGTGGACTCATATGGTCATAAATTAGACCCTTTAATGATTATGGTATAAATGTAATCATTCAATAAAATTGGGGCCAGTGTTTGGGTAATTTTAGTCCTTATCATATTATTTTTACTCTTAATTACCCGATTTACCTTTTACCATGGTAAAAAAAATTAATAAAGTTATTGTTCATATTGAAAAAAATGGTTTTATTTAATAAATATTTAAATCTAGATTAATTATATTTAATTCATTTTTAAGAATTAAGAATATGGAATTTAATGAATTTAATTTAATATTAAACCAGAAAAATGCAATGAAAAAAAAATTCTAAAAAAATCCCTTTTAAGTATGAAATATTTTTATACTAAATTCATATATATAATTAATTAAAAAGACCAAAATTAAATCATTTATAATAAGAAGGAATTTATTTAATTTTAAAACTAATCTGAAATATAATTTGATATTGTAAGTTATTAAAAAGAAAATATAGTTTACATTGTAAATCAGTATTTTTTAATATTTAGTACAATTTCAAACTTATTGAAAATTATAAAAATTCAACCAATTATATATTTTAAAGTATGAATTCCAAAATGAATTTTATTTTTTCAATAAAATTTTTTAGAAGTGTAAAAATTAATTATATTTTTTCATAAAAAGAAATAAAATCATTTTCTAAAGAAAACATATTCTTGATGAATAAAATGACTTTACTAAAAATTCAGGGTTTATTTCCTAGTAATATATAAATAAATATATTTCATATTATGTATATTCATTTTCATAACTACTAATCTTCTGTCTAGTTTGTAATGGTTATGTTAGACTAAAAATGTTTTTATAGTATTTCATGGTTTGTTTAAACTCGGTTTTGCATGCAACACAAGCTATATAAGAAATCATAATATTTCATAAAAACATAGTTTTTAAATTTTTAATGTGTATTTATGATATATATAGATATATTTAATATATATCATTAATATGGGTCTCTATTCATAAAAAATTAACAATAAATATAAGTTAATCCATTGATGTTGGAAAATAACTTGAAACTAGTTCCACGTCGACTTCTTCATCCAAAATCCTAACTAAAACACCCATGTGATGGAATTATAATATTGAAAGTTTTTATAAAACATCAATTCCATTTCATTTAATGGTCTTTAAATGATTAACATTCATTGAAGAAGAAATATAGACACCAATTTTTTGAACCTAGTCCAAGACAATGATGATTATTAACACCCAATGATGAAAAATGATTAGAACAATATAATAATTTAACAGAATTATTATTAATGAAGATTAAAAAAGGATTTATATTTGAATAATGATAGAAAATATGTATCTAAAATTTTTATATTTATAATAAAGGAGGTTTATAAACTTCTGAGAAAATCAAGGGTAAAGGTGTGGGACTGAAAATAAAACTCCTTTCTTTGAATTATACAAATTTCTTATTGAACTTACTCAAAGACCTTCCATTTTGAATGATATACACTCTTTTATTTCTATGGAAAATATTTTTTACCCATATCTGAATCCATGAAATATTTTATTTTGTTTTATTTAAAAAATAAAGGATACTTTTTGAAAATAGATTCATAACAATAAATTAAATCGATGAATATTAAATATTTTCAAGAAAGCACTTTTAATTATTTGATTTTAATTTTCCTATCTATATAAAATATGATCTCCCTATAATTGACTATGTTTCAAATTTTCACACAATATTGTTCATAACTTATGTAATTATTTTGAGTGATCATGTTTTCTGTATAAATGTTTTAGCTCATGATGTTATTTTATACAATTTGGATGTTTTATAAAATACATTTTTTACATGGGGTCTATTGGAAAAGTGAATGATTTCAATTTGTATATTTTTTGAATTCTATTTATTTTACATGGATTATATAAAAAATTTGAAAAAAAATTATTTAGAATTTTTTCAAAATATAATTTTTTTCTTTGGTTTCATTGTAGAGTGAAACGTGAATAATGTTTAAGTGACACACATAAATGTGGATGAATAAAAATTTGTGTCTTATATCTCCCTAAAATTAATTGGTTAATAGTTTATATATCATGGGATAAGTATTCACGAGTATATTTTATGTTCTTGAAATCATGGGAACCGATGTTATTTCTCATGAAAGTAATGTTTCCTTGTGAAAATGTATGTGTAAAATTTAAAAGATATTATTCATAATGATATTTTTCCCTAATGAATTATGGCTTATGTTAAATAATTATAATCCATGTTATAGATATTATGATTCTTTTTTGATATTTTGTGTCTATATGCTCATATTATCAGTATTTTAAGAATCAATTATGGTTAATTATTATCCCCCATGATGTTATTACTTTTCTATTCTACTTATGTTTTTCACATAATATTATGAACTTGTCCTTGATGAAATATTTTTTCATTTCTTAATGAGTGTTTGGGATCACCCGATTCTTATGTTTTCACTCCCAAGGTTTTGAGCATGAGTCTTTCTAATGATATTTATTTTATATGGTCAATTATAGTTCCATTAAATAGAAATGATCCCATGTTTTATAAAATCAAATTACAATATAGCTAGTCCTGAAGGACACTGAACCTATCAGTCCTTGGGTTATTATTATTTTTTAAATGTATTGTTATAAATCATGAAAAAAAATGTAAAATAAAATGTTTTTTACTTGGGTATCTATAATTATATTCACAAGTACATAAAAAATTAATTTATATTATGTAATTACATGAGTAAACACTTGATATTATAATGAAACACATTGTATATAAAAAATAATCAGATCCATTTGACCTATTAATTGGATTATTTTTCTTTTCTAAATTGGTTGAAGATATTTGGCCCCTCTATTGAGTATCCAGTTCTCATCCATGTGGTCTCCTTTAACATATTGTAAAATATCAACATTAGGAACACCTTGAAATAACTACAATGTCCGATGTAAAGGGTCGTCCTCAACAGCATTTTTCTTGAACTTGTCTTCAAGGAATGCTTCATCCAAACTTAGTGTATACCTATATAACAAATAAAACACAATAATATTTCTTTAATTATTAAACCAAAAAATATATTTAGGTATGAAAGTTATATATCATCTAAAAACATTATTATAAATCTGAAATATTTACTTCTATTAGGATTATAAAACATAACACCTCAATCCCACGTAAAATTTTGATCTTCAATCAATAGATCAAAATAAATATTAATACCATTACCTGGTTATTTTAGTCCTAATATAAGAAGAGATAACATAATTTATTTCCACTTCATACATAAACATGACTAAAATTTATAATTAACCAACATCAAAGGATATGTAATTTTAATACCCTTTTTTATACAAAACGAATACATCCCATCTATAGATATAGAATGATAAAGGTTTTTCACCCCATTTCCAGATTCAGAATAATTGTGATCAATTATTCCATGGGGATAATCTATAGGATGATAGTGTTTCCCATCTAAAATTATTATATATTCATGAAAAATAATATTCCTTATAGTCTCCCCACTTCCTTTTAGTCAAATAATCCTTAGAATGTGTTGAAGTACCACTCTATTTTTAATGGACTTGATTCTTTTTTTTGGTATCCAGATGCACCACACATAAGAAATTTTTTGACTTATTCATGTTCCTTATATAAAAATATAAAATCATATTTTAATGAATATATTCTATAAATTATTATAATCATTAAATGTAGAATTATTTATGAATAAAATTTTTGACATGGAAGCTCATTTTCTTTTGGTAACATATCATTCAATTGATAATGTATTTTTGTAAATATGGTGTCATTATACCCATTACTAGTTTTTAGATTATATAACATTAGTACAAAAGAAAATGTTGAATATTTCATAAAACCATCATAAATTGCATCAATTCATAGATCTTTATCTTTAAAAATAACTATGTAAAATTGAGAAAGGCATCTTCAACTATCATGGTCATTTCCTCAACACAACCTCTAACAGCATTAATAAATATACTCATATCAGTCAATACATAAAACAGAGTTTTATGCTAGTCACTGTCCACATCCACTTATTCATCATTATTAGTCATAAATGTAGAACATTGATCATTTTTAGGATAGATCAAGTGTTCCTACAACTCATCTAGAAAATATTTTTATGAATAACAACAATATAAACACAAAAAGATTAGTTTGAGAAGGGTTGTTTACACACTCTATTAAAAACATAATAAAATATTTAACCCTATCCTTATATCATTTTACTATACAATTTGGATCCACCATTTATTTATTCACATTAATCATATTCTGTTTAAAAATATTAATATTTTTATGAAAATTAAATAAATAGCCCAAAGGTATGTATATAATCTATCATTATTTCATCCATAAATAGTATAGTGAATAAATTTATAAATTATAATTATAAACAATAATACATACATGTGAGATATATTTAGTATATCCCACTTAAAACCATAATGGTAGTTGAATGGATTTATTTTCATTAATATTTTAATAATTCAAGTTATGGGTTTAAATGAAATTTTTTATGATCTAATGTGATGATTTTGGGTTTATAATTTCTTAATTTAAAGTCTTTACATATAAAATTGTGAAAAGTTATTTTTTGGTAATTTTTTTTGTTAATTTTTACTTTTAATAAGTTAATAACATCATGATAAAATGGTTTGGAGATCCAAATATGTTTTTTTTCATATGTTCAGGTTATGTAACTTACATGAAAGAATGAGATTAATATTATATTTTATATTTATTTTTTTTCTTTAGTTATTTTAGAAAAAAATAATTTATTTTGAAATGATATATTTTTAATGTTATGAATATACATTTATTAATCATGAAATATTTACTTTTTTATCTATTAAAAATTTAGTAATTTCGTTCCACTAAAAGAAAAATGAATAATAATTCAATAACCAATATGTAAACATTGTTATGAATTTAATTGATGATAAGATCATGTTTATGTTTGAACAAGATAAAATGAATGATATAGTTTTTCATGAAATTTTGTTTCACTAACTAGGTTATTTTCCTAAACTATACCTAAAACATCATAAATACTAATAGATTTTATTTTCTTAAAGAGTTTAAATAAACTTTTTGAATGATTCTATCAATTTTTTTTATTTATTTTCAATGAAATTTTTTTACAAATGTTTTTTTAACAGAAAAAGAAGAGTTGTTGGATGTTTAGAATATATTTATTATGAAGTTACTAGATAATAAATAAATTAGGATGTTGGTTAACAAACATCATATTCTATTCAGATGATGTTATGTTATTCATTCATGTATCCAACATAATTATGATGTCATGATTCATATTGAATATATTTTAAGGGGAGAGAGTTGAGGTTTTTATGGATGTAATTTTGTATTAAATATTGTTGATTTTATGAACGTACATAATGTAGGTATTTGGAAAAAAAATTGAAAAAAAAATAAAGTTTCAAAGTAATTGATCGAATGAAACCCTTGATGATTTTTGTGACAAAGATGTTACTGAGTCTGATTTCGTACAAGTACTGTACAAAATTTTTCAGAAAAACAAAGAACATGTTAATAAGAAAACCTTCAGAAAAATGTTCTATAAGAATATTTTCTGCTAATTTATATTTTCTAATGTTTGTAAATAAGGTAAATCATCGGTCGAACAATGTGAAGAAATTTTTATAACTTGAGTCACTAGTCAACATTTTTTAAAGAATATTTGTTTCATAAAATTCATCATATGAATCACATTATAAGAACCCCACTAGTAAAAGTTTATATAAGGAAGTTTTCATTTAGTTCATTGGATGAACTTTTCCCAAAGGCTTCTAATGTCCAAAAGTTGAAAATAGGTAAAGTAGTGAAAAACATCTGAATCACCAAAGGATGAAATTAGGAAAATTAAATTATTGGTAATTTGGTGTTGTTGTTTCTACAAAAAAAAAATCATTTTTATTAAATGGGGAAGTAGATCAAAATTTTGATTCAAATATATAAGAGAATAGGTCAATGTTTTTATCCATTGTTTTGATTCAAATATTACATATGAAAATAATGTATTTTAAAGTTGTAAAAATGTAGTCAAACATCTTTAAAGAGTTTCTTAGTTGATATTCCATGGGTCAAGAGAAATATAAAGAGTTAAACTGAGTTTACGAATTAATATTTTGTTTTAATACTGAAGAAAATATTTACTTTACAGGATTAATGGAGTTTAAAGGTTAAAGAAGTTTTTGAGTGTTCTAATGAAGTCAGTCTATAGGAATAACTATTATAATAAATTAATTCTAATGAAAATTTGTACACAAGTTCATTGGATAAATGTTATTATGTAAAAGGTATATAAAGTTTGATCTGAGATAAAGTGACCAGATGGAGAAGTTATGATCAGTAAGACAAACTTTTTTATTGAAGAATATCGGTCGAAGTGAATTTGAGGAAAGGTGATCATACAAAATTGTCTGGAAAAAGAATGTTTTATGGAATTACTATGAAACCAACGCAGTCATAGAAAGTATAAATATATGAGTGGATTTTTTTTAAATAGATGAAATGTTCTTAAAATCATTATGGAAAAACATTTTCTGGAAAAAGTGTTATGAGAAAATTTAGAAAACTTTATAAAGCCTCAAATAAATATGATGATGGGCTGATTTTTTTCTAGTCATTTTTTAAATCGAAAAATTCCAGAAATGTTTTAGAATAGATAAAAAGAATCACGAATATTCTAGAATAGTTGAGAATCTTTATAAAAATAACAAATTAGAATGAAATTATGAATTTTAATTTCATTGAGTGGGAATGTAAAACCATGTTCTTGTTGTTTCCACTTTAGAAGAACAAATATATAGAGGATGTTGAAATTATATTGTACTTGTTACTATTCATAGAGACAAAAAGCTGATACACTGTATATTCTGTTCCAAAAGTGAGTTTCCTACCATTATTATTTTTTGGTTGATTAATTATGGATAGTGGTTTTTTGTTAGAGCATTAGATGAAAATTACAGTTCATAACACCAGACAGAGAGATCAGATAGAGTTTCCATGGTTATATTTATGGAATAGTGGTTTTTTTAATCAGATAGAACATAGGTTTGAAAAAGAGAAGGTTTTTTTAGGTGTATCGAATTGAAATTCACTAGATATAGAGAGGGTGCACTAGATATACTTTTTTAGGTAGAGGAAACATGAAAAAAAATATAGAATAATATCTCGGAGATGATGTTATAATGTTTTATACTTTCTAGGCTCAGTTGTGATTATAAAACATGTAAAATGATGGGAGACAGTATATTAATACAAATTGAAATGTAGAAGGAGTACAACAGCAGTTGGATAAAAGTGGTATTCAATTATTTTTTACAGTGAATTTCCATAGTCCCGTAGAAGTGGCCTTGGAAAGGATATAGGTTATCAAACTGAGACCAAAGAATTTAAATCATGTGTTCCTTGCTTCCTTTCCTTTTTTTCAAGCTTGTGGGATTTTAAAAAAAATTATAAGGAATGATAACTCTAAAAAGTTATAAGGTTTAATTTCATGATGATGGAATTTTTTAAGAATGAAACCATTGATTCATCACCCCCTTCTTAGTGATTCAATGATCCTTTGGAAGTTCAATTGGTATTAGAGCCTAGATTCCCATATTGTATCGTTTTCATGAAAATTTAAATTTAGACAAAAGTATAGGCATTCCTAAATTTGATATCAAAACAATACTGGTTATAAAAACAAAATGATACCCTATATTATATCATTTGGCATGGGGTTGTTGATGTGGAAAAATTGGATTTCCGCCCACTGACAAAAAATGAACCTATAATATTCACAGATAAGAAAAACACTCATGTTTATGGAAAAGATAGAAATTTTATAATTATGTATTTTTTATAAAATGTATTTATAAAGCTGATGGGTCTCAAAACATCTATGGAGATTTGGGATGATATTGAAAGTATCTTCAATGGGAACAAAAAATTAAAACTATCCAAGTTACAAATTAGAAAAAGAATGATTTGGGGAAATTCAAATGAGATGTGAAGAAAATATTTATGAATACTTAACAAGATTTTATAATGTTTTGTGAAACATCATAGGTTTTGGAGATATCTGGGAAGATTCTACTACTATTAAAAATCTTATTATAAACTTTATTGACTATTCCTAACTCTAAAATTTTTTCTTTACAAGATAAAGATTATATTCACTTGATGAAAATAATAAATTTTTTTTGTCTATGAAATGAGGAAAGATCCTGCATTTAAAATTAATTTTGAATAGAAAATGTATTTTTAATCTATGAGAATGTTGAAAATAGATTACACTAAAGAAATTTACCTCAGTGATTCGAAAGAAAAATAAAATGATGAAATGAAAGAAATGATCATGTATCTTATCTCTAAAAAGTATCAGAGAGGTAGGGGAATGTATAGTGGAAAACATCCACTCAAAAGGTTTCATTGTAGATAAAATGGGTAAATTTCAATGAATTTTCACAAGAAGAATTTTGATGAATATAAATATCAATATGATTAAAAATCATGGTGTAATAAGTTCAAAAAATCATTAATAGAATATATTTAATATACTAGTGGTATGAAAAAGTTCACTGGAAGAAAAAGAATAATGTTGATTAAGAAAGTTGAATCTAAATATTTCTAAAACAATTCTTAAAAATTTGAATTTTCAGAAACATTTAGAACCTTATTTTTAAATTTTGAGAAAAATGGATATTCCTTAAATAGAGGAGAAGTATGTGGAGGTGAAAAATGTTATAGAGAATATCAGACGAGATCAGAACTACTTTCATGTCTTGAGAAAAACACTAATATCAAAAAAGGAATCAGATTGATGAAATTTCAAAGTGGAAAGTATAATGAAGTAAGGAAATATTTCTATAAATAGGAATATAAGTACATCAAGGAGATTTTAAAATATAAACTAGAAGTTGCTGAATAAGGAATGATAGTTGGATATCTTTATACAAAACATTCATCTAAAGAAGATGTGGTTTTTAAAACCAAATAAAAACTTATTATAATCGAATGTATCATAAGAAAGTTGAATAAAAATTTAAAAAAATTCTCATGGGTAAAATATGAATCATCTAAAGATTTTGAGAAATATCACACTAATAATTAGGTGAAATTCTCATCTAATAAAAGCAAAATTTCATCTGATATTACTAACCATGCAGTTCTTAATAAAAATATTATGAAAACTTGTGTTGGGAAAGTATGTGAAAACTCTATCACATTAATAGATGTTAAAAATAAACCTCATAATAATTTTTTCCCACATCAGCCAAAAACAAAATAAGAAGGATATTATGATCCTAAAAAACTGTCTACATTGAAAAATCCTACTTTTATAAAAAATAGAGATTCGATGATTTTTGTTTGGGATATAAAATTTAGGGGTACAAAGAATAATTCTTTTGGAATGTATATACCTAAAAATATTCATAATCTCAAGTAGAATAATATAGTATGAAAAGTGAATAATTTTCCTAATCCATATGAATTTGGAAAAGTAAAATCTCAAGCTGGAAGAAAATTTCCTATAAAAAATCAGTTTGACTACATGGAGGAAGTCTACAGAAGAGGTGAATAAGTTATCCAAATTGATGAATAATTTTCAATAACTATTTTAGGAAATATTTCTTATGAAACTAAAGAAATATAATTTTGAAGTAATAAAGTTAAAGAATGGGCATTTTTTTAAGAAAAGTATAAATGAATGAAAAAGAAATGTAGCATGGATTTTCCACAGTTTTTGTTCCTAACATATGACGAGTGACATAAAAATCAATAAATACAATGAAAACCATGAAGAAGGATAAGTTATGTTTATCAATTATTGTTCCTTAAATATTAGAGGAATAGGAGAAATAGAGATAAAAGTTGAGAAATAAAATACTAAGGATTTTTTAAATGTTCATGGGCTCTAGCATAATTTAATTTGTATGATCCAACATTATAATGATAGTAAGGAATTGATTTTCATAAAAAATCATGTATCATAAAAATTGTGGATAATGATAAAGTTGTAACAAGAGGATGAATAACTAGTGAAAAAATATTCTAGATTGGAGAACTTTGTAACTCATGTTATTTGAGTACAAAAGATAAAGAAAAACAATGGAATAACCAAATTGGAAACCTTGGGAATAAATGTATTAAAAATACTCCTCAAATTATATGTTGCAAGAAGATTTATAAAATTGAATGTAAAATGAGGTTATGTTTTTATAACATGATTGAAATGATATATAATTCTAAAAAGTCATTAGAATTTTGACATTCAATAAACCAGACCTATTGAATTTATTTTTCTAGATTTATATAGAATGATGATACATCGATACATAAAAGGGTATTTCTACTTTATCACCTTTTTTGATGAATTAACTAAGATGACAAACATTATATGTATGAATCATAAATTAGAAGCTATTTAAATGTTTTGATTTCTTAGAATAGATGTATAAATAGAGTTTGTTGTTTATATAGTGATGTTAAAATAAGATAATGGAAATGAATTCCCATGAAATCCTTTAGAATCATAAATGAAGAAGCATGTAATCAAATTTTAGTATATTGTGTAATAAATCTATCAATAAAATGGATTATAAGAGAAGAAAAAAAATGATGGTGGAAATGGGAAGAATAATACTGGAAAAAAATAAAATTTCTATGTTTTTCTAGAGAGAAGTTATTATTACTGATGTAAATTTAAAAAATGTAGCTCTTAAATAATAAAACACAACATGAATTCCTATGAAATATGGTATAATGAAAAATCATTAGGGAAATATTTAATGGTTTTTGGATTTTCCTATTTTATAAAGATCAAAAATCTAGATCATGAATTTTTTGTTAAAAATGATATGGATGGAATTTTCATAAGATATTCTCCCAAAAAATGATTTTATAAATGATGGAATAAATTTTTATAAAAATTGGTGGACTCCAATGATTTGAATGTTGTTAAAATTACAAATTATTTAAAAATTGTTTTAGGAAATATAGTTGTCAATAAATTGAATAAATTTAATGATAATAACACAATTGAAGATGAAATTGATCCAAAATAAGTGACTAAATATTTAGAAGAATCATTTATTGATGAAATTTTGATAGAATAAAAGAGCTTGTAAATTTCGTACTATACAAAAAAAGTTGATTATGATTTTTTTTTGGAAATTGGGAAACACTAGTTAATACTAATCTAATGTTTATATTATAAAATATAACATCACTTATCTGATAGGTTGAATCGAAATAAGTTTTAGATGTTGTTAAACATAATGAATCAGTAGATGTTATGAATAAAGAGTTGGATTAGATATAGAATAATAAAACATGGGAAATTGTTCCAAGTACAATAGGAAAAAAATGGGTTTTTAGAAACAAGATAAATGAACATTATGTAGTTTCATGAAAAACAAATACTTGTTTGTAATGGATATTCATAGGTGGATGGTATTGATTTTAATGGAAAATTTCCCCCTATTATGGGATTAAAGACTATTAAAATATACATAGCCATAGTTTGAAATCATTATTATAAAAATTATCACAAGGATGAAAGCTCAAATTTCATTTATAGAGATATTTATGAATATTCTAACATTGAAAAACATTTTTGGTTTTTACATGATAATGAAGAAAATATTTTTTTTATGTTGAAGATAACCATATTTGGGTTGAAACAAGATCCGTGTTTCGGATACTCAAAACAAGAAAGCATTTTGAAAAATTATATTTTTTTAAAGGAAAAGTTGACATAAAAATATATGAAAAGGAGTTTAACTCAGGAAAAATGATTGTTATTTTGTATATTGATGAAAAAAATTTACGATAGATAGATAAACTTCTTGCAAAGAGTTTCCAGAAGAAATAATGAAAAACATCAGAATGTCAATTATAGAAGAATTAACATCATTTATGGGCATAAATGTAACACCCAAATTCCCAAAAAAAATCATTTTAGAATAAATTATATTTTTCTATTATATTGCTTTATATGCAACATCATGTTAATCTTATGCTACACAGAACACTAAGTTAGCTTATGTTACAAGCAAGACCAAGTTTTACCACCTTTTAATTATGCACCTATTTTAAAACTAATTTTATAATTTTTTTTAATTTTTTTGTCAAAATTAACTTCATTTCTGAATTTTTAATTTTAAAATTATCTTATAGTAATTTTTTAGTATTTTTTGGAGAAGTTACATTTTTTCATGAATAGTGAAAAATAATACATTTTAGTTGAAAACTTCCTTTCCGATTAAGAAAATTAATAATATTAAATTATAGTTTATGTACTTTTAAAATTCACAATATATCAATTATATATCTATTAATCCAATTTAAATCACTGAATCGTTATTATATTTAATATAAATAAAAAAACATAATGAACTTCTAAACATTTTCACTTTAAAAACCCGCTTTCTCAAAACGTCTGTGGGATTAACATTAAATTTATATTTCCCATTTATGTGAATTGAATTTGGAAAAGTTTAAATAAATGGTTCTAATCAGTATAATATTAATAGTTTAATAATATTAACTTATTTTTTGACCAAAAATATTATCAAATGTAATTAAAATTATTTACAATGGTAAATTTAAAATTAAATTTAACAGGGGATAATCCTTGAACATAAGGGAAAAATGACATAGATACTTGTCCAAAGGATATTGGATGCCAATATTTTGAAAATATACCCTCTTGGATTTAATTTTATGATTCAGTGGGAGAAAGTTTCTTCAAATTGACCCATAAAATAAGTTCAGTAAGAAAAAATTCAATAAAGTAACCATCCTTATCATAAACATTTATAATGATTTCGAGTTTGGAATAAGATACATAGTTTCAGTTATAAAAATTATATTTAAATTTAAATTATTTTTTTATCAGGATAGATTAACTATAAATTTTAGTGATTATATAATTACACTAAATGTTTAACAAACGCTAACACAAAGATTATTCATTTAATAATTAAATAAGATAAATGATGCTAAAAACATTAAAAGTAAATTAAATTTAATAAATTATTTTGTTCCATTGTTTTTTTGATAAATATATCATTTTTTAAATATGAAAACTTAATATAATTGTATTCACATAATATTTGGTATTTTTAAATTAAAATTAAATAAATAATGTCATAATTGACAGTAATGTCCTTTGTAGAAAAATGATATTTTATTAAATGTTTCAAAATTAATAAAAAATCCTAAATTCATCCAAGATAATTTTTTTGTTATTAAATATAAAATATATTCCATTCATGGACCAATTTATTGTTTATAATTATCATATTGACCCATAGATAGTAAAAATGTTGTTAGCAAGGTCTAGGTTAAAGCAGTGTTTTTGTGCATTACATGTGCTTGTTTTAAAATTAATTTCCAACAGACATAGGATTTATATAATTTTTAATTTGATATAATATTTAGAATTCATTTTTTCTATATTTTTGAATAAATATCACTCTAATTTATTTTTAATTGTCAAATTTTATTGGTTTGAAAACTAGTTACTTTAATAAAAACTAAAATGAGAAAATTAAGGAAACATAGAAGTTAAGGAAAAAAATTATAAAAATGAAAATTTTGTGTGGTGGGGGTTGTTATCAACCAAATATCTCCATTAATACATTAGTTTTCCATTTTTTAGGTACATGATGTAAGTGATACCTCCTAATAGTGTATACCTTTTGGTATTTCCCAGAATGCCACTTCCCCTCCACTATAACAAGGCATTCAATATTCCCCTACATCACACCTCCCAAGCCACTTTGGATTATCCAATATATCTGAAATAATAGTATCCAAAAATATCTCCCATAAAAATATAATAATCCCCTTGTGAGTAAAGAAAACCAAGGAATCCGTTTTGTGTAAATTAAAAGGAGTTACATGAAAAAGAGGTAACAATTTTCAATGTTCATTTATTGTTTAATTGTTGCTCCACCACTTTATTTATTTTTATTAAATGATTATATAATAACATTAGTATACTAAATATACTATAATTTTTTCATGTTATGTGTTTTACCTACACCTACACATGCTTCATTCTAATGGATAACTAATTTAAAGTTTTTGTATGACAAACTACAATCTCGCGAAATGATGTCATTCATTTTTTTATTACAAACATTCAAGGTTTAGAATAATGATTGAAACACTATTTATATATTATATATATGATATTTATTAAGTACTTAATATTCTTTAATTTTTATATTACACATAATTTTATGTCTTCCATTTTGAGTAATTATGATAAATTCATTTGTAGACAAGTGGACTACTACCTCCTCAAAGCGATGTGGTACGTTCACACATTAAATGGAATGTATTAAGGATGGTTTTAATTAATAATATGTGAAATAAAATACATATATATGCATATATGTTATATTAATGACATAATTACATTTCTGTAAATATAATATATCATTTTCGTTATTACCCTTTTCACATACTAACAAATGATAACGACATTCTTAGATGTGTGGACTACTGCCTCACCAACATGATGTGATTCATTTACAACGCAGTAATTAAATATATAAGTATATTTTATTAAATAAAATTTTATTTATGATATAATATTCATTTTTAATGATATAATTCTACTTAACTTCTTTCTATAACAATCACTGAGAAATGGGAATGTTTCTCATGCATATGTATGGCTTACCGTCTCCATGATTGTAATGTTGGTTTATTTTTCATAACCATGTTTCATAATTGATTTTAAATTTATAATTAATGTATAAATATAATAATTATTTCAGTATTATTATTCTGAATATTTTCATATAATTATCCCTTTGACCATTGCTGACCTACCAAAGTCATTTTTGACACATGAACCGAATTTTGTCAAAACACACAACATAAACATAACTGTTTAAGTATTACTGTAAAAGATTATAATAATTTAATTAAAATTAATAATAAACATATAAAATATTATTGATTATGTAAATAATTAACATATGTTTACTTTTAATTAAGATAAAGACACACATGAAAAGTTAGACTCAATTTAAGGGATTATTATCTCACTTTTTCTTCCGCGAGGCACAAACCATTTTAAGCACATATTTTTTTTTGAATATTATTCTCATGTTTAATTTAATGTAATTATTCAATCATATTTCATATTATAATAAGTTTTAATTTGAATTATCTCATCCAAGGGGTTTCACTTAAAAATTACCAAGTGGTAAAAGTTATCTTCGCAATATCACTTCCTTTAGTGATTGTTTTACTTTCTCTGGAAACAATCACTTCCTTTTGATCATTTTTATTATAAATTACATTTATCTTAAACATAATAATTCTCAATAAATGTATATTATTATTCTTTTAACCTCATACAATTTTTATATACATTTTACACTTCGACAATTATTTGAATAGTTAGAGAAATATTGGTAATTCCACATCTTCTATTAAATATGGATATTTTTATAGACTAATAAAATAAGTTATTCAATGTATGAGGAATGAATTGTATTTATTATGTGATGGGTGTGGCGTTCTATAGACCCTAAATACATTAATATGTTTCATGAGACAAACTAGATATGGTTTTCGCTAAGCCCTTACCCATTTTTTAGATTCCAAGCATGAATCATTGACAATATTAGTTTCTTTCATTGAAGCCTTTATAGTATTAGATTCTTGGTATGAAGCCTTGAAAATATTAGATTCTTGTAATTAAGCCTCAATGTTTGGTTTTAGATATCCATAATTATACATCCAATCATTTTGAATTCAGTTATTATTATTCCATGTAATTATTCTATTAGTTAGAATATCCATGGTTAGGATTCAGTCTCAATTTAAAAATTAAATAGAATTTTTTTTCATTACTTTACCTTTCCATATTATATTATTTCTTATCTAGTTATCTAAATGGAAATTTTATTCAATTATTTTCCTTTACATATTGTTTTTTATTATTTTTGATTCATGATTACTTCCATTGTACACATACCCTTAATGAGCATTTGAGCTCGCCATTATTATTTTTTCTTTCCCCAGGATATGAAGATGAATTATTATAATGATTTTAAAGGATGTATTTTATTTGTATTTATTACGTTTTATGTTTTATTTTCTATCTCCAAATGTAATATGGGCATCATATATGTAATTTGGTGTTACAAAACTGCAAAATTGTTTGGTATTTTAGTATTTCATTCCTTGTAATCATGCCAATATAATAATGTAATTCACCAGCTTCAAGCTTCTGGGGTCATGGATATAAAATTAGTATCAAATAATGTTTTGTACCAACATTATAAATTAGGATTAGAGAACATAGGTTATGGAACATATCCCTATACTATACTTTGAGGACAAGTATAGTAAAACATTCCAATGGAACCATGTTTATGATTATGAGAATAAATATACATAAATTTTTCAATTTATGTTATATATTTTTCTAGTTATGGGATTATAAATTATGTTTCATAATGATATGATCAAACCCAGTGTATGTCATCATTTATAAATGGTGCATAGCATAAGGAATGTAAACCTCATTGATTCAAATGATCCAAAGAGTAAGAAAGATCATATATTTTATGGCCTTAAGATAGTCTTTCAAAAAAATTTGTCTCCCAAGATTTATAATCATATAGGACATAGTATCATTTGCTAATGAGACAGAGAAATTATTCACTAAGTATTATAGCATCATAGGGAAGAACAATAACAAGAGGACAACTAAGAAAAACATGGATAAAGGGGATAAGGGAATGGAGTATTTTCCAAAAAGTAATAATTATGGAAATAATAAACCTAGTCCTTACTTAAAAGGAATGGGAATTTGCTACAACTGTGGAGAGAAAGGAAACTAGGTCTGTGATTGATTGGATAAGAAAAAGGTTTTGACTATTCAATACTATGAATGTAAAGAGTTAGGACACTATGAAAATAAATGTATCAAGGGTCATAAGAATGTACCCCAAATAAGGTTAAAATATCTTGGTCAATATTTCTCTACTATAATAGACAAAGATTAATTATTTATATTCCTTTGTTTAGATACAAGAATTATGTCATTTGAGTATTTTATCATTAAGGTAATGTTCATGAGAATTGTAAAATATATAATGATTTTACTATAGTATTCTTTCATCATGGATTTAAAAACATGTCTGAATCAGTAATGATAAGCATGAAATGTTATTTATTCTCCTTGAATGGCCCGAAGGCCTTCATTTTTTTATTATTTTGATAATCTACCTTTCAAGGGGTGAGGTGGAACCCTTACTAGGCCCGAAGATAAACATCAATATGAACCTAATATTTAGGTAATGATATTTGTAAATATATATGATTAAAATGGATTAATTAAATTTTATATTACTGATACCATGGAAATTATTAATGATTTGTTGACACAATGGTTTTTTATATCATTTGTGGAGTTTAAAAAAAGTTTTAGATTTAAGGAATATATACAATAACATGTGTTTTACTTAATTAATCAGTAATCGTTCAAGTTTTTAATAAGTATTTATAGTAATTCAAGTTATAACTATATTTTGATATTATACGTGATGATGGTACTCACATGTTTGTATGTGATACTTTAGAGATGCATTATATTGATTAAATGATAATGGTAAGTTTATTTAGGATATTCAGTGACCTTCCTTCTAAATCATTAGATAAAAAACTTTTTGAAAAGTTTACCACTTATCAAATGGTTTAATTTGATATATGGATGTTGTTTTAAAGGCCATTGTATTACTTCACCATATGATGAATCTTTCTCTAGGAAATGATGTAGAAATGGGTCAAGGAACAAACAATGGATAAGATTGTGATTATGAATAAGAAACATTTCAAATAATTATATTTCCTTATATTCATATAGGGTGAAATAATTCCCCAACAATAAGAAAAGGGTTTGGAAATAAAAAAATCCTATTATAATCATTTTTTATGATATTAATATCCTTTCTCACACCTCTAGATTATGGATTTTTGGTTATCAACATTCATCTGAACGTGTTCTATATCACTCTCCATCAAAACATGAATGTTTTATTTTTCATCCATGTCCATGTTTTCACTAATTTTCTCCCATTTGAAATCCTACTTTTTTGGTTAACATCAAATTTTACCTTCACCCTTGTTAAGAAGATATTTTATTGACCCTATTTATGACGTTATTTTCTCCAACAATAGTATTTTCAAATATAAATCCATAAATTATAAAGATAAAGTTTAAATTATAAGGACACAATTTAATTAAGGTGGGGAGAATGTAACACCCCATGTCTTTAAAAAATTCATTTTGAAATAAATTCTATTTTATTTCTATACTCCTTTAAACAAAACACTATGTTAAGCTTATGTTTCACACAACACTGAGTTAGCTTGTGTTACATGTAAGACCGAGTTTTACCGCCTTTTAATAGAACACCTATTTTAAACTAAATTTTAACAATTTTATTAATTCTTATATTTCAAAATAAACATCATTTTGTAATGTGGAATTCCAAAAAAAATTATGGTTACTTTTTTCCATTTTCCGAGAAGATTCATTTTTTGATGAATAGTGAAAAAATGCAATTTAGTTGAAAATATCCTTTTCATTAAACTAATTATTAATGACGAATTATTTTTTTTGATATAAATTCCAAATAGATAAATTATATATCTATTAATCCAATTTAATACATATAAATTAATATTATATTTAATCTATATATAAAAAAACAAAGAACATTTGAGCGTTTTCACATTAAAAACACTCTTTCTCACCACATCTATGGGATTAGATTTAAATTTAATTTTTCCACTTCTATGAATTGATTTTGAAAAATAGTCATACGAGTTTATAATTAGTAAAATATTTATAGTCTAAAAATATAAACTTAGTTTTTGACCAAAAAATATTAGTAAAAATAGTTCAAATTAATTACCAGGATTAAGGTAAAATTAAGCTAAATATTATACTAAACATTGATCTTAAGGTCCAAAATTACCTAGAAACGTTTCCAAAATCCATTTTATGTCAACAGAAAACAATATAACATCTTTTTTATAATTTTATGAGTTAGTTGGACACATGTTCATGAATGTGACCCATATAATAAGTTAAGTAAGGAAAAAAGACAAAAAATGAACCTTCCTTACCTTTAACATTTATAATGATTTAGAGTATAGAAGAAGCTACATAGTTTTGGTTATAAAATTTAATTTTAAAGGTAAATTTATTTTTTTATCAAGATAATTTAACTATAAATTTTAGGGAACATATAATTACACTAAACACTTTACAAAATCTAATGTCTATATTTTTTTAATTAACAAATAAATAAGATAAATGATGTTAAAACATTTAAAGTAATGTAAATTTAACAATTATTATGTTCAATAAATTTTTCAGGTAAATATATCATTTTAAATGGATTTTAAATTACTATTTTTCAATTCTAATAATTTTTTGGTATTATTAAATTAAAACAAAATGAATAATTTCAAAATTGATATTAATGTTATTTTATAACAAATAATATTTTATTAAATGATTTAGAATTAATAAAACATCACCAAATATTCCAATTCAATTTTTAGTGTTAATAAATATCAAATATGTTCCATTAATGTAACAATTGATCTTTTATAATTAATATATTTACCCATAGATAGTACAAATATTATTAGCACGGTCCTGGTTAAAGTAGTGTTTCTGTGTGTTACTAGCCCCTGTTTTAAAATTGGTTTCAAAAAAAATTGGATTTATATTTTTTAAATTAGATATTATATTTATAATTCAGTGGGTCTATATTGAATAATAAATCTCACTTTAATTTAGTCATAATGGTTAAATTACTTAGGTTAGAAAACTAGTTACATTAATAAAATCTAAAATGATAAAATTGGGGAAACATAGATGATAAGGAACAAAATCGATGAAATGAACTTATTTTTTGAGTGGTGGAAGTTTTTATCAACATTAATTACCTTTTAATACATTATTTTTCCATTTTGGGGTCATATTACATAATTGAGACCTCCACATAATGTATACCTTTTGGTATTTACAATAGTGTCACTCCCCCTCTATTATGAAAATGCATTCACTCTTCCCCTTACTCACACCTCTAAAGAAAAATTATTTCATCCAATATCTGATAAAATAGTATCCCAAAATACCTCCCCTAATCATAGAAGTCTAAAATTGGGTTGATATCAGACCAAGTAATCCCATTGGTGCCAACGAAAAGGCATTACCTGAAAAAGAGGTAACATTATTTAATGTGCATTTATATTAATTTATTTATCCTCCCATTCACTTATTATTATTAAATGATTATAAAATAACATCATTATCCTAAATATAATTAATTTTTTTTCTAATGGTTCAAACTAAAACTACACATAAATTCATTAAATGGTAAATGAACATATCGTTCGTGTACGGCTGACTACCACCTTGCTAAAGGATGTCGTTCGTTTTTTTCTTTACCAACATTCATGGTTGGGAATTATGTTGAAATTTTTTTTATATATGATATATATGAAATTTATTATGTCTTTATGATTATTAATTTTTTTTAACACATACCTTTATGTGTTCCATTTGGTGTAAATATGATCATTTCATTTGTGGATGTGTGGACTACGACCACCACAATGTGATGTGATACATTCACACATTAAATGGAAGATATTAAGGTTTATTTTAATTAATAATATTTTAAATAAAATAAATATACATTTTATTTATTTAATAATTAATTTATGAAAATATAATATATTATTTTCATTATTACCTTTTTCACACACTGAAATGTGATAATTTCGTTTATGGATGTGAAGACTACCCCCTCCTCAACATGATGTGATTAATTTAAATCACAATAATTCTACATATAAGTATATATGATTAAATAAAATGGTGTTTATGATATAATTATAACTTTGGAAATATATGATGTTACTTACCTTCTTTCCATAATGATCATTGAAAAATAAGAATGTTACTAATGCGTGCGTACGACCTACCATCTCAACAATAGTAACATTGGTTTGTTTTTCATTACCAACATTAATAATTGGTTTTAAAAGTATATTTGATGTATAAATATTATATTTATTTCACCACTATTATTCTGGATATGTTCATATAGTGACCCCTTTTACCATAGTTGACTAACCAAAATTGTTTTTGACAGATGAATGGAACTTAGTCAAAACACCTTACATAAACTTAGTTGTTTAAGTTATTGTTTAAAATATTATAATAAGTTTACTAAAAGTAATAATAAACATTAAAAATTTTCTGATTCAAGTAAATAATTAACATATGTTTATTATTCAGAGAGATAAAGACACAGAAGACTTGTTAGACTCAAGGTAAGGGATTCTTGTGTCACTTTTTCTTCTGAAAGGCACAAACCATTTTCACAAATTATTTATGTTTTTTGATGTATGTTATGTATTATTATCATTTTATATCATGATTTTCTTGTAATTCATGGTATTATAATTTTCAAATTAAATTATCTCATCCTAGGGGTTTAACTTGAATTTTACCAAGTGGTAAAAGTTATCTTTTCAGTATCACTTTCTTTTGTGATTGTTACGTTTCTCTTGAAACAATCAAATCCTTATAATAATTTTAATTATACATTAAATTTATCTTAAATATCCATATTATGATGGAATAGATATTATTATTTCCTACACATTATACCATTTTTACATAATGTTTTTAATTAGACAATTTTTTGAGTAATTTGACAAATATTGATAAATCTGTATCTTCTATTAAATATATTTATTTGTATAGATTAATTAAATCAATTATTTGACATATGAGTAATGCATGGGATTTTTTATGTGAAGGGAAACACATACTATAACCCCTCAATGCATCGGTAGGTTTCATGAGACAAACTAGACACAGTTTTACTAAGGCCTTACCTATTTATAAGATTCTTGGAATAAAGCATGTACCATATTAGATTCTTGGAATGAAGCCTTGATAGTATTAGATTCGTGACCTAAATCATTGATAGTATTAGATTATTATCATGAAGCCTACATAGTATGTTTTAGATATCCATCGTTATCTATTCCTTATTTATGATTTTAGTTATTGTTATCCATCTGATTATTCGATTAGTTTGAATATCCATGGTTAAGTTTCATTCCTACTTTATAGACTAAATGAAATGTGATTTAAGTAAATTACCTTTACATATTGATTATTCCTTTTACAGTTATCCAAATAGAATGTGTGTTCGTTTATTTACCATTAAATATTGTTTATTCTTATTGATTTGTGATTACTTCCATTGTACGCTTACCCTTACTGAGCATTTGACCTCACCCTTATTTTGTTTTCCTTCCCCAGGATATATTAATGAATTATTGGAATGAGTTTCAAGGATGTAATTTTATTTTATTTATATTGTTTTGTGTTTTATTTTATATCTCTCAATATAATATTGGTATAATGTTTTTAATCTATTTGTTCAAAACTGCAAAACTGTTTGGTCTTTCTGGATTTGATTCCATGTAATCAGGATAATGTAACAAAGTAATGCACTGGCCTCAAGATTTTGGGGTTATCGAGCTATAATTAAAGTAAAACAGACGAAAAATAATTTTTTTATTCTCAATAAAACTACACCATAGAATTTTTACAAAATTTTTTCATGGAAGATTCCAAAAAAATTATACTCTCATTTCTATTCAGAAGAAGATGAGTAATGGTGAAGCTGGGAAAAGTTTCAAAGACAAAGACTTCATAAATTTGATACAAACGTTTTTATATTATATATCATTATGGATCGACATGTGTTATGATGTAACATTTACTACTTAGTTTCAAATTGGTTCTATGGAATCTCACATGTTGGAAGAAAAAACTATTTTCATAAATGTTAAAGATACAAATGATTATGGGTTGTTATAAAAAGGAATTCATGATATAAACATTCATGGATATATTTATATTGATTTAAATGATGATTAAAGTAATATAAAATCGATGTTAGGAGGAAATTGTTTCTTGTAGATTGTGGTGTAAGGTATCATAATAATAAAAAAAGTTTAGTCAAATTGAGTATAGAAGAAGAAATATATATTATTGCAGCCCATGCTTATACACAAATAATTTAGATAACATGAAGTTCCAAACTATCGAATAAAAACTGATAAGGTGGGGGTTGAATCAGTTATTTTACTTTTATATGTTTCACAACATTTATAATAATAACCCCTATAACCTGTTAGGATTTCATTCCTTAACAAGTTTTAATAAATACTCATGCATGAAAGAATAGGAAATCAAGTAAAGCACACAAGATTTATAAGGTTCAACCTCAGTGTGATAACCTACATGATTTCTATAGCCACTCCTATGGGTTTATGGAAATCCACTATTACGAAGAAGTGAATACAACTTATGACAACTCTAGTTAGACATGTTTTATCTCCTAATAAAAAATATTATACTCACTACCATCAAGTTTAAATGTTTTTTTTAAACAATTGAGACAAACAAAAGAATAAATACTTTGCTGAAACTTCTCCATAATTGATCATATGGAATAGTTTTTCAGATTTGGCTAAATCTAATTCTCTCAATTCGATGATGTTGGGTTAGATTTACTCAATAAAATGTTGATGGATTCTGGATATGATTTTCTCAATACAAAGTTACTGGATTCATGATCCTATTTTCTCAATACAATGATGCCAGATTTTGTATCTGATTTTCTCAATAAAATGATGCTAGATTCTGGATCTGATTTTCTCAATAAATAGATGCGGAATTCTGGATCTGATTTTCTCAATATAATAATGCTGGATTCGATATCTGATTTTCTCAATACAATTTTTCTCAATTATAGATCTTAATTTCCCAATAAAAGGATGATGGATTCTATATTCAATTTTCTGAATACAAATATGATGGATTTAGGATCATATTTTCACAGGATGCTACCCATTTTTTGCAGAATTCTGGATTAGATCTCTCAGAATGCAGTTTCCTATTCTTACATAATTCTATATCTGATTTCCTGAGAATTATGGTGCCAATTTTTACAGAATAATGGATATAAATTTCTCAGAATGTTGGTGATAATTTTTATAAGAATTATAGATCCAATTTTTTCAGAATGTTGGTGCAAATTTTTTTAGAATTTTGGACCTACTTTTCTTAGGATGCTGGTGCAGATTTTTAGAAAATTATGAATTTAATTTTCTTAGCATGATGGTGATGAATTTTTCATTAATCTGGAATTGATTTTCTAAGAATGGTTGTTCCTATTTTTTAAAAAATTTGGATATGATTTCATCAGAATGCTAGATCCGAATTTTTTCAATATAATGTTTTTAGATCCGATTTTCTTGAATAATATGAACTCAAACTCAATAATTAAAACACAAATACCTCTGGAATGAAAAATAAAATTATCATTTAATCTGATGGGAACATTAACTTCAATTTCTTCAATTCTCCTCCTTTCACATTTATGTATAGAGTTATAAGTGAATGAATGATCTGATCATGTATTTATAGGAAACTATGACACCAAGACTGAGAAACTTGAATTTTTCACACTTCCTCAAATCTCAAATATCTCAAAATATCTCGCCTTTAAACTGAATCTTTTACTTTATTAAACCTCCATCGATTTAGTTAAGATTTAGGAAAAGGTGAATGTAATGTTTGAGAACATTAATTCTTCTTCTTAATTCAATCATTATGAGTTCTTTCTTAACCTATTACAATATTTTTATTTCACATCCAATTATGATCTTTTGATTGGTTGGGATATAATTGTCAGCATCCATTCCTCTTTCCTTCTCATTCCAATCAATATTGGTATGAAACCTTTCCTCTAGAGTCCGAGTATGATCATCCTGGGTACAGAAGTTTTCTAACATGTACAATGGAAAAATGGATTCTATAGTAAATGATGTCGATGATTTTCCTACTAATTCTGAGTATGATCACCCTGGGTATATAAGTCTTCTAACCTATCTGATGGAAAATTGGATTATACAGTAAATGATGCTAATCGATCTAGCTACGATGTAATTGTTATTATGATGAAATTACCATTACAATGGAATTATCATAACAATCAAATTCTAATTATGATGGAATTATCATTATGATGAAATTCTCATTACGATGGAATTCTCATTATGATTAAATTCATGTCATTATATAATTATCACTACGATGATATTCCCATTATGATTGAATTTTACACTCTACAATTTTGAATTTATTGAAACCTATCCACAATTTTCTCAAAAAAATTTATAATTAAAATTTTCATGATTTGTGGGAACTTCATGATCAAAAAAGAATCATCTAATTTTTTTTAATAAAGTATGAAAAAATTATAACACCTCACTTCACATTATTCTATTCAAACTCTTTAGAAGCATCATTATTTCTCTAATTATAACAATGATACACCCTGAAAACAATAAATTTTTCCTTGGATTCTTTTGCATCTGATGAACTAAATACAATGCATATGGATATGATTCCTGGAAAACAAAACATTCTAATAAAAAAAGGTTATATGTAATCAAATACAAAAACTTTGTTAAAACAATTTATCATAAAGGTACATAATCCTCCCCCCTTAGATTTTTTGACAACCCTTGTTAGCAACTTTTCCAACTCTCAGAATTTTTTCACAACTCATGTTTTTAGAATTTTATCAAAACATATCATTTTTCAAAAGGGAGTGTCATAATACCACACTACAGGAAAATGTAATTTTCTTTGAAGGAATTACATCCCTTGATGGAAAGAAAATTTTGTGGCCATGTAAAGATAAAATCTCCTCACTTTTATTTTCATACTTTCTTTTTCTCCCCCCCCATTATTTCTTTTCTCCCTTTAATTTTCTTTCTCACTTTATTTTTCCCTCACCCATTATATGACAACCATAGCTTCATATTCATAAATGAAATATAAGTAAAAAATTATTACAAAGTAGACATTTTTTTACTTTCTCTCCCCCATTGTCAATATAGTCCAAAGCATGGTGGGGGTATTCCTTATGAGGTTTAGGAAGACATGGGATGAGGTTTACCATGAAGTTTCAGCCTCAATTCCACAAACCATTCTTTCAACATTGGTTTTTATAATGATGTCAGCAATTTGATACATTTTTGAAATGTATTCTAGCAAAATATATCCAGCAACAACTTTCTTTTTTCTAAAGTGAAACATTATATCAATGTGGTTTGATCTTGAATGTTGCAAAGGATTATTAGAAAGACAAATTACACATCTATTATAACAAAGTATCTTAAATGGTTTATAAACATTCACATTCAAATATTCCAGTTGAACTTTCATCCACAACATTTTAGTTCAAGCCTGAGTAGCTACAACAAATTCAGATTAAATTGTGCTCAATGTTTCTGAACATTATTTCTTACTATGCCAAATCCCATAACATTAACCCAAGAAAAATTAACTTCCTAAGGATTATTTTCTTTCAATATGATATCCAACCCAATATTCATTAGCACAGCCATGAAACTTCATCTCACAATTTATTTTGTATAACAAGCCATGTGAAGTTGTTCTGTGGACATATCTTAGAACTCTTTTTTCGGATAATATTTTTTATTCCTTTGGACTACTTTTATACCGATCACACAAAGTCACAACATAAAAAATATCTGATCTTGAGTCTATAAGGTAATGAAGACATCCTATTAGCTTCAAAAAGACTTTTTCATTCACACTTATTCCAGATTCATCTTTACTCAACTTTGTGCTAATGGAAATAAGAGTTGAAACTTCTTTGGATTCTACCATCCCAAAAAAAATTAATAAAAAACTAGAAAATCTTCTTCATAAGAACATAATTATCACATGAGTTTCTTAAAAATGTTCCTTTAACTAAACAAATCTATTTCTACATGGTCGATATTAGTGTAGAAAAAAAGAGTGTATAATCAAGGTTATCAATGTTTCCCATTACTAATCTTTTGTGTAATAACTTGTCATGTTTCCTTCAACATTATCATTCATGGGGAAATCATGAAAAGATTTTATTTAAGATAATAATAGTCTGCACCCATCTCTACAAACATATAAAAAAATTTAGGTATATAAACATATCTTTCAAAACCAATTTTAACCTCATTACATTATTTTTTAAGAATATTAAGAGGCTCATCATAAGATTTCTTACTTTAAATCCTTCAATTCCATACAATTTATAAAAATACACAAATGTTTTAAGAATAATGAGGAACCTCATAGCTTCTCAAAAGAAACATTTGGATTGAGATTCTTCTCTCAATCTTGAATTTTTCTTCTTCTTCTTGGATTTTTCATTGCATGTATTTTCTTCCTTTTGATCATTAATTCTCATATTTTATAACAAGTTTCTTTTCTTATTAGATTCTTTTGATATGGATTTCAAATTATTTTCTTCTTTCGTAACCTTTTTGATATAATGATTTTTTTAAAAATCATTAATCCATTCTTCTTGTTCTGGAGGGATAGTCAAATAACTTTTAGTAACATTTCCTTCTTGCTCACATATCTTTTATCTTTTCTAAATTTTCAAAACACAATATGTTGATATATCTTTATCTACATTTCTCATATCTTTAGAAACATTTTTCATTCAACTTACTTTAGATAATTTTTGTAATTCTTCTAAATTTATTTAATTTTCAATTTGTTCTGAAAAAAAACTAAGCACTTCTTCTTTTCAGACTAAGCATGAATACTTCTCTCCATATTCTTAACACACTCAACTTTAACATAATCATATTTCTTCTTCATCTGAATTTTTTAGGAACATTTGATATTTTTTCTCATCGTAACTCCCCTTATATTAATACAAGTATCCTGGTAGAGACATGTTATACCATCATGAATTGGATCTATGTCTAAAAACTCCACAACACTAACAATGAACTCTGAATCTTGATTTTTTGGACTGATAGTAAAATTGTTCCGAACATTGTTGTCGTTGTTGTTTCATCACAGATCATGGACCAATTTCCTTGGGATTATACTTTTTTAATTAATTCTTATATTTCATGGTGAAATATGTTTTCTCACATCCTTCCTCCACCCAAGCATTCCTAATACTTTTTTTAGAACCATAAATTTTAAAATAATCAGATAAAATATTATCTTTGGTAAGAGAAGACTTCACCAAATTCTCATATTGAGCCCTCTTAGAAACTTTAGATTTATCATCTTTTATTTCTGAAGATTTGTCGATGTTTTAATTTATCTTTCTTAGGGTACTTTTAGAATCAAGAAATTTTGATTTAAACTTGTTAACTTCTTCTTTCTATGTTTCCAAATTTTACTAAGATCTTCAATCATCATTCCCTATTGAATAATTATATATTTGTAACTCAAAATATCCTCGATGTATTCTTACTCCTGCTTGATGAAATATTTTCTTTCATCACAAAATTCTTCACAATATTTCATTTTCATTATGATTTGTTTCTTAAGACATTTGTTTTTCTCAAGGCATGCAAGATGTTCTATTCTAAGCTGATACTATCTATATGATTCTTCACCTCCTTCTTCACTCTCAGAGGAATATTATGTATTATCATATTTTTCAATAGAGGTTCTGAATTTTTTTGAACATTAATCTTCATAAGTATTTTTGTCAGTTGATTATGATTAATCTTTCTTTCTCAACATACTTCTTTTTCCTGTAAACTTCTTCTGGTATATCTTGGAAGACTTTTCTTATTTATCAGTTTTTTCCACTTATTCCATTGAGATTTTTCATTAGAATCATCACAATATTATATAACATTATTCATGGGTAAATTCATAGCAATGTGTCATATTCCACCACACTCAAAACATTTTAGAGGAAGTTTACCTCCATACTTTCATCTTCCTCTTCGACAGTTCTGGGATATAAGAGATATGATTTTATCAATTAACTCATCAACTTCCTTATCATCGGACTCACAAGTATTAGCTTTATCATTATCTTGTATTTTAATCTTTCTCATAGATTCAAAATCTATTTCATATTTCATCTTATTTTTAAAGATTGGAGCTTTCCTCATTTCATAGGAAACAAGAATATTATGAAATTCATCAAGAAATAAATCATCCTTATCTTATAAAGAAGAAATTTTAGAATCAAACCTTTCTGGAATGTTTCTCATATGTTTCTTCACAATTTTATAATCTTCACAAACATCTCCAAATACCCTACTTTTGCAAAAAAAACATTTAATCTATTGAATTATTAAAAAATTGGTTCATCATCCCTCATTCTGATATCCTCATACTTACTACACCAGATTTTTAGATTTCTTTCTTAACATTTTTATTCCCATTGAAAACACCTTTATGCATGTCCCACATACTTTTTGAAGTTTTGAGACCCATAAACTTCTGATAAACATTATATGATAAGGAAATAATGATTTTATTTATAAACTTTCCGTAAAATTCTATATTTCAATTATCAACAACCATCATAGGAAAATTTTTATTAATAGGTGTAAATCCTATAGTAGATGCATCAAAAACTTCCATGCCAAGAGATAGGAGATAAGGAATCATCCAATTTTTCAATCCATAATAATTTTTTCCATGAAATGCTGGAATTCCAATACTATCGATAGAATTGATATTATTCACAATAAGGATTCAAAAAGGCACCAAGAAGCTCTGATACCAATTGAAGTTCCAAAGTATCGAGTAACAATTGACAAGGAGTGGTAGAATCAGTTGTTTTACTTTTATAAGTTTCAAAACATTTAGAAACATAAACCCTATAACCTGTTAAGATTTCATTTGTTATCAGATTTTTGTAAATACTAATGCCTGAAATAATAAGAAAGCAAGTAAAACATACTTTATTTACAAGGTTCTGCCTCAGTGTGAGAACATAAATCCTTTCCATAGCCAATACCATGGGTCTATGGAAATCCACTATTATGAAGAAGTAAATACAACATGTTCCAAAACACGTTAAACACCTTATGTCTCCTAATGAGAAAGATTATACTAAATAGCATAAGTTTATAATGGTTTATTTTAAAACAATTTAGCCAAAAAAAGAATAAATACTTTATTGAAACACCTCAATAATTTCTCAGAATGAATCCTCAGTCCGATTGGGATGGATTTTATATTCTCAATCTGATGATATTGGATATGATTTTCTTAATTCAATGATGCTGGATTCTGGATATGATTTTCTCAATAAAAAGATGAAGGATTTTGGATCTGATTTTCAAAATACAATGATGTTGGCTTATGGACCCGATTTACTCAATACAATGATGCTGGATTATGGATCCGATTTTTTCAATTCAAAGATGCTGAATTCTGAATAAAATTTTCAAAATAAACTGATTCTAAATTCAGGATCTTATTTTATAAATATAATGATATAGGATTCTAGGTCCTATTTTCTCAATATAATGATGTTTTATTCTTGATTTAATTTTTTGAATATAAAATATTTTATTTTGGATCCAATTTACATAGATTGTTGGGGCCAATATTTGAAGAATTATGGGTCTATTTTTCTCATAATGATGATATTGATTTTAGAAAAATTATAGATCTGATTTCCATAGAATGATGGTGCATAGTATTGATGAATTCTAGATCTTGTTTTATCATAATTTTAGTGCCGATTTTTTTGGAATTCTGGATCAAATTTTATTATAATATTTGTGACAATTTTTGAAAAATTATAGATCCAATTTTCTCAGAATGCTGGTGCTGATTTTTGCATAATTCTAGATCTGATTTACGTAGAATGTTGGTGACATTTCTTTTTGAAGAAATATTGATCTTATTTTCTCAGAATGATGGTGCAATTTTTTTTAGAATTCGGGATCTGATTTATTCAGAATATTGGAACCAAATTTTTCCATTATAATGATTTTATATCATATTTTCTTCAGTAAAATGAACCTAAACTCACTCTATAAAAACTAAAACTATACTCGAATGGTCAATAAAATTATCCATCAATTATATGGGAACTTTCACATCAATTTCTCTAGTTCTCCACCTTTCAAATGTATGTAGAGAGTTAAAAATGAACGAATGATCTGAGAAAGTATTTATAGGAAACTCAAAAACAAAGAGCAAGAAACATGAAAACATTCTTGCTTCCCCAAATCTCAAATCTCTGAAAATATCTTGCATTTAAAATTCATATTTTAATTCATCAAACCTCTTTATATATCTCCATGATTTATGAAAAGGTGAATTTAAAGTTCGAAAACATTAATTCTTCTTCATAATCAGATCATTATGAATTATTTTTCAACCTATAACAATCTATTTGTTTCTTCATCCACTATGATATTTTGATTGTCCTAGATAAAATTTTCATTATCCCTTCCTCTTTCCAGCTGGTTCCGATCAATCTAGGAATGGTCCTTTTCCTCCTAATTCTAAGTATGATGATCCTTGGTACGAATGTTTTCTAACATGTCTGATGCAAAACTAGATGCTACAGTAAATGATATTGATCATTTTCCTTCAGAGTCTGAGTACGATCATCATGGGTACTAATTTTTCTAACCTTTATAATGGAAAATTATATGCAATAGAGAATTATGCCAATCAATATGGGTACGATGAAAATCCCATTATGATAGAATTCTCATTATGATTAAATTTAAATTATGATGGAATTCTCATTATGATGAAATTATCATTACGATTGAATTATCATTACAATGAAATTCCCATTATCATGGAATTATCCACTCGAAAATTTTAAATTTCTTCAAAACCCTCCACCATTTATTTAGAAGATTTCATCATGAAAGTTTTCATTATTTGTGAGAAATTATTTATTAAAAAAGCATCATCTATGTTTGTTTTAGAAATTATGAAAACTTTATCACTCCTAACTTCACATTCTTCTTTCAACACTCTTCAACAAAACAAATCTTTATCGTATTACAAAAAATATAGACACCCAGAAAATAATAAATTCTACTTCGGATTATTTTGGATCTGATGTACTGAATAAAATGTCGGTGGATCCAATTCTTGGAAAACAAAACATTCTAATACAAAAAGGGTAGTTTTCACCAAATACAAAAACATTGTTAAAACAATTTATCACAAAGGTACTTCATAATTATCTAGCTAAAATATCACATCGTAAATGTATCTACACCATTGAAGATAATTTGTGATAATCATATTGTCATAGATATTTCCAAAAGCCTTGTACAACACTCTAGATCGAAGCACGTTGATATTAAATATCACTTCATAAAAGTGAAAATTACTTGTGGGGAATTCTTGTTTGAGTAAATTTATATAAAATATCAATTTTTTGATATTTTTAGGAAATAAATATCAAAGAGATATTTTAGTATTTTAGCATGAAACATTATGTTCATGATTTCTTAAAATCTATAAGGAAGCCCCCTACTGTGCTTTTTATTATGTTGATAGGGGGATTTTCCAACCAAGTTCACACTAGGGGAGAATTAATTTGTCCCAAAAGGGATAGAGAAAACATTTTCCCAAATTTAAATGTTCAATTTTTCTAATAGTTTTGAATCTAATATTGTGGGAATCATAAAATGGGGTAGAGAAATAAAAAAAGAATTAAAAGTCTATGAATTTTTTTAAAGATAAAAGTTAAAAGAAAATGTTTATATTTTCATGAAAATAAATTTTCTTGTCACCATGGGAAGTAATTCTATCAAAAACATTAATTTTTCTATTTCTGTGGTGTCACGAACCGAATCTGGTCGCCACCAAAACTAGCACCAAACCCAGCCCGTGACATGACCCGAAGGGCGTTCCCTATCCCCACGGGCTGGCACAAGTGCCCGGGAATCATTTATTTTTGTTTGGGAACGATATACCGGAATATGAAGGCATAAAACATTAAAAACAATCAATAAACTGAATCTGAAAAATGTAAACCAAACGATGTTTACACAAAAACCAGAACTGAATACATATGTTTAAAGACACTACAGGTGGTCTAAAAACAAATAATGAAAACATAATGACATCCCCATGGAATCCACACGACAAGGGGGTCATCACCCACAAACCTTCTCTGAAACTCCGCCCCAACGATGAGGACTAACACCCTGAACCGCCATCACCCATAGCCTTACCTTCACCTGAAATCAAGCATAACAAAGTCTACTTACACCCTAGGGGTGTAAGTAGGGTGTGAGCCTAATCCCAATAGGATACCTCCCAATGATTCCAAAGTGCATGCAATATAAGGTAAAGAAGCAAATAGTTTTAATTTGTAATGAAAAACGATGATGAAATTCCAAGAAATGCAACTTTCATTTAAAAAAAAGTTTTCAAACTAGAATTTCCAGAATGATAAAATATCTAAATGGAAATGATAGATACTGTAAAGTACTGAAAAAACACCCAAATACAAGGGTAAATACTAAAAATCCAGTGAGCAACAAACCAGGAACAGCCCTAGGCACTAGGTTGTCTCGGGCCCTATGTACCTCATACCTCGGTGTAAAGCAACCATTGTAAAATCCACTCTCGTGCACGAGCCACTAGTAGGGAACATACCCACAACATAGTGGTTTCCAATCATCATCCACATAGTTTAGTTAGAGTTGTCGTTATCCAAATGCTAAGTGAAACAGGGACAACACCCATCTGGTCCACTAGTCGTACTAGTACAAATCCGCCCACCTAAGTACTCGGGCTTCCTCTTTTGTGCTCAAACAATTTCAGCATGCAACATAAATCCATTTTCAAATAAAACACCACTACTGGTCGCACACAATCAATACAGTATTAATCACATTTTTATACCACTTAAAACACACAATAAAACACTTTGATTTGTAATAAAACAATTCCTCAAAATCACATAGTGTTTTGCACAAAATAAAAACACCTTGAGAACAACAATTGCACACTATGTGCACATTTTTGAATTACCAAAACATAAATGGAATCCCAATACATTTAAATTAAAACAACGAATCATTTTTAGGGAAGCCTCATATGGTTCAAGAAGTGACATCATTGTAAAACCTCAATTTTTACACAACACGGCTCTTAGAAATTCATGTGTTTCACAAACACCATTAAAACCAACATTCACAGCATCAAACACATGGGACAATAATAAAAGCAGTATTTTCAGTCCTATTACAGTTCATTAAAATCAACTAATTACTTATAGGTCAGCCCAAAATGAACCAATAAAATATTTGAATGAAAACCCCCCAATTTCACCAAAAATTGGAACTTAAAATTCATTTGCATTATAAATGAAACTAAACCCAATTTTTACAGAAACATTCAAGTGAAATAAACATTAAGGTACCATGAAAACAGCAAGATAATTCACAAAAATTGCACACACAATGGAATCACCTACCAAAACCAAGGAAACCCGTGAATCCTTTGTGCGAAAACTCAAACGCACCACCACCGCACCTCAAGGAAGGTAAACCAGACGTAAACCAGAAAACAAAATGGCCAATAAAGCCCAATGTTAAAGCCTAGTTTCGAAAACCTAGTTTCTGGACATTATGAAACTCAATGATAACCAAATAAACCCTAAGAAAAAATAATGAAACCCTAAGTAGTTTGGAAGAGGAAAGAAAAGGGCTCATTTACTTGAAGTATCTTGAAGTAATCACTCCAAAACACTAGTAGCTGAAATTTAAAAGAGACCAAATTTAGGGTTCGTTCGAACAAGATCTATTAGGTCAATTAGGAACTGGAATGGAGGAAAAATCTTTATAATTGAGAGAGTTATTAAATAAATACTTTACCTCTTCAAATCTGGGAGATTTGAGGAAGCCTATGACGTTCGGCACGAAATCGCGATTAACCAGAGCTCCAAAGAATGGGGGGAGAGCTCAGACGCGGGGCTGGGTTAATTAGTCTTGGAATCCACTTGGAATCACCGAAAAATACCAAAAAATTAATAAGTTATAACAAAATCAAATTTTATTTTTGAAATAGGAATTGGGCTTTCGGGCAGGCCCAACCCCTTAGATAAAAATCCAATGAAACCCTGGTTATGGATTTCTAAAAGCTCCAAATTTAATAGGTAAGGGTAGGTCAAGTAGGAATTTGAATGGATGAAAAATGTTGAAAAATGAAAAAGTTACCAAAGATACAAAATTTATTTTTTAATCTGAAATTGGGCTCACGGTTTGGCCCAATTCATGAATACTCATCTATTCCTCCCTAAAACCTAGGGAAACCCCCAAAACAAAGAAAGGATGTAAATTAAACGAAAAATACCTTTAAAATATATCTTGTATGTGACAATTCTCCCCACCAAAAATCATTCCGCCCCCAGAATGCCACAACAAGACCAGATGCAAAAGCAAATCCCAAACGATAGACCAAGACAGACTTCCTTGCCACGTTTTCACCAGCTTCAAAAAGGACGAACATCTCCAGCTGATCAAACAAAGAACATAATACTCTCACCAACCAAAAATAACCCCAATTACCTAAAATTATGAAACACATTCAAAACACATCCCAAAACAAAACACCTCAAACACTACAAGACGACGCTCAAGCAATCCACTTGAAACGAACAACGAACTCGAATAACGCTACAACAACATTACGTAAAAAAAACCATTGGGTGTTATCCAACCCCAAATTTACCCAAGTAAAAAATTTGTGGATAGATAGACTTGATTTATACTACCTCCTACCTAGAATACATCAAGGTGAAAACTGAGTCACTAGTACGGGGTGACCCAATCCGGACATCCCACCACCAGGGAAAACTCAATTTCTAAGACAGAATAAGGATAACAATTAGGGAAGGAACGAACGGTATCCCCATCATAAGGGGTAAACTAACACTATTCCTTTTCCAAGAGAACATACATGATACCCATGATGGGTCTCCCCACCATAATAACGAACACAACTTTCCTTAAGACAAAATCAAGACACTAACAGGGGTCCTCGAACAGACTTCCCAGCATTAGGGGTAGATTTATATCAGAATTCTACCAATGAAACTTACATGAGTACCATTGTGGGTATACACAAAAAAAACCCAACCATCTTAACTAAATATTATGGGATAACAACAAAAAACAACAGAATTTTAAGGAGCTGGCATGGCCGCACAGTTGGTTCACACGGTTTGGGAAACCGTGAGTTAACTGTGCGGATCATTCTGTCCAAAGAGGAAACTTCACACAGTTTCCTTGGCCAATGATCATGGACGTGCGGAGACCATGTGGTAGCTACTATCTCTTATCACATGGTCCCCTGGGTTGTCACACGTTTACTGATAACCACGCACAAACTAGGCACTTCAACCTGCTTAACGCAAATTTTAAACTTTTCTCCAAAAACACAAGGGAACCCAAAGGGGAAAAAATCAACTCAGGGTATGAAATGGGAAGAAGGTACTCACACCTCTTTCCACCAAATGTGAGAAATTGGAACAAGACGATGACACCATAAGTTTAAACTATTCTTATCTTTCATATTGAGGATATGACCTTGACCAAAAGTTTGAATGACTCTAGGATTTCCCCTAACTACGCGCCAGCTTCTCTCTGGGGCCTATGGCTGGAGCTCAATGGATTGAAGCATCATCGGCCTCGCAGTTAGGATTTGGAAACCCCTAAACTGAACATCTTCTTCTAGTTCCAAAAACAATTATATTGTAATCTCAGATGGTCTCATTGAGACATGACACACTTCAAACCCGCTTTTCCCCAACCCATCATTTTACCAAAACAAGAACATAGAGGATGCACACACATCACCCCTTTTTTTCTTCGGATGCTAAACAATGGAATGAAAGGACATATAGAAACACATTCCTCTAGAAAATAGGATTTAGAATTTCCTATAGGGAGACACACATCCAACAAAAAAAATAGTGACTCTCATTAGATTGCACAATCTTCACCCTTATAGTCAAATGAACACATGATATCGCAAGGCATCACTGAACATGACCATTGTGGATAAAAGAAAACACAAGGAGAGGGACCTTGTACTGAGTCCCAAATATCACATGATTCCAGCAAGTGTCCATAATAGCCACTCTTGTCCAGATCTTGTACACTGGTGGCCAAACATGAACTCTTGCTTCAATGAGACTGACGAAAGACCCAGAGGCCCTTTAAGACATCATTATACACTAACAACCCTGAAAATCATTGACCTTAGACAAATTAGGAAACATAAGAAACTAAGGTCTATTTCAACCTACCACAAACACTCTCCCACTATTGGGGGATCCACATAATTGAAAAAGAATGGGGGGTAATCACAATCTCCAAACCTCAAGAATAAATTCCTTATGTTGATCAACTGGAGGATCATCCAACGGTGAATCACCAAAGGCCAAACATGAATCATACATTAACACATTATGGGGGCGTACCCCAGCCTAAAGGAAAACTGAAGGACCCAACCAATCTGGTTATTTTGTTACAACAGACCACAAACCTGAACCGAACACATGACGGAAGCCACCACATTGGCCTCCCAAACTTTTCCTCAAAAGAAACCACTGACCAACACTTTATTCTAACTTATCAATGAAACACAAACCCAAAACATCATTCAAACAAGAGGGTTCATTGAACTCGAAACATCCCACAATAATAATCCTAAAAACACATAATCCATACCTCCCAACCATACATTATCAAAACACAACACTTTCCTTCAAAAACACTATTTAAAAAAACAGTGTTGGTCAGTTGTGAATTTACCGATGGTATCTCATGAGCCTCACACATGCATGTTTACATGCCACACTGGGAACCCACCTCATATCCATCCATATTCCCAAATAAACCTGTGCATGTGGTTACACTTGAGAATACCAAATACCAAAAATCAAACCTTTCCTCTTTTTAAAATCAAAACTTTTAACCACACTTTCCCTTTCTCAAAAACAATAACCATAATATCAAAACCCAATTTTTCATCTCACAAACCAATTTAGAAAAGAATCCATAATTCAATAAAAGTACATATTCATGCCTTTCACAATCGTTTCAAAACATTTCAACCCATTTCAATACAAATCTAATTTCATGAAAAACACCATTTCATAAATCTCCATTTAATTAAGAACTCAACTCTTCTCATTTCAAGACAATGTTCTAAAAGTTCATAATTTTTTTTCAAATGTTCAGTAGTCACCAAACCCAAAATCCATCTTCAACCCCCACTCAAAAATTCTAGAACACTTAATTCAATTTAAAACACTTTTCCAAGGTTAAAAAAAATTCCACTAGAAACATATTTTCAAAACCCCAATTAACATAGTTCATACTTTCAAAAGAGGTGTAAACACATAATTTACCCTTCTGAAATAATTATGAAATTTCATTTATAGGAATAAAAAAAATAAAACCATTTTCACTTTACTAGAAAATAAATTCACAAAAATTCACACTCCTTAAAGTGAAGTCATTTTTTTTTCTTAAAAAACCAAGTTTCTAGGATTCCAAAACAAAGAGACACAAGACAGTGTGAGAGGAAACTAGTTTCGGTGGGTGACTTGGACATATGGTTGGCAGCCATATTCCAATCACTTCACCGTCACAGAGTGTATTCTAGGGAAATATCCATAGCTCCACATGGCTTTCCAGGACCTGCGAGCTCACTGAGATTATTCGCCCAACTCTCTTTTCATTTCCCATAGTCATCATTAAACCAAGAAAACCAAAGGACTCAGATAAATCCATACTTCCCCTGGTAAATTGAATCCCATCCTGAGGTGTGCTGGCCAGGCACACTACCCATGACTGAAATGTCAAGTCCTGACAATCCTAGCTCCAGACTATCCTGACTCTTCCCCAAATAACATGACCCAAGGAGCGAACCTGGCTCTGATACCATTTTGTCACGAACCGAATCTGGTCGCCACCAAAACTGGAACCAAACCCAGCCCGTGACATGACCTGAAGGGCGTTCCCTATCCCCACGGGCTGGAACAAGTGCCCGGGTATCATTTATTTTTGTTTGGGAATGATTTACACGAATATGAAGGCATAAAACATTAAAAACAATCAATAAACTGAATCTGAAAAATGTAAACCAAACGATGCTTACACAAAAACCAGAACTGAATACATATGTTTAAAGACACTACAAGTGGTCTAAAAACAAATAATGACAACTTAATGACTTCCCCATGGACTCCACATGACAAGGGGGTCATCACCCACAAACCTTCTCCACAACTCCGCCCCAACGATGAGGACTAACACCCTTAACCGCCATCACCCATAGCCTTACATTTACCTGAGTCAATCATAACAAAGTCTAATTACACCCAAGGGTGTAAGTAGGGTGTGAGCCTAAGACCAATAGGATACCACCCAATTATTCCAAAGTGCATGCAATATAAGGTGAAGAAGCAAATTGTTTTAATTTGTAATGAAAAACGACGATGAAATTCCAAGAAATGCAACTTTCATTTAAAAAAAAGTTTTCAAACTAGAATTTCTAGAATGTTAAAATATCTAAATGGAAATGATAGATACTTTAAAGTACTGAAAAAAACACCCAAATACAAGGGTAAATACTAAAAATCTAGTGAGCAACAAACCAGGAATAGCCCTTGGCACTAGGTTGTCTCGGGCCTTATGTACCTCGTACCTCGGTGTCAAGCATCCATAGTAAAATCCACTCTCATGCACGGGCCACTAGTAGGGAACATACCCACAACATAGTGGTTTCCAATCATCATCCACATAGTTTAGTTAGAGTTTTCATTATCCAAATGCTAAGTGAAACAGGGACAACACCCATCCGGTCCACTAGTCGTACTAGTACAAATCCGCCCACCTAAGTACCCGGGCTTCCCCTTTTGTGCTCAAACAATTTCAGCATGCAACATAAATCCATTTTCAAATAAAAAACCATTAATGGTCACACACAATCAATACAGTATATATCACATTTTTATACCACTTAAAACACACAATAAAACACTTTGATTTGTAATAAAACAATTCCTCAAAATCACGTAGTGTTTTGCACAAAATAAAAACACCTTGAGAACACCAATTGCACACTATGTGCAAATTTTTGAATTACCAAAACATAAATGGAATCCCAATACATTTAAATTAAAACAAAAAATCATTTTTAGGGAAGCCTCATATGGTTCAAGAAGTGACATCGTTGTAAAACCTCCATTTTTACACAACACGGCTCTTAGAAATTCATGTGTTTCACAAACACCGTTAAAACCAACTTTCACAGCATCAAACACATGGGACAATCATAAAAACAGTATTTTCAATCCTATTACAGTTCATTAAAATAAACTAATTACTTATAGGTCAGCCCAAAATGAACCAATAAAATATTTGAATGAAAAACCCCCAATTTCACCAAAAAATGGAACTTAAAATTCATTTGCATTATAAATGCAAATAAAACCAATTTTTACAGAAACATTAAAGTGAAATAAACATTAAGGTACCATGAACACAGAAAGCTAATTCACAAAAATTGCACACACAATGGAATCACCTACCAAAACCAAGGAAACCCATGAATCCTTTGTGAAAAAACTCAAACGCACCACCGCTGCACCTCAAGGAAGGTAAACCAGACCTAAAACCAGAAAAAACAAATGGCCAATAAAGCCCAATGTTAAAGCCTAGGTTCGAAAACCTAGTTTCTGGACATTATAAAACTCAATGATAACCAAATAAACCCTAAGAAAAAATAATGAAACCCTAAGTAGTTTGGAAGAGGAAATAAAAGGGCTCATTTACTTGAAGTATCTTGATGTAATCACTCCAAAACACTAGTAGCTGAAATTTAAAAAATTCCAAATTTAGGGTTCGTTCGAAAAAGATATATTAGGTAAATTAGGAACTGGAATGGAGGAAAAATCTTTAGAATTGAGAGAGTTATGAAATAAAGACTTTACCTCTTTAAATCTGGGAGATTTGAGAAAGCCTATGAAGTTCAGCACAAAATCGCGATTAAACAGAGCTCCAAAGAATGGGGGTAGAGCTCAGACGCGGGGCTGGGTTAATTGGTCTTGGGCTCCACTTTGAATCACTGAAAAATACCAAAAACGGAATAAGTTATAACAAAATCAAATTTTATTTTTGAAACAGGAATTGGGCTTTCGGGCAGGCCCAACCCCTTAGATAAAAATCCAATGAAACTCTAGTTATGGATTTCTAAAAGCTCCGAATTTCAATGGTGGTGTTAATAGGTAAGGTGAGGTCATGTAGGAATTTGAATGGATGAAAAATGTTGAAAAATGAAAAAGTTATAAAAGATACAAAATTTATTTTTTAATCTGAAATTGGGCTCACGGTTTGGCTCAATTCATGAATACTCATCTATTCCTCCCTAAAACCTAGGGAAACCCCCAAAACAAAGAAAGGATGTAAATTAAATGAAAAATACATTTAAAATATGTCTTTTATGTGACATGTGGTCTCAAAAAAATATCTTTATGAATGTTTTTAATTTTATGATCATTTTTGAAAAAATGATATCTTGAGAAAAATGTGTTATAAAAAACATGAATGTTTAAAAATGATGAGTTACAGAAGTTTTTCATGAGTGTTTTTAACAAATCCATATGGAGATATGGAATATCCTTTGTGATTGTTTAGAATGAAGTGTTTTATTTTTTATAAATATTATTTTGTTTTGATTTTTTAAAATAGGAAATGTTGATTTGTATGAAGTTGAAAAATTTCATGTTATGCAATAGCTGGAGAAAAAGTACATTAGCAATATTATCAAGAAATTACATAATCATCCAATGATGCTATACTATTTGATCAAATTTAAATCATCATGAAGAAGACATGATATAAATTGAAGTTTGTTGAAGGGAAGATAGTTGAATTTTACCTGATGTACATTTCATAAGAATGTTTGTTGAGTTTCCAAACATAAAAAACATAAGTTGTTGTAAAATATTTTAATAAGAAAATTCGATGTTGAAAAGTTCCTGATCATATAGACCTTTTAATGAGTTTCAATCCCAATGATGGTTTTGTGAATTCATTCAAAAAATTATTGTACAATGTTTTTTGGATTCACAAAGTAAATTTAACTAGAGAAACCATCTAGTGGGAGTTCTTGTAATAAGGGTGGATGGTAATGAATATTTTTTTATGTTTGTAAAAAAGGAAAAGTAGTACAAGTGAAAAATTTTCAATAAAAGTCCATAAATTATACAAATCTAGGTCAATGGTCAAACGTTTTGAAACATGAATATTTTCAAAAAAAGTTATCATAAAAACTCTTGGTATAAAAGTTCACACACAGATCACCTGATGAACATTTTTCAAACACTTCTGATGTCAAATGGCAGAAAAGAGAGAATGTAGTTTATAAAAAAATATTCACTAAATGTTGATCCTCAAAAAAATAATTTTTTTCAAAAGATGCAAGTTATGAAAAACTAAATGATATTTTGTGTTATTTAATGATATATTCATATTCATACACAAACACACACATGGACATTCATACAAAAACAAATACATATATATACATACACATACGCATACCCATACATGCATACACATACATACATAAACATAAACATACATTCACATGCATATACATGCGTACATACCTACAAATACACATACACATACATACACATGAACACACCTACACATACATATGTATGAATAAACATACATACACATACACATAAACATACACATACACATACACATACATACTCATAAAACTACATATACTACCATACATACACATACAAATACATACACACACACACACATACAAATACAACTACACTAACACATACACATACACATATACATAAACATACACTTACAAAAATACATGTACACCTACATATATACACATACACATATATAGAAATAAATAAATAAAGATAGAAAACCACATACAAAGGCGTACACATACATACAAAAACATACACATATATATACACACATAGGAACATTCACATACATACATACAAATACAAAATCATATACATACATAGACAGACACACACACATATATATATACATCTATACATTTATATTGTGACACCCCCTAGCATAACGGTTTCATTATTTTGGTGTTTTTTGAACAATTGAATACCTTAGTTACATTCCCATTGAAGTCCATCTTGGAAATTGGAAATTTTTTAGGTTTTAAAACTATGAATGATTAAGGGGCATGGTCTGAGGGAAACCATGTCGCCTCCCTTTCTTAGGATCCTTTTTAGTTCATTTTGAACATTTAAAGGTTTTTAGATGGTATGTGCATAGTTAAGTACAAACCATGTGGCCCAAGGGAGAAACCATGTGGGGTCCTTGGTGTGTCTAAGGTGTGGTGCATGACTACCATGTTTTTTGGTAAACCGTAAAGCATGTGTGTTGTTGGATTTTTAGTTTTTGATAAAACCATTTTCATGGCTTCCGCACAGTTTTTCAAACTGTGTACAACACCCTAGGAGGTCGTGTGAGGCCTGTGCGGTTCTAGAGTGAGTCACATAGTTTGGGAAACCTTGTGGCATATCATTCATAACCATGTGGTTTTAGGTTTCATTAGATGTAGTGTCACCCACATGGTTGGTGCATGGTTTTTCAAATAGTGTATCCAAACCGTGAGAGTTGTCCAAGTGTGTAATTTTTAGTTTTTCCATAAATTTCCATCTAATTTTTAGGATTTTCACTCCTATTCTCACCCTCATGATTTGTCTGACCCTCTTGGAGCTAAGGAGGAGTTCCAACATCATCCATAAAAGATTATCACCCACCATTTATTCTTTTCCAAGAATATTTTATGTGTTTTGTTCCACTATTTTATTCTTTCTTCCTTACTTATATATTATCTATTAGTTTTGGCTTTCCCCAAAAACCCTAGGGATCATGTGGCTCGATTTTAGGGTCCTATGTGGATTTATTTATGGGTTATTTTATAGTTAGGGGTTGTATACATCATTTATTGTCCTTTGGGTGTGGGAACTATTGAAGTAAACATGTTTTTGGAAATTTTTTATTGCTTCCCACTTCTTTGAGATAGGTTTTACTTTTTAATTGTTTCATTTTATAATTCTAATAACTGTTTAACTTTCTAAATCCACTTTTTATGAAATAAAAATTATATATGCATGTATTATGATGATTTGGAACCATTTCATTGAATTTTATACTTTTAATAATTGGTTTTATTTGTGAATCCCATGTTTTATTATTTTAAATTGAATATTTTGTTATGATAAGATACTTATGAAATTAATTCTGGATCTATAAAATAGTTTTCCTAAGGTGATATGGTTTTCAACCCAATTTTGGTTTTCAATGAGTGAAAGAAATTATTTTAAATGGAATTTGTTTTTGAATTGAGGTGTGGACCTCAAAATTATTTTTAAATTAGAATTTTAATATATTTAAAATGGTGGTTTAAATTATTTTTTTGGTTTAATCCTTTTGAGAAATGTCATGGTGGACTGCATTAAATGGTTTTATTGAAAATCATTTTCCCCTTTTCCTTATTTCAGTTCTTAATGAGTATGACCCTTGTTGAAGAGAAGTCATGAAATGGTTAAAAAGAAATGGGAGATTTCTTTGGGCATGTTAAAATATTTTATTTAGTTTTTTATGAAAATTGTGATAGAAATAATTCATTTTTATATGCTTTAGATTTTCAAAGTAAAGATACCATGTGTAGGGGTGAATTTTAAATGCTTAAATTTTGGGTGATTTTTATAACTTTCTAAATGGTGTTGGGAAATCTTTTTATGAAATTTGAAAGGTATTAGTACTCAGATTCATTCATTGATGTTAAATTCCCATTTTTCAAAGTGGTTAAAATGATGAATGTGGATAAAACCCTTGAATTCCCCTTACTTGTTTATCCCTTGTGTGGGTTTATGATCACTATGTGATTCTTGTTGATCCCCTTTTGTGGGAAAGTGCTTGTTTTTTCATATGTGTCTGTTATGTGTTTAGGGTTTTTCATCATTGGGTGTTAGGGGTGAGGGTAGATATGGTTGTGCCTTGTTTTTATACTTGGATTATTGAAATAAACCTCCCATCCATTATTGTAAATGGGATATAGGTTGTAATGTGAAACTATAATTCATTTCCTTTAGTTAGTTAACAATCTTCTAGTGGCCCCTTAGTGTAAAATAGGGAAAATCATGTTTTTTCATTCCAAAAAGACTTGTGTGGTATACATAGATGATGTTATGGATGTATAATATCTCACTTTTTTGTTCTATTGGTTATACCAATCTATAGTTTGATTCATGTCATGTTAATAACTTTGGATAAGACTATGAAACACTCTTTTTCTAAGTTAGTATGTGATTTAGGGGAGTTTTGATTGTATCGTTTCCCCTTATTTATTTGATATGGAACCTTCAATGCTTATGTTTCATTTTTATATTCCTTATGAGATATATATATATATATATATATATATATATATATCTGTGTGTGTGTGTGTGTGTGGTTCCTACTTATTGTTCTAACTCGTGTGATTTTGGTGCTTTTCCTTGAAAATGAGTTTTTAAATATGTCTATGACAACCAGTTTTGTGTTTTCAAAGACTCGTGATCGAGTACTTTAAAGTGAGTTTCAAAATGGGGTTTGTTTTAAATGTGTCTTCATATGATGAAATGTCTTTAAAATAATCATTTTCATTTAGATAAATGAAGTAAGAGTTTTTTTTTAGAAAGGTTAATTGTTTGTGTGGTTTTGAAACAACTTAGGATGATGGATTTTTATTCAAAACACTTTTGTTCTATTTAAGGACATAAAGGGAAAATGTTTTGTAAGTGGATTGTGGAATCATTTTTATTTCCATGAATAGTACATATGTAAATCATACTTTCTAAAAAAAATAAACAAGAATTTATGAACTTTCTTAGGGAATGAATTTCATATTTTTGGTGGGTTGTGGTAACATACTGGGATTTTTAGCTCATAACTATATCATTTTAGGTTCTGAGTTCTTAGTTGGATCCTTCTTCTTCATCGTGGTAGATATAGGGTGAGTTTGTGATTGGTGATGAACTTAAGGTTTCATGGTGTTGTTTTCTATCTATTAACTAGTTTTATAGTTTGTAGTTGTTTTCTTTTTTGTTCATTTTTATTCATTCCTTGTCCTTTATTCCCATGTCTCTTTATTTATGGATGATCATTATGGATATGAAAATGGGTTGGATTATTTAGTTGGTTATGAACTATTTTTAATTCAGTTTATTCAATTTATCTTTTTCATTTATTTAATCCACTATTTATATCTAATTCATTAAAAATCGTTCCCAATGGAGTTCCTATGATGACCAGGAACATGTTTCTAGCTAGTGGGGATCAATAATTAACTTTGGTCCTTTTTGAAGATCTGGTCGGGTTCTCGATAGGATGGAAGACCATAACAATTCTTTAAAAAATGTTATTAGAGCTCTATGTTTTCCTTGAGTAGGGACGTAAGGTTCTTGTATATCCCTTTTTATTTGGAGATAACTTGGTAAAAATAATGTTAAGGGTTTCGAGGGTTTTTATGTAAGGGTGGGGAGATTTTAACTAGCTCTTGTATATCTCGAACCTTCAGTTCCAATAGATTTTGGGGTTTTGAATTGTGAATTTGAGGATTCTTTTTGCTATTTCTAGTAGGATTTAATGTGATTGATGATTTTTGTTCCCCTTTTACTATTGAATTATATTGGATACTACTCTTTGGCTTCATCTTGGAAAGTAACTTGAGTAGTACAGTCATCTCACACGTCCTAGGAAACCATGTGTTTCTCTTATATCCATGTCTAACCTCCATTAAGGTTTATTACATTGTTGAAACTCCATCTCCCAAACTATGATGTTCAAGGAATATAGAAAAAATTTCTTCCTTGATTATCCTTTCTTTGGATCCTCTTGATTTTTAATTTCTCCAAAAGTTGTTTTCACCAGTTTCAGTTGGATTGAGGAGTGTTTTGTTTCCCCTTTTGGGATGTGGTTTAATGATCCAATTCTTGTTTCTTCTTTAGGTATTCTATGCACTTGGTTTTAGAATTTTTTTTAATATAATGGGGTTTTTGTGATATTATATATTTTCAAACATGTTTTTGTGAATAATGTGCTAAGTAAATTCCCATGGTTTTATGATTTTTTAATGAAAGTGGTGGTTTTCCATGATAAATTTATAAAATGAGATGTTTGAAAATAATTTTTGTTTTTGAATAAAGTCTGTAGAGTATATTAAAAAATGGAAAAGTGTTTTGAAAATAATTTTGGGATTCTTGGTTTTCAAGTACAAATGGATTTTGTAAAAAAATATTTGGTTTTCTTTGTTTGGGGTAATGTGTGTATTCAACCAATTTGGGTTTTTTAAATGTTTTTTAGCTTGTTTTTTTGATTCACAACATGATGAAAGGTGGTTTTAAAATTCCTTGGTAAAATAGTAGTTTTTAAAATAATAATTTCTTTTGATTTTTTTTTGGAAAGTCTCTTTCGAGGGTTTTTGATGTGGTTTTTATTTCATTCTTGTGAATAATTAATTTGGTTTATTCATTTATACATGAATTTATGTATTTCATGACTTTTTTGTTTTTTTCACAAATAAATAGCGAAATGGTATCCTTAGTTTTGTTTCCTACCTAGAGTTTGGATGGAGAGGAGGATATATAACCATCTTTGTTATATCTTTTTTGACCGTGTTGGTTATTTATAAATGATTTCTGTGGAAATATGAGGTTTTTCATAGGGGACCACTCTTTTGGTGATCATAATCTTGGGCTGGGAGCTTTGGCATGTGTGGTTGGATTTTAGTGGGTTTCTTACTTTCTTGGAATGTTCTTGTGTGGGTTTTACTTTTGTGATGATTTTATGGATGGATTTAATACTAGTTTATACAATATTTTGTTTTTATGTGGAAAACCCCTCTCCCACCTTCATGGGTTTTTTACAGATTGATTGTGAGTGTCCTTTTTTAGCCTAATATTTTGGGAAAACCTTTCCTGGTGATAGTAGGATACATCCATTCATTTAATTGGTAATTTTGGTGATCATTGTATAGAATTGATATAGGCCTTTGGGTGAACTATTGGGTAACTAAGATGTGTGATACACTAGTTGAGTGTGGTATACTAACTAGTGTTTGGTTGTGGGGCTTTTATGGGATGCATTGTGTGAGGATGATCATGCAGTTTAACCTAAGTTATTCACATGTTTTTTGACCCAAGGGGAGTTCTCTTGTTGTTATTCAAAGGATATTTTGGTTGTTCTTCCTTCTATAAATTTGGTAGTACTCTTAGTTGAGGGTGTGTTCCCCTTATGGTTGTCTGGTTTTGAGGAATAGTTTCCTAAAAGTTTTTATTTTGTGTCACTGTGTTTTATGAACTCTAAAGGGTTGGGAGACCATGTTATCTCTCTCATACTTCATAAGGTTTACTTTTTGGGGTTCTTTTCTTATTTATTCTTGGAGATTTATTGTTCTCTTGTTTTTTATCAGATTGATAATTTTTAGGATTTCAATTATTGTCGATAAGGTAGGGAAATTAAGAGTGGTTTTATTGGTTACATCCTATTAGGATATTCTTGTCCATCTATTTTTCTTTTGACTGGGACTTTATGGGGGTATAAAGTGGCATAGCGGGGATTTGCGGTGCCCCATGTAATTGTGTTGTTCTTTTGGTATTGTTTTGAGAAGTAGAGGCATGAGTTTCATTTGTACAGTCTTCTAGATTAGAACTTGAAATTTTTTGAGGTTTTCCTATTATGCATAATTAAGGTTTCCGGTTAGAAGGAAACCATGAAACCTCCATTTATGAGGATAATTTTTAGTTAATTTTTAGATTTTCATAGTTTTTAAGAATGGTTGGAACATATCCAAGTCCAAAACATGTAGAACCTATGAGAAACCATGCAAGAAAATTGGTGTGTCTGAGGTGTGGCTTGTTACATGTGCACTATTTTGTAAACCTTGTGGAAAGTGTTCAGTTGAATATATAGTTTTTGATAGAACTATTTTCAAATCTTCTCAATTTATTTTCAAACCATGTAGGGCACCCTAGGAGGCCATGTGTGGCTTGGGGTGGTTCTAGAGTGAGAATCATGGTTTAGAAATATATCATCCCTGAGTTCAAGTAAGTAACCCTTTATTTATGATTTTTAAGTATACAAAGCATTTGGGGGAAGTAATATAGGGTTTTTAATAAATTATTAATGTTTTTGGGGTTTTTCTAAAGGTTCATATTTTGATCTTGATTAGTAAAAACAATGAAACTACTATAAAAAATTATGCACAATGAGAAATGGGGTTTGGGTAGTTGTACGGTTAGGTGCATGGTTTGTGAAAAACATGTTTCCACCAAGTAGAAACCATGCAAAGTGGGATAGAGGATTATGTATGGTAGGTTCATACTTTGTCTAACCATGTGGGCCAACCATGTAAGGTTTTTCTTGATACTAAGACTGGAATATGGTTAGTGCATAGTTTTCTGAACTATGAGACTAACCATGCATAGCTTAATAATTAGATCATGTGGATCTGGCTCAAGATTAGCTCTAAACCTCTAAATTTCCCAATTTTTATCTCAAATAATAGATATCTTCCTCTCAAAGGCTATGAAGACTTCCCCCATCAATCCTAGAGTAATTTGAAGTATTTTTTTGGGTGATGAAGCCCAATTCCCTAGGTAAGTCATCATTTTTGGTAGTTTTCCTTATATCAACTCATCTTTATTCTCTAGGCTTCTTAGATATAGTGTTTTTATGATAAATTTATGGTTATTGATTCTAATCATGATGAGATTTGGATTTTTTGATTTTATGGTAAGATATCTAAGGTGGGTTTTTGGAGATTCAACCCTGTTTTTTTTTTCTTTGAAGAAATCGTGTCATTCTTAGTTTTCATTATATTTCCCAAGGTAGGTGGATTTAATCTCATCTCCTCTTATTATAACATGATGGATTAGTTTAAAAAAATTAAATTTATTGAAATTTATTATGAAATTGGTGTACAAATCATGGCAGAAACCTTCTTTGGTGATGGTTTGGGGATTTTTTGATTTTTGGAAATTTTTTGCGCAAAGTGATTTGTTTTATTGTCTTTAAAATGATGATTTTAAAATATGAATTGTTTGATTTATGGATATGGGTATTTTGAATTTTTTTCAATAAAATAAACATTTTTTTTGAAATGGTTTATTTGATATTATTTGGGAATACATAGGTTTTTGTGAGTTAATGATTTCAATGTGACCTTGAATAAGGGGAGTGCACCATTGGGGTACAAAGAGAAGTGAACCTAAAGAAGGAGTGTTTTTTACTAGGGCACAATGATATTGGAAACTTTGTGATGACATAGTGGATGGCTGAAAAAGAACTCGGGTGTATGGAACTATCACCTGGGCATGCATGTTTTGAAGTCTGGATATGTGGAATGGATTGGGTATGCTAAAATGAAAATTTTGAAATGTGTTTTAATGCTTTTTTTTGTCTCTTTCTATGGAAAATGATTTTTGGTTTGGAAAACTATTTTTCCTAGAAATAGTTTCGGTTTTTTGATTAACTATTTAATATTGTTTTGTATTGATTTTTTATTTTAAGTTGTTATATTTAAATATTCTAGCTTGTTCTATCCTAGTGGCATGAGTAGGGAAGTCATTTTGTAAAAACCTACTGAGTTTCATTACACACCCCTAATTTGGTATATTAGTGCCTTTGAAGATGTTGTTTATTGAGACACAAGTAATGGTATAGCATCATAATTATTTATTTTTGCTTCTTTATACTTGAGTTTAGAGTTGGAGTGGGATCTTGTACTTATGCCTTAGAGTCTATGAGTTTAGTAGGTTTTGTCTTTTGTTGTATACTTTGATGTTATTTGTATTCCTCTATGATACTCTTTTGTAGTTTGATTTTTATATCAATGCAATTTCATTGAGTTTTTTTACATTATTATCATGTATCATATAGTGGTTTTGGTTATGGAATTTCTATTTAGGTTGTACATTTCTCAAAGGGAAAATCATCCCCCAGTTGTATTGAATCCCTATGCATTTATCACCAGCCTTTGGTGTCTTAAGGATTTCACTTAAGGACATATATCTATTCTTCCTAAGCTCAAGATGATGAGGATGGCCAAGATGTTGCAATTGGTATCATCTTGTTTCTTCATTGACCTAGAAGTGGAATTATTCTTGTCTTGTACTAATATCATTGTGGGATAAGTGATATTGGTTTTTGGTCTTGATGTTGAAATTCATCCTTGGTTGGTTCATGATTTTGGTTTGTATAATGGATTGATATTTTCATTAATTGAAATGTAGAGCATAAAAGACATAGATATCCTTTTTATACTGAATATCATGTTTCTAGGGAATTGGGAATATAAGTGTTTTGGAGACACTTTTAGGAATGGAAATATCATTTTCATGGGTTTAGCCAATGAGACAACATTTTATAAATGAATTCCCAATAGGAGTTCATATTTCATTTAATGTAATGATATAATAACTAGTGAAAAATATGTTGAAAGTGTTTTCAAATATGAGATTTTGAAAAGGCAGTCATATGGGTATTTGTAAAATGGTTTGATTTTCAATAGAATGGTGAAATTTTAAAAAATGGTTGAACATGGAAATGTGGAATTTTGAAAAGAAATGTTGTGATGTGTGATGTGGTAGAATTTGAAATTTTTAAACCTTCAGTTGCTAAGGAGTGAGACTTATGATTTTTTTCATGTTTCTAGAAAATGGAACCTGTTTGGATTCATAGAAACCAACTGAAGTAGTTTTCTGAGAATGGGGATTTACCTAAGCCACAGGTGAACCAACATATGGTTCATAGTATATTTGATGTTTTCTAAGTTGTGTATGGAGGTAACTAACAGGATGAACTAAATAAATTTGAACATTCTATCTATTTACACATATAGAATCCACTCATCTTATGGGGTGATTTGGAATTAGAGAAGGAAGAGGAGTGGATTAATAGGATGAATCAAATATTCAATTTCAATGGCACACCACTAGATTTGAAATTCATGATAAAGACGTATATTCTAGAGGATCTTTCATGCTAGTGGTAGTATTTAACAATTCAGGCTAAATTAGACAAAATCATTTCTTGAGATTATTTTAATGACTTATTAGACAAATAATTCTATCCTTACACATTCAAAATTGAATTAATGATGGACTTATTCAGATTGACATAGGAGAGACTCGCAGTTATTTATTACATGGCTATATTTATGAATATAGTCAACTTCTCACTTGAAGTTGCTTCTAGTGCATCATTAAGGGAACACATTTTTTAATCAGGGATGAGTAGGTGATTCTCCTGAAGATTTACATGCTCTGTATAATGCATTATAAAGAGATGGTCAATAGAGATATGATATAATAAAAGGAAATCTCAAGAACTACTAGTGGAGGAATCATATTGATACCGACCAGAAATGGTGCAACTCTAATGATGGGAATAAGAAGAAGAGGGACACTTATTTCCAAGGTAGTTAGATGACTCAAAATCTAATGGCTAGATCAGTGAATCATACTCCAACACCCAAGAGAAATGTTAGATGTTTACAATGTGGTTCGTTCAACCACATAAAGTGAGAGTGTACAACAACACTAAGATCATGTCACAATTGCAACCAGATGGGGAATCTTCGGAGCTATTATCAGAGTGCTCCATGTTTGGGTGTTTGAGACACTTATCATGTGTCACAAACGTCATATGCTTTGATGGGATGAGGGAATCATAATAACTATCATCAGTAGAAAATATTTATCCCTTGTGATTCTTAATACACCAGGACTCCTCAATAAGGGAAATCTCAATAGGGAAATAAGGAACAAATTCTAGTGAGTAATAAATTATATAGAGGTGATAAAGTTATTATAGTTGATCAATCTAGACTATAGACTATGAGAGGTAAATTTATTTTAAATTATACCCTTATGCAAGATTTGTTTAATATAGTTTCATAAAATTAATTTATTTTTAATAACGCATTATATTTACTGGGTTTAAATGTCGAGATGATGCCTTCTTTGTTAAAATATCAAGCACCTCTTGGTTAAAGATAATGTCGAGACTTTGTGTGTAGATTATGTTCTATGACTATTGATGAAGATGAGTTGATATGGTATTTCTATATGTTTTAAATGTATATCTATAACATAAAAATGGGTATGGATTGTTTGACTATGTTAGAGGATCGCATTTATTGTTATACCAGAACTATTAGTTTTAGGACTAATGATATCGAGCATCTCTTTAGAGGAAGACAGAATGTAAAGGCAGGTACAATAGGCTTGTTGGAACCAGTAGTTGGAATGATCTCATACAAGTTGGTAGTGTTGAATTTTTCATCAATATAAGATATCAGTAATAATAGTTTTCTAGTATATTTTGATCAGTTTCAAGATGTTTTTCAATGAATTTTATTGGGTTTCCACCCATAAGAGAATTAGATCTTATAGTTGATCTCCTTCTAGGGTCCTATCCTATTTTACATCCATATTACCATATGAAATCATCATAATTGATGTATTCTAAAGTGAAATTGGAAGAGTTGAAAATAAATGGTTTTATCTAGCCTAGAACATATCTGTGGGTAGCACTGGTCTTGTTGGTGAAAAAGGAAGATAGAACTCTTCGACTATGCATTGATAATCATAAGCTTAACCAAGTTATGATAAAAAATAATTATCAAATTTCAAGAATTGATGATATGTTTGATTAATTTAGGGGATCTTAGGGGTTTTCCAAAATTGACTTGTGATCAGTATATCACCAATTATGAATTTAGTTGGATGATATTCCAAAAATATATTTTAGGAGTTGATATGGCCATTACAAGTACATGGCTATTCCTTTCAGTCTTAAAAATTCATCAAAAATATTTATGGAACTAATGATGTAGATATTTATTAAATATATGTATTCGTTTATGGTGGTATCTATGGATGGCATATAGACATATTCAAGGAAAGGGGATGAACATGGGAATCACCTGGAGATAGTTTTAGGAATCTTCAGAGATCATTGTATGTATGCCAAATTATAAAAGAGTTTTTTTTATACAAGAGGTATGTTTTTTTGGACATAAAGTCTCTGAAATACATGTTTCTATAGATCCAGATAAGATATAGGTTGTTATATCTTGGAAACTTCTAATGAATATCTTCGAGATACGCAGTTTCCTAGGCTTAGATGGTTGTTACCGACGTTTTGTTCATGATTTATTATGACTCAATTCACCTCTAATAAATTTGAGAAGGAAGAATGTTCCATTCAAGTGCAATGAGGAATGTTAGAAATATTTTAAGGAGCTTAATTTTTTCCTTAAAATTAGCACCGATATTTCTATTGTTGGAATTAGAAAAATGGTACATGGTGTATTGTGATGCGTTGGGATCTAGGTTTGGATGTGTTCTCATGCAAGGAGATCATGTTATTGTTTATCACTCAAGACAGTTATAGTTTCATAATAAAATCTACCCAATACATGAATTGGGGTAAACTATTGTATTCCATGATTTTAATACCTTATATCATTACCTATTTAGTGAGAAATATATAGTATTTATGGATCATAAGAACATGAAACACATTTTCTCACATAGGGATATGAACCTAAGAAAAATAATATGGATGGATTATCCCCAAATTTTTGAATTTAAATTTATGTATACAATGGGTAATGGTATTATAGTGGTAGATGAATTAATAATAAATTCATAAGATTAGTTGGAATAAGAGGATTTGGATTAGTGGTAGTTGATGTCAGTGGTAGAAAACATGAACTTAGAATGTGAAGACAGATGTTATGTTGCAGTTTTATTTCTAGTTTTGTTGGTTCCTCATTTGGTTATGGTAGTTAAAAAGGCATAGATTCCTGATTTATAATGCATGGTTATGATGTGAAAACTCAATGATGGGGAGAATATTGAGGGATGGATGCTGGATGGGAGTTTAGTTTTATGGTTTTGAGATATGATGGTCATAAATATGGATTGTTAGGAATAACTTCTTCATTCTTACCACCACTTGAGATGTGATGTTCATTCTATAATACAAAATATGTATAAGGGATTAAAATTGTAGTTTTTGTGGGCCAATAAGTAAATAAAGGTGGATGTTTTTGTTTTGATATGCTTAACTTTTCAACAGGTTAAGGAAGATAAACAATGACCATCAGGTTTTTGGTTTTCTTTACTTATTCTTTTTTGTAAATGGGAACACATAGCTATGAATTTTGTTATAGGACTTCCAAGAAAGGTTTGGAAACACGATTCCATATGGGTGATAGTGGATCGGCTCACAAAGCTAGATCATTTCATCCATATTCATGAATATCATATAGTAGAGGAATTATCAACAATATATATCAAAGAAGAGGTAAAGAGGAATTGTATACTAGTTTTGATAATTTCAGACATAGATCTAATGCTTACATCTCATTTCTAGAAATCCTTACAAAAATCCCTTGGGGTCAGTTGACTATGAGTATGGAGTATTACCCTTAGATGGATAAACAATCTAAAAGGATAATAAAAAAGTTGGAAGACATGTTAAGGGAGATTGTAATAGATTTTGGTAGTTCATGGTAATAGGATATACAATTAGTGGAGTTATTGTATAAGATAAGTTATCATGATTTTATGTATATGTATTCTTTTGAAGCATTGTATGGGAAGCCTTTTTGTTCTTCACTTTTTTGTGTGGAAAAAGGTTAGATCTCACTAGTTTGGATAAGCCTTGTCCAAGAAACAACATAGAAGATTTAGTTGATCAGGAAACAGATGGAGATGACATAGAGTCATCAGAAATTGTATCCAAATCATCTTTGACAGCCATTTTCATTCAAGGTGGGTGATCATATGTTCTTGAGGATCTATATAAGGCTTGGAAATCATTTTTTGGGGAATTAGGGAAATTTATATCTTTAATAAATAGGCCCTTTTGAGAAAATATAATGAATTAGTGAGGTGGAATATCGGTTGGAATTACCACCATAGTTCAATGTTTTTCATAATTTGTTCCATGTATATTAGATTAAAAAGTATCAACCTGATCCTAACAATGTGATTTGATGGGATCATGTTGACCTAGAGATGGATGCTTCGTTGGTTCATATGCCAACACAGATTGTGGATAGGCAAGAGAAAGTCTTTTGTGGGTAAAGCATCAGTCTAGTGTGGGGTTTTTGTAAACATGGTGAGATGTAGAAAGAGACTTGGGAATCGGAGAAAGAAATGGTCAAGAAATTGGCTGAACTATTTTGTGACATTAGTGGTTTTTTAATTTTCAGGGATGGAAAGGCTAATGGTGGGGAGAATTTAGTACCCTTGGTTTCATGTAAGTAACCATTTCATTTTTCTTATTAATATGTAAAGTATATGGGTGATGTTTTGGATGGTTTGGATGACTTTTGTAATATTTTAGAGATTTTATTAAGGTTCATGGTTTGAGAACAATTATTGGAATTCATGTAACTTATATAGGAAACCATGCACAGTGATACATGGGGTTTGGGTAGGTGCATGGTTAGGTGCACAGTTTTTCCAGACCATATGGCCACCCAGGAGAAACAATGAAGAGTGGGACAGATGGATTTTTCATGGTTTTCTAATAGTTTTTTCTAACCATGTGAGCGAACTGTACAAGGCGCTACTTGAGGAAGAGGCTAGTGCACAGTTAGCACATAGTTTTCCTCATTGTGACACTAACCTTTCATTGTTTAAAATTTATCTCCTTAAAAAGTAAATCCGGTTCAGGATTTTCCCTAAACCTCTCATTTATCCTATTTCTATCCCTAAGTCAATATTTATTCTTCCAAAAGTTTTTTTATTCTTCCCCCATCAATTTGGTAGCAATCTGAAGGATTTTCTTGGTGAGTTAAATCATGATTCCCTAGGTAAGGGATTGATTTTGGTAGTTTTCCTTAGATCTCCCATCTTCCCTCTCCCAGTTTCTTATATCTAGTCTATTTTGGATTGAACTATGGTTTTTTATGCCAATCCTGATGAGATTTTTAATTTTTTATATTAGAGTAAGATAACTGAGGTGGGTTTTTTCATGATTCAACCTGTTTTTATTGATGATTTTTTGTTTTTCTTTGTTTTCATCATAATTCCCAAAGTAGTTTTATTTACTCTTGACTCCTATTTTTGGAACATGAAGTATTAGTTTAAAATTTTTTAAATTTATTAGAATTTATTGTGAAATTTCTATGAAAATAATGGTATAAACATTCTTTTTTTAAGGTCAATGGATTTTTGGATTTGTGGAAATTGGTTGTGCAATGTGCTTTGTTGCCTTGATTTTAAAATGATTATTTAATAATATGTATTCTTGAATTTAAGAAAATGGGTTGTTTGAATGGGTTTTAATAAAATTACGGTTTTTTGAAATGGCATGAAATAGTTGATTCGAAATGTATTTGGCATACATGGGTTTGTGCGAGTTCATGATTTTCACGTGACCCTAAATAAGGGGTGTGTACCATTAGCGTGGCAAGGGATGTGACCCTGGATAAGGGGCATGTGAGGGTGTAATTCCGGCCCAGCCCGGCTCGGCCCGGCCCGGACAGGGTTAGGCGGGGTCGGGCCTGGCATGCAACAAATCAAGTTGTATGCCACTATTCTGGTGGGGTCGGGTCGGCCTGAACATCCCCATGAGGCGGCCCGAGCCTGGCCTGGGGCCGGGTTTTTTCAGGCTGGGCCGAGATTTTTTGAGTCGGGCCATGGTGGGCCTTTATTATTTTTAAAATGATTTTTTATTTTAAAACATGTTTTAAATGTTTTTATTTAATCATTTTTTTAACATTTATTTAAGTTAAATTACATTTATTTTTAAACGGATGTTTTTTGTAAAAAAATTTAAATCATTTTTTGTAAAAAAAATATATCATTTTTTATTAACATTTTACAATTGGAGGATATGTTTTTTTGTCTAAATTGATTTATATATTGTGAATCTATATATATTATTTTCAAATTGTAAAAAAATTATTGAGGGGTTTTGGGGGGAGCGCAGTAGTGGGTGAGTTTAAAGACTTGTTATTTATATGTATTTTTAACATTTTTTTAAAACATTTTTTTACATTTAATTTTTTTAACTTATTTATAATTTATTAAGTGTTTGTTAAATTTTTTAATTTAAAAGTTTTTATTTAAACCATTTTTTAACATCTATTTAAAAAGTTTTTTTACATTTTTTAATGATTAATTTAAAACATTTTTTAATTTGTTTTAAATGCATGTTTTTTACAAGTATTTTTTTAAAACATTTAACATTTTTCATATTTTAATGTAAAAAGAATTTTTTTAAGTTCTTGTTTTAAAAAAATTAATTTAAGTGTTTGTTTTAAAAACCTTTTTTAAACATTTGTTTAAAACATTTTTATTTAAACATTTTTAAACTATTTTTTAACACTTGTTTAAAATGTTTTTACATTTATTTTTAGACGTTTAATTTAAAACATTTTTGGAACGCATGTTTTTTACAAGTATTTTTTTTAACATTTAACATCTTTTATGTAAAAACATTTTTTATTAACATTTTACAGTGGGTGGATTTTTTCTTCTTCTTCAAAATAGATTTATATGTCTATGAATTTATATATATAATGTGAAAATTGAAAAAAAAATATTAATTAGGGATTGGGGGGTGCGCAACAGTGTGTAGTGGGTTTAAAGAATTTTCATTTAAACGTTTTTTTATCATTTTTTTAAATCATTTTTTTACATTTATTTTTTTAACTTATTTATGAAAATTATTTTTAAGTGTTTGTTTAATTTAAAATAGTTTTTTAAACGATTTTAAATTTTTTTTGCAGGGTAGGCCCGACCCGGTCTGATCCTACTCAGGATGGGCCAACATTATAGGCTTAGGGGATGCGCAGTAGTGGGTGAGTTAATTCTTTTCTGAATAGATTTATATATGTATATATAGTATATATAATATATGGAAGTTTCATCATATTTAAAAAAATTAATGAGTTTGGGAGTGTACGAACATCATTGGGTGACTAGTTATCTTTTTGTTAATATATAATAAGTTATTATATATATATATATAATATGAGAAAATTGTAAAAAATAATTAGGGGTTGGGGGTTCACCATAGTGGGTGGGTTAATTTTTTTTCAAAATAGATTTATATATAAAATATGAAGTTGTAATATATTTAAAAAAATTAATGAGGTTGGGGGACGTGCACAAACATCATTAGGTGAGTGTGTTATTTTTTTGTTTATATAAAATATGTTATTATATATATAATATTAAATCATTGATACACACACACACATATATATATTAATGGATTTTTAAAAGCCACACTTAATTGATATGTATTATTAATATCTTTATATATATATTAATAATGGATTTTTTAATATATATATATATTATCATATCATTGATATATATAATATTAATGGATTTATATATATATATAATATGCAAGTTTCATCATATTTAAAAAAATTAATGAGGTTGGGGGGTGTGTGTGAACATCATTGGGTGACTGTGTTACTTTTTTTAATATATAATAAGTTATTATATATTTATAATGTTAAGTGAATGATATATATATATATATATAATATGAGAAAATTATAAAAATAATAATTAGGGGTTGGGGGGTGCACTGCAGTGGGTGGGTTAATTTTTGTTTCTAAATAGATTTATAAATTTATAAAATATATAATATATGCAAGTTGAAACATACTTAACAAAATTAATGAGGTTATGGGATGTGGACGAACATCATTAGGTGAGTGTGTTTTTTTATTAATATACAACAAGTTATTATATGTATATATAATATTAAATCGTTGATATATATATATATTAATAGCTTTGTTTATATATATATTATATTAAATCATTTATATATATATATATATATTATTAATGGATTTTTAAAATCCACACTTAATTGATATATATTATTAAGGGATTTATATATATATATACATTATTATTTATATATATATATATATACACGCACATTATAATTTTATGTATATATATACAATTTATTAAATATATAATATATAATATATATATTATATATTATTTTCTGTTAATATATAATGATATATATATATACATATATACAAATTCTGGTGATATTATAACAGGAGCACATCCTAGACTAGTTAGTCCAAACGCATCCTTGGAAGGTTGAGGTAGGGGGATCGAATCTCCCTACCGGTAGTTTCCCATTAAATTTTTTTACAGCAGTTGGGCTTCGCACGGGCCAGCGGGCTGGGGTTCGCACGGGCCCGCGGGCTGGGATTTTTCGGGCCAGCCCGGCCTGGCCCATAGGCTTTCTTGGATAGGCCCAGGCCCGACCCAATGAACCTACGGCCCGAGCCCGTCCTGGCCTGACACGGGCTTTGTCGGGCCAGGCCGCTCTAGCTTACGGGCCAGGCCTATCAAACTTTCGGGCCACCAGCCCAAAATTACACCCTTAGAGGCATGTATCATTAGGGAATAAAGAGATTTTTCACTATATGAAAAATTAGTTGATGGATGAAAAACTGGTCATGAGTATGGGACTGTCGCCAAGGAATGCATGTGTGGAATTTTGGATTTGTGGAATGGATTTGGTATGCTAAAAAGAAAATTTTGAAATGGGATTTAAATAATTATTTGGTTTCCTTCCATGGAAAACAATTTTGGTTTGTAAAACTATTTTTCTTAGAAATAATTTTGGTTTTGTGATAAACAATTTTATATTGTTTGGTATAAATTTTTTATTATATATTCCATTATGTAAATGTGTTAACTTGTTCTATCATAGTGGCATGAGTAGGGAATTAATTTGGGGAAAACCTAGTGAGTTTCCTTAATCAACCTTTATTTAGTATGTTGGTTCTTTTATAGATATTATTTATCAGGGAATAGGTAAAGGTAAAGTGATACACTATGAAAAATGAATAATAACATGGCCCTCTTAGATGAAAATAATTTTTATCACAGACCTACTACCTTTTCAAAATTTTCAACCTCTACAAATGGATCCTCACTAGATCCTTGCATCAATGTGACCCTTTCCTCTCTATTTGGGGTGGATCTTGTCAGGGGTCCTCTAGTGAATCACCTGGTTGGACCAGATTCTGCTGCTATGATGGGTGGCTTCCCATGTTCTCCCTGTTTATGGGATTTTCTATTAGGTCCCTCGCAGATGGCTGGATTACATAAGTTCTCTTACACTCTAGAATTTATATTTCTCCTTCATGCTTGGTGAGGGGATTTTCCTTGTTATGTTTGTCCTGGGATGTTCACTTTGGAAAATACTCTAGTTCAGCAGTGATTTGGGATAGATTTCAAGGTCTTCCTCTTACATTTCAAAACCAAGATATCCTCAAGATCATGGGTGAAGCCTTGCGTGGCTCTCTTTGTACAGATGAGGAGACTATGAGCATAAAATCTACATCATTAACACACATCCACATAGAGATGGATTTATCAGTACTCCTTCCTTCTTGGGTTTTAATCTAGGATGGTGAAGGTCTTTATAGGTGGCAGTGATTCGTCTTTCATTCATCTCCAAGGTTCTGTCAGGTATGTCATATTTTTGGACACTCTCCATTTCTATGTTGGCATAATGCTTCGAACAAAGACAAGTGTCCCATCAGAAAATATCTTCATGTAAAGGATCCAACATAGATAGGGGATTATACACCCCCCTCCTATAATCACATTGGTGTCACATCAAAATTTTCTTCCTCAACATGCTATTTTTTCACCATTCAAAGAGAAAGGAGCCAACTCTTCCCTACCAAGGAGACGTTCTCCACCACTAGTGGTTCAAAAGTCTTGGGATAAAGAAATTTTCATGTCACTATGAAACATGGGTGGGAATATCCTAGAGAGTGATGTTATTCAAGGTGATCAATCTAGGGAGATGTTAGGAGAGAAATAGATCAACTTCAAGGTGGCTTCATCAGGAGTGTCGCATGAAATCAATTCTAAGAAGGATCTTCAAGATATATAACCCTCATGGAAAGGGATATAGATTCTTGTGAATATCAATCAGGATTCCCTTAAAGATATCTCAGAAAAATATCCATCCCCCTGTTAGTATTATTGAGCTCCCCCAACCATTTTTAGGTATTGATGTTCCGGAATAAAAAAATTTGGGACTCTCCTACTGCCATGATTGAGAAAGGATATCACATGTTATATAGATCATCCTACTCACTGTGAGGTATATTAAATCATTCTAAATCAAAGGGGGATAAAAAATATCTAATCTCATATTCCAAATTGTCAAAATCATGGGTCTGGAAGGACACCTCTCCTTACAAATAATCTATATTATTATATGGAATGCCAAGGGTATGGGATTCCATACAAAAAAATATCATTTATATCATATAAAGTTAGGAAGCACTAGGTAGTCAGTCTGGCTATTTTAGAGCACAAAAAAGCAGAGTACCATGTGTTCTATTTCCCAAAAAATTATCTTTACCAGCTCTATGCATGGAAGCCCTACCAATTATCATATATGGGTTCTTTTAGAAGTAATATTATGGTGGATCAGCTCTATATAACATCTCAACAGATTATTACTAAGATATATATAGGAAGTGGTAGATTTATTTTCACATTTGTGTGTACTAAATGTGAGGTGCATAAATGGATGACTCTATGTGTTCGGATTTCATCTTTGCAACCTAGTAATATTTTTTGGTTCATGGGTGGAGATTTTAACTCCATAATAGACATGTCAAAGAAGAAAAGTGAAACACCTCCTAATTATAGATCTATACTTGACTTTAAATATTTTCTAGCTAATAATGGTATGATGGAATTCAGATATGTGGGTGTATTGTTCACTTAGTGTAACAACAAAAGAGGTAAGGATAGAACTTTCAGAAGGATGGACTGTTGCTTAGGGAACCTTCAAGGTGTGGAATCTTACCCTCAATATATGATTAAACATCTTCTATGTGGTCTCTTGTATTGTTCACCCATCCTGGTTCAACTTAAATGGGAAGATAAAATGGAGCACCACTTTTGTTTCTTAGAAAGATAGACACAGACATAAGGGTTTAAATAGATTGTGAAGGACATGTTGGAGAAACTCATTAGAGGAAATGCATAGTCTAGTCTTAGTTATAGACTCAAAAGGTTGATAAAATACCAACAGGGTTCAAAGATAAATAGAAGAAATAGTTATGTTTTGATAAAATAACTCAAGAAAGATATAAGTGTGATGGATGAAAGAATTTAGGAAATATTGGATGAGTAATTGTTTAGAGAGAAGGCTAGAAAACTAAACATCCTAGAGGAGAAACTGATTGAGATTTAAAGGGAGGAAAGGGAGAAATCCAAACCACTCTGGTTAAAGGAGGGTGATAGAAACAAAAAATTTTTTCATTATTTCTTGAAAGAAAATAATTACACTTGAAATATTAACCTCATACTTTATAACGAATCCTTTACAAGAGACTTGAAGGTGGTTGGAAAGCATGCTGAAAATAACTTTAATAATATGCTTGTGGGGTCAGGTGATCTTAGAAATGAAAGCTTATAGAAGGAAGGAAGAGTGGATTCATTCGTGAACAATATCCCTAGAAAGGTTATCAATCAAGATAATGTGAAAATGGTATTCATCCCTGGTGAAAAGGAGATCAAAGATGCAGTGTTTTATTTAAAGTCCAAAAGTACACCAGGACCGGATGAATTTTTGAGTACATTCTATGTTTTTGAATGGGGTGTAATTAAAATGTAGTTGATTTAATCTATTCATGACTACTTTAAAGGAGGATCCATTACCAGATCCATCAGTACATCTAACCTGGTATTAATTCCAAAAGTGAGGGAAAACCTACTCTGAACCAATTAAGACTGATCTTCCTATGTAACTTTTCTTAAAAAATCCTCACTAGTATCATCAACAGAAGACTCGACAGAATTCTACCTCTGATCATATCCAAATAATAATGTGTTTTTTAAGGGGAGTACTATACAGAGTAAATTGGTATTTCAAAGGGTATGGAAATGGATATCAATAAGAAAAGTTGTGGCTCCAATATAATGATTAATATTGACATAGATAAGGAATATGATCGCATGGAATAAGGTTATATTCTGAAGTTTATGGAAAGTTTTGGTTTCAATGAGTGGTCTCATGATTTAATTTTCAGAAGCATTGCTTTTCCTTGGATATCGATTTCAATTATTGGTAGGAGGTTTGGTTTTTTCAAATTAGTGTGAGGACTGAGATAGGGATATCCACTATATCTAAGTATGTTCATCCTTTTACAAGATTCTCTCAAAAAAAACATTAAAAGTGAGGTTTCAAAAGGATTTTTTCAACCTTATAGACTTAGAGCAAGGATGGATCCAATGTTTCACATAATATATGCTAATTAAATGTTATTTTTCATCAATGGTAGTTCCAAATAAATTGAAGGTTTTAATAAAATGATGAAGACTTATAGTTTCTAGAGTGGACAATGTATCAACATTACAAAGAGTAGTGTATATTTTCAGAAAACCTATTTGGATCACCATGGGAACATTATTCAGGAAAAACTAGCCATGCAGATATGATGTATGTCAATAGAATACTTAGGAGATCCCATGTCATAAGGTAAGATCAAAAATTATTTGTTTAAATAACAGGTTAACCGTATAAAATAATGCATTTTCAATTGGAATAGAAAGTTGATTTCCATTGGTGGAAGATTAATGTTGGAGAATAGTGTTTACACTGCAATGTTAATGCATGTGTTTTCAGTTATTAATTCACTGAAGGTAACCATAAACCAAAACAAAAAAAAAATCATCAACACCTTTATTTGGGACAACAAAAGTGAGGGGAGGTTTCAGTGGGCCTTGTGGAAATCACTAGATAAGCTAATCAATAAAGATGATATCAGCCTGAGGAGCATTATAGATTCCATATAGACCATGTAATCCAAAATAGCTTGGAACATTATTGAGGAGAACTCTTTTTTGGCTAGGTTCATGAGGGGAAAATATTAGAATAAATAGAGGTACTGGAAAGAGTGACTAGGTAATATTTCTAGTCCAGTGCGACGCATGAAAAATTAGTTTGTTCTATTAGAGTATAAGGTACAATGGGTTGTTTTATGAGGTGATATTAATTTTTAAAATGAAAAATGGGCTAGTCAAACCCTCTTCTTTCTATGGTTATCAGTGCCATATATCATGTTCAGAAAATCTAGCTCACACCCAAGGATTATTTCAGCCACCCTTGATGAAGAAAAATAAATCATGCATGAGAGGATCATCATTATTGATGAACCAGACAAATGAATGTTTACGGGATTGGTGTCTGATGTTTTTAGATCTTGATATTTCCTTCGTTCAATTTTTCTAACTAGCAGAGGGACCCATGGGCTACCAATCTCTATTTTAAAGAAATTATGGTCAAGATAAAAAAAATTCTATAGAATTCATAATAAGTATTTTTCAATGGATCAAAATGTTCAAAAGGAAGGGATTAAATTAGCATCATGTTGCATGTGATTCATGAGCCACAGAACTAAATCTATCTGGAATTTATTTTTTGATAGTGATTAAGCTCAATTATCTTGGGAATTTTTTATATGGAGGGTGGGTTTTCATGTACATGAGGGTGATTTTCAGACATTACTTACCATATGGTTTTAGGGGGATGATTCATGTCTATAAGAGGCAAATATCATAATTTTAGTGTTCAATGCGGTTTGTTGGGCAATATGGGAAATGATAAACAAAGGTCATGAAGGTAGTAACACTTCCTGTCTAAGTATTAATATTAGGTTCTTATCACTTGTTTTTTAGCTAGCTACTTTGGTTCATGGAGGGGAGATTTTGGTTATAGATAGAGGCCCCATACCATGGAGTCTCAATTTTGGTGGCATGGATTCTCAAGGAATATGGATAAAGTGGCAACCACCTAATTTAGGGAATAAACATAATGTATACGGTTCCTATAAGGAGGGTATAATGTGTGAAGGAGGTTTAGTATGAGATACCATAAGATCATGTCTAATTGGGATTAGTGCTTATTTTGGTAAGGGAAACCCCATTCAGGAAGATACTAGATCTCTTCTCACTAGACTTTCATTGTCTGGTCTACATAATATCAATATTTTAGAGGTTGAATCGAACTCAAAACTTCTAGTAAGCTTCATTCATGATGATAATAATAATATCCCATGGAATTTTTTATATTAAATAAGGATGTGTAAACTACTCATTGGGAATGTAACTGAGGTCTATCACACATGGCATGAGGGGAACGTTGTTGTGGATAGTCTCGCTAGCAATGGAGATTAGAATGGCAGCATAGTTATTTATTATATATTGGGGGACTTACCTCATGATTGTAATATTTTTATATGTTATGATTCTTTGGGTCTTTATCATTCCATAACTCCCTGACTCTTAGGGTGGTTTATATATTCTATAATAAAAAGTTATTTTCGAGCAATAAGAATATGTTTCTCCTTCTTCTCTGGGATGGATTTCACTGCAGCTTGAGAAGATTCAGCCTGAAAAACCATAGTTTTGTTATGATCTTATCCAATAATATTCCAAATATTTTCATCTTTAAGGCACCAATATTCTGTCTTACTCAAATCTTCATCCTTTATTGAAAATCTTACCTCATGATCTTTCAAAATTTTATCTATTCCTTTATTTATCACCTTGAGATTCATAATTTTCTCAATGTAGTCATTCTTCTTCTTCTCCAATAAATCATATTTACCTTCTCTCTCCTTCTTCTATTATCTAACCCTTTTCTTGAGCATGGTTCTTTTCTCAAGACATTCGTCAAGTTCATCATTAAACATATTCTATGTGTAACTCTATGAATCATCCTCATCACTGATTGGGGTAAATTCATGTTCTTTAAAATCATCCATGGAGGTTTTTTTTAAATGGGTACTTAATATTCTAACTCACTATTTTGTTAAGATAAATCTACTTCACATTTTCTCATCAAATTCATTCTCAGTGTTTTTAGTTTTTTTTTCATTTATTTTTATAAGAGAATTCTTCTTGGTCATCATTATCAATTCCATTGTATTTATTCTTTTGATAGTCAACTGAGAAATCACCAATTTCATTATAATTAAAGAACTTTACTAGAATAATGGATTTGTATTTAAATATTCCCCTTTTGAAGTTTTTTGAAATAAGATAATGATTCTATCATTATCTTCATCTCTTTCATTATCATCTTCATAATCTATGAATTATTCATTCTTATTTCCTTTGATCTGGAGACATTTCATGGATTTAAATACAATTTTATTCTCCTATTTCATATTATTATTGAAAATATAATTCTTTCTCATTTTATAAGAAATAATAAAATTATGTATCTCATCAAGAAATTAGTCATCTCTATATTCTTGGATCAAATCTATCAAGGAAATTTCTCATTAACTTCTTGAATGTAACATCCCTATCTAAACCATCGGGTCTAAGTCAGAAGGTCACATGACCTCATTCGCACCTCCACATATGCAAGAGATTTCCGACTAGTAGTGAGGGTCTAATTATGTCAGTGGGGAGACTATATCCTCAGTATCATATCAGAGATAAAAAATCAATATCAAACAATATAATAAATATAGTAAATATATATTAAGGTAAATATAGAATACATTTCATATAATTAAATCATCTCCCAAAGTAGTAAGCATAACTAGTTTAATAATAAGTATATAAATAAATAGATAAACAATGGGTCCTCTGGATTCCACCCTAATCTGCTGCTAGCTCCACACTCCGCTACTAATTTTTCCATCATAGGGCCCTTTTCATATAACAGATACAATATAAAATCTAAAAGAACATAGAAATTATCAAGTAGGGTGTGAGTAAGATACTAAGTAGGACACCACTAATGCATCATTAACCTGATGTTATCAATTATAACAGTTTATTCCATAATAATGATCGATGTGTAACAAGTATAAACATATAATCCAAAATTGAGAGGTCATGTGTTAACAAAGCCGCCACAAACCCCCAACCATACCTACTTCAGCTCTATTCCATAAATGTATTGTATGCCGAAAAATTATCTAAACTATACATAAGGATATTGGGGAAACACTTGGATTTCATAAGGAATTGAGTGAGAACAACCTGCCCAAAATCTACAAGGCATCAGCTAATACTTGGAATCCACAAGTCATTGAGTATCTTTAACCTACCATGAATCCAAAAGGCATCAGGTAACACTCATAACCTGTAAGGAATCAAGTGGTTTCCATCTACTCAGAATCCATAAGGCATAAAGTAGATGTTAGGTTACAAGGTTATCATGTTGTGTTGTATTCATCGTCACACACCATGTGTGCACCCCACAAGAAGTAATCATACCATGATGGACACCTATCAAGTATATACATACTAATCCTCCAATGGAAAACATGGAAATTCATAGCATTATAACAACTATATAACACATCATGTGAAATATATAACCATAATATATATCAATATTTGAATCAAAAATCATCATAGAATCTTGTTATCACATCAATCTCATGGAATCAATCCATATAATGATATGCATCATACACACACCCACATGTGATCACAATCTACCAATGTCATCAAATATGTCTATGCATAAATCATATTAAGTCATCATGTGTAACAAATCCCAAAAAGGTAAGGAACTTCCAACCTCAAAATCATCGATGTCAACGGTAAGGATAAACCACCCAATGTGGTTCGATAGCTGGATTGGAAACAACAATAGTCCAGAACACCTATTCATGAACTTATTATCATAAAAAATTACACATCAAGTCTTGAGGTTCATTAAGTGTTTCTAAAACCAAAACCAATTATTTTATTTCAAAAAGAAATAAAATATCACATGTAGTGATACATTGTTTATCCTTGATAATTTTGGAATTATCATTCTATGCCAACTTATGAACTCACAATATTCTTCTTCAGAATAATTATCTTCTGATAATTTCTCATAAATTATCCTTTCTTAATTATCCTTTGTTAATTTATTATAAATTATCCTTTTATAATTATCTTTTGATAATTTATCATAAATTATCTCTTTATAATTATCTCTTGATAATTTACCATAAATTATCCTTCATAATTATATTTTGATTATTTGTTATAAATTATACTTTTTAAAATTATCCTTTGATAATTTTTCTTAAATTGTCCTTTATAACTATCTTTTGATATTTTATCTTAAATTATCATTTTTATAATTATATTTTGATAATTTATCCTAAATTATCCTTTTATAATTATCTTTTGATAATTTATTATAAATTATCCTTTTTATAATTATCCTTTGATAATTTAGTGTAGTTATATTTTGGAAATTATCTTTGGAAAATCTATTGAAATTATTGTTTTATAATTCTTATATTTATCTTTGTTAATTTCATTCAATTGCCTTTTGAAAATTCATATAATTATACTTTGATAATTCCCATAAATAATCCGTTGATAATTATCATATAATAATTTAATATAAATTATCATTTGATAATTCTATATTATTATATTTTGATAATATCACTCAATATTTATCTTTTGATAATTTTTTATAATTATCATCTGATAATTTATAATAAACTATCCTTTAATAGTTTATATAAATTATCCCTGGAAATTTGTGAAATTATCCTTAGATAATTTGATGCAACTACCATTTTATAAAACAAAAAAATATCATATGATAATTGATTAAAAATTTCCCTTATATAATTTTAGGTTTTAACAATTTATTTAAAAAAATCATTTTTCCCATAATTGAAGAAGCATCAAAAAAGAAATTAATTAATTAATTAAAAAAATCCTAAATTTGAAGGTGGTCTGCATATTGGACCCAATCAAGGAGGCTTCATGCCTAGAATTGGAGAAGTTTCCTAGATTGGATTGATGGAGTTTCAACAAATGCATATTAAGGAGTTTCAAAATCACCCAGACTAAATAGAATTTACCTACATCGAATCCAAAACCATTCATCTATTTCAAGAACCCAAAAATCATAGTATTTTAAACCCCAAATAAAATAACCTAATTTAATACAAAATTCCACTAGAAATTAATGTCGGAGTCATTAATTTATCCTCATTAAGTAATTTTAATTTAAATAGATCAAAAAAATAATAAAATGGAGGATTTTTAAATGTCTGATGTGTTGTAATAGAATCTCAACCATTTTGGGGAATATGTAGTGCTAAAATATATTTTTTAAAATAAATTAATAACAAGAATATTTAACAACTTGATTTAATGAGAAATTAGAACAAAAACCCAATACTCATAAAATTTATGTCCCGCCTAGGGTAAACCCCACATCCTGAAACTAACGATGGTCTCATATTTATCATAAGGCACACCATTTGGAGATATTAAATTATTTTCAAAAAAAATATAATACAAATATTAAATAAATTATCCTTACATGAAATCCGATCAAATTCATGATGCTTAAAAATTTTATTCCCTTTGTAGGGTAAACACAACATCTGAGGCCTAACAATGGCCTTATGTTTCTCATACAACACACCATTTGGGAAATAATCAATTATTTTTGATAAATGAAAAATGTGTAATATAATATATTTAATATTTTTATTTTATATATGTAGAGGCTCTATGAGCCTCGTAATCTCACACTAACTCAATGCCTAAATCCAAAAATATTCCATAAAATACTCGAAGATGTGAACTGGGCTTTTACCCTTACACAAATCCTTTAAATCATATATTAATTGATTTTTATTGAAAATCTAAATTTTTACATAAAAATACTTATAAATTATTAATAATGAGAATTTTTATTATCTTTAAAAATTAAAGATCTTAAAATTATCCCCCTATGTCAACTTCTCATCCTCAAGAAGTATCTTTAGTGGTCTTTCTCGAATAACTCAATCCACTGATATCGAACATTAGACTCATGTTCTCATGTTTCCTCTTAGATCCTTCCACGATACCACTAATTCCATACTAGTGGTATCATTTTCCCTTATAGTACATTCTCACTTTGGTCTGTAATCCACACTGAATTCTCCTCATAGGATGCATCAAGCTCCAAATCAACATCCTTGAAATCTATAATATGTGCAAGATCTGGCATGTACCTTTGAAGCTGAGAAACATGGAACACATCATGCATGCCTCAATAACATGGATGAAGGTAAAAATGGAACATCATTATCCCCACTCATTCGGTGATCTCAAAGGGTCCTTAAAACTGTGTGCTATATTTCCCGACTTTATCATACGTCTCTTCCTCAACAGTGGATTCACTCACAATAAAAACCTAATTTCCCACAACAAACTCCAAGGGTCTCCTCCTATGGTCGGCATAAGATCTATGTCTACTCTAAGTAGTGATCAACCTCTTCATGATCAGATGAAATCTATAAGAGGCCTCATGAACTAGACTGATCCCACAACCACTACCTCATCCACCTCATGCCAATAAGCTGTGATCGGCATGGTCACGCTTAAAGAGAACTGTAAGGTTCCGTATAAATCGATGCCTGGTAACTGTTATTGAATGTGAACTCAATAAAGTCTATGTGATCATTCCATGATCCACCAAATTCTAGAATGAAATCTCGAATCATATCCTCCAATATGTGTATTGTCCACTAAAACTGTCCTTCAGTCTAAGGATGGTACTTCATGCTTAATCACAGTTGAATCCCTAGGGCTTCCTACAAGGCCTACCAAAATCATGATGTAAAATTTGTGTCTCTATCTGAAAAAAAATATATTCGAGGTAACTCCATGTAGTCGTACAATGACTCAGGCATAGATATTTTCCATATCCTCTACTGAGTGACTCTATATAATCAGTAATAAGTTAGTAGACTTCATTAGCCAATCAAAAATCACCCATACTGTATCACAACTCCTTAGGGCCCTGGATAACCACATCACAAAGTCCATCATGAAGTCTTATCACTTCCTAATAGGTATCATGAGTGACTGTAGCAACCCACCAGGATGTTGGTGCTCAACCTTAACCCTCTAACAGGTAAGGCATAGAGAGGAAAAACTAAGAATATCTCTCTTCATCCATGGCCACTAGAATTACAACCTAAATTCATGATACATCTTGGTCTCACCAAGATATACTCCCCATATAGAGTTATGGTAATCCCTCGTCATCTCCTCTCTGATAAAATCATGGACTAGTACTCTCCCATATAACAATATCACATAATCATTATCCATATACCATTTATGTATTGAATCACCACCATCTATTTGTTCCCTCATTATATAACACTCTTATTCTAACCTCGGTTCATTATTTACCTCGGCCACAAGTCAAGATGTGACTACCAAGGGAGCACAAATCATAGAACCCTAGTCCTCTGTGGTATCCATTCTTGAATTGTCTAATAAGATCATTAAGAACCATTGATCCTTTGATGGACTCCCACCAATACCCTTCTCATCCTATGTTTTACTGTTAATATCATATGAAACATCATTAATTTTTCTAGGTGAGAATATCATTTCAAAATTGAACATATGCAGATACTTGAACTAGTGCCTCTATCTCTGTTTTAGGTCCTTTTGTGCGATGATATACCAAATGATTTTGTAGTCCATGTAAACCATAAATATCTCATCAAATAGTTAGTGTCTATAACATTTTATAGTGTAGACCATAGATTCCATCTCTAATTCATGTGTAAGGTAGTTCCTCTCCTAGTGTCATTGCTATCGAGACCCGTAGGATACTACCTACTCTCTTTTCATCAACAATGCTCCCAAACCAATGCTTTATGCATAATTGTACACTGCATAACTAATCCCAAGATTAGGGAGTGTCATCACTAGAGCTATCATCAACAGTCTCTTCATCTCAATAAAATCGTCTTCATGTTGGTTTGACCACTATAACAACACTCCCTTCTTTTTCAGTGCTTTCATGGGTGTTGATATTCTGGACAATTCCTGGATAAATCATCAGTAATATCCTACTAAACCATGAAATATCCTGATATCAAACATTTTTTTAGTATGTTTACAAGACATTATTTCCTCAACATTATATGGGTCTAAAAATATACCAGTCTCAAACACAACATGTCATAGGAACTTCACCACTTGAATCCAAAAGTCACACTTTGATAGTTTGGTGTAAATAATGTGTTCTCAAAGTGTAATCAGGACTATCTCTCTGATCCTAACATGTTTATAAATTATTTACGAGTAGATAATGATATCATTGATGAAAACCATGAAGAAAAAGTCTAGTTATGGATAGAAGGTATTCTTAATTGGGTTTATGACCACTATTGGCATGCTTGTTAGCCTGAATAGCACTACCAATAACTCACACAGTCTATACCTTCTCCCATACACCATATTCAAAATTCCCTACTTTCTAACTCATAACTGATTATATCCCAATCTAAGATCAGTCTGGGAGAACCATCGAGCTCCCCATTGTTGATCAAAAAGATAATTGATACAAGGAAATGGATATTAATTCTTCATCATCACCAGGTTTATCTTCAAAGAATCAACGCATAGCTGAACACTACCATCAAAAATTTTGGCGAACAACATAGGTGGACCTCATGGTGAAGTACTCATCCTTACAAATCCCTTCCTCTATAGGTCATCCCATTGAACCTTCAGTTCCTTCTGATCAGTTGGATCCATATGATAAGGGGTATCAAAAAGGTTACACTCCCGATATAACCTCAATCTTATCTTAAATTTCCATTACATAAGATTCTATACAATTTCAAAGATTCCTAAAATATTTCAACCCATACACTGGTATCCCGAGGGACTCTAGTTCACATGAAGGATGTATAATGATAGAGTTGAAAATCAAGTCATATTCAACCATAGTTCTAAACTCATATGCCTAGGATTGGCACTGGTTGAAATACTTCTGGTTAAAGAGCCTTACTACCCTAACAACATATCACATGTGGGAGCATGCTTAACTTCATTATCCTACACATCCTATGGTAAAGCAGACACATAATCCCTTGCAAAATTATTTTGGTCTGCTTCCCAAATACTCCCATAAGACTATATTGAGGTGATATATTTTGTAACATGAAGGAACACACTTTAGAAAAGAAACATAATCATTAAGATAAATCCTAATTAGTCTGTGGGGTCACACAATATTTCTCTTAATTGGTCTATGGTATCACACAAGGTTTTATTACAAGTCTAACTTTAACCAAAGGTATACCCCTCCTATAACTAACCCTTGTTTATGCCCCTACACATTAGTCACTATGATCATATATATACTAACACAATAGCATGCTCAGTTCAAAAAATTAATGCCAATAAAGATATATCACAACAGCATGAAATATAGATATATCACACAATGAGAAACTATCCCGAACCGATGGAAAAAATCAAGTCATTTGATTAATGAACTACATTGCAACACAACCAAAAGTATATATATGGCATTTGAACCTATGTTCCTAGTCAGGATTCATTAATTCACTTGAAATACCATAAATCATATATCAATAAAATTTATACCACCCAAGGTGAGTTTAATCAATAGAAACATAAAATCATAAATTCCCCACTTTATGGTAACTTAGAGGTCCACTATATAGTGTTTTCCAGGCACTTTCATAGCTCCACTACTCAAATCCCAACCATATTTTCTCTTTTCTAACCTATATAAGGCCAAGGTAAGGATAAAAACAAATGATTGAGTCCAGATCCTCATATACCATTTTATAACATCTCGATCTGAACCACTTGGTCTGAGCTGGAAGGTCACATAACCTCATGTGCACCGCCCCATACATAAGAGGTTACTAACTAGCAGCGAGGGTCTAAGTCTATCAGTGGGGATACTATACCCTCAGTATCATGTCATAAGATCAAAAATAAAAAATAAAAAATATAATAAATAATCAGAGTAACCATGTAGAAAGGTAAATATGGCATACATGTTATAAAAATAAAGCATCTCCCAATGTGGAAAGCATAACCAGTGTAATAATTAATAGATAAATAAATGGATAAATATAGGGTCCTCTAGAGTCCTCACATGTCTTCTACTAGATCTGTGTTCCACTGATCAGTAATCTATCCCAGGTCTCTTATACTTCTCTAGATCCCTCATAGAATCGATAAGTGCATTGAATTGCCAGAGTAGGGTGTGAGTACGAGACCTATTACAAAACCACCAATGCATCTTTAACCTGATGTGCTCAAGTATAATAGTGTATTCCATGATAATGATCAATGTTTATCAAATATAAACATGGAATACAAAACTGAGCAGGCATGCACTAACCAAGATGCTAAATACCATCGACCATACCTACTTCAGCTCCATGTAAGAAATGTACTCTATGTCGACAAGTATCCAAACTAGCCACAAGGTTGTTGGCGATTAACTTAGAATCTACAAGGTGTCGAGTGAAAAAAACCTACCCATAATGCAAAACACATCAGGTAATACTCGAAATCCACAAGAAATTAAGTATTTGTAACATGCCTGAAATTCACAAGGTATCAAGTAACACTTGGAATCCACATGGAAAAAAGTTTCAGCTATATACTCGAAATCCACAAGGAATAAACTAAATTCCATATTACCATGTTATCATGTTGTGTCGTCATCATAGCCACAAACCATGTGCACACCCCAAAAGAAGTAATCATACCATAATGACCACCTAGAAAGTATACACATACCAATCCTCCAAATGAAAAAAAATCACAAGTCATAGCATAATAACAACCATATCACACATCATGACAAATATAGCATCATAATATACATCAATATGTGAATCAAACATCATCATGGAATCTATTTATCAAATTAATCTCATGGAATCAAGCCATATCAAGTCATGGTCCACATACACACCCACATGTGATCAAATTCTATCAAGATCATTAAATATGTCTATGCATAAATTGTATAAAGGTGTCATGTGTAAAAAATCACAAAAAGGTAAGTAACATCCTACCTCAAAATCATTTACATCAACTATAAGGATAAACCACATAATGTGGTTTGATGGTTAGAGTGGAAACCTAAACAATCAAGAACACCTCTTCATGACCTTGTTATCATAAACATTGACACATCAAAGCTTGAGGTTCATCAAGGGTTTCTATAACCAAAACCAATTATTTTATTTCAAAAATAAATAAAATATATCATGTGATGATAAATTTTCTCTCTTGAATAATTTCTCAATTATCGTTCTAGGCCAATGCATGTGCTTGAAATATTCCCCTTATGAATAATTATCTTTTGATTGTTTCTCATAAATTATCCTTTTATAATTATCCTTTGATAAATTATTATAAATTATCCTCTCATAATTATCTTTTGATAATTTCTCATAAATTATCCTTTTACAATTATCACTTGATAATTTACCATAAATTATCCTTTATGGTTATCATTTGATAATTTATTATAAATTATCATTTTTATAATTATAATTTAATATTTAATCCTAAATTATCCTTTATAATTATCTTTTGATAATTTATCCTAAATTTTCTTTTTTGTAACAATCTTTTGATAAGTTATCATAAATTATCCTTTTATAATTATCTTTTGATAATTTATTATAAATTAACCTTTTTATAATTATTCATTCATAATTTAGTGCAATTATATTTTTATAATCATATTTGGACAATCTAATGAAATTATTATTTTATAAATCTTATAATTATCTTTGGTAATTTCATGAAATTGTCTTTTGATAATTCATGCAATTACCCTTTCATAATAGATTCTTTGATATTTTACATAAATTATCCATTGATAACAATCTTATAATAATTAAAAATAAATTATCATTTGATAATTCTATATTATTATCTTTTGAAAAATCACACAATATTTATCTTTTGATAATTCATTATAATTATCATCTGATGATTCCAAATAAACTATCCTTTGATAATTTATTTAAATTATCCATGGAAATTTTTGAAATTATCCCTAGATAATTCTATGTGACTTCCCTTTTATAAAACAAAAATTATCTTATGATAATATTTTACAGATTATACCTATATAATTTTAGGATTCAACAATTTATTTAAACCCATCATTCTTTTCATAATTTAAGAATAGAAAAAAAATTAATTAAAAACAAACCTAATTTTGAAGTTGGTGCACACAAGGGACTCGATCAAGGAGGTTTCATGCCTAAAATCAGAGAAGTTTCTCGAATTGGGTTAATAGAGGTTCAAAAAATGCATGATAAAGAGTTTAAAATCTCCCAAAATCAATAGAATCAGCCAACATCAAAGTCAAAACCATTCAACTATTTCAAGAACCTAAAAACTTAGCATATAAAACCCCAAATTAAAACACCCAATTTAATCTGTGATTCAACTAAAAATTAATGACTCGGTCATTAATTTATTTTTATTAAGGAATTACAATAGAACCAATGTAAAAAGTGATGAAATGGAATATTTTGAAACATTTGGTGCATTATAATTGAATATCGACATTTTTTGGGGAATATGAAGTGTAACAAAATATTTTTATTTTTTCTATGATGAGGTTCTATGGGACTTAAAATCTCACACTAACCCAACACCTAACTCTGAAAATATTCAATAAAATATTAAAGGATGCTAACTAGGATTTTACCATTACATAAATCCTTTAAAACAATTATTAAGTGATTTTTATTGAAAAAATAGATTTTCACATAAAAATTCTTATAAATTATTTGTAACACCCCAAGTTTCCACTGTATGTTTCCCTTCGAATAATGCAATAGCTTGCATTGTACGCAAGTTCGAGTTCTAACACAACGTAACTAATCAAAGTAGCCGTTATGAATAGTAATAACCACCTTTTAAAATTATAGAAATTTTATATTTCAAAATGGACTTCATTTTTGAATTCGTAATATCGAAATTATCCTAAGTTGAATTTTTTGTAACTTTCTGAGAACTTCCAATTTTTTATGAATAGTGAAAAATACTTAAAACAACTTTTTTAATCAAAATAATTAATTGTGATAAATTATACTATTTAGTGGTTTTAAAGTATAATTAGAATATATTTTTACCATTTTATCCAATGGTGGTCATTGGAATTAATTTAACATTGAAATCGAACATAAACAATTGCCAATCTTTTGATATAAATTGTTTCTTAAAAACACGCTATTTGTTCTGACAGCGGGAATTAATTATAAAATTAATTAATGCAACTTATATGTTTGGAATTTCGTAAAATAGACATCATTTTTGAATTCGGAATATCAATTATATCTTAGGGTGAAATTTTGGCATTGTTCTGAAAAACTTCAATTTTTGATGAATAGTGAAACCACTAAGTGGTAGTTAAATAACTGATTTTTCGTTTAAATGAAAGTTTACCACTAATGTGTATTGAATTTTGAAAATCCGACATACATGGTTGTCATTAGTATGTAAAATGTGGTTCAATGGGATAAAAATAATTTTTTGGTGAATAGTAACTTATTAAGTCTTAATCGCGATTAGTGGTAATTAGTGTAGTTTAAGGTATAAATAATACTTTAATAATATGAAATGACCTAGACACATGTCCCAACCTCATTGGTTGTGTCATGGCCGACCAAGACAAGCCATGGCCTAACTTGGGGACCCCATGGATCCACTTTTGTTGGGAAATAACATAAATTAATTTTTATTTAATGTTAAAGTGAAAATGACACTAACATAAAGTGTTTTACTAAAACAATTTTTAAGTAGGGTTACACAAGTCCAAATTTTGACTATAAATATTCATTAGAAAGCTAAAAAGATTTCCTACATCATAGTATTTGTTTTATAATTTTTAGACATTAAATAAATTAAATTATTTATGACATCATTATGATGTGGCGATGACCTCATTATTTAACGATTTAAATAAAATGAGAAGATAATGCAAAATCCAAGGCTTACACTTGTCCAAAGCCTATTGGATGAAGAGATTTCGAAACCTTATCACCTTAGCCTCGAATTATATAAGTGTGGGACCTTTAGAATCCGAAAAGCATTGTGAAATAATGTAACATTTCAATCTTTCCAAAAGTGCCCCTCCTCTCCTCTTATAAAAGGCCCCCACCTCTACCACCTTATTCACACTTCCAAGCCTTTTGGATCGGCCAACCCCTGCCCAAATACTCTCCCAACTTCTCTCCCTTCGTCCTAGAAGCTTTACTTTAGTCAGAAAGCCATCCTAAGGAGTCCTTTTGATCAAATCAAAAGGAAGAACCCGAAGAAGAGGTAACATTTTCATCACTCTCTTTCAAGTTTCTTTCTTCTTCCACTCCCTCTTTGTTTATTATTTCAATTCTAAAATTATAACTCCAGTATCTTCTATATACTGTGATGTTATTATAAATATGGAACAACCATATTCAGTATTCTACCCATCATTTGAATGACATGTCACCATACGTGCGTACGTACGGCTTACCGTCTCCACGTCGTGGTGTAATTGTTATTCATTATATTATTATTTAGATGGGTATAATAATGATATGTAATTCATGTAAATAATAAATATAACATGATAATGATTCTTTATATATGATACACTATCCAATTATATATTATTTTAATATCAAAATAATGATATTGTCGCTCGTGCGTACGTACGGACTACCGTCTCCACGAACGCGATGAGATTCATTCTCCGTCGTATCCATTCAAGTATAATTATCATTTTATGATTTAAAAATAATGTTTAAGGACATGATATCATTCTGGATATGAATAATATACAACCTATCCATGAAAAACAAGACTTACATGACAAAACATATAAAAGAAAACGAGTAAGTTAACACCCAAAACAACGATAAATCTAAGATATTGTTAACAAAGCAATGTTAAAAGATCATATATGATATCATATGAATGTATATGATTCTTGTATAATTTAATAAAAATTATTTCACCATTATACAGGAGGTTAACCTACCCCAACCAAGGAAAAGTACAAGGTAAGGGTTTACTTCACAACCTCTTCATTATCCAAGGTTGTTTATACATAATTATCTACTGGGACCTCGTTATCATCCAAATCCATGTTTCTTAAAAATGTCTTTCAAAACATTTTTACTATTAAATGGAAAATGGGTTAAAGTCTTTTATACCCTTATACGTTTTTGAAAAGAATCTCACCGTCGTTTTCCAAACAATGTACTTTTTGACCTTTTTGACAAATTTAAGGTAAGAGAATTTTCAAAGTAAATGTATTATTTTATAATTATGGGACTTTTAAATGATTTAAAAAAAAGGAGAGATATTTCTCTCAAATAGCTTTGATTCCATCCATTTCAACATCCTTTGATGGGTTTTAAGTTTAATTGAAATTGATTTATGATACAAAACTTCCATTGAGCATTTCGTGAAATATTTGACTGAGGATGTGTTATTTTATACCATCCATAGTTTATGGAGAAATTGTTGACATTTCGTATGCTAGTTTTAATACGAATATTTATGTTATGTTTTAACCTATTCATATGAGGAATGTATTGGACTTAATATGTGACGGGTGGAGCCCGCTATAGCTCCTCGATGCATCGGTAGGTCTCATGAGACAACTAGACGTGGAATTGGCCGAGGCCCTTTCCCAATTTGATTTATGGTTTTGGCCGAGGCCTTAATCATTTTAGATGTCTTGGCCGAGGCCTTGACAAAATGTTTCAGAATGTCCGGCATTATACATTCCCTCATTATGGAAGTGGTTAATGATATTTCATGTGATTATTCGACTAGTAGAATATCCATGTGAGTAAGTAAATGGCATTATTTCAGTTTACTTTTGCCATATTATGCTAAAGTTCATGTTCAATAAGGCTTTTGTTTTAGTTATACATTGCCTTAAATGTTAATGTTTATTTATGAAAGCTTCCGCAATATTGTTATCCTTACTGAGCATCTGAGCTCACCCCTTTCAATGTTTAAAAATTTTCCAGGATGTGAAGAAGTGTATTATGACTGACTTGCAAGAATAGTCAGTGAAGATATGAGTGTGGGCTATGAAGACCATGTTATTGTAGTTTGTTTAATTTTGATGTAATGAAAGACTTATGAATGTATCTAGTGTTTCCAAGGCTACTAAACTAATCGGTCTTTCGAGACTTGATCTTTTGTGATCATGCCAATGTTACGAAGTAATGCACCGACTCTGGGTAGCTGGGGTCGGGGCGTTACAGTTGGTATCAGAGGCAGTTTAGTACTAACCTTGGAAGCTAAATTTAGATAAACTCTGATTAGAGCACATAGCCCGAAGATAGACTTTGAGGATTAGTATAGAAGAACTTCCTAGAATTTTGGTATTGTAGAGATTTTGTGAGTTTTCCGAGCAATACATCCCTGTCTGGATACGAGCAGGTAGAGGCGGCTCTGGCACAGATGTACCTAGGGGTAAAACCCGAAAACACTGCTTTGAGCTAGACTCGAACGGGAACTGGTGCACGACAACGGGCCTTGCTGCACTCTTGGTTACGACACTCTCGGGGGATATGCTTAGGATAACTCTCATTTTCTTTACAAATCATTATGAAGGGTTTATGAGTATATACTTCCTCAAAGAAAACATTTCTTTTATGATTATGGATTATATCCATAAATAGTTCAATTTAAGTTAAGTGTTTTATAAGTTTGTGATTATGTATTTTGATTCATAAACTAATCTAGTTTATGCCATTATTTAGAAATGGCGCCTAGTGGAAGGAATGGAAACCGTATCAATGCACGCACTCCGTGTAGGGATTGCCCTCCTGCTCAGGATAATTATGGTGGAGCTAGTGATACAACTGGTGTTGATCAGCTTCTCACCGTACTGGGACAACTCACGCAGGTTATGAATAACAACCTTACTCGTATGGAGCACCCTGATCCGCAACGTGGAGGATCAATGCTAGACCGTTTCATGAGGCAACAACCGCCAACCTTCAATGGGAGTACAAATCCTATAGTAGCTGAGCAATGGATAAATTCCTTAGAGAAAATATTCCATGCCTTGGGGAGTAGTGAAAGGGAGAATGTTATCATGGCAGTTTACCGCCTCACTGGAGATGCCGATCAATGGTGGTCACTAATTCAAAACACAAAGGAGGATGATGAATTAACAAACATGGAATGGCAGGAGTTCAAAGAGCTATTTTTAGAAAAATACTTTCCTCGAGACCATCGAGCGGATATGGAAAGGCAATTTCTGAGTCTGAGGCAGAAGGAGGATGAGAATGTCGCAAAGTATGAGGCTAACTTTACAAGGTTAGCAAGGTATGCTGCAGATTACATACGTAACCCAAGAAGTAAGACTGATCGTTTCTTTGATGGGTTGAAACCATTTCTCCGTCGAGCTTTAGTATCACAAACCTTCTCTTCATACGAAGGTATTGTCTCATGCGCCATCAAGACGGAAAAGGAATTCTCTAAGTCTTATGACTTTAAATCAAAGCAAGATAAGAAGAGATCCGCTGAAAACTCTGGGAAAGGAAATAAGGAAACATGGAAGAAGGGTAGAAATGAATTTCCACCCTGTGATAATTGTGGTAGGAAGCACCCTGGTGCCTGTCTAAAAGGAAAAGGAGTATGTTACAAGTGTGGTGAAAAAGGCCACCAAGCTCATGAATGCAAGGGAAAGAAAGCGGCTGTCAACGTGGAATGTTATAATTGTAGAGAGAAGGGACATTATGCAAATGAATGTCCTAAGCGTCAGGGGAACTTACCTCAGAAGAGGCCAAGGGATCAAGGCCAGGCTTATGCTATCACTACTGCTGAGGTGGAAGCTCCGAAAGACATGGTGGCAGGTAATTTAATGGTTTCCTCAAGTTTAGCAAATGCATTATTTGATTCTGGATCATCGCATTGTTTCATATCTTCCCAGTTTGCTAAGAAAATTAGATATTTCCAATTTTATTTAACAAGGGAGTTGTCGGTCAAAACCCCTAAGGGAAGTATTGTTGCAACAAAGTTTTGTCGATTAGTTCCCATTAGAGCACCTAAATGTTCTTTACCTGCTGATCTCATCGTCATACCCATGATTGAATTTGATATAATCCTTGGTATGGATTGGATTTCGGACCATGATGCAAAAATTTATTGTAAGAGGAAAGAGGTTACAATTCTTGATGATAATGATAAGGAACACCTTATCTTTAGAGCAGAATCGTCGCCACATAATTCTTATCTAGATCCACCCCCAGTAGCTCAACTAAATTCAATTATTGGGGAGGAAGAGAAGGAAGTTACTGAGGATGAGGAAAGTAATATTCAAATAGAGGATGTACCTATTGTGAGAGAATATGTTGATGTGTTTCCGGAAGATTTACCTGGACATCCTCCAGAACGAGAAGTTGAGTTTTCCATTGATTTGATTCCTGGATCAAGGCCCATATCGAAGACCCCTTATAGAATGGCCACTGTGGAATTAGTTGAACTAAAGAAACAACTAGAGGAATTGAGTAATAAGGGATTTATTCGCCCTAGTGTTTCTCCTTGGGGAGCCCCTGTTCTTTTTGTTAAGAAGAAAGATGGATCTATGAGGTTGTGCGTTGATTATAGGGAGATCAATGCTATAACAATAAAGAATAAGTATCCCCTACCTCGCATTGATGATTTGTTTGACCAACTGCATGGAGCTCAATACTTTTCAAAGATTGACCTTCGGTCTGGATACCATCAGTTGTGTGTGAAGAAGGAAGACGTTCCAAAGACAGCATTTCGAACAAGGTACGGGCATTACGAGTTTACAGTAATGCCTTTTGGATTGACTAATGCACCCTCTGTTTTCATGGATCTAATGAACAGAGTTTTCAAGGAATATCTTGATGACTTTGTAGTGGTATTTATTGATGATATCTTGGTATACTCCAAAAGCCATGAAGATCATGAAAATCACTTACGCATTATCCTGAAGACTCTTAGAAAACATGAATTATATGGGAAATTTAGCAAGTGTGAATTCTGGCTTCACGAGATTTCTTTTCTTGGCCATATTGTCTCTAAGGATGGAATTTCCGTTGATCCTTCTAAAACCAAGGCAATCCAAGAATGGCCAGCACCGACAAGTATAACTGAGGTACGCAGTTTTATTGGTTTAGCAGGTTATTATCGACGTTTCGTCCAGAATTTTGCCAGATTGGCTAACCCATTGACAAAGCTCACACGTAAAGGGATTAAATTTGTCTGGACAAAAGAGTGTGAAGAATGTTTTGAAGAACTAAAGAGAATATTAGTCAATGCCCCTGTATTGACTCTACCATCGGGGAATGATGGGTTTGTTATTTTTAGTGATGCATCGAAGAAAGGACTCGGTTGTGTCGTTATGCAGAATGATAAGGTCATTGCCTATGCATCACGACAGCTAAAAATTCATGAGCAAAACTATCCTACTCATGATCTTGAGTTAGCAGCTGTGATCTTTGCTTTAAAGATATGGAGACATTACCTCTATGGTGAAAAATGTGAGATTTATACTGATCACAAGAGTTTGAAGTATATTTTCACACAAAAAGAACTCAACATGAGGCAAAGGAGATGGCTTGAACTACTCAAGGATTATGATTGCACGATACATTACCACCCGGGGAAGGCAAACAAGGTGGCAGATGCTTTGAGTAGAAAAGACCATGGAGTTTTGAATGTGATGAGAATTGAAAGGGATCCAATTTTCTTGGATCTAGTGAAGATGGACATGGGAATAACTGGGGAAGGTGAAACATCAATGATTTTTCAAATGGTTGCCAAACCATCATTACTAGAAAGGATTAAGAGTTCTCAAACCAATAATGAAGAATTTCAAAAGAAGATTAAAGGTGTGAATGATGGAAGATTGAGGGACTTTGTGTATAAGGATGGAATTTTGAAATTCGGGAAGAGACTTTGTGTTCCCGATATATCTGATCTAAAAAGGGAATTGCTGGATGATGCTCATAGTTCCAACTTCTCTATACACCCGGGGAGCACCAAAATGTATAGATATTTAAAGGAACATTTTTGGTGGGACAATATGAAGAGGGAGATTGCTGATTTTGTGTCAAGGTGTATGGTTTGTCAACAAGTGAAAGCTGGAAGGCAACATCCTGGTGGAGTATTGCAACCTCTTCCCATACCTGAGTGGAAATGGGATAATATTACGATGGACTTTGTCATGGGACTACCAAAGACTCCTAGAAGGAATGATGCAATATGGGTCATTGTTGATCGACTTACTAAGTCAGCACATTTTCTGGCTATACGGGAGGATCTACCACTTGAACGTCTAGCAAGACTATATATTAATGAAGTTGTAAGACTTCATGGAGTACCCCTATCGATTGTTTCTGATCGTGATCCTCGTTTTACTTCAAGATTCTGGAAAAGTCTTCAAAAGGCCTTGGATACTGAACTTCGTTTGAGCACTGCCTATCACCCTCAAACAGATGGACAATCAGAACGGACTATTCAAACCTTAGAAGACATGTTGAGATCGTGCTCTCTTGACTTTCAGGGTATGTGGGATCAATATTTACCACTGGTGGAATTTTCCTATAACAACAGCTTCCATTCGAGTATTCAGATGGCACCATATGAAGCGTTATACGGAAAGAGATGTCGTACACCAACCTGTTGGGATGACGTTGGTGAAAGAAAACTTGTAGGCCCAGAACTAGTGGAGGAAACAGTGGAAAAGGTGAAAGTGATTCAAAATCACATCAAAGCAGCTCAAAGTAGGCAGAAGAGCTATGCCGATAATCGAAGGAAGGATTTGGAATTTCAAGTTGGTGATCATGTTTTCCTGAGGGTATCTCCATGGAAGGGAGTCATACGTTTTGGTAAGAAAGGTAAATTGAGTCCCAGGTACATCGGACCTTTCGAAATTCTGGAACGAGTTGGGGTTGTAGCTTACCGTTTGGCAATGCCGCCAAGTCTCTCCAAAGTTCACGATGTGTTCCACGTATCTCTGTTGAGGAAATACATGCCTGACCCAACGCATGTACTCACCTATGAGGAATTAGAACTGGAACCCGATCTTTCCTATTGTGAAGAGCCCGTCAGGATTCTTGATGTGAGGGAGCAGGTGCTGAGAAACCGGACGACTCGGCTGGTGAAGGTTTTGTGGAGAAATCATAAAATGGAAGAGGCAACGTGGGAACCTGAGGAATTTATGATGAAAAACCACCCGAGTCTTTTTATGCAGTAATACCCTAGAAATTGCGAGGACGCAATTATTTGAAGGAGGGTAGAATGTAACACCCCAAGTTTCCACTGTATGTTTCCCTTCGAATAATGCAATAGCTTGCATTGTACGCAAGTTCGAGTTCTAACACAACGCAACTAATCAAAGTAGCCGTTATGAATAGTAATAACCACCTTTTAAAATTATAGAAATTTTATATTTCAAAATGGACTTCATTTTTGAATTCGTAATATCGAAATTATCCTAAGTTGAATTTTTTGTAACTTTCTGAGAACTTCCAATTTTTTATGAATAGTGAAAAATACTTAAAACAACTTTTTTAATCAAAATAATTAATTGTGATAAATTATACTATTTAGTGGTTTTAAAGTATAATTAGAATATATTTTTACCATTTTATCCAATGGTGGTCATTGGAATTAATTTAACATTGAAATCGAACATAAACAATTGCCAATCTTTTGATATAAATTGTTTCTTAAAAACACGCTATTTGTTCTGACAGCGGGAATTAATTATAAAATTAATTAATGCAACTTATATGTTTGGAATTTCGTAAAATAGACATCATTTTTGAATTCGGAATATCAATTATATCTTAGGGTGAAATTTTGGCATTGTTCTGAAAAACTTCAATTTTTGATGAATAGTGAAACCACTAAGTGGTAGTTAAATAACTGATTTTTCGTTTAAATGAATGTTTACCACTAATGTGTATTGAATTTTGAAAATCCGACATACATGGTTGTCATTAGTATGTAAAATATGGTTCAATGGGATAAAAATAATTTTTTGGTGAATAGTAACTTATTAAGTCTTAATCGCGAATAGTGGTAATTAGTGTAGTTTAAGGTATAAATAATACTTTAATAATATGAAATGACCTAGACACATGTCCCAACCTCATTGGTTGTGTCATGGCCGACCAAGACAAGCCATGGCCTAACTTGGGGACCCCATGGATCCAATTTTGTTGGGAAATAACATAAATTAATTTTTATTTAATGTTAAAGTGAAAATGACACTAACATAAAGTGTTTTACTAAAACAATTTTTAAGTAGGGTTACACAAGTCCAAATTTTGACTATAAATATTCATTAGAAAGCTAAAAAGATTTCCTACATCATAGTATTTGTTTTATAATTTTTAGACATTAAATAAATTAAATTATTTATGACATCATTATGATGTGGCGATGACCTCATTATTTAACGATTTAAATAAAATGAGAAGATAATGCAAAATCCAAGGCTTACACTTGTCCAAAGCCTATTGGATGAAGATATTTCGAAACCTTATCACCTTAGCCTCGAATTATATAAGTGTGGGACCTTTAGAATCCGAAAAGCATTGTGAAATAATGTAACATTTCAATCTTTCCAAAAGTGCCCCTCCTCTCCTCTTATAAAAGGCCCCCACCTCTACCACCTTATTCACACTTCCAAGCCTTTTGGTTCGGCCAACCCCTGCCCAAATACTCTCCCAACTTCTCTCCCTTCGTCCTAGAAGCTTTACTTTAGTCAGAAAGCCATCCTAAGGAGTCCTTTTGATCAAATCAAAAGGAAGAACCCGAAGAAGAGGTATCATTTTCATCACCCTCTTTCAAGTTTCTTTCTTCTTCCACTCCCTCTTTGTTTATTATTTCAATTCTAAAATTATAACTCCAGTATCTTCTATATACTGTGATGTTATTATAAATATGGAACAACCATATTCAGTATTCTACCCATCATTTGAATGACATGTCACCATACGTGCGTACGTACGGCTTACCGTCTCCACGTCGTGGTGTAATTGTTATTCATTATATTATTATTTAGATGGGTATAATAATGATATGTAATTCATGTAAATAATAAATATAACATGATAATTATTCTTTATATATGATACACTATCCAATTATATATTATTTTAATATCAAAATAATGATATTGTCGCTCGTGCGTACGTACGGACTACCGTCTCCACGAACGCGATGAGATTCATTCTCCGTCGTATCCATTCAAGTATAATTATCATTTTATGATTTAAAAATAATGTTTAAGGACATGATATCATTCTGGATATGAATAATATACAACCTATCCATGAAAAACAAGACTTACATGACAAAACATATAAAAGAAAACGAGTAAGTTAACACCCAAAACAACGATAAATCTAAGATATTGTTAACAAAGCAATGTTAAAAGATCATATATGATATCATATGAATGTATATGATTCTTGTATAATTTAATAACAATTATTTCACCATTATACAGGAGGTTAACCTACCCCAACCAAGGAAAAGTACAAGGTAAGGGTTTACTTCACAACCTCTTCATTATCCAAGGTTGTTTATACATAATTATCTACTGGGACCTCGTTATCATCCAAATCCATGTTTCTTAAAAATGTCTTTCAAAACATTTTTACTATTAAATGGAAAATGGGTTAAAGTCTTTTATACCCTTATACGTTTTTGAAAAGAATCTCACCGTCGTTTTCCAAACAATGTACTTTTTGACCTTTTTGACAAATTTAAGGTAAGAGAATTTTCAAAGTAAATGTATTATTTTATAATTATGGGACTTTTAAATGATTTAAAAAAAAAGGAGAGATATTTCTCTAAAATAGCTTTGATTCCATCCATTTCAACATCCTTTGATGGGTTTTAAGTTTAATTGAAATTGATTTATGATACAAAACTTCCATTGAGCATTTCGTGAAATATTTGACTGAGGATGTGTTATTTTATACCATCCATAGTTTATGGAGAAATTGTTGACATTTCGTATGCTAGTTTTAATACGAATATTTATGTTATGTTTTAACCTATTCATATGAGGAATGTATTGGACTTAATATGTGACGGGTGGAGCCCGCTATAGCTCCTCGATGCATCGGTAGGTCTCATGAGACAACTAGACGTGGAATTGGCCGAGGCCCTTTCCCAATTTGATTTATGGTTTTGGCCGAGGCCTTAATCATTTTAGATGTCTTGGCCGAGGCCTTGACAAAATGTTTCAGAATGTCCGGCATTATACATTCCCTCATTATGGAAGTGGTTAATGATATTTCATGTGATTATTCGACTAGTAGAATATCCATGTGAGTAAGTAAATGGCATTATTTCAGTTTACTTTTGCCATATTATGCTAAAGTTCATGTTCAATAAGGCTTTTGTTTTAGTTATACATTGCCTTAAATGTTAATGTTTATTTATGAAAGCTTCCGCAATATTGTTATCCTTACTGAGCATCTGAGCTCACCCCTTTCAATGTTTAAAAATTTTCCAGGATGTGAAGAAGTGTATTATGACTGACTTGCAAGAATAGTCAGTGAAGATATGAGTGTGGGCTATGAAGACCATGTTATTGTAGTTTGTTTAATTTTGATGTAATGAAAGACTTATGAATGTATCTAGTGTTTCCAAGGCTACTAAACTAATCGGTCTTTCGAGACTTGATCTTTTGTGATCATGCCAATGTTACGAAGTAATGCACCGACTCTGGGTAGCTGGGGTCGGGGCGTTACATTATTAACAAAAATGGTTTTATTAACCTTAAAACATCAGGATATTACATTGAAAATGTTTTAAAATTCTAAATTTTCTCAAAAAAATACAATTTTATTGACAATTTAATTCACCCTTGTGAAATATTGATCAAAAATATCACCATCAAACATTATAATTTCTTCAAACTTTTCGCTCAAAATATAAAGTTTGGATTCTGTCACTTTGAAATTCCCTTCTAAAATGTTTTATTTCTTATACCATATTTCTTTGTAAGTTTCTAATCTCATCAATTTTATATAAACTATGTCATATAATAACATAAAAATTAAATTTCTTTCTTTTCCATCAACCTCGAAAATTATTTTATCTGTAAATTTCATATGATCGTCTCTCTCAACTTGTGTAAAACCTATTTTAATGGAATCAATAACTTCTAGTCCCTGAGAAAGAAGATAATGAATCATCATAATATTTTAATGATAATTATTTCAATCAAATATTGGAACACCTCTATTATTAATAGAATGTTGTAATCATAAAATGTTGATACAACTATGATAATTCTTGACTAGTTTGGGAACCTCTATCATTGATTGAGAGGGGGGATGAATCAGTGATACTTTTTTTATAATTTATTCTTCGAAATTAACCTCTATGACTAATTAAAGTCTCAATCAACTCTCTTTAAAATCCCACTGTCACTTGTATGCAACTAGAATAAATAAATATAAGGCACTTCTGGTTTTTTATAAGGTTTTTCCAAAATGTGGGCGGATAATAACTTAGTGGTTACTTTCAATTCCAAGACCCAAATTCAATCATTAATATCAAGAGTGATTAAAATTTCTCAATCTCCAAACTATTCTTCATTCTCCCAATTGTTTCATCATACTGAATCCTACCAGTTGACACCAAGAATGTGAACCAAAACCAAGAATACAACTTTTAATATCCAAGATTCTTAATAATAAATAGAATATATCATTTATGTTGTAACACCCCAAGATTCCATGTTACGTTTCTCTTTGAATAATATAATAGCTTGCGATGTACACAACTTCGAGTTCTAACACACCACGACAAATCAAACTAGCTGTTTAAAACGAATTTATGAATTGTAATACCCAATTTTTGAAATTTTATAAATTTTATTTTTCAAAATGGAATTCTTTTTTGGATTTATAATATAAAAACTATATTTGGGTGAATTTTTTGTATTTTTCTGAAAATTTTCAATTTTTGATGAAAAGTGGAAAACACTCCGTTATTGTTTAAAACTGAATTTTTATTTAAATAATTGTTTTTAAATTTACATTTATTTTAAATTAAAATTATATAAATATTACATATATTAATCCAATGTAATTCGTTGGATTCATTTTATAATAATATTAGATATATAAAATTTTATTGAATTTTTTAACGTCTTTTACCCAACTTCTAGGAACATTTGCAAATTTGCATAAAACGTAATTTTATCACTTCTGTGAATTAAATTTCAAAAATCAGAGATACATGGTTGACATCAGTAAGTAAAATTTGGTTCAATAGGAAGAGAATATTTTTTTGGTGAATAGTAACTTTTGAATTTTATTTACCACGGTTAAAAGTAAATAGGGTAATTAAAGAAAAAATGATATTATAATTACCCTAACACATGTACTAATTCTATTGGATAAGTGTATTTAGACCAAAATCAACCTAAGGAATAACATATGATACTTTTTGATAAACTTGTATTAGATTATGACATTTATTATATTTTATTTAAAGAAGAGTTAAATGTGTTAAATTCAAATTTTAATAACTAAAACATATTTAATAAAGGCTTATACATAAGATAAATTTGACTATAAATATTAATCATAAATATAAAAATATTTCCTACATAATTTTATTTTATTTATAATTTTTAGACATTAAATAAGTAAATTTATTTATGACACAGTGATGATGCAGTAATTACTTTATTAATTAAAGATTAAAATAATTGATATTTTAATTATTAAAATGAATATAAATTGATACTTTTTATGAATTAAACGAATTTTATAGGTTATTATGATAATTTAGGTTTTATTAAATAAATTTTTTTCGGAGTGATAAAGTTTTTATGACTTTTACAAAAACCAAATACCAAATAGTGTCAAAATTGAAAAAAATGAGTTTTTAAAACAAATACTATTTTATTAAATTATATAATAGTCAATAAAATATAAGTTTCAGCCAAAGAACATATATAATGATATATATGTCATTAATGAACCACTTGAGGTTATCTTGGAATTTTATAGTAAGTTTATTAACCACATATAATAATAATACAAGAAGACATGGTAAAAGTTAAACTATTTAACTAAGAATTAAATCTAAAAGATAAGGTTAATATGGTGACCTAAACATGTATAAAACCAATATTGAGAGGATTTAGACCCATCCCCACCTTATCCACGAAATAAATCGATTTTGAACCATTAGAAACCAAAACTTATTTTATAATAAAATAATATTTCAGGCTTTTCCTAAAGTGAACCCCACCTCTCTTATAAAAGGGTACTTCCCATTCTCTTAATTTCACACCTCAAAAGCCTTTTGTATCGGCCAAAACCTGCTCAAATATCCTCCAAACTACCCTCACTTAAACCTATAGTCTTTACTTTGATCATAATTCCAACCTAAGGAGCCCTTTTATTTAAATCAAAAGGAAGAACCTGAAGAAGAGGTAATTACTTCATCACCTCTTTCAAAGTTCTTTTCCCCTTCCATTTCCTTTTTATTTGTTGTTTACATAATAAAATAATAACTCCAATGAATTCTATATAATTATATGTTATTATAAATATGGTATAACCATATTCATTATTCTATCCTTCCTATGAATGACAAATTAACGATATGTTTGTATGTACGGATTACCGTCTCCACGTCGTGGTGTAGTTTTCTATTCAACACTTCATTATTTGGTTTGGTATAATAATGAGTATAAATGATGTAAATAATAAATATAAAATGTTAATTATTATTTATATATAATATTCCATCCAATTTCATATTATTTCACCATTAATAGAAAAATATCGTCGCTCGTGCATACGTATGTCTTACCGTCTCCACAACGCGATGAGATTTCATTCCCCATCATAACCATTCAAGAAAAATTTTCATTTCATGATTAAAAATAATGTTTTAGAACTTAATATCATTCTTTATATGAATCAAATACATCCTATCTATAACAAAAATGACTTACATAACAAAACATATAAAAGAAAATGAATCAGTTAACACCTAAAACAATGATACTACTGAAATATCATTAACAAATCAATATTATAAGATCATATATGATATCATATTTATGTATGTGGTTATTTTATAATTTAATAAAAATGATTTAACCAATATAAATGAGGTTAATATACCCTCAAATAAGAAAAATTATAAGGTAAGTGTTAATTTTACAATCTCTTTATTTTTTGAGGTTTTTTATATGTAAGTGTCTGTTGGGACTTCTTTATCATCCACATCTGTGTTTCTTAAAAATTTATTTCAAAACATTTTTACTATTTCCTAGACTATGAGATAAAGTCATTTATACCCTTTTTTTAATTTTCAGGAAATTTTTTGAAAGTAATATTTCCGTCTCTTTCCAAACAAGGTACTATATAAACTTTTCGAAAAATTAAGCAAAGAATGATTTTTTTAACTTATACGGTGGATACGGTTATTTTACACTATTATAACACCTTATAATCTTCCATTAAATCTTATAAGAATATTTTCCAAATAAATTTTTTCTTTACTTTTAAATGATTTCAAAATAGAAAGAGATATTTCTCTCAAATATTTTTGATTTCATCTATGTCAACATCCTTTGTTAGATTTTATGCTTGTTTGAAGTTGATTTATTATGATACAATCTTCCATATTATATTGAAGGTTTTGTGATATGTTTAACTATGGATGTACTATTTTTATACCATTCATTTTTTATGGTTAATGTATTAACATTTCATATTCTAGTTTTAATACAAATTTTTATGTTATGTTTCAACCTTTTCATATGAGGAATGCTTTGGACGTAGTAGGTGACGAGCAGGGCCCGCTATAGCCCCTCGATGCATCAGTAGGTCTAATGAGATAAACTAGTATCTTGGAACATGTCCTTGATAAAATCTTATTTGTAGTCTTGGCATGAGGCCTTGACTATGTGGTTATTATTTCTAACATTATGCATTCCATCATTATAAAATAAGCTATTGATTTTACATTTGATTATTCGAATATTAGAATATCCATGTAAATAAGTAAATGGAATTATTTGATTTATATTTTCCATATTATGATGATGTTTAATTTTAAATGGCTTGGGTTTTATTCTTATAAATTTCCTTAAATATTTATGATTATTTATGATAGTTTCCACTATATTTTTATCCTTATTGAGCATCTAAGCTCACCCCTTTCTGATGTTTAATTTTTTCCAGGATGCAAAAAATTATATTATGATTAACCTGTAGTAATAGGCTAAGGGATATGAGTGTGTTCAAATAGGACACAATGTTGTTGTTTTTTCATTTTATAATGTAATGTAAAACATATGTATGTATCTAGTACTTCCAATACTACTAAACTAATCAGTCTTTTGGGACTTGAACTCTTATGATAATAACAATGTTATGTAATAATTCACTAACTATGGGTAACTGTGGTTGGGTAATTATAATTGGTATTAGAGGAAGTTTAGTACAAACCTTGGAAACTAGATTTAGAAAAACTCTGATTAGAGAACATTACCCTAAGATACACTTTGAGGACTAGTATAGGAGAACTTCCTAGAATATTGGTAATGTAGAGATTTTTTGAATTTTCCAAGAAATAAATCCCTATCTAGATACGAGTAGGTAGAGGCGGCTCAAGTACAAATGTGTATAGGGGTAAAACTCAAAAACACTGCTTTGAGCAAGACTAGAATGGTATTTGGTGCACTACAATGAGCCTTACTACACTCTTGGTTATGATACTCCCAGGGTATACTCTTAGGATAAATCACATTTTATTTACAAACCATTATGAAGGATTTATGAGTAAATAATTCCTTAAAGAATTTTTTTTATGATTATGGATTATAGGCATAAACTATTCAATTTATGTTAGGTATTTTACTTGTTTGTAATTATGTATTTTGATTCATAAACTGATCTAGTGTATGGCATTATTTAAAAATAGCGCTTAGTGGAAGGAATGGAAACTGTATCAATGCACGTAATCCATGTAGGGATTTCCCTCCTACTCAAGATAATTACAGTGGAGATAGTGATGCAATTGGTGCTAAATAGATTATAACCATACTGGGACAACTCAATCAGGTTATAAATAATAACCTTACCCATATAGAGCACCCTAATCCACAATGCGGAGGATCAATGTTAGACCGCCTCATGATAGAAAAAACCACCAAAATTAAATGCGACTATAAATCCATTTGTGGCTAAGCAATGGAAAATTTCCTTAGAGAAAATATTTCATTCTTTGGGGAGTAGTGAAAGGGAAAAAAGTTGTCATGGAGGTTTATCGCCTCACAGGATATGCAGATCAATGGTGGTCATTAATTCAAAAAAAAATGGAGGATGAAGATGTATCAAATATGTAATGGAGGGAGTTTAAAGATATTTTCATACAAAAATAATTTCCTCATGAACATCGAGCGGATATGGAAAGGAAATTTCTGAGTCTGAGGAAAAAGGAGGATGAGAATGTCGCAAAGTATGAGGCTAACTTTAAAAGGTTAGAAACACACGCTTTAGATTATATACGTAATACAAGGAGTAAGATTAATCAATTATTTGATGGGTTAAAACCATTTCTCCATAGATCCTTAGTCCCGCAATCCTTCTCATCGTACAAAGATATAGTCTCATGTGCTCTCAAGATAGAAAAGGAATTCTATAAGTATTAGAAATTTAAAGCAAAGAAAGAGAATAAGAGATCTGTTGAACACTCTAGAAATTGAAATAAGGGAAAGAAAGGAAATTTTTAATTTCTATCCTATAGTAAATGTGGGAAGAAACACCCCGGTACTTGGCTGAAAGGGATGGGATTTTGTTACAAGTGTGGAGAAAGAGGCCACCAAGCTTGTGATTGCAAGGGAAAGAAAGAGGTTTTCAATGTTTAATGCTACAATTGTAGAGAAATGGGGCGTTATGCAAATGAATTTCCTAACTGTTAAGGAAAAATACCTCAGAAAAGTCCAAGGGATCAAGGCCAGGTTTTTGCGATCACAAATATAGAGGTTGAAGTTCTGAATGATGTGGTGTCAGGTACATTAATTGTTTCCTCGAATTTTTCCAATGCTTTATTTGATTATGAATCATCGCATTCTTTCATATCTTCCCAGTTTCCCAGGAAAATTATATATTTAGAATTTGATTTAACAATGGATTTTTTAGTCAAAACTCATAAGGGAAGTATCATCGTAACAAATGTTTTTCAATCAGTTACCATTATGGAATATAAATGTGCTTTATCTGCTGATATTATTGTCATAATCATCATTGAATTTGATATAATAGTTGGTATGGATTTGATTTCAGACCATGATGCAAAACATTATTGTAAGAAGAAGGAGGTTACAATTTTTGATGATAATAAAGAATAACTTATCTTTAGAGGAGAAATGTAATCATCTAATTCTTATCAAGATTGACCCACAGTTGCTCTACTAAATTCAATTATTAGGTAGGAAAGAAGTGAAATAACTATGGGTGAAGAAAACAATGTTCAAATAGAAGATTTACCTACTGTGAAAGAATATTTTGATGTGTTTTGAGAGGATTTACTTGGACATCCTCCAAAATGAAAAAATTGAGTTTTCCATTGATTTAATAACTAGTTCAAGGCCCATATCAAAGACCCCTTATAGAATGGTCACTGTGGAATTAGTGTAACTAAGGAAACAAAAAGAGTAATTGAGTAATAAAGTATTTATTCTCACTACTGTTTCTCCATAGGGATCCCCTATACTTTTAGTTAAGAAAAAGGATGAATCTATGAGTTTGTGCATTGACTATAGGAAGATCAATGCTATAACAATAAATAACAAGTATCCCCTACCTCACATTGATGATTTATTCGATCAACTTCATGGAGATCAATATTTTTTAAATATTGACCTTCAATCTAGATATCATCAGTTATGTGTGAAGAAGGAAGACATTTTGAAGACAGTATTTTGAACTAGGTATGGTCATTACGAGTTTACAGTAATGTCTTTTGGACTGACTAATGCACCCACTGTTTTCATGGATCTAATGAACAGAATTTTCGAAGAATATCTTGATGAATTTTTATTTGTATTTATTGATGATATCATGGTATACTCTAAAATATATGAAGATCATTAAAATCACTTGCACAGTATTCTAAAGACTCTTATAAGAAATGAATTATATGGAAAGTTTAGCAGGTGTGAGTTCTGGATTTAGGAGATTTATTTTCTTGGCCATATTGTCTCTAAGGATGGAATCATTGTTGATCCTTAAAATACAAAGACAAACCAAGAATGTCCAACACCAACGAGTATAACTGATGTATGCAGTTTTATTGATTTATCAGGTTATTATCAGCATTTCGTATAGAATTTTGCATGATTATCTAACCCATTAACCAATATCACACATAAAGGGGTTAAATTTGTTTGGAAAAAAAGAGTTTGGAGAATATTTTGAAGAACTGAAGAGAATATTAGTCAATTCTCCTATCTTGACTCTACCATCAAGGAATGATGGGTTTTTTATTTATAGTAATGATTCAAATAAAGGACTTGGTTGTGTTCTTATGAAGAATGATAGATTTATTTCCTATTCATCACGACAGCTAAAAATTCATGAACAAAGCTATCCCACTCATGATCTTGAGTTAGCAGCTATAATATTTTCTTTGAAGATATGTAGACACTATATCTATGGTGAAAAATGTGAGATATATACTGATCACAAGAGTTTAAAGTATATTTTCTCACAGAAATAACTCAACATGAGGCAAAGGAGATGGTTTGAACTACTCAAAGAATATGATTTCAATATACACTACCACCCGCAGAAGGCAAATAAGGTGGAAGATGCTTTGAGAAGAAAGGGTCATGGAGTTCTAAATAAGATGAGAGTTTAAAGGGACCATATGTACATGGATCTAGTAAAAATGGATATGGGAATAATCATGAAAGGTGAAACATCAATACTTTTTCAAATGGTTTCTAATACATCTTTACTAGAAAGGATAAAAAGATCTCAGAATGATGATAAGGAGTTTCAAAAGAAAATTAATGTTGTGAATGATGGGAGATAGATCGACTTCATATATGAAGATGGAATTTTGAAATTTAGGGAGAGACTTTGTGTTCCTAATATACCTGATCTAAAAAGGGAATTTTTGTATGATGCTCATAGCTCCAATTTCTCTATACACCCTAGTAGAACAAAGATGTATAGATATTTGAAGGAACATTTTTAGTGGGACAACATGAAAAGGGAGATTGCTGATTATGTGTCAATATGTATGGTTTGTCAATAGGTTAAGGCTGGAAGACAACATCCTGGAGGGGTCATGCAACCTCTTCCCATACTTGAGTGGAAATGGGATGATATTACGATGGACTTTGTCATGGGGCTACCAAGGAGTCCTAGAAAGAATGATGCAATATGGGTCATTGTTGATCGTCTTACCAAGTCAGCACATTTTCTTTTTATAAGATAATATTTACCCCTTGAATGTTTAGCAAGACTGTATATTAATGAAGTTGTAAGACTTCATGGTCTACCCCTATCTATTGTTTCTTATCATGATCCCTGTTTTACATCAAGCTTCTCAAAAAGTCTTCAGAAAGTCCTTGATACTAAACTTTGTTTGATCACTACCTACCACCCTCAAACTAATGGACAATCAGAATGGACTATTCAAACCTTATAAGACATGTTGAGATCTTTCTCACTTTACTTTCAAGTTATTTGGGATCAGTATTTACCTCTGGCAGAATTTTCCTATAACAATAACTTTCATTCAAGTATTCACATGGCAACATATGAAGCGTTATATGGAATGAGTTGTTGCACACCAACGTGTTGGGATGATGTTAGTGAAAGAAAACTCTTAGGACCAAAACCTGTTGAGGAAACAATAGAAATGGTGAAAATTATCCAAACCCACATCAAAGAAGATTAAAGTAGGAAAAATAGTCGTGTTGATAACCGAAGGAATGATTTGGAATTTCAAGTAGGAGATCATGTTTTCTTGAAGGTATCTCCATGGAAGGGTGTTGTATGATTTGGTAAGAAGGGTGAATTGAGTCCCATGTATATCAAAAATTTCAAAATTCAAGAACGAATTGGAGTTGTAGCTTACCGATTGGAAATGTCACCAAGTCTCTCCAAAGTTCATGATGTGTTCCATGTATCATTGTTGAGAAAATACATGCTTGACCCAACGCATGTACTCACCTATGAAGAAATAGAACTGATACTTGATCTGTCTTATTTTGAAGAGCCTATCAAGATTCTTGATAACAGAGAACAAGGGTTGAAAAACCAGATGACTCGTCTGGTAAAAGTTATTTGGAGAAACCATAAAATGGAAGAGGCAACGTGGGAACTTGAGGAACTTATGATGAAGAACCACCTGAATCTTTTTATGTAGTAATATTCTAGAAATTTCAACGATGAAATTATTTTAATGAGATGAGAATGTAATACCCCATGCTTCTATTGTACGTTTCTCTTTGAATAATATAATAGATTGCGATGTACGCAACTTTGAGTTCTAGCACACCACAACCAATCAAACTAGCCGTTTAAAAAGAAGTTATGATTAGTAATACCGACTTTTTGAACTTTTATAAATTTATTTTTCAAAATGGTCCTCATTTTTGTATTTTTAATATCAAAATTATCTTAGGGTGAATTTTTGTTATTTTTCTGAAAAATTGCAATTTTTGATGAATAGTGAAAAACACTGCGTTATTGTTTAAAACTAACTTTTTATTTAAATAATTAAATTTAAATTTAAATTTATTTTAAAGTCAAAATATATACATAATACCTATATAAATCTAATTTAATTCATTAGAGTCATTTTATAATAAGATTATATATATATATAATTTTATTGAATTTTTTAACGTTTTTACCCACCTTCTAGGCACATTTGCAAATTTGCATAAAACGTAATTTTACCGCTTCTGTGAATTGAATTTCAAAAATCTCAGAGACATGGTTGAAATCATTAATTAGAATGTGGTTCAATAGGATGAAAATAACTTTTGGTGAATAGTAACTTTTGAATTTTATTTACCACAGTTAAAAGTAAATAGGGTAATTAAAGGTAAAAATGATATTATAATTACCCGAACACGTGTCCTAATTCTATTGGATAAGTTTATTTCGACCAAAATAAAACTTAGGAAAAAACTATGATCCATTTTGATCCACCTAGATTAGATTAGGACATTTATTATATTTTATTTAAAGAATAGTTAAATGTGTTAAATTCAAATTTTAATAACTAAACATTTTTAATATAGGGTTATACATAAGATAAATTAGACTATAAATATTAATTAGAAAGATAAAATTATTTCATACATAATGGTATTTTATTTATGATTTTTATACATTAAATAATTAAATTTATTTATGACATAATGATAATGCAGTAATTACCTTATCAATGAAAGATTAAAACAATTGATATTTTAAATATAAAAATAAATATAAATTGAGACTTTTGATGAATTACACAAATTTTTCTTGGTTAATATTACATTTTAAAGTTTATTAAATAAATTTTTTTCGAATTCAAAAAGTTTTTATGACTTACACAAAAACCAAATACCAAATAGTGTCGAAATTGACATTAATTAGTTTTTAAATCAAATACTATTTTATTGAATATATAACAGTCCTAAAAATATAAGGTTTAGAAAAAGGAATTATATAATTATATATATGTCATTAATGAACCTCTTTATGTTCTCTTGGAATTTTATAGTAAGTTTATTAACCATGTATTATAATAATACAAGAAGACATGGTAAAAGTTAAACTATTTAACAAAGAGTTAAATCTAAAAGATAAGGTTAATATGGTGACCTAAATTTGTCTAAAACCTATTAGTTGAGAGTATTTCTACCTATCCCCACCTTATACTTTAAATAAATAGATTTTTATCCATTAGAAACTGAAAATTAATTTATAATAAAATAATATTTCAAGATTTTCCTAAAGTGGCCATCACCTCTCTTATAAAAGGATACTTCCCCTTCTCTTAATTTTACACCTCCAAAGCCTTTTGGATTGGCCAAAACCTAATCAAATATCCTCCCAACGAACCTCAATTTATCCTAGAGGCATTACTTGGATCATAAATTCAACCTATGGATCCCTTTTGTTCAAATAAAAAGGAAGAACTCGAAGAAGAAGTAATTACATCATCACCTCTTTCAAAATTATTTTCTTCTTCCACTTCAACTTTCTTTGTTGTTTTCATACTAAAATAATAACTCCATAACCTTTTACATACTAATATTTTATTATAAATATGGTACAACAATATTCATTACTCTATCCATCCTATGAATGACAAATTCTCCATATGTGTGTATGTACGGCTTACCGTCTCCACGTCGTGGTGTACTTTTCAATTCAACACATCATTATTTGGATGGGTATAATAATGATTATAACTGATGTAAATAATAAATATAAAATTTTAATGATTCTTTATATATAATATACTAGACAATTATATATTATTTTACCACTAATAGAATGATATTGTCGCTCGTGCGTACATACGGCTTACCGTCTCCATGGCGCGATAAGATTTCGTTCCCCATCATAACCAGTAAAGAATAATTTTCATTTGATGATTAAAAATAATGTTTAAGAAATTTATATCATTATGGATATAAATAAAATACATCCTATCCATAAAAAACATGACTTACATAATAAAATATATAAAGTAAAACGAATTAGTTAACACCCAAAACAATGATACTATTGAAATATTGTTAACAAAGAAATATTATAAGATCATATATGATATCATATTTATGTATGTGGTTCTTGTATAATTTAATAACAATTATTTCACCATTATACAGAAGGTAAATGTACCCTCGACTAAGGAAATTTACAAGTTAATGGTTAATTTTACAATCTCTTTATTATCCGAGATTGTTTATACGTAAGTATCTACTGGGACTTCTTTATCATCCACATCTTTGTTTCTTAAAAATGTATTTCAATACATTTTTACTATTTCATAGACTGTTTTAAAGTCATTTATACCCTTTTTAAACTTTTTATGAAATCTTTTGAAAGGAATCTTTCCATCTTATTCCAAATAGCGTACTTTATTACCTTTTTGACAAATTAATGAAAGAATGTTTTTTTAAGTTGTACGGTCAGTGCGGATATTTTCTGCCGTTATAATGCCTTCGAAGCTTCCCTTACAATATTATAAAAATATTTTCCAAATACATATTTTCTTTACATTTAAATTATTTCAAAAAGGAAATATATATTTCTCTTAAATAGTTTTGATTTCATCTATGTCAACATCCTTTGTTTTATTTTACTCTTGTTTGAAGTTGATTTATTATAATACAATATTCCATATTGTATTGAAGGTTTTGTGATATGTTTGCCTATGGATGTGCTATTTTTATACCATTAATTGTTTATGGTTAAATTATTAAGATTTCGTATGCTTGTTTTAATATGAATGTTTATGTTATGTTTCAAACTTTTCATATGAGAAATGCATTGGACGTAGTACGTGACGGGAGGGGCCCGCTATAGCCCCTAGATGCATCGGTAGGTCTCATGAGAAAAACTAGTGTCTTGGAAAAAGGCCTTGAAAAAATCTTATTTGTAGTCTTGGAACGAGGCCTTTACTATGTGGTTATAATGTATGGAATTATGCATTCCATCATTATGAAATTAGCTATTGATTTTACATGTGATTATTCGACTAGTAGAATATCCGTGTAAAAAAGTAAATGAAATTATTTGATTTATCTTTGCCATATTTTGTTGAAGTTTAAGTTTAAAAGGCTTGTGTTTTATTCTTATAAATTTTCTTAAATATTTACGCTTATTTATGATAGTTATGTTATATTGTTATCCTTACTGGGCATCTAAACTCACCCCTTTCTTATGTTTTATTTTTTTCCAGTATGCGAAGAAGTATATTATGATTAAGCTGAAGGAATAGACTAAGGAATATGAGTGTGTTCAAATGGGACATAAAGTTGTTGTTTTTCCATTTCATAATGTAATGTAAAACTTATGTATATATCTAGTACATTCAAGTCTACTAAACAAATTGGTATTTTGGGAATTGATCTCTTGTGATCATGCCAATGTTATGTAATAATGCAATGACTCTAGGTAATTGGGGTTGGGGTGTTACATAAGTCTTTAATGTTTTCAATGGCATTCAATATTCCTCTTCAACATTATCTCAATGCCTAGATTGTTCAACAGGATAAAACATATCTTTAGTCTTGAACACAATCTCAATCTCTTATACTTTTTATAATCCTCGCTAAAATTTTTCAATATTCTCAACACATAAACTTTTCTTAGATTTTTAATTTTATATTTTTGGTAGACCATGTGAGTTAATTAGTGATTCATAATTCTATATTTTTCAAAAAAACAAGCACTTAAATAATTCTATAATATTCTCTGAAGTGATTTTCTTAGGTTTATTCCCATTATATTATCTCTAAAACTAATCTCATGGATTTTCTCTTCATGATCCTCAACTCAATTACCAAAAAATATCATCTTCTAATTTAAACTATTTATTAAAATCTTCTAGTAATTACTCCAGTTTTGATTTCTATTAATGATTTTCTAATATTCGTATTTAAAAGTACCATAATAATAGGGTGGTGTTATTAAATTCTATTCTTTCATTCCCCCTCCTGACTAAACTTGAATCACGAATCAATACCATATCATCATTATTTTTATTACCTAAAGATTATAAAAACATAATCTCAATAAATCCCCAAAATTCCGGTATTTTTTCAAATCGGTAAACCTTACATATAAAATAGAATATCTTACATATCTTTTAAGAAAGATCTAATATCCTATGTATGCTCTATGATATATTTCATATGGTCATGAGAATATTATGTATTCTTAGAATATTTTATGAAATACTTTCAATATCTTTTGTATGAGTCACAATATATTATATATCAAAATACCTATGATACTTTTCTAAATTTCACTTCTATAATATATTATGTATTATGTGAAAGCACAAAAAAACATACATATCATCAATAAAATATTACATTTCATCTATAAAACATTTCATATGATTTAAATTATATTATATATCATGGTAAGGTTTGTATTTTGTTTCTATTGTCACTTAAAAATATATCTTCTATATGCCTAAAATATCTCTAGTAGGCACTGGAATATATTGTGTGTTAATAAGAATATCCAAAAACTCATATGAAATATATTACATATCATAATGTAACTCTAGTAATTTTCCATATTATTCAAAAATATTTGAATCCAAAATACTTCTACAACATTTTCAACTCAACTTTGGAAAACCTTCACCACTAAAATTCATCTCAAAACACTTCAGAAACATCCTTAACACCTCTAAAACATTCTCAATAATTTCAAAAAAACACTATAACTCTGTGATTTTCTGAAATATTTTTTCAAATAATTTTAATATTTTTTATATTTTTTATTACGTACAATATTAATTTTAGATTTCATTATGAAAAAAACTAAATTTATCTTTCATTACATGTAACACTGGGTTTATCTTGCATTGAATGCAACATCAAGATTAAATAAAATGTGACATCCTATTAAAATATTATTATTTAATATGATAGTTATCACCTAGCCATTTTTATGGAGGGTGTGACTAGGATTAACTAAATTATGAAAATATTTGGTCTAAAAATGTAAAAAAAAATATTTATTTGGTTACCAATTAATTAAAAATAAAAATAAAAACTATTTGAAAATAAAGGAAATCTTTTCAAAAAAATGCTTTTTATGCACACAAAAATGTTTTATCTAAATAAAATAAACAAACCACTTTTGGTAAATTATTTTAATGAAAATTATATATTATATATTCATTCAAATTTTTAACATTCATCTTATGTCTTTTCTAGACAAGAGATAAGAATAAATCCAATTTTACGCTTAAATGCTATATTTTTTTCCTAAAAAACATTTGTCACTTTTTCACACCTATTTTTTTTTAAAAAAAATCCTCTTATATAAAATTTATTTGAAAAAAAATAATCCTAATTTTTGAATTAATTATATCAAAATTATCTTAGAGTGAATTGTTTTGATTTTTCTAAAAAGATTAATTTTTTGCTGAATATTGAAGAATATTTGTTTTTATTGAAAATCACCTTTTTCTTTTAAAGAATTTATAAGGTTAATTTTTTTCTTTAAAATTAGTTTAAAAGTAAAATTAATCAAATTATATATCAATTAAAATAATTTATTTCATTTTAGAAATTTTTATATTTAATTTACATATAAAAACCTTTTAAACTTTTGAACATTTTTCTCATTGAAAATTTGTTTTCTCGTTGTGTATGTGCAGTTAATATTAAATTATATTTTTTCAATTATATGAATGGAATTTTTAAAAATATATTAAAGATTTTGAATAAAAAATATTTATATTATCTAATAAGTTCAACTTAATTTTTTACCACAATTAATAGTAAAAATAGTACAAATTATTTATCATGGTTAAGGTAAAAATGAGTTTACCAAGGGACTTAAATTAAAAGGATAAGGGTTAAAATGATCCAAAAATTATTCAACACCCATTTTATGGCCATATTTTTACCATATATCTTCTATGTTCTATAATAGACCATTTTTATCCTTTTTTCATGTGAAAAATGGGGGAGCACATTTTTCATTTCAAACATCACAAGTGTGCCACTAACCTCACTTTTAAAAGTCCACCCCCTATCCTATCCTCTTCATAGATTCAAAACAAATTATTTTGGCCAATCCCAAAACAAATCACTTATTTACTTCCCTAATACCATCATAGAATCATTATTTTGGTCAAGAATCCATCCTAAGAATCCTTTTGGTGCAAACCCAAAGAAGTCCTCTAAAGAAGAGGTAACACCCCTAACCAATCATTCTATTTTATTTCTTCATCCATATACTCAAATTATTATTAAACCATGATGATATAATAACACTAGTATAGTACATATAAATATATTCTTTATGTTAATTTCAATACCTATATCTATCTCATCTTCTATCAAATGGGTTACAAAAACACCATTCATGTGTACGGTGGACTATCACCACAGGAAACGATGTTATTCGTTTTACATCACCACCCGCACGGCTAGATATAATGATGGATTTATTATTTACATATAATATTTATGATATTATTATGCTTTTGTAATCATTATATCCAATATGAATTATTACATTACATTTCATGAGAATATGATAATGTTGCTCGTGTGTATGGTGAACTACCACCTCGCAAAGTGATGTGATTCATTCAGGCTTTATAGAAAGGTAATAAGAATGGTGTTGAGGAACATATGAGATATATATGACATAAAAATTATTCTATAATGGTGATATATTATTTATCCTTCTTTCACTTCATCCATCAAGAAAATGGAAATATCATTCATGTTTACGCATGGCCTACCGTCTCTAGGGACAGTGTATTTCATTTTCTATCTATAGCTTTTATGGATTAATCTAAATACATATATAATGAATATATATGATATTTATATAATGGTTAAATTTTTTGAGGTTATTTAACCATGATAAAATTATGAGTACAAAAAATAACAAATCTAAACATATATAAAAACAAAGATGTTATTACCTGAAACATGACTTTAACAAGGAATTGTTAATAAACCAATAATAAAAGGTCAAAAGTAAATCATATCTGGTATAATGTATATATATATAAGTATTTTTCTTTAATATATGAATAATAAAATTATATTTATTATATAGGAGTTTCATGTTAGGTTGGAATAATACAAAGATACACAAGAGAGGGGTGAATTGTGTCTTTTCAATAATCTTAGATGGATTCTGGATTTATGCCTTCTTTTTGATTTAAAATAATACTTTAAAAATAATTTTGGTTCTTTTACAAGGAACTAGATTCTCTACATCCTATTCTTAGAAGCTGATACTCCACTATGAGTGAGTCTGGGTAGTTAGAACTCCTATAAATCAAAATAGTTTTATTTGATTGATTAAATAAGTTTTTATTTCGAGCCTCCCTATGTGCAATTAGTTATGATTTAATTTGTTTCCCCTTTCCCTAAAAGATGGGAAAAAATTGGGTTATTGTTCATAGTTGCCAAAACAACTAACAGAATATGAATCTTCGTATATAATGATAAACTTCTTTATGAATTAATATCTTTGAAGATATCTTGGTTGTGAATGATCTTCAATAAAAGAAATAACAAACAAACATCAGTAGTTACACACACATGATTGAAACAGTATGTCTCCAAAGTGTTTATTCTTCAAAAGAAAAGAGACATTTGATATTTTTATTTATTTATAGTAGTTCTGTATTAAAAATATGTTGCACATATATGGGCTTCAAAAAGAGAAAATAATATTACTATTTGTATAAAAAACTTGGATTTTTTATATTAAATAGATACAAGAATGTCATCTAAAAAATCAAAATCATTTTAATTTAAAAAACATTTAAGAGAGCCATAAATTCCATTAGAATATAAATGATTTACTCCATTGAATATGAGCCTTTTAATTAATCATAAAATATCTTTAATATGATATTTAATTCTTTCGATACCATTGCAGTAATCACAAAAAATATCTTTAATTTAAAACTCTATTGTTGAATAGTCAAACATAGGGTTCCTTAACATAATGATTAAAACCAAATGTAGGGTTGACGAGAATGTATTTTTACAGGAATTGAGTTGATGATGTATAGTTGTTTACAAATGTAGGGTTGACAAATAATACTTTACTTTTCTCAAATGTATGGTTCCTTCCAAACACAGGGTTGATGATCTATAATTTTCTAACAGCATAGGGTACAAGATCCATACATGTTATTTCAAACATATATTTTATGAACTATATGTTATGATTACAAATGTAGGGTATGAACAATGTTTATATAATACTTTCAAACATGTCTAGAATAGTTTAATAAATATTTAAACTCATAAATAAGATAAAATTATCAAGGAATTTATTCCAAAAAAATAATTAAATTAATTTCATCATTAAAACAAACATGGGTAATTTTTGCATCAAAATCAATAAAACTTATAGAGTATTATTGAGACAATACATGCTCAACAATATACCCCTTTTTTATGATCACAAAACCCATAACATCACTTACAGAAAATAAAGGAATTTTAAACAAAAATGAAATAATATCTTTAAAAATATATAGAAATTATAGTTATTTGAAATAATTTTAAATAGAAAATACATTCATTTTAATTATAATTTTAAGTAGTAATAGAATCAACAATATTATGTTTAACCAATTTTCTTTAACTTTCTGTGATATCAAAAGGAAAGTTGATGAAAATGGATTAAAACACATTCGATGTAGCATATAACTAACTGTAAATGAATGTTATATTCTACTTAAGAATAAAATGATATGAATTTTGGTAAGAGAAATGGATATAAATAATAATTAACTGAAATAAAATAAATAAAATTATTTCATAAAATGATTTTATTATTAAAATAATTATTTTGACTAAGAAATTTTTAAAAAGTAGGGAAATCTGAATGTGAAAGGGGTCATTCAGAAAAGGTTTTAGACTCTAGTAAAGCTTGAACAGCCTGAATAAATTCCTTTAATTCTTCCATCTATACTGTTGAACTTTAAATAATATTTTCATCCAACTGTTACATAAAAATATTTGAATCTAGGCCAGGCTTCAAATATTCAACTAAATTTAATTTCATAAATTCATGAATTGTTTCTTCAGACTGAAAAAAATAAGAGAGAATTTATCCTAAATGATTTAGAATATGTCATATATTGGGTTCCCTAGAGGTTAATTTCTCAATGAGATATCTCTTTTATCAAATATTACATTTAAAAATGCATTGTCACATTAAAGTGTATGAATCCTATCATTAAAAGTAGAAATCACAGCAATGATAGCTTCAATCCTTCTGAGTATATCTATAGAATTTTTAGGTGTATATGTAGATTCTCTGGATTTATTGGAACTACTTGTTATATATTCAAAATTAATTCCTAAATAACTTTTCAAATATCCAAAACAAAATTGAAATAGACTCTGTTTGGATAATCTAAACTGATCTGTCATTTCTCTCTAAGTATCAAAATATCTTCCTAAAATCAAACATTCTCTAAGATTATGAAGTTGATCCTAAATAGATTTGAACTCCACTCTAGGAATAGTTTTATGTTTCAAATCTTTAAAATATTTCTTTGTAGACTCCAGTTCACTTTGCAGACTTGAATTTTCTTCCCGTATATTATTAAAATTAACCACAAATTCTTAAATTTGATTATTTAAATAACTAGAAGATTCTACTTCTTGAGATTGAGATGTTTATCCTCTATAAAACAAGTTTAAATATTTTTCATTATAATTTTTTATACAGGAAATTAAATTTCAAGAACCATTGTATTCTTAGCAGGTGTAGAAATATCCTTATCCAAATAATTAACAACTAAAACTGATTGAATCTTAACTAACCTTGTTGTATCAGCTACTAATGGTTGTGCTTTCTCATTTACTTAATAATTCTCTTGAATTTGTTCTTCAACATGATATCTTTTATTTTGATTTTCATTAGGAGACTCTTTCCCTTCCCTGATGTTTGATTTATTTTTAAGTTGGTGTTCCTCATGAGAAACTAAAACTCCTAAAAAATTATTTTTTCAACGTCACTAGTTACAATGGTATCTACCTCTATTGACTAAACTGTAGAAGAAAAATTGACTGGTTCATCCCTTTTTCTATTCTAGATGATAATGTCCTCATCATTTGGTTCTTCCAAACTTTCTTCAAGATATTTAGGGATATCTCTTGGAGATTCTATATCAAAGACATCATATTTGATTATGTATCTCTTTGTTTCAACTTCATCATCTATTATAGATTATATAAATTCTCCATCTCTAATTTGGACTTCACTAGTATATCTCAAATTTATTTTCTCCCCTGATCAATAAGACCATATTCGTTTTGGGATTCTACACCAATAGTTAACAAATTTCCTTTAACTATAATCTAGAAGAAAACTATCTTCATCATGGTTCCAGAATTCACAATGTTACTGTGATGACACTTAGTGTGCATCTATACATCTCGAATCATGCATATTTTATACAGTAGAAAATAAATTATCCATAAGGATAAGAATATATTCTTTATTATTTCTGGAAATAGTGATGCATGTAACTTAATAGGTATCTTGTGAAATTAAAATTAATATCAGTCATTATAAAAAACATCATATACATGTTACGATAAATAATCTTTTCTAGCTCAGCAATTCTTGGTATTATTACAGACTAAATAAACTTTACCAGAACCTTCTTGTCATCCTCAATAACTTTTATGAAAATTTTTCTAATTAGGGTAGAACCAAATAGAAGTGATATAATATCCAATGATTTATGTTCTTGATTTCAAATTGATCTGGCCCTTCATGTGGACACTAAAAAACATTAGTTATTATGACTAAAGAGATAGAAAATCCCTATCATTTACCTAAGATATAATGTCATCTTCTATGTCACCAAAACCAAACATAAAATTTCTAAAAAACACTTTTACTTATATCTCAAAAATAAATTCAGTTTTTACTTCAGTAAAAGGAAATTACATGCCATTAAAATCTAGATCTTTTCTCAGAATAAAATTTTTCTCATATATCTATTTTAAATATATAACCTTTCCTTGAAGAATTTTTCTTTAGATGACACATCTTTTCTTCGTTCTGATTTGTTCACTTTCATTTTTTCTCTTAATCATTGACATTGTTATGAACCTAATGGTTGACGGTTGGGATTCAAGTGTTTTGAATGAAAAGTTATAGATCTAGAAGTCGAAAGGGTTAAAATACAAAGGATAAGCGTGAGAGAGGGAGGGAGGTTTTTTACGGTTTTGGTGACACTCGAGCTAATTACTCAGTGTAATCATTATTTATTTATTTATTATTTTGAAAAGATTTTCTTTTTCAAAAATGAAATAAATTATTGTTTTATTTAAACAACTAATAAATAATAACCGAATAGTAAAACAATCAATATAGATATTAATGAAAAAAATTAATAAAAATTATTTTAAAATTAAATATTATTAACCCTTTAATAAAATCAAAACTAGTAGTGGTAAGTGATTTAGTAAAAATATCAGCAAGATGATATTCATTATTTAAAAATTCTAAAGATATATCTTTTTTAAGAACATGATATCTTAGAAATTGATGCCTTTTATCAATTTGCATGGTTCTTCAGTGACTTATAGGATTTTTAGGAATATTAATTGCCCTTGAATTATCCCATAAAATAGGAATATTAATAAAATTAAGTTTAAAGTCTAGTAAGGTGTGTTTCATCCACAACACTTATGCTCAGGAACTACCGAAGGATATATATTCTACCTAGGCTATTGACAAAGAAAATGAATGTTGTTTCTTACCCAACCATGAAACTAAATATTTTCCTAGAAAGCGACAAGTTCCAGATGTTCATTTTCTATCTAATCTACATCATCCAAAATCAGAATCTTAGTATGAAATTAAATTATAATTATACTTTTTTGGGTAAAATATAGATTGAAAAAATAAATCTTTTAAATATCTAAAAATAATATTAGCAGTAATAATATGGGATTCTTATGTGTTTGATTGAAATATAGCATATAAACATATAGAAAATATTATGCCTAGTCTTCTAGTATTAAGATATAATAAACTACCGATCATACCTCGATAGAAATTTTTTTCAACTAGTTTTCTAGCTTCATCCAAATCAAGCTTTACATTAGTACACATGGGAGTTGAATAAGACTTACTGTTTTCTAGTCCAAAATTTCTCAATAAATCAATAATGTATTTTATTTGATTTAAAACATTTCCATAATCATTTTGATAGATTTTAATTCCTAGAAATAAATTTAATTCTCCCAACATACTCATTTCAAATTATTTTTTCATGAGGTTTGAAAAATCATTACAAAGATTTCAATTTTTTTAACTGAACATAACATCATTTACATGAATTTTTACTAATAAATATATTAGAACAAATTATTTTCTTAAAAAAGTGTAGGATCTTATAACCCTACAGAAAATATTTTTTTTAATAAAAAGTAGATTAATATTTCATACCAATATCTAGGTGCTTGTTAAAGTCCATAAAAATCTTTAGTTAGCTTGAAAACTGAATTTGGTATATGATGGTCTTCAAAACCTGGTGGTTGTTCAATATAAAATTCCTCCGTTAAATATCCATTTAGAAAAACATATTTTAAATTCATATGATATAATTTAAAATTAATATAAGATGCATAATTTAGAAGGATTATAATAGATTCTAATCTAGAAACAGCTGAAATTTTTTCATCATAGTATATCCATTCTTCCTAGTTATATCCTTTTTCTACTAATCTAGATTTATTTTTAATAATTATCCCTTGATCATATTTTTTATTTCTAAAAGCCCATTTGGTTTTGATTACTATATAATTGGTAGGTCTATCAACTAGTTCCAAAACAGTATTTCTAATGAATTTATTAAGTTCTACTTGCATACCCATTAACATAATTTCATATTTTAAAGATTCTTCTATAGTCTTTGGCTCTAATTGTGATAGGAAGGAAAACAATTCAACTAAGTTTCTTATATTCCATCTTGTTCTTACTATTTTATCTATATTTCCTATAACAGTTTCAAAAGGATGATCTTTTAAGGTTCTAGATTGTCTTGGTAAGACACTTTTAGGTTTATCTACTTCAGGTTCTTCTAGACTTGACTTAATCTTATTTATTTTATTTTTAGAATCATTTTTAGGTGATTCAAGCCTCATGTTTTCTAAATAGTCAATAATTACATTTGTTTGACCTTTACTATTGTCAAAAGGATTACTTTTATCATTCTTTATATGAACTTATTATTCAAAATTTTAGGACTTTTTATTGTACGCTCTATATGCTTTAGAGGTAGAAAAATATCCTAAAAATATTCCTTCATCAGCCTTTGGATCGAATTTACCAAGGTTTTTCTTAGTATTCAAGATATACACCTTTCATCCAAATACTTTAAAGTACATTACTTTAGATTTTATATTATTCCAAAGTTCATAGGGTGTATTTTTAATAAGAGGTCATATTAAAACTCTATTCATGATATAGCAATCTTCATTTACAGCTTCTTCCCAAAAATATGTAGGAAAACTATATTTATTTAACATAGTTATTTCTATCTCTTGAATAGTTGTATTTCTTCTTTCAATAATTCCATTTTTTAGGTGTTCTTGGTGCAAAGAAGGTGATTTTAATTCCTAAATTTTCTCAAAAAGAATTAAATTTTTGATTCTCAATTTCTCAACTATGATCACTTCTTAATGAAATTATTTTAAAATATTTTTCATTTTGAACAATTTTACAAAATATTTCAAAAACCGAGAATCTTGGAATACCCCTTGAGGAATTTATGATACAGGTATGATGTAGGTAGGCAGTAACGTTGGCATGATGCATGTATGGTGACACAGGTAGGATAAAGTAGGCATGATGCTACTCTAGGCCTTCAGGCTATGTTTATGGTCCACTTAGCGTTGGGCTTACAGGATTTGTAATGGGTATCCCTCTACCTAGATAGAAATAAGTATTTGATTTCATAATACAAAAGAGGATTCATACCAAACCTTAAAATATATATATTTATATATATATATAATTTTCCATCCAAAACTATTACCCTTGATGGATAAAACAAATCTAGGTGGATAAGTTCTAATGTTTTATATATATCAACCTTTTTAATAGAATTAAAGGATGATTTGTGTTGTTTTCCAATGTGCCATGTGTCACAGAATATATCATTATCAAATTTAAGACTAGGTAAATCAAAAACTAGGTTTTTATTAGAAAATTCATAAAAAATTAAATATATTACAATGTCCAAACCTTCTATACCTGATCAAATACTCATTTGTATCACCAGTTAAAAAAAATTATATTTTTTACACAAGGAATCAAGATCCAAGGTATAAACATTTTAAGTACTAGTTTCTCTAAATTTAAGAAATTTATCTTTGAAAACTGAATAGGAATTGTTATAGAAATCAATATAATTACCATCATCATCGAGTTGATAAATAATTATCAGGTTTTTCTTTATCCCTTGAACATATAGCACTTTGATTATTGAAATTGACTTTGTATCTCCTACTGATCCAACTCCAACTATCTTCCATTTAGCATTGTCTCTAAAGGTGAATAGTCCTCTATCCAGTTTTTTAAGTATATGAAAATTGGAAGAGCCTCCACCCATGTGTCTTGAGTATCCATTATCCATATATCATACAAAATTTTTGTTCCTATGACCTTTTACTACAAAAGAATTTAAACAAGAATTTGTTTTGGAACCCATATTTTCTTTGGTCCAACTGTATCAGAAAGAAAAGATCTGGAAATCTATATTTTCCTTATTTTACCAAAATTTACATTAATCTCTTCAAATATATTTCAAGGAAAAAAAGTTTTTTAATTCCAATTATATGATGTTTTCTTAAAAAAACATTTATTAGAATAATTTCCTTTAATTACATAGTAAAAATAGGTTGTATTATTAGAACGTAGCATGGAATGATTTTTTTATAACATTGATTTTTCTCTCTTTCTTCAATTTCAATTTTTTTAAATAACTGTTTTTCAATAATCTCATTTAGATATTTTTCTTCTTTCGTTAATATACTTGGAACACTTTTGAATTATTCCACATCATCTTGTAATATTTTTATTTTATTCTCATGAGCAGTACATTTTGATGTAGATTTATTAAAATTTTATTTTAATTCTTGATACTATTTTAGAATTTTATATTTTTCACTTAAAACAAAATTATGAAAATTATAAAGTGAATTATGCTTTTTTACTATAGACTCGTATTTTTATTCAAGCATTGAGAAATAAGTATCTAATTTTCTATTTGAGCGAATATCAGAATTAGAAGTAGTAGAATAATAGGATTGTACCTCATCTTCTTCCTTAACCCTAAAACACGTATTTTCTTTTTGGTTTTTTGTCACTTTTTCCGAGTTAGATTTAGAGGAGCTACTAGAGTTTTCAGACACACTCCAAGTAGCCTTCATAGCTCACCTCCCTTTTTATCATAAATAAATTTCTTATGATTTTTCTTTTCTATATTTCTTATTTATTATTTTAACTATGGGAAATTAGGTCTAATATGGCCCATATTTTTTCATTCATAGAATCTTACTTCTTTAGATCATTTTTCATCTTTCTTGAAGGATTTTTTAAGTCACTATTTTTCCTATAAAAAATTCAAAATTTTATATCTAGATGAGCTAGTTCCATTTAGAAATATAAGAAATATGAAACCTTTTATATTTTGACATCTTATTTAAATTTCTTTTCATGCTTTTGAGAAGTAAATCTAAGGCTAGTATTTTCTATTTTTACTATTTAATGATCTTGAGCTTCATCTTGTATTTCTACTTCATAAATCATCAGGGTTCTAATCAATTCTTTAAATGTAAAATATTTTTCTGGTGATGATTGTCTTATTGCAGCAGATATTCCATTCCATTTTAAGGGTAGTACTATGAGTACTTTTCACGCTTGATCTGATTTTGTAATTGTGGTTCCTAAGGTAGTAACATCATTGACAGTTTCTATCAATTTCTCATTAATTTTGGTGATTCCATCATCATAATACATTCTGATGGTGTTAAACTTTAGTTTCTTAGTAGTTTACCTTAATTTTCTAACATTTTCAGTTCCTTTATATAAAATAGTATTTATTTTCCATATTTCATAAGCAGTAGGATATTGAGATACTCGATTTAATTCTTCAGGACCAAGCCCACAAATTATGGAATTCAATGACTTTGAATTGATTTCATACTCAACATCTTTGGAATAATCCCATGTTTTTGGTTTTTTAGGGATTTCATACGGATAGATAATCTTCATAGATACCTTAAATCCAAGATTTTTTAGATAGGATATCTTTTGAGATTTCCAATATCCATAGATATCACCATTGAAGTATGGGGAATGTATGATGGATATTCCTTCTCTAGTATTATCCATTGAAATTGGTCTGTGTATAGAGCTTATATTTTTAACTCACTAGAGCTTATATGATTTCTTAAAAAAGAAATACTTTGATACCAATTGTTATGTCAAAATAATACAATGATGCGTGTGAGTGGGGTGAATTTTATATTTTTGATAATCTCAGAAAAATTATGGGTTTCATCCTTCTTTTTGATTTATGAAGATATGCATTATTCTATTCTGTAATTATTTGGGGAAGTAGATAAATAGTAAATAATAACACATCAATTTTAATAGTGGTTCAAGGAACAAAGATCCCCTGGTCCACTTCACCAATGTTATCTCTGTGAGTTTAGTGATTTTCACTAGAAATGTACTCTTATCAAAATACCTCCCCAACTAAGTGTAGGTAGTTTACTCCTTTACAACAAGGATTTACATAAACTTTTGGTTCTTTTACAGGGAACTAGATTCTCTATAACTTAGTCTGAGAAGCTGATATTCCACCATGACTAAGTCTGAGTAGCCTAAACTCCAATAAACCAAAAGAGTTTGATTTGACTAAATAAATAGGTTCTTGTTCTTAGTTTCAGCAGCAACTGATAGAAAATAGATCTTCTTCCTCAAATATAAATGTCTTTAGGAAAGAATATCTTCAAAGAGATCTTGGTTACAAATGATCTTCAATAAAAGAAGGAATAACCAAACATAAATAATTTCATAGCACAAGATTCAAACTATATATCTACAAAGTGTAGCTTCTTCAGAATAACAAATATGTTTGATATTTTTGTTTCGTTCAAGTATTCCTATATAAAAAATATATTTCAAATGTATGGGATACAAAAATAAAAAATACTCTTTCTATTTATATAGAAAACTTATATTTCTTTCAGTTGAGTATCCAAGAATGTCGCCAAACAAATCACAGTAATTTGAATTTAAAAATAAATTTAGAGATTTGTAACTCCCCTTAGATATAGGAATGATTTACTCCATTGAATATGAGCCTTTGAATCGGTAATAAAATAGTGTTAAAATGATATTTACATTAGTCAAGACCATTGTAGTTATCATAGAAAATATATTTAATTTAAAACATCACCATTGAATAGTCAAATTTAGGGTTCCTTCACATAATGAATAAATCCAAACATAGGGTTTATAATGTATGGGTGGTAAAAAAATTTAGGGTTGATGACATACATATTTTTATAAAGGTATAGTTGATAAATAATACTTTCTTTTTCTTAAATGTTGGTTTCCTTCCAAACGTAGGTTTGATGATCCGTACTTTTACAATAGCATAGGTTACATGATACATACATGTTATTTCAAACAAATTTTTATTGTACCATACATTATGCTTACAAATTTTGGGTATGAACGGTGTTTCTAGAATACTTTCAAACATGTCTAGAATACTTTAACAAATATTTAAACCCATAAATAAGAGAAACTTCTCAAGAAATATATTCTTGAAAAATACTTGAAGTAATTTCATCATTAAAAAACAAGGTTATTTATGAGCATCAAAATCAATAATATTTATAGAGTATTGTTGAGACAAAACATGCCCAATTGTTTGAATGTGTACGAAGGAAGTCGAGACTTATGGTAATGGATTTCAATCTAACTTTTTTACTTTTGTGAGACACATTCCATATTCATCACATATTTCTATTATATAGTGTATATAATACCCATGAATACATTTTAATATGATTCTACTGAATATTATTGGGATTTACATATCAATTTTAGGATATTTCTTTAATGGGGTTTACCGTACAAAAGTTACCAAAGCGGTAAGGTACTTTTTATCTCAAATTTACTTCTTTGTGACATAAGTTATGTTATACACATATATTCTTCTATGAGGTGTAGATACTAACCCTTTGAAATGTTATATCATGACTATAATTATTTTAATTATATTATAAGTTTCATTTATTGTTATTCTTTCATGATTTTTATGATTCAAATTTACCAAAGTGGTAAGAGTTTTATGTTACAATCTCATCGTTTATTGGGATTGTTTATGATTATGCTTCAAATGATTAAATATTATGATATATCCCTCAATAAAATCATTAATTTTATTCTCCTATGGTTATTTATTGAGAATACATTTTTTCCCTTCATTTTCCTCTCTTTAGGTACTCAAGATTTCAAAATAATATTTTCAAGAAAAAATCATATTTCTTTCTTTCTTTAGTCGAAAACCATTTTTCTTCCAAAACCATCTTTTCTAAAAAAAATTTCAAAAATTATATTAACATTACTAAAATTATTTTTTAAATTAAATTTTATAAATTTTTCAATTTTTGAAATAAAATGAAAGGAATATTCATTTTGTTTTTCAAATAATGCATGTTTGCCTTTTACTGAAAATGTGAACGTAATATTTGTTTTAAGTTGTATGAGATTAATGAAATTTCTCATAGTCATGTACATTATTTTCTATGAATATTCCTTTATAATTTTTCATATTTATTTTAAAATAAAAGGATTTTCAAAAAAAATATGTTTTAAAAAAAATTCAAATCCTAAAAAATATTTTCCTCAAAAAATGTTTTAAATAGTTTTTAATGATTCCTTTATAAGTTTCAAATTTTTTTATCAATAAAAATGATTTAAAAAGTGTTTTATGAATTTTTAGTTTTAAAAATTTATTTTCAAATAAAATTTATTTTTCTTTAAGAAATGTTTTGAATGATCTTTCAAAATCATTTTCCATATAAGATGACATCTGTTGACATTAACTATTCTTTACTGGGCATATGATCCAAGGATACCATTCTTATTATTTATTAGAATAGTTTTTATTTAAGATGGAATATTTTTTATGAAACTTATTTATCTTCCATGGGTTACACCATGAGGAAATTCTTATGAAACCCACTTATTTTCATGGGTTATGCTATAATGAAATGATGAAATGATTATGAAACCTATCACTTTTCCATATGTTATGATATGATGAAATTTTTACCATTTCATTTCAAGGGATATAATATGATAAAATTGTTATGATATTATGTCACACATATGTATGAATCTAATTATGTGATGGGTGAGACATATATCTCCCTTCAATGCATTGGGTAAATATTTATATCTCATTAGATAGACAGGACAAGAATGGGGAGTTAACCTAGTTTATTAAGGGATATTTTCTTTTATGATGATCTTGGGTGTGAACCTTGACTACTAATATGGGTTGGGGAGTAAACCCATTCTACTATCATATCCTTGGTAGTGAGCCTTTACTAATAAGGAAATGATTTTTTATGATTATATGTATGCCAAAATTCCATGTCTTATTCCAATGTTATACTATAATGTATCATGTTCTTTTATTTCCTTATGATACATGTCTTATGAAATGCCAATCTTTATGACAAGACTCGAGATTATTATCTTTGATATATAGGGAATTGTTTTAAAATGTTATTATCATGTTTTTATACCCTTATTCTCATAATATATCTCCCTTGTCTACCCTTACTAAGCATATGATCTCACCGTTTCATATGTTTTATTTTCATAGGTTATAAATTAAGTTTTTAAGAGGGTATGTCTAAAAATATTACAATGTGTAAAGATTTTTATGGAATTTTTTCATGATATTTTACCAAATTAAAATATTTTGTACCTAATCTCTAAAGATATCAAACTATTATGATCCTCATGCATGTTTTATGTTTAATATAATGAATATTAATCTAAAAATATGTAATATCTATGTATGAGAAACCATGGTCCCTATAGTTTGTATTATAGGAAAGTTTTAGTTAACCTTTATAAACTTGGATGAGAAAACTTTTATGATATTCTTAAGGAAATTTCTTAGGATAATTCTAAGTATGAGTTAGAGTTTAGGAAAATTTCATAGAATTTTGTTAAAGGATAGAGTGAGTGGTTTCAAAATAATTACATCCCTGTCTAGATACTACAAGTGGTTGAGGCTCTAGAATAGAAGTTATTAAGGGTATTAACTCTGAAAAGGGTTCATTGATCCAAACTCGATCATTTCATAGTGTATGATAATAGGCCTTACCACACACTTGGTTTGACAGTCTCTGGGGATATGCTTTGGAAATTCACAAACTCCTTATGAAACATCATGAGGGATTTAAATAGTTTATGACTATAAATGACCTAGAATAAACATAAGGTGTCGTAGATTAAAAATAAGGTGTCTAGATTTAGACATCCTAAAGGTGATTTTTAAATATTATGTGGTTTCCCACTCTTATTATTATTACTCACACTATTCTTTTTTGTTTTAGTCAATGGTGGGAACCAAAAGGAACTGGATTAACATTAAATGTGATAGACAATGTTTTTTTGAGAAACAAAATTGGATGATGATTGTAGTGAAGGGTATTGTGGTTATTCCTAATTAATTATCATGATTTATGATTAAAAAATTTCACCTGAACCAACTCTTAGACTCACCAAAGAAGAGAAGGGTATAGTTCATTGAGAGTTTGGGTGGTTGAGAGAATGGATGAAAGAAGATTCCATTTCATATATGTTAATAATGTGGGAATAAGAACCCAAGTGAATGTCTTAGAGGAATAGGAAGATGTTTTTAGTGTGTAAAATAAGGACCCAAAGCAATTAATTATAGAGGAAAATGAAAATTTTAGTTAACTCATTGGATGAGAATAAAGGCCTCCAAAAGATATCATCAACGATTGAATTTATTAAATGGGAAAAGTATAGGAAGTATGAAAATCATATTCCTAAGGGTAAAGATCATGAAGATAATCGGTAAGGTGGTATGAGTAATGGTTATACTACTGATGATAAGAAGACTACAAAGGAAATATTAAAGGTAGGGTACGTTTTAACAGTATTTTTTATGTTAAACATGAGAAGTAAGATTATATTTAGGTTTCTGAATGTTAATACATGATTCATATTTCATATTTAGGGAAAGAGGTATTAACAAAAAAGATAATAAATCATAGTTAATGGTTCGAGAATGAATTGGGATGATTTAAGTGTTTATGAATTAGAATTAAAGAATTACATTATATGAATCATGAAATATATAAGGATTGTTTATTATAAACATTTTTTTAAGGATTTGAAAAAATAATTTTAATGGTGCTGATGACCTAGAAAAGTGATTTAATTTGAAGGTGATATTTTTTATTAAGGGGAGATAAGCCTTAATATGTTCCTACTATTGATAAAATGGTGTTTAGTTTGGATAAATAAATTATTGATATAAATAAAGTTAATTGGATAGTATTGATGTCCATGGAACATATTAATTATTTTTAGACAAATTGGTTTATGTTATCATTGATGGAGTTTACGACATTATTAGATTTATGGAATATATTCAATAATATATGGTTGTATTCAAGGAATGAGGAAGTATACAATTTTTAATTAAGGATTTATTGTAATTATGGTTATTACTGTGATTTAAGAAAACATATTACTAAGTTCATGTATTTTTATGTGACAACCAAGATCTATTTTATGATATTTTGGGGATTAATGTTAAGTTGATTTTGATAAATTTAGTGAACCTATTTAAAAAAAATTTATTTTGGAAGTGTTATAAGGTTAACTATTTATGGAATGTTTTAAGTTGAATTTTTATGATGTTTTAGAGATTAATGTATTATTTCACCATATGAATATTTATACATAAATTTTTCAAACCATTTGGTTTTTTATAATAACTAGAGATAGAATTAATGACTTAACATTATTTTATGGATCTTATTTAGTGCTTAAGACCTAAAAAATTCTTATATTATAGTAATATGTGAAGTGATAATTTATCAAGGAATAACAAAAGGATGATAATATTCTTATGAAATGGAATAAAATCAAGTGAGAATATATTATCATGAAGATTCCCTAACTTTAGGAAAAGGGTCCCGAAATAAAAAATTTACATATTATCATCATTTCTAATGATATCAATGAAATTTTTTACACCAAATTGATTTATGGCTTTGTGGTCATTAAATTATCTTAATAGTGTGCTATATCACTCTCGATCAGTATTTGGGTGTTAGTTTTCTCTTATATTTCCATGTTTTCACCTCCCACCTAGGTTATCCTATTTTGAAACCTAGTATGTGTTATTTTAGATAAACTTCATAAATCCCTTTCTATCTTTTCAATAGGAATTTTAAATAACCCATTTTACAATTTGGGTTCCTATAAAGGTATTTTCAAATGATAAACACTTGTTTACTGAGCACAAGTTCAGATTGTGAGGACCCAATTTATTAAAGGGGTATAGAATGTAACATCGTTAGATTTTATAAAATATTTTTTCAAATAAATTTTGTAAGTAAATGGCCTTAAACATCACATATTATAGTTATTGTAACTATAATTCACATTATTACAATCCTGAGGATCTTTTTGGTTTAATGTTTTAGAGAATTGGCTCAAACTCTTACATAGTAAACCCATATTTTACAAATAGGACACTTCATCCCAGTATCCATTTTTTACCAAAAAAACCTTTTTTCAAATAAAACATGGTTTACTTTCCAGATATATCTTCATAATTTTAATCTTGACCTCATCCTTGTCCCTACTCTTCCTTAAACCCTGTGAAGAACATTTTAAAATTTGGGATTAGGACAAAAAGCTCAGTAAGGGACATAAAATTAGGAAAACCATTAGTGTAGTGAAAAAATATAGACCATGAAATATTTACCTTTATCTAAATGTTCTTTTATAAAATTAAATAATTCATTTTTACATAAAAACACACACTTTTAGCTCAAAGAAAATAATTAAAACCCATAGGAAGAAAAAAAAACCCTTTTTGGAAACATAGAGCATCACATCCATAAAACCCATTTAATTGGAATAACCATAAAGATAAATTAAAATATAATAAATTCTAAATTCATTGCAGATATATAATGGGTCTCACCCTTCTTATAAGCTATATCAGGCTCACCTGTTATCTATAATGGTGCTCAACCCTTCGTATAAGTTGTATTGGGCTCACATGTGAGCTATAATGGGGCTCAACCCTTGGTAGAAATGAAATAACCAATATGGTCAACTTCCATATCCATATTACCCAATGAATTTGAGGTTATAACATAACCATACAACCTTGTCTTATCATGGAACCACCCATCATTCATTAATAATGTAACCACCTTCCTTGGTTTATCACAGAACAACCCGTAATTGGTTAATAACGTAACCACTAATCCTTGTTTTATCATAGAACCACCCATTATTGGTATATAATGGAACCAAATACCATCATAAAAAATTCCTATGAAATATATATCATGAAATATTTCATCATAAAAACACTCTTTGATGAAAATAAACTTTTCATTTTGAAATCACTCATTTCGAAAAACATTATGTGTATAATAGGAAACCATTTTAGTGAAAGTAAAAATATAAACGTATAAATTAATCTTAAAATATAAAGGAAAATTATGGTAGGAAATTATATTCATTACATGTATATAAAAAATATTCGTTTTGACTTTTGTAAAAATAAACATTAAAAGATGATTTTTAAAAAGAAATTACCTTACATAAAACCATAAAAATATACCTTTTTGAAAACATTTGAGAGAAATTATAAAATTTCATTTTTTTACACATTTATATAAAAATAAATATATTCATAAAATTAATTTTTTTAAAAAATATACATGAAATGGAATGATTTAGAAAATAAATCTTTATAACATTTAGAATGATGTTTCTTAGTTAGAGTCCCTTACCTTGTATTCGAAAGTTTTGCACTTTCTCTTAGTGTCCAATATAATAAAATTAGATTAATTAATTTATTAATTAATAAAATTTTACATCTATATATTATTTATTATAATTTTATTAAGTTTATTTATATCCATTTCGATGAGTTATAAATATCAATTTTTTCATTCTGGGGGCGTTTGTTTATAGGTTTTATGGTTGGTTCACTTGAGTATAATTGTAGATGTTATCATAAAAAGGGAATATAACTATAGAAGTAGAATGAAATGGTATTAATGCACTTAAAAAGTTATAAATGGTATATTATATAATTTTTCATTCTTTTATGAGTATGATTCATTTAAAAAAATGTTAATGAGAAATAGTTAGTTTATTTTGTCAATTTTTTCGACCATCATAAAATAATTAGTTTTATTTAATATTATGTCCATATACTAGTTATAGAAAAATAAATAAGTTATAATATACCTATTAAAACCTAATTTAACAAGAATAATATTTTTATGACCAGCCTTGAATGTGGTAATGGATAACAAAAACTCATTATCTGTTGAGATGGTTAACCGTTATAATTTGGAAAATGGTTTCATTTTTTTGAATAAAATGAGATAATAAAAGGGATGGATATAAGATATTGCATTAGAAATATAAAATTATAGTATATAAATTATAATATAGTTATTATTAATTTATGGATGAATGAGGATAGTATAATGTAGAAAAAGAAAATAAATTAAGAGAGGTGGTTTGAGAAAGTTACCTCTTGAATATCACCTCCTTGAAGGATCCCTTAAAGAACTTGAAATTGGTATTTTGGGTGAGACCAGAATAAATTAGATGTGGGTATAGTGGATATAATAGGTGTTGGAAGATATTTTAAGATATTCAAGGCTTTTGAGGATAAAGGGGGTGTTGAGGAGTGTTATTTATACTTGAGGATGGGTGGTCTTAAGTGATTAAATAATGATTATTTTATATTTAAAGCCAACCACATTTTTGTGGAATTAATTACAATGAATTAGATCGGTTTTTAAGGTTTTAAGTGATTATTAAGGTCTATAAAAACATAAATTATCCATTTATTTTTGAATTTCTTTAGTTATTTTAAGCCGTTACCATTTAACTTTAACCTGTTTCATTATTTTACCAATACTGTGGTAAACCTTTTTTTACCATGGTAAATTTTTTATGAATAAAGACAAAAATGATCTTCCTAAATTATTTCTAAATTATTATTAAAAACATTAAATCCATTTTAAAAAATTAAATTCATAGAGTTTGGGACATTAAATTTTTTAAAAAAAACTACATACATGATGAAAAAGCGAGTTTTCAATAAGTGTATTTTTTGAGAAAAAGATGATTTTATATTAACTCAATGAATAATAATAATCATTGTATGAAAATAAATTAATATTTAATGATATATAATCTATAAATTTCAATTAAAATATTCCCCATTAATTATTATTTTGATTAATTAAAAAGTGGAAACATTATGCACTTTAAGACACTTTTCAGAAAAATAGGATTTTTAAACCCAAAAATAAACTTATTCTAAAATAAGATATAAAGTTGATTAAAAATAATTTAAGTCGATTAAATATAAATAAATAATTATTATTTTACTTTAAATAAAATTAAAATCATAATGTTACTTTTAAATTGTTTAATTTATTGAAAAGAAATGACATTTTCACAAGAATGGTATTTTCACTATTCATTGAAAACCCAATATTTTCTAAAAAAATCCCTAAATTTAACCCAAAGTAAAACCTGATATTTTCATTTCAAAAATGAAATTAATTTTCTTAAATTTCCAAAAAAAATATTATAAAATTCACTCATAAAATCCATGAAAAACCATTTTTTGAAGAAAATGTATTTTTGAAAAATAAAATGACTTTACTAAATATTTGAGTGATTATATATGAAGAATAAATTAATAATTTATATATGATTATGACCATTATATATTTCATAATTTTTTTAATACTTTTTATTCCCACCAATTCAACTGCTAGATTATAATGGTCGCAATTAAATAATATGATTCCCCTATTTGTTTATAATCAATATTATGTATATTATACACTATCCAATATAGTCTTTCCTTTTAGTAATATCAAAATGTTGAATTATCCCTATTTAATAAATTGTGTCCTTGTAATTTGAACTCGGGATAAAAAAACTAGTGGTTTGACTATTCAAAATTGCTTTTATGAAATCCCACATCCTAAAAAGGATCAATAAAACTTCTATTTTAAAGGTGAGAAAGGAAAGTATGAAGGGCGCCCAAGATAACACATAATAGGTTTCCATGTAGGAAAACATAGAAGTTTAAGAAAAAAGAAAACACCCATGGACTAATGAATATTGATAGAGAACATGTTCATGAGAAAGTTGACCATTATAATTATATGATAGTTAAAAAGGCCATTTATTTCTCAGTAAGAAAAGTAAATTAATAAAATTTTTGTCTCAAAATATTTTTTAGAGGTGAGGAATTTTTTTACTACCTGTACTAATAACATAAGGAAATATTCTTACTTGAAAATTATAATTTCATCCTCATATTTTCACCAAACTATTAGTATTCAAGATGAATTTTTCATGCCATAAGAATTATAATCAACACCAACATATTGCAAAATCCATAAAAGTATAAAAAACTATTCCTATTTGCTTTAAGGATTAAACAAAACTGAAATTTTTAGTATAAGATAATGTAATTCTCCAAATATAATAAACCATTAAATGATAAAAAAGATTCTTTAATCTCCAAAATCCAACAGTAATACCCAAAGTTCAACATAGATCATTCAACAAATAACTATACTTAAAATTCCTCAAAATATTCTAGACGAGTAGTGAAAACCAAATATCAAAAATATTTGATTACATAGTCTTCCAAGAAAAAATTAATAGTTATCATCAAATAATATCAATCGCTCTTAAAGTGTCATACCAAAATGAAATTTCCCTATTCACATAATTATTTCCATAAATAACCTAAATCGCCATAAATCATATATGTTTTAAAAAGATAATTCTTCCATTATTTATTAAATAAAATACCATAGTTTTCTATTTACCTTATTCAAATAAGGTTCCCAAAATAGTGAATGTCTTATAAAATAACATTGATCACTTAATCCCCAAATCAACTTCCAATCCCATGGTTATGAAAATGATAAAACATATGATCCCAAAATGAACTAAACCTCTATCCATTATATATTTTAATTAAAGAAAATAAATTTCATACTAATGAGGACATAACATAGGCCATCGGTAGGCGATACACCATTATCACCCATCAGTTGTGGGTTCAATTAATGTGGTCATTCCAGGCATGATGAATTTTCACCCATCGTGTGGGTTTTCCTTTTTATAAAACTATATTAATATAATCCTCATAAAATTATATAAATTTACAAAATAAATGTAATATATTTAACCTCAAAGGTTATATCATGCCTTTCATTTTTCACCCCAAAAAATAAGAACTCATAATTACCTCAAAATCATAGATCATATAAACCAAAAAGACTACCAAAAACATTAAACTTATGTCCACAAAAAAGTAAATTTATTGTAACTCAAATAACCATTTTCATACCCTAAATATAATGGTTATATTTACCTGAAAAAATTATAAAAATTCAACAAATTTCTCCCAAAAATTGAAACCTTTTCACCATTTTTCAAAGTTATTGATTCCATCTAAGACATGTTTCCAAAATTTTAGGAAATAAATCCTACTACATAAAAATACTTAGGTGTTCAATGATTCCCATAATATATAATAAATACCTTTATATCATAAATTTGAAAACTCAATACATAAACACATCATTCATTCAACTTTATTATTAAACCATTAACCATGATCGTCATCTAATTCCTTTAGACTTTTTTCCAATTATAAAATATGTAAATAATATCCTTATGATTCATCAATATCAACCCAAAAAATCATACTTTAAACATAAGAAAATAATTAATACCTTAAATCCAAACATTAGGATTTCTTCGACATCACCATTTTCATCTGACATGATTCATAACTTCCAGAAAGTAAATGTTCATACCCTTTATGGAAGTTCCCTTTTCAAGAGAGTTGGTAATTTTGATATTTTGAAATCAAATGAAAAAGATACTGTGACCCATAAAAATTTTAGAGAAAAGAAATGGTGTTAGATAATTCAAATGGTTTATTTAAGGTTATTTGTATAATTATAAATCTTTCAAAATAATTTAAACAATATTTTTCAATGATATTGATAATCAAATCATCTACAAGGGATAATAAGGTTGTGAAAGATCGCGTTCCTTCCATATTTATAAATTATCTGTAATATTTAGAAAAGAAAATCATTAAAACATAAAATAAATTATAACATGTTAAAATATAAATGATACATTTAAATATAATACCCATATAAACACTATAATACTTTAATTATCAAATCCTTTGTACCTAAATAGGTTACCTTTGTAAATCCAATCTCTAAAAATATCATTAATCTCCTAGAAATCCATCACTTTAAACCAAAAAAGGGTTGTATAAGACTTTGAACTTATAATCATTATTAAACTAGTAAACCCATGATTATATCTATAACTCATAAGAAATCCCCCAAGCAAACATCCCAATCTCCAAATTTGTCCAATGATACTTTCAGTTTATAGTTATACATAATTAGGAAGAACACTTGCATAGAAAACTCATATTTTATAAATAGGACACTTTATACCAGTATCCAATTCTTACACCAAAAAAATTAAAATAAAACATGGTTTATTTTCATTATCTATCTTCAAAATTTTCATCTTGACCTCATCCTTGTTCCTACTCTTCCTTAAAACCTATGAAAAAAAAATTAAAACTTGGGATGATCACAAAAATCTCAATAAGGGACATAAAAAGAGAAAATCAATTAGTCTAGTGAAAAAAATATAGACCATTAAATATTTAGTTTTATCTAAAAGTTCTTTAAGAAAATTAAATAATTCATTTTTACAAGAAAAAACACACACTTTTAGCACAAAGAAAATCATTAAAACTCATAGCAAGAAAAAGAAAACCCTTTTTGGAAACATAGAACTTCACACTCATAAATCCCTTTTAATTGGAATAAACGTACATCTAAGTTTCAATATAATAATTACCCAAAGTATTTGATAGATATAATGGGTCTCTCCCTTCATTTAATCTAAATCAGGCTCACCCATGAGGTATAATGGGGCACAACCCTTCGTAGAAGTTATAACAGGATTACCTATGAGATATAATGAGGCTCAACCCTCTGTATAAATAGGATAACCAATATATTAAACTTCCATATCTAGATTACCCAATTAATTGGAGGTTATAACTTAACCACCCCTCTGTGTTTTATCATAAAACCACTCATCACTGGTTAATAACATAACCACCTATCCTTGGTTTATCACGGAACTGTACGTCATTGGTTAATAATGTAACCACGCATCCTTAGTTTATCATGGAGCCACCCATAATTGTTTTAAAAAGGAGCCAAACTTCATTATAAAAAAATCCCATAAAACATAACATAAACACAAATCATGAAATCTCTCATCATAAAAACACTCTTTGAAAAAAATAAATTTTCATTTTGAAATCACTCATTTTGAAAGACAGTGCACCAACAACTGAAAACATTTTCATTGAAAGTAACCATATAAACTTATAAATTATTATTAAAAATATTAAGGAAAAATAATGGTGAGAAATTATACTAATTCCATTTATAAATTAAAAAACATTCCTTTTTAATTTTGTAAAAAGAAACTTTAAAATAAGATTTTTTTTAAAAAGAAATTCCCTTATAAAAAGCCTTAAAAATATCCCTTTTTAAGAACATTTGAGAGAAATTAGAAAATTGAATTTATTTAAACATTCATTTAAATATAAATATATTAATAAAATTCATTTTTAAAACAGTTACATGAGAGGGAAATATTTAGAAAATAAATCATTATGACATTTAAAACAAGGTTTTTTAGTTAAAGAGTATTTTACCTTGTGTTTGAAGGTTATGCACTTGCTCATAAATTCATTGATAAAAAATAGATTCCTTAATTACTTAATTAGGAATATTTTAAATATATATTTTACTTATTTTAATTGTATTAAGTTCATTTATGTCCATTTTTATTTTTTATAAAGATTAATATCATCATTCCGAGAGCATTTGTTTCAAGTTTTCATGGTCAGTTCACTTGAACATAATTATGGATCTTCTTGTAAAATGAGAATACAGCTCCAGAAGTTGAATAAAATGGAATTAATTCAATTAAATAAGTATAAATGGTCTCATATATCTTTTTCATTCTTTTATGAGGATTATTAATTTGATAGAAATGTTAATGACAAATGGTAAGTTTATTTTGTTAGTTTTTCCAACCATCGTGATCTATCATTGTTTTCTTTAATATTATGTCTATATAATAGTTCCATAACATGAAATAAGTTATTATATAACTATTAAAATATGATTTAACCATAATAATATTTTTATGGCCATCCTTGAATGTGTTAAAGGAAAACAAAAACTCATTGTCCACAGGAATGGTTAGCCACCATAATTTAAGCAATTGTTTTATTTCTTTATATAAAAGGAGATAATAAAAGCGATGGATATAAGAAATTAAATTATAAATATGAAATTATATTATATACATGATAATATATTTATTATTACTTTATGGATGAATGATTTGAGTGTCACACCCAGATTTTTAATTCTATGCTTTGTTCAAATCCTCTTTGGGATCTTAGCTTTCTCTTGGTTTCCAGGTGTTCTGGGTTTGAAATTTGGGTGTGTCTTGTTTTCTTGACCTATGAATTTGTTCATGGGGGTCTTTTATGGTATTTGGCCTCCATTGTTTCAAATTTATGGTGTTATGTTGTGGTGATTTGGAGTTGGTATTATGACACTCCTAGTGGGACCACTTGTGGGGTAAGTTGTTTAGGTGGTTTGTACCCTTGAGTTTGACTGGTTTTTAGGGTTAAAATGAGGGTTTATTTTGGGACTTTTTATCCCATATTCTTGGAATATCATTCCCCCATGGTTTCCCCCTTGGACCCCCTTGTAATTGGAGGAAAAACAACACTTTTTGTGTGGCCAGAACAGGCCGCACGATTCCAAACCGTGCAGGCAAACCATGAAAGTATGTCCAGGTCATTAAAAATATTTTTTAATTTCTGATTTTTTCCTCTAAGAAATAAATATAATCCAACCCATATTACCCCAGCATCCATGGGAGGTCTCCCAGATCCCCCAAGCTTCCATGGAACCCATCTTTTATGGGGGTTTTGGTGGGGAAACTCCAAGATTCTTCAAGGTTAGTGATTCCTTCTTGGTTTCTCCCATATTCCTTTGGTTTTATTTCCTCTTATATGATGTTATAAAGCATCCATAATCTAGGTTTAATACCTAGGGTTTAACCTTGAGTATTTTTGGTGAAATATTGTGGTCTAGGGTTGGATTTATATCCCTTCTGGTGCGACGGAGGTGCGGTTGAGGTTTCACACCAAGATTTAAGGGTTTTCACTCAAAAGGTAGGTGATTCCATGTGTAACCATTTATTGATGAGTTAGGTTGATTTAATTAATTATTTTTAATGTTCCTAATATTCTTTGTGTGGTGAAAAACTATTTTTTATGGATTTGGTTAAGCATTTAATTTTGTAGTTTCATTTTAGCTTGAAATTAGGTTCTTTTCATGTGTGAATCTTGGGGTAATGTTTGGGTGTATTTTATAACATATGACATTGATTTATTGGGGTTGAAATGGGATTCAAAATCTGGATTTTTAATTCCTTAGTGTCATTTGGGCCTTTAAAGGGGGTTTTGGAATGGGTTTAAGGTGTAAAACCATGTTGTTCTTCTTGAAAATGATTTATGAAAATGTGTATTTTTCATGTGTATATTTTGTGGTATTATTTGAGGTATTTTTATAACACTTGGGTGTGGTTTAATAAATATTTTTAGGGATTCCAAATCTGTTTTGGGTTGGTATTGGTATAATTTTGGTCTTTAATGAGGGTTTTTAAATGGGATTTGTGTGCAAACCGTGGTTATAGCTCTTAGGCTTGTTTTGTGAAAATTGTAAATGTTTTATTTGGTTAAAAAAGTGGGAAAATGGTGTATATGTAATATTTGGGTGAGTGTGTTCACATATTATGGGTTTTTAAAGGTAATTTTGTGATTCGAGATGTCAAACGTTTTTATAATGTTTTATAAATTGCTGAAATGTTTTACTAAATTGTGTTATGGGTGCGAAACATGGTTGTGGTTTGTTTTGTGTGATTTTGTTGACAAAATAAATTTTGAAGGTGAGAAAGTTATTATGTGATAGTTTTGTGGGATTTTATGTTAGTTGGAACATCTTGTAATAGTTTTATAAAATTGTTTAAAGGATTTGTGGAAGTGTTAAAGAAATGTGAAAAGTGTTGTGGGCTATTTTTGTGTGAGTATGGTTTTAAAAATGACTTTGAATGAAAAGGTAGATTTTTTTTGAAAATTGTGGTGTGCATGTGGGATTTTTGGTGAATTTTTGATGTGGAATTTATATTTTTCATGTGAAAATAATATTTCTTGACTTGTTGAACTTTTTTGAACACAAGAGGGAAATTCAGGTATCTAGGTGGGTGGATGTGTACTAGTATGCTAGTGATCCCGTGGGGTTTGTCCTCAGTTTCACATAGAAATTTTGATGCATAAAACAACAAATAAACTATTATTATGATGATGGGTTATCACAAGGTTATGGTTATGTTCCCTTTTATTGGTTCGTGCATGAGAACAGATATTTGTGATGGTTACTTTCACTAAGATACGAGCTACCTGGGACCGACAACCAGCTAGTGTCTAGGGGTTATTTCCTATTGCTTGTGATCATTAGATACTTTATGCGTAATTTCAGCATAAGATATGGTTGGATATAAAATTCAGTAGTGTTGGAAATATTTTCTAAATTTTTTATTCTTTAAAATAGCCCACTTGAAAACTATTTTAATTTTAATGTTGCATCTTTTTGAAATTGAAAATAGCATTTCTTGTTTATGAAAACTTGCAAGATTTTTGTATTGTAATGTTTATCACATGGAATATCTTAGTGGTGGTATCCTACTGGGATTTTTCTCACACCCTACTTACACCTTTGGGTGTAAGTATACTTGGTTATTTTTTCCGCAAGTTTGGGTACAGCTTTGTGCCAATGATTCGGGTTTTTAGCGGCCCATTGTGATGCGGTGTTGTGGAGTTGTCTTGAGGGTGGTGCCTCTTTCCATATAGAGGTTATTGGGCTATAATTTTTGGTTTTTTACCTTTTTTATAGTCTTTTAGAGTTGTTTTAAACTATGTAATTCAATTCTGAAATTTTTTAAAAGATGATTTTTTTTGAAAAATCCAGATTCATTTTATTGGATTCGTTTTCTGTTTTAAGTTCATAAAGTGAGGTAAATCATTCCCAGTTTTTATTTTATGATACCTGGGAACTTTTTCAAGCCCATGGGTATTAGTAATTCCCTTTGGGAATTGTCGTGGTCCGGGTTTGGTGCTGGTTTAAATGGCGACCAGATCCGGTTCGTGACAAGATAGTATCAAAGGAGGTTCAGTTTTACACTTTGGGTCATGTTATTTGGGGAACAGTCAGGACAGTCTGGATTTAGGATTTTTAGGACTTGGTATTTTGGTTATGGGTATTGTTCCTGATCACCTCACCTCATGACGGGATTCAAGTCATCAGAGGAAGTCGATACTTGTCAGAGTCCTTTGGTTTTCTTGGTTTGATGATGATTAGGGGAAATGAAAAGAGAGATGGGTTAATGGTCTCAGTGAGATATTAGGGTCTGGAAAGCAATGTGGATCTGAGGATATTGACCTAGAAAACTCTCTATGATGATGAAGTGATTAGAGTATGGATTCCAACAAAATGTTTAATTCACCCACCAAAACTAGTTTCCTCTCGCATTTTCTTGTGTCCTTTAGATTTGAAATTTTGGATGTTTGGTTTTAAAGAAAAAATGACATGGTTTTAAGAATTGTAATGTTTTGTGAAATGATTTCCTAGTAAAGAGGGAATAGTTAGACTTTTGAAATGGTTGAACTGAATTTTCATAATTTTTTTGAAAAGGAAAATGTTGTGTTTACACCTCTTTTGAAAGTAGGAAACTATGTTAAAGTTGGTTTTGAAAAAGTGTTTCCAATAGAGTTTTCTAAACTATTGAAAGGTTTTTTAATGGGATGAGATGTTTTGAAATTAATGTGATATATTGGAAGTGATTTTTAATTTGAATGATTGTTCCTTTCAAAAAAATGGTAAGCTGTAATTTGGGTTTGATTTTGTGGTTAGTGGTTTTTAGAAAAATAAGGAAGTATTTGTTGATTGTTTTGGTTTTGAAAAGTGGAAATAATTTTTGTTTTAATATTTGGTATTTCCATGGGTGACTACATTCATGGGGTTATATAGGATGATGGATGGTCAATGGAACGGCTTAATAAGTGTTGGGATGGATATGAGGAGGGTGCCGGTGTGGTATGGAAACATGCATGTGTGAGGCCCATGCGGTACCATTGGTGGATACGCTAACCGTTGAATCGTTTGTTTTTCAAAGTAATTTTTTTAAAGGAAAACATGATGTCTTGATGACTAGTTTGGGATGGTGTGTATTATCTGTTTTTGAAAATGTTGAAGTCATGGGATGTATTAAGTCCAAGAACCCCTCATGTTTGAACCATGTTTTGAGTTTGTGTTTGGTCGGTAAGCTGGGTAGAAGGGCTGGTTGGTGGTATCTTCTAAAAAATGTTTCGGGATTCCTTTATGATGATTCCCTTCATGTTCTTGGATCTAGTTTGTGGCACGTCTTGACCAATGGACCAGCCTAATTGGGTCCTTGGGTTCTCTCATTGGATAAGGTACTCCCCCATTAAGGGTTAGTGCACGACTGAAGTGAAACCCAGTTTTTTTTACCCATTAGAAGATCCTCCAGTTGATCAATGTAAGGAATATTTTCTCGAGCTTTGTAGAATGCGTCTACACCCTTTCCTTTTTGGCATTGTGGATTCTCTTGTAGTGGGAGAGTGATCATGGAAGGTTGAAATAGACCTTAGTTTCATAATTTACATGATTCATTGAAGATGGAATTAGTCAACGTTGTTAGTGTTGATGGGGTCTAAGAGGGACTCTGGGTCCTTTATAGTCTCTTCGAAGAATTGGTTTATGTTAAACCACTGGTGTGGGAAATCTGGTCATGAGAGGTTATTATGGACACTTTTGGGGATGGTGTGTTATTTCGGGACTTGGAATAAGGTCCCTTTCCTTGTATGGTTTCTATCAGTCACAATGGTCATGTTCGGTGATGCCTTGTGACGTCATGTGATCATTTGACTGTAAAGGTGAAGGTCGTGAAATCCTCTGAGAGTCTCTGTTATGTTGGGAGTATGTATCAATTGGAAAAACTTTAAAATCCTATCTTTCAGAGGAATGTGTTTATATGTTCCCATTATTTCTTTTGTTTCTCACATGAAGAAACAAGGTGTGATGTGTGTGTATCTTCTAAGTCCTTGCTTCAGTGAAATGTCGGGTTAGGGTAAAGTGAGTTGGTAATGTGTTATGTCTTGGTAAACCTATCGGGGTTTTTGGTGTAATTTTTTGTAGCACTGGAAGGAGAAGTTCCATTCAGGGGGTTTTCAAATCCTAACTATGAGGATAAAGATGCTTCAATCATTTGAGCTCCAGCCATAGGTCCTGAAGAGAAGTTGGCATGTATTCAGGGGAAATCCTTGGGTAATTCAAACTTATGTACAAAGTCCTATGCTCGGTATGAAAGATGGGAATAGTTTAAACCTCTGATTTCATCATGGTTGAGCACACAGTTTGTGCACGATTAGTAGGGACTGTGTTCCAGGAATCCATAAAGACAGAATTATCCCAACGGCTAGCACACGGTTTCCCCAAACTATGTAGACTAACCATGTGGCCATCCCAACTCTTTAAATTTGGGTTCTTCCTATGTCAGACCATGCTGGTAAGTTTATATGGTTGGTTATTATGGGGGGGAGACCCACTATGAATTTTATGTAAGTTCTTCTGGAAAGGCCTAATGGGAGATTACCCCTAATACTGTGGATTCTGTTTGAGCCTCCCCTTGTTGGTGTCTCGATCCCATCTCGGGAAAAATTTTAGTTGTCTCCTATGGTGGGGAGCCCATTTGTGTCTCCCCGTACAAGTAAATCAGATTGGTCTATGGTCTTGTTTTGGTGGTAGGTAGTCTTTTTTGGAGCTATGTAACTACCTACATCTTCCTTGGGTAAATGTTGGGATTGGAGAATTCCCAACGGTGTAGTCAAAGTAAGGTAAGTGTAACCTTGTTTGTTGTTGTTGTTCATTTTTGAAAATTGTTTGAGTCTTGTTCGTATGGTGTTTTAGGAGTATTATTTTGGGATAAAGTCTAAATTTGCTTGATCATTTCAGGTAAGTGGTGTAAGTTTTGGTTTGTGAGAGCATTCTTTTCTTAATTGATCACCAGAGGTGTTTTGACCTTTGGGGGCGAAGCTTGGAAAAGGAGTACATATTGGTTTATCAGTTGAATTTGGTTTTTGATTTTGGCCTTTTTTGTGGCTTTCTAGAGGCAGAAATATTTATGGTGGGAAGAATTTTCACACCCAAATTTTCAATTCTATGCTTTGTTCAAATCCTCCTTTGAATCTTAGCTTTATCTTGGTTTCTAGGTGATCTAGGTTTGAAATTTTGGTGTCTCATATGTTATTGACTTGTGAATTTGTTCATGGGGGTCTTGGATGGTAATTGGTCTCCTTTTTTTCAAAGTGATGGTATTAGATTGTGGTGATTTGGATTTGGTTTTGTGACACTCCTAGTCGAACCACTTGTGGGGTAAGTTGTTGAGGTGGTTTGTACCCTTCAGTTGGATGAGTTTTGGGGTTAAGAGGATGGTTTATTTTGGTACTTTTTCTCCCCTATTCTTGGAATATCTTTCCTCCATGGTTTCCCCCATGGACCCATTTGTAATTGGAGGCAAACCAATAGATTTTGGGTGGCCAGAACATATCGTACGGTTTGGTCGCACGGTTCCAAACCGTGCAGGTATGTCCAGGTCATTAAAAAAATTGAATTTCCAATTTTTCCCTCCTAGAAATAAATTTAATATACCCCATTTCTCCCCTATTAGACACCAGAATCCATGGTAGGTCTCCAAGCTCCCCCAAGCTTCCATGGAACCCATATTTGATGGGATTTTTAGTGGGGATAATCTAAGATTCTTCAAGGTTAGTGATTACTTCTTGGTTTCTTCCATCTTCCATTGGTTATATTTACTATTCCATGATGTTCTAAAGTGTCCAGAATATAGAGTTCATACCTAGGGTCTAACCTTGAGTATTTTTAGTGAAATCATGTGGTCTAGGGATGGATTTATCTCCCTTGTGGTGTGGCGGAGCTGCGATTGAGTTTTCGCACCTAGATTTAAAGGTTTTGACTCAAAATATAGGTGATTGCATGTGTAAACATTTATTGATGAGTTAGTTTTATTGAATTGATTATTTTTCATGTTCCTCATATTCTGTTTGTGGTTCGAAAACTTTTTTTATGGCTTTGGTTAAGCATTTAATTTTATAGTTTCATTTTAGATTGAAATTGGGTTCTTTTCATGTGTGACTCTTGGGGTAATGTTTGGGTAGTGTTTAAAGGGGATTTAAAATATGTTTTGTTAATTAATTAGTGTCATGTGGGCATTTAAAGGGGGTTTTTGAATGGTTTTAAGGTGTAAAACCATGTTGTACTTCTTGAAAAGGATTTATGAAAACGTGTGTTTTTCATATGCATCTTTTGTGGTATTATTTGATTTATTTTTATAACACTTGGGTGTGGTTTAATAGATGTTTTTAGGGCTTCCAATTATGTTTCTTATTGGTGTTGGTATAATTTTGTTCTTGAATTAGGGTTTTGAAATGGGTTTTGTGTGCAAACTGTGGTCATGCCTCTTGGGTTTGTTTTATGAAAATTGTAAATGTTTTATTTGGTTAAAAAAAGAGGGAAAAGGGTGTATATGTAATTTCTGGGTTAGTTTGTTCACTTAATATGGTTTTTTTAAAGGTAAAGTGGTTATTTGAGATGTCAAAATTTTTTTCAATGTTTTATAAATTTCTTAAATGTTTTAAAAAATTATGTTGTGGGTGCGAAACATGGTTGTGGGTTGTTTCGTGTGAGTTTGTTGAAAAAAATTAATTTTGAAGGTAATAAGGGTATTATGTGATAGCTGTGTGGGATATTATGTGAGTTGAAACATCTTGTAATGGTTTTATAAAACTTTTAAAGGATTTTTGGAAGTGTTAAGGAAATGTGAATTGTTTTGTGGGCTATTTTGGTGTGAGTATGATTTCAAAATGACTTTGAATGAAAAAATTTGATTTTTTTGACTTGTGTGGTTTAAATGTGGGATATTTGGTGAATTTGTGACGTATAATTTATATTTTCACGTGAAAATTATATTTCTTGACTTTTTGATCTTTTTTGATCACAAGATAGAAACTCAGGTATCCAGGTGGGTGGACGTGTACTAATATGCTAGTGATCCCGTGGGATTTGGCCTCAGTTTCATGTAGTAATTTTGATGCTTAAAACAATAAATAAACTGTGATGATGATGATGGGGTACCACTAGGTTATGGTTATGTTCCCTACTAGTGGCTCGTGCATGAGAACAGATATTTGTGATGGTTACTTTCACTGAGATACGAGGTACTTGGTTCCCACAACAAGTCGGTGCCTAGAGGTTATTTCCTATTTCTTGTGCTCATTAGATACTTTGTTCCTAACATTGGCATAAGTTATAGTTTTCTATAAAATTCATTATCATTGGAATTATTTTTGAAATTTTTTATTCATTAAAATATCCCACTTGAAAACTATTTTAATTTTAAAGTTGCATCTTTTAGAAATTGAAACTATTATTTCATGTTTATGAAAACTTGAAATATTTTCGTCTTTGAATATTTATCACATGAAATATCTTAGTGGTGGTATCCTACTAGGATTTTTCTCACACCCTACTTACACCTTTGGGTGTATGTAGACTTGGTTATTTTTTTCCGTAGGTTTGGGTACAGCTTTGTGCCAACAGTTCGGGTTTTTAGTGGTCCATCATGATGTGGTGTTGTGGAGATGGCTTGAGGGAGGTTCATCTTGCCATGTGGAGGTTATTGGGATGTCATTTCTGGTTTTTTACCTTATTATATTATTTTAGAGTTTCTTTAAACTATCTAATTCAATTCTGAAATTTTTTAAAAGATGATTTTGTTTGAAAAATTCATATTAATTTTATTGGATTTGTTTGTTTTTTTAAGTTTATAAACTCAGGTAAATCATTCCCAATTTTTAGTTTATGATACCCAGTAACTTGTGCCAGACCGTGGGGGTCTGGAATGCCCTTTAGATCTTGTCACGGGTTGGGTTTGGTGCCAGTTTAGATGGAGACCAGATCTGGTTCTTGGCAAAATGGTATCAAAGGAGGTTCAAGTTTACACTTTCGGTCAAGTTATTTGGGGAACAGTTGGGATAGTCTAGAGTTAAGATTTTTAGGACATTGTATTTTTGTTATGGGTAGTGTTTCTGATCACCAAACCTCAGGATGGGATTCAAGTGGTTAGGGTAAGTTGGTATTTGTTAGACTCCCTTGGTTTTCTTGGATTGATGACGATTATGGGAAATGAAAAGAGAGTTGGGTTAATGGTCTCAATGAGCTCACAGAGTCTGGAAACTCATGTGGAGCCTAGGATATTTCCCTTTAACACTCTATGTGATGGTGAATTTATTGGATTATGGCTGCCAACCATATGTCCAATTCACCCACCAAAACTAGTTTCCTCTCACACTGTCTTGTGTGCTTTTGTTTTGAAATTTTGGAAGTTTTGTTTTAAAGAAAAAATGACATGGTTTTAGGAATTGTAAAGTTTTTGTGAAATGATTTCCTAGTAAATATGGAATTTTTAGATTTCTTAAATGGTCAAACTAAATTTTCAGAATTGTTTTGAAACGAAAAATGATGTGTTTACACCTCTTTTGAAAGTAGGAAACAATGTTAAAGTTGGTTTTGAAATAGTGTTTCCAACAGAATTTTCTAAACTATTGAAATGTGTTTTAATGGGATGAGATGTTTTGAAATTGATGTGAATATATTGGAAGTGAGTTTTCATTTGAATGATTGTTCCTTTTTGAAAATTTTGGTAATCTGTAATTTGGGTTTGATTTCGTGGTTAGCAGTTTTGGGAAAAATAAGGAAGTATTTGTTGATTGTTTTGGTTTTGAAAAGTGGAAAGAATTTTTTTTTATACTTTGGTATTTCTATGAGAAACCACATGCATGGGGTTATATGGGGTGATAGATGGTAAATGGAATAACTAGATGAGTGTCAGGATAGATATGAGGAGGGTGCTGGTGTGGCATGGAAACATGCATGTGTGAGGCCCATGGGGTACCATTAGTGGATACGCTAACTGTTGAACGTTTTGTTTTCAAAGAAATTTTTTTAAGGAAAACATGATGTCCTGATTACTAGTTTAGGATGGTGTGTCTTATGTGTTTTTAAAATGTTGAAGTTATGGTATGTTTTGAGTCCAAGAACCCCTCCTGTTTGAACCGTGTTTTGAGTTTTTGTTTGGTCGGTAAGCTGTGTAGAAGGGTCGGTTAGTGGTATCTTCTGAGAAATATTTTGGGAGTCCTTTATAGTGGTTCCCTTCATGTGCTTGGATCTAGTTGGTGTCACTTCTTGACCAATGGAACAGCCTATTTGGGTCCTTGGGTTCTCTCGTTGGATAAGGTACGCCCCCATTAAGGGTTAGTGCATGACTAAAGTGAAACGTAGTTTGTTTTGCCATTGGAAGATCATCCAGTTGATCAATATAAGGAATATTTTCTAGATATTTGTATAATGAGTATACACCCTTTCCTTTTTGGATTTTTGGATCCTCTTGTAGCGAGAGAGTGATCATGGAAGGTTGAAAGAGTCCTTAGTTTCTTAATTTACTTGATTCATCGAAGATGGAAGTAGTTGAGGTTGTTAGTGTGGATGGTGTGTAAGAGAGCCTCTAGGTCCTTTGTAGTCTCCTTGAAGAATGGGTTTACGTTAATCCACCAGTGTGGGAAATCTGGTCATGATAGGTTATTATGGCCACTTTCAGGGATTGTGTGTTGTTTGAGGACTTGTCATAAGGTTCTCTTCCTTGTATGGTTTCTATCAGTTTCAATGGTCATGTTCGGTGATGCCTTGTGATGTCATGTGCTCGTTAGACTGTAAAGGTGAAGGTCGTGAAATCCTCTAAGAGTCTCTATTATTTTGGGAGTATTTATCCCTTAAAAACATTAAAATCATCTGATTCAGTAAAAAATTGTTTATATGTTCCCTTTCCTTCTTTTGTTTCTCACATGAAGAAACAAGGTGTGATGTGTGTGCGTCTTCTAAGTAATTTTTTCAATGAAATGTCGGGTTAGGGTAAAGTGAGTTGGTAATGTGTTATGTCTTGGTAAACCTATTGGGGTTTGTGGTGTAATTTTTTGTAGAACTGGAAGGAGAAGTTCTATTTAGAGGGTTTCCAAAGCCTAACTATGAGGCTAAAGATGCTTCAATCATTTGAACTCCTGTCATAGGTTCTGGAGAGAAGTTGGTACATATTCAGGGGAAATCCTTGGGTTGTTCAAACCCTTGTACAAAGTCATATCCTCTGTATCAATTATGGGAATAGATTAAACCTCTGATTTCATCCTGGTTGATAACACGGTTTGTGCATTATTAGTAGTGACTATGTTTCAGGAATCCATGCAGACAGAATGATCCCCATAGTTAGAGCACGGTTTCCTCAAACTGTGTAAACTAACTGTACGACCATCCCAGCTATTTAAATTTGAGTTCTTACTATGTCAAAACATGCTGTTTGGTTAGTATTTTTGGTTCTTAAGGGGTGATACCTCCTATTAATATTATGTATGTTCTTTTGGAAAGGCCTAAAGGGAGATTACCCCTTTTACTATGGAGTCTGTTCGAGCCTCCCCCTGTTGGTGTCCCGATCCGGTCTTAGGAAAAATTTGAGTTGTATCTTATAGTGTGGATCCCATTTGTGTCTCCCCATACTAGTAACTTGGATTGGTCCATGGTCTTGTCTTGGCAATAGGTAGTCTTGTTCGGAGCTATCTAACTACCTACATCTTCCTTGGGTAAACGTTGGTATTGGAGAATGCCCAACGGTCTGGTCAAAGTGAGGTAAGTGTAACAATGTTCATTGTTTTTGTTCGTTGGTAAAAATTTATAGAGCCTTGTTCATATGGTGTTTTAGGGGTATTCTTTTGGGATAAATTCTGATTGTTCTTGATAATTTCATAAAAGTGGTGTAAGTTTTGGTTTGTGAGAGCATTCTTTCCTTAATTAATCACTGGAGGTGTTTTGGCCTTTGGGGGCAAAGCTTAGAAAAGGAGTACATCTTGGTTTATTGGTTGGATTTTGTTTTTGATTTTGGCCTTGTTGTGGATTTTTGGGGGAATAAATATTTATGGTGGGAAGATTTTTCACACCCGGATTTTCAATTCTATTATTTTATCAAATCCTCTTTTGGATCCTAGCTTTCTCTTGGAATCTAGGTGTTATGGGTTTAAAATTTTTCTTTCTCTTGTGTTATTGACCTATAAATTTGTTCATGGGGGTCTTGGATGGTAATTGGACTCCTTTTTTTCAAAGGTATAGTGTCATATTGTGGTAATTTGGATTTGGTTTTGTGACACTCCTAGTGACACCACTTGTGGGGTAAGTTGTTGAGGTGGTTTGTACCCCTGAGTTGGATGAGTTTTGTGGTTAAGAGGATGTTTTATTTTGGTAATTTTTCTCCCCTATTCTTTTAAAATCATTCCCCCAAGGTTTCCCCCTTGGACCCATTTGGAATTGGAGGCAAACCAACTTGATTTGGGTGTCCATAACAAGGCACACGGTTTGGTCGCATGGTTCCAAACCGTGCAAGCAAACCGTGCTGGTTTGTCCAGGTCATTAAAAATCTTTTTGAATTTCCAATTTTTTCCATCCCAGAAATAAATATAATCTGCCCCATTTCTCCCCCATTCTACCCTAGTGTCCATGGTAGGTCTCCAAGGTCCCCCAAGTTTCCATGGAATATATATTTTATGGGGTTTTTGGTGGAGAAACTCCAAGATTCTTCAAGGTTAGTGATTCCTTCTTGGTTTCTCCCATCTTCCATTGGTTTTCTTTCCTCTTCCATGATGTTATAAAGTGTATAGAATATAGGGTTCATACATAGGGTCTAACCTTGAGTATTTTTGGTAAAATCCTGTGGTCTAGAGATGGATTTATCTCCCTTGTGGTGCGGCGGAGGTGCGGTTGAGGTTTCGCACCAAGATTTAAGGGTTTTGACTCAAAATGTAGGTGATTACATGTGTAACAATTTCTTGATGAGTTAGTTTTCTTGAATTACGTATTTTTCATGTTCCTAATACTCTTTTTGTTGTACGAAATATTTTTTTTAGGGATTTGGTTAAGCATTTAATTTTATAGTTTCATTTTATCTTGAAATTGTGCTCTTTTCATGTGTGACTCTTGGGGTAATGTTTGGGTGTATTTTATAACATATAAAAGTGATTTATTACTGTTTAAAGGGGCTTCCAATTATGGTTTGTTAATTCCTTAGTGTCATGTGGGCCTTTAAATGGGTTTTTTGAATGGTGTTAAGGTGTAAAACCATGTTTTACTTCTTGAAAATAATTTATGAAAACATGTGTTTTTCTTGTGTATCCTTTGTGGTATTATTTGAGGTATTTTTATAACAATTGGGTGGATTAATAAATGTTTTTAGGGCTTCCAATTCTGTTTTTATTTGTATTGGTATAATTTTGGTTTTGAATGAGGATTTTGATATGGGTTTTGTGTGAAAATCGTGGTTATACCTCTTGGGTTTGTTTTATGAAAATTTTAATTGTTTTATTTAGTTAAACAAAGTGGGAAAAGGGTGTATATATAATGTTTGGGTGAGTGTGTTCACCTAAGATGGGTTTTTTAATGGTAAAGTGTTGATTTGAGATGTCAACCATTTTTAGAATGTTTTATAAATTTCTGAAATGTTTTACTAAATTGTGTTTTGGGTACGAAACATGGTTGTCGGCTGTTTCATGTGAGTTTGTTGACAAAATGAATTCTGAAGGTGATAATGGTATTGTGTGATAGGTGTGTGGGCTATTATGTGAGTTGGAATGTATTGTAATGGTTTTATAAATAATTTTAATGGATTTGTGGAAGTGTTAAAGAAATGTAAAAAGTGTTGTGGGCTATTTTGGTGTGAGTATGATTTCAAAATGACTTTGAATGAAAAAGTGGATTTTTGTGACTTGTGTGATGTGAATGTGGGATATTTGGTGAATTTTTGATGTGTAATTGATATTTTCATGTGCAAATTATATTTACTTACTTGTTTAACTTGTTTGAGCATAAGTGGTAAACTCAAGTATCTAGGTGGGTGGATGTGTACTAGTATCCAAGTGATCCCATGTTATTTGGCCTCAGTTTCACGTAGCAAGTTTGATGCTTAAAACACTAAATAAACTATGATGAGGATGATGGGGGACCACTAGGTTATGGTTATGTTCCATACTAGTGGCTCGTGCATGATAATGGATATTTTTTATGGTTACTTTCACCGAGATACGAGGTACCTGGGACCCACAATGAGCTAGTGCCTAGGGGTTATTTTCTATTGTTTGTTCTCATTAGATAATTTTTTCCTAACGTAGTCATACGTTATTGTTGGATGAAAAAATTTTTTGAATTGGAATTATTTTTGAGAGTTTTGATTCTTTAAAATAGAACACTTGAAAACTTTTTTATTTTTAAAGTTTCATCTTTTAGAAATTGAAACAATCATTTCCAATTTATGAAAACTTGCAAGCTTTTCATCTTGGAATGTTTATCACATGGAATATCTTAGTGGTGGTATCCTACTAGGATTTGTATCACACCCTACTTACACCATTGGTTTTAAGTAGACTTGGTTACGTTTTCCACATGTTTGGGTGTAGCTTTGTTCCAATGGTTTGGGTTTTTAGTGGTCTATCATGATGCGGTGTTGTGGAGATGGCTTGAGGGTGGTGCCTCTTTCCTTATGGATGTTCTTGGGCTATCGTTTTTTTACCTTTGTTATAGTATTTTAGATTTGTTTTAAACTATCTAATTCAATTCTGAATTTTTTTAAAAGATCATTTTTTTTAAAAAAATCCAGATCCGTTTTATTGGATTTGTTTGTTGATTGAGGTTTATAAACTCGGGTAAATCATTCTAATTTTTCAGTTTATGATACCCGGGAACTTGTGCTAGACCATGGGGACCAGAAATGACCTTTGGGACTTATCACGTTCTGGGTTTGGTGCCAGTTTAGATGGATAATAGATCTGGTTTGTGATAGTTAGTATATGGTAGAATAAGAAAATAAATTAAGAGATATGGTTTGAGAAAGTTACCTCTTGAATATCACCTCCTGGAAGGATCCCTTAAAGAACTTGAAATTGGACTTTTGGGTGATACCATAAGTAATTGTATGTTTCTATTGTTGTTATTAGAGGTTTTTATAGATATTTGAAGATATTAAAGGCCTTTTAGTAGAAATGGGGTGGTGAGGAGTGCTATTTATACTTGAGGTGGGTGGTTTTAAATGCTTAAATAATGATTATTTTATATTTAAAGCCAGTCACATTTAGGTGGAATTAATCAAAAAAATAGATTTATAATTAATTTTTTAAATGATTATTATGTTCAATAAACACATCAACTAAACATTTAATTTGGTAGTCATTAGTTATTTTAGTCTTTTACCTTTTAACTTTGACCACTTTCATTATTTTACCTTTTCTACCATAAATCATTTTTTACCGTAGAAAATTTTTCATGCCAAAAAATGTAAATAGACTTACTAAATAATTTGAACCTTATGATTATAAATATGGAATCTAGTTTACCAAATTAAAATCACATATTTGGAAATTTAAAATTTAAAATAAAACTCATAGACGCGATGAAAAGGCAAGTTTTCAAGAAGTGTATTTTTCAAGAAAAAGATGATTTTATATTAACTCTATGAATAATAATAATCATTGTTTGAAAATAAATTAATATTTAATGGGATATAATCTATACATTTCTTTTAAAACATTCCCCATTATGGATTATTTTAATTAACTAAAAAGTAGAAACAATATGTACTTTTGAAAGAGTTTTAAGAAAAAACCTGTTTTTAAACCCAAAAATAAATGCATTCCAAAATACAATATAAAGTTGATTAAAAATATTTAAGTGATAAAATATAACTAAATAATACTTATGCTACTTGATATCAAATTAAAAACATAATGGGACTTTTAAAATTTTTAATTTATTTAAAAGAAATGACATTTTTACAAAAAAACGGTATGTTTCACTATTCACTAAAAACTAATATTTTATGAAAAATCCCAAAAATTGAACCAAAGTAAAACATGATATTATAATTTCAAATATTAATTTTATTTTATGAAATTAATTTATAAATGTAAAAAATATTCATTATAATATTCAATCATTAAATGTAAGAAATCCATTTTTTAAAGAAAATGTATTTTTGAAAAAATAAATGAGTTTTACTAAAACTTTGAGTGATTATTTACAAATAATTAATTCATACTTTATAAATGAGTATGAGCATTATATATTTCATAATTTCTTTAATACTTTTCATAACTTACAATTTAATAACTAGATTATAATAGTTTCATTTAAAAAATAAGATTTTGTTGCTTGTTTATGATTAATATCGCATATATTGTATGCTATCGAACATAGTTTATCCTTTTAAGAATATCATGATGTTTCAAATTTAATATTTTTTATATTTTTTATTAAATTCAATACTAATTTTATCTTGTGTTACACACAACACTGATTTTATCTTGCGTTACACGCAACACTGAGTGTAGCTTGCATTACGCACAACACTCGGTGTATCTTTCCTTACATACAGCACTGGTTATAGCTTGTGTTACATGAAACACTGAGTTTAAATGAAATGTGGCATGCTATTAAAATATTATTATTTAATAACATAGTTATCACCTAGATGTTGGAATGGTGGGTATAAATAATATTAAATAATTTATAAAAATATGTTGTTTACTAATGTATATAAATAAAATTCTTTTGTAACCAATAAATTTTAAATAAAAATTAAAAACTATTAGAAAATAAAGGAAATATTTTTCTGAAAAACTATTTTTATGAATATAAATTCATTTTAACTAAAAAAATAAACAAATCACTTTTTTGAATGATTTTAATAAAAATTATATATTATATATTCAATAAAAAAAATTAACATTCATCTTATGCCTTTTCTAGACAATAGATGTAAATAAATCCAATTTTATGCTTAAATTGTATTTTATTCTAAAAAACAGTTTTGTCACCTTTTTATACCAATTTTAAAATTAATTTTTTACACTTTTAGAAAATTTATTTTGAAAAATAAACTTCATTCTTTAATTCATCATATCAAACTTATCCTATGGTGAATATTTGGGAATTTTTGGAAAAATATTAATTTTTCAATGAATAGTGAAAAATACTAGGTTTTATTGAAAACTGTATATTAGTTTTAAAAATTTATAAGGTACATTTTTATTTTTTAAATGGGTTTAAATTTATAATTAATTAAATTATATATCAATTAATCCAATTTAGTTTATTTGATAATTTTCATATTGACTTTTCATATAAAAACTTTTCAAACTTTTGAACATTTTTCTCTTTGAAAACTCGCTTTCTCATCAAGTCAGTGGGATTAGTTTTTAATTAAATTTTGCCTTTTCTATGAATTGAATTTGGAAAAATGCATTAAATTTTTTTAATAAAAATTATTTATATTATATAATAAGGTCAAATTACTTTTTTACCATAATTAATAGTAAAAATAGTAGAAATTATTTATTGTGGTTAAGATAAAAATGAGTTTACCTAGAGGTTAAACTAAAAAGATAAAGATTAAAATGACCCAAAACTTTTTCAAAACCCAATTTATGAACATATTATGATCATATATCTTCAATTTTTGTTAATGGACTATTTTTTAGCCATTTTTAATGTGATGAATGTGGTCATGCTTTTTTATTTTCTAAAATTACAAGTATGCCACTCACATCACTTATAAAAGGAAACCCCCTATTCTCTCCTCTTAACACTTTAAAACCCCTTTATTTCAAAAAATTAATACCCAAATAACTTCCTTAATTCCACACACTAATCATATAATCCTTAATTTGGTCATAAAGTCAACCTATGAATCCTTTTTATGCAAATTAAAAAATAAGTCGCCTGAAGAAGATGTAGCACCCCTAACCGAGCATTTAATTTTATTTATTCCTCCAATTAATTAATTTATAATAAAAAATTATTACGTAATAAAATTAGTATATTAAATATACTTTTATATTTTTATGTTAATTCCAGGACCTAAAATCATCACCTCTTCCATCAAACGGGTTACGAAATCATCATTCGTGTGTACGAAAAACTATCGCCTCATGAAGCGATGTTATTCATTTTCCATAACCACCTCCAACAACAAGATATAATTATGGATTTATTATTTATATATGATATTTATTATAATTTTATATTTTTTTATCATTACATCATATATTCCTACTTACTTTCCATTCTGTGGGAATATGATAATGTCGCTCGTGTGTACGACGGACTACCACCTCACAAAGAAAAGTGATTCATTCACACTTTACATGGAAGGTAATAAGGATGTATTTAATTTAAATATTTTATATATATGAAATAATAATGATAATTTAGTTATAATATATTATTTACACATATTTCACTTCATCCTTCGATAAAATAGAAATAATGTTCATTCATATGTATACCCTATTGTCTCCATAAACGGTGTATTTAATTTTATATCTCTAAATTTTATGGATCAATATAAATAAATATATAATGAATATATATTATATTTATATTGTGTTTAAAATTATATAGATTATGTAACCTTGATCAAATTAATAGGTATAAAAAATAACAAATCAAAACATACACGAAAAAACAAAGTAGTTATTACCCAAAACATGAATTTAACATTGGAATTGTTAATAAAAGGGTAATAAAAAGTCATAAGTAAATACTATATGGTATGATATATATAATTAATTTTCTTTAATATTTTTATAATAAACTTATATTTATTATACATTATTTGTTTAACGTGTATGAAGGAAATCGAGACTTAAGGTATGGGATTAGCATCTCACCTCTTACTTTTGTGAGACAAATGCCATATTCACCACCTATTTATTTAATGTGGTGTGTATAATTCCCATGAATTTATTTTAATATGATTCTCATGAAAATTTTTGGGATTTATATATCCATTTTTTTATCTCTATTTCATGGGGTTTATGGTTAAAAATTTACCAAAGCGGTAAGGTATTTTTTTTTATCGAATTGCCTTTTTTAGGACATAAGTTATGTTATGCACCTATATTTTTATATGAGGTGTATAAAATTCTACTTTGACATGTTATATCATGAATATAATTCTTTTAATGATATTATAAGTCTCATATATTATTGTTCTTTTATGTGGATTATGGTTCAAAGTTACAAATGTCATAAGATCTTTATGTTACAATCTCATCATTTATCAAGATTGTTTAAAAGTATGATTCTAATGATGAAGTATTATGATATATCTCTCAAGAAACTCATGAATTTATTATAACATAGTTATTTCATGATAATAAATGGTTTCCCTTCATTTTATTCTCTTTATGTACTCAATATTTCAAAATAATTGTTTTAAGAAAAAATCATCTCTATTTCTCTCTTTAGTCGAAAACCCTTTTTATTACAATACCATGTTTTCTATATATTTTTTCAAATTTTTTTTAAAATTATTCAAATTATTTATTAAATAAATTTTTACCCATATTTTTTTTTGAATTTGTTTTTTGAAATTAATATTCATGTTGTTTCCCAAACAATACCAGTTTGGATTTTACCAAAAATGTGAAGGGAATCTTTGATTTAATGTGTATGACATGAATAAAATTTCCCACTATCATTCCCATTATTTTATTTAAAACATCCTGTATAATTTTTCAAGTTTATTTTCAAATAAAAATATTTTAAAATTTTGTTATTTTATAAAAAAAATCAAAGAAGAAAGTATATTTTCCTCAATAAATGTTTTAAATGATTTTTAAAGATTCATTTATAAATTTCATAGTTTATTATAAAAGAAAATTATTTCCAAAGAAACTATGAATTTTTATTTTTAAAAATTGATTTTAAAATAAAAAATATTTTCCTCAATAAATGTTCTAAATTATCTTTCAAAATGATTTTCCATCTAATATGACATACGTTGATGTTATATATGAATCACTTGGTATATGATCCAAAGATACCATTATTATTCATTATCTCAATAGCTATTCATTAATATGGAATAATGTTTATGAAGCCTATTTCTCTTTCATGGGTTACACCATGAGGAAATTCTAATGAAACCCAATTCTTTTCATGAGTTATTCTATGATGAAATGATTATGAAACCTATCAATTTTTCATAAGTTATGATATGATGAAATTTTTATGAAACCCATTTCATTTCATGGGTTATTATTTGATTAATGTTTTATAATCTTATGTAACACATGTATTTGATTTTCATTATTTTATAGGTGATACCAATATCTCCTTCCAATTCATTTGGTAAAGATTTATATATCATGAGATATAAAGGAATTGAATGGGGAGTGAACTTGGTTCAGTAAGGGACTTTGTCCGCTATGATGGTCTTAGAAGTGAACCTTGGCTACTATGATGGTTTGGGAGGTAATCCCATTTCACAATGATAGACTTGGAAGTGATCCTTGACTACTATGGTTTGGGGGGTAAACCCATTTCATGAATTGGGATAAATATTTAATTAAGAAGCTTAAATTTTATATGGTTTCATATGTGTGTTCATGGTAGTTTAATTGATGAAATGTATATATAACAGTTATTATTGATTTCCAAGTTTGGTTTATATAAAGTAAATATAAATATGTTTAATTAAATGATAAGTATAAGAAAAACATATACACTAACTAAGTAAAATTATTGAAAAATATTTTTTGTTAAATGGTTACTTAATCATAAACATATCAAATATTATACCGTATTGATATAATTTTGGAAAAAATTTAATATTTATACAAAAAAACCAAAAGTTATGCTAAAGAAATGGTCTTTCGGAAAATATTGAGGATCTATCCATATTTTTCATGAATATATGTTGGATTTGTTACATTAAACATTATAATTAGTGATTTTGGCTGATTGTTACATAATTAAGTATACAGAACAATAGATAAAATGTATCAAGCTTTTAAAAATAGATGAAAAAACTCTATTTTGAGTAGGATTTAGAATCCCTATCATTTGAAGATTCTCCATAACTATATTTCAATATATGTGGTAGGAATATTACTAAATTAAAGATGATTTTGTTTTTTCGTTCTAAACATAAGTCATAGGAGGAACAAAATGATTCACAAGATTTGAAAGAAGATATAATGATACTACAATTGAAGTATATGTGGAGAGCATATAATACAATAGAGGCATTAATCATGTTATTTAAAGGGAATCCATCTCAAGTTAAGGGTTGAACTATATTAAATATGATCAATGAAACACACCGATGCAATGGGTTACAAGTGTGAAAAAAATAATCTATGATAGTTGAGTTGTTACGCTAAATATTATTAGAAGTTAAGGGAAAAAAAACCATGGTTATACTAACCTGGGACACATTCCTTGATACCTATTTTATTGAAGAAGGGGTAGAGTGATGATGTAACTCATATTAAAGGAGAAGATATCAGTCTTCCATTGTTGTGCCAATGATTTTTCCTTTCACTACGGAATTGATCATTATTATAAAGTTGAAGATTCAATGCATATAATATTATAGAAACCAAAAAAATTTAATGTTCATCGATTGAAATGAAATAGTTGTATCTGAATGATTTTTTGTGTTTAGAGTGTTCCCTAGAATAGTCTGGGTAATAAACCTATGCCTCTAAAGATGTTCTTAAAAGACACTACTTAAGTGATACATCCTTAGGAAAAGATAATTTCTTGTGTGATGTATAAATATTTTAAATTTAAGCCTGCAATGACCCATAAATTCCATCGACATCATGAATAGTGATACATGTTCATAAATCATGGCCTCCAATGTTGTTCCTTCTCTAGAGTAAGTGTTATAAAAATCACTTTTCATATAAATTCATTATTTATAAAATTAAAATTCATGGTTTATATTTGACACATAAAATAAATAAATAAAGTCAGAGAACAATTAAAATATATAATGAGATTCCATACCTTCAGGATCTAATAATCTATGGATGTAACCATTTAATATTTTATATCTACGTGAAGTTATATGTTTGGTAGAAGTTGGAATTGATTAAAAATATAAATTCTAGGAATGTAAAGTATAATAATAAAAATGAATGTTTAATGTTGGAATGAGTTTGGAGTAAGTGATTCTTGAGAGTATTGTCAAAGGAGTTGGAAAAAACATTAATTATTAATTATACATAAATATTGATATCTTCAACAAATAATAATATATGTGAATCATTAAGGTTTTTTAAAAATTAGTTAATAAGGGTGTGGTTTTAATATAAATATTTTGTTATTAACATTATATTATGTTTCTATAATTCTAGCTCGGTTAATCATTATAATTTGTAAGTATTGAATTATATATAAAAATAAATGTATTTAAACAATAATTAATGTGGATAAAATATTTATAATCAATTATAAATGATAGGTTTTTTAATATTAAAAATATATTGGTTATGTATTAATGAAAAGGTTGCATTAACTAAACAATAAAAAACATATGAGAGAGGGTTCTATAATTTAAAAAATAAAAAATTACACAATATAATTATAAAAAAATTAGTAAAATGCATACCTTTATGATTAGATCAGTGATGGATGTTACCATTTGAAAGGGTGTAGTGAATGTCACATATTTTAATTTAATTAATATTTTATAAATTCAATAAACACCATGGATTTGGGTGATAATCATTTGTAATGTTTTGTTTCCCATTGAACGTGTCTTGATTTAGTAAGATAGATAAATGTGTTTCAATATAGATAAATGTACACCTTGAAAAAAAATTATTCCCTTTATATCTATGAGTATATCTAGAATTTCAGATGTAATATTAAATGGCAGCAACAACCACAATCTATAAATTTTCAACCATCTCACTCATGTTAAGGAAAGAAATACCTTTCATAATGGAGTTAAATTCATGCCCCAATTAAAATATTTAATTTTCAATAGATTAAATATAATTGAAAATTTGAAATCAAAAATTGTGATTAAAATGTGATTTAAATTTTTATAATTAGTTTTTCAAAAATAACACATCAAATAAATTTGGTAGTAAGAAGGATGAACATTGTTTGCCTTCAGTTCCAAATTCAGCAAGTTTTTCACCATTATAAAAATATATTAGGATAAATAAATTTATCTAAGAGGGTGTGATGGTGGTCTATGAAAAAATAGAGGTTTGAAGAGGAAATACCAAATCTACTCTACCTATAAAAAAACACCCACTTTATCATTTTAAAACACATTAATCTTTTTTATTAGATCACTTGAAATAAATTAAAAAACATTTCAATGTTTTTTGTACAAAAATAGAAAGTATTTTTAGTTTATGTGAGATATAGAATATGTTATATAATTTTTAATCTTGTAATTTTTTCTACCAAACTTTCATGTTATAATTTTTACATGGAATCTATTTTTAATGTGAAGTAATATCATCATAGGCCTTTATAGTGTATTTTCAAACAATTTATTTGAAATTAAATTAATTAACTCATTACATCCTATTAATTTATCTTAAAATCAAGATGAAATTATAATCACATGTGATGGTCTTGGTGAATTAAGTATAGTTATAAATGAGAGGTAAATTAAACCTTATCATAAGGTTTGGTACAATTATCCATTACCATGGTTACAATATTATTCTAATGAATACATCTTGTATAAATGAAATTTATAATACCTGAATCAAGGTAATTGAATGATAATTTAACCTTTTTTGTAAGAAATTAATTTACATGTGATAATCCCTTTTCCAATTAAAATATTAGTTTTATCACAATAAATGTACAATCCAAAAACACATTCATAACTAATGAAGATGTTTTTCATAGATTTTAGTGAGATGGTATAATATCTATAAAGGTTAATACTTATAACATCTATAAACTATATAACACATTTATTAGGTGATAATGTTAAAATATATAAACTTTATAACTATAATTGTATACAGTGGGAATCAATATTGTTATAGTTGTGAATAAACATTGAATTTAACATAGATTAAGTACTATATAAATGAATAAGGACAAGAAAAACTTTTTTAATGAATATGTATAAGTGAGAAAACTATTATAATGATTATGGATTATAGGAATGGAAAATTTATATAAAACATCTAAATGAATGTATGGAACTAAATCTGTAATTGTAACTTTAAAAATTATATGAAAATCTTATTTACATTGTTGTTATTTTTCTTGAATGATAAAAGTATATGTTTTATAGTTATGAAATAACATGAGTTAAGGATTATAACAGTGGTATTAGGTTCAAAGAAGATAATATATTAGTGGAATTTTTTGTAATATGACAATATTTAAATGTATTTAACACTCAAGGGAAATGTACAGAGAAATTTCAAATGTGCAGTATGTAGAAAAAAAATTATAATTGAATTGAAAGTTGAATTAAGAAACAACCACAACACATGACTGTTATAAAATTATCATACATCAATAAAGAATAATTAAAGTAGAAAAAATTATCATTAATGTTCCAGAAATTCTTATAACATATAACTATTTTTTAATTATAATTAAAATCCCAATAAAAACATATAATAAGAAAAAGGAAATAAAAAAATATTTTTTAATGCAACCAATGACCTAGAAGAAAGTAATCCTTAAAAATGAATGAAATCAAACACAAAGGAATTTACTATAGTTAAGGAATTTCATTTCATGTACCTGAGTAGGAAACAAAAAGAACCAATGATAAATGATAATTAATAGAAAAATAAATCTATAGAATGTAAAAAAAATTAACCATATTTTGAATTATTAGAAAAAACTTGATAATAATGTTAAAATAATTAACTCACCTTTCAATATTTGACAACAAAAATGGTATATTGATCTCTCCAAAAGTAATGGTTAAAACTATAAATATATTTTTTGATTAAATTGACCTCAATTGTTTATGAAAATAGAAATAGAAAGGATATAGTTTCCAAAATAAAAATTTATCTTAAGTCATTATAACCATTTCTTACAAAAACTGAATATGGTGATAAATAAAAGATATACTCATAACCTAAACAATAAATAGTCATCTGTATTTAAAGTTTTGGTGAATATTAAAAATTTATGTTGATGTGAAAGGATAACTTAGAATATAAGTGGAAAACTAATTTAAAATAAAATAACAAAATAAAACTTTTATGCTCTAAAAAATTACACGTTGAACCTAAATAGTTTATGTGTATAAAGAAATTATTAAAATTTATATATATATAAGGTCCAAATATTATGAGAAAACAAATAATATAAAATTATAAATGAATTATTAACTTTAAGATACAAAATCTCACATTACAGAAACATAAATTCAGAACAATTACAAAGAGTATATGTCTAGAGAGTTGAGAAGAGGCATCCAGAACAATGTTATTAGACATCAAACAACATAATTAAATTTATGTAAAATGAGTAGATATTATATATTAATGGAATTATAGATAGATATTTTTTATTTTTTGAACATTTGAAAGTAAGAATAACTTGGTTTATTTGTTAATGTTATGTTTCTTTAGGATGTATCATACATCACAAGTGTTCCAACAATTATATTTAGAGTATCATTGACATTACATTTTTTTGATAAACATGAAATGAAAATATAAATGGAGTGTTATTTAATTTTATATAAATTAATATAGGAATTATAATTTGTAAATAATAAGACATAAAAGTATGGATCATTTTCTAACATCATCTTGGTTTTTCGCTTCAATCCTATAAGTGTTGTCACAATATTTATTCGGGTGGCCACATTTTGATTATGGTGATTATATATATAAAAATTATTGATATAAAGGAAATTCATGATAACTATCAAACTTTTTTAGAAAAATTAAGGATTTACAATAATAATAGTGTAAATAACACACCATTTAATGATATAATTAATAAAGGTAACCAAATTGATCTTTCTTATCCAATGTTAGCTGATAAAATTTTATCCATGTAAATAATATTCAAACATTAAGTACTTGAAAGTATTGAGCATGAAGAAATAGATATTATTATAAATTAATTAATGGGTATATCATATTTAATGAAATTCTCTATATAATAAATATAAACATTCATATTATGCATGTTACAACCTATGATATGATTATATCATAAAGAGGCATTGGATACCACAAACCACCTATACTGTATCATATTATTGGCATATGATTCAATTTTCCTAAGATGATCATTAATTCATCTAGACATCTCTTCGGCATGGTTTTTTCAGTTATGTATCAATAATATTGATCCATTTTTTGGTTTTTATATACTCCACACACATTTATTAAAGATTTTAATGAATGTAATCTTCAACAGGTAGTAACGCCATGAGATGGAAGTCACACCTTGACTCTCTTCATTAAATAAAAAGAGTTTATAAAAGGCATATGATCCCATTATTGGTTTACACTGGATAATCTATAACCAAATGAAAATCTATGAAACCCTCTTCATATCCAAGCTTCCATTTATCTTTGAAGGATAGTGCTAGCACCATTTTGGTAGGTTAGGGATAATCTCATTGTGAATGAGGATCCAAGGATGGTGTACTAACAGTGGAAGTGAGATCATTTTTTTTATTTAGTTATTTTAATCAAAAATAAAAAATATGATATGGAGGAATAAATGTTTTAGGTGTGTTGTTATGCTCTTCATTTTCATTTCATGTGGTACTATTGAAGATAAATTGATCATATCAGGAGTTTTTTTACTATAAATAGTCATTAGATGTTCCCCCTAAACCCATTAGTGGTATCATATCCTTATTATTCATCATATATATGTGTTAATATATGGATTTTTAAATAATATGCCAATCATAATGAGTTTATATCTATGTATTAACATATGAGATGTAGAAAATCTTCTATTTGATTAGCCATAGAATATGACTAATTTATATCATATGGATTGATATATAGAAAACCCATGGTTTTAAACTATTTCATATCATGTAATATATGATATCATAAAATATGACTCAATCCTGAGATTCTATAAAATAGGGTATCATAACATAATTATAGTATCGGCTCTATCGTAAAATATGATATAAGTTATACGATATCACTAGTCATTTCCAGTTATTGAAATCATAGTATATGATTAGGTTTATAACACAGAATACAATTGATAAATGTAATATTTGTATCCTATATCAATCATATTCTAATACTGATAATGGGATTATCAGTCATAAAATATGATATAGAAATAATATTTTAAACAAAAATTTGATATTTCTTCTCATGGTTTATAAAAATGTTATAAATTATAAGTGTTAGGTCATTTAAAATGGGATTTTTTATTCCTAAATTAAATATTAAAAGTTCATATTTAGGTCTCATTTTTTTGAAAATAAATAAATATATTGTTTATTTTTTTAATTCATTTAGATAATTCATATTTATAAAGTGTTTATGAAATGTGAATAATGTGTGTTCTTAATTTATGTGATAAATTGATTCTAGTAGATTGTTATGCCTTGTATTGCAAGCTAGGTACACCATTATCAGATTTAGTTTTAATCTTCCTTGACCATGGTTTGAAATTAAATTTATGATCTTGAATATAGTTCTTAAATATAGTTTGTTCATATTAGATTTTAGATTTATTGTGAATTTGATTCTCTGTTGGATAAAATCTCACTAGAAGAGGGGCATGAGGTTGTACATGCAACTAGCCTGGAGGCTTATGCCTTATTCTATAAAGGTGAGGTTTGGTTATCTATTATTATAGGATTACTCATGTATATATTTTCAATCTCATTTAACTCTATGTTTTTACATTAAGAGTTCATGTACATTATACATGAGAAGCATTTGGATATGTATGAACATGTTTGGATTCTATTTTTAGGTGAGTAACCCAATATTGGGTGATGTGTAAATAGTTACACATTTATGTGATGATAACTCATTAATTTGGTATATGTAATAGATATTCAAAAAAATAAATTTTTAGAATCATGCATATATAAACTAATAAAACATGAGAATACAAAGATTTTATGAGATGAAATAGTTATAAATTTAATATTAATATGATGTATATTAAATTGCTGAAAATTTTAAAATAAAACCCATAAAATATTAAGTGTGATATTTATTCTAAAATGAAACTTATCAAGACCTCGATAATTCAGTATATGAAACTCTGGCCGTTAGGTTCCCATGGATTATCTTATGTAAGGAAAGAAAGTTAAGAGGTGAGACTAATTGTTAGGTTCCTTATTCTTGGTGTTTTATATGGGATACACTTAGCTAGGAAACCCTAATCATTAGGATACAAAAGATATTTAATTGGGTGAATCCATATAATGGATTAGGATAATGATTTATCTAATAAAATATCCAAGAATAATATATTATATGATTGAAAATAGTTTTATACCAGATATAATCATGACTTATTTTTGTTCTAAATAAGTTGTGATGAAATATGAGTATTTAATCACTTAATAAATATGATTTATGGGGTAATAATTTTTATTGGTATTAATTTCATTATAATTCCTTGATAAAAATTTGTAAAACATGCTACTCACTCATATATATGTCTTTTTTGTAGATTATGGCTTACTATATGATAATAATTTTGAGATCCATTATAAGTATGACCTATAAAACTGATCTAGATTGGAATCTAATTTTGGGAAGTATTCTCAATGAAAATTATTTTGAGAATCTAATTGTGAATGTTTTAGTGTTCGATGTCACCAACTGTAACTAATGGGTACTGGATATCATGTGTGATTCAAACATTTGTGCTAATAAACAGAAACCCATATATAAGATAGAATGGAAAAGGGTGAATTATATATGTGTATTGGTAATGGAGAAAGTTTTTTAATTATAATTCATCACTTATGATCTAATTTTACCAATTGTAAAAGTTCTAGAATTTGAGAACCATTATCATGTTCCCACTATAAAAAACTTCATTTTTTGTATCGTGTTTGCATAATATGGGATTTTCATTCATTATTAAGAACAATAGTTGTTTTATATATAAGAATGAAATTTTTTATGGATTTGGAAATATATTAAATGGTTTATATGTTCTATATATGGATAAGATTATCTATAACATTCAGAATAAGAAGGTTATAATTGATTCTAATCCCATCTAGTTTTGCAATTATTTCCTTAAACATATAAATAACAAATGCATTCAAAGATTCCATAGAGATGGATTTTTGGAGCCATTAGATTATGAATCATTTAAAAATCGTGAATTTTGTTTATTTGAAAAAAACAAATATCCTTTTATCTGAAAAGGTTAAATGGCTAGTGGATTATTAGATATTATACATAGTGATGTATATGGACCATTGAGTACTCAATCAAGTGGTGGTTTTAGGTACTTAATTACTTTTATTAATGAATTTGGTTGGTATGATTATGTGTTTCTAAGGAGACCCAAGTATGTGACATTTTAAAAGATCAAAGAGTTTCAAAATGAAGTATAGAATCAACTAGGAAACATTATTAAGGTTCTATGACCAAATCAGGGTGGTGAATACTTGAGTCAGGAATTCACTGGTCATCTCAGAGATTGTCAAATTCTTCATTAACTCACTCCTCCTAGAACACCATAGTGGGATGGTGTATTTGAGAGGATGAATCACACCATATTAAATATGTTTTGATCAATGATGAGTCATTATGTCCTTCCTATTTTTTATGGGGTTATACTCTGGAGATTGTCTCATTCTTACTTAACTACATTCCATCTAAGACAATCATAATGACAACATATATGATATAGAATGGAAAATGTTTCAATATATATTTTATAAATATTTTTGACCTTTGAGTAATACATATTTTATTTTTTTCTAATAAACTCAACCCTATGTCTTAAAAATTATTATTTATTGGTAATCCCAAAAAGAATGCAGGATATTACTTTTATAATCCTACTAAACACAAAGTGTTTATATCTTGACATGAAATTTTCCAGGAAAATGACCACATGAATCTTGGATCTTGTGGGAGTAAATATGAACTTGGATAAGTTCAAGAACAATATATAAGAAATGTTTTTAATATGGAGGTTGAGATAGTTCCATAAAGAGTTGTGTAATAAGAACCGAATCAAGTTACACAAGAACCTTGAAGGTATGGTATAATTCATTAGGAACCTAAGAGATATGGATTTTTCATGGATATTGGTGATGAATTAATGTTTATAGGAGATAAATTAATTACCTACCAGGAGACCATTGAGGGTTTTAATTCTGAGAAGTGGTTAAAATCCATAAAATCTGAAATAGTCTCCATGTACACTGACTAAGTTTGGAACTTTGTCGATACACCTGAAGGGGTTAGATCTATTATGTGAAAGTGCGTTTTCTATAAGATAATTGATATATCTTATAGAGTGTCAACCTATGAATCACTCATTTTTAAAAATGGTTACAAAAAAATCCATGGTATTAACTGTGAAGAAATCTTTTCACCGGTAGTGATGATAAATTACATTTGTATATTTATTTCCATAGCAACTAAATTTGATTATTAGATATATCAAATTGATTTCAATACTACTTTACTTAATGGGGAATTATTCAAGGACATGTATAGGATACAGATCAATGGTTTTGAAGTGAAAAATGATTTTTCTAAGATATGTAAGTTGAAATGGTCCATTTATGGATTGAATAAATATTATCAAAGTTTGAATATCTAGTTTGATGATGAAATCAAAGAATTTTGTTTCATTATGAATTAATATGATTCATTTGTATATAATAATATTAGTGGGAGTTTATTCTTGTTTATGATATTATATACATATGGCATGCTACTTATCATAAATGATATCCTAGTTTTACATTATGTAAATATTTCATTGGGTAAATGATTCTCAATGAAAGACATGGGTAAAGAAGCCTATATATTGGATATAAATATCTATATATATAAATCTAAGAGGTTTCTTGGACTAAGTCATGAAACATACATAGGTAAAGTGATAAAGAGGTTCAACATGGAGAACTTAAAAAATGGGTCTTTACCGATGTTACATGGAATAAATGTTAGGAATATTTTGGATCCATTTAAGGAGTTATAAAGGATGGATAGAGTTCCTTATGTGTCTTTTATAATCTCAATCATGTATTCCATATTATGTACTAAACCTGATGTCTCATAGGATTTTATAATAAATAGTAGGTACTAATCTAATCTGGGTGAGAGTTACTGTATTACTATGAAGAAAATATTTATGTTTTCAAGGGATAAGGATGTTTTCTTAGGCCAAGTAACCCTAATATTACAAAATCACCAAACACATCCATTGTAAATACCATCTTATATGGGAGATCATTAACAGGGGTGGTGTTTGGATATATTGGCTGGATACATACGATAATGTAGAAGATCCATTGATGAAATCATTATTGAAATAGAAAAATGAATGTTTTAATACCTGAGATTTTATTTTATATTTTCCTTTTAAAATAACACTATATTAGATAGTAAACACCACATGAAACCCCAAGATTAAACATCCCATGAAATAATTTTATTTAAATATAACTACTATAAACTAGATGTTGGGTTGGCGGGTATGAATTGAAATAACTGAATAATATAATATATATAGAGAGGATTTTTTCAATAAAAATAATTAATTAGATCAATATATTTAACATTAATATAATTTTTTACTGGGTAAATAATAATTATAAATTCATTTCATGCTTTAAAATTTACTTTTCTTCAAAAATGGTTCTTATTGCATTTTGGGTGCAGATATTATAATAAATTTCTTCTACTTTTAAAAAAAGTATTTAAAAGATTAATATAATTTTTGAAATCCTCATTGAAATATTATCTTAGGCTGTATTTTTAGAATTTTTCTAAAAAAAATTATTTTTCAATGAATAGTGAAAAATATCAATTTTTGTGAAACTGTCATTTATTTTATTTAAATCAAGAAATTTAAAAGTCTCATTATATTTTGGATTTGGTTTTAAATTAACATAAGATCTATTTTATTAAACATAGTATAAATAATTTCATATTAATCAATAATATATTTTATTTTGGTATAAGTACATTTTTATGCATAAGAACAAAATTCTATAAAAACTATTTTTCATAGCGTTTTATGCATTGATGTTAAAATTGATTTCTAAAACTTTTAGAAATTTAAAATTGAAAATTTTATTACATATTTTTAATCTTTATATTCAATTTGATAAATAGGTCAACTTCATTTTTAGTCATAATTAATGGTAATTGTGGTAAAATTTTGACATCCTGGTAATGGGTAAAACAAGTTAATTAAGGTTAAAACAATGGGATCAGGTCTCAAAATCAACCCAATACTTTAATTTAATTAATTTTATGAGATTAATTTGACTATATCCATCATAAATTCAAATATATTTTATTTTAGTGCCATTTTATTTGATCATGACGTTTATATTATTTAAAGTTCAGAAAATTAAAAAATGACACCCTCTTTGTTTTAATATCTCTGATATATTTAATATGGGATAAAAATAATTTATTATTAGTTTTAAATGTTTCTTTTTTAAATTAATACATTATTTTTGTTTTATTTATTTAATTTTCATTTTTAATTATGATATAATTACCTTAAAGGCTTATGCAACATCAATATAGTGTTTGTGCAAGAAGTAGAAAAATCAAGTTAAATGATTTTAAAAACAATAAAAATAATTTTTTTTGGATAATTTGAAATATTAAACAAATTTATTAGGTAATTATAAATTATAAATAATTTTAATTGTGTTTATATTATAATTCCATTGTTTTCTTGTAGCATTTGAAGTCAAATTAAATGAATAGTCCCAAAAATGACTTTAATGATATTTTATGATAAACAATATTTTATTAAATTATTTAAAATTAAATATATATATATATATATATATTAAAATAAGACATGTGGGATAGTAAATGGTCTAAAATGTCATATATGGACCATTTTTTAGCCAATTTTCTCCTTAGAAGTAAATTTATGACCCTCAAAGGCTAAAAATGTGTTACCACAATTAAGGATAAAAAGGGTTAACGAGGGGGTTAAAATAAAACATAAGGAATAAAATATAACTTAAAAATGTATAAATTTTATTATTTGATGGTATTTATACATTATAATGTCTTTCCTTTGAAATTATGTTCATTTTGTGCCACTTGACATGATTATGATATATATCTTATTTAAATATTTTAAGTAATTTCAAGTATGTCGTTTCCACCACTTATAATAAGGAGCCTCCTCTTCCCATTTATTCACAAATTTTGAGCACTATATCTTTGACAATATCCACCTAAAACCTTATTATATTCCTTAACTTCATTCTTGAAATTATATTCTTCTCCTAAGTGTTGTATTTGGGGATTTAGAACCAAATTGTGTGTACTTTATGAAAAATTGTATTCATTATTTGTAATATTAATAAAATCCATATCACATCATGATTTATCTTTTGTGTGAAATAGTATTTAATAATGTCCTAAGAGTAGTTTTTTCACTGAAAGGTCATATATGTTCCCCTCAATGATGAAAACCCAAAAGTTTCATGAGAGTATTCAAAAATATATGTTCTATTGATAGATGAAATCATTTGAGTGAAACAAATGATATAGTATATCAAGGGTGGGGGATCATAGGACATTGAGGCACCTTCTCTTAGTGTAGACCCTTGGTAATTTCCAGTGTAGGAAATTATTAGAATGGGGCCCATATAAAGGAAATCTACATTTATATGTGTCATTGGATTTTCCAATCTATAGACGTGTGTATTGGTCCTTAGACTTAAATATTATTATTAATGGATTTTATGAGTCATGCACTTTTATGTATTGATGAAAATTATGAGGAAATGTGTTTTTGAATAATTAGGATATGTGGGTTTCTTCATGGGTAATATTTCATTAATGAATAATTACAGAAATAATTTGTATCTTATTTTATTTAATAGAAGTTGATATCTCGGGCCCTTTAATGGAAATTATATATCCTAAATAAATTCATGGCCATGGTGTACTGTTTTCAAGTTTAATTTTCAGAAATTCAAGGAAAGAGACATCAAGCGTATAGAGAGTCACACACTAATTGTATCCAAATCCTTAGTAAAATATTATTATTATTTATAATTTTACAATTTGAATAAATTTTATTCCCATACATAGTTTAATAATTATTCATGTTTACTAGATTGTATATATTTTGTCACCAGTTATTCGAGAGAAAATTTTGTGAGAAAAATATTTCAATTTTTTTTATTTTTTATTTAGAGAATAAAATATATATTTTTATTTATTGGAAAATAATGTGTTTTTATTTATTTATTAAATAAATATTCATTATTTAAGGTTCAATAAAAATTATGAAGGAATAGAGAACCAAGATCAGTGGTCACTGATAAATAATATATATTGAATATTATTTGAATAAATAATATTTAATTTAATTCATGAGTTTAGAACATGTTAATAAATATTATTATTATTATTATTTACATAGGGTTCCATGGTAATTAAGAAAAATTAATAAGGGCATACGTGCAATTATAATTTTTTAACTCTAGCAATATATAAACTAAATTATATTATTTTCTTAATGGTTTTCCAATTTACTTTATTGTGCACAATGACATCTGGAGAGAATTTTCTCTAAGACTTAGAGATCTCTCTCTTTAAGAAATATCTCAAGAATATAGAGTAATCCTCCTCCACAACCACTCTCAAGTCTAGAGAGATCAAAGAGATTCATTTCTTGAAGATATTCTTAGGGTGATCAAAGATGAACAATGTAAGCATTAGGATCTACCGCACTAGCACCCAGAGATTCCTATGTCAATGTTCGGAGGTTCATAGACAATGTGTGAATCACTTCTAGAGGGAATATACTCTTGATTCCTATAATGAAATGATGGTGTGGCATAGATACGTTGTCAAATCCATCAAAAAAATAATTCATCGTAAGGTAATTCTTAATTGTTTAAATTAATTATAAATGATATTTGGTAATCCCAAACTTTGGTTCTAGTATTCTCAATCATCAATTAATCTTTGATTCAATTATATTGATCGTGATGTTTATCATTATGTAAATCATGGATTAATAATCTATTACTACAAAAGTATGAGTTGTTTATTCTCTATTTAATGCTTTCACTGTGCTCATAACCTTCAAGTAGTATCAGAGTTGTCACATGATTATTTATAATTTTTTAAATATCATTGATTGATTTATAAATTTATCATTAGGTTTTAATTCTGATTTAATCTTTATTTAATAAAAATAATGATATATTTTCTTATTCTTATTCATTCTTGAAAATATAATCAAATCGATTAATTTTATTAATGAAATATATTCAAAGAACTCACTAGGAGGTTCCAAGGATTTTGGTCAAATACCACAAGGGTACACGCTGTGTAGGTTGTTGATACATGTCAAGTACCCATGTTCGATGCACTAAGAAATTAATTCATAATTAATTTTATCTGTGTACTTTTATTACACTCATTGTGTATTTAAATACACCATGTGTTAATTGGGAAATCATGGCGCATGGCTTGCCAGACTACATGTTGTGTAATATCCACACATGAAGTGTAGTCTATTAGTCAAATATGGGTTGTGTATTTCCATAAACATCCTACATGACTGGAGACTATGTAACTCAGATACCACATGCCATGTATCCCATGTACATGTCATGTACTTCATTATTTTACATGGAACAATTACACACTGAGTCCCTAGGCGTGTTCCATGGATAGATAGTGAGAAAAATACATGTTGTGTGGCTGGATTGTACATGTCGTGTATAGTACCAAATTACAAAAAAATAAAATTAATTTATTATGCTGCTAAAACCTTATCAACATGTGTTATTTGTGGTCATTAAGTTGATATTACATGACATGTAATGGATTATATATATATATATATATATATTAAATTTATAATTAATTTTTGTGTAGTGTTCAAAAAATCATGTCATGTATAAGTTATAATACAGTCATTAATCTACGAACATTGAAACATGACACACTATTTATTTACTATGTGTTCTATTTGGTAATTAAGTTAATACTACATGCTATAAAATTACATGTTAAGATGTGTATGCCACATGTCACATGAGTTAATAGTATATGAATATAATACATGTTGGGTAGTTCATATGGGTACACACCATGTTACCTCCAATGTATATTTTAGTACGGGGTTAATTTTGATAATTTTATTTAATTTTTTTAATTATGATGGATGCCATTCTCAAGAAAAATTCTGATGAGAATCAGGAAAAAAGAATTGATTAATTAAATAATATGATTAACTTATTTGATCATGATTAATCTTAAATAAGAAGGATTAGAATGGAATGTTATTTTATTAAATGCATAATTCATTGTATATATATGGATGATCATTAGAATAGACCATAATTTTGTATTGATTGGTTTCCTTTTAATTTATTATAAAATTAAATTGATAGATTGCATGTCATCCCTCCTCTCATTATGTAAGGGCCTGCAAGCCCATGGTTTATATTATGTAAACCCCTTAACCAATCCTTTGGTTACCCTCACCTATGTGTGAGTAAAAGCTTATATGATGGATGGAGATCCCAATCTAGTGGAGGCAGTTCAAGTTTGGAGTTGATATGAAACTGATCCAATATGTAAATGGTTTTACAGATGGAAAGCTACAAAACAAACCATAAAATGGTTCGAGATGTTTTTCTCCTAGGTTTAGGGTTAGTTTATCATGCTTCAGATAAATTAACCATTAGTAAAAGATCAAAATCTTACCTCTTTATTATTTTATTTTTTTCAAGTTGCATGATTATTTCATTATGTATGTTTTGTTACAATCACATGAATTAATTAATTAGTGATCATACAAGATAGAACTAAAATAAATTGTATTTTTGTGTAAATTTTATCTACGAAATGGTTAATCACTTAAGTAAATCCACTTAATATTAAAAATAATGTGATAAATATAAAATATAAAACTAATTCATAAAGATAAAATACCTTAATTGTATATATTAAGTTGGTATTTCCTTCCACTACTTAAGTTAAAATCAAATCATAGGTCAAAGTCCTTAACTGGAAAAAGTCAAGGTTCTTTCAATTATAGAGGAATCCTAAATTGAATTTTTGGATTGAAATAAACTAATTCACATCAAGGGTTGACTAAAAAAGTAGTACATAGTGTGACTAAGAGTAAAATTTTGTGGAAATTCAATTTAAGGGTTTCAGGATTGGGGAGTCCACTCAAGAGATCAAGGAACTATGATTTAATGCAGTTGGCATTTATAATGCCTACCAAAAACCCTTAAAATTTCTTGACCAACCAAACTCATGGTTATGATAAGGGTAATATGGGTACTTCCCACTAAAATTTTTAAGAAATATGATTTTTTGAATTCAATGGTGATGGCTATTGAGTTTTGATAAAATAATGGGAGATTAATTAATATAATATTTATTTATTTGTCTAATTTTATCAGATAAAGTGATAAAGTTCTATTTTTTCTTATTTATAGAAATGGAAATAAATATTACTTCAAACATATCAATATGATATATACTTGATAAGTATAACCGTCTCAAATGCACAAATTTCAAAGAGTGGAAAAGGATCTTATGCATTACCATACATCATGAAATGAAATTATATGTTCTTAAAGAACTTATTCCAGACTCTCCTAGTAAAGAGGATAGTAAGTAGGAGTTATATTTATATGAAAATAATTTGAATAATTCCACATATGTTCAATGTTTCATTCAATCATCAATAGAAAATGAGATTCTGAATAAACATGAGGACATGCATTCATATAACATGATGTCTCACCTTCAAGATTTATATCATGAGAAGGAGAGACAAGGGAGATATGAGATCTTCATCCCTCTTTTTACAACCATTCTTGGAGAGTTAGTGATAGATGGGCCTCATGTATTCAATATTATTAGATACATTTAAAGATTATATATCTTAAGGATCAAATTCTAAGATGAGTTGCACATGGATATCATATTATCCTCACTACCCAAGGCCTTCTCTAGTTTTATTATCAATTATAATAAGATCAATAATGAGAAAATTATTTCATTATTTCTTACTCTAATTTTCTAATTGGATAAGAACATGGTGTGTGAAAAACCGACAATCCATATAGTGAATAAGAAAAGTAAGAATAAGGAAAAGGTTATCAAGACTCATAACTAGTCTAAAGATCCTGAGAACCATCATTCTAAGAAGTGGAATATCCATAGGCAAGGAAAGGGGGAGGAAGTAGTGTGTTTTGAATGTGTAAACCAAGGCCACTAGAAGAGGAACTGCACCTAGAAGCAAGGGGGTGGTAAAGGTGCATTCATTATCAATTGTAATCTTTTAATATCTACACATTTGGTATTAGGTACGGTGTGTGGAGATCACATATTTATCCTAATGCAATAACTAAGTAGATTATGAAATATTTTCAAAGGAGAGGTGAATTTACAAGATTCCAATAGTGTGATGAGGGCTAATCTATCCATTGAAGATTACCATGGTTCATTTCCAATAGTAATTATATTGGTTTTAAGATGTTTTTATTTTGTACTAACTATTACCAAGAACATAATTTTTGTATCCTTTCTAGATACAGATGGTTTTATTTTCAAATTTGGAAATAAAATTTGTTTCTTCTATAAAGAGAACATTTTTTATGGTATGGAACATTTAAAAAACAATAATTATGTATTGAATTACAAAAACCAAGTATTGTCAATTGATAATGAAACATGTTCGCACAACTTATATAACACCCAGCTACAGAATCACTACCTTTATCATGAAAACGAAAAGTGATTGACAAATATCTATCAATATGGTTATTTATAATCTTTTAAGATAAAACTATTTGGAATATTCCATGGATATTTAGAAATAAAAATGACCAAATGACCATTTAGTGGATATGATTAAAAGGATATAGAGATTCTAGGATTGGTACACACTGATGTGTGTAGACCATTTCTAGTTGAATATAGAGGTGGGTATTCTTACTTCATAACTTTTACTGATGACTTGAGTGGATATCGATATGTCTACTTGATGAGGTATAAGTCTAGGTAATTTTATAAATTCAAGTAATTCATGAATGAATTAAAGAATAAAATTAGAAAGAAGATAAAGATTCTCTGATCGGATTGAGGTGGTGAATATCTTAACCAAGAGTTTATCAAATTTCTAAGGGAGTTTGGGATCTATCTCAACTCACTCCACCTTACACACCAGAGTGGAATAGTGTTAGTCAAATGAGGAATCATACCTTTCTAGAAATAGTAAGTTTTATGATGAGTCATGTAGATATTCCATTATCCTTTTGGGGATATGCATTACAAACTATGGCATACACACTAAATCGAGTACCAACTAAAACATAAAATGAGATTCCCTTCAAGTTATGGAGTGGAAAGAAACCGTTTTTTACATGCACGTGTAAGGGGTTGCGAGGAATTTGTTAATGAATTATCAAGAAACAAATTAGTACCCTAGGGAACAAATTGTATATTTATAGGGTATCCTAAGAAAACAAAATGATACTATATATACAACCCCTTAGATAATAAAGTGATTGTTTCCATACAAACCGTCTTTTGTGAGAGGGATCACATCATCAAGAAGGATAGTGGGAGAAATATTTATTTTGATGATGTTGATGCTCAAGATACATAAGAGTTGGTATAGGAAAATATTCCATAGGTCCCCGTTGAAGAAGTTATTCCTAAAACACATGTACTACATAGAATCAATAAAGAGGTAAGAGAACTAAATGCATATGGTTTTCTAGTCAAAAAATATGGTGACTCATTATTAGATGATAATATAGAACCTATATCCTATAAATAAGTAGTTGAGGGATTAGAATATACAATATGGAAATATTCCATGAATTTTGAAATGGATTCTATATATTAGAACCAAGTTTGGGTTCTGGTCAATCCACCAGTTGATGCAAATCCTATTGGTTTAAAATGGGTATTCAAGTGAAAAATTGACATGAAAGGCATAGTAAGTACCTATAAAGTAAGGTTAGTAGATAAAGGGTTTAAACAAACCCAAGTCATTGACTATGACAAAACCTTTTCACCAGTTTCCATGTTTAAATCCATCAAAATTTTACTTGCTATAGTAGCTTACCCTGACTATGAAATCTGGATGATTGATTAAAAAACATATTTCCTTAATGGTAATCTTTATAAGGATGTATATATAACACAACTAAAAGGTTTTTTTAATAAAAGTGTTGCTAAAAAGATATAAAATTTATATAGATCCATTTATGGGTTGAGTTAGGCATCTTAGTCAAGGAACATCCGATTCGATAATGTTATAAAAGATTTTTTTTCATTAAGAATGAATGTGAGCCATGTGTTTACAATCATTTTAGAGGGGATGTGGTCGTTATATTCATAGTATATGTTTATGAAATATTACTTATTGGGAATGACATACCAGACATAAAGTATGTTAAAGACTATTTAAACAAGTGTTTACCCATAAAGGACTTAAGTGGTGCTGCCTACATTCTAGGGATCAAGATCATTCATGATAGACCCAAGATGTTTCTTAGACTAAGTCAAGGTACATACATTGACCAGATACTGAAGATATTTAGTATGGAACAATCCAAGAATGGATTAGTTCTATTATCACATGGTATACATCTTTCTAAGAAAATGTGTCCTTAGAAACAATAGGAGAAAAGAAATAAGTAAGATCTCAAAAACTTCAGTGGTAGGATCAATCATGTATTCCATTTTATGTACTGGACTTTATGTTACCTATGCATTAATCATGGTAAGAATCTATCAAGCTGGTCCAAGAGAACAACATTGGTCTATTATTAAGGTTATACTTAAGTATCTTAGAAGAACTAAGGATATGTTCCCAGTGTATGGAGGAGATGAGGATCTAGTCATCATGAGTTATATTGATACAAGTTTTCAAATAGATAATAGTGATTTAATTTCATGTTTAGGATATGTTTTATATATCAACAAAGGATTTATGAGCTGGAAGAGTTCAAAACAGCCAGTTATCCTTGATTCTACAACATAGTATGAATATATAGCATCTTATGATGAATCCAAATAATCTATTTGGATATGAAACTTTTTCCAGAATATTGATATGGTACCTAGAAGTAAATACCATATCACATTGTATTGTGATAATGCTACAGTGGCGGCTTTTTCAAAAGAGTTAAGGTTACACAAACGAACAAATCATGTACTCAAAAAGTATAACCTCTTGAGGAATTTTTCTCAAAGGGGTAAAGATGCAGTAATAATAGTTTCCCTATAATAAAACATGGTATATGCCTTGACTATAGTTCTATATTATCAAAAGTATGAGTATCATGTGAGATCTATAAGACTAAGGGTTGTTAGCAGTTGGCTCTAGTGAAAGTGGGAGCATGTTGGAGTTGGTTCCCTAGAGCCAACATATATGTACTTTATGATGAAATGTATTCATTTTTTGAATATTAACAAACTATTTATCATATTTTGATTTTTATTTTATGTGACATATTATGTGATAATGTCCTAGGAGTAGTTTTCACACTGAAAGGTCATAACAGTTCACTATTATGATAAGAACCCAGAAGTACCATAATAATGTAATTAAATATATGTTATATAGACAGATGAAATAATTTGAGAGAATAAAATGATATAGGATATTAGCGTTGTATTCTTATAAGAATTTGAGTCACCTTCTCATGGTGTACAACCTTGGTAATTTCTAGTGTTGGAAGTTATGAGAATAGGACCCGCCAATAAAAAATAAATATTTATATGTGTCATTGGATATTTCTATCTATGGATGTTTATATTGGCCCATAGACATTAATATTATTATTAATGGATGTTATGAGTCACATAATTTTATGTATTGATTCAAATTATGATGACATATGTTTACAGTGTAGTAGGATACGTTGGGTGTGTCATGAGTAATATTTCAATAATGAATAATGATAGAAAGGATATGTCTCTTATTTTATTTAATGGAAGTTGATATCTCATGACCTTATATGTAAATGATATAGCCTAAATAAATCCATGGTCATGGTGTTATGTTGGAAATTTCAATTTTTAGAAATTCAAAGAAAGAGACATCACACACATAGATTAATGGCACCAATATGCAGCCTTCTTGATTAGAGATATCAAGATAAAGGGATTATATTATACAGTAAGTTTCTATTTGTAGTTTTATTTAATTTTGACATTAACTTATTTCTCAGTGGGTACCTTTTAATGTTTCTAGATGATAACCTTAAACTTTGTGTAGATTCGTCTAATTTATAACGTCCTAACCCAAGTGTCACTATATGGTGCCCTGAGCCGGTGGGTCACATGACCTTAAGAATTCTTCCACATATTCCAGAGGATTATGACTAAAAGTGAGGGCCTAGGTTGTGTTTTTGGGGAGACTATTTTCTCATGTCAAAGTGTAACATAGTGGTATAAAAAATCAATCAATAGCGGAAGCAGATGATATTACTAAAATAAGATAGAATATAAACATCCAAAAGATTTAATAAATAAACAATGCCAAAGGTTATCTTGTATAAAAAATGATGTGTCATGTCATGTATCTAAAAAATAGGAAGATATGTATACAAGAATCTATTACAATACATGAATCAAAATACCAAAAATACCAAAAAGGAATTATACTATCTAACATCACAAGCATAGATCAGTCATGTACTCACCTGATCCTAAGAAATGATCAAATAAAGCATCATACAGTGGTCGCTTTCCTCATTCCCTACCTACATCCATGAAATCTATTGGGGTACCCAACAGTGGCCTAAATAGGGTGTGCGATAACACTCAACAGGCCAACACCAATGGTGTCCATAACAAGTCCAGTATATATTATGATAATTTAAAGTAGTGTGAATTATATAACTAGTATGGTAGTACAGAAATTAATGTTCCCAACACATATTTAAAAAACAAGTGATACTATATAGATAAACAAGGCTCCCTACAAACAAGGTTCAAGCTCCCATAACAAGGGAAGTTGTAAAGAAAAATAGAAACATCTACCAAGGACACATAGTACAACCAAGTATAAATCATCCATCATGGACACACTGTATAACCAAGTATAAATTAAACATCACAGCCACACCATATAATCAAATGTGTTAAACCATGAAGGGTCGGATCCAAGGTATAGAATATTAAGGAATCCTCATTGAGTCTTGAGATAATCTCAAAGGAAACATGGTAAACACTTGGGTGGAGTACTAAGACCTTTTCAATATATCATGTCTTACATGATTCCAATCAAGTTGGATATAAGGGGTTGCAAGGCCTAAGGCATCCTACATAATTAAGAACTAAGGAGCATGCAGGTCCAAGGTATCCACTACCACAATGATGACCCATGGTGTAGAAACATCAATGGTATCCTATAGAATCATGATCCAAGGAGAATACAAGTACAAGGAATCAACTACCATAATTATTCATCATTAAATTCATTCACCAATTAATAACGAATCACATTCCATGAGTTCTTAAAACTCATTTAACAATTTCCATATAAATAATTATACTAATACACCTCATGTAATCATGTGGAAAAGGAGGTACAATCATCTCCTAATAGTTCAAGTCAAATAAATTCAATTTATAAAGGCTTCCTCTAACTAGGAAATCACTCACACCCCAAGAAGGGTGGTATAAAGAATGGAAGATACAAATGAACACTACATGACTAGGTTGGGGAAACAGCCTCCAAAAAAACTCAAATGTACAAGTGGTAAACCTAAACTGGTTACAATTCATTTAATCAATACATTCAATTCATTTTACGGGCAATGCTGGTAAGTTTGGTGTGTGGAAAAATTTCAATTAGGAATATAAAATACTAAACCATGAGAGAGTGGTATATACCACCTATTATAGCTCCTTAGTAGAGAACTTGTCCATTATCGGTATATAATTCTATCCACATCATGAGAAAAATGTAGAACTGGAAAAGAACCTAGAAACATGTCATATTATCTTGAACCTAAATAAATCAATAGATACCAAGAAAAATGAATAATGGAAATAGATTATTAATGAACTTACTAGAATGGATCCAACAAGACAAACAGTGTTCAGATCGAATATTGGATGAAGAAATAGGATCCAATCCTACAATTTGGATTCAAAGAGGAGCTCCCAAGGTAAGTTACTATCCAACAAAGGAAATGTAAAAAAATTATTTTTAATAATTTTTAAGGTTGAAATGGTCATTTTACATCTTTAAACTAGGTTTCATTGTTTGTACACATGGTTGGACAAACCATGCACCAAACGTGCACCCTTTACTACCTTAAGAGGCACCTCACACAATTTTATGCACACTATTTTACAAACCATGTGAAAACGGTGCCCTAACCTCTATCAAGGTATATAAAGAGTTTCACATGTGTGTGCATGGGGTATCATAGTTTTCCTCAAACCGTTCAACCCTCTTGTACCCCACTAACAAGATTCGTATAGTTATGAGTAACCATGAAACCTATCCCACACAGTTTCTCTTAACCGTGCGGCTAGCCTTCTTTTCCCAAAAAGCTGGAATATGGGCTCCAAACAAGACCCAAACACCCCTAAAACTCTCATGATACATTTATTCACTCACATTTGGTGAAAACCATTGATTTAACCTGAAAAAAATATATATGTACCTCATATAAAAACCTGGTTTCATAAAATACCACCCCCCCCCAAAGCAATTTCTCCCCATATTTCCCTTCCAAAGGTGTTCAAGATTCATTTGAGAATAACTTTAACCACAGAGCATTTAATTTGGCCTACCACTCCAAGACCTAATCTTGTAAATGGTCATGCTTCCATAGAACCCATACTAGGGGAACTGAAAAACCTTGTAGATCCTTTGTGCTCCTATCAACAATACAAATTGGATGCTCCTCAAAGGACACATCTACTTATAGATCAGCCTAATCTAGTTGAAAAGTGTGATATGGCTATAAGTGATAACGGCACAGCTGAGATATGTGGAAGACATCATGCATGGACTATTACCTTTGAGGTTACTGAAATTGATAAGCTATCGGCCCAACTCTCTCCAGAATCTTGAATGTCCTAACATTTCATGGTGAAATCTTACCCTGTCTCCAAATCTATCTATGTCCCAGCCTCTATGAGATACGTAAAAAGGCCTAATCCCTGATATCAAACTCTAGAGGTCATCGGCAGTGATCAATGTAAGATTTATTTTAATACTATGATGTAGCCATCTAATATATGATCAATTGAACCTACTCTGAAGCCTCCTACATGAGATGAGGTCTAAGAAATGTTGCATCTCCTGCCACTAACCTATACAGGGGAGATCGACATGTCCTACCATAAAAATCCTCACAAGGATCCATATGTATAGTCACTTGATAGATATTATTATAGGATAATTCAACTAGGGGTAGGTGTCTCACCTAATAGCCCCCAAAATCCAAGGTGCATGCTCTTAGCATGTCCTCAAGAACCTAAACAATGTGTTATAACTAGCCATCAGTCTGATGGTGGTATGATATGCTCAAAATCACCTATGTACACAATGACCTCTAGAAAATCTTCCAAAAATGAGATGTAAACTAGGCCTCCCAATCTGATACCATGTTATAAGTAACCTTGTGAAGTTTTACTATCTCACGGATATACAACCTCCTAAGATCATCCCCTGAGAAGGTCTCCATGATCAGCAAGAAATGAGAAACCTTTTCTAGGTTGTCCATCACAACCCACGTGGAATCTATAACAACCCAGGCTTAACAAACATCGATATTACATCATTTTAAATGAATATTCATCACATTAAAAAAATTCCTAAGGACCATAATATTATAGTGTTTTTGGAGACATAGAACACATTATTCTAATTTTTTGAAAGATATTAAACATCTCTATAAAGATATTCCCCTTTATTACTCCTACTTAAAAAATATTTCTTCATAACCTAGGGAATGGAAACATAAGAAAGGGGTGAGTTGAGATTCTCAGTAAGGGTAAATAAGGAGATACATAAGAATAATCATGAGAATAAGGGTATGAGAACATGATTGTATCATTAGAAAATCATACCCTACATATCAAAGATGAAAATCAAGAGTCATGGAATAAATATTGACAGTTCATAAGAAGTAAATAATAAAGTAATCAAGAGAATAAGACATAAAATCTTGACATAGGAATAAGGCATGTAATTGTGCCATACACATCACCTTATAACATTGTAAACATGTATAAGTATAAACAGGTTCACTCATTAAGTTAAGGACATGAAATAAATCCCTCGCATAAACTTATGTACATGCAACAAGGTCCAGACATTACATTATGAACATGTAATCAGGTTCACAATAACATTGTAAACATATAATCATGTTAATTCATTAACTTGTGGACATGAAAACCAGTCCATGCATAACATTGTAATCATGTAATCAAGTTCATGCATAAAATTTTTAATACATAATAAGGTTGACTCATAACATTGTGAACATGTAATCAGGTTCACATATATGCTTATGGACTAGCAACCAAGTCCATGCATAATATTTTGAACATGTAATCAAGTTCAAAGATAACATTGTGAACATATAATCAGGTTCACACATAACTTTGTGAACATGTAATTATGTTCACGCATAACATTGATACTCATGATTCATCCATCATTACCCAATATATTGGAGGTAGATATAGGTCCCAATCATCACATAATAAAATCATACATACATATTCCACAAGATTACAAAAATCATCATATCATAAACCATTAAGTGAAATGGGTATCATAAACATTTCATTATATCATTACCTATGGAAAACTGATAGGTCTCATAATCATTTCATTGAAGAACAACCTGTGAAAAGAAGCAGGTCTCAAAATCATATAACTCATGGAATATAAATGGGTATCGTAACCATCATTCCATAAAAAATAAAAAAAATCAAGAAAGAATATGAATGGTATTATTGGATAATATCCCCCCTAGGGAATGAAGAACACCAAGGGATTTCATATTAGATGGAAAATAATTTCAAAAGATCATTAAAAAACTTTTTTTGAGGAAAATATTCTTTCTTCATTGAAGGATGTTTTTTAAAACATAAAACCCTTTAAAAACCATTTTCATTAAAAATAAAATAACCTTGAAAAGTTATAAAGAAATTTTGAAGAAATTTTGAAAACATTTTCCTTGAAAATATTTTTTTAAACTTATAAATAAATCTTTAAAATATTTTTAAAACCTTTTCTTTGAAAATATATTTGAAAACATTTAAAGTAAGCTTTGAAAAACACTTCTTTCATCATAAAACCTTTTTGAAAATATTTTTTATTTGAAAATAACTTTAAAAAAAATTAAAGAATAATAGAAAAAAAATCTTAAAAGTAAATCTTTTAAACTTCTACAGAAAGCTTCAAAGTAATTATGGTCATGATGGTGGAATATCTGTACATGTCGAGCATTCCTTTTGCACTCCAAAACGTTTAGAAAAGTGCCTCAATTAGAAAATAACAATAAGATTCTTTTTTAAAAACACTTTTGTTTAAAATCTAAAAAATTGTTAAAATTTATTTTAAATATCATATGATTATAGTATAATATTTTTGAAACATCTTTAGAAAACATGGTTTTGAATGAAAATAGAATTCTGACCGAAGAGAGAGATAAAGTCAGATTTTCTTAAAAGCACTTTCTTGATTATCTTAAGTACAAAAAAGTGTAAAAATGGTACCAGTACATGAATATATTAAGAATAAACATAGGATAATAAAATTCATGAGAGTTCTTGATATAGTGATCATAATCTTTCATCAATGTAAGCATAATCATAAATAATCCCAATAATTGATGATATTGTTACAATAAACTATTACCACTTTGGAAACTTTGAATAATAATACCCATGAAATAATAACATTTATTGAAGCTTAAAATATCATTAAAATAATTTTATTCATGATATGACATTTAAAATGGAATTATATACACCTCATAGAAAAATATAGGTGCATCACCTATCCTGTATCTCAAAGAAGGAAAATTGAGACAAAAATTACTTTACCAATTTGGTAACTTTTGAACCATAAACCCCATGAAATAAAGATCAAAATATGGATATATAAATACCCATAAATTTATTTATAAGAAACATATAATAAATTTATGTCCATTATATAAAACACGCAAAATAAATGAGTGTTGAATAGGGCATAAGTTTCATAGAAATAAAAGTTTGATGAGAAAACCCTTACCTTAAGTATTTACTTTCGTCGTAAACATTCAAACCTCCTATATAATAAATATAATTTTATTATAAATATACCACATAACCATATTATTATATCTAATTCCATATATTATTTTTTATGACTTTATATTACCCTTTTATTGATAACTCTATGTTAATGTTATGTTTCGGGTAATATCTGTTTTGTTTTTTGTATATGTTTTGACTTTTTATTCTTGATACTCCTAATTAGATCATAATTTACTTATTAAAATAATGTAAAACATGAAATAAATATTATATATATTCATTATATAATTATTTATAATAATCTATTAAATATAGAAATATTAAATTTAATACACCGTTCATGGAGACTGTAGGTCGTATGTACGCATAAGCATTGTTTCTGTTTTCTAATCGTATTCAAAGAAAAGTAAATGAAATATATATATATATATATAATTTAAGTAGAATTATTATTTCATATATATCATAAAATTTTACTAAACTCATATTTGATAAATTCTATTTAAAGTGTGAAGAATCACATCACTTTGAGGAGGCGGTAGTCCACACATCTACAAACAAAGTTATCGTATTTATAGAAAATGGAAATATTGAATTTAATTTTTATATAATAAATACATAAGATTAAATTAATCATAAATATCATATATATCATATAAAAATTTTCTATCCATCATAATTCCCACCCATGAGAGGTGGTAATGGAAAAAACAAACAACATTGTTTCACGATGTAGAAGTTCGTCTTACACATGAATGGTAAGTTCGTTACCCATTTGATAGAAGTGTGTGTAAGTTTAGGTATAAACCTTAGAATAAAAACATATAAGTATATTTAGGATACTGATATTATTATATAATCATGGAATAAGAATATTTTAAAGGTGGATAATGAAAATAAAACAAAAGAGCTTGTGGAAGGATATTACCTCTTTTTTGGGTAACTCCTCTTGGTTTTGCACCAGAGGGATTCCTTTGTTGGATTTATTCCAAAATGGAGGATTATAGGATGAATTTACTGAATTTTGTAGGATATTTGGTAAGATTTTGGATTATAATAAGGGCTTTATGGGTGTGAATAAGTGGGAGGGGTGAGTGCCTTTTTATAGTGGAGGAGGAGTGGCATTCTTATACATTTTTTAAAAGGGAATTCCACCCATGTTTTTCTCATGTAAAGTGGATCCAATAATAGTAAAAATCTGAGACAAGGAATTATATGGTCTAAATATGAACATATAATGGATTTTGGACAATTTTCAAGATCATTTGAGGCCTGAATTTTATGTTTTAGTCCTTTGTTAAGCTAATTTTTCTCTTAATCGTTGCAATTAAATTTAATAACTTTCACTGATATTTTTGATGAAAAATTAAGTTGACCTTATTATATATTATAAATTATTCTGATGCCAAATATAGAATCCTTTTTTACAAATTCAAGACATATAAGTGGAAGAAATTAATTTAAAATTAATCTCGTATATGTGTCGCAACATCGGGTTTTTAAGCGAAAATGTATAAAGGATTGAAATGTTTATATATCCAATTTCAATGTGAAATTGGTAAAAATGACCTAAATTGAACTAATTGATGTAAAATTTATCTAATTACACTTTAAAACCAAATTAAAAAATAATTTAACTATATTAATAAATTAGATGAAAAAGTTTTTTTGAATTAAAATTTATTATTTTTCACTACTCATCAAAAAAATGAGGTTTTTTAGAAAATTCCATAAAATAAACCCTAAGATAATTTTGAAATTATGATTTGAAGAATAAATTTTATTTTATCAAATTCAATTTCTATGATTTAATAAAATTAATTTTATTATTTTTCACAGAAGGATATAAAAAAGGTTCATTTAAGAAAATAGTATTTTCAAAAATATAAATACTTTACCAAAAATTATATGTTTTACTATAAATATATTTTATTTAAATAATATAATTATAAATAATATTTAAAAATTATTTTTTACAATTCATATTACTAATTTTGACAGTTATTTTATAACTATCTCATTTAAATAATTATAATAAAATGTTGTTTCGTAGAAACTCAGTGTTGTGTGTAATGCATGAAAAGTCAGTGTTTTATGTAGTGAAAGATTTTATTGGTATAGCATATAATGAAAGATTAACTTGGTGTATCATACAAATAAAGAATAACCTAGTGATTTCGTATAACACAATCTATATTCAGTTTTGTGTGAAATATAAAATATCAAAAAAGTTTAAATTAATTCAAAAAAATAAAAAAATATCAGGGTGTTACATTCTACTCCCCTTGAAATGAACTTATCCCTATAAATTCATATAGGTTATAAAAGGTTTAATACCTAAAAGTTACTTTCATAGAAACCCACATCATAAAAATTAAAACTAAAATCCCCTTTGAAAAATAAATTTGGAACCATAACAATTACTCATAACTAAGGATAAATTCATTTAAAGTGGTGTAGAATGTAATACCCTGAGATTTTCTGAAAAATAATCAAATTAATTTAAACTTCTTGATAAAGATCACTAATCATAAGAAAGTGGGTGATCTAGAGAAAGTTAAAAATCACAAACCCAAATACTGAAGAAGCAATAAAAAGGTTATTGATATCATCAAAAATAATGATAATTGGACAATATTTTATTTCAAGACCCTTTTTCCTAAATTTTAATAATTTTTATGAGAAGATATACTTACATGATTTTAGGACAACCTCATCCTTTGTTGTTCCGTGATCAAGTTCCACTTCATCTCTTATTCCAAGAAATGAAGGTGAATTTTTCATTCTTAAATCATTAGAAGATCATGAGATCTATAAATAGAGTGATAGGTGGTTCCATATGTCTTTTGTTATCACAACAAAAAGGTTAGCACATTTTATACACTATAAATCCTCATATATAGAGATAATACTTTAATCTCTAAAACCTTATCTGAAGTTTAACATAATCCATTCCATAAATGGTTAACCTTATAACCCTTCCAAAAGATGAAAGTCCAAAACCATATAAATAAGGTTGCTAAATTTCTCAAAAATAGTTTATCACTAATTTTCCATATATCATAAAGTATAACTTGGTTGTTGCATACCAAACACATGAATACCTTCATCATGTATTCTCTTAAAACATGGTAATAACCTAAATTACCAAAAATCCTTATTTAAAACATGCATGTTTCCTTATTCCAAGGTTTATGGGATATATTCCTTAAATCCAAAAAATTTGTAAACTTCATCAATGATAGTATAAACCACTTGTCAAAAATCCTTAATTAGTTCCAAGGTAATCAGAACTGTCCAATTTACTTATTCATATCCAATATATCTTTATCCATACATCATTATCTTAACATAAGGAACATATTAAGGGTTATATTCCCTTATTCAAAATATCACCTTGATAGTAAATCACTTTTCTAGTCCATCAGAACCATTAAACATATTCTTGTAGATCCTTAGTAAAAACATAAATGAAGAAATCCCTATATATTTCACAATTCATTGTTCTTGAGTCCAAATACATAAAAACTTTAATCCCTACTCTCCAATGATTGGAATGGAATAGTTCCTTCCTTGGTTTTGAAGTAAATTATTAGGTCAGGGTATTGAGTTGGGTAATTACCATGTTCTCTAAAGATAAGACATTGAACTCCATGACAATTCGTCACTCTATGACCCTTTTTCCCATGCATATAACATTTTCCCCTCCATTTGAGGCATTCCTTGAGGTTCTTCTTCCCTTCATATTTACATATAGGAATAAGAATCTTATTTACACTATTTTCCTGTTGACGTTCATTTCCATCACAGAGCCCAATGAATGTAAAAGGGGAATACCTTAAGCATAAAGAGGGTCACACTTTGAAGAACATCAAAAAAATTGACAAATTCATAGACTAGGAGCCCATTTTGAGGGAGGCGCGCAAGTTACTTGTGCGTCGTGCAAGTCACTTGTGCGCCCTATTTGATTTTTTCCCAAGGTGCAAGGTGGCCTATAAATAGCCCATGTGGGCTCCCATTTCAAGGAAGGATTTTCCAAAAGTTAAATTCAATCTCTGGTCACCCATGTCTTCAACTCAACTCTTATGAAATCTTCTAAGGTAACTTTTTACCTAGAATAGAAGACTTAAAGGGGTAGGATAAGGCCTAAGTGTTTAAAATTCATCAACACTTGCGCGCCTAAGTATCCAGACCTCCTTAAAAATGGAAACACTTGCACACCGCCCTACCTTTTCGATGAAACTTGTGTGCCTACCTTTTGGAAATATCTTAGGATAATACTAAATGCTTGAGTTAAGTCTCTCCCAAGTATTACCCTAAATATTCTTTGTCGCCCATGTGAACCCATGTCTTGCAAGTACACTTTTGTGCCCAAGAATTACATGCCAAATTACTTGCGCAACTTACACTCACACGCCAACTTCATTTGTGTGCCTCTCTCCCATTCACCTCTCCTCTTCAAGATATTAGCCCTCGAACCCCTTTTCAAATCCATTTATGGCATGTTTCCTTTTTCAACTTCCTTATGTGAAAGGAGTTCTATGAGAACCTCTCCCAAAACATTGTGACTTACAAACTTTATGTCACTACGATTAGAGGTTTCCTCCATATAACTTCATCCTTTAAGATGATAAGATCTTTTGATTTAGGGCATCCTCCTCATGAGTAAGCCCCAAGTCCCCTTAACATGGGCCTCCTTCTTAGGAGTAAGCCCCAGTCATAATTTCCTTTAACATTGGGCCTCCTTCTCAGGAATAATCCCCAATCATAATTCCTTTAATTTGGGCCTCCTTCTCAAGAGTAAGCCCTAATTTATAAGTCCCCTTTAATTTGGGCATCCTCCTTAGGAGTAATCCCCAGGTTAAAACTCAAAATCTCCATAAATTAAAAATTCCATTATGAACCTTACTCTTGGGCTTCTTTCTTGAAGTAAGTCCTGGTCTTCATCTACTTGGGAAGTCATATATACATAAGCCCCAAATCATTTCTTGTGACTGCATATTTCGTGGCACAATCGTCAGGTTTACTGATACCTCTTGTTTCTCACACCGATCACGACTCACGTAAGAATATAGTGTAAAAGTAATCACGACATCTCTTTTTGGGACGTTAACCATGCATAAGCCCCATATTTCTTCACCCAAACTATGTGGAATTTGATCTCTGCCTTAAAAGTAGAGTACGTTGGAAGCCTTTCTAAGGTTCAAGACCACCTTTAATTAATTCTTATCCATCCCATATGACATTAAACTATATCCTTATTATCTAAATACGTGGGTTTTGATTCCTTTTTAATGAGGATACGTAGTTATCCCATCTGTAGGTACAATCCCAACTTTGAAATAATCCTTGTCTTTCTGAATGAAAATAAACTTCAAGTGCCCCACTGAGTGGATTTGAAACCAGTATGGTCATCATAATGACCAAGAGATTTCTATGTAATGTATTGAAGGATACCATTGAATAAGAATCTATAATACATATGGATGATTCTCCATCGATGAAGAACCTCAAATACATATAAAATATTCTCTATATCCCATACATATATTTCATAGATTTCAAAATCTAAAGGAAAACTCATTTTCATGCTTGGTGAATTAATAAGGATTCATGAACATAACTTAAATCTATAAGAGAGTCTCGGAGTCGGCAATAATTCCCCCCAAAAAGGAGTGATGAGCCTGAACTACCATCCTCTCGACCAATGAAAATTATTAAGCCTCATCGTTCCACAACTAATGAGCACCTACCTTTGGAAAGTAGATCCAAGTGAATATAGAATCATTGGGTGTTTCTGGTTCTATGAATAAACCCATTAGAAACTAATTGGAAAGTTTGAACCTTAAACAAACAAGGTCATCCCCATTTCCAGACGAAACAAAAAAATTGTGAACCTGACGTGAATCCTTAACAAAGTTAAATGATGTTTTATTTATTTTTTAGGCCCCTATTAAACTCAATATCAGGGCCAAAAAAGCAATTAATAACATATGTGCTCATCCAAAAGATGTAGTCTGGCCAGACTTATCTTGATTGTGTCTGCTATATCAAACAGGCACTCTTTTCCAAGATCTCTCTGTAACAAAAAATGGCTTCTTTAAGGTTCAAACTTGTGAATTCCTCGGCCACTAATCCTGCTAAATCCTCGTCCACTCGGAGGATGACATCGTCTGCTCAGCATCTTCGACGCTGGGTCTCAAATGCATTGGTGAGGGAATATCGTCAACATGGTACCATCCCAACTCTGGAGGCCACTCGACAAGCCCTCCAAGTTAGCAACTCACCCTGGTTGTCCAGACAGTGACGACCAGTGGTCAAGAAGTAGGTGGTGCCAACCACCGTCTCCAACCGTTTTGGGTCTTTATCCCTGGAACACAACAACCAGTCCCTCCCATATTATAGGGAGGTGAATCAAGAGGTCACTCAAGGCCACAGTTCAAGAATACAGGAGTCCTTCCTGAGGACTCCCACCAATAATCGCCACCAGTCTCATGTGGTAGTGCACCCTCAACATGATGGGGGTATCACCTATAGGTGTTTGGCTTAGGTTCCTCAGACCTGAGCATGCAAGACGAACCATCAAAGGAAAAATTTGGCCAACAGGGAGCAGGTTTTTACCTCTGACCCCTCCAGAGAAGTCCATCAACCTAACATGATGGAAAACAACAAGCGGGAATATACACTCGTTCGTCCTAATTTCACTGCCCAGCAGACTCGTCTGGTAGTAACACACCAATCCCACCAGGCAATTATAGAGGAGTACTATAGGTAGGCACATACACCTATTTTTAAATCACCAGTCAGTCATCAGGCTCATCTGACTGCATCCAAAGAAGCCCGCCAACCAATTGTGGTGACCACCTATAAACAGGCACATACACCTTCCTACACTCATCAATTCTACTAGCAGTCTCGTCTACCAGTATTGAATGAAGTTCATCAATCATATCTGGTGGATAACAATCAGAAGGCACATACACCTTGAATTCATCAAGATAACCAACAATCTCGTCTGGTAGCACCTGGAGATATCAATTGGAAATCTCCAATGAAAAATAGGAGGCAGACACAACTTTCTACCCCCACACATGAGTACTGTCAGAATTCAATGGCAGGAAAAGGAGGATAGGAGCAGGAACACACACCTACTCCAAACATGGAGTGGACGTATATTCCTGTTCCGGTAGTATAAGTCACCAAGCACATTCTGAAAATAGTGAAAGAGCATAAGAAAATCCCTTCCCATATTCTGGATACCTATCAAAATATTATAACAACTCCAGTGACATCACAGGGAAAGAAACATAAATCTATCCCTATCAGTGGAGTGACTCATCAACATGTCACCCCGGAGCAGATACACACCTCTGTTCCAGTCCATGAGGGTCATGGGGCATACTCCCCCATGTCATATGGACAATAAAGTCGGGCACATACACCCGATTTAAATGGAGATAGTCCTCTTAACCCGACCATTTCTCTTGAGAAGGCACATACACCTGCCCATAATAACCACTTTTGTCAACAAGTGGTTTCCAAAGTGAGTAAGAAGGCGTCCAAGAAAAAGACCCATCCAGCACAGTTAAAAAATCAAGATCTGATCTGCAATAAGGCCTTGCTCAATTCTAGAGTTATTGAAGCCCTCAGACAATTATATATTACAACTCAAGATTTTACTCTCACATTTCAAAATTCTGGAAATCACAACAATAATTATGAAGTTCTTCATCAGACACTTACTCGTTAAGGCTTGCTTCATGACAATTTGGTCAATCTTGAAGCATCATCTTCAAATCAGAGCCACGATAACCCTCTGCGTGGCCAGAATACCAAGGAGCAAAAGGTTTCATTTTTTCTATAACCCACCATGGTGGTCCTCCCCATGATGATGAATTTGGATGTGAAAGTCCTCTCTGTAGTAGTAATTTGCATTTTCTGGAAAATTCTTCAATGGAAAATGAAGAAATGAGAAATTCCTCTTATCTTGAGGCACTTGAAAATGCGAAGATAGTCATGTCTGATGTCTTACCACTAGTAGGTGAAATACTTTCACAATCAGAAGATATCCCAGGGTGTAGGTCATTCTCCAAACCACCCCTAGGTCATTCATCTTCTAATTCGACAAATGAATTATTTTCCAATCTTGTTGAATCTAATGAAGCAACAAAGAAGAAACAACTTTGGTCCAATCATGTATAATATTCTTCATCAAATAACAAAGTGGAAGTGCTGAATATTAGAAAACAATTGGCAAAAGGTGAAATACCAGTCATGTTTTGGCCTTTGGCTGAATCTCAGTATGATATTCCAGAAACGTTGACAGAATATTGTATTCACAATATTCGTCTCAATATATGGAAAACTCTTTGTCACTTAAAAGATAAAATATTACCTTATGATGAATATCAAAATCATGTTAAGGTAATAGAAGGATTTCAATGCCAAATTTACTTGGCATCTCTCTATGTTTACCGACATCCAAAGGTTGAAAAGCAGCAGAGAGCCCTTTAGCGTACATGCCTTGGAGCATTAAAAAGGTTGTGCCGGTTAATTATCAAGGCCCCATCTGGTATTCATATCAGGGGATGGGGTGTTCATGGAGAATTTCATTTCACTATGCTCTCCAGTCAACAAAGCCCGCCAAAAGTGGTCTCATGCAATGTTATTTCCCATGGCTGGCCACAGCTAACTAGTTTTGTGTCTAATCAAAGGCTTGCTCAAGAACAAGCCTCAACTAGTTCTTCCCAAAGTCAGGCATATAAAGAACAAGTTTTCAAATTACTCTTGAATCAAGAAAATGAGAATATCGAACAGGCTTCTCGTTTAGAGCATGCGCATCATCAGATGACAGAGGTATCAAAAATAATCCAACGGTCATCTGAGCTAGGTGATTTGAGTGGATGTCGGATAATGCATCCGGCCAATTTTCGGACTAAAATCTGCAAAATCAGGAGAGCTTTTAAGAAAGTTTCAAATATAGCAGCTCAAGAGCCACCTCAACTTTCCAGTCTGGGGACTCTTTTAATCCAACCCTCGGGATCAACAGACAGGATTCAAGGAGTTGAGCAGGAAAAACAGGAACAACCTCAGTCCACCAGACTGGGGACTTTTTCAAATTCTCAATCTCTTCCTCAGTGAAAGTCATTATTCTCTCTATTAGGGAAGAATCCACAAGAGGAATGCAAAGCTGAATTATCAGGAAATTCCCCCCAAATTATGGTTCATCATGAATTTCTTGAGGGATCAACTAAACAAAAGGAAATGTATCATAAAGGACATAGAAGAAGACAGTATTGCAGAAACGCTGACAGAAGGGCTGCAATGCATTATGCATTGATAAATGTCATCAATGTCATTGTAACTAGTCCCCCAGAACATGAGGCTCAGTCAGAGGAATCCGATGAAGAAGTTCATGTTCAAGAGGCTGTATACACAGAAAGAAATGAAGGAGGTGTGCGTACCAGAAGCCAGAGGGTTGCCCAGAGTCAAGACATTCCTTCGGGTAATACCCTTACATACTCCAAAAAGGCACATGCCAAGAAAAAAGGGTAAAATTCAGGTTACATCCCACCCTACCTATGGAGAAGGCCAATCACTCTCATTAAAGGAAAGGTTCGCACAGCAAGTAGAAGAAATGAAGGAGTTAAGGAGCTTAAATTTAGAACTACTTCAAGGTAGTCTTCCTCCTAAGAATTCTGGAGTTAATCAATCAAGTGAATTTGTTGTAGCTATTGGGATGGATCAAGAATATTCCCCTTTACAGGTACACCCTCACAGGTCCAATCATATGGGTCATACGCGACAGCAACCGGAAATACTACCATTAGTGGTAGTACCGGTCGCCACACTCGTCCAAACTCCAGTTATTGCACCTGCTCAGGTCCAAGCTCAACCAGATGTTTCTTAAGCATTAATGACTACCATTGAGTCATTAACAGCTCGGTTGAAAGCTATGGAAGGATGACGTGCACCCGTTCAACCGGAAAAGAGATCTTACCCTGAATGGGTGGATGCAATTCCTCCCCCATCAAATTTTGTGAATACCATATTCCCAATTTTTAATGGTTCGGGAGATCTAGAACAACACTTAACAAATTTTGTTTCTCTTTGTGATCCTATGATGGGAACTCCTCAACAATAAGAAGTAGTTAATCTCAGGTGTTTTGTGCAGTCATTATAAGGACCTTCTTTTGTCTGGTATACAAGTTTTCAATTTCAGTCAATTACTGGGTGGGAAGATCTCTGTCAAAAATTCCTTCTTTTATTTTTCTCAACATTACCAAAGACAATGGATTTTTATCTTACCAATTGTAAAAAAATGTAAAATTAAATAGTTTCAAATTTCATTGCTCGCTGGAAGGGATTAACATATTCCTTAATTTTAGCACTCCCTCAAGAATATTTTTTTCCAATCTGTGTGGAAAATCTATGTGATGAATTACGCACACCATTGATCCCTGTGAAATACACAGGAGGGTTTTGATACCTTACATCAATCACTCAGTAGATATAAGACTCTATTATAGAGACTGGGGATAAAACTCGTGTAATTCCATCAGCTCCGGGAAGAAGAATAGGGAAAGAAGATACTACTACAGTTACAATTAAACAAGCACCTTTAAATGCTTACACTTTAAAACCTTCATCATATCAAAGGGATCCACCTCCTGAGCATCAAAAACAACATTCACCTCATCAAGATGATCAAATAGATCAAAGGCAAAAACAGTTTGAGGATTTAAAGAACAAAGTTTATTCTTTCCAGAATGAACAGGTTCCTAGTTACTTCATCTCGGCTCTGGAAAACAATCCGGTTCAGTTTCCAAGGCCTAAAAGGCCGAACAAGGAAGGGGATGAAGACCTACCCAACTATTTCCCTTTTCATCATATGTTCGGGAATCCCATTCAGGAGTTTTTTGTCTTCAAAGACCTCCTGCAAAAGATGGTGGACTCTAGAAAAGTAAAACTGAAAGGTTCTTCAGCCCACGTAGCATGTGTTACTGCTACTGATCCAGTGGAAGAAGGTGAGTGGCATGAAGTCAAAAGTAAAAATGCGCAGAAATATGATGATTGGATGGTCAGGAAAATGATCAACCGAACTCATGCCATTTTACAAAACACAATTAAATCAACCAATTGTTTCTTCTGCTATTTCTGCCACAGCAAAACTCACTTCATCAGAAGGAAAATACTCATAGAAGCGGTGTAATTTGAAGAAATAAGAGCAGTCAGAAGAAGACGAGATCATGTCAAAGCCTAAGTTGTCTTTGACTATGGATGATTTTATGCCATCTGCTTTAAAAGAACAGGCACCGCCCCACCAAATGGCACAGCCTGAACTGGTTCATCAGGAAAAATCTTCATCAGATGAAGAATTGATCTTTGGTTCTGTTAGCATGATTCATTTAACGGATCCCTATTCCAATGAAAGTTTTGATCATGATGAGCCTAAGTTCCCTATATCTAACAGAGGAATTGGAGGAAGAAACAAAGGTCTATAATATAGGGGAAGACGTGGACATTCCAGAAGCCACTATTTCAATCCTACCCCTGCTATAACTATATATGCAGTAGAAAATCGTGGATAATCCCTTCAGTGGGCTCAACAGGAACAAGAATGTTCTTCCGCACATGGAAGATTTGGTCCTGAAAAATTTATTTTTGAGGAACAGTTAGATGTTACACATTCTTCCTCTCATCAAATAGATAGACCTAGTCGGTCTAATCTACCGAAGCCAGGAGTGTTTCCAATTCCTGTCCGGATACAGGATGCATCTAATGCCAAAGAATCAACTTCCAAGGCACCTGAAAACCCAGATTTTCATGCTGGGAAACGCAGACCTTTGGACCAAAATTATGATGTATTGAAACAGTTGGCCCAAGTACCGGCCAAGTTATCAATTTTGGATGCCTTTAATCTATCAAATGATCTTCAGGAGGCGCTTATTAAGGCGTTTTCAAGTCCTCAGGAATTCAAAACTGAAATTGTTGCGGCTGAGGTCTACCATATAGAGAATGATCCTGCAGAATACCATGTAGTGATATCTTTTGCAGATAAAGATGATTTTGTACATGTACATATCAAACCTTTGTATCTATCTAGAAAATTCAATGACATAGACATCTGATGAGCTTTCATTGATAATGGCTCAAGATTCAACCTCATTCCTATTCATACATTTCGTCGATTGGGGATCACTGAATCTGATTTATCTCCTTCTACATTTATGTTGCAAGGATATGATAAGAATGAACAAGAACCTCTGAGCGAGATTACACTCAGAATTCAGTTTGGAGACCTTGTGTCTAATTAAGATTTCATGGTTGTTTGTCAGGACACAGCCTTCAACATTTTTCTTGGAAGACCTTGGATACATCAACATGCGGTCGTACCTTTGTCATACCGTCAATGTCTCAAATATTGTTTCAATGGTCAAATTGGGACATTTTATGGTGACAAGGCCCCATTAAAAACGTGTGAATCTCAATACATTGAGGCGGAATTTTATCACATGGAGGAAAAGGAAAAATCCACGACAAAGAAGGTCACCAAAATTAATGCTCCAAATGGTTTGGAAAAGATTTTAGTAAACCCATTCATACATGTGAGTACAGATTATGTGTTTCCTATCAGTCAAATTGACAGGATAGGCCTAAATCCAAACACTCTTATGGAAACTTCCATAATGTCAATTATGGAAACCAAGCCAGATAGCATGGGAGAAATTGTTGATTCACCAAGTAGTGATGAAATCTTAAATGGAGATGTCTTTATTTCATCTGTTGAAATTCAGAAATTCAATACTTCACCAACCAAGCCAGAAGAAGTTATAGCAATACCAGAGGAAAACAATGATGTTTATTCTCAATCAATCATCTCCTCTCTATCACCCCCGGAATACCCTTCTTCATCAATAGGGTCAGAAATGGAAGCCTCTTCTTCAAGATGTTCAAATTTTAACTTCTCCCCTGACCATGGAAATTCTGCTTCATCATCTACTATGCAAGTAGAAACAAAAGAAGTAACACATATTGAAGAAGAATAATAAGATATTAGGGATGCTCCTCAAAAATTTGAAGTGGGTATCTCTACCACTATGGATGAACTCAGAGAAATAAATCTGGGTACAAAAGAAGATCCATGCCCCACTTTAATTAGTGCAGCCATGACTCTTGAAGAGAAAGAAATGTATACTTCATTTTTAAAGAAAAATTGAGATGTATTTACTTGGAATTATACAGAAATGCCAGTTATTGATCCCGATGTTTCCACTCATCATTTGGGTTTTCTAGAAGAACATCGAGGATTCAAGCAAGCAGCAAGAAGAACACACCCAACTTATTCCTCCAAAATTGAAGCTGAAGTTGATAAGCTTATCAAGGATAAATTCTTCAGAGAATTTCAATATCCCAAATGGTTGGCTAATATTTTCCTTGTGAAAAATAAGAATGGACAAATTAGAGTTTTCATTGACTTTAGAGATCTTAATCGGTATTGTCCTAAGGATGATTTTCCAGTTCCGATCATAGAACTCTTAATTGATGAAACAGCTGGCTAAAAATCTCTTTCCTTCATGGATGGTTACTATGGGTACAATCAAATATGAATGTCCCCATAAGATGAGGAGTCTACAGCCTTCAAATCTCCTCAAGGTGTGTTTTTCTATCAGGTAATTCCCTTTGTCCTAAACAATGTAGGTGTAACACTTCAATGTTCCATGCACCATATCTTCAAACCCTTTTTAGGGAAATTTTTTGAATGTTATGTGGATGATTTGGTGGTTAAATCTAGACAATGTTCTGATCACTTGGCCGATCTAGAAATCATATTCAACAAACTTCGACAACATAATTTGAAGATTAACACCTTGAAATGTGCTTTAGGGGTAACCTTAGGAAAATTTATCGGCTTTGTTGTACGCCATCGTGGTATTAAAGTTGATCCTGAGAAGAAAAAATCAATCCTTAACATGTCACCTCCTAGAAATTTGATGGAATTAAGAGGACTTCAAGGACACTTGGAATATATTCGGTGTTTAATTGCCAATTTGGAAGGAAAGTTATTACCCTTCACCAGATTAATGAAGAAGGGAGTCACCTACCAGTAGACTGAAGAATGTCAAGAATCATTCGATATCCTCAAGAAATATCTCTTGAGTCCACCGGTATTAATGCCACCTATTGAAGGAAGACCACTTATTCTCTATATGACAGCTTTAGAGTGATCATTGGGTGCCTTCCTTGCCCAAAAGAATGATGCTGGGAATGAAAACAGCCTTTACTATCTTAGTCAGACTATGCTTGAGGCAGAAACTCGATATTCAAGTATTGAAAAGTGCTGCCTAGAATTAATATTTACAGTTCAGAAATTGAGACAGTATTTGCAACATCATGTGGTCCAATTGTTATCTCACAATAATCTGCTCAAATTTATCCTTAGTCGTCTAATGATTACAGGACGTCTGGAAAGGTGGGTGGTTATTTTGCAGAAGTTTAATATCCATCATGTGTCTCAAAAGGTAATAAAGGGACAAGATCCTACCGATTTCCTTGTTGAACACCCATCTGTAGAAGATACATATTTAAATATTGAACTTCCTGATGAGGAAGTCTTCTCTATTCAAGATAATCCTAAAATATGGGAAATTTACTTTGATGGTGCCTTCATAAGTCCAACAGGGAAGAAAATGGAATATCCTAAATTCAAAAAAGTTGGGTTAGGAATCGTGATTATTTCCCCGGAAAAGGAAGTGCTACCCTATTCCTTATTATTGTTGGAAGGCGGTACAAACAATGAAGCAGAATATCAAGCTCTCATCACAGGCTTGGAATTAGCGCTTCAGGCACAAGTGAATCACTTAAAGGTAAAAGGTGATTCAGATTTGATAATCAAACAAATAAATGGGGATTATTCCATCAGAAAGGAAGATTTAATCCCTTTGTGTGATTATGTCAGAGAGTTAATGTGGGAATTTCCCTCGGAACCGACATTTTCTTATGTCTCACGATCACAAAATTCCTAATATGATGCACTGGATAATGTATCTACAACCTTGGAAGATCCAAATCAGGACCAAACAATCATCAGTATTTCCCACTGTCATATAGTATCACCTTTTGTTCAAATCAGAACAGAGGAAATCAATGAAATCAGTCTCATTTATGAACCATATGGTCATGTTATAGGATGGATGACACCTATCAGGTAATACCTTCAAAATGGAACACTCCCACCTGATAGAGTCGGGAAAGAACAAGTCTGGTGACTTTTGGTCAATTTTACTCTTTATGATAGCTCAGATCACCAAAAAAATCTCTACAAGTGAGGTTTTGATGGAATTATCTTCAAATGTATTGATGGTGAATAGAAAATGGCTATCATGAATTAAGTACATTCAGCAGTTTGTGGTGCCCACCAGTCTGGACATAGACTTTCTGGTCAAATTTGAAGGCTTGGATAATTCTGGCCTTCAATGATGCAAGATTGTGTTTATTTCACTAAGAAGTGTCATTCTTTCCAAGTATGTGCCAACATCATTCATCAACCCCGGGAGTTTATTCATACGGCTAAATACACCTGGCCATTTTCTATATGGGGAATGGATGTAGTAGGACCTTATCCTCCGGCTACAGCTAAGCAGTTTAAGTATATTCCTACTACTACTGACTTCTTTTCCAAATGGGCAGAGGAAATACCTATCAAATAATTTAGTTCTAAAATCATTGTTAGCTTTTTCAAGTCCAACATCATTACCAGATTTGGTGTTCCTCATACCATATTGACGGATAATGGCACCAACTTTTGTTCATCCGAGGTAAGAAAATTGTATCAGGAATATAATATCAGATATAACCATTCATCTTGGTATCATGCAGCGGCCAATGGTCAAGTATAGGATTTAAATAAGACTCTTTCAAACATAATTCAAAAGATGGTGGATAAAGATAGGAAGTCATGGCCTGAAAAAAAAATTCATGCTCTATGGGCTTATCAGACTACCACCCGCACTGCTACACGATCAACTCTATATTCATTGGTATATGGAACAGAATCAGTCTTGCCTATTGAATTCCAATTACCTTTTCTTAGAGTCTCCATTTGTTACCATTTATCTACAGATGAAAAATCTCAAAAGCTATTGGATGAATTGGAACAACTAGATGAAAAAAATATTGTGCACACTACACCATTTAGAAGTCTATCGGAATCAAATAGCACGAGTTTTTAATAAAAAAGTTTGTCTTTGTTCATTCATTCAAGGAGAATTGGTATTAGTCCTCATAACCCCAATGACACTAGGAAAGAAGCCTCCAAAGCTTGAGCTAAAGTGGGAAGGACCTTACTCAATACATAGGGTCTACTCCAATGGAGCTTATTCTTTAATCTCAATGGATGGAGAACTCATTACAACTCCAACCAATGCAAGATTCTTGAAGAAGTATTTTGTGTTACAAAAATACACCCATTTTCCTTGCTGTAGGAAATTAAACTGTATATCCCCCTCTATTATCCAACATGACGTTAAACTGTGCATCATCTGAGCTGCAGGACATTAAACTACCAAGCACCCCATGTCTGTGACACATGACATTAAACTATGATCGTCGCATGCGCAATTGTCTTTTAAACTTTGTTTCTATGCATGACCTGGGAAAATAACCATGCATTAGCCCCACACCATCCTTCGTGGTTGCATCTTTCATGACACGATCACCAGGTTTGTTGATGCCTCTTGTTTCTCGCACCGAGCATGACTCACGTGATCTTAGATTAAGCTTCGACCATGACATCTTCTCTGTGATGCTAACCATGCTTAAGTCCCAACATCATCTTCGGGTCATTTTCCTCAAGTACACCTTGATCACCAAATCCCTATCAATTGAACTATGTGGAATTTGATCCTTGCCTCCTAGGCCGGGTACGTAGGTAACCTCCTGAGGTTCAATCCCAAAACCACTTTCTTCACATCGATTCACATCCATCCCATATGATGTTGATCCGTGAAGCCCCCATCAACCATCTTATTCATATCAGTTCACTTTATTCCTACATGACATTAAACTGTGGGTGTCCCATCATCCTAGCTATATGACGTTAAACTATGTAGTCCCCCATTGTCCTTGCTGCAAGACATTAAACTGCATAGTACTGGTCCATGCATATAACCTTAAACTATTTTCAATTTTGTCTTGTATGAAAATAAACTGCAACAATCCATGATACCCTCACTCGAGATGAATCATCATTGACATGGTCTCCAACCATGTCATATTTCAAGAACTATGTATGGCTTGATTCTCACCCTTATGAGATATGTAGTGACACCCAAGTCTTTAATCTTGGGTCCAGCCATAATTGCAATAAAGTCCTCTTTACCCCTCATATGTACGAACCAAATCTGTACAAAGGGTATTTTAGGAACTATGTGCAGCTTGATTCTCATCCTCATGGGATCTGTTGGAATTCTCGAGCATTCCTCAAGTTCAGCCCCGGGCCTTTAGACCTAACCCCAAACTCCACTTTAGGTCCCTTGGCTGAAAAATCCCCCTGGGAGCACATGGTGTGATATGGAACACCCTGGTCTTTATTTACATTAGGTTTATAACAAATGCATAATTTGTATCCCTCACTATGGTCTAGGATCTATGACCCTAAACTAAGATCTTCCATGCTCTCGTCCTGTATGATGTTAAACTATATTTCAAGAACTATGTGTGGCTTGATTCTCATCCTAATGAGATATGTATTGACATCCAGAATCTCAATTCAAGACCCAGCCGCAACATTATAACAATAATATTCATGGTCTACATAACCCTTTTCATTACTTCTGGATGCAAAATGTCTGATACCTGAGAGTTATTTTTCCTGACTATGCAGCACATGCCCTTAGGTGGCCTTGCATAAGTTGTCTACATAATGGACCTGCCAGCCAAAAGATGCTAATATTTGACTATGCAGCTTATGCCCCAGTTGGCCCTGCATAATTCAACCTCCATAATGGGTTTGTCAAGTAATGGTAAATTCATTCTTAGGATAATCCTCTTTTTTCCCTATTGGTCTTAACAGTGATATGTAGGGATCTGCAAAAAAATGTCATCCTTAACATATTTGTTCCATACATTTTTTTCATGATCTGAAAGTATTCAAGTCTATGGTTTACATTTTCCTCCTTCTCTATATGTTCAGAGAAATATGAAATAACCTTGGACCACTTGACCATATGTCATATAATGTTTCTATATCCAGTTTTAGTCATATGATTAAAAACCACAGATACCTTTTTTCCTACATTTGGGTCATACCTTCATAGAAGTCACATTCCTCTAATTATTTGACAATTCTGATTGGAAATATCCTCTACATATTCAAGTACCTTTCTTCATAAAGCATACTCTATGCTTTGGAAATTTTGAATCTCCATAAAACTTTCTTCTTATTTTACCAATAGAAATTAAAATTTCTGAGATTTCTTTTTCCCGACTATGCAGCACGTTCCATTAGGTGTCCTTGCATAACTTTTCAACATGACAGATCTTTCAGCCAAAAGATACTACTATTTGACTATACAGCATATTCCCTAGTTGGCCCTGCATAATTCAGACCCCATAATGGGTTTGTCAAGTATTTGTAACTTCATTCTTAGAAAGGACTTCCTCTAATTGCTTTTAGCTCTTTTCCCATGTCATTCCTCATATTCAAAATTTCTCAAGTCACAGTTTACAATTTCCCCTCTCCATACTTGAATATGGTAATATGTTTCCAAACAAATTATCAAGAATTGAGTCAATATCATCCATTCAGTCAAAGCTATTTGACCTTAAATATTATCCGTTTTATAGTCCAACATGCATGACTTTAAACTTCCAATAACAAAAGACATGGTACTCATTAAATTGGGAACTTATAAAGGGTACTCTGAACAAAAGTCAAGTCCCAACACGCTAAACGTACATTTTATATGATTTAGGAAATATTGAGCAATAAAATGATACAAAGTTTGTGGGTTTGTTTATATAACTCTAGTAAAAATCAAAATATGTTTACTAGTCCCATTTTCTTAGTTAATAATAAGATAAATTATCAAGAAAATAAAGGTACATATGATTTAAGATGAACTGTTTTTCATTGATGAACAAGATTAGAAGAACATCCACATGCTAGAGTCTCTTCTCTTTTTTTCAGAAATTACAGAATACTTTCAACATGATTTCTCATCTGTTTCACAGAATCTCGAGCTTCATCAGCAGCCACTTGAAGTTCATTTACTCGACCATCTTCACTCTCTTCAGCTCGACAAAGTGCTTCTTTGGTATCTGTGATGGCTTTTATACCATCCTCTTGGACTTCTTCCAACGAATTATGAAGCTGGTCAAGCTCCCCAGTAGCAGCATATAGCTCTTCTTGAAGGTGCAACTGCTGGACAATCTTCTCCTTGATCTTCTGCTTCAGTTCCTTCAGCTTTGCAGCATGATCAGCCTTAGCTCGGAACACTGCAACCTAAAATTCAATGATATTGGTCAGAAATCTAGCTCTGATCAGGTCTTGACGACACCTTTTCTCTTGCTCCCTCCTTTGAATGACTTTTTTCACTATGACATGGATTTATTGATATCCCAAACCACCAAGCCCCAGCATCTGTGCGCCGAACTTGCATGCCATAGACCCTTGATTTCTCCAGCTTTACCTTAGAGCTGGATCCTCTTTCATTTTCATATCCAACTCTAAGGGAGGACTTTTTTTATGCTCATTTCCATCACAGATTCCAACGAATGTCAAAGGGTAATACCTTAGGCACAAATAGGGTCACCTTTTGAAGAACATCAAAAAAAATTGATGAAGGAATGGACTAGGATCCCATTTGGAGTGAGGTGCTCAAGTTACTTACTCGTTGTGCAAGTCACTTGCATACCACCTACGCTTCATGCAGCTCACTTGTGCGCCCTATTTGATTTTTCACCCAAGGTGCAAGGTGGACTATAAATATCCCCTGTGGGCCCCCATTTTAGGGACGGATTTTCCAAAAGTCAAATTCTAGCTCTGGTCACCCAATTCTTCAACTCAACTCTTCCGAAATATTCTAAGGTAACTTTTTACCTAGAATGGTAGACTTAAAGGAGTTGGATAAGGCCTAAGTGTTTATAATTCATCAACACTTGCACGTCTAAGTATCTGTACCTCCTTAAAAATGGAAACACTTGTGTGCCACCCTTCCCTTTCGATGAAACTTTTACACCGCCCTTTTGAAAATATCTTAGGATAATACTAAAGGCTTGAGTTAAGTCTCGCCCAAGTATTACCCTACAGATTCTTCGTCGCCCAGGTGAACCCATGCCGCGCAAGTACACTTGTGCGGCCAAGACTTGCATGCCAAATTACTTGTGTGACCTACACTCACACGCAAACTTTATTTGTGTGCCTCTCTCCTGTTCACCTTTACTCTTCAAGATATTTGCCCTCAAACCCCTTTTCAAAGCCATTTATTGCATGGTTCCTTTGTTTTCTTCCTTATGTGAAAGGAGTTCTGTGAGAACCTCTCCCAAAACCTCGTGACTTACAAAATTTATGACACTATGATTAGAGGTTTCCTCTATATAACCTCATCCTTTAAGATGAGAAAATCGTTTGATTTAGAGCAACCTCCTCAGGAGTAAGCCCCAAGTCCCCTTAACCTAGGCCTCCTTCTCAAGAGTAAGCCCCAATCATAATTTCCATTAACATTGGGCCTCCTTCTCAGGAATAAGCCCCAATCATAATTCCTTTAATTTGGGCCTCCTTCTCAGGAGTAAGCCCCAAGTTACAAGTCCCATTTTATTTGGGCATCCTCCTTAAGAGTAATCCCTGGGTTAAAAATCCAAATATCCATAAAGTACAAATACCTTTATGGACCTTACTCCTGGTCTTCTTTCCTGAAGTAAGTCCCGGTCTTCATCTACTTGGGTAGTCATACATATGTAAGCCCCACATCATTTATTGTGACTGCATATTTCGTGGAACAATTGTCAGGTTTATTGATACCTTTTGTTTCTCACACCGAGCATGACTCACGTGAGCTTAGAGTGTAAAAGTAATCACGACATCTCTTTTTGGGCCGTTAACCATGCATAAGCCCCATATTTCTTCACCCGAACTACGTGGACTTTGATCTCTACCTTAAAAGTAGAGTTCGCAGGAATCCTTTCTAAGGTTCAATCCCATATTTCATTAATTCGTTTCTGTCCCATATGACGTTAAACTATATCCTTCTTATTGAACTAAGTGGGTTCTGATTCCGTTTTAACGAGGATACGTAGGTAGCCCATCTGCGGGTATGATCCCAACTCTGAAATAATCCCTGTATTTCTGAATGAAAATAAACATCAAGTTCCCCACTGAGTGGCTTTAAAACCAGTATGGTCATCATAATGACCAAGATATTTCTATGAAATGTATTGAAGGATACCATTGACTAAGAATCTCTAATACATATGGATGATTCTCCATCAATTAAGAACCTCAAATACATATAAAATATTCTCTAAATCCCATACATATCAATCATCGATTTCCAAATCTAAAGGAAAACTCATTTTCATGTTTGGTGAATTAATAAGGATTCATGAACATAACTTAAATCTATAATAGAGTCTTGGAGTAGGAAATAATTCCCCCCAAAAGGTGTGATGAGTCTGACCTCCCATCCTCTCGACCAATGCAAATTATTAAGCATCATCAGTTCACAACTAATGAGCACCTACCTTTGGAAAGTAGGTCCAAATGGATATAGAATCATTGGGTGTTTCTGGTTCTATGAATAAACCCATTAGAAACTGATTGGAAATTTTTAACCTTAAACAAACAAGGTCATCCCCATTTCTAGAAGAAACAGTTCCATACCATGTGAACATTTATAAAAGTCCATCTTCCTATTATTTGATGTATTAGAAACATCACCAAAGTTTACATTATTAATCATATATCCTAATATCTGATTTGGAATAATCTTAATATCTTCCTCTCCAGTTATTATCCAATTTCATTTCCCATAGTCACCAAATTTTCTATTAGATTAAATGTTAACCCATTTTCTTATGGTTCCCTCCATTTACTAAAACCAAAAATCATAGTTTGAGCAACATTTATCATAGTGAAAAACCACATAATCATGAAAAATAACTTATATAATGTCTAAATCATGATACATAATTCTTTAATCTATTACATCTTAGTTTTTTCCTAAGTTATTAAATGTCATCCTACATGATAGTTTGTAAAGAGTTTTTGAATTCCCAAAGCATATCCCCCAGGAGTGTCAAACCAAGTGTGTAGCAAGGCCCTTTATCGTGCACTAGTTTTCGATTGAGTCTATCTCAATATGGTGTTTTTTGGGTTGTTACCCCTATATAAATCTATTCTAGATCTACACCCGCTTGTAGTATCTGTACATAGATGTATTTCTAGGAAACCACTCGCTCTATCTTTTACCAAAATTCCAGGATATTTTCCTAAACATTAACTCATCCTTATAATTATCCTTATAGATATTCCTATACATATCCTTAAGAATATATCTATGGATATCACTAAATTTTTCTCATCATAGTTTCCAAAGGATGACTAAATATTTCCTTTGATACCAACTATAGAAACCCAGGATTAACATACATGTATATTACATCATTTAAGAGGAATATTCAGCATATTACAAAAATCCACTCCCTATGGCCATAATATTTATTTTCTTTGGAAACATGGAATGCATTCTTCTATTTTGGTGAAAGATCATAACCATATCTTTAAATATATTACCCTTTAGTACTCCTACTTAATAACCTTTCTACATATTCTAGGGAAAGGAAACATAAGAAAGGTGTGATATCAGATGCTCATTACGGGTAAATAAGAAGATATGTAAGTATAATCATGAGCATATGTATATGAGAACATAATTGTATCATTATAATATCATACCCTATACATCAAAGATCATAATCAAGATTAATAGCATAAATATTGACATTTCATAAGATATAAATTATAAGTTAATCAGGAGCATAATACATGAAAGAATAACATAGAAATAAGACATGGAATTGGGGCATAAACATTATCTTATAACATTTTGAACATGTATAAGTAGAAACAAGATCACTAATTAAGTTTAGGACATTAAATTATACCCTCGAAAAAACTTATGGACGTGAAACTAGGTCTATGAATAACATTTTGGACATGTAATCATGTTCATGTATAACATTGTGAACATGTAATCAGGTTCACACATAAACTTATGGAAATGATACCAAGTCAATGCATAACATTATGAACATGTAATCAGGTTCAAACATAATATTATGAACGCGTAATATTGTTCACTCATAACATTATGAACATGTAATCAGGTTCATGCATAAACTTATGGACATACAACCAAGTCCATTAATAACATTGTGAACATGTAATTAGGTTCACGCATAACATTGTGAACATATAATTAGTTTCATGAATAACTTTTTTAACATGTAATCAGGTTCACGCATAACATTTATACTCATGAGTCATCCATCATTACCTAATTCATTGGAGGGAGATATAGGTGACACCCATCACATAATAAAATCATACATACATGTTCCACAAGCTTATAAAAAAATCATCATATCATAACCCATGAAATAAAATGGGTATCATAAAAATTTTATCATATAATTACTTATGTAAAAGAGATAGGTATCATAATAATTTAATTGAAGAATAATCTATTAGAATAAGTGGATCTCAAAATCATATATGTGGGGAAGATAAATGGGTGTCATAAATATTATTCCATCAAAACATAAACCATTCAAGAAAGAATATAAATGGTATTCTTGGATCATATCCCCAATAAGGCATGAATAACACCAATAGATTTTGTCTTAGATGAGAAATAATTTTGAAAGATCATTTGAAAACATTTCTTGAGGAAAATATCCTTTATTCTTTGAAGAATTATTTTTAAAACATAAATCCTTTTGAAAACCATTTTCTTTAAAAATAAAATCTCTTTGAAAACATATAAAGAAATACTAAAAACATTTTGAAATCCTTTTCCTTGAGAATGTATTTGAATACTTATAAAGAAATATTTAAAATATTTTGAAAACATTTTATTTGAAAATAGCATTGAAACATTTAAATTAATCTTTAAAAAACACTTCTTGAATCATAAAAAAATAAAACCTTTTTTATTTGAAAATTAATTTAAAAGCAATAAAATTTTAGAATATTAGAAAAAAATTATTAAAAATGAACATTTTAAACATTCAAAGGAGGCTTAAATGAGAGTACGGTCATGATGGCGGATAAATCTGTACATTTCTAACATTCCTTTTGTGTCGTAAAATATTTAGAAAAGTGCCTCGATTAGAAAACAACAATAAGATTACTTTTTAAAAACTCTTTTTTTAAAAGGTAAATCATGGGTAAAAATTTATTTTAAATATCATAGGAGAATATTATAATATTTCTGAAACATATTTATAAAACATGGTTTTGAAAGACCACATATTTCTAATCTAAGAGAGTGATAAAGTCATATTTTCTTAAAAAACATTCTTAATTATCTTAAGTAAAAAAAGAGCGTAAAATGGTACCAATACATGAATATATTATGTATAACCACATGAGAAGAAAAATCATGAGAGTTATTGAGATATGGATCATAATATTTCATCAATGGAAGCATAATCATAAAGAATCCTGATAAATGATGAGATTTTAGAAATAAATTGTTACCACTTTGGTAACATTGAATCATAATCCCCATGAAAGAATAAAATTAAATGAAGCATAAAATATAATTAAAATAATGGGATTCATTATATAACATACAAGATATATTATATACACCCCATATAAAAATATAGGTTCATAACATGGCATGTATCTCAAAGAAGAAAAATTGATACAAAAAATACTTTACCGATTTGGTAACTTTTGAGCCATAAACCCCATGAAATAAAGATCACAAAATGGATATGTAAATACCCATAGATTTAAATATAATAAACATATAATACATTCATGGTTAGTATATATACCATACAAAATAAATGAGTGGTGAATAAGGTATAAGTCTCACATAAATAAAAGTGAGACGAGAAAACCCTTACCTTAAGTCTTAACTTTTTTCATACACTTTAAAACCTCCTATATAATAAATATAATTTTATTATACATATAAAAAATAATAATGTTATTGTATATAATATAATATATGATTTATTTATGACTTTATATTACCTTTTTATTAACAACTACATGTTAATGTTACGTTTCGGGTAATATCCGATTTGTTTTTCGTGTGTTTTGACTTATTATTCATAATCCTCTTAATTATATCATGATTTACTTATATAAAAAATTTAAAAAATAATATAAATATCATATATATTCATTATATAAATATTTATAATAATCTATCAAATATATAAATATGAAATGGAATACACCGTTCATGGAGACGGTAGATCGTATGTACGCATTAATGTTGTTTCCATTTTTTTGTCATATTGAAAGAAATGTAAATGACATATATGTATGTATATATATATATAATATCATTAAAATATCATTATTATTCCATATATATCATATACTTTCACTAAAACCATCCTTAATACATTCCATTTAAATTGTTAATGAATCGCATCGCTTTGAGGAGGCGGTAGTCCACCCGTCCACAAGCAAAGTTATCGTATTTACACAAAATGGAAATCAATAAGGTATTTTTTATATAATAAATAAATAGGAATAAATACATTATAAATATCATATATATCATATAAAAACACTATGACCTTCAAAATTCTCACCCATTAGAGGTGGTAAAGAAAAAACGAACAACATCATTTCGTGGGGCGGTAGTCTACCATACACATGAATGGTATGTTCATCACCCATTAGATGGATGTTTGTGTAAGTATAGGTTGAAACCTTAGAATTAAAAAAACATAGTATATTGAGTATAATGATTTTATTATATTATCATGGAATGAGAAGAGTTTAGGGGGTGGAGAATGAAAATAAAACAAAAGAGATTGTGGAAGGATGTTACGTCTTCATTGGATAACTCATCTTGGTTTTCCCCAAAGGGCTTACTTGGTTGGATTTCTGCCAAAATTTAGAAATCTAGGATAAAGTGAGGGATTTTTTTGGATATTTTAGTAGATTTTTTCTGATACAAATGGATTTAGATGTGTGAATAAGTGGGAGGGGTGAGTTCCGTTTTATAGTGGAGGAGGAGAGGCATTCTTGTAGATTTTTAAAAAGGGAATTCCACCCATGTTTTTCCCATATAAAGTGAATAAAATAATGATAAAAAAATTATATAAGGTATTATAGGGCCAAAATATGAACATAAATTTTATTTTGAACAATTTTAAGGGTCATTTTGGGTCGTACGTTTAAGGTTTAGACCTTTATTAAACTAATTTATCTCTTAATCGCTATAATTAATTTTAATAACATTCACAAATATTTTAAAAAAAAATTGATTTTCACTTATTTTTATTCAAAATATGGAATCCATTTTTCCAAATTAAAAATATATATTTGGCATAAATTAATTTAAAATTAATCCCGCAGACGTGTCGTGACAGCGGGTTTTTTAAGTGAAAATGTTTAAAAATTGTGAAATGTTTTTATATCCAATTTCAATGTGAAATTGGTTTCAATTACCTAAATTGGATTAATTTATGTAAAATTGATCTGATTAAACTTTAAAATATAATTAAAATATAATTTAACTATATAAATAAATTACATGAAAAAGCATTTTTTAATTAAAATTCAGAATTTTTCACTATTTATCAAAAAATGAAGTTTTTCATTAAAATACATAAAATTAACCGTAATATAATTTTAAAATTATAATTTCAAAAATTAATTTTATTTTATCAAATTAAATTTCTAAAAATTTCTAAAATAATTTTATTATTATTCATAGAATGACATAAAAAGATGTTCATTTGAGAAAATAGAATTTTCAAACAGAAAAAAACTTTACCAAAAATTAAATGTTTTATTATAAATATGTTTTATTTATATAAAACCATTATAAATAATATTTAAAAATTATTTATTAATATTTATATTACTAAGTTTATCATATAGGTTATAATTATCACATTTAAATCATTATAATAAAATGTTATTTTGTAGAAACTCGGTGTTGCATGTAACGCAGGCCAAGTCATTTTTGTGTGTAGTACAAGATGATCTTGGTGTAGTGTATAAAAAAATATTATTTTGGTTTAGCATACAAATAAATAATAACCTTTTGATTTCATAAAACAAAAACTATATTCATTGTTGTGTGAAATGAAAAATATCAAAAATTTAAATTAATTCGATAAAAATTTCACAAAATCTCAGGGTGTTTCAACATCACTACCTTGAGGAGACCTTGGAAAACAGTCCTAAAATCCATTGAAATATCATCCCATTTCTACTCAAGAATAGGTAACTATTGTCAAATCTTAGTTAGTCACTAATGTTCTACCTTCAACTACTGATAAGTGGAACACCTCATGACAAAACCATCTAACACATGTTTCATCCTCAGCCACTAATACTAATGGTTTAAGTCATGATACATATTTGTAACACCAAGATGAACTGCCCAAACTAAGGCATGAAAATCCCACATCATCTCTTAGAGTATTTCTAATAGAACCCATACGCAACCATGAATATGTAGAATTTTATCCTCATCCATAGTCCAACTAGGTGGCAGGTCCTCTCTTACCACACTCTCCCATAGGACTAGGCCCTCAAAATCTGATAATTTTCTCATCCTCACTCTATCTAGAAGAGTAGATGTCATAGATAAATAAGAAAGAAAGTTATGACACTATCCATCCTACACCTCCAAGTTCATCTCTGAGAATAAGGCTATAATCTACCACTCACTAATGTCCTACTGAACTACTTATATTTAAGTCATCCTACTCACTACATCGGAAACTACATTGCCTTTACCCAGATTATAGGCAAGCTCAAAGTCAAAATATTGAAAGTACTTCACCCACCTTCACTGCCTCAAATTCAAGTCACATTTTTTAAATATATAATTGAGGCTTTTGTGGTCTGTGTACACCACAAATTGCTCTCCCAGTAAATAGTGCCTCCAACAACACAAGGCAAGTACAACAGTAGTTAACTCTATATCATGTGTCACTTAATTCCTCTCATGTGGCCTCAATTGAAAAGACTCATATGCCATTACTATCTCCTCTTACATCATAACTTCTCCTAGCCCGATACTTGATGCATCGCAATATGATTCGTAATTTCTCTCAGGCTCTAGCAAAATCAGAACTGATTCTAAAGTCACTCTCCCTTTCAACTCCTAAAAGATTGTCTCATAGTTATCTAACCATAAAAACTTTACACCCTTCATATTCAATCCCATCAATGGTTATTTAAATAATGATAAGTCCTATAATAAATTCCTATAATACCTAGTTATCCCCAAGAAGTTCCATATGTTAAATACATTCTTGGGATACACCCAAGAAACTACATCACTCACTTTCTCTAAGTCAACTAATACTCATGAATCTAAGATAATATGAACCAAGAAGTGAATCTTATCCATCCAAAAATGGAACTTTGTGAGATTATCATATAATTGATGATCTCTCATTGTATAAAAAACAATATCAATATTTTTGGCATGGTCATGTTGATTGTGAGAATACACCAAGATATCATCCATGAATACCACCACAAACGAGTTAATATAAGGATGGAAAACTCAGTTCATCAGCACCATGAAAACTGTTGGTGCTTTTTTGAGATGAAATGGAATAACCAGATACTAAAATATGCCATAACTACTATGAAAAGTTTTACAATGTATGTCTGAAGGTATAACACATACCTGGTAATAACCTTGCCTCAAATCAATCTTTGATAGATATTGAGCTCTTTGATATGGTTGAATATATCATCTATCAGAGGCAATGTATACCAGTTATTAAATTTCAACTGGTTTAATTTTCAATAATCCACACATATCTGGAGGGTATAATCCTCTTTTTCTGTAAAAAGGACCAGAGAACCCCATGGAGATTTATTGGGTTGTATAAACCCCTTTCCCTCCAAGTCCTCTAGTTGTATCTTGAGCTCCTATAACTTGGTAGTAGCCATCCTGTAAGGAGGAATGGACATCAGTGAATCTCTTGGAACCATCTCTATTAATAAATCCACCTATCTTCTAGGTGTTAAACTAGAAAATTCATCTGGGAAAACATCCCTAAAATGATCAACCATTGGAGGAAAATCTTCCTAACATGCTCCTCAGTCATATTGATATAAACTACCAATCTGGGTTGTCATCCCACCCATCCCATAATGCTCATTTCTAGATATACCTGCTTGGATATCCCATTCACCTTTGGTAATAAAAACTCCACCCTCTATATATGTGAGGGTCACCCTTCGATGATAATAATCAATGTTGTCTTGATAAGAAACTATCCAGTCCATCTTGAGTAAAATGTCAAACCCTGACATCTTGAGAAAAAAAAGATACCATATAAAGTGACACCCACCAATATTAATGTGTAATTCCCTAAACTATCATACATCCTCTATTCTTATCCCCAACGGAGTATCAATCATCATAACACCATCAAAAAATTGTACAATGATCCCAAGGCTCTCCACCACAGGTACATATATGAAACTATGTGATTCACATGTACCAAAAAGAAAGTATACAAGAGTATAAGCTACTATGATCATACCTCTCACCATAGACAGCCCGACACTTTGATCCATAGGTGTAGGTTGTATATAATATATTTGGCCTGAACTGCAGCCCTGTGAAACAACCTCACTACCCAAAGTTGGCCCACATTACTGTCTAGGTACAATTGGTGTCCGTCTACCTCAGCCATAAACACCACCTCAGCTTGAATGACTGGGACACCTCTAGATTATAGCCTGATGTGGATATATGAATCCCTCTCCTTAACCTGGAGTGTAACACCCCAAAATTTCATAGTATGTTATCTCTTCAAAGTAATTCAATAACTTGCGCTACACGCAACAACGAGTTCAAGAACACTATGACTTACCAAACTAGCCGTTCAAAAAAAGGATTATGAATAGTATTAACTTCATTTTAAATTTTATATATATCCTATATAATTTTAACATTCATATTTTTTGTTTCTTAGACATAATATAAGGACAAATTCAATTTTTCAGATAAAAGAAGTATTTTTTAAAAAATGCAATTTTACCTCCTATTTAATGGAGAATCCATTTTAAAACAATTATTCGACAATTTTATATTCAATTTAATGAAATTAAATTCTTATTTAGAATCATGAAATAAAAATTTAGTTTGGATAAATTTTTGGTACTTTTTTGTTAACTTTTATATTTTGATGAATAGTGAAAAATATTATGTTTTAATTGAAAAAAAATTAATCGAAATAATTTATAGTGTGAAATTATGCATTTGAATGGTTTTGAAGTTTAATTAGATTATATTTTTATCATTTAATACAATTTAGGTCATTATAAGTAATTTCACATTTAAATTTGACCTAAACACATGTTAATATTTTGATAGTTTTTAATTTTAAAAACTCGTTTTTTGGTTTTGACAACGGGAATTAATTTTAAATTAATTAATTAAACTTATATGTTTTGAATTTTGTAAAATAGAATTCATTTTTGAATTCAGAATATCAAAATTATCTTAGGTTTAATTTTTGGTATTTTTCTGAAAACATTCAATTTTTGATGAATAGTGAAAAATACTACGTTATTGTTTAAAACCGGATTTTTATTTAAATAATTATTTATTTTATTTAAATTTATTTTAAGTAAAAATATATATATAATACCTATATAGGTTCAATTTAATTCATTGGAGTCATTTTATAATAAAATTAGATGTATAAATTTTTATTAACTTTTTACTGTTTTTTACCCACCTTCTAGGAGCATTTGCAAATTTGCATAAAACATAATTTTATTACTTCTGTGAGTTTAATTTCAAAAATCCAAGAGACTTGTTTGATATTTTGAAGTAAAATATGGTTTAATAAGATGATAATAATTTTTTGTGAATAGTAACTTTTGACTTTTTTTACCACGGTTAAAAGTAAATTAGGTAATTAAAGGTAAAAATTATATTATAATTACTCTAAAAGATGTCCTAATTATATTTAATAAGTTTATTTCGACCAAAAACAACCTTAGAAATAAAATATGATCTTTTAGGTCTACTTGGACTAGATTCAGACATTTATTATTATTTTATTTAAAGAAGTTTTAAAAGTGTTAAATTCAATGTTTAATAACTAAACCATTTTTACTATAGGGTTACGCAAAAGATAAATTAGACTATAAATATTAATTATAAAGATAAAAATATTTCCTATATAATGGTATTTTATTTATAATTTTTAAACATTAAATAATTAAATTTATTTATGACACAATGATGATGTAGTAATTACCTTATTAATGAAAGAATCAAATAAATGGTATTATAAATATTAAAATAAATATAATTTTAAAGTTTTTATGACATACATGAATTTTATAGGTGAATATGAATTTTTATTGATGATTCAATGTAACTCTTTCTAATTAATCAAGTTGTTATGACTTTCACAAAAACCAAATACTAAATAGTGTCAAAATTGACATAAATGAGTTTTTAAAACAAATATTATATTATTAAATTATATACTATTCCTAAAAATATAAGGTTCTTCCAAAGGACTTAAATAATATTATATATGTCATTAATTAATCACTTTAGGTTCTCTTGGAATTTTAGAGTATATTTATTAACCATATAGTGTAAAAATACAAGAAGATGTGGTAAAAGTTACACTATTTAACTAAGAGTTAAATCTAAAAGATAATGTTAATATGGTGACCTAAACCTATCTAAAACCTATTGGTTGAGTGTTTTTTGAGCCATACCCACCTTAGACTAGAAATAAATTATTTTAGAGCTATTAGAAACCGAAAATGATTTTATTATAAAATAATATTTCAAGATTTTCCTAAAGTGACCCCCACCCCTCTTATAATAGGGTATTTTCCCTTCTCTCAAAATCACAACTCCAAATCCATTCGGATCGGCCAAACCCCACCCAAATATCCTCCCAACTTCCCTCAATTTAACCTTGAGTCATTCTGTTGAGCATAAAGTCAACCTAAGGAGCCCTTTTGTTCAAATCAAAAGGAAACACCCAAATAAGAGGTAATCATTTTATCACCTCTTTCAAAGTTCTTTTTTTCTTCCACTTTCTATTTCTTTGTTGTTTCCATAAAAAATAATAAATCTAGTACCTTATACATATTGTGATGTTATTAAAAATATGTTACAACCATATTCCTTATTTTATCCATCCTATTAATGATAATGTCACCATGTGTCCGTACATATGGCTTACCGTCTCCACGTCGTGGTGTAATTTGTTATTCAACACTATGTTTTTTGGATGGACATAATGATGAGTAATATGTATATAAATAATTAAAATAACATGACAATTTCTATGTAAAATTAATATACCATCCAATTTCACACCTTTTAATCATTAAGTAAATGATATCATCTCTCATGTGTACATACGGCTTACCGTCTCCACGACGCAATGAGATTCATTTCCACATTCACCATTAAACGATGATTGTATATATATATATATACATATATATATATATATAATAAGTGTGTAATATATGAAAATATAATGCTACTGAAAACATATATATATATATATATATATATCTTATTCGCTTAGTTTCATTCAATACAATATGAAAACGGAAACATCATTTATGCGTACGTACGGCCTACCGTCTCCATAAAAGGTGTTTTCCATTTCATATATCTGTCTATTATACATATTTATATTCTAAATATATATGATATATAAATCATGTTTTATATTCTTAAATTATTTAAATCGTGATCTAAGTGATACGATCAAGAATAAACACGTACGATAAAGAAAGCGATTATTACCCGAAATGTTAATTTAACATGGAAATTGTTATTAAATGGGTAGTATAAAGTCATAAATGAATCATTTATGATATAATAAATATTAATATGGTTCTGTTATAATTTAATAACATACTATATTCTTCATATAGGAAGTTAAACGTACCCATGACTAAAGAAAAGTACAAGGTAAGGGTTAATTCCTCAATCTCATTATTATCTGAGATTGTTTGTGTGTAAGTATTTTCTGGGAAATATTTATTATCCATGTCCTTGTTTCATAAAAGACATTTAAAAATGATTATTTTAAATAACTCTTTAACTCAACCATCATTTTAAATGTTTTAAATGTTTATTATTCTAAATCTTTCTCATTAATGTCCATGTTTTCAAAATGGTTTTAAGGATTTATTTATATGGACATGATTGTTTTAAAATTTTAATTCCTTTAAAAATTTTCAAAGTGGTATGGGACACTTTGATTTAAAAATATCTTTAAATGGAATACTTTATAAATGGGTGGCTTTTAAATGATTTCACAAAAAGGTATATTGCTCTCAAAGAGTTTTACTGATCATTTTTCAACTATGTCAACATCATTTACTGGATATTATTCTTGATTGAGGTTGATTTATTATAATAAAATATTCCATATGGTATTGAATGAGTTATGATATGTTTAACTATGGATGTCATATTTTTATACCATTCATGGTTTATGGTTAATTCATTGACATTTCATATGCTAGTTTTAATTCGAATGTTTATGTTATGTTTCAACATTTTCATATGAGGAATGTAGTGGAATTAGTAATTGATGGGTGGAGCCCGCTATAGCTCCTCGATGCATTGGTAGGTATCATGAGACAAAATAGTGTCTTGGTATAGGGAATTGACAAAACTTTTATTTTTATTCTTGGCACTAGGCCTTGACTATGTGGTAATGATGTCCGGCGTTAGGTATTTCTTCATTATGAAATTAGTTATTACATGTGATTATTCAACTAGTATAATATCCATGTGCATGTTTATGTGGTGATGTTTTATTTATTTTTTCCATATTATGTTCAAGATTATGTTTAAAAAGATGTTTTTTTTATTACACATCATTCTTTAAAAGTTTATAGCTTCCACTAAATTATTTACCTTAACTGAGCATCTGAGATCACCCCTTTCTTAAGTTTTATTTTCCCAGGATTCCAAGAAGTGTATTATGATTGATATGAAGGGTTAATCTAAAAGGAATAATGGCATTCTCAATGAACTATTTATGCTCTATTCCATGTTTGAAATTGTAAAGTAAGGTTGATGTATGTAATCTATTTTCCAAGACTGCTAAAATGATCGGTCTTTCGGGACTTGATTCCTTATAATCATGCCAATGTATTAAAATAATGCACCGACGATGAGCTTTTGGGGTCGATGCATTATAGTTGGTATCAGAGGAAGTTTAGAAATAACCTTGGAAACTATATTTAGAAAAACTCTGATTAGATAACATTACCCTAAGATAGACTTGGAGGATTAGAATAGAAGAACATAATATAATTTTGGTAACACAGAGATTTTATGAATTTTCCAAGAAATACATCCATGTATGGATATGAGCAGGTAGAGGTGTCTCTAGAACAAATGTACCTAGGAGAGAAAACTATAACAAGGAGTTTCGAGTTTGACCCGGGGTATCTTGGTACACGACAACGGGCCTTGTTGTACTCGTGGTTACGACGCTTTTGAGGGATATGCTTAGGATAATTCACATTTTATTTACAAGCTATTATGAAAGATTTAAGAGTAATGATTCCTCAAATAAAACTATTTTTATGATTATAGATTATATGCATAATCTTTTCAATTTAAATTAGGTATTTTACAAGTTTGTAATTATGCATTACGATTCATAAAACTAACCTAGTTTATGCCATTGTTTAGAAATGGCACCCAGTAGATGGAATGTGAACTCTAGAAATACGCATGATCCAAAGAGTTGGAAGGATAATATTTTTCATGGTATTAAGCCAACATTTAGAAAGGAAATAGTCTCCCACGTATTATCATTATATTAAGAAATAGTATCATGTGTTAATAAGATATGTAAATAATTTTCTGAGTCATATGGATTTGAATGGAAGCCAGAGAAGAAAAGGATGGTAGAGAGAAATATGGATAAAGTGAATAAGGGAAAGAAGTATTTTCCCATATGTGATAACTATTAAAAGAATAACCTTGGTAAATTCTTGAAGATAATGGGAGTTTGTTATAAGTGTGGAGAAAAAGGACACTGATTACGTGATCGCAAGGGTAAGAAAAAGGTTTCAAATGTACAATGCTTCATCTGCAAGGAGTTGGGATATTATGTGAATCAATGTCCAAATCATCAGAGTATACCACAAATGATGCTATTGGATAATAATCAAGTTATTATATTACCACAGATGAAGAGTAATGACTAGTGTTCATATGTTGATATTAAAGAATTGTGTCATTTGTGTATTGTATCAACGATGTATTGGTTATAATAATTATGGAGTATATAAGGATTGTACTGCAGTACTATTTCATTAAGGATTTGAGATTGTGTGGTACCAAGAAAAGTGACTCAATAGCAAGTTAAACTTTTTGGAAAATACATGGTTGACGGAAAGATAAAAAATTAATATTGTCCTGATACTGAGGTATTGATTTTGGAATAAGAGATTATTGATTTGGATAAATTATATTGTTTATTGACTTCCTTGGAACTAATTAATGGTTTGATTATTCAATCATTGTTGGAGTTTACAACATTTTTGGATATAAGGAGTATATCCATTATTCTATAAAGAATAAAGGAGCATGAATGTAATCAATATGGTTTTATGGTAATTCAGGGGGTTACTGTGTTTTAAATGAATACATGATGAAGGTATTCCTATGTTATTACGTGGAAAAAATAATTTTAATTGTGTTTACCTTCCATATAAATTTTGGACTATGAATTTGGAAAAAAGTATTTTGGATAAGTCTAAAGGTTGGAATAGATTAAGTTTGACATTGGATACTATTATTAAGGTTAAAGCATTTCTTAAGATTATTTTTGGATGTTTATAAAAAGGATAAACCGGAGGTCGGGCGACAACCCGTCGCGTCCGGCAAGGCCACGAGACTTGAACCCACAACCGAATGGTGACAAGGGTGCATCACCAACCACTAGCCTACGTGATGTCCTAGTTAGTATAATGTATTTTTTTAAATAGTCTGACAAATGAATTATACATTCATTATTTTTGGAACACCATATTATTAAGATAAATATAATATTTTTGAATTCTATTATATTTTGGAGTGAAAGATGAATTTCTGGTAGGAATTAGTTGAAGGATGAAACTATACTAGTCAAGTATATTTTTTCTCTTATTCTATGAATAAATTAATTCTTAAACTTCAGGGAAGATATCTTAAAACCAAAAATGTGTTATCCTAATACCTTATGTTTTGTTTAACCGGTGATATTTCAAATCATCATAGATTGATGGCTTTGAGGCCCTCAATTTTACACTTGTTTGTGATTGATGACCTCAATCACTCCCCATTAATATTTATCTTTTTTCTCTAATTATGTGTCTCTAATTTCCACCAATGTTCTCCTAATCGAGATCATAATTAGGTAGTGACTTTTTCATTTCTCTTTCCCTCTTATTAAGACTAAATTTCATTAACATGATTTCCGATGTGGGTTTTCTACAAAGGTATTTTTCTATTTTTATCCATTTATTTTCAAATAAAAATTTCAAATTGCGAGGAAGAAATTTATTGAAGGATGAGAGAACGTAACACCCCAAGATTTCATAGTATGTTATCTCTTCAAAGTAATTCAATAACTTTTACTACACGCAACAATGAGTTCGAGCACACTACGACTTACCAAACTAGTCGTTTAGAAAAAAAGCAGTTATGAATAGTATTAACTGAATTTTGAATTTTATATATATCTTGTATAATTTTAACATTCATATTTTTTTTTCTTAGACATAATATAAGGAAAAATTCAATTTTTGAAATAAAAGAAGTATTTTTTTAAAAATGCAATTTTACCATCTATTTAATGGAGAATCCTTTTTAAAAAAAATATTTGACACTTTTATATTCAATTTAATGAAATTAAATTCTTATTTAGAATAAGAACATAAAAATTTAGTTTGGATAAATTTTTGATACTTTTCTAATAACTTTCATATTTTGATGAATAGTGAAAAATATTATGTTTTAATTGAAAAAATCATTTTAAATAAAAATAATTTATAGTGTTAAATTATACATTTTAATGGTTTTTAAGTATAATTAGATTATATTTTTATCATTTACTATAATTTAGGTCATTATAAGTAATTTCACATTTAAATTTGACATAAACACAAGTCAATCTTTTGATAGTTTTTACTTTTTTAAAAACCCGATTTTTGGTTTTGACAACGGGAATTAATTTTAAATTAATTAATGAAACTTATATGTTTTTAATTGGGTAAAATAGAATTCATTTTTGAATTCGGAATATCAAAATTATCTTAGGGTGAATTTTTGGTATTTTTCTGAAAACATTCAATTTTTGATGAATAGTGAAAAACACTGTGTTATTGTTTAAAACCGTCTTTTTATTTAAATAATTATTTATTTTTAAATAAATTTTTTTAAGTCAAAATAGATATATAATACCTATATAAGTTCAATTTAATTAATTGGAGTCATTTTATAATAAAATTAGATGTATAAATTTTTATTGAACTTTTTACCGTCTTTTAACCACCTTCTAGGAGCATTTGCAAATTTGCATAAAACATAATTTTATCACTTCTATGAGTTGAGTTTCAAAAATCAGAGAGACATAGTTGATATTAGTAAGTAAAATTTGGTTCAATAAGGTGAAAATAATTTTTTGTGAATAGTAACTTTTGACTTTTATTTATCACGGTTAAAAGTAAATAGGGTAATTAAAGGTAAAAATGATATTATAATTACTCTAAAACATGTCCTAATTATATTAAATAAGTTTATTTCAACAAAAAACAACCTTAGAAATAAAATATTATCCTTTAGGTCCACTTGGACTAGATTAGGACATTTATTATTATTTTATTTAAAGAAGAGTTAAAAGTGTTAAATTCAATGTTTAATAACTAAAACATTTTTAATATAGGGTTACACAAAAGATAAATTCAACTATAAATATTCATTAGAAATATAAAAAAATTTCATATATAATGATATTTTATTTATAATTTGTAGACATTAAATAATTAAATTTATTTATGACACAAGGATGATGCAGTAATTACCTTATTAACGAAAGAATCAAATAAATGGTATTATAAATATTAAAATAAATAAAATTTCAAAGTTTTTATGACATCCACGAATTTTCTAGCTGAATATGACATGTTAGGGTTGATTAAATGTAACTTTTTCTAATTAATCAAGTTTTGATGACTTTCACAAAAACCAAATACTAAATAGTGTCAAAATTGACATAAATGAGCTTTTAAAACAAATATTATATTATTAAATTATATAATTTTACTAAAAATATAAGGTTCGTCCAAAGGGATTAAATAATATTATATATGTAATTAATGAATCACTTGAGGTTCTATTGGATGTTTAGAATAAGTTTATTAACCATATAGTGTAAGAATACAAGAAGACGCAGTAAAAGTTAAACTATTTAACTAAGAGTTAAATATAAAAGATAAGGTTAATATGGTGACCTAAACCTGTCTAAAACCTATTGGATGAGTTTTTTTCTACCCATACCCACTGTATCCTATAAATAAATCATTTTGGAGCCATTATAAACCAAAAATTATTTTATTATAAAATAATATTTCAAGCTTTTCCTAAAGTGACCCTAACCCTTCTTATAAAAGGGTATTTCCACTTCTCTCAAAATCACAACTCCAAAGACATTTGGCTTTTCCAAACCCTGCCCAAATATCCTCCAAACTTCCCTAACTTCAACCTAGAGTCCTTGTCTTGAGTATAAAGGAAACCTAAGGATCCCTTTTATTAAAATCAAAAGGAAACACCCAAAGAAGAGGTAATTATTTTATCACCTCTTTCAAAGTTCTTTTTTTCTTCCACTTTCTCTTTCTTTGTTATTTCCATACAAAAATAATAACTCAAATAACTTATACATATTTTTATGTTATTATAAATATGGTACAACCATATTTCTTATTTTATCCATCCTATTAATGATAATGTCACCATGCTTGCATGCGTACGGCTTACCGTCTCCACGTCGTGGTGTAATTTGTTATTCAAAACTATGTTTTTTGGATGGACATAACGATGAGTAATATGTATATAAATAATGAAAATAACACGATAATTTCTCTTTAAAATTAATATACCATCTAATTCCACACCTTTTAATCATTAATTAAATTATATCTTCGCTCATGTATACGTATGGCTTACCGTCTCCACGACGCGATGAGATTCATTTCCACATTCACCATTCAACGATGATTATAAATATATATATATATATATATATAATAAGTATGTAATATATGACATAATAATACTATTGAAAACATATATATATATATATGTGTGTGTGTGTGTGTGTGTGTGTGTGTGTGTCTTTAAATATATCTTATTCACTTAGTTCTGTTCAATACGATATGAAAACAGAAACAGCGTTTATGCGTACGTACGGCCTACCATCTCCATAAACGATGTTTTACATTTCATATATATGTCTATTATACATATTTATATTCTAAATATATATGACATATAAATCATTTTTTATATTCTGGAAGTATTTAAATCATGATCTAAGTGATACGATCAAGAATAACAAGTTAAAACATGTACGATAATGAAAGCGATTATTACCAGAAATGTTAATTTAACATGGAAATTATTATTAAATGGGTAGTATAAAGTCCTAAATGAATCATGTATGATATAATAAATATTAATATGGTTCTGGAATAATTTAATAACATACTATGGTCATCATACAGGAAGTTAAACGTACCTACGACTAATGAAAATTACAAGGTAAGGGTTAATTCCTCAATCTCATTATTATCTGAGATTGTTTATGTGTAAGTATTCTCTGGGAAATATTTTTTATCCATGTACATGTTTCATAAAAGAAATTTCAAAATGATTCTTTTAAGTAAATATTTAATTAAAACATCATTTTAAATGTTTTAAATATTTATTCATCTAAATCTTTCTCATTAATGTCCATGTTTTCAAAATGGTTTTAAGGATATTTATTTGGACATGATTCTTTTAAAATGTTAATTCCTTTAAAAAGTTTCAAAGTGGTATGGGACAATTTGATTCAAAAATATCTTTAAATGACTTACTTTATAAATGGGTGACTTTTAAATGATTTCACAAAAAGGTATATTGCTCTCAAAGAGTTTTACTGGTCATTTTTCAACTATGTTGTAACACCCCGAGATTTTATGAAAAATATTATTTTAATTTCATTAATGTCTTGTGTTATATGCTACACCAAAAGGAGCTTTCACAACACGCATCTTTGACTTGCCTTGCATTACACGCAATCGCGACCTTCCTCGATAGCGTGTGTAGTACGCAATAACGAGTTTCACTAAACAACGATATGCTATTAAAATATTATTAAAACTAGCCATTATGAATATTAATAACCACTTTTTGAAATTTTGTAACTTTTATTTTTTAAAATGGACTTCATTTTTGGATTCGGAATATCGAAATTAGCTTAGGGTAAAATTTTGGTAATTTTCGGATAACTTTCAATTTTTGATGAATAGTGAAAATTACTAAATTTTAATTAAAAACAACTTTTTCAATCGAAATAATTAATAGTGATAAATTATTAATTTGAGTAGTTTTGAAGTATATTTAGAATATATTTTTACAATTTAATACAATGTTGGTCATTGGATGTAATTTCACATTTAAACCAGACATAAACAAGTGTCAATCTTTTGGTAGTTATTATCTCTTAAAAACACGCTATTTGTTTTGACGACGGGAATTAATTTTTAAATTAATTAATGAAACTGATATATTTTGAATTTGGTAAAATAGAAATCATTTTTGAGTTCATAATATCAAATATAGCTTAGGCCTAATTTTTGGTATTTTTCTGAACACTTTCAATTTTTGATGAATAGTGAAACCGCTAAGTGGTAGTTAAAAAAACTGAATTTTTCATAAAACTTAATTTTACCGCTTCTGTGAGTGGAATTTCAAAAATCTGAGAGACACGGTTGATGTCAGTAAGTAAAATGTGGTTCAATGAGATGAATATAATGTTTTGGTGAATAGTAACTTTTTACTTTTTTTTACCACGGTTAAAAGTAAATAGGGTAATTAAGGGTAGAAATGATATTATTATTACCCTAACACATGTCCTAATTCTATTGGACAAGTGTAATTCGACCAAAAACAAACTTAGGAATAAAATATGACCATTTAGGCCCACTTGTATTAGATTAGGACATTTATTATTAATTTATTTAAAGAAGGGTTAAAAGAGTTAAAATCAATGTTTGTTTACTAAAACATTTTTAATATGGGGTTATACATAAGATAAATTCGACTATAAATATTAATTAGAAATATAAAACGATTTCCTATATAATGGTATTTTATTTTTAATTTTTAGACATTAAATAATTTAATTTATATATGACACAATGATGATGCAGTAATTATCTTATTAATGAAATATTGACACTATTGATGTTATAAACACCAAAATAAATGTAATTTGAGACTTTTTATGAATTACACTAATTTTATAGGTTACTATGATATATTATTGTTCATTTAATCAACTTTTTTCGAACATATAATTATATTATGACTTTCACAAAAATCATATATCAAATAATGTCAAAATTGACACAAAATAGTTTTTAAATCAAATATTATATTATTAATTGTTATTTTATTCCTAAAAATCTAAGGTTTGGCAAAATGACTTAGATAAGGATATATATATTAATAATAAACAATTTGGGGTTCGTTTGGCATGTTATAGTAAGTGTATTAACCATATAGTGTAAGAAAACAAAAAGACACGGTAAAAGTTAAATTATTTAACTTAGAGTTAAATCTAATTGATAAGGTTAACATAATAACCTAAAATTGTCTAAATACTATTGGTTGATAGGATTTAGACCCATCCCCACTTTAGATTCGAAATAAGACCCTTTGGAACCATTATAAACCGATTTTGACTTTAATATAAAATAATATTTTGAGATATTCCTAAGGTGCCCCTCTCCTCCCTTATAAAAGGACACCTCCTCCCCCTCCTCCTCACACCAATTTGAGCACTCAAGCTCGTCCAAACCCTGCCAAAATCCCTTCTCCACTTCCCTAGAATAATCCTAGAGGTCCTGGTCCTCTTCAAAGACCAATCTTAGTTCCCTAAGTGGATGATTCAAAGAGGCGTTTCAAAGAAGAGGTAATATCCATTACCGATATTTTCAATTTCTTTCTTCTTCAACTTCTTCTTATTTAGTTGTTTCATGACAAAGTAATAACATCAGTATTACTTACATACTGATATGTTATTATAAATATGAAACAACCCTAATTCACCTTCTATCCATCCTACGGAAAAATGAAATCATCGCGCGTGCGTACGTACGGAATACCGTCTCCACGCCGTGGTGTAATCTATTTTCCACCACCACCTTAATAGGATGGGTATAATTGTGTAACTATATATGATTATTATAAAGTGATATTGATACTGAAATAGTATACATACACTCCAATACAGTCCCACGATCATGAGAACGATATCATCCCTCGTGCGTACGTACGGACTACCGTCTCCACGACGCGATGAGATTCATTCTCCACTTTAAACCATTCATGAATGATTATAAGGTATATATAATAAGTAATCATGAAATATATGACATAAAAATTATATTGGATTTATGTGTATATATATGAATGTCATATACTTAATTCCGTTCAACTCAATAAGGAAACGAAAACAGCGTTCATGCGTACGTACGGCCTACCGTCTCCATGAACGGTGTATTTCTTTCCATTTACTGATTTATTATATATATGTATATTCTGAATATATATATATATATAAATCATGTTTTATATTATGGAATTAATTAATCATGATCTAAGTAATCATATTAATAATTACAAGTTAAAAACATGAACGACAAATGAGACGATTTTACCCAAAACGCTACTTTAACATGAATTTACAAAAGAAAGAGTAATATAAAGTCATAAGTGGACCATATATGATATAATAACAATGAATATGATTCTGGAATAAGTCAATAACATGATTTAAATCATTATACAGGAGGTTCGGACACTTACAAAGCAAGTCGGACCTAAGGTAAGGGAAATTCACAATCTCAATTTTTATCTGAGATTGTTTATACTTTGAAATTTATTGGGGTGTATTTTATCATCCACATCCATGTTTCCTAGATATGTAATATTATTTACATCCTCCTACAATTGTTTAAATCCAATTTTACCCTTCGATGAGTTTTTAGTAAAAGATATGAAAGGAATCTTTTATCGTTTTTCGTACGAGGTACTTTTTGACTTTTCCGACAAAAAGTACGAAGAATGTTTTTTTAACTTATATGGAATGAATGGATTTTTAAAACATTATTTCCAAGAAGATTCCTTTACATGTTTTCAAGTTTATTTTTAATCAACTTCTTTTAGTTTAAAATTGTATGACATGTTAAGATAGGAAAAGTGTTTTGAAGTAGAAAGGATATTTTCCTCAAGAATGGAGTTCAAGTGTTTTATCAAAATTATTTTCCATCTAAGATAATAAAGGGTTCTGTTTTTATCCATATTATTACATTGATTTGATTATGTTGTGATGGAAATATTTTTATGAATTCCTTTATCTTATATGAATTGTTTTATGATGTCATGTTGTTTAAGAATCCCATTTTTATTACATGGGTTATGCAATGATGTATGATTTATGAATTTGTGGCACACATAAGAATGGTATCATTATGAGATGGGTGGGACCTATATCTCCCTCCAATGCATTGGGTAAAGATTTTATATCTCATGAGATAGACATGGATGGAATGGTAGGTTATACCGGTTCAGTGAAACAGGACTGAAACGAGGGTGACTCGGTTCAGAAAGGGACTTTGTCCACTAAGATAGTCTTGGCAATGAGTCTTGACTAATAAGAAATGATTCTCTATGATTATGTGTGTATGCCACAAAGTTTAATGTTTTAAGTAATGATTATTGTGATTACATTTCACTGCTATGAGTTATCCCAGGTTATGAAATTATGATCTCTTTTACAGGTTAATATTTCCAAAAGTTATGTGCTTATGTATATGATGTGATTGATATTTCTTTTGTTTACCCTTACTGAGCATTTAAGCTCACCCTTTTATGTTTTCTTTTCCCCAGGATATAAAGAAAGGTTTTAGGTATAAAAAAAGGAAGATCTTAATGGGATATGTTGAAGATCTTTCTCCAGGATTAGAAGATTATATTCCGAGTTTCCAAAGACACTAAACTATTACGATCCTTGTGTGTGTGTTTTTGTTATGTACGAATTATTCTGCAAATGTAATGTAATGTCAATGTACGTCAAGCTTCGGGTCTCTACAGTTGGTATCAGAGGCAAAGGAGGTAGGAATGTATCCGATCCTTGGGAACTCTCACATGTGAGCGTTGGACGAAGTATGGCTCTCCGCCCAGGGGCTTCATGTGGAAATGGCTGCCACTGCGGATGGTGGTGTGTCCCGCCCAGGGGGTGTAGCCACCCATGGAGTGCCCTGATAGGTATCAATTGTAGTCCACTGGAAGTAATTCCAGACCGCTACAGTTGGTATTAGAGGAAAGGTTTAGTCAACCATTTGAAACTAGGATGTGAAAACGTTAGTGAGATCCCTAGAGATATTTCTAAGGTATGTCTAGGGATGTCCCTAAGGATAATTATACGTATAGGATATAGTCCTAGAACTATGGTAACGATCTTAGAATTTAACCTAAGATGTTAGATATTGAGGGTACTCCCCCTTTACTATGTTGTTTTCTCTAGCATGATTTTTGCCTCTCACAAGATTCTTTTTGTGTTTTAGTTAATGGAGGGAACCATAAAGAATTCGGTTAGCATTGAATCCAATGGACAAATTGGTGACTATGAGCAACAAAATTTTGTAATGCCTAGAGAGAAAGATATTGTGATTATGCCAAATTATTCATCGCGATATATGATTAACAAGGTGAAATTTAGTGGTATGCCTAATTCATCAAATAAGAGGAAGATAGACTTTTATGCATGTTCGCATGTTGAGGAGCATAAAGAAAGAAAGATTGAGATTTCTAAAGATGGGAAGAAAAACCTTGAGGAATACCTCAAATGGAGGGACAGATGTTATCTGTGTGGAGAAAAGGGACATAGAGTGACAGACTGTTATGGAGTTCAATGTCTTATTTGTGGAGAACATGGGCATTACCCAACTCAATGCCCTGACCTAAAAAGTTACTTCTAAATCAAGGAAGGACTTATTCCAGGACAATCATTGAAGTGGATGGACTGAAGTGTTTATGTATTGGTATTCAAGAATAATGTTGTTGAGGTAATTTTATGGTGTATTGGAATATTTATGTATTGGTCTATTGTGGTTTTCAATAATTTTAAGGTACCGGTAACCATGAAAAGTGATTCAAATATTTTGGAAAGTAGATGATATGCGCATAATGAAGGGATAAGGAGAAAATGAAATGTTTGACAGTATTCATGGGCTCATGATTGATATAAGGACTAAGTGATATCATGGTTTGAGTATATAGAATTTTGAGGATTTTGGTATGTGGAAAGTGTTAACTTTTAACTGCATTCATGTTTTCACTAAGGTTAAATGGGTATTCAAGAGCATACATGATTAAGGCCTTTGAATGTTTGGAATGTGACCAACAAGACATATCTTATGATATATGGGGATCAATGATGGTATTAAATCTCTGGTAATCGTTTTCACTATATTATGAGAGTCGACTGTAGTATTATGGATAAGCCTAAAGATTGGAATGGATTATGTTGGAAATAAGTTAGTATTGTTTGTTTTTTCGATATTATTGATGGGATGTTATAGTAATATAGTTTTGGAAAAAGGACAACCTGCAGGACGGGCGACAGCCCATCGCGTCGGACAAGGCTGTGGGAATCGAACCCACAACCGAAGTGCGACTGGCCTTTATCGCCTACCACTGGCCTACAGGAAGTCCCTGTTTAGTAGAAACTAGTTTTATTATATTAAGCAGTATGATATATGAAGTATAAGTCCATTTTAGGAACCATATATGATTAATCTCACTATAGATTGACTTATGTATATTTAATAACTTTTGCTAACCTTTTGTTTGAGACAGATGGAATGACCCGTCATTCTATCACATGATCTGCTAACACTTCACGAATAACAAATTCAACTTCATTTATTTAAGAGATGAAGTGGAAATTGTTAGAGGAACGAACAACAGTGAGATTGTACCAAAATAAAGTAAGTATTTATTCTAATTCAAATTTTTCAACTTTAGGGAAACGATCTTGAAAACCAAAAATGTTGTCCTAGTGCTCTTATATCTGATTAATTAGTTGGTACCCTAGATCATCACAAATTTATGGCTTTGTGATTGTTGGCTATTTCATAGCCATGTCCTCTACCACTCTCCATCAAAACATGATGGCTAGATTTCCCTTCCATGTCCATATTTTCACCTATGTTCTCCTATTTGGATACCCAGTGATTAGTTAACTTGGGTAACCATTACGTTTTATACTTTAGTTTTTTAAGATAAGTTTTGGTATTCCTTTTTACGATGTGGGTTTCTATAAAAGAAACTTTCAAATAGTAAACCATTTATAACCCCGACGAATTTCGAGGGCGAAATTCATTTTAAGGGGGGTAGAATGTAACACCCCGAGATTTTATGAAAAATATTATTTTAATTTCATTAATGTCTTGTGTTATATGCTACACCAAAAGGAGCTTGCACAACACGTATCCTTGACTTTCCTTTCATTACACGCAATCGCGACCTTCCTCGATAGCGTGTGTAGTACACAATAACGAGTTTCACTAAACAACGATATGCTATTAAAATATTATTAAAACTAGCCGTTATGAATAGTAATAACCACTTTTTGAAATTTTGAAAATTTTATTTTTCAAAATGGACTTCATTTTTGGATTCGTAATATCGAAATTAGCTTAGGGTAAAATTTTGGTAATTTTCAGATAACTTTCAATTTTTGATGAATAGTGAAAATTACTAAGTTTTAATTAAAAACAACTTTTTCAATCGAAATAATTAATAGTGATAAATTATTAATTTGAGTAGTTTTAAAGTATATTTAGAATATATTTTTACAATTTAATACAATGTTGGTCATTGGGTGTAATTTCACATTTAAACTAGACATAAACAAGTGTCAATCTTTTGATAGTTATTATCTCTTAAAAACACGCTATTTGTTTTGACGACGGGAATTAATTTTTAAATTAATTAATGCAACTGATATGTTTTTAATTTGGTAAAATAGACATCATTTTTGAGTTCATAATATCAAATATAGCTTAGGCCTAATTTTTGTTATTTTTCTGAACACTTTCAATTTTTGATGAATAGTGAAACCACTAAGTGGTATTTAAAAAACTGAATTTTTCATAAAACTTAATTTTACCGCTTCTGTGAGTGGAATTTAAAAAATCCGAGAGACACGGTTGATGTCAGTAAGTAAAATGTGGTTCAATGAGATGAAAATAATTTTTTGGTGAATAGTAACTTTTTACTTTTTTTTACCACGGTTGAAAGTAAATAGGGTAATTAAGGGTAGAAATGATATCATTATTACCCTAACACATGTCCTAATTCTATTGGACAAGTGTAATTCGACCAAAAACATACTTAGTAATAAAATATGACCATTTAGGCCCACTTGGATTAGATTAGGACATTTATTATTAATTTATTTAAAGAAGGGTTAAAAGAGTTAAAATCAAAGTTTGTTTACTGAAACATTTTTAATATGGGGTTATACATAAGATAAATTTGACTATAAATATTAATTAGAAAGCTAAAAAGATTTCCTATATAATGGTATTTTATTTTTAATTTTTAGACATTAAATAATTTAATTTATTTAGGACACAATGATGATACAGTAATTATCTTATTAATGAAATATTGACATAATTGATGTTATAAACACCAAAATAAATGTAATTTGAGACTTTTTCTGAATTACACTAATTTTCTAGGTTACTATGATATATTAGTGTTGATTTAATCAACTTGGATCGAACATATAATTCTGTTATGACTTTCACAAAAATCATATATCAAATAGTGTCAAAATGGACACAAAATTGTTTTTAAATCAAATATTATATTATTAATTGTTATATTATTCATAAAAATCTAAGGTTCGGAAAAATGACTTAGATAAGGATATATATATTAATAATAAACAATTTGGGGTTCGTTTGGCATGTTATAGTAAGTGTATTAACCATATAGTGTAAGAAAACAAAAAGACACGGTAAAAGTTAAATTATTTAACTTAGAGTTAAATCTAATTGATAAGGTTAAAATAATAACCTAAACCTGTCTAAATCCTATTGGTTGATAGGATTTCGACCCATCCCCACTTTAGCTTCGAAATAAGACCCTTTGGAACCATTATAAACCGATTTTGACTTTAATATAAAATAATATTTTGAGATATTCCTAAGGTGCCCATCTCCTCCCTTATAAAAGTACACCTCCTCCCCCTCCTCCTCACACCAATTTGAGCACTCAAGCTCAGAAAACCCCTGCCAAAATCCCTTCTCCACTTCCCTAGAATAATCCTAGAGGTCCTGGTCTTCTTCAACGACCAATCTTAGTTCCCTAAGTGGATGATTCAAAGAGGCGTTTCAAAGAAGAGGTAATATCCATTACCGATCTTTTCAATTTCTTTCTTCTTCAACTTCTTCTTATTTAGTTGTTTCATGACAAAGTAATAACATCAGTATTACTTACATACTGATATGTTATTATAAATATGAAACAACCCTAATTCACCTTCTATCCATCCTACGGAAAAATGAAATCACCGCGCGTGCGTACGTACGGAATACCGTCTCCACGCCGTGGTGTAATCTATTTTCCACCACCACCTTAATAGGATGGGTATAATGGTGTAACTATATATGATTATTATAAAGCGATATTGATACTGAAATAGTATACATACACTCCAATATAGTCCCACGATCATGAGAACGATATCATCGCTCGTGCGTACGTACGGACTACCGTCTCCACGACGTGATGAGATTCATTCTCCACTTTAAACCATTCATGAATGATTATAAGGTATATATAATAAGTAATCATGAAATATATGACATAATAATGATATTGGATTTATGTGTATATATATGAATGTCATCTACTTAATTCCGTTCAACTCAATAAGGAAACGAAAACAGCGTTCATGCGTACGTACGGCCTACCGTCTCCATGAACGGTGTATTTCTTTCCATTTACTGATTTATTATATATATGTATATTCTTAATATATATATATAAATCATGTTTTATATTCTGGAATTAAGTAATCATGATCTAAGTAATCATATTAATAATTACAAGTTAAAAACATGAACGAAAAATGAGACGATTTTACCCAAAACGCTACTTTAACATGAATTTACAAAAGAACGGGTAATATAAAGTCATAAGTGGGCCATATATGATATAATAACAATGAATATGATTCTGGAATAAGTCAATAACATTATTTAATTCATTATACAGGAGGTTCGGACACTTACAAAGCAAGTCAGACCTAAGGTAAGGGAAATATCACAATCTCAATTTTTATCTGAGATTGTTTATACTTTGAAATTTACCGGGGTGTATTTTATCATCCAAATACATGTTTCCTAGATATGTAATATTATTTACATCCTCCTAAAATTTTTTAAATACAATTTTACCCTTCGGTGAGTTTTTAGTAAAAGATATGAAAGTAATCTTTTATCGTTTTTCGTACGAGGTACTTTTTGACTTTTCTGAAAAAAAGTATGAAGAATGTTTCTTTAACTTATATGGCATGAATGGAATTTTAAAAAATTATTTCCAAGAAGCTTCCTTTACATGTTTTCAAGTTTATTTTTAATCAACTTCTTTTAGTTTAAAATTTTATGACATGTTAAGAAAGGAAAAGTTTTTTTGAAGTAGAAAGGATATTTTCCTCAAGATTGGAGTTCAAGTGTTTTATCAAAATTATTTTCCATCTAAGGTAATAAAGGGTTCTGTTTTTATCCTTATTATTACATTGATTTGATTATGTTGTGATGGAAATATTTTTATGAATTCCTTTATCTTATATGAATTGTTTTATGATGTCATGTTGTTTAAGAATCCCATTTTTATTACATGGGTTATGCAATGATGTATGATTTATGAATTTGTGGCACACATAAGAATGGTATCATTATGAGATGGGTGGGACCTATATCTCCCTCCAATGCATTGGGTAAATATTTTATATCTCATGAGATAGACATGGCTGGAATGGTAGGTTATACCGGTTCAGTGAAACAGGACTGAAACGAGGGTGACTCGGTTCAGAAAGGGACTTTGTCCACTAAGATAGTCTTCGCAATGAGTTTTGACTAATAATAAATGATTCTCTATGATTATGTGTGTATGCCAAAAAGTTTAATGTTTTAAGTTATGATTATTGTGATTACATTTCACTGCCATGAGTTATCCCAGGTTATGAAATTATGATCTCTTTTACAGGTTAAGATTTCCAAAAGTTATGTGCTTATGTATATGATGTGATTGATATTTCTTTTGTTTACTCTTACTGAGCATTTGAGCTCACCCTTTTATGTTTTCTTTTCCCTAGGATATAAAGAAAGGTTTTAGGTATAAAAAAATGAAGATCTTTATGGGAGATGTTGAAGATCTTTCACCGGGATTAGAAGATTATATTCCGAGTTTCCAAAGACACTAAACTATTACGATCCTTGTGTGTGTGTTTTTGTTATGTACTAAGTATTCCTCAAATGTAATGTAATGTCAATGTACGTCAAGCTTCGGGTCTCTACATATGTCAACATCATTTACTGGATATTATTCTTGATTGAGGTTGATTTATTATAATACAATATTTTATATTGTATTGAATGAGTTATGATATGTTTGACTATGGATGTTCTATTTTTATACCATTCATGGTTTATAGTTAATATATTGACATTTCATATGCTAGTTTTAATACGAATGTTTATGTTATGTTTAAAAATTTTCATATGAGGAATGAAATGGACTTAATAAGTGACGGGTGGAGCCTGCTATAGCTCCTCGATGCATCGTTAGATCTCATGAGACAAAATAGTGTCTTGGCACGAGGCCTTGACAAAAAAATTATTTTTAATCTGGGCATGAGGCCTTGACTATGTGGTAAGGATGTCTGGTGTTAGGCATTCCCTCATTATGAAATTAGTTATTACATGTGATTATTCGACTAGTAGAATATCCATGTGCATGCTTATATGGTGTTTTTTGATTTATTTTTTGCCATATTATGTTCAGTATTATGTTTAAAAATGATATTGTTTTTATTACACATCTTTCTTTAAAATTTTATAGCTTCCACTAAATTATTTACCCTTACTGAGCATCTAAGCTCACCCCTTTCTTATGTTTTATTTTTTGAGGATTCCAAGAAGTATATTATGATTGATATGTCAGGTTAAGCTAAAGAGAATAATGTCATTCTAAAAGAACTATCTATGATCTATTTTATGTTTGAAATTGTAATTTAAAGTTGATGTATGTAATATATTTTCCAAGACTGTTAAACTGATCAGTCTTTTGGGACATGATTCCTTTTAATCATGCCAATGTATTAAAATAATTCACTGACTCTGGGTATCTGGGGTCGGGGCATTACATGGAGTCAAAATCTATCCCCATCCACTGACTGTTTGAGGGAAGATCTTAGAAAAACATTGTATAAGTCCCATCCTACTGCAACCTTAGCACTCTATTGGGTCGTGTTCAAAATAATTTTTCCTATGTCCCTATCTTCCAACACTAATAGTCTGGATGGTACTCCCCTCATGAGAATCCTCAAAACAACACTTCCTTCTATTGGAAGCTAAACCACTAGTTCAAGAGGCCACATTACCCTACTCTGTGCCCCCATATTCCTTCAAGTTTTCCTCTATAATTAGAACCTGATTCACTATTTCAGTGATAGTATTCAACCTGAACATGTTGACCTAGGATCGAACGACATGCATGAGACCTTCCTCAAATCATCTCACCCTTAGAATCTCATCAGCAAGATAAACTAGGACAAAGTGCTGGATCTTTGTAAAGCACATTGAGTACTCAATAACCGACATCACACCCAGCTCTAGATGCATAAACTCACTAGCCTACTCTGCTCTCAGTGTATTGAGGAAAACATATTCATAAAACCTAGATTGGAAATCCCTCCAAACCATATCTTAGAGCATATCATCCTGGTTCAAAACATCCCACCAGTACTTACCTGCTCCTCGAATCACATATGTTATGAGCTTCACTATCCTCTCAGGAGGTGTCTCTAGATTCTCAAATATCAAAAATGTCGTCTCAAGCCACATATTAGCAGCCTGTGGACTACCATCCCCTAAAAACGTGGAAGGATGCTACTTCTGAAACACATGAATTAGCTCTACCATAGATGAGGCAGGATGAGTTAAACCTTGAAAAGTCTCGATCAAGCATAGGAAACCCACACGGTATTGTGCCTTAGTACCCATATCTGGTACAACCACTAGGGCCTTGGATATAACTATAGGATGATATACCGGTATACCATGGTCCACCACCTCTAGTGCATGGTTGTCGCCACCCTCTTAGCATGTGATTAGAGGTCTTCATGGTGGCATGTCTCTACAATGCCAAACACATGCCTCCGGAAGTCTTGATAATGATATGATCATGGTTATAAATTCATGATAGGTCAAATACTTCCTATAAATAGGTCACACCCCTATTCCTACTCGTAAATCTAACACTGGGTAAAAAGAAACATCCATAAACATAACTAGAGACACTACCTACTGTCCAGTCAAAATCTAGGTCTAGGTCAAGTTCTCTATTTTCAACAATTTAATGTCATTTAAGTTCACTTTATCAATTCATTTCTATTTAAATGTTTAGACTAAATGGTTTATAACTTCTGATTCATAATGGCACATACACCTCATAGACCAAAGTGTGGTGTCCACCTAATCCAAACCATAACATGTTCCAATCCATATGACCAATGGCCCATGACTCAATGTTCCATAGTTAATAGCTTAGTGTGTCTACTATAGTCTAAGTAGGAAAATGTTGTTTAGGTTATGACTAGAACTCTAACTACTAACTAGTTTTCTCAATTCCCTCCAAAAATCATCTATCAAGCAATAGGTATATCAGACAATGCACACAGAATCAAAGTCATGAATTCAAGAAATGCATCCTTCATGGCATAGAATAATGTGTGTCATGTAAATTATAATAGGTTCCTAAAATGAGGTATGATATGTATACCCTCATCTCATTGTAAAATGGAAAAAATCCATAATCAAAAGTAATATCAAATAGTAAGTGCATCACCCAATAGTGGAATCAAATCAAATTTAATAGGAAAAATCTAGAAAATATAAATTTTCATTCTAGGATATTTGTATTTTCATATAAATGGGTTAGCTACTCCCAATCATAGCTCATTACCTAATTAAAATTCATTCATAATCCCTTTCTATTGTCTCAAAATAGTAAATCTAGAAAATTAATTTCTCTGATACAACTTTGTAACATCCCAAACCAGGTGGAACTGTACGATTCCCCAAGTCAGTGTGTCACATGGCCTCAAGCACGCCTCCCCTTATGTCAGAGGCTTCCGACTAGTAGCGAATTCATAGGGTGTGTCTGTGTAGAGACTATTCCATCATTTCATAGTTTAATTCAGTGTTATAAAAATATTAATCAATCGAAGAAGCATATAATATAGCTAAAATTATAAAGAATATAAACATCCAAAATACTGAATAAATAAACAATGCTAAAGGTTATATCATATACAAAATGATGTGTCATGTCATGTCTCTAAAAAAGGGGAAAACAAGTATACAAGTATCCATTACAATACATGAATAAAAATACAAAAAGGACCAATAATTAACTATCCCAGCTAGAATCATGAGCATAGCTCAGTTATGTGCTCCCCTACTCCTAAGCAATGATCAAATAAAGAATTTTACAATGGTTTCTTGCCTCAATCTATACCTTAAACCATGAAATTTGTTCAGTTACCCAATGGTGTCCCAAACATGGTGTGAGATAACACTCAATAGGCCACCACCAACAGTGTCTATAATAAGTCAAATCTATTTAATGACAAGCTAAAGTAGTGTGAAGTATATAAAAAGTATGGTAGTACATAAAGTAAAGTTCCCAATGCATATATAACAAATAATTTATACTATATAGCCAAAAAAGTATCCTTAAAAACAAGTGTCAATCTCCCATAAAAAGGGTAGATTTAAAGAAAAATAGAAAATCTACAATGGAAATTCTATACAATCAAGTATAAATCATCCATCACACCCATGCCATATAACCTAGTATAAATCATCCATCATGGCCACCCAATATAATCAAAAGTGTCAGGACGTGAAGGGCTGGATCCAAGGTATATAAGACCAAGGCATCCTCATTGAGTTCTGGGAGAATCGTGATGGGAAATTAGTAAAGTCTTGGGTGGAGTCCTAGGATCATGTCAACAATGCATGTCATATGTGATTCCAATCATATCGGATCCAAGGGGTAGCAAGGCCCAAGGCATCCTATGGAATCAAGATCCTTAGACCATATAGGTCCAAGGCATCCACTACCAAAATCATGACCCATAGTGTAGAAACATCCATGGAGTCCTATGGAATCAGGATCCAAGGAGCATATAGGTCCAAGGAATCCACTACCATAATCATTCATCATTCAATTAATTCAACAATTCATAAACAGTCTCATTCCATGAGTTCTTCCAAGTCATTTAACAATTCCCATTTGAAAAATTAAACCAATATACCTCATGTAATCACATTTCAAAGGAGTAAAAACCATATCCTAATAGTTAAATTCAATTCAATTCAATTTATAAAGGCTTAATCTAACTAGGAAAGCACTCACACACCCAGAAGGGTGGTATAAATCATGGAAGATACAAATCCACACCCCATGGGTGGCCTAAGTTGGGGAAATAACCTCCAAAAAAGTCAAAGGTGAAATGGGAAACCTAAACAGGTTTCAATTCATTTGAACAAGACATTCGATTCATTTTTAGGGGCAGCACTAGTAAGTCTGGCGTGCGGCACAACTTCAATAGGTAATATAAAACGAAAAACCATGAGGGAAAGGTATAGACCACCTACTATAGTTCTATAGTAGATCACTCATCTAGTATCAATCTCTGATTTAGTCTAGATTAAGAGAAAAATAATTAACGGACAAAGAAACTTGAAATAGGGCATATTATCTTGCACTTAAATAACACTATTGATACCAAGACAAACAAATAATGGCACAAAATGATTGAATAACTTACTAGTGTGGATCCAATGACACAAACAGTTCTTGGATCAAACATTGGATGAAGAAATAGGACAAATCCTACATTTTGGATTCAAAGAGGAGTTCCCATGGTGAGATACTATCTAATATAGTAAAAAACAAAAAGAGGGTTGAGTTTTAATAAGTTTTAAGTGAGAAATGGTAATTTACTCTATTTTAACTAGGTTACACAGTTTGGAAACATGGTTGGACAAATTGTGGTCCAACCATGCACCCTTCACTCTCTTAATGGGCTCCTCACATAGTTTCATGCGCACAATTTGACAAACTGTGCGCAAACTGTGACCCAACCTCTTTCTAGGTCTGAAGAAAGTCTCAAAGGCATACACCTAGTGTCGCATGATTTTCCTTAAACCATATTTCCCTCTTGCACCCCACTATCAAGCCCTGCACAGTTAGTGGTAACCTTGTGTAATTTCTTGCTCGGTGACTCCTAACCATGAGGCCTACCTAATTTTCCTAAAACAAATTGAGATTCAAGATCTAAAAAATCTTTGGAAACCCCCCAAAACTCTCATTATCCCATTAAGAACTCACATTAGGTCAAAACCAAGGATTTAAACTAAAAAATATATGTATGTACCACATATAAAAACCTAGTATCTTACAATATTCCTCCTAAATGCAATTCATCCCTAAATTTCCCTTCCATTGGTGGTAAAGATTCTTCTAAGAATAACTCCGACCACTGAACACATACATTGGCCCCCTGCTCCAAATTCTAGTCCTATAAATGGTTGTGCTACCATAGCACCTATACTATAGGAACTGATAGGCCTCAGAGAACCTTTGTTCTCTTGTTAATTATAGGAATAGGATTCTCCAAAAAGGATGAATCTACTTGTAGATTAACCTCATCCAACTGCAAAGTGTGAGATGGGTATAAGTGATAATGGTATATATGAGATATGTGGAAGATGCCATGCATGGATTGGTACCTTTAGGGTAACTTCAACCAATATTCTACCAACCCAACTCTCTCCAAAATCTGTAATGGACTAACATATCGCGATGAAAGCTTACACTATCTCCTAATTTTTCTATGTCCCAGCCTTTGTGAGATATATAAAAAGACCTTATCCACAACCTCGAACTATAGAGGTATTTGATGATGATCAACATAAGATTTATTTTGAGATTTTTTAGTAGTCATCCATTGTATGGTCAACCAAACCAACTCTAAAGTCTCTTGGATGAGATGAAGTCCAAGAAATGCTACCTCTCCTAACTATAACCAGTACAAGGGAGATCGGCATGACCTACCATAAAAATCCTTATAATTTTTTATCTATATAGTTTCTTGATTTCTATTATTGTAGGAGAACTCAATTAGGGGTAGTTGTATCTCCCAAGATCCCCCAAAATCTAGGATGCATGCTCTCATCATGTCCTCAAGAATCTTAATCGTGCACTCTGAATGGCCATCAATCTGAGGGTGTTATGATATGCTCAGAATCACCTATATAACCAATCCCCTCTAAAAAATCTACTACAAATGAGATGTAAATTAGGCATCCCTATCTGATACCATGGTATAAGGAATCTCGTGAAGTCATAATATCTCATAGATATGAAACCTCCCAAGCTCATCCATGGAGAAGAACTAGCTGATTGGTGGGAAATGAGAACCCTTCATGATCTTGTCCAAAACAACCCACATAGAAACACTACCTCAATTATACCTTGGAAAACTGGTTCTAAAATCCATTACAACATCATCCAATTTCCACTCGGGAATAGGTAACTGTTGTAAAAGACTAGCCGGTTACTGATGTTCCTCTTTCACCTACTCAAATGTGGAACACCACGTCACAAAAAAAGATACCTCACATTTCATCCCTAACCACTAGTAATGATGTCTCAAGTCATGGTACATCTTGGTAACACTGAGATGTACTGCCTAAACTAAGGCATGAAACTCCCACATCAGCTCCTGATGTATGTCTGTTGGAATCCATATGTGAATATGAATATGTATAATTTCATCCTCATTCACAATCCAACCAGGAGGTGGGTCCTCTCCTTCCACACCATAGTAATAGGCCCTTGGTGTTTAATAACTATCACATCCTTACTCTATCGAAAATAGTATACATCACAGAAAAAGAAGAAAGAAAGGTTTTACCCTGGTCATCCTACACCTCCAGGTGCATCTTTAAGAATAAGGCCCTAAGATACCACTTTCTAATGGCCTATTGAACTGCCTATACCTGATTCCTCCTACTCAGTGCATTGGAAAATAAATTTCCTTTACCAAGAATATAGGAAAGCTCAAAGTCAAAACACTATAGCCACTCCATCCACCTTCACTTCCTCAAATTCAAGTCATGATGTGTAAATATATACTTGAGGATTTTGTGGTTCGTGTACACTACAAAACAGTCTCATGGTAAATAGTTCCTCCAACAGTGTAAGGAATGTACAACAGTGGATAACTTTAGATCGTGCATTGGGTAATTCCTCTCAATTGGCCTCAGCTGACAAGATTCATATGTCGCGACTTGCTCCTCTTGCATCATAACTACTCCTAGTTCAATACCTGATGCATCATAATACAATGTGTAGCTCTTACTCAGCTCTAGAAGAATCAGGACCGATGCTAAATTCAATCTTCCTTTCAGCTCATGAAAGGTTGTCTTGTAGGTATCTTACCATAAAAACTTCACACCCTTCTTAGTCAAGCCTGTCAACAGTGCTTCTGAGCATGATAAGTCTTGGATGAAATGCCTATAATATCCATATTTCTCTAAGAAATTTTTTGTGTCAAATACATTCTTGGTATGCTCCTTGGAAACTACAAGACTCGCCTTCTCTAGGTCAACTAATACTTCTGTATCTAACATAATATGCTAGGAAGTGAATATTTTCTATCCAGAAGTGGCACTTTGTGATCTTAGCATATAATCAATACTCTCTCAATGTATACAAAATGATCTCAATATGTATATCATGGTCATGTCAATTGTGATAATACACTAAGATATCATCCATGAATACCACCACAAATGAGTCAAGATAATGATGGAAAACTTAGTTCATCATCACTGTGAAAACCGCTAGCACGTTCGTGATATTGAATGGAATAACTGAATACTCATATAGACCATACCCACTACGAAAAGTTATATGAGCTATGTATAAAGGTCAAACATGTACCTAGTGATAACTAGACCTCAAATCAATCTTCTTGAAAACTCTAGCTCCTCAGATTTGGATAAAGAGATTATATATTTGAGGAAAAGGATACCCATTATTAACCATAAACTGGTAAAAATTTTGATAATCCACACATAACCTAAGGTTTTCATCCACTTTTTCTCAAAAAGTACTGGCGAACCCAATGGAAAAGTATTGGGTCTTATAAACCCTTTTTCATCCAATTCCTCTAGATATCTCTTGATATCCTATAACTCAATAGTATACATCCTATAAGGAGGAATGGATAACAGTGAAGCTCCTAGAACCATATCTATTGAGAACTCCACCTCTATATCAAGAGGTTAACTAGAAAATTTTTATGATAAAACATCCCTGAAACAATCAACCACTGAAGGAATGTATGTTTGATTCACTACCTTGTCATCCAAATATAAACTAGAAATATGGGATATAATCCTACCCATCCCACAATGCTCAGGTCTATCTCTACATTCCTATATTTCCAATTCACCTTTTTGAATAAAAACTCCACCCTATGGTGATGTGAAGGTCACCATTTAGTGATAATAATCAATGTAGGATTAATAATAAACTATCCATTCCATCTTGAGTATTATGTCAAAACCTATCATCTTAAGTAAAAAAAAAGATCCCATATGAAGTCACAGCCATCAATATCAAGGGGGAAATCCCTACACTAGAATAAATCCTCTGTTATCATCTCTAATGGAGTATCAAGTGTCATAACGCCATTAGAAAACTATACAATGAGCCCAAGGCTCTCCAACATAGGTACATATATGAAACTATTCAATGCACTTGTATCAAAGAATAGTAGATACTATAGTAGAGGCTATTATGATCATTCCTCTCACTGTAGACGACCCGGCACTCTACTCCTCAGGTGTAGGTTGTACATAATATATATGGCCTGAACTGTGGCCCTGTGAAACAACCTCACTACCTGAAGTAAGCCCACTCTATTGTCTAGGTACAAATGGTTTCTAGATGCATCAGAAACAACCACCACCTTGGCCTAAACAACTGGTATAGCTCTAGATCTCATCCTAACATGGATCTGTGAATCTCACTCCTAAACTTAGTGTCAGAGTCGATCCCCTTCCACTGACTACTGGAGGGAAGGTCCTACAAAAACTTTTTACATGGACCATCTAGATGAAATCTCATCACTTGATTGGGTCACATTCACACTAATTTTTTATATATCCCTATCTATCACATTGATGATAGAAAATATATCTACCAATACTAACAAACTATTTGGTACTCCCCATATGAGAAGACTCAAAACAGTGATTCCTTCCATTATAATATGAACCACTAAGTCGACAGGCTACAGTTCCCTACTCTACACCCCCATCTACCCTTAGGTTCTTCTCTATAATCAGTACTTAATTCACTATTTAAGTAATAGTACTCAACCTGAATGCATTGACCTATTATCAAACAGCATCCCTGAGACCTTCCTCAAAGCAACTTTCCCTCTATATCTCATCAGAAATATAAACTAGTGAAAAGAATCAAATCATGTCGAGTACTCTATAAAAGACATCACACCCTTCTCCAAACACATAAACTCATTGAACTATATTATCTTGGTTCAAAACATTCCACCAGCAATTAGTTTCTCCCTGAAGCGTATATGTCACGAGCTTCCCTCTCCTCTAGGAGGTGTCTCCAGATGGTAAAATATCAAAAATATAATCTCAAACCATATCTCTGTAGTCTATAGACCATAATCCCCAAAAACATGTGAGGATACTACTATTGGAACACACGTGTCAGTTATGCTATAGATGAGGTAGGATGTGGTGCTCCCTGAAAAAGTATGTACAAAGTTCAAGAAACCATCACATAATTATAACTTAGAACCCGTATCTGGTACAATCACTAGTTCCTCAGCTAGCACTAGAGGAGGATATATTTGTATCCCATGGCCCACCACCTCTAGAACATGGTAATTTCCACCCTCTTGGAATATGACTGGAGGTCATTGTGGTGGAATGTCACTAAAATTCCAAACACACACCTTAGTAAATCTCAATAATGAGATTATCACAGTTATAAATGTGGGATAGGTCAAAGCCTTCTTATAAACAGGTCATACACCTCTTCATTCTCCTAAATCCAGGACTAAGTAAAAATAAATAGTCATAAAAATCACTAGAGATATTGCCTACTGCCCACTCAAAAGTCGGTTCTAGGTCAAGTTCTCTTTTTTAAATAATTCAATTTCATTTAATTTCACTTTCTCAATTCATTTCTATTTAAATGGTTAAACTAAATAGTCCACCACTTATAATCCATAAGGGATCATATAGCTCATGAATTTAAGTGTGGCATACACCTAATCCAAATCATAACACATTCTAGTCCATGCGACCAATGGACCATAACTCAACATAGCATAGTTGACTGCTTATGGTGTATGTTGTGGCCTAAGAAGGAAAAAACTATTTAGTTTATGGAAGGAACTCTAAGTACCAACCATGTTTCTCAATTCCCTACATGAATCATCTATCAAGAAATAAGTATATCACACAGGGCACAAAGAATCAAAGTCATGCAGATAAGAGATGCATCCAATATGGAATGGAATAATGCATGGCATGTGAATTCTAATAGGTTCCTAATATGTTGCATGAGATGCATACCCTCATTTCATTAGGAAATATAAAAATCCATAATCATAGGGAATAAAAAATATCAATTTCATTACCCAATGGTGGAATCAAATCAATTATAATAGGAAAAATCTAAAAAACAGTAATTTCCATTCCAGGATATTTGGATTTTCCTATACATGGATTAGCTACTCTCAGAAATAGCTTATTAAAAAATTCCAATTCCTTCCTAATTAATTTCTATAATTTCAAAATATTAAATCCAAAAAAGTAACTACTCTAATACCACTTTGTAACGTCCCAACCTGGGTACCACTGTATAGTGCTCTGATCTGGTTGGTCACGTGGCCTCAAGCACTCCTCCCCATATGTCAAAGGCTACCAACTAGAAGCAAGGGCCTATGGTGTGTTTGTGGGGATATTATCCCCTAATGTGAGATTTTAGTTCATTGGTATAACAATATCAATCAATAGATGAAGTAGATAATATAATTGAAAGTAGACAGAAGATATACATCCATAAGACTGAATAAATAAACAATGCCAAAGTTTATCTCATATACAAAATGATGGTTCATGTCATTTCCCTACAAAATATGAAAATAGGTATACAATGGAAACCCAATAAAGGTGTGAGATAACACATATTAGGCCACCACCAATAGTTTCTATAACAAGTCCAATCTGTGTAATGACAAGCTAAATCAGTGTGCAGTATATAACAAGTATGTATTTACAGAAAGTGAAGTTCCTAAGGAATATGTAATAAAAAAGTGGTACTTTATATTCAAATGAGTCTCCTTGAAAACAAGGGTCAATCTCCCATAATAATGTCAATTGTAAAACAAAAAGAAACATCTACCACGTCCATGTTGTAAAACCAAGTATAAATCATCCATCATGGCCACATCATATAACCAAGTATAAATTATCCATCACAAACACACTATAAAATCAAAAGTGCCAAACAATGAAGGTCTAGATCTAAGGTATAGAAGACCAAGTCATCCTTATCAAGTCCCAGGAGCATCTCGATGGAAAATCAGTAAATAATTGGGTGGATTCCTAGGAAAATGTCAACATATCATGTCCTATGTGAGTCCACACAAGCTAGATCCAAGGTGTATCAAGGCCTAATACATCCTACGAAATCAAGAACCAAGGAGTATATAGTTCCAAGGTATCCACTACCATAATCATTACCCATGGTGTAGAAACTTCCCTGACATCCTATGGAATCTTGATCCAAGGAGAATATAGGTCCATGAAATCCACTACTATAGCCATTTATTATTCAATTCATTCAAAAATTCATAAATAATCACATTTCATGAGTTCTTCCAAATTATTTAACAATTTCCATTTAATAAAATTAAACTAATACATGTCATGTAATCACATGGAAAAGGAGACATAGTTATCTCCTAATAGTTCAAGTCAATTCAATTAAAATTAAAAAGGATTCCACTAATTGGGAAAGCACTCACACACCCATTAGGGTTGTATAAAGCATGGAAGATACCAAGGAACAACCCATGGGTGGCCTGGGTTGGAGAAACAACCTCTAAAAAACTCAAGGGTACAAGTGGGAAACCTAAACAGGTTCCAATTCATTTAATCAAGACATTCAATTTATTTTAGGGAAACACCGATAAGTCTTTCATGCAGAATAATTTCAATTAGACATATAAATCACCAAACCATAAGGGAAAGGTATAATACACCTACCGTAGGTCCATAGTAGAGCATTCATCTAGTATCGATCTTTGATTTGGTCCAAATTTAGATAAAAATGAAGAATGGATGAAGAACCTAGAAATAGGGAATATTAGCTTTCACCTAAATAACTCTGTCGATACCAAGATAAATGAATAATGGCCCAATATGATCTAATAACTTACCATCATGGATCTAAGGAGACAAATTGTGCTTGGATCGAATGTCGGATGAAGAAACGGGATCCAAACCTAAATTCGGATTCAAAGAGAAGCTCCTAAGGTGATTTGTTGTACAACCAAGGAAAATTAAAAAGTGGGTTGATTTTTAATAAGTTTTAAGGTAAAAATGGTCATTTACCCTCTCTTAACTATGTCTCATGGTTTGGCCACACGGTTGGCCAAACTATGTGCAAACTGTACACAAACCATGCCCCAGCCTCTATCAAGGTTTGCAATAAGTTTCATAGGACAATGTCTGGGGTGGAACGATTTACCTCAAACTGTGAGAGCCTCTTGAAATCCATTGTCAAGGCCCAAATAGTTAGGGATAACTATGCAGCCTATCCCACACGATTTCTCTTAACCATGCGACATTCCTTATATTACCAAAAAATTGGGCTCCTGGTTCCGAAAAAAGCCTAAAAACACCTGAAACTCATGTGATCCCTTTAGGAACTCAAATTAGGTCAAAACCAAGGATTTAAACTAAAAATAAATAGATCCTTACATCATATAAAAACCTAGGATCTTATATAATTCCATTGAGAAAGAGGCCTTGAGAGTCACACACTAAGTGTATCCAGAACCTCAATTAAATAATAATATTATTTATTATTTAACAAGTTTAATAAATATTATTCTTACATGTGGTTTAATAATTATTATTTTTTTTATCATATATATTTCATCACCATTTATTTGAGATAATATTTTATGAGAATAATATTTAATAAATTTTTATTTTCTATTTAGTAAATAGAATATTCATTTATTTGTTTGAAAATAATGTAGTGATATTTATTTATTAAATAAATATTCATTTTTTATAGTCTAATAAATATTTTAGAGGAATGTAAGATAGATATTAATGGTCCAATGATAAATGATAAATATTTATTATTATTTGAATAAATAATATTTAACTTAATTTTTGAGTTTAGCACGTATTGGCATGGGGTTCCATGGTAATTAAGAAAAATAATAATGAGGGTGCATGGGAAATTATTATTTTCTAACCCTAGAATTATATAAACCCAATTATATTATTTTCTTTTTGGGTATCCAATTTCATGTGTTATGCACAATGAAATCCGGAGAGAATTCTCTTGAACCCATAGAGAACTCCCACTCCAAGAACTCTCTCAAGAGTAGATAGAGATCCTCCTCCACCACCATACTAAAGTCTAGATAGGTCAAAGAGAAATATTTCTTGAATATATTCTCAAGGAAATAAAATATGAATGATGCAGGAATTATGATCTATTGGTATAGCACCTGAAGATTCCTATGGTGATGTTTGGAGGCTCTTGGAGCACATGTGGATCACCACTAGAGGGAATCTACTCCTGATTCCTACAACACAATGTTGGTATGGAATTTAGATATTGTCAGATACATCAATGAATAAGTAATTTATTGAAAATTAATTCATAATTATTGAAATTAATTATAAATAATATGTGATGATCATGTGCTTTGGCTCTAGAATTCTCAATCATCAATTAATATTTTATTCAATTCCATTTATCAAAAAGTTTATTATCATTTAAATAACGAATTAATAATCAATTATGGAAAAAATAAGAATTTGTAAGGCCCCATCTAAGGCTTTTACTTCACCCAGAACCTTCATAATACCATCCTAAGAAGGATTAAGGTGTAAGGAAAAGGATGTCTCTCGAAGAAGAGATAATCATCTTTACGAACTCTTTCAGAAAAAATCTTCTTATAATTACTATAAATATGTTTGAAACTTCCTAACATAATGAATCCAGTATAATCAATATAATAATATGTTATTATTATTATGGGACAACCATTTTCCACCTCCATTCCATCCTATAGAAAATGAAAACATCGATCATGTGTATATACAACCTATCATCTTCATAGAGTGGTGTAATTAGTTATTCATAACAAATTTACTTTTATGGTTTTAAATATGAAACTAATTAATATATATTATATTTATGACATAATAAGGATTTTTAAAATATAATATATCATTTACCTTGTTACCCTTCCACCTATTAAAAATGATAATGTTTCTCATGCGTATGTGTGGTCTAGCAACTTCATGGATGATTATAAATTTTGAATATAATGAATATATATTTTATATTCATATCATGATTAACTTTTTGAATAAATGATCAAGATGAAAGGGTTATAACTGCTAAATCAAAACATATATGAAAAATGAAGAAGTTAACACCTAAAATGATGATTATAATGAAAGATTGTTAATGAAGGGTGATATGATGTTATAAGAAAATCATGTATGGTATTACAAGTATTAATATTATTCTAGTATATAATTATAATAAATTTAAATTTATTTTACAGGAGGTCAAAATCACTTATGAAGTAAGTCGGGCCTGAGGTAAGGGGTTTCTTAACTCAATTTATTTTCATTAGGTTATATTACTTCTTCAATGTTTATACTATTCCAAGATTATGTGTGTAATGACCTATGATTATTTTATGTTATATTTCCACTTATTTTATGTGGATTTATATTTTTTACACAAAATCACTTCATTGAGTAATTATTATTTCAATGTTATGATATTTGTAAAGGTTTCTCATATCACTTTTTTTCTATGATACATATGCCATATTCACCACTTGTTTCCTTCATGTCGTGTATATACACCTATTTTATATGTAATATCATGAATCACTTTTATTCATGGTATTTAAAGTTTAATTTAAATTTATTTCTTTCATAGAGGTTATGATTCAAAAATAACCAAAGTGGTAAGCATTTATTTTATAATCTCATACTTATTCAAGATTTTTAATGTTTAAGTTTTTATGAGAAGAATTGTAACACCATTATATTTTTTAAAATAAAACTATGTTTGATAGTGTATAAGACACATAATTTTGATACTAAACAAACCATACAATATTATTATTTAAATATGATCATTATAACATATCCATTATATTGGAAACTGTAAATAGGATTAACTAATTTATGAAATATATATAAAGGTCATACTCAGTATAATTATATTGATAAATTATTAGTAAGTAATCACTCATTTTTCAGTAAAGTCGTTTTATTCTTCAAAAATATGTTTTCTTCATAAAAAAGTTTTTATTACTTTTGTTGAGAAAATATTATAATTATTTTATGTAAATTTTAGAAATTTTATTTATAAAAATTATATCATTTTTGATATCATCATATCAAAATTATTTTATGGTTAAAAAAATTATATTTTTATGAAAATTTTAATTTTTCATTGAATAATGAAAAATACGGATTTTTATATAAAATTATATTTTATTTCAAATTATTTACAAAGTAAAATTAAATTTTGGATTTGATTTAAAATTTTATTAATTAATTTTGATTAAAAATAAACCAATTATATTATTTTTAATGATTTTTATACTTGAATTTGGTATAAAAATATTTTTATACTTAAAAAGGCATTTTTCTAAAAAACTATTTTTCATTGCATTTTTCATTTCAATTTTAAATAAATTTTTTCACTTATAGAAATTGAATCATGAAAAATTGATTCCATATTTTTAATCATTAGTTATATATTTGGTAAATAGGTCCCTTTTATTTTTTGTTATTATGAATAAAAATCATAGTAAATAATTGTAAACACAATAAGGGTAAGTTGGGTAATTAAAGAAAAAATTAATATGATGAGAACTAAAAATGACTATAATGATTGATTTTATCCTATTGTATTATTTTATTCTTTCCATGTCCATCCAAGTTTCAAAAATATGGAAAATTAGTTCTATATTTCTTTGATTTTTACCTTTATACTATTTTAAGTAATGAAAAGTCAAATATGTCATTCTCTTTGTTTTATTATCTCTAATTTTTTTACATAGGGATTAAAAGTGGATATGTTCATTAATAAAAAGGTATACTTGAAATATAAATTATTTTTTTATAATTTTAATTTATTTATAATTTATTAGTGATAAAATAAGGGCCTTAAATTCTTACATAATGTTGACATAGTATTTATTCAATTAATAGAAAAATAAAATAAATGATTTTAAAAATATTAAAAGTAATATAATTTGAATTGATTTTATTTATTAATATATTTTTTTAAATAGAAATAAAATATTATATAGTTTTTAAAGGTTTATATTTCAATTAAATATTTGTCTTGATGTCTTTAAAGTCAAATTAAATTAATGGTTTTAAAATGACATTAATGACATTTTATAATAAATAATATTTCATTAAATGATTTAAAATTCCTAAAAATTATATCTTCATCTAATTTATTTTGATATGGTTTAAAATATCCACCATGGTCCATTTATGTGGAAATTTTTCTTTTACAGTAACTATATTGACCCCTAAAGAGTAAAAAGTTTGTTATAGTGGTAATTGTCAAAAAGGGTTAATGCAGGTTAAAACAAAGAGATAAGGGTAAAAATATAATATAAATTTATTCATATTTTATTATATTATATTATTATGAACCATACTGATCCTATATTAAAATTATATTATTTTTATTTTTCCTTTTTTCTATGAAAATTAATTTATATTAATATTTTAAGTAATTCCAAGAGTGTCTCTCCCCTCACTTATAAAAGGGAACCTCCCCTTCTCTTTTATTCACACATAAAAAGCCTTTTAGTTAGTCCAATACCTACCAAAATATTTTAATTACATCCCTACTCACTTTATATAGGTCATAGTTTTGGCATAATACCGCCCTTAGAGGGTTGAAGGTGTAAAAAAAGGATGTTGTCTAAAGAAGTGGTATAGTATTTAGCTGAATGATTTAGTAATATTTTGCCTTCTACCTCATTAAAATATTCTTAATACATTTTGGAATAACAAAACCAATATATTCCATATAATTTTATTTTTTATGTTAATGTCATAACCTATATCTATATACTCTTCCATAAAATGGGAAACAAACCTTTTGTTTGTGTTTACGGCAGACTACCACCTCACAAAACGATGCAATTCATTTTCCATCACCACCTCTTATAGCTGGTTATAATGATATATTTAAACTATATATATGATATTAATAACATAATTAACTTTATTTTATATTATATAACATATAATTTCTTACCACTCCATTCACTGAAAAATGATAAAGTCATTCATGTGTACGTGTGGACTACCCCTCCAAGAAGTGATATTATCTATTTTTCATCTCCATATTATATGGATGATATATATATAAGTTTATTTAAATATATAATATTATATTTATGATAGAATTATCATTATATAAATATAAAATAATACTTACCTTTTATCCATCGTAGTCATTGAAAAATAGAAATGTTACTAATGTCTATGTACGGCCTACCGTCTCTATGATTGTAACATGGTTCATTTTTCATAACCATATTTCCTGGTTTGTTTTAGAATTATAATTATGTATAAAGATTATAATTATTTCATAATTATTTTTCTTGATATTATGGAATAATTACCTCTTTGACCATACTAAACCTATAGAAATCATTTTGGACAAATGAGCTAAATATCATCAAAATGTCCGATGTGAACTTAATCAGTTAACTAATTGATTATAAAATGTTAAAATAAATAATAATCTTGAAAAATGTTATTAATAAAGTAAATAATTAACATAATTTTATTATTTAGTAATATATGGAATGTACGTGATGATTCAGACTTGAGGTAAGGGACACTTCACTTTAAAAACCTCATTTTAAATGTTTTCAAAATTTATTTTATAAATATTTTTCTTCCATGTCCATATTCTTAAAATTATTTTATGGATGAATTCATATAAAAATTAATGAATTATAAAGAAAATTTTATGTCTATTTTTGACTTTATTTCAAAAAAATTCAAATGGAATATTTTTACATATCTTATATGGAACATTTTGACTTTCTTTATAAAAGAAAAAAAATGTTCTATTTTAATATATATGGTGTCAAATGTTTTTCTGGCCACTATAATCATTATTTGATGTTTTTATTCCTTATAAACTTCCATTTTTTATTCAAAGAAAACCCATCCTTCCCAATTTTTTAATTATTTTCAAAATAAGTTTTAAATGGAATGGATAATTCAATATCTGTAAATATTTCTTTATGGGAGAAATGAATATTTTTATAATTATGCATTATTTCATGTGTTATAATTATTTTATGGTTCTTGGAAATTGTTTATGATTATGAGTGATTAAATTATAAACCAAGGATTTTTTATTCCATTATAAACCTATGGTGGGTGGTTTCATTATAAACTAAGGATGGGTGGTTCCGTTATAAACCAAGGATGGGTGGTTACGTTATAATCCAAGGATGAGTGGGTTATTTATACCCCACCAATGCATTAGGTAATGATAATGATATAAGTTGAACTTGTAGGTTTTTCCATTTGTAAGAGTGATATGAAAGTGATTTCCTAAGTTACCTACATGATTTATTTATCCCTTCAATGGTTTTTACTGAAGTATCATGATTTCATAAGGTAAGTTAATGAGATTATATTTAAAGGAGCGTATTTTCTAATTCTTAAGGGTTAAAATTATAAATTTTTGAAAAAAAATTGATGATTTTTCTTGATTAAATAGAAAACTTTATAAGTTTTATTTTTTCTTTAATAATTCTTATGAAATTTTTTATGAAAATCTTTGGTCATAAAAGTTGAATTCTTGGGTAAGAAAATGTTTTCTTTACCCAAATTTTATTTTTGAAATAGGAAATTTTTTTATAAGTATTCATTAACTAAAATTTTTCTTTCTTTATTTATATTTCCATTACTAATCTTTTTGATCTCATCCAAAATTTTAAAAAAATTTAACTGGGTTTTAAGGATCAGTGGGGAAAAGGATGAGCTCAAGATAAAAATTTTGAAGATATGTAATGAAAATAAAACTTGTTATATCATAAAACAATTATGGGAAAATGGATACTAAGTAGAAATTTCCACTTTGTAATGTAATGTTTATTTATATAAGGGTGATGGTCTAATTATCTAAAACTCTAAACCTCAAAACATCCTTGAAATAAAAGAAAGTGAATTATTTTATAGATATTAAATTTATGAATTGATTAAGGTCAGGTAATTACGGTTAGTGTTAGAGGAAAGGTTTAGTTGACTTTAGATATTAAGATATTTTAATGTGAGGTTAACTTAAGTGTTATTGATACCATTATGGGTTTATAAGTTTAATTTCGATTAATATTTTAATGTCTTGGACAAACCTTTTGAGGTTTTAAGTGATGTAAGTAAAGAGGATTAATAGTTTTTTTGTATAAATATATGTTAATATAACCCTAGGTTTTAGTATGGGTTTTAGTGAAAATATTATTTAAGGAATAATGCCTTTACATTCTGTGCACATGATTTTAAAGGTATTGAAAACCTTTAGAGTTTTTATGATCTTTGATATTGAGGTAATTTTGGCTTATTACAATTTATAGACATATATTTTATCATATAGATAACCATGGGATTGAAAAGGGATTTATTGATTAAGTGATTAATGATATTTCATAAGACTATCACTATAATTTTGGGGAATATTATATGATTAAGGTAAGAAGAATATTGTGGGATTTTATTTGAGGAATAAGGGTTGAATTATATTTTATAATTATATATTATTTTAATGTGTCTTTATGATGATTCATGTTATTTATGTAAATTATTATCATAACATAGAAATAATATAATTAGAGAACATACATTTTAGGTATGAGACTTTAACAGTGATTAATGCTATTTAGAGATAAATATTAAATTTATCTTGGAATAATATGTGATAAAATAATTCTAATTTTTGGGTTTTGAACTTTGTTGGGAATATTTTTAAGAATGTTGAGGTTAGTTATTTATCAAATGATCTAAGCCGTATTTTGGGTGTTATTTTGAGGCTTTATAGATTAATTTTGTATTTCTTCATATAAAGGTTTTCTCTTTTGGGGAATTATCTTACCTTGTTCTAACCATTTTTTGTTTCCATTAATGTCTAAATATAGGGAGGAATGTCTTTTTATCCTTTTTTGAATTATGTGATCCATTAGAAGTTTATTTTAGTGCTTCGTACATTAAAAACTCATCTTTAATACTCAGCATTTGGAGAAAAATATAACATTGTGGTGTAAATTGATTAAAGGATGAAATGTAACTTTTAAAATAAGTATATTTATTTATATTCTCATTCGAGGTGGTAAATTAATTTCTAAGCCCAAGGAAAATTATCTTGAAACAAAAATTTTATCCTGTTATATCCATTTCTGATTAATCAATTGTCTTTTTCGCACCTCATTAATATATAGCCATTAACATTCTCTTGATCATTCAATTTCTTATGATCAATAATATCTATCAATCTATATCATTATTTTGAAATTATTTTGATCCTATTTTACATATTTTAACTTTCCACTAATGTTATCATATTTGGAAACCTAGTTATGTGTTATTCTACACGGCCTTCATATTTCATTTTCACTCTTTTCAAGAGGAAGTTTTATCAACCCTATTTATGATGTGGGATTTAAATAAAGGTATTTTCATATGTAAATCCATTAATTATAAAGATAAAGTTCAATTTTAGAGGATGAAATTTATTAAAGGGTGGGATAATGTAACACCCTGATATTTTTAAAAAATAAATCTATGCATGATAGCATATATGATATGTAATTCCAAGCATAAACAAACCATAAAATATTATTATTTAAATAAAATTGTCAAAATCTAGACATTAAGGCAAATGGTATGAATAGGATCAAATAATATATGAAATATATATATAAATTTCCTACTCGATATAAATGTATCGATAAATTCTTAGTAAATAGTCACTCAATTTTTAGTAAAGTCATTTTATTCTTCAAAAATATGTTTTTTTCAAAAATGGTTTTTATTGCTTTTTGGTGATAAAATATTATAATTAATTTTTGGAAATTTTAGAAAATTTATTTGATAAAAAGGATATCATTTTTAAAATTAGAATATTAAAATTCAATTATGGTAAATTTTTTGAGATTTTTCAAAAAAGATTGATTTTTCAATGAATAGTAAAAAATACTATTTTTTATTGAAATATTTATTTTCTTTTAAAGTATTTACAAAGTAAAATTATATTTTGAATTAATTTCAAGCTTTAATCAGTTAATTTTTATTAAAAATAATCTAATTATAGGCTTTTTAATAAATTATATACTTTAATTTGGTATAAAAAACATTTTTATACTTAAAAAGGAATTTTTATTAAAAAAATTGTTTTTTATTGCATTTTTAATATTAATATTTAATTATTGTATATAAATTATATAAATTTAACCATGAAAAAATTATTCCATTTTTTAATTAGGTGGTCCAAATTTTTTAAATAGGCCCCTTTTATTTTTTATCATTATAAATAGTAACTATAGTAAATAATTGTCACCATGGTAAGGGTAAATCGGGAAGTTAAGGTTAAAAATAATATGATGGGGTCTAAAATGACCATAACACTTGAAAGTATCCTATTTGATGAGTGGATTTCATCATTTTCCATACAAGTTTTGAAAATATGGAAACTTGGTGCCATATTTCTTTGATTTTGACCTTTAAATTATTTTATATAATGAAAAGTCAAAAATGTCATTCCCTTGGTTTTATTATCTATAAAAAAAATTTATGTAAGGATAAACAGAGTTTATATTCAGTTATAAAAGTTTTATTTGAAAGATAAATTATTTTTTAATCATGATAATTTATTTCTAGTTTTTTAGTGATGAAATAATTACCATAAATGCTTACACAACACAAACATGGTATTTATTCAATTAATAGAAAAATAAAACGAATATTTTTAAAAATGTTAAAATTAATATAAATTGAATGAATTATTATGTAACATGAATTTTTTAGATAAAAATAACATATTATAAAGGTTTTGAATGTTTATATTTAAATTTCATCTTTTTTTTGATGTCTTAAAAGTAAAATTAAATGAATAGTTCCAAAAATTATATTAATGACATTTTATAATTGATAATATTTTATTAAATGATTTAAAATTTCTATGAATACAATATTTTACTAATTTATTGGGTTATGGTTTAAAACTTCAAGCATTTTCTATTTATGTTCCAATTTTCCTTTTATAGTAAATATATTGACCCCTAAAGAGTAAAAACTTTGTTATCATTGTAATTGTCAAAAAGGGTTAACATTGGTTAAAACAAAGAGATAATGGTAAAAACCTAATCTAAACTTGTTAAAAAATTGAATGATATTATTTAGATATATTCTCATCCTATCTTATAATTATATCAGTTTGGAGCCTTTTATCTATGAAAATTAATTTATATTAATATTTTAAGTAATTCAAAGATTGTCCCTCCCCTCACATATAAGAGGGAACCTCCCCTACTTTTTTATTCACACTTAAAAATCCTTATAGATTATCCAATACCTAAAAAAATACCTTTCCAATATACCTAATCATGTTTTGTAGGTATTAGTTTTTTCATAATACTAACCTTAGAGGGTTTAAGGTGTAAGGAAAAGGAAGTTGTCTCGAGAAGAGGTATAATATTTAACCGAATGTTTTAGTATTATTTCTTCTTATACCTCCTTAAAATATTATTAAAATATGATGAAATAATAAAATTGGCATCATACATATATTTATATTTTATTATGTTAATTAAATAAACTATATCCATCTCCTCTTTTATCAATTGGGAAAAAAATCATCATTCGTGTGTATGGGAGACTACCGCCTCGCGAACTGGTATAATTTATTTTCCATCACCACCTCTCATGGATGGTTATAATGATGGATTTAAAGTATATATATTATATTAATAACATAACTAAAATTATTTAATTATAATATATTATCTACTTTCTTATGTTTCCATTCATTAAAAAATGAAAATGTTGTCCGTTTGTGTGTGTGGACTACCACCTCCATGAAGCGATGTGACTAATTTTTCATATGAACATCATATTGATGATATATATAAATTTATTTAAAGATATAATATGATATTTATGATATAATTAACATTATATAAAGATAAGATAATAATTACCTTATTTCCATCATGATCTTTTTAAAATGGAAACATTACTCATGCGTACATACGGTTTATTGTTTCCATGATTGCAACATAGTTCATTTTCTATAACCATATTTAATGGTTAGTTTTAAAAATATAATTTATGTATAAAAATTATAATTATCTCTTGATTATTATTTTTTATATGATATAATAATGACCTCTTTGACCATAATAAACATATGGACGTCATTTTGGACAAATGAGCCGAATATCGCCAAAGCGTCTGACATAAACTTAATCGATTAAGTAATTGATTATAACATGGTAAAATGAATAATAAAATTTAAAATAGTTCTTAAGAAATTAAATAATTAAAATAATTTAATTATTAAAGAATATAAGTAATGTATGTGATGAGTCACACTCGAGGTAAGGGACGCTTTACTTTTAAAAAAACTTGTTTTAAATGTTTTCAAGATTTATTTTCTAAATATTTTTCTTCCATGACCATATTATTAAAATTATTTTATAGATGAATTTATATGGACTTGAATTAATTATAAAGTACATTTTATTTCTATTTTTACTTTATTTCAAAGGTTTTCAAAAAGCAATATTTTTATGCATTTTACACATAACATTTTGAATTTCATTATAAAAGACAAAAAGAATGTTCTATTTTAACATATATGACGTCAAAAGTTTTTACAAACATTGTAATAATCATTTAATGCTTGCATTAATTATAATATTACATATTTTCTTCAAAGAAAAACCCACCTACCCTATGTTCTGATTATTTTTAAAAAAAAGGTTTTAAATGGAATAGATATTTCAATATCCAAAAATGTTTCTTTATGGGAGTGTTTCGAACCGTTTTTATTCAGGGAGGGGACCGACACACCCAACATTCGATCTCATGGAGGACTGAACTCTACTCAATCTCTAAGGTCGGGTACACCGGTCTTCGTTTCTAAATGCCCAATGGTTCCATATTCAACGATACGTGGACCTGCTTTCCAAAGGCAGGCGTTCACCGGGTGATTTGGCCAGCGATTCTTAAGAACTCACATTGGTCGAGAGGATGGGAAATCAGGATCATCGCACCCTTTTTAGGGGAATTATTGCCTATTCTGGGACTCTCTTATAGATTTATGACGTGTTCATATGTTCGCGAATCTTTTCTTTATACCCAAGTATAGTATCCACGGATTACTCCTGGTTGGAAATGGTCAGTTGGATGCAGGGATTCGGAATCATTTAGGCCTGAGGTTTAATATACCTCATTGGATTAATGACTCCGAGGACTTTGGAATCACTGAGGCAGCGCTGGTTTGAAGCCTCATGACTGGGCACTCTAGAGTTTATCGTCGTCCAGGGGGGACAGATAACGACTTGAGCATTTTGATCTAACCTGTGAGACGGGATTCCTATGTATCCTTGTGAGAGGAATCAGAATCCTCGCAGTTCAGTTTGGTATGGGGATTATACTCTGAGGCAGCCCAAGATGTGGGTAAACCAACGCAAAGGGGGGTCGGAGTGACCAATTTTTGGGCTTGAACCTCGGGGAGGCTTCATACGTACCTCACCTAGGAGGAAGGGATCAAAGTCCACATAGTTCGGGAGTACAGTTTAATGTCATGCTAGATGAAGGACAAATAGACTTGAAGGGGGTCGGAATGGCCAGGTAGTGGGATTGAACCTCATAGAGGCTTCCTACATGCCATGCCTTGACAATGATCAAAGTCCTCGTAGTTCACATGGATTAGGGCTTACACATGATAGTTTCCTGTAGTTGGGATTGAACCTCAGGGAGGCGTCCTATGTACCCTACTTAGAAGATAGAGATCAAAACCCACATAGTTTGTTTTGAGAGTGGGATCAGGGTCGGTGCTTACTCTAAGCCCACGTGAGTCATGCTCGGTGTGAGAAACAAAAGGCAACAGAGACCTAATGATCATGTCGTGAAAGGTGATTCTGTGTGAAGCAAAGTGGGGCTTACGCATAGGGCGGCCCAAGAAGTCGGGGCTTACCCCATAAAGGAGGCCTGATGGTGAAAAATCCCAGAGGGAGAGGGAAAGGGTACTCCCGTGTCGATCTCCCCTCTTGGTTCTTGGCACCGGGGAAGTACGGAGGTGCATGGGTGCTACCTCCTGCAAGAAAGGCTAGGGGCTTACACCAGGATGGTTTCCTTTTCACTCCCAGGAGAGGGGAGGAGTGCTCACCACCGGAGTTGAAGGGAAATGGAGGTGGGGTCCCCTAATCTGGTGAGGGGAGGGGAAGAAAGGGGCTTCGAGTCTTGGACCCTGTATTACCATGGGAATCTGAACCCAGTCATGCTTCGGGAATCTGCTCAAGGGCCAGAGCAACCCCTTCTCCCTCGATTATTGTGGGTATGTGAACTCAAGACGGCACACTGATTCACCTAAAGGTTGCATCATATGGGTCTAGTGTCTTCAGTGGAGGCCTTGGCCCAGGGCCGGTGAATGGGCCAACGAGGGGGTTGCGAATGATCAGGACGGATTGGAAGGATTTTACCTGACTCAGGGGATGGGAACACCGAAGGAGTTGGTGGGCCACACGGGTGCATGAGGAGTGGTGCCCTTCACGTATAGGGGTGCTATGCGTCTGGAGAGGCCATCTGCGATCTAGGGTGGTCCACGGAGTGAGAGGCATCCCGCGTACCAGGGTGGTATGCGGCTTCGGGTTCGGCCCGCGTACCAGGTTGGTATGCGGGGGAGTCCATGCGAGCAGCGACGTCCAAGGGCGACGTCGATCGGGGGTTCAGCGGTCATGGCTTCACCCATGTAGAAGGGTGCTATGTGGTGCGTCGGATCGGAAAAGGGTCATAAACTCCCTGGTCCGCGGGGAGTGCATCCGCGGAGGGGGCATGGTTCGCGGTTTTCAGTTTTTTTTATTTTAAGTTCATAGTTCACCAAATGTTTATGCATTTTCGGTTCCTTATTAATACTCTTCCAGTTCCATACTTGCTCTAGTTTGCGAATTGGAACTTCACTGTTTTCAAAATCCTAAGCTCCTTCCTTTGAAATCCTTCCACCTGAATCTACTTGATATCCCCTTTTCTCCCTTTCGATGTCCTTTTATAGAGGGGAGGAAAAGGGGTCTATTGTGGTCATGCATCACCTTTTGCGGAGGCCCATGACCAAAAACCAGATTTACGGATGACTTGGTCAACAATCCACAACTCACAGGGGCATTGAATACACCTCACCCACAAACCAAGTCGGTGTGAGGGGTGCTTTGCGGCCGCGCAGGGTTCCGCCACTATTCCGCAAATGACAGTGCATGCGGCATGGGCCGACTGGTACGGTTTGTGTCGGTGGACTGACCTGGAACCTGTTTTGCTCCGCGCCTGCGGAGGAGCCCCGCCTTTGTTCCGCGAACGACAGCTATCCGCGGAGGGGGGCACTTCGTGGAACCAGCCGCGTATTGTTAATATTGGACCAGTCCGGGGACCGGTTCTTCTTTGCCATGCTTTGAGTATTCTTCTCATTTTTTCCCAATTCCTCGAAGGAAATTGGGTAGAATACTCTCTTGAATTAAGGGTATTCTCATTTTCCTTTGAGGATTTTTCAGGACCCTACAAATTCCCCCCATCGGAATGGGGTCCGATCGGAACGAAGAGGAGACTATTCCGATGTAGAGTGGTCCTAAAATGTGGATGGTTTGCGGTAGAGGGGTAGACCCAATAGGTGACCACGCCTATAAATACGGAGGCCCCTACCCTTTGTCTTTTACCGGATTCCTCGTGGAGATTTTTCCTTTCGTCTCTGCGTGATTGCTCCTTCGCGAAACTCCTCATCCGCGAACCAGCGTCCACTTCCACGAACCATTTCTCATTCGCGCCTGCCTTCACCCACGAACCAACCTCCCAGCCACAAACTTAACACTTTAATCAATTAAAAAGTAAGTTACAATGGGCCGCGTAGAAACTTGCTACACAGTTTGGATTGTCTGTGAACAGAAATCTTCCAAAATTTGAAACTTTCTTAAGTTTCTGAACTTAAATATATAAATCCAGGATTGAGATTCCGTAGAGCAGCATTGTTCGCGGTTTTCTGGACAATGCTCCATGGTCCAGAGTACCGCGGACTTCTTCCGCATAGGGTTGGTTCGCGGGATGCATCCATATCGAACCACATTATGAGGGCCGCTCACAGAACTCATCAGGAAGGCCCCTTGATTCCTTTGTGGAATACTTGGTATTTTTGTCCAGGTTTTATTATTTTGGACTAACCATTTTCCTAGTTTTTATAATGCAGGGAGAAAATATGGTTCCTCCTCGCCCTGCACCCAGGACTACTACCGAGCCTCTCCCAATTGGTCCAAGGATACATCTAGCTATGATTCGTAGAGCTGAGAGCATCAAAGAGGACCCTAGTCAATCCATCATTCCCGACGATGGTGTCTTGAAAGACTTGCTCTCCCCTGAGCTCCTGGGTTATCCACTATCAAATCGGATTCCGCTTTATGCCTTCGGTCTTCAAGACGACGTCTTTATCCCCCCTACCTTCTCAGGTCTTCCGTCACCTTACTTGGAAGTGTCGCCGAAGTGCATTCAGGAAAACCTTGCCCAATCAGGGGAGATAATCTATGATCCTGATCCGAAAGACACTTTCATTTTGAGAGGCTCTGTCTGGACCCAAAGTGATCAGTACACACAAGACTTCTCTCAAGAGGTTGTCCTCAAGAGTTACCCCTCCATAATCAACCTTGCTCGAGTGGATCCTAAATCGGGGTGGATTCCTAGGTGGGATCTTCGATATAGTGGGATTTTATCAAATGACTGGGCCTAGGCCTTCTGGGTCCATCATCATTGCCTAGAATTTCCCGAGTCACTAGAAGCAGTCAATCTGTACACCGTAGTGTGGGCTTCTCAGTTTGATGTTTACCCACCATCTTTGATCCTGCCTGACCTGCTCAGTCGCTGGTGTTCAAGCACGAATACTTTTTACCTTGCCTATGGTGAAGTTGGTATTAGTTTATGGGAAATCTACCAATTTGGAGGGATTCCGATCATTGGTGCGATGTATGAAGAGTTTCTTCCCACTCCTGACACATGGGATGATGTCGAATAGGTACCTTTGTTGGAGAGACATTTGATGGTTATGGTGGAGCGGTCACTAGTTCAGTCCTTGCGTGCCCGCTCTCTTATTCCCTATAGCACCTGGATAGGGTTATTCCAGAATACCACTGGTCCTGTGCCGAAGATCAAGCGCCCTAGGACTCATCCTTCTCAATAATCACGAACTATCCCAGGTTCCTACTGGGTGGTTCCAGAGGTAGGCGACTACCTTTCATGGGGTTATGAGGTGTTCCCCGGTGTGCCGCCTATGCTCAGGCTGGTAGGTCTTTTTGCCATGTTTTTGAGCGGGTAGTTATTCCCTTCTCAGAACATTAACCCAGGCATCAGGGCTTTCACCTTGATGATGGTAGTTTAGTTGGCAGAGGGCCACCCAGTGAATTTGGTCATTCCCACTTTGGGTCATATTTACGAACTACTGAGCCACATGCAGGAGGGCGGGTCACCCTACCATCTGAGTGGGACATTTCAATTCTTATATAGATGGGTAGCGGATCATTTCCGCTATTATGAGTATCATCATAACACAGTCATCCTGCTTCCTACCTTTCGGCCTACCCTGATCAATATAACTGGAGTTCACTTGAAGTCCCTCAGCACTGATGAAGTCTTCAAGCTTCTGAGTGACTTCTCCCGGTTCACTCTCACTCCCTACCCCACCCCTTCTGGCGTCGTGGTTGACAACTACAGGGGGAGCCTAGAGGAGCGTTCTTACATGACTTCACTGTGGTACGGGTTTTTGTTTGTGAGGATTGACGGGGTTTATCTGTGTGAGTTGTACGCCCCATATCGTTTTTCTTGCCAGTTTGGATGTATGCAACTCCGAGTTTCCCTTCCCCCTTATCAGGCCTGTGGACTGCACCCGGCCACTGTCTATCAATGGTGGTTGATGCTAATGCGGGAGGGATCTGACACAAGCATTCGCTTTCCTAGCATAGTAGTGGCTTCTAGCCTATCTTTGGATCATGCAAGAATGTGGATCAAGGATTATCCCAATGGGATCCTGGGGAAGGTTTTCCGGCACATTCCCAAATCAGGAGTTATTGCGGTTGTTTTGCCTACCGCACCTTCCTCATCGGCTCTGAGGGAGGACCAACTGATGGCTCAGCGGTCAAAGAAACTCAAGGAATTTTCCTCTTCCAACCCCTCTGCGGCTGAAGTTCAGACAGACCCAACTTTCTTATATGTGGATGAAGATGACCCTATGTATTCAGGTCCTAGCGAGATAATTCTTGAAGTTTTTCCAGCTGATACCGGACATAGCAACTTGATTCCCAATCCTGAATCGGGGCTAGGAGATTTAGACCTTCCAGCTTTAGAACCATCTTCTAGCGTGCACATGTCTATGGTGGTCACGATGCCGGACTTCATTCATGTGCTATCTAGTGAGGATACCAAAGATCCTCATGTCATGGTGGACCACTGAGCAGTGCGAAGGTGGGACTGGCCCTGGATTTGTGATATTATTGCCGAAAATCCTCTGGATGAGATGGCGACTAAAACTGAAGCCCTCCGGCAACTCTTCCTGGGTTTGGGGTCAGGTGGCTTTGACTGTCGGCAGTTTCATTTTCTTGCTTTCCAGGTTTTCATTTCCCGTGGGGAAGTTCCCGCTAGTGAACACAAACTTTCTCACCTCATTGCCTCTCATTATGGGACCTGAGCCCTTGAGGAGGCCATGATGAAGCTACACCAGCTGATAGCACAGGAGGTGGGCTCTCAAGATCAGGCAATCGCCCAATCTATTGAGTTAAGCGAATTTGAAGCTCGAGCAGCGATGCTGAGGGATCAGTTGTCAACTCTGACTGGTAACCTTAAATCCACTAGGAAAGGGATCAATGACCTCCAAAAACAGTGAAGCATACTCGTTCGGTGGTCGAAGTTGAGGCCAGGGAGAAGGTCGTGCTGGAGCAGACTTGCAACAACCTTCACCGCACGGTTTCCGATCTGATGGAGAGAGCGAGCCAGGCTCCTTTGTGACTGTCAGAGCCATTCTTGTACACTCTGTTTTACCTCTTTTTTTCTGTGAAGGAGAGGCCCCAGCTTGTGGATGTCCTCCCTTTTTTCAAATGGAATACAATCTATGTCGATCTTTCCTTACTGTAAAATTTGATTGTTACTGGAACAATTTTTGCGTAAATAAAAAATCAATGAATCAGAATTGATCATAATTCAGGAAAAATGATAAAATATAAACAGACTCTAATTTTTTTCTGGACCATGAGATCTAGCGAGCATAGTTTGACTATTGCTGGGGTTTTGTAGAAAAAAACCATAAACTTTTTGTCTTTTCTGTGTGTTTATTTTGTTAATAACCTAATTTTTTCTGGGCCCATTTGGTGTGGACCCAGCGGGTATGTCTCGGCTTTTTCGTAGGTCTCCCTTTTTGGGTTTTCAACCTAACGGGCTTTGTGCCTCTTTTTGTGAGCGGTTTAAAGTCCTGCCGACAAGACTATCATTACTGATGTTTTAGGTCAAACAGCTTTGACCATATAAGGTGGGTTGAGGTCCCCAATGAGGTTTGTTTGATCAAAATATGTCTCAATACCCTTAAGATGCACGTGGGGAGAAAATGTTTAGATCTGAATGACATGCAGGGAATATCTCAAGGCATGGGAGCCGTATCGGCATGAATCGGTAGGAAGAGCATCGCCTAAGGAAAACTTACCTTTGTTAGACGAGCCATGGGCAATCAATACGCAGAGCCGCTGAGGTCATGGTATGCATAGTTGTGAAAAGGTGTCCTTAAGTCAATGACTTTCCATTTCTGATGGCCTTAGGACTTCATGGAACTCCGGATTATGGAAACCACCATGGGTGGCTTGGAAAATTATGAAAACCGCCAGGGGTGGTTTGTAAAGGGTGTGTGATGTATGAAAGGGTTTGATAACACCTATATTAATCAGGAGTGCGGACCCAGGGTCCCTGTTCTATGCATTTAGTTAGCGCAGAGGATGGTTGGAGTTTGGCGCAGTTTAAATTCATGTAGCTGGTACGTTCTTTAAAGTGGGATGACATCTCCTAGTTCTCGGTAATCTCATCAGAGACATTCCACCATATTCAGGCAGGGTTGTGAAAGAGGTTGGTAAACTGTATCTCAAAGGGTTTCTGAATCCCGGGATGTACATGGGGGCTCAAAGTCCAAGAGACGTACAGAGAGAAGCATTGCCTAAGGAAATCTTTCCTTTGGTAGACAGGTCGGGGGCAATCAATATGCAGACCCACTTAGGGCATGGTATGCATAGTCATTCAAAGGTATCCTTAATTCAATTATTGTATTATCCTGATAGACAATAAACTTCAGGGAAGTTGGGATTCAGGACCACTGGGGGTGTCTTACGAGGGTTCTCCTTTTCTGAGTACAGAGTATGGTTTATGAAAAGAGGATGCCTGGATACAGGAGAAACATCTAGGCTAAACTTCCCGGGAATGGGTGAAGCCATACCTTCTTACGCTGGTGTGAGATGGTGGTTTTTTCAGGTCTAGACCATTCACTGAGGGACAGAGGAAAGCCTCCATTCTTGACTGAACCCAAGATAGGTTCGACCATGCAGTTTAACGTCATGCGGCAAGGACGGGGGGCATTTTGAATTTCGTACAGCTTAACGTCATGCGGTAAAGATGGGGGGAATTTTTTAATCTATTAAAATGCTTGTATTTGGAATAATTTACCTGGATATTTAATGTTTGGTCTTTGCAGTTTCACGTCAAGCAGCAAAGACATGCTCCGTGCAATTTTGGTGTCGTGTGGTAAGGACGTAGTCGCAAAGGCCATTCTTGATTAGAATGTAACTGGGCTTGAATATCTCATAATTTCCAAGATGTGGAGAGGGGTCGATGATGTAAATCGTGGTTCTGGGGATTCTTGGATCAAGAGAGATGATATGTGGGCTCTGAGGCTGGTAGGCATACGAGGCTAGGAAGAGAATCTCCTGAGGAAATCTTGCCTTTGGAAGATGGGTCAGGGGCTATCAATATGAAGAGATGTTGAGGGCATGGTATTAATATTCATGCAAAGGTGTCCATAGGTCGATAACTTTCCACTTCCGATGGCCATGGATGATTATGAGGATTCACGATTGTCTGAGCCACGAATTCTGTTGTTTGTTAAGGAAATATTCGGACATGTCAGGTATGTTCGTCCCTAGTCGCTGTTAAAACATGAAGAGTTTACCACGCTAGTTTTTCTTGTGCATGGGGTTGTACCTTTACTCCATGCAGTTTAACGTCATGCGGTAAGGAATAAGTACTCTTAGTTTAACGGTCGTAGAGTTTGGACCATTGGGTGACTACTAATACAATTACTCGGAAGGCAACTGAGTTGGGAGTCTCTGGTATACTTTGAATGAGTGTGAGGGAATGAGGGTGTAAATTGTAACTCTAGGGTTTCCCAGACCAGGAGGTATGGTATGGGGGCTCTGAGGCCGGTAATCATTCAAAACTAGGAAGATATCACCTGAGAAAATCTTGCCTTTGGTAGACAGGCCAGGGGCCATCAATATGCAGAGTCACTGAGGGAATGGTATTCATAGTCATGAAAAGGTGTCCACGGGTCAATAACTTTCCACTTTTGATGGCCATGGATGATTATAAAGATCCAATATTTCTCATAGTATAGAGTTCGGTATATGGGGATAATGGTGTCCAAGCGTACAGGAAACATATTCACCACAATTTCCCGTCGAGTCAAAGTATCCTAGCCCTGAATTGATGTTTGTAGATGTAGATCGTCATGTGAACCATGGGCGGATACATAGTCTAAAAAGGTAGGGATACCCTGACAACGTTTGGATGTGAGAGGGGAATGAACTTGTAAACCATTGCTCCATAAATTTTTTGGATTGGGAGATATGATATGGGGGCTTTAAGGCCGGTAAGCATACAGAGATAGGAAGAGTATCGCCTGATGAAATCTTGACTTTGGTAGATGGGCTAGGGGCTATTAATATTCAGAGTCGTTGAGGGCATGGTATGCATATTCATGCAAAGGATTCCATAGGTCGATAACTTTCCACTTCCAATGGCCATGAATGGTTATGAAGATCCGCAATTATCAGGGTCGTGGAGTCTGATGCATGGAGAGGATGCCTCCAAATGTGCAAGTAGTATTCCCATATCATTTCTCCATATATCTTGGGTGGGTCGTGATGAAGTCTGTGTAGTTTAACGTCATGTGGCGAGGACGAAGTCCCTACATTTTAACATCGTGCAGTGAGGACGAAGGTGAACTGGCGTGAAAAGGGGATTCCATGTAGTTTAACGTCATGCGGTAAGGATGAAGAGTATATATATCTGTGTTTTCTTTTATCGATGGCTGGGCTAGAAAATAAGATCTCGGCGTCGCTACGTATCCTGCAAGGGCAGGAATCAAGCCACACGTAGTTATTTTTGGAGTACACCCCGTGAAGGTCTGATCCTTACATGGGGGGAAGGGGCATATTTATTTTTATTATCTGTGTAGTTTAACGGCGTGTGGTAAGGACGAGGAATACATCTCATGCAGGTCTGGTCCGTATGCAGGGGAAAAGGGAATTTTTAGCTTCCTTTGGGGATGACGGGGCCAGGATGGGGGATCCTGGTGTCACTATGTATCCTGTGAGGGCGGGAATCAAGCCGTAAATAGTTCTTTAAAAGATAATACACCCCGTGCAGGTCTGGTCCATACACATGAGAAAAGGGAATTTTTAAATCCTTATTATCCATGTAGTTTAACGTCGTTCGGTAAGGATGAGGAATACACCCCTTGGAGGTCTAGTCCGTACACGGGGGAAGAGAGCATTTTTATCCCCCTTTTTATTCTTATCCGGGGGTGGTTGGGCCAAGATACCGAATCATGGCGTCGCTACGTATCCTACAAGGGAAGGAATCGAGCCGTACGTAGTTCTCTAAAAGAGGTACACCCCATGCAGGGCTGGTCTGTACACGGGGGAATGGGACATTTTTTTAACTTTATTCCATTTGGGAATGGATAGGTCAAGATAGGGAATCCTGGTGTCACTATGTATCCTGCGAGGGTAGGAATCAAGCCGTACATAGTTCTCTGAAAGAGTTACACCCCGTGTAGGGCTGGTCCATACATGGTGGAAGGGGATATTTTTTTTAACTTTATTCCATTTGGGAATGGCTGGGCCAGGATAGGGAATCTTGGTGTCTCTATGTATCCTGTGATGGAAGGAATCAAGTCCTACATAGTTCTTGAAATCTGTGCAATTTAATGTCATGTGGTGAGGATGAGGAATACACCACGTGCAGATCTGGTCCGTACACGGGGGAAGATATATTTTTTTTTTAAATTATTCGGGGGTGTGGCTGGGCTAGGATACAGAATCCTAGCGTCGCTACGTATCCTGCAAGGGTAGGAATCAAGTCGTATGTAGTTCTCTGGAGGATGATACACCTTGTGCAGGTCTGGTCCGTATATGGGGTAAGGGGGCATTTTTTTATTTCGTTTGGGAATGGCTGATCCAAGATAGGGAATCTTGGTGTCACTACGTATCCTGCAAGGGAAGGAATCAAGTCGTACTTAGTTCTCTGAAATCCGTGTAGTTTAACGTTGTGTGGTGAGGACGGGGTACTCTTGGTTTAGGGTCATAGATTTTGGACCCTTGAGGCTTGGCAGTTTAACATCCTGCAGCTCGGACGAAAACTGCTTTTAGTTATGCGAAACACTTCTTCAAAAATCTCGCATTTGTAGGAGCGGTAGTGAATTGCCCGTCCATGGAGATCAGGGCATATGCTCCGTTGGAGTAGACCTTGTGAATAACATATGGTCCCTCCCAATTGGGCTCCATCTTTGGAGGCTTCTTTCCGGGTATCATTGGGTTTCGGAAGACCAACAACAATTATCCTTCCAAGAAAGATCGAAGACATGGCTTTTTTTTGAATGCTCGTGCGATCCGGTTAGAATATACTTCCAGAAGGTTCAAAGTGTGCAACCGCTTCTCATCCAACTGTTCCAATTCACCTAGACATTTTTCTGATTGCTCATCATTGGATAACTGATCACAAATGGAAACACAGAGTGAGGGCAATTGGAGCTCAATGGGAAGGATCGCTTTCGTTCCGTATACTAATGAGTACGGAGTATCCTGAGTAGTGGTGCGGATTGTGGTTTGATAATCCCAAAATGCATGAAGAAGTTTATTCGTCCATGATTTCTTATCTTTGTCAACCATTTTCTGGAGGATGTTGGACAGGGTCTTGTTGAAAGCCTTTATCTGTCCGTTAGCCGCTGCATGGTAGTGGGATGAGTGGTTAGCATTGATACCATATTCTTGGTATAGTTTTTTCAACTTAGCAGAGAAGAAGTTGGTGCAGTTATCCATCAGTATGGAATGAGGGACACCAAATCTGGTGATGATATTGTTCTTTAAAAAGCTGACAATGTTTCTTGCCCTGACTTTTTTTAGGGGTACAGCTTCTTCCCATTTGGAAAAGAAGTCAGTTTGTATGAGGATATACTTCAATTTTTTGGGCGTGGCGGGAGGATATGGTCCCACGAAGTCCATTCCCTAGATGGAAAATGTTCAGGAGTACTTGGCCTGATTAAGTAACTCTAGGGGCTGGTGAATGAAGTTAGCATGAATTTGGCATGAGTGGAATTTTTCGGTAAAGTGCTCGCAATCTCATGCCACAGTGGGCCAATAGTACCCAAGCCTTCGAACCTGATGGGAAAGCTTGGACCCCAACTGGAGTGCTCCAAATACTCTAGCATGCACTTCAGTCAGGATGGCAGCGGTTTCTTCTCCATCAATGCATTTGAGGAGGACTCCGTCGAGGCCTCGTTTGTAGAGGACCTCTCACTGACCTATGTTGCCGTATAAGACAAATTTAATTGCCCTTCTCCGTATTTTCTCTCGTTTATCCATGTCTGGTGGAATTTCTCCCCTTTGAAGGTAGTTTGAAATGGGGGTCATCCAGTTGGTGGTGGGAGCATATGGCTCGAGGACAGGACTGACTTCGTTGATTTCCTCCATCTTAGTCTGAAAAAACGGAAAGACCATTAGACGATGAGCAATGCTGATAACTATTTCATCCCGGTCTGGGTCATCCAGGGCTGTGGTCGCGTTGGCTAAAGCATAGGACTGGGCATTTTGAGACCGGGGAATATAGGTCAATGTTGGTTCTGTAGAAAATTCCACCATTAACCCTCAGACATGGTCAAACAGGGGAATAATCTCCTCCTTTTTAATAGCATATTCACCATTGACTTGCTTGATGACCAGTTCTGAGTCGCCTTTTACCTTAAGGTGTTGTACCTGTGTGTGGAGTGCGAGCTCCAGGCCTACAATGATGGCTTGATATTCCGCCTCATTTTTCATACATCCTTCTGACAAGAGGAAGTAATATGGCAAGACTGCATTTTCTGGGGACATGAGTATTATCCCCAAACCGACCTTGTTAAATTTGGGCTCCTCCATCCTTTTCCCTGTTGGGATTCGAGATTCACCGTCGAAGTACATTTCCCATGTTGGGAGCTCCTCTTAAACCGAGAATATGTCTTCATCAGGTAGCTCGACATTCGGTGCAGTGGTCCCTGTTGAGGGGTTCTCTACCAGAAAATCTGCTAATGCTTGGCCTTTGATGGATTTCTGAGGCACAAACTGGATGTCAACCTGTTGCAGGATGACTGCCCATCGGGATAGCCGCCCGGTCAGCATCAGGTGGCTGAGGATGTACTTGAGTGGGTTACTAAGTGAGACCAAATGGGCTTCATGATGTTGAAAATAATGTCGCAATTTTTGAACTGTGAAGACCAAGGCCAAACAACTCTTATCGATGTTTGAGTATCGAGTTTCAGCATCAATCATGGTTCGGCTGAGGTAATATAGACTGTTTTCACTACCGGCGTCATTTTTCTACGCGAAGAAGGCTCCTAGTGACCACTCTAGGGACGTCACGTATAGGATGAGAGGTCTTCATTCAACCGGGGGCATGAGCACTAGCGGGCTCAAGAGGTACTTCTTCAGGCTGCCGAACGCCTCTTGGCAGTCATCTGTCCATTGGTACGTAACTCCCTTTTTCATTAACCTGGTAAAGGGCAGACATTTGACCTCCAGGTTGGCTATGAACTGCCTAATGTAGGCCAGGTGTCCTTGGAATCCTCTCAACATAGTGATATTGTAGGAAGGTGGCAGGCCAAGGATAGCCTTTTTCTTTTCAAGGTTGACTTCGATGCCATGATGGCGTACGACGAAGCCAAGGAATTTCCCTAAGGTAACTCTGAAGGTGCATTTCAAGGGATTCATCTTTAGGCTATGTTGTCGATGTTTTTTGAAGACGGCCTCAAGGTCTGACAGGTGATCTGAGCGCTGTCTTGATTTGATCACCATTTCATCCATGTAGCATTCGACGAATCTTCCCAAGAATGGTTTAGAGATACGATACATAGCGCGTTGATATGTGGCGTCGGTGTTCTTGAGACCAAAAAGCATGACCCTATAGCATAATACTCCTTGGGGGCCCTGAAGGTAGTGGATTATTCGTCTTCTTGGGCCATCCTGATTTGATTATGCCCAGAATAACCGTCCATGAAGGAGAGAGCCTCATACACGGTCGTTGAGTCGATTAATAATTCGGTGATCAGGACCGGGAAATCATCTCTCGGGCAATGCCGATTGAGATCTCTGAAATCAATGCAGACGCAGATTTGTCCGTTCTTTTTCTTGACGGGGACAATGTTGGCCAACCAGATGGGGTACTGGACCTCCTGAATGAATCCTGCTTTAATAAGCTTATCGACTTCAACCTCTATTTTGGCAGCATATGAGGGGTGAGTTCTTCTGGCGGCCTGCTTATAGCCCCGGTGGTCTTCTGGCAGACCTAAGTGGTGGGTTGCCACCTCGGGATCGAGTCCCGACATTTCCATGTAATTCCGGTCAAAAACATCCCAGTGTTGCTTCAGGAATGAGGTTTATACCTCGTTCTCCTCGGGAGACATGGCTTCACTAATGAGAGTGGGCCTTGGGTCTTCCTCGGTACCCAGGTTTATTTCCCTGAGCTCTTCCATAGTGGTGAAGATACCTTCCTCAAATGCGGGAGGTGCATCCCTGAGATCTTCCTCCTCCTCTTCCCCCAAATCCTCATCCTCATGATCCAACGGGGGGAGAATTCTCAGCATGGGATCTTAGGAGTCTGTAGATGAGGCATTGTGGGCATCCTAACTCAAGTATATGCCCCCAAATTGAGGGTCAGCAATCATTTCCGCATTGTCACGCTTGGCCGTTATAGATGAAGTCATGAGGATAGCGGAGTGTGTGTCTGGGCTTAAACCCCTGCTCTCAACATGGTTGATGGGCAGTATGTAGTCTCTACCAAGCTGCCTGAGGGGGTTTTCAGGAACCATCTCCGGACCATTTGGAGAAGGGATCCAGTTTACACCATCGAGTGAAGGCGTCTTTTTCTTTTTCTCATAAAACCTGGCGCCAATGTAGTGTGACTCGGAGATCTCGAAAGGAGCCTTGTCATCATGCAATGTCCCACTTTTCCCTTTGATTATATAATTGATACCGTGGTGGTAGGATGAAGGAACGACCATGCGCTTATGGAGCCACGGCCTTCCAAGCAGGGCATTGAATTCCATGTTCTGCCGGACCACCAAGAATTATGAGTAGGCCATAAGGTCACCAAAATGTGCCTTTATCTTGATTTATCCCATTTTAGTCTATTCACTCTTGTTGTAACCCAACAGATTCGTGGCTGAGGGGATTAGGTCATCCTCACTGTAGCCCAACTTACAGAGTGTTCGTAGGGGAAGGAGGTTAACTCCAGAGTCGTTGTCGATAAAGACTTTGCGGACCTCAACATCATTTAGTGTTCCAGACACATATAGTGGTTTGATATGTCCTTGCATGATGGCATCTTCATCCTGATCGGTGAAGGAAATCACCACATTTCATTCAGTCAAGCCAGTCTCCGCCCAGTAAATTTCGGTGGTGGCTACATCGGCTTGAAACTCCTGAGGGCTGAGCAAGGCTTCTATAAGTGCCTCCCTGAGGTCTGCTAACAAACTCAGGGCATCTAGGATTGACAGCTTGGCTGGTACTGGTGCCAGCTGCTTAAGGATATCATATTTTTTCTCCAACGTCCGACGCTTCTATACTGGTGGGAGAGTTTTAGCAGGCACTTTGGGAGTTGTAGCATGTGACAAGGAGGGACCAGCTGCGGGGTTGGAGGTCGACGGTGTTCCCATGTTCTGGGGACTCAGCCCGGCTGGTCTTTTTTTGCACACTAGGCGTCTAGAAACTTGTTCCTCCTATGATGGGTACCACATAATGATGGGGCCAGAGTGGCCGCTTGTGGAGGTATAGGGGTATTCATTCTCCTGTTGAGTCTGTTTAAGGTCTCTCCCATGGGTTTCCGTGATATTAACGGTTTGGGCCGTGGTAAAACCATAGGGTTGTTTTCGGTCATGACTGTGCCTCCCCTAGTATCCCCTGCTTCTGTGATTCCTCCTCCAGGCCCCTTGTGTTGGGAACTCGGGTTCGTAACCATACCCCTCTTCAGGGAGTGATTCCATTAAATGGATGATGTTGATGGAACAAAAGATTAGCTCCTCGTCCTGTAATAGGTCAACCTGGTCAGTTGTCCCTGATGGTGTTGTTTGGTGGGTCGGTGCCTGTGGCGCCAAGTTTGGGGGCATAAAATCGGACAGTGTCGATGCTAACTTTTTCCTCGTCGCGTACTTCTCCTCTTGCGCTTGTCTCCTCCCTTTTCTATTACATCTGGATGACCGGATCATGGATGTTTGTGAAGCTGATATTGTCGGTTGTGCAGTATTAGTTGTTGTTGGCAGCAACACCGGCTACCATAGTTGAGCTCAGAGTATGCCCTAAGCTCGGTTGACAGTCTTTTGAGTCATCCAGTCATCAAATTTCTTCCCCTTCTTACTGGTTACTTCCTACCACCCCTCCCCTTTTTCGGAGTCGGTGGTATAAATATATGTCACATGCGCTGGGGGTAGTCCCATCTCGACCTACCCAGAGTCTACCATCCTTTGAAGGAGTTCTTTTAAGATGAAGCATTCCCGGATATTGTGCCCCAACATTCGATGGTAGGGACAGTAATATGTACTATCATCACAGACGACTTCTTGAGGTTTCCTTAGCTCCGGGAGGCGGAGCAAGTTGCAATTCATGGAGGTGATGAAATAGTCGCGGACTTGGTCCGCTTAGAACGAGTATACTTTGTGTCTTCATTCCTTGAACTGGTTCTGCTTCGATCCTCTCTGATCGTCCCGCTTAGGCGGAGGCGGCCACTGATATACGGGAGTCCCTTGATGATTGGGTGGAGGCCTGAGTGGTGGATTAGGCGCAGAGGCTGTTTTGAGCATGACAGAGGACGCTTCAGCTCTGGCTGCTCTCTTTGCAGGAGCTTTTGAGGCTATTTGGGACTTCATATTAGTCCGCTATAGGGAGTCCTCAATTATCTGGGTGATTGCCAAGAGATGGCGGAAGCCAGTGGTGCACTCCATTGGTATGAGCGGTGTTCGCAGCTCATCTCGAAGATTATCGATGCATATGGAAAGCATCTCATCTTGAGGCATTGGATTATTCGGAGAGTAGCTCAGACTTTTCCATCTGGCGATGAAATCTGAGACCCTCTCATTCTCCCTCTACTTTAAATTCATGAGGCTTCTGACTATTGTTTTAGGAAATGTCGAGCTGAAGTGGAACAGTAACTACTGTTGAAGGTCTTCCCAGCTCTTTATTGACTGGGCTGGAAAACTTGTATACCAGACGAAGGCATATCCTTGCATGGTTTATACGAAGCATCTGAGTTTCACTACTTCTTTTTGTTCTGGATTCCCCATCATAGGGTCGCAATAATATGCGTATTTCATCAAATGTTGTTTCGGATCACCGGATCCATTGAACGTAGGGAATGCAGGGCTCCCAAAATTGGGTGGAGGTGGCGTGTTTCTCACCCAATCTGGGTAGGGCTTCTGCTCTAGCTTTATCGGAGCGCGTCGACCTTCTATCGCTTCCAATAGAGTTGTCAGTGCCTTGATGGTGTTGGTGAGATCCTAGTTTACATCTTATTAGACCCTGTCTTGGGCAGGTATAGCCCGAGGTATTTCCTGGGGATCTGGCTTGGCCGGCACCAAGGGTGCATATGCCGTTTTTGGATCCTTCGGAGGGTTCAGACGTACTCGCTCCGATTTCTTTCTAAGTGAAGGGAAGTCCTGGTATTCACCCGAATCCATGTTCAGGTAGTTGGACAGGTCGGGCGTCTCATTGGGCGGGGGCCCTGACTGCGCTTCATCTGCCAGGGCAAACCTTGGTCCTTGAGGTGCACTTGATGGTTGTGTAAAGTGTGGATATTCTTGGGAAACACTTTCCATAAAATGGTTCCTCTGAAGTAGTTCGGCATTAATCTTACTCAATTCTTCCATTTCCTCTTCCAGTCGAGAAAATCTCTCTTTGAGCGTAAGTGGCTCGTTCTTATCGAGAGAAGGAGGTGAGTTAAGGGTAACCGGTCCTTTGTTCTTATCCTTGTTGGAAGCTCGCAGGGTAAGCAGAGGAGGGTTACCTGGAAGGGCGGCCCTTTGGTTCCGGGTGTGCACACCCAGTGGCTTGTTGTGAGTCACAGCCTGACTAAAACCATCGTCTCCTGATCCATCCATATTTGCATCATCTCTGGTTTCACCCACAGGGTTAACCTCTATGGTGTTGATAGATGCATATCGCGGGGTGGAGGAGATGTCATATTTCAAATAAGAAGAGGATCTCCCACACCTTTTACTGGTCCTCTCCTTCCTATCCCGGGATTGCTTTTGGACTATTTGATGAAGGGTGACGTGGAGAGTTCTTTGATGCGACCTTACGGTACACCTTCCCCTTGAAGGGGATGATGATTCAAAAGACGGGATAGGGCAGGAACCTCCTCTTTTGAATGTCCTCCCTAGACGGTAAAATACTTATTATCATGGGGGAGGTTGTTGTTGAGGTGGTAAAAATTCCCTTAGCCCTGAGGGATGGGGTTGGCTCTATTCCTTGGATGTTGAGTCTCTATCCATTTTCATTGGTCTTACGGGGGCATTTGTCATTAAAAATGCCCCCAGACCTGTAGGCTGGGGTTGACCCTGGATTGTGGCAGCAGCTTCTGCTATCGCTACTTTCCTGATCTCGCGTGCCCCCATTCGGGGGTGAACTGGATCTGATGCCGAGTTCACCTGTGAATCAATCCCCTCTGGGGAGGCAAGCAATGACTACTGATTGGACTCTCTTATACGAGAGGCCTGTTTTATGTTTTTAGTGTCCTGATTCAAGTGTTCTTCCCATTGGGCCTGACGCTTCTGGGACTTACTCAAGGCCTGACTCTATTGGGAGTGTCATCTCTCCTGAATAGGGACCCCACTCAATTTATGCCTTGCTGCGATGACATTGCAAGACACTATACAGAATGGGTTCTTCTGGGCGGGGAGCAGAGTGAAATGCAAACCTCCATGCTCTCCCCATCCTCTGATATGGACTCCTGTCAGAGCATCACCAATGAGGCGGCGCAGCTGGTGCAGCACACGAAGGTAGGCTAACTCCATGTTTCCTTTACGCCTCTCGGGCCACGGTTGTCGCACCGGAGGAAGACCTTCCAGGTCTATGTGACGCAGGAGGTCTCCTATTGTCTTGACATGATCTACATACCCATCGTAGGGCAGGAAGCTTGATTTCACCTGGCAGAGGGTTGTCCATATATTGAAGCGGATGTCGTGTTCACATACCTCTAACAACTCTCTGGGTATGTCGAACTAGGACGTGGTCGTGGGCCAGAACATGACTGGTATATCATCTCTGGATAGTCGTTTCTTCAGGTGCAACATGTTGGCATACTCCTTTGCTAGTGATTTCTCTACATGGTCGGCCCAATTGAGACGCTCACCAATAGTGTGGTCGGAGGCAGTGGGGCCATCAGGTGTCGAATCATCATGTGGTCAATTCCGAGGTGGTTTAGAAGATGAACGCGGCCCTGGACCGTCTCCTGATTGAAGAAGGGTGTCGTTGGTGACTAGATGGGAATCTGACGTGCACGATCCCATCCTTCTGAGTGCCTCGGCATATGAGGGATTTTCTGTGTTTGATTCGGCAGGGGGAGGACCTTCCTGTCGATATGATATTCCATTGTGGGGAGGACCTTCGCAATGGTAGTCGTCATGGCGAGGGATACTATCACAGCTGTCGTAGGGAGAGAACCTGTGGGGTACACCCTGAGGATGGCCTTCAGAATGTACCGAAATGAGGGGAGGGCCTTCTCTTTGAATGGCGTCTAAGATGGGAGGGCCTCCTCTATCTGTGTCGTAGCGGCGAGGGCTACAATTACTTCTTGACGCCTCATTGCATAGAGGACTTCTGTAGTGCATACCCAGGGGAGGACCTCCAAGGCGTGTCGTAGAAAGGGTAGGACCTTCTGGCTGTGTAGCGTTGTTACGGGGAGGGCCTTCACAACAACTTTCATCATTGTGAGGATGACCATCATGGTTTGACATTCGGTGTGTATCCTGGGGAGGACCTTCAAGATACACTGCGACAAGGGGAGGACCCTCTTGTTGCTTGGGGCCATCGCGGGGAGGACCTTTGCAATGGCGGTCGTAGTGGTGAGGACTACCATCACAGCTACCACAGGGAGAATGTATGCGGGGTACACCCTAGGGAGGGCCTTTAGAATGTACCACAATGAGGGGAGGGCCTTCTCGTTGCTTGACGTCTCTACGGGGAGGACCTCCGTTATCATAGTGGCAAGGAATACCACTGTGATCTGATGCCTGGCTGCACGGAGTGTCATTGCAACGTAACCCCTGGGGAGGACCTTCAAGTCAGGCTACGACAAGGGGAGGGCCTTCTTGTCATGATGATATGTCACTGTGGGGAGGGCCTCTGTAGTTGAGACTACGATAGTAGGGACTACTATCATAATCTATGGTCCCACTACACTGAGAGTGTTTGCAGTGTATACCCCGGGGAGGTCCTTCAGGGTGGATCACAGCAAGTGGAGGGAATTCTTGTGGCTTGATCTTCTAGTCACGTGGAGGGATTTCATGACTTGCATAAAAAGAGGAGCTCTCGTGATCGATCATTATATGCCCATGGGGGAGGCCCCCGCGGGTGCTCTGGGGAGGACCTTTAGATCTGCTGGTAGCGACGTTGCGGGGAGGACCTTCACAACTGATACTGCCACTTTCATAATATGGTAATGGGTGGGCAGGGTTTCGAGCCTTCAATATGTGATTAGCAGCATTGGGAACCCCAGCTTCAAGCAGAGTGGAGTCATGAACCCCCTCTTTATTTTCTGGCTGCCTTCGGCGCGTTCCGGGTGCTTTCTTGCGGCCAACGGTGACCGTCTGTTGTTGATAACAGCCTTCAACTTTGGGTCCCTTTCTAATTGGGTTCCATGATGCTGTCGGGATATGCCGACAAACATCTTGACTTTTAGCAGGGATGTATGCCTGCTCTGGAGCATCCACCGTGATGAACGGGTGTCCCCCCAGTTGGAACGAGTGAAGTTGCTCGATTCGGTTGCCCTTGCATCGTGGAATATGGCCGACGACCCTCCTGGGCGGAATCAGGGATGAAAATATGCTCTGAGGAAACTATCTCATCTCTTAGAATAGTTGCCTCAATTGGGGAGATGGGCTCACGGGCCCGAGTCCTTGTTGTTTCTGCTGATGCAATTACATTTTGGCAAGTCTGCAAGATATGATCTAGGATCGATACCTGCTCCTCCATCATTGCCAGGATATGCAGAGAGACATCTTTGGTTGAACGGGTATGAAGGCCCATTCTGGTATTAGAGTAGGAGTATCTTTCTCCGGTCCTTCATTGGTCAGTGGGTACTGACAATTATCCTATGTCGGGGCAGGTGAACGAGTCTACCCCTTTGCCAAGATATGTCGGTTTATCCCTCTGTTTGTCGCCACATCGGGATGGTGGAATTTACTTGCATCCGCAGGGAGCTGGCCCTGCATATGTTGGTTTCCCACCGTATCGAGTCGGTGGCCATTGTTGGCAGGGAGACGTACCCGCCTATTAATTACCGCCACATCTGGATTGCGGACTTTATTGATCACCACCACATCAGGATGGTAGGCGTCAGGAGCATCTGCTAGGACCTGGTTCGGTAGGCGTTGGGTCGCCACCATGTCTGGTTGGTGGGCTTCACAACCCTGGGCAAGGAAAGGTGCCTGCCGGGTTGGTGTCATCCTGTGTAAGTGACGGGCTTGATGGAGCTCGGTGGGGATGTGCACCTGCTCATATGATTCCACCATATCAGGACAGTCGGCTTTAGAGGAGCGAACAGGTGTATGTTCCTGCTCGCGATACGTCTGTAACGCCCCGACCCCAGTTACCTAGAGTCGGTGCATTATTACATAACATTGGCATGATCACAAGAAAGATCAAATCTCTAAAGACCGATTGGTTTAGTAGCCTTGGAAACACTAGATATATTCATAAAGATTTACATTACATCATAAAGTGAAAAACTACTACAACAACATAGTCTCTATATCCCACACTCATATCCCCACATACTATCCCTGCAGTTCATTCATAAATTACTTCTTCACATCCTGGTAAAAATAAAACATAGAAAAGGGGTGAGCTCAAATTCCCAGTAAGGATAACAATATAGCGGAAACTTTCATAAATAAGAATAAACATTTAAGGCAATGTATAACTTAAAACAAAAGCCTTTTAAACTTAAACTTCAACATAGTATGGCAAAAATAAAATGAAATGATTCCATTTAATTATTCACATGGATATTCTACTAATCGAATAATCACATGCAATATCAATTACCACTTTCATAATGATGGAATGCATAATGCCAGACTATCATAACCACATAGCCAAGGCCTCGTGCCAAGACTACAAATAATATTTTGCCAAGGCCTTGTGCCAAGACACTATTTTGTCTCATGAGACCTACCGATGCATCGAGGAACTATAGCGGGCTGCACCCGTCACATATTAAGTCCAATGAATTCCCATATGAAAAGGTTTAAACATAACATAAACATTCGTATTAAAACTAGCATACGAAATGTCAATATTTTCACCATAAACCATGAATGGTATAAAAATAGCACATCCACAGTCAAACATATCATAAAACCTTCAATATAATATAGATGTTTTTATCATAATAAATCAACTTCAAATAATCTTAAAATCCATCAAAGGATGTTGACATAGATGAAATCAAAACTATTTGAGAGAAATATCTCTTTTCTCGAAATCATTGAAAAGTCAAACATTTATAAAGGAAGTGATTTAAAAGAGATTTTTGAATCAAAGTGTCCCATACCACTTTGAAACTTTTGAAAAGAAATATCATTTCAAAACCTTTATGTCCATATAAATAAATCCTTAAAATAATTTTGAAAACATGGACATTAATTAAAAATATTTAGAAAGATAAATCTTTAAAACATTTAAAATTATGATCTTGATAAAGAGTACCTTTCAAAAATTCTTAAAATATTCATTTTGAAATCATTTAAAAGTCACATAATTATAAAATAAAACATTTACTTTGAAAATATTCTTATAAGCTTGTAAGGTAAGCTTTGACGATTTTATAACGGCGGTAAATAGCCGCACCCTCCGTATAAGTTAAAAAAAACATTCTTACCTTAAATTTGTCGAAAGGTAAAAAGTGCCTTGTTTGGAAAATGAAGAAAATATTCCTTTAAAAACACACAAGGGTATAAATTACTTTAACCCATATTCTTTGTAAATAGTAAAAATGTTTTGAAATACATTTCAAAGAAACATGGATGTGGATGATAAAGAGATCCTAGTAGATAATTGCGTATAAACAACCTCGGATAATGAAGAGATTGTGAAATAAACCCTTACCTTGTACTTTTCCTTGGTTGAGGGTAGGTTAACCTCCTGTATAATGGTGAAATAATTTTTATTAAATTATAAAAGAATCATATATATTAATATGATATCATATATGATCTTTTAACATTGCTTTGTTAACAATATCTTAGTATTATCGTCGTTTCGGGTGTTAACTTACTCGTTTTCTTTTATATGTTTTGTTACGTAATCCATGTTTTTCATGGATAGGTTGTATCTTATTCATATTAATAATGATATAAAGTCCTTAAACATTATTTTTAAATCATAAAAGGATAATTATACTTGAATGGATATGATGGAGAATGAATCTCACCGCGTTGGTGGAGACGGTAGTCCGTACGTACGCACGAGCGACAATATCATTCTTTTGATATTAAAATAATATATAACTGGACATTATATCATATATACAGAATCATTATCATGTTATATTTATTATTTACATGAGTTACACATAATTATTATACCCATCCAATTAATAATATATTGAATAACAATTACACCACGACGTGGAGACGGTAAGTCGTACGTACGCACGTATGGTGACATGTTATTCAAAGGGTGGATAGAATACTGAATATGGTTGTACCAAATTTATAATAACATCATAGTATATATAAGATACTTGAGTTATTATTTTAGAATGGTAATAACAAATAAATAATAAGTGGAAGAAGAAATGAATTTGAAAAATGGTAGTGAAAACATTACCTCTTCTTCGGGTTCTTCCTTTTTATTTGATCAAAAGGGATCCTTAGGTTGGCTTTATGATCAAAATAAGGACTCTAGTTTGTAGTGAGGGAAGTTTATAGAGTATTTGGGCAGAGTTTGGCCGAACCAAAAGGCTTTGAAGGTGTGAAGTAATGAGAATGGAGAGTGCCCTTTTATAAGAGGGGTGAGGGGCACCTTTGGAAAAGCTAGAAATATTAATTTATAATAAATTCATATTCGGTTTCTAATGGCTCCAAAGTTTATTATTCAAAGTTTAATGTGGGTATAGGTTGAAAACCATTCAACCAATAGAATTTATGCAGGTTTGGGTTACTATATTAACCTTATCTCTTTGTTTTAACTCTTAGTTAATTAGTTTGACATTTACCATGTCACTTTGTATTTTTATATTATATAGTTAATAAACTTACTATATACATCCAAGAGACCCCTAAGTGGTACATTAATGATACACCTATCATGATATAAGTCTCTTGGCCGAACCTTAGATTTTTAGGAATTTAATATCAATTAATAATATAATATGTGTTTTAAAAAACTCTTTTATGTCAATTTTGACACTATTCAATAGTTGATTTTTTTGAAACTTATAACAGAATTATTACTTCGAAAAAAGTCAATTAAATCAATCCTAATATTTCATATTATCCTAGAAAATTATTTTAATTAATTAAAAGTCTCATATTATATTTATTTGGGTATTTATAATATCAATTATTCTAATTTTTCACTATTATGATAATTACTGCATCATCATTGTTTCATAAATAAATTAAATTATTTAATGTCTAAAAATTATAAATAAACTATAATTATGTAGGAAATATTTTTATATTTCTAATGAATATTTACAATAGAATTTATCTTATTTATAACCCTATTTTAAAAATGTTTTAGTAAATAAACTTTGATTTTAACTCTTTTAACTCTTCTTTGAATTAAATAATAATAAATGTCCTAATCTAATCCAAGAGGACCTAAATGATACTATTTTATTCCTAAGGTTGTTTTTGGTCGAGATACACTTTTACAATAGAATTAGGACATGTGTTAGGGTAATATTAATATCATTTTTACCCTTAATTACCCTACTTACTTTTAACCGTGGTAAATAAAAGTAAAAAATATACTATTCACCAAAAATTATTTCCATCTCATTGAACCACATTTTACTTTTTGATATTAACCGTGTCTCTCGGGTTTTCGAAATTCAATTCACAGAAGAGGTAAAATTAAGTTTTATGAAAAATTCAGTTTTTTAACTACCACTTAGTAGTTTCACTATTCATCAAAAATTGAAGTTTTTCAGAACAATGCCAAAATTTCACCCTAAGCTATAATTGATATTCCAAATTCAAAAATGATGTCTATTTTAAAAAATTCCAAACATATAAGTTTCATTAATTAATTTTATAATTAATTCCCGCTGTCACAACAAATAGCGTGTTTTTAAGAAATAATATATATCAAAAGATTGACAATTGTTTAGGTCCAATTTCTAAGTGAAATTAATTCTAATGAACACCATTGGATAAAATGGTAAAAATATATTTTAATTATACTTTAAAAACACTCAATAATATAATTTATCACTATAAATTATTTTGATTAAAAAAGTTGGTTTTAAGTATTTTTCACTATTCATAAAAATTGGAAGTTCTCAAAAAAATACCAAAAATTCATCTTAGGATAATTTCGATATTCCGAAACCAAAAATGAAGTCCATTTTGAGAGATAGAATTTATAAAATTTCAAAAAGTAGGTATTACTATTCATAACGGCTAGTTTGGTAAGTCATGGTGCGCTTTAACTCGGTGTTGCGTGTAGTGCAAGTTATTGAATTATTTTGAAGAAATAACACACTATGAAATCTTGGGTTGTTACATTCTACCCTCCTTCAATAAATTGCATCCTCGCAATTTGAAATTGTTCTTCGAAAATAAAAGGTTGAAAATAAAAAATATCTTTGTTGGAAAACCCACATCGGAAATTGGGTTACTAAAATTTAGTCTTAATATGAGGAAAAGAGAAATGAAAGGGTCACCACCAAATTATGATCTTGATTAAGAGAATATTGGTGGAAATTAGAGACATATAATTAGAGGAAAAACGTAAATATTTATAGGTATTGATTGAGGTCATCAATCACAAACAAGTTTAAAATTGAGGTCCTTAAATTCATCAATCTATGATGATTTGAAATACCATCGGTTCAACAAAACATAGGGTATTAGGATAACACATTTTTGGTTTTAGGATTCCTTAAATAAAGTATAAGAATTAATTTCTTCATAGAATAAGAGAAAAAGAAGAAATATATTCTTGACAAGTAGAGTTCCATCCTTTATCTAATTTCTACCACAGACTCATCTTTCACTCTAAAAGATAATAGAACTTAAAAATAATATACTATTTATCCTATTCATATAGGGTTAAAAAAATGAATTTATAATTCATCTAGCAGAACCATTAAAAAAACTACATTATTCAATCCAGGACATCACGTGGGTCAGTGGTAGGTGATACACCCTTGTCGCCCTTCAAATGTGGGTTCAAGTCTCGCGGCCTTGTCGGACGCGACGGGTTGCCGCCCGACCTCCGGGTTGTCCTTTTATGGAAATCCAAAATAATCCAAACTAGAACTATCCAAAATACTTCAGTCCAAAATTTATAAGGAAGGTAAACACAATAAAGATCCTTTTTTCCGCGTAATAACATGTGAACACCTTCATCATGTATTCTTTTAAAACACTACAACATCCTGAATTACCATAAAACCTTATTGATTACATTCAGGATCCCTTATTCCTTAAAGAATAATAGATATACTCCTTCAATCAAAAAATGTTTTAAACCCAAACAATGATGGAATATACAAATCATTAATCAGTTTCAAGGTAGTCAAGAATATCCAATATAATTTATCCAAATCAATCATGTATTATTCCAAAATCACTACCTCGGAATCAGAACTATATTATGGTTTATCATTCTCACAACCATATATTTTCCAAAAATTTATCCTGCTATTGAGTCACTTTTCTTTGTTCCACACAATCTCAAGTCCTTAATGAAATAGTACTGCAGTACAATCCTTATATACTTCATAATTATTATAACAAGTACATTGTTGATACAACACTCAATTGACATAATCAATATAAGAACTCTAATCATTCCTCTTCATCTGTGGTAGTATCATAACTTGATTATTATCCAATAGCATCATTTGCGGCATAGTCTGATGACTGGGACATAGGTTCGTGTAGTGTCCAAACTCCTTGTAAATGAAGCATTGTACATTTGAAACCATTTTCTTACCCTTGCAGTCACGTACATTGTGCCCTTTTCCTCCACACTTATAACAAACTCCCATTCATTTCAGGCAAGTTTCAGGGTGTTTCTTCCCACAGTTATCACATATGGGAAAATTCTTCTTTTCCCTCTTCCCTTTATCCGTCTTTCTCTCTTCCATCCTTTTCTTCTCTTGCTTCCCTTCAAAGCCATAGGACTCAGTAAACTCTTTACTTATCTTATCAACACATGATATTATTTCTTCATATGATGATAATACATGGGAGACTATTTCTCTTATAAATTTTGGCTTAAGACCATGAAAGATATGATCCTTCTTTCTCTTTGGATCATGTGCATTGCTGGAGTTATCATTCCTTCTACTGGGCACCAATTCTAATCAATGGAATACACTAGATTAGTTTATGAATAACAATACCAAATCCCAAACTTGTAAAACACATAACATAAATTAAATAGTTTATGGATATAATCCATAATCATAAAAATGTATCCTTTGAGGAAGTATATACTCATAAACCCTTAATAATGGTTTGTAAAGAAAATGAGAATTATCCAAAGCATATCCCCCAGGAGTTTCATAACCAAGAGTGCAGCAGGTCCCGTTGTCGTGCACCAGTTCCCGTTCGATTCTAGCTCAAAGCGGTGTTTTCGGGTTTTACCCCTAGGTATATCTGTGCTAGAGCCGTCTCTACCTGCTTGTATCCAGACAGGGATGTATTGCTCAGAAAACTCACAAAATCTCTACAATACCAAAATTCTAGGAAGTTATTCTATACTAATCCTCAAGGTCCATCTTAGGTCTATGTGCTCTAATCAGAGTTTATCTAAATCTAGCTTCCAAGGTTTGTACTAAACTTCCTCTGATACCAACTATAACGCCCCGACCCTAGTTACCTAAAGTCAGTGCATTATTACATAACATTGGCATGATCACAAGAAAGATCAAATCTCGAAAGACCGATTGGTTTAGTAGCCTTGGAAACACTAGATATATTCATAAAGATTTACATTACATCATAAAGTGAAAAACTACTACAACAACATAGTCTCCATATCCCACACTCACATCCCCACATACTATCCCTGCAGGTCATTCATAAATTACTTCTTCACATCCTGGGAAAAATAAAACATAGAAAAGGGGTGAGCTCAAATGCCCAGTAAGGATAACAACATAGCGGAAACTTTCATAAATAAGAATAAACATTCAAGGCAATGTATAACTTAAAACAAAAGCCTTCTAAACTTGAACTTCAACATAGTATGGCAAAAATAAAATGAAATAATGCCATTTACTTATTCACATGGATATTCTACTAATCGAATAATCACATGAAATATCAATTACCACTTTCATAATGATGGAATGCATAATGGCAGACTATCATAACCACATATCCAAGGCCTCGTGCCAACACTACAAATAAGATTTTGCCAAGGCCTTGTGCCAAGACACTAGTTTGTCTCATGAGACCTACCAATGCATCGAGGAGCTATAGCGGGCTCCACCCGTCACATATTAAGTCCAATGAATTCCCATATGAAAAGGTTTAAACATAACATAAACATTCGTATTAAAACTAGCATACGAAATGTCAATATTTTCACCATAAACCATGAATGGTATAAAAATAGCACATCCACAGTCAAACATATCACAAAACCTTCAATATAATATAGAAGTTTTGTATCATAATAAATCAACTTCAAATAAGCTTAAAATCCATCAAAGGATGTTGACATAGATGATATCAAAACTATTTGAGAGAAATATCTCTTTTCTCGAAATCATTGAAAAGTCACACATTTGTAAAGGAAGTAATTTAAAAGATATTTTTGAATCAAAGTGTCCCATACCACTTTGAAACTTTTGAAAATAAATATCATTTCAAAATCTTTATGTCCATATAAATAAATCCTTAAAATCATTTTGAAAACATGGACATTAATTAAAAATATTTAGAAAGATAAATCTTTAAAACATTTAAAATTATGATCTTGATAAAGAGTACCTTTCAAAAATTCTTAAAATATTCATTTTGAAATCATTTAAAAGTAACATAATTATAAAATAAAACATTTACTTTGAAAATATTCTTATAATCTTTTAAGGGAAGATTTGACGATTTTATAACGGCGGTAAATAGCTGCACCCACCGTATAAGTTAAAAAAACATTCTTACCTTAAATTTGTCGAAAGGTAAAAAGTGCCTTGTTTGGAAAACGACGGAAAGATTACTTTAAAAACATATAAGGGTATAAATGACTTTAACCAATATTCTTTTTAAATAGTAAAAATGTTTTGAAATACATTTCGAAGAAACATGGATGTGGATGATAAAGATATCCCAGTAGATAATTGCGTATAAACAACCTCGGATAATGAAGAGATTGTGAAATAAACCCTTACCTTGTACTTTTCCTTGGTTGAGGGTAGGTTAACCTCCTGTATAATGGTGAAATAATTTTTATTAAATTATACAAGAATCATATATATTAATATGATATCATATATGATCTTTTAACGTTTCTTTGTTAATAATATCTTAGTATTATCGTCGTTTCGGGTGTTAACTTACTCGTTTTCTTTTATATGTTTTGTTACGTAATCCATGTTTTTCATGGATAGGTTGTATCTTATTCATATTAAGAATGATATCAAGTCCTTAAACATTATTTTTAAATCATAAAATGATAATTATACTTGAATGGATATGATGGAGAATGAATCTCATCGCGTTTGTGGAGACGGTAGTCCGTACGTACGCACGAGCGACAATATCATTATTTTGATATTAAAATAATATATAATTGGAAAGTATATCGTATATAAAGAATCATTATCATGTTATATTTATTATTTGCATGAGTTACACATCATTATTATACCCATCCAAATAATAATATATTGAATAACAATTACACCACGACGTGGAGACGGTAAGTCGTACGTACGCACGTATGGTGACATGTTTTTCAAAGGGTGGATAGAATACTGAATATGGTTGTACCATATTTATAATAACATCATAGTATATATAATATACTGGAGTTATTATTTTATAATGGTAATAAAAAAGAAATAAGAAGTGGAAGAAGAAATGAATTTGAAAAATGGTGGTGAAAACATTACCTCTTCTTCGGGTTCTTCCTTTTGATTTGATCAGAAGGGCTCCTTAGGTTGGATTTCTGATAATACTAAGGCCTCTAGGTTGTAGTGAGGGAAGTTTATAGAGTATTTGGGCAGAGTTTGGCCGAACCAAAAGGCTTTGAAGGTGTGAAGTAATGAGAATGAGGAGTGCCCTTTTATAAGAGGGGTGAGGGGCACCTTTGGAAAAGCTATAAATATTAATTTATAATAAATTCATATTCGGTTTATAATGGCTCCAAAGTTGATTATGCAAAGGTTAAGGTGGGGATAGGTCGAAAACCATTCAACCAATATAATTTAGACAGGTTTGGGTTACTATATTAACCTTATCTTTTAGTTTTAACTCTTAGTTAATTAGTTTGACATTTACCACGTCACTTTGTATTTTTATATTATATAGTTAATAAACTTACTATATACATCCAAGCGACCCCTAAGTGGTTAATTAATGATACACCTATCATGATATAAGTCTCTTGGCCGAACCTTAGATTTTTAGGAATTTAATATCAATTAATAATATAATATTTGTTTTAAAAACTCTTTTATGTCAATTTTGACACTATTCAATAGTTGATTTTTGTGAGACTTATAACAGAATGATTACTTCGAAAAAAGTCAATTAAATAAATCCTAATATGTCATATTATCCTATAAAATTAGTATAATTCATTAAAAGTCTCAAATTATATTTATTAGTGTATTTATAATATCAATTATTTTAATTTTTCACCATTATGGTAATTACTGCATCATCATTGTTTCATAAATAAATTAAATTATTTAATGTCTAAAAATTATAAATAAAATATAATTATGTAGGAAATATTTTTATCTTTCTAATTAATATTTAAAATAGAATTTATCTTATGTATAACCCTATTTTAAAAATGTTTTAGTAAATAAACTTTGATTTTAACTCTTTTAACTCTTCTTTGAATTAAATAATAATAAATGTCCTAATCTAATCCAAGTGAACCTAAATGATAATATTTTATTCCTAAGGTTGTTTTTGGTCGAGATACACTTTTCCAATAGAATTAGGACATGTGTTAGGGTAATATTAATATCATTATTACCCTTAATTACCATATTTACTTTTAACTGTGGTAAATAAAAGTAAAAAAGTTACTATTCACCAAAAATTATTTTCATCTCATTGAACCACATTTTACTTCTTGATATTAACCGTGTCTCTCAGATTTTCGAAATTCCATTCACATAAGCGGTAAAATTAAGTTTTATGAAAAATTCAGTTTTTTAACTACCACTTAGTAGTTTCACTATTCATCAAAAATTGAAGTTTTTCAGAACAATGCCAAAATTTCACCCTAAGCTATAATTGATATTCCGAATTCAAAAATGATGTCTATTTTAAAAAATTCCAAACATATAAGTTGCATTAATTAATTTTATAATTAATTCCCCCTGTCACAACAAATAGCGTGTTTTTAAGAAACAATATATACCAAAAGATTAACAATTGTTTAGGTCCAATTTCAAAGTGAAATTAATTATAATGAACACCATTGGATAAAATGGTAAAAATATATTCTAATTATACTTTAAAACCACTCAATAATATAATTTATCACTATAAATTATTTTTATTAAAAAAGTTGTTTTTAAGTATTTTTCACTATTCATAAAAATTGGAAGTTCTCAGAAAAATACCAAAAATTCATCTTAGGATAATTTCGATATTCTGAAACCGAAAATGAAGTCCATTTTGAGAGATAGAATTTATAAAATTTCAAAAAGTAGGTATTAATATTCATAACGGCTAGTTTAGTAAGTCATGGTGCGCTTTAACTCGGTGTTGCGTGTAGTGCAAGTTATTGAATTATTTTGAAGAAATAACACACAATGAAATCTTGGGGTGTTACATTATCCCCTCCTTCAATAAATTGCATCCTCGCAATTTGAAATTGTTCTTCTAAAATAAAAGGTTGAAAATAAAAAATATCTTTGTGGGAAAACCCACATCGGAAATTGGGTTACTAAAATTTAGTCTTAATATGAGGAAAAGAGAAATGAAAGGGTCACCACCAAATTATGATCTCGATTAGGAGAATATTGGTGGAAATTAGAGACATATAATTGGAGGAAAAACGTAAATATTTATAGGTAGTGATTGAGGTCATCAATCACAAACAAGTTTAAAATTGAGGTCCTTAAATTCATCAATCTATGATGATTTGAAATACCATCGGTTCAACAAAACATAGGGTATTAGGATAACACATTTTTGGTTTTAGGATTCCTTAAATAAAGTATAAGAATTAATTTCTTCATAGAATAAGAGAAGAAGAAGAAATATATTCTTCACAAGTAGAGTTCCATCCTTTATCTAATTTCTACCACAGACTCATCTTTCACTCTAAAAGATAATAGAACTTAAAAATAATATTCTATTTATCCTATTCGTATAGGTTTAAAAAAATGAATTTATAATTCAACTAGCAGAACCATTAAAAAAACTACATTATTCAATCCAGGACATCATGTGGGTCAGTTGTAGGTGATACACCCCTGTCGCCCTTCAAATGTGGGTTCAAGTCTCGCGGCCTTGTCGGACGTGACGGGTTGCCGCCCGACCTCCGGGTTGTCCTTTTATGGCAATCCAAAATAATCCAAACTAGAACTATCCAAAATACTTCAGTCCAAAATTTATAAGGAAGGTAAACACAATAAAGATCCTTTTTTCCGCGTAATAACATATGAACACCTTCATCATGTATTCTTTTAAAACAATACAACATCCTGAATTACCATAAAACCTTATTGATTACATTCATGATCCCTTATTACTTAAATAATAATAGATATACTCCTTCAATCAAAAAATGTTTTAAACCCATACAATGATGGAATATACAAATCATTAATCAGTTTCAAGGTAGTCAAGAATATCCAATATAATTTATCCAAATCAATCATTTATTATTCCAAAATCACTACCTCGGTATCAGAACTATATTATGTTTTATCATTCTCTCAACCATATATTTTCCAGAAATTTATTCTGCTATTGGGTCACTTTTCTTTGTTCCACAAAATCTCAAGTCCTTAATGAAATAGTATTGCAGTACAATCCTTATATACTCCATAATTATTATAACAAGTACATTGTTGATACAACACTCAATTGACATAATCAATATAAGAGCTCTAATCAATCCTCTTCATCTGTGGTAGTATCATAACTTGATTATTATCCAATATCATCATTTTCGGCATAGTCTGATGACTGGGACATAGGTTCGCGTAGTGTCCAAACTCCTTGCAAATGAAGAATTGTACATTTGAAACCATTTTCTTACCCTTGCAGTCACATACTTTGTGCCCTTTTCCTCCACACTTATAACAAAATCCCATTCCTTTCAGGCAAGTTCCAGGGTGTTTCTTCCCACAGTTATCACATATGGGAAAATTCTTCTTTTCCCTCTTCCCTTTATCCGTCTTTCTCTCTTCCATCCTTTTCTTCTCTTGCTTCCCTTCAAAGCCATAGGACTCAGTAAACTCTTTACTTATCTTATCAACACATGATATTATTTCTTCATATGATGATAATACATGGGAGACTATTTCTCTTATAAATTATGGCTTAATACCATGAAAGATATGATCCTTCTTTCTCTTTGGATCATGTGCATTGCTGGAGTTATCATTCAATCTATTGGGCACCATTTCTAAAAAATAGCATACACTAGATTAGTTTATGAATAACAATACCAAATCCCAAACTTGTAAAACACATAACATAAATTAAATAGTTTATGGATATAATCCATAATCATAAAAATGTCTCCTTTGAGGAAGTATATACCCATAAACCCTTAATAATGGTTTGTAAAGAAAATGAGAATTATCCAAAGCATATCCCCTGGGAGTGTCGTAACCAAGAGTGCAGCAAGGCCCGTTGTCGTGCACCAGTTCCCGTTCGAGTCTAGCTCAAAGCGGTGTTTTTGGGTTTTACCCCTAGGTACATCTGTGCCAGAGCTTCCTATACCTGCTCGTATCCAGACAGGGATGTATTGCTCAGAAAACTCACAAAATCTCTACAATACCAAAATTCTAGGAAGTTCTTCTATACTAATCCTCAAGGTCCATCTTAGTTCTATGTGCTCTAATCAGAGTTTATTTAAATCTATCTTCCAAGGTTTGTACTAAACTTCCTATGATACCAATTGTAACGCCCCGACCCCAGTTACCTAGTGTCGGTGCATTATTACATAACATTGGCATGATCACAAGAAAGATCAAATCTCGAAAGACCGATTGGTTTAGTAGCCTTAGAAACACTAGATATATTCATAAAGATTTACATTACATCATAAAGTGAAAAACTACAACAATAACATAGTCTCCATATCCCACACTCATATCCCCACATACTATCCCTACAGGTCATTCATAAATTACTTCTTCACATCCTGGGAAAAATAAAACATAGAAAAGGGGTGAGCTCAAATGCCCAGTAAGGATAACAATATAGCGGAAACATTCATAAATAAGAATAAACATTTAAGGCAATGTATAACTTAAAACAAATGCCTTTTAAACTTGAACTTCAACATAGTATGGAAAAAATGAAATGAAATAATTCCATTTACTTATTCACATGAATATTCTACTAATCGAATAATCACATGCAATATCAATTACCACTTTCATAATGATGGAATGCATAATACTAGACTATCATAACCACATAGCCAAGGCCTCGTGCCAAGACTACAAATAATATTTTTCCAAGGCCTTGTGCCAAGACACTAGTTTGTCTCATGAGACCTACCGATGCATCGAGGAGCTATAGCGGGCTCCACCCATCACATATTAAGTCCAATGAATTCCCATATGAAAAGGTTTAAACATAACATAAACATTCGTACTAAAAATAGCATACGAAATGTCAATATTTTCACCATAAACCATGAATGGTATAAAAATAGCATATCCACAGTCAAACATATCACAAAACCTTCAATATAATATATAAGTTTTGTATCATAATAAATCAACTTCAAATAAGCTTAAAATCCATAAAAGGATGTTGACATAGATGAAATCAAAACTATTTGAGAGAAATATCTCTTTTCTCAAAATCATTGAAAAGTCACACATTTGTCTAGGAAGTAATTTAAAAGAGATTTTTGAATCAAAGTGTCCCATACCACTTTGAAACTTTTGAAAAGAAATATCATTTCAAAACCTTTATGTCCATATAAATAAATCCTTAAAATCATTTTGAAAACATGGACATTAATTAAAAACATTTAGAAAGATAAATCTTTAAAGCATTTAAAATTATGATCTTGATAAAGAGTACCTTTAAAAAATTATTAAAATATTCATTTTAAAATCATTTAAAAGTCACATAATTATAAAATAAAACATTTATTTTGAAAATATTATTATAAGCTTGTAAGGGAATCTTTGATGATTTTATAATGGCGGTAAATAGCTGCACCCACCGTATAAGTTAAAAAAACATTCTTACCTTAAATTTGTCGAAAGGTAAAAAGTGCCTTGTTTGGAAAACGACGGAAAGATTACTTTAAAAACACATAAGGGTAAAAATTACTTTAACCCATATTCTTTGTAAATAGTAAAAAAATTTTGAAATACATTTCGAAGAAACATGGATGTGGATGATAAAGAGATCCCAGTAGATAATTGCGTATAAACAACCTCGGATAATGAAGAGATTGTGAAATAAGCCCTTACCTTGTACTTTTCCTTGGATGAGGGTAGTTTAACCTCTTGTATAATGGTGAAATAATTTTTATTAAATTATACAAGAATCATATATATTAATATGATATCATATATGATCTTTTAACATTGCTTTGTTAATAATATCTTAGTATTATCGTCGTTTCGGGTGTTAACTTACTCGTTTTCTTTTATATGTTTTGTTACGTAATCCATGTTTGTCATGGATAGGTTGTATCTCATTCATATTCATAATTATATTAAGTCCTTAAAAATTATTTTTAAATCATAAAATGATAATTATACTTGAATGGATATGATGGAGAATGAATCTCATCACGTTCGTGGAGACGGTAGTCCGTACGTACGCACGAGCGACAATATCATTATTTTGATATTAAAATAATATATCATTGGACAGTATATCATATATAAAGAATCATTATCATGTTATATTTATTATTTACATGAGTTACACAGCATTATTATACCCATCCAAATAATAATATATTGAATAACAATTACACCACGATGTGGAGACGGTAAGTCGTGCGTACGCACGTATGGTGACATGTTATTCAAAGGGTGGATAGAATACTGAATATGGTTGTACCATATTTATAATAACATCATACTATATATAAGATACTGGACTTATTATTTTATAATGGTAATAACAAAGAAATGAGAAGTGGAAGAAGAAATGAATTTGAAAAATGGTGGTGAAAACATTACCTCTTCTTCGGGTTCTTCCTTTTGATTTGATCAAAAGGGCTCCTTAGGTTGGCTTTATGATCAAACTAAGGACTCTAGTTTGTAGTGAGGGAAGTTTATAGAGTATTTGGGCAGAGTTTGGCCGAACCAAAAGGCTTTGAAGGTGTGAAGTAATGAGAATGGAGAGTTCCCTTTTATAAGAGGGGTGAGGGGCACCTTTGGAAAAGCTAGAAATATTAATTTATAATAAATTCATATTCGGTTTCTAATGGATCCAAAGTTTATTATTCAAAGTTTAATGTGGGTATAGGTTGAAAACCATTCAAACAATAGAATTTATGCAGGTTTGGGTTACTATATTAACCTTATCTTTTTGTTTTAACTCTTAGTTAATTAGTTTGACATTTACCATGTCACTTTGTATTTTTATATTATATAGTTAATAAACTTACTATATACATCCAAGAGACCCCTAAGTGGTAAATTAATGATACACCTATCATGATATAAGTCTCTTGGCCGAACCTTAGATTTTTAGGAATTTAATATCAATTAATAATATAATATTTGTTTTAAAAATTCTTTTATGTCAATTTTGACACTAATCAATAGTTGATTTTATTGAAACTTATAACAGAATTATTACTTAGAAAAAAGTCAATTAAATCAATCCTAATATGTCATATTATCCTAAAAAATTAGTTTAATTCATTAAAAGTCTCAAATTATATTTATTTGGGTATTTATAATATCAATTATTTTAATTTTTCACTATTATGGTAATTACTGCATCATCATTGTTTCATAAATAAATTAAATTATTTAATGTCTCAAAATTATAAATAAAATATAATTATTTAGGAAATATTTTTATCTTTCTAATGAATATTTACAATAGAATTTATCTTATGTATAACCCTATTTTAAAAATGTTTTAGTAAATAAACTTTGATTTTAACTCTTTTAACTCTTCTTTGAATTAAATAATAATAAATGTTCTAATCTAATCCAAGTGGACCTAAATGATAATAGTTTATTCCTAAGGTTGATTTTGGTCGAGATACACTTGTCCAATAGAATTAGGACATGTGTTAGGGTAATATTAATATCATTTTTACCCTTAATTACCCTATTTACTTTTAACCGTGGTAAATAAAAGTAAAAAAGTTACTATTCACCAAAAATTATTTTCATCTCATTGAACCACATTTTACTTCTTGATATTAAACATGTCTCTCGTATTTTCAAAATTCCATTCACAGAAGCGGTAAAATTAAGTTTTATGAAAAATTCAGTTTTTTAACTACCACTTAGTAGTTTCACTATTCATCAAAAATTGAAGTTTTTCAGAACAATGCCAAATTTTCACCCTAATCTATAATTGATATTCCTAATTCAAAAATGATGTCTATTTTAAAAAATTCCAAACATATAAGTTGCATTAATTAATTTTATAATTAATTCCCGCTGTCACAACAAATAGCGTGTTTTTTAGAAACAATATATACCAAAAGATTGACAATTGTTTGGGTCTAATTTCAAAGTGAAATTAATTCTAATGAACACCATTGGATAAAATGGTAAAAATATATTCTAATTATACTTTAAAACCACTCAATAATATAATTTATCACTATAAATTATTTTGATTAAAAAAGTTGTTTTTAAGTATTTTTCACTATTCATAAAAATTGGAAGTTCTCAGAAAAATACCAAAAATTCATCTTAGGATAATTTCGATATTCCGAAACCAAAAATGAAGTCCATTTTGAGAGATAGAATTTATAAAATTTCAAAAAGTATGTATTACTATTCATAACGTCTAGTTTGGTAAGTCATGGTGCGCTTTAACTCGGTGTTGTGTGTAGTGCAAGTTATTGAATTATTTTGAAGAAATAATACGCTATGAAATCTTGGGGTGTTACAACGTCTCCGTGACTGGGCAGCGGAGCTCCTCCTCAGGGACAAGGGTGATGACCGATCCCTGGTTGTATGTTTTTAGCCCTCGTCGGGCGGTCCGAGGGGCCGGAGCTCCGGAAGCGTGGGCAGGGATCCTCAGGGCGACATCCTTTTTATGGTGAGGATGTTGAGTCGCGGTGTGACCGTGACGACGTCTTCCGACTGGGGCCTTAGAGTGGAACCCCCGTTCAGTGGGGATGAAGTCCTCAGTGTCGACCTCATCTGCCTCCCTAAGATAAGGGAGGTACGCGTTGTCTCATTCCGGGGATAGACTCCCAAAACGGTTTGAGATGGCAACAGGGGCCGTCTATATCTGCTTTCATGGCCGCTGTTGGGCAGGTGACCGGTGAGTCTTGGCGGATTGGAGGGCATGCAAGGCTGCCTCCACCATCAGGAGAGTACTGTTTAAGTGGTACTCTCGGATCAACGCATCTGAGACCCAGCGTCGAAGACGCTGGGTAGGTGAAGGGGTCCTCCATTGGTGAGGATGTCCGGTCGTTGTGTATCTTGAAGCGCGCACCTGCGAGTTCCTTCGTGATGTCATTGGATCGAAGGGAGTCTTGTGTGGTACCTATAAAATATTTTAACAAATACAAATAGAAAACTCGTCAAAGAAGCATCTCATGATCCCATGCATAATTAATGACCTTGCTTGGCCCTCCTTGTGAGTTTAAGGGGGCACAGAGTGAGATTAGGTTAAATTCGTCATGCTTGGTTAAAGATTCACGTCGGGTTCACCATTTTTTGTTTCAAACCATTTCTATTCGGGGAGGGGACCGACGCGCCCAACGGTCGATCTCATGGAGGATTGAACTCTGCTCAATCGTTAAGGTCGGGTACACCAGTCTTCGTTCCGAAATTCCCAACGGTTCCATATCCAATTATACGTGGACCTTCTTTCCAAAGGTAGGCATTATTCGGGTGATTTGGCCAGCGATGCTTAAGAAATCATATTGGTCGAGAGGATGGGAAGTCAGGCTCATCACACCTATTTGAGGGGAATTATTTCTTGTTCTGAGACTCTATTATTGATTTAAGACGTGTTCATATGTTCTCGAATCTTTGGTTTATACCCAAGCATAGTATCCACGGATTACTCCTGGATGGAAATGGTCAGCTGGACGCAGGGATTCGGAATCATTTAGGCCTGAGGTTTACCATCCCACATTGGATTAATGACTCCAGGGATTTTGGACTCACTGAGGCGGTGCTGGTTTGAAGCCTCATGACTAGGCTCTCTAGAGTTTATCATCTTTCAGGGGGGACAGATAACGACTTGAGCGTTTGGATCGAACCCGTGAGACGAGCTTCCTACGTATCCTTGTGAGATGAATCAGAATCCTTGCAGTTAGGTTTGGGATGGGGCTTATACTTTGAGGCGGCCCAAGATGTGGGTAAACTGACGCAAAGGGGTGTTGGAGTGACCAATTGTTGGTCTTGAACCTCAGGGAGGCTTCCTACATACCCCTCCTAGGAGGCAGGGATCAAAGTCCACGTAGTTCGGGAGTACAGTTTAACGTCATGTGGGATGAAGGACATGTTGGAACCATGGTCTTCTATGCATGATTTGGAGTATGATTTGTGTTTTTTGTCAATCCTCAGTGGAAGTTCAGAATGTGTACTAGCAAAGAGATCATACAGTTCAAGCAGACAACAGTATTGAAGGTGGCACTGTTTCCCAGTGCTTGCCAAATTTTTTGGCCTGAAAATCGACAAATGGAGAAAAGGGTTTTTGGAAAAGAGACTTTCACGCCGTGTACTTTATGAAGAGGAAACTTGTGCACCATATGTTTTTCAAGATCAGAATATGGGAAAATGGAAAAGGGATAAGGGTCATGCAAGTTTTGGGCTAGTCGCGCAAGTGACCTGCGCGCCATGAAGAGACTTGCACGCTGATGCCAAGGAGGACTGGAAACTTGCGCTCCTATTGTTTTTCAAGATCATAACTTCAAAATATTGCAAATGAAAGAAGTTCGCGCAAGTATTTGTGTGGTCGCGCAAGTGAGTAGCGCGACAGAGGCTAGGGAGGATCAGTTGCACGCCGGAACCTGCGCGCCGAGGGAAGACTTGCGCGCCACCGCGCAGGGGGTCCAGTTTTCCTATAAATAGAGGACCCCCTCCTCATTTTCAACAGAGTTCAAGACTTAGAGATTTTTCGAGCTCTCGTTGTGCAAGTGTTTGAGTCGCACAAGTGGTTGTTGGGTCGCGCAAGTAGAGGCTGTGCACCGATAGTTGGCTTCGCGACCAAGGCAGTTGGGGAGTTAAAGGCGCAACATCGCGCAAGTTTTGTGTTGAAGGAGGCAGTGTCGCGCAAGTAGTTTGGTGTCACCTACGCGCCGAATTTGTACCGCGCAAGTGACTTGCGCGCCGGGATTGAAACTTGCGCACCGGGCTTGGAGAAGCGTGCCAGGGTTGTTAAAGTACATCTGTCTTTTTGAAGCTGCATGAAAGCTGGAAGATCACCCGGTACCCTCAGCGCAAAGTGAGATTCGTATTTTGTTGAGATTTGGACTTCAAAAGAGCATCTACATATGACATAGGATGCATTCTTATGAAATGATGAAGAGACCTTCATGTCTATAAACTGAGCGTGACTTCACCAAGGGCAGTGAGCTTGGGGGAGTCAACAGGAGTGACCCGAGGGAAGCAGTGAGCTATCTCTGAACCTTTGTAAAGGCAGTGAGCCTAGGACAGAGTGACTATGCCCAAACCATTGTAATCCACAGCTAGTGAAGATTAGTGTAATTAGGTATGACCGACAACTTGTTGGCGTATGCTCCTTGGACGTATCCCTTAGTGGTGAACCAAGTAAAAAAGTGTTGTGTCTTCTCTGTGCATGTGAATGTTTGATTTCAGATCATATTCATCATACAGGTTCAACAATTTCCTACCAACATGGGAACAAGATCCATCACATTTAAAGAAAAAGATGTCACCCTGATTCACCCCTCCCCTCTCAGGGTGTCCTGGGGTCCTTCAAGTGGTATCAGAGGGTAAAGGTTGCTGGTGTTGAATCTGTCCCTTATCGTCATGGAGAATGCAGTCAATGTCAGTGGAGTCCCTCACTTCGATGGAAGTAATTTCCAGATCTGGAAGAACAGAATGAGATATCATCTAATATCTCTTGTAATTTAAGTTCTCTTTTCTATTGTGCAAGGAATACAAGTCACTGATCCAACAGGCCTAGTTATGACTGAAACAGACAGGAAAATTCTTGATGCAGATGCTAAATCACAAAATGCACTCACTGCAGCCCTTTCTTATCAAATCTACCTAAAGGTGATGAATTTCACCTCAACAAAATCCATGTGGGATAAACTCGAGAACATTTATGAAGGAGATAGCAAAGTGAAGGAGGTGAAACTACAAGTGTTGCACAATCAGTTTGATGATCTGAAGATGCATCCAGATGAGAATGCAGACTCTTTATTCAATCGAATTACTGAAGTGATTCGAGCAATTTGGCATCTAGGTGATGAAATCAAAGACATTGATATTGTAAAGAAAATATTAAGAATACTTCCACCTTTGTACAATGCAAATGTGTCAGCCCTTGAGGAAAGAGATCTTTCCAAACTTTCTCTGGATGATCTACTGAGCAGCTTGGTATCATATGAAATGAGAGTCAAACCGGAAGATGCTACGACTAGTGTGAGCAAGGAAATGGCATTCAAGGCCATGGATAAACTGAAAATCTCAAAAGATAGTAGCCATGAAGATGACGAAGAAAAAGAAATTCTTTCTCTCATTTCAAATAAGTTCCAGATGGGGAAAGGGAAATTCAAATGGAAGTTACCTCTCGCATGTTTTCATTGTGGAAAAGTTGGGCACATTGCCTCTCAGTGCTTAAGAAAGATCAATGATGATGATAGTGAAGATGAAAGCTTTGAGAATCCTCGTAGAAGGTTCTTCAAAAAGGGAGACTTCAAATCTGGAAAGAAAATGCAAAGGAAGAGTTTTGTTTGTGAAGAGGAAGAAGATGATAATGAATTCTATGATGAAGAAAAACTAGAATTCAAAACTGGGAACCATGCTTCTATGATGGACACTATTGAAAAGTCAGAAGATACTGGTGGAGAAAAACAACTGATAACTTGTGTAGATCCTGAGATACAACATAAGGATGCATTTAGTAAGCTTAAGGTTAAATGTAAGAGTTGCAATAAGTGGAAATGAATTGTAGAAGAATCAGCTAAATACGTTGATCAACTTGAAGCTGAAATTGAATGACTGGAATAATTTGTGAAGGTACAGTCTAAAATAATTGAAAGCAATGATGATGTAGTGGATCTGAAGCTGAGAATTGAAGAAAAGGAAAAGTTCATCAATGACCTCACCTCCAGACTTGATGAAAAGTCCAAGACTGCTGAGGGTCTTGAGGAGGAAGTTGTTACACTAAGGAGTAAACTTGAGACTGAATCAATTCCAAAAGAATCGAGGAAGAAAATATAGTTTGGAAGATTCTCAGATGCAGAATTACTAGCAAGCGCCAAGTGTGGTTCAGATGGGGTTAAAAAAATCTTGAGTGATCAAAGACCCGCTTGCATGGGAAAGAGTTGAATTGGTTGTGAGGCTAAGACATAAACTGCTGGAAGTGAAAAGATCCAAAATAAAGATAAGATGAAAGTTGAACATGTTGAAATGTTGCCTAAAGTGCCGAAAAATGAATCCTCAATCCAAACTAAAATGAGAACTGAAAATTATCCTCAAACATTCAGAAATGATAGACAGTCTAACTATTCTCCCAAGGAAGAAGGTATGAGGAGAGATATTCAAGTGAGAAGACATTTCCTCTCATGAAGTGTCAGTTCTATGGCTATCTAGTCCATACCATGTCTTATTGAGAAGAGGCAAGAAGCTATCTGAATGGAGAAGATATAGAAGTTCAACAAAGGAGAACAATTTCATATCCTAATTCTTATAGAAGAAACAATTTCTATGGATATTGTTTTCTTTGTTCTAACTTTGGTCATAAGGATGCTAATTGCAGGCAGATAAGGGACATAGACACCTCATACCGAAGTTCAAGACAAGTCAAGTCTAGTTAGCAAGACAGTGTTTCTCTTTCCAACAAGTTTTCTCCTCTCAAAGAAGATTTCGACTATGAAGAACCTGGGTATGTGGAAGAGATAATTGAAAGGCCATCAGTACTATATACTCAATCCAATGTCTCATGGAAGGAAAGGAAGAAGATTGAGAAATCTAACCTTGTAGAGGTGGCCCTCAAAGCTACAAAGAAAAACAGTGCCTAGATTCTGGATAGCAGTTGTTCATCTCATTTGACAGGTAATTTCGGCCTGCTAACGGATATCAAAAGGAAGTTTGATGGTACAGTATGATTTTGTAATGATGGGGATCTGAAAATCAAAGGGAGTGGAAGTACCAAATTAGCTAAGGGAGAACTAAAGAAGAATGAAGTCCTTTACATATATGGCCTACGTCATAATCTCCTCAGTGTGAGTCAACTCTGTGACTCGGGACTTATCGTTAATTTTAATCAGAAAGGCTGCACTATCAAGGGAAAGACAGACAATTCACTTATGAAGGGATGTAGAATAGAAGGAAACTTGTATCAGGTTGATAGTAAAGAAAATGTATGTTACATGACTGTTGAAGAAGAAAACAATTTGTGGCATAGGATACTGGGACACATCAATCAACAATACATGGAGAAAATATCAAAATTGAGAATTGTCATGGACATTCCCAACCTGAAGCGTGAGCGTGAAAAATCTTGTGATGCTTGCATTCGTGGGAAGCTGGTCTGTAGTTCATATCAGCCAAAGAAGAAAAGGGCGTCTCACCTTCTTGATCTGATTCACACAGATGTATGTGGGCTGATAAATGTTGCTGGAACTCATGGAGAAAGGTACTTTGTCCTTTTCATAGATTATTATAGTAGAATGGCATGTGTGATGGTCATTCACAGGAAACAACAAGTCCTTGACTACATGAAAACATATCGGTGAATCGCCGAGAATGATTCTAGACGAACAATCAAAGTGTTGCAATCTGACAATGGAGGAGAATACACGTCCATTGAATTTGAAAATTATCTGTAGAATCATGGGATACAACATGAGGTAGCTGCTGTGAGAACTCCACAACAAAATGGAGTTGTTGAACGTAGGAATCGACAGGTGAACAACATGGTACGAACTATGCTGATTGAGAGTCGTATTCCACGACATTACTGGAAAGAGGTTGTTCAAGTTGTAGTGTACATTCAGAATCGAACAGGACTTTATATGGGTGAGACGAAGACACCATATAAATTGTGGTATGGAAGGAAGCCCTCTTTAAAATACTTTCGTGTCTTTGGAAGTAAATGCTTCATCAGGAACCAAGAAGGAAATCAAGGGAAGTATGGTGACAATGCAGATGAAGGAATTTTCCTCAGTTACTCAATGAACAGCAAAGCCTACAAATGTTTCAACAAGTGTTTAGGAAGAATTGTAGAAAGAAGTGATATTAAGATAATTAAAGAGAAAACCACAAATGCTTCAAGGAATTCATATGCTGATGTGATAGAAAGTTAGGAATAAAGTAAACGTGAAGTAAATACAAATGTAGAAATAGAGGAAGTTGTACAAAACACTCAGCAGTCACATCATGATGTTGACTCAGAAGAAGAATCTGAAGAAGAAACTGTGGCTGAAGAGAATGCTACTGATCCTCGTAGGAGAAATCGAAGAGCTCAGATTGATCCATCCAACATAATTGGGGACAAGAGTGAACTCACTCAAACAAGAAGGATGAGGAATGACACGCAATCTGCATTTCTATCAGTTGTAGAGCCATCCTCATTCGAAGAAGCTGCAAATAATGAATATTGGGTGAAAGCCATGAATGATGAATTAGATCAAATTGACAAGAATCAAACATGGGATCTTGTCCAGAGACCTGAAGGTCACAATGTGATTGGTACCAAATGGATCTTCAAAAATAAGTTTGATGAGCATGGAAGTGTCATCAGAAACAAGGCACGACTGGTATGTAAAGGATACTCCCAGATTGAAGGAATTGATGTTGAAGAAACCTTTGCTCCAGTGGCTAGACTGGAGTCAATCAGGAATTTCCTTGCCATGGCACTCTAAAGAGGATATAAATTATATCAAATGGATGTTAAGACAGCATTCTTGAATGGTGTACTCGAAGAAGAAGTCTACATTGAACAACCAGTGGGATTTGTTTTGGGTACTGATGAAACAAAGGTCTGCAAACTGAAGAAAGCCCTATATGGTTTGAAGCAGGCACCACGGTCATGGTACTCACGGCTAGATTCATATCTCAATAAGATAGAATTCAAAAGAGGAGGAGTAGATCACAATCTCTATGTGAAGAATTCTCCAAAAGATTAATTCATCGTTCTAGTCTACGTTGATGTTATCATATTTGGTGGAAGCAAGCAGAAATCAGTGGATGAATTTTCCAACCACATGAAATCAGAATTTGAAATGTCTATGATTGGGGAGCTTACATATTTCTTAGGGCTGCAGGTGATTCAAAATAAGGAATACACTTTCATTTCTCAGGAAAAATATGCAAGAGAGCTTCTAAAGAAGTTTAATATGCAAGACTCCAAACCAATGTCATCTCTGATTGCAGTTGGAACTAAACTTGGAAAGCATGAGGATGGGGACAATGCTGATCCCAACATGTATAGGAGGATCATTGGGATCCTACTATACCTGACAGCGACACGGCCAGATATTGTCTTTTCCACATGCCTTGCAGCCCGCTTTCAGAGTAATCCAAAGGAGGAACATATGACGGCAGTAAAAAGAATCATGAGGTACATTCAAGGTACACATAACTTCGGGTTATTTTTTGTTGCAGGCAGGGACAGTGAATTATCAGCGTTTTTTGATGCTGACCGGGCTGGTGATGTAGCAGACAGAAAGTCCACTAGTGGTGGAGCCTTCTATATTGGGCAGAAATGTGTTGGTTGTTTGATCAAGAAACAAGAATGTACTTCTCTTAGTACTACTGAAGCTGAGTATATCTCTTCCACAAAGAAATGAACTCAACTGATATGGATGAAGCAACAATTATCAGATATTGGTGATGAGGTAAAGCAACAAACGGTGATTTACTGTGATAACAAGAGTGCAATTGATCTTACGAAGAATCCTGTTCAGCATTCCCGTACGAAACATACTGAAATTAGGTATAACTTTATCAAAGAAAAAGTTGAACAAGGGGTGATTAGAATGGATCATGTGGGAACTGATAAGCAATTGGATGATATCCTGACCAAGCCACTGTCCTCAGCTCTGTTTGAGAAGCATCGGTTGAACCTCGGTGTTCAGCCACCTCCCAGTGCATAAGGAGGTTACACAATACCCCTCTCCATGATTATGATAACTGTTTTTATCTGTTTATGGATGTGATGCAGGTTTATGGGGGAGATACTATCCAGGGGGAGTATAGTTTGAGATTAACAATGAACAAATAACCAAGCTTCGGGTTTATTTTCAATGGGGGAGAAAGGAATAAATTCAGGAATGTTCAGGCATATAATGCTCCTGTGACACAATGCGAATTCAGTGTCACTGATAGGATGATAAGGATAAGAAGGATTTCATCGATCATGTAATGATTCTTGGGAATCATTGAGAATTCCAAAACACTGGAACCCAATTCAAGATTCATATCTTGTTTTCTACACCGAGCATTGCTCACGTAGACTTAGAGTGTTGGCTGAGTTGATTCTTGCGTTTTTGGTTTGCACATGGATGCAGATCTATTGAATTTATTTTCTGATTGCCAACAAACCCAAAGGGGGATATTGTTGGAACCATGGTCTTCTATGAATGATTTGGAGTATGATTTTTGTTTTTTGTCAATCCTCAGTGGAATTTCAGAATGTGTACCAGCAAAGAGATCATACAGTTCAAGCAGACAACAGTATTGAAGGTGGCACCGTTTCCCAGTGTTTGCCAAATTTTTGGGCCTGAAAATCGAAAAATGGAGAAAACTATTTTTGGAAAAGAGACTTGCACGCCGTGTACTTGATGAAGAGGAAACTTGTGCACCATATTATTTTCAAGATCAGAACATGGGAAAATGGAAAAGGGATAAGGGCCGTGCAAGTTTTGGGCTGGTCGCGCAAGTGACCTGCGCGCCGTGAAGAGACTTGCGCGTCCATGCCTAGGAGGACTGGAAACTTGCGCGCCTATTGTTTTTCAAGATCATAACTTCAAAATATGGCAAATTAAAGAAGGTCTCACAAGTATTTTTGTGGTCGCACAAGTGAGTAGCGCGACAGAGGCTAGGGAGGATGAGCTGCGCACCGGAACCTGCGCGCCAAGGGAAGACTTGCACGCCACCACGCAGGGGGTCCAGTTTGCCTATAAATAGAGGACCCCCCTCCTCATTTGCAATAGAGTTCAAGACTTAGAGATTTTTTGAGCTCTCATCACGCAAGTGGTTGAGTCGCGCAAGTGGTTGTTGGGTCGCGCAAGTAGAGGTTGTGCGCCGATAGTTGGCTGCGCGACCGAGGAAGTTGGGGAGTTAAAGGTGCAACATCGTGCAAGTTTTGTGTTGAAGTAGGCAGTGTCGTGTAAGTAGTTTGGTGTCACCTATGGGCCAAATTTGTACTGCGCAAGTGACTTGCACACTGGGATTGAAACTTGCGCGCCGGGCTTGGAGAAGCGTTCTAGGGTTGTTAAAGTACATCTGTCCTTTTGAAGCTGCATAAAAGCTGGAAGATCACCCGGTACCCTCAGCGCAAAGTGAGATTCATCTTCTGGTGAGAGTTGTAATTCAACATAGCATCTAAATACGATAGGGGATGCATTCTTATGAAATGATGAAGAGAACTTCATGTCTATAAACTGAGCGTGACTTCACTAAGGGCAGTGAGCCAGGGGGAGCCAACAGGAGTGACCCGAGGGAAGCAATGAGCTATCCATGAACCTTTGTAAAGGCAGTGGGCCTAGGATAGAGTGATTATACCCGAACCATTTTAATCCACAGCTAGTGAAGATTAGTGGAATTATGTATGACCGACAACTTGTCGGCATATGCTCCTTGGACGTAGCCCTTAGTGGTGAACCAAGTAAAAAGTGTTGTGTCTTCTCTATGCATGTGAATGTTTGCTTTTAGATCATATTCATCATACAGGTTCAACAAGTTCCTACCAACGTGGTAACAAGATCCATCACATTTAAAGAAAACGTTGTCACCCTGATTCACCCCTCCCCTCTCAGGGTGTCCCAGGGTCCTTCAAGTGGTATCAGAGGGTAAAGGTTTCTGGTGTTGAATTTGTCCTTTATCGTCATGGAGAATGCAGTCAATGTCAGGGGAGTCCCTCACTTCGATGGAAGTAATTTCTAGATCTGGAAGAACATAATGATATCTCATCTAAGATCTCTTAGAATGGAAGTTCTCTTTTCTATTGTGCAAGGAATACAAGTCACTGATCCAACAGGCCTGGCTATGACTGAAACAGACAGGAAAATTCTTGATGCAGATGCTAAAGCACAAAATGAACTCACTACAGCCCTTTCTGATCAGATATACCTAAAGGTGATGAATTGCACCTCAGCAAAATCCATTTGGTATAAACTTGAGAACATTTATGAAGGAGATATCAAATTGAAGGAGGCGAAACTACAAGTGCTGCACAATCGGTTTGATGATCTGAAGATGCATCCAGACGAGAATGTAGACTCTTTCTTCAATCGAATTACTGAAGTGGTTGGAGAAATTCGGGGTCTAGGCAAAGAAATCAAAGACATTGATATTGTAAAGAAAATATTAAGAAGACTTCCACCTCTGTACAATGCAAATGTGTCAGCCCTTGAGGAAAGATATCTTTCCAAACTTTATCTGGATGATCTACTGAGCAGCTTGGTAGCATATGAAATGAGAGTCAAACCGGAAGATGCTACGAATAGTGTGAGCAAGGAAATGGCATTCAAGGGCATGGATAAACTGAAAATATCATAAGATAGTAGCGGTGAAGATGACGAAGAAAAATAAATTCTTTCTCTCATTTCAAAGAAGTTCCAGAAGGGGAAAGGTAAATTCAAAGGGAAGTTACCTCTCGCATTTTTTCGTTGTAGAAAAGTTGGACACATTGCCTATCAGTGCTTAAGAAAGATCAATGATGGAGATAGTGAAGATAAAAGCTTCGAGAAGTCTCGGAGAAGGTTCTTCAAAAAGGGAGACTTCAAATCTGGAAAGAAAATGCAAAGGAAGAGTTTTGTCTGTGAAGAGGAAGAAGATGATAATGAATTCTGTGATGAAGAAGAACCAGAATTCAAAACTGGGAACCATGCTTCTATGATGGCCACTGTTGAAAATTCAGAAGATACTGGGGGAGAAAAACAACATAGAACTTGTGTAGATCCCTAGATGCAACTTAAGGATGCAGTTAGTAAGCTTAAGATTAAATGTAAGAGTTGCAATAAGTGGAAATAAATTGTAGAAGAATCAAATGAATATGTTGATCAACATGAAGCTGAAATTAAATGACTGGAATAATTTTTGAAGGTACAATCTAAAATAATTGAAAGCAATGATGATGTAGTGGATCTGAAGCTGAGAATTGAAGAGAAGGCAAAGTTCATCAATGACCTCACCTCCAGACTTGATGAAAAATCCAAGACTGCTGAGGGTCTTGATGAGGAAGTTGTTACACTAAGGAGTACACTTGAGACTGAATCAATTCCAAAAGAATCGAGGAAGAAAATACAGTTTGGAATATTCTCATATGCAGAATTACTAGCAAGAGCCAGGTGTGGTTTAGATGGGGTTGGAAAAATCTTGAGTGATCAAAGACCCGCTTGCATGGGAAAGAGTGGAATTGGCTGTGAGGCTGAGACGTCAACTGCTAGAAGTGAAAAGATCCAAAATAAAGATAAGATGAAATTTGAACATGTTGAAACATTTCATAAAGTGCCAAAAAAGTAACCCTCAATCCAAACTAAAAGGAGAACTGAAAATTATCCTCAAAAATTCGGAAATGATAGACAATCTAACTATTCTCCCAAGGAAGAAGTTATGAGGAGAAATTCATGTGAGAAGACATTTCCTCTCATTAAGTGTCAGTTATGTGGCTATGTGGGCCATACCATGTCTAATTTCGAAGAGGTAAGAAGCTATCTGAATGGAGAAGATATAGAAGTTCAACAAAGGAGAAGAATTTCATATCCTAATTCTTATAGAAGAAACAATTTCTATGGATATTGTTTTCATTGTTCTAACTTTGGTCATAAGGCTGCTAATTGCAGGTAGAGAAGGGACATGGACACCTCATACCGAAGTTCAAGACAAGTCAAGTCTCTTCAACTAGACAGTGTTTCTCTTTCCAACAAGTTTTCTCCTCTCAAAGAATATTTCAATTATGAAGAACCTGGGTATGCGGAAGAGATAATTGAAAGGCCATCAGTACTATATACTCAATCCAATGTATCATGGAAGGAAAGGAAGAAGATTGAGAAATCCAACCTTGCAGTGGTGGCCCTCAATGCTACAAAGAACAACAGTACCTGGATTCTGGATAGCGGTTGTTCATTTCATATGACAGGAAATGTCGGCCTTCTAACGGATATCCAAAGTAAGGTTGATGGTACAGTATGATTTGGTAATGATGGGGCTCTGAAAATAAAAGGGAGTGGAAGTACCGAATTCGATAATGGATAACTAAAGAAGATTTAAGTCCTTTACGTAGATGGCCTACATCATAATATCCTCAGTGTGAGTCAACTCTGTGACTCGAGACTTATAGTTACTTTTAATCAGAAAGGCTGAACTATCAAGGGAAAGACAGGCAATTCACTTATGAAGGGATGTAGAACAGAAGGCAACTTGTATCATGTTGATAGTGAAAAAAATGTATGTTACATGACTGTTGAAGAAGAAAACAATTTGTGGCATCAAAGACTGGGACACATCAATCAACAAGACATGGAGAAAATATCAAAATTGAGAATTGTCATGGATATTCTCAACCTTAAGCGTGAGCGTGAAAAATATTGTGATGCTTGCATTCGTGGGAATCCGGTCTGCATTTCATATCGTCCAAAGAAGAAAAGGGAATCTCACCTTTTGATCTGATTCACACAGATGTATGTGGGCCGATAAAAGTTTCTGGAACTCATGGAGAAAGGTACTTTGTCCTTTTCATAGATGATTATAGTAAAATGGCATGTGTGATGGTCATTAACAGGAAACGACAAGTCCTTGACTGCATGAAAACATATCGACAAATCGTCGAGAATGATACTGGACGAACAATCAAAGTTTTGCAATCTGACAATGGAGGAGAATACACATCCATTAAATTTGAAAATTATCTCGAGAAGCATGGGATACAGCATGAGGTAGCTGCTGTGAGAACTCCACAACAAAATGGAGTTGTTGAACGTAGGAATCAACAGGTGAACAACATGGCACGAACTATGCTGATTGAGAGTCGTATTCCACGACATTACTGGAAAGAGGTTGTTCAAGCTGCAGTGTACATTCAAAATTGAACAGGACTTTATATGGGTGAGATGAAGACACCATATAAATTGTGTCATCGATGGAAGCCCTATTTAAAATACTTTCATGTCTTTGGAAGTAAATGCTTCATTAGGAACAAAGAATAAAATCAAGGGAAGTATGGCGACAATGCAGATGAAGGAATTTTCCTCGGTTACTCAATGAACAGAAAATCCTACAAATGTTTCAACAAGCATTTAGGAAGTATTGTGGAAAGCAGTGATGTTAAGATAATTGAAGAGAAAACCACAAATGATTCAAGGATGTCATATGATGATGTGATAGAAAGTCAGAAAGAATGTGAACGTGAAGAAAATACAAATGTAGAAATCGAGGAAGTTGTACAAAACACTCAGCAGTCACATCATGATGTTGACTCAGAAGAAGAATCTGAAGAAGAAACTGTGGCTGAAGAGAATGCTACTGATCCTCGCAGAAGAAATCGAAGAGCTGAGATTTATCCATCCAACATAATTGGGGACAGGAGTGCACCCACTCAGAAAAGAAGGATGAGGAATAACACGCAATCTGCATTTCTATCAGTTGTATATCCATCCTCATTCGAAGAAGCTACAAATGATGAATCTTGGGTGAAATCCATGAATGATGAATTAGATCAGATTGACAAGAATCAGACATGGGATCTTTTCCAGAGACCCGAAGGTCACAATATGATTGTTACCAAATGTATCTTCAAAAATAAGTTTGATGAGAATGGAAGTGTCTTAAAAAACAAGGCACAACTAGTATGTAAAGGATACTCCCAGATTGAAGGCATTGATGTTGAAGAAACCTTTTCTCCAGTGGCTAGACTGGAGTCAATCAGGATTTTCCTTGCCATTGCACTCCAAATAGGATATAAAGTTTATCAAATGGATGTTAAGACAGCATTCTTGAATGGTGTACTCGAAGAAGAATTCTACATTGAACAACCAGTGGGCTTTGTTTTGGGTACTGATGAAACAAAGGTCTGTAAACTGAAGAAATCTCTATATGGTTTGAAGCAGGCACCACGGGCGTGGTACTCACGGCTGGATTCATATCTCAAGAAGCTGGAATTCAAAAGAGGAGGAGTATATCAAAATCTCTATGTGAATAATTCTCCAAAAGATTAATTCATGGTTCTATTCTACATTGATGATATCATATTTTGTGGCAGCAGGAAGAAATCAGTGGACGAATTTTCTAGCCACATGAAATTAGAATTTGAAATGTCTATGATTGGGGAGCTTACATATTTCTTGGGGCTACAGGTGATTCAAAAGAAGGAATACACTTTCATTTCTCAGGAAAAATATGCAAGAGAGCTGCTGAAGAAGTTTAATATGAAAGACTCCAAACCAATGTCAACTCTGATTTTAGTTGGAACTAAACTTGGAAAGCATGAGGATGGGGACTCTGTTGATCCCACCATGTACATGAGGATCATTGGGAGCCTACTGTACCTGACAGCAACACAGCCAGATATTGTCTTTTCCACATGCCTTGCGGCCCGCTTTCAGAGTAATCCAAAGGAGGAACATATGGCGGCAGTAAAAAGAATCATGAGGTACATTCAAGATACACATAACATCAGGTTATTTTTTGCTGCAGGCAGGGACAGTGAATTATCAGCATTTTCTGATGCTGACTGGGCTGGTGAGGTAGTAGACAGAATGTCCACTAGTGGTGGAGCCTTCTATATTGGGTAGAAATGTGTTGGTTGGTTGAGCAAGAAACAAGAAAGTACTTATCTTAGTACTACTGAAGCTGAGTATATCTCTGCCACAAAGGCATGCACTCAACTGCAATGGATGAAACAATAATTAAAAAATATTGGTGATGAGGTAAAGAAACCAATGGTGATTTACTGTGATAACAAGAGCGCAATTGATCTTACGAAGAATCATGTTCAGCATTCTCGTACAAAACATACTGAAATTAGGTATCACTTTATCAAAGAAAAAGTTGAACAAGGGTGATTAGAATGGATCGTGTGGGAACTGATGAGCAAGTGGATGATATCCTGACCAAGCCACTGTCTGCGGCTGTGTTTGAGAAGCATCGGTTGAACCTCTGTGTTCAGCCACCTCCCAGTGCATAAGGAGGTTACGCAATACCCCTCTCCCCGATTATGATAACTGTTTTTACCTTTTTATGGATGTGATTCAGGTTTATGGGGGAGATACTATCCAGGGGGAGTATGGTTTGAGATGAACAATGAACAAATAACCAAGCTTTGGGTTTATTTTCAATGGGGGAGAAAGGAATAAATTCAGGAATTTTCAGGCATATAATGCTCCTTTGACACAATGCGAATTCAGTGTCACTGATAGGATGAGAAGGATAAGAAGGATTTCATCGATCATGTAATGATTCTTGGGAATCATTGAGAATTCCAAAACACTAGAACCCAATTCAAGATTCCTCTCTTGTTTTCTACACCGAGCATTTCTCACGTAGACTTAGAGTGTTGTCTGAGTTGATTCTTGCGTTTTTGGTTTGCACATGGATGCAAATATATTGAATTTATTTTCTGATTGCCAACAAACCCATAAGGGGAGATTTTTTGAACCATGTTCTTCTATGAATGATTTGGATTATTATTTGTGTTTCTTTTAAATCCTCAGTGGAAGTTCAGAATGTGTACCAGCAAAGAGATCATACAGTTCATGCAGACAATAGTATTGAAGGTGGCACCATTTCCCAGTGTGCCAAATTTTTGGGCCTGAAAATCAACAAATGGAGAAAAGTGTTTTTGGAAAAGAGACTTGCTCACTGTGTACTTGATGAAGAGGAAACTTGTGTGCCATATGTTTTTCAAGATCATAACATGGGAAAATGGAAAATGGATAAGGGACGCGCAAGTTTTGGGCTGGTCGCGCAAGTGACCTGCGCCCCGTGAAGAGACTTGCGCGTCGATGCCTAGGAGGACTGGAAACTTGCGCGCCTATTGTTTTTTAAGATCATAACTTCAAAAAATGGCAAAGTAAATAAGTTCGTGCAAGTATTTTTGTGGTCGCGCAAGTGAGTAGCATGACAGAGGCTAGGGAGGATGAGCTGCGCGCCGGAACCTGCGCGCCGAGGGAAGACTTGCGCGCCACCGCGCAGGGGGTCTAGTTTGCCTATAAATAGAGGACCCTCCTCCTCATTTGCAACGGATTTAAAGACTTAGAGTTTTTTCAATCTCTCGTCGTGCAAGTGGTTGAGTCGCACAAGTGGTTGTTGGGTCGCGCAAGTATAGGTTGCACGCCGATAGTTGGCTGCGTGACCAAGGCAGTTGGGGAGTTAAAGGCGCAACATTGCGCAAGTTTTGTGTTGAAGGAGGCAGTGTCACGCAAGTAGTTTGGTGTCACCTGCGCGCCGAATTTGTACCGCGCAAGTGACTTGCGCGCCGGGATATTAACTTGCGCGTCGGGCTTGGAGAAGTGTGCCAGGGTTTTTAAAGTACATATGTCCTTTTGAAGCTGCACGAAAGCTGGAAGATCGCTCGGTACCCTCAGCGCAAAGTGAGATTCGTCTTATGGTGAGAGTTGGACTTCAACAGAGCATCTACATACGACATAGGATGAATTATTTTTGAATGATGAAGATACCTTCATGTCTATAAACTGAGCATGACTTCACCTAGGGCAGTGAGCCAGGGGGAGTCAACAGGAGTGACCTGAGTGAAGCAGTGAGCTATCCCTGAACCTTCAGTGAGCCTGAGACAGAGTGACTGCGCCCGAACCATTGTAATCCATAGCTAGTGAAGATTAGTGGAATTAGGTACGACCAAAAACTTGTCGGCGTATGCTCCTTGGACGTAGCCCTTAGTGGTGAACCAAGTAAAAAGTGATGTGTCTTCTCTGTGCATGTGAATTTTTTCTTTCTGATCATATTCATCATAGAGTTTCAGAAAGTTCCTACCAACGAGGGAACAAGATCCATCACATTTAAAGAAAAATATGTCACCCTGATTCACCCCTCCCCTCTTAGGTTGTCCCAGGGCCCTTCAGGACGAACCGACATGAAGGGGGTCGGAACAGTCAGGTGGTGGCCTTGAACCTCGTGGAGGCTTCCTACGTACCATGCCTTGACATGGATCAAAGTCCTCATAGTTCACGTGGATTAGGTCTTACACATGAGAGTTTCTTGTCATTGGGATTGAACCTCTGGGAGGTGTCCTACGTACCCTACTTAGGAGACAGGGATCAAAACCCACATAGTTCATTTTGAGGGTGGGATCAGTGTCGGTTCTTACTCTAAGCCCACGTGAGTCATGCTCGGTGTGACAAACAACAGGCAGCAGAGACCTGATGATCACGTCGCGAAAGGTGCATCTATGGGAAGCAGAGTGGGGCTTACGCATAGGGTGGCCCAAGAAGTCGGGGCTTACCCCATAATGAGGCCTGATGGTGACAAAGCCCAGAGGTAGAGCGAAAGGGTACTCACGTGTCGATCTCCCCTCTTGGTTCGTGGCACTGTGGAAGTACAGAGGTGCATTGGTGATAACTCCTGCAAGAAAGTCTAGGGGATTACACCAGTATGGTTTCCCGTTCACTCCCATAAGAGGGGAGGAGTCCTCACCGCCGTAGTTGAAGGGAAATGGAGGTGGGGTCCCCTAATATGGAGAGTGGAGGGGCAGAAAGAGGCTTCTGAGCTTAGACCCTGCATTACCGCGGGAATGATAACCCAGGAACGCTTTGGGAATCTGCTCAAGGGTCGGAGCAACCCCTTCGCCCTTGTTTACCGTGGGTATGTGAACTCAAGGCGGCGCACTTATGCACCTGAAGGTTGCATCATATGGGTCTAGTGGCTTCGGTGGAGGCCTTGGCCCGGGGCCGTTGAATGGGCAAGTGAGGGGTTTGCGAAAGATCAGGCCAGATTGGAAGGATTTTACCTGAATCAGGGGATGGGAACACCGAAGGAGTTGGCGGGCCACACGGGTGCATAATGAGTGGCGCCCTTCGCGTAGGGGGGTGCTACACGACTGGAGAGGTCATCCGCGATCCAGGGTGGTCTGTGGACTGAGAGGCATCCCGCGTACCAGGGTGGTATGCAGCTTCGGGTTTGGCCCGCGTACCAGGTTGGTATGCGGGGGAGTCCATGCGAGCAGAGGCATCCAAGGGCGACGTTGATCGGGTGTTTGATGGTCAGGGCTTCGCCTGCGTAGGAGGGTGCTACGCGGTGTGTCGGATCGCAAAAAGGGAATAAACTCCCTGGTCCGCAAGGAGTTCATCCGTGGAGGGGGCATGGTTCGTGGTTTACTGTTTTTTTTATTTTAAGTTTTTGGTTCACCAAATTGTTATGAATTTTTGGTTCCTTATTAATTCCCTTCTAGTTCCATACCTGTTCTAGTTCGCGAATTGGAACTTTGCTATTTGTGAAATTCTAAGCTCCTTCCTTTGAAATCCTTCCACCCGAATATGCTCGATCTCCCATTTTCTCCCTTTTGATGTCCTTTTATAGAGGGGAGGAAAAGGGGTATATTGTGGTCATGCGGCACCTTTTGCGGAGGCCCATGACCAAAAACCCAGTTTAAGGATGACTTGGGCAATAATCTGCAACTCGTGGGGGCATTGAATAGAGCTCACCCGCGAACCAAGTCGGTGTGAGGGGTGCGTTGCGGCCGCATAGGGTCCTGCCTCTATTCCAAAAACGACAGCACATGCGGCATGGGCCGGCTGGCGCAGTTTGTGTCAGTGGACCGGCCTAGCACCTGTCCTGCTTCGCGCCCATGGAGGAGCCCTGCCTCTATTCCGTGAACGACAGTGGTCCGCGGAGGGGGGTGCTTCGTGGAACCGGCCGCGTACCGTTAATATTGGACCGGTCCGCAGACTGTTTCGTCTTCGCCAACCTTTGAGTATTCTTATCTTTTTTTTCCCAATTCCTTGAAGGAAATTGGGTAGAAGCCTCTCTTGAATTAAGGGGATTCTCATTTTCCTTTGCAGATTTTTCAGGACCCTACAGGGAGTAAGGAATGTTTCTATAATTATAAAAGATTCCATGTGTTATGATTATGTTATTGTTCTAGGGACTTATTTATTATGATATGTGGTTCAGTTATAAACCATGTATGGTTGGTTCCTTTATATACCATGGATGTTTGGTTCCATTATAAACCATGTATGGGTGGTTCCATTATAAACCAAGTATGGGTCGTTAAGTTATAAACCAAGGATGGGTGGGTCTGTAATAAACCTCCAATGCATTGGGTAATGATCATGATGAAATTTGAAACTATAGTTTATTCAATTTTTAAGAGTGATATAAAAATGATGTCCCAAGTTATCTAAATGATTTATTTATCCTTACTATGGTTTTTATAGAAATATCATGATTCCACAAGGAAATTTAATAAGCCTATGTTTAAAGGAAAGTATTTTTATACTTATTAAGGGTAAAAAGTATAACTTTGTGAAAAAAATCATGGGTTTTTTATGTTTAAAAATAAACATTTTTGAGTTTTATTTTGACTTTAAAATTTCTTATGAAATGTTTTATGAAAATTTTTGAGTAGGGAAGTTGATTTCTGGGGTAATAAAATTTTTATTTTGAACCCAAAGTTTGTTTTTTAAATACACAAAATTTTTATAAGTAATTAATAACTAACAGGTTTCTTTATTTCTTTTTATATCCTTTAATAATATTTTTGTGATCGTTCTACATTTTAAAATTTTTTCACTGGGTTTTAAGTATTAGTACGTATAAGCATGAAAAAAAGATGAAAATTTTGAATATATTTCATGATAAAAAAAGTTTTTATATCATAAAATTTTGTTTTGGGGGAAAAATAGATACTAAGTTGAAGTTTAAATTTTTTTATTTAATATTTTTTTATGTAAGGGTGATGTGATAATTCTCTAAAACACTAAACCTAATAAGATCCTCAAAATAAAAGAAAGTGAATTCTCTTTTAAATATTAAATTTATGAAATAATTAAGGAAGGGTCCTTATAAAAATTATATATTATTTATATCTTAAAACCTTATATTTTATTCTCATATGGTTACTTATTTAAATTAAAAGTTTTCCTTTAATTTTACTCTCTCTAAGTACTAAAAAAATTGAAAGAGTTTTTTTAATGAAATCTGACTTTATTTTTCTATTCAGTTGGGAATATTTTTATTCCATATCCTTATTTTCTATAGAATGATTTCAAGAATGTTTTTATTATGCTAAAATGGTTGATTAAATTCATTTTTACCCATGTTTTAATTTGTTTATAATGGTTTAAATAGAATATTCTTTTCATTTTCCAAATGAGGAACTTTTTACTAAAGGTGTAAATAGAATCCTTGTTTTAACCCATACCACACAAAAGGATTTTCCCACCATCATGAATATTATTTTCCTTGAACTATCCTTTATATGATCCCATGGTTCTTTTAAAATAAAATATTTTTCCAAATATTTTATAATTTTTTAGATTTTAAATAAGTGATTTCAAAATGAAAAGGTTATTTTCCTCAATAAATGTTCTAGTGATCTTTTAAAATTATATTCATTTATCTAAATATCCTTTGATGAATATTATATTTAATTAGTAATATGATCTAATTATACCATCTAGAATATTACTTTGTATGGCTTATGATAATTTTGTTTTATTTTTTACTAGGGAAAATATTAACATTTTTTATAATAGTTTTTCAATACAAATGTTTGTGTTGATTATGTATTGAATTGTTATTAATTTATTTCATATTATGAATGAATTATACTTAGTATATGATGGTTGGGGCCTATTATATCCCATTTATTCATCAGTAAGCCTCATGATACAAAGTAGCATGGTTATTTGGTGTATGTCATACCTATTTATGCATGGTGTCTTAGAACGAATCCTTGATGGTAGGATTATGATGTTCGATATATGAATTATATCATTAAAAAACTTTTTATTATTATTCATGTGATTATTTATGTTATTATGTAATCCATGGATATATTATTATTTTATGATATTAGTTACATGGAATATTTGATTATTATTTATCTCTTTCATACTATTCATGATTTATTTATTCTATGATAGCTTCTTTTGTATGCTTTCCCTTATTGAGCATCTGATCTCACCCTTTATTATGTTTTCCATTCCCTAGGATACCAAGAAGGGATCTATGAATGATTCTAGGGATATGATATAAGAAATAATAATGCTCTCAATAAAATTTTAAGTTTTATTTATTGTTTTCAAATGTAATGTGAGAATAATGTACGTATCTATTCTTCTAATATTGGTAAACTATTCGATACTTTCGGATTCGATCACTTGTATTTTGTGAAAATATAGTATGATAACCACTAGCTATGGGTTACTAGAGTATGGTTGTTATAGTTGTTATCAAAGTAAGTTTAGTAGGACCCATATGAACTAGATTTAGGAAAACATAGATTAGAGAACATAACCATGTGGCACAAATACAAGGTATAAGTCGATGCAAAACAAATAAAATGTATAAGAACATAACCTTGTTTCGTAACCTTAGATTCTAGGTATAAGTCTAAGTATAGGTTAATATCTTTAAGCTTTGGTAAATTAGAGATTATGTGGATTTACTAGAAAATACAACTCTGTCTGGATATTAGAAAGTCAATGAGGTTGTGGCATAAATTAACCTAGGGTAACAATACAAAAAGGGGTGTATTAGGTAATAACTCAATCATCATTGGTTCACAATGAGTGGGACTAAGACTGCACACATAGCTAGATATTCCCAAGGGATATTTTTGGGTTAATTCAAAATTTCTTTATAAACCATTGTGAGGAATGGGATGATAGAACCTATAGAAACCTATGATATTCCATAGTAACATAGGATGATCCTAAAGTTTCATGGGTTGATAAGTCTAAGGTTGATCATAAGTTTAAATGTATAGATACCCTTTTTTATGTTTTATGTGATGGGGTTTTAAGATGATTAATTATATTTTCAGAGATATTTATGGGATACACTTTGGTTTTATGTGATGGGTTTTATGTGATGGGAATACAACCCTTTGGGTTTTATGTTATGGGTTTAAATAACCCTTCGGGTTTTTTAAGGATATTCTAGTGAAAATGTTATTTTAGGAAGAATGATTTTATATTTTATAGAAATAAGTTGAAATGTATTGATAACCTTTAGATTTAATATTACCTTTGATGTTAATTTGGTTAATTAGGATAAAAGGGTTATTAAAAATTGGGAATATATGTTCTATCGTATAGATAACCATGGGACTAAAAGGGTGATTTAGAACCTAAGTGATTCATGTTATCTTTTAATAGTTCACTATATTGGGAACATTATAGGATTAAGGTAAATGGAAATATTTTTTGATAAGATGGGATTTTATTTTAATAATAATGGTAAAGTTATCTTTTGGGAGAATAAATGATTTTATTGTGTCTTTATGTTGACCCAGGTTATTTATGGGAAATATTGTCATGTTTTTGAGATTAAATGATAGTTTAAGGACTCATATATTAATCAACCCCTAATTACATGATTTATAACAAGGGTTTCACTTTCTCACATTCCCATGATCTTTTAGGTTTAGAGTTTTATAGAATTAGAACATCACAAATAAATAACAAATGAATATATTACAATTGGACACTCCCGCTCAGTATCTATTTTTCCTACAATATAAAACTTTTAAAATTAAACATTTTTTCTTTTCATAACAAACCTTTATGAATTTTAAATTGATTTCTTATTTGTTCCTAATCATCCTTAAATACTGTAAAAACATTTGAAAATGTGGGATGAAAAAAACTCAACAAGTGATATAAAGTAAATAAAACCATCATTCCAGTAAAAAACATGAAAACTCATTAAATGTTTACCTTTTTCACATTATTCTTTGAGCGAATAAAATAAATCATATCCATATGAAAAAACACTTCTAACTCAAAGAAAGACCTTTATAAACCCATATAAATTAATATAAAACCATTATAGAAATATTAGAGAATCATATTCATAACCTATGTTCACTTATGTCAAAAATAACTAGAGTATAGTTAAATCCATAGGTGAAACCTCCCTGGTTAAGTTCCTCATTTTTTCCTTTTAAAACAAGCAGCATTAACCAATTCATTGGAGAGCTATATTGGGCTTACCCAACATATAAGGTATATCATTCTCACCTATCATATAAGTTGTATCTGGATCACTAATCATAATCTATAATTATCAAGTACCATATCATTAATAAAACATTTTTAAACTTGCATGTTTTCATCATAAATCACTTGGGAACACATTTTAACATATATGCAAAAGAATTTTCAGATATCAAAATATACTTCCTCTAAAAACCATGTTTTGAAAAAAATAATTACCTAGAATAAGGGAAGAAATTTTTTTATTTGAAAAAAATAGAATCATGTAAATAAAGGTAAACAATGGTTTTAGTGGTGTGAAAATCTATTGATGCCATATACGTTAAAATATAATATTACTTTTTTCTTTTTTAATGAAAGTCAAAACATTCTGTATAAAATATGTAAAAAGATTACTTTTAAAAACATTTTAAATAAATTAAAAGGATACATAAAATTTCCTTTATAATTAATTTATTTCCATTTAAATACATAAATTAAATAATTTTATGAATATTAATGTGTAGGAATAATATTTAGAAAATAAAACATTTAAAATGAGGTTTTGAGATAAAGTATCTCTTACCTCGAGTCTAAATTGTCTTGTATGTTATTTATACTCCTGAATAATAAACTTATGTTAATTATTTACTTTACTATGAATATTTTTCATTTTTATTATACCTTTTAATTCACTTATTACCATGTTATACTTTATTACTTAATCAACTAAGTTTACATTGGACATTTTGAGTACGTTCACCTTATGCATCCAAAATGGATTCAGTGGGTTGAATATGGTTAAATATATCATGATTATACCATTTAAAAATTATTAATAATGATATAATTATTATTTTTATACATTAATTATACTTTTAGAACCAAACATATAAGGTGGTTATGAAAATTGAATTATATTACATCATGGAGACGGTAGTCTGTACGTACACATGAGTAACATTTCCATTTTTCAATGAACATGTGCGAAATATGGTAAGTATTATTTTAACTTTAAATAATTATAATTATATAATAAATAAAATATTCCTTATTTCAAATCACACATATATATCATCCATGTGAGGTGGTGATGAAAAATAAAATACATTGTCTTGTGTAGCGGTAGTCTGCACATACGCACAAGCGATGTTTTAACTTTTCATTGGATGGTAAAGAAAGAAGTGGGATATTTTATTTACTATTTAATAATTAAATTTATATCATATATATATTTTCATTTCATTTCAATCCATCATTATGACCATCCATAATGGGTGGTGATGGGAAAATAATTACATCGCTTCGTGAGGTGGTAGTTCGTCGTACACGCGAATGATGTTTTCATTTTCCATTAGATGGTTAAGGAAGATGAAAAAGGGTTATACCATAGACATAATAAAATTTAATTATATTTTATATACTTATTTTTCTATATCTAAATTTCTTGTACAGGTTTGAAATATGCATAGGAAGAAATAAAACAAAGGAGTTTGGCTGTGACTTATACTTTTTCTTCGGAAAACCACTCTTGGTTTACACCTTCATCCTTCTAAGGTGGGAATTTTTTCAATAAAAATACTCTAAGATGTGGGGATAAAGTAGATTAATAGATATTTGTAGTTCTTGGTTGATATAATAGTATCTTTAAGTGTGTAAAGGTGAGGATAGGGGTGTCCATTTATAAGTGAGGGAGAGGACACACATGGAATTTTTCAAATGATTTAAATATTATTAAGTAATTTTCATGGAAGTGTCCCATATAAAAATAAATTTAGATAATAATGTTATAAGGGTAAAAATAAATTCATACAATAAGAATTAAGAAGAAATTTGGTGACCTTATCACATAGTTTTAACCTAGTTTAACCTGATTTACCCTTTTACTGTAGTAACAAAATTTTTAACGAAGTTATTTTCCATAATGACCAAAAATGAAATTGACCTCATTAATAAATTTGGAACTATTGATTAAAAAAATTGAATCCATTTTTCAAGATTAAATCTCTTTAAATATAATAAGTTTATTTAATATAAAAAATTAAAATGTAATGAAAAACGGTTTTCTAGAAAATGTTTTTCAAAGTATAAAAGTGATTTTATACCAAGATCAAGTATAATGTTGATCCAAAAGTAATAAATTGAATTAATCTAAAAAAATAAATAAATTAAATTTAAACCCAATCCAAGTCAAAAATATTCTTTGAAAATAATATAAAATAAAATACACTTATCTTTAAAAATCATAATTTTCTACTATTCACCCAAAAATAAACATTATCAAAAAATTCCCAAAAAATCACCCTAAACTAATTTCAACATAATTAATTCAAAAATAATATATTTTTTATAAAATTAAATTAATAAAATTTATAAATTAATCTTTTAAAATTAACCATATAATACATGAAAACCCAATTTAGCTAAAATATAGTTATTTCCTTTAGATTGAAAAATAACTAATATTATTATAATAAATGTGACTCTATAAAATCTAATTAAAAATATTAATAAGTCATTAGAATTACTTATTATTAATATTAATTGGGTTTTCACATTATACCCTCTTTTTTAAATTGTATCCTTTAAATTTTATTCATTACTAAAATAAGTGGGGATATTTTTCCTTCATAACATTTTCTAGTTCCCGTGTTTATTAATTAATAAAATAGTTTTTCCTCAAAATATTAACCTGATGAATCACTTTATTCCACAATAACTTATCTATAATGTCAAGAAATTTAATTGGTTATTCTATATATTAAAGGTTCTCTTTTAACTATACTATTTTAGGGTTCAAGTCATGAGATTAATTTGGAACATATTTCCTCAACAATGAAACATGAAACACATTATATACCTAAGATAAACTCATAGGCAAGGCCACTTAGTAAGTAATTGATCCAAATTTATCCTATATTTCATATGGTCTAATAAAATGTGGACTTAACCTTCACTTTTTACTAAAATTAATGACACTCTTCCAATGAGATACTTTAAGAAAAATAGGATCTCCCACCTCGAATGAAATATATTTACATTGGTTATCTACATAACTTTTCTATTTGGTATGAGTTTCTCTCATGTGATGATAAATCATCTTCACCCTCTTAACCATCACTTTGATTAAATCTAGTCCCAAATTCCTCCTTTCACCAATATTGTCCCAAAAAGTGGGAGTTCGACACTGCTTTCTATAAAATTACTCAAAAGTTTCCATATGTATACTATGATGAAAACTATTATTATAAGAAAATTTAACTAAATACATATATTGATCCCAAATTCCTTGGTAGTCCAATGAATATGATCAAAGAATATCTTTCAAGGTCTGAATCATCAACTCTGAATGTCCATCAGATTGTGGATGGAAATACATACTTAAATTTAATTTAGTATCCATCAACTTTTAAAGGATTTTCCATAAATTTGAGGTAAATATGGGATTACAGTCAGATATAATGGAAGGGTGACTCAATGAAATCTTATTATCTCTTTAACATAAATTCTAGAAATCTTATCCAAATACATACTATCTAGAATAGGAAGAAAATGTATAAATTTATTCAATAAATCCAAAATAGCCCAAATCACCTTATTACTTTGAGATGTATTTGGTAATTCAACCATGAAATCCATGGATATATTCTCTAATTTCCACTCTAATGCTGGAAAAGGTCAAAGTATCACCTTTAATTATTGTTGTTCTGATTTAACTTATTGAAAATTCAAATATTTCATGGTAAATTCAGTAATAATTCTTTTCATTCAATCCCACCAAAAATGTTCTTGAAGGTATCTATACATCTTAGTACTATTGAGAAGAATGTAAAATGGAGAGTTGTGAGCTTCACTCAACAATTCCTTTTTCAACTGGGAGATAGCTAGCACCCATAATATTTTTCCAAATCTTAAAACAAATTTCTTATCAATGTTAAAATCATGAAACTTACCCTTATTAACCAATTTTACCTTTTTTATAAAAAAACACAGTCTTCCTTCTAATCTTTCTTAATATCATATATTAATGATGACTACATTGACACTAAAAAAATATAGGTAGTTCCTACATACATAATTTCTAGTCCAACATTCGTAAAATAACAAACCAAATGATCGTTTTCTGAAAATAGAATATTTAATGATGCAATATCTTTCCAACTCAAAGTATATAATACTCTATTTTCTTTTCCTGGAAGGTAGTGAACCGTGAAAGTATAATCCTTTATAATTTAAATCTCTATTCTTGGCTTCGTTTTCAACTCATTTTGAGTGAATATATACATAAAAGTTTTATGATTATTATATATTTCACATTTTACACCATATAAATTATGTATCAATATTTTTAAATTAAAAACCATGGTATCTAGTTCAAGATCATATGTTGGATAATTTAGATCAGGTGGTTTCAATTATTTTGAAGAATAAGAAATTACGAGATCATTTTGCATCAAAAAACAACCAAGTACCTTTAAATAAGAATTTTGTTTATATAAAAAACTCACCATTTCTGGATAGAAGGTCCAAGACTGGAGAATTCACCAATCTTATTTTCAATTCCTAGAAAAAATCATCACACTCTTTCATCTAGATGAATTTTAATTCTTTTTGAGTTAAAATAGTTAGATTTATGGTTAATCAAGCAATGTTTTCAACAAATTTCATGTAGTATCCTTCTAATCCAAGAAAACTATGAATATTTATTAAATGTGTAGGTTTTGTCCATTATTTAACAACTTTAGTTTTAATAGCTTCAATAATGATGTTATCTTTAGAAACAATGTTCACAAGGAATGAAATCTATTGCAACTAGAATTCACATTTATTAAATTTCCCATATAACTTTTTTTATTTCAATTTTTATAAAATAATCCTTAGGTTTCTTCCATAATCCTCATAAAATTTAGAATATACCAAAATATCATCAATAAAAATAACCACAAACTTATCCAAATAGTCATAGAAAACTCTATTTATAGTATCCATGAATATTGTAGTGCATTAGATAACCCAAAGGGAATAACTACAAAATCATAATGTCTATATATAGTCTAAAATATCATCTTTAGAATATCTTCCTCATTCACCTTCAATAGATGTTACCCTATCTTGAGATCAATCTTCAAAAAATTCCACGCTCCTTGAAGCTAGTCAAAAAATCATGAATATGAGGAAGAGGATACCTGTTATACTAGTGATGTTACTCAAGGCTCTATAATCAATAAAAATCCTCATTGAACCATCTTTAATTTTTAAAAAAATAAAATATAAGCACCCCATGGTGAAGTGACAAGATGAATTAAACCTTTATCGATAAAATCTTGCAGCTACTTTTTCAATTCCAAATGTTCTACCTAAGACATTTGATATGGATGTTTATAAATTGTCCTAACATCAAGAACTAAGTCAATATTAAATTCAACCTCTTGATTGGTAATAATACCAGGTAAATTATGAGGAAATACATCCATATATTCATTTACAATTAGCACATCTCTAATATGAACATTTTCCTTCTTTTTAATAACATGATTTATGTAACTTTCACTGCAACCTTTTATCAGTATCTAAACTTCTTGAAAAGTTATCAAAGGTATGGATTCATTTTTATACACTAAATAGAATTAATTTTGAAAAAAAAAATTATTTCTTCAATATCTCTTATCATGATAAATTTAAAGCCAATCCATACCTAGAATAACATCAAATTCTACAAGATGTAAGACAACAAGATTTTCAAGAAAAATATTTCCATGAATGTTAATGGTAATATTCATATAGATTCTTGTCACATTAATTCTATCACAATATATTTTTATAAATATTTATGAACCCATTTATTGAGGTGAAATTTATAATTTGATAGAAAATTTCTTAGAAATAAAATAATTTGTATAACCCAAATCAAATAATTCATTTTCATAATATGAATATATAAGTAATGTAACTAAAAGAAAATCATTAAATGGCCTAGAATTCATTGATATATTCATAAAATATTTTTATGCACTCTTCTATTTTCAATCCTATTGATTTCTACATTGGTTGACTAACTTTAGATATACATTAGCATAATGTGCCAATTCATCACAACTAAAACATCTCACCATTGGCTGGCTATCTATCTTCCCATTCATGGTTAGTCATGACTCTTTTACTTATAGTTCCAATCCATATAACCAAACTTAACACACTAGTAACATTTACTAGATCTAGTTAAACATTACTTAAAATGTCTCTTTCCACACTTAGAACAATTGGGGGGATTACCATTGGATTTCTTTACTGATTGGATTTACATTGTTTATAACATTGATCGCTTCTTCCCTTTCATTTCATGTGATGGATAATGATCAAAAAAATCTATTTTTACTTACTCATCATAATGAAAAAATTTATCATAAATTTTAAATTCATGAGAATTCAAATCTCTTTAATATCTTGGATTAAATACTGAGTAAAATTGATTAATTTTACTATCAAGATCCCAAATATAATTTGGTTCAAACCTAGACAATTGGGTAAAATTTACTTCATATGTGGCAACTAACTCATACTCCTTTTACTTTAATCCCAAGAATTATTTCTTTATCATGATTCAAGTTTCCTTAGGGAAATATTTCCCTAGGAAATGATTATTAAATTCAATCCATTCCCTTTCCTAGAGCTGTTATATTTCCTTGGTATTCTTAACCATTGGCTATCATTGATCAACTTTTCTTTCAAGATGATAAATGGTAATATTTTCCTTTTGATGTTATGAACATCCCATGGATTCGAATATATTTTCCAAAACATTGATCCATCCTTCAACAATCCCTAGATATAAGGTTTCATTGAAATATATAGGGTATTGTTTTATAAAATTCCCTACAATGAACATATTCCTCTATGGTAAATCTAGTTTCTCTCTAACATGGATTCCTCCACCATTTATATCATTCATCAAATAATCCATCACAGTAAAAAAAATGTTCATTCTAATTTCAAACATTCAGGATATTAATTTGGAAGGATATTTTCCTCTTGATACCTTCCTAAATAAACTTCCCTATTTCCCTTATGAAAATCCATTTTGAATAGATATATATTAGATAAAGAAACATGGTAACCTTTAAATGATATATCATGTCAACAAAACCATAAATTATAATCTTTTAAGGGGTTTATTTTATTATCTAACATCTAAAATTATCTAAACCATGCTTTGATTCCAACTATAAGGACACTTATCTTAATCAACCCCTAATTACATGATTTATAACAAGGGTTTCACTTTATTACATTATCATGATCTTTTAGGTTTATAATTTTAGATAATTAAATCATCATAAATATATAACTAACTCATATTTTACAAGTGGATACTTCTACTCAGTGTCTATTTTTACCACAATATAAAACTTTTAAAATGAAACATGTTTTATTTTCATAAAAAATATTCATTACTTTCAACTTGATTTATTATTTGTTCCTACTCACCCTTAAATCCTGTAAAATACATTTGAAAACATGGCATGAGGAAAAAATATCAATTAGGGATATAAAGGAAATAAAACTATTAGTCCAGTGAAAAACATAAAAACCCATGAAATTTTTACATTTTTCACAATATTCATTAAATGTATAAAATAAATTATATCCATGTGGAAAAAAAATATATCTCAAATAAAAAATTTAGAGACCCAAATAAATAAATAGAAAACCCTTTCAGGAATCATAGATAATCATACTCATAACTCATGTTCACTCATATCATAAATAACTAGAGCCCAATTAAATCCATAGGAGAAACCTCCCCAGTTAACTCCATCCTTATTACCTTAAAAGACAAGTAATATTACCCAATGCATTGGAGAGATATATCAGGATCACCCACCATATAAAATTTATCAGGATCACCAGTCATATAATTTTTATCGATTTCACTAATCATCATCTATAATTATCAAGTACCATATCATGAATAAAATTGTGACATACCAAACCCAGATGCCACTCAAAGGTACCCTGAGCCTGGTGGGAAACATGACTCAAGTGAATCTCCCCAAACTCTAGAGGATGTTGACTAGTAGGGAGGGACTCAGGTGTGTATGTGGGGAGACTATTCCCTCATTACCAAAGTGTATCATGGAGGATAAGTAATAAAAAAGAAGGTATATAGCGCAAGCATTATAAATAATTAGATGGAATAGCAGAAGAAGACTTATATAAATATAAAAAAGTTGATGATGTCATATTTCATGTATCTATAATGATAAAAAACAAGGATACACAATATTAGGCAATACAAGCTATAAAAAATTAGCAAAAAGGGAATCCAAAAACTATCCCCCAGCATCCTGAGATCTAGATCAGTCATATGCTACCAACTCCATCCTAAGAAATCAAGTGTTTGAATCCATATTTTTTCCTTTTTCAACACCTGCATACATGTAGTCTACCTGGGTTCCAATGGAATCTTATATAAGGTCCAAGATAAACCAAAATAATCCACCACCAACACCATCTATAACATCCAATCTGTGTAGTATAAACTAAAATAGTGTTCAAACATGCATATTTAAAAGTAAAGTAGTGTAGTAACATGAAGACCCAAGTACATACTTCATCCCTCAACTGGTGTCCAAAAATGTAACCAGTTCATTAATTAATTAAGTTCTAGTTTATACATATAAATATAATTGGCGTAAGGTTTATCCATCACTGACATGATACTAGTGATGGATACAAGATATAACAAGGCATCCTAATGTTATTTATAATGAAAAGGTTACAAGGTGATAACCAAGGAAACCTATATCTCAAGGGTCACCAACTCATTTGTAACTGTAGCCTAGATATATGGGTAAGAGTGTAATATAAGGAGCATCATCCAAGTCATTCCACAATAGTGAATCTAACTGATTCCCAGGAATACATCTAAGGTAAAATAGGATAAGTGATTTCTAGACCCAAGGATGTAATCAAGGAATCTCATTTCTGTAGAATCTATTTTGGATCCAAGGAGTTTTTCCAAATCATCCTATAATACTAAAATAGGTATCCTATGGTTTCATACCGAGCATCCACTGATTTGAAAAATATCAGGTTCCAAGGTGGGTATCACCCTTGGCAACCTGCATCTCTAAATCAGAATGGAATCCACGATCACTCAAGGTATTACCATAGGAATCTAAAATTTAACTTTATTCTAACCACTCCTATAATTATTTCAAGGTCCATATACAAGTAGGCACCTAAAAATTGATTCTTTTATTTATTTAATCCATGTAATGGTCATACAATTTAATGAGTTTATTTGGTTCAAGACTTGCCTTTCATTAGTGTGATAAGGATAAGGGGGAATGCAACCATTTCATTTCATATAATTCATAATAATTTTATTAGGTTCATTATAATACCTTCCATCGCAAGTGGCATGGGGTCCCACATACATGCAACCAACATTTCATTTACATTTAATAAGTCCAAGTCATATACTTAGTATACTTTCCAATTACATTTAAGGATGGTTAATCAATTTGAATAAATTTACTTAGGTGGTTCAAGTGGAAATAAACATGGTCCAATCCATTCATCAATTCACATTTCAATAGTCATTTAATGAAGGAGGATTACCATTAGCAGGTTCAATCTAAGGTACACCCGAACGGTGGTGCAGACGCACACATCAAACACTAAAAGCCCAATATGGAAAATCACCCAACATGGGGTGGTTAGCATTGTGGATTTAACTACCAATAATGATTAAAATTTATGGAATGGGTCTTATAACACTATTCTAATGACTACAATCAAGACATATTAATTAAATAGATTATGCACAATGAAATAAACATGTACACATGGAAATTTATAAAATGACGAATCTTGAGGAATGATTTATAGACCACCTACCTCATACTCATCGATAGGAAGAATAATGACAAAAGATTAAAAAGGAATTAAAAATGTACCAGTGTGGATCCAACAAGTCAGATGGAGATTTGATCAGATTCCAGACAGATACTCATGATCAAATCCTAGATTAGGCTTAAAATGGGCCTCAAAAGAGGAGAAATGGGAGGGGTCTTCCACTATAGATAAATAATATGATAGGGGTGAGTTTTAAAATATAATTTAAGGTAAAAAATGTAAAATCACCCAAAAATAGCCTCTTCACAGTTTGGTCGTACCATTTTCCAAATTGTGTGCCAATTGTGCATGATCTACTCTAGGAAGGGAGTACTTTCATGGTTAGGCCATGTGATTAGGGAAACTGTGCACCAACTATCTGAATCACCATTGTAATTTGTCTGCAATTTTTTGTATAGTCGTGAAGCCCAAATCGCATGGTTAGGGAAAACTGTGTGCCCCATATCACTCCACTATCTAGCCTCACACGGTTAAAACTAACTATGTGTATTTCCTCGCATTGTTTCCTCTAGTCGTGTGATAGGTCATTTTCTCCAAAAAAGAAAAGCAAGGTTTCTAGCTCCAAACAAGCCTCAGACAACCCTGAGACCTTTGAAAACTCACTAGGAATCCACATTAGGTCTATAAAAGATTATTAGAACAAAATTTAAAGGATCCATACCTGAGTGAAAAATAGGGTTCTTATAGTCTTCCCCCTTAAAGGAACTCATCCCTAATTTCCCCTTCCAATGGTAGTGAAACACTATCTGAGAATAACTTTGGCCACTAGGCACGTACATCGACCTCCTGCTCCCAAGTCTCATCTTATTCACAGATGTGCTACTATAGCACTCCTACTATAAGGATAGACTGGCCTCAAAGATCCTTCATGCTCTAGTAAATGATGTGTATAGGATACTTCTCAATGGTGGTATCTTCATCTAACTCGACTTCCTCAGGTTCAAAAGTATGAGATAGGTTTCCATGATATCGACAAATCTGTGAATCACAGAAGACATCATTCATGGAATAATACCTATGAGGTAGTAACAACCGATAGTATATCGACCAGACTCTCTCAAAAATATCAAACAGCCTGAAAAAGCATGGTGATAGCTTCCCTTGCCTTTTTATTCATTTATTCCCTATCCTGGGTGATACGGGTAGGAAAACATGATCCCCAACCTCGAACTCTAGAGGCCATCTACGGTGATCGGAATAATATTTCTATCTATATTGAGTAGTAGACATACAATTATTGATTATTTGAACCTACTTAAAATTCTCATGCATGATACGAGGACCTAGTAGGGAAGCCTCTCCTTCCTCTAGCTAGAATAGGGGTGAACGGAATGGCCTACCATACAAGACCTCAGAAGGATCCATCTGAATTATCGCCTGAAAGATATTATTGTAGTAAAACTTAAATATAGGGATATGATTCTCCTAAGAACCATAGATATCAAGGATTCATTCCTAGAGCATGTCATCTATAACCTGTATCATCTGTTCTGACTGACCATCAGTCTGAGGGCATAAAGTTGTTCTTAGAAGCACTTGTGTACCCATAGCCTTTTGCAAACCTTACTAAAACTATGACGTGAAGTGAGAATCCCTATCTAAAATGATATTATGAGGGACATAATTTAGTCATATGATCTCACATATATATAGTCTTCCCATATCATCAACTGAGAACATCTTCCATATAGGAAAGAAGTGGGCTACTTTCGTCATTCAGTCAGTCACTACCCATACAGCATCGCTACCTCTAGGTGACTTTGGAAATATGATCATAAAATCTATAGAAACATATTCCCATTTCCATTATAGAACTGGAAGCAACTATAACAATCCATCAGGTCTTTGGTTCTCTGATTTCAACTGCTGACAGGTGGAACACCTTGTGATAAAGCCTGCTATCTGACATTTCATCTCAAACCACCAATATTGGAATCGCATATCTTGATACATCTTAGATATTATGGGATGAACTTCCCACTGAGAAATGTGGGACTCATGAATTATTTACTCTCTAATATTTGTATAAACTCAAACATTTCCATGTGTATATAGGATTTCATCTTTTTTCACAGACCAATCTGTAGGAAAGTCAACTCCTAAAATACTCTCATGGAGAACCAAGCCCTCGGGATATGAAAATTTCCTGCTCTTCACCTTTTCAAGGAGGTAAGAGGTAACTATAAAGTTTGAGATATAAGATTGATCTTGACTATTATGATACTCTAGATACATATTAAAAAATAGGGCCATTAATTTCCATTCATCACTGGCTTCCCGTACGGCAAGTGCTTATGTTTTCTGACTCAACACATTCACTACTACATTGCCTTTTACAGGCATATAGGCAAGCTAAAAATTGAAGGACTGAAGATATTTGACCCATCTCCAATGTTTGAGGTTCAAGTTACACTATTTAAAGATATATTTTATGCTCTGGTGGTCTATGTACACCATAAAGTGCTCACCCAATAGATAATGTCTCCAGCAACATAAGGCATGGAAAATTGATGCTAGATCAAGGTCGTGTATCAGATAATTTATCTCTTGAGGCCACAACTACCAAGATCTATACACAACAAATCTTTCCTCCTATATTAGTACTACTCTCAGTCTAATTCTTGATGTATCACAAAAAAATATATAACCTCTACTAGCCTCTGGAAGAATTAGAATATGTGGTGAGAAAATCCTCCCTTTCGGCTCCTGAAAGGATTTCTCACACTCTTCTAACCATAATAACTTTACACCCTTATTTGTAAGACTAGTAATAGGTGAATAAATACATGATAAATCCTATATAAAATTCCTATAATATCCATCCATCCCCAAGAAACTCCATATATCAAACTCATTCGTGGGATGCTCTGAGGATACCACATCACTCACCTTCCCTGTGTCAATAGATACTCCTAATTCTGAGATAATATGACCCAAGAAGTGAACTTTTTTTATCAATAAGTGGAAATTTGAGATCTTGGAATAAAACGCATGCTCTCTCAGTGTACTCACAATGATCTCAAGGTGATTATCATGGTCGTTATGAGTATAAGAATACACCAAGATTTCATACATAAATACTATGAAAATGGAATCTAGATAGGGATGGAACACCCTATTCATTAAACCCATGAAAATTGAGGTCATGTTCATAAGACCGAACAACATACTGAGGTACTCATATAGACCATAACTAATATATAAATTTGTATGAGGTGTGTCTAATGGCTTGACTCACACCTAATGTTATACCAATCTTAGGTAGATCATATAAAATACCCTATCTCTTTGGATATGTTCAAAAAGATCATATATATGGGGAAATGGATAGCTATTCTTGATCATAAGCTTGGTCAACTATCTTTAATCCACACATAGATGAAGGGTCCCATCCACCTTCTTGGTGAAAAGTATGAGTGAACCCCAAGAGGAAGTATTAAGTCATATAAAACATTGGTCATCTAGATCCTCTAACTACTTCTTGAGCTCCTAGAGATCGATAGTTTCCATACTTTATGAAGGAATAGATACTAGAGATACTCCTAAAATGAGATCAATCGTAAAACTCTATTAGGAGGTGAGCTAGAAAAATCGTTAGGAAAAACATCCCTGAAATGATCTACTACTGGAGGGAATTCATACTGATGTAAACCCAGATCATCCAAGAAGATATTGGAAATTTGGGTAGTCACTCCACCTAGACCATGATTCTTGGTTCCATATCTACTAGCCTATATATCCCACTCTTCCTTGTGTAGAAAACTTCCACCCTCTAGTGATGTAAGTGATACCCTGTAATGATATAAATATACAAAGGTATGATATAAAACTAACCAATCCATCTCAAGAATGACATCGAATCCTATTATCTCAATAACAAAGAGGTACCACAAGAAAGGTTAACTGACTAACTCAAGGGGACAGTCCCTAAATTGGAATATTCCCTTTTACCATACTCGCAATGGTGTATCTAGGGTCATTACACCATAGTAATATTGTATTTAGAGTTCAAGACTTTCCATGATAGATAAGGAGATGAAGGAGTGTGAATAAGTTGTATTAAACAAAGAAGATATTATAGTGGATGATACTAGAATAGTACCTTGTACTATAGATGGTCCTAAAGCCTGATTCTTAAGTATTGGTTGTAATTCATGAAACTAACCTAATCCATGGACTTGTCCAGCAGTTAGACTACCATGATCAAGACCTCTCTTCTGGCACTGTTGGAAATACAAAGTTTGGATACCATGGTCGTAACCTCCTCCTCGACCATTCCTGTTAGTGCTACTCCAACTCCCCACCTAACACGGCATAAAAGAACCTACCCCTGAAAGTGTAGATGGTGAAAATCCTATTCCATTAGTAAAGGTAATACTGAATCTCTAAAGGTTCCCCATAAGGTCATAAGCTCGGCACTCCAGAGGGTCTCTATCACATTGAGGCTTCAGATACCACTTTAATCCACACTGATGACACACCATAGAGCTACCAGTATGATTACTATGGTCGCCAATTCCCTGATGAGAAACCTTGATGGAATGTTTCATGCTGCCATAAGAACTATTGGACTACCTCGGCACTGGTCCTCTATGCCTGGTACTATCAACATCCCATAGGTTGTGCTTAGTGATAATAGCATGTTTGACTATTACAGAAAAGGATGGTAGGTGAAATACATTTACCTGAGCATGAATGGAATACATGATGCCATCCTCAAATCATCTAGCACACAAAAGCTCATCATCGGCTAAAAGTGGTGCAAAGCACTAAAATTCAGTGAAATGTGTTGAATATTCCATGACTAACATAGAACCCTACTCAAGATGCATGAAATATCTAGATCTGTCATCTCTCAATGTATTAGGAAAGAACTAATCATAGAAATATGTTTATAAATCAGCCCACACCATGCCCTGATGGAAATCAGCCTAGGTAATCACATCCCACCAGTGTTTGGCTGAATCACGTAGTATGCACATAGAAATGTTGATCATTTACTCTAGTGTAATATCTATATGATCAATGATAGAAAGGTTGGCCTCTATCCAAGACTTAGTAGCCTGTTGACATCCATCCCCTAAGAAGGTAGGAGGATGTTTCTACTAGAACTCATGTGCCAGAACAGCCGTTATAGGTGCATGTTGTAGAGCACCTTGCACAGGCTGCATCAGATGTAGGAAACTATCACAGACCTAAGAATCAATGCCCAAATCAGGTATAATAGGTGATTACTCAAATGGCATGCTTGGAAGTAAGACTAGAGGCTTAGGTCCCACCACATCTGGAGCATGGTCTTCACCACCCTTATGGTTCACGACATGAGGACCTTGTGGTGGAATTAGTCTACAAATTCCAAGCATATACCTCAGAACAAGCTTCAAGAAGGTAGATAGAAACACTAGAGAAATATAAACAAAAAGAAAAGGGATCACTACCCATGGTATACAACCCTAACTACCAACATAGAAGGACAGGTATTAGTAAGTTCTCTAGTTTAATTTATAGTGGTTAAAGTAGATGAAGGGTCAATAATACCTTTCCTCGTCATTTACTGTAAATTGTTTCATTTTACAAGTCATGATTCCCTTATCAATTTCATTTTCCTATTTCCATATATCATGGTTTATTTAAATTGAGTTGTTCATACGAGTGAATCAAGTCTTTTACTCTTTATCACTACGATCATCACCCATTTAAATTTTATTCTAATAGCACGACTTGGTAAATTACTCATTCTAACCCACAGGGGATCATACACCTCATGAATTGAAACTAGAAACCACTCAATCATATCCAAAAAGTAGAACAAGCATATATATATCACGAGGCTCACTCAATAATCACAAGCATATAAAGTAATGAAAGTAGTTAAATGCACCTATATGGAATAGAAATATACATGACATGTGCATTATATGTGTCTATGATGATGCATGTAACAATGCTTCTTACCCTCATATCATCAAGCCAAGGATGAATAAGAATCTCAATCAAAATAATAAAAAAACATGTGTGTCACTCAATGGTGAAATGATGTCAATTATAATAGGAAAAATCAAAACAACCATTACAATTCAGGCAACTTGGATTTTATCCTGAACATGGGTTTATGATGACCAAGAATGTCTTATGACTAGGTTCCAAGAATTATTAATCTCCAGTCCATTGTCTCCAAATAGTAAATCAAGAAATAAACTACTTTGATACCACTTTGTGACAACCTGGGCCTGGATGCCGCACAGAGGTTCCCCGATCTCGGTGGGTCATATGGTCTCAAGCACTTCTCTTCAAACTCCATAGGATACCAACTAGCAGTGAGGGTCTAGGGTGTGTCCAAGGGGAGACTATACCCTAATTACTAGAGTGTATCACAATGGATAAGTAATACATTAGAAGGTAAATAGAGGAATCATTATAAATAATCAGATGGCATAATAGAAGCTGACTAATATAAATATACAAAATATGATGATTTCATATTCCATGTATATACAAAGATAAAAAACATTGATAGATAGTAGAAGGAAATACAAGATATAAAAAAGTAGAAAATTGAAATCCAAAAACAATCCCCCAGTATCCCAAGCTCCAACTCAGTCATATGCTACCAGCTCCATCCTAAACAATCAAGCAATCAAGTTTCTAAATCCAAATGCTTCCCTCTGTCAGCACCTACATACATGTAGTCTGTCCGGGTGCCAATGGAGGCCCAGATAGGGTGTGAGATAAATCTCAATAGGCCAACACCAATGGATTCTATAACAATAAATTCGTGTATTATAAACCAAAATAGTGTTCAATCATGCATATATAAAATTATAGAAATATAATAACATAAATACCCAATTACTTGATTCATCCCTCAACTAGTATCTGAACATGTAACTAGTTCATTAATTAATTAAGTTCTAGTTTATATATATATAAGTCACTTGAGGCATAGAAATCACTGACATTATACTAGTGATGGATCCAAGATATAACAAGGCATCCTAATGTTATTTATAATGAAAAGGTTCCAAGGTGATAACCAAGAAAACCTAGACTTCAAGGATCACCAACTCAGTTGTAACTATAGCCTAGATATAAGGGTAAGAGTGTAATTTAAAGATAATCATCCAAGTATTTACACAATAGTGAATCTAACTGAGTCCAAGGAATAAATCCATGGTAAAATGGTATAAGCGATGGTTAGACCCAAGTATGTAACCAAGGAACCTCATGTCCATATAATATATGATGGATCCAAGTATTGTATCCAAATAATCCAATAATAGTAAAGGAGGGATCTTATGGTGTCATACCAGGCATCCACTGATATAAAAATATCAGGTTCCAAGGTGGATCTCACCCTAAATCGAAATGGCATCCATGAGAACTCAAGGAATTCCCTTAGGAATCCAAAAGCTAAATTGAGTTTGACCAATCTTATAATGATGTAAAGGTCCATATACAATTCGGAACCTTACAATTGATTATTTTATTTAATTAATCCATGTAATGGTCATACCATTTAAAGTGTTCATTTGGTTCAAGACTTTCCTTTTATTAGTGTGAAAAGGATAAGGGGGAATGAAACCATTTAATTTCATATAATTCAAAATAATTTCATTAGGTTAATTCTTATACATTCCATCATAAGTGGAAGGGGGTACTACGGGCATGCAACCAACATTTCATTTACATTTAGTAAGTCCAAGTAATATACTTAATATACTTGCCAATTATATTTAAGGTTGGATAATCAATTTGAATAACTTACCTTAGGTGGTTTAAGTGGAAATAAAAATGGTCCAATCCATTCATCAATTCATATTTGAGTAGTTATTTAATTAGGGAGGCTTACCATTAGAAGGGTCAATCTGAGTCACACCCAAACAGTGGAACATACACACGCGTCAAGAACTAAAATCCCAATATGGAAAATCACTCTACATGGGGTGGTTGGCATTGTGGACGGTGGAACAAACACACATGACAACCGTGAACAATATTTTCTAGGAAGGGGTCACCCACACGGTTAAGAAAACTGTGTGTCAACCATGTGAATCACCTCTACAATTTGTCATCAGTTTCTTGCAAGGTCATGCGGCCTAAATTGTATGGTTAGGGAAAACTACGTACCACATATCACCCAATGGTCCAGCCTCACATGGTTAAAACTAACCAAGAATACTACCTCACATGGTTTCCTCTAACCATGAAATATTATATTTTCTCCCAAAAATCTAGGTTTCGGGATCTAACCAAGCCTCGAACACTTCTAAGACCTTTTTGAACTCACTAGGAATCCATATTACGTCCATAAAAGATAATTAGACCAAAATTTAAAGGATCCATACCTGATTGAAAAATAAATTTCTTACAAAAACATTTTTAATCTTTCACCTTTTCATCATAAATCCCTTGAAAACACATTTGAAAACATAGGTAAAATCATTTTCAGGTATCGAAATATCCTTCCTATAAAGACACTTTTCAAAAAACCGAAATACCAAAAACAAGGGAAGAAAGGGTTTTCTTTGAAAAAAACATGGAATATTATAAATAAATATAAATAATGATTGTGGTGGTGGGTAAATATATTTATTCCATATATGTTAAAATAGAACATTCCTTTTGTCTTTTTTAAATAATGTCAAAATGTTTCGTATAAAATATATAAAAAATTAATTTTCAAAAAAACATTGAAAGAAATTTAAAATAGAAATAAAATGTCATTTATAATTCATTTATATAAATTTAAATACTTTCATAAAATATTTTTATGATTATGGATATGTATTAAGAATATTTAGAAAATAAAACATTTAAAATGAGGTTTTAAGGTAAATTATCACATACCTTGATTCTAACTTATCACGTACATTATTTGTCTAACTAAATAATAAAATTATTTTAATTAGTTACTTTATTATGATTATTTTTCATATTTATTATTCCTTTTAGTTCAATTATTATCATTCGATACTTTATTACTTAAATAATTAAGTATACATCAGATGTTTTGAGGACGTTCGGCTTATGTGTCCAAAATGGATTCGGTAGGTTTAATAGGGTAAAATTGATCATGATTGTATCATTTCTAGGATCTTAATCATGATATAATTATAATTTTTATATATAAATCATAATTTTATAACATACCATATAAGGTGGTTTTAAAAAAATAATTATATTATATCCTGGATATGGTAGTATATATGTACACATGAGTAACGTTTCCATTTTTCAATGAAAGGGAAAGAAGGTAGGTATTATTTTATCCTTTTAGAATTATTAATATATTAAAAATAAAATATTATTTCATTAAACCCACTCATATATACCATCCATGTGATGTGGTTATGAAAAATAAAATACATCATCTCGTGAGGTGGTAGTCTGTATGTATGCATGAGCGATGTTTTTATTTTCCATTGGATGGTAAAGAACGAAGTATAATATTTTATTTACTATTTCAAAATGATATTTTTATCATATATATCATATTATTTCATTTTTATCCATCATTATTACCATCTATAAGAGTCATTTATGGGAAAAAATTATATTGGTACATGGGTTGGTAGTCTGTTATACACATGAACGATGTTTTTATTTTCCATTAGATGGTTAATAAATAAGAAAAAGGGTTATAAAATAGACATAATAAAATTTAATTATATTTTATATACTGATTTTACAATATATAAATAATTTTTATATGTTTAAAGGAGGTAGATAAAGAAATAAAATAAAGGATCTCAGTTGAGACTTATACCTCTTCTTTGGATAACCTCTCTTGGTTTGCAACTTAAACATTATAAGGTGTGTGTGTTGATTAATAAAAAAACTCTAGGACGTGGGGAGGAATTAAAGAAAGAGATATGGGTTAGTATTGGATGATATAAGATGATATTTAACTATGGAAAGGATAAGATGGTGGGTGTCCTTTTATAAGTGATGGAGAAGATACACTTGGAATTTTTTAAACGATTTAAATATTATTAAATAATTTTCATATAAAAGTATCTTATAAAAAATAAATTATAAGACTAAGGTTATTGTGGTTGAAATAAATTCATCTAATAAGAATTAGGATGAAATTTTGTGGCCCTATCACTTATTTTTAACCTAGGTTAACCTGCCTTTTTCCATGGTGACACATTTTTTACCAAATTTACTATTCATAATGACCAAAAATGAAATTTACCTCATTACTAAATTTAGAAATTATGATTATAAATATGGAATAAATTTTTAAAGATTCAATCTCATGAAATTTAAGGAATTAATTTAATATAAAAATAGAAAATGCAGTGAAAAACAGTTTTCTGAAAAATGCCTTTTAAGTATAAAATTGATTTTATACCAAGATCAAGTATAATGTTGATCCAAAAGGTATAAATTGAATTAATTTTAAAAAAAATAATAAAATTGTAAACCCAATACAAATAAAAATGATTCTTTTCAAATACTAGAAAATAAAATATGGTTTTCTTTAAAAATTGATATTTCCCGTTATTCACCCAAAAAAAAAATTTTCATGAAATTTAAAAATAATCACAATAAACTAAATTCAACATGATGAATTAAAATTTAATATACTTTATATCAAATTAAATTCCTAAAATTTAGAAATTAATCATTTAAAAAATAATATAATACATGATAGTTAGAATATAACTATTTCCTTTTAATTATAAAAAATAATAATATTCTTATAATGAATGTGACTCTATAAAATATAATTCATGAATATTAATAATATAAAATCCTAGTATTCTCATATATAAATATTAAATCTTTTTATATGAATGGATATTACATTACAAAAATAAATCCCTAAGGACCATATTGGTTTAATGTATTTGGAGACTAAATATTTTATCTTCTTATTTCATTAAAGATATTCAATGTCTCCTACAAAGATATTTCCATTAATTAATCTTTATAGACATTCCATACTTAAAACCTTTATTCATAACCAAGGGAAAAGAAACATAATAAAGGTTGATCTCAGATGTTCGGTAAGGGTAAACAATATAAATGACAACCTATCAGAAGCATGAGTGTATAAGAACATGAGAATAACATTTGAGAACCATACATTATATATCAAATATCATGATCTTGAGTCATGGCATAAATATTAGAAGTTAATAAGACATGGATCATAAGGAAATAAAATAACATTATTCATGATAGCATAACATTGGCATAAGACATATAATTTTGGCATAAACATAATCATAGAAAATCATTTCCATATTTCTCAATGATCACTTCCAAGGCGGTCATAGTGTAATGGGTTAACTCCCTAAACTATCATAATAGTCAAGTTTCACTCCCAAGACCAAAATAGTAGAAAAATTCTCTTACTGAATCAACTTCACTCCCCATTACAATCTTATATATCTCATTAGATATAATTCATTACCCAATGCATTGGAAGGAGATATATGTCCCACCCATAACATATTTAAAATCATATGTATATGTGCCAAAATATTATAAAACATTCACCATATCATAACCCATGAAATGAAATGGGTTTCATAAACATTTCATCATATCACAACCTATGGAAAAGTGATAGGTTTCAAAATCATTTTATCATTTCATCATAGCATAACCCATGAAAAGAAGCAGTCTTCATAATCATTTCCTCATGGTATAACCCATTTAATAGAAATTGGAATCATAAAAATCATGTCATTGTAAACATAAACCATTAAGAGAAAGAATAATAATGGTATCCTTAGATCATATACCCAGTAAGGCATAGTTAACATCAATGGATGTCATATTATATGGATAATGATTTTAAAAGATCATTTAAAAAAATTGAGGAAAATAACTTTTCTTTGAAAATCACTTTTTAAAAATAAAAATTCTTAAAAAAAATTCGAAATCTTTTTTGTTTAAAATAAACTTTAATACTTATAAATTAATGTTTAAAAATCATTTAAAACAATCTTTTTAGGAAAATAAACTTTCATCTTTAAAAAAATTAAAAACTTAAAAAAATTTCAAATTACTTTTATTTTAAAATAAACTTGAAAATTTATAAAGTAATATTCAAAGAAAATAATGGTCATGATAGTGGGTAATTTTTTTCATATTATACACCTTAAAACAAAAAATACTTTTACATTTTTTATAAAAGAAAAATGGGAATTTTTTGGAAAATGACATTAAGATTCCTTTAAAAACATTATTCAAAAATTAAAACATGGGTAAATATGTCTTTAAAACCCATTTGGAGGATTTAAAAAACATTTTTGAAAGCATTTTTAAAAACATGGTATTGGAAGAAAAAGGGTTTTCGAGTGAAGAGAGAAATAAATATGATTTTCCTTAAAAAGGTTATATTGAACTCTTGAGTACATAAATAGGGGAAAATGAAGGTAAAACATTTATTCTCAGGACATAAACAGATTATAATGAAAAAAATAGTTTCTTTATTGACGTATCATAAAATTTTATCATTGGAAACATAATCATGAGCAATCCTGTTAAATGATGAGATTGTAATATAAAACCCTTACCACTTTGGTAACTTCGAATCATAAGTCTCATGAAGGAATAATGTTAAATGAAACTTAAAATATCCTGAGAATAAATAAATTCATTATATTACATGTTAAAGGGGCTATATATACACCTCATAAAAGAATATAGGTTCACAACATAACATATGTCTCAAGGAAGGAAAATTGAGATAAAAATCTCTTACCGCATTGGTAACTTTTGTACCATAAACCCCATGAAAGATATATATTAAAATGGATATATAAATAACAATAATTTTTATTATAATCATAATAAAATACATTCATGGGTATTATATACACCATATAAAATAAATAGGCATTGAATATAGCATGTTCCTCATAGAAGTAAAAAAGTGAGATGGAAATTCCTTACCGCTTAGTAATATTTTGGATCATAAGACCAAATAAAGAATAACATAAACTGAAACTTTAAATTTAATTAAAAAAATGATATTCATGATATAATATTTCAAATGTTTAGTATATATACTACACAAAAGAAAAAAGTTGTGAATTTGAATATGTCTCCTAGAAATAAAAGAGGGACTAGAAATCTCGTACCTTATGTCTCGACTTCCTTCATAAATGTTCAAACCTCCTATATAATAAATATAATATTATTATAAAACTTTTAATGAACCATAATTATATATATCATACCATATGTGATTTATGTATTATCTTTTACTACCTGTTTATTACCAATTACACGTTAAGGTCATGTTCGGTGAATAACTGCTTTATTTTTCATGTATGTTTTGATTTGATATTTTTTTGGTCATATTAATTTTATAATGGTTACATAATCCCCATAATTTTAAACATTATATAAATATAATATATATTAATTATATATATATATATATATTTATAAATATAAAAAAGGTTAGAGATATAGAATGAAATACATTGTTCATGGATACGGTAGGCCATACGTACGCATGAATGTTGTTTTCATTTTCTTGACAGGTTGAAAGAAATAAAGTTAAAAAATATATTACCTTTAAAGAATAATTTTTATGTAATATATATCACATATATTCATTAAAATAATCCTTATTAAATTCTATGTAAAGTGTGAATAAATCACATCACTTCATGAGGTGATAGTCCGTCGTACACACGTACAACATTATCATATTCCCGCGGAATGGAAAGTAAGAAGTAATATGTGATATAATGATTAAAAAGCATAATAATATTATAAATATCATATATAAAAAATAAATAAATCATTATATCCATATATGATTGGTGGTTATGGAAAATTAATAACATTGGTTCGTGAGGCGGTAGTTCGACGTACACATGAATGATGATTTCATAACCCATTTGATAGAAGAGGAGAAGGATTTAGGTTATGTAGTTAATATAATATCTCAATATATTAAATATAATTATGTTATAATATCATAATTTTTTAATAAAAATTTAAGGAGTCATAGGAAAAAATTAAATAAAACGCTTGATTAGGGGTGTTACCTCTTCTTTGCACAACTTCTTTTGGTTTTCACCAAAACTCTTCATATATTGAATTATTGACCAAAATAAAGATAATAGTATGGGAGTAGGGAAGTAAGGAATTTATTTTTGTAGGTATATTTGAAACCAATGGGTTTTTAATGTGTAAACAATAGAGTAGATTGGTGGCCTTTTATAAGTGAGGTGAGTGGAACACATATAATTTTTTAAAAAAAATGTCCCCACATTTTTCACATGCCACAAAGATCCAAAAATGGTCCATTATAAATCCTATAAGTGATAATATATAAATATGGCCATAAAATTTCTTTTTATAAGTTTTGGTTGATCTTTAACCCTTATATTTTTAGTTTACCCCCCCCCCCCAGTAAACACATTTTTACATTAACCGTAGTAAATAATTTTTACTGATTTACTATTCATTATGGTAAAAGAATTAAGTTTAAATTATTAGATAATATAAATTATTATGATTCCAAATATTTAATTTATTTTTCCAAATTCCATTCACATAATTTGTGAATTTTAATTTAAAATTAATCCCAAAGATGCGATGAGAAGCGGTTTTCTAATGTGAAAATGTTCAAAAGTTTGAAATATATATATATATAAATTTAATATTAAATTGGTTATAATGAAATAAATTGGATTAATATTTATATAATTAAACTAATTTTAATTTTAAAACCATTTTGAAACAATTTTTAAGTTTTTAAATTCTTTAAAATAAATGAAAATTCTTAATAAAACCCAGTATTTTTCACTATTCATCAAACAATTTATCTTATCTGAAAATTCTCAAAAATTAACTCCAAGATAATTTTAACATGAAGATTTAAAAAATTAAGTTTATTTTGTAAAATAAATTTTCTAAAAGTTTCAAAAATTAGTTTTAAAATAAGTGCACTAAAGGTGACAAAACTGCTTTTTATAAAAATACAGTTTTTAAGCCTAAAATTGGATTTATTCTTATCTCTAGTCTAGAAAACAAATAAGATGAATATTAAACCTTTGATTAAATATATATTATATAAATTTCATTAAAATAATTCACCAAAAAAATAATTTATTGTGGTAAAATGTGTTTGATTGCAAAAAATAGTTTTTATAAAAATATTTGTTTTATTTTCAAATAGTTTTTATTTTCATTTTTAATTAATTGGTCACCAGATAATTAATTTTATAGAAATGTGTAAAGTATATATTTTCATTGTTTATTTAATACTATTCATACCCATAATTTCAACGTATTGGTGATAACTATCATATTATATTATAATATTTTAATAGTATGTTAGGTTTTGTTTAAACTTAGTGTTGTGTGTAATGAAAAATATTGAAAAGATTAAATTAATTAGAAAAAAATATTTCACAATATCTCAGGGCATTACATTCTACGACTCCCCCCCCCACCCCAAATAAATTACATACTCACAATTTGAACTTTTTCTTAGTAGTTAGGGGTTTAACATTTTAAAATTCCATTGTGGAAAACCCACATTGTAAAATAGATTAATAAAACTTTCTATTGAAAAAAGATAAAGGGATGTGAGAAGGTTATCTGTAATAACACATACTAGATTTCCAAGTAGAATAACATTGGAAGAAAGTGAAAACATAAACATATAATATAAAACTAACACCCAAATAATGATGGAGAGTAATATAAAACATGGTCTGGTAAAATTTAAAGACAACAAATCCATAAACCAAAGAGGTGTAAAAAAATTCATTGATATCATTAAAAATGATGATAATAGGACAAAATTTTATTTCAATTTCATTTTCCTAAAGTTGGGTAATTTTCATGAGAATAAATACATACTTGATTTCATTCCATTTCATAAGCACAATCGCATCCTTTGGTTGTGCCATGATCAATTTCAACTTTATCTATTACTCTAAGAGATTAATTTTTCATGTATAAAACACTAAATAAGATCCATAAAAGAATGATAAGTCATTAATTCTATCTATAGTGATTATCAAAAAAAATGGTTAGAACAATTGATACATAAATCTTTATATGGTGAAATAATATATTAATCTATAAAACCTCATCCAAAATTCAACTTAAACCATTCCCTAAATGGTTAACCTTATAAACTTTAAAAAATTAAAAATTTATAAATAAGTTCACTAAATTTCTCAAAATAAACTTAACATTAATCCACCAAATATCATAAATTATCTCTTGATTGTCACATACCAAATATGTGAATACCTTAGTCATATATTTTCTTGAATCACAGTAATAACCAGAATTACAATAAAACCTTAATGAAAACATGAATACTTAATCATTACTCGAATAAAACCACATATTTTTTTAAAATATTTGATAAATCCAATAATGTTGTATACTCCATCAATGATAATATAAACCACTTTTTTCCATAAATCATTAATCAAATCCATGGTCTTCAATACTATCCAATTTACTTTATTCATATCAATCATCTCTTTATCCAAAATAAACACCATTTTCTTAACATCAGGAAGATATTGAGGGTTTTAATCTGTCACGACCTGTCCTCAGGGCTCTTGTCATGACTACCCCAAGCCCGCCTTCTATAGGCCAGGGGCTGGCGACTAGCACCAAAGGCATAAATCCCTATACTGGGAAGGCATTGCCTTTATAAAAGTAAACAAACACAATAGAGTACACAAATGAAGTAAGTACTAAGTAAAACTGTATACAAAAGTAAGTGCTGAAAGGAAAGGGGCCGGAAATACAAGCCCAACAGTAAAGTACAACTACTGTAAAGCTAGTACAAGTGTAGAAAGGTAAACAGCAACTCCTGAGTTATCCTCTGGGAATCCCACCTGAAGGGTGGGTACAGATAGCCTCCTCAGCACCCCGGGTCTATCGGTCTCCTCCGACTACCTCTCGCCAAGTGGTCCACCTCCGAGTACCGTCCAGCTCTATAAGTCTCTACCTAGTTCAGTGATGTCCTTCGTCTACATCTAACATAATATAGTGCATGCATAGCCCATGCAGGGGTGAGTATACGATACTCAGCAGGGACCCCGAGACCCCCAAATGTCTCCCAGAATCCACAAAGGATAAACCACAGAAGAAAGATACGATCACGAAGTATCAACCAACTCTATTTAGGTATATTCTCATATATATACCTAAGTTATCAATCACAGTTCGGATCCAACTCTCGAGCCCAAGCACAACCCAGTCCACACAGGAAAGTAATTAAATCACATCGATGATAATGATTGAAAGTCAAGACTCAGCTCACACCAGGTATACACAACTTAAAGAGAGTAAGAGATGATTATTTGTAGCTATTGAATCATCTTTCACTGTCGAACAGTAGATACCTGCAGAAACCTAAAACAGCAGTATGTCATTATTGTCAAACCCACGGAGGATTTAGTTCAGTCTCGTTACTGTCGAACCCACGGAGGATTCAGTCCAGTCTTGTTGTTGTCGAACCCACGGAGGATTCAGTCCAGTATCATTGTTGTCGAACCCATAGAGGATTCAGTCCAGTCTCGTTGTTGTCTAACCCATGGAGGATTCAGTCCAGTCTCATTGCTATCGAACCCACTAAGGATTCCAATACATTAGCCATCGTCGTCGAACCCACAGAGGATTCCAGTACGGTAGGCATCGCAGCCAGCTCTAGGGTTCCCGCACAGAGCACGCTCGATTCCGGGAGGGTCTGCTCCTTGAGTCAAATTTTGATACATCAACTATCACAAAGTCCTGAGTTGATATACCCAGAAGTTCTGTCTCGTCAAAAGAAACCCAACGTGACAGACGACGCGTCAATCGGACACCCAGTCTAAGAGTTATTGGTTTTTCTGTTCCAGGGGACCGGTTGGATTTACGCTAGTTCCAAACCCGGCTGTTTTCCAAAGTTGTCAAAAACTCACTTAGAGTATCGCAAAAGGACTGTCTCATCATGAGGATCCCAGCACCGCAGACGATGCGTCGATTGGCCGTGTGGTCTAGAAGTTATTTACGTTTAAGTGAAATGGGCCCGGCCCGTCAAGCCCAGTGGGCTGGCGGGTCGGCCCGTCCTAGCTCGGCGAGTCCGACCCAGCTGGGGAGTTGTCCTGGCCCGATGGGGCACGGCCCGGCCTGGAGGGGTGCGTCCCAGCCCGGCGGCAGGTGGCCCGGTCCGCACAAGGGCGACCCGGCTCGGGGCTGGCAGAGGCTCGGCCAGCTGGCTTAGCAGAGCGGGGGGCACGGCCCCCCGTTTCCTTGTAACGGTGGCGCCAAGCAGCACTGCCTCTCCTACCTGGCCGACCAAAGACGGCCGGCTTTTCCGGCGTGAGATGCCTGTTGTGCGGGCCCCTGTCCTCCCATAGCACGATGCCAACCTGGCGCCACGGTCTTCTCACAGTGCGGCACCCACCTGGCACTGCGATCTCCTGCCCGGACGGTTTTTCCAACAAGCGGCCCGCGGGTGTGGGCGGCACCTCCTCCGCGCGGCACCTGTGGGTGCCACGATTCACCAGCCTGTCCGCCTATGACCGGCCGGTTCGTTTCATCTGAGCATCCCGCAAATATGGGTCGTCGTTTCCTCCACATGGCCGGTGCACGGCTGCCACCCCCGATCTTCACCATCTTCGGTCGCTGCCACCTCCGATCACCACCGCCAAAATAAACAAGAATTTTCATAAGGTCGTCGAGTCGTGTTTGTTCGGCCCACGCCCTCTACGTTAGGCGATATAAAAATTCCATAGATGATCACTTGCATTCATCAATGACGAGAGTATAATTTTAATAAACTAAAATCATAAAAAAAATCCACCTGCCTCAATTCTAGGTTCGTTCGTCGTTGACGGTGTCGATTCGTTGAGTTCGGGGTGCGTCCGGGGTGGAAGCGTCATTGTTGGCGATGTTATTTGCGGATGGCTTCTTCTCCCTTGAGGCGGAGGAAAAGGAAGGGTGACGGGCATTCCTCATGGGAATCGCCTAACGTTCTTGCCCCGGTTGAAGAATGTAGAAGGAGAAGAAGGTTCTTCGCGTTCTTCGTGGAGAGGGAGATGCTCTTCATGGGAAGAAGGATCTCCCTAATTCTCCAAGAGTTCTCCCTAACAGAATAATTTCCCACCCCAAATAAAATATTATGCTCCCTAATATTTTAATCATTCCATGCCTTTAAAAATAATTCAAAAACAAATTAATTAATGAGGACATTAATTAGTTCATTTTCCATGGAGAGTTTACCCAAATTTATAAAGGGAAGATGAGGAGTTTAAGAGAAGTTAAATGGGGGGTTTCAAGGGAGTTGAGGGGTTAGGTGCTCGTGTGGTCCCCACACACATTATCCTCCCATGGTAGGTTATGTGGGATGTGGGCCCCACCTCCAACTCCTATTTGGAAGAAATAACCACCCCTTAACAATAAAATTGTGTACACAACAATTTTATTTAATTTAGAATGAATCCCCAAAATAAAACTTCTACTCTACACCAAATGCAACTGCAGTAAAGGTCCCCTTAAGAGATTATCGGCGCTGCAAGTTTATCGATATCCTCGAATTTCAATTCCGAGCACCGGTTTAAAAGATAGAAAAACTCGCACGTACGTTTACTGAACGTACCTGAAAAAAACTTCATAAATTGATTCTGGGCACACCGGGCCTCGGAATAAGGTGCTGTCAGAAACTAGGGACTAGTAAAATTCCAAAAAATTTAAGAAAAAAATTTCCTTGAAATTTTCAGGTCTTTACATTACCCCCACCTTAGAGCTTTATGTCCCCATAAAGATACAACACACACTAGGGAAACAAATGGGGGTACTGAGCATGCATCTGAGCCTCCCACTCCCATGTGCTCTCCTGGAGGTTCTCGTGCTGCCAGCGAATGCACACCAGAGGAATCGACCATCCACATAGGACCTGCTCCCGTAGATCTCCTCGTGGTCATTGATGTGGGACGGGTTTTTCACGTATCTCCTCTGCTAAGATACGTGGAAGACGTCGTGCATCCGGTGCAACTGAGGTGGAAGGACCAGGCAATAAGCCACCTCACCTACTCTGATGAGGACCTGGAAAGGTACGATGAATCGTGGAGATAACTTTATGTCCCAGCCAAATCTCCGTAGACATCATCGAGTTAAGACCCTTAGGAAGACGTGGTTTCCATCATCGAACTCCAGTGGTCTCCATCTCCTATCAGTATAGGACTTCTGTCTACTCTGTGAAGTCTTCATCCGCTCCTGGATGATCTACACCTTCTCCATCGTAGCCTGCACCATCTCTGGTCCTACAAGTGCTGACTCCCCAGGGTCAGTCCAGCACATAGGTGATCTTCAAGGTCGGCCATAAAGTGCCTCATAAGGGTCATCCCAATGGTGGAGTGGTAGTTGTTGTTGTACGCAAACTCCCCCAAGGGTAAGTGATCCTCCTAGCTGCGACCAAAGTCGAGGACACATGTACGGAGCCTGTCCTCGAGAGTCTGAATAGACCTCTCAGTCTGACCATCTGTCTAAGGATGGAAGGCAGTGCTCAAGCGAAGCTACGACCCAAAGGCCTCCTTCAACCCCTTCTATAGCCGGTAAGTAAAATGAGAATCCCAATCGGAGATGATCGTCGATGGCACACCATGAAGTTGTACAATCTCTTGTACGTAGAGGTCAAGCTCTCTACTGAGCCCTGCTCTCTGATCGGTAGAAAGTGGGCCGACTTGGTGAGTCGGTCGACAATCACCCAGATAGAGTCGTGTCCTCTCGATGTAAGTAGAAGTCCCGTCATGAAATCTATGGATATCCCATCCCACTTCCACTCTGGGACATCTAAGGGATGAACCAAGCCTGCTGGAACCTGGTGCTCTGCCTTCACTTGCTGACAAGTGAGGCATCGAGAAACAAACTCTGCTACTGCCTTCTTCATACCCGACCACCAGTGCTATCGTCTGAGGTCCTGATACATCTTCACCACTCCGGGATGTACCTCTAGAGGGGAAGTGTGGAACTCCCTCAACACCTCCTCCTGTAGTGAAACCAGTACCATGGTACATCCCCTGAATAGGATGATGTGCTTCCCACCTTCAGAAAATCCTTCAGGTGCCTGCCCTGAGGATATCTGAGTCCGTTGTGTCTCGTAGTTAGCATCCTCATGCTGCACCTCCCTGACTCGCTGAATAAGTTGAGGAGTGACTGTGAGAGACTCAAGAAAGGTTGCTCTATCTCTATCCACAAAGGATATCTACAACGCTGCCAACTGCTCTGTCGTCTCTCCTAGTAGCTGAATTCCTGATCTCCTGCTGAGAGAATCAGCTACAATGTTCCCCTTCCCAGAAGTATATGCTATCTCGAAGTCATATTCCTAAAGGAATTCATGTCATCACCGTTGTCTCAGGTTCAGGTCCTTCTGAGAGAAGATATACTTGAGACTCTGGTGGTCAGAGTAGACTGAAAAGTGTTTTCCCAACGAACTATGGGTGAGACTATCCAATTTAAAAGAACTCGTCTACACCCTTCTTTGCCTACATCCTACAAAATCTGATAATATTTATCCTTTTCTGAAAAGAGAAATCTGGTCTCATCCCCTGGATGAACCACGCCCATTACCTAATACAGTCTATCCTGACATGAACGGTACTATTTCATGCCATGAACGACGTCGTAAGGCCTAAACGTTGCTACCAATAGATCCAAACGTTACTCTCTCCTCTAAGGGTTTAGTCACACTGTCGGCATCAGTGTGTGGTCACTGGGTCTCCTCCAGTAGGAATCTCGACATGAGGGTCATGTAAATGGTTTTAACTAGAACCTCTCAGAATCAACCACATAAAAAGGACATGGAAGCAAACGTCACAAGGACAAGTGTCTTTTATTAATGCAGCTCAAAGTACAAAGACACAAATCATCCACAAACAACGACATCAATGATTCTAGATGCATCATAAACAAAGGCCTCCATGTCTAGAGCTAGTATCGCTTCTTTCCACTTGCTGCTCGACCAGCTCCTCTGCCACGTCCGCCTGCTCCCGGAGGACCTCCACGGTCGAACCTCTACCTCTGCCTGGAAGGCCCCTCTACTTCCTACTGCTCATCTACAGGATGGGTCGAGCAGTCTCAAGCCATGTGACCCTGATCACCGCATGCATAGCATTGTATGCTCCTCGTATGGTTGGATCTAACTCATGTTCCCCGCACAACCATACTTGTATCCTGAGGTTTCCCACCTGTTGGACTAGTATTCTTGGACTTCTGTGTCATCCATTTACTGCCAGCTGCAGAAGAATCTACTACGGTCGGAAAGCCCTGCGGAAAAAACAGTAGCTCCTGAGCCTGCATAGAGCGTAGATTCACTGGTACAAACCCCGCCCTGAAAAGACCCTCGAATTCTCCCTAGGTGAGAGTCGCCTCATCATAAAACTGGAGCATCAGGCTCCACTACCTCTCAACTTCTCTCTGAAAGAGACTAACTGCTAGGTACACCATCAAGTCAGCGGGTGTCCCAACTATGTGGAAAACTCATGCTACAACCTCCAACCAGCGCCTGACTGTCTGAAAATATGTCTCGCCTCGAAACCTCGAAGGCCTCTGTTGCAGGAACCCGTTAAACGCGCTCAAGCAGCATGCACCCTCTGCTACTGGGGCTGGTGGAAACGGTAGCTCAGCGGTTAGTGGTACCGTTGGTGCCTCCGCTGTAATGGGGCCCTGCACCGTGGCCTCACTGCTCGGTGGGCTACCATCACGCTCTCCACTCAGAACCCACATTGACTGACTAGGTGAAGACATCCTGAAAAGAAACACGTGCTCCACGATCAAAAATTATACCTGGTGATCTAACACAAAGTAATAATGGAGAAAACTTTTCAAAGGAAACACACACACAATCAGTGTTTTCATGCACTGAGTCGGAAATCAGAGGTCAGGGTCCTGGTGTATTGATACGTTGGTCGTCGCACCAACACTGGAATCCTTGGTCTGAAAACCACACTAAATACTCTTAACACTATTTCTTCACAGAAAAGAATGATCAGAGTCATGAGTTCTGCGGTAGAACCAACTCCTCTAATACCAATTTGTCACGACCCATCCTCGGGGCCCGTGTCGTGACTACCCAAAACCTGCCTTCCATAGGCCAGGGGCTGGCGACTAGCACCAAAGGCGTAAATCCCTATAATAGGAAGGTATTTCCTTTATAAAATTAAACAAACACAACAGAGTACGCAACTGAAGTAAGAACTAAGTAAAACTGTATAAAAAAGTAAGTGCTGAAAGGAAAGGGGCCGGAAATAGAAGCCCAACAGTAAAGTACAACTACTGTAAAGTTAGTAAAACTACAGAAAGTTAGACAAAAAATCCTGAGTCATCCTTTGGGAATTCCACCTGAATGGTGGGTACAGATGGCCTCCTCAGCACCCCGGGTCCATCCGTCTGCTCCGAGTACGTCTCGCCAAGTGGTCCACCTCCGAGTACAGTCCATCTCTACAAGTCTCTACCTCATTCAGTGATGTCCATAGTCTGTATCCAACACAATGTAGTGCAGGTATAGCCCGTGCAGGGGTGAGTATACGATACTCAGTAGGGACACCGAGACCCCCGAAGGTCTCCCAGAATCCACGAAGGATAAACAACAGAAGAAAGACACGATCATGAAGTATTAACCAACCCTACTTAGGTATATGCCCATACATATACCTATGTTATCAATCATAGTTCGGCTCCAACTCTCAAGCCCAAGCGCAACCCAGTCCACACAGGAAATTATGTCAATCACATCGATAATAATGATTGAAAGTCAAGACTCAGCTCACACCAGGTATACACAACTTAAAGAGAGTAAGAGATGATTAGTTGTAGCCACTGAATCATATTTCACTGTTGAACGGTAGATACCCGCAAAAACCTAAAACAGGAGTATGTCGTTGCTGTCAAACCCATGGAGGATTTAGTCCAGCCTCATTGATGTCGAACCCACGGAGGATTCATTCCAGTCTCGTTGCTGTCGAACCCACTGAGGATTCAGTCCAGTCTCGTTGCTGTCGACCCACGGAGGATTCAGTCCAGTCTCGTTGCTGTCGAACCCATGGAGGATTCCAGGACAGTATCCATCATCATTGAACCCACGGAGGATTCCAGTATGGTAGTCGTCGCAGCCAGCTCTAGGGTTCCCGCACAGAGCACACTCGATTCCGGGAGGGTCCACTCATCGAGTCAAATTTCGATACATCAACTATCATGAAGTCCTAATTTTATGTATCTAGAAGTTCCTTCTCGTAAAAAAAACCCAACGCAATAGACGGCGCGTCAATCGGACGCTCGGTCTGAGAGTTATTGGCTTTTCCATTCAAGGGGATCGGTTGACAATACGCTCGTTCCAAACCCGGATGTTTTCCAAAGTTGCTCAAAACTCACTTAGAGTATCTCAAAAGGACTTTCTCGCCATGGGGATACCAATTCCATAGACGGCACGTCGATTGGACGCGCGGTCTAGAAGTTATTTATGTTTAAGTGAAACGGGCCCGGCCCGTCAAGCCTAGTGGGCTGGCGGGTCGGCCCGTCCTGGCTCGGCGGGTTCGACCCGGCTGGGTCGCGGCCCGGCCCAGACCAGTGGAAGGTGCCCCGACCTGGATCGAGGCAGCCCGGCCTGCGACTGGCCGAGCAGAGTGGGGGGGCGCGGCCCCCTGGTTCCTTGTAACGGCGGCGTCGAGCGGCGCCGCCTCTCCTACACGGCCGGTCGAAGCCGGCAAGATTTTTTGGTGCGAGCGGCCCGCTGTCCTTCCGCAGCTCGGCACCCACCTGGCACCACAGTCTTCCCGGGGTGCAGTGCCCACCTGGCACCATGATCTTTTTCCCAGCCGGTTTGTCCAGCAAGCGGCCCACGGGTGCGGGCCGCACCTCCTCTGCGTGACACCTGCGGGTTCCGTGGTTCACCAGCCCGACCAGCTATGGTCGGCCGATTCAGTTCGTCCGTGAAGCCCGAGAATGTGGGACGCGGTTTCCTCCATGTAGCCGGTGTGCGTCCTCCGCCTCCGATCGTCCCCATCTCCAGTCATCGCCGCCTCCGATCGCCACCGCCAAAATGAACAAGAATTTTTGGAGGGTCGTCGAGCCATGTTTGTTCAGCCCGCACCCTTCGCATTAGGAGATATCAAAAGGTCACAGATGATCACTTGAATTCATCATTGATGAGAGTATAATTTTAATAAACTAAAATCATACAAAATCCCCCTACCTCAATTCTAGGTTCGATCGTCGTCGACGGCGTCGATTCATTGAGGTCAGGGTGCGTCTGAGGAGGAAGCGTCGTTGTTGGTGACGTTCTTCACGGACGACGTATTCTCCATTGATGCGGAGGAAAAGGAAGGGTGACGAGTGTTCCTCGTGGGCGTCGCCTCATGTTCTTTCCCCGGTTGAAGAAGGTAGAAGGAGAAGAAGGTTATTCGCGTTCTTCGTGGAGAGGGAGATGTTCTTCGCAGGAAGAAGGCTCTATCTAATTCTCCAAGAGTTCTCCCCAATAGAATAATTGCCCACCCCAAATAAAATATTAGGCTCCCTAATATTCTAATCTTTCCATACCTTTAAAAAGAATTCAAAAACAAATTAATTAATGAGGAAATTAATTACTTCAGTTGGCATGGAGAGTTTACCCAGATTAATAAATGGAATATGAGGAGTTAAATGGGGGGTTTCAAGGGAGTTAAGGGGTTATGTACTCGTGTGGGCCCCACAAACATTATCCTCCCATGGGAGGTTATGTGGGATGTGGGTCCCATCTCCAACTCCTCTTTGGAGGAAATAACCACCCCTTAACAATAAAATTGTGTATACAACAATTTTATTTAATTTAGAATGAATCCCCAAAATAAAACATCTACTCTACACCAAATGCAACTGCAATAAAGGTCCCCTTAAGAGAATATCGGTGCTGCGAGTTCATCGGTGTCCTCGTATTTCAATTCTGAGCATTGGTTTAAAAGATGTAAAAACCCGAACGTACGTTTACTGAACATACCCGAACAAAACTTCAGAAATTGATTCCGGACACACCAGGCCTCAGAATCAGGTGCCGTCAGAAACTGCGGACTCATAAAATTCCAAATAATTTAAGAAAAAAATTCCCTTGAAATTTCTGAGTCTTTACATAATCCCTTAATAAAAATATCACCTTTCCATTAAATATATTTTCTAGTTCATCAACACCATTATACATATTTTTTTAAATCCTTAATGAAAAACTTATACCAAATAATCATTATATATTTCATGATTCATATAACATAATTCTTGAATTACAATACATAAACACTTAAATAATTAAACTTCCTTCACAAACCATTAACTATGATTCATCATCTTACTCCTTAATACCTCTTTCCTTTCATATGTCATTCATAGTCTCTTTATCATCAATAGAAAAAACATTACTCATATAACCTTGATGATTCTCTTCAAAATATTTCCCCTTAGGAAATCGATTTTCATAATGCCCATATATTCCATATTTAAAACTTTCAATATTTGATGATACCTTAGGGATACAATTATTATCATCCATTATATTAGCTGAACTTTTCATTTTTCCTTTTCAATTACTTGATTTTTGTCAATCTTTTCCACACCTAAAATATCTTCTTGCCCCTCTATGACATTCCCTTGAGTTCTTATTCCCACATTCTTGACATATGGGAAAATGAATCGTCTTTTCTACATGGTATCTAATAAATTAACTCTCTGAGAAATATATCCTTCACATATTTGGTGAGTTCGAGAGTTAGTTCAGGTGAATTTTGTTAATCATGTTCCATGATAACTAATTATGCATAATCACAATATCTTTTACTCTATTCATTATCCCATTTGGTTTCTCATAAATAAATTTTCTACGAAATTCAATTTTAATTTAGTTACTTCTGGTTCCCGCCATTGAAAAAAACCAAAAATCATAGTGTGAGTAAAAATATTCATAGTGTGAAACCAAATAATTATGAAAAATCACTTATTGGATGTCTAAATAATGAATCCTTCTTTTTAATCTATGACATCTTGGGTTTATACTAGTTTATTCATAGACATAATATATTTAAATACTTCATGATATTTTGTAAAGAGTTTATGAATTTCCAAAGAATATCCCCTGAGAGTGTCAAAATAGGTGTGCAGAAAGGCTCATTGTCATGTACCAGGTGATTATTGAGTCAGGTCAATTCACCTTTTTTAGAGTTATTACACCTAGGTACCTCTGTGCTAGAGGCACATCCACTTATAGTATCCAGACAGGGATATAATTACTTTGAAACAACTCTCTCTATCCTTAAACAAAATTTTAGGAAATTTTATTATTCTTTGAATCATCCTTAGACTTACCCTTAGATACATCCTTAGAAATATCCTTAGAAATGTCCATAGGTATCTCACTAAAGTTTTCTCATCCTAGTTTCCAAAGGATAACTAAACCTTTCCCCTAATACCAACTATAATAGTCTAGTATTATGACCAATGAGATATAATTTATACCTATCGAGGCACCCCATGGGTGGATAAACCATCTAGGTGGGACAAACCACCATCTCCAATGATGTACAGTTCCTTATGAAGCCCTTGGGAAGAGAGTCATGCTTCACCCAATGTTCCCATGTGAGAGTTCCCAAGGATCAGTTCACTTCATTTTTCTTTAATACCAACTATAACGACCCAGGATTCTCATACATAAATATTAAATCTTTTTATATGAATATTCATTACATTACAAAAATACACTCATGAGGACCATATTGGTTTAGTGTCTTTGGATACTACATACACTATAATATTATTTTATGAAAGAACTTTAATGTCTACCATAAAGATATTCCCATTAATTAATATTCATATACATACCCTACATAAAACCTTTCTTCATAACCTATGGAATAGAAACATAAGAAAGGGTGAGCTTAGATACTAATTAAGGGTAAACAAGGTAAATATCAACATATCATGAGCATAAAGGTATCAGAAAATGAGAATAAAATTTGAAACTCATAACCTATATATAAAATATCATAATCTTGAGTCATGGAATAAATATTGGTATTTCATAAGACATGTATCATAAGTAAATCAAAGAATTATCCATGAGAGTATAACATTAGAATAATACATAGAATCGTGGTATAAAAATAAGCATAGAAAATCATTTCCATGGTAGTCAAGGCTCACTAAAAAGGCTATTATTTTAGAATGGTTTCACTCCCCAAATCATAATAGTAGTCAAGGTTCACTCATGATACCATCATAGAAGACAAATTCCCTTACTAAACCGGTTTCACTCCCCATTCTAGTCCTGTCTATCTCGTGAGATATAAATCTTTAGCTAATGCATTGAAAAGAGATATAGGTCCCACAAATAACATGATAAAAATTATATGTATGTGTACCACAAGATCATAAAACATTCATCATATCATAACCCATTAAATGAAATTGGTTTCATAAAAATTTCATCACATCACAACCAATAAAAAATAGATAGGTTTCATAATCATTTCATCATTTCATCATAGAATAACCCATGAAAAGAAGCAGTTTTCATAATCATTCCCCAATGGTATAACCTGTAGAAGTGAATAAGTTTCATAAACATTATTCCATCATAAACATAAACCATTTAGAGAAATAATAATAATGGTATCCTTGGATCATATCTATAGTAAGGCATATGTAACATTAAGGGATGTCATCTAAGATGGAAAATGATTTTGAAAGATCATTTAAAACATTTATTGAGGAAAATAAATTTTCTTTGAAAATCAATTTTTAAAACTAAAAATTAATAAAACATTTTATAAATCCTTTTATTTGAAAATAAATATTGAAACTTATAAAGGAATCATTAATAATTATTTAAAAACTTTCTTGAGAAAAATATTATTTCTACTGTAAAAACACTTTTTAAAACTTAAAAATTTTTCAAAATACTTTACTTTTTAAATAAACTGGAAAATTTATAAATTAAGATTCAAGTAAAAGAATTATCATGATAGTAATAAATTCCATTAATGTCATACATGTTAAAACAAATATCCCTTTCATGTTTTTGGTAAAATCTAAACATACATTGTTTGGAAAATTATATAAATATTCCTTTAAAAAATTATTTTAAAAGTAAAAAATGGGTAAAAATTTATTTAATAAATAATTTGGATAATTATAAAAACATTTTTTTAAAAAAAATAGAAAATATGGTTTTGGAAGACAGAGGTTATTTTACAGAAGAGAGAAATAAAGATAATTTTTCTTAAAATTTTTCTTTTGAACTCTTGGGTGCATAAACAGAGAAAAGTGATATGGAAAATGTATATTATCATGAAATAACCATAGGATAATAAAATTCATGAGTTTATTGAGATATATATCATAATATTTTATCATCGGAAACATAATGATGAGCAATCCCGATAAACGATGAGATTGTAACATAAAACCCTTACCACTTTGGAAACTTTGAATCGTAAGCCACATGAAATAATAAAATTAAATTAAACATAAAATATCATGATAATAAATAAATTCATGATATTAAATTTCAAAGGGTCTCTATATACACCTCATAAAATAAGATAGGTGAATAAGATAACATATGTCTCAAGGAAGTAAAATTGCGATAAAATCCCTTACTGATTTGGTAAATTTTGCACCATAAACCCCTTGAAAGAAAGATCCTAAAATGGATGTGTAAATAACAATAATTTTCAAGATAATAATCATAACATACATTCCTGGGTAGTATATACACCACATAAAATAAATAGGTGGTGAATATATCATGTGTCTCACAGAAGTAAAAAGTGAGACGGAAATCCCTTACAACTTTAGTAACATTTTGGATTAAAGACCTCAATAAAGAATAACATCAAATGAAACTTTAAATATCATGAAAATAATTATATTAATTATATAAAATTTAAAATTTGTGGAATATACACCACACATAATAAACAAGTGATGAATTTTCATATGTCTCCCAAAAATAAAAGAGATACTAGAAATCCCATACCTTATTCTCAACTTCTTTAAAACACATTTGAAACTCCTATATAATAAATATAATATTATTATAAATCTATTATAGAACCATAATTATATATATAATACCATATATTATTTACTTATGACCTTTTATTACCTATTTATTAACAATTTCATGTTAAAGTCACGTTCGGGAAATAACTGCTTTGTTTTTCATGTATATTTTGATTATGATTTTTTTGGTCCTATTACTTTTAGAATGGTTCCATAATCTCCATAATGTTAACCATAATATAAATATAATATATATTAAATATATATTCATTTATATAAATCTATAAATGTTTGAGATATAAAATGAAATACACTATTCATGGAGATGGTGGGTCGTACATATGCATGAACGTTGTTTTAACTTTCTTGAAAAGTTAAAATAAATAAAGTTAATCAATATATTACCATTATAGAATTTTTTTATGAAATTTAAATTTTATATTTTCATTAAAATTATCCTTATTACCTTCCATGTAAAGTGTGAACGAATCACATCGCTTCGCGAGGCGGTAGTCCACCGTACACACGAACGACGTTATCGTATTCCCATGGATTGGAAAGTAAGAAGGGATATGTGATATCATGGTTAAAAAAGAATAATAATATCATAAATATCATATATAAATAATAAATTCATCATTATATCAAACTGTGAGAGGTACTGATGGAAAATTAATAACATCGGTTCATGAGGTGGTAGTCCGTTGTACACATAAATAATGATTTCATGACACATTTAATGGAACAGGAGGCATATTTAGGTTATTAAATTAACATAATAACATATAATTATATTTAATATACTTATGATATCATATAATCATGGTTTAATAATAATTTAATTGGGGGAGGAATAAATAAAATGAAATTATCGATTAGGAGTGTTACCACTTCTTCAAACAACTTCTTTTAGTTTGCACCAAAAGAATTCTTAGGGTTGATTTATAACCAAAATAAGGCTTCTAGTATTAGATTATGGAATTAAGTAATTTATTTAGGTAGGTATTGTATGAACTAATGGGTTTTTAAAGTGTTAATAGGATGGGAGAGGGGTGGCCTTTTATACGTGAGGTGAGTGGTACACTTGTAATTTTTGAAAAGATAAAGATGTGCCCGCGTTTTTCACATGTCACAAGGCTCCAAAATGGTTCATTATCAATCCTAGTAAATATAATATTTAAATAATTTAATAAAAAAAATTACAATTTTTGGTCCATTTTTAACCCTTATCATTTTAGTTCACCCCCCCCCCCGGTAAACCCATTTTTACCTTAACCGTGGAAAAGAATTTTTACTGTTTTGACTCTTCATTATGGTAAAAAATTAAGTTGAAATTATTAGATAATATAAATTATTATTATTAAAAATATATAATCCATTTTTCAAAATTACATTCAAATAATTGATAAATTTTAATTTAAAATTAATCTTACATATGCGATGAGAAAGCGGTTTTCCAAAGAAAAAATGTTCAGAAGTTTGAAAAGTTTTTACATAAAAATTTAAAATTAAATTGATTATAATGAACTAAATTGTATTAATAGTTATATAATTGAACTAATTTTACTTTCAAATAAATATTAAAATAATTTTATGTTTTAAAATTCTTTAAAAGAAATGAAAAATATTAATAAAAATTAGTATTTTTCATGATTCATTGAAAAATTTTCTTCTTAGAAAATTATACAAAATTAACTCCAAGATAATTTTGATATTTTGATTTGAAAAATTAATTTTATTTTTTAAAATAATTTTTCTAAAATTGTTAAAAATTATTTTTAAGATATGTGCACAAAATTCAAAAAAACTACTTTTTAGAAAAATACAGTTTTTTGCGTAAAATTGGATTTATTCTTCTCTATTGTAGAAAACAAATAAAATGAATGTTAAAAATTTGATTAAAAATATAATATATATAAATTTAATTAACATCATTCACCAAATGTGGTTTTTTTAATTTATTGAGGTAAAATTTATTTATTTTAATAAAAATAGATTTTCAGAAAAATATTTCCTTTATTTTCATATAATTTTTTATTTTCATTTTTAATTAATTGGTTACCAAATAATTAATTTTATATACATGTGTAAACCATATACTTTCCTAATTTAGTTAATCTTATTCATACTCATCATTATAATGGCTAGATGATGACCATCATATTAAATAATAATATTTTAATAGCATGTCATGTTTCATTTAAATTCGGTGATGCATATAACAAAAAATATCAAAAAGATTAAATTCATTTTAAAATGAATTTCACAAAATCTTATGGAGTTAAAAATGGGTCATGAAAATTATTTATTTTTAACATTACTCAAGTTGGCACATCCCCCCCCCCCTTTGAAATTGTTTCCTTGTAATTTTACTCATTACTAAACAAGTGGGGATATTTTTCCTTTATAGTATTTTTTAATTCTCATGTTACTTATTAAATAATATTGTTTTCCAAAAAAACTTAACCTGCTAAATCACTTTATTCCACAATGCCTTATCATTATGGTCAATAAAGTTAATTGTCTATTATTTATAGGAAGTATTCTCTTACAACTATACTATTTCAGGGCTCAAGACATAAGATGCATCTGGTATATATTTCCTCAACAAAGAAACATGAAACACATCATGTACCTGAGATAAACTCAAAGGAAATGTCGATCAGTAAGAAACTGATACAACTTTCTCCAAGATTTTATATGGTCTAATAAACCTTGAACTTAACATTCCCTTTTTACAAAAATTCATGAAACTTTTCCAAGGATATACTTTAATAAAAATATTATCACCTACCTCAAATGAAATATATTTCCTCTAGTTATCTGCATAACTTTTGTTCTTTCTCTAAGATTCTATCATGTGATGATGAATTATCTTTACATTCTCAACCATATCTTTGATTAACTATGGACCCAACATCTTCCTTTCACCAAATTCATCACAACAAGAGGTATTTATACATTTATTTACATATAATTCTTTAAAAGGTGTCATTTGTATAATAGAACGAAAACTATTATTATAAGAAAATTTAACTAAATACATATATTGATCACAACACCCTTGGTAGTATAATGAACAAGATCGAAGCATATTTTTCAAATTTTGAATCGTTCACTCTGACTTCCCATCAGATTGAGGATGTAAAGACGTACTAAAATTTAATTTTAATACCCATGAAATTCTAAAGGTTTTTCCAAAAAAATGAGGTAAATCTAGGATCACAGTCAGATAAAATGGAAAGAGGGACTTGATTAATTCTTATTATGTCTTTAACATAATGTCTTGAAAGCTGATCTAAATACATTTGATCTCGAATAGGAAGGAAATTTGTTTATTTAGTCAATCAATCAATAATAAATCAAATTTCATTATTACCTCGAGATGTATTTGGTAATATAACAACAAAATCCATAGATATATTCTCTCATTTATAATTTGGCATAGGAAAATTTTGAAGAATCCCCTTTGTTAATTATTTTTCTACTTTAAGCTTTTTAAAATTCAAACATTTCATCATAAATTGAATAATATCTATTTTCATTATATCCCACCAAAAATATTCCTAAAGGTATCTATACATCTTAATACTATTAGAATAAATAGAAAGGGTAGATCTATGAGTGTCACTTGACAATTCCTTTTTCAACTAGGAGATAGCTGGTACACATAATATTTTTCCAAATCTCAAAACACTTTTCTTTTCAATGTTAAAATTAGGAAACTTACCCTTCTTGACAAATTCTAACTTTTTCTAAAAAACACAGTCTTTCTTTTGAGCTTTATTAATTCTATATGTCAATGATGAATGCATTGACACCTAAAACAAAACATAGGGAGTTCTTACATACTTAATTTCTTGGTCAATATTCATCAAATCACTAACCAAAGTATCATGTTCTAAATGTATTATAGATAATGATGCATTATATTTTCAACTAAAATCATTAACTTCTCTGTTTTATTTTCATGGATGGTAGTGAATCGTGTAATCATAATCCTTTATGAGTTCAATTCATCTTCTCTATCTCATGTTCAAATATTTTTGAGTGAATATATACTTCAAAATTATATGATCAGTATAAATTTCACATTTTACTCGACATAAATGATGTAGAAATATTTTTAAAGAAAAAACAATAGCAACCAGTTCATGATCATGTGTAGGATAATTTATCGTATGAGGTTTCAATTGATGTAAAGTATAAGAATTTACCTAAGCATTCTACAACATAACACAACTAGGTCCCTTAAAAGAAGCATTATTGTAGATAATAAACTCACTATTTCTAGATAGAATCACCAAAATTGGATCATTAACCAATATTATTTTTGGTTCCAAGAAACATTTATCACACTCTTTTATCCAGATGAATTTTACTCCATTTCAAGTTAACTTAGTTAGTGGGGTATATAAATGAGCAAAGTTTTCAATAAATCATTGGTAGTTTCCTGATAATCTATGAAAACTATGAATCTATGCAACATTTTTAGATCTTATCCATTATCTTACCACTTTAGTTTTAGTAGGGTCAACAGTTATGCCATATTTAGAAATAATGTTCCCAAGGAATGAAATCTGTTGTAACCAAAATTCACATTTACTAAATTTTCCATAAACTTATTTTATTTTAATGTTTACAGAATATTCCTTAACTATCTTTCATGATCCTTGTGGATTTTATAATATATAAAAATATTATCAATAAACACAACCAAAAACTTTTCCAAATAGTTATGGAAAACTCTATTCATAAGATCCATGAATATAGCTACTGCATTAGATAAATAAAAGGTCATAACCAAAAACATATAATGATCATATCTAGTTTGAAACATTGTCTTCAGAATATCTTACACCTTCACCTTAAATTTATGGTACCCTAACCTAAGATAAATCTTTAAAAAAAATTACACTCCCCTGAGCTTATCAAAAAAATAATCAATATGAGGTAAAGTATTCTTGTTCTTAATAGTGATTTTATTCAAGGATATATAATCAATACAAAGCCTCATTGAACAATATTTATTTTTAATAAATAAAATAGGATCACCCCAAGGTGAAGTGCTAGGATTAATGAATAATTTATCAAGAAACTCCTCCTACTGATTTTTCAATTACAAGAGTTTTACTTGATCCATTCCATAAGAAGGTTCATAAATTGTCTTAGCATCAGGAACTAAGTCAATAGTAAATTCAAGCTCTCAATAATTAATAATACCAAAAAAATCATTAGTAAATACATCTAGATATTCATTTATTACTGAAATATCAATAATCTAAATATTTTATTTCTTTTAAATAACATGAGCTACATAACTTTAAATTCCACCTTTTATCTGTTTCTCATCATCTTAAAAATTTATCAAATTTATAAATTCATTCTTATACATAAACTAGAACTCATTTCAAAAAATAACCTCTTAATCTGTGTAATATTTCTTAGCATGATAATTTTAAATAAAATCCATACCTATAATAACATAAAATTATAAATTAGGACTTATAGTAATATTTATAGTAAAATCCTTTCCACATAAATTAATAGGAATATTCTTAAAAATTTGTGTCACCCTAATCCTACCACTGGATGTTTTTATAAAAAATTATGACTCTATTTCTTGGGGTGAAATTTCTAATTTACCAGTGAATTTATCAAAAGTAAAAGAATATGTAGACCCTAAATCAAAAAAATCATTGGCATAATCTAAATAAACAAGTGTTGTACTTAAAACCACTTAGTTATATGGTCCTTCACCCACCGAGGTTGTCCCAAAAGATTTTTTTGCACTCTTTTGTCTCATATCTTATTGATTTATACTATGATTGACTAAATTCAGACATAAGATATCATAATGGCCAAATTCCTTATAACTAAAACATCTCATTGTTGGATGGATATATATATTACCATTCTTGGTAAGATAAATACTCTTTTTCATGAAGTTTTTGAGCCATATAATCAAACATACCACATTGGTAACATTTCCCATATCCAGATAAATATTATTTGAAATTTATCTTTCCATAATTGGAACAATATTTGGGATTACCTTTGTTTTTTTTACTATATCTCTATTGATTTATACCTTGATCATTTATTCCCTTTGATTTCATGTGATGGATAATCATCAGAAAACCCCATTTCTACTTTCTTAGTATAATGAACAATTTTCTCATAACTTTTAAATTCACAAGAGTCCAAATATATTTGATATCTTGGATTCAATCCTATATAAAATCAATTAATTTTAATTTCAATATCCCAAATACAATTTGGTGCATACCTAGCTAATCGAGTAAAATTTACTTCACATACAGCAATTGAATCCTCTTATTCATGCTTTAGTTACAATAACTTTTTCTCTATATTGAGTTCAAAATCCTTAGGTAAATATTTCTCTAAAAAAATATTCTTAAACTCATTTTATTCCATTTCATTAAGCTCTTATCTTTCCTTGGTATTCTTAAACATTAAACACCATCGACCGTATTTACCTTCAAATTGATAAAAGGAAAGAGTTACCTTTTGACATTATGAATACCCTATGACTTCAAATATATTTTCCAAAACATTGATTCATCCTTTGACTACCACTATATATGAGGGTACAATAAAATATAGAGGGTGTTGTTTCATAAAATGATCTACAATGGATATGTTTCTCTATGGTAAATCTAGTTTCTATCTAACATGAATGACACTATTATTTATAGTTTGTATCAATTGATCCATAATAGCTACAAAATCTTCAATTATAGTTCTAAACTATCCAAGCTATAATTTGTAAGGATATTATCCACTTAATACTTTCATACTTTAGATTTCATGCTTCTTATATGTAAAACCATTTTGTAGAGACATAGATTAAATAAAGCAACATAGTAATCTTCAAATGTTATATCATATCAACATAACCATAAATTAGAATCTTTGAAGGTTTTTATTTTATTATATAACCTATAAAATTATCTAAATCCAACATTGATACTAATTGTAAGGACTTGTGTCTTAATCAAACCTGAATTACATTATTTATAATAAGGCTTTCACTTTCTTACATTCCTATTTCCTCTTAAGTTTATAGTTTTAGAGAATTAGATCATTAAAAATACAAACTAAACTCATATATTACAAGTATAAACTTCCACTCAGTGTCCATTTTTTCCACATTATAAAAATTTTAAAATGAAACATGTTTTCTTTTTATAACAAATCATTAAGACTTTCAAGTTTATTTTTTCTTTGTTCCTACTCATCCTTAAACACTATGAAAAATAATTAAAAATATATATGGGATGAGCACAAAAATATCATTAAAGGATATAATGTAAATAAAATCATTAGTCTAGTAAAAACATGAAAATACATAAATTTTTTTACCTTTTTCACATTATTCTTTGAGTGATAAAATAAATCATAACCACAGGGAAAAACAATTCTAGTTCAAAAAAATATTTAGAGACCCATAGTAATAAATAGAAAACCCTTATAGGAATATTAGATCATTATATTAATATTGTATTCTCACTAGTTTCATAAATAATTAGATCCTAGTTAAATGTATAGGATAAATCTCTCTTTTTAACTCTCCCATTATTTTCTTTGAATATAAGGAATGTTATTCAATGCATTGGAGAGCAATATCATGCTCACCCATCGTATAAGTTTTATGCAGATCACCCATCGTATAAGTTGTATCTGGATCAATTGTCATCATTTATAATTCTCAAGTACCATATCATGAATAAAACATTTATAAGCTTTCAATGTTTCATCAAAAATCCCTTGAAAACACATTTGAATACATTTTCAATAGAATTCTCATATATCGAAATAACCTTCCTCTAAAAACCCTTTTTGAAAAACCAAAATACCCAAAATTAGGGAACATATTTTTTTATTTGAATAAAAAATGTAATATTATAAATAAAGGTAAATAAAATTTTTATTTGTGGGAAAATCCATCAACGACATATACATTAAAATATAACATTCCTTTTGTATTTTTTAAAGAAAGTCAAAACATTTCGTATAAAACACACACAAAAAGATTCCTTTTAAAAAACCCATGAAATAAATTGAAATGAGGAATACAATATCATTTATAATTAATTGATTTATATTTAAATACATCTATAAAATAATTTTAAGAAAATATATGTGGAGGAAAAATATTTAGAAAATAAAACATTAAAAATGAGGTTTTACGAAAAAGTATCCCTTACCTCAAGTCTGATTTTTCATGTACATTATTTATATACCTAAATAATAAACTTATGTTAATTATTTAATTTATTAGGAATATTTTTAATGTATATTTAAATTCACTTATTACCATGTTATACTTGATTAATTAATTGATTAAATTTACTTTAGATGTTTTTATGGACGTTCGGTTTATATGTCCAAAATAGTTTTGGTGGGTTGAATATGGTAAAATGGATCATTATTATATAATTTAAATAATATTAATCATGATATAATTATAATTTCTATACATCAATTATACTTTTATAACCAACCATGTAATGTGGTTATGAAAAATGAATTGTGTTACATCAATGATACGTTAGTCCATACATACACATAAGTAACGTTTCCATTTTTCAATGAACATGAAGAAAAGAAGGTAAATATTATATTAAATTTATAGAATTATAATTATATAATAAATAAAATATTATTTATTTAAACTCACTCATATATACCATTCATTTGAGGTGGTTAAGAAAAATAAAAACATCATCTTGTGAGGTGGTAGTCTGCACGTACGCACGAGCTATGTTTTTACTTTTAATTGGTTGGTAAAGAAATAAGTGGGATATTTTATTTAATATTTAAGAATTATATTTATAGAATATTATTCCATTTTTATCCATCATTGTGATCATCTATAAGATGATATTATAGAAAAATAATTACATCAATTCACAAGGCGGTAGTAGGTGGTGCACGCAAACGATGTTTTTATTTTTCATTAGATGGTAAAGAAAGTTTGAAAAAGGGTTATACCGTAGACATAATAAAATTTAATTATATTTTAGATACTTATGTTACTATATAAAAATTTATAGGATATTTTTGAACAAGTTAGAGGATGAAATAAAACAAAGGAGCTCGGTATATACTTATACCTCTTCTTCGGACAACCTCTCTTGGTTTACACCTTCAACCTTATAAGGTGGGTATTTTGATCAATAGAGAAGATCTAGGACATGGGGAGTAATTATAAGAAGATATATGGGTAAGTATGGGTCAATATAAGAGGATTTTGAAGTGTGGAAAGTATAAAATATGTGGTGTCCTTTTATAAGTGAGGGAGGGGACATGGTTGGAATTTTTTGAATGATTTAAATATTATTAATTCATTTTCATGGAAAAATGTCCCATAAAAAACATTTCAAGAATAATGTGATAATGGTTGAAATATATTCATAAAATAATATTTAATATGAAATTGGGTGGCCTTATTACTTAGTTTTAACCTAGATTAACCCAAGTTATCCTTTCACCATGGTGATACATTTTTTACCGAAGTTACTATTCATAATGACCAAAAATGAAATTGAAATCATTAATTAATTTGGAAATTTTGATTCCAAATATTTAATCTATTTTTCACAATTCAATCTCTAAAAAAGGCATAAATTAATTTAATATAAAAATTAAAAATTCAATGAAAAGGGTTTTTTGAAAATTGATTTTTTAAGTATAAAAGTGATTTTATACCAAGATCAACTATAATATAGATATAAAAGGTATAAATTGAATTAATTTTCCCAAAAATAATATAATTTAATTTTAAAATCAATACAAATAAAAAAACTTCCTTGAAAATACTTGAAAATAAAATGTAGTTTTCTCTAAAAATCGGTATTTTCCACTATTCACCCACAAATTAACTTTTTCATAAAATTCCTAAAAAATCACCCTAAACTAATTTTAAAAGGATGAATTAAAAAATAAAATAATTTTTATAAAATTAAATTTATAAAACATATAAATTAATATTTTAAAATAAATCATATAATACATGAAAACACAATTTAGTTATAATATAGTTATTTCCTCTTGATTGAAAAAAAATAACCAATATTCTTATAATGAATGTCACTCTATAAAATATAATTCATGAATATTAATAAGGTATAAACATTATTTATTATTTACATTACCTAGGTTTTCATAGATAATTCATATACATTTTTTGTATATGAATTTATTAGTGATTAATGTTGTTTGGAGATAAATGTTAAATTGATCTCAAAAGAATATATGATCAAATATTTATGATTTTTCATTTTTAAAATTGGTCAGGAATATTTTTGGATTGTTTTAAGGTTAGTTATTTATGTAATTATTTAAGTTGAAATTTTTTTGTTATTGTTGAGTCTTTGGAGATTAATTTAGTATTTCCTAATATAAATTTTTATTCATCATGATTATTATTTTAACTTATTCTAACCATTTCAATTTTGGATGGGAGGAATAACTTTTTACCATTATGTGGATCTTATTTTCAATTAAATTTTATTTTAGTGCTTTAGGCATGAAAAAATCATCATGATCATGATAATAAACATCAAAGGATGATGTCATGATTATATAATGGGAAGAAATCAAGTAATTAAATTTTATCATTTTTTATCCCAATAGTAAAAGAATTTCTCAAACTCAAGAAAAAAAAGGTAAATCTATCGAATCTTAAGTAGAAAGTAACACTCATATACCAAGGTATATTTTTAGAAACTCATTTTCAAGTACCATTCTTATTGAGGTACATTCATAATAAGTTTCATGTTCATAACTTAAAAATAAAAGTTCATGATAAAATCTATAGTGATTTTATTAATATTATATAATATATTCAGTTTAGAAATGAAGAATCAAAATTATATAAATGAAATTTATTTAATGAGGTGATAATATAATACCTCTAGATATTATTTTATATTTTCATTTCAAAAAAACACTATGTTTGAAAATGTACACAACACATAACCATGATCTTAAAGGAACCACAAAATAATATTATCTAAATATAACCGTTATAACCTAGTTATTGGGTTGGAAAGTATGAATAAGAATAACTGAATTATGAAATATATTTAGAAATTATTTACTTAAAAAAATAATTAATAAAATAAATAAATTTAAAATTCATCTAATTTTTCTACTAGGAAAATAATAAGAATATATTCATTTTATGTTTTAAAGTTTATTTTCCTCCGAAATGATTTTTATTACTTTTAGTGTGTAGATATTATAATTAATTTATACCGATTTTATAAAGATTATTTGAAAAATTTTATATAATTTTTTAAATCACCAAGTAAATATTAGCTTAGGGTGAATTTTTGTAATTTTTCTAAAAAAATTTATTTTTCAATAAACAGTGGAAAATACTGATTTTCTCAAAACTATAATTTCTTTTAATTAAATAAATTAATTTAAAAATATTGTTCTATTTTGTATTTAGTTTAAATTAATATAATATCTATTTTATTAAACATAATCCAAATAATTTCATAGGAATCAAAAATATATTTAATTTCTGTATAAGTTCATTTTTATGCTTAAAAACAAAATTTTCTAAAAATTGTTCTTCATTGAATATTACACATTTATATAAGAATTTATTTCTGCTACTTATATAAATTTAATCTTAAAAATGGATTAAATATTTTTAATCAAGAGGTTAAAATTTTGAAAATAGGCCAATTTCTTTTTTAGTCATAATGAATAGTAACTACGGTAAAAGTTTATCACCATAGTAATGGGTAAAACATGTTAATTAAGGTTAAAACTATGAGATAAGGTCTCAAAATCAACCTATAACTTGAATTTATTTAATTTTAGGATATTAATTTTACCATATCCATCCTAAATTCTAATATATGTAATTTTTGTTCTATTTACCTTTGATAATTATATTTACATTATTTTAAGTTAAGAAAGTAAAAAATGTCACTCTCTTTATTTTAATATATATAATATATTTTTATTGGGATAAAAAGAAGTTATAATCATTTATAAATGATTATTTGTAAAATTGATACATTATTTTTATGATAGTAATTTATTTTTGATTTTCAGTTATGAAATAATTACCTTAATCACTTATGCAACACTGATACAGTGTGTGCAAGTAGTAAAAAAAGAAAGGTAAATGATTTTAAAAATAATAAAAATAATATTTTTTGATTGAATCATGGTATTCCAAGAATTTAATAGATAATTATAAAGTATAATTAATGTTAAATTTGTTTATATTCTAATTATATTGTTTTCTTTATGTATTTGAAGTCAAATTAAATGAATAGTCCCAAAAATGACTTTAATGATATTTTAAGATAAACAATATTTTATTAAATAATTTAAAAATAAAAAAATATTAAAATCAGATAATTGGGATTTTAAATGGTCTAAAATTTCATATATAGACCATTTCTTAGCCACTTGTCATCTTAGAAGTAAATTTTTTACCCTTAAGGTCTAAAAAATGTGTTGCCATGGTTAAGGTTAAAAAGGGTTGTTGTGGGGGTTAAACCAAAAAAAGGATTAAAATGAAAATTAAAAATGTATAAATTTTATTGGTTGAAGTTAGTTTGAAATTATTATTCCATAACTTAATAAATAATTTCCATTTGGTTCCACTTAACATTATTATGATATATATCATATTTAAATATGTTAAGTAATTCTAAGTGTGTCTTTTCCCTAACTTATAAAAGGGAAACTCCTATTCTTCTTTATTCAAAAATATTTATAATTATATATTAGAAAATACCTACCCAAATACTTTACTATATTCCTTACTCTTATTCTTGAGCTTCTTTTTTTCTCCTGATACCATCTTAAGAAGGCATAAGGTGTAATCTAAAGGAGGTCTCTCAAAGAGGTGGTAATCGTATTTATTGACTATTTAAAAGTTTACTTATTATTATAATTTATCTAAATATGTTGTACCCATTATAAATGTGCTAATATTTTATTATGTTTATGGAAAAACCATTTTCCATGTCCTTTCCATCTTATTAAAAATGAAAACATCACTCATGTGTATGTACGACCTATCGTCTCCACATAGTGGTGTAATTCTTTTTTCATATCTAATTTACTAATATGGTTATAAATATGGAAATAATGAATATATATTATATTTATGAAATAATTATTATTATTTAAATATAATATATCATTTACCTTCTTACCCTTCCACCCATTAAAAAATAATAATGTCGTTTGTGCATACATGTGGACTACCAAATCCACAAAGCGATGTGATTCATTTTTCATGTCCATATTTCATAGATTATTATAAATATTTATATAATCAATATATATGATATATATATATATCATGATTATAATTTTTTAACCATTATGAAGATGCAAGTACTATAACTACTGAATCGAAACATATATGAAAAACAAATTAGTTAACACCCAAAATGATGATAATAATAAAGGATTATTAATGAGAGGGTGATAAGATGTTATAATAAAAATGTGTATGGAATTATAAGTATGAATATGATTTTTTATAGAAGTTTAATAAATTTAAATTTATTTTTTAGGAGGTTAAAATCACTTATGAAGAAAGTCAGACCCGAGGTAAGGGGTTTCTTAACACAATTTCTTTTCATTGGGTTATATTTACTTCTTCACTTTCTATGTTTTTCCAAGATTATGTGTGTGATTATATAGGATTATTTTATGTTTTATTCAAACTTTTTTATTTTTATTTACATTTTTTACACATAATCACTTCATCGATTAATTCTCACTTCAATGTTACAATCATTGTAAAGGTTTCTCGTCTCACTTTTGTTTTCGTGAGACATATTCCATATTCACCACTTATTTCCTTCATGTGGTGTATATACTACCCTTTTTATATGTTATATCATGAATATATTTATATTCATGGTATTTAAAGTTTCATTTTAAGTTATTTATTTCATTGGGTTTATGTTTCCAAAGTTACCAAAGTGATAAGGGTTTATTTTACAATCTCATCTATATTCAAAATTGTTTATGTTTAAGTTTACATTACGATAATTATATGATCATTCTATATTAAAACCATTTTATTTTATTCTACTATGGTTATTTATAAAAATTAAAATTTTTCCTTCCATTTTCTTCTCTATAAGTACTCAAAATTTTGAAATAATTCTTTAAGGAAAATCAATATTGTTTTTCTATTCAGTCGGGAATATTTTTCTTCAGTGTCTATATTTTATTTTCAAGAATTTTTTTACTATGAACTAGTGATTGATTAAATTTATATTTACCCATGTTATATTTTTATACAAGTCTTTAAAAGGAGTCTTCTTATCATTTTCCGAACATGGAAATTTTTACTGAAGGTGTGAACGCAATCATTTTTTAACGCTTACCACATGAAAGATTTTTTTTGTCATCATGACTATTATTTGTCTTGAATATTAATTTAAAAGTTTCCATGATTATTTTAAAAGAATTTTTTTCTTAATATTCTGGAAATTTTTAAATTTAAAATAATTTATTTCAAAATGAAAAGGTTATTTTCCTGAATAAATGTTATTGTGGTTTTTTAAAAGTATTTTCATCTATGTAAACATCCTTTGATGAATATTATGCTTTAATGGGGATATAATATAATGATACCATCCACAGCATTACTCTAGATGACTTATAACCATATTTTTCTATTTATTAATAGGGAAAAATATTAGCATTTCATAAGCTAGTTTTTTAATATGAATGCATTGGACTTATTATGAATGCATTGGACTTATTAATAGGGAAAAATATTAGCATTTAATTTATTTCATATTATGAATTCATTGGACTTATTATGTGATAGGAGGGGACTTTATAGACCCTTAATACATTAGTAGGTTTCATGAGACAAACTATATTGGGTATTTTGTGTATTCCATACCAATTTATGTATGGTTCCTTAGAAAAAATACTTGGTAGTAAGATTGTGATGTATGGGATATGCATTCTATCATTATAAAACTATCTATTTTTATCCATGTGACTATTTATATTATTTCATCATCCATATATATATTCTTATCTTATGATATTAATTATATGGAATATTTTATTATTGTTTATCTATGTTGTATTATCCATGATTTATTTATAATGTTATATCTTCTATTGTAATATTTCTCTTAATGAGCATATAAACTCAACATTTATTGTGTTTTCCTTTCCCTATGATACCAAGAAGGGATCTATGAATGATTCTAGGGATATACTAGAAGAAATAATAATGTTCTCACTATAATTTTAAGTTTTATTTTATGTTTTCAAATGTAATGTGAGATTCATGTATGAATGTAATTTTTAAATACCGTTAAACTATTTGATCCTTTGGGATGAGATATCTTATATTTTGTTCCAATTTAGTAAGATAACTACTATCTCCGAGTTACTGGAGTTGGGGTGTTAAAATTTTCATACTGATTATTTTGGTATATGATACATAAGATATTTATGTGATGGTTTTATAATGAATCATGATTTTATAATAAATTAAATCTCTTATTATTATTCATTCATTTGTATTGTAATTTACTTTATATAGATAGAAAAATGATAATATCCCCTTAAAGTGTGACTTTGACTTGTACCTAATTTATGGTTATCATAGATTATTATGGGTTTTGATGGTATGTTAAGATTAGTGCGAGTAGTATACTCATGAGACAATAAGTGGAGACTTATTATTTGGACTTACCCACTAAATTATATCCCATGGAATTCATACAATCATTGATATACATGACAAAATTTATACCTTCATAACTTTCTTGCATAATCCTTTAGTATTAACTAATCAAGGTGTGTTTGGGTGTGTCACTAATTATGTCATCGGTTGGATCTCAACTAAGATAGGAGTTTTCCATTCGTATTATGAGAAAATACATCTGGAACTTGATTGAATTAAAATGAGAAAATATGTGGACATGATTATTTGAATCAAATATAATGTGTTCAGATACTTGGATGAGAGACATATAATGTTCTCATCTTATAGATGAATAAAATGTGATGTATTCATCAATCAGGTCAGTCTTTTTCAGAGAATTAGGAAAGTTTGGGATGACCTATACTAGATTGAAATTGTTTTGTGTTTAGTGTTCACTCAATGTCATGGGAAAATGGGTTATATGGGTATACATATGATTTTTATGATACATCTTATAGTGGATATGTTCATATTGAGATATGATTATGTTTTATGGAGATCACACCAAACACTTTAGTAGCTTGAGAAGCATTGATTCTTTGTTAGAGGTCGCTCTTTACTTGCATCTATGAAATAATTATTTTATATTTTTTATTAATTCTAATAAGGCTTCCATGGTCACACAACCAGGCCTTTGGATAATGATAAGGATTCAAACAATTTGTTTATTACAAAATGAAGAGAGTTTGATAAACTGTATCCAAAAGAGACTTCGATAGACTCACAAAGAGTTGTGAAGTTATGTAATTACTTATGGTGTTTTAGTACAAGTGGGTGATTGTAGGAAATTCTCTAAAAGGGTAAATCATATTTAGTAATATACCTTATATTTTAAATAGTGACATGCATATGATGAATGAAATTTCATATGATATGATTATATCATAAAGAGCCATTGAATTCCGTATACTACCAATGTCGTACCATATGATTGGAATTCTATAAAATTTTCATGGGATGTTCATGCATGCATCTAGACATCTCCTCCCCATAATTTATTTTATTATAGATCAATAAGATTGATCCATTTATGGATTTTTTAAACTATACACATTCATTAAAGTGTTCGATGAGTGGAAGCATCAAAGGAAAGTAACACCATGAGACGGCAGTCACACCTTAACTCTCTTCATTAAATGAAGAGAGTCTATAAATGGGATATGATCCCTCTATTAGTGTACATTTGATAATCAATATCCAAATCCAAAACTCTAAAACTCACTTCCTACCTGAAATTTCATTTATCTTTGAAATAAGGTGCTAGCGCCCCTTCAGTGGGTTTGGGATCCTCTTGCTATGAATGAGGATCCAAGGCCCATTTACTACTAGTGGAGGTGATATCCTTTTGTTTATTTGGTTATATTCATCAAGCGTCGATAATTATAATGGATATTATTCTATGTAGAAGCACATAGGAATAAAAATTATACCATTCAAGTGGAGTTGAAAACCTGGATTAATAGCATATTGTTTTTACAACCTCGTTGACCTTCTTTGAAATCTCACTTCCTTTGAAGTTTCTCAGGAATTGAAATTCATATTTGAAATATTTGGAATAATTTTTTAAGGATTTAAACATATTTATGATACTAAAAAATGACTGTAGATATTCTATTCTCAAATTAAAAACTAGTAAATTAATTATAATCTGAATATTAAAAGTGGAAGTTAAATTCCAATGTATCTAAGTTGGCTTCACAAAGAAATTTATGGTACATGACTAAATAGGAATTGGTATAGTTTAAAATGTAATAAAAAAATTAGCTGATGAATATGATTTATATATAAAGGAATAAAAATAAAAATATGTTTGTATGATATAAATAAACTGAAAGTGAATTGTAAATTTATAGAGACATAGTATATTGAATAAAGGTTATACAATTTTATCATACATATAAAAAAATTAAAAAAAATAAAAAATACTATAAGGAATTCATTATTTCTAAGGAACATATTAAAAAAATTCTATACATATTCATTTATGATAGACAACAAGGTTTTAATTTTGAAATACTTTTCAGTTTCAATCAATTCTACAATTTTATTCATAATAAAATACTTAATCCTCATTTATTTAAATATATTTTAGGGATATTTGTTAAAATGATTCAACTTATTAATAAATAAATAAATTTTTTAACTAATAACATTACATATAAATCTAGGTGGGGAAATATTTTTGTGGAACTGTAGTAGGTGTTGTATCGGGGTACTATAGCAGTAGCACTATTCAACTGATTTAGGCCCCAGGGCCATATATTTAAGACTATGGGGCATCAAGACTTCAGGACATTGGAACTCCAATACATAATCTTATGTTGGTATTTCATTGAAGGAGAAATTAGGTGGAAGTTGTGGTGATGTGACATGGGAGAACATTGTGATATGACAGGTGTAGCGTTGTGTGATGACATGCATACTTTTTTGGGAAATCAGAAGCTTTGACAAGTGATAGGTGTGTTGACATCCATCTGGTATCCCTATAACTAAATAGTTTGTCAATATAGGTTAGATGTATTTCCTATCACAATGTGACAGAGGTGGCATGGTGTGATGGAGGCTATCATCACAATGCATAGGTTCATGTGTGGCAAAGATGGTGTGGTACATTGTGGCATGATTGTTAGTGGCATGGAATGACAAGGGGTAGCATGGTATGAATTCTATGGTTATGGAGTGATGAATACAGATTAGTTGGTCTTTCAAGCTCATCTCTTAGGTACTCTAATCCATATTCATTTGGGCTTTTGGACCTTCATCATCTGAGCCTTTGGTCCATGTAATTCTTGGGGAATTCAGGTTATGTAATGGTTCTCTTTCAACATAATTAAAAAGTGGTTTCTTTACTTAATAAAAAGGGTATCGCAACATGTTTCAATTATTTAAAATTACTTATCATAAGCTTCTAAAATAGAAAAATATAAAAAAAATATCTTATTTTCATTCAGGTCGGTTTATTTATTTTGAATCATGGAAAAAAATGTATATGTTACAAAATATAAGAAAAATTTAAACATAATAACCCTAATTTGTCTTGTGTGTTTCATCCCCATCCCTCACACATTGTCATGGATTTTCACTACCCACCTCCTCCCCACATCGATCTTCGCTTCTCCACTTTTCTCTACATGGTTGACCCACAGTCATGCACTTCATAGTTCCATCTATCACGATCCTCATCCACTTTATCTACTCTACAACTCCCATCTCTTCATATTCCCTTCATTCTATATGCTTGTTTCTCCTCATTTGGAACCCTTCCATTTTCATGTGATTACTAGATGAAAAAGACCTCTCATGTTATCACCCCCCACCTGATGTTACAAGGGGGTTGTGAAACGTGAATTTTTTGATTGTGGCATGAATAATGCTACTTAGTTGGTCCTTAAAGGTTATCTCTTGGGGACTTTGAGCCATATTCAGTTGGGATTTCATTCCATCATCATTTTAGCCTTCGGGCTATGTAATGCTTAGTGCTTTTGGGTTATATAAGGGTTCCCCCTCAAAAAAATTAAAAATTAGTTTCTTTCCTTAATAAAAATGGGACCGCACCATGTTTCGGTTACATGGAATTATTTATCATAAGTTTCTAAAGGTGAAAAATAAAAAAAATCATTCAGGTCAGTTTAATTATTTTGAATCATGAAACAAAAAACTCTACATTCCAAAATATAAACAAAAAAGTAAAAATAAATATTAACCCTAATTTATCTCTTGTGTTTCCTCCCCAACCCTAGCACACTAGTGCCACTTTGCATTCCCCACCTCCTCCCCACATCAATATGCATTGCTCCCCATTTCTCTATGCGGTCAACGCACAGTTTTTTATGTCTTATTTCCCTATGTCATGATCCTCATCCACTTTACCTACTTTTTAACTCTCATCTCCCCCCATCTCCTTCATTATGCACACATGTTTCTTATTGTTTGACCCCCTTCCATTGTCATGTGATTATCATAGGTGAATGATTTCTCATGTTCCCATCCCCCCCAATCATTTTTTTGGTAGGTGTCTATGACTTTTCTATTCTCAACAATAATATTATTTTTTTAATGTTATTTTAATAGAACTTTAAACCAATCATAATGCTATAAAAGTATCAATACATGTTTTTATTATTTATAATTATTTATCATAAGCTTTAAAAGGTGAAAAATACAAAATATATTATTTTCATTCAAATAAGTTTAATTATTTTTCATTATGAAACAATAATGTCAACAATCTAAAATAAAAAAATGTAAACATAAATAATAACTATAATCACTCTCTTGTGTTTCCTCCCTAACCCTTACACATTGGTGCTACTTTGTACTCCCCACCTCCTCCCCATATCGATCTGCACTACTCCCCATTTCTCTACACAGTCAACCCGTATTTTCACATGTCATGGTTCCTTCAATCATGATTCTCATAAACTTTAACTATTATAAAACTCTAATCTCCTATTATCCCTTTTGTTCTGGATATACATTTCTCTTTGTTTCGAACCCTTCCATTATCTTGTAGTTATCAAAGACAAAGGACCGCTCATGTTCCCATCCCCCGACCATTTTTATAGGTTTCCATTACTTTTCTATAGTTAACAATAATATTATTGTTTTAATATTGTTTTAATGTTGTTTTAAACCAATTCAACCACTATAAGGGGATTTCAACATGTTTTTATTATTTATAATTATTTATCATAAGTTTTAAAAGGTGAAAAGTAAAAAAATCCTTTATTTTATTTTAGGTTTCTTTAGTTATTTTTCATCATAAAACAAAAATGTCTACATTATAAAATAAAAAAAATAGTGTAATCATAAATAATAACCCTAATCACTCTCTCAAGTTTCCTCACCAACCCTTATAGGCTGACACCACTTTTCAGTTATTGAAGTTAGTTCCCTAGAACTAACTTCTAAGTACTTGATTACATCTATTAATTATCTTAAATATTAATCAATTTTATTATCACATCATGATTGTTCCTATACATGAAATTTGTGTGTGATAATGTCCTAAGAATATATTTTTCACTAAAAGTTCATAGAAGTTCCCCATTTTAATGAGAACTAGGAGATGCTAGGATATTATTATTGAATATATATTATATAACTGAATGATTTCATTTGATGGGACACAGATGATATATTATATTAGGGGTGGAGACTCATATGAAATTGAGGCACCCTCTCAGGGTGTACACCATTAGTAATTTCCAGTGCAGTATATTATGAGAATGAGACCCGTTAATATAAAATCCATATTTACATGTTTCGTTGGGTGTTCCTATATGTGGATGTGTGTATTTATACTTAGACTTTAATATTATCATTAATGGATACCATGAGTCATGTAATTTGATGTATTGATGAAAATAATGATGAAATATGATATCAGTGAAGTAGGATACATTGGGTATGTCACAAGTGATATTACATTAATGGAAAATGCAAGAAAGGATTTATCACTTCTATCCTTTTATGGAAGTTGATATCTTAGGAACTTAAATGGGAATGGAACTGTCATGATAAATCCATGTTCATGGTGTTCTATGGGAGAGTTCAATTTCATAATTTTAAAGAAAGAGACATCAAGCACATAGTTTGATGACACCAGTATGCAACCTGTTTCATTCAAGATATCATGATAAAGGGATTATATTACATGGTAATCATTCATAGGAGTTTTTATATCATTGCGATGTTAACCTCTTTCTCTATGGATTTCTTAGTGTGTTTTTAGATGCTAGACTTGGAATTTATGTGGTTATACATAATTCCACTAAGAAAGAGGTACAAAGGGTCATAAACTAGTTGTATCTACAATCTCAGTAAAATTCAATATTGAATTTAAAAAGTTATAATAAATAATATTTATCCAGGTTTCGTTTGATTTTCAATATTTAATCATAGGTTATTTGAAATAATGATTGAGTTAAATAATAATAATAAATATTTATTTTCAAGGTTTGGTGTGTATAATTTTTATTATATTTATTGATGAATATTGTAGTAATATTTATTTATTAAATAAATAGTCATTATTTAAGGAGCGGTAAACATTAAGGAGGAAAAGAGGACTGAATTTAATGGTTTGATTGGAAATAATATAAATGATACTTATTTATTCTTTGTTGATGCACATGTTAAGTGAATAATAATTATATTATTATTATGTAATGGGGTTCACTAAGAAATAAGGAATTTTAATGGGGTGCATGTAAAAATTTCAAAACCTAGACCTAACTTTATAAATATATAATTATATCACTTTTATAAGAGACACTTGTTGTGCACAACAGATAGAGAGAATCTCTATCAAGACCAGGTGAGATTTCTAGAGACCTAAAAGTGAGATATTTCCTTATCTTCTATCAATCCTTTTGGAGATCATTAGGATTTTTTCCTCCTTATAGAAGAATTCGTCAGTGATCAACCATGAATGATGCAAGTTATTAGCATCAGTCATGTTATCACCCAATGATTATACAATGATGTTTAGAGATTTTAGTGCACATGTGGATCACCTCTAGATGGATTATGTACTTGGATCCTTTAGTGAAATGATGGTAAAACAAGATCTAATCAATTGAATCATCAAAAAAGGAATAATTACAAGTTTAGGTAATTCTAGATCTGAACATAAATTAATTATAAATTACATGTAAAGATCCTACTATTCAAGTTTAAACTTTTAATCAAGTCAAGTAATATATTATTTTCATTGTTCATGATTTCAATCATTATGTAAAGTAATTATTATTCATAAATTAAGCCTAAAAAATTGAGTTTTTTATTCCATGCAGGCACTTACACTACATTTCAAACCTACAAGTGGTATCAAAGTGATCGCATATCTAATTTATAGTTATTTATTGATATTTGATTATTTACATGTGTTTGGGATTTATTTTACTTCATATTTATTCACTATTGAAATTCAAACATCGTCTTCTATTACCTTTCTTTATTCTCATTAACATAACCAATAATGGTTAATATTAAAGTGAAGAAATATCTAAAAACACCATATAAAGATACCAAAGGTTCTGTCTAGAAAACATAAGTTTACACAGATTATTCCCTAAATCCACACATCGTATACTAGTGTATCTTGTTTATATCTCATGATAAAATCAAATTAGTACAAGGAAACCAGATTAGTGAGCATGGGGGTCCAAGCATATCATGTATCTGCTACACAATATGGGGACTAAAAAATCGTTCAACTTCGAGGTCACACATCATGTATTAACACTGCATCTCATTTACTTGGAACATGTTTGTGGTAAGGAAACACTATAATGACCCATCCCAATGGGGCTTGATTCATTACCCCCCAATCCCACCTCTAATAGGAAAAGGGATAGCGACTGGTGTCGAGTAGGAATATCCCTAATATGAGGGGCCTTATCCTAAGTACATGTACACAAGAAAACATCTCCAAGACTATAAACTGCTAAAATGAAAAAACAACTGAATAAACATGCATGGATGCATATAAATCCCACAACCAGAGTACGATAGGAAGTAAAGGAAAGTAAATAGGCCCAAATACAATCACAACAAAAAAAAAGTCTGTAACACAAGTCCAACCAAAAAGAACACTGGGGCTACTATCAGAATATCGTAGGAACACACCTCAGTCTGTCTGGCCTCACTAAGCACTATCAATTCCTGGTCCATCAAGGACACTGTCAAAAGGTCTATTATATGAACAAGGCACAACACGTGTAGGCAGAAAAAGAATCTAGGATTCTAAAAAATTCTAGGTTTTAAGACATGTCATCCAGGATCACATGTTGTGTGGGACCCCACTGTGTAGCATTAGGGTTCCACAAAGAAGATAAACATCACACAGTGTGTGACAGTTTTCACAGAGCGTGTAACCCTTTATAGGATCTTGGGCGTGTACCCAGGGAGGTACACAGACATGGACATGGAAACAGCCAGGAGTAAATGGGCTCGGACACACCGTGTACTCAGGCACAAACACAAACATGGGTATGGACCGTGATACATGGGAAGGACTCGGTGCTAAAGTAACATTCCATGTACTAGTACATACCATGTGCTTCCTCATAGAAGGCTTAAATCCCTCATCCCCTTAAACTTGGATGAGTTTCATTAGGGTGCATTCCCTTGATCCATTCCCTAAGGGTTTAGTATGGAATAACGTCTTATACATAGAATGGTGATCCCTTCAAATGGAATTTAGTCTCGGATGGAGTTGTTGGGATCCATCTATGAGGTGCAGAGTGAGATCCACTATCATCATATTTTCCCTAGGTGGGGTTCTTGGAATCTTCGTGACTAAAATGATGTAAGTGCTGATCCCCTAATTAGTGGGTTAATCCAGATTAGGTTGTTGGTATACCCCATATCCTTGGGTGTGATCCCCTTCTGTGTATCGTTCTCTTCATACCTCTAGTGTGTACTTCTTATAGCGAAACTCGACGAGCATGAAATATTGGATGGATGCCATCAGTGTTATCTGACCCATGGAGTGTGTTCTTTCGAACAAATATTATGTGGAATCATTGATTAGGAATCCTAGAATGACATTACAGTTGTGATTTTACCTTAAGACTACTCTTCTACATTGATTATATCTAGATATTCTTGTTATATGTGTTGTTTACATATACCTATGATGAGATAACTATTATTCTTGATGTTATATTCTTAGTGATTTTGGTGGTGTCCTACTAGGTATTTTTATACTCACACATGCATGGGTTTTGTCCGCACATGTCGTGTATTATGCAGATGATCGACCTTTTGACAGAGTCCTAGAGGGACCAGGACCAGGTAGAGCTTAGTGAGTCAGATATACTAAGGTGTGTTCCTACATTCTCCTCAATAATAGTCCTCACCCACTTTATAGTTTAGAATTGTTTTATTTTCTTGGTGGTGAGATTGTATTTGGCCTTTTTGATTTCCAGTACTTGTTGTTGTAACCTGATAGTGAGATTTTAGATGTATACATGCATGGTTATCAGCTGTTTTACATTTCAGCATTGTATGGGCATAGAGATGTGTGAGTGTGTATAGTTACATTAGGCTAAGGCCTCCCATGTGTGTGATATTTCTACTCGGTGATGGTCGTCAGCCACTGGCCTATTAGAGGTTGGCTTGGGGTAGTTTTGGTATAGGGCCCATTGGGACGAGGTGTGGCATTGTAATTAAAAACAATTAATTAACAATTAGTAATTTATTAATAATTTTTAATTTAATAATTTAATCATTATTATTAACATTTAGTAACTAAATAATAATTTTAAATATTTATGCAACTAGTGTTGTGGCTGAGTGGTAATCGGTTGTAGCCCCCTTACATCAGGCAATCGAGGTTCTATTCTCAGTTGCAATCGATTCCCACGGAGATTGCAAATGGGTGGTTTCCAGTGTCATGACAAGGCCAACATGGATGGTGGTGGGAAACTGGTAGTGATGTGACAATGGAGGTTGGTGGAAAATGTGGAAGGTGAAGGGCTCGAGTGAGCATAGGAGGGCTGGTGGTTGGCGGCTGGTGGCGATGCGAAGATGAGTATTGGTGGGCTATGAGGAGATGATGGGGATCAAGTGGGCATAGGAGGGCCAGCATCTAACAACATTGGTTGATTAGGCATGGTCATAATGGCAGGCAGATTTCTAGAATAACGATGGTTTTTCGGGGCAAAAAATTCATAATGGCAGGTAGATGGACCGACGATAGGTGTTGGATGCAAGATGATGTGTTGATTAAGGCATGCATATGGGTGACATGTAGGTGTTTAGACCTACGACCATGGGTCCTTGAAACCATGTATTTGAACCTACGAGGCAGGATCCTTAGGTTTAGTTAATTAGGCCTTGGTGCTCTTGGGCCTATGGGCCATGTAATGAGTTCCCCTTTAATTGTATAAAAAAGTACTTTTTCCTTAATAAAAAAAGAGATGTTAGCCCCTAACTGTTTAAATACTAATAATAATAATTTTAAATATTTATTAGTATTTGATTAATAAAATTATTAATATTAATTAATTAGTTATTTAATTGGTAATAAATATTATTAATAAGTAATTAAATATTATTTAATTTCTAATTAATAAATAAATATTAACAATTGATAATTAATTAGTTATTTATTAATATTTATGTTAATATTATTAATATTAATTATCCAATTGTTAATATTTAATGGTGAATAATAATAGTTAATTATTATTTAGTTATTATTATTATTTATTTTTAATTAATTAGTAATTAATATTTATTATTAATTAATTACTAATTATGTGGCTGACGGGCTGGTGTTTAAACCTACGAGTCATGGTTCCTTGCGACTGTGTATTTTGACCTACGGGTCATGGGCCTAAGGGTCATTTCATTAGGTCTTGTTCCCCTGGGCCCACAGGCCATGTAATGGGTTCCTCTCTACCGAGATAAAAAAGAGGGCTTTGTTTCCTTAATAAAAAAAAAGAGGCATTTTTCCCTATCTATTTTAAAAATATATATATATTGTTTTAAATATTTATTATTAATTATTTAATAATATTTATTAATATCAATTAATTAGTTAATAATTAATTAGTTAATTGATAATAAATATTATAAATAATTTATTTTATTTTATTTTATCACTAATTAATCAATAAATATTAACTATTAATAATTAATTAGTAATTAATCAGTTATTCATTAAGCGGGTCTCCCAATCAATGATGGAAGGTGGTGTGGAGACTGCAAAAGTCACTATGAATAATGATCTGGTGAATTTTTTCATTAGGGATAATGTTAAAGTGCATATTATTATTGGGGATGTTGAGGTTGGAAAAAATGAGGATACGCCCATTGTTGCACCAGAGGGATCTAGAGTGCCATATTTGGTTGAAGAGTCTAAGAGTGATAAAGAAAACTCAGGGCAGCCTCCAACCTGGAGGAGAGGATGATATCTGATGAATTGGGGTGGACCTCAGAGTAAAGGTACTCGACATAAAAAACATTGAATGTTCTTATTGCGCAAATGTGGTAACTAACTCTTAAGCGATCTTGTTTGTCCTTGGGTGGCAATGTCTTGTGCCACCTTTTGAGCCTGCATCCCATGTATTTGTGTGTGTGTGTTTTCTATTTTTAATAAAATTTGTAGGGTCATGGATTTGGGCTACCAAATCCCTGATCTAAACCACCTTGGGTATTAATTAATTATTTAGTTACTAATTAATTAATAAGTATTAAAAAATTACAAATAAATATTAAAAAATATTCTTTAGTTTCTATTTATTAAAAATTATTATTATTTAATTACTAATTAATTAATAACTATTCATTATTAATAAACTTAGTAAAACTAACTACTAATTATTATTATTATTAATTACTAATGAATTATAATTAAATAATAATTAGTAATTAAATAATTTAATAATAATTATTATTAATTGTTATTTAGATTATAATTATTAAAAATAATTATTATTTAATTAATAATTAATCAATAACTATTAATTAGTAAAAAATAATAAAAATAAAATATTATTTATCATTAATAATTATTAATGAATTGTAATTAATTACTGATAATAAAAAAATATTAGTAAATAATTAATAACTATTAATTATTAATAAACTAAATAAAAATAAATACTAATTATTAATAATTATTATTAGTGAATTTTAATTAATTAATAATAATAATAATAATTTAGTAGTTTATTAATAATTATAAATTATTTAATTTTTTATTAAAAGTCAATTAATTAATAATTAATTATTAATTATTAATAATTAATAATTAAAAATTAGTAATGATTATTTAATTAATTAATAATGATTTAATAATAATCAATTAGTCATTAGTAATTTAATATTTTAATTGTTATTATTAATATTTAGTAACTAAATAATAATTTTAAATATTTATTAGTAATTTTTTAATAATTATTATTAATATTTATTTATCAATAAATAATTAATCAATTAATTAGTAATACATATTATTAATAAGTAATTAAATACTATTTATTTATGAATAAATTAATAAATATTAACTAATAATATTTACTAAGACGACTTAGCCATGGATTTTGAAACCCAAACCCATGGTTCTAAAAATTTATTAAAAAAGTAAACATACAAGGGAAAGATGCAGGCACAAGTTCAAGTGTAACGTACACACTAGGACAAAAACATTGGAAATTATTCCACATTGGTCAAAAGAAAGTAAAGGATCATTCATCTCTTTTTATGTCGGTTGGCCTAACTTCGAGATCCCCCCCCCTCCGATTAGCCAGGTTTCGCCCTCTCCTCCATTAGGGGATCTACTGTGAGATGAGTTCTTCATCCTCTAAAACCTCATCTATTATAGTTATTATAACTTCCTCCTACACTGGTTCATTAGATGGTAGATCCTTCTTAGGATGGTTAGTTTGCTCGTCCTCTTTAGAATATGAATTATCACCCCGCTCAGATGGACGAGGTAGAACCTTCAAGTCCAGGGTCCTTCCCTTTGGAGAAGCAGGAGTGCCCCTACTACTGGAGACGTGGTAGGGAGAACACACATCTCCTGATTACCATAATCATGAGTCTTTCCCAATATATCAGCAGACTAATTACATACAGGTTCATATTTATTCATTAGAGGAGAATTATTTTAGTTTCCACATCCGACATTTTCTAGTTTTTTAAGATAAAGTAAGTAAAATTTAAGGGTATTTATAGAATCCAACATAAAGAAGAAGTTAATATCTGACTGATGGGAAATACTCAACAAATTCTCATTACCATGGACTTCCCTTGGGGCATCATCTCTACGAGTCTCATTTGTTGTATCATTCCTAGAGGATCTTAATATTTATTAATATTAATTAGTTAATTATTAATATTTAATAGTAAATATTAATAGTTAATTTTTATTATTATTATTTATTAGTAAATAATTAGTAGTTAATATTTATTATTAATTAATTAATAATTATTAATAATATATTATTAATTCTATGCAAGAAATCGGAAGTTGAATCCCACATTGGAAATATATAAAGATTTCTAGGATATCCCCCTTATAAAAAGGATCCATGGTGAGAGATTTTCTCATAATTTTCTATTAATTTCATTGTAGTAATAATTAATATTAAATTGAAATTAAATTATGCTAACAATTGTTTTATTTATATATTTATATATATATATAACAAAATAAAAATAAAAAAAATAGTTTTTTTAGTTGAGTCCAAAAGCGTCAGGTGCTCTAATGCCCTTGGCTCTTACCCAAGACTAAAGGTGTTGAAGCCCGTAATATATGTGGCCTCTACCAAAAAAGACCAAAGGAGTGAGGGGTCTTAATGCATTTGTGGCTTAATTTTCAAAAAAAATTAACCTAGACTTATTTTCACTTTTTTCTGAAAAAAACTATAAAAAACCAACATTTTTGTTTCATAATGAAAAATAACTAAACCGACCTGAATGAAAATAAGAGGTTTTTTTATTTTTCACCTTTTAAAACTTATAATAAATAATTCTAAACAATCACAACATGTTTTGATCTCTTTATATAATTCATATTGGTTTAGGAAAATATTAAAACAATAGTAAAACAATAATATTATTATTGAGCACAGAAAAGGAATGAACACCTACCAAAAAAAGTTTGGGGGGATGGTAACACAAGCATATTGTATCTATCTCTCTCTCATGGTGTTTTAATGATCACAAACACTCACCTATATATTTAATGTATTCTTTTAAGTGAGTTTCAATGTTTATATTGAATATTAAATGATAGAATCTTGAGGATCTTGGATATCTCTTTAAAGTATTTAAAGCTTCCTTGAAGATATTTTTGAAGTCTTAATGGATTTTTAAAAGTCGTGAAAGGATGTTGGAAGAACCTTTGAAGATGTTTTAAGAAATTTAGAAAACCCTGGTGGTTTTATTATTATAGCAGGCAGCACCGGCTAGCCAGTGCAGTGCCGCTAGATAGCTGATAACATGGACAAAATGATCTCGACCAACAAGAGTCCACTAACCAGCTGGCGGTGGCACACCGATAGGCAGATGGGAGTTTTCCAGCAACATTTTCTGTCAAGTATATCACTGACTACCCTATGAAGGCTATAGGGTAGCTGATGGAATCAAAACTAACTCTTTGAGGAAGCATTTAATGTGGTGAAAGTGGCCATTAAGGTGGTCCACTTCATCTTCAATGCACTTGAGGGATTCTAGAATATTACTAAACCTTTTAAGGCTATAAACATAGGATCAAGAAGGCTTGTATATAATAAATTGACTTGTATAACAACTCTCTGATCGAATTTATGTTTAATCACTAGAATTATCTAAGCCCTCCCCTCAAAGAAACAACCTTATTTTCTCAATATCAAAGGCTCTCACCATAGTCTCTATCTCTACCACCCTTTATCAAATTGTATCCATCCTTCAAGAGAGATAGAAGATTAAATTTTTGAGAGATTTTCACCAATAAAATCATCTCTTCTCATCTCATATTATCAAGGTTATCACAACCATTAAGTGAGGGGCATGGTTCTTGGGTTTGTATTAAAACTAAGTGAAGATTGTTCTTTGGTCTCTACTAAAACCAAGGGATGTGGTTCTTGGATTTCCATTAAAACCAAAGGATGTGGTTCTTGGATTTATATTAAAACCAAGGGAAGGTATTAATAAAACACATATCTCTAATTAAGGTGTGAAAACATAGGGTCTCCTTATGTGCTCTTATCGAACCCCATATCATTTGTGTTTGTTCTCTCTTTATATTTTTGTATTGTATCATCCAAATCATGATACGTATAAAGTAAATAAATTTGATACGTCTACTTACCACTATGATTAAACTATTAATTAAATTTGATATTATCTGTAACACATATAAAATTTATCACTTTATTATTTCATCATATTAAAATCATTTTATTTTGAATTTTTTGTTTGATTTTATCACTTTATTTTTAAAAGGAAATTCACCCCTCCTCTTACCATATACTCATATTAACATTTGGTATTAAATGAGATCTTTTTATTTATTTCAAAAATCCTAGTTCTTTAAATTTTTTTGATTTTAAAAATATTTATGGATTTCAAAGTATGATTTTATGATGGTATCTACCTATTATATTCATGATCCTTTATTTGATGAAATAGTTTATTCTTATTGGAAAAACTGAATTTCTACCTTTATAAGCAGCATCAGTTATCTTGTCTAAAAAAAATTCATGCATGAAAATATTCCTACAAAATAACCAGTGGATAAATGGACTCCTCAAGATATTTATATTATTAAATTAATGAAAAGGACATGAATTCACTCCATTGCGGGCTTGACCAAAATGAATTTAACCATATATATTCTTTCAAAATGGATCATGAAATATGGAAGCATTTATAAGTCACACGTGAAGGAACAAACAAAGTTAAATACACTAGATTGAATATGTATTGTAAATATTTTTAAATTTTATCTATACATCCAAATAAATATATTACTAGCATGTTTACATTTTTTTCTAACATTTATAATGGTAGAAAATATCTTAGTGATGATTTTTCTATAGAAATGCTCATAAAGAAAAACCTATGGGTTTTACATTGCTCCTGGTCTCTCAAAGTGGTGATAATCCAATAATCTAAGGACATAAATAAAATGGTGGTTGAAGAACTCCTTGGATCACTCATGACATACAAAATCACCATGAAACGCCAAGAAGTAAAGGAAGAAATGGAAGCTAAGGAAACCAAGAAGAATCTGAATTTTAAGGCAATAAAATATGATGATTCTTCTAAAATTGACTCCAATGATGAAGGTAAACTTGAACAAGTTGTCAAAAAACTGAACAAAATTTTAAAGAAGAATAAATTATCTCGACATGTCAAAAAGAAAAAAGAAAATTTAAGTGCTTGTTGTGATGTGGTCCAATTGCAAAAAGAAGGTTCATATGAAACTGGATTACCCCTTCAACAAAATAAACAAATGAGGTAAGAAATATCTTAAAGTATTAACTTGGAGTGTTAAAACGTATTCTATTTTAACATATGAATCAATCCAATTGGCTCCTAAAGGCCTCATAGATCATATTGTGGTAGGTGAGGAGGTTAGATCTTACTATCCTTCTCATTATGCTTATTTATCTCCTCAATCCTCTTATTATTACACTTATTCTTATTTAATTCCACTAAGATATAAACACCTAGAATATTATTGTTATCAAATTGAAAATGGGTTCCATGAACTTTTTTATTTATAAAAATATCTCATAGAAAAATACAAAGAATTTTCTAATGAGAAAAATCAAGTTTTAAATGAAAAATATATTCTTTTAAAAGAAAAAGATGACTTGGTTTGGAAATTAAAAAATCAACTGGATGTTGAAGTTTTCAAATCTAAAATCAAGGATCTCAAAATATCTCTTTCAAAATTCAATCAAGGTGAAAAAAATATTAACATGATCCTTGGTTCTCAATGTGTTAAAAGGAATAATTATGGATTTGATTCTTGAAATGAAACAATCTCTTCGATAAATAAAACTTTTGTAAAAGGTGTTTCTCAAAATAAGTTTTTTAATTATTTTAAAATTTTTGGGCTTTTAATTTATGAGTGTAATTGTAAAAACTCCAAATATAGAATACCCAAGTCTATTCATCTTTATTTTAAACTTTTATCTTGTTTAAAATCTCATACCAAACAAGTTTGGGTTCCTAAATGCATATTAGTCAATCTTAGTGGACCCAAAATTGTTTCACCATCTCAATGTTTATTAGCTCACAAAAACAGACCATCAAGGGAACCATGTAGCACCCCAAATATTTAGAATACAATTCTCTATATCTTTCCTAATATACATCACTGAGCTTTAAGTTAACCATGATATATTATTAAAAATATTATTATTTAATGTAACAGTTATCGCCTAACCATTGGATTGATAGGTATGAATAGGGTTAACCAAATTGTAAAAATATATATAATGGTTTGATATAATGTATTGATTAATAATAAATAAGTAATCAATTTTTCAATAAAGTCATTTAATACTTCAAAAACATGTTTTCTTAAAAAATACTTTTTATTTCCTTTTATGTGTGGACATTATAATTAATTTATACCTTTTATATAAATTTTATTTTAGGAAATTAATATCATTTTTAAAATAATTGTATAAAAATTATTTTAGGGTGATTTTTTTGGAATTTTCTAAAAAAATTAATTTTTGGGTGAATAGTGAAAATATTGATTTTTAAAGAAAACTTTATTTTCTTTTATTTTATATTATTTTAAAAGATTAATTTTGATTTTGATTGGTTTTAAAATTTTATATGTTTATTTTTTATAAAAATAATTCAATTTATACCTTTTGGATCAACATTATACTTGATCTTAGTATAAAAATACTTTTATACTTAAAAATGCATTATTAGAAAATTGTTTTCTGTCACACTTTGTGGGATTATTATAAAATGAATTTATAAAATTTATAGAGATGAAATTTGGTAAAATGGTTAACATATTTGGCCTCATTAGGTTTAAATTTGGTAAATAGGTGTCTTTTATTTCTGGTCACTATGAATACTAACTACGGTGAATATTTTTCACCTTGGTAAGGGTAAAATGGGAAGAAAAAATGGTTAAAACAATGAAATAAGGTTTCAAAATCAACCTAAAACTTGACCAAATTTTATTTTATGGGAAATATTTGACCATATCCATCATAAATTCGAATATATGACATTTTGGTGTCATTTTCCCTTAATAATGACATTTATATTAATTTTTTAACATGTTGGAGCAAAGCCCTTTTTTATTAAACCAAATAAACACCACCTTTATACTAGTTGAGGGGAACCAATTACATAGTTTTGAAGGCCCTGGCCTATCGGTACACTTGGTGGACTAAGGGACCCCCCCCCCCACACACACACACACAGAGATATATATAAGCTTGCAACCCAGGCCATCGCTGTCGTGGAGGTCGTCCATCTTTGGTCATCGTCGCACAAAATCCATCACCGTCGCTAAACTCTATAGAGGTCATTTTATTCTTTTCACTACCTAATTCATATCCTCACTATATCCTACTATCATATAATCTAAACAAACTGACCTCAGGTCGTAAACTCCCATTAACAAATCACGCATACCGTCCCTCGTCGTTGCCCATAGTGAACACCTTCCTACATCCATTGAGCAACGACACACTGCCAAGAAGTAACCATAAAAGGGGGAATAGGGGGTCAAACATAGGACCCATAAATAAATTATGTCATAGGAAGGTGTTTTCACCACTTTACCAGCACCCCATTAGCACATTTATATTAATTTAATTAAAGAAAATTCCAAAATGTCACCCTTTTGACTTTAAAATATCTATATTTTTTACATAAGGATAAAACGTGGATAATTTTGGTTATAAATGTTTATTTGAATTATGAATTATTATTTTATCATATTAATTTTTTAAAATTTTTAGTGATGAAATAATTATCTTAAATGCTTACATAATACCGACACAATTCTTGCACAAGCAGTATAAAAATCATGTAAATGATTTTAAAAACTCTAAAAGGAATTTTTTTGGGTGAGTTATAGTACCTCAAGAATTTTATAAATGAATATAATGTATTAGGGATGTCTTCCACACCCTTTATATCCCTCCCACCAGTATCTGGAACACCACCTCCTAATTTAATAGGTTCAACATGTGATGACCCTACAATGAGGGAACATGTGGCCACTCCTTTTACTTTACGACGATATTTGAGGGTGACGATTATATGTACAAATTTTATGTGAATAAATTAATTTCACTTTTTTATTTTAATAACCTATTTTTTATAAAATATGAAAGTAATGTTACTACCAAGAAAAATATTAATAGTTTAGTTGTATGGAATATGAATGTATTGAAGATAGTTATCCCCATTGATTCTTATGGGGTCCCCACAGATGATGTTGCAGGAATATTTGGACATATTCTAGGCCTGTTGGCTACTATTTTGGTGACCCTTCTGATTACATATTTTGATTAGAGTCATATGCCTCAATCTTGGAAGAGTTAAGTATTTTATTCCTAGATAAAGATAATTTTAATACATTATGAATCAATTGAATGTCATTATTTAAATAAATTTTAATATTTAAAAAATGAATCTCTTTATACAAATGTTATTCCACTTTACTGTAACTAATATTATTGCACTGAAGTGGATGTTCAAAAAAAAATTAATAAATGGAAAGATTTTAAATAGTTATAATGGAATTAATTCAATGATACATCATTTACCACTCAGTAGTAGTATGATAATGTACCTAAAGGGGTACCTAAAGAGTAGTGGAAAGCGTTTGTTGATAACCATCGCTGTGAGAAGCACATGGTATTGAAGAATATATTATTATATTAATCTTATATCACAAATATAAATGCATTTAAAAAGGATATGACATTGCATACAATACTATTAAATTACCTGTTATTTATTTCATAAAGTTTTAAGAAAAAATGAATCAAGTTGAGTGAAACAAATCACCCCCACACTATCGATTCATAAAATTTTCCAAGAAATAGACCCACAATGGTAATATTTTCTTTAGTTCAAATCTTTATAATATAATATTATCTAATGAATATATTACATTTTTTATTTATATCTGTTTAATATAAATAAATAATTTAGGTAACAAAGTATCCTAGATAAAACTTTGGTCAATGTTTATATGAAATCCAATGAGAGTTATATGAATGATCCTACCAAACAAGTTGGGGTATGAATTAATTTTTCATTTTAATGGTTTACACAATCATCTTCAATACTATAATAACTTATGAAACCAAATATATCAATGAAAATTTTCATTTATGATCATCAAACAATAGTTATTCAAAAATCTATGTTATATTTTATAAAAAAACTTTATTCTCGGAAATATGTCCCCTCTCTCTTAGTATCGCACTTTATTTTTAGTTTTCACTTTGTTAATATGTATTACTTTAAATTTGTCTCATATTTTATTTATAGGTAAAAATAAAAAACTACAGGATTTCAATCCCGTGCAGTCCTTTTCGGTCTCCTAGGATGATCTTGTTGGTCAGTTCCTTAGTAAGGAACATCTTAGTCATGTACTTGGGATAGGTTTGGTGCCATTATCATCAAAGTCCATTGAAATTTCATTGAGTATTGCATCAACATCTACTCTATTTTATAGTTACTCCCTACCTCTAGATTATTAGAAGCATTTTCTTGTAATGAAAAACACAATTGGACAATAGGGGAGCACAATCCAGAAATTGGGGACTCATATACAGTTATAGGATGTGAATTTCATTTCTCTTCAAAAATCATTAGTTGAATTATATCAAAAGATGATTGTATGTGTCCCCAGTGACATTGCGTTAATGGATGGTTCAAGTAGCGGGTAAATCACACAATTTCATAATCATTTAGTAAACAAACTTTTATTGGTTTTATGTTGAAATTAAAATGTACATCACTATTTAATTTTTAGGAAAATTTTCATAGAGGTTTCAGGAGAAGGGAGTGGTGATAGATACAAAGATGGAGACAATCTTAGTTCATCTGGTATCAATGGGGCTTGATTTTGGATTTAGTTGCGGTGTTGTGTAACTAAACTCGTTATAGATGTTCATAACTTAAATTTTTGTTTGTATAGTTGGTGGGAGGGTGTAGATTATTGGTATCAATATTGGTAAGGTGGTATAACATGATTTTATTAATTCCCAAATCTATATAGGACTTTTGAAGGTTTTAATTATCCTTGAAAACACTTCTAAAATTTTATTTCCCAATAGGATTCTATAAAATTCTCAGTTCCCTACACTTCAACACATTAGTTAATATAAGGGTTGGGAGAGGAATACATACCACATACCCTTGATGGTGCTTTTTATTTACTATATAGTCTTTGAAACAACCACTCTTCTTCTTATTAATTGATAAATGAAGGAATCTATGATCGTTTCATCAATCACCCTAGGTTGAAATATATTTTGAGGTTTTATTAAGGAATTATCACTTCTCAGTTATCCCTCCTTATTATTTGTGTGAATAGGTATCAATGACACCTAAATAGTAAAATCCTCCTAAATCACTTAGGAAAATCCCAATATGGTTTTGTTTTTCCTAAGAAATTAAAGAAAATACCAATACCATCACACACATTCCAGCAATCACTAGACATTCATGAATCATCCAAGACTATTTCATTATATATAAACTACACCATGTAGAGTGAGAGTTTAAATCATCAACTGAGGTAGAAAACAATGATCATGTATAATGATTCAAACATAATCACATTTAAACCATTAATTCATTCATTGAATAGTGAAATAAACCAAAAAAAGAAATATTTTATTCATTAAATTTTCTAATAAATCATTAAAATTATATCACATTTCTTACCTTGATTACACCTCCTTCCTATGTGTGTGAATAGTTTTTTACCCCTCTATTCAATCACCAAAATTTTTCTTCTCTCCTTCTCTTCTTCTTCAATGTCTATCCACTCTTCTTTCCTTATTTATCCATGGTGGCCAAATATAAACTTAATGTTGGGTTAATCATGGGGATTTTTGTTTCTTAGTATTGTGAAGGTTCTCTTTAGACCAAAATCTTTATTATTAAAAAAGGTAGGGTTATCTCTTTGTTGAGAGGTAAGTTATTCTTTTTAATCCCATTTTATTAAAATACTTATGGTTCTTATACTTTGAAAGTATAACTTCTTCTAAGTTATTACCCATATCAATTGTCATTGAAGGGATTATAAATTATTTTTTTGGGTTCTTTAATTTTGGGTTTGATAAATTTGGAACTTCAATTTTATTTAGGTTTTATATTTATAAAATTTCATTTCATGTTCAAAATTTTTTTGTGTAAATTATTTCAGACTTGTGTTAGTTCAAACAGATTTCTATAGGATGTTTTAAAATATATATGATTTTTAGGAAAGGGATTTCATTTTTTTGTATTGTGTTGTGATCTATAAATGTTTATTCAGTGAGGTTTAAATCATTATTTTTCATTGTTCCTTCCTTCTTATATATATTTGTTCATTACTTGACATTATTTACATAATTTTTGAAGTTGGATAATTGGTAGAGGTGATTATTAGAATGATATTTGACTTATTTAACATGGGAACCTTTACTGTTTATATGTTTAATATCTAAGAGTACTACATTGGCCTATATTATGCACTAGATAGTGCATCCTAGTATAGTTCATGCCTTATCTAGTGGGTTTCCACCCAATGTGGCCAATGAGGGTAAGTCAGGATCCATAATTGTTAGTATCATATCATAGGATGATGTGTGATCCACATTTAGTGAGGTCCTAGGTTATCCCATTCGGATCAAGGTTGATATCCCATGTTGTGAAATATTCATTTCATGGTTTACTTAATATCTTAGTTCACCTTAATATATATTCCATGTATATTTTATTTAGGTTTTACACACATGTTCCATACTTATGTTTATTTTTACGGTAGTTAGTTTTTATAAAGTAAAATCACATGTGATTGGTTTTTCATATTTATATAAAGTGAAAATTAAATTTCTAATTTCCTTTCAAACTAGTGCTAGGGGTTTGGATTATAAAATAATTTACATATATCTCATTATGTTTATGTTTCTGCTTATATTTTTTTCAGCTGTTTGGTTTTTTTGGGGGTTTTACCTTATGAATTTTTTTCAATAGCAATATATAGTGGCAGTTAAAAATGCTTTTATATATGGTAAAAATATTTTTTGTGGTAGTTTAAACCTCCACGATATCAAATAGAATATATAGAGACTATTTAAACCACAATTATATATTAATAATTATAGTAGTGGTTTAAACCACTGTTAAACCTTTGACACTTTTGATAGCTAAAAACCACCACTAAAAATAAAAATAACCACTGATAAATATCATTTCATGATACTTCTCAGAAACTACATCTAAATGGGATAAAAATACATGAGATGATTCTCGATTCCAAATTTTTCATTAGTTTAGAAAAACCTCCATGTAATAATTTGGTGGCGGTTTAAACGGCTGCCAAAAAAACCCACCTCTAGTACCCTAATTTTTTATAGTGTCTGGGGTACAAAGTGGCTCCATTGTGCAAGGGTTCTCAAGGAAATGCAATAGAGAGATTAGGGTTATTATTTATGTTTACATTATTGTATTGATTTTTCAACATAGACATTTTTTCAAGATAAAAAATAACTAAATTAACTTGAATCAAATAAAGAGATTTTTTATTTCTCACCTTTTGAAAATTATGATAAATAATTCTAAAAAAAAATCATGATGTTATCCCATTATAGTGGTAGTATTGGTTTAAAATAATATTAACATGACATTAAAACAAAAAGATCATTATTGAGTATAGAAAAGGAGTAGACACCTGTCAAAAAAAAGGTTGGGGATGGGAACATAAGAAGTCCTTCACCTATATTAATCACATGATATTGGAAGAGCTCCAAATGAAGAGAAACATGTGTGTTGAACTAAGGGGATAGTAGGATATTATATTTTTAGATTAGATAAAGTGGATGAGTATCGTGATAGAAGAACCTAAGGTGTGTGTGATTGTAGATTGACTGTGTAGAGAAATGGTGAGCAATGCAGATCGGTGTGGGGAGAATGTGGGGAGTGAAAATTAGTTTTAATGTGTGAGGGTTGGGGTGGAAACATTATAGAGTTATTAGGGTTATTATTTATGTTTATATATATTTTTATTCTGGAACATACATTTTTGTTTCATTATGAAAAATACTAAAGCGGATTGAATGAAAATAAGAGATTTTTTATTTTTCACCTTTTAAAACTTATGATAAATAATTATAAATAATGGAAACATAATGTTATCCCCTATTTATTATGTAAAGAAACAACTTTTTAATTGTGTTGAGAGGGAACCCTTATATAATCTGAAGTTCCCAAGCATTATCTGGCCCAAAAGATCAGATGATAATAGCCCAAAATCCCAAATGAATATGGATCAAAGGCATCAAGAGATGAATTTGAAGGACCAATAGAGAAAAATTCATCACTCCACAATTATATAATTCACATAACACCACCTCCTTATCATGTTGGGGGTTTGGGAACATGAGTGATCCTTTGCCTCCGGTAATTATGTGAGAATGGATGGGTGTTGAATGAGGAGAAATATGCGTGTAGAGTGAAGGGGATAGGAGGATATGAGAGTTACACTATAAGTAAAGTGGGTGAGGATCATGAAAAAATGAACTATGACATGCGTGACTCTAGGCCGACCATATAGAAATTTGGGGAGTAGTATAGATCAATTTGGGGAGGATTTGGGGAGTGTTGTAGGTTTCAGGAACAGTATAAGCACCTATATGGATTGACCAACTCAAATTTTTTGTATTAATTTATGAATAATAATTGATGTATATAAATATCAATGTCATAACCAATGAAAATCATAGATTACTTGACTTGATTAAATACTGGAACCATAAGAGGAGGATCTTCTCCTATAAATTATAATGAATTTATGTATAGATCTTGAATTACCTGAACTTGTAATTATTCCTTTTTTGATGATTTATCTTATTTGATACTGTTGTACCAACATTACGTTTCCATATCCAAGTGCATAATCCCTCTAGATGTGATCCAAACGTGCACTAAAATCTCTGAATATCATCATAGATACACCATATGCTAGCAAAATTGTTCCTGATCACTTACGTCATTCATGGTTGATCGCAGCAGAATTCCTCTATGAGGATAAAGAAATATTGATGATATCTCGATGGATTGATTGAATATGAGTTTATAGAACACTTTTAGATCTATATAACTCTATCTAGGGATTTAGAGAGATTCTCTTTATCTTCTGTGCAACATTATGCACCTCTTAGAAAAGTGATATAATTAGATATTTATAAAGGTAGGTCTAGGGTTTTCAATTGGCACTTAATCCCCATTCTAGTTCCTTATTTATTAGTGAACCCCTTGTCTTAATAATAATATAATTATTATTCAATTGACATGTGTATCACCTAATAATAAATAAATATCATTTATATAATTTATAATCAGACCATTAAACTCGGTTCACTTTTTCTCCTTGACATTTATGAGTCCTTAAATAATGGTTATTCATTTAAAAAATAAGTATCACTACATTATTCATAGATAAATCTAGTAAATATTATATTCATAAAACCATGCATATATATATTTATTAATATTATTTAACTCACTTATTATTTCGAATAACTTGTGATTAAATATTAGAAATAAAACAAAACCCAAATAAATATTATTTATTATAACTTGTTAAATTTAATACTAAATTTAACTAAGATTATGGATACACTTAGTGTGTGACCTTCTAGTCCTCTTTCTTAGTGGCATTAGTTAGAACCTCCTAAAGTCCAAGGTTAGCATATATAAAACCAACCAATACATTCATAAATAAATAGGTTAATGTCATAATTACACACAAACTCCTAAAAATGATTACTCTGTAATATAATCACTTTACCATGATATCTCAAATCAAGCTATTTGAATACTGATGTCCTCAACCTATGTGCTTGATGTCTCTTTCTTTGACTTTCTGAAATTGAACTCACCCACAGAACACCATGACCATGGATTTATTTATAAAATTTTATTCCCATTAAAGGACTTGAGATATCAACTTCCATCAAAGGACAATAGATATAAATCATTTCTCATATTATCTATTAATACGATATTACTTATGATACATCCAATGTATCCCACCTCACTTTGATAATATGTTGTCATAGTTTTCATTAATAAATCAAATCATATAACTCATTGTATCCATTAATGATAATTTTAAAGTCTAAGGATCAATACACACATCCAAAAAAAGTATCACCCAATGACACATGTAAATGTGGATTTCCTATTGGTGGGCCTTATTCTCATAATATCATGCATTGGAAATTACCAAGGGCATACACTATGAGAGGGTTACTTAAATCCATTTGAGTCTCTACCCCTGATATCCTTTATTGTCTATGTCCCATAAAATTATATCATCCAAATATAGAAAATATATTCAAGAATATTATTGTATCACCTCTTGGTTCTCATCATAGAGAGGAACTACTATGGCATTTCAATGTGACATATATTCATAGGAAATTATCGCATACAAATTTCATGAAGATGAACACTCATGACATGATATGAAACTTCATTAATATTTAAGATAATGAATACATGTAATCAATTACTTCAAATTTTATTATAGGGAACCAACCACAAAAGACTCTCACTTTCACATGAACCAACTTTTAATAACCTTTAGTTGACTAGGGATCTAATCTATGTATAATAAAGTACACAGTGTGTAGTAAGGGTCACATGTCGTGTCCCTTGACCCTGGGTCCTTCTCTTGTAAACGGACCATATCTCAAGACTTGTTCGTGTAAAATAACACAATGTCTAGGTTTCCCATGTAGTCTACCTATGTGCTAGTACACAAATTATCCCATGTACCCCTCCTCATGTACCATTACACGACATAGCCTGTGTACTTGGACCAGGTCGTGTATTTTTAGGGGAGTGCACGGTGTGTAGGATGCCCATGTACTCCACCCTGTATTACTATACCCTCCGAGGTACGTTTCAAGTTCACTAGGGAGAGACCACAGGTCGTGTGATATGGTCACATGCGATATGATACTTATCTTTCTTCAAAAACCTTAGCTACAACACAGGGGGGCACGACATGTAGATCTAGTTTACACATCGTGTAATGCGGGATTTTATAGAAATATAGATTTGGTTCCGTGTATCCCAGTCATTACTCTAGACTTTTATGCAGCAAGTGTTTCACCTCAAAAACATAGATCAATCCTCATAAGTTCATGCCATCTTCAATTAACATGTTTCGGTACCTCGATCCGCTCAGAAAATGGGATCATTATTCATTCTTTGTTGTCCACTGAAGAACACAAAAAATGGGTAACTACATCATCTGATCCACTGTCTTCTCCATCACCACACCACCATCATGTCGTTTTGATCCCAGATCTACAATATCGGATTGCATTTCTAAAAAACAAATGTACAATGATATATTGATTATGATATGTCAAACTATGGGACAAATTAAGAATGCCCATGATGAACATAGAATCAGGGGAGAAAAGCATTAGAAAAATAAAGAGTAATGAACCTCGATCGATTTTTGTGTCAAACTTAATCCTTTTACATGAGAATAAAATTGAAGAATCGAAAATAATAAAGTGATTCTCCCAAAACTCGATTAATATAACCCATCCCAGAAGACAACTGAACCGTAGATCAATATGTTCATTGATTGATTTGAGTTTTTCATAGAAATCAAGAGAGGGGAATGAATCCAATTAAAAAAAACATCCTACCTTGGTTTGGATCAATCACTGATGAAGAATGATGTGGTGTTATAGTCATTGGTGAGATCCTTGGATTTCATCCTATTCCAGTCATCGATCATCAATCTGATCATTATTTGCAAACTGAATCTCATTCCATGCTCTTCAATGGCTCTCCAAAAATTTGCAGGTTTATGCAGCTAACCCTACAAATTTTTCATAAGTGTGTATTTAAATAGAGTGAATTAGTTCATTGCATAGGTGAATAAATAAAATAATTTATTTTATTATTGTATTCATTTTATGTTTGTGGTGAATTTTACAAAAATGATCCACGCTGACTAATATTATGTCACGCTTGGGGTAAACCTCATGTTCTGAACTCAATAGTTGCCTCATATTTCCAATCTGGTAATCCATTTAGAAGTTATTCCACTATTTTAGGAAAACTATGTGAGTATGTTATTTAATATATTTAATATATTTCAAACATTTTTTTTGGGAACAACAGTCCTTGGAATCTCATGTCTTCTTAATGCCTGGTCTTGAAAATATTCCATAAAATATCCAAAAATAATATATGGAAAATCTCAGTCATTAAATTCTCCCCACCTTGGGGATTTATATCCCCAAAAATCCAATAAAAATGCTATGTAAAAAGATGTGGGTACTGAGCATGAATCTGAGTTGCCCACTCCCATGTTTTCTCCTGGAGAATCCCATGTTTCCACCGGATATGCACTAAAGGAATCGCTCTCCCATGAAGGATCCTCTCTTGTCAATCCTTGATCTCTACCAGGTACTCAGAAAATGTAGCTTCATCCTTGATGTCTAGCGCGCCCCAGTTGATAACATGTGATGGGTTATGGACATATCTCATCAGCTACGACATGTGGAAGATGTCATGTACCCAGAATAACTGTAGAGGTAGAGCTAAGTGATGCACCACCTCCCAAACTCTACAAAGTATCTAAAAAGGTCCAATGAACCTTATAGATAGCTTTCCACCCTAACCAAATCTCCATAATCCACATCAAGGTGAAACCCATAAAAACACATGGTCTCCTTCCGAGAACTCCAAAGGAATTCATCATCTGTCAGTATAAGACTTCTGATAGATCTGTGCAGTCTTCATCTTCCCATGGATGATCATTACCTTCTCGGTAGTAGCTCGCAAAAACTATAGGCTCATGATTATTGACTCTCCTGGGTCATTCTAGTAAAGTGGTGACCTATAGGGCCGCCCATACAAAGCCTCTAACGGTGTTATACTGATACTGGAATGGTAGATGTTATTGTATGAAAACTCCATAAGTGGTAGGTGATCCTCCCAACTATATCCAAATTCCAACATGAAATCTCGCAACATGTCCTCCAGAACTGGAATGGTCCTCTCAATCTGGTCATTAGTTTGGGGGTGAAACACTATGATAAAGCATAACAAATTCCCAAACTCCTCCTATAATCCCTTACACAACTAGGATGTGAAGCAAGCATCTTGTTCATAAATGATCATCAATGGAACTCCATGGAGTTGGACTATATCCTAAACATAGAAGCATCCCAATCTCTCTACTAAACTCTACTCCTAAATAGTTAAGATGTGGGGAAACTTGGTGAGTTAGTACATGATCACCTAGATAGAATCATGTCCCCTGGACATACATGGTAAGACCATCATGAATTCCATGGATATCTCATCCCACTTCCATTCTGGAACCTCAAGGGGTTGAGCTAAACCCACTGGAACTTGGTGCTCAACCTTCACTTGCTAATAATTAAGGCATTGAGAGACAAACTCTACAACTCCTTTATTTATCCCTGATCATCAAAACTAACATTGGAGGTCCTGGTACATATTTGAAACACTTGAATTAACCTCCAAAGTATATGTATTAAACTCTCTCAAAACTTCCTCCCGCAACATCACCGGTACCATCGTGCATCCTTTGAAAATAATTACATGTTTCATGCCTTTATAAAATCTATCATGAGTATGTTTAGTGGATATCTAAGTACGTAGGGTCTCATAGTCGGTATACCCTATTTATTCCTCCCTAAATCACTACAAGAGCAGTGGGGTCACAAGAATCGACTTGAGGTAAGCTTCTCCATCTCTATCCACAAAAGATAACTGAAACAAGTCCAACTGCTCTTATGCCTCATTTTTCAACTGCAAATAAGATCTTCTACTGAGATAATTTACTACCATGTTCCCCATCCTTAGAGTATAGAAAATTTCTAAGTCATAGTCCTGGAGGAACTCTAGTCATCGCCTCTATCTCAAGTTAAGATCCTTATGAAAGAAGATGTGCTTGAGACTCTTGTGATCATAATATAGAATAAACCACTCACCCATTAGGTAGTGTCCCCACATATTTAGTATGAAGACTAAAGCTACTAACTCAAGATCATGGGATTTGTAGTTCTACTCTTGTGGTCTTAGCTAACGTGAACCATAGTAAATCACTTTCTACCTCAGTATAAGAACACAACTAAGTCTAGTTCCTAAGGAATCACTGAACACTACATACTCAACACTATCCTCTGGAAATCTCAATATAAGAGTGTTCATAAAACTCTATCTCAACTATTGAAAATCCTATTAGCACTTCTCTGTATACATGAAAGGATGCCCCTTTTGGGTCAAAGTTATCATGGGTGTTGATGCCTTGGATAAATCGGGGATGAATCTATAATAATATCATTCCAATCCAAGGAAGATATGAACCTCTGTCGTACTCTTGGGTGGATCCCATGCTAACAATGCCTCAACCTTGGTTGGTTCCACTTCCACTCCATCTGTTGAGATAAATTATCCTAGAAAGTGAACTACTTATATCTAGAACTAGCACTTTGAGAGCTTCTCATAAATCTAGTTCTCTTAGAGTACGTTGAGAACCATCCTTAAGTATCTCGCATGCTCCTCCTCAAATACCGAGTACACAAGGATAGAGTTGATGAATACTACCAAGAACCGATCTAAGAAAGGATAAAAGATCTAGTTCATGAGTCTCATGAACACTACTGGATCATTCTTCACACCAAAGGGAATCACCAAGCACACATAGTGACTGTAAATACATCTAAATTTCATCTTCAATATATCCTTATCTCATACTCACAAATGGTGATAGCTTTATCTGAGTTCAACCTTTGAGAACCATCGATCCCCTCTAAACTAGACAAAGAGTTCATCAATCCTCAATAGTGGATACTTTTTCTCCATGGTCACCTAATTCAATCAATGGTAATCCACACACAACCTCAAGCTCCCATATTCCTTCTTGGAAAACCAAACTAGGGCTTCCCAGGGTGAAACACTGGGTCTAACAAATACCTTCCTCTATAAGTCCTCTAACTTCACCCTCGGCTTGAAAAGATCTATGGAAGCCATCCAATATGTTGGTGTATATATCAGTATCATTCTAGGGTATAGATAAATGAAAAATTATATCTCCCAATGGGGAGGTATGCCTGGAGAATCTTTAAGGAAGATGTCCCCGTACTCCACCACCACTGTAGGAAACTAATAACTCATAACATCCATTGCACTAAGAGTTATTCAATCCAATTCATGGGTAATTGGATACACCCTCCTATGAATGAGTCCATCATACTCTTCATGGGTTTCCTTTATTCCTACAAAGGAGAACTTGGTTCCGTCACTGCGAACACACTACATCCTCCACCTGAAACATCCAATCTAGTCACGAACCATGGATAACCAGTCTATACCTAAGATTATGTTATAAGACCTCATTACTGATATAAAGATATTCCAATAGAACTATCACCTCTAAGACTTCAGAAACACTTTCATCACAAGTTTGTGATCACTAAGTCTTCTCCAGTGGGAGTCTCCAAGTGCAAGGGTCGAGCCAAGGGATCAATAGGAATATCAAAGTCTCGAACAAGATAAGTGGCAAGAAAAGAATTACTAAAACATGTGTCTATAAGTACTATATCTAAGGTAGAAAAGACATAGATCATACCTCAAATAATTCCTTAAGCCTCTAGGACATAAGCTTCAACTGCCTGTAGCCATCCCTTCCCATGTCCTCCATCTCTTTGAGCCTATTGTGGACCACCTAGTGGTGGTGGTGGTAAAAATTTAAATTGCCTACCACCTCCTATTTCTCTCCCAACTCCTCTTCCACATCCGTTTACTTGTGAACCTACCTGTTCCTACCACTGCCTCAACCTTGGAGGCCCATCTATGGTTTCTCTATCATCTTTATAGTGGTTCATACAATCTCGTGCAAGATTTCCCCTACTATCACAAGAGTAGCACCACCTCTCCCTGGGCTGACTGGACCCACACTGTGAGCCCTAAACCAAAGACCCTCTATCCTAGGACCTCCTCCTAAAATGTCTCACATGTCTTGGTCCCTGAGAAAAAAGTTGGCTCCCTACTTATGAGTTCTCTACTCCTGTATTCCCACTAATAGAAACAACTGGTTGTATTTTATCATCCAAGAAACTCTCTATTACAAAATATCACTCTAGCACCCCAGCATATATAGAATTTCATTGAGGGATAACATTTTCCTAAATGTCTCTATGTAAACCTCACTCAAAAGTTCAATCCCAGAATAACTTGTCATGAACCATATCCATTAATTAAATGGAGAGGTTAGTAAACCAGAATAACTTGTGAAGTTTTCAAAGCCTACACACCTTAGAAGTTGGTACTATGGGTACCACGTGCTATTCTACGAGTGGTGGTATAGATGGTGCACCACCTAGAGGTAACATCTTGGGAACTGGTCTATGTATCAATGCCTCATCACTAAGGGGATCATACTCAAGACCATGATGTTGAATCCTAGCTAGAATACATCATGGAGGCATCTTGAAATAAACAAGATGTACCACATTCAATGAGTATATCTAGAAAGATGAATCAAGAAGGACATGGAAACCAAAACCCATTCATATATGATGTATGTACCATTTTTTTCCTACAGCCAATTTTCTCATGTACTGAGACAAATAGTAAGTGATCAGATTCCTGGTGTATGGATATTTCAGTCGTCACACCAACACTGGAGTCCCTGGCCTGAAATCCAAACTTAAAACACTTAGCATTATTTCCCTAAACCAAAATCACGAACTTTGGTCCAAAAGTAGAACCGAATGCTCTGATACCACTCTGTTATGTCCCATACCAATGGGTCCTATGCCACGACTCCCCAATCCCACCTTCAATAGGACAAGGGCTGGCGACTAGCACCAAGTAGTCATATCACTGACATGGGAGGCCTTAGCCTAAGTGCCTATAAACATGCACACATATCTAAGCCTATAAAATGATGAAATGTAAAAACAACTGAATGGACATGCATGAATACATCTAAATCCCAAAAATAGGGTATGATAGGAAGTAAAGGAAAGTAAAAAATTCCAAATACAATCCCACCACAAAATTCTATAACACAAGTCCAACCTGAAAGAAAACTGGGATTGCTTTTAGAATACTAGAAGAACACACCTCGGACTGTTTGGTCTCACTAAGTACTGCCTGGTCCTGGTCTGTCAAGAAATCTGTCAAAAGGTTGATCATCTTCACAAGACATGACATGTGTGGTAAAATCCCATGTAGGAATGAGTATAACAATACTTAGTAGTAAACCCTGAAACCACAAAGTATACAACAAAGGAAATACAGTCATCTCTACATAGGTATATGTCTACAGAACATATAACAAGAATATCTAGATATATTCAACAAAGACACACAGTCTAAAGGTAAGTCAAAACTTTAGAATACCATACTAGGATTCTATATTGAAGTTTCCATATAGCACTCATATAGGATAACATACTCCTGAGTCTGATATCATTGATGACTTCCATTCGAGAGGTAATGCTCGTCGGGTCTCACCATTATAAGTACACACTGATAGTCTAAAGAGAATATGATACACATATGTGGATCAATTCCAAGGCTATGGGGTGATATTAACAGATAAATTTGGATTAACCAACTAAGTAGAGGATCGGCACTCATGTAATATTGGTCCTGATGATACCAAGAACTCCACTTAGGGGATAAAGATGAATAGAGGATCTCACTCTAGGCCTCACGGAGGGATTCCAATGACTCTATCCAAGAAGTACTTATGAAGGGATCATTGTCCTAGGAGTAATAGATGATTCCATACAAACCCTTAAGGAAAAGATAAGGGGAATTCACCCTAATGAAACTTATCCAAGATACAGAGGAAAGGGGATTCAATCCATGTATAATAAATTACACTGTGTGTATTAGGGGTCACATGCCATGTCCCTTGACCCCAGGTCCTACCCATGTAAACAACCCATGTCTCAAATCATGTTTTTTTAGAAGTACATAGCATGTAGGTTGTCCATGTATTCTACCTGTGTGCTAGTACAAGTCTTATCTCGTGTACTTGTGACTGTGTACCAGTACACAGCTTAGCCCGTGTACTTGGTACAGGCCATGTCTGTGTAGGAGAGTACATGACGTGTAGGCTTCCCGTGTACTCCACCCTATGTTTGTGTACCCTCTGAGGTATGTTTTGAGTTCACCAGGGAGATACCACATGTCACGTGATAGGGGTCGCATGTTTTGTGATACTTTTCTTTCTCCGAAAACCTAATCTGCCACACACAAGGGGACCACATTGTGTGTAGATCCAGTTAACATGCCGTGTAATGAGAGATTTTCTAGGAATCTAGATCTGGTTCCACGTGTCCTATTCATTCCGTTAGAATTTAATCTAGTGAGTGAATCATTGAAAAAACATAGATCGAGCCTCATCGAGTCATTCCATCACTGATTAACATGTTCCGGGCCTTTGATCTACTCAGAAAATGGGATTTTTCATTGTTCTTGATTGCGTACTGAAGAGAAAAAAAATAGATAACTGCACCATCCGGTCTAATTTCGTATTCATAATCACACCACCATCATTTCATTCTGATCTTGGATCTAAAATATCAGATCATTTCACTAAGAAACAGATGCACAATGATCAATTGATCATGATATATTGAAACATGGTCCATGCAAAGAACGTCCATGATGAATGCATAATAGGGGGAGAAAAGCATGAGAAAAATAAATAGGAACAAACCTTGATCAATTTTCATGCTGACATAGATCCATTTATATGATTATAATAATTAATAATTGACAATCACAAAATAATTCTCCGAAAACCCGATTAATCTAACCCATCCCGCAAGACGACCGAACCGTAAATAAATCTGTTTGTTGATTGATTAACATTCATCATAGAAATAAAGAATGAAGAATGAATCCAATAAAAAAAACATACAACCTTGATTTATATTAATCACTAGTAAATAAAAATGTGTTTTTATAGTCGTTGGCGAGATCCTTGGATTTCATCCTGTTCTGGTCGTCGATCCTCAATTTGGTCATCATCCGCCAACAGAATCTCATTCCATGCTCTCCAATATATCTCTAATAATTTTTAGGGTTATGTGTATAACCTTGAAAATTTTCCATAAGTGTGTATTTAAAAAGAGGGAATTAGGTCACTGCATCGACAAACAAGTAAAATAATTTATTTAATTATTTTATTCATTTTATGCCTGCTATGACTTTTCCACAAATGACCTACGCTAACCAAGGTTATGTTGCACCTAGGGTAAGCCTCACATTCTGAACTCAATGGTGCCCTCAAATTTTTGATCTAAACATCCTTTTATAATTTATTACACTTTTTCTAGAAAAATTCATGTGCGCACTATTTAATATATCTAATATATCTCAAACATTTATTCCGGGCACACTGAGCCATCTAATCGCATGTCATCTCAGTTCCTGGTCATGAAAATATTCCATTAATTATCCAAAAATAATATATAGAAAATTGGAGTCATTAGAAACACACCCAGTCTCCAATGTCTGTTCTACGATTAGAGGAAAAAGAGACTACATGTCAGGTAACCCAATACACATTGTGTATTATAGTGTAGACTATGTGCTCAATTTGATGTGGGGATAATAATTGATTATATAATTAAGAATATTCACATGTTTTTGTGTGAATTTTATCTCATAGTACATGTCATGTCATGGTATTGATAATTATATATTTAATTAATTTCCATATTAAATTTTAAGACTAAAATTTATGTATGGTCTTTTCTTATAATGTATTCTACTCACATCAAGAGCATCACATACAATGTAAATCACATGTGTTTCATGTGTCATTTTTTTTACAATACACACCATGTAATTACCTATCATTCAATATGTGTTGTATTCCAAGGGAAATCATAAGCACAAGGATAATGTCATGTAGTTTAGGAAAGTACATATCATTTTTTCCAAGTATACTTATGTGCTTCATTAATTTTAAATGAGATAAATTTATTTAATTTGTTTAAAATTATGGATGATGGAAATTAAAGGATTTCCATATGGTATTAAGATAAATTTAATTAATTAGATTAATTCATGGTGTTTTATATTTATTAAAGATCAATTGATGGATAAATTTAAAATTTATGTTTGTTGTGTGTTGTGTGGATGGTCATGATATTAGACCAACCCAGCATGTTATTGGTTTATTTTAATTTATTGTGATTAAATTAAACTTTATGGCCTATAATTCATCCCATCCTCCTTATTATGTAAGGGCCTACATGCCCATAGTTTATTTTATGTAAACCCCTTTTATATAAATCATTATATCACCTCACTTTCATGTGAGTAAAATATTATATAAGGATGGATCTCTAAGATAAGAAGAGGCAGTTCAAGTCTAAGAGCTAAGGCAAAACCAATCAAGGTGATACATAGGATCCAAGGTGAAATGATACAATATAAAACAAGTTATGGTTCAAGGTTTTTCCCCCTAGGATTAAGGGTTAGTTTATCATTCTCTAGATAAACTAACCATTAGATAATATCATGATCATGCCACTTATATTTTATTTCTATCAGTTGCATGATTGAATATTTATGTTTGTGGATGCTGTGCAGTCACTTAATAAATTAATTAACAATAATGAAAGATGAAATAAAATAAAATCGGATTATGTGTAAAATTTATCATACATGTTTAATCACTTAAGTAAAATCCACTTAATATTATCAAGGCATGTGATAAGATAAAATGGGATTTTATGCATAAGGATAAAAAACCATCAACTAAAATATTAAGTCAGTATAGACTTCCATTACTTAAGTTAAGAGTCAAACCCATAGATTAAAGTTCTTGATTAGGCCAAGTTAGGGTGATTTAAATTATCAAGGAACTTTTATCTTGAAGTTTTGGGTTGAATTAACTTAGTTCACATTAAGGGTTGACTGTCCAAGTAAGACTTAGTGTAACTGAGAGGCAAGGGTTGAGGAAATCTTTATTTAGGATTTCAGGATTGGGGAGTCCAATCAACAAATAGAGGAACTATGAGTTAATGTAGTTATAAAGTTACACCTACCTAAAACCATTCAATTAACTTTTCATACACAATTCTTGGTTATGAAAAGGGAATATGGGTCCTTACCACTAGAATATCGATACAACTAGATATTCAAAAACTAATGGTGAGGGTTATTAGGTTTCGAAAAAATAGTGTAAGATTAATAATATTTAATTTTACTATTCTAATTTCATAATCAATAAAGTACTAAATATCTTCTCTTAATTTTTAGAAACATAAGATTAAATAAATTCAACAATATCACTATGATCCTTACTAGAGAATGATAACCTTATCACTAGTATGAATTTCCAAGAATGGTATAGGCGCTTACACGTTATACTACACTGTGAATAGAAATTATACATACCAGAAACCATACTTCCTGAGCCGTTTACCAAATAGGCTAGTGAGGAATAAGTATCTATCTACTTGAAACATGTTAATGGTGAAATGGATGTCCAGTGTTTCATTCTATCCTCTATGTCCAATGATACTCTAAAGCAATATGAGGATATGGATGCATATAGAATCATTTTCTCCTTCATAATTTTATTATGAAATAGTGATACATGAGACATATGAGACCTACAATGCATTATTCATGTAAAATCTTGGAGCTTTGGTGCCAGTTGGTCCTCATGTGGTCAAGATGGTTAGCTATATATAATTCTTATACATATTGGGGTTTAAGATCCTTGATGAGTTGTGCACAGAACTCATTCTGTCCTCACTACCTAAAAGCTTCTCAAATTTTATTATGAATTATAATATGGTTAATAGCGAGAATACTCTTTTAGAACTTCTTAATCTTATTTTCCAAGTTAATAAATACACAAGGCATGAAAAACCCATCTTCCTTATAATGGATAAGAATAGAAAGAACAAGGTAAAGGGTCTGAAGACTCATTCTAAGTCTAAGGATTAATAGCATTGTCCTTCCAACAAGAAGAAGATCAAGAGTCAAGAAAATGAATAGAATGTGGTTTGTTTTTCATGTGGAAAGTAAGCCCACTGAAAGAGGAACTACACCTAGCCAAAGAATCAAGGGAAAGCATCATATGCATTTTTTATCAAGTGTAATATTTTTATATCAACAAGTTGGATATTAGATACTACATGTGGTGCTTACATTTGTATCCAAATATAGGAACTATGTAGATTTCAGAATGTTTCCATAGGAGAGGTAGATCTATGAGTTGTAAATAGAGAAAGTATGGTTGCTTTAGCCATTGAAGACTAACACCTCACATTGCTAATAGGATTTATTTTGTTTTTAAATAACTATTATTATGTTCCTAAAATTACCAAGAACATCATTTATATATCTTGTTTAAACATGGATGGATTTATTTTCAGTTTTTGAAATAAGAGTTGTTACTTTTATAAATATAGAATATTTTATAGTATGAAAAAAATGAATAACAGTGTTTTTATGTTAAATTATGAAAACCAAATATTATAAATTGATAATGAATAAAATTCACATGACTAATTTAACACCTATTTTTGGAATCGCTGTCTTGGTCACATAAATGAAAAGTGTTTGAAAAAGATCTATTAAGATGTCTATTTAGAGTATTTTAAGCTTAAACCACTTGAAAGACTTCATGCTTTTTAATAAGGAAATATGATCAAACCACTATTTGGTGGTCAAGATGAAAGGGTTATAGAGCTTCTAGAATTGGTACATAATGATGTGTGTAGAACTTTTCAAGTAGAATTTAGAGGTGTATTCTCATACTTTATTACTTTTACTTATAAATTGAGTAGGTATAATTATATTTACTTAATGAGGTATAATTCTGAATCCTTTGAGAAGTTTGAGGACTTTAAGAATTAATTTTAGAATCAATTTGGTAATAAGATAAAGAATCTTTAATCATATTGATGTGGTGAATATCTTGGCTAAGAGTTTATCAAAATTCTATAGGATTATGAGATTTTATCTCAACTCGCTATGCCTTATACATTATAGTGGAATGGTGTTGATGAAAGGAGTAATTGTACCTTACTAGATGTGGTAAGGATGATGATGATTCATGCATGTATTCCATTATCCTTTTCAGAATATGTATTATACACAACAACATGCATACTAAACTGAGTACCAACTAAAGAAGAAAACAGTATTCCCTTTGAGTTATAGAGTGGAACGAAACTCATTTTTCACATGTTCATGCATGGGGTGTGATTTGTTTATTAAGGCTATATCAAGTAACAAATTATCACCCGATGGAATGAAGTGTATCTTTGTAGGGTATCCTAAGGAAACAAGGGGTATAAAACCCTTTGGACAAGAAATTAATTATCACAAGGCATGTCATCTTTCTTGAGACGAAGCACATACTCAAGAAGTATAGTGGGAGAAATATTTACTTTAATGAATTTGATGCTAAAGATACACAAGAGTTGGTACAGGAAAAAATTATACAGGACCCTGAGGAAGAATTTGTTCCTAAAACACAAGTACTATGTAGGAGCACTAGAGAGGTCAGAGAACCAGAAAGATATGGTTTTTTGTTCATCAATTTTGGAAAATCAATATTGATTAAAAATAATTAACCACTCACCTAAAAGGAGGAAATAGAGAGATCGGAATCTACAAGATAGAAATAAGACATGAATTATAAGATGGATTCTATGTATCAAACCCATGTTTGGGTTCTGGTCGATCCACCAGTTGATGTAAAATCCATCAGTTGTAAATGGGTATTCAAGAGAAAACTGGACATGGAAGGTAAAGAAAAGACTTATAAAGTATTTATAGTGGATAAAGGTTTTAGATAACATAAAGTAATTTACTATGAAAAAATATTTTCTCCAATTTAAATCCATCAAAAAATTTCTTTTCATAACAGCTTACCATGACAATGAGATTGGAATATGGATGTCAAAAATTCCTTCCTTAATGAGATCATTTATGAGGATGTATATATGACACAAACAGGAGGTTTTTTGTCTCCAAGAAATTCCAAAAAGGTATAAAAGTTGAAGAGATCCATTTATGAATTAAAGAAATAATCTAGGTAATGGATATTTAGTTTGATGAAACTATAAAAGGGTTTGGTTTTATTAAGAATGAATGTGAGTCATGTGTTTACAAGCGGTTTAGTGGGAGTGTGGTTATTTTTATAGTAGTATATATTGATTTCATACTACTAATTAGAAACAAAATTCCATCATTATAATTTGTTAAGGTTTGGTTGAGAAAGTTCTCCTTCATAAAGTACATAGGTGAAAAGGCCTATATTCTAGAGATCAAGTCCATGAATGATGGATCTAAGAGGCTTCTTGGAATAATTAAAAGTACATACATTGTCCAGATACTGAATAGGTTTAGTATGGAACAATCTAAATGGGAATTTTTTCCAGTGTCACATGGTATACATCATTCCAAGAAAATGTGTCCTCATACATAAGAGGAAATAGAGAGAATGAGTAAGATCTCATACACATCTATGATAAGATATATCATGAATGTCATTTTACATATGAGGTTCAACATTTTATATGATTTGGTAATGGTAGGAATATATCAATCTAATCCAAGTGAACAACATTTGACTATTGTTAAGGATATCCTTAAGTGTCTAATAATAACTAAGAATATGTTCCTCATGTATAGAGGAGATAAAGATATATTCATCGGGGATTATATAGATGCTAGCTTTTAGAAATATCAAAATGATCGGAATTCATATTTGGGATATGTCTTTTATCGTAATAGAGGAGTTGTGAACTGGAAGAGTTCAAAACATTAAGTTTTCATTGACTCTATAGTGGAGTCTGAGTATTTTTTCACTTTTTATGCATCCAAGGAAGTATTATATATTTGAGACTTTTTTCAAGAGCTTGATGAGGTGCCTAGAAGTCAAGACCCTATCACAGTTTACTATAATTACATTGAAATGATGGCTCTTTCCAAAGATACAAGGTTATATCAAAGGAAAAAAGCATATACTTCTGAATTTTTAACTCTTGAGGGACTTTTATCAATGAGGTAAAGTTTTAGTGAGTAGATTATCCACATATGAAAACATGGTGGACCCCTTAAAATGGATCTATCTCAATAGAGGCATGAGTTTCATGTGAGAGCTAGTCGACTCAAGGTTATTAATAGTTGGTTCATGTCCAAGTGGGAGTTTGTTGAGGTTGGTTCCCTATAATAAAATTCTAAGTAATTGATTACATGTATTTATTATCTTAAATATTAATTAAGTTTCCTATCATGTCATGAGTTTGCATCTTCATGACATTTTTATGTGATAATTTCCCAAGAATATATGTCACGCTGAAATTCCATAGTTGTTCCTCTCTATGATGAGAACCAAGAGGTGCTTCAATAATATTCTTGAATATATTTTCTATAACTGGATGATATAATTTGATGGGACACAGATGATATAGGATATCAGGGGTGGAGACTCAAATGGATTTAAGGAACCCTCTCATAGTGTATTCCCTTAGTAATTTCCAATGCAGGATATTATGAGAATGAGACCCACCAATAGGAAAGCCACATTTACATGTGTCATTGGATGATCCTTTCTATATATGTGTGTATTGATCATTAGACTTTAAAATTATCATTAATGGATACCATGAGTTTCGTGATTTGATTTATTGATGAAAAATATGACAATATATTATCATAGTGAGGTGGGATATATTAGATGTGTCACAAGTAATATCACGTTAATGGATAATACGAGAAATGATTTATCTCTGTTGTCCTTTCATGGAAGTTGATATCTCAAGTCCTTTTATGGGAATAGAATTTTCTGAATAAATCCAGGGTCATGGTGTTCTGTGGGTGAGTTTGATTTCATAAATTCAAAGAAAGAGACATCAAGAACATAGGTTGATGACACCAGTATGCAACTAGATTTATTTGAGATATCATGTTAAAGTGATTATATTATACAATAAGCATTTGTATGAGGTTTTGTGTAATTATAAAATTAACCTATTTCTTTATGCATGTCTTGGTTATGTTTATATATTCTAACCTTAGACTTTAGGAGGTTCTAACTAATTTCATAGAGAAATAGGCGTAGAGGGTCACATAGTAAATGTATTCACAATCTTAGTTGAATTTAGTATTGAATTTAACAAGTTATAATAAATAATATTTATTTGGTTTTTGGTTGATTTCTAAGATTTAATCACAAATTATTCTAAAGAATAAGTGATTTAAATAATATTAATAAATATTTATATTCATGGTTCGGTGAATATAATATTTATTATATTTATCTATTAATAATGTAGTGATACATATTTTTTAAATGAATAACCATTATTTAAGGACTCATAAATGTCAAGGAGGAAAGGAAAACCTAGTTTAATGGTCTGATTGGAAATTATATAAATGATATTTATTTATTATTAGGTGATACACATGTAAATAGAATATTAATTATATTATTATTAAGACATGGGTTTCACTAATAAATAAGGAATTGGAATGGGGATTATGTTCCAACTGAAAACCCTAGACCTACCTTTATAAATATCTAATTATATCACTTTCCTAAGAGGTGCTTAATGTTGCATAGGAGATAGAGAGAAGCTCTCTTAATCCCTAAAGTGAGTTATATAGATCTAAAATTATTCTCTAACCTCCTCTTCACTCAATCCATCGATATATCATCAATAGTTATTCATCCTCTTAGAGTAATTCTACTACGATCAGTCATGAATGACATGCAAGTGATCAAGAACAGTTTTACTAGCACTCGGTGATTATATGATGATATTCAGAGATTATAGTGCACGTTTGGATCATAGTTAGAGGGATTATGCACTTTTATATTTCAATATAATTTTGGTACAACAAGATCAAATTAGTTAAATCATCAACAAAGGAATAATTGAAAGTTCAAGTAATTCTAGATCTGTACAAAAATTCATTATAAATTATAGGTGAAGATCTTACTCTTTTGGTTTTAGTGTTTAATAAAGTTAAGTAATATATGATTTTCATTGGTTATGACATATATATTCATTTACAACAATTATTATTCATAAATTCATACTAAAAATTTGAGTTTTTCATGCCATACAGGTGTTTATATTGTTCCTGAAACCTATAGCACTCCCCACCTCCTCCCCACATTGATCTTCACTACTCCCCAATTTTCTATGTGGTATTCCTACAGTCACGCATGTCATAGTTTCTTTTTTCATGATCCTCATACACTTTACTTATAGTGTAACTCTCATATCCTTCTATCCCCTTTAATCTACATGCACATTTCTCCTTATTCAGCACCCTTCCATCTCACATGATTACCGGAGGCAAAGGATCACTCATCCCCCCCCCCCCGACATGATAAGGAGGTGGTGCGATGTGAAGTCTATAATTATGGAGTGATGAATGTTTCTCGATTGGTCCTTCAAGGTCATATCTTGACTCCTTTTAGCCATATTCAGTTGGGATTTTGGTCCATTATCATCTGATCTTTTGGGCCAGGTAATGTTTGGGGGATTCAGATTATGTAAGGGTTCCCTCTCAAAACAATTAAAAATTTGTTTCTTTTAATGATAAAAAGGTTATCACAACATGTTTCAATAATTTATAATTATTTATCATAAGTTTTAAAAGGTGAAAAATAAAAAAAAATCTTATTTTCATTCAGGTCAGTTTAGTATTTTTTATAGGGAAACAAAAATGTATGTTCCAAAATAAAAATATATATAAACATAAATAATAACCCTAATTCCTCTCTCATGTTTCTTCCCCAACCCTCACACATTAGAACTACTTTACACTCCCCACCTTCTCCCCACACTGATCCTCACTACTCCCCATTTCTCTACACAGTTAACCTACAGTCACACACACCTTAGGTTCTTCTATCATGATCCTCATACACTTTACCTACTCTACAAATCCAATATCCTACTATCCCTTTAGTTAAACACACATGTTACTCCTCATTGGGAAGCCTTCCACTATCATGTGATTAATGGAGGTGAAGGACTTCCCGTGTTCCCATCCCCCCATCCTTTTTTTGATAAATTTCTACTCGTTTTCTATACTCAAAAATGATCTTGTTGTTTTAATTTCATTTTAATATTGTTTTAAACCAATCCGACCACTATAAGGGGATAGCATCATGTTTTAATTATTTAGAATTATTTAACATAATTTTAAAAAGGTGAAAAATGAAAAATCTCTTTATTTGATTCAAGTTTATTTAGATATTTTTTATCATGAAACTAAAATGCCTATGTTACAAAATAAATAAATAAATGTAAACAAAAATAATAACCCTAATCTCTCTATTTTATTTCCTTGAGAACCCTTGCACACTGGTTCCACTTTTCACTCCCCACACTATGACAAATCATTGGACTAGAGGTGGTTTTTTTTTGGTTTGGCAGCTATTTAAACTACCACCAAATAGTTTCATAAAGGTTTTTGCAAACCAATGAAAAATTTGGCATTGAGAATCATCTAATTTAATTTTCACCAATTTAGCAATATTTTCTAATAAGTTTTATAAAACTTTATTTAGTGGTGGTTTTTTTATTTTTAGTAATGGTTTTTAGCTATCAAAATTGTTAAAGGTTTTGCAATGTTTTAAACCACTACTATAATTATTAATATATAGATATATTTTAAATAGTCACTATATATTCTATCTAATATCATGGTGGTTTAAACTACCAAAAAAAATATTTTTACCTTATATAACAGCATTTTTAACCGCCACTATATATTTCTATTCAAAAAAATGCAAAAGATAAAATTCCCAAAAAAACCAAATAGATGAAAAAATAGAAATATAAGAAAAAACATAAAAATAAACAGATATATATGTAACTTATTTTATAATCCAAACCTATAGAACCAGTTTGAAATGAAATTAGAAATTTAATTTTCACTTTATATAAATATGAAAAACCAATCACATGTGATTTTACTTTATAAAAACAAATTACATTAAAAATAAACATAAGTATGGAACATGTGAGTAAAACCCAAATAAAATATATATGGAATATATATTAAGGTGAACCAAGGTATTAAGTAAAACATGAAATGAATATTACACAACATGGGATATCAACCTCGAGCCTAATGGTATAACTTAGGACCTCACTAAATATGAATCACTCATCGTCCTGTGATATGATCCTAACAGTTATGGATCCTAACTTATCCTCAATGGCCACATTGGATGGAAACCCACTAGCTAAGGCATGAACTATACTAGGATACACTATCCAGTGCATAATATAGGCTAGTGAAATAGTCTTCCAGATTACACATATAACCACTAAAGGTTCCCATGTTAAACAAGTCAAATATCATTCCCATAATCACTGCTACCTTTTATCCAACTTAAAAAATTATGTAAATAATGTTAAGAATGACCAAATATATATAAGAAGGAAGGAAAAATGAAAAATAATGATTTAAACATCAATGAATAAACATTTATAGATCACAACACAATACAAAACAATGAAATCCCTTTCATAAAAATCATATATCTTATAAAACATCCTATAGAAATACATTTGAACTAACACAAGTCTGAAAGAATTTATACAAACACCTTATGATCATGAAATGAAATTTTATAAATATAAAACTTAAATAAAATTGAAGTCCCAACTTTATCGAACACAAAATTAAAGAACCCAAAAAAATAATTTATAATCCTTTCAAGTAAAATTGATACGGGTAATAACTTAGAAGAAATTATACTTTCAAAGTGTAAGAACCATAAGCATGTTAATAAAATGGTATTAAAAATAATCTCTTACCTCTCACCAATTAGATAACCCATCCTTATTTAAATAATAAATAATTAGGTATAAAGATAACCTTTACAATCCCAAGAAACAAAAATCCCCATGATTAACCCAACACCAAGTTTAGATTTGGCCACCATGGATGGATAGGGAAAGAAGAGTGGATAGATAATGAAGAATAAGAGAAGGATAGAATCGAAAAAAAAATTATCGAATATAGGGGTAAAAACCTATTCACACACATAGGAAGGAGGTCTAATTAAGGAATGAAATGTGATCTAATTTTAATACTTTATTCAAAAATTTAATAAATGAAATCTTTCTTTTTTTTGGTTGATTTCAATATTTAATGAAAGAACTAATAGTTTAAATTTGATTATGTTTTAATCATTATACATGATCATTGTTTTCTACCTTGGTTGATGATTTACACTCTCCCTCCATATAGTGTAGTTTATATATAATGAAATAGGATAGGATGATTCATGAATGTCTAGTGATTTATAGAATGTGTGTGAAGGTAGTGATATTTTATTTAATTTCTTAGGAACACCAAAACCTTATTGGGATTTTCCTGAGTGATTTAGGAGGAGTTTACTATTTATGTGTCATTGATACCTATTCACACACATAAGAAGTATGGATAATCAAGAAGTGATAATTCCTAGATAAAACCTCAAAATATATTTCAACCTAGGGTGATTGATGAAATGATCATGGATTCTTTCATTTATCAATTAATAAGAAGAAGAGTGGTTGTTTCAAATAATATATAGTGAATAAAAATCACCAAAAAGGGTATTTGGTATGTATTACTCTCCCAACACTTATATTAACCAATGTGTTGAAGTGAAAGGAACTAAGAATTTTATAGAATCCTATCAGGAAATGAAATTTTATAAGTCTTTTCAAGGATGATTAAAACCTTAAAAAGTACCATATATATTTGGGAGTTAATAAAATCATGTTATACCACCTTATCGATATTGATACCAACAATCTCCACCCTCCCATCAACTATACAAACAATCCTTTAAGTTGTGGACATCTATAATGAGTTTTGTTACACGATAACACAACTAAATCCAAAGTCAAGCCCCATCACTACCTGATGAACTAATATTGTCTCCATATCTATCTCTATCACGACTCCCTTCTCCCAACACCTCTATGAAAATTTTCATGAAAATTAAATAGTGATGTATATTTAAATTTCAACTTTAAACCAATAAAATTTCATTTACTAAATTATTATGAAATCATTTGATTTGCGTGATACTTGCACTATCCACTGACTCAATGTCACCGAGGACACATACAATCATCTTCTGATATAATTCAACCAATGATTTTTGAAGATCAATGACCTTCACATCCTACAACTATATATGAGTCCCCTATTTCTAGATTGTGCTCTCCTATTGTCCAATTGTGTTTTTTATTACAAGAAACTGCCTCTAAGCATCTATAGGTAGGGAGTAACTACAACCTATAGTAGATTTTTATGCAATCCCCAATGACCCTCCAAAGGCCTCATATGATAATAGCCTTAAACCCATCCCACGCATGTGACCAAGATGCTCCTTACTGAGGACCTGACGAACTAGATCATCCTATGAGACCGAGAAGGACTGCATAGGATTATAATCCTATAGTTCTTTTATTTTTACCTATAAATAAAATATCAGACAAACTTAAATTAATATGTATTAACAAAGTGACAACTGAAAATAAATTGTGAGCTTAAGCGAGAGGGGACATATTTATGACAATAAAGTTTTTTTTATAAAATATTACATATATTTTTTATTAACTATTGTTTGATGATCATAAATGAAAATTTTTATTGATATATTTGGTTTCATAAGTTATTAAAGTATTTAAGATTATTGTGTAAACCATTAAAATAAAAAATTAATTCATACCCCAACTTATTTGGTAGGATAATTCATATAACTCTCATTGGATTTCATATGAACATCGACCAAGGTTTTTTCTATGAGACTTTGTTACCTAAATTTTTTTTTATATTGAACAAATATAAATCAAAAAATTAATATATTCAATAGATAATATTATATTATAAATATTTGAACTGAATAAAATATTACCATAGTGGGTCTATTTCTTGGAAAACTCTATGAATCGATAGTGTGGGGGTGATTTGTTTCACCCAGATTGATTCATTTTTTCTTGAAACATCATGAAATAAATAATAGGTAATTTAATAGTATTGTATGAAATTTCATATCCCTTTCATATTCATGTATATATGTGATATGATATTAATATAATAATATATTCTTCAATACCATGTGCTTCTCATGGCGATGGCTATTAACAAACACTTTCCACTACTCTTTAGGTACCCCTTCAGGTACGTTATCATACTACTACTGAGTGGTCAATGATGTATCATTGAATTCATTCCATGATATCTATTTAAAATATTTCTATTTATTAACCAAATTTTTCAACATCCACTTCCATGCAATAATATTAGTGATGGTAAAGTGGAATAACATTTGTACAAAGAGATTAATTTTTTAAATATTAAAATTTAATTAAATAATGAAATTAAATTAAATCATAATTTATTAAAATTATCTTTATCTAGGAATCAAATACTTAATTCTTCTAAGATTGAGTCATATGACTCCAATAATAATATGTAATCAGAAGGGTCACCAAAATAGTATCCAACGGGCCTAGAATCTGGCCAAATATTCCTACAACATCATCTTTGGGGACCCCATAAGAATTAATGGGGATAAATATCTTCAATCCATTCATATTTCATACAACTAAACTATTAGTATTTGTCTTAGTATTAACATTACTTCTATATTTTATAAAAAATAAGTTATTAAAATAAAAAGGTGCAATGAATTTATTCACATTAAAATTTGTACATATAATCGTCACCCTTAAATATCCTCATAAAGAAAAAGGATTGGCCACATGTTCCCTCATTGTAGGGCCATCACATGTTGAACCTATTAAATCAGGAGGTGGTGCTCCAAATACTGGTGGGATGGAGATAGAGGGTGTGTCAGACATCCCTAATAAATTATATTCATCTATAAAATTCTTGAGGTACTATAACTCACCCAAAAAAAATACTTTTAGAGTTTTTGAAATCATTTACATAATTTTTATATTGATTGTACAAGCATTGTGTCGGAATTATTTAAGCATTTAATATAATTATTTCATCACTAAAAATTAAAAATAAATTAATATGATAAAAAAATTTAATTCAAATAAACATTTATAACTGAACTTATCCACTTTTTATCCTTGTGTACAAAATTTAGATATTTTAAAGTCAAAAGGGTGACATTTTGGAATTTTATTTAATTAAATTATATATAAATGTTCCAATGGAGTGTTGGTCAAGTGGTTACCTATACCTTCCTATGACATAATTTCTTAATGGGTTCCGTGTTTGACCCCTGATGGCCTCTTTTATGGTTACTTCTTAGTAGTGTGTCGTTTCTCGATGGATGTAGGCGGGTGTTCACTGTGGGAAACAGTGAGGACTGGTAGGTGTGATTCATCGATGGGAGTTTGTGGGCCTTGAATCTTCCTGAGGGTAGTTTTTTTATCCTCCATGATGGTATTATATGGTGGGTATAGGAATTAAGTATTGAAAAGAAGTGAATGACCTCCATGAAGGTGAGCGACGGTGAGGGATTTTGTGCAAGGGTGACCAAAGATGGATGAACTCCACAACAGTGAGGGCTTGGGTTGCAACCTTATATATATCTGTGGGGGGTCCCTTGGTCCACCAAGTGGACCGACAGGCTAGATCCTTCAAGGATATGTAATTGGTTCCCCTCAACAAGTAGAAAAGAGGTGTTTATTTGGTTTAATAAAAAAGGGGGTTTGCCCCAATGTGTTAAAAAAATAATATAAATGTCATTATCAAGAGAAAATGACACCAAAATGTCATATTTTAGAATTTATGATGGATATGGTCAAATTTTTCCCATTAAATAAAATTTGGTCGAGTTTTAGGTTGATTTTGAAAACTTATTTCATGGTTTTAACCATTTTTTTCCATTTTACCCTTACCAAGGTGATAAATATTGATCGCGGATAGTATTCATAATGATGAGAAATAAAAGGCACCTATTTACCAAATTTGAACCTATTGAGTCCAAATATGTTAACCATTTTACCAAATTTAAACTCTATAAATTTCATAAATTAATTTTATAATAATCCCACAAAGTGTGATGAAAAATGGTTTTTTGATAATGCCTTTTTAAGTGTAAAGGTATTTTTATACCAAGATCAAGTATAATGTTGATACAAAAGGTATAAATTGATTTATTTTTAACAAAAAGAAACTAATTAAATTTTAAAACCAATCAAAATAAAAATTAATCTTTGAAAATAATATAAATAAATGAAAATAATGTTTTCTTTAAAAATCAATATTTTCACTATTCGCCCAAAAATTAACTTTTTCAGAAAATTCTAAAAAAATCACCCTAAAATAATTTTGATATAATTATTTCAAAAAAGATATTAATTTCCTAAAATAAAATTTATATAAAATGTAGAAATTAATTATAATTTCCACACACAAAAGGAAATAAAAACTATTTTTTAAGAAAACATTTTTTTGAAGTATTAAATGATTTTAATGAAAAATTGATTACTTATTTATTATTAATCAATACATTATATAAAACCATTATAGATTTTTTTTTATAATGTGTTTAACCTTATTCATGCCTATCAATCAATGGTTAGGTGATAATTGTTACATTAAATAATAATATTTTTTAATAATATATCATGGTTAACTTAAAGCTCAGTGTTGTGTATTAGGAAAGCTATAGAGAATTGTATTCTCAATTTTTGGGTTGTTAAATGGTGCCCTTTATGGTTTGGTGTTGTGAGCTAATGAAAATTGAGATGGTGAAACAATTTTGGGTCCACTAAGATTGACCAATATGGATTTAGAAACCCAAACTTATTTGGTATGATATTTTAAATGAGATAAAAGTTTAAAAGAAAGATGGATAGACTTAGGTATTATATATCTAGTGTTTTTAAGATCACACTCATAAATTTAAAGCACAAATTTTTTAAAATAATTACAAAACTTATTTTGAGAAACACCTTTTACAAAAATTTTATTTATCAAAGAGATTGTTTCATTTGAAGAACTAAATACATAATTATTCCATTTAACACATTGAGAACCAAGGATCATGTTAAGATTGTTTTCACCTTGATTAAATTTTAAAATATATATTTTGAGATCCTTGATTTTAGATTTTAAAACTTAAACATCTTGTTGATTTTTTAATTTCAAAACTAGATCATCTTTTTCTTTTAAAAGAATATATTTTTCATTTACAACATGATTTTTCCCATTAAAAACTTCTTTGTATTTTTCTATGAGATATTTTTATAAATAAAAAAAGTTCATGAAACCCATTTTCAAGTTAATCACAAGCATATTCTAGGTCTTCATATATTAGGGGGCTTGGAGAAGAAGAAGAGTAAGAATAAGAGTATTGAGGAGATGAATAAGCAGAATGAGAAGGATAGTAAGATCTAACCTCTTCAACTACCTAAATATAATCCATGAATCATTTAGTAGTTGATTGGATTGATTCATGTGTTAAAATAGAACACTTTCTAATTATCCAAGTTAATACTTTAAGATCTTTCTTACCTCACTTGTTTATTTTGTTGAAGGGGTAATCCAGTTTGATATGACCCTTCTTTTTGAAATTGGATCACGTCACAACAAGGACTTAAATTTGATTTTTTATTTTTGACATGTTGATATAATTTCTTATTCTTTAAAATTTTGTTCAGTTTTTTTGAAGGTGAGGGTTCTCACTTCCCCCTTGAAAGTGTTGGAAAAATAAAAAAGTAAATTTGGAAGGATGGATTGCCTTAAAATTCATATTCTTCTTGGTTTAATTGGATTTCATTTCTTCCTTTACTTCTTGGCATTTCATGGTGATTTTTTATGTAATTAGTGATCCAAGGATTTCTTCGACCACCATTTTCTTTATGTCCTTGGATTATTGAATTATGTCCACTTTGAGAGACCAGGAGTAAGGTAAAACCCATAGGTTTTTCTTTATGAGAATTTCTATAGACAAATCATAACTAAGATATTTTATTCCCTTATAAATGTTAGAAAACCATGTAAAAATGTTACTAATAGATTTATTTGGATGCATAGATAAACTTTCAAAATATTTACAATACATATTCAATCTAGAGTATTTAACTTTGTTTGTTCCTTCATGTGTGACTTCTAAAAGCTTCCATATTTCATGATCCATTTTGAAATAATATATATGGTTAAATTAATTTTGATAAATCCTGCAATTGAATGAATTCATGTCCTATTCATTAATTTAAAAATATAAATATCTTGAGGAGTCCATTTATCATCTGGTTCTTTAATTAGAATATTTTCATGCATGACCATTTTTCAGACAAGATAACTGATAATGCTAAGAAAGGTAGACATAAAGTTTTTCCAATAAGAATAATATATGTCATCAAAGAAAGGATCATGAATATAAGAGGTAGATACCATCATAAAATCATAATTTTAAATCTATAAATATTTTTTAAAATCAAAAAAAATGGAAAACTAAGATTTTTGAAATAAATAAAAAGATTTCATTTAATACCAAATGTTGGTCTGAGTATATGGTAAGAGTAGGGGTGAATTTCCTTTTAAAAATAAAGTGATAAAAGAAAAAAAATCAAAATAAAATGATTTAAATATTATTAAATAATAAAGTGATAAATTTGATATGTGTTAAAGATAATATCAAATTTAATTAATAGTTTAATCATAGTGGTAAGAAGATGTATCAAATTTATTCACTTCATACATATCAAGATTTGGATGATACAATATATAAATATAAAGAGAGAATAAACATAAATGATATGGGGTTCAATAATAGCACATAATTAGACCCTATGTTTCCACCCCTTAATTATAAAGATGTGTCTTATTAATACCTTCCCTTGGTTTTATTATAAATCTAAGAACCACATCCCTTGATTTTAATGGAAATCCAAGAACCAATTCCCTCACTTAATAGTTGTGATAACCTTGATAAGATGAGATGAGAAGAGATTATTTTCTTGGTATAAATCCTTCACAAATTCAATCTTCTATCTCTCTTGAAGGGTGGATACAATTTGACAAAGGGGGGTAGAGATAGAAACTGTGGTGAGAGACTTTGAGATGGAGAAAAGAAGGTTAGATCTTTGAGGGGAGGGCTTGGATAATTATAGTGATTCAATATCAATTCGATCAAAGAATTGTTACACAATTAAATTGACTATATACAAGCCTTATTGATCCTATTTTTATAGCCTTTAAAAGGTTTAGGAATATTCTGGAATCCCTTAGGTGCATTGAAGATGAATTGGACTGTCTTAATGTCCACTTTGACCACATTAAATGCTTCCTTGAAGAGTCAGTTTTGACGCCACCGGCTACCCAGTTTCCTTCATAGGGTAGTTGATGATCTACTTGGCAGAAAATGCTTCTAGAAAACTCCCATATGCATGTTGGTGCACCACCACCACTTGGTTTGTTGACTCTTGTTGATCGAGATCATTTTGTCCATGTTATCGGCTATCTGGCGGCACTACACTAGCTAGCTAGTGCTACCTGCTATAATAATAACACCACCAATTCTTTCCAAATTCCTTAAAAGGTCTTAAAAGGTTCTTCCAACATCCTTTCATGACTTTAAAAAATCTATTATGACTTCAAAAATATCTTCAAGGTAGCTTTAAATACTTTAAAGAGATATCCAAGATCCTTAAGATTCCATCATTTGATATTAAATATAAACACTAAAACTCACTTAAAAGAATACATTAAATATATAGGTGAGTGTTTGTGATAATTAAAACACCATGAGATAGAGAGAGATACAACATTCTTGTATTCTCATCCCCCCAACCTATTTTGGTAAGTGTTCATGCCTTTTATATGCTAAATAATAATCTTATTGTTTTAATGTTGGTTTAATGTTGTTCTAAACTAATTTGACCACTATAAAGAGATCCCGACATGTTTTTATTGTTTATAATTATTTATCATAATTTTTAAACGGATAAAAAATATCTTATTTTTATTTAGGTCGGTTTAGTTATTTTGCATTATGAAACAAAAATGTTGGGTTTTTTAAAGTTTTTTTGAAAAAAAAAAAAAATAAGTCTAGGTTTAATTTTTTTTAAAAAAGTAAGCCAAAAATGCATTGAGACTCCTCACACCTTTGGTCTTATTTGGTAGAGTCCAAATATATTAGGGTCTTAAACACCTTTATCCTTGGGTAAGAGCCAAGGGCATTGGAGCACCTGACGCTTTTGGAATCAACTAAAAAACTTTTTTTTGATTTGTTTATATATATAAATATATAAATAAAACAAATTTTTTTAGTAGAATTTAACTGCTATTAAATATTAATTATTACTATAATTAAAGTAATATGAAATTATAATAAAATCTCTCACCATGGATCCTTTTTATAAGGGGGATATCCTGGAAATCTTTATAGATTTCCAATGTGGTATTGAGCTTCCCCCTTTCCTACGTAGAATTAATAATATATTATTATTATTATTAATTAGTAATTAATTAATAATAAATATTAACTACTAATTAATTAATAATAAATAATAATAATAATTAACTATTAATATTTACTATTAAATATTAATAATTAAACAATTAATATTAATAAATATTAAGATCCTCTGGGAATGATACAACAAATGAGACTCACAGGGATGATGCCCCAAGGGAAGTCCATGGAAATGAGAATTTGTTGAGTCTTTCCCATCAGTCAGACATTAACTTCTTCTTTATGTTGGATTCTATTAACACCCATAAATTTTACTTACTTTATCTTAAAAAACTTGAAAATGTTGGATGAGGAAACTAAAATAATTCTCCTTTAATGAATAAATATGAACCTGTATGTAATCAGTTTGCTGATATATAAGGAAAGACTCGTAATTATGGTAATCAAGAGATGTGTCTTCTCCCTGCCACGTCTTTAGTAGAATGGGCACTCCTGCTTCTCCAAAGGGGATGACCCCAGACTTGAAGGTTCTACATCGTCCATCTGAGCGGGGTGATAATTCATCTTATAAAGAGGATGAGAAAACTAACCATACTAAGAAGGATTTTCCATCTAATGAACCAGTGTAGGAGGAAGTTGTCTTAACTATAATAGAGGAGGTTTTAGAGGATGAAGAACTCATCTCATAATAGATCTCCCAATAGAGGAGAGGGAAACACCTGGCTAATCCGGGGGATCTCAAAGTCAGGCCAGCCAACATAAAAAGAGATGAATGATCCTTTAATTTGTTTTGACCAATGTGGAATAGTTTTCAATGTTGTTATCTTGGTGTGTGTGTGTGTGTTACACTTGAAATTGTGCCTCCATCTTTCCCTTGTATGTTTACTTTTTTAATAAATTTTCGGAGCCATGGGTTTGGGTTTCAAAATCCATGGTTAAGTCGTCTTAATAATTATTATTAGTTATTATTTATTAATTAATTCGTAATTAAATAATATTTAATTACTTATTAATAATATGTATTACTAATTAATTGATTAATTATTTATTGATAAATAAATACTATTAATTATTATTAAAAATTTACTTATAAATATTTAAAATTATTATTTATTTACTAAATATTAATAATAACAATTAAAATATTAAATTACTAATTATTAATTTATTATTATTAAATCATTATTAATTAATTAAATAATCATCACTAATTTGTAATTATTAATTATTACTAATTAATTATAAATTATTAATTAATTGGTTTGTAATAATAAATTAAATAATTATTAATTATTAATTAACTACTAAAATTTGTTTATTATTATTAATTAATTAAAATTAACTAATTAGTATTATTAATAATTAATATTTATTTACATTTAATTTATTAATAATTAATAGTTATTAATTATTTACTAATATTTATTTATTATCAGTAATTAATTTCAATTCATTGATAATTATTAATGATAAATAATAACTTATTTTTATTAAGTTTTTAATAATTAATAGTTGTTGATTAATTATTAAATAAATAATAATTATTTTTAATAATTATAAACTAAATAACAATTAATTATTATTATTATTAAATTATTTAATTACTAATTATTAATTAATTACAATTCATTAGTAGTTAATTTTTACTAAGTTTATTAATAATTATTAGTTATTAATTAATTAGTAATTAAAAAATAACAATTTTTAATAAATAGAAACTAAATAATGGTTTTTAATATTTATTAGTAATTATTTAATACTTATTAAGTAATTAGTAATTAAATAATTAATTAATACCCAAGGTGGTTCAGATCATGGATTTGGTAGCCCAAATCCATGACCTTGTAAATTTTATTAAAAAGGGAAAACACACACACACAAATACATGGGATCCAGGCTCAAAAGGTGGCACAAGACATTGCCACCCAAGGATAGACAAGATCGCTTCAGATTTAGTTACCACATTTGCGTAGCAAGAACATTCAATGTTTTTTATCTAGAGAACCTCTACTCTGAGTTCCACCACGATTCATTAGATATCATCCTCTCCTCCAGGTTGGAGGTTGCCCTGAGTTTTCTTTATCACTCTCAAACTCTTCAATCAGATCTGGAACTCAAGAGCCCTCTAGTGTAACGGTGGTCATATCCTCTTGTTTTCCAACCTCAACATCACCAAGCATAATACACACTTTAACATTATCCCTAATGAAGACCTTATCTAGATCATTATGCATAGAGACTTTGGCAGTCTCCACACCGCCTTCCATCATTGATTGGGAGACCCGCTTATTTCGCACACTAGATTTCTCCAAGCCTTTAAGGTAGAGAAAGTCAAACTCTGTGTTATTAATAGATTCAAGCATAGAAAATTTTACCTTTCCCTTTCAGGGGGTCACTAATAGCTTGGCTTCCAACTAATTCATCAAGACTAGATTTTTCATCCTCAGCTACCCTCTTGACCTCAGAGGATCTCATTCGAATATTTGGTGGAGGCTGATTTAGTACAGAACTTCATTGGTCATAAAAAATTGATGCAGAAGTATTCTAACTAGGCATAATTGTCTTTTTGGACTGATCACCTAACTCTATCATGGCAGCATCATATAGATCTAGTTGGTTTATAGCCTGATCACCTACCACCCCCTAAATGAATGCAATGTCACTGGCCACATTCTTATTCTCCCTAGGGCATCCAGAAGCAACATTCTTCAAAACTGTGAAAGGAGATCCCTTGATGATCTACTGGTTTTTATGTGCTTTATCCTAGAATTCATGAGATCCATTCATTCCCTTATTATTAAAAAATTTTGGGAAATCATCCCCAGTTATGTCAGTGGTGTCGATCACATATTTTATTTCATATGACACGTCATACTCCTTACATGCATGTTGTAAGGCCACCTCCCAGGGTGCCAATATATAACTCATCCTTGTCCAGATCTCCCACAATGACAACATTATTAAATTGAATATCATAAGGAACGTGAGATGAGGTTTGAGCATTGTCCATACTTTGCATGATCTTTATAGCATCTGAATCACAACTAGTAGTTTTCATAATATGAGTGATAGGAATTTTTAGGACCATCTTTCGAGCTAGTTCCAACAACCACAGTAGCAAAATATTGACTCTGAAGAGCACCATTATTTGATTGCAGACTAGTGTTAGGAATTCCACTCCTACTCATCGGCCTATGAAGCCTGCTACCCATCAAGTTCCCCTTCTTGGTTTACATATGAGCAGCAGCATCACAATCTCTAATCCGCTCCATTCCATCCTCCCCTCTATGAAAACGAGAGGTACCGAAGAGATTCTTCTTCCTAACCATTGTTTCAATATGGATTCCCACTGCAGACTTATTTCCATCTGAAATGGGTAGTTTCAATTTACAATTTTCAACCTCATGCCCATATTTTTTATAGTTAGAGCACCTCAAGCCTCTACGGCAATTTTCCCTAACATGCCCAATGCACAAGTAGTTGAAACAAAAATCCATCACATGTTCATACTCAATTGCTAGTTCAAATTTAAACTCACCAGCAACCAAATAGAAAGTTTCAATAAATGTTGAGCTAAGATAAAATTCAACTAAAATTTTGGTGTAATTCCCATATCTATCAAACTCTATTTCTTTATCAAATTTGATTGGAGATCCTACATCCAAGGATAAATCCCAATAAATATTTGGGTGCCTAAAGAACCGATTCATCCCTTTAACCCAAATCCATGACTTTTCCATGAATTTTTTTACTTGGAAGAGGTCAAACTAGGGATCCCAATCCTGAAATATCATAACCCTTTGCTTGAGATTCACAAAGTCTCAACTCCATGCCCTTAATTTATGTTCTTGTGAAGGAAATGTAATATGGAAATAACCCATACCTATCGACACAATATATCATCCATCGAAGCCCCAATCTTTCATTAGTAGTTTCTATAAGTCCTCAAGCTTCAAGGAATTTTTCCACGATATTAGAGTAAGTCGTGAAAAAATAGAATGTTTACATTCCTCAATTATTTTGTCAACGGACTTAGGGATTTCTTCAATGAAGGCAAGGGATCCATTCCTCAAGATTCGATTGTGCGTGAGTTTAGGCTCACTCTAAGGATTGGGAAAGAATATATCAAATGCAATAGCCTATGATGCATGAGTGGTCTTCAGGTCATCATTATTCCCCAAATCCCTAGGTTTTGAAAAGTTAAAATCGGGGTTCACCCTCTTCGAAATACAGTGTACTTTTTAAGATGAAAAATGCACATTACCCAAGCCAGATCCAGTATCCACTTTCTTTGCAGGGCCAACGAAGACCTTTGTTGGATCAAAATATGCATCTGAAATTGAATCCATCAATGAGATTTACCCTAGTCACCATGAGCATAGAGAGAAAAGCTCACAAGATCATCTGTTTCCTATCTTTAAATCTCCAAAATATCTAATTAATTAATAATTAATAATTATATAATTATTATTATTATTATAAATTAGCAATAATTAATATTTATCAAAAATTAATATTTTTACTACTAAATAATATTATTTAATTACTAATTAATTATTAATTATTAATTATTAATATCTAATAGTAATTATTAATATCTAATATTAATTATTGATATTTAATTATTATTTATTTATTATAAATATTATTTAATTACCAATGAATTAAAACTGATTAATTAATAATAATTAATTAGTTCTTAATTAGTAATTAATTAATTATTTGATAATATTATTAATTAATATTAATATTTATTAGAAAATAATATTTCTATTTATTAATTAATATTATTTAACTAAAAAATAATTATTAATTAATTAGTAATTAATATTTTTTCGGTAGGTGTACGTGCCTTTTCTACACTCAATAATAATTTTATTGTTTTAATTTTGTTTTAATATTATTCTAAACCAATTTTACTGTTATAAGGAGATCGTGAGATGTTTCGATTATTTAGAATTATTTATAATAAGTTTCAAAAGGTAAAAAATAAAAAATTTCATATTTTCATTCAGGTCAGTTTAATTATGTTACATCTTAAAACAAAAATGTTGAGTTTTTTAGGTTTTTCAAAAAAAATGAAAATAAGTCTATGTTTTTTTTTGAAAAGTAACCAACACATGCATTGATACCCCTCTCACCTTTGGTCTCCTTTGGTATAGGCCAAAAAAATTAGGGGATTCAACACCTCTAGCCTTGGGAAAGAGGCAAGGGTGTTGGAACCCCAACGCCTTTGGACTCAACTAAAAAACTATTTTTTTAGTTTTAAAATTTTATTTTTATTTTTCTTTGTTTATATATATATATATATATATAATTTTATCAGAATTTAACTGATATTAAATATCCAGTATTACTGCAATTAAAGTAATATGAAATTATGATAAAAACTCTCGTCACAGCTCCCTTTTATATGGGGGTTGCCTTGAAAATCCTTATATATTTCCAATGTGGGATTCGGATTCCCAGTTTCCTATGTAGAATTAATAATATATTATTATTATTAATTAATAATTAATATTAATAAATATTAATTACTAATAAATAATAATAATTAACTATTATTATTTATTATTAAATATTAATAATTGACTAATTAATATTAATAATATTAACAAAAATATTAATGAAGAACTAATTAATTATTAATAGTTAATATTTATTGATTAATTAGTGATTCAATAAAATTAAATTAATTATTTATAATATTTATTATTAATTAACTAATTAATTATTAATTATTTAATTAATATTAAAAAAATTATTAAAAATGTACTAATAAATATTTAAAATGATTTTTATTTTTATTTTTATTTTTTAAAACAGATAGGGGAAAATGACTCCTTTTTATTAAGGAAATAGAGCCCTCTTTTTTATCTTGGTAGAGAGGAACCTATTACATGGCCCGTGGGCCCAAGGGAACAAGACCTAATGAACTGACCCTAAGTCCCATGACCCATAGGTCCAAATACACAGTCGCAAGGACTCATGACCCGTAGGTCTAAACACCAGCTCGTCAGCCACATAATTAGTAATTAATTACTAATTAATTACTAATAAATAATAATAATAATAATAATAACTAAATAATAATTAAATATTATTATTCATCATTAAATATTAATAATTGGATAATTAATATTTATTATATTAACATAAATATTAATAAATAACTAATTAATTATTAATAGTTAATATTTATAAATTAATTAGAAATTAAATAATATTTAATTACTTATTAATAATATTTATTACCAATTAACTAATTAATTAATATTAATAATTTTATTAATCAGATACTAATAAATATTTAAAATTATTATTATTAGTATTTAAATAGTTAGGGGCTAACATCTCCTTTTTTTATTAAGGAAAAAGTCATTTTTTGTACGATTAAAGGGGAACTCATTACATGGCCCGTAGACCCAAGAGCACCAAGGCCTAATGAATTATCCCTAAGGCTCATGCCCCATAGGTTCAAATACATGGTTTCAAGGACCCATGGTTGGAGGCCTAAACACATACCTATCATCCATATGCATGCCTTAATCAACACATCATTCTGCGTCCGGCACCTATCGTCGGTCCATCTACCTTCCATTAAGACTTTTTTGCCCTGAACAGCCATCATTATTCCAGCAGTCTACCTTCCATTATAACCATGCCTGATTATCCAGAGCCATCAGCTTTCGACCCTCCTATTCCTGCTCGAGCTCCATCATCTCCTCACGGCCCACCAACACTCATCGCTGCATAACCTCCAGCCACCGTCCACCATCCCTCCTACGCTCTCTCGAGCTCGTCACCTTCCACATGGTCCACCAACCTCCGTTGTCACGTCACTTCCAGTTTCCCACCACCGTCCATCATGTCCTTCTCACAACACTAGAAGCCACATGTTCGCAATCTCTAGGGGAATCAGTTGCAATTGAGAGTGGAACCTCAGTTTCCTGATGTAAGGGGGTTTTGACTGAGTACCACTCAATCGCAACGCAAGTTGCATAAATATTTAAAATTATTATTTAGTTACTAAATGTTAATAATAAAAATTAAATTATTAAATTGTAAATCATTAACTAATTACTAATTGTTAATTAATTGTTTTTAATTACAATGTCACACCCTGTCCCAATGGGTCTTATACCACGACTACCCCAAGGCCACCTCTAATAGGCTAGGGGCTGGCAACCAGCACTGAGTAGCCATATCACACACATGGGAGGCCTTATCCTAATGTAACTGTACACACCCACACATCTCTAAGACCATACAATGCTGAAATATAAAACAGATGATAACCATTCATGCATACATCTTAAATCTCACCATCAGGGTACGACAACAAGTACTGGAAAGCAAAATGGCCAAATACAATCTCACCACAAAGAAACTAAAAACAATTCTAACCTATAAAGTGGGTGAGGAATACTATCTAGGTGACTACAGGAATACACCTCGGTCTGTCTAACTCACTAAGCTCTGCCTGGTCCTAGTCCCTCTAGAACTTTATCAAAAGGTTGATTATCTACATAAGACACGACCTGTGCAGGCAAAAACTATACAGGGGTGAGTATAAAAATACCCATTGGGACACCGCCAAAATCACTAAGCACATAACATTGATAATAACAATCATCTCATCACAGGTATATGTCAACAACAAATATAACAAGAATGTATAGATATACTCAACGTAGACATGCAGTCTCAAGGTAAAATCACAAATGTAATGTCATTATAGGATTCTTGATCAAAGATTCCACATAACACTTGTTTGGGAGAACACACTCCAAGGGTCAGATAACACTAATGGAATCCATCTTATATTTCATTCTTATTGAGTCTCACCATAAGAAGTACACACTGGAATTCTGAAGAGAATGGTACACAGAAGGGGATCACACCCAAGGCTATGGGGTATACCAACAACCTAATCTGGATTAACTCGCTAAGTAGGGGATCAACGCATGCATAGTTTTAGTCATGAATATTCCAAGAAGCTTGCCTAGGGAAAAGATGATGATAGTGGATCTCACTTTGCACCTCACAGATGGAGCCCAACAACTCTATCTGAGACTGAAGTCCCTTCGAAGGGATCACCATCCTATGTATAAGATGTTCTTCCATACTAAAACCTCAGGGAATGGATCAAGGGAATGCACCCTAATGAAACTTTTCCAAGCCTAAGGGGGTGAGGTCTTCAAGCCTTCTTTGAGGAAGCACATGGTGTGTACTAGTAGCACATGGCGTATTCCTTTAGCACCGGGTCTTACATGTGTATCACGGTTCATACCTGTGCCTGTGTTTGTGCCTGAGAACACGGCATGTCTGAGCCCATGTACTTCTGGTTGTTTCCATGTCCTTCTAGGTGTGTCCATGTCTATGTACCTCCCTGGGTACACACCCAAGATCCTAGAAAGGGTCACACACCATGTGACAACTTTCACATGCCATGTGATAGTTATCTTCTTCGTGGAACCCTATCGCTAAACAGGGAGGTCCCACACAACATGTAATCCCAGATGACACGTTGTAAAACCCAGAATTTTTCATAATTCTAGATTCTTTCTCTGCTTTCACCAGTGCCATCACCGCTAGTTTCACCTCCAATCTCACCCAGAGATCACAGATCTAGTTCGAATGAGCCTTTTCGTCACCTGCTCATCAGAGATCATGACTCGATCTGCTCAAAAACCATTTTTTGAGTCGCCTCATCATCACAAACCAAATATAAAAATAATGGGTATCCCTAAATATTTATTCGGCCAATCATCCATCGTCACCATAGTCACAGCTCGATCTCATCATTGATATGAACCTAGATCTGTGATAATAACCTATTTCACCAAGAAATGGGTTTGCAATGATAGTTTATCCGGTATTTTTTGAACAAGGGGACAATGGAATTTCCCATGATGAACGAAGAATGGGGAAGGAAAATAAAAACATGCAAATGTGAGGAACAGGCCTCAACCAATGTTCATGTTGGCCCTGATTTGTTATTGCTAGAACAAAGAACAAAGAGATATAACATAATCAAAAAAAATCCCCAAACTCAGATAATATCTATCCCATACCCACAATATGCATGATCCGTGAATCAATTCATTAGTTGATTGATTTTAATTCATTATAGGAAAAATTAAATGGGGGAAATCTACATAAAATAAACATCCTACCTCGATATAGATTAATCTATGATAAATAATGAATCTGCATCTTTGTCATTGGTGTGATCCTTGAGTTCCATAGCTCACTAATCAATGATACATGATCCATTAATTACTCACCAACGAAAGCTCCTCCAACACCCTCTGATAAATCTCTAGGGTTATGTAGCTAATCATGGGACTTGTTCTTAACAACATATTTATTGAGAAATAAATTAGGTAATTGCGTCACTTAATAAAATAATTAATTTATTTTATTACTTCGCTCGTGATGGTACTCAACCCGAACCTCTGATGCATTCTAAGGTTAAGTCGTTCATAGGGTAAAACCCATGATCTAAACTTAATGATGGCGTCAGATTTATTATATGATCCTCTATTTAAGATTTATTCCACTTTTTCAGGAAAATCGTACATGCGTGATATTTAATATATTTAATATATGTCAAAAAATAAATGTGGGAACACCAAGTCTCGAAATATAATTCCATATAAATTTCAAGCCCTGAAATTAATCCATATAATATTCCAAAGCAATATATGAAAAAAACGAAGTCGTTACATTCTCCCCACTTTGGGTCTTTATGTCCCAGAAAGACAAAACAAAAGGCTACACAAAGAGATGTGGGTACTGAGCACACATCTAGGTATCCCACTCCCAAGTTCTCTCTTGAAGATTCTCATGAAACCACCGGACATGCACTAAGGGAATCAATCTCCCAAGAATGATCCTCTCCTGAAAATCCTCGATCTCTACTGGATACTCAGCAAAGGTTGCTCCATCCTCGATGTCTAACTTTCCCCGGTCGATAACACTCAATAGGTCATGAACGTACCTCCTCAGCTATGACATGTGGAAGACATCGTGTACCCAATATTACTAAGATGGTAGAGCTAAGTGGTACATCTCCTCACCAAATCTATGCATTATTTGGAAATAGACAATTAATCTTGTAGATAGTTTTTCACCCTGATCAAATGTCCACAATCCACATCAAGGTGAGACTCTTAGGAACACATGGTCTCCCTCCTTGAAATCCAAAGGAATTTATTGTTAGTTTGAACATGACTTATGATGGATTTGTGTAGTCCTCATCCTCTCCTAGATGATCTGCACCTTCTCTGTAGTGGCTCGTACCATAAGTGTTGACTCTCCTGGGCCGGTCCAACATAGTGGAGATATAGAGGTTCTCTCGTACAATTCCTCGAATGGTGTCATACCTATGGTGGAATGGTAGTTGTTTTTGTATGAAATATCCATCAATGGTAGGTGATCCTCCCAACTACGGCCAAAATCTAACATGAAATCTCACAACATGTCCTCCAATACCTGAATGGTTCGCTCAGTCTGGACATCATTATGGGGTAGAAATGTTGTACTCAGAAGCAACTAGGTCCCAAAATCCTCCTATAATCCCTTACATAACCAAGATGTGAAGCAAGCATCCTAATCAGGAATGATCATCAAGGGAACTCTATGGAGTCGGATTATCTCATGCATGTAGAGGCATCCCAATCTCTCTACTGAACTATACTCTTGAATATATAAGAAGTTGGCTAACTTAGTGAGTCGATCTAAGATCAGCTAGATGGATTTGTGTCCCCTAGACATATGTGGTAACCCCATCACAAAGTCCATAGATATCTCATCCCACTTCCACTATGGAACCTCAAGGAGTTGAGCTAAACCCACTGGAACCTGGATCTCATCCTTAACTTACTAACAAGTAAGGCATAGAGAGACAAACTTTGTAACTCCCATTTTCATCCTTGGCATAAAAGTTAAACTCAAAACACTTAACATTGTTACCCTAAAGCAATATCATAGACTCTGGTCCCAAGGTAGAACTGACTGCCTCTGATACCACTCTATCATGACCCGTCCTAATGAGACCCATGCCACAACTACCCCAATCCCACCTCCAATAGGTCGGGGGATAGAAAACTGCACCGAGTAGGCATATCACACACATGGGAGTCCTTGGAAAAATGTACTTGTGCACACGCACACATCTCCATTCCCATAAAATGATGAAATGTAAAATAATTGATAACCATGCATGAGTACATCTAAAATCCCACCATCAAAGTGTGATAACAAGTACAGAAAAGAAAAGGGGGAAAATAAAATCCCACTGCAAAGAAACTGAAAACTATTCCAACTTGTATAGTGGGTGAGGAATGTTGTCAAGGTGACTGCAGGAACACACCTCAGTCTGTCTAACTCACTAATCTTTGTCTAGTCCTGGTCCCAATAGGACATCATCAAAAGCTCGATCATCTAGATAAGACATGGCATGTGTGGGAAAAGCCCATATAGGGGTAAGTATAACAATACCCAGTAGGAAATTCCAAAATCACTAAGCATATAACATCAAGAATAATAATCAACTCATCATAGGTATATGTAAACATCACATATAATAAGAATTTTCATATATACTCAATGTAGACACATAGTCTCAAGGTAAAATCATGATCATAATTCCAGTCTAGGATTCTTGCTCAAAGTTTCCACATAGCACTCGTCTAGGATAACACACTCCATGATCCAGATAACACTGATGGAGTCCATATGGGATTTCATGCTCATCAAGTCTCACCATAAGAAATACACATTGAAAGTCTAAAGATAATGATACGCATAAGGGGATCACACCCAAGGACATGAGGGTATACCAACAACCCAATCTGTATTAACCTACCAAGTAGGGGATCGATGTCCGCATAATGTTAGTCATGATGATTCCAAGAACCCCACCTAGGTCAAAGATGATGTTAGATGATCTCACTCTTGACCTCATGGATTGATTCCAATAACATTATCCAAGATTGAAGTCCCTATAAAGGGATCACCATCCTATATATAGGATGTGATTCCATACTAACCCATTAGGGAATTGATCAAGGGAATACACCATAATGAAACTCATCCAAGCTAAAGAGTAAGAGGGATCCAAGCCTTCTTTGAGGAAGCACACAGAGTATACTAGTAGTACACGATGTGTTCCTTTGGCACCAGGTCCTGCCCGTGTATCATAGACCATGTCCATGTCTGTGTCTATACATGAGTACACGGCATGCCTAAGCCCATGTACTCCTGGTCGTGTCCATGTACGGTTGGTCGTGTCCATGTCAGGCTATCCATTTCTATGTTTGTGTACCTCCCCAGGTACACACCCAAGCACCTAAAAAGGGTAACATGTTGTGTGATAGTTGTTACATGTCATGTGATATTTATCTTCTTCACAGAACCCTAGCACTACATAGGGGGTCCCACATGGTGTGTGATTCCAGATTACATACTATGTAACCCGGAATTCCCAGATTTATAGATTCTTCCCCCATGTTCACCTACATCGCCACAACTAGTTCCACCACTGACCTAACTCTAACATCACAGATCTAGTTCAACTGACCCTCGTTATTGCCTTCTCATTGAAGATCATGACTTGATATTCTTGAAAACCATTCGTCAAGCTACCCCATCGTCGTACACCAAAGATATGAATAATGGGTATCCCTAAATCTATACCTAATAAATCATACATCATTTCCATCATTACAGCTTAATCCCTTCATCGATCTAAACCCAGTTTTATGATAACAATTAATTTCACCAAGTTTAAATGGGTGTGAAATAATTTTTTATCTGGTATTTTTCGAACCATGGGCCAAAGGAATTGTTCACAAGGAATAAAGAATGTGGAAGGAAAATCACAACACACAAAAGTGAGGAACGGACCTCGACCAATATTTTTGTTATCCTTGATTTGTTTCCATTAGAATGATGAACTAATAGATATAACATAATCAACAAAGAAATCCCCAAACTTGAATAATAGTTATCCTATACCTACAATATGCATGATCCCCAAATAAATTCATTAGTTTATTGATTCGTGTTCATTATAGGAGTAATTAAATGGGGAAAATCCACATAAAACAAAAATCCTACCTCGATATGCATTGATCACTGATGAATAATGAATCGACGTCACTTTCATCGACGTGATCCTCGAGTTTCGTAGCTCACCGATCAATGATCAATGATCCAGTCATTGTTATCCAATGGAAGCTCCTCCAACGCTCTCTCACAAATCTCAAGGGTTATGCAGATAACCCTAGGATTTGTTCTTAATATCCTATTTATAGAGAAATAAATTAAGTCACTGTGTCACTTAATAAAATAAATATTGTCACATACATGACTTATTTTGAAGTTAAATTTCATTTATTTTCCTTTAATTCTTTGTTTTGGATGGTTTCCAAAGGTTTTATGGAGAAATTGATGAGTTTTCATGAATTGGGCCAAACCGTGAGCCCAATTCCAGATTTAAAAATAAATTTTGTTTCATTTATAACTTTTTTAATTTTTAATATTTTTGACTAATTCCAACTCCTAATTGTTCTCCCCTGATATAGTAACCCCAAATTTAAATTTGGAGCCTTTATAAATCCATAATCATGGTGGATATGGGTTTTTATTTAAGCTATTGGGCCTGCCCGAAGGCCCATTTCCTGCATTAAAAATAATTTTTAAATTTTTTATATCTCCTTCACTATTTGCGTTTTTTCGGTGATTCCACCTCCCACTCGACCCGAAGAAACCTAGGCGCGCTCCCATTGCCTTCCCCCCTCCTTGGAGCTCTTTGATATCTCGAATTAGGGCTGATCTTAGTAGGGTGTCTCAAATCGGCCAGAATTGAAGAGGTAACTTCATCCCTTCTTAACTCTCTCAATTCTTACTCTTTTCCCTCCATTACAGTTCCCAAATTACCTCATATATCTTGTTAGAAGAATACCTGAATTTTGGTTGTTTTCAATTTCAGAAACTATTTTTTTTGGAGTGATTAATTCAGGATACTTCAAGTAGGTGAGTCTATTTCATTCCTCTTTCAAATTGCTTAGGGTTTCTTCCATAATTCATGAATTATAAAAAATTACCGAAGTTAGGGTTCGTGCATAGGTTCTAAATTACTGTATTTTGGGTGAAATATTGAGGTTTTAGGTTTCTTTTAACTTCCTTGAGGTGCGTCGGTCATGCGGTTGATGTTTCGCCCCAATATTTGAGGGTTTCGACACATTCGGTAGGTGATTCCGTGGATAACCATTTAATGATGAGTTAGTTTGCTTGATTAAATAATTTTACATGTTCCTTATGTGCTTTGAATTATGAGAAAACCATTTTTGGTAGCAATAGTAAAGCATTTGTTTTTAAAGTTACATTTTTGCTTGAAGTGTGTATTTTTCAAATGTATTTCATGTGTTATCTTTTGTGGTAGTTTTGTAAAATGTAGAAGTGGTTTATTAGTTGTTGAAAGGGGCTGAAAATTATGGTTGGGAAATGATATAGTTCCATGTGGGCCTAAAAAGGGGGTGTATTTGAATGGTTTTATTTTTATAACCTTGTTATACTCCTTGAAAGTGTTTTATGGATTTGTGTGTTCTCATGGGTATCTTTTGTGATATTATTCAAGGTGATTATATAACATTTGAAAGTGGATTATTACATGTTTATTGGGATTCCAATTCTGTTTTGGTAGGGTGTTGGTGTGCTTTTGGCTTAAAAAGAGGTTTTTGAAATGGATTTTATGTGCAAAGTTTGGGTATACTCTTTATAATTGTTTTATGAATGTTTTGAATGGTTTATTGGGTTGTGTAATAGGTGAAACTATATCAGAAAACTGTTTTTGTAGGAGTATATTTTTAAAAGGTCCATTTCATTTTTGAAAATGTTGTTATGTGATATTTATCATCCTGGAAATATTTTATTAAATTTTTTGAAGGAGATATTGAGGAGTGAAAGTGATGTGAAAGTGATGTGGAGTGTTTTGTGTGAGTGTGATGTGAAAAATTGAATTTTTGATTATGAAAGAAGTGTTATATTCCATGTTTTTGGGATGTTATATGAATTTAAATATCTTATAATTGTTTTATAAAATTTTTTAATGGTTTTGTGGAAGTGTTTAAGAAATGTGAAACGTGTTGTGGGCTATTTTGGTGTGATTCGGATTTCAAAATCATTTTGAATGAAAAATGGATTTTTGTGACTTGTGTGGTATACATATGGGCTGTTTGGTGAATTTGTGATGTGGAAATGATATTTTCATGTTCAATGTATATTTCTTGACTTGTTGAACTTGTTTGAGCACAAGGGGAAAACCTGGGTATCTAGGTGGGTGGACGTGTACTAGTATGCTAGTGAATCCGTGGGGTTTGGCCTCAGTTTCACTTAGCAAGATTGACGCTTAAAACTCTAACTAAACTATGATTATGTTGATTGGGGACCACTAGGTTATGGGTATGTTCTCTACTAGTGGCTCGTTCACGAGAATGGATATTTGTGATGGTTATTCTCACCGAGATACGAGGTACCTGGGACCCACAGCTAGCTAGTGCCTAGGGGTTACTTCCTATTTCTTGTGCTCATTATTTACTTTGTACTTACCGTCGGCATACGGTATAGTTGGATGGAAAATTCAGTAGTGTTGAAATTATTTTTAAAATTGTTGATTCTTAATTATATCCCACTTGAAAACTATTTTTATTCAAAGTTGCATCTTTTAGAAATTGTAACTAGCTTTTCATGTTTTTGAAAACTTGCATGCTTTTTGTCTTTAAATGTTTATCACATGGAATCTCTTAGTGGTGGTATCCTACTGGGAATTGTCTCACACCCTACTTACACCCTTGGGTGTAAGTAGACATGGTTATTTTTGTTGTCGCAGGTTGGGTACAGTTTTTTTGTTCCAGTGGTTCGGGTTCCTAGCAGGTCCTTGGTGGTGAAGTCTTGTGGAGGTGGCTTGAGGGCGGTGCCCCTTGCCATGAGGGTTCTTGGGCTGTCCTTATTTGGATTTTTACCTTTGGTATAGACCTTTTGAGTTGTTTTAAGCCATGTAATTCAATTCTGAATTTTTGTAAAAGATTGTTTGGTTTGAAAAATCCAGATTTGTTTCATTGGATTCTTTTGTTGTTTTATGTTTATAAACTCAGGTAAATCGTTCCCAATTTTCATTTTATGATACCCGGGCACTTGTGCCAGACCGTGGGGATCGGTAACGCCCTTCGGGTCTTGCCATGGACCGGGTCGGGTGCCGATTTTAAAGGCGACCAGATTCGGTTCGTGACAAAATGGTATCAAAGGAGGTTCAGGTTAACTCTTTGGGTCATGTTATTTTGGGAAGATTCAGGATATTCTGGAGTTAGGATTGTTGGGACATGGAATTCTAGTTATGGGTAGTGTGCCTGATCACCACACCTCATAATGGGATTCAAGTTTCCAAGAGAAGTCGTTATTTATCTTAAGTCCTTCGGTTTTCTTGGTTCGGTGATGATTAAGGGAAATGAAAAGAGAGTTGGGTTAATGGTCCTAGTGAGCTCGCAAGGCCTGGCAAGCCATGTGGAGCCAAGGATATTCCCTAGAACACTCTATGTGATAGTGAAGTGATTCGAATATGGATTCCAACATATATTTCCAAGTCACCCACTGAAACTAGTTTCCTCTTGCACTGTTTTGTGCTTAGGTTTTGATACCTTAGCACTTTGGTTTTAAGAAGTGTAATGTTTTTGTGAAATGATTTTCAAATAAAGAGGGAATGGTTTGGTTTATGAAATGGCGGAACTTAATTTTCAGAATTGTTTTGAAATGTAAAATGGTGTGCTTACACCTCTTTGAAAGCAGGAACTATATTGAAGTTGGTTTTGAAAAGCGTTTCCAATAGAGTTTTCTAAACAATCAGAGTGTGTTTTAATGGGATGAGATGTTTTGAAATTGATGTGAATATCTTGAAATTGAGTTATTTTCTAAATGTTTGTGACTTTCTGAAATTTTTTGTAAGATGTGAGTTGGGATTTTGATCTCATGGTTAGCAGTTATGAGAAAAAAGGATGTGTTGGTTGACCGTTTTGGTTTTGAAAAGTGGAAAGAATTTTTGTTTTAGCCTTTGGTATTTCCATTAGCGATCACATGCATGGGGTTATATGGGATGATGGATGGTTGATGGCATGACTGGATGAGTGCTGGGATGGATATGAGGAGGGTGTCTGGTGTGGCACAAAAACATGCATGTGTGAGGCCCATGGGGTACCATTGGTGGATATGCTTACTGCTAAACTGTTTGTTCTCAAAGAATTACTTTTAAAGAAAAACACGATGTCTTGATGAATATTTTTGTATGGTTTTTATTATGGGTTTTTGAAAATGTTTATGTTGTGGGATGTTTTGATTCCAAGAACCCCTTCTGTTTGAACTGTGTTTTGGGTTTTTGTTTGGTCGGTAAGCTGTGTTGTAGGGACGGTTAGTGGTCTCTTTTTAAAAATGTTTTGGGATGCCTTTACGATAGTTCCCTTCATGTGTTTGGAGCTGGTTTATGGCTTGTTTTGACCAATGGACCAGATTGGTTGGGTCCTTGGGTTCTCTCATTGGATAAGGTACGCCCCCATTAAAGGTTAATGCATAACTGAAGCGCAACCCAGATTGTTTCTCCATTGGAAAATCCTCTAGTTGATCAATATAAGAAATCTATTTCTTGAGATTTTTAGATTGAGTATACACCCTTTCCTTTATTGGTTTTGTGTATCCTATTATAGTGGGAGATTGATTATGGATGGTTGAAAGTGACCTTAGCCTCTTAAGTTTCCTAATTTTTCGAAGGTGGAAGTGTTCTGGGGTTGTTAGCATGGATGAGTATTTGGATAGTTTCTAAGAGGAACTATCGGTCCTTTATAGTCTCTTCGAAGAAGGAGTTCATGTTAAACTACTAGTGTGGGAAATCTGGTCATGAGAGGATATTATGGCCACTTTCTAGAATTGTGTGTTGTTTTGGGATGTTGTACAAGTTCCCTCTCTATTAATTGTTTATATCAGTCGCAATGGTCATGTTCGGTGATTCCTCGTGATGTCATGTGCTCGATTGAATGTAAAGGTGAAAGTTGGGCAATCATCTGAGAGTCTCAATTATGTTGGGAGAATGTCTCCCTTGAAAAAAAAAACATAAAAAAATATTCCATTTTAGAGGAAGGTGAGTATAAGTGTTCTTTACTTCTATTGTTTCTCACCCGAACAAACAAGGTGTGATGTGTGTACATCTTATAATCCCTTGTTTCAGTGAAATGTCGATTTAGGGTAAAGTGAGTTTGGAATGTGTTATGTCTTGGAAAAAACTTATCGGGGGGATTATGGTGTAGTTGTTGTTTGCAACTAAAGAATAATTCTCATTCAGGTGGTTTCCAAAGCCTAACTGTGAGGCCGAAGATGCTTCAATATTTTGAGCTCTAGCCATAGGTCCCAGAGAGAAGCTGGCGCGTAGTCAGGGGAAACCCCAGTGTCATTTAAACCCTTGTGCAAAGTCCTATCCTCAATATGAAAGATAAGAAAAGTTTAAACCTATGGTGTCATCATATTTCTTCTGTTGTTCCCGTTCGGTGGAAATAGGTGGAGGGTCTTGTACCCATGTCATCACACAATGTTATAACCTCCCTCTTTGGTTTCCATTGAGTCTTTAGAGAAAGGTATCAAGTTTGGCTAGACAGGTTGACCACACGGTTTGCACTTGGTTAGTAGTGACCATGCCCCAAAAAAAACCATGTAGATAGAAGAATCTCTACTGTTAGTTCATGGTTTCCCAAACCGTGTAGACTAACCATGTGGTCGTCCCAACACTTTATATTTTGGGGTCTTTATGTACCGGCCCATGCTGGTCGATTAAGATTGTTGGTTCTTATGGTGGGGAGCCTATTTTTTTCCCCGTACCAATAACTTAGACTTATCCATGGTCAAGGATTGGTGGTAGGTAGTCTCATTAAGATCTATCAAGCTAAACAAATCTTCCTTGGGTAACCATTGAGATTGAAGAGTGCCAAATGGTTTAGTTATATCAAGGTATGTGTAACCTTGTTCGATGTTGTTGTTCGTTTGAGTGAATTGCTTGAGTCTTGTTCGGATAGTGTTTGAGGAGTTTTCATTTGGGATAAAGCCTGAATGTGATTTATTGTTTCAGGAAAGTGTTTTATGATTTTTTTGTGAATTATTCCTTCCTTAATTGATCAATGGAGGTGTTTTGGCCTTTGGGGGCGAAACCTAGAAAGGGAGTACATCTTGGTTTATCAGTTCGGTTTGGCTTTCGTATTTGGCCTTTCTGTAACTTTCCAGGGACGGAAAGTTTTCATGGTGGGGATAATTGTCACATACATGACTTATTTTGAAGTTAAATTTCATTTATTTTCCTTTCATTCTTTGTTTTGGATGGTTTCCAAAGGTTTTATGGAGAAATAGATGAGTTTTCATGAATTGGGCCAAACCGTGAGCCCAATTCCAGATTTAAAAATAAATTTTGTTTCATTTATAACTTTTTCAATTTTTAATATTTTTGACTCATTCCAACTCCTAATTGTTATCCCCTGATATAGTAACCCCAAATTTAAATTTGGAGCCTTTATAAATCCATAATCATGGTGGATATGGGTTTTTATTTAAGCTATTGGGTCTGCCCGAAGGCCCATTTCCTGCATTAAAAATAAATTTTAAATTTTTTATAGCTCCTTCACTATTTGCGTTTTTTTGGTGATTCCACCTCCCACTCGACCCTAAGAAACCCAGGCGCGCTCCCATTGCCTTCCCCCCTCCTTGGAGCTCTTTGATATCGCGAATTAGGGCTGATCTTCATAGGGTGTCTCAAATCGGCCAGAATTGAAGAGGTAACTTCATCCCTTCTTAACTCTCTCAATTCTTACTCTTTTCCCTCCATTCCAGTTCCCAAATTACCTCCTATATCTTGTTAGAAGAATCCCTGAATTTTGGCTATTTTAAACTTCAGAAACTATTGTTTTGGAGTGATTAATTCAGGATACTTCAAGTAGGTGAGTCTATTTCTTTCCTCTTTCAAATTGCTTAGGGTTTCTTCCCTAATTCATGAATTATAAAAAATTCCAGAAGTTAGGGTTTGTGCATAGGATCTAAATTACTGTATTTTGGGTGAAATATTGAGGTTTTAGGTTTCTTTTAACTTCCTTGAGGTGCGGCGGTCATGCGGTTGATGTTTCGCCCCAATATTTGAGGGTTTCAACACATTCGGTAGGTGATTCCGTGGATAACCATTTAATGATGAGTTAGTTTGCTTGATTAAATAATTTTACATGTTCCTTATGTGTTTTGCATTATGAGAAAACCATTTTTGGTAGCAATAGTAAAGAATTTGTTTTTAAAGTTACATTTTTGCTTGAAGTGTGTATTTTTCAAATGTATTTCATGTGTTATCTTTTGTGGTAGTTTTGTAAAATGTAGAAGTGGTTTATTAGTTGTTGAAAGGGGCTGAAAATTAAGGTTGGGAAATGATATAGTTCCATGTGGGCCTAAAAAGGGGGTGTATTTGAATGGTTTTATTTGTATAACCTTGTTATACTCCTTGAAAGTGTTTTATGGATTTGTGTGTTCTCATGGGTATCTTTTGTGATATTATTCAAGGTGATTATATAACATTTGAAAGTGGATTATTGCATGTTTATTGGGATGCCAATTCTGTTTTGGTAGGGTCTTGGTGTGCTTTTGGCTTAAAAAGAGGTTTTTGAAATGGATTTTATGTGCAAAGTTTGGGTATACTCTTTATAATTGTTTTATGAATGTTTTGAATGGTTTATTGGGTTGTGTAATAGGTGAAACTATATCAGCAAACTGTTTTGGTAGGAGTATATTTTTAAAAGGTCCATTTCATTTGTGAAAATGTTGTTATGTGATATTTATCATCCTGGAAATATTTTATTAAATTTTTTGAAGGAGATATTGAGGAGTGAAAGTGATGTGAAAGTGATGTGGAGTGTTTTGTGTGAGTGTGATGTGATGTGAAAAATTGAATTTTTGATTATGAAAGAAGTGTTATATTCCATGTTTTTGGGCTGTTATATTAATTTAAATATCTTATAATTGTTTTGTAAAATTGTTTAATTGTTTTGTGGAAGTGTTGAAGAAATGTGAAACGTGTTGTGGGCTATTTTGGTGTGATTCGGATTTCAAAATCATTTTGAATGAAAAATGGATTTTTGTGACTTGTGTGGTATACATATGGGATGTTTGGTGAATTTGTGATGTGGAAATGATATTTTCATGTTCAATGTATATTTCCTGACTTGTTGAACTTGTTTGAGAACAAGGGGAAAACCTGGGTATCTAGGTGGGTGGACGTGTACTAGTATGCTAGTGAATCCATGGGGTTTGGCCTCAGTTTCACTTAGCAAGATTGACGCTTACAACTCTAACTAAACTATAATGATGTTGATTGGGGACCACTAGGTTATGGGTATTTTCTCTACTAGTGGCTCGTGCACGAGAATGGATATTTGTGATGGTTACTCTCACCGAGATATGAGGTACCTGGGACCCACAGCTAGCTAGTGCCTAGGGGTTACTTCCTATTTCTTGTGCTCATTATTTACTTTGTACTTACCGTCGGCATACGGTATAGTTGGCTGGAAAATTCAGTAGTGTTGAAATTATTTTTAAAAGTGTTGATTCTTAATGATAGCCCACTTGAAAACTGTTTTTATTCAAAGTTGCATCTTTTAGAAATTGTAACTAGCTTTTCATGTTTTTTAAAACTTGCATGCTTTTTGTCTTTAAATGTTTATCACATGGAATCTCTTATTGGTGGTATCCTACTGGGAATTGTCTCACACCCTACTTACACCCTTGGGTGTAAGTAGACATGGTTATTTTTGTTGTCGCAGGTTGGGTACAGTTTTTTTGTTCCAGTGGTTCGGGTTCCTAGCAGGTCCTTGGTGGTGAAGTCTTGTGGAGGTGGCTTAAGGGCGGTGCCCCTTGCCATGAGGGTTCTTGGGCTGTCCTTATTTGGATTTTTACCTTTGGTATAAACCTTTTGAGTTGTTTTAAGCCATGTAATTCAGTTCTGAATTTTTTTACAAGATTGTTTGGTTTGAAAAATCCATATTTGTTTCATTGGATTCTTTTGTTGTTTTATGTTTATAAACTCGGGTAAATCATTCCCAATTTTCATTTTATGATACCCGGGCACTTGTGCCAGCCTGTGGGGATTGGGAACGCCCTTCGGGTCATGCCATGGACCGGGTCGGGTGCCGATTTTAAAGGCGACCAGATTCGGTTCGTGACAAATATTTTATTTTATTTTATTTTATTAATTTTCCCGTGACATCACTCAACCCGAACGTCCGACGCGTTCCAAAGTTAAGTCATGCCTAGGGTAAACCCACACTCTAAACTCAAAAAATGCCTCAAATTTCTTACCTGGACCTCTATTTAATAGTTATTCCACTTTTTATTGAAAACTGCACATGTGTGATATTTAATATATTTAACATATTTTAAAAATTAATTTCGGGCACACCGGGCCTCAGAATCTCATGTCGTATCAGCACCTAGCTCTGAAATTAATCCATGCAATATTCCAAAGCAATATATATAAAAATCTATGTCATTTCATACAAATTGAATAAATTATAATTATTAAAAACTATTATTAATTAACTACTTCAATTTATTAATTATTATTAATTAGTTACAATTCACTAAGAATTATTAATAATAATTAATAGTTGTTTTTATTTATTTTATTAATAATTAATGGTTATCAATTAATTACTAATATTTATTTATTATTAGAAATTAATTATAGTTCATTAATAATTATTAATAATAAATATTATTTATTTTTATTAAATTTATTAATAATTATTAATTATTAATTGATTATTAATTAAATAATAATTATTTATACTAATTAGAAACTAAATAATTTTTTTAAAGGTGAGGACTTGGCCAATGCCAAGTCTCCTTTATTGAAAAATAAAAGATTACAAAAGTCTAAAATGGGACATTTTACAACGGTCTCTTTTGGAGAGATGTAACAGGTCAAAGGGAAGGATATCCAACTAGATGAGGCCATTGTTACCTACACCCATATTTGTTAGGCCATTAGCTACCATGTTTTATTCTCGATATGAATGAGTGATGATAAAGTCAATGGAATCTAGTAACTCGAGGAAATCCATCCACAAAACCATCAATCTCCATGAGAGGTGTGTGCTATTTTTATTGATTGCATACACTATATTCGTGGAGTCACTCTCCAACCATAGCTTAGACTAACCTATTTGTCTAGAAATGTTCACAACATTGATGACTCCAAGCATCTTGGATTCAAGTGAAAATGTAGTACCACAAGTACTGTAAAAGAAACCAAGGATGAACTCATTGTGATTTTTGAAAATAGTGTTGCACCCTGAGATGTCAGGATTATCTTTAGAAGCACCATCCATATTTACTTTGACCCAACCTAGGAACGGAACTACTACAAAATAGGACTTCAATGGTGCTATAATTGGCCTTTATCAATGCTAAAAAGGCACTGACTACTGGAGCATGGTTAAAATACCTAGGCTTTTAACAGCACTAGAAAATCACTGATAAATGGGTCCTTTATTAGTGCTTAAAAAATGTTGATAAAGGACCCCTTTATCAGTGATTTTAGAAGCATTGATAAATGACACCATTTATTAGCACTTTTATTTAGATCTGATAAAGGTACTCTTTATTAATGCTACTAAATGTACTCATAAAGGCATCCTTTATCAGTGTTTGTTGAAGCATTGATAAATGATGCCTTTATCGACGCATTTAGTAGCATTGATAAAGGGGTAAACTTCAATGTACTATTACAATATACTATAGTGTTTTGTTATAGCATAATGTAGTGTACTATTACAGCACACTACAACACTAGAAATAGGGCATACTGCAATTTCTTGTAACAACACACTGTAAAACCAGAAATTAGAAAAAATGGATAAAAATACAGAATTTAAATGAAATAAGATTTACAACACAAATACAAGAAAAAAAATATTATAGAGAAAAATAACACACTTGTATAAAAGAGAAAACCACCCCTGATAAAGTAAAATAATGCACCAATATAAGAAAAAACTAATGTTAGTAATAATAAAAATAAACAAATTAAATATAAAGTATTAATTTTAAACTAAACTTTGAGTCATGCCAAGAACATTGTGTATCGGATTGAGTTACAGTTGATTCTTGCACGTCACACCATTTATTGTTTTTCTTCAAGAATTATCTCTATGAAAATTAACTAAATAAGTATAATATAAAGATGATAAGTAAATTAATTATTTATTAGTAGATAGAATTATGAGAAAACAATTTAGGCTCATTTTCTCGGTTTTGGTGATGTGATGTGTGTTTTAAACTAAAATGACACTTATATATTGAAAATAAACACTTTGAGTCATACTAGTCACACCATGAATTGGATTGGAATGTGACTAATTAATGCACGTCCCAAATGACTTATTGATCATTTTCCTACAGTATCAAAACAATCTAAATTCATTTCTTTGGTTTTGAGTACGCCGCTTGTGTTTTTTACTAAAATGTCATTTTAAACTAGAAACACATACTTTGAGTCATACCGATCAATTCATGTGTGGGTTTGACATAAAGAATAATTCCTACACATAAAAAATGAATTATTAATCATTTATCTAAATTATTAAGAAAATCCTAGTGTGTTTTCTCAATTTTTAATGAGTGACACTTTTTGAACTAAAATGATGATTTTAAACTAATAACGGGCACTTTGAGTCATATCGGGCACATAGTGTATCAGATTTAGGTTTATCTGATTCCTACACATCAAAAATGACTTATGGATCATTTTATTAAATTATCAAAGTAATCATAATGTGTTTTCTCATTTTTTTAGTATGTCTGTTGTCTTTTTTACTAAAATTAATTCCAATTTTAAATAAAAGGATACACTTGGAGTCATATCGGTCACAGCATGTGTTAGATTGAGGTTAGGATGATTTATAAATGTCCCAAATGACTTATGTATTGTTTTTATAAATTATAAAATTTACATGAATGCATTTTCTCGATTTTAAGTATGCCACTTATGTTTTTTACTAAAATGTCATTTTAAACTGGAAACACAAACTTTGAGTCATACCGGTCACATCATGAGTGGGATTTATGTGAGACTAATTCCTACACATCACAAATGAATTATTAATCGTTATCCTAAATTATCAAGATGATATAATTACATTTTCTTGGCTTTTAGTGAGTGTCACTTTTTGAACTAAAATGTCAATTTTAAATTGATAACAGACACTTTGAGTCATACTGGGAACATCATATATCGTATTGAGACACAGATGATTCCTACAAGTCAAAAATGACTTATGAATCATTTTCATAAAGTATAAAAATAATATGAATGTGTTTTGTCAATTTTGAGTATGTAGGTTATCATTTTTACTAAAATTGATGTCAATTTTAAATAAAAAGATGCACTTGGAGTCATACCAGTCACCCTGTGTGTCAGATTGAGGTGAAGAAGATTTATATATGTCCCAAATAACTTATAGATAATTTTAATAAATTATAAAAACAATCTTAATGTGTTTTCTTAGTTTTGAGTGCGCCACTTTTATTTTTTACTAAAATGTCATTTTAAACTGGAAACACACGCTTTGAGTTATACCAGTCACATTGTGTGTGAGTTTGATGTGAGACTGATTAATACACATCACAAATGAATTATGAATCAGTTTTATAAATTATCAAGATAGTGTGAGTGTATTTTCTTCGTTTTCAGTGAGTGACGCTTTTTGAACTAAAATATCAATTTTAAACTAATAACAGATACTTTGAGTCATACCAGGAACATCATGTATCAGATTGAGGTGTAGATGATTCCTACATGCCAAAAATGACTTATGTATAATTTTAATAAAGTATAAAAAGAATTTGAATTCATTTTCTTGGTTTTGAGTATGTAAGTTTTCTTTTTTAGTAAAATTAATGTCAATTTTAAATAAAAAGACCCACTTCGAGTCATACTAGTCACACCATGTGTCAAATTGAGGTGTGTATGATTCCTATGTATCCTAAATGACTTATGGATATTTTTCATAAAGTGTCAAAATAATAATAATTTTTTTTCTTGTTTTTTATTATGTCACTTGTGTTTTTTATTGAAGTGTCATTTTAAACTAGAAACTCACACTTTGAGTCATACTAGTCATATCATGTGCCGGTTTTACATGAGACTAATTCATATACATAAAAAATGAATTATGACTTGTTTTTATAAATTATCAAGACAATATGATCATGTTTGATCAATTTCTAGTGAGTGATGTTTTGTGAACTTAAATGTCAACTAATAAGGGACACTTTGAGTCATACTGAGCACATCATGTATCAGATTTAGGTGTGGTTGATTCCTAAACATAAAAAATGACTTATGGGTCATTTTTATAAAGTATCAAATAATACAAATGAATTTTATTAGTTTTGAGTATATCAGTTGTCTGTTTTAGTAAAATTAATGTCAATTTTAAATAAAAAGATTCACTTAGAGTCATACATGTCACATCGTGAATCGGATTGAGGTGCGGCTAATTCATACACATATCAAATGACTTATGGATCATTTTACTGACATATCAAAACAATCCGAGTATGTTTTCTTAGTTTTTATTACGCCACTTGTGTTTTTTACTAAAATGTCATTTTAAACTGGAAACACACACTTTGAGTCATATCGGTCACATCATGTGATGGTTTGACCTAAGACTGATTCCAACACGTCAAAAATGACTTATGAATCATTTTCTTAAATTATCAAGACAATCCAAATGCATTTTTTCAATTTTCAATGAGTGATTTTTTGTGAACTTGAATGTCAATTTTAAACTGATAACGGACACTTTGAGTCATACCGAGTACATCGTGTATCAAATTGAGGTGTGATTGATTCCTACACATCACAAATGATGGATTTTTTACCAAAAGTATCCAAACAATCTTAATGTGTTTTCTTGGTTTTGAGTATGTGATGTTTGTTTTGAACTAAAATGTAAATTATAAACTAAAAACATACAGTTTGAGTCATACAAGTCACACCGTGCATCAAATTGAGTTATGACTGATTGAGTATGTGATGTGTGTTTTTCTTTCAACCATATGCACCAAGATATAAAAGATAGAAATTTTCCATTTCGATGGAATAAGAAACCTAATTCTACTTGAAATACCTCATCCAAAAGCACAATGTTCTCTCTTTTCTGGCTTATTGCAGACAATTGAAGAGAAAATATGAATTCCCAAAAGATATGTGCAAAAAAATTTATTAGATAAAAATGATAAGGAAATTAACTTAAAAATAGCAGATAAAATGGTGAAAATTTTAAATAAATAATCAATATGAATTCACTTTTTCATGATTTTGTATACATTTTTGACCCATTTCCTTGGTGTTATCTCATTTTCATCATCAAAGTCCAATCTCTCATGAGCATGAGCATCTTCAAAGTAACCACCCAAACTTGATAAAAAGAATCCACCTATATAATAAAACAATTATTATATTATTAATACTATAAATAAATAAATTAAACATTAATATTAAATAATATATTAATAAATTTCAATTTTAAACTGAAACCACACAATTTGAGTCATACTGGGTACACTGTGTATTGCATTGAGGTATGGTTGATTCCACCATGTCTTTTTATCCTATAATGAATTCAAAACTCTAGTTCATCTAACAATATTGTAGTTTGATAACCCATAATATTGAATGAACCAGAGAATAAAAAGAAAATTGCATCATCATGAGTGAATCATCCTTGTTGAGTACATGATCATAGTACAAGAGTGAGTCGTACTTGTTGAAAAATTCATTTATTCCTAGAAAACATTAACTATTAGTGTAAAATTATTAGTATTAATTTATTAAACTGAAATAAATATTTACATACGAGTTTTTATGGAACGTAATAAAATCTATCTTTCTCTTTCACCATTATAGAGAGTATAAACTCCATGATAAACCATTTACCATGTTTTAAGGAAAAAACTTCAGTGTGGCCCGTTATGTATTTTCAGAAGACACTAAACTTAATTATAAATTGTTTTCCCCTTTTTGACAATATTAAACATTAGTATATCCCTTTATAGCATCCAAATGACATCAAAATATAGTGCATCTGTTAAGTCTTCTTGGATTGGGATATAGATTAGTATATCCTTTTAAATATTCTGGGTGATGATAAACTCTAACATAACGTCATAATTATTTTTTCATAAAAATGGGAATACCCCTATTCTCAAGTTTTTTTATTAAGAATTATGAAGAGTTTTTTATTAATGAGCTTGCGAACATGGATCATTTTACATAATGAATGTCCACATGCATAATGAATGTTACTTATATGGATTTCACAAGAATTTTTGATATTATATCATGCATCTAATTGATGGTTGAATAACCCAAATAATCCCACCACCCACCAAAGTGAAACCACTGTATTGTTCTTTTCTGAAAATTCATGATTTAGTCGATGAAATTTCGTATTTATTTATTTTTTTTAGAGTTTTTGTATTAAGTTATTAGCTTCTTTTTCAAAGGGGTATTCGTTTGGATTTTTTATGATACATGATTTCATTTGAAGTGGGTTTTTCATTTTTGTGGATTTCTTCATAAATCAGTTTATTTTCATTTTATGTCATGTTTCCTTTGACACTAGCCCTCCTAAATGACCACAATCTCTCATTGTTTATTGTCCTCTAGTAATTCTATCATACACCCGACGACTTCGGTAGTTGATTACAAACATATTTATTCAAACATTTGAGTTGTATTATATACTTTTTTGATGATTGGATTGGTGTTTTATAACTCTAAAGTGACTATTGGATCCAATACTAAGACCCTTTCTTTGTAGTGTAGAGAATTCATGGGTAAGAAACTGCATTGGTTTTTTTTATTGATCAGTTTTTTCTTGGTGAGGGTTTTATTTCACACTTTAGTAATATTTTATAGTACTTGGAATGTTTTAATAGAAATTGTATCCTATGATAATCAGTTTGAAAAAAAATAATTGGTGTTTGTTTTGTTTCTAAAAAAAATACCTCCACTTAAATTCCTATATAAAATCACTTAAATAAGTGGTGAAAAACATTTTTCAATAATCCTCTTAAATCACTTGCATAATGGATCTTATCTTAATGGACAAGTTTTGTGCATGCTTTTCAACAATTATTATCAAACACAACCTTTGTATGATCCTCATTCTACTCCATTGACCAACAATTTTATTATTTTCAAGCCATTGCTTCATATCCTCCTCCACCTCGATCTCTGCCTCTACCTCCACCTCAACCTTAGTTCCAACTCTGACTTAACCTCTACCTCCACCTCTACCTGTTATATTGCCCAACAATTTTATTGTTTGTAGGTCATCACTTTTAAACCTATTGATTTCCTCTATAATACTTCTCCTTGAGAAACTGGTAAAAAATAATATATAAGCATTATGAAACTAATGCTTCACACCCGAAATATATTTCTAAGGTTATAGTTCATACTAGATCACAAACATAGTAGGTAATAACCTAAATTTTTTTATCAACAAGTAGTCTGACAACATGTATGATACCCACTCATCTCTAAACAAATTTACTTCTTGTTTTGAGTATTAAGGTTATTAGAAATCTTAATAGTACTGAGAAAATATAAATAGATAAATGATTAAGAAATATATTTAATGAAATTTTAATTACCTTCGAAAATTACCATTTTGGGGATATTGGTCTTTTAATTGTTTATGATCTCTCTTATAAATTTTTAAACATAATAACCAAAATCATTTCCATTATCTTGCTTTGGAAATTGTAGAAACATTGACCAAAATAAGTAAATTGTTTTGAAATATGTTTTTATAGTTAAATATTTCTATATATACCTTAATTTTTTCCATTTGTAGTAATCCATAGGCTTTATATGTTCAAACACCAACTTCATTCCATGATTTAGCCTATATTTAGTTACTACCCAATCATAATAAAACTCTTATTAAAACATAGAATGAAACATATAATTTTAATTTTATCTATAAAATGTTGATTGCAATGTATTAAAAATTCACAATACACATCATTTGTGGTCATTTTGTTGGATATCCATTCATTGTAACCAAAAAATAAATATTTGGGGTATCCAGATTGACTGCGATCAGAATATAGTGCTGCCTAAAAAAACAAAAAAACAAATAAGTAATAAAAAAAACTAAAAATATATTTTATTTAATTAGATTGTATAGTTTTACTTCTGCATTATAGTCATCAAAAAGGGTTTGTTGTTTGATATTTTTTTGCTAAAAATCTTCAAAAAACTCATCTCTTTTCTTCTCAATTTCTTTCTTATCCAAAGTAATCTTTTATGTAGAAATGATACAGGGATTAATGAATCCAAATCATGCTTCACATAGTTTTCCCTTTATATAGTATTAATATAAATGCCTATAGAAAATATGAATAGTTATTAACTTTAATAAACACATTAGCTCACTATTTGGATAGAAATATTATGAAAATGTACCTTATGTATGTATTCACAACTGAGGTCTCAACCATTCATTCTTGAGAATCTCATTTATACTCTCAAGACCAATTACATTTATCATGAAAGTTCCATATATTTATTTTTCATATGGAATTTAAGACATATTTTCTTCTTTAAATGTGGTCTATACATGAAGTTGTAATGATAATAAATGTTTCTCTAGACTGGTGGGGAGAAGGTACTCCCAAAAGGTCGTTTTTATTTCTTGGTCAATTCACTATATCATCTTGATCTGACCTTCTGTTTCCCCATTGTTTTATCCATATGTAATAGAATACCTCACTTCAGACCTTTTTTTATCAGTTGTTATAGGTTTTTCATATGAAAAAAATTATTAAAGACATACCTCATGTATCTTTATAATATTAGATGACCATGCTGTGAAAGTTCCAATAGTATCATTAACCATTTTAATATTAGAATCATCAAGTGGAATAAGCAACTCAGCAGTCAGCTCATGAGCTACATAAATCCCCACTCTCATGTGATATTTTGGGAGGTTTTTCTGGTGTAGCTTGTCTCTAAGGATATTATAAATTGTACCCCTCACAACAAGGTTGTGTGTGGGTGTTGATAGATAAAAAACACATATAATTATACCCTGAAGAATTTTAGTAATATAAAATTATCAAAAGTTGTTTTATTCACATTTAAGATAAAGATTAATGAAAAAATTTATTACATCAAGTAAGGTATGAATTCAAGGGGAATGACTATCCTCAAATCTAGTGGGTTCATTTGGTTCATGTTCAGATCTTTGTTCCACCACCGGTTCCCTTTGATCATTTCTCATAAATTAGTATGCCAAATCAGACTGGGCAATAATATCTTACAAAGAATCTATTTGTGTTTGCAATCCTTTCACCATATTATATGTATGTTCATGTGGTTTTTTCTTATAAAAATATGTTCTAGGAGACACTCTAAAACCTAATCCTCCAACTTGACCATATTTTTCTAGCCACTTCAAAGCTAATGAAAGTAGTTTTTCTTCTGGTATAGTCACTGTCGATTATTGTATCTAAACTATAGAAAAAATATTAACATAAATAGATATTTTTTTATAATACTATTATAAAGAATAACTAATTACTATTATTTCATACTTACACATGTATCCCATACTGCTTTTTTGTTTTCATCTACTAGTTTACCCTCCTTATTTACATGATCCTCCTTCCATATCACATGATGTGGGATGGAAGTGGCATCGGATTTTGATTTAACAATATGCATATAAACAAAAGAACATATGTTGTTTCATATCACATAAAACTTTTATTGTTGATTTAAAGTACATACCAATTTCTTATCTAGTGAAGTTTACCCTATCCTTGCTTTGTGATAGGGGTACATTGTATTTGATGCACATTCTTTATTTTCATCACTCTTTTTTTGTTTCATAAATTAAAATTTTTGAATCAAATTGGATAAAAAATAATTTCAAATAATACATTATCGACTTCAATGCACCTAAAATGATTTCTCATTATGATGAATAATGAAAGTAGTCCATGATTCATGCTTTATAATGTGTTCATAACTGACTAGTGGGTGGGGATTTACTTTCCCCTCAATATCCCTAAGATGTAAATTGGTAAGAAGAGTCAGAAAGCCTCTATGTTCTCTTCCGATGGTCATTAAGACTAATTTATTATAGAAATATTCTAAAATAAATTAACTCTCTAAGGAATAATGAAAATTAAATCAACTTTTCATTATATAATTTTTTGGTGAAATCGAGAAAGTATATCGTAACATTAACGTTATATCTTTCCAAAGGGTTTCCTTTTTGTAGGCTCTATGTGGCACCACGAATCAATATAAATCAGCACATTAATCACTATTGTGACCCCAATATAACTAATGAACATTGACTTATTGGGGTCAATAGTTTTTTTGCGCTGATTCTAACTAACCTCAAATTTTATACTCTTAATTATTGCCTTGATAATTTTATTCAACATTGTGATGTTACATCATTGTTTATTTTTTTCATCAACATGTTTTTGACCCCCTAATAGTTCTGTAGTTTCATCATCAACAGTCTGTTCTTCCTTAGGATTGGTAACATCATCATGTGCAGAATACATTTTTTACATGGGTGGTCAAACATTTAATTTGTATTGAATAAAAACAACATAAACAAAAACAAATGATTTTAGAATGGTCATATGCATGATCTATTACAAACTTGATGAACTCATTAACCCCATCTATATACTCTTTTGGAAAATTATTAGCATGCATCCATTTTGAATGAAATGGGTAATTGAAATTAAGGGAAGAATTAATCCACTGTGGTAGGTGTTATCCACTAAGTTCATCCAAAGGTGAAAGTTATAGACAATTATCATCCTCATCATCTTCATCCCCTGAACAGTTATTATTGAAATTTGTTTCTTGTGACTCATCCTCCATCTCTTCAAGATATACACCTATGTTTCTTGAACTAATCTGAGATGGGAGATGATTTTAGATTACTACTGCTCAGAGTAGTTGAAGCAACATATAAGAGATGGGGGATGAGTCTCAAGAAACAAAATTAAATAATAACTGTTTTGGGGATGATGTTGGTGGGGATGACATTTTCTGCCTTAAAACTTTTTAAATTTCCATATATTAATTTAAAATTTAAAATATCATCTCAAAATGCTAAAAGTTCTCTAAAACTGTGGTGAGAACATCAACTCATCTCCACTGATCTGTACTGACTCTAATCTATGTTACTAGTCCTTTTCCCTCACCAGTATCTAAAATATAAGATCTCTATATCCATTTAGGTTTATGTGTAGGGTGTGAGTCTAAAAATAAACAAGAAAATACTAACAGGGCCCCTAAAATACACAACAATGCATATATTCGAGTATATGTTCAAAGTAGTAACACTCAAAATACATATTTAATTAAAGTCATTGTGTACTAACCAAGACACCATGATAATCAAATGTACCCATTTCATTTCATACCAATGAATTATATTAATCATACTATAAGTTTATACCATGGTTGTTCCCTAACATTCAAATCATTTTACTAATAATAGGTTAACATTTTAATCATAAGAGGAGAAAAAATTATTTATCTCCCTCTAGAAATAACCACATCACAGTTACCATGAGATTCGACCTCATACCCCTAGCATCCAAGACTATCCCTCTGGGATAACCATCACATGTACTTATTACATCCAAATCATGAAATGGGTATAACATAGCCAATTTTCTTAGGAAGATAATTTGGAATATAGGGAAGTCTTAAAATAATTGGTTCCCTTAGGAAAGAACCTCATAATGGGTTCCATAATACATTAGTTAAACCAAACTTCTGAAAACCCATAAAGAAGAACAAACAACACAAATGTCACATCACCCTCACCCTAGCCCTTGATGAATCACTAACATGTCTATAGTAACACACATTCTAACATACCATACATAAACCTCACATAGTATCCATCATATTATAATTTATGATAAAAATTATTTTTATCACATCCATTCATGTATTTCTTGTATAAAAATATTGTAATCATACAGTGAGAGGTATATTAAAAATCATTTCAAATAATATCAAGTAATTATTCAAAGAAAATATTTTAAGGCAAGATTCATCAAAATTTAACAAAAAAAATTAGTTACATATTACGTTTAATACAATAATTTTCAAAAAAACTCTAGGGAAAGAATTATTAAATGAGTAAATAAAAAACAATAGTTAAATAGTCAATAAAAAATGTATACAAAGATAAAAATGAAAACTTACTAGATAAAAATCACAGAATTTTTCCATTTACGAAAATTATAATGTCTAAAAAAATCATGTTACATTTTATAATAATTAATATATTTCCTTTAGTCAAAAAATTATTTATAAATGTGTATTGGTTTATTTACAATATAAATATTATTAAAACCATATTTTTTTTTTGATTAAAGTGAAATAATTTGAAGAATATATTTATCCTATCAACATATATATATATATATATTATAAACCATTTCATCTGAAAAATAAAATTTTAAATACATATATAAAAACTATAACTAATATGGTATTATAAACATCAAATTCTTTAATTGAATAATAAAACAGGATAATCACTTAGATATTTCTATTATAGCATGTGTAATACATAATAATTTATCAAGATTATATATAACCCATGCTTTCTCAAATATAACAAAATTATAACCATTCAATGTCATTGATTGTGTTTAAAACCAATATAAACCCCTTATTAATGGTGTTATTTAATTATTATGGAATTATTTAAATCATGAATAAGATATTTCAATGGTTAAAAAACAATAAATTCTCTATTTTCAAAAAATACTCTAAAATGTATACATTATAAACTCTTACATATCCTATATGATCTAAATATTGTGAAATTAATATAGATAAACTTATCATTAAAGGAAATAATGAAGTGATTTATATATTTAATGAGAAACTATTTTTTACATCTAATTAGAACAAAAAACTAAAGAAAATTTTGTTTCAAAAACAAAATAAAACCTAGCACTTATTATTTTAAAAAAATATGTTTATCTCATGTATACTCTAAACCCACTCATATTCAAAAATAATCTAAATGAAATTTTAATTATGGATTCTAACATTTTACATTTCAAAAATATAATTCTCTAAACATAAGTGTTTATTTTTTATCAATTTAATAGAAAAACAAAAAAAATAGAAAATACCATAAAATTAAATAATAGAAGGTGAGGATCAATATTTTTTGAACGAAATTTTCATTAAAAACATCACATTAAATTGAAATTAGTATAATATTAACATATTTATATAAATAAATATGCCTATAAATGTATAATTATTTTTAAAAAAGTAAAAAACTTGTGAAATACAAATCATGGTGGCCTATAATAGTGTAATTTGAGGGAATTAGGATTCTTGTATCATTAACAAACATCACAGAGAGACCTAAATCCGTGGAAAATATACATGGAAACCTTGGTCCTTCTAACTAAAGATTTCATGTCTGAATCCATATTTTGTTATATAATATTTTTGGGGAAACTCAAATGATTATAATAAACACCATTGAACAACATATTAAGTAGGTAATTGGACAATTGGTTGTAGTTTGCGATAAAAACATGTTTTGAAAAATGAAGAGTCAATTATAGAAATTGATGGGATGATTCCTTTATCTATTCTCAATAATATTCTAAACCAAACATCCTTTACTTACTCTATAACAGAAGATCTCGCTCAATGAGAATCTACAAGGACTGTAATTATGGAAAGAATGAGTCCCCAAAACTATATGTGAAGCACACAACCCATTTCCATTTTCCATCACTAAAATATCTATTATTGTCCAATATGATATTTATGATATGCAGTGACCATGTAGCATTTGATAAATGATCAAAGGGAATGTTCAGTAGAGCAATGTGGACAGTGGTGATAGTGATATCGCTAGCAATGGAAAGAGTCGTGGGTGAAGATGGTGATAAAAATGACAACAACGAGGAATAATGAGAGAGGCTAATCGTGAATAGAGTTGTGGGAGAAGAAAATTAGGGTTCGTCATGGCTGATAACACCATAAAAACACAAACTGTGGAACCCAAACAAGAAATCAATGAGAGAGGAAAAGGAGAAAATAACATACCTTGGATTCTAGCCTTGATTCGTCCAAGAGAATGTAGAAGAGGAGCATCGACAGTAGGGGAGTTCTGTGAGAGCTTGATAATCGCGACTAAATGAGTCACAGTTAGAGTTCCTTTAAATAGATCGGGGAAACTTTTATCAGCGATTCTAAAAAAGCATTGATAAAGATACCTTTTATCAATGCTAAATTAATAAGTACTGATAAAGATGCCTTTTATTAGTGTTAAAAAAATGCTGATAAATGATTTATAATTATAATTATAAATAAAAAATATATAAATATATTTTTATAATTATAGATTTATTTATTATAATTTTATAATTATTTCAATATATATTTATATATTTATAATTACATAAATAGTTTTTTTAATTATATTTTTTAATTAAAATTATAAATATATAATTTTTTAAATATAATAAATATACATTTATAAATATATTTATAAATAAATATATTAGTAAATATATTTATATTTATTTATTTATAATTATAAATATATTTATATCATTATATATATTTATATAATTATATATATTTTTAATAAATATACATAAATATTGTAAATATATTTATTATAATTTTATAATTATTTAAATATGTATTTATTTATTTATAAATATATGAGTACTTTTAAAAAAATATTTATATATTTATATCATTATATATATTTATATAATTATATATATATATATATATAAATATTAATATTAATATAAATTTGAATATAAATATAGTATATTCATTATTTAAATAAATTTATTATAATTTTATAATTATTTAAATATATTTATTTATTTATTTATAATTATATAAATAATTTTTTTAAAATAATATTTATTTATTTATCCTTATAAATATATAAATTTATAAATATAGTAAATATATATTTATAAATATATTTATTTATAAATATTTATTTACAAATATTTATTTATAAATATATTTTTAACATTATTAATGAATATATAATCTTAAATACATGCATTTTAAAAATGAGTGAAATTGAATAATTAGAAATGAGTACACTTGTAGGGATGGGAGGGGGTGGCGAGAGCTTCTCGCTCCACCCGGATGGCGATTAGGGCTTCAGTATGGTGACTCCGAGTCTTCTGGCTAAAGTTTTCCTCATCCATGGGCGATTTGATTCCCACAAACATGTTTCCTCTGGAATGGATAATCAGGAGATCATTTGTAGAGGGGTAAAGGTGGATAACAAGTTGGATGAGGTTACCGCCAATAGGTCTTTCTCTCTCTTTAAGGGGTCTGCTATTGGAGGGCTACACTGCAAGGGTAATGTTTCCTTTGTCAAAGCGAATCTGGATTCTATTTCGGAGTGCTTGGAAATTGGTATGTTTTATATAATTGTGCGATTGATTTTTTCCAAGGGATCCAAACCTTTGAAAATTAATGATTTGGTCGATCGCCTGTCGAGCATCTGGGGTTTTACCAACTGGAAGTGTGTTTCTTTGGGTAGAGGATATTCCATATGTCCTTTCCATCTGATGATTTGAAGATGAGGTCCTAGAGTCTAGGATCAATTTCACTCAAATGAGACATCCTTCACATCCATGAATGGGGTCATAATTTCAATCCCTTAGAGGTTATAAATTCCTGTGTCCAGTTGTGGGTTAAGGTTTATGGACTGAGCTAGGTATTCTGGCACCCCCAGAATACTATATGGCATCACTTCGGTGATTAGAGTGCCCATAAAGATGGACAAAGAAACCAAATTGATGAGATATGTTCATTTCACTTGGTTTTTGGTGGAAGTTGACATGTTCTATACTCTTATTGATAGGGTATTCCTTTCAATGGATGAAGATGAATTCAATCTGTGCATTGAGTATGAGAATGTTCCTTGATTTTGTTCAGAATGTAAGAGAATTGTCCATGAGGCATCAAATTGTAAAATATCTCTATTGTGTTCTTATTTCTATGGTAAAGGACATGAGTAAAGTTTATGTTTTAAAAATAATAGGGGTTAGAAGATTGGACTATATAGTACTTCCAGAAATCCTAGGCTTGCTCAGTCGCAACATGCTGTGAAGCAATCGACTGGTCTGGATTGTCTTGTTGGGGCTAGGTTTGTTAAGTCTACTCAGGTGGAGGCCACCCCCAAAAATAAGAGATTGTTCATGATGCTATAGAGAAAAGTAGTGGGGATACCCTACTGGTTTTAAAATGGTTGGATTTAATGAGCATCATGCAACAAAGTCTTGGACTAATGTTGCCAAAGAGGACTCAGATTCTAATGTTCAATATTTTAATGAAGTAGCTACATAAGAATTAGCAGATCAATAGATAATTCATGAACAAATAATTTCTTCAAAATCCCATAAGGTCAAGCAAAAAATTAATATTTAGATACCTTCAAATTCAAAGTCTTGTATTATCACTCATAAGTAGAATAAGGCTGATAATTCCTAGGCTAGTGCTACGATAAAGGCTTCTGAATCTCCAATGAAAAGTATTACTACTACTACTAATTTTGATAAGGATCTTAGATCTTTTTCCGATGTTCTGAAAAGTACCGTTACATTGAATATGTCTGATGTTGGGGTGCATATGATAAGTGCTCCGTGTATGGAAGGATCTCCAACTGCAGACTCTCAATGGGTTGATTCAGGTGCTCAGCCTATTGAACCAATTGTTACTCTTCCACAGATTGGTAGGGATGATTTTAATGAGGGGTTTGATGATGGTCTTTTTTCCTCTGAGCAGTAGGCATTTACTGCAGCTGCTTATGCTTTGGAAGCTAAGGATATATTCTCATCAAGGGAAAAAAACATTATAGCTTTGGAAGCTTCTCTTCCTGCTCTATAGAATGGGGATACTGATTTTCTTATGGTGAGTGAAATTAGTGATATTCCTTGCAGCAATGTGGAGGCTCATAGAACAAGTGGTCCAAATGGAAAGAAGGGACTTTCATCCAAGGTCTTATTTGATAATGATGGTTTCCAATTCATTCCCTTTAGAAAGTTTAGATCCAGCTCTTCTCATCTTGGACAGCCTTTGAGGGACATGAATTTGGTACCTTGCATGTTGCCTACTCAATCTGAGTCTCCACTAAGCTCATGAAAGTAGGTTTCTACTATCCTTCCCGATGACTCATATAGCCCTGCTGTTAAAATTGCACAGGGATTGGAAACATCATGTAAGGAGTAGGTGGAAAGTGGGAAAAATGTTGAGAAGTAGTTTTTCCCTTTTAGATTGGGAATCTGATTGTTTCTCCCAATTTTAGCAGTGTTGAGAATGTGGAGTGGGATCATCCACCCCATTTTAATGATTTAATAAAAAAATACATAGGTTTCCTTTGGCAGAGCATCTGATGAAGAATGTGATTCTACATGGGAAAAGAATTCAAACATTGTAACCATGGTGGGCCAGGAATGTGAAAGGACCATTGTAGGCATCGACAAAGAAGCGACTAAATGGTACTTATCACAACTTGAGGTAACCTTCTCATCAATGGAGTCAGAGGTATTTGGATACAATGATTATATAGCAGTTCAGGGGTAATTATCTATTAACTTTGAATATGGACTCCGCTCTAATCTAGAAATGGAGTTTCGAGATATATCTTGGAAATTCATGATATGCTCCACTATAGAGGCTTCATCCACATCATCATCAAATGAAGAATGTGTGGCCCCTCAAAGGGTCAAGTCATGGTGGCATAGTCGACACCCAAAGGGTAGTGGATGATATCTAAGGAACATGGGATCTAAATGATATATTTATTTCTTTCAATTGTGAGCATGTTATGTTTTGCTAACTTGATCACTCCTCCCTTGTACTTTTTCATTTTATTAATAAATTTTGGGGTTATGGATATGGATTTTCCAAATCCAGGGCTAAGTTGTTTTGGAAAAATGAGTACACTTTAAAAATATTGAAAAAAATGATAAGTTTTATTAATTAAATATAAATTATTAAAAAATATGGATGTATATTGAAGTAAAGATGAATGCATATAGAAAATAATAAAACATAGTAAATAAATATATATAAATAAATAATATAAAGTTATTAAATTCAAAATAAAAATAAATAATATTAAAAATGAATAAATAATACATAAATATAATATTATTATAAATAAATAAATAAAATTTACTGATTAAAAACATAATATATTAAATGTATCATGTTATAATGAAATTCTAAAATATACTAAAATTTGAATAAATTACATAAATATTAGTTGTATGTGTTTCTTGTAGGATCGAAATAAGAATGTAGATGCTCAATATACAAGAGGGGGGTGAATTGTATACTTTAAAAAATCCTTTGGAACCTTTAAGAGTTAAGTTTAATAGGGTTAAACAAACATTCACAAGACCTCTTAAAGAAACCTTTTCTATTTTTCTTAAAAGAAATATTCTATCTTAAAGCGTATAGAATCTGTAATACAATCAGAGTAACATAATTACAAAGTATGAGAAATTTATACTTTCTAAATTTAACAAAGTTAAGATACAGTAGTGGAATTAAAACAACTTGTAAAAGAAAACAAGTAACAATAGGATTATTTTAACCCAAATATAAGAGTATCCAACAACCTTTGATAGAGGTTCCTTGATTTATACTTTCAATAAAGTTTGTCTTACCCAAACCCAGGTAATCCTTCAATCCAAAGATCAGTATCTGTCTTGCTATCCCCGCAAGCCCTTGATTTAGAAGGAAATCGGAACCTCTATCTTCCAAACCTGGAAGTCCACAATCAGCATGATCGGATTCTACACTAAGCAAGTCTGAACAAGTTGTTTACTCCTAAACAAGTTTTTTACAGCATCTGCATGAAGCACTGAGAGTTGTAAGAGCCTCTCTCACTAGAAATCACTTCACCATTATTTCACATGTATCAAGTTCATCCACTCTATACAATGTGAAATTGTACTTTTCTCGTTCAAATTAGCTTGTATTTATAGGAAAAATTTCCCAACGGTCGACTCCTCTACAACAGTCATATTTTCCTCAAATTTCGGAGGGACCTCGACATGTGGAAAACATACAACAGTTAGTTTGTAACAGATTTTATGACATCGTTTCAAGTAACAGAAACGATGTTAGGTTAAAGGTAAATGTTAAGTATAAGAAAACTTGGAATCTGATATCATTGGAATGATACATTAGACAACTCTAACATTATCAAGAAAACATAATCTTAAGAAATTAGGAAAACAGATTCCTAGAAATAACATTCTCAATAAAATGGAATCATAAAATCAGAGTCACAAATACACCGGATTCGATATCATGAATATCAACATCATATATACACCGGATTCGGTATTGAAAGTCGGCATCAGATATACACCGGATTCGGTATTGACAATCGACATCATATATACACCATATTCGGTATTGAAAATCAGCATCACATATACACCAGATTCAGTATTGGAAATCGGCATCAGATATACACCGGATTCGGAATTGAAAAACTGAATCACATATACATCGGATTCAGAATTGAAAAACTGAATCACATATACACTGGATTCAGAATTGAAAAACTAAATCACATATACACCGGATTCGGAATCATAAAAACTAAATCACATATATACCGGATTCAGAATCATAAAAAATGAATCACATAATCATAATGATAGATCTTGAAAAAAAAATAACTGAACGGAAAATCATAATGAAAGATCTGTAAGTCTAACAGAATGGAAAAAACGTAATGATATATCTGTAATCATAACAGAATGACAATTCTGGATCTTAAGAAAAATAACAGAACTTAAAAAATATTCAGAACTTAAGAAGAAGTGTGTGATTTTCAAAACATAAAACCCTAAGGATTTGAGAAGTCATAAGATATCCTTATTGACTCAACAATCTCCCCCTTTTTGGAAATCACAAACAACTTTGCTAAGGAAGAATATATTGACCTAGATAAACAAGTAAGAAAAACTTATCTCCCCCTTTGAATGAGATTATGAATACGAATAACTCCCCCTTAGGTCATGTTTCCCAAGGATCATATTCTTGATCTTTAAAGTCTGGGTTTTATTAAGGAAATAACTTCCCCTTAGATAAACATATCTTCTTAAAAGAAAAATCCCCCTTACTTGGACATTTTTCTTTCTTGCCAAACTCCCCCTTAATAGATTCTCCTACTCAGAGATTAAAATATTCCGTTAAATAAATTCTCCCCCTTTGTGATTCTCAAAAAGAGGGAAAGGAATGAAGAAGTATAAGATGTACCTGAAAGGTTAAGAAATCAGACATCTGAAAACAAAAGAAAGATATGCAAGAAATTTCTAAAAAAAATTACATTACAACAAAATATTGGAATGTAAAAAAAATCATCCTCTCTTTTTCTGTTGGGACAATATCTTCTTTATCAAGGCTTTGAGCATTTTGACTTCCTTATGATCATCTTGAAACTTCTTCAGAAAGATTTCCTGATCATGATTCTTCTTTTCTAAAGCCAAAATCCTTTCTTCTTGAGTAGTAACCATTTTCTCTAATTTAGATTTGACTTCCTTTTCACTGATAACAGATCGGGCAACAGAATTGAGTTGACTACCCTTCTCAGATATTACAGCCTTAACCTTGTTGAGCTCAGATTCACAGGTATTAAAAGCTCCCTTTGTTGAATCTATGAAATCACCAACCTGCCTGAGCTCTTCATTGATGTTTTTGGTGCTGTTATAGACTTTATTACAAGTCACCTTCTGAGCCTTGTAATCAATAAAAAGATTACTAAAGACTCCTTATTTCTTGACAACCATGTCCATAAGCATATTTTTCAATTCCGTCTTTTGGTTCAGGGTTTATTGCATCATTTGACTCTAGGAATCTATGTTTTCAAGAACCAGAATGGTACTGACCAACTTCCTCAAATATAGCTTAACAAAATCATTTTCAATAGATGAAGAGGACTTGGTTCCTGAAACATCTTTTCCTTTCTCAAATCCTCTTGGAGTTAAGGAATCTTGTCTCTCTATTCCCTTAGAGGACTTCTGAGGCGTTTCTTTATCAGATGAGGAAATCATGATACTCTTTCCTGTGTCAAGATTTCGAACCGGGGATTGTTCATCTGATACATGGATAACATTAATATCTTCCGGTTCATCTTCGTTCTCTTGAAAATCTTCTTATTCTACACCCTGGTATTCAACTTCTTCTTTTTCTTCTTCTTCTACATCAGTTTATTCCTCAACTTCTACCTCTTCCTCAACTTCTACCTCTTTCTCAACTTCTTCCTCAATCTCTTCTTCCAGTTGTTCTCCAAATTTTTCTATTGAAACAGATTTGGAAACTAAACTCAAAGGAGTTCCAACATAATCTTCCAATTCTCTTAAAACATCATCATCATCTTCTTGGATTATCTGATCTTCTACTTCTTGAATAGGTTCTGATAAAGATAGAACTGTCTTGACTTTCTAGATTTCTGGAGTGGCCACTGATTTCTTATGAGGTTCCAGAACTTGTTGAGATTTATTCTCTACAAATTTTAGTAGAGAATGACATACTTGAGCATCCACGATTTTTTTTATTCAGGATCTTCTCATTCTTTTCTTTTTCAAGATTTTCAGCTTGCTTGACTTTCAAATCCTTAGACTCCACGGTATTCAAGCCAAAATAAGGATCTCCTTCTTTTCTAGTTTCTTCCATTTCTCTACACTTTTCAACTGGTGCATCTGAAAAGGATTTTGGTTTATTTGCAGGAGGAGGTGCTGATACTGGAACAGGAGGAACTGGTACTGGTAAGCTCGGTTCTTCAAGTTTTCTCTTCTTAGATACCGGCTTTGAAGATTTCAGAACATCACCCTTGTCCTGAACAACTATTTCTTCAAAGTTTTTTGATTTGAGGTTAAACTCTACCTTTATCCTCCTTAGAGTGTAATCACTTAGCAGAAAAATCTTGAACGGCTTCGAGACTAATCGGCATGGAACATTCATCTCTTGAAGACACATAACTATTATCCTCGAAATAGTTGTTGGGTACATAAGGATCTGAGATTTGATAGACCCGCCTTTAATTTCTTGGATGGTGAGAAAGATGTACTTCACCAAGTTGATCTTCCTTAGGTTGACAAGGAAATCTAAGAAAAAGACATCACGTATCTTCAAATAATCCTTATCTCCCTTCCTTGGAATAAGAAATCCTTGCATCCATAGAGAAACCATTTTTTGATTTGTTGACAGATTCATGATTTTCGAATTCTTAACAAATTTGAGACCAAGAAAATCCAAAGCCTTAGCTTTCTCAAAAGAACCTTATTTCTCAGGAAGTTTCTGAGAGCAAAGAAGAGCTTACCCTTCATACTCTATATTAAGAACATTTGCTGCCTACTTGTAAGGAACTGTATATGAACACTTGAACTTAAACAAGTCCTTACCATCCTTTTGAAAGAAAGAAACAGATTCATAGAATTGAACAAGCAGGTCAGGATAAACTGGATCCTGAGATTTCTCCTTGGCCACACAAATGCTTTCCCATCCATTAGTTCTTATTACCTTAGAAATAAGGGAGTCATATTTTTCAAAGAACGTTGGAAAGACTATCCTTTCCCTAAATATTGACCAGTCCTTTATCTCCTTACTAACTGACATTTGATCTGCTGATGATTCCAGAGTCATTAAAGGTGAAGGAGAAGTTCGTAACCAAATCTTTGATGGCAGCTGAGTTTCGGCACTAAAAATAGTAAGGATGGTTCGATACTTGAGATAGAGACACCCCTTATATATAAATAACTACGACTTTTCAACTTCCATAAGATGATCAAACGGTTGAGGATAATATGATCTGATCTGACGGTTGAGAATGGATGTTTGAAAAATGAATTCTGATCTCTTAAAGTAAGGTAAACCAATGTTTAAGAAGTTTGGAAATACCAACAACTAAAACTTAGCATAAGAAAATAAAGAAACAGAAAGATTACCTTTTGGAAACTTGTGAAGAATTTATCGGTATTAAGAATTTTCTTGGAAATTTTTAAATCCGACATTTTAATTCTGAACTTTTGAAATTCGAACTTTTCAAATCCGAACTTTTCAAATTCGAACTTTTCAAATCCAAACTTTTCAAATCTGAACTTTTCAAATCTGAACTTTTCAAATCTGAACTTTTCAAATCTGAAATAAAATTTAAGGAAAAAATAAACAAACATATGTACTCCCCCTGAAATAAGGATTAACTTAATGTTAGGAGATGATTTAAACAAGAAGTATATATGAATGATTACCTTATAGAAATCATTCCTAGCTTCTATTTAATGTATTTAAATCTATCGGAAGTTAGAGGCTTTGTGAAAATAACAGCAAGTTGCTCTTGTGTTCCAATGAATTGAAGAATAATATCTCCTTTAAGTGTATGATCCCTAAGAAAGTAATGTCTAATATCTATGTGTTTTGCACGAGAGTGATGTGCAGGGTTTTTACTTAGGTAAATGGCACTTGTGTTATCACACATAATTTGAGTCTTAGTAAAACTCATACCATAGTCTATGAGTATGTGTTTCATCCACAACACATGAGCACAAGAACTTCCAACTGCTACATATTCAGCTTCAGTAGTGGAAAGTGCCACAGAGTGTTGTTTCTTGCAACACTAAGAAACTAAGGAATCTCTTAGGAAATGAAAAGTTTCGGATGTACTTTTTCTATCCATTTTATAACCACCAAAGTCAGCAACTGAAAAACTTTTAAGTTAAAAAACATTTCCAAAGGAATAAAATAGTCCCAAATCTAAAGTTCCCTTTAAATACTAGAAATTTATTTTCACAGCTTTTAAATGGGATTATTTAGGATTTGTTTGAAATCTTTCACATAAGCATAAATAAAACATTAAGTCGGGTCAACTAGTTATTAAGTACAATAAACTTTCTATCATCCCTCTATAAGATGTTTGGTCTACAGGTTTCCCTGCTTCATCAATATCAAGAGTATTAGAGGTTCCAATAGGAGTACTTATACTCTTAGTGTTGTCATACCCGAACTTCTTTAGAAGATATTTGATATAATTATATTGAGATATTTAAGTTCCCTCTGGTTTTTGAGAAATTTGAAAACCAAGAAAAAATGTTAACTCACCCATCATGCTCATCTCAGACTCATATTTCATAAGATTCGCGAAGGAATCATTTAAGGATTACTGAGTTGATCCAAAGATGATGTCATCGACATAAATTTGAACAATCAAAATGTCTTTATTATTTTTCTTAATAAAAATGGTTGGATCAGCAGTTCCCTTAACATAGTTATTTTGAATCAAAACTCCTGAAAGTCTATCATACCAAGCTTTAGGGGCTTGTTTGAGTCCATATAGATATTTGGTAAGTTTATAAACATGATTGGGATATTTTTTATCTTCAAATATAGGGGGTTGATCTACATAGACTTCCTCCTGTACATAATCGTTAAGAAAATCACACTTCACATCCATTTGATAAAGTTTAAAATTAAAGAATGCTGCAAAGGATAGAATAATACGAATAGACTCAAGTCTTGCTACAGGAGAATAAGTTTCTTCAAAGTCTATGCCTTCTTGTTGATTATAGACTTTTGCAACCAATCTTGCTTTATTTCTAAAAATGACTCCATTTTCATCGCATTTGTTTCTAAAAACCCATTTTATTCCAATAATAGACGTTTCCTTAGATTTTTCAACCAAGGTCCAAACTTTATTCCTTACAATTTCATTGAGTTCATCTTGCATAGCCTTAATCCAATCTTCATCACCCAAGGCTTCTTCAGGAGTCTTTGGTTCAAATTGGGAAATAAATGCAACATGTTCAACTTCATTCCTTAAATAACTTCTAGTTCTTACTGGTTGATTAACATTTCCAATGATATTATCGCTAGGATGATTCCTAAGTAACAACTGGCTTGGATTTTGAAATTCATGTTCATCAAAATAAGGTAGAAAATATTCAGGAGTAAATGTTTCATCAACATTTTCTTCAACATTAACCTTGTCTGAAAAATCTTCTATCAAAGGTTGGTGATCAGTTTTAGAGAATATATCAGAAAAGGATTCAGGTTGTTTGAAAACAAAAGGATCATTTTCATTATAATTAATATGTACTGTCTCTTCAACAGTACAAGTGTTTTTATTAAAAACTCTATATTCCTTAGAGTTTAGTAGAATAACCTAAGAAAATTCCTTCATCGGATTTGGGTGCAAATTTATGTAAGTTATCCTTGGTATTCAAGATAAATACTTTAAAACCAAAAAATTTGAAGTAATTGACTTTTGGTTTTCAGCCAGTCCACAACTCATAAGGTGTTTTATTAAGAAATGGTCTTATTAAAATTCGATTTATAGTATAACAAGCAGTACTTACAGCTTAAGACCAAAAATGTTTAGTTATAGAATATTCACTCAACATGGATTTAGTCATCTCTTGAAGAATGTGATTTCTTCTTTCAACAACACCATTTTTTTGAGGTGTTCTTGGAGCTGAGAAGTTTTGAGTAATACCTTTTTTACTACAAAAAGTTTCAAAATCAGAATTTTCAAATTCTCTACCATGATCACTATGAATAGTTATCAACGGTAGGTTTTTCTCACTTTTAACTTGATCTCTAAAGATTCTGAAATAAGAAAAGGCTTCAGATTTCTTTGCGAGAAAATAGACCCAAGTAAATCTATTGTAGTCATCAACTAGGAAAAACACATAGTATTTGCCTCCAATACATTCAGTTTGTGTTAGACCAAATAAATCCATGTGTACTAACTATAAGGAATTAAAAGTTGTAACTTCACTTATAGATTTAAAGCTAGATTTATGATGCTTTCCATATTGACAAGGATCACAGACTTTTGAAGAATCAAACTTAAGTTCTGGTAGATCCTGAACAAGTTCTTTCTTATAAAGCTTACTAAGATTTCTTAAGTTACAGTGTCCTATTCTCCTATGCCAAAGCCATGATTAGTCTTCAAATGCACTAAGTCAAGGTAGATCTTGACTTCTAAGGTCTTCTAGGTTTAAGGTGTACACATTCTCATGCCAAAGGGTAGAAAGAATAAACTCATCCTTGTAATTGTGAACTAAACATTTATCATTTCTAAAATTCACAAGGTATCCTTCATCACATAATTGACTTATGATAATGAGGTTCTACCTAAGGCCTTTTACAAAAATAACATTTGAAATAATATATTTTCCACGAAGAATAATGTTACCTATACCTACAATTTCTCCATGAGAGTTATCACTAAAAGTTATCTTTCTACCTTTAGTATTTAAAAACTTTTTGAAATAGTATTTGTTACCAGTCATGTGTCGGGAACATCCACTATTCATGTACCATATGTTGTTGGTACTTCCTTCATTTTCCTGCGAAAGAAAGAGTTAGGTCTTCAGAATCCAAACTTGCTTGGATCCAGAATTGGTAGATAATAAGAGTTAGGGTAACCATATCTGTTTGGAAAAATAAGCTTTATGAAACCCAAGGGATTGAACTCTATTTAAAGAACAGTTTTTCTTCCAATGCCCACCACTTTGACATTTAGTACAAAAAGGGTCTCTAGAAGGAACAAAATAATTATTTCTAAAAATAGGTTTTTCATAAGAATAGCCTAACCCCTAATTATTACCATGAGGTAGGATCTGAGAATACAACTTGTCAAAATTTTCCTTACCAGAAGTGAATTTTGAAAGAAGTTTCTTCAAGGAAAATATTTCAGATTTTAGTCTCAGGACTAAATTCTTATCCTCAAGAATAATGGATTTAGAGTTAATTTTATCCTCTGAAACATATTTTTCTAAAAAAAAAATTTAAGATCCTCAGAAAGTTTATTCATCTCAGAATTAACTTTCTCAAGTTTTTTAGAAAGATTTTCTAAAACAACATTTTTCTCATCAAGATCTTTGGAAAGATCAAAAATTTCTTTTGTTAAAATATATTCTCTAGGATTTTCTTTATCAAGTTTCTTAGAAACTTTACAATTTCTTTTCCCAAGCAACTTATAAAATCTAGAAACCTCTTCATAGGAAGGAAAATCATTATCATTATCTGATGAAGAAGATTCTTCATCTGAAGAAAAATCTTTATCTGAAAAATTTTCACTTAAAGACATATTGGTTAAGGATTCAGCAGTTCATAGCTTAGCCATAAGACAATTATTTTGAAATGGAGCTCTGGCTATTAGACCAATATTATTTTGCCCAAAAGATTCATATTCTGAAAAATTGTCAGAATAATCGCCATCACTGGCACTCCAAGTGTCATTGGATTTCAAGACTTTCTTATGCTTTGATCTATAGAACTTCTTCTTGTTTATTTCAGAATTCCTTTCTTTCTTATCTCTTTTCTTGAGTAATGGACAATCAGGTCTGATATGACCAGTTCTTCTACATTCATAGCAAATTACTTATCCATATTTCTTATCTTTTCCATCTTTCTTCTTGTATCTATATTGAAAGTTCTTTTGTCCAACAATCTTGTTCATCCTCTGAGCAAGATTTGCTAACTCATTTTCTGAGGCTTCACTTTCACTGGATTCAGATTGAACAACAACCTTATTTGATTTTGATCTTGTAATTATCTCAGGAGTCTTGGCTTTCATATGATTTGAAGTAGTTGTAAAAGCAACACCTCCATTTCTATTCTTCTTCTTAATATTATCAGCATCTCTCTTCAATCTGGTTTTATGTTGAAGAAGAGTTTCAAATAGTTCATCAAGAGATATCTGAGTAACTTTCCTATTCTCATCAATAGCAGTTCTCTTGGATTCCCATTTATTAGACGTGATGTCAATAATCTTGTATACAGGAGCTTCATCATCTAAACTTTTCTCACCCATGGATTGTAAGCTGTTGACAATAGTCATAAATCTTTTTTCTACCTTACATATAGGTTCTCCATAAGGAAAGCAGAAACCATGATACTCAGCTCTGATCATTGCTCTTTTAGTCTCTATAACTTTGGAAGTTCCAAAGTGAGTTACTTCAAGCTTCTTCCAAATACTATTTGTAGCTTCACAGGATGAAATCTTGCTATATATATTTCTAGTCATAGAACATAGCAAAGTATTTCTTACCTTAAAGTTCAGCAGATATTCCACCTTTTCTGGATTATTAAAGTTTTTAAGTTCCTTATCAGGAATCTTATAGTCTCCAGTTAGCATAATGTAGTTGTCAACACCTATGTTGATCACAAATGTCTTCATTCTGTCCCTCCAGTACTCATAGTCATTCCCATCAAATATTGGTGGTCTAGTAGGATTGAGATTATCTAAATATCCAACATGAATTCCTGCCATACTAAAAAGATATTTATTTCCATAAAACTTATTAGTAGTAAAAGTTTAAGAACAAATATGAAGAACTTAAGAAAAGGAAACCTTGATCAAGGAAACATATATTTGGATATAAGTATTTTAGAGATATACCTCTAATACCAATTTTAGGATCAAAATAAGAATGTAGGTGCTCAATATACAAGAGGGGGTGAATTGTATACTTTAAAAAATCATTTGAAACCTTTAAGAGTTAAGTTTAACGGGGTTAAACAAACATTCACAAGACCTCTTAAAGAAACCTTTTATATTTTTCTTAAAAGAAATATTCTACCTTAAAGTGTATAGAATCTGTAATATAATCAGAGTAATATAATTACAAAGTATAAGAAAGTTATACTTTCTAACTTTAAAAAAGTTAAGATACATCAGTGGAATTAAAACAACTTGTAAAAGAAAACAAGTAACAATAGGATTATTTTAACCCTAAGAGAAGGGTATCCAACAACCTTGGATAGTGGTTCCTTGATTTATACTTTCAATAAAGTATGTATTACCCAAACCCAGGTAAGCCCTCAATCCAAAGATCGGTATCTGTCTTGATATCCCTATAAGCCCTCGATTTAGGAGGAAATCGGAACCTCTGTCTTCCAAACCTAGAATCCCATGATCAGCACGATCAGAGTCTATGCTAAGCAAGTCTGAACAAGTTGTTCAGGCCTGAACAAGTTTTTCACATCATCCGTACGAAGCACTGAGAGTTTTGAAATCCTCTCTATCTAGAAATCACTTTACATCTATTTCACATGTATCAAGTTCATCCACTCTCTACAATGTGAAATTGTACTTTTCTCATTCAAATGAGCTTGTATTTATAGGCAAACTTTCCCAATGGTCAGCTCATCTCCAACGGTCATATTTTCCTTAAATTTTGGAGGGACCTGGACACGTGGAAAACATACAATGGTTAGTTTGTAACAGATTTTACGACATCGTTTCAAGTAACAGAAATGATGTTAGGTTAAAGGTAGATGTTAAGTATAAGAAAACTTGGAATCTGATATCATTGGAATGATACATTATACAACTCTAACATTATCAAGAAAACATAATCTTATGAAATCAGGAAAACGGATTCTTAGAAATAACATTCTCAAGAAAACGGAATCATAAAATCGAAGTCACAAATACACCAGATTCGGTATCATGAATATCAGCATCATATATACACCAGATTCGGTATTGAAAGTCGGCATCAGATATACAATGGATTCAGTATTGACAATCGACATCATATATACACTGGATTCGGTATTGAAAATCGGCATCACATATACACCAGATTCAGTATTGGAAATCAGCATCAGATATACACTGGATTCGGAATTGAAAAACGGAATCACATATACACCAGATTTAGAATTGAAAAACTAAATCACATATACACTGGATTCAGAATTGAATAACTGAATCACATATACACCGGATTCGGAATCATAAAAACCGAATCACATATACACCAGATTCGGAATCATAAAAACTGAATCAAATAATCGTAATGACAGATCTTGAAAAAAATAACTGAACAGAAAATCAGAATGACAGATCTGTAAGTCTAACAGAATGGAAAAAACATAATGATATATCTATAAGCATAACGGAATGAAAATTCTGGATCTTAAGAAAAATAAAAGAACTTAAAAAATATTCAGAACTTAAAAAAAAGTGTTTGTGATTTTCAAAACATAAAACCCTAAGGAATGGAGAGGTCATAAGATATCCTTATTGACTCAACAATCTCCCCCTTTTTGGAAATCACAAACAACTTTTCTAAGGAAGAATATATTGACCTAGATAAACAAGTAAGAAAAACTTATCTCCCCCTTTGAATGATATTATGAATACGACTAACTCACCCTTAGGTCATGTTTCCCAAGGATCGTATTCTTGATCTTTAAAGTCTGGGTTTCCTTAAGGGAATAACTTCCCCTTATATAAACATCTCTTCTTAAAAGAAAACTCCCCCTTACTTGAACATTTTTCTTTCTTGCCAAACTCCCCCTTAATATATTCTCCTACTCGGAGATTAAAATCTTCCTTTAAATAAATTCTCCCCCTTTGTGATTTTCAAAAATAGGGAAATGAATGAAGAAGTATAAGATTACCTGAAAGTTTAAGCAAGCATACATCCGAAAACAAAAGAAAGATATGCAAGAAATTTCTAAAAAAATTGCATTACAACAAAATATCTGAATGTAAAAAAAATCATCCACTCTTCTTCTGCTCAGACAACATCTTCTTTATCAGGGATTTGAGCTTATAGACTTCCTTATGATCAACTTGAAACTTCTTCAGCAAGATTTCCTGATCCTGACTCTTCTTTTCTAAATCCAAAATCCTTTCTTCTTGAGTAGCAACCTTTTTCTCTAATTCAGCTCTGACTTCCTTTTCACTGCTAACAGATCGGGCAACAGAATTGAGTTGACTACCCTTTTTATATATTAAATCCTTAACCTTATTGATCTCGGATTCACAGGTATTAAAAGCTCCCTTTATTGAATCCATGAAATCACCAACCTTCTTGAGCTCTTCATTGATGTTTCTGGTGCGGTATAGACTTTCTTATAAGTCACCTTCTAAGTCTTATAATCAATCAAAAGATTACTGAAGTCTGATTCTTGCTTGAAAACCATGTCTATAAGCATATTGGTTGACTCCATCTTTTGGTTTTCGGTTTCTTGCATCATTTGACTTTGGGCATCTATGTTTGCAAGAACCGGAATAGTACTGTTAACAAAATCATTTTCAACAGTTGAAGTGGACTCGGTTCCTGAAACATCTTTTCCTTTCTCAACTCCTCTTGGAGTTAAGGAAGCTTGTATCTCTATTCCCTTAGAGGACTTCTGAGGCGTTTCTTTATCAGATGAGGCAACCATGATACTCTTGCCTTTGTCAAGATTTCGAACTGGGGATTGTTCATATAATACTTGGATAACATTAAGATCTTCATGTTCATCTTCTTTATCTTGAAAATCTTCTTCTTCTGTACCATGATGTTCAACTTCTTCTTTTTCTTCCTCTTCTACATCAGTTTCTTCCTCAACTTCTACCTCTTCCTAAACTTCTACCTCTTTCTCAACTTCTTCCTCAATCTCTTCTTCCAGTTGTTCTCCGACTTGTTCTATTGAAACAGATTTGGAAACTAAACTTGAAGGAGTTCCAACATAATCTTCCATTTCTCTTAAAACATCATCATCTTCTTCTTGGATTATCTGATCTTCTACTTCTTGAATAGGTTCTAATAAAGATAGAACTTTCTTGTCTTTCTAGATTTCTGGAGTGGCCACCTATTTCTTATGAGGTTCTAGAACTTGTTGAGATTTATTCTCTATAGCTTTTAGTAGAGACTAACATACTTGAGCTTCCATGGATTTCTTCTTCAGGATCTTCTCCTTCTTCTTTTTTCAAGATTTTCAGCTTGCTTGACATTCAAAGCCTTAGCCTCCATAGGATTCATGCCAAAATAAGGATCTCCTACTTTTCTAGTTACTGCCATTTCTCTCCACTTTGCAACTGTTACATCTGAAAAGGCTTTTGGTTTCTTTGCAGGAGGAGGCGCTGATACTGGAACAGCAGGAACTAGTACTGGTAAGCTTGGTTCTTCAAGTTTTCTCTTGTTAGATACCAGCTTTGAAGATTCTGGAACATCACCCTTGTCCTGAAAAACTATTTCTTCAACGTTTTTCGATTCTAGGTTAAACTCTACCTTCATCCTCCTTAGAGTGTCATCACTTAGCAGCAAAATCTTGAATGGATTCGAGACTGATCGGCATGGAACATTCATCTCTTGAAGACACATAACTATTATCCTCTAAATAGTTGCTAGGTACATAAGGATATAAGATCTGATAGATCTGCCTTCAATTGATTGGATGGTGAGAAAGATGTACTTCACCAAGTTGATCTTCCTTAGGTTGACAAGGAAATCTAAGAGAAAGATATCACATATCTTCAAAGAATCCTTATCCCCCTTCCTTGGAATAAGAAATCCTTTCATCCAGAGAGCAACCATTTTGTGATTTGTTGATAGATTCATGATCTTTAGATTCTTAACAAATTTGAGACCAAGAAAATCCAAAGCCTTAGCTTTCTCAAAAGAACCTTCTTTCTCAGGAAGTTTCTGAGAGAAAAAAAGATCTTCCCCTTCAAATGTTATATTAAGAACATTTGTTGCCTTCTTGTAAGGAACTGTATATGACTTATCATAACACTTGAACTTAAAAAAATCCTTACCATCCTTTTGAAAGAAAGAAACATATTCATAGAATTGAATAAGCAGGTCAGGATAAACAGGATCTTGAGATTTCTCCTTGGCCACACAAACACTTTCCCATCCATTAGTTCTTATTACCTTAGAAATAAGGGATTCATATTTTTCAAAGAACATTGGACAGACTAATCTTTCCCTAAAGATTGACCAGTCCTTTATCTCCTTACTAACCTACATCTGATCTGCTGATGATTCTGGAGTCATTCAAGGTGAATGAGAAGTTCGGAATGAAGGCTTTGATGGCAGCAGAGTTTTCGGAACTGAAAACAGTAAGGGTGGTGTAATAATTGAGATCGAGACGCCCCTTATATAGACATAGATAAGACTTTTCAACTTCCATAAGATGATCAAACGGTTGAAGATAATATAATCTGATCTAACGGTTGAGAATGGATGTTTGAAAAATGAATTATGATATTTTAAAGTAAGGTAAACCATAATTTAAGAAGTTTTGAAATACCAAAAACTAAAACTTAGCATAAAAAAATAAATAATTAGAAAGATTACCTTTTGGAAACTTGTGAAGAATTTATCGGTATTAAGAATTTTCTTGGAAATTTTTAAATCCGACATTTCAAATCCAAACTTTTCAAATCTGAACTTTTCAAATCCGAACTTTTCAAATCTGAAATAAAATTTAAGGAAAAAATAAACAAACATATGTACTCCCCCTGAAGTAAGGAGTAACTTAATGTTAGGAGATGATTTAAACAAGAAGTAGATATGAATGATTACCTTACATAAATCATTCCTAGATTTTATTTAATGTATTAAAATCTATCGGAAGTTAGAGGATTTGTGAAAATATCAGCAAGTTGCTCTTGCGTTCCAATGAATTGAAGAATAATATCTCCTTTAAGTGTCTGATCCCTAAGAAAGTGATGTCTAATATCTATGTGCTTTGCAAGAGAGTGATGTGTAGGGTTTTTACTTAGGGCAATAGCACTTGTGTTATCACCCATAATTTGAGTCTTAGTAAAACTCATACCATAGTCTGTGAGTGTGTGTTGCATCCACAACACTTGAGCACAACAACTTCCAACTGCTACATATTCAGCTTCAGCAGTGGAAAGTGCCACAGAGTGTAGTTTCTTGCAAGACCAAGAAACTAAGGAATCTACTAGGAAATGACAAGTTCTGGATGTACTTTTTCTATCCATTTTACATCCACCAAAGTTAGCATCCGAAAAACATTTAAGTTCAAAAACATTTCCAGAGGAATAAAATAGTCCCAAATCTAAAGTTCCCTTTAAATACTAGAAAATTATTTTCATAGCTTTTAAATGGGATTATTTAGGATTTGCTTGAAATATTGCACATAAGCATACATAAAACATTAAGTCAGGTCGACTATCAGTTAAGTACAGTAAACTTCCTATCATCCCTCTATAAGATGTTTGGTCTACAGGTTTCCCTGCTTCATCAATATCAAGAGTATTAAAGGTTCCAATAGGAGTAATTATACTCTTAGTGTTGTTATACCCGAACTTCTTTATAAAATCTTTGATATACTTATGTTGAGATATGTAAGTTCCCTCTGGTTTTTGAGAAATTTGAAAACCAAGAAAAAATGTTAACTCACCCATCATGCTCATCTCAAACTCAGATTTCATAAGATTCGTGAAGGAATCAGTTAAGGATTGCTGAGTTGATTCGAAGATGATATCATCAACATAAATTTGAACAATAAAAATGTCTTTATTATTTTTCTTAATGAAAAGGGTTGGATCATCCATTCCCTTAACATAGTTATTTTGAAGCAAAAATCCCGAAAGTCTATCATACCAAGATCTAGGGGCTTGTTTGAGTCCATATAGAGATTTGGTAAGTTTATAAATATGATTAGGATATTTTGTATCTTCAAAGACAGGGGTTGATCTACATAGACTTCATCCTGTACATAACTGTTAATAAAAGCACACTTCACATCCATTTGATAAAGTTTAAAAAAGAATGCTACAATGGATAGAAGAATACGAATAGACTCAAGTATTGCTATAGGAGAATAAGTTTTTTCATAGTCTATGTATTCTTGTTGATTATATCCTTTTGCAACCAATCTTGATTTATTTATAACAATGACTCCATTTTCATCGCATTTGTTTCTAAAAACCCATTTTACTCCAATAACAGAAGTTTCCTTAGGTTTTTCAACCAAGTTCCAAACACGATTCCTTACGAATTCATTGAGTTCATCTTGCATATCCTTAATCCAATATTCATCACCCAAGGCTTCTTCAGGAGTCTTTGGTTCAAATTAAGAAAGAAATTCAACATGTTTAACTTCATTCCTTAAAGAAATTTTAGTTATTTCTGGTTGATTAACATTTTCAATGATATTATCACTGGGATGATTCCTAAGTAACAACTAACTTGGATTTTGAAATTCCTGTTCATCAATATAAGGTAGAAAATCTTCAGGAGTAAATGTTTCAGAAACATTTTCTTCAAAATTAACCTTGTCTGAAAAATCTTCTATCAAAGGTTGGTGATCAGTTTTAGAGAATATATCAAAGAAAGATTCAGGTTGTTTGAAAACAAAAGGATCATTTTCATCAAAATTAACATGTACTGTCTCTTCAACAGTACAAGTGTTTTTATTAAAAACACTATATGCCTTAGAGTTAGTAGAATAACCTATGAAAATTCCTTCATCGGATTTGGGTGCAAATTTATTTAAGTTATCCTTGGTATTCAAGATAAATACTTTGCAACCAAAAACTTTGAAGTAAGTGACTTTTAGTTTTTGGCCAGTCCACAACTCATAAGGTGTTTTATTAAGAAATGGTCTTATTAAAACTTGATTTATATTATAACAAGTATTACTTAGAGCTTCAGCCCAAAAATGTTTAGCTATAGAATATTTACTCAACATGGTTCTAGTAATCTCTTGAAGAATGTGATTTCTTCTTTCGACAGCACCATTTTTTTGAGGTGTTCTTGGAGTTGAGAAGTTGTGAGTAATACCTTTTTACTACAAAAAGTTTCAAAATCAGAATTTTCAAATTCTCCACCATGAACACTTTGAATAGTTATCAACGGTAGGTTTTTCTCATTTTTAACTTGATCTCTAAAGATTTTGAAATAAGAAAAGGCTTCAGATTTCTTTGTGAGGAAATAGACCCAAGTAAATCTAGTGTAGTCATCAACTAGGACAAACACATAGTATTTGACTCCAATAATTCAAGTTTGTGTTGGACCAAATAAATCCATGTGCACTAACTCTAAGGCATTAGAAGTTGTAACTTCACTTGTATATTTAAAGCTAGATTTATGTTTCTTTCCATATTGACAAGGATCACATACTTTTGAAGAATCAAACTTAAGTTCTGGTAGATCCTGAACAAGTTCTTTCTTAGAAAGCTTACTAAGATTTCTTAAGTTATGGTGTCCTAGTCTTCTATTCCAAAGCCATGATTGTTCTTCAAATGCACTAAGACGTGGTATATCGTGACTTCTAAGGTATTCTAGGTTTAAGGTGTACACATTCTCATGCCGAAGGGAAGAAAGAATAAACTCATCCTTGGAATTGTGAACTAAACATTTATCATTTATAAAATTAAAAAGGTATCCTTCATCACATAATTGACTTATGCTAATGAGTTTGTGCCTAATGCCTTTTATGAAAAGAACATTTGAAATAATATCTTTTCCAAGAAGAATAATGTTACATATACTGACAATTTCTCCTTGAGAGTTATCACCAAAAGTTACCTTTCCACCTTTAGTCTTTAAAAACTTTTTGAAATAGTCTTTGTTACCAGTCATGTTCCGGGAACATCCACTATCCATGTACCATATGTTGTTGTTACTTCCTTCATTTTCCTACAAAATAAAGAGTTAGTTCTTCAGAATCCAAACTTGCTTGGATCCAGAATTGGTAGATAATAAGATCTTGGGTAACCATATCTATTTGAAAAATAAGCTTTATGAAACTCAAGGGATTGAACTCTATTTAAAGAATAGTTTTTCTTCCAATGCCCCCCACTTTGACATTTAGTACAAAAAGGGGCTCTATAAGGAACAAAATAATTATTTCTAAAAATAGGTTTTTTATGAGAATAGCCTAATCACTGATTATTACCATGAGGTCGGATCTGAGAATACATATTGTCAAAATTTTCCTTACCAAAAGTGAATTTTGCAAGAAGTTTCTTCAAGGAAAATATTTCAGATTTCAGTCTCAAGACTAAATTCTTATCCTCAATAATAATGTATTTAGAGTTAAGTTTATCCTCTAAAACATCTTTTTCTAAAAACAGATTTTTAAGATCCTCAGAAATTTTATTCTTCTCAGAATTAACTTCCTCAAGTTTTTTAGAAATATTTTCTAAAACAACATTTTTCTCATCAAGATCTTTGGAAAGATCAAAAATTTATTTTGTTAAAATATATTCTCTAGAATTTTCTTTATCAAGTTTCTTAGAAACTTTACAATTTCTTTTCTCAAGCAACATAGAAAATCTTGAAACCTCCTCATAGGAAGGAAAATCATTATCATTATCTGATGAAGAAGATTCTTCATCTGAAGAAAAGCCTTTATCTAGAAAATTTTCACTTAAAGACATATTGGTTAAGTATTCACCAGTTCATACCTTAGCCATATGACAATTATTTTGAAATGGGGCTCTAGCTATTAGACCAATATTCTTTTTCCCAGAAGATTCATATTCTGAAAAATCGTCAGAAGAATCTCCACCATTGGTACTCCAAGTGTCATTGGATTTCAAGACTTTCTTATGCTTTGATCTGTAAAAAATCTTCTTGTTTCTTTCAGAATTCCTTTCTTTCTTGCCTATTTTCTTGAGTAATGGACAATCAGGTCTGATATGACCAATTCTTCTACATTCATAGAAAATTACTTCTCTATCTTTCTTATCTTTTCCATCTTTCTTCTTGTATCTATATTGAAAGTTATTTTGTCCAAAAATCTTGTTCATCCTCCGAGCAAGATTTTCTTACTCATTTTCTAAGGCTTCAGTTTCACTGGATTCAGATTGAACAACAACCTTCTTTGATTTTGATCTTATAATTCTCTCAAGAGTCTTGGATTTCATATGATTTGAAGTAGTTTTAAAAGCAATACCTCCATTTCCATTCTTCTTCTTAATATTATCAGCATCTCTCTTCTTTTTGTTTTCATGTTGAAGAAGAGTTCCAAATAGTTCATCAAGAGAAATCTGAGTAACTTTCCTATTCTCATCAATAACAGTTCTCTTGGATTCTCATTCATTAGAAATGATGTCAATAATCTTGTCTACAAGAGCTTCATCATCTAAACCTTTCTCACCCATGGATTGTAAGCTATTGACAATAGTCATAAATATTTTTTGTACCTTACATACAGGTTCTCCATAAGGAAAGAAGAAACCATGATACTCAGCTCTGAGCATTGCTCTTCTAGTTTCAATAACTTTGGAAGTTCCAAAGTGAGTTACTTCAAGATTCTTCCAAATACTATTTGCAGCTTCACAGGATGAAATCTAGCTATATATATTTATAGTCAGGGAACATAGCAAAGTATTTCTTACCTTAAAGTTCAGCTTATATTACACCTTTTTTGGATTAGTAAAGGTTCTAAGTTTCTTATCAGAAATCTTATAGTCTCCAGTTAGCATAATATAGTTGTCAACACCTGTGTTGATCACAAAGGTCTTCATTCCGTCTCTCCAGTACTCATAGTCATTCCCATCAAAGATTGGTGGTCTAGTAGGATTGAGATTATCTAAAGATCCAACATGAAGCTTGCCATACTAAAAAGATATTTCTTTCCACAAAACTTATTATGAGTAAAAGTTTAAGAACAAATATGAAGAACTTAAGAAAAGGAAACCATGAGCAGTAAAACTTATATGTGGATATAAGTATTTCAGAAATCTACCTCTGATACCAATTACAGGATCAATATAAGAATGTAGATGCTAAATATATAAGAGGGGAGTGAATTTTATACTTTAAAAAATCCTTTGGAACCTTTAAGAGTTAAGTTTAACAGGGTTAAACAAACATTCACAGGACCTATTAAAGAAACCTATTCTATTTTTCTTAAAAGAAAGATTCTACCTTAAAGTGCATAGAATCTATAATACAATCAGAGTAATAGAATTACAAAGTATAAGATGGTTATACTTTCTAACTTTAACAAAGTTAAGATACAGTAGCGGAATTAAAACAACTTGTAAAAGAAAACAAGTAACAATAGGATTATTTTAACCCAAAGAGAAGGGTATCCAACAACCTTGGATAGAGGTTCCTTGATTTATACTTTCATGAAAGTCTGTCTTACCCAAACCCAGGTAATCCCTCAATCCAAAATCGGTATTTGTCTTGCTATCCCTGCAATCCCTCGATTTAGAAGAAAATCGGAACCTCTGTCTTCCAAACCGGGAAGCCCACGATCAGCACGATCGGAGTCTGCACTAAGCAAGTTTGAACAAGTTGTTCATGCCTGAACAAGTTGTTCATGCCTGAACAAGTTGTTCACAACATCCACACAAATCACTGAGAGTTGTAAGAGCCTCTCTCTCTAGAAATCACTTCACAACTATTTCATATGTATCAAGTTCATCCACTCTCTACAATGTGAAATTGTACTTTGCTCATTCAAATGAGCTTGTATTTATAGGCAAACTTTCCCAACGGTCGGCTCCTCTCCAACGGTCATATTTTCCATAAATTTTGGAGGGACCTGGACACATGCCAAACATACAACAGTTAGTTTGTAATAGATTGTACGACATCGTTTCAAGTAACAGAAATGATGTTAAGTTAAAGGTAAATATTAAGTATAAGAAAACTTGGAATCCGATATCATTGGAATGATACATTAGACAACTCTAACATTATCAAGAAAACATAATCTTAAGAAATCAGGAAAATAGATTCTTAGAAATAAAATTCTCAAGAAAACGGAATCATAAAATCGGAGTCATAAATACACCGGATTCGGTATCATGAATATCAGCATCATATATACACCAGATTCGGTACTGAAAGTCGGCAACAGATATACACCGGATTCGATATTGACAATTAGCATCATATATATACCCGATTTGGTATTAAAAATCAGCATCACATATACATTGGATCCGGTATTTGAAATTGGCATCATATATACACGAGATTCGAAATTGAAAAACTGAATCATATATACACCAGATTCGGAATTGAAAAACTAAATCACATATACACCGGATTCAGAATTGAAAAACTAAATCACATATACACTGGATTCAGAATCATAAAAACTGAATCAAATATACACCAGATTCGGAATCATAAAAACCGAATCACATATACACCGGATTTGGAATCATAAAAACTGAATCACATAATCATAATGACAGATCTTGAAAAAGAAATTGAACGGAAAATTGGAATGACAGATCTGTAAGTCTAACAGAATGGAAAAAACGTAATGATATATCTGTAATCATAACGGAATGACAATTATAGATCTTAAGAAAAATAATAGAACTTAAAAAATATTCAAAACTTAAGAAAAAGTGTTTGTGATTTTCAAAACATAAATCCCTAAGGAATGGAGAAGTCATAAGATATCCTTATTGACTCAACAATTATACATATATAAGATTTCATTAATTGCATAAATATTTGTGTGTGTGGGTTGTATATAAAAATGCATTAATTGCATATATGTGTGTGAAATCAATGTAACTCAAGTTTGATATATGTTAAATTAAAAAATCAAACAATATTAAAAATGAATAAGGCATTAATATGTTTTTAATTATTACATTTTACTCGTTTTTTATATATTTATATTTAATATATATTATTTATTACTATTTATAATTAATATATACATATATATATATTAAACTTATTAATTTTTATTAATAATTATTTCATTGATATATTTTTTAATAGTTTTGTAATTTATTCATTTTTAATTTTTTTTATTTAATTATTACAATTTATTCATTTTTAATTTTTTTATTTAATTATTAAAATTTATTTATTATATATATATATATATATATATTTTATATATATTATTTATTAATATTTATAATTTATATATATGTATATTAAATTTATTTTTTTATCAATATTTATTTAATTAATAAAATGTTTAATATTTCTCTTAATTTACTCATTTTTAATTTTTATTTGTTTGATTATTTCATTTTATTCATTTTATGTATCTATATATTTAATATATAATATTTATTAATATTTATAATTTATATATATGTATATTCAATTTATTCATTTTTATCAACAATTATTTAATTAATAAAATTGTAATATTTTTTTTAATTTACTCATTTTTATTTTTTATTTTTTTGATTATTTCATTTTATTCTGAACCTTTATCAGTGCAAAAATTAAAACGTAAATAAAGTTTACTCTTTATCAGTGCTAAAAATAAAGTGCTAATAAAGGGCACCTTTTATCAGTACTACATAAAAGCACTAATAAAGGTTACCCTTTATCATTGCTAAAAAAGCGTCGATAAAGAGTACATTTTATCACTACTTTTTTTAGTACTGATAAACAGTGCCCTTTATGAGCACTTTTTTTACACTAATAAAGGACACCTTTATCAATGCTTTTTTCTAGTGCTGATAAATGTCGGTGCTGTTAAAGGTCTGTTTTGTAGTAGTGTGGAGGTTTCCAAATTATCTCAAAACTACTAGCAGGGGGGATAATGTTTCTAGGAATGCCAATGCATTTCAGGATAATAAATTCATGTGTGGAGTTGTTGTAGTGTTTGCTCTGAATGGTGTTAGAATCCCTTGTGGAAGATATGAGATCTGACTGTGAAGTCTGGAGGCTGAAGCTGGACTCGACATGGATGATATCGTTCCTAGATCTCTAGATGATGTGTATTAATTCAGCAAGGTGTGGTGGAGATATTGGATCTCCCAAGAGGAGGAAGTCTGCGTGCGGTGATGAAGCATAGCCTTGTGCAATAGGGGTTGACGGTGATCTTGGAACCCCCAAGAAGAGAAAGGTTATAACAACCCTAGATTTTTATATATAGATATTACATCTTATTAGAAGAATATTCATTACAAAACATGATGATCCATTCTAGGAACATAAAGGTTTATTGTCTTTAAAAACTTGGATACATAAACAACAGGTTCATAAAAAATCTACATCATCTTCTACTTGGTTCTCCATAACAAGAACCCTTCTTAGACACGTCATACTTAAAAATTTCCTTCATATCTTGGATAAAGTATAACATAATTAAGGGTGATCTCAGATGCTCAATAAGGGAATAAACATGGTAAGGAAGTACAATGTGTGAGACAAAGGTATAACATGATATCATAAAAGAGAAGGCTCATGACTAATCACATGGGAGAATAGCATAAAAAAATAGTATTATAAGATCATGGAAACATAGTAAAAGTGGAAGAAATATAAAACATGACATAATAATAAGTCAAGGTTAGCTGCCAAGACAATATCACATGGTGGACATAGTCTTGTATTGGATTATATTTACTTCCTAATCCCATACACAATATCTCATGAGACTAAAATATTACCCAATGAATTGTAGTGTTATCTGGGTGAACCCATTATAAACAGTTCATGATTATGTGTGCCTCAAAAATAAATTTATCATAATTCATAAACATAATAATTACCCATAGACATAAATGTATTTCATAATCTTACGTCATGTCATAATCAAATGAGATTTCATAAAGAAGGAATTTAAGAAATGAACTTAAGGCGTGTATTACCACATCAAAGGAATGTAGAATTAACTAGGTATATATGTAAGATACATATATAAAAAATTTAAAATCAATCCATAACATCAAAGTTTGTTGTCACTAATGAATATAAATACTATAAATAGATTAAAAAAATCTTGAGGAAAACACCCTTTCCATTTGGAAATTACTTCTTTGAAATATAAAAATTTACAAAATATTATGGAAAAAATTTTCTTTGAAAATAACTTTAGAAACATATAAAGGAAGCTTCAAATCATTGACCAGTCCAAATGGTGGTAAATTCTATTCATGCCATATATGTTAAAACAAATATTTCTTCCACATTTTAGGTAAAAAGCCAAAAGTACCTCGTTTAGGAAATAACAAGAACATTCCGTTTAAACCATTTTTTAAAAATTAAAAGATGGGTAAAAATGCCTTTAAATAATCATAGAATAATAGTAAAAATATTCTTGAAAACATTTTTATAAGACCTAGAAATTGAAGAAAAATGATTTTCGGCCGAAGAGAGAAATGGGGTTGATTTTCCTTAAAACATTTTTTCAGTCTCTTGAGTATTTTGTCACGACCTGACCCTACCCGAGCTCGAGCCGCAACTACCCCAAGCCCGCCTCCATAGGCCAGGGGCTGGCGACCAGCGCCGAAGGCACAATAACTCAAGGAGGTCTTTTCCTAAGTACCTGTATACACACACGCAACACACTCAATGCAAAAGTGCAGAGTAAAAGAAAAGACAAGTAAAGAAAAAGGGAAACTGCTATAAATAAACCACAAACGTGCATCAACCTCTACAGTACAAAGTAATAGCTGAAGGTAACTGAAAAAGAAAAGGGGCAAAACATGCGCCTAACCAGAAAAGTGCCACAACCCGGCAACAGGTAAACAAAAAGGAAAACAACTGGAAGGGTCCCCCACCTGGAACCCGACTCCGACCACCGCACGCGGTCCAAGCTCCTGGCTCCTAAGCTCCTCTGAAATCACGACCAACTTGTCTGTCGTATGCAAGGGAACACCAAGTGCGGGCAAATCCCAAAAAGGGGTGAGTATAAAAATACTCATTAGGATACCCCGAAGGCTCAAGGGAGCAACAAAGAAGGTACCGAAGGCTGAGGAGTATATCGAACAGGGAAAGTAGATGAGAACAACTGAAAGTGTAGTAAGGAGTACATTAAAGAGTCCAGCTCAACCCAACAAGATAAAAGATGGTAGACTCATCCAGACGCAAGGAGCTGGAAATGGTGAGAAGATGAACTTCTCGTCGAGTCTTCGCTACCTATAGCAGGAGAGTAGACTCATCCAACCACGAGAATCTAGACATGAAAAGCACATGGCATACCCCACGCGTCTTCGCCTCTCCTGGAAGGAGAGTAACCAAAACCCGAGAAGTGGGTACTGGAACAAGGTATACATATATATATGCTCTGTTAAGAAACCCGAACAAGGTCGTATGGGGATCTCCGTCCCATAGCTCATCCCAAGAAAAGTGAGTCGCCAACAGTCCCAGAAGTGAACACCATCGATGCTCAGCATCCCACACGTCTTCCCCGAACCACAAGTCAGAAGGCTCAAATCACCGCACCTTGATACTATCCGCTTTGGGTGGAACTGACTCACCCGCACGGTTTAAGGTCACGTCACAAGGACGCGTCTCGATGGGGAAAGTTCCCCTTGTACTTGAGAGTTCCGGGTTAAGTCAAACCACACCTCGTCACTGCCCCGTAGTTGAGAGGTCTCCTCAAAGTCAAATTTGTCACATCATTGACCCGTACAAACAAGGGTCCCGCTCCGGTAGTCACGGAGTAAAGCCACAGACTAGCCTAGTATAAAGGACTGAGTCTAAAATACCAACGGGTGACCCACTGCCTAGCCCTACTGGAGGGTAATTCATAATAAGATATCAAGTGACCCACCGCCCAGCCCTACTGGAGGGTAAACCCTAATACATCATCAGGTGACCCACTGCCCAGCCCTACTGAAGGGTAGACCTGAAATAAGCTGTCAGGTGACCCACTGCCCAGCCTTGCTGGAGGGTAGACCTGGAAGAAGTCGACAGGTGACCCACTGCCCAGCCCTGGTGGAGGGTAAACCCGGAACAAGATGACGGGCAACCCACTGCCCAGCCCTGCTGGAGGGTAGACCCTCAAGAGTCGTCGGGTGACCCACTGCCTAGTCTCTACTAGAGGGTAAACCCTGAACAAGTCGACAGGAGACCCACTGCCCAGCCCTGCTGGAGGGTAGACCTGAAACAATATGGCAGGTGACCCACTGCCCAACCCTGCTGGAGGGTAGACCCTCAAGAGTCGTCGGGTGACCCACTACCTAGTCTCTGCTAGAGGGTAAACCCTGAGAAGTCGATGAGTAACCCACTGCCCAACCCCGCTGGAGGGTAATCCCAGAACTGCTTTGGCCATCTCTACTGGATGGTACAACACTAGCCAACCGAACACAGAGTGGGTATCGCGCAACCATCCGACTCCGGAACAAGACCAGGGGAAACCTCTCAACCCTGCTGATCTAAACCATCGAGCACAAAGACGGGGAAAAAACTCAACCCCACTGGTAAACAAATGAGAAACGAGGGACCCTCTACATCGCGAGAGGTCAAAGGTACGCAAAGCAGAACATGACACGCACCTGGGGCCCACACGACGTGTGGCCCCAAGTTAACCTCAACCAAGATCACAAACATTCTCAGGTACAACCATCCACATGTACCTCCCAGCGTTCCAGCCCAAAGGCTATCGTGCACATGACACCCAACGTCAACGCAAAGGCATAACGTAACAACTCCAACCTACCACCTCAACGGCTGAGGCACAGTCAACCACATCTATTTAAACACCAACATCACTCTCCCAGGAGTGCACGCGATCACACGCCAAAGGTCTGCTACAAACACGGTAGAGGAACCGCCATCGGGGCACCTTTCACATTTCCACATTTAATAAGATCACGTAAGAGGCTCTGCTCGCCTGAACAGATCACATCATTGTAATCCTCGCGGAAAAACACGCGAGATAGACTACTTAATCACCTGAAATAGATATCCGACGGAAAGGTCGCCAACACCGCCTCATGCCCGAACGACGTCCTATGATCTCAAGCCTCGGCCCCGAAGACAATTGGGCGCATCGCACCATTGTGATCCCCTCGGGAAAACACGTCAAAAGCACTACTCACATGAGTGCAATGGATATCCGGAGAAAAAGGTGCATTTCGGCACACCGCACACGAGCGGTGCTTCGTGGGACCCGCAAACCGGTCCCTAAACACAACGAACAAATCACACTGTTGCGATCCTCTCGAAAAAGTACACAAGTTCGGCTAACCACTCATCTGAATTGGACACCTGATGAAGGAGTTGGAATTCACAGTCAACTCCCAAAACGCCCAACGTGGGGCCCACACTTCCGTGCAGAATTAAAGCGGGCGGATTGCGCCATTTCAATACCCTTGGAAAAACACCCAGAATCGACTGCTCACACGCCCCAAACGGACGTCCGGTGAGAAAGGTGTCAAACGTTGCACGCAGTTCGAAGGACGGGTTGTGGGGACCACGCCTCAACTCCGGTCTCAATGCCCGAAACCGCCCTGGAAAACTCCGCCTCGGTGCCAGGGTCATAACGCCACTGACGGCGTGCAAAACGGACTTCAGACGTGTCCGCGCCGCCCAAAACAAGAATTCCCGGGAAGCCCGCTAAACTGTTTTACGCACGTGTCGTGCCCCCGATCCCCTTGTCTCGGAAGTTAAAACTCCAGGAACCACCTCAAAAGGTCCTCCTATGCGTCAGGTCCACGCCTCCACAGACGGCGCACAAAACGGATGTCCGTAGAAAAAGTTACGGGCGTCCAAAGGTCTAAGGGGAATTACCCCTGGGCCGGTCCGCCCCGCTCCGACCGGCCCGCTCCGGCCGGCCCGCTGAGCCGCGGCCTAGCCGCTGGGCCCGGCCCAACCAAACCCGCGGGCCGCCGCACTGCGGCCCACCACCTCCCGCGAGGCGCCCCTCGCCCACACGCCACGCGGGCGCCTCCTCCACCGACCGACCGACACGGCTGATCCTTTTCCACGCGGAGACCCGCCTGTGGCGGGTCTCGGTCTCCCCAGCAGGGTCGCGAGCCGCGAACCCGATCGCGCCCCCTCGCCGGCGCATTCGGCCGACGCTCTCGGCCGACCGTTCGTCGGGACACTTTGCTAACCGGATCCCCTCACCGGACCACCGTGCCGCCGCCACTAGAAACTGTCGGACCACCGCCTGGAGTCGCTCCGCCGCCGGAGCTCGCCGGAAACCGGCCTCGTGGCCGGAAAACTTCAGAGGACCACCGAAAACGATCTGGTGGTCGAAAATTCGATCCGGATAGCATTCTGGAAATCTCAGAACATGATCTACACAACTATGGGCTTTGATCTAAGATCGGGCAGCAATTCGACAATGCAAAATTAGGACGAACATGGTGTGGGAAATAAAACGAAACAAAAACGACTCCTACCTCGTTGGGCTTCGCCCGGAGCTTCGTGTCGATCCACCGGCATTAGTGAACCTCGCCGGAGCCGCCTCACCGAAACCGCCTTGCCGGAGCAGCCTCACCGAAGATGGAGGAGAGGGGAAGCTTGGGGGAGATGGAGAAGAAGAAGAGGGGAGGGTATGCGTTTAAGTAGAAAATACTTAAACGCCCGCCCGATAGCCCCGAACCCGAAATTTCGGCGGGGTCAGGATTAAGTTTCCCCTAGGCTAAAAACCACGCTCTGAGCACAACGACAGTCTCAGAATTTTAATCCGAGGCCCCGTTCAAAAGTTATAAAACTGAACGCCCAAAGCCACCAAATTACGAAAACGCCCCTGGGGCCATTTTTCACAGATGGGCCGCGCCTGCAAAACTTACACCCCTCCTAGGGTAAACGGCACGTTCCGGACTCAAAGGTGCCCCAGGTTTTCCAATCCGAGCCACCGTTTAAGAGATACATGAGTTTCACCATTAAACGAATTAATTAATTAATTAATTTATGTGTTTAACGTTCTGAAAGCGAGCAAGGGTTCCAAACATCCTGCAACGAAATGTTTTATGTTGTTCCTAGGGTAAACACCCCATTCCAGACCCATCCTTACACTCAGATATCTGATCTGAAACACCGTTTAGGAGTTATCCCATTTATTTGGCATTTCTAGTATGAACGCACTGAAAATTTAATTCTGGCCACACCGGGGCTCGGAATCGCACGCCGTCTGAAGGCACTGCTCTGGAATAACATCAAGAAATATTCCAAAGTCTTTCACAGCAAAAACTGGGTTCTTACATATTTAAAGTGAGTAAAATGAAATGAAAGCATAAAATATACCAAAATAACCAAAGGAGATGAAAATTAAAGGTATTTATTATATAAGGATCATATAATTTTCTCAATGTAAATTTCAAGCATAAACAATCCCAATTAAAATAGGATTGAAACATAAATCCCTTACCATTTTGGTAACTTTTGAATCATAAGCCTGAGGAAAGAAAGAAAAATATGTGGATATATATCTCTCATATTTATCATGATAATAATAATAAAATAAAATAATGGTTAGCATGTGAACCACATAGAAAACAAGTGGTGAATATGAAATGTGTCTCACAAAAGTAAAAGTGAGACAAAAATCCATTACCTCGAGTTCAGACTTACTATGTATGTCCTTTAACACCTTTATAATAAAAATATATCAATTATTTTATTTCTTAAGAACCTTTTTATGTATTAATCTCTTATATTTAAATCATTTATTTCATTTATTTTAAAAGACATATTTAGATACTTAATTAGTTAAGTCTATATCGGGTGTTTTGAGGACGTTCGGTTCATAATTTTAAAACGGCTATGGTATGTTGATCATGGTCAAAGGGTTAATTATTCCATAATATCTAGAATAATAATCATGAAATAATTATAATTCTATTATACATTGACTATAATTTTATATCCAATCATGAAAGATGATTATGAAAAATGAACCATGTTACAATCATAGAGACGGTAGGTCGTACATACGCATGAGTAATGTTTCCATTTTTCAACAATCATTATGGAAAGAAGGTAGGTATTATTTTATATTTCTATAATGATAATTATCTCATAAATTTCATCTATTTTTAAATACACTTATATATACCATTCATGTTGTTCAGTAATGAAAATTGTATCACATCGCTTCGTGGAGGTGGTAATCCACATGTATGCACGAATGACGTAATCATTTTTCTACGAATGGAAAGGAAAGAAAATATATGATATATTAATTTTAAATAATGATAAATATATCATTAATATCACATATATACATTAAATCTATCATCATAAACAGTCATGATAGGTGGTGATGGAAAGCGAATTACATCAGTTCATGAGGCGGTAATTCATCGTACACACAAATGATGATTTCATTTCCCATTGGATGGAAGTGGATATTGATATAGGTTATAACAATAAAATAATAAAATCTTAATATATATAAGATATTATTTTTATTATATCATCATGGTTGAATAATATTTTAAGGTGGTGGAAGAATAAATAAAACCCAAACGTTCGGTTAAAGATTATACCTCTTCTTCAGATAACTTCTTTTTATTTACACCTTAAACCATCTAAGGTTGGTATTCTACCAAAACTAAGTTATCTAGAACATGGGTAGGTATTTTAGGAAGATATTTTTTCAGGTATTATCTGAACTAAAATTATTTTTAAGTGTGAATAAAAGAGGAGAGTGATTTCCCTTTTATAAGAGTGGGGAGGGACATTCTTGGAATTTCCCAAGGTATTAAATTAATATAAATTAATGTTATCATCTAAAAGGATTCAAAAAGATATAATTTGAATATAGAATGATTATGGGTTTAAATCCTATCATCCAATAAAATTTGGACAAGTTTAGGTTATGTTTTTATCCTTATCTCTTTGTTTTAACTCACTTTAACCCTTTTTGACAATTATTATGATAACGAAGTTTTTACTTTTTAGTGGTCAATATAGTTACTATAAAAGAAAAATTGGACCAAAAATGGACCATGGTTTATATTTTCAACCATATCCCAATCAATTTTCTAAATAAGATATTTTTATCAATATTAAATAATTTAATAAAATATTATTTATTATAAAATATTATTAATGTTAATTTTGGAACTTTTCATTTAATTTGACTTTAAAAACACCAATATAAAGATGGAATTCGAATATAATCCTTTAAAACTTCCCTAATAATTTATTTTTATCTAAAAAATCATGGAACACAATAATTCTTTCAAATTATATTACTTTTAATAATTTTAAAATAATTTATTTTATTTTTCTATTAATTGAATAAATATTATGTCAGCGTTGCATAAGAATTTAAGGTAATTATTTCTTAACTAAAAATTAAAAATAAATTACCATTATATAAAAAATAATTTATATTTCAAATTACTATATATAACTAAACATTCCTTTTTTTCATTCCCATTTCAAATATTTAAAGATAATAAAATAAAGAGAATGACATTTTTTACTTTTCTTTACATAAAATATTATAAAGGACAAAATCATAGAAAAATGTCAATAAAAAGTTATATATTTTAACTTTGAATGATTATGGGTGAACTATAACCATCTAAAAAATAAGGAAAGTATTATACTTATTTTTTAGGTCTTATCGCATTATTTTTACCCTTAATTAACTCATTTTACCCCTACCATAGTGATAATTATTTACTATGGTTACTATTTATATTGAAAAAAATAAAAGAGGAATATTTAATAAATTTCGACCTCATGTGTAATGGTTTGTGTCCTCCTGGTGTGTTACTTTTTGGTTTTTGGTTGTTAGGAGTGTTTGGAGGAGGCTCAGAGGGAGTTTAGAGAAGTTCAGTTGCTAAAGGTAGGAAGTATGAGGATTATACATCGTGTAACATGATTACATGATGTGAAACTCTTCTTCACAGGTTGCCCTGGGAGTTTCATAGTGTGTAACATTTCAAGGTTAGAAAAATAAAATAAATCAGGAGGTGACGCGTTGTTCAATGGAAGTGGACCTCAAGGCATTACACGATGTAAAAGGGGATTACATGTCGTGTAATACCTCGATGCTATAATTTTTTAAAACATTCCAGATACTCAGGTTTTGAAAAACCCTATGGTTGTAGAACTCTTTCTCATCCTAGAAAACCCAACAGTCCCTTCCTTAGTGTTTTGGAGATCCCTTTGACAGAGATCGATCACTGAGCTTCTATCGTTGATTCGTAGCAATCCGTCTTTGATCTGAGGTATTTTATTCCTCTGTTTCAATGATTTCCTTGGGTTGATCTCTCTTTACCTCCTGCTCCTCTTATCATGCAATGGCGAAGACTCTTCCTCACCTCTAGAGTGTTCTTTTTCGATCGTTGATCAGTGAGATGGTGTCATTGCATCCCTGGGTGGATGCAGATCTCGTAGGAGAGGATATCAAAGGACTGTTGCGTGAACCATTTCCATGCAAAGAACATTGACACCCCTTCGAGGTAGGGAATTTCCTTTATTTCTCATTGATTGTGCATCATGTGGGAGGTACCTAATTTTTCTTTCCTACGGATCATGGTTGTTCCACATTAATCAAAGATAATAATCAGGTAAATGAAATTTAAAGGGGTAGAGGGATTTGAATCGCATGTTTTATAGCCTGATGTTATTGTGATGTTGTGAATTATATGGGCTAAAAATCCTACTGAAAATCATGGTCTTTGTTGGACCTTGTTTTCTCACTAGACAAGTTTTATGTTTATTAGTTCCTAATGAACATTTTATATGGAAATAAATGAGTCACATACACTTTTCTAATAAACAAATGCCCTAGGATTTTATAGATTTTGTGATAACCCCTAAATTAACAAGTGAAAATAAATAAGGGGATGCCATGCTAAATCCTGAATTGTGTTGTGCTTTGGTATGTGGGGTGATGTTTTGTGTGGGATAGTTGTGTTTGTGTGTGTGGGGGATAGATGTGATATGAAGTGGTTTTGTTGTGACGTACAAGGTTGCTTTGGTTTGTGTTGTGGTATGGTTGTGAAGCACAGGTATGTGTTGTGGGTTGGTTTGGGTAGTGTTGTGGATGAACTTGCAGATGATACATCAAACTGACCATGTAATGGAATATCAGGTTGAGAGATTAATTTATTATGGAATGGATGAGAAGCATTGAGCAGCGGGGATGTGATCGGGTTGTGCGGTGGTGTGTTGTTGGGAGTGGTTGTGTTTGTGGATAGTTTTTGCAGGGACGACCTTGAAGAAGTATGGTGATGGTTGGTATGGGTAATTTTCTAAGAGTTTCTCCATGTGTGGTTTTTGTTGTGTGGTTACTTGTGTGTTGTTCTTGATAGTTGCCCAAATAGTGATGGAATAAATGAAAAAATGTTCAATTAATAATGTTTTTAACTAGGCTTGGTTTGGTTTGGTTAACAAAATGATTAAATTAATTGTTAAATAAATAATAGAATTTGTTAAATGAATTGGTTGGGTTCGTGGATTATTGTGTGGTGTTGTGCATTTAGAGGTATCAGTAAAGGTGGCATGTGGTGACTTGGTCTCTTGTTGAAAACACATAGGTTGGGTTTAGTGCTTGGTATCATATATATATAGACACACACTTATATTTTCCTTGTGATTTATATATGCACCCCACCCTAGTTGAGCACTGTGTGCCAAACACCCCCATCATCATTGGGGAGGTTTTCTTTCCCAAACATCCCAATAAGAGTATGGATGGATGGCCACCCTCTCTTACCAACTCCCTCTTCCAGGCAGTGGTAGCCCAAGATTCTTCGGGCAGGTTGTGGTTTGTGAGGACCATGTGTGTATGAGAGAGTTGTACTTTCCTAGGTGTCTTTAGAATGAGATGTGTTGTGCTTTCTCAGGTGTTTTCAGGATGAAATGTGTGGTTCTTTACTAGGTTTCATAGGTATGAGGTGTGGTTGTGGCCCAGGTGTCTGCGATTGGGATGTGGTGTGGTTGTGTCCTGGGTGTTTGCAGGTAGGATGTGGTGTGGTTTGTGGCCTAGGTGTCTTCAGGTGGGATGTGATGTAGCTTGGGGCTCAAGTGATGGGACGAGATGTGGTTTGTGGGGCCCAAGTTTGTGCGGGCAGGTTGTGACATGGTTCTTTCGGAAGAGGTGGGAGCGTGAAGACGTTTTCCATTAGGAAAGAGTGGCTAAACCAGTGGGAAGTGGTGCAGGGTACCCAAATCATTGATGTGATTACTATATTACTTTACTTGACTTGAGTTACTTGGTGAGAATTCCTTGGTGAGGTGGGGATGGCTAGTATACCTTGTTAGGTGTTGTTTGGTTGTGTTGTTTTCTCACGGGAGCATTAGTGTGCTCCTCTCACTTGTGCATGAGAGACTTTGGTTTTCCTACTGAGTATACTTGTATTCTCACCCTAAGTATATAAACTTCTTTCAGGTTTCTAGGAGAATTATGTGGACCGTGCTGGACCTTACTGTCTTAGACTTTTGGATAGTTATTGTTTTACTGATTAGCTTTACTTTTGGTACTTACTTTGGAGTTTTATTGCATTTGTAACAGCTTTATTTTAAACATGCATGTGGTATGGATTTGAGATTTCTTTATATATATCTTGGATTTTTTGTGAGGTTGATACATATTATCTCCCAATATTATTTCCTATAAAAAGGGTAATGTATTCCATTTTGTGAGATTATATACCCTTGGTGCTAGTCGCCACCCCGGGGCCTACTAGAGGTGGGACTCGGGGGTCATTATCTTCCTTTCTTCATTACCATCCCATGAGGGGTATCTTTTGAGGGATGGGATCGTGAAATAATGGTTTCAGAGATGATGATGAGATATAGGATGGGGTTTGGAGTTAGGCATGGTGAGGATTTCATGGGTTGGTAGGGAAACAGTGTTAGGTGACCTTGGTGCATGACATAGTCCATGGAAGACTGGCTAGGACATGGGATTTTAGGTCCCCCCTGTGATCTGATTCAAGGACTCTGAGCCTACCGAACGACCAAGTGAGGCTACACTATTTGCAGGGTAGAGACCTTAGGAAATGTATATGCATCATAATGACTTGTGTTCTTGTTTGAATTTGGATTTTTAGGAAATTTAGAATGAATAATGAGTTAAATGAGTTAAAATGAATCTTAAATAGAATTTCATACTATTTGGGATTAGGAATCTCTTATGTACTTTTCAGTTATGGATTCCAGTCGTCACCTACATTTGGATCAGGTAGTTGAAGCTCAGTAGTCTGATCCGGTTGATCAGTGGATGGTTGATCCAGTGGAGGAGGATGACCAATGGTAGATAAAGTTACATGCCTTCCAGCAACGGGCCTTGGGAAAGTACGGGGGAAGTGTTTCGAATATGGAGAAGGGGAGATGGATTAAGGAGCTTGATATCAGCTTCAGTTTAATCCGGGGTCTGACAGAGTATTGGGGATCTGGGCTCTGATAGAGTACTGGTTTCCTTTGGTAGTGAGTCAAATGTGAGGAGTTGTGCTTCGATGTGGATGTTGTACTTGGGGGAGGGGAAGGAGACTGACATTATGTGGGTTGATTTCAAGAAGGATTTCGGAGCATAATTCCTTTCATCGACCATGAAGGATTAGAAGAGGCAAGATTTACTCTCCCTATGGCAGGGGAGTATATCGGTATGAGAACCGGGGATTAATTTTAAGGTTCTCCTTAATTTTTTCCCCGATATATTTCCAAATGAGGAGTCTCATGTGAGACTCCTAGAGGAGGCACTTCATCCTTCTATCCATTCTGCAGTTACTCTCTTTACATTTTTTGACATACTTGTAGGTCCAAAAGAAGGTGTATGTGATTGAGTAGATTCACTCACAAGGAGGTTAACTACAATATGGGAGTCAGTAGAGTTCTTCGAAAGGTAAGGTTACTAGCAGCAGGTCTTAAGCACTAGGGCCTTCGAGGTTTTGACCGGTGGGGAGTCGACCTCAGTTGTTTCTGTTTTAACTTTCTGGTCCTCATGCCTTTCCCGTGAACCTAGGACCAAGGTGTTTCATATGTGGAGTCTGTGGCCATTTTCAGAATCAATTCCTAGTGGCCATCTGATCTCAGTATGGTGGAGGTGGGCAGGTTTGGCACCAGCCTCAGCAGTAGTTTCCAACTAGGCCATTTCAGCAACAGGGACAGTAGGCTCATGCTCCACCAAGGGGAGATGGAATAGGTGGAGGCTGACCTCATGATGTTACTTAGGGACCTCAACCCGGGTGTGGTCATGGAGGTGGTCGTTAGCAGAGGGGTAGAGGAGCTGGTAATGGTCAGTTGCATGCGGTAGAGGCAGCAGTTCCGATAGGACCAGGGATCATTTGAGGTACGATCAGTTTGTTTAGTACCCTTTCTTGTGCATTGTTTGATTTTGGATATTCACACTCCTTTATTGCACCTGCTTCATCCCATGCTATGGGACTAGACATAGAGAGGCTTCACATGCTCCTAGTTTTGAGTATGCCATTTGGAGGTCAGACTATCTTTTTTGATGTGTGTCGGGATGTAGACTGATGATGGGGCTGCATTAGTCCCATGGGGATATTTCCTTAATACAAATACAGCCATACGATGTTATTCTCAACATCGATTGGTTGTATTCTATGCATTCCATTATCTATTGCTTCTGGAGGAGAGTCATGTTTTCAAATATGGATGGTAGGTGTGTGGTTTTTATTGGTGAGTGGGGTTTTCAGGTGGGCAGTCGGTGTGTGGAGCCCCTTCTTTCCTTGTTGGTTGAGTTGTCAGTGGAATCAGTCGGTGTTGGGATAGTAGAGGTTCCCAGATTTGTTGGGTAGTTCTTGGATGTTTTCCCCGACTAGGTTGTGACGCTACCCCCCTCGACGTGATGTTGAGTTCGGAATAGACTTACAGCTCGGTGCTTCTCTGATTTCGATGGCTCCTTATCAGATGGAACCTTATGAGTTACAGGAGTTGAGGATTCATATTGATAATATAATGAATAAAGGATTTATCCGACCCAGTGTGTTATCGTGGGGTGTTATGGTGTTGTTTGTAAAGAAGGTGGGTGGGGGTATGAGGTTATGCATAGACTACTAGAGGTTGAATTGGGTGACGGTCGAGAATCGTTACCCCCTTCCAAGGATAGATGATCTTTTCGATCAGTTGAGAGGGGCGAGTTGGTTTTCTAAGATCGATTTGTGATCTGGATATCACCAGTTGAGGGTGAAGGAGGGAGATATCCTAAATACTGCTTTCAAATGTGGGTATGGGAACTTCAAGTTTGTAGTTATGTCATTTTTTGTTACGAATGTTCCAGCCATGTTCATGGGGCTTATGGAATCCATTTTTCATGATTTTCTGGATCGGTTCATCATCATGTTCATTAATGAAATCCTGATCTACTCGAAGTCAGATGAGGAGCATGATGAGCATCTCAAAATCATCTTATAGGTTCTTTGATGCCACCAGATCTACGAAAAGTTGTCCAAGTGTAAGTTATCGACATGATAGGTGCATTTCCTTAGACATGTGGTGTCTCAACAGTGTCACGACCCCCTCCCCACAAATTGTACCCCTCCTGGGCCGGCAATGTGAGAAGGGAGATAATGACCCCCGAGTCCCGCCTCCAGTAGGCCCCGGGTTGGCGACTAGCACCGAGGGTATAATACACACACAAATGGGAGGCATTACCCTCTAAGAGAACACATGCGGAAGAGAGAGATAGAATAAACTCCAATCAACTCCAACTTAGAACTGAGATATAAAATAAATCCAAGTACATATATGAAATGTCATGCAAAAGTACTACAACTGAAAGGGGGAAAACTAAAAGTACCCAAAAGAAAGTGAAACGGCAGCGACCACAAGCCCGAACAGCTCCTCCTCCAACCACAAGCTAGAAGTAACCAGCTTGACCTCTGACCTGCTCCAAGTGACCTGAAAAACAGATTATAAATACATAGGGTGAGTATAACAGTATACTCAGTAGGATCCTCCTCAAGCCTCTCGTGCAAAAGTAAAGAAAGCATGCTAAAGCCCAGTGAACAACAAGTGAAACTAACTCGTTACCTAAACAGGTATACTAAGTTCCCAACCTCACCATGGCTACTCTCACCAAGTAACGCATACAAGAATATAGCATATAGTAAAGAATATCAAGGGTACCCCGCTACTACTTCCCCACTGGTTTGACGCTTTTCCCCAACGACATACGTCCTGTGCATCTCTCTCCAAGGCTTTCCCGCAGACACCTGGGCTAAGCTCCACAATCTGCACCTCGTGCACCACATAGGCTTGGCCGCAGACACCTGGGCGAAGCACCACACCGTCCTCACAACCAAAAGTAACCAGGTAGTTTCCGAGAGCCACCGCAGCTCTCATAACGTGTATCATACGTCGGGTATAATACCTCAAGCCATTACAGCCCATACTCCGAGTAAGGATCCTCAAGCCATTATAGCCTATACACGTTACACCTATAGTAGTCCATAGGATACTATATCTAGAATATATGTGTGTGAAATAACCACAATCCATTACAGCCCTCTACACACATATATGGGTAAAACTAACCACTGTGCCTACCAGCACAAAGATCTACCAAGAGAAGAGAGCGGGGCCAAAGGGGGTAGTCATCCATTCAACCTCCCATCAGAATGTTGGGGAAAACACCCCCCAGGGCCCAGAATCCCAGGGGTGTCAGTTTCCCTTACCGACAGGGTGGAGTAGCGTATAGAAACACAAAAAGTACAGAATATATATAACTCACAACCACACTATGGGCATTACCTAGTCATAGGCACAACTGCAGCTAACGTCTCTCAGACTCCAGGCTGCTACTTCTAAGACTAGGTATCCTATAAGCACACAACCATTTGAAGATCTTTATTAGATTACTCCATTCTCATTTTATCAGTTCCACTGTACGTTAATTAATTCTTTAAACATTAATTAACCATGATCAATTTACCACATTAAAATAAATTGGCATCACATTCAAAAACTGCTCCTTTTTAGGATTCACATCACTATTAAATTCCAGTTTCTCCATCCCCGTGGATTATCACCATCTAAACAAACTTTCATTATGGAATTACCTTCCCCATATTCCTAGGCATTCTAGAAAAGCATCCTATGCTACTAAACACAAAGGGCTCAACACGGTGAGTAGATATAGTACCCGTCGAGTCTTTGCCGCCTATAGCAAGAGCATAGACCCATCCTCCATCGAGAGTCTAAACACGGAAAGCACATGGCATACCCCGCGTGTCTTCGCCTCCTTCGGAAAGAGGGTAAGCAAAAATAGCTGCCTTGAGCAGTGGGGAAAAGTAAAGAAGATAAACAACCAAATCAAACCACCAACATCAAACCATCACATTCATCTCATACCATCATCCTTGGTGTCCTTTCCGACACCCACATGCATAAACCGATGCATCTCGCCACACTAGGCGTCATCCGCTACCACAACCACAAGTCCCCATGCCTCCACATATCACAACAGCCATCCAGGCTCACATCAAATCACAAGCAGCATGAAATCAAAGATCACAAAATGGGCTCTCGGCCCTTTAACAAGGCATTCAGCCTTCATATAAGAAGAGCACTCAGAGCTCCAAACCACAAGGAATTCAGCCTTACAAGCAAGAGGGTAACTCAGAACCCTTTTGAAATTATCGAACTAATAGTTCTTTAATCCATCTAGAATTAACAGATTCATTAACATGCCTCTTTATCTTTAGCCAATTATTTTACAAATAATTCCGCATTTACGTTCTTTATCAATTTCCATCATGAACGAGCAACTAATTAAAGAAAATCATAGATATCACTCTATCTAGGAAAACATGAGGCAAACAGTTATCATGGTACAAAGCAACAACATGCGATCAACCAATTCTTTTAATCCGGTTCAAGTATTTAATTAGGTCAATTTCATTGTGATCCAAAGGGTTAAATCATGCTAATTCTACAGTTGCACATAAACAATTAGAGAATCCATGAATCCCCTACCTCGAAGAGTTCTTGACGTCCTTTATCCACACAACGGGTCACATTCCTCTTCTCCTCACGACAACTGCATCCACCGGAGGATGCCACGGTACGACAGTACCAACCAACCCCAAGAAAACCCATTAGAACCATGGAGATTACATGCTAATATGAAAGGAAGAACAAGAGAAGGTGATCCCCGAAGGAACGATGATAAAACATACCTTATATGGAAGAACGATCGACACAACTTGGTTGCATCAAACAGAGCGGAACTGATCCGAGTAACGTTTGATTGTGAAACTCCTACGGGAATGATTTCAAGGTTCTAGCGTCTCGTAGATGAGAACTAGGAGGAAGAAAAACGAAGAATGATATCTCGTTCCCTTTAAAAAAATAAATTAGAGAGGCGACGGTTTAAGATCCGATTTATTCTCTATTAAAAACGGATCGCATTAACCCACGCGGTTTGACCAAGTAAAAACATCCCGGCCTTAGGAATAATTAATATAGAATTTATGGCCTTTGAATCGGCCTTAAAGTCCTTAAAATAAGGTTTTAAAAGTATTTTACGTCAAAGAAAACGTCAAATTTGCGAAGCTGGAAACACTGTTCACATACTCAAAATTTGGCAAAGTATGGAATCGGTAGCTCTCATGAAGTCTGGAAACACTGTTCATTCGTGAAATTTGGCAAAGTATGGAATCGGTAGCTCTTAGGATTCTGGAAACACTGTACAAGTCCACCGATAGAACCTCACCGATAGAAACATTGTTCAAGTCTACCGATAGAAGTCCACCGATAGAACCTCACCGATAGAAACACTGTTCAAGTCTACCGATAGAACCTCACCGATAGAAACACTGTTCAAGTCTACTGATAGAAGTCCACCGATAGAACCTCACCGATAGAAACACTGTTCAAGTCTACCGATATAAGTCCACCGATAGAACCTCACCGATAGAAACACTGTTCTCCTACCGATATTGTTCATAAAACTGGAAACACTTTTCCCAGAACTAGAAATTTGGCAAAGTGTTAGCCGAGCTACAGATAGACTGCGGCTAACAGTATACCCAGCTACCAGTAGGATGCGGCTACCGGTAGACTGAGCTACTGGTAAGTGGCGGCTACCGGTAGGCAGCAGCTACCAATAACCGGTAGGCATCAGCTACCGGTAACCGGTAGGCAGCCGCTACCGGTAGATCGAGTTATCGGTAGGCAGCAGCTACCGGTAGACCGAGCTACCGGTAGGCAGCAGGTAGGGGATAAGTCACCTTGACCTCCCCGAACACCTCCAACACCACATTTTCACAAAGTAATGGACCAGGGAGGTCCGGGCCATTACATTAGATACCTCTCAAAACATTCTCGTCCTCGAGAATTAAAAACCAACCCAGAAGAAAAGAGGGGTCTGAACAACCACCCCATAAGATACCTCTCAGGGGAAAACCACCATGAGTTGTTCAAAAGCTGGAACAAAACTATGACATCCGGGAGTATGGAAACAAACAATCCATAACCAAACAATTCAAACATAACATCACATCAAAGGTACATAAATAAAACATAAAAGGTCCAACCACAAATAAAACATCATTACATGAAAGGAGTTAAACATTAAACAACTTTGGGTACCGAGCACGTATCTGTGACTCACGCTCCCAGGTACTCTCCTCCATGCCACCGTGTCGCCACAAGACATTAACTAAGGGGATAGAACGCCCACGCAACACCTTCTCCTTGTGGTCTTGGATCTCCACAGGTCGCTCCTCGAAGGTTGCATCATCGTCAATATCGATCTCTCCCCAATCGATAACATGAGATTCATCATGAAGATAACGACGGAGCTGTGATACATGGAAAACATCATGTATCCGACTCATCTGAGGGGGAAGTGCTACTCGATACGCCACAGCTCCAACACGAGCTAACACCTCGAAAGGCCCAACAAACCGGGGAGAAAGCTTACTTCCACGACCAAACCTTCGCTGCCCACGGCGGGGAGTCACCTTTAGAAACACATGATCCCCAACATTAAACTCTAACGGTCTCCTTCTTTGATCAACATATGATTTCTGACGATCCTGTGTTGTCTTCATCCTCTCACGAATCACCTGAACCATCTCTGTTGTATTCTGCACTAGTTCTGGTCCGAGAATTGCTGACTCTCTGACCCCAGTCCAGCACAATGGAGAACGGCATGAATGGCCATACAAGGCTTCAAACAGCGCCATACCGATGGTAGAGTGGAAACTATTATTGTAAGAGAACTCTACCAAGGGTAAGTGCTTCGTCCATGAACCTCCAAAATCAAGAACATAAGAGCGCAACATGTCTTCAAGATTCTGGATGGTTCGCTCTGTCTGACCATCTGTTTGAGGATGAAAAGTAGTGCTAAGGCACAGTTGAGAGCCAAAGGCATGCTGGAGACCTCTCCACACCCTGGAGGTAAAATGAGGATCTCGATCAGAAATGATCGTACTAGGTACTCCATGGAGTCTCACCACCTCCTCTAGATATTGCCTCGACAAAACTTCCACTGAGCTCGACTCCTTGATCGCTATGAAGTGGGATGATTTTGTTAAACGATCCACTACCACCCATATAGCATCATGTCCTCCCGGAGCTCGAGGTAAACCTGTAACAAAGTCCATTGAGATGTCCTCCCACTTCCACTGAGGAATCTCTAAGTGCTGGAGAAGACCACCAGGAACACGGTGTTCAGCATTCACCTTCTGGCAGACTAAACATCGAGACACACATTCTGCAACTGTACGCTTCAGCCCAGGCCACCAAAACTAACTCCTCAAGGATCGGTACATCTTCGTCACACCAAGATGTACCGCCAAGGGTGAACTATGGAACTCTCGGAGAACCGTCTCGCGCATCGCCAAGGGAACAAAAATCCTGCCATGATATAACACTCGGTGTTGTTCATCCTCTGACCAACCATCAGGGGCCTTACCACATACAACTCTGTCTCTCCAAACTTCCACCTCTAGGTCACCCAACTGAGACTCTTCCACCTTCTGCATCAGGGATGACTGCACCGTCATCTGGAAAAGACAACCTCTACCCCCAACTTCTCCCATATCAAGATGCAAAGCTGATAGCTCTTACATCACTCTCCAAGAATCACCAGATTCACGCACAACATCATTACGTATCTTTCGGCTTAGTGCGTCAGCTACAACATTCCCTTTTCCAGGTGTATACGATATTTTAAAGTCGTATTCCTGCAAGAACTCCATCCACCGACGCTGCCTCAAGTTCAAGTCACGTTGGGAGAAAACATACCTCAAACTCTTATGATCGGTGAAAACCACAAAGTGCTCACCAATGAGGTAATGTCTCCACAACTTTAGAGCAAACACCACGGCTGTCAACTCAAGATCATGGGTGGCATAGTTGCATTCATGGGGACGCAACTGCCGAGACCCATAAGAAACAACTGACCTCTGCTGCATGAGAACACAGCCTAGCCCTAGATGTGAAGCATCACAAAAAACATCAAACCGGACTCCCTCCGCTGGAAGACAAAGGACTGGAGCACATACCAACTTATCCTTTAGATACTCGAAAGCTGTCTGACACTGATCAGTCCATATGAATGCTTGATCCTTCCTGGTCAAAGCTGTTAGAGGAGTCGCAACTCAGGAGAAATTAGCTACAAACCTCCTATAATAGCCTGCGAGACCAAGGAAACTTCGCACCTCTGACACGGTCTTGGGGGCTGGCCAAGACACCACTACTTCTATCTTCGAAGGATCCACAGCTACTCCCTGTTGGGACACAACATGTCCCAAGAAACGAACTTCTCGAGCCTAGAACTCACACTTGGACAACTTCCCAAACAACTGATGTTGGCGAAGAACTCCCAAAATGGCTCGTAGATGATCTGCATGCTCCTCTTCAGATGTGGAGTACACAAGGATGTTGTCGATGAAAACCACAACAAACATGTCCAGGAATTCATGGAACACAGCATTCATCAACCCCATGAAAACAGTTGGAGCATTCGTCACGCCGAATGGCATTACAACAAACTCATAATGCCCATGACGACATCGGAAAGCAGTCTTCGGGATATCCTCATCCTTCACACACATCTGATGACATCCTGACCACAAGTATATCTTTGAGAACCAACTTGCACCCTTCAGTTGATCGAATAGGTCATCAATCCATGGGAGAGGATAGCGGTTCTTTATTGTCACTTTGTTTAACCGACGATAATCGACGCACAACCGTAAACTGCCATCAGCCTTTTTCACAAACAAAACTGGTGCACCCCACGGTGACACACTTGGCTGAACAAAACCACACTGCAACAGACCGTCGAGCTGAATACTTAGTTCCCGTAACTCAGAAGGGGCCATCCTATACAGAGACATAGAGATAGGGGACGCTCCTGGCTGTAGCTCGATCCCAAAATTGATCTCTCGTCGAGGGGGTAAGGATACAACCTCTCCTGGAAAGACGTCAGGGTACTCCTCCACGACCCTAGGAAACGCCAACTGTTGAACCTCTGAAGAACTCAGCATCATCCCAGCCATCATGGATGATAAGGAAGGAACTCGTTTATGACTCATTCGAGGATCACTCTCACCAACAAACACAACTTCCTCTCCATCTTCATCAAAGAAAATGACCTTCTTCCTATAGCAATCTACAACAGCCTGCACCGAATACAACCAATCCATGCCGAGTATGACATCATATGGTTGAATTCGCAAACATAGGAAATCTCCCCAAGAGCGGTGTTTCCCCAACACTAACTCACAGTCTCTACATACTTCAAACAAGTTAGCTCGACCTCCAACTGGCATAGTCAACACCAAGGGCACTGGAATCCTCTCTACCTCAAGTCCCAAAGCATGGACAAGGGTAGGTGATATGAAGGAGTGTGTTGCTCCTGAATCAAACAAGGCATACACCAAGGTAGAAAACAAGAAAAGGGTACCTCGAACGACATCTGGCTCGCCTGGGGCTGGCAACGCTAGAGCATTAAGATGACCACGACCTCCTCCACGGCCTCTCTGACCCTGATGACGACCACCACCACGGTCGCGCTCTGCTCTCTGATGATGGGGAGCGTCATGGGGCTGTCCTCTGCCTGCTCCATCTACCCTTTGGTGATCTAAAACTGGTGCAACCTGCTGCTGATGCCTCGGCTGGAACTGCCTCAACGGAGGAACCTGGAGTGGAGCACCCGGTGCACGATGACTGCTCTGAAAAGTCGGGCACTCCTGCTGCTGATGACCACGACCACCACAAGAAAAACAAGCGCCTGATCCCTTGGCATAGGTCTGAGAGTTTCTGCCTCTGGAGAAACGAGATGGGAAGGGCTGGGACCTACCCCCAGGTGAACGAAAACTCTTCTGTCCTGAAAACTGGGAACCCCGGACCACAGCTCTGCTTCGTGAGGAATCATGAAGATTCCCTTCTCGTGACGATCCAGTCCTGTCCAAAGTCCTCTCAACAACCTATGCCCTCGCCAGCACCTCAAGATATGTCTTCAGCATAAATAGGGTGACCCGCTGGATCTCTGGACGCAAAGCCTCCTCGAAATGCCTCGCCCTCGCCTCATCATCTGGTAACAGGTCTGAAGCATATCGTAGAAGGTTCCTAAAACGAATTCCAAACTCTCGAACACTGGCACTCCCCTGTCGAAGGGTGAGAAGCTCCTAGCGACTGGACACCTTCGCAGTCGACGAAAGAAACTCGACTCTAAACCTATCTCGAAACTCCTCCCATGAGATTGCTGACTCCTCACGATCCCCGAGGAACAAGAACCACCACTGCCTCACTGCTCCACGCAGCATCGTCACAACCAAGGACACCCAGTGTTCCTTCCGAGCACGAATCGAACTGAAGCCTATCTCGATCTCCTCCAACCAGTCTTCTGTGACTGCATATGAAACGGATCCCTCGTACTTCTATAGACTCTGGCGCTGAAACTCTCAAAGTGTCTTCCTCCAAGTGTCATCGTCGTTAACCTCTACTCGGCGGCAATCAGCTGGAACAGCCTGATGGGCATCTTCTGCACAAACCTAACGAGGACGTCGACCTGGAGCCATACCTGCAAAATAACAACTGTTAGAGCTCCTAATCCTGGAATATGGAAGACTCAACATTAATTAATTAATTGTTTTGTTTTATTTATTTTAGGTTACCTATCCCAAGGTCTACCCATTCAAACACAAGCGCAAAGAATAATGATGCATGATCCTTTCCTAGGTCTCTACCCTGCAACGAGTATCACATTGTTTAGTAGCCATCGTAAACTTAATGGTTCGTGCAACAGATCATAGGGGGCCCTAAATGCCTATGTCTCTGCCGGTCTCCAGTGTTTACCCCACTTTCTAAACATGAATGACATCATTGCCCTACCATCCCATGCATCCTCACCTGTGCCTAACTCCAAACTCCATCCTATCCCTCAACCAGAGCTCTGATACCACTCTGTCACGACCCCCTCCCCACAAAGTGTAACCCTCCTAGGCCGGAAATGTGAGAAGGGAGATAATGACCACCGAGTCCCGCCTCCAGTAGGCCCCGGGTTGGCGAATAGCACCGAGGGTATAATACACACACAAATGGGAGGCATTACCCTCTAAGAGAACACATGCGGAAGAGAGAGATAGAATAAACTCCAATCAACTCCAACTTAGAACTGAGATATAAAAGAAATCCAAGTACATATATGAAATGTCATGAAAAAGTACTACAATTGAAAGGGGGAAAACCAAAAGTACCCAAAAGAAAGTGAAACGGCAGCGACCACAAGCCCGAACAACTCCTCCTCCAACCACAAGCTAGAAGTAACCAGCTTGACCTCCGACCTGCTCCAAGTGACCTGAAAAATAGTTTATAAATACATAGGGTGAGTATAACAGTATACTCAGTAGGATCCTCCTCAAGCCTCTCGTGCAAAAGTAAATAAAGCATGGTAAAGCCCAGTGAACAACAAGTGAAACTAACTCGTTACCTAAACAGGTATACTAAGTTCCCAACCTCACCATGGCTACTCTCACCAAGTAACGCATACAAGAATATAGCATATAGTAAAGAATATCAAGGGTACCCCGCTACTACTTCCCCACTGGTTTTCCGCTTTTCCCCAACGACATACGTCCTGTGCATCTCTCTCCAAGGCGTGACCGCAGACACCTGGGCTAAGCTCCACAGTCTGCACCTCGTGCACCACATAGGCTTGCCCGCAGACACCTGGGCGAAGCACCACACCGTCCTCACAACCAAAAGTAACCAGGTAGTTTCCGAGAGCCACCACAGCTGGCATAACGTGTATCATACGTCGGGTATAATACCTCAATCCATTACAGCCCATACTCCGAGTAAGGATCCTCAAGCCATTATAGCCTACACACGTTACACCTATAGTAGTCCATATGATACTATATCCATAATATATGTGTGTGAAATAACCACAAGCCATTACAGCCCTCTACACACATATATGGGTAAAACTAACCACTGTGCCTACCAGCACAAAGATCTACCAAGAGAAGAGAGCGGGGCCAAAGGGGGTAGTCATCCATTCAACCTCCCATCAGAATGTTGGGGAAAACACCCCCCCAGGGTTCAGAATCCCAGGGGTGTCAGTTGCCCTTACCGACAGGGTGGAGTAGCGTATAGAAACACAAAAAGTACAGAATATATATAACTCACAACCACACTATGGGAATTACCTAGTCATAGGCACAACTGCAGCTAACGTCTCTCAGACTCCAGGCTGCTACTTCTAAGACTAGGTATCCTATAAGCACACAACCATTTGAAGAGATTTATTAGATTACTCCATTCTCATTTTATCAGTTCCACTGTACGTTAATTAATTCTTTAAACATTAATTAACCATGAGCAATTTACCACATTAAACTAAATTGGCATCACATTCAAAAACTGCTCCTTTTTAGGATTCACATCACTATTAAATTCCAGTTTCTCCATCCCCGTGGATTATCACCATCTAAACAAACTTTCATTATGGAATTACCTTCCCCATATTCCCAGGCATTCTAGAAAAGCATCATATGCTACTAAACACAAAGGGCTCAACACGGTGAGTAGATATAGTACCCGTCGAGTCTTTTCCGCCTATAGAAAGAGCATAGACCCATCCTTCATCGAGAGGCTAAACACGGAAAGCACGTGGCATACCCCGCGTGTCTTCGCCTCCTTCGGAAAGAGGGTAAGCAAAACCAACTGCCTTGAGTAGTGGGGAAAAGTAAAGCAGATAAACAACCAAACCAAACCACCAACATCAAACCATCACATTCATCTCATACCATCATCCTTGGTGTCCTCCCCGACACCCACATGCATAAACCGATGCATCTCACCACACTAGGCGTCATCCGCTGCCACAACCACAAGTCCCCATGCCTCCACATATCACAAGATCCATCCAGGCTCACATCAAATCACAAGCAGCAGGAAATCAAAGATCACAAAATGGGCTCTCGGCCCTTTAACAAGGCATTCAGCCTTCATACAAGACGAGCACTCAGATCTCCAAACCACAAGGCATTCAGCCTTACAAGCAAGCGGGTAACTCAGAACCCTTTTGAAATTATCGAACTAATAGTTATTTAATTCATCTAGAATTAACAGATTCATTAACATGCCTCTTTATCTTTAGCCAATTATTTAACAAATAATTTCGGCTTTACGTTCATTATCAATTTCCTTCATGAACGATCAATTAATTAAAGAAAATCATAGATATCACTCTATCTAGGAAAACATGAGGCAAACCGTTATCACGGTACAAAGAAACAACATGCGATCAACCAATTCTTTTAATCCAGTTCAAGTATTTAATTAGGTCAATTTCATTGTGATCCAAAGGGTTAAATCATGCTAATTCTACAGTTGCACATAAAAAATTAGAGAAGCCATGAATCCCCTACCTCGAAGAGTTCTTGACGTCCTTTGTCCACACAACGGGTCATAGTCCTCTTCTCCTCACGACAACTGCATCCACCGGAGGATGCCACGGTACGACAGTACCAACCAACCCCAAGAAAACTCATTAGAACCATGGAGATTACATGCTAATATGGAAGGAAGAACAAGAGAAGGTGATCCCCGAAGGAATGATGATAAAACATACCTTATATGGAAGAACAATCGACACAACTTGGTTGCATCAAACAGAGCGGAACTGATCCGAGTAACGTTTGATTGTGAAACTCCTACGGGAATGATTGCAAGGTTCTAGCGTCTCGTAGATGAGAACCAGGAGGAAGAAAAACGAATAATGATATCTCGTTCCCTTTAAAAAAATAAATTAGAGAGGCGACGGTTTAAGATCCGATTTATTCTCCATTAAAAACGGATCGCATTAACCCACACGGTTTGACCAAGTAAAAACATCCCGGCCTTAGGAATAATTAATATAGAATTTATAGCCTTTGAATCGGCCTTAAAGTCCTTAAAATAAGGTTTTAAAAGTATTTTACGTCAAAGAAAACGTCAAATTTTCGAAGCTAGAAACACTGTTCACATACTCAAAATTTGGCAAAGTATGGAATCGGTTGCTCTCATGAAGTCTGGAAACACTGTTCATTTGTGAAATTTGGCAAAGTATGGAATCAGTAGCTCTTAGGATTCTGGAAAAACTGTACAAGTCCACCGATAGAACCTCACCGATAGAAACATTGTTCAAGTCTACCGATAGAAGTCCACCGATAGAACCTCACCGATAGAAACACTATTCAAGTCTACCGATAGAAGTCCACCGATAGAACCTCACCGATAGAAACATTGTTCAAGTCTACCGATAGAAGTCCACTGATAGAACCTCACCGATAGAAACATTGTTCAAGTCTACCGATAGAAGTCCATCGATAGAACCTCACCGATAGAAACACTGTTCACTGAACCTCACCGATAGAAACACTGTTCACCTACCGATACTGTTCATAAAACTGGAAACACTGTTCCCAGAACTAGAAATTTGGCAAAGTGTTAGTTGAGCTACTGCTAGACTGCGGCTACCAGTATACCCAGCTACCGGTAGGATGCGGCTACCGGTAGACCGAGCTACTGGTAAGCGGCGGCTACCGGTAGGCAGCAGCTACCGGTAACCGGTAGGCATCAGCTACTGGTAACTGGTAGGCAGCCGCTACCAGTAGATCGAGCTACCGGTAGGCAGCAGCTACCGGTAGACCGAGCTACCAGTAGGCAGTAGCTACCGGTAGACCGAGCTACCGGTAGGCAGCAGCTGGGGGATAAGTCACCTTGACCTCCCGGAACACCTCCAACACCACATTTTCACAAAGTAATGGACCAGGGAGGTCCGGTCCATTACAAACAGGGTGTAGCAGTGGACCCGTCGAAGGTTGAAGCGGTTTTTTCTTGGGAAGCACCCAAGAACATGGAAGAAGTTCGTAGTTTTCTTGGTCTAGCAGGCTATTACTGGAGGTTTCACTAGTGGAAAAATGTTTTTCCATGTCAGTTTTTTTTTACATTTTGACATTGGTTTTTAACTGATGTCTATAAAGGTGACATTAAAAATTAAAGTTTCAATGTCATTTTTTATAAAACAATGTATAAATATTAATTAAAAATATGGTTATAGGCATTTTTCGACATTGGTTTTTACAAAAACTGATGTCGAAACTCATCCCTCGAGGGTCTTCAGCATCGGTTTTCATATAAAATGACGTCGAAAGTCAGGCCTTGTCAATCTTCGGTGTCAGTTTTTATAAAAATTGATGCCGAATGTTAGGATTTATCAGTCTTCGACATCAGTTTTTATAAATGACATTAAAAAGTAAAATATTGACCTTTCAACATCGGTTTTTTAGAAAACTAATGTCTAAATTCTTATTCTACATGGTTTTTAACATTGGTTTTTCATAAAAAATGATTTAAAAAGGATGTTTTCAAAAAAAATCATGTCAGTTTTGAAAAAAACTAACATTAAAACATTGAAACTCTTAATATTTGAATATATTAGGTTTCCCAGGCTTCGATTTGACTCATCATGGAGCTAAAACAGACTTAAAGATTAAAATTTATGGTCGTTGTAAGTTGTACCTCTTTAAGTTTCAATACATACAACTCACTTCAATGAAAACATGAGAAACAAGAACCAAAAATTATACACCAAATGGCCATAAAAAATAAACTTAAAGATGCAACCTGATTTTAATTCTTTTATTGTTTTCCTTTGAATCAATTTGTTTTTTGTTGTTATTTCACTTCTTTTTAAGGAAGAACTCATGTAGTAATGAAAAAGATTATCGATGAAGAATTTTTCACCTCAACTGTTGAATATCATGTGGATGTTTTATCTTTGTATCTCGATTGGAATAATTCTTCATCATAATAATAAAAATTATCATGATTTTTAGTGATAAGGAAAAAATAATAATGAAATTAAATGATAAGAATACATACCCTGTACAAATCATCGATTGAAGAATTATTGAAATTTTTATTGTATCGAAGATGTTGAAAATGTTGAAAGAAAGAGAATGAGGATTTATATATTGTAAATGAAAATATTTATGGTGGTTATGAATTAAAATTTAGGTGGTATTTTGAAAATGGAAACGCGCATTGTGAAAAAATTAAAATACCAAACCCGTGTATTTGAAATTTACTTTTAACATCGGGTAAATATATAAGTGATGTTAAATATATTCTAATGTTGGGGTTTTAACATTGGTTATTGAAAAAAAAGATGCCAAAAAGTGGGTTTTAATGTCGATTATTTGAAAAACTGATGCTAAAATGTAACTTTTAACATCGGTTACTGAAAAAACCGATGTTAAAATTCAAGACTTATAATGTTCAACTTACGATGTCCATAACTTTTTATCCATATGTCTCTTTTAGCTCCACGACCTGTCAAATAGAATTTTGAGAAATTATCTAAAACTTGGATTTTATTTTTAACATCATTTATTGAAAAAATGATGCCAAAAAGTGACTTTTAATGTTGGTTACTGAAAAACTGATGTTAAAAATCAAGTCTTATAATGTTTAACTTATGATGTCCATAAATTTTGATTCTTAATTCCATTTTAGCTCCACGACCTATCAAATAGAAGCTTGAGAAATTATCTACAACTTGGATTTTATTTTTAACATCTTATAAATCTCTATTTTTCATTTTCATAATAAAGAACCACTTTTATGGATAAGTGGGAACCTCATAACTTCCATCATAACAAAAAACATACAAAACACGTTACACCATCCAAAACACACATTACAATATAAAAAATAGGAGGTTCCAAACCAAATTGCATATCACACATAGAAAAATTCAAAAAAAATCAAACCAACACATGTCATCATCATCATGGACTGTGAGACCCTTGAGCAGTGCACACTACACACCAGTCACCATCATTATCATCCCAACCCTATCATTGGTGAAGAACCGAGCAACATCGATGTAATCACTGAAATAATTCACAAACTTACTGGAAACATGTTCACTAGAAACTGTTGAGAAACAAACTAGCAACGAAATACCCCTTCCATCCAGGATCACCAACAGCGAGCAACGAACAAGAAAAATGAAACTGATTGCGAAAAATTATCTAAAACTTGGATTTGATTTTTAACATCAGTTATTTGAAAAAATGATTCCAAAAAGTGACTTTTAACATCGGTATTTAAGAACATACATTAAAATTCCAACATTAAAGGCCATTTTTCTACTACTATTTATACTCGATTTCTCTTAAGTTGCATAACCGTTGATAACTTTGACCAGAAAAGACCAAGATTTCATATGAAGTGAACAGTGACAGGCGACATTCAATTATCTGAAAGGGAAGTTGGTCAGTGCTATGGTTGTCAGCAGAATGGGTGATGTTTGAGGTGTTCTCTGATGCTTCTCATCTAGGATTGGAATGCATCTTGATGCAGCAGTGAGCAGTGATATCTTATGGTTCTAGGCAGTTACGCCCCCATGAGTGTAACTATGACATCCATGATCTGGAGTTGGTGGAATTTGTTTTTGCGCTGAAGTTATGGCAACATTACCTCATCAGGGAGCACTTTGTGGTATTTACAGATCACAATATCTTGAGGTATATATTTTCCCAACGAGATCTGAACTTGCAGCAGCATAGGTTGATGGAGTTTCTTTACGACTATGATTTTGAGATCTCCTACACCTTAGGAAATGGGAATTTCGTGTCTAATACTTTGAATAGGAATTCATAGAAGGAGGTTGTTCGGGAATCTATGGATGCTTGGAAGACGATGGAGGAGTTGGAAGCCTTACACTTGGATGTAGGGGTGGAAGGCGGTAGAGTATATTTGTTTTATATGATATTTAGGACTTCTTTGATGCAGTAGGTGGAGGAGTCTCAGTGGGGAGACTCATAGGAAGAGTTGATGCATGATTGTGTTGGCCATGTCGATGCTTCAGAAGGATGGTCGGAGGATGGTTAGAATCAGATGTTGTTTTGTGGAAGGTTGTTTGTTCTGGTGGAGATGTGTGAGGGAGTCCTCCATGAGTTTCATAACTCACCTTTAGTAGTACAACTCTGAGTTTCTAAGATGTACCATGGCTTAAGGATGCAGTTTTGGTGGCCCGAGATGAAGTGGGTAGTAGCGGAGTTTGTGGCGAGATGCTTAGTCTTCCAGCAGGTGAAGGTTGAGCACCGTGTTCCCAGTGGTTTGTTACATCCCTTGGATATCCTTGAGTGGAAGTGGGATGAAATATCAATGGATTTCATCATAGGGTTACCCAAGACTTAGGGAGTCTATTATTTTATCAGGGTGATAGTGGGTTGGTTGAAGAAATCGGCTCACTTCTTAGCGATTAGGGAGTCGGGCGCAATGGATGCTTTGGCAGAGGTATATGGATGAGGTGGTATGGTTTCATGGAGTCCTGATATCCATTTTCTCGGAACAAGATACACATTTTACCTCGTGAGTCTATAGGGGATTGCATCATACTTTTGGCACCCAGTTATGCCTCAGCACTGCCTTCCACCCTCAGATAGATGGGCAGACAGAATGAAGTATCCAGACATTGGAAGATATGTTGCGAGAATGCGTATTGGACTTCGGTGGATCTTGGGTACAACACCTGCCCTTGGTAGAGTTTTCTTATAATAACATCTATCACTCTTACATTATCATGGATCCATTTGAAACTTTTTACAAGCCGTGTTGTTCACCTTTGTGTTGGACAGAGGTTGGGGAGACAACTGCTCTTGGTCTCGAGGTAGTGTAGAGCATGACAGAGAAGGTTTAGCTTATTCGAGAGAGTATGAAAGTGGCGTAGGACTGGTATAAGTCATATGATGATCACAAGAGGAGTCCCTTGGATTTTGATGTTGGGGACCATGTGTTCTTGAAGTTTTCCCCTCGACATGGGCAGTGGGGGTTTGGTAGAGGGAGCAATATTTCTCCTAGGTTCATCGAACCCTTTGAGGTGTTGAGACGAGTTAGCGAGGTGTAATACCAGTTGGCATTGCCACCATAGCTGGAGAGGATCCATGATGTATTTCACGTATCTCAGATCCATAGATATATTCACGATGACTCCCATGTCATCAACTGGGGAGATTTGGATATCGAGGATGATGCGACATTTGTGTGACGACCGGTAGAGATCTAGGATCGTCAAGAGAAAATGATGCATGTATGAACCATTACCTTGGTCCGTGTGTTGTGGAGGCATGGTTTCCAGGAGGAGATTACTTGGGAGTGAGAAGCACAGATGTGTGCCCAGTACCCGGAGTTGTTTTGAGCTTTGTTTTGATATATTTTTCTTAAAATGTGATTCTTGAACCTTATTGTTTATGAGACGATTTTTTTCCTTGTTCTGTAATGTGTGATAAAGTCTAGACGTGTGAAGTGGGGAGGAACTGATTCTTAATAGAGATACATTAATTGTGATGTGATTAAACCCGTGTAGGTGAGACATTGCCACCTAGAGCGGATAATATCTTGACATGGAGGATGGAATTACCTAATCCACTTATTCATGTGGTTGTTGTACTTTCATAGTGTGCCTTGTGGTTTTTGGTGTTAGAATATGTTTAAGGAGGTATTCTTGTATGTGGGGGTTTCTGCTCCAACTCCCAAAAAACACAGTGTGGTTTATCGTTGAATGTTGATGTGCTTGGTTGTTAGCAGTGCTCCAAGTGTAGTGAGGTCCTTGAGAGGTATCTCATGGGGTGGTTGTTTAGACCCCTATTTCTTCTAGGTTTGGCTTTAGATTCTCGAGGGCGAGAATCATTTGAGAGGAATCTGATGTAATGTTTTGTGTCCTCCTGGTATGTTACTTTGCAGGTTTTGGTTGTTGGGAGTGTTCGGTGGAGGCTCAGAAGGAGTTTAGAAAATTTTGGTTGTTAAAGGCTAGAAGTAGGAGGATTACACGTCATGTGACATTATTACAAGATGTGAAACTCTATTTCATGGGCTATCCTAGGAGTTTCATAGTGTGTAACATTTCAGGGTTAGAAAAATAAAATAAATCAGGAGGTGAAACATTTTTCGGTGGAAGTGGGCCTCGAGGCATTACACAGCATGAAAGGGGATTACATGTCATGTAATACCTCGATGCTATAATATTTTAAAACATTCCAACCACTCAATTTTTCACAAACCCTATGGCTGTAGTGATCTCTCTCATCCTAGGCGACCCAGCATTCCCTTCCTTGGAATTTTGGAGATCCCTTCGATAGAAATCCATCACTGAGATTCTATTTTTAATCTATATTGATCTGTCTTTGATCTGAGGTATGCTCTTGCTTTGTTTCAATGATTTCCTTGGGTTGATATCTCTTTTTCTCCAACTCGTCTTGTCATGTGATGGTGAATGTTCTTCCTCACTTCTAATGTGTTATTCTTCATTCATTGATTAGTGTGGTGGTGTCATTGCATGCCCAGGTGGATGTAGATCTCATAGGAAAGGAAATTGAAGGACCGTTGCATGAACTATTTCTGCACAAAGAATGTTGACACCCCTTCGAGGAAGGGAATTTCCTTCATTTCTCTTTGATTTTGCATCATGTGGGAGGGACCTACTTTTTCTTGCCTGCGGATCATGGTTTTGCCACATAAATCCAAGATAAGAATTGGGTAAATGAAATTGAAATGGGTGGAGGGTTTCAAATAGCATGTTTTATGGATTGATGTTATTGTGATGTTGTGAATTGTATGGGCTAAACACCCTGTTGAAAATTGTGGTTGTTGGTGGCCCTTGTTTGTGCACTAGACAAGTTGCATGTTGATTGGTTCTTGATGAACATTTGTATATGGAAATTGGTGAGTCACTTACACTTGGATAATAAATGGATGCCCCAGGATTTTACAGCTTTTGTGATAACCTCTGAATTAACAAGCGAAATTAAATAAGGGGATGTCTTGCTAAATTTGAAATTGTGTTATGCTTTGGTATGTGGGGTGATGTGTTGTGTGATATAGTTGTGGTTGTGTGTGTGTGGGACATATGGGATATGAAGTGGTTATGTTGTGATGTGTGGGTTTCTTTGGTTTGTGTTGTGGTATAGTTGTGAAGTGTGGGTATGTGTTGTGGGTTATTCTGGGCGGTGTTGTGGATGAACTTGAAGATAATACATCAATCTAACCATATAACGGAATCTTAGGTTGAGAGATTTATTGATTGTGGAATGGATGAGAAGCATTGAGCAGCAAGGTTGTGATCGGGTTGTGTGGTGTTGTGTTTCTGGGAGTGGTTGTGTGTGTGGATAGTTTTTGGAGGGGTGGCCTTTGAAGAAGAATGGTGATGGTTGGTATGGGTAATTTTCCCAAAGTTTATCCATGTGTGGTTTTTGCTGTGTGGTTCCTTTTTTGATGTGCTTGATAGTTTCCCAGATAGTGATGGAATAAATGAATAAATGTTTGATTAATAAAGTTTGGAATTTGGCTTGGGTTGGTTTGGTTAACAGAATGATTAAATGAATTTTTAAATAAAGAATGGAATCAGTTAAATGAATTGGTTGGGTTTGTGGATTGTTGTGTGGTGTTGTGCATTTAGAGGTAGCAATAAATGTAACATGTGGTAAAATGGTCACTTGTTGAAAACACATAGGTTGGGATGAGTGCTTGGTATCATATATATATACATACATACATATATACATACATATGTGAATTTTCCTTGTGATTTCTATATGCACCCCATCATAGTTGAGCACTATGTGCCGAACACCCCTATCATCATAAGGGAGGGTGTCTTTCCCAAACATATAGGTGGGAGGATGGATGGCTTGACACCCGCTCTTCCCTGCTCCCTCTTCCATGTGGTGGTAGCCTAAGATTCTTCGGGAAAGTTGTGGTTTGTGAGGCCTAGGTGTGTGCGGGCGAGTTGTGATTTCCCGAGTGTCTTCGGGATGAGATGTGTTGTGCTTTCCCAGGTGTCTTTGGGATGAGATGTGTGGTGATTTCCCAGATGTATTCGGTATGGGGTGTGGTTGTGGCCTAGGTGTGTGTGGGCGGGACGTGGTGTGGTTGTGGCCTAGGTGTTTGCGGGCAGGATGTGGAGTGGTTTTTAGACCAGGTGTCTGCGGGCAGGATGTGATGTGGATCAGGGCCCATATAATGGGATTATATGTGTTTTATGGGGCTCAAGTGTGTGTGGGAGAGTTGTGACGTGGTTCTTTTGGAAGAGGTGGGAGCACAGGGACGTTTTCCATTAGGCAAGAGTGGTTAAACTAGTGGGAAGTGGTGCGGGGTACCCTAATCATCGATGTTCTTACTATATTACTTTACTTGACTTGTGTTACTTGGTGATCATTCCTTGGTGAGGTTGAGGTGGCTAGTATACCTTGTTAGGTGTTGTTTGGTTCCACTGTTTTCTCATGAGAGCATTAGTATGCTCCTCTCACTTGTGCACGAGAGACTTTGGTTTTCCTACTAAGTATACTTGTATGCTCACCCTATGTATATAAACTTATTTCAGGTTTCTAGGAGGATTATATGGACTGTTCTGGACCTTACTAGCTCAGAATTTTGGACAGCAGTTGTGTCGCTGCTTAGCTTTACTTTTGGTACTTACTTTGGAGATTTATTGCATTTGTAACAGCTTTATTGTAAACATGCATGTGGGATAGATTTGAGATTTCTTTATATATGTCTTGGAGTTTTTGTGAGGTTGATACATCTTATCTCTCTATATTGTTTCATATAAAAATGTAAATGCCTTCCATTTTATGAGATTGTATACCCTTGGTGCTAGTCGCCACCCCGGGGCCTACTAGAGGCGGGAATTGGGGGTCATTATCTCCCTTTCTTCATTGCTAGACCTGGAGGGGTATCTTTGGAGGTATGGGGTCATTAAATCATGATTCCAAATATAAAATCCATTTTTTAATATTCAATTCATAGAATTAGCCGAATTTAATTCAAAATTAAACCCGAAAAACATGATAAAAAATAGTTTTAAAAAATGTCTTTTAAGTATGAAAATGTTTTTATAATAAATTCAAGTATAAAATGAATTAAATGAATTATAATTAGATTAAGTTTAATCAAAATTAACTAATAAAATTTTTAAAACTAATCCAAAATAGGATTTTACTTTGTAAATACTTTAAAATAAAATACAATTTTCAATAAAAATCGGTATTTTCACTATTCATTGAAAAAAATCTATCTTTTCATAATAACCCCAAAAAATAACTCTAAGATAATTTTGACATGTTGATTTAAAAAATAATATAATTTTATATAAAATTAAAATTATAAATGTTCCAAAAATTAATTTCCTCACATAAATCAATAAAAACCATTTTTTTGAAGAAAATGTATTTTTTGAAGAATAAAATGACTTTACTAAAAATTGAGTGATTATTTACTCGGAATTTATCAATAAATTTATATTTAGTATGAAATTTATATATTTTTAATAAATTATTAAATCTTATTCATACTTTCCAATTGAACAGTTGGGTTATAACATTCATATTTAAATAATAATACTTCATGGTTTGTTTAGGATGGGTGTTGCATGTTGTATACGCTATCGAACATAGTTTTAATTTTTTTTTAATATTGGGGTGTTACATCCCCCCCACTTTAATAAATTATTTCCCATCAATTTGAAATTGAACTCGATGATCAAAGGTTTGACATTTGAAAATACTTTGTTGAAATTCCACATCATAAAAAGGGTTAATAAAACACCCACTTGAAAAGTGAGAAATAAAAGTACAAAGGTAATACATAATAAAACATAGTAGGTTTAAAAATAGAATAAAATTAGTAAGAAGTCAAAATATATACATGGAAGAAAAGTAATGTACAGATGTCATTGATCATAATAAAGTGAATGATCATGAGAAAGTTAACGATAATAAAACTGTAAACCAAAGTGGTGAGAAAAAGACCATCTATTCATTGAAAATAATAGTAATAGGATAAATTTTGTATTTCAATATCCTTTTCCTAGAGTTGATAAATTCATTTACCTTCTAGACTAAAAACATAAAGAAATATACTTACCTGACAAGTATAATTTCATCCTTTAATCAATTTCCACCACAAACTCATATTTTCTCCAAATAACGAGTGTTTAAGATAAATTTTTCCATGCCTAAAGCACTAAAATCAGCTTGTAACATGTCAAAAAATCTATAAAAGTTTAATAAGTTATTCCTCATATCTTTAAACATTAACCAAAATGGCTATCCCAAGGTAAAATTATATCCAAAATGATCAAAATATCATTAATCACCTAAAAATCCCAAAATTGAAAATGATTTGATCTTATAATATGCTACCCAAAATTAACTTAAACTTTATCTATAAAGTTTTTTAGGTTTAAAAATTTCATATTAACTAGTACATTACGTAGGCCAATGGTAGGTGATGCACCCTTTTTTCCCTTCAGTTGTGGGTTTAAACCTCATAGCCTTACCTAATTTGATAGGTTGTCACCTAATCTACAGGTTTCTCTTTTCTAAAACTATATTAAGATAATTCTTGTAATTTTCCCAAAAATAGGATGAACATACTAAAAAAATAACATTAATCATCAAATCACTTTTTTAACCATTATGGTTTTCTATACAATTTTTTTTTACAAAATCAAATAATCTTAATTGAATATTATTTCCTCAACATCAAAGATAAGATAAACTCTAAAAGTTTCCAATACCATTAAACTTATGTCAAAAAAATGTAAATTCATTCTTCCTAAAATAACTTTTTTTACTAAAACCCATACTAAACCCAAGGGTTATATTACCATAAATGTAGCACCCCTAGTTTTAGGTACATGACCCTTTATTCATGTATTCTGGGTCTATATAATGTTCTGGTTGATTTTTGGGAGGATTTGAGGGATTTTGTCATGTTTTGGAGGATTTTATGGAGGTGCACGCTTTGTGAATGGTTAGTATAAATCATGCACCATCTCCAGGAAACCATGTGAGGGAGAATAGTGGGCACTAAGAAGGTGCATGGTTGGCACATGGTTTGGTCAAACTATTCGAGTGCCTAGGGGAAACCATGCAACTTCAAATAGAGGGGAAATGGATGGTTGGAAAATGGTTTTTCCAATCATGTGATCCAACCATGTGAGGGGGTGGCTTGATATAATAGCACCACATGGTTAGCGCATGGTGCACCAAACTGTGCGACGTACAGTTAGAACCCCTAAAACTATGGATGTAATCCAAATTAACCCCTAAAGCCCTCATTTTCCCCTATTTATTCTTATTCTAGAATTTTTTTTACTCCCTAGGATTGAGAGATGATTCCTTTTAATCTAGAGGTGATTATTAGGTGAATCAAAGTGAATTGGAGGTCCGGATTCGTCAATAAATCATCATTCTTGGTTGTTTTTCTTAGATCTAGTCTTCTTATCTATTCTAGAATCATATATCTAATTCACAGTGGATATATCCATGTTAATTAATGATAATATTGATGTTATATGCTTTATTTGATTGAAGGGAATAAGATTTAAGAATTTTTTTAGAGAATCATTGTTTCGTTCTTCATTTTCACCAAGTGTTGAGAGGTAGGTGGCTTCTCTCTCGACTCCACTTGACTTAGAACTTGAAGGCTTAGTTTTATTTAAATGGATTAATTGAAATTTATTTCAAATCCATTTTTTATTCTTAATTTAAATATCTCTTATGTTATGGATTTGGAATTTTGTAAATTGGATGGTTTTGTAGAAAATGCTCTTCGGTAATAATTTTAAAGTGGTGAATTTTAAAATAATGGTTTTGTTTTGATGCATGGAAAAAGGTTTGTTAAAATTATTTCAATAAAAGAAATGTTTAATATGTAATGTTTTTTCATGGTATTTGGCTTACATGGTTGGTGTGAGAGCATTCATATACATGACCCTGTGTAAGGGGTGTGTGTCATTAGGGCACTTGGTATTGGTAACCTTGTGAAAACTTAGTGGATCAATGAGAGACCACTCATGAGTATGGAACTATCACCTCAACATGAATTGTGTGTGTGTGTACATGGTAATGGTTATTCTAAATTATTAATAAAGGTTTCATGCTTGTAAATTTTTTCCTTGGAACTTTTTTACTGTTTTGATATAAACTATTTTAAACTGATTTTAAATTATTTTATATAAATGTGATAGAAAGTTTTGTCATAGTGGCATGAGTTGGGAAGTATTTGGGGAAGTCCTACTAAGTATAGACTCACCCCCTTCTTGGGCACTATTGTGTGTTTGTAGATGTCATCTATTGATAGATAGGTAAAGGCAAAGTATCTCATTTATTTAGAGATACTTCTTGATATCATGGTCAAAGCATGTAGAGCTCGAGCTTGGAGTGGTTTGGGTGTTGCTGGTTGATGTCACTTGAGAGTATTGAGTTTTTGTGGTCTTTTGGTTCTCTTTTTGTATGTATTTTGGTTTCAACCTATACTCTAATATGGTTTATTATGTTGGTTATGTTTTGATTTGTAATTTTTTGTTTACATATCATATAGAGGATTGGATAATTATTTTTAAGTTGGTTTGGTCATTTTTATCTTTAAAGGTAAAATCATCCCCCAAATTTTCTTGAGGCCCTTAACATTTATTGTCAGCCTTTGGTGCCTTGGGGATTTCACCTATGGCCTAGTAGCACCTATGCCTCTTCTAAAGCCAATGAGGAGGGGTGGGATGTTACAAATGATATCATTCTTGGCCGGTCTATCTTTAATTTTAGGAAAAATGGTATCAGTATTATTTGGACCTTGAAGTTGAAAATGGTAAGTCTGTATATCTATCGGGGTGGTAGTAGGAGGATATGACAATTAGAACTTGAAATGTATAGCATAAAAATATGCAATTGACCTTTTTATGCCAAACTTCAAGTTTCCAGGGTGTTTGGGTAAATAACTATTTTAAGACACTTCAAGTTGAGTTGTCACCTCATCATCATGGGTTTATTAAAAGATAATTTCATAGAATTCATTAGTAGTAAAACTTCCCAATAGGAATTCATTTTTCATTTTGAGTAAATTATTTCTAAAAATGGTGGAAAAGTGTTGATTTTTGGAAAATGGTTAAAATGGTTTGATTTTGGAAGAAAATTATTGTGGTGTTTTAAAAAAATGTTTATAATGATTACGATGGTTGTATTTTAGAAATGGATGATTGTGATATGTGTTGATGTGGTAAATTGGAATTGTTAAGCCTTGAGTTGCTAGTAAGTGAGACTAAACGGAGTTTTGTTTTGGTTATAGATAATGGCACCGGGTAGACATCGTAGAAATCAACTAGAAGAGACTGATAAAAATGTGGTTGCATCTGAACCACAAGTGAACTAATAACTGGTGAAAAGTATTGTTCAGGATTTTTAAGCAGTGGACAGGAGGAATTAGCATGATGAGCCTCAGAAAGTGAACCATTCAGTTCAGTTCCAAAAGCAGAACCCACCCATTTTTCAAGGGGATTCTAAACTGAAAAAAGAAAAAGTCCAGTTGAATAGGATGAATCAAATCTTAGATTTTCTTAGGACACCGGTAGAGTTGAAGGTAAAGTTGGCAACATATATGTTGGAGGATTTAGCATGCCAATGGTGGGAATTAGCAGTTCAGGCTAAATTGGACTAAGGCATGGCATGAGAGGATTTTGAAGAATTGTTCAGCAAACAATTCTATCCTCGGATGTTTGGAATTTCTAGAACAATGGACTTCTTCAATCTGAAGCAAGATAACCTCTTGGTAATAGAGTATACAACAAAATTTATGAATTTAGTCTGCTTTTCATCATAAGTTGATACAAGTGCGTCCTTAAAGGCACACATTTTTTATTTTTGGTTGAAACCAAAAATTCTCTAAAAGATTATTGTTATATATATTACAAAATATACAAAGATGGTTAATAGGGTAGCAGTGGAAGAAAGATACATCTTGGGAAATAAGGTTGGAGGGAGCATGTTTATTCCAATATGAATAGGTGGGAACTCCAATAATGGGAATAGTAAGAGAGGAACCTATTTCCAAAGTGGTGGGACACCTCAGAATCAGTCTATGGGACCAGTAATCATTCCTCCTAAACCAAAGAGTAATTTGGGATATTTTCAATGTGGTTCTTTTGACCATATGAAGTGAGATTGTATGACACCACCTAGATCTTGTCATAATTGAAACCGGATGGGACATCTCATCACTATTGTTGCAGTGCTCCAAGGTTAGGTGCTAGGGACACATCTCATGCTTCTCAGGAATCATATAATTTAATTGGACAAGCTCAGCAGAATAATTATCGTCATCAAAACCGAGAGATCCAAGGTGATTATAAGAACATTTTGACTCCTCAACCTATACAATATCAACAAGGTAATAAAGAACAAAGTGTAGTGAGTGAGAAATTGTATAGAGCTAAGAAAGTAATCATGGGTGGTCAATCAAGTCCTTCAATAGTGATAAGTATGATTATTTTGAATTCTACCCTCATGAAAGCCTTGTTTGATACATGTGCATCACACTCTTTTATTACTTATCATGTTTCTGATCTAATGAATTTTCAGGTTGAGATGATGTCTTCTATTTTGAAACTCCAAACACCTTTGGGACAATGAGAGTTTAGATCTTTGAAATGTGCATCGTGTTTGATAACAATCGATGTGACTAAGTTGGTATGGTATTTCTCTATGCTTGATATGGATGTGTATGACCTCATTATGGGAATGGATTGGCTATCAAACTTTGAGTCCCATATCGATTGTTATGCACAATAGGTGAGTTTCAAATATTTTATGGGGTTAGTCATCTCTTTAAAGGAGATTTAATAGTGGATGTGAGTGAAGAAAGACCCTTGGTACTGGTGGTTGGAATTATCTATTACTGGTTGACAAAAACTACCTTGGAATCAGTAGATGAGATTGAGAATAGAGATTTTACGACCAGAGTGGACCAATTCATTGATGTTTTTTTTGATAATTTCTTAGGGTTGCCACCTAAAAGAGAAGTGGAGTTTATGATTGATCTCCTACTGGGGACTAATTTGATTTCCCTTCTGTCTTACCAGATGGCACCAAAAGAATTAAGGGAATGGAAGGTCCATCTTAAAAAGTTGTAAAGTAAAGGGTTCATTCGACCAAGCATGGCTCTGTGGGAAGCACCATCCTGTTTGTAAAGAAGGTGGAAAAAACCCTTAGAATTTGTGTATATTATCATAATTTTAATTGATCTACAATAAAGAATCGATATCATATTCCTCGAATTGATGATTTGTTTGATCAATTGAGGGGTTCCCAGTTGTTCTATAAAATTGATTTACATTCAAGATATCACCAACTATGATTTTGAAAGGAGGATATTCTAAAAACATCTTTCAAAAGTAGATATTTCCATTATAAATATGTGGTTATACCTTTTGGTCTTAAAAATTCACCAACAGTCTTTATGGCATTAATGAATTGAATCTTTAATATGTATCTAGATTCATTTGTGTTAGTGTTTATTGATGATATACAAGTGTAATCTAGAACCAAATTTGATCATGAGAAACACTTGTCTATAGTGTTGGGCATCTTGCAGGAGCATCACTCATATGTTAAGTTATCAAAGTATGATTTCTAGATACAAGAAGTGTAGTTTCTGTAGCAATTTCATTTCTAAAAAAGGATTTTCTATGGATCCTAAAAAGACATAATCTATTATCTCTTGGTAACCACTGACAAATGTTTTTGAGATACGTAGTTTCATTAGATTAATAGGATAATATAGACATTTTGTACATTATTTTTCACATTTATCATCACCTATGATATATTTTATGAGGAAAGGAATTTATTTCCAATGTAATAAGGAATTACATCCTTTTAAGATCATAAGGTTATAATTACATCATCACTTATCTCCATGCTGTCAGAGTCAGGTTAGGGCTATATAGTCTACTGTGATGCATCAGGATATGGTTTGGGATGTGTTCTCATGAAAGGAGATCATATTGTTGCTTTTGGATCTCTATAGTTATGGTTTCATGAGAATAACTACTCAATGCATGATTTGGATTTGGTCGTTGTAGTGCATGCCTTGAAGACTTGGCGTTACTATCTTTTTGGTGAGAAATTTTCTATGTATACGGATCATAAAACCTTGAAGCACATTTTCTCACAAAGATATTTGAACTTAAGGCAAATAATATGGATGGAATATCTTCAAATGTTTGATTTCGACTTGATTTATACACTAGGGAAAGGGAATTATGTAGCAGATGCCTTGAGTAGGAAGTCATATGCTTAGTTGGATAAAGAGGCTTTAGATCAGTGGAAGCTTATGTCAGTCGTAGCTGATATGCATCTAGATTATGTGGAGCAAGGTAATGCTATAGTTTTATTTACAATTTATATTGTTCCTGATTTGGTTGAGCATGTTAGAGATTCTCAAACATCTGATCCAGACTGTTTGTCTATTAGGTCAAAACTCAATGGTGGGGAGACCATTAGGGGTTGTACACTGAATGGGATATCACTAATATGTTATAGAGATCAGATTGTGGTACCTTTGACTCATTAGGAACAAGTTTAAAATGTCTACCACTATTCAAGATGGGTTTTTCATCCTAGAATTCATAAGATGTATAAATCACTAAAAGAACAGTTTTGGTGGGTTGGAATAAAGAGGAAAGTGACATAGTTTGTCTTAATATGTCTCACCTATCAGCAGGTCAAGGCATAACATCAATGATCAGTATGTATGTTGCAGTCTTTACCAATTCTCATGTGTAAATGGGAGTAGATAGCTATGGATTTTGTAATAGGTCTACCAACAATGGTTAGGAAACACAGTTCTATATGGATAATTGTGGATCAACTCATGAAGTTGGCTCATGTTATCCCTATTAGTGAATCTCATATGGTGGAAAAATTGTCCAAAATCAATATATGAGAAGTTATAAAGAGGAACGGGGTTCTATTATTGATTTTATTTAACTGATACCCAAGGTTTATGTCTCATTTTTTGTAATTCCTTACAACAACCCCTTGTAAACCAATTGACCTTGATCGTAGCTTATCATCCTCAAATGGATAGACAATCTGAAAGGAAAATCCAAATGTTAGAGGACATTATGAAAGGACAATCCAAATGTTCTAGTACATTCTTAGGTCTTGTGTAATGGATTTTGGTGGATTGTGGGATGATAACATACCTTTATTGGAGTTTCATACAATAATAATTATTGGGCCTTAATAAATATGGATCCTTTTTAAGCATTGTATAGGTGTCCTTATCGTTCTCCACTTTGTTGGGTAGAAACATGTGAGACTTCACTAATTGGACCAAGACATGTGAAAGAGACAATAGAGAAAATTTAGTTGATTAGAAAGAGGATGGAGATGGCTCAGAGTCATCAGAAATTGTATGAGGATCACCATTGACGATTGTTGTCCTTTGAGGTGGGTGATCATGTCTTCTTGAGAATTTCTCCGAGACTTGGGCATCATCATTTTGGTAAGAAGGAAAAGTTTTCCCCCTGATACATAGACCCTTTTTAGATACTTGAATGAGTTTTTGAGGTGGCATGTGGGTTGGATTTTCCACCAAGGTTTAGTTCAGTGCACAATGTGTTTCATGTATCTCAGTTAAAGAAGTATCAACTCGATCCTGGCAATGTGATTTGATGAGATCACATTGACCTAGATCAGGACTCTACATTGATTCATGTTCTAATACATATTCTGGATAGTCAATAGAATATTTTACATGGTAAAATCATTGGTCTAGTATGGGTTTTATGGAAACATGGTTAGATTCAAGAAGAAATGTGGGAGCGTGAAAAGGGAGTGATGGAACAATAGCCCAAACTCTTTCAGGACAACACTAGTTTTCTACTTTTTAAGGAAGGAAAGACCAATGGTGGGGAGAATTTATCACCCATATTTTTAGGTACATGGCCCTTTATTCATGTATTCTGAGTTTATATAATGTTTGTGTTGAGTTTCATAAGGTTTTGAGGGGTTTTGGCATGTTTTTGTTGGATTTTATGAAGGTGCATGGTTTGTGAATGATTAGTAGAAACCATGCACCATCTCCAAGAAACTGTGTAAGGTATAACATTGGGCACTAGTTAGGTGCATGGTTAGTGCATAGTTTGGCCAAACCGTGAGAGTGCCTAGGCGAAACCGTGAAACTCCAAACAGAGGGAAATTGCATGGTTGATGCATGGTTTGTTTAATTGTGAAAACCAACTATGTGAGGGGATAGCTTCAAACAGTATTATCACATGGTTGGTGTATTATTTTCCAAACTGTGCAGCCTAACCATGTGGTGTATAGTTGGCACCCCTAAAATTGTGGATCTAATTTGAATTAACCCCTAAATACCTCACTTTTTCCCTAATTCTTCTTATTCTTGAATTCATTTTTCTCCCTAGTCTTGAGAGATGATTCCTTTTGATCTAAAGGCGATTCTTAGGTGAATCAAAGTGTGTTGGAGTCTCGGATTCATTAGTAAGTCGTCGTTCTTGGTTATTCTTCTTATATTTAGTCTTCTTCTCTCTTTCAGAGTAATAGATCTAATACGTGGTGGATATATCCATGTTCTTTAATGATGATCTTGATATGATATGCTTGATTTTATTGAAGTGAATAATATCAAGGATGATTTTTAGAGATTCATTTTGTTGTTCATTGTTTTCGCCAACCATTTAGAGGTAGGTGGCTTCTCTCTTAACTCCACTTAACTTAGAACTTTAAGCGTTAGTTTTATTTAAATTAATTTCCTGAAATTGCTATGAAATATGTGTGTGATTATTAATATAAACCTTTCTTGGGGGTTATGGCTTTGGAATTATGGAAATTGGATGGTTTTGTGGAAAATGATCTTTGATAATAATTTTAAAATGGTGATTTTTAAAATTATGGTTTTGTTTTGAAGCATTTAAAAGGTTTGTTGAAATGCTTTCAATACAAGAAATGTTTTATGTGGAATGGTTTGGCATGGGATTTGGTATACATGGTTGGTGTGAGTGCATTCATAGATGTAAGCTTGTGTAAGGGGTCGGCGCCATTGGGGAACCTAGTATTGGTCACCTTATGAAGATTTTTTGGATCAAAGAGAGACCACTCGTGAGTATGGAACTGTCACTTGGGAATGCATTGGTTGTGTGTGTGTGTGTGGATACATGGTAATGGGTATTCCAAATTATTGAGAAGGGTTTCATGCTTGTAAATGTTTTCCTTGAAACTTGTTTATTGTTTTGATATAAAATATTTTAAACTACTTTTAAAATGTTTAAAATAAATGTTATAACAAGTTTTATCCTAGTGGTGTGAGTTGGGAAGTATTTTGGTAAATCCTACTAAGTTTAGAATCACCCCTACTTGGGCACTGTTGTACATTTTCATATGTCATTTATCAAGACATAGGTAAAGGCAAGGTATCTCATTTCTTTAGTGATGCTTCTTGATACTGTGGTTGAGGCATGTGGTGATAGATCTTGCAGCATTTTGGTTGTTTTTGGTTGATGTCACTTGGGATTCTTGAGTTTTTGTGATCTTTTGGTTCTCTTTGAGTGTGTCTTTTGGTTCTTTTTGAGTATGTGTTTTGGTTTCTGATTGTACTTTGATACGGTTTATTGTTTTGGTTATGTTTTGAGTTTTACTTTGTTTTCCATGAATCATATAGAGGATTGGATGTTTATTGTTAAGTTGGTTTGGTTATTTTTTTCTTTAATGGTTAAATCATCCCCCAAATGTTCTTGAGGCCCTTGGAATTGATTACCAACCTTTGGTGTCTTGGTTCGTCATACACATGAATGATGGATTTGTTTCCCATTTGATGGAAGAGAAGATAGATATAGGTTATTATACTAACATAATAACATCTCAATATATAGGAAATACTAATTCTAATATATCATCATATTTTAATAAGATTTGAAGGAGGTGGAAGAAGAAATAAAACTAAAACATTCGATTAAAGGCTATACCTCTTCTTCGAATAACTTCTTTTGCTTTAAACCTTAAACCATCTAAGGTTGGTATTCTACCCAAACTAAAGCCTCTAGAATGTGGGGAGGGACGTTAGGAAGAGATTTTTTCAGGGATTGGTTTAACTAAAAGGATTTTGAATTGTGAAGAAAAGAGGATATTGAGTGTCCTTTTATAAGAGAGGGGAGAGACATTATTAGAATTTCTCAAGGTATTAAATTAATATAAATTAATTTTCCTATAAAAAAGGATCCAAAAATGATATAATTTGAATATAGGATGAGTATGGGTCTAAGTCCTATCATAAAATAATTTTTTTTACATATTTATGTTAGGTTTTTATCTGTATCTCTTTTTTTGACTCACTTTAACCCTTTTTGACAATTACCGTGATAACAAAGTTTTTACTCTTTAAGGGTCAATATAGTTACTATAAAATAAAAATTGACATCTAAATAGACCATGGTTGATATTTTAAACCATATACTAATAAATTGGATAAATATATGATTTTTATCAATTTTAAATCATTTAATAAAATATTATTTATTCTAAAATATCATTAATGTCAATTTTGGAACTATTTATTTAATTTGACTTCAAAAACACCAAGAAAAAGATGGAATTCAAATATAATCCTTTAAAAAATTATTAATCAGTTATTTTTATCTAAAAAAATCATGGAATACAACAATTCTTTCAATTTATATTACTTTTAATTTTTTAAAATATTTTATTTTATTTTTCTATTAATTGAATTAATATCGTGTCAGCATTGCATAAGCATTTAAGGTAATTATTTCTTCACTAAAAATTAAAAATAAATCACCATGGTAAAAATAAATAATTTATCTTTCAAATGAATATTTATAACCGATCATGAATTTTTTTTATTCCTATTTCAAAGATTTAGAGATAATAAAACAAAGAGAATAACATTTTTGACTTTTCTTTACATAAAATATTATAAAGATAAAAATCATGGTCAAATGACAACAAAAGGTTATATATTAAAACATTAAATACTTATGTACTAAATATATTCATCCGATAAAACTAAGGTAAATGTTATAGTTTTTTTAGTCATTATACGATTATTTTTACCCTTAATTAAATCATTTTACCTCCACTGTGGTGACAATTATTTACTATGATTATTATTCATATTGATCAAAAGTAAAAGGGAACTATTTACTAAATTTGGTCCTTTTGATTCAAAATATAGAATCCATTTTTTAATATTCAATTCACAGAAGTGAAAGAATATAATTTAAAATTAAACCCGCAAAATGTGATGAAAAACAATTTTTCAGAAAAATATCCTTTTAAATATGAAAATGTTTTTATACTAAATTCAAGTATAAAATTCATTACAAGAATTATAATTGAATTATGTTTAATAAAAAATAACTAATTAAATTTTAAAACTAATCTAAAATATAATTTTACTTTGTAACTACTTTAAAAGAAAATATATTTTTCAATAAAAATCAGTATTTTTCACTATTCATTTAAAAAATATACATATATTCAGAAAAATCCCAAAAAAAATCTTTCCAAGAGAATTTTGATATATTTATTTCAAAAATGGTATATTTTTCATCAAATTAAAATTCTAAGAGTTTCAAAATTTAATTTCCTCACAAAAAGCAATAAAAACCATTTTTTGAAGAAAACATATTTTTTGAAGAATAAAACGACTTTACTAAAAATTGAGTGGTTATTTACTTTGAATTTATCAATAAATTTATATTGAGTATGACTTATATATATTTTTAATAAATTAGTTAATTCTATTCACACTCGATAATTTAATGATTGTGTTATAACTGTCATATTTAAACAATAGTATTGCATATTTCGTTTAGGCTCGGTGTGGTGTGTTGTATGTGTTATCGAACATAAAATTTTTTTTAAAAAAATCTCGAGTGTTACAAAGGTTGTGTGCGACGACAAACCCTAGCTCTATTCATCAGGGGTTATCGACGATCTTGGATCTACCGTGGGATGCGTCCAAGAGCTTGATGCAGAAATTGTATGGTCCAAAAGTTAAAAAAACTTTGACCAGCAGTAGGGGTAAGTAATGGGTGGTGGTGAAGATTATTCTTTGCATCAAAGGCTGGCAGTTTTTCCAAGATCTCTCATTCTCGGGAGCCCTCGGTCAGATCTACGGTGGGAACGACCTTGATTTGGGTGACTGACTCAGCCCATGTCTCCTCTGATCTATGGTCATCGGGCACAAAGATGGTGTGAAGGCAGAAACGGGGGTTGGGTGGCATTAGTTCTATGGGTGAGCGGTGCTAGAGTGGAACCGTCGGTCGCGAGGCTTGTGCGACTCTTCGGCTCGACATATGTTCGATCCTCTTCAGACCTGACCTCTTCTGACGCCAGGTGCGAGATTGGTGTTCGGTGAGGCATGGGTTACGATCTGATCGGCGTAAGGCAACCAATCATTTGGCATTCAACGTCTGTTGGGGACGTTCGACATAGAAACATTGGCCATCAGAGGCACAAACTAGGCCGATGGTGGCGACCATCAGGACGGACGACGACGACTGTGCGAAGTCGAACAATAGAGGATCGGTGGGGGGTTCCCTTACCTAGAAAGTCTTTTGGGCCCATGAGACTTATTCTATTTTTGTTTCTTAGGGATTGCGGGCTATTTGGGCCTACGCGTCTTCTCTCTTTGGGGATTTTTACCTCTAGGCCTTCAGCCTTTGTTTTGTTTGTTCTTGGGCCTTCAGGTTGTGTTGCTTTTGAGTTGTTTTCCATGTAATGAGTTCCCTCTTAGTCTAAAAGAGGTTTCCTTTTTTATTTTCTTAATAAGGGGCTTGACCCAACCTGTTTTAACAAAATAGTTATTAATTAATTAATAATTAAATAACAATTATTTTTCATAAATATAAACTAAATAATAATTTTAAAAATTTATTATCAATTTTTTAATAATAATTAATAATAATTATTAATTAATTAGTAACTAAATAATTAATTAATAAGTAATGACTTTATAATTATTATTACTCTCCACTACCGAACTCCCATCACATGCTCGGATGATGACACCTGGGTTTTTTTTCCACACGTCGCGATCGGGTAAAGGAATGGAGTGAAGGGTATATTGGTCTTATAGAAAAAAAACACTATGATAGATGTTCTTCCTCTCTCTAATCAACGAAATATACTCAATCCAATTTATAATATTATATTATATATTAAATGAATAATAAGAATTGTGATATATTTTAAAACTAAATATTTTTTTAAATGAAATAATATTTGTATTATAAAAAAATATTATGCATTTCTAAAAAATGACCAAATAATAGTGTTTTCAATTTTTTGATTGTTTGAATAAAATCAACATATTTTGGTTCACATTTTTAAGTGTGTATATTTTTTTTAAATTTCTTAGATATTAATAAGTTAATTATATTTTAAAACCAATTATATTTGTGATTGAAAGATTTTTTTAAAAAAAATTGTGTTACATATTTTAAAATTAATTAAAAATAAATATGTAATAAAAATATAATTTTTAATCATTTAGGGGGAAATTAATAGATTTTTTTTGATATGTTTAAATTCATACTATTTCTTTTAAATGTATCAAAGAATATTGAGTTTATCATATTTTAAATACAATTATTATTGTAAATTAAATGTTTTTTTTGTGTAAAAAAGGGTTTTATACCATTTAAAAAAGAAAAAATAATTTATATTTAAAAACAGTTTTTTAATTATTTGAATAAAACCAGTAAATTTTCTTTAAAAAATAATGTTTTGTCAATGGATATATAAGATATTTTTTAGTAAACATAGAATATTATTATTTCTTCAAAAATTGTTAAAAATTTCTTTTTTAATTTGTAATTTTATTATTCGTCATAATCAATACTAATTGTATAAATTTATTAAAAGAAACACGTTTCTCTGAAAGGTTAAAAAACTATTTTTTAAGTAATAAAGATTCGTAGAAAATGTTAACTAAAAATGTTCAGGACCAAATTTTAGAAGGAAGTTTCTGCAAAATTACTCAAGAAATTTTCTGTGAATAACTTCAATGAAAATTACATTAAGAATTTGCAATGAGAAATTTTATTAAAAAAATCACTAGAAAGATTCTAGTTGAATCATTAATTTTTTTTATGAAAACTATTTCTTTGAGTTATCTACTTGATTTTTTAGTGAAAGTTTTCATTGAATACTAGTGTATGTTTCTGGTTTTCACCGAAATGTTCCAGAGGAAGTTTCACTGAAATTTCTAATGGAAAATTTCACTATAATTTCTAATGGAAGTTGCATTGAAATTTCTTGTGGAAGCTTCATTGGAATTTCAAGTGACGCCATCTCTGCTATACTGGTTATTTCAATAAAAATATATTTTTGTTGTATTATGAAACTTCCACTAGAACTTTCACTGAAACATGCATTAAAATTCCCACTTAATAAATTTATAAATTTTATTAGTACAAATTTTGTAAAAAATATATTAAATATATCTTATGAGTGAATTTATTATAAATTTGGTTTTAGGTATAATTTCATATTTTATTTACATTTTTATTTATATAGAATATACATTTTTAAACGGTACATTATATTTTATTTATAATAATTATGTAACAAATATAATAAATATTTTATATCATTGAATTTGTTATAAATATATTTATTAAAATTTAATTTTTATTAATATATTCTTTAGTTTTATAAATATATACGTTTTTTGTATTGTGAAACTTTCATTGAAACTTCCATTGAAACTTCCATTGAGACTTCTACTGAAACATCCACTTGATTGATTTATAATTGTTATTAATAAAGATTTTGTAAAAAATATATTAAATATATCTTATAAGTTCATTTATTATAAATTTAGTTTTAGTTATAATTTCATATTTTATTTACATTTTTATTCATATAGAATTTACATTCTTAAATGGTAAATTATATTATATTTATAAAAAACATGCAACAAATATAATACATATTGTATATAATTGAACTTATTAAAAATTTATTTACTGAATTTAATTTTTATTAACATATTATTTAGGTTTATAATTATATACTTTTATTGTTTTATGAAATTTACACTCAAACTTCCACTGAAACTTTCACTCGAACTTCCACTGAAACTTCCAATATAACTTATTCCATTGGAAATTGAACTTGATGGATTTATAATTGTTATTAATACATATTTCTTAAAAAATATATTAAACATATCTTAGAAGTTCATTTATTATAAAATTAGTTTTAGTTATAACTTCACATTTTATTTACATTTTTATTCATATAGAATATGCATTCTTAAATGGTAAATCGTATTATATTTATAAAAAACATGTAACAAATATAATATATATTTTATATCATTGCATTTACTATAAATATATTTATTAAAATTTAATTTTTATTAATATATTTTTTGGTTCTATAAATATATGTTTCTATTGTATTATGAAACTTCCACTTAATAGATTTATAATTGTTATTAGTACAAATTTTGAAAAAAAACATATTACATACATCTTCTAAGTGAATTTATGATAAATTTAGTTTTAGTTATAATTTCATATTTTATTTACTTTTGTATTTGTGTAGACTATACATCATGAAATGTTAAATTATATTATATTTATAAAAATTATGCATCAAATATAATACATATTGTATATAATTTAATTTATTATAAATTTATTTATTAAATTTACTTTTTATTAATATATTCTTTAGTTTTATAAATATATACTTTTATTGAATTATGAAACTTCCACTGAAACTTCCACTGAAACTTCTACTGTAACGTTCACTGAAACTTCCATTGGAACTTCCACTTAATGGATTTATAATTATTGTTAATACAAATTTCTTAAAAAATATATTAAATATATCTTATAATTGCATTTATTATAAGATTTGTTTTAGTTATAATTTCATATTTTATTTTCATTTTTATTCATATAAAATATGCATCCTTAAATGGTAAATTATATTATATTTATTAAAACTATCCAACAAATATAATACATATTGCATATAATTGAATTTATTATAAATATATTTATTAAATTTAATTTTTATTAATATATTCTTTAGTTTTATAAATATATACTTTTATTGTATTGTGAAACTTGCACTGAAACTTCCACCATAACTTGTTCTATTGGAACTTTCACTTAACGGATTTATAATTGTTGTTAATAAAAATTTTGTAAAAAATATATTAAATATATCTTCTAAGTGTATTTATTATAAATTTAGTTTTAGTTATAATTTCATGTTTTATCTTCTAAGTGCATTTGTTATAAAAAAAATTAGTTATAATATACATTTTTAAATGGCAAATTATATTATATTTATAAAAAATATGTATCAAATACAATACATTTTTTATATTATTGCATTTATTATAAATATATTTATTAAAATTTAATTTTTATCAATACATTCTTTAGTTTTATAAACATATGCTTTTATTGTATTGTGAAAGTTTCAGTGGAAGTTTGAGTCAGATTTTCACTGGAATTGACACTGGAACATCCAGTAGAATTTCCACTAGAACTTTCAGTGAAACTTTCATCGGAACTTACACACAAATGAAGTTGAACTTTCCACTAAAATTTTCTACTGAAAATATCATTCCTTTCACTGTAATATTCCTTTAAAAATTTTCATATGTAGTGTGTTTTTTATTGTAGTTTTTTAGTTGAAAAATCTACTAGTATTATTTACTACAAATTTCAAGAGAATTTTTCAACTAGAACTTTGCAATGAAATTTTACAGTGGAATTATTTAGATGTTGTTTTCTGGTGGAACTTTATAATATAAAACTAGAGTGAAACTTTATCATATATTTTTTTGAATTTATTTATTGGAATTTTTATATAAACCTTTTGAATGTAATTTTCTAGTATACATTTTCAATGAAAATCTTCCTTATAAAATTTATTTTTTCTCATGTTGATGTTTCTATTTTAAAGTTTTTTTTATGGATTGAATTTGATTTTTAAAATATATAAATAAGTTTTTTTAATAGGCATAGGAAATTATTAATTATTTGTAAATATTCAAAAAATTATCTTTTAAACAGATGATGTTTTTCTTTTTAGTTTTTTATAACAATTTCAATTTTTTTATTTTTAAGAATAAGTTTTTTCATATTTTTGAATTGCGTGTCAACTTATTGTTTTCAACATACAAATACAAGTTATTATTTTTATATGGTTTTAAAAAATTATCATGCAATGGTAGCCAGTAAAAAGATTTTTTACTGTAATAAACAAATAATTAGCCTTTTAATCTATTTATAGTTTTTAATTATTTGAAAATAATTTTCCAAATTTTTATTAATTCAGTTATAAAATATTTCTTTAAAGCATAATTACAGGTTATTTAATTTTTAATGTTTTAAAAAATTAGTACCTAACTATAAATGTATCAACATGGATAAACAATTAGAGACGATACAAACCCCCCGTCCTCCCTTCCAACCTCAACGGCTCCCTTATTCCGATTGCTTTAATCCTCGACTCCATCCTCCGCTCCATTTCATTGTTGCCACCATTCATCGCACCATTTCATCGTGCCTGCTCCACCTCCCTGTTCTACATCAAAACCTGTAAAATATGAGTGTTTAATTTTAGTTTTCATATTGAAATTAGCCTATTTTTTCCATAATGCCATTTTAATTTTCCAATACATGCAAATTATTAATTATTTGCTCAATTTAATATTTGTATATTGGATATGGGATATCATGATGGGCCTCCTTGGCTGGGCCGTGAATTAAGCCCACTCAGCATGTCCTGCTCCATGGCCCGTGGTTTACTTGGCCTTCTTCACTGGCCGATAACCCGCCGTCTTGCGCTCGCCGCTGCTAGGGTTGTTAGGGTGTTGCGATCTCTCCGTGGCTGTGACGTTCGGGTTCACAGCTAGGGCGCGGTTCCATGGGGAGCTTGATGGCGTCCTTCCTCGGCCAAGAAGTGCGGCCATCCTTCAAATCCGAAGACCACATCTCTACATCTTGCGAGACCCTCCTACGGCGAGTCCCAACGAAGCAACGGCGTGGGCGTTCTCAGAGCTTGAAGAGATTCGGACGGCCGGACTTGGTATCGTGCTGTAAGTCTCCCTTTTCTTCCGGTTTCTCAGAATTCCAGATCGGTTCTTGAAGCTTGTTATGCTGCTTCTTGTTTGTCGACTGTTCTTTATTTTTTTCTGCTTCTAGTTCTTCGTTTTCTTACTGTATCTTGTAATCTGGTTCTGGTTTTCTTTGAGCATTTAATAATACGCGTGTGTGGGTGGTGTTATTTCCGTGTATGCAGCACGCAAATCATTGTGTTCCTTGTTGTTTCTTTCAGTTTCTTTCAATTACTTATGTTGTGGTTGTTCTGCTTGCATTGGCTGCATTTATCTGGCAATAAATCAAAGATCTTGGTTCGGCATTGTTGTTCTGTTACTATCCATTACACATAGCCTCCTTCACAAAACCCTTGCTTCTTCCTTCAGTGAGCTCCATTTGCGTTTGGTGTGCTGATCTAACTTCCCTTCGTACATGGATTTTCAATGTAATTAATTTCCAATGGAGCACAATTGCATTATAATGTACCTTCACCTGCTATAATTGTATACTACACTTTCAGTTTACTGCAGTTTCAGTTTTTCCAAAAAACGATGTCTTCTGAACTTTCAGTTTATCTTGAAGTTTATGTCACTGGATCTTTAAACAACTACAACTGTACCGTTTCTTTGGTCTGCTGATAACTGTTCCCTTTATTTTATGTATAATCTTTATGCATTTCCTATGAAATCATATTGCATACAGACTGATCATACCGTTCCATTTATGTTGTGCATAATCTGCATGCCCTCCCTGTATAATAATATTGTACACACAGTTATCATGATATAGAATCATATTCAGTTTCCATATTCATTATGCGTTTCCTGTAAAATCATTTTCACTCATTAGCCTATCAAATATTGTCAATCCATAGTTTGTATCGGTTACATTAATGCCATTCAGTGTGCATTTCCTGTATGCATCCAGTTACAGGAAAAATATCTTCAATTTGTTAGTTCATTGATAAATGCTCTGATTGGTTAGTTTTGTTGTCCTTTGTGATTTGAGGTTGTGTGACAATGGGAAAAATTTAAAGGAAAAGTTTAGCAAACAAAATTCCACACAACAAGAATATTATATTTTGGGGCGCTGGATAAATCTGATCATGGGGTGAGATGAATTTGAAATTATAGTTAGAGATAAATATTGACTGAATACAGAACCTTCTGGGCACAACAAGAATATTATATTTTGGGGAGCTGGATAAATCGGATAATGGGGTGAGATGAATTTGAGATTATGGCTAGAGATAAATATTTACTGATTACAGAACCTGATGGAAATCATTTTAATTTCAGATTTTTACAATAAATATGTATTGTTTATATATACTGTGGTTTATCTTATTTTCACTAGAAATTGATTTTTCTTAATGCTTTAGAGTAAATTATTGATTTTCTGCTGTGTAGGATGCTCTCTGCCTGATATCTAGCATTGTCTGTTGCTCAAGCCAAGCAGTTGATTGTTGTACAAGATGGCGAGCTTTGCTAGGCCAGAGAATGCTTTGAAGCGAGCTGATGGTGATGGACTTATCACATTTTAATTTATGAAATATTACTTTTTTTGTTCCGTTGTTTGCTCTCAAATTCATGTGATGAGATGATAGTTTGTTTACGCTTACAATTGAAGCCATTCTGTTTCCTCGTGCTCTGATTTATATAATCCTAAGCCTACTTTATTTTCTCATTCATTTGCTTTATTTCTGTTTGGCCTTCAAATGCTGTAAACTAACTTTCTTATAATGCTCTAAACTTACTTCACCTGTGTGCAGAGTTGATAAATGTCGGGCAGAAGCAAAAAGCGTTGCAAGAGCTTCGGGATATTATTACTTCAAAGAAATGCAGGGCTTGGCAAAAGCCACTTGAAAAAATAATGTTTAAGTACGTCGAGCTTTGCGTTGAGTTGCGCAAAGTTTGGTTTGCCAAGGAAGGCCTTATCCAGTATCGCATTGTTTGCGAACAAGTAAATGTTCCTTCTTTAGAGGAAGTGATCAAACACTTCATGCATCTATCAACAGAGAGAGATGAGGTGGCTCGTAATCAGGCACAGGCCCTTGAAGAAGCTCTTGATGTTGATGATTTAGAGACAGATAAAAGGCTTGATGACCTCATGCAGTGTGGAGAGAAAGGGAAGGACAGGTCTGATTGTAAACTTGTTACTCCCTGTTTCAAATTTTTATGGGAAACATACAAGACAATACTTGAAATTCTGTAAAATAATTCGAAACTGGAAACACTTTATGCGGTTAGTCCACTTTTAAACAAAATATCTCCTGCTCCTATTTTTTTTTCATTACGCACTTTCATAAAATCCGTATCATCAAGGTATAATGTCTAATTTTTGAATAAATATTGAAGCTTTGCAGTGTGTCATACGATGATTCTGCCACTGCTGATTGTAGGAATACTAATTTGCCCCCCTTTTTTGTGTGACATAATAAAGTTTACTAATGACAATTGTCTTGCAGATGACAGCGCACCGGGCATTTCAGTTCTGCAAGCAATACAAGCGAACAACTGAGTTTCACAGGCTTTGTGAGATCATAAGGAATCATTTGGCAAATCTCAATAAATACAGAGACCAAAGGGATTGGCCTTACTTGTCATCCCCTGAGATCCTGCAGCTTTATGTGGACTCATGATTTGAGCAGCTTAAGATCGTTACCGAACTTGAACTCTGGCAGGTCTTGTAATTCATTTCATTATGTTTTATTTTTATTTGTATTGTTATTTTTATGTGGCATGACATCCACACAAATGGATGCAAACAGTGCTCCCATTTTCCTTGCTTTTTTGCTTCACATTTTACTCTTTCCGTGCAGGAGTCTTTCCGTTCAGTTGAAGATATTCATGGTTTGATGTGTTTGGTTAAGAAAACACCAAAGCCATCCCTGATGGTTATATATTATGCCAAGTTAACTGCAATCTTCAGATTTTTTGGCTGCCATCTCTACCATGCTTATGCATGGTTTAAGCTATTCTCACTTCAGAAAAGTTTTAATAAGAACTTGAGTCAGAAGGATCTGCAACTGATAGCCTCTTCTGTTGTTTTGGCTGCACTCTCGGTTTCTCCATATGATCACACACTTGGCTCATCCCACTCGGAACTTGAAAACGAGGAGCGAAACTTGAGGATGGCAAATCTTATAGGATTCAACCTTGATCTGAAACTTGATAGCAGAGAAGCGGTAATGAAAACTATGCCTTGTTTTTTTTGTTGCTATTTATGATGTTACAGTGTTCGTTTTTAACTGTTTTCCTCACTTTTTCCAGCTATCAAGGTCATCCCTTTTGTCGGAATTGGTATGATATCTTATCTGTTTAATTTGGTAGTGGCTTCTGTCGGAAAGTGTTCAAAGAGATTATTTTTAACTTGCATGTCTGAATATCTTATCTGTCAAATCTTTGTTTCCATATTTATCTGATCCTATCATCTCTGACAGGTGTCCAAAGGTGTTATGTCATGTGTGATCCAGGAAGTTACAGAGCTTTACAATATTTTGGAACATGAATTTCTCGCTCTGGATCTTGCATCAAAAGTAGGGCCATTAGTGGAAAAAATATCAAAAATCGGTGCCAAACTGTCTTCTGCTTCTTCAGTTCCTGAAGTGGAATTGTCTCAATATGTCCCCTCATTGGAGAAGCTTGCGACTCTCAGATCACTTCAGCAGGTAAGTATCAAAGAAATTTGTTTTTTTTTCTGCTGGTATAATAATCTTGCCTTTGTCTTCCCAGGTATCTCGGGTGTATCAGACAATGAAGATCGACACTTTGTCACAAATGATACCTTATTTTGATTTTTCTGTTGTGGAAAAGATATCTGTTCATGCTGCTGAACATCATTTCATTTTGATGAAAATTGACCACATGAAGGGTGCTGTTCTTTTCAGCAATATGGTGAGGAATATTTTTTTTTAATACGTTGAAGTCAAGATTTTTAGGGTTTTTCCCCCTGTTTGATTTTAAGGAGCTTGAATCCGAAGAGTTGCGTGGTCACCTCTCAAATCTGGCTGAAAAGTTGAATGGAGTAAGGGCTATATTATGCCCTCCTACAAAAAGGGCATCATGTTTAGGAGATTCTATATCTAGTTTAGCAGATAAGATCGATGCAGAACACAAAAGACTTCTTGCAAGGAAATCAATTATTGAGAAACGGAAGGAAGAACATGAGCGACATCTTTTGGAAATGGTACTTCTCATAGAAAGCTTAATAATATTCTAACTCAGTCTGTTTCCTCTGTAGGAACAGGAGGAGGAGTCAAAGTGGCTAAAACTACAAAAAATTACTGAAGAGGCGGAACAGAAGCGGCTTGCATCTGAGTACGAGCAAAGGAAGAATTTAAGAATCCTCCGGGAAATAGAGGAACGGGAACTCGAAGAAGTGCAGTAAAAAGGGGAGAAAGCCCATTATAGAGGGAGTACGTGAATTTAATTCTGTTTTAATGGTATTTAATGTGGACTATAAACTGATTATGTAATGATGCAGGAAAAGGTTACTAAACAAACTTTGATGGAGCTGGTTCTTACAGAGCAACTCAGGGAGAAGCAGGAAACTGAAAAGAAGTTGCAAAAAGTTTTTAAAACAGTGGGTCATTTAGAAAGAGCAAAAAGAAAAGCGGCTGCTCTGTTGAACGAGGCTGCCTTTCAACAGCATTTGTTGGCGGAGAGGGTGCTTTATGAGCGTGAACAGGTATGGGAGGGTTTTGTTTTCTGTCTTTTGAAAGCAGAAAAAAAATCTGTTTGTTGATATCTGTTTTATTTTGTTGTTGTTTTCAATAACTGTTATTATTCTCTGTTTATAAAACAAAAAAACATGAACAATGAAGATTTTTTTTTTGTTTTCTGATCCCAACAAAAGTTGTAGTGATATGCTAGGAATGTAAAGTCGGTCCATATCCAATATGGGTGAGTCGAATTTCTTAAGTCACCGACTTGGTCTGATCCAAAAAATAAAATTTTAAATTAATTTTGAAATTAAAAGAGCATAAAATTAGTAAAAAGTATGAAATAGGTCAAATTTTGGTGGACCTGAAATTGGGTCGCGTGGGCCATTCGATCATCACAAAAAGTGTATGTTTGAACTATTAGACAAAACTTAGCCTGGCGAGCAGTTTTTATTTGTTATAAAAAATTAAAAAGGCTTAAATTTTACCAAACTGTATTTTTTCTTCTTTTTAGAATATTTTGTCGGTGAACATTATTAAACAAACTTTTTTTTGTCTTGTTCTCAATAACAAATTTATAAAACCCAGATAAAAAATCCAAAGCACATCATTTTACAGTCTTTATGAGACTCTGTTTAATAATCTTTGCAGCTAGAAATTGAGGCGAGCAGGCAGTGCCACGATGGTGATCTGAAGGTGAAGAACAGGTTATCATGCATGTTGGGAAATATGGTCAGTATCAATCTTGCTAGTATTTTTTTTGTATCAATATATATATATATATATATATATAAACATGAATTCTACTGTAGCCCTGAAATTGTGTTTGCACTGTCCATTAAGGATGGCAATTCGGGTTCACGTGTTTGGTTAACCTTTGCTCGAACCTGTTTAACCTGAACCCGAACCCGACTCATATAAGTAAACGGGTTTATCCGACATGACCTGCTTATAACAGGGTCAACCGGAACACGATCTGTCTAACGGGTTTAATCAAAATAAATCGAAACCTGGCCCTTTAACCCAAGTTACCTGCATAACCCAACCTGTTTAACCTGAATAACCCACATAACCCGGCCCATATAAATAAAGAATACAATTTTATCGGGTTACACTGGTTATCATAGGCCAACCTGAACCCAGACCTGAACTCATATTATTTGGGTCAGATGGATCGGACCTGATTACAACCCGGATCTGTTTAAATCGGGTCATGTCGTGTTGGGTTATCATCGGGTAAAAAATTAACAGGTTACATGGGTTATCAGTCAACTCAGACCTGAACCCAGACCTTAATTATAATCAGATGGGTTGACCTGATTACAACCCTAATCCATTTACCCGAACCTGTTCAGAAATTGGCACCACTACTGTCCATTAATTTAGTTTTCTTTTCTTCCCTGCAGGGAATTTTTCTGGAAAAAGCCATGAAGATGCGTGAGGCGGAATGCAATAGATTGCGGCAAGAGAGGGAGGACCGAACTGCCCAAATCATCCGGGAACGTAAACACGAACGGGATGCTAACAGAAAGATGTTGTTCTACTTAAGATCCGAGGAAGAAAGGCAAAAGAAGCTGCAGGAGGAAGTGCGGAAATGTGAAGGTATTGTGGAGTCCCATTTTAGGGTAAAATCAGGGTGTTTTTTTTATGGAGATTCGGTTTCCAACCAACCAGCCGTATGGTAATGTTTTATGCAGAGGTGGAGAGACGAAAGAAAGAAGCTGAGCACATGGTAAAGCCTGAGCGCATGGTAAAGCTTGACGAGATATCTGCGAAGCAGAGGCAAATGGAGCTTGAGCTCGAGGAGAAGGAAAGGCCGAGGAAGGAAGCCCTTCTTGGGAAAACAACCAAACTGCTTCTAAAGGCCGAGGCTGATGTTCCTCTGGTGGGTCGTCCAATGGAACCTGTTGCGGCTGCTGCCCGTGGGAAGTACGTCCCCCCGAGGTTCAAGAGAGGAGATAGTTCCGTGGCTGCACATCGCGTGACTTTGTTCAATTGTGAAGTTGCAGAAGAATACAAAATCTTTTGAGATTAGAAAAATTAAACAGCAAAGAGTACTTGGGATGGTTCAAATTACTTGTTGTCTGTTTAAAAATTTCTTGTTCATAGTTTATTGACAAATACAAAATCTTTTGAGATTAGAGCACTATCATTTGGAACAAATATTAATGTACGTGACTGTAAAGCAAGTCATTAATGGGTAGAAGTTTATTATTAATAGTCATTGATGGTGGCATGTTATTAGCAAAAATTAACTATTATGAAAGTGCATGTGACGTGATATCAATCAAAAAAATGTATCTTATTATGGAATTATGGAGAAATCCTAATATTGGATTATTAATGTAATGGTCATGTTAGGGTTTCCCTCTTTTGACCACGCTTCCTTCTCCTTTTCTAACCTCTCAAGTTCTTGTTTCTGCGTGTGTCTTTTCATCTCGAGAGTTTGCTCACCTGTGTCAGTTCTTTGCATGATGTTTTGCGGCCCAAGTTCCGGACTCCCTTCTCTGCCCTTTTCGTCTTTCCTGTCGCGCTTGACCCCATCTTGATCGAGTGCGATGGTTCCGATGACGGCTTGGGATGGTGTAGGTGGAGCTTTGGTATGGGGCTTCGGTTCATTGGGTTTCTTCCTCTTCCCCGTCAGTCCCTTTTGGATCTAAGGTCCCTCCACTTTCTCGGTGATTGATTGTTTGGTTACGATTTTTCTGGTTCTGTATCGATGTTCTGTTTGCTTGCTTGTTTTGCTGGTGATAACTGTTTTGTTTTTGTGGCGAGGGACTTCGGTTCGGTGAATGGTTCTGCTCGACGACGGTGTTGTCGATGACGACGATGCTTTCTTGTTTCTTCTTGGTTTTGGATGGTTCTGTTCGGTGTTCTTCCGTGACGTCGACATTGGTTTCCTGGTGTTCTTCGCCTGGTGGTGGCTCCGAAGGTAGGGTTCGGTCGTCATGGCGGTGGTCACATCTCACTGTAGGGGTCTTTGTCTGCTCTATACTCTGCTCTGACTCCTTGTTTCCACCAATCTTCTCCCAGTTGGATTTGCACGATGGTTCTCAAGGACTTTTGGGATGTGAATTTCGAGCAGTCGATGACGCTTCGGGAGGCGCTTCTCCGTGGTGGCTTTGTCTCTGTCCCTGGGTTCCAGAAGAGCTTGATCTTTGTGATGGATTGTAGAGTGACTTCAACTTTGTGGGTTTGATGGTTTGTGGTGATCTGTTTTGGTTTTCTACGGTGGTGGTGATGCTATATCCCTTTAGACGATGTTTATCAATGAGTTTTTTTTGATGATTTGTGGTGTTCAGTTTGTGTGATGATGATGATGGTGATTTACGATAACGATGAAGGAGTCCGACGGTCGTTCCCCATCGGTGATCTGGTGTGACAACGAGTCTGTTCTATGTTAGGGTACACATGACGAGGTGGGATGTGGCCCGAGGCGGTGATGTTTGTTGCAGTTTAAATTATGAATTTTGAAATTTGAAATTTGAATTTTGAATTTTGAATCTGGTTTTTGTGATTGTATGTGTGGGAGTGTATGGTTTTGTAGGTTCCCACTTAACCAAAAAACGACTTTTCAAAATAATAAAAAATGGATTGGGGGGGGGGATAAGGCATGTATGTAGATAATTGTGGATTCAAGGTAGTTAACACAAATTGACTAGACCTAACACAAATTCAACGATAAAGAGCCTTATATTTTGGCATCATAGGCAAGCCAAATGTTTTATGTAGAAGATCCGTTGACACCTGAATATAGTGTTGTAGTTGAAGTTATTCCTTGGCATATATTCTAGGAAGGCACTGATATATTCATATTAATGTTATCAATTGGTTTATTGTGTACATATTAAACTAACAAATGTTTTCATAAACCATGTCGAGCTATGAAGATGTGATATTGAATCAGATGTGGGAAAATGAGCATAGGATTCGAGTTGTAGGATTGACTCCCATGATCCCTACTATTAGTATAATATTTTGATTGCAGTAAATTTTATTTTAATAAAGTTATTATTTTTAAAAGTTCAATTATTCTTTCATGGATCATCATCTAGGATACAATTGTCTTACTCAAAGGAAACTGGGGATGGTTGACCTTCACCTTCTATTCCATTAACGGGGGATAGAAGTCAGTGCTCAACATGGTCTACAAGAAGTATGAGATCAAATAGCGTTCCATTATCAGATTGTTAGAGACCCAGACCGACCTGGAGATTGGAGGGTGTATGTTAGGAGGGGTAAAAGAGTCTTTTCTGGTGCTGGCAGTTAGTTAACCACATGTGTAGGGGGTTTCTATGAATAAGAGGGCAGGAAGGAGTGAAGTGAGAGGGGGGAATCTTTCGGTTATGCTTTTGGTAGTTCTGCTTGGGTGGTTGAGCTGCGCCTCTTCCGAATGCTTCTTCTCCAGACTCCCTCTCTTCCGGTTTCTCTAATCTTGTTGTTAGCTCTATATTTTCTCAATTGAATATAAGTACTTTGTTTGTTCTTGCCCTAGTACTCTAACATTTGGTCCGACCTGCCGGCCTTTTGATGGAGACTTGCCATCACGCTCGTCTTGATAGCTTGGAGCAGCGTCTTGGTCATTTTGAATCAACGATCACTGAGTTGGCTTCTTTCGTTGCAACTCTTACTCAATATCAACAGAGCATTGAGGAGGAAAGGCATCATTCTGACCTTGATCAGAAGCATTGGGATAAGGAGATCCCCGATCAAGCTGAATTCCATCAGTATATGGTGCAACATCTTGAGAAACAACCTTCATGTGGAGATGCACCACCTTCGGGCGTGCCGAATCTTTCTGATTTACATGCTCCGTTGTGGAACAGTTAGCCAATTCAGTTGATCAGGCGCCAGGGAATCTTCCTCCTATACTGGATTCACCTCAGTGTGGGCAGCGTGTTGAGCTTCTGTATTTCGATAGAACAGATCCGCGAAGTTGGCTTACCCGCGCTGAGCTTTACTTTCAGATTCATCGTACTCCAGAACCTCTAAAAGTGTCCCTGGCACAGGTGTGTTTAGAGGGGCCTGCGATTCATTGGTTTACCATTTTTGAGGAGGTACATCCTCATTTAACATGGTCGGTTTTCAAGACTGAATTAATGGAGCGCTTTAGTAGTCTTGATATACAAAATCCCTACGAGGAGTTGGCAGCGTTAACACAATCTTCCACAGTTGCCAAGTATATTGATCAGTTTGAATACCTTGCTTCCTTGGTTCCTCAGCAACCAAAACGATAATATGTGGCTTATTTTTTACATAGTTTACGGGAGACTATTCGTAATTGGGTATGCATTCATGATCCTGACACTCTTTTTAAGGCTATACGTTTAGCTCGCCATGTTGAATTGGCTATGTCCAAGGGTGTGGCTACTCTGCTTCATTTGTGAAGGGAATCCTTGGAAACCTCCAAACCAATTCAGTTCTTCATAAAGCTCACCTTTGTAGTGATCCACACAACAAACTGATGCCCCTTTAACTGGAATGCGACTTGATTTCCCTAGGCAGAAGCCACTGGGTAGTCGCGACACTCGATATCTTTCAAATCAGGAGTGGGAGGACTGGCGTAATCGTAGATTATGTTTTTTCTATGGTTTACCTTATACGCCTCTACATAAATGTGCCGAGTCCAAATTACATGTTTTACTTTTACTAGAGGATGATTCTAAGCCGGAGGAAGGGGATCCTAGGTGTTCCACTATTTTACCACCTACTAATTCATTTAATAATGAGAATGCTGAATGTTAGGTGGTTGCTTATGATACTTTAGCCCCTCTTTGTTCTTCGTTGGCTGTTCGGGCTCGTGCAACAACTTCTATGAAAGTGGAGGGCCACCTTGGGGATGTCCCAATTTTAGTCTTGTTAGATAGTGGGGCTACACACAATTTTTATTTCTCCACATTTGGTTCAACTTATTAATTTTCCCTTGCAATCTACTATGGTTATGCATGTTAAATTGGGTGATGTATATTAGTTAACTACACACGGGATCTGTCAACTAGTGCCACTGATTCTTGAGTATTTTTCCTTCCTTATTGATCCTCATGTTCTTGAGTTGGGTGGACTTGACCTTATTTTGGGAATTGCTTGGTTACAGACTCTTAGTGAGGTTTCAGTAAATTGGGATGCTTTGACTATGCGATTTACTATTGGGGTCCACAATTCTAGTCTTCAGGGAGTTACTAATTCTTTACCAACAGTTTCATCTTTGGGTCACCGATTTTTTTTTGTTTCACACTGGTGGTCAATAGTGAGTAATATTGGGAGGTGCAGATTCCATTTCACACCATACTTTGTCTGCACCCCAACACTCAACTTTACAGGGTCTCTTATTTCAGTTTCATAAAGTTTTTGCTGAGCCTCAAGGTCCGCCTCTTGTTCGGCAGCGGGAACATGTGATTTTTCTGGTGGTTGCACAGGGTCCTGTGGCTGTACATCCCAACAGATATCCGCAATTTCAAAAAACAAAAATTGAAAGGCAAGTGGAAACTATGTTACAAACATGAATTATCCATCATAGTTCAAGTGCTTACTCTGCTCTATTTTTTTGCTAAAGAAAAAGGATGATTTGTGGAAGATCTGTGTTGATTATAGGGCCCTAAATTGCATCACAATACCGAATAAATTTTCCATTCCAATTATCAATGACTTGCTTGATGAGGTGGGGGGTTCGATTTACTTTTCCAAGATTGACTTGAAATCTGGTTATCATCAGATTTGTATGTAGGAGCAAGATATTTAAAAAATGACTTTTCATTACTCATAGTGGCCATTACAAATTCTTAGTTATGCCTTTTGGCTTAACTAATTCCCCATCAACGTTCCAAGCCACTATGAATGATTTGTTTCACCCCTTTCTTCGTAAGTTTGTCCTGATATTTTTTGATGACATTTTGATTTATAGTTTTGATTGGCCGATTCATTTAGAACATCTGTAGGCTTCTTTGGAATTACTCAGGGATAAATCTTTTATTGCCAATCGTAAAAAATGATCGTTTTCTCAGTGGAAAATTGAATATTTAGGACATGTTGTTTCTTCTTTGGGCATTTCTATGGATCCTTCTAATGTTCATATGGTTTTGGATTAGCCCCAATCAACTACACCAAAGGGCATATGAGGTTTTTTTAGACTTACGGGTTATTACTAAAAATTTGTTCAGGATTATGGACAAATTGCTCGCCCACTTATTGTTTTTATGGGGAATGCTCCATTTGTCTGGTCTTCTATGGCTCAACAAGATTTTGATTGTTTGAAATGGTCAATAAACACGGCACCAGTTTTATTTATTCCTAATTTTTTAGAGAATTTCGAAATTGAATGTGATGCTTTGGGCCATAGAGTAGGTGTTGTCCTTATACAGAAGAACCGTCCTGTTTCTTGTTTTTGTAAGGCACTGGCGACCTCCACTCTATCCAAATCCACCTATGAGAAATAGATTAGGGAATTGGAGTTGGTTATTTCACATTGGCGGCCTTATCTCTTGGGTCGCCATTTTTTTGTTTTCTCTGATCTCTGTAGCCTCAAATTTCTCTTACAATAGTGTATCACTTATGTGGACCAACAAAACTGGATTGTTAAATTGTTGGGTTATCAGTTTGAGGTTAAGTTTCACCCTGGTTATGAGAATGCAAAAAATAATTTTTTGTCTCGTAGGTCTGAAAATGTAGATTTCCGTATGCTTCATTCTTTTTTAGTTTGGGTGGACAGTTGTAGTCTTACAGAATATGTCCAAACTGATCCTCACCTCCATAGTATTATCCAGTCCCTTCAAAATTGCCAGACTTTGCTGCCTGGATTTAAGCTTTCTTAGGGAACTCTAACATATCGTGGCCGCTTGATGATTCCAATTGCTTCTCCATGGATACCCAAGCTTTTGGAAGTGTTTCCTTGTACACCTCAGGGAGTTCATTCTATATTTTATAGAACCTATCACCGGTTGGCTACAAATCTGTATTGGGTTGTAATGAAACACCATATTCTGAATTTTGTTTGGCTGTGTTCCATTTTTCAACGTTTTAAGTATTCTATGCTTGCTCCAGTTGGTATCCTCCAACCATTAGAGATACCTTCAGCAATTTGGGCGGATATTTTGATGGATTTTATCTCCAAATTTCCTCAGTCCCATAGATATGATGTTATTTTGGTGGTGGCGGACAAGCTATCCAAATATTCTCATTTCATTGCTTTGAAACATCCTTATACCACTTCGGGTATTGCTACCATTTTTATGAGGGAAATTGTTCATCTCCATGGAATTCCTTCTTCCATTGTGAGTGATTGTGATCCTATCTTTATTAGTAATTTTTGGATGGAATTATTTTAGATGTCTGGTACTACTATCAAGTTCGGTTCAACCTATCACCTGCAGACGGACAAGAAAACAGAGGTCGTAAATCATTACCTTGAAACTTATCTTAGGTGTTTCCCTGATGAACAACCTCAGAATTAGTATTTTTGGTTATCATGGGATGAGTTTAAATATAATACCTCTTGGAATTATTCTATTAACACTACCCCATTTGAGGTTGTTTATGGTCATCCACCACCAACCCTTGTTAGTTACTTACATTTTGAAATTCGGGTAGAGGCCATGGGTGCAGCTTGCGAGATAGGGATGAAGATCTCCGAAAGCTTCTTCACCATTTGGGTCGCTCTCAGTGTTATATGAAGAATCAGGTTGACTAGAATCAACAAATGGTATAATTTCATATAGGTGACAAAGTATATTTAAAGCTTCTCCCTCATAAACAATAGTCCATCTCACAACAAATTAATAAAAAATTATCCCCCAAATTTTATGGACCTTTTTTATCCTGAAACGATTGGTTCCAGTGGCTTATCAATTGGATTTACCTCTAAAATCTCATTTGCATCCTTTTTTTCATGTTTACCAGCTTAAAAAAGTAGTGGGATCTCATCCTCTATGATTCATTTCCACATGTCTTGGCCAACGATTTCACAGCATGGCCAGAACCAAAAGTCGTGCGGGATCATCGCATTAAACACCCATTGGGGCTTGACATCCCTCAGAGTTTGGTGTAGTGGTAGGGCCATCTAGTTGAAGATTCTACTTGCGAAAATGATTATGTTCTTCTCAACCAGTTTCTGTCTTTTAGGCTTGAGGACAAGCCTATTTTTTAGGAGGGGGAGAGTGTTAGAGACCAGGACCGACCTGGATATTGGAGGGTGTATGTTAGAAGGGGTAAAAGAGTCTTTTCTAATGTTTTTAGTTAGTTAGCCATGTGTGCAGGGTTTTTTGTGAATAAGAGGGTGGGAAGGGGTGAAGTGATAGGGGGAATCTTTCAGTTATGGTTTCGGCAGTTCTGCTTGGGCGATTGAGCTGCGCCTCTTCCGAACACTTCTTCTCCCGACTCTCTCTCCCTCTTCCACTTTCTTTAATATTGTTGTTAGCTCTGTATTTTATAAAATTTTTATAAATAATTTGTTTGTTCTTTCCCTAGTACTCTAACATAGATGCACCTTCTTTTATAGTTTCCCTTACTAGTTAATCATCAGAGTATTATTGACCAGTTATGATGTCGGTACCCCCTGCTATATATTTTTACCCACCTACATCTATTAATCCCAATGGGAAATATATTCTACCTCCCCCATATGATACAATGAATACTCCTGGATATAAGTTCCCATCTATGATATAAGAGACTCCTCCTATTGCTCTCTGCTCTCCCACACGTAGTGTTGATGACCATTCTCAACCTTCTGATCATCCTTCTTTAGTTACATCTATAATATGTAATTAATTTTTTTGGATAAATGTTTTTATTTTCTTCATGTATTGATATTTTTTATTTTTATTTTGCTAAAGATGGATCAAATAAACGATGTGGTCCTATGAGAATTCATGCGGTATGGAACAGGAAGGTAATGGTTGAATACAATGATGATCTACAGATGAATGGAAAAAATGAAAAGTCTCTAAAAGCTTAATGGGAATTCTTTTCAAATATAGTGATATTATCTCAATTCAACCATTGATTTGGAGATAATTAAATAATGATATTAAAGATAAAGTGTGGGATGAGATTTGGGTAAATATTAATTTATACAATTACATTTATTCTGTAATTAAATTTATTAAATAACTTTTTGAATATATGCAGTGTTGATACAACTTTCCTGATGCTGAAAAGGAAAAATTAGCTCAGTTAATGTACAGATCTCGCAGGTGTACCTTACATTAGAGATCATGAAGTAAATCAATACTAAAGAATGATTATTTATTGAAAATTTTCAAAATTATAGGTATTATTTAACATTATTATTTACATTATTATTATATTTAAATGATAATTTATTAATTATAATACAATTTTAAGTATTTTTTAGGCTATAAAGTGCTAATAATTTTCTATTTAAATGCATATTGTTATAATTGTTTGTATACGTTCTCAAACTAGTATGCCTTTTAAACTCCTGAAAAAGAAGAAAAAGATTGTTTAGGCCCTAATGATTAATTGCATCATTTATTTAGTGAAGATCATCAAGGAAGAATTTGATGCATACCTAGAAAAAAATTGATTCCGTCAAGTTATTGGTCTTCAACAATTACCACTTCTTCAGCTCGCAACATATTTACAGAGGTTCAGTTAGCTGAGGTTATAGATAGAGCTTATAGAATGAAAGATAAATCCTATCATGGACTCCAAGAGTTATAATTTGAACATCTAAAAAGAAATATTCTCACACAAGAGTTTCCAAATACCATTTCCCTTTCGTGTTTAGTGATTCCATAAGAACAAATATCATAACTCGAGGATAACATGGAAATGGTTCAGAAAAATGTTGATATACAATCTAGTCTTCCCATACCACCTATAAGTGATCATTATGGAGAAAATGAGGGTGATGCTGTTCAAGAAAATGACATCAGTGGTGACACTAGTGGTGGTAGCAGTTGCGACATCAATGATGATAATGCTCTTCCAATACAATGGCCAACATTATTAGAATGAAATATTATGATCATGTGGTTTAGGTACTGATAAAAGAGTGGTAGTTTATTTTCCTTTTCTATGGTTTAACAATTAGTTTATTTTTCTTAGAATGAAATATCATGCTCATGTGTTTTAGGTACTAAAATATCATGATTGTTTTGTGATTTGTAAGAGCCCCAATGGTAGGGAGTATCTGAAAGTATGTATGCAAGATGGACATTACATTTTTATATATATTATAGGTTATAAAATATTTCACACATGTGAGTGGTTGTTATACAATGATTTCACACCTCTCATTGGGTGGTTTAACCTAGATTAGGAAAGATGTATCATTAAATACAATGACAGATCTTTTGTTCTTATTTGTACAATGATATAACATGGTTCATTTCTTTATTCCTTAATTTTATGAAGGTAAATGAAAATCGTTAAATACCTAATGGAATACTTCATCCAATTACCAAACATTAATTAAGTTGGTAATGTTTGAGGTGGTGTACCACATACCATATAAATCACATATGTGCTGGATTAAAGTAGGGTAAACATCATTGATCAGTCCTAGTATTGTTTAAGAGATAATAAAATGAGTTTAGTTTATTAATATATATATATATATGTTTTAGTGTTTGTAGTGATCTTATATATACCAAAGACTAAGCCTGAGGGAGTTCGACATCAGAGACAAATTCATTATACGAACTTAGATAAGAAACAAACTATTTATAGATTAAGAGAAGTTGGGATCAAGTTTCTTGGTTTATTTTGATATTATTTTGTGCATTAGAGATATGGATACCATCTCTATACATATAATATGTTACACTTAATATATATTAGTTATGAATGCATGAGTTGTTTTTCATAAGTAATATTAAGGATGAGTAATAGATGGATGAATTGTTTGTATAATGGTCCCTTCAGTTTGTTTTTCATCGATTTTTTAGATCAAACAAATTATTTAATTAAAATATTTTTTTCATTGGTTAAATTGTTTAGATTAAATTGGTTACATTTATGCTATTTATCTTTGTTAGTCCCACACATGAATTTAGTGAGATATACTCCGAAGTGGGTGTGTGTGGGGGGGATTAGGGTATGAATTATTTTCAATTAAAACATTTTTTCATAGGTATCATTGACTTAAAATATCTTGAACTCATTATTAGTAGGGTCACATTTAAGTTCAACTCTTAATGATGATGATCCGATTGTAATTTCACTTAGGCCCACTTTTACTAGATCTGATTTTTTATTACTTATCCCACCTTCACCATGTTACACTACTAGAAAATAAGGCTATATCTAGGGTTTACTCAATCGTGGATGGTATTGTCATGGCTATAGGGTAAATCCTATAGCCACAGTTTGAACCATGGCTAAAACCCTATAGCCACTATTCAAAACTGTGGTAGAGGATAAAATCAGTCATCATCTATAGCTGCGATTTAAACTGTGGCTATAGGTCTTCACATATCCTAAAAGAAAACCAGCATCGTTCAGCCGATGCAGGCCCCTTGCACCCCCCTGCACACCCCCGGTTCTCTTTCACACCACTTTTCCCCCTACTGGACCCCCTTGCACCACCCTTGCTGGAAACCCCCACCCCCACTCCTGGACATCCGCCTAGACAGACCCCCTCCCCCCTGGACAGACACCCCCCCTGGACAACACCACCCTCCTGGACAACCCCCCCTCATAGACAGACCCCTCCCCCCCTCTGGACAGACACCCCCCCTGCACAGCCCCCCCCCTGCACCCCTTATGCATCCCTTACACCCCCCTGCACACCCCCCGGTCCCCTTGAACACCCCACTGCACACCCCTTTCCCCCCTACTGGACACCCCCCGGACATCACCCCCATGCCCCTGGACAGAAACCCCCCACCCCCACCCTCTGGACATACCCCCACCCCTACACAACCCCCCTTGCACCCCCCTACGCATCCCTTGACCCCCCTACACACCCCCCCTGTCCCCTTGCACACCCCTTTCCCCCCTTTTGGACCCCCTTGCACCACCCCTACTGGACCCCCCCCGGATAGCACCCCCATGCCCCTGGATAGAAACCCCCCACCCCCTGGACAAACACCCCCCTACACACCCCCCCTTGCACCCCTGCACACCCCTGATGGACACCCCTTGCATCACACCTACTGGACCCCCTGCTGGACCCCCCTGCACCAGCCGTGCTGGACACCCCCCTTGCACAACCCTCTTGCACACCCCCTATACACCTGCACCCCCTACTGAACACCCCCTTGCACCACCCCCATGCACCACCCCTACTGGACCCCCCTTCCACCACCCCTATTGGACCCCCCTGCACAGCCCCCCCTACACCTCCTGTCCCCTTGCACACCCCCCCCGGCACACCTGCACACCCCTGTTGGACCCCCCTTGCACCACCCCTGCTGGACACCCCCCCTGCTGGACCCCCTTGCACCACCCCTACTAGACACCCCTTTCACCACCCCTAGTGTACACCCCCCCTGCATAGCCCCCCATGCACATCCCCTTAAACATCCCTTGCACCCCCTCCCCATCCCCTTGCACACACACCCCTGCACCCCCCCCCCCTGTTGGACACCCCCACTGCACACCCCTGTCCCCTTGCACACCCCCTTGCACCACCCCTGCTAGACCCCCTTGCACCAACCTTATTGGACACCCCCACTGCACACCCCTCCTGGAAAGCACCCCCATGCCCATGGACAGCAGCCCCCACCCCCTGGACAGACACCCCCAACCCCTACATAGCCCCTTGCACCCCCGCTACACACCCCTTGCACCCCCCCCTGCACACCCCCCAGTCCCCTTGCAAACCCCTTTCCCCATGTTGGACCCCCCTTGCACCACCCCTGATGGACCCCCCCCAGACAACACCCCCATGCCCCTAGACAGCAGCCCCCACCCCTAGACATACACCCCCCGGACAGTAGCCCCCCCAGACAGACACCCCCACCCCCTACACAACCACCCTTGCACCCCTACACATCCCTTGCCCCCCCTACACACCCCCGGTCCCCTTGCAAACCTTTCCCCCCCTACTGGACCCCCCGTGCACCACCCCTACTGGACACCCCCCGGACATCACCCCCATGCCCCTGGATAGCATCCTCCACCCCACCCCTTGGACAGACACCCCCTGAACAATAGCCCCCCCAGACAAACACCCCCTGAACAACCCCCCTTGCACCCCCATCCCCTTGGACACACACCCTTGCACCCCTGCACACCCTTGATGGACACCCCTTGCACCACCCCTGCTGGACACCCCCTACTGGACCCCCCCTGCACCAGCCCTGTTGGACACCCCCCTACACAACCCCCCTTGCACACACCCCCTGCACACCTGCACACCCCTACTGAACACCCCCTTGCACCACCCCTACTGGACACCCCTTTCACCACCCCTACTGGACCCCCCCTGCACAGCCCCCTTTCACCCCATGTCCCCTTGCACACCCCCCCTGCACACCTACACACCCTGCTGGACCCCCCCTTACCCACCCCTTTCACCACCCCTGCTAGACACCCCTTTCACCACTCCTACTGGAAACCCCCCTGCACAGCCCCACTTAAACATCCCTTGCACCCCTCCCCATACCCTTGCACACACACTTCTGCACCCCCCTGCTGGACACCCCCACTGCACACCCCTATCCCCTTTCACACCCCCTTACACCACCCCTGCTGAAACCCCTTGCACCAACCCTGCTGGACACCCCCACTGCACCCCCCTCCTGGATAGACCACCCCCTCCCCTTGGATAGACCCCCTCCCCCTAGTATATTTAGGCTCTCATCCATATAGCGTTGTAGTAGAATTAACATTGGCATAATAGCCAAAATAGTTGGAGTAGTTATCTACTCACACAACAGATGAAATCAACAATCCATTCAAAAATGGTGTCTGGTTTGTGGTTACACTTGATTGGAAGAACAAAGGAAAATTTATAAAACTAAAAAGCATAGGAAATTATGAAGTTATTGATGGAAGAATTAATTATGCATGAAATTACTTAGGTTTTTTATTTCTTTTTTGAACTTAAAAAGAATGGGCCTACCTGGATTCACTTAATAGTAGCGTCGATTAAGAGATTTGGAGGTGTGGTGGTGAAATAGTAACTACTCTGAGAATCCAGATATAAATTTGTTTGATTTTAGTGGTGATTTAACAATAAATACAAGAAAGTGAATATCCTTTCTAAACATAAGGCTGTTAAGGGAAGTGATTCAGAATAGGCCAGTCTAGTTTTTTAGCTTTGGGAAACCACTATTCAAAACCATAGAGCTAACAAGAAAGCTAGGAAATTACAAATAGAATATGCCTCATTTGGAATTCTATTTTGAAAAATAACATGGTACATACATATTGGAAATCTCTAATAATTTGGGAATAACCTTTTCACACTTCCCTGCCACCCCCCTTCCCACCCCATGCACCCCCTGCACCCCCCTACACACCCCCATCACACCCCCTACCCCATGCACACCCCCATCACCCCCCTGCACACCCCATGCCCCCTGCACACCCCCATGCCCCCCTACACACCCCCCATTCCCACCTCCCCTACCCAGCCCCTGCCCACCTCCCCTGCCGACCCCACAACCCCTTACCCACCCCATGAAAATTTTACTTCAACCACTTAATGCAAGGAAAATCATATCAAAACACCCAGAAACATGTCACTTAATACAAGAATAACTATTCATTTTATTCTAATAAGGTCCTCTCAATTTAAACACTCAAGGAATGGATTTCTTCCATGATAAGTCATTCCATCCAAATCATGCTATTCACTTAGTGGTGACTTGGTCATTACAACACTTGCCTACTTGGGAAATTCCATATTAAAAGTCTAACGACACTTAAAGGGTGTTTTGGTTTAAACAACTATTATAATAAAAAGAGGGCACCCTCCCCTTTCCCTTTCAAAAGAACCCATCACACCAGTGAAGGAATTAGAACCTAAGTGGAAGGTTCTCTGCAAGTTTTTTCAAACTAGGATAGCCAAAAGAGTATGAGAGATGGATAAAGTCCCTTTTTAGGATATGTATGTGTTATATATCTCGATTAATAATATGAAGTTAAACCTGCCAAGGTAAATGATTTGTTTCATGGATCACTACTTCAAAGGGAAAGCTAATCTGAATTACTATAATTATGGTAGGCTGATCTCACTAGTTTTAATGAAGATGGAAGTTTATTTGAATGGGGGAGAATCAATGAGATTCCATAAGAGTAATACCCTATCTACAATTCTTTTGAATACCATTGGGTACTTTTAAGATACCAACTCAAATTCCTTGAAGCTAGTTAGTTGGGAGGAAGTGGCTCAAAATTGAATTATGTACCCTTACAGATTCAGTCCCTATAGTGTGATATGTTCACACCATTCCTTATGCATGATTTCAAGAGGAATATTATGGGTGAGTTCCATGATACGAGAGAAGATGTAAGGAATATTGGTATTGGAACTAATAGATCCTTAAATTAAGTAGTGATCTTTTATGATGAATTTAATGGGAAGTTGAATGGGATCATGAATGTCTCTAAGGATGATCAATGTATGGTTTTTAGATCTCTTTTTCTAGTATCTAGAAACTAATAGAATTTGTTAACCTCTTTGAATGAGGTCTATAAATAAGTTCAAGGGCTATATTCATATTCTTCCTTGACAAAGCTAGTGGTTATTAGAATTTTTTTTAAAACAATAAAGAAATTATAGAAACATGTTTTTAAAATAATCAGGCAATTATAGAATTCAAATTAAAGGTTTAGGCAGAGGGAACCTACCTCAACATCAAGACGCATTGCTTTTGATGATGACAACTCGAATATTTTTTTTCCACTTGCATGCATATGCAACTTCACATATATATAAGGACACCTAGCCCCTATGTACATATTTTCATGGCCAAATATGCACAAGAGGGTCCTTAAATATATGTTTATACTTGCATATACCCCTTTACACTTACACATGTATGCATTTTTCATATCTATATATAAGAACACCTATCCCCAATACATATATTCATACTGCCATGAGTGAATATATATAAAGGGGGAACTTATATATGTATATTCCTACCTATGCATACACATATAAGCCTTCATCAATGATGACTTGAATCCACCTTAACGAAATCAAAAACACACTAAAAAAATATAAGGAACACAAAAATAAAAATAGCCCTAATTAAAATTGGGCCAAAGAATAAAAACAAAATAAACCTTACCCAAATCCGATGTTGAACTCACTATCTTCAATGGTGGTGGATAAAACTGGCCTCATCATAAGAAACCACCTATAAGAAAATAGTGGAAAAAGAAATGAGATATAATGAATTCTTATATATATGTGATCAGTGTGTCAACTGTACATGATAAATGATACATGAATCCATAACCAACAATGAACAAATAATATTCAGATTGATATATACATCCCAATACTAAATAACAAGATCATTAATAAATCTATTTATTTTTCAAACATCACCTTCAATTGCCTATTCAAAAATCAAAAATCACCAAAATATGGGAATAAAGTAAACTTCTATCGACACTTAAAAGTGAGAAATATGGATTAGACGTTGTTCTTAACCTAGAAAATCCATTCCTTGAATGTATAAAATACCTAAAACTCTTCATGCCTATATCCTTTTTAAATTTCTAGATTGAAACCTCATTTTTAGCATGTTATTCTTCTGGAATTCACCTTTATTCTTAGTTTATAAAGGTTTATCAATTTTATAAAGTAGAGAATTTTCCTTCTTTTAATCTTACTCAATCCTCTTGGATTTTTCAAACTAGTTTTCTAAAATGATTAGACAATCTTTTGGTGCATGATATCCCTTCTTCTTGATTGTATATTCCTTCTTTGTAGAAATTATTTTCTAACATGCAATAATTGGTTCTTTCCTTTTATTTTTCAACAATTATTATTGTTATTGAATCTATGTCATAAATTCTTAAAAATTTAGACTACTTGGTTTACCTTCCACACACACTTTTAACCGCCTTTAGAGTACCCTTTTTAGGCTCCCTTTCAAACTCCACACTATAATTGTCAAGCACTAGACCACTACAATATCAAATATTGATACTTAACCCAACACATTGATCTGAATGAAATCTTAGAAATACAGAAGCTCTAAATAGCCTATTTACTAATATAAACTCCTCATAATTAATTGAAAACACTAACTATACCAACTACTATAGTTAAATCATTAATTTTGGTGCGGTCTTGGAACTAAATATGGTTCATCCAACATCCATCTCCAGACATTAAATTCATCCATTTACTGTCTAAGTTCATACATTTCACAACCTTGATAATGATCACCATCCCTTGATATGGATTTTACTCAAAAAATATGAGTATGAATCCCCCCAATATATTATTATCGATACCATCATCAATACTAAACACACATGTCTAGTTCCTCATATCGTATTATGATCACTATAGAAGATCCTGGCCCAATAATCTCAACAAAATTTCTTCATTTAAAAACTATTATCTTTTAAATACACATTATATCCAACAAAAATAATACATTAAAAGATATTATATAGAGAAATCCAAATTATAGAAAAAAATTAACTATAGGAATACCTCAAAAAGTATGGTACTAAAAGCCCCTTCACCTAGGATGGCTTTTCCCTATAGAATAATCTCTATAGAAACACACATCTCAACACATACATGAAACCTATTTTTCCCATCCCAATACTAATGGAATGAACGCACATTCTTGATACATGAGAAATAGACCAGGGTTCATTTATTTTTCTAATATTGAGCTGATATATTACTCCTTCAATTTACTCTGTCACCCTCATAGTGAGGCTCACCAACCAACATTCATTACTACCCGATTTCCATCCTTATCCATGCACCTTCCTATTAAATGGATGTTTCTACATATATAGCTCAATATTTCTTGAATATATCCAAGTAGGTGTCCGGATAAAAGGAAGATAATCATACCCATAATGAGTACATAAGACCATTTAAAAAATAGAATTCCTTTATGAATAAATTTCATTTGAAGGATGGCATAAAATGAATAAACCTTTCAAATTTAGTGTCATACTCCATTACTGATTCCCATAATGATATAACTCCATGGATTCCAAAAACATGTTCTTACTCTGTAAATCTACCATAGCCTCTCATAGAAGAGGGAATGAAACTCGATCCATAAAAACTTCTCATTCCTTATTTTATGATCAAATGTATTTATCCATTCTGATCTCCTTTGAATTTAGAAACTTACTGTTTCACCCATATATCCTATAGAGTTTCAATCCTTTCAAATAGGAACTAAAATTTCTTCAAAATATTCTAAAAATCCTACGATCCCATGTCACTACTAAAAATTAGATACTGCTACTCCTGGAACTCATGGATAACTTAGAAAACCATTTTTTTCCTTTTCGAAGGCCTTGGTCAATGGATCAAAGTAGTTGTAACATAATATGAGGGAAACAACCACTTGATAATATTTCCCATGAGAACACAATGCCATCCTAATTAGATGCTTTGTTGATGAATTTTTACTCAACATTATCCGGTAATAAGAACATTACTAATTAGAAACCCATCACGCCACAATCCTAATCATGCATTATTACCACAAAATCATGAAACTACCTTTAATCCATACTTCATAAAAAAATATCATTTAAAAAACACCAAACCCAAAGGTTTATCATAATAATATAAGGGTTACTCTCCGACACACCAATAATAACAACCAAACCCCACACATTCACCCCTGATAATAAGAAACCAACCACCCCTTAACTGATATAACAAAAAATTTCCTAATAAAAATACACAATCAAATCACCTAAAAATCATAAAAATTATCTATATCAAGAGTTTTACATAAAAAAATCAAGAAAAACCCCAACAAGATCCACCAACTCGAGGGATTACCACCAACCCAAACCCCCAAAGACAAATGCAAACCATACCCAATACATAGCCATCATACTCCAAACTACTAGGAATCTAATATCCTAACAAACCAACTAAAGGTTTTCATCTACCATATAAACATTATTAAGATATCATAAATCAAACAAAAACACATGAAAACCACTATTTTAGATTCTATTAATTAATACACCATCAATAGGTTATTCTAGAAAACACTATTAATATATTATTGATGTTTTAATTAATCAAAACCACTTTCAAATTAATTTTCCAAAAAATGACCACAAATATTACTTTCTCAAACCCATTTTCTAAATAGACTTTCCTTTTTTAAAACCATTTTCATAGACAAGTATTCATGGACATGTAGAAAAATCCCTATATTTCAAGTACGATTCATGAACTCGGATTCTATTTCCACCTCATGCCAAGAGTCAAACAAAAAATAACAATCTCAACCCAAAAATAATACTCGAATAAATATCTCAATGATAACAGTGTAAATCTATAATGGAAAACAACACCCTTGGTGACTTGGGTTTCCACCATATAGGTGTTCTTGATGCATACAACTAGTGTACATCCTAATATCCAACCATTGGAGAAAATACACATGAGTGAAATTTGATGGGTTAAAACCATAAATACCTTTGGTGGGTAATCAGGAGGTCTGATTGGCTGAGGAGGAGGATGATCTGTGGAGTTGGGGTAGACATGTTGGAGGCACACCGGAGGAGGAGGTGGGGCGGCTGTTTCAGGGAAGCTTTTGTGGGGTGGCAGAGTCAGGGGAGGACACCGCGGTTAGAATTCTGTCGCGAACAACATGAGAGGTCGACGGTTTGGAGAGGAGGGTTGTAGTGAGAGAGTTCGAAGACAGCGTAGAGGGTGTTGATAGGAAGCGTTAGGAGGAGGGAGCCGTGGTGAGAGATGTAGACAGAGAGGAGAGGAGGGTTGCAGTTGATTAGGGGAGGAGGAGAGGAGTGCCCGATGCATATCGCAAAAAAAAGAGGATAGGAGAGCCCGATACGGATCACAAAAAAACAATAACCAAGATGTTTAGCCACATATGGGTAATTAAATCATGGATATAAATAACCTATAGCCACAGACCTATAAAGTAGTGGTTATAGGTCCATGGCTATAGCTTAAATTTCTAGTAGTTTTATGTCTTGAAGAATATAAAAAAACCATGCACACAATAAATAATTATTTTTACTTGGTTCACCCACACTAGGATATTCTAAAGAGCCCACAATCAGTAATGTGTCAATGCATTGAGATCTAATAAATTCACTATTTTGTGGTTTATTTAGGCTAGGGAACTCCTAGGATTGAGTTCACTCTCCTAATAAGGTTTGAGGTTAGATCACTACTATCCAAGGGATACTCCCTTCACTAATATACTTTTCTCACTGCTCTAGAATGAATAATTACTTTGGTACGTAGGTCAATGCAAATAGTATCACTATAGTTATAGTTGCGCCAAATATAGGTTGGTGCATGTTGATATCCTCATTTATCCTTTATAGTTTGGTTGTGAAAATCACATGAACAACATCACCACTTTTCCATGTGTCTTCATAGAAAAATCCACCTTTTTCTTCATTAGAAGGATCTTCAATGAATTCCAATGCTTCCTTCACTTATTACCAGCATAGATATGAAATTATATCTCTTATTCTTCTATGAAAATATATGTTCAATGTTATTCACTTTGTTACACAACAACAATCTCCCTTCTCTTCTATCTAGAATTCATTTCTCACAAATATTTTCTAATTTTTGACTCTATTTTCATAGAAAACCCCCCCAGTATTTATCAAGAAATATATCTCCATAATTCACACCTTCCAGGAATATTTTTCTCCATTCAAAGAGAAAATCTCCACATTTACCTCCATGAAGATCTCTGTAATCATGAGAATGATGGAAAAATCCATCTTGAATCCTTCCTTAAATCCGATTCAAACTCATTCATTGAACTCTTGAATCTTCCTCTTTAAAGATAGAAAATACAAAATAAGGAAACCCACTAACTCATCTTCACCATGGACTGATCACTTTCCTTTGGAGTGTGAAGCTTTGTTAAATACTAGCCCCACCATATCTACTTATATCTTGAATTTAAATAACTAACATATCATGAAATAATCCTCCTTTAATTTCTTCATGATTTTATCCATCATATCTTGACCAAAACATTAATAATATTTTATAATTAATAAAATATACTTTAATTCTACTACAGCTAGAAAAACCTTTAAAACAACTAAAGGAATACCCATATGAATTGCCCTGACGACTCTTACATTCTTCTAGGATTACTCTTATGGAATGCCTCACAAATTTACATGACTACTCTTAAATTTTTCCAGGATATACTCTTATTTAATACCTTGATTCATATAAATTACTGTTATAGAATACAAGGACAACCCTTTTGATTTTACCCTTTGCTGTGAAATCACTCTTACAAACTCTAGTGCATAGTTTGATGACTCTTACAAAGTATACCTTTTCCATTTTCTGTAATTATGAGACATTGAATCTTATAAAAATGAGTGTGGATACTCTTATGAAATTTCATATAAAATGAATCTTATGATCATTGGGAAATTCTATACCACTGTTAAACCTGCCACCTTCTAGTAAATAGAAATCCTTATGAAATCAAGGATACCTCTAATAAATTTCTATTTTCTAATCTTCTAAGCCTTGAATTAATATTTTCCAGGACTTTTATGCATCTCTATCCATTTTATCAAACCATATTTCTCCATAATATCTCTATAATATATCTCTTTAGTTCAAATAAACTTTCATAATTCCAATGTACTTCCATAACTTCTTCAATTTAGTTTCAACACCTTCAACACAAAAAAACAAATTGTATTGACAAAAAACCCAACACAACTAAACTAACAACTATAGAGAAAAAAGGCTACTCCATTTAATCATTAATCTTAAATCAGATTCCAATAATATATCCCTTTTTATTTTTTACAACACCCATAATGAATCTAACACTCCTTCACATCATTATGATCCTTCCTTCTCTCCCAATTTCTAATCCCCTTTGAGGGCCAGAAAGATTCATGGATTCATGATGATTCCTATGCACCTTTAACATAAAATCCAAATAATTCCTCTTTCTATGAGAAAACAACACTTTTAATGGCCCCTATCTTCATGATTTCAAAAAACAAAATTTTTTATTAAGTTTACACTTGTAATATTCTTTGAGGACTCTTCTTGCTAGGATGCAACACTGGACTATTAATAAAAAAATAACCCCATTTAAATTCAATAATTTTATTAGATTAAGAGATATTAGGATTAAACTATTTCAATAAAAAAAAGTCTCCTATAATTTCCATCTCCATTTTCAACCATTTGTTAACAATATATATGTTAAATACAACTTCATATTTTTATTTCAAGCTCCAGAAACTCCTCAACTGTGGTTGCATTCTAAAATAATTTCAGTAAGTGGTATTACCTCCTAGTGATAGGCCATTTACACAACCTTTAAGACCACTAGGTCAAAAATATTTTTAGAAAACATGAAATTAATTTAACAACATCATTACTGCCCATTGCACTCACTTCCATAAGATACATGTCCCATCACTTCTCAGCTTCTATTAAGGATCTATTCCTTTGAACTCAACCACACTTTCAAAAAATAATTAGTTATTAAACATGAACTACATAGTGTGTGATTAATATTATATTAAATCTTTTCAAATCTTCTTCAGACACCAAACCTAATACCAATTATCAAATCCAATACCAAATTGTTAAAATATATTTGTTATCTGACCCATAAGGTGTCTCTTTGATTGACGGGGATACCACCTTTGGATCTATATCTCCAAACTACCCCAAAAATATTTGTTCCATCACTAAATATAGAGATGATATAAAAAATTAAATCCACCCACCTAGTAGCCTTTGATATCCTGAAAAGACTCAGATTATAGTGAACTAGCTCAGGTTGACCTGACCCATCACCTAAGCCAGTACGCCACAAGGCCTAAATCACGTTCCACAAGCACTGAGGCATAAAAGATAACCATTTCTGAATAGTTTCACTCATAAAAATTCTATGTGACCCATGCATTAATTGGATGACCAAACCAACTAATAAAAAAGATCAACATATATAATAAATATAACAAATATAAATATATATTAGAGTAAACACAACAATGACCAAAAACATATATCATAACATTATCACATAAAAATTCATAAAACACATACACACACACACACACACACACACACACATGATATCTAAGTAAAAAAACTAAAAATTAAGAATAAGACCCATAATATCCAATACATCAAATCCCAATGATACAGAATATCAAAACTACTCTACATGAGCCAACTCTGTGAGACCATGTCTCCACTATCCCAACTAACCATGGAATTCAATAATCAAGAAAGGCCATAAAACTACAAGGGGACCTTAACCTTACCTGTGTCCTTCAAAACAAGGTATCCATACTTCCAAATACATGTATAGGGTGTGAGGCACAAAGACCAGTAGGGTACCACCATGAATCTATACAAGACATGTTCCCATGAAAACCATTAATTCTTGTTTGAAAATTAATTTTCAAAAACAAGTTCACTTTTTAAAATCCAGTTCACTTGAAAATAATACATTAGAAATCTATTTTTTTCCTAAAAAACAAACCATATTTTCAAAGATTAGTAAATCAGGATCAAATAATGAAACAAATCCACCCACCATAAATGTTCTCAACACACCCCAAACATGGCATAAACATGGGAATAAACTTAACATCAATATATATGATCAAATAATGGAAATAGAATAATCATAATATATCACAACCAAACAAAGCACTGGCATCATGCACAAAGTCTATAAAAACCAACTGGGAACAAGTTGTACCCACCATGGGATCTAACCAATAGTTTCTAGTGTGAATTAGTCTAATAAAAAGTTTTTATAACCTAATAAGTAATGAATAACAAGTTTTGAAGCTCTCTTGGTCTTCCAAATACCCAACCATAATTACATGGGCACTCTTAGTCTTCATGGACACATTTTTGGAATCTCTCTATACCTTCCTCCCAAATCCCCCCTCAGTCCCTTGGACAACACTTCCTATCTCATCCTAGACATAAGATAAGGTTACATTTTTCTAATTCATGCACACACACACACACCCAAGTTATCCCATGTGCTACACAATTCCAAATACATAAACATCAATAAGTTCCAATTTCATAAGCCATTTAAAATCCATTTTCATAGACCTTTCATGACCATAATGATTCATGAATTAAACACCATGAAATACCTATTTAAAAACCCTTTAAGAAACCCATTTGAAATCATAAAACCTCTTTGAGTCATTTTAACAAAAACATGGAGTGCATAAAACCAACTCCCTTTGAAAACAAACTTTAAACCATTATATTTCCAACCCATTTAAAAAATCACAATAAGAATGGATAAACCATCACTAATAACATAAATTAGGGGTAGTTTGATTATCAAAAACCAATGGAAATCATTAATCAATGGAAATTCATGAAAAGTAACCCTTAAATAGAGATACTTACCTTATAATAAAACCAAACATCGTTTCCTTCAATGAAAACCATAATATTTGAGTAAGATAGGACCACACACACCTTAGAAACAAAGAAAAAACACAAAACCCTTATAAACAACATTAGGTTTTTCTAAATCACAAGATAGGGTTTCCAACTTCCATGAAAATAGAATAATAAGGATAAATAAGGAGAAATAAAGGAGAAATCAGGAATAAATCAAGACTACCTTGAAAGAAATCACCAAAGGAAGAAATAAATCCACCAAAAAGGAGAGGGTAAAATATCCAAGGCATGGGGGAGAGGTTTTAATTGATTGACCAGATAAATCATGGTGATAACCCTTAAAAATCTAAAGGAAAAATGGTCAAAATCAATTTTCTAATTATCTAGAAGCACTGCATGGTTTGGACGCACAATCAGAAAAAACACATGCCAATCACATGAGAGACACTATCTCCCCAAAACAAAGCCCACATAGTTTTTGGAGATACTTTAATGGTTAGAAAAACATTTCTAAAGTTTCACAAAACCCTAGTGTCCTCTAAACATCTCTCTCACACAATTAACAACACAATTTCACTAACCCTACACCAACCATGAGCTAGAGTATGTTTTCCCAAAAACCGAGGCTCTTGATCTACAAATATCAAAAACTCCCATAATAAATAATTAAATAAATCTCAAAATAATATGTACCAATGACCTGATAAGTGTCATAATTCTCCCCACCATGCCACTTTCTACCCTAGAAAATCCTTAAGGCACTTCATAAGAAAATAGGTGAGGCCACTACTCCCTCACTGAAACTTCATGCTCCAAAGTCTCATAGATATCACCACCACACTACCAAAGAACATAGACCAATGATATGACTTACCATGAAGCACCTTGTTATGATAATCAAAGATATGAATAGACTGCTCCACAATGATGGTGTTAGGCTCTATCTCCAAATATTCCTGCTCTATCATATGAGATGGGTCTGGATGGTACTTCTTTAATAAGGATACATGGAAAAAATCATGGATCGAGGTTAGTCATGGTGATGCGTCCATATAATAGGCTACCTTCCCAAGATAATTCAAAATATGAAATATATCAACATAACACAACACCAACTTCCCCTTATTTCCTAAGTGATAATATCCTAGTTGAACTGATACCTAAGGAAACACCTAATCACCAACTTCAAACTCTAGCAGGTGAAAAATACTATCAACATATGTTTTTTGGATACTTTGAGATATCTAAAACCTCTTTTAGATTAATTTAACTTTCTCTATCACCTCCTAGATGAGACTCAGTCTGAATAAGGAGTGTTCACCTAGCTCAACCTAACATGATGGTGACCGACATGACCTCCCATAAAATGTATCAAAATGAGGATATCTTTATTGAGTACTAGTAATTGTGGTTGTATGAAAAATATACCAATGACATATACTTACCCATGAACTTTGAATTAAATCACACATGCATGAAGTATACCCTCAAGAATCTGGATGGCCTACTTAGTTTGACCATCCATCTCTGAGTGATAAGTTGTGATCAAATTAAACTAGGTTCCCATTGATTCCTAGAGACTCTTATAAAACTAAAAAGTAAAATAGGAATCCCAACAAAAAACAATCACTGAAGACACACCATGAAGCCTAACGACCTTTCAAACATACAGGTTCTCGAGCTTCTCAACCTTCATTGACCCCCTAATGGGAAGAAAGTGGGATGAATTAGTCAATAGATATATAATAATACAAATAGAATCTTTACTACTAGGAGTATGAGGTAGAATGATAAAAAAGTACATGTAGATATCATCAAACTTACACACTGGGATGGGAAGAGGCTAAATCAACCCGACTAGACTTTGATGCTCTGCTTTAATCTGCCAGTAGGTAAAAAACCAAGATACAAAATTCAAAATCGTCCATATCATTCAGGGCCACCAGTACTGAATCCTTAGAGTATAAAACATCTTGGTATCCCCTAGGTGAATGAACCAACTATAATAATTCCCCTAATGCATCACCTTTGACCTTAAGGTTAAGAGAACTACCATCTATTTCTTAAAGAAGAGGGTACCATCAGGAGATTGAGACCAATCACTCCAGGTATCCCCACCATTTAAAACTTTACTAATTCATTTAAAGTTGGGTTCATATATCTTATCTCCCTGAAATAGATTAATAAGAGAGGGCATAACCTAAACACTGTCCAAGGACACCCACTCTCCATCCTACAACATCTCCAGACATAAAATAGTAAATAAACCCATTATAATCCACCCACCCACTGATTCTATAACTACCTAGATCAATAGATTTTTTTCTAAAGGCATCAAAGACCACATTCCCTTTTCTAGGGGTACAAAAAATATTGAAATGAAAGGTTTGAAGATACTCCACCCACCATCTCTTCTTGAGGTTCAAGGCCCTCTAGGTGAATTTATACTTCAGGATATTATGATCTGAGTAGACCATAAATCATTCCCTAAAGAGGTAATGACACCATGTATTCAAAAAATACATCATATCTATCAACTATAAGTTATGGTAATTGCAATATCTCTCATGTTTATGCATCTAACAATATCTATAAGCCACCATATTATCATCCCACATTAGAACACAAAACAACCCCACACCTAAGGAATCATAGTACATTACATATTCCTTCCTAGGACCAGGATGAATCAAAACTAAAGCCAATGTAAAATGAACCTGAAACTCCTCAAAATAAATCCGACAATTCTCACTCTACTAAAAGTTGACCCCTTTCCAAGATAACTCTATTAAGGGAGAAGATATCCAGTAGAATTCTCTAAAAAAGTGACTATAATATCTGACCAATCCTAAAATGATATTGATCTCAAACATGTTATTGGGCTACTCAAAAGACATAACTGCTTGGATATTTTCAGGACCCACAAAAATCAATTTCTCCAAAACCACATGGCTAAAAAACTTTACCTTTTAGATCCAGAACTGAAATTTAGATAGCTTTTCATATAGGAAATTATCTTTTAAGATTCATAAATCAACACTTAGATAGTCTCCATGGTCCTCATCTGTCTTGGAGTACACAAAGATTTCATTAACAAAAACAACTATTAACGAGTCCAAAAAGTGATGAAAGATTCAATTCATCAATTAAATAAAGACCACATGAGACTTGGTAATTATAAATGTAATAAATAGATACTCAAAATTCCCATACCGACTCTTGAAGGTGATCTTAGGAATATACTCTTCTTGGAACCCCAACTGATGGTACCCCGACCTTAAGTCAGATTTTGAAAACCACTGGGATCCCCTTAGAAAATTAAAAAGTTCATCAATTTAAGGAAATGATTATTATTTTCATAAGTAAACTAATATATATTACAATAATCTATTTAAATTTGTATACTACTATCCACCCTCTTTGAAAATAGAACTGGTGATTCCCATAGTGACACACTATGATGATAAACCCCTTGCTTTCAAGGTCCTCCAACTGAAAATTTAACTCCTTAAACTTGACAGGAGCTATATGGTATGATTCCAAAGAGATGGGGCTCATCTAAGGGAGTATATTGGTAGTAAACTCAACCTATCACTGGGGAAACAACCCATAAAATTCATCCATAAAAACCTTAAGGTATCGATCCAAAACCACCATAAGACAACCATCCAAACCCTACTCCACAACATAAAAGAAAAACACAGATAACTAACATGAAATCAATACCACATCCAAAGCAACGAGTCCTGTCCTCCCTAACCTCAGATCTCACTCACCCTGGAAGATACGACTGATCCCATTAGAAGATAAAAACTTGAACCTTTGATGATAACAATGAATATGATCTTTGAAAATGATCATTAAATTCATGCTGATGATGAGATCAAAAACATCTAGGTACAACATGAGGAATTCCCATGCTACCTCTATGCCAGTGATCAAAACATGACACTCCAAGCACTTAAAATATTGCTCTTTATTCATTCCCAATGAGGTAAGTAGATCCATCATGAATGGAATGAACCCCACTCACATACCCAAAGCATCAAGAAAATTTAATAAAATAAATGAATGAGAAGAACCTATAAAAAAAGGATAAATCCATAGAATAAGTGATAAACATCGTACCTATCATAGTGGTCAGCCCACATTTGGAGTCTTCAGGTGCCGTATCTACTTCATAAAGGAGTCCTAACTATGGAATTCACTTAGCATTCTTAACTATATAATAATACCCTCTAGACTGAGGGTGAGATACTAAACCCTTAGAAGCATCTGATTGCACATGATAGCCATTAAAAAAAGAATAACTAAATCCACTCCCCTAAAGGGAGGCCTTGTAGAAGCACTAAAGATGACCCGAATTCCCAAATTGGTGGAACATCCTTATAAACTATAGAAAATTAGGCCTGATATAGACAGACTTCCCACATTTATAGTTTGTCACTGGCATAAACCTTGAATAATCCAATGACACCAAACCTGATGACTGATAATCACCCTTTCCACTACTCTGATGAGGTTCATCCTGATTCCTATTCTAGGCAGAGGAAGAACTCTAGATATGAACCACTATTGAAGAAACTCCACTGAGACCTATATTCCCTACTAAGTCCACCTATTCCATAAATTCCTTATCCACCACCTAGGCATAATTTGGTAGGAAAAGTAGAATAAACATCGATTTGATATCATCCTTCAAGTCCATTTAAAAATGTCTCACATTGAGATAGTCGTTTGTGAGGAGTTTAGGAAAAAATTGAATAAATCAGAAAACTACGTAGCATAATCCATCACCATAAGGTTTCATTTATCAAACATCAAGAACTCACAGGCCTTAACCACCTTCAGTGTCTCAGGATAAAAATACTGATGAAAATCATTTTTAAAGGTAGTACATGTGAGATCCTCATGCCTCTCAGGGGTATTCACAAATTAGAAGATGCACTTGATACATTCCTTAGGCTCATGGATACCTCTGTTACCATAAAATACCATTGTATTATACTTCGTGAACTTTTAATCATGGTCTACTGTCCATTCCTAACCTCACCCATCCTCCTGACCTAAGGACTGAATCATACAGATCACCAATTCCACTAAAATGAGATCAACTAGAGGGGTTTCCTATGGGACATGCTTCACAACACCCTCTCTACACCTATAAGAGGTCCTTCTATGATGAATTATCTATAAAACACAAGGTATACCTTATTCAATACATAATTAAATCTCAAAAAACACTAGATAATCTACAATAATCCCTTATAATAGACTTAAAAAACAACATTACCATTAACAACACTTTCAAATAAATAAGGGTTGAAAACATAAAAGTTTTATACATTTTATACTATGCATGGTCAGAAAAACCATGTTCCAACCATATGAAAAAAAACTAGAAGATCACAGACCTAGTCACACGGGCTTTGTATGGTTAACACTAATCATGTTCCTATTCTCTTCTTCCCCGTTCCACCCTGAAACTCAAGATTTTTCAAATTCATTTATGGGTTCTTCCTAAAACCCATAACCAATGATGAAAAACATAAAAAATCATAAAAAAACACAAAACCTGGTTTGTTCTTCCTGAAACCTATAACTAATGATGCAAAATATAAGATCTCATAAAAACAACCCAAAAGAGGGTTTAAATCATAAAAAAAACTCCCAACCACACATGGATTCTCAATGTTTGACATGAGGAAGAACTAGCCAAAAAAATTTCCACACCCAACTATCAATCACTGAAGATCTAATATCTTGTCTACCACTGACTCCCAAATAAAAAGAGGGATCTGATACCATTTTGTAGCGAACCAGCCTGGTTCAAACCAACTTGTCACCCGAGATGACACACTATAAGAGCTGAAGCATGTTCTTGATCACTACTCCATGGAGACATGCAGCAAGAAATCATAAATAAAAATTTGGGAATGGTTTTACCCATGAAAATCCAGCATGAACCATCCATTAATTGGGTGACCACACTAAAAAATAAACAAGACCAAGTTATATAACATATATAAATGTACAGTAGAGAAAACACAATAATGAACAAACATAGATATCAAAACATCATTACATAACAAGTCATAAATAGACACATATATATATAATATCCATAATCAAAACTCAAAATAGGTAATAAGACCCAAAGAGGACAATAAATCAAATTCCATTGATAAAGAGTCTCCAAACCGCTTCACATGATCTAACTTTGTGAGACCACATCTACACCATCCCAAACAACCAAGGATGTCGGTAATCAAGAAGGGCCACTAAAATATAAGGTTACCTTTCACTTACCTATGTCCCGAAAAAAAGGTTTTCATATTCCAAAATTTATATGCAAGGAGTGAATTAAAAAGACTAGTAGGATGCCACCATGAATCAATGTAAGGCCTTCACCCATGAAAAACATTAATTATAGTTTGAAAACTCATTTTAAAAACCAAGTTCACTTTTAAAATCAAGTTCACTTGAAAAAAATAATTCAAAAATCCTATTTGGTTTTCTAAAAAACAATCCATATTTTAAAAGATAATACACCCAACATAAACGAGCTTAATACACCCCAAACATGGAATAAACATGTGCATAATCTTAACATCATTATATACAACCAAATAAAGGAAGTGGAATAAGAAAACCCTATCATAAGAAAACAAAGCACTAACATAATGAAAAAATCATATGAAAACCAACCGGAACAAGTAGTACACACCATGGGCTCTAACCAATAGGGTAAATCACGACTTAGCATAAGAAAATATTTTTATAGCCGACTAAGAAAGATATAAAAAGTTTGGAAGCTCTCTCAGTCGTCCCCTAGCCCAACCATAATTCCATGGGAACTCTCAGTCTACATGGAAACGTTTTGGAAGCTCCCTCAGTCATCTTACCAAAGTCTCCCTAGGTCCCTTGTAAAAAACTCCCTAGCTAGTCCAAGACATAGGCTAAGGTTCCATTTGAATAAGTTATGCACACACACACCCACCCAATGTTGCCCATGTGCTACACAATTCCAAACACATAAACATCAACTAGTGACAATTTCATAAGCTATTTAAAATCCACTTTCATAAAACTTTCTTACCCATAACAATTCATGAATTCAACACCATGCAATACATATTTGAAAATACTTTTATAAACCCATTTGAAATCATAAAACCTATGATCCATTTTAACAAACACATTGAGTGCATCGAAGCCAAATGCCTTTGAAAATCCACATTAAAACATTCAACTATCAGCCCATTTCCAAGATAAAAATTATGGATAAACCATCACTAATAACTCAAATTAGGGGAAATTTAATTAGAAAAATCCAAGGGAAATAAATAATTAATAATGAAAATCCATGGAAAAGTTCCCTTAAATAAAGACACATACCTCATAATCAAACCAAATATTGTCACCTTTGATGACAACCACAATATTAGAGTAATATAGGGCCTCACACACCCAAGCCACAAATAAATAACACAAAACCCCTATTGAAAACCCTAGGTTTTACTAAATTGAAATCGATGGTTTTCACCTTACATGAAAATGGAAGAACAATTATAAAAAAGGGTAAAGGAAGGATACATCATAAATAAATGAATATTACCTTGAAATAAATTTCCAAAGTAAGAAATAAATTCACCAAAATGAAGGGGGAATAATTTCAAAGGCATGGGAGAGAGGATATGCACAAGTGGGGAGATAAGCGAGGGTGATAACCCTTAAAAATCAAAAGGTAAAAATGGATAAAAACCATTTTAAATGACTTAGACTCACCATAAGGTTTGGTTTCATGGTTATAAAAACTCTATGCCAACCATGTAGGTGCCACTATCTCCCTAAAACACAACTAACATGGTTTTTGGATATCCTCACATGGTTATAAAATCTGTGATCAAGTTGTGTGAAACCCCCCTGACCCCCAAACATACATATCACATGATTATCCACATAGTTTCACTAACCATGCACCACCCATGTTCCAGGGCCTATTTTACCCAAAATAACGTCTCTTGACCTCAAACTCCCAGAAACTCGCATTATAAATAAATAAATAAATAAATCTCAAAATAAAATATACCAATGACCCGAAAAGTGTCACATAGATGATATCACATGTTATCATAAATCAACTAAATCATAAAAACCATTTTTATACTTTTACATCAAGGTATCTTTTCCCATCTTCAAGGTCTGATATGAATTGATAATATAAGCTCTTGAAACCATTACTTCAATTGGACCTTGATACCGATTAAGATACCAACGACCATTTCTCCGATGATTCTAGTAGTATCGTTATTCTTGTAATTCCATATTAATAAAAATGTAACTTTCACTACTCTAATAATAAATTTGGAACTTAAATAAATATAAAAATATCACTTAAATACTCTGATTCAACATCCCCATGGATCATATCTCCCCTAAAACTAGAAACACTTTAATAACAATTAATAGCATATAAATACATTGGGATAAGGGGAATTCTAATTTCATAAAGTCAAGGATCATGGTGAGTCATTATAGAACTCCATTTTTTTCCTTTATCCTTTATTTTGGAATATATATTTAGATAAAAATTAGTTTTTATGGAATCTAACTTCACTTTATCTTCCTTGGGATTGATCTTCTCTTTATTCCCCCACACAAAAGTTCCCCATCCTTGGGTACTGTTACCAATAAGGATCTCTTGGAACTTCACTATTTGGAATTTTCTTTTCCAAACCTTACTGTTTCCTTGATTTTCCCTACAAGAATAATTAGGTTTCTTAATATATAAATTTCATTGGGATGATTCTTTCATATGATCTTTATCATATTTACAAGCAGGTGAACTTCTCTCTCTTTTCCAAATCTTCTTGTATTTCTAAGACATTTTTTGTTCAACAACAGATTTGGAACTCCTTTTCAAGCTAATTTCAACATGGAAATATTCAACCAACCCCTGAAATATTTTTTTATTGTCGGTAACTTATTTTTGAAAAACATCCATAAAAATTCATCTCTTTACTTGTATTAGTTTATGTGATACCATTTCTACATGATTCATATTTCTCATCTATGATGGCCATGAGTGCCACCTCAATTTTTTTCTTTGATGGATCATTCTTTACATGCTCATCCATATTACTCATATATAGAGTAGATTATTTCCTTTTACTATATATTTTATTATGTTTTATCTATGTGGGATTCTATGATTAAATTAGTTTTGGTTCCTGGTGCACCATTAGTTGAGCTCTAACATTTCTTTCCTCCAATACAATAAATCTATTTTCTAGATATTTTTTTATTTATGTGTATGTTTTATTACTTTTCCTCCTAAGAATATAAGATTTCCTAATGAAACTTTTAGCACTCCACTTTATACAATTTATATCCTTGTGGCTATGGTTAGCGCAAATAAAGAATATCTCATTAAAACCTTACCATCTATAATTATGATTTGATTGATATTTTTTAAGTAGATTTATTTCCACCATTTAACCCTTGGTCTTATAAACACACAATCATAGAGTGTCCCAATCTTCCATAAAAGTATATTTTTTAAATACCCTTTTCTGAGAGTTATCTCTTCTAAATTTGGTGATAATATTATATTTATTCACTAATTTTAGATATGCAAATTTTCATACTCCAATTATTAAGGTTTTCATGGTAAGGATCTTGTTATTTTCATTATAGATCTTCAACCACTCTTTATGTTCCTTGATCTTCTCAATTTTCAATACTAATTGGGTATTCATATCCTTCAGCCTTAATCTAGATTCCATCCTAGATTTTATCCACTCATAAAGTCTTGTTTTGAGAGGGATAATTCTTACTTTTAACTCTTTATCTATGAACATTTGTTTTCCTACTTTATGTATAATTTATTAAGGAGATGACTTTGGCCCTTAATTTTTGCACCCAATTTAATAATTTCATAATTCAAGGCCATCTCCACTTGTTTTAGTATTTTTTTCCTCATAGATAGATATTCTATGAATTCATATCCCACTTTGTTCATAATCTCCCATTGAACCTCCTTCTCATGTAAGGATTGGATCTTTTATTGGTTGTTTTATGATGACTCTCCAAATGTATGAATTGATGTTGTTACCACTCCTTCCTTGGAATAACCATCCTTGACCACTTCCATGGGGTTATCCAGAGTTAAAGATTTATAGAGTTATTCCAAAACACTTTTAGAATCATATTTAAAAACAAATTCAGAATTGATTGACCTGATTGGAGAGTCCACCGCCCTAGGATTCTTTATATGATTCTTCTTATTATTTCCTTATTCTATAAGGAAATATTCTCTTAAAGTAGGCATCATAACCTATTTTTTTCCCAATGATTTTCCACAAATCCTTTAAAAGCATACCCAAATATCAAAATAACTAGTACATAGAACAGTTTTCATGAATACCTCATTAGATATAACTATGTTTAGAATTTCATGTGTTTCTATGTGATGAACTTGTTCACTGATCTTTCTAAGATAAACATATAATTGGACATATTCTAAAATATCTTCACTATAAGTATGAAAAAATACATATCCTTTTTATATCCATAAAACTTAGTACCATTACATTCATTAGGATTCATCATTGAATTAATGTTACCAAAATATTGTATAGGAAGAAAAGAAATTAACTTCAAACATTAATTAGATCATTAAAAAAAATACAACAAAAGAACCTATTATCATATTCTAATTATTAGTCCCATAAGGTAATTTAGTGATAAATACCATGGGGGTGTGGGGGTGTGGGGGGGGGTGAATTAGGGTATGAAACTTTTACAATTAAAACACTTTTTCCTTAAAGTCTCACTTCCCTAAAATATCTTGACACCATTATTGTAGGGACACACATAGGTTCTCCTCTCAATGATGATGATATGATTGTAACTTCACTTGGCCTAAACTTTACCATATTTGATTATTATTTTCTTTTACCACCTTCACTAAGTTATGAATTGAAGAATATAAACAAACCATGCACACACAACACAAGCATTTTTACTTGGTTTATCCAAATTGTTATGACCCAACCCACCAGGGCCCACCTAGTTGGTGGTAATATTAGTGTGACAACACCAAGACCACCTCCAATAGGCTAGGGGCTAGTGAAAAGTGACAAGCAGGCATAACATATATATGATAGGCCTTATATTAATGTATTTTCACACACACACACACATCCAATACCCATACAATGTTGAAATGTAAATAGAATTGAAACCAATGAATGAATACATATAAATACCACAATCAGAGTATATGAATTATATTGGAAAGTACAAATGGATGAATAAAATCCTTCCAAAATCTTAAAAGAAGTTCAACCTTCTAGAGGTATGGGACTACAATCAAATGAAACTCCTAGTACAAAACACAGTATTTCTAGCCTAATATAATCTCTATTTTCTCATAGTCCACCAAGGACCCCATCAAATGATCTGTCATCTATATAAGACATGACATGTATGGGTAGATCCCATGAAGATTTGAGTATAACAATACCCATTAGGACACTTTTAAATCACTAAAAGTAAAACATCAAAGAGTAGTTAGTACATCATAAGGGAATGTTAATCGGAATATGAATCATATAATAATAACACTTGTATATGCTCATGGTAGACACTAAATCTCAATTTAAGGTCACAACTACACTTTCAGCCTATGATTCTTGCTCGAGAGTTCATAGTAACACTCATATGAGATAACTTACTCCATGAGTCTGATAGCACTAATGGCGAGCTTATGATATTTCATGATCGTTAGGTCTCTCCATGGGGAATTACATCCTAGAACATAAAAGAGATCAACACATAGATAGGGGATCATACCCAGTGTAAAGACCCATAATTTTCCATGTAATATTTTTTAATTATATAGAAATATTAAGAGTCCGTGAAAATTGATGGCGCATGATTCTGAGGCCCGGTGTGCCCAGAATGAATTTCTGAACTTTTTTAGGTACATTCAGTAAATGCATGAGCGAAATTTTGTAAATTTTGAACCGGTGCTTGGAATTGAAATATGAGGACACCGTTGAACTCACAACGCCGATATTCGCTTAAGGAGACCTTCACCTCGACCACAGTAGGTCGAGGGTGGAAGTTAGTTTTCTGGATTTTTGTGAGAGAGTTAAAAAAAATAATAAAATAAAACAATCAACTTTTATTTTATATATTTATTTGAAACCTCCCAATTGAATTATTAGTGGTGGGGACCACCTAAACTCCTCCTTTAATGGGGGGAGGGGGGTAACTCTTGGGTTTCCCCCAATTGATGTGCCAACTTTTAATTAATCATGTAATTAATTATTGAAATTAATTAAGTGGATACTCACCTATTGGTTGGAGATTGTTGGCAAGGAGAGAACTTGGGGTAGAGCCTCTGGAGAAAGATACTACAATGAAGAACGAACCCCCAACAAGGACGATGCTAGAGCTCAGATCTATATCATGTTGCGGGAACAACATACATCGGCATCTTCAACGTTTACATCTCCTTCCTCACGCCGTCTCCAATGAACAATCAAGGTAGGGAATTGTTAATAAATTTTCTTCTTGGATTTCAAATTGTTTCCATCCTCATGAACCGCCTGCTATCGGTCTAACATGGAGGGTGTGGTCCAAACGAACACGACCTGATCCCTCTACAATTCTTTGTGATTTGACGTGTTCTTCACGGGCGAAGTGATGGGTTGAGCGGAACCCAAGCATGACATCGGCGACCGATGCCGGCAGGGCACAAGGCGGAGGCCGAAACACTGGCCGACTGTGATGGCGGTGGTAGCACAACCACACCGCTGAAGAAGGCTGCGGATGGTGGCCACGACGGTGGGAGGACGGTGGCCGACACATCGGTCGATCGCGTGAAGGCGGGGCGGCATGCATCCACACTGCCAGTAGAGGAGAAGGCCACGACTCGTCGGCCGTGACGGCACACCGAGGCAGCTAGAGGGAGGGCCGACCATTTCGTTCGGCCGCGTCGCACCAAGCGGGACCGTTCCAGAGGGTCCTGCGCGCCAACCGAATGGTCTGTTGGACAATTCGGGAAAACTGGGAGGGGGGGGGGCTCCCCCTCAGGTGTCAACTAGTGCAGATCCCACCACACCCGACCGTGGGCCGCACCATAATGGGACGCTCCTCGCCCAGTGCAGGCTAGGTCGTGCCCAGCAGGCCGAGCCGAACCCGGACCAGGTCAGGTCAACCCGAACCAGGACGGGTTGTCCTAGGCCGGGTTGGGCTGGGTCGGTCTGACCGGGTCGGACTAGACCCAGACCCATCTGGACCTAGATACGCCTTTGTGGCTATATCTTGAGAACCAAGCATCTATTTGATGAACTGTTTGCGGCACCCGAATCCTTGGATCGAGAAAGTCCTTTTGGTATAATCCACTTGAGTTTTGGATAATGTTGGAGTACAACCAGGTTGGATCAAACCCGAATCCAACCGGGCCCTTGGAACAGAAACACTAATAACTTACATACCGGGCATCCGATTGACGCACCGTCAGTCGTGTTGGGTCCCTTTTGACGTGATATATCTTTGGGATGCTTCTTAGTGGGAATTTGTGGTATTTGAAGTAACGACCGATGGCTTGAGGATCAGAACCTCCTAGAATAAAGCATACTGATCCTATGTGCGTCATCTCCAGATCCTGTGTGGGTCATCTTCAGATCTTGTGTGGGTCATTTTCAATCCTATGTGGGTTAGCAGCAGATATTCTCGACGAAGTAATATGATCTATCAATACATCTAATCATCTATACTTCCATTCTTAATTTATACCTGGTGTGAGCTGAGTCTTTACCTTTGTGGTACACTTCCGTGTGGTGATACCTTTGTGGTATTCTTCTGTGTGGCGTTACCTTTTTGGTACTTACCTTTGGGGTGACACCTGTGTGGTATTATTCTATGAGGAATTACCTTTGTGATACCTACCTTTGTGGTATTATTTCCTTCATGGAACAGTTGAGCTTTTGGCTAAGGATTTGGGCCTTGTGTTTCCTCATGAATGAGATGGGTGCACTTGATAACTTAGGTATATGTATGGGCATATACCGAAGTAGGGTTGAATGTTTTATTCATGATTTGTGGTTTATCCTTTGTGGATTTTGAGAGATCTTCAGGGGTCTCGGGGTCCCTACTGAGTATTGTTATACGCACCCCTGCATGGGCTACGCCCTCACCTTGTTGTGTCTTGTGCAGATGACGGACAACGCTGACTGAGGATGAGGGTACCAAGACTGGAGGCTGCTCAGAGGTGGAACTTAGATGAGACGTACTACAGAGATGACCATTCGAGAGCTGTACCTACCCTTAAGGTAGGATCCTTGGTGGGTGTTCGCAGGAGTTGTTTTCACTTTTACTTGTACTTTCCTGTTGGGCTTGTATTTCGGACCCTCTACTTACTGTATACACTCTTTTTACTATACAGTTTACTTTGTGCTCGTATCTTGTTGTGTGATTGGTTGTGTGAGTTTACAGGTTATAAAGGCAATTCCTTCATGGTTTTAGGGATATTCCTTTCCGGTACTAGTCGCTATCCCCTGACCTATGAAAGGTGGGCTTGGGGTAGTCACGACATGGGCCCTGGGGGACGATTTGTGACAAATTGGTATCAGATGAGTCAATTATACCAGAGAACTTGGACTCTAATATTTTAATCAGAAATAATGTTAAGTTTTATGAGTGTGGTTATCAGTTTGGGGAATCCTGTGTTGGTGCGGTGACTGATGTATGCATACACTGGGACCATGACTTCTGATTTCCGACTTAGTACACGAAAACACTGATTGCGTGTGTGTTTTTGGAAATGTTTTCTTTGTGATCTCTTGAGTCAGCTCACCAGGTATAACATAATGAATGTGGAACACCTGTTTCTTTTCAGGATGCCTCCACATATCCAGCCAGCTAGGGTTCCAGGTAGAGTACACGATGACAACCCACTGAGTGACGAGGCTTCGGTGCAGGGCCCCCTTTCGGTAGTTGTACCATTGGGTGGTGTACCGGCAACACCACTACCCAGCCGGTGCCACCATCCCTAGAAGAAGAGGGTGCACGCCACTTGATCTTGCTTCAAGAGTTTCATTGGTAGAGGCTACCGAGGTTTTGGGGAGATATTGATCCACAGGTGGCTAAGGACTGGCTGGAGGCTGTGGTTAGCATTTTTCGACTGGTAGGGACACCAGCTGATCTCATGGTGATCCTTGCTGCCAGTATTCTTCAGGAAGCAACATGCAGATGGTGTAACTTGATACTCTAGGTTCACGATGAGGTGACTCTCATATGGACGGACTTTGAGATTTTTTTTAGGGTAGAGTTCATCCCAACGACTTTGCACTCAGTGCGTATACAAGAGCTTCTCCACTTATAGTAGGGTAGCATGACTGTGGATCAGTATTCAGCGAGGTTCACCAAAATCTCATGCTACTCAATAAACATGGTGTAGGACCCTTTCTTTAGGGCCCAGACCTTCGTGCATGGGATCAGACAGGAGATTAGAGCTTTGATGATTTCTCTCAGCATCCCGATGCAGGCTAGGGTGTTAGAGCGAGCACTCTTAGTGGAGATCTTCCTTGCTGAGCAGTCACCGGTAGTGAGACCCACCACTAGACGTTACGTATCAGAGTCATATGTAGTTGTAAGTAGACAGATGATTCAGAGGTCCAAGAGGACTAGACCTATAGGTGGATGACCGTAGGATACATGGTTGGTTGTGGGAGGCTCTCAAGATAGAGTAGGACAGGCGAGGAGTAGGCAATGTTACTCGTGTGGCGGGCAGGGTCACATGGCTCATGACCGCCTGACCTATCATATGGATGACCAGAATATAGTCGAAGGACCACCTAGGCAGAGGTGAAGATTCGATCGAGGAGGTCTACAGGCAGGAGGCAGATGTGGTAGAGGAGATGGTCGTGCAACAAGCGGTGGGCGGCGATTCGAGGTTCTACTGCCACCACCTCCAGGTGGTCCACCCTGACCACAAGGAGTAGGTGGACAGGGATGAGTTCAACTCCAGAAAGCTGATTTCTACAACCACGGTGCTCTAGAGATGATTAGAGGTACAATCTGTGTCTACTCCACCTTAGCTGCTGTACTTATAAACATGGGTTCCAGTCACTATTTTATTGCCACGACCCCCGTTCAGAGCTCAGAGATTCTGGTGGAGCTTTTGGCTTGATCCTTACGGCTAGAGACTCCTATGAGAGAAGATTTTATGATTACACACTGATTTCAATAGTGTGAACTTACTCTAGGAGGTGAGAGATTTGGCTGGGATCTTCTAGTAGTGGCATCGAGACCTTACAACGTCATCTTGGGTATGGATTTGTTATCTACAGTCCATGATCAGATCAACTGTATTAGGTGCAAAGTGTGGTGTGTCCGCGAGTATGGGACCAAGTTTTCCTTCACCAGTGAGAAGGGAACCTTTACATCACATGATGGACTTACTCAGAGGAGGGTGCAGCCGATCACACATCAGTTAAATAGCCTAACCCTTGTAGTAGTTGACGATGAGAGTCTGAACTATCCTATAGTGGTGGACCAGTACACTGATGTTTTCCCTGATGATGTCCCGGGTCTTCCTCCTCATAGAGGTGGAATTTTACATCGACTTGTACCCTGGGACGACACCGATATCTACACCAGAATATTGGATGGATCCCACAGAGCTATGAGAGCTGCAAGTACAACTAGAGGACTTGCAGAGAAAGGGGTTCATTCGGCCTAGTGTTTCTCCTTAGGCAGCCCCAATTTTGTTCTCCAAGAAGGAGTATGGGAGTTTAAGAATCTGTTTGGACTATCGGGGCCTGAACCAGCTGACCATGAAGAACAAGTACCCACTCCCAAGGATTGACAATATTTTTGATCAGTTGAAGGGAGCACAATGGTTTTCGAAGATAGACCTCAGATCAGGCTATCACCAGCTCAGGGTACGAGACAAGGATGTGCAGAAGACGACCTTCAGATGTCGGTATGGCCATTATGAGTTCTTGGTTATTCCATTCAGTGTGACCAATTCCCTAGCAGTTTTCATGTGACTCATGAACAAGATCTTCCATCCATACCTCAATCGCTTTGTAGTAGTCTTTATCGATGAAATCCTGATATTCTCAATGATGGAGGAGGAGCATTCCTATCATCTGTAGATAGTTCTGGACACACTTAGAGACCACCATATTTATGGTAAGCTCTCAAAGTTCCAGTTTTAGATATGAGAGGTTCACTTTCTAGGACACATGATCTGAGAGGCTGGATTTGTGGTGGATGTAGTGAATATTGAGGCTGTGCTTTCTTGGGATCCACCTAGGAGTGTGACAGAGGTGTGGAGTTTCCTGGGTTTGGCCGGTTACTACCGGAGGTTTGTGCCTAAATTTTCTAGAGTTGCGGCACCCTTATTAGTGTTGATGAAGAAGGGGAAAGCCTTCAAAGGGTCGGAGAGATGCCAATAGAGTTTCCAGAAGATGAGGAAGAGACTGACGAGTGCCCCCATCTTGAGGTTACCGGAGGAGGGTGTTGGGTACGTAGTCCACTACGATGCATCAGGGACCGGGATTGGATGTGTCATGATGTAGGAGTGAGAAGTGATCACGTATGGTTCTCGACAGATGAGACAATATGAGAAGAACAATGCTACCCATGACCTGGAGTTAGAAGCAGTGGTCTTCGCCTTGAATATGTGGCGACATTACTTAATGGGCGAACATTTTACAGTCTACTCTAATCACAAGAGTCTTAGGTATATCTTCTCTCAGAAGGACTTGAACCTGAGATAGCGACATGGGATTGAGTTCCTCCAGGACTATGACTTCAAGATATTCTATACTCCTGGGAAGGGGAAAGTATTCACAGATTCACTCAGCAGGAGATCTGGTATATAGTTTCTGAGTGAGGCAATAGAGCAGCTAGCCGCTTTGCGGATATCCTACATGGATCGAGATGGAGCAACTTATCTTCTGTCTCTGATAGTCACTCCCCCAATCCTTCAGTGAGTCAGGGAGGCATATCTTGGGTACACTGACTATGAGGATTGAGGTGCTCAGATATCCACAGGACAAGCACCTAATGGATTTTCTGAAGACGGGGAGTGCGTTATCCTTTTTAGAGGGCGTACTATGGTACCATTGGAACTATGAGAGGAAGTGTTGAGGGAGTTACATATGTCCCCTCTAGTGGTAAATCCGGAAGTGGAGAAGATGTAACAGGACCTTCGGTGTCATCACTGGTGGCCAGGAATGAAGAAAGCAGTGGCAGAGTTTGTCTCACGGTGCCTCACTTGTCAGCAAGTGAAGGTAGAGCATCAGGTTCTAGTAGGCTTAGTTCAGCCACTAGAGGTGCAAGAGTGGAAGTGGGATGAAATTTCCATGGACTTAATGACAGGACTTCCACGCACGTCCAGGATTCATGATTCTATCTGGGTGATCATTGACCGACTCTCCAAATCGGCCCACTTACTACCTATTAGAGAGCAGGGATCAGTAGAGAGCTTGGGAAACCTCTACGTGCATGAAATTGTATGACTTCAGGGAGTTACATATACTATTGTCTCCGATCGTGATGCACGTTTCACTTCCTATCTATGGAAGGGGTTACATGAGGCATTCAGAATGCAGCTTTAGTTGAGCACCACCTTCCATCCTCAGATGGATGGTCAGACATAACAGACCATTTAGACCCTCAAGGACATGCTACGTGCTTGCTTCCTTGATTTTGGCCGCACCTGGGAGGATCACTTGACCTTAGTGGAGTTCGTATACAACATCAATCATCACTCCACCATCAGTATGGAACCATTTGAGGCATTGTACGGTCGAACTTGTAGATCACCTCTGTGCTGGACTGACATAGGGGAGTCAGCACTCATGGGACCAGAGATGGTATGGGATACCATAGAGAAGGTGAAGATCATCCAGGAGCGGATGAAGACTGAACAAAGTAGGAAGAAGTCATATGCTGACAGGAGATGAAGACCTCTCGAGTTCAAGGATTGTGACCATGTCTTTCTACGAGTCTCACCCTGATGAGGTTTGCGGAGATTTGGCCAGAGAGACAAGTTATCTCCAAGGTTCATCAGACCCTTTTAGGTACTCAACAGAGTTGGTGAGGTGGCATACCACCTAGCTATCCCCCCTCAGTTTCATCAGGTTCACAATGTTTTCCATGTATCCCAGCTGAGGAGATACGTACATGATTCTTCGCAAATCATTGACTGGGGCGAGCTGGACATCGACGATGGGGAGACGTTTTCGGAGGTTCTATTGGAGATTGAGGATTGACATGATCAGGTCCTTAGTGGGAGGTCGATACCTCTAGTTCATGTTCATTGGAATCACAAGAACCTCCAGGAGAGCACATGGGAGCGGGAGACTCAGATTCATGCTCAGTACCCCCACTTGTTTCCCTAGTTTGAATTGTGGCTTTTAGGTACACAAAGCCCTGAGGTGGGGAGAATGTAAAGACCCAGAATTTTCCATGTATTTTTTTAATTATATGAAAATATTATTAATTCAAAAAAATTGACAGCATGTGATTCCGAGGCCCGGTGTGCCCGGAATGAATTTATGAACTTTTTTTAGGTATGTTTAGTAAACGCGCGAGCAGAGTTTTGTAACTTTTGAACCGGTGCTCGGAATTGAAATCTGAGGACACCGTTGAACTCACAACGCCGATATTCTCTTAAGGTGGCCTTCACCTTAACCGCAGTAGGTTGAGGGTGGAAGTTAGTTTTCCTGATTTTCGTGGGAGAGTTAAAAAAAAATAAAATAAAATAATGAACTTTTATTTTATTTATTTATTTGAAACCTACCAATTGAATTCTTGGTGGTGGGGACCACCCAAACTCCTCCTTTAATGGGGGGGGGGGGGGTTAACTCTTGGGTTTCCCCCAATTGATGTGCCAACTTTTAATTAATCATGTAATTGATTCTTGAACTTAATTAAGTGGCTCCTCACCTCTTGGTTGGGGATTGTTGGCAAGGAGAGAACTTGGGGGAGAGCCTTTGGAGAAAGATCCTCCAATGAAGAATGAACCTCCGATAAGGACGACGCTCAAGCTTGGATCAGGAGCATGTTGTGGGAACAACAAACATAAACATCTTCAATGTTTACATCTCCTTCCTCACGCTGTCTCCAACAAATAATCAAGGTAGAGAATTGTTTATAAACTTTCTTCATGGATTTCACGTTGTTTCCATCCTCATGAATTTACTACTATCGGTCTAATGTGGAGGGTGTAGGCCAAATGAAAATAGACCGATCCCTCCATAATTCTTCATGATTTGACATGTTCTTCATGGGTGGAGTGACGGGTTGAGTGGAACCCGAACACGTCACCGACAACCGACGCTGGTAGGGAACAAGGCGGTGACTGACACACCGGCCAGCCGTGATGGCGGCGGCAGCAGCGGTGGGTGGACGGCGGCCGACACGCTGGCTGACAACATGAAGGTGGGGCTACACACGTCCACAATGCTGGTAGAGGAGAAGTTCGTGGCTTGTTGACCGTGGTGGCGCACTAAGGCGGTTGGAAACCGGTCGGCCATGGGAGGAGCAGCGCGCGTCCGCGACGTTGGAGGGAGGGCCAGCCATTCTGGACGGCCACGTCACGCCGAGTGGGACCGATCCGAAGGGTCCCGTGTGCTAGAAGAATGGTCCGCTGGACCGTTCAGGAAAACCAGGGGGGGCTCCCCCTCGGGTGTCAGCTAGGGAGGATCCCACCATGGCGGGCCACCTGACTGCGGGCTGCACCCAGCGCAGGCCGGGTCGTGCCTAGCGGGCTGGGCCATACCCTTTGTGGGCTGGGATGGACCGGTTCGAGTCGACCCGAACCAGGATGGGTCAGTCTGACTGGGTCGGACCAGACCGAGACCCATCTGGAACCAGATAAGCCTTTGTGGCCATATCTTGAGAACCGTACATCCGTTTGACGAACCGTCTATGGAAACAGAATATTTGGATCAGGAAAATAATTTTGGTATACTAAAATTGAGTTTTGGATAAATTTGGAGTATGGACGGGTTGGATCGTACTCGAATCCAACCAGGCCCTCAGAACGAAAACGCTAATAACTTACATACCGGACGCCCGATTGACGCGTCGTCAGTTGTGTTGGGTCCCTTTTGACCTGATAGATCTTTGGAATGATTCTTCGTGGGAATTTGTGTAAGTTGAAGTAATGACCAATGGCTTGAGGAGAGGAACCTCCCGGAATCAAGCATGCTTAGTGCGGGAACCCTGTGGCTTACTGTACTTGAAGAATCTTCGGATCATGTGTGGGTCGTCTTCAGATCCTGTGTGGGTCAGCACTCAACAATTCTGTGTGGGTCAGTGCTCAGAAATCCTTTGTGGGTCAGCGCATACCGATCTTATGTGGGTCATCTCCATATCTTGTGTGGGTCATCTTTAGATCCTGTGTGGGTTATCTTCGATCCTGTGTGGGTCAGCGACAAAGCTTCTTGATGAAGTATGATGATCTATCAATACAGCTAATCATCTATACTTTTGTTCTTAAATTATACCTGGTGTGACCTGAGTCTTTACCTTTTTGGTACACTTATGTGTCGTGACACCTTTGTGGTATTCTTCTGTGTAGAGTTACCTTTTTGGTACTTACCTTTGGGGTGATACCCATGTGGTATTCTTTTGTGAGGTGTTACCTTTGTGGTGTTATCTTCATGGAACAGTTGAGCTTTTGGATAAGGATTTGGGCCTTTTGTTTCCTCCTGAATGAGGTGGGTGTACTTGATAACTTAGGTATATGTATGAACATATAACTAAGTAGGGTTGACTGTTGTATTCATGATTTTTTGTTTATCCTTTGTGGATTTTGAGAGACCTTTGGGGATCTCGGGGTCCCTACTAAGTATTGTTATACTCACACCTACACAGGCTACGCCCACACCTTGTTGTATCTTATGAAGACGACAAAAAACGCTGACTGAGGAGAAGGGTACCAAGACTGGAGGCTACTCAGAGGTGGACCTTAGACGAGATATACCATAGAGATGACCGTTCAAGAGCTGTACCTACCCTTCAGGTAGGATCCTTAGTGGGTGTCGCAGGAGCTGTTTTTAGTATTACTTGTACTTTCCTGTTAGGCTTGTATTCCGTCCCCTTTACTTACTGCACACACTCTTTTTATTATAAAGTTTACTTTGTGCTCATATCTTATTGTGTGCTTGGTTGTGTGAGTTTACAGGTTATAAAGGCAATACCTTCCTGGTTTTAGGGATACGCCTTTCCGGTGCTAGTCGCCATCCCTTGGCCTATGGAAGGCGAGCTTGGGGTAGTCACGACACGAGCCCCAGGGGACGGGTCGTGACACCCAGGGCTATTAGGGACACCATAAAACCCAACTGAATTAACCTAATAAGTAGGGGATCAATTCACATGTATATTGGTTATGCCGATTCCTAGAACCCCACTAGGGAATAAGACGATAAAGGACCCCACCTTAGGTCTTTAGGGGTATTCCTACAACTCTATCCAAGACTAATACCTTAAAAGGGATCAAAATCATATGTTTAGGATATAATGAAACACATTACCCTCGTAGGGATGGATTTAGGGAACACACCCTAAGGAAACTGGTCCATGCTAAAGAGAACAAGGGTCTTAGACCTCCCTGGGGAAAGTACATGACATAAACTAGAAGTACATAGTGTGTCTTTCCAGCCTCGGGTCTCACCGTGTGCTCCATCCTATGATCGTGTACTCAAGGCCATGTCTGTGTACTTGGGTCATGCCCATGTACCGGGTCATGGCCATGTACCAGGCCATTCCCAAGTACCGTCCCATACCCAAGTACTAGGCCATGACCAAGTATCAGTCCGTTTCCGTGTACATAGCCATGCCCATGACTGTATACCCCAAGGCCACACACTGAGTTTCTAGGTTGGGTTACACAGTGTGTGACATGTGTCACACGATGTGTGATACTTTTATCTATGCCTAAACCCTAGCAATGCATAAGGGAGGACTATATGGCATGTGTTCTTATGTAGTACACATCGTGTAGTCAGGTTATATTCACAGAACTGTAGGTACTTTATGCGGATTCACTCATGATGATACTGCCACTAGATCCACCATCCATTAAACCGAAAATAAAATATCTAGGTCCAATCGAGCCTCAATATCACTACTTATCAGATTCCAGCCATTCGAGTTGTGACACCTCGAAAAACTAAAGTAAGAACCTTGTATTCGATAACATGTATGACACCCAATACCAAGTGCATAAGGTAATATAATATCAGGATACTTTATAATATATTTAATATTTAAAATAGATTTTATATATTTGAATGCATGAAACACCTATTTAGTGTGCGTTACACGCAAAAGAAACCTTCCTTGATAGCTTGTGTTACATGCAATAGTGACCTTCCTCGATAGCTTTCATTACATGCAAGATTGAGTTTTAATGAACAATAATATATTATTAAAATATCATTATTTAATATAATAAGATATAAACTAGCTGTTATGAATAATATTAAATAACTAATTAAAATATATGGTTTATATAAATATAAAATGAATTCATGGGTTACTAATTAATGATAAATGAAAATAAGAACCAATTGGATATATAAAGAAATATTATTATTTTAATGCTTCCAAATGAGTATTATCTTAATAAAAATAATTAATTACAATTATTAAATTATTTTAATGAAATATATATGTTATATATTCAATAAAATATTTTTACTATTCATCTATTAGGTTAGATATGCATAAGATAAGAACAAACTCCATTTTACACATAAAAACCTATATTTTTATAAAGGAAATTTTACTGCCTTTTAATGCTGAAGCCATTTTAAATCAATATTTTTACACTTTAATTGATTTAATATGTAAAAATAAACTTAATATTTGAAATATAAACATAATAATTATGTTAGGGTGAATTTTTGATTTTTTTCTGAGACATTTCATTTTTTAACAAATAGTTAAAAATACTGAATTTTAGTTTTAAACATATTTTTCATCTAATTTATTTATAAGATTAAATTATAATTTTAATTGAATTTAAAGTTTAATCAGATAATATTTTTATCAATTAATACAATTTATTTCATTAGAATAAATTTTACTTTGAAATTGATTATAGAAATAGATCAAACTTTCGAACATTTTTACTTTAAAAACCCGCATTATCATCCAGCCTACGGGATGGATCTTAAATTAATTTATACCACTTGTATGATTAGAATTTGGAAAAAATAGATTCCATATTTGGAATCATAATAATTTATAATTTATAATAATACAAACTTTTTTTTACCAAAAATATTATTGAAAGTGATTAAAATTAATTACAATTATTAAGGAAAAATTAGGCTTAATAAAGGACTAAACCTTTAACTTAAGGGCCCAAATGACCTATAAAATTTTAAAAAACCTATTTTATGGCCATATATAGTCCATAAACCTTCCATTATTTAGTTTTGTTAGTTTGGTATGACTTTTTTAGGTAAGAACATGCGTGCACCTCACTTGCTTCCAAAAATTCCAAGTGAGTCCTTTTCCTTCCTTATAAATGGGCACCACATTTCCACATTCATCACACCTATCAAACCACTTAGGTCTATACAATATATACCCACATAGCTTCAAAAAATCCCTCCTCTATACCTTGAATCCTCCCTTTGGCCAGAAAGCCTTCCAAGGAAGCCTTTTGATATAAACCAAAATAAGTTACCTGATTAAGAGGTAACGTCTTCATTTAAGATTTTTACTTTAATTTAAATTATAAACTCACTATACTATTATTATTATATGATTACATAAAAAAAATAGTACACTAAATATACTAGGATTTTTTTATGTTAAATTTTAAACCTAAACTTACACACACCTCCATTTAGTTGATAACAAACATACTCGTTCTTTCCATACATGGAACATATAAAGGATGATTTTAATAAACCTATGTGTCATATGTAACATATATATGATACAAGAATTATAATATACATATTTATCATTTTAGTTTTCATTCTTTTAATACAACAAATAAATGAAAGTAGTGTTCATGCGTACGTACGACCTACCGTCTCCATGAACAATGCATTTCATTTCTTATCTACAAACATTATAGATTAATCAGGATACATATATACTGGATATATATGATATAAACATAATGTTTTAAATTATGGATATTATTAAACCATGTTATATCTAATAATAACAACAAATAAAAAGTTAAAACATACTCGACAAACTAGGAAATTAACACCAAAAGTAGTTAAAATAATGAAAGGTTATTAACAAACAGGTAATAAGATATTATAAAAGGATAATATATGATATCATAAATATTAATATAGTTCTGTTATAATTTAGTATCATGTTTAAACCCCTTATACATAAGTTTAAATTATGTTCACCTGGAAGGAAAATAAAGGTAAGGGATTCTCATCTTACTTTTTTACATCCGTGAGATAAATGTCATGTTCACCACTTACATATTTTGTGTGATGTATCTATTGATCCTTTTTTTATATTGTACCATTAATAATTTTAACTTAATGGTATTTTAAACTTTAATATTATGTTATTCCTTTATGAGTATTATGTTTTAAAATGTTTCCAAGTGGTATGGGACACTTTGGAAGGTTTAAAGATTATTTCCCTCAATAATAACTTTAATGATCTTTAAATGGTATTTCCATTTGAGGAAATTATGTGACCATTGTTCAATAAAACATTTCATTCTCTATCCTTTGTTTATTCATGACCATTTTTATATATCAGTACCATTTCTCCACTCTTTATTACTAAGATGTTTTAGAAAATGTTTTTCAGAAAACCCAACTTTATATCTATCTTTAGTCAGAGAACCTATTTTTTTTCTAAAAACCATGTTTTAATAAAATGTTTTAAAAAATGTTTTTAAAATTATTTGGTAAATAAAATTTTTCCGTTTTTGTCTTTTACTAATGTTTTTAATGGAATATTCTTATCACTTTCCATATAAGGCATTTTTCTTACCTTTTTATCATATAAAAGGAATATTCTTTTTACCTTGTATGACATGTACAGATTTATCCTCTGTCATTTCTTTGAAGCCTCCTTTTCATGTTTAAAAGTTTTATTTTTAAATATTTTTTTAAAAAGTTATTTTCAAGTAAAATATTTTCAAAAGGTTTTTCAAAAGAAAAGGATATTTTCCTTAAGAATATTTTTTAAAGTTATTCTTTTATTTCATCAATGACAATAACCCTATATTTTTCTCTACTTTGGATTTGTTGCATTGATATCATCCTTATTCTTTGTCTAGAAGATTTATGATTCATTTATACAAGGATAGTATTCACATCCACTTCCTTGATTCCTTTTAGTCCCCTTGAAATATTCAATATCCTATGATCCTTGAACATTGAATTTACCTTAAATTATCCATATCATTTATCCTGGCTATTACTATTTCCTAAACCGCAACACAAGAGCCTCAGACCAGTTGGTGAGGACTCGCTAGGTGCATCCAAGAGACCCGAGATCAAATCCGGGTGGAGGCATATTTTCGGGGTACTGTAGCAGTACTGTAACAGGCACTGTTTGGTATTGTAGCAACCAGAACTATTCATCCATCTAGGCCTTCGGGCCACCAGTTTTGTCCTCGGGTCCTGCAAGGCTTTCGGGCCACCCAAGGCCTTCGGTCCAGTTGATTCTCAAGGAATTCAGGCCACCTTAAGGCCATCGGGCCACCCTAAGGATTTCGAGCCACATGAATGCAGGTCCAGAAACACTACAAAAAAGGAGCAGCCCCAGAAGAGGATTCAGAGCAGGTGCACTCACTAGAGTAGAGCCAAATGGATTGTCGTAATGAGAGGGTATGGATATGCCATCAGTACCATCCTGTTCTTGCATGGGAATCATAGCCAGATGTTCATGAAAAGGTGGAGATCTACTATCAAGATACAGATGCTGGGGAGGGGCAGTTCCTTGTAGACAGTCTGGTTGAATTCCCTAAGACCTTTGGGTCATGTAATCTCCTAAGCCTACGGGCCATGTAATCTCTGAGCCTACGGGCCTTGTAAGGGTTCCCCCTTATCCCTTGAAAGGGGGGTTATCAAAAATCAATAAAAAATAAAGGCCTTCGGGCCATTCAGGCTAAACCGCATACCATTTTACACATACGGGTGCTACTTTGAATGTTATTTGATTATTTGGTAAATATTGGTAATTATGTATTCTTTATTCAATATGGAAATTTTATAAGGCATCTTATTTATTTGATTATTCAATATGAGGAATTATTTGTATTAGTATACATGGGTTGAGGACTGTTTATGGAAAGACCTATGAGTTGGGGACCGGTAAATGAAATCCCCTCGATGCATCAGTAGTTTCATGAGACAAAATAGTTGTCTAGCCTCCTTAGATGGGTTTTTAACTGATAGATAAACCATCTTGTGAAAGGTCTTTATGGCACTTTTTCCAAGTACCTAGGAAACATGGAATCTAATAATTAATCATTTTCCTTCATATTAGTTTTAGTTATTATTCATCCATGAGATTTTGCATCGACATATCTATGAATACATTTTATTTTCAGTTTATTGATTAAATATAATGTGTTTTAGTTTCTTACCTTGCCATATTTATTTTTCCTTATCTAGTTATTCAAATGACATGTGTTTCTAGTTATTACCTTTCTATATTGTTTATTAAGATCCTTATCAGTTTACTGATTACATGGTATGTGTGTTTAGTTAATTACCATGCTATAATTATTACTCTCATTGATTCATTATTGATTCCACTATAATTTTCCCTTATCAAGCATTTGAGATCACCCTTATTATGTTTTTACCCTAGGAATCCAAGAATCATACTATGAAAGATATGTAGTAATTTACTATATGGATTAGAGTTTTCCTTGATACTTTTTATTTATAAAGAATAAAAAAATTATTTTGTAATTAGTGTATTCATTTGTAACATAATACTCATTTATGTATCTGGTTTACTAAGACTACTAAATTGATCGGTACTTCAGGGATTGATTCCTTATAATCATGCTAATGTAATTAGTAGTACACAGTAACTCTAGACAATCTGGGGTCAGGTCACTATAGTTGGTATCAAAGGAAGTTTAGTAGCAACCATGGGAACTAGATTTACAAAAACATAGATTATAGAACATAACCCTAAGGTAGAAATTAATGATAAGTATATAATAACACTATAAAATTTTGGTAAAGTATAGATTATATGGGTCTTCCTTTAAATACATCCCTACATGGACACTACAAGTGGATGTGGTTTTGAAACATATGTACTTAGGGGTAACAAATCCAACAAGGTGTTCTGGGACTAGCTCGGGGTAACCTGTTACATGTCAACGGGCCTTACTATGCACCTGGTTTGACACCCCTAGGAGATATGCTTAGGACAATTCACATTTTCTTTACAAACCACTATGAAGGATTTTGACATTGAATAACCTAGGTTAATACTAAGGTGTTTTATATTGAAGATAAGGTGTCATGATTTAGAAATCCAATATATGATATTGTGGTTAAACCTTATACTAAGGAAGGACCAATTTTGATGATGTATTTTTGGGATTCAATAATTAAATTGTAGAATAATTTTACCAGTGGTACTTTTTCAATAAAAATCATGAAAAATCTTAGGAGTATGTTTGATTTTAGAAGCATATGTTTTATAGTAAGAAGTTATTTTAGGAATAATGCCTTTACATTTATATAGACATAATTTTAATGGTATTGATAACCTTTAGGGTTCATGTGATCAGTAATGACATCGTACTAATAGTCATATAATATTATGATACTTAATAAAAAATGGTTGTATTGAAAACCTTAGTTAAGGGTCTATTTAATGATTAAATTTCAAGGACGTCCATTAGATTTATTTTTGAAATTATATTAATATGGTTTTAGAAAAGGAAAACCTATAAGCTGGGTGAAAAACAATCAAATCCATCAAGGTCATGGGTCTAGAACCCATGACCGAAGTACGATAAGGGTTTCACACCAACCACTGACCTACACAATGTCCTAGTTTATTTTTCATTGTTTTTAGTTAAACAATTTGATGAATAAATGTTAAGGATGAACTGGAAGTATCAATTTTTATAATTAGGAATTAATCTATTAACCATACTAGTTTTGGAAGATATTTAAAGAAAAATAGTTAGACTTTTCACTCTTTTATAGGCCTTATGATCCTTTAAAAGTTTCTTTTAGTGCTTCAGACATCAATTTTAATTTTTAGAAATCCATTTTGTGAAGTAATTCATGAACTAGAATTTTATCAAAGCAAAACCAAGAGTTAGGATTGTTTATATGAAACTAAAACCTACCAAGTAATAATATTTCATTATATTCTTGGTTATTAAAATAATTAACCTACATTAGGAAAATGAATTATAAATAAAATTTTTTCCCAATACCTTAATATTTGGTGAACCAAAGGTCTTATAAATCATCACATATTTACGACTTTGAGGCCCTAAACCTTCCATTGATCAATCACTTGTTTGTGATTTATGACCTTAATAACTCCCTATAAATATTTATGATTTTACTCCAAGTATGTATCTCTACTTTCCACTAATGTTCTCCCACTTAGAGACCTAATTACATGGTAGTCCATTCAAGCTTTCTACTTTTTATATTCTCTTTTATAGAGGATTACTTATGAACCCTTATCACGATGTGGGATTTAAAACATAGAAATAATCAAACAATATATCACCATGATCAATTTTAAATTGTGAGGACTCAATTTAAATAAGGTGGGGAGAATTTTACAGCCCAAAAAACTAAAGTAAGAACCTAGTATTTGATAGTGTGTATGACACGCAACACCAAGCGCATAAGGTAATATAATATCCAGATACTTTATAATATATTTACCATTTAAAATAGATTATATATATTTCAATGAATGCAACACCAAGTTACTGTGTGTTACACACAAGAGAAACCTTCCTTGATAGCTTGCATTACACATAAGAGAGACCTTCCTCGATAGCTTATGTTACACGCAAGACCGAGTTTTACTGAAAAATAATATATTATTAAAATATTATTATTTAATATAATAAGATATAAACTAGAAATTATGAATAATATTAACTAAATTATTAAAATATATGGTTTATATAAATATAAAATGAATTCATGGGTTACCAATTAATGATAAATGAAAATAAGAACCAATTGGATATAAAAAGAAATATTATTATTTTTATACATCCAATGGAGTTTTATCTTAATAAAAATAATTAATTACAATTATTAAATGATTTTAATGAAATATATATGTTATATATTCAATAAAAATATTTTTAATATTCATCCATTAGGTTATATATTCATAAGATAAGAACAAACTCTATTTTACACATAAAATCCTATATTTTTATAAAGGCAATTTTACCGCCTTTTAATAGTGAAACCATTTTATATCTATATTTTTACACATTAATTGATTTTATGTCAAAATAAACTTCATATTTGAAATATAAACATAATAATTATTTTAGGGTGAATTTTTGATATTTTTCTGAGACATTTCATTTTTTAACAAATAGTTAAAAATACTGAATTTTAGTTCAAAACTTCTTTTTCATATAATTTTTTTATAAGGTTAAATTATAATTTTAATTGGTTTTAAAGTTTAATTATATAATATTTTTATCAATTAATAAAATTTATTTCTTTGGAATAAATTTTAGTTTGAAATTTATTATAGAAACAGAGAAAACTTTCGAACGTCTTTACTTTAAAAACCTGAATTGTCGTCCCAACTACGAGATGAATCTTAAAGTAATTTATGCCACTTCTATGATTAGAATATGGGAAAATGGATTCCATTTTTTAAATCAGAATAATTTATAATTTCTAATTAGACCAACTTTTTTTTGACCAAAAATATTAATGAAAGTGATTAAAATTAATTATAATTAGTAAGGAAAAATTAAGCCTAATAAAGGACTAAACCATTAACTTAAGAGACCAAATGACCTATACACTTGTAAAAAAACTATTGGATGTAAATATATTGAAAAAAACCTTAAATTATTGAGTTTTTTGGTTTGGTATGACTTTTTTAGGTAAGAACACGTGTACACCTAACTTGTTTCCAAAAATTCCAAGTGAGTGATTTTATTTCCTTATAAAAGGCCACCACTTCTCCCCATTACTCACACATCTCAAACCACTTAGGTTTTGAAAATATCTATCTATATAGATTCCCAATATCTCTCCTATATACCTTTAATCCTCCCTCTGTTCATAAAACCTTCCAAGGATTTTTTTTGGTATAAACCAAAAGAAGTTACCTGGTTAAGAGGTAACGTCTTCTTTCAAGCTTTTTAGTTAAATTTACATTATCCACTCTATATACTCTTATTATTCCATTATTAAATAAAACAACAGTATACTCTACATACTAGTATGTTTTTATGTTAATAGTTATACCTAAAATAACACACACCTCCATCTAATGGATAACAAACCTACTTTTTCTGTGTACGGTGAACTACTGCCTCACAAAATGATGATTGTTTATTTTTCCCTTACCAGATCACATGGTGGCCATTATGATGGAAAATATTTTTATATATTTTATATATGATATTTATAATATCTTTATTCTTCTGTAATTTTTATTTATAACATACCTTTATGCTTTCCATCTTGTGTAAATACGATAATTTTGTTTGAGGAAGCGTGGACTACTGCCCCCTCAAAGCGATATGACTCGTTCTTTCCATAAATGGAACATATAAATGATGGTTTTAAAATAAATATATAACAAATGTAACATATATATGATAATTTAATTATAATATACATATCTATTATTTTATTTTTCATTCTTTTAATAAAAAAAAGAAATGAAAGTAGCGTTCATACGTACGTACGACCTACCGTCTCCATGGATGGTGCATTTCATTTCTTATCTACAAAAATTATATATTAATAAAGATATATATATATATATAATGAATATATATGATATAAAAATCATGGTTTACATTATTGATATTATGAAACCATGATATATTTAATAAGAACAACAAATAACAAGTTAAAACATACTAAAAAAACTAGGCAATTAACACCCGAAATAGTTAAAATAATGAAAGGTTATTAACAGAAAGGTAATAAGATATTATAATAGGATCATATATGATATCATAAATATTAATTTATTTTTGTTATAAGTTATAAAATTGTTTAAACCTCTTATATAGGAGGTTAAAGGACATTCACCTGAAATGAAAAACAAGGTAAGGGATTCTCATCTCACTTTTTTACATCTATGAGATAAATGTCATGTTCACCACTTACATATTTTGTGTGGTGTATCTAATACTCATTTTTTTATATTGTAACATTATTAATTTTACCTTCAAGGTATTTTAAACTTTCATATAATATTATTCCTCCATGATGATTATTTTTTAAAATGTTTCAAAGTAGTATGTGACACTTTGGAATGTTTAAATATTATTTTCCTCAACAATAACTTTAATGATCTTTAAATGGTATTTATATTTGAGTAAATTATATGAAATTTTTTAAATAAAACATTAAATTCTATATTATATGGTTATTCATGACTATTTTCATGTATTAGTACCATTTCTCCACTCTTTGGTACTAAGATGTTTTAGAAAATGTTTTTAAAAAAACCTGACTTTATATCTCTCTTTAGTGAGAGGAACTGTTTTCTTCTAAAAGAAATGTTTTAATAAAATGTTTTAAAAAATATTTTTAAAAATATATGGTAAATAAAATTTTCCCTTTTTATCTTTTACCAATGTTTTCAATGGAACCTTCTTGTTAATTTCTGAGTAAGGAATTTTTCTTACCTTTTTACCATACAAAAGGAATATTCTTTGTATCTGATATGACATGAACAGATTTATCCACCATCATTTCTTTGAAGCCTAATTTTCATGTTTAAAAGGTTTATTTTTAAAGTATTTTTTAAAAGGTATTTTCAATGAAAAATATTTTCAAAAGGTTTTTCAAAAGAAATGGATATTTTTCACAAGAATATTTTTAAAAGTTATTATTTAATTTCATCAACGACAAAAACCTTCTATTTTTACTCCAATTAGGATTTTTTGTATTGATATCATAATTATTCTTCCTATATATGATTTATGATTGATTTATCCAAGGATAGTATTCAGATTCACTTCCTTGATTCCTTTCAGTCCCCTTGAGATATTTAATTTCCTATGATCATTGAACATTGGATTTCCCTTAAATTATCCATATCATTTATCGTGGATATTACTATTACCTAAATCTTATACCATTTTACATAAAATTTATACTTTGACAGTTATTTTATTATTTGGGGAATATTGGTAATTCTATATTCTTTATAAATACAATTTTTTGATAAGGAATATTATTTATTTGATTATTCAATACGAGGAATGATTTAGACTAGTAGACACGGGTTAGAGACCGTTTATGGAAATACCTATGGGTTGGGGACTATTAAATGAAATACCCTCGATGCATTGGTAGTCTCATGAGACAAAATAGTTGGCTAGCCACCTTAGATGGGTTTTTACCCAATAGCTAAACCATCTTGTGAAAGGTCTCGACGGTACTGGTTCTATGTACCTAGGAAACATGGCATCCAATAATTAATCATTTTTCTTCATATTATTTTTAGTTATTATTCATCCATGAGATTTTGCGTCAACATATATATGGATACATTTTAGTTTCAATTCATTTATTTAATGGAATATGTTTTAGTTTCTTACCTTTCCATATTTTTTTTATATAGTTATTTGAATGGCATATATTTCTAGTTATTACCTTTCCATATTTTTTATTCAGTTCCTTCTCAGTTTGTTTATTAAGTGGTATGTGTGTTCAGTTATTTACCATGCCATAATTATTACTCTCATTGATTTATTATTGCTTCTACTATATTTTTCCCTTACTGAGAATTTAATCTCTCCCTTATTATCTTTCTTTCCCCAGGAATCCAAGAAGCATACTGTGAAATATATAAAGGAATTTATAACATGTATTAGAGTTGTCCTTAATGTTATTTATTTATAAAGAATCAAAAAAAATATGTTATAATTAGTGTATTCATTTGTTATACAATACTCATTTATGTATCTAGTTTACCAAGACTACTAAACTGATCGGTCCTTCGAGGATTTATTCCTTATAATAATGACAATGTAATTAGTAACAGACATTAGATTTAAATTATCAAGGGTCAGTTTGTTACACGAGATGATTTGGAATTGATCTTGTAGAACCATGCCACTGTCATAATGACCAAATAACTTTGATACAATCCTGATCTATCACCATTTCCATCACAGATTGATTCCATTATCAAATTCGAACCTGGATGCATGGTATTAATCCATTTCACCAAAGAATTGTTTCACAATTATTGATTACCAGGAATTTGTCAAACTGTCGGCCAAACAAAATACTGATGATGAACACATGAAAAATTGGGGAAGAAATGCATAAAACAAAAACATGAGGAATGCACCTCGACCAATGTTCATATCAGCCTCGATTCACTGACATTAGAATGATGAACAAAGAGCTATAATAACAATCAATACTAATTTTCCAAAATCCTTGAAAATAAACCATCACCCGCAACATGATCGATCTGAAAATCAATATGTTGGTTGATTTGATTTGTGTTCATTGTAGGATAAACAACAGGGTAATAAAACACAATAATCAAATTCCCTACCTTGAGTTTGAATTGAATTCTGATGAAGAACGGTCCTATGTTGTCATTGTTGGCGAGATTTATGGGTTCTGTTAGCACAATGATTTCCAAAACATGATCCAATGATGATGGTCCATGAAAGCTCCTCCACCAGATCCTCTCCCAATTCCTAGGGTTATGTGGGTAAACCTAGGTATTTTTCATAATCGAGTTAACATATAGGATATTTAGGTCACTATGTTTAAACACAAACAAACAAACAAATTTATTTTATTATTTGTACCCGCGAATTTTTTTTAACAAACATCTAATGCTGAAAAAGGTTATGTCATGCTTAGGGAAAATACCACATTTCAGACTCAATGGTGGTATCAGATTTCTTATCCAAGACTCTTTTTAAGATTTATTCTATTATTTCATAAAAAATGAGTGCGTGTGATATAATATATTTAATATTTTTATTATATCAATAATGAGCTTCCCCATGCCTCGAAATCTCGCACCAACTTAGATCCTAGATCCAAAAATATTACTTTAAATATTATAAAACATTACATAGAAAAAATAGATTTTTTACAAGAATATTTCAGAAACATTGGCAGTGAAGAATGACAAATGATTCACAAAATATTAAAAGGGAAAAACAAAAGAACAAGAAGAAGATCATAGGACACAATGATTTACATGGTTCGAGAAAAATACCTATATCCATAGAGAGGTAGAATCACTTCACTAATTCAGGAGAAAAATTATAGATATATAATCATAGTTTCACACATGAAACCCTAGATTGAATGAGGCAATAAAGAAGAATATGCACTATTCCACCAACCACATGGTAATTTCATTATGCTAAAGTGACACAACCACCCAAGTTTGCACTACTATAGTACTGCAACCACCTAAGTCCAAGATGATACTGTGTCAATGGAAAGAATTCCACCGAGCTATAGTACCCCTTCAGAGTCTCCTGGTCAACTCTACTAAAGTTCCATGTTGAAGTCCACACTACTACAGTTCCTTATTAGTGTCGTTGGTTAGTACTACTATAGTGAGTCAATATTGCTGGAGTTCTCAAAATTTGTTCTGAGGGTCTTCAACTCTCGGACCCCTAGAGAAGGGATGCGCTGCCCCATAAAACCCCAAGCAACCCTATCAAGGAGGTCAAACCATGAGAGTTGCGGTCTGGTGTACAATACATGCCACTAGAATTCGATACAACTTCATCCAAATGGATCAGGATACACCACCCCAACAGCGAATTGGGCTAATACAAGGAGCATGCAACCAGAAATGTGTCGATTCACCATAATCCACTAAAAAAACTATTTGGTGGTGATTTTAGGCTAGTTAAATCCTAGTCCCAGGGTCACTCCATGATTCATCATAGAAAATTCCACCTTTTTCTTCATTGGTAGGATCTTCAATGATTTTCAATCCTCCCTCACTAAAGGAAAATTAAAGTGAGGGAGTTCCCTTACCCCAAGTCCTAACCTACTTGAACGCACCTCTAGAGTTCTAAATAATCTAATTACATAGGTTAATTTAATATTACAAAACCTCATTAATTTTTTTCATATATTAAAATCATTTTATTATAATATGTTATTCATTTATTATATTGATTTTTCTTATGTCGATCACTTGGGGTTGTCTAGTCAACCACTCTAGAACTTCTTCGGTATGTTGGTTTTGGTTAGAGATGTTTTAAAATAATTCCATGATTTATAAAAGTGTAAATTTATGAATTATTTATCATTCCATTAAAATAGAATTTATATAGTTCAATTTATTTTTCAAAATAGTTTCAAATTATAAAAAGCATCTCGATATTCTTGTTTTATGTGGTTAAAATGACCATGATTGTATATTGTTAATATAATTAATATAATTCCAAATTTATATTTCTATAATCTTAATAATTTCATTAATATATATTTAATTATTAAATCAATTTTAAAATCAATCCATGTATGGTGGTAATAGTTGATTCATTACATCTTCCATATAGGCAGTTAAAACTGACCATGATGGGATGAGTGATATAAACATCCATGAAATGAATTTATAAATTAAATGATGATATAATTCACATTATAGTATAATTATATTCTTAATTTTATAATGTAACAATATTTAATTAAATTTATAAATATTAATAAGAATAAATAAAAATAAAGAAATTGAAAGAGCTTAGACGGCGAGACTTACTTTCCTCTGTGAGACAACTCCTTAAGGCTTATAAAATTGGTCTTATGGTTAGAATAAGGCTTAAAAAACATGGATAAGAGGGTTTTAAGTTGGAATTTGGAATATATTTTTCAAGTTAAGGAGTTTCGGAAGTGAAGATAAATGGGTGTAAGATTAGTGTATTTATAGGTGAAGCAGAGGGTGTTTTTTGAATAAAATATTGAAAAATTCATCATTTTTTATCAAGAATATGAATAGTATCAATTATTTTTATTAATTATAGTAATTTATGCATGTGAGTCCATTATAATGGTTTATTAAATCAACTAGGATGTAATTAATCATGTATTTAACTTATAAGGTAAAATACTATATTCTTCCATATTTCACTATTCACCTTCATATTTTACTATTTAAAAAAATTACCAAAACTTCACCCCTACCTATTTTCAACATGAAAATTCAAAAAATTAAATTAAATTTTCCAAAATAGATTTATAAATTAGGTAATTTTTATTTTTATTTATAGTATAAAAAATACTATTTTTTATATAATGTAAAACATGTGTTACAAAAAATATATACTTATTATTAAATTATGTTATATTGATTGAATAATTATTTTATGGTATTTTGATACTTATTTTACCTTAATTTATCCATGGTAAAAATTACTTAAAATGATACTTCATTAATTACTATATTAATCATTTTACTATTCTAATGATCATGTTGTGATTCTAACTGCCATGTGACTATTCTAGTAGCCATATTTCTAATGGTTATATAATATTTACTCATCCTACAAATAAATTTTATTTATATAATTATTTATTAACTCAAATCATTCTCAAGGTTCTTTATAATTTGTTTACAAAATTTAAATCCAATTTCTAACATTTTGATTACTTTTCACAGTGTTGTTCATGGGTGTGATATTTATTAGAGACCATAATCCTATAGATTCCCAAATTCTAATCATGTTGTTTATTTATTTTTATTATCAAGTTGTAATGTTATCAATTTTTTGGAATTTATTTATTTTTTATATTTAATGTTCTATATTTATTAATTAAAGTAATGATGGTTTTTATTTTGTGCTTCATGTGAATTATACTATATCTAACACTTGAATTTGACACCCAAATATATCGAGAAGGGAGAATTTTTACATAGAAAAATCTCAATCATTATAGTCTAGAATATAGTTATGTTAAGGACTAAATATATCATATGGGGTAGGGTATGAGACTTGAGAATCTCAATGTGGGATATGAGACTTGAGATACACCACATGGTTCAGTTGGTATCCTTTTACTTTGTTCATGCATCCTGATCGTGGCATGATTAGGGTATGATACATGTGGCTATGGGTGTTGTTTTCTAGCATATTGATTTGTCATAATCCATTATTAATTGAATTAAATTATAATTTATTCAATGTTTTTTCAATTAAATTATAATAGGTGATTAAATTAATATGGATTTTAGAGGTTTCATGTGATGTGATTTATTGATTATGCTTGTTTAACCGCTATAGGGAAATGGTTTTCAAGAGTTGGATTTTTGAGAAAAACCCAGTTTTAATATAAAAACTCATGTAATGGAACAAGGAATAAATAAAATTATTTTATAAGTTAGTTTTATTTTTAATGGATCATGGAGATTATGGTTTTGAAATAAAATAGATTTTTGAGGAAATCTAGTTTTGGGGAATATGTTTGTGTGATGGTATGGTGTGAGTGAAATGGAATGGGATTCATGAGATTATTAGAAATTTATAGTAAATGATTTGGAAATTTAAATTCAATTGGTTTTTGATAACAAATTTATTATTCAATAAAAAACCAAAAAGGACACAAATTTTAGGTCTTTCATCTTTGGTAAAAACATTTGGCTTCCATGAGGTGTTTTCAGAATATACATGAGTTTTTAGTGTGTGTAAAGTGATTGATATGGTTTTCAAAAATAATTCTCCCATAACTATGTAAACCAGGTTATCTTGGTTTTTAGTATTTTAATTGGGTGTTTTGATTATAAAATTTTGGTTTGTGTGTTGTGATTAATTAGAGAGACCCACATGGGTTAGTCTTGATAAGCATGAATTTAGTATTAGGATGGAGTATCCAGTGATAAAATTAAGGATTTCATATATTTTATTATTGGATTGGGATTCAATAGGAAATTACTATAGAGGGGAAACCATTAGGATTAATTGGACTTTAATAATTAGTTATTGTGTTGGGAAGTTCTATAAGTGTAGATGTGGGTTGATCATCGATTTTTTTGTACTGATGAGTATATTCTTACACCATATCCGTGTTTTGATATTTTATATGAGTGGAGTTTCAAAGGATTGGTTTAGTACTATGTGAACATTATAGATATATGAGAGTAAAGAAACACCAATGTTGATATGATTATTGTGGAGAGAAGTAAAAATATCAGTGATATTATAGTGAAGTGTTTGATGAATAGTGCACTCCAGTGTTGGAGACATGTATTGGATGCATTTTCAATGATAAAACATAATGATATTATGATGAGTAAATTACTAGTGTAGGTAAATATGTATTAATGAAGGATTAGTGGTCATTCTTTAGGATTCTAAGTATTATAGTGGGGAGTTTGTAACAATTCACACCTTGGTGTCAGTGAACTCGAGGTCAGGCTAGTTTTTTATTGACATAATGATTAAGTGAATTGTAATTATTTAGAAAGGGATCAAGAGTAGAATATTATGGATATTTTTTGGATTTTTAAATAGACGTTTTGAATTTATAATTGGTTGTGGAAAATCCCGATGAAGGTATTTTATCATAGGTAGAGGCAATCAGGTCCAGTGGGTGGCGGTAGAAAACCACCAGAACCTCAATGAAACTCCACCAGAGTTCTGATAGAGTGGAAAATAGTGATTATTCCTACTACCAAAATTTTTAATGGTAGTCAACCAAATTTATTATGGGATATTCACTAGTGATGCACCACTTTCCTTGACACCAAAACCTAGTGGAATCCCACTAGAGTTTTAGTGGAAACTTGGGTAGTTTTTTAAAAGTGGTAAAAAGGGGGATTTATCCCATTTATTTAATATCCACTTAGGTCTATTATTTTAATATTTTCACACATATTGGAGTGGCTATCTCCCCCTCCCAATCTTACTCCTCCTTTCCCCTATTTGATCTAAGTTGTTTAGAGACATTTCATTACTCTGATTCTAGAAAATATTATCCCTTACTCATCCATTGTCTTCCCACTTTTATTTTATTTTATTTTATTTTTATCATCTAGGAATTAAAGTGTGATTACATCAGATCATGGTGTAATGACTTTATAGTGATGGGGTTTTCGTGTGTGGTGTGGAGAGGATTCTTGGATCATCCACGTAGTTCATTTTTAGCTTGAGGTATTTCACTGAGTGAGTATTTCTAGTGATTTTGATAAATTGGGATGAAATTGATATATTAATCAGGTATTACAATTATATATTTCATATATCATAGTCTCAAGTGCTTGTTAGGAGTGGACCACACCCTTTTTCTCATGGTTTCAACAACAAAGTATCACTTAGTGTGTGTTATACCAATTATGTCAAATTGGGAAATGGTTTTAAATTATTTAATAGTTAGTTTATGGGTTTCTATGGTTGATATACGTTATCTCTATTTTATGGATATTGATATGATCTTGGGAAAATTAAATGGAAGAGATAACGAGGTATGTGTCCTTTATATATTGTGTCTCTTGATCTTTTAGTGATATTATGTTTGTGTTTTATTATTATTATTATTATTATTATTGGAATTTTGTATTAAATTTTATAATATTAATATATAAATTGGTATGTGATCACATCAACCTAATATTTAAAAAGGATAATATATCTTGTTAAAAGGTTTTTTGTTGTTTTCTTAGACAAAAAAGTGTTGGTGGATCATTTTATGGACGTTCTTGGTGGTATATGTGACACTTGTTGGGTCATTGGTATGTTTTATTTTGATTATTTATTTTAATTTCATTTACTTTGGATTTTGTGGGAGTTAGGGGTAAAAAATATGTATTTTTGGGAACATAGGGTATGGTGTATGATTATCAAATAGTTAGTTCCAACCATGTACCAAACCATGCAGGGGGGGGGTGAGGGATCCCTGTGCTATTTTTCATAGTTTCTACATGGTTTTTATAATTGTTCAGACTCTATATAAAAACCATGTAGTCTATTTTGTAATGGGGGAGTGGCTCACATAGTTTGTGCATGTATTTCTAAACCATATGGTCAAACCATAAAGTCTTCCCAGGTTACTTAAAATTGTGAATTTACCCATTTACCTTGATGATTTTTAACCCTCTTTCTCCCTTTTCTTCTCCCACTCATTAAAACTATCTCCCTATAGACAAGATCCCTATTCTCTCTTTCTCCCTTGGTAGTCTTCCACCTCCCTTGGAAATTTATCTTGAGGTAAACTCCGATTTTATCTTTATTTCCTTCTCCTATTCCAATGTTCTTCCTTATTCTACCCACTTTATTCTATCCCTATAACCCTAATGTATATGAAAGGTCAAATATTTGGTTTAGGTTTTGTATTTTATAGATTTTATTGGGTTTTAGGCCAGTGATGATCCCTTTATTCATTTCCTAGTGGTTTCAAGAAAAGGTGATGAGATTCCATTATGGTTTAGGTAGCTATTTATAAATAACATGAATTTTCCTTTATCATACCTAAATTTCTTGATATTTCATTTGGTTTACATATTTATATATTATTGAAATTATTTTTGAGGGTTGATATGTGTGTTTTAATTTCTATATTTTCTTGTGTTTAAATGAATGTTGGTTTCTATTAGATTTCCCTTTTAAAAATTAGTTTATGCCTTCAAGGTGTTTTCTAAAATGTTAAAAAGGATCCCTTACTTATAAATGAGTTTTAAAAGAGGATTTAAAAATAAAATGTGATTTCAATTTATATTCTTGATTATTGGTACTTATTTTATACCTTGGATATTACTTTGGATTGGTTTTAGATTATGTTGGCACATGGGAGACCTTATGTAGGAAGTTGATCAAATGGGTGTTTCTCTATATCTAGGCATAAACTAGCTAGTGGTTGTCTCTGGTGAGGACTCATGAGGCCCCGAGATAACATACTTGTTTTGGATCACATAGTTTAGACAATTTTCTATGATAGAGTCCTAGTAACCTTTGGAACTTATAAGTCAAATCTCTTCCCATGTGGCCTGTATTATGCTTGAGTTGATATATGATAATATGCCCACTTTTGTTCTGTTTATAATGATGATGATTATACCATGTTTCCCTCTATTTATTATATTTTTCCTTATTCATATTTTATTTACTTTTATCTTGGATTATTTAAATAAACCAAAGGGTTTCAAATGGAATTGTTTTTAAAAATGGAAAGGTTTCTCAAAATGGATTTCAAACATGGACTAATGATTTTCATTGTGAAAAGTTTATATAGATTCATGGTGGTATCCTATTTTGATTTTACTCACACCTTTCATATTCCATTGGATGTATATAGACTTGGTTTTTTAGTATATAAATAAAAGAAATAGATCACGCAGTTTAGTGTATCTTCTTGATTCTCATCATTCTTCTTTGATGCCATAGTGATAGTGACTATAGGTCATGAGGAGTTGGGCGCATGTGGAGAATTTTGGGATCCTCAGTGATTTGGGGTTACAATGTATAAACCTCTCTATCCTTGATATCATTTTGGTATATATATATGATGTTGGTTATCATTTTTTATATTTATGATGTGATGTTTATGAGTTATAGTTCATTTTTTTGTTTCTTATACTCTATTTTTCCATTTTTATATTTTGAGATTGTTTATTTGATGGCGTGGATGTCCCACTTATGGATGGGTCATACCAATTTTTTGGGAGGAATCTATGTGTTTCAATTATTAGATTATGTGATTGAAATCATCCCCTAATGTTACATTTTGATAACCTAGTGTGTTTTTCTTGTCCATGGAAATTTTAAACGTGATTTGGGCCTTATGGTGGAGTGGTTCAAGTAAAGTGTCATGTTTAACCAAGCCAGCTTATTAAAAAATGGTATCAGATCCCTCTTATTATTAGAGGAGTAAAGGTATTATGGAGATAGGACTATCAGAGCTCGGGAGGTAGGTGTGGGGGAGTGTATAACTAGCTCTACTTCACGCTGAACCTTGAGTTACCATGGGTGGTTTGGATTTATGTCTTGGATTTGAGCCCAGTTTTATTTTTTTGATGATATTTGATGTTTTTTTATTATTGGTTTTTAGTTTTAGGATGAAACTATATATCATTTTGAGAAATTTTGAGTATCAGTGTGAAATAGGGGAGTAAAACCGAGGCGCATGTTTTAGGTACATAATTAGTATAAACCATGTGGAACCTATGTGACCAGGTCAACAATCCATGAAATTCCAATTTTCATGGTTGTTACATGGTTTTTCAAACTGTGTGAGAAAACTATGTGCACTGGTAAAATTCTTAAATTTTTAATGTTTTTACCCCTTATGTATTTTCAATTATTGAGATTGTTGTTATTACTCATTTAAGTGTAATTGAATGGATTTTTTGATTAGATTGATGATTTTGGAATTTTAATTTGGTATTAATTATGTTTTATTTCATTTTTTAAGAACCATGCCTCCCAAAATGACTCATAGGAATTAGTTATAGGAATATAAGGAGAATACATTATAGGAAAATCCTCTTGAGGAAGGGCCTGATCAGAGGTTTTGGGACTTGATCATGTTGTCTAAGCTCCATGAAGATATTTCTTAGACTAATTTCAAGTAGATGTTCAACAAGAAATTTTTTACCAAGAATTTAATAGTGGAAAAAGATAATGAGTTCATGAAACTCAAGTAGAAAGACCACTTTGTTATGTAATATTCCACTCAATTTATCAATCTGGTTTATCTTTCACCCGATCTTTTCACAAACAATTATTTTAAGGCACATAGGTTTGAAATAGGTTTAAAACTAGAAATTATATCGAGGATCATTATTATTTTTCTTCTGACCTATGCATATGTAATGGAAAATTTAGTGTTAGTCGAGGTGGACCTGGCCGGTTTGATTGGTATTCGTGGTACCCTTATTACAACATGAGGTAGTCAGAGATCTTATTTAGGTCAAAAGAGAAAGAATGATGAGGCTCATTGAGGTATTAATAGAAATGTGAATCATAATAACTTTTCTTATGGGTCATCTTATGAGTGGAAGAATGTAGTATTCTATGAATGAAGGAAGCTAGAACATAGCAAGAAAGTCTTCTAGGAGGCTCTGAGGACTTTCCATTTGTGTGGACACTTAGATCATCTACAATGTTATTATAGGTATGCTTATTAAGGTATTAGGGTGGTTTATTTTCATACTGATAGTTCTTAGGTGTATTTAGATGGATTGAAAGGGATGGGGTCTTACCCTTAGGTGAAATAAGTCTTCTATCCTATAAGGAAGACCCAGGGTGGGCCCAAATATCAGTGTTTATACATGGTAGATCATATTATAAAGGATTCAGAGGTTGGTCTAGTGAATTTTCAATGCATTATGTTTATTATTGCATTAAAGGCTATGATTTTTTTTAACATAGGTGCATCTCATCCATTCATTTAATTTAAATTTATTGATTCTTTGGGGATGCAATCAGAGTTGATACTGTATAAAATGGATCATTATACTCCTTTGGAAAAGAGGAAGGTGTAGGGATTTATGTGTCCCAAGTCTTATGTTATTCATGTGGTACTTATTCATCCTTGGCCTAGAATTTTTTGATCTTATAATTGGTGTAGAATAAATGATCATCTTAAAACCCCAGATCGAGTATTATCATTCTAGAGTTTAATTTCTCTCTACTAATGGGAACAACCATGTATTTCAGGGTGAGTGATATCCTAGGTTAGGGAGAGAAGGAAAAATTATCCCAAATATCAGAGTGATTTCATGAAAGTTTCCTAGTTTTCCCTTCAATGCTACTAAGCATAGTTTAGTTGGTCATCTTACAGTGGTGGTAGATAGGGATACTAAGGTATTTCCTGATGACTTTTCGGGGTTTCTACCCCAGTGGGTGGTAGAGTTCTCTATTGAATTACTTACTATGATAATACCCATATCTTTACTATATTACTTGATGGATCCTACTGATCTAAAGTACTTAAAGGATCTATTAGAGGGTCTCAAAGGAAATGGATTTATTTAAATAAGTGTGTCACCATGGGAATAACTAGTTCTATTTTCAAATAAGGTAGATAAAAGTATCTAAATATTCATCAATTAATAGAAAATAAACCTTGTGACAATAAATAATAAATACTCATTTCCTATAATTAATTATCTCTATGAACAGATTAGGGGATCCCTATTTTTTTCAATGATTTATCTGAGATCTACATACCATTAGTTGAGGGTTCTATAAATGAATGTTCCTAAAATTACTTTCAGGAGAAGGTATGTGCATTATGAGTATTTGGTTATTCCATTCAGACTTATAAACACTGCTATGGTTTACATGGATTTGATGAATTATAACTTCCATTTCTATCTGGATTCTTTCATGTTGGTGTTCATGGATGATATCTCAGTATACTCTAAGTCGAGGGAAGAACATGTGTCCTATCTAGTCATTTACCTAAAAACCTTTAAAGAGAACCACATGTTTTTAATCCCTCTAAATTTCATTTATGGATTCAGGAAGTAAGATTTTTAGGCTATGTAATATCTAAGAAAGGAATCTCAGTAGATCCTAATAAGATCCAAGAGGTGATGTCTTGGGAGCATCCCAAGAAGGTGTTTTAGGTGAAGAGATTCCAAGGTCTAGGTAGATATTAAATATGACTTGTTTAAGGATTTTCCATATTGGATTCATCCATTATAGATTTGAACAAAAAGTGGGTGAAGTTAGAATGGGACAAGAAGTGTCATAGGTATTTTGAGGAGCTAATAGTGAGGTTGACTTCAACTCAAGTTCTAATTCTACCTGATCCAAGTTAGGGTTATGCTTTGTATTATGATGCTTTGAGTTCAAGATTGGGGTGGATGCTAATGCATCTTAAACATGTGATGGAATATGGACATAGCTAGATATTCCATCAAGAGAATAATTACCCCATTAAAGACCTAGAGTTAGAAGTGGTAATTAGTGATTCAAATATGTGGCAATACTATCTTCTCAAGGAACAATTTATAGTGTATTTATACCATTAGATCCTAGAATATATTTTCACCTATAGGGATTTGAACCTTTAACAGAGACATTGGGTGGAGTATCACAAGACTATGGACTTTTTTATAGCTTATATCCTCATAAATGGGAATGTGGTAGCTGACGCCTTGAGTAGGAAACTACCAACCAAGAAAGTGTGGGAATGAGAGGATGAATAGAAGTTGATAGGGTTATTCACTAAGATGTAGTTGGATATGGAAGTGGAGGTTGAGTAAGTGCTTTTGGATTGTGTACAAGTCATGCCTTAGATGATCAGATTTATATTGGCTAGGTTAATTATTTTAATTAAAAGGGTATTAGTATCATTCTAAATTGTGGGAAAACCTCAGTTTATTGTTCTCAGTATCCCAAGGGTTCTCTTTTGTTTTGAAAGAGGAATGTAATTCTCGCATCTTTGAGGTAAGGGATGATGGAGGGTGGGAAAATATATAACTAGATCATTCAATCCAAGTATTCCAAGATGTTCTATGATTTTATACATTAGTTTTAGTGTCCAAGTATGTTTTTTAGTTATTTATTTCATATCTCAGTGTATCACATGTTAGATGATTAAGGCTGAGCATCGGAGACCTGCTAGTTTATTATAGCCTCATCCCATTCTGTTATAGAAGTTGGATGAGATCTCAATGGAATTCATGACTAGATTACCTCAGACTCTGAGTGAGAAAGATTCTATTTGTGTGGTTATTTATCAGTTAACTAAATCAAACCACTTCCTTTCTATTAAAGAGTATAAAAATTTAGAGAATCACATACACCTTTATGTCCGAGAGATGTTGAGACTCCATGGTGTGACTTCATCCATTGTTTCTAATCAAGAACCTCACTTGATGTCACGGTTTTTTATTATTATTCAAGAGAATATGGAATCTGCGCTAAATTTGAGAATATTTTACCACCCTCATATAGTTAGTTATACTGAGCGGGCCATCCAGATTCTTGCGGATATGCTTTGAGCATGTGTTCTTGAATTTGGAAGTTCTTAGGAGAAAAATTTATTATTGATCGAGTTTTCCTATAAAAATAGTTATTAATATTTTATTAATATGGATCCATTTAATGCTCTGTATAGAAAACTATGTTAATCTCCTCTATGTTATACATAATTTGGTGATCACTCCTTACTTGGGCTAAGTATCATTTAGGAGATTATAGAGAAGATTAAGTAGATTTATAGGTTGTTGGTGATAGTTTAGATTCATCATAAATATTATGCAGACCTTTTATTTCATCATTTGAAGTTTGTGGTTGATGATTGGGTTTTTTGATGGGCTTATCCTTAGTTAGGACACCATCTATTTGGGAGACCGGGTAAGTTGGCACCATGATATATCAGGTCATTTGGGATTTTATAGAATATCAGGAATGTGTCATATCAATTAGATTTACCACCTTGATTTATGTTTATTCATAAAGTGTTCTATGTTTCATAGATAAAGAAATACCATCTAGACCTATCCCATGTGATTGTCTATGAGGATATGAAGGTAGATCCTGATACCTCTATTTTTGAGTAGCGAGTTCATATCATGGATTTTTAGAATAAGGTGCTGTATGGTAATTTTATCCCCATGATCCATGTATTACAGAAGTGTGTCTAGGATAACCATGATATGTGGTGGCATAAAGCATTTTTGAGGGAGTAGTGGCATCATCTTTTCAAAGATTCAAAACTTTGATGATTTTTTGGGGGAATAAAGTGGCATGGTGGGGAAAATTATGACACCCTCCAAGCCATTGGAATGTTTTATTTTGAGTCTTTAGTATCATTTCATTTAATTTGTAGTTTTTAGGATTCAAGGGTTGAAAATATAGATTTTTGGAAAAATAGACTAGAGCACATGGTTAGAGAAAGATTAATACTAATTATACACACATTTATTCAAGAGGGGGGGGGTGAGAGATTCAAGTGCTATTTTCAGGGTTATTTTATGAATTTTACAAATATCCTACTTGTTTTGTGAATGGGGAGTGACCTTTCTAGTTATCACACATTTTTGAAACCACATGGTCTAACCGGTTTACTTAAAATTGTGAATTGACTTATTTTACCTTGATACTTTTTAACCCTCTTTCTAATCTTTCTTCTCCCACTCAATCAAACCACACCCTCCAGTGGAGATCCCTCTTATCTCTTGTTCCCTTAGTAGTCTTCCTCCAACCTTTTAGATTTAGGTAATTCCTATTTTCTCTTGATTCCCTCCTCCTCTTCCAATGTTCTTCCCTATTGTACCCATTCAATTCCATCACTATAACCCTAATGTCCATGGAAGTCCAAACCTAGGGTTTAGGTTGGGGTTTTAATTATTTTTTATGGGTTTTAGGTCAGTGATGATCTATTTATTCTATTCCTAGTGGTTTCAAGTTAAGGCGATTAATTCCATTGTGGTTGAGGTATGTGTCTCTATATAACTTGACTTTTCCTTTATCATACCTAAAATTATTGATATTTTACTTGGTTTACTTTATTAAATATTCATGAAAGTATTTATTTAGGGATTATATGTGTGATTAAATTTATATGTTTTCATTATTTATCATGAATGGTGGTTTATATTGGATTTCCATTTTAAAAATCTATTTATTCCTTCAAGGTGTTTTCTAAAATGTTTAAAAAAGGATTCCTTACTTCCAAATGATTTTTCAAATAGGGATTTGAAAGAAAATTTTATTTCAATTTATATTCTTTATTATGGGATTTTATTTTGTATCTTGGATATTTATTTATCTTTGGATTTGATTATCCCGGAACATGGGAGACTATAGGTAGGGATTATTTCAATTTATATTCTGGAATTGGTTTATTTATTTTTTATCTTGAATATTTATATTGGGATTTGATTATCCTTTGAGCTTGGATTATTTAAATAAACCAAATTTTTTCAAATAGAATTGTTTTAAAAAATGGAAAGGTATTTCAAAATGGATTTTAAACTTGGACTAATAAGTTTCATTGTGAAAAGTTTTATGTATATTCAATGTGGCATCCTATTGAGATTTTCATGACACATTAAATATTCCATTGAGAGTATATGTACTTGGTTTTATAGGATATAAATAAAGGAAAGGGGACCATGAATTTTGGAAGATCTTCCTGATTCTATTCATCCTTCTCCAATGTCATAGTGATGGTGACCGTGGGCCATGAGGAGTTGGGATCATGTGGAGTGTTTTGAGATCCTCAGTGATTTTGGGTTATGATGTATCATCCCCTCTAACCTTGACCTCATTTTAGTATTTTTGTATATATATTAAATTGGTTATCATTTTTTATGTTTATGATGTGATGTTTATGAGTTATAGTTCATTTTCGCTACTACCTATACTCTGTTTGTCTATTTTTATATTCTAAGACTATTTATTTGTTGGTGTGAACATCCCACTTATGGATTGGTTATGTTGGATTTTTTGAGAGGAATAAATGTATTTTTATTATTGTATTTTGAGTGTGAAACCATTTCCAAAGGTTATATTTTGATACCCTAGTTCTTTTTGCTAGCTCCTGGAGATTAAGAATGTGCTTTGGATCTTATGGAAGAGTGGTCTGAGTGACATTTTAGGTTGAACCAATCTGGTTCATTGTAGTGTGAGTTTCCTTTTAACTTGGTTTTAAAAAGAGAATTTAATTACCTTTGAAATGTTATTTTTAAGTGAAGGTATTTGGAAATGGGTTTTAAAAGAAAAAATTTGATTCACGTGAAATTTTTTAGAATGGGATTTCAAAATAAAGTGTTGATTTTTAAAGGGGTTTTGATTTTATATTTTAGTTGAGTGACTAGAATGAGTAAATTTGACATAGGTTCTACTTTTAACATGATTTTAAAATGTGGTTTTTTACTTTTATTTTAAAGGAAAACAAGGTTTTTGTTTTGTGGTAAATGATTTAGACTGATTGACCATAAGAGGGACATGCTCTATTTTTCCAATGCTTATATACTTTTGTGATATCCTTGATTTATTTTTTCCTTATTTCTATTATCTATTGTATGATTATGCATGAAAATATAGGATCTCTTTACGAACCATCCATTCGGTGATAGTTTGGTCAGTGGGTTTGGAAAAATTAATATGTCTCCTTTTGGCTTTAGTTACATAGGAACATTGAGATACCACTTTAGTATATGATTTAGTCTAGTAATATTGAGTTACCCCAACAACTTGGACTGAGTCTTGGGTTTTTTTGAGGGTATGAAAAAACCAAAAAACCAAAAAACCCATTGTGTTTTTGTGTGTGAACTATATTCTAGTAAATTTTTTGAACTTCCAAAACATTTATTTTTGGAAGGAAACTTGTAAAACCAGGATATAGTAGTTTAAATTCACCAAGTAAAGTCCAGTTGTTGAAAAAAACATCACAAGAAACATCCAATCATAGACTAAGTGATATAGGAGGAGTTCTTGATGCAACATGAATGTTTTGGAGGATTCAGTGAAGTAGACATCCAATTGATTTTGGTGGAGGCCTTGGTGTTTCGAAGGTTATGTTAGATTAATAAAAAGGGCTGTATAAGATTAATATAAAAGAAAAGGATTATATTTTTTCTATCACTGAGTGTATAAGATGAATAATGAGGTTTCAAAAGCTATTTTGTGAATGCAGGGGAAGTGATTTAGAATACAAATATTGAATTTTCACTAAATGATTTAGTTAAATTGATGGATGTCAGATGGTTTTTTAACTGAGTTGATGGATATATAAAAATATTATAAGTTAGTGTAACTAATGGGAACCACTGGTTACTATAGTGAACCTCTAAAAACAGAGGGTTCTAACTCACTTTTTCGATATGACAAGATTGAGCGAGAGAAAATTCAAAAGAGGGTGGAGTGGAATCCATCCATATGGGGGGAATTCCATACAGAGAGATTGTGGTGGGAGTTTATCATGTAGAGAATTTCTAGGAGGTTCTTTCATTTTCAAGTAGGGATCTAGATTATAGTCCCTTATAACACAAGTCAGGTAATGTTCCTGAACAAGAATCCCTTGTAACTCAGTTTTTATCATTAAAAATATATGTACTATGTCCTCAATTAGATTGTGGATTTATCTAAACCATAATATTCATGTGTTTATTGCACTTCTTCAAAATATCATGTGTTTGTTATTTTTTTCACTATTTATGAAAAATATTATCTAAGAGCATAAAGTTATAAAAACTAAATTGAATTTCATATCAACACGGTGTGAAGGGTTCTTGGTCTTCCAAGTTTCAAATGTTGAATTCACAGGGTTGTGTCATAGAACATTGGACCCTTTCCAGAGACTTGTTTTATAAATTAAGGTTTGCGTTGAAGTTCGATGGTGAAAGTTTAGGATTTTGGAGGATGCTAGTTCTGCTACTCCTGGAGAATCCATAAGTTCTATTTATGGATATCCAACTAAAAGTGATGTGTTTAATAGAGCGGGAAACCATAATAGGAAAACACACACTCTTTTTTTTTGAAATATGTATCCTATAGAAGTAGAACATGACCTAATAGGAGGTTTTGATGGTAAATCCAATATAAACATCTCATATTGTTTAAAGTGGAGGAATAATGAGCTGATGTGATTTGGCTGGTTCCTGATTCCACTTCTAGAAATATGTAAGGAAAGGTTTTGGTAGGAAACAGTTGGGACTGAAAGGTGTGTTTTGAAAAGTAACTTGATAAGGTTTGATAAATCCCATAGTTGAGAAGGTGTGGCTATTTTTTCAATGAAGTGTTAACTATACCACTTGAGTCATGATTATTTTTATAGGGTTTATTACTTAATGTTTGAGAAGGCTATAAAGTGTTTGTTTTTAAAGGCTTTGGTTGAGTGGTACTTGTGATCATTGAAAAAGGTTGTGGTTCTATTTGGTTCACATATATAGGCTTTTAGGGATATAAGAAGTATAGAATTCTCCCATATCAAATAGGCATCAGGTTTCTATGCAAATTATTTTAGATGTAATGGGATTCATGTGATAGAGATCATGGTTTTGGAAAAGTGAAATAAATGGACTTTGTTTCCTAATGGGTTTTTGTAAGGACAATTCATGTTATAAAAATAGACTTCTAGAATAGTGGGATATATGGAATGGTTTCTTGATCATGTGCATTGAGAGAAAGGGGTAAACACACTTGGATTTTGATAAATTACTTGATAGAACTTGATGTATGGAGTGTAGAAAGTATGTAGAGAATTAATCTTTCATCAAAAGTTTTTACTGAGATGTCATATGGAATGTTCTTAAAATGATTGTAAAAGATATTTGGGTGTGGTTAAACATGTGTCTTATCTTTTGGATCAATATTTTTATATTTATATTTAGGTCAAGATATTTCAGTGTCACTTAAAGTTTAGAATGGTTGGTTTTCTATTCACTCACCTAGAAACTCTTTAAGAAGTAAACCATGACCACATTGATTATTAAAAAGGGTCAACCCTAAGTTTAGGGTTTATTTATTTTCAAGGGTTTATTGATGTAGAAATTGGAATTCCAATATCTAGGATAGGATATTATAGAAGGTTATTAGAGTTTTATAATTCCCTATGTAATTATGGTGAACCTTGAATGGTTCAAAACCAGGCTGTGATGTAGTAGGAGAAAATAACCATGCTTTCCTTGGTTTCACTGAGAAATGGGGATTTTGTTCCATGATGTTTTAGTAGATGTATGGTTTTATGATATTAGAATATTCAGAATATGTTTTGGATATAGGTTGATTTCAATGGTATTGATAGAGTCTGATATAATTGAAAGCTCTTGGATTACCAAATCTTGGTAGTTGATTTTTATGAATACAGGATTTTGGAAGGAGTAGGGATATGGACATGGTACATGATAATGTCATGTTTATGGGACTTCAAAAAATTTAAATTTTTCTATAGCCTATTTTCTTTTTAAAAATTCCATGGATCCATTCATATGGTATTGTGGTTTTATAGAATGAGTGGTTAGAGTCTATAAGTACAGGGTGGATTTGTATCAGTGGGTATTGGATGATCAAAAGCATGAAAAAGGACCATTAAAACACTGAAAAGGAGAGGATAATGGAAGATAATATTCAGAACATTGTTGGTGGAATTTAGTGAAAACCTTGAGAATAGTATTTTAGTGAAAAAATGTTAAACTTAACCCATGAAAGCAGTTCTCAAGTGGGATATTGTTGAGTTTTTTATGAGAAATATTTTTTGGATAAGTTATTGGAACTTTTGGAAATTTTATTTCTATAAGTACATTTATAGAAGTAGTATGGAGAAATTCTCCCTCACCAAGTAAATTCTGGGTCTAATCTAGTGATAGTGGAAGAAACATATAATTCTAGATGAAGTAAATTAGGATGATTTTTGGATGCGACATGGAAGTTTTAGAGGAAGTGGTGAAGTAAATAGTCAATTGAATCTGGTGGAGGATATATAAGATTAAACTAATCTTTCATAGGAGTGGTATTAGTATTTAAAAGGCTACATCAGATTAATCTAAAGTATTATGTAATATAAATCTAGAAAAAGAGGATGATCCATATAATATCATAGAGTGCAGAAGTTTAAAGATGCAATTTTGAAAGTAATCATGTTAATGTAAGAGAAGTAATAGAGAATACAGAGCTTTACTTTTCACAAGATGGTTTAGTTGATATGGTGTATCTTAGTTAGTTTCATTGACCAAATATAGTGATGTTTGTGAAATTCAGAATGTGGTGTAACCATTAGTATCTAATGGTATCTGTGGAGCACTTCTATAAAGTGAGGGTGCTAGATCACTTGTTTTATGTGACTGGATCGAGTGGGAGAAAAATAAGAATTGGGTGGAGTGATGTTCTTCCCCATGGGGGGAATTCCCCATACTTTACTTATAGTGGGAGTTCATAATGTAGAGTGTTTCCAAGAGGTTCTTTAGTTTTTCATGTGTTTGTTATTTCTCATTCACTATTTATGGAAGATCTTATAAAAAATTAGAATGTTATCAGAACTATATTTAAGTGAGTATCAACATGGTGGCTAGGTTTCTTGGTCTTCCTAGTTCTTGATGTTGAATTTTCATGGGTGTTCCGTGACACTTTAGACCTTTCTAGGAGTATTGTTCTTCAAATTGAGGTCCAGAAGTTAGCTTTCATTCATAACATGTGGTAGTTTCAATTTTTTGGGTTTTAATTCCTTATATGTGGTATGGGGAACATGGTATTTGGATGGACGTGATAGGGAAAAATTCCCCAACAAGTGGTATTCGAACATTGATGTTGTTCTAGTGCATATTAGAGTAGGTTCTTGTTTTGGTTTCTTGTTTCAAAAAAAAAAACAAACTCAACCCAATCAGACCCACCCAAAAATCCCTAAAACCACTAAACTACCTTATATAATGTGGTTTTTTTTTCATTGAGTATGTTTATGTTAGGTGGTAGGGTCATTATTTTTTTAGTGGAGTTAACCCAACCTACACACACTAAGTATAAAGTATTTTATAAGCTCATGTTTTGTATTTTTATTTATAAAATTTAATTATTTTTAACTACATTTGGACATGAAAAATATTATTTTTTAAATGATTAGAGTTAAATATAGTGTTGTTAAAAAATTATTACTTTTTATAGTATGTTATTTAAAATAATTATTAATATTAAAATGTTATTGATTTTTATATGTTATTTTTTAATGTAATTTTATGGATTATTATAAATTTTTTCCAACCCAAACTGATCCAACCTTTAAACTACCTCATCATACCATGTTGAGTTTTATAGAAAAGTTCCAATTGGAGTGTTGAATTTGGGTTATTTTTTTCACCTACCAAATAAAGGCCAGATGAGATTTATCTTTAAACCAAAGTGACCCACCCATTTACACACCATTTGGTTTAGTGGGATTTTTTAAGATCATCAATGAATAGATTTTGGGTAGTATTGTCATTCCTAATGATTTCTACCTCCTTAGTTCCTTATAGGAGATCCTCATGGATGAAAATAGTGGTTGAGGCAAGAGATAATACCTTTGATATTTTGATTGACGGTTGGACTTAGTTCCTTACAGGAGATCCTCTATAGATTCCTTGGCATGTTTCTATATAATAGACTTGGACTTTAAGTGGTTATGAATTAAAACACTAAGAAAGTGGATTAGAGGGTCACACACTAAGTGTATTCAAAATCTTAGTTAAAATCAGTATTAAATTTAATAAGTTAGAATAAATAATATTTATTTAGGTTTTGATTGATCTCTAAGATTTAATCACATGTTTTTTAAATACTAAGTGAATAAAATAATAATAATAAATATTTATTTTCAAGGTTTTATGAATATAATATTTTTTATATTTATCGATGAATAATAGTGATATTTATTTATTAAACAAATAGTCATTATTCAAGGATTAGTAAATATTGAGGAGGAAAAGAGGACCATGTTTAATAGTTTGATTGAAAATAATATAAATGATATTTATTTATTCTTAGGTGATGCACATGTCAAGTGAATAATAATTATATTTTTATTATGACATGGGGTTCACTAATAAGTAAGGAATTATAAAGGGGATCATGTTCTAATTAAAAACCCTAGACCTACCTTTATAAATATCTAATTACACCACTTTCCTAATAGACACTTATTTTACACAATAGAAAGAGATAATATCTCTCAATCCCTATAGATAATTCTAGAGATCAAAAAGTGTGATCACTCCTCATTTTCTCTCAATCCATCAAGAGACCATCAAGAGTTCTTAATCCTAATAGAATAATTTTATTAAAATCAAACATGAATGATGCAAGTTATCAATATCGGCTGTGCTAGAACCCAATGATTATACGATGACATTCCAAGATTGTGGTGCACATGTAGACTATCGCTACAAGGATTATTAACTTAGATCCTTCAATGAAATGATGGTGTAACAAGATCGAATATACTAAATCATCAATAAATGAAGAATTACAAGTTTAGGTAATTCTATATCATCACATAAATTAATTATAAATTACATGTGAAGATCCTCTTATTCTGGTTCTGACATTTAATCAAGTTAATTAATCTACGATTTTCATTGGTCATGATGTCAATCACTATGTACAAAAACAATTATTCGTAAATTAATACTAAAAAATTTGATTTTTCATTCTATACAAGCACTTACACTAAGTCCGAAACCTAAAATTGGTATAAGAGCAGTCACATGTTTAATTTATAATTATTTATTGATCATTTATTATTTACATTCATTTGTGATTTATTTTACTTCAGATTGATTCATTCTTGAAATTAAAAAAAATCATATTTTATTCCCTTTCTTCATTATCATTAACATAACTAATAAAAAATTAAAATTAAAAATAAGAAAAATATGAAAATTCCATCTAAAGATACCAAAGGTTATTTTTGGGCAACATAAGAATACACAACATGTACCCTAAAACCACACATCATATACCAATGTATCTCATCTATATCTTGTGATAAAATATGATCAATGTGAGGAAATCAGATCAGTGATCTGATAAAATTAGATCAATGTATAGATCCAGATAGTCTGGTATACAGTTTAAAGAAAAACGAACCATGTAACATTATTACATGTAGTTTCATCCTCATGTCTTTATAATGGAGAAAAAAGAGGTCTAATCATGTCCTATATATGCTACATGACATGTTGACTAAAAAACTATTCAACTTCGAGGTCACACATCATGTAAGAACACCACACAATATCTATTGTAAACACATATGTGGAAAGGAAACACACCCAGTCCCCAAGGTGTGTTCTGTAGACATAGGAAAAAAACATCATTCCATGTAACCCAATACATTCCATGTAGTTTTATACAAATTTTGCACTCAATTTGATTTGGAAGAATAATTGATTATGTAATTAAACCTATTCACACATGTTTCATGTGTCGTTTATCTAATAATAAATTCCATTTAATAGGATTTACAATTATATATTGAATTAATTTCCATGTTAAATTCTAAAACTACAAGTTATGTATGGTATTTTATTATAGTGTATTCTACGCACATCAAGAGAATCACATGTAGTGTAATAAACATGTGCTCCATGTGTCATTTTTTTAATAGTACACACCATGTAATTACCTATCAGTCAATATGTGTTGGATCCTAAGGGAATTCAGAAGAAAAAGAATCATGTTAGGTATTTTGGGAGAGTAAATGTCATTTTATCCAAGTAAACTTATATAATTAATTAATTTTTAAATAAAATTAATATATTTAATTTGTTTAAAATTATGGATGATGTTAATTCAAGGATTCTCATATGGTATTAATATAAATTGAATTAATTGGATTAATTTGTGGTGTTTTATCTTAGTTAAAGAATGAATTGAAGTAATTGATAGGTAAAATACAAATTTACAATCATTTAATGTTATGTGGATGATGATGAGATTATCCTATCCCTACATGTGATTGGTTTATTTTAATTTATTATGATTAAATTAAAATTTATGGACTACATGTCATCCCATCATCCTTATTACATAAGGGCTTTCATTCCCACAATTTTTTTATGTAAACCCCATTTATCTAATCCATTGGATCCCCTCACTTGCGTGTGAGTAAAATATTATGTATGGATGGAGCTCCAAGGTGAGAGAAGGTGATCTGAGTATAAGAGCCACATAAAATACAATCGAGGCAATACATAGGATCCAAGGTGGAATTACACAACACAAACTGTAACGTTGCGACCTTAGTTACCCAGATTTGGTGCATTATTACATAAAATTGGCATGATACAAAGAATCATGTCCTGAAAGACCGATCAGTTTAGTAGCCTTAGAAGTACTAGATACATTCATAAGTTTTACATTACATCATGAAATGAAAACATCAACAACATTTTGTCCCCTTTTGAACACACTTATATCCTTAGACTATCCCTACAGGTCAACCATAAAATACTTCTTCACATCCTGGGAAAAATAAAACATAGGAAGGGGTGAGCTCAGATGCTCAGTATGGATAACAATATAGCAGAAACTTTCATAAATAAGCATAAACATTTAAGGCAATGTATAAGACTAAAAAAAGCCTTTTGAACTTAAACTTTAGCATAACATGGAAAAGATAAAATCAAATAATTCCATTTACTTATTCAAATGGATATTATACTAGTTGAATAATCACATGCAATATCAATATCCACCTTCATAATGATGGAATGCATAATACCAAACTTCATAATCACATAGTCAAGGCCTTGTGCCAAGACTACAAATAATATTTTTTCAAGGCCTTGTTCCAAGACACTAGTTTGTCTCATGATACCTACCGATGAATCGAGGAGCTATATCAGGCTCCACCCATCACTTACTAATTCCAATGCATTCCTCATATGAAAAGGTTTAAACATAACATAAACATTCATATTAAAACTAGAATACGAAATGTCAATACTTTATCCATAAACCATGAATGGTGTAAAAATCACACATCCACAATAAAACATATCACAAAAACTTCAATACAATATGGAAGTTTTGTATCATAATAAATCAACTTCAAACAAGCTTAAAATCCATCAAAGGATGTTGATATAGATGAAATCAAAACTTTTTTTAGAGAAATATCTCTTTATATTTTGAAATTATTTAAAAGTCATATAATTATAAAAGAAAACATTTATTTTGAAAATATTATTATAATCTTGTATGGGAAGCATCGACGATGATATAACAGCAGAAAATAGCCACACCCACCGTATAATTTAAAAAAAGACATTCTTACCTTAATTTTGTCGAAAAGGTCATAAAGTACCTTGTTTGGAAAATGACGGAAAGATTCATTTAAAAACATATATGGTAAAATAAGGGTATAAATGACTTTAACCCATAGTATAGTAAATAGTAAAAATGTTTTGAATTACATTTTTAAGAAAACATGGATGTGGATGATAAATAGGTCCTAGTAGATACTTACATAAAAACAACCTCGGATAAAAAAGAGATTGTGAAATTAACCCTTACCTTGTAATTTTCCTTGGTCGAGGGTATGTTAGCCTCCTGTATAATAGTTAAATCATTGTTATTAAATTATACAAAAACTATATACATAAATATGATATCATATATGATCCTCTAATATTGCTTTGTTAATAATATTTTAGTAATATCATCATTTCAGGTGTTAACTGATTCATTTTCCTTTATATGCTTGGTTACATAAGCCATGTTTTTTATGGATATGATGAATTTGATTCATATAAAAAATGATATTATGTTCATAAAAATTATTTTTAATCATAAAATGAAAATTATTCTTGAATGATTACGATGGATAATGAATCTCACCGCGTTCATGGAGACGGTAATCCGTACGTACACACGAGCGACAATATCATTATATTGATGGTGAAATAATATGTAATTGGATGATATATCATATATAAAAAATCATTAAAATGTTATATTTATTATTTAAATTAGTTATATTCATTATTATACCCATCCAAAATAATGAAGTGTTTGAATAACAAACTACACCACGACATGTAGACGGTAAGCCGTACGTACGCACATATGGTGACTTTGTCATTCATATGAAGGATATAATAATGAATATGGTTGTACCATTTTAATAACATCAAAGTATATAGAAGATATTGGAGTTATTATTTTTTAATGGAAACAACAAAGAAAGAAGAAGTGGAAGAAGAAAAGAACTTGAAAGAGGTGATGAAATATTTACCTCTTCTTCAGGTTCTTCCTTTTGATTTGATCAAAAGGGCTCCTTAGGTTAGACTTATTACCAAAGGATGGCCTCTATGATGAAGGGAGTAATTTTGGGAGGATATTTGGGTAGGTTTTGGCTGAGCCAAAAGGCTTTGGAGGTGTGAAATTAAGAGAAGGGGAAGTGGCCTTTTATAAGAGAGGTGAGGGTCACTTTAGGAAAAGCTTGAAATATTATTTTATAATAAAATAATTTTCGATTTCTAGTGGATCCAAAATGAATTATTTAGAGGATAAGGTAGGTATGAGTCAAAAATATCTCAACCAATAGGTTTTAGATAGGTTTAGATCATTATATTAACCTTATCTTTTAGATTTAACTCTTAGTTTAATAGTTTGACATTTACCATGTCTCTTTGTATTTTTATATTATATGGTTAATAAAATTACTATAACAAGACAATAGAACCCCATGTGGTTAATTATTAATATATATAACCTTATCTACATCCTTTTTTGGAATCTTATTTTTTTATGAATATTATATCAATTAATAATATAGTATTTGTTTTAAAAACTCAATTATGTCAATTTTGACACTATTTAGTATTTGATTTTATTGAAAGCCATAAAAACTTTATAACTTATAATAAAATTTATTTAACCAACCATAACATGTCATATTAACCTATAAAATTAGTGTAATTTATCATAAGTCTCAATTTACATTTATTTGGATATTTATAATATCAATTATTTTAACATTTCATTAATAAGGTAATTACTACATCATTATTGTGTCATAAATAAATTAAAATATTTAATGTATAAAAATTATAAATAAAATACCATTATGTATGAAATATTTTTATCTTTATAATAAATATTTATAGTCAAATTTATACTGTTCATATACCTATATTAAAAATGGTTTAGTTATTAAACTTTAAATTTAACTCTTTTAGCTCTTCATTAAATAAAATAATAATAAATGTCCTAATCTACTCCAAGTGGACAAAAGAGGATCATATTTTATTCCTAAGGTTGTTTTTGGTCAAATTATACTTATCCAGTAAAATTAGGACATGTTTTTGAAATGAAGTCCATTTTGAAAGATAAAATTTATAAAATTTCAAAAATGGGTATTACTATTCATAACATCTAGTTTGATTGGTTGTGGTGTGTTTGAACTAGAAGTTGCATAAAACACAAGCTGTTGTATTAATCAAAGGGAAATGTAATATGGAATCTTAGGGTGTTACATTCTCCCCTCCTTAAAATAATTTTTTCCTTGAAATTTATAGAATACTACTGCATAAAAAGATTCGAGTGGTTATTCATCATAAGTTCCTCGGGTTCCCAAGTTGCCTCTTCCCTATTATGATTTCTCCATAGAAATTTTACCAGAATATTCATTCAGTTTCTCAGCACTTGTTCTCTAGTTTCATGAATTTTGATAGGCTCTTCACAATAAGGCAAATCAGGTTCCAGTTCAATTTCCTCATAGGTGAGTACATGCGTTGGGTCTGGCATGTATTTTCTCAATAGTGATACATGGAACACATCATGAACTTTGGAGAGACTTAGAGGGATTTCCAAATGATAAGCTACAACTCCAATTTGTTCTAGAATTTTGAAAGGACCGATGTACCTTGGACTCAATTTACCCTTCTTACTGAAACGTATAACACCCTTCCATGGAGATACCTTCAAGAAAACATGGTCTCCTACTTGAAATTTTAAATCCTTACTTCGGTTATTGTCATAGGTGATGTGGGTTTGGATAACCTTTATATTTTCCATTATTTCATCAGCAAGTTCTGGAGCTACGAGTTTTATTTCACCAACATCATCCCAACAAGTTGGTGTGCAACATCTCTTTCCATTTAACGCTTCATATGGTGCCATCTGAATACTTGAATGTAAGCTATTGTTATATGAAAATTCTACCATGGGTAAATATTGATCCCACATAACTTGAAATTCAAGTTAGAAATATCTCAACGTGTCTTCTAAGGTTTGAATAGTATGTTCTGATTGTCCATCAGTTTGAGGGTGGTAGGCAGTGCTTAGATGAAGTTCAGTATCCGGGGCCTTCTGAAGTCTTTTCCAGAATCTTGATGTAAAATGGGGATCACGATTAGAAACAATCGATAGGGGTACTCCATGAAGTCTTAAAACTTCATTAATATATAGTCTTTCCATACGTTCAAGTGGTAAATCTTCTCTTATAGAAATAAAATGTGATGACTTGGTAAGACGATCAACAATGATCCATATTGCATCATTCCTTCCAGGAGTCTTTGGTAGCCCCATGAAAAAGTCCATAGTAACATTATCCCATTTCCACTTAGGTACAGGAAGAGGTTTCATGACTCATCCAGGTTGTTTCCTTCCAGCTTTCACTTGTTGACAAACCATAAATCTTGACACAAAATTAGAAATCTCCCTCTTCATGTTGTCCCACAAAAAATGTTCTTTCAAATCTCTATACATCTTGGTGATCCTAGGGTTTATAGAGAAATTGGAGCTATGAGCATCATCCAAAAATTATATTTTTAGATCAGGTATGTTAGGAACACAAAGTATCTTTCCAACTTTCAAAATTCCTTCATATATGAAGTCACTCAATCTCCCATCATTCACAGCTTTAATATTATTTTAAAATTCCTCATGATCAGTCTGAGAACTCTTTATCCTTTATAGTAAAGATGTTTTGGCAAAAATTTGAAAAAGTATTGATGTTTCACCTTCCATGGTTATTCCCATATCCATATTTACTAGATCTATGAAAAAATTATCCCTTTCAACCCTCATCTGGTTCAAAAATCCATGATCCTTTCTACTCAAAGAATTTTCCACCTTATTTTCCTTCCCCAGGTGGTAGTGTATGGTGCAATCATAATCCTTGAGTAGTTAAAGTCATAATATTTTCCTCATGTAGAGTTATTTCTGTGAGAAAATATACTTCAAACTCTTGTGATCAATATAAATCTCACATTTTTCACCATAGAGATAGTGTCTCCATATATTTAAAGCAAAGATTACAGGTGCTAACTCAAGATTAGAAGTGGGATAGTTTTTATCATGAATTTTTAGCTGTCGTGATGCATAGGCAATAACTCTATCATTTTTCATAAGGACACAACCAAGTCCTTTCTTTGTGGCATCACTATAAATAACAAACCCATCGTTCCCTGATGGTAGAGTCAAGATAGGAGCGTTGACTAATATTCTCTTCAGTTATTCAAAACAATTCTTCACAGTTTTTTGTCCAAACAAATTTAACCCCTTTACGAGTGAGCTTGGTTAATGGGTTATCCAATTAGGAAAAATTCTGGACAAAATGCCGATAATAACCTGCTAAACCAATAAAACTGCATACCTCAGTTATAATCATCGGTGCTGGCCATTCTTGGATTGCCATGGTCTCTGAAGGATCAACATAGATTCCATACTTAGAGATAATATGGCCAAGAAAAGAAATATTCTGAATCCATAATTCACACTTGCTAAATTTCCCATGTAATTCATTTCTTGTAAGAGTCCTTAGGATAATTCTCAAGTGATTTTCATGATCTTCATAGATTTTTGAGTATACCAAAATATCATCAATAAATACCACTATAAAGTCATCAATATATTCCCTGAAAACTATATTCATTATATCCATGAAGAAAAAGGGTGCATTAGTCAATCCAAAAGGCATTACTCTAAACTCATAATGCCCGTACCTAGTTTGAAATGCTATTTTCAGAATGTCTTAATTCTTCACACACAACTGATGATATCCAGATTGAAGGTCAATATTTGAAAAATATTGAGCACCATGAAGTTGGTCAAATAAATCATCAATGCGAGGTAGGGGATACTTGTTCTTTATTGTTATAGCATTGATTTCCCTATAGTCAATGCACAACCTCATAGACCCGTCTTTATTTTTTTTTAAATGGAAAGGGGCTCCCCATGGAGAAACACTAGGGTGAATAAATCCCTTGTTAATCAATTCCTCTAGTTGTTTCTTTAGTCCCCCTAATTCCACAGTGGTCATTCTATAAGGGGTCTTCGATATGGGCCTTGAACCAGGAATTAAATCTATAGAAAACTCAATTTCTCATTTTGGAGGATGTCCAGGTAAATCCTCTAGAAACACATCAACATATTATTGCACAATAGGTATGTCCTCTATTAGAACATTCTTTTCCTCACCTATAGTTATTTAATTTTCTTCATCCCCAATAATTAAATTTAGTAGATCTAATAGGGGGGATCTAGATAAGAATTAGGTGGTGAAGTTTCTTCTCTAAAGATAAGGTAATCCTTATCATCATCAAAAATTGTAACCTACTTCTTCTTAAAATAAATTTTCACATCATGGTCTGAAATCCAATCCATTCTGAGGATTATATCAAATTCAATCATGGGTATGACGATGAGATCAAAAGATAAAGAACATTTATATTCCTTAACAGGAACTGATTCACAAAAATTTATTGCGATGATACTTCCCTTAGGTGTTTTGACTGATAAATCCCTTGTTAATTTAAATTGAAAATATCTAATTTTCTTAGAAAACTAGGAAGATATGAAATAACGCGATGATCCAGAATCAAATAAAGCATTGGCTAAACTTGAGGAAACCACTAAATTACCTACCACCGCATCTTTCAGAGCTTCAAACTCAGCAGTAGTGATCGCATAAGCTTGGCCTTGATCCCTTAGCCTTTTCTAAGGTAAGTTCCCTTGGTTATTAGGACATTCATTTTCATAATGCCCCTTTTCTCTACAATTGTAGCATTCAACATTGACAACCTCTTTTTTCCCCTTGTAATCATGAGCTTGGTGGCCTTTTTCACCACACTTGTAACAGACTCCCATTCCCTTTAGGAAAGTACCATGGTGTTTCTTCCCACATTTACCAGAGGATGGATATTAAACTTTTCCCTTCTTCCCCTTATTTCCATTTCCATAGTGTTCAGCAGATCTCTTCTTCTCTTTCTTTTCTTTGAAGTCGTAAGACTTAGAGAATTCATTTTCTATCTTGATAGCACACGAGACAATATATTTGTACGATGAAAAGGATTGTGAGACTAATGATTTATGGAGAAATGGATTTAAACCATCAAATAATTGATCAATATTACTCCTTGGGTTACGTATATAATCTGCTGCATGTCTTTCTAACCTTGTAAAGTTAACCTCATACTTTGCGACATTCTCATCCTCCTTTTTCCTCAGACTCAGAAATTGTCTTTCCATATCCGGTTAATGGTCATAAGAAAAGTATTTTTCTAAGAAAATTTCTTTAAACTCCCTCCATTCCATGTTTGATATTTCTTCATCTTCATTTGTGTTTTGGATTAATGACCACCATTGATCTGTATCTCCCGTGAGGCGATAAACTGCCATGATAACTTTTTCCCTTTTGCTACTCCCCAAAGCATGAAATATATTTTCTAAGGAATTTATCCATTAATCTGATACTAATGGATTTTAATCCCATTTAATGTTGGTGGTTTTTTCCTCATGAAGTGGTCTAACATTTATCCTCTGTGTTTTGGATCAAGGTGCTCCATACGAGCAAGGTTATTATTCATAACCTGAGTGAGTTGTCCCAGTATGGTGATAAGATGATCAATACCTGTTGCTTCACCAGATCCACTATAATTATCTTGAGTAGGAGTGAAATCTCTACATGGATTACGTGCGTTGATACAATTTCCATTCTTTCAACTAGGTGCCATTTCTAAACAATGGAATACAATAGATTAGTTTATGAACCACAATACATAATTATGAACTTGTAAAACACTTAACATAAATTGAAAAGTTTATAGATTTAGGGATGGGTCTAAAACCTCTCAACCAATAGGTTTTATATAGATTTAGTTCATCATATTAATCTTATCTTTTATATTTAACTCTTAGTTAAATAGTTTGACATTTACCATGTCTCTTTGTATTTTTATATTATATGGTTCATAAACTTACTATAACAAGCCAAGAGAACCCTATGTGGTTAATTATTAATATATATAACATTATATAAGTCCTTTTACCAAACCTTATATTTTTAGGAATATTATATCAATTAATAATATAGTATTTGTTTTAAAAACTCAATTATGTCAATTTTGACACTATTTAGTATTTGATTTTTTTGAATGCCATAAAAACTTTATCACTTCAAATAAAATTTAATTAACCAAACCTAACATGTAATATTAACCTATAAAATTAGTTTAATTCATCATAAGTCTCAATTTACATTTATTTATTTATTTATAATATCAATTATTTTAATATTTCATTAATAAGGTAATTACTGCATCATTATTGTGTCATAAATAAATTAAATTATTTAATATCTAAAAATTATAAATAAAATACCATTATGTATGAAATATTTTTAGATTTATAATTAATATTTATAGTCTAATTTATATTGCGTGTATCCCTATATTAAAAATGGTTTAGTTATTAAACTTTGAATTTAATTCTTTTAACTCTTCTTAAAATAAAATAATAATAAATGTCCTAATCTAATACAATTGGACCAAAGAGGATCATATTTTATTCTAATTTTGTTCTTGGTCTAATTATACTTATATAATATAATTAGGACATGTGTTATGGTAATTATGATATCATTTTTACCCTTAATTACCATATTTACTTTTAACCGTGGTAAATAAAAGTCAAAAGTTACTATTCACCAAAAATTATTTTTATCTTATTGAACCAAAATTTACTTACTGATATTAACCAATTCTATCTGATTTTGTAAATTCAACTCACAGAAGTAGTAAAATTAAGTTTTATGCAAATTTGTAAATGCTCCTAGAAGGTGGGTAAAAGCCGATAAAAAGTTCAATAAAATTTTTATATATATAAATTTATTATAAAATGACTCCAGTGAATTATATTAAACTTATATATGTATTATGTATCTATTTTGACCTAAAATAAATTTAAATAAAAAAAATTATTTAAATAAAAAATTTGGTTTTAACCATTAACATAGTGTTTTTCACTATTCATCAAAAATTGAAAGTTTTCAGAAAAATACAAAAAATTCACCCTAAGATAATTTCGATATTCCAAATCCAAAAATTAAGTACATTTTGAAAGATAAATTTTTTAAAATTTCAAAAAGTGTCTATTACTATTCATAATGGCTAGTTTGATTGGTTGTGGTGTGTTTGAACTCGGAGTTGTGTATAACACAAGCTATTGTATTAATCAAAGGGATACATACCATGAAAGATTGGGGTGTTACACAAACCAAGCTATGGCTCATGTTATTTTTCCCCTAGGGTCAAGGGTTAGTTTATCATCCACCAAATAAACTAACCATTATATAATCTCATGATGATGCCACTTATATTTTATTTTTATCAGTTTCTTGGTTGATTATTTTTGTTTGTGGATGATACATGATCACTTAACAAATAAAATAAATAGAAAGTAAGATGGAATAAAAGAAAATCAGATTATGTGTAAACTTTATCAAACATGGTTAATCACTTAAGTAAAATCCACTTAATATCATCAAGGTACATGATAATATAAAATGGAATTTTATGTATAAGGATGAAAATCCATCAACTAAAATATTAATTCAGTATATCCTTCCATTACTTAAGTTAAGAGTAGAACCCATAGTTTAATGTTCTTGATCAACCAAAGTTGGGGTGCTTTCAATTACCAGGTAACTTTTAGCTTAAAGTCATAGGTTGACTTAACTTAGTTCACATCAAGGGTTGACTAACCTAGCAAGAATTTTTGTAACTGAGAGGAAAGGGTTGGGGAAATATTTATCCAGGTTTTTAAGATTGGGGAGTCCACTCAGTAGATTGAATAACTACGAGTTAATGAAGTTGTAAAATTACGCCTACCTAAAACCCTTCAATTAACATGTTAGGACCAAGTCTGGGTTATGATAAGGGAATATGGGTCCTTGCGACTAGAGTATCTATACAACTAGATATTCTAAAACTAATGGTGAGGGATATTAGGTTTCAATAAAATAGTGGGAAATTAATATGATTTAATTTTATCAATATGATTTGGTAATCAAGGAAATACTAATTATATGATGTCAATTTATAGAAATGGAAAATAAAATGAATTCAAAAATATCACTATGATCCTTACTAGATAAGGATAATCTTTCCACTTATATGAATTTCTAGGAATGGTATAGGCACTTACATGTTATACTGTGCCATGAACATAAATTATATGTGCTGGAAACCTCACTTCCTGATTCACTTGATAAAGAGGCTAGCGAGGAATAGGTATCTCTCTACCTAAAACACGTGGAAGATGCAATGGATGTCCAGTGTTTCACGATATTCTCCATTTTCAGTGAGATTCTAAAGAAATATGAGGACATGGATACATATAGAATCATTTATAACATTTATGATCTCTATCCGGAGAAGGTGGGATAGGAGAGATATGATATCTCTAATGCATTGTTCACATGCAATATTGGAGATTCGGTTCCAGTTGTGCCTCATGTAGTCAAGATCATGGGATATATAGAACTTTTAGATATCTTGTGGTTTAATATCCTTGATGAGTTTCACACTGATCTCATTCTGTCCACACTACCTAAAACCTTCACCAGTTTTATTCTGAATTATAATATGAGTAATATCTAAAAGTCTCTTTTAAAACTTCTTACTTTTATTCAAAAAGTTTATAAATACATGGGGTGTGACAAACCCATAGTCCTTGTGGTGAATAATAATAGGAAGAATAAGGTAAAGGGTATGGAGACTCATTCCATGTATAAATATCCATAACATTGTCCTTCCAAGAAGAAGAATAACTAGAGGAAATCAAATTAATAAAATTTTGTATGTTTTGTATATAGAAATCAAGGCCACTAGAAGAGGAACTAAAACCATACAAATAAGTAAGTGGAATTATCAGGTGTTGTTCGTTATCGAGTGTAATATTTTTATATCAACATTTTGGGTATTATATACTACATGTAGTTATCAAATTTTTATAAAAATATAGTAACCAAGTATATTAATAAAGGTCTCTAGAGGTGATGTGGATATACGAGATGCTAATGGAGTGAGGAATGCTCCTCTAGCCATTAGAGACTACCATCTCACAATTCTAATGAGATTTATTTTTTCTTTTAAATAACTATTATTATGTTTTTAGTGTTACCAATAACATAATTTATGTTTCTTATTTAGACATAGATGGATTTATTTTCAATTTTGGAAATAAGAGTTTCTAATTTTATAAAGATAACATATGTTATGGTATTAAACAACTGAATAATAGTCTTTATGCATTAAATTACAAAAACCAAATATTGGAAATTTATAATTAATCAAATTCAGATGAATCATTTAACATTTGGTTATGGTATCACCACCTTGATCCCATAAATGAGAAACATTTGACAAAGATCTATTAAGATGGTTATTTAGAACCATTTGAGATTAAACCACTTGAAAGATGTTATTCTTGTTTATAAGGAAAGATGACCAAACCAAATTTTTTTGGTTAAGTTGAAAGGTCTATAGAGCTACTAAAATTGGTAAATATTGATATTTTTGGACCTTTTTAAGTAGAATCTATAGGTGGATTCTCATACTTTATTACTTTTACCAATGAATTGAGTAGGTATAGTTACATTTACCTGATGAGGTATAAGTATGAATCCTTTGAGAAGTGTAAGGAATTTAGGAATGATGTTGAGAATAAATTTGGTAAGAAGATAAAGAAGCTTTGATCATATCAAGGTGGTTAATATCTTATCCAATATTTTATCAAATTTATATAGGATTATGGGATTTTATCTCAACTCACTCTTCCTTATACATCATAGTGGACTGGTGTTATAAAATATAACGCATATTTTTTATTAACTATAGTTTGATAACCATAAATGAAAAATTTCATTTATATATTTGGTTTCATAAGTTATTATAGTATTGAATATGTTTGTGTGAACCATTACAATGAGAAATGAATTCATATCCCAACTTATTTGGAAGGATCATTCACGTAACACCCATTGTATTTCTTATTAACATCCAAAAAATGTTCCATCTAGGAGACTTGGTGCCTTAATTTTTTTGTCTACATTAAATAGAAATAAATAAACAATTTAATATATTCAAATTATAATACTGTCATGTAAATATTTGAACTGATGAAAATAATACCACAGTGGGTCAGTTTCTTGAAAAAATATTTGAACCAATAGTGTGGGAGATGATTTGCTTCGCTTGACTTGATAAATTTTTTCTTGAAAATTCCTGAAATAAATAACAAGTAATTTAATAGTAATTTATGCAATGTCATCACCTTTTTATGTACATGTATATATGTAAAATGAGATTAATATAATAATATATTCTTCATATCATGTGCTTCTCATGGTGATGGATATCAACAAACACTTTCCACAACTCTCTGGGTACCCTTTCAAATACCTTATCATAATGCTACTAAGTGGTCAATGATGTATCATTGAATTTATTCCACAATATCTATTTAAAATCTTTCCATTTCGCACTAAAATTTTTAAATGTCCACTTTCACGTGATAAGATCAACAATGGTAAAGTGTAATAAAATATGTAAAACAAGATTCATTTTTAAAATATTATAATTTAATTAAATAATGACATTCAATTGAGTCACAATGTATTAAAATTACCTCCACATAGGAATAAAATACTTCATTATTACAAGATTTAGGCATATGACTCCAATTAGGATATATAATTGAAAGGGTCACCAAAATAGCCACCAACTCGCCTAGAATCTGGCCAAATATCCCCACAACATCATCTGTGGGGACCCCATAACAATCAAAGGGGACAACTATCTTCAATACATTCAGATTCCACATATATAAACTATTAATATTTGTCTCAATAGTAACATTGATTCAATATTTTATGAAAAAATTATTTGTTAGTGTAAAAAGGTAAAATAAATCTATTAACATTAAAATTTGTACCAATAACCGAAACCCTCAAATATCCTCAGGAAGAAATAGGAGGAACTAGATGTTTGCTCGTTATAGGGTTTTCGTGTGCTGAACCTACTGAATTAGGAGGCAGTGTGCCAGATGCTGTTGGGAGGGAGACAAAGGGTGTGTCAGATGATGATGGGATAGAGATAGAGGGTGTAACACATGCTGGTGGGAGGGAGATGGAGGGAATCCAATACTATATAGTGAGGGACCTTGAGGGATCATTGGGAGACACTAATGATGTCTATATGGTTAGGGTAACATCAAATAGGAGTTGACTGTAATAATTTAATCACATATTCTTTGGCATTCCTCTCATTTAAAAAAGTAAAAAAAACCTCATAACATATATTTTTAAAGATTCATGTAGAAAAAAATTAGAAATGATAACAGATGCACAATACTGAAAAACATAATATACACAGGTATGTTAATGAATGATTGAAGATACAAAAAATATAACACTTACTTTTTTGAAATTAAATAACCGATGCATAAAAATAAATTTAAACATGATAAAAGATCCAAATTTCTGGAATGAATAGTATATAACATAGGTAGTTGATAAGTTAATGGATGACTAAACATACAATCATTTTTTTCTTCAATCATGTTATTATCCTATGCTATCATTACTAATTCTACTTTATTGAGCCTTTTAAGAATAATATTTTCAATATCATTATGGAAAAATAAGTCAAATTCTTATTGTTTATGGGATTCAATGTCATATGTCAAATATTCCACTTCATCACCCATATCATACAAGTCTCTTTGTTTTACGTGCACAACTATACTCTACCATTAATCCATGACATCTTACACATAATATACCATTTTCACTTGCGATGAGAAGATATACATACCATGTACTTCATGTTCAATGACATCCATAAAGAAATATAAGTTCAAAAAAGTAAATTGAAAGGAATATCTTTTAATAGCCCTAATAATATCGACCCACTTTTATTTGAATAAAAAAACTAAAAAATGATCGTGGTAGATTAATTCGATAATATTAGTCAACTTTCAGTTGTATCCCAATTCAAAAATATATGATGACATAAGAAGAACCATTGTTTACTATAAGGTAGTCATTTAGACTCAAAATCAATGTTACAGATAGGATAAGACAAACCCATGTAATTGTTCTAACCAGATAAGTTCCCAAGTCCAGGGAAGACACTAATGATCCATATTAGAGTATCATGTATTTTGAACATTATTCTAGAAGATGCATTATACGTCTCAACACTATTGCTCTATAACTCCTGCAATTATTTAATTACAGGCTACAAGTATACATCTATATCATTTCTAGGAATTTTTTATAGGAATACTCATCAAAATGATAAAGGATATTTGTTTCATACACATCCAAAAAGGTATATTGTAAGGGATCAAAATAACTGAAAAAATGTTGTGACTGGTACTCAAAGACCCAAATGGTTTGAATCCATTGACATCTAATCACAATCTCACATTTCCAGTATTAGATTAGAAATATAGATGTAATGAATCTAAAGTATTCCATTGTTTTTAATCTCTTGGATGTCATATTAACCCATCACTGTTATTATCTATATAATTCTACATTAAGTGCTCAACAATTTTCATTTACATGAATAATCTTTATAATTAAGGTTTTAATGAGAAGTTACACAAAACATTTTATAGGTGTGTTATTTTTATGCTTCTTCATAATATCATGTTGATTCAGACTTCCAAAATTACCCATTTACTTCTATCTAGAAGATGGATATTTTTTTCACTCCAGTTTACTTCAATCCTCTCTCTAATAAAGCATACAATCATTGAGACAAGTAGGTATTTTTGTATAATTTAGACTAAGATTGTTATGTTTTTTTCATATTAAAAGAATAATTAGGGATCTTAACTTTAGTAAATGCGTCATGCAATAATTCCAATATCATGAAAATCACCTTATTTATAATTCTGTATCGGAATTTGAAATGGTACAACTTAAGAAGAAATGAAAGTTTTGAATATTTTAGACATCCTCCATACAACTCTTGATTTCCATAATCAACTAAATAATGAAACACAATTTTCTACTCAGTAAATTTATCTATTACATTATTATCCACAACATCAGGAAGAAGATCTATTATTATGTTACATTATTGATTTGTTTTTCCTATAGTCCTAAAAACATAATTTTTCAAGTTAATATTTACAGCACCCTCAACTGTTTGTACTAATATGTTTTTGATACTGATAATTTTGTCCTACAATATTTAACAAATAGTTTATAAGGTTATGAATTCCATTGTCTATTGTCGATGAAGTTATGATCTCATTCTATTGACTAACATTAGTGCTCAAACTTTCTATGATTTTTGATTCTCCGTTTAAAATAAAAAAACATATTAACTAGGGAATTAATTTAATATAACGTGTTCATAAAATTCAATTTTATTCAACCATCAACTAAATTAAAATTTAGGGCATGAAAATATTATTTTTCCATCAATGGGTTGATTGGAAATTGAAAAATCTAAAAAATCTTCTAAACTCTTAGCATACCGGGGTGTGTTCTTTAGTAATGTGATCCATATTTTCTCCATATATCACAAAGTTCCTACACTTTGATAAAGAAAATTAAAATACATAAGAAATTTTATGTCATTTAAAGAAAAATTTCTAATTTAGTGGGACAAGAATATTGATCGACTCATCCACTATATCTTATGACGCCAGAATCATGAATTTGTTTTTGGGAAGTTTCATATAACATGTTCTATTAATAAATATTTTCTAAAACATAAATTATCTTCATTTATAATTCAATAGAATTAAATTCCATCACATTTCTTTAACTATAATTTAATCTCATCTTATGAAAACTTCTAAACATCAATGCATATAATTATATTGAAAAATGTGCTAAATTTCATTTAGGTTTTCTTTAGAAAAATAAAAATAAATTCTATTCAAAATTGTTACATTTTTTTATTAATATATAATAGAAGAATGAATTTTTAATTGATTTAATAAGTGTATATTTGTGTTAACATAATAATAAAACACTAATTGAAAATTGATTATCACACTTATCACATATGACGAGTTAATTCTATATTTTTTCACAACATACCTCAAGTTACAAAACATTTACTCAAGTTACTCTATATAAAAAATAATATGATGGATTTTAATTGAGTTAATAAGTGATGATAAATATAAGAATAACACTGAAAATAAGTTAAAACTTCTTACAAAACTTATCATATATGATGAATTAATTGAGTGTATTTTCATAACACACCTTAAAATATAAAAAAAATCAGTTAAGATGCTTTATTAAAAAAATTATATAGATTTTTAATTGAAAGTGATTTCATATGGGAAATAGAATTACCTAGTAACACTGATGCTGTGATATTTTAAATGATAGAATGAGGAAAGGAGGGTAAATGATTGGTATAATGATAGGGGGAGAGGGATCCGTAGGGAGAAAGGGGAGAGCAACACACTATTAGGGGGAAAGAGGGGTGGCCAGTATGATGACAGGGGGAAAGGGGGATGATAAAGAAGCATGATGGCATGGGATGAGGGATACATAGGGGAAAGAGGAGAAATGGTGATTTTGAGGTTGGTAGTGAGGGAGAGAGTGGATATAGTGAGCGGGGAAGTGGTGATGGCGTGGGGAAGGGCATGGGGGTGGGGGAAAGTGGGGAGAGGGATCAAGGGAGGTTAGAATCATGTTTATTTTAATTTTAGTAAATATTTAGTGTCGGTTTTTAAAAAACCACCACAAAACAGCCACTAAACCTTGATTTTGGTGTGGTTCGACCTCCTCCCCACATCGATCTAGATTTATCCCCATTTTTATATGCTATAAACCCATAATCACACATAGAATAGTTCCTTATATCATGATCCTCATCCACTTTTCCTACTCTGAAACTCCCATATCCTCTTATCCCCTTCGTTGTGTACACGTGTTTCTCCTCGTTCATCACCCTTTAATTTTCATGTGATTATCATAGGTGAAGGACCTCTCATGTTTCTACCCCCAACCCAACGCGACAAGGGATAATGTGACATGATGTTTTTTGTTTTGTCATGATGAATGTTTCTTATTTGGTCCTTAAAGGCCATCTCTTGGCCCCTTTGATCCATATTCAGTTGGGATTTTAGGCCATCATAATTTGAGTCTTTAGGCTAAGTAATAATTAGTTCCTTTGGGTTATATAAGGGTTCCATATGAACACAATTAAAAAGTGATTTCTTTACTTAATAAAAAGGAGTTCACAACATGTTTTTATTATTTAGAATTTTATCATAAGTTTCAAAAGGTGAAAAAATATTTATTTTATTTTTTGTCTATTTAGTTATTTTTTATTATGAAAAAATATCTATGATCCAAAATAAAAAAGAAAATTTAAACATAAATAATAACCCTAATAGCTCTCCCGTGTTTCCTCCCCAACCCCTGTACACTGGTGTTGTTTTGTACTCCCCACCACCTCCCCAGATTGATATGTAGTACTTCCCATTTATCTACATGGTTGACTCACAACAATGCACACAAGAGTTCCTTGTATCATGATCCTCATCCTATTTACCTACTCCAAAACTCTCATATCCTACTATATTATTTGTTTTCCATGCTCTTTTCTCCTTGTTTGACACCCTTCCATTGCCACGCAATTACTGGAGGTGAAGGAATTCCCATGTTCCTACCCCTATCCTTTTATGGAAGGTGTCAATGTTTTTATTATGATCAATAATAATATTATTTTTTTAATTTTGTTTTAGTATTTTTATAAACCAATCCAACCTATATAAGGGGATCACAACATGTTTTGATTATTTATAATTATTTATCATAATTTTTAAATGGTGAAAAATAAAAAATCTTATATTTTCATTCAGGTTGGTTAATTTATTTTTCACCATAAAAAATTCATATTTTTCAAAATAAAAAAATGTAAATATAAATAATAACCCTAATCACTCTACCATGTTTCCTCCCAACCCGCATACACTGGCCCTGCCTTTTACTCCCTACCTTCTCCCCACATCTTTTTTCATTGCTCTCAATTTCTATATGTAGTTGACCCATAATCAAACATGGTGTAGTTCCTTCTATCATGATCCTAATCCGCATTTACTATTTTTAAATCTCCTATCCTCCTATAACCTTCATTCTATATGTGCATTTCTCCTCATTCGACACCCTTACACTATCATGCGATTACTAGAGATGAAGGACCACTCATGTCCCCCCCAAATGTGACAAGGGGTGGTGGGATGTAAAGCCTATGGTTGAGGCCTGATGAATACTGCTAAGTTGGTCTTATAAGGTCATCTCTTAGGGCCTTTGATGCATATTTAGTTGGGCTTTTAGGTCATCATCATCTGAGACTTCAGGCCATGTAATTCTTAGGGAATTTGGGTTATATAAGGGTTCTGACTCAACAAAATTAAATAGTGATTCCTTTACTAAATAAAAAATGGGATCATGACATATTTTGATTATTTATAACTATTTATAATAAGATTTAAAATGTGAAAAATAAAAAAACTCTTATTTTCATTCAGGTCAGTTTAGTTATTTTTTATCATGAAACAAAAAAGTCTATGTCGCAAAATAAAAAAAATGAAAACATAAATAATAACCTAAATCACTCTCTCATGTTTCCTCCCCAACCCTCACACACTGGTGCCAATTTTCACTCCCCACATCCTCCACACATCTGTTTACACTAATCCCCATTTCTCTATGTGGTTGAACCATAGTCGTGCATGCTTTAGTTCTTTCTATCATGATCTTTATCCAATTTACCTACTCTATAACTCTCATACCCTCCTATACCCTTCATTATGCATGTGTGTTTCTCCTCATTTGGAATCCTTACATTGCCACATGATTACCGGTGGTGGAGGACCACTTGGGTTCCCATACACAACCTTTTTTAGTAGGTGTTGATTCCCTTTACATGATCAATAATAATATTATAATTTTAATGTTGTTTTAATATTATTATAAACAAATGAAAATGTTCTATGGGGATTTAAACATGTTTCAGTTATTTAAAATTATTTATCATAAGTTTTAAAAAGTGCATAATAAAAAATACCTAATTTTAATTTATTTCAGTTTAGTTATTTTGAATCATGAAACAAAAAAGTATATGTTCCAAAATAAATAAAAAACGAAAACATAAATAATGAACCTATTTGTTCTATCATGTTTCCTCACCAAGCCTCACACGATGGTTCCACTTTGCACTCCCCACCTTCTCCCCATATTGATCTGCAATCCTCCCCATTTCTCTACATGGTCGATCTGCAGTCACACATGCTGTAGTTTTGTCTATCACAATCATCATACACCTTACCTACTCTGTAACTCTCCTATCCCACCATCCTGTTAATTTTTCATGCATGTTTCTCCTCATTCAACACCCTTATATTTCCACACAATTATCATAGGTGAAGGACCACTCTATTGATCAGAGTAGATTATATGTGGGGTTGAATTTAATTTTAAAAATAAAGTGATAAAATCAAATGAAAAATTTAAAATAAAAAAATTTCTATATGATAAAATAATAAATTGATTAATTCAACCCATATTAATGATAATATCAAAGTTGATTAATCATTTAAGGATAGTGGAAAAAATACACACCCAATTTATTCACTTTATTTGTATCAATATTTGGATGATACATTGCAGAAATACAAAGAGAGACTAAACACAAGTGATAAAGAGTTAAGAAATATCAGACAAGGTTCCCCTATGTTTCCACCCCTAAATTGGAGAGATATGTCTTATTAAGACCTTCCCTTGATTTTAATGTAAATCCAAGAACCATGTTCCTTGGTTTTAATAGAAATCCAAGAACCACATCCATTTCTTTTAATAGATACCCAAGAACCAATATTCCCTTGGTTTTAACATAAACCCAAGAACCATGTCTCTTACTTTGTAGTTATGAGCATCTTGCAAAGATAAGATAAGAAGAGATGATTTTCTTGGTGAGAATCCTTTGAAAATATGGTTTTATATATCTCTTGAAGGATTTATACAATTAGAGAGAGATAGATAGATAATAAGGTGAGATACATAGATATAGAGAAAAGAAGGATTGAACCTTGAGATAAGGGCTTGAGGAATTATAGCGAGGCATCGATTCAATTCAAGAGTTGTTGCACAAGTTAATTGATTAGATCCAATTATCCTTAATCCTCTATTTGTATCCTTCAAAAGGTTTCAAAACATTCAGGAATCCTTTATGTGAATTGAATTATAAGTGTATTTCCTTAATGACCACTTTGAACAAATTAAATTATTCCTCAAAGATCCTGTTCCGATTCCACAGGTTACCCGATAGCCTCCACCAGGTAGCCGATGGCCTACCTAACAGTGACAACTTCTAGAACACTCCCATAAGTTACCTGATACACCTCTATTGGTTGGCCAATGTATTACTTCTATTTATGAGAATTATTTTCTTACTATTGGCTATCTGATGGCACTGCACCAGCTAACCAGTATTTCCTACTACAACAAGTACACTACCAAGGCTTTCCAATTTCCTTCAAAAGTCTTCAAAGGTTGTTCTAACATCCTTACACGAATTTAATAAGTCTATTGATAATTTAAATCAAGAATGAAAAATAATTCAAAGTAAATTAAGATTTAAGAGATCAAGATATTCAACATGATAAAGGGATTAATATAATGATATTAAATATGAAACTCCCCTTTTGAGATACAAAATTATTTACCCTTATGATCCAATAAAACAATTTTTAAAAAACTTCTCATACTTTTAAATAAAAAACACCTTAAAACTTACCTCCCTAAAGTCTCTCCCCATTTGTGATTATCAAAAAGTAAAATAAATAAGTTAAAATAAGGTTTAAAGAAAAAGGATAATTTCATTAAAGATAAAACTATTAAGACATGAAAAACTATCTCCCCCTTAATTATTACCATTAACTAAAAAACCAATATTAGAGAATAAGCATGAAAAATAAAGACAATCATAAGATAGTAAATCATATGAGACGATTAAATGTTAAAACACTTAAGATCACACCATCTAAATTACAAAGTAAAAGATAATAGTGGATCTCAAGATTTCAAAAAATATTTTGAAAAAAAGTTTTAAAAAATAAATATAAAAAGATTTTTTTTTTGAAAAAACAATTTATGCACTTTAAGGATTAAGAAAAAAAATACACGAGAGAGAGAGAGGATATATTTAAAAAAATATCAAGAGATAAATAAAATTAAAAATAACCAAAAACCTTTTTGCAAGTATATTTGTCCAAAATTTACCAAAAAAGGTAAAATTTATGCTCCCACTCAGTTGGAACATTAAAAAAAGATCTCAAGAAGGAAAATGATTGATCAATATATTAAAGGGTTGAAACACCATGTTTATTGAGAAGCCACTAAATTATAAATCAATGATGATTGATGGAAAATACTTACCAAATCTCAAAATAAAGTTCCTTTTGTAATGTAAACACCCTAACCCTAATATCTTAGAGATGATGGTAAATTTATTACATTAGCATTAGATTTAAGAGATCACATCCCAAAGGACTGAATATTTTAGCAGTCTTGGTAAAATAGATATATTCTTGATTCTCACATTATATTTAAAAACCTAAAATAAAACATAGTATTTTCTTTGAGAACACCATTATTACCTTCATCATATCCTTGAATACCAATCATAATAAATTTCTTATCATCCCGAGGAAAGGAAATATAATAAAGGGGTGATCTCAAATTATTAGAAAGGGAATAAATACAATGAAAGATAAATAAGCCATGAATAATATGGATGGAATAAATAATAATAAAATAATTACATATAAATAATCACATGAGCTTAGAACTTAACCAATATTTTCATAACTATTCAAATAATCACATGGACATCAATAATTGATTTTACAATGATGGAATATATAATGTAAGACATATTAAAATTCCCACTAAGTCTTCGTTTCAAGACATATGCATAAATGGGTAAGGTCTTGGCCAAATAACCAACCCATTTTGTCTTATGAGACATATTGATGCATCAAAGAGCTTTGTAATTTTAAGCTGCACCTGTCACTTAAGAAGTCCAATTCATTCATAATATAAATAAAAAATAAAACTTAATAAAAATTCCTTAAAATAAATAACCATCCATATTAGAATAACTAACATAAAAAATGTCAATACATCCCCCAGTCAAACTAATCATAAACCATCCAAGGAAATATGGTGGATGATATCATTTATAAGGACTTGGGTATAAAACATTACATATTCTAGTGATTTGAGACTAGAATTAAATTTATTTTAACAAATATCTTTTAGGTTTAGAGTTTTAGAGAATTAGTAATAATACTTAATAACTTGTATTCATAAAAAAGTGGTTCATAGATATCAACATCTTATCACACTATACCAAACTTTTCATATTCTATATTAAGTCTTCAACATATTCCATAAAATTATTCATGAGTTTCAACTTGACTTATTAATTTCCCTTACCCATACTTAAACCTATAAAAAACATTTTAAAAATGTGGAATGAGAATAAAAATATTAGTAATGTACATAAAAAATAAATAAATAAACCTTTAGTCCATGAACAAAAACATTTTCACAAAGTTATAACTTTTACCCATAAAACATAAGCTCTTTAGCTTACCATATGAAATCACAAGTTTAATATAAAACCCATAAAAAGTATAAATAATAAAGGTAACTTGTGAAATCATTGTCATATCAATCTTACATATATTGTATCTCTCACAGATACACAGGGATTAACCTTCATAGTTACATTTGGAATAACCACCGTAGTATATTCCCTTAATCTCTTAGAAGAAACCTAATCGGTTAAATTCATCCATTTAACTAATGCATTAGAGAGCTATAATGGGATCACTCACCCTTAGTTTATCAAAAAACCACCCATCCTCATAAAACATTACCAAGAACCATAACATAATCATAATGAATAAAGCTTAAATAAAAGAATCATTTTTGAGGAAAATAACTTTTCCATTTTGAAATCACTTTTCATTTTTACAAAGCCGCACACTCATAAATGAAAAAATTTTATTTGAAAATAAAATTCAAAAATTTTTAAGTAATATTTAAAAAATTAAGTCATCATGAAATCAGGAAAACCCATCAATTTTGTATAAGTTAAAAAAACATTCATTTGGGATTTTATAAAAATAAACATTAAAAGAGTATTTTAAAAGAAAATCCTTTACAAAGATCCTATCATTTAAGTGAGAATTAATCAAATGAATAAATTATGTTTATTAAATATAAATCCTTATAAAACAAGTGGAAATATAACATAATATAATTAAAATTAATTTCAAAACATAATCTTATCATTACATAATCAAAGAAATAGAAGTTTAACCCAATAAATTGAGATTGGGTTAAGAGTTCCTTACCTTAAGTCAGAATCATCACATGTGTTATTTATATTACTGAATAATAAAATTATGTTAATTATTTACTTTCTTGAGAAAATTTTTCAAGTTTATTATTACTTTAATATCACTTATTACCATGTTATGACAATTACTTAATTATTTAAGTTCACGTTAGATGTTTTGATGATATCCAGTACTTGAGTCCAAAATGAATTTGGAATGATGTATATTGTCAAAGTGGTCATTAGTAAATCATATCCAAAATAATATTCATGAAACAATTATCACTTTAATAAATCAATTATACTTTTAAATCCATCCATTAAATATGGTTATGAAAAATGAACAACGTTACAACAATGAAGATGGCAGGTCGTACGTACGCATGAGTAACGTTTCCATTTTTCAAAAACCATTAAGGAAATAAGGTAAGTATTAATTTATATTTCCATAATTATTGTAATATAATTAAAATAATATTAATAATTAAAATATACTTATATATATCATTCATTTTATGTGGCAAAGAAAAATGAATCACATCACCTCGTAAAGGTGATAATTCACACGTACGCACAGACGACATTAAAATTTTTTTGTGCATGGAAAGGTATAAACATAAATGATATATTATCTTTTAATAATGATAAATATTTCATGAATATAATATATAAGAATTAATTATATCATTATAACCATTATTGAGAGACAGTGATGGGAAACAAATTTCATCGATTTGTGAGGCGGTAGTCCACCGCACACACAAACGATAAATTCTTTTTCCATCTGGTGGAAGTGGAGATGGATTTAGGTGATGATATTAACATAATAAAATATCAGCATATTTAGGTTACCAGAGTTATTATTTTATCATGGTTTCATAATATTTGAAGGAGGTGGAAGAAGAAACAAAATAGAAACACTTAGTTAAAAACGATACCCCTTATTTAGAAATCTACCATTGTTTAACATCTTAATACCACTAATGTTGGTATTATTCCTAAAAAAATACCTCTATAATGTGATTAGGGATTATATTAAGGAATTTGGGTGGGTATGTTATGAAATAAAATGGTTTTTAACTGTGATAGATTGAGAATAATAGGTGCCCTTTTATAAGAGAGGGGAGGGGCACTCTTAGAACTTATCAACATATTAAATTAATATAAATTATTTATCTAATTAAAATAGCTAAAAAATGATTTATTTATAATATAGGATTATTATGTATATAAATAACTTCATAAAATAAAAATTAGACAAGTTTTTACTATTTTTTAATCCCTATCTTTTGGTTTTAACCCTTATTTAATCCCTTTAACTCTTACCATGACAACATGTATTTTTACACTTTGAGGGTTAATATAATTACTATAAAATGACAAAAAACACATAAATGAGTCATAAATGAAATTTTAAACCCTTTTCCAATAATTTATTCTAATTTAATATTTTTAGTAATTTTATATCATTTAATAAATATTATTTATTTTAAAATATCATTATTGTCAATTTTGACACTATTCAATACATTGACTTTTAAAAATATCAAAAAAATAGTATAAATTAGAAAAACATATTTTAATACATCCATAAAATATCAAAGTCATCTATAAAATTTATGTATCACAATAATTAACTCAAATTTTATTTATTTTAATATTTTTAATATCATTTATTTGATTTTCCCATTAATTGAATAATTGCTGCATCAACTTTGTGTCAACATTTAAGGGGATTATTTTATCAATAAAAATTATAAATAAATGAACATGATGTATAAAATTAATTTATATTTAAAATTAATATTTATAGTCAAATATATCTTCTAAATAACCCTACATTAGAAATGTTATAGTTGTTAAAAACATGAGTATGACATCTTTGAATTTTCTTTAAATAAAATATTATAAACATCATAATAACTTAAAAATGGAAAAGGCCATATATTCTAACCTTAGAATAGTATTGAAAAAAATTAATAATCCCATAAAATTTTTTCAAGTGTTAGGGTCATTTTATTGTCCTTATAATTTTATTTTTACCCTTAATTACCCGATTTTCCCTTTACTGTGGTAATAAAAATTACAAAAGTTACTATTCATATTAGACAAAAATAAAAGGAAACCATTTAATAAATTTGGAACTCATGATTAAAAATATGGTATCTATTTTATAAAATTCAAAAAATAGAATTGGAAGAATTTAATTTAAAATTAAACCGATAAAACGTAATGAAAAACAATTTTTCGAAAAATGCCTTTTTTAATCATAAATTGTTTTTATACTAAATTCAAGTATAAAACCCATTTAAAAAACCATAATTTCATTATTTTATATCAAAATTAACTAATTAAAATTTAAAAATAATCCAAAACTTAATTTTAACTTTAAATACTTTGAAGAAAATAATTTTTATTAAAAATCGGTTTTTTCACTATTCATTAAAAAATCAAACTTTTCAAAAAATAATCAAAATTTCACCATAGGAAAATTTTGATAAGATGATTTAAAAAATGAATTTCATTTTATAAAATAAATTTTCTAAAATATCCAAAAATTAAATATATTATTTTTACATAAAAAGAAATAAAAACCATTTTTAAAGAAAATGTATTTTTGAAGAATAAAACGACTTTTCAAAAAATATAGTTCTTATTTAAAAATAATTAATTAATACATTAAAAATGAGTTATACGATTAGATATTTCATAATACCATTAATACTATTCATTCTCGCCAATTTAATTGCTAGGTTATAACAACCACATTCAAATAGTAATATTTAGTTATTTGTTTAAGTTTGATGTGGCATATCTTGTACACCATAGAATATAGTGTTTCCTTAAAAAAAATCTTAGGATGTTACATTCTACCTTCTTTTTGACATTTCATCCTCAAAATTTTGAACTTGTCCTCATTAACTAATGTTTGACTTTTCAAAATACCTTTATTGAAATGCCACACGAGAACAGGGGCAATAAAACTTCTATTTGAAAAGAGAGAAAGAAAAGTGTGAAGGTCACCTAAGATAACACATACTAGGATTCCATGTAGGAAAACATGAACATGGAAGAGAAAAATAAATATCAATTTCTGATGGAGATTGATATAGAACATGGTCATTATAAAGTTAACCATCACAAAAATGTAAATCTATGATGGGTTAAAAGACTATTGATATCTCTATAAGAAAAGTAAATGAATAATGTTTTTTCTTCAAAATAACTTTCCCAAAGTTGAGGAATTACTTTACCATATATATTATAAGAATAAGGAAAAATACTTAATTGAAGAGTAGTGTTTCAACCTTTAATAAATTTCCACCACAAACTCATCTTTTACTCTAAATGATAAGTATGAATTTTTTATGCCTGAGGTACTAGAATCAACTTCTACAGATAAAAAAACCAGAAAAATAATATATTTCTTCTATCTTTAGTCATTAACCAAAACTAAAATAGTTAATAAAAGATAAGATAATTATCCAAATGAAAAACATTTATATGATAAAAAACTACTATAATAAAAAAAATTCAACAGTAACACCTAAAGTTCAACTTAGATCATTCAATAAACAACTATACTTAAAATTCTTCAAAAATATTCTAGATTAATATTGAAACCAAAAAATAAAAAGGATTTTATCATATAGTCTTCCAAGATAAATTTTAACATTTTTCTCCAAATAAAATCAATCACTATTGAAGTCTCATACCAAAAAGTATATTCCAAAATCACATAATCCCCAAAATATGCTAATCATTTCTATAAATAACCCAGGTCATCATAAATACACGATAAAATTTTATATTATTCCAATATATAATTCAACCGTTATTCTTAAAATAAAATCCCATAGTATTGTACTTACCATAATCATATAGGGTTCCCAAAAATAATAAACTTCTTTTGTAATAACATTGATCACTTAATCACCAAATCATTTTCCAATCCCATGATTATATATTTAATAAATCATATATTTCCAAAATGAAGTTAACCTTTATCCACTAGACTATTTAAATAAAAAATCAATTGAATACTAACTATGAAACCATGTAAGCTAGTGGTAGGCATTTCACACTTGTCTCCCTTTGGTTGTGGGTTTAATTCCCATGGCCTTTCTGGACATGATGGGTTGTCACATGATTTTCAGGTTTTCTTTTTTCTAAACTATATTAATATAATCCTTATAAAATTCAAGAAATGTGAGAAAAATTCCAAAAAATAACCTTAATATGTTTTATCCTAAAGGGTTATCTCATACCTTTCATTTTGCATACTAAAATGAAATAACCCATAAATACCTCAAAATCAAATATTATATAAATCCACGAGGTTATCCATACCTTTAAAATTTGTCTCTACAAACTTAAATGATAATTATTTCTCAAATAACATTTTTCACAAGAAAAACTTAAGGATTACATATAACTCAAACTTAATAAAATTCCCCCAAAGTACTCCAATTATAAAAAGAGTATTAGTACTTTTAGACATTTCATCATCCTTAAATATACTATAACTCTTGAATCCCTTATACGTATACAAATTAATCATTTAGTGTTCTTAATAGTACCTTAACCATGGTTTTATATCTTATTCCTCAATACTTATTTCATACAAACAAAAATATGAATCATGTCCTAAGATTCAAGAATGTCAAAACATGAGCAAATAAATAATCCATACCTTGATCATGGTGTCCACTTGATTTCATTGTCATTTTTTTTTGATGTAGATAGAAGTTACATGCAATGCAACAATGCTTGAGAGCTTCTTCAAAGTTCCTATCTTCTTTTTTTCAAATCCACCTTGTATAAATTAGGTTGTATGGATGTTGATAGAGAAATAGTTTTGTAAAATCTTTTTGTATGACAAATAATTTCAAAAATTCAAATAAAAATTGATTTTTATAAAACATGCAGACCAATTTTATTTTGAAACTTTCAATCAAGGGGAATTTTGAAACACCATAAGTATGTCCCTGAAGACTTTAAATTAAAACCAAATATAAATAGGCTTTACAAGGGTCTCCTTCTCTATAAGTTTTATTAAAATCATAATATACTTCAAAATCCTATGATAAGGTAAAATATTTTAAAATTCCTTGATGAAATTTACCATTTTTTGAAAGATATAAAAATTGGGAAAATATGATTTGATTAAAAATAAACCATGAACCATGATGGTATTGAGGTATAGATGAAGTGTTTTATATTTCATAAAACTATTTAAAAGAGAGTTATACGTTAAAAAAAGTTTCTAAATCATAAGGAAATGACTTTTTAATAATTATTGAAAGAAATTCATTAAGAATAGATAGAAATTTAGTTTAAGATCCTAATCCTTCCATTTGTAACTTATTTTCCTTGATATGAAATGTTACAAAACAATTATTTTATTAAAATAATGTGCATAGAAACTTAACCTATGTTTAACCAAAATTCATAATCTCTAATTTTTTAAAACCCTATTATGATACCAATTGTAATGACCCAGTCTTAAAACATTACATATTTTAGTGACTTAAGACTACAATTTATTTTTTTACCAAATATATTTTTGGTTTATAGTTTTATAGAATTAGGAGAAATACTTAACAATTTGAATTCATAAATAAATAGTTCATAAAGATCAAAATCTCCTTACAATATTCCCAACTTTTCATATTTCATATTAAGTCTTCAATATATTCTATAAAATTATTTGTGAGTTTTAACTTTAATTATTCATTTCCCTTATCCATACTTAAACCTGTGATTTTTTAAAGACATGAGATGAGTATAAAAATCATATGCAAGGGACATAAAAAGAAATAAAGAAACAAACCGTTAGTTCATGAATGAAAACATTTTCACAAAGTTATAACTTTTAACCATAAAGCATAAGCTCTTTAGATTACTATATGAAATTATAAGTTTCTTGTAAAATCCATAGAAATAATAGATCAATATGGTAACTTGTGGAATCATTTTCATATCACTCTTATTATACTATATCTCTCACGAATACACATGGAGTAACCTTCATAATTACATTTGAAATAACCACTGCAATATATTCCCTTAATCTCTTAGGATAAACCTAATCAGTTAATTACATCCCTTTATGCAATGCATTGGAGAGATATAACGGGCTAAACCACCCTCGACTTACCAAAAAACAACCTGTACTCATAAAAAATTAACAATAACTATAATATAAGAATAACACATAAAGCTTGTATAAAATAAACATTCTTTAGGGAAATAACTTTTTTATTCTGAAATAACTTTTCATTTTTACGAAGACACGCACTGAAAAATGAAAATATTTTATTTGAAAATAAAATTAAAAAATTATAAAGTAATATTCAAAATATTATTTTTTCATGAAAGTGTGAAAATCCATTCATTCTATATAAGTTATAAAAAAACATCCTTTTGTATTTTATAAAAATAAATATTAAAAGAGGATTTTAAAAGAAAGTACCTTACAAAGATCATATCATTAAAGTGAGAATTAATCAAATGAATCAATTATGTATATTTTATGTAAATCCATATAAAAAAAGTGTAAATACAACATAATATATTCAAAATTAATTTCAAAACATAATCTTATCATGACATAATCAAAGAAATATAAGTTTAACCCGTTGAATGGAATTTGGGATAATAATTCTCTTACCTTAAGTATGAATCATCACATACATTCTTTATACTCCTAAATAATAAACTTATGTTAATTATTTAATTTATTGAGAAAATTTTTTCAAGTTTATTATTCATTTTATATCCCTTATTACCATGCTATAACAATTGATTAATTATTTAAGTTCACATCATATGTTTTGATGATATTCAATACTTGAGTCCAAAATGAATTTGGTATGATCTCTATAGTCAAAGTGGTCATTAGTATATCATATCCAGAATACTATTCACAACATAATTATCACTTTCATAAATCAATTATACTTTAAAATCCATCCATTAAATATGGTAGTGAAAAATGAACTTCATTACAATCATGGAGACAATAGACTGTACGTATGCATAAGTAATGTTTCCATTTTTCAACGATCATTAAAGAAAGAAGGTAAGTATTAGTTTATATTTACATAATGATAATAATATAATTAATATAATATTAATAATTTAAATATACTTATATATATATATATCATTTATGTGATGTGGTGATGAAAAATGAATCACATTGCTTTGTGGAGGTGATAATTCACATGTACGCATGAACGATGTTATCATTTTTTTGTGCATGTAAAGGTAAGAAAATAACGGATATATTATATTTCCATAATGATAAAAATTTAATAAATGTCATATATAATTATTAATTCCATTATTATAACCATTATTGAGAGACGGTGATGGAAAACAATTTTCCTCGGTTCGTGAGGCGATAGTCCGTTGTACACACGAATGATAACTTCCTTTTCCCATTTGATGGAAGTAGAGATAAATTTAGATGATGATATTAACATAATAAAATCTCAGTATATGTATAATACTGTAGTTATTATTTCATCACGGTTTAATAATATTTTAAGGAGGTGGAAGAAGAAATAAAACAGAAACACTTTAAAAACGATACCTCTTCTTTAGAAATCCACCATTGTTTAGCACCTTAAGACCACTAAGGTTGGTGTTATGCCTTAAAAAATACCTCTATAATGTGAGGAGGTATTATAGGAAGGGATTGGGGAAGGTATTTAATGAAATAAAATGGTTTTGAAGTGTGATAGATTGAGAAGAAGAGGTTTCCTTTTATAAGTGAGAGGGGAGAACTCTTAGAATTTCTCAAAATATTAAATTAATATAAATAAATTTTCTTTTAAAAATTGATCCAAACTGATTTATTTAGAAAATTGGATGATTATGGGTCAAAATAACTTAATATAATGAAAATTAAACAAGTTTATACTATTTTTTAATAATTATCTTTTGGTTTTAACCCTTATTTAGCCCCATTAACTCTTACCTTGACAACATGTATTTTTACACTTTGAGGGTTAATATAATTACTATAAAATTCCAAAACAACCCATAAATGACTCATATATGAAATTTTTAATGTTATAACAATAATTTGGCCTAATTTAATATTTTTAGGAATCTTATATCATTTAATAAAATATTATTTATTTTAAAATATCATTAATATCAATTTTGACACTATTTATTAAATTGATTTAAAAAAATAAAAAAACAAGATAAATTCAAAAAAATATTTTAATACATACCTAACATATCAAATTAATCTATAAAATTTATGTATGACAATAATTATCTCAAATTATATTTATTTTAATATTTTTAATATCATTTATTTTATTTTTTTATTAATTTAATAATTAATTCATCAATGTTATGACAACATTTAAGGTAATTATTTCATCACTTAAAATTATAAATAAATTTCTATGATGTATAAAAATACTTTATATTTTAAATGAATATTTATAGTTAAATATATATTCTGAATAACCCTATATCAGAAATTTTATAGTTATTAAAAACACAAGTACGACACCTTTAACTTTTCTTTAAATAAAATATCATAAACATCATAATCTATTAAAAATGAAAAAGGAAAAATATTCGAACCTTAAAAGATTATGGACTAAAATTAATCATCTACTAAAAAATGGACAATTTTTAGGGTCATTTTATAGTCCTTATCATTTTATTTTTACCTTTAATTACCCGATTTACCCTTTACTGTGGTAATAAAAATTACCAAAGTTATTATTCATATTGACCAAAAATAAAAGGAAAATATTAAATAAATTTGAAACTAATTATTAAAAATATATAATCAAATTTTCAGAATTAAAAATACTTAATTGGTAGAATTTAATTTAAATTTATACGAGCAAAATGCAATGAAAAACAATTTTTCATAAAAATGCCTTTTTTTAAATATAAAATGTTTTTATACTAAACCAAAGTATAAAATCTATTTAAAAAACCATAATTATATTATTTTATATAAAAATTATCTATTTAAAATTTAAATCTAATAAAAACTTAATTTTACCTTGTAAATACTTTGGAAAATATAATTTTTAATAAAAATTAGTAATTTTCACTATTCATTGAAAAATCTAACTTTTTGGAAAATAATCAAAATTTAACCATAGGAAAATTTTGATAATATTATTTAAAAAATGAAGTTAATTTTATCAAATAAATTTTATAAAATCTCTATAAATTAATTATATTATTTTTTACATAAAAAGAAATAATTTTTTTTGAAAAAAATGAATTTTTGAAGAATAAAATGAATTTTATAAAAATATAGTACTTATTTAAAAATAATTAATTAATACATTATAAATGAGTAAGAACATAAAATATTTCATAATTCCATTAATACTATTTATTCCCTCTAATTTAATGTATAGGTTATAACAACTATGTTTAAATAATAATATTTAGTTGCTCATTTAAGCTTGATGTGACGTATCTTATATGCTATCGAGCATAGCATTTAATTGAAAAAAATCTTAAGATGTTTCATAATTAGAGTATATCCTTATTAAATCATAATACTCAACAAAATATAATTACATAGATGAAAATACATTAAAAAGATAACTAGAAAATTTATTGAGGAAAATACCCATTTCAATTTGAAATCACTTATTAAAAATATAAAAATTTCCCAAATACTAAGGAAAAAAATTTATTTGAAAAAAAACTCTTAAAATTGTAAAGTAATATTCAAATCATTTAGTGTACATGATGGTGGGAAATTTTTTCCCTTCCGTTTATATTAAAACATTGATTCCTTTCAAATTTTTAATAAAAAGTCAAAAGTAACTTGTTCGGAAAATGATAAGAAGATTCATTTTAAACCATTTTTTAAAAGTAAAAAAAGGTTAAAAATATATTGAATAAATTATTTTAGAATATTATAAACATTATCTAAAATAGTTTAAGTAAAATATGGAAATGGGAGAAAAAAATCCCGACAAAGTAGAAAAACAAAGTCAGTTTTTACTTAAAAACATTATTTTAGTATCTTGAGTACTTAAAGAGATGAAAGTGAAAGGAAACAAGTATTCTAAAAAAATAACCAGAGTACAATAAAATATATTTGGTTTATTATATAAATATCAAATAATTCCCCTAGAAGAGACTTAAACATAAAAAATCTTGAATAATGACGAGGTTGAGAAATAAAATCTTACAACATTAATAACATTTCAATAAAAACCAATTAAAATAGAAATATCAAATGGAAACTAAAAATAATATAAATAAAGAGTTATTAATAATATAATATTTAAAAGGGGAAGTATATACACCTTAAAAACATAAATAGGTGCATAACATCAAACATGTCTCAACGAAACAATATCGAGATGAAGAACCCTTACCTCAGGTCCGAATTCCTTTTAAGTGTAAAAATATTTTTATACCAAGATCAAGTGTAATGTCGAATAAAAAGGTATAAATTGATTTTTAAAAAAAATAAACTAATGTAATTTAAAAAAAATAAAAATCTAACATAATCTTTGAAAATACTAGAAAAGAAAGGAAAATGAAGTTTTCTTATAAAAATCAATGTTTTCACTATTCAAAAAAAAAATTAAATTTATCATAAAATCACCAAAACATCACCCTAATATAATTTTGATATACATATTTTTAATATTATATTAATTTACTAAAATAAATTTTTTTAAAATATAGAAATTAATTATAATTTCTGCACACAAAAGAAAATAAAAACCATTTTTGAAGAAATATATTTTTGAAGTATAAAATGACTTTACTAAAAAGTTGATTACTTGTTTATTATTGATAAATAGATTATATAAAACCATTATAAAATTTTTAGAACATGGTTGACCCTATTAATACCCAATAATTCAATAGTTAGTCAATAACTATTACATTAAATAGTAATATTTTTAATAATATATCACGCTTCACTTAAAGCTCAGTGTTGCATGTTAAGAAAGCTATCGAGCATTTTATTCTAAATTTTTAGTGGTATTAAATTATACCCCCATTAAATAAATTGTGCCATAAAAATTTTATCTTGATCACCAAATATTAAATATTTGAATATACCTTTTTTGAAACCCACATCTTATGATGGGTTAATAAAACTTTATTTAAAAAATGGAAAGTGGGAAATATAAATGTTACCTAAAATATCACATAATCGGGTTCCCATATAGGGATAACAAAGTTGTGAAGTTAAAATATAGACATAGAGGATAAAACTAGAATCTAAGAACTGGTAGAGAGTAATAGATAACATGATCATAAGAAATTTAATGACCATAAAACCTTGAATCTGTGTGAGGTGAAAAGACCACCGATTCATCATAAATGAAGGAAAAAGTATATTTTTTTATTTAAAGTTATTTTTCCTAAAGTTAAGGAATCATTTTACTATAAATATAGATAACATAAGAAAATATACTTAATTTGTTTCCATTTCATAAGTACAATTTCATCCTTTAACCTATTTCTACCACAATCTCATCTTTTGATGTAAACAATGGGTATTCAAGATGAATTTTTCATGATTTAAGCAATAAAATCGACTTCTAAAAGATCCTATAATCCTCAAAAGAAAAAAATATAATCCTATTGCCTTCAGATATTTAAAAAACCAAAATGATTAACATAGGTTATACAATATAGATAAATCTTCAAAAGAGGAAATAATACATTAATCCTTAAAACCTTAAAAATAACAACTAAAGTTTGAATTAAACTTAAGTCTCCTCAAAAATATATATAGAGAAATTCAAATCCCAAATATCTAAAATATTTTATCATAATTTTCTTTTCAAGATCAAACAAACTATAATATCAAAATAATATCAATTTATCATAATTTTATATGCCAAAAATTTATATAACCTAATCATATACTCCCCAAAATATGTTAATTATTTCTATAAATTTCCTAAATCACTATAAATCCATAATAAAATCATATATACTTCCATAAATTAACTAAATTTTAATTCCTAAAATTATGTTAACCTTAATAATATAATATTTCCAATATAGTATATTTAACATTAATCACTTATTCACCAAATCACTTTTCAATCCCATGCCAAAGAGCCTATACCTGAGTGGTAGAGTCTCCTACTTAGCATCCTAAAGACCTAGGATCAAATTCAGGTGGGGGTGTATTTTTGAGTTACTTTAGCAGTATTATAGCATTTACTATAGTAGTTAGTTTGTGTTATAGTAGAATCCATAACTATTCATCCGATTTGGGTCTTTGGACCACCGGTTTGGGCTTATGGGTCTTAGGGTCTCTGGGCCACTAAAGGCCTTCGGGCCACCAAAAGGCCTTAGGGCCATAGGGAATTCGAGCCACCATAAGGCCTTCAGGCCACTGAGCCTCCAAGCCACAAAGGGACAGATGAAACCTGGAAATATCACACAAGATCATGCTCCAAATGAGGATTTAGAGAATGTAGCATATACCAGAGGAGAGTTAATTGGATTTTATAAATGAGAGGGTATGGAAATTGCCATCAGTACGAGGCATCGTGAAACTTTTCATGGGGAAATGCTAGTCGATAAGACATGTGAGGTGGGTAGCTAGACACCTTCAATGTTATAGATGCTGGGGAGGAGAAGTTCTTATGTTGTCAAGTCCTGGGACTTCAGGTCATGTATAGGCATTGTGCATTTGGCCTTAGGGTCATGTAATGGACCTTGTACCAATGGACCTATGGGTCATGTTAGGGTTCCCCCTCAACCCATAAAAGGGGGATTATCAAAAAAAATAAAAATATCAAAGGCCTTCAGGCAGGGTTAACCACCACTAATTTTCAATCCCATGGTTATCTATATGATATATTACAAAATTTACCAACTCTTTTATCTTAATAAACCATAATAACCTCAACATAAATGATCATTTTAACCCTAAAGGTTATCAATACATTTAAACTCAAGTCTATAAAATATAAAAAAATTATTCCCCAAATAACCTTTCCACTAAAATATATACTAAACCAAAAGGTTGTATTATATTAAATATCACCCAAAATATCCTTAATCATGTTAAACACCAATCACATAAAACCACAAAAGGGGTATGCATGCATATAAACTTATGATCAAACTTAGACGTATCATTCCAAGACACTTTGGGTTTATCCCATATCACTATGGCATATCATTGGTTTCCATAGGTTTTATCCTCTAATTCATCATAATGATTCATTAAGAAAATGTGAATCAATCCAAACATATCCCCAAAGAGTGTCAAACGAGGTTCACAATAAGGGAACATTCATCGTACAACCAAATGATGGTTGAAATATACTCAACCAACTCTTTCGGGTTTATTACCCCCAGATGCATCTGTACTAAAACCTTTTCTACTTGTAGTATCTAGATAGGGATACATTACTAGGAAAACCACATAATCATTACCTTACCAAGACTTTAGGATTCTATTATATACTTAGTATTATCCTTAAATTCAATTATAGGGTTATGTTCCCTAGTCTATTTTTCTTAAATCTAGTTATCAAGGTTTCAACTAAACCTAATCTAATACCAATTGTAAAAACCTCAAAAAAGTAGCTCAGAGTCAGTGGTTACTTTATTACATTGTAATTAGATACAATTTATCACATCTAAAAGGACTTAATAGTTTAATAATATTGGTAAACTATAAACATGCTTGATTCTCATATTAAATTTGTAAACATAAAATAAAACATAGTATTTTCTTTGATAACACCACTCTTACCATTAGTATATACCTTAATATCAATCATAATACACTTATTTTTATCTTGGGGAAATAAAACATAATTAAGGGGTGATCTCAAATGGTTAGTAAGGGAATGCATATAACATAAGCTAAATATGGCATGGATAATATGGTAGGAATAAATAGTAATCAAATAATTCTATATAAATAATCACACAAGTTTGAAACATAACCATGTATTTCATAAGTATTAAAATAATCACATGGAAATCAATAATTGATTTTATAATGATGTAATGCATAAGTCTAGACATCTTAAACTTATCATCAAGGCCTCATGAAAAGACATCAACATAAATGGGTAAGGCCTATGACAAATTCCTCACATGTTTTGACTCATGAGACCTATCGATGAATCTAGGGGCTATGTAATTACAATCCCCACCTATCACTTAATAAGTCTAATGGATTCATTATATTAATAAACAATACAACTTAATCAACATACCTTAAAAATAAATAATTGTTATTATTGGAGGAAATAACATACATAATTTCAATAATTCCCCTTGTAAAACTCATCATAAAACAGCCAAGAAATATAGTGGATGGTATCATTAGATTATATCCTCATTAAATCATAATATTCAATAAAATTGGTTTACAAAAATGAAAATACTTTAAAAATTTTACTGGAATTTTTTTGAGGAAAATACCCTTTTCACTTTTAAATCACTTATTGAAAATATAAAATTTTCCCAAATATTAAGGAATTATTTTTATTTCAAAATAACCTTTAAAACTTTTAAAGTAAGATTTAAATCATTGATCATACATGACTATAAGAAATTCCATTCATGCCATGTACATTAATACCAATATTCCTTTCACATTTTTAGTAAAAAGTCAAAAGTAACTCATTCAAAAATGATAATAAGATTCATTTTAAACTATTTTTAAAAAGTAAATAATGGATAAAAATGTATTTTATAAATAAATAGAGAATATTAAAAAAATTCTTTAAATTTTTTTATGTAAAATATGGAGATGTAAGAAAACCATGCCTGAATGAGTATAAAAAAAGTCAGTTTTCCATAAAAAAATTATTTCAGTATCTTGGGAACTAAAAGAGAGGAAAATGAAATGAAAATATGTATTATAAAAAAATAAATATTTTAGAATAAAATATATTGGCTTTATTATATAAATAATAAACAATTCCCCCATCGGAGACTTAAACATAAACAATCATGAATAATGATGAAATTATTAAATAAACCCTCATGACTTCGATAAAATTTGAATAAAAAAATCATTAAAAATAATTCTTGAATGGAAACTAAAAATACTATTAATAAAGAGGTATTAATAATATAATATGTAAAAGGGTTATTATATACACCTCATAAACATAAATAGGTGCATAACATCAAACATGTCTCAATGAAACAATATCGAGACGAAGAACCCTTACCTCAGGCCTGAATTCAATCTTATGTGTTAGAACCTCATGTAAAATAATATATATTTATTATAAATATATTATATAACCATAATCATATATATCATACCATATATGATTTACTTATAAAATTTTATCACCGATTTATTGACAATTATTTATTAAAATTATTGTTTCGGGTGATAACAACTTTGTTTTTCATATATGTTTTGGTTCAGTAGTTTTTTTTACTTATAATTTGATCATGGTTCTATCATAAAAAATATTAATAATAATATAAATATCATATATATTCATTATATATATATATATATATTTAGTCATCCATAAAAGGTATAGATAGAAAAATTAATTATAATATTCATAGAGACGGTAAGTCTTACATATACATGAACGTTATTTTTACTTTTCAGCTGATGAAAAAAATAAAGTTAAATAATAATTAAAATTTAATAAATCATTATAATATCACACATATATAAATATTATATTCATTAAATATATCCTTATTACCTTCCATGTAAAGTGGAAATTAAAAACGAATCACATCGCTCCATGGAAGTGGTAGTTCACACGTACACACAAGCGACATTATCATTTCCCAACAGATGGGAAGGCAAGAAGGTAGATATGATATTATAATTATATAATAATAATTATATAATTAATATAATATTTATTCATTATATACTTTTTTAGAATCATTATTGAAAGGCGGGTATGGAAAATAAATCACATCACTTCATGGAGACAGTAGGTCCTACGTACACACAAGCGATGGTTTTGTTTTACATTTGATGGAGATGAAGATGGATAATATTATGTAATAAATATAATTAAATATAAATATATAATATATACTGGTGTTATTACTTTATAATGGTTATAACATAATTGAAGGTGGTAAAAGAAAAAGTAAAAAAGAAAGAGCTTGGTGAAGACGATTACCTTCTCTTAGAGAAACATCTTTTGGATATGTTATTAAGGACCCTAGGGTTAGTATTTTGGGTAGAAAAGAATCTATATAACATGTTTAAGGATTTAATATATATATATTTTTAGGGTTTTGTAGAGATAATTTTCTCATAAGGTGTGAATAAGTGAGGGGATGAGGTGGCCTTTTATAATTGAGGTGAGTGGCGCACTTATAATTTTTCAAAGTTTTAAAATATTATTAAGTCCATTTCTTGATAAAATGGATAAAAAATGGATCATATTAGAAGGTGATAAGGTTAAGTTCAAAATAAAACCAACCAATGTGGTTTAATCAAGTGTTTATATCATTTTAACCCTTATATTTTTATATTAACCCCCGAGTAAACCTATTTTAACCTTAACTATGGTAACGACTATTTTAATATTAAAGGGTTATAATTTTAATTATAATGTTAAAGTTTGATCATAAATGGAGAAGGGATGAAAATTTTTACCATATATTATACAACTTTCTTCTTTCAATATTTTAATCCTTTTTTAAATAATTTAATAAAAATATTATTTTTCATAAAATACCATTAATGTCATTTTTGTCACTATTATTTAATTTTACTTTAAATACATCAAGATAGTAATTAAATTAGAATATAAACCGTTCACACATAACTAATATGTTATATTAATCTATAAAATTTGTGAGGTACTATAAATCACCCAAAAAAATTACTTTTAGAGTTTTTTAAACCATTTACATGATTTTTTGATTGCTTGTACAAGAAATGTGCTGACATTATGTAAGCATTTAAAGTAATTATTTATTCACTAAAAATTAAAAATTAATTAATATAATAAAAAATTAATTAATATTTTAAATAAAAATTTATAACTCAAACTATCCTCTTTTTATCCTCATGTAAATTTTTTAGAGATATTAAAGTCAAGAGAGTAACATTTTGGAATTTTATTTAATTAAATTAATATATATGTGCAAGCATGGTGCTAGTCAAGTGGTGACCATCACATTACTTTGACATAATTTCATTAGGGGTTTTGTTTTCAACCCCCAATTGACCCCTTTATGGAGACTTCTTTGTAGTGTGCCAATGCTCGATGGATATAGGCAGGTGTTTACTACGGGAAACAATGAGGGATGGTAGTAAAAATTCTTCAAAAAGAGTTATAAGGACACATATCAGAGTGGGGACCACAAGTGGTGGTGTTATGATGTTTACTCAAGGTCATGTGGTTCTATTTCCATGACAGTATACAATAGTGAGGGCGGGTATGCAGCGACAACCATAAGTAGGCGACCTCCATGATGGTCATGGCTTGGGTTGCAAGATTATATATATATATGGGTTCCTTTGGACCACCAAGAAGAACTATGGGTTAGGGCCTTTAGGGATATGTAATTGGTTCCCCTCACCCAGTAGAAAAGAGTTGTTTATTTGGTTTAATAAAAAAGGGGGTTTTTCCCAGCCTGTTAAAAATAATAATATAAATGTTATTATCGAGTGAAATGACAAAAAAATGAAATATATTCGAATATATGATGGATATGGTCAAATTTGTACCATCCAATGAAATTAGGGTAAGTTTTGGGTTGATTTTGATACCTTAATTAATGTTTTTAACCCTCTTTTACCCATTTTATCCTTACCGAGGTGATAAATATTCACCGTGGTTAGTATTCATAATGAAAAAAATAAAAGGGACCTATTTACCAAATCTGAACCTACTGAATCCAAATATGTTCTCTATTTTTCCAAATTCAACCTCTATAAGTAACCTAAATTCATTTTATAATAATTCCACAAAGTGTGAAAAAAATGTTTTTTTAGAAAAATGCCTTTTTAAGTGTAAAAGTATTTTTATTCCAAGATCAAATATAATGTTGATCCAAAATGTATAAATTTAATTATTTTTAGCAAAAAGAAACTAATGAAATTTTAAAACCAATACAATTCAAAATTAATCATTTAAAATACTAGAAAAGAAAATAAAATAAAGTTTTCTTTAAAAAATCAACATTTTCACTATAAACCCAAAAAATAATTTTTTTTCAGAAAATTCCCAATAATTATCCCAAAAATAATTTTGATATAATTATTTAAATAATAACAATAATTTTCTAAAATAATACTTATAAAAGGTAGAAATTAATTATAATTTCTATGCACAAAAGTCAATAAAAACGATTTTTGAATTATAAAATGACTTTACTAAAAAATTGATTCCTCATTTATTATTATTAAATAAGTTATATAAAACCTTTATACATTTGTTTATAATGTGGTTAACCCTATTGATACCTTCCAATCCAATAGTTATTTGATGACTGTTATATTAAATGATAATATTTTTAATAATATATCGTGGTTCGCTTAAAGATCAGTGTTGCCTGTTAAGAAAAATATCAAGCATTGTATAATAAATTTTCAGGGTTTTACATGGTACCCTTGTGGGTATAAAATTGTGAGCTAATAAACATTGAGATAATGAATCAAATTTGGGTCCACTAAGATTGAATAATAAGGATTTTAAAACCCAAACTTGTTTAGTATGATATTTTAAACGAGATAAAAGTTTAGAAGAAATATAGATAGAATTAGGTATTATATATCTAGTGTTATTACAATCACAATCATAAACTAAATGTGTAAATTTTAAAAAATAATTAAATATTTCTTTTGAGAAACACCTTTTACAAAAGTTGTATTTTTCAAATATCTTGTTTCATTTAAAGAAACAAATCCATAATTAATTATTTTAACAAATTGAGAACTATTGATCATGTTAAGATTTTGTTCACCTTGAGTGAATCTTGAAAGAGATATTTTTTAGATCCTTGATTTTATATTTGAAAACTTCAACATTTGATTGATTTTTTAATTTCAAAACCAAATCATATTTTTGTTTTAAAAGAGTATATTTCTCATCTAAAACATGGTTTTTATTATTAAGAACATCATTGTATTTTTCATTGAGATATTTTTGTAAAGAAACAAGTTCATGAAAACCATTTTCAAGTTTATCACAAGAATATTCTTGGTCTTCATAACTTATGGTACTTTAAGAAGAAGATGAGTAATAAGAAGAGGATTAAGGAGAGGAATAAGATGAATGATAAGGGGTGTGAGAACTAACCTCTTCACCCACCTCGATACGATCCATGAGGAATTTAGGAGTTGATTGGATTGAATAATATGTTGAAATATAATCCCAGATAGCACTCTATGTTAAGAATTTAAGATGCTTCTTACCTTATTATTATTTTTTAATTGGTAATATGATTTTATATGACCCTTATTTTTTCAACCAAATCTCATTACAACTAGAGCTTCAATTTGGTTTTTCTTTTTGGCATGTTAAGATAATTTCTTATTCTTTAAAAGTTTGTTCACTTTTTCTTAAAATTTGTTCAAGTTAAACTTCATCATCAGAGTCACTTTCATAAGAATAATTATATTTGATTTCTTTAAAATTCAGGTTCTCCTTGATTTTGTTGGATTCCATTTCTTCCTTTAATGTTTGGTGTTTCATGATGATTTTGTATGTTATGAGAAATAAAATAAGTTATTTTAATTCTATTTTCTTTATGTCCTTAGCTTCATGGATTGACATCACTTAGGGAGCCCATAAGTTAGGTAAAACCCATATGATTTTCATAATGAGTGTTTCTATAGAAAAATCATCATTGAGATATTTTCTACCATTGAAAATGTTAGTAAAATTTTTAAACACACTATTAATTAATTTATTTGGATTAATGGAGAAATATTTAAAATCATGATGATACATATCCAATCTAGTGTCTTTAAATTTTTTTGTTCCTTCTTGTGTGATTTATAAAATCTTCCATATTTTATGATCCATTTTGAAATAAGATATATGGTAAAATTCATTTTGGTCAGGCCCACAATGGAGAGAATTCATAGCCTTTTCATTAATTTCAAAAGCATCATTATCTTTAAGATTCTATTTATCTACTCATTATTTAGTAGGAATATTTTCATCCATTACCATTTTTCAGACAAGATAACTTATGCTACTAAGAAAGGTAGATATTAAATTTTTTCAATAAGAATAATATTGGTTATTAAAGAAATGATCATGAGTATAATATGTAGAAACCATCATAAAATAATACTTTTAAATCAATAAATATTTTGAAAAATTATTTTTTAAGGAACTAGGATTTTTGAAACTAATAAAAAGATCTCCTTTGATAGAAAATGTTAGTCTGATTGGATGAAAAGATAAGGGGTGAATTGACTTTTAAAAAATATAGTGATTAAATAAAATGAAAATTTTAAAATAAAATGATTTCAATATGATGAAATAATAAAGTGATAAATTCGATCCATGTTAAACATAACATCAAAGTTAATTAATCATTTACAAAAAATGGCAAGGATACATATCAAATTTATGAACTTTAGGTGTATTGATATTTGGATAACACAATAAGTAAATATAAAGAGAGAACAAACAAAAATGATAAGGAGTTAAAAAATAGAACATAAGTAGACCCTATGTCTCCACCCCTTAATTATAGAGATATTTATTATTAATAACTTACCTTGGTTTTAATATAAATCCAAGAACCACATCACATGGTTTTAATGGAAATACAAGAACCACATCCCTTAGTTTTAAAGGAGACCCAAGAAACAATATTCCCTTAGTTTTAAATAAAACCTAAGAACCATGTCCCTAACTTTGTGGTTGTGCACACCATGAGAAGATGAGATAATAAGAGATTATTTTATTGGAAAAAATACTTTAAAAATATGGTATTATATATCTCTTAAAGCATGGATACATTTTGAGAGAGAGATAGATAGAGACTAATGTGAGAGCCTTTGAGATGGAGAAAAGAAGGTTGTCTCTTTAAGAGGAGGTCTTGGAGAATTCTAGTGATTCAATGTAAATTTTATTATAGATTTATTACATAATCATATTTATTATATTCAAACCATATTTATACTCTATTTATAACCTCCAAAAGGTTTTGGAACATTATGGAATCCTTCAGGTGAATTGAAGTTGAAGTAGACCGCCTTAATGGCCACTTTAACCACATTAAATGCTTCTTTGAAGAGTCTATTTTGATGCCAACAACTACCTAGTATACTTCATAAGTTAGATAGTGGCCTAGATATAAGTCACTACTTATGGAAAAATCCCACCATCCCGTCAGTGAACCTCTATCGACTATTTGGTGGACTCCTACTGGACGATAGCATTTTGTCTATGCTATCAGTTATCCTGTGACACTGCACTAGCTAGCTAGTGATACCTAATGCAACAAGAACACCGCCAAGGATTTCCAAATTACTTTAAGGATCACCAAAGGTTCTTCCAAAATAATTCCTTGACTTTAAAAAGTCTATTAAGACTTCAAAAATATCATTAAGGAAACTTTAAATGCTTTAAATAGATATATAATATACTCAAGATTCTATAATTTTATATTCATTATAAACACTAAAAACCACTTAAAAGAATACATAAAATAAATAGGTGAGTTAATGTGATAATTAAAACACCATGAGAGAGAGATAGAGGTACAAAACACTTATATTCCCACCCCCTATCCTTTTTTCAATAGGTGTATGTGCCTTTTATATGCTCAATAATAATCTTACTATTTTAATGTTGTTTTAATATTGTTATAAACCAATATGACCACTATAAGGGAATAATGACATGTTTCAATTATTTAGAATTATTTATCATTAGTTTAAAAATGTGTAATATAAAAAATATCATATTTTTATTCTGGTCAGTTTAGTTATTTTGCATCATGAAACAAAAATGTTGGGGTTTTTATATGTTTAAGAAAAATTGAAAATAAGTCCAGGTTTAATTTTTTTGAAAAGTAATCCAAAACTTCATTAAGAACCCTCATGAATTTTTTCTCTTTTTTTAGAGGCCAAATATATTAGGGGCTTGAACAATTTTTGCCTTGGGTAATAGCTAAGGACATTGAAGCCCCTAACGCCTTTAGACTCAACTAAAAAAACTTGTTTTTTAATTTTAATTTTTTTATTTTTATTTTGTTTTGTTTATATATATTTATTTTAATACGGTGATGTCTTGAAAAAAATGGCCAATACTCCTTTATTGAATAAATAAAAAGTTAAAAGAGTTTAAAAGAAGGAATTTTATTAAAGTATTTCTCAAAAAAAAAATCAGAAGGAAGATCATCCAACTTTATGAGGTCGGTGTTGACTCCTTTTTTGGAAAACCCATATTACACTAAGTTATCCTCCTAGAAAACATGGTAAATGATGTAGTTATAATCCTAAATGAAGATAAATCATTCCATCCATCTAGATGTGAGATTGAATGAAATATTAATCATACCATTATGAATAGATTAAACAATAGTGATGGAGTCACTTTCAAGCCAAATATTATTACATAATTTTTTCCTTGAAAAAGAAACCAAATTGTTGATTCCAATAATTTTTTCCTCTAGAGATGATGTTATGCCACATGTTCCATTAAATCATATGAAAATATATCCACTATGATCACAAAATACAACACCATAAATGGAAGTACCCTAGTTAACATTTGAAGCATTATAAACATTAAATTCAATCTAACTTAGAAGAGGATCATGCCAAAATACTTCAAAGGTTACCACAATCAACTTTAAATTTATAGTAATTCCTAGCCAATGCAACATAGTGAAGTCGTAAATAGAGTTTTGGTAATAGACATTCTGTAATGGGTTGGCCTATTTGATCACAACAATTATCCTCACCAACACTACATGAAGGATAACAGGCTTATGATTGTGAATAAAAGAGTTTTGGCTATACCAGAGGATGTGTAGGAGTTTGGTTGCTATAGTATTAAAGATGTTTCTGATTTGGGGTGATAATGACACACTTGTACAAGACTGGAGTTGGGAGAAAAGGGAGAAATCCTTAAACAGATTGACTTCAATGACATCATAAATTTTATTACATAATGCATAAGTAGTGGTGAAACATATGGAGAGGTGATTTAAATCCTCTCTATATTGATTACAAATTTGGAACTTAGAGAAAAGTAGAATACAAAAAATTGTAAACAATCATCAGTAGGAATTATGTTTTGGGAAAGCCTCTAAACAAGGATCAAGTGTGATAGACTAATACACGACTTATAAAATCCTCTAATATAGGTAAAATAATGGCTGAAATCCATGAAATTTTCATGATAAAAAATATTAGAATCCAAAATATAATTCAAGGAAGGTTCCCAGACCAACATATCATCAATAAGAGAAAAAGAATAATTATTGATCAGGATTCTAATATTTTCTAGCAGATCTGGGTTGGGCATAATCAAAAAATATTTAATAGATATTTGAGTATCTATTTGAGGATTCTAAGGGTTCATTATAGAAATTAAAGGAGTACTATTCCAGTTGTTAATCCAAAATTTATGATAGGAATCCCTATTTGTAATCTATTTGGAGTGAGACATGATGTTGAAGAACAAATACTTAATGTTTGGACAAATAGATGAGTCAATATAATGTAGACTACCCCTTTTTAGCTTACCAAGTAATTTAGCCCTAAGAAAGCTATGGGAAATGGAATCACTATTCAATAGGTTCCAAGTAAGCATATCCTAGAGAGCATTATTAAAGATCTTGATGTTTTTGATACCCAGACCTCTATTAGAAAGTGGTTACACCATTTAATCCAAGTAACAATGAATAATTTTCTTTCAAGAATTCTACTACTCAAAAAAAAAGTTTTTAAAGAAATAATTAGGGTTTTTTAGATGATTAAGAGGTCATTTTAGACCATAAAATAATAAACTAATTTAGAGACGATGGTATATTTGAGAAGTAAAATACGACCATCCATCAAGAGGGACTTCCCTTTCCAAGATGAGAGGTGGTTCTTAATTTTTTAGCAATCTTGGAAAAAATTTTGTCTTTAGGTATCCCCCAAAATAATGGGACACCAAGGTAGGTAGTGGGAATATAACTTTATTTTATGCCCAGGTCATCCATGATGCGAGTTTTTCTTACAGTGGGAACCTTTTCCCAAAGTAAATGAAATATTTATTCCAATTGATAGTATGACCTGAAACATCTTCATAATGGGAAATAGATTCCTTGATATTCTGAATATTTCATTTTCTTCCTTGAAAAAATAGAATAATACCATTCACATAAAGGATATGGGAAGGGAAAACAATGTTCTTAGAATAAATTATTAGACTGAGCTTACCATGGTCCACTATATGAGTGAGGAGACTGTTTAAATAATCTTCAAAAGTGGATAAAAGTATGGAATAGAGGGTATATCCTTGTCTAACACCTTTGGAGAACTTAAAGTATCCCTAATGAGTGAAATTGATGAGTACCGAGATGTGATTTTAGAAAAATAGGGATTTAACACCATTAACAAAAATATCATTAATGCCAATGTTTTGAAGCACCTGGTATATGGAGTTCCAATATATAGTATCAAAGGCCTTTCTGATACTGATCTTTAGAATAATTCTACCACCTATATTTTATTTCTTTAGGATATTGATGAACTCATATGTTGTACTAATGTAGTCTTGAATGGTTCTACCTTTTATAAAACCAAACTGGTTCTAAGAGACATTTTTTTTCAATTGTGTAAAGTCTATTAGAAATATATTTGGTAATAATCTAGTATATGGTTTTGATAAGGGATATATGTATAAAAAGATGTATATTAGTGGCCTTTTTAAATTTGGTAATCAAGGTGATAAATTGGTAATTATGAAAATGTGGAAGAGTTCCATTAGAAAATAAATATTTAACCAATCTACACATGTCCCATTGGATAACATCCCAATAATTCTAAATAAATGAGTTGGTAAAACCATCAGGGCCCAAGGAACCATCAGGCTACAGAATAAAAATAGCTTCTTTTATTTCAAATTTAATAGGAATACCAGTGAGATGGTTATTATCTTAATTTATAACAATGACAAGAATAAAAATAGGAGCTAAATATTCTTTAATATTAGGTCCATTAAAGAGGTTGGTAAAGTAAGAGACAATGTGATCATTAATACATTCCTCATTATCAATGAAACAGTCTCCATCATTGATTAAGGTGATGGGTCTGGAATATTTCCTGAATCTTTGAAGATATTTGTAAAATTTGGTATTTCTATCTCCATCCTTGAGCCACTTAAACTTTAATATCTCATTTTTAAGTTTATCTTTTATGGGGAGGAGAGAGTTTAACTTGGCAGAGAACTCAATTTCTTGTTGAAGATCTAAAACAAAATCATAATTGGTAAAATCATCCCTTATTTAATTGAGATTGGATTCAAGAGATGGAATTTCATTTTCAATCCCATTAGAGGTATCTTTTCACCAACCCTTTAGTTTTCTCTTAAATAGCTTCAACTTCATGACACATAAAAAATCACCATTTCCACAATGAGAATAATTCTAGAGCACATGAACAATATTTCCACAATCAGGATGGGAGTTCCAGGATTTTTTGAATATGAAAGGTAGAGCATTACTAAAGTTTATAGTAATTAGGCTTTCTAAAACTAGATTATGATCAGAATTTATCTTTGGAAGAGTGATGATATAAATAGTATCCCACTTTTCAAGGGCTTTCTTATTGGAGAAGGTTCGGTCAAGATTTATAGCAATAGTTCTGTTGTTGTGCTTTCTATACCAAGTATATTTGGTCCCAACTAAATTGATCTCAGTTATATTATTAAATTCAATGTATGATTTAAACTACCATGTAGAGATGGTAGAGTGTGAAACACCCATATTTTCATTGGAACATAATATAGCGTTGAAATCTCCAAGAATAATCCAAGGGTCTTGGATTATGTTTATAATGCCTTCTAGGTTTTACCAAAGTCTTCTTCATGCTATCTAATTTTAGAATAGATGAGGGAGCATTACATATGTGCATTATGGAAACCAACATCACAAGTAATCATCTGCTCTTCAATACTAAAGGAAGTGGCACTGTTAAGAGAGGATTGAGAAAAAACCCAAAGTGTTTCCATAGTGGTAGCATTGGTGTTTTTGCCAATGTAGAAATAGACTCCATTTTCAAGACTAAAAAATCCAAGAGAATAATTTTTTTTGGGTTCAGAAATACCAAGGAGTTTGGGCTTGTGAATATGAATAAATATGTGTAAGGAGTTTTATGTATTATAGTTTTCCACTCATTAACTATCTTAGAATAAAATAATCATTTGAACCTATTATTGGTGTTGTAACCCCCTTTTTCCCTAACTCTAGAGTTCTTTTATTTTTGGTTTATTTTTTGGTTAGGAAAATCTTTTTTGAACTAATATCAATAGTTTCATTATTTTTATTTGGAAAATAAGCTATTATAGATTCATTATTTTTTAAGTTCAACAACATTTGGAATTGATATGAGATTAACATAAAAACAATTTTCATTCACACCAACAAAATTCTTGGGACTATCATCAGGTTCCAAGATGATTGAATTATTGAAAACATCAGTATTTTTAGTCTTAAAAGCCACAAAATCATCTTTTTTTGTAGATTTATAATTTGGTGAAGCATCACAATATCCTTGTTTATCATCCTCATTGAGTTCATTAGTAAGATATGGGATGTGGCCAAATTTTCTACTAGCATCCATGATGGTTTGGGCCTATTGCGTAGGTTCCTTTAAAGTGTTGGAATTGTCAGCAACATAAGATTGTTCAATTGGATAGTGAATTTCCTTAGAGATTATAATCTACAACCTTTTTTAGAGTATTATGTTTTAAAGGAATAACTTTTAGTTTTTTACTTCATAGAATAATAATAGGTTTCAACAACATTATGAGGTCTTTAAGATATTGAGGTATCATCTGCAACACTTTCCTTACAAGGATTAAAAGGCACATTAGTTTCCCCAAATTGATTAGATATAAACTCCCTATTGTAATTAGAGTTTTCAAGATCAGATTAAGATTGGAGGTAATTAAAAAGATTCCAAATATACTAAGAAATTTTAAATGTTATGTTTTCATCTTTATTATCCTTCCCCTCTCCATAAAAAAATAAGCCCAAATTTTTTTATATGCTGCTTTTGGGGCAGTGATGATATATTGTTTCGCCACCCATTTTCCGTCATCATTTTTCTTTAATGGATCACCCTTATCTATGAAAATAGATTTAACTTTATTAATTTTGTTAACCTATTTCCATGCATTAACATTAGGAGATGGCTTCACATGATTTTGGATTACCCTACAGTTAGCAATAGAGTGCCCAACAATTCAGCACACATCACAGAAAGGAGGAATGTACTCAAACTCTACCTTGATTTAAACCAAGTAATCATTAGTAGTGAAACTGATAAAATATACTAGATCTATATCTAAGTTGGAATCAAACATAATCCTATAATAAAGTCCGAGCTCCCTATTTTGAGTACACTAATACAGTTTTAGAGGAATTCCAATTTAAGAAGTAAGCTCATTTAGAATCTTTAGTTGCCATAAATCCCAATTAAATCTATGAAGTATGGCCCAAATCTAAAACATAAAATTTCCATGAGTAAAGATATCTACAGAACTCCATGCTTTAGGTGCAAGTTTCCAGATTTCCATGATAATTTCAAATCTTATTAGATTCCCAGTGTAACGTCCCACATCCGGGTGCCACACAACGGGTGCCCTGAACTCGGTTGTTCACATGACCTCAAGTGCATTTCCCCAAATTCTAGAGGCTGCTAATGGACAACAAAAATGTAGTAAAAGATAACAAAAAATCATATATATGATGATGAAATATGTCTCTAATTCCAAGAAAGAATCCAAAATAGGATACAATGAAATCTGATACAATAAATCACAAGGTACAGAGTACAACAAAACAAAACCAAAGCAGTGCAATAGGAAAGCAACAGCATCACAAGCCTAAGCTCGGTCCCGTGCTCTCCTACTCCTCTGCAAAAATCATGTACCTATGTAGAGACTCTTTCCCTTATCGACACCTGCAGCAGTATAATTTTTTTGTGCCCAAGACATGACCCAAATAGGGTGTGAGAAATAAATCCCAGTAGGAAACCAAAAAAGGCTCATGCCCAACTATTAGTGAAAATGTTCAACAACAATGTGCAATAATGAAATTCAGTAAACTAGGAAGTACTCAAAAGTAACCATTCTTACCAGTTACATTTCCATTTTAATAATTATTTAATAATTCAATATGATTGAACTCTGAGTTCTCCGAGACTCGGCCTCGACTGAAAATCTCCTATACCAGTGCCATAGAAGAAACCACAACAGGCTACCTAACAAGTAAAAGATAATAATAATACTAAGCCTATGCTTTATCTTGGTAGATACAACATAAGAAATCACCACAGTGAATATTTAAAGTAAACATTGTCCTCAGACATACAAGTCCTTACCCTCAGGCAATCAGAAACGAAACCCTCAGGTGACCTCCCTTAGGAATAATGAATATTGTCCTCATGCATACAATATATATCCCTCAAGCACATAATCTACTGCCCACAGGCATAAGAAATGTTGACCTCAGGCTAAACAAAACAGTGCCCTCAGGCTAAACAAAACACTGCCCTTAGGCTAAACAAAATACTACCCTCAGGCATTCCATAGGAAAAGAAAGTAACCGGACCGAGCCCAATGCATAAGTAGGAAATTTATATATGTTTCCTCTCAAGAAAACTCAAAATATGCTATAATCATAGAATACCCACGAGTATCCTGGCCAAACGGATAAACAAGGGAAACACACCCTCGGGGTGGCCCTAGATCAAAACAATGATCTCAAACAGCAGTTTATACTTATTCATTAGATTACCTATGAAATTATAGGTATTTCAACAGTCAAAGTCTCATCCATAAGACACCCCGAACATGGGTGCGTGGCATAATGGTACACAAAATCAACTCGATAGTCAGAATTAAACACAAGACCACCTACCTCGATATCCTCTGATCGATATATGTGGAAGGCGCCTCCCGAAACAACCAAGAACGAAGTATATATGAGATAAATTATTACCTGTTCAAACCTAAATAACTTCCCTTAAGGAAATAATTTAAAGGAAATATTCAAGAAGGGGGAAGACCTTACCCACGCGGCTCAAACGAGATCGACGGTGGAAGAATCAGAGTCCCGGTGAGCGATCGAGAGCTCCTCCAAGTCTCGGCCTCCTCTCCTGCTACTCCTGGTGAGCTCTCTTCCTCCTCTGACGAAAGAGGAGGCTACTGCCTATTTTTAACGAAAAAACATAACTACACGGTGTGTAATTTCAAGTACACGGCGTGTACTATCCATTTTAATTGTTCCTTTGGTGGCTAATTTTGACTGCCTCAATATTCATCTGCTGACTGATTACATGGTGTGTATTACTAAGTACACGAAGTGTAGTTAGTTTTTACACCCTTGAATCGCCGAAGAGCCTAAACTCCCTATATTCTCATCCCACACAGCCAAAGTACATGACGTGTGTACAAAATTACATGACGTGTAGTAGTTTTTACACCCTTAATCGCCGATAAGCCTAAACGCCCTGTATTCTCATACCACACAGCAAAAGTACACATCATGTGTATGAAAGTACACAGAATGTACCCATAAATTTTGGTTTTTTTGCCCAAAATTTCCTTGTTTTCTCAAAAACACTTAAGGAAAAGGAAAAGAAGAAACCCGTACCTCAAGAATAAAAACTGGGTTCTTACAAACTTCCCCCCTTAAAGAAATTCATCCCTGAATTTACCTTCCAAGGGTGGTAAAGATAAAGCTAGAAACAATTTTGGCCACTGAGCATGTATGTCAGTCTCCCGCTCCCAGGTTTCGTCCTACACTTGGCCATGCTACCATAACACCCATACGAGAGGAACTGACCGGCCTCAGAGAACCTTCGTGCTCCTATCAACAATATGAATCAGATGCTCCTCAAAGGATGCATCAACCTAAAGTTCAACCTCCTCGGGTTGAAAGATGTGAGATGGGTCTAAGTGATAACGGCGCAACTGAGATATGTGGAAGATGTTTTGCATGGAATGTTACCTCTGTGGTAACTACAACCGATAGACAACCAGCCTAACTCTCTCCGGAATCACAAATGGACCTAGATAGCTCAGTGAAAGTTTACCATGTCTCCTGATCCACCTGTGTCTCAACCTCGGTGAAAAAAACAAGAAAACATGATCCCAGACCATGAACTTCAAGGGTCGTCTACGGTGATCATCATAAGATTTATGACGAGACTGTGTAGTATCCATCTGCTTCTGAATCAACTGGACCTCCTTTGAAGTCTCTTGCATGAGACATGGTCCCAGTAAAGCTGCCTCACCTGCCTCCAATCAGCACAAGGGTGATCGGCATGGCCTACCATATAAAGCCTCATAATGTGCCATCTCAATAGTTTCTTGAAAACTATTATTTTAGGAAAACTCGACCAGGGGTATGTGCTTCTCCCAAGAGCCCCCAAAGTCTAGGACGTATGAACGCAACATGTCCTCTAGCACCTGTATTGTACGCTCTGACTGGCCATCGGTCTGAGGGTGGTAAGCTGTGCTCAGAAAAACCCGTGTATCCAATGCCCTCTAAAAATTCTTCCAGAAATGAGACGTAAAACGGGAATCCCTATCTGGAACGATAGAATGAGGGACCCCATGAATACGTACTACCTCTCGGACATACAATTTCCTGATCTCGTCAACACTGAAGGTCTCCTTGATCAGCAAAAAGTGAGATTCCTTTGTAAGTCTATCCACTACAACCCATACAGTATCATTACCTCGAGGTGACCTCGGAAACCCAGTCACTAAGTCCATCGCGACATCATCCCATTTCCACTCCAGAATGGGTAATTGTTGTAAGAGTCCAACTAGCCTCTGATGCTCCACCTTGACCTGCTGACAGGTGGAACATCTCGTAAAAAAACTAGCTACCTCTCTTTTCATACCCGACCACCAATACTGACGTATCAAGTCACGGTACATTTTGGTAACTCCAGGATGCACTGCCCAAGCTGAAGCATGAAATTCCCACATCAACTCCTCAGGTATATCCCCTGGAACCCACACTCGTCCATGGATACACAGTACCTCATCATCTCTTATCATCCAACTAGGAGGAGGGTCCTCACCTGCCACCGACTCCTGTAGAACTAGGCCTTCTGAACCTAATAACTGTCTCATCCTTAGTCTATCTTGGAGGGTAGAAGTAACAACTAAGGATGAAAGATAGGTTCACCACTGACTATCGTGCACCTCCAAATGCATCTCAGAGAACAAATACCTAAGCTTCCACTCACCAATGGACACCTGCACTACCTATATCTGAGTCTTCCTACTCAGTGCATCTGCTACTGCGTTACCCTTACCAGGTGTATAGGCAAGCTAAAAGTCGAAGGATTGAAGGTATTCAAACCACCGTCACTGTCTCAAATTCAATTCCCACTGGGTAAAGATGTATTTAAGACTTTTGTGGTATATAAACACCACAAAGTGTTCTCCTAAGAGATAGTTTCTCCAATAGTGTAATGCATGAACAACTGCAGCCAACTCGAGATCATGCATCAGGTAATTCCTCACATGTGGCCTCAACTGCTGAGACCCGTATACAACTACTCGATCACCCTGCATCAACACTACTCCCAACCCAATACCTGATGCATCACAGTAAACTGTATATCTCTTCTCTTGCTCTGGAAGTATCTGGACTGGTGCTGTTTTCAACCTTCCCTTTAGCTTCTAAAAGGCTATTTTGAAAGATTTTGATAAAATGAAATTCATACCCTTCTTAGTCAAACCCGTCAACGATGATTCTAAGTGGGAGAAGTCCTATATAAAGCACCTGTAGTAACCATCCACCCCCAAGAATCTCCATATTTCAAACATGTTCTTAGGCTGCTCCCAAGAAACTACTGCTCTCACTTTATCTAGGTCTACGAAAACTCCTACCTCTGAGATAATATGACCCAGGAAGTGAATCTGGTCCATCCAAAAGTGGCACTTTGAGAGCTTAGAATATAAATGATTCTCTCTCAGTGTACTCAGTACGATCTCAATATGGGTGGCATGGTTGTGTCGAGTGTGAGAGTACACCAAGATATCATCCATGGAGACTACCACAAAAGAATCCAGATATGGGTGGAACACACGATTCATCAAAGACATGAAAACTACAGGTGCGTTTGTGATTCCAAACGACATGACCAAGTACTCGTATAGACCATATCTGCTCCAAAAGGCTGTAAGCGGTATGTTCGATAGTCTAATGTGCAACTAATGATATCCGGATCTCAAGTCAATCTTTGAGAACACTCATTATCCTCGAAGTTGATCAAAAAGATCATCAATCCTTGGTAAGGGATATCGGTTCTTAACCATCAACTGGTTCAGTTTCCAATAATCCACGTAGAGTCTGAGGGTACCATTCCCCTTCTTAGCGAAAAGGACATGCAAACCCTTGGGAGAAATACTAGGTCAGATAAAACCCTTGGATTGTAACTCCTCTAACTGCCTCTTGAGATCCTGCAATTCTGGCGTAGCCATCCTATAAGGAGGAATAGACACCGGTACTTCTCCTGGAACAAGCTCAATAGATAATTACACCTCTCACTCTGGAGGTAGACCTGAAAAGTCATCCGGGAAGACATCCCTGAAACAAATAACCACCGGAGGGAAAACCTTCTGAGAAGTTCCCTGGTCATCCAGATATAAGCTCGCAATTTGGGTTGTCACTGCACCTCACCCACGATGCTCGGGTCCAGCTCGGCTCTCCTGGACATCCCATTCGCCCTTGTATAGAAACTCTCCACCCTCTGGTGACGTGAAACTCACTCTGAGACAATAGCAATCTACAAAGGCTCGAAAGGGTACCAAACAGTCCATCCTGAGAATGAAATCATAGGCTTTCATCTCTAAGACAAAGAGGTCCCATGGAAAGTGACACCCACCAACCTCTAGGGGGAACTCCTTGCACTGACGCGCACCTACCGTTATAATTCCCAATGGAGTGTCTAGGATCATGATATTCGAAGAATAAGAAACACAGAGCCCAAGGTTCTCCACAATGGGAACAAATATAAAGCTATGTGTAGAACCAGTATCTAAAAGTACAGAAGTTAAAATAGAAGAAACTATAATATTACCTCTGAAAGTGGAAGGTCCAAGATCCTTCTCCTGTTGGGTCTGTTGCACTGCATATGTCTGCCCAGTGCCATGGCCCTGCGACCCAACCTAGCTACCCTGAGCTGACTGACCCTGCTATCTCTGAGATCCTGGTGTTTGGATACCATGACCATGACCACCACCTTGGCCCGAATGTCCTAACCTATTCCAATTCCTTGACTGGTAAGAAGCTGCTGGCCCTGCTCCTGCACGTGGAGTCTGCACAGAACCCCTCTCACTAGTCACTGGTGGAAATACCTTTCAAAAACACTGAAGATGACCCCTCTTGATGCAAGCTTTACACTCCACTGGGTCATGTGGACACTGAGGTCTCTTGTTCCCCTCTTTACAACACTGGTAGCACATTACCTGACCACATGAAGAATTTTTCTGGCTAGAACTGCCACTATGAGAGAAATCCATATGTATCTTCCTCTTGCTGGTAGAAATAGTACCAGAGACTGGTGCCGAACCACCCTGGTCCACACCACTAGGTTCTAGTAGGTTCTGCTCAGTAATCAACACCTGGTTCAAAATAGCATGCACTGTAGGAAACCTAAAAACATTCACCAGCGCTCGAATATCATATCGAAGACCATCCTCAAAGCGCCTAGCCCTCAATGTCTCATCTCCCACTAAAACAGGTGAAAAACTCTATAGCTCGATGAAGTGGGCAAAATAGTCCATCACTAACATGGCACCCTGCTACAGATTCATGAACTCTCGAGCTCGATCTTCCCTTAGCATCTCTAGAAAGAACAAGTCATAAAAGACTGCATAAAAATATTTCTATGCCATGTCTCGGTGATGCTCAGACTGGGTGGTAACATCTCACCATCTCTTGGTGGAATCAGGCAACATTTAAGTAGTGAGCTCGACCCTCCTCCTAGGAGGCATCTCCAGATGCTCGAAGATCGTTTGCATAGAACCCAGCCATTACTTTATATCCTGTGGTCCGCCATCCCCTGAAAACGTAGGTGGATGCTGCTGCTGGAATATATGTGTCAGCTCTACCATAGATGTGGAAACCGACGGTGCTCCCTGGAAGGTCTGCATGAACCTTATAAAGCCTTCACGGAACTACGCATCCACGCCTGCATCTAGTATAACGGTTGGTGCCGCATCTGGCACTGCTGGAGGATCCATCGGTAGCCCATGGACTACCATATCTGGAGTATAATCGTTGCCACTCTCTCGGCGAACAACTCATGGTCATCTCGGCGGCATAAATCTACAAGGTCAAACACATGCCTTATTTTAATTACTTTCGAGGTTTCTTTTGTCCGGTTAAGAGTGCCAACAAAAAGGGGAATGATCCACAAGAACTGGAAAAAGAGACTACACGGCGTGTATAAGGTCTACACGATATGTACACTTAAGCCCTTACATGGTTGTGTTCTGATGCCGACCTGGGTGTGTATCATCCCTAGGTACACGACATGTTATACCCGCACACGACGTGTACACCACCTGGTTTCCCCAGCCACATGGCCAAGTCCACTCAGTATTTCACCGGTCAAGACTACACGGCGTGTCCCATAGGTACATGACGTGTACTAGAAAGGTAACACTGACCCGTGTTGTTAGTTACACAGACAGATTCCAAGATTACACTACACGACGTGTTTATAACTAATATAGCATGTATCACCTAAGGTTTCTCCATCGGTGTTTTTAGCCACATGGGCGGACACAAGGTCAACCCTACACGGCGTGTAAAACCAGTACACGACGTGTTCCCACAAGAACTTCCCTATTCCGTGTCTCTTCCCACACAGCCTATGACACGGTTAGAGAATACACGACATGTACATAAGGTACACCACATGTACTTAAGAAAAATAGTTTCTTCCCGAACAGAAGAACACATGGCATGTAGTCAAAACTACACGACATGTATTCTGGGTTTTTCCAAATAGTAAGCCTCAGAAACTACTCTGGAGCCCAGAAAACACTGAAACGAACACCAAAGTTCCAAATTCCGATATGTGAGGGCCCATACTCCCTGCAAATCAATGCTTGGAATCCTATATATGTTATAAACAAGGTAAAAAAAGTCAATGATCCACCAAATTCCAGTCAATGAGGGCCCATAACACCTCCGGAACCAAAGTTTGGTGTTCATTCAAACAAAAACTCATACAAACAAAACCCTATCAAACATCATGTATTTTTATCAAGGAAACTATCACAACAACATGAATTTTATATCACAACATCTATCACAACAACATTCAATGTCTAATGCACCTACATGGCATGGAAACTATGCATGAAATTTGATTCTAACATGTTCCTAAATGATTCATGAGACCGAATACCCTCATATCATCGGGTTGTGACTAAATAGAACCCAAGTATATAAAAATATAAACATCACACCACAATTGCATCACCCAACGGTGAAATCTAATCATTTTTAATAATCATAAATATAAAATCAAAATTTAATTCAAGGTAATCCGGCCTTTACCTGTACACGAGGTAGCTACTTCCGGGCACATTTTATTACTGAATCCCTCAACAATCTATCTCTTTTCGTTGTCTCCAAATAATAAAATAACCCAGAGAAAATAAACCCTCTGATACCACTTTGTAACCTCCTGGATCCGGGTTCCACACAATGGGTGCCATGAACCCGGTTGGTCACATGACCTCAAGTGCATTTCCCCAAACTCCAGAGGCTGTCGACTAGCAGCGAGGGCCTAGGACTGATAGCGGAGAAAATATGCCCTCATTTTTCAAAGTGTAGCACAACGGAAAAAAATTTTAAACATAAAAAATCGGAAGCAGTAAAAAATAGAGACTTAAAATGGACAATGAAACTGAAGTAAAAGATAACCAATAGTCATTTATATGATGATGCAATATGTCTCTAATTTTAAGAAAGAATTCAAAACAAGATACACTGTAATCTAATACAATAAAGCACAACGTAAAAAGTACAACAAAACAAAACCAAAGCTGTGCAATAGTAATGCAGCAACATCACAAGCCTAAGCTCAGTCCCATGCTCACCTACTACTCTACAACAATCATGTACCTATGTAGGGACTCTTTATCTTATAGACACCTGCAACAATATAATCAATTTGGGCCCAACACATGACCCAAACAGGGTGTGAGAAATAAATCCCAGTTGGCAACCACCAAAGGCCTATGTCCAATTGTCAGTGAAAATGTGAAACAACAGTGTGCAATAATGAAATGTAGTAAACTAGGAAGTACTCAAAAGTAACCATTCCTACCAGTTACATTGCCATTTTAATAATTATTTAACAATTATATATAATTGAACTCTGAGTTCTCCGAGACTCAGACTCGACCGACAATCTCCTATACCAGTGCCACAGTAGAAACCAAAACATGCTATGTAACAAGTAAAAGATAATAATAATACCAAGCCTGTGCTTTAGCTTGGAAGGTACAACATAAGAAATCACCATAGTGAATATTCAAAGTAAACATTGTCCTCAGACATGAAAGTACTTACCCTTAGGCAATCATAAATGAAACCCTCAGGTGACTGCCCTCAGGCATAACGAATATTGCCCTCAAGAATATGAGATATCTCCCTCAAGCACTGAAGCTACTACCCATAGGCATAAGAAACATTTCCCTCAGGCTAAAAAAAACAGTGCCCTCAGGCTAAACAAAACGCTGCCCTCAGGCTAAACAAAACACTTCCCTCATGCATTCCATAGGAAAATCAAGTAACTGGGCCAATCCTAATGTATAAGAAAGAAATTTATATATGTTTCCTCTTAAGAAAACTCACAACATGCTATAATCATGGCATACCCACGGGTACCCTGGCCAAATGGCTAAACAAGGTAAACACATCCTCGGTGTGGCCCTAGATCAAAGCAACGATCACAAACAGTAGTTTATACTTATTCATTTGATTACCTATGCAATTCTAGGTATTTCAACAATAAAAGTCTCATCCATATGACACCTCGAACATGGGTTCATGGCACAACAGTACACAAAATCAACTTGATAGTTGAAATTAAACACAAGAACACCTACCTCGATCTCCTATTATCGATATACGTGGAAGGCGCCTCCAAAAACAACCAAGAATGACATAGATATGAGATAAAAGATTACCTGTTCAAACCTAAATAACTTCCCTTAAGGAAATAATTGGAAAGAAATATTCAAGAAGCGGGAAGACCTTACCCGCGCAGTTTAAACAAGATCGACGATGGAAGACCATCCCTCTTGCACTCGCTTGAGGTCACCACCTTTAATACGGTCCACCAATGTTCTCCTTCATGTCACCACTAGATGACCACCATTGTTCATCACAACCTTTCTACAACACTGTAATCCACCCATCTGCAATCTCCATAGAAATAAACTACAACTAGGAGTTGATCCCCAACTGCCTGATGTAGGGGGTTACTTACATGTGTTGATAAAGTCTTACTTTCAACCGATGATAAAATTTTTTTATCTCAAAATCAAGTATGAAAATGTCCCTCGTTTCTATTTTAATTGAAAGTAAATTTTTTATGATTTATTGAATTGAAATAGGTCTTCTGTTTGTGCATTTTTCTATGCTCAAGGAAATGATGAAAAATCATGTTTCAAAATGATGAAGTAGCTGAAATACACTGATCGAAATGGAATGAAAAATAATGGATAGTTAAAACCCAGGGAGGGAGGTTTGGAACATTGGGACCCCTATCCAAATCCCATTGCTCAAGATGGATTAGAATGTGATTTACAAGAACAAAACATGGTAAAAGGTTTGGCAAATGGCTGTGATTTGGGTTTTCATGGATTGAACTCAGCTGGGTAGAATGTTCTTTCTATGATAGCTGTAAATGGTTTTGATGATACAACAAGTTGTTATGGGACGAACCTACTAAACAATACCCCTCATCAGAAGGATGATTCTCATTATCTAACTAATCTAGGGATGTATATTTTCCCTACTGTTGTTAGAGATCTGTAAATAGAGTTGAGTGGACATCATGCCACCAAATCATGGGTAGTGATAGTGGAAGAGGTGATGGATAATGAGGCTAAATCATCAGATTAATCAGTGGTGAAAGAGATCACCGACCATTAGATCCTATATGAGCATTTGATTGCTTTAAGATCTAGTAAAGGTAATAAATTAGATACAGAGGCTCCTTCATGAGCAAAGTTTATTTTTTTTAAAAAATTGAATTTGGGTGACACACCTTTAGAGAAAGGTCTTCAAAAAGAGTTTGTGTTTAAGGGGGAAGGTTTAGATGGTCTTGAAAGCAAGGGATGTATAAAATTAGTAGGTTCTCATCTTGATGACCAGGTTTATGATTCTAATTTTGTGAAACTTAAAGGAATTCAATCAACTGATACTTCCATTAGCAATTAATAGGTCCATAGGGATTTTGTTCTAGAAGGTAAGAAAAATCCTTCATCTAAGGTGGATTCAGTAGATGAAGAGGGATTCCAAATGGTTCCTTTTAGGAAGTCCATACTTCATTTTTCTAATCATGGTTAGGTCTCTTATTTTGACACTACAAGTGACATGGTCTTGGCCCCTATTATGCTTCCTATCAAGATGGAAACTCCTTTATGAATCCACACATGTAGGAAAGTTGATGCTTTCCTGAAATATTCCTTAGATAACCTTACTATTAATTATGAGTAGGGATTGGGTAATGTAAGCAAGGTGCAAGTGACAACTTCTAACCTAGTTGGAGTGATTGATACACTCAATGAAGATAAAGATCAATCTTAGAAAGTAGTGGTCCACTTTTGATCCCTGGAGAAAGGAGATGTGTGGCTGGTTTATACTAATGAAGTGAAAAAAGGTATAGATCAGATAAATATGGTTTAGGCTTCCTTAGAGATGATCAATGAAGATACACTACTCAATGACCCATCAAAAATGGTGTTGGTTCAATTAGATACTAGGAGAACAGATTCAGTCAACAATGACATTGACGGTCTCTTGAAACAAGTGAAGACTTTGAGGAGAGGCTAGAATCCAAGAAGTCAAGACCATGGGTATAGAAGTTTTAACTGGAATGCTATGCATGATTAAGAGTGGCATATTGGAGCTAAGTTTAGAGAAAAGGTAGATATTTGAATATTTTTTAGTTTCTCTTTTTGGGCTGTGTTGTCAGATTTGACCCCTTCTCTTTCCTTATCTATTTTTCTATCCTATAATAAAGGGGAATTATCCCGAAAATTTCAAAAAAATAGAAATTATTAATTAATTATTATTAAACCATTATTAATTAATTAAACAATTTTTTCTAATTTGTAATTACTAATTATTACTTTTGCGATAACAAAGTTTTTATTATTTAGGGTTAAATATAGTTATTATAAAAGGAAAACTAAGCCATAAATGGAAAAAAATTGATATTTTCAACCATAAACCAATCACTTGGCCAAGAATTTTATTTTTACCAATTTTAATTCATTTAATAAAATATTATTTTTTATAAAATGTCATTAATGTCAAATTTGGAACTATACATTTAATTTGTCTTTAGAAACACCAAGACAAAGATTGAATTTGAATATAATCCTATAAATCTTCCCTAATAAGTTATTTTTATCTAGAAAATTCACATAACACAATAATTATTTCAAGTTATATCACTTTTATTATTTTTTAAATCATTTAATTTATTTTTCTATTAATTGAATAAATACTATGTTAGAATTGCATATGCATTTAAGTTAATTATTTATTCACTAAAAATAAAAAATACATTACCTTGATAAAAATAAATAATTTGTCTTTAAAATTACTATTTTTAATTAAAAATACATTCTTTTTAATCCTATGTCAAATATTTAAAGATAATAAAACAAAGAGAATGACATTTTTGACTTTTTTTACACAAAATATTATAAAGGTCAAAATCATGGAGAAATAGAAACAAAATGTTATATATTTGAACATTGAATCATTATGTGTGAAATATACTCATCCAAAAAAAATTAAGACACGTATTATAGTAATTTTTTAGTTCATATCTCATTATTTTTTACCCTTAATTAACTAATTTTAACTCTATCATGGGGACAATTATTCGTTACGATTACTATTCATATTGAAAAAATAAAAGGCAATTATTTACTAAATATGGACCTCATAATTAAAAATATGGAATCCATTTTTTAATATTAAATCCATAGTAGTGTAAGAATCTAATTTAAAATTAAAACCAAAAAATGTGATGAAAAACAGGTTTTCAGAAAAAATGTATTTTTAATTATAATTTTTTTTCAATACTAAATTCAATTATAAAATTAATTATAATGACTATAATTAGATTATATTTAATAAAAATGAACTAATTAAATTTTAAAGCTAATATATAGTAGAATTTTACTTTGTTAATACTTTAATAAAATATAGTTTTAAATAAAAATCAATATTTTTTACTATTCATTGAAAAAATCAATATTTTCTAAAAAATACCAAAAAATATTTCTAAGATAATTTTGACATGATTATTTAAAAAATGATATATTTTTTTATAAAATTAATATTATAAAATTCCCAAAAATTAATTTCCTCACAAAAAAGTAATAAAAACCATTTTCTAAATAAAATGTATTTTTTAAAGAATAAAATGACTGCACTAAAAATTGAGTGATTATTTATTAGAAGTTTATCAATAAATTTATATTGATTATATTTATATATTTTTAATAAATTAGTTAATTCTATTTAAACCCTCCAATTTAATGGTTATGTTATGGAAATCATATTTAAATAATAATATTTCATGGTTCGTTTAGGCTCACTCTCGTGTGTCTTATACATTATCAAACATTGTTTTAAAAAAAATCTTGGGGTTCTAAATTCTCACCCTTCTAATAAATTGTTTCTTCATAATTAAAAATTAAACTTGGTGATCAAAGGTTTGATATTTGAAAATACTTTTATTTAAATCTCACACCATAAAATGGTTAATAAAACATACACTTGAAAAAAGAGAAAAGGGAAGTACAAAGGTCATCTATAATTATACACACTAGGTTTAAAAATAAAAGAAAATTAGTGTGAAGTGAAAATATGGATGTGGAATAAAATCAATGTACAAATATCATTGATCATAAGAAAGTTAATGATAATTATAAAGTTAATGACCACAAAACCATAAACCAAAGTGTTGAGAAAAATACCATCAATTCATCAAAAATGATGGTAATAGAATAATTTTTTTGTTTCAAGATCCATTTTCTAGAGTTGATAAATTAATTTTCCATCTAGAGTAAAAAATATGGAAATATACTTACTTTAAATGTATAATTTCATCCTTCAATCAATTTCTATCACAAAATAATATTTTCTCAAAACAATGAGTATTTATGATGATTTTTTTCATGCCCACAACACTAAAATAAAATTTTAATGGATGAGAAAATCCAAAAAAGATTAATAAGCTATTCCTACCACCTTTAAACATTAACCAAAATGGTTATGCCGAGGCAATATAATATCTGAAATGAATAATATATTTTACTTCAAAATTTCTACAATATCATCAAAGGCTCAACTTAGTCCATTCCGTAAACATATATCCCAAATTACGTCAATAACCTCAATATTAAAGTTTTTTTAAACCTCAATGGTGATCTCATAACTTTCTAATTAAATCCCAAAAATTTAATTTTTTTCTCACCAAATAATCATTTATGTTAAACCTAATGGTTATATATAGTTGAACCTAATAAAATATCTCCCAAAATATCATTAATAACCTAAAAATACCAAAATTGAAAATGATTTGATCCTATAACATGATTCCAAAAATTAAATTATTTTTTATCTATAAAATTGTTTATGTAAAAAAATTTCATACTAACTAGGAAATTACGTAGGCTAGTGGTAGGCGATGCACCCTTGTCACCCTTCAGTTATGGGTTCAAACCCCATGGCCTTTACGGATGCAAAAAGTTGTCACCTGGTCTACGATTTTCCCTTTTATAAAATTATATTAATATAATTCCTATAATATTCCCTAAAATACGATGAACATCCTCAAAAATAACAATAATCATTAAATCACTTTTTAACCACTATGGTCTTCTATACAACATTTTTTTATAAAATAAAATAATATTAATTTACTATTATTACCTTAACATCAAAGATAAGATAAAATTTAATGGTTACCAATACCATTAAACTTATGTCTACAAAATGTAGTGGCATTATTCCTTAAATATTTTTTTACTAAAACCCATAATAAAGCCAAGGGTTATATTACCATAAATGTTTCCCAAAATACTCTTAATCATATTATACTTCTATAACTTAAAACCTCAAAAGTGATATCTATTACTTTAAACTTTTGATCAACCTTAGACTTTTCAACCCCAGAAACTTTAGGTTTATCCCATATCACTATAGAATATCATAGGCTTCTAATGATTTTATTCTCTTATTCATCATAATAGTTTATAAGGAAATTCTGAATTAACCCAAGAATATCCCCCAGTAGTTTCAAACTAGGTGCGTAGTAAGGGAACACTCACTGTGCATCAGAATTATGGGAGAGATATACTAAAACAACTATTTTTAGGATTATTACCCCTAGATGCATCTATTCTAAAACCATGTCCACTTTTAGTATCCATACATTGATGTATTTCTAGGAAAACAACATAATCTGTTCCATACTAAAACTTTAGGATGTTATCCTATACTTAGACTTAGCCTCAGGGATTTTACCAAAATTATCTAACCATAATCTCCAAATAGTAACTAAACCCTACAATGATACCAAATAGAGTAACCCTGACTTTCTATATATAGATATCACATCTTATTAGACAATTATTCATTCAAGAACGTTATGATCTATTTCAGGATCTTAAAGGTTTAGTATCTTTAGAAACCTGGATACATAAAAAAATAGTTTATAATTTTTTTACATCATGTCCCACTTGGTTCTTCATAACTACCACCCTTCTTAGACACATCATACTTAAAAATTTATTTCATATCCCGGGAAAAGGAAAACATAATAAAGGGTGAGCTCAGATTTTCAGTATGGTAATAAATATGACAGGGAAGCATAACATGTGAGTCAAAGGTATGACATGATTTAATAAAATAGAAGGCTCATGAATAATCCCAAAGGGTCATAACATAAAGAACATAGTATCACAAGATCATGTAAACATTAGAAACATGGAATTAATACAAAACAAATCATAAGCGTAAGTCAAGGTTAACTTTCAAGACAACATCACATGGTGGACATAGTCCCATAGTGGATTAGGTTTACTCCCTAATCTCGTACATAATGTTTCACAAGACTAAAACATTATCCAATGCATCATAGCACTATATAGGTGCACCCATCATAACATGTTCATGATTACGTGTGCCATAAAAATAAATCAATCATAAGGTGTAAACATAAGAATTACCCATGGAAATAAATGTGTTTCATAATCTTTCCTCATATCACAATCAAAAGAGATTTCATAAAGAAGAAATTTGAGAAATGAAATTAAGGTATGTATTACCCTATCAAATGAAAGGGAGAATAAGTTGGGTATATATGTATGAGAAATATATACATAATTTATAAGTAATCCATAACATCGAAGGTTGTTATCATTGATGAATATAATTATATAAAAATATTAAATACATTCTTAAGGAAAATACCCTTTTCATTTGGAAATTACTTTGAAATATAAAAATTTATAAAATATTATTATTTTTTTCTTTGAAAATAAATTTGGAAACTTGTAAAAGAAGAATCAAAGCATTGAGTGGACATGACAGTGGGAAATTTCGTTCATACTGTATACATTAAAACAAATATTCATTCCATATTTTCAGTAAAAAAAATAAAAGTACCTCATTCAGAAAATTATAAGAAGATTCATTTTAAACCATTTTCTAATAAGTTATAAATGGGTAAAAATGAATTTAAATAATCATAGTATAATAGTAAAAACATTCTTGAAATAATTTTTAGTAAACCAGGATTGGAAAGAAAAAGAATTTTAGGCTTAAGAGAGAAATAATGTAACGTCTCCTGGACTGACACTCTCTCACACAACCAAAATGGGTTGGTTATGTGACCTAATGTGCGCATCCCTATATTCCATAGGTTTTTTAACAGTACCAGGGGTGTGATGAATATTGTGGGTAGACTATACCCCCTGGTTTAGAGTCACAATACAGTAGAAAATACATAAATATCAGAGTGTGGAAATAATGGAAACCATAAAACACAACGAATAAACCAAACAATAAATGATAACTGAATAATATAATAAATAATAAAGGAATAATTTAATGACAATATGAATGAAAATAAATGACATGATGATGGTCATAAAAATAAAATAACAACAAACCCAAATAAAGACTCCAATGACCCTGGTCTCGAACCCCATGTCGGTCCTGTCTCTACGCTCCAATCCATCTAGAAAGAAACAATCAACTAAAAGGTCATTTTCCATTTTCCAAACATATATCCATGTAAGCTACTCTAGTACAAAATGATATCCCAAGTAAGATGTGAGTAAAACTCAACTGGTTGACACCATCATGTATAAACAAACCATTCTGATAATAATTTCATGGAATAATGTGATAAAATGGTGTATAAATTAATTTAATAGTTAATATAATACATTAATAAACCTAATTTGGCACCCTAATGGAATGAATTTGAGCATGTAGCACAACCATGAAAACCACAACTGTATACACAAGGTAAAACATATCAGTGGGCCAAATCCAATAGATAATAATCTCAGTATGTGTGAGGGCCTATCCTAGTATATAATCATTTAAACATGTGGTTGGGCCTAGCTCAGTATATAAGCATCACAACTTTTATCATGGCCTAGTCTGGTATATAAGCAATGAAACATGTGTGAGGGCCTAGCCTGGTATATAATAATTGAAACATGTGTCAAGGCCTAGCTCGGTATATAAGAATTGAAACATTTTCCAGGTATTATCCTGGTATATAAGCATCTCAACATGTGTTATAAGTTCATATCACAATAGAAATAATATCAAAAAATAAAAACATAAGACCAAAAGGTTAATTCTGCTAATTACCATTTTTCTTTTAATTTACCCATTTGTTCAATAAATAAAATAATTAATTTTCCAAGGTGAATCTATAATAAGAAATAACTTGAAACACATATCATGGTAAAATCATATGTAATCTATTTCCAATTCATTATTTTCAAACGAAACCACAAGCTAGGTCACATATCAATAGACCCAAATGTATCTAAGGAATGATCCAATTACATGATTATAATTTCCAATTAATCCATTAATTAATGCACATAAGTGAAATTTTTTGTATTTCAATCACTTTATTAATTGAAATTATACCATAGAGTTAAGTTTTAGACCCAAAAACTTTTTGAGACGATCAACGAAATGATTCTAAGGGAAAACACCAACAAGGATGAAGGTGCAGAAGATATCAAGAACCTAGATCAAACTAGGTGAAGGTCAAAACCCAAATTAAACCTACGGTCAAAATATTACACTAAAAAGATGGATAATAGTGAAAGAGAGTGGAAAACCTAAGAGAAACACATCGCCATGAACCAGATGTGGAAACAGAACATTTGAAATGGAGGGAAGGGACCCCAAATCACCTGGATCACCTTAGGGTTTGAGAGGAGGAAGGGATTCACTAAAAAAATGAGGAGGATCAAATTCACGATAACCTTAAAACCATTGGTACTAGGGAAGAAATGATGTGAAACCTTTTCACATCGCATTTTTCTCAATTAACGAGGTATGCCAAAAAAATCCATCATCTTTGGTTAATATTTAACATTGCTCAAACATTACACGACCTGTAATGCAGATTCATGACATGTATTTATTTCAAATCATGAATCACTTCACTATATGAAACTATTCATGAGAAGTGTCTGGCAATGTTTACACATAATGTAATACATTTACATGGTGTGTAAATGTTCTTTAGAAACTTTTTAGCCCAGTTTCTACATAAGGATTTGAACCACCTCCAATTCCTTCCAAACCTTGGAATAATTTTTTAAACCCTTTTAAAACATTCATAACCAGACTCCATTAATTCAAATAAACATGCTTCCCAGAAATAGACAGAACCTCGGGCTCCCCCATTCCGCGCGACTGGAGCCCTAAACCAAAGCAGAGAAGTGGGATTCTCTTTACCCTACTGTCCAAATCATTCCATCTTCAAAATTTCTTAGATTCTCATTTTTAATCTATAAGTTATACTTTCATTTTAATGTTATGTATCTTCTATTTTGATTTTATGTCTTCTATTTTGATTTTCTGTTTTCCATTGGGTGAAGAGGTGAATTGGGATTCTGTTTACCCTACTGCAAAAATCCTTCATTCCAACCCATCTTCAAAATTTCTTAGTTCTACATTTCCTATAAGTGATACTTTTATTTTAATTATCTACATCTACTGTTTTGGTTTTTTCTTTATATTTGGGTGTTTATGAATTTTTTTTTCTGTTTGATTTGGGTGCGTGTGTTGATCTTTGATAGTGGCACACATATAGTGATTATAGTATGAGTTTGGTCTATTGGGATAAGTAGTAAAGTGAATCAAATTTGATTCAAAATTAATTGTGTGTTAATATCATCCATAAATTTTCAGTTTTTAGAAGGCTTGGTATTTCTGGGAATTTTGTGTTAATATCATTCATATTACACATGATTCACATCATGGTAAGAATGTGTGATGATGTTGTTGAAATTAGAGAGAAAACTCATACACTCTAGGTTGTTTATAGTGGCATGGTTAGTCATGAGTGATAATTTTCTTAGTTTATAGTTTCGATTTTGATGTGGGATGAGACTAATTTCTATTCTCATATTCCAGCCTAATTTCTATTCCAGCCCAATTTATGTTTCCGTTCTTTATTTACATTCCATGCATATTCCATCCCATATAGATTGCATTAGACAGTTGTCTAATTTTTTGATGTGCCTTCCATGTTTCATTACCAAGAAATTTTTATTATATGTTATAAAATTCAATCACATGTTTCGTTTTAACATTCATTTTTACTTTATTATCTTGTTTTAATAATTTATATTAATATTCTTTTCATATATTCCATCATTGAGTGTTTTTACTTGTGCAATAGAATTCCAAGCTCGTTTTACTTCATAGTGATTATTTAGATTTCAAAGTGTTTTATTTTTCATGTTAAATTTATTAAAAAGTTTTGGGGACTAATTAAAGTTATTAGATTCCAATTTCCATGATTCTATTCTTATTAAGAATTTAATGAAATATGATGGTTGTAATTAAATGAAATTCAATGTTCAATTTTTATCATGTATGGGTGATTAATAAATTGGAATGTGATGAACCATATAATTGAACCATTGTTGATGCACATTATATACCAAAAGGTTATTGAATAAAAGTTATTCTTGTTAATTTCGTTACATCATAGATAAAAATGGTTGTGGTTATATGAGAGATACCTCCGATGGTTCTTTGATCATTGTTTTATGGAGAATGAATGGTTTAGGTCCGGTATTAATAGTGGCTTCCAGTGAGACCATTTTAGTATAAGGGGAAACGAGATTATGATCTACAAGGGGGTGATTGAGTTGTTAGAGACCAAACATTGTTTGTTCCTTGTGTTCAAGAACCATAAATAGAGTGTTCCAATTAGGTGGTCATCAGTAAAGACGTAGGTAATATTTCCAAGTCCTGTTTCATGAAGTTGAATATGTGGTACTATAGTGGTTTTGGATTGTTTGAGGTACTCTTAGTGTATTATAAACCCTCATTTGTTCCATATTCATTTAAATTGATTTAATATCATTTTTTTCACACACACCATTATATCCTCTCAAACTATATTTAGAGTGTATTTTCATTCGTATGGTGTTACATATTTTATTAAATTTCCATACTAGCTTCTTTTATGTGTTCTAGGGTTTAGACTAATGACAGGGCTGCATGATTATTGTGGGGGTATTCTTTTCATATAAATATACCTATACACCCTGACCCCCTTGGACAACCTGACCACCCCTACGGACAACCCACCCAATTGGACACCCCGACCCCCCTAGACATCCCCCCACCCCCTGGACACCTCCGACCCCCCGGACGGCCCCACCACCCCCTAGACACCCCGCACCCCCCTGGACACGCCACACCCCCCTTGGACAGTCCCGCCACTCCCATGATCCTCATCCTACTCCTCATCCTGATCTACATGAAGAAGTTAAAGTATAAAACTCATATACTCCCAACAAGACACTTAAGGATTATGTATTCCTTGATCCACTTCCAATATCTTACTGGTCAATCCTTGAATATAGGCATTAGAAATTTTGTATCTTATTTTCTTATATACACTGTATTTTGTTGTATTTCTTAATATGATTCTCATATAGAGTAATGTTTCAGTTATGCTTTTTTATAGAGTAAACAATTGTCATTTACGTAAATATTTTTTTGATTAAACTTTAATATTATTGAATTGCTTTGAAATGACTTATTGAGTTTTTACATAATGGATAGAAGTTGGATGTACGAAAATGATTGGATTTCAACCGATTTTCAAAATAATTTGAAAAGATTTCTAGATTTTGCATTTGACAAGGCTTCAGATAGTGGTCGCATACACTGCCCATGTTTTAATTGTGTTGGAAGACCTTGGTTGGGTCGTGAATCAGTTAGCTATCATATAACCAAATATGGTTTCCAAACAAACTATTATGTGTGGTATCACAATGGAGAGAAAATGGAATCTCAAAATGTTGATGATCCAAATGATAGGACTGAATTGGAGAGTTTGATATATGATCGGTTTCCATTTATTCGACATCATGAGAAGGAAAGGATTTCCAACCAACAAGATTTCGATACAAGCACACATGATGCGTCCAATGAAAATGATGATGTTGATAGGGTGAAAAAATTGAATGATGCTGCGACGAATCCAGTATATCGGCAATGTGATAAAATGAAAAAGTTGTAATTTTTAATCTGATTGTTTAATGGGATAACTATGTATGGGATTTCAAATACTGCAATTGATTACATTCTTACCTTCTTGAAGGACTTACTTCTAGATGATGCAGATATTCCCTCAAACCACTATATGGCATGAAAGTTGGTTGATGAACTTGGATTCTCAAAAAAAAAATTCTTGCTTGCCCGAATGATTGCAGCTTATTTTGGGAGGAAACTACTGAAAGAAATGATTGTATAAAAAGCGGAACCTCCCGATGGAAGCCAAAAGATGATGGAAAACCATCTCGTATGCCACAAAAAGTAATGTGGCACTTTCCATTGATCCCCAGATTACAGAAGCTTTTCATGTCTGATGAAATATCCGGAAAAATGCGATGGAATGACACCGAGAGAAAAAAGAATAATGAAGAGTTGGTTCACCCTGCAGATGGATTTGCATGGCAGAGATTTGATGCTCGATATCCTGAATATGCAGCCGACGTGCGTAATGTGAGACTGGGTCTTTCATGTGACGGTTGTAATCCATTTGGGCAGATTCTTACTTCGCACAACACATGGCTGGTTTTCATACACATTTATAACCTTCCCCCTTGGTTGTGTATGAAAAAGCCTTACACTTTCTTGAGTATACTGATATCTGGCCCTTCTGATCTCGGCAATGATATAGATGTATACATGCAACCTTTAATAAAAGAGTTGAAACTTCTTTGGGATGTGGGTGTGCCCACATACGATGCATGTTCGAAAGACATATTTCAGATGCGTGCTGCACTTATGTGGACTATCACTGATTTTCCTTCTTATGCAATGATGTCTGGATGCAGCACAAAAGGAAAATTGTCATGTCCTGTTTGTATGAAGAATACTCGATCGAGAATACTGAAATATCGTCATAGTTTTAGTTTTATGGGACATCGAAGATTCTTGCCAATGAACCATCCATATAGAAACAATCGTCGAAGATTTGACAATACCATGGAGAATGACGATCCACCTCAGCGTATGTCTGGAACTGATGTGCTTAATGAATTGAAAGATTTCAGTTATTCATTTGGAAAGAGTGTAATGAAATCTAGAAAGAGGAAAAATGTTTCCAATGATACCTATTAAAATTGGAAGAAGAAGAGTATATTCTTTGAGTTGTCATATTGGTCAACCAACTTGTTACGTCATTTCTTAGACGTAATGCACATTGAAAAGAATATATGTGAAATGTTTCTTTCGATTCTTCTAAATGTCAAGGGGAAGACAAAATATGATTTACGATCTCGGCGCGACTTGGTAGATTGGGGGATCAGACCAGAATTGCATCCTGTCTGTATCAGTGAAAACAAATGGCAAGTTCTATGTTCTTCTTATGTGATGACTCCTGCTGAAAAAAATCAATTTATGGAAGTGCTAGAGACTATTAAAGTTCCTGATGGATATTCAAGAAATATATCAAAACGGGTCAACAGAAAATAGTTGAAGTTGAAATCTTTGAAGACTCATGATTATCACGTCCTTTTTCATGAGTTGATTCCAATAGTAATCCATCATCTCTTGTCCAATAATGTTAGAGTCTCAGTTATTCGGTTGTGCTATTTGTTTAGAGATCTTTGTGCTAAGAGGTTTTCCAAATCCCTCGTGCAAAAACTGTTGGCAGAGACACCATTAATTTTGTGTGAGTTAGAGAAAATATTCCCTCCATAATTTTTTATATGCATGTTGCATCTGACTGTCCATCTTCTGACCAAAATACTTCTTGGAGGACCTGTTGCTTTCCGTTGGATGTATCCAATAGAAAGAAACATGTGCACATTGAAATCATATGTTCGGAATAGTAATTATCCCGAAGTTTCTATTGTGAACGGTTACTTGGCTCAAGAATGTATGGATTTCTGCTCAATGTATTTGTCTGATCATACTACGAGAATAAACAGACCAATGAGAAATGAAGAAGAATAGTATGGGCAAATTGAACCCAGTTTTCCATCACTTCCTCAGACAGGAGGAATTCCGGGATCATATACATTGACAACATTAAGCATTGAAGAGCGAGAGATGGCACATCGCACAGTGTTGTTCAATTGTGATTTGTTCGATGAGTATATCAAGTAAGTTAATTGTACATTTATCTGTTATCTTATCTCTTGTAATTTTAAATATTTGTTAAACTATTATTATTTTTATCTATAGGGAACATAAAGAATTGATATATAGAAAGAATCGTTCTTTATCTTTGAGAAAGAATGAGACTTTGCATAGCAAAGGGTTTTCTGCTTGGTTGAAATTGAAGGTAAAAATATTTCTGTAATAACTAAATAAAAATAATATTTAATTAAGTTTACTATTTGTTTATATTTCAGGTATCGAGTTTTCCTACAGACTCTGTTTCTGAGGAAATAATAGCTTTGTCTTTTGGTCCTAATACCATGGTTCATGCTTGTAAATCACTTGTGATCAATGGATACAAATTTATTATCACTGAACGAGCAAGAAACATGAGAACACAGCATAATGGTGTTATGATAACTTCCACAACAGACTGTTATGCCAGTTCATCGGACACTAGACCTCATTATGAAAATGTTGCTTATTATGGTGTCGTGGAGAAAATAATAATTTTGGATTATTACTCGCATGGTCGATTCACAATGATGAAATGTCAATGGTTTGATTCAATGACGAGGCAAGGCACCTTTATTGATGATTTTGGATTTCGAGTTATTGACATGACTCGCACTCTTGCCACCGATGAACCATATGTATTGGCATCAATGGTGAAACAAGTTTTTTATGTCAAAGATCATCGTCATCCTAAATTCGGTGTAATTATTGAAGTAAATCCCAGACATGTTTTTGATGATGGTGATAATGAAGTTGACACTATCCCTACTGCAATTGGAAGCAATCCATTTATTACTTATGATGACCCCAACAACTCAATTGTGAGAGTTGATTGTGAACCCGAAGTTGTGGTGGGAAATATATAGAATCATACAGTCGTGTTCTCACCTACATGTTTCACCTACATCATTCAGAGTGTGTATCCTAGTACTTACATTCATAACACCATAAATCTTTTGTTTCATTATGTTATTTTTATCATAATGGTTTTTCTATATTTTGTTTTTTGGGTTACACATTAGTTATCTGTTTCTAATTACTTCCATATTTGTTTTCATTGTAGGAAATGAAACCCATTGAAGAGAGGTGGTGGAAAAAGATGACAGATAATAATCATCGCATGGTACAGATGGGTGTTCCTCCACTCATCCCTGTTGTGAGTATTTTATTTCAAATATAAATATTTCAATAACTTATAATATCATGTGTTTACTTTTCTGCCAAACTTTTTTTCAGGATCCACCCCCTAGACGACAGATATCTGACGAGGAGCCTGATATTGCTCCCAGTAGAGAGGTTGGTGGTAGGAGGGAGGGTGGTGTTAGAGATGGACGATCATCTAGTGGTCCCAGTACTGAGGCCGGTGGTACGAGGGCTCGTGGGGCGAGAGTTAGACGACCCACTACCACAAACGTATCTTCTACGCCCTATTTTGATCCTGGCGTGTCTTCAGGGACATATGAGATATTTAGACCTCCGATTTTTACACTACCAGCTGGCCAGACGTCTATGCCATCATCTTTTGCTTCTGGTTCATTATCTCCGAGCTATTATATTCCACCTTCTTCGACTCCTGCTGCGACATAGTATGTGGCTGAGGAGCATACACTGAGAGACACTCCACCTGTATAGGATACTCCTTCAGCTTCTGCACCCATTGATCCGACTACCACATGTATATTTATATAACTCTATCAAATTTTTATACCAAAATTTATTTTTACTATAACTTGTATTGATATTATTTTTCTTTAATAACATATTCATCTACAGATAGGAGGCGGGGGAGGGGGAGTACTCGCTTGCGTGCGGTATGGAACTGCCAGACACAGTTGATGGTTGAATACAATGTTGATGGACAAATGATTGAGAAATATGGGCAGCAATGTCGGGGTTTTTTGGCGACGCTAGCCAAATACTCCGATATCATTCCGGTCAGCCCTCTCTCTTGGAGACATCTGCCACCCGAAGCCAAGGATAATGCGTGGGCACAAATACGGGTAAAAAATCTATTGGATTTAATGTAGTATATTTTTGTATTTAAATGAACTATTCAATTTGGTTTCATCTTCGGTTTAACTTCCCTGATGGCGAAGGTGCACGACCAGCACGTTTAAAAGAGCTAGGAGAGCTTTGGAGAGCTTATAAGCATGAGCTGTATGTTGGCTGGTGTGATAGAGTGGGCACGGAGTTAGAGACATTACCTATCGTGGATGACTGCCCGATAGAGCAATATCGCCAAATGATTACCCATTGGGCGACTACCAAATTTAAGGTATTAATCTCATTTGAGTTATTTAAATGAGAGTTTTTATATTTTTCATTAATATAATCTTATTAATTATTAATCATTATTTAGGAATCTTCTGAAAAAACAAAAAAAATATTGATTCAAAGCAATACCTCCACACTTTGGGGCGCACAACTATGGAAGATCATGAGAGGCAGCAGGTACGATATAGTTGTTTATAATTTTTCTTTAGGACTTTCCCTTTTTAGTGGATCCTACTTAAATTATGTGATTTATTGAATAATGAATATATGATTATAATTTCACTTTATATTGTTTCAATGTCATTACAGAAGCACAAAATGAATATTGAAGGATGTATCCCTCGAGCAAAATTGTTTTGCTCGAGTAGAAGAAAAAAAGATGGAACTGCGGTAAATGAACCAACCCAAGAGAATATTGTAAGTTTTAATTTGTTTATTTAAAAGTTTAATATCTAATTTGAAATTTAATAATCTATTAATATTTTTTACAGGCTTCATTAGAGGCTCTTGATGCCCAGGATCCTGACAATTTTGGGCTACATGATCATTTATATCAGGTTTTGGGAGATGAGCACTCTGGTCGAGTACGCTGCCGACCTGGTAAGAATATAGTCCCGACGAGGTATTGGTCATCTCCAGTTATCCATTCTAGTACCACCGAGTTGGAACAAGTCAAGGAGCATGCAAGACAGTCTGAAAAAAGGGTCACAGAGTTGGAAGTATAAGTTCAAACAAGAGACAGAGAATTTATGAAACTGATGAAAGCATTATCTTTATCACTTCCACCAGAGGCTAGTGCGGCTTGTCAGACATTTATGTCGTCGATGGGTGCATCATCCAATGCACCAGGCGGCAGCTCTAGTGGTGATCGAGATGATGATGTTCCTAGTGATGACGAGGATGCTGAAGAGGAAGAGGGCGAGGATGAGGATGAGGATGAGGCCGACGATGAGCATGGGGACGATGACGAGGACGACGATGAGGACAGAGATGACAAAGAGGATGAGGCTGATGATGATAGTGGTGATGGTGATGGTGATCAGAGTCAGATTTATCCATTACATTTTTGAATTATGTATAACTCTTTATTTTTGAACATGGTTTTCCACTTTGGGGTTTTCCTCTGCTTCATAGGGACGTTGCATTCGGATTCTATTTTTTTCACTTGATTCTTATTGTATGATTAGTCTACTACCTAGACCTTTAGTATTCCTTGGTACTGTGATACTCATTTTTCTATTTTTTTTACTTAGCTTTCTTAGTTAGCCATGTATTTCATGTTTATGCATGTGGAAAATGATATGGAAAATGTGCTTTGAAGTAGTGGCCGACACCACTCAAAGTGTCTAACTTTTATTTGAAATGGACAGGATTTTAAGTGAAAACAACAACTGGCATACGGAAAACAGACCAAACGCATTCGGATTCTATTTAAACTATAGTACAACGATCCATGGGTCATATGTGATGTGCACGAGTCAACCCCGCCTCAATCCGAGGGCCGGTGTGGCCGGTACCACTCAAAGTGTGTCACTTTTCTTTGAAATGGATGCGCTTTTAAGTAAAAAAACCACATACAGAAAATGGACCAAACGCATTCGGATACTGTTGATACTTTAGGAAATGTATCCATGGGTCATATGTGACGTGTACGAGTCAACCCCGCCTCAATCCGAGGCGCGGTGTGGCCGGCACCACTCAAAGTGTCTAACTTTTATTTGAAATGGACATGATTTTAAGTGAAAACAACAACTGGCATACGGAAAACAGACCAAACGCATTCGGATTCTATTTAAACTATAGGAAAACGATCCATGGGTCATATGTGATGTGTAAGAGTCAACCCTGCCTCAATCCAAGGGCCGGTGTGGTCGGTACCACTCAAAGTGTCTTTCTTTTGTTTAAAATGGATGCGCTTTTAAGTAAAAAAACCACATACGGAAAATGGACCAAACACATTCAGATATTGTTGATACTTTAGGAAATGTATCCATGGGTCATTTGTGGCGTGTAGGAGTCAACCCCGCCTCAATTCGAGGCGCGGTGTGGCCGGAACCACTCAAAGTGTCTTTCTTTTGTTTAAAATGGATGCGCTTTTAAGTAAAAAAACCACATATGGAAAACTGACCAAACGCAGTCGGGTACTGTTGATACTTTAGGAAATGTATCCATTGGTCATTTGTGACGTGTACGAGTCAACCCCGACTCAATCCGAGGCGCAGTGTGGCTGACACCACTCAAAGTGTTTAACTTTTATTTGAAATGAACATGATTTTAAGTGAAACAACAACTGGCATATAGAAAACCAACCCAACGCATTCGGATTCTGTTGAAACATTAGGAAAACGATACATGGGTCATATGTGATGTGTATGAGTCAACCTTGCCTCAATCTGAGGGCCGGTGTGGTCGGGACCACTCAAAGTGTCTTTCTTTTGTTTAAAATGGATGCGCTTTTAAGTAAAAAAAATGACATACGGAAAACTGACCAAACGCTTTAGGATTCTATTGAAACTTTAGGAAAATGATCCATGGGTCATTTGTGACGTGTACGAGTCAACCCCGCCTCAATCCGAGGCACGGTGTGGCCAGAACCACTCAAAGTGTGTCACTTTTCTTTGAAATGGACAACAGTTTAAGTTAAAACAACAACTGACATACGGAAAATAGACCAAAGGCATTCGGATACTGTTGATACTTTATGACATGTATCCATGGGTCATTTGTGATGTGTACGAGTCAACTCCGCCTCAATCCGAGGTGTGGTGTGGCCAGTACCACTCAAAGTGTCTAACTTTTCTTTGAAATGGACAACAGTTTAAGTTAAAACAACAACTGACATACAGAAAACCAACCAAACACATTCAGATTATGTTGAAACTATAGTAAAACGATCCATGGGTCATATGTGACGTGTACGAGTCAACCCCGCCTCAATCTGAGGGCCGGTGTGGCCGGTACCACTCAAAGTGTCTTTATTTTGTTTAAAATGGATGCGCTTTTAAGTAAAAAAAAACGACATACGGAAAATCGACCAAACACTTTCAGATTCTATTGAAACTTTAGGAAAATGATTTATGGGTCATTTGTGACGTGTAAGAGTCAACCCCACCTCAATCCGAGGCTCAGTGTGGCCGACACCACTCAAAGTGTCTAACTTTTATTTGAAATGGACAAGATTTTAAGTGAAAACAATAACTGGCATACGGAAAACCGACCAAACGCATTCGGATTCTGTTGAAACTTTAGGAAAACGATCCATGGGTAAAATTTGACATGTACGAGTCAACGCCGCCTCAATTAGAATGCCGGTGTGGCCGGGACCACTCAAAGTTTGTCACTTTTCTTTGAAATTGACAACGGTTTAAGTTAAAACAACTGGCATATGGAAAATGAACCAAAGTTATTTAGATACTATTGATACTTTAGGACATGTATCCATGGGTCATATGTGACGTGTACGAGTCAACCCCGCCTCAATCTGAGGGCCGGTGTGGTCGGGACCACTCAAAGTGTCTTTCTTTTGTTTAAAATGGATGCGCTTTTAAGTAAAAAAAACCACATACGGAAAACTGACCAAACGCAGTCGGATACTGTTGATACTTTAGGACATGAATCCATTGGTCATTTGTGACGTGTAAGAGTGAACCCCGCCTCAATCCGAGGTGTGGTGTGGCCGACACCACTCAAAGTGTCTAACTTTTATTTGAAATGAACATGATTTTAAGTGAAAACAACAACTGGCATACGGAAAACTGACCCAACGCATTCGAATTCTGTTGAAACTTTAGGACAACGATCCATGGGTCATATGTGACGTGTACGAGTCAACCTTGCCTCAATCTGAGGGCCGGTGTGGCCGGGACCACTCAAAGTGTCTTTCTTTTGTTTAAAATGGATGTGCTTTTAAGTAAAAAAAATGACATACTGAAAACCGACCAAACGCTTTCGGATTCTATTGAAACTTTAGGATAATGATCCATGGGTCATTTGTGACATGTACGAGACAACCCCGCCTCAATCCGAGGCGTGATGTGGCCAGAACCACTCAAAGTGTGTCACTTTTCTTTGAAATGGACAACAGTTTAAGTTAAAACAACAACTGACATATGGAAAATAGACCAAAGGCATTCAGATACTATTGATACTTTAAGACATGTATCCATGGGTCATTTGTGACGTGTACTAGTCAACTCCGCCTCAATCCGAGGCGCGGTGTGGACGACACCACTCAAAGTCTCTCTTTTATTTCAAAAGGAAATCATTTTAAGTGAATACAACTGAAATTTAAACTCATCAACGATAGTCGCAAACTCTTTTTCATGAGTTGGGTAGTTTCACTCATGGGGTCATAAGTGAAGAGACTCCTAAGAAAATATATTTTCACCATATATTATAAAAAATACAAGTTCAATGAAAAAATCATCACAAATCATTACATACCCAAACCTAGTATCACAAAAAAATGGGATTTGAGTCAATTTGAATGTCTTATTCAACTCTAATAGATATTTATCAAACTATTCTGCCTATTAGAATTTGATGGGTGAGGTGAATTACCACCAGATGATTGTTGTCATATGTGTTTTTTTGGGCTATTTTAGGTTTTTTTATACTGTTTGAAGTCTGTATGTGGCTTTTGTGATATTTTTTATGCAGGTGTATAGTGGAGGGTATACTGGAGGGCTGTTGTGCACTGTTTTTTTTATGCAGGTGTATGGTAGGGCTTCTGGAGGGCTTCTGGGGGCTGTAGTGCAGCAGCTCTGGGAAACTCTTTACCAACGGTTCAGAACCGTTGGTAAAGCCTTTTCCAGAATTCTCGAAAAACTTATACCAACAGTTCTGAACCGTTGGTAAAGCTTTTTCCAGAATTCTGAAAAAACTTATACCAACGGTTCTGAACCGTTGGTAAAGCTTTTTCCAGAATTCTCAAAAACCTTATACCAACAGTTCTGAACCGTTGGTAAAGTGTTTCCCAGAATTCTCAAACACCTATACCAATGGTTTAAATGAAACCGTTGGTATAGGGCTTTCCTCACGGCTAACTGTCCAACGGTTTGGAAAACCGTTGGTATACCCTATACCAACGGTTTTCCAGCCTATACCAACGGTTATAAACTGTTGGTATAGCCTACTTTTCCAGTAGTGTAACATGGTACCCTGCTACAGATTCATGAACTCTCGAGCACGATCTTCCCTTAGCATCTCTAGAAATAAAAATTCATAAAAGACTGCATAAAAATATTTCCATTCCATGTCTTGGTGATGCTCAGACTAGGTGGTAACATCCCACTATCTCTTGGTGGAATCACGCAACATGTAAGTAGTGAGATCGACCCTCCTCCTAGGAGGAATCTCCAGATTCTCGAAGATCGTTTTCATAGAACCCAGCCATGACTTCATTGCCTGTGGTCCTCCATCCCCTGAAAAAGTAGGTGGATGCTGCTTCTGGAATATATGTGTCAGCTCTACCATAGATGTGGCAACCGATGGTGCTCCTTGGAAGGTCTGCATGAACCTTATAAAGCCTTCACGGAACTACGAATCCGCGCCTGCATATAGTATAATAGTTGGCGCCGCATCTGGAACTGCTGGAGGATCCATCGGTAGCCCATGGACTACCATCTCTGGAGTATAATCGTTGCCACTCTCTCGGCGAACAACTCATGGTCATCTCGGCGGCATAACTCTACAAGGTCAAACACATGCCTTATTTTAATTACTTTCAAGGTTTTTTTGTCCGGTTAATAGTGCCAACGAAAAGGGGAAAGATCCACAAGAACTGGAAAAAGAGACTACACAGCGTGTATAAGGTCTACACGATACGTACCCTTAAGCCTTTACATGGTTGTGTTCTGATGCTGACCTGGGTGTGTATCAACCCTAGGTACACGACATGTTATACCCACACACGACGTGTACACCACCTGGTTTCCCCAGCCACATGGCCAAGTCCACTCGGTCTTTCACCGGTCAAGACTACACAGCGTGTCCCACAGGTACATGACGTGTACTAGAAAGGTAACACTGACCCGTGTTGTTAGTTACACGGATAGATTCCAAGATTACACTACACAGTGTGTTTATAACTAACATAGCATGTATCACCTAAGGTTTCTCCATATGTGTTGTTAGCAACATGGGCGGACACAAGGTCAACCCTACACAGCGTGTAAAACCAGTACACAACGTGTTCCCACAAGAACTTCCCTATTCCGTGTCTCTTCCCACACAGCCTATGACACGGTTAGAGACTACACGACATGTACATAAGGCACACCGCATGTACTTAAGAAAAATAGTTTCTTCCCGAACAGAAGAACACATGGCATGTAGTCAAAACTACACGACATGTATTCTGGGTTTTTCCAAACAGTAAGCCTCAGAAACTACTCTGGAGCCCAGAAAACACTGAAACGAACACCAAAGTTCCAAATTCCGATATGTGAGGGCCCATACTCCCTGCAAATCAAAGCTTGGAATCCTATATATGTTATAAAAAAGGTAAAAAAAGTCAATGATCCACCAAATTCTAGTCAATGAGGGCCCATAACACCTCCAGAACCAAAGTTTGGTGTTCATTCAAACAAAAACTCATACAAACAAAACCCTATCAAACATCATGTATTTTTATCATGGAAACTATCACTATAACATGAATTTTATATCACAACATCTATCACAACAACATTCAATGTCTAATGCACCTACATGGCATGGAAACTATGCATGAAATGTGATTCTAACATGTGCCTAAATGATGCATGAGATGGAATACCCTCATATCATCGGGTTGTGACTAAATAGAACCCAAGTATATAAAAATATAAACATCACACCACAATTGCATCACCCAACGATGAAATCTAATCATTTTTAATAATCATAAATATAAAATCAAAATTTAATTCAAGGTAATCCAGCCTTTACCTGTACACGAGGTAGCTACTTTCGGGCACATTTTATTACTAAATCCCTCAACAATCTATCTCTTTTCGTTGTCTCCAAATAATAAAATAACCCAGAGAAAATAAACCCTCTGATACCACTTTGTAACCTCCTGGATCCGGGTTCCACACAACGGGTGCCATGAACCCGGTTGGTCACATGACCTCAAGTGCATTTCCCCAAACTCCAGACGCTGTCGACTAGCAGCGAGGGCCTAAGAATGATAGCGGGGAAAATATGCCCTAATTTTTCAAAGTGTAGCACAACGGAAAAAAAATTTAAACATAAAAATCAGAAGCAGTAAAAAATAGAGACTTGAAATGGACAATGAAACTGAAGTAAAAGATAACCAATAGTCATATATATGATGATGCAATATGTCTCTAATTTTAAGAAAGAATTCAAAACAAGATACACTGAAATCTGATACAATAAGCACAACGTAAAAAGTACAAAAAAACAAAACCAAAGCTGTGAAATAGGAATGCAACAACATCAGAAGCCTAAGCTCAGTCCCATGCTCTCATACTACTCTACAACAATCATGTACCTGTGTAGGGACTCTTTACCTTATCGACACCTGCAACAATATAATCTATTTGGGCCCAACACATGACCCAAACAGGGTGTGAGAAATAAATCCCAATAGGCAACCACCAAAGGCCTGTGCCCAATTGTCAGTGAAAATGTGAAACAACAGTGTGCAATAATGAAATGTAGTAAACTAGGAAGTACTCAAAAGTAACCATTCCTACCAGTTACATTGCCATTTTAATAATTATTTAATAATGAAATATAATTGAACTCTGAGTTCTCCGAGACTCAGCCTCGACCGACAATCTCCTATACCAGTGCCACAGTAGAAACCACAACATGCTACGTAACAAGTAAAAGATAATAATAATACCAAGCCTGTGATTTAGCTTGGAAGGTACAACATAAGAAATCACCATAGTGAATATTCAAAGTAAACATTGTCCTCAGACATGAAAGTCCTTACCCTTAGGCAATCAGAAATGAAACCCTCAGGTGACTTCCCTCAGGCATAACAAATATTTCCCTAAAGAATATGAGATATCTCCCTCAAGCACTGAAGCTACTACCCATAGGCATAAGAAACGTTGCCCTCAGGCCAATCAAAACAGTGCCCTCAGGCTAAACAAAACACTGCCCGCAGGCTAAACAAAACACTGCCCTCATGCATTCCATAGGAAAATCAAGTAACCGGGCCATGCCCAATGTATAAGAAAGCAATTTATATATGTTTCCTCTTAAGAAAACTCAAAACATGCTGTAATCATGGCATACCCACGGGTACCCTGGCCAAACGGCTAAACAAGGGAAACAAATCCTCGGTGTGGCCCTAGATCAAAGCAATGATCTCAAACAGTAGTTTATACTTATTCATTTGATTACCTATGCAATTCTAGGTATTTCAACAATAAAAGTCTCATCCATATGACACCTTGAACATGGGTTCATGGCACAATAGTACACAAAATCAACTTGATAGTTGAAATTAAACACAAGAACACCTACCTCGATCTCCTCTGATCGATATACGTGGAAGGCGACTCAAAAAACAACCAATAATGACATAGATCTGAGATAAACGATTACCCGTTCAAACCTAAATAACTTCCCTTAAGGAAATAATTGGAAGGAAAGATTCAAGAAGTGGGAAGAACTTACCCGCGCAGTTCAAACAAGATCGACGATGGAAGACCATCCCTCTTTCACCCGCTTGAGGTCACCACCTTTAATGCGGTCCACCAATTTTATCCTTCATGTCACCACTATATGACCACCATTGTTCATCAAAACCTTTCTGCAACACTGTAATCCACCCATCTGCAATCTCCAAAGAAATAAACTACAACTGGGAGTTGGTCCCCAACTGCCTGATGTAGGGGGCTACCTACATGTGTTGATAAAGTCTTACTTTCAACCGATGATAAAATTTTTTATCTCAAAATCAAGTATGAAAATGTCCCTCGTTTCTATTTGAATTGAAATTCCATTTGTTATGATTTATTGAATTGAAATAGGTCTTCTGTTTGTGCATTTTTCTATGCTCAAGGAAATGATGAAAAATCATGTTTCAAAATGATGAAGTAGCTGAAATACACTGATCAAAATGGAATGGAAAATAATGGATAGTTAAAACCCATGGAGGGAGGTTTGGAACATTGTGACCCCTATCCAAATCCCATTTCTCAAGATGGATTAGAATGTGATTTACAAGAACAAAACATGGTAAAAGGTTTGGTAAATGGCTATGATTTGGGTTTTCATGGATTGCACTCAGCTGGGTAGAAAGTTTTTCTATGATAGCTGTTAATGGTTTTGATGATACAACAAGTTGTTTTGGGCCGATCCTACTAAACAATACCCCTCATCAGAAGGATGATTCTCATTATCTAACTAATATAGGGATGCATATTTGGCCTACTGTTGTTAGAGATCTGTAAATAGAGTTGAGTGGACATCATGCCACCAAATCATGGGTAGTGATAGTGGAAGAGGTGATGGATAATGAGGCTAAATCATCAGATTAATTAGTGGTGAAAGAGATCTCTGACCATTAGATCCTATATGAGCATTTGATTGCTTTAAGATCTAGGAAAGGTAATAAATTAGATATAGAGGCTCCTTCATGATCAAAGTTTATTTTTTTAAAAAAATTGAATTTGGATGACACACCTTTAAAGAAAGGTCTTCAAAAAGAGTTTGTGTTTAAGGGGGTAGGTTTAGATGGTCTTGAAAGCAAGGGATGTATAAAATTAGTAGGTTCTCATCTTGATGACCAGGTTTATGATTCTAATTTTGTGAAACTCAAAGGAATTGAATCAACTAATAATTCCATTATCAATTAATAGGTCCATATGGATTTTGTTCTAGAAGGTAAGAAAAATCCTTCATCTAAGGTGGATTCAGTAGATGAAGAGGGATTCCAAATGGTTCCTTTTAGGAAGTCCATACTTCATTTTTCTAATCATGGTTAGGTCTCTTATTTTGACACTACAAGTGACATGGTCTTGTCCCCTACTATGCTTCCTATCAAGATGGAAACTCCTTTATGAATCCACACATGTAGGAAAGTTGATGCTTTCCTGAAATATTCCTTAGATAACCTTACTATTAATTATGAGTAGGGATTGGGTAATGTAAGAAAGGTGCAAGTGACAACTTCTAATCTAGTTGGAGTGATTGATACACTCAATGAAGATAAAGATCAATCTTAGAAAGTAGTGGTCCGCTTTTGATCCCTGGAGAAAGGAGATGTGTGGCTGGTTTATACTAATGAAGTGAAAAAAGGTATAGATCAGATAAATATGGTTTAGGATTCCTTAGAGATGGTCAATAAAGATACACTACTCGATGACCCATCAAAAATGGTGTTGGTTCAATTAGATACTAGGATAACGGATTCAGTCAACAATGACATTGACGGTCTCTTGAAACAAGTGAAGACTTTGAGGAGAGGCTAGAATCCAAGAAGTCAAGACCATGGGTATAGAAGTTTTAACTAGAATGCTATGCATGATTAAGAGTGGCATATTGGAGCTAAGTTTAGAGAAAAGGTAGATATTTGAATATTTTTTAGTTTCTCTTTTTGGGCTGTGTTGTCAGATTTGACCCCTTCTCTTTCCTTATCTATTTTTCTATCCTATAATAAAGGGGAATTATCCCTAAAATTTCAAAAAAAAATAGAAATTATTAATTAATTATTATTAAACCATTATTAATTAATTAAACAATTGTTTCTAATTTGTAATTACTAATTGTTACTTTTTCAATAACAAAGTTTTTATTATATAGGGTTAAATATAGTTATTATAAAAGGAAAACTAAGCCATAAATGGAACACAGTTGATATTTTCAACCATAAACCAATCACTTGGCCAAGAATTTTATTTTTACCAATTTTAATTCATTTAATAAAATATTATTTTTTATAAAATATCATTAATGTCAAATTTGGAACTATATATTTAATTTGTCTTTAGAAACACCAAGACAAAAATTGAATTTGAATATAATCCTATAAATATTCCCTAATAAGTTATTTTTATCTAGAAAATTCACATAACACAATAATTCTTTCAAGTTATATCATTTTTATTATTTTTTAAATCATTTAATTTATTTTTCTATTAATTGAATAAATACTATGTTAGAATTGCATATGCATTTAAGTTAATTATTTATTCACTAAAAATAAAAAATACATTACCTTGATAAAAATAAATAATTTGTCTTTAAAATTACTATTTTTAATTAAACATACATTCTTTTTATTACTATGTTAAAGATTTAAAGATAATAAAACAAAGAGAATTCCATTTTTGACTTTTTTTACACAAAATATTATAAAGGTCAAAATCATGGAGAAATAGAAACAAAATGTTATATATTTGAACATTGAATCATTATGTGTGAAATATAATCATCCAAAAAAAAATTAAGACATGTATTATAGTAATTTTTTAGTTCATATCTCATTATTTTTTACCCTTAATTAACTAATTTTAACTCTATCACGGGGACAATTATTTGTTACGATTACTATTCATATTGAAAAAATAAAAGGCAATTATTTTCTAAATATGGACCTCATAATTAAAAATATGGAATCCATTTTTTAATATTAAATCCATAGTAGTGTAATAATCTAATTTAAAATTAAAACAAAAAAATGTGATGAAAAATAGTTTTTCAGAAAAAATGTATTTATAATTATAATTTTTTTTCAATACTAAATTCATTTATAAAATTAATCATAATGAATATAATTAGATTATATTTAATAAAAATGAACTAATTAAATTTTAAAGCTAATATATAGTAGAATTTTACTTGTTTAATACTTTAAAATAAAATATAGTTTTAAATAAAAATCAATATTTTTTACTATTCATTGAAAAAATCAATATTTTCTAAAAAATACCAAAAAATAATTCTAAGATAATTTTGACATGATTATTTAAAAAATGATATATTTTTTTTATGAAATTCATATTATAAAATTCCCAAAAATTAATTTCCTCACAAAAAAGTAATAAAAACCATTTTTAAATAAAATGTATTTTTTGAAGAATAAAATTACTGCACTAAAAATCGAGTGATTATATATTAGAAGTTTATTAATAAATTTATATTGATTATATTTATATATTTTTAATAAATTAGTTAATTCTATTTAAACCCTCCAATTTAATGGTTATGTTATGGAAATCATATTTAAATAATAATATTTCATGGTTCGTTTAGGCTCACTCTCGTGTGTCGTATACATTATCAAACATTGTTTTTTTTAAAAAAAATCTTGGGGTTATAAATTCTCACCCTTATAATAAATTGTTTCTTCACAATTAAAAATTAAACTCGGTGGTCAAAGGTTTGATATTTGAAAATACTTTTATTGAAATCTCACACCATAAAATGGTTAATAAAACATACACTTGAAAAGAGAGAAAAGGGAAGTACAAAGGTCATCTAGAATTATACACAATAGGTTTAAAAATAAAAGAAAATTAGTGTGATGTGAAAATATGGATGTGGAATAAAATCAATGTACAAATATCATTGATCATAAGAAAGTTAATGATAATTATAAAGTTAATGACCACAAAACCATAAACCAAAGTGGTGAGAAAAATAGCATCAATTCATCAGAAATGATGGTAATAGAATAATTTTTTTTGTTTCAAGATCCATTTTCTAGAGTTGATAAATTAATTTTCCATCTAGAGTAAAAAATAAGGAAATATAATTACTTTAAATGTATAATTTCATCCTTCAATCAATTTCTATCACAAAATAATCTTTTCTCAAAACAATGAGTATTTATGATGATTTTTTTCATGCCCACAACACTAAAATCAAATTTTAATGGATGAGAAAATCCAAAAAAGATTAATAAGCTATTCCTACCACCTTTAAACATTAACCAAAATGGTTATGCCGAGGCAATATAATATCTGAAATGAATAATATATTTTACTTCAAAATTTCTACAATATCATCAAAGGCCCAACTTAGTCCATTCCATAAACCTATATCCCAAATTATGTCAATAACCTCAATATTAAAGTTTTTTTAAACCTCAATGGTGATCTCATACCTTTCTAATTAAATCCCAAAAATTTAATTTTTTTCTCACCAAATAATCATTTATGTTAAACCTAATGGTTATATATAGTTGAACCTAGTAAAATATCTCCCAAAATATCATTAATAACCTAAAAATACCAAAATTGAAAATGATTTGATCCTATAACATGATTCCAAAAATTAAATTATTTTTTATCTATAAAATTGTTTATGTAAAAAAAATTCATACTAACTAGGAAATTACGTAGGCTAGTGGTAGGCGATGCACCCTTGTCACCCTTTAGTTGTCGGTTCAAACCCCATGGCCTTTACGGATGTGACACGTTGTCACCTGGTCTACGATTTTCCCTTTTATAAAATTATATTAATATAATTCCTATAATATTCCCTAAAATACGATGAACATCCTTAAAAATAACAATAATCATTAAATCACTTTTTAACCACTATGGTTTTCTATACAACATTTTTTTATAAAATAAAATAATATTAATTTACTATTATTACCTTAACATCAAAGATAAGATAAAATTTAATGGTTACCAATACCATTAAACTTATGTCTACAAAATGTAGTGGCATTCTTCCTTAAATATTTTTTTTACTAAAACCCATAATAAAGCCAAGGGTTATATTACCATAAATGTTTCCCAAAATACTCTTAATCATATTATACTTCTATAACTTAAAACCTCAAAAGTGCTATCTATTACTTTAAACTTATGATCAACCTTAGACTTTTCAACCCCAGAAACTTTAGGTTTATCCCATATCACTATAGAATATCATAGGCTTCTAATGATTTTATTCTCTTATTCATCATAATAGTTTATAAGGAAAATCTGAATTAACCCAAGAATATCCCCCAGTAGTTTCAAACTAGGTGCGTAGTAAGGGAACACTCACTATGCATCAGAATTATGGGAGAGATATACTAAAACAACTATTTTTAGGATTATTACCCCTAGATTCATCTATTCTAAAACCATGTCCACTTTTAGTATCCATACATTGATGTATTTCTAGGAAAACAACATAATCTGTTCCATACTAAAACTTTAGGATGTTATCCTATAATTATACTTAGCCTCAGGGATTTTACCAAAATTGTCTAACCATAATCTACAAATAGTAACTAAACCCTACAATGATACCAAATAGAGTAACCCTGACTTTCTATATATAGATATCACATCTTATTAGACAATTATTCATTCAAGAACATTATGATCTATTTTAGGATCTTAAAGGTTTAGTATCTTTAGAAACCTGGATACATAAAAAAATGGTTTATAATTTTTTTACATCATATCCCACTTTGTTCTTAATAACTACCACCCTTCTTAGACACATCATACTTAAAAATTTATTTCATATCCCGGGAAAAGCAAAACATAATAAAGGGTGAGCTCAAATTTTTAGTATGGTAATAAATATAACAGGGAAGCATAACATGTGAGTCAAAGGTATGACGTGATTTAATAAAATAGAAGGCTCGTGAATAATCACAAAGGGTCATAACATAAAGAACATAGTATCACAAGATCATGTAAACATTAGAAACATGGAATTAATACAAAAAAAATTATAAGCATAAGTCAAGGTTAACTTCCAAGACAACATCACATGCTGGACATAGTCCCATAGTGGATTAGGTTTACTCCCTAATCCCATACATAACGTTTCACAAGACTAAAACATTATCCAATGCATCATAGCACTATATGGGTGCACCCATCATAACATGTTCATGATTACGTGTTCCATAAAAATAAATCAATCATAAGGTGTAAACATAAGAATTACCCATGGAAATAAATGTGTTTCATAATCTTTCCTCATATCACAATCAAAATAGATTTCATAAAGAAGACATTTGAGAAATTAACATAAGGTATGTATTACCCTCTCAAATGAAGGGGAGAATAAGTTGGGTATATATGTAAGAGAAATATATACGTAATTTATAATTAATCCATAACATCAAAGGTTGTTATTATTGATGAATATAATTATATAAAAATATTAAATACATTCTTAAGGAAAATACCCTTTTCATTTGGAAATTACTTTGAAATATAAAAATTTATAAAATATTATTATTTTTTTCTTTGAAAATAAATTTGGAAACTTGTAAAAGAAGAATAAATGCATTGAGTGGACATGACAGTGGGAAATTTCATTCATACTGTATACATTAAAACAAATATTCATTCCATATTTTCAGTAAAAAAATAAAAGTACCTCATTTAGAAAATTATAAGAAGATTCATTTTAAACCATTTTTTAATAAGTTAGAAATGGGTAAAAATGAATTTTAATAATCATAGTATAATAGTAAAAACATTCTTGAAATAATTTTTAGTAAACCAGGATTGGAAAGAAAAAGAATTTTAGGCTTAAGAGAGAAATAATGTAACGTCTCCTGGCCTGACACTCTCTCACACAACCAAAATGGCTTGGTTATGTGACCTAAAGTGCGCATCCCCATATTCCAGAGGTTTTTGAATAGTAGCAGGGGTTTGATGAATATAGTGGGTAGACTATAACCCCTGGTTTAGAGTCACAATACAGTAGAAAATACATAAATATCAGAGTGTGGAAATAATGGAAACCATAAAACACAATGAATAAACCAAACAATAAATGATAACTGAATAATATAAAAAATAATAAAGGAATAATTTAATGACAATATGAATGAAAATAAATGACATGATGATGGTCATAAAAATAAAATAACAACAGACCCAAATAAAGACTCCAATGACCCTGGTCTCGAACCCCATGTCGGTCCTGTCTCTACACTCCAATCCATCTAGAAAGAAACAATCAACTAAAAGGTCATTTTCCCTTTTCCAAACATATATCCATGTAAGCTACTCTAGTACAAAATGATATCCCAAGTAAGATGTGAGTAAAACTCAACTGGTTGACACCATCATGTATAAACAAACAATTCTGATAATATGTTCATGGAATAATGTGATAAAATGGTGTATAAATTAATTTAATAGTTAATATAATACATTAATAAACCTAATTTGGCACCCTAATGGAATGAATTTGAAAATTTAGAACAACCATGCCAACAACAACCATGAAACCAAACAACCTTCTTTGGAACCATTCTTGAATTCCTCTGAGCATATAGCACAACCATGAAAACCACAACTGTATACACAAGGTAAAACATATCAGTGTGCCAAATCCAATAGATAATAATCTCAATATGTGTGGGGGCCTATCCTAGTATATAATCATTGAAACATGTGGTTGGGCATAACTTAGTATATAAGCATCACAACTTTTATCATGGCCTAGTCTGGTATATAAGCAATGAAACATGTGTGAGGGCCTAGCCTGATATATAATAATTGAAACATGTGTCAAGGCCTAGCTCGGTATATAAGCATTGCAACATGTTCTAGGTATTAGCCTGGTATATAAGCATCTCAACATGTGTTATAAGTTCATATCACAATAGAAATAATATCAAAAAATAAAAACATAAGACCAAAAGGTTAATTCTACTAATTACCATTTTCTTTTAATTTACCCATTTATTCAATAAATAAAATAATTAATTTTCCAAGGTGAATCTATAATAAGAAATAACTTTAAACGCATGTCATGGTAAAATCATATGTAATCCATTTCCAATTCATTATTTTCAAACGAAACCACAAGCTAGGTCACATATCAATAGACCCAAATGTATCTAAGGAATGAATCAATTACATGATTATAATTTACGATTAATCCATTAATTAATGCACATAAGTGAAATTTTTTATATTTCACTCACTTTATTAATTGAAATTATACCATAGGGTTAAGTTTTAGACCCAAAAACTTTATGAGATGACCAACAAAATGATTCTAAGGGAAAACACCAACAAGGATGAAGGTGCAGAAGATATCAAGAACCTAGATCAAACTAGGTGAAGGTCAAAACCCAAATTAAACCTACGGTCAAAATATTACACCAAAAAGATGGATAATAGTGAAAGAGAGTGGAAAACCTAAGAGAAACACATCGGCATGAATCAGATGTGGAAACAGAACATTTGAAATGGAGGGAAGGGACCCCAAATCACCTGGATCACCTTAGGGTTTGAGAGGAGGAAGGGATTAACTAAAAAAAATGAGGAGGATCAAATTCACGATAACCTTAAAACCATTGGTACTAGGGAATAAATGATGTGAAACCTTTTCACATCGTGTTTTTCTCAATTAACGAGGTATGCCAAAAAAATCCATCATCTTTGGTTAATATTTAACATTGCTCAAACATTACACGACCTGTAATGCAGATTCATGACATGTATTTATTTCAAATCATGAACCACTTCACGATATGAAACTATCTATGAGAAGTGTCTGGCAATGTTTACTCATAATGTAATACATTTACATGGTGTGTAAATGTTCTTTAGAAAATTTTTAGCCCAGTTTCTACATAAGGATTTGAACCACCTCCAATTCCTTCCAAACCTTGGAATAATTTTGTAAACCCTTTTAAAACATTCATAACTAGACTCCATTAATTCAAATAAACATGCTTCCTAGAACTTTAGGTCATTTTATGCAATAAAGACTCTCTGTCTCCAAATAAGACTCAGATACCAAGGTACAACAAAAAACTCAAAGATGGATGTACCTGGAAAAAGAAAGGATCTTACAACCTCCCTACCATATAACAGCTCATCCCCAAGATGATCCAAGAATCATCTTGAGGTCTCGACAAACAAATCCAACCACTGTGATTACATATAAGACTCCCTATCCTAGGTTTCCTCTTAAACATTCCCATGATTCCATTGCACTAGAACTAGAGGTACTATCTTAACTTAGAGATACCTCTCACTATGGTCCACAATTTGTATCAGACGCTCCTCAAAGGATGCATCAACACAAATCTCGATATTCTTTACATCCACAACATGATAAAGGTCAATATAATATTTAAAAAGATATGACACATGAAACATGTTGTTCATGACACTGTGGTGATGTGGAAGGGCTAATCAGTATGCCACTAGACCAACCCTTTCCACTATCTCAAATGGCCTAAAAACCAGGGCACTGGCTTTCCCTATTTCCTGATACAGTGTTTCACCAACCTAGGTGAAACTCAAAGGAAAACATGATGACACACATCAAACTCTAGAGGTCATCTCTAATGGTAAACATATATTTTCTTTTAGATCTCTGCGGTTACCAACCACCTTTTGATCAATCGAACCTGCTCAGTCTTCTCCTACATGAGACTGGGTCCAACAAGTGCTAACTCTTCTACTTTTGACCAATAAAGAGGTCAAAAACATGGTATTACATACAAGGCCTCAAAAGGATCCATCTAAATCAATGTATGGAAGCTGTTATTATAGTAAAAATCCACGAGTTCCTAATGATGCTCCCTTAAACCACTAAAATCCAAAACATAGGCTCACAAAATATCCTCCAGAATCTAAATATTCCTCTTAGATTGGCCATAAATTTGAGGATAGTAGGATGTACTCAAAAGAAACTACGATCCCAAAGCCATTTAAACACCTTTCCAAAACCAATAAATTAGATGAGTTTATCTGTTTGAAATGATACTCCTTGAAACACTATGAAACCGAACTATTTCATGAACATGAAGACTACCTAGATCATCAACAGTGAATCTATAACTGATAGGTAAGAAGTGGGCTACCTTCATCAGTCGATCCAAAATCACCCATACTGTATCATTCTTATGGGTTATCCTGGGTAATCCTATCACAAAATCCATATAAAAATAATCCTAAATCCACTTAGGAATGAAAAGAGTATTCAATATCCCAACAGGCCTCTGATCTTCATACTTCACCTGCTAAAAAGTGAAACATCTCACTATGAAGCCTTCTATCTCATTCTTCATCCCTGGACACCAATATTGTATATGGTGATCATGATACACCTTTGTTAAACCAAGATATACCACCAATCTAGAGGCATGAAATTCTCTCATTAGCTCCTCAAGCAAACCTGAAGGAACCCATACTCGGTTAAAAAAGAGAATAACATCACTGCCACCAAGAGACCACCATGATAGTCAAACCCCACCATATATGATTTCCCATAGAGCTAAAACCTCCAGATTAGATAACTAATCTATCTTTATTTTGTAAAAAATCCCAGGTATAATAGATGTTGAAGTCATAACTACTTGTCCCTGAGACTTCTGAACATCTAGATGTATGCCTGTAAAAGGCTTCATCATATTCCACTCATCTCAAAACTCCCACACTACCTTTGTATGTGTCTTATGGATCAATTAATAGGAAATGATGTTTAAATTTCCCAGTGTATAAGCAAGTTTGAAGTTGAAATATTTAAGATACTCAAACCACATCCTCTGCTAAAGGTTCAGGTCACACTGAGAAAAGATGTACTTGAGTATCTTATGTTTTGGGTACACCACAGTCCTATCACCCAAAATATAGTGTCTCTAGAATCATAGGGTGTGTAAAAATACTACTAACTCCAGATTGTGATTGGGGTAATTCCTCTCATGAGGTCTCAACTGTATGGATCCATATGCGACCACATGGTCATCCTGCATTAGAAATTATTTAAGACCAACTCCATATGCATCAAAGTACATGGTATACTTCTTATCAAAATTTGGTAAGGTGAGGATCAATGCTAATTTCTACTTGATCTTAAAAAATCTATCATAAGAATCTAACCAAACAATCTTCACCCCTTTCTTGGTCATCTTGGACATCAGTGTTTCTAGATGAGATAATTCTTGTATGAATCACTAGTAATAACTTTTTAATCCAAAAAAACTCTAAATATTGAATTTATTCTTAGGTCACTCCCAAGATACCATGGATTCAACCTTCTTTGGGTCCACTAAAACTCCAACCTCTGAGATAACATGGCCCCAAAAGTGTACTCTATTAATCCAAAAACTACATTTGGATAGCTTGGAATAAAGCTAATTTCATTTAAATGTTCTCAAGATGATTTTAAGATGTTGGAAATTATTGTCTGTAGATTAGAAGTAAACCATGATGTCGTCAATGAAAACCACCACAAAATGGTCCAGGAAATGATGAAATATATAATTAATCAAGTCCATGAATACCACTGATGCATTTGTTAAACCGAACAACAACACTATGAAATAATATAATTCATTCACTCTCCTAAAATAAGTTTAGAGTATGTTTGATGGTATCACTCTCAACTAGTGGTACCCTGACCTAAAATCAATCTTGGAGAAAATCTTGGGACCTCTTAGTTGATCTAAGAGATCATCGATTCATTGAAGGGGATACAAGTTCTTAACTATCATGTGGTTTAGTATTTGATAATCCACACATAAGCAAAAATTCTCATCAGCCTTCTTGGTGAAAAGAACTAGAGAACCCCACAAAGATGTACTAGGACATATGAAACCCTTATCCTCCATAACTTCCAACTGAACTTTTAACTCATGAATCTTTTTTGGATATATCTTATAAGGTGGGATAAAAATTGGCTTAGCTCCTGGAAACAACTCGATCATGAACTCAATCTCTTGATCATGTGGTATGCTAGATAACACTTTAATAAATATATCTTGAAAAAAGTCCACCATTGGTGGAAAAGTCTCATGATACATTCCTCCACTATCTAGAACAAGGATTTCTATATGAGCCATGAGACAATCCAATCCACACTGAATTAGTCTTGCATGGCCAACTTGAAGATCCCACTCACCATGGAGAGTATAGATGCCTCCATATAAAGATAGAAAGGTAAATCTACTATGATAATAGTCAATATGATCCTGGTATAGAACTATCCAATCCATACCAATAATAAAATCGAATCCAATCATTTCCAACATAAAAATTTCCCGAAGGAAATGATAGCCACCAATTTCAAGAGAACACACCTTGTAACACCTGATACCCTCTGACTGTACTCCCAATGGTTTATCAATAGTCATGACCCCATCTATGCTCTCCACATCTAAACCCAAACCATTTTCAAAAATAGAATATACAAAGGAATGAAATGTTCCTGTATCAAACAAAAAACAAGATAAGGTAGATGATACAAGAATCATTCCTCTAATAGTAAAAGGTTCTGCATCAAAACCAATCATAGCATACTGTATATCATGCAGTTGGATTGCCTCTCTACCCTGGTCTCTAGTTTGAATCCCATGTGCTTCTTCATATGAGTGGCACTTTATTTCCTATACTAGGGTACCACGTCCCATACCTCAGCCTGAACAACTAGTGGAACTTAAAATTTATATCTATGGAGGGGTATTTGAGACCCTTCCAGACTCATGTGTCTATCCTGATCCCATGCCTCTACTCTACTGCACAAAATTCCCACAAAACTTTTAAAGATGACCCAATCTTTGATAATAATGAAACTCTAAAGTAGTGTGTAGACATTACAGATTCTTATGACCAAACTTGACACACTAACAACACTAAAATAGAACATGATCCTGAGATGTCTTCCCATTTCCATGACTACTCTTACCACTACTGCCTTTGTGAAAACTATCATAGTGACACTTCTTTTTTCTCAAATAAAATTTCCTAGATCACCCTACTAAAATATCCTGGTTTGTGAAGTTCCAGAAATTCTGTATTTTTTTAATTATATGAAACTATTACGAGACCATAAAATCTGACGGCACATGATTCCGAGGCCCAGAGTGCCCGAAATGATCCGTCGAAGTTTTTGTTATTCTTAAATTAGTGCACGTAAGCAATTTTCCTGAAAAAGTGGAATAACTCTTAAACGGTTGCCTGAATCAGAAATATGAGGGCACTGTTGCGTTCAGAATGGCGGGTTTACCCTAGGCGCAACTTAAGTTTGGTCGGCGCGTGCCTCCTGTGAGAAAACCCAAAAATGATATAATCATAAATAAAATAATAAAATAAATTATTTTATTTTTCAAATGCTTATAACTCACAAATGGTAACTTGGATTGAAAATCCGATACAACCGCCGAAATTGTGAGGGTATTATTTATTTATGCAGATACTAACTTTGGTCGGCGTGGGCCACCAGTGAAAGTTAGTTTTTGGCCGTAAATAAAATAATTAAGTGACAATTATTTTATTGTAAAATCCATAAATTTTAAATAGTAACTCGGATTGGAAATCTGAGATACCGGTGGATTCTTTGGGGAATTTTTCACCTAGGAAGAGCCTAACATCGACCGATGCGGGTCTAGGGTGACTGATAAAAGTTTTCCGAACTTTTTTTAGGGTACGTTCAGTAAACGCGAAAGAAGAATTTTATAAATTTTGAACCGGTTGTCGGAATTGAAATCCGATGGCACTGTTGAACTCACAGTGCTAATATTCACTTAAGGAGACCATCACCTTGACTGCAGTAGGTCGAGGGTGAAAATTAGTTTTTTTGAATTTCGTGGGAGAGTTAAAAGAATAAAAATAAAATAAACAGAAATTTTTATTTTACTTTTAAAACCTCCCAATTTGTATGTGTAGTGTTGGGGACCACCCGACCCCCTTGAACTCCCTCTTTAATGTGAGTTAACTCTTGGTTTCTCCCCCAAATTAAATGTTACAACTTTAGTTTAATTAATGTGCTAACAATTAATTGAGTTAATAGACTTAACTCAATTAAAATTGGCTCCTCATCCTTTTGGTGGAGATCGTTGGCAAATGAGATTTGGGAGAGCCTTGGAGAACTGGGAAGAACATACTCTAAATGAAGAACTTCTCCAACGAAGAAGCATTCTCTGAATTGAGGAATGTGGAACCAACTTCGAGAGCGTGGTGTGGGAGTGACGAACGCTGACGTCGTCAACATCATATCCTTCCTCACACCGACACCAATGAGCAGTCGAGGTAGGGGTTCTAATATGAAATATGATTGAATTTATTTGTTAATTATTCATATTCTAGATTTGCAATGATGATGTCCAAACTAACATGGTCACCATCCTGCGCATATTCCTTGCCCCTTTTTATTTTGTTCTTTACGGGTTCTTCATGCGTTCATCAACGCCAAATAATTAATCACACTGGAAACACAATATTGTGTTGAAAAAAACATATAGACGTAGAGTACTCGACCCAAGGATCATGAATATGTGGTCGGCATATTTTTTGGGCTTACAACAAAGATGCAGCGGCCCGTGGAAGGGGTGACATGGTGGTGTGATTTCTGGCCTGTGTTAAGGGCGTGACTCCGGGAGAGGTAGAGGGTGCGACGTGTGATGAAGGACAGCTAGAAGACAACGTCTAGGCGGTGCCGCTAGCCAAAGGTGGTGGCGTCGGTTCTGGACGTGCGCAGGAACCCAACTGTTTGGGAAAGGAGTTAATTGGAGTGTGAGAAAACTGTGGAATAAGAAAGGGTTGATTGGAGAGAGAAAATTAAGGAGATGAAATAATAATAAAAATAAAAAATCATGGAATACTGGAGGAGGTGCCATGTGGAAGCCGCATTCAAAAAATGAATGCCCCATGCGTGATTGAATTTGGAGTTAAGGAAATAAGTAATTAACAATAATAATAAAATATTATTATTATTAATTTTGTTGATAAAACACTTTTTGACTGTAACTTATCCGTACGACCTCAGTTTTACGAACCATTAGTGGTAGTACGACCCCGAATTCAAGATGGAAATTATGAGTCCAATATTGGGTGTCTTTTTCAGGTTGTTGGATTGGGTACCTGAAATGATTAAATAATAATAATATATTATTATTATTAAATCTTCGACCCTCTATAACTATTGCGTGCGATGTCTGATTGACTTACCGTAAGTGGCGATGTGATCCTGACATTAAGACGTTCGGTTTAAGTTTAATGTTGAATATTAAATTCTGGTTTGTGGCTTGGGTCCACAAAACACCCAATAATAATAATAATAATATTATGGGATCTTGTATTTGACTTATCTCCCTCATTTAGTATCGAAATGAAGAACCATCTGCAACACTGAAATCCTTGATACGAGGCGGTCCTTTTAAGATAATCTATGAGAATTTTGCAGAAAGTTAGAGTTTGGCCAGGTTGGATCGTACTCGAATCCAACCGGGCCCTCAACACTAAAACACTTATAACTCATAGACCGGATGTCCGATTTATGCACCGTCTATTGCGTTGAGATCCCTTTTACATGGTGGTACTTTGGGATACTTATTTGTGGGACTTCGTGGAAGTTGGAGTATCGACCTATGGCTTGAGGATCAGATCCTCTCGGAATCAAGCGAGCTTAGTGCGGGAACCCTGTCGATGGATGTAATATGAGAAATGGATCCTTCATGGGTTTGTGCTTGAGGATCCCACATGGATCCGCTCTAGGAATCCATGTGGGACTAATCTAGGATCTTGTGTGGGTCTGCTGTACTAGGATCATGTGTGGGTATGATGATGTACTAGGATCCTGTGTGGGTCTAACGACATACTAACGATGTACTATGATCCTGTGTGGGTCAGGTGATGTACTGACAATGTACTAGGATCCTGTGTGGGTCTGAGGACGTACTGACGATGTACTAGGATCCTCTGTGGGTCTGACGATGTACTGACAATGTACTAAGATCATGTGTGGGTCTAACGATGTACTGATGATGTACTAGGATCTTGTGTGGGTCTAACGACGTACTGACGACGTACTAGGATCCTGTGTGGGTCTGACGATGTACTAGGATCCTGTGTGAGTATAATGAGGTAATAGGATCCTATGTGGGTCTGACGATGTACTATGATCCTCTATGGGTCTGATGATGATTTAGGATCCTTCATGGGTCTGCCTCTTAACAGAGAAAGATGAATTAGTAATTACATCTAATCATCTCTACTACTGTACCTAAGTTATACCTGGTGTGAGTTGAGTCTTTATCTTTGTGGTAATCTTTTGTGTGGCGTACCTTTGTGGTACTTAGCTTCATGGTGATACCTTTGAGTTATTCTTCTATGTGGCGTACCTGTGTGGTACTTACCTTCATGGTGATACCTTTGTGGTATTCTTCTGTGTGGCGTACCTGAGTGGTACTTATCTTCGTGGTGATACATTTTTGGTATTCTTCTATGGGGCGTACCTGGGTGGTACTTACCTTCATGGTAATATTTCCTTTGTGTAATAGTTGTACTTTGGCTAAGGATTTGGGCCTTATGTTTCCTCATGAATGAGATGGGTAATATTTAATAACTTAGGTATATGTATGGGCATATACCTAAGTAGGGTTGTCACTGGTTTACATGCATTTTGGTTTATCCTTTGTGGATTTTTTGAGACCTTGAGGGTCTCGGGGTCCCTACTAAGTATCATAATACTCACCCTTTCACGGGCTATGCCCGAACCTTGTTGTGTTTTGTGCAGACGATAGACATCGCTGACTGAGGACGAGGGTACCAGGACTGGAGGTAGCTCAGAGGTGGACCTTAGACGAGGCATACTACAGAGACGACCGTTTAGGAGTTGTACCTACCCATTTAGGTAGGATCCTTGGCAGGTGTGTACATGAGTTGTTAAGTTTACTTATACTTTTCATTTTTCTTGTACTTTCTAGTTGGGCTTGTATTCTGGCCCCTTTTACTTACTGTACACACTTCTTTTTCTATACAGTTTACTGGTGTTCGTATCTTGCTGTGCGCTTGGTTGCATGAGTTTACAGGTTATAAAGGCAATGCCTTCCCAGTTTTAGGGAATACGCCTTTCGGTGCTAGTCGCTAGCCCCTGGCCTATGGAAGGCGGGCTTGGGGTAGTCATGACACGGGTCTCGGGGGACGGGTCATGACAAATTGGTATCATAGGAGTCGGTTATACCATATAACATAAGACTCTGATATTTTTAACTATAATAGTGTTATGTGTAGTGAGTGTGGTTATCTGTTTAGGGAATCCAATGTTGGTGTGGTGGACGATGTATCCATACACCAGGACCCTGACTTCTGATTTCTGAATCAGTGCATGAAAACACTGATTGCATGTGTATTTTGAAAAGTTTTATTGTGTTTTCTTGATTCAGCTCACCAAGTATAACTAAATGACCGTAGCACACCTGTTCCTTATCAAGATGCCGCTGCATAGACAACCAGCTAGGATTCCCGAGAGAGTACATGATGACGGCCCACTGAGCGAAGAGGCTCTGATGTAGGGCCCTCTTACTATGTTGGCACCTTCGGGTGGTGTACCAATAGCACCACCACCTGTTGGGTAGTAGATATCACCAGCCGCACTAGCGGACTATGCACACTGAATGAGAATATTGCATGAGTTTCAGTATTAGAGGCCTCCTAGGTTTCGAGGCGAGACATATTCCCACACAGCTGAGGGCTAGCTGGATGTGGCTGCTAGAGTTTTCCGCCTAGTTGAGACACCAGTAGAGCAGATGGTAATCTTAGCTACTAGTCTTTTCCTATGAGTGACCATGAGGATGATCTTCTTGGTGATGAGGCTTTCGTACTTGGACTGTTACCCAAGATGGTACCTTTGGGTAGTGCGTTAGCTATATCACTGCTCGTTGGTCAGTAGTTACAACTGGTGATACTGGTAGATGATACAAATAGGCTTAGTGCCTTACATGTGATTCAGTATCAGATACCCCTTAGGTTCTGAGGTAAGCCAGACTCACAAGCGGCTGGGGAATAGATTGAGGAGGTGGATGAGAGTTCTCTTGAGCTTCTACAGCTCGGAAGGACGACATGTTAGTAGCTAAGTATTCATCGAGGAGTACCGATCATTCCTGGTACTCGATGAATATGATATGATTAGTCATTCAGGGCTCGGACTTTCTAGCGCAGTGTGTTTAAGGATGTCCGAGCCAACACTATTTCTCTTTGCATTCCTACTTATGTTGGGGTTCTAGGGAGTAACTTTGTGGTTGAATGTTCTTTGGTTGAGTAGATACAACTAGTGAATTTTATTAGTAGGAAAATAGGAAACTGGCGCCAGTCTTAGAGACTTGGGCGTGTACAAATTTTTCGGGAAGAAGAAGTATTAGGGATAGATGAATCTGCAGGGCTGTAGACATGGAAACAGAGATAGGGGAGCAGCATGAGGTGGTGTAAATTTCGACATGATACAACCACCCCCCATTGTGGTCCCTACTAGGCTCAGGGAGCTGGAGGATAGGGGAAGGAAGTAGCTACACGAAGTCAAGGAGTGAGACCCAAGGGCTCTAGGAATGATTTGAGGTACGGTCTGTGTCTATTACTAGCTGCTGTATCAATAGACATATGTACCAATCATTCCTTCCTTCCACGAATCTTGTACAATACCTAGAGTTTCTAGTTAAACCATTGACTTTACCCTCATAACTGGAGATAACTTTGGGAGGATACTCGATAATCAAACTTACGCCAATGGTGTGATCTGACCCTTGAGGTGAGAGTTTTAGTTGGAACCTCTTGGTGGAAGCATTGAGGCCTTATGACATTAGTTTGGGTATGACTGGACATCCAGAATTCATACTCAGATTGAATATATTAGGCAAAAAGGTTGTGGTCTATCTACAATGTTGGGATGAGGTTTTCCTTAGTCGGTGAAAAAGGAAACCCAGGCAGCACAGGTTAAACTCATGCATATGAGGGTGAAACCGATCACTCTTGAGTCAACCAGCCTTACCCTCGTGGCAGTAGGAGTTTTGAGTTTTCAAGTTCCCAACAGGAGTGGCTATAATTCCTCTAGGACTATGAATTTGAGATAGTCTATACTCTTGGGAAGGGGAACATGGTAGTAGATGCACTCAGCAGGAGGTCTGGCCTGCAGCTGCTGAGTGAGGCGACAGAGCAGCTAGCCGCTCTACGGATATCCTACGTTGATCGAGATGGATAAAATTATCTTCAGTCTCTGATAGTCACTCCCCCACTTCTTTAGCGAGTTAGGGTGGCACAACGTGGGGACACTGACTGCGATACTTGATGTGTTTAGATATCCTTAGAGTAGACACCTGATGGATTTTCTGAAGGTGGGGAGCATTTCATTCTCTTCAGAGGACGTTCCATGGTACCAATAGCGCTACAAGATGAGGTGTTGAGGGAGTCCCATACGTCCCCTCTGATGGTACATCCTGGTGTGGTGAAGATGTATTAGGATCTCTGACGTCAGTACTGATAGCCTGGGATGAAGGAAGCAATGGCAGAGTTTGTATCATGATGTCTCGCTTTTTAGCAAGTGAAGACTATAAAAATTTGGCAGAAGTCTTCTGCTGACAATATACGAAGACATATGGAATTCGAGGATGGTGACCATGTCTTTCTACGGGTCTCACCTCAACAAGGTTTGCGGAGATTTGGCCGGTATGGAAAGTTATCTCCAAGGTTCATCGGACCCTTTCAGGTCCTTAGCAGAGTCGGCGAGGTGGAATATCGCCTATCCCTTCGACCACAGTTGGAGAAGGTGTACGACGTATTCCATGTATCCCAGCTGAGGAGATACATGCACGACCCATCTCACGTCATCGACCATGGCCAGCTGGAAATCAAGGATGGGGTGATGTTTTTAGAGGTTCTAGTGGAGATTGAGGATCGACAGGAGAGATTCCTTCGTGGGAGATCGATAGCTTTGATGCATGTACGTTGGAAGCACGAGAACCTCTAGGAGAGAACATGGGAGCTGGAGGCTCAGATTCATACTCAGTACCCCCACTTTTTTTCCTAGTTTTGGTAATGAGGCTTTCAAGGACGTAAATCCCTAAGGTGGGGATAATTTAATGTTATGGAAATTCTATATATTTTTTTTAATTATATGGAATTATTACGAGAACACAAAATCTGACAGCGCACGATTCCGAGGCTCGGAGTGCCCGGAATGATCCGTTGAAGTTTTTATTATGCTTAAATTAGCGTGCGTAAGCAGTTTTCCTGAAAAAGTGGTATAAATCTTAAATGGTTGCCTAGATCAGAAATATGAGGGAACCATTGCATTAAGAATGGTGGTTTTACCCTAGGCGCAACTTAAGTTTGTTTGGCGCGGGCCTCCTGTGAGAAAACCCAAAAATGGCATAATTGTAAATAAAATAATTAAAGAAATTATTTTAGTTTTCAAATGCTTATACCTAACAAACAGTAACTCAGATTGAAAATTTGAGACAACCGATGAACTCATGAGGGTATTATTTATTTAGGAAGATACTAACTTTGTCCGACAGGGGTCACCAGTGACAGTTAGTTTTGGCTGTAAATAAAATAATTAAGTGAAAATTATTTTATTGTAAAATCCATAACTTTTAAATGGTAACTCGGATTGGAAATCCGAGAGTACCGTTGGGTTTTTTGGGGAATTTTTCACCTAGTAATAGCCTAACCTCAACCATCATGGGTCGAGGGTGACTGATAATAATTTTTTGAACTTTTTTTTGGGTACGTTCAGTAAACACGCAAGTGACATTTTATAACTTTTTAACCGGTGCTTGAAATTGAAATCCGAGGGCATTGTGGAACTCACAACGTCGATATTCTATTAAGGAGACCATCAAATTGACCACAATAGGTATAGGGTGGAAATTAGTTTTCATGAATTTCATGGGAGAGTTAAAACAATAAAAATAAAATAAAGAACAACTTTTATTTTATTTTTAAAACCTCCCAATTTGTATATTCAGTGGTGGGTACCACTCGAACCCCTTGAACTCCCTCTTTAATGTGATTTAACTCTTGGTTTCTCCCCCAAATTAATAGTTCCAACTTTATTTTAGTTAATGTGCTGACAATTAATTGAGTTAATAGACTTAACACAATTAAAATTGGCTCCTCATCCTTTTGGTGGAGATCGTTGGCAAAGGAGATTTGGGAGAGCCTTGGAGAACTGGGAATAACATCCTCCAAATGAATAACCTCTCCAATGAAGAATAATTCTCCTAATAGAGGAACGTGGAACCAACTTCGGGAGTGTGGTGCGGGAGTGACGAACGCCGACGTCATCAACATCATCTCCTTCCTCACGCCGACACCAACAAGAAATCGAGGTAGGGGTTCTAATTTGAAATATGATTGAATTTATTTGTGAATTCTTCATATTATGGATTCACAATGACGATGGCCAAACTAACATGGTCATCATCCCGCACATACACCTTGCCCCTTTTTCTTTTTTTCTTCGCGCGTTCTTCATGCATTGATCAACTTCAAATAATTAAGCACGTTGGAAACACAATATTGTGTTGAGCACAACATAAGGACATGAAGCCCTCAACCCGAGGATCGCGAATATGTGGTCGACATATTTTTCGGGCTTAGAACGAAGATGCGGTGGCCCATGGAAGGGGAGACATGGTGGTGTGATTTCCGGCGTGTGTTCAGGGCGTGGATCCGGGCGAGGTAGATGTTGCGACGTGCGACAGAGAAGGACAACCGGAAGGTAGTGTCTAGGTGGTACAACTAGCCGGAGGTGGTGGTGTTAGTTCTGGACGTGCGGAGGAACCCAACCGTTTGGGAAAGGAGTTAATTTTAGGGTGAGAAAACCATGGAATAAGAAAGGGTTGATTGGAGAGAGAAAATTAAGGAGATGAAATAATAATAATAATCAAAAATCATGTAAGAGTGGAGGAGGTGCCATGTGGAATCCGTGTTCACCAAATGAATGCCCCATGCATGATTGAATTTGGAGTTAACAAAATAATTAATTAACAATAATAATATTTTATTATTATTATTACTTTTGTTGATAAAACACTTTTTTGACTGTAACTTATCCGTGCGACCTCAGTTTTATGAATAATCAGCGGCAGTATGACCTTGACTTCGAGATGGAAATTATGAGTCCAATATTGGATTTCTTTTTTAGTTTTTTGGATCGGGTAACCGAAACGATAAAATAATAATAATATATTATTATTATTAAATATTTGACCCTCTACAACTCCCGCGTGCGACGTTCGATTGATGTACCGTAAGTGGTGATGTGATCCTGAAATTAAGAAGGTCAATTTAAGTCTAATGTTGAATATTAAATTCTGGTTCATGGCTCGGGTCCACAAAACACCCAATAATAATAATAATAATATTGCAGGATCTTGTATTTGACTTATCTCCCTCATACGGTATCGAAATGACGAACTGTCTGCAGCACTAAAATCCTTGAGATGAGGTGGTCCTTTTGAGATACTCCACATGACTTTTCGAGAAAGTTGGAGTTTGGCCGGGTTGGATCGTACTCGAATCTAGCCGAGCCCTCGGCACTAAAACACTTATAACTCACAGACCGTGCATCTGATTGATGCACCGTCTATTGCGTTGAGACCCCTTTTACATGGCGGTCCTTTGGGATACTTCTTAGTGGGACTTAGTGGCAGTTTGAGTATCAACCTGTGGCTTGAGGAGTGGATCCTCCCAGAATCAAGTGATCTTAGTGCGGGAACCCTATAGCTGGTTGTAACATGAGAAAGGAATCATTCGTGGGTCTATGCTCGAGGATACCACATGGATCCGCTCTAGGAATCCATGTGAGACTACTCTAGGATCCTGTGTGGGTCTGTTGTACTAGGATCCTGTGTGGGTCTGATGATGTACTAGGATCCTATGTGGGTTTGACGATGTACTGACAATGTACTAGGATCGTGTGTGGGTCTGACTACGTACTGATGATGTACTAGGATCTTGTGTGGGTATGGCGACGTACTGACGATGTACTAGGATCCTGTGTGGGTCTGACGATGTACTGACAATGTACTAGGATCCTGTGTGGTTCTAACAACGTACTGACGATGTACTAGGATCCTGTGTGGGTCTGACGATGTACTGACGAGGTACTAGGATCCTGTGTGGGTCTGATGACATATTGATGAGGTACTAGGATCCCGTGTGGGTCTGACAATGTACTAGGATCCTATGTGGGTCTGACGAGGTACTAGGATCCTATGTGGGTCTGACGATGTACTACGATCCTCTGTGGGTCTGATGATGATTTAGGATCCTTCATGGGTCTGCCTCTTAACAGAGTAAGATGAATTAGTAGTTACATAATATCATCTCTACTACTGTACCTATGTTATACCTGGTGTGAGATGAGTCTTTATCTTTGTGGTAATATTATGTGTGGCGTACCTTTGTGGTACTTACCTTTATGGCGATACTTTTGAGGTATTCTTCTATGTGGCGTACCTGTGTGGTACTTACCTTCGTGGTGATACCTTTGTGGTATTCTTCTGTGTGGAATACCTGAGTGGTACTTACCTTCATGGTGATACATTTGTGGTATTCTTCTATGTGGCGTACCTGGGTGATACTTACCTTTGTGGTAATCTTTCCTTCATGGAACAGTTGTACTTTGGCTAAGGATTTGGGCCTTGTGTTTCCTCATGAATGTGATGAGTAATATTTGATAACTTAGGTATATGTATGGGAATATAACTAAGTAGGGTTTTCACTGGTTTACATGCTTTGTGGTTTATCCTTTGTGGATTTTGTGAGACCTTGAGGGTCTTGGGGTCCCAACTGAGTATCGTTATACTCATCCATGCATGGGATATGCCCACACCTTATTGTGTTTAGTGCAGTTGACAGACAACGCTGACTGAGGATAAGGGCACCAGGACTAGAGTTAGCTCAGAAGTTGACCTTAGATGAGGCGTACTGCAGATACGACCGTTAGAGAGCTGTACCTACCCATCAGGTAGGATCCTTGGCGGGTGTACACAAGAGATGTTCAGTTTACTTATACCTTCCTTTTTTCTTGTACTTTCTAGTTGGGCTTGTATTCTGGCCCCTTTTACCAACTGTACACACTTCTTTTACTATACAGTTTACTGATGTTCGTATCTTACTGTGTTCTTGGTTGCGTGAGCTTACAGGTTATAACGGCAATGCCTTCTCTATTTTAGGGAATACGCCTTTCGGTGCTAGTCGCCAGCGCCTGGCCTATGGAAGGTCGGTTTGGGGTAGTCATGGCACGAGCCACGAGGGATGGGTCGTGACATGGTTACTACTCAGTTACTTTCTCAGAATACCTTCTGTGATGAGTGCCTGATTCATCATATCCTCAAAATTGGTCAAATGAAAAATGTTCACCAATGAAAAAATCTCATAGTGAAGATCATCTTAAAAATACCTCACCATGGTGACCTCATTAGATATTAGAGATGGTGCAAAGCACTACAGGTCAATGAAACATCTAGAGTATTCCAACACTGACATTCCCTCCCATTTCTGATGCATGAACTCACAATCCTTCTCATCCCTCAATGTCTTAGGATAGAAATGACTCCTGAAATTCATTTAGAATTCCTTCCAATATAACTCCTCTTGTTTCCCATTTTTCTCCAGAATGTCTTAACAATGCATGGTTGGTCCAAGAAGTATGTATGAAACAAGCTTCACCCTCATATTTTCAGGCGTCTCAAGGTGCTTAAAGATTTTCTAGATTGACTCAATCTAGAACTCAGCTTCCTGGGGACCTCCATCTCCAGTGAACATAGGTAGATGTTGTAGTTGAAACTCTCTTGTCAGATCAGACATCAAAGGTACATCACGAACAATATCCCTTTCCATGGATTTTATTTACCCTCAAGAATATATCATGAAGATGAACATCTATATGACTGTCAGGATCTACAAGAAGCTTCAACTCAGTAGTGTTATAAGTATGCAGGTTTCCACTCTCCTAGAACTCAATTCAAAGATGATGAGGAGGTATTTTCTCTACAAGACAAAAACACTCCTTAGAATAGTGGGTAACAATAAGGCCAACCTCAATAGGTGACAACAATATAGAAAAACCAATCTTGGTCTCTTTAAACATGGAATACAATTATTTTAGTATGAAATATCAGTCCATTTATTTCATTTATCAGATATAACAGGGGTCTCATTTTATAGTTCATATAGGAAAATTATTAAATTTACTAAATATGTTCCTATCATGAATAATTCATGTCAGTATATATCCCTATGTGCCTATCATGATGCATTAATACTCATATCATTCCATACTAGGCCATGAGTATAAATCTCAATAAATAATAATATGACCTAACATGTGAATCACTCAAGGTGAAATAACATCAAACTGTAACAATCTAACATCATGAACAAAAATACTATCCCTAGGCACTTGGATTTTACCCGTACATGGGTTAGTTACTCCCATGAACAAGCTCTTTACAAAGTTCCAACACATCCTAGTATACTTTATACCTTTCCCAAATAGAAAAGGAAAATAAAAAGAAAACCGTCCCTCTGATACTACTTTATAACATCCCCCAGCCTAGAACTCCCTCATGTGGCCAAATTGGGTTGGTTATGTGACCTCAATTGCACCTCCCCACACACCAGAGGCTGTTGACTAGTAGTGGAGGTGTGATGAATATAGTGGGGAGACTATACCCCCTCATTTAGAGTCATAATACAGTAGAAAATACATAAGTATTAGAGTGTGGAAATACAAGAAATCATTCAACATAGTGGATAAACCAAACAATAAACGTCAACTGAATAATCCAATAAATAACCATGAAAAAATGTAACGACAATATGAATGAAACTAAATAAAATTTTGAAAGTCATACAAATAAAATAATAGTAGACTGAAACCAATAATCCCAAAATCCCGGTCCCAAACCCCATGCCAGTCCTGTCTTCAAGCTCCAACCCATCCACCATGAAACAATAAACTACAAGGTCCTTTTCACTTTTACAAAATTGAATCCATGTAATCTGTATGGGTACCAAAAAATGGCCCAAGTAGGGTGTGAGTAAAACACATTAGTTTGATACTACCATGTCTATAAAAACCAGTCTGATAATAAGTAAATGCAATAATGTGATAAACAGGTGTATAAATTAATTTAAAAATTAATAGAATACATTATTAAACCTACTTAAACACTATTTTGGAATGTCTCTGAGCATGTAGCACAACCATTCCAACCATAACCATGAAACCAAATAACCCACTTCAATACCATGATAGACTGTCTATGAGTATGTAGCACAACCATGCCAACCAAAACTATATACACATAGTATAACATATCATTGGGGCAAACATTCTAGATAAGAATCTCAAAATGTGTTAGGGACTATCCCAATATATAAGAATTGCAACATGTGTTAGGGAATAGAACGGTATATAAGCATTGCAACATGTGTTAGGACCTACCTCGGTATATAAGCATTGCAACATGTATCAGGGCCTAGCCAGGTATATAAGCATCATAACATGTGTTTGGTCCTAAACTAGTATATAATCATTGAAACATGTGTCAGGGCCTAGCCAGGTATATAATCATCACATCATGTGTCAAAAGTGCATATCAAAACATCAAGTGTATCAAAAAATAACAACATAAGACCAAATGGTTAATTATGCTAATTATAATTTGTCTTTTAATTTACCCATTTATTCAATTAATAAAATAATCCATTTTCAAGGTGAATCTATAATAAGAAATCACCTAAAACACATGTCATGATAAAATCACATGTATGTCATTGCCAATTCATTATTTTCAAAGGAAACCACAAGCTTATTCGTATCTCAACAGAACTAAAGGGATCTATGAGAGATCCAATTACATGAATATAATTTCCAATTAATCAATTAATTAATGTGCACATTGTGTCAGTGAAATTGCATATATTTCACACACATTAGTAATTGAAATTAGACAATAGGGTTGGGTTTTAGACCCCCTACATTTATCATATGATCAAAACAATGCTTCCAATAGAAAATTCCAACAAGGATAAAGGTGAAGAATATCTCAAGAAGAACCAAGATCAACCCAGGTCAAGGTAAGAACTCAAATTGAACCTACGGTCAAAAAATTACCCCGAAAAGATATAGAAAAATGGATGAGAGGGGAAAACCTAAGTAGAATAACTCACCAAGGATCAAATGTAGAAATGGAATGTCGTGAATGGAGGGAAGGGGCAAAAAATATCCTAGAGCACCTTAGGCTTTGAGATGAGGAAGAGATGCGATGAAATAATGAGGTGGATAAAACACCCAAAAAAATTAAAACCAATGGGCGCATGGAATACATGGAGTGTAACCCTTTCACATCGTGTATTTATCAATTAATGAGGTACACTAAAAAACCCATCAACTTATGTTAATATTTAACATGCCTAAAAATTACATGGAGTGTAATTCAAATTCAAATTGTGTATTATTTTCACTGCATGAATCACTTCACATATTGTAACTATTCATGGATATTTTCTAGAAATTTTTACACATCATGTAATACATTTACATAGTGTGTAAATGTTATGAAAATAATTTTTAACCCAGTTTCTATATAAGGATCTGAATCACCTCCAATTCCTTCCAAACCATGTAAAACCCTCATAAACCCATTTAACATGTTTATAAATGGACTTAATTAATTAAAATAAATATATATCCATGAAATTTAGGCCATTTCCCACAAAAAATGATCTCCTTCTCTAAACAGGACTCGACCACCATGGTCCAACAAAAAACTTGAAGAGTGATATACCTGAAAAAATAATGGATATTATAAATATGGTTGATTTTCCTTAAAAATATTCTTTTGGTCTCTTAATTAATTAATATAGAGACCCATTATTATCATATATGGATATTATATCTTTTTAGATGAATATTCATTACATTACAAAAACATACACATGAGGAAAATAATAGATTAGTGACTTTGGAAACTTAGAATACAATCTTCATAAATCATGAAAGATCTTAAATTTATCCCATAAATATCTTCCTCTTTAGTACTACTACTTAAGAAACTTTATTCATAACCTAGGGAAAGGAAACATAATAATGGGTTAGCTCAGATGCTGAGTAAAGGAAAACAAGGGAGATATGTAAGTATAACATGAGAATGAGGGTATGTGAGCATGATCATAACCTATGAAAACCCTACCTAGAATATCAAAGATCAAAAATATTAAGTCACAACATAAATATTGGAAGTTCAAAAGACAAGAATCATAATGAAATAAAATTACATGAGACATGAGTTCATAATATTGGAATAAAACAAAGATATGTGGCATACACATCATCTTATAACATTGTAAACATGTATAAATAGAGAAATGTTCACTCATTAATTTAAGGAGAAGAAATTAGTCCCTTAGATAAACTTATGGACATGAAACCAGGTCCACACACAACATTGTGGACATGGAAGATAGGTCCACACATAACACTGTGACCATGTAATCAGGTTCACGTATAACATTGTGAACATGTAATTAGGTTAACACATAACATTGTGAACATGTAATCAGGTTTACACATAACATATTTACTCATGAGTTATCCATCATTACCTAATGCATTAGTGGGAGATATAGGCACCGCCCACCACATAATGAAAATCATACATATGTGTGCCAAAAATTCAAGAAAAATTCATCATACTATAGCCCCTGAAATGAAATGGGATTCATAAACATTTCATCATATCATAAAATATGAGAAAAGAGATATGTTTTATAATCATTTTATAATCTCATCAAAGAATAACCTATTTAAAAATAATAAGGTTTCATAAGAATTCTATCATGGTATAACTCATGGAAGAGAGACAAGTTTCACAAAATTTTTTCATAATAAACCATTTAGAGAAAGAATAATAATGGTATACTTAGTTAATATCCCCAGTAAATCATAGGTAACATCAATGAATGTCATCCCAGATGGAAAGTAATTTTGAAAGATTACTCATGAAATTCCTTGAGTAAAATAATTTTTCTTTTAAAATCAATTTTTAAATCTTAAAACATTTTCAAAATAATTTAATTTAAAAATAAACATGAAAACTTATAAAGGAAGCTTTAAAAACCATTTAAATCATTTCTTGAGGAAAATATCCTTTCTGATTTGATTTTTTTTAAACATAAAAAATTTTGAAAATATTTTTCTTTGAAAATAATGTTAAAAAATTATAAAGGAATATTCAATGAAAATAATGGTCATGATGACAAGAAATTTTTTTCATACCATACACATTACAACAAAGATTTCTTCCATATTTTTGGTAAAATCCAAATGTGGATTTTAGAAAATTACATGAATATTCAATTTAGTTTTTTTAAAAAAGTAAAAAATGTGTAAAAATTTCTTTAATGAATCATTTGGAGAATAATAAAACATTTTTTAACACATTTTCAGAAAACATGGTTTTGGAAGAAAACAGATTTCCGACTGATGAGAGAAATAATGTCAGATTTTATTGAAAAAAATTTATCAACTATTTCAAGTACCAAAGATTATAAAAATGGTAATATTACTTTAAAATACCATGAATAACTAGAGTATAAGAAAATCCATGAGTTTATTGAGATATGGATCAAAATATTTCATTCTAGGCCACAAGTATAAATCTCAAGAAATAATAATATCACATAACACGTGAATCACCCAAGGTGAAATAACATCAAACCGTAACAATCTAATATCATTGAAAACAATCCTATACCCGGGAACTTGGATTTACCCCATAAATAGGATATATAATCAAATGAACAAGCTTCTTATGATGTTCCAATACATCCTATTATCCTTTCTACATTTCCCAAATAGTAAAGAAACAAAAAAGAAAACCAAACCCTCTGATACTACTTTGTAACATTCCCTATCCTGGAACTCTCTCATGTGGCCAAATTAGGTTGGTTAGGTGACCTCAAGTGCACCTCCCCACACACCAGAGGTTATCAAATAGAAGTGGTGGTGTGGTGAATATAGCGGGGATACTATACCCCCTTGTTTAAAGTCATAAAATAGTAGAAAATACATAAGTATCAAAGTATGGAAATAAAAGAAACCATACAACACAGTGGATAAACTAAACAATAAATATCAACTCAATAATCCAATAAATAAAAAAAATAATGTAATTACCAGGTGAATGAAACTAGATAAATTTTTTAAGGTCATACAAATAAAATAATAGCATTAACAAACCAATACACTAAAAACACTCATCAATGAATGTTACATCTTCTTCAGGTATCCTCCTCAGGTTTTCATTAAAGGCCTTATTTGGTTGGATTTATGTCCAAAATAAGGCTTCTAGGATGATATGAGGGATTTTTTAATTTATTCTTTAGATATTGGCTGAAAAAAGGGTTTTAAGTTTTGAATAGAAGAGGAGGAGGGGTGGCCTTTTATATGTGAGGTGAGTGGCACACTTGTAATTTTCTTGAAAGAGAGAATTCAAACCATGTTTTTTCATGTCACAAGGCTCCAATAATAGAAAAATATTGATAATATAAGGGATAATTTATAAATATGTCTAGTAAATGGGTGTTGGACAAGTTTTTGGTCATTTTTTATCCTTATCTTTTTAGTTTAACACCTGGTAAATCCATTTTTACCTTAAACGTGAAAATTAATTTTTACTATTTTCAGTATTCATTTTGGTCAAACAAATAAGTTGATATTATTAGAAATTATAAATTATAATGATTAAAAATATATAATACATTTTTCCAAAAATCAATTAATAGAAAAAATATAATTTAAAATTAATCCTGTAGATGTGATGAGTAACTGTGTTTTTAAAGAGAAAATGTTCAAAAGTTTACAAATTTTTTATATGAAAATTAAAAAAGAAAATTATTCCAATTATATAAATTAGATTAATTTATAATTTTTTTTACTAATTTTACTTTAAAAGTAATTAAAAATTTAATTATATATTATGAATTATTTAAACAAAAAAAAGCAATTTTCAATTAAAATTCACTATTTTTCACAATTCATAAAAATTTAATATTTTTAGAAAAATCCAAAAAATCCACACTAAGATAATTTTTACTTGATTATTTAAAATATTATATTTATTTTATCAAATTAATTTTCTAAAATTAGTAAAAATTAATTTTAAAATAAGTGTACTAGAGGCAAAAAACTTCTTTTTAGAAAAATATGACTTTATGTGTAAAATTGGATTTATTCTTATCTCCTGTCTAGAAAAAATATATTATAAATTTTAATCATTTTATTGAATATATACTACATAAATTACACTAAAATAATTTATAAAAAGTTTCTTATTTAATTTATTGAAGTAAAATGTGTTTGTTTTCATAAAAATAGTTTTTTAAACACATATCATTTATTTTCAAATAGTTTTTATTTTAATTTGTTAATTAATTGGTCACTATAGAATTAATTTTAAATACAGATGTAAACCATATATTTTCATAATTTACTTAATCATATTCATACCCACCATTTCAATGGATAGGTGATAACTATCATATTAAATAATAATATTTTAATAATCTAACATGTTTCATTTAAACTCAGTGTTTTGTGTAACGCAAGCTAAGATCGGTGTTTTATAATCTAATAAAATATAAAATTTATGTTACATGAAAAACAAGATAAAATCTATATTTTGTGCAACACAAAATATTTAAAATATTAAATTCATTTGAAAAAAAAATCTCACAGAATCTCGAGGTGTTACATTTAAAGTGAGGAAAATGAAAGGAAAACATGTAATATTCCAAAATAATCATATGAGAAGAAAATAAAAAGGATTTTTTATATAAATATTATATAATTTCCTCAATGTAAATTTCAAGAATAAATAATCTCGATAGAAATAGGATTGAAACAGAAACCCTTACCACTTTGGTAACATTTGACTCATAAGACCTAGGAAAGAAAGAATAATAAGTGGATATATGTCCCATAATTATCATGAAAAAAATTATAAAATACATTCACAAGAATTATATAAACCAAAAAAATAAATAATTAGTGAATATGAAATGTGTCTCACAAAAGTAAAAGTGATATGAAAATCCTTTACCTTGAGTTTAGACTTGCTATGTATATCGTTTAACACCTATATAATAAACATATATAAATTATTTGTTTTATTAAGAACCATTTTTAGTATTAATACCTTACCTTTAAATCATTTATTTCATTTATTTTAAATGACATAATTATATGCTTAATCAGTTAAGTTCACATTGGGTGTTTTGAGGACGTTCGGTTCATAATTTTAAAATAGCTATGGTATGTTGACCGTGGTCAAAGGTTTTAGTATTCCATCGTCTCTAGAATAATAATAATAAAATAATTATAATATTTATATATATCAATTATAATTTTAATACCAATCATGAAATATCGTTATGAAAAATGAACTACATTACAATCATGGAGATGGTAGGTCGTACGTACACATGAGGAACGTTTCTATTTTTCAATGATCATTATAAAAAGAAGGTATGTAACATTTTATCCTTAAATAATGATAATTATATCATAAATATAATATTATTTATTTAAATACACTTATATATATCATCAATGTTGTTTGTTAATGAAAAACTAATCACATCACTTTGTGGAGGTAGTAATCCACACATACGCACAAACAATGATATAATTTTTCAATGAATGGAAAGGTGAGAAAATATATGATATATTACTTTTAAAAAATGATAAATTTGTCATTAATAACACACACACACACACACACATATATATATATATATATTAAATCCACCATCATAAATAGTCATGAGAGGCAGTGATGGAAAATGAATTACATCGATTCGCAAGATGGTAGTCTGCCATACCCACGAATGATGGTTTCATTTCTTATTTTATAGAAGAGGAGATGGATATAGGTTATTACAATAATATAATAAAATATAATTATATAGGAGATACTAATGTTATTAAATCATCATGGTTGAGTGAGATTTGAATGAGGTTGAAGAAAAAATAAAACTACAACATTCGGTTAAAGACTGTACCTCTTCTTTAGATAACTTCCTTTTATTTACACCTTAAACCCTCTAAGGTTTTTATTATACCAAAAATAAATTCTATATAATGTGGGGAGGTACTTTTGGAAGAAATATGGTTAGTTATTATCCAAAATAAAAGGATTTTTAATTTTTTATAAAAGAGGAGAGTGAACACCCTTTTATAAGAGAGGGGAGGGGCATTCTTGGAATTTCTCAAGGTATTAAATTAATATAAATTAATTTTCCTATTAAAAAGGATAAAAATTAATATAATTTTAATATAGGATGATTATTAGTCGAAATACTATCATAAAATAAAATTTTGAAAAGTCTAGATTATATTTTTATCATTATCTCTTTGTTTTAACTCACTTTTACCCTTTTTGACAATTACCATGATAACAAAGCTTTTACTGTTAAGGGATCAATATAATTACTATAAAAGGAAAAATGACCCATAAATGGTCCATGGTTGATATGTAAAACCATATCTAATTCACTTGGCTGAATATATTATTATTTTTTATTTTTAAATCATTTAATAAAATATTATTTTTTATAAAATATCATTAATGTCATTCTTGGAACTATTCATTTAATTTGATTTTAAAAACATGAAGACAAAGATGGAATTAGAATATAACACTTTAAAATTTTTCAAATAAGTTACTTTTATCTAATTTTTTTAGAACATAATAATTATTTCAATTTATATTACTATTAATATTTTTAAAATCATTTATTTTATTTTTTAATTTATTGAATAAATAACATGTCCATGTTGCATAAGCATTTATGATAATTATTTATTCAATAAAAATTAAAAATAATTTACCCCGATAAAAAAATAATTTATATTTAAAATGAATATTTATTACTAAACATACCTTCTTATTATTTATATGACAAAGATTTAAAGATAATAAAACAAAGAGAATAACATTTTTGGCTTTTCTTTACATAAAATATTATAAAGGTAAAAATCTTGGAAAAATGGAAAAGGTTATATATTTTAGATTTTAATTGTTATGGATGAAATATAACAATCCAATAAAATTAATGTAAGTGTTAGAGTTATTTTTTAGTCTTTATCCCATTATTTTTACCCTTAATTAACTCTTTTTACCTTTACCGTGGTGACAAATATTTACTATGGTTACTATTAATATTGACAAAAAATAAAAGGGGACTATTTAATAAATCTAGACCTAAAAATTAAAAATATTTAATTAATTTTGTAATAATTAATTCAAATAAGTTCTATAATTTAATTTAAAATTAAACTCATAAAATGTGATGAAAAACAATTTTTTTCTTCAGAAATATGACTTTTTAAGTATAAAAATGTTTTTATACAGAATTCAAGTAAGAAATTTATTCCAAGGGCTATAATTGGATTATTTTTAACCAATAGGAACTAATTAAAATTTAAAAATAATATAAAATAGAACTTTACTTTGTAATTACTTTAAAATAAAATACAGTTTTTAATAAAAATAGCTATTTTTCACTATTCATTGAAAAAATCAATCTTCTCAGAAAAATTTCAAAAAACCACTCTAAGATAATTTTTACAAACTAATTTTAAAAATTATATATATATATATATATATATATCAAATTAAAATTCTAAAAGTTCTAAAAATTAATTTCCTCACAAAACGTAATAAAAACCATTTGTTTAAGAAAACATATTTTTTGAAGAATAAAATGATATTACTAAAAATTGAGTGGTTATTTACTAGGAATTTATCAATAAATTTTTATGTATTATGAAGTTTTTATAAATATATTAGGTTCTTGGGGGTATAATTATATTCTAATACACACAAACACCATAGGGTTTGGGCGGTGCTCGTTCAATGGGAGAGCGGTGCTAGAGTGGACCCCTTGGTCGGTGAGGCTTGTGTGACTCTTCGGATTGACGTCTGTTCGACCCTCTTCAGACCAGACCTCTTCTATCACCAAGTGTGAGATTTCCGTTTGGAGAGGCACGAGTTGAGGTATGGAAGGTGCAAGGCATGAATGCTTTTTTTATTATAATAATGAAGGGGAAACAACAAGAAATGTAAACAGCCTAGTCACTCAGGGGGGCCTAAAGTAATGTAACCCTAATGGGTCCTTCAACAAAAAGGGCCTACACTCAAACGGTAGAGATACCAAGCTTCTATACAAAAAGACCTCGTTCCCGGGACTTCTGATCTTCGCAAGTGCATCCGCAACAAAATTACTTTCCCTCCACCTATGTTGCATGAGTTGTCCTTGATTGGTCTCCAAGACACACTGTCTGATGATATAAGTAAGATCCCAAGGCGCGCCCGACCTTCCTTGGACATGATTAACCAAGACCTCTGAATCTGACTCCACCTATGACACCTAAAAGCCATTGCTCCTGCAAACTCTCAGTCCCATAAGGAGGGAACGAGCCTCCACCCCCAGCGAGTTGTCCATTCTGAAAGTAACACTGAAGGCCATAAAAACTGAGCCTTCTGAGTCACAAAGAACCCCACCACCTCTCATCATGCCATGCATGCATGAGCCATCCAAGTTAAGCTTGAGCCCATTAAAATAAGATTTCCATCTAATCCACCGCCCTTCAGAATAGTTCGATCTGATAGGTCTATGCAAGAAGTTGGATACCACATCTGAGCGTTAATCCAGTCTTGCCAGCGAGACCAACTCATGGACCAACGATCTTGATCTTAACTGAATCTGGTTAATCGAACTCTGGGAACCCAAGAGTTCTTTGTTCCTGGCCTCCCAAATGACCCATTAGGTTGTAGCGAGGATAAAAACTCTCACCTTTTTATCTGGTTGGATGATCGTTCCTCTGAGAAACCACGAGGACATGAGCTCCTGGAAGCAGAAATGATCAAAACTGGTGCAAACAGATGGGGTGAACATGCTCCAGATAGCTGCCGCCCATTCACTCTTGAAGAAGAGATGGTTAGATGATTCTCTTTTGGGAGTATTGAAACAATAGCAGCGGGATGCCAAATGGATTACCCTACTTTGGATATTTTCATCTGTTGGAAGGGCACAATTCTTGACACGCCAGACCAGGAAGTTCCTCTTGGTTGGAATCTCCTTGCACCAGGTGTTCTCCAACCCATTCCCAGGATATGGTTCCATGCTTCTCCATTCTCTGTAGTTCTGAGTGGTAAACCTGCCCGAGCTTGAGCCCATAAAGCAGCATCGATCCTCTTCTCCATTAATACATATACTGTCAAATACCGTCTTCTGTTCTTGGCTGAGAACCACGCTGATGAACTCGGGATGCTTTGAAGCTTCCCTGAAGGTGATGTCCACCATAGGACATCCAGGAAAATACAACCGCTCCCCTCCCCAATTATCCTTCCAGAAACCGACGGACCCAACCGATGGAATCGACAGCCAGGGCAAACAACAGCAGCTGTGCAAATTTAGATGATAGAGGATAAATGGGGGGAGGTGGGGTTCCTTACCTAGAAAGTATTTTAGACCCATGGATTTTGTTTTATATTTATTTCTTAGGGCTTACGGATCATTTGGGCATACAATTCTTATTACTTTGGGTATTTCTGCCTCTGGACCTTTAGGATTTGTTTTTTTTGTTCTTGGGATTTAAAGTTGTGTTGATATTAGGACATTTTCCATGCAATAGGTTCTATCTCAGTCTAAAAGAGGTTTCTTTTTTATTTTCTTAATAGAGGGGCTTGATCTCAACCTATTTAAAAAAAACAAAAAAGAGTTATTAATTAATTTGTAATTAAATAAAAATTATTTTATATAAATAGAAACCATATAATTATAAATAATTATTAGTAATTATTTAATAATAATTATTAATTAATTAGTAGCTAAACAATTAATTAATAAGTAATAATTATATAATAATTATTATTACTAATTATTAGTATTTAATATTTATTAGAAATTAATATTATTTAATCACTAATTAATTATTAATTAATAATTATTAATATGTCATATAAATTATTAATAATTAATTATTATTTATTTATTATCAATAATATTTATAAGTAATTAAATATTATTTAATTACTTATTAATTATAACCAATTAATTAAAAAAAATTAATTAGTACTTAATAAGTAATTAATTTTTCATTTATTAATATTATTAATTAGTAATTAATATTTATTAGAAAATAACATTATTAATTAGTAATTAATATTATTTAATTACTAATTAATTCATAATGAATAATTCTTAATATCTCATAGTAATAAATCATTATGGGTTGGAAAAAAATTCTCTCCATCTTTGTTCACTTGTATGTTGCACCTTACTTTGCATCTTCTAACGAAAGTTCTTCTTAATGGTATTGTTTGTTATCATTGGATATATCCTATTGAATGAAATATATATACATTAAGCCACACATAAGGAATAAGAACCATCATAAGGTTTCACTTGTAAAAATTTATTTAACCAAATAATGAATGGATTTTTTTATGTATCTAAGTATTGTTACTATAAGGTTTAATTGATATATGAGAACCAAAGATGTGCAATATGAGCTAGTTGAGCCAAATTTTCCATCAATTCTACAACCTGGGGGAATTTTTGGTTCATATCAATTATTTAGATTGATTCTTGAAGAGTGAGATATGGCACATCACATGTATTTGTTCAATTGTGAAGTTGTAGAAGAATACATCAAGTAAGTAATTATCATAGTCACTTTTCATTTATTACATATTATGAAAGATGTTTCTTATAAATGTATCATTTTATATGAAACAAAAGGAAATTATAAATAGAACACATCATTCTTTTCCTCTTCAAAGGAAAGAGAAATTACATATTAAAGAGTTCCATGTATAGTTCAAATCACATGTTGTCTATTTAAATATTCTAGGTTTATAGTTTATTAAAAAATACAGTATATTTTGATGTTAGAGCTCTGTCATTTGGACCAAATAAAATAGTATGTGAGTTTAAAATAAAATTCATCAATGGGTATAATTTTATTATTAATATTAATTTAGTAAATGTGAAAACCGAACATGATGGTGACATGTTAAGTGTAAAAATTAACTATTATGAAAGTGAATATGAAATGCGATCTCAATCTAAAAATGTATCTTATTATGGAATTATGGAGAAAATCATAATATTGTATTATTACTGTAATGGTCACGTTTTTATGATGAAATTAATTTTTTTTAATTTAGTTAAACAATAAGGCATGTATGAAGATAGTTGTGGATTCAAGTTAGTTAACAAAAACTGATTACACATAACTAAGAGCCTTATATTTTGGAATCATATGCAAGGAAAGTGTTTTATGTAGAAGATCTATTGGCACCTGAACATAGTGTTGTAGTTGAAGTTAATCCTTAGCATATATTATAGTAAGGCTATGATGTATTCATACTAATGTTATCAACTGTTTTATTATGTACATATTAAACTAAAAAATATTTTCATAGATCATGATGAATTATAAAGATGTAATATTGAATCTATTGTGGGAAAATTAGTGCAGGATTCATGCTGTATGATTTAGTCCCATGATTTCTACTATGAGTATAATATTTTTATTTTATTAAATTTTATTTTAATAAAGTTATTATTTTTAAAAGTTCAATTATTCTTTCATGGATCATAATCTAGGATACACTTTTTTTTACTTAGAAGAAACTAGGGATGATGGACCTTCACCTGTTATTCCATCAATGAGGGATAGAATTCAGTGCAGAAAAAGGTTTACTCAAAGTAATAGATCAAAAAACGTTCCATTATCTGACACACCTTGTTTTATAGTTTCCCCTACTAGTTAATCATCAGAGTACTATAGACAAATTATGATGTTAGTACCCCCTATTATTTATTTTTACCCATCTACATCTATTCATCCAAGTGGAAAATATATTCTACCACAACCATATTATATAATTCCTACTCTTGGATATAGGTTCCAATATATGGTATAAGAGACTCCTCCTATTTCTCTCTGCCTTCCTACATGTAGCACTGATGACCATTCTCAACCTTTTGATCATCCTTATTCAGGTACATCTATAATATTTAAATAAATATTTATGGTAAATTTTATTATTTGGTACATGTATTGATACTTTTTTATATTTCTTTTGTTAAAGATGGATAAAATAAATGACATGTCCCAATGTTAATTCATGTAGTACGGAAAAGGAAGGTAATGGTTGAATATAATGATGATCTACAAATGATTGAAAAAAAATGAGAAGCCTGTAAAAGCTTCATGGGCATGATTTTCAAATATGGTGATATTATCTTGGTTCAACCATTGAGTTGGAGATAATTAAATAATGATATTAAGTATAAATTGTGTGATGGTATTTGGGAATAAATTATTTTATACAGTTACATGCATTATTTTATTAAATTTATTAAATATTTTTTGAATATATGAACTTTTGATACAACATTTTTGATGATAAAAAGGAAAAAAATAACTTAGTTAATATACTAATCTCATAGGTGTACCTTACATTAAAGACTATTAAGTAAATCGATACCCAATAATGTTTACTTATTGATTTTTTTGAAATTAAAAGTATTATTTAATATTATTATTTACTTTATTATTTTATTAAAATGATAATTTTTTAATTACAATAAAATTGTAAGTAAATTTTTAGACTAGAAAATGATAATAATTTTCTATTTAAATTCATATTGTTATAATTATTTTCAGACATTCTCTAACTAGGATTATTTGTACACTCTCAGTAAAGAAAAAAATGATGGTTTAAGACCTAATGATTATTTGCACTATTTTTTTAGTGAAGATCATCATGGAAGAATTTTATGTAGACCTAGAAACAAATTGGTTCCATCAAGTTACTGGTCTTCAACATTTATTAATTCTTCAACTCACAACATATTTTCAGAGGTTCAGTTAGTTAAGTCTATATATAAAGCTACTAGAAATAAAGAGAAATCATGTCATCTACTCTAAGTGTCAGAAGTTGAATTTCAAAAAGGTAACTTCTCAAATAAGAGTTTTTGAATACCATTTCCCTTTTGTGTTTGGTGATTTATAAGAAAAAATATCCAAAATCAAGGATAATGTAGAAATGGTTCAATAAAATGTTGATATACACTCTAGTCATCCCACCCCACTTATAAGTGGTCATCATGATGACAATGAGGGAGTAAATGTTCATGAAGATGATAACATTTCCAACACTAGTGGTGGTGGAAGCTGTGGCATCAGTGATGATATTGATCTTCAAATATAGTGGCCAACATTCTTAGAATTAAATACCATGATCATGTGGTTTAGGTACTAATAAAATAGTGGTAGTTTATTTTCTTTTTTCGCGGTTTAAAAATTAGTTTATTTTTCTTATAATGAAATATCATGATCATGTGGTTCTTGTACTAAAATATCATACTTATTTTTTGATTTTCAAGAGCCCTAATGGTAGGGATCATCTAAAAGTATGTATTCAAGATGGAAATTACCTTTTTTATATGTATAAGATGTTATACATTATGAAACACATGTGAGAGTTTGTTATACAACACTTTCACACCTCTAATTAGGTGGTTTAACCTAGATTGAAAAAGATACATAATTAAATACAATGAGGGATCTTATAATCTTATTTTTACAATGATATAACATGGTTATTTTATTGATTTTTTAATTTTATAAAGGTAAAGTAAAATCCTTAGATACCTAATGGAATAATTTATCCATTTATCAAACATTAATTAATTTTATATAGTTTGAGGCAGTTTACCACATACCATATGAATCACCCATGCGTCAGATTAAAGTAGGGTTAACATCATTTATTAGTCCTAGTTTTGTTTAAGATATAATTAAATGAGTTTATTTTATTAATATATGAATATATATATATATGTTTTAGAGTTTGTAGTGATCTTATAAATAATGAATACCTTGACTGAGGGAGTTCGACATAGGAGATAAATTCATTCTATGAATTTAGATAAGAAACCTTCCATTCATAGATTAAGATAAGTTGGTATAAAGTTTCTTAGTTTCTTTTAATATTATTTAGTAAATCAGAGATATGGATACCATCTATCTACATGTAATTCGTTACAATTAACATATATTAGTTATGAATGCATGAATTGTTTTTCAATAGAAATATTAAGGACGAGTAATAGATGAATGAATTGTTTTTATAATGGTTTGTTCAGTTTGTTATTCATTTATTTTTAGATTATTTTTTTAGTTAAACTATTTTTTTTTCATTGGTTAAACTGTTTAGATTAAATTGGTTATATTTATGTTGATTATCTTTGTTAGTCCCATATAGGAATTTAGTGAGAGATAATCTTAGGTGGTTGTTGGGGGGATCAGGGTATGAAACTTTTTTATTTAAAACATTTTTTCCAACTCTCACTGCCTTAAAAGATCTTGAACTCATTATTACCAGGGTAACATTTAAGTAAACCTCTTAATGATTATGATCTTATTGTAATTTCACTTAGACCCACATTTACCAGATTTTATTTTTCAATTCCTATCCCACCTTCACTAAGTTATGTATTGGAGAATATAAACAAACCATTCACAAAATAAATAATGATTTTTACTTAGCTCACACACACTAGGCTAATCCAAGGAGCATACAGTCAATAATGTGTCAATGCATTGAGATATACTAAATGAACTCTTTGATGGTGGGTTTTGGATAGGGAACTCCTAGGATTGAGGTTACTCTCTTAATAATGTTTTAGTATAGATCACTTCCATAAAAGTGACGATCCCTTCACTTATATCATTTTCTCACTATTCTAGAAATAATATCTTCATTGGTACATATTTAAATGAAAATAGTATCACCACAATTATAGTTACACCAAATGCAGGTTGGTGAATGTATATCCCCTCACTAATCCTTCATATATTGGCTATGAACATCACAAGAACAACATCACCACTTTTCCATGATTCTTCATGGGAAACTCCACCCTTTTCTTCATTGGAAATATCTTTAATGAATGCGAAAACATCCTTCACTTATTTCCAGAAAGGATATGGAATTCCCTCTCTTATTCTTCTCTGAAAATACATTTTCAATGTTCTTCACTTTTCTCTATAACATAAATACCCCTTCACTTCTCTATGAAATTTATTTATCATAAAAATTTTCTATTTTCATATCTCTTTTCATAGTAGTAAGCTCCAAAATTTATCAGGAAAGATAACTCCATAATTCACACCTTCCAAGAATCCTTTTTTCCATTCAAATAGAAAATATCCACATTTACCTCCATGAATATCTCTGTAATAATGATAATGATGGGAAAATCGATCTTGCATCCTTCCTCAAATACGATTCAAACTCATTAATTGAACTCTCTAATATTCCAATTGAAAGATAAGAATTAAAAAATATGTAAACCCACTTACTCATCTTCACCATGGATTAATGATTTTCATTTTAAAGATTTTTCAAATACTAATCCCACCAGATCTACTTATATCTTGAATTAAAATAACTGATATATCATGAAATCACCCTCTTTTAAATTCTCTATGATTTTATACATCATACCTGGACCAAAAAATTAATCATATTTTATGATTAATAAAACATAATTTACTTATACTATAGAAGGACGAACCTTTCAAACAACTAAGGGAAGACCCTTATGAATTGCCCTGATGACTCTTAAGTCCATCCAGGATTAGTCTTATAGAATGCATCACATTTTTCCATAATGAATACCATATTATACCTAGATTACTCTTATTGAATTCCTTTAGTAATATAAATTACTCTTATAAAATCCAAGGATTACCCTTATGATTTTACCCTTTTCTGTGAAATTACTCTTAGAAACTCTAGTTCATAGTCTAATGACTCATATAAAGTCTACCTTATCCATCTGTCCTAATCACAATAAATTGAACATTAAAAAATTTATTCTCATGACTCCTATGAAAGTTCATGTAAAATGAATCATATGATCACTAGTAACTTCCATACTTTTTTCAATCCCACTACCTTCTCATAAATATAAATCTTATGAAATAAAGGATACCTCAAGGAGTGGTATTTTCAAATATTATGATTCTTGAATTACACTTATAAACATAGGTATTTTTTCTAGGACTTTTATATATCAATATCCATTTCCTCAAACCATATATCTCCATATTTTATCTATAATATATCTATTTACTTCAAAGAAACTATCAGAACTCCAATGTACTTGCAGAACATCTTCACTTTAGTGTCAACACCTCGAACCCCAAAAACCAAATTATGTTGAAAAAAACCTGACACAAAGAAACTAACACCTATTGAAAATAAATCCAACTCTATATAATAATTAATCCTCATTTGGTTTCCAATAATATATCCTTTTATATTTGTTGAAAATACCCATCTTGAATCCAATATTCCTTTACATAATTATGATCCTTTCTTCTCCCCTGCTTCCTACTCCCCTTTGAGGGATGATAAGATTCATGGATTCAAGATGATTACTACTCACACTTTTACATAAAATACAAATCATTTCTCTTTCTATGTGAATCCAACACTTTTCATGATACCCTACCTTTTGGATTTCAAACAACACAAGCTTTTATTTAGTTTCCACTTGTAAGATTCTTTAGGGACTCCACTTGCTAGGATGCTACACTGGACTGTTAATAAAAATTACCCCCTATGTAAATGAAATAATTTCATTATATTAAGTGAAACTAGTCTTAACCTCTTGAAAAACACTTCAAGGCTCCTATACTATCCATCTCTATTTGTTAACTATTTGTTAACAATAGATATGTTAAATATAACTTCATATTTATATTTCAATCTCCAGAAACTCCTAAAATGTGGTTTCATTCTAAAATAATTTTAGTAAGTTATCCTACCAACTAGTGACGGGCCATTGACACAACCTTTATGCCAACCAAGTTAAAACTTTTTTTAGGAAATATGAAATTAAGTTAACAACATCATTACAACCCATTTCACTCACTTATTTCCATAAGATACATGTTTTCTCATTTATCATATTCTATTAAGGATCTATTACTTTTAACTAAAAACACTTTCAAAAAATAATTAGTGAATAAATATTAACTACATAGTGTTTGAGTCATATTAGATTCTTTCTTTTAAGGTAATCTCCAAACACCAAACCTGATACCAATTATCAAAACTAATACCACATTGTTAAAACAAACTTTTTTCTCTCACCCATCAGGTGTCTCTTCTTACTTTATGGGGATACCAAATTTGGATCTATATCTCCAAATCCCCTAACTCTCTACTCTATCACTGAATAAATAGATGATATTCAACATAAAATCTATCCACCTAGTAGCCTTTGATATCATGGAAAGACTCGGATTATAGAAAACCAACTTGGGTCGACCTGACCCGTCACCTGATCTGAATCTCCACAAGGCCTGAAGCACATTCCTAATCACTAATGCCCAATTACAAGCATCTAAGCATAAAAAATAATCATTTTTAATAGTTTCACCCATAAAAATTCTGTACTACCCTTTCATGAATTGGACAACTACGCTAACCAATAAACATGGTCAACATATATAACGAATATAAATATACAACAAAGTAAACAAAATAACAACCAAAAATATATATCATAGCATTATCACATCATAATTCATAAAAAACATATAAATATGATATTTATAGTCAAAACTCAAAATAAGGAATAAGAACAAAAGTGTCCAATACATCAAAATCCAAATGATATGGAATCTCAAAATTTCTCTACATGAGCCAACTTTGTGAGACCACATCTCTACTATCCCAACCAACCATGGATATTGGTAATCAAGAAGGGACACCAAACTACAAGGTTCCCTTTGACTTTCCCATGTCCTAAAAACAAGGTATTTATATGCCTAAATACATATACAAGGTGTGATGCACAAATCCCATTAGGATACCACCATGAATCTATGAAAGACATTTTACCATGAAAACCCTTAATTATTGTTTGAAAATTAATTTTCAAAAATAAGTTCACTTTTAAAATTGAGTTCACCTTAAAATAATACAATATAAATATCTCTTTTTTCTAAAAAAAGCTACATTTTAAAATATTATTAAACTAGGCTCAAATAAAGAAACAAATAAACCCAACATAAATATGTTCAAAACACCCCAAACATGTCATAAACATGGTAATAATCCTAAGATCAATATATAAAACCAAATAATGGAAATCATGTAAACATAATATATCACAACCAAAAAAATCACTATCATCATGCACAAAGTATATAAAAATCAACCGGGAAGAATTAGTACTCACCTTGGGCTCTAAAAAATAGGGTCTAGTGTGACTTAGTCTAAGAAAACGTTTTTCTAGTTGGATAATAAAGATACAGCAAGTTTGGAAGCTCTCTTAGTCTTCCCCATACCCAACCATAATTCCATGGGTACTCTCATCCTACATGAACATGTTTTGGAAGATCTCTCAGTATTCCACCCAAAGGCTCTACCAGTCACCTGGACAACACTCCCTATCTTTTCTTAGACACAGGCTAAGGTTCCATTTGTCTAAGTCATGCACACACACACCCAAGGTCTCCCATGTGATATATAATTCCAAAAACATAAACATCAATAATTTCTAATTTCATAATCCATTTAAAATCCATTTTCATAAACCTTTCATACCCATAAAAATTCATGCATTCAAAACCATGAAATTCCTCTTTGAAAACCCTTTCAGAAACTCATTTGAAATCATAAAACCTCTTTAATCCATTTTAACATACACATGGAGTGAATCAAACCAAATACCTTTGAAAATCCAGTTTAAACCATTAAATTACCAACATATTTCAATGATCACAAAAATAATGGATAAAACATCAATAATAACTCAAATTAGGGGTAATTTAATTATAAAAAACCAAGTTAAATCACAAATTAATGGAAATTCATTCAAATGCACCCTTAAATAGAGGAACCTACCTCAAAATCAAATTAAATATTGTTTTCTTCAATAAAAACCATAATATTTGAGTAAGAGAGGTCCTCAAAAACTTAATACAAAACAAAAAAAACAAAAACCCCATAAAAAACCCAAGGTTCATCCAAATCACAAGCTAGGGTTTCCACCTTCCATGAAAATGGAAGAACAAGAATAAATGAGGGGAAATGAATGAAAAATTATGAATAAATAAAGATTTCCTTAAAAGGAATCACCAAAGGAAGTAAGAGATATACCAAAATAGAGAGGTTAAAATATAAAAGGGATGGGGGAGAGGCTGAAAATGAGTGGTTAGATAGATAAGGGTGATAACCCTTATAAATAAAAATGAAAAAAATGGTCAAAATACATTTTTAATGATCTAGATACACTGCATGGTTTGGACACATAATAAAAAAACATGAAATAACCATGTAAGTGAAACTGTATCCCCAAAAAAAACCCACATTGTTTATGGAGATACTTGTATGGTTATATAGACTATGTTCGTGATGTGTGGAATCCTAATATCCCCTGAACATCCCTCTCACATAGTTTACCGCACGACTACACTAACTATTCACCAACCATGTGCCAGGTTCCATTTCCCAAAAAATTGAGGCTCTCAACATCCAAGTCTCATAAACTCCTATAATAAATAAATAAATATCAAAAAAAATATACTAGTGACCTGATAAGTATAATAATTCTCCCCACCATACTGCTTTCTACCACAAAAAATTCCTCAAGGATCTTCAGAAGAAAAAAGGTGAGGCCATTGCTCCCTCCCTGAAAATTACTACTCCAAAGTATCATGGATATCAACTCCATGATCCCAAATTTCATGGACCAATGAGATCAACTTACCATGAAACACCTTGTTATAATAGTATAGGATATGAACATGCATCTCCAAAACAATGGATTCTAGCTCTATCCCTAAATATTTCCACTCTATAAAATAAGATGGGTCTAGATAGAACTTAATAAATAGGGATATGTGGAAAACATCATGGATCAAGTTTAGTCATGGTGACATGTCCAAACAATAGGATACCTTCCCAAGGCACTCTATAATATGAAATTACTATACATAATGAAATACCAACATCCCCTACTTTTTTAAGTGGTGATGTCACATTTGAAATGATAGAGGAAACACCTGATCAACAACCTCAATGATGAATGAAATCAACATATGATTTTTGGAGACTCTGATCCATCACCAACCTCTTTTGGATTAATTTCACTTTGTCCATCATATACTGGATGAGATTCTATCTGAACAAGGAGTGCTCACCCTACTCAACACATCATGATAGGGACTGACATGGCCACCCCTAAAATGTCTCAAAAGGGGCCATCTTGATCAAGTACTAGTAACTATGGTTGTATGAAAAATATAAAAATGATATATACCTTTCCCATGAACCCCTAAATTCAAGAACACATGAATGAAGTATATCCTTAAGAATCTAGATGGCCTGATCAGTCTAACCATCCATCTTCAATTGATAATTTGTGCTCAAATTCAACTAGGTTCCCATGGATTCATGGAGACTATTCTAAAACTTTGAGTTAAAATAGGCTTCCCAACCAAAAACTATCACTAAAGGAACACCATAAATCCAAATGATCTCTTAGACATACAAGTTCTCGATACCCTCTACATTCATTGACTCCCTAATGAGAAGAAGTGGGATGACATAGTCAACCAATCTATAATCACCCAAATAACATCTTTACTACTAGGAGTATGAGTTATACCGATAAAAATTCCATAGAGGTATTTTCCCACTTCTACACTAGGATGGGAAGAGGCTAAAGAAACTCAACTAGCCTTTGATGCTCCACTTTGATCCTCTAGAATGAAAAACATTGAGATACAAAATTCACTATAGTCCATATCATTTAGGGTCACCAGTACCAATTCACTATAGTATAAAACATATTTTTATAACTCAAGTAAATGACCCAACTAGAATAATTCCCCCCGTGCATCACCTCCTACCTCAAGTTCAAAGGAACTACCAACTACTTCCTAAATAATAGGGTACCATTGGGAGACTGAGACCAATCACCATATGTATTCCCACTATTTAGAACTATAGAAATCCAATGATAGTCAGGGTTAGATGTATTATCACCCAAAAATTTATTAACAATAGAGAGAGAGAGTGTGACCTAAACACTATTCAAGGACACCTTATTTCCATCCTCCAATATATCTAGACTTAGATCAGAAAACAAAGCCATCCGACTCCACCCATTCACTGATTCTTTAAATTACTAGATTGATAAATTTTTCCTCATAGAACCAACGACCACATTCCTTTTATTAGGGGTATAAGAAATATCAAAATGAAATTTCCAATGATACTCCACCCAACATCTCTTCCTGAAGTTCAAGTCCCTCTAGGTGAAGTTATACTTTAGGATCTTATGTTCTGAGTAGACCATATAAAACTCTTTGAAGAGGTAATGGCACCAATTATTCAATGAATGAATCAAAAAATTTCAACTCAAAGTTATGGTTCTAGTAAGTAATCTCATGTTGGAGTAGCTAATATGATCCATGGGACACTGTATGATTATCTTGTATCAGCACACACCCCAGCCTCACCCCCAAAGCATTATAGTACACCGCATATTCCTTCTCAGGATTAAGAAGATTAAAAAATAGTGCCTATATAAAATGAACCTAAAACTCCTCAAAATAAAACCGAAACTTCTCACTCTACTTAACTTCACCCCTTTCTAATAAAAATACATCAAGGGAGAATCTATTTTGAAGAAGTCATGAAGAAAGTGCCTAAAATATCAAACTAAGCCTAAAATTTTCATGATATCAAACATGTTCATGGGATGATTATAAGACCTAATTGAATGGATCTTTTTGAGTCCCAAAAAATAACTTTCTCAAAAATCACATGGACCAAAAAATTTACTTTCCAAATCTAGAACTGACATTCATATAGATTTTCATATAGTTGATTCTCTTTTAAGATTACCAAAACAACACTCAAATAGTCTTCATGGTCCTCCTCCATTTTGGAATACACCAAGATGTCATCAATAAACACAACTATGAAGGAGTATAAAAATAAATTAAAGATCCAATGCATCAATTATATAAAGATTTTATGAGAATTAATAAGTTCAAATGGTATAACTATATACTCAAAAATTCCCATACCAGCTCTTGAAGGTGATCTTAGGAATATCCTCTTCCCAGAACCTCAACTGATGGTACCATGACCTCAGGATAATTTTTGAAAACCATAAGGCTCCCCTTAGTTGATTAAAAATGTCATAAATTTTTGGAAAATTTATTTGTTTTTAATATTTACCTAAACCAACTTATGACAATCTATGTAAACTTGGAGACACCCATCTGCCTTTTTTGCAAATAGCATTGCTGGCACCCATGATGACACACTATAATTAATAAAACCCTTACTTTCAAGGTCCTACAACTAAACAATTAACTCCTTAAACTAGATAGGATCCATATGGTATGACTAAAAGGATGTGGGACTCATATCGGGGAGTAGATTGATATTAAACTTGACCTATCACTAGGGAGGTTACCTAGAAAAGTAATCTAGAATCACCTTAGGGTACTGTTCCACAACCACCGAAATACAACCATCCAAACCCTTCTCCACAAAATCAAAGAAAAATAAAAATAAATGACATGAAATAAATACCATATCCAGATTAATGTGTCTTGACCTCCCTGACCTTAGATCCCACTCACCCTGGATTTTATGTTTGCTCATATTGGGAGATAAAAACTTGACCCTACAATGATAATAGTCAAACCTATATTTGAAAGTGATCATTTAATTTATATAAATGATTATATCAAAAATTTATTGGTCCAACATGATGAATTCCCACACTACCTCCATGTCAGAAATCAAAATACGACACTCTGGGAACTTAAAATATTTCTCCTTCTTCCTTCCCAATGTGGTAAGTAGATCCATCATGAATGTCATAAACTCCACTTGCATACCCAAAGCATCAAGAAAATTTAAAAATATAAATTAATGTGAATAAAATATATAAGAAAAGTCTAAATCCATAGAATAAGTGATAAACACCATACCTATCATACAGGTCGGCCCAAATTTGGAGTCCTTAAGTGTCGTATCTACTGCATAAAGGCATCCTGACTCTAGCACACCCTAAACCTTCTTAAATGGACAAGAATACCCTCTATAATGAGGGTGAGATACCACACCTTTATAAGAATAAAATCACACCTGTAAACCATTAAGAAAGAAGAACTAACTCCACTCCCTTGATGGGTGGACTTGCTGAAGCAGTGAAGATGAACCAGATGCCCACATCGATGGAACAATCTTGGAACCTCTAGGAAATTAGGTCTGGTATGGATAGATTTCCCAAAATAATAGAAAGTAACTAGTATATTCCTTGAATAATCCAATAAAATTGAACTTCATGACTACTAATCACCCTTTCCACTACTCCGATGGGGTTCATCCTACTTCCTCTTCTAGAAAAAGGAAGAACCTTGGCTACTGCTCACTACTGAAGAAAATCCATTGATGCCTATCTTTACTACTAAGTCTTCCTATTCTATAAATTATTTATCCACCACATAGGGATAAGTTAGTAGGAAAATTATAATATTCATTGGTCTAATATTTTCCTTAAATAACATTTCAAAATGGGTTTCCTTGAAATAGTTGTTTGTGAGAATCTGAGGAGACAAATTGGATAACTCAAAAAACTGAGTAGCATACTCCATCACTGAATGATCTCCTTTATTCATTGTTATGAACTCATGGGAATTCAACACATTTAGTTGTTGGGCGGAAGAAAAACGAGGGAATGATGGCAAGAGGGGGGTGAATTGCCTTTTAAAAATTGATTAACAAATTAAAATCAAAGTGAAATCAAAGTATGTGCAGCGGAAAATAAAAGAGGCAATCACACAAGAAATTGTTAACGGAGTTCGGCCAAAAACCCGGCCTACGTCTCCGCTCCCAACTCAACCGTTGAGAGATTCCTACCGCTTGCTTTTCAATGGTTTTAGCAAGAAACACACTAGGCTTTGAGGTAGCACTAGGACCTATTACAGCTTGCTTTTGAATTGGTTTAGCAAGAACCCACTTGCTTTTAATGGTTTAGAAAGAACCCACTATACTTCTTACAGGTGAAGGATAGCTCACCTATGACACAAGCCTTTTAAAAGGAAAGGCTTGAAGAAACCTCTTCACACCTTAGTGGTGATGTGAAACCCAAAAGAAAGAGGGATGAGAAAAGGAGTTGGGGTTTGTAGGCACAAACCCAATTTTAAGCTCAAAATATATAAAGCAAGAAAAACCGTAATTGAGGAAGACTTGGGCGCCAAAGTATGATGGAGTTGATGTAGCGTGCTCTCCCAAGCTTCTTGAGGTGCTCCTTGGATTGGAAATTGGTTGGAGCACTTGAGGATCCTTGAAGGTGGAGCGCCGGAGGTTCTCCAAATGTTCAACAATATGTCCGAGCGCTTGGTATATGATTCGGGTGGTGTCCGGGGCTTCCATGGCCTTTATTTATAGGCATGGAACCCTTGGGGAGTCTTCGGAGCCGTTGGAAAAGGCATCGGAGCCGTTGGAGGCCAAAAGAGGGTTGACTGGTCAAAGCCAACGGCTAGTTTGACTGGGCTACCGGCTGGCTGGTGCAGGGCCACCGGCTGGCCGGTGCCTTGGAATGTGGAGAGTGCTTCTGCCCAGGAGCCACCGGCTGGCCGGTGAGAAGGCCACCGGCTGGCCGGTGGTGAGACAGTAGGTCTCACTATTGTATCAGGTTGCCACCGGCTGGCCGGTGACAGAGCCACCGGCCGACCGGTGGAACCTGGCAGTGGGCAATGCCTCTGCCAGGTCCACCGGCTGGCCGGTGCTATCACACCGGTTGGCCGGTGGACTGAATTTTAGTCCACTTCTTGTCCATTCTTGGGCCAACTTCTTGGAAACCTTGTGCCTATCATTCAAAAACACTTCAAACAATATTAGACAAATAAGAAGGTGATTGTGATCATGAAAATCAAACAATGAGGGGAACGAGGGGTACAACAATCTCCCCCTATTTTGATAATCACAATCACCAAAACAATAAATGTAAAAACTTGAATTAAAGGCATGCTTTAATGAATAAAATGAAATGTAAAGCAAAGCATGATCAAAAGGTTTCTCCCCCAATCAATCAAGAAATTTCTCCCCCTTTGTGATTATCAAAATAGCACGGGGCATAAAACTTGATTGAGGGAAATGAGATTTGAAAAACAAGATTTGAGATTTGAAAATCAATTGAAATTTTGGAAATTGAAAGATTGAATAACAGTTTGAATTGAAAGTTTTGAATCAAAATTGAAATGAAAATTTTGAACCAAAAATTGAATTGAAAGTTTTGGATCTAAGACAAGGTTTTGAAAAATCTCCCCCTAAATAAAAACAATGAATCACCGGGGAGAGGGATTTTGAAAAGAGATAATTTTAGGCCCGAAGAGACTCGCTAGAAGGGATTTTTCAATCCATACTTGTCTCATGGCGGGTCTTCTCCTATAAAACTCATCAGAATAGAAAATAGACTTGGGTTGGCCGTACCGGGCATTTTTGCAATCACACTCATAAATGAGGTGCCCGGGTTTTTTACAATAATTGCAAAATTTAAAACTAGAGCTCCCCCTTACAAAAACAGTGGGTGCATGGGAGGAGGAGGCTTGGTTGGTATAGCCAAGTCCATTGGTGGTTCTAGAAACCCTTTGAGAACCCAATAATTTGGTCAAATTTTGTTCCCCTTGGGTGAACTTAGCTATGGATTCCCTAAGGTCCTTAATGGTTGATTCCAAAGAATCAACATTGGGAAAATTTTGGATTTTAAGGGAGAGTTCCTCCTTCTCTTTGAGAAGTTGGTCTTTTTCGGAGGAAAGCTTTTTGAAATTCTTTTTCAAAGAAACAAATTTAGAAGAAAGTTCATGAAAACCATTTTCTAATTGGTCTCTAGCATGTTGGAGTTCTTCATATGATAAATGATTAAAAGAATTAGAAGAACTAGAGGAGGAAGAAGAGGAAGAGGATGATAATACCTCATGTTTTTCCATTAGGCATTTTGTACCTTGGTCGCTTGAGGAGGAGGAGGAGGAGGATGATGAGGTGTCACTCCATGTCGCCTTGATGACCTTTTTCTTTCCTTTTTCCTTTTGCGTGGCCCGTTTTTTGTTGAGTGGAAAATCGGGCTTGTAATGGCCCTTTTCGCCGCACCCGTAGCATTTTACCTTGGGCTCGGATCTTGCGGTGGGTTCTTGCTTTCTCACCTTGCAAGATTTCTTCTTCTTCTTGTGCTTATTCATAAATTTGTGCATTTGGCGGGCGAGATTCTCCATTTCCGAGTCGCCGCTTGATGATGAAGAAGATGAAGATGATGATGATGAGGAGGAGCTTACTTCTTTTTGTACCTTGAGGGCGATGTTCTTTGGTGTCTTGATTGGTGTGCCCTCCTTTTGAGCTTGCCTCCTCATCGTGATCTCGTACGTCATTAGGGATCTGATGAGCTCTTCGACCGGCATATTCTTTACATCCTTAGCTTCTTGGATAGCTGTCACCTTAGGTGCCCATGAGCTCAGAAGGACCCATAGAATCTTCTTGACCATTGCTTCAGCTGAAACATCATCACCAAGAGATTTTCTACCATTGCAAACGTCAGTGAAGCGTGTAAACATTTCAGAAATAGACTCATTTGGATGCATGGAAAAGCTTTCAAAATCTTGTCTATACATGTCTAACCGAGTATCCTTAACTTTGTTAGTGCCCTCATGGGTCACTTCCAATAGTTTCCAAATTTCATGAGATGAGGTGCAAGTGGAAACTCGGTTGAACTCATTTCGGTCAAGGCCGAAATGTAGAGCGTTCATGGCTTTGCCATCAAGATCAAAGTTTCTAATATCGGCGGGGGTCCATTTGGATTCGTCGGGGGTAGACAAAGTATAACCTTGCATGACAATTTTGAAAATAGGATATCCTATGCTTCTTAAAAAAGTGGTCATGCGGGTTTTCCAATAATTATAATCAGACCCATCAAAAAATGGAGCCCGACCCAAAGAGTAACCCTCGGGGGCAAAAGAGGTAGATGCCATCAAAAAAAATCTTTAATTTGAAACCAGTTTAGGGAATTATTCAAATACTCCATCTGATACCAATTGTTGGGCGGAAGAAAAACGAGGGAATGATGGCAAGAGGGGGGTGAATTGCCTTTTAAAAATTGATTAACAAATTAAAATCAAAGTGAAATCAAAGTATGTGCAGCGGAAAATAAAAGAGGCAATCACACAAGAAATTGTTAACGGAGTTCGGCCAAAAACCCGGCCTACGTCTCCGCTCCCAACTCAACCGTTGAGAGATTCCTACCGCTTGCTTTTCAATGGTTTTAGCAAGAAACCCACTAGGCTTTGAGGTAGCACTAGGACCTATTACAGCTTGCTTTTGAATTGGTTTAGCAAGAACCCACTTGCTTTTAATGGTTTAGCAAGAACCCACTATCCTTCTTACAGGTGAAGGATAGCTCACCTATGACACAAGCCTTTTAAAAGGAAAGGCTTGAAGAAACCTCTTAACACCTTAGTGGTGATGTGAAACCCAAAAGAATGAGGGATGAGAAAAGGAGTTGGGGTTTGTAGGCACAAACCCAATTTTAAGCTCAAAATATATAAAGAAAGAAAAACCGTAATTGAGGAAGACTTGGGCGCCAAAGTATGATGGAGTTGATGTAGCGTGCTCTCCCAAGCTTCTTGAGGTGCTCCTTGGATTGGAAATTGGTTGGAGCACTTGAGGATCCTTGAAGGTGGAGCGCCGGAGGTTCGCCAAATGATCAACAATATGTCCGAGCGCTTGGTATATGATCCGGGTGGTGTCCGGGGCTTCGTTGGCCTTTATTTATAGGCATGGAACCCTTGGGGAGTCTTTGGAGCCGTTGGAAAAGGCCTCGGAGCCGTTGGAGGCCAAAAGAGGGTTGACTGGTCAAAGCCAACGGCTAGTTTGACTGGGCTACCGGCTGACCGGTGCAGGGCCACCGGCTGGCCGGTGCCTTGGAATGTGGAGAGTGCTTCTGCCCAGGAGCCACCGGCTGGCCGGTGAGAAGGCCACCGGCTGGCCGGTGGTGAGACAGTAGGTCTCACTATTGTATCAGGTTGCCACCGGCTGGCCGGTGACAGAGCCACCGGCCGACCGGTGGAACCTGGCAGTGGGCAATGCCTCTGCCAGGTCCACCGACTGGCTGGTGCTATCACACCGGTTGGCCGGTGGACTGAATTTCAGTCCACTTCTTGTCCATTCTTGGGCCAACTTCTTGGCAATCTTGTGCCTATCATTCAAAAACACTTCAAACAATATTAGACAAATAAGAAGGTGATTGTGATCATGAAAATCAAACAACGAGGGGAACGAGGGGTACAACATTAGTGTCTCCAGATATAACTTCCAATGAAAATACTTTTTGAAGGTATTCTAGGTGATATAATCATGCCTCTCAGGGGTCTTCAGAAATTGGAAGATAATTGAGATCCACTTAATCCATTCCTCAGGATCATGCATACCTTTGTCACTAAAAAATACCAAGGTATTCTACTTAGTGAACTACTAAGTGTGGTCCACTTTCTAGGACTAACTCTTTCACCCTACTAACCTAATTACTAAATCATACATATCACCAATTCCACCAAAATGAGATCAAATAGAGGGTTTTCCTATAGAAAATACTCAACAGGTCCCTCTCTACACCTAGAATAGGTACTTCCAAGAGGCATTATATAAAAAAAGGCAAAAACTTATTAAATACACAATTAAATCTAAAAAAACTAAATAAAACATAATAAATCCTTATAAAAGGTCTCAAACAAACAAAATTAACATTAATAACACATAAGGGTGAAAATATTGAAGTTTTAAACATTTGTATATTGTACATGGTTTGGCTGCATGGTTAGACAAACCACATGACAACCATTTGGAAAAAAATGGAAGATCACATACTTAGTCACACAAGATTTCTATGATTACACTTACAATGTTTTTTGTGATATTCTACCCCATTCCACCTCAAAACTCAATATTTATCAAAGTCACTCATGGGTTCTTCCTGAAACCCATAACCAATGATGAAAAGAATAAAATATCATCAAAAAAACACAAAAATATATATTTTATTCATAAAAACTATATCCAATGATGAAAAACATTAGGTATCATCAAAACAACCCAAAATTAGGTTCAAATAAAAAACAAAACTCTCAACCACACATCGAATCACGATGTCTGACACGAGGAAGATTTGTCCAAGAACTCATCCCCACCCACCTTTTAAGCATTGAAGACATCATATTTTATCTACCATTGACCCCAAAATAACAAGAGGCCTCTAATACCATTTTATTGGGAACTAGAATAGGCCGGCCTAACTCATCACCTGAGCTAACATGCTATAAGGCCTAAAGAGTTTTACTGATCACTACAAGCAAGAGACAAGAACCAAGGCATAATAAATAACCATTTTGGAATGGTTTCACCCATGAAAATACAACATGACCCATCCATGAATTTGATGAACACACCAACCAATAAACAAGATCAACTAATATAAAAGATATAAATACACAATTGGATAAACACAATAATGACTAAAAGAATATATCATAACATCATCACATAACAACTCATAAAGAGACATAAATATATACGATATCCATATTCAAAACTCAAAATAGGGAATAAGACCCAAAGAGGACAATACATCAAATCCCATTGAGAAAGAATCTCAAAACCCATCCATATGATCCAACCATGTGAGACCACATCTATACCATCCCAACCAAACAAGGATGTCGATAATCAAGAAGGGCCACTGAACTATAAGGTTCGGTTTCCCTAACCCGTGTCTTGAAAAATAAGTTATGCATATTCCCAAAGGGATATGAAAGGTGTGAGGCAAAAATATTAGTATGATACCACTATGAATATATATAGGGCCTTTACCCATGAAAAACATTAAGTATAGTTTGAAAATTCATTTTCAAAACCAATTTTACTTTTTAAAGCAAGTTCACTTGAATACAATACTTTATAAATCCATTTGTTTTTTCTAAAAAACAAACTATATTTTAAATGATTAGTAAAGAAGCCTTAAATAAAGAAACAAATCCACCCAAAATAAAAATGATCAACACACCCAAAACATGGAATAAACATGTACATAATTTTAACATCATTATATAAAACTAAATAATGGAAATGGAATAAGCATACCATATCATAGCCAAACAAATCACTAAAATCATGGAAAAAGCATATAAAAACCAACTGGGCATAAGTAGTATACACCATGTGCTATAACTAATTAGGTAAAGTGTTAATTAGAATAAGAAAAGGTTTTTCTAGATGGATACACATGATATAACAAGTTTTTAAGATCTCTCGGTCTTCCACAGTACCAACCATAATTCCATGGGTACTCTTGGTCTACATGGGCATGTTTTGGAAGATCTCTCGGTCAAACTCCCAAAGTATCCATCATTACCTTGGATAAAACTCCCTAACTAGTCTACTAAATAGGGTAAGGTTCAATTTTTCTATTTTATTCACACAAACACCCAAGGTATCCCATGTGTTACATGTTCCAAACATAGAAACATCAACAAGTTCGAATTGCATAATCAATTTAAAATCCATTTTCATAAACCTTTCATACCCATAATAAGTCATGCATTCAACACCATGTAATACATAATTTACAACCCTTTTATAAAACCATTTTAAAGTATAGAACCTCTTTTAAAATTTTTAAGAAACACATGGAGTGCATCAAATCCAAATCCATTTGTAAATCCACTTTAAACCATTAAATTTACAATCCATTAAAAAGATCAGAAGCATGGATAAACCATCACTAATAACTCAAATTACGAGAAATTTAATAAGAAAAACCAAGGGATATCATGAATCAAGAAAAATACATGGAAAAGTTCCCTTAAATACATACACATACCTCAAAATCAAACCAAATATTGTCACCTTTGATGAAAAACACATGATTCGAGTAAGATAGGTCCTCACACATCTAAGACACAAAGAAACAAAAAAAACCCCATAAAAAACCTAGTTTTAGCTAAATCACAATCAATGGTTTTCACTTTCCATGAAAATGGATGAACATGGATAAAAAAGGGGAAAGGGAGGAGAAATCATGGAGAAATCAATATTACCTTGAAAGAAATCGCCAAAGAAAGCAAGAAATCCTCCATAAATTGAGGGGGAAGAAGCTCAAAGGCATGGGGGAGAGTCCTTACACAAGTGGGAATATAAATTAGGTTGATAAAACTTAAAAATAAAAAGAAATAAAATGTTTAAAACCATTTTAAATAAATTAGGCACACTATAAGGTTTGGTCGCATGGTTAGAAAAACTATGAGCCAACCATGCAGGTGCCACTGTCTCCAAAAAACGTAAAAAAATTTGTTTCTATAGATCCTATCACATCTAGAAAAACCATTATCAATCGATAAAAAACCCCATTTCCACCCAAAAATCTCTCACATGGTTAGCCACATTGTTTCACTAACCATGCACGACCCATGGTCCGTGTCCTATTTTCCCAAAAACCACAACTCTTAACCTACAACTCCTGGTAAATAACATAATAAATAAATAAATAAATATCAAAATAAAATGTACCATTGAACTAGTGGGTGTCACATAGATGATATCAGATGTTAACATAAATTAAATAAATTATAAAAACCATTTTACCACTTTTTAATCAAGTTATATTCTTAAATCTTTAAGGTTTGATATGAATTAATAATATATGCTCTTAAAATCATCACTTCAATTGGAACTTTATATTAATTAAGATACCTAAAACCATTTCTCCGATACATCTATCTGTACTATTATTCTTGTAATTCTAGATTCATCCAAATGTGACTTTCACTACTTTAATAACAAATTTGGAACTTCATAAAATATCATAATAACAATTAAATATTTTTATACAAATTACCCATGGATCATATCTATTCTTAAACCAAAAACAATTCAATAACAATTAATAGAATTTAAATATATGGGGATAGGATAATTTAAATTTCATCAAGTCAAGGAGGATGATGAGTCACTATGAAACACTATTATTTTCCTTTATCCTTTATTTTGGAATCTATATTTAGATCTGAATTAGTTTTTATGGAATCCAACATCAATTTATCTTCCTTGGTCTTGATGTTCTCTTTATGGTTCCACACAAAAGATCCCCATCCTTGGGTACTGTTACCAATAAGGATCACATGAAACTTATTTATTTAGAATTTTCTTTTCCAAACCTTCTTGCTTCTTTGATTTTCCCAGAAATAACCATTAGGTTTCTTAATATATACCTTTACTTGGGATGGTTGTTTAATATAATTCTTATCAGCTTTAGAAATAGGTGAACTTCTCTCTATTTTCCAAATATTCTTGTATTTACAAGACATTTTTTGGATCAACAATAGATTTATAACTCCTTTTCAAGACACTTTCAACATATAGATCTTCAACCATCCCTAAAAATATTTATTTTTGTGTTTTGTAACTTATTTTTGAAAGATATCCATCAAAATTCTTCTCTTTAATTATAATAGTTTATGTGAGACTATTTCAAAATTATTCATATTTTTCATCTAAGATATCCATGAGTTCCACCTCATAATTTTTATTTTTTATGGATCATTTTTTCCATGATCATCTATAATACTCATAGATAGATCAACTTATTTCCTTTCACTACAAATTTTATTTTCTTCTCCCCATGAGGCCTACGGTGTTTAAAATAATTTTGGTTCCTTTTTCACCCTTCACTAAGCTCTAATATTGTTTTCCTCTAATAAAACAAATCCATTTTCCCGCTAATTTTTTTTTCTTTCTATGTATACCTTCTTCCTATTCATCCTTGGAATATAGGATTTTCTAATGGAACTTTTAGCACCCCCTTTCTATAATTTATATCCATGTGGATATGATTATCATAAATAAAGAATATCTAATTAAAACCTTACCTTGTATAATTATTCTTTGATTGAGATTTTGTTACAACAGATTTATTTTCACCATTGATCCCTTGGTCTTCTAGAAACATCATAATAGTGTGTCCCGATCATCCATAGTAGTATCATTTTATGGAAACCTCTTTCAAGAGTTATCTCTTCCATATTTGGTATGAATATTATATTTATTTACTAATTCTAGATCTTAAACTCTACATAATAAACTTATTAAGGTTATCATAGTAAGGATATTATTATTTTCATTAGAGGTATTTAACCACTCTTTAAGTTCCTTGATATTCTAATATTTTAATACTAATTGGGAATCCATATCCTTCAACCTTAATATATCTTCCATCCTATATTTTTATCCACTCATAAAGTTGTGTTTTGGGATGAATAATTATTACTTTCAACTCTTTTCTATGACCATTTTCCCTCCTTTATGTATAAGTTCTTAAGGAGATAACTTTGGCGCTTCATTTTTGCACCCAATTTCATAATTTCATAATTCAAGGACACCTTCACTAATTTTAGTGGTTTTTCTCTATATAAAGATCTTCTATGAATGAATATCCCACTTTATGCATAATCTCCCATTGAACCACCTTCTCATGAAAGTCTTGGTTCTTTTATTAGTTGCTGCATGATGACTCTCTAAGTGTATGAATTGATGTCATTGACAATACTTACATAGAATAAAATTCCTCTACCACTTCCATGGTTTTATCTAGATTTAAATATTTTTATAGATCTTCCAAAGAACTATTAGAATTATATTTTAAAAAAATTAAAAATTGATCACCTTGATTGGATATTCCATCACCCTTGGAGTCTTTCTATGATTCTTTTTCTTCTTGAATTTTTCTATAATGAAATATTCTCTTGAGGTAGAAATAACAACCTATTTTGTTTAAAATAATTTTCCATAAATCATTTAAAATCATACCCAACTATCAATATAACTAGCACATGTATGAGTTTTCATGAATACCTCATTATATATAACTTTGTTTAGAATTTTTTTGTGTCTCTGTGTGATGAATTTGTTTACTGATATTTATAAGATCAACATATCATTAGAAATATTCCACAATCACTTAACCATATGTCTAACAAGTAGTAAATCTCATTTTAGCATCCATAAAATATAGTACCATTGAATTCAATAATATTCATCGTTGAATTCATGTTACCAAAATATTGTATAGGTAGAGAAGAAATTAAATTCAAACACTAATCATATAATTTAACAAAAAAATAAATCCAACAAAAGAACCAATTATATGATGTCAATTATTAGGCCCATAAGGAACTTTAGTTAGAAATAACCTAATGGGGGGGGAGTGGGGTGAATCAGGGTATGAAACTTTTCCAATCACCACACTTTTTCCTTAAACTCTCAGTACCCTAAAAGATCTTGACACCATTATTGCAGGGAAACACTTAGGTTCTCATATCAATTATGATGATATGATCGTAATTTCAATTAGACCCAAATTTACAAGCTTTGTTAATTAATTTCTTATCCCAAATTTTCCAAGTATTATCTTGAAGAATATAAACAAACCATGAACACATGACACAAGTATTTTTACTTGATTCACCCAAATGGTCATAAATCGACCCACTGTGGATCACCTGGTCAGTGGTAAAATGAGTGTGGAAACCCCAATCCCACCTCCAATAGGACAGGGGATAGAAACAAGTATCGAGTAGAAATAAAATACATATGGTAGGCCTTATCCTAATGTATATATACACATGAACACATCTAAAATACCCATATAATGATGAAAGGTAAATACAGCTAATATTAATGCATGAATACATTTAATCCCACAATCAATGTATGAAAATAATACTAGAAATAAAAAAGGCACAAATACAATACTACAAAAAATAGAAAAGAAGTAAAACCTTCTAGAGGGAGGGTACTGCAGTCTAATACAAGACCTAGTATGAACCATAGTCTTTCAATCCCAATCTAATCCTTTTCTACTCCTGGTCCACTAAGGACAACATCAAACAACATGGCATCTGTCTAAGACATGACATGTGTTGGAAGATTCCACATAGGGGTGAGTATAACCATACCTAGTAGGACACCCCAAAATCACCTAATGTAAAAAATAAAAGAGTATAGATCTCATCATAATGGAATATGGATTAGAATATGAGACATAAAATAATAACAATTAGTTATTCTCATGGTAGACACTAAGTCTCAAGGTAAGGTCACAACCACACTGCCAGCCTGGGATTCCTGCTCAAGAGTTTGAAGTAACACTCATCTAGGATAACTCATTCCATAATTCTAATAACAGTGATGACATCCTTTTGAGATTTTATGCTTGTCGAGTCTATCCATGAGGAAGTAAATGATGTAATCTAGAAGATATCGATACATATATTGGATATCACACCTAGATCCATGGAGGACATTGAAAACTCTAACTGGATTAACTCTGTAAGTAGAGGACCAATGCCTGTGTATGTTGGTCACATCGATTCCTAGAACCCCACCTAGGGTATAAAAAGACAAAGGATCCCACCTCGGGACTCTGGGGGATTCCTACTACTCTATCTGAGACTAATCCATTAGAGGAGATCACAATACTATGTTTGGGATGTAATGCCACAATGTATCCACATAAGGATGGATCAAGGGAATGCACTCTAAGGGAACTAGTCCAAACTGAAAATAACAAGGGCCTCAAACCTCCCTATGGAAATTACATGGTGTGTACTAGTAGTACATGGCTTGTATTACCTACCCTAGGTCTACCTGTGTTCTCTACCCCATTCCCATGTACTTCAATCCATGCTTGTGTACTTGGGTCATGCCTGTGTACCAAGTTGTTTTGGAGTACCGGGCTATGCCCTTGTACTCTGTCCATGATCCTATTCATGGATGTGTCTATTCCTATGTACTCTAAGGGTACATGCATAGTACCTAATTCAGGTTACACAGTGTGTGAAATGTGTCACATAATGTGTGATAATTTTCTCTACTTGTAAACCCTAGCACTGTAGAAGGGGGGACTACACAACGCATGTTCTTCTGAAGTACACTCCAAGTAGTTGGGTTTTTCACAAAAACCATAGGTTCTTCATGTAGATTTTCTAGCACCACTGCCACCTCTAGATCTATTGTATTTACACCTCAAATAGAAGATCTCAGTCTAACCGAACCTCAGTATCATCGCTCGATGGATTCTGACCATCTGATCCAATCAGGAATCAATCTTATAGTACCATGCCACCTCCATAATGTTTGAAGAACGTTGATCTGGTCCCGCTCAATCTTTATTTCCATCGTATATTGATTCCATCATCAAAATCAAACTTGTATTTGTAGTATCAATTTGTTTCACGAAATATTAATTACGCAATGATTGATTACCATGTATTTGTCTAAATACCAGCCAAAAAAAATACTGGTGATGAATGCATGAAGATGGGAGGAATAAATGCACAAAAAAAGTGAGGAAAAAGCTTTATCCAATGTTTGTGTTGGCCTCAATTTTTTTCCATTATAATTATGAATGAAGAGCTATAAAAATAATAAATAATAATTCCCCCAAATCCCTAAAAATTAAACCCATACCCACAACATGATCGATACACAAATCAATATATTGGTTGATTAATTTGCGTTCATTATGGGATAAAAAATAGGGTAATAAACCATAGAAATCAAATTACCTACCTTGGGTTTGGATCAATCTATGATGAATAATGGTCCAATGTTATCATCATGGGTGAGATACATGGGTTTAATTGGCACAATAATTACTAAATTACAATCGGATGATGATCATCCATGAAATATACTCTATCAGATCCTCTCTAAATCCCTTGGGTTATGTGGACAATCCTAGTGATTTTTCATAAGTAGTTTTAAATAGAGGATATTTAGGTCACTGTATTAAACCATAATAAAATAAATAAATAAATTTATTTTATTATTTGAGATAGTGACCAAATTTTTAATGAATAACCGAATTCAAAAAAGGTTATGTCACTCCTAGGTTAAGCCCACATTTTGGAATCAATGGTGGTATCCAATTTTTGATCTAAGACAGCATTCAAGAGTTTTTATATTAATTTATAAAAACTATGCACACATGATATAATATATTTAATATTTTTATTATATAAATACCCAACCTTCCCAAGCACTTAAATCTCATGTCATCTTATCGCCTTGTAACATCCTGACCCGAGATCCACTTAACCCATACCCCGAGCCAATAGGTCACATGGACTCAAGCGTTCATCCCCATATTCCAGAGGCTACCGATTAGCAGAGAGGGTGTAAAGGTGGTATGATGGGGAGACTATCCCCTCTTATCAGTGTAGTACAACAAATATAAAAATAAATAGACAATAGTGTAATCATAATACAAAATAAGATACAAAAAAGATAATAAATAAACCATGGAAGTGTAAATAACTGAGAAACTAAATAATAATATCAAAATCTACTAGGTAGTGTCATATATAAGGATTCATGGCATGCTGATGTACAAAAGGGGCATAAGGGACAAGCATATACAACATGACATACAAAAAATACAAAATAACAAAAGTTTTCTCCAATATAATCTTAAGAATATACTCAGTCCTCTTCTCCTATGATCCAAATATAGGTAAATCATAATAGATATCTATAGCAGGGTGATTAACCTTATTCATACCCGCAGACAAGTAATCTACTAAGGTACCAAAGGTGGCCCAAGTGGGGTGTGGGATAAAATACCAGTAGGCCACCACCAATGGTGTCTAGAAGTAATCCAAGTCGATTACATAGAAAAATAATAGTTTTAAGTATATATAATAATAAACAATTATGAATAAATAAATACCAGCCTTCTCAGGTTCCTATAGGACACCTGGCGGCTCTACCTACTACAGACCATGCTAGAATGAATGTTTGATTAGTAAGAACATATATAATATATATATATATATATATAATATTTATATATCACATCCACCTATATGGAAAAAGTACATGCAGATGTAAGTGGACATATACTTGGAATACTGGGTGCTGGCTAGACTGGGGCATAACCTAATCATCCATAACCAGTGTAAATAAGCCTATAAGCTCCAATAGAGTGTGAAAGGCCTACATATCATAATGACTGGGAGACATCATACTCATCACTCAATATGGTGGGTATGTTTTCATTCCAACACCCTAAAATGGGACATAGTGCATCATTCCCAATATCTAAATAGTGTTAATGGTGTGAAACGTCTTGCTCAACACCCGATGTAATGGAGCATGAATCGTACTTCCCAACCAAACCCTTACCATTTCACCACAAACTATATCAAGGCATAATCTTATTTATAATAATGTCCATGGGTCATTACCTCTCATGCCTTATATTCATCAAGACCATTATAAATAAGTAATTCCAATTCAATCGAATAATTTGATAAAACATGAAATAATCAGTTTGGCCTTTACAACCTTTATAAACCATTTCAATTAAACCATTTCAATTAAAAACATTAATTCATTCAAGGAAGGAAATCCACTATGAAACATTCCATCCAATTTAACACATTCCAATGAATCTAACAAAACATGGAAATTCATTTCACAAGGATCAATGATGCATTTAAAAAGGTTCCATTATCAATTAGGAAACTACCTACATGGGAAGTTCCTTTTATAAGTCGGGCCAAACACTTAGGAGGTTCCTCGGGTTCATTTAACATTTATATAACTGAGGAAATTTGATTTATAACCCAAGATGAATGATTAGAAGTCATTATTAGAATTTAATCATTTAATTATAAAGGTGTAAATTCAAGACAACACACCCAAGGGGTGTCCATGATCAAGGTAAACAACCTATAACTACATAATAACGATCCTTAGAAGTATAAAAAGGTGTGTATATCAATTGAGAATGAGGACAAAAATTTTAAGGTGATGCGTGGTGAAGGATAGCGTGCAACACAATGTCGTAGCTATGAAAACACTTTAAATATTATGGAAGATGATGAGACCAACTACATTAGGTCCTTTTATGAATCCTCATCCGATGGAGGCCTCAAATTCTAAGTAGGTTGAGAGAAATTAGAGAAACGACCCAAATCCATAAAAATAGGTAAAAAGAGATTGCACCTAAATAGAATAAAAGATCAGAAGATAAATTTAAATAAGAAGTAAGAGGAATAAATATATTACCAAGATCTATCCAATTATTCCAATGGATATTGAATCAGACTTCAGATCGAGAAGATATCATGGGACCTAGGTTACATAAGAAGAAGAAGAGCTACAGGAGAAGGAGGAGATGCTCATCCAGTGGAATGAGGAGAAGGAAAAATATAAATAAGATAAATAGATTCATTAAGGGTGAAAAAATTCATTTCACCCTAAAATATAGGATTTCATGGTTTGGTTGTATAGTTTTTACAAACTATGCGCAAACCATGCTCAGACCATTGTCCAAGGAGAGACCTCGCACAGTTAAGGTGCATGGTTTACCTAACAGTGTGCAAACCATGCAAAATACCACTATCCAAACTTTGTAGTTATTCACACGAGCATGTACCTTAGGTCATATATTTGTATAAAAAACATATATCCCATGATCCTACTCTATATCACCCCAAATGGTTAGTAAAAATCATGCGGGTTGGGTGGTATTATTTCTACTAACTGTGCGGCCCATTTGTTTCCAAAATCCCGAGGTTTTGGGCTCTGAAAAATCCCATGGAACCCTCATGACCTCTGTGAATACATTGGGTAACATTATAAGGTTTTTTATATAAACTTAAAAAAATCTGTACCTTCTTTAAAACTAGTCATTACAACCTCCCCTCCTTAAAGCAACTAGTCCCGGAGTTGGCCGTTTATGGGTAAAGAGGTATCATCTGAGAATAGCTCCAGACACTGAGCTTGTATATCAGCTTCCCACTCCTAGGTCTTAACATATACATGGTCATGACACCATAGCACCCATACCAAAGGAACTAACCTACCTTGAAGTTCCTTTATGCACAGATCCACAATACAAACTAGATACTCCTCAAAAGAAGCATCCGCATCCAACTCAACCATATTAGGATGAAAGACATGTGATGGGTCTGGATGATATTGGAAAAGCTAAGATACATAAAATACATCATGCATAGATTGGTATATTTTAGGAATTTCAAGATAGTAAGCCATTGGTATGATCCATTTCACAACCTCTAAGGGTCTAAAGAACCTAGGAGAGAGCTTACCTTACCTTTGAAAATGTCTATGACCCAACCTAGGTGAGACTCACAATAAATCCCAATCTCCAACCTCAAATTCAAGTGGTCATCAATGTCTATTGGCATATGATTTATATATGGAATGATCTTTAATCATATACTTTCTGGTCAATTGGACCTTCTCTGTAGTCTCTTGCATGAGACGTGGTCCAAGCATAGTTGCCTCCCCTACCTCTAGCTAGCATAGAGGTGAACATAACGACCTACCATATAAGGCTTCATAAGGAGCTTCTCAATGGCATCTTGAAAGTTTTTATTTTAATAAAACTAAATAAGGTTAATTTTTTTCTCAAAAGAACCCTTTAAATCAAGTACACATATACAAAGCATGTCCTATAGCACTTGAACCAAACACTCTGTCTGTCCACCGGTCCGTGGGTGATAGGCCGTGCTTAGAAGAACCGATGTACTTGATAGAACAAAATTAGGTGAAATTTTTATTCAAATTATGATTATTTATTCATTATTTTCATTGATAAAACACATTTATTTCAATGTTTTATTAAAATAATGGATAATTTGAATTATAGAATGAAAATGGGCTAAAATTTGAAAATTGGTTAATTCTGGAATTTTGATAGATTTTAACAACTTTTGTGTTTCGATCATAACTTTTAAAATATATATCCAATTGATGTGGTTATTTTTTATAGGATTTATTGATTTGTGGGATAAAAATTTATCTTCTAGAAAAATAGCTAATTTTTTTATATAGAGGCCTAAAACAATATATCAATTTGAAAAGTGTTTGGGTGGACAGAGTGAACCCAACTCTAGAAATGAGGAATAAATTGGGGTACATACCACCAATTAAGGTTATTAAAAATTTATTTGAAATAAGAATAATTTATGAATTTCACCAATAAATTTCTTCGAGTTATTCAGTCATTATGGTGGCCATTGGACACTAAACATTGAAGGAACATTTATGAATCATTCATCCAGAAAAAAAAGCATAGATTAAATTAGTGATATCTTTTAATAAACATGGAGGATGGAGTTGAAATTTTGAGAAAAAATCATAAAATATTTTGGAATAACATTTTAGAATACTATATTCTTTGATTTAGAAATTAATGGGGTAAACCATGTGAAAAATTTCATAGGAATAATTCTAGAGAAAAAAATATCCCCCTCACCTATAAAAATAGGTGAACCCCTCCTTTCCAAATCATCGATCGACACCACAAAGAAGGTGATCTCCACCAAGGAGGATTCTAGATAAACATCTCCCCCATTTATTCTTATTCTTAGTTTTTTGTTTCCATTTTATTTATTTTTGTTTTAGTTTTTATTTTTTTCAATTTTAATTTCATTTCTCATTTAGTTTCAAATAAATAAATTCTTGTATTTTTTTCGTTTCCACCCATTCTTATTCCTCTATTCTAATTATTCTTAATTTTATTATTATTATTAGCATTAATATTAATGTTACTATTAATATTAATATTACTATTACTATAATTATTAAAAAATATTCTTGTAACACTTTTATTTTATTTACTTATTACCTTATTATCCCAATAATAATAATAAATTATTATTATTATTATTATTATATTTATAGATTATATTATTTACTTTATTTTATTTTCTTATTCACTTTTATTCTCTTTATCTCTCTCTCATCCCAATTCAATTTTATTTTATTCTTATATTTTCTCATCTCCATTCTTTTTAATTTTCTTTATTTTATTTCATTCTATTTATTTCTAATTCCTCTACATCCATTCCACCAAGTGATCTATTAATATTAGAAATGAGAGACTGACCTCAAGTCTTGGCCCAGGGGGAGGTCATGGTTTATTTTAAGTACGTAATAGATTTTAGTAGCATGCATGAGTGAGGAGAATGACCCCGATGTGACGAATACACCCCAATGACATGCAACTCATTCTATTCTATTATTTTTTTTAATAAATTTTTACTCTCCCTATTAGTTAGTTCTTCAAATGATGGAGTTGAACTAATAAATGGATGAAATGGCATTGATAGAGCCTGATCATGGAAGATGACACATTCTAGACCAAGGTGTGTCATCAACCTTGATTAAAGAAGGAGGTGTAATTGAGATTTCTTATACATTCAATGATATTCCAAAATTTCTAAATAAACAATAGTTGTCCAAATATGATATTTTATGCTTGGATTATAAAACTAAAATTAAATACATAATGGATAATAATGATTGAACCCAAAAATGAACCTAAAAACAAGTGATTTCTTCTTAACTCATTATTCCTATATTTACATGTTAGTATAAATTAGAATATCTATTATTTCATATCATTAATCAAAAAACCAAAAATATTTTCACTTTTTTAATTAAACACTTAAAACAAAAAAAATAGATATCATAGGTTAATTAGATAAAGTAGGTAAATAAACTAAAAGGCTCCTTAAGTGAGATGAACCTGGTCAGCCACTATATTTCATTAGGAAAAATATAATTTCTTTTGACTATGCCCCATAATAAGCATGCATCAAAACTGGCACAATTTTCAGGGAGCCAATAAAAAGTTTACTTATCTTTTTCTATTTCACATCTCAGATAGATTTTATTTATTTTATAAAAAAAATATCTTCAATTGTGTTTTCATGTGACAATTTTTTTAATTCATGGAACAAAAAATACTCTGAGTTGTAAGAAATAGTAGCTAAAGCACCCTAGTCTACAAAAGATAGTGTTTCATTATGAGCTAGACAGATTAGGGGATCCTAGATCCAAATTTGAAAAAAGGTGAAATTTAAGGACCCCATCTAGGATCTCAAGGAGAATCTATAGAAACCAGTGGTTGAAGTATTTTCTAGAGAACTCACTAAATTCTATGAGTAAGCCCTATAATTCTATCAAGAAGTGACCAAAACAGAAGAAGAGTGATCCTTATTTCCTGCAAACACTTTTTAAGAAGTTACACCCAAATATTTCTAGGAGAAAGTTGAAAAACACAAACTCAAGTATGATATTCAAGATCTTGATGAAAAGGTGAAATATCTCCAAGAGAAAATGGATTGGACAACTACATACTTCCAATAATCATATAAAGAACATAAACCTGAATCTGAACCAAAACCAGAAGATAAGACACTTGTATTACCTGAGGAGCCAAAGAAGGAATTCTTTCTTGCTGAGCTACAAGTAGGATATCAACAAGAATTGGATGACTTCTGGAATGAATGTGATGAACTTATTAATCTCCCCAATCCCTAAAAAGAAGAATATCCAACATTATTGAAGGAAGGTACCACCCAAGTGGTGGAATTTGAAGTGAAAATAGAGGATCCTAACTAATTTCCTCCATCCTATGAGAAATTAATCTAATATACAGTTACCATTGAGGCATTGATTAAATCTAAACCAATATGAGGAGTTTATATTTTATTATACTCTATCTCCTAAAATTTTATTGAAACTAAATTATGCGTCACTCTTTACTATTTTGATTATACATATGAAGACAAACTTTGTTATGCCTTGGAGGAGGATGAATAACTTGGACTTTCACCTACTTAGGAACACATGGATCTCTTTGATATCAATGAAAATACATCTAAGGAGCCCCATCGGGAGATGAAAGGAGCTAAGATTGAGGAAATTAGGGAAAAGGATTCTCATATTAAAGGGGATAAATTTATTATTAAAAAGTAAAAATTATATTTTATTCAATAATAAATACCTTTTTACATCCCCTTTTATCATTCATTTCATTCAGCCTATATAAATCCATCAATGGAAGATAAGGAAGTGGTTGAAAAAGTAGCAACAAATAAGGAGTTTGATTCATACTTCATCCTACCCTCGCCATGCAATCTATACCTAATTTTGAAGGGGGAGGATCTGGTATAATCTATGCATGGATCATTCCTCACTAGAAAGGATGAAACATAATATGGGAAAAACCACACATGGTGGTTCAAATAAAATAAGCTTCATCTAACTTCTTATTTTGGATAACAACTGGTACTACCCTCTAGAGGTAGTAAAAATTTAGGACCCATTCGGGGGATCATACCAAGACTTATCCATTTCATTTACTTTCTAGGAATTTAGATTTCAATTTCAGTCTTAGAAATTAGTTCAGCATGTAGCACCACTCCCTTCTATTCTTTTTTAACTTTAATGAAATTATCCTTGTGATTAATTTTGTAAATTCTTCTTTTTAGGGTCATAAATGGTAGAAGGAAGCCTTAACTATTGAATGAGGAGGACTAAGCTTCATGGGAAAGGGTGTTCACTTTTTAATGATTATCTTTTAAACTACTTGCATTTTTGTTCCAAAATATTTTTCTAGCTTTAATGATAAAATTTGATGCCCACACTTGAATTCATTTTTTACATGAATAATCTAGGAGATATTAGTTCTTAGGAATCTTATGATGCCATGTTTTGGATTTAAAAGTAAATGAAATTGAATGCGTAAAATGGATAATTGAATAATTAAAGTGAAACATGGATATTAAAATGAGGACTCATGATTTGAGGGAATTTATTGATTAATGTAAATGAAATTTCCCAACCATTTCTCACGATTTTAATTTCCTAAATTCATTTTAATCGTTTTTATATTATTAATCATGCCTTTATTAATTGTCCCAAATCATATTTCCATCCCTGAGAGTATTCCTAGACTAAGTACTTCCTATTTATTCCTGAGCATATTTCTTGAGTGATCTTGGGACATTCCACCTACTAGAACTTTAATTTTCACTTGTCAAAGATATGACTGTGAAAAAACACATTTAAAATGATTTAGGCATCCTTTTAAAAGACACTTATCCGTAAAATACCACTTTTACATCAATCCTTATTTATCCCATATATACCATGGATGACCTTTAGGAATGATCCATGTTTCAATCCATTCTTATCCATTCCTACCCTCTGTTTAGTAATAACATGATATTTTAAAGTTGAAGTGTGGGGGGTAAAGATAATCACAGTAAATGGGACGATTTACATTGTAAGGAATAAGTGTGGGGGTGCTTATTGTTGGAATTTTAAAAGGTTGTGGAATCATTCATTTTACTCTATTGTTTTCCCCTCTTGAATATAAAAAAATGAAAATGACAAAAAGAACCAAAAAAATGATAAATATGGGTTCCGATTTTAATAAACCAAAAACAACCATTACTAGACCTATGATTTTTATCATACATGGTTAGACTGTGGATATGAGGTTTATTCTAATCATAACTTTTGAAAAAAAGGAAAAATAATCAAATGGTTCTTTGAAAAATAAAAAAAAGAATAAAAGTAGAAAAAATATTCAAGGGAGGGAAAAATTATTCATTATGATTAAACTGATGATGATCTTTACTTTGAGACTTAGGGAAAGTTGGGAGTTGTTACAATTTTAAGGGGAGAATGTCATTAAACTTTTTTAATTTTAATATCATTCTTTATGATTTAAGAGTTAAACCTCCTCCTTGGGCTTTATTTTTAAACATCATATCTTACAAAACTTAAGAATCAGAGTAATTAGAACCTTTATTTAAAGTACTTATGATTTTATGTGCCTTTTTTCATTACAAAGTGGAGAAAGTAGTTCCATTACAAGCCTATAGAAAATAAGGATTTTCTCATGATATTTGCATAACTCTACTTTCATTGTATCATGAGTGATGATAGAAAAGAATCAAAAGTGAGGTAAATCATGGATTGGCATGTTTGATAATAATGAATTGAGGAGCATTAATTAATTAAAGGATAATCTTAATCATTTTTCAAAGGGGAAAAGTAAAATACATAGATTGGTTTTTTCTTTAAGGAATGTTAAATTGAATTGATATTTTATGTGGAATTTGAAAATTTTATTTTATGTTGATCATTTTTATTTTATTACATTGAAATTTGAATATTGATAACATTAGCGCCCTCTTTAATTCCTTGTTGAGATTTTATACTTGAGGATAACAATGGTTTAAGTGTGGGGGTATTTGACAAAGAAAAATTAAGTGAAATTTTTTATTCAAATTATGATGATTTCTTCATGATTTTAAATGATAAAACCTGTCTATTTAAACGTTTTATTAAAATAGTGGGTAATTTGAATTATAGAATAAAAATAGGCTAAAATGTGAAAATTTCTTAATTCTGGAATTTTGACAGCTTTTAATCACTTTAGAGTTTTGATCATACCTTTTAAAATATATATCCAATTAATGTGACTATTTTTTAGGATTCCTTGATTTGTATGATAAAAATTTATCTTCTGGACTAAGAGCTAATTCATCCATATAGAGGCCTGAAAAAATAAATAAATTTGAAAAAGTGTTCGGGTGGACAAAGTAGGACCCATCTCTAGAAATGAGGCCTAAATTTAGGTACACAACTGATTCACACTCAAATTTACCCAAGTTTTTAGGGTTAAGTGGTTGCTTGTAGTGTAGCTTGGGTTGTCGAATCCTCAGACACCTAAGAATAAACCTATAGAAATGAACATTCTAAAAACTATTTTTGGCTATGAAGTGGCCAACTTTGGTTGGTTTTATATGGTTTTAAAGGATCATTAACAAATTTAAGTTAATTCAATTTAAGATAATGAGTTGATCCTAGGTTATCGCTCATGGTGGATTGTATGAATTCCTTTTTTAATGATTTCAATTTCTTATATTTGAGGTGAGTTCATTTAAGAAGATTAAACAACATCATCACTTACTGGTTTAATACCTACATAATTTAATACTAATCACCTAAAAACATGAAGTATTAGAGTTTTGATCACTTCAAGGTTAAGGTTAGTATAAGCACTTGAAGTGTATGGCCTTAAATTCAATAAGGACGAAGGAGTTTAAAGATCTTCAAACAAAATTATCAATTAAAATAAGTGATTAGAAATTAATTTAGTGAGAAATAACATTCAATATAGAACCTTTCTACTCCATTGGATCAACCCATAAGCGGGTTATCCCTCCATTGATGACTTGTTCTCAACGGAAGCAGAAAGTAGACTTACGAGGGTGGAATTGAAGAAGTAAAAAAACTAAATAACGATCACTCCACCATTGTGTGATAAATTTCACAATGCATGGTGTGAATAAATTCACACCTTGAGGAAAAAATATCAACATGATATGGAGAAGAACATAATAAGTGTAAAATAAGAACTTTTATTAAGAAAATAAGGTGAATTGAACAACTTACATGAGAAGGAAATGTGATTACAAACACAAAGTGACAACATAAAACTACAATGAAACCAAACACCAAAGATTCCCAACTCCTCCCCCAACACTACCTTAAATAGGCATTTTTAAATCCTTGGGTAGATCCTCCAATAGTACAAGTCTCCTAAATTAATTGTGGTAGGCCATAAATGGGTGGAAAGTTAAGGGAGAGTTGATTTTTCCATCATTGACAAACAATCCGAGCCAACTTGAACGACTCAATATATGTGTTCAAAAGAGCATCTAGATGGTTGAATTTTGGTGGTCCTTAGAAGAGAAAAATGAATATATGGATGTCCCGGATATCCTGTAAAATTTCATCCCACAATAGTTTATTTTTAGCGAGATATGATTAAATGTGTGGGCTGTTTTTCTGGGCCGAAGAATCTGTCCCATAATTTTATCTCCAAATTGGGCCGCATGAAACTCTATTTAAAACTCCGAATTAGATCTTATCACCGTTTGATGAAATGTTTCTCTTGATGTTTTTTATCATCCCCAAAAGTTGGGCTTTATTGGGCCTGTATTGTGGGCTCCACATTCTCATCAGTGGGCTGGTGTCCAATGTGCCTTCTTCAGAATTGTTTCCTTTCATCACCAAATATCCCCATCATCCTTTATGAATACTCCGTTGATACCGGAATTAAAAATGTTCATATTGAAGTTTATATCCATTTCTCAAAGTATAAAATTAAAAAATGGATAATTATATTCCTTAAAATTAGATGAATCATTGGGCCTAAATTGGTGTACATTAGGCATGAAGTGCACAAATGATGAGAGTTGTTCAAAATTAAAATCCACTAACTCTGGACCATAAGATCAAAAATGAACATTTAATACAATTAAAATGTAATTAAAATATTTGTTTTTATTGGTTAATCACACCCCCAACTTGAGATTTTCTAGTCCCAAGCAAAATGTATCTCAATAATATGAAATTCGAATTCCCTTTTCCAAAAATATTTTAATACACAATGATCACCAAAAACCCTTATACCAAACAATCATGAAACCTATCAAAATATTTTAATACAGGATAGTTTCATAAGCAGATCTTAATCCCAATATCATTCCTTTGTTCAAATTCATTTCCATATTTCATCCAATATCAATTAAGAGTGATGATGTGTTGTGCATCGCAATAGACATGGGGGTTCATCTTTATTTAATGGGGGATATGATAGAAGCACTAGGTGGAATCAAATTTCAATATTAGGATGATTATTAATTTTTTTATTGTATTTTTTTTGTTTTTGTTTTCGTTTTGAAAATTTCCATGGTAATTGAAATTGCACTCAAAAGAGTCAACCCATGTAGCGAGACTTTGCCGATGACTCCCAGTCTTAAAGACATTAGGGAACCAAGTGAAGCCCACATACTTGGGTATCATCTCAAGTTAAATTAGTTAAAAAAAATTCAAATTACTACAAGTAGAGATAAAATTACTAACTCTAGGCCAGACAACTATGGAGTCATGATTCCCAAGTGCCGAAAGCCACATATTAGGTTATTTCATTTCTCTATGCACAAATTTATTGTTTATTTTGATTTTTTTATTGAATAATAATATTAAAACTAAAATGATCACCAAACCTATCCTATTTATTTGGGGGACCCCATGAACTCAAACTAATACCCCACTATCCAAAGGACGTGCGTTGTGATCTCTTTTTTTATTTGGATGAAAATATAAATGATGAAATTTCACATTAGACAACCACACTTTCCAAAATTTATGCTCATGAAATTATACATGGATTAAAATTAGAATCAGGGCATACTAAATTAATTGATATTCAGTTTCAAAGTGTAAAATTTCTATTATCATGTTCAAGGTTAAAGAAAATTTTCCTTCCATTAAGGCACACTTTTTCTTTTTCAAATCATTCATTTTTTTATACAAAATATTTTTTTTATCTCCCCCCAACTTATAATAACACTGTCCCCAGTGTTTAAAGAAAAGAAATTTTAGAAGGGGGTAGAGGTAGAGAATGGGATTTCAAAAAGAAAATTGAAAATGTGGATCGTGGAATGAAGTCACCTGGTGGTTGAAGTTGAAATTCTTGATAATCCAATTTAGCCCTTTGATATCCATGTCACTTGTAGAGTTCCCTAGTGGAAAAAGGAAAAACAAACAAACAAACAAAACAAAACAATATATATATATATATATTTATATATAATAATAATAATAATAATAATAAAAGTAAAATATAAGTATATATACAAAAATTATATAAAAAGGAATCACTATAACCCGTAGGTCAGTGGTAGGTGCACTCCCCTGTCTCCCTTTGGTCCCAGGTTTGAGTCCCAGTGGCTTCGCCGATTGTGACAGGGTTTTCCCCATGACCTACGATGTTTCCTTATATATATATATATATTATTATATATATATTTTTTGTATTTTTATTTTAACCCACAAACCCATAAAAATTAACTGATGATACATTGTTTTCTTTTTAAATTTCTGGGTAAGGTATTACTCAAGGATCACACCACATGAGACAGATGAATATGGAGATCCCCTTTCATACCCATCCATACTCATAATATAAGAACAGGTCAACAGTCTATGATACTATCATATGTAGAGTTAAGTATTTTTTTAATATAAAATTTATTTATTAATCCTATTTTTTTAAAAAAATAGATGATTCACAAAGATGAAAACCATGGGTTGCCTCCCGTGAATCACTTTTGTTTAATGTCGCTAGATCGACTTAGACCCTTAATTATTTAAGTATTTTCCTCATCTAAGGTTAGTTCACACAAGTTTTCATCAAATTCATTTTTTTGGAATGGTTCAATGAATGGTTTGACTCTATAACCATTAACTTAGGTTTGACCATTGGTGGGATCTTAAATTTCTAAAGCCCCATGGGGTACACCTTATGCACTATGTATGGACCTGACTATCTAGACCTCAAATTTCCTGGGTGTAAATGAAGTTTAGAACTATACAAAAGAATAGGTTTACCCGGTACAATGTGTTTGGTTTAAAGATTTTGAGATTGGTAGGATTTTACTTTAACTTTATTGATCCTTGAATTTTCATAAACCTCCATCCTAAGTTCCTCAATTTCATTGAGATCTAATTTCATTTTTTTTTCGGCCAATGAGTGGTCATAATTCATTTTCTTAATTTCCCAAAATGCCTTATGTTCAATATCCACTATAAAATGGAATGATTTACCATAAACCAAACTATATGGGGACATTCATAAAATAATTTATATGTGGTTCGATAGGCCCAAAGAGAATCTAAGAGTTTTCTCAACTAATCTTTCCTAGATGGATTAATAGTTTTCTCAAGAATTTGTTGGATTTATCAATTGGATAACTCAGCTTGACCATTGTTCTATGGGTGGAAAGTAGTGGAAACTTTGTGAGAAATTCCATACTTGTCCATGAGTGATGAGAATGGACCATTTCAAAAATGAGTTCCATGATCACTAATGATAGACCTAGGAATTCTAAATCTAGAGAAGATGTTTTCTTTTAGGAATCTAATCACAATTTGATGATCATTGGATTTTGTGGGAATGGACTCAACCCATTTCTATACATAATCAATAGCTAAGAAAATTTAAAGATATCCCCTAGAGTTTGGGAAGGTACCCATGAAATCAATTCCCCAACATTCAAAGATTTCAACCACTAAGATGGGAGTGAGTGGAATTTGATTCATTTTTGTGATGGACCCTACTTGTTGACACCTAGGAAAGCTTTGAAAAAATGTGTAGGAGTCCCTTGAGAGGGTGGGCCAAAAGATACCACACTGAATAATCTTAGTAGATGTTTTCTTAGAGGAAAATTAACCCCCACATGCCTCGCTATGACAGAATTTAAGGATGGAAACTTGTTCAGATTCTAGGACACAACTCTTAATGACTAGGTCAGGATGGAACTTATAGAGGTATGGATCATCAAACACATAATGATTGACATCATAAAGGAATTTCCTTCGATCTTGAGTACCTAAGAATTTTGGAATAACTCCTATAACTAAGAAGTTGGCTATGTCGGCATACCATGAGCAATCACTCACTGAATAGAGGTGCTCATCGAGAAATGAATCAGACACAAAAAGGTGATTTGAGTTGTCTTTGAATTCCATCCTAGAGAGATGATCAACTACAATATTTTCAACACACTTTTTATCCTTGATTGTGATATCAAATTCTTGTAATAGAAGGACCCACCTAATCAGTCTAGCCTTAGCATCTTGTTTTTGGAAGAGGTATTTTAGTGCATAATGGTCATTGAACATAGTGATGGGGGATCCTAAGAGGCAGGACCTAAAATTTTCTAAGGAAAAAACAATATCAAGTAACTCCTTCTCAATGGTGGTGTAGTTTTTTTGTGCATCATTTAAAGATTTTCTTACATAATCAATGACACATGGATTTTTCTCACTTCGTTGTTCTAAGACTACTCCTACAACAAAGTCACTCGCATCACACCTGAGCTCAAAAGGAAGTTTCTAATTTGGTGGCTGCATGATAGGTGGAGAGATAAGATCTGACTTGAGTGTAGATAATTATTCCCCACAACTTTATATCCATAAAAATAGAGCATCTTTCACCAATAGAGCACAGAGTGGTCGAGAAATAGAGCTGAAATTCCTAATGAACCTTTTATAGAAACCAACATGTCCTAATAAAGACCTCACTTCCTTGACAGTTTTGGGTGATGGAAGGTGAAAAATGATTTCAACCTTGGCTTTATCAAATTCAATCCCCCTACTCAAGACTATATGGGAAAGGGAAAGTCCCTCTTTAACCATGAAATGGCATTTTTCCTAGTTTAGGACTAGATTATTTTCTTCACTTATTGACAATACTCTCTCCACATTCCTCATAAATCCCTCAAATGTATCCCCAAACATAGATAAGTCATCCATGAAGACCTCTAGAAAATCCCCTACCATGTCTGAGAATATTCCCATCATGCACTGTTGGAAGGTTCTAGGGGCATTGCATAACCCGAAGGGCATGAGTTTGAAATAAAAGGTTCCAAATAGACATGTGAATGTAGTCTTCCCTTTATCCTCTAGGGAGACCTCAATTTGATTATACCCTGAGTACCCATCTAAGAAACAGTAGAAGGCGTGACCTGCGACTCTCTCAAGGACTTTGTCAATGAATGGTAAGGGGAAATGGTCCTTCTTGGTAAATGAATTTAGCTTCTTATAGTTGATGCAGACTCCCCATCCACTAATCACCCTTGTTAGATGAATATCTTTATCCTTATTGGTTATCACTGTGATTCCTGCCTTCTTGGTAACCACTTGGATTGGGATCACCCAATCACTCTCAGCTATGGGATAGATGATACCAGCTTTTAACAATTTCATAAGTTCTTTCCTTACTACCTCCATGAGATTAGGATTGAGTCTCCATTGTGGTTGACGACATGGATTTGAATCAGATTATAGAACAATCCTATGAGTCCTGATTTGTGGGATAATCCTAGGAATATTAGACAAGGTATAACCAATGGATTTCTTATGTTTTATAAGGACATCTAGAATCATCCTCTCGTGATTGGATTCAAGAAAAGAAGAAATTAAAATAGGATGTGTTTGATTGTCCCCTAGGAAGGCATACTTGAGTGCAGTGGTAAGTTCCTTCATTTCAAGATCAGGTTGGTTCAGAATTTCCGCAGAATATTTGGACATTGGATCAAGATTGATTTTGTTTCCTAGAGTTTTAGATAGAATCAAATCCCCATGTGTAGAAGTTTCATCTACAAGGTTGGTTTGATCAGATTTAGAGAAGTAAGTTTTATTAGTCTCCATGAAATTGGTTTCCTGAAAGGTTTCACTGATTCTTGGACCTAAGACTTCATAATAAGAACAATTTGAAAATGATTCAAGACAACGAGATAAAAATACATCATGTGAACAAAGGAAATCAATCTCATCCTGACATAAACATCCATCAAATATTCCTTGATGTTTTATGGATTCATTATCAATTTTTCTTATCATTTTTATTTCATGAATGTCCACATCATCTCTTATTTGTGAGCTTTCATTATAGATGTTCAAGTCTAGACTCATGTTTCCAAAGGTTATAGTCATGTTCCCATTTTGAACTCAGATAACAGAGTTGATTTTTGCAAGGAAAGGTTGACCAAGGATGATTGGGGTATGTTTTTTATTTTCTATGTTTGGATGGTTGTAAAGAACAATGCAGTCATCAGGGTAGATGAAGTTTTCAACCTTTACCAGAACGTCCTTTAAAATCCACTTTGGAATCCTAATGCTATGATCTGCAAGTTGAAGTGTGAAAGATGTGGGTTAGATCTCTTCTAGGCCTAACTGGCAGTACACAACATAGGGAATGATATTGACACTAGCACCTAGGTCACACAAGTCCTTGAAAACTTTTCTCTCTCCTAGTTCAACATTGATGTAAGGGAAACCCGAGTCTTTCAAATTAGGAGGAATGGTCCCTTGAATGGTGGTACTCACATTAGCAGCCAAAAGGACTTGGTTTTTATGTGAAAAATTTATTTTAAATGTGCACAAGTCCTTAAGGTACTTTGAGTAGGTAGGTATTCTTTGGATTGCATCGAGAAGGGGAATGTTCAACTTGACTTGTGAGAAGATTTCCCTAAATGTTTCACTCAATTCAGGCTTGGATTTCCCCTCATGCGTTGAGGAAATGGCGCAGGTTGTGGGGTTATTTGTCGAAGAGATATTTCAGTTAGATAATTTGGTTCATTTGAATTTTCATCCAAGTTTGAATCTTCAGATGGGTTATGAATTAATTGTTCAAGTTTCTCAATAGATTTCCCACTTATTAAAACAGTCAAAAACTTTACTTGTTCATGAGTTGTTTGAGTGAAACACGACTCTCCCCTTACTGTTTGTTGTGGAATGTCTTGTGTAGGCATGGGTTACTTCCCATTTTTTATGGTTTGAAGTTCTTTTTTTAAGGAAGAGACTTCGTAGTTCATCCTTTCCATTTGTTTGTACAGTTGTTCTAGTAGGCTTTGTGGAACAGTTTGGGTTGGTGTTTAAGAATATTGGTTTATCCCTGGGGGACATTTAGGAGGTGGGATAGTTTTTTTTAAAATGGACCAGTGGCTTTTGGTATTGGATAGGTTGGGTTTGGAATTGGTTATGGGTTTGGTAGTTCTTATGGGGGTAAAGATTTTGTCCCTGTGGTTAGTTAGGTAGTTGGTTATCATTCCAGTGGAAGCCTGGGTGGTCATTATACCTTGGGTTTAAGGTGTTTTGGTATTGAGGATTTTGAAAGTTCAAATCATTTACTTCCACTGGGGGTCCTCCTAAAAGAACATCCTTGATGGATGGAATGGTTGGGAATTTGTCTGTCTTATGGTCATGTTCGTCACAAATTGTGCAAACTGGGTCTACAGTTTGGATTTCATGGACTTTCCTAAGGTCTATCTTTTCAACCTTCTTAGAGAGTGCTGTGAGTTTAGACCTAAGGATTTTATCTTATCTAAGTGTATGAATTACAGTAGTTATTTGCATCTTTTAATAATAAGGTGAAGTTCCCCATGTTTGGTTTTGTTCAGCAATTCTTTCCAAATACTCGTAAGCATCATTTGGGGCTTTGTTTTTAAAAGTTCCATTACACACCATGTTAATGAATTGTTTGTTCCCTAGACCCAACCCTTCATAGAAAATTCAAACTTGTTCTAGGATTGAAAATAAATGGTGAGGTACCTTGTTGAGTGTGTCTTTTAACCTTTCCCATGTTTCATAAAATGACTCTCCCTATTTTTCAAAAACGTTTTGGATGCTATTTTTAAGTGCAATTGTTTTGTGGTGGGGAAAGTATTTTTTCTAGAATTCTCTTTGTAATTGGTCCCAAGAGTTGACAGATGACGGTCTAAAATTGTTTATCCAATTTTTATCTCAATCCTTTAAAGAAAAAGGAAATAGCCTCATCTTATCTGATTCCAGTTGATGTGGGGGACACATGTTTTCTACAATGTCATTTAACTCCTTAACGTGAAGGTAGGGCATCTCGGACTTGATTCCATGGAATGTGGGAAAGTGGTTTAGGAAATGGGGTTTAAATATGTAGTTGGAATATCATAGGTAATTGTGTCTAATGCATGAGGGGGCATTGTTCTAGGCAAGTGTGGGGTAGTCATTCAGGGTTTGATCGACTACATTCCCCAAGTTTGGGACTGCCTCATTTGGATTTCCATTTTGGTTTCCACCTGGGTTTATGAGTTGGTTTCTTTGAAGAACTTCCATATAAATGGGATCAATTTTTGAATCTAGAGTATTAGGAATATTAGGATCTAATGTAAATAGTTCCCTTGGTTTACTTGACTCTCCAACCCCAGGACTATCCACCCTAACTAGACAGTTTGATTGGTCATGACTGTAGGCGGACATGCGCCAAAAGAAATAAAAAAAATTAGAAATGGAAAAGATAAGATAATATGGATGAGAATAGAAGAAATGGGGGAGAATAGAATGGGTGTTTAGATGACTGACTTGAGTCCCCTACAATGGTTCCAAAATTTGATTCACGCTCAAATTTACCCGAGTTTTTAGGGTTAAGTGGTAGCTTGTAGTGTAGCTTGGGTTATCGAATCCTCAGAGACCTAAGAAGAAACCTATAGAAACGTAAATTCTAAAGACTATTTTTGGCTATGAAGTGGAAAAATTGGGTTTATTTTTTATGGTTTTAAAATATCAATAAAAAATTTAAGTTAATTCAATTTAAGATAATGAGTTGATCCTAGGTTATCACACAGCGTGGATTGGATGAATTCATTTTTTAATGATTTCAATTTCTTATATTTGAGATGGGTTCATTTAAGAAGATTAAACAAAATCATCACTTAGTGGTTTAATACCTGAATACTTTAATAATAATCACCTACACACTTTAAGGATCAACGTTTTGAGAACTTCAAGATTAAGGTTCGTATTAGCACTTGAAGTGTGTGACCTTAAATTCAACAAGGACGAAGGAGTTTAAAGATATTCAAACAAAATTCTCAATAAAAATAAGTGATTAGACATTAATGGAGTGATAAATAACATCCAATAAATACCCTTTCTAATCCCTTGGATCAATTCATAAGTGGTTTATTCCTACATTTATGATATGTTCTCAACAGAAGTGGAAATTAGACTTACGAGGGTGGAATTGAAGAAGTAAAAACAAAAAAATAACGATCACTCCACCGTTGTGTGATAAATTTCACAAGTTATGGCGTGAATAAATTCACACCTTGAGTAAATGGTTTCAAAATGATATGGAAAATAATAGAATAAGATGAAAGTAAGAACTTTTATTAGGAAACTAAGGTGAATTGAACAACTTACATGAGAAGGAAGTGTCATTACAAACACAAAGCGACAACATAACACTATAATGAAACCAAACACCAAAGATTCCAAAATCCTCCACCACCACTGCCTTAAATAGGAATTTTTGAAGCCTTGGGTCGAGATTCAAATATTCCAAGTCTCCTAAATTAATTTTGGTAGGCCATAAGTGGGTGTAAAGTTGAGGGAGATTTTATTTTTCCATCCTTGACAAACAATCCAATCCAACATTCACGACTCGAAAGATGTGTTCAAAAGATAATCTATATGGAAAAATTTTGGTGGGACATAGAATAGAAAATCGAATATATGGATATCCCCTGATATCCTGTAAAATATCAGCCTACAATAGTTTATGGTTTTCGAGATATGATTAAATATGTGGGCTGTTTTTTTGGGTTGTAGAATCTGGCCCATAATTTTATCTCCAAATTGGGCTGCATGAAACTCCATATAAAACTCCAAATTAGATATTTTCACCATTGGATTAAATGTTAATCTTTATGTCTTATAGAATCCAACAAAATTTGGGCTTTAGTGGGCCTGTATTGTGGGCCCCACATTCTCATCAGTGGGTTGGGGTCCAATGTGCCTTCTCTAGAATTTTTTCCTTTCATCTCAAAATACCACCATCATCCTTTATGAATCCTCCATTGATCCCTGAATTAAAAGTGTTCATTTTTAAGTTTAGATCCATTTATCAAAATATCAAATTAAAACATGGATAATTATATTCATTAAAATTAGATGAATCATTGGGCCTAAATTGGTGTACATTAGGCATGAAGTGTACAAATGATGAGAATGGATGTTCAAATTAAAATCCACTAACTCAGGACCATAAGATCAAAAATGAACATTTAATACCATTAAAATGTAATTAACATATTTGTTTTTATTTTCTAATAAACACCTACAATTTAGGTGATTCTAATTGTGTTTGAAATAATAATAATAATTTCCATGTTCCAAAAATACATTTCATTGATTTATTCAGTCATTATGGTGTCCATTGGATGCTAAACATTGAAGGAACATTTAGGAATAAAATTTCCAGAAATAAATAGTAGATTAAATTGGTGATATATTTTAATACATGTGGATTATAGAGGTAAAATTATGAGAAAAAAGGCATAAAATATTTTGGAAAAACATTATAGAAGATTAAATTTTATGATTCAGGCATTAATGTGGTCAATGACAAAAAAAATTTTGGAGAAAGAATTCTAGAGAAAAAAATCTCCCCCTCTCCTAAAAAAGGATGTGAAGCCCTCCTTTATAAATCCTTAGTTGACACCACCAAGAAGGATTCCATATATAAATCTACCTCATTTATTATTATTATTCTTTTTCTTTTTTTGTTTTTTTATTTAATTTTATTTTTCATTTTGTTCAGTTGTAATTACAATTCTCATTTATTTTTAGATAAATAAATTCATGAGTTTTTTTGTTTCCACCCATTCTTCTTCCTCTTTTATAATTCTTATTAATTTTATTATTATTATTATTATTACTATTACTATTACTATTATTATTACTATTACTATAATTATTAATAATATTCTTTTAACACTATTTTATTTACTTTTTCTCTTATTATCTTAATAATAATAATAAATTATTATTATTATTATTATATTATTATTTAGAAATTATATAATTCACTTTATTTTATTTTATTATTATTATTTTTTTTCTCTCTCTCATCCAAATTCTATTTTATTTTATTCTTATATTTTCTCTCCTATATTCTTTTTAATTTTTTTATTTAATTTTTTTTTCTATTTATTTCTCTTTCTCCTCCATCTATTCCACCAAGTGATCTCTTACTCTTGGAAATGAGAGGATGACCCTAAGGCTTGGCCAGAGGGGAGGTCAAGGCATTCTTAAATTTTCCTTTAAGTTTATTTTATGTTCATAATAGATTTGAGTAGCTTGCATGAGTGAGGAGAATGTCCTTGATGTGGTGACTTACCCCCAATGAAATGAAACTCAATCTATTCTATTAATTTGTTTAACCACTTTTCCCTCTCTCCATTGGTTAGTTCTTCACATGATGGATTTGAACTAATTAATGGATGGAACAACGTCGATATAGCCGAGTCTTGGAAGATGAAACATTCTAGACCAAGGCGTGTTATCAAAATTGATTAAAGGAGGAGGTTTAATTGATATTTCTTAGGAATTCAATGATATTTTAAAATTTATAAATAAATAATAGTGGTCCAAAAATAAGATTTCATGCTTGTATTTTCAAAATGAAATCAAACACATGAAGGAGAGTAATGATTGAACCCAAAATTGATCCCCATAACCAAATGCTTTCTTCTTAACTCATTATATATATATTTTCATGTTCGTATAAATTATAATATCAAATATTTCATATCATTAATCAAAAACCCAAAAACATTGTCACTAATTTCATTAAACACTTAAAACAAAAAAAGTAGATAACATAAGTGAATTAGATAAAGTTGGTGAAAAAATTGAAAGGATCATCAAGTGAGACGACCCTGGTCAGCCACTATGTTTCACTAGGAAAAATATAATTTCTTTTGACCACATCCTACAACAAGTGTGTGTCAGTACCTAAGGCCTTATGAAGCCCCTTCAAGAACCATGATGCAAAGTGAGCGTCTCTGTCCTAAATGATAGAATAAAGAGCTCCATGAAGGCGTAAAAATTCCCTAATGTATAGCCTCCCTAGATCTTCTACTGAGATGGTATCTTGCACTGGTAATAAGTGTGCGACCTTCATCAAATGATTAATGAGAACCCACACTACATCGTTTCCACAAGGTGATATTGGAAAACCAGTCACGAAATCTATAGAAACATCATCCCATTTCCACTCAGGAATGGAAAATGGATGTAAAATTTCTATTGGATTTGATGTTATAAATTAACCTGTTGATAGATAGAACACCAAGTGATGAAGATGGAAATATCACATTTCATACCAAGCCACCAATACTACTGCTATAGATCCCGATACATCTTGGTGATATCAGGATGAACCTCCCAAGACGAGGAATGCAATTTCTACATTATCTCCTCTCTAATGTCTGTTGGGACCCATATACACTCATAGAATAGTTGAATATCATCCCCATTCATAGTATAACCTGAATATATATCATCATCTGAGACACATTTACTTAGTAAGAGGCCCTCATGATCAAATAGTTACCTCATCCTTACCCATTCCTGAAGAGTAGAGGTCACTGCTATGGTTGAGAGGATAGTCTGGCCATGATACTCCTGAACCTCAATATGTATCTTTGAGAATAAGTCCATGAGATACCATTATCCACTAGCCTCCTGAACTACCTGTACCTGATTCTTCTAGTTCAGAACATCTCCACTACATTTCCCTTATAATGCATTTAGGTATGATCAAAATCAAACGACTGAAGGTATTCAACATATCCATGATATATAAGATTTAGATATCATTGTGTAAATAAATACTTAAGGATTTTTTGACTAGTTAATACCAAAAAACTCTCTCTAAGTAAGTAGTGTCTCAAAAAATGTAGAGAATAAACTACATCATCTTGCTTGAGATTGTGCATCAGGTAATCCCACTCATGAGGCCTCAACTGACAAGACCTGTACACGATGAATCACTCATCCTGCATTAGGGAAACTTCCATCCTGATACACGATTCATCATAGTAAATAGTATAAATCCTACCTAGATCAAGATAAATTAGTATCAATGATAAATTCAAGCTGACCTTCAACTCCTGAAATGCTTCTTTACAATCTTCAGACCATATGAACTTCACACCTTTCTTTGTCAAGCAAACAGGGCTTCCAAATGTGAGAAATCATGGATGAAGCATCTATAATATTTGGAAAATCCTAAGAAACTATATATGTTAAATATGTTCTTGGGATACTCCAAATAAGCTACATATTTCACTTTCTATAGGTCTATTGAAACTCTTAACTCTGATATAATGTGACCCAAGAAGTTAAAATTTCAATCTAAAAGTGACATTTTTTAAATATTTATATAAATATGTTTTTCTTTCTGTGTATTAAACATGATATTAAGATGGATAGCATGGTCATGTCTGGAGAATGAATACACTAAGATATCATCAACAAAGACTACCTAAAATGAATCCAGATACTGGTGGATAAACTGATTCATAAGATCTAAAAAATATAAAGGTGCATTTTTGTGTCCGAATTACATGACGGGGTACTTATATAGATCATACCTACTCTTAAAAGATGTGTGAGGTATGTATGATGACCTAGCATACACCCGATGATAGAACAACCTCAAAATATCATTGAAAATACTCTCTCTCCTTATAGATGATCAAATAGGTCATTTATTTTATGTAGTGGATTCTATTTCTTGACCATAAGCTGGTTCAACTATTTTCAATCCACAAAAAGCTAAGGAGTATGTTCAAATTATTGTAAAAAATGACTGGTTAACCCTAAGGAGAAGTGTTGGGGAATATAAATACATTATCCTTAGGATCTTCTAATAGTTTCTTGAACTCTGTAAGCTCCATAGGTGTTATCCTATAAGGAGGAATGGTCACTGGTTCTTATCCTGGCACTAGATCAATAGTAAACTTTACCTCTCATACTTGAGGATGCCCATAAAATTATTCAGGGAATTCATCCCTAAAACACTCCACTACAGGAGGGAAAATAGTGTGTTGTAACCCCTTATCATCTAAGAAAATATTAGTGATCTAAGCTATCACACTACCCATCATCTACTGCTCAGGTCCTAATCGCATAACTTGAACATCCCATTCACCCTTATGCATCTACCTACTGCCCTCTAGTGATGTAAAAATCACTCTTTGATGATAGAAGTCAATCTGGGATTGATAGGGACCTAACCAGTCTATCCCGATGATTACATAAAAGACCATATGTTGAGTAAAAAATATTCTATACAAATAGGTATTCACCTATCTCAAGGAGAAAATAATTACATCAGCATATTCTCTTTGATCATATACCTAATGGGGTATCAAGTGTCATCATGCCACAGAATTCTTCTATATCGAGGCCCAGAGTCTCCATAATTTCCTTAGATATAAAAGAATGAGATTCTCTTATGTCAAACAAAGAAGACACTGAAGTGGAGGATACTAGAATAGTACCTCGAACCATAGAAGGTATGGAACCCTGCTCCTCTGGTATAGGCTAAACTACATATAACTAGCCTATTATATAGCTCTGAGTCCTTTCCTGACTTCATTGAGAAAGCCTACTTTGTTGGTTCTGAGAATCACGAGTATGACTACCTCTTCCTCAACCACTGCCTTGGCCTAAATGGATGGTGGTATTCCAATTTCCTTCTTTTCATGATACTACTGGCCCTACTATGGAATGTGGAGTGGGAATAGATCCCCACTCTCTAGGCACTGATGGAAAGGTCCTACATAAATGATGTATATGCCCCATCTTACCACATCCTCTGCATTTCACTAGATCTCTTAATAACTAAGGTTTTTTATGTACCGGATTCCCACACTGGTGATAATTTAGAAAGTATTCAACATGAGGAGCCTGACTACTGCTACTCCTGTGAGCAACCTCAAAATGTCTCTTTCACCCAGAATAAGAAACATTGATATATCTAGGTGTCAAACATCCCTAAAACGCACCATCATCTTCCCTCAAATACCTCTATGTAATAAGGATTTGGTTTACTATCTTAGATATGGTCAGCAATAGAAATACATTGACCAGTGACCAGATAGCATATACCAACCCATCCTTGAATCTCCTAGTAGTTATAAGATCAGCACCCACTACAGTAAGGGAAAATCACTATAGCTCAATAAAATGAGCAAAGTATTTGATAACATACATACCTCCCTATTATAGGTTAATAAATTCTCTATCTCTCTCATCCCTTAGAGTACGGAAAAAGAAATAATAATAAAAGATAGTCTAGAAGACATACCAAACCATATATATATTTCAATATACTAGGGTAATAACATCACACCACTACTTGGTAGAATCACTTATCACAGACGCTTCAAGATTGACCCTCTGCTCTAGAGGAACCTCTAGATGCTCAAATATAAAAAGAATATCTTTGATCCAAGATTCATTAGAATAAAGTCTTCCATCACCTAAAAAGGTGGGAGGATTCTATTTCTGAACTCTTGGTCCAACTATTCCATACTTAGGGTAGGTCGAAAAACACCTTACATATTCTACAACATACATAGAAATCCCTCTTTAAACTAGGTGTCAGAGCCCATATCAAGTATAGGAAGTGGTGCCACAGGTTTCACTGCAGGAGGGATCACTAATGTATTAGGGCCCACCATCTCAGGTGCATGGTCATCATAACATTTAGGGTGTGTGACTAGAGAATGTCGTAGTGGCATGATACTAAAGGTACAAATGCATTCCTCAATAGATATTTTAATAGTTGGAATTATTAGAGATAGAGGAATAAAACAGGGGAATAGTATTCCTATAGACCTATTGCACCCCTCTGTTTTCTCCTAAATCTAGGATTGAGTAATAAATAAATACCATAGTAGTCCATAAGAACATAAGTGATACCCCACTTCCCACTTCTAAGTCTGGGTTTAGGTCTAGGTCTCTGTTTCATATGTATAATATGGCTATTTCACTTTAAAAGTCATATTTGTTTTAAATTTTTTACTTGTTCAAATATCTAAATCTCATTAAATGGTTGAATTAGAGGGATCACCATTTTTGATCCATAGGGACCCATAATCCTTATGAACCTAAATATAGAATCCACTTAACCCATACCATAACACATTCCATCCCATGCAACCAATGGTCCATGGATCAACATTCCAGAATTGACTTCTTATGGTGTGTTATTTATTCTATTCAAGAAAACACTATTAGTTTAAGGAAGACACTTTAAGTTTCAATTATGTTTTTCAATTCCATGAAATAAATGTTAGAAAATTTTAGTACATAATAACTAGGTATTAATAATATGCAATAAGAAAATTCATGATGAAAATAAACATGACATAGAATAAATGCATTTAATATTAATCCTATTGCACCTATAATGATTCATGAACTGATGCAACACCCTCATTTCATTGGGCCTAGGTGAAATAAATCTCATATCAATTATATTAATAATAATAACCTCGAAAGTCATGTGCATCACCCAATGGTGAAGTCGTATTAACCATAATAGGAAAAATCAATAATTACAATTTCCCATCCTAGGTAATTTTGGTTCCCTTGTACATGGGTTAGATACATCCAGGCATAGGGTAAATTCTAAATTCCTTTAACTTCTGGTCTTTTATCTAACACCCAAATAGTAAGAAAAAGGAACAAACTGCTCTGATACTACTTTGTAACATCCTTATCCAGGATCAACTTAAACTGTTCCCCAAGCTAGTGGGTCACATAGCCTAAAGCGTGCCTCCCCGTATGTCAGAGTCTTTTGACTAGTAGTGAGGGTGTAAAGGTGGTATGGTGGGGAGACTATACCCTCTATTCATAGTGGCACAAAAAATATAACAATAAATAGACAACAGAGGAAGCATAATACAAAAGAAGATACAACAAATATAATAAATAAACCCTGGAAGTGTAAATAACTGAGGAACTTGATAATAATATCAAAATCTACTAGGAAGTGTCATATACATGGATGCATGGAATGCTAATGTACAAAAATGGAATATGGGAAAACATATACGACATGCTATACAAAAAATAAAAAAAATAATAAAGGTATTCTCCACTAGTATCTTGAGAATATGCTCAGTTTTATGCTTTTATGCTCTAACTATAGGTAAAGCATAACAGATATCAATAGCAGTGCACTTTCCCTTATCCATACATGCATATAAGTAATCTACTCAGGTACCAAGGTATCCCAAGTTGGGTGTGAGATAAAATCCCAATAGGCCACCACCAACTATGTCTAGAAGTAATCCAAGTAGTGTGCATATCCAAACAACAATGTGTAGGTATATAGAATAATAAACAATTCTGAATAAATAAATACCATCCCACTCAGGTTCCCATAGGAAACTTGGAATCTCTACCTACTTCAGATTAAGTCAGAATTAATGTATAATAAATAACCACATATATAGTAATAATATATATATAGTATAGTTATATATCACATCCACCTATATGGACCAAGTATGTGCAGATATAAGTGGCCATATACTTGGAATACTAGATGCTGGCTAGATCGGGGCGCAACTCAGTCACCCATAACTAGTCTAACCGATCCTATAAGCTCCAATAGAGGTTAAAATCCCTAATTATCATAATGAGTGGGATATGTCATTCTCATCACTCGATATGGTGGGTGTGTTGTCATGGAAACACCCAAAACAAGGGACGCGGTGTGTCATGCCCAGTGTCCAAATAGTGTCAATGGTGTGAGATTCCATACAGAACATCCGAAGTAAGGGAGAATGAATCATCATTCCCAACATAACCCTTACCATCATACAACTACCTATATCATGATGTAATCATATTTATAATAACATCCATGAGGCATTACCTATCATGCCTTATATTCATCAAGTCCATTATAACTAAGGAATTTCAATTCAATTGAAGCACTTAATAAAATATGCAATAATTAGTGTGGACTTTCCACCCTTAATAAACCATTTCAATTAAACCATTTAATTCATTTTAGGAAGTCAATCCACCATGAAATAATCCATCCAATTTAACACATGACATTGAATCTAACAAAACACGGAAATTCATTTCATAAGGCTCAATAAGGCATTTAAAAAGGTTCTATTATCAATTAGGAAACTACCTACATGGGAAGTTCCATTTATAAGTCATTAAAACCACTTAAGAGGTTCCTTGGGTTCATTTAGAATTTATATAATAGAGTAAATTCGATTTATAACCCAAGACGAATGATTAGAAGGTATTCCTATCATTTAATCACTTAATTATAAAGGGGAAATTTATGACGGAACACCCAAGGGGTGTCCATGATCATTATTAACAACCTATAACTACATAATAACAATCCTAAGGAGTATAATGAGGTGATTATATCAATTTCGAATAAATAAAACCATTTAAGATGACGTGTGGTGAATACTGACATGTGACACAATGACTCAGCTATGAAAACACCATAACTTTTGGGGAAGATGACGAGACCACCTACCTTATGTCTGTTGAAAAATACCTATCTAATGGTGGCTCCATATTTGAAGTAGGTTGATAGAAATTAGAGAAATGGTCTAATTCACTGAAAATATGGAAAAATAGATTACACTTAAATAGCCTAATGGATCCCAAGATAATCCTAAATAGGAAGCAAGAGGAATAAAGATCCTATAGATATATATCCAATGATTCCAATAGATCTTGAATTGGACTTTGGGTCGAGAAGATATCAAGGGACCTATGTTGAAGAAGAATAAGAGCTATAGGAGAATGAGGAGCTTCTCATCCACTATAATGAGGAGAAGGAAAAAATAGAAATAAGGTAAATAGATTCACACGAGCGTGTACCTCGAGTCGCAAGGTCACAGAAAAACCATGCGGCCCCTGCTTCTCTGTATCACTTCACATAGTTAATAGAGACCATGCAGGTTGGGATTCATGTGTTTTACTAATAGTTAATACCTAATTTCTTTCCAAAAATCCCAAGGTTCTGGGCTCTAAAAAATCCTCGGACATCCTCAAAACCTTCGTGACTCCATTAGGTAAATTTATAAGGTCTGTTTAGATAAATTTAAACAAAACAAAAATGAGTTATACCTTTATGAAAATATGGGTCATTAAACACAAGGTATAGAAAATATCCCTTTAAATATTTCATGGAAAAAATTGATTTGTTACATGAATATTGTGAAAACATAGAGATAAACAAACAACAAATGATTCATAGAAGAGTAAAAGGGAAAACAAATATCATGAAGAAGATAATATGACACAATGATTTATGTGGTTCAATATATATATATATATATATAAACATAGAGTGACATAATCACTTCACTAATTCAATATCATAATTATAGGTAGATAATTAGAGTTTCACACAAAGAAACCCTATCTTGAATTATCTAATAAAGAAGATGATGCACTGTCCCAACAACTACACAGTAAGTTCACTATGCTACCATGCTGCAACCACCCAAGTCCATACTACTACAGTACCACATAAAATAAGTCTAATTTTCTACAATGTTAGGGGAAGAAATTACATGGATATATAGTTACTTATCAGTGTTTCCTGGTCATCTCTACTAAAGTCCCATGTTAAAGTCCACACCACTACAATTCCCTGTTGATGTTCCCAATCAGTACTACTATAGTGATTCAAAATTACTAAAATTACCAAAATTTGGTCCAGGGCCCTTTGACCCCTGGAACTCCATAGTAGGGATGCAGTACACCCTTCAACTTTCAACAATTTCATCATGGTGGTCAAACCGCGAGAGTTGCGGTTTAGTGTACATTCTAGGCCACTAACATTCGAAAAAACTTCATCCAAATAGATCAGGATACACCATTCAAACTCTGAATTTGGATAATACAAGGATCATTCAATAAAAAATGTTCCAATGCACCATAACCCACTAAAAACCCTATTTTTTTTTGTGAGTTTAGGCTAGGGAACTCCTAGGTCTGGGGTCAATCCAATGAATCATCATGGAAAAATACACCTTATTCTTCATTGGTAAGATATTAAATGAGTTCCAATCCTCATTTTACTTCTTTCTAGAATGTATTTTGAATTCCATACCTCATTATTATCTAAACATATATGTTTAATGTTCTTCACTTTGATGCATAATAATACTTTCCCTTCTCTTCACTATGGAAATCTTCTCTCATGGTTATTTTCTGTTTCTCAACTCTCTCATTTCATATTAGAAAAATATAATATTTATCAAGATGGATATCTCTATAATTTCCAACTTCTATAAATCATTTTATATATTCAAAGGGAAAATATCCACATTACCCTCCATGAAGATATCCAATTATTCAAGAGAATTATTGGAAAATCCCTTCAACATCCTTCTTAAATTCCAATTCAAAATCATTCGTTGAAATATAATATCTTCATCTTAAAATATAGGAAATAAAAAATAAAGAAACCTAATAACTTATCTTCACAATGAATTGATCACATTAATTTGTGGCTGAAGCTCTCTTAAATACCAATCCCAACAGATATACTTATATCTTGAATTTAAATCATTAGAATATCTTGAATTAATCCTCCTTTAATTTCTCCCTGATTTTTCCATTGTATCTTGGCCAAAACATGAATTATATCTTATAATTAATAAAACACACCTTAATTCTATTGTAGCTGACCAAACCTTTCAAAGAGTTAAGGGAATGACCTTGTGAATTTCCCCGACAACTCTTACATTTTACCTAGATTACTCTTATGAAATACCTCATGTAATAGAAATTACTCTTAATGAATCATGGGATAACTCTTAAAATTTCACCATTTCTCATGAAATTACACTTATAAATTCCTATGTATAATATGATGAAACCTATAAAATCCACCATTTCCATTTTCCAAAATCATAAGACAGTGACTCTTACAAAATGATTCTAGAAAATCTTATGAAATTTTCAACTAAACCTTATGAAATATATGTTACTTGAAAAATAACTCTTAATGCCATACAGAACATCTATGACGTTGTACAATCTATCACCAATGAGTAAATGTGACTCTTGTAAAATCAAGGATACCTATGGGAATTTAATATTTTAAAATATTCTTAGTATTGAATTACTATTACAAACATAGGGTGTCCTTATTGGGATTTGTCTAATTATAGATCAAGACAAACTTCTTTATAATTTCACTAGAATACATCTCTGTACTTCAAAATAACTTATGGACATACTATGTACTCTATAACTTCTTCACTTTTGTGTCAACACCTCCAAAACATAAAATCAACTTATATTGAAAACAAAACCAATAAAACTAAACAAACACATGTTAACAACAAATCCAACTCTATCCAATCGTTAATCCTAAATTGGATGCTAATAATATTTCTATGAAACTTTGTTTATTGATATATATAGATGATTATTTAGATTAAATTGTTACTTTTTCAATTATTTATATGATTTATGTTCACTTGCTAATGTTTTTACTACCTATAAGTGTGGTGGATGGGCTACTTTGAAGTGAATGATTGTTGGGCTATTTATAAGTGTGGTGGCTAAGTAGTTTTTTGATTGTTTATATGTAAAAATTGCATGTTTATGGTGCATATTAATTTTGTTTGTGATACTTTGTCGTATATTCATTTAGTTAACAATGTAATATATTTTATTCTTTTTATATTTAATATTTATATTGTTTCAATTAATATTGGACACATACTAATTTAATGGTTATAATTAATTTGTGGAAATTAATACTATAAAAACTTACTATTGAGTCATAGTTAAAACCATGAATGAATGGAAAACTCAAAAAAATTATTTTGTACACACTACCATGTTTTAAAACTCTTTCGATAGTATAAACATGTGATGATAGTTTAAAGTAATTTCTATAGTACATATGCCTAATCATGGTTAAAAATATTGTGAAATTCAAAAAAATCGATAAATCTATCATCTACATTCATAAACCATGGTTGTAGATTATTTTTATCCATGGTTCTTTATATCCATGCCTATATATCTATTTCCATGGAAGTTTGTTCCATGGCTCAGAAAACCATGTCCATAAGATATGATCATGGTTTTTGGAAATTTTCTTTAATTTATGAACCATGGAAATAACCTCCTTTTGTAGTAGTGTTTTTATAAGACCCAATTGATTCATCCTCCATTTTTTAAGTCCAATTAATCACCTCTCCATCTTAATACTAAGAGTATGGATAAAATATTTATTGAAAAAATATTTTCTTGAATTTATCCAATTACATTGAGTTGATGTCTTTCTTGGGCTTAGTATTTTTGATAATATTAATTCATTGATCAAATTTTCCCTCTATGTGATATAAAATCAATATAACTTTCCTTTTCTAAAATCATTAAAGGAAATAAAAATCCTCTAAATGGAATTAATTCATCTCTTCAGCATTAAGGGATTAAGAAAACCACCAAAATAGGGAGTCCATTTTCATATAATTGATTTAATTATAACTTTATATCCATTAATAGGAGGGAGTTCCATATAATTCAAGTTATTATTCATAACTTGAGTCAGTTGAGAAAGTTCACCCATTGGATTCTTGACTCCCTCTCCCATCATAATAGGCACCACATTTGAGTGATCATTACCCCACCCATTTCATTTATTGTTGACATGATTTCTACTATTTCCATCCATTTACTAAAATAAAAGAAAGTTAGTGATGAGGATATTCTAAATAATAATCATATAAATGTAAAATTAGGAACTTAGAAAGAATAACTCATAAATCAAACACATACCCTAACTTATTTCTTTCTAAATTTAAATCTACATTATTTATGATGTATTTCCCATTAGGTTATCTAATTTAACCCCAAAAAAAAACTAAACCTTTATTTGATACCAACTATAAAAATATGCATCTCATAAACATATTGTTACATCATTTTTATCATAAATAATCACAAAAAACCCATGAATATAGATTCCTAGTTCTTTTGGGTGATTAGTTACATAATAAAACATTTTAGAAATAAAAACAACATCATTTAATTCCATATTCATTTTACCATCCTAGAACATATCATACTTATATCAATGAATGTGGTTTCTTGGGGATATATATAAATAAGTGTGATAAAAACACTATAAAGGGATTAATAAAGATAAATAAATAAGTGAGATAACATAGGGGTCAATAATCATAACATAGAATCATAAAAGAGGAATATCACAAATCATAACATGGAAATATGTCATAATACAGATGATAGCATAGGAACATGATAAACATAACAATCATATGAATGTGTAAAAAATATAAAACATGTTGTCATAAACATAAGTTTTTTATTTCCAAGTTATCATAATGTAGTGTGTTAGTCTCATTTCCCATGCACCATACATAATATCTCATGAGAGGTAAACATTACCCAATAAATTAGAGCGATGCATAATTATAAGTCCACCAATATTATAATATTATTCCATGCATACATGTTACACATAGAAAATAAATCATACATAAATCATAATCATGATAGAAATACATGAGAAGGAAATAGGTTTCATAATAATGTATTCTACCATATTTCACTATCCACCTTCGTATGTTACTATTTAAAAAAATTACAAAAAATTCACCCATACCTATTTTTAAAATGATAATTCAAAGGAGGAAATTAATTTTTCCAAAATTAATTTTTAAACTAGTTAATTTTAATTTTTAAATATAGTATAAAAATAATATTTTTTTATATAATGTAAAACATGTGTAAAAAATCTATACTAATTATTAAATTATATTATATTGATTGAATACTTATTTTATGCTATTTTTATAATTATTATAACTTAATTTACCGTTGATAAACATTATTTAAAAGGATACTTCATTAATTACAATATTAACTATTTTTCTATTCCAATGAATAGGTTATAATTCTAACAATCACGTGACTATTATAATAGTCATATTTACAATGGCTATATACACTACTGGAAAATGGACCTATCCCCATGGTTTTCCTCAAAACCGTGGGGATAGGTACCCCCTATACCCACGGTTTTGGAAAACTGTGGGTATAGGTCAATTTTCAAGACCTATACCCACGGTTTTCAAAAACCGTGGGCATAGGGGGGTCTATCCCCACGGTTTTCCAAAACCGTGGGGATAGGTCTTGAAAATTGACCTATACCCACGGTTTTCAAGAACCGTGGGTATAGGGGTACCTATCCCCACGGTTTTGAGGAGAACTGTGGGGATAGGTATAGTATAAAAAACCTATACCCACGGTTTTGAAAAACCGTGGGTATAGGTTTCCCATGTGTGCGCGGGAATTTTTTTTTCCGCGGGAAAGATTTTTTTTTGGCGGGAGTCCTATACGTACGATTCTTCCCTCTGTACCCACGGTTTATATAACTATATTTAACTATATATATATATACACACATAATTGATAGTAGGGTAGTGGTAGACGCGGTACTTTGCAGCGAAGAGGTCGTGGGATCGAAACCCGCCTGTAGCTTTATTTTAGGATCTATACCCACGGTTTTGAAATCGTGGGTAAAATCCATTGACACCGTGGCAATTGGGAATGTTTTGTTGACACGGTGGCAGAACACCTATACCCACGGTTTTGGAAAACCGTGGGTATAGGATGGGGACCTATACCGACGGCGTTCCAGCCCACGGTTCCCAAAACCGTGGGTATAGCCTATACCCACGGTTTTGGGGGCTATACCCACGGTTTTGAACCGTGGGTATAGGCCTTTTTTCCAGTAGTGATAATATTTACTCATCCTATAAATACATTTTATTTCTATAATTCTTTATTCAATAAAATCCTTCTTAAGATTCTATATAGTTTATTTACAAAATACCAATCCAATTTCTAATGTTTTGTTTCCTTTTTATAGTGTTGTTCATGTTTTTGATATTTCTTAGAGACCACAACCATATGGATTTCCAAATTCGAATGATTTTGTTTATTTTTTTTATTATCTTGTTGTAATTTTATCAATTTTATGGAGTTATTATTATTATTATTTATTTTTAATTTTCTATATTGATGAATTAAAATAATGTTGTTTTTTATTATGTGTTTCATGTGAATTGTATTATATATTACACTTAGATTTGACACAAAAAATATATTGATAAGAGAAAATTTTCACATAGAAAAATATTTATTATTACAGACTATAATATAGTTCTATTGAGAACCAACTATATGAAATTGGGTAGGGTGTGAGACTTGAGAATCTTAAAGTGGGATATATGAAACTTGAGATGCATCACAGGGATTAGCCGAGAGCCTTTTACTTTGTTCATGCATCATGATTGTGGAATTATTAGGGTATTATACATGTGCCTATGGGTGGAGTTATTTAGCATATTTCTTTACAAGGATCCATGATTAATTAAAGTAACTTATAATTTATTCATTTTTTCTCAATTAAATTTTTAGAGGTGATTAAAAAATAATATGTATTTGAGAGGTTTCCTATGATGTGATTTATTTATTGTTCTTATTAAACCACCATAAGGAAATGGTTTTCAACATTATTTACAAAAACCATGTTTTCAAATAAAAACTTGTGTAGTGGTATAAGGAAAATGTAAAACTATTTTATGAGTTGGATTTATTTGTAATGGATCATGGAGTTGATGGTTTTGAAATAAAATATATTTTCAAGGAAATATAGTTTTTGGGAATGGGTTTTGTGTGATGGTATGGTGTGAGTGAAATGGTTTTGGATTCTTGATATTATATGAAATTTGTGATAAATGATTTTTAAATCGAACTTCAATTGGTTTTTGAGAACAAATTTAGTTTTCAAGAAAAAATTAATACAACCATAGATTTATATTTTTTCATTTTTGGTGAATAAATTTGGATTCCAAGAGGTTTTTTCAATACTTACATGAGTATTTATTGTGTGTAAAGTGATTATGATGGTTTTCAAAATAATCAACTAGTACCTATGTAAACCGAGTTAGCTTGGTTTTTAGTATTTTTACTAGGGGTGACCCAAGCATTTGGAATATAACATTTTGGTCTTTTTATTGTGATTAATTAGAGTTCCCCCCATGGGATAGGATTGATAAATAGGTGTTTAGTGTTAAGATTATGTATCTAGTGATAAAATTAAGGATTTCATTGATTAGGTTGTTAGATTGGGATTCAACAGGTAATTCCTATTGAAGGGAACACCATTAGGATTAATTTGACATTAATAGTTGTTTATTGTGGTGGGGAGTTCTATAAGTGTAGATATGGGTTTATAATCAGTTTTTTTGTATTGATTAGTATATTCACGCACCATCTCAGGGTTTTGATTTTTGGTTCAAATGGAGTCTCGAAGGATTGGTTTAGTTCCATGGGATAATTATAGATAAATAAGAGAAAAGAAACACCAATGTTGATATGATGATTATAGAGAGATAAGTAAAAATATCTATGATATAATAATGGAGTGTTTGATGAATCATGCACTCCAGTGTTGGAGATATGCATTGGATGTGTTTTTAGAGATAAAAAAATGATATAATTATGAATTACTTACTAGTGCAGATTAAGATGTATAGATGAATTATTAGTGGGGATTCTTGAGGATGATAAGTATTATGGTGGGGATTTTGTAACAATTTCACCTTGGTGTCATTGAACCCGAGGTCTGACTAGTTTTTACTAACTTGTTAATTGGGTAAATTGGAATTAATTATTATTGTATTGAGAGGATAATATTATTAATATTTTTTGTATGTTTAAATATATGTTTTGAAGTTATAATTTTTTATGGAAAAGATGGTTGAAGGGATTTTGTAAAAGGTATAGGAAACTAGGTCTAGTGGGTGGAAGATTGAAACCACCATAATCCTGATGGAGCTCCACCAAAGTTATGATGGAGTGGAAAATGGTGAATTTTACTACTATAAAAAGTTCTGTGGTATTCCACCAAAGTTTTGGGATGCACTGGTGCTGCACCACTTTCCTTGACACCAAAATCTAGTTGAATCCCATTGGAGTTCTAGTGGAAACATAGGTAACTTTTTTAAAAGGGGTAAAAGAGAGAGTTCCACTATTTATTTAATATCCACTTAGTTATATTATTTTCAAATGTGTACACAAATGGGAGAGACTATCTCCCCCTCCCCCTCTTACTCCTCCTTTCTCCTCATTGATCTAAGTGGTTTGGAGACATTTATTTATACTGATTCTTTTAAGTCTTATCCCTTACTCACCACTTTTCTACCAACATATATTTTATTTTATTTTATTTCTATTATTTAGGTATTGAATTTTAATTCCACCAGAGAATAGAGGAATGCATTTATAGTGGTGGGGTTTTCTTATGCACTGTGGAGAGGATGCTAGGGAATCTCAAATTATCCACATAATTCATCTTTTATCTAGAGGTATTTACATGAGTGAGTATTTTTAGGTATTTTGGTAAATTGGGATGAAATTGATAAATTAACAAGGTATTACAATTAGATATTTCATATATCATAGGATGAGGGGTATGTTGGAGTGAACCACACCCTTTTTTTCATGGTATTACATGAGTGTGTTTTATGTCAATTATGTCCAATTGGGAAATTGGTTTTAAATTAATTAATAGTTAATGTATGGGTGTAATTTTGTTGAGATAGGTTCTCGTTGTTTGATAGATATCAATACAATATTGGGTAAATTAAGTGGAAGAGATACCGAGGTAGTTGACCTTTATATATTGTGTCTCTTGATCTTTTAGTGATGTTATGTTTGCGTTATTATTATTATTATTATTATTTGAATGTTTTATGAAACATTATGATATTAATATATAAATTAGAATATTCTCACATATGTATAATATTAGAAAAAGGACCATAAATATTGTTAAAAGGTTCATTGGTGGTGCCATAGCTAAACAAGTGTCGCTGGATCGTTTTATGGATGCGATTGGTGGTATTTGTGACACTAGTTGGGTCACTGGTATGTTTTATTTTGAGTATTTATTTTCATTTCATTTATATTTGTTTTTTTGAGAGTCAGGAATAAAAAATATTTATTTTTTAGAAAATAGGACAGAGAACACGGTTATCGAACAGTTAGTGCTAACTGTACACCCAGCCGTGCAATAGGGGGTGAGGGATTCCAATGCCATATTTCATGGTTAAAACACATTTTTTATAATTTTTCAGAATCTATAAGAAAACTATTCATCCCATTTTGTAATGGTGGAGTGTATTACAAAGTTGGTGAATGGTTTTTTAAACCATATGGACAAACCATAGTCTTCCCAAGTTACTTAAAATTGTGATTTTTCCTATTTCCCCTTGATGATTTTAACCCTCTTTCTCCCATTTCTTATCCCACTAATTCAAAATACCCCCCTATAGCTTAGATCCCTCTTCTCTCTTATTCCATTGGTAGTCTTCCTCCTCCATTAGTGATTTCTATTAAGGTAAACTCCAATTTTACATTGATTTACTTATACTCCCCCCATGTTCTTACTTGTTCTATCCACTTTTTTCTATTCTTATAACCCTAAGGGACATGAAATCCCAAACCTATGGTTTAGGTTTGGGTTTTGATGAATTTTATTGGGTTTTAGGATAATTAAAATCCATTTCGTCTATTCCTAGTGGTTTCAAGAAAAGATAATGAGATTCCGTTATGGTTGAGGTAAAAGTATCTAAATAATATTAATTTTCCTTTATAATACCTATATTTCTAGAAATTCACTTTGGTTTACATATTTAAAAGTTCTTGAAATGATTTTGGAGGGTTTACATGTCACGACCCGTCCTCGGGGCCCGTGCCGTGACTACCCCAAGCCCGCCTTCCATAGGCCAGGGGCTGGCGACTAGCACCAAAGGCGTAAAATCCCGATAACTGGGAAGGCATTGCCTTTATATAGAAAACAAGCACCACAGAGAACAAGCGGAAGTAAAACACTAAGTACAAAAAGAAGAACTGAAAAGCAAAAAGGGGCCGGAAATACAACCCCAACTGTAAAGTACAACTCGAAAGGAAAAACAGCGACTGAAAAGTAAAGCTGCTACGCTGAGATGTCCACTGGAAATCCCACCTGAAGGGTGGGTACAGATAGCTCCTCTGCTCCTCGGGTCCCGCCATCCGCTCCGAGTATATCCCGCCCAGTGGTCCACCTCCGGGTACCGCCTCGTCGTATAGTCCACCTCCAGGTACCGTCCAGTCCTCGAACACTCGGCCTCTGTCAGCACTGTCCGTCGTCTGCAACCAACACAACGAGGTGCGGGCATAGCCCGTGCAGGGGTGAGTATAACGATACTCAGTAGGGACCCCGAGACCCTCAAGGTCTCACTAAACCAACAAGGATAACCACAAGAAGATCACAAAAGATAAACTCTACTTAGGTATATGCCCATACATATACCTAAGTTATCAAGTAACCCATCTCAATCATGAGGAAACACAAGGATTGGGAAAACGACGGATAACCACTACTCGGGTATATGCCCATACATATACCAAAGTTAGCAAGTGACCCATCTCAATCATGAGGTAAACACAAGGTCAAAAGTCTCAGCTCAAACCAGGATTTTCATTATCGAAACCGTAACTGCTGAAGAGCTCCGTCTCTAGAGTGTACAGTGGTCCTGTCACGACTCCGAGGCTGCCGCTCACTAACCTAGGACTGCTGAGGTACTCCTCCTGTCGAGTACTGCGGGTTTGCGGCCAACTACCTGGCGCTCCGTCCGCTGAGGGTCTGTCGCCAAATACCGGGCGCTACCCAGATAGCCTACTGAGGTACTCCTCCTGTCGAGTACCGCGGGTCTGCTGCCAACTACCAGGCGCTCCGTCCGCCGTGGGTCTGCCGCCAAGTACCGGGCGCTCCGTCCACTGGGCTAGTCGACTCACTCCTAGTCGAGTCGGTCAAGCAGTCGTCAGGTCTCAGCCGGCTACACGGTCTCCGTACTCTGCACGCTCGTCTCCGGGAGGGTCCGCTCCACGAGCTACTGGTCGATACTCCAAGTATCACAAAGTCCCACGAAGAAGTGTCTCAAAGGTCCGTCTCGTCACAGGGGTCTCAACGCAACAGACGGCGCGTCGATCGGACGCCCGGTCTGTGAGTTATTAGCCTTTTCGTCCCAGGGGCCCGGTTGGTTTCGAGTGCGAACCAATCCCGGCCGTATCTCAACTGTACCCCGAACTCCCATAGGGTATACTCATAGGGACCGTTACTAAACGTAACCACCAACGCCGCTGACGGCTCGTCAAGCGGACGTCCTGTCTGTAAGATATCAGCTTTTCCGTTCAAGGGGCCCGGTTGGATTTCGGGTACAATCCAACCCGGCCATACTCCGACTGCATCCAAAACTCGGGCGGAGTGTGTCAAAAGTTCCGTCTCATCAAGAGGAAGTCAACGAAACAGACGGCGCGTCAATCGGACGCCCGGTCTGTGAGTTATTGGCATTTTCGTCTCCGGGCCCGGTTGGTTTTTAAGGAAAAACCAAACCGACCGTACTCCACCTGCGTCCAAACCTCGGGCGGAGTATTCCAAAAGATCCGATTCACTAAGAGGAACGCAACGCGACTGACGGCGCGACAATCGGACGTTCGTGGCTCAAGATATGAGCGTTTCCGCTCCGAAGGCCCGGTTGGTTTCGCGAACGAACCAACCCGGCCGAACTCAAAGTAACCCGAAACTTTGAGTGCGATATACCGAAACGACCGTCTCGATCCAAGGATCGCGTTGCTGCAGACGGTTCGTCATTCGGAGGTCCGAAGCTCAAGTTATGAGCCAAAAACCAAAACAGGTTCGAAACGGGGGGTCCGGGTCCGGGCCGACCCGGCCCGACCCCCCCCCCCCCCCCCCCCCCCCCGGGTGGCGCGGTGGCCGGCGGCGGCGGCCGGCGGCGGTGGGCGGCGGCGGTGCGGCGGCCGGTGGCGGCGCGCGGTGGCGGCGCGGCGGAGGCGGCGGGGGGCCGCGGTTGCGGCGGCGGGCCGCGCTGGCGGCGGCGGCGGGCCGCGCTGGCGGCGGCGGCGGGCCGCGCTGGCGGCGGGGTGCCGCGAGGCGGCGGCACGGTCGGCACGCGGGGGCTAAGCCCCCACTTCTTCAAGGTCGGCGCGGCTATGCCGCGCCGTTTGGACAAATGGCCCCCCCTCCAGGGGGCCCGCTTCTTGGAAAACCGGGGGGCTGTTGCCCCCCCCCCCCCCCTTGTCACGGATGAACCGCCCCCCCTCTCTTAAAGAGGGGGTTTTATTTAAGTGGCCGGGGAATTAAATTACCCGGTTTTAATGGTATCCGGCCGGCCAGCTGGCCGGCCGATTTTCTCTAACGGGACCGGAATTTCCGGTCCCCCTTCGGCTTCCGACGCCGGCGGCCCGGCCGCCGGTCTCTTCTTCCGCCGCGGCCCGGAACCGGCCGCGGTCTTCTCGTCCCGCCGCGGCCCGGAACCGGCCGCGGTATTCGTCGTCCGGCGCGGTGCGACGGCACCGCGCCCCTTTCGCCGTGCCATGATTCCTTCCAACGCGGTGCGACGGCGTCGCGTTCTTGAAGATTCTCCTCGGCGTAACGCGACGGCGTTGCGTAAATTAAACGCACGGTAAACCGCGTGGTGCGACGGCACCACGCCGCTTGCTTCCACCCGCAAGAACAAACAAGAACGTTGGAGGGGGTTCGGCTGTGTTCGTACGGTCCGGCCCCCCTCACGTTAAATTAATAACGCAACTTTAAAAATAAACAACATCCTCACGTTAGTCATACGAACCACGAGCAAGAATGAGATAAATAAATATTAAATCAACATCCCCTACCTTGGGTACAAGATCGAGGATTCGACTATGTCCGCGGAAGACGGCGTCGCGGAAGTCGGGCGTCGCGGTCGTCGTTCGTCAAATCCGTTGACGAAGAGGCGCGTCCGAAGAAGCACGTCGTTGGCGAATCCTTGTACGCCGACGAAGGTTTTTCCGAGGAAGGTGCGGTGTTCTCTCTCGTTGACACCGAAGACGAAGAAGAGCGGAGCGGCGTTCTCGATAGTCGCACGGTGACGGAGTCGTGGAATATCTGTGTCGATTCCTTTGACGTCGGAGGAAGAGTCGTTATCGAAGGCGTTCGTCGCGGAAAACTGTCGCGAAAGAGATGACGCGGAAGAAGTACGTCGCGTCGCGGGTACGGAGTCGCGGATGGATCGTGTTCTTCGGCGGAGAAGTTCTTCGTTGAAGAACGACGTTCTTCGCGTTCTTCGTTGAGTTTGAAGAAGAAGAGGAGGCTCTCCAAAAGCTCTCAAGGAGACAAACCAAAAAACCCAAAATAAAATAAGACCACTTCTTATTTTATTATTACAAAACACATTAGAAGAATTTCAAAAGTTTGAAATTCAAAAGAGATAACTCCACATTTAACTCACTTATTTAATATACATGAATTGTATAATTAAATAGAAGTTAACTTGTCAAGTCATTAAGAGGGAGAGTGGGGAGTTGAAAAGGTGGGGGTTCGTGTGGGCCCCACCACACTTAATCCTCCCAAGGGAGGTTAAGTGGGTGTGGGTCCCACTTCCAACCTCCTTTGAGAGGTTTTAAGAAGTTAAAATAAAATTTGTTCTACACAAATTTTATTTAACTCAACTAAAACCCTCAAAAATTAACTTTCAACCCGCAACAAACGCAACGCCCGAAAAGGTCTCTTTAAGCGAAAATCGGTGCTGCGAGTTCATCGGTGCCCTCGGATTTCAATTCCGAGCACCGGATCAAAAGTTAGGAATTCCCGCTCGTTCGTTCACTGAACGTACCCGAGCCAAACTTCGGAAATTAATTCCGGGCACTCCGGGCCTCGGAATCAGGTGCCGTCTGAAACCGCATTCTTGTAAAATTCTAAAGAAAATTAAGAAAAAATTTCCCTTCAATTTTACGGGTCTTTACATTACTTCCACCTCAGGGCTTTACGTCCCCGTAAAGCTACATCAAAAACTAGGGAAACAAAAGAGGATACTGAGCACGCATCTGAGCCTCCCGCTCCCAAGTGCTCTTCTGGAGATTCCCGTGCCGCCATCTGTTGCGCACAAGAGGAATCGATCTCCCATGTAGGGCCCGCTCCTGGATGACATGGACCTCCTCTGACGTGGCCCGGACCATCTCTGGTTCCACAAGAGCTGCGAGATTTCTTCTTTGCCGAAAAGAGAAACCTGGTCTCATCCCCTGGATGAACCACATTCTTTGCCTAAAACAGTCAATCCTAACATGGATGATATTAATCCATACCAAGGATGACGTCATAAGGCCTCGACGCTACTACTAAGAGATCCAACCGTTACTCTCGCCTCCAAGGGTTGAGTCACACTGTCGGCATCAGTGTGTGGTAACTGGTCTCCTCCAGTAGATGTCTCACAAGTGAGGGTCAAGTCAACAGTCAACTGGAACCTCTTAGTAACATCACAAAAGAGGACAGGAAAGAAAACATCACAAAGGATGCGTCTTTTATTATTGCAGCTCATAATACAAGACGCTACACAAAAGCAACAAAGAACCAGAAGTACTAAGGACGTATCCACTAGTTCTGCTCCTGTCCATCGGCTCCCAGAGCTCCATGATCGAAGGCCTCAGCTGCCTGAAGCTGAGCTCTCCCCTGCGGTCGGGGTGGTCCTCCTGGTGGTGGTGGTGGAAGAGCCTCAAAGCGTCGCCCACCACCAGCTGCTCGTCCAGCTCCTCTGCCTCGTCCGCCTCCTCCCTGCGGACCTCCACGGTCGAACCTCTGCCTCTGCCTGGGAGGTTCTTCACTTAACTGCTGATCATCAGCATGGCGGGTCAGACAGTCACGAGCCATGTGACCAATCCCGCCACAGGAGTAACACTGCCCACTCTCGGCACGCCTGGCTCTGACTCCACCCCGGCTTCCCCGTACTACTGGGCCTGAGTCGTGCAGTCGGCCACCGGTAGGTCTGGTCTGCCTGGAACCCTGAGTCATCTGTCGGCTACCTGCTGCAGATGACTCTGCCACGTGCCGCCCTGCGGTGAGTTGCTGTGCTGGTGTAGACTCAGCAAGGAAACTCTCGATCAGAAGTGCCCGCTCCAGTACTCCTGTCTGAGTCGGTATGCTGAGGGAGATCAGCGATGCCCTGATCTCGTGTCTCAAACCCTGCTCGAAGGTCCGGGCCCGGAAGAATGGGTCCCGTACCATGTCGGTCGAGTAGCGCGAGAGATCGGTGAACCTCGCCGCGTACTGAGCGACCGTCATGCTGCCCTGCCGCAGCTGTAGAAGCTCCTGGATGCGCACCGCTCGGAGGGTGGCCGGGACGAACTCAGAGCGGAAGAGGCTCTCAAAGTCTGTCCAAAGTAGAGATGCCTCATCGTGTACCTGGAGCATCAAGCTCCACCATCGTCCTGCTGCTGCGTGTAGTAGGCTCGCAGCGAGGATCACCATGAGGTCTGCTGGTGTCCTCACTAGCCTAAACACTCGTACTAATGCCTCCAGCCAGTCCTCTGCAGCCTGGGGATCCGTCTCCCCACGAAACCTGGGCGGTCGCTGGCGCTGAAACTCATGCAGTGCGCTGAGGCGACGTGCATCGTCAGCGGCTGCTGCTGGAAGCATCGGGGGCTCGGCGGGTAGAATTACCGCCGGTGCCACTGCTGGCAAAGGGCCCTGCACCGAGGCCTCGTCGCTCGGTGGGCTGTCGTCATGTTCGATTCTCGGAACCCTAGCTGGCTGTCGTCGCGGGGCCATCCTGAAAGAAACAACGTAACACGATCAAACGATTACACCTGGTGAGCTGACCTGGTTTGAGCTGTTTTAAGGGGAAAAACTTTTGTAAACACACACGCAATCAGTGTTTTCGTGCACAAAGTCGGAAATCAGTTGTCAGGGTCCTGGTGTATGGATACGTCGGCCGCCCGCACCAACACTGGACTCCCTGAACTGAAAACCACACTCGGTACTCTCAACACTATTGCTTCACAGAAAGAAACATCAGAGTTATAAGTTCTGCGGTAGAACCGAACTCCTCTGATACCAATTTGTCATGACCCGTCCTCGGGGCCCGTGCCGTGACTACCCCAAGCCCGCCTTCCATAGGCCAGGGGCTGGCGACTAGCACCAAAGGCGTAAAATCCCGATAACTGGGAAGGCATTGCCTTTATATAGAAAACAAGCACCACAGAGAACAAGCGGAAGTAAAACACTAAGTACAAAAAGAAGAACTGAAAAGCAAAAAGGGGCCGGAAATACAAGCCCAACTGTAAAGTACAACTCGAAAGGAAAAACAGCGACTGAAAAGTAAAGCTGCTACGCTGAGATGTCCACTGGAAATCCCACCTGAAGGGTGGGTACAGATAGCTCCTCTGCTCCTCGGGTCCCGCCATCCGCTCCGAGTATATCCCGCCCAGTGGTCCACCTCCGGGTACCGCCTCGTCGTATAGTCCACCTCCAGGTACCGTCCAGTCCTCGAACACTCGGCCTCTGTCAGCACTGTCCGTCGTCTGCAACCAACACAACGAGGTGCGGGCATAGCCCGTGAAGGGGTGAGTATAACGATACTCAGTAGGGACCCCGAGACCCTCAAGGTCTCACTAAACCAACAAGGATAACCACAAGAAGATCACAAAAGATAAACTCTACTTAGGTATATGCCCATACATATACCTAAGTTATCAAGTAACCCATCTCAATCATGAGGAAACACAAGGATTGGGAAAACGACGGATAACCACTACTCGGGTATATGCCCATACATATACCAAAGTTAGCAAGTGACCCATCTCAATCATGAGGTAAACACAAGGTCAAAAGTCTCAGCTCAAACCAGGATTTTCATTATCGAAACCGTAACTGCTGAAGAGCTCCGTCTCTAGAGTGTACAGTGGTCCTGTCACGACTCCGAGGCTGCCGCTCACTAACCTAGGACTGCTGAGGTACTCCTCCTGTCGAGTACTGCGGGTTTGCGGCCAACTACCTGGCGCTCCGTCCGCTGAGGGTCTGTCGCCAAATACCGGGCGCTACCCAGATAGCCTACTGAGGTACTCCTCCTGTCGAGTACCGCGGGTCTGCTGCCAACTACCAGGCGCTCCGTCCGCCGTGGGTCTGCCGCCAAGTACCGGGCGCTCCGTCCACTGGGCTAGTCGACTCACTCCTAGTCGAGTCGGTCAAGCAGTCGTCAGGTCTCAGCCGGCTACACGGTCTCCGTACTCTGCACGCTCGTCTCCGGGAGGGTCCGCTCCACGAGCTACTGGTGGATACTCCAAGTATCACAAAGTCCCACGAAGAAGTGTCTCAAAGGTCCGTCTCGTCACAGGGGTCTCAACGCAACAGACGGCGCGTCGATCGGACGCCCGGTCTGTGAGTTATTAGCCTTTTCGTCCCAGGGGCCCGGTTGGTTTCGAGTGCGAACCAATCCCGGCCGTATCTCAACTGTACCCCGAACTCCCATAGGGTATACTCATAGGGACCGTTACTAAACGTAACCACCAACGCCGCTGACGGCTCGTCAAGCGGACGTCCTGTCTGTAAGATATCAGCTTTTCCGTTCAAGGGGCCCGGTTGGATTTCGGGTACAATCCAACCCGGCCATACTCCGACTGCATCCAAAACTCGGGCGGAGTGTGTCAAAAGTTCCGTCTCATCAAGAGGAAGTCAACGAAACAGACGGCGCGTCAATCGGACGCCCGGTCTGTGAGTTATTGGCATTTTCGTCTCCGGGCCCGGTTGGTTTTTAAGGAAAAACCAACCCGACCGTACTCCACCTGCGTCCAAACCTCGGGCGGAGTATGCCAAAAGATCCGATTCACTAAGAGGAACGCAACGCGACTGACGGCGCGACAATCGGACGTTCGTGGCTCAAGATATGAGCGTTTCCGCTCCGAAGGCCCGGTTGGTTTCGCGAACGAACCAACCCTGCCGAACTCAAAGTAACCCGAAACTTTGAGTGCGATATACCGAAACGACCGTCTCGATCCAAGGATCGCGTTGCTGCAGACGGTTCGTCATTCGGAGGTCCGAAGCTCAAGTTATGAGCCAAAAACCAAAACAGGTTCGAAACGGGGGGTCCGGGTCCGGGCCGACCCGGCCCGACCCCCCCCCCCCCCCCCCCCGGGTGGCGCGGTGGCCGGCGGCGGCGGGCGGCGGCGGTGCGGCGGCCGGCGGCGGCGCGCGGCGGCGCGCGGTGGCGGCGCGGCGGAGGCGGCGGTGGGCCGCGGTGGCGGCGGCGGCGGGCCGCGCTGGCGGCGGCGGCGGGCCGCGCTGGCGGCGGGGTGCCGCGAGGCGGCGGCACGGTCGGCACGCGGGGGCTAAGCCCCCGCTTCTTCAAGGTCGGCGCGGCTATGCCGCGCCGTTTTGACAAATGGCCCCCCCTCCAGGGGGCCCGCTTCTTGGAAAACCGGGGGGCTGTTGCCCCCCCCCCTGTCACGGATGAACCGCCCCCCCTCTCTTAAAGAGGGGGTTTTATTTAAGTGGCCGGGGAATTAAATTCCCCGGTTTTAATGGTATCCGGCCGGCCAGCTGGCCGGCCGATTTTCTCTAACGGGACCGGAATTTCCGGTCCCCCTTCGGCTTCCGACGCCGGCGGCCCGGCCGCCGGTCTCTTCTTCCGCCGCGGCCCGGAACCGGCCGCGGTCTTCTCGTCCCGCCGCGGCCCGGAACCGGCCGCGGTATTCGTCGTCCGGCGCGGTGCGACGGCACCGCGCCCCTTTCGCCGTGCCATGATTCCTTCCAACGCGGTGCGACGGCGTCGCGTTCTTGAAGATTCTCCTCGGCGTAACGCGACGGCGTTGCGTAAATTAAACGCACGGTAAACCGCGTGGTGCGACGGCACCACGCCGCTTGCTTCCACCCGCAAGAACAAACAAGAACGTTGGAGGGGGTTCGACCGTGTTCGTACGGTCCGGCCCCCCTCACGTTAAATTAATAACGCAACTTTAAAAATAAACAACATCCTCACGTTAGTCATACGAACCACGAGCAAGAATGAGATAAATAAATATTAAATCAACATCCCCTACCTTGGGTACAAGATCGATGATTCGACTATGTCCGCGGAAGACGGCGTCGCGGAAGTCGGGCGTCGCGGTCGTCGTTCGTCAAATCCGTTGACGAAGAGGCGCGTCCGAAGAAGCACGTCGTTGGCGAATCCTTGTACGCCGACGAAGGTTTTTCCGAGGAAGGTGCGGTGTTCTCTCTCGTTGACACCGAAGACGAAGAAGAGCGGAGCGGCGTTCTCGATAGTCGCACGGTGACGGAGTCGTGGAATATCTGTGTCGATTCCTTTGACGTCGGAGGAAGAGTCGTTATCGAAGGCGTTCGTCGCGGAAAACTGTCGCGGAAGAGATGACGCGGAAGAAGTACGTCGCGTCGCGGGTACGGCGTCGCGGATGGATCGTGTTCTTCGGCGGAGAAGTTCTTCGTTGAAGAACGACGTTCTTCGCGTTCTTCGTTGAGTTTGAAGAAGAAGAGGAGGCTCTCCAAAAGCTCTCAAGGAGACAAACCAAACAACCCAAAATAAAATAAGACCACTTCTTATTTTATTATTACAAAACACATTAGAAGAATTTCAAAAGTTTGAAATTCAAAAGAGATAACTCCACATTTAACTCACTTATTTAATATACATGAATTGTATAATTAAATAGAAGTTAACTTGTCAAGTCATTAAGAGGGAGAGTGGGGAGTTGAAAAGGTGGGGGTTCGTGTGGGCCCCACCACACTTAATCCTCCCAAGGGAGGTTAAGTGGGTGTGGGTCCCACTTCCAACCTCCTTTGAGAGGTTTTAAGAAGTTAAAATAAAATTTGTTCTACACAAATTTTATTTAACTCAACTAAAACCCTCAAAAATTAACTTTCAACCCGCAACAAACGCAACGCCCGAAAAGGTCTCTTTAAGCGAAAATCGGCGCTGCGAGTTCATCGGTGCCCTCAGATTTCAATTCCGAGCACCGGATCAAAAGTTAGGAATTCCCGCTCGTTCGTTCACTGAACGTACCCGAGCCAAACTTCGGAAATTAATTCCGGGCACTCCGGGCCTCGGAATCAGGTGCCGTCTGAAACCGCATTTTTGTAAAATTCTAAAGAAAATTAAGAAAAAATTTCCCTTGAATTTTACGGGTCTTTACATTACATGTGTATTTTGATTTCTATGTTTTCTATGTTATAATGAATAGTGGTTTCTCTGAGATTTCACTTTTAAAAATCACTTTATAACTTTAAGGTGTTTAATAAAATGTTAAAAATGCCTTCCTTGCTTATAAATGAGTATTAAATGAGGATTTCACAGGAAAATGTGATTTAAAGTTATATTATTGATTTTTGTGCTGCTATTTTGTTCCTTGGATATTACTTTGTATTGGTTTTTGTTTATTTTGGCACATAAGAAACCTCAATTTGGTGGGTGACTATACTGGAATTACTCTAGCTCTAGGTGTAAACTAGATAGCGATAGTCTCTATTGAGAACACTAGGCTAACTTACCTTTTTAGGATCACATAGGTCGACTAGTGTTCACGAGGGAGTCCTAGTAACCTTTAGAACTTATCGGTTAGATCTCTTTGCATGTGTCTTGTATTATACTTGAGTTGATGTATGATAACATTCCCACATTTGTTCAATTTATGATGATGCTGATTATACCATGTTTCCCTATATTTCCTATATACTTCCTTGTTTATATTTTATTTCCTTTGAGCTTGTATTATTTAAAGATACCAAATTTTTTCAAATAGAATTGCTAACAAAAATGGAAAGGTATTTCAAAATGAATTTCAAACATGGACTAATGATTTTCATTGTGAAAAGTGTTATATATGTATTCATAGTTTTATCCTAATGGTATTTTCCTCACACCTTTGATTTTCCATTGGGCATATACAAACTTGGTTTTTATGATATAAATAAAGGAAAGGGATCATGTGGTTTAGTTAATCTTCTTGATTCTCATCGTCCTTCTATGATGATGTAGTGATGTTGATCATGGTTTACGAGGAGTTGAGTGCATGTGGAGTGTTTTGGAATCCTCAGTGATTTTGGGTTATGATATATTGACTTCTGCACCCTTGATCTCATTTTGGTATTTTTTTATATATATGATTTTGGTTATCATTTTTTATATTTACAGTGTGATGTTTATGAGTTATAGTTTAATGTTGTTGCTTATACTATTTTTATATTCTTTATATTTTGATACTAATTATTTTATGGCATGGATATCCCACATATGGATGTGTCAAGATGAATTTATGGGAGGAATCAATGTATTGTGATTATTAGATTCTCTGAGTGAAACCACTCCCAAAGGTTAAATTTTGATACCCTAGTGATTTTTTTCATGTCCATGGTGATTAGAAATGTGATTCCGGACTTATAAAGGAGTGGTTCAAGTTACATGTTAGTTTTACCCAAGATAGTTCATTAAAAAATTGTATTATATCCCTATTGTTATTAGAGGTTTAAAGGTAGTATGTAGATAGGGTTGTCGTAGCTCGAGAGGTAGGCTTAGGGGAGTGTGTAACCATATATTTTCACGTCTAACCTCAAGTTTCCTTGTGTGGTTAGGATTTGTTTCTTGGATTTGATCATAGTTTTGTATTTTTTGGATGAGATTTGATGTTTTTTTATTGGTTATTATTTTCAGGATGAAACTATGTGTTGTTTTTGGAAATTTTGAGTACTGGGGTGAATTGGGGAATAAAAAAAGAGGTGCTTATTTTAGGAACATAGTTAGTAGAAACCATGAGGAACCTATGTGATCAGGTCAAAAATCCATCCAATTCAATTTTTCATGGTTGCCACTTGGATTTTAAAACCATACTACTAAACTGTGTGCACTAGGAAAATGCTTAAATTTTCAGTATTTTTACCCCTTTGGTATTTGTAATTAATGTTATTGTTGTTATTACTCATTTTAGTGTAATTTAATGGGTTTTTTGATTGAATTGATTATTTTTGAATATGAATTTTGTATTAATTATGTTTTATGTCATTTTTTGAAGGGCCATTCCTCCTAGATTGACTTATAGGAACCATTTAGAGGAATCCACAGAGAATACATTGCAGGATAATCCTTTTTTGGAAGGTTATGATCAGTGGTTTTGGGACTCAATCCTACTAAATAATCTCTATGAAGATATTTATTAGACTAATTTCAATTAGATATTTAGAAAACAATTTTAACCCAAGAATTTAATATTGTATAAATATAGGGAGTTCATGAAACTCAAGTTAAAAAACCACTCTGTTATGGAATATTTCACTCAATTTACTAATCTAGTTCATCTTTAACCTGATATTTTCACGAATGATTATTTAAAGGCACATAGATTTGAAATAGGTTTAACATCAGAAATCATATCTAGGATCATTCTTATTTTTCTTCTGACTTATTCATTGGTAATGGAAAATCCGGTGATGGCCGAGGTGGACATGAAAGTTTGAATGGTATGAGTGGTACCCCAATTACAACATGAGGTAGTCAGAGATCTTGTTTAGGTTAAAATAGGAAGCATGATGAATCTTTTTAGGGTATTAGTGGTAATGTTAAGTGTTCAAAATTTTCTTCTAGTTCATCTTATAAGTAGAATACTAGAGTATGTTATCAATGAAGGAAGATAAAATATATGAAGAAAGTCTTAAAAGAGGCTCTGAGGAATTTCCATCTATATGGACACATGTGGAATCTACAACATTGTTTTAGGTTCTCTCCTCAAGGAAGTAGGGTGGGTTCTTTTCATATTAGGGGTTTCTAGGTGCAGTATGCAGAGAAATTGGTGGGGTCTTACCCTTAGGTGAAATAAGACTCCCATCCTATAAGTAAGACCTAGGGTGGACCCAAATATCAGTTTTTATATGTGGTAGATCATGTTCTAAAGGAGTAGGAGGTCAAGCTAGTGACCATTAGAGGTTTGATTTTTATTGTTGTATTGAAGTCTTTGATTTTTTTTAACATAGGTGTATCTCATTCATTAATTTCATTTAAATTTGTTAATTCTTTTGGGATTCAACCGAAGCTGATTCCATATGTAATGGATCTTTCCACTCTGTTGTGAAAGAGGAAGGAGTAGGGATTTATGTGTTCTGAGTCCTATGTTGTGATTTCTAACTTAGAGTTCACATGGTAATTCTTCATCCCTGACCTATAATTTTTTAATCTTATAACTAGAATGGAATAAATGATCATCTTAGAATCCCATATTGATAGTTATCACTACAGGGTTCAATTTCTTTCTCTTAATGGGAACACCCATGTATTTCAAGGTTAGTGGATTCCTAGGTCAGGGAGATAAGGACCAATTTTTTGAAATATCATAGTGATTTCATGAAAGTTTCTTGGTTTTACCTTTCATTATATTGAGCATAGTTCTGTTGGACAACTTTCAGTGGTGGTAGATAGGTATCCCGAAGTTATTCCTAATGAATATTTAGGGTTTCTACCTCTGTGGGAGGTAGAGTTCTCTATTTAATTACTTAATGGAATGATAATCATCTATTTACTATATTACCAGATGGATACTACTAAGATAAATGAGTTAAAGGATCAATTGTAGGATTCTAATGGAAATGGATTTTTTTGAGTGGGTGTGTCACCATGGGATCAACAGTTATCTATTCAAAGAAGGTGGGTGAAAGTATTTAATTATAATACCTTTACCTTTTTGGATATTCCTCATGCCCATTTTTAGGAACACTTTTAACTTTTTTTTGTTATAACTTCGTTGGGGTTTTTTACTTTGGATTTTTTAGGTGAAATTGGAGAAATTTGAAAGTGCATGGGGCTGTTCATGGTTGGATAATGTTTAGTAAAAACCATGTAGCCTGCCCTTGGAAATTATTAACCATATTTCGGAGAGACAAGAGGTGGATCACGGTTGGTGCACGGTTTGGCCAAACTGTGCGGACTCCCACCCCAAATTGTGCACCCTCAAACAGAGGGGGTTTGCATGGTTGGTGCATAGTTTTTCAAACCGCGTGTCACTTAGGATTATCTATATTTCCCCTAAGTAGAGGCACATGATTAAGGCACATAATTTGGAAAACCATGCACCTCTCCCCAAGAAACCATGCATGTACGATTTAATTCGCACAATTGTTTTTATAAAAAATTCTTGAACCTCGTGATTTTAACCTCAAATCACCCAAGATTAGACATAAACACTTTCATTTGATTTTGGGAGCTCTTGAGAGGATTAAAATTATCTAAGAACCTGTTTATTGATGAATTAAAGATCTTATTGAAGGATCATCTCCTTTATGGTATGTGATTTCTTCCCCGATTGGTTTCCTCTCTCTCTCTCTCGTCTCTCTTTCCTGATGAAGAGGAATGATCTTTCCCCCATAGGTGATTTTTTAGATTTAGGTTTTGATAGATCTTATTACTTTGGTTCTTGATCTTAGGTATTCATCCCAAATCTCCCACTCCATTGTGAATTCAATTTTTCTCCATCAATTTTGAAGATTGTGGGTTAGCGAGCATTTATCTATGACATTGTGGCCGGTGGTCTAGTTTTCAATTCCCCTACTCTTGATTTTCATTGCTTGTTTGTAATTATGAAATTGAAATTTTCACATTGGGTAATTGAATTCTAAATTGAATTAATTAATTGGTTTATTAACAATAAAATGAAATTTATGGAATAATGAGATTATGAAAATGATTTATTAATGGAATTTTGAAATTGATATCAACACATGGGGTTTGATGATATGATTTGAAATGATAATTTATAATTTATTCATGGTTGATAAATGAAATTATGAAATGAGTTAAATAATTATTTATGGAAATAGTTGATAAATGGTTGGAAATATGGAACCATGCAATGTGATATTTGTGACTAAGTTATAGGACATGGACTGGTGATCCAAATAACCATGGGCTGTAAGTATTCCACTCTTGGCCCCCAATATATTTATGTATTGCATGTGATCACTGAGTTTTGGGATATGGAATTATACTCCAAATACACACGGGGTGCCAGACTGCTTCTCTAGGCCCACATTCTATCACTGTGAAATTGGAGTTTGTTGACACTCATTTCTGTCACAGAGTCCAATGAATGAAAAAAGGGAATAAATTAAGCACAAAGAGGTTCACCCTTTGAAGAACATCAAAAAAATTGACGAATGCATGGACTAGGAGCCCATTTGGAGTGAGGCGCTAAAGTTACTTGCATGCCGCGCAAGTCACTTGCACGCCACCTAAGGGTCGTGAATCTCACTTGCATGCCCTATTTGATTTTTTTCCCAAGGAGCAAGGTGACCTATAAATAGCCCCTGTGGGCCCCCATTTCACGGACGGATTTTCCAAAAGTCAAATTCAAGCTATGGTTGCCCACATATTCAACTCAACTCTTCTGAAAGCTTATAAGGTAACTTTTTACCTAGAATGGAAGACTTGAAGGAGTAGGATAAGACCTAAGTGTTTATAATTCATCAAAACTTGCGTGCCTAAGTATCCAGACCTCCTTAAAAATGGAAACACTTGCACGCCGCCCTACCCTTTAGATGAAACTTGTGCGCCACCCTTTTGGAAATATCTTAGGATAATACTAAAGGATTGAGTTAAGTCTCGCCCAAGTATTACCCTACAGATTCTTCATTTCCCAGGTGAACCCATGCCGCACAAGTACACTTGCATGACCAAGACTTGATCGCCAAATTACTTGCGCGACCTACACTCGCACGCCAAATTAATTTGTGTGCCTCTCTCCCATTCACCTCTCCTCTTCAAGATATTATCCCTAAAACCCCTTTTAAAATCGATTTATGGCATGGTTCCTTTGTTTTCTTCCTTATATGAAAGGAGTTCTGTGAGAACCTCTCCCAGAACCTCATGACTTACAAACTTTATGTCACTGCGATTAGAGGTTTCCTCCATATAACATCATCCTTTAAGATGAGAAGATCTTTTGATTTAGGGAATCATCATCTAGAGTAAGCCCCAAGTCCCCTTAACATGGGCCTCCTTCTTAGGAGTAAACCCCAAGTCCCCTTAACCTGGGCCTCATTCTCAGGAGTAATCCCCAGTCATAATTTCCTTTAACATTGGGCCTCCTTCTCAGGAATAAGCCCCAATCAGAATTCCTTTAATTTGGGCCTCCTTCTCAAAACTAAGACCCAAGTTATAAGTCCTATTTAATTTGGGCATCCTCCTTAGGAGTAAGCCCTGGGTTCAAACTTCAAATCTCTATAATGTACAAATACCTTTATGGACCATGATCCTGGGATTATTTCCTAAAGTAAGTCCTGGTCTTCATCTCTTTTTGGGCAGTCATACATATGTAAGCCCCACATCATTTCTTGTGATTGCATATTTCATGGAACAATCGTCAGGTTTACTGATACCTCTTGTTTCTCACATTGAGTATGACTCATGTGAGCTTAGAGTGTAAAAGTAATCACGACATCTCTTTGTGGGCTGTTAACCATGCATAACCCCATATTTCTTCACCCAAACTACATGGACTTTTGATCTCTGCCTTAAAAGTATAGTACTTAGGAAGCCTTTCTAAGGTTCAAGAAAATATTTAAATAATTCTTTTCCATCCCATATGACGTTAAACTATATCCTTCTTATCAAACTATGTGGGTTCTGATTCCTTTTTAACAAGGATATATAGGTAGCCCATCTGCGGGTACGATCCCAACTCTGAAATAATCCATGTCTTTCTGAATGAAAATAAACTTCAAGTGCCCCACTGAGTGGCTTTAAAACTAGTATGGTCATCATAATGACCAAGAGATTTCTATATAATGTATTGAAGGATACCATTGAATAAGAATCTCTAATACATATGGATGATTCTCCATTGATGACGAACCTCAAATACATATAAAAGATTCTCTAAATCCCATACATATCAATCATTGATTGTAAAATCTAAAGGAAAACTCATTTTCATGATTGGTGAATTAATAAGGATTCGTGAACATAACTTAAATCTATAAGAGAGTATCAAAGTAGGAAATAATTCCCCCAAAAAGGTGTGATGAGCCTGACCTCACATCCTCTCGACCAATGCAAATTCTTAAGCCTCATCGGTCCATAACTAATGAGCACCTACCATTGGGAAGTAGGTCCAAATAGATATAGAATCATTGGGTGTTTCCAGTTCTAAAAATAAACTCGTTAGTAACCGATTGGAAAATTTAAACCTTAAAAAAACAAGGTCATCCCCATTTCCAGACAAAACAAAAAAAATGGTGAACCCGACGTGAATATTTAACCAAGTTAAATGATGTTTAACTTATTTTTTAGGCCCCTATTAAACTCAACTTGAGGGACAACAAAGCAATCAATAACATATGTTCTCATAAAAAAGATGTAGTCTTGCCAAAATTATCTTGATTATGTCTTCTATATCAAACAAGAACTCTTTTACAAGATCTCTCTGCAACACAAAATATCTTCTTTAAGGTTCACACCTATGAATGCCTCGGCCGCTACTCATGCTGGATCCTCGTCCGCTCTAAGGACGACATCACCTACTCAGCATCTTCAACGTTTGGTCTCAAATGCATTGGTGAGGGAATACCGTCAACACAGTACCATCCCGACTCTGGAGGCCGCTCTACAATCCCTCCAAGTTAACAACTCACCCTGGTTTTCCAAACAGCGATGACCAGTGGTCAAGAAGAAGGTGGTTCCAACCACCGCCTCCAACCATTTAAGGTCTTTATCCCCAGAATGCAACAACTAGTCCCTCCCATATTATAGGGAGGTGAATAAAGAGGTCACTCAAGGCCTCATTTCAAAAATACAGGAGTCCTTCCTGAGGACTCCCACCAAAAATTGCCGCTAGACTCGTGCGATAGTGCACCCTCAACATGATGGGGGTATCACCTCTAGGTGTTCGTCTCAAGTTCCTCAGACCCGAGCATACAAGAAGAACCGTCAGAGGTGAAATTAGGCCAATAGAGAGAAGGTTTTTACCTCTTCCCCCTCTGGAGAATTCCATCAACCTAACTTGATGGAAAACAAAGAGAAGGCATATACACCCGTCCATCCTAATTTCACTGCCCAGCAGACTCGTCTGGTAGTAACACACCAATCCCACCAGAAAATTCCGGCAGAGTACTATAGGTAGGAAAATACACCTGTTTATAAATCATCAGCCAGTCAGTAGTCTCATCTGACTGCATCCAAAGAAGCCCTCCAACCAAATGTGGTGACCACCTGTAAACATGCTCATAAACCTACTTACACTCATCAATTCTGCCAACATTCTCGTCTGCCAGTATTGAAGGAAATTCATCAATCATATTCAGTGGAGAAAAATCAGCAGGAACATACACCTACAATTCATCAAGCTAACCAAAAGTCTCATTTGTTAGCACCCAGATATGTCAATTGGAAATATCCAATGACAAACAAGAGGTAGACAGAAATTTATTCCCCCACAGATGAGTACTGTCAGAATTCACTAACAGGAAAAGGAGGATAGGATCAGTAACACACACCTAATCCAAACACGGAATGGACGTATAGTCCCATTCCGGAAGCTGAATTCACCAAGAACATTCTGAAAATGGTGAAAGAGAAGAAGAAAATCCCTGCCCATATTCTAGATACCTGTCAGAATATTATAACAACTTCAGTGACATCACGGGGAAAGAAACATAAATCTATCCCTATTAGTGGAGTGACTCATCAACATGTCACCCTGGAGGAGATACACACCTTTTTTTAGTCCAGGAGGGTCATGGGGCATACTCCCAAATGTCATACACAGAATAAAGTCGGGCACATACACCTGATTTAAATGGATATAGTCAGCCTAACCTAACCATTTCTCCTGAGTAGGCACATACACCTGACCATAATAACCACTTTCATCAACAAGTGGTTTCCAAAGTGAGTACGAAGGCGTCCAAGAAAAAGACCCATCTAGCACAGTTAAAAAATCAAGATCCAATCTACAATAAGGCCTTGCTCAAGGATGGAGTTCTTGAAGCCCTCAGACAATTATCTGTTACAACTCAAGATTCTAATCTCTCATTTCCAAATTCTAGAAATAACAATAATAATTTTGAAGGTCTTCATCAGAAACCTCCTCATGAAGGCTTGCTTCACGACAATTTGATCAATCTCGAAGCATCATCTTCAGATGAGAGCCACGATAACCCTCTGTGTGGCCATAAGACCAAGGATCAAAAGGTTTTATCTTTTGATGTAACCCACCATGGTGGTCCTTCCCATGATGATGAATTTATCTGTGAAAGTCCTATCCATAGTAGTAATTTGCATTGAATGGAAAATTCTTCAATGGAAAATGTAGTAATGAGAAAGACCTCCTCTCTTGAGGCACTTGCAGATGCGAATCCAGTCATGTCTGATGCCTTACTGCTAGCAGGTGAAGTAATTTCTCAATAAGAAGATAGCCCGAGGTGTAGGTAATTCTCCGAACCACCCCTGGGTCATTCATCTTCTAATTTGACAAATTAATTCTCTACCAATATTGTTGAATCTGATGAAGCAACAAATAAGAACCATCTTTGGTCCAATCAGGTTGAAGAATCTTCATCAAATGACAAATAGGAAGTGCTGAATATGAGAAAAAATTTGGAGAAAGGTGAAATGCCAGTAATGTTTTGGCCTTTGGCTGACTCTCAGTATGATATTCTAGAAACGTTGACAGAATATTGTATTCATGATATTCATCTCAACATATGGAAAACTCTTTGTTACTTAAAAGAGAAAATATTACCTTATGATGAATATTAAAATCATGTTAAGGTAATAGAAGGGTTGCAACGCCAAATTGACTTGGCATCTCTCTCAGTTTTTCGACATCCAAAGGTTGAAAAGCAACAGAGAGACCTTCAGCGTAAATGCCTTGGAACATTAAAAATGGTGTGCCGGTTAATTACCAATGCCCCATCTAGTATTCATATCAGGTGATGAGGTGTTCATGGAGAATTGCATTTCACTATGCTCTCCAGTCAACAAATCCCGCCAAAATTGGTCTCATGCAGTGTTATTTCCCATGGATGGCCACAACTAACTGGTTTTGTGTGTAATCAAAGGCTTTCTCAAGAACAGGCCTCAACTAGTTCTTCCCAAATTCAGGCATATAAAGAACAGGTTGTTGAATTACTCTTGAATCAAGCAAATGAGAATATTGAACAGGCTTCTTGTTTAGATCATGCACATCATCAGGTGACAAAGGTGTCAGAAATAATCCAACGGTCATCTGAGCCAGGTGATTTGAGAGGATGTCGGATGATGCTTCCATCAAATTTCTGGACTAAAATCTGCAAAATTAGGAGAGATTTTAAGAAAGTTTCAGATGTAGCAGCTCAAGAGCCACATCATCTTTCCAGGCTGGGGAATCTTTTAATCCAACCCTCGGGATCAATATAAAGGATTTGAGGAGTTGAGCAGAAAAAATAGGAAGATCCCCAGTCCATTGGACTGGGGACTTTTTCAAATTCTCAATCTCTTCCTCAGTGAAAGTCAATATTCTCTTGATTAAGGAAGAAGCCACAAGAGGAATGAAGAGATGAATTATCAGGAAATTCCCTCCAAATTATGGTTCATCAAGAAGTTCCTAAGGGATCAACCAAACAAAATGAAATGTCTCATAAAGGACATGGAAGAAGACAGTATCGCAGAAACGCTGACAGAAGGGCTGCAATGCGTTATGCATCGATAAATGTCATCAATGCCATTGTCACTAATCCCCCAAAACAAGAGGCTCACTCAGATGAATCATATGAAGAAGTTCTTGTTCAAGAGGTTGTATACACAGAAACAAATTAAGGAGGTGTGCATACCAGAAGCCAGAGGGTTTCCCAGGGGCAAGCCATTCCTTCAGGTAATACCCTTCCATACTCCATAAAGGCATATGCCAAGGAAAATGGTAAAATTCAAGTTACATCCCACCCTACCTCTGGAGAAGGCCAATCACTCTCATTAGAGGAAAGGTTTGCATAGAAATAAGAATAAATGAAGGAGTTAAGGAGGTTAAATAAAGAACTACTTCAAGGTAGTATTCCTCCTAAGCATGATGAAGTTAATCAATCAAGGGAATTGTTGCAGCTATTGGGATGGATCAAGAGTATCCCCCTTTACAAGTACACCCTCACAGGTTCAATCCTATGGGTCATATGCGACAGCAACCGGCAATACTACCATCAGCGACAGTACCGGTCGCCACACCCATCCAAACTCTATTTATTGCACCTGCTCAAGTCCAAGATCAAACGGATGTTTCTCAAGCATTAATGAATACCATTGAGTCATTAATAGCTCGGTTGGAAGATATGGAAGGATGAAGTGCACTAGTTCAACCGGAAAAGAGATATTAACCTGAATGGGTGGATGTATTTACTCCCCCATCAAATTTTGCGAATACCACATTCCCAATTTTTAATGGTTCGGGAGATCTAGAACAACACTTAACACATTTTTTTATCGTTGTGATCCTATGATGGGAACTCCTCAACAACAAGAAGCAGTTAAGCTCAGGTGTTTTGTGCAGTCATTACAAGGACCTTCTTTTGTCTGGTATACAAGTTTTAAATCTCAGTCAATTACTGGGTGGGAAGATCTCCGTCAAAAATTCCTTCTTCAATTTAACTCAACATTTCCAAAGATGAAATTTTTTGATCTTACCTGTTTTAAACAAATGGGAAATGAAAGAGTTTTGGATTTCATTATGTGTTGGAATGGATTAACATATTCCTTAAGTTTAGCACTCCCTCAAGAAGAGTTGCTGCCAATATATGTGGCAAATCTGCGTGATGAATTACGCACACCATTGATCCCTATGAAATACATAGGAGGGTTTCGAGACCTTACTTCAATCACTTAGCAGATAGAATACTCTCTTATAGAGACTAGGGATAAAACTCATGTAATTCCATCAGCTCCAGGAATGAGAATAGGGAAAGTATAGATTTCTATAGTTACACTTAAACAAGCACCTATACCTGCTTCCACTTCAAAACCTTCATCATATCGAAGGGCTCCACCTACTGAGAATCAACAACAATGGCTGCCTCATCAAGATGATCAAAGAGATCAAAGGTGGAAACAATTTGAGGATTTAAATAACAAAGTTTATTCTTTCCAGAATGAACAAGTTCCTGGTTACTTCATCTCGGCTCTAGAAAAAAATCTGGTTCAGTTTCCAAGGCCCAAAAGGCCAAACAATGAAGGAGATGAATACCTCTCCAACTATTTCCTATTTCATCAGATGTTGGGGAATCCCATTCAGGAGTGTTTTGTCTTTAAAGACCTCCTTCAAAATATGGTGGACTCTAGACAAGTAAAACTGAAAGGTTCTTCAGTCCAGGTAGCATGTGTTACTACTACTGATCCAGAGGAAGAAGGCAAGTGGCATGAAGTCAAAAGTAAAAATACACAGAAATATGATGATTGGATGGTCGGGAAAACAATCAACCGAACTCATACCATTTTACAAACACAATTGAATCAACCAATTGTGTCTTCTGCTATTTATACCACATCAAAACCCCCTTCATCAGAAGGAAAATCCTCAAAGAATCGGTGTAATTTGAAGAAATAAGGGTAGTCAGAAGAAGATGAGCTCATGTCAAAGCCTAAGTTGTCTTTGACTCTAGAAGATTTTATGCCATCTACTTCAAAAGCACGAGCACCGCCCCACCAAACGGCACAGCCTGAACTGGTTCATTAGGCAGAATCTTCATTATATGAAGAATTGATCTTTGGTTCTATTAACATGATTCATTTAATGGATCCCTATGCCAATGACAGTTCCGATCATGATGAGCCTAAGTTCCCTGTATCTAACAGAGGAATTAGAGGTAGAGACAGAGGTTTAGGATATAGGGGAAGAAGTGGATATTCCAGAAGCCACTATTTCAATACTACCCCTGCTAGAACTTTATATGCATAAGAAACTCATTGAAAATCCCTTCAGCGGGATCAACAGGAAAAAGAAAGTTCTTCCACACATGGCAGATTCAGTCCTGACACAGTTATTTTGGAGGACCGGTTAGAGGTTATACCTTCTTCCTCTCAGCAAATAGATATACCTAGTCAGTCTAATATACCAATTCCAGGAGTGTTTCTAATTCCTACCCTGATACGGGATGCATCTACTACCAAATCATTAAATTCTAAGGCACCTGAAAAACCACATTTTCATGTTGGGAAACACAGACCTTTGGAAGAAAAAGTATGATGTCTTGAAACATTTGGCCCAAGTACCATCCAAGTTATCAATTCTGGATTCTTTGAATCTATCAAAATATCTTCGGGAGGTGCTTATTGAGGCTTTGTCAAGTCCTCAAGAATTCGAAACTGAAATTGCTACGGATGAGGTCTACCGTATAGAGAATGATCCTACAAAATGCCATGCAATGATATCTTTTATAGATGAAGATGAAGATGATGTTGTACATGGACATATCAGACCTTTGTATCTATCTGGAAAAGTCTATGACATAGACATCCGACGAGCTTTCATTGATAATGGCTCCGGAGTCAACCTCATTCATATTCGTACACTTTGTCGATTGGGCCTCACAGAATCTGATTTATCTCCTTCTACTTTGATGTTGAAAGGATATTATAATAATGAACAAGAAACTATGGGCAAGATTACTCTCAGAATTTAGTTTGGAGACCTTGTGTCTAATTCAGATTTCATGGTTGTTTGTTAGGACACAACCTTCAACATTTTTCTTAGAAGACCTTGGCTACATCAACATGCGGTCGTACCTTCATTATACCATCAATGTCTCAAATATTGTTTCAATGGTCAAATTGGTACATTGTATGGTTTCAAGGCCCCATTCAAAATGTGTGAATCTCAATACATTGAGGTAGAATTTTATCACATGGAGGGAAAGGAAAAATCCACGGCAAAAAAGGTCACCAAAATTAATGCTCTAAATGGTTTGGAAAGGATTTTAGTAAACCCATTCATACATGTGAGTACAGATTATGTGTTTCCTATTAGTCAAATTGATAGGATAGACCTAAAACCAAACAATCTTATGGAAACTTCCATAAAGTCAATTACGAAAACCAAGCCAGATAGCATGGGGGAAATTTTTGATTCACCAAGCAGTGACGAAAGCTTAAATGGAGATGTCTTCATTTCGTCTGCTGAAATTCAGAAATTCTATAATTCATCAACCAGTACAGAAGAAGTTATAGAAATACCAGAGGAAAACCATGATGTCGATTCTCAATCCATCATCTCCTCTCTATCACTCTAGGAAGACCCTTCATCATCAATAGGGTCAGAAATGGAAGCCTCTTCTTCAAGATGTTAAAATTTTAACTTCTCCCCTAACCATGGAAATTCTGCTTCGTCATCTACTATGCAAGTAGAAATAGAATAAGTAACACACATTGAAGAAGAAGAGGAAGATCTCAGGGATGCTCCTCCATCATTTGAAGATGGTATCTCTACCACTATGGATGAACTCAGAGAAATAAATCTGGGTACAAAAGAAGATCCACGCCCCACTTTAATTAGTATAGCCATGACTCTTGGAGAGAAAGATATGTATACTTCATTTCTAAAGAAAAATCAAGATGTATTTGCTTAGAATTATACAGAAATTCCAGGTCTTGATCCCGATGTTTCCACTCATCATTTGGGTTTTCTAGAAGAACATCGAGGATTCAAGCAAGCAGCAAGAAGAACACACCCAACTTATGCCTCCAAAATTGAAGCTGATGTTGATAAGCTTATCAAGGCTTACTTTTTCATAGAAGTTAAATATCCCAAATGTCTAGCTAATATTGTCCCTGTGAAAAATAAGAATGGACAAATTAGGGTTTTCATTGACTTCAGAGATCTTAATCGGCATTGTCCCAAGGATGATTTTCTAGTTCCAATCACAGAACTCTTAATTGATGCAACAACTGGATAAAAAGATCTTTCCTTCATGGATGGTTACTCTGGGTACAGTCAAATAAGAATGGCCCCAGAATATGAGGAGTTTACAGCCTTAAGATATCCTCAAGGTGTGTTTTTCTATTGAGTAATTCCCTTTGGCCTGAAGAATGCAGGTGTAAGATATCAACATGCCATGCACCATATCTTCAAACCCATTTTAGGGAAATTTTTTGAATGTTATGTGGATGATTTGGTGGTTAAATCCAGACAACGTTCTGATCACTTGGCCTAGAAGTCCCCCTGGGAGCACATGGTGTGATATGGAATACCATGGTCTTTATTCACATTAGGTTTATAACAAACGCATGATGTGTATCCCTCACTATGGTTCAAGCTCTACGACCTTAAACTGAGATCTTCCATGCTCTCATCCTGCATGACGTTAAACTGTATTTCAAGAACTATTTGTGGCTTGATTATCATCCTAATGAGATACATAGTGACATCCATAATCTCAATTCAGGACCCAGCTGCAACATTATACAAATAATATTCATGGTCTCCATAACCCTTTTATTGACTTCTGGTTTCAAAATATCTGATACCTACGTGTTATTTTTCCTAACTATGGAACACGTGCCCTTAGGTGGCCTTGCATAAGTTGTCTATATAACAGACCTGTCAGCCAAAAGATGCTACTATTTGACTATGCAGCCTATGCCTCAGTTGGCTCTGCATAATTCAACCTCCACAATGGGTTTTTCAAGTAATGGTAACTTCATTCTTAGGAGAATCCTCTTTTGTCCCTATTGGTCTTAATGGCGACACGTAAGAATTTGTAAAAAAACTGTCATCATTAACATATTTGTTTCATACTTTTTTTCATGATCTGAAAGTATTCAAGTCTATGGTTTATATTTTCCTCCTTCTCTATATGTTCATAGAAATATGAAATAACCTTGGACCACTTGACCATATGACGTATAATGTTTCTATCTCCGGTTTTAGTCATATGATTTAAAACCACAGATACCCTTTTTCTTACGTTTGGTTCAGACCTTCGTAGAATTTACTTCCTCCAATTCTTTGACAATTCTGATTGGAAATATCCTCTCCATATTAAAGTACCTTTCTCCATAACGTAGACTTTATGCTTTGGAAAATTTGAATCTCCATAAAAATTTCTTCAGATTTTAGTAATAGAAAGTCAAATTTCTGAGAGTTCTTTTGCCCGACTATGCAGCACGTGCCCTTAGGTGGCCTTGCATAAGTTTTCTACATAATAGATCTGTCAGTTAAAAGATACTACTATTTGACTATGCATCATATTCTCTAGTTGGACCTGCAAAATTCAGCCCCCATAACGGGTTTGTCAAGTAGTGGTAACTTTATTCTTAGAAAAGACTTCATCTAATGCCTTTTAGCTCTTTTCCCATGTCATTCCTCAGATTCAAAATTTCTCAAGTCACAGTTTACAATTTTCCCCCTCCATACTTGAATATGGTAATACGTTTCCAAAAAAATTATCAAGAATTAATTCAATATCATCAATTCGATCAAATCTATTCGACCTTAAATATTAACCTTTTTATAGTCGAACATTCATGAATTTAAACTGCCAATAACAAAAGACATGGTACTCATTAAATTGGGAACCAATAAAGGGTACTATGAACAAAAGTCAAGTCCCAGCTCACTAAACGTACATTTTGTATGATTTAGGCAATATTGAGAAATTAAAAGATGAAAAGTTTATGGGGTTGTTTATATAACCCTAGTAAAAATCAAACTATGTTTACTAGGCCCATTGGCTTAGGTAAAAATAAGAGAAATTATCAAGAAAATGAAGGTACATATCATTGAATATGAACTGTTTTTCATTGATGAACAAGATTAGAAGAACATCCACAGACTAGAGTCTCTTCTCTTTTTTTTTCAGAAATTACTAAAGACTTTCAACATGATTTCTCATCTGTTTCACAGTATCCTGAGCTTCATCAACAACCACTTGAAGTTCATTTACTCGACCAGCTTCAATCTCTTTATCTCAACGAAGTGCTTCTTTGGAATATTTGATGGATTTTATACCATACGCTTGGACTTATTACAAAAAATTATGAAGATGGTCAAGATCCCCAATAGCAGAATATAGCTCTTGCTGAAGGTGCAACTGCTGGAAAATCTTCTCCTTGATCTTCTGCTTCAGTTCCTTCAGCTTTGCAGCATGATCAGCCTCAGCTCGGGACACTACAGTCTAAAATTCACTAATATTGGTCAGTAATCTAGTTCTAATAAGGTCTTGATGACACCTTTTCTCTTGATACCTCATTAGAATGACTTTTTTCACTACAACATGGATTTCTTGATATCCAAAACCGCCACACCCCAGCATCTGCACGCCGAACTTGCACACCGCAGACCCTTGATTTCTCCGACTTTACCTCAGAGTCAGATCCTCTTTCCATTTTAGATCCAACTCTGAGGGGGGACTTTTGTTGATGCTCATTTCCATCACAGAGTCTAAATAATGGAAAATGGGAATACCTTAAGCACAAAGAGTGTCACCCTTTGAAGAACATAAAAAAAATTGATGAAGGCATGGACTAGGATCCCATTTCAAGTGAGGCGTGCAAGTTACTTGCGCACCGCGCAAGTCACTTGCACGCCACCTATGGGTCACACATCTCACTTGTGCGTGCCCTATTTGATTTTTCGCCCAAGGTGCAAGGTGACCTATAAATAGCCCCTGTGGGCCCCCATTTTAGGGATGAATTTTCCAAAAGTCAAATTCAAGCTATGGTCACCCAAGTCTTCAACTCAAATCTTATGAAAGCTTTTAAGGTAACATTTTACCTATAATGGAAGACTTGAAGGTGTAGGATAAGACCTAAGTGTTTAGAATTCGTTAACACTTGCGCGCATAAGTATCCATACCTCCTTAAAAATGGAAACACTTGTGTGCCGCCCTACTCGTTCGATGAAACTTATGCGCCGACCTTTTGGAAATATCTTAGGATAATACTAAAGGCTTGAGTTAAGTCTCGCCCAAGTATTACCCTACATATTCTTCGTCGCCTAGGTGAACCCATGTCGCGCAAGTACAATTGCGCGACCAAGACTTGTGCTCCAAATTACTTGTGCGACCTACACTCACACACCAAATTCATTTGTGTGCCTCTTTCCCGTTCACATCTCCTATTCAAGATATTCGCCCTAGAACCCCTTTTTAAAATCGATTTATGGCATGGTTCTTTTGTTGGATTCCTTATGTGAAAAGATTTCTATGAGAACATCTCCCAAAACCTCATGACTTACAAACTTTATGTCACTATGATTAGAGATTTCCTCCATATAACCTCATCCTTTAAGATGAGAAGATCTTTTGATTTAGGGCATCCTCCTTAGGAGTAAGCCCCAAGTCCCCTTAACCTGGGCCTCTTTATCAAGAGAAATCCCCAGTCATAATTTACTTTAACATTGGGATTCCTTCTCAGGAATAAGCCCCAATCATAATTCCTTTTATTTGGGCCTCCTTCTCAGGAGTAAGCCCCAAGTTATAAGTCCCCTTTAATTTGGGCATCCTCCATAGGAGTAAGCCCCAGGTTAAAACTCCAAAACTCCATAATGTAAAAATACCTTTATGGAAGTTACTCATAGGATTCTTTCTTGAAGTAAGTCCTAGTCTTCATCTACTTGGGAAGTCATACATACGTAAGCCTCACATCATTTCTTGTGACTACATCTTTCATGGCACAATCGCCAGGTTTACTGATACCTCTTGTTTCTCACACCAAGCATGACTCACTTGAGATTAGAGTTTAAAAGTAATCACAACATCTCTTTTTGGGCCGTTAACCATGCATAATCCCCATATTTCTTCACCCAAACTACACGGACTTTGATATCTACCATAAAAGTAGATTACGTAGAAAACCTTTATAAAGTTTAATACCATAATTAATTAATTATTTTCCATCCCATATGACATTAAACTATATCCTTCTTATCGAACTATATGGGTTATAATTCCTTTTTAACGAGGATACGTAGGTAGCCCATCCGCGGGTACGATGCGAACTCTGAAATGATCCATGTCTTTCTGAATTACAATAAACTTCAAGTTCCCCACTGAGTGGCTTTAAAACTAGTATGGTCATCATAATGACCAAGATATTTCTATGTAATGTATTGAAGGATACCATTGACTAAGAATATCTAATACATATGGATGATTCTTCATTTATGAAGAACCTCAAATACATATAAAAGATTCTCTAAATCCCATACATATCAATCATCGATTTCCAAATCTAAAGGAAAACTCATTTTCATGTTTGGTGAATTAATATGGATTCATGAACATAACTTAAATCTATAAGAGAGTATCGGAGTAGGAAATAATTCCCCCCAAAAGGTGTGATGAGCCTGAAATCTAATTATCTCAACCAATGAAAATTCTTAAGCCTCATCAGTCCACAACTAATGAGCACCTACCTTTGGAAAGCAGGTCCAAATGGATATAGAATCACTGGGTGTTTCCAATTCAATGAATAAACCCGTTAGAAAACGATTGGAAAGTTTGAACCTTAAACAAACAAGGTTATCCCCATTTCCAGAAGAAAAAGTTCCATACCATGTGAATATTTATAAAAGTCCATCTCCCTATTATTTTATGTATTAGGAACACCACAAAATTTACATTGTTAATCATATATCTCGATAGTTGATTTGGAATAATCGTAATATATTCCTCTCCAGTTATTATCCAATTTCATTTCTCATAGTCACCAAATTTTCTATTATATTAAATGTTAACCCATTTCCTTCTGGTTCCCTCCATTGACTAAAACCAAAAATCATAGTTTAGGCAACATTTATCATAGTGAAAAACCACATAATCATGAAAAATCACTTATATAATGTCTAAATCATGACACATAATTCTTTAATCTATTACATATTAGTTTTATCCTAGGTTATTAAATGTCATCCCACATGATAGTTTTTAAAGAGTTTGAATTCCCAAAGCATATCCCCCAAGAGTGTCAAACCAGGTGTGCAACAAGTCCCTTTATCATGCACCAGCTGTCGATTAAGTCTGTCTCAATATGGTGTTTTTGGGGTTGTTACCCATATGTACATCTATTCTAGATCTACACCCACTTGTAATATCTGGACATGGATGTATTTCTATGAAACCACTCGCTCTATCTTTTACCAAAATTCCAAGATATTTTCCTAAACATTAACTCATCCTTAGACATATCCTTAGAGATATCCCTATACATATTCTTAAGAATATCTCTATGGATCTCACTAAAGTTTTCCCATCATAGTTTCTAAAGGTTGACTAAATATTTCATTTGATACCAACTATAGAAACCCAGGATTAATATGCATAGATATTACATCATTTTAGAGGAATATTCAGCATATTACAAAAATTCATGCCCTATGGCCATAATAGTTATTTTCTTTGGAAACATGGAACACATTATTGTATTTTGGTGAAAGATCTTAACCATCTCTTTAAAGATATTACCCTTTAGTAATCCTACTTAATAACCTTTCTGCATATCCTAGGGAAATGAAACATAAGAAAGGGGTTATATCAAATGCTCATTAAGGTTAAATAAGAAGATATGTAAGTATAATCATGAGAATAAGTATATGAGAACATAATTGTATCATTAGAATAGCATACCCTGCATATCAAATATCATAATAAATATTCATGGCATAAATATTGATAGTTCATAAGATATAAATGATAAGTTAATCAGGAGCATAATCCATGAAATAATAACATAGGAATAAGACATGGAATTGGGGCATACAGATCATCTTATAACATTTGGAACATGTCTAAGTAGAAAAAATATCACTAATTATGTTTAGGACATGAAATTAGACCCTCACATAAACTTATGGACATGAAACTAGGTCTATGAATAACATTTTGAACATGTAATCAGGTTCATGCATAACATTGTGAACATGTAATCAGGTTCACACATAAACTTATGTACATGATACCAAGTCAATATATAACATTATGAACATGTAATCTGATTCAAACATAATATTATGAACACGTAATATGGTTCACTCATAACATTGTGAAAATGTAATCAGGTTCATGCATAAACTTATGGACATACAACCAAGTCCATGAATAACATTGTGAACATGTAATCAGGTTCACACATAACATTGTGAACATATAATTAGTTTCATGCATAACTTTTTTTAACATGTAATCAGGTTCACGCATAACATTTATACTCATGATTCATCCATCATTACCTAATTCATTGGAGGGAGATATAGGTCACACCCATCACATAATAAAATCATACATACATGTTCCACAAGATTATAAAAAATCATCATATCATAACCCATGAAATAAAATGGGTATCATAAACATTTTATCATATAATTACCTATGTAAAATAGATAGGTATCACAATCATTTAATTGAATTAAAATCTATTAGAATAAGTGTATCTCAAAATCATATATCTGTGGAAGAGAAATGGGTGTCATAAATATCATTCCATCAAAACATAATCCATTCAAGAAACAATATAAATGGTATTCTTGGATCATATCCCCAATAAGTCATGAATAACACCAAAATATTTCATATTAGATGAGAAATAATTTTGAAAGATCATTTGAAAACATTTATTGAGGAAAATATATTTTATTATTTGAATAATTCTTTTGAAAACATAAAACCTCTTGAAAACAATTTTCTTTAAAAATAAAATCACTTTGAAAACTTATAAAGAAATACTGACAACATTTTGAAATACTTTTCCTTGAAAATTTATTTGAATACTTATAAATAAATATTTAAAATATTTTGAAAAAATTTTCTTTGAAAATAGCATTGAAACATTTAAATAAAGCTTTGAAAAACACTTCTTGAATCATAAAAAAAATAAAACGTTTTTTATTTGAAAATTAATTTAAAAACAATAAAATTCCAGAATATTCGTCAAAAAATTATTAAAAATGAATATTTTAAACATTCAAAGGAGGCTTCAAAGGAAGTACGGTCATGATGGCAGATAAATCTGTGCATGTCGAACATTCCTTTTGTGTCGTAAAAAGTTTAGAAAAGTGCCTCGATTAGAAAACAACAATAAGATTACTTTTAAAAAAACTTTTTTTAAAAGGTAAATCATGGGTAAAAATTTCTTTTAAAGATCGTAGAAGAATATTAGAATATTTTTGGAACATATTTATAAAACATGGTTTTGAAAGAACACATATTTCTAACTGAAGAGATTGATAAAGTCATATTTTCTTAAAACACCTTTCTTAATTATCTTAAGTAAAAAAAGAGTGTAAAATGGAACCAATACATGAATATATCATGTATAACCATATGAGAATAAAACTCATGAGAGTTATTGAGATATGGATCATAATATTTCATCAATGTCAGCATAATCATAACGAATCCTGATAAATGATGAGATTTTAGCAATAAATTGTTACCACTTTGGTAACATTGAATCATAATCCCCATGAAAGAATAAAATTAAATGAAGCTTAAAATATAATTAGAATAATGGGATTCATTATATAACATACAAGAGTCATTATATACACTCCATATAATAATATAGGAGCATAACATGGAATGTATCTCAAAGAAGAAAAATTGAGACAAAAAATACTTTACCGATTTGGTATCTTTTGAGCCATAAAACCCATGAAATAAAGATCACCAAATGGATATGTAAATAACCATAGATTTAAATATAAGAAACATATAATACATTAATGGTTAGTATATATACCACACAAAATAAATGAGTGGTGAATAAGGCATAAGTCCCACAGAAATAAAAGTGAGACGAGAAAACCCTTACCTTAAGTCTTAATTTTTTTCACACACTTTAAAACCTCCTATATAATAAATATAATTTTATTATACATATACCAAATAATAATAATATTTTATCTAATATAATATATTATTTATTTATGACTTTATACCACCTTTTTATTATAAACTATATGTTAATGTTACGTTTCGGGTAATATCCGATTTGTTTTTCGTGTGTTTTGACTTATTATTCTTGATTCTCTTAATTAGATCATGATTCACTTATTTCAAAAATTTAAAAATTAATATAAATATCATATATATTTATTATATAAATATTTATAATATTCTATGAAATATATAAATATGAAATGGAATAAACCGTTCATGGAGACGGTAGATCGTACGTATGCATTAATGTTGTTTCCATTTTCTTGTCATATTGAAAGAAAATTAAATGACATATATGTATGTATGTATATATATAATATCATTAAGATGTAATTATTATTCCATATATATCATATAATTTCACTAAACCCATCCTTAATACATTCCATTTAAAGTGTGAATGAATCACATCGCTTTGAGGAGGCGGTAGTCCACCCGTCCGCAAACAAAGTTATCATATTTACACAAAAAGGAAATAAATAATGTATTTTTTATATAATAAATAAATAGGAATAAATACATCATAAATATCATAAATATCATATAAAAACACTATTACCATCAAAATTATCACCCATTATAGGTGGTAAAGGAAAAACGAACAACATCGTTTCGTGGGGCGGAAGTCTACCATACACATGAATGGTATGTTCATTACCCATTAGATGGATGTTTGTGAAAGTATAGGTTGAAAACTTAGAATTAAAAAAACTTAGTATATTGAGGATATTGATTTTATTATATAATCATGGAATGAGAAGAGTTTAGGGGTCAGAGAATGAAAATAAAACAAAAGAGATTGTGGAAGGATGTTACGTCTTCATTGGATAACTCCTCTTGGTTTTCCCCAAAGGGCTTACTTGGTTGGATTTCTAAAAAAAGTTAGAAATATAGGATGAATTAAGGGATTTTTTAGGATATTTTAATAGATTTTTTCTGATACAAAGGGCTTTAGATGTGTGAATAAGGGGGTGGAGTGAGTTTCTTTTTTATAGTGGAGGAGGAGAGGCATTCTTGTAAATTTTTAAAAAGGGAATTCCACCCATGTTTTTCCCATATAAAGTGGATAATATAATGCTACAAATATTATATAAGGGATTATATGGTCAAAATATGAACATAAATTTTATTTTGAACAAGTTTATGGGTCATTTTGGGCCGTAAGTTTAAGGTTTGGACCTTTATTAAACTAATTTATCTCTTAATCACTATAATTAATTTTAATAAAATTCACTAATACTTAAAAAATAATAATTTTCACTTATTTTTATTCAAAATATGGAATCCATTTTTCCAAATTACAAACATAGAAGTGGCATAAATTAATTTAAAATTAATCCCGCAGACGTGTCGCGACAGTGGTTTTTTTAAGCAAAAATGTTTAAAATTTTGGAAATGTTTTTATATCCAATTTAAATGTGAAATTGGTTTCAATTACCTAAATTGGATTAATATATGTAAAATTTATCTAATTAAACTTTAAAATAAAAATTAAAATATAATTTAAATATATAAATAAATTAGATTAAAAAACAGTTTTTAATTAAAATTCAGTATTTTTCATTATTCATCCAAAAATGAAGTTTTTTCATAAAAATACATAAAATTAACCCTAATTTAATTTTAAAATTATATCTTCAAAAATTAATTTTATTTTATCAAATTAAATTTCTAAAATTTTCTAAAATAATTTTATTATTATTCATAGAATGACATAAAAAGAAGTTCATTTGAGAAAATAATATTTTCAAACATATAAAGACTTTACGAAAAATTAAATGTTTTATTATCAATATGTTTTATTTATATAAAACCATTATAAATAATCTTTAAATATTATTTATTAATATTTTAATTGATAAGTTTATCATATATGTTATAATTATCACATTTAAATCATTATAATAAAATGTTATTTTGTAGAAACTCGGTGTTGCATGTAACGCAGGCCAAGTCAGTTTTGTGTATAGCATAAGCTTATCTTGGTGTAGTGTATAAAAAAAGATTAATTTGGTTTAGCATACAAATAAATAATAACTTTTTGATTTTATAAAACACAAACTATAATCATTGTTGTGTGCAATGAAAAATATCAAAAAGTTTAAATTAATTCGATAAAAATTTCACAAAATCTCAGGGTGTTTCAACATCACTAACTCGAGGAGAACTTGGAAAAACAGTCCTAAAATCTATTGAAACATCATCCCATTTCTACTCAAGAATAGGTCACTATTGTAAAATCTTATTTAGTCACTAATGTTCTACCTTCAACTACTGATAGGTGGAACACCTCATGAAAAAACCATCTACCTCATGTTTCATCCTCAACCGCTAATACTAATGGTGTAAGTCATGATACATCTTTGTAACACCAAGATGAACTGCCCAAACTAAGGCATGAAAATCCTACATCATCTCTTAGAGTATTTCTAATAGAACCCATATGTGACCATGAATATGTAGAATTTCATCCTCATCCATAGTCCAGCTAGGAGGCGAGTCCTCTCTTACCACACTCTCCCATAGGACTAAGCCCTCAAAATCCGATAACTTTCTCATCCTCACTCTATCTAGAAGAGTAGATTTCATAGCTAAAGAAGAAATAAAGTTATGAAACTATCCATACTACACCTCCAAGTTCATCTCTGACAATAAGGCCATAAGATACCACTCACTAATGTCCTACTGAACTACTTATAATTAAGTCATCCTACTCACTACATCGGCAACTACATTTCCTTTACCAGGATTATAGGCAAGCTCAAAGTCAAAATATTGAAAGTACTCCACCCACCTTCACTGCCTCAAATTCAAGTCACACTATTTAAATATAAAATTGAGGCTTTTGGGGTCTGTGTACACCAAAAATTGCTCTCCCAGTAAATAGTGCCTCCAACAACACAAGGCAAGTACAACAGTAGTTAATTCTATATCACGTATCAGTTAATTCCTCTCATGTGGCCTCAATTGACAAGATTAATATTCCATGACTATATCCTCTTACATCATAACTTCTCCTTCCCTGATACTTTATGCATCGCAATATGATTCGTTGATTTAATCAACCTCTAGAAAAATCAGAACTGATGCTATAGTCACTCTCCCTTTCAACTCCTAAAAGACTATCTCATAGTCCTCTGACCATAAAAAATTTACACCCTTCATATTCAATCCCATCAATGGTTCTTTAAATAATGATAAGTCCTATATTAAATTCATATAATACCCAGTTATCCCCAAGAAGTTCCATATGTTAAAGACATTCTTGGGATACTCCCAAGAAACTACATCACTCACTTTCTCTAGGTCAACTAATACTCATGCATCTAAGATAATATGACTCAAGAAGTGAATCTTATACATCCAAAAATGGAACTTTGTGAGATTATCATATAATTGATTCTCTCTCATTACATAAAAAAATAACAAGATGTTTGTCATGTTCATGTTGATTTTGAGAATACACCACGATATCATCCATGAATACCACCAAAAACGAGTTAATATAAGGATGGAAAACTCAGTTCATCAGCACCATGAAAACTGTTGGTGCATTTGTGAGATGAAATGGCATAACCAGATACTAAAATATACCATAACAACTATGAAAAGTTTTACAATGTATGTCTGAAGGTAGAACACATACCTGGTAATAACCTGACCTCAAATAAATCTTTGATAGAACCTGATCTCTTCGATAAGGTTGAATATATCATCTATCGGAGGCAATGGATACTAGTTCTTAACTTTCAATTGGTTTAATTTTCAATAATCTACACATATCTAGAGGGTATCATCCTATTTTTTTTGTAAAAAGGACCAGAGAACCCCATGGAGATGTATTGGGTTATATAAACCCCTTTCCCTCTAAGTCCTCTAGTTGTCTCTTGACCTCATATAACTCGGTAGTAGCCATCCTGTAAGGAGGAATGGACATCAGTGAAGATCCTGGAATCATATCTATTAATAAATCCATCTATATCTTAGGTGTTAAACTAGAAAATTCATCAGGGAAAACATCCCTAAAATGACCAACCATTGGAGGAAACTCTTCCTAACACACTCCTCAATCATATAGATATAAACTACCAATCTGGGTTGTCATCCCACCCATCCCACAATGCTCATTTCTAGATCTACCTTCTTGGATTTCCCATTAACCTTTGGTAATAAAAACTCCACCCTATATAGATGTGAGGGTCACCCTTCAATGATAATAATCAATGTTGTCTTGATAAGAAACTAGCCAGTCCATATTGAGTATAATGTCAAACCCTGACATCTTCAGGAAAAAAGATCCCATAGAATGTGACACCCACCAATATTAATGGGGAATTCCATAAACTATCATAAATCCTCTATTCCCATCCCCAACAGAGTATCAAGCATCATAACACCATAAAAAAATTGTATAATGAGCCCAAGGTTCTCCACCACAGGTACATATATGAAACTATGTGATTCACATGTACCAAAAAGAGAGTATACTAGAGTATAAGATACTATTATCATACCTCTCACCATAGAAAACCTGAAACTTTGATCCATAGGTGTAGGCTGTATAGAATATATTTGTCCTGAACAGCAGCCCTATGAAACAACCTCACTACCCAAAGTCGGCCCACTTTACTATCTAGGTACAATTGGTGTCTGGATACCTCGGCCATAAACACCACCTCAGCCTGAACGACTGGGAATCCTCTAGCTTCTAGCTTGATGTGGAGCTATGAATCCCGCTCCTGAACCTGGAGTGTAACACCCCAACATTTCATAGTATGTTATCTCTTTAAAGTAATTCAATAACTTGTGCTACACGCAACAACGAGTTCGAGAACACTATGACTTACCAAACTAGTCGTTTTAAAAAATGGGGTTATGAATAGTATTAACTTAATTTTTAATTATATATATATCCTATATAATTTTAACATTCATATTTTTTTTCTTAGACATAATATAAGGACAAATTCAATTTTTCAGATAAAAGAAGTATTTTTCAAAAAATGCATGTTTAATGCCTATTTAATGGAGAATCCTTTTTAAAACAAATATTTAAGAATTTTACATTCAATTTAATTAAATTAAATTCTTCTTTAGAATCAGGACATAAAAATTTAGTTTGGATAAATTTTTGGTACTTTTCTGATAACTTTCATATTTTGATGAATAGTGAAAAATATTATGTTTTAATTGAAAAAAAATTAATCGAAATAATTTATAGTGTTAAATTATGAATTTGAATGGGTTTTAAGTATAATTATATTATAGTTTTATCATTTAATATAATTTAGGTCATTATAAGTAATTTCACATTTAAACTTGACATAAACACATGTCAATATTTTGATAGTTTTTACTTTTTTAAAAACCCGTTTTTTGGTTTTGACAATAGAAATTAATTTTAACTTAATTAATGAAACTTATATGTTTTGAATTTGGTAAAATAGAATTCATTTTTGAATTCATAATATCAAAATTATCTTAGGTTTAATTTTTGGTATTTTTCTGAAAACATTCAATTTTTGATGAATAGTGAAAAACACTACGTTATTGTTTAAAACCGACTTTTTATTTAAATAATTATTTATTTTATTTAAATTTATTTTAATTAAAAATAGATATATAATACTTATATAAGTTCAACATAATTCATTGGATTTATTTTCTAATAAAATTAGATGTATAAATTTTTATTGAACTTTTTACCGTCTTTTACCCACCTTCTAGGAGCATTTGCAAATTTGATTAAAATATAATTTTATTACTTATGTGAGTTGAATTTAAAAAATATGAGAGATTCAGTTGATATCAGTAAGTAAAATATGGTTCAATAAGAGGAAAATAATTTTTGATGAATTGTAAATTGTGACTTTTATTTACCACGGTTAAAAGTAAATAGGGTAATTAAATGTAAAAATGATATTATAATTACACTAACAAATGTCCTAATTCTATTGAATAAGTTTATTTAGACCAAAAAAAATCTTATAAATAAAATATTATCCTTTAGGTCTACTTGGACTAGATTAGGACATTTATTATTATTTTATTTAAAGAAGAGTTAAAAGTGTTAAATTCAATGTTTAATAACTAAACCATTTTTAATATAGGGTTACGCAAAAGATAAATACAACTATAAATATTAATTATAAAGATAAAAATATTTCCTATATAATGGTATTTTATTTATAATTTTTAGACATTAAATAATTAAATTTATTTATGGCACAATGATGATGCAATAATTACCTTATCAACGAAAGAATCAAATAAATGGTATTATAAATATTAAAATATATATAATTTTAACGTTTTTATGACATCCAAGAATTTTATATATGAATATAAAATTTTAGTGATGATTAAATGTAACTTTTTCTAAGTAATCAAGTTGTGATGACTTTCACAAAAACCAAATACTAAATAGTGTCAAAATTGACATAAATGAGTTTTTAAAACAAATATTATATTATTAAATTATATACTATTCCTAAAAATTTAAAATTCTGAAAAAGAACATAAATAATATTATATATGTAATTAATGAATCACTTTTGGTTCTCATGGAATTTTAGAGTATGTTTATTAACCATATAGTGTAAAAATACAAGAAGACGCGGTAAAAGTTAAACTATTTAACTAAGAGTTAAATCTAAAAGATAAGGTTAATATAGTGACCTAAAACTGTCTAAAACCTATTGGTTGAGTGGTTTTCGACCCATCCCCACCTTATACTAGAAATAAATCATTTTTGAAACATTATAAACCTAAAATGATTTTATTATAAAATAATATTTCAAGCTTTTCCTAAAGTGACCATCACCCCTCTTATAAAAGGTTATTTCCCTTCTCTCAAAATCACAACTCCAAATCCATTTGGCTCGGCCAACCCCTTCCCAAATCTCCTCCCAACTTCATTCACTTCAACCTATAGTCCTTCATTTGAGCATAAAGTCAACCTAAGGATCCCTTTTGTTCAAATCAAAAGGAAACACCCAAAGAAGAGGTAATTATTTTATCACCTCTTTCAAAGTTCTTTTTTTCTTCCACTTTCTATTTCTTTGTTATTTCCATAAAAAATAATAACTATAGTACCTTATACATACTTTTATGTTATTATAAATATGGTATAACCATATTCCTTATTCTATCCATCCTATGAATGATAATGTCACCATGTGTGCGTACGTACGAATTACTGTCTCCATGCCGTGGTGTAATTTTTTATTCAAAACTATGTTTTTTGGAAGGACATAATGATGAGTAATATGTATATAAATAATGAAAATAACATAATAATGTCTATGTAAAATTAATATACCATCCAATTCCACACATTTTAATCATTAAGTAAATGATATCGTCGCTCATGTGTACGTACGACTTACCGTCTCCATGACGTGATGAGATTCATTTCCACATTCACCATTCAACGATGATTATAAATATATATATATAATAAGTATGTAATATATGACAATATAATTCTACTTAAAACACACACACACATATATATAAATATATCTTATTCACTTAGTTTCATTCGATACGATATGAAAACGGAAACAACGTTTATACGTACGTACGACCTACCTTCTCCATAAACGGTGTTTTCCATTTCATATATCTGTCTATTATACATATTTATATTCTAAATATATATGATATATAAATCATTTTTTATATTCTGGAAGTATTTAAATCATGATCTAAGTGATACGATCAAGAATAAAAAGTTAAAACTCGTATGATAAAGAAAGCGATTATTACCCGAAATGTTAATTTAACATGGAAATTATTATTAAATGGGTAGTATAAAATAATAAATGAATAATTTATGATATAATAAATATTAATATTATTTTGGTATAATTTAATAACATACTATAGTCATCATATAGTAAGTTAAACGTACCCACGACTAAAGAAAAGTACTAGGTAAAGGTTAATTCCTCAATCTCATTATTATCCGAGATTGTTTATATGTAAGTATTTTTTGGGATGTATTTATTATCCATGTCTGTGTTTCATAAAAGACATTTAAAAATGATTATTTTAAGTAACTCTTTAACTAAAACATCATTTTAAATGTTTGAAATATTTATTATTCTAAATATTTTTTATTAATGTCCATATTTTCAAAAAGGTTTTAAGGATTTATTTATATGGACATGATTGTTTTAAAATTTTAATTCCTTTAAAAAGTTTCAAAGTGGTATGGGACACTTTGATTTAAAAATATATTTAGATGACATACTTTATAAATGGGTGACTTTTAAATGATTTCACAAAAAGTTATATTGCTCTCAAAGAGTTTTAGTGATCATTTTTCAACTATGTCAACATCATTTACTGAATATTATTATTGATTGAGGTTGATTTATTATAATAAAATCTTCCATATTGTATTGAATTAGTTATGACATGTTTGACTATAGAAGTTATATTTTTATACCATTCATGGTTTATGGTTAATGTATTGACATTTCATATTCTAGTTTTAATTCGAATGTTTATGTTATGTTTCAACATTTTCATATGAGGAATGAAGTGGACTTAGTAAGTGATGGGTGGAGCCCGCTATAGCTCCTTGATGCATCGGTAGGTCTCATGAGACAAAATAGTGTCTTGGTATTGGGCCTTGACAAAACTATTATTTGTAGTCTTGGCACGAGGCCTTTACTATGTGGTAATGATGTCCAACGTTAGACATTCCATCATTATGAAATTAATTATTACATGTGATTATTCAACTAGTATAATATCCATGTGCATGTTTATGTGGTGATGTTTGATTTATTTTTTTCCATATCATGTTCAAGATTATGTTTAAAAAGGATTTTTTTTATTACACATATTTCTTTAAAAGTTTATAGCTTCCAATAAATTATTTACCCTAACTGAGCATCTGAGATCACCCCTTTCTTATGTTTTATTTTCCTAGGATTCCAAGAAGTGTATTATGATTGATATGCAGGGTTAATCTAAAGGGAATAATGGAATTCTGAAGGAACTATTTATGCTTTATTCTATATTTGAAATTTTAATGTAAAGTTGATGTATGTAATCTATTTTCCAAGACTGCTAAACTGATCGGTCTTTCGGGGCTTGATTCCTTGTAATCATGCCAATGTATTAAAATAATGCACTGGCTCTGAGATTCCGGGGTCGGGGTGTTACAGTTGGTATCATAGTAAGTTTATATATAACCTTGGAAACTAGATTTAGAAAAACTATAATTAGATAACATTACCCTAAGATAGACTTGGAGGATTAGAATAGAAGAACATAATATAATTTTGGTAATATAGTGATTTTATGAGTTTTCCAAGAAATAAATTCATGTCTGGATATGAGCAGGTAGAGGTGGCTCTAACACAGATGTACCTAGGGGTGAAAACTATAACAAGGAGTTTCAGGTTTAACCCGGGGTATCTTGGTACATGAAAACAGGCCTTATTGTACTCTTTGCTACAACACTTCCGGGGGATATTCTTATGATAATTCATATTTTCTTTACAGAACATTATGAAGGATTTAGGATTAATACGTCCTCAAAGAATTTTTTTTATGATTATAGATTAAATGAATAATATTTTCAATTTACATTAGATATTTTACAAGTTTTGAATTATGCATTGTGATTCATAAAACTAACCTAGTATATTCCATAGTTTAGAAATGGTGCCCACTAGATGGAATGAGAACTCCAGCAATATGCATGATCCAAAGAGTTAGAAGGATAATATCTTTCATGGTATTAATCCAACATTTAGAAAGGAAATAGTCTCCCACGTATTATCATCATATTAAGAAATAGTATCATGTGTTAATAAGATATGTAAAGAATTTTCTGAGTCATATGGATTTGAAGGGAAGCCAGAGAAGAAAAGGATGGTAGAGAGAAATATGGATAAAGAGAATAAGGGAAAGAAGGATTTTCCCATATGTGATAACAATTAAAAGAATCACCTTGGAAAATTCTTGAAGAGAATGGGAGTTTGTTATAAGTGTGGAGAAAAAGAACACCGATTACGTGATCGCAAGGGTAAGAAAAAGGTTTCAAATTTACAATGCTTCATCTACAAGGAGTTCAGACACTATGCGAATCAATGTCCAAATCATCAGAGTATACCACAAATGATGTTGTTAGATAATAATCAAGTTATAATATTACCACATATGAAGAGTAATGACTAGTGTTCATATGTTGATATTAAATAATTATGTCATTTGAGTATTGTATCAAAGATGTACTGGTTATAATAATTATGGAGTATACTGCAGTACTATTTCATTTAGGATTTGAGATTGTGTGGTACCAAGAAAAGTGACTCAATAGCAAGTTAAACATTTTGGAAAATACATGGTTGAAGGAAAGATAAAAATTTAATATTGTCTTGATACTGAGGTATTTATTTTGGAATAAGAGATGATTGATTTGGATAAATTATATTGGTTATTGACATCCTTGGAACTGATTAATGTTTTGTTTATTCCATCATTGTTGGAGTCTACATCATTTTTGGATATAAGGAGTATTTCTAGTATTCTATAAAGAATAAAGGATAATGAATGTAATAAATATGGTTTTATGGCAATTCAGGGTGTTACCGTGTTTTAAAAGAATACATGATGAAGGTATTCACATGTTATTACATGGAAAAAAGAATCTTAATTGTGTTTACCTTCCATATAAATTTTGTACTATGAATTTGGACAGAAGTATTTGGGATAAGTCTAAAGGTTGGAATGGATTATGTTTTACATTGGATACTATTATTAAGGTTAAAACATTTCTTAAGATTATTTTTGGATTTTTATAAAAAGGACAACCCGGAGGTCGGGCGTCAACACGTCGCATCCGGTATGGCCGCGAGACTTGAACCCACAACCGAAGGGTGACAAGGGTGCATCACCTACCACTGGCCTACATGATATCATGGATTGTATAATGTAGTTTTTTTAAATAGTCTGACAAATGAATTATAAATTCATTATTTTTGGAACACCACATGATTAGAATAAATGGAATATTTTTGAATTCTATTATATTTTGGAGTGAAATATGATTTTGTTGTAGGAAGTAGTTGAAGGATGAAACTCTACTAGTCAAGTATATATTTTTTTCTCTTATTATATGAAGAAATTAATTCTTAAACTTTAGGGAAGAGATATTAAAACCAAAAATGTGTTATCATAATACCTTATGTTTTGTTGAACCGATGATATTTCAAATCATCATAGATTGATGGCTTTGAGGCCTCAATTTTACACTTGTTTATGATTGATGACCTCAATCAATCCCTATAAATATTTATGTTATACCTCTAATTATGTGTGTCTAATTTCCACCAATGTTCTCCTAATCGAGATCATAATTTGGTGGTGAATTTTTCATTTCTCTTTCCCTCTTATTAAGATTAAATTTCATTAACACGATTTCCGATGTGGGTTTTCCACAAAGGTATTTTTATATTCTTATCCTTTTATTTTCAAAGAAAAATTTCAAATTGTGAGGAATCGATTTATTGAATGAGGAGATAATTTAACACCCCAATATTTCATAGTATTTTATCTCTTCAAAGTAATTCAATAACTTGCGCTACACGCAACAACGAGTTCGAGCACACTACGACTTACCAAACTAGTCATTTAGAAAAAAAGCAGCTATTAGTAGTATTAACTACATTTTTAATTTTATATATATCCTATATAATTTTATCCTTCATATTTTTTGTTTCATAGACATAATATAAGGACAAATTCAAATTTTCAAATAAAAGAAGTATTTTTCAAAAAATGAAAATTTACCACCTATTTAATAGAGAATCATTTTTAAAACAAATACTTGACAATTTTATATTGTATTTAATGAAATTAAATTCTTCTTTAGTATTGGGTCATAAAATTTTAGTTTGGATAAATTTTTGGTACTTTTTTGATAACTTTCATATTTTGATGAACAGTGAAAAATATTATGTTTTAATTGAAAAAAAGAATTTTAAATCAAAATAATTTATAGTGCTAAATTATACATTTGAATGGTTTTGAAGTATAATTAGATTATATTTTTATAATTTAATACAATTTAGGTCATTATAAATAATTTCACATTTAAATTTCACATAAACACATGTCAATCTTTTGATAGTTTTTACTTTTTTAAAAATCTGATTTTTGGTTTTGACAACATGAATTAGTTTTAAATTAATTAATGCAACTTATATGTTTTGAATTGGGTAAAATAGAATTAATTTTGGAATTCATAATATAAAAATTATCTTAGGGTGAATTTTTGGTATTTTTCTGAAAACATTCAATTTTTGATGAATAGTGAAAAATACTGTGTTATTGTTTAAAACCGACTTTTTATTTAAGTAATTATTTATTTTATTTAAATTTATTTCAATTAAAAATAGATATATAATACCTATATAAGTTCAATTTAATTCATTGGAGTCATTTTATAATAAAATTGGATGTATAAATTTTTATTGAACTTTTTACCGTATTTTATCCACCTTCTAGGAGCATTTGCAAATTTTCATAAAACTTAATTTTATCGCTTATGTGAGTTGAATTTCAAAAATCAGAGACATGTGGTTGATATTAGTAAGTAAAATTTGGCTTAATAAGTTGAAAATAATTTTTTTGTGAATAGTACATTTTGACTTTTATTTACCATGGTTAAAAGTAAATAGGTTAATTAAAGGTAAAAATGATATTATAATTACCCTAACACATGTCCTAATTCTATTGGATAAGTTTATTTAGACTAAAAAAACCTTATAAATAAAATATGATTCTTTAGGTCCACTTGGACTAGATTAGGAAATTTATTATTATTTTATTTAAAGAAGAGTTAAAAGTGTTAAATTCAATGTTTAATAACTAAACCATTTTTAATATAAGGTTACACATAAGATAAATTCGACTATAAATATTCATTAGAAAGATAAAAATATTTCATATATAATGGTATTTTATTTATAATTTTTAGACATTAAATAATAAAATTTATTTATGACACAATGATGATGCAGTAATTACCTTATTAACGAAAGAATCAAATAAATGGTATTATTAATATTAAAATAAATATAATTTCAAAGTTTTTATGACATCCACTAATTTTCTAGGTGAATATGACATGTTATGGTTGATTAAATTTAACATTTTCTAATTAATCAAGTTGTGATGACTTTCCAAAAACCAAATACTAAATAGTGTCAAAAATGACATAAATGAGTTTTTAAAACAAATATTATATTGTTAAATTATATAATATTCCTAAAAATATAAGGTTCAGAAAAAGGGATTAAATAATAATATATATGTCACTAATTAATTACTTGAGGTTATATTGGAAGTTTTGAGTAATTTTATTAACCATATAGTGTAAGAATACAAGAAGACGCGGTAAAACTTAAACTATTTAACTAAGAGTTAAATATAAAAGATAAGGTTAATATGGTGACCTAAACCTATATAAAACCTATTGGTTGAGTTTTTTTCAACCCATACCCATATTATACTATACATAAATCATTTTGGAGCCATTATAAACCAAAAGTGATTTTATTATAAAATAATACTTCAAGCTTTTCCTAAAGTGACCATCACCCCTCTTATAAAAGGGTATTTCCACTTCTCTCAAAATCATAACTCCAAAGCCATTTGGCTCAGCCAACCCCTACCCAAATCACCTCCCAAAATCCATCACTTCAACCTAGAGGCATTATATTGAGTATAAAGTCAACCTAAGGATACCTTTTTTTAAAATCAAAAGGAAACACCCAAAGAAGAGGTAATTATTTTATCACCTCTTTCAAAGTTCTTTTTTTCTTCCACTTTCTATTTCTTTATTATTTCCATAAAAAAATAATAAATCAAATACCTTATACATACTATGATGTTATTATAAATATGGTACAACCATATTTCTTATTTTATCCATCCTATGAATGATAATTTCACCATGCGTGCATACGTACGGCTTACCGTCTCCACGCTGTGGTGTAATTTGTTATTCAAAACTATGTTTTTTGGATGGACATAATGATGAGTAATATGTATATAAATAATTAAAATTACATGATAATGTCTCTTTAAAATTAATATACCATCCAATTTCACACCTTTTAATCATTAAGTAAATGATATCGTCGCTCGTGTGTACGAACGGCTTACCGTCTCCACGACGCGATGAGATTCATTTCCACATTCACCATTCAACGATGATTATAAATATATATATATATAATAAGTATGTAATATATAACATAATAATGCTACTTAAAACATATATATATATATATATGTGTGTGTGTGGGTTTGTGTTTGTGTATTTAAATATATCTTATTCACTTAGTTTCGTTCAATATGATATGAAAATGGAAACATCGTTTATGCGTACGTACAGCCTACCGTCTCCATAAATGGTGTTTTCCATTTCATATATATATCTATTACACATATTTATATTCTAAATATATATGATATATAAATCATGTTTTATATTCTATAAGTATTCAAATCATGATCTAATTGATACGATCAAGAATAACAAGTTAAAACACGTACGATAAAGAAAGCGATTATTACCAAAAATGTTAATTTAACATGGAAATTATTATTAAATGTGTAGTATAAAGTCATAAATGAATCATGTATGATATAATGAATATTAATATGGTTCTATAATAATTTAATAACATTCTATGGTCATGATATAGAAAGTTAAACGTACCCACGACCAAAGAAAAGTACAAGGTAAGGGTTAATTCCTCAATCTCATTATTATCTGAGCTTGTTTATGTGTAAGTATTTTCTGGGAAATATTTATTATCCATGTCCGTGTTTCATAAAAGACATTTAAAAATGATTCTTTTAAGTAAATATTTAACTAAAACATCATTTTAAATGTTTTAAATATTTATTCTTCTAAATCTTTCTCATTAATGTCCATGTTTTCAAAATGGTTTTAAAGATATTTATATGGACATGATTGTTTTAAAATGTTAATTCCTTTAAAAAGTTTCAAAGTGGTATGGGAAAATTTGATTTAAAAATATCTTTAAATGACTTTATTTATAAATGGGTTACTTTTAAATGATTTCACAAAAAGTTATATTTCTCTCAAAGAGTTTTACTTGTCATTTTTCAACTATGTCAACATCATTTACTGGATATTATTCTTGATTGAGGTTGATTTATTATAATACAATATTTTATATTGTATTGAATGAGTTATGATATGTTTGACTATGAATGTTATATTTTTATACCATTCATGGTTTATTGTTAATATATTGACATTTCATATGCTAGTTTTAATACGAATGTTTATGTTATGTTTCAAAATTTTCATATGAGGAATACAGTGGACTTAATAAGTGATGGGTGGAGCCTGCTATAGATCCTCGATGCATCGGTAGGTCTCATGAGACAAAATAGTGTCTCGGCACAAGGCCTTGAAAAAAAAATTATTTTTAGTCTGGGCATGAAGCCTTGACTATGTGATAATGATGTCCGGCGTTATGCATTCTCTCATTATGAAATTAGTTATTACATGTGATTATTCGACTAGTAGAATATCCATGTGCATGTTTATATGGTGATGTTTGATTTATTTATTTTCCATATTATATTTAGTATTATGTTTAAAAAGGATGTTGTTTTTATTACACATCTTTCTTTAAAAGTTTATAGCTTCCACTAAATTATTTACCCTTACTGAGCATCTAAGCTCACCCCTTTCTTATGTTTTATTTTCCGAGGATTCCAAGAATTTTATTATGATTGATATAAAGGGTTAAGATAAAGGGAGTAATGTAATTCTCAAAGAACTATCTATGCTCTATTTTATGTTTGAAATTGTAATTTAAAGTTGATGTATGTAATCTATTTTTCAAGACTTCTAAAATGATCGGTCTTTTGGGACTTGATTCCTTGTAATCATGCCAACGTATTAAAATAATGCACCGACTCTAGGCTTCTTGGGTCGGGGAATTACATGGAGTCAAAATCTATCCCCATCCACTGACTGTTGGAGGGAAGATCTTGCAAAAACGTTGTATAAGGCCCATCCTACCACAAGCTTAGAACTCGACTTGGTCGTGTTCAAAATATTTTTTCCTATGTCCCGATCTGCCAACACTAATAGCCTAGTTGGTACTCCCCTCATGAGAAGCCTCAAAACGACACTTCCTTCTATTGGAAGCTAAACCACTAGGTCAAGAGGCGACATTACCCTACTTTGTGCCCCCATCTTCCTTCAAGTTTTCCTCTATAATTATCACCTAATTCACTATTTCAGTAATAGTATTCTACCTGACCATGTTGATCTAGGATTGAACGACATGTATGAAACCTTACTCAAATAATCTCACCCTTATCATCTCATCAGCAAGATAAACTAGGAAAATGTGCCGGAGCTTTGTAAATCACACTGAGTACTCCATAATGAACATCACACCTTGCTCTAGATGCATAGACTCACAAGCCTACTCTACTCTCATTATATTGAGGAAAACATATTCATAAAACCTAGATTGGAAATCCCTCCAAACCATATCTCAGAGCATATCATCCTGGTTCAAAACATCCCACCAGTACTTACCTGCTCCCCGAATCATATATGTTATGAGCTTCACTATCCTCTCAGGAGGTGTCTCTAGATGCTCAAATATAAAAAATGTAGTCTCAAGCCACATATTAGTAGTCTGTGGACTACCATCCCTTGAAAACATGGAAGGATTCTACTTCTGAAACACACGCATTAGCTCTACCATAGATGAGGTAGGCTAAGGTGAAGCTTGAAAAGTCTCCATGAATCATAGGAAACCCACACGGGATTGTGCCTCCGTACCCATATCTGGTACAAACACTAGGGCCTTGGCTATAACTATAGGAGGATATACTGGTATCCCATGGTCCACCACCTCTGGTGCATGGTTGTCGCCACCCTCTTGGCATGTGAGTAGAGGTCTTCATGGTGGCATGTCTCTATAATGCCAAACAGATTCCTTAGGATGTCCTGATAATGATATGATCATGGTTATAAATGTATGATAGATCAAATACTTCCTATAAAAAGGTCACAACCCTATTCCTACTCCTAAATCTAGCTCTGGGTAAAAAGAAATATCCATAAACATCACTAGAGACACTACCTACTACCCACTCAAAATCCAGGTCTAGGTCAAGTTCCGTATTTTCAACAATTTAATGTCATTTAAGTTCACTTTATCAATTCATTTCTATTTAAATGTTTATACTAAATGGTTTATAACTTCTGATTCATAAGGGAACATACACCTCATAAACCAAAGTGTGGTGTCCGCCTAATCCAAACCATAACATGTTCCAATCCATACGACCAATGTTCCATGACTCAATGTTCCATAATTGACGGCTTAGTGTGTCTACTATATTCTAAGTAGGAAAACATTGTTTAGGTTATGATAGGAACTCTAACTACTAACCGGGTTTCTCAATTCCCTCCACAAATCATCTATCAATCAATAGGTATATCACACAATGCACACAAAATTAAATTCATGAATTCAAGAAATTCATCATACATGGCATAGAATAATGCATGGATTGTAAATTCTAACAGGTTCGTAAAATGAGGTATGAGATGTATACCCTCATCTCATCGAAAAATGGAAAAAATCCATAATCAAAAGTAATATCAAATAGTAAGTGCATAACCCAACAGTGGAATCAAATCAACTTTAATAGGAAAAATCTAGAAAATAGAAATTTTCATTCCAGGCAATTTGTATTTTCCTATACATGGGTTAGATACTCCCAATAATACCTCATTACCAAATTAAAATTCATTCATAATCCCTTTCTATTATCACAAAATAGTAAATATAGAAAAGTAACTACTCTGATATAACTTTGTAACATCCCAAACCTGGTGGCATTGTATGATTCCTCAAGCTGGTGTGTCACATGGCCTCAAGCACACCTCCCCATATGTCAGAGGCTTCCGACTAGTAGTGAAGGCCTAGGGTGTGTCTGTGTGGAGACTATTCCATCATTTCATAGTGTAATGCAGTGTTATAAAAATATTAATCAATAGAATCAGTATATAATATAACTAAAATTATAAAAAATATAAACATCCAAAAGACCGAATAAATAAACAATGCCAAAGCTTATCTCATATAAAAAATGATGTTTCATGTCATGTCTCTACAAAATAGGAAAATAGGTATACAAGTATCCATTACAATACATGAATCAAAATAAAAAAAAGACCAAAAATTAACTATCCCGGCTAGCATCACGAGCATAGCTCAGTTATGTGCTCCCCTTATCCTAAGCAATGATCAAATCAAGAATTGTACAATGGTTTCTTGCCTCAATATATACCTTTATCCATGAAATCTGTTCGGTTACCCAATGGTGGCCCAAACATGGTGTGAGATAACACTCAATAGGACACCACCAACGATGTCTATAATAAGTCAAATCTATATAATGACAAGCTAAAGTAGTTTGAAGTATATAAAAAGTATGGTAGTACATAAAGTAAAGTTCCCAATGCATATGTAAAAAATAAGTGATACTATATAGCCAAAAAAGTATCCTTAAAAACAAGGGTCAATCTCCCACAACAAGGGTATATTTAATTAAAAATAGAAAATATACCATGGAAATGTTATACAATCAAGTATAAATCATCCATCACACCCATGCCATATAACCTAGTATAAATCATCCATCATGGCCACCCCATATAATCAAAAGTGTCAGGCCATGAAGGGATGGATCCAAGGTATATAAGATCAAGGCATCCTCATTGAGTTCTGTGAGAATCGTTATGGAAAATTAGTAAAGTCTTGGGTGGGGTCCTAGGATCATGTCAACAATTCATGTCATATGTGATTCCAATAATGTTGGATCCAATGGGTAGAAAGGCCCAAGGCATCTTATGGAATCAAGATCCTTAGAGCATATAGGTCCAAGGCATCCACCACCAAAATCATGACCCATAGTGTAGAAACATCCATGGAGTCCTATGGAATCAGGACCCAAGGATAATATAGGTCCAAGGAATCCACTACCATAATAATTCATCATTAAATTAATTCAAAAATTCATAAACGGTCTCATTCCATGAGTTCTTCCAAGTCATTTAACAATTCCCATTTGAAAAATCAAACCAATATACCTCATGTAATCACATTTAAAAGGAGGAAAAACCATATCCTAATAGTTAAATTCAATTAAATTCAATTTATAAAGGCTTAATCTAACTAGGAAAGCACTCACACACCCAGTAGGGTGGTATAAATCATGGAAGATACAAAGCCACACCCCATGGGTTTCCTAGGTTAGGGAAATAACCTCCAAAAAAGTCAAAGGTACAATAGGAAACCTAAACATGTTTCAATTAATTTGAACAAGACATTCAATTCATTTTTAGGGGAAGCACTAGTAAGTCTGGAATGCGTCACAACTGCAATAGGTAATATAAAACAAAAAACCATGAGGGAAAGGTATAGACCAACTACTATAGTTCCATAGTAGATCACTCATCCAGTATCAATCTCTGATTTAGTCTAGATTAAGATAAAAATAATTAACGGATGAAGAAACTTGAAATATGGCATATTATCTTTCACTTAAATAATACTTTTGATACCAAGATAAAAAAATAATGGCACAATATGACTGAATAACTTACTAGTGTGGATCCAATGACACAAACAATGCTTGTATCAAATGTTGGATGAATAAATAGGACAAATCCTACATTTTGGATTCAAAGAGGAGATCCCATGGTGAGATACTATCCAATATAGGAAAAAACAAAAGGAGGGTTGAGTTTTAATAAGTTTTAAGAGAGAAATGGTCATTTCCTCTCTTTTAACTAGGTTACACAGTTTGGAAACATAGTTGGACAAACTGTGGTCCAACCAGGAACCCTTTAATCTCTTAATTGGAACCTCACACAGTTTCATGCACACAATTTGAAAAACTATGCGCAAACTATGACCCAAACTCTGTCTAGGTCTGAAGAAAGTCTCAAAGGCATAAACATATGGAGGCACGATTTTCCTTAAACCATTTGGCCCTCTTTCACCCCACTATCAATCCCTGCACAGTTAGGGGTAACCTTGTGGCATTTCATTCACGGTGACTCCTAACCATGAGTCCTACCTACTTTTCCCAAAACAAATTGAGATTCAGGATCTAAACAATCTTTGGAAACCCCACAAAACCCCCATGATCCCTTTAAGAACTCACATTAGGTCAAAACCAAGGAGTTAAACTGAAAACTATATGTATGTACCACATAGAAAAACCCATTATCTTACAATATTCCTCCTTAATGCAATTCATCCCCAAATTTCCCTTCCATTGGTGGTCAAGATTCTTCTAATAATAACTTCGACCACTAAGCACATACATTGCCCCCTGCTCTAAATTCTTGTCCTATAAATGGTTGTGCTACCATAGAACCTGTACTAGAGGAACTAATAGGCCTCATAGAACCTTTGTTCTCTTGATAATGATAGGAATAGGATTCTCCAAAAAGGATGCATCTACTTGTAGATTAACCTCATCCAACTGTAAATTGTGAGATGGGTCTAAGTGATAATGGTATAGATGAGATATGTGGAAATTCCATGCATGGATTGGTACCTTTAGGGTAACTGCAACCAATAGTCTACCAGCCCAACTCTCTCCAAAATCTCAAATGGACTAACATATCGTGATGAAAGCTTACACTGTCTCCTAATTTTTCTATGTCCCATCCTTTGTGAGATATATAAAAAGACCTTATCCACAACCTTGAACTATAGAGATCTTCGATGATAATCAAGATAAGATTTATGTTGAGATTTTGTAGTAGTCATCCATTGTATGGTCAACCAAACCAACTCTAAAGTCTCTTGGATGAGATAAAGTCCAAGAAACACTACCTCTCCTAACTCTAACTAGTACAAGGGAGATCAGCATGACCTACCATAAAAATCCTTATAAGGTTTTATCTATATAGTTTCTTGATTGATATTATTGTAGGAGAACTCAATTAGGGGTAGGTGTATCTCCCAAGAGCCCCCAAAATCTAGGATTCATTCTCTCAGCATGTCCTCAAGAACTTGAATCGTGCACTCTGACTGGCCATCAAACTAAGGGTGGTATGATATGATCAAAAGCACCTATATAAACAATCCCCTCTAGAAAATCTACTATAAATGAGATTTAAATTAGGCATCCCTATCTGATACCATGGTTTAAGTAATCCCATGAATTAATACTATCTCATAGATATGAAACCTCCCAAGCTCATCCATGGAGAAGGTCTAGCTGATTGGTGGGAAATGAGAACCCTTCATGATCTTGTCCAAAACAACCCACATAGAATCACTACCTCAAGTATACCTTGGAAAACTGGTTCCGAAATCCATTACAACATCATCCAATTTCCACTCGGGAATAGGTAACTGTTGTAAATGACTAGCTGGTTTCTGATGTTCCACCTTCACCTGCTGAAATGTGGAACACCACATCACAAAACAAGATACCTCACATTTCATCCCTAACCACTAGTAATGATGTCTCAAGTCATGGTACATCTTGGTAACACTGAGATGTATTGCCTTAACTGAGGCATGAAACTCCCACATCAGCTCCCGATGTATGTCTGTTGGAATCCATATATGACCATGAATATTTATAATTTCATCCTCATCCACAGTCCAACCAGGAGGTGGGTCCTCTCCTTCCACACTCTCCCATAGTAATAGGCCCTCAGCATTTAATAACTATCACATCCTCACTCTATCCAACATAGTAGACATCATAGAAAAAGAATAAAGAAAGGTTTGACCCTGGTCATCCTGCACCTCCAAGTACATCTCTAAGAATAAGGCCATAAGAAACCACTTTCTACTAGCCTATTTAACTTCCTATACCTGAGTCCTCCTAATCAGTGCATTGGAAAATAAATATCCTTTACCAAGCATATAGGAAATCTCAAAGTCAAAACACTATATCCACTCCATCCACCTTCACTTCCTCAAATTCAAGTCATGATGTGTAAATATATACTTGAGGATTTTGTGGTTTTTGTACAATACAAAACACTCTCATGGTAAATAGTTCCTCCAATAGTATAAGGCATGTACAACCGTGGATAACTTTAGATCATTCATTGGGTAATTACTCTCATTTGGCCCCAGCTAAGAAGATTCATATGTCACAACTTGATCCTCTTTCATCATAACTACTCCTAGTTTGATACTTGATGCATCATAATACAATGTGTAGCTATTACTCAGCTCTAGAAGAAACAAGACCGATGCTGAAGTCAATCTTCCTTTCAGCTCCTGAAAGGTTGTCTTGTAGGTATCTAAGCATACAAACTTCACACCCTTATTATTCAAGTCTGTCAACAGTGTTGTTGAGCATGAGAAGTCTTGGATGAAATGCCTATAATATCCATCTTTCTCGAAGAAACTTTTTGTGTCAAAGACATTCTTGGTATGTTCCCAGGAAACTACAAGACTCACCTTCTCTAAGTCAACTGATACTCCTGTCTCTAAGATAATATGACCCAAAAAGTGAATGTTTTCTATCCAGAAGTGGCACTTTGTGAGCTTAGAATATAATCAATACTCTCTCAGTGTATCCAAAATGATCTCAATATGTTTATCATGGTCATGTAAATTGTGATAATACACTAAGATATCATTCATGAATACCACCACAAACAAGTCAAGATAATGATGGAAAACTTAGTTCATCATCACCATGAAAACTTATGGCACGTTCGTGATACTGAATGGAATAACTGAATATTCTTATAGACCATACCTACTATGAAAAGTTATATGAGGTATTTCTGAAGGTAGAACATGTACCTAGTGATAACTAGACCTCAAATAAATCTTCATGAAATCTTGAGATCCTCATATTTGGATAAAGAGATTATATATCTGAGGAAAGGGATACCCATTCTTAACCATAAACTGGTAAAATTTTTGATAATACACACATAACCTAAGGGTTACATCCACTTTTTCTCAAAAAGTACTGGTGAACCCCATGGAAAAGTATTGGGTCTTATAAACCCCTTTTCCTCCAAGTCCTCTAGATATCTCTTGATATCCTGTAACTAAATAGTATACATCCTATAAGGAGGAATGGATAACAGTGCAGCTCCTAGAACCATCTCTATTGAGAACTCAACCTCTATCTCAAGAGGTCAACCAGAAAATTTGTATGAGAAAACATCCCTGAAACAATAAACCACTGAAGGAATGTATGTTTGATGCACTCCCTTTTCATCCATATATAAACTAGAAATTTGGGATATCATCCTACCCAGCCCACAATGCTCAGGTCCAGCTCTACCTTCCTAGATTTCCAATTCACCTTTTTGAATAAAAACTCCACCCTATGGTGATGTGAAGGTCACCCTTTGGTGATAATAATAAATGTATGATTAATAATAAACTATCCATTCCATCCTGAGTATGATGTCAAAACCTATCATCTTAAGTAAAAAATATCCCATATGAAGTCACGCCCATAAATATCAAGGGGAAAATCCCTACACTAGCATAAATTCTCTGTTATCATACCTAATGGAGTATCTAGTGTCATAACGCCATTAGAAAACTGTACAACGATCCCAAGGCTCTCTAATATAGGTACATATATGAAACTATTCACTGCACTTGTATCAAAAAATAGTAGATACTAGAGTAGAGGCTACTATGATCATGCCTCTCACAATAGATGGCCCGACACTCGACTCCTCAGCTGTAGGTTGTACATAATATATATGTCCTGAGCTGTGGCCCTGTGAAACAACCTCACTACCTGAAGTAAGCCCATTCTATTGTCTAGATACAAATGGTGTCTAGATGCATCAGACACAACCACCACCTTCTCTTAAACAACTGGTATAGCTCTAGCTCCCATCCTAACATGGATCTTTGAATCTCACTCCGGAAATTAGTGTCAAATTCGATCCCCTTCCACTGACTACTAGAGGAAAGGTCCTACAAAAACTTTTTACATGGACCATCTAGATGAAATCTCAGAACTTTATTGGGTCACATTCACACTAATTTTTTATATGTCCCCATCTATCACTTTGATGATAGAAAATAGATCTACCAACACTAACAACCTAGTGGGTACTCCCCACATGAGAAGCCTCAAAATAGTGATTCCTTCCATTAGAATATCAACCACTAGGTCAAAAGGCTACAATTCCCTACTCTACACCTACATCTTCCCTTAGGTTCTTCTCTGTAATCAGTACTTAATTCACTATTTTAGTAACAATACTCAACCTGAATGCATTGACCTATGATCAAACATCATCCCTGAGACCTTCCTCAAAGCATATTTCCCTCTATATCTCATCAGAAATATAAACTAGTGAAAAGCATCAAATCTCTATAAATCATGCCGAGTAGTCTATAAAATACATCACACCCTTCTCCAAACACATAAACTCATTGAACCATTTTATCTTGGTTCAAAACATTCCACCAACAATTAGTTTCTCCCTGAAGCATATATGTCACGAGCTTCCCTCTCCTCTAAGAGGTGTCTCCAGATGTTCAAATATCAAAAATGTAATCTAAAACCATATCTCAGTAGTCTATAGACCATCGTCCCTATAAAACATGGGAGGATACTACTATTGGAACAAACATGTCAGTTATGAAATAGATGAGGTAGGATTTGGTGCTCCCTGAAAAAGTCTGTATGAAGTTCAAGAAACCATCACAGAATTATATCTTAGAACTCGTATCTGGTACAATCACTAGTTCCTCAGCTAGAACTAGAGAAGGATATATTTGTATCCCATGCCCCACCACCTCTGGAACATGGTAATTTCCACCCTCTTGGAATAGAATGGAAGTCATTATGGTGGCATGTATCTACAATGCCAAACACACACCTTAGTAAAACTCGATAATGAGATTATCACAGTTATAAATGTAGGATAGGTCAAAGCCTTCTTATAAACAGGTCATACACCTCTTCCTTATCCTAAATCCAGGACTAAGTAAAAATAAATTGTTATAAACATCACTAGAGATTCTGCTTGCTGCCCACTCAAAAGTCGGGTCTAGGTCAAGTTCTCTTTTTTCAATAATTCAATTTCATTTAATTTCACTTTATCAATTCATTTCTCTTTAAATGGTAAAACTAAATAGTTCACCACTTATAATCCATAAGGGATCATACACCTCATGAACTGAAGTGTGGCATCCACCTAATCCAAATCATAACACATTTTAGTCCATGTGACCAATGGTCCATAACTCAACATAGCATAGTTGACTGCTTATGGTGTATGTTGTAGCCTAAGAAGGAAAACACTATTTAGGTTATGGAAGGAACTCTAAGTACGAACCATGTTTCTCAATTCCCTACATGAATCATCTATCAAGCAACAAGTACATCACATAAGGCACAAATAATCAAAGTCATGCAGATAAGAAATGCATCCAATATGGCATGGCATAATGCATGGCATGTGAATTCTAATAGGTTTCTAAAATGATGCATGAGATGCATACCCTCATCTCACCAGGAAATATAAAAATCCATAATCATAGGGAACATCAAATATCAAGTTCATCACTCAATGGTGGAATCAAATCAATTATAATAGGAAAAATCTAGAAAACAGTAATTTCCATTCGAGGAAATTTGGATTTTCCTATACATGGATTAGCTACTCTTAGGAATAGCTTATTAAAAAATTACAATTCCTTCTTAATACCTTTCTATAATTTCAAAATATTAAATCCATAAATGGAACTACTCTAATACCACTTTGTAATGTCCCAACCTGGGTACCACTGTATAGTGCTCTAAGATGGTTGGTCACGTGGCCTCAAGCACTCCTCCCCATATGTAAAAGGCTACCAACTAGAAGCGATGGCCTATGGTGTTTTTGTGGGGATATTATACCCTCATTTCAGAGTGTAATGAAATGGTATAACAATATCAATCAATAGAGGAAGTATATAATATAATTGAAAGTAGACAGAATATATACGTCCATAAGACTGAATAAATAAACAATGCTAAAGTTTATCTCATATACAAAATGTTGTTTCATTTCATGTCCCTACAAAATATGAAAATAGGTATACAATCATCCAGTACAATACATGAATCAAAATACTAAAAGTAAAAAAGGAACTATCCCAGCTAACATCACGATAATATCTCATTCTTGTGCTCCCCTACTCCTGAGTAGTGATCAAATCAAGAATATTATAGTGGGTTCTTGACCCATTACCTACCTGTATCCATGAAATATGTCTAGGTACTCAATGGCGACACAATAAAGGTGTGAGATAACACATAGTAGGCCACCGCCAATAGTTTCTATAACAATTCTAATCTATGTAATGAAAAGATAAATTAGTGTGCGGTATATAACAAGTATGTATTTACAAAAAGTGAAGTTCCTAAGGAATATGTAATAAACAAGTGATACTTTATATCCAAATGAATATCCTTGAAAACAAGGGTCAATCTACCATAATTAGGTCAATTATAAAACAAAAAGGAACATCTAACATGGCCATGTTGTACAACCAAGTATAAATCATCCATCATGGCCACATCATATAACCAAGTATAAATTATCCATCACAAACACACCATAAAATCAATATTTCCAAACAATGAAGGTCTAGATCTAAGGTATAGAAGACCAATTCATCCTTATCAAGTCCTGAGAGCATCTCAATGGAAAATCAGTAAAGACTTGGGTGGATTCCTAGGAAAATGTCAACATATCATGTCCTATGAAAGTATAACCAAGCTAGATCCAAGGTGTATCAAGGCCTAATACATCCTACGAAATCAAGAACCAAGGAGTATATAGGTCCAAGGTGTCCACTGCCATAATCATTACCCATGGTGTAGAAACATACCTGGCGTCCTGTGGAATCTTGATCCAAGGAGCATATAGTTCCATGACATCCACTACTATAACCATTTATTATTCAATTAATTAAAAAATTCATAAATAATCACATTTCATGAGTTCTTCTAAATTATTTAACAATTTCCATTTAATAAAATTAAACTAATACATGTCATGTAATCACATGGAAAGGGAGGTATAATTATCTCCTAATAGTTCAAGTCAATTCAATTAAATTTATAAAGGATTACACTAATTGGGAAAGCACTCACACACCCATCAAGGTTGTATAAAGCATGGAAGATACCAAGGCACACCCCAGGGGTGGCCTGGGTTGGAGAAACAACCTCTAAAAAACTCAAGGGTACAAGTGGTAAACCTAAACAGGTTCCAATTCATTTAATCAATACATTCAATTCATTTTAGGGAAACACCGATAAGTCTTTCATGTAGAACAATTTCAATTAGACATATAAAACACCAAACCATAAGGGAAAGGTATACTACACCTATCATAGGTCCATAGTAGAGCATTCATCCAGTATCGATCTTTGATTCGGTCCAAATTTAGAGAAAAATGAAGAATGGATGAAGAACCTAGAAATAGGGAATATTAGCTTGCACCTAAATAACTCTGTCGATACCAGGAAAAATGAATAATGTCCCAATATGATCTAAGAACTTACCGGCATGGATCTAACAAGACAAATTATGCTTGGATCAGATGTCGACTGAAGAAATGGGATCCAAACATAAATTCATCTTCAAAGAGAAGCTCTTAAGGTGAGTTATTTTCCAACCAAGGAAAATTAAAAAGAGGGTTGATTTTTAATAAGTTTTAAGGTAAAAATTTTCATCTACCCTCTCTTAACTATGTCGCATGTTTTGGCCACACGGTTGGCCAAAGCATGAGCAAACTGTACACAAAACCATGCCCCAACCTCTATCAAGGTCTACAAAAATATTCATAAGAGTGTGTCTGGGGTGGCACGGTTTACCTCAAACCGTGAGAGCCTCTTGAAATCCATTTTCAAGCCCAAACAGTTAAGGGTAACTATGCGGCCTATCCCACATGATTTCTCTTAACCATGCGACATTCCTTATTTTACCTAAAATTTGGGCTCCTAGTTCCGAAAAAATCATAGAAACAACTGAAACTCATGTGATCCCTTTAGGAACTCAAATTAGGTTAAAAACAAGGAGTTAAACCCAAAATTAAGAGATCATTACATCATATAAAAACCTAGGATCTTATATAATTCCACTAAGAAAGAGGCCTAGATAGTCACACACTAAGTGTATCAGAACTTCAATTAAATAATAATATTATTTATTATTTAAAAAGTTTAATAAATATTATTCTTACATGTGATTTAATAATTATTAATGTTCTTTTATCATATATATTTCATCACCATTTATTTGAGATAATATTTTATGAGAATAATATTTAAGAAATTTGTATTTACTATTTAGTTAATAGAATATTTATTTATTTATTTGAAAATAATGCGGTAATATTTATTTATTAAATAAATATTCATTTTTTATAGTCTAATAAATAATGTAGAGTAATGGAAGATTGAGATTAATGGTCCAATGAGAAATGATAAATATTGATTATTATTTGAATAAATAATATTTAACTTAATTTTTGAGTTTAGAACATATTGGCATGGGGTTCTATGGTAATTAAGAAAAATAATAATAAGGGTGCATGCGCCATTATTATTTTCTAACCCTAGAAGTATATAAATTCAATTATATTATTTTCTTCATGGGAAGCCAATTTCATGTGTTATGCACAATGACATCCAGAGATAATTCTCTTGAACCCATAGAGAACTCCCACTACAAGAACTCTCTCAAGAAAAGATAGAGATCCTCCCCCACCACCACTCTAAAGTCTAGATAGATCAAAGAGAAATATTTCTTGAATATATTCTCAAGGCAATAAAATATGAATGATGCAGGAATTATGATCTATTGGTATAGAACCTGAATATTCCTATGGTGACATTTAGAGGCTCTTGGAGCACATGTGGATCACCACTAGAGGGAATATACTCCTGATTCCTACAACACATTGTTGGTATGGAATTTATATATTTTCAGATACATCAATGAAGAAGTAATTTATTGAAAAGTAATTCATAATTATTTAAATTAAATATAAATAATATGTGATGATCATGTGCTTTGGTTCTAGAATTCTCAATCATCAATTAATATTTGATTCAATTCCATTGATCAAAAAGTTTATTATCATGTAAATAACTAATTAATAATCAATTATGAAAAAATGAGAATTTGGAAGGCCCCCTATAGTGCTTTTACTTCACCTAGAACCTTTATGATACCATCCTAAGAAGGCTTAAGGTGTTAGGCAAAGAATGTATCTCGAAGAAGAGTTAATCATCTATACTTACTCTTTCAAAAAAAATTATTCTTCTAATTACTATAAATATGTTTGAAACTTCCTAAAATAATTAATATAGTATAATAAATATAATAAGTTGTTATTATTATTATGGGACAACCATTTTCCACCACCATTCCATCCTATAGAAAATGAAAACATCGCTCATGCGTATATACAACCTACCATCTTCATAGAGTGGTGTAATTAGTTATTCATCACTAATTTACTTGTATGGTTTTAAATATGAAACTAATTAATATATATTATATTTATGAAATAATAAAGATTTTTAAAATATAATATATCATTTACCTTGTTACCCTTACACCTATTAAAAAATGATAATGTTTCTCGCGCATACGTGTGGTCTAGAAACTTCATGGATGATTATAAATTTTGAATATAATGAATATATATTTTATATTTATATCATGATTTACTTTTTGAAACAATTATCAAGATGAAAGGGTTATAACTGCTAAATCAAAACATATATAAAAAATGAAGAAGTTAACACCTGAAATGATGATGATAATGAAAGATTGTTAATTAAGGGTGATAAGATGTTATAATAAAACCATATATGGTATTACAAGTATTAATATTATTCTAGTATATAATTATAATAAATTTAAATTTATTTTACAGGAGGTCAAAATCACTTATGAAGTAAGTCGGTCCTGAGGTAAGGGGTTGCTTAACTCAATTAATTTTCATTATGTTATATTACTTCTTCAATGTTTATACTATTCCAAGATTATGTGTGTAATTACCTATGATTATTTTATGTTATATTTCCACTTATTTTATATGTATTTATATTTTTTACACAAAATCACTTCAATGATTAATTATTATTTCAATGTCATGATATTTGTAAAGGTTTCTCATATCACTTTTTTTCTATGATACATATGCCATATTCACCACTTTTATCCTTCATATGGTGTATATACACCTATTTTATATGTAATATCATGAATCACTTTTATTTATGGTATTTAAAGTTTAATTTAAATTTATTTCTTTCATAGGGGTTATGATTGAAAAATAACCAAAGTGGTAAGAATTTATTTTATAATCTCATACTTATTCAAGATTGTTTATGTTTAAGTTTTCATGAGGAAAATTGTAACACCCTAATATTTTTAAAAACAAAACTATGTTTTATAGTGTATAAAACACAAAATGTTGATACTAAACAAACCATGAAATATTATTATATAAATATGATCATTATAACATATTCATTAAATTGGAAATTATAGATAGGATTAAATACTTTATGAAATATATATAAATGTACTACTCAATATAATTATATTGATAAATTATTAGTAAATAATCACTCATTTTTCAGTAAAGTCATTTTATTCTTCAAAAATATGTTTTCTTCATAAAAAAAGTTTGTATTACTTTTGTTGAGAAAATATTATAATTAATTTATGAAAATTTTATAAATTTAATTTATAAAAAGGTTATCATTTTTGATATCATCATATCAAAATTATTTTATGGTTAAAAAATTTATATTTTTATGAAAATTTTGATTTTTCAATGAATAATGAAAAATACAGATTTTTATTGAAAATTATATTTTATTTCAAATTATTTACAAATTAAAACTATATTTTGGATTTGATTTAAAATTTATTTAATTAATTTTGATTAAAAATAAACAAATTATATTATTTTTAATGATTTTTATACTTGAATTTGGTATAAAAATATTTTTATACTTAAAAAGGCATTTTTCTAAGAAACTATTTTTTATTGCATTTTTCATGTCAACTTTAAATAAATTTTTTTCACTTATAGAAATTGAATCATGAAAAATGGATTCCATATTTTGAATCATTAGGTATATATTTTTTAAATAGGTCCCTTTTATTTTTGGTTATTATGAATAAAAACCATAGTAAATAATTGTCAGCACAATAAGGGTAAGTCGGGTAATTAAGGAAAACATTAATATGATGAGAACTAAAAATGACTATAACGCTTGATTTTATCCTATTTTATGATTTTTGTATTTCCATGTCCATCAAAGTTTCAAAAATATGGAAAATTAGTTCCATATTTCTTTGATTTTTACATTTATACTATTTTAAGTAATGAAAAGTCAAAAATGTCATTCTCTTTGTTTTATTATCTCTAATTTTTTTACATAGGGATAAAAAGTAGATATGTTCATTTATAAAAAGGTATAATTGAAATATAAATTATTTTTTTATAATTTTAATTTATTTATAATTTATTAGTGGTGAAATAAGGACCTTAAATTCTTACATAATGTTGACATAGTATTTATTCAATTAATAGAAAAATAAAATAAATTATTTTGAAAATATTAAAAGTAATATAATTTGAATTGATTTTATTTATTAATAGATTTTTTTGATAAAAATGACATATTATATAGTTTTTAGAGGTTTATATTTCAATTCAATCTTTGTCTTGATGTCTTTAAAGTCAAATTAAATGAATAGTTCTAAAATGACATTAATGATATTTTATAATAAATAATATTTCATTAAATGATTTAAAATTACTAAAAATTATATCTTCATCAAATTTATTGGTATGTGGTTTAAAATATCCACCATGGTCCATTTTTGTGTAAATGTTTCTTTTACAGTAACTATATTGACCCCTAAAGAGTGAAAAGTTTGTTATCGTGGTAATTGTCAAAAAGGGTTAATGCAGGTTAAAACAAAGAGATAAGGGTAAAAATATAATATAAATTTATTAAAATTTTATTATATTATATGATTATGACCCATAATCATCCTATATTAAAATTATATTATTATTATTTTGCCTTTTTTCTATGAAAATTAATTTATATTAATATTTTAAGTAATTCCAAGAGTGTCTCTCCCCTCACTTATAAAAGGGAACCTCACCTTCTCTTTTATTCACACATAAAAAGCCTTTTAGTTAGTCCAATACCTACCAAAATCCCTTAATAACATACCTACTCAATTTATATAGGTCATAGTTTTGGCATAATACCCCCGTTAGAGGGTAGAAGGTGTAAAAAAAGGATGTTATCTAAAGAAGTTGTATAATATTTAACTAAATGATTTAGTAATATTTTGTCTTCTACCTCATTAAAATATTATTAAAACATTTTCGAATAAAAAAACCAATATATTCCATATAATTTTATTTTTTATGTTAATGTAATAACCTATATCCATATACTCTTCCATAAAATGGGAAACAAACCATTTGTTTGTGTGTACGGCGGACTACAACCTCACAAACCGATGTAATTCATTTTCCATCACCACCTGTTATAGATGGTTATAATGATATATTTAAAATATATATATGATATTAATAACATAATTAAATTTATTTTATATTATATAACATATAATTTCTTAACTCACCATTCACTGAAAAATGATAAAGCCATTCATGTGTACGTGTGGATTACCCCTCCAAGAAGTGATATTATCTATTTTTCATCTCCACATTATATGGATGATATATATATAGGTTTATTTAAATATATAATATAATATTTATGATATAATTATCATTATATAAATATAAAATAGTACTTACCTTTTATCCATCATGGTCATTGAAAAATAGAAATGTTACTAATGTCTACGTACGACCTACCGTCTCTATGATTATAACATGGTTCATTTTTCATAACCATATTTCACGGTTTGTTTTAGAATTATAATTTATGTATAAATATGATAATTATTTCATAATTATTTTTCTTGATATTATGGAATAATTACCTCTTTGAACATACTAAACCTATAGAAATCATTTTGGACAAATGAGCTAAATATCATCAAAATGTCCGATGTGAACTTAATCGGTTAACTAATTGATTATAATATGGTAAAATAAATAATAATCTTGAAAAATGTTATCAATAAAGTAAATAATTAACATAATTTTATTATTTAGTAATATATGGAATGTAGGTGATGATTCAGACTTGAGGTAAGGGACACTTTACTTTAAAAACCTCATTTTAAATGTTTTTAAAATTTATTTTATAAATATTTTTCTTCCATGTCCATATTTTTAAAATTATTTTATGGTTGAATTTATATAAACATTAATGAATTATAAAGGAAATTTTATGTATATTTTTTACTTTATTTCAAAAGTTTTCAAAAGGAATATTTTTACAAATCTTATATGGAACATTTGACTTTCTTTATAAAAGATAAAAAAATGTTCTATTTTAATATATATGGTGTCAATGGTTTTTCCTGCCACTATAATTGTTATTTGATGTTTGTATTCCTTATAAAATTCCATGTTTTATTCAAAGAAAACCCTCATTCCTAATTTTTTAATTATTTTCAAAATAAGTTTTAAATGGAATGGATAATTCAATATCTGTAAATATTTCTTTATGGGAGTAATGAATATTTTTATAATTATGCATTATTTCATGTGTTATGATTATTTTATGGTTCTTGGGAATTTTTTATGATTATTAGTGATTAAATTATAAACCAAGGATTTGTGATTCCATTATAAACCTAGGTTGGGTGGTTTTGTTATAAACCAAGGCTGAGTGGTTCTGTTATAAACAAAGGATGCGTGGTTATGTTATAATCCAAGGATATGTGGGTCATTTACATCCCACCAATGCATTAGGTAATGATCATGATATAAGTTGATCTTGTAGGTTATTCCATTTGTAAGAGTGATATAAAAATGATTTACCAAGTTACATACATGATTTATTTATCCCTTCTATGGTTTTTACTAAAGTATCATGATTTCAGAAGGTAAGTTAATGAGATTATATTTAAAAGAGAGTATTTTTTAATTCTTAAGGGTTAAAATTTTAACTTTTTGAAAAAAAATTGATTATTTTTCTTGATTAAAAATAAAAATTTATAAGTTTTATTTTTTCATTAATAATTCTTAGGAAATGTTTTATGAAAATCTTTGATTAGAAAAGTTGAATTCTTGGGTAAGAAAATGTTTTTTAACCCAAAGTTTATTTTGAAATAGGAATTTTTTTATAAGTATTAATTAACTAAAATGTTTCTTTATTTGTTTATATGTCAATTACTGTAACACCCCAAGCTTCTACGGTACGTTTCCCTTTGAATAATGCGATAGCGTGTGTTGTACGCAACCTCGAGTTCTAACACACACCACAACTAATTAAACTAGCCGTTGTGAATAGTAATACCTAATTTTTGAAATTATATATATTTTATATTTGAAAATGGACTTCATTTTTGGATTCGGAATATCGAATTTAGCCTAAGGTGAAATTTTGGTACTTTTCGGATAACTTTCATATTTTGATGAATAGTGAAAATTACTAAATTTTAATTAAAAACAACTTTTTTAATCAAAATAATTAATAGTGATAAATTATGAATTTTAGTAGTTTTAAAGTATATTTAGAATATATTTTTACCATTTAATATAATTTTGGTCATTGGACATAATTTTACAATTAAACCGAACATAAACAAGTGTCAATCTTTTGATACTTATTATCTCTTAAAAACACGCTTTTTGTTTTTACAGCGGGAATTAATTTTAAATTAATTTCTGCCACTTCTGTGTTTTGAATTTAGGAAAATGGATTCCATATTTGGAATCAGGATGTTCAAATTGTGTAAATGGGTAACTTTTATTTTTAGACATTTTGAATAATTACTGCGGTAAATATTTTATTTACCATGGTTAAGGGTAAATCCGGTAAATAAGGGTTAAAAAATAATATTATAATAATACTAAATTACCCTAAAACGTGTCTTAACCCTATTGGTTGATAGATGGTCGACCATGGGCATCTTTGTGTCAATTTTGGGACCCCATGGATCCACTTGTAAGTGATTATGACACTTTATTTTAATTTAGTTAAAATGAATACAAAAATGACACAAGCATATATCTTTTAGAACAACAATTTTTACATAGGGTTATATATGTTGGATTTTAGATTATAAATATTAATTAGAAAGCTAAAACGATTTCCTACATAATGATATTTTATTTATAATTTTTAGACATTAAATAATTTATTTTATTTATGACACAATGATGATGCAGTAATTACTATAATAGTGAAAAATTAAAATAATTGATATTATAAATACCCAAATAAATATAATATGAAACTTTTAATGAATTAAACTAATTTTCTAGGCTAATATGATATATTAGGATTGATTTAATGGACTTTGTTCGAAGTAATCAATCTGTTATGAGTTTCACAAAAATCAACTATTGAATAGTGTCAAAATTTACATAAAAGAGTTCTTAAAACAAATATTATATTATTAATTGATATTAAATTCCTAAAAATCTAAGGTTCGGCCAAGAGACTTATATTATGATAGTTTAATCATTAATGGACCACTTGGGGGTCGCTTGGATGTATATAGTAAGTTTATTAACCATATTATATAAAAATACAAAGAGACATTGTAAAAGTGAAACTAATTAACTTAGAGTTAATACTTAAAGATAAGGTTAATATAAGTACCCAAACCTGTCTAAATTCTATTGGATGAGTTGGTTTCGACCTATCCCCACCTCATCCTTTGAATAGTCAACTTTGGAGCCTTTGGAAACCGAATATGAATTTATTATAAATTAATATTTCTAGCTTTTCCAAAGGTGCCCCTCACCCCTCTTATAAAAAGGGCACTCCTCCTTCTCATTTCTTCACACCTTCAAAGCCTTTTGGTTCGGCCAAACTCTGCCCAAATACTCTCCCAACATCCCTCACTACAACCTAGAGGCCTTAGTTTGATCAGAAAGCCAACCTAAGGAGCCCTTTTGATCAAATCAAAAGGAAGAACCCGAAGAAGAGGTAATGATTTCACCACCCTTTTCTAAGTTCATTTCTTCTTCCACTTCTTCTTCCTTTGTTCTTACCATTCTAAAATAATAACTCCAGTATCTCACATATACTGTGATGTTATTATAAGTATGGTACAACCATATTCAGTATTCTATCCACCCTTTGAATAACATGTCACCATACATGCGTACGTACGGCTTACCGTCTCCACGTCGTGGTGTAATTGTTATTCAATATAATATTATTTGGATGGGTATAATAATGATGTGTAACTCATGTAAATAATAAATATAACATGTTAATGATTCTGTATATATGATATACCATTCATTTATATATTATTTTAATATCAAAAGAATGATATTGTCGCTCGTGCGTACGTACGGACTACCGTCTCCACGAACGCGATGAGATTCATTCTCCATCGTATCCATTCAAGTATAATTATCATTTTATGATTTAAAAATGATTTTTAAGGACTTGATATCATTCTGGATATGAATAAGATACAACAAACATGGCTTATGTAACAAAACATATAAAAGAAAATGAGTAAGTTAACACCCGAAACGATGATAATTCTAAGATATTATTAATAAATCAATGTTAAAAGATCATATATGATATCATATTAATATATATGATTCTTGTATAATTTAATAACAATTATTTCACCATTATACAGGAGGATAACCTACCCCAACCAAGGAAAAGTACAAGGTAAGGGTTATTTCACAATCTCTTCATTATCCGAGGTTGTTTATATGTAATAATCTACTGGGATCTCTTTATCATCCACATCCATGTTTCTTAAAAATGTATTTCAAAACATTTTTACTATTTACAAGAATATGGGTTAAAGTCATTTATACCCTTTTTTGACTTTTTATAAGAGGTTTATAAAGGAATCTTTCCGTCGTTTTCAAAACAAGGTCCTTTTTAACCTTTTCGACAGAATTGAGGTAAGAATGTTTTTTTTAACTTATACAGCGGGTGCGGTTATTTTACGCCGTTATAAAATCTTCAAAGCTTTCCTTACAAGCTTATAAGAATATTTTCAAAGAAAATGTTTTATTTTATATGGATCTTAAATGATTTCAAAATAAAAGGAGATATTTCTTTAAAAAGAATTTTGGTTTCATCTATGTCAACATCCATTGATGGATTTTAAGATTATTTGAAGTTGATTTATTATGATACAAAACTTCTATATTGTATTGAAGGTTTTGTGATATGTTTGACTGTGGATGTGCTATTTTTATACCATTCATAGTTTATTGTGAAAGTATTGACATTTCGTATGCTAGTTTTAATACGAATGTTTATGTTATGTTTAAACCTTTTCATATGGGAATGCATTGGACTTAATAAGTGACGGGTGGAGCCCGCTATAGCTCCTCGATGCATCGGTAGGTCTCATGAGACAAACCAGTGTCTTGGCACAAGGCCTTGACAAAATCTTATTTGTAGTCATGGCACGAGGCCTTGGCTATGTGGTTATGATAGTCTGGCATTATGCATTCCAACATTATGAAAGTGGTTATTGATTTTTGCATGTGATTATTCGATTAGTAGAATATCCATGTGAACAAGAAAATGGAATTATTTCATTTTACTTTTGCCTTACTATGTTGAAGTTCAATTTTAAAAGGCTTTTGTTTTAGTAATTCATTGCCTTAAATGTTTATGCTTATTTTGAATGTTCCGCTATATTGTTATCCTTACTGGGCATTTGAGCTCACCCCTTTTCTATGTTTTATTTTTCCCAGGTAGTGAAGAAGTAAATTATGAATGACTTGCAGGGATATTATGAGGGGTTAATAGTGTGGATATGAAGACTTTGTTGTTGTAGTAGTTTTTCACTTTGAAATGTAATGTAAAACTTTATGATTATATCTAGTGTTTCCAAGGCTACTAAACCAATCGGTCTTTCGAGATTTGATCTTTCTTTTGATCATGCCAATGTTATGTAATTAATGCACCGACTCTGGGTAGCTGGGGTCGGGGCGTTACAGTTGGTATCAGAGGAAGTTTAGTACAAACCTTGGAAGCTAGATTTAGATAAACTCTGATTAGAGCACATAGACCTAAGATGAACTTTGAGGATTAGTATAGAAGAACTTCCTAGAATTTTGGTATTGTAGAGACTTTGTGAGTTTTCCGAGCAATACATCCCTGTCTGGATACGAGCAGGTAGAGGCGGCTCTGGCACAGATGTACCTAGGGGTAAAACCCAAAAACACCGCTTTGAGCTAGACTCGAACGGGAACTGGTGCACGACAACGGGCCTTGCTGCACTCTTGGTTACGACACTCCCGGGGGATATGCTTAGGATAACTCTCACTTTCTTTACAAATCATTATGAAGGGTTTATGAGTATATACTTCCTCAAAGAAAACATATTTATGATTATGGATTATATCCATAGATAGTTCAATTTATGTTTAGTGTTTTATAAGTATGGGATTATGTATTTTGATTCATAAACTGATCTAGTTTATGCCATTGTTTAGAAATGGCGCCTAGTGGAAGAAATGGAAACCGTATCAATGCACGCACTCCATGTAGGGATTGCCCTCCTGCTCAAGATAATTATAGTGGGGCTGGTGATGCAACTGGTGCTGATCAGCTAATCACCGTACTGGGACAACTTACTCAGGTTATGAATAATAACCTTACCCGTATGGAGCACCCTGATCCGCAGCGTGGAGGATCAATGTTAGATCGATTCATGAGACAAAAACCACCAACGTTCAATGGGAGTACAAATCCCTTAGTAGCTGAGCAATGGATATTTTCCCTAGAGAAAATATTTCAGGCTTTGGGGAGTAGTGAAAGGGAAAAAGTTACCATGGCAGTTTACCGCCTCACTGGAGATGCTGATCAATGGTGGTCATTGATTCAAAACATGAAGGAAGATGATGAAGTATCAAACATGGAATGGAGGGAGTTCAAAGATCTGTTTTTAGAAAAATACTTTCCTCGCGACCATCGAGCAGATATGGAAAGACAATTTCTGAGACTGAGACAAAAGGAGGATGAGAATGTCACAAAGTATGAGGCTAACTTTACAAGGATAGCGAGGTACGCTGGTGATTATATTCGCAACCCAAGAAGTAAGATTGATCGTTTCTTTGATGGGTTAAAACCATTTCTCCGTCGAGCGTTAGTCTCACAATCCTTTTCATCGTACGAAGACATTGTCTCATGTGCTATCAAGACCGAAAAGGAATTCTCTAAGTCTTATGACTTTAAAGCAAAGCAAGAGAAGAAGAGACCTGCTGATCAATCTGGGAGTGGAAATAAGGGGAAGAAGGGAAAGGTTGAATATCCATCTTGTGGTAAGTGCAGGAAGAAACACCCCGGTGCTAGCCTGAAGGGAATGGGAGTCTGTTACAAGTGTGGTGAAAAAGGCCACCAAGCTCATGATTGCAAGGGGAAGAAGGAAGCTACCAACGTTCAGTGCTACAATTGCAGGGAGATGGGGCATTATGCAAATGAATGTCCTAAGCGTCAGGAGAACTTACCTCAGAAAAGGCCAAGGGATCAAGGCCAGGCTTATGCTATCACTACTGCTGAGGTAGAAGCTCCGAAAGACGTGGTGGTAGGTAATTTAATGGTTTCCTCAAGTTTAGCAAATGCATTATTTGATTCTGGATCATCGCATTGTTTCATATCTTCCCAGTTTGCTAAGAAAATTAGATATTTCCAATTTGATTTAATAAGGGAGTTGTTAGTTAAAACTCCTAAGGGAAGTATCATTGCAACAAAGTTTTGTGAATCAGTCCCCATTAGAGCACATAAATTTTCTTTATCTGCTGATCTCATCGTCATACCTATGATTGAGTTTGATATAATCCTCGGTATGGACTGGCTTTCGGACTATGATGCGAAGATTTATTGTAAGAAGAAAGAGGTTACGATTCTTGATGATAATGATAAGGAACACCTTATTTTTAGAGCAGAATCGTCACCACCTAATTCTTATTTAGATCCACCCCCAGTAGCTCAACTAAATTCAATTATTGGGGAGGAAGAGAATGAAATAACTGCGGGTGAGGAAAGGAATGTTCAAATAGAGGATGTACCTGTTGTGAAAGAGTTTGTAGATGTATTTCCGGAAGATTTACCTGGACATCCTCCAGAACGAGAAGTTGAGTTTTCTATTGATTTGATTCCTGGATCAAGGCCTATATCGAAGACCCCTTATAGAATGGCCACTGTAGAGCTAGTCGAACTAAAGAAACAACTAGAGGAATTGAGTAATAAGGGATTTATTCGCCCTAGTGTTTCTCCATGGGGAGCCCCTGTTCTTTTTGTTAAAAAGAAAGATGGATCTATGAGGTTATGTATCGATTACAGGGAGATCAATGCTATAACGATAAAGAACAAGTATCCCCTACCTCGTATTGATGATTTATTTGACCAACTGCATGGAGCTCAATACTTTTCAAAGATTGACCTTCGATCTGGATACCATCAGTTGTGTGTGAAGAAGGAAGACATTCCGAAGACAGCATTTCGAACTAGGTACGGGCATTACGAGTTTTCTGTAATGCCGTTTGGATTGACTAATGCACCCTCTGTATTCATGGATCTGATGAATAGAGTTTTCAAGGAGTATCTCGATGAATTTGTGGTGGTATTTATTGATGATATCTTGGTATACTCCAAAACCTACGAAGATCATGAAAATCACTTGCGCATTATCTTGAAGACTCTGAGGAGGCATGAATTATATGGAAAGTTTAGCAAGTGTGAATTCTGGCTTCAGGAGATTTCTTTTCTTGGCCATATTGTCTCTAAAGATGGAATCTCTGTTGATCCTTCTAAGACCAAGGCAATCCAAGAATGGCCAACACCTACGAGTATAACTGAGGTACGTAGTTTTATTGGCTTGGCAGGTTATTATCGACGTTTCGTCCAGAATTTTGCCCGATTGGCTAACCCATTAACGAAGCTCACATGTAAAGGGGTTAAATTTGTTTGGACAAAAGAGTGTGAGGAATGTTTCGAAGAACTGAAGAGAAGATTAGTCAATGCTCCTATATTGACTCTACCATCGGGGAATGATGGGTTCGTTATTTATAGTGATGCATCAAAGAAAGGACTTGGATGTGTCCTTATGCAGAATGATAGAGTTATTGCCTATGCATCACGACAGTTGAAAATTCATGAAAAAAACTATCCTACTCATGATCTTGAGTTAGAAGCTGTGATCTTTGCTTTGAAGATATGGAGGCACTACCTCTATGGTGAAAAATGTGAGATTTATACTGATCACAAGAGTTTGAAGTATATTTTCTCACAAAAAGAACTCAACATGAGGCAAAGGAGATGGCTTGAATTACTCAAGGATTATGATTGTACGATACACTACCACCTAGGGAAGGCAAACAAGGTGGCAGATGCTTTGAGTAGAAAAGACCATGGAGTTTTGAACAATATGAGAATTGAAAGGGATCCAATTTTCATGGAGCTAGTGAAGATGGACATGGGAATAACCAGGGAAGGTGAAACATCAATGCTTTTTCAAATGGTTGCCAAACCATCTTTACTAGAAAGGATTAAGAGTTCTCAGACTGATGATGAAGAATTCCAAAAGAAGATTAAAGCTGTGAATGATGGGAGATTGAGAGACTTTGCGTATGAAGGTGGAATTTTGAAATTCGGGAAGAGACTTTGTGTTCCCAATATACCTGATCTAAAAAGGGAATTGCTGGATGATGCTCATAGTTCCAATTTCTCTATACACCCTGGGAGAACCAAAATGTATAGAGATTTGAAGGAACATTTTTGGTGGGACAACATGAAGAGGGATATTGCTGATTTTGTGTCAAGATGTATGGTTTGTCAACAAGTGAAAGCTGGAAGGCAACATCCTGGAGGAGTCATGCAACCTCTTCCCATACCAGAGTGGAAATGGGACAATATTACAATGGACTTTGTTATGGGGCTACCAAAGACTCCTAGAAGGAACGATGCAATATGGGTGATTGTTGATCGTCTTACCAAGTCATCACATTTTCTTGCTATAAGAGAAGATCTACCCCTGGAACGTCTAGCAAGACTATATATTAATGAAGTTGTGAGACTTCATGGAGTACCCCTATCGATTGTTTCTGATCGTGACCCCCGTTTTACTTCAAGATTTTGGAAAAGTCTTCAGAAATCCCTGGATACTGAACTTCATTTGAGCACTGCTTACCACCCTCAGACAGACGGACAATCAGAACGGACTATTCAGACCTTAGAAGACATGTTGAGATCTTGCTCACTTGATTTTCAGGGTATGTGGGATCAATATTTACCTCTGGTAGAATTTTCCTATAACAATAGCTTCCATTCGAGTATTCAGATGGCACCATATGAAGCGTTATACGGAAAGAGATGTCGTACACCAACCTGTTGGGATGACGTTGGTGAAAGAAAACTTGTAGGCCCAGAACTGGTGGAGGAAACGGTGGAAAAGGTGAAGGTAATCCAAAATCAAATCAAAGCAGCTCAAAGTAGGCAGAAGAGCTATGCTGATAATCGAAGGAAGGATTTGGAATTTCAAGTCGGTGATCATGTTTTCCTGAAGGTATCTCCATGGAAGGGAGTTATACGTTTTGGTAAGAAAGGTAAATTGAGTCCCAGGTACATCGGACCTTTCGAAATTCTAAAACGAATTGGGGTTGTAGCTTACCGATTGGCAATGCCGCCAAGTCTCTCCAAAGTTCACGATGTGTTCCACGTATCTCTATTGAGGAAATACATGCCTGACCCAACGCATGTACTCACCTATGAAGATTTAGAACTGGAACCCGATCTGTCTTATTGCGAAGAGCCCATCAAGATTCTTGATACGAGAGAACAAGTGCTGATAAACCGGACGACGCGTCTGGTAAAAGTTTTGTGGAGGAATCATAAGATGGAAGAGGCAACGTGGGAACCCGAGGAACTTATGATGAAGAACCACCCGAGTCTTTTTATGCAGTAATACCCTAGAAATTGCGAGGACGCAATTATTTGAAGGAGGGGAGAATGTAACACCCCAAGCTTCTACGGTACGTTTCCCTTTAAATAATGTGATAGCGTGTGTTGTACGCAACCTCGAGTTCTAACACACACCACAACTAATTAAACTAGCCGTTGTGAATAGTAATACCTAATTTTTGAAATTATATATATTTTATATTTGAAAATGGACTTCATTTTTGGATTCGGAATATCGAATTTAGCCTAAGGTGAAATTTTGGTACTTTTCGGATAACTTTCATATTTTGATGAATAGTGAAAATTACTAAATTTTAATTAAAAACAACTTTTTTAATCAAAATAATTAATAGTGATAAATTATGAATTTTAGTAGTTTTAAAGTATATTTAGAATATATTTTTACCATTTAATATAATGTTGGTCATTGGACATAATTTTACAATTAAACCGAACATAAACAAGTGTCAATCTTTTGATACTTATTATCTCTTAAAAACACGCTTTTTGTTTTGACAGCGGGAATTAATTTTAAATTAATTTCTGCCACTTCTGTGTTTTGAATTTAGGAAAATGGATTCCATATTTGGAATCAGGATGTTCAAATTGTGTAAATGGGTAACTTTTATTTTTAGACATTTTGAATAATTACTGCGGTAAATATTTTATTTACCATGGTTAAGGGTAAATCCGGTAAATAAGGGTTAAAAAATAATATTATAATAATACTAAATTACCCTAAAACGTGTCTTAACCCTATTGGTTGATAGATGGTCGACCATGGGAATCTTTGTGTCAATTTTGGGACCCCATGGATCCACTTGTAAGTGATAATGACACTTTATTTTAATTTAGTTAAAATGAATACAAAAATGACACAAGCATATATCTTTTAGAACAACAATTTTTACATAGGGTTATGTATGTTGGATTTTAGATTATAAATATTAATTAGAAAGCTAAAAAGATTTCCTACATAATGATATTTTATTTATAATTTTTAGACATTAAATAATTTATTTTATTTATGACACAATGATGATGCAGTAATTACTATAATAGTGAAAAATTAAAATAATTGATATTATAAATACCCAAATAAATATAATATGAAACTTTTAATGAATTAAACTAATTTTCTAGGCTAATATGATATATTAGGATTGATTTAATGGACTTTGTTCGAAGTAATCAATCTTTTATGAGTTTCACAAAAATCAACTATTGAATAGTGTCAAAATTGACATAAAAGAGTTCTTAAAACAAATATTATATTATTAATTTATATTAAATTCCTAGAAATATAAGGTTCGGAAACGAGACTTATATTATGATAGTTTAATCATTAATGGACCACCTGGGGGTCGCTTGGATGTATATAGTAAGTTTATTAACCATATTATATAAAAATACAAAGAGACATTGTAAAAGTGAAACTAATTAACTTAGAGTTAATACTTAAAGATAAGGTTAATATAAGTACCCAAACCTGTCTAAATTCTATTGGATGAGTTTTTTTCGACCTCTCCCCACCTCATCCTTTGAATAGTCAACTTTGGAGCCTTTGGAAACCGAATATGAATTTATTATAAATTAATATTTCTAGCTTTTCCAAAGGTGCCCCTCACCCCTCTTATAAAAAGGGCACTCCTCCTTCTCATTTCTTCACACCTTAAAAGCCTTTTGGTTCGGCCAAACTCTGCCCAAATACTCTCCCAACATCCCTCACTACAACCTAGAGGCCTTAGTTTGATCAGAAAGCCAACCTAAGGAGCCCTTTTGATCAAATCAAAAGGAAGAACCCGAAGAAGAGGTAATGATTTCACCACCCTTTTCTAAGTTCATTTCTTCTTCCACTTCTTCTTCCTTTGTTCTTACCATTCTAAAATAATAACTCCAGTATCTCACATATAATGTGATGTTATTATAAGTATGGTACAACCATATTCAGTATTCTATCCACCCTTTGAATAACATGTCACCATACGTGCGTACGTACGGCTTACCGTCTCCACGTCGTGGTGTAATTGTTATTCAATATAATATTATTTGGATGGGTATAATAATGATGTGTAACTCATGTAAATAATAAATATAACATGTTAATGATTCTGTATATATGATATACCATTCATTTATATATTATTTTAATTTCAAAAGAATGATATTGTCGCTCGTGCGTACGTACGGACTACCGTCTCCACGAACGCGATGAGATTCATTCTCCATCGTATCCATTCAAGTATAATTATCATTTTATGATTTAAAAATGATTTTTAAGGACTTGATATCATTCTGGATATGAATAAGATACAACAAACATGGCTTATGTAACAAAACATATAAAAGAAAATGAGTAAGTTAACACCCGAAACGATGATAATTCTAAGATATTATTAATAAATCAATGTTAAAAGATCATATATGATATCATATTAATATATATGATTCTTGTATAATTTAATAACAATTATTTCACCATTATACAGGAGGATAACCTACCCCAACCAAGGAAAAGTATAAGGTAATGGTTATTTCACAATCTCTTCATTATCCGAGGTTGTTTATATGTAATAATCTACTGGGATCTCTTTATCATCCACATCCATGTTTCTTAAAAATGTATTTCAAAACATTTTTACTATTTACAAGAATATGGGTTAAAGTCATTTATACCCTTTTTTGACTTTTTATAAGAGGTTTATAAAGGAATCTTTCCGTCGTTTTCAAAACAAGGTCCTTTTTAACCTTTTCGACAGAATTGAGGTAAGAATGTTTTTTTAACTTATACGGCGGGTGCGGTTATTTTATGCCGTTATAAAATCTTCAAAGCTTTCCTTACAAGCTTATAAGAATATTTTCAAAGAAAATGTTTTATTTTATATGGATCTTAAATGATTTCAAAATAAAAGGAGATATTTCTTTAAAAAGAATTTTGATTTCATCTATGTCAACATCCTTTGATGGATTTTAAGATTATTTGAAGTTGATTTATTATGATACAAAACTTCTATATTGTATTGAAGGTTTTGTGATATGTTTGACTGTGGATGTGCTATTTTTATACCATTCATAGTTTATTGTGAAAGTATTGACATTTCGTATGCTAGTTTTAATACGAATGTTTATGTTATGTTTAAACCTTTTCATATGGGAATGCATTGGACTTAATAAGTGACGGGTGGAGCCCGCTATAGCTCCTCGATGCATCGGTAGGTCTCATGAGACAAACTAGTGTCTTGGCACAAGGCCTTGACAAAATCTTATTTGTAGTCTTGGCATGAGGCCTTGGCTATGTGGTTATGATAGTCTGGCATTATGCATTCCAACATTATGAAAGTGGTTATTGATTTTTTCATGTGATTATTCGATTAGTAGAATATCCATGTGAACAAGTAAATGGCATTATTTCATTTTACTTTTGCCTTACTATGTTGAAGTTCAATTTTAAAAGGCTTTTGTTTTAGTAATTCATTGCCTTAAATGTTTATGCTTATTTTGAATGTTCCGCTATATTGTTATCCTTACTGGGCATTTGAGCTCACCCCTTTTCTATGTTTTATTTTTCCCAGGTAGTGAAGAAGTAAATTATTAATGACTTGCAGGGATATTATGAGGGGTTAATAGTGTGGATATGAAGACTTTGTTGTTGTAGTAGTTTTTCACTTTGAAATGTAATGTAAAACTTTATGATTATATCTAGTGTTTCCAAGGCTACTAAACCAATCGGTCTTTCGAGATTTGATCTTTCTTGTGATCATTCCAATGTTATGTAATTAATGCACCGACTCTGGGTAGCTGGGGTCGGGGCGTTACAATTACTGATCTTTTTGATCTCATCCAACATTTTTAAAAAAATTAACTGGGATTTAAGGATCATTAGGGATAAGGATGAGCTCAAGATAAACTTTTTGAAGATATTTAATGAAAAAAAACTTGTTATATTATAAAACAATTATTGGAAAAATGGATACTAAGTATAAATTTCCACTTTTTAATGTAATGTTTATTTATATAATGGTGATGGTCTAATTATATAAAACTCTAAACCTAAAAACATCCTTTAAATAAAAGAAAGTGAATTATTTTATAGAGATTAAATTTATGAATTGATTAAGGTCAGGTACTTATGGTTATTGTTAAAGGAAAGGTTTAGCTGACTTTAGATGTTAGGATATTTTCATGGGATGTTAACTTAAGTGTTATTGATACCATTATGGGTTTATAAGTTTAATGTAGATTAATATTTAAATGTCTTAGACACCACTTTTGAGGTTTTAAGTGATGTAAGTAAAGAGTATTAAGAGTGTTTTTGTATAAATATATGTTAATATAACCCTAGGTTTTAGTATGGGTTTTAGTGAAAATTTTATTTGAGGAAGAATGCCTTTACATTTTGTGTACATGATTTTAAAGGTATTGAAAACCTTTAGAGTTTATATGATCTTTGATATTGAGGTGATTTTGGGTTATTACAATTTAGAGACATATATTTTATCATATAGATAACCATGGGATTGAAAATTGATTTATTGATTAAGTGATTAATGTTATTTCATAAGAATATCACTATAATTTTGGGGAATATTATATGATTAAGGTAAGAAGAATATTGTGGGATTTTATTTGAGGAGTAAAGGTTGAATTATATTTTATAATTATATATGATTTTAATGTGTCTTTATGGTGATTCATGTTATTTATGTAAATGATTAGCATAACATGGAAATAGTATAATTAGAGAACATACATTTTAGGTATGAGACTTTAACAGTGATTAATGTTATTTAGAGATAAATGTTAAATTTATCTTGGAATAATATGTAATAAAATAGTAATAATTTTTGGGTTTTGAACTTTGTTGGGAATATTTTTAAGAATTTTGAGGTTAGTTATTTATCAAATGATCTAAGCTGTACATTGGGTGTTATTTTGAGGCTTTATAGATTAATGTTATATTTATTCATATAAAGGTTTACTCTTTTGGGAAATTATCTTACCTTGTTCTAACCATTTTTTGTTTTCATTAATGTCTAAATATAGGAAGAATATCTGTTTATACTTTTTTGAATTATGTGATCCATTAGAAGTTTATTTTAGTGCTTTGTACATTAAAAACTCATCTTTAATATTCAACATTTGGAGAAAAAGATAACATTGTGGTGTAAATTGATTAAAGGATGAAATGTTAATTTTAAAATAAGTATATTTATTTATATTATCATTTGAGATGGTAAATTAATTTCTAAGCCCAAGGAAAATTATCTTGAAACAAAAATGTAATCCTATTATATTCATTCCCCATTAATCAATGGTATTTTTCACACCTCATTAATATATAGTCATTAACTTTCTCTTGATCATTCAATTTATTATGATCAATAATATATATCAATATATATCATTATTTTGACATTATTTTGATCCTATTTTACATATTTTCACTTCCCACTAATGTTATCCTATTTGGAATCCTAGTTATGTGTTATTCTACACGACCTTAATATTTCATTTTCACTATTTTCAAGAGGAATTTTTATCAACCCTTTTTATGATGTGGAATTTCAATAAAGGTATTTTCATATGTAAATCCATTAATTATAAAGATCAAGTTAAAATTGAGAGGTTGAAATTTATTAAAGGGTGGGATAATGTAACACCCTGATATTTTTAAAAATAAATCTATGCATGATATCATATATGATATGCAATTCCAATCATAAACGAACCATAAAATATTATTATTTAAATAAAATTGTCAAAACCTAGACATTAAGTCAAATGACATGAATATGATTAAATAATTTTTGAAATATATATATAAATTTCCTACTTTATGTAAATGTATTGATAAATTCTTAGTAAATATTCACTAAATTTTTTGTAAAGTCATTTTATTCTTCAAAAAAATGTTTTTTCAAAAATGGTTTTTATTGCTTTTTGGTGAAATAATATTATAATTAATTTTTGAAACTTTTAGAAAATTCATTTGATAAAAAGGATATAATTTTTAAAATTAGAATATCAAAATTCAATTATGGTAAATTTTTTGAGATTTTTCAAAAAAGATTGGTTTTTCAATGAATAGTGAAAATACTAATTTTTGTTGAAAATTTTATTTTCTTTTAAAGTATTTACAAAGTAAAATTATATTTTGGATTAATTTCAACATCTAATCAATTAATTTTGATTAAAAGTAATCTAATTATAGTCTTTTTAATAAATTCTATACTTTAATTTGGTATAACAAACATTTTTATACTTAAAAAGGCATTTTTCTAAAAAAACTGTTTTTTATTGCATTTTTCATTTTAATATTTAATTAATGTATTCCATTTATATAAATTGAACCATGAAAAATTTATTCCATATTTTAATTAGGTGGTCCAAATTTTTTAAATAGGCCACTTTTATTTTTTTATCATTATGAATAGTAACCATAGTAAATAATTGTAACCATGGTAAGGGTAAATCGGGATGTTAAGGTTAAAAATAATATGATGGGGACTAAAAATGACCATAACACTTGAAATTATACTATTAGATGATTGAATTTTATCCATTTCCATACAAGTTTTGAAAATATGGAAACTTGGTTCCATATTTCTTTGATTTTGAACATTAAATTATTTTATATAATGAAAAGTCAAAAATGTCATTCGCTTGGTTTTATTATCTATAAAAAAATTTACGTGGGGATAAAAAAAGTCTATGTTCAGTTATAAAAGGTTTATTTGAATGATAAATTATTTTTTTATCATGATAATTTATTTTCAGTTTTTTAGTGATGAAATAATTACCATAAATTCTTATGCAACATAAACACAGTATTTATTCAATTAATAGAAAAATAAAACAAATATTTTTGAAAATTTTAAAATTAGGATAAATTGAATTAATTATTATGTAACCTGAATTTTTTAGATAAAAATAACATATTATAAAGGTTTTGAATGTTTATATTTAAATTACATCTTTTTTTGAAGTCTTAAAAGTAAAATTAAATGAACAGTTCCAAAAATGATATTAATGATATTTTATAAAAGATAATACTTTATTAAATGATTTAAAATTTCCATGAATAATATATTTTACTAAGTTATTGGGTTATGGTTTAAAACTTTAAACATGTTCTATTTATGTTCCAATTTTCCTTTTATAGTAAATATATTGACTCCTAAAGAGTAAAAACTTTGTTATTGTTGTAATTGTCAAAAATGGTTAACAGTGGTTAAAACAAAGAGATAATGGTAAAAACCTAATCTAAACTTGTTCAAAAAATTGAATGATATTATTTTGATATATTCTCATCCTATCATTTTGGAGCCTTTTATCTATGAAAATTAATTTATATTAATATTTTCAGAAATTCAAAGATTGTCCCACCCTTCACTTATAAAAGGGAACCTCCCATACTTTTTTATTCACACTTTAAAATCCTTATAGATCATTCAATTAATAAAAAATACCTTTCCAATATACCTAATCATGTTTTGGAGGTATTAGTTTTTTCATAATACTAACCTTAGAGGGTTTAAGGTGTAAAGAAAAGGAAGTTGTCTCAAGAAGTGGTATAGTCTTTAACCGAATGTTTTAGTATTATTTATTCTTATACCTCCTCAAATATTATTAAAATATGATGAAATAATAACACCTGTATCATCCATATATTTATATTTTATTATGTTAATTAAATAAACTATATCCATCTCCTCTTTTATCAATTGGGAAATGAAATTGTCGTTCGTGTGTATGGGAGACTGTCGCCTCGCGAACTGGTATAATTTATTTTCCATCACCACCTCTTATGGATGGTTATAATGATGGATTTAAAGTTTATATATTATATCAATAACATAAATAAAATTATTTAATTATAATATATCACCCACTTTATTATGTTTCCATTCATTAAAAAATGATAATGTTGTCCGTGTGTGTATGTGGACTACCACCTCCATGAAGCGACGTGATTAATTTTTCATATGAAAATCATATAGATGATATATATAAATTTATTTAAAGATATAATATTATATTTATGATATAATTATCATTATATAAAGATAAAATAATAATTACCTTCTTTCCATCATGATCTTTTTAAAATGGAAAAATTACTCATGCGTACATATGAGCTATTGTCTCCATGATTGCAACATAGTTCATTTTCTATAACCATATTTCATGGTTAGTTTTAAAAATATAATTTATGTATAAAATTATAATTATATCTTGATTATTATTTTTTATATGATATAATAATGACCTCTTTGACCATAATAAACCTTTGGAAGTCATTTTGGACAAATGAGACGAATATCGCCAAAGCGTCTCACATAAACTTAATCGATTAAGTAATTGATTATAACATTGGTAAAATGAATAATAAACTTTAAAATAGTTCTTAAGAAATTAAATAATTAAAATAATTTAATTATTAAAGAATATAAGTAATGTATGTGATGAGTCACACTCGAGGTAAGGGGCACTTTACTTTAAAAAAACTTGTTTTAAATGTTTTCAAGATTTATTTTCTAAATATTTTTATTCCATGACCGTATTATTAAAAATATTTTATAGATGAATTTATATGGACATTAATGAATTATAAAGTACATTTTATGTCTATTTTTAATTTATTTCAAAGGTTTTCAAAAGGAATATTTTTATGCATTTTACACATAACGTTTTGAATTTCATTATAAAAGACAAAAAGAATGTTCTATTTTAACATATACGATGTAAAAAGTTTTTACAAACATTGTAATCATCATTTAATGTTTTTATTCCTTATAATATTACATATTTTCTTCAAAGAAAAACCCACCTACCCTATGTTCTGATTATTTTCAAAAAAAGGTTTTAAATGGAATAGATATTTCAATATCCAAAAATGTTTCTTTATGGGAGTAAGGAATGTTTCTATAATTATAAAAGCTTTCATGTGTTATGATTATGTTATGGTTCCTGGGAATTATTTATTATGATATGCGGTTCAGTTATAAACCATGTATTGTTGGTTCCTTTATATTCCATGGATGTTTGGTTCCATTATAAACCATGTATGGGTGGTTCCATTATAAACCAAGTATGGGTCGTTACATTATAAACCAAGGATGGGTGGGTCTGTAATAAACCTCTAGTGCATTGGGTAATGATCATGATGAAATTTTAAACTATAGTTTATTCCATTTTTAAGAGTGATATAAAAATTATGTCCTAAGTTATATAAATGATTTATTTATCCTTACTATGGTTTTTATAGAAATATCATGATTCCACAAGGAAAGTTAATGAGCCTATGTTTAAAGGAAAGTATTTTTATACTTATTAAGGGTAAAAATTATAACTTTGTAAAAACAATCATGGGTTTTTTTTGTTTAAAAAGAAATTTTTTTGAGTTTTATTTTGAATTTAAAATTTATTATGAAATATTTTATGAAAAAATTTGGGTAGAGAAGTTGATTTCTAGGGTAAGAAAATGTTTATTTTGAACCCAAAGTTTGTTTTTTAAATATGCCAAATTTTTATAAGTAATTATGAACTAATATGTTTCTTTATTTATTTTTATGTCCTTTAATAATATTTTTGTGATCGTTCTACATTTTAAAAACTTTTCACTAGGTTTTAAGTATTAGTAGGGAAAAGGATGAAAAAAAGATGAAAATTTTGAATATATTTCATGAAAAAAAGTTTTTATATCATAAAAGTTTTGTTTTGTGGGAAAAATAGATACTAAGTTGAAGTTTAAATATTTTTTATTTAAATTTTTTTATGTAAGGGTGATGTGCTAATTCTCTAAAACACTAAACCTAATAAGATCCTCAAAATAAAATAATGTGAATTATCTTTTAAATATTAAATTTATGAAATAATTAAGGAAGGGTCCTTATAAAAATTATATATTCTTTATATCTTAAAACCTTATATTTTATTCTCCTATGGTTATTTATTTAAATTACAAGTTTTCCTTTAATTTTACTCTCTCTATGTACTAAAATTTTTGAAAGAGTTTTTTTAATGAAATCTGACTTTATTTTTCTATTCGGTTGGGAATATTTTTATTCCATATCTTTATTTTCTATAAAATTATTTCAATAATGTTTTTATTATTCTCAAATGGTTTATTAAATTCATTTTTACCTATGTTTTAATTTGTTTATAATGGTTTAAATAGAATATTCTCTTCATTTTCCAAATGAGGAACTTTTTACTAAAGGTGTAAATAAAATCTTTGTTTTAACCCTTATCACACAAAAAGATTTTCCAACCATCATGAATAATATTTTCCTTGAACTATCCTTTACATGATCCCATGGTTATTTTAAAAGAAAATATTTTTCCAAATATTCTATAATTTTTTAGACTTTAAATAAGTGATTTCAAAATAAAAAGGTTATTTTACTCAATAAATGATATGGTGATATTTTAAAATTATATTCATTTATGTAAATATCCTTTGATGAATATTATATTTTATTAGAAATATTATCTAATGATACTATCTAGAATATTACTTTGTATGGATTATGATAATGTTGTTTTATTTTTTACTAGGGAAAATATTAACATTTTTTATAATAGTTTTTCAATACAAATGTTTGTGTTGATTATGTATTGAATTGTTATTAATTTATTTAATATTATGAATGAATTATACTTAGTATATGATGGTTGGGGCCTATTATATCCCATTGATTCATCAGTAAGACTCATGAGACAAAGTATCATGGTTATTTGGTGTATGTCATACTTATTTATGTATGGTGTCTTATTACGAATCCTTGATGGTCGGATTATGATGTTCGATATATGAATTATATCATTAAAAAACTTGTTATTATAATTCATGTGATTATTTATGTTGTCATGTAATCCATGGATATATTATTATTTTATGATATTAGTTACATGGAATATTTGATTATTATTTATCTCTTTCATACTATTCGTGATTTATTTATTCTATGATAGATTATTTTGTATGCTTTCCCTTATTGAGCATCTGAGCTCACCCTTTATTATGTTTTCCTTTCCCTAGGATACCAAGAAGGGATCTATGAATGATTCTAGGGATATTCTATAATAAATAATAATTCTCTCAATAGAATTTTAAGTTTTATTTCTTGTTTTCAAATGTAATGTGAGAATCATGTATGTATCTAGTTTTATAATATTGGTAAACTATTCGATGCTTTGGGATTTTATCACTTGTATTTTGTAAAAATATAGTATGATAACCACTGGCTATGGGTTACTGGAGTATGGTTGGTATAGTTGTTATCAAAGTAAGTTTAGTAGTACCCATATGAACTAGATTTAGGAAAACATGGATTAGAGAACATAACCATGTGGCACAAATACAAGGTATAAGTCGATGCAGAACAAATAAAAGGTATAATAACATAACCTTGTTCCATAACCTTAGATTCTAGGCATAATTCTAAGTATAGGGTAATATCTTGAAGCTTTGGTAAATTAGAGATCATGTGTATTTCCTAGAAAATACAACTCTGTCTGGATATTAGAAAGTCGATGAGGTTGTGGCACAAATTAACCTAGGGTAACAACAATGAAATGGGTGTATTAGGTAATAACTCTATCATCATTGGTTCACAATGAGTGGGACTAAGACTGCACACATAGATAGATATTCCCAAGGGATATGCTTGGGTTAATTCAAAATTTCTTTATAAACCATTGTGATGAATGGGAGGATAGAACCAATAAAAACCTATGATATTCCATAGTAACATAGGATGATCCTAAAGTTTCATGGGTTGATAATTCTAAGGTTTATTATAAGTTTAAATGTATAGATACCCTTTTTTAAGTTTTATGTGATGGGTTTTAATATTATTAAGAATATTTTCATAGATATTTATGGGATACCCTTTGGTTTTATGTGATGGGTTTTATGTGATGGGAATAAAACACTTTGGGTTTTATATTATGGGTTTAAATAACCCTTTGGGGTTTTAAGGATATTCTATTGAAAATTTTATTTTAGGAATAATGATTTTATATTTTATAGAAATAAGTTGAAAGGTATTGATAACCTTTAGATTTAATACGAACTTTTATGTTAATTTGGTTAATTAGGATAAAAGGGTTATTAAAATTTGGGAATATATGTTCTATCATATAGATAACCATGGGAATAAAAGGGTGATTTAGAACCTAAGTGATTCATGTTATTTTTTAATAAGTTCACTATATTGGGAACATTATATGATTAAGGTAAATGGAAATATTTTTTGATAAAATGGGATTTTATTTTAATAATAATGATGAAGTTATATTTTGGGAGAATAAATGATTTTATTGTGGCTTTATGTTGACTTAGGTTATTTATGGGAAAGACTGTCATGTTTTGGAGATTAAATGATATTTTAAGGACTCATATATTAATAAACCCCTAATTATATGATTTATAGAAAGGGTTTCACTTTATAACATTCCCATGATCTTTTAGGTTTAGAGTTTTATAGAATTAGAACATCACAAATAAATAACAAATGAATATATTAAAATTGGACACTTCCACTCAGTATCTATTTTTCCTATAATATAAAACTTTTAAAATTAACCATTTTTTCTTTTCATAACAAATATTTAGGAATTTTAACTTGATTTCTTATTTGTTCCTACTCATCCTTAAATCCTTAAAAACATTTGAAAATGTTGGATGAAAAAAACTCAACAAGTGATATAAAGGAAATAAAACCATCATTCCAGTAAAAAACATGAAAACTCATTAAATGTTTACCTTTTTCACATTATTCATTAAGCGAATAAAATAAATCATATCTATATGAAAAAACAATTCTAACTCAAATAAAGACCTTTAGAAACCCATATAAATTAATATAAAACCATTATAGTAATCTTATAGAATCATATTCATAACCTATGTTAACTTATGTCAAAAATAACTGGAGTCTAGTTAAATTCATAGGAGAAACCTCCCTAGTTAAGTTCCCCATTTTTTCCTTTTAAAACAAGTAACATTAACCAATGCATTAGAGAGCTATATTGGGCTTACCCAACATATAAGGTATATCATCCTCACCCATCATATAAGTTGTATCAGGATCACTTATCATAATATAGTATGATCAAGTACCATATCAGGAATAAAACATTTTTAAACTTTCATGTTTTCATCAAAAATCACTTGAGAACAAATTTTAACATATATGCAAAAGAATTTTCAGATATCAAAATATACTTCATCTAAAAACCATTTTTTGAAAAAAAAGAATTACCTAGAATAAGGGAAGAAATGTTTTTCTTTGAATAAAAAATGGAATCATTTAAATAAATATAAACAATGGTTTTAGTGGTGTGAAAATCTGTTGATTCCATATACGTTAAAATAGAATATTCCTTTTTGTCTTTTGTAATGAAAGTCAAAAAGTTCTGTATAAAATATGTAAATAACTTAAGTTTAAAAAAAAATTAAATAAATTCAAAGGATACATAAAATTTCCTTTATAATTAATTTATTTTCATTTAAATACATACATTAAATAATTTTAAGAATATGAATGTGTAGGAAGAACATTTAGAAAATAAAACATTTAAAATGAGGTTTTGAGATAAAGTATCCCTTACCTCGAGTCTAAATTGTCTTGTATGTTATTTATACTCCTGAATAATAAACTAATGCTAATTATTTAATTTAATATGAATATTTTTCATTTTTATTATTACTTTTAATTCACTTATTACATGTTAAACTTTATTACTTAATCGATTAAGTTTACATTATACGTTTTGGGTACGTTTTCCTTATGCATCAAAAATGGATTCAGTGGGTTGAATATGTTTAAATGTATCATGATTATACCATTTAAAAATTATTAATAATGATATAATTAATATTTTTATACATTAATTATACTTTTAGAACCAAACATATAAGGTGGTTATGAAAAATTAATTATGTTACATCAAGGAGACGGTAGTCTGTACGTACACAAGAGTAACGTTTCCATTTTTCAATGAACATTTGAGAAATAAGGTAAGTATTATTTTAAATTTAAATAATTATAATTATATCATAAATAAAATATTCCTTCTTTCAAATCACACATATATATCATCTATGTGAGGTGGTGATGAAAAATAAAATACATTGTCTCGCGTAGCGGTAGTCTGCACATACGCACAAGTGATGTTTTAACTTTTCATTGGATGGTAAAGAAAGAAGTAGGACATTTTATTTACCATTTAATAATTAAATTTATATCATATATATCACTTCATTTCATTTCAATCCATCATTATGACCATCCATAATGGGTGGTGATGGGAAAATAATTACATCGCTTTGTGAGGTGGTTATTCGTCATACACACAAATGATGTTTTCATTTTCCATTAGATGGTTAAGGAAGATGAAAAAGGGTTATACCATAGACATAATAAAATTTCATTATATTTTATATAATTATGTTTCTATATCTAAATGTTTTTTATAGGTTTGAAATGTGCATAGGAAGAAATAAAACAAAGGAGTTTGGTTGAGACTTATACTTTTTCTTCGGACAACCACTCTTGGTTTACACCTTCATCCTTTTAAGGTGGGATTTTTTTCAAAAAAAATACTCTAAGATGTGGGGATAAAGTAGAGTAATAGATATGTGTAGTTATTGGTTGATATAATAGTATCTTTAAGTGTGTAAAGGTGAGGATAGGGGTGTCCATTTATAAGTGAGGGAGAGGACACACATGGAATTTTTCAAATGATTTAAATATTATTATGTACTTTTCATGGAAAAGTGTCCCATATAAAAATAAATTTATATAATAATGTTATAAGGGTAAAAATAAATTCATAAAATAAGAATTAAGAAGAAATTTGGTGACCTTATCACATAGTTTTAACCTAGTTTAACACGATTTACCCTTTTACTGTAGTGACACAATTTTTAACGAAGTTATTTTCCATAATGACCAAAAATGAAATTGAACTCATTAATAAATTTGGAACTATTTATTAAAAAAATTGAATCCATTTTTCAAGATTAAATATCTTTAAATATAATAAGTTTATTTAATATAAAAAATTAAAATGTAATGAAAAACAGTTTTCTGGAAAATGTTTTTCAAAGTATAAAAGTGATTTTATACCAAGATCAAGTATAGTGTTGATCCAAAAGTAATAAATTGAATTAATCTAAAAAAATAAACTAATTAAATTTAAACCCAATCCAAATCAAAATTTTTCTTTGAAAATAATATAAAATAAAATACACTTATCTTTAAAAATCGTAATTTTCTACTATTCACCCAAAAATAAACTTTATCAAAAAATTCCCAAAAAATCACCCTAAACTAATTTCAACATATTTAATTAAAAAATAGTATATTTTTTTATAAAATTAAATTTATAAATTAATCTTTTAAAATAAACCATATAATACATGAAAACCCAATTTAGCTAGAATATAGTTATTTCCTTTAGATTGAAAAAATAACTAATAATTTTATAATAAATATGAATCTATAAAATCAAATTCATGAATATTAATAAGGCATGAGAAATAATTATTATTAATATTACTTAGGTTTTCACATTATACCTTCTTTTTTAAATTGTATCCTTTAAATTTTATTCATTACTAAAATAAGTGGGGATATTTTTCCTTCGTAACATTTTATAGTTCCTATGTTTATTAATTAATAATATGGTTTTTCCTCAAAATATTAACCTGATAAATCACTTTATTCCACAATAACTTATCTATATGGTCAATAAATTTAATTGGTTATTCCTTATACTAATGGTTCTCTTTCAACTATATTATTTAAGGGTTCAAGTCATGAGATTAATTTGGAACATATTTCCTCAACAATAAAACATGAAACACATTATATACCTAAGATAGACTCATAGGAAAGGCCACTTAGTAAGTAATTGATCCAAATTTATCCTATATTTCATATGGTCCAACAAACTGTGGACTTAACCTTCACTTTTTACTAAAATTCATGACACTCTTCCAATGATATACTTTAAGAAAAATAGGATCTCCCACCTCAAATGAAATATATTTACTTTGGTTGTCTACATAAATTTTCTACTTGGTCTGAGTTTCTCTCATGTGATGCTAAATCATCATCACCATCTTAACCATCTCTTTGATTAACTCTGGTCCCAACTTCTTCCTTTCACCAATATTGTCCCAAAAATTGGGATTTCGACACCACTTTCTATAAAATTAATCAAAAGGTGCCATATGTATACTATGATGAAAAATATTATTATAAGAAAATTTAATTAATATAGATATTGATCCCAAATTCCTTGGTAGTCCAATGAATATGATCAAAGAATATCTTTCAAAGTCTGAATCATCCACTCTGAATGTCCATCAGACTGTGGATGAAAATCTATACTTAAATTTAATTTAGTATCCATAAAATTCTAAAGGCTTTTCCATAAATTTGAGGTTAATATAGGAATACATTCAGATATAATGCAAAGGGGGACTCAATGATATCTGATTATCTCTTTAACATAAATTATAGAAATCTTATCCAAATACATACTATCTAGAATAGGAAGAAAATGTATAAATTTATTCAATCAATACAAAATAGCGCAAATCACATTATTAACTCAAGATGTATTTGGTAATTCAACCATGAAATCCATGGATATATTCTCTCATTTCCACTCTAATTCTAGAAAAGGTTGAAGTATCACCATTAATTATTGTTGTTCTGATTTAACTTATTGAAAATTCAAACATCTCATGGTAAATTCAGTAATAATTCTTTTCATTCCATACCACCAAAAATGTTCTTGAAGGTATATATACATCTTAGTACTAATGAGAAGAATGGAAAATGGAGAGTTGTGAGCTTCACTCAACAATTCCTTTTTCAACTAGGATATATCTAGCACCCATAATATTTTTCCAAATCTTAAAAAAAAATTTCTTATCAATGTTAAAATCATGAGACTTACCCTTCTTAACCAATTTTACTTTTTTATAAAAATCATGGTCTTCCTTCTAATCTTTCTTAATCTCATATATTAATGATGACTACATTGAAACTAAAAAAAATAGAGGTAGTTCCTACATACATAATTACTAGGCCAACATTAGTAAAATAACAAACCAAAGGATCATGTTCTAAAAATAGAATAGTTGATGATGCAATATCTTTCCAACTCAAAGTATATAATACTCTATTTTCTTTTCATGAAAGGTAGTGAACCAAGAAAGTATAATCCTTTATAAGTTAAATCTATATTCTTGGCTTCGTGTTCAAATCATTTTTAGTGAATATATACATAAAAGTTTTATGATTATTATATATTTCACATTTTACACCATATATATTATGTATCCATATTTTTAAATTAAAAACCATGGTATCTAGTTTAAGATCATATATTGGATAATTTAGATCAAGTGGTTTCAATTATTTTGAAGAATAAGAAATTATGAGATCATTTTGCATAAAAAACAACCAAGTTCCTTTAAATAAGCCTTTTTTTATATAACAAACTCACCATTTCTGAATAGAAGGTCCAAAACTGGAGAATTAACCAATATTGTTTTCAATTCCTAGAAAAACTCATCACACTCTTTCATCAAGATGAATTTTACTTCTTTTTTTGTAAAAATAGTTAGTTTTATGGATAATCAAGAAAAGTTTTCAAGAAAGTGCATGTAGTATCCTTCTAATCCAAGAAAACTATGAATCTATATTAATTGTGTAGGTTTTTCCATTATTTAACCACTTTAGTTTTAATTGGGTCAACAGTGATGTTATCTTTAGAAACAATGTTCACAAGGAATGAAATATATTGCAACCAAAATTCATATTTATTAAATTTCCCATATAAATTATTTTATTTCAATTTTTATAAAATAATCCTTAGGTTTATTCCATAATCCTCATGAATTTTAGAATATACCAAAATATCCTCAATAAAAACAACCACAAACTTATCCAAATATTCATATAAAACTCTAATTATAGTATCTATAAATATTGTAGTGCATTAGATAACCCAAAGGGAATAACTACAAAATCATAATGTCCATATCTAGTCTGAAATATCATCTTTAGAATATATTCCTCATTCACCTTCAATGGATGTTACCCTATCCTGAGATCAATATTCAAAAAATTTCACGCTCCTTGGAGTTAGTCAAAAAAATCATCAATATGAGGCAAAGGATACTTGTTATTAACAGTGATGTTAATCAAGTCTCTATAATCAATAAAAATACTCATTGGACCATATTTAATTTAAATAAAATAAAATATAAGCACCCCACGGTGAAGTGATAGGAAGAATTAAACCTTTATTGATAAAATCTTGCAACTACTTTTTCAATTCCAAATGTTCTACCTAAGACATTCGATATGGATGTTTATAAATTGGCCTAGCATCAAGAACTAAGTCAATAGTAAATTCAACCTCTCGATTGGGAATAATACCAGGTAAATCATGATGAAATACATCCATATATTCATTTACAATTGGAACATCTCTAATATGAACATTTTCCTTCTTTTTAATAACATGATTTATGTAAATTTCACTGTAACATTTTATCAGTTTTCCAACTTCTTGAAAAGTTATCAAAGGTATGAATTCATTTTTATACACTAACTAGAATTCATTTTGAAAAAAAAATCTTAATCTCTTCAATATCTCTTAGCGTGATAAATTTAAAGCCAATCCATACCAAGAATAACATCAAATTCTACAATATTTAAGACAACAAGATTTTCAAGAAAAACATTTCCATGAATATTAATGGTAATATTCGTATAGATTCTTGTCACATTAATTCTATCACAATATATTTTTATAAAAATTTATGAACCCATTTCTTGAGGTGAAATTTATAATTTGATAGAAAATTTCTTAGAAATAAAATAATTTGTAGAACCCAAATCAAATAATTCATTTTCATAATCTGAATATATAAGTAATGTAACTGAAATAAGATCATTCAATGGCCTAGAATTCATTGATGTATTCATCAAATATTTTTATGCACTCTTCTATTTTCGATCCTATTGATTTCTACCTTGGTTGACTAACTTTATATATACATTAGCATAATGTGCCAATTCATTACACCTAAAACATCTCACCATTGGCTGGCTATCTATCTTCCTATTCATGTTTAGTAATGAATCTTTTCCATATAGTTCCAATCCATATAACCAAACTTAACACACTAGTAACATTTCCCAGATCTGGTTAAACATTACTTAAAATGTATCTTTCCACACATGGAAAAATTGGGGGGATTACCATTGTATTTATTTACTTATTGGATTGACATTGTTTATAATATCGATCGCTTCTTCCCTTTCATTTCATGTGATGGATAATGATAAAAAAAAATCTATTTTTTACTTCCTTATCATAATGAAAAATTTTATCATAAATTTTACATTCATGAGAATGAAAATCTATTTAATATCTTGGATTCAACACTGAGTAAAATTAATTAATTTTACTATAAAGATCCCAAATATAATTTGGTGAAAACCTAGACAATTGGGTAAAATTTACTTCATATTTGGCAACTAACTCATCCTCCTTTTAATTTAATCCCAAGAATTGTTTCTTTATCATGATTCAAGTTGCCTTGGGGAAATATTTCCCTAGAAAACGATTATTAAATTCAATCCATTACCTTTCCTAGAGCTATTCTATTTCCTTGGTATTCTTAACCATTGGCCATCTTTGATCAACTTTTCTTTCAAAATGATAAATGGTAATATTTTACTTTTAATGTTATGAACGTCCCATGGATTCAAATATCATTTCTAGAACATTGATCCATCCTTCAACTATCACTATATATAAGGTTTCACAGAAATATAGAGGGTATTGTTTTATAAAATTCCCTATCACGAACATATTCCTCTATGGTAAATCTAGTTTATCTCTAATATGGATTACTCCACCATTTATATCCTTCAACAACTAATCCATCACAGTAAAAAAAATGTTCAATTCTAATTTCAACCATTCGGGATATTAATTTGGAAGGATATTGTCCTCTTGATACCTTCCTAAATCAGCTTCCCTATTTCCCTTATGAAAATCCATTTGGAATAGATGTATATTTGATAAAGAAACATGGTAACCTTTAAATGATATATCATGTCAACAAAACCATAAATTATAATCTTTTAAGGGGTTTATTTTATTATCTAACCTCTAAAATTATTTAAACCATGCTTTGATTCCAATTATAAGGACACTTATCTTAATCAACCCCTAATTACATGATTTATAACAAGGGTTTCACTTTCTTACATTCTCATGATCTTTTAGGTTTATAATTTTAGATAATTAAATCTTCATAAATATATAACAAACTCATATATTACAAGTGGATACTTCTACTCAGTGTCTATTTTTACCACAATATAAAACTTTTAAAATGTAACATGTTTTCTTTTCATAAAAAATTTTCATGACTTTTAACTTGATTTATTATTTGTTCCTACTCATCCTTAAATCCCGTAAAATACATTTGAAAACATGGAATGAGGAAAAAAGCTCAATTAGGGATATAAAGGAAATAAAACTATTAGTCCAGTAAAACACATAAAAACCCATGAAATTTTTACTTTTTTCACAATATTCATTAAACGTATAAAATAAATTATATCCATGTGGAAAAAAATATATCTCAAATAAAAAATTTAGATACCCAAATTAGTAAATATAAAATCCTTTTAGAAATTATAGATAATCATACTCATAACTCATGTTAACTCATATCATAAATAACTAGAGACCAATTAAATCCATAGGAGAAACCTCCCCAGTTAACTCCATCCTTATTACCTTAAAAGACAAGGAACATTACCCAATGCATCAGAGAGATATATCAGGCTCACCCACCATATAAAATGTATCAGGATCATCAGTCATATAATTTTTATTGAGTTCACTCATCATCATCTATAATTATCAAGTACCATATCATGAATAAAATTGTGACATACCAGACCCAGATTCCACTCAAAGGTACCCATATCCTGGTGGGAAACATGGACTCAAGTGAATCTCCCCAAACTCTAGAGGATGTCGACTAGTAGGGAGGTCGTCGGGTGTGTATGTGGGGAGACTATTCCCTCATTACCAAAGTGTATCATAGAGTATAATTAATAAAAAAGAAGGTATATAGTGTAATCATTATAAATAATTAGATGAAATAGAAGAAGAAGACTTATATAAATATACAAAAGTTGGTGATGTCATATTTCATGTATCTAGAAAGATAAGAAACACAGATACACAATAGTAGGCAATACAAGCTATAAAAAATTAGCAAAAGGGGAATCCAAAAACTATCCCCCAACATCCTGAGCTCTAGTTCAGTCATCTACTACCAACTCCATCCTAAGAAATAAAGTGTTTGAATCCAGATTCTTCCCTTTGTCAACACCTTCATACGTGCAGTCTACCTGGGTTCCAATGGAATCTCAGATAGGGTCTGAGATAAACCACAATAAGCCACCACCACCAACATATATAACATCCAATATGTGTAGTATAAACTAAAACAGTGTTCAAACATGAATATATAAAAGTAAAGCAGTATAGTAACATGAAGACCCAAGTACCTACTTCATCCCTCGAATGGTGTCTAAAAATGTAACCAGTTCATTAATTAATTAAGTTCTAGTTTATACATATAAATATAATTTCCATGAGGCATAGCCATCACTGACATGATACTAGTGATGGATCCAAGATATAGCAAGGCATCCTAATGTTATTTATAATTAAAAGGTTCCAAGGTGGTAACCAAGGAAACCTAGACCTCAAGGGTCACCAAATCATTTGTAATTGTATCTTAGCTATAGGGGTAAGAGTGTAATACAAGGAGCATCATCCAAGTCATTCCACAATAGTGAATCTAACTGATTCCAAGGAATACATCTAAGGTAAAATAGGATAAGTGATGTCTAGACCCAAGGATGTAACCAAGGCATATCATTTCTGTAGAATCCATGTTGGGTCCAAGGAGTTTTTTCAAATCATCCTATAATACTAAAAGAGGTATCCTATGGTTTCATACCGAGCATCCACTGATTTGAAAAATATCAGGTTCCAAGGTGGGTATCACCCTTGGCAACCTGCATCTCTAAATCAGAATGGAATCCATGAGCACTCAAGGTATTACCTTAGGAATATAAAAGTTAACTTAAGTCTAACCACTCCTATAATTATTTCATGGTCCATATACAAGTAGGCACCTAAAAATTTATTCTTTTATTTAATTAATCCATGTAATGGTCATACCATTTAAAGAGTTCGTTTGGTCCATGCCTTTCCTTTCATTAGTGTGATAAGGATAAGGGGGAATGCAACCATTTCATTTCATATAATTTATAATAATTTCATTAGGTTCATTCTAATACCTTTCATCACAAGTGGCAAGGGGTCCCACATACATGCAACCAACATTTCATTTACATTTAATAAGTCCAGGTCATATACTTAGTATACTTTCCAATTACATTTAAGGTTGGTTAATCAATTTGAATAACTTGCCTTAGGTGGTTCAAGTGGAAATAAACATGGTACAATCCATTCATCAATTCACATTTCAATAGTCATTTAATAAGGGAGGCTTACCATTAGCAGGGTCAAGCTAAGGTACACCCGAATAGTGGTGCAGACACACACACCAAACACTAAAAGCCGAATATGGAAAATCACCCAACATGGGGTGGTCGGAATTGTGGATTTAACCACAAATGATGATTAACATATATGGAATGGGTCTTAAAACACTATTCTAATGACTACAATCAAGACATGTTAATTAAATAGATGATGCCCAATGAAATCAACATGCACACATGGAAATTTATAAAATGAAGAATCTTGAGGAATGATTTATAGACCACCTACCTCGTACTCATCGATAGGAAGAATAATGAAAAATGATTAAAAAAGAATTAAAAACATACCAGTGTGGATCCAACAAGGAAGATGGAGCTTTAATCAGACTCCAGACAGATACTCATGATCAAATCCTAGATTAGGCTTAAAACGGGCCTCAAAAGAGGATAAATGGGAGGGGTTTTCCACTATAGATAAATAATATGATATGGGTGAGTTTTAAAATATAATTTAATGTAAAAAATGTAAAATCACCCAAAAATAGCCTCTGCACAGTTTGGCCGTACCATTTTCCAAATTGCGTGCCAACTGTGCATGATCTACTCTAGGAAGGGGGTAATTTCATGGTTAGGCCATGTGATTAGGGAAACCATGCACCAACTATGTGAATCACCTTTGTAATTTGTCTGCAATTTTTTACATAGTCATGCAGCCCAAATCACATGTTTAGGGAAAACTATGTGCCCCATATCACCCCACTATCTAGCCTCACACAGTTAAAACTAACTATGTGTCTTTCCTCACATAGTTTCCTCTAGCCATGTGATAGGTAATTTTCTCCAAAAAAAAGTAGGGTTTCTTGCTCCAAACAAGCCTCAGACAACCCTGAGACCTTTGAAAACTCACTAGGAATCCACATTAGGTATATAAAAGAGAATTAGACCAAAATTTAAAGGATCCATACCTGGGTAAAAAGTAGGGTTCTTACAGTCTTCCCCCCTTAAAGGAACTCATCCCTAAGTTCACCTTCCAATGGTAGTGAAACACTATCTGAGAATAACTCTAGCCACTGGGCACGTACATTGACCTCCTGCTCACAAGTCTCATCTTGTTCACAGATGTGATACTATAGCACTCCTACTATAAGGACAGACCGGACTCAAAGATCCTTCATGCTCCAGTAAATGATATGTATAGGATACTCCTCAATGGTGGTATCTACATCTAACTCAACTTCCTCAGGTTAAAAAGTATGAGATAGGTTTCCATGATACCGACAAAGATGTGAATCATGGAAGACATCGTTCATGGTATATTACTTATGAGGTAGTAACAACCGATAATATATCAACTAGACTCTCTCCAAAATATAAAACAGCCTGAAAAAGCATGGTGATAGCTTCCCTTTCCTATGTATCCATTTATTCCCTATCCTAGGTGATACCTGTAGGAAAACATGATCCCCATCCTCAAACTCTAGAGGTCATCTACGGTGATCAGAATAATATTTCTGTCTATATTGATTAGTAGACATACAATTATTGATCATCTGAACCTACTTCAAATTCTCATTCATGATACGAGGACCTAGTAGGGAAGCCTCTCATTCCTCTAGCTAGCATAAGGGGAATGGCATGGCCTACCGTACAAGACCTCAGAAGGATCCATCTGAATTGTCGCCTAAAATATATTATTGTAGGAAAACTTAATGATAGGGATATGATTCTCCTAATAACCATAGATATCAAGGACGCATTCCTAGAGCATTTCATCTATAACCTATATCATCTGTCCTGACTGACCATCGGTCTGAGGGCATAAAGTTGTTCTCAGAAGCACTGGTGTACCCATAGCCTTTTGCAACCCTTACCAAAACTATGATGTGAAGTGAGAATACCTATCTAAAATGATATTATGAGGGTCCTCATTTAGTCATATGATCTCACATACATATAGTGTTCCCATATCATCAACTGATAACATCTCCCATATAGGAAGGAAGTGGGCTACTTTCGTTATACAGTCAGTCACTACCCATACAATATCACTACCTCTAGGTGACTTTGGAAATCTGATCACAAAATCTATATAAACATATTCCCATTTCTATTCTAGATCTGGAAGCAACTATAATAATCCATAAGGTCTTTGGTACTCTGCTTTCAACTGCTGATAGGTGGAACACCTTGTGATAAAGCCTACTATCTGACATTTCTTCTCAAACCACCAATACTGGAATCTCATATCTTGATACATCTTAGATATTCTTGGATGAACTTCCCACTAAGAAATTTGGGACTCATGTATCATTTACTCTCTAATATTTGTATAAACTCATACATTTCCATTTATATGTAGGATTTCATCTTTTTTCACAGACCAATCTATAGGAAATTCAAATCCTAAAATACTCTCACGGAGAACCAAGCCCTTGGGATCTGAAAATTGCCTGATCTTCACCTTTTCAAAGAGGTAAGAGGTAAATATAAAGGTTGAGATATAAGACTGATCTTAACTATAATGATAATCTAGATACATCTTAAAAAATACGACCATTAATTTCCATTCATCACTGTCTTCCCGTACGAAAAGTGCCTGAGTTTTCTGACTCAACACATTCACTACTACATTGCCTTTTACAGACATATAAGCAAGATCAAAATTGAAGGACTGAAGATATTTGACCCATATCCAATGTTTGATGTTCAAGTTACACTATTTAAAGATATATTTGATGTTCTTGTGGTCTATGTACACCATAAAGTGCTCACTCAACAGATAATGTCTCCAGCAACATAAGGCATGGATAATTTCTACTAGATCAAGGTCTTGTATCAAATAATTTATCTCTTAAGGCCACAAATACCAAGATCTATACACAACAACTCTTTCCTTATACATTATTACTACTCTCAGGATAATTCCTGATATATCACAAAACACTATATAACCTCTACCAGCCTCGGGAAGAATCAGAATAGGTGGCGAGAAAATCCTCCCTTTCGGCTCCTGGAAGGCTTTCTCACACTCTTTTAACCATAGGAACTTTACACCCCTCTTTTTAACACTAGTAAGAGGTGAAGAAATACATGAGAAATCCTGTATAAAATTCCTATAATATCTATCCATCCCCAAGAAACTCCATATATCAAACTCATTCTTGGGATGTCTAAGGATACCACATCACTCACCTTCTCTATGTCAATAGATACTCTTAATTCTGAGATAATATGACCCAATAAGTGAACTTTTTTATCAATAAGTGGAACTTGGTGATCTTGGAATAAAACTCATGCTCTCTCAGTGTACTAAGAATGATCTCAAGGTGATTATCATGGTCACTATGAGTGTAAGACTACACCAAGATGTCATCCATAAATACTATGAAAAAGGAATCCAGATAGGGATGGAACACCCTATTCATTAAATCCATGAAAATGGAGGGCACGTTCATAAGACTGAACAATATACCGAGGTACTCATATATACCATACCTAATATATAAATTTTTATGAGGTATGTCTAATGACTTGACTCACACCTAATGTTATCCCAATATTAGGTAGATCATATAAAATACCCTATCTCCTTGGATATGTTCAAAAAGATCATCTATATGGGGAAATGGATAGCGGTTCTTGATCATAAGCTTATTCAACTGTCTTTAATCCACACATAGATGAAGGGTCCCATCCACCTTCTTGGTGAAAAGAATGAGTGAACCCCAAGAGGAAGTATTAGGTCATATAAAAAATTTGGCCTCTAGATCCTCTAACTACTTCTTGAGCTCTTGGAGATCGATATTTTTCATCCTGTATGAAGGAATAGACACTAGAGATACTCCTAAAATGAGCTCAATCATAAAATCTACATCTCTATTAGGAGTTGAGCTAGAAAAATCATTAGGAAAAACATCCCTGAAATTGTCTACTACTGGAGGGAATTCGTACTGATGTAAACTCTGATCCTCCAAGATGATATTGGAAATTTTGTTAGTCACTCCAACTAGCCCATTATTCTCTGGTCTATCTCTACTAGCCTAAATATCCCAATCTCCTTGTGTAGAAAACTTCCACCCTCTAGTGATGTAAATGATACCCTGTAATGATATAAATATACAAAGTTATGATACAAAACCAACCAATCCATCTCAAGAATGACATCGAAGCCTATTATCTCAATAACAAAGAGGTACCACAAGAATGGTTAACTAACAAACTCAAGGGGACAGTCCCTAAATTGGCATATTCCCTCTGACCATACTCAAAATGGTGTATCTAGGGTCATTACACCACAGTAATATTGTATTTCGAGTTCGAGACTTTCCACGATAGATAAGAAGATTAAGGAGTGTGAATAACCTATATTAAAAAAAGAAGATACTATAGTGGATGATACTAGAATAGTAACTTGTAATATAGATGGTCCTAAAGTCTGATTCTTAGGTATTGGTTGTAATTCATGAAACTAACCTAATCCATGGACTTGTTCAACAGCTGGACTACCATGATCAAGACCTCTCTTCTGGCACTGTTGGAAATACAAATTTTGGATACCATGGTCATAACCTCCTCCTCGACCATTCCTATTAGTGCTAATCTAACTCCCCACCTGACACGGTATAAAATAACCTACCCCTGAAAGTGTAGATGGTGAAAATTCTATTCCACTAGGAAAGGTAATACAGAATCTCTAAAGGTTCCTCATAAGGTCATAAGCTCGGCACTCCAGAGGGTCTCTATCACATTGAGGCTTCAGATACCACTTTAATCCACACTGATGACACACCATAGAGCTACCAGTATGAGTACTATGGCTGCCACTTCCTTGATGAGAAACCTTGATGGAATGTTTCCTGCTATCGGAAGAACTACTGGACTACCTCAGCACTGGTCCTATATTCCTGGTACTATCAACATACCTTAGGTTTTGCTTACTTATAATAGCATGTTTGACTATTACAGGAAAAAAATTGTAGGTGAAAGAAATTTGTAGAGACCCGAAGCTTGACGTACAGGGACATTACATTACTTTTGCGGAATAATATATACATAACAAAAAACAGACACGCAAGGATCGTAATAGTTTAGTGTCTTTGGAAACTTGGAATATAAACTTCTAATCATGTTGAAAGATCTTCAACAACTCCCATAATGATCTTCCCCTTTTTGTTTCCTTTCATAAAACCTTTCTTTATTTTCTAGGTAAAATAAAACATAAAAAGGGTGAGCTCAAATGCTGAGTAAGGGCAAACATAGAGAACATAAAACAGTCCATAAACATTTGAAAACAAAAACTTGAGCATGAAATTTAAACATCAAAATCTTGAGCAAAGACATAAATCGTGGAAGTATGTAAGGCATATATCATAATGGAACATCAACCATGATAAAATATAATGGGAATAAAACATGTAATAGTGGAAACCATTCAGCACATGTAATGATTTCCATAGTATCCAAGGAATTAATGCCAAGACCATCTTAGTGGACAAAGTCCCTTTCTGAATCGAGTTCACTCCTCGTTTCAGTCCTGTAACACTAAACCGGATTAACTTACCATTCCAGCCATGTCTATCTCCTGAGATATAAATCTTTACCCAATGCATTGGAGGGAGATATAGGTCCCACCCATCTCATAATGAAATCATTCTTACTTGTGCCACAAAATAAACATAGATCATTCATAAAAACACAATAAATAAAATGGGTTTCATAAACATCATCCCATCATCACATAATCCATATAAAAAATGGATATCATTTCCTAATAAGAAAAGTGAAACCATGTAAATCATAGAGACATTATACTTGAAACATACACATATGAAATAATGTCATCTTAGATAGAAAATGGTTTTGATAAAACATTTTAAATGAATTCTTGAGGAAAATAACCTTTCTTCATCAAAATCATTTTGTTTTCAAAAAATTCCATGCAATTTTCAAATAAAAATATTTTTTTGAAAATATTCATAAAATCATGTAGAGTATGCTTCATGAAAATGAGGCGTTATGAAACCGTAACAATCCGTTCACGCCGTATAAGTTAAAAATAACATTCTCCTCGTACTTTTGTCGGAAAAGTCAAAAAAGTACCTCGTAACGTAAACAAAAGAAAGATTCCTTACATACCATGTAGTAAAAGTAGAAATGGGTAAAAAGGAAATCAAACATACATAAAAACACTTTTAGAAAACATGGACATGGATGATAACAATAACCCCAGTAATTACTTACATGTAAGCAATCTCAGATAAAAACGAGATTTGCAAAATTATCCCTTACCTTAGGTCTGATATGCTTCGTACGTATCCAAACCTCCTGTATAATGATTTAAATAATGTCATTGACTTATTACAGAATCATATTCATTGTTATTATATCATATATGGTTCACTTATGACTTTATATTACCCGTTCTTTTGTAAATTCATGTTAAAGTAGTGTTTTGGGTAAAATCGTTTCATTTGTCGTTCGTGTTTTAACTTTTAATTATTCATATGATTAATTAGATCATGATTACTTACATCCAGAATGTAAAAAATGATTTATATATAATATATATTCATAAAATATATATATAATGGATCGATAAATGGAAATAAATACACCGTTCATGGAGACGGTAGGCCGTACGTACGTATGAACGCTATTTTCGTTTCCTTATTGAATTGAATGGAATTAAGTAGATGACATAAATATATATATAAATAAATCCAGTAGAATTATTATGTCATATATTTCATTATTACTTATTATATATACTTTATAATCATTCTTGAATGGTTATCATGGAGAGTGAATCTCATCACGTCGTGGAGACGGTATTCCGTACGTACGCACGAGCGATGATATCATTCCCATGACTGTGGAATTGTATTAAAGTGTATGTATAATATTATATAATAAATATCACTTTACAATAATCATATATATTCATTACTTTCCCCATTATACCCATCCATGTAATGTGGTGGTGGAAAATAGATTACACCACGGCGTGGAGACAGTATTCTGTACGTACGCATGCGTGGTGATTTCGTTTTCCGTAGGATGGATAGATGGTGAAATAGGGTTGTTTCATACTTATAATAACATATCAGTATATGAGTGATACTTATGTTATTACTTCATAATAAAAAAACTAAAGAAGATGAAGTGGAAGAAGAAATAAAGTTGAAAGAATCGGTAACAGACATTACCTCTTATTTGAAGCGCCTCTTTGAAACCTACTCTTAGGACACTAAAATTGGTCTTTGAAGAATACCAGTACCTCTAGGATGTTTCTAGGGAAGTTTAGAAGATAATTTGGTAGGGTTTTTCCGATCTTGAAGGCTCAAAGTGGTGTGAGGAAGAGAGGGAGGGGGTGCTCTTTTATAAGGGAGGAGAGGGGCACCTTTGGAAATATAATAAATATTAGTTTATATTAAATCCCAAACCCACTTAAAAACATCAAAAATGACTCATATCCGAAGATTAGATGAGATAGGGTTGTAATATCATCAACCAATAAAATTTATACATGTTATTAATTTATTTTAAACATTATCAACTTGATTTATCCTTATTTAATCAATTTAATTTTATTTGTGGTAATAATATTCTAAATTTTAAATTATAAAAAATAATTACTTATCTGTTGTGAATTGTCCATAATTGGATACTTTATAACATTATATACCATATAAATTTCAATTTATAATTTTTAAATATTTTCGTGGTTTTTAAAAAATTTTATAATATGTTATTTTTATAAAATAACAGTAGTGTCAATTTTGACACTATTTATTATTTGAATTTAAATAAAATATATACAGAAGATATGTTAGAACTAAAAGCTTTAATAGATTCATAAAAGGTAATATGTATCTAGAAAATTAGTTTAGAACATTAAATAGCTCATATAATATTTATTTTATTATTTTTAAAACCATTTATTTGGTTTATCTATTAATAAAATAATTAATACAACATTTTTGTATAATTATTTAATATACTTATTTGTTGCATAAAAATTAAAAATAAAATCCTATGATTAATATAAATCTATTAAATTTTACAATAATACTTTTAATCTAATTTATCATTTTAAAATCACAATATTTAAATTTTTATATTTATTAAATTATGAAGGTGACAACTTTGGCATCATTTAAAATAAAATAATATAAGTGTCATAATCACTTTTATAAGGCTCCAAATGGTCAATTATTCGACCATTGGATGATTATGGTTTAAATTTACATGACCAATAAGTTTTGGTTCAGGTTTGGTGCCTTTTATGGTCACTATTAGTTTAATAAAAACTATATTCTTGATTTGTCACTGGATAAACAATTTCTACATCACTATTGTGTCACAATTAATGATATTTATTTAATATCTAAAAATTATAAATAAATTCATATGATGTAGATAATTTTATTATATTTCTTTAGACTATTCATGTTCAAAGTTTCATTAAGTTTATCACTAAATTAAAATTATTATACTTTTAAGATTTAAGAAAGTGACATGTTGTCACTTTCTTTGGTTTTAATAATAATTAAATTATTTTCATGGAAAAAAGTCCATTAAATGATCCTAATCCTACCATTAGGTGATATGGGTCGACTTTTAGTAATTAAATAGGATTTTGTAAGGTGTTAGGTTAATTTTATAATCTTATATTTACCCTTAATTACCCGATTTACCTTTAACTATGGTAAATAAAATTTACCGTAGTTACTATTCATAAAGCCCAAAAATAATAAGTAGCATATTAACATAATTTGGACCCACTGATTCCAAAATTGGAATCCATTTTTTCAAATTCAATACACAAAAGTTTCATAAATTAAATTAAAATTAATCTTTTTGTCGAAAGAAAACGGGTTTTTGTTTAAAACATTGTAAAAGATTGAATTTATTTAACCTATGAATTGAATGTAAAATCAAGGATAATGACATACATTATATTAAATGGTAAAAATATATTATATATATATTTTAAAACCGTTAAATATTACAATTTAACTATATAAATTATTATGATGAAAAAGTTTTTTTTAATTAAAATATACCGTGTTTTTACTATTCATTAAAATATGAATGTTATCAGAAAAATATCAAAACATTATCCAATGCAAATTTTTATATCATTATTCAAAATTATAATTTTATTTTGTAAAATTTTACTTATAAACATGTCAAAAACTAGATTTAAAGTGGGTGCGCCATCAAAAGGCGGCAAAACTGCATTTTTTTGAAAAATAATTATTTTACCCGAAAACATTTATTTTGTTCTTATACCATGTTCTAGAAAATGTGTAAGATGAATAATAAGGTTATAAAATTAAAAATGTAGTTAATACTATTCATAACGGCTAGTTCATAATAATATTATAACCATATATCATTATTTAGTGAAACCTGATATTGGGTACAACACATGCTATCGAGGAAAGTCGCGATTGCGTGTAATGCAAGCCAAGTCAGGGTTGCGTGTTGTGGAAGAATCCTTCATTGTTTCATATAACAGAATCCAACCATATTTCATTTATACATTTAATATATAGATATATATATATATATACACGCAATGTTGCGTAGAATGACTATTATAAAACAAACATTACATTGTGTGTAACACAATCTAAGAATAGTATTGTGTATATTGCAAGCTAATACGGTGTTGAGTATAGCACAAGATAATCTTGTTGTAGCATAAAACAAATGACATCAAATAAATTAAAAAGAATACTTATCATAAAATATTGGGTTGTTACATTCTACCCCCCTTAAAATGAATTTTGCCCTCGAAATTCGTTGGGGTTATACCTGGTTTTCTACTTGAAAGTTTTTTTAATTGAAACCCACATTGTAAAATGAAATACCAAAACTTAACTTTAAAAACTAAAGTATGAAACGTAATGGTTACCCAAATTAACTCATCACTGGGTTTCCACGTAGGAGAATATAGGTGAAAATATGGATATGGAAGAAAAATCTAACCATCAAGTTACGATGGAGAGTGGTAGAGAACATGGCTAGGAAAAAGCCATCAATCACAAAGCCATAAATTTATGATGATCTAAGGTACCATCTGATTAATCAGATATAAGAGAACTATGACAACATTTTTGGTTATCAATATCATTTCCCTAAAGTTGAAAATTTTGAATTAGAAGAAATACTTGCTTGATTTTGGTACAATCTCACTTTTGTTCGTGCTTTGAACAATTTCCACTTCATCCCTTAAATAAATGAAGTTGAATTTGTTATTCGTGATGTGTTAGAAGATCATGTGATAGAATGATGGTTGATTCCATCTGTTTCAAACAAAAGGTTAGAAAAAGTTATAAGTCTATCTTATGGTTAGATTAATCGTATATGGTTCCAAAAATGAACTTATACTTCATATATCATACCGCTTAATAAAATAAAACTAGTTTCTACTAACTAGGGAATTCTTGTAGGCCATTGGTAGGTGATAAAGGCCATTCGTACTTCAGTTGTGGGTTCGATTCCCACAGCCTTGTCCGAAGTGATGGGCTGTCGCCCGTCCTGCAGGTTGTCCTTTTTCTAAAACTACATTATAAATAATATCGGAAAAAAAATCTAGCCTTAAACAATACTAACTTATGTCCAACATAATTCATTCCAATCATTAGGCTTATCCAAAATACATATGTCCAATCTCATAGTATAATGAAAACGATTACTTGAAATTTCATCAACCAAGCATGTGAATACCATCATTTATCCCCCATTTATCTTGTTGGTCACATTCCAATCATGTGAATACCTTAATCATGTATTATCTTGAAAAATAAATACCCATTGAACCTTAGTGAAAACATGAATTCTGTCAAAAGTTAACTCTTTCCAAATTCCAAAATCACAAAAATTATATATACTCAAACCATGATATGACCTTCTCCTTATATTAGTCATGAGCTCATGAATACTATCAAACATTTAATTTTCTCTTTATCCCTTCATTATGCGCATACCATCTACTTTCCAAAAATATTTGAATAAAATTTCATGGTCACTGGTACCATTTATCATATACTTTCAAAACTTAAGGAAAGACAACAGTGTAACAATCCTTAGATGTCTCTTTATTCCATAGTACCATGAGATTAGTTATACAACATTACACTTGATAAACATGTAATCATTCCACTACCTTCTTAAACCATTGAACAAGATTCAACAATTCTTTCATCTCACATATCATTTGTAGTCTCTTAATCATCATCAACATAAATACTACCCATACGACCATACTGATTCTCTTCATGAGACTTTCCCTTAGGGCATTGGTTTTCATAATGCCCGTACATTCCACATTTAAAACATTTAACCATTGTTGTTGTCGTAGCAATACCATTATCCTTGTCCATGGTTTTAGCTGCACATTTTCCTTTACACTTATTGGCTTTGTGTCCTTCTTTTCCACACCCAAAGAATCTTCCAGTTCCTTTGAAACATTCTCCTTGATGCCTCTTCCCACATGATTTACATAGGGTACATTGAACTTTCTTTCCTCTATGATCACCATGAAACTCCATCTTTCTCTTATTAGCCGAGTCAGGAAACTTACCAAATTTTAGTTTATTGATCATATTATGAGATTGCTGATTCGGCATAATAATGATGTTTGGACTTCCAAATCCCATTTCATTTGGTTTCTCAAGAATAATTTCATTCCATTGTCCGTCATATCCTCCATTATCGTGAATCTTCTTGTTTCCAGCTATTTTCTAAAACCCAAAAAGAATAGTGTGAGAGGTAAAAATCATGCTAGGGAAAACAACATAGTAACGGGAGAGTACACTCAATATCTAACATCTTAGGTTAAATTCTAAGATCGTTACCATAGTTCTAGGACTATATAATATACATATACTTATCCTTAGGGACATCCCTAGACATACCTTAGAAATATCTCTAGGGATCTCACTAACGTTTTCGCATCCTAGTTTCCAAAGGTTAACTAAACCTTTCCTCTGATACCAACTGTAGAGACCCGAAGCTTGACATACAAGGAAATTACATTACTTTAGCAGAATACTTAATACAAGACAAAAACAGACACACAAAGATCATAATAGTTTAGTATCTTTGGAAACTCGGAATATAATCTTCTAATCGTGGTTAAAGATCTTCAACAAATCCCATAATGATCTTCCCCTTTTTGTTTCCTTACCTAAAACCTTTCTTTATTTCCTGGGGAAAATAAAACATAAAAAGGGTGAGCTCAAATTCTCAGTAAGGGCAAACATAGATAACATAAAACAATCCATAAACATTTGAAAACAAAAACTTGAACATGAAATTTAAACATCAAAATCATGAGCAAAGACATAAATAATGGAATTATATAAGGCATATATCATAATGGAACCTCAACCATGATAAAATATAGTGGGAATAAAATATGTAATTGTGGAAACCATTCAGCACATCTTATGATTTCCATAGTAGCCAAAGCATTACTGCCAAGACCATCTTAGTTGACAAAGTCCCTTTCTGAATCGAGTTCACTCCCCGTTTCAGTCCTATAACACTGAACCGGATTAACTTACCATTCCATATATGTCTATCTCATGAGATATAAATATTTACCCAATGCATTGGAGGGAGATATAGGTCCCACCCATCTCATAATGAAATCATTCTTACTTGTGCCACAAAATAAACATACATCATTAAGAAAAACCCAATAAATAAAATGGGTTTCATGAACATCATCCCATCATCACATAATCCATATAAAAAATGGATATCATTTCATAATAAGAAAAGTGAAACCATGTAAATCATTGAGACATTATACTTGAAACATACACATATGAAATAATGTCATCTTAGATGGAAAATGGTTTTGATAAAACATTTGAAATGAATTCTTGAGGAAAATATCCTTTCTTCGTCAAAATCATTTTGTTTTCAAAAACTTCCATGCACTTTTCTAATAAAAATATTTTGTTGAAAATATTCATAAAATATTATACAGTAAGCTTCATGAAAATGAGGCGTTATGAAACCGTAAAAACCATTCACGCCATATAAGTTAAAAATAACATTCTCCTCGTACTTTTTTCGAAAAAGTCAAAAAGTACCTCGTAACGTAGACAAAAGAAAGATTCCTTACATACCATGTAGTAAAAGTAAAAATGGGTGAAAAGGACATAAAACATATATAAAAACACTTTTAGAAAACATGGACATGGATGATAACAATAACCCCATTAATTACTTACGTGTAAGCAATCTCGGATAAAAATGAGATTTGCAAAATTATCCCTTACCTTAGGTCTGATATGCTTCATACGTATCCAAACCTCTTGTATAATGATTTAAATAATGTCATTGACTTATTATAGAATCATATTAATTGTTATTATATCATATATGGTTCACTTATGACTTTATATTACCCGTTCTTTTGTAAATTCATGTTAAAGTAGCGTTTTGGGTAAAGTCGTTTCATTTGTCATTCGTGTTTTAACTTTTAATTATTCATATGATTACTTAGATCATGATTAATTACATCCAGAATGTAAAACATGATTTATATATAATATATATCCAGATAATATATATATAATGGATCGATAAATGGAAAGAAATACACCGTTCATGGAGACGGTAGGCTGTACGTACGCATGAACGTTGTTTTCGTTTCCTTATTGAATTGAATGAAATTAAGTAGATGAAATAAATATATATATACATAAATCCATTAGCATTATTATGTCATATATTTCATGATTACTTATTATATATACTTTATAATCATTCTTGAATGGTTATCATGGAGAGTGAATCTCATCGTGTCGTGGAGACGGTATTCCGTACGTACGCACGAGCGATGATATCATTTCCATGATCATGGAATTGTATTAATGTGTATATATAATATTACAGAATCAATATCACTCTACAATAATCATATATATTCATTACTTTCACCATTATACCCATCCATGTAAGGTGGTGGTGGAAAATAGATTACACCACGGCGTGGAGACGGTATTCCGTACGTACGCACGCGCGGTGATTTCGTTTTCCGTAGGATGGATAGATGGTGAAATAGGGTTTTTTCATACTTATAATAACATATTATTATATGAGTGATACTGATGTTATTACTTCATAATGAAACAACTAAAGAAGAAGAAGTGTAAGAAGAAATAAAGTTGAAAGAATCGGTAACAGACATTACCTCTTCTTTGAAACCTACTCTTAGGGGACTAAAATTGGTCTTTTAAGAAGACCAGGACCTCTAGGATGTTTCTAGGGAAGTGGAGAAGAGAATTTTTCAGGGGTTGGATGATCTTGAAGGCTCAAAGTGGTGTGAGTAAGAGAGAGAGGAGGTTCCCTTTTATAAGGGAGGAGAGGGGCACCTTTGGAAATATAAGAAATATTAATTTATATTAAATCCCAAACCCACTTAAAAACTTGCAAAAAATGACTCATATCCGAATCTTAGATGATATAGGGTTTTAATCGCATCAACCAATAAAATTTATACATGTTAGGAATTTATTTTAAACATTATCAACTTGATTTATCCTTATTTAATCAATTTAATTTTATTTGTGGTAATAAAATTATCAATTTTAAATTATACAAATAATTACTTATTTGTTATTAATTGTCCATAATTGGATACTTTATAACATTTAGACCATATAATTTTAAATTTATAATTTTTAAATATTTTTGTGGTTTTTAAGCAATTTTATAATATGTTATTTTTATAAAATAACAATAGTGTCAATTTTGACACTATTTATTTATTTGAATTTAAATAAAATATATACAGAATATATGTTCAAAATAAAAGATTTAATAGATTCAAAAAAGGTCATATGTATCTAGAAAATTAGTGGAGCACATTAAATAGTTCATATAATATTTATTTTATTATTTTTAAAACCATTTATTTGGTTTATCTCTTAATAAAATAATTACTACAACATTTTTGTATAATTATTTAATATACTTATCTGTTGCATAAAAATTTAAAATAAAATCCTATGATGAAGATAAATCTATTAACTTTCACAATAATACTTTTATTCGAATTTATCATCTTAAAATAACAATATTTAAATTGTTATATTTATTAAATTATGAATGTGAAAACTTTGCCATCATTTAAAATAAAATAATATAAGTGTCATAATCGCTTTTATAAGGCTCCAAATGGTCCAATATTAGACCATTGGATGATTATGGTTTATATTTACATGACCAATAAGTTTGTTTTCAGGGTTTTGGTGTCTTTTATGGTCACTATTAGTTTAATAAAAACTATATTCTTGATTTTTCACTAGATAAACAATTTCTGCATCACTATTGTGTCACAATTAATGATATTTATTTAATCCCTAAAAATTATAAATAAATTCATATGATGTAGATAATTTTATTATCTTTCTGGAGACTATTCATGTTCGAAGTTTCATTAAGTTTATCACTAAATTAAAATTATTATACTTATAATATTTAAGAAAGTGACATGTTGTCACTTTCTTTGGTTTTAATAATAATTAAATTATTTTCATGGAAAAGAGTCCATTAAATGATTATAATACTACCATTAGGTGATATGGGTCGCATTTTAGTCATCCAATAGGAGTTTGGCAGGTGTTAGGTTAATTTCATAATCTTATATTTACCCTTAATTACCCAATTTACCTTTAACTATGGTAAATAAAATTTACCGTAGTTACGATTCATAAAGCCCAAAAATAAAAAGTAGCTTATTAACATAATTTGGAACAACTTATTCCAAATATGGAATCCATTTTTTCAAATTCAATACACAAAATTTGCAGAAATTAAATTAAAATTAATCCTGTTGTCGAAAGAAAACGGGTTTTTGTTTAAAACATTGCAAAAGATTGAATTTATTTAACCTACAAATTCAATGTAAAATCAAGGCTAATGAAATAAATTATATTAAATGGTAAAAATATATTCTATTTATACTTTAAAACCATTCAATATTACAATTTAACTATATAAATTATTACGATGAAAAAAGTTGTTTTTAATTAAAATATAGCGTGTTTTTACTATTCATTAAAATATGAAAGTTATCAGAAAAATATCAAAAATTTATCCAATGTAAATTTTTATATCCTGATTCAAAATTATAATTTTATTTTGTAAAATTTAACTTATAAACATGTCAAAAACTAGATTTAATGTGGGTGCGCCATCAAAAGGCGAGAAAAATGCATTTTTTTGAAAAATACTTATTTTACCCTAAAAAATTTATTTTGTTCTTATACAATGTTCTAGAAAATGTGTAAGATGAATAATAAGGTTATAAAATTCAAAATTTAGTTAATAATATTCATAACGACTAGTTCATAATAACATTATAACCATATATCATTGTTTAGTGAAACCTGATATTGCGTACAACACACGCTATCGAGGAAAGTCGTGATTGCGTGTAATGCAAGCCAAGTCAGGGTTGCGTGTTGTGCAAGAATCCTTCATTGTTTCATATAACAGAATCCAACCATATTTCATTTATACATTTAATATATATATATATACACACTCAATGTTGCGTAGAATGACTATTATAAAACAAACTTTAAATTGTGTGTAACACAATCTTAGAATAGTGTTGCGTATACTACAAGCTAATACGGTGTTGCGTATAACACAAGATAATCTTGTTGTAGCATAAAAAAATGACATAAAATAAATTAAAAATAATACTTATCATAAAATATTGGGTTGTTACATTCTACCCCCCTTAAAATGAATTTCGCCCTCGAAATTCGTCGGGGTTATACATGGTTTTCTACTTGAAAGTTTTTTTAATTGAAACCCACATCGTAAAATAAAATACCAAAACATAACTTTAAAAACTAAAGTATGAAACGTAACGGTTACCCAAATTAACTCATCACTGGATTTCCACGTAGGATAATATAGGTGAAAATATGTACATGGAAGAAAAATCTAACCATCAAGGTACAATTGAGAGTGGTAGAGAACATGGCTATGAAAAAGCCATCAATCACAAAGCCATAAATTTGTGATGATCTAAGGTACCATCTGATTCATTAGATATAAGAGCACTAGGACAACATTTTTGGTTTTCAATATCATTTCCCTAAGGTTGAAAATTTTGAATTAGAAGAAATACTTGCTTGATTTTGGTACAATCTCACTTTTGTTTGTGCTTTGAACAATTTCAACTTCATCCCTTAAAGAAATGAAGTTGAATTTGTTATTCATGATGTGTTAGCAGATCATGTGATAGAATGATGGTTCATTCCATCTGTTTCAAACAAAAGGTTATCAGAATTTTTAAGTCAATCTTATGGTTAGATTAATCATATATGGTTCCAAAAATGAACTTATACTTCATATATCATACCGATTAATAAAATAAAACTAGTTTCTACTAACCAGGGACTTCCTGTAGGCCAGTGGTAGGAGATAATGGCCAGTCGCACTTCGGTTGTGGGTTTGATTCCCACAGCCTTGTCTGACGCGATGGGATGTCGCCCGTCCTGCAGGTTTTCCTTTTTCTAAAACTAAATTATAAATAATATCGGAAAAAAAATCTAGCCTTAAACAATACTAACTTATGTCCAACATAATTCATTCCAATCTGTAGGCTTATCCAAAATACATATGTCCAATCTCATAGTATAAAGAAAAAGATTACTTGAAATTTCATCAACCAAGCTTGTTAATCCCATCATTTATCCCCCATATATCTTGTTGGTCACATTCTAATCATGTGAATACCTTAATCATGTATTCTCTTGAAAAATGAATACCCATTGAACCTTAGTGAAAACATGAATGCTGTCAAAAGTAAACTCTTTCCACATTCCAAAATCATAAAAATTATATATACTCAAACCATGATATGACCTTCTCCTTATATCAGTCATGAGCTCATGAATACTATCAAACATTTAATTTTCTCTTTATCCCTTCATTATGCACATACCATCTACTTTCCAAAAATATCTGAATAACCTTTCATGGTCACTGGTACCATTCATCATATACTTTCAAAACCTAAGGAAAGACAACAGTGTAACAATCCTTAGATGTCTCTTTATTCCATAATACCATGAGATTACATATACAACATTACACTTGATAAACATGTAATCATTCCACTACCTTCTTAAACCATTGACCGAGCTTCAACAATTCTTTCATCTCACATATCATTTGTAGTCTCTTCATCATCATCAACATAAATACTGCCCATACGACCATACTGATTCTCTTCATGAGACTTTCCCTTAGGGAATTGGTTTGCATAATGCCCATACGTTCCACATTTAAAACATTTTTCCATTGTTGTTGTCGTAGAAATACCATTATCCCTGTCCATGGTGTTAGCTGAACCTCTTCCTCTACACTTACTAGATTTGTGTCCTTCTTTTCCACACCCAAAGCATCTTCCAGTTCCTTTGAAACATTCTCCTTGATGCCTCTTCCCACATGATTTACATAGGGGAGATTGAACTTTCTTTCCTCTATGATCATCATGTAAATCCATCTTTCTCTTATTAGCCGAGTCAGGAAACTTACCAAATTTGAGTTTATTGATCATATTATGAGATTTCTGATTCGGATTAATAATGATGTTTGGACTTCCAAGTCCCATTTCATTTGGTTTCTCAAGAAGAATATCATTCCATTGTCCTTCATATCCTCCATTATCGTGAATCTTCCTGTTTCCAGGCATTTTCTAAAACCCAAAAAGAATAGTGTGAGAAGAAAAAATCATGCTAGGGAAAACAACATAGTAAAGGGGGAGTACCCTCAATATCTAACATCTTAGGTTAAATTCTAAGATCATTACTGTAGTTCTAGGACTATATCCTATACGTATACTTATCCTTAGGTACATCCCTAGACATACCTTAAAAATATCTCTAGGGATCTCACTAACGTTTTCGCATCCTAGTTTCCAAAGGTTAACTAAAACTTTCTTCTGATACCAACTGTAGATACCTGAAACTTGACGTACATGGACATTACATTACTTTAGCGGAATACATAATACATGACAAAAACAGACACACAAGGATCGTAATAGTTTAGTGTCTTTTGAAACTCGGAATATAATCTTCTAATCGTGGTGAAAGATCTTCAACAACTCCCATAATGATATTCCCCATTTTGTTTCATTACCTAAAACCTTTCTTTATTTCCTGGGGAAAATAAAACATAAAAAGGGTGAGCTAAAATGCTCAGTAAGGTCAAACATAGAGAACATAAAACAATCCATAAACATTTGAAAACAAAAACTTGAACATGAAATTTAAACATCAAAATCTTGAGCAAAGACATAAATCGTGGAAGTATGTAAGGCATATATCATAATGGAACATCAACCATGATAAAATATAATGGGAATAAAACATGTAATTTTGGAAACCATTCAGAACATGTCATGATTTCCATAGTAGCCAAGGGATTACTGCCAAGACCATCTTAGTGGACAAAGTCCCTTTCTGAATCGAGTTCACTCCTCATTTCAGTCATGTAACACTGAACCGGATTAACTTATCATTCCAGCCATGTCTATCTCATTAGATATAAATCTTTACCCAATGCATTGGAGGGAGATATAGGTCCCACCCATCTCATAATGAAATCATTCTTACTTATGCCACAAAATAAACATACATCTTTCCTAAAAACACAATAAATAAAATGGGTTTCATAAACATCATCCCATAATCATATAATCCATATAAAAAAATGGATATCATTTTATAATAAGAAAAGTGAAACCATTTAAATCATAGAGTCATTATACTTGAAACATACACATATGAAATAATATCATCTTAGATGGAAAATGGTTTTGATAAAAACATTTGAAATGAATTCTTGACGAAAATATCCTTTCTTCGTCAAAATCATTTTGTTTTAAAAAAATGTCATGCACTTTTCAAATAAAAATATTTTGTTGAAAATATTCATAAAATCATTTATAGTAAGCTTCATGAAAATGAGGCGTTATGAAACCGTAAAAATCCTTTCACACCGTATAAGTTAAAAATAACATTCTCCTCGTACTTTTGTCGAAAAAGTCAAAAAGTACCTCGTAACGTAAACAAAAGAAAGATTCCTTACATACCATGTAGTAAAAGTAAAAATGGGTAAAAAGGAAATCAAACATACCTAAAACACTTTTAGAAAACATGTACATGGATGATAACAATAACCCTAGTAATTACTTACGTGTAAGCAATCTCAGATAAAAATGAGATTTTCAAAATTATCCCTTACCTTAGGTACGATATGATTCGTACGTATCCAAACCTCCTGTATAATGATTTAAATAATGTCATTGACTTATTATAGAATCATATTCATTGTTATTATATCATATATGGTTCACTTATGACTTTATATTACCCGTTCTTTTGTAAATTCATGTTAAAGTAGCGTTTTGGGTAAAATCGTTTCATTTGTCATTCATGTTTTAACTTGTAATTATTCATATGATTACTTAGATCATGATTACTTACATCCAGAAGGTAAAACATGATTTATATATAATATATATTCAGAGAATATATATATAATGGATCGATAAATAGAAATAAATACACCGTTCATGGAGACGGTAGGCCGTACGTAGGCATGAACGTTGTTTTCGTTTCTTTATTGAATTGAATGGAATTAAGTAGATGACATAAATATATATATACAAAAATCCAGTAGCATTATTATTTCATATATTTCATTATTAGTTATTATATATTCTTTATAATCATTCTTGAATGGTTATCATGGAGAGTGAATCTAATCGCGTCATGGAGATGGTATTCCGTACGTACGCACGAGCGATGATATCATTCCCATGATCGTGGAATTGTATTAAAGTGTATGTATAATATTAAAGAATCAATATCACTTTACAATAATCATATATATTCATTACTTTCACCATTATACCCATCCATGTAAGGTGGTGGTGGAAAATAGATTACACCACGGCGTGGAGACGATATTCCGTACGTACGCACGCGCGGTGATTTCGTTTTCTGTAGGATGGATAGATGGTGAAATAGGGTTGTTTAATACTTATAATAACATATCATTATATGAGTTATACTGATGTTATTACTTCATAATGAAACAACTAAAGAAGAATAAGTGGAAGAAGAAATAAAGTTGAAAGAATCGGTAACAGACATTACTTCTTCTTTGAAACCTACTATTAGGGCACTAAAATTGGTCATTGAAGAAGACCAGGACCTCTAGGATGTTTCTAGGGAAGTGGAGAATAGAATTTGGCAGGGTTTGGCCGAGATTTAAGGCTCAAAGTGGTGTGAGAAAGAGAGGGAGGAGGTGCCCTTTTATAAGGGAGGAGAGGGGCACCTTTGGAAATATAAGAAATATTAGTTTATATTAAATCCCAACCCCACTTAAAAACTTCCAAAATGACTCATATCCGAAGATTAGATGATATAGGGTTGTAATCGCATCAACCAATAAAATTTATACATGTTAGGAATTTATTTTAAATATTATCAACTTGATTTATCCTTATTTAATCAATTTAATTTTATTTGTGGTAATAACATTCTAAATTTTAAATTAGAACAAATAATTACTTATTTGTTTTTAATTGTCCATAATTGGATACTTTATAACATTTTAGACCATATAAATTTAAATTTATAATTTTTAAATATTTTTGTGGTTTTTAAACAATTTTATAATATGTTATTTTTATAAAATAACAATAGTGTCAATTTTGACACTATTTACTTATTTGAATTTAAATAAAATATATACATAAGATATGTTCGAACTAAAATCTTTAATAGATTCATAAAAGGTCATATTTATCTAAAAAATTAGTGGATAACATTAAATTGTTCATATAGTATTTATTTTATTATTTTTAAAACCATTTATTTGGTTTATCTCTTAATAGAATAATTACTACAACATTTTTGTATAATTATTTAATATAATTATTTGTTGCATAAAAATTAAAAATAAAATCCTATGATGAATATATATCTATTAAATTTAAAAATAATACTTTTACTCGAATTTATCATCTTAAAATCACAATATTTAAATTGTCATATTTATTAAATTATGAAGGTGACAACTTTGGCATCATTTAAAATAAAATAATATAAGTGTCATAATCGCTTTTATAAGGCTCCATATGGTCAAATATTCAACCATTGGATGATTATGGTTTAAAGTTACATGAAAAATAAGTTTTGGTCAGGGTTTTGTGCCTTTTATGGTCACTATTAGTTTAATAAAAACTATATTCTTTATTTTTCACTAGATAAACAATTTCTGTGTAACACCCCAAGCTTCTACGGTACGTTTCCCTTTGAATAATGCGATAGCGTGTGTTGTACGCAACCTCGAGTTCTAACACACACCACAACTAATTAAACTAGCCGTTGTGAATAGTAATACCTAATTTTTGAAATCATATATATTCTATATTTCAAAATGGACTTCATTTTTGGATTCGGAATATCAAAATTAGCCTAGGGTGAAATTTTGGTACATTTCGGATAACTTTCATATTTTGATGAATAGTGAAAATTTCTAAATTTTAATTAAAAACAACTTTTTTAATCAAAATAATTAACAGTGATAAATTATGAATTTGAGTGGTTTTAAAGTATATTTAGAATATATTTTTACCATTCAATTTATTGTTTATCATTGGACATAATTTTACAATTAAACCAAACATAAACAAGTGTCAATCTTTTGATAGTTATTATCTCTTAAAAACACGCTTTTTGTTTTAACAGCGGGAATTAATTTTAAATTAATTTCTGCCACTTCTGTGTTTTGAATTTAGGAAAATGGATTCCATATTTGGAATCAGGATGTCCAAATTATGTAAATAGGTAACTTTTATTTTTAGACATTTTGAATAATTACTGCGGTAAATATTTTATTTACCATGGTTAAAGGGTAAATCCGGTAAATAAGGGTTAAAAAAATAATATTATAATAATACAAAATTACCCTAAAACGTGTCTTAACCCTATTGGTTGATACATGGTCGACCATGGGCATCTTTGTGTCAATTTTGGGACCCCATGGATCCACTTGTAAGTGATAATGACACTTTATTTTAATTAAGTTAAAATGAATACAAAAATGACACAAGCATATATCTTTTAGAAGAACAATTTTTACATAGGGTTATACATGTTGGATTTTCGATTATAAATATTCATTAGAAAGATAAAAAGATTTCCTACATAATGATATTTTATTTATAATTTTTAGACAATAAATAAGTTATTTTATTTATGACACAATGATGATGCAGTAATTACTATAATAGTGAAAAATTAAAATAATTGATATTATAAATACCCAAATAAATATAATATTAAACTTTTAATGAATTAAACTAATTTTCTAGGCTAATATGATATATTAGGATTGATTTAATGGACTTTTTTCGAAGTAATCAATCTGTTATGAGTTTCACAAAAATCAACTATTGAATAGTGTCAAAATTGACATAAAAGAGTTCTTAAAACAAATATTATATTATTAATTGATATTAAATTCCTAAAAATCTAAGGTTCGGCCAAGAGACTTATATTATGATAGGTTAATCATTAATGGACCACTTGGGGGTCGCTTGGATGTATATAGTAAGTTTATTAACCATATTATATAAAAATACAAAGAGACATTGTAAAAGTGAAACTAATTAACTTAGAGTTAATACTTAAAGATAAGGTTAATATAAGTACCCAAACCTGTCTAAATTCTATTGGATGAGTTGTTTTCGACCTATCCCCACCTCATCCTTTGAATAGTCAACTTTGGAGCCTTTAGAAACCGAATATGAATTTATTATAAATTAATATTTCTAGCTTTTCCAAAGGTGCCCCTCACCCCTCTTATAAAAGGGCACTCCTCCTTCTCATTTCTTCACACCTCTAAAGCCTTTTGGTTCGGCCAAACTCTGCCCAAATACTCTCCCAACATCCCTCAATACAACCTAGAGGCCTTATTTTGATCAGAAAGCCAACCTAAGGAGCCCTTTTGATCAAATCAAAAGGAAGAACCCGAAGAAGAGGTAATGATTTCACCACCCTTTTCTAAGTTCATTTCTTCTTCCACTTCTTCTTCCTTTGTTCTTACCATTCTGAAATAATAACTCCAGTATCTCACATATACTGTGATGTTATTATAAATATGGTACAATCATATTCAGTATTCTATCCACCCTTTGAATAACATGTCACCATACGTGCGTACGTACGGCTTACCGTCTCCACGTCGTGGTGTAATTGTTATTCAATATAATATTATTTGGATGGGTATAATAATGATGTGTAACTCATGTAAATAATAAATATAACATGTTAATGATTCTGTATATATGATATACCATCCATTTATATATTATTTTAATATAAAAAGAATGATATTGTCGCTCGTGCGTACGTACGGACTACCGTCTCCACGAACGCGATGAGATTCATTCTCCATCGTATCCATTCAAGTATAATTATCATTTGATGATTTAAAAATGATGTTTAAGGACTTGATATCATTCTGGATATGAATAATATACAACCTATCCTTTACAAACATGTCTTACGTAACAAAACATATGAAAGAAAACAAGTAAGTTAACACCCGAAACAACGATAATACTAAGATATTATTATCAAATCAATATTAAAAGATCATATATGATATCATATTAATGTATATGATTCTTGTATAATTTAATAACAATTATTTCACCATTATACAGGAGGTTAACCTACCACAACCAAGGAAAAGTACAAGGTAAGGGTTATTTCACAATCTCTTCATTATCCGAGGTTGTATTATACGTAATAATCTACTGGGATCTCTTTATCATCCACATCCATGTTTCTTCGAAATGTATTTCAAAACATTTTTACTATTTACAAGAATATGGGTTAAAGTCATTTATACCCTTGTTTGACTTTTTATAAGAGGTTTATAAAGGAATCTTTCCGTCGTTTTCAAAACAAGGTCCTTTTTAACCTTTTCTACAGAATTGAGGTAAGAATGTTTTTTTTAACTTATACGGCGGGTGCGGTTACTTTCCGCCGTTATAAAATCGTCGAAGCTTCCCATACAAGCTTATAAGAATATTTTCAAAGAAAATGTTTTATTTTATATGGATCTTAAATGATTTCAAAATAAAAAGAGATATTTCTTTAAAAAGAATTTTGATTTCATCTATGTCAACATCCTTTGATGGATTTTACGCTTATTTGAAGTTGATTTATTATAATACAAAGCTTCTATATTGTATTGAAGGTTTTGTGATATGTTTGACTATGGATGTGCTATTTTTATACCATTCATAGTTTATGGTGAAATTATTGACGTTTCGTATGCTAGTTTTAATACGAATGTTTATGTTATGTTTGAACCTTTTCATATGGGAATGCATTGGACTTAATAAGTGACGGGTGGATCCCGCTATAGCTCCTCGATGCATCGGTAGGTCTCATGAGACAAACTAGTGTCTTGGCACAAGGCCTTGAAAAAATCTTATTTGTAGCCTTGGCACGAGGCCTTGGCTATGTGGTTATGATAGTCTGCATTATGCATTCCAACATTATGAAAGTGGTTATTGATTTTTGCATGTGATTATTCGATTAGTAGAATATCCATGTGAATAAGTAAATGGCATTATTTCATTTTACTTTTGCCATACCATGTTGAAGTTCAATTTTAAAAGGCTTTTGTTTTAGTAATTCATTGCCTTAAATGTTTATTCTTATTTATGAAAGTTTCCGCTATATTGTTATCCTTACTGGGCATTTGAGCTCACCCCTTTTCTATGTTTTATTTTTCCCCAGGATGTGAAGAAGTAAATTATGAATGACCTGCAGGGATATTATGAGGCGATAGTAGTGTGGATTATGGAGACATTTTGTTGTTGTAGTAGTTTTTCATTTTATGATGTAATGTAAAACTTATGAATATATCTAGTGTTTCCAAGGCTACTAAACCAATCGGTCTTTCGAGATTTGATCTTTCTTGTGATCATGCCAATGTTATGTAATAATGCACCGACTCTAGGCAACTAGGGTCGGGGCGTTACAGTTGGTATCAGAGGAAGTTTAGTACAAACCTTGGAAGCTAGATTTAGATAAACTCTGATTAGAGCACGTAGACCTAAGATGAACTTTGAGGATTAGTATAGAAGAACTTCCTAGAATTTTGGTATTGTAGAGATTTTGAGAGTTTTTCGAGCAATACATCCCTGTCTGGATACGAGCAGGTAGAGGCGGCTCTGGCACAGATGTACCTAGGGGTAAAACCCGAAAACACCGCTTTGAGCTAGACTCGAACGGGAACTGGTGCACGACAACGGGCCTTGCTGCACTCTTGGTTACGACACTCCCGGGGGATATGCTTAGGATAACTCTCACTTTCTTTACAAATCATTATGAAGGGTTTATGAGTATATACTTCCTCAAAGAAAACATATTTATGATTATGGATTATATCCATAGATAGTTCAATTTATGTTTAGTGTTTTATAAGTATGGGATTATGTATTTTGATTCATAAACTAATCTAGTTTATGCCATTGTTTAGAAATGGCGCCTAGTGGAAGAAATGGAAACCGTATCAATGCACGCACTCCATGTAGGGATTTCCCTCCTGCTCAAGATAATTATAGTGGGGCTGGTGATGCAACTGGTGCCGATCAGCTAATCACCATACTGGGACAACTTACTCAGGCTATGAATAATAACCTTACCCGTATGGAGCACACTGATCCGCAGCGTGGAGGATCAATGTTAGATCGATTCATGAGACAACAACCACCAACGTTCAATGGGAATACAAATCCCTTAGTAGCTGAGCAATGGATATTTTCCCTAGAGAAAATATTTCAGGCTTTGGGGAGTAGTGAAAGGGAAAAAGTTACCATGGCAGTTTACCGCCTCACTGGAGATGCTGATCAATGGTGGTCATTGATTCAAAACATGAAGGAAGATGATGAAGTATCAAACATGGAATGGAGGGAGTTCAAAGATCTGTTTTTAGAAAAATACTTTCCTCGCGACCATCGAGCAGATATGGAAAGGCAATTTCTGAGTCTGAGACAAAAGGAGGATGAGAATGTCACAAAGTATGAGGCTAACTTTACAAGGTTAGCGAGGTACGCTGGTGATTATATTCACAACCCAAGAAGTAAGATTGATCGTTTCTTTGATGGGTTAAAACCATTTCTCCGTCGAGCATTAGTCTCACAATCCTTTTCATCGTACGAAGACATTGTCTCATGTGCTATCAAGACCGAAAAGTAATTCTCTAAGTCTTATGACTTTAAAGCAAAGCAAGAGAAGAAGAGACCTGCTGATCAATCTGGGAATGGAAATAAGGGGAAGAAGGGAAAGGTTGAATATCCATCTTGTGGTAAGTGTGGGAAGAAACACCCCGGTGCTTGCCTGAAGGGAATGGGAGTCTGTTACAAGTGTGGTGAAAAAGGCCACCAAGCTCATGATTGCAAGGGGAAGAAGGAAGCTACCAACGTTCAGTGCTACAATTGCAGGGAGATGGGGCATTATGAAAATGCATGTCCTAAGCGTCAGGAGAACTTACCTCAGAAAAGGCCAATGGATCAAGGCCAGGCTTATGCTATCACTACTGCTGAGGTAGAAGCTCCGAAAGACGTGGTGGCAGGTAATTTAATGGTTTCCTCAAGTTTAGCAAATGCATTATTTGATTCTGGATCATCGCATTGTTTCATATCTTCCCAGTTTGCTAAGAAAATTAGATATTTCCAATTTGATTTAATAAGGGAGTTGTCAGTTAAAACTCCTAAGGGAAGTATCGTTGCAACAAAGTTTTGTGAATCAGTCCCCATTAGAGCACATAAATTTTCTTTATCTGCTGATTTCATCGTCATACCTATGATTGAGTTTGATATAATCCTCGGTATGGACTGGCTTTCGGACTATGATGCGAAGATTTATTGTAAGAAGAAAGAGGTTACGATTCTTGATGATAATGATAAGGAGCACCTTGTTTTTAGAGCAGAATCGTCACCACCTAATTCTTATTTAGATCCACCCCCTGTAGCTCAACTTAATTCAATTATCGGGGAGGAAGAGAATGAAATAACTGTCGGTGAGGAAAGAAATGTTCAAATAGAGGATGTACCTATTGTGAAAGAGTTTGTAGATGTATTTCCGGAAGATTTACCTGGACATCCTCCAGAACGAGAAGTAGAGTTTTCCATTGATTTAATTCCTGGATCAAGGCCTATATCGAAGACCCCTTATAGAATGGCCACTGTAGAGCTAGTCGAACTAAAGAAACAACTAGAGGAATTGAGTAATAAGGGATTTATTCGCCCTAGTGTTTCTCCATGGGGAGCCCCTGTTCTTTTTGTTAAAAAGAAAGATGGATCTATGAGGTTATGTATCGACTACAGGGAGATCAATGCTATAACAATAAAGAACAAGTATCCCCTACCTCGTATTGATGATTTATTTGACCAACTGCATGGAGCTCAATACTTTTCAAAGAATGACCTTCGATCTGGATACCATCAGTTGTGTGTGAAGAAGGAAGACATTCCGAAGACAGCATTTCGAACCAGGTACGGGCATTACGAGTTTACTGTAATGCCGTTTGGATTGACTAATGCACCCTCTGTATTCATGGATCTGATGAATAGAGTTTTCAAGGAGTATCTCGATGAATTTGTGGTGGTATTTATTGATGATATCTTGGTATACTCCAAAACCTACAAAGATCATGAAAATCACTTGCGCATTATCTTGAAGACTCTGAGGAGGCATGAATTATATGGAAAGTTTAGCAAGTGTGAATTCTGGCTTCAGGAGATTTCTTTTCTTGGCCATATTGTCTCTAAAGATGGAATCTCTGTTGATCCTTCTAAGACCAAGGCAATCCAAGAATGGCCAGCACCTACGAATATAACTGAGGTACGTAGTTTTATTGGTTTGGCAGGTTATTATCGACGTTTCGTCCAGAATTTTGCCCGATTGGCTAACCCATTAACGAAGCTCACACGTAAAGGGGTTAAATTTGTTTGGACAAAAGAGTGTGAAGAATGTTTCAAAGAACTGAAGAGAAGATTAGTCAATGCTCCTATATTGACTCTACCATCGGGGAATGATGGGTTCGTTATTTATAGTGATGCATCGACGAAAGGACTTGGCTGTGTCCTTATGCAGAATGATAGAGTTATTGCCTATGCATCACGACAGTTGAAAATTCATGAACAAAACTATCCTACTCATGATCTTGAGTTAGCAGCTGTGATCTTTGCTTTGAAGATATGGAGGCACTACCTCTATGGTGAAAAATGTGAGATTTATACTGATCACAAGAGTTTGAAGTATATTTTCTCACAAAAAGAACTCAACATGAGGCAAAGGAGATGGCTTGAATTACTCAAGGATTATGATTGTACGATACACTACCACCCGGGGAAGGCAAACAAGGTGGCAGATGCTTTGAGCAGAAAAGACCATGGAGTTCTGAACATGATGAGAATTGAAAGGGATCCAATTTTCATGGATCTAGTGAAGATGGACATGGGAATAACCAGGGAAGGTGAAACATCAATGCTTTTTCAAATGGTTGCCAAACCATCTTTACTAGAAAGGATTAAGAGTTCTCAGACCGATGATGAAGAATTTCAGAAGAAGATTAAAGCTGTGAATGATGGGAGATTAAGAGACTTTGCGTATGAAGGTGGAATTTTGAAATTCGGGAAGAGACTTTGTGTTCCCAATATACCTGATCTAAAAAGGGAATTGCTGGATGATGCTCATAGTTCCAATTTCTCTATACACCCTGGGAGCACCAAAATGTATAGAGATTTGAAGGAACATTTTTGGTGGGACAACATGAAGAGGGAGATTGCTGATTTTGTGTCAAGATGTATGGTTTGTCAACAAGTGAAAGCTGGAAGGCAACAGCCTGGAGGAGTCATGCAACCTCTTCCCATACCGGAGTGGAAATGGGACAATATTACGATGGACTTTGTCATGGGGCTACCAAAGACTCCTAGAAGGAACGATGCAATATGGGTTATTGTTGATCGTCTTACCAAGTCAGCACATTTTCTTGCTATAAGAGAAGATCTACCCCTGGAACGTCTAGCAAGACTATATATTAATGAAGTTGTGAGACTTCATGGAGTACCCCTATCGATTGTTTCTGATCGTGATCCCCGTTTTACTTCAAGATTTTGGAAAAGTCTTCAGAAATCCCTGGATACTGAACTTCATTTGAGCACTGCTTACCACCCTCAGACAGACGAACAATCAGAACGGACTATTCAGACCTTAGAAGACATGTTGAGATCTTTCTCACTTGATTTTCAGGGTATGTGGGATCAATATTTACCACTAGTAGAATTTTCTTATAACAATAGCTTCCATTCGAGTATACAGATGGCACCATATGAAGCGTCATACGGAAAGAGATGTCGTACACCAACCTGTTGGGATGATGTTGGTGAAAGAAAACTTGTAGGCCCAGAACTGGTGGAGTAAACGGTGGAAAAGGTGAAGGTAATCCAAAATCACATCAAAGCAGCTCAAAGTAGGCAGAAGAGCTATGCCGATAATCGAAGGAAGGATTTGGAATTTCAAGTCGGTAATCATGTTTTCCTAAAGGTATCTCCATGGAAGGGAGTCATACGTTTTGGAAAGAAAGATAAATTGAGTCCCAGGTACATCGGACCTTTCGAAATTCTAGAACGAATTGGGGTTGTAGCTTACCGATTGGCAATGCCGCCAAGTCTCTCCAATGTTCACGATGTGTTCCACGTATCTCTGTTGAGGAAATACATGCCTGATCCGACGCATGTACTCACCTATGAGGAATTAGAACTAGAACCCGATCTTTCCTATTGTGAAGAGCCCGTCAGGATTCTTGATACAAGAGAACAAGTACTGAGAAACCGGACGACGCGTCTGGTAAAAGTTTTGTGGAGAAATCATAAGATGGAAGAGGCAACGTGGGAACCCGAGGAACTTATGATGAAGAACCACCCGAGTCTTTTTATGCAGTAATACCCTAGAAATTGCGAGGACGCAATTATTTGAAGGAGGGGAGAATGTAACACCCCAAGCTTCTACGGTACGTTTCCCTTTGAATAATGCGATAGCGTGTGTTGTACGCAACCTCGAGTTCTAACACACACCACAACTAATTAAACTAGCCGTTGTGAATAGTAATACCTAATTTTTGAAATCATATATATTCTATATTTCAAAATGGACTTCATTTTTGGATTCGGAATATCAAAATTAGCCTAGGGTGAAATTTTGGTACATTTCGGATAACTTTCATATTTTGATGAATAGTGAAAATTTCTAAATTTTAATTAAAAACAACTTTTTTAATCAAAATAATTAACAGTGATAAATTATGAATTTGAGTGGTTTTAAAGTATATTTAGAATATATTTTTACCATTCAATTTATTGTTTATCATTGGACATAATTTTACAATTAAACCAAACATAAACAAGTGTCAATCTTTTGATAGTTATTATCTCTTAAAAACACGCTTTTTGTTTTAACAGCGGGAATTAATTTTAAATTAATTTCTGCCACTTCTGTGTTTTGAATTTAGGAAAATGGATTCCATATTTGGAATCAGGATGTCCAAATTATGTAAATAGTAACTTTTATTTTTAGACATTTTGAATAATTACTGCGGTAAATATTTTATTTACCATGGTTAAAGGGTAAATCCGGTAAATAAGGGTTAAAAAAATAATATTATAATAATACAAAATTACCCTAAAACGTGTCTTAACCCTATTGGTTGATACATGGTCGACCATGGGCATCTTTGTGTCAATTTTGGGACCCCATGGATCCACTTGTAAGTGATAATGACACTTTATTTTAATTAAGTTAAAATGAATACAAAAATGACACAAGCATATATCTTTTAGAAGAACAATTTTTACATAGGGTTATACATGTTGGATTTTCGATTATAAATATTCATTAGAAAGATAAAAAGATTTCCTACATAATGATATTTTATTTATAATTTTTAGACAATAAATAAGTTATTTTATTTATGACACAATGATGATGCAGTAATTACTATAATAGTGAAAAATTAAAATAATTGATATTATAAATACCCAAATAAATATAATATTAAACTTTTAATGAATTAAACTAATTTTCTAGGCTAATATGATATATTAGGATTGATTTAATGGACTTTTTTCGAAGTAATCAATCTGTTATGAGTTTCACAAAAATCAACTATTGAATAGTGTCAAAATTGACATAAAAGAGTTCTTAAAACAAATATTATATTATTAATTGATATTAAATTCCTAAAAATCTAAGGTTCGGCCAAGAGACTTATATTATGATAAGTTAATCATTAATGGACCACTTGGGGGTCGCTTGGATGTATATAGTAAGTTTATTAACCATATTATATAAAAATACAAAGAGACATTGTAAAAGTGAAACTAATTAACTTAGAGTTAATACTTAAAGATAAGGTTAATATAAGTACCCAAACCTGTCTAAATTCTATTGGATGAGTTGTTTTCGACCTATCCCCACCTCATCCTTTGAATAGTCAACTTTGGAGCCTTTAGAAACCGAATATGAATTTATTATAAATTAATATTTCTAGCTTTTCCAAAGGTGCCCCTCACCCCTCTTATAAAAGGGCACTCCTCCTTCTCATTTCTTCACACCTCTAAAGCCTTTTGGTTCGGCCAAACTCTGCCCAAATACTCTCCCAACATCCCTCAATACAACCTAGAGGCATTAGTTTGATCAGAAAGCCAACCTAAGGAGCCCTTTTGATCAAATCAAAAGGAAGAACCCGAAGAAGAGGTAATGATTTCACCACCCTTTTCTAAGTTCATTTCTTCTTCCACTTCTTCTTCCTTTGTTCTTACCATTCTGAAATAATAACTCCAGTATCTCACATATACTGTGATGTTATTATAAATATGGTACAATCATATTCAGTATTCTATCCACCCTTTGAATAACATGTCACCATACGTGCGTACGTACGGCTTACCGTCTCCACGTCGTGGTGTAATTGTTATTCAATATAATATTATTTGGATGGGTATAATAATGATGTGTAACTCATGTAAATAATAAATATAACATGTTAATGATTCTGTATATATGATATACCATCCATTTATATATTATTTTAATATAAAAAGAATGATATTGTCGCTCGTGCGTACGTACGGACTACCGTCTCCACGAACGCGATGAGATTCATTCTCCATCGTATCCATTCAAGTATAATTATCATTTGATGATTTAAAAATGATGTTTAAGGACTTGATATCATTCTGGATATGAATAATATACAACCTATCCTTTACAAACATGTCTTACGTAACAAAACATATGAAAGAAAACAAGTAAGTTAACACCCGAAACAACGATAATACTAAGATATTATTATCAAATCAATATTAAAAGATCATATATGATATCATATTAATGTATATGATTCTTGTATAATTTAATAACAATTATTTCACCATTATACAGGAGGTTAACCTACCACAACCAAGGAAAAGTACAAGGTAAGGGTTATTTCACAATCTCTTCATTATCCGAGGTTGTATTATACGTAATAATCTACTGGGATCTCTTTATCATCCACATCCATGTTTCTTCGAAATGTATTTCAAAACATTTTTACTATTTACAAGAATATGGGTTAATGTCATTTATACCCTTGTTTTACTTTTTATAAGAGGTTTATAAAGGAATCTTTCCGTCGTTTTCAAAACAAGGTCCTTTTTAACCTTTTCGACAGAATTGAGGTAAGAATGTTTTTTTTAACTTATACGGAGGGTGCGGTTATTTTCCGCCGTTATAAAATCGTCGAAGCTTCCCATACAAGCTTATAAGAATATTTTCAAAGAAAATGTTTTATTTTATATGGATCTTAAATGATTTCAAAATAAAAAGAGATATTTCTTTAAAAAGAATTTTGATTTCATCTATGTCAACATCCTTTGATGGATTTTACGCTTATTTGAAGTTGATTTATTATAATACAAAGCTTCTATATTGTATTGAAGGTTTTGTGATATGTTTGACTATGGATGTGCTATTTTTATACCATTCATAGTTTATGGTGAAATTATTGACGTTTCGTATGCTAGTTTTAATACGAATGTTTATGTTATGTTTGAACCTTTTCATATGGGAATGCATTGGACTTAATAAGTGACGGGTGGAGCCCGCTATAGCTCCTCGATGCATCGGTAGGTCTCATGAGACAAACTAGTGTCTTGGCACAAGGCCTTGACAAAATCTTATTTGTAGCCTTGGCATGAGGCCTTGGCTATGTGGTTATGATAGTCTGGCATTATGCATTCCAACATTATGAAAGTGGTTATTGATTTTTGCATGTGATTATTCGAGTAGTAGAATATCCATGTGAATAAGTAAATGGCATTATTTCATTTTACTTTTGCCATACCATGTTGAAGTTCAATTTTAAAAGGCTTTTGTTTTAGTAATGCATTGCCTTAAATGTTTATTCTTATTTATGAAAGTTTCCGCTATATTGTTATCCTTACTGGGCATTTGAGCTCACCCCTTTTCTATGTTTTATTTTTCCCCAGGATGTGAAGAAGTAAATTATGAATGACCTGTAGGGATATTATGAGGGGATAGTAGTGTGGATTATGGAGACATTATGTTGTTGTAGTAGTTTTTCATTTTATGATGTAATGTAAAACTTATGAATATATCTAGTGTTTCCAAGGCTACTAAACCAATCGGTCTTTCGAGATTTGATCTTTCTTGTGATCATGCCAATGTTATGTAATAATGCACCGACTCTAGGCAACTAGGGTCGGGGCGTTACATTCTGCATCACTATTGTGTCAAAATTAATGATATTTATTTAATCCCTAAAAATTATAAATAAATTCATATGATGTAGATAATTTTATTATCTTTATGGAGACTATTAATGTTCAAATTTTCATTAAGTTTATCACTAAATTAAAATTAATACTTATAAGATTTAAGAAATTGACATGTTGTCACTTTCTTTGGTTTTAATAATAATTAAATTATTTTCATGGAAAAAAGTCCATTAAATGATTCTAATCCTACCCTTAGGTGATATGGGTCGACTTTTAGTCATCCAATAAGATTTTGGCAGGTGTTAGGTTAATTTTATAATCTTATATTTACCCTTAATTACCCGATTTACCTTTAACTATGGTAAATAAAATTTACCATAGTTACTATTCATAAAGCCCAAAAATAAAAAGTAGCTTATTAACATAATTTGGACCCACTGATTCCAAATATTGAATCCATTTTTTCAAATTCAATACACAAAAGTTGCAGAAATTATATTAAATGGTAAAAATATATTCTATTTCTACTTTAAAACCATTCAATATTACAATTTAACTATATAAATTATTACGATGAAAAAAGTTGTTTTTAATTAAAATATAGTGTGTTTTTACTATTCATTAAAATATGAATGTTATCAGAAAAATATCTAAACTTTATCCAATGTAAATTTTTATATCCTGATTCAAAATTATAATTTTATTTTGTAAAATTTAACTTATAAACATGTCAAAAACTAGATTTAAAGTGGGTGCGCCATCAAAAGGCGGCAAAACTGCATTTTTTTGAAAAATACTTATTTTACCCGAAAAAATTTATTTTGTTCTTATACCATGTTCTAGAAAATGTGTAAGATGAATAATAAGGTTATAAAATTCAAAACATAGTTAATAATATTCATAACGGCTAGTTAATAATAATATTATAACCATATATCATTGTTTAGTGAAACCTGATATTGCGTACAACACACGCTATCGAGGAAAGTCGCGATTGTGTGTAATGCAAGCCAAGTCAGGGTTGCGTGTTGTGCAAGAATCCTTCGTTGTTTTGTATAATAGAATCCAACCATATTTCATTTATACATTTAATATAAATATATATATATATATACTCAATGTTGCGTAGAATGACTATTATAAAACAAAATTTAAATTATGTGTAACACAATCTTTGAATAGTGTTGCGTATACTGAAAGCTAATACGGTGATGCGTATAGCACAAGACAATCTTGTTTTAGCATAAAACACATGACATAAAATAAATTAAAAAGAATACTTATCATAAAATATTGGGTTGTTACAACATTCACCTGAGCATGAATGGAATACATGATCCCATCCTCAAATCATCTAGCACACAAAATCTCATCATCGGCTAAAAGTGGTGGAAAGCACTGAAACCCAGTGAAACGTGTTGAATATTCCATGACTAACATAGAACCCTACTCAAGATGCCTAAAATATCTGGATCTGTCATCTTTCAATGAATGATGAAAGAACTAATCATAGAAATATGTATAGAAATCTGCCCATCCCATTCCCTGATGGCAACCAGCCTAGGTAATCACATCCCACCAGTGTTTTTCTGAATCATGCAGCATGTATGTAGAAATATTGATCCTCTGATTTAGTGGAATCTTTATATGATAAAAGATAGAAAGGGTGGACTCTATCCAAGAATCAGTAGCCTATGGACCTCCATCCCCTGAGAATGTAGGAGGATGTTTCTACTAGAACTCATGGGCCAGATCAGCCGTTGTAGGTGCAGGTTGTAGAACAACTTGCATAGGCTGCATCATAAATAGGAAACTATCACAAACCTAAGAATCCGTGCCCAAATCAGGTACAAGAGGTGATGCCTCAAGTGGAATGCCTGGAAGTAAGACTGGAGGCTTAGGTCTCACCACGTCTGGAGCATGGTCTTCACCACCCTTCTGGCGCACGACCTGAGGACGTCGTGGCGGCATTAGTCTACAAATTCCTATCACATGCCTCAAAACAAGCTTCAAGAAGGTAGATAGAAACACTAGAGAAATATAAAAAAAAGAAAAGGGCTCACTAACCATGGTAAACAACCCAAACTACCAACTTAGAAGTCCAGGTATTAGTAAGTTCTCTAGTTTAATTTATAGTGGTTCAAGTAGATGGAGGGTCAACAATACCTTTCCTCATAATTTATTAGGAAATTGTTTCATTTTACAATTCCTGATTCCCCTATCAATTTCATTTTCCTATTTCCATATATCAAGGTTTATTTAAAATGAGTTGTTCATGCAAGTGAATCAGGTCTTTTACTCTTTATCACTAAGACCAGCACCCATTTAAATTGTATTCTAATGGCTCGACTTGGTAAATTACTCATTCCAACCCCCAAGGGATCATACACCTAATGAATTGAAATTATAAATCACTCAATCGTAGCCAAAAATTAGAACAAGAATATATATATATAACAAGGCTCACTCAATAATCACAGGCATATAAAGTAATACAAGTAGTTAAATGCACCTATATGGAATGGAAATATACAGGACATGTTAATTATATGTGTCTATGATGATGCATGTAACAAAGATCCTTACCCTCATATTATCAATCCAAGGATGAATAATAATTTCAATAAGAATAATAAAAAAACATGTGTGCCACTCAATGGTGAAATGATATCAATTGTAATAGGAAAAATCAAAACAACCATTACAATTCAGGCAACTTGGATTTTATCCCGAACATGGGTTCATGATGCCCAAGAATGTCTTATGACTAGGTTCCAAGAATTCTTAATCTCCAATCCATTTTCTCCAAATATTAAATCAAGAAATAAACTACTCTGATACCACTTTGTGACATCCTGGGCCTGGATGCCACATAGAGGTTCCCCGATCTCGGTGGGTCATATGGCCTCAAGCACTTCTCTTCAAACTCCAGGGGATACCAACTAGCAGTGAGGGCCTGGGGTGTGTCCATGGGGAGACTATACCCAAATTACTATCGTGTAGCATAATGGATAAGTAATACATTAGAAGGTAAATAGAGGAATCATTATAAATAATCAGATGGAATAGCAGAAGCTGACTAATATAAATATACAAAATCCGATGATGTCATATTCTATGTATATACAAAGATAGAAAACATGGATACATAGTAGCAGGCAATAAAAGATATAAAAAGGTAGAAAAACTAGAATCAAAAAACAATCCCTCAGTATCCCAAGCTCTGACTCAGTCATCTGCTACCAGCTCCATCCTAAACAATCAAGCAATCAAGTTTCTGAAGCCAAACACTTTTCTCTGTCAGCACCTACATACATGTAGTCTATCCGGGTGCCAATGGAGGCCTAGATAGGGTGTGAGATAAATCTCAGTAGGCCACCACCAATAGATTCTATAACAATAAATCCGTGTATTATAAACCAAAATAGTGTTCAATCATGCATATATAAAAGTAGAGTAATATAATAATGTAAATACCCAAGTACCTGATTCATCCCTCAGCTAGTATCTGAACATGTAACTGGTTCATTAATTAATTAAGCTTTAGTTTATATATATATAAGTCACTTGAGGCATAGACATCAATGACTCTATACTAGTGATGGATCCAAGATATAAAAATGCATCCTAATGTTATTTATAATGAAAATGTTCCAAGGTGATAACCAAGGAAACCTAGAATTCAAGGATCACCAACTCAGTTGTAACTATAGCCTAGATATAGGGGTAAGAGTGTAATCCAAAGAGAATCATCCAAGTATTTACACAATAGTGAATCTAACTGAGTCCAAGGAATAAATCCATGGTAAACTGGGATAAGCGATGGTTAGACCCAAGTATGTAACAAAGGAACCTCATGTCCATAGAATCCATGATGGATCCAAGGAGTGTATCCAAATAATTATATAATAGTAAATGAGGGATATTATGGTGTCATACCAGGAATCCACTGATATAAAAATATCAGGTTCCAAGGTGGCTCTCACCCTGAATTAGAATGGAATCCATGAGAACTCAAGGCATTCCATTAGGAATCCAAAAGCTAAATTGAGTTTGACCAATCCTATAATGATTTAAAGGTCCATATACAATTAGGAACCTTAAAATTTATTGTTTTATTTAATTAATCCATGTAATGGTCATACTATTTAAAGTGTTCATTTGGTTTAGGACTTTCCTTTTATTAGTGTGAAAAGGATAAGGGGGAATGAAACCATTTTATTTCATATAATTCAAAACCATTTCATTAGGTTCATTATTTTACCTTCGATCATAAGTGGCAGGGGGTACTGCAGACATGCAACCAACATTACATTTACATTTAATAAGTCCAAGTCATATACTTAATATACTTTCCAATTACATTTAAGGTTGGCTGATCAATTTGAATCACTTACCTTAGGTGGTTTAAGTGGAAATAAAAAATGGTACAATCTATTCATCAATTCATATTTGAGTAGTTATTTAATTAGGGAGTCTTACCATTAACAGTTTCAATCAGAGGCACACCCAAACAGTAGAACAGACACCCACATCAAGAACTAAAATCCCAATATGGAAAATCACTATACATGGGGAGGTCGGCATTGTGGACGGTGGAACAAACACACAGGCCAATAGTGAACAATATTTTGTTGGAAGGGGTCACCCTCATGGTTAAGGAAACTTTGTGTCAACCATGTGAATCACCTCTACAATTTTTCTTCAATTTCTTGCAATGTCGTGTGACCTAAATCGTATAGTTACAGAAAACTATGCACCCCATATCACCCTGTGGTCTAGCCTCACATGGTAAAAACTAACCTGGAAGCCTACCTCACATGATTTCCTTTAACCATTAAATAGGCTATTTTCTCCCAAAAATCTAGGTTTCAGTATCTAAACAAGCCTCGAACACCCCAAAGACCTTTGCGAACTCACTTGGAATCCATATTAGGTCCATAAAAGAGAATTAGACCAAAATTTAAAGGATCAATACCTGATTGAAAAATAAATTTCTTACAAAAACATTTTTAATCTTTCACCTTTTCATCATAAATCCCTTGAAAACACATTTTAAAACATAGGTAAAATCATTTTCAGGTATCGAAATATCCTTCCTATAAAGACACTTTAAAAAACCGATATACCAAAAACAAGGAAAGAAATGTTTTTCTTTGAAAAAAATATGGAATATTATAAATAAATATAAATAATGATTGTGGTGGTGGGTAAATCTATTGATTCCATATATGTTAAAATAGAACATTCCTTTTGTATTTTGTAAATAAAGTCAAAATTTTTCGTATAAAATATATAAAAAATTCATTTAAAAAAACATTAAAATAAATTAAAAATAGAAATAAAATGTCATTTATAATTTATTTATATACATTTAAAAACTTTCATAAAATATTTTTATGATTATGGACATGTATTAATAATATTTAGAAAATAAAACATTTAAAATGATGTTTTAAGGTAAATTATCACATACCTTGATTCTAACTTATCATGTACATTATTTATCTTCCTAAATAATAAAATTATTTTAAGTAGTTACTTTATTATTATTATTTTTCATATTTATTATTCATTTTAGTTCACTTATTGTCATTCCATACTTTATTACTTAAATAATTAAGTATACATTAGATGTTTTGAGGACGTTCGACTTATGTGTCCAAAATGGATTCGGTAGGTTGAATATGGTAAAATTGATCATGATTATATCATTTATAGGATATTAATCATGATATAATTATCATTTTTATATAAAAATCATACTTTTATAACTGACCATATAAGGTGGTTAAAAAAATGAATTATATTACATCATGGAGATGGTAGTATGTATGTACACATGAGTAACGTTTCCATTTTTCAATGAAAGGGAAAGAAGGTAGGTATTATTTTATCCTTCCAGAATTATTAATATATTATAAAAAAATATTATTTCATTAAAACCACTCATATATACCATCCATGTGATGTGGTTATGAAAATTAAAATACATCATCTCGTGAGGCGGTACTCTGTACGTATGCATGAGCGATGTTTTTATTTTCCATTGGATGGTAAAGAAAGAAGTATAATATTTTATTTACTATTTCAAAATGATATTTTTATCATATATATCATATTATTTGATGTTTATCCATCATTATTACCATATATAAGAGTCATTTATGGAAAAAAAATTATATTGGTTCATGAGTTGGTAGTCTGTCGTACACATGAACAATGTTTTTATTTTCCATTAGATGGTTAATAAATATGAAAAAATGTTATAAAAGAGACATAATAACATTTAATTATATTTTATATACTGATTTTACAATATATAAATAATTTTTATATGTTTAAAGGAGGTAGATAAAGAAATAAAACAAAGTATCTTAGTTGAGACTTATACCTCTTCTTCGGATAACCTCTCTTGGTTTGCAACTTAAAAATTATAAGGTGTGTGTTTTTATTAATAAAGAAACTCTAGGATGTGGGGAGGAATTTCAGGAAGATATATGGGTAATTATTGGCTGATATAAGAGGATATTTAAGTGTGGAAATGAGAGGATAGTGGGTGCCCTTTTATAAGTGATGGAGGAGACATGCTTGGAATGTTTCAAAAGATTTAAATATTATTAAATAATTTTGATATAAAAGTATCTAATAAAAAAATAAATTATAAGACTAAGGTTATTTTGGTTGAAATAAATTCATCTAATAAGAATTAGGATGAAATTTTGTGGCCCTAACACTTATTTTTAACCTAGGTTAACCTGCCTTTTTCCATGGTGGCAAATTTTTTTACCAAAGTTACTATTCATAATGACAAAAAATGAAATTTAACTCATTACTAAATTTGGAAATTATGATTATAAATATGGAATAAATTTTTAAATATTCAATCTCAAGAAATTTAAGGAATTAATTTAATATAAAAATATAAAATGCAATGAAAAACAGTTTTCTGAAAAATGCCTTTTAAGTATAAAATTGATTTTATACCAAGATCAAGTATAATGTTGATCCAAAAGGTATAAATTGAATTAATTTTAACAAAAAAAGAAAATTTTATAATTTTAAACCCAATCTAAGTAAAAATTATTCTTTTCAAATACTGGAAAATAAAATATGGTTTTCTCTAAAAATTGATATTTCCCGTTATTCACCCAAAACTAAAATTTTTCAGGAAATTTAAAACAAATCACAATAAACTAATTTCAAAATGATGAATTAAAAATTAATATACTTTATATAAAATTAAATTCCTAAAATTTAGAAATTAATCATTTAAAAAACAATATAATACATGATAGTTAGAATATAACTATTTCTTTTTAATTGGAAAAAAATATTAATATTCTTATAATGAATGTGACTCTATAAAATATAACTCATGAATATTAATAATATAAAAACCCAGTATTATCATATATAAATATTAAATATTTTTATATTAATGGATATTACATTACAAAAATAAACCCCTAAGGACCATATTAGTTTAATGTATTTGGAGACTAAATATTTTATCTTCTTATTTCATTAAATATCTTGAATGTATCCCACAAATATATTTCCATTAATTAATCTTTATAGATATGACATACTTAAAACCTTTTTTTATAACCAAGGTAAGGGAAACATAATCAAGGTTGAGCTCAGATGTTTAGTAAGGTTAAATAATAGAAATGTCAACCTATCAGAAGCATGTGGGTATAAGAACGTGAGAATAACATTTGAGAACCATACCTTGTTTATCAAATATCATGATCTTGAGTCATGGAATAAATATTAGAAGTTAATAAGACATGGATCATAATGAAATCAAATAACATTATTCATGAGAGCATAGCATTGGCATAAGACATAGAATTATGGCATAAACATAAGCATAGAAAATCATTTCCATAGTACCCGATGCTCACTTCCAAGGAGGTCATAGTTTAATGGGTTAACTCCCTAAACTATCATAATAGTCAAGTTTCACTCCCAAGACCATCATAGTAGACAAATTCCCTTACTGAATTGGCTTCACTCCCCGTTACACTCTTATCTATCTCATTATATATAATTCATTATCCAATGCATTGGAAGGAGATATATGTCCCACCCATAACATATTTAAAATCATATATATGCGTGCCACAAGATTATAAAATATTCACCATATCATAACCCATGAAATGAAATGGGTTTCATAAACATTTCATTATATCAAAACCTATGGAAAAGTTACTGGTTTCATAATCATTTCATCATTTCATCGTAGCATAACCCATGAAAAGAAGAAGTATTCATAATCAATTCATCATGGTATAACCCATTGAATAGAAATGGTCTTCATAAAAATCATTTCATTGTAAACATAAACCATTAATATAAAGAATAATAATGATATCATTAGATCATATACCCAGTAAGGCATAATTAACATCAATGGAAGTCATATTAGATGGATGATGATTTTAAAAGATCATTTAAAAAAAATTGAGATAAATAACTTTTCTTTGAAAATAACTTTTTAAAAATTAAAATTCATAAAAAAATATAGAAGTCCTTTTTGTTGAAAATAAACTTTAAAACTTATTCAGTAATGTTTAAAAATAATTTAAAACAATTTTTTAGGAAAATATACTTTCCTATTTGAAAAAAAAATAAAAACATAAAAAAATTTCAAATTACTTTTAATTTAAAATAAACTTGAAAAATTATAAAGTAATATTCAAAGTAAATAATTTTCATGACGGCGGGTAATTTTGTTCATACCGTACACCTTAAAACAAAAAATACTTTTACATTTTTGATAAAAGACAAATGGGAATTTTTTGGAAAATGACATGAAGATTCCTTTAAAAACATTTTTAAAAAATTAAAACATGGGTAAATATGTCTTTAAAACCCATTTGGAGGATTTTAAAAACATTTTTGAAAACATTTTTAAAAACATGGTTTTGGAAGAAAAAGGTTTTTCGAGTGAGAGAGAAATAAAGATGATTTTTATTAAAAAGGTTATATTGAACTCTTGAGTACATAAATTGATGAAAATGAAGGTAAAACATTTATTCTTAGGACATAAATAGATTATAATGAAAAAAATAGTTTATTTATTGATGTATCATAAAATTTTATCATTGGATACATAATCATGAGCAATCCCGATAAATGATGAGATTGTAATATAAAACCCTTACCACTTTGGTAACTTTTAATCATTAGTATCATGAAAGAATAATGTTAAATGAAACTTAAAATATCATGAGAATAAATAAATTCATTATATTACATGTCAAAGGGGCTATATATACACCTCAAAATAGAATATAGGTGCACAACATAACATATGTATCAAGGAAGGAAAATTGAGATAAAAATCTCTTACCGCATTGGCAACTTTTGTACCATAAACCCCATGAAAGATAGATATTAAAATGGATATGTAAATACCAATAATTTTTATTATAATAATAATAAAATACATACAAGGGTATTATATACACCATATAAAATAAATAGGTATTGAATATAGCATGTGCCTCAAAGAAGTAAAAAAGTTAGACGGAAATTCCTTACCGCTTTAGTAATATTTTGGATCATAAGACCAAATAAAGAATAACATAAAATGAAACTTTAAATTTCATTAAAATAATGATATTCATGATATAATATGTCATGTTTTTAGTATATATACCTCACAAAATAAACAAGTTGTGAATTTTAATATGTCTCCTAGAAATAAAAGAGGGACTAGAAATCTCGTACCTTATGTCTCGAATTCCTTCATAAATGTTCAAAACTCCTATATAATAAATATAATATTATTATACGTATATTAATGAACCATAATTATATATATCATACCATATGTTATTTATGGATGACCATTTATTACCTGTTTATTACCAATTACACGTTAAAGTCATGTTCGATGAATAACTGCTTTGTTTTTCATGTATGTTTTGATTTGATGTTTTTTTGGTCATATTAATTTTATAATGGTTACATAATCCACATAATTTTAAAAATTGTATAAATGTAATATATATTATTTATATATATATATTTATAAATATAAAAAAAAGTTAGAGATAGAAAATGAAATACATTGTTCATAGATACGGTAGGCCGTACGTACGCATGAATGTTGTTTTCATTTTCTTGACAGGTTGAAAGAAATAAAGATAAAAAAATATATTACCAGTAAAGAATAATTTTTATGTAATATATATCACATATATTCATTAAAATAATCCTTATTACATTCTATGTAAAGTGTGAATAAATCACATCACTTCATGAGGTTGTAGTCTGCCGTACACACGTACAACATTATCATATTCCCACGGAATGGAAAGTAAGAAGTAATATGTGATATCATGATTAAAAAGAATAATAATATTATAAATATCATATATAAACAATAAATAAATCATTTTATCCATATATTATGAGTGGTGATTGAAAATGAATAACATTGGTTCGCGAGGCAGTAGTTCGGCGTACACATGAATAATGATTTCATAACCCATTTGATAGAAGAGGAGAAGGATTTAGGTTATGTAATTAATATAATATCTCATTATATTAGAGAAAATTATTTTATAATATCATAATTTTTTAATAAAAATTTATGGATTCAGAGGAAGAAATTAAATAAAACACTTGATTAGGGGTGTTACCTCTTCTTTACACAACTTCTTTTGGTTTCCACCAAAACTCTTCATATATTGAATTATTAAACAAAATAAAGATAACAGGATGGGATTAGGGAATTAATGAAGTTATTTTTGTAGGTATATTTGAAACAAATGGGTTTTTAATGTAAAAATAATAGAAGAGAGTGGTGGCCTTTTATATGTGAGGTGAGTGGAACACATATAATATTTGAAAAAAAATGTCCCCACAATTTTCACATGCCAAAAGAATCTAAAAATGGTCCATTATAAAACCTATAAGTGAGAATATATAAATATGGCCATAAAATTGATTATTTATAAGTTTTGGTTCATTTTATGCATTATATTTTTAGTTTAACCCCCCCCCCCAGTAAACACATTTTTACATTAACCGTAGTAAATAATTTTTACTGTTTTACAATTCATTATGGTAAAAAAGTATGTTTAAATTATTAGATAAAATAAATTATTATGATTAAATATATTTGATTTATTTTTCCAAATTCCATTCACATAATTTGTGAATTTTAATTTAAAATTAATCCCAAATATGCAATGAGAAAGCGGTTTTCTAATGTGAAAATTTTCAAAAGTTTGAAATATATATATATAAATTTAATATTAAATTGGTTATAATGAAATAAATTGGATTAATAGTTATATAATTGAACTAATTTTAATTTTAAAACCATATTAAAACAATTTTTAAGTTTTTAAATTATTTAAAATAAATGAAAATTCTTAATAAAACCCAGTATTTTTCACTATTCATCAAAAAATTTATCTTATCTGGAAATTCTCAAAAATTAACTCCAAGATAATTTTAACATGATGATTTAAAAAATTAAGTTTATTTTGTAAAATAAATTTTCTAAAATTTTCAAAAATTAGTTTTAAAATAAGTGCACTAAAGGTGACAAAACTGCTTTGTATAAAAATATTGTTTTTAAGACTAAAATTGGATTTATACTTATCTCTAGTCTAGAAAACACATAAGATAAATATTAAACCTTTTTTAAATATATAGTATATAAATTTAATTAAAATAATTCACCAAAAAAAATAATTTATTGTGGTAAAATTTGTTTGTTTGCAAAAAATAGTTTTCAAAAAAAGATTTCTTTTATTTTCAATTAGTTTTTATTTTCATTTTTAATTAATTGGTCACCAGAGAATTAATTTTATATACATGTGTAAACTATATATTTTAATTGTTTATTTAATACAATTCATACCCATAATTTCAATGGATCGGTGATACCTATCATATTAAATTATAATATTTTAATAGTATGTCAGGATTTGTTTAAAGTCAGTGTTGCGTGTAACGAAAAATATTGAAAAGATTAAATTAATTTTGAAAAAAATATTTCACAAAATCTTAGGGAATTATATTCACCACCCACCACAAATAAATTTCATACCCACAATCTGAACTTTTTCTTAGTAGGCAGGGGTTTAACATTTGAAAATTCCATTATGGAAAACCCACATCATTAAATAGGTTAATAAAACTTTGTATTGAAAAAAGATAAAGGGATGTGAGAAGGTTATATGTAATAACACATACTATATTTCCAAGTAGAATAACATTGGCAGAAAGTGAAAACATGAACATCTAATAAAAGAATAACACCCAAATAATGATGGAGAGTAATATAAAACATGGTATGGTGAAATTTAAAGACAACAAATCCATAAACCAAATAGGTGTAAAAAAATTCATTGATATCATTAAAAATGATGATAATAGGACAAAATATTATTTCGATTTCATTTTCCTAAAGTTGGGGAATTTTCATGAGAATAAATACATACTTGATTTCATTCCATTTCAGGAGAATAAATACATACCAAGTATGTGAATACCTTAGTCGTATATTTTATTGAATCACAGTAATTACCAGAATTACAATAAAACCTTAATGAAAACATGAATACTTCATCATTACTTGAATAAAACCACATATTTTTTATTATATTTGATAAATTCAATATTGTTGTAAACTCCATCAATGATAACATAAAACACTTTTTTTCATAAATCATTAATCAAATCCATGGTCTTCAATAATATCCAATTTAATTTATTCATATCAATCATCTCTTTATCCAAACTAAACACCATTTTCTTAACATCAGGAAGATATTAAGGGTTTTAATACCTTAATAAAAATATCACCTTTCCATTAAATAACTTTTCTAGTTCATCAACACCATTCTACATATTTTTTCAAATACTTAATGAAATACTTATACCAAATAATCATTATATATTTCATGATTCATATAACATAATTCTTGAATTCCAATACATAAACACTTAAATAATTAAACTTCCTTCACAAACCATTAACTAGGATTCATCATCTTACTCATTAATACCTCTTTCCTTTCATATGTCATTCATAGTCTCTTCATCATCAACAGAAAAACCATTACTCATATAACCTTGATGATTCTCTTAATAATATTTTCCCTTAGGAAATCAATTTTTATAATGACCATATATTACATATTTAAAGCTTTCAGCATTCAATGATACCTTAGGGATACCATTATTATCATCCATTATATTAGATGAACTTTTCATTTTTCCTTTTTAATTACTTTATTTTTTCCAATCTTTTCCACACCTAAAATATCTTCTCACCCCTCTATGACATTCCCTTGAGTTCTTATTCCCACATTCTTAACATATAGGAAAATGAATCTTCTTTCCTACATGGTATCCACTAAATGAACTCTCAGAGAAATATATCCTTCACATATTTGGTGAGTTTGAGAGTTAGTTAAGGTGAATTTTGTTAATCATGTTCCATGATAACTAATTATGCATAATCACAATATCTTTTACTCTATTCATTATCCCATTTGGTTTCTCTTAAATAAATTTTCTATAAAATTCAATGTTAATTTAGTTGTTTCTGGTTCCCGCCATTGAAAAAACCAAAAATCATAGTGTGAGTAAAAATGTTCATAGTGGGAAACCAAATAATTATGAAAAATCACTTATAGGATGTCTAAATAATGAAAAATTCTTTTTAAACTATGTCATCTTTGGTTTATACTACGTTATTCATAGTCATCATATTTTTAAATCCTTCATGATGGTTTATAAAGAGTTTATGAATTTCCAAATAATATCCCTCGGGATTTTCAAAATAGGTGTGTAGAAATGATCATTGACATGTACCATGTGATTATTGAGTCGGGTCAATTCACCTTTTTTAGAGTTATTACACCTAGGTACCACTGTGCTAGAGGCACATCCACTTGTAGTATCCAGACAGGGATATAATTACTTGGAAACAACTCTCTCTATCCTTAAACAAAATTTTAGGAAATTTTATTATACTTTGACTCATCCTTAGACTTACCCTTAGATACATCCCTAGAAATATCCTTAGAAATATCCATCGGTATCTCACTAAAGTTTTCTCAACCTAGTTTCCAAAGGTTAACTAAAACTTTCCCCTAATACCAACTATAATAGTCTAGTATTATGACCAATGGGATATAATTTATGCCTATCAAGGTAACCCATGGGTGGATAAACAACCTAGACGGGACAAACCACCGTCCCCAGTGATGGCTATGTCCATATGAATCCCTTGGGAAGAGAGTCATGCTTCAACCAATGTTCCCATGTGAGAGTTCCCAAGGATCAGTTCACTTCATTTTCCTTTAATACCAACTATAATTACCCAGGATTATCATACATAAATATTACATATTTTTATATGAATATTCATTACATTACTAAAATACACTCCTGAGGACCATATTGGTTTAGTGTCTTTGGATACTAGATACACTATAATATTATTTTATGAAAGCAATTTAATGTCTGCCATAAAGATATTCCCATTAATTAACATTCATATACATACCCTACTTAAAACCTTTCTTCATAACCTATGGAATGGAAACATAAGAAAGGGTGAGCTTAGATACTCATTAAGGGTAAACAAGGTAAATATCAACATATCATGAGCATAAAGGTATACGAACATGAGAATAAAATTTGAAACCCATAACCTATATATAAAATATCATAATCTTGAGTCATGACATAAATATTGGTATTTCATAATACATGTATCATAAGTAAATCCAATATCATGATCCATGAGAGCATAACATTGTAATAATACATAGAATTGTGGAATAAAAATAAGCATAGAAAATCATTTCCATGGTAGTCAAGGCTCACTAAAAAGGATATAATTTTGGAATGGGTTCACTCCAAAAATCATAATAGTAGTCATGTTTCACTCCTAATACCATCATAGAATACAATGCCCCTTACTAAACTGGTTTCACTCCCCATTCCAGTCCTATCTATCTCATGAGATATAAATCTTTACCTAATGCATTAGAAAGAGATATAGGTCCCACAAATCACATGATAAAAATTATATTTATGTGTACCACAAGATAAAAAAACATTCATCATATCATAAAACATTAAATAAAATGGGTTTCATAATCATTTCATCACATCACAACCAATAGAAAATATATAGGTTTCATAATCATTTCATCATTTCATCATAGAATAACCCATGAGAAGTAGCAGTTTTCATAATCATTCCCCCATGGTATAACCTGCATAAGTGAAAAAAGTTTCATAGAAATTATTCCAAAAAAAACATAAACCATTTAGAGAAATAATAATAATGGTATCCTTGGATCATATCCCTAGTAAGGCATATGTAACATTAAGGGATGTCATATAATATGGAAAATGATTTTGAAAGATCATTTAAAACATTTATTGAGGAAAATAAATTTTCTTTGAAAATAAAATTTTAAAACTAAAAATTCATAAAACATTTTATAAATCCTTTTATTTGAAAATAAATATTTAAACTTATAAAGGAATAATTAATAATTATTTAAAAATTTTCTTGAGGAAAATATTCTTTTTGATATAAAAACACTTTTTAAAACTTAAAACTTTTTCAAAATACTTTAATTTTTAAATAAACATGAAAATTTATAAATTAATCTTTAAATAAAATAATTATAATGATGGTAATAAATTTGATTAATTTCATACATGTTAAAACAAATATCCCTTTCATGTTTTTGGTAAAAGCCAAATGGACATTGTTTGGAAAATTATATAAATATTCCTTTAAAAACATTATTCAAAAAGTTAAAAATGGGTAAAAATTTATTTAATAAATAATTTGTATAATTATAAAAACATTTAAAAAAAATTAGAAAATATGGTTTTGGAAGAAATAGGGTTTTCGATAGAAGAGAGAAATAAAGATAATTTTTCTTAAAAATGTTCTTTTGAAATATTGGGTACATAAAGAGAGAAAAGTGGTGTGGAAAATGTATATTATCATGAAATAACTAGAGGATAATTAAATTCATGAGTTTATTGAGATATAGATCATAATATTTTATCATCGGAAACATAATGATGAGCAATCCTGAAAAACGATGAGATTGTAACATAAAACCCTTACCACTTTGGAGACTTTGAATCGTAAGCCACATGAAATAATAAAATTAAATGAAACAAAAAATATCATGATAATAAATAAATTCATGATATTAAATTTCAAAGGGTCTCTATATACACCTCATAAAATAATATAGGTGAATAAGATAACATATGTCTCAAGGAAGTAAAATTGCGATAAAATCCCTTACCGATTTGGTAAATTTTGCACCATAAACCCCTTGAAATAGAGATCCTAAAATGGATATGTAAATCAAAATAATTTTTAAGATAATAATCATAAAATACATTCTTGGGTATTATATACACCACATAAAATAAATAGGTGCTGAATATATCATGTGTCTCACAGAAGTAAAAAGTGAGTTGGAAATCCCTTACAACTTTAGTAACATTTTGGATTAGAATACATCAATAAAAAATAACATCAAATAAAACTTTAAATATCATGAAAATAATTATATTAATTATATAAAATTTAAAATGGGTGTAATATACACCACACATAAGAAACAAGTGATGAATTTTCATATGTCTCCCAAAAATAAAAGAGATACTAGAAATCCCATACCTTATTCTCAACTTCTTTCAAACGCATTTGAAACTCCTATATAATAAATATAATATTATTATAAATATATTATAGAACCATAATTATATATATAATACCATATATTATTTACTTATTACCATTTATTACCTGTTTATTAACAATTCCATGTTAAAGTCACGTTCTGGAAATAACTGCTTTGTTTTTCATGTATATTTTGATTATGATTTTTTTTCTCCTCTTACTTTGAGAATGGATCCATAATCTCCAGAATGTTAAAAATTCTATAAATATCATATATATTAAATATATATTCATTTATATAAATCTATAAATTTTTGAGATATAAAATGAAATACACTATGCATGGAGACGGTGGGTTGTACATACGCATGAACGTTGTTTTAATTTTATTGACATGTTAAAATAAATAAAGTTAATAAATATATTACAATTATAGAATATTTTTATGAAATTTATATTTCATTTTTTCATTAAAATCATCCTTATTAACTTCCATGTAAAGTGTGAACAAATCACATCGCTTCGTGAAGGCGGTAGTCCACCGTAAACACGAACGACGTTATCGTATTCCCATGGATTGGAAAGTAAGAAGGGATATGTGATATCGTGGTTAAAAAGAATAATAATATACTAAATATCATATATATAAATAATAAATCTATCATTATATCAATATGTGAGAGGTACTAATGGAAAATTAATAACATCGGTTCGTGAGGCGGTAGTCCGTTGTACACATAAATAATGATTTCATGACACATTTAATGGAACAGGAGGAATATCTAGGTTATTAAATTAACATAATAACATATAAGTATATTTAATATAATTATGATATCATAGAATCATGGTTTAATAATAATTTAAGGTGTGGAGGAATAAATAAAATGAAATGCTCGATTAGGAGTGTTACCTCTTCTTCAGAAAACTTCTTTTAGTTTGCACCAAAAGAATTATTAGGATTGATTTATAACCAAAATAAGGCTTCTAGTATTATATTATGGAATTAAGGATGTTATTTAGGTAGGTATTGTATGAACCAATAGGTTTTTAATGTGTTAATAGAATGGGATAGGGGTGGCCTTTTATAAGTGAGGTGAGTGGTACACTTGTAATTTTTGAAAAGAAAAAGATGTGCCCACGTTTTTCACATGCCACAAGGCTCCAAAATGGTTAAATATCAATACTAGTAAATATAATATTTAAATAATTTAATAAAATTTGTTTTTAAAAGTTTTGTTCAATTTTAACCCTTATCATTTTAGTTTAACCCCCCCACCCCGGTAAACCCATTTTTACATTAACTGTGGAAAAGAATTTTTACTGTTTTGACTCTTCATTATGGTAAAAAATTAAGTTGAAATTATTATATAATATAAATTATTATTATTAAAAATATATAATCCATTTTTAAAAATTACATTCAAATAATTGGTAAATTTTAATTTAAAATTAATCCCACATATGCGATGAGAAAGCGGTTTTCCAAAGAAAAAATATTCAGAAGTTTGAAAAGTATTTATATAACAATTTAAAATGAAATTTATTATAATGAACTAAATTGTATTAATAGTTATATAATTGAACTAATTTTACTTTAAAATCCATATTTTAATAATTTTATGTTTTAAAATTCTTTAAAAGAAATGAAAAATCTTAATAAAAATTAATATTTTTCATGATTCATTGAAAAATTTTCTTAGAAAATTCGACAAAATTAACTCCAAGATAATTTTGAAATTTTGATTTGAAAAATTAATTTTATTTTTTCAAATAATTTTTTTAAAATTGTTAAAAATTATTTTTAAGATATGTGCACAAAAGAAAAAAAAACTACTTTTTAGAAAAATACAGTTTTTAAGCGTAAAATTGGATTTATTATTCTTTATTTTAGAAAACACATAAAATGAATGTTAAAAATTTGATTAAAAATATAATATATAAATTTAATTAAAATCATTCACCAAATGTGGTTTCTTTAATTTTTGATGTAAAATTTATATATTTCAATAAAAATAGATTTTTTAGAAAAATATTTCCTTTATTTTCAAATACGTTTTTATTTTCATTTTTAATTAATTGGTCACAAAATAATTAATTTTATATACATGTGTAAACCATATATTTTCTTAATTTAGTTAATCTTATTCATACTCATCATTCTAATGGCTAGGTGATGACCATCATATTAAATAATAATATTTTAATAGTGTTTCATGTTTCATTTAAATTCAGTGTTTCATATTACAAAAAATATCAAAAACATTAAATTCATTTGAAAATGCATTTCACAAAATCTTAGGTAGTTAAAAATGGGTCTTGAAAATTATTTATTTTTAACATTACTTAAGTTGTCACATCCCCCCCCCCTTGGAAATTGTGTCCTTATAATTTTACTCATTACTAAACAAGTGGGTATATTTTTCCTTTATAGTATTTTCTAATTCTCATGTTACTTATTAAATAATATTGTTTTCCAAAAAACTTAACCTTCTAAATCACTTTATTCCACAATACCTTCTCATTATGGTCAATAAAGTTAATTGTCTATTCTTTATAGGAAGTATTCTCTTCCAACTATACTATTTTAGGGCTCAATACATAAGATGCATCTGGTACATATTTCCTAAACAATGAAACATGAAACACATCATGTACCTGAGATAAACTCAAAGGAAATGCCGATCAGTAAGAAAATAATACAACTTTCTCCAATATTTTATACGGTCTAATAAACCTTGAACTTAACATTCCCTTTTTACCAAAATTCATGAAACTTTTCCAAGTATATACTTTAATAAAAACATTATCACCTACCTCAAATGAAATATATTTCCTCTAGTTATCCACATAACTTTTGTTCTTTCTTTAAGATGCTCTCATGTGATGATGAATTATCTTCACATTCTCAACCACATCTTTGATTAATTATGGTCCCAACATCTTCCTTTCACCAACTTCATCACAATAATAGGTTGTTCTAAATTTCTTTCCATACAATTTTTTAAAAGGTGTCATCTGTATAATAGAACAAAAACTATTATTATAAGAAAATTTTACTAAATACATATATTGATCACAACACCATTGGTAGTATGATGAAAAAGATCAAAGCATATCTTTCAAATTTTGAATTATTCACTCTGACTTCCCATCAGATTGAGGATGAAATGATGTAATAAAATTTAATTTAATACCCATCGAATTCTAAAGGATTTTCCAAAAAATGAGGTAAATCTAGGATCACAGTCAGATAAAATGGAAAGAGGGACTTGATGCAATCTTATTATATCTTTAACATAATGTCTTGAAAGATTATCTAAATACATTTGATCTCGAATAGGAAGGAAATTTGTATATTTAGTCAATCAGTCAATAATAAATCAAATTTCATTTTTACCTAGAGATTTATTTGGTAATATAACCAAAAAATCCATAGATATATTCTCTCATTTCTAATTTGGAATTGGAAAATGATAAAGAATCCTGTTTGTTAATTATTTTTCTACTTTAACCTTTTGAAAATTCAAACATTTCATAGTAAAGTGAATAATATCTATTTTCATTGTATCCCACCAAAAATATTCCTAAAGGTATCTATACATCTTAATACTATTAGAATGAATAGAAAAGGTGGAGCTATGAGTGTCACTTGACAATTCATTTTTCAACTAGAAGATAACTAGTACACATAATCTTTTTCCAAATCTCAAAACACATTTCTTTTCAATGTTAAAATCAAGAAACTTACCCTTCTTGACCAATTCTACATTTTTATAAAAAACAAAGTATTCCTTTTGAGCTTTCTTAATTCTATATGTTAATGATGACTGCATTGACACCTAAAACAAAACATAGGGAGTTCCTGTAAACTTAATTTCTTAGTCAATATTCATCAAATCACAAACCAAAGTATCATGTTCTAAATGTATTATAGATAATGATGCATTATCTTTTCAAATAAAATCATTAACTACTCTATTATATTTTCATGGATGGTATTGAATCATGTAATCATAATCCTTTATTAGTTTAATTCATCTTCTCTATCTCATGTTCAAATATTTTTGAGTGAATATATACTTCAAACTTTTATGATCAGTATATATTTCACATTTTACTCCACATAAATGATGTCGCCATATTTTTAAATAAAAAACAATAGCAACCAGTTCATGATCATGTGTAGGATAATTTATCATATGACGTTTCAATTTATGTAATGTATAAGAATTTACCTAATCATTATGCAACATAACACAACTAGGTCCCTTCAAAGAAGCATCATTGTAGATAATAAACTCACTATTTCTAGATGGAATCACCAAAATTGGATCATTAACCAATATTATTTTTGGTTCCAAGAAACATTTATCACACTATTTTATCCAGATGAATTTTACTCCTTTTCAAGTTAACTTAGTTAGTGGGGTATATAAATGAGAATAGTTTTCAATAAAGCACTGGCAGTTTCCTGCTAATCTATGAAAACCATGAATCTATGCAACATTTTTAGATCTTATCCATTATCCAACCACTTTAGTTTTAGTAGGGTTAATAGTTATGCCATATTTAGAAATAATGTTCCCAAGGAATGAAATCTATTGCAACAAAAATTCACATTTACTAAATTTTCCATAAACTTATTTTCTTTTAATGTTTACAGAATAATACTTAACTGTCTTTCATGATCCTTGTGGATTTTATAATATATAATAATATCATCAATAAACACAACCAAAAACTTTTCCAAATAGTTATGGAAAACTCTATTCATAACATCCATGAATATAGTTGCAGCATTAGATAACTAAAAGGTCATAACCAAAAACATATAATGATAATATCTAGTTGGAAACATTGTCTTTAGAATATCTTCCCCCTTCACCTTAAACTGATGGTACCCTGACCTAAGATAAATCCTTAAAAATAATTACCCTCCTATGAGCTTATCAAAAAAATAATCAATATGAGGTAAAGGATACTTGTTCTTAATAGTGATTTTATTCAAGGATGTATAATCAATACAAAGCCTCACTGAACAATATTTATTTTTAATAAATAAAATATTATCACCCCAAGGTGAAGTGCTAGGAAGAATGAATCCTTTATCAAGAAACTCATGCAACTAATTTTTCAATTCCAAGAGTTTTACTTGATCCATTCCATAAGGAGGTTCATAAATTAGCTTAGCATTAGGAACTAAGTCAATAGTAAATTCAACCTCTCAATAATTAATAATACCAGGAAAATCATTAAAAAATACATCTAGATATTCATTTATTACTAGAATATCACTAATCTAAATATTTTCTTTCTTTTCAATAACATGAGCTACATAACTTTAAATTCCACCTTTTATCAGTTTATCATCTTCTTAAAAATTTATCAAATTTATGAATTCATTCTTATACATAAACTAGAACTTATTTCAAAAAATAACCTCTTAATCTGTGCAATATTTCTTAGAATGATAATTTGAAATTAAATCCATACCTAGAATAACATAAAATTATAAAATAGGTCATATAATAATATTTATATGAAAATAATTTCCACATAAATTAATAGGAATATTATTATAAATTTGTGTCACCCTAATCCTACCACTGTATGTTTTTATCAAAATTTATGACTCTATTTCTTGGGGTGAAATTTCTAATTTACCAGTGAATTTCTCAAAATTAAAAGAATTTGTAGACCCTAAATCCAAAAAATCATTGGAATAATCTGAATAAACAAGTGATCTACTTAAAACCACTTAGTTCGATGGTCCTTCACACACCGAGGTAGTCCCAAAAGATTTTTTTTCACTATTTTTTCTTAGATCTTATTGATTTCTACTATGATTGACTAAATTTAGACATAAGATATCATAATTTCCCAATTCGTTATAACTAAAACATCTCATTATTGGATAGATATATATCTTACCATTCTTGGTAAGATAAATACTCTTTTCCATGAAGTTTTTGAGCCATATAATCAAACATACCACATCGGTAACATTTCCCATATCCAAATAAATATTATTTAACATTTATCTTTCCATAATTGGAACAATTTGTGTGATTACCTTTGTTTTTTTTGTTTACCAGATTTCTATTGCTTTATACCTTGATCATTTCTTCCCTTTGATGTCATGTGATGGATAATCATCAGAAAACCCCATTTCTACTTTCTAAGTACAATGAACAATTTTCTAATAACTTTTAAATTCATAAGATTCCAAATCTATTTGATATCTTGAATTCAATCCTATATAAAATCAATTAATTTTAATTTCAATATCCCAAATACAATTTGGTGCATACCTAGATAATCGAGTAAAATTTACTTCACACAAAACAATTTAATCCTCTTATTCTTGCTTTAGTTGCAATAATTTTTTCTCCATATTGAGTTCAAAAGCCTTAGGTAAATATTTCTCTAAGAAAATATTCTTAAATTCATTCTATTCCATTTCATTGAGCTCTTATCTTTCCTTGGTATTCTTAAACATTAACCATCATCGACCATCTTTACCTTTAAATTGATAAAAGGAAAGAGTTACCTTTTGACATTATGAATACCCTATGACTTCAAATATATTTTCCGAGACATTGATTCATCCTTTGAGTACCACTAGATATGAGGTTCCACTGAAAGATAGAGGGTGTTGTTTCATAAAATGATCTACAATGGATATGTTTTTCTAGGGTAAACTACTTTATATCTAACATGAATGAAACTGTTATTTATAGTTTGTATCAATTGATCGATCATAGCTACAAACTCTTAAGTTATAGTTCTAAACTATCTAAGCTATAATATAGAAGGATATCATCCACTTAATACTTTTCTACTTTAGATTTCCTATTTCTTCTATGTAAAACCATTCTGTAGAGACATAGATTAAATAAGATAACATAATAATCTTCAAATGTTATATCATATCAACATAACCATAAATTAGAATCTTTGAAGGTTTTTATTTTATTATCTAACCTATAAAATTATCTAAATCCTACTTTGATACCAATTATAAGGACTTTTGTCTTAATCAACCCTGTATTACATTATTTAAAACAAGGGTTTTACTTTCGTACATTCCTATTTCCTTTTAAGTTTATAGTTTTATAGTATTAGATCATCAAAAATAAAAAATAAACTCATATATTACAAGTAGAAACTTCCAATTAGTGTCCATTTTTTCCACATTATAAAACTTTTAAAATGAAACATGTTTTCTTTTCATAAAAAATCATCAAGACTTTCAAGTTGATTTTTTATTTGTTCCTACTCATCCTTAAACACCGGGAATAATTAAAAATATATATGGTATGAGCACAAAAATCTCATTAAAGGACATAAAGTAAATAAAATCATTAGTCTTGTAAAAACATGAAAATACATGAAATTTTTTAACTTTTTCACATTATTCTTTGAGTGATAAAATAAATCATAGCCACATGGAAAAACAATTATAGTTTAAAAAAACATTTAGAGACCCATAGCAAGAAATAGAAAACCATTATAGGAATATTATATCATCATATTAATATTGTATTCTCACTTGTTTCATAAATAATTATATCCTAGTTAAATGTTTAGGATAAATCTCTCTTTTTAACTCTCCCATTATTTTCTTTGAACATAAGGACTGTTACTCAATGCATTGGAGAACAATATCATGCTCACCCATCATATAAGTTGTATCCAGATCACCCATCGTATAAGTTTTATCAAGATAACTTGTCATCATTTTAATTCTCAAGTACCATATCATGAATAAAACATTTTTAATCTTTCACTTTTGCATCACAAATCCCTTGAAAAAACATTTGAATACATTTTCAATAGAATTTTCATATATCGAAATAACCTTCCTCTAAAAACCCTTTTTGAAAAACCAAAATACACAGAATTTGGGAACAAATTTTTTTATTTGAATAAAACATGTAATATTATAAATAAAGGTAAATAAAATTTTTAGTGGTTGGAAAATCCATCGACAACATATACGTTAAAATAGAACATTCCTTTTATCTTTTGTAAAGAAAGTCAAAAAATTTCGTATAAAACACACACAAAAAGATTCCTTTTAAAAAACCCTTGAAATAAATCGAAATGAGAAATAAAATATCATTTATAATTAATTTATTTCTATTTAAATACATCTATAAAATAATTTTAATAAAATAGATGTGGAGGAAAAATATTTAGAAAATAAAACATTAAAAATGAGGTTTTAAGAAAATGTATCCCTTACCTCAAGTCTGATTTTTCATGTACATTATTTATATTCCTAAATAATAAAATTATGTTAATTATTTACTTTATTAGGAATATTTTTAATGTATATTATTCCTTTTAATTCACTTATTACCATGTTATACTTGATTAATTAATTGATTAAATTTACATTAGACGTTTTTAAGGACATTCGGTTTACGTGTCCAAAATAGTTTTGGTGGGTTGACTATGGTAAAATAGATCATTATTATATAATTTAAATAATATTAATCATGATATAATTATAATTTCTATACATAAATTATAATTTTACAACCAACTATGTATGGTGGTTATGAAAAATGAATTACGTTACATTATAGATACGTTAGTTCGTACATACACATAAGTAACGTTTCCATTTTTCAATGAACATGAATAAAAGAAGGTAAATATTATATTAAATTTATAGAATTATAATTATATAATAAATGATATATTATTTATTTAAACTCACTCATATATACCATTCATTTGAGGTGGTTAAGAAAAATAAAAACATCATCTTGTGAGGTGGTAGTCTGCACGTACGCACGAGCGATGTTTTTACTTTTAATTGGTTGGTAAAGAAATAATTGGGATATTTTATTTAATATTTAAGAATTATATTTATATCATATTATTCCATTTTTATCCATCATTGTGATCATATATAAGATGCGATGATAGAAAAATAATTACATCAATTCTCAAGGTGGTAGTATATCGTGCACGCAAACGATGTTTTCATTTTCCATTAGATAGTAAAGAAAGTTTAAAAAGGGTTATACCATAGACATAATAGAATTTAATTTTATTTTAGATACTTATGATACTATATAAAAATTTATAGAAGATTTTTGAATGAGGTAGAGGATGAAATAAAACAAAGGATCTCGGTATAAACTTATACCTCTTCTTCGGACAACCTCTCTTGGTTTACACCTTCAGCCTTATAAGGTGGGTATTTTGATCAATACAGAATCTCTAAGACATGGGGAGCAATTATAAGAAGCTTTATGGGTAAATATTGGTCAATATAAGATGATTTTGAAGTGTGTAAAGTTGAAAAGATGGGATTTCCTTTTATAAGTGAGGGAGGGGACATGGTTGGATTTTTTTGAAAGATTTAAATATTATTAATTCATTTTCTTGGAAAAACGTCCCATAAAAAAACTTTAAAGAATAATGTGATAAGGGTTGAAATATATTCATAAAATAATAATTAATATGAAATTGGTTGGCCTTATCACTTAGTTTTAACCTAGATTAACCCAAGTTATCCTTTCACCATGGTGACACAATTTTTACCAAAGTTACTTTTCATAATGACCAAAAATGAAATTGAAATCATTAATTAATTTATAAATTTTGATTCCAAATATTTAATCCATTTTTCACAATTCAATCTCTAAAAAATTCATAAATTAATTTAATATAAAAATTAAAAATTCAATGAAAAATGTTTTTTGAAAAATGATTTTTTAAGTATAAAAGTGATTTTATACCAATATCAACTATAATATTGATATAAAAGGTATAAATTGAATTAATTTTTACAAAAATAAGATAATTTAATTTTAAAATCAATCCAAATAAAAAAAATTCTTTGAAAATACTTGAAAATAAAATGTAGTTTTCTTTAAAAATCTGTATTTTCCACTATTCACCCACAAATTAACTTTTTCATAAAATTCCTAAAAAATCACCCTAAAATAATTTAAAAAGGATGAATCAAAAAATAAAATAATTTTTATAAAATTAAATTTCTAAAACATATAAATTAATATTTTAAAATAAATAGTATAATATATGAAAACCCAATTTAGTTATAATATAGTTATTTTCTCTTGATTGAAAAAAAACTAATATTCTTATAATGAATGTCACTCTATAAAATATAATTCCTGAGTATTAATAAGGTATAAAAATTATTTATTATTTACATTACATAGGTTTTAATAGATAATGTATATATTTTTTTGAATATGAATTTATGGGTGATTAATGTTGTTTGGAGATAAATGTTAAATTGATCTCTGAAGAATATATGATTAAATATTTCTGATTTTTCATTTTTAAAATTAGTCAGAAATATTTTTGGGTTGTTTTAAGGTTAGTTATTTATGTAATTATTTAAGTTGAATTTTTTTTGTTATTATTGATTCATTGGATATTAATTTAGTATTTTCTAATGTAAAGGTTTATTCATCATAATTATTATTTTAACTTATGCTGACCATTTCAATTTTGAATTAGAGGAAAAACTTTTTACCATTATGTGGATCTTATATTCAATTAAAAGTTTATTTTAGTGGTTTAGGCATGAAAAATCATCATGATCATGATAATATGCATCAATGGATGAATTCATGATTATATAATGGGAATAAATCAAGTAATTAAATTTTATCATTTTTTATCTCAAGTGTAAAGGAATTTCTCAAACTCAAGAAAACTAAAGTTAAATATATCGAATCTTAAGTAGAAAGTAACACTCCTATACCAAGGTATATTTTTAGAAACTCGTTTTCAAGTACCATTCTTATTGAGGTACATTCATAATAAGTTTAATGTTCATAACTTAAAAATTAACGTTCATGATAAAATCTATAGTGATTTTATTAATATTATATAATATATTCAGTTTAGAAATGAAGAATCAAAATTATGTAGTTTAAATTTATTTAATGGAGTGAGAATATAATACCTCTAGATTTTAATTTATATTTTCATTTCAAAAAAAACACTATGTTTGAAAACGTACACAACACATAACCTTGATCTTAAAGGAACCAAAAAATAATATTATTTAAATATAACTGTTATAACCTAGTTGTTGGGATGGTGAGTATGAATAAGAATAACCGAATTATGAAATATATTTATAAATTATTTACATAATAAAAATAATTAATAAAATAAGTAAATTTAACATTCATCTAAATTTTCTACTGGGAAAATAATAAGAATATATTCATTTTTTGTTTTAAAGTTGCTTTTCCTCAAAAATGATTTTTATTATTTTTTGTGTGCAGATATTATAATTAATTTATACCAATTTTATGAATATTATTTGAAAAAATTAATATAATTTTTTAAATCACCACGTAAATATTAGCTTAGGGTTAATTTTTGGAATTTTTTTAAAAATATTTATTTTTCAATAAATAGTGGAAAATACTAATTTTTTCAATACTATAATTTCTTTTCATTAAATAAAGTAATTTAAAAATATTTTTCTATTTTGTATTTAGTTTAAATTAGTATAAGATATATTTTATTAAACATAATCCAAATAATTTAATAGGAATCAACAATATATTTAATTTTTGTATAAGTTCATTTTTATGCTTAAAAACAAAATTTTATAAAAATTGTTCTTCATTGAATTTTACACATTTATATTAAAATTGATTTCTTCTACTTATATAAATTTAATCATAAAAATGAATTAAATATTTTTAATCAAGACGTTAAAATTTGTTAAATAGGCCAATTTATTTTTTAGTCATAATGAACAGTAACTGTGGTAAAAGTTTATCACCATAGTAATGGGAAAAACATGTTAATTAAGGTTAAAACTACGAGATAAGGTCTCCAAATCAACCTAGAAATTTAATTTATTTAATTTTATGATATTAATTTTACCATATCCATCCTAAATTCTAATATATGTAATTTTTGTGCCATTTACCTTTGATAATTACATTTACATTATTTTATGTTAAGAAAGTACAAAATGTCACTCTCTTTCTTTTAATATATATAATATATTTTTATTGGGATAAAAAGAAGTTATAATTATTTATAAATGATTGTTTGTAGAATTGATACATTATTTTTATGATAGTAATTTATTTTTGATTTTTAGTGATGAAATAATTACCTTAATCACTTATGCAACACTAATACAGTGTGTGCAAGTAGTAGAAAAATAATGATAAATGATTTTAAAAATAATAAAATAATATTTCTTGATTGAATCATGGAATTCCAAGAATTTAATAGATAATTATAAAGTATAATTATTTTTAAATTTTTTTATATTCTAATTATATTGTTTTCTTTATGTATTTGAAGTAAAATTAAATGAATAGTTCCAAAAATGACTTTAATGGTATTTTAAGATAAAAAATATTTTATTAAATAATTTAAAAATAAAAAAATATTAAAATCAAATAATTTGGATTTTAAATGGTCTAAAATTTCATATATTTAGCTACTTCTCATCTTAGAAGTAAATTTTTGACCCTTAAGGTCTAAAAAATGTGTTGCCATGGTTAAGGTTAAAAAGGATTGTTGTGGGGGTTAAACTAAAAAATAAGGATTAAAATGAAACTTAAAAATATATAAAAAATTTATTGGTTGGTGTCAGTTTGAAATTATCATTCCATAACTTAATAAATAATTTCTATTTGGTTCCTCTTAACATTATTATGATATATATTATATTTAAATATGTTAAGTAATTCCAAGTGTGTCTTTTCCCTCACATCAAAAATGAAAACATCGCTCATGTGTATGTACGACCTATCGTCTCCATATAACGGTGTAATTCTTGTTTCATATCTAATTTACTAATATGGTTATAAATATGGAAGTAATGAATATATATTATATTTATGAAATAATTATTATTATTTAAATATAATATATCATTTACCTTCTTACCCTTCCACCCATTAAAAAATAATAATGTCGCTCGTGCGTATGTGTGGACTACCAAATACACAAAGTGATGTGATTCATTTTTCATGTCCATATTTCATAGATTGTTATAAATATTTATATAATTAATATATATGATATTTATATCATTATTATATTTTTTTAACCATTATCAATATGCAATTAATATAACTACTGAATCGAAACATACATGAAAAACAAATTAGTTTACACCCAAAATGATGATAATAATAAAGGATTATTAATGAGTGGGTGATAAGATGTTATAAGAAAAATGTGTATGGAATTATAAGTATGAAGTTGATTTTTTATAGAAGTTTAATAAATTTAAATTTATTTTATAGGAGGTTAAAATCACTTATGAAGAAAGTTCGACCCGAGGTAAGGGGCTTCTTAACACAATTTCTTTTCATTGGGTTAGATTTACTTCTTTACTTTCTATGTTTTTTCAAGATTATGTGTGTGATCAAATAGAATTATTTAATTTTTTATTTAATTTTTTTTATGTTTATTTAAATTTTTTACACATAATCACTTCATTGATTAATTCTCACTTCAATGTTACAATCACTGTAAAGGTTTCTTGTCTCACTTTTGTTTCTGTGAGACATATTCCATATTCATGACTTTTTTCCTTCATGTGGTGTATATACTACCCTTTTTATATGTTATATCATGAATATATTTATATTCATGGTATTTAAAGTTTCATTTTGAGTTATTTATTTCATTGGGGTTATGATTCTAAAGTTACCAAAGTGATAAGGGTTTATTTTACAGTCTCATCTATATTCAAGATTGTTTATGTTTAAGTTTACATTAGGGTAATTATATGATAATTATATATTAAACCCATTTTATTTTATTCTACTATGGTTATTTATAAAAATGAAAAGTTTTCCTTTCATTTTCCTCTCTATATGTACTAAAAATACTGAAATAATTCTTTTAAGGAAAATAGATATTTTTTTTCTATTCAGTCTGGAATATTTTTCTTTAGTGTCCATATTTTATTTTCAATAATGTTTTTACAATGAACCAGTGATTTATTAAATTCATATTTACCCATGTTATACTTTTTATACAAATCTTTAAAAGGAATCTTCTTATCATTTTCCGAACATGGTAATTTTTACCGAAGGTGTGAACAGAATCATTTTTTAACGCTTACCGCATGAATGAATTTTTTTGTCATCATGAATATTATTTTCCTTGAAGATTCATTTAAAATTTTCCATGATTATTTTAAAATTAATTTTTTTTCTTAATATTCTGTAAATTTTTAGATTTAAAATAAGTTATTTCAACATGAAAAGGTTATTTTTCTGAAGAAATGTTCTTGTGGTCTTTTAAAAGTATTTTTAACTATATCAACATCCTATGATGAATATTATACTTTAATGGGAATATAATCTAATGATACCATCCACAACATTACTCGAGATGACTTATAACCATATTTTTCTATTTATTAATTGGAAAAAATATTAGTATTTCATAAGATAGTTTTTTAATATGAATGTTTATGTTAATTATGCATTGAATTTTTATTCATTTATTTAATATTATGAATGAATTGGACTTATTATGTGATAGGAGGGGAATTTATAGACCCTTAATACATTATTAGGTTTCATGAGACAAACTAGATTGGGTATTTTTTGTATTCTACACCAATTTATGTATGGTTCCTTAGAAAAAATCCTTGGTAGTAAGATTTTGATGTATGTGATATGCATTCTATCATTATAAAACTATTTATTTTTATCCATGCGATTATTTATGTTATTTCATCATCCATAGATATATTCTTATCTTATGATATTAGTTATATGGAATATTTTATTATTGTTTATCCCTGTTGTATTATCCATGATTTATTTATAATGCGATATCTTCTATTGTAATCTTTCTCTTAGTGAGCATATAAACTCAAAATTTATTGTGTTTTCCTTTCCCTATGATACCAAGAAGGGCTCCATGAATGATTCTAGGGATATTTTTTTAAAGGTCAAGTCAGAAGCAAAAGCTTCTGACCCTTTTTTCAATAAAGAAAAGAGAAAACAAGTAGGAGGCGAAAGGGGTCACACAATCAGTAATTCCCTAATTCTCAAAAACTAAAAATCATAATATGACATGTCATTCCCATAATCAGAGTCTCCAGCAGGCACCCATTCAGATTGAGACTTATCTTGGTTAAAGCCCTTCCAATAATTGTCATCAAATTTTTTTTGAGACCTTTGAAGCTGATCTATTCGACACCGTCTTAGGAATTTGAGAGTAATCCTTGCGTTGTCTTCTATTTGTAGGAACATAAGTAAAATCTTCACCATCAGTCATCCTTTCCTCCCCAGCCACGACCATATCCTTGAAGGAGAGAGATCCACCACTGTTCGGAGTAGTGAAGCTAGACTTTTCTCCCTCAACATCTGAAACATCCCCCCATTTACCAATAAGGGGTTCCTGTCGATCATCAACCTGTTGCCCCGCATCCAGCACAGGTAAGGAAATCTCAGTTAACTGTACTTGGTTCAAATTAACACAAGAAGGACCACTAAGGTCTCTTGTGGGGGACACATACACTATCTTTTATTTGTCATTAAGAGTAAATTGTGAGATAGATTTCTCTACATCAACCAAAGATGACACTCTGGGCGCAGCACCACCATCAGTCGACATGTAACCAGACTTCCCAATAATCAGAACATCATAAGTAGCAGGAGGTGACTATTTACTTGAGTCACCATAATGAATGGAAGCCTTTTCTAAAGAAGTATCTTTCAATTGTTTTTTCCTTCGACAAAGATTTTATGGGTGGCCCGTCCTCCCACATTCATCACAGGGGGTGTTCCTCCGACATAAGTCCAAAGAATGCCCAACAGCCATACAATGATTATAGAAAAGTGGCCTTTTTTCATATTCAACATCAATTTGGATATTTTCAGAAGGTGTAGAGAGGATTACCTTGTCAATCAGCATAGAGCTGAGATCTATCTCTACCAATACTCTGGCAAAGTGACCATAACAGACATCTTTAGTCTCTTTATCGAGGCGAATGGTAGTTCCAATAGCAGTACCGATATCAAGCAAGATCTTCGGGTGCCAAAGGACCCAATTGAGTCCATGAAGGCGGACCCAAACCTGAGAAAAATAATTTCTTGCACGTGAAACATTAAAGTCCATAGACCATTCATGTAGGTGAAACCATCCAGGTTTCAAAAGCAGGGTTCCACTGCTCCATGCTTGCAGCTTCAACTCCTCAGAGGGGAACAAACAATGAAATAATCCTCGACCAAGTGAGACACATTTCCATTTAGAATCATGTATGAATTTAATGTTTTCAAATGTAATGTGAGAATCATGTATGAATTTAATTTTCAAATATCGTTAAACTATTTGATCCTTTGGGATGAGATATCTTATATTTTGTTTCAATTTAGTAAGATAACCACTATCTCTGATTTTCTGGAGTTGGGGTGTTAAAAATATTCTTTTGGTATATGATACATAAGATATTGATGTAATGGTTTTATAATGTATCATGATTTTATAATAAATTAAATCTCTTATTATTATTCATTCATGTGTATTGTAATTTACTTTATATAGATAGCGGAATGATAATATCCCCTTAAAGTATGACTTTGACTTGTACCTAATTGATGATTATCATAGATTATTATGGGTTTTGATGGTATGTTAAGATTAGTGCGAGTAGTATAATCATGAGATAATAAGTGGAGACTTATTATTTGGATTGACCCACTAAAGTATATACCATGGAATTCATAAAATCATCAATATACATAGTGGTTCATACATATTATCAATAATATTTACCTAAGTTTGGAAAGATACCTAATATGAGAAAGTTTATACCTTCATACCATTCTTATGAAATCCTTTAGTATTAATGAATCAAGGTGTGGTTGGGTGTGTTACTAATTATATCATCGGTTGGAGCTCAACTAAGATAGGATTTTTCCATTCGTATTATGAGAAAATACATCTGGAACTTGATTGAATTAAAATGAGAAAATATTTCGACATGATTATTTGAATCACATATAATGTGTTTAGATACTTGGATGAGAGACATATAATGTTCTAATCTTATATATGAATAACATGTGATGTATTCATCAATCAGGTCAGTCTTTTTCAGAGAATCGGGAAAGTTTGGGATTACCTATACTAGATTGAAATTGTTTTATGTTTAGTGTTCACTCAATGTCATGGGAAAATGAGTTATATGGGTATACATATTATTTATATGATACATATTATAGTGGATATGTTGATATTGAGATATTATTATGTTTTATGGAGATCACACAAAACACTTTAGTAGCTTGAGAAGCACTGATTCTTTATTAGAGGTCGCTCTTTACTTACATCTATGAAATAAGGATTTTATATTTTTTTATTAATTATAATAAGGATCGCATGGTCACATAGCCAGGACTTTGGATAATGATAAGGATTCAAACAATGTGTTTATTCCAAAATGAAGATATTTTGATAAACCGTATCCAACAGAGACTTGGATAGACTCACAAAGAGTTGTGAAGTTATGTAATTACTTATGGTGTTTTAGTACAAGTGGGTGATTGTAGGAAATTATCTAAAAGGGTGAATCATATTTATTGATATACCTTGTATTGTAAATAGTGACATGCATATGATGAATGAAATTTCATATGATATGATTATATCATAAAGAGGCATCAGATTCCGTATACTACTAATGCCGTACCATATGATTGGAATTCTATACAATTTTCATGGGATGTTGATGCATGCATCTAGACATCTCCTCCCCATAATTTATTTGATTATGGATCAATAAGATTGATCCATTTATGGATTTTTCAAACTAGACACATTTATTGAAGTGTTCGATGAGTGGAAGCATTAAAGGGAAGTAACACCATGAGATGGCAGTCACAACTTAACTCTCTTCGTTAAATGAAGAGAGTCTATAAATGGGATATGATCCCTCTATTAGTGTAAATCGGATAATCAATATCCAAATCCAAAACTCTAAAACTCACTTCCAACCTGAAATTTCATTTATCTTTGAAATAAGGTGATAACGCCCCTTTAGTGGGTTTTGGATCCTCTTGCTATGAATAGGGATCCAAGGCCCATTTACTACTAGTGGAGGTGATATCCTTTTGTTGCTTTGGTGATATTCATCAAGCATTGATAATTATAATGGATATTATTCTATGTAGAAGCACATAGGAATAAAAATTATGCCATTCAAGTGGATTTGAAAATCGGGATTAATAGCATATTGTTTTTACAACCTCATTGACCTTCTTTGAAATCTCACTTCCTTTGAAGTTTCTCAGGAATTGAAATTCATCTTTGAAATATTTGGAATGATTTTATAAGGAGTGAAACATATTTATGATACTAAAAAATGACAGTAGATATTCTATTCTCAAATTTAAAATTAGTAAATTAATTGTAATCTGAATATTAAAAGTGGAAGTTAAATTCCAATGTATTTAAGTTGGTTTCACAAAGAAATTTATGGTACATGACTAAATAGGAATTGGTATAGTTGAAAATGTAATAAAAAAAATTCGATGATGAATATAATTTATATATAAAGGAAGATAAATAAAAATATGTTTGTATGATATAAATAAACTGAAAGTGAATTGTAAATTTATAGAGACATAGTATATTGAATAATGGTTATACAATTTTATCATACATATAAAAAAATTAAAAAAATTAAAAAATGCTGTAAGGAATTCATTGTTTCTAAGGAACATATAAAAAAATTTCTATACGTATTCATTTATGATAAACAACAAGGTTTTAATTTTGAAATAATTTTTAGTTTCAATAAATTCTGCAATTTTATTCATAACAAATTCCTTAATCCTCATTTATTTAAATATATTTTAGGGATATTTGTTAAAATGATTCAACTTATAAATAAATAAATAAATTTTTTAACTGATAACATTACATATAAATCTAGGTGGGGAAATATTTTTATGGGACTGTAGTTGTTGTTGTATCGGGGTACTATAATAGTAGCACTATTTAACTGATTTGGGCCCCGGGTCCATATATTTAGGACTATGGGGCATCAGGACTTCGGGACATTGGACCTCCAATACATCATCTTATGAGGGGATTTCATTGAAGGATAAATTTTCTGGAAGGTGTGGTGATGTGACATGGGAGAGCATTGTGATATGACTGGTGTAGAGTTGTGTGATGACATGTAGACTTTTTTGGGAAATCAGAAGCTTTGACAAGTGATAAGTGTGTTGACATCCATCTGGTATCCATCTAACTAAATGATTTGTCAATATGGGATGGAAGGATTTCCTATCACAATGTGACAGAGGTGGCATGGTGTGATGGAGGCTATTATCACAATGCATAGGTTCATGTGTGGAAAAGATGGTGTGGTACATTATGACATGATTGTTGGTGGAATGACATGACAATGGGTATTGTGGTATGAATTCTATAGTTATGGAGTGATGAATACAGATTAGTTGGTCTTTCAAGTTTATCTCTTAGGGAATCTAATCCATATTCATTTGGGATTTTAGACCTTTATCATCTGAGCCTTTGGGCCATATAATTCTTGGGGCATTTAGGTTATGTAAGGGTTCTCTCTCAACATAATTAAAAAGTGGTTTCTTTGCTTAATAAAAAGGGTATCTCAACATGTTTCAATTATTTATAATTATTTATCATAAGTTTCAAAAAGAGAAAAAGATAAAAATAAAAAAAAATCTTATTTTCATTCAGGTCAGTTTATTTATTTTGAATCATGAAAAAAATGTATATGTTATAAAATATAATAAAAATTTAAATATAAATAATAACCCTAATTTCTCTTGTGTGTTTCATCCCCATCCCTCACATATTGTCAAGGATTTTCACTACCCACCTCCTCCCCACATCAATATTTGTTGCTCCACTTTTCTCTACATGTTTGACCTGCAGTCATGCACTTTATAGTTCCATCTATCACGATCCTCATCCACTTTATCTACTCTACAACTCCCATCTCTTCATATTCCCTTCATTTTGTATGCTTGTTTCTCCTCATTTTTCACCCTTCCATTTTCATGTGATTACTAGAGGAAAAATACCTCTCATGTTATCACCCCCACCTGATGTGACAAGGGGTTTGTGAAACATGAATTTTCTGATTGTGGCATTAAGAATGCTACTTATTTGGTCCTTCAAGGTCATCTCTTGGGGCCTTTGAGCCATATTCAGTTGGGATTTCATGCCATCATCATTTGAGCCTTAGAGCTTTGTAATGCTTGGTGATTTCAGGTTATGTAAGGGTTCCCCCACAAAAAAAATTAAAAAGTAGTTTCTTTCCTTAATAAAAATGGGACTGCACCATGTTTTGGTTACATAGAGTTATTTATCATAAGTTTCTAAAGGTGAAAAATAATTTTTTTTCATTCAGGTCAGTTTAATTATTTTGAATCCTGAAACAAAAAACTCTACATTCCAAAATATAAACAAAAAAGTAAAAATAAATATTAACCATAATTTCTCTATTGTGTTTCCCCCCAACCCTAGCATACTAGTTCCACTTTTCATTCCCCACCTCCTCCCTACATCGATATGCATTTCTTTCCATTTCTCTATGCGGTCAACCCACAATTGTGTATGTCTTATTTCCCTCTATCATGATCCTCATCCACTTTACCTACTTTTTAACTCTCATCTCCTCCCATATCCTTCATTCTGCACACATATTTATTTATTTTTGACCCCCTTCCATTGTCATGTGATTATCAAAGGTGAATGATTTCTCATGTTCCCATCCCCCCAATCCTTTTTTTGGTAGGTGTCTATGAATTTTCTATTATCAACAATAATATTATTGTTTTAATGTTGTTTTAATAGAATTTTAAACCAATCATAACGCTATAAGGGTATCAATACATGTTTTTATTATTTGTAATTATTTATCATAATCTTAAAAAGGTGAAAAATAAAAAATATATTGTTTTCATTCAAATAAGTTTAATTATTTTTCATCATGAAACAATAATTTCAACAATCTAAAATAAAAAACTATAAAAATAAATAATAACTATAATCACTCTCTTGTGTTTCTCCCCTAACCCTTACACATTGGTGATACTTTGTACTCCCCACCTCCTCCCCACATCGATCTGCACTACTCCCCATTTCTCTATGCAGTCAACTCGTAGTTGCACATGTCATGGTTCTTTCAATCATGATTCTCATAAACTTTAACTATTATGAAACTATAATATCCTATTATCCCTTTTGTTCTGGATGTACATTTCTCTTTGTCCAGCACCCTTCCATTATCTTGTAGTTATCAAAGACAAAGGACCGCTCATGTTTCCATCCCCCGGCCTTTTTTGATAGGTTTCCATTACTTTTCTACAGTTAACAATAATATTATTGTTTTAATGTTGTTTTAATGTTGTTCTAAACCAATTCAACCACTATAAGGATATTTCAACATGTTTTTATTATTAATAATTATTTATCATAAGTTTTAAAAGGTGAAAAGTAAAAAAAAATCATTTATTTTATTTTAGGTTTCTTTAGTTATTTTTCTTCATAAAACAAAAAAGTATACATTCTAAAATCAAAAAATAGTGTAATCATAAATAATAACCCTAATCACTATCTCATGTTTCCTCCCCAACCCTTACAGACTGACACCACTTTTCACTTATTGAAGTTAGTTCCCTAGAACTAACTTCTAAGTACTTGATTACATGTATTAATTATCTTAAATGTTAATCAATTTTATTACCACATCATGATTGTTCCTCTACATGAAATTTTTATGTGATAATGTCCAAAGAATATATTTTTCACTAAAAGGTCATAGAAGTTCCCCATTGTAATGAGAACTAGGAGGTTCTAGGATAGTATTATTGAATATATATTATATAACTGAATGATTTCATTTGATGGGACACAAATGATATATTATATTAGGGGTGAAGACTCATATGACATTGAGGAACCCTCTCATGGTGTAAACCCTTGGTAATTTCTAGTGTAGTATATTATGAGAATGAGACCTGTTAATATAAAATCCATATTTACATGTTTCATTGGGTGCTTCTATATGTGGATGTGTGTATTTATCCTTAGACTTTAATATTATAATTAATGGATACCATGAGTCATGTAATTTGATGTATTTATGAAAACCATAATGAAATATTCTATCAGCAAAGTAGGATACATTGTGTATGTCACGAGTGATATTACATTAATAGAAAATGCAAGAAAGGATTTATCACTTCTATCCTTTTATGGAAGTTGATATCTTAGTAACTTTAATGGTAATGGAAATATCAGTATAAATCCATATCCATGGTGTTCTATGGGATAGTTCAATTTCATAATGTTAACGAAAGAAACATCAATCATATAGGTTTATGACACCAGTATGCAAAATGTTTGATTCAAGATATCATGATAAATGGATTATATTACATGGTAATCATTCATAGGATGTTTTATATCATTGCGACGTTAACCTCTTTCTCTATGGATTTATTAGTGTATTTCAAGATGCTAGACTTGGAATTTAGGTGGTTCTACATAATTACACTAGGAAATAGGCACAGAGGGTCATAAAATAGTTGTATCTAAAATCTCGGTAAAATTCAGTATTGAATTTAAAAAGTTATAATAAATAATATTTATCCATGTTTCGTTTGATTGCCAATATTTAATCATAGGTTATTTGAAAGAATGATTGAATTAAATAATAATAATAAATATTTATTTTCAAGGTTTGGTGAGTATAATTTTTATTATATTTATTGATGAATATTGTAGTAATATTTATTAATTAAATAAATAGTCATTATTTAAGGATTGGTAAACAATAAGGAGGAAAAGAGGGCCGAATTTAATGGTTTGATTGGAAATAATATAAATGATACTTATTTATTCTTAGGTGATGAACATGTTAAGTGAATTATAATTATATTATTATTATGGAATGGGTTTCACTAAGAAATAAGGAATTTTAATAGGGTATATGTACCAATTTCAAAACGTAGACCTACCTTTATAAATATATAATTATATCACTTTTATAAGAGACACTTGTTATGCACAACAGATAGAGAGAATCTCTATCAAGACCAGGTGAGATTTCTAGAGACCTAAAAGTGTGATATTTCCTTATCTTATATCAATCCTTTTAGAGATCATCAGGAGTTTTTCCTCCTTATAGAAGAATTCGACAGCGATCAACCATGAATGATGTAAGTTATTAGCATTAGTCATGTTATCAACCAATGATTACACAATGATGTTTAGAGATTTTAGTGCACATGTGGATCACCTCTAGATGGATTATGTACTTGGATACTTTAGTGAAATGATGGTAAAACAAGATCTAATCAATTGAATCATCAAAAAAGAATAATTACAATTTTAAGTAATTCTAGATTTGAACATAAATTAATTATAAATTACATGTAAAGATCCTCCTCTTCTAGTTTAAACATTTAATCAAGTAAATTAATATATGATTTTCATTGGTCGTGATTTCAATAATTATGTAAAGTAATTATTATTCATAAATTAAGACTAAAAAATTGAGTTTTTTATTCCATACAGGCGCTTACACTACATTTGAAACCTACAAGTGGTATCAAAGTGATCACATATTTAATTTATAGTTATTTATTGATATTTGATTATTTACATGTGTTTGGGATTTATTTTACTTCAGATTGATTCACTATTGAAATTCAAACATCATCTTCTATTACATGTATTTATTCTAATTATCATAACCAATAAATAGTTAATATTAAGGTGAAGAAATATATAAAAACACCATATAAAGATACCAATGGTTCTTTCTGGACAACATAAATGTACACAGAGTATTCCCTAAAGCCACACATCGTATACTAGTGTATCTTGTTTATATCTCATGATAAAATAAAATTAGTCCAAGGAAACCAGATTAGTGATCTGAAAAAAGTGGATCAATATATAGATCTGGATAGGTTGGCACATGGTTTGAAGAACCACATGTCGTGTAACATGGATAAATGGTGTTTCATACTTATGTATTTATAATGGAGAACATGGGGGTCCAAGCTTGTAGTGTATCTACTACACGATATGGGGACTAACAAATCATTCAACTTCGAGGTCACACATCACGTAGTAACACCTCATCTCATTTACTTTGAACATGTTTGTGGTAAGGAAACACTATAATGACCCATCCCAGTGGGGCTCGATTCATGACCCCCCAATACCTCCTCTAATAGGACAAGGTCTAGAGACTGGCGCTGAGTAGGCATATCACTAATATGAGGGGCCTTATCCTAAGTACATGTACACAAGAGAACATCTCCAAGACTATAAAATGATAAAATGAAAAACAACTGAATAAACATGCATGAATGCATATAAATCCCACAACCAGAGTACGATAGGAAGTAAAGGAAAGTAAACAGGCCCAAATATAATCACACCAAAAAAGTCTGTAACACAAGTCCAACCAGAAAGAACACTGGGGCTACTATCAGAATATCACAGGAACACACCTCAGTCTGTCTAGTCTCACTAAGCACTATCTAGTCCTGGTCCATCAAGGACTCTGTCAAAAGGTCTGTTATATGCACAAGACACAACACGTGTAGGAAAAGGAAGAATATGGAATTCTAAAAAATTCTAGGATTTAAGAAATGTCATCTAGGATCACATGTTGTGTGCGACCCCACTGTGTAGCGTTAGGGTTCCACAAAGAAGATAAACATCACATGGTGTGTGACAGTTATCACACAACGTGTAACCCTTTACAGGATCTTGAGCATATACCCAAGGAGGGACACAGACATGGATATGGACATGGCCAGGAGTACATGGGCTTAGACACACCGTGTACTCAGGAACAAACACAAACTTGGGTATGGACCGTGGTACATGGGAAGGACCTGGTGCTAAAGGAATATTCCATGTACTAGTACATACCATGTACTTCCTTATAGAAGGCTTAAATCCCTCATCCCCTTAAACTTAGACGAGTTTCATTAGGGTTCATTCCCTTGATCCATTCCCTGAGGGTTTATTATGGAATAACGTCATATACATAGAATGGTGATCCCTTAAAAGGGACTTTAGTCTTGGATGGAGTTTTTGGGATCCATCTATGAGGTGCAGAGTGAGATCCACTATCATCATATTTTCCCTAGGTGGGGTTCTTGGAATCATGGTGACTAAAATGATGAAAGTGTTGATCCCCTACTTAGTGGGTTAATCCATATTAGGTTATTGGTATACCCCATAGCCTTGGGTGTGATCCCCTTCTGTGTATCGTTATCTTCAGACTTCTAGTGTGTAATTCTTATAGTGAGACTCGACGAGCATGAAATATTGGATGGATTCCATCATTGTTATCTGACCCATGGAGTGTGTTCTCTCGAACAATTATTATGTGGAATATTTTATTAGGAATCCTAGAATGACATTACAGTTGTGATTTTACCTTGAGACTGCATTTCTACATCGAGTATATCTAGATATTCTTGTTATTTGTGTTTTTTACATATACCTGTGATGAGATAATTATTATTCTTGATGTTATATGCTTAGTTATTTTGGGGGTGTCCTAGTGGGTAATTTTATACTCACACATGCATGGGTTTTGTCCGCACATGTCATGTCTTATGCAGACGATCGACCTTTTGAAAGAGTCCTAGAGGGACCAGGACCAGGTAGAGCTTAGTGAGTCAGATAGACTGAGGTGTGTTACTACAGTCACCTCGTTAATAGTCCCCACCCACTTTATAGTTTAGACTTTTTTAAGCTTCTTGGTGGTGAAATTGTATTTGGCCCTTTTTCTTTCCAGTACTTTTTGTCGTAACCTGATAGTGAGATTTTAGATGTATGCATTCATGGTTATCATTTGTTTTACATTTAAGCATAGTATGGGCATAGAGATGTGTGAGTGTGTATAGTTATATTAGGCTAAGGCCTCCCATGTGTGTGATATTTCTACTCAGTGATGGTCGTCAGCCACTGGCCTATTAGAGGTAGGCTTGGGGTAGTTGTGGTATAGTCCCCATTGGGACGGGGTGTGACATTGTAATTAAAAACAATTAATTAAAAATTAGTAATTAATTAATAATTTTTAATTTAATAATTTAATCATTATTATTAACATTTAGTAACTAAATAATAATTTTAAATATTTATTTAACTAGTGTTGTGGCTAAGTGGTACTCGGTTTCATCCCCCTTACATCAGGAAACTGCGGTTCTATTCTCAGTTGCAATCGATTCCCATGGAGATTGAGAATTGGTGGTTTCCAGTGTCGTGATAAGGCCAAGATGGATGGTGGTGGGAAATTGGCAGTGATGTGACGATGGAGGTTGGTGGACCATGTGGAAGGTGAAGGGCTCAAGTGTGCGTAGTAGGACTGGTGGTTGGCGGCTAGTGGTGATGCGAAGATGAGTGTTGGTGGGCTATGAGGAGATGATGGGGATCGAGTGGGAATAGGAGGGCCAACGGTTGACAACATTTGTTGATCAGGAATGGTCATAATGGAAGGTATATTTCTAGAATAACGATGTTTTTTTGGGGAAAAAAGTCATAATGGTAGGTAGATGCACCGACGATAGGTGTCAGACGCAAGATGATGTATTGATTAAGGCATGAATATGGGTGACAGGTAGGTGTTTAAGCCTACAACCATGGGTCCTTGAAACCATGTATTTCAACCTATGAGGTAGGAGCCTTAGGTTCAGTTCATTAGGCCTTGGTGCTCTTGGGCCTACGGGCCATGGAATGATTTCCCCTTTAATTGTATAAAAAAGGACTTTCCCTTAATAAAAAAAGAGATGTTATCCCCTAACTTTTTAAATACTAATAATAATAATTTTAAATATTTATTAGTATTTGATTATTAAAAGTTTTATTATTAATTAATTAATTAGTTAATTGGTAATAAAGATTATTAATAAGTAATTAAATATTATTTAATTTCTAATAAATAAATAAATATTAACTATTAATAATTAATTAGTTATTTAATAATATTTATGTTAATATTATTAATATTAATTATCCAATTATTAATATTTAATGGTGAATAATAATAATTAATTACTATTTAGTTATTATTATTATTTTTTATTTGTAATTAATTAGTAATTAATATTTATTATTAATTAATTACTAATTATGTGGCTGATGGGCTGGTGTTTAAACCTATGAGTCATGGTTCCTTGCGACTGTGTATTTGGACCTACGAGTCATGGGCCTAAGGGTCATTTCATTAGGTCTTGTTCACCTAGGCCCATAGGCCACGTAATGGGTTCCTCTCTACCGAGATAAAAAAGAGGGCTTTGTTTCTTTAATAAAAAAGGAGGCATTTTTCCCTATTTTTTTAAAAAAAAATATATATTGTTTTAAATATTTATTAGTAATTGTTTAATGATATTTATTAATATCAATTAATTAATTAATAATTAATTATTTAATTGATAATAAATATTATAAATAATTTATTTTATTTTATTTTATCACTAATTAATCAATACATATTAACTATTAATAATTAATTAGTAACTAATCAGTTATTCATTAAGCGGGTCTCCCAATCAATGGTGGAAGGCGGTCTGGAAACTACAAAAGTCACTATGCATAATGATCTGGTGAAGTTCTTCATTAGGGATAATGTTAAAGTGCATATTGTTCTTGGGGATGTTAAAGTTGGAAAAAAGGAGGATATGCCCACTATTGCACCAGAGGGCTCTAGAGTGCCATATTTGGTTGAAGAGTCTAAGAGTGATAAAGAAAACTCAGGGAAGCCTCCAATCTGGAGGAGAGGATGATATTTGATGAATTGGGGTGGACCTTAGAGTATAGGTACTCAACATAAAAAACATTGAATGTTCTTGTTGCGCAAATGTGGAAACTAACTCTTAAGCGATCTTGTCTGTCTTTGGGTGGCAATGTCTTGTGCCACCTTTTGAGCCTGCATCCCATGTATTTGTGTGTGTGTGTTTTCCATTTTTAATAAAATTTGCAGGGTCATGGATTTAGGCTACCAAATCCGCAATCTAAACCATCTTGGGTATTAATTAATTATTTAGTTTCTAATTAATTAATAAGTATTAAACAATTACTAATAAATACTAAAAAATATTATTTAGTTTCTATTTATTAAAAATTGTTATTATTTAATTAATAATTAATTAATAACTATTCATTATTAATAAACTTAGTAAAACTAACTACTAATTATTATTATTAATTACTAATGAATTATAATTAAATAATAATTAGCAATTAAAAAATTTAATTATTATTATTAATTGTTATTTAGTTTATAATTATTAAAAATAATTATTATTTAATTAATAATTAATCAATAACTATTAATTATTAAAAAATTATTAAAAATAATATATTATTTATCATTAATAATTATTAATGAATTGTAATTAATTACTGATAATAAATAAATATTAGTAAATAATTAATAACTATTAATTATTAATAAACTAAATAAAAATAAATACTAATTATTAATAATAATTATTTGTGAATTTTAATTAATTAATAATAATAAACAAATTTTAGTAGTTAAATAATAATTATAAATTATTTAATTTGTTATTAAAAGTCAGTTAATTAATAATTTATAATTAATTATTAATAATTAATAACTAAAAATTAGTAATGATTATTTAATTAATTAATAATGATTTAATAATAATCAATTAATAATTAGTAATTTCATATTTTAATTGTTATTATTAATATTTAGTAACTAAATAATAATTTTAAATATTTATTAGTAATTTTTTAATAATTATTATTAATATTTATTTATCAATAAATAATTAATCAGTTAATTAGTAATACATATTATTAATAAGTAATTAAATACTATTTAATTATGAATTAATTAATAAATATTAACTACTAATATTTACTAAGACGACTTAGCCATGGATTTTGAAACCCAAACCCATGGCTCTAAAAATTTATTAAAAAAGTAAACATACAACGGAATTATGGAGGCACATGTTCAAGTCTAACATACACAATACGACAACAACATTGGAAATTATTCCACATTGTTCAAAAGAAAGTAAAGGAGCATTCATCTCTTTTTATGTCAGTTGGCATGTCTTCAAGATCCCCCCCCCCCCTCGATTAGCAAGGTTTCGTCCTCTCCTCCATTAGGGGATCTATTGTGAGATGAGTTCTTCATCCTCTAAAAACTGATCTATTATAATTAAGACAACTTCCTCCTACACTGGTTCATCAGATGGCAGATCCTTCTTAGGATGGTTAGTTTGCTCATACTCTTTAGAAGATGAATTATCACCCCACTTAGATGGACGAGGTAGAACCTTCAAGTCCAGGGTCCTTCCCTTTGAAGAAGCAGGAGTTCCCCTACTACTGGAGACGTGGTAGGGAGAACAAACATCTCCTGATTACCATAATCATGAGTCTTTCCCTATATATCAAGAGACTGATTACATACAGGTTCATATTTATTCATTTGAGGAGAATTATTTTAGTTTCTACATCCAACATTTTCAAGTTTTTTAAGATAAATTAAAATTTAAAGGTATTTATAGAATCCTACATAAATAAGAAGTTAATATCTGACTAATGGGAAAGACTCAAAAAATTCTCATTGCCATGGACTTCCCTTGGGGAATCATCCCAACGAGTCTCATTTGTTGTATCATTCCCAGTGGATCTTAATATTTATTAATATTAATTAGTTAATTATAAATATTTAATATTAAATATTAATAGTTAATTTTTATTATTATTATTTATTAGTAAATAATTAGTAGTTAATATTTATTATTAATTAATTAATAATTAATAATAATATATTATTAATTCTATGCAAGAAAGATGGAAGTTGAATCACACATTGGGAATTCATAAAGATTTCTAGGATATCCCCCTTATAAAAAGGATCCATTGTGAGAGATTTTATCACAATTTACTATTAATTTCATTTTAGTAATAATGAATATTTAATTACAGTAAAATTATACTAAATTTTTTTATTTATATATTTATATATATATAAAAAAAATAAAAATAAAAAAAATATTTGTTTAGTTGAGTCCAAAAGCGTCAGGTACTCCAATGCCCTTGGATCATACCCAAGACTAAAGGTGTTGAAGCTCGTAATATATGTGGCCTCTACTAAAGAAGACCAAAGGAGTGAGGGGTCTTAATTCATTTGTGGCTTACTTTTCAAAAAAAATTAACCAAGTGTTATTTTCGATTTTTTTCTGAAAAAACTATAAAAAACCAACATTTTTGTTTCATAATGAAAAATAACTAAACCGACCTGAATGAAAATAAGAGATTTTTTTTATTTTTAACCTTTTAAAACTTATGATAAATAATCCTAAACAATCAAAACATGTTTTGATCTCTTTATATAATTCATATTGGTTTAAAAAAATATTAAAACAATAGTAAAACAATAATATTATTATTGAGCACAGAAAAGGAATGAACACCTACCAAAAAAAGGCTGGGGGTTAGGAACACAAGAACATTGTCTCTTTCTCTCTCTCATAGTGTTTTAATGATCACAAACACTCACCTATTTATTTAATGTATTCTTTTAAGTGAGTTTCGGTGTTTATATTGAATATCAAATGATGGAATCTTGAGGATCTCGGATATCTCTTTAAAGTATTTAAAGCTTACTTGAAGATATTTGTGAAGTCTTAATAGATTTTTTAAAGTCATGAAAGGATGTTGGAAGAACCTTTGAAGACGTTTTATGGAATTTGGAAAGCCCTGGTGGTGTTATTATTATAGCAGGCAGCACCAGCTAGCTAGTGCAGTGCCGCTAGATAGCTAATAGCATGGACAAAATGCTCTCGACCAACAAGAGTCCACCAACCAGCTGGTGGCGGCGCACTGATTGGCGGATGGGAGTTTTCCAGAAGCATTTTCTATCAATTATATCACTATCTATCCTATGAAGGCTATTTGGTAGCTGATGGCATCAAAACTAACTCTTCAAGGAAGCATTTAAAGTGGTCAAAGTGGCCATTAAGGCGGTCCACTTCATCTTCAATGAACCTGAGGGATTCCAGAATATTCTTAAACCTTTTAAGGCTATAAACATAGGATCAAGAAGGCTTGTATATAATCAATTGACTTGTATAACAACTCTCTGATCGAATTGATGTTGAATCACTAGAATTATCTAAGACCTCCCCTCAAATAAATAACCTTATTTTCTCAATCTCAAAGGCTCTCACCATAGTCTCTATCTCTACCACCCTTTATCAAAATGTATCCATCCTTCAATAGAGATAGAATATTAACCTTTTGAGAGATTTTAACCAAGAAAATCATCTCTTCTCATATCATATTATCAAGGTTATCACAACCATTAAGTGAGGGACATGGTTCTTGGATTTGTATTAAAACTAAGGGACGATTTTTCTTTGGTCTCTACTAAAACCAAGGGATGTGGTTCTTGGATTTCCATTAAAACCAAAGGATGTGGTTCTTGGATTTATATTAAAACCAAGGTAAGGTATTAATAAAGCACATCTCTCTAATTAAGCTGTGGAAACCTAGGGTGTCCTTATGTGCTATAATCGAACCCCATATCATTTGTTTTTGTTCTCTCTTTATATTTTCATATTGTATCATCCAAATCTTGATATGTATAAAGTGAATAAATTTGATATGTCATCTTACCACTATGATTAAACTATTAATTAAATTTGATATTATCTTTAACACATATCAAATTTATCACTTTATTATTTCATCATATTGATATCATTTTATTTTGAATTTTTTGTTTGATTTTATCACTTTATTTTTAAAAGTAAATTCACCCCTCTTCTTACCATATACTCATACCAACATTTTGTATTAAATGTGATCTTTTTATTTATTTCAAAAATTCTAGTTCTTTAATTTTTTTTGATTTTAAAAATATTTATTGATTTCAAAGTATGATTTTATGATGGTATCTTCCTCTTATATTCATGATCCTTTCTTTGATGAAATATATTATTCTTATTAGAAAAACTGAATGTCTACCTTTCTTAGCAGCATTAGTTATCTTGTCTAAAAAATGGTCATGCATGAAAATATTTCTACTAAAGAACCAGTGGATAAATGGACTCCTCAAAATATTTTAATTATTAAATTAATGAAAAGTACATGAATTCACTCTATTTCAGGCTTGACCAAAAAGAATTTAACCATATATATTCTTTCAAAATGGATCATGAAATATGGAAGCTTTAAAAGTCACACATGAAGGAAAAAACAAAGTTAAATACACTAGATTGAATATGTATTGTAAATATTTTTAAATTTTATCTATATATCCAAATAAATTTATTACTAGCATGTTTACATGGTTTTCTAACATTTATAATGGTAGAAAATATCTTAGTGATGATTTTTCTATAGAAACGCTCATAAAGAAAAACCTATGGGTTTTACCTTACTCCTGGTCTCTCAAAGTGTTGATAATCCAATAATCCAAGGACATGATGAAAATGGTGGTTGAAGAACTCCTTGTATTACTCATGACATACGAAATCACCATGAAATTCCAAGAAGTAAAGGAAGAAATGGAAGCCAAGGAAACCAAGAAGAATCTGAATTTTAAGGCAATAAAATATGATGACTATTCTAAAAGTGACTCCAATGATGAAGGTAAACTTGAAAAAGTTGTCAAAAAACTGAACAAAATTTAAAGAAGAAGAAATTATCTCAACATGTAAAAAATAAAAAAGAAAATTTAAGTGCTTTTTGTGATGTGATCCAATTTCAAAAAGAAGGTTCATATCAAACTGGATTACCCCTTCAAAAAATAAACAAGTGAGGTAAGAAAGATCTTAAAGTATTAACTTGGAGTGTTAGAAAGTATTCTATTTTAACATATGAATCAATCCAATCAAATCCTAAATGCCTCATAGATCATATTGAGGTAGGTGAGGAGGTTAAATCTTACTATCCTTCTCATTCTGCTTATTCATCTCCTCAATCATCTTATTATTACTCTTCTTCTTCTTTAATTCCCCTGAGATATAAACACCTAGAATATTCATGTGATCAACTTGAAAATGTGTTTCATGAACTTTTTTATTTATAAAAATATCTCATAGAAAAATAAAAAGAATTTTCTAATGAGAAAAATCAAGTTTTAAATGAAAAATATATTCTTTTAAAAGAAAAAGATGACCTGGTTTGGAAATTTAAAAATCAACTGGATGTTGAAGTTTTCAAATATAAAATCAAGGATCTCAAAATATCTCTTTAAAAATTCAATCAAGGTGAAAAAAAATATTAACGTGAGCTTGGGTTCTCAATGTGTTAAAAGGAATAATTATGGCTTTGGTTCCTCAAATGAAACAATCTCTTCGATAAATAAAACTTTTGTAAAAGGTGTTTCTCAAAATAAGTTTTTTAATTATTTTAAAAATTTTAGGATTTTAATTTATGAGTGTTATTGTAAAAACTCCATATATAGAATACCTAAGTCTATCCATCTTTCTTTTAAACTTTTATCTCGTTTAAAATCTCATACCAAACAAGTTTGGGTTCCTAAATCCATATTAGTCAATCATAGTGGACAAAAAATTGGTACACCATCTCAATGTTTATTAGCTCACAAAAAATAGACTATCAAGGGCACCATGTATCACCTTAAATATTTAGAATACAATTCTCTATAGCTTTTCTAATATACAACACTGAGCTTTAAGTTAACCATGATATATTATTAAAAATATTATTATTTAATGTAACAGTTATCGCCTAACCATTGGATTCATAGGTATGAATAGGGTTAACCAAATTTTAAAAAAATCTATAATTGTTTGATATAATGTATTGATTAATAATAAATAAGTAATCAATTTTTCAATAAAGTCATTTAATACTTCAAAAACATGTTTTCTTCAAAAATACTTTTTATTTCCTTTTGTGTGTGGACATTATAATTGATTTATAACTTTTATATAAATTTTACTTTAGGAAATTAATATCATTTTTGAAATAATTATATCAAAATTATTTTAGGGTGATTTTTTGTAATTTTCTAAAAAAGTTAATTTTTGGGTGAATAGTGAAAATATTGATTTTTAAAGAAAAATTTATTTTATTTTATTTTATATTATTTTAAAAGATTAATTTTGATTTTTATTGGTTTTAAAATTTAATTTGTTTTTTTTGTTAAAAATAATTCAGTTTATACCTTTTGGATCAACATTATACTTGATCTTTGTATAAAAATACTTTTATACTTAAAAAGGCATTATTAGAAAATTATTTTCCGTCACACTTTGTGGGATTATTATAAAATGAATTTTTGACATTTATAGAGATTAAATTTGGTAAAATGGTTAAAATATTTGGCCTTAGTAGGTTTAAATTTGGTAAATAGGTGTCTTTTAATTCTGGTAACTATGAATACTAACTGCGGTGAATATTTGTCACCTTGGTAAGGGTAAAATGGGAAGAAAAACATGGTTTAAACAATGAAATAAGGATTCAAAATCAACCTAAAACTTGACCAAATTTTATTTTATGGGAAACATTTGACCATATCCATCATAAATTCGAATATATGAAATTTTGGTTTCATTTTCCCTTGATAATGACATTTATATTAATTTTTTAACATGTTGGGGAAACACCCTTTTTATTAAACCAAATAAACACCTCTTTTATACTAGTTTAGGGGAACCAATTAAATAGTCTTGAAGGACCTAGCCTATCAGTACACTTGGTGGACCAAGGGACCCCCCCCCCCCCCACACACACAGATATATATAAGCTTGCAACCTAGGCCATCGCTGTCGTGGAGGTCGTCTATCTTTGGTCGTCATTGCACAAAATCCATCACCGTCGCTCACCTATATGGAGGTCATTTTCTTCTTTTCACTACCTAATTCCTATCCTCACTATATCCTACCATCATGAAAGCTAAAAAAACTGACATCAGGTTGTAAACTCCCATTGATTAATCACACCTACCGTCCCCCGTCATTGCCCATAGTGACCACCTGCCTACATCCATCGAGCAACAACACACTACCAAGAAGTAACCATAAAAGGGTCCATAGGGGGTCAAACATGGGACCCATGATGAAATTATGTCATAGGAAGGTGTTGGTCACCACTTTACTAGCACCCCATTAGCAAATTTATATTAATTTAATTAAAGAAAATTCAAAAATGTCACCCTTTTGACTTTAAAATTTCTAAATTTTGTACATAAGGATAAAAGGTGGATAAGTTTGGTTATAAATGTTTATTTTAATTAAGAATTATTTTTTTATCATATTAATTTTTTTTAAATTTTTAGTGATGAAATAATTACCTTAAATTCTTACACAATAAGACACAATTCTTGCACAAGCAGTATAAAAATCATGTAAATGATTTTAAAAACTCTAAAAGGAATTTTTTTGGGTGAGTTATAGTACCTCAAGAATTTTATAAATGAATATAATTTATTAGGGATGTCTTCCACACCCTCTATATCCCTCCCACTAGTATCTGGAACACCACCTCCTAATTCAATAGGTTCAACATGTGATGACCCTACAATGAGGGAACATGTGGCCACTCCTTTTACTTTACGACGATATTGGAGGGTGACGATTATATGTAAAAATTTTATGTGAATAAATTAATTGAACTTTTTTATATTAATAACATATTTTTTATAAAATATGGAAGTAATGTTACTAACAAGAAAAATATTAATAGTTTAGTTGTATGGAATATGAATGTATTTAAGATAGTTATCCCCATTGATTCTTATGGGGTCCCAATAGATGATGTTGCAGGAATATTTGGCCAGATTATAGGCCTATTGGAAACTGTTTTGGTGACCCTTCTGATTACATATTTTGATTAGAGTCATATGCCTCAATCTTGGAAGAATTAAGTATTTAATTCCCAGATAAAGATAATTTTATTACATTATGAATCAATTGAATGTCATTATTTAATTAAATTTTAATATTTAAAAAATTAATCTCTTTAAGAAGTTTTATTCCACTTTACGGTAACTGATATTATTGCACTGAAGTAGATGTTGAAAAATTTGGTTAATAAATGGAAAGATTTTAAATAGATATAATGGAATAAATTCAATGATACATCAATTACCACTCAGTAGTAGTATGATAATGTACCTGAAGGGGTACCTAAAGAGTGCTGGAAAGTGTTTGTTGATAGTCATCGCTATAAGAAGAACATGGTATTGAAGAATATATTATTATATTAATATTATATCACATATATACATTCATATAAAAAGGATATGACATTGCATACAATACTGTTAAATTACTTGTTATTTATTTCATAAAGTTTTAAGAAAAAATGAATCATGTTGAGTGAAACAAATCACCCCCACACTATCGATTCATAGAATTTTCCAAGAAATATACCCACAATGGTAATATTTTCTTTAGTTCAAATTTTTATAAGAAAATATTATCTATTGAATATATTAAATTTTTTATTTATATATATTTAATATAAATAAAGAATTTAGGTAACAAAGTCTCCTAGACAAAACTTTGGTTGATGTTCATATGAAATCCAATGAGAGTTATATGAATGATCCTACCAAATAAGTTGGGGTATGAATTACTTTTTCATTTTAATGGTTTAGACAATCATCTTCAATACTATAATAACTTATGAAACCAAATATATCTTTGAAAATTTTCATTTATGACCATCAAACAATAGTTATTCAAAAATATATGTTATATTTTATAAAAAAACTGTATTCTCTGAAATATGTCCCCTCTCGCTTAGGCTCACACTTTACTTTTAGTTGTCACTTTGTTAATATGTATTACTTTAAATTTGTCGGGTATTTTATTTATAGTTGAAAATAAAAAACTATGGGATTTAAATCCCATGCAGTCCTTCTCGGTCTCCTAGGATAATCTTGTTGGTCAGGTCCTTAGTAAGGAACAACTTATTCATGTACTTGGGTTAGGTTTGGGGCCATTATCATCTAAATCCATTGAAAGGTGATTGAGTATTTCATCAACATATACTCTAAGTTGGTGTTACTCCCTACCTCTATATGATTAGAAGTAGTTTCTTGTAATGAAAAACACAATTATACAATAGGGGATAACAATCCAGAAATATGGGACTCATATACAATTATAGGTTGTGAATTTCATTTCTCTACAAAAATCATTAGTTGAATTATATCAAAAGATGATTGGATGTGTCCCCAGTGACATTGCGTCAATGGATGGTTCAAATAGCGGGTAAATCACACAATTTCATAATCATTTAGTAAACAAAATTTTATTGGTTTTACGTTGAAATTTAAATTTAAATCACTATTTAATTTTCAGGAAAATTTTAATAGAGGTGTCAGGAGAAGGGAGTGGTGATAGACACAGAGATGGAGACAATCTTAGTTCATCTGGTAGCGATGGGGCTTGACTTTGGATTTAGTTGTGGTGTTGTGTAACTAAACTCATTATAGATGTTCATAACGTAAAGGTTTGTTTGTATAGTTGATGGGAGGGTGGAGATTATTGGTATCAATATTGTTAAGGTGGTATAACATGATTTTATTAATTCCCAAATCTATATAGGACTTTTTAAGGTTTTAATTATCCTTGAAAACACTTCTAAAATTTTCTTTCCCGGTAGGATTCTATAAATTTCTTAGTTCCCTGAACTTCAACACATTGGTTAATATAAGGGTTTGGAGAGGAATACATACCAAATACCCTTGCTGGTGCATTTTATTCACTAGATAGTCTTTGAAACAACCACTCTTTTTCTTATTAATTGATAAATGAAAGAATCCATGATTGTTTCATCAATCACCCTAGGTTGAAATATATTTTGAGGATTTATCTAGGAATTATCACTTCTTTGTTATCCATCATTATTATTTGTGTGAATAGTTATAAATGGCACCTAAATAGTAAACTCCTCCTAAATCACTTAGGAAAATCCCAATCTAGTTTTTTGTTCCTAAGAAATTAAAGAAAATACCACTACCTTCACACACATTCTAGCAATCACTAGACATTCATGAATCATCCAGTCCTATTTCATTATATATAAACTACAACATGTGGAGGGAGAGTTTAAATCATCAACTGAGGTAGAAAACAATGATCATGTATAATGATTCAAACATAATCACATTTAAACCATTAATTCTTTAGTTGAATAGTGAAATAAATAAAAAGAAAGAAAGATTTTATTCATTAAATTTCCTAATAAATCATTAAAATTAAATCACATTTCATACCTTGATTACACCTCCTTCATATGTGTGTGAATAGGTTTTTACCCACCTATTCAATCACCAAAGTTTTTCTTATCTCCTTCTCTTATTCTTAAATGTTTATCCACTCTTCTTTCCCTATTTAGCCATGGTGGAAAAATATAATCTTAGTGTTGGATTAATCATGGAGATTTTTGTTTCATAGTATTGTGAAGGTTCTCTTTAGACCTAAATCTTTATTATTCAAAAAAGTTAGGGTTATCTCATTGGTGAGAGGTAAGTTATTCTTTTTAATCCCATTTTATTAACATACTTATGGTTCTTACACTTTGAAAGTATAACTTCTTCTAAGTTATTACCCATATCAATTGTCATTTAAAGGATTATAAATTATTTTTTTTGGGTTCTTTAATTTTGTGTTTGATAAATCTGGGACTTCAATTTTATTTAGGTTTTATATTTATAAAATTTCATTTCATGTTCAAAAGTTGTTTGTGTAAATTATTTCAGACTTGTGTTAGTTCAAACAGATTTCTATAGGATGTTTAAAAAGATATATGATTTTTAGGAAAGGTATTTCATTGTTTTGTATTGTGTTGTGATCTATAAATGTTTATTTAGTGAGGTTTAAATCATTACTTTTCATTGTTATTTCCTTTTTATATATATTTGTTCATTACTTGACATTATTTACATAATTTTTGAAGTTGGATAATTGGTAGAGGTGATTATTGGAATGATATTTGACTTGTTTAACATGGGAACCTTTAGTGGTTATATGTGTAATATCTAAGAGTACTACATTGGCCTATATTATGCACTGGATAGTGAATCCTAGTATAGTTCATGCCTTAGCTAGTCTTATTCCACCCAACGTGGCCAATGAGGGTAAGTCGGGATACATAATTGTTAAGATCATATCATAGGCTGATGTGTGATCCACATTTAGTGAGGTCCTAGGTTATCCCATTCGGCTCGAGGTTGATATCCCATGTTGTGTAATATTCATTTCATAGTTTACATAATACCTTAGTTCACCTTAATATATATTCCATATATATTTTATTTGGGTTTTACACACATGTTCCATACTTATGTTTATTTTTAAGGTAGTTTGTTTTTATAAAGTAAAATCACATGTGATTGGTTTTTCATATTTATAAAAAGTGAAAATTAAATTTCTAATTTCCTTTCAAACTGGTGCTAGGGGTTTGGATTATAAAATAAGTTACATATATCTCATTATATTTATGTTTCCACTTATATTTTTTTTCTTCAGTTGTTTGGTTTTTTGGAGCTTTTATCTTATGAATTTTTTTAATAGTAATATATAGTGGCAGTTAAAAATGATGCCATATATGGTAAAAATATTTTTTGTGGTAGTTTAAACCTCCACGATATCAGATAGAACATATAAAGACTATTTAAACCACAATTATATATTAATAATTATACTAGTGGTTTAAACCACTGTTAAAACTTTGACACATTTGATATCTAAAAACCACCACTAAAAATAAAAATAACCACCGATAAATAGAATTTCATGACACTTCTTAGAAACTACTTCTAAATGGGTTAAATCGACATGAGATGATTCTCGCTGCCAAATTTTTCATTAGTTTATAGAAACCTTCATGTAACAATTTTTTGCAAGTTTAAACGACTGCCAAACAAAAAACCCCACCTCTAGTACCCTAATGTTTCATAGTGCGTGGAGTAAAAAGTGGCTCCAGTGTGTGACGGTTCTCAAGGAAACATAATAGAGAGATTGGGGTTATTATTTATGTTTACATTTTTGTATTTATTTTGCAACATAGACATTTTTTCATGATTAAAAATAACTAAATAAACTTGAATTAAATAAAGAGATTTTTCATTTTTCACCTTTTGAAAATTATGATAAATAATTCTAAAAAAACAAATCATGATGTTATCTTATTATAGTGGTTGGATTGGTTTAAAATAATATTAAAATGACATTAAAACAATAAGATCATTGTTGAGTATAGAAAAATAGTATACACCTATCAAAAAAAGGATGGGGTATGGGAACATAAGAAGTCCTTAACCTATATTAATCACATGATAGTGGAAGGGTTCCAAATGAGGAGAAACATGTGTGTTGTACTAAGGGGATAGGAGGAGATTATATTTGTAGATTATCTAAAGTGTATGAGTATCGTGATAGAAGAACCTAAGGTGTGTGTAACTGTATATTGACTGTGTAGAGAAATGGGGAGCAGTGCAGATCGGTGTGGGAGAGGGTGGGGAGTGAAAAGTAGTTCTAATTTGTGAGGGTTGGGGTTGAAACATTAGAGAGCAATTAGTGTTATTATTTATGTTTATATATATTTTTATTCTGGAACATACATTTTTGTTTCAATATGAAAAATACTAAACTGGATTGAATGAAAAAAAGAGATTTTTTATTTTTCACCTTTTAAAACTTATGATAAATAATTATAAATAATTGAAACATAATGTTATCCCCATTTTATTATGTAAAGAAACAACTTTTTAATTGTGTTGAGATGGAAACCTTATATAATATGAAGTTCCCAAGCATTATCTAGCCCAAAAGATCAGATGATAATGGCCCAAAATCCCAATGAATATGGATCAAAGGCCTCAAGAGATGACTTTGAAGGACCAATCAAGAAGAATTAATCACTCCACAATTATAGACTTCATGTCACACCACCTCCTTATCATGTCGGGGGTTGGGAACCTGAGTGATCCTTTGCCTCTAGTAATTATGTGAGAATGGAAGGGTGTTGAATGAGAAGAAATGTGCATGTATAGTGAAGGGGATAGGAGGATATGAGTGTTACACTATAAGAAAATTGGGTGAGGATCATGAAAAAAAGGAACTATGACATGCGCGACTATAGGCCGACCACATAGAAAATTGGGGAGCAGTACAGATCAATATGGGGAGGAGTTGGGGAGTGTTTTAGGTTTCAAGAACAGTATAAAAACCTGTATGGAATGACCAACTCAAAATTTTTAGTATTAATTTATGAATAATAATTGATTTATATAAATATCGATGTCATAACCAATAAAAATCATAGATTACTTTACTTGATTAAATACTGAAACCATAAGAGGAGGATCTTCTCCAATAATTTATAATGAATTTATGTATAGATCTAGAATTACCTGAACTTGTAATTATTCCTTTGTTGATGATTTATCTTATTTGATCTTTCTGTACCAACATTATGTTTCCATATCCAAGTGCATAATCCCTCTAGCTGTGATCCAAATGTGCACTACAATCACTGAATATCATCATAGAGACACCAAGTTCTAGCAAAACTGTTCCTGATCACTTACGTCATTCATGGTTGATCGTAGCAGAATTCCTCTATGAGGATGAAGAACTATTGATGATATCTCGATGGATTGATTGAATAGGAGTTTATAGAACACTTTTAGGTCTATATATCTCTCTCTAGGGATTTAGGGAGATTCTCTCTATCTTCTGTGCAACATTAAGCACCTCTTAAAAAAGTGATATAATTAGATATTTATAAAGGTAGGTCTAGGGTTTGAAATTGGCACATAATCCCCATTCTAGTTACTTATTTATTAGTGAAACCCATGTCTTAATAATAATATAATTATTATTCAATTGACATGTGTATCACCTAATAATAAATAAATATCATTTATAAAATTTATAATCAAACCATTAAACTCAGTTCACTTTTTCTCCTTGACATTTATGAGTCCTTAAATAATGGTTATTCATTTAAAAAATAAGTATCACTACATTATTCATAGATAAATATAATAAATATTATATTCACCAAACCATGCAAATAAATATTTTTTTAATATTATTTAACTCACTTATTATTTCAAATAACTTGTGATTAAATATTAGAAATCAACCAAAACCCAAATAAATATTATTTATTATAACTTGTAAAATTTAATACTAAATTTAACTAAGATTGTGGATACACTTAGTGTGTGACCTTCTAGTCCTCTTTCTCAGTGGCATTAGTTAGAACCTATTAAAGTCCAAGGTTAGCATATATAAACACAAGCAATACATTCATAAAGAAATAGGTTAATGTCATAATTACACACAACCTCCTAAAAATTCTTACTCTGTAATATAATAACTTTACCATGATATCTCAAATCAAGCTAGTTGCATACCAGTGTCATCAACCTATGTGCTTGATGTCTCTTTATTTGACTTTCTGAAAATGAACTCACCCACAGAACACCATGACCATGGATTTATTTATAAAATTTTATTCCAATCAAAGGACTTGAGATATAAACTTCCATCAAAGGATAATAGATATAAATACTTTCTCATATTATCTATTAATACGATATTACTCGTGACACGTCCAATGTATCCCACCTCACTTTGATAATATGTTTTCATAGTTTTCATTAATAAATCAAATCATGAAACTCATTATATCCATTAATGATAATTTTAAAGTCTAAGGATCAATAACCACATCAAAAAAAAGGATCACCCAATGAAACATGTAAATGTGGATTTCCTATTGGTGGGTCTCATTCTCATAATATCATGCATTGGAAAATACCAAGGGTATATAATATGAGAGGGTTACTTAAAGCCCTTTGAGTCTCTACCCCTGATATCCTTTATCATCTGTGTCCCATAAAATTATATCATCCAAATATAGAAAATATATTCAAGAATATTATTGTATCACCTCTTGGTTCTCATTATAGAGAGAAACTACTGTGGCATTTCAGTGTGACATATATTCTTAGTAAATTACCACATACAAATTTCATGAAGATGAACACTCATGACATGATATGAAACTTCATTAATATTTAAGATAATTAGTACATGTCATCAATTACATAGAATTTTATTATAGGGAACCAACCTCAATATACTCTCACTTTCACATGAACCAACTTTTAATAACCTTTAGTCGACTAGGGATCTAATATATGTATAATAAAAGACACGGTGTGTAGTAAGGGTCACATGCCATGTCCCTTGACCCTAGGTCCTGATCTTGTAAACGGACCATGTCTCAATCCTTGTTTGTGTAAAATAACACGATGTATAGGTTTCCCATGTAGTCTAACTATGTGCTAGTACACGAATTATCCCATGTACCCCTCCTCATGTACCATTACACGACTTAGTCTGTGTACTTGGTCCAGGACATGTCTTTGTAGGGGAGTGCATGGTGTGTAGGATGCCCATGTACTCCACCCTGTGCTAGTATACCCTCCGGGGTACATTTCAAGTTCACTATGGAGAGACCACAGGTCGTGTGATATGTTCACATGTGGTATGATACTTATATTTCTTCAAAAACCTTATCTTCCACACAGGGGGGCACGACATGTAGATCTACTTTACAAGTCGTGTATTGTAGGATTTTCTAGAAATCTAGATTTGGTTCTGCGTATCCTAGTCATTCCTCTGGCCTTTGATGCAGCAATTGTTTCACCGCAAAAACATAGATCAAGCCTCATAATTTCATGCCATCTTTAATTAACATGTTTCGGGACCTCGATCTGCTCATAAAATGGGATCATTATTCATTCTTTGTTGTCCACTGAAGAATACAAAAAATTGGAAACTACATCATCTAATCCACTGTCGTCTCCATTGCCACACCACCATCATGTCGTTTCGATCCTAGATCTACAATATCGGATCATTGTGCTAAAAAACAAATGTACACTGATATATTGATTAAGATATGTCGAACCGTGGGCCAAACGAATAATTCCCATGATGAACATATAATCGGGGGAGAAAAGCATTAGAAAAATAAAGAGGAATGAAACTCAATCGATGTTTGTGTCAAACTTAATCCATTTACATGAGAATAACATTGAAGAATCGACAATAATAAAGTAATTCTCCCAAAACTCGATTAATATAACCCATCCCCCAAGACGACTGAACTTTAGATCATATGTTCATTGATTGATTTGAGTTTTTCATAGAAATCAATAAAGGGGAATGAATCCAATTAAAAAACAACCTACCTTGATTTGGATCAATCACTAATGAAGAATGATGTGGTGTTGTATTCATTGGTGAGATCCTTGGATTTCATCATGTTCTAGTTGTTGATCATAAATCTGATCATTATCTGCAAACTGAATCTCATTCCATGCTCTTTAATGGCTCTACAAAAATTTTCAGGTTTATGTAGCTAACCCTACAAATTTTCCATAAGTGTGTATTTAAATAGATTGAATTAGGTCATTGCATAGGTGAACAAATAAAATAATTTATTTTATTATTTTATTCATTTTATGTATGCGATGAATTTTACACAAATGACCCACGCTGACTAATATTATGTCACACCTGGGGTAAACCTCATTTTCTGAACTCAATAGTTCCCTCATATTTCCAATTTGGGCATCCATTTAGAAGTTATTACACTATTTTCGGAAAACTATGTGAGCATGTTATTTAATATATTTAATATATTTCAAACACTTGTTTTGGGAACAACATGCCTTGGAATTACATATCGTCTCAATTCATGGTCTTGAAAATATTCCATACAATATCCAAAAATAGTATATGGAAAATCCAAGTCATTAAATTCTCCCCACCTTGGGGATTTATGCCACCAAAATTCCAATAAAAATTCTACATAAAAAGATGTGGGTACTGAGCATGAATCTGAGCTTCCTGCACCCATGTTTTCACCTGGATAATCCCATGTTTCCACTGAACATGCACTAAAGGAATCGCTCTCCCATGAAGGATCCTATCTTGTCAATCCTTGATCTCTACTAGGTACTCAGAAAAGGTAGCTCCATACTTTATGTCTAGCTGGGCCTAGTTGATAACATGTGATGGGTTATGCACATATCTCCTTAGCTATGACATGTGGAATATGTCGTGTATGCGGTATTACTGTAGAGGTAGAGCTAAGTGATGCACCACCTCCCCAACTCTACACAGTATCTAGAAAGGGCCAATGAACCTTATAGATAGCTTTCCACCCTAACCAAATCTCCATAATCCACATCAAGGTAAAACCCATAAAAACACATGGTCTACTTCCTATAACTCAAAAGACATTCATCATCTGTCAGTATAAGACTTATGATAAATTTGTGAAGTCTTCATATGCTCATGGATGATCGTTACCTCCTCGATAGTATCTCTCAAAAACTCTAGGCTCATGAGTACTGACTCTCTTGGGTCAGTCTAGTAAAGTGGTGACCTACAGGGCTGCCCATACAAAGCCTCTAATGGTGCCATAATGATAGTGGAATGGTAGATGTTATTGTATGAAAACTCCATAAGTGGTAGGTGATCCTCCCAACCATATCCGAATTCCAACATGAAATCTCGCAACATGTCCTCCAGAACCGGAATGGTCCTCTCAATATGGTCGTTAGTTTAGGGGATAACTACTATGATAAAGCATAACTAAGTCTCAAACTCCTCCTATAATCCCTTACACAACTAGGATGTGAAGCAAGCATCTTGTTCATAAATAATCATCAATGGAACTCCATGGAGTTAGAATATCTCCTAAACATAGAGGCATCCCAATCTCTCTACTAAACTATAATCCTAAATAGTTAAGATGTGGGGAAACTTGGTGAGTCAGTATATGATCACCTAGATGGAATCATGTCCCCTGGACGTAAATGGTAAGACCATCATGAATTCTATGGATATCTCATCCCACATCCATTCTGGAACCTCAAGGGGTTGAGCTAAACCCACTGGAACTTGGTGCTCAACCTTGACTTGCTAATAATTAAGGCATTGAGAGACAAACTCTACAACTCCTTTATTTATCCCTGATCACCAAAACTAACATTGGAGGTCCTAGTACATCTTTGAAACACCTGAATGAACCTACAAAGTAGATGTATGAAACTCTCTTGAAACTTCCTCCCACAACATCACTGGTACCATTGTGCATCCTTTGAAAATAATTACATGTTTCATGGATTTAGAAAATATATCATGAGTATGTTTAGTAGATATCTAAGTATGTAGGGTCTCATAGTCAGTATACCCTAGCTGTGCCTCCCTAAATCACTACAAGAGAAGTGGGGTCACAAGAATCGACCTGAGGTAAGCTACTTCATCTCCATCCACAGAAGATAACTGAAACGAGGCCAACTGATCTTATGCCACATTTTTTAACTACAAATAAGATCTACTATTGAGATAATTTACTACCATGTTCCCCATCCTTAAAGTACAGAAAATTTCTAAGTCATAGTCCTGGATGAACTCTAATTATCACCTATATCTCAAGTTAAGATCCTTATGAGAGAAGATGTGCTTGATACTCTTGTGATCATAATAGAGAATAAATCTCTCACCCAATAGGTAGTGTCCCCAAATATTTAGTACGAAGACTAAAACTACTAACTCAATATAATGGGATATGTAGTTATACTCTTGTGTTCTTAGCTAATGTGAACCATAGTCAATCACTTCCTACCTCGGTATAAGAACACAACTAAGTCTAGTTCCTGAGGAATCACTGAACACTACATACTCAACACTATCCTCTAGAAATATCAAGATCAGAGTGCTCATAAAAAACTATCTCAACTACTGAAAATCCCGTTAGCACTTCTCTTTAAACATGAAAGGCTTCCCCTTTTGGGTCAAAGTTATCATGGGTGCTGATGCCTTGGATAAATCGGAGATGAATCTCTAATAATATCATTCCAATCCAAGGAAGATCTGCACCTCTGTAGCACTCTTTGGTGGATCCCATGTTAACGCTACCTCAACCTTGGCTGGGTCCACTTCCACTCCATCTGTTGAGATAACTTATCCTAGAAAGTGAACTACTTATATCGAGAACTAGCACTTTGAGAGCTTCACATAAATCTAGTGCTCTTAGAGTACGTCTAGAACCATCCTTAAGTATCTCGCATGCTCCTCCTCAAATGTCGAGTAAGGATATCATTGATGAATACTACAAAGAACCAATCTAAGAAAGGCTAAAAGATTTAGTTCATGAGTCCCATGAACACTACTTAAGAATTCGTCACACCAAAGGGAATCACCAAGAACACATAGTGACTGTAAATACATATAAATGTCATCTTCAATATATCCTCATCTCATAATCACAACTGGTGATAGATTTATCTGAGTTCAACCTTTGAGAACCATCGATCCCCTATCAACTAGACAAAGAGGTCACCAATCCTCAATAGTGGATACTTGTTCTCCATGTTCACCTAGTTCAATCAATGGTAATCCACACACAACCTCAAGCTCCCATATTCCTTCTTGGAAAACAAAACTAGGGCTTCCCAGGGTGAAACATTGGGTCTAACAAATACCTTCCTCTATAAGTCCTCTAACTTCACCATCAACTTGCAAAGATCTATGGAAGCCATCCAATATGTTGGTGCATATATTGGTATCATTATAGGGTATAGATAAATGAAAAATTCTATCTCCTAATAGAGAGGTATGCCTGGAGAATGTTTTGGTAAGATGTCCTCGTACTCCACCACCACTGTAGGAAACTGATAACTCATAAAATCCATTGCACTGAGGGTTATTCTAGCTAATTTATGGGAATACGGGTCTCCAGGGCCTTTAGGTCATCAAAGGCCTTCGGGCCACAGGGACTTCGGGTCACGTAGACCATGGAGTATCCCAGTTCACACAGAAAAGGCCCCAGAAGAGGATTAGAGCAACATGATTAGCATCCACAAAATGCAGAGCTAACCAGATTGGAATAATGAGAGGGTATGGCAGCCTCCATTGGGACAAGGCATCGTGCATCTTTGTACGAGGAAATGCTAGCCGATCAGAAATTCAAGGTGGGGTGCTAGGAGATCTGTAAAGACCCAAAGCTTGATGTACATGGAAATTACATTACATTTTTAGAATACTTAATACATAACAAAAACAGACACACAAGGACTGTAATAGTTTAGTGTCTTTGGAAACATGGAATATAATCTTCTAATCGTGGTGAAAGATCTTCAACATCTCCCATAAAGATCTTCCCCTTTTTGTTTTCTTACTTAAAACCTTTATTTAAATCCTGGGGAAAAGAAAACATAAAAAGGGTGAGCTCAAATGCTCAGTAAGGGTAAACATAGAGAACATAAAACAATCCATAAACATTTGAATGAAATAACTTGAACATAAAATCTAAACACCAAAATCTTGAGAAAAGACATAAATATTGGAAGTACGTAAGGAATATATCATAAAGGAACATCAATTATGATAAAATAGAATGGGAATAAAACATTTAATTGTGTAAAACCATTAATCACATGATATGATTTTCATAGTAGCCAAGGTATTGCTGCCAAGACCATCTTAGTGGACAAAGTCCCTTTCTGAATCGAGTTCACTCCTCGTTCCAGTCCTGTATCACTGAACCAGATTAACTTACCATTCCATCCATGTATATCTCATGAGATATAAATCTTTACCCAATGCATTGGAGGGAAATATAGGTCCCAGCCATCTCATAATGAAATCATTTTTACTTGTTCCACAACATAAACATAAATCATTCATCATAACCCAAAGAATAAAATGGGTTTCATAAACATCATCTCATCATTACATAATCTATATAAAACAAATGGATATCATGTCATCATAAAAAAAGTGAAACTATTTAAATCATCAAGACATTATACTTGAAACATACAAATTTTAAATAATGTCATCTTAGATGGAAAATGATTTTGATAAAGCACTTGAAATGAATTATTGAGGAAAATATCCTTTCTTCTTCGAAATCATTTTTTTTTCACAAAATGCCATGAAATTTTAAAAGAAAATTATTTTGTTGAAAATAGTCATGAAATATTTTAGATTAAGCTTTATGAAAATATGGTGTTATGAAACCGTAAAAATCTGTTCATGCCGTATAAGTTAAAAAAACATTCTCCTCGTACTTTAAACAGAAAAGTCAAAAAGTACCACGTATGGTAAACAAAAGAAAGATTCCTTCCATAGTACAAAGTAAAAGTCAAACAGGGGTAAAAATGACTTTAAAAATACATGGAAGAATATTAAACACTTTATAAAAAACATTTTTATAGACATGGATGAAAAATATAACCCCAGTAAACACTTACGTATAAGCAATCTCGGATAAAAATGAGATTGCAAAATTATCCCTTACCTTAGGTCCGATATGCTTCGTACGTATCCTAACCACATGTATAATGATTTAAATAATGTCATTGACTTATTAATGAATCATATTAATTGTTATAATATCATATATGGTTCAATTATGACTTTATATTACCCGTTCTTTTGTAAATTCCATGTTAAAGCAGCGTTTTGGGTAAAACGTTTTATTTATTGTACGTGATTGGACTTGTTGTTATTGATATTATTATTACTTATATCATGATTTAATTACTTCCAGAATGTAAATAAAGATTTATATATCTTATGTATTCAGTATATATATATATGTATATATATATAATAGATAGATAAAATGAAATGAAATACACCGTTTATGGAGACGGTAGGTCGTACGTACGCATGAACGCTGTTTTCTTTTCCGTATTGACTTGAATGGAAGTAAGTAGATGATATATATATATATATGTATACATAAATCCAGTAGCTTAATTATGTCATATATTTCATTATTATTCATTATATATACTTTATAATCATTCTTGAATGTTTAATCATGGAAAATGAATCTCATCACGTTCGTGGAGACGGTAGTCCGTACGTACGCATGAGTGATGATATCATTCCCATGATCGTGGAATTGTATTGAAGTGTATGTATAATATTTCAGAATAAATATAACTTTACAATAATCATATATAGTTATTTATTTACACCATTATACCCATCCAAGTAAGGCGGTGGTGGAAAACAGATTACACCACGGCGTGGAGACGGTATTCCGTACGTACGCACGCGCGGTGATTTCATTTTCCGTAGGATGGATAGAAGATGAAATAGTGTTGTTTAATATTTATAACAAAATATCAGTATATTAGTGATACTTATGTTATTAATTTATGATGATAAAAATAAAGAAGAAGAAGTAGAAGAAGAAATGAATTGGAAAGAGTCGGTAAAGGATATTACCTCTTCTTTGACGCGCCTCTTCTTAACCTCCTCTTAAGGCACTAGAGTTGGTCTATTGAGGAGGCAATAACCTCTATAATGTTTCTAGGGAAGTTGATAAGGTAAATGGTCAGGGGTTGCCTGAGCTTGAAAGCTCAAAATTGTGTAAAGAGAAGAGGGAGGAGGTGCACTTTTATAATGGAGGAGAGAGGCACTTTAGGAAAAAACTTAAAATATTATTTTATAATAAAATGATATTAGGTTTATAATGGCTCCAAAGTGACTTATTTCGGAGATAAAGTGGGTATGGGTCGAAATACTATCAACCAATAGGTTTTATACAAGTCTAGGTTACTATTTTAACCTTATCATTTAGATTTAACTCTAAGTTAAATAATTTAACTTTTACCATGTTTTCTTGTTTTCTTACACTATATGGTTAATAAACTTACTATAACAAGCAAAACAAACCCCAAGTGGTTCATTATTAATATATATATCCTCATCTAAGTCATTTTGACGAACCTTATATTTTTAAGAATATAATAACAATTAATAATATAATATTTGTTTTAAAAACTATTTTATGTCAATTTTGACACTATTTGGTAATTGATTTTTGTAAAAATAATAACAGCATGATTAGTGAGAAAAAAGTTAATTAAATAAATAATAAAATGTCATAGTAACCTATTAAATTAGTTTAATTCATAAAAAGTCTAAAATTACATTTATTTAGGTATTTATAATATCAATTATGTTAATATTTCATTAATAAGATAATTACTGCATCATCATTGTGTCATAAATAAATTAACTTATTTAACGTCTAAAAATTATAAACAAAATACCATTATGTAGGAAATATTTTTATCTTTATAATTAATATTTATAGTTGAATTAATCTAATGTATAACCCTATATTAAAAATGTTTTAGTTATTAAACTTTTATTTTAACTCTTTTAACTCTTCTTTAAATAAAATAATAATAAGTGTCCTAATCTAATCCAAGTGGACCTAAAGGGTAATATTTTATTCCTAAGGTTGTTTTTGGTCGAATTACACTTATAAAATAGAATTAGGACATGTGTTAGGGTAATAATAATATCATTTTTACCCTTAATTACCCTATTTACTTTTAACCGTGGTAAAAAAAAAGTAAAAAGTTACTATTCACCAAAAAAATATTTTTATCTTATTGAACCAAATTTTACTCCTTGATATTAACCGTGTCTCTCGGATTTTCGAAATTCCACTCACAGAAGCGGTAAAATTATGTTTTATGTAAAGTTTCAAATTCTCCTAGGAGGTGGGTACAAGACGGTGAAAAGTTCAATAAAATTTTTATATATCTAAAATTATTATAAAATGACTTCAATGAATTACATTGAACTTATAAAGGTATTATGTATAAATTTTTACCTAAAATAAATTTAAATAAAATAAATAATTATTTAAATAAAAAGTCGGTTTTTAAATAGTAACATAGTGTTTTCACTATTCATCAAAAATTGAAAGTTTTTAAAAAAATACAAAAAAATCACCCTAGGATAATTTCGATATTCCGAATCCAAAAATGAAGTCCATTTTGAAAAATTAAATTTATAAAATTTCAAAAAGTGGGTATTACTATTCATAACGGCTAGTTTATATAATATTTTAAAAACATATCGTTGTTTTGTGAAACTCGGTATTGCGTACAACACACGCTATCATGGAAGGTCACGATTGCGTGTAAAGAAAGCCGAGTCAGGGTTGCATGTAGTGTAGGATTCCATTGTTGTTGCATATAACAAAATCCAACCATATTTTATTTATACATTGAATATATATATATACACGCAATGTTGCGTAGAATAACTACTATCAAACAAACTTGAAATTGTGTGTAACATGATCCAAGAATAGTGTTGCGTATACTAAAATATAATACGGTGTTGCGTATAGCGCAAGATAATCTTGGTGTAGCGTACAAAAAAAGACATGAAGAAATTAAAAAGAATAATTCTCATAAAATCTCGGGTTGTTACATTCTACCCCCCTTAAAATGAATTTCGCCCTCAAAATTCATCGGGGTTATAAATGATTTTCTACTTGAAAGTTTCTTTAATTGAAACCACATCGTAAAATGGAATACCAAAACATAACTTTATAAACTAAAGTATGAAATGTAACAGTTACCCAAATTAACTAATCACTGGGTTTCCACATAGGTGAAAATATGGATGTGGAAGAGAAATCTAACCATCAAGTTCTGATGGAGAGTGGTAGAGAACATGGCTATGAAAAATCCAACAATCACAAAGCCATAAATTTGTGATGATCTAAGGTACCATCTGATTCATCATATATGAGGATACTAGGACAACATTTTTGGTTTTCAAGATCATTTCCCTAAAGTTGAATAATTTGAATTAGAAGAAATACTTACTTTCGGTACAATATCACTGTTGTTCGTGCCTTGAACAATTTCCACTTCATCTCTTAAAGAAATGAAGTTGAATTTGTCATTCTTGAAGTGTTAGAAAATAATGTGATAGAAAGATGGGTTATTCCATGTGTCTCAAATAAAAGGTTAGCAAAAGATATAAGTCCATCTTATGGTGAAATTAATCGTATATGGTTCCAAAAATGGACTTATACTAAATCTATTATAGCGCTTAATAAAATAAAACTAGTTTCTACTAACTAGGGACTTCTCTTAGGCCAGTGGTATGCAATAAAGGCCTGTCACACTTCAGTTGTGGGTTCGATTACCACAGCCTTGTCCGACGCGACGGGTTATCCCCCGTCCTACAGGTTGTCCTTTTTCTAAAACTACACTATTATAACATTACAGAAATAATTTTGAAAAAAAAGTTCTAGCCTTAAACAATACTCTCTAATGTCCAACATAACCCTTTCCAATCTTTAGACTTATCCAAAATACATCTGTCTAATCTCAAAGTATAAAGAAAATGATTTCTGGAAAGGTTACATAACAAGAATGTGAATACCATCATTTATCATACGATATATCTTGTTGGTCACATTCCAAACATGTGAATTCTTTAATCATGTATTCTCTTGAAATAGAAATTACCATAGAACCGTAGTGAAAACATGAATGCTGTTAAAAGTTAACTCTTTCCACTTACCAAAATCCCAAAAATTCTATATACTCATACCATGATATAACTTTGTCCTTATATCAGTCATGAGCTCATTTCATTTTTTTTCTTTATCCTTTCATTATGCGCATATCATTTACTTTAAAAAAATATCTGAATAACCTTTCATGGTTACCAGTAACACTCAACATATACTTTAAAAAACATAAGGAAAAACAACAATGTAATAATCCTGAGATGTATCTTTATTCCATAGTACCATGAGATTACTTATATAACATTACTCTTGATAAACATGTAATCATTCCACAACCTTCTTAAACCATTGACCGATCTTGAACAATTATTCCATCTCATATATCATTTGTAGTATCTTCATCATTATAAATATAAATACTACCCATATGACCATGATAATTCTCTTCATGAGATTTTCCCTTAGGTAATTGGTTTGCATAATGCCTGTACATTCCACATTTAAAACATTTAACCATTGTTGATGTCTTAGAAATACCATTATTCTTGTCCATGGTGTTAACTGAACCTTTTCCTTTGAAATTACTAGCTTTTTGTCCTTCTTTTCCACACCCAAATCATCTTCCAGTTCATTTGAAAAATTCTCCTTGATTTCTATTCCCACATGATTCACATGAGGAAAAATAAACTTTCTTTCCTCTATGATCATCATGAAACTCCTTATTTCTCTTATTAATTGAGTCAAGAAACTTACCAAATTTGTGATTATTGATCATATTATGAGATTTCTGATTAGGCATAATAACGATGTTTTACCTTCCAAATCCCATTTTATTTGCTTGATCATGAAGAATATCATTCCATTGTCCATCATATTCTCCATTATTGTGAATCTTCCAGTTTCCAGCCATTTTCTAAAACCCAAAACGAATAGTGTGAGAGGAAAAAATCATAATCAAGGGGAAGTACCTTCAATATCTAACATATTAGGTTAAATTATAAGATCTTTACCATAATTCATGGACTATAACCTATACTTATACATAATCTTAGAGAAATCCCTAGACATACCTTAGAAATATCTCTAGGGATCTCACTAAAGTTTTCGCATCGTAGTTTCCAAAGGTTGACTAAACCTTTCCTATGATACCAACTGTAAAGACCCAAAGCTTGACGTACATGGAAATTACATTACTTTTTCAGAATACTTAATACATAACAAAAACAGACACACAAGGACCATAATAGTTTAGTGTATTTGGAAACTCGGAATATAATATTCAAATCGTGGTGAAAGATCTTCAACATCTCCCGTAAAGATCTTCCCCTTTTTGTTTTCTTATATAAAACCTTTCTTTAAATCCTGGGAAAAAGAAAACATAAAAAGGGTGAGCTCAAATGCTCAGCAATGGTAAACATAGAGAACATAAAACAATCCATAAACATTTGAATGCAAAAACTTGAACATAAAATCTAAACATCAAAATCTTGAACAAAGACATAAATATTAAAAGTACGTAAGGAATATATCATAAAGGAACATCAATCATGATAAAATAGAATGGGAATAAAACATTTAATTATGGAAAACCATTAATCACATGATATTATTTCCATAGTATCCAAGGCATTTCTACCAATACCATCTTAGTGGACAAAGTCTCTTTCTGAATCGAGTTCACTCCTTGTTCCAGTCCCGTATCACTGAACCAGATTAACTTACCGTTCCAGCCATGTCTATATCATGAGATATAAATATTTACCCAATGCATTGGAGGGAGATATAGGTCCCACCCATCTCACAATGAAATCATTCTTACTTGTGCCACAACATAAACATAAATCATTCATCATAACCCAAAGAATAAAATGGGTTTCATAAACATCATCTCATCATAACATAATCCATATAAAACAAATGGATATCCTTTCATCATAAGAAAAGTGAAACCATGTAAATAATCAAGACATTATACTTGAAACATACACATTTGAAATAATGTCATCTTAGATGGAAAATGGTTTTGATAAAACACTTGAAATGAATTATTGAGGAAAATATCCTTTCTTCTTCAAAATCATTTTCTTTTCACAAAATGCCTTGAAAATTTAAAAGAAAGGGATTTTGTAGAAAATAGTAATGAAATCTTGTAGATTAATATTTATGAAAATATGGAGTTATGAAACCGTAAAAATCCGTTCATGCCGTATAAGTTAAAAAACATTCTCCTCGTACTTTTAACGGAAAAGTCAAAAAGTACCACATATGGTAAACAAAAGAAAGATTCCTTCCATAATACAAAGTAAAAGTCAAATATGAGTAAACATGACTTTAAAAATACATGGAATAATATTAAACACTTTATAAAAAACATTTTTATAGACATGGATGAAAAATATAACCCCAGTAAACACTTACGTATAAGTAATCTCGGATAAAAATGAGATTGCAAAATTATCCCTTACCTTAGGTCTGATATGCTTCATACGTATCTGAACCTCCTGTATAATGATTTAAATAATTTCATTGACTTATTACAGAATCATATTCATTGTTATGGTATCATATATGGTTCACTTATGACTTTATATTACCCGTTCTTTTGTAAATTCCATGTTAAAGCAACGTTTTGGGTAAAATGTTTTATTTATCGTAGGTGATTGGACTTGTTGTTCTTGATATTATTATTAATTATATCATGATTTAATTACTTCTAGAATGTAAATCATGATTTATATATCATATATATTCAGTATATATATATATAATAGATAGATAAAATGAAATGAAATACACTATTCATGGAGACAGTAGGTCGTACGTACGCATGACCGCTGTTTTCTTTTCCTTATTGACTTGAATGGAAGTAAGTAGATGAAATATATATATATATATGTATACATAAATCCAGTAGATTAATTATGTCATATATTTCATTATTATTCATTATATATACTTTATAAGCATTCTTGAATGTTTAATCATGGAAAATGAATCTCATCGCATTCGTGGAGACGGTAGTCTGTACGTACGCACGAGCGATGATATCATTCCCATGATCGTGAAATTATAATTAAGTATATGTATAATATTTCAGAATCAATACCACTTTAAAATAATCATATATAGTTATTTATTTACACCATTATACCCATCCAAGTAAGGTGGTGGTGGAAAACATATTACACCACGACATGGAGACGGTATTCCATACGTACACATGCGCGGTGATTTCATTTTCCATAGGATGGATAGAAGATGAAATAGTATTGCTTAATATTTATAACAATGTATCAGTATATTAGTGATACTTATGTTATTAATTTATGATGAAAAAAATAAAGAAGAATAAGTAGAAGAAAAAATGAATTGGAAAGAATCGGTAAAGGATATTACCTCTTCTTTGACGCGCCTCTTCTTAACCTTTTCTTAAGGTACTAGAGTTGGTCTTTTGAGTCGCCCAGAACCTCTATAATTTTTCTAGGGAAGTTGATAACGGAAATGGGCAGGGTTAGGCCGATCTTGAATGCTCAAAATTTTGTAAAGAGAGGAGGGATGAGGTGCCCTTTTATAATGGAGGAGAGGGGCACTTTAGGAAAAAACTTAAAATATTATTTTATAATAAAGTCATATTCGGTTTATAATGGATCCAAAGTGACTTATTTCGAAGATAAAGTGGCTATAGGTCGAAATAATCTCAAAAAATAGGTTTTAGACAAGTTTAGGTTACTATTTTAACATTATCATTTAGATTTAACTCTAAGTTAAATAATTTAACTTTTACCACGTCCTCTTGTTTTCTTACACTATATGGTTAATAAACTTACTATAACAAGCAACAATAACCCCAAGTGGTTAATTATTAATATATATATCCTTATATAAGTCATTTGGCGAAACCATATATTTTTAAGAATAGAATAACAATTAATAATATAATATTTGTTTTAAAAACTATTTTATGTCAATTTTGACACTATTTGTTAATTGATTTTTGTAAAAATCATAACAGAATGATTAGTTCTAAAAAAGTTAATTAAATCAATAATAACATATCATATTAACCTATTAAATTAGTGTAATTCATAAAAAGTCTCAAATTACATTTATTTGGGTATTTATAATATCAATTATGTTAATATTTCATTAATAAGGTAATTACTGCATCATCATTGTGTCATAAATAAATTAACATATTTAGTGTCTAAAAATTATAAATAAAATACCATTATGTAGGAAAATGTTTTAGATTTATAATGAATATTTATAGTTGAATTTATCTAATGTATAACCCTATTTTAAATTTTTTTAGTTATTAAACATTGATTTTAACTCTTTTAGCTCTTCTTTAAATAAAATAATAATAAGTGTCCTAATATAATACAAGTGAACCTAAAGGGTAATATTTTATTCCTAAAGTTTTTTTGGTCGAATTACACTTATCCAATAGAATTAGGACATCTGTTAGGGTAATAATAATATCATTTTTACCCTTAATTACCCTATTTACTTTTAACCGTGGTAAAAAAAGTAAAAAGTTACTATTCACCAAAAAATATTTTTATCTTATTGAACCAAATTTTACTCATTTATATTAACCGTGTCTCTCAGATTGTCGAAATTCCACTCACAGAAGTGGTAAAATTAAGTTTTATGTAAATTTTCAAATTCTGCTAGGAGGTGGGTAAAAGACGGTGAAAAGTTCAATAAAATTTTTATATATCTAAAATTATTATAAAATGACTATAATGAATTACATTAAACTTATATAGGTCTTATGTATCAATTTTGACCTAAAATAAATTTAAATAAAATAAATAATTATTTAAATAAAAAGTCGGTTTTTAAATAGTAACCAAGTGTTTTCACTATTCATCAAAAATTGAAAGTTTTTAGAAAAATACGAAAAATTCACCCTAGGCTAATTTCAATATTCCAAATCCAAAAATGAAGTCCATTTTGAAAGATTAAATTTATAAAATTTTAAAAAGTGGGTATTAACATTCATAACGGCTAGTTTATATAATATTTTAATAACATATCGTTGTTTTGTGAAACTCAGTATTGTGTACAACACACGCTATCGTGGAAGGTCGTGATTGCATGTAAAGTAAGCCAAATCACGGTTTCTTGTAGTTCAAGATTACTTTGTTGTTGCGTATAACAAAATCCAACCATATTTCATTTATACATTGAATATATATATATATACACACTCAATGTTGAGTAGAATAACTAATATCAAACAAACTTGAAATTGTGTGAAACACGATCCAAGAATAGTGTTGCGTATACTACAAGCTAATATAGTGTTGCGTGTAATGCCCCGACCCTAGCTACCCAGAGTCGGTGCATTACTTCGTAACATTGGCATGATAAAAAAAAGATCAAGTCTCGAAAGACCGATTAGTTTAGTAGCCTTGGAAACACTAGATACATTCATAATGTTACATTACATCATAAAATGAAAAACTAAAATAACAAAGTCTCCATAGTCCACACTCATATCCTCTTCTGACTATCCCTGCAGGTCATTCATAAAATACTTCTTCACATCCTGGAAAATATTAAAACATTGAAAGGGGTGAGCTCAGATGCTCAGTAAGGATAACAATATAGCGGAAGCTTTCATAAATAAACATTAACTTTATAAGGAAATGTATAACTAAAACAAAATCCTTTTTAAACTTGAACTGCAGAAAAATATGGAAAAAGAAAAATGAAATAATGCCATTTACTTATTCAAATGGATATTCTACTAGTCGAATAACCACATGAAATATCAATAACCACTTTCATAATGATGGAATGCATAATGCCAAACTATCATAACCACGTAGCCAAGGCCTCGTGCCAAGACCACAAATAAGATTTTGTCAAGTCCTCGTGCCAAGACACTAGTTTGTCTCATGAGACCTACCGATGCATCGAGGAGCTATAGCGGGCTCCACCCATAACTTATTAAGTCCAATGCATTCCTCATATGAACAAGTTTAAACATATCATAAAACATAACATAATTTTATCACATAAAACATGCATAAAGGAAACATAACATTTCCACGTTTCAATCATAAGATATCAACACAACACATTGATATATTAAAACATTATGAAAACCATTTTTGATACCAAAATAAATGAAAGTTAAAACTTGGTATTTATTTTTCATTAGAAAAAAGTGACGGCTTGTAGAGGAAGCCGAAACTCAAATAATGGTCACGGCGGCGGAGAAGTCGTTGTCACCGCATATGTACGGAAAGAAAAACATTCCCTTTTTCGTTTATTAAAACGCTTCATATAAAAAATATTCCTTTCGAATAAACGTAAAAGTCAAATGGGTTTATACACCGTATAAAAGAAAGTTGTGTATAAAACCAAATATGCCTCAATGAAAGGAGATTGAGACGAAGTCCTTAAAAAGATCCTTTTTAAAATAACATAGATCTATTATGTGTATTCACTATATGTACACATAAAGAAAGTATAAATACAATATAGGACATAATAATATCATGACATAATTTGAAAGTAGGAGATTAACCCAAAGAATGGAAATTGGGTTAAGAAGTTCCCTTACCTTGCGCCGTGTCTTGACTCGACCGTTCTTTAACCTCCTGAATAATAAACTAGAGTTAATTTATAATTTCTTAAGAACCTTTTTCAAGTTTTTTATTCCTTTTATATCACTTATTACCATGTTATGAACATTATGTAATTATTTAAGTTATTAACGGTCGTTTTGTCGATCTTTGGTACTTGAGTCAAAAATAGACTTCTTATAATTACAAGTTGTTCATGTGGTGAAATATCCATTATATCCAGAATTATATTCATGATTTATATATCATATATATCATATATATCCATTATATACATTCATTTATAATATTACATAACATTTAGAGGTAAGAAATGGAATGCACCGTTCATGGAGACGGTAAGCCGTACGTACGCATGAACGCTACTTTCATTTCTATTTCATATTTAATGGAATAAAATCATAATATTATAAAGTTTTATTATAATTCCAGTATAATATCATATAAAATATCATTTAGTCCATCCTTTATACATCCCACATATGGCATTAACGATTCAAATCACTTTGAGAGGGCGATAGTCCGCACTTCCTAAAATGAAATTATCGCGTTTACCCATAATGGAAATCATAAAGTATGCCATAAATGAGAAATACAGAAGCATAAGGAAAACATAAACATAATATATATATCATATATGAAAATAGTTTCATAAAAATGGCCACCATTAGAGGTATTAAAAGAATATTTAACAATCATCGTTTCGTGAGGCAGTATTTCGCCACCCACAGAAACAGTATGTTCTTTAACCGTTAGATGAAGGTGTGTATAAGTGCAAACCAAATACTTATCATAAAAACATCCTAGTATATTTTAGATACTGGTGTTGTTACAAAATAAAGGAATAAAAATAGTTTAAGGGGTTGGAGAAGCTAAATAACACAAAACAACATTAGAGAAGACAATACCTAAAAATCGGGTAACTCTTTTGATTTGAGCCAAAGGATTCTTTGGGAAGAATTATTCCCAAAGTGAGGCTTCTAGGAGTAAGTGAGGGGAGTTGGGAGAGTATTTGGGCAGAGGTTGGCCGAGCCAAAAGGCTTTGAAAGTGTGATTAAGGTGGTAGTGGTGGGGGCCTTTTATAAGTGGAGAGGAGGGGCACTCTTGGAAAGTAATGAAATGTTACTTTATTATACAATGATTTTCGGATTCTAAAGGTCCCACACTTCTATAATTCGAGGATATGGTGATAAGGGTTCGAAATATACCCATCCAATAGGCTTTGGACAAGTGTAAGCCTTGGATTTTACATTATCTTTTCATTTTATTTAAATCGTTAATTAATTAGGTAATCGCTGCATCATCATGGTGTCATAAATAATTTAATTTGTTTAATGTCTAAAAATTATAAAAAAATTATCATGATGTGGGAAATCTTTTTATATTTATTATTAATATTTATAGTCAAAAATATGACTTGTATAACCCCATTTAAAAATTATTTTAGTAAAACAACTTATGTTTGTGACATTTTTATTTTAACTTTAAATAAAAGTTATTTATGTCATTTTCCAACCAAAGTTGCTCCATAGGGTCCCCAAGTTGACCCATGGATTTTCTTGGTCGGCCATGACTCATAAAAGAGGGGTAGGATAAGTTTCAATGTCATTTCATATTTTTATAATATCATTTTTACCTTAAATTTCACTAATTACCTTTAATCGCGATTAATTAATCTTAAAAGTTACTATTCACCAAAAAATTATTTTAATCCCATTGAACCACATTTTACTTCCTAATGACAACCATGTATGTAGGATTTTTGAAAATCAAATCACAGATGTGGTAATGTTTCATTTAAACGAAAAATCAGTTTTTTTAACTACCACTTAGTGGTTTCACTATTCATCAAAAATTGAAGTTTTTCAGAACAATGCCAAAATTTCACCTTAAGCTATAATTGATATTCCGAATCCAAAAATGATGTCTATTTTAAAAAATTCCAAACTTATAAGTTGCATTAATTAATTTTATAATTAATTCCCGCTGTCACAACAAATAGCATGTTTTTAAGAAACAATATATATCAAAAGATTGACAATTCTCTATGTCCAATTTCAAAGTGAAATTAATTCTAATGAACACCATTGGATAAAATGGTAAAAATATATTCTAATTATAGTTTAAAACCACTCAATAGTATAATTTATCACTATAAATTATTTTGATTAAAAAAGTTGTTTTAAGTATTTTTCACTATTCATAAAAAAATAGAAGTTCTCAGAAAATTACAAAAAATTCAACTTAGGATAATTTTGATATTACGAATACAAAAATGAAGTCCATTTTGAAATATAAAATCTCTATAATTTTAAAAAGTGGGTATTAATATTCATAACAACTACTTTTGATTAGTCGCGGTGTGTTAGAACTCGAACTTGCGTACAATGCAAGCTATTGCATTATTGAAAGAGAAGTGTATCATGAAAGATCGGGGTGTTACATTCTCCCCTCCTTCAATAAATTGTGTCCTCGCAATTTGAAATTTTTCTTTGAAAATAAAAGGTTGAAAATAGAAAATACCTTTGTGGAAAACCCACATCGGAAATAATGTTAATAAAAATATCACATTAAAAGAAAGAAAGATAAGTACAAAGGTCACCCGAGATAGCCCATACTAGGATTCTATGAAAATATGATTATGGAGGAGAAAAAAACCATCAAGGTTTAATGGAGAGTTGTAGAAATCAGAATTAGGATAAAGTTAACCACAAGAAAATAACAAACTTGTGATTGGTTAAACGTTCATTGAATCCCGAGTTGGAAAAGTTAACCGGAAACATTTTTGTTTTAAGTTAAATTTTATAATGTTGAGGAATTTATTTAGAAGATTCACTAAGAACTTAAGGGAATATACATACTTGTCATGTAGACTTTCATTCATTAATAAATTTTTACCACAAACCCATGTTACACTCTAAAATGTAATAGAACTCAAAAATATTCTATTTATCCTAATTGTATAAGGTTCCAAATATTAACACATACCATTTAGATTAGTAAAACTATTTTGTAATAACCAGGGACTTCCTATAGTCTAGTGGTAGGTAATAAAGGCCTATCGCACTATGGTTGTGGGTTCGATTCCTGCAGCTTTGTCCGACGCGACGGGTTATGCCCCACCCTGCAGGTTATCCTTTTCCTAAAACTATAGTATTATAATATTCCAAAAATAATATTCAGAAATGTTTTAACCCTAAACAATACTATCCAAAGATCAACTTAATCCATTCCAACCTTTATAGTTATCCAAAATACCTCAGTCCAGGCTTTCTCTAAAAGGTCTCTAAATTCCAAAATCAATTGCAACATTAGATTCCCCAAACAAATTAAGGTTTCCCTTATTGTCACATACTGAAAATATGATTACCTTCATCATATTAAAACCTTAATGAAAACAACAAGTACTGTAGTACAATCCTTCAATATATATCACATTATTCTAATAACTAGAATATAATCCATGAGTCCAAAAGCACCAATACATTAATTATTCTGCTTCAACTGTAGTCACAACATAAGACTGGCCTTGATCCCTTGGCCTTTTCTGAGGTAAGTTTCCCTGACGCTTAGGACATTCATTTGCATAATGACCCATTTCTCCACAATTGTAGCACTCAACATTGATAGCCTCTTTCTTTCCATTACAATCACGAGCTTGGTGGCCTTTTTCTCCACATTTATAACAAACTCCCATTCCTTTTAGGCAAGTACCAGGGTGATTCTTCCCACAATTATCACATAATTGAAAATCCTTCTTTCCGTTTTTCCCTTTATCTATCTCTTGTTCCACCGTTCTCTTCTTATCTTGCTTTACTTTGTTGTCACATGACTTAGAGAATTCTTTTTCTGTCTTGATAGCACACGAGACAATATCTTCGTACGATTAGAAGGTTTGTGAGACTAATTCTCGACGAAGAAATGGTTTTAACCCATCAAAGAAATGATCAATCTTACTTTTTGGGTTACGTATATAATCTACAACATGCCTCGCTAACCTTGTAAAGTTAGCCTCATACTTTGCGACATTCTCATCCTCCTTCTGCCTCAAACTAAGAAATTGACTTTCCATATATGCTCGATGGTTATGTGGAAAGTATTTTTCTAAGAAAATTTCCTTAAACTCCATCCACTCCATACTTGATACTTCTTCATCTTCTTTTGTGTTTTGAATCAGCGACCACCATTGATTGGAATCTCCAGTGAGGCGGTAAACTGCCATGATAACCTTCTCCCTTTCGCTACACCCCAAGGCGTAGAATATTTTCTCTAAGGAGTTTATCCATTGCTCAGCAACTAATGGATTTGTACCCCCATTAAATGTTGGCGGTTGTTGCCTCATGAAGCGGTTTAACATTGATCCTACACGTTGCGGATCAGGGTGCTCCATACGAGTAAGGTTATTATTCATAACCTGAGTGAGTTGTCCCAGTATGGTAATAAGTTGATTAGCACCAGTTCAATCTCCAGATCCACAATAATTATCTTGAGAAGGAGGGAAATCCCTACACAGAGTGCGTGTATTGATACAGTTTACATTCCTTCCACTAGGCGCCATTTCTAAACAATGGAATAAACTAGATTAGTTTATGAATCAAAATACATAATTCCATATTTGTAAAATACTTAACATAAATTGAACTATTTATGGATATAATCCATAAAAATGTTTTCTTTGAGTAAGTATATACTCATAACCCTTCATAGTGGTTTGTAAAGAAAAAGAGAATTATGCTAAGCATATCCCCCAGGAGTGTCATAACCAAGAGTGCAGCAAGGCCCGTTTTCGTGCACCAGTTCTCGTTCGAGTCTAGCTCAAAGCGGTATTTTCGGGTTTTACCCCTAGGTACATCTGTGTCAGATCCGCCTCTACCTGCTCGTATCCAGACAGGGATGTATTGCTCGGAAAACTCACAAAATCTCTACAACAACAAAATTCTAGGAAGTTCTTCTATACTAATCCTCAAAGTCTATCTCTGGGCTATGTGCTCTAATCAGATTTTATCTAAATCTAGCTTCCAAGGTTAGTACTAAACTGCCTATGATACCAACTGTAACGCCCCGACCCCAGCTACCCAGAGTCGGTGCATTACTTTGTAACATTGGTATGATCAAAAAGAGATCAAGTCTCGAAAGACCGATTAGTTTAGTAGCCTTGGAAACACTAGATACATTCATAATGTTACATTACATCATAAAGTGAAAAACTACAATAACAAAGTCTCCATAGTCCACACTCTTATCCTCTTCTGACTATCCCTGCAGGTCATTCATAAAATACTTCTTCACATCCTGGAAAATATTAAAACATTGAAAGGGGTGAGCTTAGACGCTCAGTAAGGATAACAATATAGCGGAAGCTTTCATAAATAAACATTAACATTTAAGGCAATGTATAACTAAAACAAAAGCCTTTTTAAACTTGAACTTCAGCAAAATATGGCAAAAGCAAAATTAAATAATGCCATTTACTTATTCAAATGGATATTATACTGGTCGAATAACCACATGAAATATCAATAACCACTTTCATAATGATGGAATGCATAATGCTAGACTATCATAACCACGTAGCCAAGGCCTCGTGCCAAGACTACAAATAAGATTTTGTCAAGGCCTCGTGCCAAGACACTAGTTTGTCTCATGAGACCTACCGATGCATCGAGAAGCTATAGCGGGCTCTACTCGTCACTTATTAAGTCCAATGCATTCCTCATATGACCAGGTTAAAACATATCATAAACCATAACATAATTGTATCACATAAAACATGCATAAAGGAAACATAACATTTCCATGTTTCAATCACAAGATATCAACCCAACACATTGATATATTAAAACATTATCAAAACCATTTTTGATACCAAAATAAATGAAAGTTAAAACTTGGTATTTATTTTTCATTAGAAAAAAGTGATGGCTTGTAGAGGAAGCCGAAACTCAAATAATGGTCACGGCGGTGGAGAAGTCGTTGTCGCTGCATATGTACGGAAAGAAAAACATTCCCTTTTGTCGTTTAGTAAAATGCATCGTATAAAAAATATTCCTTTCGAATAAACGTAAAATTCAAAGGGGTTTATACACCGTATAAAATAAAGTTGTGTATAAAACCAAATATGCCTCAATGAAAGGAGATTGAGACGAAGTCCTTAAAAAGATCATTTTTAAAATAACATAGATCTATTATGTGTATTCACTATATGTACACATAAAGAAAGTATAAATACAAGATAGGACATAATAATATCATGATATAATTTGAAAGTAGGAGATTAACCCAAAGAATGGAAATTGGGTTAAGAAGTTCCCTTACCTTGCGTCCGGTCTTGACTCGACCATTCTTTAACCTCCTGGATAATAAACTAGAGTTAATTTATAATTACTTAAGAACATTTTTCAAGTTTTTTATTCCTTTTATATCACTTATTACCATGTTATGAACATTATGTAATTATTTAAGTTAATAACGGTCGTTTTGTCGATCTTTGGTATTTGAGTCAAAAATAGACTTCTTATAATTACAAGTTGTTCATGTGGTGAAATATCCATTATATCCAGAATTATATTCATGATGTATATATAATATATATAATATATATCCAGTATATACATTCATTTATAATATTACGTAACATTTAGAGGTAAGAAATGAAATGCACCGTTCATGGAGACGGTAAGCCGTACGTACGCATGAATGCTACTTTCATTTCTATTTCGTATTTAATGGAATGAAATCATAATAGTATAAAGGTTTATTATAATTCCAGTATAATATCATATAAAATATCATTTAATTCATCCTTTATACATCCCACATATGGCATTAACGATTCAAATCACTTTGAGGGGGCGGTAGTCCGCACATCCTAAAATGAAATTATCGCGTTTACCCATAATGGAAATCATAAAGTATGCCATAAATGAGAAATATAGAAGCATAAATAAAACATAAACATAATATATATATCATATATGAAAATAGTTTCATCAAAATGGCCACCATTAGAGGTGTTAAAAGAATATTGAACAATCATCATTTCGTGAGGCAGTATTTCGCCACCCACAGAAACAGTATGTTCTTTAACCATTAGACGAAGTTGTGTGTAAGTTTAAACCAAATACTTATCATAACAACATCCTAATATATTGTATATACTGTTGTTGTTACAAAATAAAGGAATAAAAAGAGTTTAAGGGGTTGGAGAAGCTAAATAAAACAGAACAACATTAGAGAAGACATTACCTAAAAATCGGGTAACTCTTTTGATTTGAACCAAAGGCTTCCTTGGGAAGAATTATGCCCAAAGTGAGGCTTCTAGGAGTAAGTGAGGGAAGTTGGGAGAGTATTTGGGAAGAGTTTTGCCGAGCCAAAAGGCTTTGAAAGTGTGAGTAAGGTGGTAGTGGTGGGGGCCTTTTATAAGTGGAGAGGAGGGGTACTCTTGGAAAGTAATGAAATGTTACTTTATTATACAATGCTTTTCGGATTCTAAAGGTCCCACACTTCTATAATTCGAGGATACGGTGATAAGGGTTAGAAATATACCCATCCAATAGGCTTTGGACAAGTGTAAGCCTTGGATTTTACATTATCTTTTCATTTTATTTAAATCATTAATTAATGAGGTAATCGCTGCATCATCATGGTGTCATAAATAATTTAATTTATTTAATGTCTAAAAATTATAAAAAATTTATCATGATGTGGGAAATATTTTTAGATTTCTAATGAATATTTATAGTAAAAAATATGGCTTGTATAACTCCATTTAAAAATTATTTTAGTAAAACAACTTATGTTTGTGACATTTTTATTTTAACTTTAAATAAAAGTTATTTATGTCATTTTCCAACCAAAGTGGCTCCATGGGGTCCCCAAGATGACCCATGGATTTTATTGGTCGTCCATGACTCATCCAATAGGGTTAGGACAAGTGTAAAGGTCATTTCATATTTTTATAATATCATTTTTACCTTAAATTTCACTAATTACCTTTAATCACGATTAATTAAACTTAAAAGTTACTATTCACCAAAAAATTGTTCTAATCCCATTAAACCACATTTTACTTCATAATGACAACCATGTATGTCAGATTTTTGAAAATCAAATCACAGAAGTGGTAATGTTTCATTTAAATGAAAAATCAGTTTTTTTAACTACCACTTAGTGGTTTCACTATTCATCAAAAATTGAAGTTTTTCAGAACAATGCCAAAATTTCACCCTAAGCTATAATTGATATTCCGAATCCAAAAATGATGTCTATTTTAAAAAATTCCAAACATATAAGTTGAATTAATTAATTTTATAATTAATTCCCGCTGTCACAACAAATAGCGTGTTTTTAAGGAACAATATATATCAAAAGATTGACAATTGTTTATGTCCAATTTCAAAGTGAAATTAATTATAATGAACACCATTGGATAAAATGGTAAAAATATATTCTAATTATAGTTTAAAACCACTCAATAGTATAATTTATCACTATAAATTATTTTGATTAAAAAATTTGTTTTAAGTATTTTTCACTATTCATAAAAAAATGGAAGTTCTCAGAAAATTACAAAAAATTAAACTTAGGATAATTTCGATATTACGAATACAAAAATGAAGTCCATTTTGAAATAAAAAATCTCTATAATTTTAAAAAGTGGGTATTACTATTCATAACAGCTACTTTTGATTAGTCGCGGTGTGTTAGAACTCGAACTTGCGTACAATGCAAGCTATTGAATTATTGAAAGAGAAGTGTATCATGAAAGATCGGGGTGTTACATTGCATATAGCGCAAGATAATATTGTTTTAGAGTACAACAAAAGAAATCAAAGAAATTAAAAAGAATAATTCTCATAAAATCTCAGGTTGTTAGAAGATCAATGACGCAGAAAGCTGGGGAGGGGCAGTTCAAGTGGGTTGGGCCTACGAGTCATGTATTCGGCATGGTATGCTTCTGGGCCATCGGGTCATGTATTGCAGGTTTTTCGGGCCTTGGGACTTGGGCCTACAGGTCATGTACGGGTTCCCCTTCAACCCTTAAAAGGGGGATTATCCATAATCAAATAAAAAATAAGGCCTTAGGGCCATTCAGGCAGGCAGTTTATAAGGCCTCATTACTGCTATAAAGATATTCCAATAGAAACTATAACCTCTAAGAGTCTGGCCACGCTTTCGGCACAAGTGTGGGATCACTGAGTCTTCTCCAGTGGGAGTCTCCAAGTGCAAGTGTCGACCCAAGGGATAAATCAGAATATCAATATCTCGAACAAGATAAGTGGCAAGAAATGAATTACTAGAACATGTGTCTATAAGTACTATAGCTAAGGTAGAAAAGACATAGATTGTACCTCAAATCATTCCTGAAGCCTCTAGTTCATAAGCTTCAACTACATGTATCCATACATGTCCATGTCCTCCATCTCTTTGAGCCTATTGTGGACCACCTAGTGGTGGTGGTGGTAAAAATTCAAATTTCCTACCACCTCCTATTGCTCTCCCAACTCCTCTTCCACATCTGCTTACTTGTGAACCTGCCTGCTCCTACCACTGCCTCTACCTTGGCAGCCCATCTATGGTTTCTCTATCATCTTTATAGTAGTTTATACAATATCATGCTAGATGTCCCCTACTATCACAAGAGTAGCACCGCCTCTCCCTGGGCTGACTGGATCCACACTGTGAGCCCTGAACCAAAGACCATCTATCCTAGGACCTACTTATAAAATGTCACACATGTCTTGGTCCCTGAGACAAAAGTTGTCTCCCGACTTATGAGTTCTCTTCTCCTGTATTCCCACTACTAAAAAAAACTGGTTGTATTTTATCATCCAAGAAACTCTCTATTACAAAATATCACTCTAGGACCCCGACATATATATAATTTCATTGAGGGATAACATTTTTCTGAATGTCTCTATGTAAACCTCATTAAAAGTTCGATCCTAGAATAACTTGTCACAAACCATATCCATCAATTAAATGGATATGTTGGTAAACCTTGATGAATACTCATCTATTGTGGTACTTCCCTACTGAAGATATAGAATCTCCTGGATATGTACAACCATCAGCATAGTTGGTGAGAACATCTCTTTGAAAAGGTGCTCAAAATCTATCTGCACAAAAGTTGCCTCATCATAATATTGGTCTACTAACCCCAACCATCTCCCTACTAAGCTATGGAGAAGGATATCTACTAGGACCATCATCTAATCTAATGGTGTCCTAACCAGACAAAAAACATAGGTCACTGCATTAATCCAGTCCTCAGCCACCTAAGCATCAGGCTCACCTAGAAACATAAGGGGTCTCTGCCGCTGAAAATTGTGAAGTTTTCAAAGCTTACACACCTTAGAAGCTAGTACTATGGGCACCATGTGCTATTCTATGGGTGGTGGTATAGATAGTACACCACATGGAGGTAACATCTTGGGAACTGGTCTATGTATCAATGCCTCGTCACTAAGGGGATCATCCCCATGACCATGATGTTGAATCCTAGCTAGCATACATCATAGAGGCATCTTGAAATAAACAAGATGTACCACATTCAATGAGTATATCTAGAGAGATGAATCAAGAAGGACATGGAAACCAAAACCCATTCCTATATGATGCATGTACCATTTTTTCCTACAACCAATTTTCTCATGTACTGAGACAAATAGTAAGTGATCGTAGTCCTAGTGTATGGATATTTCAATCGTCGCACCAACACTGGAGTCCCTGTCCTGAAATCCAAACTTAAAGCACTTAACATTGTTTCCCTAAACCAATCTCACAGACTTTGGTCCAAAAGTATAACTGAACGCTCTAATACCACTCTGTTATGACCCATCCCAATGGGTCTTGTGTCACGACTCCCCAAGCCCAACTCTAATAGGACAGGGGCTGGAGACTAGCACCAAGTAGTCATATCACTGACATAGGAGATCTTAGCCTAAGTACCTGTAAGAATTCCCACATATCTAAGCCTATAAAATGATGAAATGTAAAAACAACTGAATGGACATGCAGGAATACATCTAAATCCCACAAACAGGGTATGACAGGAAGTAAATGAAAGTAAACAGTTCTAAATACAATCCACCACAAAATTCTATAACACAAGTCCAACCTGAAAGAAAACTAGGATTGCATTCAGAATACCAGAAGAACACACCTCAGACTGTTTGGTCTCACTAAGTACTACCTGGTCCTGGTCTGTCAAGAACTTTGTCAAAAGGTTGATCATCTTCACAATACATGACATGTGTGGGAAAATCCCGTGTAGGAATGAGTATAACAATACTTAATAGGAAACCCTGAAACCAGAAAGTATACAACAAAGGAAATACATTCATCTCTACATAGGTATATGTCTACAGAACATATAACAATAATATCTAGATATATTCAACAAAGACACACAGTCTGAAGGTAATTCAAAACTTTAGTATACCAGCCTAGAATTCTATATTTAATTTTCCACATATAACTCATATAGGATAACATAATTTTGAGTCTAATAGCATTGATGACTTCCATTTGAGAGGTAATGCTCGTTGGGTCTCACCATTATAAGTACAGGCTGATAGTATGAAGAGAATATGATACACATATGAGGATCACTTCTAAGTCTATTGGGTGATAATAACAGATAAATTTGGATTAACCCACTAAGTAAAGGATCGGCACTCATGTACTATTGGTCATGATGATACCAAGAACTCCACTTAGGGGACAAAGATGAATAGAGGATCTCACTCTGGGCCTCACGGAGGGATTCCAATGACTCTATCCAAGAAGTCCTTCTAAAGGGATCATTGTCCTAGGAGTAAGAGATGATTTCATACTAACCCTTAAGGAAAAGATAAGGGGAACAAACCCTAATGAAACTTATCTAAGATACAGAGTAAAGGGGATTCAATCCATGTATAATATATTACACAACATGTGGTAGGGGTCACATGCCATGTCCCGTGACCCCAGGTCCTACTCGTGTAAACAACCCATGTCTCAAATCATGTTTTTGTAAAAGTAAATAGCATGTAGGTTGTCCATGTAGTCTACCCATGTGCTAGTACATGTCTTATCTCATGTACTTGTGACTGTGTACTAGTACACAACTTAGCCTGTGTACTTGGTACAAGCCATGTTTGTGTAGGAGAGTACATGATGTGTAGGCTTCCTGTGTACTCCACCCTATGTTTGTGTACCCTCTGAGGTATGTGTTGAGTTTACCAGGGAGATACCACATGTCACGTGATAGGGGTCACATGTTGTGTGATACTTATCTTTCTCTGAAAACCTAATCCGCCACACAGGGGGGCCCACATGGTGTGTATATTTAGTTAACATGCTGTGTAACGTGAGATTTTCTAGGAATCTGGATCTGGTTTCGCATGTCCTATTCATTCCTTTAGACTTTAATATAGTGATTCAATCACTAAAAAAACATATATCTAGCCTCATGGATTCATGCCATCATTGATTAACATGTTTCAGGCCTTTGATCTACTCGAAAAATGGGATTTTTCATTGTTCTTGATTGCGTACTGAAGAGAAAAAATTTGGATAGCTACACCATCTGATCTGATGTCATCTTCAAAATCACACCACCATCATTTCATTCTGATCTTTGATCTACAATATCAGATCATTTCACTAAGAAACAGATTCCCAATGATTGATTGATCAGGATATATTGAAACATGGTCCATGCGAAGAACGCCCATGATGAATGCATAATCGAGGGAGAAAAGCATGCGAAAAATAAAGAGGAACAAACCATGATAGATGTTCATGTTGACCTAGATCTATTTCCATGATAATAACAATTAATAACTAAAAATAACAAAATAATTCTCCGAAAACCCGATTAATCTAACCCATCCCGCAAGACGACCGAACCGTAGATCAATCTGTTCGTTGATTGATTCAAGTTCATCATAGAAGTCAAGAACTAAGAATGAATCCAATAAAAAAACATCCAACCTTGATTTAGATCAATCACTAGTAAATAAAAATGTGTTTTTGTAGTCATTGGCGAGATCCTTGTATTTCGTCCTGTTCTAGTCGTCGATCCTCAATTTGGTCATCATCCACCAACAGAATCTCATTCCACACTCTCCAATAGATCTCCAATAATTTGTAGGGTTATGTGGATAACCTTGAAAATTTTCCATAAGTGTGTATTTAAAAAGAGGTAATTAGTTCACTGCATTTACAAACAAGTAAAATAATTTATTTAATTATTTTATTCATTTTATGCCCGATATGAATTTTCCACAAATGACATGCGCTAACCAAGGTTATGTTGCACCAAGGGTAAGCCTCACGTTCTAAACTCAATGGTTCCCTCAAATTTTTTTATATGAACATCCTTTTAGAAGTTATTCCACTTTTTCTAGAAAACTTTATGTGCACGCTATTTAATATATCTAATATATTTCAAACATTTATTTCGGGCACACCGAGCCTCAAAATCGCATGTTGCCTCAGTACCTGGTCTTGAAAATATTCCATTAATTATCCAAAAATAATATATAGAAAATTGGATTCATTAGAAATGCTCCCAGTCTCCAATGTGTGTTCTACAGACATAGGAAAAAGAGACTACATGTCATGTAACCCAATACATGTTGTGTATTATATTGCAGACTATGTGCTCAATTTGATGCGGGGAGAATAATTGATTATATAATTAAACATATTCACATGTTTTTTGTGTTAAATTTATCTCATAGTACATGTCATGTCATTGGATTGATAATTATATATTGAATTAATTTCCATATTAAATTTTAAGACTAACATTTATGTATGGTCTTTTCTTATAATGTATTCTACTCACATCAAGAAAATCACATACAATGTAAATCACATGTGTTTCATGTGTCATTTTTTTTACAATACACACCATGTAATTACCTATTATTCAATATGTGTTGGATTCCAAGGGAAATAATAAGCACAAGGATCATGTCATGTAGTTTAGGATAGTACATGTCATTGCCTCCACGTATACTTATGTGCTTCATTAATTTTAATTGAGATAAATTTATTTAATTTGTTTCAAATTATGGATGATGGAAGTTAAAGGATTCCCATATGGTATCAAGATAAATTTAATTAATTAGATTAATTCATGGTGTTTTATATTTATTAAAGATCAATTGATGGATAAATTGAAAATTTATGTTTGTTTCATGTTGTGTGGATGGTCATGATATTAGACCAACCCAGTATGTTATTGGTTTATTTTAATTTATTATGATTAAATTAAAATTTATGGCCTATAATTCATCTCATCCTATTTATTATGTAAGGGCCTACATGCCCATAGTTTCTTTTATGTAAACCCCTTTTATATAAATCATTACATCACCTCACTTTAATGTGAGTAAAATATTATATAAGGATGGTTCTCTAAGATGAGAAGAGGCAGTTCATGTCTAAGAGCTAAGGAAAAACCAATCAAGGTGATACATAGGAGCCAAGGTGAAATGATACAACATAAAACAAGCTATGGTTCAAGGTTTTTACCCCTAGGATCAAGGGTTAGTTGATCATTCGATAGATAAACTAACCATTAGATAATATCATGATCATGCCACTTATATTTTATTTCTATCAGTTGCATGATTAAATATTTATGTTTGTGGATGTTGTGCAGTCACTTAATAAATGAATTAATAAGCATGACAGATGAAATAAAATAAAATCGGATTATGTGTAAAATTTATCATACATGGTTAATCCCTTAAGCAAAATCCACTTAATATTATCAAGGAATGTGATAAGATAAAATGGGATTTTATGCATAAGGATAAAAAACCATCAACTAAAATATTAAGTCATTATAGACTTCCATTACTTAAGTTAAGAGTCAAACCCATAGTTTAAAGTGCTTTATTGTACCAAGTTAGGGTGATTTCAATTATCAAGGAACTTTTATCTTAAAGTTTAGGGTTGAATTAAGTTAGTTCACATTAAGGGTTGAATGTCCAAGTAAGACTTGGTGTAACTGAGAGGCAAGGGTTGAGGAAATATTTATTTAGGATTTCGGGATTGGGGAGTCCACTCAACAAATAGAGGAACTATGAATTAATATAGTTATAAAGTTACACCTACCTAAAACCCTTCAATTAACTTGTCATACACAAGTATTGGTTATCAAAATGGAATATGGTTCCTTACCACTAGAATATCGATACTACTGGATATTCCAAAACTAATGGTGAGGGTTATTAGGTTTCAAAAAAATAGTGTGATATTAATAATATTTAATTTTACTATTTTGATTTCATAATAAATAAATTACTAATTATCTTCTATTAATTTGTAGAAACAGAAAATAACATAAATTCAACAATATCACCATGATCCTTACTAGATAATGATAACCTTATCAATAGTATGAATTTCCAAGAATGGTATAGGCGCTTATACGTTATACTACACCATGAACAGAAATTATACATACTAGAAACCCTACTTCTTGAGCCGTTTACCAAAGAGTCTAGTGAGGAACAAGTATCTCTATACTTGAAACATGTTAATGGTGAAATGGATGTCCAGTGTTTCATTCTATCCTCTATGTCTTGTGATACTCTAAATCAATATGAGGATATGGATGCATATAGAATCATTATCTCCTTCATAATTTTATTGTGAAATAGTGAGAAATGATACATATGAGACCTACAATGCATTATTCATGTAAAATTTTGGAGATTCGGTGCCGGTTGGGCCACATGTAGTCAAGATGATTGGATACATATACTTCTTATACATCTTGGGGTTTAAGATCCCTGATGAGTTGTGCATAGATATCATTCTGTCCTCACTACCTAAAATCTTCTCCTATTTTATTATGAATTATAATATGGGTAATAGAGAGAAGACTCTTTTAGAACTTCTTACTCTTATTTTCTAAGTTAATAAATACACGAGGCATGAAAAACCCATCATCCTTATAATGGATAAGAATAGAAAGAACAAGGTAAAGGGTTTGGAGACTCATTCTAAGTCTAATGATTCAAAGCATTGTCCTTCCAACAAGAAGAAGATCAAGAGTCAAGAAAAGGAATAGAATGTGGTATGTTTTTCATGTGGAAAGTAATCCCACTGGAAGAGGAACTACACCTAGGCAAAGAATCAAGGGGAAGCATCAGATGGGTTTTTTATCATGTGTAATATTTTTATATCAAAAATTTGGATATTAGATACTACATGTGGTGCTTACATTTGTATCCAAATATAGGAACTAAGTAGATTTCAGAAGGTTTCCAGAGGAGAGGTAGATCTATGAGTTGTAAATAGAGAAATTATGGTTGTTGTAGCCATTGAAGACTAACACCTCGCATTGCCAATAGGAATTACTTTGTTTTTAATTAACTATTATTATGTTCCAAGAATTACCAAGAACATCATTTATATATCTTTTTTAAACATGGATGGATTTATTTTCAGTTTTTGAAATAAGAGTTGTTACTTTTATAAAGATAGAATATTTTATGGTATGAAAAAAATGAATAATAGTGTTTTTATGTGAAATTATGAAAACCAAATATTAGAAATTGATAACAAATCAAATTCATGTGACTCATTTAACACCTATTTTTGGCATCGATGTCTTGGTCACATAAATGAACAGTGTTTGAAAAAGATCTATTAAGATGGTTATTTAGAGTCTTTTAAGCTTAAACCACTTGAATGACTTCATGCTTTTTTATAAGGAAATATGATCAAACCACTATTTTGTGGTCAAGGTGAAAGGGACATAGAACTTCTAGAATTGGTACATAATGATGTGTGCAGAACTTTTCAAGTAGAAGTTAGAGGTGGGTTCTCATACTTTAGTACTTTTTCTTATAAATTGAGTAGGTACGATTATATTTACTTAATGAGGTATAATTCTGAATCCTTTGAGAAGTTTTAGGACTTCATGAATTAAGTTTAGAATCAATATGGTAATAAGATAAAGAAGCCTTTATCAGATTGAGGTGGTGAATATCTTGGCTAAGAGTTTATCAAAATTCTATAGGATTATGAGATTTTATCTCAACTCACTGTGCCTTATACATTATAGCGGAATGGTGTTGATGAAAGGAGGAATCGTACCTTACTGGATATGGTAAGGATAATGATGATTCATTCATGTATTCCATTATCCTTTTGGGGATATGTATTACACACAACAACATGCATACTAAACCAGGTACCAAATAAAGTAGAAAATAGTATTCCCTTTGAGTTATGGAGTGGAAAGAAACTCATTTTTCACATGTTCATGCATGGGGTGTGATCTTTTTATTAAGTCTAGCTCAATTAACAAAATATCACCCCATGGAATAAAGTGTATCTTTGTAGGTTATCCTAAGGAAACAAGGGGTATACAACCCTTTGTACAAGAAAGCTATTATCACAAGTCATGTCATCTTTCTTGAGATGGATCACATACTCAATAAGTATAGTGGGAGAAAGATTTAATTTAATGAATTTGATGCTAAAGATACACAAGAGTTGGTACAAGAAAAAATTCTATAGGACCCTGAGGAAGAAGTTGTTCCTAAAACACAAGTACTATGTAGGAGCACTAAAGAGGTCAGAGAACCAGAAAGATATGGTTTTTTATTCATAAATTTTGGTAACTCAATATTGATTAAAAATAATTAACCACTCACCTAAAAGGAGGAAATAGAGATATCAGAATCTACAAGATAGAAAGAAGACATGAATTAAAAGATGGATTCTATGTATCAAACCCATGTTTTGGTTCTGGCCGATCCACCAATTGATGTAAAATCCATTAGTTGTAAATGGTTATTCAAGGTAAAAATAGACATGGAATGTAAATAAAAGACTTATAAAGTATTTATAGTGGATAAAGGTCTTAGACAACATAAAGTAATTGACTATGAAAAAATATTTTCTCCAATTTATATCCATCAAAAAAATTTCTTTTCATAACAGCTTACCATGACTATGAGATTGGAATATGGATGTAAAAACTTCCTTACTTAATGAGATCCTTTATGAGGATGTATATATGACAAAACGAGATGGTTTTTTGACTCCACAAAATTCCAAAAAGGTATAAAAGTTGAAGAGATCCATTTCTGAATTAAAGAAATCATCCAGGTAATGGATATTTAGTTTGATGAAACTATAAAAGAGTTTGGTTTTATTAAGAATGAATTTGATGCATGTGTTTACAAGTGGTTTAGTGGGAGTGTGGTCATTTTTATAGTGTTATATATTTATTTCATATTACTAATTAGAAAAAAAATTCCATCATTATAATTGGTTAAGGTTTGGTTGATAAAGTGATCCTCCATGAAGTACATTGGTGAAGCAGCCTATATTCTAGAGATCAAGCCCCTGAATGATGGATCTAAGAGGCTTCTTGGACTAACTAAAAGTAAATACATTGTCCAGATACTGAATAGGTTCAGTATGGAACAATATAAATGGGAATTTTTTCCAGTTTTACACACTATACATCATTCCAAGAAAATGTGTCCTCATACACAAGAGGAAATAGAGAGAATGAGTAAGATCCCATACACATATATGATAAGATATATCATCAATGTCATGTTACATATTATGTTCAACATTTTCTATGATTTTTTAATAGTAGGAATATATCAATCTAATCCAAGTGAACTGCATTGGACTATTGTTAAGGATATCCTTAAGTGTCTAATAATAACTAAGGATATGTTCCTCATGTATGGAGGAGATAAAGATATATTCATCAGGGATTATATATATTCTTTCTTTTAGACATATAAAAATGATCGGAATTCATATTCGGGATATGTATTTTGTCATAATATAGGAGTTGTGAACTGGAAGAGTTCAAAACAGCAAGTTTTCATTGACTCTATAGTGGAGTCTGAGTATATTGTCACTTTTGATGCATCCAAGGAAGTATTATATATTTGAGACTTTTTTCAAGAGCTTGATGAGATGCCTAGAAGTCAAGATCCTATCATGGTTTACTGTAATAACATTTCAATGATGGCTCTTTCCAATGATACAAGGTTATATCAAAGGAAAAAGCATATACTTCAGAATGTTTAACTCTTGAGGGACTTTTATCAATGAGGTTAAGTTTTAGTGAGTAGATTATATGCATATGAAAACATGGTGGACCCCTTAAAATGGCTCTATCTCAATAGAGGCATGAGTTTCCTGTGAGAGCTAGTCGACTCAAGGTTATTAATATTTGGTTCATGTTCAAGTGGGAGTCTATTGAGGTTGGTGCCCTATAATAAAATTCTAAGTAATTGATTACATGTATTCATTATCTTAAATATTAATTAAGTTTCCTATCATGTCATCAGTTCACATCTTCATGAAATTTTTGTGTGATAATTTCCCAGTAATATATGTCACACTGAAATTCCATAGAATTTCCTCTTTATGATGAGAACCAAGAGGTCCTGCAATAATATTCTTGAATATATTTTCTATAACTGGATGATATAATTTTATGGGACAAAGAAAATATTGGATATCTGGGGTGGAGACTCAAAGGGATTTAAGGAACCCTCTCATAGTGTATGCCCTTAGTAATTTCCAATGCAGGATATTATCAGAATGAGACCCACAAATAAGAAAGCCACATTTACATGTGTCATTGGATGATCCTTTCTATGGATGTGTATATTGATCCTTAGACTTTAAAATTATCATTAATGGATACCATGAGTTTCATGATTTGATTTATTGATGAAAAATATGAAAACATATTATCATAGTGAGGTGGGATATATTAGATGTTTCACGAGTAATATCACATTAATAGATAATACAGGAAATGGTTTATCTCTATTTTCCTTTCATGGAAGTTGATATCTCAAGTCCTTTGATGGGAATAGAATTTTATGAATAAATCCATGGTCATGGTGTTCTGTGGGTGAGTTAGATTTCAGAAAGTCAAAGAAAGAGACATCAAGCACATAGGTTGATGACACCATTATGTAACTAGATTTATTTGAGATATCATGGTAAAGTGATTATATTACACAATAAGCATTTATAGGAGGTTTTTTGTAATTATAAAATTAACCTATTTCTTTATTCATGTCTTGTTTGCGTTTATATATGCTAACATTATACTTTAGGAGGTTCTAACTAATTCCAGAGATAAATAGGCCTAGATGTCACATAGTAAGTGTATCCACAATCTTAGTTGAATTTATTATTGAATTTAACAAGTTATAATAAATAATATTTATTTGGGTTTTGGTTGATTTATAAGATTTAATCACAAATTATTCAAAAGAATAAGTGATTTAAATAATATTAATAAATATTTATATGCATGGTTTGGTGAATATAATATTTATTATATTTATCTATGAATAATGTAGTGATACATATTTTTTAAATGAATAACCATTATTTAAGGACTCATAAATGTCAAGGAGGAAAATAAAACCTAGTTTAATGGTTTGATTGGAAATTATATAAATGATATTTATTTATTATTAGGTGATACACATGTCAATAGAATATTAATTATATTATTATTAAGACATGGGTTTCACTAATAAATAAAGAATTTGAATGGGGATTATGTTCCAATTGTGAACCCTAGACCTACCTTTATAAATATCTAATTATATCACTTTCCTAAGAGGTGCTTAATGTTGAATATGAGATAGAGATAAGCTCTCTCAATCCCTAGAGTGAGTTATATAGATCTAAAAGTGTTCTCTAACCTCATCTTCACTCAATCCATCGATATATCATTAATAGTTCTTCATCCTCTTAGATTAATTCTACTGCGATCAACCATGAATGACGTGCAAGTGATTAGGAACAGTTTTACTAGCACCCGGTGATTCTATGATGATATTCAGAGATTGTAGTGCACGTTTGGATCATAGTTAGAGGGATTATTCACTTTGATATTGCAACGTAATTTTGGTACAACAATGTAAAATTATTTAAATCATCATCAAAGTAATAATTACAAGTTCAAGTAATTCTAGATCTGTATATAAATTCATTATAAATTATAGGTGAAGATCCTCCTCTTTTGGTTCTAGTGGTTAATCAAGTCAATTAATCTATGATTTTCATTGTTTATGACATATATATTCATGTACATCAATTATTATTCATAAATTAATACTAAACAATTGATTTGTTCATGCCATACAGGTGTTTATACTGTTCCTGAAACCTACAACACTCCCCACCTCCTCCCCACATTGATCTACACTACTCCCCAATTTTCTATGTGGTATTCCTATAGTCACGCATGTCATAGTTTCTTTTTTCATTATCCTCATCCACTTTACTTATATTTTAACTCTCATATCCTCATATCCCCTTCAATCTACATGCACATTTATCCTTATTAAGCACCCTTCCATCTCACATGATTACCGAAGGCAAAGGATCACTCATGTCCCCCCCGACATGATAAGGAGGTAGTGTGATGTAAAGTCAATAATTTTGGAGTGATGAATGTTTCTCGATTGGTATTTCAAGGTCATATCTTAACACCTTTGAGCCATATTCAGTTGGGATTTTGGTCCATTATCATCTGATCTTTTGGGCCAGGTAATGCTTGGGGCTTCAGATTATATAAGGGTTCCCTCTCAACACAATTAAAAAGTTGTTTCTTTTCATGATAAAAAGGGAATCACAACATGTTTCAATAATTTATAATTATTTATCATAAGTTTTAAAAGGTGAAAAATAAAAAATAAAATCTCTTATTTTCATTCAGGTCAGTTTATTATTTTTCATAATGAAACAAAAAAGTATGTTCCAAAATAAAAATATATATAAACATAAATAATAACCCTAATTTCTCTCTCATGTTTTTCCCAATCCTCACACATTATCACTACTTTATGCTCCCCACCTTCTCCCCACATTGATTCGCACTGCTCCCCATTTCTCTACACAGTTAACCTATAGTCACACACACCTTAGGTTCTTCTATCATGATCCTCATCCACTTTACCTACTCTAAAAATCTAATCTCCTCCTATCCCCTTAGTTCAACACACAAGTTTCTCCTCATTGGGAACCCTTCCACTATCAAGTGATTAATGGAGGTGAAGGACTTCCCGTGTTCCCATCCCCCATCCTTTTTTATAAGTTTTTACTCGTTTTCTATACCCAACAATGATCTTTTTGTTTTAATTTCATTTTAATATTGTTTTAAACCAATCCTACCACTATAAGGTTATAGAATCATGTTTTAATTATTTAGAATTATTTATCATAATTTTAAAAAGGTGAAAAATGAAAAATGTCTTTATTTGATTCATGTTTATTTAGTTATTTTTTATCATGAAACAAAAATGTCTATGTTCCAAAATAAATAAATAAATGTAAACATAAATAATAACACAAATATCTCTATTGTATTTCCTCAAGAACCCTTACATAATGGATCCACTTTTCACTCCCCACACTATGACAAATCATTGGACTAGAGGTTGTTTTTTTTGGTTTGGCGGCCGTTTAAACTACCAACAAATAGTTTCATAAAGGTTTTTTCAAAACAATGCAAAATTTGGCATTTAGAATCATCTAATTTCATTTTAACCCATTTAGCTTTAGTTTCTAAGAAGTTTCATGAAAATTTATTTAGCAGTAGGTTTTTTATTTTTAGTAATGGTTTTTAGCTATCCAAAGTGTTAAAGGTTTAACATTTTTTAAACCACTGCTATAATTATTAATATGTAGATATAGTTTAAATAGTCACTATATATTCTATCTGATATCGTGGTTGTTTAAACCACCACAAAAAATATTTGCACCTTATATAACATCATTTTTAACCGCCACTATATATTTCTATTAAAAAAAATGAAAAAGATAAAATTCCCAAAAAAATCAAACAGATGTAAAAATAGAAATACAAGAAAAAACATGAAAACAAACATATATATGTAACTTATTTTATAATACAAACCCCTAGAACCAGTTTGAAATGAAATTAGAAATTTAATTTTCACTTTATATAAATATGAAAAACCAATCACGTGTGATTTTACTTTATAAAAATAAACTACATTAAAAATAAACATAAGTATGGAACATGTGAGTAAAACCCAAATAAAATATATATTTAATATATATTAAGGTGAACCAAGGTATTAAGTAAAACATGAAATGAATATTACACAACATGGGATATCAACCTCTAGTCTAATGGGATAACCTAGGACCTCACTAAATGTGAATCACTCATCGGCCTGTGATATGATCCTAACAGTTATGGATCCTAACTTACCCTCATTGGCCACATTGGGTGGAAACCCACAAGATAAGGCATGAACTATACTAGGATACACTATCCAGTGCATAATATAGGCTAGTGTAGTAGTCTTCCATATTACACATATAACAACTAAAGGTTCCCATGTTAAACAAGTCAAATATCATTCCCATAATCACCGCTACCTTTTATCCAACTTAAAAAATTATGTAAATAATGTTAAGTAATGACCAAATATATATAATAAGGAAGGAACAATGAAAAATAATGATTTAAACATCACTAAATAAACATTTATAGATCACAACACAATAAAAAACAATGAAATCCATTTCATAAAAAACATATATCTTTTAAAACATCCTATAGAAATCCATTTAAACTAACACAATTTTGAAAGAATTTATATAAACAACTTATGATCATGAAATGAAATTTTATAAATATAAAACTTAAATACAATTGAAGTCCCAACTTTATCGAACACAAAATTAAATAACCCAAAAACATAATTTATAATCCTTTCAAGGAAAATTGATGCGGGTAATAACTTAGAAGAAGTTATAATTTCAAAGTGTAAGAACCATAAGTATGTTAATAAAATGGGATTAAAAATAATCACTTACCTCTCACCAATTAGATAACCCATCCTTATTTAAATAATAAATAATTAGTTCTAAAGAGAACCTTTACAATCCTAAGAAACAAAAATCCCCATGATTAACCCAACACCAAGTTTAGATTTGGACACCATGGATGGATAGGGAAATAAGAGTGGATAGATAATTAAGAATAAGAGAAGGAGAGAAACAAAAACTTGTTGATCGAATATAGGGGTAAAAACCTATTCACACACATATGAAGGAGGTCTAATCAAGGAATGAAATGTGATCTAATTTTAATGCTCGATTACAAAATTTAATGAATGAAATCTTTCTTTGATTTGGTTGATTTCAATATTTAATGAAAGAACTAATAGTTTAAATGTGATTATGTTTGAATCATTATACATGATCATTGTTTCCTACCTCGGTTGATGATTTACACTCTCCATCCATATAGTGTAGTTTATATATAATGAAATATGATAGGATTATTCATGAATGTCTAGTGATTTCTGGAATGTGTGTGAAGGTAGTGATCTTTTCTTTAATTTATTAGGAACACCAAAACCTTATTGGGATTTTCCTGAGTAATTTAGGGGGAGTTTACTATTTAGGTGTCATTGATACCTATTCACACGCATAATAAGTATGGATAATCAAGAAGTGATAATTCATATATAAAACATCAAAATATATTTCAACCTAGGGTGATTGATTAAACGATCATTGATTCTTTCATTTATCAATTAATAAGAAGAATAGTGGTTGTTTCAAAGACTATATGGTGAATAAAAAGCACCAAAAAGGGTATGTGGTATGTATTCCTCTCCCAACACTTATATTAACCAATGTGTTGAAGTGCAAGGAACTACGAATTTTATCAAATCATATCAGGAAAGGAAATTTTAGAATTATTTTCAAGAATTATTAAAACCTTAAAAAGTACCATTGATTCACGCTCAAATTTACCCAAGAGATGAAGGTAGAATGGTACTTGTAGTTTAGCTTGGGTTATCGAATCCTCAGAGACCTAAGAAGAAACCTATAGACACGTACATTATATGGACTATTTTTGGCTATGAAGTGGCCAAATTGGTTTTATTTTATATGGGTTTAAGTGAACTCTAAGATACTTAAGTGAATTCAATTTAAAAGAGTGATTTGATCCTAGTTTATCACTTGGCGTGGATTGGACGTATTTCCTTTTCAATGATTTCAATTTCTTATATTTGAGATGGATTCATTTAAGAAGATAAAACAACATCATAACTTACTTGTTTAATACCTACACCCTTTAATACTAATCACCTATACACTTTAAGGACAAAAGTTTTGAGCACTTAAAGGTAAAGGTTCGTATTCGCACATGAAGTGTGTGGCCTTAATTTCAAGAAGGACGATGGAGTTTAAAAATCATCAAATAAAAATATCAATTAAAGAAGTGATTATACATTAATGGGGTAATAAATAACATCCGATCTATCCCATTTCTACTCCCTTGGATCAACCCATAAGTTGGTTAACCCTCCATTGATCCCATGGTTTCAATGGAAGTAGAAAGTAGACTCATGAGGGAAGAAATAGATAAGTAAAGAAAACAATAAAAATAAAATGATCACTCCACCGTTGTGTGAATAATTTCAGAAGGTTTAGTGTGAATAAATTAACACTTTGAACCAACGGTATCAAAGTTATATTAATAACAACATAATAATAGGAAAAGAAAATATTTTATTAAGAAACTAAAGTGAATTGAACAACTTACATGTGAAAGACAAACTTGAGACAACAAAATCGCAGCATAACATTACAGTTGAACAGAGCATCAAATATCTTAAAAATATTCCACCACCAATACCTTAAATAGACATTTTGGAAGACTTGGGTCGAGCCTCCAACAGTACAAAGTATCCCACTTGATTATGGTAGGCCTAGGGTGGTGGAAAGCTTGTGGAACTTGGACTTTTCCACATTTGACCCAAGGTGGCATCTAACTTTCATCCACCAAATAGATGCGCTTGTAAGGCCTTCTCGATGGCCGAATTAGAGTGGTCCATAGAAGACACAAATGGATCCCCGGATATATCCTAACCATCTGTAAAATATGGGCCCATTTGGAGGTTTATATTCGGAGATATTATTAGATTATTGGGATGTTTTGGTGGGCCGCAGAATCTGGCCCAAAATTTTATCTCTATCTTGGGCCTCCTAAATGAAAATAATGGTGTACGAATTAGCACTTTATCATAAATAATGATTTGTTCCTATATATGTCTTCTAGACTCACAAAACATTTGGGCATCATTTGGTTTTTAATGTGGGTCCCACATTCTCATCAGTGGGATCGTGTCCAATATGACTTCTTCAGAATTGTTTCCTTTCATCAGAAAATATCTCCATCATCTTCCATGAATTCTCCATTGATTCCTGAATAAAACATGTTCATATTTAAGTGTAGATAAATTTACAAAAATATAATATTAAAATATGTATAATTAGATTCTTTAAAATCAGATGAATCATTGGGTACATTAAATGATGTTAAAAAATGTACCAAATAATAGTGCATTTTAAGAAGGTATTACAATCATAATGTGAAATGATGTTCAAAGTGTAAAATGCACTAAAATTGTGTTTATGAATAATAAATCACATGAATATTATATATAATAACAATGAATATTATCCTCATTTAGTGGATAATCACACCCCCCAACTTGAGTTTTGCTAGTCCCGAGCAAAATATATCTCATCAAAAATGAAATTTGAATTCCCTTTTCTGAAAAAATTTTAATACACAATGATCACCAAAAACCCTTATACCAAAAAATAATGAAACCCATCAAAATATTTTAATACAAGATAGTTTCATAAGAAGATCCCAATCCCAAGCCCATTCCTTTGTTCAAATTCATTTCCATATTTCATCCAATATCAATTAAGTATGAGGATGTGTTGTGCATCACAATAGACATGTGGGTCATCTTTATTCAAGGAGGAAATTACTGAAGAACTAGGTGGAATCACATTTCAATATCAATATGATTAATAAATTCTTTTTGTATTATATATATATATATATTGTTTTTTTTCAATTTTTTCATTGTAATTGAAATTGCACTCAAAAGAGTCAACCCCTGTAGCGAGACTTTGCCGATGACTCCCAGGCTCAAAGACCTTAGGGAACCAAGTGAAACCCACATACTCGGGCATCATCTCGAGTTAACTCAGTCAAAAAAAATTCAAATTACCAAAAATAGAGATAAAATTACTAACTCTAGGCCAGACAACTATGGAGTCACGATCCCCAAGTGTCGAAAGCCACTCATTAGGTCATTTCATTTCTCTACGCGCAAATTTATTGTTTTTTTTATTTTTTTATTGAATACTCAAATTAAAACTAAAATGATCACCAAACATATGCTATTTATTTGGGGGACCCCATGAACTCAAACTAATACCCCACTATCAAAAGGACGTGCGTTGTGATCTTTTTTTTATTTGGATGAAAATATAAATGATGAAATATCACATTGGACAGCCACACCATCCAAAATCTATGCTCATGAAATTATACAAGGATTAAAATCAGAATCAGGGCATGCTAAATTATTTGATATTCAGTTTCAAAGTGTGCAATGTGTATTACCATGTTCAAAGTTAAAGGAATTTTTCCTTCCATTTACACTTTTTTTTCAAATAATTAATTTTTTTTGACACAAAAGCATTTTTTATTTTATCTCTCCCCCCAACTTAAAATAACACTATCCTCAGTGTTTAATGAAAAGAAAATTTAGAAGGGGGTAGAGGTAGAGAATGAAAGTTAAAAAAGGAAATTGAAAATGAGGATCATGGAATGAAGTCACCTGGTGGTTGAAGTTGAAATTATTGCTGCTCCCTTTTAATCCTTTGATATCCATGTCAGTTGCAGAGTTCCCTAGTAGAAAAAGGGAAAAAAACAAAAAAAACAATATATATAAATATATATATTTATATAATAAAGAAAGTAAAATATAAGTATATATATATAAATTATAGAATAAGGAAGCACAAAAAGCCATAGGTCAGTGGTAAGTGCGCCCCTGTCTCCCTTCGGTCCCGGGTTTAATCCCCACGGCTTCGCCGGTTGTGACAGGGTTTTCCCCACGACCTACGATGTGGCCTTTTTTTATTATTATATTTTTTTATTTTTTTGTATTTTTATTTTAACCTACAAACTCATAAAAATAAAATAAATCAAACTGATGATACATTGTCTTATTTTTAAATTTATGGGTAAGGTATTAATCAAGTATCACACCACGTGACACGGATGAATATGGCGATCCCCTTTCATACCCATACATACTCATTATAGAAGAACAGGTCAACAGTTTATTTTTTTTATTTCTAAATATCAAAATTACTCATTAATCCTATTTAAAATAGAAAGTTGATTAAAACAACAAAATGATTGGAAACTTGAAAACCATGGGTTTCCTCCCATTTAGTTCTTTGTTTAACGTCGTTATCCCAACATGGATCCTAAATCTATCAATTTTTTTTCTGGTTCATAGGTTGGCTCAGTTAACTCAACCACTATTTCCTATTTATTAAATGATTCAATTAATTGTTTTAACCTATGACCATTGACCTTGAAAATTTGACCACTAGTGGGATCTTGAATCTCTACTGCCCCATGGGGGTACACATGATGCACTATGAAAGGAACTGACCGTCTAGACCTTAACTTTCCTGGGTGTAAATGAAGTTTTGAACTATATAAGAGCACACATTTTCCCGGTTCAAAATGTTTTACATTGATATTCCTAGATTGGTAGGCTTGACCTCTAGATTTATTTATCCTTGAATTTTCATAAGCTTTCATCCTAAGTTCCTCAAGTTCATTAAGATCTAATTTCCTCTTTTTTCGGCTAAAGAAATGTCGAAATTCATTTTTTTGATTGCCCAAAATGCCTTATGCTCAATTTCAACAGGTAAATGCCATGCTTTTCCATAAACCAACCTATATGGGGACATTCCCAAAATGGTTTTATATACGGTTTGATAGGCCCAAAGAGTATCTAAGAGTTTCTCATACCAATATTTCCTAGAGGGGTTGACAGTTTTTTCAAGAATTTGCTTAATATCCCTATTTTCTAACTCAGCTTGACCATTGGTTTGAGGATGGTACGCAGTGGAAACTTTATGAGAAATTACGTACTTATACATGAGTGAAGAGAATGGGCGATTACAGAAATGGGTTCCTCGATCACTGATGATAGCTCTAGGAATTCCAAATCTAGAGAAGATTCTTTCCTTGAGAAATCTAATCACAGTTTGATGATCATTGGATTTTGTAGGAATGGACTCAACCCATTTGGAGACATAATCAATAGCTAAGAGAATGTAAAGATATCCCCTAGAGTTTGGGAAGGGACCCATGAAATCAATTCCCCAAAAGTCAAATATTTCAACCACTAAGATGGGAGTGAGTGGAATTTGATTCCTTTTTGTGATAGACCCTACTTGTTGACACCTAGGACAGCTTTGACAAAATGTGTATAAGTCCCTTGAGAGGGTGGTCCAGAAGAGACCACATTGAAGAATATTAGCAGATGTTTTCTTAGAGGAAAAGTGACCTCCACATGCCTCACTATGACAGAATTCAAGGATGGACTCTTGTTCATATTATGGAACACACCTCTTAATGACTTGGTCAGGGCAGAACTTATATAGGTATGGATCATCAAACACATAGTGTCTAACATCAGAAAGGAATTTCCTTTGAGATTGAGTCCCTAAGAATTTTGGAATGACTCCTGTAACTAAGAAATTGGCTATGTCGGCATACCAAGGGCAGTAACTCACAGAGTATAGGTGTTCATCAGGAAATGAATCAGATACAGAAAGGTGATTGGAGTTATCTTTGAATTCCATTCTAGAGAGGTGATAGGCTACAAAATTTTCAACACCCTTTTTATCCTTGATTGTGAGGTAAAATTATTGTAAGAGAAGGACCCAGCTAATTATTATAGCCTTAGCATCTTGTTTTTGGAAGAGGTATTTTAGTGCAGAATGGTCAGTGAACATAGTGACGGGGGATCCTAAGAGGTAGGTCCTAAACTTCTCTAAGGAAAACACAATATCAAGTAACTCCTTTTCAGTGGTGGTGTAGTTGATTTGGGCATCATTTAAGGATTTGCATGCATAAGAAATGACATAAGGAGTTTTATCACAACGTTGTCCTAACACGGATCCTATAGAAAAGTAACCGATATCACACATAAGTTCGAAAGGAAGGTTCCAATTCAGAGATTTCATAATGGGAGGAGAGGTGAGAGATGATTTGAGGGTTGAGAATGAACCCTCATATCTTTTTGTCCAAAAAAATGGAGCATCTTTTACTATTAGAGCACAAAGGGGACGGGAGATTGACCTAAAGTCCTTGATGAATCTTCTATATAAACTCGCGTTTCCTAGGAAAGACCTCACTTCCTTGACAGTTTTGGTGATGGAAGGTGACGAATGATGTCAACATTTGCTTTATCAACTTCAATACCCCTACTCGAGACTAGATGGCCAAGGACTAGTCCCACTTTAACCATGATATGTCATTTTTCCCAGTTTAGGACCAGATTCTTTTCTTCACATCTTGGGAAGACTCTCTCTACATTCCTACGACATCCCTAAAATGTATCCCCAAACACAGATAAGTCATCCATAAAGACCTCAAGAAAATCCCCTACCATGTCTGAAAAGATTCCCATCATGCACCACTGCAAGGTTCCAGGAGCATTTCATAAACCAAAGGGAATGCGTTTGAAGTAAAATGTGCCGAATGGACATGTGAATGTAGTCTTACCTTGATCCTCTAGGGAGACCTAAATTTTATTATACCCTGAGTACCCATCTAAGAAATAGTAGAAGGCATGACTTGCCACTCTCTCAAGGACTTGGTCAATGAATGGTAAGGGGAAATGGTCCTTCTTGGTGAATGAGTTTAGCTTCCTATAGTCAATACAAACCCTCCATCCACTACTCACCCTTGTTGGAAGAATCTATCCATCCTCATTGGTTATCACTACGATTCCAACCTTTTTTGGAACCACTTGGATTGGGCTCACCCATTATCTCTCAGATATGGGATATATGATACCAGCTTTTAACAATTTCAGAAGTTCTTTTCTTACTACCTCCATGAGATTAGGATTGAGTCATCATTGAGGTTGACGAAATTGCTTTGAGTCAGATTCTAGAACTATCCTATGAGTCCCGATAAGTGGTCTAATCCCAGGAATATCAGATAGGGTCCAACCAATGGCTTTCTTATGTTTCTTAAGGATATCTAGAAGAATCCTCTCATGATTGGATTCAATAAGAGAAGAAATGGCAATAGGATGTGTTTGATTATCCCCTAGGAAGGCATACTTGAGTGCAGTAGTAAGTTCCTTCAATTCAAGATCAGGTTGGTTCAGAATTTCAGCAGAATATTGGATCATTGGATCAAGATCAATTTTGTTTCCTAGAGTTTTAGATAGGACTGATTCCCCACATGTATAAGTTTCAGCTACTAGATTGGCTTGACCAGATTTTGGGAAGGAAGTTGGAGTGGTCTCCATGAAAGTGGTTTCGTGAAAGGTTTCACTGATTGTTGGACCTAAGAATTTATCATAAGATCAATTTGGAAATGATTCAAGCCAAGGATATAAACTTCCTTCATATGAATAAAGGAAATCAATCTCATCCTGACTTAAACATTCATCAAATATTCCTTGATGTTCTATGGATTCATTATCAATTCTTCCTATCATGTTTAATTCATGAATGTCCTCGTCATCCCCTATTTGTGAGCTTTCATTATAGATGTTCCAGTCTAGAATCATGTTTCCAAAGGTGATGGTCATGTTCCCATTTCAGACTCGGATAACAAATTTGATTGTTGCAAGGAAAGGACGACCAAGGATGATTGGTATTTGTTCCTTATTTCCTAAGTTTGGATGGTTTTCAAGGACAATGAAGTCAGCAGGGTAGATGAAGTTTTCAACCTTTACCAGAACGTCATTTAAAATACCCTTTGGAACCCTAATGCTACGATCAGCAATTTGAAGTGTGACAGATGTGGGTTGGAGCTCTTCTAGGCCTAATTGACAGTACACAACATAGAGAATGAGATTAACACCAGAACCTAGGTCACATAAGTCCTTGACAACTTTTCTCTCTCCTAGTTAAACATTGATGTATGGGCAACCCAGGTCTTTTAACTTAGGAGGAATGGTCCCTTGAATGGTGATACTCACATTAGCAGCCCAAAGGAGTTTGTTTTTATGTTAAAATTTTCTTTTAAATGTGCACAAGTCCATAAGGTACTTTGAGTAGGTAGGTATGGTTTGGATGGAATCAAGAAGGGGAATGTTCAACTTGACTTGTGAGAAGATTTCCCTCAATGTTTCACTCAATTCAGGCTTGGTTTCCCCCCCTCATGCGTTGAGGAAATGGTGCAGGTTGAGGGGTTGTTTGTTGAAGAGTTGTTTCTTTGACAATGTTATCGTGTTTTTTAGTTTGATCATTTAGTTCATTTGAATTTTCATCAAAGTTTGAATCTTCGGGTGGGTTTTGAATTAGTTTTTCAGGTTTCTCAATTTATTTTCCACTTCTTGAAACATTCATAGCCTTTAGTTGTTCATGAGTTGTTTGAGTAAAACTTGACTCTCCCCTTGAAGTTGAGGATGGAACCACCTAATTAGGCATGGGTGCCTTTCCAGTTTTGATGGTTTGAAGTTCTTGTTTAAGGGAATAGACTTCAAAGTTCATCCTCTCCATTTGTTTTCATAGTTGTTCTAGTAGGCTTTGTGGAACAGTTTGGGTTGGTGCTTGAGAAGATTGGTTTATCCCAGGGGGGATATTTTGGAGGTGAAATGGTCTGTTGAAAATGGACAGGTGGCTATTCGTATTGGATAGGTTGGTTTTAAAACTGGTCATGTGTTTGGTAGTTCTGATGGGGGTAAGGATTTTGTCCCTGTGGTTGTCTAGGTTGTTGGTTATCTTTTCAGCGGAATCCTGGGTGGTCATTATACCTCGGGTTGAAGTTGTTTTGGTATTGAGGCTTTTGAAAGTTCAAGGAATTTACTTCTGCTGGGAGTCCTCCTAAAATAACACCCTTGATGGATGGAATGGTTTGGCAGTTTTCTGTCTTATGGTCATGTTTTTCACAAATTGTTCAAAAAAGGTCTATAGTTTGGATTTCATGGACTTTCCTAAGGTCTATTTCTTCAACCTTCCTAGAGAGTGCTATGAATTTTTCCCTAAGGCTTTCCTCTTCTCTAAGTGTATGAATTCCAATAGTTATTTGTGTCTTTTTAGAATAAGGTAAAGTTCCCCATGTTTGGTTTTGTTCAGAATGGATTTCTATATACTCGTAAACATCATTTGGGGCTTTTTTTTAAAGGTTCCATTACACATCATGTCAATGAATTGTTTGTTCCCCGGACCCAACCCTTCATATAAAATTATCAATTGTTCAGGAATAGAAAAACCATGGTGTGGAACCATGTTTAGGGTGTCTTTGAACCTCTCCCATGTTTCATATAATGAATATCCCTCTTTTTCAAAAATGTTTTGGATACACTTTTTATGTGCAATTGTTTTGTGGTGGGGAAATTATTTTTTTGTAGAATTATCCTTGTATTTGGTACCAAGAGTTTATGGATGATGGTCTCAAATTGTTTATCCAATTTTAGCTCGATCTTTTAAATAAAAAATAAATAGACTCATCTTAGCTGATTATAGTTGATGTGGGGTACACATGGTTTCTACAATGTCATTGAACTCCTTAATGTGAAGGTAGGGCATCTCGGACTCCATTCCATGGAATGTTGGAAGGTGGTTTAGAACATGGGGTTTAAAGATGTAATTGGAATCTCCTAGGTAATTGTGTCTAATTCATGAGGGGGCATTGGTCCATGATGGAGTGAGGGAGTCATTCATGGTTTGATCGAATACATTCCCTAGGTTTCGAGCTTCTTGGTTTTGGTTCCCCATTTGATTTCCCCCAGGATTTACAATTTGATTTCATCGAAGACCATCCATTATAATTGGTTCAATTTTTGATTCTAGAGTATTATGAAGATTAGTATCTAATGGATACAATCCCCTATGTTCACTTGACTCCCCTATCCTATGACTTTCTACCCTAAATAGTCTATTTGAATTATCGTGAGTGTAGGCGGACATGCGCCAAAAAAAATGAGAAAGGGACAAGATAAGAGATCTTGGGTGAGAATAGAAGAATGGAGGTGAGGAAAGAAGGTTTTTAGTCTATGGTACTTACTTGGTCCTCGTCAACGGTGCCAAAATTTTATTCACGCTCAAATATACCCAAGAGATGAAGGTAGAACGGTCCTTGTAGTTTAGCTTGGGTAATCGAATCCTCAGAGACCTAAGAAGAAACCTATAGACATGTACATTATATGGACTGTTTTTGGCTATGAAGTGTCCAAATTGGTTTGATTTTATATGGGTTTAAGTGAAATCTAAGAGACATAAGTTAATTCAATTTAAAAGAGTGAGTTGATCCTAGGTTATCACTTGGGGTGGATTGGACGTATTTCCTTTTCAATGATTTCAATTTCTTATATTTGTGATGGATTCATTTAAGAAGATAAAACAACATCATCACTTACTATTTTAATACCTACAACCTTTAATATTAATCACCTGTACACTTGAAGGATCAAAGTTTTGAGCACTTCAAGGTAAAGGTTCATATTAGCACATGAAGTGTGTGACCTTAAATTCAATAAGGACGATGGAGTTTAAAAATAATCAAATAAAAATCTCAATTAAAGAAGTGATTATACATTAATGGGGTGATAAATAACATCCAATACAACCACTTACAACTCCCTAGGATCAATCCATAATTGGGTTAACCCTCAATTGATCCCATGGTTTCAATGGAAGCGGAAAGTAGACTCATGAGGGAGGAAATGGGGAAGTAAAGAAAACAATAAAAATAAAATGATCACTCCACTGTTGTGTGAATAATTTCACAAGGTTTAGTGCGAATAAATTCACAAATTGAACCAACGATATCAAAGTGATATTAAGAAAAATATAATAAGAGGAAAAGAAGATATTTTATTAAGAAACTAAAGTGAATTGAACAACATACATGTGAAAGACAAAATTGAGACAACAAAATCGCAGCATAACATTACAATTGAACAAAGCATCAAAGATCTTAAAAATACTCAACCACCACTACATTAAATAGAAATTTTGGAAGCCTTGGGTCGATCCTCCAACAGTACAAAGCATCCCACTTGATTATGGTGGGCCTAGGGTGGTCGAAAGCTTGTGGAACTTGGACTTTTCCACATTTGACCCGAGGTGGCAGCCAGCTTTCATCGACCGAACAAACGCGCTTGGAAGACCTTCTAGATAGCCGAATAAGAGTGGACCATAGAAGAAGAAAATGGATCCCCGGATGTCTCTTAACCTTATGTATAATTGGGGACCATTTGGAGTTGTATATTATGAGATATTATTATATTAGTGGGATGTTGTTTTGGGCCGCAGAATCTGGCCCAGCATTTTATCTCTAACTTGGGACTCCTAAATGACCACAATGGAGGCCGAATTAGCACTTTATCTTGAATAATGATTTGTTTATCTATATTTATTATAGCCTCCCACAAAATTTGGGCTTCATTTGGTTTGTAATGTGGATCCCACATTCTCATCAGTGGGCTGGTGTCCAATATGACTTCTTCAGAATTGTTTCCTTTCATCACAAAATATCCCCATCTTCTCCCATTAATTCTCCATTGATCCCTGAATCAAACATGTTCATATTTAATTTTAGATCAATTTACCAAAATATCAAATTAAAATATGTATAATTTTATTCCTTAAAATCAGATGAATCATTTGGTACTTTAAATGATGTTAAAAAAGGTACCACATAATAGTGCATTTTAAGAAGGTATTACAATCATAATGTGAAATGATGTTCAAAGTGTAAAATTCACTAAAATGGGGTTTATGAATAATAAAGCACATGAATATTATATATATTAACAATTAATATTAGCCTCATTTAGTAGCTAATCAACCATATAGATTTGGGAATTAATAAAATCATGTTATACCACCTTACCGACATTGATACCAACAATCTCCACCCTCCCATCAACTATACAAACAATCCTTTAAGTTATGGACATCTATAATGATTTTTGTTACACAATACCACAACTAAATCCAAATTCAATCCCCATCACTACCAGATGAACTAATATTGTCTCCATATCTATCTCTATCACCACTCCCATCTCCCAACACCTCTATGAAAATTTTCTTAAAAATTAAATAGTGATGTATATTTAAATTTCAACTTTAAACCAATAAAATTTCATTTACTAAATTATTATGAAATGATTTTATTTACGTGCTACTTGAAATTTACACTGACGCAATGTCACCGAAGATACATTCAATCATCTTCTGATATAGTTGAACTAATTATTTATGAAGAGCAATGACCTTCACATCCTACAAATATATATGAGTCCCCTATTTATAGATTGTGCTCTCCTGTTGTCCAATTGTATTTTTCATTATAATAAACTACATATAAGCATATATAGGTAGGGATTAACTACAACATATAGTATATGTTTATGCAATCCCCAATGACCTTCCAAAGGCCTCATATGATAATAGCCCCAAACCCATCCCACGCATGCGACCAAGATGCTCCTTACTGAGGACCTGACCAACTAGATCATCCTAGGAGACTGAGAAGGATTCCACAGGATTATAATCCCATAGTTATTTTATTTTTACCTATAAATAAAATATCATACAAATTTAAATTAATAAGTATTAAAAAAGTGACAATTGAAAATAAAGTGAGAGCCTAAGCGAGATGAGACATATTTCTGAAAATAATATTTTTTATAAAATATTACATATATTTTTTATTAACTATTGTTTGATGATCATAAATGATGATTTTCATTTATATATTTGGTTTCATAAGTTATTATAGTATTAAAAATTATTGTGTAAACCATTAAAATGAAAAATTAATTCATACCCCAACTTATTTGGTAGGATAATTCATATAACTCTCATTGGATTTCATATGAACATCGACCAAGGATTTGTCTATGAGACTTTGTTCCCTAAATTCTTTGTTTATATTAAATAGATATAAATAAAAAATATAATATATTCAATAGATAATATTATATTATAAATATTTGAACTGAATAAAATATTACCATAGTGGGTCCGTTTCTTGGAAGACTCTATGAATTGATAGTGTGGGGGTGATTTGTTTCACCCATCTTGATTCATTTTTTCTTGAAACTTACTGAAATAAATAATATGTAATTTAATAGTATTGTATGAAATGTCATATCCATTTCATATTCATGTATATATGTGATATGAGATTAATATAATAATATATTCTTTAATACCATGTGCTTCTCATAGCGATGGCTATTAACAAACACTTTCCACTACTCTTTAGGTACCCCTTCAGGTACGTTATCATACTACTACTGAGTGGTCAATGATGTATCATTGAATTCATTCCCTGATATCTATTTAAAATATTTCTATTTATTAACCAAATTTTTCAATATCCACTTCTATGCAATTAGATCAATGATGGTAAAGTGGAATAACATTTGTACAAAGAGATTCATTTTTTAAATATTAAAATTTAATTAAATAATGAAATTAAATTAAATAATAATGTATTAAAATTACATTAATCTAGGAATAAAATAATTTATTCTTTCAAGATTGAGGCATATGACTCCAATAAGAATATGTAATCAGAAGGGTCACCAAAATAGCATCCAACAGGCCTAGAATCTGGCCAAATATTCCTACAACATCATCTCTGGGGACCCCATAAGAATCAATGGGGATACATATCTTCAATCCATTCATATTTTATACAACCAAACTATTAGTATTTGTCTCAGTAGTAACAGTACTTCCATATTATATAAAAAATAAGTTATTGAAATAAAAAGGTTCAATGAATTTATTCACATTAAAATTTGTACATATAAATGTCACCCTCAAATATCCTCATAAAGAAAAAGGAGTGGCCACATGTTCCCTCATTGTAGGGTCATAACATGTTGAACTTATTAAATCCGGAGGTGGTGTTCCAGATGCTGGTGGGATGGATATGGATGGTGTGGAAGAAATCCCTAATAAATTATATTCATCTATAAAATTCTTGAGGTACTATAACTCACCCAAAAAAATTATTTTTAGAGTTTTTGAAATCATTTACAAAATTTTTATACTGATTGTAAAAGCATTGTGTCAGAATTTTTTAAGCATTTAAGATAATTATTTCATCACTAAAAATTAAAAATAAATTAATATGATAAAAAAATCATAATTCAAATAAACATTTATAACTGAACTTAACCACTTTTTATCCTTGTGTACAAAATTTAGATATTTTAAAGTCAAATGGGTGACATTTTGGAATTTTATTTAATTAAATTAATATAAATGTGCCAATTGAGTGTTGGTCAAGCGGTTACCAGTACCTTCCTATGACATAATTTCTTCATGGGTCCCATGTTTTACCCTTGATGGCCACTTTTATGGTTACTTCTTAGCAGTGTGTCGTTTCTCGATGGATGTAGGCGGGTGTTCACTGTGGGAAATGGTGAGGGTTGGTTGGCATGATTCGTCGATGGGAGTTTGCGGGCCATGAATCTGCTTGAGGAAAGTTTTTTTAGCCTCCATGATTGTATTATATGGTGAGTATAGGAATTAGTTATTGAAAATAAGCGAATGACCTCCATGAAGGTGAGCGACGGTGAGGGATTTTGTGCGAGGGTGACCAAAGATGGATGAACTCCACAACAGTGGGGGATTGGGTTGCAACCTTATATATATATATATCTTTGGGGGGTCCCTTGGCCCACCAAGTAGACCGATAGGCCAGATCCTTCAAGGACATGTAATTGGTTCCCCTCAAAAAGTATAAAAGAGGTGTTTAGGTGGTTTAATAAAAAAGGGGGCTTGCCCCAATGTGTTAAAAAATTAATATAAATGTCATTATCAAGAGAAAATGACACCAAAATTTTATATTTTATAATTTGTGATGGATATTGTCAAATTTTTCCCATCCAATAAAATCTGGTTGAGTTTTAGGTTGTTTTTGAAAACTTATTTCATGGTTTTAACCATGTTTTTTCCATTTTACCCTTACCAAGGTGATAAATATTGATCGCGGATAGTATTCATAATGACAAGAAATAAAAGGAACCTATTTAAAAAATTTGAACCTACTGAGTCCAAATATGTTAACCATTTTACCAAATTTAATTTCTATAAATTTCATAAATTAATTTTATAATAATCCCACAAAGTGCGAAGAAAAACAGTTTTTTGATAATGCATTTTTAAGTGTAAAGTTATTTCTATACCAAGATCAAGTATAATGTTGATCCAAAAGGTATAAATTGAATTATTTTTAACAAAAAGAAACTAATGAAATTTTAAAACCAATCAAAATGAAAATTAATCTTTGAAAATAATATAAATAAATGAAAATAAAGTTTTATTTAAAAATCAATATTTTTACTATTCACCCAAAAATTAACTTTATCAGAAAATTCTAAAAGAATCACCCTAAAATAATTTCAATATAATTATTTCAAAAAAGATATTAATTTCCTAAAATAAAATTTATATAAAAGGTATGAATTAATTATAATTTCCACAGAAAAGGAAATAAAAACTATTTTTTAAGAAAACATTTTTTTGAAGTATTAAATGACTTTAATGAAAAATTGATTAATTATTTATTATTAATCAATACATTGTATACAACTTTTATAGATTTTTTTTAATGTGGTTAACTCTATTCATACCTATAAATCCAATGGTTAGGTGAAAATTGTTACATTAAATAATGATATTTTTTAATAATATATCATGGTTAACTTAAAGCTCAATGTTGTGTATTAGGAAAGATATCGAGCATTATATTCTCAATTTTTTGGGTGTTACATAGTGCCCTTGATGGTTTGGTGTTGTGAGCTAATAAAAATTGAGATGATGAAACACTTTTGGGTCCATTAAGATTGACTAATATGGATTTAGGAACCCAAATTTGTTTGGTATGAGATTTTAAATGAGATAAAAGCTTAAAAGAAAGATGGATAGACTTAGGTATTATATATCTATTGTTTTTAAGATCACAATCATAAATTAAAAGCCCAAATTTTTTAAAATAATTACAAAAATTATTTTTAGAAACAACTTTTATAGAAGTTTTATTTATCAAAGAGATTGTTTCATTTGAAGAACTAAAGCCCTAATTATTCCATTTAACACATTGAGAACCAAGGCTTGTGTTAATATTGTTTTCACCTTGATTGAATTTTAAAAGATAGATTTTCAGATCCTTTATTTTAGATTTTAAAACTTCAACATCCGGTTGATTTTTTAATTTCAAAACTAGATCATCTTTTTCTTTTAAAAGAATATCTTTTTCATTTAAAACATGATTTCTCCCATTAAAAACTTCTTTGTATTTTTCTATGAGATATTTTTATAAATAAAAAAGTTCATAAAACCCATTTTCAAGTTGATCAAAATAATATTCTATGTCTTCATATCTTAGGGGACTTGAAGAAGAAGAAGAGTATGAAAAAGAGTATTGAGGAGATGAATAAGCATAATGAGAAGGATAGTAAGATTTAACCTCTTCAACTACCTCAATATGATACATGAATCATTTAGGAGTTTATTGGATTGATCTATGTGTTAAAATAGAATACTTTATAACACTCTAAGTTAATAATTTAAGATATTTCTTACCTCACTTGTTTATTTTGTTGAAGGGGTAATACAGTTTGATATAACCCTTCTTTTTGAAATTGGATCACGTCATAACAAGGACTTAAATTTTATTTTTTATTTTTGACATGTTGAGATAATTTCTTATTATTTAAAATTTTGTTCAGTTTTTTTGACAACTTGTTGAAGTTTAACTTCATTATTGGAGCCACTTTCATAAGAATCATCATATTTTATTTCCATAAAATTCATATTCTTCTTGGTTTACTTGGCTTCCATTTTTTCCTTTACTTCTTGGAGTTTCATGGTGATTTTGTATGTAATGAGTGATCCAAGGTTTTCTTCGACCACCATTTTCTTTATGTCCTTGGATTATTGTATTATCTCCACTTTAAGAGACCATGTGTAGAGACCCGAAGCTTGATGTACATGGACATTACATTAATTTTGCGGAATACTTAATACATAACAAAAACAGACACACAAGGACCGTAATAGTTTATTGTCTTTGGAAACTCGGAACATAATCTTATAATCATGGTGAAAGATATTCAAAATCTCCCATAAAGATCTTCCCCGTTTTGTTTTCTTACCTAAAAACCTTTCTTTATATCCTGGGGAAAAGGAAACATATAAAGGGTGAGCTGAAATGCTCAGTAAGGGTAAGCATGGAGAAAATAAAACAAACCATATAAATTTGAACTTAAAAACATGAACACAATGTTTAAACATCAAGATCTTGAGTAATGACATAAAACATGGAAATACGTATGGCATAAATCATAAAGAAACATTAATACTGATAAAATAGCATGAGAATTTGTGGAAACCATTAAGCACATGATATTATTTCCATAGTAACCAAGGAATTTCTTCCAAGACCATCTTAGTGGACAGAGTCCCTTTCTGAATCGAGTTCACTCCTCGTTCCAGTCCTGTATTACTGAACCGGTTTATCTTTCCGTTCCAACCATGTCTATATCATGAGATATAAATCTTTACCCAATTCATTGGAGGGAGATATATGTCCCACCCATCTAATAATGAAATCATTCTTACTTCTGCCACAAAATAAACATACATCATTCATAATAACCAAATAAATAAAATGGGTTTCATAAACATCATCCCATAATTACAGAATCCTTATAAAAGAAACGGATATCATTTCATAATATGGAAAGTGAAACCATGTAAATCATTGAGTTATTATACTTGAAACATACACATATGAAATAATTTTATCTTAGATGAAAAATGGTTTTGATAAAACACTTGAAATGAATTCTTGAGGAAAATATCCTTTCTTCTTCAAAATCATTTTATTTTCACAAAATGTCATGCAATATTAAAAGAAAAGGATTTTGTTGGAAATAGTCATGAAATATTTTGGAGGAAGCTTCATGAAAATAAGTCTTTATAAAACCATAAAAATTCTTTCATGCCATATACGTTAAAAAAACATTCTTCTCGTACTTTTGTCAGAAAATTCAAAAAAGTACCTTGTAGGGTAAATAAAAGAAATATTCCTTCCATACCATGGGGTAAAAGTAAAAATGGGTAAAAATGACATTAAAAATACATGAATACACTTTTATAAAACATGGACATGGATGATAGCAATAACCCTAGTAAATAATTACGAATAAGCAATCTCGGATAAAAATGAGATTTGAAAAATTATCCCTTACCTTAGGTCAGATATGCTTCGTACATTTTTGAACCTCCTATATAATGACTTAAATAAAGTCATTGAATTATTAAAGAATCATATTCATTGTCATGATATCATATATGGTTCACTTATGACTTTATATTACCCGTTCTTTTGTAAGTTCCATATTAAAGCATCATTTTGGGTTAAATCGTTTTATTTATCGTACGTGTTTGGACTTGTTGTTCTTGATATTATTACTTATATCCTGATTTACATAATTCCAGAATGTAAAACATGATTTATATATAATTTATATTCATCATATACATATATATTATAGATTGATAAAAGGAATGAAATACACCGTTCATGGAGACGGTAGGCCGTACGTGCGCATGAACGTTGTTTTCGTTTCCTTGTTGAATTGAATGGAAGTAAGTAGATGAAATATATATATATATATGTATACATAAATACAGTAGCTTAATTATGTCATATATTTAATTATTATTCATTATATATACTTTATAATCATTCTTGAATGGTTAATCATGGAAAATGAATCTCATCGCGTTCGTGGAGACGGTATTCCGTATGTACGCAAGACCGATGATATCATTCCCATGATCATGGAATTGTATTGGAGTGTATGTTTACTATTTCAAAATCAATACCACTTTACAATAATCATATATAGTTATTTATTTGCACCATTATACCCATCCAAGTAAGGTGGTGGTGGGAAACAGAGTACACCACGGCGTGGAGACGGTATTCCGTACGTACACACGCGCTGTGATTTTGTTTTTCCGTAGGATGGATAGATGGTGAAATAGGGTTGTTTCATACTTATAATAAAATATCAGTATATTAGTGATACTGATGTTATTAATTCATAATGAAACAACTAAAGAAGAAGAAGTAGAAGAAGAAATAATTTTGAAAAAATCAGTAACGGATATTACCTCTTCTTTCGACATGCCTTTTTGAAACCTCCTATTAGGGCACTAAGATTGGTCTTTGAAGAATACCACAACCTCTATTATGTTTCTAGGGAACTGGAGAAGATAAATTGGTAGGGTTTGGCCGAGGTTTAAGGCTCAAAGTGGTGTGAGGAAGAGAGGGAGGAGGTGTCCTTTTATAAGGCAGGAGAGGGGCACCTTTAGAATAACTAAAACTATTATTTTATTATAAAGTCATATTCGGTTTTTAATAGCTAAAAATTGAGTTATTTAGATGGTAAGGTGGGTATTGGTCGAAATACTCTCATCCAATAGAATTTATACAAGTTTAGGGTTCTATTTTAACGTTATCATTTAGATTTAACTTTAAGTTAGATAATTTAACTTTTACCGTGTCTTCTTGTTTTTTTACACTATAAGGTTAATAAACTTACTATAACAAGCCAAAAGAACCCCAATTTGTTTATTATTAATATATATAACCTTATCTAAGTCATTTGGCCGAAACTTATATTTTTAGAAATAAAATAACAATTAATAATATAATATTGTTTTTAAAAACTATTTTATGTCAATTTTGACACTATTTGGTAATTGATTTTTGTGAAAATCATAACAGAATGATTAGTTCAAAAAAAGTTAATTAAATAAATACTAACATGTCATATTAACCTATAAAATTAGTTTAATTCATAAAAAGTCTCAAATTACATTTATTTGGGTATTTATAACATCAATTATGTCAAAATTTCATTAATAAGATAATTACTGTATCATCATTGTGTCATAAATAAACTAAATTATTTAAAGTATAAAAATTACAAATAAAATAAAATTATGTAGTAAATATTTTTGTCTTTCTAATGAATATGTATAGTCGAATTTATCTTATGTACAACCCCATATTAAAAATTTTTTAGTTATTAAACTTTGATTTTAACTATTTTAAATATTCTTTAAATTAAATAATATTAAATGTTCTAATCTAATACAAGTGGACCTAAAGGGTAATATTTTATCCCTAAGTTTGTTTTTGGTCGAATTAAACTTATCCAATAGAATTAGGACATGTGTTAGGGTAATAATAATATCATTTTTACCCTTAATTACCCTATTTACTTTTAACCGTGGTAAGTAAAAGTAAAAAGTTACTATTTACCAAAAATTATTTTCATCTCATTGAACCACATTTTATTTACTGACATCAACCGTGTCTCTCGTATTTTTGAAATTACACTAACAGAAGCGGTAAAATTAGGTTTTATGTAAATTTGCAAATTCTCCTAGGAGGTGGGTAAAAGACGGTGAAAAGTTCAATAAAATTTTTATATATCTAAAATTATTATAAAATGACTTCAATGAATTGAATTGAACTTATATAGGTATTATGTATCAATTTTGACCTAAATAAATTTAAATAAAATAAATAATTATTTAAATAAAAAGTCGGTTTTTAAATAGTAACCCAGTGTTTTCACTATTCATCAAAAATTGAAAGTTTTCAGAAAAATACCAAAATTTCACCCTAGGCTAATTTCGATATTACGAATCCAAAAATGAAGTCCATTTTGAAAAGTAAAATTTATAAAATTTCAAAAAGTGGTTATTACTATTCATAATGGCTAGTTTTAGTAATATTTTAATAACATATCGTTGTTTAGTGAAACTCGGTATTGCGTACAACGCAAGATATCGAGGAAGGTCGTGATTGCGTGTAAAGAAAGCCAAGTCAGGGTTGCGTGTTATGAACGACTCCTTTGTTGTTTTTCATAACAGAATCCAACCATATTTCATTTATACATTGAATATATATATATATATATATATATATACACTCAATGTTGTGTTGAATAACTACTATCAAACAAACTTGAAATTTTGTTTAACACGATCTAAGATTAGTGTTGCGTATACTGTAAGCTAATACGGTGTAGCGTATAACGCAAGATAATCTTGGTGTATCGTACAACAGAAGATATGAATGAAATTAAAAAGAATATATCTTATAAATTCTCGGGTTGTTACATTCTACCCCCTTAAAATGAATTTCGCCCTCGAAATTTGTCAGGGTTATAAATCGTTTACTATTCATAGACACCCACATCGTAAAAAGGAATACTAAAACTTAATTTTTAAAAACTACAGTATGAAACATAACGATTACCCAAAGTAACTCATCACTGGGTTTCCATATAGAAGAACATAGGTGAAAATATGGATATGGAAGAAAAATATAACCATCAAGTTCTGATGGAGAGTGGTAGAGGACATGGCTATGAAAAAGCCATCAATCACAAAACCATAAATTTGTGATGATCTAAGGTACCATCTGATTCATTGGATATAAGAGCACTAGGACAACATTTTTGGTTTTCAATATCATTTCCCTAAAGTTGAAAATTTGAATTAGAAGAAATAATTGCTTGATTTTAGTACAATCTCACTATTGTTAATGCTTTGAACAATTTACACTTCATCTCTTAAATAAATGAAGTTTAATTTGTTATTCGTGAAGTGTTAATAGATCATGTGATAGAATGATGGGTCATTCCATCTATTTCAAACAAAATGATAGCAAAAGTTATCAAATATACATAAGTCCATTTATGGTGAGGTTAATCATATATGATTCCAAAAATGAACTTATACTTCATATATCACACTGCTTAATAAAAGAAAACTAGTTTCCACTAACCAAGGACTTCTTTTAGGCCAGTGGTAGGTGATAAATGCCAGTCGTACTTCAGTTGTGGGTTCAATTCCCACAGCCTTGTCCGACGCGATGGGTTGTCGCCCGTCCTACATGTTGTCTTTTTTCTAAAACTACATTACTACAACATCCCATCAATAATATCGAAAAAAAATTTATCCTTAAACAATACTAACTTATGTCCAACATAATCCATTCCAATCTTTAGGCTTATCTAAAATACTTCAGTCCAAGCTCATAGTATAAAGAAAACAATTACTAGAAAGGTTATCTGCCAAGAATGTGAATATAAGAATTTATCCCACATATATCATAAGATATATCTTGTTGTTTGTATTCCAAAAACATGAATACCTTAGTCATATATTCTCTTGAAACATAAATTATCATAGAACCTTAATGAAAACATGAATACTGTCAAAAGGAAACTCTTTCCACATACCAAAATCCAAAAAATTCTATATACTCAAACCATAATATCACTTAGTACTTATATCAGTCATGAGCTCATGAATACAATCAAACATCTCATTATCTTCTTATCTCTTCATTATGCACATATCATCTACTTTCCAAAATATTTGAATCACTTTTCATGGTTACCGGTACCATAAAATTATTGAAGACTACAATAGAATAATACAAAAATATTCTAATACACCATAAAAGTACCTCAACAAAATTATTCTTGAATACCAATACATAAACACTTCAATACATCCTATTCAATGATTGTCCGGGAATAAGTCCTTATTTGATTTAGAAGTAACTTTTTAGGTCAGGGCATTGAGTTGGGTAATTCCCATGTTCTCCACAAATAAGACATTAAACTCCATAACAGTCTGTCACTCTATGACCCTTTTCTCCACACAGATAACATATGTCCCTCCATTTGAGGTATTCCTCAAGGTTCTTCTTCCCTTCTTTAGAAATCTCAATCTTCCTTTCTTTATTCTCCTCAACATGCGAACATGCATAAAATTCTATCTTCCAATTATTTGATGAATTAGGCATACCACTAAATTTCACCTTGTTAATCATATATCGTGATGACTGATTCGACATAATCACAATTTCTTTCCCTCTAGGCATTACGCAATTTTGTTGCTCATAGTCAGCAATTTTTCCATTGGATTAAATGTTAACAGAATTCCTTTTGGTTCCCTCCATTGACTAAAACATAAAAAGAATTCTGGGAGAGGAAAAAATCATACAAGGAAAATAACATAATCAAGGGGGAGTACCTTTTACATCTAACATCTTAGGTTTAATTCTAATATCGTTACCATAATTCTTGGACTATAAACTATACTTACACTTAACCTTAGGGACATCCCTAGACATACCTTAGAAATATATCTAGGTATTTCACTAAAGTTTTTCGCATCCTAGTTTCCAAAGGTTGACTAAACCTTTCCTCTGATACCAACTATAGAGACCCGAAGCTTGACGTACATGGACATTACATTACTTTTTCGGAATACTTAATACATAACAAAAACAGACACACAAGTTCAGTAATAGTTTAGTGTCTTTGGAAACTGGGAACATAATCTTCTAATCATGGTGAAAGATCTTCAACATCTCCCATAAAGATCTTCCCCTTTTTGTTTTCTTACCTAAAAACCTTTCTTTATATCCTGTGGAAAATAAAACATATAAAGGGTGATCTCAAATGCTTAGTAAGTGTAAGCGTGGAGAAAATAAAACAAACCATATAAATTTGAACTTAAAAACATGAACACAATGTTTAAACATCAAGATCTTGAGCAATGAAATAAAACATGGCAATAAGTAAGGCATATATCATAAAGAAAAGTTAATCCTGATAAAATAGCATGGGAATTTGTGGCAACTATTAAGCACATGATACGATTTCCATAGTAGCCAAGGCATTTCTTCCAAGACCATCTTAGTGGACAGAGTCCCTTTCTGAATCGTGTTCACTCCTCGTTCCAGTCCTATATTACTGAACCGGTTTAACTTGTTGTTCCAGCCATGTCTATCTCATGAGATATAAATCTTTACCCAATGCATTGGTGGGAGATATAGGTCCCACCCATGTCATAATGAAATCATTCTTACTTGTGCCACAAAATAAACATACATCATTCATAATAACCCAATAAGTAAAATGGGTTTCATAAACATCATCCCATCATTACATAATCCATATAATAGAAATGGATATAATTTCATATTAAGGAAAGTGAAACCATGTAAATCATAGAGACATTATACTTGAAACATACACATATGAAATAATTTCATCTTAGATGAAAAATGGTTTTGATAAAACACTTGAAATGAATTCTTGAGGAAAATATCCTTTCTTCTTCAAAATCATTTTCTTTTCACAAAATGTAATGCAATTTTAAAAGAAAAGGATTTTTTTGAAAACAGTCATGAAATATTTTGGAGGAAGCTTCATGAAAATAAGGCTTTATAAAACTGTAAAAATCATTTCATGCCGTATACGTTAAAAAACATTATTCTCGTACTTTTGTCGAAAAAGTAAAAAAAGTACCTTGTAGGGTAAATAAAAGAAATATTCCTTCCATAACATGGGGTAAAAGTCAAAATGGGTAAAAAGGACATTAAAAATACATGAATACACTTTTATAAAACATGAACATGGATGATAGCAATAACCCTAGTAAATACTTACGAATAAGCAATCTCGGATAAAAATGAGATTTGCAAAATTATCCCTTACCTTAGGTCCGATATGCTTCATACGTTTATGAACCTCCTATATAATGATTTAAATAATGTCATTGACTTATTAAAGAATCATATTCATTGTTATGATATCATATATGGTTCACTTATGACTTTATATTACCCGTTCTTTTGTAAGTTCCATGTTAAAGCAGCATTTTGGGTTAAATATTTTTATTTATCGTACGTGTTTGGACTTGTTGTTCTTGATATTATTACTTATATCCTGATTTACATAATTCCAGAATTCAAAACATGATTTATATATAATTTATATTCATCATATACATATATATTATAGATCGATAAAAGGAATGAAATACACCGTTCATGGAGACGGTAGGCCGTACGTATGCATGAACGTTGTTTTCGTTTCCTTATTGAATTGAATGGAAGTAAGTAGATGATATATATATATATATATGTATACATAAATACAGTAGCTTCATTATATCATATATTTCATTATTATTAATTATATATACTTTATAATCATTCTTGAATGGTTAATCATGGAAAATGAATATCATCACATTCGTGGAGACGGTATTCCGTACGTACGCACGAGCGATGATATCATTCCCATGATCATGGAATTGTATTGGATTGTATGTATACTATTTCAGAATCAATAAAACTTTACAATAATTATATATAGTTATTTATTTTCACCATTATACCCATCCAAGTAAGGTGGTGGTGGGAAACAGAGTACACCACGGTGTGGAGACGGTATTCCGTACGTACGCACGCGCGGTGATTTCGTTTTCTGTAGGATGGATAGATGGTGAAATAAGGTTGTTTCATTATTATAATAACATATCAGTATATTAGTTATACTGATGTTATTACTTCATAATGAAACAAATAATGAAGAAGAAGTAGAAGAAGAAATAAAGTTGAAATAATCGGTAACGGATATTACCTCTTCTTTCGACATGCCTTTTTGAAACCTCCTCTTAGGGCACTAAGATTGGTCTTTGAAGAAGACAAGAACCTCTAGTATGTTTCTAGGGAAGTGGATAAGATAAATTGGCAGGGTTTGGCTGAGCTTGAAGGCTCAAAGTGGTGTGAGGAAGAGAGGGAGGAGGTGTTCTTTTATAAGGGAGGAGAGGGGCACCTTTGGAATAACTAAAAATATTATTTTATTATAAAGTCATATTGGGTTTTTAATAGCTCAAAATTGAGTTATTTCTAAGCTAATGTGGGGAAGGGTAGAAATACTCTCATCCAATATAAGTTATACAAGTTTAGGGTTCTATTTTAACCTTATCATTTAGATTTAACATTAAGTTAGATAATTTAACTTTTACTGTGTCTTCTTGTTTTCTTATACTATATGGTTAATAAACTTACTATAACAAGCCAAACGAACCCCAAGTTGTTTATTATTAATATATTAACCTTATATAAGTCATTTGGCCGAACCTTAGATTTTTAGGAATAATGTAACAATTATTAATATAATATTTGTTTTAAAAACTATTTTATGTCAATTTTGACACTATTTGGTAATTGATTTTTGTGAAAATCATAACAGAATGATTAATTTGAAAACATTTAATTAAATCAATACTAACATGTCATATTAACCTATAAAATTAGTGGAATTCATAAAAAGTCTCAAATTACATTTATTCGGGAATTTATAACATCAATTATGTCAATATTTCATTAATAAGATAATTACTGTATCATCATTATGTCATAAATAAACTAAATTATTTAATGTTTAAAAATTAAAAATAAAATACCATTATGTATTAAATCTTTTTTTATTTATAAGGAATATTTATAGTCGAATTTATCTTATGTATAACCCCATATTAAAAATGTTTTAGTTATTAAACTTTGATTTTAAATATTTTAACTATTCTTTAAATAATATAATATTAAATGTCCTAATCTAATCCAAGTGGAACTAAAGGGTAATATTTTATCCATAATGTTGTTTTTGGTCGAATTACACTTATCCAATAGAAGTAGGACATGTGTTAGGGTAATAATAATATCATTTTTACCCTTAATTACCCTATTTACTTTTAACCGTGGTAAATAAAAGTAAAAAGTTACTATTCACCAAAAATTATTTTCATCTCATTGAACCGCATTTTACTTACTGACATCAACCATGTCTCTCGTATTTTTAAAATTCCACTCACAGAAGCGGTAAAATTAAGTTTTATGTAAATTTGCAAATTCTCCTAGGAGGTGGATAAAAGACGGTGAAAAGTTCAATAAAATTTTTATATATCTAAAATTATTATAAAATGACTCCAATGAATTGCATTGAACTTATATAGGTATTATGTATCAATTTTTACCTAAAGTAAATTTAAATAAAATAAATAATTATTTAAATAAAAAGTCGGTTTTTAAATAGTAACCTAGTGTTTTCACTATTCATCAAAAATTGAACGTTTTCAGAAAAATACCAAAATTTCACCCTAGGCTAATTTCGATATTACGAATCCAAAAATGAAGTCCATTTTGAAAAATAAAATTTATAAAATTTTAAAAATTGGTTATTACTATTCATAACGGCTAGTTTTAGTAATATTTTAATAGCATATCGTTGTTTAGTGAAACTCGGTATTACGTACAACACAAGCAATCGAGGAAGGTCACAATTGCGTGTAAAGCAAGCCATGACGGGGTTGCATGTTGTGAAAGACTCTTTTGTTGTTTTGTATAACAGAATCCAACCATATTTCATTTATACGTTGAATATATATATATATACACTCAATGTTGTGTTGAATAACTGCTATCAAACAAAATTGAAATTGTGTTTAATACGATCCAAGATTAGTGTTGCGTATACTGTAAGCTAATACGATGTAGCGTATATTGCAAGATAATATTGTTGTATCGTACAAAAGAAGTTATGAATGAAATTAAAAAGAATATATCTTATAAATTCTCGGGTTGTTACATTCTACCTCCTTAAAATGAATTTCTCCCTCGAAATTCGTCGGGGTTATAAATTGTTTACTATTCATAGAAACCCACATTGTAAAAAGGAATACTAAAACTTAATTTTTAAAAACTAAAGTATGAAACATAACGATTACCCAAAGTAACTCATCACTGGGTTTCCATATAGGAGAACATAGGTGAAAATATGGATATGGAAGAAAAATCTAACCATCAAATTCTGAAGGAGAGTGGTAGAGGACATGGCTATGAAAAAGACATCAATCACAAAGCCATAAATTTGTGATGATCTAAGGTACCATCTGATTCATCAGATATAAGAGCACGAGGACAACATTTTTGGTTTTCAATATCATTTCCCTAAAGTTGAGAATTTGAATTAGAATAAATACTTGCTTGATTTTAGTACAATCTCACTGTTGTTCATGCTTTGAACAATTTCCACTTCATCTCTTAAAGAAATGAAGTTGAATTTGTTACTCATGAATTGTTAACAGATCATGGGATAGAATGATGGGTCATTCCATCTGTTTCAAACAAAAGGTTAGCAAAAGTTATCAAATATACATAAGTCCATTTATGGTGAGGTTAATCATATACGATTCCAAAAATGAACTTATACTTCATATATCATACCACTTAATAAAAGAAAACTAGTTTCTACTAACTAGGGACTTCCTGTAGGCCAGTGGTAGGCGATAAAGGCCAGTCTCACTTCAGTTGTGGGTTCAATTCCCACAGCCTTGTCCGACGCGATGGGTTGTCGCCCATCCTACAAGTTGTCTTTTTTCTAAAACTACATTACTATAACATCCCATCAATAATATCAAAAAAAATTCAATCCTTAAACAATAATAACTTATTTACAACATAATCCATTCCAATCATTAGGCTTTTCTAAAATACTTCGGTCCAAGCTCATAGTATAAATAAAACAATTACTAGAAAGGTTATCTACCAAGAATGTGAATACAAGCATTTATCCCACATATATCATAAGATATATCTTGTTGGTTTTATTCCAAACACATGAATACCTTAGTCATATATTCTCTTGAAACATAAATTACCATAGACCCTTAGTGAAAACATGAATACTGTCAAAAGGTAAATCTTTCTACATACCAAAATCCCAAAAATTCTATATACTCAAACCATAATATCACTTAGTCCTTATATCAGTCATGAGCTCATGAGTACAATCAAACTTCTCATTATCTTCTTATCCCTTCATTATGCGCATATCATCTACTTTCCAAAATATTTGAATCACTTTTCATGGTTACCGGTACCATAAAATTATTGAAAACCACAATAGAATAATAATAAAAATATTCTAATACACCATAAAAGTACCTCGAAAACATTATTCTTGAATACCAATACATAAACACTTCAATCCATCCTATTCAATGATTGTCTGGGAATAAGTCCTTCAATGATTTAGAATTAAATTTTTAGGTCAGGGCATTAAGTTGGGTAATGCCCATGTTCTCCACAAATAAGACATTGAACTCCATAACAGTCTGTCACTCTATGACCCTTTTCTCCACACAGATAACATATGTCCCACCATTTGAGGTATTCCTCAAGGTTCTTCTTCCCTTCTTTAGAAATCTCAATCTTCCTTTCTTTATGCTCCTCAACATGCAAACATGCATAAAATTCTATCTTCCTCTTATTTGATAAATTAGGCATACCACTAAATTTCACCTTGTTAATCATATATTGCGATGACTGATTTGGAATAATCTCAATATCTTTCTCTCTAGGCATTACGCAATTTTGTTGCTCATAGTCACCAATTTTTCCATTGGATTCAATGTTAACCGAATTCCTTCTGGTTCCCTCCATTGACTAAAACACAAAAATAATTCTGTGAGAGGCAAAAATCATACAAGGAAAATAACATAATCATGGGGGAGTACCTTCAACATCTAACATCTTAGGTTTAATTCTAAATTCGTTACCGTAATTCTTGGACTATAACCTATACTTATACTTAACCTTAGGGACATCCCTAGACATACCGTAGAAATATCTCTCGGGATTTCACTAAAGTTTTTCGTATCCTAGTTTCCAAAGGTTGACTAAACCTTTCCTCTGATACCAACTGTAGAGACCCGAAGCTTGACGTACATGGACATTACATTAATTTGGCGGAATACTCAATACATAACAAAAATAGACACACAAGGACTGTAATATCTTATTGTCTTTGGAAACTTGGAACATAATCTTCTAATCATGGTGAAAGATCTTCAACATCTCCTATAAATATCTTCCCCTTTTTGTTTTCTTACCTAAAAACCTTTCTTTATATCCTGGGGAAAAGAAAACATATAAAGGGTGAGCTCAAACTCTCAGTAAGGGTAAGCATGGAGAAAATAAAACAAACCATATAAATTTGAACTTAAAAACATGAACACAATGTTTAAACATCAAGATCTTGAGCAATGACATAAAACATGGCAATTAGTAAGGAATAGATCATAAAGAAACATTAATCCTGATAAAATATCATGGGAATTTGTGGCAACCATTAAGCACATGATATGATTTCCATAATAGCCAAGACATTTCTGCCAAGACCATCTTAGTGGACATAGTCCCTTTCTGAATCGAGTTCACTCCTCGTTCCAGTCCTGTATTACTGAACCGGTTTAACTTTCCATTCCAGCCATGTTTATCTCATGAGATATAAATCTTTACCCAATGCATTGGAGGGAGATATAGGTCCCACCCATCTCATAATGAAATCATTCTTACTTGTTCCACAAAATAAACATACATCATTCATAATAACCCAATAAATAAAATCTGTTTCATAAACATCATCCCATCATTACATAATCCATATAAAAGAAATGGATATCATTTCATAATAAGGAAAGTGAAACCATGTAAATCATAGAGACATTATACTTGAAACATACACATATGAAATAATTTCATCTTATATGGAAAATGGTTTTGATAAAACACTTGAAATGAATTCTTGAGGAAAATATCCTTTCTTCTTCAAAATCATTTTCTTTTCACAAAATGTCAAGCAATTTTAAAAGAAAAGGATTTGGTTGAAAGTAGTCATGAAATATTTTGGGGGAATCTTCATGAAAATAAGGCTTTATAAAACCGTAAAAATCCTTTCATTCCGTATACGTTAAAAAAAACATTATTCTCATACTTTTGTCGGAAAAGTCAAAAAAAGTACCTTTTAGGGTAAATAAAAGAAAGATTCCTTCCATACCATGGGGTAAAAGTCAAAATGGGTAAAAAAGAAATTAAAAATTCATGAATACACTTTTATAAAACATGTACATGGATGATAGAAATAACCCGAGTAAATACTTATGAATTATCAATCTCGAATAAAAATGAGATTTGCAAAATTATCCCTTACCTTAGGTCCGATATGCTTCGTACGTTTCTGAACCTCCTGTATAATGATTTAAATAATGTCATTTACTTATTACAGAATCATATTCATTGTTATGATATCATATATGGTTCACTTATGACTTTATATTACCCGTTCTTTTGTAAGTTCCATGTTAAAGCAGCATTTTGGGTTAAATCGTTTTATTTATCGTACATGTTTGGACTTGTTTTTCTTGATATTATTACTTATATCCTGATTTACATAATTCCAGAATGTAAAACATGATTTATATATAATTTATATTCATCATATACATATATATTATAGATTGATAAAAGGAATGAAATACACCGTTCATGGAGACGGTAGGCCGTACGTACGCATGAACGTTGTTTTCATTTCCTTATTGAATTGAATGGAAGTAAGTAGATGAAATATATATATGTATTTATACATAAATACAGTAGCTTCATTATGTCATATATTTCATTATTATTAATTATATATACTTTATAATCATTCTTGAATGGTTAATCATGGAAAATGAATCTCATCGCGTTCGTGGAGACGGTATTCCGTACGTACGCACGAGCGATGATATCATTCCCATGATCGTGGAATTGTATTGGAGTGTATGTATACTATTTCAGAATCAATAACACTTTACAATAATCATATATAGTTATTTATTTTCACCATTATACCCATCCAAGTAAGGTGGTGGTGGGAAACAGAGTACACCATGACGTGGAGACAGTATTCTGTACGTACGCACGCGCTGTGATTTCGTTTTCCATAGGATGGATAGATGGTTAAATAGGGTTGTTTCATACTTATAATAACATATCAGTATATGAGTGATACTTATGTTATTACTTCATAATTAAACAACTAAAGAATAAGAAGTAGAAGAAGAAATAAAGTTGAAAGAATCGGTAACGGGTATTATCTCTTCTTTCGACATGCCTTTTTAAAACATCCTCTTAGGGAACTATGATTGGTCTTTTAATAAGACCAGAACCTCTATAATGTTTCTAGGGAAGTGGTGAAGATAAATTGGCAGGGTTTGGACGATCTTGAATGCTCAAAGTGGTGTGAGGAAGAGAGGGAGGAGGTGTCCTTTTATAAGGGAGGAGAGGGGCACCTTTGGAATAACTAAAAAGATTATTTTATTATAAAGTCATATTCGGTTTTTAATAGCTCCAAATTGAGTTATTTAAAAGCTAACGTGGGTATGGGTCGAAATAATCTCATCCAAAAGAATTTAGACAAGTTTAGGGTTCTATTTTAACCTTATCATATAGATTTAACTTTAAGTTAGATAATTTAACTTTTACCGTGTCTTCTTGTTTTATTGCACTATAAGGTTAATAAACTTACTATAACAAGAAACACTAACCCCAAGTTGTTTATTATTAATATATATAACCTTATATAAGTCATTTGGCCGAACCTTAGTTTTTTAGGAATAAAGTAAAAATTAATAATATAATATTTGTTTTAAAAACTATTTTATGTAAATTTTGACACTATTTGGTAATTGATTTTTTTGAAAGTCATAACAGAATTATTAGTTTGAAAAAAGTTAATTAAATCAATAATAACATGTCATAGTAACCTAGAAAATTAGTGTAATTCATAAAAAGTCTCAAATTACATTTATTTGGGTATTTATAACATCAATTATGTCAATATTTCATTAATAATATAATTATTGTATCATCATTGTGTCATAAATAAACTAAATTATTTATAGTCTAAAAATTAAAAATAAAATAACATTATGTAGGAAATATTTTTATCTTTCTAATTAATATTTATAGTCGAATTGATCCTATGTAAAACCCCATATTAAAAATGTTTTAGTTATTAAACTTTGATTTTAACTATTTTAACTATTCTTTAAATAAAATAATATTAAATGTCCTAATCTAATCCAAGTGGACCTAAAGGGTAATATTTTATACCTAATGTTGTTTTTGGTCGAATTACACTTATCCAATAGAATTAGTACTTGTGTTAGGGTAATAATAATATCATTTTTACCCTTAATTACCCTATTTACTTTTAACCGTGGTAAATAAAAGTAAAAAGTTAGTATTCACCAAAAATTATTTTCATCTCATTGAACCACATTTTACTTACTTAAATCAACCGTGTCTCTCGGGTTTTTGAAATTCCACTCACAGAAGCGGTAAAATTATGTTTTATGTAAATTTTCAAATTGTCCTAGGAGGTGGGTAAAAGACGGTGAAAAGTTAAATAAAATTTTTATATATCTAAAATTATTATAAAATGACTCCAATGAATTGAATTGAACTTATATAGGTATTATGTTTCAATTTTTACCTAAAATAAATTTAAATAAAATAAATAATTATTTAAATAAAAAGTCGGTTTTTAAATAGTAACCCAGTGTTTTCACTATTCATCAAAAATTGAAAGTTTTCAGAAAAATACCAAAAATTCACCCTAGGATAATTTCGATATTATGAATCCAAAAATGAAGTCCATTTTTAAAAATAAAATTTATAAAATTTAAAAACGTGGTTATTACTATTCATAACGACTAGTTTTAGTAATATTTTAATAGCATATCATTGTTTAGTGAAACTCGGTATTGCGTACAACGCAAGCTATCGAGGAAGGTCACGATTACATGTATAGAAAGCCAAATCGGGGTTGCAAGTTGTGAAAGACTCCTTTGTTGTTTTTTATAACAGAATCCAACCATATTTCATTTATACATTGAATATATATATATATATACACACTCAATGTTGTGTTGAATAAATGCTATCAAACAAACTTGAAATTGTGTTTAACACGATCCAAGATTAGTGTTGCATATACTGTAAGCTAATACGGTGTATCGTATAGCACAAGATAATCTTGGTGTATCGTAAAACATAAGATATGAATTAAATTAAAAAGAATATATCTTATAAATTCTCGGGTTGTTACACCAGGAGCATGGTAAAACCCATAGGTTTTTCTTTTTGATAATTTCTATAGACAAATCATCACTAAGATATTTTCTACCCTTATAAATGTTAGAAAACCATGTATACATGTTAGTAAGAGATTTATTTGGATGCATAGATAAACTTTCAAAATATTTACAATACATATTCAATCTAGAGTATTTAACTTTGTTTGTTTCTTCATGTGTGACTTCTAAAAGCTTCCATATTTCATGATCCATTTGGAAAGAATATATATGGTTAAATTCATTTTGATCAAGCCTAAAATTGAGTGAATTCACATCCTTTTCATTAAATTAAAAATAAAAATATCTTGAGGAGTTCATTTATCATCTTGTTCTTTAATAGGAATATTTTCATGCATGAACATTTTTCAGACAAGATAACTGATAATGCTAAGAAAGTTAGACATGCAGTTTTTCTAATAAGAATAATATATGTCATCAAAGAAAGGATCATGAATATAAGAGGTAGATACTATCATAAAATTATACTTTGAAATCAATAAATATTTTTTAAAATAATTTTTTTGAAGAACTAAGATTTTTGAAATAAACACAAAGATCTCATTTAATACCAAATGTTGGTATGAGTATATAGTTAGAGGAGGGGTGAATTTACTTTTAAAAATAAAGTTATAAAAGAAAAAAAAATCAAAACAAAATGATTTAAATATGATTAAATAATAAAGTGATAAATTTGATATGTGTTAAAGATAATATCAAATTTAATTAATAGTTTAATCCTAGTGGTAAAAAGACGTATCAAATTTATTCACTTTATATATATATCAAGATTTGTATGATACAATACATAAATATAAAGAGATATTAAACACAAATGATATGGGGTTAGATAATAGCACATAAGTAGACCCTATGTTTCCACCCCTTAATTATAGATATGTATCTTATTAATACCTTCCCTTGGTTTTAATATAAATCTAAGAACCACATACCTTGATTTTAATGGAAATCTAAGAACCAAGTCCATCACTTAATAGCTGTGATAACCTTGAGAAGATGAGATGAGAAGACATGATTTTCTTGGGGTAAATCCTTCACAAAGTCAATCTTCTATCTCTCTTGAAGGATGTATACAATTTGACAAAGGGAGGTGGAGATAGAGACTATGGTGAGAGACTTTGAGATGGAGAAAATAAGGTTGGATATTTGAGGGGAGGGCTTAGATAATTCTAGTGATTCAATATCAATTCGATCAGAGATTTTTTACACAATTCAATTAATTAGATACAAGCCTTCTTGATCCTATGTTTATAGCCTTCAAAAGGTTTAGGAATATTCTGGAATCCCTTAGGTGCATTGAAGATGAAGTGGACTATCTTAATGTCCATTTTGAACACATTAAATGCTTCCTCGAAGAGTCAGTTTTGACGTCATCGGCTACCCAGTAGCCTTCATAGGGTCGTCGATGATCTACTTGGAAGAAAATGCTTCTGGAAAACTCCCATATTCATGTTGGTGCACCACCACCAGCTGGTTGGTTGACTCTTGTTGGTGGAGAGCATTTTTTCCATGCTATCGGCTATCTGGCGGCACTACACTAGCTAGATAGTGCTACCTTCTATAATAATAACACCACCAAGTCTTTCCAAATTTCATAAAAGGTATTAAAATTTTCTTCCAACATCCTTTCATGACTTTAAAAAATCTATTAATACTTCAAAAAGATCTTCAAGGCGGCTTTAAATACTTAAAAGAGATTTCCAAGATAATCAAGATTCCATCATTTGATATTCAATATAAACAATGAAACTCACTTAAAAGAATACATTAAATATATAAGTGAGTGTTTGTGATCATTAAAACACCATGAGAGAGAGAGATACAACATGCCTGTGTTCCCATCCCCCCAACCTTTTTTGGTAAGTGTTCATGCCTTTTCTATGCTAAATAATAATCTTATTGTTTTAATGTTGTTTTAATATTGTTCTAAACCAATTTGACCACTATAAAGAGATCCCAACATGTTTTTATTTTTTAGAATTATTTATGATAAGTTTTAAATGGTGAAAAAAATCTCTTATTTTTATTTAGGTTGGTTTAGTTATTTTGCATTATGAAACAAAAATGTTGGGTTTATTAATTTTTTTTGAAAAAAAAACAAAAATAAGTCTAGTTTTAATTTTTTTTAAAAGTAAGCTGCAAAATCATTGAGACCCCTCACACCTTTGGTCTTATTTGGTAGAGGCCAAATATATTAGGGGCTTAAACACCTTTATCCTTGGGTAAGATCCAAGGGCATCAGAGCACCTGACGCTTTTGGAATCAACTAAAAAAACTATTTTTTTAAGTTTTGTTTTAATTTGTTTATATATATAAATATATAAATAAAACAAAATTTTTATCAGAATTTAACTGCTATTAAATATTCATTATTACTAAAATTAAAGTAATATGAAATTATGATGAAATCTCTCACCATGGATCCTTTTTATAAGGGGGATATCCTGGAAATCTTTATGGATTTCCAATGTGGGATTGAGCTTCCCCCTTTCATATGTAGAATTAATAATATATTATTATTATTAATTAGTAATTAATTAATTATAAATATTAACTACTACTTAATTACTAATAAATAATAATAATAATTAACTATTAATATTTACTATTAAATATTAATAATTAACAAATTAATATTAATAAATATTAAGATCCTCTAGGAATAATACGACAAATGAGACTCACAGGGATAATGCCCCAAGGGAAGTCCATGGAAATGAGAATTTGTTGAGTCTTTCCCATCAGTCAAACATTAACTTCTTCTTTACGTTGGATTCTATTAACACCCTTAAATTTTACTTACTTTATCTTAAAAAACTTGAAAATGTTGGATGAGGAAACTAAAATAATTCTCCTTTGATGAATAAATATGAACTTGTATGTAATCAGTTTGCTAATATATAAGGAAATACTCGTGATTATGGTAATCAAGATATGTGTCTTCTCTCTACCACGTCTCCAGTAGAATAGGCACTCTTGCTTCTCCAAAGGGGATGACCCCAGACTTGAAGGTTCTACATTCTCCATCTGAGCGGGGTGATAATTCATCTTCTAAAGAGGATAAGCAAACTTACCATCCTAAGAAGGATTTGCCATCTGATGAACCAATGTAAGAGGAAGTTGTCTTAACTATAATAGAGGAGGTTTTAGAGGATGAAGAACTCATCCCATAATAGATCTCCCAATGGAGGAGAGGGAAACACCTGGCTAGTCGGGGGGATCTCAAAGTCAGGCCAGCCAACATAAAAAGAGATGAATGATCCTTTAATTTATTTTGAACAATGTAGAATAGTTTTCAATGTTGTTAACCTGGTGTGTGTGTGTGTTACACTAGAACTTGTGCCTCCATCTTTCCCTTGTATGTTTACTTTTTTAATAAATTTTCGGAGCCATGGGTTTGGGTTTCAAAATCCACGGTTAAGTCGTCTTAATAATTATTATTAGTTAATATTAATTAATTAATTCATAATTAAATAATATTTATTTATTTATTAATAATATGTATTACTAATTAATTGATTAATTATTTATTGATAAATAAATATTATAAATTATTATTAAAAATTTACAAATAAATATTTAAAATTATTATTTATTTACTAAATTTTAAAAATAAAAAATAAAATATTAAATTACTAATTATTAATTGATTATTATTAAATAATTATTAATTAATTAAATAATCATTACTAATTTTTAATTATTAATTAATACTAATTAATTATAAATTATTAATTAATTGATTTTCAATAATAAATTAAATAATTATTAATTATTAATTGAAAACTAAAATTTGTTTATTATTTTTAATTAATTAAAATTCAATAATAATTATTTTTATTAATTACTATTTTTTTTTTAATTTATTAATAATTAATAGTTATTAATTATTTAATATTTTTTATTTATTATCAGAAATTAATTTCAATTCATTAATAATTATTAATGATAAATAATATCTTATTTTTATTAAGTTTTTAATAATTAATAGTTATTGATTAATTATTAATTAAATAATAATTATTTTTTGTAATTATAAACTAAATAACAATTGATTATTATTATTATTTAATTATTTAATTACTAATTATTAATTACTTACAATTCATTAGTAGTTAATAATAATAATTAGTAGTTATTTTTACTAAGTTTATTAATAATTAGTAGTTATTAATTAATTAGTAATTAAAAAATAATTTTTTTAATAAACATAAACTAAATAATGGGTTTTAATATTTATTAGTAATTGTTTAATACTTAGTAAGTAATTAGTAACTAAATAATTAATTAATACCCAAGGTGGTTCAGATCATGGATTTGGTAGCCCAAATCAATGACCCTATAAATTTTATTAAAAAGGGAAAACACACACACACAAATACATGGGATCCAGGCTCAAAAGGTGGCACAAGACATTGCCACCTAAGGACAGACAAGATCACTTCAGATTTAGTTTCCACATTTGCGTAGAAAGAACATTCAATGTTTTTTATCTATATAACCTATACTCTGAGTTCCACCCCGATTCATTAGATGTCATCCTCTCCTCCAGGTTGGAGGCTGCCCTAAGTTTTCTTTATCACTCTCAGAATCTTCAATAAAATCTTGCACTCTAGAACCCTCTGGTGTAATGGTGGTCATATCCTCTTGTTTTCCAACCTCAACATCACCTGACACAATACACACTTTAACATTATCCCTAATGAAGAACTTCTCCAGATCATTATGCATAGAGACTTTGGCAGTCTCCACACCACCTTCCATAATTTATTGGGAGACCCGCTTATTTCGCACATTATATTTCTCCAAGCCTTTAAGGTAGAGAAATTCAAACTCCATGTTATTAATAGATTAAAGCATAGAAAATTTTACCTTTCCCTTTCCAGGGTGTCACTAATAGCTTGGTTTCCAACTAATTCATCAAGACTATTTTTCATCCTCAGCTACCCTCTTGACCGCAGAGGATCTCATTCGAATATTTGGTGGTGGCTACTTTAGTACCAAACATCATTGGTCATAAAAAATAGATGCAGAAGTATTCTAACTAGGCACAATTGTCTTTCTGGATAGATCACCTAACTATGTCATGGCAGCATCATATAGATCTAGTTGGTTTATGGATTGAACACCTACCACCCCCTAAATGAATGCAATGTCACTGGCCACATTCTTATTCTCCCTAGGGAATCCAGAAGCAACATTCTTCAAAACTGTGAAAAGAGATCCATTGATGGTCTACTAGTTTTTATGTGCTTTAGCCTAGAAGTCATGAGATCCATCCTTTCCCTTATTATTAAAAAAGTTTGGGAAATCATCCCTAGTTATGTCATTGGTGTCGATCTCATATTTTATTTCATATGACACATCATACTTCTTACATGCATGTTGTAAGGCCACCGCCCAAGGTGCCAACATGTAACTCATCCTTGTCCAGAGTTCTCACAAGGAAAACCTTATTAAATTGAAAATTATCAGCAACTTGAGATGAAGGTTCATCATTTTCCATACCTCGCATGATCTTCATAGTATCTGAATCACAACTAGCAGTTTTCAAAATATGAGTGATAGGAATTTTTTAGGACCATCTTTCGAGCTAGTTCCAACAACCACAGTAGAAAAATATTGACTCTGAAGAGCACCATTATTTGATTTAAGGCTAGTGTTCGGAATTCTACTCCTATTCACAGGCCTATGAAGTCTGCTACCCATAAAGTTCCCCTTTTTGGTTTACAGATGAGCAGCAACATCACAATCTCTAATCCGCTCCATTCCATCCTCCCCTCCGTGCAAATGAGAGGTACCGAAGAGATTCTTCTTCCTAACCATTGGTTCAATATGGATTCACACTACATACTTATTTCCATCTGAAATGGGTAGTTTCAATTTACAATTTTCAACCCGATGCCCATATTTTTTATAGTTAGAGCACCCCAAGCCTCGACGGTAATTTTCCCTAACATGCCCAATGCACAAGTAGTTGAAACAAAAATCCCTCACATGTTCATACTCAATTTCTAGTTCAAATTTAAACTCACCAGAAACCAAATAGAAAGTTTCAATAAATGTTGACCTAAGATAAAATTAAACAAAAATTTTGGTGTAATACCTATATCTATCAAACTCGGTTTCTTTATCAAATTTGATTGGAGATCCTACAGCCAAGGCTAAATCCCAATAAATATTTGGGTGCCTAAAGAACCGATTCATCCCTTTAACCCAAATCCATGACTTTTCCATGATTTTTTTTACCTGGAATATGTCAAACTAGGGATCCCAATCCTGAAATATCATTACCCTTTGCTTGAGATTCACAAAGTCACAACTTCATGCCCTTAATTTGTGATCTTGTGAAGGAAATGTAATATAGAAATAACCCATACCTATCAACACTATATATCATCCATTGAATCCCCAAACTTGCATTAGTTGTTTCCGTAAGTCCTCAAGCTTTAAGGAATTGTTCCACGATATTAGAGTAAGTCATGAAAAAATAGAATGTTTACATTCCTCAATTATTTTGTCAACGAACTTATGGATTTCTTCAACGAAGGCAAGGGATCCATTCCTCAAGATTCGATTTTGCTTGAGTTTAGGCTCACTCTAAGGATTGGGAAAGAATATATCAAATACAACATCCCGTGATGCATGAGTGGTCTTCAGGTCATCATTATTCCCCAAATCCATAGGTTTTGAAAAGTTAAAATCAGGGTTCACCCTCTTCGAATTGAATTGAACTTTTTAAGAGGAAAAATTAACATTACCCAAGCCAGATCCAGTATTCACTTTCTTTGTAGGGCCAACGAAGACCTTTGTTGGATCAAAATATGCATTTAAAATTGAATCCATCAATGAGATTTACCCTAGTCACCATGAGCATAGAGAGAAAAGCTCACAAGCTCATCTGTTTCATATCTTTAAATCTCCAAAATATCTAATAATTAATAATTAATAATTATATTATTATTATTATTATTAATTGGCAGTAATCAATATTTATCAAAAATTAATATTTTTACTACTAAATAATATTATTTAATTACTAATTAATTATTAATTATTAATTATTAATATCTAATAGTAATTATTAATATCTAATAGTAATTATTAATATTTAATTAATATTTAGTTATTATAAATACTATTTAATTACCAATGTATTAAAACCGATTAATTAATAATAATTAATTAGTTATTAATTAGTAATTAATTAATTATTTAATAATATTATTAATTAATACTAATATTTATTAGAAAATAATATTGTTAATTAGTAATTAATATTATTTAATTAGAAAACAATTATTAATTAATTATTAATTAATATTTTTTGGTAGGTGTACGTGCCTTTTCTACACTCAATAATAATTTTATTGTTTTAATATTGTTTTAATATTATTCTAAACTAATTTTACCGCTATAAGGGGATCGTGACATGTTTCAATTATTTAGAATTATTTATCATAAGTTTCAAAAGGTAAAAAATAAAAAATTTCATATTTTAATTCCGGTCAGTTTAATTATTTTACATCATAAAAAAATGTTGGGTTTTTTATAGGTTTTTCGAAAAAAATTGAAAATAAGTCTATGTTTTTTTTTTGAAAAGTAACCAATACATGCGTTGAGACCCCTCACACCTTTGGTCTCCTTTGGTATAGGCCAAAAAATTTAGGGGCTTCAACACCTCTAGCCTTAGGAAATAGCCAAGGGTGTTGGAACCCCAACACCTTTAGACTCAACTAAAAAAAACTATTTTTTTAGTTTTAAAAATTTTGTTTTTATTTTTCTTTGTTTATATATATATACATAATTTTTTTTTTCAAAATTTAACTGATATTAAATATCCAGTATTACTGAAATTAAATTAATATTAAATTATAATAAAAACTCTTTTCACAGCTCCCTTTTATATGGGGGTTGCCTGGAAAATCCTCATATATTTCCAATGTGGGATTCAGCTTCCCAGTTTCCTGTGTAGAATTAATAATATATTATTATTAATTAGTAATTAATTAATAATAAATATTAATTAATAATAAATAATAATAATTAACTATTATTATTTATTATTAAATATTAATAATTGACTAATTAATATTAATAATATTAACAAAAATATTAATGAATAACTAATTAATTATTAATAGTTAATATTTATTGATTAATTAGTGATTCAATAAAATAAAATTAATTATTTATAATATTTATTATCAATTAACTAATTAATTATTAATTAATTAATTAATATTAATAATTATTATTAAAAATGTACTGATAAATATTTAAAATATTTTTTTTAATTTTTATTTTTTAAAACAGATTGGGGAAAATGCAACCTTTTTTATTAAGGAAATAGAGCCCTCTTTTTTATCTTGGTAGAGAGGAACCCATTACATGACTCGTGGGCCCAAGGGAACGAGACCTAATGAACTGACCCTAAGGCCCATGACCCATATGTCCAAATACACAGTTGCAAGGACCCATGACCCGTAGGTCTAAACACCATCTCGTCAGCCGCATAATTAGTAATTAATTACTAATTAATTACTAATAAATAATAATAATAATAATAATAATAACTAAATAATAATTAACTATTATTATTCACCATTGAATATTAATAATTGGCTAATTGATATTAATAATATTAACATAAATATTAATAAATAACTAATTAATTTTTAATAGTTACTATTTATTAATTAATTAGAAATTAAATAATATTTAATTACTTGTTAATAATATTTATTACCAATTAACTAATTAATTAATATTAATAATTTTATTAATCAGATACTAATAAATATTTAAAATTATTATTATTATTATTTAAATAGTTATGGGCTAACATCTCCTTTTTATTAAGGAAAATCCCTTTTTTATACGATTAAAGGGGAACACATTACATGGACCATAGACCCAAGAGCACCAAGGCCTAATGAATTAACCCTAAGGCTCATGCCCTTTAGGTTCAAATACATGGTTTTAGGGACCCATGGTCGTAGGCCTAAACACATACCTATCAGCCATATGCATGCCTTAATCAACACATCATCCTGCGTCCAACACCTATCATCAGTCCATCTACCTTCCATTATGAATTTTTTACATGAACAACCATCGTTATTATAGAAGTCTGCCTTCCATTATAACCATTCTTGATCATCCAATGCCATCAGCTTTCAGCCCTCCTATGCCCGCTCGATCCCCATAGTCTCCTCCTGGCCCACCAACACTCATCGTCGCATAACCTCCAGCCACCATCCACCATCCCTCCTACGCTCTCTCGAGCTCATCACCTTCCACATGGTCCACCAACATTCGTTGTCATGTCATTGCCAGTTTCCCACAACTTTCCATTATGTCCTTATCACAATACTGGAATCCACCTATTCACAATCTCCATGGAAATCAATTGCAACTGAGAGTGGAACCTCAGTTTCCTGATGTATGGGGGTTGTGACTGAGTACCACTCAGTCGCAACGCAAGTTGCATAAATATTTAAAATTATTATTTAGTTACTAAATGTTAATAATAAAATTTAAATTATTAAATTACAAATCATTAATTAATTACTAATTGTTAATTGATTATTTTTAATTACAATGTCACTCCCCGTCCTAGTGGGTCCTATACCATGACTACCCCAAGCTCACCTCCAATAGGCTAGGGGTTGGCGACCAGCACTGAGTAGCCATATCACACACATGGAAGGCCTTATCCTAATGTAACTATACAAACCCACACATCTCTAAGACCATACAATGCTGAAATATAAAACAGATGATAACCATGCATGCATACATCTTAAATCTCACCATCAGGGTACGACAACAAGTAATGGAATGCAAAATGTCCAAATAAAATCTCACCACAAAGAAAATAAAAAAAAATCTAACATATAAAGTGGGTGAGGACTACTATCGAGGTGACCACAGGAACACACCTCATTCTGTCTAACTAACTAAGATCTGCCTGGTCCTAGTCCCTCTAGGACTTTTTCAAAAGTTCGATCATCTACATAAGACACGACCTGTGCAGGGAAAAACTATACAGGGGTGAGTATAACAATACCCATTGGGACACCCCCAAAATCACTAAGCATATAACATAGATAATAACAATCATCTCATCATAGGTATATGTCAACAACACATATAACAGGAATGCCTAAATATACTCAATGTAGACATGCAGTCTTAAGGTAAAATCACAACTATAATGTCATTCTAGGATTCTTGATCAAAGATTCCACATAGTACTCGTTTGGGAGAACACACTCCAAGGGTTAGATAACACTAATGGAATCCATCTGATATTTCATGGTCATTGAGTCTCACACTAATAACTACACACTGGAAGTCTGAAGAGAATGATACACAGAAGGGGATCACACCCAAGGCTATGGGGTATACCAACAACCTAATCTGGATTAACTGGCTAAGTAGGGGATCAACGCTTGCATAGTTTTAGTCATGAATATTCCAAGAACCCCACCTATGGAAAAGATTATGATAGTGGATCTCACTTTTCACCTCATAGATGGAGCCCAACAACTCTATCTGAGACTGAAGTCCCTTCAAAGGGATCACCATCCTATGTATAAGTTGTTATTCCATACTAAAAACTCAGGGAATGGATCAAGGGAATGCACCCTAATGAAACTTGTCTAAGCTTAAGGGGATGAGGGCTCCAAGCCTTATTTTAGGAAGAACATGGTGTGTACTAGTAGCACATGGAATATTCCTTTTGCACCAGGTCCTACCTATGTATCACGGTCCATTCATGTGTTCGTGTTTGTGCCTGAGTACACGGCATGTTTGAGCCCGTGTACTCTTGGTTGTTACCATGTCCTTCTAGGTGTGTCCATGTCTATGTACCTTCCTAGGTACACACCCAAGATCCTAGAAAGGTTCACATGCCATGTGACAACTTTCACATTCCATGTGATAGTTATCTTCTTCGTGGAACTCTATCGCTACACAGGGAGGTCCCACACAACATGTAATCCCAGATGACACATCGTAAAACCTAGAATTTTTTAGAATTCTAGATTATTCCTCTGCTTTCACCAGTGCCATTGCCACTATTTTAACCACCAATATCACCCAGAGATCACAGATCTAGTTCGAATGAGCCTTTTCGTCACCTATTCATCAGAGATTATGACTCGATCTTCTCAAAAACAATTTGTTGAGTCTCCCTATCATCACACACCAAATATAAAAATAATGGGTATCCCTAAATATGTATTCGACCAATAATCCATCATCACCATAGTCACAGCTCGATCTCATCATCAATATGAATCCAGATATGTGATAATAACCTATTTCACCAAGAAATGGGTTTGCAATGATAGTTTATCAGGTATTTTTTGAACAATGGTCCAAAGGAATTGCCCATGATGAACGAAGAATGGGTAAGGAAAATAAAAACATGAAAATGTGAGGAACAGACCTCAACCAATGTTCATGTTCTCCCAGATTTGTTGTTTCTAGAAAAAAGAATAAAGAGATATCACATAATCAAAAAAAAATCCCCATGCTCAGATAATATCTATCCCATACCCACAATATGCATGATATGTGAATCAATTCATTAGTTGATTGATTTTAATTCATTATAGGAATAATTAAATGGGAAAAAATCTATATAAAATAAACATCCTACCTCGATATGGATTGATCGATGATAAATAATGAATCTTCATCTTTATCATTGGTGTGATCCTTGAGTTCCGTATCTCACCAATCAATGATACACAATCCATTCATTGATCACCAATGAAAGCTCCTCCAACACCATCTCACGAATCTCCAGGGTTATGTAGCTAATCATGGGATTTGTACTTAGCAACATATTTATTGATAAATAAATTAGGTCATTGCGTCACTTAATAAAATAAATAATTTATTTTATTAATTCACTCGCGATGGTACTCAACCCGAACGTCTGATGTGTTCTAAGGTTAAGTCGTTCATAGGGTAAAACCCATGATCTAAACTTAATGATGTCATCAGATTTACTATATGATCCTCTATTTAAGAGTTATTCCACTTTTTCAGGAAAACCGTACATGCTTGATATTTAATATATTTAATATATGTCAAAAAATAAATGTGGGAACAAAAAATCTCAAAATATCAGGCCATATAAATCCCAAGCCCTGAAATTAATCCATGTAATATTCCAGAGAAATATATGAAAAAAAAGAAGTTGTTACATTCTCCCCACATTTGGTCTTTATATCCCAAAAAGACAAAACAAAAGGCTACACAAAGAGATGTGGGTATTGAGCACACATCTAGGTATCCCACTCCCAAGTTCTCTCTTGAATATTCCCATGCTACCACTGGACATGCACTAGGGGAATCAATATCCCAAGAAGGATCCTCTCTTGCAAATCCTCGATCTCTACTGGGTACTCAACAAAGGTTGCTCCATACTCAATGTCTAACTTTCCCCGATCGATAACACTCAATAGGTCATGAATGTACCTCCTCAACTATGACATGTGGAAGACATCGTGTTCCCAATATTGTGAAGATGGTAGAGCTAATTGGTACATCTCCTCACCAAATCTATGCATTATTTGGAAATAGACAATGAATCTTGTAGATAGCTTATCCCCCCAACCAAATGTCCACAATCCACATCGAGGTGAGACTCTTAGGAACACATGGTCTCCCTACTTGAACTCCAAAGGCATTTATTGTTGGTTTGAACATGACTTATAATGAATTTGTGTAGTCCTCATCCTCTCTTAGACGATCTGTACCTTATTTGTAGTGGCTCACACCATAAGTGTTGACTCTCCTGGGCTGGTCCAACATAGTGGAGATATGAAGGGTCTCTCATACAATGACTCGAATGGTGTCATACCTATGGTGTAATGGTAGTTGTTTTTGTATGAAATATCCATCAATAGTAGGTGATCCTCCCAAATACAGCCAAAAGCTAACATGAAATCTCGCAATATTTCCTCCAAGACCTGAATGGTTCGCTTAGTCTGGACATCATTAAGGGGTAGAAATATTGTACTCAGATGAAAATAGGTCCCAAAAGCCTGCTAAAATACCTTACATAACCGAGATGTGAAGCAAGCATCCTGGTCAGAAATGACCATCGAGGGAACTCCATGGAGTCGGATTATCTCATGCATGTAGAAGCATCCCAATCTCTCTACTGAATTATACTCTTGAATATATAAGAAGTCGGCTAACTTAGTGAGTCGATCTATGATCACCTAGATGGATTTGTGTCCCCTAGACATATGTGGTAACCCTATTACAAAGTCCATATATATCCCATCCCACTTCCACTCTGGCGCCTCAAGGAGCTGAGCTAAACCCGCTGGAACCTGGATCTCATCCTTAACTTGCTAACAAGTAAGGCATCGAGGGACAAACTTTGTAACTCCCTTTTTCATCCTTGCCCTGAAATTTAAACTCAAAACACTTAACACTATTACCCTAAATCAATATCATAGACTCTGGTCCCAAGGTAGAAATGAGTACCTCTGATACCACTCTGTCATGACCCATCCTAATGAGACCCATGCCGCAACTACCCCAATCCCACCTCCAATACTGGGTAGGCATATCACACACATGGGAGTCCTTAGAAAAATGTACTTGTGCACACATACACATCTCCATTCCCATAAAATGATGAAATTTAAAATAATTGACAACCATGCATGAGTACTTATAAAATCCCACCATCAAAGTGTGATAACAAGTAAAAAAAAGAAAAGGGGCCAAATACAAGCCCACGACAAAGAAACTGAAAACTAGTCCAACTTGTATAGTGGGTGAGGAATGTTGTCAAAGTTACTACAAGAACACACCTCAGTCTGTCTGACTCACTAAGATTTGTCTCGTACTGGTCCCAATAGGACTCCGTCAAAATCTTGATCATCTGGATAAGACATGACATGTGTGGGAAAATCCCATGTAGGGTTAAGTATAAAAATACCCAGTAGGACACCCCAAAATCACTAAGCATATAACATCAAGAATAATAATCAACTCATCACAGGTATATTTAAACATCATATATAATAAAATTTTTCATATATACTCAATTTAGACACATAGTCTCAAGGTAAAATCATGATCGTAATGCCGGTCTAGGATTGTTGCTCAAAGGTTCCACATAGCACTTGTCTAGGATAACACACTCCATGATCCAGATAGCACTGATGGAGTCCATATGATATTTCATGCTCATCAAGTCTCACCCTAAGAAATACACATTGAAAGTCTAAAGATAATGATACACATAAGGGGATAACACCCAAGGACATGGCGTATACTAAAAATCCAGTCTGTATTAACCTACCAAGTATGGGATTGATGTCTGTATAATGTTAGTCACGATGATTCCAAGAACCCCACCTAGGTCAAAGATGATGTTAGAGGATCTCACTCCTGACCTCATGGATTGATTCCAATAACACTATCCAAGACTGAAGTCCCTCTGAAGGGATCACCATCCTATGTATAGGATGTGATTCCATAATAAACCTTTAGGGAATTGATCAAGGGAATACACCATAATTAACCTCATCCAAGATAAAGAGTAAGAGGGATCCAAGACTTCTTTGAGGAAGCACACAGAGCATACTAGTAGTACACGATGTGTCCCTTTGGCACCAGATCCTGCCCGTGTATCATAGACTATGTCCATGTCTGTGTCTGTGCATGAGTACACGGCGTGCCTAAGCCCATGTACTCTTGGTCGGGTCCATGTCTGGTTGGTCATGTCCATGTCAGGATATCCATTTATGTGCCTATGTACCTCCCCAGGTACAAACCCAAGCACCCAAAAGGGGTAACATGTCATGTGATAGTTGTCACATTTCATGTGATATTTATTATCTTCACAGAACCCTAGCACTGCATAGGGGGTCCCACATGGTGTGTGATTCCAGATTACACACTATATAACCCGGAATTCCCAGAATTATAGATTCTTCCCCCCGTGTTAACCTACATCACCACAAACAGTTTCACCACTGACCTAACTCTAAGATCATAGATCTAGTTCAACTGAGCCTCGTTATTGCCTTCTCATTGAAGATCATGACTCGATATGCTTGAAAACTATTCTTCAAGCTTCCCCATCATTGTACACCAAAGATATGAATAATGGGTATCCCTAAATCTATCCTTAATAAATCATAAATCATTTCCATCATTACAACTTAATCCCATCATTGATCTAAACCCAGTTCTATGATAAGAATTCATTGCACCAAGTTTAAATGGGTGTGCAATAATTTTTTATCTGGTATTTTTCGAACCATGGGCCAAAGGAATTGTTCACAATGAACAATGAATGGGGAAGGAAAATCACAACACAAAAACGTGAGGAACGGACCTTGGTCAATATTTGTGTTATCCTTGATTTGTTTCCATTAGAATGATGAACTAATAGATATAACATAATCAACAAAGAAATCCCCAAACATGGATAATATTTATCCTATACCTAAAATACTCATGATCCACAAATAAATTCATTAGTTGATTGATTTGTGTTCATTATAGGAGTAATTAAATGGGGAAAATCCACATAAAACAAAAATACTACCTCGAGATGCATTGATCACTGATGAATAATGAATCAACGTCACTTTTATCGATGTGATCCTCGAGTTTCTTAGCTCACCGATCGATGATCAATGATCCAGTCATTGCTCTCCAATGGAAGCTCCTCCAACGCTCTCTCACAAATATCAAGGGTTATGAAGCTAACCCCAGGATTTGCTCTTAATATCCTATTTATAGTGAAATAAATTAAGTCATTGTGTCACTTAATAAAATAAATATTTTATTTTATTTCATTTTATTTTATTAATTTTCCCGTGACATCACTCAACCCGAACGTCTGAAGCATTACAAGTTTAAGTCATGCCTAGGGTAAACCCCACACTCTAAACTCAAAAAATGCCTCAAATTTTTTACTTAGTCCTCTATTTAATAGTTATTCCACTTTTTATGGAAAACTACACATGTCTGATATTTAATATATTTAACATATTTTAAAAATTATTTCCTAGCACACTGGGCCTCATAATCTCATGTCATCTCAATTCCTAGCTCTAAAATTAATCCATGAAATATTCCAAATCAATATATATAAAAATCTATGTCATTTCGTACAAATTAAATAAATTATAATTATTAAAAACTATAAATAATTAACTACTTCAATTTATTAATTATTATTAATTAGTTACAATTCACTAATAATTATTAATAATAATTAATAGTTGTTTTTATTTATGTTATTAATAATTAATAGATATAAATTAATTACTAATATTTATTTATTATTAGAAATTAATTACAGTTTATTAATAATTATTAATAATAAATACTATTTATTTTTATTAAATTTATTAATAATTAATTGTTATCAATTGATTATTAATTAAATAATAATTATTTCTACTAATTAGAAACTAAATATTTTTTTTAAAGGTGAGGACTTGGCTAATGCCAAGTCTCCTTTATTGAAAAATAAAAGATTACAAAAGTCTAAAATGGGACATTTTACAATGGTCTATTTTGGAGAGATGTAACAGGTTAGAGGGAAGGATATCCATCTAGATGAGGCCATTGTTACCTATACCTATATTTGTTAGGCCATTAGATACCATGTTTGATTCTCAATATGAATGAGTGATGGTAAATTCAATGGAATCATGGAACTCAAGGAAATCCATCCATTAAACCATCAATCTCCATGAGAGGTGTGTGCTATTTTTATTGATTGCATACACTATATTTGTGGAGTCACTCTCCAACCATAGCTTAGACTAACATATTTGTCTAGAAGTTTTCACCACATTGATGACTCCAAGCATCTTGGATTAAATTGAAAATGTAGTACCACAAGTACTATAAAAGAAACCAAGGATGCACTTGGTGTGATTTTTAAAAACAGTGTTTCACCCTGAGATACCAGGATTACCTTTAGAAGAACCATCCATATTTACTTTGACCCAACCTGGAAATGGAACTACTACAAAATAGGAATTTAACGGTGCTATAATTGGCCTTTATCAATGCTAAAAAGGCACTGACTGCTTGAGCATGGTTAAAATACCTAGGCTTTTATCAGCACTAGAAAATCACTGATAAATGGGTCCATTATTTGTGCTTAAAAAACGTTGATAAAGGACCCTTTATTAGTGATTTTAGAAGCATTAATAAATGACACCATTTATTAGCACTTTTATTTAGATCTAATAAAGGGACCCTTTATTAATGCTACTAAATGCACTCATAATGGAATCCTTTATCAGTGTTTGTTGAAGTGCTGATAAAGGATGCCTTTATCGACGCATTTAGTAGCATTGATTAAGGGGTACACTCCAATGTACTATTACAACATACTATAGTGTTTTTTATAGCATAATGTAGTGTACTATTACAGCACACTATAACACCATAAATATGGAATACTGCAGTTTCTTGTAACAACACACTGTAAAACCAGAAATTAGAAAAATTAGATAAAAATACGTAATTTAAATGAAATAAAATTTACAACACAAATACAATAAAAAAATATTATATATAAAAAAAACACACTTGTATAAAAGATAAAACCACCCCTGATCAAGTAAAATAATGTGCCAATATAAGAAAAAAATATAATGTCAGTAATAATATAAATAAACAAATTAAATAGAAAGTATTAATTTTAAACTAAACTTTGAGTCATGACAAGAACATTGTGTATCATATTGAGTTGCAGTTGATTCTTTCACATCACACCATTTATTGTTCTTCTTCAAGAATTATCACTGTGAAAATTAACTAAATAAGTATAAGATAAAGATGATAAGGAAATTAATTATGTATTAGCAAATAGAATGATGAGAAAACAATTTAGGCTCATTTTCTCAGTTTTGGTGATGTGATGTTTGTTTTAAACTAAATGACACTTATATATTGAAACTAAACACTTTGATTCATACTTGTCACACCATGAATTGGATTGGAATGTGACTAATTAATGCACATCCCAAATGGCTTATTTATCATTTTCCTAAAGCACCAAAACAAAATAAATTCATTTCTTTGGTTTTGAGTACGCCACTTTTGTTTTTTACTAAAATGTCATTTTAAACTATAAACATGTACTTTGAGTCATACCGGCCACTTAATGTGTGGGTTTGAAATGAAGACTAATTCCTACAGATAAAAAATGAATTATGAATCATTGATCTAAATTATTAAGATAATCCTAGTGTGTTTTCTCAATTTTTATTGAGTGACACTTTTTGAACTAAAATGACAATTTTAAACTAATAACAGGAACTTTGAGTCATATCGGGTACATAGTGTATCATATTGAGTTTTATCTGATTCCTACAGATAAAAAATGACTTATGGATCATTTTCTTAAATTATCAAAATAATCCTAATGTGTTTTCTCATTTTTGAGTATGTCTGTTGCCTTTTTTACTAAAATTAATTCCAATTTTAAATAAAAGGATACACTTGGTGTCATACCGGTCGCACCGTGTGTTAGATTGAGGTTAGGATGATTTATAAATGTCCCAAATTACTTATGTATTGTTTTTATAAATTATAAAATTTATATGAATGCATTTTCTCGATTTTAAGTATGCCACTTATGTTTTTTACTAAAAAGTCATTTTAAACTGGAAACACAAAATTTGAGTCATACCAGTCACATCATGTGTGGGATTTATGTGAGAATAATTCCTACACATCAAAAATTAATTATGAATCGTTATCATAAATTATCAAGACAATATAATTGCATTTTCATGGCTTTTAGTTAGTGTCACTTTTTGAACTAAAATGTCAATTTTAAATTAATAATAGACACTTTGGGTCATATTGGGAACATTATGTATCGTATTGAGACACAGATGATTCCTAAAAGTCAAAAATGACTTATGAATCATTTTCATAAAGTATAAAAATAATATGAATGTGTTTTCTCAATTTTGAGTATGTCGGTTTTCTTTTTTACTAAAATTGATGTCAATTTTAAATAAAAAGATGAACTTGGAGTCATAACAGTCACACTGTGTGTCGGATTGAGGTGAGGAAGATTTATATATGTCCCAAATAACTTATATATAATTTTAATAAATTATAAAAACAATCTGAATGTGTTTTCTTAGTTTTGAGTGCGCCACTTTTATTTTTTACTAAAATGTCATTTTAAACTGGAAACACACGTTTTGAGTTATACCAGTCACATTGTCTGTGGGATTAATGTGAGAATGATTCCTACACATTAAAAATGAATTATGAATCATTTTTATAAATTATCAAGACAGTGTGAGTGTATTTTCTTCGTTTTCACTGAGTGATGTTTTTTGAACTAAAATGCTAACTTTAAACTAATAACGGATACTTTGAGTCATACCAGGAACATCATGTATCAGATTGAGGTTTAGATGATTCCTCTATGCCAAAATGACTTATGGATAATTTTACTAAAGTATCAAAAGAATTTTAATGCATTTTCTTGGTTTTGATTATGTCATTTTACTTTTTTAGTAAAATTAATGTCGATTTTAAATAAAAAGACGTACTTTGAGTCATACTGGTCACACCATGTGTCAAATTAAGGTGTGGATGATTTCTATGTATCCTAAATGACTTATGAATCTTTTTCATAAAGTTTCAAAATAATAATAATTTTTTTCTTATTTTTGATTATGTCACTTGTTTTTTATTGAAGTGTCATTTTAAACTAGAAACTCACACATTGAGTCATACCAGTCATATCATGTGCCGGTTTTACATGAGACTAATTCCTATACATCAAAAATTACTTATGAATTGTTTTTATAAATTATAAAGATAATCTGATCATGTTTGATCAATTTCCAGTGAGTGATGTTTTGTGTACTTAAATGTCAACTGATAAGGGAAACTTTGAGTCATACCGAGCACATAGTGTATTAGATTTAGGTGTGGTCGATTTCTAAACATAAAAAATGACTTATGGATCATTTTTATAAAGTATAAAAATAATACAAATGAATTTTATTAGTTTTGAGTATGTCAGTTGTCTGTTTTAGTAAAATTAATGTCAATTTTAAATAAAAATATTCACTTAGAGTCATACATGTCACATCGTGAATCGTATTGAGGTTCGGATAATTCATACACATACCAAATGACTTATGGATCATTTTACTAACATATCAAAACAATCTGAGTATGTTTTCTTAGTTTTTATTACATCACTTGTGTTTTTTACTAAAATGTCATTTTAAACTGGAAACACACACTATGAGTCATAGCGGTCATCGTGTGATGGTTTGACCTAAGACTGATTCCAACACATCAAAAATGACTTATGAATCATTTTACTAAATTATCAAGACAATCCAAATGTATTTTCTCAATTTTCAGTGAGTGATGTTTGGTGAACTTGAATGTCAATATTAAACTGATAACAAACACTTTGAGTCATACCGAGTACATCATGTATCAAATTGAGGTATGATTGATTCCTACACATAAAAAATGATGTATTTTTTATCTAAATTATCCAAACAATCTTAATTTGTTTTCTTGGTTTTGACTATGCGATGTTTGTTTTGAACTAAAATGTAAATTATAAACTAAAAACATACAGTTTGAGTCATACAAGTGGCATCATACATCGGATTGAGTTATGACTGATTGAATATGTGATGTGTGTTTGTATTTCAACCATATGAACCAAGCTATAAAAGATAGAAATTTCCCATTTGTATGGAATAATAAACCTAATGCTACTTGAAATACCTAATCCAAAAGCACAATGTTCTCTGTTTTCTGGATTATTGCAGACGATTGAAGAGAAAATATGAATTCCCAAAAGATACGTGAAAAAAATTATTAGATAAAAATTATAAGGAAATTAACTTAAAAATAGTAGATAAAATTGTGAAAATTTTAACTAAATAATCAATATGAATTAACCTTGTCATGATGTTGTATACATTTTTAACCATTTCCTTATTGTTATCTCATTTACATCATCAAAGTCCAATCTATCACGAGCATGAGCATCTTCAAAGAAACCACCCCAACTTGATAAAAAGAATCCACCTATACAATACAACAATTATTATATTATTAATACTATAAATAAATAAATTAAACATAAATATTAAATAATATATTAATAAATTTAAAATTTAAACTGAAACCACACAATTTGAGTTATACCGGGTACACCGTGTATTGCATTGAGGTATGGTTGATTCGATCGTGTCTTTTTATCCTACAATGAATTCAAAACTCTAGTTTATCTAACAATATTGTAGTTTTATAACCCATAATGTTGAATAAACCAGAGAATAAAAAGAAAATTGCATCATCATGAGTGAATCATCCTTGTTGAGTGCATGATCATAGTACAAGAGTGAGTTGTCCTTGTTGAAAAATTCATTTATTCCTAGAAAACATTAACTATTAGTGTAAAATTATCAGTATTCATTTATTAAACAAAAATAACTATTTACATACGAGTTTTTATGGAACATGATAAAATCTATCTTTCCCTTTCACCATCATAGAGAGTATATACTCCATGATAAACCATTTACTATCTTTGATGGAAAAAACTTCAGTGTGGCCCATTATGTATTTTCAGAAGACACTAAACTTAATTATAAATTTGTTTCCCCTTTTTGACAATATTAAACATTAGTATATACCTTTATAGCATCCAAATGACATAAAAATCTTGTGTATCCGTTAAGTCTTATTGGATTGGGATGTAGATTAGTATATCCTTTTAAATATTCTAGGTGATGATAAACTCTAACATAACGTCATAATTATTTTTTAATAAAAATGGGAATACCCCTATTCTCATGTTTTTTATTGATAATGATGGAGAGTTTTTTTATTAATGAGCTTGTGAACATCGATCATTTTACATAATGAATGTGCACATGCATAATGAATGTTACTTGTATAGATTTCCCAAGAATTTTTGATATTATATCATGCATATAATTGATGATCTAATAACCCAAATAATCCCACAACCCACCAAAGTGAAACCACTGTATTGTTCTTTTCTAAAAATGCATGATTCGGTTAATGAAATTTCTTATTTCTTTATTTTTTTAGAGGTTTTGTATTAAGCTATTAGATTCTTTTTGAAAGAGGTATTCGTTTGTATTTTTTATGATACATGATTTCATTTGAAGTGGGTTTTTCGTTTTTGTGGATTTCTTTATAAAGAAGTTTCTTTTCATTTTATGTCATGTTTCCTTTGACACTATCCCTCCTAAATGACCACAATCTATTTGTGCTTATTGCCCTCTAGTAATTCTCTCATACACCCGACGGCTTTGGTAGTTGATTACACACATATTTATTCAAACATTTGAGTTGGATTATATACCTATTTTATGATTGGATTGGTGTTTTATGACTCTCAAGTGACTATTAGACCCAATACTAAGACCCTTTTTTTGTAGTGTAGAGAATTCGTGGGCAAGAAACTGCATTGGTTTTTTTATTGTTGGTCTGTTTTTTCTTAGTGACGAGTTTATTTCACACTTTTGTAATATTTGATAGTACTTGGAATGTTTTAATAGAAATTGTATCCTATGTTAATCGGTTTCAAAAAAATAATTGGTGTTTGTTTTGTTTCTAAAAAAATACCTCCACTTAAATTCCTGTATAAAATCACTTAAATAACTGGTGAAAAACATTTTTTCTATAATCCACTTGAATCAATTACATAATGGATCTTATATTAATTGAAAAGTTTTGTGCATTCTTTTCAACAATTATTATCAAGCACAACCTTTGTATAATCCCCATTCTACTCCATTGACCAACAATTTTATTATTTTCAAGCCATTGCTTCGTCTCCTCCTCCACCTCGATCCCTGCCTCTACCTACTCCTCCACCTCAGTTCCAACTCTGACTTCGCCTCTACCTCCACCTCTACCTGTTTTATTGCCCAACAATTTTATTGTTTGTAGGTCATCACTTTTAAACCTATTGATTTCCTCTATAATATTTCTCCTTTAGAAACTGATCAAAAATAATATATAAGCATTATGGAACTAATGCTTCACACCCTAAATATATTTATAAGGTTATATCTCATACTAGATCACAAACATAGTAGGTAATCACCTAAATTTGTTATCAGCAAGTAGTATGAAAACATGTATGCTACCCACTCATCTCTAAAAAAATTTACTTCCTCTTTTGAGTATGAAGGTTGTCAGAAATCTTGATAGTACTGAGAAAATATAAATAGATAAATGATTCAGAAATATATTTAATGAAATTGTAATTACCTTCAAAAATTACCATTTTGGGGATATTTGTCTTTTCATTGTTTATGATCTATCTCATAAATTTGTAAACATAATATCCAAAATCATTTCCATTATCTTGATTTGGAAAGTATAGAAACATTGGCCAAAATAAGTAAATTGTTTTGAAATATGTTTTTATAGTTAAATATTTCTATATATACGTTAACATTTTCCATTTTTAGTAATCCATAGGCTTTATATGTTCAAACACCAACTTCATTCTATGATTTATCCTATATTTAGTGACTACCCAATCATAATAAAACTCTTGTTAAAACATAGAATGAAACATATAATTTTAATTTTATCTATAAAGTGTTTATTGAAATGTATTAAAAATTCACAATACACATCATGTGTGGTCATTTTGTTGGATATCCATGCATTGGAACCGAAAAATAAATATTTGGGGTATCCAGATTGACTGCGATCAGAATTCAGTGCTGCCTAAAAAACAAAAAAACAAATAAGTAATAAAAAACTAAATATATATTTTATTTAATTATATTGTAGAGTTTTAATTCTACATTATAGTCATCAAAAAGGGTTTGTTGTATGATATTTTTTGCTAAAACTCTTCAAAAAACTCATCTCTTTTATTCTCAATTCTTTCTTATCCAAAGTAAGTTTTTATGTAGAAATGACACAGGGATTAATGAATCCAAATCATGTTTCACACATTTTTCCCTTTATATGGTATTAATATAAATTCCTATAGAAAATATGAATCGTTATTAACTTTAATAAACATATTATCTCACTATTTGGATATAAATGTTATGAAAATGTACCTTATGTATGTATTCACAACTGAGGTCTCAAACATTCATTCTTGAGAATCTCATTTATACTCTTGAGAACAATTACGTTTATCATGAAAGTTCCATATATTTATTTTTCATATGGAATGTAAGACATATTTTCATCATTAAATGTGGTCTATATATGAAGTTGTAATGATAATAAATGTTTCTCTAGGCTGGTGGGGAGAAGTTACTCCCAAAAGGTCATTTTTATTTCTTGGTCAATTCACTAGATAATCTTGATCCGACCTTCTGTTTCCCCATCATTTTATCCATCTATAATAGCATACCTCACTTCAGACCTTTTTTCATCAATTATTACAGGTTTTTCATATGAAAAAAATTATTAAAGTCATGCCTCCTATATATTTATAATATTATATGAACATTATGTGAAAGTTCCAATAGCATAATTAACCATTTTAATATTAGGATCGTCAAGTGGAATAAGCAACTCAGCAGTCGGCTCATTAGCTACATCAACCCCCACTCTCATGTGACAGTTTGGGAGGTTTTTCTGGTGTAGCTTGTCTCCAAGGATATTATACATTGTACCCCTCACAACAAGGTTGTGTGTGGGTGTTGACAAATAAAAAAACATATAATTGTACCCTAAATAATTTTAGTAACATAAAATTATAAAAAGTTGTTTGATTCACAATTAGGATAAAGAGTAATGAAAAAATTGATTACATCAAGTAAGGTATGCAGTCGAGGGGAATGACTAGCCTCAAATCTAGTGGGTTCATTTGGTTCATGTTCAGATCCTTGTTCCACCACCGGTTCTCTTTGATCATTTATCATAAATTAGTATTCCAAATCAGACTGGGCAATAATATCTTACAAAGAATCTATTTGTGTCTGCAATCCATTCACCATATTATATGTATGTTCATGTGGTTTTTTCTTTTCAAAATATGTTTGAGGAGACACTCTAAAACCTAATCCTCCAATGTGACCATATTGTTCTTGCCACTTCAAAGATAATGAAATTAGTTTTTCTTCTGGTATGGTCAGTGTTGATTCTTGTGTATAAACTATATAAAAAATATTAACATAAATAGATATTTTTTTATAATACTATTATAAAGCATAACTAATTACTATTATGTCATACTTACACATGTATCCCATACTGCTTTTTGTTTTCATCTACTAGTTTACCCTCCTTATTTACACGATCCTCCTTCCATATCACATGATGTGGGATGGAAGTGGCATTAGATTCTGATTTATCAATCTTCATATAAACAAAAGAACATATGTTGTTTCATATGACATAAAACTTTTATTATTTATTTAAAGTACATACCAATTTCTTATCTAGTGAAGCTTACCCTATCCTTGATTTGTGATAGGGGTACATTGGATTTGATGCACGTTCTTTATTTATATCACTCTTTTTTGTTTCATAAATTAAATTTTTGGAATCAAATTGGATAAAAAAATAATTTCAAATAATAAATTATCGACTTAAGTTCACCTAAAATGATTTCTCATTACAATGAATAATGAAAGAAGTCCCTGATTCATGCTTTATAATGTGTTCATAACTAACTAGTGGGTGGGGATTACTTTCCCCTCAACATCCCTAAGATGTAACATGGTAAGAAGAGTCAGAAAGACTTTATGTTCTCTTCCAATGGCCATTAAGACTAATTTATTACATAAATATTAAAAATTAAATGAACTCTATAAGTAATAATGAAAATTAAATCAACTTTTAATTATATAATTTTTTGGTAAAATAGAGAAACTGTATCATAACCTTAACATTATATCTTTCCAAAGGGTTTCCTTTTTTACAGGCTCTACGTGGCACCATGAATCGATTTAAATCGGCACATTAATCACTATTGTGATCCCAACATAAATAATGAACATTGAATTATTGGGGTCAATAGTTTGGTTGCACTGATTCCAACCAACCTGAAATTTTATTCCCTTAATTCTTGCCTTGATAATTTTATTCAACACTGTGATGCTACGTCGTTCTTGATTTTTTTCATCAACATGTTGTTGACCCCCTAATAGTTCTGCAGTTTCATCATCAACAGTTTTTTCTTCCTCAAGATTGGTAACATCATCATGTGTAGAATACATTGTTTGCATGGGTAGTCAAACATTTAATTTTTATTAAATAACAACAACATAAACAAAAACAAATGATTTTAGAATAGTCATATGCATGCTCTATTACAAACTTGATGAACTCATTAACCCCATCTCTATACTCTTTTGGAAATGATTAGCATGCATCCATTTTGAATGAAATGGGTAATTGAATTTAAGGAAAGAATTAATCCACTATGGTAGGTGTTATCCACTAATTTCATCCAAAGGTGAAAGTTATAGACAATTATCATCCTCATAATATTCATCCCCCGAACAGTTATTATTGAATTTTGTTTCTTGAGACTCATCCTCCATCTCTTCTAGATATACACATATGTTTCTTGAACTAATCTGAGATTGGAGATGATTTCAGATTACTGCTACTCAGAGTAGTTCAAGAAACATATAAGAGATGGGGGATGAGTCTCAAGAAACAAAATGAAATAATAACTATTTGGGAGATGATGTTGATGGGGATGACATTTGTTGCCTTAAAACTTTTTAAATTACTATATATTAATTTAAAATTTAAAATATCATCTCAAAATGCTAAAAGTTCCCTAACACTGTGATGAGAACATCAACTCATCTACACTGATCTGTACTGACTCTAATCTATGTTACTAGTCCTTTTCCCTCACCAGTATCTCAAATATAAGATCTCTATATCCATTTTGGTTTATGTGTAGGGTGTGAGTCTAAAAATAAACAAGAAAATACTAATAGGGGCCCTAAAATACACAACAATGCATATATTAGAGTATATTTTCAAAGTAGTAACACTAAAAATATATATGTAATTCAAGTCATTGTGTACTAAACAAGACACCATGATAATCTAATGTACCTACCTCATTTCATACCAATGAATTATACTAATCATACTATAAGTTTATACCATGGTTGTTCCCTAACCTTTAAATCATTTTACTAATAATAGATTAACATTTGAATCATAAGTGGAGAAAAAATTATTTATCTCCCTCTGAAAATAACCACATCACAGGTACCATGAGATTCGACCTCAGAACCCTGGCATCCAAGACTATCCCTCGGGGATAACCATCACATGTACTTATTACGCCCAAATCATGAAATGGGTATAACATATCCAATTTTCTTAGGAAGATCATTTGGAATATAGGGAAGTCTTAACATAATTGGTTTCCTTAGGAAAGAACCACATAACGGGTTCCATAATACATTAGTTAAACCAAACTTCTGAAAACCCATAAAGAAGAACAAACTACACAAATGTCACATCACCCTCACCCTATCCCTCGATGAATCACTAACATGTATATAGTAACACACATTCTAACATACCATCCCTAGACCTCACATAATATCCACGATATTATAATATACGATAAAAAATATTTTTATCACATCCATACATGTATTTCTTGTATAAAAATATTGTAATCATACAGTGAGAGGTATATTAAAAATCATTTCAAATAATATCAAGTAATTATTGAAAGAAAATATTTTAAGGAAAGATTCATCAAAATTTAGCAAAAACAATTAGTTACATATTACGTTTAATACAATAATTTTCAAAAAAAAACTCTAGGGAAAGAATTATTAAACGAGTAAACAAAAAACAGTAGCTAAACAGTCATTAAAAAATGTATACAAAGATAAAAATGAAGACTTACTAAATAAAAATCACAGAATTTTTCCATTTCCTAAAATTATAATGTCTAAAAAATCTTGTTACATTTTATAATAATTTATATACCTCCCTTAGTCAAAAAATTATTTATAAATTTGTACTGGTTAATTTTACAATATAAATATTATTAAAACTATATTTGTGTATGATTATAATAAAATAATTTGAAGAATATATTTATCCCATCAACATATATATATATATATATATTATGAACAATTTCATCTAAAAAATAAAATTTTAAATACATATATAAAAACTATAACTAATATGGTATTATAAACATCAAATTCATTAATTGAATAATAAAACATGATAATCACTTAAATATTTCTATTATAGCATGTGTAAGACATAATAATTTATCCAGATTATATATAACCCATGCTTTCTCAAATATAAAAAAAATTATAACCATTCAATGTCATTGATTGTGTTTAAAACCATTCTAAAACCCTTATCAATGGATTTATTTAATTACTATGGAATTATTTAAATCATGAATAAGATATTTTAATGGTTAATAAACAATAAATTCTCTATTTCCAAAAAATACTTTAAAAGACATAAATTATCAACTCTTAAATATCCTATATTATCTAAATATTGTGAAATTAATATAGATAAACTTAACATTAAAGGAAATCATGAAGTGATTTATATATTTAATGAGAAACTATTTGTTACATCTAATTAGAACAAAAAACTAAAGGCAAATTTGTTTCATAAACAAAATAAAACCTATCACTTACTATTTTTTAAAAATATGTTTATCCCATGTATACTCTAAACCCACTCATATTCAAAAATAACGTAAATGAAATTTTAATTATGGATTATAACATTTTACATTTCAAAAATATAATTCTCTAAACATATGTGTTAATTTTTTATCAATTTAATAAAAAAAATAAAAAAAATAGAAAATACCATAAAATTAAATAATAGAAGGTGAGAATCAATATTTTTTGAACGAAATTTTCATTAAAAACATCACAATAAATTGAAATTCATATAATATTAACATATGTATATAAATAAATATACATATCAATGTATAATTATTTTTTAAAAAGTAAAAAACTTGTGAAATACAAATCATGGTGGCCTATAATAGAGTAATTTGAGGGAATTGGGATTATTCTATCATTAAAAAACATCACAGAGAGACCTAAATCCATAGAAAATATACATGGAGACCTTGGTCCTTATAACTAAATATTTCATGTCTGAATCCATATTTTGTTATATAATATTTTTGGGGAAACTCAAATGATTATAATATACACCATTGAACAACATATTAAGTAGTTAATTGGCCAATTGGTTGTAGTTTGCGATAAAAACATGTTTTGAAAAATGAAGAGTCAATTATAGAAATTGATGGGATGATTTTCTTATCTATGCTCAATAATATTCTAAACCAAACATCCTTTACTTACTCTATAAGAGAAGATCTTGCTCCATGAGAAGCTATAAGGACTGTAATGATGGAAAGAATGAGTCTCCAAAACTATATGTGAAGCACACAATCCATTTCCATTTTCCATCACAAAAAGATATATTATTGTCTGATATGATATTTATGATATGAAGTGACCATGTAGCATTAGATAAATGATCAGAGGGAATGTTTAGTGGATCAATGTGGATAGTGGTGATAGTGACAGCGATATCGCTAACAATGGAAAGAGTAGTGGGTGAAGGTGGTGATAAAAATGACAATAATGGGGAATAATTAGAGAGACTAATCATGAATAGAGTTATGGTAGAAGAGAAGTAGGGTTCGTCATGGCTGAGAAAACCATAAAAACGCAAACTTTGGAACCCAAACAAGTAATCAACGAGAGAGGAAAGGGAGAAAATAACATACCTTGGATTCTAGCCTTGATTTGTCCAAGAGAACGTAGAAGAGGAGCATCGACAGTAGGGGAGTTCCGTGAGATCTTAAGAATCACGACTAAATGAGTCACAGTTAGAGTTCCTTTAAATAGATCGGGGACACTTTTATCAGCGATTCTAAAAAAGCGTTGATAAAGATCTAAATTAATAAGTGCTGATAAAGATGCCTTTTATTAGTGTTAAAGAAGCGCTGATAAATGATTTATAATTATAATTATAAATAAAAAATATATAAATATATAAATATATTTATATAATTATAGATTTATTTATTATAATTTTATAATTATTTCAATATATATTTATATATTTATAATTACATAAATACTTTTTTTAATTATATTATTTAATTAAAATTATAAATATATAATTTTTTAAATATAATAAATATACATTTATAAATATATTTATAAATAAATATATTAGTAAATATATTTATATTTATTTATTTGTAATTATAAATATATTTATATCATTATATATATTTAGATATTTACATATATTTTTAATAAATATACCTAAATATTGTAAATATATTCATTATTTAAATATATTTATTATAATTTTATAATTATTTAAATATATATATATTTATTTATAAATATATGAGTACTTTTAAATAAATTTTTATATATTTATATCATTATATATATTTATATAAATATATATATATAATATAAATATAAATATAAATATAAATTTGAATATAAATAAAGTATGTTCATCATTTAAATAAATATATTATAATTTTATAATTATTTAAATATATATATTTATTTATAATTATATAAATATTTTTTTTATAATAATATTTATCTATTTATATTTAAAAATATATAAATTTATAAATATAGTAAATATATATTTATAAATATTTATTTATAAATATATTTTTAACATTATTAATGAATATATAATCTTAAATACATGTATTTTAAAAATGAGTGAAATTGAATAATTAGAAATGAGTACACTTTTGAGGGATGGGAAGGGATGGTGAGAGCTTCTCGCTCTACCCGGATGGCAATTAGGGCTTTAGAATGGCGACTCCGAGTCTTCTGGATAAACTTTTTCTCATCCATGGGCGATTTGATTTCCACAAACATGTTTCCTCTGGAATGGATAATCAGGAGATCATTTGTAAAGGGGTAATGGTGGATAACAAGTTGGATGAGGTTACCGCCAATATGAATTTCTCTCTCTTTAAGGGGTCCACTATTGGAGGGATACACTGCAAGGGTAATGTTTCCTTTGTCAAAGAGAATCTGGATTCTATTTTGGAGTGCCTGGAAATCGGTAAGTTTCTATAATTTTGCGATTGATTTTTTCCAAGGGATCTAAACCATTGAAAATTAATGATTTAGTTGATCTACTGTTGAGAATTTGGGGTTTTACTAACTAGAAGTGTGTTTCTTTGGGCAGAGGATATTCCACATGTCCTTTCCCTCTGATGATTTGAAGATGAGGTCCTAAAGTCTAGGATCAATTTCACTCAAATGAGGCATCCTTCACATCGATGAATGGGATCATAATTTCAATCCCTTGGAGGTTAGAAATTCATGTGTCCAGCTGTGGGTTGAAGTTTATGGACTGATCTAGGTATTCTGGCACCCCAGAATACTATACGACATCACTTCGGTGATTAATGCTCCCATAAATGTTGACAAAGAAACCAAATTGATGAGATATGTTCATTTCACTTGGTTTTTGGTGGAAGTTGACATGTTCTTTACTCTTATTGATAGGGTATTCCTTTCAATAGATGAATATGAATTCAATCTATGCATTGAGTATGAGAATTTTCCTTGATTCTATTTAGAATGTAATAGAATTGTCCACGAGGCATCAAATTGTAAAATCTCCCTATTGTGTTCTTATTTCTCTGGTAAAGGACATGAGGAACGTTTCTTTTTTAAAAAGAATATGGGTTAGAAGATTGGACTACACAGTACTTCCAGAAATCTTAGGCTTTCTCAGTCACAACATGCTGTGAAGCAATCGACTGGTCTGGATTGTCTTGTTGGGGATAGGTTTGTTAAGTCTACTCAGGTGGAGACCACCCCCAACAGTAAGAGATTGTTCAGGATGCTACGAAGAAAAGTAGTGGGGCTCCCCCTATTGGCTTTAAAATGGTTGGATTTAATGAGAATCATGCAACAAATTCTTGGGCTAATGTTGCCGAAGAGGAGTCATTTTCTGATATTCAATTTTTTAATGAAGTAGCTACATAAGAATTAGCGGATCAACAGATAATTCATGAACAAATAATTGCCTCAAAATCCCATAAGGGAATGAAAAAAATGAATATTGAGATACCTTCACATTTGAAGTCTTGTATTATCACTCATAGGTAGAATAAGGCTGATAATTCCTAGGCTAGTACTAAGATAAAGGCTTCTGAGCCTCCAATGAAAAGTATGACTACTGCTACTAATTTTGATAAGGATCTTGGCTCTTTTTCTGATGTTCTGAAAAGTCCAGTTACATTGAATATGTCTGAGCTGGGGTGAACATGATAAGTGCTCTGTGTATGGAAGGATCTGAAACTGCAGACTCTCAATGGGTTGATTTAGGTGCTCAGCCTATTGAACCTACTGTTACTCTTCCACAGATTGGTAGGGATGCTTTTAAGGAGAGGTTTGATGCTGATCTTTTTGCATCTGAGTAGTAGGAATTTACTGCAACTACTTGTGCTTTGGAAGCTAAGGATATATTCTCATCAAGGGAAAAAACATTACAGCTTTGGAAACTTCTCTTCCTTCTCTACAAAATGGGGATACTGATTTTCTTATGGTGAGTGAAATTAGTGATATTCATTGCAACAGTGTGGAGGCTCATAGAACAAGTGGTCCAAATGGAAAGAAGGGACCTTCATCGAAGGTCTTATTTGATAATGATGGTTTTCAATTGGTTCCCTTTAGGAAGTTTAGATCCATCTCTTCTCATCTTGGATAGCCTTTGAGGGACATGAATTTGGTACCTTGCATGTTGCCTACTAAATCTGAGTCTCCACTAAGCTCATGAAAGTATGTTTCTACTATCCTTCCTGATGACTCATGTAGCCCTACTATTAAAATTGCACAGGGATTGGAAACATCATGTAAGGAGTAGGTGGAAAGTGGGAAAAGTGTTGAGAAGTAGATTTTTCCCTTGTAGATTGGGAATCTGATTGTTTCTCCCTATTTTAGAATTGTTGAGAATGTGGAGTGGGATCATCCTCCCCATTTTAATTATTTAATAAAAAAAATACAAAGGTTTCCTTTGGTAGAGCCTCTGATAAAGAATGTTCTTCTGCATGGGAAAATAATTCAAACATTGTAACCATGGTGGGCCAGGAATGTGAACGGACCATTGTAGGCATCAAATAGGAAGTGACTAAATGGTACTTATCACAACTTGAGGTAACCTTATCATCAATGGAGTCAGAGGAATTTAGATACAATGATTATATATCAGTGGAGGGGTTATTATCTATTTACTTTGAAGATGGACTTCGCTCTAATCTGGAAATGGAGTTTCAAGATCTATCTTGGAAATTCATGATATGATCCACCATAGAGGCTTCATCCACATCATCATAAAATGAATAATGTGTGCCCCCTCAAAGGGTCAAGGCATGGAGGCATGGTCGACACCCAAAGCGTAGTGGATGATATCTAAGGAACTTGGGATCTATATGATATATTTATTACTTTCAATTGTGAGCATGATATGTTTTACTAACATGATCACTCCTCCCTTGTAATTTTTCATTTTATTAATAAACTTTGAGGTTATGGATATGGATTTTCCAAATCCATGGTTGAGTTGTTTTGGAAAAATGAGTACACTTTAAAAATATTAAAAAAAATTGATAAGTTTTATTAATTAAATATAAATTATTAAAAAATATGGATTTATATTGAAGTAAAGATGAATACATATGGAAAATATTAAAACAAAGTAAATAAATTTATATAAATAAATATTATAAAGTGATTAAATTCAAAATAAAAATAAAAAATATTAAAAATGCATAAATAATACTTAAATATTATATTATTATAAATAAATAAATAAAATTTATCGATTAAAAACATAATATATTAAATGTATCATGTTATAATGAAATTCTAAAATATTCTAAAATTTGAATAAATTACATAAATATTAGTTGTATGTGTTTATATATATTTATAAGATTTCATTAATTGCATAAATATTTGTGTGTGTGCGTTGTATATAAAAATGCATTAATTGCATATATGTGTGTGAAATAAATGTAACACGCATTTGATATATGTAAAATTAAAAAATCAAACAATTTTAAAAATGAATAAGGCATTAATATGTTTTTAATTATTACATTTTACTCATTTTTTATATATTTATATTTAATATATATTATTTATTACTATTTATTATTAATATATATATATATGTATTAAAATTATTCATTTTTATTAATAATTAATTCGTTGATGTATTTTTTAATAATTTTTTAATTTATTCATTTTTAATTTTTTTTGTTTAATTATTACAATTTTTTCATTTTTAATTTTGTTGTTTAATTATTACAATTTATTCATTTTTAATTTTGTTGTTTAATTATTACAATTTATTCATTATATATATATATATATATAATATATTATTTATTAATATTTGTAATCTATATATATGTATATTAAATTTATTTTTTATCAATAATTGTTTAATTAATAAAATGTTTAATATTTCTCTTAATTTACTCATTTTTAATTTTTATTTGTTTAATTATTTAATTTTATTCATTTTATGTATCTATATATTTAATATATAATATTTATTAATATTTATAATTTATATATATGTATATTCAATTTATTCATTTTTATCAATAATTATTTAATTAATAAAATTGTTAATATTTTTTTTAATTTACACATTTTTTATTTTTATTTTTTTGATTATTTCATTTTATTCTAAACCTTTATCAGTGCAAAAAATAAAACACTAATAATGTTTACTCTTTATCAGTGCTAAAAATAAAGTGCTAATAAAGGGTACCTTTTATCAGTACTACATAAAAGCGCTCATAAAGGTTACCCTTTATCAGCGTTAAAAGAAGCGCCGATAAAGAGCGCCTTTTATTACTACTTTTTTTAGTACTGATAAACAACATCCTTTATCAGCGCTTTTTCGCGCTAATAATGAACACATTTATCAATGCTTTTTTCTAGTGTTGATAAAGGTTGGTGCTGTTAAAGGTTTGTTTTGTAGTAGTGTGGTGGTTTCCAAATTATCTCAAAAGTGCTAGGAGGAGGGATAAAGTTTCTAGGAATTCCAATGCGTTTGAGGATAATAAATTCATGTATGGAGTCGTTATAGCGTTTGCTCTGAATGGTGTTAGAATCCCTTATGGAAGATATGAGATCTGACTGTGAAGTCTGGAGGTTGAAGCTAGACTCGACATGGATGATAGCATTCCTAGATCTCCAGATGATGTGTATTAATTCAGCAAGGTATGGCGGTGATATTAGATCTCCCAAGAGGAGGAAGTCTGCGTGCGGCGATGAAGCCTAGCCTTGTGCAACATGGGTTGACGGTGAGCTTGGAACCCCCAAGAAGAGGAAGGTTATAACAACCCTAGATTTTTATATATAGATATTACATCTTATTAGAAGAATATTCATTACAAAACATGATGAAACATTCTAGGATCATAAAGGTTTAGTATCTTTAAAAACTTGGATACATAAACATCTGGTTCATAAAAAAATATACATCATATTCTACTTGGTTCTTCATAAGTAGAACCCTTCTTAGACACATCATACTTAAAAATTTCCTTCATATCTTGGATAAAGGAAAACATAATTAAGGGTGATCTCAGATGCTCAATAAGGGAATAAACATGATAAGGAAGTACAATGTGTGAGACAAATGTATAACATGATATCATAAAAGAGAAGGCTCATGACTGATCACATGGGAGCATAACATAAAAAACATAGTATTATAAGATCATGGAAACATAGGAAAAGTGGAAGAAATATAAAACATGACATAATCATAAGTCAAGGTTAGCTTCCAAGAAAATATCACATGGTGGACAGAGTCTTGTATTGGATTATATTTACTTCCTAATCCCATACACAATATATCATGAGACTAAAATATTACCCAATGAATTGGAGTGCTATCTGGGTGCACCCATTATAATAGTTCATGATTATGTGTGCCTCAAAAGGAAATTTATTATAAGTCATAAACATAATAATTACCCATAGAAAGAAATGGATTGCATAATCTTTCCTCATATCATAATCAAAAGAGATTTCATAAAGAAGGCATTTGAGAAATGAACTTAAGGCGTGTATTACCACATCAAAGTAATGGAGAATTAACTAGGTATATATGTAAGATACATATATAAAAAATTTAAAATAAATCCATAACATCAAAGGTTTTTCTTACTAATGAATATAAATACTATAAAAGGATTTAAAAAATCTTGAGGAAAATACCCTTTCCATTTGGAAATTACTTATTTGAAATATAAAAATTTAAAAAATATTATGGAAAACATTTTCTTCGAAAATAAATTTAGAAACATATAAATTAATCTTCAAATCATTTACCAATGCAAATGGTGGTAAATTCTATTCATGCCATATATGTTAAAACAAATATTTCTGCCACATTTTAGTTAAAAAGTCAAAAGTGCCTTGTTCATGAAATAACAAGAACATTCCTTTTAAACCATTTTATAAAAAATAAAACATGGGTAAAAATTCCTTTAAATAATCATAGGATAATAGTAAAAATATTCTTGAAAACATTTTTAGAATACTTGGACATTGAAGAAAAAGGATTTTTGGCCGAAGAGATAAATGAGGTTGATTTTCCTTAAAAACATTTTTTCGGTCTCTTGAGTATTTAAAGTGAGTAAAATGAAATTAAAGCATAAAATATACCAAAATAACAAAGGATATGAAAATTAAAGGTATTTATTATATAAGGATCATATAATTTTCTCAATGTAAATTTCAATCATAAACAATACCAATTAAAATAGGATTGAAACATAAATCCCTTACCATTTTGGTAACTTTTGAATCATAAGCCTGAGTAAAGAAAGAAAAATATGTGGATATATATCTATCATATTTATCATGATAATAATCATAAAATAAATTCATGGTTCTCATATGAACCACATAAAAAACAAGTGGTGAATATGACATGTGTCTCACAAAACTAAAAGTGAGACAAAAATCACTTACCTCGAGTTCAAACTTGCTATGTATATCCTTTAAGACCTTTGTAATAAACATATATCAATTATTTTATTTTGTAAGAACCTTTTTAAGTATTAATATCTTATATTTAAATCATTTATTTCATTTATTTTAAAATACAAATTTATATACTTAATTAGTTAAGTCTATATCGGGTGTTTTGAGGACGTTCGGTTCATAATTTTAAAACGGCTATGGTATGTTGACCATGGTAAAAGGGTTCATTATTCCATAATATCTAGAATAATAATCATGAAATAATTATAATTATAATATACATCCACTATAATTTTATAACCAATCATGAAATATGATTATGAAAAATGAACCATGATACAATCATGGAGACGATAGGTCATACGTACGCATGAGTACTGTTTCCATTTTTCAACAGTCATTATGGAAAGAAGTTAGCTATTATTTTATATTTAGATAATGATAATTATATAATAAATTTCATCTATTTTTAAATACACTTATATATACCATTCAAGTGGTGCACTAATGAAAATCGAATCACATCGCTTCGTGGAGGTGGTAATCCACATGTATTCATGAATGACATAATCATTTTTCTACGAATGGAAAGGAACGGAAATATATAATATATTAATTTTAAATAATGATAAATATATCATTAATATCACATATATACATTAAATCTATCATCATAAACAGTCCTGATAGGTGGTGATGGAAAGTGAATTACATCAGTTCATGAGGTGGTAATTCCTCATAGACACAAATGATGATTTCATTTCCCATTTGATGGAAGTGGATATGGATGTAGGTTATGAAAATAAAATAATAAAATCTTAATATATAGAAGATATTATTTTTATTATATCATCATGGTTGAATAATATATTAAGGTGGTGGAAGAAGAAATAAGACCAAAACTTTCAGTTAAAGATTATACCTCTTTTTCAGATAACTTCTTTTTATTTACACCTTAAACCATCTATGGTTGGTATTCTACCAAAACTAAGGCATATAGAAAATGGGTAGGGATTTTAGGAAGATATTTTTCAGTTATTATTTGAACTAAAATGATTTTGAAGTGTGAAGAAAAGAGGAGATTGATTTCCCTTTTATAAGAGTGGGGAGGGACATTCTTGGAATTTCCCAAGGAATTAAATTAATATAAATTAATGTTATCATCTAAAAGGATTAAAAAAGATATAATTTTAATATAGTATGATTATGGGTTGAAATACTATCATCCAATAAAATTTGGAAAAGTTTAGGTTATGTTTTTATCCTTATCTCTTTGTTTTAACTCACATTAACCCTTTTTGACAATTATTGTGATAACGAAGTTTTTACTTTTTAGTGGTCAATTTAGTTACTATAAAAGAACAATTGGACCAAAAATGGACCATGGTTGATATTTTAAACCATATCCCAAACAATTTTCTAAATAATATATTTTTATCAATTTTAAATAATTTAATAAAATATTATTTATTATAAAATATTATTAATGTTAATTTTGGAACTTTTCATTTAATTTGACTTTAAAACACCAATATAAAGATGGAATTCGAATATAATCCTTTAAAACTTCCCTAATAAGTTATCTTTATCTAAAAAATCATGGAACACAATAATTATTTCAAATTATATTACTTTTTATAATTTTAAAATCATTTATTTTATTTTTCTATTAATTGAATAAATATCATGTCAGTGTTGTATAAGAATTTAAAGTAATTATTTCTTAACTAAAAATTAAAAATAAATTACCATGATATAAAAAATAATTTATATTTCAAATTACTATTTATAACTAAACATTCCTTCTTTTCATTCCTATTTCAAATATTTAAAGATAATAAAATAAAGAGAATGACATTTTTTACTTTTCTTTACATAAAATATTTTAAAGGACAAAATCATAGAAAAATGGAAACAAAAGGTTATATATTTTAACTTTGAATGATTATGGGTGAACTACAACCATCCAAAAAAATAAGGAAAGTATTATACTTATTTTTTAGGTCTTATCGCATTATTTTTACCCTTAATTAACTCATTTTACCCCTACCATAGTGTTAATTATTTACTATGGTAACTATTTATATTGACCCAAAATAAAAAAGGAATATTTAATAATTTTTGACCTCATGTGTAATGGTTTGTTTCCTCTCGGTGTGTTACTTTGTGGGTTTTGGTTGTTGGGATTGTTTGGAGGAGGCTTAGAGGTAGTTTAGATAAGTTCAGTTGCTAAAGGAAGGAAGTAGGAGGATTATAAATCGTGTAACATGATTACATGATGTGAAACTCGATTTCACAGGTTGTCCTAGGAGTTTCACAATGTGTAACATTTCAAGGTTAGAAAAATAAAATAAATCAGGAGGCAATGCATTGTTCAATGGAAGTGGACCTCAAGGAATTACACGACGTGAAAGGGGATTACACGTCGTGTAATACCCTGATGCAATAATTTTTTAAAACATTCCAGCTACTTGGGTTTTGAAAAAACCTACAGTTTTAGAACTCTTTCTCATCCTAGAAAACCCAATAGTCCCTTACTTGGAATTTTGGAGATCCCTTTGACAGAGATCGATCAACGATATTTTATCGTTGATTCGTAGCAATCCGTCTTTGATCTAAGGTATTCTATTCCTCTATTTCAATGATTTCCTTGGGTTGATCTCTCTTTCCCTCCTGCTCCTCTTATCATGCGACGGAGAAGACTCTTCCTCACCTCTATCATGTTCTTCTTCAGTTGTTGATTAGTGTGATGATGTCATTGCATCCCCAGTTGGATGCAGATCTCATAGGAGAGGAAATCACAGGACGGTTTCGTGAACCATTTCCATGCAAAGAACGTTAACACCCCTTCGAGGTAGGGATTTTTTTTATTTCTCTTTGATTGTCCATCATGTGGGAGGGAGATAATTTTTCTTTCCTACAGATCATGGTTGTGCCATATTAATCAAAGATAAGAATTTGGTAAATGAAATTTAAATGGGTAGAGGGATTCGAATCACATGTTTTATAGCCTGATGTTATTGTGATGTTGTGAATTATATCGGCTAAACATCCAACTGAAAATCATGGTCGTTGTTGGCCCTTGTTTTCACACTAGAAAATTTTCATGTTTATTAGTTCCCAATGAACATTTGTATATGGAGATCGATGAGTCACATACACTTGGCTAATAAAAAAATTCCCTAGGATTTTATAGATTTTTTGATAACCCCTGAATTAACAAGTGAAAATAAATAATGGGATGCCATTCTAAATCCTAAATTGTGTTATGCTTTGGTATGTGGGGTGATGTGTTGTATGGGATAATTTTGGTTGTTTTTGTGTGGGACAGATGTGATATGAAGTGGTTTTGTTGTGACATGCATGGTTGCTTTGGTTTGTTTTGTGTTATGGTTTTTAAGCACATGTATGTGTTGTGGGTTGGTTTGGGTAGTTTTGTGGATGAACTGCAGACGATACATCAACCTGACCATGTAATGGAATCTTAGGCTGAGAGATTGATTTATTGTAGAATGGATGAGAAGCGTTGAGTAGCAGGGATATGATCAGGTTGTGTGGTGGTGTGTTTCTGGGAGTATTTGTGTGTGTGGATAGTTTTTGGAGGGATGAACTTGAAGAATTATGGTGATGGTTGGTATGGGTAATTTTCTAAGAGTTTCTCCATTTTTAGTTTTTGCTGTGTGGTTCCTTGTGTGTTTTTCTTGATAGTTGCCTAGATAGTTATGGAATAAATGAAAAAATGTTAAATTAATAATGTTTTTAATTAGGCTTGGTTTGTTTTGGTTAACAAAATGATTAAATTAATTGTTAAATAAATAATAGAATTGGTTAAATGAATTGGTTGGGTTCGTGGATTATTGTGTGGTGTTGTGAATTTAGAGGTATCAGTAAAGGTGACATGTGGTGACTTGGTCACTTGTTGAAAACCCATAGGTTGGGTTGAGTGTTTGGTATCATATATATATAGACACACATTTATATTTTCCTTGTGATTTCTATATGAAGCCTACCCTAGTTGAGAACTATGTGCTGAACACCCCCATCATCATGGGGGAGGGTTTATTTCCCAAACATCCCAATAATAGTATGGATGGATGGCCACCCGCTCTTCCCAACTCCCTCTTCCAGGTGGTGGTGGCCCAAGATTCTTTGGGAAGGTTGTGGTTTTTGAGGCCCATGTGTGTATGAGCGAGTTTTACTTTCCCAGGTGTCTTCGGGATGAGATGTGTTGTGATTTCTCAGGTGTTTTCAGGATGACATGTGTGGTGATTTACTAGGTGTCATAGGGATGAGGTGTGGTTGTGGACCAGGTGTCTGCGAGTGGGATGTGGTGTGGTTGTGTCCCAGGTGATTGTAGGTAGGATGTGGTGTGGTTTGTGGCCTAGGTGTATTCTAGTGGGATGTGATATAGCTTAGGCCTCAAGTGACGGTACGAGATGTGGTTTGTACTAAGATAAAGGCTTCTGAGCCTCCAATGAAAAGTGTGAATACTGCTACTAATTTTGATAAGATCTTGGTTCTTTTTCTGATGTTCTGAAAAGTCTAGTTACATTGAATACTTCTGATGCTTGGGTGCACATGATAAGTGCTCTGTGTATGGAAGGATCTCCAACTGCAGACTCTCAATGGGTTGATTCAGGTGCTTAGCCTATTGAACGTACTGTTACTCTTCCAAAGATTGGTAGGGATTCTGTTAAGGAGGGGTTTGATGCTGATCTTTTTTCATCTGAGAAGTAGGCATTTACTGCATCTACTTGTGCTTTGGAAGCTAAGGATATATTCTCATCAAGGGACAAAAACATTACAGCTTTGGCAGCTTCTCTTCCTGCTCTACAGAATGGGGATACTGATTTTCTTATGGTGAGTGAAATTAGTGATATTCCTTGAAACAGTGTGGAGGCTCATAGAACAAGTGGTCCAAATGGAAATAAGGGACCTTCATCGAAGGTATTATTTGATAATGATGGTTTCCAATTGGTTCCCTTTAGGAAGTTTAGAGCCATCTCTTCTCATCTTGGACAGCCTTTGAGGGACATGAATTTGGTACCTTGCATGTTGCCTACTCAATCTGAGTCTCCACTAAGCTCATGAAAGTTGGTTTCTACTATCCTTCCTAATTACTCGTGTATCCCTACTATTAAAATTGCACAGGGATTGGAAACATCATGTAAGGAGTAGTTGGAAAGTGGGAAAAGTGTTGAGAAGCAGTTTTTTCCCTTGTAGATTGGGAATCTGATTGTTTCTCCCTATTTTAGCAGTGTTGAGAATGTGGAGTGGGGTCATCCACCCCATTTTAATGATTTAATAAAAAATACATAGGTTTCCTTTGGCAGAGCCTCTGATAAATAATGTGCTTCTTCATGGGAAAAGAATTCAAACATTGTAACCATGGTGGTCAAGGAATGAGAAAGGACCATTGTGGGCATCGATTAGGAAGTGACTAAATGGTACTTATCGCAACTTGAGGTAACCTTATCATCAATGCATTCAGAGGTCTTTGGATACAATGATTATATAGCAGTGCATGGGTTATTATCTATTAACTTTGAAGATGGACTTCTCTCTAATCTAGAAATGGATTTTCAAGATATATCTTGGAAATTCATGATATGCTCCACCATATAGGCTTCATCCAAATCATCATAAAATGAAGAATGTGTGGCCCCTCAAAGGGTCAAGTCATGGCGGCATGGTCGACACCCAAAGGGTAGTGGATGATCTCTAAGGAACTTGGGATCTATATGATATATTTATTACTTTCAATTGTGAGCGTGTTATGTTTTTCTAACTTGATCACTCCTCCCTTGTACTTTTTCATTTTATTAATAAGTTTTGAGGTTATGGATATGGATTTTCCAAATCCAGGGCTGAGTTGTTTTGGCAAAATGAGTACACTTTAAAAATATTAAAAAAATTGATAAGTTTTATTAATTAAATATAAATTATTAAAAAATATGGATGTATATTTAAGTAAAGATGAATACATATGGAAAATACTAAAACATAGTAAACAAATAAATATAAATAAATAATATAAAGTGATTAAATTCAAAATAAAAATAAAAAATATTAAAAATGAATAAATAATACTTAAATATAATATTATTATAAATAAATAAATAAAATTTACTGATTAAAAACATAATATATTAAATGTATCATGTTATAATGAAATTCTAAAATATACTAAAATTTGAATAAATTACATAAATATTAGTTGTATGTGTTTATATATATATAAGATTTCATTAATTGCATAAATATTTGTGTGTGTGTGTGTTGTATATAAAAATCCATTAATTGCGTATATGTGTGTGAAATCAATGTAACACACATTTGATATATGTTAAATTAAAAAAACCAAACAATATTAAAAATGAATAAGGCTTTAATATCTTTTTAATTATTACATTTTACTCATTTTTTATATATTTATATTTAATATATATTATTTATTACTATTTATAATTAATATATATATATATATATATTAAACTTATTCATTTTTATTAATAATTATTTCATTGATATATTTTTTAATAATTTTGTAATTTATTCATTTTTAATTTTTTTTGTTCAATTATTACGATTTATTTATTTTTAATTTTTTTAATTTTTACAATTTATTCATTATATATATATATATATACTTAATATATAATATTTATTAATATTTATAATCTATATATATGTATATTAAATTTATTTTTTTATCAATAATTGTTTAATTAATAAAATGTTTAATATTTCTCTTAATTTACTCCATTTTAATTTTTATTTGTTTAATTATTTCATTTTATTCATTGTATGTATCTATATATTTAATATATAATATTTATTAATATTTATAATTCATATATATGTATATTCATTTTATTCATTTTTATCAATAATTATTTAATTAATAAAATTGTTAATATTTTTTTTAATTTACTCATTTTTTATTTTTATTTTTTTGATTATTTCTTTTTATTCTAAACCATTATCAGTGAAAAAAATAAAACTCTAATAAATTTTACTCTTTACCAGTGCAAAAAATAAAGTGCTAATAAAGGGTACCTTTTATCATCACTACATAAAAGCGCTAATAGAGGTTACCCTTTATCAGCGCTAAAAAAATCACCGATAAAGAGTGCCTTTTATCACTACTTTTTTTTAGTACTGATAAACAACACCCTTTATCATCACTTTTTTAGCGTTAATAAAGGACACCTTTATCAATGATTTTTTCTAGTGTAGATAAAGATCGGTGCTGTTAAAGGTTTGATTTGTAGTAGTGTGGAGGTTGCCAAATTATCTCAAAAGTGATAGGAGGAGGGATAAAGTTTCTAGGAATTCCAATGCGTTTTAGGATAATAAATTCATGTATGGAGTTATTGTAGTGTTTGCTCTGAATGGTGTTAGAATACTTTATGGAAGATATGAGATCTGACTATGAAGTCTGGAGGTTGAAGCTAGACTCAACATGAATGATAGCATTCCTAGATCTCCAAATGATGTGTATTAATTCAGCAAGGTATGGCGGTGATATTGGATCTCCCAAGAGGAGGAAGTCTGCGTGCGGCGATGAAGCCTAGCCTTGTGCAACAGGGGTTGATCGTGAGCTTGGAACCCCCAATAAGAGTAAGGTTATAACAACCCTAGATTTTTATATATAGATATTACATCTTATTAGAAGAATATTCATTACAAAACATGATGATACATTCTAGGATCATAAAGGTTTAGTGTCTTTAAAAACTTGTATACATAAACAACTAGTTCATAAAAAAATCTGCATCATCTTCTACTTGGTTCTCCATAACTAGAACCCTTCTTAGACACATCATACCTAAAAATTTCCTTCATATCTTGGATAAAGGAAAACATAATTAAGGGTGATCTCAAATGCTCAATAAGGGAATAAACATGATAAGGAAGTAAAATGTGTGAGACAAAGGTATAACATGATATCATAAAATAGAAGGTTCATGACTAATCACATGGGAGCATAACATAAAAAACATAGTATTATAAGATCATGGAAACATAGGGAAAGTGGAAGAAATATAAAACATAACATAATCATAAGTCAATGTTAGCTTCCAAGAGAATATCACATGGTGGACAGAGTCTTGTATTGGATTATATTTACATCCTAATCCCATACACAATATCTCATGAGACTAAAATATTACCCAATGAATTGGAGTTCTATCTGGGTGCACTCATTATAACAGTTCATGATTATTTGTGCCTAAAAAGGAAATTTATCATAAGTCATAATCATAATAATTACCCATAGAAAGAAATGGATTACATAATCTTTCCTCATATCATAATCCAAAGAGATTTCATAATGAAGGAATTTGAGAAATGAACTTAAGGCGTGTATTACCACATCAAAGGAATGGAGAATTAACTAGGTATATATGTAAGATATGTAACATCCTGAGTCTGGAGCCCCTCCACTGGTGCCTCTTACCCGGTTCACCACATGACCTCAAGTGCGTTTCCCCAAACGCCAAAGGCTGCCGACTAGCAGCGAGGGCCTTAGTGAGTCGGTGGGGAAACTATGCCCTCATTCGATAAGTATATAGTGAAAAAAACCAGACACAATAGCAGAAACAATCAATAACATACAAAAACTGAACTGAACAGTGGAAGCAATAGATAAAATAATAATGATGCAACATGGTACATATGTCTATGGAAAACAGCAAAAAACCAACGTGCTGAAGTAAAACTGAAAACAAAGTGCAAGGAAAACAAGGTAAACTCCTCATCATCATGAGCCACAGCTCGGTCCCATGATCTCAAGATCCAGTGCAATCAAGAACCTGAAGTGGAAAGGCGCTTGCCCATATCTATACCTATAGCAACAAAGTCTACTTGGGCCCAAAAGCATGGCCCAAACAGGGTGTGAGATACAATCCTAGTAGGAAATCACCCAAAGATTTGTTCCTAACAGTCAATTAATACATGGAAATAATAAAACAAGAGGTAGAAAACAGGAAGCAGAAGCAGCTACAATCCACAGTTCTAACAAACAAAGTACACAAGTAAACAACCAGCAAAAATAAGGAAAAAGGTAACCCTCTGGGTAGCTCTCACAGCCTCACCCCTATGGTTCAACCTATAAGTACTAGCAACCCTCTAGGAGGCACACACAATCTCACCCCTCTGGTTTAGCTATGAAATTAATAGACTCTATGAGGAAGCACTCACCGTCAATTCCCCCTATAGTCTCGTATCGTACTAAAGGATCTCTAGGGAAGAACTCAACATCTCATTCCCCCTATGGCCCGTGTCGAGGAACTACAGACTCTCTAGGGAATCACTCATCGTCAATACCCCCTGTGGTCTCGCATCGTGTTAAAAGACACTTTGGATAAGCCCTTACGTCAATTCTCCCTATGGTCTGCTACACTAGGTACTCACAGTCCTATGTGAAAATAAGCATGCTCAGCGCGTTTATATCGTCCAAATAAACCTACAAAACTAATTGGCTATCATTCTAAGGCTCAACATCAATAAATAAGCAACAGTTTAACTATCCTACAACTAGGCATGGAAACTGGAAAATGCCAAAAGGTAAAATAAGCATGGCAAGGAAACATGAGAACAAAACACATTACTCTACTCACAAGCATAAACCTCTACTACAACAATCAAGCAAAGAAGGTAAACAACATGGGAAAAATAGGAAACCCACAATTCCCCACCCAAGGGAATTTGTGGAATTTGCACAAAATACTCATCGACTTTCAACAGAGAGGCACAAAACACCTACCTCGATCCTAGGAGATCGATATATGTGAACCATGACGATTGATTCCCCTTAGAACATCTTAGATCTGAGAAAACACACAAAACGCTCAACCCACGATAATTCGAAAATGAAGAGGAATCAGAAGACGAATCTCAAGAAGAAGGAAGATCTTACAGCTACGATTCCATCGCAATCGACCATGCTCGAACCGGAGAACGGACGAGGAGATGGGGGCTCATCGAAGATTCAGTCGTACGGGTTGCTCTCGGACGAACGGGACCTAGAAGGAGGTGTTTCGGTGCATCAGGCGTGGCCCCAGTTCATTTAGTGAAAAAAAGAAAGTACCCGGTGTGTACTTTTAGAGTACATGAAATGTACTGGGTCTTTTCCATACTCTTCCAAAATTGGCCTCCACATCACCCCTACACACCGTGTGTGTGGCCTGAGCACGGCCAACACACGACTTCGAGCCGGAGAAGAGTACACGATGTGTACTCAGAAAGTATACGGCGTGTACTTTGAAAATTTCCAGAAAGTTCATTTTTCTTAAAAACTCCAAAAAAAGGGAAAACATACCTAAAACTACAATTCTGGTTCTTACAAACCTCCCCCCTTAAAGAAATCCGTTCCCGAGTTTCCCTAACTTGTCATAGAAGAAGAAACCCCGAACAGCTCCGGCCACTACGATCGTAAATCGGCCTCCCTTTCCCAAGTATCGTCCTGTACTCGCCCGTGCTGTCATAGCACCTGTACTAGAGGAACAGACTGCCCGTGGAGAACCTCTATACTGCGATCAACAATTCGGATAGGATGATCCTCAAATGATGCATCCGCTTGAAGCTCAACCTCCTCAGGTTGAAATACATGAGACAGGTCTGAAAAGTAGCGTCGGAGATGAGAGACGTGGAAGACGTCGTGCATGGCCCGGTACCTCTGTGGTAGCTGCAACCGATAGGTGACTGACCCCACTCTCTCTAATACCTTAAACGGCCCGACGTACTGTGGTGAAAGCTTACCCTGTATCTGAATCCTCTTATGTCCCAACCTCGGTGTGACACGCAGGAAAACCTGATCCCCGACCTCAAACTCCATAGGTCATCTCCACTGATCAACATAATACTTTTATCAAGACTGTGCTATAGCCATCCTCTTCTGAATCATCTCTATCAGCTCTGAGGTCTCCTAAATGAGACGAGGTCCCAGCAAAGCTACCTCTCCTTCCTCCAGCCAGCACAAGGGTGATCAGGATGGCCTATTGTAAAAAGCCTCATATGGTTCCATCTGAATGGTCACCTGGAAACCGTTGTTGTAGGCGAACTCCACCAGAGGAATATGCTTCTCCCAAGAACCACCAAAGTCTAGGATGTAAGCACGAATCATATCCTCAAGCACCTGGATCATGCGCTCGGACTGACCATCAGTCTGGGGATGGTATGTTGTACTTAAAAGTACCCGTGTACCCAAGGCCCTCTGAAGCCCTTGCCAGAACTGAGAAGTAAAGCGCGCATCCCTGTCTGAAATAATGGAGTTTGGAACTCCTTGCAGAAGAATGATCTCTTGGATGCAAAGTCGTCCCAGATCATTGACATTGAAGGTCTCCTTGATCGGCAAGAAGTGGGCAACCTTCGTGAGCCTGGTGATGAAGATCCCAATACATCTTGGTGATGCCAGGATGAACTGTCCAAATAGAGGAATGAAAATCCCACATCAGCTCCTCACATATGTCTGTCGGCACCCACATGTTCCCCTGGAAATGAAAGATCTTATCCTCGCCCATTGTCCATCCAGGAAGAGGGTCCTCTCCTGACACACTCTCCCGCAGGACTAAGCCTTATGAGTTTGATAGCTGCCTCATCCGTACTCGATCAAGAAGTGTAGAGGTAACAGCTACAGAAGAATGGAAAGTTTGTCCATGTCTGTCGTGCACCTCTAGATGCATCTTAGAGAACAGAGCCATCAACTGCCTCTCACTGCTGGCCTCCTGAACCGCTTGAACCTGAGTTCTCCTTCTCAACACATCTGCCACTGCATTTCCCTTTCCTGGATTATAGGCAAGATCGAAGTCAAAAGACTGAAGATACTCGACCCAACTGCGCTGTCTCAGATTCAAATCATGCTGAGTGAAGATATACTTGAGACTCTTGGGGTCGGTGAAGACCACAAAGTTCTCTCCCAGTAGGTAGTGTCTCCAACAACGTAGGGCATGTACAATAGCTACCAACTCCAGATCGTGCGTCGAGTAGTTCATCTCATGTGGCCTCAACTACCGAGACCCATATGCAACGACTCCATCTCCCTGCATAAGCACAGATCCCAGCATGATACCTGAAGCATCACAGTAAACAATGTAGCTCTTACCTGGCTCAGGCAAGACTAGTATTAGTGCTAACGTCAGCCTCCCTTTCATCTCCTGAAAGGCAGACTCACAAGAATCTGGCCATAAGAACTTCGACCCCTTCTTGGTCAGACCTGTTAAAGGTGTTGCTAGATGAGAAAAGTCATGAATGAAGAATCTGTAGTATCCAGCCAGCCCTAGGAATCTTTGTACCTCAAAGACGTTCTTCGGATGCTCCCAGGAAACTACAACCCTCACTTTCTCTGGGTCCACAGATACTCCTGCCTCTAAGATGACATGATCCAAAAGTGAATATGATCCATCCAGAAGTGGAACTTCGAGAGTTTAGCATAAAGCCGATGCTCTCTCAGTGTACTCAGAACGATCTCAAGATGTGTGGCATGATCGTGTAGAGTGTGAGAGTACACCAAGATATCGTCCATGAAGACCACGACGAAGGAGTATAAATAAGGATGGAACACTCGGTTCATCAGTGCCATGAAAACTGCTGGTGCATTCGTGAGACCGAACGACATGACTGTATACTCGTATAGACCATACCTGCTCCTGAAGGCCGTCAGAGGTATATCTGATGGTCTAACGCGCAACTGATGATAACCGGACCTCAAATCGATCTTCGAGAACACCCGGGATCCTTGAAGCTAATCGAAGAGGTCATCGATTCTCACCAAGGGATATCGGTTCTTGACCGTCAACTGGTTCAGCTTCCGATAGTCCACCCAAAGCCGAAGGGTACTGTCTGCCTTCTTCGCAAACAGGACAGGCGAACCCCAAGTAGAAGTACTGGGTCGGATGAAACCCTTAGCCTGCAACTCCTCCAACTACTTCTTGTGCTTCTGCAACTCATGTGTATCCATCCTATAAAGAGGAATAGACACCGGTGCTGCTCCTGGAACGAGCTCAATATAGAAGTCTACCTCACGTTCCGGAGGAAAACCTGAAAATTCCTCTAGAAAGACATCTCTGAAACGATCCAACACTGGAGGAAAGTCCAACTGTGAAGTCCCCTGGTCATCCAGATAAAGACTAGAAATCTGGGCCATCACCCTTCCTAGACCATGATGCTTGAGTCCTACTCGACTCGCCCGAATGCCCCATTCACCTCTATGAAGGAAAGACTCACCCTCTGGTGAAAAGAAACTCAATCTGCGGCGATAGCAGTCGACAACTGCCTGGAAGGGAACCAAACAGTCTATCCCGAGGATGAAATCATAGCCTGTCATCTCTATGATATAGAGGTCCCATAAGAAACGATACCCTGAAACCTCGAGAGGGCACTCTCTACACTGGCGTACACTAGATGTCCTCGTCCCCAAAGGTGTGTCTAGTGTCAACGAGTCAGTAGAAGAAAAGATGTAGATCCCAAGGATCTCCACGATAGCGAGAGAGATAAAGATATTCATAACAACAGTATCAAAAAGTGCTGAAGATAAAACTTGCTACTAAAATCGTACCTTGAACTGTAGAAGGGTCGGAATCCTGCTCCTGATAAATCTACTCCACGGCGAAAGACTGACCTGCACCGTGGCCCTAGGAACCTCGATGACCACTCTGAGCTGATCCACCTTGTTGATGTTGAGGGAATTATGGCTGACCTCCATGGCCTCGACCTCCACCTAGGCCCGGACGGCCGGAAGAACTCCAGTTCCCCGACTGGTGAGAAACCGGTGGTGCTGCTCCTGAACGTGGAGTCATGGAAGAACCCCGGTCACCAACTGCTGGTGAGAAAACCAGGAAGAAACGCTGAAGGTGACCCATCTTGCCGCAAGATCATCACTCCATGGGGTCTCTCTGGCACTGCTGCCTTGTGTGCCCTGACCGACCACACTGGCGGCATACCACCTGGCTACCTGAAGATGCATGTCGCTTCCTCGGATCACCACGCGTAGACTCCCTACGGCGCTTCTTGCTATTATCTGGAGGAACGCTAGCTCTGGAAGTAGAATCGACCTAGATCGAAGCTCCGGAGTCTCTCAGATTGTGCTTCGCAATTAGTGCCTGATTGACAATGGAAGTGATGGAAGTCAGCTGGAAGATGTTCACCTGCAAGCAGCTCTACCGCCTGAGACCATCCTCGAACTTCCTTGCCAAGAACAACCCAATCCCATCCTGGAGGGGTGTGAAACGCTGCAACTCGGTGAAACGAGAGGAATACTCCATGACAGAAAGAGTAACCTCCTTTAAGCTCATGAACTTCTAGGCTCGGTCGGCCCTCAGGGTCTCCAGGTAGAAGTAGTCATAGAAAACGCACTGGAACTCCTCCCAAGCCGTAACCTGCTGATTACCCGCATGTGAGATCACATCCCACCACCTCTTGGCAGATTATCATAGCATGTAGGTAGCAAGATTGACCCTCCTCTCTGGAGGCATCTCTAGATGCTCGAAGATAGTCAGCATGGCTTCCAGCCATGACTCTGCAGCCTGTGGTCCTCCGTCTCCCAAGAACGTGGGAGGATGATGCTGCTGGAAAACCCACGTCAAATCTGCCATAGTCTAGGCAGGAGGCGGTGCTCCCTGAAAGGTCTTCATCATCCTTAGAAACCCTTCCCTGAACTACACATCAGTTCCTACAACTGGTATGACAGCCGGTGCCAAGGCTGGCCCGATTGGAGGATCGGCAGGAAGTCCCTGATCAGCCCTATCTGGCGTCTGATAACTGCATGACGACAGACGTACGACCGGAGGACGTCTCAGAGGCATAGCTCTGAAAGATCAAGAGTACACCTTAGATTAGGAAAACAAGGACAGAGAACACAAGAGTTCAAAACAGAAACAGGGGAAGGAAAACACACAAGTTTAAAAAACTTGACTACACAGCGTGTATAAAAACTACACGGCATGTCTTCTTAAGCCACTAACATGGGCGTGTGCTTTTTCCCTACAAGTCATGTAACACCTCAACTACACGGCATGTTGACCCCAACACATGGCGTGTAATTGAAAACTATTCCCCTACTTGAGTCTCTTACATGGCTGACCCACACAGTTTTTCTTAAACTAAGACTACACGACGTGTTCTCTGAGGACATAGCGTGTAGTGGACAAGGCTTCGGCGGCCCGTGTTGTTAAACACACGGTCGTCTACATGGATGAACCTTATATGGTGTGCTCTTAACAAACACAGTGTGTATAGGCAAAGGTGACACCGCTCCGTGTTGTTCGTGACATGGTCGAGTCCCTGAACAAGACTACACGGCATGTTCCGAATAGACACAGCGTGTGGAAAAGAAGGTAACGACGGACCGTGTTGTTCGTGACACGGCCAGGTACCTAGACAGGACCACATGGCGTGTTCCCCATCAACACGGCGTGTTCTAACCAAGCTTCCCCGACCCGTGTTGTTAGTGACATGGCCGGGTACACTTCTCATTACTACATGGCGTGTACCTACCATACATGGCGTGTTCCTAAAGTTACTTTCACGACACCGTGTTCTGCTCACAAGGTCAGTGACACGGCCAGAAAACTACACAGTGTGTATCCAAAAAAGTACACACCGTGTATTCTGGGTTTTTCTGGGCAGTAGCTCAGAAACTGCATAGAATCCCAGAAACACTAAAGACAAGGCAAAGAGGTGCCAAATTCTGATCTGTGAGGGCCCATACTCCCCACGAATCAAAGCTTGGCATCTCCCACATTCGTATACAAGAGAAAACAGGACCATGATCCACCAATTTCCGATTAATGAGGGCCCATAACACCTCAAGAACCGAAATTTGGCGTTCATTTTTATTAAAGAACAAAACAAACTGTTTTATAACATAACAGCAGAGAATCTATCAAGAATCTATCACAACAGTATGCATAATCTACACAAATCCTATCACAACAGCATGAAATCGCTAATGCGCCCTAGATGGCATGGTAAGAATGCATGGCATGTGATTTCTACAAGTGCCTATATGATTCATGAGACGAAATACCCTCATCTCATCGGGTTGGGACAGAAATAGAACTGCAATCATCAAGAAAATAACAAAACAAATTATGTGAATCACTCTAGGTGAAATCATATCAACTGGAAATATCAAAACCAGCAAACTATAATTAACGAGGTAGTATGGATTTTCCCTATACATGGGTTAGCTACTCCCAAGAACAGCTTAATACCAAGTACCCAATCCATCCTATCCCTGGATAAAGTCTCCAAATAGTAAAGCAGGAGAAAATAACTCCTCTGATACCACTTTGTAATGTCCCAAGTCCGGAGCCCCTCCACTAGTGCCTCGTACCCAGTTCGCCACATGACCTCAAGCGCGTTTCCCCAAATGCTAGAGGCTGCCGACTAGCAGCGAGAGACTTGGTGAGTCAGTGTGGAAACTATGCCCTCATTCGGTAAGTATACAGTGGAAAAAAACCAGAAAAAATAGAAGAAACGATAAATAACATACAACAATTGAACTGAACAACGGAAGCAATAGATAAAATAATAATGATGCAACATGGTAAATATGTCTATGGAAAGCAGCAAACAACAAACGTGCTGAAGTACAATTGAAAACAAAGTGAAATGAAAACAAACTAAACTCCTCAGCATCGCGAGCCATGGCTCGGTCCCATGCTCTCCATCTCTAGTGCAATCAAGAACCTGAAGTGGAAGGGCGCTTGCCCTTATCTACACTTGCAGCAAAAAAGTCTGCTTGGGCCCAAAAGCATGGCCCAAATAGGGTGTGAGATATAATCCTAGTAGGCAATCACCCAAAGATTTGTGCCTAACAGTCAATGAATACATGGCAGTAATAAAACAAGAAGTAGTAAACATGAAGCACAAGCAGCTACAATCCACAGTTCTAACAAACAAAGTACACAAGTAAACAGCCAGAAACAGCAATGAAAAAGGTAACCCTCTGGGTAGCTCTCACAGCCTAACCCCTATGGTTCAACCTATAAGTACTATCAACCCTCTATAAGGCACATAGAGTATCACCCATCTGGTTTAGCTATGAAATTAATAGACTCTCTGATGAAGCACTCACCGTCAATTCCCCCCTTATAGTCTCGTATCGTACTAATGGCTCTCTGGGGAAGCACTCAATGTCTCATTCCCCCTGTGGCCTGCGTCGAGGAACTACAAACTCTCTGGGGAAGCACTCATCTTCAATTCCCCCTGTGGTCTCACATCGTGTTAAAAGACACTCTGGATAAGCCTTTACGTCAATTCTCCATATAGTCTTCTACACTAGGTACTCACAGTCCTGTGTGAAAATAAACATTCTCAACATGCATACATCGTCCAAATAAACCTCCAGAACTACTTTTCTATCATTCTAAGGATCAACAGCAATAAATAAGCATCAGTTCCACTATCCTACAACTAGGCATGGAAACTGGAAAATTCCAAAAGGTAAAAAAATCATGGCAAGGCAACCTGAGCACAACATACATTACTCTAATCACAAGCATAAACCTCTACTACAGCAATCAAGAAAATCAGGTAAACATAAGGGGCAAAACAGGAAACCCACAATTCCTCGCCCAAGGGAATTTGTGGAATTTGCACAAAATACTCATCGACTTTCAACAGAAAGGCACAAACCACCTACCTCAATCCTAGGAGATCAATATATGTGAACCACGATGATTGATTCCCCTTAGAACGTCGTAGATCTGATAAAATGCACAAAATTCTCAACCCACGATAACCCTAAAATGAAGAGGAATCAGAAGACGAAGCTCAAGAAGAAGGAAGATATTACCACTGCGATTCCAACACAATCGATCGTGCTTGAATCGGAGAACGGATGAGGAGACGAGGGCTCATCGAATATTCGGCCGTACGGGTCGCTCTCGGATGAATGTGACCTAGAAGGAGGTGTTTCTGTGCATCAGGCGCAACCCCGGTTCATTTAGTAAAAAAAAAGAAAGTACATGGTGTGTACTTTTAGAGTACATGGCGTGTACTGGGTTTTTTCTGTACTCCGCCAAAATCAGCCTCCACGCCACCCCTACACACTGTGTGTGTGGCCCGGGCACGACCAACACATGGCTTCGAGCCAGAGAAGAGTACATGGCATGTACTTAGAAAGTACATGGCATGTACTTCGAAAATTTCCAGAAAGTTCATTTTTCTTGAAAACTCCAGAAAAAGGAAAAACATACCTCAAACAAAAATCCAGGTTCTTACAAGATACATATATAAAAAATTTAAAATCAATCCATAACATCAAAGGTTGTTGTTACTAATGAATATAAATACTATAAAAGGATTAAAAAATCTTGAGGAAAATACACTTTCCATTTGGAAATTACTTCATTGAAATATAAAAATTTACAAAATATTATGGAAAACATTTTCTTTGAAAATAACTTTAGAAACATATAAAGGAATATTCAAGTCATTGATTTAATGGCCCTACCTCTCCGGTCCATTACTTTGTAAAATTTTATGTGGTTGAACACGATGCGTGTTATAATAATAATTTTTTATAATAATAATTGATAATGGTGGCGTGAAAATTTTTGGTGTTAATTAGATTAAATTCTTTTAATTTAATAATTATGAAATAAAAGAAATAAAATTGAATGTATTTAATTCAATAAGGAGAGGTGCATGGTTTCTTTTTGATTTTAATAAATAATAAATTATCTATGTAATGGACATATAATGGGTGGCTGATTAGAGTTGACGTAATGGTGGTCAGACATGGTCAACGCGACGAACGTCAATAATAATAATAATTATTATTATTAATCGGTGATGAGTTAATAAATTTTAGGTGGGGATTTTTTATTATTATTATACTAAATAATTATAATAATAATGTTGGCTTAAATTCTGAAAGATCCGTCAGTAAAGATTTAATGAGATTTAAACTTTCAATTCAATGCGATGAGATTTGAGATATGAGGATAGATGAGAGATGTTATTATTTATGATAATTGTATTAAATAATACTAATAATGGTGACACAAATATGTGTGTGATTGTTAAATGAAATTAAATGGGTTTAATTTTGATTTGGAGTTGTGGTATTATTGGTATTTTAATAATAATAATATTTTCTTATTATATTTATAATTAATTCATAATAATAATAACGTTTGGAAAAAAAATGCACCACTAACAAAATTATATGGTTTTAATTTTGGTTAGTAAATTAAATGATTTGAATTTAATTAAATGGTATGGTTTTAATTTAATATGAGAATAACCATGGTAAACTAATTTAATGGGATTAAATTAGTAAATTAATTATGGGTGTTATTATTATTAATTTCATTAATAAATACCGTTGAAGTGAGAATAGTGTTTTGGGTCGTTCCACATGGAGTAAAAGAAATGGGAGGTGCCACTTTTGGTGGTGGGAGAGAATCGTGAAAGAAAAAGTTAGATTGGAGAGAGAAACATGTTGAAAGGAAATAAAATTTATATAAAAATGAATATAAGAGAGTGGCGCCATGTGTAACCCCCTAAATAAATGGGATCCCATTATGAGTGAATCTAAAAGGAGATTGGAGAGAGAATGTGAGAATTTAAGGAATTAAATTAATTAAATAATATAATAATTTAATTATTAATTTTGTTGGGAAAACCATGTTTTGTCCATAACTTCTTCGTGCGACATCGGTTTTACGAACCATCAGCGAAAACGTGACCCTGACTCGAGATGGAAATTATGAGTCCAATATTGGATGTATTTTTTCGGGTTTCTGGATCAGGTACCCAAAACGCTCATGAATTAATAGATTTAATATTATTATTAAGTCTTCGACCCGCCATAACTCTCACGTGCAACGTCCGATTGACTTCTCGTCCATGGAGATGTGATCCTGTCATTAATATGGTCGATTCAAGTCTAAGGTTGGATATTAAATTATGGTTCATGGCTCGGGTCCATGAGGCACCCAATAATAATAATATCATTATTATTATGGGATCTTGTATCCAACATATCTCCCTCATACGGTGTTGGAACAGCGAACCATCTGTGACGTTGCAACCCTGAAATTATGGCGGTCATTTTAAGACCAATGATGAATACCTTTTTATGACTCATGTCTCAGGTCAATAAAACACCTATTATTAATTGAAGTTATTATTATCATTAAATGCATGGAAACCGTGTGACGTGTCGTGTGTTGACCTATCAAACAGCATAGTAGATGTACGGTCACGTCGTGTATTCATTAATACACGATGCATACCATTTTAACTTTACAATTCTTTTATAAGAGAGGGTCACTTGTTATTTACAGACCCCTCTTCTCCTCCACACGGAGATGCTCTCGGATGACCCAGAAGCCTAAATCCTATCTTCTTCATCCGGACCCCGATCATCGATCTGTCGGTGGCTGCAGGATCATGTCGACGAGGTGAACATCATGCACCTTGTTTCGTTCCCTCTTCTTCGACTTCCTATCCACGGTTTCCAACCAAGGAGACTACTGATAATTGACGGGAACGATGGTCTTTGATGAACGACTCTAAAAATTTGTTCTGGGAGAATCCTTGTGATCGTGGTGGTCGTGTTCGTAGAAGGACATCAGAACCTGTTGAGGTAGGGATCTTACCTTCGTCTCTCTAGATTGTGCATCATGTGGGGTGGGTGTCCTCTTGTTTACATTAAACACATTTGAGCCAGTTTAATAAATATAATAACTATCTTATATAATGGGTATGGGATGTTTGTGAATACAGTTACATTATTTATATCTTGTGATACTATGTTTTAAATTTAATGAGCTTCTTCCTACTAAAAATCATGGTCGTTGGGGGCCTTTGCTTATGAAATTAAATGTTTCCCTCTCCTTCTAGATTTTCTTATTGATGAAAATTTTATTGAATGTGGAAATTGCTTAATCACATAAAGTTCGCTGATTAAATACCTGGAACCCTTCTGTGATCACCCCGGTTGAACAAACTAAAATAATAAACATGTGGGTGCTGGTTAGGGTTTATTTATGTGAAGGGGTGTTTTTCGGGTGAGCAGCGGGGCTGCGGTTGGCTTGGTTGTGGGTTGGTGTGAATGCTATGTTGGTGATGGGTAGTGGGGCTGTGATAAATGGTATCTAAGGGATGATGATGTACGAGTTTCGGTGTGATTGTGGTTATGGTGGTTGGTAGCGGGGCTGCAGGGATGGGTTTGAATGTGAACGAACTATGGGTTGTGAATATAAATAAAAGTGGAAGAGTTAATGAATAGTGGGGAATGGTAATGGAACGGGAATAATAATCAATGAGGTTGGTTGGTTAATAATAAGAGACTTGTTTGTGTTGCTTGTGTTTTCCTAACTTGATTTGTGGATGGCAGGGATATGTTTTATGAACGCTTGATCCAATTTGGTTGTTGATAGTTTCTCGGTAGTTAAGAAACTGATAACTAAAGTTTTTGAGACATGAAAACATTAAATGGGGTTTTGGGATTGATTATTGTGTGAATACTCTCGAAGTAGCAGTTCCAAGGCACGTGCTCAGATATTTTTGTAGAATCCTTAGGATGGGCTGAGTGGTTGTTATACTTATATAAATCTGTACGTTTTATGTTTCTTTACGCACCCCACCCATGTTGAGCACTACATGACGAACACCTGTGGGATGGGGGGTGAGATTCTCAAACATCCAAAGGATGGCTGGTTATTGTTCTTCCTTTTGCTCCCTCTTCCAGGTTCTATAGCCCAAGTTCCTTCGGGCAGGTTACAACAGATGTTTCCCAAGAATCTTCGGGATGAGGTGTGATATATTCCCAGGTGTCTTCGGGATGAGATGTGGTTATGGCCGAGGATTGTGTGCCGGAGGGATGTCATTTGAGATGGCCGAGGATTGTGTGCTGGCGGGTTATTATGATCTTTTTATGACTAGGTTGAGGCACTAGCTCGAGCTTCGAATGGCCAAGTTGCGACACTAGCTCAGGAAGAGGGTGAAGCATCAGAGCGTTAGGCATGTGGGCTTGAGGATTATCCAGTGGGAAGGTGGTGTGGGGTACCCATACTTTGATAACATTACTACTATACTCTATTGACGTGTGTTACTTGGTGAGTGTGACTCGTGAGGCTGGGTGGATAGATTCCTTGCAAGGATTTGGTTCTTCTATTTTCTCACGGGGCATTAGGATGTCTCCCCACTTGTGAACGAGAGATTTAGGTTTCCCTACTGAGTATACTTGTATGCTCACACTACATTTGATTTCAGGTTTTCAAGAGGACTACAGGGACTGTGCGGGACCTTACTAGTCAGGCAGGGGGAGTTGCTGTTGTTTTCTGTTGTTGTTTTCCTTTACTTTTTGGTACAATACTTTTGAGATTTTATGTACTTTTACTTTTGTTTCACTATTGTATAAAGCATGCATATGGGATTGGTATTGGGATATTTCTATACTTGTTCCTCTTCTTCTTATTGGTGTTTGACTCATCCTATTTCTCGATCTTAAATTAATAAAAAGGGTAATGCCTCCAATATATGTGAAAAACTCATACCCTTGGTGCTAGTCGCCACTCCGGGGCCTACTGGAGGCGGGACTCGGGGATCATCATCTCCCTTCCACCATTTCCAGCTCGGGAGGGGCATCTTTGGTGGGAGGGGGTCGTGACAGAATGGTATCAGAGCTGATGGTTGAGAGATAGGATGAATTCTAGAGTTAGGCATAGTGAGGATTTCATGGTATGGTAGGGAAACGGTGTTGGCTGATCTTGTTTCATGACCTAGGCTAGGGAAGACTGGCTATGACACGGGATTTTAGGCCCCCCGTGATCCGATGCAAGGACTCTGAGCTTACCGAACGACCAAGTAAGACTACATTGATTGCAGGGTAGAGACCCTAGGAAAGGTACATGCATTATCATGATTTGTGTTTTACTTGATTTGGGTGTTCTGAGAAAGAAATCAAAATAAAATGATAAAATGAAACCTTGAGAAAATTTCCTTGCTACTTAGGCTTAGGAATTCTTTGTTTACCGTACAACTATGGCACCTGGACGTCAACAGAGAGGCAGAGAAGTGGGAAGCGGATAGTTGCACACAATAGAAGCGACAACCCTAGAAAGGCCATAGATTGAGAGAGATGTTTTCAGTTTTACTTAAATTCCCTCGTTAATGTTTTGTTTAAATTCAAGAGCATCGCACTCCATTGTTGAAACTCATTCTCGCCCATGCTTGGGCCTGGACCTTGTTTTTAATGAGTCTTTAATGCTATGTTTTTTCCTCTTTCCTTTAAATGTGTGTGAAGAGTCCTATAATGTGGGGAGAAGAGGACCTAATCCCTAATCGAGACGCATTAATGTGGATGCGATTAAACCCGTGCAGGCGAGTCAGTGCCGCCTAAAGCGGATAATATCTTGACACGGGGGAAGTAATTCCCTGACTCATATAATTAGGATAGTGGTTGGATTCCTCTTATGATGAGAGCCCTGAGAGGTATCTTGCAGGGTGGTTATTCGGAGCTTTCTCCTTTTTATGGTATGGTTTTTAATTCTCGAGGACGAGAATGTTTTGAGAGGTATCTAATGTAATGGTCTGGACCTCTCCGGTCCATTACTTTGTAAAATTTGATGTGGTTGAACACGAAGCGTGTTATAATAATAATTTTTTATAATAATAATTGATAATGGTGGCGTGAAAATTTTTGGTGTTAATTAGATTAAATTATTTTAATTTAATCATTATGAAATAAATGAAATAAAATTGAATATATTTAATTCAATAAGGGGAGGTGCATGGTTTCTTTTTTATTTTAATAAATAATAAATTATCTGTGTAATGGAAATATAATGGGAGGCTGCTCAGAGTTGATGTAATGGTGGTCGGACATGGTCAATGTGGCGAACGTCAATAATAATTATTATTATTATTAATAATCGGTGACGAGTTAATAAATTTTAATTTGGGATTTGTTATTATTATTATACTAAATAATTATAATAATAATGTTGGCTTAAATTCTGAAAGATCCGTCAATAAAGATTTAATGAGATTTAAACATTGAATTCAATGTAATGAGATTTGAGATATGAGGATAGATGAGATATGTTATTATTTATGATAATTGTATTAAATAATAATGATAATGGTGACACAAATATGTGTGTGATTGGTAAATGAGATTAAATGGGTTTAATTTTGATTTGGAGTTGTGCTATTATTATTATTTTAATAATAATAATATTTTCTTATTATAATCATAATTAATTCATAATACTAATAACGTTTGTAAGAAAATGTACCACTAAAAAAATTAAATGGTTTTAATTTTGGTTAGTAAATTAAATGATTTGAATTTAATTAAATGGTATGGTTTTAATTTAATATGAGAATAACCATGGTAAACTAATTTAATGGGATTAAATTAGTACATTAATTATGGGTGTTTTTATTATTAATTTTATTAATAAATACCATTGAAGTGGGAATGTAGTTTTGGGGCGTTCCGCATGGAGTAAAAGAAATGGGAGGCGCCACTTTTGGTGGTGGGAGAGAATCATGAAAGAAATAGTAAGATTGGAGAGAGAAACATGTTGAAAGAAAATAAAATTTATAGAAAAATGAATATAAGAGAGAGGCCCCATGTTTAACCCCCCTAAACAAATAGGATTCCATTGTGTGTGAATCTCAATGGATATTGGAGAGAGAATGTGAGAATGTAAGGAATTAAATTAATTAAATAATATAATAATGTAATTATTAATTTTGTTGGGAAAACCATGTTTAGTCCATAACTTCTTCGTGCGAGATCGGTTTTACGAACCTTCAGTGAAAATGCAACCCTGACTTCGAGGTCGAAATTATGAGTCCAATATTGGATGTATTTTTTCGGGTTTTCGGATCGGGTACCTGAAACACTCGTGAATTAATAGATTTAATATTATTATTAAGTCTTCAACCCGCCATAACTCTCGCATGTGATGTCCGATTGACTTCTCGTCTGTGGCGATGTGATCCTGTCATTAATAAGATCAATTCAATTTTAAGGTTGGATATTAAATTACGGTTCGTGGCTTGGGTCCATGAGACACCCAATAATAATAATATCATTTTTATTACGGGATCTTGTATCCAACGTATCTCCCTCATACGGTGTTGGAACGGCGAACCGTCTATGACGTTGCAAACCTGAAATTATGACGGTCATTTTAAGACCAATGATGAATACCTATTTATGAATCACGTCTCAGGTGAATAAAACACCTATAATTAATTGAAGTTATTATTATCATTAAACGCATGGAAACTGTGTGATGTGTCGTCTGTTGACCTGTCAAACAGCGTAATAGTTGTACGGTCACGTCGCGTATTCATTAATACACGATGAATACCATTTTACCTTTTTGTTTCCTATATAAGAGAGGGTCACTTGTTATTTACTAACCGCTCTTCTTCTTCGCATGACGATGCTCCCAGATGACCCAGAAGCCTACATCCTATCTTCTACATTTGGACCCTGATCGTCAATCTGTCGGTGGCTGTGGGATTGTGTCGATGAGGCGAACATAATGCACCCTTTTTCGTTCCCTCTTCTTCGACTTCCTCTCCACAGTTTTCAACCGAGGAGACTGTTGATAATTGACAAAAATGACGGTCTTTGACAAACGACTCTAAAAAGTAATTCTGGGAGAATCCTTGTGATTGTGGTGGTCATGTTCATAGAAGGACATTGGAACCTGTTGAGGTAGGGATCTTACCTTCGTCTCTCAAGATTGTGTATCATGAGGGGTGGGTGTATTCTTGTTTACGTTAAACACATTTGAAACGGTTTAAAACTGTGGATTTTCTTATGGATGAAAATTTTATTGAATGTGGAAATTTGTTAATCACATAAAGTTGGATGATTAAATACCTGTAACCCTTGTGTAATCACCCCGGTTGAACAAACTGAAATAATAAACATGTGGGTGCTGGTTAGGGTTTATTTATGTGAAGGGGTGTTTTTCGGGTGAGCAGCAGGGCTGTGGTTGGCTTGGTTGTGGGTTGGTGTGAATGCTATGATGGTGATGGATAGCAGGGCTGTGATAAATGGTATCAAAGGGATGATGATGTACGGGTTTCGGTGTGATTGTGGTTATGGTGGTTGGTAGCAGGGCTGCAGGGATGGGTTTGAATGTGAACGAACTATGGGTTGTGAATATAAATAAAAGTGGAAGAGTTAATGAATGGTGGGGCATGGTAATGTAATGGTAATAATAATCAATGGGGTTGGTTGGTTAATAAGAAGGGAATTGTTTGTGTTTCTTGTGTTTTCCTAACTTTATTTGTGGTTGGAGGGGATATGTTTTATGAACGCTTGATCCAGTTTGGTTGTTGATAGTTTCCTGGTAGTTAAGAAACTGATAACTAAAGCTATTGAAACATGAAAACATTAAATGGGGTTTTGGGATTGATTATTATGTGCATACTCTCGAAGTAGCAGTGCCAAGTCACGTGCTCAGATCTTTGTGTAAAATCCTTAGGATGGGCTGAGTGGTTGTTATACTTATATAAATATGTACGGTTTATGTTTCTTTACGCACCTCACCCATGTTGAACACTACGTGCCAAACACCCATGTGATGGGGGGGTGAGATTCTCAAATATCCGAAGGATGGATGGTTACTGTTCTTCCCTGTGCTCCCTCTTCTAGGTTCTATATCCCAAGTTCCTTCGGGCAGGTTATGACAGATGTTTCCCAAGAATCTTCAGGATGAGGTGTGATATGTTCCCAGGTGTCTTTGGGATGAGATGTGGTTATGGCCGAGGATTGTGTTCCGGAAGGATGTGATTTGAGATGGCTGAGTATTGTGTGTCGGCGGGTTACTATGAGCTTCGTATGTCCAGGTTGCGGCATTACCTCGAGCATCGTATGGCTAAGTTGCAGCACTAGCTCAGGAAGAGGGGGAAGCATAAGAGCGTTAAGAATGAGGGCTTGAGTAGTATCCAGTGGGAAGGTGGTGCGGGGTACCCATACTTTGATAAAATTACTACTATACTCTTTTGACTTGGGTTACTTGGTGAGTGTGACTGGTGAGGCTGGGTGGATAGATTCCTTTCTAGGCTTTGGTTCTTCGGTTTTTTTCACGGGGCATTAGGATGTCTCCCCACTTGTGCACGAGAACTTTAGGTTTTCCTACTAAGTATACTTGTATGCTCACCCTATGTTTGATTTCAGGTTTTCAGGAGGACTACAGGGACTGTACGGGACCTTACTAGTCAGGTAGGGGGAGTTATTGATGTTTGCTGTTGTTGTTTTCCTTTACTTTTTGGTACAATACTTTTGAGCTTTTCTGTACTTGTAATTTTGTTTCACTATTTTATAAAGCATGCATATGGGATTGGTTTTGGGATATTTCTATACTTGTTACTTTTCTTCTTCTTGGTTTTTGACTCATCCTATTTCCCGATCTTAAATTAATAAAAAGGTTAAGGCCTCCCATATATGTGAAAACTCATACACTTGGTGCTAGTTGCCACTCCGGGGCCTACTAAAGGCGGGACTTGGGGGTCATCATCTCCCTTCCACCATTGCCAGCTCAGGAGGGGCATCTTTTGTGGGAGGGTTTTGTGAAAATTGACCAAACCAAATGGTGGTAAATTCTATTCATTCCATATATGTTAAAACAAATATTTCTTCCTCATTTTAGGTAAAAAGTCAAAAGTGCCTCATTCAGGAAATAAAAAGAACATTCCTTTTAAACCATTTTATAAAAATTAAAACATGGGTAAAAATTACATTATATAATCATATTATAATAGTGAAAATATTCTTGAAAACATCTTTATAAGACCTGGACATTGAAGAAAAAGGATTTTCGGCCGAAGAGAGAAAATGAGGTTGATTTTCCATAAAAACATTTTTTCGGTCTCTTGAGTATTTAAAGTGAGTAAAATGAAATGAAAGCATAAAATATACCAAAATAACCAAAGGAGATGAAAATTAAAAGTATTTATTATATAAGGATCATATAATTTTCTCAATGTAAATTTCAATCATAAACAATCCCAATTAAAATAGGATTGAAACATAAATCTCTTACCATTTTGGTAACTTTTGAATCATAAGCCCGAGGAAAGAATGAAAAATATGTGGATATATATCTATCATATTTATCATTATAATAATCATAAAATAAATTCATGGGTATCATAAGAACCACATAAAAAACAAGTGGTGAATATGACATGTGTCTCACAAAAGTAAAAGTGAGACAAAAATCTCTTACCTCGAGTTCAAACTTGCTATGTATATCCTTTAACACCATTATAATAATCATATATCAATTATTTTATTTCTTAATAACCTTTTTAAGTATTAATATCTTATATTTAAATCATTTATTTCATTTATTTTAAAATACATGTTTAGATCCTTAATTAGTTAAGTCTATATCGGGTGTTTTGAGGACGTTCGGTTCATAATTTTAAAACGGCTATGGTATGTTGACCATGGTCAACGGGTTCATCATTCCATAATATCTAGAATTATAATCATGAAATAATTATAATTATATTATACATCCACTATAATTTTATAACCAATCATGAAATATGATTATGAAAAATGAACCATGTTATAATCATGGAGACGATAGGTTATACGTACGCATGAGTAACATTTCCATTTTTCAACAATCATTATGGAAAGAAGGTATGCATTATTTTATATTTCTATGATGATAATTATCTCATAAATTTTATCTATTTTTAAATACACTTATATATACCATTCATGTGGTGCAGTAATGAAAATCGAATCACATCGCTTCGTGGAGGTGGTAATCCACATGTATGCATGAATGACGTAATCATTTTTCTACGAATGGAAAGGAAAGAAAATATATGATATATTAATTATAAATAATTATAAATATATCATTAATATCACATATATACATTAAATCTATCATCATAAACAGTCGTGATAGGTGGTGATGGAAAGCGAATTACATCAGTTCATGAGGCGGTAATTCATCGTACACACAAATGATGATTTCATTCCCCATTTGACGGAAGTGGATATGGATGTAGGTTATGGCAATAAAATAATAAAATCTTAATATATAGAAGATATTATTTTTATTATATCATCATGGTTGAATACTATTTTAAGGTGGTGGAAGAAGAAATAAAATCAAAACGTTCGGTTAAAGATTGTACCTCTTCTTCAGATAACTTCTTTTTATTTACACCTTAAACCATATAAGGTTGGTATTCTACCAAAACTAAGGCATATAGAACATGGTTAGGGATTTTAGGAAGATATTTTTCAGTTATAATTTGAACTAAAATGATTTTGAAGTGTGAAGAAAAGAGGAGAGTGATTTCCCTTTTATAAGAGTGGGGAGGGACATTCTTGGAATTTCCCAAGGTAGTAAATTAATATAAATTACTTTTCTCATCTAAAATGATTAAAAAAGATATAATTTGAATATAGTTGAATTATGGGTTGAAATAATATCATCCAATAAAATTTGGACATGTTTAGGTTATGTTTTTATCCTTATCTCTTTGTTTTAACTCACTTTAACCCTTTTTGACAATTATTGTGATAACGAATTTTTTACTTTTTAGTAGTCAATTTAGTTATTATAAAAGAAAAATTGGCCCAAATGTCACGACCCGCCCTCGGGGCCCGTGTCGTGACTACCCCAAGCCCGCCTTCCATAGGCCAGGGGCTGGCGACTAGCACCAAGGCGTAAAATCCCAGTAAAAAGGGAAGGCATTGCCTTAATAAAGTAAACAAGCACCTCAGAGTAACAAGCGGAAGTAAAGCAGTACACAAAACTAGAACAACTGTGCTGAAGTAAAGGGGCCGGAAATACAAGCCCAACTGTAAAGTAAAGTACAACTCGAAAGGAAAAAACAGCAACTGAAAGTACAAGCGGCTCCTGGACGTCCTCCTCGATTCCTACCTGAAGGGTAGGTACTGATGGCTCAGCTCCTGGATCGTCCACCACGGATCCTACCTGAAGGGTAGGTACAGATAGCTCCACAACTCCTCGGTCCAACTGTCCGCTCCGAGCATGACCTGCTCAGTGGTCCTCCTCCGGGTACCGACCTACTCCGAAACCTCAACCGCAGTCAGCGCTGTCCGTCGTCTGCAACCAACACAACGAAGTGCGGGCAAAGCCTGTGCAGGGGTGAGTATAAGCTACTCAGTAGGGACCCCGAGACACCTGAAGGTCTCTCAAATCCACAAAGGATAAACCACGAAAAAAAGTAACAATCACGAAGTAACATCCAGTATTGATTAGGTATATGCCCATACATATACCTATGTCACCAATTTCCGTTCGGCTCCAACACCGAGCCCAAGAACAACCCAATCCACAAGAAGAGTAAACATTAAATCCACACAGGATAACAGTACAAGTTCACACAGTTTATAACAAGTTTATGAAATCAACGGATAACCATTACCCAGGTATATGCCCATACATATACCTAAGTTATCAAGCGACCCATCTCAATCATGAGGAAACACAAAGATCATTGACTCAGCTCAAACCAGGATTTTCATTATCGAAACCGAATCTGCTGAAGAGCTCCGTCTCTAGAGTGTACAGTGGTCCTGTCACGACTCTGAGGCCGCCGCTCACTAACCTAAGACTGCTGAAGTACTCCTCCTGTCGAGTACCGCGGGACTGCTGCCAACTACCGGGCGCTCCATCCGCTGAGGGTCTGCTGCCAAATACCGGGCACTCACCCAAATAGCCTACTGAGGTACTCCTCCTGTGGATTACCGCGGGTTTGCTGCCAACTACCAGGCGCTCCGTCCGCCGTGGGTCTGCCGCCAAATACCGGGCGCTCCGTCCACTGGGCTAGTCGACTCACTCCAAGTCGAGTCGGTCAAGCAGTCGTCAGGTCTCAGCCGGCTACACGGTCTCCGTACTCCGCACGCACGTCTCCACCGTCACGGGTCTGTCGCTACAACCAAGCGCACACACTCCGTAGAATATCGCGGGTCCGCCGCTACAACCAAGCGCTCCACCGCCAAGGGTCTGCTGCTGCATCCAAACGCACCACCACTGTCAAGTACCACGGGTCCGCCGCTACTCCCAAGCGCTCCACCGCTCAAGGTAAAAAGAAGGTTCAGCTCACACAGGTTCGATAGCACTGTTCCACGTAGGATCGCTGAGTGCTGTAGTCGTCGTCGTCGAATCCACACAGGATCTCTGTACTGTCGTCGTCGAAGTCACAGTAGCAGTCGTAGCAGTAGAACAGTCGCAGCCAGCACTAGGGTTCCCGCACACAGCAAGCTTGTACGGAGGGTCCGCTCCACGAGCCGAGAGGCTGATACATCAACTGTCACGAAGACCGAAGTTGATGTATCCAAAAGTTCCGTATCGTCAACAGGAACTCAACGCAACAGACGGCGCGTCGATCGGACGCCCGGTCTGAGAGTTATTGGCATTTTCGTCTCCGGGGCCCGGTTGGTTTTTAAGGCAAAACCAACCCGACCGTACTCCACCTGCGTCCAAACCTCGGGCGGAGTATTCCAAAAGATCCGTCTCACATAGAGGATTCCATCAAAGTCGACGGCACGTCAATCGGACGTCCGGAACTCAAGATATGAGTGTTTCCGCTCCGAGGGCCCGGTTGGTTTCGTGAACGAACCAACCCGGCCGTACTCCACCTGCGTCCAAACCTCGGGCGGAGTATGCCAAAAGATCCGTCTCACTAAGAGGAACACAACGCGACTGACGGCGCGTCAATCGGACGTTCGTAGCTCAAGATATGAGCGTTTCCACTCCGAAGGCCCGGTTGGTTTCGTGAACGAACCAACCCGGCCGAACTCAAAGTAATCCGAAACCTTGAGTGCGATATACCGAAACGACCGTCTCGATCCAAGGATCGCGTTTCCGCTGACGGTTCGTCGATCGGAAGTCCGTGGCTCAAGTTATGGGCAAAAAACCAATTCTGGTTCGAAACGGGGGGGTCCGGGTCCGGGCCGACCCGGCCCGACCCCACCCCCCCTGGGCGGCGCGGCGGCCCGGCGGTGCGGCGGCGCGGCGGCGCGGGGTGCCGCGGCGACTTGGGGTGCCGCGAGGAGCCGCACGCGGGGGCAATCAAGCCCATGTTTCCTTGATTGGCGGCGCGGCCTAAGTGCCGCGCCATTTGCAAATAAACGGCCCCCCGCACGTGGGGGCCGGCTGGAGTCAAAACCGGGGGGCTGTTGCCCCCCCTTTCAAGGAACCCCCCCCCTCTTAATGAGGGGGGTTTTACACGCTGGCTGGGGGAATTTATTCCCCCAGTTTTAAGCCTTCCGGCCGGGCAGCTGGCCGGCTGGTTTTTCTCCAACGGGACCGGAAATTCCGGTCCCCCTTCGGCTTCCGACGCCGGCGGCCCGGCCGCCGGTCTTCTCTTCCGCCGCGGCCCGGAACCGGCCGCGGTCTTCTCGTCCCGCTGCGGCCCGGAACCGGCCGCGGTGTTCGTCGTCCGGCGCGGTGCGACAGCACCGCGCCCCTTTTCGCCGTGCCATGATTCCTTTCAACACGGCGCGACGGCGTCACGTTCTTGAAGATTTTTCCTCGTCGTGGCGCGACTGCGTCATGTAAGATTAACGTACAATTATCCGCGTGGTGCGATGGCACCACGCCACCTTGCTTCCGCCCGCAGATAAACAACATGAACGATGGAGGGGGTTCGGCCGTGTTCATGCGGTCCGGCCCCCCTCGCATTAACAAATAAAACGCAACTTAAATAAAAATCATGCCACACTTTATACTTGCTATTCACGATCAATAAATGGAATAATAAAGAATAAAACAACAACCCCTACCTCGGGTAAAAGATCGAAGATTGTGATCGTTCCGCGGAAGACGACGTCGCGGAGGTCGGGCGTCGCGGTAGCCGTTCGTCAAATCCGATGACGAATGGATGCGTTCGAAGAGACACGTCGTTGGCGAAACTTGTACGCCGACGAAGGTTGTCCGAGGAAGAAGCGGTGTTCTCTCTCATTGACACGGAAGACGAAGAAGAGCGGAGCGGCGTTCTTCGTCGGAACTTGAGCGTTCTTCGTCAAGTCTTGAGGAAAGTCAAATAATAAAGAAAACAACGAACTCAAGAACCCCTACCTCGATAGTCGCACGTTGACGCATGGTGTCGACGTCGGAGGAAGAGTCGTTGTCGATGGCGTTCGTCGCGGAAAACCGTCGAGGAAGAGATGACGCGGAAGAAGTACGTCGCGTCGCGGATTCGGCGTCGTGGATGAACCGTGTTCTTCGGTGGAGAAGTTCTTCGTTGAAGAACGGCGTTCTTCGCGTTCTTCGTTGAGGTTTGAAGAAGAAGAGAAAGCTCTCAAATCCTCTCAAGAAATAAAGGGACTAACCCAAAAACAATAAATTAAGCTCACTTAATTTATTAACACAACACAAACCTTTGAAATTCAAGAGTTTGAATTTCAAAAACTTTAATTAAACTCACTTATTAATGACATAAGTTATAACCTAAGTTTACAACATTAATTGTGAGTTGGGGAGGGTTAGAGAATATGAAGGGGTGGGGTTTGTGTGGGCCCCACCACCCTCTTAACCTCCCAAGGGAAGTTGGGTTGTCACCCAACTTCCACCCAAAGGATAAAAACACTTAAGGAAGATAAAAATAAAAATTGAAGTTAAATTTTTATTTTAACATTCACAATTTTATTTTTACAACTCCCCACGTGTAAACGCAACTTCGGGAAAGGTCTCCTTAAGCGAATATCGGTGCTGCGAGTTCATCGGTGCCCTCGGATTTCAATTCTGAGCACCGGATCAAAATTTAGGAATTCCCGCTCGTTCGTTCACTGAACGTACCCGAGCCAAACTTCGGAAATTAATTCCGGGCACTCCGGGCCTCGGAATCAGGTGCCGTCTGAAACCGCGCTCTTGTAAAATTCTAAAGAAATTTAAGAAAAAATTTCCCTTGAATTTTACGGGTCTTTACATTACTCCCACCTCAGAGCTTTACGTCCCCATAAAGCTTCAACTCACACTTAAGGGAAACAAGGTAGTACTGAGCACGCAACTGAGCTTTACGCTCCCATATGCTCACCTGAAGATCTCGTGCTACCCGAGAAGCACCCCAGAGGAAGCAACCGTTCACGTAGAACCTTCTCCTGTCGATCCTCGATCTCTACTAGAACCTCTGTGCTTGTCACCCTGTCATCGACTTCCAACTCCCCGGGGTCGATGACGTGTGAAGAAACATACACGTATCTCCACAGCTGAGACACGTGGTGGACATTATGCACCCGGTGCGACTGAGGTGGTAGGGTCAAGCGGTAAACCTCCTCGCCTACCCTGCTGATGATCAAAGGGTCCATCGAACTTCGGAGATAACATGCCGCCTCGGCCACATCTCCGAAACCTCATCGGGTTGAGACCGTACAAGAACGTGTTCGTCCCCCTCGAACTCAAGAGGTTTCCCTTTTTAGGTTAGAACTGAAACTAAAAACTCCTGCTGCCACAAGGGTAGGGTTGACCAACTCAAGAGTGATCGGCCACACCCTCTTATGCCTGAGTTTAACATGTGCTGCCCAGGGTTTCCTTTTCGCCGACCAAGGAAAACCCAATCCGACGTTTGCCTAAAACAGTCAACCGGGGTATGCTTTGTGAATCAAAACCATACCCAGATCAACGTCGTAAGGCCTCTACGCTGCCACCAAGAGATTCCAACCGAAACTCTCACCTCGAGGTCAAATCACACCGTCGGCGTAAGCGTGATTATCGAGTCTCCTCCCAAAGGTATCTCCAGACGTGAGGGTCAAGTCTACGGCTTACCCGGAACCTCTTGGTCTGGGACATGATTCGTGGAAGTGTAGAATGATTGGTTCTTATGTCTATAGATATGGCAGCTCGTAGTAGACATAATCCGTACCCCGAATCATTCTTAGAGCTCCTGGGTCACACTCCTTGACCGTAATGCAGCTACTCTCCTCCCCAGCCCTCCTGCTCCCTGAGCCTGGCGGGGACTACTAAGTCGGGTGGTCGTAACATGTCGAAATGTACACCACCACATGCTGCTCTCCAAGCTCCGCTTCCACGTCTACTACCCTGCAGATTCATCTGTCCTTAGCACTTCCTCCTCCTGAAATATTTTTACTCGCCCGAGTCTCTGAGACTGGCGCTAGTTTCCTGCCTTTCACTGCTAACATTCACAACCACAAAGGTTCTCTCTGGCATCCTAACATAGGTAGGAATGCATAGAGGAAAATAATTGGTTCGGATGTCCTTTAGACACACTTCGCTCAGATGTTCAAGTCTAAAGAACTGATCACAACGCAACCAACGAGTACCAAGATTGATTGGTAAGCCACGTTGAGTGCTCTGCTTCCGACATGTCGTACTGTCGAAGCTGTATTAGCTCCAGAAAACTCACAACCACCTCCTCAAGCCAGTCCTCAGCCGCCTACGAGTCAGGCTCACCTCGAAACTTGAGGGATATCTGGTGCTAAAACATATGTAAGGCACTAAGCCTGTGAGTCTCTGCTACCGGTACCGCCGGTAGTGTCTGCTGACCAACAGGTAGTGACATAGCTGGCGCACTACCCGTCGGTACTATCCCAGGTATCAGTTCGCGTAACGAAGCCTCATTACTATAAGGACCAACCTCATGGTCACTCACTGGAAACAACAGGAGATAAGATCATCATCCGCTCTACTAGTATCAAAGCTAGGCGTAGAACTCTAGCAATTGCCTCCATCCAGTCCACTGCTGCCTGGGAATTCTATCTCGCCTCGTATCCTCAGAGGCCTCTACTGCTGGAACTCGTGCATCGCGCTCTGCTAGCGTGCATCGTCAGCTAGTGGCATCTGCTGCCTAACGGGTGGTGGTGCTGCTGGTACACCACCCGAAGGTGCCAACACTGAAAAAGGGCCCTGCACAGGAGTCTCGCTGCTCGGTGGGCCATCATCGAGAACTCTCTCAGAACTCCAGCTAACTATCTGCATGGTGAAATCCTGAACAGATGTGTCACAGTCAACGATTTATACCTGGTGAGCTGACCTGGTTTGAGCTGACTTAAACCTTTTGGGAAACACACACGCAATCAGTGTTTTCGTGCATTAAGTCGGAAATCAGAAGTCAGGGTCCTGGTGTACGGATACGTCGGCCGCCGCACCAACAGTGGACTCCCTGGACTGATAACCACACTCAATACAATAAACACTATTGCTTCACATAGCAGAAAGATCAGAGTCTGCGGTAGAACCGACCGCCTCTGATACCAATTTGTCATGACCCGCCCTCGGGGCCCGAGTCGTGACTACCCCAAGCCCGCCTTCCATAGGCCAGGGGCTGGCGACTAGCACCAAGGCGTAAAATCCCAGTAAAAAGGGAAGGCATTGCCTTAATAAAGTAAACAAGCACCTCAGAGTAACAAGCGGAAGTAAAGCAGTACACAAAACTAGAACAACTGTGCTGAAGTAAAGGGGCCGGAAATACAAGCCCAACTGTAAAGTAAAGTACAACTCGAAAGGGAAAAACAGCAACTGAAAGTACAAGCGGCTCCTGGACGTCCTCCTCGATTCCTACCTGAAGGGTAGGTACTGATGGCTCAGCTCCTGGATCGTCCACCACGGATCCTACCTGAAGGGTAGGTACAGATAGCTCCACAACTCCTCGGTCCAACTGTCCGCTCCGAGCATGACCTGTTCAGTGGTCCTCCTCTGGGTACCGACCTACTCCGAAACCTCAACCGCAGTCAGCGCTGTCCGTCGTCTGCAACCAACACAACGAAGTGCGGGCAAAGCCCGTGTAGGGGTGAGTATAAGCTACTCAGTAGGGACCCCGAGACCCCTGAAGGTCTCTCAAATCCACAAAGGATAAACCACGAAGAAAAGTAACAATCACGAATTAACATCCAGTATTGATTAGGTATATGCCCATACATATACCTATGTCACCAATTTCCGTTCGGCTCCAACACCGAGCCCAAGAACAACCCAATCCACAAGAAGAGTAAACAGTAAATCCACACAGGATAACAGTACAAGTTCACACAGTTTATAACAAGTTTATGAAATCAACGGATAACCATTACCCAGGTATATGCCCATACATATACCTAAGTTATCAAGCGACCCATCTCAATCATGAGGAAACACAAAGATCATTGACTCAGCTCAAACCAGGATTTTCATTATCGAAACCGAATCTGCTGAAGAGCTCCGTCTCTAGAGTGTACAGTGGTCCTGTCACGACTCTGAGGCCGCCGCTCACTAACCTAAGACTGCTGAAGTACTCCTCCTGTCGAGTACCGCGGGTCTGCTGCCAACTACCGGGCGCTCCGTCCGCTGAGGGTCTGCTGCCAAATACCGGGCGCTCACCCAAATAGCCTACTGAGGTACTCCTCCTGTCGAGTACCGCGGGTTTGCTGCCAACTACCAGGCGCTCCGTCCGCCGTGGGTCTGCCGCCAAATACCGGGTGCTCCGTCCACTGGGCTAGTCGACTCACTCCAAGTCGAGTCGGTCAAGCAGTCGTCAGGTCTCAGCCGGCTACACGGTCTCCGTACTCCGCACGCACGTCTCCACCGTCGCGGGTCTTTCGCTACAACCAAGCGCACACACTCCGTAGAATATCGCGGGTCCGCCGCTACAACCAAGCGCTCCACCGCCAAGGGTCTGCTGCTGCATCCAAGCGCACCACCACTGTCAAGTACCACGGGTCCGCCGCTACTCCCAAGCGCTCCACCGCTCAAGGTAAAAAGAAGGTTCAGCTCACACAGGTTCGATAGCACTGTTCCACATAGGATCACTGAGTGCTGTAGTCGTCGTCGTCGAATCCACACAGGATCTCTGTACTGTCGTCGTCGAAGTCACAGTAGCAGTCGTAGCAGTAGAACAGTCGCAGCCAGCACTAGGGTTCCCGCACACAGCAAGCTTGTACGGAGGGTCCGCTCCACGAGCCGAGAGGCTGATACATCAACTGTCATGAAGACCAAAGTTGATGTATCCAAAATTTCTGTATCGTCAACAGGAACTCAACGCAACAGACGGCGCGTCGATCGGACGCCCGGTCTGAGAGTTATTGGCATTTTCGTCTCCGGGGCCCGGTTGGTTTTTAAGGCAAAACCAACCCGACCGTACTCCACCTGCGTCCAAACCTTGGGCGGAGTATGCCAAAAGATCCGTCTCACATAGAGGATTCCATCAAAGTCGACGGCACGTCAATCGGACGTCTGGAACTCAAGATATGAGTGTTTCCGCTCCGAGGGCCCGGTTGGTTTCGTGAACGAACCAACCCGGCCGTACTCCACCTGCGTCCAAACCTCGGGCGGAGTATGCCAAAAGATCCGTCTCACTAAGAGGAACACAACGCGACTGACGGCGCGTCAATCGGACGTTCGTAGCTCAAGATATGAGCGTTTCCACTCCGAAGGCCCGGTTGGTTTCGTGAACGAACCAACCCGGCCGAACTCAAAGTAATCCGAAACCTTGAGTGCGATATACCGAAACGACCGTCTCGATCCAAGGATCGCGTTGCCGCTGACGGTTCGTCGATCGGAAGTCCGAGGCTCATGTTATGGGCCAAAAACCAATTCTGGTTCGAAACGGGGGGGTCCGGGTCCGGGCCGACCCGGCCCGACCCCCCCCCCCCCCTGGGCGGCGCGGCGGCGCGGGGTGCCGCGGCGACTTGGGGTGCCGCGAGGAGCCGCACGCGGGGGCAATCAAGCCCCAGTTTCCTTGATTGGCGGCGCGGCCTAAGTGCCGCGCCATTTGCAAATAAACGGCCCCCCGCACGTGGGGGCCGGCTGGAGACAAAACCGGGGGGCTGTTGCCCCCCCTGTCAAGGAACCGCCCCCCCCCCCCCCCCCCTCTTAAAGAGGGGGGTTTTACATGCTGGCCGGGGGAATTTATTCCCCCGGTTTTAAGCCTTCCGGCCGGCCAGCTGGCCGGCCGGTTTTTCTCCAACGGGACCGGAAATTCCGGTCCCCCTTCGGCTTCCGACGCCGGTGGCCCGGCCGCCGGTCTTCTCTTCCGCCGCGGCCCGGAACCGGCCGCGGTCTTCTCGTCCCGCCGCGGCCCGGAACCGGCCGCGGTGTTCGTCGTCCGGCGCGGTGCGACGGCACCGCGCCCCTTTTTGCCGTTCCATGATTCCTTTCAACGCGGCGCGACAGCGTCTCGTTCTTGAAGATTTTTCCTCGTCGTGGCGCGACAGCGTCATGTAAGATTAACGTACAATTATCCGCGTGGTGCGATGGCACCACGCCACCTTGCTTCCGCCCGCAGATAAACAACATGAACGATGGAGGGGGTTCGGCCGTGTTCATGCGGTCCGGCCCCCCTCGCGTTAACAAATAAAACACAACTTAAATAAAAATCATGCCACACGTTATACTTGCTATTCACGATCAAGAAATGGAATAATAAAGAATAAAACAACAACCCCTACCTCGGGTAAAAGATCGAAGATTGTGATCGTTCCGCGGAAGACGACGTCGCGGAGGTCGGGCGTCGCGGTAGCCGTTCGTCAAATCCGATGACGAAGGGATGCGTTCGAAGAGACACGTCGTTGGCGAAACTTGTACGCCGACGAAGGTTGTCCGATGAAGAAGCGGTGTTCTCTCTCGTTGACACGGAAGACGAAGAAGAGCGGAGCGGCGTTCTTCGTCGGAACTTGAGCGTTCTTCGTCAAGTCTTGAGGAAAGTCAAATAATAAAGAAAACAATGAACTCAAGAACCCCTACCTCGATAGTCGCACGTTGACGCACGGTGTCGACGTCGGAGGAAGAGTCGTTGTCGATGGCGTTCGTCGCGGAAAACCGTCGCGGAAGAGATGACGCGGAAGAAGTACGTCGCGTCGCGGATTCGGCGTCGCGGATGAACCGTGTTCTTCGGTGGAGAAGTTCTTCGTTGAAGAACGGCGTTCTTCGCGTTCTTCGTTGAGGTTTGAAGAAGAAGAGAAAGCTCTCAAATCCTCTCAAGAAATAAAGGGACTAACCCAAAAACAATAAATTAAGCTCACTTAATTTATTAACACAACACAAACCTTTGAAATTCAAGAGTTTGAATTTCAAAAACATTAATTAAACTCACTTATTAATGACATAAGTTATAACCTAAGTTTACAACATTAATTGTGAGTTGGGGAGGGTTAGAGAATACGTAGGGGTGGGGTTCGTGTGGGCCCCACCACCCTCTTAACCTCCCAAGGGAAGTTGGGTTGTCACCCAACTTCCACCCAAAGGATAAAAACACTTAAGGAAGATAAAAATAAATATTGAAGTTAAATTTTTATTTTAACATTCACAATTTTATTTTTACAACTCCCCACGTGTAAACGCAACTTCGGGAAAGGTCTCCTTAAGCGAATATCGGCGCTGCGAGTTCATCGGTGCCCTCAGATTTCAATTCCGAGCACCAGATCAAAAGTTAGGAATTCCCGCTCGTTCGTTCACTGAACGTACCCGAGCCAAACTTCGGAAATTAATTCCCGGCACTCCGGGCCTCGGAATCAGGTGCCGTCTGAAACCGCGCTCTTGTAAAATTCTAAAGAAATTTAAGAATAAAATTTCCCTTGAATTTTACGGGTCTTTACACCAAAAATGGACCATGGTTGATATTTTCAACCATATCCCAATAAATTTTCTAAATAAGATACTTTTATCAATTTTAAATAATTTAATAAAATATTATTTATTATAAAATATTATTAATGTTAATTTTAGAACTTTTCATTTAATTTGACTTTAAAAACACCAATATAAAGATGTAATTCGAATATAATCCTTTAAAACTTCCCTAATAAGTTATCTTTATCTAAAAAATCATGGAACACAATAATTATTTCAAATTATATTACTTTTAATACTTTTAAAATCATTTATTTTATTTTTCTATTAATTGAATAAATATCATGTCAGCATTGCATAAGAATTTAAGGTAATTATTTCTTAACTAAAAATTAAAAATAAATTACCATGATATAAAAAATAATTTATATTTCAAATTACTATTTATAACTAAATATTCCATCTTTTCATTCCTATTTCAAATATTTAAAGATAATAAAATAAATAGAATGACATTTTTTACTTTTCTTTACATAAAATATTGTAAAGGACAAAATCATAGAAAAATGGCAACAAAAGGTTATATATTTTAACTTTGAATGATTATGTGTGAAATATAACCATCCAAAAAAATAAGTAAATTATTATACTTATTTTTTAGGTCTTATCACATTACTTTTACCCTTAATTAACTCATTTTACCCCTACCATGGTGATAATTATTTACGATGGTCACTATTTATATTGACCAAAAATAAAAGATGAATAATTAATAAATTTTGACCCCACATGTAATGATTCGTGTCCTCCCAGTGTGTTACTTTTTGGGTTTTGGTTGTTGGGAGTGTTTGGAGGATGCTCAGAGGGAGTTTAGAGAAGTTCGGTTTCTAAAGGCAGGAAGTAGGAGGATTATACATCGTGTAACATGATTACACGATGTGAAACGTTGTTTCACAGGTTGTCCTGGGAGTTTCACAGTTTGTAACATTTCAAGGTTAGAAAAATAAAATAAATCAAGAGGTGATGCATTGTTCAATGGAAGTGGACCTCAAGGCATTACACAACGTGAAAGGGGATTACCCTTCGTGTAATACCCTGATGCTATAATTTTTTAAAACATTCCAGCTGCTTGGGTTTTGAAAAACCCTACGGCTGTAGAACTCTTTCTCATCCTAGAAAACACAATAGTCCCTTCCTTGGCATTTTGTATATCCCTTTGACAGAGATTGATCACCGAGATTTTATCGTTGATTCGTAGCATTCCATCTTTGATCTAGGGTATTCTATTCCTTTGTTTCAATGATTTCCTTGGGTTGATCTCTCTTTCCCTCCTGGTCGTATTATCATGCGATAGAGAAGACTCTTCCTCACCTCTATCATGTTCTTCTTCAGTTTTTGATCAGTGCAATGGTGTCATTGCATCCCCGGGTGGATGCAGATCTCGCAGGAGAGGAAATCAAAGGACCGTTGTGTGAACCATTTCCACAGAAAGAACGTTGACACCCCTTTGAGGTAGGGAATTTCCTTTATTTCTCTTTGATTGTGCATCATGTGGGAGGGACCTACTTTTTCTTTCCTATAAATCAGGGTTGTGCCACTTTAATCGAATATAATAATTGGGTAAATGAAATTTAAAGGGGTAGAGGTATTCAAATCTCATGTTTTATAGCCTGAAGTTATTGTGATGTTGTGAATTATATGGGCTAAACATCCTATTGAAAATCATGGTCTTTGTTGTCCCTTATTTGTTCACTAGACAAGTTTCATGTTTATTAGTTACTAATGAAATTTTTTATATGGAAATCGATGAGTCACATACACTTGGCTAATAAACAAATGCCCTAGGATTTTATAGATTTTGTGATAACCCCTGAATTAACAAGTGAAAATAAATAAGGGGATGTCATTCTAAATCCTGAATTTTGTTATGCTTTGGTATTTGGGGTGATGTGTTGTATGGGATAATTGTTGTTGTGTTTGTGTGGGGTAGATGTGATATGAAGTGGTTTTTTTGTGACGTGCAAGGTTGCTTTGGTTTGTGTTGTGGTATGGTTGTGAAGCACGGGTATGTGTTGTGGGTTGGTTTCGGTAGTGTTGTGGATGAACTTACAGACGATACATCAACCTGACCATGTAATGGAATCTCAGGTTGAGAGATTGATTTATTGTGGAATGGATGAGAAGCGTTGAGCAGCGGGGATATGATCGTGTTGTGCGGTGGTGTGTTGTTGGGAGTGGTTGTGTGTGTGGATAGTTTTTGGAGGGATGAACTTGAAGAAGTATGGTGATGGTTGGTATGGGTAATTTTCTAAGAGGTTTTCCATGTGTGATTTTTTCTGTGTGGTTACTTTTGTGTTGTTCTTGATAGTTTCCTAGATAGTTATAGAATAAATGAAAAAAATTTCATTTAATAAAGTTTTGAATTAGGCTTGGTTTGGTTTGGTTAACAAAATGATTAAATTAGTTGTTAAATAAATAATAGAATTAGTTAAATGATTTTTTTGGGTTCGTGGATTATTGTGTGGGGTTGTGCATTTAGAGGTATTAGTAAAGGTGACATGTGGTGACTTGGTCACTTGTTGAAAACCCATAGGTTGGGTTGAGTTCTTGGTATCATATATATATAGAAACACACTTATATTTTCCTTGTGATTTCTATATGCACCCCACCCTTGTAGAGTGCTATGTGCCGAACACCCCCATCATCATGGGGGAGGGTTTATTTCCCAAACATCCCAATAATATTATGGATAGATGGCCACCCGCTCTTCCCAACTCCCTCTTCTAGGTGGTGGTAGCCCAAGATTATTTGGGAAGGTTGTGGTTTGTGAATCCCATGTGTGTATGAGCGAGTTGTACATTCCCAGGTGTCTTCGAGATGAGATGTGTTGTTCTTTATCAGGTGTTTTTAGGATGAAATGTGTGGTGATTTACTAGGTGTCATAGGTATGAGGTGTGGTTGTGGCCCAGGTGTCTGCGGGGGGGATGTGGTGCGGTTGTGTCCTGGGTGTTTATAGGTAGGATGTGGTGTGGTTTGTGGCCTAGGTTTCTTTGGGTGGGATGTGATATAGCTTGGGGCTCAAGTGATGGTACGAGATGTGTTTTTTGGGGTCCAAGTGTGTGCGGGTGGGTTGTGACATGGTTCTTTTGGAAGAGGTGGGAACATGAGGATGTTTTCCATTAGGAAAGAGTGGATAAACCAGTGGGAAGTGGTGCAGGGTACCCAAATCATTGATGTGATTACTATATTACTTTACATGACTTGCGTTACTTGGTGAGTATGCCTTGGTGAGGTTGGGATGGATAGTATACCTTGTTAGGTGTTTTTTGGTTGTTTTGTTTTCTCACGGGAGCATTAGTATGATCCTTTCACTTGTGTATGAAAGACTTTGGTTTTCCTACTGAGTATACTTGTATGCTCACCCTAAGTATATAAACTACTTTGAGGTTTCTAGGAGGATTTTGTGGATCATGATGGACTTTAATATCTTAGTCTTTTGGATAGTTATTGTTTCATTACTTAACTTTACTTTTGGTACTTACTTTGGAGTTTTATTGCATTTGTAGAAACTTTATTTTAAACATGCATGTGGGATAGATTTGAGATTTCTTTATATATGTCTTGGATTTTTTGTGAGGTTGATACATATTATCTCCCAATATTGTTTCTTATAAAAAGGGTAATGTATTCCATTTTGTGAGATTATATACCCTTGGTGCTAGTCGCCACCCCGTGGCCTACTGGAGGTGGGACTCAGGGGTCATTATCTTCCTTTATTCATTACCACCCCATGGGGGTATCTTTTGAGGGAGGGGGTCATGAAATAATGGTATCAGAGATGATGGTGAGAGATAGGATGGGGTTTGGAGTTAGGCATGGTGAGGATTTAATGGGTTGGTAGGGAAATAGTGTCAGGTGACCTTGGAGTATGACATAGGCCATGGAAGACTGGCTAGGACACGGGATTTTAGGTCCCCACTGTGATCTGATTCAAGGACTCCGAGCCAACCAAACGACCAAGTGAGGCTACACTGTTTGTATGGTAGAGACCTTAGGAAAGGTATATGCATCATAATGACTTGTTTTCTTGTTTGAATTTGGATTTTTTGGAAATTTATAATGAATAATGAGTTAAATGAGTTAAAATGAATCTTAAATATAATTTCATACTGTTCGGGCTTAGGAATATCTTTTTTACTTTTTAGTTATGGATCCCAGTCATCGTCTACATGTGGCTTAGGTAGTTGAAGATTAGTAGTCTGATACGGTTGATCGGTGGATGGTTGATCTAGTGGAGGATGATGACCAATGGTATATAAAGTTACATTCCTTCCAGTGGTGGGCCTTGGGAAAGTACAAGGGAGGTGTTTCGAATATGGATAAGGGGAGATGGATTGAGGAGCTTGATATCAGCGTCAGTTTAATCCAAGATTTGACAGAGTACTGGGCATCTGGGCTCTGACAGAGTACTGATTTTCTTTGTCAGTGAGTCAAATTTGGTGAGTTATGCTTCAATGGTGGATGTTGTACTTGGGGGAGAGGAAGGAGACTGACATTCTATGGGTCGATTTAAAGAAGGAGTTTAGAGCATAATTCCTTTCATCGACAATGAAGGATTAGAAGAGGCAAGAGTTACTCTCCCTCTAGCAGGGGAGTATATCGGTATGAGAACTGGGGATTAATTTTAAGGGTGTCCTTTATTTTTTCCCCGATATCTTTCCAAATGAGGAGTCTCATGTGAGACGCCTAGAGGAGGAACTTCATCCTTCTATCCAGTATGCAGTTACTCCCTTTACATTGTTGACATACATTTAGGTCCAAAAGAAGGTGTATGTGATTGATTAGATGCACTCACAAGGAGGTCAACTGTGATAGGGGATTCAGTAGAGTTCTTTGAAAGTCAAGGTTACTAGAAGCAGGTCTTAAGCACTAGGGACTTCGAGGTTTTGACCAGTGGGGAGTCGACCTCAGCAGTTTCTATTTCAACTTTCTGGTCGTCGTGCCTTTCTCGTGAACCTAGGACCAAGGTGTTTCATATGTGGAGTCTATGTCCATTTTCAGAATCAATGCCTAGCGTCCATCTGATCTTAGTATGGTGGAGGTGGGCAGGTTTAGCACCAACCTCAGTAGTAGTTACCAGCTAGGCCATTTCAGCAGCAGGGATAGTATGCTCATGCTTCACCAAGGGGAGATGGAATAGGTGGAGGCTGACCTCAGGATGTTACATAGGGACCTCGACCCAGGTGTGCTCATGGAGGTGGTTGTTAGCAGAGGGGTAGAGGAGGTGGGAATAGTCAGTTGCATGCGGCAGAGGCAGCAGTTCCGGCAGGACCAGGGATCATTTGAGGTACAATCAGTTTGTTTAGTACCATTTCTTGTGCATTGTTTGATTTAGGAGATTCACACTCCTTTATTGCACATGCTCCATCCCATGCTCCTAGTTTTGAGTATGCCATTTGGAGATCATGCGAGCTTGTTTGATGTGTGTCGGGGATGTAGACTGATGATGGGGCTACATTAGTCCCTTGGTGATCTTTCCTTGATACAAATACAGCCATAAAATGTTATTCTCAACATAGACTGGTTGTATTCAATGTATTACATTATCGATTACTTCTGGGAGAGAGTGATGATTTCAAATATCACAACTGGAAAATATCCCTATACACACGGTTTTGCACAAAACCATGGGTATAGGGGTGTCCTATACCCATAATTTTTGAAAACAGTGGCTATAGGGGTAGTATGGTCACCTATACCCACGATTTTGGAAAACCGTGGGTATAGGTTTTTTATGACCTATTCTAATAGTTTTTGAAACATGTGGGGAAAAAATAGATATACCCACAGTTTTGGTCAAAACTGTGGGCATATGAATTTTTTTGAAGGTCTATACCCACAGTTTTGCCAAAACCGTGGGTATATGAATTTTTTTTGAAGACCTATACCCACAATTTTATAAAACCATGTGTATAGCTTTCCCGGGTTATGGCGGGGAAAAAATATTCCATGGTACATTAACTTATACCCACGGTTTTCTTTCCTATACCCACGATTTGGATTAATATATATAGATATATAGAAATAAATAATAACAGAAGTTCTGTAGATGTGTTGGTGAGGCGTCAATTCGTGTTCTTCATGACTACAGGATCAAATCCTTACGAACGCTTTTTTTTCTAAAACCGGGAATAATATTAATATATTAATCTAAATATAGATATATAATTCAATAATTAAGTTTTTTGGGTTGGTTTGTCATCAGGAATTTGAAGACAAGGTCGTGGGATCGAAACCCGTGGGGTTCTTTTTTTCTAATACAGGCATGAATTATTATTTGTAACGAAATATAGATATATGTAAATAGAAGCAGCATAGTGTGAGTGGAAGGGTGTCTTCAATTTGAGATGTAGGTCACGGGTTCCAATCTAGCAGCTACCCTTTTTGTATAATTTTATACCCACGGTTTAAAAACTGTGGGAATAGGGCTTTGACAACATGGAAATAAATATTTACCCCCGGTTTGTAAAAACCTGGGTATAGGTTGTAGACCTATACTGACGCCTCTCAGCCCCATGGTTCTCAAAACCATGGGTATAGGCTATACCCACGGTTTTGGGGGTTATACCCACAGTTTTGAACTGTGGGTATATGTCCTTTTTACAATAGTGTATGGATGGTCGGTGTGTGGTTTTTGTTGGTAAGTGGGGCTGTCTAGTGGGAAATCGGTGTGTGGAGCCCCTTCTTTCCTTATTGGTTGAGCTGTCAGTGGAATCATTAGGTGTTGGGATAGTGCAGGTTCCTAGATTTGTTGGGTAGTTCTTGGGTGTTTTCCCTGAGTAGGTTGTGACGCTACCTCCTCGATGGGATGTTGAGTTCGGAATAGACTTGCAACTCGGTGATTCTCTGATTTTGATGGCTCCTTATCGGATGGAACCTTATAAGTTACAGGAGTTGAGGATTCATATTGATGATATGATGAATAAAGGATTTATCTGACCCAGTGTGTTATCATGGGGTGTTACGGTGTTGTTTGTAAAGAAGGTGGATGGTGGTATGAGGTTATGCATAGACTACTAGAGGTTGAATCGGGTGATGGTCGAGAATCGTTACCCCCTTCCAAGGATAGATGATCTTTTCGATCAGTTGAGAGGGGCGAGTTGGTTTTCTAAGATCGAGCTATGATCTGGATATCACCATTTGAGGGTGAAGGAGGGAGATATCCTAAATACTGCTTTCAAATGTGGGTATGGAAAATTCAAGTTTGTAGTCATGTCATTTGGTGTTACGAATGTACCATCCATGTTAATGGGGCTTATGAACTCCATTTTTCATGATTTCATGGATCGGTTCATCATCGTGTTCATTAATGACATCCTGATCTACTCGAAGATAGATGAGGAGCATGATGAGCATCTCAAAATCATCTTATAGATTCTTCGATGCCACTAGCTCTATGGAATGTTGTCCAAGTGTAAGTTATAGACACAATAGGTGAATTTCCTTAGACATGTGGTGTCTCAACAGGGTGTAGTAGTGGACCTGTTGAAGGTTGAAGCGGTTTTTTCTTGGGTAGCACCCATGAACATGGAATAAGTTCACAGTTTTCTTGGTCTAGCAGGCTATTACTGGAGGTTTCACTAGTTGAAAAATGATTTTCCATGTACGTTTTTTTTACATTTTGACATTGGTTTTTAACTGACATCTATAAAGGTGACATGAAAAATTAAAGTTTCAATGTTAGTTTTTATAAAACAATGTCTAAATATTAATTAAAAAAATGTTCATAGGTATTTTTCAACATTGATTTTTACAAAAACCGATGTCTAAACTCATCCCTCAAGGGTCTTCAACATTTATTTCATATAAAATGACATCCAAAGTCAAGCCTTTTCAGTCTTCGATGTCAATTTTTATAAAAATCAATGCCTAAACTCAGGATTTATCAGTCTTTGACATCGGTTTTTATAAACTAACATTAAAATGTAAAATATTGACCTTTCAACATCGGTTTTTTAGAAAACTAATGTCTAAATTCTTATTCTACATGGTTTTTAACATTGGTTTTTCATAAAAACTGATTTAAAAGGTATATTTTCAAACAAAAATGTCATTTTCGAAAAAAAATGACATTAAAACATTGAAAATCTTAATATTGGAATATATTAGGTTTCCCAGGCTTCGATTTGACTCATCATGGAGCTAAAACAGACTTACAGATCAAAAGTTATGGTCGTTGTAAGTTGTACCTCTTTAAGTTTCAATACATACAACTCACTTAAATGAAAACATGAGAAACAAGAACCAAAAATTATACACAAAATGGCCACAAAAATATAAACTTAAAGATTCGACCTGATTTTAATTATTTTATTATTTTCCTTTTAATCGATTTGTTGTTTGTCGTTATTTCACTTCTTTTTAAGGAAGAACTCATGTGGTAATGAAAAAGATGATCGATGAAGAATTTTGCACCTCAACCGGTGAATCTCATGTGTATTTTTTTATCTTTTTATCTTGATTGGAAGAATTATTCATCATAATAATAAAAATTATCATGATTTTTAGTGATAAGAAAAAAATAATAATGAAATTAAATGATAAGAATAAATACCCTGTACAAATCATCGATTGAAGAATTGTTGAAATTTTGATTTTATCGAAGATGTCAAAAATGTTGAAAGAAAGAGAATGAGGATGTATATATTCTAAATGAAAATATTTATGGTGGTTATGAATTAAAATTTAGGCGGTATTTTGAAAATGGAAACGCGCGTTGTGAAAAAATTAAAATTCCAAACCCGCGTATTTGAAATTTACTTTTAACATCAGGTAAATATATAACTGATGTTAAAGATATTCTCATTTTGGGGTTTTAACATTGGTTATTGAAAAAAAGATGCCAAAAGTGGATTTTAATGTCGATTATCTGAAAAACTGATGCTAAAATGTAACTTTTAGAATCAGTTACTAAAAAAACCGACGTTAAAAGTCAATTCTTATAATGTTCAACTTCTGATGTCCATAACTTTTGACCCATAAGTCTGTTTTAGATCCATGACCTATCAAATAGAATTTTGGGAAATTATCTAAAACTTGGATTTTATTTTTAACATCATTTATTGAAAAAATGATTCCAAAAAGTGACTTTTAACATTGGTTACTGAAAAAACTGATGTTAAAAATCAAGTCTTATAATGTTTAACTTATGATGTCCATAAATTTTGATTCTTAAGTCCATTTTAGCTCCACAACCTATCAAATAGGAGCTTGAGAAATTATCTACAACTTGGATTTTATTTTTAACATCTTATAAATCTCTATTTTGCATTTTCATAATAAAGAACCACTTTTATGGATAAGTGGGAACCTCACAACTTCCATCATGAAAAAAACATAAAAAACACATTACACCATCAAAAACATACATTAAGCCATAAAAAATAGGAGTTTTCAAAACAAGGTGCATATCACACATAGAAAAATTCAAAAAAAATCAAACCAACACATGTCATCATCATCATGGACTGTGAGACCCTCGAGCTGTGCACACTACACACCAGTCACCATCATGATCATCCCAACCCTATCGTCGGTGAAGAATCGAGAAACATTGATGGAATCCTTGAAAGGATTCACAAACTTACTGGAAACACATTCACCAGAAACTGTTGAGAAACAAACTAGCAATGAAATACCCCTTCCATCCAGGATCACCAACAACGAGCAACGAACAAGAAAAATGAAACTGATTGCAAAAAATTATCTACAACTTGGATTTGATTTTTAACATCATTTATTTGAAAAAATGATGCTAAAAGTTACTTTTAACATCGGTATTGAAGAACATACATTAAAATTCCAACATTAAAGGCCATTTTTCTACTACTAGTTATACCCGATTTCTCTTAAGTTGCAAAACCCTTGATAAATTTGACCAGAAAAGACCAAGCCTTCGTATGAAGTGAATAGTACCCAGAGACATTCAGTTATCTGAAAGGGAATTTGTTCAGTGCTACGGTTGTCAATGGAATGGGTGATTTTTGAGGTGTTCTATAATGCTTCTCATCTAGGATTGGGATGAATCTTGATGCAGCAGTGAGCAGTGATATCTTATGTGTCTAGCCAGTTACGCCCCCACGAGTGTAACTATGCCACCCATGATCTAGTGTTGGTGGAATTTGTGTTTTTTCTGAAGTTGTGGCGGCATTACCTCATCGGGGAGCACTTTGTGGTATTTACAGATCACAAGAGGTTGAGGTATATATTTTCCCAATGAGATCTGAACTTGCATCAACATAGGTGGATGGAGATTCTTCAGGACTATGATTTTGAGATATCCCATACCTTAGGAAAGGGGAATGTTGTGGCCAATGCTTTGAATAGGAAGTCATAGAATGAGGTTGTTCGGAAATCTATGGATGCTTGGAAGACGGCAGAGGAATTTTCATCCTTACACTTAGATGCAGGGGTGGAAGGTAGTAGAGGCTATTTGTTTTATATGATAGTTCGGACTTCTCTGATGTAGTAGGTGGATGAGTCTTAGTGGGGAGACTCAGAGGAAGAGATGATGCGTGATTTTGTTGGCCATATCGATGCTTTAGAAGGATGGTCGGAGGATGGTTAGAATCAGATGTTGTTTTGTGGAGGTTGTTTGTTCCGGTGGAGATGTGCGAGGGATTCCTAAATGAGTTTCATAAATCACCTTTAGTAATACACATCAGAGTTTCTAAGATGTACCATGGCTTGAGGATGTAGTTTTGGTGGCCTGAGATAAAGTGGGTAGTAGTGGAGTTTGTGGCGAGATGCTTATTCTGCTAGCAGGTGAAGGTTGAGCACCGTGTTCCCAGTGGTTTGTTACATCCCTTGGAAATCCCTGAGTGGAAGTGGGATGAAATCTCAATGGATTTCATTATAGGGTTACCCAAGGCTTGGGGAGGCTATTATGTTATCTGGGTGATAGTGGACTGGTTGAAGAAATCGTCCCACCTCTTAGCAATTAAGGAGTCGGGCGCAATGGATACTTTAGCAGAGGTATATGGATGAGGTGGTATGATTTCATGGAGTCCAAAGATCCATTTTCTTAGACCAAGATACAAATTTTACCTCATGATTCTAGAGGGGATTGAATAACGCTTTTGGCACCCAGTTATGCCTCAGCACTGCCTTCCACCCTCAGATGGATGGGCAGATAGAACGAACTATCCATACATTGGAAGATATGTTGTGAGAATGCGTATTGGAATTTGGTGGATCTTTGGTATGACACCTTCCCTTGGTATAGTTTTATTATAATAACATCTATCACTATTCCATTAGCATGGATGCATTTGAAGCTTTTTACAGATCGTGTTGTTCACCTTCGTGTTGGACAGATCTTGGGGAGACAACTGCTCTTGGTCTCGAGGTAGGGTAGAGCATGACAGAGAAGGTTTAGCTTATTCAAGAGAGTATGAAAGTGGCATAGGACTGGTATAAGTCATATGTTTATCGCAAGAGTATTCCCTTGGAGTTTGAGGTTGGGGACCACGTGTTCTTGAATTTTTCCCCTCGACATGGGCAGTGAGGGTTTGGCAGAGGGAGCAATATTTCTCCCAGGTTCATCGAACCCTTTGAGGTGTTGAGATGAGTTAGTGAGGTGGCATACCAGTTGGAATTATCACCATAGCTAGAGAAGATCCATGATGTATTTCACGTATCTCAAATCCGTCGATATCTTCATGATGACTCCCACATCAACAACTGGGGAGATTTGGATATCGAGGATGACACGACATTTGTGGAATGACCGGTAGAGATCTAGGATCGTCAGGAGAAAATGATGCATGTATGAACTATTACCTTGGTCTGTGTGTTGTGGAGGCATGGTTTCTATGAGGATATTACTTGGGAGTGAGAATCATAGATGCGTTCCCAGTACCCGGAGTTTTTTTGAGCTTGGTTTTGATATATTTTTCTTAAAATGTGATGCTTGAACCTTATTGTTTATGAGACAAGTTGTTTCCTTGTTCTATAATGTGTGATAAATTCTGGACATGTGAATTAGGGAGGACCTAATTCCTAATAGATATACTTTAATTGTGATGTGATTAAACCCATACGGGCAAGACATTGCCACCTAGAGTGGATAGTATCTTGACATGGAGGATGGAATTCCCTAATCCGTGTATTCGAAAAGTATGGTTGTTGTACTTTCATGGTGTGCCTTGTGGTTGTTGGGGTTAGAATATGTTTAAGGAGGTATTCTTGTATGTGGGGGTTTCCGCTCCAACTCTTAAAAAACACAGGGTGGTTTATCGTTGAATGTTGATGTGATTGGTTGTTAGCGGTGCTCCAAGTGTAGTGAGGTCCTTGAGAGATATCTCATGGGGCGGTTGTTCAAACCCCTCTTTCTTCTGGGTTTGGATTTGGATTCTTGAGGGAGAGAATAATTTGATAGGTATCTGATGTAATGGTTTGTGTCCTCCTGGTATGTTACTTTGCGGGTTTTGGTTGTTGGGAGTGTTTGGAGGAGGCTCAAAGGGAGTTTAGAAAATTCTTGTTGCTAAAGGCTAAAAGTAGGAGGATTACACGTCATGTGACATTATTAAAAGATGTGAAACTCTATTTCATGGGTTATCCTAGGAGTTTCATAGTGTGTAACATTTCAGGGTTAGAAAAATAAAATAAATCAGGAGGTGAAGCATTTTTCGGTGGAAGTGGACCTCGAGGCATTACACAAAGTGAAAGGGGATTACATGTCATGTAATAACTCAATGCTGTAATATTTTAAAACATTCCAACCACTCAGTTTCTCACAAACCCTATGGCTATAGTGATCTCTCTCATCCTAGGAGACTCGACATTCCCTTCATTGACATTTTGGAGATCCCTTCGACAGAAATTGATAACCAAGATTCCGTTGTTGATCTATATTGATCCGTCTTTGATCCGAGGTATGATCTTCCTTTATTTCAATGATTTCTTTGGGTTGATATCTCTTTTCCTCCAACTCCTCTTGTCATGCTGTGGTGAATGTTCTTCCTCGCTTTTAATTTGTTCTTCTTCGGTCATTGATTAGTTTGGGGGTGTCGTTGCATCCCTAGGTGGATGTAGATATCATAGGAAAGGATATTTAAGGACCGTTTCATGAACTGTTTCTGCACAAAGAATGTTGAAACCCCTTCAAGGAAGGGAATTTCCTTCATTTCTCTTTGATTTTGGATCATGTTGGAGGGACCTACTTTTTCTTGTCTACGGATCATGGTTGTGCCACATTAATCAAAGATAATAATTGGGTAAATGAAATTGAATGGGGTATAGGGGTTAAAATAGCATGTTTTATGGCTTGATGTTATTGTGATGTTGTGAATTGTATGGGCTAAACACCCCACTGAAAATTGTGGTTGTTGGTGGCCCTTGTTTGTGCAGTAGACAAGTTGCATGTTGATTGGTTCTTGATAAACATTTGTATATGGAAATTGGTGAGTCGCGTACACTTGGCTAATAAATGGATGCCCCAGGATTTTACAACTTTTGTGAAAACTTCTGAATTAACAAGAGAAATTAAATAAGGGTATGTCTTTCTATAATTGAAATTGTGTTATATATGCTTTGGTATGTGAGGTAATGTGTTGTGTGAGATAGTTGTGGTTGTGTGTGGGGGGGACAGATGGGATATGAAGTGGTTATGTTGTGATGTGCGGGGTTTCTTTGGTTTTTGTTGTGGGGTGGTTGTGAAGTGTGGGTATGTGTTGTGGGTTAGTTTGGGAGGTGTTTTGGATGAACTTGAAGATGATACATCAATCTGACCATGTAATGGAATCTTAGGTTGAGATATTTATTGATTATGGAATGGATGAGAGGCATTGAGCAGCAGGGCTGCGATTGAGTTGCGTGGTGTTGTGTTACTGGGAGTGGTTGTGTGTGTGGATAGTTTTTGGAGGGATGACCTTGAAGAAGAATGGTGATGGTTGGTAAGGGTAATTTTCCTGTAGTTTCTCCATGTGTGGTTTTTTCTGTGTGGTTTATTTTGTGATGTGCTTGATAGTTTCCTGGATAGTGATGGAATAAATTAATAAATGTTTTATTAATAATGTTTGGAATTTGGATTGGGATGGTTTGGTTAACAGAATGATTAAATGAATTTTTAAATAAAGAATGGAATCAGTTAAATTAATTGGTTGGGTTTGTGTCTTATTGTGTGGTGTTGTTCATTTAGAGTTAGAAAAAAATGTGGTGTGTGGTAAAGTGGTCTCTTGTTGAAAACCCATAGGTTGGGATGAGTGCTTGGTATCATATATATATATATATACATATACACATATATACATACATACGTGTATTTTCCTTGTGATTTCTATATGCACCCCACCCTAGTTGATCACTATGTGCCAAACACCCATATCATCATAGGGGAGGGTGTCTTTCCCAAACATCTTGGTGGGAGGACGGATGGCTTGACACCCGCTCTTCCCTGATCCCTCTTCCATGCAGTGGTAGCCTAAGATTGTTCGAGAAAGTTGTGGTTTGTGAGGCCTAGGTGTGTGCGGGCGAGTTGTGATTTCCCGGGTGTCTTTGGGATGAGATGTGTTGTGCTTTACCAGGTGTCTTTGGGATGATATGTGTGGTGTTTTCCCAGATGTATTCGGTATGGGGTGTGGTTGTGGCCCAGGTGTGTGTGGGAGGGATGTGGTGTAGCTGCGGCCCAGGTGTTTACAGGAAGGATGTGGTGTGGTTTGTGGCCCAGGTGTCGGAGGGCGGGATGTGATGTGGATTAGGGCCCATATAATGGGATGATATGTGGTTTATGGGTCTCAAGTGCGTGTGGGAGAGTTTTGACATGGTTATTTTAGAATAGGTGGGAGCACGAGGACGTTTTCCGTTAGGTAAGAGTGGTTAAACTAGTGGGAAGTGGTGCGGGGTACCCTAATAATCGATGTGATTACTATATTACTTTACTTGACTTGTGTTACTTGGTGACCATGCCTTGGTGAGGTTGAGGTGGCTAGTATACCTTGTTAGGTGTTGTTTGGTTCCAATGTTTTCTCATGAGAGCATTAGTATTCTCCTCTCACTTCTGCACGAGAGACTTTGGTTTTCCTACTGAGTATACTTGTATCCTCACACTATGTATATAAACTTATTTCAGGTTTCTAGGAGGATTATGTGGACCATTATGGACCTTACTAGCTCAGAATTTTGGACAACAGTTGTGTCGCTGCTTAGCTTTACTTTTGGTACTTACTTTGGAGTTTTATTGCATTTGTAACAGATTTATTTTAAACATGCATGTGGGATGGATATGAGATTTCTTTATATATGTCTTGGAGTTTTTGTGAGGTTGATACATCTTATCTCTTGATATTGTTTCCTATAAAAATTTTAATGCCTTCCATTTTATGAGATTGTATACCCTTGGTGCTAGTTCCCACCCTAGGGCCTAGTAGAGGCGGGACTCGGGGGTCATTATCTCCCTTTCTTCATTGCTAGACCAGGAGGGGTATATTTGGAGGGATGGGGTCATGCAATTATGATTCCAAATATAAAATCCATTTTTTAGTATTCAATTCATAGAATTAGCATAATTTAATTTAAAATTAAACCCGAAAAACATGATAAAAATAGTTTTAAAAAAATGTCTTTTAAGTATAAAAATGTTTTTATAATAAATTCAAGTATAAAATTCATTAAAAGGATTATAATTAGATTAAGTTTAATCAAAATTCACTAATAAATTTTTTAAAACTAATCCAAAATATGATTTTACTTTGTAAATAATTTAAAATAAAATACAATTTTCAATAAAAATTAGTATTTTTCACTATTCATTGAAAAATATCTATCTTTTCAAAATAATACCAAAAAATAACTCTAAGATAATTTTGACATGTTGATTTAAAAAATGATATAATTTTTTATAAAATTAATATTATAAAATTTCCAAAAATTAATTTCCTCACATAAATCAATAAAAACCATTTTTTTGAAGAAAATGTATTTTTTGGTGAATAAAACGACTTTACTAAAAATTGAGTGATTATTTACTGGGAATTTATCAATACATTTATATTTAGTATGAAATTTATATATTTTTAATAAATTAGTAAATATTATTCATACATTCCAATTGAACAGTCGGGTTATAACATTCATATTTAAATAATAATACTTCATATTTTTGTTTAAGGTGGGTGTTTCATGTTGTATACGCTATCGAACATAGTTTTAATTTTTTTTAAATATTGGGGTGTTACATCCCCCTCACATTAATAAATTATTTCCCATCAATTTGAAATTGAACTTGATGATCAAAGGTTTGACATTTGAAAATACTTTGTTGAAATTCTACATCATAAAAAGGGTTAATAAAACACCAACTTGAAAAGTGAGAAATAGAAGTACAAAGGTAATCCAGAATAAAACATACTTGGTTTAAAAATAGGATAAAATTATTAAGAATTCAAAATATATACATGGAAGAAAAGTAATGTATAGATATCATTGATCATAATAAATTGAATGATCTTGAGAAAGTTAACTATAATAAAACTGTAAACCAAAGTGGTGAGAAAAAGAAAATCTATTCATTGAAAATAATGGTAAAAGGATAATTTTTTTTTTAAATATCCTTTTCCTAGAGTTGATAAATTTATTTACTGTCTAGAATAAAAAAATAAATTAATATACTTACCTGACAAGTAGAAGTTCATCCTCTATTCAATTTCCACCACAAACTCATATTTTCTCCAAATAACGAGTGTTTAAGATAAATTTTTCCATGCGTAAAGCACTAAAATCAACTTGTAACATGTAAATAAATCTATAAGTGTTTAATAAGTTATTCCTCATATCTTTAAAAATTAACCAAAATGGTTAGCCCAAGGTAAAATTATATCCAAAATGACCAAAATGTCATTAATCACCTAAAAATCCCAAAATTGAAAATGATTTGATCTTATAATATGCTACCCAAAATTAACTTAAACATTATATATAAAATTTTTTAGGTTTAAAATTTTCATACTAACTAGTAAATTACATTGGCCAATGGTAGGTGATGTACTCTTTTTTCCCTTCAGTTGTGGGTTTAAACCTCACATCCTTACCGAATGCGATAGGTTGTCACCTAATCTACATGTTTCCCATTTCTAAAACTATATTAAGATAATTCTTGTAATTTTCCCAAAAATAGGATGAACATACTAAAAAATAACATTAATCATCAAATCAATTTTTATCCATTATGGTTTTCTATACAATTATTTTTACAAAATCAAATAATATTAATTGAATAATATTTCCTCAACATCAAAGATAAGATAAACTCTAAAAGTTTCCAATACCATTAAACTTATGTCCAAAAAATATAAATTCATTCTTACTCAAATAAATTCTTTTAATAAAACCCATACTAAACCCAAGGGTTATATTACCATAAATGTAGAACCCCTAGTTTTAGGTACATGACCCTTTATTCATGTATTCTGAGTCTATATAATGTTCTGGTTGAGTTTTGGGAGGATCCGAGGGATTTTGACATGTTTTGGAAGATTTTATGGAGGTGTACGGTTTGTGAATGGTTAGTATAAATCATGCACCATCTCTAAGAAACAATGTGAGAGAGAATAGTGGGCACTAAGAAGGTGCATGGTTGGTACATGGTTTGGTCAAACTATTCGAGTGCCTAGGGGAAACCATGCAACTTCAAATATAGGGGAAACGTATAGTTGGAAAATGGTTTTTCCAATCATGTGAGCCAATAATGTGAGGGGGTGTATTGATATAGTAGCACCACATGTTCGGTGCATGGTGTGCCAAACCGTACGGTGTACAGTTGGAACCCCTAAAACTATGGATGTAATCCAAATTAACCCCTAAATCCCTCATTTTCCCCTAATTATTCTTAATATCGAATTTTTTTACTCCCTAGGATTGAGATATGATTCCTTTTAATCTATAGGTGATTGTTAGGTGAATCGAAGTGCATTGGAGGCCCAAATTCCCCAGTAAACCATTATTCTTGGTTGTTCTTCTTAGATCCAGTCTTCTTCTCTATTCTTGAATCATAGATCTAATTCACGGTGGATAGATCCATGTTAATTAATGATAATATTGATGTGATATGCTTTATTTGAATTAAGGGAATATGATTTATGCAATTTTTTAGAGAATCATTATTTCGTTCTTCATTTTCACCAACCGTTGAGAGGTAGGCGGCTTCTCTCTCAAATCCACTTAACTCAGAACTTGAAGGCTTAGTTTTATTTAAATGGATTAATTGAAATTGATTTAAAATCAATTTTTTATTCTTAATTTAGATCTCTCTTATGTTATGGATTTGTAATTTTTTAAATTGGAAGGTTTTTTGGAAAATTCTCTTCGACAATAATTTTAAAGTGGTGAATTTTAAAATAATGGTTTTGTTTTGGTGCATGGAAAAATGTATGTTGAAATTATTTCAATAAAATAAATGTTTAATATGTAATGGTTTTTCATGGTATTTGGCGTACATGGTTGGTGTGAGAGCATTCATATACAAGACCCTGTGGAAGGGGTGTGTGTCATTAGGGAACCTGGTATTAGTAACCTTTTGAAAACATAGTGGATTGATGAGAGACCACTCATGAGTAAGGAACTATCACCTCAACATGAATTGTGTGTGTGTGTGTGTGTGTGTGGATACATGGTAATGGTTATTCTAAATTATTGAGAAAGGTCTCATGCTTGTAAATTTTTTCCTTAGAACTTGTTTACTGTTTTGATATAAACTATTTTAAACTTCTTTTAAATTATTTTATATAGATGTGCTAGAAATTTTTGTCATAGTGGCATGAGTTGGGAATTCTTTGGGGAAATCCTACTAAGTTTAGACTCACCCCCTTATTGGGAAGTGTTGTGTGTTTACAGATGTCATCTATTGATAGATAGGTAAAGTCAAAGTATCTCATTTATTTAGCGATACTTCTTGATATCGTGATCGAAGCATGTGGAGCTCAAGCTTGGAGTGGGTTGGGTGTTTCTGGTTGATGTCACTTGAGAGTATTGAGTTTTTGTGGTCTTTTGGTTCTTTTTTTGTATGTATTTGAGTTTCCACCTGTACTCTGATATGGTTTATTATGTTCGTTATGATTTGATTTGTACTTTGTTATTTACATATTATATAGAGGATTGGATAATTATTTTTAAGTTGGTTTGGTCATTTTTATCTTTAAAGGTAAAATCATCCCCAACATGTTCTTAAGGCCCTTAACATTTATTGTCAGCCTTTGGTGCCTTGGGGATGTCACCTATGGCCTAGTATCACCTCTTCCTCTTCTAAATCCAATGAGGAGGGGTGGGATGTTACAAATGATATCATTCTTGGTTGGTCCATATTTAATTTTCGGAAAAATGGTATCAGACTTATTTGGACCTTGAAGTTGAAAATGGTCAGTCTATATATCTATCGGGGTGGTAGTAGGCAGATATGACCATAAGAACTTGAAATGTATAGCATAAAAAGATTCAGTTGACCTTTTTATTCCAAACTTCAAGTTTCCAGGGTGTTTGGGTAAATAACTAATTTAAAACACTTCAAGTTGAGTTGTCACCTCATCATCATGGGTTTATTCAAAGATAATTTCATAGAATCCATTAGTATTAAAACATTCCAATAGGAATGCATTGTTCGTGTTGAGTAAATTATTTCTAAAAATGGTGGAAAAGTGTTGATATTTGGAAAATGGTTAAAATGGTTTGATTTTGGAAGAAAATTATTGTGGTATTTTAAAAAAATGTTTATAATGATTATGATGGTTGTATTTTAGAAATGAATGATTTTGATATGTGTTGATGTGGTAAATTGGAATTGTTAAACCTTGAGTTTCTAGTAAGTGAGACTAAATGTAGTTTTGTTTTGGTTATAGATAATGGCACCGGGTAGACATCGTAGAAATAAACTAGAAGAGACTGCTAAAAATGTGGTTGCATCTAAACCACAGGTGAACCAATAAGTGATAAAAAGTATTATTCAGGATTTTTAAGTAGTGGATATGATGAACTGGCATGATGAGCCTCAGAAAGTGAACCATTCAGTTCAATTCCAAAAGCAGAACCCACCCATTTTTCAAGGGGATTTTAAATTGAAAAAAGAAAAAGTCTGGTTGAATATGATGAATCAAATCTTATATTTTCTTAGGACACCAGTAGAGTTGAAGGTAAAGTTAGAAACATATATGTTAGAGGATTTGGCATGCCAATGGTGGGAATTAGCAGTTCAGGTTAAATTGGACCAAGTCATGGCATGAGAGGATTTTGATGAATTTTTCAGTAAATAATTATATCCTCCACTGTTCGGAATTTCTAGAACAATGGAATTATTCAGTCTGAAGCAAGAGAACCTCTCGGTAATAGAGTATACAACAAAATTTATTAATTTAGTCTACTTTGCATCAAAATTTTCTACATGTTAGTCCTTAAAGGTACACATTTTTGAGTTGTGGTTGAAACCAAAAATTCTCTAAACGATTATTGTTCTTTATATTACAAAATATACAAAGATGGTTAATAGGGTAGCAGTGGAAGAAAGGGACGTCTTGGGAAATAAGGTTGGAGGGAGAATGTTTATTCCAATAGGAATAGGTGGGAACTCTAATAATGGGAATAAGAAGAGAGGCACCTATTTCTAAAGTGGTGGGACACCTCAGAATCAGTCTATGGGATCAGTAATCATTCCTCCTCAACCAAAAAGTAATTTGGGACGTTTTCAATGTGGTTCTTTTGACCATATGAAGCGAGATTGTATGACCCCACCTAGATCTTTTCATAATTGCAACTGTATGGGACATCTCATCACTATTGTTGCAGTGCTCCAAGGCTAGGTGCTAGGGACACATCTCATGCTTCTCAGGTATCATATGCTTCAATTGTACAAGCTCAGTAGAATAATTATCGTCGTCAAAACAGAGAGATCCAAGGTGATTATAAGAACAATGTGACTCTTCAACCTATACAATCTCAACAAGGTAATAAAGAACAAAGTGTAGTGAGTGATAAATTGTATAGATCTAAGAAAGTAATCATGGGTGGTCAATCAAGTCCTTAAATAGTGATAAGTATGATTATTTTGAATTCTACCCTCATGAAAGCCTTGTTTGATACATGTGCATCACACATTTTTATTTCTTATCATGTTTCTCATCTAATGGATTTTCATGTTGAGATGATGTCTTCTATTTTGAAACTCCAAACACCTTTGGGACAATGAGAGTGTAGATCTTTGAAATGTGCATCGTGTTTGATAACAATCGATGGGACTAAGTTGGTATGGTATTTCTCTATACTTGATATGGATGTGTATGACCTCATTATGTGAATGGATTGGCTAGAAAACTTTTAGTCCCATATCGATTGTTATGCACGACAGGTGAGTTTCAAAAATTATATGGGGTGATTCATCTCTTTAAAGGATATTTAACCGTGGATGCGAGTGAAGCAAGACCCTTGGTACTGGTGGTTGGAATTATCTCTTACCGGTTGACAACAAATACCTTGGAATCAGTATATGAGATTGAGAATAGAGATTTTTCGACCATAGTGGACTAGTTCCTTGATGTTTTTTTCTGATAATTTCTTAGGATTGCCACCCAAAAGAGAAGTGGAGTTTATAATTAATCTCCTACTGGGGACTAATTTGATTTCCCTTATATATTACCGGATGGAACCAATGGAATTAAGGGAATGGAAGGTCCATATTAAAAAGTTTTAAAGTAAAGGGTTCATTCGAACAAGCACAGCTTTGTGGGAAGCACCATCCTGTTTATAAAGAAGGTGAAAAAACCCTTAGAATTTGTGTATATTAACATAATTTTAACTGATCTACAATAAAGAATCGATATCATATTCCTCGAATTGATGATTTTTTTGATCAATTAAGGGGTTCCCGGTTTTTCTCTAAAATTGATTTACATTCAGGATATCACTAACTGTGAGTTTGAAATGAGGATATTCTAAAAACATCTTTCAAAACTAGATATTTCCATTATAAATATGTGGTTATACCTTTTGGTCTTAAAAATTCACCAACAGTCTTTATGGAATTGATGAATTGAATCTTTCATATGTATCTAGATTCCTTTGTGTTAGTGTTTATGGATGATATACAGGTGTAATCTAGAACCAAATTTGATCATGAGAAACACTTGTCTATAGTGTTGGGCATCTTGCAGGAGCATCGCCCGTATGTTAAGTTATCAAAGTATGATTTATGGATACAATAAGTGTAGTTTCTATAGTAATTTCATTTCTAAAAAAGGAGTTTCTATGGATCCTAAAAAGATAGAATATATTATCTCTTGGTAACCACCGAAGAATGTTTTTGAGATATGTAGTTTCCTTGGATTAATAGGATACTATAGACATTTTTTACATTATTTTTCACATTTGGCACCACCTATGATAGATTTTATGAGGAAATTAATTCATTTCCAATGTAATAAGGAATGTTATCCTTTCAAGATCATAAGGTTATAATTACATAAGCACTTATCCCCATGTTGTGAGAGTTTGGTTAGGGCTATGTAGTCTACTGTGATGCATCAGGATATGGGTTGGGATGTGTTCTCATGAAAAGAGATCATATTGTTGCCTTTGGCTCTCAATAGTTATGGTTTCATGAGAATAACTACTCTATTCATGATTTGGAGTAGGTTGTTGTGGTGCGCGCCTTGACGACTTGGCGTCACTATCTTTTTGGTGAGAAATTTTCTATGTATACGGATCATAAAACCTTGAAGCATATTTTCTCACAATGATATTTGAACTTAAGGCAAATAATATGGATGGAATATATTCAAATGTTTGATTTCGACTTGTTTTATACACTAGGGAAAGGGAATTATGTAGCAGATGCCTTGAGTAGGAAGTCATATGCTCAGTTGGATAAATAGTCTTTAGATCAGTGGCAGCTTGTGTCAGCCACATCTGATATGCATCTATATTATGTGGAGAAAGGTAATGCTATAGTTTTCTTTACAGTTTATATTTTTCCTAATTTGGTTGAGTTGGTTAGATATTCTCAAACATCTGATCCAGACTGTTTGGCTATTAGGTCAAAACTCAATGGTGGGGAGACCATCAGGGGTTGTACACTGAATGAGATATCACTAATATGTTCTATAGATCCGATTGCGGTACCTTTGACTCATTAGGAACAAGTTTAAAATGTCTACCACTATTCGAGATGGGTTGTTCATCCTAGAATCCATAAGATGTATAAATCACTAAAAGAAGAGTTTTGGTGGGTTGGAATGAAGAGGAAAGTGACATAGTTTGTCTTAATATTTCTCACCTATGAGTTGGTCAAGGCATAACATCAATGATTAGTATGTATGTTGCAGTCTTTACCAATTATCATGTGTAAATGGGAGCAGATAGCTATGGATTTTGTAATAGGTCTACCAACAATGGTTAGGATACACAGTTCTATATGGGTAATTGTGGATCAACTCATGAATTTGGCTCATTTTATCCTTATTAGTGAATCTCATATTGTGGAAAAATTGTCCAAAATCAATATATGAGAAGTTATAAAGAGGAACCAGGTTCCAGTCTTGATTTTATTTAACTGAGACCCAAGGTTTATGTCTCATTTTTTGGAATTCCTTACAACAATCCCTTGGAAACCAATTGACCTTGATCAGAGCATATCATCCTCAAATGGATGGACAATCTGAAAGGAAAATTCAAATGTTAGAGGACATTTTGAAAGGACAATACAAATGTTTGAGTACATTCTTAGGGCTTGTGTAATGGATTTTGGTGGATCATGTGAGAAGAACATACCTTTAGTGGAGTTCCATACAATAATAGTTATTGGGCCTTAATAAATATGGCTCCTTTTAAAGTATCGTATAGGTGTCTTTATCATTCTCCACTTTGTTGGGTATAAACATGTGAGACTTAACTAATTGGACCAAGCCTTGTGAAAGAGAAAATAGAGAAAATTTTAGTTGATCAGAAAGAGGATGGAGATGGCTCAGAGTCATTAGAAATTATATGAGGATCACCATTGACGGTCGTTGTCCTTTGAGGTGGGTGATCAAGTCTTCTTGAGAATTTCTCTGAGACTTGGGCATCATCATTTTGGTAAGAAGGAAAAGTTTTTCCCCTGGAACATAGAACCTTTTTAGATACTTGAATGAGTTTTTGAGGTGGAATTCCAGTTGGATTTTCCACCAAGGTTTAGTTCAGTGCACAACGTGTTTCATGTATCTTAGTTAAAGAAGTATCAACTCGATCCTAACATTGTTATTTGATGGGATCACATTGATCGAGATCAGGATGCTACATTGATTCATGTTTTAATACGTATTTTGGATAGGCAATAGAATATTCTACATGGGAAAATCATCGGTCTAGTATGGGTTTTAAGGAAACATGGTCAGATTCAAGAAGAAACGTGGGAGCGTGAAAAGGGAGTGATGGAATAATGGCCCGAACTCTCTTAGGACAACACTAGTTTTCTAATTTTTAAGGAAGGAAAGACCAACAGTGGGGAGAATTTAGCACCCCTTTTTTTAGGTACATGTCCCTTTATTCATGTATTTAGAGTTTATATAATGTTCGTGTTGAGTTTCAGAAGGTTTTGAGGGGTTTTGGCATGTTTTTTTGGATTTTCTGAAGGTGCATGGTTTGTGAATGATTAGTAGAAACCATGCACCATCTCCAAGAAACTGTGTAAGGTACAACATTGGGCACTATTTAGGTGCATGGTTAGTGCATAGTTTGGTCAAACCATGAGAGTGCCTAGGGGAAACCGTGAAACTCCAAACAGATGGAAAATGCATGGTTGATTCATGGTTTGTCTAATTGCGCGAGACAACTATGTGAGGGGATAGCTTCAAATAGTATTATCACATGTTTGGGGTATGATTTTCCAAACTGTGTAGCCTAACCATGTTTTGTATAGTTGGAACCCCTAAAATTGTGCATCTAATTTGAATTAACCCCTAAATACCTCACTTTTTCCGTAATTCTCCTTTTTCTTGAATTCATTTTTCTCCCTAGTCTTGAGAGATGATTCCTTTTGAACCAATGGAGATTCTTATGTGAATCAAAGTGTGTCGGAGTATCGAATTCATTAGTAAGTCATCATTCTTGGTTATTCTTATTATATTTAGTCTTCTTCTCTCTTTCAAAGTAATAGATCTAATATGTGGTGGATATATCCATGTTCCTTAATGATGATCTTGATATGATATTCTTGATTTTATTAAAGTGAAGAATATCAAGGCTGATTTTTAGAGATTCATTTTTTTGTTAATTGTTTTCAACAACCATTGAGAGGTAGGTGGCTTCTATCTTAACTCCACTTAACATAGAACTTTAAGGGTTAGTTTTATTTAAATTAATTTCCTGAAATTTATATGAAATATGTCTATGATTATTAATATAAACCTTTCTTGGGGGCTATGGATTTGGAACTGTGGAAATTGGATGGTTTTGTGGAAAATGATCTTTGGTAATAATTTTAAAATGGTGATTTTTAAAATTATGGTTTTGTTTTGAGGAATTTAAAAGGTTTGTTGAAATGCTTTCAATACAAGAAAATTTTTACGTGGAATGGTTTGGCATGGGATTTGGTATACATGGTTGGTGTAAGTGCATTCATAGATGTAAAATTGTGTAAGGGGTTTGTTCCATTGGGGAACTTAGTATTGGTCACCTTATGAATATTTGGTGGATCAAAGAGAGACCACTCATGAGTATGGAACTGTCACTTGGGCATGCATTGGTTGTGTATGTGTGTGTGTGGATACATGGTAATGGGTATTCCAAATTATTGAGAAGGGTTTCATGCTTGTAAATGTTTTCCTTATTTTTTTTATTTTGATATAAACTATTTTAAACAGCTTTTAAAATGTTTTAAATAAATGTCATAAAAATTTATTTCCTAGTGGTGTGAGTTGGGAAGTATTTTAGTAAATCCTACTAAGTTTAGAATCACCCCTGCTTGGGCACTGTTGTACGTTTTCAGATGTCATTTATCAAGACATAGGTAAAGGCAAGGTATCTCATTTATTTAGTGATGCTTCTTGATACTGTGGTTGAGGCATGTGGTGATAGATATTGGAGCAGTTTGGTTGATTTCACTTGGGATTCTTGAGTTTTTGTGGTCTTTTGGTTCTCTTTGAGTGTGTCTTTTGGTTCATTTTGAGTATGTCTTTTGGTTTTTGATTGTACTTTGATATGGTTTATTGTATTGGTTATGTTTTGAGTTTTAATTTGTTTTGCATGCATCATATAGAGTATTGGATGTTTATTGTTAAGTTGGTTTGGTTATTTTTTTTCTTTAAAGGATAAATCATCCCCCAAATGTTCTTGAGGCCCTTGGAATTTATTACCAACCTTTGGTGTCTTGGTTCGTCGTACACATGAATGGTGGATTTGTTTCCCATTTGATGGAAGAGAAGATAAATATAGGTTATTACACTAACATAATAACATCTTAATATATAGAAGATACTGATTTTAATATATTACCATATTTTAATAAGATTTGAAGGAGGTGGAAGAAGAAATAAAACTAAAACATTCAATTAAAGGCTATACCTCTTCTTCGAATAACTTCTTTTGCTTTAAATATTAAACCATCTAAGGTTGGTATTCTACCCAATCTAAATCCTCTAGAATATGGGGAAGGACGTTAGGAAGATATTTTTTCAGGGATTGGTTGAACTAAAAGGCTTTTGAATTGTTAAGAAAAGATGATATTGAGTGTCCTTTTATAAGAGAGGGGAGGGACATTATTAGAATTTCCCAAGGTATTAAATTAATATAAATTAATTTTCGTATAAAAAAACATCCAAAATGATATAATTTGACGATAGGATGAGTATGGGTCTAATTCCTATAATAAAATAAAATTTTTACACATTTATGTTAGGTTTTTATCTGTATCTCTTTTTTTAACTCACTTTAACCCTTTTTGACAATTACCGTGATAACAAAGTTTTTACTCTTTAAGGGTCAATATAGTTACTATAAAAGAAAAATTGACCTGTAAATAGACCATGGTTGATATTTTAAACCATATAATAATAACTTGGATAAATATATGATTTTTATCAATTTTAAATCATTTAATAAAATATTAATTATTATAAAATATCATTAATGTCAATTATGGAACTATTTATTAAATTTGACTTCAAAAACACCAAGAAAAAGATGAAATTCAAATATAATCCTTTAAAAAATTCATAATCGGTTATTTTTATCTAAAAATTTCATGGAACACAAAAATTCTTTCAATTTATATTACTTTTAATTTTTTAAAATATTTTATTTTATTTTTCTATTAATTGAATTAGCATTGTGTCAGCATTGCATAAGAATTTAAGGTAATTATTTCTTCACTAAAAATTAAAAATAAATCACCATGATTAAAATAAAAAATTTATCTTTAAAATGAATATTTATAACCGATCATGACTTCTTTTTATTCCTATATCAAAGATTTAGAGATAATAAAACAAAGAGAATAACATTTTTGACTTTTCTATACATAAAATATTATAAAGATAAAAATCATGGTCAAATGACAACAAAAGGTTATATATTAAAACATTTAATACTTATGGACTAAATATATTCATCAAATAAAACTAAGGTAAGTGTTATAGTTTCTTAATTCATTATCCGATTATTTTTACCCTTAATTAAATCATTTTACCTCCACCGTGGTGACAATTATTTACTATGATTATTATTCATATTGATCAAAAGTAAAAGGGAACTATTTACTAAAATTGGACCTTATGATTCAAAATATGGAACCCATTTTTTAATATTAAATTCAAATAAGTGACAAAATATAATTTAAAATTAAACCCGCAAAATGTGACGAAAAACAATTTTTTAGAAAAATGTTCTTTTAAATATGAAAATGTTTTTATAATAAATTCAATTATAAAATTAATTAAAAGAATTATAATTGGATTATGTTTAATAAAAAATAACTAATTAAATTTTAAAACTAATCTAAAATACAATTTCACTTTGTAACTACTTTAAAAGAAAATATATTTTTCAATAAAAATCAGTATTTTTCACTGTTCATTTAAAATATATATATATATTCAAAAAAATCCCAAAAAAATCTTTCCAAGATAATTCTGATATATTTATTTCAAAAATGGTATATTTTTCATCAAATTAAAATTCTAAGAGTTTCAAAAATTAATTTCCTCATAAAAATTAAAAAAACCATTTTTTGAAGAAAACGTATTTTATGAAGAATAAAATGACTTTACTAAAAATTGAGTGGTTATTTACTTTGAATTTATCAATACATTTATATTGAGCATGGCTTCTATATATTTTTAATAAATTGGTTAATTCTATTCAAACTCGACAATTTAATTATTGTGTTATAACGGTCATATTTAAACAATAATATTGCATACTTCTTTTAGGCTCGGTGTTGTGGGTTGTATGTGTTATCGAACATAATTTTTTTTAAAAAAAATCCCGAGTGTTAAGAAGGTTGTGTGTGACGAAAAACCCTACATCTATACAGTAGGGGTTATCGACGATCTTGGATCTACTATGGGATACGTCCAAGAGCTTGATGCAGAAATTGTATGGTCCAACAGTGAAAAAACCTTTGACCAGCAGTAGGGGTATGTAATGGGTGGCGGTGAAGATTATTCTTTGCATTAAAGGCTGGCAGTTTTTCCATGATCTCTCATTCTCAGGAGCCCTCGGTCGGATCTACGGTGGAAACAACCTTCATTCGAACGACTGACTCAGCCCATGTCTCCTCTGATCTATGGTAATCGGGCACAAAGATGGTGTGAAGGAGGCAACGGGGGTTGGGTGGCATTAGTTCGACGGGGGAGTGGTGCTAGAGTGAAACCGTTGGCCGCGAGGCTTGTGCGACTCTTCGGCTCGACATGTGTTTGATCCCCTTCATACCTGACCTATTCTGTCGCCAGGTGCGAGATTAGTGTTCGGTGAGGCATAGGTTACGATCCGGTCGACGCAAGGAAGCCAATAATTTTGCATTTTACTTCAGTTGGGGACGTTTGGCATAGACACAGTGGACATCAGAGGCACAAACTATGCTGATGGTGGCGACCATCGAGACGGACGACGACAACAGTGCGGAGTCGGACAACAGAGGATCAGTGGGGGGTTCCCTTACCTAGAAAGTCTTTTGGGCCCATGAGACTTATTCTATTTTTGTTTCTTAGGGATTACCGGCCATTTGGGCCTACGATTCTTCTCTCTTTGGGGCTTTTTACCTCTAGGCCTTCGGCCTTTGATTTGTTTGTTCTTGGGCCTTCAGGTTGTGTAGCTTTTGAGTTGTTTTCCATGTAATGGATTCCGTCTTAGTCTAAAAGAGGTTTACCTTTTTATTTTCTTAATAAGGGGCTTGAACCAACCTATTTGAAAAAAAAGTTATTAATTAATTAATAATTAAATAACAATTATTTTTAATAAATATAAACTAAATAATAATTTCAAATATTTATTATTAATTTTTTAATAATAATTAATAATTATTATTAATTAATTAGTAAAAAATTAATTAATTAATAAGTAATAATTTTATAATTATTATTACTCTCCGCTACCGAACTCCCATCACATGATCAGATGATGATACCTGGGTTTTTTTTTCACACGATCGAGTAGGGGAATGGAGTGAAGGGTATATTGGTCTTACAGAAAAAAACACTATAATGAATATTCTTCCTCTCTCTAATCAACGAAATATCCTCAATCCAATTTATATTATTATATTATATATTAAAAAAATAATAAGAATTGTGATATATTTTAAAACTAAATATTTTTTTAAATGAAATTATATTTGTATTATAAAAAAAATTATTACGCATTTCTAAAAAATGGCCAAATAATTGTGTTTTCAATTTTTTTATTGTTTGAATAAAATCAACATATTTTGGTTCACATTTTTAAGTGTGTATATTTTTTAAAATGTGTTAGATATTAATGAGTTAATTATATTTTAAAACCAATTATATTTGTGATTGAAAAAAAATTTAAAAAAAAATTGTGTTACATATTTTAAAAATAATTAAAAATAAATATGTAATAAAAATAGACTTTTTAATCATTTAGGGGGAAATTAATAGATTTTCTTTTATATCTTTAAAGTTATATGATTTTTTTAAATGCATCAAATAATATTGAGTTTATCATATTTTAAATACAATTATTATTGTAAATTAAATGATTTTTTTTTGTGTAAAAAAAGGTTTTATACCATTTAAAAAAGATAAAATAATTTATATTTAAAAACAGTTTTTAATTATTTGAATAAAACTAATAAATTTTCTTTAAAAAATAATGTTTTTTGAATGGATATAGGTGATATTATTTGATAAACATAAAATATTATTATTTCTATAAAAATTGTTAAAAATTTCTTTTTTAATTTTTAATTTTATTATGCATCATAATAAATACTATTTGTATAAATTTATTAAAAGAAACATGTTTCTATGAAAGGTTAAAAAAATGTTTTTTATGTAATAAAGATTCGTAGAAAATTTTAACTAAAAATGTTCTGGACAAAATTCTAGGATGTTTCTGCAAAATTACTCTAGAAATTTTATGTGAATAACTTCAATGAAAATTAAATTAAGAATTTGAAATGATAAATTTTATTACAAAAATCACTAGAAAGTTTCTAGTTGAATCATTAATTTCTTTTATGAAAACTATTTCTTTGAGTTATCTACTTGATTTTTTAGTGAAAGTTTTCATTGAATACTAGTGTAAGTTTCTGGTTTTCACTGAAATGTTCTAGAGGAAGTTTCACTGGATTTTCTAATGGAAAATTTCACTATAATTTCTAAAGGAAGTTTCCTTGAAATTTCTTATAGAAGATTCATTGTAATTTAAAGTGGCACCATCTCTGCTATACTGGTTATTTCAATAAAAATATATTTTTGTTGTATTATGAAACTTCCACTAGAACTTCCACTAGAAATTTCGTTGAAACATGCATTGAAATTCCCACTTAATAAATTAATAAATTTTACTAGTACAGATTTTGTAAAAAATATATTAAATATATCTTATGAGTGAATTTATTATAAATTTTGTTTTAGGTATAATTTCATATTTTATTTTCATTTTTATTTATATAGAATATACATTTTTAAATGGTACATTATATTTTATTTATAATAATTATGTAAAAAATATAATAAATATTTTATATCATTGAATTTATTATAAGTATATTTATTAAAATTTAATTTTTATTGATTTATTCTTTAGTTTTATAAATATATACATTTTTTGTATTGTGAAAGTTTCATTGAAACTTAAATTGAAACTTCCACAGAGACTTCTACTGGAACTTCCACTTGATTGATTTATAATTGTTATTAATAAAGATTTTGTAAAAAATATATTAAATATATCTTATAAGTGCATTTATTATAAATTTAGTTTTAGTTATAATTTCATATTTTATTTACATTTTATTCATATAGAATTTACATTCTTAAATGGTAAATTATATTATATTTAAAAAAACCATGCAACAAATATAATACATGTTATATATAATTGAATTTATTATAAATTTATTTACTGAATTTAATTTTTATTAACATATTGTTTAGGTTTATAAATATATAATTTTATTGTTTTATGAAATTTTCACTCAAACTTCCACGGAAACTTCCACCCGAACATCCACTAAAACTTCCAATATAACTTATTCCATTGGAAATTGAACTTGATGGTTCTATAATTGTTATTAATACATATTTCTTAAAATATATATTAAACATATATTATAAGTGCATTTTATTATAAAATTAGTTTTAGTTCTAACTTCACATTTTATTTAGATTTTTATTCATATTTAATATTAATTCTTAAATGGTAAATCTTATTATATTTATAAAAAACATGCAACAAATATAATATATATTTTATATCATTGCATTTACTATAAATATATTTATTAAAATTTAATTTTTATTAATATATTTTTTGGGTCTATAAATATATGTTTCTATTGTATTGTGAAACTTCCACTTAATAGATTTATAATTATTATTAGTACAAATTTTGAAAAAAAACATATTACATACATCTTCTAAGTGAATTTATGATAAATTCTGTTTTAGTTATAATTTCATATGTTATTTACTTTTGTATTTGTGTAGACTGTACATCATGAAATGTTAAATTATACTATATTTATAAAAATTATGCATCAAATATAATACATATTTTATATAATTGAACTTATTTTAAATTTATTTATTAAATTTATTTTTATTAATATATTCTTTAGTTTTATAAATATATACTTTTATTGAATTATGAAACTTCCACTGAAACTTCCATTGAAACTTCTACTATAACTTTCACTGAAACTTCCATTGGAACTTCCACTAAATAGATTTATAATTATTGTTAATACAAATTTCATAAAAATTATATTAAATATATCTTATAAGTTCATTTATTATAAGATTTTTTAGTTATAATTTCATATTTTATTTTCATTTTTATTCATATAAAATATGTATCCTTAAATGGTAAATTATATTATATTTATAAAAACTATTCAATAAATATAATACATATTGCATATAATTGAATTTATTATAAATATATTTACTAAATTTAATTCTTATTAATATATTCTTTAGTTTTATAAATATATACTTTTATTGTATTGTGAAACTTTCACTGAAACATACACTGAAACTTTCACCATAACTTATTCTATTATAACTTTCACTTAATGGATTTATAATTATTATTAATACAGATTTTGTAAAAAATATATTAAATATATCTACTAAGTGTATTTATTATAAATTTAGTTTTAGTTATAATTTCATGTTTTATCTTCTAAGTGCATTTTTTATAAAAGAAAATTAGATATAATATACTTTTTTAAATGGTAAATTATATTATATTTATAAAAAATATATATCAAATACAATACATTTTTTATATTATTGCATTTATTATAAATATATTTATTAAAAATTAATTTTTATTAGTAAATTCTTTAGTTTTATAAACATATACTTTTATTGTATTGTGAACGTTTCAAGGGAAGTTTGAGTCAGATTTTCATTGGAATTGACACTGGAACTTGCAGTAGAATTTCCACTAGGACTTCCAGTGAAACTTTCATCAGAACTTACACTCAAATGAAGTTGAACCTTCCACTAAAATTTTCTATTGAAAATATTATGCCTTTCACTGTAATATTCCTTTAAAAATTTTCATATGTAGTGTGTTTTTTATTATAGTTTTTTAGTTGAAAAATCTAATAGTATTATTTACTGCAAATTTCAAGTGAATTTTTCGACTAGAACATTGCAATGAAATTTTACAGTGGAATTATTTAGATGTTGTTTTCCAGTGGAACTTTATAATACAAAACTAGAGTGAAACTTTATCATATATTTTTTTGAATTTATTTATTGGAAATTTTATATAAACCTTTTGAATGTAATTTTCTAGTATACATTTTCAATAAAAATCTTCCTTATAAAATTTAATTTTTCTCATGTTGATGTTTCTATTTTAATGTTTTTTTATGGATTGAATTTGATTTTTTAAAATATATAAATATGTTTTTTTAATAGTCATAGGAAATTATTAATTATTTGTAAATATTAAAAAATTTATCTTTTAAATGGATAATGTTTTTCTTTTCAGTTTTTTATAAAAATTCCAACTCTTTTTATTTTTAAGAATAAGTTTTTTCATATTTTTGAATTGTGTTTCAACTTATTATTTTCAACATACAAATACAAATTATTATTTTTATATGGTTTTAAAAAATTATTATGCAATGGTATCCAGTAAAAATATTTTTTACTCTAATAAACAAATAATTAGCTTTCTAAACTATTTATAGTTTTTTAATTATTTGAAAACAGTTTTCCAAATTTTTATTAATTCAGTTATAAAATATTTCTTTAAAGCATAATTACAGGTTTTTTAATTTTTAATGTTTTCAAAAATTAGTAGCTACTATAAATTTATCAACATGGATAAACAATTTATTATTATTTTTCAGGTTTTTTCAATTTTGTTTTTAAAAAATGTCTAACAATCCCATTTTTTATTTCATTTCAATTCAATGTTCAATTTTTTTTCTAGAGAATGTGGCGCACTATACTGGATATCGACATTATATTAGACATTAGAGACGATACAAACCCCCTGTCCTCCCTTCCAACCTCAACGGCTCCCTTATTCCGATTGTTTTAATCCTCGACTCCATCCTCCACTCTATTTCATCATTGCCACCATTCATCGCACCATTTCATCATGCCCGCTCCACCTCCCTGTTCTACATCCAAACCTATTAAATATGAGTTTTTAATTTTAGTTTTAAACTTGAAATTAGCCTTTTTTTTCCATAATGCCATTTTAATTTTCCAATACATGCAAATTATTAATTATTTTCTCAATTTAATATTTGTATATTGGATATGGGATATCAGGATGGGCCTCCTTGGCTGGGCCGTGAATTAAGCCCACTCAGCATGTCCTGCTCCATGGCCCATGGTTTACTTGGCCTTCTTCACTAGTTGTTGATCATCTTGCTGCCCATTAAATAGCCCGCCGTCTTGCACTCGCCGCTGCTAGGGTTGTTAGGGTGTTGCGATCTCTCTGTGGTTGTGCAGTTATTAGGTCGCTCAGGTTCACCGTTGGTGCACAGTTCCTTGGGGAGCTTGTTGGTGTCCTTCCTCGGCCAAGAAGTGCGGCCATCCTTAAAATCCAAAGATGACATCTCTACATTTTACGAGACCCTCCTACGGCGAGTCCCAACGAAGCAATGACGTGGGCATTCTCAGAGCTTGAAGAGATTCGGATGGCCGGACTTTGTATCATGCTGTAAGTCTCCCTTTTCTTTCGGTTTCTCAGAATTCCAGATCAGTTCTTGAAGCTTGTTATGATACTTCTTGTTTGTCGATTGTTCTGTTTTTTTTTGCTGCTTCTAGTTCGTTGTTTTCTTACTGTATCTTGTAATCTGGTTCTAGTTTTCTTTGAGCATTTAATAATACGCATGTGTGGGTGGTGTTATTGCCGTGTATGTAGCACACAAATCATTTTGTTCCTTGTTGTTTCTTTCAGTTTCTTTCAATTACTTATTTTGTGGTTGTTCTGCTTGCATTGGCTGTATTTATCTGCCAATAAATCAAAGATCTTGGTTCAACATTGTTGTTCTGTTACTATCTATTACACATAGCCTCCTTCACAAAACCCTTGCTTCTTCCTTCAGTGCACTCCATTTACATTTTGAGTGCTGATCTAACTTCCCTTCGTACATGGATTTTCAATGTAATTCATTTCCAATGGATCACAATTGAATTATAATGTACCTTCACCTGCTATAATTGTATACTACACTTTCAGATTACTGCAGTTTCAGTTTTTCCAAAAAATGATGTCTTTTGAACTTTCAGTTTATCTTGAATTTTATGTCACTGGATCTTTAAACAACTACACCTGTACCATTTCTTTGGTCTGATGATAACTGTTCCATTTATTTTATGTATAATCTTTATGCATTTCCTATGAAATCATATTGCATACAAAATGATCATACCATTCCATTTATATTGGGCATAATCTACATGCCTTCCCTGTATAATAATATTGTACAAACAGTTATCATGATATAGAATAATATTCAGTTTCCATATTCATTATGTGTTTCCTATAAAATCATTTTCACTCATTATCCTATCAAATATTTTCAATCAATAGTTTGTATCTGTTACATTAATTCCATTCAGTGTGCATTTCCTGTATGCATCCAGTTATAGGAAAAATATCATCAATTTGTTAGTTTATTGATAAACGCTCTGATTGGTTAGTTTTGTTGTCCTTTGTGATTCGAGGTTGTGTGACAATGGGAAAAATTTCAAGGAAAATTTTAGCAAACAAAATTCCACACAACAAGAATATTATATTTTGTGGAGCTGGAAAAATCGGATCATGGGGTGAGATGAATTTGAGATTATAGTTAGAGATAAATATTGAATGAATACAGAACCTTCTGGGCACAACAAGAATATTATATTTTGAGGAGTTGGATAAATCGGATAATGGGGTGAGATGAATTTGAGATTATGTCTAGATATAAATATTTATTGATTACAAAACCTTATGGAAATCATTTTAATTTAATTTTTTTACAATAAATATGTATTTTTTATATATACTATGGTTTATCTTATTTTCACTATAAATTGATTTTTCTTAATGCTTTAGAGTAAATTATTGATTTTTTTCTGTGTTGCAGGATGCTCTCTACTTGATATCTAGAATTATATATTGCTCAAGCGAAGCAGTTGATTGTTGTACAAGATGGAAAGATTTTCTAGGCCAGAGAATGATTTGAAGCGAGCTGATGGTGATGGACTTATCACATTTTAATTTATGAAATATTACTTTTTTTGTTCTGTTGTTTGCTCTCAAATTCATGTGATGAGATGATAGTTTGTTTACACTTACAATTGAAGCCATTCTGTTTCCTCGTGCTCTGATTTATATAATCCTAAGACTACTTTATTTTCTCATTCATTTTCTTTATTTCTGTTTGGCCTTCAAATGATGTAAACTAGCTTTCTTCTAATGCTCTAAACTTACTTCACCTGTGTGCACAGTTGATAAATGTCGGTCAGAATCAAAAAGTGTTGCAAGAGCTTCAGGATCTTATTACTTCAAAGAGATGCAGGGCTTGTCAAAATCCACTTGAAAAAATAATGTTTAAGTACATCGAGCTTTGCGTTGAGTTGCACAAATTTTGGTTTGCCAAGGAAGGCCTTATCCAGTATCGCATTGTTTTCCAACAAGTAAATGGTACTTATTTAGAGGAAGTGATCAAACACTTCATGCATCTATCAACAGAGAGAGCTGAGGTGGCTCTTAATCAGGCACAAGACCTTGAAGAAGCTCTTGATGTTGATGATTTAGAGACAGATAAAAGGCTTGATGACCTCATGCAGTGTGGAGAGAAAGGGAAGGACAGGTCTGATCGTAAACTTTTTACTCCCTGGTTTAAATTTTTATGGGAAACATACAGGACAATACTTGAAATTCTGAAAAATAATTTGAAACTGGAAACACTTTATGCGGTTAGTCCACTTTTAAACAAAATATATCCTACTCTATATTTTTTTTATTATGCACTTTCATAAAAACCGTATCATCAAGGTATAATGTCTAATTTTTGAATAGATATTGAAGCTTTGTAGTGTGTCATACGATGATTCTTCCACTGTTGATTGTAGGAATACTAATTTCCCCCCTTTTTTGTGTGTTACATAATAAAGTTTACTAATGAAAATTGTCTTGCAGATGACAGTGCACCGGGCATTTCAGTTCTGCAAGGAATACAGGCGAACAACTGAGTTTCACAGGCTTTGTGAGATCATAAGGAATCATTTGGAAAATCTCAATAAATACAGAGACCAAAGGGATTGTCCTTACCTATCATCCCCTGAGAGCCTGCAGATTTATGTGGACTCAAGATTTGAGCAGCTTAAGATCACTACTGAACTTGAACTCTGTAAGGAGTTGTAATTCATTTCAATATGTTTTATTTTTATTTTTATTGTTATTTTTATGTGGCATGACATCCACACAAATGGATGAAAACAGTGCTCCCATTTTCCTTGCTTTTTTTCTTCACATTTTACTCTTTTCGTGCATGAGTCTTTCTGTTCAGTTGAATATATTTATGGTTTGATGTGTTTGGTTAAGAAAACACCAAATCCATCCCTGATGGTTATATATTATGCCAAGTTAACTACAATATTCAGATTTTTTGGCTACCATATCTACCATGCTTATTCATGGTTTAAGCAATTCTCACTTCAGAAAAGTTTTAATATGAACTTGAGTCAGAAGGACATGAAACTGATAGCCTCTTCTGTTGTTTTGGCTGCACTCTAGGTTTCTCCATATGATCACACACATGGCTCATCCCACTCGGAACTTGAAAATGAGGAGAAAAACTTGAGGATGGCTAATATTATAGTATTCAACTTTGTTCTGAAACTTGATAGAAGAGAAGCGTTAATGAAAACTACGACTTTTTTTTTTGTTTCTATTTATGATGTTATAGTGTTCATTTTTAACTATTTTCCTCAAATTTTCCAGCTATCAAGGTTATCCCTTTTGTCGGAATTGGTATGATATCTTATCTGTTTAATTTGGTAGTGGCATATGTCGGAAAGTGTTCAAAGAGATTATTTTTAACTTGCATGTCTGAATATCTTATCTTTTAAATATTTGTTTCCATATTTATCTGATCCTATCATCTATGACAGGTGTCCAAAGGTGTTATGTCATGTGTGATCCAATAAGTTAAAGAGCTTTAAAATATTTTGGAACATGAATTTTTCGCTCTGGATCTTGCATCAAAAGTAGGGCCATTAGTGGAAAAAATATCAAAAATCGGTGCCAAACTGTCTTATGCTTCTTCAGTTCCTAAAGTGGAATTGTCTCAATATGTCCCCAAATTGGAGAAGCTTGCGACTCTCAGATCACTTCAGTAGGTAAGTATCAAAGAAATTTGTTTTTTTTTCTCCTGGTATAATAATCTTACCTTTGTCTTCCCAGGTATCTCAGGTGTATTAAACAATGAAGATCGACACTTTGTCACAAATGATACCTTATTTTGATTTTTCTGTTGTGGAAAAGATATCTGTTCAGGCTGTTGAACATCATTTCATTTTGATGAAAATTTACCACATGAAGGGTGTTTTTCTTTTCAGCAATATGATGAGGAATGATTTTTTTTAATATGTTTAAGTAAATATATTTATGGTTTTCCCCCTGTTTGATTTTAAGGATCTTGAATCCAAAGAGCTGTGTGGTCACCTCTCAAATCTGGCTGAAAATTTGAATGGAGTAAGGGATATATTATGCCCTCCTACAAAAAGGGCATCAAGTTTAGGAGATTCTATGTCTAGTTTAGCAGATAAGATCGATACAGAACACAAAAGACTTCTTGCAAGGAAATCAATTATTGTCATAGTTTCTTTTCATTTATTATATAATATGATAGATGTTTCTTATAAATGTCTTAATTTATAGGAAACAAAAGGAAATTATAAATATAAAACAACATTCTTTTCGTCTTCAAAGGAAAGAAAAATTACACAGAAAAGAGTATTTGGGATGGTTCAAATCACTTGTTGTCTATTTAAAAATTTATGGTTCATAGTTTATTGACAAATAAAAAATCTTTTGAGATTATAACACTATCATTTGGAACAAATATTAATGTACGTGACTGTAAAGTAAGTCATTAATGGGTATAATTTTATTATTAATAGTTATTGATGGTGGCATGTTATTAGAAAAAATTAACTATTATGAAAGTGCATGTGACGTGATATCAATCAAAAAATGTATCTTATTATGGAATTATAGAGAAATCCTAATATTGGATTATTAATGTAATGGTCATGTTAGGGTTTCCTCTGAAACCTCTTTTGACCATGCTTCATTCCCCTTTTCTGACCTCTCAAGTTCTTGCTTCCGCGTCTGTATTTTCATCTCGAGGGTTTTCTCACCTATGTTAGTTCTTTTCATGTTGTTTTGCGGCCCAAGTTCCGGACTCCCTTCTCTACCCTTTTCGTCTTTCCCATTGCGCTTGACCCCATCTTGGTCAAGTGTGATGGTTCTGATGATGGCTTGGGATAGTGTAGGTGGAGCTTTGGTCTGGGGATTTGGTTCATTGGGTTTCTTCCTCACCCCTGTCAGTCCCTTTTGGATATAAGGTCCCCCACTTTCTCGATGTTTGATTGTTCTGTTACTATTTTTATGGTTCTGTTTTGATGTTCTATTTTCTTTCTTGTTTTTCTGGTGATGACAGTTTTGTTTTTTTTGTGAGGGGCTTGCGGTTTGATGAATGGTTCTGCTCGACGACGGTGTTGTCAATGATGACGATGCTTCCTTGTTTCTTCTTGGTTTTGGATGGTTCTATTCGGTGTTCTTCCGTGACGTCGACATTGGTTTCCTGGTGTTCTTCGCCTGGTGGTGGCTCCGAAGGTAGGGTTTGGTTGTCATGACGGTGGTCACATCTCACTGTAGGGGTCTTTGTCTGCTCTATACTCTGCTATGACTCCTTGTTTCCACTAATCTTCTCCCAGTTGGATTTTCACGATGGTTATCAAGGAGTTTTGGGATGTGAAATTCATGCAGTCGATGACGCTTCGGGAGGAGCTTCTCCGTGGTGGCTTTGTCTCTGTCCCTGGGTTCGAGAAGGGCTTGATCTTTGTGATGGATTGCAGAGTGACTTCAACTTTGTGGGTTTTATGGTTTGTGGTGATCTGTTTTGGTTTTCTACAGTGGTGGTGATTCTATATCCCTTTATACGATGTTCATCAATGAGTTATTTTTTGATGATTTGGGGTGTTCAGTTTGTGTGATGATGATGATGGTGATTTACGATAACGATGAAGGAGTCTGATGGTCGTTCCCCATCGGTGATCTGGTGTGACAACGAGTTTGTTCTGTGTTAGGGTACGCATGACGAGGTGGGATGTGGCCCGAGGCAGTGATTTTTGTTGCAATTTGAATTATGAATTTTGAAATTTGAATTTTGAATCCGGTTTTTTTGATTGTATGTGTGGGATTGTATGGTTTTGTAGGTTCCCACTTAACCAAAAAATGGATTTTCAAAATAATAAAAATGGATTGGGGGGGATAAGGAATGTATGTAGATAATTGTGGATTCAAGGTAGTTAACACAAATTGACTAGACCTAACACAAATTAAATGATAAAGAGAATTATATTTTGGCATCATAGGAAAGCCAAATGTTTTATGTAGAAGATCTGTTGACACATGAATATAGTCTTGTAGTTGAAGTTATTCCTTGACATATATTCTAGGAAGGCACTGCTATATTCATATTAATGTTATCAATTGGTTTATTGTGTACATATTAAACTAACAAATGTTTTCATAAACCATGTCAAGCTATGAAGATGTGATATTGAATCAGATGTGGGAAAATGAGCGTAGGATTCAAGTTGTAGGATTGAGTCCCATGATCGCTACTATGAGTATAATATTTCGATTGCATTAAATTTTATTTTAATAAAGTTATTATTTTTAAAAGTTCAATTATTCTTCCATCGATCATCTTCTAGGATACAATTGTCTTACTCAAAGGAAACTAGGGATGATTGACCTTCACCTTCAATTCCATTAACGGGGGATAGAAGTCAGTGCTCAACATGGTTTACAAGAAGTATGAGATAAAATAGCATTCCATTATCAGATTTTTAGAGACCCAGACCGACCTGGAGATTAAAGGGTGTATGTTAGGAGGGGTAAAAGAGTCTTTTCTGGTGCTGGAAGTTAGTTAACCACATGTGTAGGGGGTTTCTATGAATAAGAGGGAAAGAAGGGGTGAAGTGGGAGGGGGAATCTTTCAGTTATGCTTTCAGTAGTTCTGCTTGGGCGGTTGAGCTGTGCCTCTTCCGAACGCTTCTTATCCAGACTCCCTCTCTTCCATTTTCTCCAATCTTTTTGTTAGCTCTGTATTTTCTCAACTGAATATAAGTACTTTGTTTGTTCTTTCCCTAGTACTCTAAAACTTGGTCCGACTTTCTGGCCTTTTGATGGAGACTTGCCATCACGCTCGTCTTGATAGCTTGGAGCAGCATCTTGGTCATTTTGAATCAACGATCACTGAGTTGGCTTCTTCACTCAATATCAACAGAGCATTGAGGAGGAAAGGCATCATACTAACCTTGATCAGAAGCATTGGGATAAGGAGATCCCCAATCAAGCTGAATTCCATTAGTATATGGTGCAACATCTTGAGAAACAACCTTCATGTGGAGATGCACCACCTTCGGGTGCGCCGACTCTTTCTAATTTACATGTTCCGTTGTGGAATAGTTAGCTGATTCATTTGATTAGGCACCAGAGAATCTTCCTCCTATACTGGATTCACCTCAGTGTGGGCGGCGCGTTGAGCTTCTGTATTTCGATAGAACGGATCTGCGAAGTTGTCTTACCCGCGCTGATCTTTACTTTCAGATTCATCGTACTCCAGAACCTCTAAAAGTGTCCCTAGAACAGGTGTGTTTAGAGGGGCCTTCTATTCATTTGTTTACCATTTTGGAGGAGGTACATCCTCGTTTAACTTGGTCAGTTTTCAAGACTAAATTAATGGAGCGCTTTAGTAGTCTTGATATACAAAATCCCTACGAGGAGTTGGGAGCGTTAACACAATCTTCCACAGTTGCCGAGTATATTGATCAATTTGAATACCTTGCTTCCCTGGTTCCTCAGCAACCAAAATGACAATATGTGGCTTATTGTTTACATGGTTTACATGAGAATATTCATAATTGGGTATGCATTCATGATCCTGACACTATTATTAAGGCTATATGTTTAGCTCTCCATGTTGAATTGTCTATGTCCATGGGTGTGGCTACTCCGCTTCGTTTGTGAATGGAATCCTTGGAAACCTCCAAACCAATTCATTTCTTCATAAAGCTCACCTTTGCAGCGATCCACACAATAATCTGATTCCTCTTTAACTGGAATGTGACTTGATTTCCCTAGGCAGCAGCCACTGGGTAGTCGCGACACTCGATATCTTTCAAATCAGGAGTGGGAGGACTGGCGTAATCGTGGATTATATTTTTTCTATGGTTTACCTTATACGCCTCTACATAAATGTGATGAGTCCAAATTACATGTTTCACTTTTAGTCGAGGATGATTCTATGTCGGAGGAAGGGGATCCTAGGTGTTCCACTATTTTTCCACCTACTACTTCATTTAATCATGAGAATGCTGAATGTTTGGTGGTTGCTTATGATACTTTGGCCCCTCTTTGTTCTTCATTGGCTGTTCGGGCTCATGCAACAACTTCTATGAAAGTGGAGGGCCACCTTGGGGATGTCCCAATTTTAGTCTTGTTAGATAGTGGGGCTACACACAGTTTTAATTTCTCCACATTTGGTTTAACTTATTAATTTTCCCTTGCAATCTACTATGGTTATGCATGTTAAATTGGGTGATGTATATCAGTTAACTACACACGGGCTCTGTCAACTAGTGCCTTGATTCTTGAAGATTTTTCCTGCCTTATTGATCTTCATGTTCTTGAGTTGGGTGGACTTGACCTTATTTTGGGAATTTCTTGGTTACAGACTCTCAGCGAGGTTATATTAAATTGGGAAGCTTTGACTATGCGATTTACTATTAGGGTCCACAGTTCTAGTCTTCAAGGAGTTACTAATTCTTTACCAACAACTTCATCTTTGGGTCACCGATTTTTTTTGTTTCACACTGGTGGTCAATAGTGAGTAATATTGGGAGGTGCGGATTCCATTTCACATCATACTTCGTCTTCTCCCCAACACTCTGCTTTACAGGGTCTCTTATTTCAGTTTTATAAAGTTTTTGCTGAGCCTCAAGGTCCGCCTCTTGTTTGGAAACAGGAACATGTGATTTTTCTGGTGGCTGCACAGGGTCCTGTGGCTGTACATCTCAACAGATATCCGCAATTTCAAAAAACAAAAAATGAAAGTCAAGTGGAAACTATGTTACAGACATGAGTTATCCATCATAGTTCATGTTCTTACTCTGCTCTGTTTTTTTGCTAAAGAAAAAGCATGATTTGTGGAAGATCTGTGTTGATTATAGGGCCCTAAATTGCATCACAATACCGAATAAATTTTGCATTCCAATTATCAATGACTTGCTTGATGAGGTGGGGGTTCGATTTATTTTTCCAAGATTAACTTAAAATCTGGTTATCATCAGATTTCTATGTAGGAGAAAGATATTTAAAAAATGAATTTTCGTACTCATAGTGGCCATTACAAATTCTTAGTTATGCCTTTTGGCTTAACTAATGCCTCATCAACATTCCAAGACACTATGAATGATTTGTTTCACCCCTTTCTTTGTACGTTTGTCCTGATATTTTTTTATGACATTTTGATTTATAGTTGTGATTGGTCGATTCATTTAGAACATATGTAGGCTGCTTTGGAATTACTCAGGGATAACTCTTTTATTTCCAATCGTAAAAAATGCTCGTTTGCTCAGTGGAAAATTGAATATTTAGGACATGTTGTTTCTTCTTTGGGCATTTCTATGGATCCTTCTAAAGTTCATATGGTTTTGTATTAGACCCAACCTATTACACCTAAGGGTGTATGAGGTTTTCTTAGCCTTATGGGTTATTACTAATTTTTTTTTCCGGATTATGTACAAATTGCTCGCCCACTTATTGTTTTTATAGGGAATGCTCCTTTTGTCTGGTCTTCTATGGCTCAACAAGATTTTGATTGTTTGAAATGGTCAATAAACAATGCACTAGTTTTAGCACTTCCTGATTTTTTAGCGAATTTCGAAATTTAATGTGATGCTTTGGTCCATGGAGTATGTGTTGTCCTTATGCAGAAGAACTATCTTGTTTCTTGTTTTTGTAATGCATTAGCGACCTCCACTCTATCCAAATCCACCTATGAGAAATAGACTAGGGAATTAGAGTTGGCTATTTCACATTGACGGCCTTATCTATTGGTTTGCCATTTTTTTGTTTTCTCTGATCAATGTAGCCTCAAATTTCTCTTACAATAGTGTATCACTTCTGTGGACCAAAAAAAGTGGATTGATAAATTGTTGGGTTATCGGTTTGAGGTTAAGTTTCACCCTGGTTCTGAGAATAAAACAACTGATTTGTTCTCTCATAGGTCTGAAAATGTGGATTTCTGTATGCTTCATTATTTTTTAGTTTGGGTGGACAATAGTAGTCTTACAGAATATGTCCAAACTAATCCTCACCTCCATAGTATTATCCAGTCCCTTCATAATTTCTAGACTTTACTGCCTAGATTTAATCTTTCTTAGGAAACTATAACATATCGTGGCCGCTAGATGATTCCAATTGCTTCTCCATGGATACCCAAGCTTTTGGAAGAGTTTCATTCTACACCTCAGGGAGTTCATTCTAGATTTTACAGAACCTATCAATGGTTGGCTATAAATCTGTATTGGGTTGTCATGAAACACTATATTCTGAATTTTGTCGGGATGTGTTCCATTTTTCAACGTTTTAAGTATTCTATGCTTGCTCAAGTTGGTATCCTCCAACCATTAGAGATACCTTCAGCAATTTGGGCGGATATTTTGATGGATTTTATCTCCAAATTTCCTCAGTCCCATAGATATGATGCTATTTTGGTGGTGGTATACAAGCTATCCAAATATTCGCATTTCATTTCTTTGAAACATCCTTATACCACTTTGGGTATTGCTACCATTTTTATGAGGGAAATTGTTTGTCTCCATGGAATTCCTTCTTCCATTGTGAGTGATTGTGATCCTATCTTTATTAGTATTTTTTGGATGGAATTATTTCAGCTGTCTGGTACTACTATCAAGTTCGGTTCAACCTATCACCTGCAAATGAAAAAGAAAACATAGGTCATAAATCATTACCTTGAAACTTATCTTAGGTGTTTCCCTGATGAACAACCTCAGAATTAGTATTTTTGGTTATCATGGTCTGATTTTAAATATAATACCTCTTGGAATTATTCTATTAACACTACCCCATTTGAGGTTTTTTATGGTCATCCACCACCAACCCTTGTTAGTTACTTACCTTTTGAAATTCGGGTAGAGGCCATGGGTGCAGCGTTGCGAGATAGGGATGAAGCTCTCCGAAAGCTTCTTCACCATTTGGGTCGCTCTTAGTGTTATATGAAGAATTAGGTTGACTAGCATCATCAAATGGTAGAATTTCATATAGGTGACAAAGTATATTTAAAGCTTCTCCCTTATAAACAATAGTCCATCTCACAACAAATTAATAAAAAATTATCCCCCAAATTTTATGGACCTTTTTTTATCCTAAAACGATTGGGTCCGGTGGTTTATCAATTGGATTTACCTCCAACATCTCATTTTCATCCTTTTTTCATGTTTACCAGCTTAAAAAAGCAGTGGGATCTCATCCTCTATGATTCATTTCCACATGACTTGGCCAACGATTTCATAGCATGGCTAGAACCAAAAGTCGTGTTGGATCATCGCATTAAACACCCACTGGGGCTTGACATCCCTCAGAGTTTGGTGTAGTGGTAGGGCCGTCTAGTTGAAGATGCTAATTGGGAAGATGATTATGTTCTTCTCAACCAGTTTCTATCTTTTAGGCTAGAGGACACGCCTATTTTTTTGGAGGGGGAGAGTGTTAGAGACCTGGACCAACCTGGATATTGGAGGGTGTATGTTAGAAGGGGTAAAAGAGTCTTTTCTAATGTTTTTAGTTAGTTAGACATGTCTGCAAGGTTTTTTTTGAATAAGAGGGTGGGAAGGGGTGAAGTGATAGGGGGAATCTTTTAGTTATGCTTTTGGCAGTTCTGCTTGGGTGATTGAGATGCGCCTCTTCCGAACACTTCTTCTCCTAACTCTCTCTCCCTCTTCCACTTTCTCCAATATTTTTTTAGCTCTGTATTTTCTAAAATGAATATAAATACCTCCTTCTATTTCTCTCCGCTCTCCTACACGTAGCGTTGATGACCATTCTCAACCTTCTGATCATCCTTATTTAGTTACATCTATAATATGTAATTAATATTTTTTGGATAAATGTTTTTATTTGGTTCATGTATTGATATTTTTTATTTTTATTTTGCTAAAGATTGATCAAATAAACGATGTGGTCCTATGAGAATTCATGTGGTATTGAACAGGAAGGTAATGTTTGAACACAATGATGATCTACAGATGATTGGAAAAAATGAAAAGTCTCTAAAATCTTAATGGGAATTCTTTTCAAATATAGTGATATTATCTCAATTCAACCATTGAGTTGGAGATAATTAAATAATGATATTAAGGATAAAGTGTGGGGTTATATTTGGGTAAATATTAATTTATACAATTATATTTATTCTGTAATTTAATTTATTAGATAATGTTTTGAATATATGCAGTGTTGATACAACTTTCCTGATGCTGAAAAGGAAAAATTAGCTCAGTTAATGTACAGATCTCACAGGTGTACCTTACATTAGAGACCATTAAGTAAATCAATACCAAAGAATGGTTATATATTGAATTTTTTCAAAATTATAGGTATTATTTAACATTCTTATTTACATTATTATTATATTTAAATGATAATTTATTAATTATAATAAAATTTTAAGTATTTTTAGGCTATAAAGTGCTAATAATTTTCTATTTAAATGCATATTTGTATAATTATTTGCATATTTTCTCAAACTAGTATGCCTTTTAAACTCCTAAAAAATAAGAAAAATATTTTTTAGGCCCTAATGATTAATTGCATCATTTATTTAGTGAATATCATCAAGGAAGAATTTGATGAATACCTAGAAAAAAATTGATGTCGTCAAGTTATTGGTCTTCAACAATTGCCACTTCTTCAGCTCGCAACATATTTACAGAGGTTCAGTTAGATGAGGTTATAGATATAGCTTCTAGAATGAAAGATAAATCCTATCATGGAATTCAAGAGTTAGAATTTGAACATCTAAAAATAAATCTTCTCACATAAGAGTTTCTGAATACCATTTCCCTTTCGTGTTTAGTGATTCCATAAGAACAGATATCATAACTTGAGGATAGCATGGAAATGGTTCAAGAAAATGTTGATATACAATCTAGTCTTCCCATACCATTTATAAGTGATCATTATGGCGAAAATGAGGGTGATGATGTTTATGAAGATGATAGCAGAGGTGACACTAGTGGTGGTAGTAGTTGCGACATCAATGATGATAATGCTCTTCCAATACAATGGACAACATTATTAGAATGAAATATCATTATCATGTGGTTTAGGTACTGATAAAATATTGGTAGTTTATTTTTTCTTTTCTATGGTTTAACAATTAGTTTATTTTTCTTAGAATGAAATATCATGCTCATGTGGTTTAGGTACTAAAATATCCTGATTGTTTTGTTATTTGTTAGAGCCCCAATGGCAGGGAGTATTTGAAAGTATGTATGCAAGATGGAAAATAAATTTTTATATATATTATAGGTTATAAAATATTTCACACATGTGATTGGTTGTTATACAATGCTTTCACACCTCTCATTGGGTGGTTTAACCTAAATTAGAAAAGATGCATCATTAAATACAATGACAGATCTTTTGTTCTTATTTGTACAATGATATAACATGGTTCATTTCTTTATTCCTTAATTTTATGAAGGTAAAGGAAAATAGTTAGAGACCTAATGGAATACTTCATCCAATTACCAAACATTAATTAAGTTGGTAATGTTTGAGGTTGTGTACCACATACCATATAAATCACATATGTGCTGGATTAAAGTAGGGTAAACATCATTGATCGGTCCTAGTATTGTTTAAGAGATAATAAAATGAGTTTAGTTTATTAATATATATATATGTGTGTGTGTTTTACTGTTTGTAGTGATCTTATATATACCAAAGGCCACGACTAAGGGAGTTCGACATCAAAGACAAATTCATTATACGAACTTAGATAAGAAACGAACTATTTATAGATTAAGAGAAGTTGGGATCAAGTTTATTGGTTTATTTTGATATTATTCTATGAATTAGAGATATGGATACCATATATATATATATAATATGTTACACTTAATATATATTAGTTATGAATGCATGAGTTTTTTTTAATTAGTAATATTAAGGATGAGTAATAGATGGATGAATCGTTTGTACAATTGTCCCTTCAGTTTGTTTTTCATTGATTTTTTAGATCAAACAAATTATTTAATTAAAATATTTTTTTCATTGGATAAATTTTTTATATTAAATTGGTTACATTTATGTTGTTTATCTTTTTTAGTCCCACACATGAATTTAGTTAGATATACTCTGAAGTGGGTGTGTGGGGGGGGGATTAGGGTATGAATTATTTTCAATTACTTTTTTTTTCATAGGTCTCATTGACATAAAATATATTGAGCTCATTATTAGTAGGGTCACATTTAAGTTCAACTATTAATGATGATGATCCGATTGTAATTTCACTTAGGCCCACTTTTACCAGATCTGATTTTTGATTACTTATCCCACCTTCACCATGTTACACTACTAGAAAATAAGGCTATATCCAGGGTTTACTCAACCGTGGATGGTATTGGCATGGCTATAGGTTAAATCCTATAGCTACGGTTTGAATCATGGCTAAAACCCTATAGACACTATTCAAAAATGTGGTAGAGGATAAAACCAGTCATCATCTATAGCCGCGGTTTAAACTGTGGATATAGGTCTTCACATATCCTAAAAGAAAACCAGCACCGTTCAGCCAGTGCTAGCCCCTTGCACCCCCCTTCACACCCCCGGTTCCCTTGCACACCCCATTCCCCCGCTTCTGGACCCCCTTGCACCATCCTTGCTAGACACCCCCACCCCTACTCCTGTACATCTGCCTAGACAGACCCCCTCCCCCCAGGACAAACACCCCCCTTGGACAGCACGACCCTCCTGGACATCCCCCCCTCCTAGACAGACCCCCTCCCCCCCTCTAGACATACACCCCCTGCACATCCCCCCCTTGCACCCCCCTTACGCATCCCTTGCACCCCCCATGCACACCCCCCAGTCCCCTTGCACACCCCACTACACACCCCTTTCCCCCTACTGGACACCCCCCCAGACAGCACCCCCATGCCCCTGGACAGCAACCCCCCACCCCCACCCCCTGGACAAACCCCCACACCCCTGAACAACCCCCATTTCACCCCCCTATGCATCCCTTGTACCCCCCCCCCCCCCCCGCTACACACCCCTTGTCCCCTTGAACAACCCATTCCCCCCTTCTGGACCCCCCTTGCACCACCCCTACTGGACACCCCCCCTGGGATAGCACCCCCATGCCCCTAGACAGCAACCCCCACCCCCTGGATAGACACCCCCCTTACACAGACCCCTTACACCCCATGTCCCCTTTCACACACACCCATGCACCCCTACACACCCCTGATCGACACCCCTTGCATCACCCCTACCGGACACCCCCTGCTGGACCCCCCTGAACCAGCCGTGCTGGACACCCCCCTGCACAGCCCCCTTCCACACACACCCCTACACACATGCACACCCCTGATGGAAACCCCCCTTGCACCACCCCCATGCACCACCCCTGCTGGACCCCCCTTGAACCACCCCTACTGGACCCCCCTACACCCCCCCTACACCCCCTGTCGCACACACCCCCCTGCACACCTGCACACCCCTGCTGGACCCCCCTTGCACCACCCCTACTGGACCCCCTTGCACCACCCCTACTAGACACCCCTTTCACCACCCCTAGTGTACACCCCCTGCATATCCCCCCCATGAAAAACCCCCTTAAACATCCCTCGCACCCCTCCCCATCCCCTTGCACACACACCCCTACACCCCCCTGTTGGACACCCCCACTGCACACCCATGTCCCCTTGCACACCCCCTTGCTCCAAACCTGTTGGACCCCATTGCACCATCCTTGTTGGACACCCCCACTGCACACCCCCTCCTGGATAGCACCCCCATGCCCATGGACAACAGCCCCCACCCCTGGACAGACACCCCCACCCCCTACACAGCCCCTTGCACCCCCTCTATGCACCCCTTTCACCCCTTACACACCCCCTCGGTCCCCTTGCACACCCCTTTCCCCCCTGTGGGACCCCCCTTGCACCACCCCTGCTGGACACCCCATAGAAAATACCCCCATGCCCCTAGACAGCAAACCACCACCACCCGGACATACACCCCGTCGGACAGCAGCCCCCCCGGACAGACACCCCACCCCCCTACATAGCCACCCTTGCACCCCCTACGCATCCCTTGCCTGCCTGCACACCCACGGTCCCCTTGCACACCCTTTCCCCCCTACTAGACACCATGTGCACCACCCCTGCTAGACACCCCTCAGACATCACCCCCATTCCCCTGGACAACAGCCCCCACCCCCACCGCTTGGACAGACACCCCCTGGACAACAAACCCCCCCATACAAACACTCCCTGCACAACCCCCCTTGCACCCCATCCCCTTGCATACACACCCATGCACCCCTGCACACCCTTGATGGGCACCCCTTTCACCACCCCTACTGGACACCCCCTGCTGGACCCCCCTACACCAGCCCTGCTGGACCCCCTGCACAACCCCCCCTGCACACACCCCCCTACACACCTGCATACCCCTACTGGACACCCCCCCTTGCACCACCCATACCATACACCCCTTTAACCACCCCTACTGGACCCCCCCCCCCACAACCCCCCTTGCACAACTGCACACCCCTGCTGGACCCCCCTTACCCACCCCTACTGGACACCCCTTTCACCACCCCTGTTGGACACCCCTTTCACCACTCCTAGTGGACACCCCCCCTGCACAGCCCCACTTAAACATCCCTTTCACCCCTCCCCATCCCATTGCACACACAACCCTGCACCCCCTGCTGGACACCCCCACTGCACACCCCTATCCCCTTGCACACCCCCTTACACCACCCCTGCTGGACCCCCTTGCACCAACCCTGCTGGACACCCCCACTGCACCCCCTCCTGGACAGACCACCCCTCCTCTTGGACAGACCCCCTCACCCTAGTAGATTTAGTCTCTCATATATATAGTGTTGGAGGAGAATTAAGAGTGGAATAATGGCCACAATAGTTGGATTAGTTATCTACTCACACCACAGATGAAATCAACAATCCATTCAAAAATGGTGTCTGGTTTGTGGTTACACTTGATTGGAAGAACAGATGAAAATTTCTCAAACTGAAAAACATAGGAAATGATGAAGTTATTTATGGAAGAATTAATTATGCACAGAATTACTTAGGTTTTTTATTTCTTTTTTGAATTGAAAAAGAATGGGCCTACCTGGATTCACTTCATAGTAGCGTCGATTAAGAGATTTGGAGGTGTGGTGGTGCAATAGTAACTACTCTGAGAATCCAGATATAAATTTTTTTGATTGTAGTTGTGATTTAAACAATAAATACAAGAAAGTGAATATCCTTTCTAAACATAAGGCTGTTAAGGGATGTGATTCAGAATAGTCCAGTCTAGTTTTTTAGCTTTGGGAAACCACTGTTCAAAACCATAGAGCTAGCAATAAAGCTAGGAAATTACAAATAGAATATGCCTCATTTGGAATTCTATTTTGAAAAATAACATGGTGCATACATATTGTAAATATTTAATAAATTGGTAATAACCTTTTCACACTTCCATGCCACCCCCTACCCACCCAATGCACCCCCTGCACCCCCCCCCCTCCACACCCCCATCACACCCCCATTCCCCATGCACACCCCCAGAACCCCCCTGCACACCCCCTGCCCCCAGAACCCCCCTGCCCCCTACACCCCCCTACCCACCTCCCCTGCCCACCCCCTGACCCACCTCCCCTACCCACCCCACAACCCCTTACGCACCCCATGAAAATTTCACTTCAACCACTTAATTCAAGGCAAATAATATCAAAACACTCAGAAACATGTCACTTAATACAAGCATAACTATTCATTTTATTCTAATAAGGTCCTCTCAATTTAAACACTCAAGGAAAGGATTTCTACCATGACAAGTCATTCCATCCAAATCATGCTATTCACTTAGTGGTGACTTGGTCATTACAACACTTTCCTACTTGGGAAATTCCATATTAAAAGTATAATGACACTTAAAGGGTGTTTTGGTTCAAACAACTATTTTAATTAAAAGAGGGCACCCTCCCCTTGACCTTTCAAAAGAACCCATCACACCAGTGAAGGACTTAGAACCTAAGTGGAAGGTTCTCTGCAAGTTTTTTCAAACTAGGATAGACAAAAGAGTATGAGAGATGGATAAAGTCCTTTTTTAGGATATTTATGTGTTATATATTTCGATTAATAATATGAAGTTCAACCTTCCATGGTAAATGATTTGTTTCATGGATCACTACTGTAAAGGGAAATCTAATATGAATTACTATAATTATGGTAGGCTGATCTCACTAGTTTTAATGAAGACGGAAGTTTATTTGAATGAGGGAGAGAGAATGAGATTCCATAAGAGTAATAACCTATCTACAATTCTTTTGAATACCATTGGGTACGTCTAAGATACCAACTCAAATTACTTGAAGCTAGTTAGTTGGGAAGAAGTGGCTCAAAATTAAATTATGTATCCTTACAGATTCATTCCCTATAGTGTGATATGTTCACACCATTCCTTATGAAAGATTTCAAGAGGAATATTATGGGCGAGTTCCATGATACCAGAGAAGATGTAAGGAATCTCGGTATTGGAACTAATAGATCCTTAAATTAAGTAGTGATATTTTATGATGAATTTAATGGGAAGTTGAATGGGATCATGAATGTCTCTAAGGATGATCGATGTATGGTTTTTAGATCTCTTGTTCTAGTATCTAGAAACTATTATCATTTGTTAACCTCTTTGAATGAGGTCTATAAATAAGTTCAAGGGCTATATTCATATTCTTCCTTGACAAAGCTAGTGGTTATTAGAAAACCATTTTTTAAAATAATAAAGCAATTATAAAAACATGTTTTTAAAATAATCAGGCAATTATAGAATTCAAATTAATGGATTAGGTAGAGGGAACCTACCTCAACCTCAAGACACATTTCTTTTGATGACGACAACTTGAATCTTTTTTTTTCGCTTGCATGCATATGAAACTTCACATATATATAAGGACACCTAGCCCTTATGTACATATTTTCATAGCCAAATATGCACAAGGGGATCCTTAGATATATTTTTATACTTGCATATACCCCTTTACACTTACACATGTATGCATTTTTCATATTTATATATAAGAACACCTATCCCCAATACATATATTCATACTACCATGAGTGAATATATATAAAGGGGGAACTTATATATGTATATGCCTACCTATGCATACACATATAAGCCTCCATCAACAGCGACTTGAATCCACCTCAACGAAATTCAAAACACACTACAAAAATATAAGGAACCCAAAAATCAAAATAGATTTGGCCAAAGAATAAAAACAGAATAAACCTTACCCAAATCTGATGTTGAACTCGCTGTCTTCAATGGTGGTGGATAAAACCAGCCTCATCATAAGAAACCACCTATAAGAAAATAGTGGAAAAAGAAATGAGATATAATGACTTCTTATATATATGTGATCAGTGTGTCAACTGTACATGATAAATGATACATGAATCCATAACCAATAATAAACAAATAATATTCAGATTGATATGTACATACCAATACTAAAAAACATGATCATTAAAAAAGCTCTTTATTTTTCAAACACCACCTTCAATTACCTATTCAAAAATCAAAAATCACCGAAATATGGGAATAAAGTAAACTTATATCGGCACTTAAAAGTGATAAATAGGGATTATAAATTGTTATTAAACTATAAAATGCATTCCTTGAATGTATAAAATACCTAAAATTCTTCATTACTATATCCTTATTAAATTTCTAGATTGAAACCTCATTTTTTACCATGCTCTTCTTCTGGAATTCACCTTTATTCTTAGTTTATATAGGTTTATCAATTTTATAAAGTAGGGAATTTTCAGTCTTTTATTCTTGCTCAATCCTCTTGGATTTTTTAAACCAATTTTCTAAAATGATTAGACAATCTTTTGGTGCATGATATCCCTTATTCTTGATTGTATATTCCTTCTTTCTATAAATTATTTTCTAACATGCGATAATTGGTTATTTCCATTTATTTTTCAATAATTATTATTGTTATGGAATCTATGTCATAAATTCTTAACAATTTGGACTACTTGGTTTCCCTTCCACACACACTTTCAACTACCTTTAGAGTACCCTTTTTAGGCTCCCTTTAAAACTCCACACTAGAATTGTCAAGCACTAGCCCACTACAATATCAAATATTGATACTTAACCCAAAAAATTGATCTGAATGAAATCTTAGAAATAAAGAAGCTCTAAATATCCTATTTACTAATATAAACTCCTCATAATTAATTGAAAACACTAACTATACCAACCACTAAAGGTAAATCATTAATTTTGGTGCAGTCTTGGAACAAAATATGGTTCATCCAACATCCATCTCAAGACACTAAATTCATCCATTTACTGTCTAAGTTCATACATTTCACAACCTTGATAATGATCACCATCCCTTGATATGTATTTCACTCAAAAAATATGAGTATTAATCTCCCCAGTATATTATTATCGATACCATCATCAATCCTATATACACATGTCTAGTGACTCATATCGCATTATGATCACTATATAAGATCCTGGCCCAATAATCTCAACAAAATGTCTTCATTTAAAAACTATTACCTTTTAAATACACATTATATCCAACAAAAATAATATATTAAAAGATATTAGATAGAGAAATCCAAATTATAAAAAAAAATTAACTTTAGGAATACCTCAAAAAGTATGGTACGAAAAGCCCCTTCACCTAGGATGGATTATCCCAATAGAATAATCTCTATAAAAACCCACATCTCAACACATACATGAAACCTATTTTTCCTATCCCAATACTAAGGGAATGAACACACATTCTTGATACATGAGAAATAGATCAGGGTTCATTTATTTTTCTAATATTGAGCTGATATATTACTCTTTCATTTTACTCTGTCACCCTCATAGTGAGGCTCACCAACCAAAATTCATTCCTACCCGATTTCCATCCTTCTCCATGCACCTTCCTATGAAATGGATGTATCTACATAGATAGATCAATATTTCTTGAATATCTCCAAGTAGGTATCCGAATAAAAGGAATCTAATCATACCCATAATGAGTACATAAGACCATTTAAAAAATAGAATTTCTTTATGAATAAATATCATTTGAAGGATGGCATGAAATGAATAAACCTTTCAAATTTAGTGTCATACTTCATTACTGATTCCCATTATGATATAACTCCATGGATTCCAAAAACATGTTCTTATTCTGTAAATCTACCATAGCCTCTCATAGAAGAGGGAATGAAACTCGATCCATGAAACCTTCTCATTCCTTCTTTTATGAACAATGTATTTATCCATTCGGATTCATCTCCATTGAATTTAGAAACTTATAGTTTCACCCATATATCCTATAGAGTTACAATCCTTTCAAATAGGAACTAAACTTTCTTCAACATATTCTAAAAATCCTATGATCCCATGTCACTACTAAAAATTAGATACTGCTACTCCTAGAACTCATGGATAACTTAGAAAACCATTGTTTTTCCTTTTCGAAGGCCTTGGTCAATGGATCAAAGTAGTTGTAATATAATATGAGGGAAACAACCACTTGAGAATATTTCCCATGAGAAAACATTTCCATCCTAATTAGATTCTTTGTTGATGAATTTTTACTCAACATTATCCGGTAATAACAAAATTACTAATTAGAAACCCATCGCGCCACAATCCTAAGCATGCATTATTACCACAAAATCATGAAACTACCTTTAATCCAAACTTCATAAAAAAATATCATTTCAAAAACACCAAACCCTAAGGTTTATCATAATAATCTAAGGGTTACTCTCCTACACACCAAGAATAACAAAAAAAACCCCACACATTCACCCCTGATAATAAGAAACCAACCACCCCTTAACTGATATAACAAGAAACTTCCTAATAAAAATACATAATCAAATCACCTATAATCAACAAAATTACCTATATCAAGAGTTTTACATCGAAACATCAAGAAAAAACCCAACAAGATCCACCAACTTTAAGGATTAACACCAACCCAAACCCCCAAAGACAAATCCAAACCATACCCAATACATAGCCATCATACTCCAAACTACTAGGAATATAATATCCTAACAAACCAACTAAATGTTTTCATCTACCATATAAACATGATTAAGATATCATAAATCAAACAAAAACACATGAAAACCACTATTTTAGATTCTATTAATTAATACACCATCAATAGGTTATTCTAGAAAACACCAATTAATATATTATTGATGTTTTAATTAATCAAAACAACATTCAAATTAATTTTACAAAAACATGACCACAAATATTACTTTCTCAAACCCACTTTCTAAACAGACTTTCCTTTTTTAAAACTATTTTTCATAGACAAGTATTCATGGACATGTAGAAAAATCCCTATATTTCAAGTACGATTCATGAACTCATATTCTATTTCCACCCCATGCCAAGAGTCAAACAAAAAATAACAATCTCAACCAAAAAATAATACTCGAATAAATATCTCAATGATAACAGTGTAAATCTATAATGGAAAACAACACCCTTGGTGACTTGGGTTTCCACCATACATGTGTTCTTGATGCATAAAACTGGTGTACATCCTAATATCCAACCATTGGAGAAAATACACATGAGTGAAATTTGAGGGGTTAAAACCATAAATACCTTTGGTGGGTAATCAGGAGGTCTGATTGGCGGAGGAGGAGGATGATCTATGGAGTTGGGGTAGCCACGTTGGAGGCACACCGGAGGAGGAGGTGGGGGCGGCTGTTTCAGGGAAGCTTCTACGGGGTGGAATAGTTGGGTGGCAGAGTCGGGGGAGGACACCGTGGTGAGGATTCCGTCGTGAACAGAGTGAGAGGTCGGCGGTTTGGAGAGGAGGGTCGCAGTGAGAGAGGTCAAAGATAGCGTAGAGTGTGTTGATATGAAGCGTTGGGAGGAGGGTGTCGTGGTGATAGATGTAGACAGAGAGGATAGGAGTGTCGTGGTGGATCAGGGGAGGAGGAGAGGAGAGCCCGACGCATATCGCAAAAAAAGAGAGGATAGGAGAGCCTGATATGGATCACAAAAAAAATAATGAACAATATGTTTAGCTATAGATGGGTAATTAAATCGTGGCTATAAACAACCTATAGCCACAGACCTATAAAACTGTGGCTATAGGTCCATGGATATAGCTTAAATATCTAGTAGTGTTATGTCTTGAAGAATATAAAAAAACCATGCACACAATAAATAATGATTTTTACTGTGTTCACCCACACTAGGATATTCTAAAAATCCAACAATCAATAATGTGTCAATGCATTGAGATCTAAAAAATGCACTATTTGGTGGTAGATTTAGGCTAGGGAACTCCTAGGCTTGAGTTCACTCTCCTAATAAGGTTTGAGGTTAGATCACTACTATCCAAGGGATACTCCCTTCACATACATCCTTTTCTCACTGCTCTAGAATGAATAATTACTTTGGTACGTAGGTCAATGAAAATAGTATCACTACAATTATAGTTGCACCAAATATAGGTTAGTGCATGTTGATCTCCTCATTGATCCTTTATAGTTTGGTTGTGAAAATCACACAAACAACATCACCACTTTTCCATGAGTCTTCATAGAAAAATACACCCTTTTTCTTCATTATAAGGATCTTCAATGAATTCCAATGCTTACTTCACTTATTTCCAGCATGGATATGAAATTATCTCTCTTCTTCTTCTATGAAAATATATATTCAATGTTCTTCACTTTGTTACACAATAATAATCTCTATTCTCTTCTCTATAGAATTAATTTCTCACAAATATTTTCTAATTTTTGACTCCCTTTTCATAGAAGAAAACCCCAGTATTTATCAAGAAATATATCTCCATAATTCACACCTTCCAGGAATATTTTTCTCCATTCAATGAGAAAATATCCACATTTACCTCCATGAAGATCTCTGTAATCATGAGAATGATGGAAAAATCAATCTTGCATCCATCCATAAATCCGATTCAAAATCATTCATTGAACTCTTGAATCTTCCTATTAAAATATAGAAAATACAAAATAAGGAAACCCACTAACTCATCTTCACCATGGACTAGTCACTTTCCTTTGTAGTGTGAAGATTTGTTAAATACTAGTCCCACCAGATATAATTATATATTTAATTTAAATAACTAACATATCATGAAATAATACTCCTTTAATTTCTTCATGATTTTATCCATCATAGATTGACCAAAACATTAATAATATTTTATTATTAATAAAATATACTTTAATTATACTACAGCTAGACAAACCTTTAAAACAACTAAAGGAAGACCCATATGAATTGCCCTGATGACTCTTACGTTCTTCTAGGATTACTCTTATGGAATGCCTCACAAATTTACATGATGACTCTTACGTATTTCCAGTATATACTCTTATGTAATACCTTGATTCATATAGACTACTCTTATAGAATACAAGGAAACCCTTTTGATTTTACCCTTTGCTGTGAAATCACTCTTACAAACTCTAGTGCATAGTTTGACGACTCTTACAAAGTATACCTTTTCCATTTTCTATAATTATAAGACATTTAATCTTATAAAAATGAGTATGGATACTCTTATGAAATTTCATATAATATGAATCTTATGCTCATTGGGAAATTCTATACCATTGTTAAACCTTCCTCCTTCTAGTAAATAGAAATCCTTATGAAATCAAGGATACCTCTAAGAAATTGCTATTTTCCAATCTTCTAAGCCTTGAATTAATCTTTTCCAGGACTTTTATGCATCTCTATCCATTTTCTCGAACCATATTTCTCCATAATATCTCTATAATATATCTCTTTAGACGAAAGAAACTTTCATAATTCCAATGTACTTCCATAACTTCTTCACTTTAGTTTCAACACCTCCAACACAAAAAAACAAATTGTATTGACAACAAACCCAACACAACTAAACTAACAACTATAGAAAACAAAGGCTACTCCATTTAATCATTAATCTTAAATTGGATTCCAATAATATCTACCTTTGTATTTTTTTACAACACCCATCATGAATCTAACACTCCTTCACATCAGTATGATCCTTCCTTCTCCCCCACTTTCTAATCCCCTTTGAGGGCCAGAAAGATTCATGGATTCATGATGATTCCTATACCCCTTTGACATAAAATCCAAAGCATTCCTCTTTCTATGATAAACCACCACTTTTCATGACCCCTATCTTAATGATGTCAAAAAACAAAAACTTTTATTAAGTTTACACTTGTAATATTCTTTGAGGACTCTTCTTACTAGGATGAGACACTGGACTATTAATAAACAAAATACCCCCATGTAAATGCAATAATTTTATTAGATTAAGAGATATTAGGCTTAACCTATTTCAATAAAAAACAAGTCTCCTATAACTTCCATATCCATTTTCAACCATTTGTTAACAATAGATATTTTAAATACAACTTCATATTTGTATTTCAAGCTCCAGAAACTCCTCAACTGTGGTTACATTCTAAAATAATTTTAGTAAGTGGTATTACCTCCTAGTGATGGGCCATTTACACAACCTTTAAGACCACTAGGTAAAAAATATTTTTAGAAAACATGAAATTAAGTTAACAACATCATTACTTCCCATTTCACTCACTTCCATAAGATACATGTCCCATCACTTCTCGTCTTCTATTAAGGATCTATTCCTTTGAACTCAACCACACTTTCAAAAATTAATTAGTTATTAAACATGAACTACATAGTGTGTGATTAATATTAGATTAAATCTTTTAAAATCATCTTCTGACACCAAACCTAATACCAATTATCAAATCTAATACCAAATTTTTAAAACATATTTGTTATCTCAACCATAAGGTGTCTCTTTGGTTGACGGGGATACCACCTTTGGATCTATATCTCTAAACTCCCCACAAAAATATTTGTTCCATCACTAAATATAGAGATGATATAAAAAATTAAATCCACCCACCTAGTATCCTTTTATATCCTGAAAAGACTCAGATTATAGTGAACCAGCTCAGGTTGACCTAACTCGTCACCTAAACCAGTATGCCACAAGTCCTGAATCACGTTCCACAAGCACTAAGGCATAAAAGATAACCATTTGTGAATAGTTTCACTCATAAAAATTATATGTGACCCATACATTAATTGGATGACCAAACCAACTAATAAAAAATGATTTATAAAAGTGTAAATTTATGAATTATTTATCATTCCATTATAATAGAATTTATATAGTTCAATTGATTTTTCAAAATAGTTTCAAATTATAAAAAGCATCTCGATATTCTTGTTTTATATGGTTATAATGACCATGATTGTATATTGTTAATATAATTAATATAATTCCAAATTTATCTTTCTAGAATCTTAATAATTTCATTAATATATATTTAATTATTAAATCAATTTCAAAATCAATCCATGTATGGTGGTAATAGCTTATTCATTACATCTTCCATATAGGCAGTTAAAACTGACCATGATGGGATGAGTGATATAAACATCCATGAAATGAATTTATAAATTATATGATGATATAATTCACATTATAGTATAATTATATTCTTAATATTTTAACGTAACAATATTTAATTAAATTTATAAATATGAATAAGAATAAATAAAAATAAATAAATTGAAAGAGCTTAGATGACGAGACTTACTTTCCTCCGTGAGATGACTCTTTAAGGATTATAAAATTGGTCTTATGGTTAGAATAAGGCTTCAAAAACATAGATAAGAGGGTTTTAAGTGGGAATTTGGAATATATTTTTCAAGTTAAGGAGTTTTGGAAGTGAAGATAAATGGGTGGAAGATTAGTGTATTTATAGGTGAATCATAGGGTGTTTTTTGAATAAAATATTGAAAAATTTATCATTTTTTATCAAGAATATGAATAGTATCAATTATTTTTATTAATTATAGTAATTTATGCATGTGAGTCCATTATAATGCTTTATTACATCATCTAGGATGTAATTAATCATGTATTTCACTTATATGGTAAAATACTATATTCTTCCATATTTCACTATTCACCTTCCTTTTTTACTATTTAAAAAAATTACAAAAACTTCACCCCTACCTATTTTCAACATGAAAATTTAAAAAATTAAATTAAATTTTCCAAAATATATTTATAAATTAGGTATTTTTTATTTTTATTTATAGTATAAAAATACTATTTTTTATATAATGTAAAACACGTGTTACAAAAAATATATACTTATTATTAAATTATGTTATATTGATTGAGTAATTATTTTATGGTATTTTGATACTTATTTTACCTTAATTTATCCATGGTAAAAATTACTTAAAATGATACTTCATTAATTACTATATTAATCATTTTACTATTCTAATGATCATGTTGTGATTCTAACTGCCATGTGACTATTCTAGTAGTCATATTTCCAATGGTTATATAATATTTACTCATCCTACAAATACCTTTTATTTATATAATTATTTATTAACTCAAATAATTCTCAAGGTTCTTTATAATTTATTTACAAAATTGAAATCCAATTCTAACATTTTTATTACTTTTCACAGCGTTGTTCATGGGTGTGATATTTATTAGAGACCATAATCCTATAGATTCCAAAACTCTAATCATGTTGTTTATTTATTTTTATTATCAAGTTGTAATGTTATCAATTTTATGTAATTTATTTATTGTTTATATTTAATGTTCTATATTTATGAATTAAAGTAATGATGGTTTTTGTTATGAGCTTCATGTGAATTATACTATATCTAACACTTGAATTTGACACCCAAATATATCGAGAAGGGAGAATTTTTACATAGAAAAATCTCAATCATTATAGTCTGGAGTATAGTTATGTTATGAGCCAAATATATCATATGATGTAGGGTATGATACATGAGAATCTCAATGTGGGATATGAGACTTGAGATACACCACATGGTTCAGTTGGTATCCTTTTACTTTGATCATGCATCCTAATCGTGGCATGATTAGGGTATGATACATGTGGCTATGGGTGTTGTTGTTTAGCATATTTCTTTGTCATAATCCATTATTAATTGAATTAAATTATAATTTATTCAATGTTTTTTAAATTAAATTATAAGAGGTTATTAAATTATTATGGATTTGAGAGGTTTCATGTGATGTGATTTATTGATTATTCTTGTTTAACCGCTATAGGGAAATGGTTTTCAAGAGTTGGATTTTTTAGAAAAACCCAGTTTTCAAATAAAAACTCATGTAATGGAACAAGGAATATATAAAACTATTTTATAAGTTAGTTTTATTTTTAATGGATCATGGAGATTATGGTTTTGAAATAAAATACATTTTTGAGGAAATCTAGTTTTGGGGAATACGTTTTGTGTGATGGTATGGTGTGGGTGAAATGGAATGGGATTCATGAGATTCTTATAAATTTATAGTAAATGATTTGGAAATTTAAATTCAATTGGTTTTTTATAACAAATTTATAATTAAATAAAAAACCAAAAAGGACACAAATTTTAGGTCTTTCAACTTTGGTAAAAACATTTGGATTCCAGGAGGTGTTTTCAGAATATACATGAGTTTTTAGTGTGTGTAATGTGATTGATATGGTTTTCAAAAATAATTCTCCCATACCTATGTAAACTAGGTTATCTTGGTTTTTAGTATTTTAATTGGGTGTTTTGATTACAAAATTTTGGTTTGTGTGTTGTGATTAATTAGAGAGACCCACATGGGTTAAGCTTAATAAGCACACGTTTAGTATTAGGATGGAGTATCCAGTGATAAAATTAAGGATTTCATAGATTGTGTTATTGGATTGGGATTCAATAGGAAATTACTATAGAGGGGAAACCATTAGGATTAATTGGACTATACTAATTATTTATTGTGTTGGGAAGTTCTATAAGTGTAGATGTGGGTTGATCATCAATTATTTTATACTGATGAGTATATTCTTGCACCATATCCGTGTTTTGATATTTTATATGAGTGGAGTTTAAAAGGATTGGTTTAGTACTATGTGAAAATTATAGATACCTGAGAGTAAAGAAACACCAATTTTGATATGATTATTGTGGAGAGAAGTAAAAATATCAGTGATATTATAGTGAAGTGTTTGATGAATAGTGCACTCCAGTGTTGGAGACATGTATTGGATGCATTTTCAAAGATAAAACATAATGAGATTATGATGAGTAAATTAATAGTGTAGGTAAATATGTATGAATGAGGTATTAGTGGGTATTATTTAGGATGCGAAGTATTATAGTGGGGAGATTGTAACAATTCACACCTTGGTGTCAGTGAAATCAAGGTCGGGCTAGTTTTTTATTGACATAGTGATTAGGTGAATTGTAATTATTTAGAAAGGGATAAAAATTAGGATATTATGGATATTTTTTGGATGTTTAAATAGACGTTTTGAATTTATAATTGGTTGTGGAAAATCCCGATGAAGGGATTTTGTCATAGGTCGAGTCAATCAGGTCCAGTGGGTGGAAGTAGAAAACCACCAGAACCTCGATGGAACTCCACCAGAGTTCTAATAGAGTGGAAAATAGTGATTATTTCTAATACCAAAATTTTTATGGTATTCCACCAAATTTATTATGGGATATTCACTAGTGATGCACCACTTTCCTTGACACCAAAACCTAGTGGAATCCCACTAGAGTTTTAGTGGAAACTTGGGTAGTTTTTTAAAAGTGGTAAAAGGGGGGATTTATCCCATTTATTTAATATCCACTTAGGTCTCTTCTTTTAATATTTTCACACATATGGGAGTGGATATCTCCCCCTCCCAATCTTACTCCTCCTTTCCCCTATTTGATCTAAGTTGTTTAGAGACATTTCATTATTCCGATTCTAGAAAATATTATCCCTTACTCATCCATTGTATTCCCACTTCTATTCTATTTTATTTTATTTTTATCATCTTGGTATTAAAGTGTGATTACATCAGAGCTTGGTGTAATGACTTTATAGTGATGGGGTTTCCTTGTGTGTTGTGGAGGGGATTCTTGGATCATCTATGTAGTTCATTTTTAGCTTGAGGTATTTCACTCAGTGAGTATTTCTAGTGATTTTGATAAATTGGGATGAAATTGATAAATTAATCAGGTATTAAAGTTATATATTTCATATATCATAGTCGCAAGTGCTTGTTAGGAGTGGACCACACCTTTTTTTTCTCATGGTTTCAACAACAAAGAATCACCTAGTGTGTGTTATACCAATTATGTCAAATTAGGAAATGGTTTTAAATTATTTAATAGTTAATTTATGGGTTTCTTTGGTTGATATAGGTTCTCTATATTTTATGGACATCGATACGATCTTGGGAAAATTAAATGGAAGAGATAACGATGTAGGTTTCCTTTATATATTGTGTCTCTTGATCTTTTAGTGATATTATGTTTGTGTATTATTATTATTATTATTATTATTATTATTGGAATTTTGTATGAAATTTAATAATAATAATATATAAATTGGTATGTGATCACATCAACCTAATATTTAAAAAGGATAATATATCTTGTTAAAAGGTTTTTTGTTGTTTTCTTGGACAAACAAGTGTTGGTGGATCATTTTATGGATGTTCTTGGTGGTATACTTGACACCTGTTGGGTCATTGGTATGTTTTTTTTATTATTTATTTTAATTTCATTTACTTTGGATTTTTTGGGAGTAAGGGGTAAAAAATATGTATTTTGGGAACATAGGGTAGGGTGTATGATTATCAAATAGTTAGTGTTAACCACGTACCGGACCATGAAAGAGGGGGGGTGAGGGATCCCTGTGCTATTTTTCATAGTTTCAACATGGTTTTTATAATTATTCAGACTCTATAGAAAAACCATGTAGTCTATTTTGTAATGGGGGAGTGGCTCACACAGTTTGTGCATGTATTTCTAAACCATACGGTCAAACCATAAAGTCTTCCTAGGTTACTTAAAATTGTAAATTTACCCATTTTACCTTGATGATTTTTAACCCTCTTTCTCCCTTTTCTTCTCCCACTCATTAAAACTATCTCCCTATATCCAAGATCCCTATTCTCTCTTTCTCCTTTGGTAGTCTTCCTCCTCCCTTGGAAATCTCTCTTGAGGTAAAATCCAATTTTATCTTTATTTACTTCTTTTATCCCAATGTTCTTTCTTATTCTACCCACTTTATTCTATTCCTATAACCCTAATAGTCATGAAAGGTTGAATATATGGTTTAGGTTGGGGATTTGATAGATTTTATTGGGTTTTAGGCCAGTGATTATCCCTTTATTCATTTCTTAGTGGTTTCAAGAAAAGGTTATGAGATTCCATTATGGTTTAGGTAGTTATTTATAAATAACATTAATTTTCCGTTATCATACCTAAATTTCTTGATATTTCGTTTGGTTTACATATTTATATATTATTGAAATTATTTTTGAGGGTTGATATGTGTGTTTTAATTTCTATATTTTCTTGTGTTTAAATGAATGTTGGTTTCTATTAGATTTCCCTTTTAAAAATTAGTTTATGCCTTCTAGGTGTTTTCTAAAATGTTAAAAAACGATCCCTTACTTATAAATGAGTTTTAAAAGAGGATTTAAAAATAAAATGTGATTTCAATTTATATTCTTGTGTATTGGTACTTATTTTATACCTTGGATATTACTTTGGATTGGTTTTTGATTATGTTGGCACATGGGAGACCTTAGGTAGGAAGTTGATCAAATGGGTGTCTCTCTAGATCTAGGTGTAAACTAGCTAGTGGTTGTCTTTGGTGAGGAATCGTGAGGCCCCAAGATAACTTACTTGTTTAGGATCACATAGGTTAGACAATGTTCTGTGATATAGTCCTAGTAACCTTTGGAACTTATAAGTCAAATATCTTCCCATGTGGCATGTATTATGCTTGAGTTGATGTATGATAATATGCCCACTTTTGTTTTATTTATGATGATGATGATTTTACCATGTTTCCCTCTATTTCTTATATGTTTCCTTATTAATATTTTATTTACATTTATCTTGGATTATTTAAAGAAACCAAAGGGTTTCAAATGGAATTTTTTTTTAAAATGGAGAGGTTTCTCAAAATGGATTTCAAACACGGACTAATGATTTTCATTGTGAAAAGTTTATATAGATTCATGGTGGTATCCTATTGTGATTTTACTCACACCTTTCACATTCCATTGGATGTATAAAGACTTGGTTTTTTAGTATATAAATAAAAGAAATAGATCCCATAGTTTAGTGTATGTTCTTGATTCTCATCATTCTTCTTTGATGCCATAGTGATAGTGACTATGGGTCATGAGGAGTTGGGTGCATGTGGAGAATTTTGGGATCCTCTGTTATTTGGGGTTAGAATGTATAAACCTCTATATCCTTGATCTCATTTTGGTATATATATATGATATTGGTTATCATTTTTTATATTTATGATGTGATGTTTATGAGTTATAGTTCATTTTTGTTGTTTCTTATACTCTATTTTTTCATTTTTATATTTTGAGATTGTTTATTTGATGGCGTGGATGTCCCACTTATGGATGGGTCATACCAATTTTTTGGGAGGAATATATGTGTTGCAATTATTATATTATGTGATTGAAATCATCCCCAAATGTTACATTTTGATAACCTAGTGTGTTTTTCATGTCCATGGAAATTGGAAACTTGATTTGGGCCTTATGGTGGATTGGTTCAAGTAAAGTGTCACGTTTAACCAAGCCAGTATATTAAAAAATGGTATCAGACCCCTCTTGTTATTAGAGTAGTAAAGTTATTATGGAGTTAGGAATATCATAGCTCGGGAGGCAGGTGTGAGAGAGTGTATAACTAGCTCTACTTCACGCTGAACCTTGAGTTACCATGGGTGGTTTGGATTTATGTCTTGGATTTGAGCCCAGTTTTGTTTTTTTATGAGATTTGATATTTTTTGATTATTAGTTTTTAGTTTTAGGATGAAACTATATATCATTTTGAGAAATTTTGAGTATCAGTGTGAAATAGGGGAGTAAAACTGAGGCGCATGTTTTAGGTACATAATTAGTAGAAACCATGTAGAACCTATGTGACCAGGTCAACAATCCATGCAATTCCAATATTCATGGTTGTTATATGGTTTTTCAGACTGTGTGAGCAAACTATGTGCACTAGGGAAATTATTAAATTTTTAATGTTTTTACCCCTTATGTATTTTCAATTATTGAGATTGTTGTTATTACTCATTTAAGTGTAATTGAATGGATTTTTTGATTATATTGATTATTTTGGAATTTGAATTTGGTATTAATTATGTTTTATTTCATTTTTTAAAAACCATGCCTCCCAAAATGACTCATAGGAATTAGTTATAGGAATATAAGGAGAATACATTATAGGACAATCCTCTTGAGGAAGGGTCTGATCAGAGGTTTTGGGACTTGATCATGTTGTCTAAGCTCCATGAAGATATTTATTAGACTAATTTCAAGTAGATGTTCAACAAGAAATTTTATCCCAAGAATTTAATAGTGGAAAAAGATAATGAGTTCATGAAACTCAAGCATAAAGACCACCTTGTTATGTAATATGCCACTCAATTTATCAATCTGGTTTATCTTTCACCCGATCTTTTCATGAAAAATTATTTTAAGGCACATAGGTTTGAAATAGGTTTAAAACAAGAAATTAGATCGAGGATCATTATTATTTTTCTTCTGACCTATGCATATGTAATGTAAAATTTAGTGTTGGTTGAGGTGGACCTGGACAGTTTGATTGGTATTCGTGGTACCCTTATTACAACATGAGGTAGTCAGAGATCTTATTTAGGTCAAAATAAAAATCATGATGAGGCTCATTGAGGTATTAATGGAAATGTGAATCATAATAACTTTTCTTATGGTCCATCTTATGAGTGGAATACTGTAGTATTCTATGAATGAAAGAAGAAAAAACATAGCAAGAAAGTCTTCCAGGAGGCTATGAGGACTTTCCATTTGTGTGGAAACTTGGATCATCTACAATTTTATTATAGGTCCACTTATTAAGGTATTAGGGTGGTTTATTTTCATACAGATGGTTCTTAGGTGTATTTAGATGGATTGAAAGGGATGGGGTCTTACCCTTAGGTGAAATAAGTCTTATATCCAATAAGGAAGACTCAGGGTGGGCCCAAATATTAGTGTTTATACATGGTAGATCCTATTATGAAGGATTCAGAGGTTGGTCTAGTGAATTTTCAATGTATTATTTTTATTATTTCATTAAAGGCTATGAATTTTTTTTAAAATAGGTGCATCTCATCCATTAATTTAATTTAAATTGATTAATTCTTTGGGGATGCAATCAGAGTTGATGCTGTATACAATGGATCTTTCTACTCCCTTGGAAAAGAGGAATGTGTAGGGATTTATGTGTCCCAAGTCCTATGTTATTCATGTGGTACTTATTCATCCTTGGCGTAGAATTTTTTGATCTTATAATTGGTGTAGAATAAATAATCATCTTAAAACCCCAGATTGACTATTATCATCATAGAGTTTAATTTCTCTCTACTAATGGGAACAACCATGTCTTTCCAGGTGAGTGAGATCCTAGGTTATGGAGAGAAGGAAAAATTATCACAAATATCAGAGTGATTTCATGAAATTTTCATAGTTTTCCCTTCAATACTACTAAGAATAGTTTAGTTGGTCATCTTACAGTGGTGGTAGATAGGTATACTGAGGTATTTTCTGATGACTTTTCAGGGTTTCTACCCCAGTGGGTGGTAGAGTTCTCTATTGAATTACTTACAAAGATATTACCCATAGCTTTACTATATTACTTGATGGATCCTGCTGATCTAAAGAAGTTAAAGAATCTATTAGAGGATCTCAAAGGAAATATATTTATTTAAATGAGTGTGTTACAATGGGAATAACTAGTTCTATTTTCAAAAAAGGTAGATAAAAGTCTCTAAATATGCATCAATTAATAGAAAATAAACCTTGTGAAAATAAAGAATAAATACTCATTTCCTAGAATTAATGATCTCTATGAACAGGTTAGGGGATCCCTATTTTATTCAATGATTGATCTGAGATCTACATACCATTAGTTGAGGGTTCTGTAAATGAATGTTCCTAAAATTACTTTCAGGAGAAGGTATGTGCATTATGGGTATTTGGTTATTCCATTCAGACTTATAAACACTGCTATAGTTTACATGAATTTTATGAATTATAACTTCCATTGTTATCTGGATTATTTAATTTCGGTGTTCATGGATGATATCTTAGTATACTCTAAGTCGAGGGAAGAACATGTGGCCTATATAGTCATTGTCCTAAAAACCTTTAAAGAGAACCACATGTTTTTAATCCCTCTAAATTTCATTTATGGATTCAGGAAGTAATATTTTTAGGCTATGTAATATCTAATAAAGGAATATCAGTAGATCCTAATAAGATCCAAGAGGTGATGTCTTGGGAGCATCCCAATAAGGTGTTTGAGGTGAAGAGATTCCAAGGACTATGCAGATATTAAATATGACTTGTTTAAGGATTTTCCATATTGGATTCATCCATTATATATTTGAACAAAAAGTGGGTGAAGTTAGAATAGGACAAGAAGTGTCATAGGTCTTTTGAGGAGCTAATAGTGAGGTTGACTTCAACTCAAGTTCTAATTCTACCTAATCCAAGTTAGGGTTATGTTGTGTATTGTGATGCTTTGGGTTCAAGATTGGGTTGGATGCTAATGCATCTTAAACATGTGATGGAATATGGACATATCTAGATATTCCATCAAGAGAATAATTACCCCATTAAAGACCTCGAGTTAGAAGTTGTAATTCGTGATTCGAATATGTGGCAATACTATCTTTTCAAGGAAAAATTTATAGTGTATTTAGACCATTAGATCCTGGAATATATTTTCACCTATAGGGATCTGAACCTTTAACAGAGATATTGGGTGGAGTATCACCAAACTATGGAATTTTTTATAGCTTATATCCTCATAAATGGTAATGTGGTAGCGGACGCCTTGAGTAGGAAACTACCAACCTAGAAAGTGTGGGAATCAGAGGATGAATGGAACTTGATAGGGTTATTCGCTAAGATGTAGTTGGATATGGAAGAGGAGGTTGAGTAAGTGCTTTTGGATTATGTAAACTTTATGCCTTCCTTAGATGATCAGATTTAGATTTTCTAGGTTAATGATTTTAATTGAAAGTGTTTTAGTATCATTCTAAATGGTGGGAAAACCTTGATTTATTGTTCTCAGTATCCCAAGGGTTCTCTTTTGTTTTGAAAGAGGAATGTAATTATCGCATCATTGAGGTAGGGGCTGATGGAGGGTGGGAAAATATCTAGCTGGATCATTCAATCCAAGTATTCCAAGATGTTATATGATTTTAGACATTAGTTTTAGTGTCAAAGTATGATTTTTTAGTTATTTATTTCATATCTTAGTGTATCACATGTTAGATGATTAATGCTGAGCATTAGAGACCTGCTAGTTTATTATAGCCTCATCCCATTCTGTTATAGAAGATAGATGAGATCCCAATGGAATTCATGACCAGCTTACCTCAGAATATGAGTGAGAAAAATTCTATTTGGGTGGTTATTTATCAGTTAACTAAATCAAACAACTTCCTTTCTATTAAAGAGTAGACAAATTTAGAGAATCACATTAACCTTTATGTCCAAGAGATGTTGAGACTCCATGGTGTGACTTCAACCATTGTTTCTAATCGAGAACCTCACATGAATTCATGGTTTTTGATTATTATTCAAGAGAATATGGAATCTGAGCTAAATTTGAGCATATTTTACCACCCTCAAATAGTTAGTTATACTGAGTGGGCCATCCAGATTCTTGAGGATATTCTTTGAGAGTGTGTTCTTGACTTTGGAAGTTCTTGGGAGAAACATTTATTATTGATCGAGTTTTCGTATAAAAATAGTTATCAATATTTTATTAATATGGATCCATTTAATGCTCTATATAGAAAACTATGTTAATCTCCTCTATGTTATATATAATTTGGTGATCACTCCTTACTTGGGCTAAGTATCATTTAGGAGATTATAGAGAAGATGAAGTGGATTTATAGGTTGTTGGTGATAGTTTAGATTCATCAGAAATATTATGCAGACCTTTGATTTCATCAATTGAAGTTTTTGGTTGATGATTGGGTTTTTTAATGGGCTTATCCTTAGTTAGGACACCATCGATTTGGGATACCGAGTAATCTGGAACCATGATATATCAGGTTATTTTGGATTTTATAGAATATCAGGAATGTGGAATATCAATTGGATTTACCACCTTGATTTATGTTTATTCATAAAGTGTTCTATGTTTCATAGATGAAGAAATACCATCTAGACCAATCCCATGTGATTGTCTAGGAGGATATGAAGGTGTATCCTGATACCTCTATTTTTGAGTATCGAGTTCATATCATGGATTTTTAGAATAAGTTGTTGTATGGTAATTTGATCCCCATGATCCATGTATTACAGAGGAGTGTCCAGGATAACCATGATATGTGGTAGCATAAAGCATTTTTGAGGGAGTAGTGGCATCATCTTTTCAAAGATTCAAAACATTGAGTATTTTTTGGGGGAATAAAGTGGCATGGTGGGGGAAATTATGACACCCTCCAGGCCATTGGAATGTTTTATTTTGAGTATTTAGTATCATTTCATTTAATTTGGAGTTTTTAGGATTCAAGGGTTGAAAATATAGATTTTTTGAAAAATAGACTAGAGTGCATGGTTAGAGAAATATTAATACTAACTATACTCATAGTTATTCAATAGGGGGGTGAGAGATTAAAGTGCTATTTTCAGGGTTATTTTATGGATTTTACAAATATCCTACTTGTTTTGTGAAGGGGGAGTGTCCCTAGTTATCACACATTTTTGAAACCACATGGTCTATCCAGTTTACTAAAAATTGTGAATTGACTTATTTTTCCTTGATGCTTTTTAACCCTCTTTCTACTCTTTATTCTCCCACTCATTCAAACCACCCCCTCCAGTGGATAACCCTCTTATCTCTTGTTCCCTTAGTATTCTTCCTCCACCCTTGTTGAATTAGGTAATTCTTATTTTCTCTTGATTCCCTGCTCCTCTTCCAACGTTCTTCCCTATTGTACCCATTTAATTCCATCACTATAACCCTAATGTCTATAGAAGTCCAAACCTAGGGTTTAGGTTGGGGTTTTAATGAATTTTAATGGGTTTTAGGTTAGTGATGATCTATTTCTTCTATTCCTAGTGGGTTCAAGTTAAGGCGATTAATTCCATTGTGGTTGAGGTATGTGTCTCTATATAACTTGACTTTTCCTTTATCATACCTAAAATTATTGATATTTTACTTGGTTTATTTTATTAAATATTCATGAAAGTATTTATTTAGGGATTATATGTGTGATTAAATTTCTATTTTTTTTTGATTTATCATGAATGGTGGTTTATATTGGATTTCAATTTTAAAAATATATTTATTCCTTCAAGGTGTTTTCTAAAATGTTTAAAAAATGATTCCTTACTTCCAAATGATTTTTCAAATAGGGGTTTGAAATAAAATTTGATTTCAATTTATATTATTTATTATGGGATTTTATTTTGTATATTAGATATTTATTTATTTTGGGATTTGATTATCCTGGAACATAGGAGACTATAGGTACGGATTGTTTCAATTTATATTCTTGATTTGGTTCATTTATTTTTTATCTTCAATATTTATCTTGGGATTTTATTATCCTTTGAACTTGGATTATTTAAATAAACCAAAAGTTTTCAAATAGAAATGTTTTAAAAAATGGAAAGGTATTTCAAAATGGATTTTAAACTTGGACTAATAGGTTTCATTGTGAAAAGTGTTATGTATATTCAATGTGGCATCCTTTTGAGATTTTAATGATACCTTAAATATGCCATTGAGAGTATATGGACTTGGTTTTATAGTATATTAATAAAGGAAAGGGGACCATGAATTTTGGAAGATCTTCCTGATTCACTTCATCCTTCTCCAATGTCATAATGATGGTGACCGTGGGCCATGAGGAGTTGGGATCATGTGGAGTGTTTTGGGATCCTCAGTGATTTTGGGTTATAATGTATCATCCCCACTAACCTTGACCTCATTTTAGTGTTGTTTTATATATATGAAATTGGTTATCATTTTTTATGTTGATGTTGTGATGTTTATGAGTTATAGATCATTTTCGCTACTACCTATACTCTATTTTTCTATTTTTATATTCCAAGACTATTAATTTATTGGTGTGAACATCCCACTTACGGATTGGTTATGTTGGATTTTTTAGAGAAATAATTGTATTGTGATTATTGTATTTTGAGTGTGAAACCATTTCCAAAGGTTATATTTTGATACCCTAGTTCTTTTCGATAGCTCCTAGTGATTAAGAATGTGCTTTGGATCTTATGGAAGAGTGGTCTGAGTGACATTTTAGGTTGAACCAATCTGGTTCATTGTATTTTGAGTTTCCTTTTAACTTGGTTTTCAAAAGAGAATTGAATTACCTTTGAAATGTTATTTTTAAGTGAAGGTATTTAGAAATGGGTTTTAAAAGAAAAAAATTGATTCACGTGAAATTTTTTAGAATGGGATTTCAAAATAAAGTGTTGATTTTTAAAGGAGGTTTGATTTTATATTTTAGGTTAGTGACTAGAATGAGTAAATTTGACATAGTTTCTAATTTTAACATGATTTTAAAATGTGGTTTTTACTTTTATTTTAAAGGAAAACAAGGTTTATTTTTTGTGGTAAATGATTTAGACTGATTGACCATAAGAGGGACATGCTCTATTTTTCTAATGCTTATATACTTTTGTGAGATCCTTGATTTATTTTTTTCCTCATTTCTATTATCTATTGTATGATTATTCATGAAAATATAGGATCTCTTTACGAACCATCCATTCAGTGATAGTTTGGTCAGTGGGTTTGGAAAAATTAATATGTCTCCTTTTGGATTTAGTTACATAGGAACATTGAGATACCACTTTAGTATATGATTTAGTCTAGTAATATTGAGTTACCCCAACCACTTGTACTGAGACTTGGGTTTTTTTGAGGGTATGAAAAAACCAAAAAATCAAAAAACCCATTGTGTTTTTGTGTGTGAACTATATTCTAGTTAAATTTTGTGAGCTTCCAAAACATTTATTTTTGGAAGGACACTTGTAAAACCAGGATAGAGTAGTTTAAATTCATCATGTAAAGTCCATTTCTTGAAAAAAAACATCAGAATAAACATCCAATCATTGACTAAGTGATATAGGAGGAGTTCTTGATGCAACATGAATGTTTTGGAGGATGTGGTGAAGTGGACATCCAATTGATTTTGGTGGAGGACTTGGTGTTTCGAAGGTTATGTTAGATTAATAAAAAGGGATGTATAAGATTAATATAAAATAAAAGGATTATATATTTTCTATCACTAAGTGTATAATCCGAATAATGAGGTTTCAAAAGCTATTTTGTGAATGCAGGGGAAGTGATGTAGAATACAAAGATTGACTTTTCACTAAATTATTTAGTTAAATTGATGGATGTCAGATGGTTTTTTAACTGAGTTGATGGATATATACAAATATTATAAGGTAGTGTAACTGATGGGAACCACTGGTTACTATAGTGAACCTCTAAAAACAGAGGGTTATAACTCACTTTTTCGATATGAAAAGATTGAGTGAGAGAAAATTCAAAAGAGGGTGGAGTGGAATCCATCCATATGGGGGGAATTCGATACAGAGAGATTGTGGTGGGAGTTTATCATGTAGAGAATTTATAGGAGGTTCTTTCATTTTCAAGTCGGGATCTAGATTATAGTCCCTTATAACATGAGTCAGGTAATGTTCCTGAACAAGAATCTCTTGTAACTCAGTTTCTATCATTAAAAATATATGTAGTATGTCCTCAATTGGATTGTGGATTCATCTGAACCATAATATTCATGCGTTTATTACACTTCTTCAAAATATCACGTGTTTGTTATTTTTTTCACTATTTATGAAAAATATTATCTAAGAGCATAAAGTTATAAAAACTAAATTTAATTTAATATAAACACAATGTTAAGGGTTCTTGGTCTTCCAAGTTGCAGATGTTGAATTCACAGGGTTGTGTCATAGAACTTTGGACCCTTTCTAGAGACTTGTTTTATAAATTAAGGTTTGCGTTGAAGTTCGATGGTGAAAGTTTAGGATTTTGGAGGATTCTAGTTCTACTACTCCTCGAGAATCCATATGTTCTATTTATGGATATCCAAATAAAAGTGACGTGTTTAATAGAGAGGGAAACCATAATAGGAAAACACACAATGTTTTTTTTTTGAAATATGTATCCTATAGAAGCAGAACATGACCCAATTGGAGGTTTTTATGGTAAATTCAATATAAACATCTCATATTGTTTAAAGTGGAGGAATAATGAGTTGATGTGATTTGGCTGGTTCCCGATTCCACATCTAGAAATATGGAAGGAATGGTTTTGGTAGGAAACTGTTGGGACTGAAAGGTATGTTTTAAAAAGTAATTTGAGAAGGTTCTATAAATCCCATTTTTGAGCAGGTGTGGATATTTTTTCAACGAAGTGTTAACTATCCCACTTGAGTCATGTTTATTTTTCTAGGGTTTATTAAATAATGTTTGAGAAGGCTATAAAGTGTTTGTTTTTAAAGTATTTGGTTGAGTGGTAATTGTGATCATTGAAAATGGTTGTGGTTCTATTTGGTTCCCATATATAGGCTTGTAGGGATATAAGGAGTATATAATTCTCCCATATCAAATAGGTATCAGGTTTCTAGGAAAATTATTTTAGATGGAATGGGATTCATGTGATAGAGATCATGGTTTTGGAAAAGTGAAATAAATGGACTTTGTTTCCTAATGGGTTTTTGTAAGGATAATTCATGTTAGAAAAATAGACTTCTAGAATAGTGGGATATATGGAATGGTTTCTTGATCACATGCATTGATAGAAAGGGGTGAACACACTTTTATTTTGATAAATTACATTATAGAACTTAATGTATGGAGTGTAGAAAGTATGTAGAGAATCAATATTTCATCAAAAGTTTTTACTAAGATGTCATATGGCATGTTCTTAAAATGATTGTACAAGATATTTGGGTGTGGTTAAACATGTGTCTTATATTTTGGATCAATATTTTTATATTTAGATTTAGTTCAAGATATTTCAATGTCACTTAATGTTTAGAATGGTTGGTTTTTTGTTCAATCACCTACAAACTCTTTAAGAAGTAAACCATGGCCACATTGATTATTAAAAAGGGCCAACCCTAAGTTTAGGGTGTATTTATTTTTAAGGTTTTAGTGATGAAGAAATTGGAATTCCAATATCTAGAATAGGATATTATAGAAGGTTATTAGAGTTTCAGAATTCCCTATGTAATTATGGTGAACCTTGAATGGTTCAAAACCAGGTTGTGATGTAGTAGGAGAAAATAACCATGCTTTCCTTAGTTTCACTGATAAATGGGGATTTTGTTCCATGATGTTTTAGTGGATGTATGGTTTGATGATATTAGAATCTTCATAATATGTTTTGGATATAGGTAGATTTCAATGGTATTTATAGAGTCTTATATACTTGAAAGCTCTTGGATTACCAAATATTGGTGGTAGAGTTTTATGAATATAGGATTTTGGAAGGAGTAGGGATATGGACATGGTACATGATAATGTCATGTTTATGGGACTTCAAAAAATTTAAATTTTTCTCTAGCCTATTTTCTTTTTAAAAATTCCATGGATCCATTCATATGGTATTGTGGTTTTATATAATGAGTGGTTAGAGTCTATAAGTATAGGGTGGATTTGTATTAGTGGGGATTGGATGATCACAAGCATGAAGAAGGACCATGAAAACACTGAAAAAGAGAGGATAATGGAAGATAATATTCAGAATATGGTTGGTGGACTTTAGTGAAAACCTTGAGAATAGTATTTTAGTGAAAAAATGTTAAACTTAACACATGAAAACAGTTCTCAAGTGGGATATTGTTGAGTTTTTTATGAGAAATATTTTTTGGATAAGTTGTTGGAACTTTTGGAACTTTTATTTCTATAAGTACATTTATAGAAGTAGTATGGAGAAATTCTCCCTCACCAAGTAAATTCTGGGTATAATCTAGTGATAGTGGAAGAAACATCTCATTCTAGATGAAGTAAAGTAGGATGATTTTTGGATGTGGCATGGATCTTTTAGAGGAAGTGGTGAAGTCAGTATTCAATTGAATCTGGTGGAGGATATATAAGATTAAACTAATCTTTCATAGGATTGGTATTAGTATTTAAAATTATACATCAGATTAATCTAAAGGATTATGTAAGATTAATCTAGAAAAAGAGGATGATCCATATAATATCATACAGTGCAGAAGTTTAAAGATTCAATTTTGAAATTAATCATGTTAATGTAAGATAAGTGATAGAGAATACAGAGCTTTAATTTTCACAAGATGGTTTAGTTGATATGGTGGATCTTAGTTAGTTTCATTGACCAAATATAGTGATGTTTGTGAAATTCAGAATGTGGTGTAACCAATAGTATCTAATGGTATCTTTGGAGCACTTCTATAAAGTGAGGGTGCTAGATCACTTGTTTTATGTGACTGGATCGAGTGGGAGAAAAATAAGAATTGGGTGGTTTGATGTTCTTCCCCATGGGGGGAATTCCCCATACTTTACTTATAGTGGGAGTTCATAATGTAGAGTGTTTCCAAGAGGTTATTTAGTTTTTCATGTGTTTGTTCTTTCTCATTCACTATTTATGGAAGATCTTATAAAAAATTATAAAGTTATCAGAACTATATTTAAGTGAGTATCAACATGGTTTCTAGGTTTCTTGGTCTTCCTAGTTCTTGATGTTGAATTTTCATGGGTGTTTTGTGACACTTTAGACCTTTCTAAGAGCCCTGTTCTTCAAATTGAGGTCCAGAAGTTAGCTTTCATTCATAACATGTGGTGGTTTCAATTTTTTGGGTTTTAATTCCTTAGCTGTGGTATGGGACACATGGTATTTCGATGGATGTGATAGGGAAAAATTCCCCAACAAGTGGTATTCGAGCACTGATGTTGTTCCAGTGCATATTAGAGTAGGTTCTTGTTTTGGTTTCTTGTTTATAAAAACAAACTCAACCCAATCAGACTCACCCAAAAATCCCTAAAACCACTAAACTACCTTAGATAAGGTGGGTTATTTTTTTTTATTGAGTATGTTTAGGTTAGGAAGTATGGTCATTATTTTTTTAGTGTAGTTGACCCAACCTATGCACACTAAGTATAAAGTATTTTATAAGCTCATGTTTTGCCTTTTTATTTATAAAATTTAATTAGGTTTAATTACAGTTGGACATGAAAAATATTATTTTTAAATGATTAGTGTTAAATATAGTGTTGTTAAAAAATTATTACTTTTATAGTATGTTATTTAAAATAATTATTAATATTAAAATGTTATTGATTTTTATATGTTATTTTTTATGTAATTTTATGGATTATTATAAATTTTTTCCAACCCAAACTGATCCAACCTTTAAACTGCCTCGTCCCACCATGTTGAGTTTTATAGAAAAGTTCCAATTGGAGTGTTGAATTTGGGTTATTTTTTTCACCTACCAAATAATGGTCAGATGAGATTTATCTTTAAACCAAAGTGACCCACCCATTTACACACCATTTGGTTTAGTGGGATTTTTTAAGATCATCAATGAATAGATTTTGGGTAGTATTGACATTCCTAATGAGTGCTACCTCCTTAGTTCCTTATAGGAGATCCTCATGGATGAAAATAGTGGTTGAGGCAAGAGACAATACCTTTTATATTTTTATTGATGGTTGGACTTAGTTCCTTATAAGAGATCCTCTATGGATGCCTTGGCATGTTGCTATATAATTGACTTGTACTTTAAGTGGTTATTAATTACAACACTAAGAAAGTGTCTTAGAGGGTCACACACTAAGTGTATTCACAATCTTAGTTAAACTTAGTATTAAATTTAATAAGTTAGAATAAATATTATTTATTCAGGTTTTGATTGATCTCTATGATTTAATCACATGTTTTTAAAATACTAAGTGAATAAAATAATAATAATAAATATTTATTTTCAAGGTTTTATGAATATAATATTTTTTATATTTATCGATGAATAATACAATGATATTTATTTATTAAACAAATAGTCATTATTCAAGGATCAGTAAATATTGAGGAGGAAAAGAGGACCCGGTTTAATAGTTTGATTGAAAATAATATAAATGATATTTATTTATTCTTAGGTGATTCGCATGTCAAGTGAATAATAATTATATTATTATTATGACATGGGGTTCACTAAAAAGTAAGGAATTAAAAAGGGGCTCATGTTCTAATTGAAAACCATAGACCTACCTTTATAAATATCTAATTACACCACTTTCCTAATAGAGACTTATTTTACCCAATAAAAAGAGATAATATCTCTCAATCCCTATAGATAATTCTAGAGATCAAAAAGTGTGATCACTCCTCCTTTTCTCTCAATCCGTCAAGAGACCATCAAGAGTTCTTCATCCTAATAGAATAATTTTATTAAAATCAAACATGAATGATGAAAGTTATCAAGATCAGCTGTGCTAGAACCTAGTGATTATAAGATGACATTCCAAGATTGTGGTTCACATGTAGACTATCGATACAAGGATTATTAACTTAGATCCTTCAGTGAAATGATGGTGTAACAAGATCAAATATACTAAATCATCAATAAAGGAAGAATTACAAGTTTAGGTAATTCTATATCATCACATAAATTATTTATAAATTTCATGTGAATATCCTGTTATTATAGTTATAACATTTAATCAAGTCAATTAATCTACGATTTTCATTGGTCATGATGTCAATCATTATGTAAAAAACAATTATTCATAAGTTAAGACTAAAAAAGTTTAGTTTTCATTCCATACAAGCACTTACACTATGCCCGAAACCTAAAATTGGTATCAGAGAAGTCATATGTTTAATTTATAATTATTTTTTGATCATTTATTGTTTACATTCATTTTAGATTTATTTTACTTCAGATCAATTCATTCTTGAAATTTAAAAAAATCATATTTTATTCCCTTTCTTTATTATCATTAAAAAAACTAATAGACAATTAAAATTAAAAATAAGAAAAATATGAAAATGCCATCTAAAGATAAAAAATTTTATTTTTGGGAAACATAAGAATACACAACATGTAACCTGAAACCACACATCATATACCAATGTATCTCATCTATATCTTGTGATAAAATATGATCAGTGTGAGGAAATCAGATCAGTAATCTGAAAAAAATAGATCAATTTATAGATCCAGATAGTCTGGTATACCGTTTAAAGAAAAACACACCATGTAACATTCTTACATGGAGTTTCATACCCATGTCTTCATAATGGAGAAAAAATAGGTCTAATAATGTCCTGTATATGCTACATGACACGGTGAATCAAAAACTATTCAACATCAATGTCACACATCGTATAAGAACACCACACAATATCTATTGTAAACACATATGTGGAAAGGAAACACACCCAGTCCCCAAGGTGTGTTATGTAGACATAGGAAAAAAGACCTCATTCCATGTAACCCAATACACGCCATGTAGTTTTATACAAATTGTGCACTCAATTTGATTTGTAGAGAATAATTGATTATGTAATTAAACCTATTCACACATGTTTCATGTGTTGTTTACCTAAAAATAAATTCCATTTCATAGGATTTATAATTATATATTGAATTAATTTCCATGTTAAATTCTAAAACTACAAGTTATGTATGGTATTTTATTATAGTGTATTTTACACACATCAAGAGAATCACATGTAGTGTAATAAACATGTGCTCTATGTGTCATTTTTTTAACAGTACACACCATGTAATTACCTGTCAGTCAATATGTGTTGGATCCTAAGGTAATTCATAGGAAAAAGGATCATGTTAGGTATTTTGGGAGAGTAAATGTCATTTTATCCAAGTAAACTTATGTAATTCATTAATTTTTAAATGAAATTAATTTATTTAATTTGTTTAAGATTATGGATGATGTTAATTAAAGGATTCTTAGATGGTATTAATATAAATTGAAGTAATTGGATTAATTTGTGGTTTGTTATCTTTCTTAAAGAATGAATTGAATTAATTGATAAGTAAATTAAAAATCATTTAATGTTATGTGGATGATGATGAGATTATCATATCCCTACATGTGATTGGTTTATTTTAATTTATTATGATTAAATTAAAATTTATGGACTACATGTCATCCCATCATCCTTATTACATAAGTTCTTGCATTCCCACAATTTATTTTATGTAAACCCCATTTATCTAATCCATTAGATCCCCTCACTTGCGTGTGAGTAAAAGATTATGTAAGGATGGAGCTCCAAGGTGAGTGGAGGTGATCTGAGTATAAGAGCCACATAAAATACAATTGAGGAAATATATAGGATCCAATGTGGAATTCCACAACACAAATTGTAACGTTGTGACCTTAGTTACCCAGATTTGGTGCATTATTACATAAAATTGGCATGATACAAATAATCATGTCCCGAAAGACCGATCAGTTTAGTAGCCTTAGAAGTACTAGATACATTCATAAGTTTTACATTACATCATGAAATAAAACATCAACAACATTTTTTCCCATTTTGAACACACTTATATCCTTAGCCTATCCCTATAGGTCAACCATAAAATACTTCTTCACATCCTGGGAAAAATAAAACATAGGAAGGGGTGATTTCAAATGCTCAGTAAGGATAACAATATAGCAGAAACTTTCATAAATAAGCATAAACATTTAAGGCAATGTATAAGACTAAAAAAAGCCTTTTGAACTTAAACTTCAGCATAATATGGAAAAGATAAAATCAAATAATTACATTTACTTATTCAAATGTATATTCTACTAGTTGAATAATCACATGAAATATCAATATCCACCATCATAAGATGGAATGCATAATGCCAAACTTCATAACCACATAGTCAAGGCCTTGTGCCAAGACTACAAATAAGCTTTTACAAAGGACTTGTTCCAAGATACTAGTTTGTCTCATGAGACCTACCGATTCATCGAGGAGCTATATCAGACTCCACCCGTCACTTACTAATTCCAATGCATTACTCATTTGAAAAGGTTTAAAAATAACATAAACATTCATATTAAAACTAGAATAAAAAATATCAATACTTTATCCATAAACCATGAATGGTGTAAAAATAACACATCCACAGTCAAACATATCACAAAACCTTCAATACAATATGGAAGTTCTTTATCATAACAAATCAACTTCAAACAAGCTTAAAAACCATCAAAGGATGTTGACATAGATGAAATCAAAACTTTTTTTAGAGAAATATCTCTTTATATTTTGAAATCATTTAAAAGTAATATAATTATAAAAGAAAACATTTATTTTGAAAATATTATTATAAGATTTTATGGGAAGCTTTGAAGATGATATAACAGTAGAAAATAGCCACACCCACCGTATAAGTTAAAAAAATACATTCTTACCTTAATTTTGTCGAAAAGGTCATAAAGTACCTTGTTTGGAAAATGACGGAAAGATTCATTTCAAAAAATATATGGTCAAATAAGGGTATAAATTAATTTAACCCATAGTATAGTAAATAGTAAAAATGTTTTGAATTACATTTTTAAGAAAACATGGATGTGGATGATAAAGAGGTCCTAGTAGATACTTACGTAAAAACAACCACAGATAATAAAGAGATTGTGAAATTAACCCTTACCTTGTACTTTTACTTGGTAGAGGGTATGTTAACCTCCTGTATAATAGTTAAATCATTGTTATTATATTATACAAAAACTATATACATAAATATGATATCATATATGATCCTCTAATATTTCTTTGTTAATAATATTTTAGTAATATCATTGTTTTGGGTGTTAACTGATTCATTTTCCTTTATATGATTGGTTACATAAGCCATGTTCTTTATGGATATGATGTATTTGATTCATATAAAAAATGATATTATGTTCATAAAAATTATTTTTAATAATAAAATGAAAATTATTCTTGAATGATTATGATGGGGAATTAATCTCGTCGCGTTCGTGGAGACGGTAATCCGTATGTACACATGAGCGAAAATATCATTATATTGATGGTGAAATAGTATGTAATTGGATGATATATCATATATAAAAAATCATTAAAATGTTATATTTATTATTTACATTAGTTATATTCATTATTATACCCATCCAAAATAATTAAGTGTTTGAATAACAAACTACACCACGACGTGGAGACGGTAAGCCGTGCGTATGCACATATGGTGACTTTGTTATTCATATGATGGATATAATAATGAATCTAGATGGAACATTTTAATAACATCAAATTATATAGAAGATACTGGAGTTATTATTTTTGAATGGAAACAACAAATAAAGAGGAAGTGGAAGAAGAAAAGAATGTGAAAGAGGTGATGAAATATTTACCTCTTCTTCAGGTTCTTCCTTTTGATTTGATCAAAAGGACTAATTAGGTTAGATTTATGACCAAAGAAAGGACTCAAGGATTAAGGGAGGAATGTTGGGAGGATATTTGGGTAGGTTTTGTCTGATCCAAAAGGCTTTGGAGGTGTGAAATTATGAGAAGGGGAAGTGGTCTTTTATAAGAGAGGTGGGGGTCACTTTAGGAAAAGCGTGAAATATTATTTTATAATAAAATAATTATCAGTTTATATTGGATCCAAAATGAATTATTTAGAGGATAATGTGGGTATGAGTCAAAAAAATCTCAAACAATAGGTTTTAGACAGTTTTAGGTCATTATATTAACCTTATCTTTTAGATTTAACTCTTAGTTTAATAGTTTGACATTTACCATGTCTCTTTGTATTTTTATATTATATGGTCAATAAACTTACTATAACAAGACAAGAGAATCTCCTGTGGTTCATTATTAATATATATAACCTTATATAAGTCATTTTTCTGAACCTTATATTTTTATGAATTTTATATCAATTAATAATATAATATTTGTTTTAAAAACTCAATTATGTCAATTTTGACATTATTTAGTATTTTTTTAAGCCATAAAAACTTTATAACTTAGAATAAAATTTATTTAACCAACCATAAAATGTCATATTAACCTATAAAATTAGTGGAATTCATCAGAAGTGTCAATTTACATTTATTTGGATATTTATAATATCAATTATTTTAACATTTCATTAATAAGGTAATTGCTGCATCATTATTGTGTCATAAATAAATTAAAATATTTAATGTATAAAAATTAAAAATAAAACACCATTATTTATGAAATATTTTTAGCTTTCTAATGAATATTTATAGTCAAATTTATATTGTTCATATTCTAATATTAAAAATGGTTTAGTTATTAAACTTTGAATTTAACTCTTTTAGCTCTTCTTTAAATAAAATAATAATAAATGTCTTAATCTAATCCAAGTGGACCAAAGAGGATCATATTTTATTCCTAAGGTTGTTTATGGTCAAATTATACTTATCTAGTAGAATTAGGAAATGTTTTTGAAATGAAGTCCATTTTGAAAGATTAAATTTATGAAATTTCAAAAATGGGTATTACTATTCATAACGTCTAGTTTGATTGGTTGTGGTGTGTTTGAACTAGAAGTTGCGTACAACACAAGCTATTGTATTAATAAAATGGAAACGTACTGTGGAATCTTAGGGTGTTACATTCTCCCCTCCTTAAAATAATTTTTTCATTGAAATTTCTAGAATACTACTGCATAAAAAGATTCGGGTGGTTCTTCATCATAAGTTCCCCTGGTTCCCAAGTTGCCTCTTCCATCTTATGATTTCTCCATAGAAATTTTACCAGAAGATTCATTTGGTTTCTCAACACCTGTTCTCTAGTATCAATAATTTTGATAGGCTCTTCATAATAATACAAATCAGGTTCCAGTTCAATTTCCTCATAGGTGAGTACATGCATTAGGTCTGGCATATATTTTTTCAATAGTGATACGTGGAACACATCATGAACTTTGGAGAGACTTGGAGGCATTTCCAAAAGATAAGCTACAACTCCAATTCATTCTATAATTTCTAATGGACTGATGTACCTGGGACTCAATTTACCCTTCTTACTGAAATGTATAACACCCTTCCATGGAGATACCTTCAAGAAAACATGGTCTCCTACTTGAAATTTTTAATCCTTCCTTCGGTTATCGGCATAGTTGATGTGGGTTTGGATAACCTTCATCTTTCCATTATTTCCTCAGCAAGTTCTGGAGCTACAAGTTTTCTTTCACCAACATCATCCCAACAAGTTGGTGTGCGACATCTCTTTCCATATAACTCTTCATATGGTTTCATCTGAAAACTTGAATGTAAGCTATTGTTATATGAAAATTCTACCATGGGTAAATATTGATCCCGCATACCTTGAAAGTCATGTGAGAAAGATCTCAATGTGTCTTCTAAGGTTTGAATAGTCTGTTCTGATTTTCCATCAGTTTGAGGGTGGTAGGCAGTGCTCAGATGAAGTTCAGTATCCAGGGACTTCTGGAGACTTTTCCAGAATCTTGATGTAAAAAGGGGATCAAAATAAGAAAAAATCTATAGGGGTAATCCATGAAGTCTTACAACTTCATTAATATATAGTATTACCATACGTTCAAGTGGAAAATCTTCTCTTATGGAAAGAAAATGTGATGACTTGGTAAGACGATCAACAATGACCTATATTTCATCATTCCTTCTAGGAGTCTTTGGTATCCCCATGAAAAATTCCCTCATAATATTATCCCATTTCCACTTAGGTACGGGAAGAGGTTTCATGACTCATCCAGGTTTTTTCCTTCCAACTTTCACTTGTTGACAAACCATACATCTTGACACAAAATCAGAAATCTCCCTCTTCATGTTGTCCCACCAAAAATGTTCTTTCAAATCTCTATACATCTTGGTTATCCCAGGGTGTATAGAAAAATTTGAGCTATGAGCATCATCCAACAATTCCCTTTTCAGATCAGGGATGTTAGGAACACAAAGTCTCTTCCCAAATTTCAAAATTCCTTCATATATGAAGTCACTCAATCTACCATCATTCACAGCTTTAATCTTCTTTTGAAACTCCTCATCATCAGTCTGAGAAATCTTTATCCTTTCTAGTAAAGATGTTTTTGCAACCATTTGAAAAATTATTGATGTTTCACCTTCCATGGTTATTCCTATATCAATCTTTACTAGATCCATGAAAATAGGATCCCTTTTAACCCTCATCTGGTTCAAAACTCCATGATCCTTTCTACTCAAAGCATCTTCAACCTTATTTTCCTTCCCCTGGTGGTAGTGTATAGTGAAATCATAATCCTTGAGTAGTTCAAGTCATCATATTTTCCTCATGTTGAGTTCTTTCTATGAGAAAATATACTTCAAACTCTTGTGATCAATATAAATCTCACATTTTTCACCATAGAGATAGTGTCTCCATATCTTCAAAGAAAATATTACATGTTCTAACTCAAGATCATGAGTGGGATAGTTTTTATCATGAATGTTTAGCTGTCGTGACGCATAGGCAATAACTCTATCATTTTTCATAAGGACATAACCAAGTCCTTTATTTGAGGCATCACTATAAATAACAAACCCATTGTTCCCTGATAGTAGAGTCAAGATAGAAGCGTTGACTAATATTCTCTTCAGTTCTTCAAAACATTCTTCACACTTTTTTTTAAACAAATTTAACCCCTTTACGAGTGAGTTTAGTTAATGGGTTAGCCAATTAGGAAACATTCTGGACAAAATGCCGATAATAACTCGCTAAACCAATAAAACTGCATACCTCAGTTATACTCATCGGTGCTGGCCATTCTTGGATTGTCATGGTCTCTAAAGGATCAACAGAGATTCCATCCTTAGAGATAATATGGCCAAGAAAAGAAATATCCTGAATCCATAATTAACACTTGCTAAATTTCCCATGTAATTCATTTCTTCTAAGAGTCCTTAGGATAATGCGCAGGTTATTTTCATGATCTTCATAGATTTTTGAGTATACCAAAATATAATCAATAAATACCTCTACAAAGTCATCAATATATTCCTTGAAAACTATATTCATTATATCCATGAATACAAAGGGTGAATTAGTCAATCTAAAAGGCATAACTATAAACTCATAATGCCCGTACCTAGTTCGAAATGCTATTTTCAGAATGTCTTACTTCTACACACACAACTGATGATATCCAGATCGAAGGTCAATATTTGAAAAATATTGAGCTCCATTATGTTGGTCAAATAAATCATCAATGCGAGGTAGGGGATACTTGTTCTTTATTATTATAGCATTGATTTCTCTATAGTCAATGCACAACCTCATAGATCTGTCTTTCTTTTTAACAAAAAGGATAGGGGCTCCCCATAGAGAAACACTAGGGTGAATAAATCCCTTGTTACTCAATTCCTCCAGTTGTTTCTTTAGTTCCCCTAATTCCACAGTGGTCGTTCTATAAGGGGTATTCGATATGGGCCTTAAACTAGGAATTAAATCGACTGAAAACTCAATTTCTCATTCTAGAGGATGTACAGGTAAATCCTCTAGAAACACATCAACATATTATTGCACAATAGGTATGTCCTCTATTAGAAAATTCTTTTCCTCGCCTATAGTTATTTCATTCTCTTCTTCCCCAATAATTAAATTTAATAGATCTAATAGGGGGGATCTAGATAAGAATTAGGTGGTGATGTTTCTTCTCTAAAGATAAGGTACTCCTTATCATCATCGAAAATTGTAACCTCTTTCTTCTTACAATAAATTTTTGCATCATGGTCTGAAAGCCAATCCATTCTGAGGATTATATCACATTCAATCATGGGTATCACGATGAGATCAACAGATAAATAACATTTATATGCCTTAACAAGAAATTATTCACCAAAATTTGTTGTGATGATAATTCCCTTAGGTGTTTTTACTGATAAATCCCTTGTTAAGTCAAAATTAAAAATATCTAATTTTCTTAGAAAAATGGGAAGATATGAAACAATGCGATGATCTAGAATCAAATAAAGCATTGAATAAACTTGAGGAAACCATTAAATTACCTACAACCACATCTTTCGGAGCTTCAACCTCAGTAGTAGTGATCGCATAAGCTTGGCCTTGATCCCTTAACATTTTATAAGGTAAGTTCCCTTGGTGATTAGTACATTCATTTTCATAATTCCCCTTTTCTCTATAATTATAGCATTCAACATTGACAACCTCTTTCTTCCCCTTGTAACCACGAGCTTGGTGGCCTTTTTCACCACACTTGTAACAGACTCTCATTCCCTTTAGGAAAGTACCAGAGTGTTTCTTCCCACATTTACCATAGGATGGATATTCAAATTTTCCCTTATTCCCCTTATTTCCATTTCCATAGTGTTCAGCAGATCTCTTCTTCTCTTTCTTTGCTTTGAAGTCGTAAGACTTAGAGAATTCATTTTCTATCTTGATAGTGCATGAGAAAATATCTTTGTACGATGAAAAGGATTGTGAGACTAATTCTCGATGGAGAAATGGCTTTAACCTATCAAATAATCAATCAATATTACTCCTTGGGTTGTGTATATAATCTGTTGTATGTCTTGCTAACCTTGTAAATTAACCTCATACTTTGCGACATTATCATCCTCCTTTTGCCTCAGACTCAGAAATTGTCTTTCCATATCCGGTTTATAATCACGAGGAAAGTATTTTTCTAAGAAAATTTCTTTAAACTCCTTCCATTCCATGTTCGATACTTCTTCATATTCCTTTGTGTTTTGAATTAATGGCCACCATTGATCTGCATCTCCCGTGAGGTGATAAACTGAAATGATAACTTTTTCCCTTTCGCTACTCCCCAAAGCATGAAATATTTTTTATAAGGAATTTATCCATTAATCAGCTACTAATGAATTTGTAATACCATTGAATTTTGGTGGTTTTTTCAACATGAAGTGGTCTAACATTTAACCTCCGTGTTGTGGATCAGGGTGCTCCATACGGGCAAGGTTATTATTCCTAACCTGAGTGAGTTGTCTCAGTATGGTGATAAGATGATCAATACCAGTTGCTTCACCAGCTTCACTATAATTATCTTGAGTAGGAGGGAAATCCCTACATGGATTATGTGTGTTGATATGGTTTTCATTCTTTCAACTAGGCACCATTTCTAAAAAATGGAATACAGTAGATTAGTTTATGAACTGCAATACATAATTCCAAACTTGTAAAACACTTAACATAAATTGAGCAGTTTATAGATATAATACATAATCATAAAAATGTTTTCTTTGAGGAATTATATACTCATAAACCATTCATAATGGTTTTTAAATAAAATGAGAATTATCCTAAGCATATCCCCTGGGAGTGTCATAACCAAGAGTGCAGAAAGGCCCATTATCTTGCACCGATTACCATTCGAGTCTAGCTCAAAGCGGTGTTTTCAGATTTTACCCCTAGGTACATCTATTCCAGATCCGCCTCTACCTGCTCGTATCCAAATAGGGATGTATTACTTGGAAAACTCACAAAATCTCTACAATACCAAAATTCGAGGAAGTTCTTCTATAATAATCCCCAAAGTCTATCTTAGGGTAATGTTCTCTAATTAGAGTTTTTCTAAATCTAGCTTCCAAGGTTTGTACTAAACTTCCTCTAATACCAATTGCAATTCCCCGAACCCAGTTACCCAAAGTTAGTGCATTATTACATAACATTGGCATGATACAAAGAATCATGTCTCGAAAGACTGACCAGTTTAGTAGGCTTGGAAGTACTAGATACATTCATAAGTTTTACATTACATCATGAAATAAAAACATCAACAACATTTTGTCCCATTTTGAACACACTTATATCCTTATCCTATCCCTACAGGTCAACTATAAAATACTTCTTCACATCTTTGGAAAAATAAAACATAGTAAGGGGTGATCTAAGATGCTCAGTAATGATAATAATATATCGGAAACTTTCATAAATAAGCATAAACATTTAATGAAATGTATAAGACTAAAACAAAATCCTTTTAAACTTAAAATTCAGCATAATATGGAAAAGATAAAATCAAATAATTCCATTTACTTATTCACATGGATATTCTACTAGTCTAATAATCACATGCAATATCAATAAACACTTTCATAATGATGGAATGCACAATGCCAGACTTCATAACCACATAGCCAAGGCCTTGTGCTAAGACTACAAATAATATTTTTTCAAGGCCTTGTGCCAAGATACTTGTTTGTCTCATGAGACATACCAATTCATCGAGGAGATATATTGGGATTCACCCTTCACTTACTAAGTCCAATGCATTCCTCATATGAAAAGTTTTAAACATAACATAAATATTCGTATTAAAACTAGCATACGAAATGTCAATACTTTATCCATAAACCATGAATGGTGTAAAAATAACACATACACAGTCAAACATATCACAAAACCTTCAATACAATATGGAAGTTTTGTATCATAATAAATCAACTTCAAATAAGCTTAAAATTCATTAAAGGATGTTGACATAGATGAAATCAAAACTTTTTTAGATAAATAACTCTTTATATTTTGAAATCATTTAAAATTAATATAATTATAAAAGAAAACATTTATTTTGAAAATATTATTATAAGATTTTATGGGAATCTTCAACAATGATATAACGAAGAAAAATAGCCACACCCGCCATATAAGTTAAAAAAAATACATTCTTACCTTAATTTTGTTGAAAACGTCATAAAGTACCTTGTTTGGAAAACGACAGAAAGATTAATTTCAAAACATATATTGTAAAATAAGGGTATAAATGAATTTAACCCATAGTATAGTAAATATAATTTTTTTTGAATTACATTTTTATGAAAACATGGATGTGGATGATAAAGAGGTCCCGGTAGATACTTACGTAAAAACAACCTCAGATAATAAAGAGATTGTGAAATTAACCCTTACCTTGTACTTTTCCTTAGTTGAGGGTATGTTAAACTCCTTTATAATAGTTAAATCATTGTTATTAAATTATAAAAAAACTATATACATAAATATGACATCATATATGATCCTCTAATATTTCTTTGTTAATAATATTTTTGTAATATCATCGTTTCGGGTGTTAACTGATTCGTTTTCCTTTATATGCTTGGTTAAGTAAGCCATGTTTTTTAAGGATAGGAGTTATTTTATTCATATACAAAATGATATTATGTTAATAAATATTATTTTTAATCAGAAAATGAAAATTATTATTAAATGATTAGGATGGGGAATGAATCTCATCACGTTCGTGGAGACGGTAATCCGTACGTACGCAAGAGCAACAATATCATTATATTGATGGTGAAATAGTATGTAATTGGATGATATATCATATATAAATAATCATTAACATGTTATATTTATTATTTAAATTAGTTTTATTCATTATTATACCCATCTAAAATAATGAAGTGTTTGAATAACAAACTACACCACGACGTGGAGACGATAATCCGTAAGTACGCACGTATGGTGACTTTGTCATTCATATGATGGATAGAATAATGAATATGGTTGTACCATTTTAATAAAATCATAGTATATATAAGTTACTGGAGTTATTATTTTATAATGAAAAAAACAAAGAAAGAGGAAGTGGAAGAAGAAAAGAACTTGAATGAGGTAATGAAATATTTACCTCTTCTTTGGGTTCTTACTTTTGATTTGATCAAAAGGGCTCCTTAGGTTGGATTTATAACCAAAGTAAGGCCTCTAGGATTAAGGTAGAAATATTGGGAGGATATTTGGGTAGGTTTTTTCTGATCCAAAAGGCTTTGGAGGTGTGAAATTAAGAGAATGGGGAGTGGACTTTTATAAGAGAGGTGAGGGTCACTTTAGGAAAAGCTTGAAATATTATTTTATAATAAAATCATTTTTCGTTTATAATGGCTCAAAAATGAATTATTTAGAGGATAAGGTTGGTATGGGTCTAAAACCTCTCAAACAATAGGTTTTAGATAGATTTAGTTCATCATATTAACCTTATCTTTTATATTTAACTCTTAGTTAAATAGTTTGACATTTACCATGTCTCTTTGTATTTTTATATTATATGGTTAATAAACTTACTATAACAAGCCAAGATAACCCCATGTGGTTAATTATTAATATATATGACCATATATAAGTCCTTTTTCCAAACCTTATATTTTTAGTAATATTATATCAGTTAATAATATAGTATTTGTTTTAAAAACTCAATTTTGACAATTTTGACACTATTTAGTATTTGATTTTTTTTAATGACATAAAAACTTTATCACTTAAAATAAAATTTATTTAACCAACCCTAAAATGTCATATTGACCTATAAAATTATTTTAATTCATCATAAGACTCAATTTACATTTATTTTTATATTTATAATATTAATTATTTTAATTATTCATTAATAAGGTAATTACTGCATCATTATTGTGTCATAAATAAATTAAATTATTTAATATATAAAAATTATAAATAAAATACCATTATGTAGGAAATAATTTTATATTTATATTGAATATTTATAGTTTAATTTATATTGCGTTTATTCCTATATTAAAAATGGTTTAGTTATTAAACTTTGTATTTAATTCTTTTAACTCTTCTTAAAATAAAATAATAATAAATGTCCTAATCAAATCCAAGTGGACCAAAGAGGATAATATTTTATTATAATGTTGTTTTTGGTCATTATACTTATCTAATAGAATTAGGACATGTGTTAGGGTAATTATGATATCATTTTTACCCTTAATTACCCTATTTACTTTTAATCGTGGTAAATAAAAGTCAAAAGTTACTATTCACAAAAAATTATTTTTATCTTATTGAACAAAATTTTACTTACTGATATTAACCATGTATCTCTGTGTTTTTAAATTCAACTCACAGAAGCGGTAAAATCAAGTTTTATGCAAATTTTCAGATGCTCCTAGGAGGTGGGTAAAAGACGGTAAAATGTTCAATAAACTTTATATATATATAAACTTATTATAAAATGACTCTAGTGAATTATATTAAACCTATATATGTATTATGTATCTATTTTTACCTAAAATAAATTTTAATAAAATAAATAATTTGGTTTTAACCATTAATGTAGTGTTTTTCACTATTCATCAAAAATTGAAAGTTTTCAGAAAAATACCAAAAATTCACCCTAAGCTAATTTCGATATTCCGAATCCAAAAATGAAGTCCATTTTGAAAGATAAAATTTTTAAAATTTAAAAAAGTGTATATTACTATTCATAATGGCTAGTTTGATTGGTTTTGGTGTGTTTGAAGTCGAATTTGTGTATAACACAAGCTATTGTATTAAACAAAGGGATACATATCATGGAAGGTTGGGGTGTTACACAAACCAAGCTATGGCTCATGTTATTTTTCCCCTAGGGTCAAGTGTTAGTTTATCATCCACCAGATAAACTAACCATTATATAATCTCATGATGATGCCACTTATATTTTATTTTTATCAGTTTCTTGGTGGATTATTTTTGTTTGTGGATGCTACATGATCACATAATAAATAAAATAAATAGAAAGTAAGATGGAATAAAAGAAAATAGGATTATATGTAAAATTTATCAAACATGGTTAATCACTTAAGTAAAATCCACTTAATATCATCAAGGAACATGATAATATAAAATGGAATTTTATGTATAAGGATGAAAATCCATCAATTAAAATATTAATTCAATATATCCTTCCATTACTTAAGTTAAGAGTAGAACCCATAGTTTAAAGTTCTTGATCAACCCAAGTTGGGGTGCTTTCAATTACAAGGTAAATTTTAGCTTAAAGACATAGGTTGACTTAACTTAGTTCACATCAAGGGTTGACTAACCAAGCAAGACTTTGTGTAACTGTGAGGAAAGGGTGGGGGAAATATCTATCCAGGTTTTCAAGATTGGGGAGTCCACTCAGTAGATTGATTAACTACGAGTTAATGAATTTTTAAAATTACACCTACCTAAAACCCTTCAATTAACATGTTAGGACCAAGTCTGTGTTATGATAAGGGAATATGGGTCATTTCCACTAGAGTATCTATACAAATATATATTACAAAACTAATGGTAAGGGATATTAGGTTTCAATAAAATAATGGGAAATTAATAAGATTTAATTTTATCAATCTGATTTGGTATTCAAGGAAATACTAATTATATGATGTCAATTTATAAAAATGGAAAATAAAATGAATTCAAAAATACCACTATGATCCTTACTATATAAGGATAATCTACCCACATATATGAATTTCTAGGAATTGTATAGGCACTTACGTGTTATACTGTTCTATGAATAGAAATTATATGTGCTGGAAACCTCACATCCTGATTCACTTGATAAAGAGGCTAGTGAGGAATAGGTGTCTCTCTACCTAAAACATGTGGAAGATGCAATGGATGTCCAGTGTTTTATGACATTCTCCATTTTCAGTGAGATTCTAAAGAAATATGAGGACATGGATACATATATAATAATTTTTAACATTTATGATCTCTATCCAGAGAAGGGGGGATGGGAGAGATGTGATATCTATAATGCATTGTTCACATGAAATATTGGAGATTCGTTTCCAGTTGTGCCTCATGTATTCAAGATTATTGGATATATAGAACTCTTAGATATCTTGTGGTTTAAGATCCTTGATGAGTTTCACACTGTTCTAATTCTTTCCACACTACCTAAAACCTTCACCAGTTTTATTATGAACTATAATATGAGTAATATCTAAATGAATCTTTTAAAACTTCATACTTTTATTCAAAAAGTTTATAAAGACATGGGGTGTGACAAACCCACAGTCCTTGTGGTGAATAATAATAGGAAGAATAAGGTAAAGGGTATGAAGACTCATTCAATGTATAAAGATCAATAACATTGTCCTTCCTAGAAGAAGAAGAACCAGAGGAAATCAAATTAATAAAATTTTGTATGTTTTGTATATAGAAAGAAAGGCCACTAGAAGAAGAACTAAAACCATACAAATAAGTAAGTGGAATCATCATGTGTTGTTCCTTATCGAGTGTAATATTTTTATATCAACAAGTTGGGTATTGTATACTACATGTAGTTATCACATTTTTATACAAATATAATATCCAAGTAGATTTATAAAGGTTTCTAGAGGTGATGTGTATATACGAGATGCTAATGGAGCGAGGAATGCTCCTCTATCCATTAGAGACTACCACCTCACATTTCTAATGAGGTTTATTTTTTCTTTTAAATAACTATTATTACGTTCTTAGTGTTACAAATAACATAATTTATGTTTCTTATTTAGACATATATGGATTTATTTTCAATTTTGGAAATAAGATTTTCTACTTTTAAAAAGATAACATATGTTATGGTATGAAACAACTGAATAACAGTCTTTATGCATTAAATTAAAAAAAACAAATATTGTAAATTTATAATGAATCAAATTCAGATGAATCATTTAACACCTGGTTATGGTATCACCACCTTGGTCTCATAAATGAGAAACATTTGACAAAGATCTATTAAGATGGTTATTTAGAACCTTTTGAGATTAAACCACTTGAAAGATGTTATTCTTGTTTATAAGGAAAGATGACCAAACCACAATTTTTTGGTTAAGTTGAAAGGTATATAGTGATTCTAAAATTGGTAAATATTGATATTTGTAGACATTTTTAAGTAGAATCTATAGGTGGATTCTCATACTTTATTAATTTTACCAATGGATTGAGTAGGTATAGTTACATTTACCTGATGAGGTATAAGTATGAATCCTTTGAGAAGTGCAAGGAATTTAGGAATGATGTTGAGAATAAATTTGGTAAGAAGATAAAGAATCTTTGATCATATCCAGGTGGTAAATATCTTATCCAATATTTTATCAAATTTCTATAGGAGTATGGGATTTTGTCTCAACTCACTCTTCCTTATACATCATATTGGACTGGTGTTATAAAATATAACGCATATTTTTGATTAACTATAGTTTGAAAACCATAAATGAAAATTTTCATTTATATATTTGGTTTCATAAGTTATTATAGTATTGAATATGTTTGTTTGAACCATTATAATGAGAAATGAATTCATACCCCAACTTATTTGGAAGGATCATTCATGTAACACCCATTGGATTTCATATTAACATCCAAAAAAAGTTCCATCTAGGAGACTTGGTGCCTTAATTTTTTTTTGTCTACATTAAATAGAGATAAATAAACAATTTAATATATTCAAAATATAATACTGTAATGTAAATATTTGAACTGATGAAAATATTACCATATTGGGTCAGTTTCTTGAAAAAATATTTGAACCAATAGTGTGGGAGATGATTTGTTTCGCTTGACTTGATACATGTTTTCTTGAAAATTCCTAAAATAAATAACAAGTAATTTAATAGTAATTTATGCAATGTCATCACCTTTTTATATGCATGTATATATGTAAAATGAGATTAATATAATAATATATTCTTCATATCACGTGCTTCTCATGGTGATGGATATCAACAAACACTTTCCACAACTCTCTGGGTACCCCTTCAAATACCTTATCATAATGCTATTGAGTGGTTAACGATGTATCATTGAATTTATTCCACAATATCTATTTAAAATATTTCCATTTCATACCAAATTTTTTAAATGTCCACTTTCACGTGATAAGATCAACAATGAAAAAGTGTAATAAAATTTGTAAAACAAGATCCAGTTTTAAAATATTATAATTTAATTAAAAATGACATTCAATTGAGTTACGATGTATTAAAATTACCTCCATATAGGAATAAAATACTTCATTATTCAAATATTGAGGCATATGACTCCAATTAGGATATATAATCGAAAGGGTCGCCAAAATAGCCACCAACTGGCCTACAATCTGGCCAAATATCCCCACAACATCATCTGTGGGGACCCCATAATAATCAAAGGGGAAAACTATCTTCAATCCATTCAGATTACACATATATGAACTATTAATATTTGTCTCAATAGTGACATTGATTCCATATTTTATGAAAAAAATATTTGTTAGTATAAAAAGGTGAAATACATCTATTAACATTAAAATTTGTATTAATAACCGCAACCCTCCAATATCCTCCGGAAGAAATAGGAGCAACTAGCTGTTTGATCGTTGTAGAGTTGTCGTGTGCTGAACCTACTGAATTAGGAGGTAGTGTTCCAGATGCTGTTGGGAGGGAGACAAAGGGTGTGTCAGATGACGATGGGATAGAGATAGAGGGTGTAACACATGCTGATGGGAGGGAGATAGAGGGAATCCCATACTCTATAGTGAGGGAGCTTGAGGGAATATTAGGAGACATTAATGACGTCTATATGGTTAGGGGAACATAAACTAGGAGTTGACTGTGATAAGTGAATCACCTCTTCTTTGGCATTCCTATCATTTAAAAAAGTAAAAAAAACTTCATAACATATATTTTTAAAGATTCATGTAGAAAAAAATTAGAAAGGATAACATATGCACAATACTGAAAAACATAATATACATAGGTATGTTAATGAATGATTGAAGATACAAAAAAATATAACACTTACTTTTTTGAAATTAAATAACCGATGCATAAAAATAAATTTAAACATGATAAAAGATACAAATTTCTAGAATGAATAGTATATAACATAAGTAGTTGATAAGTTAATGGATGACTACACATACAATCATTTTGTTCTTCAATCATGTTGTTATCCTATGACATCATTGCTAATTCTACTTTATTGAGCCTTTTAAGAATAATATTTTCAATATCATTTTGAAAAAATAAGTCAAATTATTATTGTTGATGGGATTCAATGTCATATGTCAAATATTCCACTTAATCACCTATATCATACAAGTCTCTTTGTTTTACGTGCACAACTATACTCCACCATTCATCCATGACATCTTATACATAATATACCATTTTCCCTTGCAATGAGAAGATATACATATCATGTACTTCATGTTCAATGATATCCATAAAAAAAGATAAGTTCAAAAAAGTAAATTGAAAGGAATATCTTTTAATATCCCTAATAATATCGACCCACTTTCATTTGAATAAAAAACTAAAAAATGATCATGGTAGATTAATTCGATAATATTAGTCAACTTTCAGTGGTATCCCAATTTAAAAATATATCATGGAATAAGAAGAACCATTTTTTACTATAAGGTAGTCATTCAGACTAAAAATCAATGTTACAGATAGGATAAGCCAAACCCATGTAACTGTTCTAACCAGATAAGTTCCCAAGTCCAGGGAAGACACTAATGATCCATATTAGAGTATCATGTATTTTGAACATTATTCTAGAAGATGCATTATATATCTCAACACTGTTTCTCTATAACTCCTGAAATTTTTTAATTACAGGCTGAAAGTATACATCTATTTCATTTCTAGGAATTTTTAATAGGAATACTCATCAAAATGATAAAGGATATTTGTTTCATACACATCCACAAAGGTATATTGTAAGGGATCAAAATAACTAAATTTTTTTTGTAACTGGTACTCAAAGACCCAATTGGTTTGAATCCATTGGCATCTAATCACAATCTCACATTTCTAGTATTAGATTAGAAATATAGATGTAATGAATCAAATGTATTCCATGATTTTGAATCTCTTGGATGTCATATTAACCCATCACTGTTATTATCTATATAATTCCACATCATGTGCTCAAAAAATTTCATTTACATGAATAATCTTTATAATTAAGGTTTTAATGAGAAGTTACACAAAAAAATTTATAGGTGTGTTATTTTTATGCTTCTTCATAATATCATGTTTATTCAGACTTCCAAAATTACCCATTTACTTCTATCTAGAAGATGGATATTTTTTTCACTCTAGTTTACTTCAATCCTCTCTCTAATAAAGCATATAATCATTGGGACAAGTAGGTATTTTTGTATAATTTAGACTAATATTATTATTTTTTCTCATATTAAAAGAATACTCAGGGATCTTAACTTTAGGAAATGTGTCATGCAATAATTCCAATATCATGGACATCACCTTATTTATAATTCCACATAGGAATTTGAAATGGTACAACTTAAGAAGAAATGAAACTTTTGAATATTTTAGACATCCTCCATACAACTCTTGATTTCCATCATCAACTAAATAATTAAACACAATTTTCTACATAGTAAGTTTATCTATTACATTATTCTCTACAAAATTAGAAATAGGATCTATTATTATGTTACATTCTTGATTTGTTTTTCATATAGTCCCAAAAACATCATTTTTCAAGTTAATATTTTCAGTACCCTCAAATTGTTTTACTAATATGTTTTTGATACTGATGATTTTTTCCAACAATATTGAACAAATCGTTTATAAGGTTATGAATTTCATTGTCTATTGTCGATGAAGTTTGGATCTCATTATATTGACCAACATTAGTGCTCAAACTTTATGTGACGTTTAATTCTCCATTTAAAATACATCAAATATATTAACCGGGGAATTAATTTAATATAAAGTGTTCATAAAATTCAATTTTCTTCAACCATCAACTAAATTTAAATTTAGGGATTGAAAATATTATTTTCCCATCAATGGGTTGATTGGAAATTGAAAAATCTAAAAGCTCTTCTAAACTCTTAGCATACCAAGGTGTGTTCTTTAGGAATACGATCCAGATTTTCTCCATATATCACAAAGTGCCTACACTTTGATAAATAAAATTGAAATAAATAATAAATATTATGTCATTTAAAGAAAAATTTCTAATTTAATGGGATAGGAATATTGATCGACTCATCCACTATATCTTATAATTCCAGAATCAAGAATTTGTATTTGGGAAGTTTCATATAACATGTTCTATTAATAAATATTTTCTAAAACATAAATTATATTCATTTATAATTCAATAGATTTCAAATCCATCACATTTCTTTAACTATAATTTAAAATCATCTTATGAAAACTTCTAAACATCAATGAAGATAATTATATTGAAAAATGTGCTAAATTTCATTTAGGTTTTCTTTTAAAAAATAAAAATAAATTCTATTAAAAAGTGTTACATTTTTTTATTAATATATAATAGAAGAATGAATTTTTAATTGATTTAATAAGTGTATATTTGTGTTAACATAATAATAAAACACTTATTGAAAATTGATTATCACGCTTATCACATATGATGAGTTAATTCTATATTTTTTCACAACACACCTCAAGTTACAAAAAATTTACTCAATTTACTCTATATAAAAAATAATATGATGGATTTTAATTGAGTTAATGAGTGATGATAAATATAAGAATAACACTAAAAATAAGTTAAAACTGCTTACAAAACTTATCATATATGATTAATTAATTGAGTATATTTTCATAACACACCTTAAAATATAAAAAATTCAGTTAAGATGCTTTATTGAAAAAATAATATAGAATTTTAATTGAAAGTTATTTCTTGTGGGAAATAGAATTACCCCGTAACACTGATGTTGTGAGATTTTCAATGACAGAAGGAGGAAAGGAGGGTGAATCATTGGTATAATGATAGGGGGAGAGGGATCCGTAGGAAGAAAGGGGAGATCAACACACTGTTAGGGGGAAAGAGGGATGATAAAGAAGCATGATGGCATGTGATGAGGGATACATAGGGGAAAGGGGAGAAAGTGTGATTTTGAGGTTGGTAGTGACGAAGAAAGTGGATATAGTGAGCGAGGCAGTGGTGATGGTGTGGGGAAGGGCATGGGGGTGAGGGGAAAGTGGGGAGAGGGATCAAGGGAGGTTAGAAGCATGTCTCTTTTGATTTTAGTAAATATTTAGTGTCAGTTTTTAAAAAACCACCACTAAAACATCCACTAAACCTTGATTTTGGTGTGGTTAGACCTTTTCCCCACATAGATCTAGGTTTCTCCCCATTTTTCTATGCTATAAAACCATAATCACACATAGAATAGTTTCTTATATCATGATCCTCATCCACTTTTCCTACTCTAAAACTCCCATATCCTCTTATCCCCTTTGTTGTGTACATGTGTTTCTCCTCATTCATCACCCTTAAATTTTCATTTGATTATCATAGGTGAAGGACCTCTCATGTTTCTACCCCCACCCCAACGCAGTAAGGGATAATGTGACATGATGTTTTTTGTTTTGGAATGATGAATGTTTCTTATTTGGTCCTTAAAGGCCATATGTTGGCCCCTTTGAGCCATATTCTGTTGGGATTTTAGGTCATCATCATCTAAGTCTTTAGGCCAAGTAATGATTAGTTCCTTTGGGTTATATAAGGGTTACATATCAAAACAATTAAAAAGGGATTTATTTACTTAATAAAAAGGAGATCACAACATGTTTTTATTATTTATAATTATTTATCATAAGTTTCAAAAGGTGAAAAAAATATTTTATTTTATTTTTGATCTATTTAGTTATTTTTTATTATGAAAAAATATCTATGATCCAAAATAAAAAATAAAATTTAAACATAAATAATAACCCTAATCACTCTCCCGTGTTTCCTCCCCAACCCCTATGCACTGGTGTTGTTTTATAGTCCCCAAAACCTCCCCACATTGATATGTAGTACTCCCCATTTATCTACATGGTTGACCCACAACAATGCACACTAGAGTTCCTTATATCATGATACTCATCCTATTTACCTACTCCAAAACTCTCATATCCTCTTATATTATTTGTTTTTCATACTCTTTTCTCCTTTTTTGACACCCTTCCATTGCCACGCAATTACTGGAGGTGAAGGAATTCCCATGTTCCTACCCCTAGCCTTTTATGGAAGGTGTCAATGTTTTTATTATGGTCAATAATAATATTATTATTTTTTAATTTTGTTTTAATATTTTTCTAAAACAATCCAACCTCTATAAGGGGATCACAACATGTTTTGATTATTTATAATTATTTATCATAATTTTAAAATGGTGAAAAATAAAAAATCTTATATTTTCATTCAGGTTGGTTTATTTATTTTTCACCATAAAAAATTCATATTTTTCAAAATAATAAAATGTAAACATAAATAATAACCCTAATCACTCAATCATGTTTCCTCCCAACCCTCATACACTGGCCCTGCCTTTTACTCCCTACCTTCTCCCCACATCTTTTTTCATTGCTCTCAATTTCTATATGTGGTTGACCCATAATCACACATGGTGTAGTTCCTTCTATCATGATCCTAATCCACATTAACTATTTTTAAATCTTCTATCCTCCTATAACCTTTATTCTATATGTGCATTTCTCCTCATTCGACACCCTTACACTATCACGAGATTACTAGAGATGAAGGACCACTCATGCCCCCCCCCAAACGTGACAAGGGGTGGTGGGATGTAAATCCTATGGTTGAGGCCTGATGAATACTGCTAAGTTGGTCCCATAAGCTCATCTCTTAGGGCCTTTGATGCATATTTAGTTGGTATTTTAGGTCATCATCATCTGAGACTTCAGGCCATGTAATGCTTGGGGACTTTGGGTTATATAAGGGTTCTGACTCAAAAAAATTAAATAGTGGTTCCTTTCCTAAATAAAAAATGGGATCACGCCATATTTTGATTATTTATAAATATTTATAATAATATTTAAAAGGTGAAAAATAAAAAAAAAATCTTATTTTCATTCAGGTCAGTTTAGTTATTTTGTATAATTAAACAAAAACGTCTATGTCGCAAAATAAAAAAATGAAAACAAAAATAATAACCTAAATCACTCTCTCATGTTTCCTTCCAAACCCTCACAAACTGGTGCCAATTTTCACTCCCCACATCCTCCACACATCTGTCTAAACTACTCCCCATTTCTCTATGTCATTGAACCATAGTCGTGCACGCTTTAGTTCTTTTTATCATGATATTCATCCAATATACCTAATCTATAACTCTCATACCCTCCTATACCCTTCATTATGCATGTGTGTTTCTCCTCATTTGTAATCCTTCCATTTCCACATGATTACCGGTGGTTAAGGACCACTTGTCTTCCCTTACCCAACCTTTTTTAGTAGGTGTTGATTCCCTTTATATGCTCAATAATAATATTATCATTTTATTGTTGTTTTAATATTATTATAAACAAATACAAATGTTATATGGGGATTTAAACATGTTTCCGTTATTTAAAATTATTTATCATAAGTTTTAAAAAGTGCATAATATAAAATACCTAATTTTCATTTAGGTCACTTTAGTTATTTTGAATCATGAAACAAAAAAGTCTATGTTCCAAAATAAATAAATAAGGAAAGCATAAATAATGACCCTATATGTTCTATCGTGTTTCCTCTCCAAGCCTCACACAATGGTGCCACTTTTCACTCCCCACCTCCTCCCCACATCGATCTGCAATGCTCCCCATTTCTCTTCATGGTCGATCTGCAGTCACACATGCTGTAGTTTTGTCTATCACAATCATCATACACCTTACCTACTATGTAACTTTCCTATCCCACCATCCTATTAATTTTTCATGCAAGTTTCTCCTCATTCGACACCCTTCTATTTCCACACAATTATCATAGGTGAAGGACCAATTTATTGACCAGAGTAGATTATATGTGGGGTTGAATTTAATTTTAAAAATAAAGGGATAAAATCAATTGAAAAATTTAAAATAAAAATATTTCTATATGATAAAATAATAAATTGATTAATTCAACCCATATTAATGATGATATCAAAGTTAATTAATCATTTAAGGATTGTGGAAAAAATACATACCCAATTTATTCATTTTATTTGTATCGATATTTGGATGATACAATGCAGAAATACAAAGAGAGAACAAACACAAGTGATAAGGAGTTATGAAATATCAAACAAGGTTCCCCTATGTTTCCACCCCTAAATTGGAGAGATATGTCTTATTAAGACCTTCCCTTGATTTTAATGGAAATAAAAGAACCATGTTCCTTGGTTTTAATAGAAATCCAAGAACCACATCCCTTTATTTTAATAGATACCAAAGAACAAATCTTCCCTTGGTTTTAACATAAACCCAAGAACCATGTCTCTCACTTTGTAGTTATGAGAATCTTGCAAAGATATGATAAGAAGAGATGATTTTATTGCTGAGAATCCTTTAAAAATATGGTTTTATATCTCTCTTGAAGGATTTATACAATTGGAGAGAAATAGATAGCTAAAAAGGTGAGAGAATCAGATATAGAGAAAAGAAGGATTGAACCTTGAAATAAGGGCTTGAGGAATTATAGTGATGCATCGATTCAATTGAAGAGTTGCTGCACAAGTTGATTGATTAGATCCAAGAATCCTTAATCCTATATTGGTAGCCTTCAAAAGGTTTCAGAACATTCATGAATCCTTTGGGTGCATTGAATTAGAAGTGGATTGCCTTAATGATCACTTTGAACACATTAAATTCTTCCTTAAGGAGCCTGTCTCGATTCCACAGGTTACCCGATAGCCTCCACCAGGTAGCTGATGGCCTTCCTGGCAGTGATAACTTCTAGAAAACTCCCATCAGTAACCTGATACACCTCTATTGGTTGGCCAATGTATTAATTCTATTTATGAGAATTATTTAATTACTATTGGATATATGATGGCACTGCACCGGCTAACTGGTATTTCCTACTACAACAAGTACACTACCAAGGATTTCAAACTTCCTTCAATAGTCTTTAAAGGTTCTTTCAACATCCTTACATGAATTTAATAAGTCTATTGATAATTTAAATTAAGAATGAAAAATAATTCAAAGTAAATTAAGATTTAAGAGATCAATATATTCAACATGATAAATGGATTAATATAATGATATTCAATATGAAACTCCCCTTTTGAGATACAATTTTTTTTACCCTTATGATCCAATAAAACAGTTTTTAAAAAACTTCTCATACTTTTAAATAAATAACACCTTAAAAATTACCCACCCTAAAGTCTCTCCCCATTTGTGATTATCAAAAAGTAAAATAAAGAAGTAAAAATAAGGTTTAAAGAAATAGGATAATTTCATTAAAGATAAAATAATTATGACAGGAAAAACTATCTCCCCCTTAATTATTACCATTAACTAAAAAACCAATATTAGAGAATAGACATGAAAAATAAAGACAATCATAAGATAGTAAATCATATGATATGATTCAATGTTAAAACACTTAGTATCACATCATCTAAATTACAAAGTAAAAGATAATAGTGGATCTCAAGATTTCAAAAAAGATTTTGAAAAACATTTTTAAAAAATAAATATAAAAAGAAAACAAAATTTTAAAAAAAATAATTTATGAACTTTAAGGATTAAGAAAAAAATACATGAGAGGTAGAGGATAGATTTAAAAAAATATCAAGAGATAAATAAAATTAAAAAGAACCAAAAACCTTTTTATAAGTATATTTGTCCAAAATTTACCAAAAAAGGTAAAAGTTATGCTCCCACTCAGTTGGAACATTAAAAAAAGATCTCAAGAAGAAAAATGATTGATCAATATCTTAAAAGGTTGAAACACCATGTTTATTGAGAAGCCACCAAATTATAAATCAATGATTATCGATGGAAAATACTTACCAAATCTCAAAAGAAAGTTCCTTTTGTTCTGTAAACACCCTAACCCTAATATCTTAGAGATGATGGTAACATTATTAAATTAGAATTAGATTTAAGAGATCACATCCCAAAGGACTGAATATTTTTTTAGTCTTGGTAAAATAGATACATTCTTGATTCTCACATTATATTTAAAAACCTAAAATAAAACATAGTATTTTCTTTGAGAACACCATTATTCCCTTCATCATATCCTTGAATATAAATCATAATAAATTTCTTGTCATCCTGAGGAAAGGAAATATAATAAAGGGGTGATCTCAAATTATTAGAAAGGGAATACATACTATGAAAGATAAATAAGGCATGAATAATATGGAAGGAATAAATAATAATAAAATAATTACATATAAATAATCGCATGAGCTTAGAACTTAACCAATATTTTCATAACTATTCAAATAATCACATGGATATCAATAATTGATTTTACAGTGATGTAATATATAATGTAAAACATATTAAAATTCCCATTAAGTCTTTGTTTCAAGACTTATGCATAAATTGGTAAGGTATTGGCCAAATAACCAACCCATTTTGTCTTATGAGACATACTGATGCATCAAAGGGCTTTATAATTTTAAGTTGCACCTATCACCTAAGAAGTCCAATGCATTCATAATATAAATAAAAAATAAAACTTAATAAACATTCTTTAAAATAAATACCCATCCATATTAGAATAACTAACATAAAAAATGTCAATACTTCTCCCAGTCAAACTAATCATAAATCATCCAAGGAAATATGGTGGATGATATCATTTTTAAGGACTTGGGCATAAAACATTACATATTCTAGTGATTTGAGACTAGAATTAAATTTATTTAAACAAATATCTTTTAGGTTTAGAGTTTTGGAGAATTAGGAATAATACTTAATAACTTGTATTCATAAAAAGGTGGTTCATAGATATAAACATCTTCTCACACTCTACCCAACTTTTCATATTCTATATTAAGTTTTCAACATATTACATAAAATTCTTCATGAGTTTAAACTTGACTTATTAATTTCCCTTACCCATACTTAAACCTATAAAAAACATTTTAAAAATGTGGGATGAGAATAAAAATATTAGTAATGTACATAAAAAAATAAATAAAGAAACCATTAGTCCATGAACAAAAACATTTTCACGAAGTTATAACTTTTACCCATAAAACATAAGCTCTTTAGCTTACCATATGAAATCACAAGTTTAATGTAAAACCCATAGGAAGTATAAATAATAAAGGTAAATTTTGAAATCATTGTCATATAAATATTACGTATACTATATCTTTCACACCTACACAGGGATTAACCTTCATAATTACATTTTGAATAACCACCGTAGTATATTCCCTTAATCTCTTAGAAGAAACCTAATCAGTTAAATTCATCCCTTTACCTAATGAATTAGAGAGATATAATGGGATCACTCACCCTTAGTTTATCAAAAAATCACTCATCCTCATAAAACATTCGCAAGAACCATAACATAATCATAATGAATAAAGATTAAATAAAATAATCATTTTTGAGGAAAATAACTTTTCCAATTTGAAATCACTTTTCATTTTTACAAATCCGCACACTCATAAATGAAAAAAATTTATTTGAAAATAAAATTAAAAACTTATTAAGGAATATTTAAAAAATTAAGTCATCATTAAATTAGTAAAACCCATTCATGTTTTATAAGTTAAAAAAAATTCATTTGAGATTTTATAAAAATAAATATTAAAAGAGTATTTTAAAAGAAAATCCTTTACAAAGATCATATCATTTAAGTGAGAATTAATCAAATGAATCAGTTATTTTTATTAAATATAAATCCATATAAAACAACTGGAAATATAACATAATATAATCAAAATTCATTTCAAAATATAATCTTATCATGGCATAATCAAAGAAATATAAGTTTAACCCAATAAATTGAGATTGGGTTAAGAGTTCCTTACCTTAAGTCAGAATCATCACGTGCATTATTTATATTCCTAAATAATACAATTGTTTTAATTATTTACTTTCTTGAGATCATTTTTCATGTTTATTATTCCTTTTATATCACTTATTACCATGTTATAACAATTACTTAATTATTTAAGTTCACGTCAGATGTTTTGATGATATTCAGTACTTGAGTCCAAAATGAATTTGGTATGATGTATATTGTCAAAGTGGTCATTAGTAAATCATATCCAAAATAATATTCATGAAATAATTATCACATTAATAAATAAATTATACTTTTAAATCCATCCATTAAATATGGTTATGAAAAATGAACAACGTTACAACCATGAAGACGGTAGGTCGTACGTACGCATGAGTAACGTTTCCATTTTTCAAAAATCATTAGGGAAATAAGGTAAGTATTAATTTATCTTTCCATAATGATTTTAATATAATTAATATAATATTAATAATTTGAATATACTTATATATATCATTCATTTGATGTGGCAATGAAAAATGAATCACATCACCTCGTAAAGTTGATAATTCACACGTACGCACGGACGACATTAACATTTTTCAGTGCATGGAAACGTATGAAAATAAATGATATATTATCTTTTAATAATGATAAATATTTCATTAATATAATATATAACAATTAATTATATCATTATAACCATTATTGAGAGACAGTGATGGGAAATGAATTTCATCGATTTGTGAGGCGGTAGTCCACCGTACACACAAATGATAAATTCTTTTTCCATTTGGTGGAAGTGGAGATAGATTTAGGTGATGATATTAAAATAATAAAATATAAGTATATTTAGGTTACCAGAGTTATTATTTCATCATGGTTTCATAATATTTTAAGGTGGTGGAAGAAGAAACAAAATAGAAACACTTAGTTAAAAATGATACCTCTTATTTAGAAATCTACCCTTGTTTAACATCTTAATACCACTAATGTTGGTATTATTCCTAAAAAAATATCCAAAAATTAAATATATACTTATATATATAATTAATTTTATAAAATAAATTTTCTAAAATATCAAAAAATTAAATATGTTATTTTTACATAAAAAGAAATAAAAACCATTTTCAAAGAAAATGTATTTTTGAAGAATAAAATGACTTTTAAAAAAATATAGTTCTTATTTAAAAATAATTAATTAATACATTAAAAATGAGTAATTCCATTAGATATTTCATAATACCATTAATACTATTCATTATTTCCAATTTAATTGATAGGTTATAACAATCACATTCAAATGGTAATATTTAGTTGTTTGTTTAAGTTTGATGTGGCGTATCTTGTACACCATAGAATATAGTGTTTCCTAAAAAAATATTAGGATTTTACATTCTACCTCATTTTTAAAATTTCATCCTCAAAATTTTGAACTTGTCCTCATTAACTAATGTTTGAATTTTCAAAATACATTTATTGAAATTCCACAAGAGAACAGGGGTCAATAAAACTTCTATTTGAAAAGAGAGAATGAAAAGTGTGGAGTTCACCTAAGATAACACATACTAGGATTCCATGTAGGAAAACATGAACATGGAAGAGAAAAATAACTATCATGTTCTGATGGTGAGTGATATAGAACATGGTCATTATAAAGTTAACCATCACAAAAATGTAAATCTGTGATGGGTTAAAAGGCTATTGATATCTCTATAAGAAAAGTAAATGAATAATGTTTTTTCTTAAAAATACCTTTCTCAAAGGTGAGGAATTACTTTACCATATATATTATAAGAATAATGAAAAAATACTTAATTGAAGAGTAGTGTTTCAACCTTTAATAAATTTCCACCACAAACTCATATTTTACTCTAAATGATAAGTATGAATTTTTTATGCCTGAAGCACTAGAATCAAATTCTACAGATAAAAAAACCAGAAAAATAATATATTCCTTCTATCTTTGGTCATTAACCATAACTAAAATAGTTAATAAAATATAAGATAATTATCCAAATGAAAAACCTTTATATGATGGAAAACTACCATAATAAAAAAAATTCCACAATAAAACCTAAAGTTCAACTTAGATCATTCAACAAACAACTATACATAAAATTATTCAAAAATATTCTAGATTAATATTGAAACCAAAAAATAAGAAGGATTTTATCATATAGTCTTCCAAGATAAATTTTAAAATTTTTCTCCAAATAAAATCAATCACTGTTGAAGTCTCATAACAAAAGGTATATTCCAAAATCACATAATCCCCAAAATATGCTAGTCATTTCTATAAATAACCCAAGTCACCATAAATATAAAATAAAATCTTATATTATTCCAAAATATAATTCAACCTTTATTCTTCAAATAAAATCCCATAGTATTCTACTTACCATAATCATATAGGGTTCCCAAAAATAATAAACTTATTTCGTAATAACATTGATCACTTAATCACCAAATCATTTTTCAATACCATGATTATATATTTAATAAATCATATATTTTCAAAATGAAGTTAACCTTTATCCATTAGACGATTTAAATAAAAAAATCAATTTCATTCTAACTATGAAACCATGTAGGATAGTGTTAGGAATTTCACACTTGTCTCCCTCTGGTTGTGGGTTCAATTCCCATGGCCTTTCTGGACATGATGGGTTGTCACATGGTTTTCAGGTTTTCTTTTTTCTAAAACTATATTAATATAATCCTTATAAAATTTTAGAAATGTGAGAAAAATTCCCAAAAAATAACCTTAATATGTTTTATCCTCAAAGGTTATCTCATACCTTTCATTTTGCATCCTAAAATGCAATAACCCATAATTACCTCAAAATCAAAGATTATATAAATCCTCCAGGTTATCCATACCATTAAAATTTATCACCACAAAATGAAATGATAATTATTTCTCAAATAAAATTTTTCACAAGAAAATCTTAAGGATTACATATAACTCAAACTTAATAAAATTCCCCCAAAGTACTCCCATTATCAAAAGAGTATTAGTAATTTTAAACATTTCATCGTCCTTAAATATACTATAACTCTTAAATCCCTTATACGTATACATATTAATCATTTAGTATTCTTCATAGTACCTTAACCATGATTTAATATCTTATTCCTCAATACGTATTTCATACAAACAAAAATATGAATCATGTCCTAAGATTCAATAATGTCAAAACATGATCCAAGAAATAATCCATACCTTGATCATGGTGTCCACTTGATTTCATTGTCATTTTTTTCATGTAGATAGAAGTTACATACAATACAACAATGCTTGAGAGCTTCTACAAAGTCCCTAGATTCTTTTTTCCAAATTCACCTTGTATAACTTGGGTTGTATGGATTTTGATAGAGAAATAGTTTTGTAAAATCTTTTTTTATGACATATAATTTTAAAACTTCAAATAAAAATTGATTTTTATAAAACATGCAGACCGATTTTATTTTGAAACATTCAATCAAGGGGGATTTTGAAACACCATAAGTATGTCCCGAAAGAATTTAAATTAAAACCAAATATAAATAGGCTTCACAAGTGTATCCTTCTCTATAAGTTGTATTAAAATCATAATATACTTCAAAATACTATGATAAGGTAAAATATTTGAAAATTCCTTGATGAAATTTAGCATTTTTTGAAATATATTCAAATTGGAAAATTAGGATTTGATTAAAAATAACCCATGAACCATGATGGTATCGAGGTATAGAGTAAGTGTTTTATATTTCATACAACTATTTAAAAGAGAGTTATACGTTAAAAAAAGTTTCCAAATCATAAGGACATGACTTTTAAATAATTATTGAAAGAAATTCATTAAGAATAGATAGAAATTTAGTTTAAGATCCTCATCCTTCCATTTGTAACTTATTTTCCTTAATATGAAATGTTACAAAATAATTATTTTATTAAAATAATGTACATAGAAACTTAACCTATGTTTAACCAAAATTCATAATCTCTAATTTTTTAAAACCCTATTATGATACCAATTGTAATGACCCAGTCTTAAAACATTACATATTCTAGTGACTTGAGACTAGAATTCAATTTTTTTACAAAATATATATTTGGTTTATAGTTTTATAGAATTAGGAAAAATACTTAAAAATTTGGATTCATAAATAAATAGTTCATAAAGATCAATATCATCTTACAATATTCCCAACTTTTTATATTTCATATTAAGACTGTAATATATTCGATAAAATTATTTGTGAGTTTTAACTTTAATTATTCATTTCCTTTACCCATATTTAAACCTGTGATTTTTTAAAGACTTGGGATGAGTATAAAAATCTTATTCAAGGGACATAAAAAGAAATAAAGAAACAATCCATTAGTTCATGAATGAAAACATTTTCACAAAGTTATAACTTTTACCCATAAAACATAAGCTCTTTAGATTACAATATAAAATTATAAGTTTCTTGTAAAATCTATATAAATAATTGATCATAAAGGTAACTTTTGGAATAATTTTCATATCAATCTTATTATACTGTATCTCTCATGAATACACATGGAGTATCCTTCATAATTACATTTGGAATAACCACTGCAATATATTCCCTTAATCTCTTAGGATAAACCTAATCAGTTAATTATATCCCTTTATGTAATGCATTGGAGAGCTATAACGGGATAAACCACCCTTAATTTTCCAAAAAACAACATGTACTCATAAAAAATTAACAATAACTATAATATAAGAATAACACATAAAGCTTGTATAAAAGAAACATTCTTTAGGGAAATAACTTTTCCATTTTGAAATCACTTTTCATTTTTACGAAGACACAAACTCATAAATGAAAACATTTTATTTGAAAATAAAATTCAAAAATTATAAAGGAATATTCAAAAAATTATTTTTTTCATGAAAGTGTGAAAATCGATTCATTCTGTATAAGTTATAAAAAAACATTCCTTTTGGATTTTATAAAAATAAATATTAAAAGAGGATTTTAAAAGAAAGTCCCATACAAAGATTATACCATTAAAGTGAGAATTAATCAAATGATTCAATTATGTATATTTTATGTAAATCCATATAAAAAAGTGTAAATACAACATAATATATTCAAAATTAATTTCAAAACATAATCTTATCATGACATAATCAAGGAAATATAAGTTTAACACAATGAATGGAATTTGGGATAATAATTCTCTTACCTTATGTATGAATCATCACATACATTCTTTATAATCCTAAATAATAAACTTATGTTAATTATTTAATTTATTGATAACCTTTTTTAAGTTTATTATTCATTTTATATCCCTTATTACCATGTTATAACAATTTCTTAATTATTTAAGTTCACATCATATGTTTTGATGATATTCAATACTTGAGTCCAAAATGAATTTGGTATGATGTCTATAGTCAAAGTAGTCATTAGTATATCATATCCAGAATAATATTCACAACATAATTATCATTTTCATAAATCAATTATACTTTTAAATACATCCATTAAATATGGCAATGAAAAATGAACTTCGTTACAATCATGGAGATAGTAGACTGTACGTATGCATGAGTAATGTTTCCATTTTTCAACGATCATTGAAGAAAGAAGGTAAGTATTAGTTTATATTTCCATAATGATAATAATATAATTAATATCATATTAATAATTTAAATATACTTATATATATATATCATTTATGTGATGTGGGGATGAAAAATGAATCACATTGCTTTGTGGAGGTGATAATTCACATGTACGCATGAACGATGTTATCATTTTTTTGTGCATGGAAAGGTAAGAAAATAACAGATATATTATATTTTCATAATGATAAAAATGTAATAAATATCATATATAATTATTAATTCCATCATTATAACCAGTATTGATAGATGGTGATGGAAAACAATTTTCATCGGTTCGTGAGGCGATAGTCCATTGTACACATGAATGATAACTTCTTTTCCCATTTGATGGAAGTAGAGATAAATTTAGATGATGATATTAACATAACAAAATCTCAGTATATGTATAATACTGTATTTATTATTTCATAATGGTTTAATAAGATTTTAAGGACGTGGAAGAATAAATAAAACAGAAACACTTAATTAAAAACGATACATCTTCTTTAGAAATCCACCATTTTTAGCACCTTAAGACTACTAAGGTCGGTGTTATGCCTGAAAAAAGACCTCTATAATGTGAGGAGGTATTATAGGAAGGTATTTGGGAAGTTATTTAATGAAATAAAATGGTTTTGAACTATGATAGATTGAGAAGAAGAGGTTTCCTTTTATAAGATAGGGTAGAACTCTTAGAAATTCTCAAAATATTAAATTAATATAAATAAATTTTCTATTAAAAATTGATCCAAACTGATTTATTTAGAATATTGGATGATTATGGGTCAAAATAACTTAATATAATGAAAATTAGACCAGTGTAGACTGTTTTTTAATCAATATATTTTGATTTTAACCCTTATTTAGCCCCTTTAACTCTTACCTTGACAACATGTATTTTTACACTTTGAGGGTTAATATAATTACTATAAAATAACAAAATAACCCATAAATGACTCATATATGACATTTTTAATGTTATAAGAATAATTTGGCCTAATTTAAGATTTTTAGGAATCTTATATCATTTAATAAAATATTATTTATTTTAAAATATCATTAATATCAATTTTGACACTATTCATTAAATTGATTTTAAAAAAATAAAAAAACAAGATAAATTCAAAAAAAAAATTTAATACATACCTAACATATCAAATTAATCTATAAAATTTATGTATGATAATAATTATCTCAAATTATATTTATTTTGATATTTTCAATATCATTTATTTGATTTTTCTATTAATTTAATAATTACTTCGTCAACGATATGAAAACATTTAAGGTAATTATTTCATCACTTAAAATTATAAATAAATTTCTATGATGTATAAAAATAATTTATATTTTAAAGGAATATTTATAGTTAAATATATATTATGAATAACCCTATATCATAAATTTTGTAGTTATTAAAAACACAAGTACGACACCGTTAACTTTTCTTTAAATAAAATATTATAAACATCATAGTCTATTAAAAATGGAAAAAGGAAAATATTCGAACCTTAAAATATTATGGACTAAAATTAATTATCCAATAAAAATTGGACAATTGTTAGGTTCATTTTATAGTCCTTATCATTTTATTTTTACCTTCAATTACCCGATTTACCCTTTACTGTGGTAATAAAAATTACCAAAGTTATTATTCATATTGACAAAAAAATAAAAAGAAAATATTTAATAAATTTTCAACTAATTATTAAAAATATATAATCAATTTTTCAGAATTAAAAATATCTAATTGGTAGAATTTAATTTAAATTTATACCAGAAACATGCAATGAAAAACAATTTTTCATAAAAATGCCTTTTTAAAATATAAAATGTTTTTATACTAAATCAAAGTATAAAATCTATTTAAAAACCCATAATTATATTATTTTATATAAAATTATCTATTGAAAATTTAAATCTAATACAAACTTAATTTTACCTTGTAAATACTTTGAAAAATATAATTTTTAATAAAAATTAGTATTTTCACTATTCATTGAAAAATCTAACTTTTCTGAAAATTATCAAAATTTAACCATAGGAAATTTTTTGATAATATTACTTAAAAAATGCAGTTAATTTTATCAAATAAATTTTCTAAAATCTTTATAAATTAATTATATTATTTTTTACATAAAAAGAAATAAATTATTTTTGAAAAAATGTATTTTTGAAAAATAAAATGAATTTTATAAAAATATAGTACTTATTTAAAAATAATTAATTAATACATTATAAATGAGTAAGACCATCAAATATTTCATAATTCCATTAATACTATTTATTCCTTCTAATTTAATGTATAGGTTATAACAACTATGTTTAAATAGTAATATTTAGTTGCTCATTTAAGCTTGATGTGACGTATCTTATATGCCATCGAGCATAGCATTTAATTTAAAAAAATATTAAGATGTTTCATAATTAGAGTATATCATTATTAAATCATAAGACTCAATAAAAGATACTTACATAGATGCAAATACTTTAAAAATATAACTAGAAAATTTATTGAAGAAAATACCCATTTCAATTTGAAATCACTTATTAAAAATATAAAAATTTCCCAAATATTAAGGAAAAAAATTTATTTGAAAATAAACATTGAAAATTTTAAAGTAATATTCAAATCATTGAGTGTACATGATGGTGAGAAATTTTCTCCCTTCCATTTATATTAAAACATTTATTCCTTTCACATTTTTAATAAAAAGTCAAAAGTAACTTGTTCAGAAAATTATAAGAAGATTCATTTTAAACCATTTTTTAAAATTAAAAAAAGGTTAAAAATATATTTAATAAATTTTTTTATAATATTATAAACATTATCTAAAATATTTTAATGAAAATATGGACATGGGAGAAAAAATTACCGACAAAGTAGAAAAACAAAGTTAGTTTTTCCTTAAAAACATTATTTTAGTATCTTGAGTACTTAAAGAGATAAAAGTGAAAGGAAACAAGTATTCTAATAAAATAACCAGAGTATAATAAAATATTTTGGGTTTAATATATAAATATCAAATAATTCCCCTAGAAGAGACTTAAATATAAAAAATCTTGAATAATGATGAGGTTGAGAAATAAACTCTTACAGCTTTAATAACATTTCAATAAAAACCACTTAAAATAGAAATATCAAATGGAAACTAAAAATAATATAAATAAAGAGTTATTAATAATATAATATGTAAAATGGAAAGTATTTAAACTTAAAAAACATAAATAGGTGCATAACATCAAACATATCTCAATGAAACAATATCGAGACGAAGAAACCTTACCTCAGGTCCGAATTCCTTTGTATGTGTTTGAAAATCCTATATTATAAGAATATATTTATTATAATAATATTAAAAACTCATAATAATATATATATAATACTACATATTATTTACTTATATCCTTTTATCACCCATTTATTTACAATTCATTATTAAAATCACTGTTCTGAGTGATAGTTAATTCGTTTTTCATGTTTATTTTGGTTTGGTAGTTTAGGTCCTTATACTTTTATAATATATATGTAATATAAAATATATTAATAATGATATAAATATAATATTTATTCATTATATATATATATTTATAGTCATCCATAAATGGTAGAGATATAAAAATGAATTACACCATTCATAGAGACGGTAAGTCGTACAAACGCATGAATGCTGTTTTCACTTTCAACAGATGAAAAAAAGAAATTTAAATAATAATTTACATTTATAGAATAATTATAATATCATATATATCATATATATTCATTAAATACATCCTTATTACCATCCATGTAAAGAGAAGATGAAAAACGAATCACATCACTTTGTAGAGGTGGTAGTCCACACATACACACAAGCGACGTTATCATTTTCTAATGGAAGGGGAGGTAATAAGGTGGATATTATATTATAATTCCAAAATAATAATTACATAATAATATCATATTTAATAATTAGATACATTTTTTTAATAATTCTTAAAATATGGATATGAAAAATGAATCGCATCACTTTATGGAGACAGTAAGTCATACGTACGCATGAACAATATTTTTGTTTCATATTTGATGGATAAAGAGATGTATAAATATTAAATAATAAATATAAATACATCTAATTATATGGTGAATATTTTTGTTATAATATTTTAATGTTTATTAATTAATTTAATGTGGTAAAATAAGAAGTAAAAAGGAAAGAGCTTAGTGAAAACGATTACCCTCTCCTAGAGAAACCACCTTTGAATCTCTTCTTAAGGACCATAGGTTTGGTCATTTGGGAAGAACATAACCTATATATCATGTATAATGAAGTCGTGGAGATATTTTGGTAGGATTTTGTCGAGAAAATTGGCTCAAAATGTGTGAATAAGTGAGGGGAGGAGGTGCCCTTTTATAATTGAGTCGAGAGACACACTTTTAATTTTTCAAAGTTTAAAAATATCATTAAGTCACTTTCTTGAAAAAATGGATAACAAATGACCCATATTAGAAGGTGATAAGGTTTAAGTCAAAATAAAACCAAAAAAATTCATTTTAAGAGAGTTTATAGGTCATATTAACCCTAATCTTTTTAGATTAACCCCTGATAAACCCGTTTTAACCTTAAATGCGGTAACAAATTTTTCAATCCTAAAGGGTTACAATTTTATTTATAAGGTAAAAATTGTATAGTAAATGTAAAATAGATGCAATTATAGAACATATATGATACTAATTTTCCCCCTACAATATTTTTATCATTTTTAAATTATTTAATAGAATATTATTTTTCATAAAATATCATTGATGTCATTTTTTACATTATTCATTTACTTTAAATTTAAAGACATTGAGATAGTAATTTAATTATAATATAAACCTCTAACACATGTATAATATATTATATTCATATATAAAATTCATAAGCTACTATAACTCATCCAAAAAAATTACTTTTAGAGTTTTTAAAATCATTTACATGATTTTTCTACTACTTGCACACGCATTGTATCGGCGTTGTGTAAGTATTTTAGGTAATTATTACATAAATAAAAATTAAAAATAAATTAATAGGATAAAATAAATTAATTAATATTTCAAATAAAAATTTATAACTTAACTTATCGTTATTTTATCCTTATTTAAAAAATTTAGAGATATTAAAGTCAGGAGAGTGACATTTTTGTATTTTCTTTAATTCAATTAATATAGATGTCATTATCAATGTAAAATGGAACCAAAATGCCATATTTTAGAATTTATAATGAATATTATTTAATATTTTCCATAAAATAAAATTATTTCACGTGTTGGGTTGATTTTTAGATCTTATTTCATAGTTTTAACCTTATTTTACCCAATTTACCCTCACCGAGGGGATGAATATTCACCACGGTTAGTATTCATAATGAAAAACTAAAAGGGAAATATTTACCAAATTTTAAACTCATGAATCAAAATATGGTATCCATTTTAACAAATTAAATCTCTATAAGTGTCATAAATTCATTTTATAATAATCCTGCAAAGCATGATGAAAAACAGTTTTCTGAGAAATGCCTTTTATGTGTAAAACTATTTTTATACCAAGGTCAAGTGTAATATTGAATAAAAAGGTATAAATTGAATTATTTTTAAAAAAAATAAACTAATGTAATTTTAAAAAAAAAATCTAACATAATCTTTGAAAATACTAGAAAAGAATGGAAAATGAAATTTTCTTATAAAAATCAATGTTTTCACTATTCAAACAAAAATTAAATTTATCGTAAAATCACCAAAACTTCACCCTAATATAATTTTGATATACATATTTTAAAGATTATATCAATTTCCTAAAATAAAATATTTAAAAATATAGAAATTAATTATAATTTCTGCACACAAAAGAAAATAAAAACCATATTTGAAGTAATATATTTTTGAAGTATAAAATGACTTTACTAAAAAATTGATTACTTGTTTATTATTTATAAATAAATTATATAAAACCATTATAAATTTTTTAGAACATGGTTTACCCTATTAATACCCAATAATTCAACAATTATTCAATAAATGTTACATTAAATAATAATATTTTTAATAATATATCATGCTTAACTTAAAGCTCAGTGTTGCATGTTAATAAAGCTATCAAGCATTTTATTCTAATTTTTTAGTGGTATTAAATTATACCCCCATTAAATAAATTGTGCAATAAAAATTTTATCTCGATCACCAAATATTAAAAATTTGAATATACCTTTTTTGAAACCCACATCTTATGATAGGTTAATAAAACTTTATTTAAAAAATGGAAAGTGGGAAATATAAATGTTACCTAAAATATCACATAATCGGGTTCCCATATAGGGATAACAAAGTTGGGAAGTTAAAATAGAGACATAAAGGATAAAACTAGAATCCAAGAACTGATAATGATTAATAGAGAACATGATCATAAGAAATTTAATGACCATAAAATCTTGAATCCATATGAGGTGAAAAGACCACTGATTCATCAAAAATGAAGGAAAAAGTATAATTTTTTTTATTTAAAGTTCTTTTTCCTAAAGTTAAGGAATTATTTTACTATAAATATAGATAACATAAGAAAATATACTTAATTTATTTCCATTTCATAAGAAAAATTTCATCCTTTAACCTATTTCTACCACAATCTCATCTTTTTATGTAAACAATTTGTATTCAAGATGAATTTTTCATGATTTAAGCAATAAAATCAACTTCTAATAGATCCTATAATCCTAAAAAGAAAAAAAAATAATCTTATTGCCTTCAGATATTTAAAAAAACAAAATGATTAACATAGGTTATACAATATAGATAAATATTCAGAAGAGGAAATAATACATTAATCCATAAAACCTTAACAATAACAACTAAAGTTTGAATTAAACTTAAGTATCCTCCAAAATATATATGGACAAATTCAAATCCCAAATATCTAAAATATTTTATTGTAATTTTTTTTTTCAAGATCAAACTAACTATAATATCAAAATAATATCAATTTATCATAATTTCATATACCAAAAATTTATATAACCTAATCATATACTCCCTAAAATATGTTAATTGTTTCTATATATTTCATAAATCACTATAAATCCATAATAAAATCATATATACTTTCATAAATTAACTAAATGTTCATTCCTAAAATTATGTTAACCTTAATAATATAATATTTCCAATACAGTATATTTAATATTAATCACTTAGTCACCGAATCACTTTTCAATCCCATGCCAAAGAGCCTATACCTGAGTGGTAGAGTCTCCTACTTGGCATCCTAAAGTCCTAGGATCAAATTCGGGTGGGGGTGAATTTCTGAGTTACATTAGCAGTATTATAGTATTTACTATAGTAGTTAGTATATGTTATAGTAGAATCCATAACTATTCATCTGATTTGGGTCGTTGGACCACCGGTTTGGGATTATGGGTCTTAGGGCCTCTGGGCCACCAGAGGCCTTCGGGCCACCAAAAGGCCTTAGGGCTATAGGGAATTCGAGCCACCATAAGGCCTTCGGGCCACTCAGCCTCCAAGACACAAAGGGATAGATGAAACCTGAAAAGATCACATAGTAGAATTCTCCAGATGAGGATTTAGAGAATGTAGCATATACTAGAGGAGAGTTAATTGGATTTTATAGATGAGAGGGTTTAGAAATTTCCATCAGTACGAGGCATCGTGAAACTTTTCATGGGGAAATGCTAGTTGATAAGCCATGTGAGGTGGGTAGCTGGACACCTTCAATGTTATAGATGCTGGGGAGGGGCAGTTCTTATGTTGTCAAGTCCTGGGCCTTCAGGTCATGTATAGGCATTGTGCATTTGGCCTTAGGGTCATGTAATGGTCCTTGTACCAATGGACCTATGGGTCATGTTAGGGTTCTCCCTCAACCCATAAAAGGGGGATTATCCAGAAAAAATAAAAATATCAAAGGCCTTCAGGCAGGGTTAACCACCACCAATTTTCAATCCCATGGTTATCTATATAATATATTATAACATTTACTAACTATTTTATCTTAATAAACCATAATCACCTCAACATAAATGATCATATTAACCCTAAAGGATATCAATACATTTAAACTCATGTCCATAAAATATAAAAAAATTATTCCCCAAATAAACTTTCCAATAAAATATATACTAAACCAAAAGGTTTTATTCTATTAAATATCACCCAAAATATCCTTAATCATGTTAAACACCAATAACATAAAAACACAAAAGGGGTATGCATGCATATATACTTATAATTAAACTTAGACGTGTCATTCTGATACACTTTGGGTTTATCCCATATCACTATGGCATATCATTGGTTTCCATAGGTTGTATCCTCTCATTCACCATAATGATTCAGAAAGAAAATTTGAATCAATCCAAACATATCCCCAAAGAGTGTCAAACCAGGTGTACAATAAGGGAACATTCATCGTATAACTAAATGATGGTTGAAATATACTCAACCAACTCTTTTTGGGGTTATTAACCCCAGATGCATCTATACTAAAACCTTTTCTACTTGTAGTATCTAGATAGGGTTGCATTACTAGGAAAACCACATAATCACTACCTTACCAAGACTTTAGGATGTTATTATATACTTTGTCTTATCCTTAAATTCAATTATAGGTTTATGTTCCCTAGTCTATGTTTTCTTAAATCTAGATCTCAAGGTTTCTACTAATCCTACTCTAATACCAATTGTATAATCCTCAAAAACAGTATCTTAGAGTCATTGGTTACTTTATTACATTGTAATTAGATACAACTTATCACATATAAAAGGACCAAATAGTTTAGTAATATTGGTAAACTAGATACATGCTTGATTCTCATATTACATTTGTAAACATAAAATAAAACATAGTATTTTCTTTGATAAAACCACTCTTACCATTAGTATATACCTTAATATCAATCATAATACACTTATTGTCATCTTGGGGAAATAAAACATAATTAAGGGGTGATCTCAAATGGTTAGTAAGGGAATGTGTAGAACATAAGCTAAATATGGCATGGATAATATGGTAGGAATAAATAATAATCAAATAATGATATATAAATAATCACACAAGTTTGAAACATAACCATGGATATCATAAATATTAAAATAATCACATGGAAATCAATAAGTGATTTTATAATGATGGAATACGTAAGTCTAGACATATTAAACTTATCATCGAGGCCTCATGAAAATACATCAACATAAATGTGTAAGGCCTAGGCCAAATGCCTAATAGGTTTTACCTCATGAGACCTATCGATGCATCGAGGGGCTATGTAATTACAAGCCCCACCCATCACTTAATAAGTCTAATGGATTCATTATATGAATAAACAATACAACTTAATCAACATGCCTTAAAAATAAATAATTGTTCTTATTGGAGGAAATAACATACATAATTTCAATACTTCCCCTTGTCAAACTCATCATAAAACAGACAAGAAATATAATGGATGGTATCATTATATTATATCCTCACTAAATCATAATATTCAATAAAATAGGTTTACATAAATGAAAATACTTTAAAAAATTTATTGGAATTTTTTTGAGGAAAATACTCTTTTCACTTTTAAATCACTTATTGAAAATATAAAATTTCCCCAAATATTAAGGATTTTTTTTTATTTCAAAATAACCATCAAAACTTGTAAAGTAATCTTTAAATCATTGATCAGACAAGACTATGAGAAATTCCATTCATTCCATGTACATTAAAACCAATATTCCTTTTACATTTTTAGTAAAAAGTCAAAAGTAACTCATTCGAAAATGATAAGAAGATTGCTTTTAAACCATTTTTAAAAATTAAATCATGGATAAAAATTAATTTTATAAATAAAAAGAGAATATTCAAAACATTCTTAAATTTTTTTATGTAAAATAAGGAGATGGAAGAAAACTATGCCTGAACGAGTATAAAAAAAGTCGGTTTATCCTTAAAAAAATATTTCAGTATCTTGGGCACTAAAAGAGAGGAAAATGAAATGAAACTATGTATTATAAAAAAATAAATATTTTAGAATAAAATATATTGTCTTTATTATATAAATAATAAACAATTCCCCCAGTGGAGACTTAAACATAAACAATCATGAATAATGATGAAATTATTAAATAAAACCTCATGACTTAGAAAACATTTGAATAAAAAAAACCATTAAAAATAAGTCTTCAATGGAAACTAAAAATACTATGAATAAAGAGGTATTAATAATATAATATGTAAAAGGGTTATTATATACACCTCATAAACATAAATAGGTGCATAACATCAAACATGTCTCAATGAAACAATATCGAGATGAAGAACCCTTACCTCCGGCCCGAATTCAATATTATGTGTTAGAACCTCATGTAAAATAATATATATTTATTAAAAATATATTACAGAACAATAATAATATATATCATACCATATATTATTTACTTATAAACTTTTATCACCTATTTATTGACAATTCTTTATTAAAATTATTGTTTCGGGTGATAACTATGTTTTTCATATATGTTTTGGTTCGGTAGTTTTTCTACTTGTAATTTGATCATGGTTCTATCATAAAAAATATTAATAATAATATAAATATCATATATATTCATTATATATATATATATTGAGTCATCCATAAAAGTTATATATAGAAAAATTAATTACAATATTCATAGAGACGGTAAGTGTTACATATACATGAATGTTATTTTCACTTTTTAGCTGATGAAAAAAGTAAAGTTAAATAATAATTAAAATTTCATAAATAATTATAATATCACACATATATAAATATTATATTCATTAAATATATCCTTATTACCTTCCATGTAAAGTGTAAATTAAAAACGAATCACATCGCTCCATGGAAGTGGTAGTTCACACGTACACATAAACGACATTATCATTTCCCAACGGATGGGAAGGAAAGAAGGTAGATATGATATTATAATTATAGAATAATAATTATATAATTAATATAATATTTATTCATTATATACTTTTTTAGAATCATTATTGAAAGGTGGGTATGGAAAATAAATCACATCACTTCATGGAGATAGTAGGTCCTACGTACACACAAGAGATGGTTTTGTTTTACATTTGATAGAGAAGAAGATGGATAAATATTATGTAATAAATATAATTACATATAAATATATAATATATACTGGTGTTATTACTTTATAATATTTAAAACATAATTGAAGGTGGTAAAATAAAAAGTAAAAAAACAAAGAGCTTGGTGAAGACGATTACCTTCTCTTAGAGAAACATATTTTGGATCTGTTATTAAGGACCCTAGGGTTAGTATTTTGGGAAGAAAATAATCTATATAAAATGTTTAAGGATTTAATATATATATTTTTTAGGTTTTTTTAGAGATAATGTTCTCATAAGGTGTGAATAAGTGAGGGGATGAGGTGGCCTTTTATAATTGAGGTGAGTGGCGCACTTATAATTTTTCAAAGTTTTAAAATATTATTAAGTCTATTTCTTGATAAAATGGATAAAAAATGGCTCATATTATAAGGTTATAAGGTTAAGTTCAAAATAAAACCAACCAATGTGGTTTAATCAAGTTTTTATATCATTTTAACCCTTATATTTTTATATTAACTCCCGAGTAAACCTATTTTAACCTTAACTGTGGTAACGACTACTTTAATCATAAAGGGTTATAATTTTAATTATAATGTTATAATTTGATCATAAATTTATAAGTGATGAAATTTTTTACCATATATCATATAACTTTCTTCTTTCAATATTTTAATCTTTCTTTAAATAATTTAATAAAATATTATTTTTCATAAAATACCATTAATGTCATTTTTGTCACTATTATTTAATTTGACTTTAAATACATCAAGATAGTAATTAAATTAGAATATAAACCTTCCACAAATACCTAATATGTTATATTAATCTATAAAATTTGTGAGGTATAGTAAATCACAAAAAAAATTACTTTTAGAGTTTTTTAAACCATTTACATGATTTTTGGATTGCTTGTACAAACAATGTACTGACGTTATGTAAGAATATAAAGTAATTATTTCTTCAATAAAAATTAAAAATAAATTAATATAATAAAAAATTAATTAATATTTTAAATAAAAATTTATAACTCAAACTATCCTCTTTTTATCCTCATGTAAATTTTTTAGATATATTAAAGTCAAGAGAGTAACATTTTGGAATTTTATTTAATTAAATTAATATATATGTGCAAACAGGGTGCTAGTCAAGTGGTGACCATCACATTCCTATGACATAATTTCATTAGGGGTTCTGTTTTCAACCTCCAATTGACCCTTTATGGAGACTTCTTAGTAGTGTGCCACTGCTCGATGGATATAGGCAGGTGTTCACTACGGGCAACAGTGAGGGATGGTAGTAAAAATTCTTCGACAAGAGTTAGAAGGACACATATCAGAGTGGGGACCATAAGTGGTGGTGGTATGATGTTTACTCAAGGTCATTTTGTTATATTTCCATGACAGTAGACAATAGCGATGGCAGGTATGCAACGACAACCCTAAGTAGGCGACCTCCATGATAGTGAGGGCTTGGGTTGCAAGATTATATATATATATATGGGTTCCTTTGGGCCACAAAGTAAACCTATTATTTATGACCTTTAGGGATATTTAATTGGTTCACCTCACCCAGTAGAAAAGAGTTGTTTATTCAGTTTAATAAAAAAGGGGGTTTTCCCCAACCTGTTAAAAATAATAATATAAATGTTATTATCGAGTGAAATGAAACAAAAATGACATATATTCGAATATATGATGGATGTCATCGAATATTTACCATAAAATGAAATTAGGGTAAGTTTTGGGTTGATTTTGAGACCTTAATTAATGGTTTTAACCCTCTTTACCCATTTTATCCTTACCGAGGTGATAAATATTCATTGTGGTTAGTATTCATAATGAAAAAACTAAAAGGGACCAATTTACTAAAATTGAACCTACTGAATCCAAATATGTTCTCTATTTTTCAAAATTCAACCTCTATAAGTAGCCTAAATTCATTTTATAATAATCCCACAAAGCGTGAAAAAAAAATGTTTTTTTAGAAAAATGCCCTTTCAAGTGTAAAAGTATTTGTATTCCAATATCAAATATAATATTGATCCAAAATGTATAAATTTAATTATTTTTAACAAAAAGAAACTAATAAAATTTTAAAACCAATCCAATTCAAAATTAATCTTTTAAAATAATAGAAAATAAAATAAAATAAATTTTTCTTTAAAAAATCAACATTTTCACTATAAACCCAAAAAATAATTTTTTTCAGAAAATTCCCAAAAATTATCCCAAAAATAATTTTGATATAATTATTTAAATAATAATAATAATTTCCTAAAATAATATTTATAAAAGGTATAAATTAATTATAATGTTTGTGCACAAAAGTCAATAAAAACCATTTTTGAATTATAAAATGACTTTACTAAAAATTTGATTCCTCGTTTATTATTGTTAAATAACTTATAAAAAACCATTATAATTTTTTTTATAATTTGTTTAACCCTATTGATACCTTCTAATACAATAGTTATTTGATGACTATTATATTAAATGATAATATTTTTAATAATATATCGTGGTTCGCTTAAAGATCAGTGTTGCGTGTTAAGAAAAATATCAAGCATTGTATTATAAATTTGTAGGGTTTTACATGGTACCCTTGTGGGTATAAAATTGTGAGCTAATAAACATTGAGATGATGAAACAAAATTGGGTCCACTAATATTGAATAATAAGGATTTAGGAACCCAAAATTTTTTGGTATGATATTTTAAAAGAGATAAAAGTTTAGAAGAAATATAGATAGACTTAGGTATTATATATCTAGTGTTTTTACAATCACAATCATAAACTAAATGTGTAGATTTTAAAAAATAATTAAATATTTCTTTTGAAAAACACCTTTTACAAAAGTTGTATTTTTCAAATATCTTGTTTCATTTAAAAAAATCCATAATTAATCATTTTAACAAATTGAGAACTATTGATCATGGTAAGATTTTGTTCACCTTGAGTGAATTTTGAAAGAGAGATTTTTGAGATCCTTGATTTTAGATTTTAAAACTTCAACATTTGATTGATTTTTTTAATTTCAAAACCAAATAATCTTTTTGTTTTAAAAGAGTATCTTTTTCATTTAAAATAGGATTTTTATTATTAATAACATAATTGTATTTTTAATTGAGATATTTTTATAAATAAACAAGTTCATGAAAACCATTTTCAAGTTTATGACAAGCATATTCTTGGTCTTCATATCTTATGATACTTTAAGAAGAATATGAGTAATAATAAGAGGATTAAGGAGAGGAATAAGAGGAATGAGAAGGGGTGTGAGAAATAACCTCTTCACCCACCTCGATATGATCCATGAGGAATTTATGAGTTGATTGTATTGAATAATATGTTTAAATATAATCCCAGATAGCACTCTATGTTAAGAATTTAAGATCCTTCTTATCTTATTAATATTTTTGAATTGGTAATCTGATTTTATATGACCCTTATTTTTGCAACCAAATCTCATTACAACTAGCGCTTCAATTTGGTTTTTATTTTTGGCATGTTAATATAATTTCTTATTCTTTAAAAGTTTGTTCACTTTTTAAAAAAAAAATCAAGTTAAACTTCATCATCAGAGTCACCTTCATAAGAATCATCATCTTTTATTGCTTTAGAATTCAGGTTCTCCTTGATTTTGTTGGATTCCAATTCTTCCTTTAATGTTTGGCGTTTCATGATGATTTTGTATGTTATGATAAATAAAATAAGTTATTTTACTTCTATTTTCTTTATGTCCTTAGATTCTTGGATTGAAATCACTTTGGGAGCCCATAAGTTAGGTAAAACCCATATGATTTTCTTAATGAGTGTTTCTATAGAAAAATCATTATTGAGATATTTTTTACCATTTAAAATGTTAGTAAACTTTATAAACACACTATTAATTGATTCATTTGTATTAATGGAGAAACATTTTAAATCTTGATGATACATATCAAATCTAGTGTCTTTAAATTTCTTTTGTTCCTTCTTGTGTGATTTCTAAAAGATTCCATATTTTATAATCCATTTTGAAATAAGATATATGGTGAAATTAATTTTGGTTAGGCCCACAATGGAGAGAATTCATAGCCTTTTCATTAATTTCAAAAGCATCATTATCTTTAAGATTCTATTTATCTACTCATTATTTAGTAGGAATATTTTCATACATTACCATTTTCAGACAAGATAACTTATGCTACTAATAAAGGTAGATATGAAAATTTTTCAATAAGAATAATATAGGTTATTAAATAAATGATCATTAGTATAAGAGGTAGAAACCATCATAAAATAATACTTTTAAATAAATAAATATTTTAAAAAATCATTTTTAATGAACTGGGATTTTTGAAATTAATAAAAAGATCTCCTTTGATACAAAATGTTGGTTTGATTGGATTACAAGAGAATGAGTTAATTTCCTATTAAAAAATATAATGATTAAAGAAAATGAAAATTTTAAAATAAAATGATTTCAATATGATGAAATAATAAAGTGATAAATTTGATTCATGTTAAAGATAACATCAAAGTTAATTAATCATTTACAAAAAATGGAAAGGATACATATCAAATTTATGAACTTTAGGTGAATTGATATTTGGATAACATAATAAGTAAATATAAAGAGAGAACAGACACAAATGATAAAGAGTTAAAAAATATCACATAAGTAGACCCTATGTCTCCACCCCTTAATTATAGAGATATGTATTATTAATACCTTACCTTGGTTTTAATATAAATCGAAGAACCACATCACATGGTTTTAATGAAAATACAAGAACCACATCCCTTAGTTTTAAAGGAGACCCAAGAACCAATATTCCCTTAGTTTTAAATAAAACCTACGAACCATGTCCCTAACTTTGTGGTTGTGAGAACCTTGAGAAGATAAGATAATAATAGATTATTTTCATGGCACAAATCCTTTAAAAATATGGTATTATATCTCTCTTAAAGTATGGATACATTTTGAGAGAGAGATAGATAGAGACTAATGTGATATCCTTTTAGATAGAGAAAAGAAGGTTGTCTCTTTGAGAGGAGGTCTTGGATAATTCTAGTGATTCAATGTAAGTTTTACTATATATTTATTACATAATCATATTTATTATATCCAAACCATATTGATACTCTATTTATAATCTCCAAAAGTTTTTGGAACATTCTGTAATCCTTCAGGTGAATTGAAGTTGAATTAGACCACCTTAATGGCCACTTTGACCACATTAAATGCTTCATTGAAGAGTCTATTTTGATGCCAACAACTACCTAGTAGACTTAATATGGTAGATAGTGTACTATCTATAAGTCACTACTTATGGAAAAATCTCACCATCTTGTCAGTGAACCTCTATCGGCTAGTTGGTGGACTCCTACTGGCCGAGAGCATTTTGTCTATGTTATCTGTTATCCTGTCGCACTGCACTATCTAGCTAGTGATACCTAATTCAACAAGAACACTGCCAAGGATTTCCAACTTACTTCAATGATCACCAAAGTTTCTTCCAAAATCATTCCATGACTTTAAAAAGTCTATTAAGACTTTAAAAATATCATTAGGGCAACTTTAAATACTTTAAAGAGATCTATAATATACTCAAGATTCTATAATTTTATATTCATTATAAACACTAAAAATTACTTAAAAGAATACATAAAATAAATAGGTGAGTTCTTGAGATCATTAAAACACCATGAGAGAGAGATAGAGGTACAGAACACGTATATTCCCATCCCCTATCCTTTTTTCAATAGGTGTCTGTGCCTTTTATATGCTCAATAATAATATTACTATTTTAATGTTGTTTTAATATTGTTATAAACCAATACGACCACTATAAGGGGATAATGACATGTTCTAATTATTTAGAATTATTTATCATTTGTTTAAAAAGGTGTAAAATAAAAAATATCATATTTTAATTCTGGTCGGTTTAGTTATTTTTCATCCTGAAACAAAAATGTTGGAGTTTTTATATGTTTAAAAAAAATTGAAAATAAGTCTAGGTTTAATTTTTTAGAAAAGTAATCCAAAAATTCATTAAGAAGCCTCATGCATTTTTTCTATTTTTTAGAGGCCAAATACATTAGGGGATTGAACAACGTTTTCCTTGGATAAGAGCTAAGGGCATTGAAGCCCCTAACGCCTTTAGACTCAACTAAAAAAACTAGTTTTTTAGTTTTAAATTTTTTATTTCTATTTTGTTTTGATTATATATATTTATTTTAAAACGGTGATGTCTTGGAAAAAATGGCCAATACTCCTTTATTGAAGAAATAAAAAGTTAAAAGAGTTTGAGAGAAGGAATTTTATTAAAGTCTTTCTCAAAAATAAAAAATAAATCAGAAGGAAGGTCATCCAACTTTATGAGGTTGGTGTTGACTCCTTTTTTGGAAAACCCATTTTACACTAAGTTATCCTCCTAGAAAACATGGTAAATGATGTAGTTATAATCCTAAACGAAGATAAATCATTCCATCCATCTAGTTGTGAGATTGAATGAAATATGAATCATACCATTACGAATAGATTAAAAAATAGTGATGGAGTCACTTTCAAGGAAAATATTATTACATAATTTTTTCCTTGAAAAAGAAACCAAATTGTTGATTCTAAGAATTTTTTCTTCAAGAGATTATGTTATGCCACATGTTCCATAAAATCATATGAAAATATGTCCACTATGATCACAAATGACAACCCCACAAAATGAAGGACCCTAGTTAACTTTTGAAGCATTATAAACATTAAATTCAATATAACTTAGAAGAGGATGATGCCAAAATACTTCAAAGGTTACCACAATCAGCTTTAAATTTATAGCAATTCCTAGCCAATGCAACACAGTGAAGTGGAAAATATAGTTTTTGTAATAGACATGCTGTAATGGGTTGGCCTATTTGATCACAACAATTATCCTCACCAACACTACATACTGGATAAAAGGCTTATGATTATGAATAAAAGAGTTTTGGCTATACCAAAGGATGTATATGAGTTTGGTTGTTATAGTAGTGAAGATGTTTCTGATTTGGGGTGATAATGACACGCTTGTACAAGACTAGAGTTGGGAGAAAAGGGAGAAATCCTTCAATAGATTGACTTAAAAGACATCATAAATTTCATTAAATAATGCATAAGCAATGGTTCAATATAGGGATAGGTGATTTAAATCCTATCTATATTGATTACAAATGTGGAACTTGGAGAAAAGTAGAATAAAAAAATTATAAACAATCATCAGTAGGAATTGTGTTATGGGAAAGCCTCCAAACAAGGATCAACTGTGATAGACTAATAAAAGGCTTATAAAATCGTCCAATATAGGTAAAATAATGGCTGAAACCCATAAAATTTTCATGATAAAAAATTTTAGAATCCAAAATATCATTCAAGGAAGGTTCCCAGACCAACATATCATCAAGAGAAAAATAATAATTATTGATCAGGCTGCTAATATTTTCTAGCAGATCTGGATTGGGCATAGTAAAAAAATATTTAATAGTGATTTTAGTATATATATGAGGATGCTAAGGGCTCATTATAGAAATTAAAGTAGTACCATTCTAGTTGTTAATCCAAAATTTATGATAGGAATCCGTATTTGTATTCTATTTGGAATGATACATGATGTTGGAGAAAAAATACTTAATGGTTGGACAAATAGACGAGTCAAGATAATGTTGACTACCCCTTTTCAGTTTACCAAGTAATTTAGCCCTAAGAAAGCTATAGGAAATGGAATCACTATTCAATAGGTTCCAAGTAAGCCTATCCTAGAGAGAATTATTAAATAGCTTGATGTTTTTGATACCCAGACCTATATTAGAAAGTGGTTACACCATTTATTCCAATTAACAATGAATAATTTTCTTTCAAGAATTCTACTACTCCCAAAAAAAAGTTTTTAAAGAAAGAATTAAGGTTTTCTAGATGATTAAGAGGTAATTTTTAGACCATAAAATAATAAACTAATTTAGAGACGATGGTATATTTGAGAAGGAAAATCCGACCATCCATCAAGAGGGACTACTTCCCTTTCCAAGATGAGAGGTGGTTCTTAATTTTTTAGCAATCTTGGATAAGTTTTTGACTTTAGGTATCCCCCAAAATAATGGGACACCAAGGTAGGTAGTGGGAATATAGCCTTATTTTATGCCCCGGTCATCCATGATATGATTTTTTCTTACAATGGAAATATTTTCCCAAAGTAAATGAAATATTTATTATAATTGATAGTCTTACCTGAAACATCTTTATAATGGGAAAGAGATTCCTTGTTATTCTGAATATTTCATTTTCTTCCTTTCAAAAATATAATAATATCATTCACATAAAGGATATTGGAAGGGAAAACAATGTTCTTAGAATAAAGTATTAGATTGAGCTTACCATGGTCCACCATATGAGTGAGGAGATTGTTTAAATAATCTTCAAAAGTGGCTAAAAGGATGGAATATAGGGGATATCCTTGTCTAACCCATTTTGAGCACTTAAAGTAGCCCTAATGAGTGAAATTGATGAGTACCAAGATGTGATTTTAGAAAAATAGGGATTTAACACCTTTAACAAAAATATCATTAATGCCAATGTTTTGAAGAACCTTGTAGATGGAGTTCCATTATATAGTATCAAAGGACTTTCTGATACCGATCTTTAGAGTAATTCTACCACCTCTATTTCATTTACTTAGGATACTAATGCACTCATATGTTGTACTAATGTAGTCTTGAATGGTTCTACCTTTTATAAAACCAAAATGGTTCTAAGATATTTTTTTTTTCAATTGTGTGAAGTCTATTAGAATGATATTTGGTAATAATATGGTATGTGGTTTTGATAAGGGATATATGTATAAAAAGATGTATATTAATGGCATTTTTAAATTTGGTAATCAAGGTGATAAATTGGTAATTATGACAATGTGTAAGAGTTCCATTAGAAAATAAATATTTAACCAATCTACACATGTCCCGTTGGATAACAACCCAATAATTCTAAAAAAAGGAGTTGGTAAAACCATCATGGCCCAAGGAACCATCCGGATTCAGAATAAAAATAGCTTCTTTTATTTCAAATTTAATAGGAATACCAGTGAGATGGTTATTATCTTAATTTATAATAATTACAAGAATAAAAATAGAAGCTAAATATTCTTTAAGATTAGGTCCATTAAATATATTGGTAAAGTAAGAGACAATGTGATCATCCAGACATTCCTCATTATCAATGAAACGGTCTCCATCATTGATGAAGGTGATGGGTCTGGAATATTTCTTGACTCTTTGAAGATAGTTGTAAAATTTGGTATTTCTATCTCCATCCTTGAGCCACTTAAACATTAATATCTCTTTTTTAAGTTTATACTTTATGGAGAGGAGAGAGTTTAACTTGGCAGAGAGCTCAATTTCTTGTTGAAGATCTAAAACAAAATCATAATTGGTAAAATCATCCCTCACCTAATTGAGATTGGATTCAAGAGATTCAATTTCATTTTCAATCCCATTGGAGGTATCTTTTCACTAACCCTTTAGTTTTCTCTTAAAGAGATTCAACATCATGACACATACAAAATCACCATTTCCACAGTGAGAATAATTCTAGAGCACATGAAAAATATTTCCACAATCAGGATGGGAGTTCCAGGATTTGTTGAATATGAAAGGTAGAGCATTCCAAAAGTTTATAGTAATTAGGATTTCTAAAACTAGATGATGATCAGAATTTATATTTGGAAGAGGGATGCTATAAATAGTATCTCTCTTTTCAAGGGATTTCTCATTTGAGAAGGCTCGGTCAAGATTTCTAGTAATAGTTCTGTTGTTGTGCTTTCTATACCAAGTATATTTGGTCCCAGCTAAATTGATCTCAGTTATATTATTACATTCAGTGTAGGATTTAAACTACCATGTAGAGATGGTAGAGTGTGAAACACCCGTCTTTTCATTGGAACATAATATATCATTGAAATCTCCAAGAATAATCCAAGGGTCTTGGATTATGTTTCTAATGCCGTCTAGGTTTTACCAAAGTCTTATTTTTTCTTACTATTTTCTTTTAGAATAGATGAGGGAGCAATACATATGTGCATTATGGAAACCAACCTCATAAGTAATCATCTTCTCTTCAATACTAAAGGAAGTGGAACCGTTAAGAGAGGAGTGAGAAAAAACCCAAAGTGTTTCCATAGTGGTAGCATTGGTGTTTTTTCCAATGTAGAAATAGACTCAATTTCCAAGACTAAAAAATACAAGAGAATAAATTTTTTTGGGTTCAGAAATACCAAGGAGTTTAGGCTTGTGAATATGAATAAATATGTGTAAGGAGTTAGATGTATTATAGTTTTCCACTCATTAACTATCTTAGAATAAAATAATCATTTGAACCTATTATTGGGGCAGGAACCCCCTTTTTTCATAACTCTAGAGTTCTTTTATTTTTGGTTTATTTTTGGGTTAGGACAATATTTTTTGAACTAAGATCAAGAGTTTCATTATTTTTATTTGGAAAATAAGCTATTATAGATTCATTATTTTTAAGTTCAAAAACATTTGGAGTTGAAATGAGATTAACATAAAAACAATTTTCATTCACACCAACCAAATTCTTGGGACTATCATCAGGTTCCAAGATGATTGAATTATTGAAAACAGCAGTATTTTTGGTCTTAAAAACCACAAAATCATCATTTTTTGTAGATTTATAAATTGGTGAAGCATCACAATCTCCTTGTTTATCATCCTCATTAAGTTTATTAGTAAGATATGGGGTGTGGCCAAATTTTCTACCATCATCCATGATGGTTTGGGCCTATTGCATAGGTTCCTTTAATGTGTTGGAATTTTCAGCAACATAACATTGTTCAATTGGATAGAGAATTTCCTTAGAGATTATAATCTCCAACATTTTTTAGAGTATCAAGTTTTAAAGAAATAACTTTTAGTTTTTTCCTTCATAGAATAAAAATAGGTTTCAACAGCATTATAAGGACTTTAAGATATTGAGGTATCATCTGCAACACTTTCCTTACAAGGATTAAAATGCACATCAGTTTCCCCAAATTGATTAGATATAAACTCCATATTTTAATGAGGGTTTTCAATATTAGATTAAGATTGGAGGTAATTAACAAGATTCCAAATATACTAAGAAATTTAAAAGTCTATGTTTTCATCTTCATTATCCTTCCCCTCTCTATAAAAAAATAAGCCCAAATTTTTTTATATGCTGCTTTTGGGGAAGTGATGATATCTTGTTTTCCCACCCATTTTCCGTCATCATTTTTCTTTAATGGATCACACTTATCTATGAAAATGGATTTACATTTATTAATTTTGTTAACCTATTTCCATTCATTCACATTAAGAGATGGCTTCACATGATTTTGGATTACCCTACAGTTAGTAATAGAGTGCCCAACAATTCAGCACACATCACAGAAAAGAGCCATGTACTCAAACTCTACCTTGATTTAAACCATGTAATCATTAGTAGTGAAACTGATAACATCTACTAGATCTGTATCCAAGTTGGCATCAGCCATAATCCTAGAATAAAGTCTGAGCTCCCTATTTAGAGTAAACTAATCCAGTTTTAGAGGAATGCCTATTTAAGAAGTATGGTCATTTAGAATCTTCAGTTGCCATAAAACCGAATTCAATCAATGAAGTATGGCCCAAATCTGAGCCATAAAATTTCCATGAGTAAAGATATCTACAGAACTCCATGCTTTAGGTGCAAGTTTCCAAATTTCCATGATAATTTCAAATCTTATTAGATTCCCAGTGTAACGTCCCGAATTCGGGTACCACACAACGGGTGCCGTGAACCCGGTTGGTCACATGACCTCAAGCGCATTTCCCCAAATTCCAAAGGTTGTCGACTAGAAGTGAGGGCCTCGGAGTGATGGTGGGGAAACTATTCCCTCATTTGTCAAAGTGTAGAGTAGTGGAAAAAATATAAACATACAAAAGTGGAAGCAGTAAACAGTATAGAACTAAAATGGACAACGGAACTGAAGTAAAAGATAACCAATAGTCATATATATAATGATGAAATATGTCTCTAATTCTAAGAAAGAATCCAAAATAGGATACACTACAATCTGATACAATAAAGCACAAGGTACAGTGTACATCAAAACAAAACCAAAGCAGTGCAATAGGAACACATCAGCATCGCAAGCCTAAGCTCGGTCCCATGCTCTCCTACTCCTCTGCAACAATCATGTACCTATGTAGGGACTCTTTCCCTTATCGACACCTACAGTAGTATAATCTATTTGGTCCCAAGACATGACCCAAATAGGGTGTGAGAAATAAATCCCAGTAGGAAACCAAAAAAGTCTCGTGCCCAACTATCAGTGAAAATGTGCAACAACAATGTGCAGTAATTAAATGCAGTAAACTAGGAAGTACTCAAAAGTAACCATTCTTACCAGTTACATTGCCATTTTAATAATTATTTAACAAATCAATATAATTGAACTCTGAGTTCTTCGAGACTCGGCCTTGACCGACAATATCCTATACCAGTGCCATAGAAGAAACCACAATAGGATACCTAACAAGTAAAAGATAATAATAATACCAAGCATGTGCTTGATCTTGGCAGGTACAACATAAGAAATCACCACAGTGAACATTTAAAGTAAACATTGTCCTCATACATGCAAGTCCTTAACCCTCAGGCAATCAGAAAACAAACCCTCAGGTGATCGCCCTTAGGAATAACGGATATTTCCCTCAGGCATACGAGATATCGCCCTCAAGCACAGAATCTACTACCCACAGGCATTAGAAACGTTGACCTTAGGCTAAACAAAACAGTGCCCTCAGTCTAAACAAAACACTGCCCTCAAGATAAACAAAACACTGCCCTCAGGCATTCCATAGGAAAAGAAAGTAAACGGGCCGAGGCCAATGCATAAGTAAGAAATTTATATATGTTTCCTCTCAAGAAAACTCAAAATATTCTATAATAATAGCATACCCACGAGTATCCTAGACAAACATCTAAACAAGGGGAACACACCATCAGGGTGGCCCTAGATCAAACCAATGATCTCAAACAGCAGTTTATACTTATTCATTAGATTACCTATGAAATTATAGGTATTTCAACAGTCAAAGTCTCATCCATACGACACCCCGAACATGGGTGTGTGGCATAATGGTACACAAAATCAACTCGACAGTCGTAATTAAACCCAAGACCACCTACCTTGATCTCCTCTGATTGATATATGTGGAAGGCGCCTCCCTAAACAACCAAGAACGACGTAGATATGAGATAAAATATTACCTGTTCAAACCTAAATAACTTCCCTTAAGGAAATAATTTAAAGGAAATATTCAATAAGAGGGAAGACATTGCCCACGCGGCTCAAACGAGATCGACGGTGGATGAATCAGAGTCCCGGTGAGTGATCGGGAGCTCCTCCAAGTCTCTTCCTCCTCTCCCGCTACTCCTGGTGAGCTCTCTACCTCCTCTGCCAAAAGAGGAGGCTACTGCCTATTTTTAATGAAAAAACATAACTACATGGTGTGTAATTTCAAGTGCACTGTGTGTACTATCCATTTTAATTGTTCCTTTGGTGGCTAATTTTGACTGCCTCACTGTTCATATCCTGACTGATTACACAGTGTGCATTACTAAGTACACGGAGTGTAGTTAGTTTTTACACCCTTTAATTGCTGAAGAGCCTACACTCCCTATATTCTCATCCCACACAGCCAAAGTACACGACGTGTGTAAAAAATTACACGGCGTGTAGTAGTTTTTACACCCTTAATCACTGATAATCCTAAACGCCCTGTATTCTCATCCCACACAGCCAAATTACACAGCGTGTGTATGAAATTACATGGCATGTACCCATAAATTTTGGGATTTTTGCCCAAATTTCCCTTGTTTTCTCATATACACTTAAGGAAAAGGAAAAGAAGAAACTCGTACGTCAAGAATAAAAACTAGGTTCTTAAAAACTTCCCCCATTAAAGAAATTCATCCCTGAATTTCCATTCCAAGGGTGGTAAAGATAAATCTAGGAACAATTTTGGCCACTGAGCATGTACGTCGGTCTCCCGCTCCCAGGTTTCATCCTGCACTTGGCCATGCTACCATAACACCCATACAGGAGGAACTGACTGACCTTAGAGAACCTTCATGCTCCTATCAATAATACGAATCGGATTCTCCTCAAAGGAAGCATCAACCTAAAGTTCAACCTCCTCAGGTTGAAGGACATGAGATAGGTTTGAGTGATAACGGCACAACTGAGATATGTGGAAGACGTTTTTCATGGCCCGGTACCTCTATGGTAACTACAACCGATAGACAACCAGCCTAACTCTCTCTAGAATCTCAAACTTCCCTATATAGCTCAGTGAAAGTTTACCTTATCACCTGATCCACCTGTGTCCCAACCTCGGTGAAACACACAAGAAAAACTGATCCCCGAGCATGAACTCCAAGGGTCGTCTGCGGTGATTATCATAAGATTTCTGAAGAGATTGTGTAGTAGCCATCTGCTTCTGAGTCAACTGGACCTGCTCTGAAGCCTCCTGCAAAAGACGTGGTCTCAGTAAAGCTGCCTCACCTGCCTCCAACCAGTACAAGTCTGATCAGCATGGCCTACCATTTAAGCATCATAATGTGTCATCTCAATAGTTTTCTAAAAACTATTATTATAGGAAAACTCGACCAGCGATATGTGCTTCTCCCAAGATCCCCCAAAGTCTTGGACGTATGAACGCAACATGTCCTCTAGAACCTGTATTGTATGCTCTGACTGGCCATCGGTCTAAGGGTGGTAAGTTGTGCTCAGAAGCACCTGTGTACCCAATGTCCTGTAAAAATTCTGCCAGAACTGAGATGTAAAATGGGAATCCCTATCTGAAATGATAGAACGAGGGACCCCATGAAGACATACTAACTCTTAGACATACAATTTCATGATCTCGTCAACACCGAAGGTATCCTTGATCGGAAAAAAGTGAGATACCTTCGTAATTCTCTCCACTATAACCCATACAGTATCATTACCTCGAGGTGAACTCGGAAACCCGGTCACGAAGTCCATCACGACATCATCCCATTTCCACTCTAGAATGGATAATTATTATAATAGTCCAGATGGCCTCTGATGCTCCACCTTCACCTGCTGACTGGTGGAACATATCGTAAAAAAACTAGTTACCTCTCTTTTCATACCCGACCACCAATACTGACGTATCAAGTCATGGTACATTTTGGTAACTCCAGGATGCACTGCCCAAGCTGAAGCATGAAATTCCCACATCAACTCCTCGCATATATCCCCTGGAACCCACACTCATACATGGATACATAGTACCTCATCATCGCCTATCGTCCAACTAGGAGGAGGGTCCTCATCTGTCACCGACTCCTGTAGAACTAGACCTTCTGAACCTAATAGCTGTCTCATCCTCACTTTATCTAGGAGGGTAGAAGTCACAGCTAAGGATGAAAGATAGGTTCTCCCCTAACTATTATGCACCTCCAAATCCATCTCAGAGAACAAATCCATAAGCTGCCACTCACCATTGGCCTCCTACACTACCTATATCTGAGTCTTCCTACTCAGTGCATCATCTACTGCGTTACCCTTACCAGGTGTATAGGCAAGATAAAAGTCGAAGGACTGATGGTATTCAACCCACCGTCACTGTCTCAAATTCAAGTCCCACTGGGTAAAGATGTATTTAATACTTTTGTGGTCTGTAAACACCACAAAGTGTTCTCCCAAGAGATAGTGTCTCCAACAGCGTAATGCTTGAACAACTGCAGCCAACTCGAGATCATGCGTCGGGTAATTCCTCACATGTGGCCTCAACTATTGACACCCGTATACAACTACTTGATCACCCTACATCAACACTGCTCCCAGCCCAATACCTGATGCATCACAGTAAACTGTATAGCTCTTCCCTTTCTCTTGATGTATCAGGACTGGTGTTGTTGTCAACCTTACCTTTATCTTTTAAAAGGCTATTTTGAAAGCTTTTGACAAAACTAACTTCATACCCTTCTTAGTCATACTTGCCAACGACGCTTCTAAGCAGGAGAAGTACTATACAAAGCACCTATAGTAACCATCCAACTCCAAGAATCTCTGTATTTCAAACATGTTCTTAGGCTGCTCCCAAGAAACTACTTCTCTCACTTTCTCTAGGTCTACAGAAACTCCTACCTCTGAGATAATATGACCCAGGAAGTGAATCTGGTCCATCCAAAAGTGGAACTTTGAGAGCTTAGCATATAAATGATGCTCTCTTAGTGTACTCAGTACGATCTCAATATGGGTGGCATGGTTGTGTCTAGTGTGAGATTACACCAAGATATCGTCCATGAAGACTACCAAAAAATAATCTAGATATGGGTGGAATGCACGATTCATCGGAGCCATGAAAACTATAGGTGCGTTTGTGAGTCTGAACGGCATGACCAAGTACTCGTATAGACCATATCTGCTCTGAAAGGCTGTAAACGGTATGTTAGATGGTCTAACGTGAAACTAATGATATCTGGATCTCAAGTCAATCTTCGAGAACACTCATTCTCCTCGAAGTTGATCAAAAAGATCATCAATCCTTGGTAAGAGATATCAGTTCTTAACCGTCAACTGGTATAGTTTCCGATAATCCACACAGAGTCTGAGGGTACCATTCGCCTTCTTAGAGAAAAGGAAAGGTGAACCCCATGGAGAAATACTAGGTCAGATAAAACCCTTGACTTGTAACTCCTCTAACTGCCTCTTGAGATCCTGCAATTCTGGCATAGCCATATTATAAGGTGGAATGGAAACTGGTGTTTCTCCTGGCACAAGCTCAATAGAGAATTCCACCTCACGCTCTGGAGGTAGACCAAAAAAGTCATCCGGGAAGACATCCCTGAAACAGGACCACGACCACCACCTTGTCCTGAATTTCCTAACATATTCCAATTCCCTGACTAGTAAGAAGCTGTTGGCCCTGCTCCTGCACACGGATTCTGCACAGAACCCCTCTCACTAGTCACTGGTGGAAATACCTTGCAAAAACGCTGAATATGACCCCTCTTGATGAAAGCTTGGAACTCTACTGGGTCATGTGGACAATGAGGTCTCTTGTTCCCCTCTTTACCACACTGGTAGCACATTACCTGACCACCGGAATAATTTTTCTGGCTAGAACTGCCACCGTGAGAGAAATCCATTTGTCTCTTCCTCTTGCCGGTAGAAATAGTACTAGAGACTGGTGCCGAACCACCCTGGTCCATGCCACTAGCTTCCAGTAGGTTCCGCTCAGTAATCAACGCCTGGTTCACAATAGAATGCACTGTAGGCAACCTAAAAACATTCACCAGTGCTCAGATATCATATCCAATACCATCCTCAAAGCGTCTAGCCCTCAACGTCTCATATCCCTCTAGAACCGGTGCAAAAGGCTATAGCTCGGTGAAGTGGGAAGAATAGTCCATCACTGAAATGGAGCCCTGCTACAGATTCATGAACTCTCGAGCTCGATCTTTCCTTAGCATCTCTAGAAAGAAAAATTCATAAAAGAATGCCTAAAAATATTTCCATTCCATGTCTTGGAGATGCTCAGACTGGGTGGTAACATCCCACCATCTCTTGGCGGAATCACGCAACATGTAAGTAGCGAGCTTGACCCTCCTCCCAGGAGGCATCTCCAGATGCACGAAGATCGTCTACATAGAACCCAGCCATGACTTCGTAGCCTGTAGTCTGACATCCCCTGAAAATGTAGGTGGATGCTGCTGCTGGAATATATGTGTCAGCTCTACAATAGATGTGGAAACGGATGTTGCTCCCTGGAAGGTATGCATGAACCTTATAAAGCCTTCACAGAACTACGTATCTACGCCTGCGTCTGTTATAATGGTTGGTGCCGCATCTGGCACTGCTGGAGGATCCATCGGTAGCCCATGACCTACCATCTCTAGAGTATAATCGTTTCCACTCTCTCGGAGAACAACTCATGGTCATCACGGCGGCATAACTCTACAAGGTCAAACTAATGCCTTATTTTAATTACTTTCGAGGTTTCTTTTGTCCGGTTAAGACTGCCAATGAAAAGGGGAAAGATCCATTAGAACTGGAAAAAGAGACTACACGGCGTGTATAAGGTCTACACGATGTGTACCCTTAATCCCTTACATGGTTGTGTTATGATGTCGGCCTAAGTGTATCTGAACCCTAGGTACATGGCATGTTATACCCGCACACGACGTGTACACCACCTAGTTTCCCCAGCAACATAGCCAAGTCCACACGGTCTTTCACTGGTCAAGACTACACAGCATGTCCCAAAGGTACATGATGTGTACTATAAAGTTAACACTGAACCGTGTTGTAATTTACATGGTCGGATTCCAAGATTACACTACACGGCATGTTTATAACTAACACAACATGTATCACCTAAGGTTTCTCCATCAGTGTTGTTATCCACATGGGCGGACACAGGGTCAACCCTACATGGCGTGTACAACCAGTACATGATGTGTTCCCATAAGAACTTACCTATTCCATGTCTCTTACCACATGGCCTATGACATGGTTAGAGACTACACGACATGTACATAAGGTACACAACGTGTACTTAAGAAAAATAGTTTCTTCTCGAACAGAAGAACACATGGCATGTAGTCAAAACTACATGATGTTTATTCTGGGTTTTTCTGAACAGTAAGCCTCAGAAACTACTCTAGAGCCCAGAAAACACTGAAACGAACACCAAAGTTCCAAATTCCGATCTGTGAGGGCCCATACTCCCCTCAAATCAAATCTTGGCATCTTATACATGTTATAAACAAGGTAAAAAAGTCAATGATCCACCAAATTCTAGTCAATGAGGGCCCATAACACTTCCAGAACAAAAGTTTGGTGTTCATTCAAACAAAAACTCATACAAACAATACCCTATCAAACATCATGTATTTTTATCAAGGAAACTATCACAACAAAATGAATTTTATATCACAACATCTATCACAAAAACATTCAATGTCTAATGCACCTACATGGCATGGAAACTATGCATGAAATGTGATTCTAACATGTGCCTAAATGATGCATGAGATGGAATACCCTCTTCTCATTGGGTTGTGACTAAATAGAACCCAAGTATATAAAAATATAAACATAACACCATAAGTGAATCACCCAACGGTGAAATCTAATCAATTATAATAATCATAAATAGAAAATCAAAATTTATTTTGAGGTAATCTGGCCTTTACCTGTACACGAGTTAACTACTTCTGGGCACATTTTATTACCAAATCCGTCAACAATTTATCTCTTTTCGTTGTCTCCAAATAATAAAATAACCCATAGAAAAGAAACCCTCTGATACCACTTTGTAACCTCCCGAAATCGGGTGACACACAATGGGTGCCACGAACCCAGTTGGTCACATAACCTCAAGTGCATTTCCCCAAACCCCAGAGGCTGCCGACTAGCAGCGAGGGCCTAGGACTGATAGTGGGGAAACTATGCCCTCATTTGTCAAAGTGTAGCACAACAAAAAAAATATAATCATACAAAATCGGAAGCAGTAAACAGTAGAGACTTGAAATGGACAACAAAACTGAAGTAAAAGATAACCAACAGTCAAATATATGATGATGCAATATGTCTCTAATTCTAAGAAAGCATTCAAAACAAGATACATTGCAATCTGATATAATAAAGCACAAGGTACAAATTACAACAAAACAAAACCAAAGTATTGCAACAGGAATGCAGCAGCATCACAAGCCTAAGCTCAGTCCCATGATCTCCTACTCCTCTGCAACAATCATGTGCCTGTGTATAGACTCTTTCCCTTATCGACACCTACAACAATATAATCTGTTTAGGCCCAACACATGACCCAAATAGGGTGTGAGAAATAAATCCCAGTAGGCAATAACCAAAGGCTTGTGCCCAACTGTCGGTGAAAATGTGCAACAACAGTGTGAAATAATAAAATGTAGTAAACTAAGAAGTACTCAAAAGTAACCATTCCTACCAGTTACATTTTCATTTTAATAATTATTTAATAATTCAATATAATTGAACTTTGAGTACTCTGAGACTCAGCCTCGACCGACAATCTCTTATACCAGTTCCACAGGAGAAACCACAACATGCTACCTAACAAGTAAAAGATAATAATAATACCAAGCCTGTGCTTTAGCTTGCAAGGTACAACATAAGAAATCACCATAGTGAATATTCAAAGTAAACATTGTCCACAGACATGCAAGTCCTTACCCTCATGAAATCAAAAATGAAACCCTCAGGTGACTGCCCTCAGGCATAACGAATATTGCCATTAGGCATACGAGATATCTCCCTCAACCACAGAAGCTACTGCCCATAGGCATAAGAAACGTTTCCCTCAGGCTAAACAAAACAGTGCCCTCAGGCTAAACAAAACACTGCCCTCAGGCTAAACAAAACACTACCCTCAGGCATTCCATAAGAAAATCAAGTAACCGGGACGATCCCAATGAATAAGAAATAAATTTATATATGTTTCCTCTCAAGAAAACTCAAAACATGCTATAATCACAGCATACCCACGGGTATCCTGGCCAAACATCTAAACAAGGGAAACGCATCCTCGGGGTGGTCCTTGATCAAAGCAACGACCTAAAATAGTAGTTTATAATTATTCATTTGATTATCTATGAAATTTTAGGTATTTCAATAGTCAAAGTCTCATCCATACGACAGCTCAAACATGTGTTCATGGCACAACAGTACACAAAATCAACTTGATAGTTGAAATTAAACACAAGACCACCTACCTAGATCTCCTCTGATCGATATACGTGGAAGGAACCTCTAGAAACAACCAAGAATGACATATATATGAGATAAATGATTACCCGTTAAAACCTAAATAAGTTCCCTTAAGGAAATAATTGGAAGGAAAGATTCAAGAAGAGGGAAGACCTTACCCGCGTGGTTCAAACAAGATCGACGATGGAAGAATCGAAGTCCTGTTGAGCAATCGGGAGCTCCTCAAAGTCTCGGCCTCCTCTCCCACTGCTCCTGGTGATCTCTCTACCTCCTCTACCAAAAGAGGAGGCTACTGCCTGTTTTTAATGAAAAAACATAACTACATGGCGTGTACTTTCAAGTACACAGCATGTACTATCCTTTTTAACTATTCCTCTGGCGGCTACTTTCCACCGCCTCACTGTTAATCTGTAGACTAATTACACGGTGTGTATTACTAAGTACACAAAATGTAGTTAGTTTTTACACCCTTTAATCACTGATGAGCCTACATGCCCTATATTCTCATCCAACATAGCCAAAGTACATAGCGTGTGTACAAAAGTACACGGCGTGTAGTCGTTTTTACACCCTTAATCACCGAAAATCCTACACGCCATTAATTCTCATCCCATACAGCCAAAGTACACGGTGTGTGTATGAAAGTACACAATGTGTACCTATAAATTTTGGGATTTTTTCTCACATTTCCCTTGTTTTCTCAAAAAAACTTAAAAAAAGGAAAATAAGAAACTCGTACCTCAAGAATAAAAACCATGTTCTTACACCGAGAATAATGTGGAAGAATAATATTCCAATCAGAATCAATTTCCACTTTCTATTTCCCCAACAATGAGAAATTATTTTTGTAAGATCTGCAAGAGACCACAATTTATCCCCCTTTAAATAAGTGATGCGTCCAAGGATTGAGAATTTACACATATTAAGCCTTTGATGAAGGAATTCAGGGCTACCAACAATCGAGAATCTACCATCCTACATTTTCTTAAACATATATGACTTCAGAATAGCATCTTTGGGAGGATGGGATCATTGGGAGGATCTGATCCTTTAAGTACCTCTAAGAAGAATATTCCTCTGGTTTTTGGAAGAAGATCATTATTAGAACCCCTACAAGATCTAGGTTATCCACCAAAATCTTATTTTCATCAGATGATTTGCATACCACCTATTTGGAGGAACACTCCCATTCTGGATTAAAAGAATCCATGATGCAAACAAGGACCTAGTGAATCAAGGATAAACCATCACATGGATTCACATAAATGTAGAGATGTTCTTCCAAGAATGTCTCCCATGAAGAAACCATTATGCTCCTTCTCTCTCTTATATATATATAAATAAAACACATATTTTTAGCAGAATTCAACTACTATAAAATATCCAGTATTACTGTAATCAAAGTAATATGAAATTATGATAAAAACTCGCACTAGGGATCCCTTTTATAAGGGGGGATGCCCTGAAAATCTTTATGGGGTTCTAATGTGTGATTCAACTTCCCTCTTTCCTACATAGAATTAATGTTATATTGTTATTATTATTTATTAATGAATTAATAATAAATATTAATTGATAATAAACAAGAATAATTAACAATTAATATTTACTATCAAATATTAATAATCGATTAATTAATATTAATAATATGAAAATAAATATTAATAAATAACTAATTAATTATTAATAATTCATATTTATTTATTAATTAGTAATTAAATAATATTTTATTACTTATTTATAATATTTATTACCAATTAACTAATTAATTATAAATAAATTAATAAATATTAATAATTCTTATTAAAAAATTTCTAATAAATATTTAAAATTAAAATTATTGTTATTATTATTATTTTAAACAGATAGGGGGAAACACCTCCTTTTTTATTAAGGAAATGAATCCCTTTTTATATTTTGGTAGAGGAAAACCCATTACATAGCTTGTAAGCTTAGGGGGACCAAGGCTTAATGGACTGACCCTAAGGCCCATGACCCACAGGTCTAGATACATGGCTGTAAGGACCCATGACCCATAAGCCTAAACACCATCTCATTAACCACTAAACTAATAATTAATTAATTAATAATAAATATTAATTACTAATTTATTATTAATGAATAATAATAATAACTAAATAATAATTAACTATTAATATTTATTATTAAATATTAAAAATTGACTAATTAATATTAATAATAATAGTACAAATATTAATAAATAACTAATAAATAACTAATTAATTACTAATAGTTAATATTAATTAATTAATTAATTATTAAATAATATTTAATTACATATTAATAATATTTATTACCAATTAACTAATTAACTATTAATTAATAAATAAATATTGATAATTATTATAAAAACATTACTTCTAAATATTTAGAATTATTATTATTATTATTTTAAATAGGTAGGGGAAACACCTCTTTTATTATCAAGGAAATAAATCCCTCTTTTTTATCTCAGTAGAGGGTAACCCATTACATGACCCGTAGACCCAGGGGAATCAATGTCAAATGAACTGAATCTAAGGCTCATGACCTATAGGTTCAAATACATAATCGAAACGACCCATGGTTGGCATGCCTAAACACCAACCCATCAGCCACATCCATGCCTCAATCAGCATATCATCTCACGTCCTACACCTAAAGTTGGTCCATCTTCCTACCATTATGAATTTTTTCCCAAACAATTGTCGATAATCCAAAAATCCACATGCCATTATGACTGTGGCCAAATGACCAACATCACCAGCTATCATCCCTCCTATGTTCATTTGAGCCCTATCATCTCCTCACCTCCCACCAACACCCATCGTCGCATCACTACCAACCACTAAATGTCATCCCTCCTACACTTGCTCAAGGTCACCACCTTTCATGCGGTCCACCATTGTTCTCCTTCATGTCACCACTAGATGCCCACCATTGTTCATCACAAACTTTCTGCAACACTAAAATCCACCCATATGCAATCTCCATAGGAATAAACTGCAACTGGGAGTTGATCCCCAACTGCCTAATGTAGGGGCTACCTACATGTGTTGATAAAGTCTTACTTTCAACCGATGATAAAAATTTTTATCTCAAAATCAAGTATGAAAATGTCCCTCATTTCTATTTGAATTCCCAGTCCATTTGTCATGATTTATTGAATTGAAATAGGTCTTCTATTTGTGAATTTTTCTATGCTTAAGGAAATGATGAAAAATCATGTTTCAAAATGATGAATTAGCTAAAATCCACTGATCAAAATGGAATGGAAAATAATGGATAGGTAAAACCCATGGAGGGAGGTTTGAAACATTGTGACCCCTATCCAAATACCATTGCTCAAGATGGATTGGAATGTGATTTACAAGAACAAAACATGGTAAAAGGTTTGTCAACTGGCTATGATTTAGGTTCTCATAGATTACACTCAGCTAGGTAGAAATTTCTTTCTATGATATATGTTAATGGTTTTGATGATACAACAAGTTTTTATGGGCCGATACTACTAAAAAATACCCCTCATCAGAAGGATGCTTCTCATTCTCTAACTAATCTAGGGATTCATATTTGGCCTTCTATTGTTATAGATCTGGAAATAGAGTTGAGTGGACATCATGCCACCAAATCATGGGTAGTGATAGTGGAAGAGGTGATGGATAATGAGGCTGAATCATCAGATTAAGCAGTGGTGCAAGAGATCATTGACCATTTGATCCTATATGAGCAGTTGATTGCTTTAAAATCTAGGAAAGGTAAGAAATTAGATACAGAGGCTCCTTCATGAGCAAAGTCTATTTTTAAAAAAAATTGATTTTGGATGACACACCTTTAAAGAAAGGTCTTCAAAAAGAGTTTGTTTCTTAGGGGGCAGGTTTAGATGGTCTTGAAAGCAAGGGATGCATAAAATTAGTAGGTTCTCATCTTGCTGACCAGTTTTATGATTCTAATTTTGTGAAACTCAAAGGAATTGAATCAACTGATACTTTCTTTAGCAATTCATAGATCCATAGGGATTTTGATCTAGAAGGTAAGAAAATCCTTCATCAAAGGTGGATTCAGTAGATGAAGAGGGATTCCAAACGGTTCCTTTTTCGAAGTCTAGACTTCATTTTTCTAATCATGGTTAGGTCTCTTATTTTGACACTACAAGTGACATGGTCTTGGCCCCTATTATGCTTCCTATCAAGATGGAAACTCCTTTATGAATCCACACATGTAGGAAAGTTGATGCTTTCCTGAAATATTCCTTAGATGACCTTGCTATTAATTATGAGTAGGGATTGTGTAACGTAATCAAGGTGCAAGTGACAACTTCTAACCTAGTTGGAGGGCTTGATACACTCAATGAAGATAAAGATCAATCTTAGAAAGTAGTGGTCCACTCTTGATCCCTGGAGAAATGAGATGTGTCGTTGGTTTATACTAATGAAGTGAAAGAAGGTATAGATCAGATAAATATGGTTTAGGCACTACTCGATGACCCATCAAAAAATGGTGGTGGTTCAATTAGATGCTAGGAGAAATGATTCAGTCAACAATGACATTGACTGTCTCTTGAAATAAGTGAATACATTAATGAGAGTCTAGAATCCAAGAAGTCAAGACCATGGGTATAGAAGTTTTAACTGGAATTCTATGCATGATTAAGAGTGACATATTGGAGCTAAGATTAGAGAAAAGGTAGGTCTTTTACTATTTTTTAGTTTCTCTTTTTAGGATGTGTTGTCAGATTTGACCCCTTCTCTTTCCTTATCTATTTTTCTATCCTATAATAAAGGGGAATTGTCCCTAAAATTTCAAAAAAATAGAAATTATTAATTAAATAAATAATTGTTTCTAATTTTTAATTACAAATTATTACTTTTGTGATAACAAAGTTTTTATTATTTAGGGTTAAATATAGTTACTATAAAAGGAAAACTAACCCATAAATGGAACACGGTTGATATTTTCAACCATAAACCAATCACTTGGCCAATAATTTTATTTTTACCAATTTTAAGTCATTTAATAAAATATTATTTTTTATAAAATATCATTATTGTCAAATTTGGAACTATACATTTAATTTGTCTTTAAAAACACCAAGAAAAAGATTCAATTTGAATATAATCCTATAAAACTTCCCTAATAAGTTATTTCTATCTAGAAAATTCACATAACAAAATAATAATTTAATGTTATATAACTTTTATTATTTTTTAAATCATTTAATTTATTTTTCTATTAATTGAATAAATACTGTGTTAGCATTGCATACACATTTAAGTTAATTATTTATTCACTAAAAATAAAAAATAAATTACCTTGATAAAAATAAATAATTTATCTTTAAAATTACTATTTTTAACTAAACATAAATACTTTTTATTCCTATTTCAAATATTTAAAGATAATAAAACAAAGAGAATGACATTTTTGACTTTTTTACACAAAATATTATAAAGGTCAAAATCATGGACAAATAGCAACAAAATGTTATATATTTGAACATTGAATCATTATGTGTGAAATATACTCATCCAAAAAAATTAATACATGTATTATAGTAATTTTGTTGTTCATATATCGTTATTTTTTACCCTTAATTAACTAATTTTAACTCTATCATGGGGGAAATTATTTGTTACGATCACTATTCATATTGAAAAAAATAAAAGGCAATTATTTACTAAATATGGACCTCATAATTAAAAATATGGAATAAATTTTTTAATATTAAATACATAGTAGTGTAAGAATATAATTTAAAATTAAAACCAAAAAATGTGATGAAAAACAGTTTTTCAGAAAAATGTATTTTTAATTATAATTTTTTTTCAATACCAAATTCCATTATAAAATTAATTATAATGACTATAATTAGATTATATTTAATAAAAATTAACTAATTAAATTTTAAAGCTAATATATAGTAGAATTTTACTTTATTAATACTTTAAAATAAAATATAGTTTTAAATAAAAATCAATATTTTTTATTATTCATTGAAAAAATCAATATTTTCTAAAAAATACCAAAAAAATCATTCAAAGATAATTTTTACATGATTATTTAAAAAATGATATATATTTTTTTATAAAATTCATATTATAAAATTCCCAAAAATTAATTTCCTCAAAAAAAAAAGTAGTAAAACCCATTTTTTAAATAAAATGTATTTTTTGAAGAATAAAATTACTGCACTAAAAATTGAGTGATTATTTATTAGAAGTTTATCAATAAATTTATATTGATTATATTTATATATTTTTAATAAATTAGTAAATTCTATTTAAACCCTCCAATTTAATAGTTATGTAATGGAAATCATATTTAAATAATAATATTTCATGGTTCGTTTAGGCTCACTGTCGTGTTTCGTATACATTATCAAAATTTTTTTTTAAAATCTTGGGGTTATAAATTCTCACCCTTATAATAAATTGTTTCTTCACAATTCAAAATTAAACTCTATGATCAAAGGTTTGATATTTGAAAATACTTTTATTGAAATCTCACATCATAAAAAGTGTTAATAAAACATACACTTGAAAAGAGAGAAAGAGAAGTATAAAGGTCATCTAGAATTATACACACTAGGTTTAAAAATAGGAGAAAATTAGTGTGAAGTGAAAATATGGATGTGGAATAAAGTCAATGTAAAAATATCATTGATCATAATAAAGTTAATAATCATTATAAAGTTAATGACCACAAAACCATAAACCAAAGTGGTGAAAAAATACCATCAATTCATCAAAAATGATGGTAATAGAATAATTTTTTTGTTTCAAGATCCATTTTCTAGAGTTAATAAATTAATTTTCCATCTAGAGTAAAAAAATAAGGAAATATACTTACTTTAAATGTATAATTTCATCCTTCAGTCAATTTCCATCACAAAATCATCTTTTCTCAAAACAATGAGTATTTATGATGATTTTTTTCATGCCCACAACACTAAAATAAAATTTTAATGGATGGGAAAATCCAAATAAGATTAATAATATATTCCTATCATATTTAAACATTAACCAAAATGGTTATTCCGAGGCAATATAATATCTAAAATGAATAATATATTTTACTTCAAAATTTCTACAATAACATCAAAGGCTCAACATAGTCCATTCCATAAACCTATATCCCAAATTACGTCAATAACCTCAATATTAAAGTTTTTTTAAACCTCAATGTTTATCTCATACCTTTCTAATTAAATCCCAAAAATTTAATTTTTTTCTCACCAAATAATCATTTATGTTAAACCTAATGGCTATATAGACCCGAACCCAATAAAATATCTCCCAAAATATCATTAATAACATAAAAATACCAAAATTGAAAATGATTTGATCTTATAACATGATTCCAAAAATTAAATTATTTTTTATCTATAAAATTGTTTATGTAAATAAATTCATACTAACTAGGAAATCACGTAGGCTAGTGGTAGGCGATGCACCCTTGTCACCCTTCAGTTGTGGGTTCAAACCCCATGGCCTTTACGGATGCGACAAGTTGTCACCTGGTCTACGAGTTTCCATTTTCTAGTATTATATTAATATAATTCCTATAATATTCCCAAAAATATAATGAACATCCTCAAAAATAACAATAATCCTTAAATCACTTTTTAACCACTATGGTTTTCTATACAACATTTTTTTATAAAATCAAATAATATTAATTGACTATTATTACCTTAACATCAAATATAAGATAAAATTTAATGGTTACCAATACCATTAAACTTATGTCTACAAATTGTAATGGCATTCTTCCTTAAATAATTTTTTTACTAAAACCCATAATAAAGCCAAGGGTTATATTACCATAAATGTTTCCCAAAATACTCTAAATCATCTTATACTTCTATAACTTAAAACCTCAAAAGTGATATCTATTACTTTAAACTTATGATCGACCTTAGACTTTTCAACCCCAGAAACTTTAGGTTTATCCCATATCACTATAGAATATCATAGGCCTCTAATGGTTTTATTCTCTCATTCATAATAATAGTTTATAACGAAAATATGAATTAACCCAAGAATATACCCCAGTAGTTTCAAACTAGGTGTGTAGTAAGGGAAAACTCACCGTGTATCATAATTATGGGAGATATATACAAAAACAACTATTTTTAGGATTATTACCCCTAGATGCATCTATTCTAAAACCATTTCCACTTGTATTATCCATACAGTGATGTATTTCTAGGAAAACCACATAATATGTTCCATACTAAAACTTTAGGATGTTATCCTATACTTAGACTTAGACTCAGGGATTTTACCAAAATTTTCTAACCATAATCTACAAATAGTAACTAAACCCTATAATGATACCAAATAGAGTAACCCTGACTTTCTATATATAGATATCACATATTATTAGACAATTATTCATTCAAGAACATTATTATCTATTCCAGGATCTTAAAGGTTTAGTATCTTTAGAAACTTGGATACATAAAAAAATGGTTTATAATTTTTTTTCATCATCTCCCACTTGATTCATCATAACTACCACCCTTCTTAGACACATCATACTTAAAAATTTATTTCATATCCCGGGAAAAGGATAACATAGTAAAGGGTGAGCTCAGATTTTCAGTAAGGGAATAAATATGATAGGGAATCATAACATGTGAGTCAAAGGTATGACATGATTTAATAAAATAGAAGGATCATGAAAAACACAAAGGGTCAGAACATAAAGAACATAGTATCAAAAGATCATGGAAACATTGGAAACATGTAAGTAATACAAAACACATCATAAGTATAAGTCAAGGTTAACTTCCAAGACAACATCACATGGTGGACATAGTCCCATAGTGGATTAGGTTTACTCCCTAATCCCATACATAACGTTTCACAAGACTAAAACATTATCCAATGCATCATAGCACTATATGGGTGCACCCATCATAACATGTTCATGATTATGTGTTCCACAAAAATAAATCAATCATAAGGTGTAAACATAAGAATTACCCATGGAAATAAATGTGTTTCATAATATTTCCTCATATCACAATCAAAAGAGATTTCATAAAGAAGAAATTTGAGAAATGAACTTAAGGTATGTATTATCCTATCAAATGAATGGGAGAATAAGTTGGGTATATATGTAAGAGAAATATATACATAATTTATAATTAATATATAACATCAAAGGTTTTTATCATTGATGAATATAATTATATAAAAATATTAAATACATTCTTAAGGAAAATACCCTTTTCATTTAGAAATTACTTCTTTGAAATATACAAATTTACAAAATATTATTATTTTATTCTTTGAAAATAAATTTGGAAACTTGTAAAGGAAGAATCAAAGCATTGAGTGGTCATGACAGTGGGAAATATCATTCATACTGTATACATTAAAACAAATATTCATTCCATATTTTCAGTAAAAAAAATAAAAGTACATCATTCAGAAAATTATAATAAGATTCATTTTAAACCATTTTTTAATAAGTTAAAAATGGGTAAAAATGAATTTAAATAATCATAGGATAATAGTAAAGACATTATTGAAATAATTTTTAGTAAACCAGGATTGGAAAGAAAACTAATTTTAGGTTTCAGAGAGAAATAATGTAACGTCTCCCGACCTGGCACTCTCTCACACAACCAAAATGGATTGGTTATGTGACCTAAAGTGCACATCCCTATATTCCAGATGTTTCTGAATAGTAGTGGGGGTGTGATGAATATAGTGGGTAGACTATACCCCCTACTTTAGAGTCATAATACATAAGAAAATACATAAATATCAGAGTGTGGAAATAATGGAAACCATAAAACACAATGAATAAACCAATCAATAAATGCTAACTGAATAATATAATAAATAATAAAGGAATAATTTAATGACAAGATGAATGAAAATAAATTACATGATGATAGTCATAAAAATAAAAGAACAAAAAACCCAAATAAAGACTCCAATGACCCTGGTCTCGAACCCCATGTCGATCCTGTCTCTAAGCTCCAATCTATCTAGAAAGAAACAATCAACTAAAAGGTCATTTTCCCTTGTCCAAACCTATATCCATGTAAGCTACTCTAGTACAAAATGATAGCCCAAGTAAGATGTGAGTAAAACTCAACTGTTTAACACCATCATGTCTAAACAAACCATTTTGATAATAAGTTCATGGAATAATGTGATAAAATAGTGTAAAAATTAATTTAATAATAAATATAATACATCAATAAACCTAATTTGTCACCCTAATGGAATGCCTTTTATAATGTAGAACAACCATGCCAACAACAACCATGAAACCAAACAACCTTCTTTGGCACCATTCTAGAATGCCTCTGAGCATGTAGCACAACCATGAAAACCACAACCGTATACACAAGGTAAAACATATCAGTGGGCCAAATACAATAGAAAATAATATCAGTATGTGTGAGGGACTATCTCAATATATAATCATTGAAACATGTGTTTGGGCCTAGCTCGGTATATAAGCATCACAACTTGTATCATGGCCTAGTCTGGTATATAACCAATGAAACATGTGTGAGGGCCTAGCCTGGTATGTAATAATTGAAACATTTGTCGAGGCCAAGCTCGGTATATAAGAATTGCAACATGTTCCAGGTCTTATCTCGATATATAAGCATCTAAACATGTGTTAGAAGTTCATATCACAATAGAAATAATATCAAAAAATAAAAACAAAAGACCAAAAGGTTAATTCTGCTAATTACCATTTTTCTTTTAATTTACCCATTTATTCAATAAATAAAATAATTCATTTTCCAAGGTGAATATATAATAAAAAATCACTTGAAACACATGTCATGGTAAAATCATATGTAATCCATTGCCAATTCATTATTTTCAAACAAAACCACAAGCCAGGTTACATATCAATAGACCCAAATGTATCTAAGGAATGATCCAATTACATGATTATAATTTCCAATTAATCCATTAATTAATGCACATAAGTGAAATTTTGTATATTTCACTCACTTTATTAATTGAAATTAGAACATAGGGTTAAGTTTTAGACCCAAAAACATTATGAGACGATCAACGAAATGCTTCTAAGGGAAAACACCAACAAGGATGAAAGTGCAGAAGATATCAAGAACCTAGATCAAACCAGGTGAGGGTCAAAACCCAAATTAATCCTACGGTAAAAATATTACACCAAAAAGATGGAGAATAGTGAAAGAGAGTGGAAAACCTAAGAGAAACACATCACCATGAATCATATGTGGAAACAGAACATTTGAAATGGAGGGAAGGGACCCCAAATCACCTGGATCACCTTAGGGTTTGAGAGGAGGAAGGGATTCACTGAAAAAATGAGGAGGATCAAATTCACGATAACCTTAAAACCATTGGTACTGGGGAATACATGATATGAAACCTTTTCACATCGTGTTTTTCTCAATTAATTAGGTATGCTAAAAAAATCCATCATCTTTGGTTAATATTTAACATTTCTCAAACATTACACCACCTGTAATGCAGATTCATGACATGTATTTCTTTCAAATCATGAAGCACTTCACGATATGAAAATATTCATGAGAAGTGTTTGGAAATGTTTACACATAATTTAATACATTTACACAGTGTGTAAATATTCTTTAGAAAATTTTTAACCCAGTTTCTACATAAGGATTTGAACCAACTCCAAATCCTTCCAAACCTTGGAATACTTTTGTATACCCTTTTAAAACATTCATAAACAGACTCCATTAATTCAAATAAACATGCTTCCTGGAACTTTAGGTAATTTTTTGCAATAAAGGCTCTCTTTCTCCAAACAATACTCAGCTACCAAGGTACAATAAAAAAACTCAATGGTGGATGTACCTGGAAAAAGAAAGGATCTTACAACCTCCCTACGATATAACAGCTCATCCCCAAGATGATCCAAGAATCATTGTGAGGTCTCGACAAACAAATCCAGCCACTATTCTTACATATCAGACTCGTTTTCCAGGGTTTCCTCTTAAACATTCCCATAAGTCCACTGCACTAGAACCAGAGATACTATCTTACCCTAGAGATACCTCTCACTATGGTCCAAAATTTGTATGAGACGGTCCTCAAAGGATGAATCATTACAAATCTCGATATTCTTTACATCCATTACATGATAATGGTCAAAATAATATTTAAAATGATATGACACATGAAACATGTTGTTCATGACACTGTGTTGATGTGGAAGGGCTAATCGGTATGCCACTAGACCAATCATTTCCACTATCTCAAATGGCCTAAAAAACTAGGGCACTAGCTTTCCCTATTTCCTGATACAGTGTTTCCCCAACCTAGGTGAAACTCAAAGGAAAACATTATGACCCACATCAAACTATAGAGGTCATATCCATTGGTAAACATATATTTTCATTCGGATCTCTGCGGTTAACAAACGACTTTTGATCAATTGAACCTGCTCAGTCTTCTCCTACATGAGACTGGGTCCAACAAGTGCTAAATCTTCTACTTTTGACCAATAAAGAGGCCAACAACATGGTCTTCCATAAAAGGTCTCAAAAGGATCCATATAAATCAATTTATGGAAGCTATTATTATAGAAAAAATCCACGAGTTCCAAATGATGATCCCTTAAACCACTAAAATCCAAAACATAGGCTCACAACATATCCTATAGAATCTAAATAGTCCTCTTAGATTGGCCATAAATTTGAGGATGGTAGGATGTAATCAAAAGAACCTATGATCCCAAATCCATTTAAATACCTTTCCAAAACCAAGAAATGAGATGAGGTTATCTGTTTGAAATGATACTCCTTGAAACACTATGAAACCGAAATATTTCATGCACATGAAGACTACCTAGATCATCAACAGCGAATCTATACATGATAGTTAAAAAGTGGGATACCTTCATTAGTCGATCCAAAATCACCTATACTGTATCATTCTTATGACTTATCCTAGGTAATCCTATCACAAAATCCATAGAAAAATCATCCTAAATCCACTTGGGAATGAGAAGAGGATACAATATCCCAACATGCCTCTAATCTTCATACTTCACCTGTTGAAAAGTGAAACATCTCACTATGAAGCCTGATATCTAATTATTCATCCCTGGACACCAATATTGTATATGGTGATCATGATACACCTTTGTTAAACCTGTATATACCACCAATCTAGAAGCATGAAATTCTCTCATCAGCTCATCAAGAAAACCTGAAGGAACCCATACTCAGTTACAAAAGAGAATAACATCACTACCACTAAGAGACCACCATGATAGTGGAACCCCACCATATATGATTTCCCTTAGAGCTAAAACCTCCAGATTAGATAACTACTCTATCTTTATTTTGTAAAAAATCACAGGTATAATAGATGTTGAAGTCATAACTACTTGTCCCTGAGACTCCTGAACATCTAGATGTATGCCTGCAAAAGGTTTCATCATCTTCCACTCATCTCAAAACTCCCACACTACCTTTGTATGTGTCTTATGGATCAATTAATAGGAAATTATGTTTAACTTTCCCAGTGTATAAGAGAGTTTGAAGTTGAAAGATTGAAGATACTTAAACCACATCCTCTGCTAAAGGTTCAGGTCACACTGAGAAAAGATATACATGAGTATCTTATGTTTTGGGTACACCACAAACCTATCACCCAAAATATAGTGTCTCTAGAATCATAGGTTGTGTAACAATACTTCTAACTCCATATTATTATTGGGGTAATTCCTCTCATGAGGTCTCAACTGTATGGATCCATATGCGACCACATGATCATCCTGCATTAGAAATTCTTTGAGACCAACTCCAGATGCATCAAAGTACATGGTATACTTCTTACCAAAATTAGGTAAGGTGAGGATCAGTGCTAATTTCTACTTGATCTTAAAAAATCTCTCATAAGAATCTAACCAAACAATCTTTACCCCTTTCTTGTTCATCTTGGACATCAGTGTTTCAAGATGAGATAATTCCTATATGAATTACTAGTAATAACTTTTTAATCCCAAAAAACTCTAAATATTGAATTTATTCTTAGGTCACTCCCAAGATACCATGGATGCAGCCTTCTTTGGGTCCACTGAAACTCCAACCTCTGAGATAACATGGCCCCAAAAGTGTACTCTATTAATCCAAAAACTGCATTTGGATAGCTTGGCATAAAGCTAATGCCATTTAAATGTACTCAAGATGATTTTAAGATGTTGGACATTATCGTCTATATATTAGAAGTACGCTATGATTTCATCAATGAAAACCACCACAAACTAGTCCAGGAAATGATGAAATATACAATTCATCAAGTCCATGAATACTACTAATGCATTTTTAAACCGAACAACAACACTATGAACTCGTATAATTCATTCACACTCCTAAAATAATTTCAGAGTATGTTTGATGGTATCACTCTCAACTAGTGGTACCCTGACCTCAAATCAATCTTGGAGAAAATCTTGGGACCTCTCGGTTGATCTAAGAGATCATTGATTCAATGAAGGGGATACCAGTTCTTAACTATCATGTGGTTTAGTCTTTGATAATCCACACATAAGCACAAATTCCCATCAGCCTTCTTGGTGAAAAGAACTAGAGAACCCCACAAAGATGTACTAGGACATATGAAACCCTTATCCTCCATACCTTCCAACTGAACTTTTAACTCATGAAGCTTTTTTGGACATATCCTATAAGGTGGGATAAAAATTGGCTTAGCTCCTAGAAACAACTCGATCATGAACTCAATATCTTGATCATGTGGTATTCTAGAGAACACTTTAGGAAATATATCTTTAAAAAAGTCCACCATTTGTGGAAAAGTCTCATGATACATCCCTCCACTATCTAGAACAAGGATTTCTATATGAGCCATGAGACAATCCAATCCACACTGAATTGGTCTTGCATCACCAACTTGAAGATCCCACTCACCTTGGAGAGTATAGATGCATCTATATAAAGATAGAAAGGTAAATCTCCTATGATAATAGTCAATATGATCCTGGTATAGAACTATCCAATCCATACCAATAATCAAATCGAATCCAATCATTTCCAACATAAAAAGTTACCAAAGGAAATGATAGCCACCAATTTCACGATAACACACCATGTAACACCTGATACCCTCTGACTGTACTCCCAATAGTGTATCAATAGTCATAAACCCATCTATGCTCTCCACATATACACCCAAACCATTTTCAAAAATAGAAGATATAAAGGAATGAAATGTTCCTGTATCAAACAAAACACAAGATAAGGTAGATGATACAAGAGTCATTCCTCTAATAGTAAAATGTTCTGCATCCAAACCAATCATAGAATATTGTATATCATGCAGTTGGATTTCCCCTCTACCCTGGTCTCTAGTTTGAATCCCATGTGCTTCTCCATATGAGTGGTACTTTCACTCCTATACTGGGGTACCACATCCCATACCTCATCCTGAACAACTAGTGGAACTTAAAATTTCTATCTATGGATGGGTAGTTGAACCCCTTCCAGACTCATGTGTCTATCCTGATCCCATGCCTCTACTCTACTACAAAAAATTCCCAAAAAACTTTTAAAGATGACCCAATCTTCTGTAATCACGAAACTCTAAAGTAGTGTGTAGATATTAAGGATTCTTATGACCAAACATGACACACTAAAAACACTAAAATTGAACATGGTCCTGAGATGTCTTCCCATTTCCATGACTACTCTTACCACTACTGCCTTTGTGAAAACTATCATAGTGGCACTTCTCTCTTCTCAAATAAGAGCTCCAAGATTACCCTATTAAAATATTATGATTTGTATGGTTCTATAAATTATGTATTTTGTTAATTATATGGAATTATTACGAGACCATTAAATCTGACAGCGCATGATTCTGAGGCCCGGAGTGCCTGGAATGATCCATTGAAGTTTTTGTTACGCTTAAATTAGCATGCATAAGCAGTTTTCCTGAAAAACTAGAATAACTCTTAAATGGTTGCTTGGATCAGAAATACGAGGGGACTGTTGCGTTCATAATGGAGGGTTTACCCTAGGCACAACTTAATTTTGGTCGGTGCATGCCTCCTGTGAGAAAACCCAAAAATCTCTTAATCGTAAATAAATTAATAAAATAAATTATTTTATTTTTCAAATGCTTATAACTCACAAATGGTAACTCGGATTGAAAATTCGAGACAACCGATTAACTCATGAGGGTATACTTTATTTATGCAGAAACTAACTTTGTTCGGTGGGGACCATGAGTGAATGTTAGTTTTTTTCCGTAAATAAAATAATTAAGTGACAATTATTTTATTGTAAAATTCATAACTTTTAAATTAGTAACTCGGATTGGAAATCTGAGATACTGTTGGGTTATTTGGGGCGTTTTTCACCTAGGTAGAGCCTAACCTCAACCAGCGCGGGTCGAGGGTGACTGATAAAAATTTTCCGAACTTTTTTTCAGGTACATTCAGTAAATGCGCAAGAAGCATTTTATAACTTTTGAACCGGTGCTCGGAATTGAAATCTGATGGCACTGTTGAACTCACAGTGCCAATATTCACTTAAGGAGACCATCACCTTGACTGCAGTAGGTCTAGGGTTAAAATTGGTTTTTGAGAATTTCATGGGAGAGTTAAAAGAATAAAAAAAATAAAGAACAACTTTTATTTTATTTTTAAAACCCCCCAATTTGTATGTGTAGTGGTGGGGACCACCCGACCCCCTTGAACTCCCTCTTTAATGTGAGTTAACTCTTGGTTTCTCCCCCAAATTAAATGTTCCAACTTTAGTTTAATTAATGTGCCGACAATTAATTGATTTAATAGACTTAACTCAATTAAAATTGGCTCCTCATCCTTTTAGGGGAGATCGTTGGCAAAGGATATTTGGGAGAGCCTTGGAAAACTGGGAATAACATCCTCTAAATGAATAACTTCTCCAACGGAGAAGAATTCTCTGAATCGAGGAATGTGGAACCAACTTCAGGAGCGTGGTGTAGGAGCGACGAATGCTGACGTCATCAACATCATATCCTTTCTCATGCCGACACCAACGAGTAATCGAGGTAGGGGTTCTAATTTGAAATATGATGGAATTTATTTGTTAATTCTTCATATTCTGGATTCGCAATGACGATGGCCAAACTAACATGGTCATCATCCCACACATATACCTTGCCCTTTTTTCTTTTGTTCTTTGCGGGTTCTTTATGCGTTCATCAACGCCAAATAATTAAGCACACTGGAAACACAATGTTGTGTTGAGCACAACATATAGACGTAGAGCCCTCAACCTGAGAATCGTGAATATGTGGTCGGCATATTTTTTGGGCTTAGAACGAAGTTGCAGCGGCCCATGGAAGGGTCGACATGGCAGTGTGATTTCTGGCGTGTGTTCAGGGCGTGACTTCGGGCGAGGTAGAGGGTGTGACGTGCAACGAAGGACAGCTGGAGGGCAGCATCTAGGCAGTGACTCTAGGAAAAGGTGGTGGCATCGATTCTGGACGTACAGAGTAACCCAACCATTTGAGAAAGGAGTTAATTGGGGCGTGATAAAATTGTGGAATAAGAGATGGTTGATTGGAGAGAGAAAATTAAGGAGATGAAATAATAAAAATAAAAAATCATGGAAGACTGGAGGAGGCGCCATGTGGAAGCCACATTCACCAAATGAATGCCCCATGCATGATTGAATTTGGAGTTAAGGAAATAAGTAATTAACAATAATAATAAAATATTATTATTATTATTATTACTTTTGATTATAAAACACTTTTTGATTGTAACTTATCTATACGACCTCGGTTTTATGAACCATTAGTGGTAGTACGACCCTGACTTCAAGATGGAAATTATGAGTCTAATATTGGATGTCTTTTTCAGGTTGTTGGATTGGGTACCTAAAATGTTTAAATAATAATAATATATTATTAATATTAAATCTTCAACCCTCTATAACTTCTGTGTGCGACGTCTGATTGAATTACCATAAGTGGCGATGTGATCCTGACATTAAGACGGTCGATTTAAGTTTAATATTGAATATTAAATTCTGGTTCATGGCTTGAGTCCACAAAACACCCAATAATAATAATAATAATAATATTGTGGGATCTTGTATTTGACTTATCTCCCTCATACGGTATCGAAATTAAGAACCATCTGCAGAACTGAAATCCTTGAGACGAGGCGGTCCTTTTAATATAATCCATGCAACTTTTGGAGAAAGTTAGAGATTGGCTGGGTTGGATCGTACTCGAATCCAACCAGGCCCTCGGCACTAAAACACTTGTAACTCACAGACCGGACGTCCGATTTATGCACCATCTATTTCGTTGAGACCCCTTTTACTTGGTGGTCCTTTGGGATACTTATTCGTGGGACATTGTGGCAGTTGGAGTATCGAACTGTGGCTTGAGGAGAGGATCCTCTTGGAATCAAGCGATCTTAGTGCGGGAACCCTATAGCTGGATGTAACATGAGAAATGGATCCTTCGTGGGTTTTTGCTTGAGGATACCACATGGATCCGCTCTAGGAATCCATGTGGGACTACTCTAGGATCTTATGTGGGTCTGATATACTAAGATCCTATGTGGGTATGATGATGTACTAGGATCATGTGTGGGTCTAACGACGTACTGATGATGTACTATGATCATGTGTGGGTCTGACGATGTACTGACAATGTACTAGGATCTTGTGTGGGTCTGACAACGTACTGAGGATGTACTAGGATCCTATGTGGGTCTGATGATGTACTGAAAATGTACTAAGATCCCTTGTGGGTCTGACGATGTACTGAGGACGTACTAGCATCCTGTGTGGGTCTGACGAAGTACTGACTACGTACTAGGATCATGTGTGGTTCTGACGACGTACTAACAAGGTGCTAGGATCCTGTGTGGGTCTGGCGATGTACTAGGATCCTGTGTGGGTCTGACGAGGTACTAGGATTTTGTGTGGGTCTGATGATGTACTGAGATCCTCTATGGGTCTGATGATGATTTAGGATCCTTCATGGGTCTGCCTCTTAACAGATTAAGATGAATTAGTAGTTACATCTAATCATCTCTACTACTGTAACTAAGTTATACCTGGTGTGAGATGAGTCTTTATCTTTGTGGTAATCTTCTGTGTGGCGTACCTTTATGGTACTTAGCTTCGTGGTGATACCTTTGAGGTATTCTTCTATGTGGCGTACCTGTGTGGTACTTACCTTCGTATTGATACCTTTGTGGTATTATTCTATGTGGCATACCTGAGTGGTACTTATCTTCATGGTGATACATCTGTGGTATTCTTTTGTGTGGTGTACCTGGGTGGTACTTTCCTTCATGTTAATCTTTCCTTTGTGGAATAGTTGTACTTTGGATAAGGAGTTGGGCCTTATGTTTCCTCATGAATGATATGGGTAATATTTGATAACTTAGGTATATGTATGGGCATATACCTAAGTAGGGTTTTCACTAGTTTACATGATTTGTGGTTTATCCTTTGTGGATTTTGTGAGACCTTAAGGGTATCGGGGTCCCTACTAAGTATCGTAATACTCACCCTTGCATGGGCTATGCCCAAACCTTGTTGTGTTTTGTGCAGATGACAGACATCACTGACTGTGGATAAGGGTACCAGGACTGGAGGTAGCTCGGAGGTGGACCTTAGACGAGGCGTACTACAGAGGCGACCGTTTGGGAGCTGTACCTACCCTTCAGGTAGGATCTTGGCGGGTGTATACAGGAGCTATTCATTTTACTTATACTTTTCAGTTTTCTTGTACTTTCCACTTGGGCTTGTATTCTGGCCCCTTTTTACTTATTGTACATGCTTATTTTTCTATACAGTTTACCGGTGTTTTTATCTTGCTGTATTCTTGGTTGCGTGAGTTTATAGGTTATAAATTCAATGCCTTCTTGGTTTTAGGGAATATTCCTTTCAGTGCTAGTTTCCGGCCCCTGGCCTATGGAAGGTGGGCTTGGGGTAGTCACGACACAGGTCTCAGGGGATGGGTCGTGACAAATTGGTATCAGAGGAGTCGGTTATACCATAGAACATAGGACTCTGATCTTTTTAACAACAATAGTGTTAAGTGTAGTGAGTGTGGTTATCAGTTTAGGGAATCCAATGTTGGTGCGGCAGCCGACATATCCATACACCAGGACCCTGACTTATGATTTCTGAATCAATGCATGAAAACACTGATTGCATGTGTGTTTTGAAAAATTTTCTTGTGTATTCTTGATTCATCTCACCAAGTATAACTAAATTACCATGGCGCACCTATTCCTTATCAGGATGTCGCTGCATAGAAAACCAGTTATGATTACCAAGAGAGTACACGATGAAGGCCCACCGAGCGAAGAGGCTCCGATGTAGGGACCTCTTACTATGTTGGCACCTTTAGGTGGTGTACCAATAGAACCAACACCTATTGGGAAGTAGATATCACTAGCCGCACTGGCGTACTATGCACACCGACAGAGCACATTGCACGAGTTTCAGTAGTAGAGGCCTCTGAGGTTTTGAGGCGAGACTGATTCCCTCGCAGCTGAGTGCTGGCTGGATGCGGTTACTAGAGTTTTCCGCCTAGTTGAGACACCAGTAGAGCAGATGGTAATCTTAGATACTAGTCTTTTCCAGTGAGTGACCATGAGGATTGTATGCTTGGTGATGAGGCTTTGGTACTTGGATTGTTTCCCAATATGGTACCTTCGGGTAGTGCGTTAGCTATATCACTACTCGTTGGTCAGCAGTTAAAACGGACGGTACTAGTAGATGATACATATAGGCTTAGTGCCTTACACATGATTCAGTATCAGATACCCCTCAGGTTTCGAGGTGAGCCTGACTCACAGGAGGCTGAGGACTGGCTTGAGGACGTGGCTGAGAGTTCTCTAGAGCTTCTACATCTCGGAAGGACAACATTTCAGTAGCTAAGTATTCATCGAGGAGTACCGATCATTTCTGGTACTCGATGAATATGATATGATCATTCCTTCAGGTCTCGGACTTTCAAGCGTAGTGTGTTTAAGGACGTCCAAGCCAAAACTATTCCTCTTTTCATTCCTACTTATGTTGGCGTGCTAGATAGTACCTTTTTGGTTGAATGTTCTTTGGCTGAGCGGATACAACTAGTGAATGTTGGTGGTAGGAAAATATGAAACTGGCGCAATTTTTAGAGACTTGGGTGTGTAAAAAAATTTCCGGAAGAAGAAGTGTTAGGGACAGATGAATTTTCAGGGCTACAGACGTGGAAGCAGAGCTAGGGGAGAAGCATGATGTGGTGTACATTTCAACATGATACAACCATCCTCCATTATAGTCCCCACTAGGCTCAGGGAGCTGGAGGATAGGGGAAGGAAGTAGCTGCATCCAGTCAAGGAGTTCAACCCAAGGGATCTAGGAATGATCTGAGGTATGGTATGTGTCTACTACTAGTTTTTGTATCAATAGACATAGGTACCAATCATTCCTTCCTTCCACGAATATTTTCCAAGACCTAGAGTTTCCAGTTAAACCATTGACTTTACCCTCACATCTGGAGATACCTTTGGGAGGAGACTTGATAATCAAACTTATGCCAATGGTGTGATCTGACCCTTGAGGTGAGAGTTTTAGTTGGAACCTACTGGTGGAATCATCGAGGCCTTATGAAGTTAGTTTGGGTATGACTGGACATCCACAATTCATACTTCGATTGACTATATTACAAAAAAAGGTTGTGGTTTATCTACAACGTTGGGATGAGGTTTTCCTTAGTCAGTGAAAAAGGAAACCCAGGTAGCACAGGTTAAACTCATGCATATGAGGGTGAAACCGATCACTCTTGAGTCAACTAGCCTTACCCTCGTGGCAGTAGGAGTTTTGAGTTTTCAAGTTCCCAATGGGAGTAGCTATAGTTCCTCTAGGACTATGAATTTGAGATAGTCTATACTCTTGGGAAGGGGAATGTGGTAGTAGATGCACTCAGCAAGAGGTCTGGTCTGCAGCTTCTGAGTGAGGCGATAGAGCAGCTAGCCTCTTTACAGATATCCTACATTGATCAAGATAGAGCAGCTTATCTTCAGTCTCTGACAGTCACTCCCCTGCTTCTTTAGTGAGTTAGGGTGGTGTAGTGTGGGGACACTGACTATGAGACTTGATGTGTTTAGATATCCTAAGGGCAGCCACCTGATATATTTTCTGAAGGTGGGGAGCATGTCATTCTCTTCAAAGGATGTACCATGGTACCAGTAGCACTACAAGAGGAGGTGTTGAGGGAGTCACATACGTCCCCTCTAACGATACATCCTAGTGTGGTGAAGATGTATTAGGATCTCTGACATCAGTATTGATAGCCTAGGATGAAGGAAGCAGTGGAAAAGTTTGTATCACGATGTCTCACTTGTTAGCAAGTGAAGACTGTACAAAGTTGGAAGAAGTCTTATGCTGACAAGATACAGAGACCTATGGAATTTGAGGATGGTGACCATGTCTTTCTACGGGTCTCACCTCGATGAGGTTTGCGGAGATTTGGCCGGCGTGGAAAGTTATCTCCAAGGTTCATCAGAAACTTTCAGGTTCTTGGTAGAGTTGGCGAGGTGGAATATCACCTATCCCTTCCACCACAGTTGGATAAGTTGTACGACGTATTCCATGTATCCCAGCTGAGGAGATACGTGCACGACCCATCTCATGTCATCGACCACGACGAGCTGGAAATGAAGGATGGGGTGACGTTTTAAGAGGTTCTAGTGGAGATTGAGGATCGATAGGAGTGAGTCCTTCATGGGTGATCGATATATTTGGTGTGCGTACGTTGGCAGCATGAGAACCTCTAGGAGAGAAAATGGGAGCTGGAGGCTCAGATTCATACTCAGTACCCCCACTTGTTTTCCTAGTTTTGGTAATGTGGATTTCAAGGAAGTAAATCCCTAATGTGGGGAGAATGTAATTTTACAGAAATTCCATATATATTTTTTAATTATATGGAATTATTACGAGAAATTGAAATCTAACGGCGCACTATTCTGAGGCCCGGAGTGCCCGGAATGATTCGTCGAAGTTTTTGTTACGCTCTAATTAGCGTGCATAAGCAGTTTTCCTAAAAAAGTGGAATAAATCTTAAACGGTTGCCTAGATCAGAAATATGAGGGCACCATTACATTCAGAATTGAGGTTTTACCCTTGGTGCAACTTAATTTTGGTCGGTGCGGGCCTCCTGTGAGAAAACCCAAAAATGGCATAATTGTAAATAAAATAATTAAATAAATTATTTTATTTTTCAAATTCTTATAACTCACAAACAGTAACTCAGATTGAAAATCTGAGACAACCGATGAACTCATGAGGGTGTTCTTTATTTAGTTAGATACTAACTTTGGGCGGTAGGGGTCACTAGTGATAGATAGTTTTTGGCTGTAAATAAAATAATTAGGTGACAATTATTTTATTGTAAAATCCATAACTTTTAAATGGTAACTCAGATTAGAAATCCGAGAGTACCATTGGGTTTGTTGGGGAATTTTTCACCTATAAAGAGCCTAACCTCAACCGGCATGGGTCGAGGGTGACTGATAATAATTTTTCAATTTTTTTTTGGTACGTTCAGTAAATGCGCAAACGACATTTTATAACTTTTGAACCATTGCTCGAAATTGAAATATGAGGGCATTGTTGAACTCACAACGTCAATATTCTCTTAAGGAGACCATCACATTGACCACAGTAGGTTGAGGGTGAAAATTAGTTTTCATGAATTTCGTGGGGGAGTTAAAAGAATAAAAATAAATTAAAGAACAACTTTTATTTTATTTTTAAAACCTCCCAATTTGTATGTTCAGTGGTGGGGACCACTCGAACCCCTTGAACTCCCTATTTAATGTGAGTTAACTCTTGGTTTCTCCCCCTAATTAATAGTTCCAACTTTATTTTAATTAATGTGCCGACAATTAACTGAGTTAATAGACTTAACTCAATTAAAATTGGCTCCTCATCCTTTTGGTGGAGATCGTTGGAAAAGGAGATTTGGGAGAGCCTTGGAGAACTGGGAATAACATCCTCCAAACAAAGAACCTCTCCAATGAAAAATAATTCTCCGAATCGAGGAATGTGGAACCAACTTTGAGAGCGTGGTGCAGGAGCGACGAACATCGATGTCATCAACATCATCTCCTTCCTCACGCCGACACCAACGAGAAATCGAGTTAGGGGTTCTAATTTGAAATATGATTGAATTTATTTGTGAATTATTCATATTATGGATTCGAAATGATGATGGAAAAACTAACATGGTCATCATCCCGTGCATACACCTTTCCCCTTTTTCTGTTGTTCTTTGCGCGTTCTTCGTGCATTCATCAATGCCAAATAATTAAGCACGTTGGAAACACAATATTGTGTTGAGCACAACATATGGACGTAGAGCCCTCAACCTAAGGATTGCGAATATGTGGTCCACATATTTCTTAGAATGACGATGTGGAGTCCCACGGAAGGGGTGACATGGTGGTGTGATTTCCAGCATGTGTTCAGTGTGCGGATCCGGGCGAGGTAGGTGGTGCGATGTGTGGCGGAGGACAACCGGAAGGCAATGTCCAGGTGGTGCAGCTAGCCAGAGGTGGTGGTGTTAGTTATGGACGTGTGGAGGAACCCAACCGTTTGGGAAAGGAGTTAATTGTAGGGTGAAAAAACCATGTAATAAGAAAGGGTTGATTAGAGAGAAAAAATTAAGGAGATGAAATAATAATAAAAATCAAAAATCATGGAAGAGTGGAGGAGGTGCCATCTGGAAGCCGTGTTCACCAAATGAATGCCCCATGCGTGATTGAATTTGGAGTTAAGGAAATAAGTAATTAACAATAATAATATTTTATTATTATTATTACTTTTGTTGATAAAACACTTTTCTGACTGTAACTTATCCGTGCGACCTCAGTTTTATGAATAATTAGTGGAAGTATGACCCTGACTTCGAGACAGAAATTATGAGTCCAATATTGGATGTATTTTTTAGGTTTTTGGATCATGTACCTGAAACGATTAAATAATAATAATATATTATTATTATTAAATGTTTGACCCTCTACAACTCCTGCGTGCGATGTTCGATTGATGTACCGTGTGTGGAGATGTGATCCTGACATTAATATGGTCAATTTAAGTCTAATGTTGAATATTAAATTCTGGTTCATGGGTCAGGTCCACAAAACACCCTATAATAATAATAATAATTTTATTGTGGGATCTTGTATTTGACTTATCTCCCTCATACGGTATCGAAATGACGAACCATCTACGGCACTAAAATCCTTGAGATGAGGTGGTAATTTTGAGATACTCCATATGAATTTTGGAGAAAGTTGGAGTTTTTCCAGGTTGGATCGTACTCGAATCCAATTGGGCCCTTGGCACTAAAACACTTATAACTCACAGACTGGGCATCTGATTGATGCACCGTCTATTGCGTTGAGACCCCTTTTACATGGAAGTACTTTGGGATACTTATTAGTCGGACTTTGTGGAAGTTTGGGTATCAACATGTGGCTTGAGGAGTGGATCCTCCTAGAATCAAGTGATCTTAGTGCGGGAACCCTATAACTAGTTGTAACATGAGAAATGGATCCTTTGTGGGTCGGTGCTCGAGGATCCCACATGGATCTGCTCTAGGAATCCATGTGAGACTGCTCTAGGATCCTGTCTGGGTATTCTATACTAGGATCCTGTGTGGGTTTGATGATGTACTAGAATCATGTGTGGGTATGACGACGTACTGATGATGTACTAGGATCTTGTGTGAGTCTAAAGACGTAATGTCGATGTACTAGGATCCTGTGTGGGTCTGATGACATACTAAAGATGTACTAGGATCTTGTGTGGGTCTGAAGATGTACTGACAATGTACTAGGATCCTGTGTGGTTCTGAAGACGTACTGACGATGTACTAGGATCCTGTGTGGGTATGACGACGTACTGATGAGGTACTAGGATCATGTGTGTGTCTGACGACGTACTGATGAGGTACTAGGATCCTGTGTGTGTATGACGATTTACTAGGATCCTGTGTGGGTCTGATGAAGTACTAGGATCTTATGTGGGTCTGACGATGTACTACGATCCTCTGTGGGTCTAATGATGATTTAGGATCCTTCGTGGGTCTTCCTCTTAACAAAGTAAGATGAATTAGTAGTTACATCTTATCCTCTCTACTACTGTACTTATGTTATACCTAGTGTGAGCTGAGTCTTTATCTTTGTGGTAATATTCTGTGTGGTGTACCTTTGTGGTACTTACCTTCATGGTGATACCTTTGAGTTATTCTTCTATGTGGAATACCTGTGTGGTACTTACCTTCGTGGTGATACCTTTGTGATATTCTTTTGTGTGGCAAACCTGAGTGGTACTTACCTTCATGGTGATACATTTGTGGTATTATTCTGTGTGGCGTACCTAGGTGATACTTACCTTTTTGGTAATCTATCCTTCGTGGAAAAGTTATACTTTGGATAAGGAGTTGGGCCTTGTATTTCCTCATGAATGAGATGAGTAATATTTTATTTCACTGGTTTACATGCTTTGTGGTTTATCCATTGTGGATTTTGTGAGACCTTGAGGGTCTCGGGGTCCCTACTGAGTATCGTTATACTCACCCCTACATGGGATATGCCCACACCTTATTGTGTTTGGTGCAGATGACGGACAGCGCTGACTGAGGACAATGGTACCAGGACTAGAGGTAGCTCGGAGGTGGACCTTAAATGAGGCGTACTACAGAGACGACCGTTCGAGAGCTGTACCTACCCATCAGGTAGGATCCTTGGAGGGTGTACACAAGAGTTTTTCAGTTTACTTATACCTTCATGTTTTCTTATACTTTCCAGTTGGACTTGTATTCTGGACTCTTTTACCTACTGTACACACTTCTTTTACTATAAAATTTACCGATGTTCGTATCTTGATGTGTACTTGGTTGCGTGAGCTTACAGGTTATGAAGGCAATGCCTTATCTCTTTTGGGGAATACGCCTTTCGGTGCTTGTCTCCAGCCCCTGACATATGGATGGTGGGCTTGGGGTATTCACGGCACGAGCCCCGAGGGATGGGTCGTGACATGGTTACTAATCAGTTCCTTTCTCAGAATACCTTCTGTGATGAGTGCCAAATTCATCATGTCCTCAAAATTGGTCAAATGAAAAATGTTCACCTATGAACAAATCTCATAGTGAAGATCATCTTAAAAACACCTCACCACGGTTACCTCCTTAGATATTAGAGATGGTGCAAAGCACTACAGGTCAGTGAAACATCTAGCATAGTCCAACACTGACATTCCCTCCCATGTCTGATGCATGAACTCGCAATCCTTCTCATCCCTCAAAGTCTTAAGATAGAAATGACTCCTGAAATTCATCTGAAATTCCTTCCAATATAACTCCTCTTGCTGCCCATTTTTCTCCAGAATGTCTTACCAATGCATGGTTAGTCCAAGAAGTATGTATGAAACAAGATTCACCCTCATATTTTTGGGTGTCTCAAGGTGCTTAAAGATTTTCTAGATTGACTCAATCTAGAACTCAGCTTCCTGGGGACCTCCATGTCCAGTGAATGTAGGTAGATGTTGTATTTGAAACTCTCTTGTTAGATCATACATCAAAGGTACATCATGAACAATCTCCCTTTCCATGGATTTTATGACCCTCAAAAATATATAATGAAGATGAACATCTATATGATTGTCAGTATCTACAAGAAGCTTCGACTCAGTAGTGTTACGAGTATGCAGGTTTCCACTCTCCTGGAACTCAATTCAAAGATAATGAGGAGGTATTTTCTCTACAAGATAAAAAACTCCATAGAACAGTGGGTAACAATAAGACCAACCTCAATAGGTGAAAACAACAAAGAAACACTACTCTTGGTCTCTTTAAACATGGCATACAATTATTTTCGTATGACATCTCAGTCCATTTATTTCATTTATTAGATATAATAGGTGTCTCGTTTTGTAGTTCATATAGGAAAAATATTAAATGCACTAAATATGTTTCTATCATGAATAATTCATGTCAGTATATATCCCTATGTTCCTATCATGATGCATGAATACTCATATCATTCCATACTAGGCCATGAGTATAAATCTCAATAAATAATAATATGACCTAACATGTGAATCGCCCAAGGTGAAATAACATCAAACTGTAACAATCTAACATCATGAACAAAAATACTATCCCTAGGCACTTGGATTTCCCCCATACATGGGTTAGCTACTCCCATGAAAAATCTCTTTACCAAGTTCCAACACATCCTAGTATACTTTATACCTTTCTCAAATAGTAAAGGAAAAGAAAAGAAAACCCGACCCTCTGATACTACTTTATAACATCCCCCATCCTGGAACTCCCTCATGTGGCCTAATTGGATTGGTTATGTGACCTCAAGTGCACCTCCCCACACACGAGGTTGTTGACTAGCAGTGGCAGTGTGATGAATATAGTGGGGAGACTATACCCCCTCATTTAGAGTCATAATATAGTAGAAAATACATAAGTATTAGAGTGTGGAAATACAGGAAATCATTCAACACAGTGGATAAACCTAACAATAAACATCAACTAAATAATCCAATAAATAACCATGAAATAATGTAACGACAATATGAATGAAACTAAATAAAATTTTAAAGGTCATACAAATAAAATAATAGCAGACTCAAACCAATAATCCAGAAATTCTGATCCCAAACCCCATGCTAGTCTTGTCTCCAAGCTCCAACCCATCCACCACGCAACAATAAACTACAAGGTCCTTTTCACTTGTACAAAATTGAATCCATGTAATCTGTATGGGTACCAAACAATGGCCCAAGTAGGGTGTGATTAAAACTCATTAGTTTGATACTACCATGTCAATAAAAACTAGTCTGATAATAAGTGAATGCAATAATGTTATAAACAGGTGTATAAATTAATTTAAAAATTAATAGAATACATTAATCATCCTACTTAAACACTCTTTTGGAATGTCTCTGATAATGTAGCACAACCATTCCAACCATAACCATGAAACCAAATAACCCACTTCAACACCATGATAGACTGTCTATGAGCATGTAGCACAACTATGCCAACCAAAACTATATACACATAGTATAACATATCATTGGGCAAAACATTCTAGATAAGAATCTCAAAATGTGTTAGGGACTAGCCCGATATATAAGCATTTCAGCATGTGTTAGGGAATAGACCGGTATATAAGCATCGCAACATGTGTTAGGGCCTAGCCCGATATATAAGCATTGCAACATGTATCAGGGCCTAGCCAGGTATATAAGAATTATAGCATGTGTTTGGTCCTAAACTAGTATATAATCATTGAAACATGTTCCAGGGCCTAGCCAGGTATATAATCATCACATCATGTGTCAAAAGTGCATATCACAACCTCAAGTGTATCACAAAATAACAACATAATATCAAATGGTTAATTATGCTAACTATAATTTGTCTTTTAATTTAACCATTTATTCAATTAATAAAATAATCCATTTTCAAGGTGAATCTATAATAAGCAATCACCTAAAAAACATGTCATGCTAAAATCATATGTATGTCATTGCCAATTCATTATTTTCAAAGGAAACCACAAGCTTATTCGTATCTCAATAAAACTAAAGGGATCTATAGAGTGATCCAATTACATGAATATAATTTCTAATTAATCAATTAATTAATGTGCACATTGTGTCAGTGCAATTGCATATATTTCACACACATTAGTAATTGAAATTAGACCATAGGGTTAGGTTTTAGACCCCCTACCTTTATCAGATGATCAAAAAAATGCTTCCAATGGAAAATTCCAACAAGGATGAAGGTGAAGAAGATCTCAAGAAGAACCAAGATCAACCCAGGTTAAGGTAAGAACTCAAACTGAACCTACTGTCAAAAAATTACACCGAAAAGATATATAAAAATGGAAGAGAGGGGAAAACCTAAGTAGAACAACTCACCAAGGATCAAATGCAGAAATGGAATGTCCAGAATGTGGGGAAGGGACACAAAATATCCTAGGGCACCTTAGGCTTTGAGATAAGGAAGATATGCGATGAAATAATGAGGTTGATAAAACACACACAAAAAATTAAAACCAATGGGCTCATGGAATACATGGCGTGTAACCCTTTCACATCATGTATTTCTCAATTAATGAGGTAAACTAAAGAACCCATCTCCTCAGGTTAATATTTAACATGCCTGAACATTACATGGAGTGTAATTAAAATTCAAAAGTGTGTATTATTTTCACTACATGAACCACTTCACAGCTTGTAACTATTCATGGATATTTTTTGGAAATTTTTACACCTCATGTAATACATTTACACAGTGTGTAAATGTTATGCAGATAATTTTTAACCTAGTTTCTATATAAGGATCTGAATCACCTCCAATTCCTTCCAAACCATGTAAAACCCTCATAAACTCATTTAACACGTTTATAAATGGACTCCATTAATTCAAATAAATATATATCCCTGAAATTTAGGCCATTTTTCCTAATAAAGGATCTCCTTCTCTAAACAAGACTCAACCACCATGGTCCAACAAAAAACTTGAAGAGTGATATACCTGAAAAAATAATGGATATTATAAATATGGTTGATTTTCCTTAAAAATATTCTTTTGGTGTCTTAATTAATTGATATAGTGACCCATTATTCTCATATATGGATATTATATCTTTTTAGATGAATATTCATTATATTACACAAACATACACATGAGGACCATAATAGTTTAGTGCCTTTGGAAACATAGAATACAATTTTCATAAATCATGAAAGATCTTAAATGTATCCCATAAATATCTTCCTCTTTAGTACTACTACTTAAAAAACTTTATTTATAACCTGGGAAAAGGAAACATAAGAATGGGTGAGCTCAGATGCTGAGTAAAGGGAAAAAAGGGAGATACATAAGTATAACATGAGAATGCGGGTATGTGATCATGATCATAACCTATGAAAACCCTACCTAGAATATCAAAGATCAAAAATATTAAGTCACAACATAGATATTGGAAGTTCAAAAGACAAGAATCATAATGAAATAAAACTATATGAGACATGAGAGCATAATATTGGAATAAAACATAGATATGTGGCATAAACATCATCTTATAAAATTTTAAACATGTATAAATAGAGAAATGTTCACTCATTAAGTTAAGGACAATAAATTAGGCCCTTGGATAAACTTATGGACATGAAACCAGGTCCACACACAACATTGTGGACATGAAAGATAGGTCCACACATAACACTGTGACCATGTAATCAGGTTCACGTATAACATTGGGAACATGTAATTAGGTTAACACATAACATTGTGAACATGTAATCAGGTTTACACATAACATATTTACTCATGAGTTATCCATCATTACCCAATGCATTAGTGGGAGATATAGGCCATGCCCATCACATAATGAAAATCATACATATGTGTGCCAAAAATTCAAAAAACTTTCATCATATTATAGCCCCTCAAATGAAATGGGCTTCATAAACATTTCATCATATCATAAAATATGAGAAAAGATATATGTTTTATAATCATTTTATAATCTCATCAAATAATAACCTATGTAAAAATAAGAAGGTTTCATAAGAATTCTATCATGGTATAACTCATGGAAGAGAGACTAGTTTCACAAAAATTTGGCATAATAAACTGTTTAGAGAAAGAATAATAATGGTATACTTAGTTAATATCCCCAGTAAATCATAGGTAATATCAATGAATGTCATCTCAGATGGAAATTAATTTTGAAATATTACTCATGACATTTCTTGAGTAAAATAATTTTTCTTTTAAAATCAATTTTTAAAACTTAAAACATTTTCAAAATAATTTTATTTAAAAATAACCCTGTAAACTTATAAAGGAAGCTTTAAAAATCATTTAAATAATTTCTTGAGGAAAATATCCTTTCTGATTTGATTTTTTTTAAACATAAAAAATTTTGAAAATATTTATCTTTGAAAATAATGTTAACAAATTATAAAGGAATATTCAATGAAAATATTGGTCATGATGACAGGAAATGTTTTTCATGCCATACACATTACAACAAAGATTGCTTTCATATTTTTGGTAAAATCAAAATGTGGATTTTAGAAAATTATATGAATATTCCATTTAGTTTTTTTAAAGTAAAAAATGTGTAAAAATTTATTTAATGAATCATTTGGAGAAAAATAAAATATTTTTTAACACATTTATAGAAAACATGGTTTTGGAAGAAAACAGATTTCCGACTGAAGAGAGAAATAATGTCAGATTTTGTTGAAACAAATTTATCAACTATTTCAAGTACCAAAGATGGTAAAAATGGTAATATTACATTAAAATACCATGAATAACTAGAGTATAAGAAAATCCATGAGTTTCTTGAGATATGGATCAAAATATTTCATACTAGGCCACAAGTATAAATATCAATAAATAACAATATCACATAACACATGAATCACCCAAGGTAAAATAACATCAAACCTTAACAATCTAATATCATGGAAAACAATCCTATACCTGGGAACTTGGATTTCCCCCATACATAGGATATCTACTCCCATAAACAAGCTCCTTATGATATTCCAATACATCCTATTATCCTTTCTACATTTCCCAAATAGTAAAGGAACAGAAAAGAAAACCAAACCCTCTTATACTACTTTTAACATTCCCTTGCCTGGAACTCTCTCATGTAGCCAAATCAGGTTGGTTATGTGACCTCAAGTACACCTCCCCACACACCAGATGTTATCAAATAGCAGTGGTGGTGTGGTGAATATAGCGGGGATACTATGCCCCCTTTTTTAAAGTCATAATATAGTATAAAATACATAAGTATCAGAGTATGGAAATAAAAGAAACCATACAACACAGTGGACAAACTGAACAATAAATATCAACTAAATAATCCAATAAATAACAAAAAAATAATGTAATTACAAGATGAATGAAACTAAATAAAATTTTTAAGGTCATATAAATAAAATAATATCATTCACAAACTGATACGTTAAAAACACTCATCAATTAATGTTACCTCCTCTTCAGGTATCCTCCTCATGTTTGCATTAAAAGCCTTATTTGGTTAGATTTATGTCCAAAATAAGAATTATAGGATGATATGAGAGATTTTTTAATTTATTTATTTAGATATTGGTTGAAAAAAAGGGTTTTAAGTTTTTAATATTATAGGATTAGGGGTGGCCTTTTATATGTGAGGTGAGTGGCACACTTGTATTTTTTTTGAAAGAGATAATTCAAACCATGTTTTTTTCACGTCACAAGGCTCCAATAATAGAAAAATATTGATAATAGAAGGGATAATTTCTAAATATGTCTAGTAAATGGGAATTGGACAAGTTTTGGGTCATTTATTATCTTTATATTTTTAGTTTAACACCTGGTAAATCCATTTTTACATTAAACGTGAAAATTAATTTTTACTGTTTTCACTATTCATTTTGGTCAAAAAAATAAGTTGATATTATTAGAAATTATAAATTATGATGATTAAAAATATATAATCCATTTTTTCAAATTTAAATCACTTAATAGACAAAATTTAATTCAAAATTAATCCTGCAGATGTGATGAGTAAGTGTGTTTTTAAAGAGAACATGTTCAAAAGTTTACAAATTTTTTATATCAAAATTAAAAAAGAAAATTATTCCAATGATATAAATTAGATTAATTTACAATTTTTTTATTTTACTTTAAAAATAATTAAAAATTTATTTATATATTATTAATTATTTAAACAAAAAATCAATTTTCAATTAAAATTCACTATTTTTCACAATTCATAAAAATTTAATATTTTTAGAAAAATACAAAAAATTCACACTAAGATAATTTTGACGTTATTATTTAAAATATTATATTTATTTTATTAAATGAATTTTCTAAAATCAGTAAAAATTAATTTTAAAATAAGTGTACAAGAGGAAAAAAACTGCTTTTTAGAATAATACGGCTTTAAGTGTAAAATTGGATGTATTCTTATCTTCTATCTAGAAAAAATATAATATAAATTTTAATAATTTTATTGAATATATAATACATAAATTTCACTAAAATAATTTACCAAAAGTTTCTTATTTAATTTATTGAAGTAAAATGTGTTTCCTTTCCTAAAAATAGTTTTTTTAAAAATATTTCATTTATTTTCAAATAGTTTTTATTTTAATTTGTTAATTAATTGGTCACTATAGAATTAATTTTAAATACACGTGTAAACCATATATTTTCATAATTTACTTAATCATATTCATACCCACCATTTCAATGGCTAGGTGATAACTATCATATTAAATAATAATATTTTAATAATCTAACATGTTTCATTTAAAATCAGTGTTTTGTTTAACGCAAGCTAAGATCGGTGTTTCATGAAACATAATCTAATACAATATAAGCTTTGTGTTACATGAAAAACAAGATAAACTCTATATTTTTTGTAACACAAAATATTGAAAATATGAAATTCATTTGGAAAAAAATCTCACAGAATCTTGAGGTGTTACATTTAAAGTGAGGAAAATGAAAGGAAAACATATAATATTACAAAATAATCATATGAGAAGAAAATAAAAAGGATTTTTTATATAAATATTATATAATTTCCTCAATGTAAATTTCAAGAATAAATATTCTCGATTGAAATAGGATTGAAACAGAAATCCCTTACCGCTTTGGTAACATTTGACTCATAAGACCCAGCAAAGAAAGAATAATAAGTGGATATATATCCCATAATTATCATGAAAAAAATTATAAAATACATTCATGGTAATTATATAAACCAAATAAAATAAATAATTAGTGAATATGAAATGTGTCTCACAGAAGTAAAAGTGAGATGAAAATCCTTTACCTTGAGTTTAGACTTGCTATGTATATCATTTAACACTTATATAATAAACATATATAAATTATTTTTTTTCTTAAGAACCATTTATAGTATTAATACCTTAACTTTTAATCATTTATTTCATTTATTTTAAATTACATAATTCTATTCTTAATCAGTTAAGTCTACATTGGGTGTTTTGAGGACGTTTGGTTCATAATTTTAAAATAGATATGGTATGTTGACCGTGGTAAAAGGTTTTAGTATTCAATCATCTCTAGAATTATAAAAATAAAATAATTATGATTTTTTATATATCAATTATAATTTTAATACCAATCATGAAATATGGTTATGAAAATTGAACTACATTACAATCATGCAGATGGTAGGTCGTACGTACACATGAGTAACGTTTCTATTTTTCAATGATCATTATAAAATGAAGGTATGTAAAATTTTATCCTTAAATAATGATAATTATATCATAAATATAATATTATTTATTTAAATACACTTAAATATATCATCAATGTTTTGTGTTAATGAAAAACTAATCACATCACTTCGTGGAGGTGGTAGTCCGCACGTACGCACAAACGATGATATAATTTTTCAATGAATGGAAAGGTGAGAAAATATATGATATATTACTTTTAAAAATGATAAATTTGTCATGAATAACACACACACACATACATATATATATATATATATATATATATATATTAAATCCACCATCATAAATAGTTATGAGAGGCAGTGATGGAAAACAAATTACATCGATTCGCAAGATGGTAGTCTGTCATACCCACGAATGATGGTTTCATTTCCTATTTTATAGAAGAGGAGATGGATATAGGTTATTACAATAATATAATAAAATATAATTATATTAGAGATACTAATGTTATTATATCATCATGGTTGAGTGATATTTTAATGAGGTTGAAGAAAAAATAAAACTACAACATTCGGTTAAAGACTATACCTCTTCTTCAGATAACTTCCTTTTATTTACACCTTAAACCCTCTAAGGTTTGTATTATACCAAAAATAAATCCTATATAATGTGGGGTGGTAATTTTGGAAGAAATATGGTTAGTTATTGGCCAAATTAAAAGGATTTTTAATTTTTTATAAAAGAGGAGAGTGACCACCCTTTTATAAGAGAGGGGAGGGGCATTCTTGGAATTTCTCAAGGTATTAAATTAATATAAATTAATTTTCATATTAAAAAGGATAAAAACAAATTAATTTTAATATAGGGTGATTATTAGTCGAAATACTATCATAAAATAAAATTTTGAAAATTCTAGATTATATTTTTATCATTATCTCTTTGTTTTAAATCACTTTTACCCTTTTTGACAATTTCTGTGATAACAAAGCTTTTACTCTTAAGGGATCAATATAGTTACTATAAAAGGAAAAATGGCCCATAAATGGTCCATATTTGATATGTAAAACCATATCCAACTCACTTCGCTGAATATATTTTTTTATTTATTTTTAAATCATTTAATAAAATATTATTTTTTATAAAATATCATTAATGTCAATCTTGGAACTATTCATTAAATTTTACTTTAAAAACATGGAGAAAAAGATGGAATTAGAATATAATACTTTTAATTTTTTTCAAATAAGTTACTTTTATCTAATTTATTTATAACATAATAATTATTTCAATTTATATTACTATTAATATTTTTAAAATCATTTATTTTATTTTTTAATTTATTGAACAAATACTGTGTCCATGTTGCATAAGCATTTATGGTAATTATTTATTCAATAAAAATTAAAAATAATTTACCATGATAAAAAAATAATTTATACTTAAAATGAATATTTATTACTAAACATACCTTCTTATTATTTATATGTCAAATATTTAAAGATAATAAAACAAAGCGAATGACATTTTTGGCTTTTCTTTACATAAAATATTATAAAGGTAAAAATCTTGGAAAAATAGAAAAGGTTATATATTTGAGATTTTAATTGTTATGGATGAAATATAACCATCCAATAAAATTAATATAAGTGTTAGAGTTATTTTTTAGTCTTTATCCCATTATTTTTACCCTTAATTAACTCCTTTTACCTCTACCATGGTGACAATTATTTACTGTGGTTACTATTAATATTGACAAAAAATAAAATGGGACTATTTAATAAATCTAGACCTAAAAATTAAAAATATTTAATTAATTTTTTAATAATAAATTCAAATAATTTCTAGAATTTAATTTAAAATTAAACTCATAAAACGTGCTGAAAAACAATTTTTCTTTCAAGAAAAATGACTTTTTAAGTATAAAAATGTTTTTATTGAGAATTCAAGTAAGAAATTTATTCCAAGGGCTATAATTGGAATATTTTTAACCGATAGGTACTAATTGAAATTTAAAAATAATATAAAATAGAACTTTAATTTGTAATTACTTTAAAATAAAATACATTTTTTAATAAAAATAGTTATTTTTCACTATTCATTAAAAAAATCAATCTTCTTAGAAAAATTTCAAAAAACCACTCTAAGATAATTTTTAAAAACTGATTTTAAAAATTATATATATATATATATATATCAAATTAAAATTCTAAAATTTCTAAAAATTAATTCCTCACAAAACGTAATAAAAACCATTTTTTGAAGAAAACATATTTTTTGAAGAATAAAATGATATTACTAAAAATTGAGTGGTTATTTACTAGGAATTTATCAATAAATTTTTATTCAGTATGAAGTTTTTATAAATATATTAGGTGCTTGTGGGTATAATTATATTCAAATACACACAAACACCACAGGTTTTGGGCGGTGCTCGTCCAATGGGAGAGCGGTGCTAGATTGGACCCATCGGTCGGTGAGGCTTGTGTGACTCTTCGGATCGACGTCTGTTTGACCCTCTTCAGACCATACCACTTCTATCACCAAGTATGATATTGTAGTTTGGAGAGGCACGAGTTGAGTTATGGAAGGTGCAAGGCATGAATGCTTTTTATTATTATAATAATGAACAGGAAACAGTAAGAAACGTAAATAGCCCAGTCACTCAGGGGGTCCTGAAGTAATGTAACCCTAAGGCATCCTTCAACACAAAGGGCCTACACTCAAACGGTAGAGATCCCAAGCTTCTATACATGATGAACTCGTTCGCAGGACTTCCGATCTTCAAAATCACATCTGCAACAAAATTACTTTCCCTCCACCAATGTTGCATGAGTTGTCCTTGATTGGTCTCCAAGGCACACTGTCTGATGATATAAGCAAGATCCCAAGGCACACTTGACCTTCCTCAGACATGATTAACCAAGACATATGAATCTGACTCCACCTCTGACACATGAAATCCATTTCTCCTGCAAACTCTCAGTCCCATAAGAAGGGCACGGGCCTCCGCCCCCAGCAAGTTACCCATTCTGAAGGTAACAATGAAGGCCATAAAAACTGAGCCTTCTGAGTCACGAAGAACCCCACCACATCTCATCATTCCATGCATGCATGAGCCATCCATGTTAAGCTTGAGCCCACTAAAAGAAGATTTCCATCTAATCCACCGCCCTTCAGAACAGTTCGAGCTGCTAGGTCTATACAAGAAGTTGGATGCCACAGCTGAGTGTTGATCCAGTCTTGCCAGTGAGACTAACTCATGGACCAACGGTCTTGTTCCTAACTGAATCAGGTTAATTGAACTCCGGGAACCCAGGCGTTCTTTGTTCATGGCCTCCGAAATGACCCAGTAGGTTGCAGCGAGGATACAAACTCTCACCTTTTTATCTGATTGGATGATCGTTCCTCTAAGAAACCACGAGGACATGAGCTCCTAGAAGCAGAAATTATCAAAACTGGTGCAAACTGATGGGGTGAACATGCTCTAGATATCTACTTCCCAATCTCTCTGAAGAAGAGATTGTTGGATGATTCTCTTTTGGGAGTATTGCAACAATAGCAGCGGGATGCCAAATGGATTCCCCTGCTTTGTATATTTTCATCTGTTGGAAGGGCACGATTCTTGACATGCCAGACCAGGAAGTTCATCTTGGTTGGAATCTCCTTGCACCATGTGTTCTCCAACCCATTCCCAGGATGGGGTTCCATGCTTCTCCATTCTCTGTAGTCCCGAGTGGTAAACCTGCCCAAGCATGAGCCCGTGAAGCAGCATCGATCTTCTTCTCCATTAATACATATACTGTCAAAGACCGTCTTCTGTTCTTGGCTGAGAACCGTGCTGATGAACTCAGGATGCTTTGAAGCTTCCCTGAAGGTGATGTACGTCGTAGGACATCCAGGAAAATACAACCGCTCCCCTCCCCAATTGTCCTTCCAGAAACTGATGGACCCAGCCGATGGAATCGACTGTCAGGGTGAACAACAACAGAGGATCAATGGCTGGAGGTGGGGTTCCTTACCTAGAAAGTATTTTGGCCCCAGGGTTTTTGTTATATTTTTCTTTCATAGGGATTACGGATCATTTGGGCATACAAGTCTTATTACTTTGGGAATTTCTGCCTCTGGCCCTTTAGGATTTGTTTTGTTTGTTCTTGGGATTTAATGTTGTGTTGATATTAGGCCATTTTCCATGTAATAGGTTCTATCTCAGTATAAAATAGGATTCTTTTTTATTTTCTTAATAGAGGGGCTTGATCCCAACCTATTTAAAAAAACAAAAAAGTGTTATTAATTAATTTTTAATTAAATAACAATTATTTTATATAAATGGAAACCATATAATTATAAATAATTATTAGTAATTATATAATAATAATAATTATTTAATTAGTAGCTAAATAATTAATTAATAAGTAATAATTATATAATAATTATTATTACTAATTATTAGTATTTCATATTTATTAGAAATTAATATTATTTAATACTAAATAATATTATTTAATCACTAATTAATCATAAATTAGTAATTATTAATATGTAATATAAATTATTAATAATTAAGTATTTTTTATTTTTTATTAATGTTATTTATATGTAATTAAATATTATTTAATTACTTATTAATTATACCCAATTAATTAAAAAAATTAATTGGTACTTAATAATTAATTAATTTTTCATTTATTAATATTATTAATTAGTAATTAATATTTATTAGAAATTAACATTATTAATTAGTAATTAATATTATCTAATTACTAATTAATTCTTAATGAATAATTCTTAATATCTCATAGTAATAAATCATTATGGGTTGGAAAAAAATTCTCTCCATCTTTGTTCACTTGTATGTTGCACCTTACTTTGCATCTTCTAATGAAAGTTCTTCTTAATGGTATTGTTTGTTATCATTGGATATATCTTGTTGAATGAAATATATATACACTAAGCTACACATGAGGAATAAGAACTATCAAAAGGTTTCACTTGTAAAAAGTTATTTAACCCAAGAATGAATGGATTTTTTTATGTATCTAAGTATTTTTACTACAAGGTTTAATTGATATATGAGAACCTAAGATGTGCAATATGAGCTAGTTGAGCCAACTTTTCCATCAATTCCACAACCTGGGGGAATTTTTGGTTCATATCAATTATTTAGATTGATTCTTGAAGAGCGAGATATGGCACATCACATGTATTTGTTCAATTGTGAAGTTGTAGAAGAATACATCAAGTAAGTTGTTATCATAGTCACTTTTCATTTATTACATAATATGAAAGATGTTTCTTCTAAATGTATCATTTTATATGAAACAAAAGGAAATTATAAACAGAACACATCATTCTTTTCCTCTTCAAAGGAAATAGAAATTATGTATTAAAGAGTTCCATGTATAGTTCAAATCACATGTTGTCTATTTAAATATTCCAGGTTTATAGTTTATTAAAAAATATAGTATATTTTGATATTAGAGCTCTATCATTTGGACCAAATAAAATGGTATGTGAGTGTAAAATAAAATTCATCAATGGGTATAAATTTATTATTAATATTCATTTAGTAAACTTGAAAAACCAACATGATGGCGACATGTTAAGTGTAAAAATTAACTATTATGAAAGTGAATCTGAAATGCGATCTCAATATAAAAATATATCTTATTATGGAATTATGGTGAAAATCATAATATTGGATTATTACTGTAATGGTCACGTTTTTATGATGAAATTAAAATGTTTTAATTTAGTTAAAAAAATAAGGCATGTATGTAGATAGTTGTGGATTCAAGTTAGTTAAAAAAACTGATTACACATAACTAAAGAGCCTTATATTTTGGCATCATATGCAAGGAAAGTGTTTTATGTAGAAGATCTATTGGCACTTGAACATAGTGTTGTAGTTGAAGTTAATCCTTATCATATATTCTAGTAAGACTATGATGTATTCATAATAATGTTATCAACTATTTCATTATGTACATATTAAAATAAAAAATATTTTTCATAGATCATGATGAGTTATAAAGATGTAATATTGAATCTGTTGTGGGAAAATTAGTGCAGGATTCATGCTACATGATTTAGTCCCATGATTTATACTATGAGTATAATATTTTTATTTTATTAAATTTTATTTTAATAAAGTTATTATTTTTGAAAGTTCAATTATTCTTTCATGGATCATAATATAGGATACACTTTTCTTACTTAGAAGAAAATAGGGATGATTGACCTTCACCTGTTATTCCATCAATGAGGGATAGAATTCAGTGCAAAACAAGGTTTACTCAAAGTACTAGACCAAACAACTTTCCATTATCTGACGCACCTTATTTTATAGTTTCCCCTATTAGTTAATCATCATAGTACTATAGACCAATTATGATGTCAATGTCCCCTATAATTTATTTTTACCCATATACATCTTTTCATCCTAGTGGAAAATATATTCTACCACAACCATATTATATAATTCTTACTCTTGGATATAGGTTCCAATATATAGTATAAGAGACTCCTCTTATTTCTCTCTGCCTTCCTACATGTAGCACTTATGACTATTCTCAACCTTTTGATCATCCTTATTCAGGTACATCTATAATATTTAAATAAAAATTTATAGTAAATGTTATTATTTGGTACATGTATTGATACTTTTTTATTTTTCTTTTGTTAAAGATGGATAAAATAAATGACATGTCCCAATGTTAATTCATTTAGTATGGAAAAGGAAGGTAATGGTTGAATATAATGACAATCTGCAAATTATTGAAAAAAAATGAGAAGCCTGTAAAAGCTTCATGGGCATGATTTTCAAATATGGTGATATTATCTTGGTTCGACCATTGAGTTGGAGTTAATTAAATAATGATATTAAGGATAAATTATGTGATGGTATTTGGGAACAAATTATTTTATACAGTTACATGAATTATTTTATTAAATTTATTAAATTTATTAAATATTTTTTTGAATATATGAACTTTTGATACAGTATTCATGATGCTAAAAATGAAAAAAAATAACTTAGTTAATATACTAATCTCATAGGTGTACCTTACATTAAAGACTATTAAGTAAATCGATACCCAATAATTTTTACTTATTGATTTTTTTTAAATTAAAAGTATTATTTAATATTCTTATTTACTTTATTATTGTATTAAAATGATAATTTTTTAATTATAATTAAATTGTAAGTAAAATTTTAGACTAGAAAATGATAATAATTTTCTATCTAAATTCATATTGTTATAATTATTTTCAGACATTCTCTAACTAGGATTATTTTTACACTCTCAGTAAAGAAGAAAATGATGGTTTAAGACCTAATGATTATTTGCACCATTTTTTTAGTGAAGATCATCATGGAAGAATTTTATGTAGACCTAGAAACAAATTGGTGCCATCAAGTTACTGGTCTTCAACAGTTATTACTTCTTCAGCTCACAATATATTTTCAGAGGTTCAGTTATTCAAGTCTATAGATAGAGCTACTAGAATTAAAGAGCAATCATGTCATCTACTCTAAGTGTCAGAAGCTGAATTTCGAAAAGGTAACTACTCAAATAAGCGTTTCTAAATACCATTTCCCTTTTGTGTTTGGTGATTTATAAGAAAAAATATCAAAAATCAAGGATAATGTAGAAATGGTTCAATAAAATGTTGATATACACTCTAGTCATCCCACCCCACTTATAAGTGGTCTTCATGATGACAATGAGGGAGGAAATGTTCATGAAGATGATAGCATTGGCAACACTAGTGGTGGTGGAAGTTGTGGAATCAGTGATGATATTGATCTTCAAATATAGTGGCCAACATTCTTAGAATTAAATACCATGATCATGTGATTTAGTTAATAATAAAATAGTGGTAGTTTATTTTTCTTTTCTATGGTTTAAAAATTAGTTTATTTTTCTTATAATGAAATATCATGATCATGTGGTTCGTGTACTAAAATATCAGACTTATTTTTTGATTTTCAAGAGCCCTAATGGTAGGGATCATCTAAAAGTATGTATGCAAGATAGGAATTAACTTTTTTATATTTATAAGAGGTTATACATTATGAAACACATGTGAGAGTTTGTTATACAATACTTTCACACCTCTAATTGGGTGGTTTAACCTAGATTGACAAAAATACATAATTAAATACGATGAGGGATCTTATAATCTTATTTGTACAATGATATAACATGGTTATTTTATTGATTGTTTAATTTTATAAAGGTAAAGTAAAATACCTAGATATCTAATGGAATAATTTATCCATTTATCAAACATTAATTAATATTATATTGTTTGAGGTAGTTTACCACATACCATATGAATCACCCATGTGTCAGATTAAAGTAGGGTAAACATCATTTATTAGTCCTAGTGTTGTTTAAGATATAATTAAATGAGTTTATTTTATTAATATATGAATATATATATATATATGTGTGTGTGTGTGTGTGTTTTAGAGTCTGTAGTGATCTTATACATACTGAATACCTTGACTGAGGGAGTTCGACACAGGAGATAAATTCATTCTATGAACTTAGATAAGAAACCTTCCATTCATAGATTAAGATAAGTTGGTATAAAGTTTCTTAGTTTCTTTTAATATTATTTAGTTAATCAGAGATATGGATACCATCTATCTACATGTAATTCGTTAAAATTAACATATATTAGTTATGAATGCATGAATTTTTTTTCAAAAGTAATATTAAGGATGAGTAATAGATGAATGAATTGTTTTTATAATGGTTCGTTCAGTTTGTTATTCATTTATTTTTAGATTAAATTTTTTTAGTTAAACTTTTTTTTTCATTGGTTAAACTGTTTAGATTAAATTGGTTATATTTATGTTGATTATCTTTGTTAGTCCCATAAATTAATTTAGTGAGAGATGCTCTTAGGTGATTATAGGGGGGATCAGGGTATGAAACTTTTTTATTTAAAACATTTTTTTCCAACTCTCACTGCCTTAAAAGATCTTGAACTCATTATTACCAGGGTAACATTTATGTTAACCTCTTAATGATTATGATATTATTGTAATTTCACTTAGACCCACATTTACCAGATTTTATTTTTCATTACCTATCCCACATTCACTAAGTTATGTATTTAAGAATATAAACAAACCATTCACAAAATAAATAATGATTTTTACTTATCTCACACAAACTAGTCTAATCCAAGGAGTATATAGTCAATAATGTATCAATGCATTGAGATATACTAAATGAACTCTTTGGTGGTGGGTTTTGGATAGGGAACTCCTAGTATTGAGGTTACTCTCCTAATAAGGTTTTAGGTTAGATCACTTCCATCCAAGGGACGATCCCTTCACTTATATCATTTTCTCACTATTCTAGAAATAATATATTTATTGGTACATATTTAAATGAAAATAGTATCACTACAATTATAGTTACACCAAATGCAGGTTGGTGAATATATATCCCCTCACTAATCCTTCATATATTGGCTATGAACATCACAAGAAGAACATCACCACTTTTATATGATTCTTCATGGGAAACTCCACCCTTTTCTTCATTGGAAATATCTTCAATGAATGCTAAAACTTCCTTCACTTATTTCCAGAATGGATATGGAATTCCCTCTCTTATTCTTCTATGAAAAGACATTTTCAATGTTCTTCACTTTTCTCTATAACAAAAATACCCCTTCTCTTCTCTATGAAATTTATTTATCATAAATATTTTCTATTCTCATATCTCTTTTCATAGAAGCAAGCTCCAAAATTTATCAAGAAAGATAACTCCATAATTCACACCTTCCAAGAATCCTTTTTTCCATTCAAATAGAAAATATCCACATTTCCCTCCATTAATATCTCTATAATAATGATAATGATGGGAAAATCCATCTTGCATCCTTCCTCAAATACGATTCAAACTCATTAATTGAACTCTCTAATATTCCAATTGAAAGATAAGAAATAAAAAATATGTAAACCCACTTACTCATATTCACCATGGATTAATTATTTTCCTTTTAATGATTTTTCAAATACTAATCCCACCAGATCTACTTATATATTGAATTAAAATAACCGATATATCATGAAATCACCATCCTTTAAATTCTCTATGATTTTATACATCATACCTGGACCAAACAATTAATCATATTTTATGATTAATAAAACATACATTACTTCTACAATAGCAGGACGAACCTTTCAAACAACTAAGGGAAGACCCTTATGAATTGCCCTAATGACTCTTAAGTCCAGCCAGGATTAGTCTTATAGAATGCATCACATTTTTCCATAATTAATACCATATTCTACCTAGATTACTCTTATTGAATTCCTTGAGTCATATAAATTACTCTTATAAAATACAAGGATTGTCTTTATGATTTTACCCTTTTCTGTGAAATTACTCTTACAAACTCTAGTTCATAGTCTAATGACTCATATAAAGTCTACCTTATCCATCTGTCCTAATCACAATAAATTGAACATTAAAAAATTTATTCTCATGAATCCTATGAAATTTCATGTAAAATGAATCTTATGATCACTAGGAACTTCCATACTTTTTTCAAACCCACTACCTTCTCATAAATATAAATCTTATTAAATCAAGGATACCTCAAGGAGTGGTATTTTCAAATATTATAATTCTTGAATTACACTTATAAACATAGGGATTTTTTCTAGGACTTTTATATATCAATATCCATTTCCTCAAACCATATTTCTCCATATTTTCTCTATAATATATCTATTCACTTCAAAGAAACTATCATAATTCCAATGTACTTGCAGAACATCTTCACTTTAGTGTCAACACCTCGAACACTAAAAACCAAATTATGTTGAAAAAAACCTAACACAATGAAACTAACACCTATTGAAAAGAAATACAACTCTATATAATAATTAATCCTAATTTTGTTTCTAATAATCAATCCTTTTAGATTTGTTGACAACACCCATCATGAATACAATATTCCTTCACATAATTATGATCTTTCCTTCTCCCCTGCTTCCAACTCCCCTTTGCGGGATGATAATATTCATGGATTCAAGATGATTACTACTCGAAATTTTACATAAAATAAAAATCATTTCTCTTTCTATGTGAATCCAACAATTTTCATGATACCCTACCTTTTGGATGTCAAACAACACAAGATTTTATTTAGTTTCCACTTGTAAGATTCTTTAGGGAATCCACTTTCTAGGATGCTACACTGGACTGTTAATAAAAAATACCCCCTATGTAAATGTAATAATTTCATTATATTAAGTGAAACTAGTCTTAACCTCTTGAAAAACACTTCAAGGCTCCTATACTATCCATCTCTATTTTTTAACTATTTGTTAACAATAGATATGTTAAATACAACTTCATATTTATATTTCAATCTCCAGAAACTCCTAAAATGTGGTTTCATTCTAAAATAATTTTAGTAAGTTGTCCTAACACCTAGTGATGGGAAATTGACACAACCTTTATTCCAACCAAGTTAGAAATTTTTTTAGGAAATATAAAATTAAGTTAACAACATCAATACAACCCATTTCACTCACTTATTTCCTTAAGATACATGTTTTCTCATTTATCATATTATATTAAGGAACTATTCCTTTTAAATAAAAAACACTTTCACAAAATAATTAGTGAATAAATATGAACTACATAGTGTGTTAGTCATATTAGATTCTTTTTTTTCAGGTAATCTCCAAACACCAAACCTGATACCAATTATCAAAACTAATACCACATTGTTAAAACAAACTTTTTTCTCTCACCCATCGGGTGTCTCTTATTACATGATGGGGATACCAAATTTGGATATATATATCCAAACCCCCTAACTCAATACTCTATCACTGAATAAATAGATGATATTCAACCTAATATCAATCCACCTAGTAGCCTTTGATATCCTGAAAAGACTCAGATTATAGCAAAACAGCTTGGGTCGACCTGACCCGTCACCTGATCTGAAACTCCACAATGCCTGAAGCACATTCCTAATCACTAATGGACAATTACAAGCATCTAAGCATAAAAAATAATCATTTTTTAATAGTTTCACCCATAAAAATTCCGTATGACCCTTTCATGAATTGGACGACTACGCTAACCAATAAACATGGTCAACATATATAACGAATATAAATATACAACAAAGTAAAAAAATAACAACCAAATATATATATCATAGCATTATCACATCACAATTCATAAAAAAACATATAAATATGATATTTATAGTCAAAACTCAAAACAAGGAATAAGATCAAAAGTGTGTAATACATCAAAATCCAAATGATATGGAATCTGAAAATTGCTCTACATGAGCCAACTTTGCGAGACCACGTCTCCACTATCCCAACCAACCATGGATATTGGAAATCAAAAAGGGCCACCAAACTGCAAGGTTCCCTTTGACTTACTCGTGTCCTAAAAAACAAGGTCTTTATATGCCCAAATACATATACAAGGTGGGAGGCACAAATCCCATTAGGATACCACCATGAATCTATGAAATACATTTTATAATGAAAACCCTTAATTATTGTTTGAAAATTAATTTTCAAAAATAAGTTCACTTTTAAAATTGATTTCACCTTAAAATAATACAATATAAATATCTCTTTTTTCTAAAAAACAAGCTACATTTTAAAATATTATTAAACTAGGCTCAAATAAAGAAACCAATACACCCAACATAAACATGTTCAAAACACCCCAAACATGTCATAAACACGGTAATAATCTTAAGATCAATATATAAAACCAAATAATGGAAACACATAAACATAATATATAACAACCAAAAAAATCACTATCATCATGCACAAAGTATATAAAAACCAACCGGGAAGAATTAGTACTCACCTTGGGCTCTAAAAAATAGGTTCTAGTGTGACTTAGTCTAAGAAAACGTTTTTCTAGTTGGCTAATAAAGATATAACAAGTTTGGAATCTCTCTTAGTCTTCCTCATACCCAACCATAATTCCGTGGGTACTCTCAGCCTACCTGAACATGTTTTGGAAGCTCTCTTAGTATTCCACCCAAAGGCTCTATCAGTCACCTGGACAACACTCCCTATCTTTTCTTAAACATAGGCTAAGGTTCCATTTGTCTAAGTCATGCACACACACACCCAAGGTCTCTCATGTGATATATAATTCCGAACACATAAACCTCAATAATTTCTAATTGAATAATCCATTTAAAAGCCTTTTTTATAAAACTTTCATGCTCCTAAAAATTCATGCATTCAACACCATGAAAATCCTCTTTGAAAACCCTTTCAGAAACTCATTTGAAATCATAAAACCTCTTTGATCCATCTTAACAAACACATGGAGCATATCAAACCAAATACCTTTGAAAATACACTTTAAACCATTAAATTACCAACATATTTCAATGATCAAAAAAATAATGGATAAAACATCAATAATAAGTCAAATTAGGGGTAATTTAATTATAAAAAAACAAGGGAAATCACAAATTAATGGAAATTCATGGAAATGCACCATTAAATAGAGGAACCTACCTCAAAATCAAATTAAATATTGTTTCCTTCGATAAAAACCATAATATTTGAGTAAGAGAGGTCCTCACAAACTTAAGACAAAACAAAAAAACAAAAAACCCCATAAAAACCCCAAGCTTCATCCAAATCACAAGCTAGGGTTTCCACCTACCATGAAAATGGATGAACAAGAATAAACGAGGGGAAATGAATGAAAAATTAGGAATAAATAAATATTTCCTTGAAAGGAATCACCAAAGTAAGTAAGAGATATAAAAAAATAGAGAGGGTAAAATATACAAGGGATGGGGGAGAGTCTGAAAATGAGTGGTTAGATAGATGAGGGTAATAACCCTTACAAATAAAAATGAAAAAATGTTAAAAATACATTTTTTAATGATCTAGATACACTGCATTGTTTGGCCACATAATAAAAAAAACACGAGCTAACCGTGTAAGTGAAACTGTACCCCCAAAACACAACCCACATTGTTTATTGAGATACTTGTATGGTTATATAGACTATTCTTATGATGTGTGAAATCCCAATATCCCCCAAACATCCATCTTCCATAGTTAACTGTATAACTGTACTAACCGTTCACCAACCATGTGCCAGGGTCTATTTTTCAAAAAAATTGAGGCCCTCAACATCCAACTCTCATAAACTCCTATAATAAATAAATAAATTAATTAATATCAAAAAAAAAAATATACTAGTGGCATGATAAGTATCATAATTCTCCCCACCATACCACTTTCTACCACCAAAAAGTCCTCAAGGATTTTCAGAAGAAAAAAGGTGAGGCCATTGCTCCCTCACTAAAAATTACTACTCCAAAGTATCATGGATATAAAATCCATGATCCCAAATTTCATGGACCAATGAGATCAACTTACCATGAAGCACCTTATTATAATAGTCTAGGATATGAACATGATGCTCCATAATAATGGATTCCAGCTCTATCCCTAAATATTTCCACTCTATAAAATAAGATGGGTCTAGATGGAACTTATTCAATCGGGATATGTGGAAAACATCATGGATCAAGTTCAGTCATGGTGACATGTCAAAACAATAGGCTACCTTCCCAAGGCACTCCACAATATGAAATAACTATACATAATGAAACACCAATATCCTCTACTTTTTAAAGTGGTGATGTCCCATTTTAAATGATAGAGGAAACACCTAATCAACAACCTCGGTGATGAATGCAGTCAACATATGATTTTTGGAGACTCTAATCCATCACCAACCTCTTTTGGATTAATTTCAATTTGTCCATCATATCCTGGATGAGATTATGTCTGAATAAGGAGTTCTCACCCTACTCAACACATCATGATGGGGACTGACATGGCCACCCATAAAATGTCTCAAAAGGGGCCATCTTGATCAATTCCTAGTAACTATGGTTGTATGAAAAATCTAAAAATGATATATACCTTTCCCATGAACCCATAAATTCAAGAACACATGCATAAAGCATATCCTCAAGAATGTAGATGGCCTGATTAGTCTGACCATCCATCTTCAATTGATAATTTGTGCTCAAATTCAACTAGGTTCCCATGGATTCATGGAGACTATTCTAAAACTTTGAGTTAAAATAGGCTTCGCAACCAAAAACTATCACTAAAGGAACACCATGAATCCAAATGATCTCTTAGACATACAAGTTCCTGATATCCTCTAGCTTCATTGACTCCCTAATGGGAAGAAGTGGGATGACTTAGTCAACCAATCTATAATCACCCAAATAACATCTTTACTACTAGGAGTATGAGTTATACCGATAAAAAATTCCATAGAGGTATTTTCCCACTTCTACACTAGGATGGGAAGAGGCTAAAGAAACTCAACTAGCCTTTGATGGTTCACTTTGATCCTCCAGAAAGAAAAACACTGAGATACAAAATTCACTATAGTCCATATCATTTAGGGTCACCGGTACCGATTCTCTATAGTATAAAACATCTTGGTATCCCTCAGGTAAATGAACCAACTAGAATAATTCCCCTCGTGCATCACCTACTACCTCAAGGTCAAAGGAACTACCAACTGCTTCCTAAATAATAGGGTACCATCGGGAGACTGAGACCAATCACCATTGGTATTCCCACTATTTAGAACTACGGAAATCCAATGATAGTCAGGGTTAGATGTATGCTCACACTAAAATTTTTTAACAAGAGAGAGAGAGAGAGAGTGACCTAAACACTATTCAAGGACACCTTCTTTCTATCCTCCAATATATCTAGACTTAGATCAGAAAACAAACCCATCTAACTCCACCCATTCACCGATTCTTTAAATTACGAGATTGATAAATTTTCCCTCATAGAACCAATGACCACATTCCTTTTATTAGGGGTATAAGAAATATCAAAATAAAATTTCCAATGATACTCCACCCAACATCTCTTCCTGAAGTTCAAGTCCCTCTAGGTGAAGTTATACTTTATGCTCTTATGTTTTGAGTAGACCATATAACACTCTTAGAAGAGGTAATGGAACCAATTATTCAGTGAAGGAATCAAAAAAAATCAACTCTAAGTTATGGTTCTGGTAAGTAATCTCATGTAGGAGTAGCTAATATGATCCATGGGACTCTATATGATTATCTTGTATCAGTACACACCCCAGCCTCACCCCCAAGGCATTATAGTACACCGCATATTTCTTCTTAGGATTAAGAAGAATAAAAAAATGGTGCCGATATAAAATGAACCTAAAACTCCTCAAAAGAACACTGAAACTTCTCAATCTACTTATCATCACCACTATCTAATAAAAATACATCAAGGGAGAATCTAGTTTGAAGAAGTCGTGACGAAAGTGACTACAATATCAAACCAAGACTAAAATTTTCATGATCTCAAACATGTTTTTGGGATGATCCTAATACCTAATTACTTGGATCTTTTTGAGACCCACAAAATACCTTTCTCAAAAATCACATGGACCAAAAAATTTACCTTCCAAATATAGAACTGTCATTCATATGGATTTTCATATAGGTGATGCTCTTTTAAGATTCCCAAAACAACACTGAAATGGTCTTCACGGTCCTCCTCCATTTTGGAGTACACCAAGATGTCATCAATAAACACAACTATGAAGGAGTTTAAAAAGAAATTAAAGATCCAATGCATAAATTATATAAAGATTTTATGATAATTAATAAGTTCAAATGGTATAACTATATACTCAAAAATTCTCATACCAGCTCTTGAAGGTGATCTTAGAAATATCCTCTTCCCAGAACCTCAACTGATGGTACCCTGACCTCAGGTTAATTTTTGAAAACCATTGGGCTCCCCTTAGTTGATTAAAAAGGTCATAAATTTTTGGAAAATTTATTTGTTTTTAATATTTACCTAAGCCAAATTATAACAATCTATGTAAAATTGGAGACTCTCATCTGCCTTTTTTGCAAATAGCATTGCTGGCACACATGATGACACACTATAATTAATAAACCCCTTACTTTCAAGGTCCTCCAACTAAAAAATTAACTCCTTCAACTCGATAGGATACATATGGTATGACTGAAAGAATGTGGGCCTCATATCAGGGAGTAGATTGATATTTAAATTGACCTCTCACTAGGGAGGTTACTTAGAAAAGTAATCTAGAATCACCTTAGGGTACCGTTCCACAACCACAGAAATACAACCATCCAAACCCTTCTCCACAAAATCAGAGAAAAATAAAAATAAATGAAATGAAATCAATAACATATCTAGATTAATTTTTCTTGACCTCCCTGACCTTAGATCCCACTCACCCTGGAATCTATGTTTGCTCATATTGGGAGATAAAAACTTTACCCTACAATGATAATAGTCAACTGAAGCTTTGAAAGTGATCATTTAATTTATTTAAATGATGATATTAAAAATTTATTGGTCCAAAATGATAAATTCCCACACTACCTCCATGTCAGAAATAAAAATACAACACTCTAGGAACTTAAAATATTCTCCTTCTTCCATCCCAATGTGGTAAGTAGATCCATCATGACTGTCATAAACTCCACTTGCATACCCAAAGCATCAAGAAAATTTAAAAATATAAATTAATGAGAAGACAATATATAAAACAAGTCTAAATCCATAGAATAATTGATAAAAACCATACCTCTCATGCAGTTCGGCCCAAATTTGGAGCCCTTAAGTGTTGTATCTACTGCATAAAGGCATCCTGGCTCTAGCACACACTTAACCTTATTAAATGGAAAAGAATACCCTCTATAATAATGGTGAGATACCACACCTTTATAATAATAAAATCACACCTGTAAACCTTTAAAAAAGAAGAACCAACTCCAATCCCTTGATGTGTGGACTTGCTGAAGAAGTGAAGATGAACCAGATGCCCACATCGGTGGAACAATCTTGGAACCTCTGGGAAATTAGGTCTGGTATGGATAGATTTACCAAAATAATAGAAAGTAACTAGTATATTCCCATAATAATCCAATAAAATTGAACTTCATGACTACTAATCACCCTTTCCACTACTCTGATGAGGTTCATCCTACTTCCTCTTCTAGAAAAAGGAATAACTCTGGCTACTGCTCACTACTGAAGAAACTCCATTGATGCCTATCTTTGTTACTAAGTCTTCCTATTCTATAAATTATTTATCCACCATATAGGGATAAGTTAGTAGGAAAATTAGAATATTCATTGGTCTAATATTATCCTTAAATAACATTTCAAAATGGGTTTCCTTGAAATAGTTGTTTGTGAGAAGCTTAGGAGACAAATTGGCTAACTCAAAAAAGTGAGTAGCATACTCCATCACTGAATGATCTCCTTTATTCATTGTTATGAACTCATGGGACTTCACCACATTTAGTGTCTCTAGATATAACTGCCAATGAAAATACTTTTTGAAGGTAGTCTATATGAGATACTCATGCCTCTCAGGGGTCTTAAGAAATTGGAAGATAATTGAGATCCACTTAATCCATTCCTCGGGATCATGGATACCTTTGTCACTAAAAATACCAATGTATTCTACTTAGTGAACTACTAAGAATGGTCCAATTTCTGAGACTAAACTCTTTCACCCTACTGACCTAAGTACTAAATCATATAGATCACCAATTCCACCAAAATGAGATCAAATAGAGGGTTTTACTATAGAAAATACTCTGCAGGTCCCTCTCTACAACTAGAAGAGGTCCTTCCCAGAGGTATTATATAAAAAACAAAAGGTAAAACTTATTAAATACACAATTAAATCTAAAAAACTAAATAAAACATAATAAATCTTTATAAAAGGTCTCAAACAAACAAAATTATCGTTAATAACACTTAAGGGTGAAAATATTGAAGTTTTAAACATTTGTATATTGTACATGGTTTGGCTGCATGGTCAGACAAACCATGTGCCAACCATTTGGAAAAAAATGGAAGATCACATACTTAGTCACACAAGATTTCTATGATTACACTTACAATGTTTTTTGTGATCTTCTACCCCATTCCACCTCAAAACTCAATATTTCTCAAAGTCACTCATGTGTTCTTCCTGAAACCCATAACCAATGATGAAAAGCATAAAATATCACAAAAAATACAAAAATATATTTTTTATTCAGAAAACCTATATAGAATGATGAAAAACATTAGGTATCATCAAAACAACCCAAAATTAGGTTCAAATAAAAAAAACTCTCAACCACACATCTAATCTCGATGTCTGACATGAGGAAGAGTTGTCCAATCACTCATACCCACCCACCTTTTGAGCACTGACGACATCATATTTTATCTACCATTGACCCCCAAATAACAAGAGGCCTATAATACCATTTTATTGTGAACTAGAATAGGTCGGCCTAACTCGTCACCTGAGATAACATGCTATAAGGCCTGAAGAGTGTTACTGATCACTACAGGCAAGAGAAAAGAACCAAGGCATAATAAATAACCATTTTGGAATGGTTTCACCCATGAAAATACAACATGACCCATCCATGAATTAGATGACCACACAAAACAATAAACAAGATCAACTAATATAACAGATATAAATACACAATAGGATAAACACAATAATTATTAAAAGAATATATAATACCATCATCACATAACAACTCATAAATAGACATAAATATATATGATATCCATATTCAAAACTCAAAATAGGGAATAAGACCCAAAGAGGACAATACATAAAACCCCATTGATAAAGAATCTCAAAACCCATCCATATGATCTAACAATGTGAGACCACATCTATACCATCCCAACCAAACAAGGATGTCGGAAATCAAGAAGGGCCACTAAACTATAAGGTTCTGTTTCTCTTACCCGTGTCTTGAAAAATAAGGTCTGCATATTCCCAAAGGGATATGAAAGGTGTGAGGAACAAATATTAGTATGATACCACTATAAATCTATGTAAGGCCTTTACCCATGAAAAACATTAAGTATAGTTTGAAAATTTATTTTCAAACCCAATTTTACTTTTTAAATCAAGTTCACTTGAATACAATACCTTATAAATCCATTTGTTTTTTTCTAAAAAACAAACTATCTTTTCAAAGCATAGTAAAGAATCCTTAAATAAAGAAACAAATCCACCCAAAATAAACATGATCAACACACCCAAAACATGGAATAAACATGTACATAATTTTAACATCATTATATAAAACAAAATAATGGAAATGGAATAAGAATACCATATCATAGCCAAACAAGTCACTAAAATCATGGAAAAAGCATATAAAAACCAACAGGGCATAAGTAGTATACACCATGTGCTATAACTAATAGGGTAGAGTGTTAATTAGAATAAGAAAATGTTTTTATAGATGGATACACATAATATAACAAGTTTTGATGCTCTCTCGGTCTTCCACAGTACCAACCATAATTCCATGGGTACTCTTGGTCTGCATGGACTTGTTTTGGAAGCTCTCTCGGTCAAACTCCCAAAGTATCCCTCATTACCTTGGATAAAACTCCCTAACTAGTCTACTAAATAGGGTAAGGTTCTATTTTTCTATGTTATTCACACACACACCCAAGGTATCCCTTATGTTACAGGTTCCAAACATAGAAACAACAACAAGTTCGAATTGCATAATCAATTTAAAATACATTTTCATAAACCTTTCATACCCATAATAAGTCACGCATTCAACACCATGTAATACCTAATTTATAACCCTTTTATAATACCATTTGAAAGTATAAAACCTCTTTTAACAATTTTAAGAAACACATGGAGTGCATAAAATCCAAATCCCTTTGAAAATCCACTTTAAACCATTAAATTTACAATCCATTTCAAAGATCGGAAGCATGGATAAACCATCACTAATAACTCAAATTACGGGAAATTTAATAAGAAAAACCAAGGTATATCATGATTCAACGAAAATCCATGGAAAAATTCCCTTAAATACATACACATACCTCAAAATCAAAACAAATATTGTCACCTTTGATGAAAAACACATGATTCGAGTAAGATAGGTCCTCACACATCTAAGACACAAAAAGACAACAAAAAACCCCCATAAAAAACCTAGTTTTAGCTAAATCACAATCAATGGTGTCCACATTCCATGAAAATAGATGAACATGGATAAAAATGGGAAAGGAAGGATAAATCATGGAGAAATAAATATTACATTGAAAGAAATCGCCAAAGAAAGCAAGAAATCCACCAAAAATGGAGGGGGAAGAAGCTCAAAGGCATAGGGGAGAGTCCTCACACAAGTGGGAATATAAATTAGGGTGATAAACCTTAAAAATAAAAAGAAATAAAATGTTTAAAACAATTTTAAATAAATTAGTCACACCATAAGGTTTGGTCGCATGGTTAGAAAAACTATGAGCCAACCATGCATGTTCCACTGTCTCCAAAAAACACAAACAAATTTGTTTCTATAGATCCTATCACATCTAGAAAAACCATTATCAATTGATACAAAACCCCATTTCCATCCAAAAATCTCTCACATGGTTAGCCACATTGTTTCACTAACCATGCACCACCCATGGTCCATGGCCTATTTTCCCAAAAACCACAACTCTTAACCTACAACTCATGGTAAATAACATAATAAATAAATAAATAAATATCAAAATAAAATGTACCATTGAACTAGTGGGTGTCACATAGATGATATCACATGTTAACATAAATAAAATAAATTATAAAAACCATTTTACCACTTTTTAATCATGTTATATTCTTCAATATTTAAGGTTTGATATGAATTAATAATATATGCTCTTAAAATCATCACTTAAATTGGAACTTTATATTGATTAAGATACCTACAACCATTTCTTCGATACATCTATCTGTATTATTATTATTGTAATTCTAGATTCATCCAAATTTCACTTTCACTACTCTAATAACAAATTTGGAACTTCATAAAATATCATAATAACAATTAAATATTTTTATACAAATTCCCCATGGATCATATCTATCCTTAAACCAGAAACAATTCGATAACAATTAATAGCATTTAAATATATGGGGATAGGATAATTTCAATTTCATCAAGTCAAGGAGGATGATGAGTCACTATGGAACACTATTATTTTCCTTTATCCTTTATTTTGGATTCTATATTTAGATCTGAATTGGTTTTTATGGAATCCAACATCAATTTATCTTCCTTGGTCTTGATGTTCTCTTTATGGTTCCCCACACAAGATCCCCATCCTTGGGTACTATTACCAATAAGGATCACTTGGAACTACTTTATTTAGACTTTTATTTTCCAAAACGTATTTCTTCCTTGATTTTCCCTACAAGAACCATTAGGTTTATTAATATATACCTTTACTTGGGATGGTAGTTTAATATAATTCTTATTAGCTTTAGAAATAGGTGAGATTCTCTCTATTTTCCAAATATTCTTGTATTTACAAGACATGTTTTGGGTCAAAAATAGATTTATAACTCCTTTTCAAGCAAATTTCAACATAGATATCTTCAACTATCCCTAAAAATATTTATTGTTGTGGTTTGTAACTTATTTTTTAAAAATATCCATAAAAATTCTTCTCTTTACTTATAATAGTTTATGTGATACCATTTCAACATTATTCATATTTTTCATCTATAATATCCATGAGTTCCACCCCATAATTTTTATTTTTGATGGATCATTTTTCCATGATCATATATATTACTCATAGATAGATCAACTTATTTCCTTTTACTACATATTTGATTTTATTCTCACCATGAGGTCTACTGTGTTTAAAATAATTTTGGTTCTTTTTTCACCCTTCACTGAGCTCTAACATTGTTTTCCTATAATAAAGCAAATCTATTTTCCCACTAATTTTTTTTTCTTTCTATGTATACCTTATTCCTATTCATCCTTGGAATATAGGATTTCCTAATGGAACTTTTAGAACCCCCTTTTTATAATTTATATCCATGTGGATATGGTTATCATAAATAAATAATCTCTAATTAAAACCTTACCTTGTATAATTATGCTTTGATTGAGATTTTGTTAAAACAGATTTATTTTCACCATTGATCCATTGGTCTTCTAGAAACATAATAATTGTGTGTCCAATCATCCATAGAAGTATCATTTTATGGAAACCTCTTTCAAGAGTTATCTCTTCCAGATTTGGTATGAATATTATATTTATTCACTAATTCTAGATCTTAAACTCTACATAATCATCTTATTAATGTTATCATAGTAAGGATATTATTCTTTTCATTAGAGGTATTTAACCACTCTTTAAGTTCCTTGATATTCTCATATTTTAATACTAATTAGGAATCCATATCCTTCAACCTTAATCTATATTCTATCCTATATTTTTATCCACTCATAAAGTTGTGTTTTGGGATGAATAATTATTACTTTCAACTCTTTTCTATGACCATTTTCCCTCCTTTATGTATAATTTCTTAAGGAGATAACTTTGGCGCTTCATTTTTTTGCACCCAATTTCATAATTCCATAATTCAAGGACACCTTCACTAATTTTTAGTGTTTTTTCTCCATATAAAGATCTTCTATGAATGAATATCCCACTTTATTTGTAATCTCCCATTGAACCACCTTCTCATTAAAGTCTTGGTTCTTTTATTAGTTGTTGCATGATGACTCTCTAAGTGTATGAATTTATGTCATTGACAATCCTTACATAGAATAAAATTCCTCTACCAATTCCATGGTTTTATCTAGATTTAAATATTTTTATAGATATTCCAAAGAACTATTAGAATTATATTTTAAAACAAATTCAAAATTGATCACCTTGATTAGATATTCCATCACCCTTGGAGTCTTTCTCTGATTCTTTTTCTTCTTGAATTTTTCTATAATGAAATATTCTCTTGAGGTAGAAATCAAAACCTATTTTGTTTAAAATAATTTTCCATAAATCATTTAAAATCATACCCAAATATCAAAATAACTAGAACATGTAGGAGTTTTCATAAATACCTCATTAGATATAACTTTGTTTAGAATTTTTTTGTGTCTCTGTGTGATGAATTTGTTTACTGATATTTATAAGATCAATATTTAATTGGAAATATTCCACAATCACTTAACCATATGTCTAAAAAGAAGTATATCTAATTTTAGCATCCATAAAATTTAGTACCATTGAATTCAAGAATCTTCATCGTTGAATTCATGTTACCAAAATATTGTATAGGTAGAGAGGAAATTTAATTCAAAAACTAATCATATCATTTAACAACAAAATAAATCCAACAAAAGAACCAATTATATGATGTCAATTATTAGGCCCATAAGGAATTTAGTTTGAAATAACCTAATGGGGGGAGTGGGGTGAATCAGGGTATGAAACTTTTCCATTCACCACACTTTTTCCTTAAACTCTCAGTACCCTAAAAGATATTGACACCATTATTGCAGGGAAACACTTAGGTTCTCATATAAATTATGATGATATGATTGTAATTTCAATTAGACCCAAATTTACAAGCTTTGTTAATTAATTTATTATCCCACCTTTTCCAAGTATTATCTTGAAGAATATAAACAAACCATGCACACATGACACAACTATTTTTACATGATTCACCCAAATTGTAATAACTTGACCCACTGTGGATCACCTGGTCAGTGGTAAACTGATTTTGGAAACCCCAATCCCACCTCCAATAGGACAGGGGCTAGAAACAAGTATCGAGTAGGAATAAAATAAATATGGGAGGCATTATCCTAATGTATCTATACACATTAACATATCTAATATACCCATACAATGATGAAAGGTAAATACAGCCAATACCAATGCATGAATACATTTAATCCCATAATCAATGTATAAAAATAATACTAGAAAGAAAAAAGGTACAAATACAATACTAAAAAAATAGAAAAGAAGTAAAGCCTTCTAGAGGGAGGGGACTGCAGTCTAATTCAAAACATAGTATGAACCACAGTCTTTCTAGCCCAATCTAATCCTTTTCTACTCCTGGTCCACTAAGGACAACATCAAACAACCTGTCATCTATCTAAGACATGACATGTGTTGGAAGATTCCACATAGGGGTGAGTATAACCATACCAAGTAGGACACCCCAAAATCACCAAATTTAAAAAAAATAAAAGAGTATAGATCTCATCACAATGGAATATGGACTTGAATATGAGACATAAAATAATAACAATTAGTTATGCTCATGGTAGACACTAAGTCTCAAGGTAAGGTCACAACCACACTGCCAGCCTGGGATTCCTGCTCAAGATTTTGTAGTAACACTCATTTAGGAGAACTCATTCCATAATTATGATAACAGTGATGACATCCTTTTGAGATTTCATGCTTTTCGGGTCTATCCATGAGGAAGTAAATGTTGTAATCTAGAAGATATCGATACATATATTGGAGATCACACCTAGATCCATGAAGGACATTGAAAACTCTAACTGGATTAACTCAGTATGTAGAGGATCAATGCCTGTGTATGTTGGTCACATCGATTCCTAGAAACCCACCTAGGGTGTAAAAAGATAAAGGATCCCACCTCGGGACTCTGGGGTATTACTACTACTCTATATGAGACTAATCCCTTAGAGGGGATCACAATACTATTTTTGGGATGTAATGCCACAATGTATCCACATAAGGATGGATCAAGGGAATGCACCCTAAGGGAACTGGTCCAAACTGAAAATAACAAGGGCCTAAAACCTCCCTAGGGAAATTACATGGTGTGTACTAGTAGTACATGGCTTGTATTACCTACCATGGGTCTACCTGTGTTCTCTACCCCATTACCATGTACTTCAATCCATGCTTGTGTACTTGGGTCATTCATGTGTACCAAGTTGTTTTGGAGTACCGAGCTATGCCCTTTTACCCTGTCCATGATCCTATTCATGGATGTGTCTATTCCTATGTACTCCAAGGGTACATTCATAGTTCCCAATTCGGGTTACACAGTGTGTGAAATGTGTCACATAATGTGTTATACTTTTCTCTACTTGTAAACCCTAGCACTATAGAAGTGGGGACTACACGATGCATTTTCTTCTAAAGTACACTCCAAGTATTTGGGGTTTTTACAAAAACCATAGGTTCTTCATGTAGCTTTTCTAGCACCGCTGCCACCACTAGATCTATTGTATTTACACCTCAAATAGAAGATCTCAGTCTAACCAAGCCTCAGTATCATCACTCTCTAGATTCTGACCATCTGATCCAATCAGGAATCGATCTCATAGTACCATGCCACCTCCATAATGCTCGAAGAACTCCGATCTGTTCCCGATCAATCATTGTTTCCATCTCATATTGATTCCATCATCAAAATCAAACCTGGATTTGTAGTATCAATTTTTTTCACGAAATAATAATTACGCAATGATTGATTACCATGTATTTGTATAACTATTGACCAAACAAAATACTGGTGATGAATGCATGAAGATGGGAGGAATAAATGCACAAAAAAAGTGAGGAAAAAACTTTAACCGATGTTTGTGTTGGCCTCGATTTTTTCCATTATAATGATGAATGAAGAGATATAAAAATAATCAATAATAATTCCCCCAAATCCCTAAAAAATAAACCCATACCCGCAACATGATCGATACACAAATCAATATATTGGTTGTTTTAATTTATGTTCATTATGGGATAAAAAATATGGTAATAAACCATAGAAATCAAATTCCCTACCTTGGTTTTGGATCAATCGATGATGAATAATGGTCCAATGTTATCATCATGGGTGAGATACAAGGGTTTAATTGGCACAATAATTACTAAATTACAATCTGATGATGATTGTCCATGAAATATCCTCTATCATATCCTCTCTAAATCCCTTGGTTTATGTGGACAATCCTAGTGATTTTTCATAAGTAGTTTTAAATAGAGGATATTTCGGTCACTGTATTTAACCATAATAAAATAAATATATTTATTTATTTATTTTATTATTTGAGATAGTGACCAACTTTTTAATGAATACCAGACTTCAAAAAAGGTTATGTCACTCCTAGGTTAAGCCCACATTTTGGAATCAATGGTGGTATACAATTTTTGATCTAAGACACCATTCAAGAGTTTTTCTATTAATTTATAAAAACTATGCACACATGATATAATATATTTAATATTTTTATTATATCAATACCCAACCTTCCCAAGCCCTGATATTTCATGTCATCTTAGCGCCTTGTAACATCCTGACCTGCGATCCACTTAACCCATACCCTGAGCCAATAGGTCACATGGACTCAAGAGTTCATCCTCATATTCCAGAGGCCACCGATTAGCAGAGAGGGTGTAAAGGTGGTATTATGGGGATACCATCTCCTCTTATCAGTGTAGCACAATAGATATAACAATAAATAGGAAATAGTGGAATCATAATAAAAAATAAGATACAAAAAAGATAATAAATAAACCATGGAAGTGTAAATAACTGAGAAACTAAATAATAATATCAAAATCCACTAGGCAGTGTCATATATAAGGATTCATGGCATGTTGATGTACAAAAGGGGCATAAGGGACAAGCATATACAACATGACATACAAAAACTAAAAAATAAAAAAAGTTTTCTCCAATATCATCTCAAGAATATTCTCGATCCTCTTCTCCTATGATCCAAATATAGGTAAATCATAATAAATATCTATAGCAGGGTGATTTACCTTATTCATACCTATAGACAAGTAATCTACTAAGGTACCAAAGGTGGCCCAAGTGGGGTGTGGGATAAAATACTAGTAGGCCACCACTAATGGTGTCTAGAAGTAATCCAAGTAGATTACATAGAAATATAATAGTGTTAAGTATATATAATAATAAACAATTATGAATAAATAAATACCAGCCTTCTCAGGTTTCTATAGGACACCTGGTGGCTCTACCTACTTCGGATCATGCTAGAATGAATGTTTGATTAGTAACCACATATATAATAATATATATATATATATAATATATTTATATATCACATCCACCTATATGGAAAAAGTACATGTGGATGTAACTGGACATATACTTGGAATACTGGGTGCTAACTAGACCGGGGCATAACTTAGTCATCCATAACTAGTGTAAATAAGCCTATAATCTCCAATAGAGTGTGCAAGACCTACATATCATAATGACTGGGAGACATCATACTCATTACTCAATATGGTGGGTATGTTTTCATTCCAACACCCTAAAATGGGACATAGTGAATCATTCCAAATGTCTAAATAGTGTTAATGGTGTGAAACGTCATGCTCAACACCCGATGTAATGGAGCATGAATCGTACTTCCCAACCAAACCCTTACCATTGCACCACAACCTATATCAAGGCATAATCTTATTTATAATAATGTCCATGGGTCATTACCTCTCATGCCTTATATTCATCAAGACCATTATAAATAAGTAATTTCAATTCAATCGAAGAATTTGATAAAACATGAAATAATCAGTGTGGCCTTTCCAACCTTTATAAACCATTTCAATTAAACCATTTCAATTGAAAATTTTAATTCATTCAAGTAAGGAAATCCACCATGAAATAGACCATCCAATTTAACACATTCTAATGAATCTAACAAAATATGGAAATTCATTTCACAAGGATCAAGGATGCATTTAAAAAGGTTCCATTATCAATTAGGAAACTACCTACATGGGAAGTTCCATTTATAAGTCGGTCCAAACACTTAGGAGGTTCCTCGGGTTCATTTAACATTTATATAACTGAGGCAATTTGATTTATAACCCAAGATGAATGATTATAAGGCATTCTTAGAATTTAATCATTTAATTATAAAGGTGTAAATTCAAGCCAACACACCCAAGTGGTGTCCATGATCAAGGTAAACAACCTCTAACTACATAAGAACGATCCTTATAAGTATAACAAGGTGTGTATATCAATTGAGAATGAGGAAAAACATTTTAAGGTGATGTGTGGTAAAGGATAGCGTGCAACACAATGTCACAGCTATGAAAACACTTTAAATTTTAAGGAAGATGATGAGACCAACTACATTAGGTCCTTTTATGACTCCTCATCCGATGGAGTCCTGAAATTATAAGTAGGTTGAGAGAAATCGGAGAAATAGTCCAACTCCCTAAAAATAGGTAAAAAGAGATTGCACCTAAATTGCATAAAAGATCAGAAGATAACTTTAAATAGGAAGTAAGAGGAATAAATATCTTACCAAGATCTATCCAATTCTACCAATGGATATTGAATCAGACTTCAGATCGAGAAGATATCATGGGACCTAGGTTACATAAGATGAAGAAGAGCTATGGGAGAAGGAGGAGCTTCTCATCTACTGGAATGAGGAGAAGGAAAAATATAAAAAAGATAAATAGATTCATTAAGGGTGAAAAATTCATTTCACTCTAAAATATATGATTTAATGGTTTGGTTGTATGGTTTGTCCAAACTATGTTCAAACTGTTCTTAGACTATTTTCCAAGGAGATACCTCGCACAATTAAGGTGCATGGTTTACCTAACATTGCGCAAACCATTAAAAATAAAACTATCCAACATTTGTAGTTCTTCACACGAGCATGTACCTTAGGTCATATAGTTGTAGAAAAAACATATATCCCATTCTCCTCCTCTATATCACCCAAAATGGTTAGTAAAAATCATGCAGGTTGGGTGGTATTATTTCTACTAACTGTGCGGCCCATTTGTTTTCCAAAATCCCGAGGTTTTGGGCTATTAAAAAGCCCATGGAACCCTCATGACCTCTGTGAATCCATTGGGTAACATTATAAGGTTTTTTATATAAACATAAAAAATATGTACCTTCTATAAAACTATTCATTACAGCCTCCCCTCCATAAAGAAACTGGTCCCTAAGTTGGCCGTTTGTGGGTAAAAAGGTATCATCTGAGAATAGCTCCAGACACTGAGCTTGTATATCAGCTTCCCACTCCTAGGTCTTATCCTATACATGGTAGTGATATTATAGCACCCATACTAGAGGAACTAACCTACCTTGAAGTGAATTTATGCACAGATCCATAATACAAACAAGATACTCCTCAAAAGAAGCATCCGCATCCAACTCAACCTCATTAGGATGAAAGACATGCGATGGATCTGGATGATATTGGAAAATATGAGATACATGAAATACATCAGGCATAGATTGGTATATTTTAGGAATTTCAAGATAGTAAGCCATTGGTATGATCCAGTTCACAACCTCCAAGGGTCTAAATAACCTAGGAGAGAGCTTACCCTACCTTTTAATACGTCTACGACCCAACCTAGGCGAGACTCACAATAAATCCCGATCTCCAACCTCGAATTCAAGTGGTCATCAACGTCTTTTGGCATATGATTTATAAATGGAATGATCTTTAATAATATACTTTCTAGTCAATTGGACCTTCTCTGTAGTCTCTTGCATGAGACGTGGTCCAAGAATATTTTCCTCCCCTACCTCTAGCTAGCATAGAAGTGAACAAAACGACCTACTATATAAGGCTTCATAAAGAGCTTCTCAATGGCAGCTTGAAAGTTGTTATTTTAATAAAACTAAATAAGGTGAATTTGTTTCTCAAAATAACCCTTTAAATCAAGTACACATACATAGAACATGTCCTATAGCACTTGAACCAAACACTATGTATGTCCATCAGTCTATGGGTGATAGGTCGTGCTTAGAAGAAACTATGTACTTAACAGAACAAAATTAGGTGCAATTTTTTTATTCAAATTATGATTATTTATTCATTATTTTCATTGATAAAACACATTTATTTCAATGTTTTATTAAAATAATGGATAATTTGAATTATAGAATGAAAATGGGCTAAAATTTGAAAATTGGTTAATTCTACAATTTTGATAGATTTTAACAACTTTTGTGTTTCGATAATAACTTTTAAAATATATATCCAATTGATGTGATTATTTTTTATAGGATTTATTGATTTGTGGGATACAAATTTATCTTCTAGAAAAATAGATAATTTGTCCATATAGAGGCCTAAAAAAATAAATCAATATGAAAAGTTTTCAGGTGGACAGAGTGAACCCAACTCCAGAAATGAGGAATAAATTGGGGTACATACCACCAATTAAGGTTATTAAAAATTTATTTGAAATAAGAATAATTTATGAATTTTACCAATAAATTTCTTGGAGTTATTCAGTCATTATGGTTTCCATTAGACACTAAACATTGAAGGAACATTTATGAATTATTCATCCAGAAAAAAATCATATATTAAATTAGTGATATCTTTTAACAAACATGGAGGATGGAGTTGGAATTTTGAGAAAAAAAATATTTTGGAATAACATTTTAGAAGACTATATTATTTGATTCAGAAATTAATGGGGTAAACCACATGAAAAATTTCATAGGAATAATTCTGGAGAGAAAAATATCCCCCTCACCTATAAAAATAGGTGAACCCCTCCTTTCCAAATCATCGATCAACACCACAAAGAAGGAGATCTCCACCAAGGAGGATTATAGCTAAAAATCTCCCAAATTTCTTTTTATTATTCATTTTTTATTTCCTTTTTTATTTATTTTAGTTTTAGTTTTTATTTTTTTCAATTGTAATTTCATTTCTCATTTAGTTTTAAATAAATAAATTCATGTATTTTTTCGTTTCCACCCATTCTTATTCGTCTTTTCTAATTATTCTTAATTTTATTATTATTATTAGTATTAATGTTAATGTTACTATTAATATTAATATTAATATTACTATAATTATTAAAAAATATTCTTGTAACACTTTTATTTTATTTACTTATTACCTTCTTATCTTAATAATAATAATAATAAATTATTATTATTATTATTATTATATTATTATTATTTATAGATTATATTATTTACTTTATTTTATTTTCTTATTCACTTTTATTCTCTTTATCTCTCTCTCATACCAATTCAATTTTATTTTATTCTTATATTTTCTCATCTCTATTCTTTTTAATTTTCTTTATTTTATTTCATTCTATTTATTTCTAATTCATCTCCATCCATTCCACCAAGTGATCTATTGCTATTATAAATGAGAGGATGACCTCAAGGCTTGGCCCATGGGGAGGTCAAGGTTTATTTTAAGTACGTAATAGATTTTAGTGGCATGCATGAGTGAGGAGAATGACCTCAATGTGACGAATACACCCCAATGACATGAAACTCAATCTATTCTATTATTTTGTTTAATAAATTTGTACTCTCCCTATTAGTTAGTTCTTCAAATGATGGAGTAGAACTAATAAATGGATGAAATGGAATTGATAGAGCCTGATCAAGGAAGATGACACATTCTAGACTATGGTGTGTCATCAAACTTGATTAAAGAATGGGGTGGAATTGAGATTTCTTATACATTCAATAATATTCCAAAATTTCTAAATAAACAATAGTAGTCCAAATATGAGATTTTATGCTTGGATTATAAAACTAAAATCAAACACATAAAGGAGAATAATGATTGAACCCAAAAATTAACCTAAAAACCAAGTGCTTTCTTTTTAACTCATTATTTCTATATTTACATGTTAGTATAAATTATAATATCTATTATTTCATATCATTAATCAAAAACCCAAAAATATTTTCGCTTTTTTAATTAAACACATAAAACAACAAAAATAGATATCATAGGTAAATTAGATAAAGTAGGTGAATAAACTTAAAGGATCCTCAAGTGAGATGAACCTAGTCAGCCACTATATTGCATTAGGAAAAATATAATTTCTTTTGACTATGCCCCATAATAAGCGTGCATCAAAACTGGCACCATTTTCAGGGAGCCAATCAAAATTTTCCTTATCTTTTTCTATTTCACATCTCAGATATATTTTATTTATTTTATAAAAAAATATCTTCAATTATGTTTTCATATGAATTTTTTTTTAATTCATGGAACAAAAAATACTCTAAGATGTAAGAAACAGTATCTGAAGAACCCTAGGCTACAGAAGATGGTGTTTCATTATGAGCTAGATAGATTAGGGGATCCTAGAGCCAAATTTGAAAAAAGGTGGAATTTAAGGACCCCATCTAGGATCTCAAGGAGACCTTAGAGAAACCATTGGTTGAAGTATTTTCTATAGAACTCACTAAATTCTAGGAGTACGCCCCTTAATTTTTTCAAGAAGTGACCAAAACAGTAGAAGAGTGATCCTCATTTCCTGCAAACCCTTTTTAAGAAGTTACACCCAAATATTTCTAGGATAAAGTTGAAAAACACAAAATCAAGTATGATATTCAAGATCTTGATCAAAAAGTGAAAGATCTACAAGGGGAAATGGATTGTACAACTACATACTTCCAAGAATCATATAAAAAACATAAACCTAAATCTGAACCTAAAACAGAAGATAAGACACTTGTATTACCCAAGGATCCAAAGAAGGAAGTCTTTCTTGCTGAGCTACAAGTAGGATATAAATAAGAATTGGATGACTTCTGGAATGAATGTGATGAACTTATTAATCTTTCCAATACCTAAAAATAATAATATCCAACATCAGTGAAGGAAGGCACCACCCAAGTGGTGGAATTTTAAGTGAAAATGGAGGATCCTACCTAATTTCCTCCATCCTATGAGAACCTACTCCAATATATAGTTACCACGAAGGCATTGATTAAATCTAAACCAATCTGAGGAGTTGATCTTTTATTATACTCTATCTCCTAAAACTTTATTGAAACTAAATTGTGAATCACTCTTTACTATTTTGATTATACATATGAATACAATATTTTTTATGCCTTGGAGGAGGATGAAGAACTTGGACTTTCACCTACTGAGTAACACATGGATCTCTTTGATGTCAATGAAAATACATCTGAGGAGCCCCATCGGGAGATGCAAGGAGCTAAGATTGAGGAAATCAAGAAAGAGGATTCTCATATTAAAGGGGATAAATTTATTATTAAAAACTAAAATTTATATTTTATTCAATAATAAATACCTTTTTACTTCCCCTTTGATCATTCATTTCATTCAGCCTATATAAATCCATCAATGGAAGATAATAAAGTTCTTGTACAAGTAGCAACAAATAAGGAGGTTGATTCATACTTCATCCTACCCTCTCCATGCAATCTATACCTAATTATGAAGGGGGAGGATCTAGTATACTATGTGCATGGATCATTCCTCACTATAAAGGATGAAACATAATATGGTAAAAACCACACATGGTCATTCAAATCAAAGAAGCTCCATCTACCTTCTGATTTTGGATAACAAATGGTACTACCCTATAGAGGTAGTAAAAATTCAGGACCCATTCAGGGGATCATACCAAGACTTATCCATTTCATTTACTTTCTAGGAATTTAGATTTCAATTTCAGTCTTAGAAATTAGTTCAGCATATAGCAGCACTCCCTTTTATTCTTTTTGAACTTTAATGAAATTATCCTTGTGACTAATTGTGTAAATTCTCCTTTTTAGGGTCATAAATGGTAGAAGGAAGACTCAACTAGTGAAGGAGGAGGACTAAGATTCACGGGAAAGGGTGTTCACTTTTTAATGATTATATTTTAAACTACTTACATTTTTGTTCCAAAATATTTTTCAAGCTTTAATGATAAAATTTCATGCCCACACTTGAATTAATGTTTTACATGACTAATCTAGGAGACATGAGTTTTTAGGAATCTTATGATGCCATGTTTTAGATTTAAAAGTAAATGAAATTGAATGAGTAAAATGGAGAATTGAATAATTAAAGTGAAACATGGATATTAAAATGAGGAATCATGATTTGAGGGAATTCATTGATTAATGTAAATGAAATTTCCTAACTATTTCTCATGATTTTAATTTCCTAAATTAATTTTAATTGTTTTTATATTATTAATCATGCCTTTATTGATTTTCCCAAATCATATTTCCATTCCTGAGAGTATTTATAGACTAAGTACTTCCTATTTATTCCTGAGAATATTTCTTGAGTGATCTTGGGACATTCCACCTAATAGAACTTGAATTTTCACTTGTCAAAGCTATGACTGTGAAAAAACACATTTAAAATGATTTAGGCATCCTTTGAAAAGACACTTTTCCTTAAAATAACACTTTTACATCAATCCTTATTTATCCCATATAGACCATGGATGACCTTTAGGAATGATCCATGTTTCAATCCATTTTTATCCATTCCTACACTCCGCTTAGTAATAACATGATATTTTAAAGTTGAAGTGTGGGGGTAAAGATAATCACGGTAAATGGGATGATTTACATTATAAGGAATAAGTGTGGGGGTGATTATTGTTGGAATTGTAAAAGGTTGTGGAATCATTCATTTTACTCTATTGTGTTCCCCTCTTGAATATAAAAAATGAAAATGACAAAAAGAACCAAAAAAATGAGAAAAATGGGTTTCGATTTTGGTAAACCAAAAATAACCATTACTAGACCTATGATTTTTATCATACATGGTTAGACTATAGGTATGAGGTTTATTATAATCACAACTTTTAAAAAAAAGAAAAAAATAATCAAATGGTTCTTTGAAAAATAAAAAAAAAGAATAAAAGTAGAAAAAAATATTCAAGGGAGGGAAAAAATTATTCATTATGATTAAACTGATCATGATATTTACTTTGAGACTTAGGGAAAGTTGGGAGTTGTTACAATTTTAAGGGGAGAATGTCATTAAACTTTTTTACTTTTAATATCATGCTTTATGATTTAAGAGTTAAACCTCCTCCTTGGGCTTTATTTTTAAACATCAAATCTTACAAAACTTAAGCATCGGAGTAATTAGAACCTTTATTTAAAGTCCTCATGATTTTATTTTCCTTTTGTCTTTACAAAGTGGAGAAAGTATTTCCATTACAAGCCTATAGAAAAGAAGGATTTTCTCATGATATGTTCATAACTCTACTTGAATTGTATCATGAGTGATGATAGAAAAGAATCAAAAGTGAGGTAAATCATGGCTTGGCATGTTTGATAATAATGAATTGAGAATCTTTAATGAATTAAAGGATAAGATCAATCATTTTTCAAAGGGGAAAACTAAAATACATATATTGGTTTTTTCTTTGGAGAATGATAAATTGAATTAATATTTTGTGTGGAATTTGAAATTTTTATTTTATGTTGATTTTTTTTATTACATTGAAATTTAAATATTGATAACATTGGTGCCCTCTTTAATTCATTTTTTAGATTTTATACTTGAGGATAAGAATGGTTTATGTGTGGCGGTATTTGACAGAGAAAAATAAAGTGAAATTGTTTATTCAAATTATGATGATTTCTTCATGATTTTAAATGATAAAACCCTTCTATTTAAATGATTTATTAAAATAGTGGGTAATTTGAATTATAGAATGAAAATAGGCTAAAATGTGAAAATTTATTAATTCTGTAATTTTTACATCTTTTAATCACTTTAGTGTTTTGATCATAACTTTTAAAATATATATCCAATTAATGTGACTATTTTTTTAGGATTCCTTGACTTGTATGATAAAAATTTATCTTCTGGACTAAGAGCTAATTCAGCCATATAAAGGCCTCAAAAAATCAATAAATTTGAAAAAGTATTCGGGTGGATAGAGTAGACCCCACCTCTGTAAATGAGGCCTAAATTGAGGTACACAACTGATTCATGCTCAAATTTACCCAAGTTTTTAGGGTTAAGCGGTTGCTTGCAGTGTAACTTGGGTTGTCGCATCCTCAGACACGTAAGAAGAAACCTATAAACACGCACATTATAAGGACTGTTTTTGGATATGAAGTGGCCAACATGGGTTGATTTTATATGGTTTTAAAGGATCATTAACAAATTTAAGTTAATTCAATTTAAGATAATGATTTGATCCTAGGTTATCACTCGGGGTGGATTGGATGAATTCATTTTTTAATGATTTAAATTTCTTATATTTGAGGTGGGTTCATTTAAGAAGATTAAACAATATCATCACTTAATGGTTTAATACCTAAATAATTTAATAATAATCGCCTAAAAACAAGAAGGATCGTAGTTTTGAGCACTTCAAGGTTAAGGTTAGTATAATCACTTGAAGTGTCTGGCCTTAAATTCAACAAGGACGAAAGGAGTTTAAAGAAGTTCAAATAAAATTATCAATTAAAAGAACTGATTAGAAATTAATGTAGTGAAAAATAACATTAAATACAGAACCTTTCTAATCCATTGGATCAACCCATAAGCGGGTTATCCCTCCATTGATGACATGTTCTCAACGGAATCACAAAGTAGACTTACGAGGGTAGAATTGAAGAAGTAAAAACAACTAAATAACGATCACTCCACCATTGTGTGATAAATTTCACAAGGTTTGGTGTGAATAAATTCACACCTTGAGTAAACAGTATCAACATGATATGAAGAAGAAAAAAATAAGAGTAAAGGAATAACTTTCATTAAGAAAATAAGGTGAATTGAACAACTTACATGAGAAGGAAATGCGATTACAAACACAAAGCGACAACATAACACTACAATGAAACCAAACACAAAAGATGCCCAACTTTTCCCCCACCACTACCTTAAATAGAAATTTTTTAATCCTTGGGTCGATCCTCCAATAGTACAAGTCTCCTAAATTAATTGTGGTAGGCCATAAGTGGGTGGAAAGTTAAGGGATAGTTGATTTTTTCCATCCTTGACAAACAATTCGAGCCAACTTGAACGACTCAACATATGTGTTCAAAAAAGCATCTAGATGGCTGAATTTTGGTGATCCATAGAATAGAAAAATGAATATATGGGTGTCCTCGGATAGCCTGTAAATTTTCATCCCACAATAGTTTATTTTTTGCGATATATGATTAAATGTGTGGGCTGTTTTTCTGGGCCGTAGAATCTGGCCCATAATTTTATCTCCAAATTGGGCTGCATGAAACTCCATTTAAAACTCTGAATTAGCTCTTTTCACTATTCGATGAAATTTTCCTCTTGATGTTTTTTATCATCCCCAAAAATTTGGGCTTTATTGGGCCTGTATTGTGGGCCCCACATTCTCATTAGTGGTATGGTCTCCAATCTGCCTTCTTCAGAATTGTTTCCTTTCATCACCAAATATCTCCATCATCCTTTATAAATAATCCATTGATACCTAAATTAAAAATGTTTATATTGAAGTTTAGATCCATTTCTCAATGTATCAAATTAAAAAATGGATAATTATATTCCTTAAAATTAGATAAATCATTGGGCCTAAATTGGTGTACATTAGGCGTGAAGTGCACAAATGATGAGAGTTGTTCAAAATTAAAATCCACTAAATCAGGACCATAAGATCAAAAATGAAAATTTAATACCATTAAAATGTAATTAAAATATTTTTTTTATTAGATAATCACACCCCCAACTTGATATTTTCTAGTCCCAAGCAAAATGTATCTCAACAATATGAAATTCGAATTCCCTTTTCCAAAAACATTTTAATACACAATGATCACCAAAAACCCTTTTACCAAACAATCATGAAACCCATAAAAATATTTTAATACAAGATAGTTTCATAAGTAGATCATAATCCCAAGCTCATTCATTTGTTCAAATTCATTTCCATATTTCATCCAATATCCATTAATAGTGATGATGTGTTGTGCATCACAATAGACATGGGGGTTCATCTTTATTCAATGGGGGAAATGATAGAAGCACTATGTGGAATCACATTTCAATATTAAGATTATTATTAATTTTTTATTGTATTTTTTTGGTTTTTTTTTTGTTTTATTTTTTGAAATTTTCCATGGTAATTGAATTTGCACTCAAAAGAGTCAACCCATGTAGCAAGACTTTGTTGATGACTCACAGGCTTAAAGACATTAGGGAACCGAGTGAATCCCACATACTTGGGTATCATCTTGATTTAAATTAGTTAAAAAAATTCAAATTACTACAATTAGAGATAAAATTACTAACTCTGGGATAGAAAACTATGGAGTCACGATCCCCAAGTGCCGAAAGCCACATATTAGGTCATTCCATTGCTCTATGCACAAATTTATTGTTTATTTTGATTTTTTTATTGAATACTCAAATTAAAACTAAAATGATCACAAAACCTATGCTATTTATTTGGGGGACCCCATGAACTCAAACTAATACCCCACAATCCAAAGTATGTGCATTGTGATCTCTTTTTTTCATTTGGATGAAAATATAAATGATGAAATTTCACATTAGACAACCACACTTTCCAAAATTTATGCTCATGAAATTATACATGGATTAAAATTAGAATCAGGGCATACTAAATTATTTTATATTCAGTTTCAAAGTGTAAAATTTCTATTATCATGTTCAAGGATAAAGAAAATTTTCTTTCCATTAAGGCACTCTTTTTTTTCAAATCATTCATTTTTTTACACAAAAACAATTTTTTTTATTTTGTCTCCCCCCAACATAAAATAAAATTATCCCCAGTGTTTAAAGAAAAGAAATTTTATAAGGGGGTAGAGGCAGAGAATGGGAGTTCAAAAAGGAAATTGAAAATGTGGATCATGGAATGAAGTCACCTGGTGGTTGAAGTTTAAATTCTTGATAATCCAATTTAGTCCTTTGATATCCATGTCACTTGCAGAGTTCCCTAGTGGAAAAAGGAAAAACAAACAAACAAACAAAACAAAAATATATATATATATATAATAATAATAATAATAAAAGTAAAATATAAGTATATATACAAAAATTACATAAAAAGGAATCACAATAACCCGTAGGTCAATGGTAGGCGCACTCCCATGTCTCCCTTTGGACCCGGGTTTGAGTCCCAGTGGCTTCACCGGTTATGACAGGGTTTTCCCCATGACCTATGATGTGTCCTTATATATATATATATTATTATTATTATTATATTTTTTTTTGTATTTTTATTTTAACCTACAAAACCATAAAAATTAACTGATGATACATTATCTACTTTTTAAATTTATGGGTAAGGTATTACTCAAGGATCACACCACATGACACAGATGAATATGGAGCTCCCCTTTCATACCCATACAAACTCATAATATAAGAACATGTCAACAGTCTGTGATACTATCATATGTAGAGTTAAGTATTTTTTTAATATAAAATTTATTTATTAATCCTATTTTTTTTTAAAAAAGATGATTCACAAAGATGAAAACCACGGGTTTCATCCGGTGAAGAGCTTTGGTTTAATGTTTCTAGCTCAATTTAAACCCTTAATTATTTAAGTATTTTCCTCATCTAAGGTTAGTTCACACAAGTTTTCATCAACTTCATTTTTTTGGAATGGTTCAATGAATGGATTGACTCTATAACCATTAACTTGGGTTTGACCATTGGTGGGATCTTGAATTTCTATAGCCCCATGGGGTACACCTTATGCACTATGTATGGACCTAGCCATCTAGACCTCAAATTTTATGGGTGTAAATGAAGTATATAACTATACAAAAGAATAGGTTTACCCGGTAAAATGTGTTTGGTTTTAAGATTTTGATATTGGTAGGATTGTACTTTAACTTTATTGATCCTTGAATTTTCATAAGCCTCCATCCTAATTTCCTGAAGTTCATTGAGATCTAATTTCATTTTTTTTGGCCAATGAGAGGTCATAATTCATTTTCTTAATTTCCCAAAATACTTTATGTTCAATATCAACTGGAAAATGGCATGGTTTACCATAAACCAACCTATATGGGGACATTCCTAAAATAATTTATATGCGGTTCGATAGGCCCAAAGAGCATCTAAGAGTTTCCTCAACTAATCTTTCCAAGATGGATTAACAGTTTTCTCAAGAATTTGTTTGATTTCTCAATTGGATAAATCAGCTTGACCATTGGTCTATGGGTGGTAAGTATTGGACACTTTGTGATAAATTCCATACTTGTCCATGAGTAATGAGAATGGACCATTTCAAAAATGAGTTCCACGATCAATAATGATAGACCTAGGAATTCCAAATCTAGAGAAGATATTTTCTTTTAGGAATCTAATCACAATTTTATGATCATTGGATTTTGTGGGAATGTCCTCAACCAATTTTGATACATAATAAATAGCTAAGATAATGTAATGATATCCCCTAGAGTTTGGGAATGGACCCATGAAATCAATTCCCCAATAGTCAATGATTTCAACCACTAAGATGGGAGTGAGTGGAATTTGATTCCTTTTTGTGATGGACCCTACTTATTGACACCTAGCACAACTTTGAAAAAATTTGTAGGAGTCCCTTGAGAGTGTGGGCCAAAAGATACCACACTGAATAATCTTAGTAGATGTTTTCTTAGAGGAAAAGTAACCCCCACATGCCTCACTATGAAATAATTTAAGGATGGACTCTTGTTTAGATTCTGGGACACTGCTCTTAATGACTAGGTCAGGATAGAACTTATAGAGGTATGGATCATAAAACACATAGTGATTGACATCATAAATGAATTTCCTTCGAGCTTCAGTCCCTATGAATTTTGGAATAACTCCTGTAACTAAGAAGTTGGCTATGTCGGCATACCATGGGCAATCACTCACTGAATAGAGGTGCTCATCGAGAAATGAATCAGACACAAAAAGGTGATTTGAGTTGTCTTTTAATTCCATGCTAGAGAGATGATCAACTAAAACATTTTCAACACACTTTTTATCCTTGATTGTGAGATCAAATTCTTGTAATAGAAGGACCCACCTAATCATTCTAGCCATAGCATCTTGTTTTTGGAAGAGGTATTTTAGTGCATAATGGTCAGTGAACACAGTGATGGGGGATCCTAAGAGGTAGGACCTAAAATTTTATAAGGAAAACACAATATCAAGTTACTCCTTCTTAGTGGTGGTGTAGTTTATTTGTGCATCATTTAATGATTTTCTTGCATAATCAATGACACATGGATTTTTCTCTCATCATTGTTCTAAGACTGCTCCTACAGCGAAGTCACTCGCATCACAAATGAGCTCAAAAGGAAGTTTCTAATTTGGTGATTGCATGATAGGTGGAGAGATAATATCTGAATTGAGTGTAGATAATGATTCCCCACGACTTTCTATCCATAAAAATAGAGAATCTTTCACCAATATAGCACAGAGTGGTCAAGAAATAGAGCTGAAATTCCTAATGAACCTTTTATAGAAACCAACATGTCCTAATAAATACCTCACTTCCTTGAGAGTTTTGGGTGATGGAAGGTGACATATGATGTCAAACTTGGATTTATCAACTTCTATCTCCCTAATCAAGACTAGATGGCCAAGTACAAGTCCCTATTTAACCATGAAATGGCATTTTTCCTAGTTTAGGACTAGATTATTTTATTCATATCTTGACAAGACTCTCTCCACATTCCTCATACATCCCTCAAATGTATCCCCAAACACAAAGAAGTCATCCATGAATACCTCTATAAAATCCCCTACCATGTCTCAGAATATTCTCATCATGCATAGTTAGAAGTTTCTAGGGGCATTGCATAACCCGAAGGGCATGAGTTTGAATTAAAAGGTGCCAAATGGACATGTGAATGTAGTCTTCTTTTTATCCTCTAGGGAGACATAAATTTGATTCTACCATGAGTACCCATCTAAGAAACAGTAGAAGGAATGACCTACGACTCTCTCAAGGACTTTGTCAATGAATGGTAAGGGGAAATGGTCCTTCTTGGTAAATGAATTTAGCTTCTTATAGTTGATGCAGACTCCCCATCCACTACTCACCCTTGTTAGAAGAATATTTGTATCCTTATTGGTTATCACTGTGATTCCTTCCTTCATGGGAACCACTTAGATTTGTCTCACCCACTCACTCTCAGTTATGGGATAGATGATACCGACTTTTAACAATTTCATAAGTTCTTTCCTTACTACCTCCATTAGATTAGGATTGAGTCTCCATTGAGTTTGACGACATGGATTTGAATCAAATTATAGAACAATCCTATGAGTCCCGATTAGTGGGATAATCCTAGTAATATCAGACAAGGTATAACCAATGGATTTATTATGTTTTATAAGGACATCTAGAATCATCCTCTCATGATTGGCTTCAAGAAAAGAAGAAATGACAATATGATGTGTTTGATTGTCCCCTAGGAAGGCATACTTGAGTCCAGTGGTAAGTTCCTTCAATTCAAGATCAGGTTGGTTCATAATTTCAGCAGAAGATTTGGACATTGGATCAAGATTGATTTTGTTTCCTAGAGTTTTAGATAGAATCGAATCCCCATGTGTAGAAGTTTCAGCTACAAGATTTGTTTGATCAGATTTAGAGAAGGAAGTTTGATTAGTATCCATGAAATTGGTTTCCTGAAAGTTTTCACTGATTGTTGGACCTAATACTTCATCATAGGAGAAATTTGAAAATGATTCAAGCCAAGGAGATAAACTTACGTCATGTGAACAAAGGAAATCAATCTCATCCTAACTTAAACATCCATCAAATATTCCTTGATGTTCTATGGATTCATTATCAATTCTTCTTATCATTCTTATTTCATGAATGTCCTCATCATCCCCTATTTGTGATCTTTCATTATAGATGTTCAAGTATAGACTCATGTTTCCAAAGGTTATGGTCATGTTCCCATTTCGAACTCAGATAAAAAAGTTGATTATTGCAAGGAAAGGTCGACCAAGGATGATTGTGGTATGTTCCTTATTTTATAAGTTTGGATGGTTGTAAAGAACAATGAAGTTAGCAGGGTAGATGAAGTTTTCAACCTTTACCAGAACGTCCTTTCAAATCTCCTTTGGAACCCTAATGTTGTGATCTGCAAGTTGAAGTGTGAAAGATGTGGGTTAGAGCTCTTCTAGTCCTAACTAGCAGTACACAACATAGGTAATGATATTTACACTATCCCCTAGGTCATACAAGGCCTTGAAAACTTTTCTCTCTCCTAGTTCAACATTGATGTAAGGGAAACCCAAGTCTTTCAACTTACGAGAATGGTCCCTTGAATGGTGGTACTCACATTAGCAGCCAAAAGGACTTGGTTTTTATGTGAAAATATTATTTTAAAAGTGCACAAGTCCTTAAGGTACTTTGAGTAGGAAGTTATGTTTTGGATTGCATCAAGAAGGGGAATGTTCAACTTGACTTGTGAGAATATTTCCCTCAATGTTTCACTCAATTCAGGCTTGGCTTTCCCCCTCATGCATTGAGGAAATGGCGCAAGTTGTGGTGTTGTTTGTTGAAGAAATGATTCAGTTGGATCATTTGGTTCATTTGAATTTTCATCCATGTTTGAATCTTCATATGGGTTTTGAATTAATTGTTCAGGTTTCTCAATTGATTTCCCACTTCTTAAAATAGTCAAAACCTTTGGTTGTTCATGAGTTTTTTGAGTGAAACTTGACTCTCCCCTTACTGTTTGTTGTGGAATGGATTGTGTAGGCATGGGTGACTTACCAATTTTGATGGTTTTAAGTTCTTGTTTTAAGGAAGAGACTTCTTCGTTCATCCTTTCCATTTGTTTGTACAGTTGTTCTAGTAGGCTTTGTGGAATAGTTTGGGTTGGTGCATGAGAATATTGGTTTATCCCTGGGGGAAATTTTGGAGGTGGGATGGTTTTTTGAAAATGGACTGGTGGCTATTGGTATTGTATAGGTTGGGTTTGGAATTGGTTATGGGTTTGTTAGTTCTTATGGGGGTAAGGATTTTGTCCCTGTGGTTGGCTAGGTTGTAGGTTATCTTTCCAGTGGAAGCCTGGGTGGTCATTATACCTTGGGTTGAAGGTGTTTTGGTATTGAGGATTTTGAAAGTTCAAAGAATTTAATTCCACTGGGGGTCCTCCTAAAATAACATCCTTGATGGATGGAATGGTTGGGAAGTTGTCTGTCATATGGTCATGTTCGTCACAAATTGTGCAAACAGGGTCTACAGTTTGGATTTCATGGACTTTCCTAAGGTCTATCTCTTCAAATTTCCTAGAGATTGCTGCGAGTTTATACCTAAGGCTTTTCTCTTCTCTAAGTGTATGAATTATAGTATTTATTAGTGTCTTTTCAGAATAAGGTGTAAGTTCCCCATTATTGGTTTTGTTCAGCAAGGCTTTCCAGATACTCGTAAGCATCATTTGGGGCTTTGTTTTTAAAAGTTCCATTACACACCATGTTAATGAATAGTTTGTTCCCTAGAACCAACCCTTCATAGAAAATTCGAACTTGTTCTGGGATTTAAAATCCATGGTGAGGTACCATGTTGAGTGTGTCTTTGAACCTTTCCCATGTTTCATAAAATGACTCTCCCTCTTTTTCAAAAACATTTTTTATGCTCTTTTTAAGTGCAATTGTTTTGTGGTGGGGAAATTATTTTTTCTAGAATTATCTTTGTAATTGGTCCCAAGAGTTGATAGATTATGGTATCAAATTTTTTAGCCAATTTTTATCTCAATACTTTAAATAAAAAGTAAATAGCCTCATCTTAGCTGATTCTAGTGGATGTGGGGGACACATGTTTTCTACAATGTCATTGAACTCCTTAACGTGGAAGTAGGGCATCTCGGACTCCATTCCATGGAATGTGGGAAGGTGGTTTAGGAAATGGGGTTTAAAGATGTAGTTGTAATCTCGTAGGTAATTATGTCTAATGCATGAGGGGAAACTGGTCCAGGAAGGTGTGGGGTAGTCATTCTGGGTTTGATCGACTACATTCCCCAAGTTTGGGACTGCCTCATTTGGATTTCCATTTTGGTTTCCACCTGGGTTTATGAGTTGGTTTATTTAAAGACATTCCATAGAAATGGGATCAATTTTTGAATCTGGAGTATTAGGAATATTAGGATCTAATGTAAAGAGTTCCCTTGGTGTACTTGACTCCCCAACCCCAGGAAAACCCACCCTAACTAGACGGTTTGATTGGTCACGAGTGTAGGCGGACATGTGCCAAAAGAAAGAAAAAAAAACGAGAAAGGGAAAAGTTAAGAGAATTTGGATGAGGATAGAAGAAATGGGGGATAATAGAATCGGTGTCTAGATGACTTAATTGAGTCCCATGAAATGGGGCCAAAATTTGATTCATGCTCAAATTTACCCGAATTTTTAGGGTTAAGTGGTCGCTTGTAGTGTAGCTTGGGTTATCGAATCCTTAGAGACCTAAGAAGAAACCTATAGACACGCAAATTCTAAAGAATATTTTTGGATATGAAGTGGAAAACTTGGGTTTATTTTATATGGTTTTAAAATATCAATAACAGATTTAAGTTAATTCAATTTAAGATAATGAGTTGATCCTAGGTTCTCACTCAGCGTGGATTGGATGAATTCCTTTTTTAATGATTTAAATTTCTTATATTTGAGATGGGTTCATTTAAGAAGACTAAACAATATCATCAATTACTAGTTTAATACCTATATACTTTAATACTAATCACCTACACACTTTAAGGATCAAAGTTTTGAGAACTTCAAGGTTAAGGTTCATATTAGCACTTGAAGTGTGTGGCCTTAAATTCAACAAGGACGAAAGAGTTTAAAAATCTTCAAACAAAATTCTCAATTAAAAAAGTGATTAGACATTAATGGAGTGATAAATAAAATCCAATACAGACCCTTTATAATCCCTTGGATTAATCCATAAGTGTGTTATCCCTCCATTGATGATATGTTCTCAACGGAAGCGGGAATTAGACTTACGAGGGTGGAATTAAAGAAGTAAAAACAACAAAATAACGATCACTCCACCATTGTGTGATAAATTTAACAAGGTATGGTGTGAATAAATTCACACCTTAAGGAAATGGTATCAATGTGATATATAGAATAATATAATAAGATTAAAGGAAGAACTTTTATTAAGAAACTAAGGTGAATTGAACAACTTGCATGAGAATGAAGTGTGATTACAAACACAAAGCGACAACATAACACTACAATGAAACCAAACACCAAAGATGCCAAAATCCTCCACCACCACTGCTATAAATAGTGATTTTTGAAGCCTTGGGTTGAGCGTCAAATATTCCAACTCCCCTCAATTAATTGTGGTAGGCCATAAGTGGGTGGAAAGTTGAGGGAGAGTTGATTTTTTCATCCTTGACAAACAATCCAAGACAACTTGAACGACTCAACATATGTGTTCAAAAGATCATCTATATTGAATAATTTTTGTGGGGAATAGAATATAAAAATGAATATATTGATATCCCCTGATATCCTATAAAATATCAGCCAACAATAGTTTATGGTTTTCGAGATATGATTAAATGTCTGGGCTGTTTTTTTGGGTTATAGAATCTAGCTCATAATTTTATCTCCAAATTGGGCCGCATGAAACTCCATATAAAACTCCGAATTAGATCTTTTCACCATTGGATAAAATTTTAATCTTGATTTATTATAGAATCCAACAAAATTTGGGCTTTAGTGGGCCTGTATTGTGGGCCCCACATTCTCATCAGTGGGCTGAGGTCCAATGTGCCTTCTCTAGAATTGTTTCATTTCATCTCCAAATACCCACATCATCCTTTATGAATCCTCCATTGATCCCTGACTTAAAAGTGTTCATTTTTAAGTGTATATCCATTTATCAAAATATCAAATTAAAACATGGATAATTATATTCATTAAAATTAGATTAATCATTGGGCCTAAATTGGTGTACATTAGGCATGAAGTGTACAAATGATGAGAATTGATGTTCAAAATTAAAATCCACTAACTCAGAACCATAAGATCAAAAAATGAACATTTAATACCATTAAAATGTAATTAACATATTTTTTTATTGGCTAATCAACAACTACAATTGAGGTGATTCTAATTGTGTTTGAAATAATAATAATAATTTCTGTGTTCCAAAAATAAATTTCATTGATTTATTCAGTCATTATGGTGTCCATTGGATTCTAAACATTGAATGAAAATTTAGGAATAATTTTTCTAGAAATAATTTTTAGAGTAAATTGGTGATATCTTTTAATAAATTTGGATTACAGAGCTAAAATTTTGAGAAAAATGGCATAAAATATTTGGAAAAATATTATAGAAGAATAAATTTTATGATTTAGGCATTAATGTGGTCAATGACACACAAAATTTTGGAGAAAGAATTCTAGATCCAAAAATATTCCCCTCTCCTATAAAAGGATGTGAAGCCCTTATTTATAAATCCTTAGTTGACACCACCAAGAAGGATTCCATATATAAATCTCCCTCATTTATTATTATTATTATTATTATTATTTTGTTTATTTTTATTTTTTATTTTTTTCAATTGTAATTACAATTCTCATTTAGTTTTAAATAAATAAATTCATGAATTTTTTTGTTTCCACCCATTCTTCTTCCTCTTTTCTAATTCTTCTTAATTTTATTATTATTATTATTACTATTACTATTACTATTACTATTATTATTACTATTACTATAATTATTAATAATATTCTTTTAGCACTTTTTTTATTTACTTTTTCTCTTATTATCTTAATAATAATAATAATAAATTATTATTATATTATTATTATTATTTATAAATTATATAATTCACTTTATTTTATTTTATTATTATATTTTCTTCTCTCTCTCTCATCCAAATTATATTTTATTTTATTCTTATATTTTCTATCCTATATTCTTTTTAATTTTTTTATTTAATTTTTTTTCTATTAATTTATCCTTCTCCTCCATCCATTCCACCAAGTGATCTCTTACTCTTGGAAATGAGAGGATGACCCTAAGGCTTGGCCAAAGGGGAGGTTAAGGCATTCTTAAATTTTCCTTCAAGTTTATTTTATGTTCTTAATAGATTTGAGTAGCATGCATGAGTGAGGAGAATTTCCTTGATGTGGTGACTTCCCCCCAATGAAATGCAACTCAATCTATTCTTTTAATTTGTTTAATCACTTTTCCCTATCTCCATTTGTTAGTTCTTCACATGATGGATTTGAACTAATTAATGGATGGAACAATGTCGATAGAGTCGAGTCTTGGAAGATGACACATTCTAGACTAATGTGTGTTATAAACCTTGATTAAAGGAGGAGGTGTAATTGATATTTCTTAGGCATTCAATGATATTTCAAAATTTTTATATAAATAATAGTGGTCCAAACATAATATTTCATGCTTGGATTATCAAAATTAAATCAAACACATGAAGTAGAATAATGATTGAACCCAAAATTTATCCCCATAACAAAATGCTTTCTTCTTAACTCATTCTCTCTATATTTTCATTTTGGTATAAATTATAATATAAATATTTCATATCATTAATCAAAAACCCAAAAACATTGTCAATATTTTCATTAAACACTTAAAACAAAAAAAGTAGATAGCATAAGTGAATTAGATAAAGTTGGTGAAAAAATTGAAAGGCTCATCAAGTGAGATGACCCTGGTCAGCCACTGTGTTTCACTTGGAAAAACATAATTTCTTTTGACCACATCCTACAACAGGAATGTGTCAGTACCTAAGGCCTTATGAATCCCCTTCGAGAACCATGATGCAAAGTGAGCATCTCTATCCTAAATAATTGAATAAAGATCTCTATGAAGGCATACAAATTCCCTAATGTATATCCACCCTAGCTCATCTACTGAGAAGGTCTCTTGAACTGGTAATAAGTGTGTGAACTTCATCAAATGATCAACGAGAACCCACACTACATCATTTCCACAAGGTGATCTAGGCAAACCAGTCACGAAATCTATAGAAACATCATCCCATTTCCACTTAGGAATGGAAAATGTATGTAAAAGTTCTATTGGATTTGATGTTCTACATTCACCTGTTGATAGATGGAACACCAAGTGATGAAGATGGAAATATCACATTTCATACCAAGACACCAATACTACTTCTATAGATCCTGATACATCTTGGTGATATCAGTATGAACCTCCCAAGATGGGGAATTAAATTTCTACATTAGATCCTCTCTAATGTCTGTTGGGACCCATACACACTCATAAAATAGTTTAATAATATCCCCATCCATAGTATAACCTGAATATATATCATCATATGAGACACATTCACTTAGTAAGAGGCCCTCGGGATTAAATAGTTACCTCATCCTTACCCATTCCTGAAGAGTAGAGGTCACTTCTATGGTTCAGAGGATAGTCTGGCCATGATCCTCCTAAACCTCAATATGTATATTTTAGAATAAGGCCATGAGATACCATTATCCACTGGCCTCGTGAACTACCTATAGCTGATTATTCTAGTTCAGGACATATCCACTACATTTCCCTTACAAAGCATGTAGGTATGATCAAAATCAAACGACTGATGGTATTCAACATATCCATGATATCTGAGATTTAGTTATCATTGTGTAAAGATGTACTTAGGGATTGTTTTATTAGTCAATACCAAAAAACTCTCTCCAAGTATGTAATGTCTCAAAAAATGTAGAGAATAAACTACATCAGCTTGCTTGATATTGTGCATCAGGTAATCCCACTCGTGAGGACTCAACTGACAAGAACTGTACACGATGAATCGCTCATCCTGCATTAGGGAAACTTCCATCCCGATACATGATTCATCATAGTAAATAGTGTAACTCCTACCTAGATCCGGAAAAATTAGTATCAATTCTAAATTCAACCCGACCTTCAACTCCTGAAATGCTTCTTTACAATCTTCGGACCATATGAACTTCACTCCTTTCTTTGTCAAGCAAGCAGGGCTTCCAAATGTGAGAAATATTGGATGAAGCATCTATAATATCTGGAAAATCCTAAGAAACTATATATGTTAAATATGTTCTTGGGATACTCCAAATAAGATACATATTTCACTTTCTATAAGTCTATTGAAAATCTTAACTCTCAGATAATGTGACCCAAGAAGTTAAAATTTTCAATCTAAAAGTGACATTTTTTAAATATTTATATAAATATGATTCTCTTTCTATATATTAAACATGATCTTAAGATGGATAGCATGGTCATTTCTGGAACATGAATACACTAAGATATCATCAACAAAGACTACCTAAAATGAATCCAGATACTGGTGGAAAGACTAATTCACAAGAGCTAAAAAAATCTACAAGTGCATTTTTGTTTCTAAATGACATGACCGGGTACTTGTATAGACCATACCTACTCCTAAAAGTTGTGTGAGGTATGCATGATGACCTGAAATGCACCCCATGATAGAAAAACCTTAAATATATCATTGAAAATACTCTCTCTCCTTATAGATGATCAAATAGGTCATTTATTCTATGTTGTGGATTCTATTTCTTGACCATAAGCTGGTTCAACTATTTGAAATCCACACAAAGCCTGAGGATTCTGTTCACCTTCTTGGAAAAAATGACTGGTGAACCCTAAGGATAAGTGTTGGGGAATATAAAGACTTTATCCTTATGATCTTCCAATAGTTTATTGAGCTCTATAAGATCTATAGGTGTTATCTTATAAGGAAGAATGGTCACTGGTGTTTATCCTAACACTAGATCAATATTAAACTTTACCTCTCATACTTGAGGATTCCCATTAAATTATTCATGTAATTCATCCCTAAAACACTCCACTACAGGAGGGAAAATAGTTTGTTGTAACCCCTGATCATATAAGAAAATATTGGTGATCTAAGCTATCACACTACCCATCATCTACTGCTCATGTCCTAATCGCATATCTTGAACATACCATTCACCCTCATGCATGTACCTAATTCCATATAGTGATGTAAACATCACCCTTTGATGATATAAGTCAATATGGTCTTGATAGGGACCTAACCAGTCTATCCTGATGATTACATAAAATACCATATGTTGAGTACAAAAATTTTCCATACAAATAGGTATTCACCTATCTCAAGGAGAAAATAATTACATCGGTGTATTCTCTTTGATCATATGCCTAATGGGTTATCAAGTGTCATCATTACACAGAAGTGTTCTATATTGAGGCCCATACTCTCCTTAATTTCCTTAGATATAAAAGAATGAGATGCGCCTATGTCAAACAAAGCAGACACTAAAGTGGAGGATACTAGAATAGTACCTCGAACCATAGAAGGTCTGGTGCCCTGCTCCTCTAGTATAGGCTGAACTACATGTAACTAGCCTATTACATAGCTTTGAGTCCTTTCCTAACTTCCTTGAGCAAGCCTGCTTTGTTGGTTCTGAGAATCATGAGGCTGACTACCTCTTCCTCGACCACTGCCTTGGCCTAAATGGATGGTGGTATTCCAATTGCCTTCTTGTCATGATACTACTGGCCCTGCTCTGGAATGTGGGGTTGGAATAGATCCCTGCTCTATAGGCACTGATGGAAAGGTCTTACATAAATGATGTATATGCCCCATCATACCACATCCTCTTAATTTCACTAGATCTCTTAAGAACTAAGGTTTTTTATGTCCCAGATTCCCACACTGGTGATAATTTAGAAAGTTTTCAACATGAGGAGCCTGACTACTGCTACTCTCATGAGCATCCTCAAAATGTCTCTTTCACCCAGAAGAAGAAACATTGATATATCTAGGTGTCGAACATCCCTAAAACTCACCATCATCTTCCCTCAAATACCTCTTTGTAATAAGGGTTTGGTTTACTATCTTAGATATTGTAACAGCCCAAGATTTTATAAAAAAATATTCTTTTTAATTTTATTAAAGTCTTGTGTTGTACGCTACACCAAAAGGAGCTTTCACAACACGCATCCTTGACTTGCCTTGCATTACACGCAATCACGACCTTCCTCGATAGCGTGTGTAATACGCAATACCGAGTTTCACTAAACAACGATATGCTATTAAAATATTATTAAAACTAGCCGTTATGAATAGCAATAACCACTTTTTAAAACTCTGTAAATCTTATTTTTCAAAATGAACTTCATTTTTGGATTCGGAGTATCGAATTTAGCCTAAGGTGAAATTTTGGTACTTTTCGGATAACTTTCATATTCTGATGAATAGTGAAAATTACTAAATTATAATTAAAAACAACTTTTTAATCGAAATAATTAATAGTGATAAATTATTAATTTGAGTGGTTTTAAAGTATATTTAGAATATATTTTTACAATTTAATACAATGTTGGTCATTGGATGTAATTTTACATTTAAACCAGACATAATCAAGTGTCAATCTTTTGATAGATATTGTTTCTTAAAAACACGCTATTTGTTTTAACAGCGGGATTTAATTATAAAATTAATTAATGAAAATTCTATGATATGAATTTGGTAAAATAGACTTCATTTTTGAATTCGGAATATGAAATATAGCTTAGGATGAAATTTTGGCATTGTTCTGAAAAACATCAATTTTTGATGAATAGTGAAACTACTAAGTTGTAGTTAAAAAAATTAATTTCTTCATAAATCTTAATTTTACCGCTTCTGTGAATGGAATTTCAAAAATCCGAGAGACACGGTTGATTTCAGTAAGTAAAATTTGGTTCAATGAGATGAAAATAATTTTTGGTGAATAGTAACTTTTTACTTTTTTTTACCACGGTTAATAGTAAATAGGGTAATTAAGGGTAAATATGATATTACTATTACCCTAACACATGTCCTAATTCTATTGGATAAGTGTAATTCGACCAAAAACAACCTTATAAATATAATATGACCATTTAGGTCCACTTGGATTAGATTATGACATTTAATATTATATTATTTAATGAATAGTTAAAATAGTTAAAATCAATGTTTAATAACTAAAAAATTTTTAATATGGGGTTATACATAAGATAAATTCGACTATAAATATTCATTAGAAAGCTAAAACGATTTCCTACATAATGATATTTTATTTATAATTTTTAGACTTTAAATAAATTAATTTATTTATGACACAACGATGATGCAGTAATTACCCTTTTAAGGAAATATTAACATAATTGTTGTTATAAATGCTCAAATGAATGTAATTTGAGACTTTTTATGACTTAAACTAATTTTCTAGGTTACTATGATATATTATTGTTTATTTAATCAACTTGGTTCGAACATATAATTCTTTTATGACTTTCACAAAAATCATATATCAAATAGTGTCAAAATTGACACAAAATAGTTTTTAAATCAAATATTATATTATTAATTGTTATTTTATTCCTAAAAATCTAAGGTTCGGCCAAATGACTTAGATAAGGATATATTTATTAATAATATATAATTTGGGGTTCTTTTGGCATGTTATAGTAAGTGTATTAACCATATAGTGAAAGAAAACAAAAAGACACGGTAAAAGTTAAATTATTTAACTTAGAGTTAAATCTAATTGATAAGGTTAAAATAATAACCTAAACTTGTCTAAATCCTATTGGTTGATAGGATTACGACCCATCCCCACTTTATCTTCGAAATAAGACCCTTTGGAACCATTATAAACCGATTTTGACTTTAATATAAAATAATATTTTGAGATATTCCTAAGGTGCCCCTCTCCTCCCTTATAAAAGGACACCTCCTCCCCCTCCTCCTCACACCAATTTGAGCACTCAAGCTCGGCCAACCCCTGCCAAAATCTCTTCTCCACTTCCCTAGAAACATCCTAGAGGTTCTGGTCTTCCTCAAAGACCAATTTTAGTGCCTTAAGAGGAGGTCTCAAATAGGCGCTTCAAAGAAGAGGTAATTACCGTTACCAATTCGTTCATCTTTATTTCTTCTTCCACTTCTTCTTCTTAGGTTTTTTCATTATGAAGTAATAACATCAGTATCACTCATATACTGATATGTTATTATAAGTATGAAACAACCCTATTTCACCATCTATCCATCCTACGGAAAAAGAAATCACTGCGCGTGCGTACGTACGGAATACCGTCTCCACGTCGTCGTGTAATCTATTTTCCACCACCACCTTACATGGATGGGTATAATGGTGTAAAGAATAACTATACATAGTTATTACAACATCATATTGATTCTGATATATTGTATAATCCACTCCAATTCAATTCAATATTTATGAAAATGATATCATCGCTCGTGCGTACGTACGGACTACCGTCTCCACGACGCGATGAGATTCATTCTCCATGTTAACCATTTAAGAATGATTATAAAGTATATATAAGAAATAATAATGAAATATATGAAATTATAAATCTACTGGATTATGTATATATAAATATATGTATGTCATCTACTTACTTCCATTTCAAGACAATAAGGAATGGAAAACAGCGTTCATGCGTACGTACGGACTACCGTCTCCATGAACGGTGTTTTTCATTTTATTTATCTATCTATTATATATATATATATATACTGAATATATATGATATATAAATCAAATTTTATATTCTGGAAGTAAGTAAATCATGATATAAGTAATAATAATGTCAAGAACAACAAGTCAAAACACCTACGATAAATGAAACGATTTTACCCAAAACGCTTCTTTAACATGGAATTTACAAAAGAACGGGTAATATAATGTCATAAGTGAACCATATATGATATCATAACAATGAATATGATTCTATAATAAGTCAATGACATTATTTAAATCATTATACAGGAGTTTCGGACACATACGAAGCAAATCGGACCTAAGGTAAGGGAAATATCACAATCTCATTTTTATCCGAGATTGTTTATTCGTAAGTATTTACTGGGGTGTATTTTATCATCCACATCCATGTTTCATCAATATGTAATATTATTTCCATCCACCTAAAATTGTTTAAATCCATTTTTACCCTTCGGTGAGTTTTTAGTAATATGTATGAAAGGAATCTTTTGTCGTTTTTCGTACGAGGTACTTTTTGACTTTTCCGACAAAAGTACGAAGAATGTTTTTTTTAACTTATACGGCATGAATGGATTTTTAAAACATTGTTTCCAAGAATCTTCCTTTACAAGTTTTCAAGTTTATTTTTAATCAACTTCTTTTATTTTAAAGTTGTATGACATGTTATGAAAGGAAAAATGTTTTTGAAGAAGAAAGGATATTTTCCTCAAGAATGGAGTTCAAGTGTTTTATCAAAACTATTTTCCATCTAAGACAATAAAGGGTTCTGTTTTTATCCCTATTATTAAATTGATTTGTTCATGTTGTGATGGAATTATTTTTATGAATTTCTTTATCTTATATGAATTGATTTATGATGTCATGATGTTTCAAGAATCCCATTTTTATTACATGGGTTATGCAATAATGTATGGTTTATGATTATGTGGCACACATAAGAAAGGATTCATTATAAGATGGGTGGGACCTATATCTCCCTCCAATGCATTGGGTAAAGATTTTATATCTCATGAGATAGACATGGCTGGAATGGTAGGTTATACCGGTTCAGTGAAACAGGACTGAAACGAGGGTTACTCGATTCAGAAAGGGACTTTGTCCACTAAGATAGTCTTGGCAATGAGTCTTGACTAACAAGAAATGATTTTCCATGATTATGTGTGCGTGCCACAAAGTTTCAAGTTTTATGTTATGATTATGGGGATCTCATTTTCACTTCTATGATTTATTCCATGTTAAGATATTATGATCTCTTTTGCAGGTTTTTTGATTTTCAAAAAGATATGATATGATTTTTATTTCCTTTATTTTCCCTTGATGAGCATTTGAGCTCACCCTTTTATGTTTTCTTTTCCCCAGGATATAAAGAAAGGTTTTAGGTAAAAAAAAGAGAAAGATCTTTATGGGAGATGATGAAGATCTTTCACCACGATTAGAAGATTACGTTCCGAGTTTCCAAAGTAACTAAACTATTACGATCCTTGTGTGTGTGTTTTTGTTATGTACTAAGTATTCCGCTAATGTAATGTAATGTCCATGTACGTCAGGCTTCGGGTATCTACAGTTGGTATCAGAGGAAAGGTTTAGTAAACCTTTGGAAACTAGGATGCGAAAACGTTAGTGAGATCCCTAGAGATATTTCTAAGGTATGTCTAGGGATGTCTCTAAGGTTAAGTATACGTATAGGTTATAGTCCTAGAATTGCGCTAACGATCTTCGAATTTAACCTAAGATGTTAGATATTGAGGGTACTACCCCTTTATTATGTTGTTTTCCCTAGCATGATTTTTGCCTCTCATACTATTCTTTTGGGGTTTTAGACGATGGCTGGAACCCGAAGGAACCGTGTTAATGCGGAATGTGATGGGCAATGCAATGATTGTCCCCGGAGCAACCAAACGATATGGGAGCCGGAATGCAAAATCTTGTAGCCATGCTCACACAACTTTCTCAAGCTATGAATCATGCAGGACTTCCAAACGAGCAAAGGAAGGAGCAACATTCTGTTGAATCCTTCATGAGGCAGCGTCCACCTTCTTTCAGTGGGTCTACTGATCCATTAGTTGCTGAACAATGGATTAGTACTACTGAAAAGATATTTTCAGTTCTTCAATGTTCTGAACATGATAAAGTCATCCTAGCAGTGTATCATTTGGAAGGAGATGCTGATCAATGGTGGAATCTTATTAAGAATACGAGGCAAAGGGATGAAATTGAGTCTATGGAATGGGACGAGTTCAAGAACTTATTTTTCAATAAGTACTTCCCTCGTATTCTCCGAACAAAGATGGAGAAAGAGTTTCTTGAACTGAAGCAAAGGGATGATGAATCTGTTGGTACCTATGAAGCGAATTTTACAAGACTTGCAAGGTACGCTTCTGGTATTATCATCCAACCTGAAAGTAAAGTTGATCGATTTTTCAGTGGCTTAAAACCAAGTCTTCGAAGGGCATTAGATATAAGAGACTTCAGTAGCTATGAAGAAATTTTGCGTTGTGCTATCAAGGTAGAAATGGAAGTTGGTGTTACATATCCATCTCATGGGTTTGACAAGAAACGAAAGATGGAGTTCAAGGAGAAAACTCAGAATAATGGTGAAAAGAAGATGAATGTTTCCTTATGCACAAAGTGTGGAAAGAAGCATGGTGGAGATTGTCTTAAAGGGACTAGAAAATTTTTTAAGTGTGGAAAAGAAGGTCATCGAGCAGCTGAGTGTCGAAGTAATGGAAAATGGGATTCTAATGAAGTGAATAAAGCAAACACTGCAGAGAACGTACAACCAACACTTCAATGCTTCAAGTGCAAGGAAATGGGGCATTATGCTAATAAATGCCCTAATCCAAGGGTTAGTGATGATCGACATGAGCAACCGCTTAAGGCAAAGGACAATGGGAAGTCACATGCGATCACTATTGACAATGTTGAATATGACAACGATGTGGTGGAATGATTAAGTGTTTATGTAATGGGATTTCGAAATAATGTTGTATTATTAAGTATTGCAATATTTATTGATGTGGTATTCAAAGTGATTGATATATTTTGGAAATAAGATGATATGCGTATAATGAAGGGAAAATGAGAAAATGAAATGTTTAATAGTATTTAGGAGCTCATGATTGATATAAGGACTAAGTGATATCATGGTTTGAGTATATAGAATTTTGAGGATTTTGGTATGTGGAAAGTGTTAACTTTAAACTGCATTCATGTTTTCACTATGGTATTCAAGAGAATACATGATTAAGGACTTTGAATGATTGGAATGTGACCAACAAAACATATCTTATGATATATGGGAGTGGACTGCAGTATTATGGATAAGCCTAAAGATTAGAATGGATTATGTTGGACATAAGTGAGTATTGTTTAAGGATATAAGTTTTTTTTTCGATATTATTGATGGGATGTTATAGTAATGTAGTTTTATAAAAAGGACAACCTGCAGGACGGGCGACAGCCCATCACTTCGGACAAGGCTGTGGGAATCGAACCCACAACCGAAGTGCGACTGGCCTTTATCGCCTACCACTGGCCTACAGGAAGTCCCTGTTTAGTAGAAACTAGTTTTATTATATTAAGCAATATGATATATGAAGTATAAGTCCATTTTAGGAACCATATGTGATTAATCTCACTATAGATCGACTTATGTATATAATTTTTGCTAGCCTTTTGTTTGAGACAGATGGAATGACCCGTCATTCTATCACATGATCTGTTAACACTTCACGAATAACAAATTCAACTTCATTTATTTAAGAGATGAAGTGGAAATTGTTCAAGGCATGAACAACAGTGAGATTGTACCAAAATAAAGTAAGTATTTATTCTAATTCAAATTTTCAACTTTAGGGAAATGATCTTGAAAACCAAAAATGTTGTCCTAGTGATCTTATACCTGATGAATCAGATGGAACCTTATATCATCACAAATCTATGGATTTGTGATTACTGGCTTTTCCATAGCCATGTTCTCTACCACTCTCCAACAGAACATGATGGTTAGATTTCTCTTCCATATCCATATTTTCACCTATGTGGAAACCCAATGATTAGTTTATTTGGGTAACTGTTACGTTTCATACTTTTGTTTTTAAAGATTGGTTTTGATATTCCTTTTTACGATGTGGGTTTCTATTAAAGAAACTTTCGAATAGTAAACCATTTATAACCCCGACGAATTTCGAGGGCGAAATTCATTTTAAGGGGGGTAGAATGTAACAGCCCAAGATTTTATAAAAAAATATTCTTTTTAATTTTATTAAATTCTTGTGTTGTACGCTACACCAAAAGGAGCTTGCACAACACGCATCCTTGACTTGCCTTGCATTACACGCAATCACGACCTTCCGCGATAGCGTGTGTAATACGCAATACCGAGTTTCACTAAACAACGATATGCTATTAAAATATTATTAAAACTAGCCGTTATGAATAGTAATAACCACTTTTTAAAACTCTGTAAATCTTATTTATCAAAATGAACTTCATTTTTGGATTCGGAGTATCGAATTTAGCCTAATGTGAAATTTTGGTACTTTTCGGATAACTTTCATATTCTGATGAATAGTGAAAATTACTAAATTATAATTAAAAACATCTTTTTTAATCGAAATAATTAATAGTGATAAATTATTAATTTGAGTGGTTTTAAAGTATATTTAGAATATATTTTTACAATTTAATACAATGTTGGTCATTGGATTTAATTTCACATTTAAACCAGACATAATCAAGTGTCAATCTTTTGATAGATATTGTTTCTTAAAAACACGCTATTTGTTTTAACAGCGGGATTTAATTATAAAATTAATTAATGCAAATTCTATGATATGAATTTGGTAAAATAGACTTCATTTTTGAATTCGGAATATGAAATATAGCTTAGGATGAAATTTTGGCATTGTTCTGAAAAACATCAATTTTTGATGAATAGTGAAACTACTAAGTGGTAGTTAAAAAAATTAATTTCTTCATAAATCTGAATTTTACCGCTTCTGTGAATGGAATTTCAAAAATCCGAGAGACACGGTTGATGTCAGTAAGTAAAATGTGGTTCAATGAGATGAAAATAATTTTTGGTGAATAGTAACTTTTTACTTTTTTTTACCACGGTTAATAGTAAATAGGGTAACTAAGGGTAAATATGATATTACTATTACCCTAACACATGTCCTAATTCTATTGGATAAGTGTAATTCGACCAAAAACAACTTTATGAATATAATATGACCATTTAGGTCCACTTGGATTAGATTATGACATTTAATATTATATTATTTAATGAATAGTTAAAATAGTTAAAATCAAAGTTTAATAAATAAAACATTTTTAATATGGGGTTATACATAAGATAAATTCGACTATAAATATTAATTAGAAAGCTAAAAAGATTTCCTACATAATGATATTTTATTTATAATTTTTAGACTTTAAATAAATTAATTTATTTATGACACAATGATGATGCAGTAATTACCCTTTTAAGGAAATATTAACATAATTGATGTTATAAATGCTCAAATGAATGTAATTTGAGACTTTTTATGACTTAAACTAATTTTCTAGGTTACTATGATATATTAGTGTTGATTTAATCAACTTGGTTCGAACATATAATTCTTTTATGACTTTCACAAAAATCATATATCAAATAGTGTCAAAATTGACACAAAATAGTTTTTAAATCAAAAATTATATTATTAATTGTTATTTTATTCCTAAAAATCTAAGGTTCGACCAAATGACTTAGATAAGGATATATTTATTAATAATATACAATTTGGGGTTCGTTTGGCATGTTATACTAAGTGTATTAACCATATAGTGAAAGAAAACAAAAAGACACGGTAAAAGTTAAATTATTTAACTTAGAGTTAAATCTAATTGATAAGGTTACAATAATAACCTAAAATTGTCTAAATCCTATTGGTTGATAGGATTTCGACCCATCCCCACTTTATCTTCGAAATAAGACCCTTTGGAACCATTATAAACCGATTTTGACTTTAATATAAAATAATATTTTGAGATATTCCTAAGGTGCCCCTCTCCTCCCTTATAAAAGGACACCTCCTCCCCCTCCTCCTCACACCAATTTGAGCACTCAAGCTCGGCCAAACCCTGCCAAAATCTCTTATCCACTTCCCTAGAAACATCCTAGAGGTTCTGGTCTTCCTCAAAGACCAATTTTAGTGCCCTAAGAGGAGGTCTCAAAGAGGCGCTTCAAAGAAGAGGTAATTACCGTTACCAATTCTTTCATCTTTATTTCTTCTTCCACTTCTTCTTCTTAGGTTGTTTCATTATGAAGTAATAACATCAGTATCACTCATATACTGATATGTTATTATAAGTATGAAACAACCCTATTTCACCATCTATCCATCCTACGGAAAAAGAAATCACTGCGTGTGCGTACGTACGGAATACCGTCTCCACGCCGTGGTGTAATCTATTTTCCACCACCACCTTACATGGATGGGTATAATGGTGTAAAGAATAACTATACATAGTTATTACAACATCATATTGATTCTGATATATTGTATAATCCACTCCGATTCAATTCAATATTTATGAAAATGATATCATCGCTTGTGCGTACGTACGGACTACCGTCTCCACGACGCAATGAGATTAATTCTCCATGTTAACCATTAAAGAATGATTATAAAGTATATATAAGAAATAATAATGAAATATATGAAATTATAAATCTACTGGATTATGTATATATAAATATATTAATGTCATCTACTTACTTCCATTTCAAGACAATAAGGAATGGAAAACAGCGTTCATGCGTACGTACGGACTACCGTCTCCATGAACGGTGTTTTTCATTTTATTTATCTATCTATTATATATATATATATACTGAATATATATGATATATAAATCAAATTTTATATTCTGGAAGTAAGTAAATCATGATATAAGTAATAATAATGTCAAGAACAACAAGTCAAAACACCTACGATAAATGAAACGATTTTACCCAAAACGCTTCTTTAACATGGAATTTACAAAAGAACGGGTAATATAATGTCATAAGTGAACCATATATGATATCATAACAATGAATATGATTCTATAATAAGTCAATGACATTATTTAAATCATTATACAGGAGGTTCGGACACATACGAAGCAAATCGGACCTCAGGTAAGGGAAATATCACAATCTCATTTTTATCCGAGATTGTTTATTCGTAAGTATTTACTGGGGTGTATTTTATCATCCACATCCATGTTTCATCAATATGTAATATTATTTCCATCCACCTAAAATTGTTTAAATCCATTTTTACCCTTCGGTGAGTTTTTAGTAATATGTATGAAAGGAATCTTTTGTCGTTTTTCGTACGAGGTACTTTTTGACTTTTCCGACAAAAGTACGAAGAATGTTTTTTTTAACTTATACGGCATGAATGGATTTTTAAAACATTGTTTCCAAGAAGCTTCCTTTACAATTTTTCAAGTTTATTTTTAATCAACTTCTTTTATTTTAAAGTTGTATGACATGTTATGAAAGGAAAAATGTTTTTAAAGAAGAAAGGATATTTTCCACAAGAATGGAGTTCAAGTGTTTTATCAAAATTATTTTCCATCTAAGATAATAAAGGGTTCTGTTTTTATCCCTATTATTAAATTGATTTGTTCATGTTGTGATGGAATTATTTTTATGAATTCCTTTATCTTATATGAATTGATTTATGATGTCATGATGTTTCAAGAATCCCATTTTTATTACATGGGTTATGCAATGATGTATGGTTTATGATTATGTGGCACACATAAGAAAGGATTCATTATAAGATGGGTGGGACCTATATCTCCCTCCAATGCATTGGGTAAAGATTTTATATCTCATGAGATAGACATGGCTGGAATGGTAGGTTATACCGGTTCAGTGAAACAGGACTGAAATGAGGGTTACTCGATTCAGAAAGGGACTTTGTCCACTAAGATAGTCTTGGCAATGAGTCTTGACTAACAAGAAATGATTTTCCATGATTATGTGTGCATGCCACAAAGTTTCAAGTTTTATGTTATGATTATGGGGATCTCATTTTCACTTCTATGATTTATTCCTTGTTAAGATATTATGATCTCTTTTGCAGGTTTTTTTATTTTCAAAAAGATATGATATGATTTTTATTTCCTTTATTTTCCCTTGCTGAGCATTTGAGCTCACCCTTTTATGTTTTCTTTTCCCCAGGATATAAAGAAAGGTTTTAGGTAAAAAAAAGAGAAATATCTTTATGGGAGATGTTGAAGATCTTTCACCACGATTAGAAGATTACGTTCCGAGTTTCCAAAGACACTAAACTATTACGATCCTTGTGTGTGTGTTTTTGTTATGTACTAAGTATTCCGCTAATGTAATGTAATGTCCATGTACGTCAGGCTTCGGGTCTCTACAGATATGGTCATCAATAGAAAGACATTGACCAGTGACTAGATAGCATATACCAACCCATCCTTGAATCTCCTAGTATTTATAAGATCATCACCCACTACAGTGGGGTAAAATCACTATAGCTCAATAAAATGAGCAAAGTATTTGATAACATACATACCTCCTTATTATAGGTTAATAAATTCTCTATCTCTCTTAGCCCTTAGAGTCTGGAAAAAGAAATAATAATAGAAGATAGTCTAGAAGACTTTCCAAACCATATATCTATGTCAATATACTGGGGTAATAATATCCCACCACTACTTGGTAGAATCACTTAGCACATATGCTGCAAGATTGAACCTCTTCTCTAGAGGCACCTCCAGATGCTCGAATATAAAAAGAATATCTTTGATCCGAGACTCATTAGAATAAGGTCTTTCATCACCTAAAAGGTGTGAGGATGCTATTTGTGAACTCTTGGTCTAACTATTCCATACATAGGGAAGGTCTAAAAACACCTTACATATTCTACAACATACATAGAAATCCCTCTTGAAACTAGGTGTCAGAGCCCATATCAAGTATAGGAAGTGGTGCCACAGGTTTCACTGTAGGAGGGATCACTAATGTCTTAGGGCTCACCATCTCAGGTGCATGATCATCATAACCTTTAGGGTGTATGACTAGAGAACTTCATAGCGGCATGATACTAAAATTACAAATGCATGCCTCAGTAGAGATTTTAATAGTTGAAATGATTAGAGATAGAGAAATAAAACAGGGGAATAGTCTTCCTATAGACCTATTTCACCCCTCTATTTTCTCCTAAATCTAGGATTGAGTAATAAATAAATACCATAGTAGGCCATAATAACATAAGTGATACCCCACTTCCCACTTCTAAGGCTGGGTTTAGGTCTAGGTATCTGTTTCACATGTATAAGATGGCTATTTCACTTTAAAAGTCATATTTGTTTTAAATTTTTTTGCTTGTTCAAATATCTAAATCTCATTAAATGGTTGAATTAGAGGGATCACCATTTTTGATCCATAGGGTCCCATAATCCTTATGAACCTAAATATAGCATCCACTTAACCCATACCATAACACATTCCATCCCATGCGACCAATGGTCCATTTATCAACGTTCTAGAATTGACTTCTTAAGGTGTGTTCTTTATTCTATTCAGGAAAACACTATTAGTTTAAGGAATACACTTTAAGTTTCAATTATTTTTTCCAATTCCATGAAAGAAATGTTAGAAAATTTCAATACATAATAACTAGGTATTAATAATATGCAACAAGAAAATGCACGATGAAAATAAACACGACATAGAATATATGCATTTAATATTAATCTTATTGCACCTATAATGATGAATGAACTAATGCAACACCCTCATTTCATTGGGCCTAGGTGAAATGAATCTCATATCAATAATATTAATAATAATAACCTTGCAAGTCATGTGGATCACCCAATGGTGAAGTCGTATTAATCATAACAGGAAAATCAATAATTGAAATTTCCCATCCTAGGTAATTTGGGTACCCTTGTACATGGATTAGATACGTCCAGGCATAGGGTAAATTCTAAATTCATTTAACTTCTAGTCTCTTATCTAATACCCAAATAGTAAGACAAAGGAACAAACTGCTCTGATACCACTTTGTAACATCCTTATCCGGGATCAACTTAACATGTGCCCCAAGCTAGTGGGTCACATAGCCTAAAGCGTGCCTCCCCGCATGTCAGAGTCTTTTGACTAGCAGTGAGAGTGTAAAGGTGGTATGGTGGGGAGACTATACCCTCTTTTCATAGTGGCACAAAAAATATAACAATAAATAGACAACAGAGGAAGCATAATATAAAAGAAGATACAATAAAGATAATAAATAAACCTTGGAAGTGTAAATAACTGAGGAACTGGATAATAATATCAAAATCTACTAGGAAGGGTCATATACATGGATGCATGGAATGCTAATGTAAAAAAATGGAATAGGGGAAAAAATATACAACATGCTATAAAAAAACTAAAAAAAATAAAAAAAGTATGCTCCACTAGTATCTTGAGCATATGCTCAGTCCTATGCTCTTATGCTCTAACTATAAGTAAAGCATAACAGATATCAATAGCAGGGAACTTTCCCTTATCCATACATGCATATAAGTAATCTAATGAGGTACCAAGGTATCCCAAGTAGGGTGTGAGATAAAATCCCAATAGGCCACCACCAACTATGTCTATAAGTGATCCAAGTAGTGTGCATATCCAAACAACAATGTGTAGGTATATAGAATAATAAACAATTCTGAATAAATAAATACCATCCCACTCAGGTTCCCATAGGAAAATTGGAAGCTATACCTACTTCAGATTAAGTCGGAATGAATGTCTAATAAATAACCACATATATAGTAATAATATATATATATATAGTTATATATCACATCCACCTATATGTACCAAGTATGCACGGATATAAGTGGCCATATACTTGGAATACTAGGTGCTGGCTAGATCGGGGCGTAACTCAGTCATCCATAACTAGTCTAACTGAGCCTATAAGCTCCAACAGAGGTTATAATCCCAAAATATCATAATTATTGGGATATTTCATTCTCATCACTTGAGATGGTGGTTGTGTTGTCATGGAAACACCCAAAACAAGGGACACAGTGTGTCATGCGCACCGTCCAAATAGTGTTAATGGTGTGAGATGCCATACTGAACATCCGAAGTAAGGGAGAATGAATAATCATTCCCAACATAACCCTTACCATCATACCACTACCTATATCATGATGTAATCATATTTATAATAACGTCCATGAGGCATTACCTATCATTCCTTATATTCATCAAGTCCATTATAAGTAAGGAATTTCAATTCAATTGAAGTATTTAATAAAACATGAAATAATTAGTGTGGCCTTTCCACCCTTAATAAACCATTTCAATTAAACCATTTAATTCATTCAAGGAAGGAAATCCACCATGAAATAATCTATCCAATTTAACACATGACATTGAATCTAACAAAACACGTAAATTCATTTCATAAGGCTCAATAAGGCATTTAAAAAGGTTCTATTATCAATTAGGCAACTACCTACATGGGAAGTTCCATTTATAAGTCATTAAAACCACTTAAGAGGTTCCTCGGGTTCATTTAAAATTTATATAATAGAGTAAATTCGATTTATAACCCAAGACGAATGATTAGAAGGCATTCCTAGCATTTAATCACTTAATTATAAAGGGGAAATTTAAGACGGAACACCCAGGGGGTGTCCATGATCATTCTTAACAACCTCTAACTACATAAGAACAATCCTAACGAGTATAATGAGGTGACTATATCAATTTTTAATAAAGAAAACCATTTAAGATTACGTGTGGTGAATAATGACATGTGATACAATGACTCAGCTATGAAAACACTATAACTTTTGGGGAAGATGACGAGACCACCTACCTTAGGGATGTTGAAAAATCCCTATCTAATGGTCGCTCCATATTTGAAGTAGGTTGAGAGAAATTAGAGAAATGGTCTAATGCCCTGAAAATAAGGAAAAAAAGATATTTCACCTAAATAGCCTAATGGATCCCAAGATAATCTTAAATAGGAAGCAAGAGGAATGGAGATCCTATAGATATCTATCCAATGATTCCAATGGATCATGAATTGGACTTCGGGTCGATAAGATATCAAGGGACCTATGTTGAAGAAGAAGAAGAGCTACAGTAGAAGGAGGAGCTTCTCATCCACTAGAATGAGGACAAGGAAAAAATAGAAATAAGGTAAATAGATTCATTAAGGGAGAAAAAGTCATTTCACCCTCAAATACTAGGGCACATAGTTTTACCACATGGTTTGGACAAAATATGCACAAACCATGCTCATACCACTATCATATGAGGGAACCCACATGGTTAAGGAACACAGTTTCCTTAACCCTGCACAAACCATGTGAAATCCTACTTTCCAACCTCTATAGTTTTTCACACGGGCGTGCACCTCGAGTCGCAAGGTCACAGAAAAACCGTGCGACCCCTGCTTCTTTGTATCACTTCACATAGTTAATAGAGACCATGCAGGTTGGGATTCATGGGTTTTACTAATAGTGAATCCCTACTTTCTTTCCAAAAATACCAAGGTTCTGGGCTCTAACAAATCATCAGACATCCTCAAAATCTCCGTGACTCCATTAGGTAACTTTATAAGGTTTGTTTAGAGAAATTTAAACAAAATAGAAATTAGTTGTACCTTTATGAAAATATGGGTCATTACACACCAGGTATAGAAAATATTCCTTTAAATATTCAAAAAAAATATCATGGAAAAAATATATTTCTTACATGAATATTGTGAAAACATAGAGAGAAACAAACGACAAATGATTCATAGAAGAGTAAAATGGAAAACAAAATATCATGAAGAAGATCATATGACAAAATGATTTATGTGGTTTAAAATATATATATATATATATATATAAACATAGAGAGACATAATCACTTCACTAATTCAATATCATAATTATAGGTAGATAATTAGAGTTTCACACAAAGAAACCCTATCTCAAATTATCTAATAAAGAAGATGATGCAATGTCCCACCAACTGCACAGTAAGTTCACTATGCTACCATGCTGCAACCACCCAAGTCCATACTACTACAGTACCACATACACTAAGTCTAAGTTTCTACAATGTTAGGGGGATAAATTACATGGAGATATAGTTACTTATCAGTGTTTCCTTGTCATCTCTACTAAAGTGCCATGTTAAAGTCCACACCACTAAAATGCCCTATTGATGTTCCCGATAAGTACTACTATAGTGATTCAAAATTACTAAAATTACCAAAATTTGGTCTAGGTCCCTTTGACCCCTAGAAATCCATAGTAGGGATGCACTACACCCTTCAACTTTCAACAATTTCATCATGGTGGTCAAACCGCGAGAGTTGTGGTATAGTGTACATTCTAGACCACTAGAATTCGAAAAAAACTTCATCCAAATAGATCATGATACACCATTCCAACACTGAATTTGGATAATACAAGGATCATTCAATCAATAATGTGCAAATACACCATAACCCACTAAAAACACTATTTGGTTGTGAGTTTAGGCTAGGGAACTTCTAGGCCTGGGGTCAATCCAATGAGTCATCATGGAAAAATACACCATCTTCTTCATTGGTAGGATATTAAATGAGTTCCAATCCTGATTTTACTTCTTTCTAGCATGGATTGTGAATTCCATACCTCATTCTTATCTAAACATATATGTTTAATGTTCTTCACATTGATGAACAATAATACTTTCCCTTCTCTTCACTATGGAAATCTTCTCTCATGGTTATTTTCTATTTATAATCTCTCTTATTTCATATTAGAAAAATATAATATTTATCAAGAATGATATCTCTATAATTCACAAATTCTAGAAATCATTTTATATATTTAAAGAGAAAATATCCACATTACCCTACATGAAGATATCCAATTATTCACGAGAATTATCGGAAAATCCATTCAACATCCTTCTTCAAATCCAATTCAAAATAATTCATTGAAATATCATATCTTTATCTTAAAATATAGGAAATAAAAAATAAGGAAACCTGATAACTTATCTTCACAATGACTTGATCACTTTCCTTTATGGATGAATCTTTCTTAAATACCAATCCCAACAGATCTACTTATATCTTGAATTTAAATCATTGGAATATCTTGAATTAATCCTCATTTAATTTCTCCCTGATTTTTTCATTGTAGCTTGGCCAAAACATGAATTATATCTTATAATTAATAAAACACGCTTTAATTCTATTATAGATGGACAAAACTTTCAAAAAGTTAAGGGAATGACCTTGTGAATTTCCCCGACAACTCTTACATTTTTCCTAGACTACTCTTATGAAATACCTCATGTTATAGAAATTACTCTTAATGAATTATGGGATAACTCTTAAAATTTCACCATTTATCATGAAATTAATCTTATAAATTCCTATGTATAATCTGATGAAACCTATAAAATCCACCATTTCTATTTTCTAAAATCATAATATAGTGACTCTTATAAAATGATTCTAGAAAATCTTATGAAATTTTAAACTAAACCTTATGAAATATATGTTACTTGAAAAATAACTCTTAATCCCATAGAGAAATTCTATGACATTGTAAAATCTATCACCAATGAGTAAATGCATCTCTTATGAAATCAAGGATACCTAAGGGAATTTAATATTTTAAAATATTCTTAGTATTTAATTACTATTACAAACATATGGTGTCCTTCTTGGGATTTTTCTAATTATAGATCAAGACAAATTTCTTTATAATTTCTCTGGAATACATATCTGTACTTGAAAATAACTTATGGACATACTATGTACTCCAGAACTTCTTCACTTTGGTGTCAAAACCTCCAAAACTAAAAATCAACTTATATTGACAACAAAACCAATAAAACTAAACAAACACATGTTAACAACAAATCCAACTCTGTCCAATCATTAATCCTAAATTGGATTCTAATAATATTTCTATGAAAATTTGTTTATTGATTTATATATATATATGATTATTTAGATTAAACTGTGCCTTTTTCAATTATTTATATGATTTATGTTCACTTGCTGATGTTTTTACTACCTATAAGTGTGGTGGATGGGCTACTTTGAAGTGAATGATTGTTGGGCTATTTATAAGTGTGGTGGCTAAGTAGTTTTTTTGATTATTTATATGTAAAAATTTCAGGTTTATGGTGCATATTATTTTTTTGTGATACTTTGTCGTATATTCATTTAGTTAACAATGTAATATATTTTATTCTTTTTATATTTAATATTTATATTGTTTAAATTAATTTTGGACACAAACTAATTTAATGGTTACAATTAATTTGTGGAAAGTAATACTATAAAAACTTACTATTGAGTCATAGTTAAAACCATGAATGAATGGAAAACTCAAAAAAAATTATTTTGTACATACTAACATGTTTTAAAACTATTTTGATAGTATAAACATGTGATGATAGTTTAAAGTAATTTCTATAGTACATATGCCTAATCATGGTTAAAAATGTTGTGAAATTCAAAAAAAAAATGATAAATCCATCATCTACATTTATAAACCGTGGTTGTAGATTATTTTTAGCCATGGTTATTTATATCCATGCCTATATATCTATTTCCATTGAAGTATTTTCCATGGATCATAAAACCATGTCCATAAGATATGATCATGGTTTTTGGAAATTTTCTTTAATTTATGAACCATGGAAATAACATTCTTTCGTAGTAATGTTTTTTTATAAGTCCCAATTTATTCATCGTCCATTTTTTAAGTCCAATTAATCACCTCTCTATTTTAATACTGAGAGTATGGATAAAATATTTATTGAAAAATATTTTCATGAATTTATCCAATTACATTGAGTTGATGTCTTCCTTCGGCTTAGTATTTTTGATAATATTCAATCATTGATCAACTTTTCCCTCTATGTGGTATAAAATCAATATAAATTTCCTTTTATAAAATCATTAAAGTAAATAAAAATCCTCTAAATGGAATTAATTCATCTCTTCAGGATTAAGGAATTAGGAAAACCACCAAAATAGGGAGTCCATTTTCATATAAATGATTTAATTATAACTTTCTATCCATTAAGAGGAGGGAGTTTCATATGGTTCAAGTTATTATTAATAACTTGAGTCAGTTGAGCAAGTTCACCCATTGGATTCTTGACTCCCTCTCCCATCATATTAGGCACCACATTTGAGTGATCATTACCCCACCCATTTCATTTATTATTGACATGATTTATACTATTTCTATCCATTTACTAAAATAAAATAAAGTTAGTGATGATGATATTCTAAATAATAATCATATAAATGTAAAATTAGGAACTTAGAAATAATAACTCATAAATAAAACACATACCCTAACTTATTTCTTTCTAAATTTAAAATCTACATTATTTATGATGTATTTCCTGTTAGGTTATCTAATTTAACCCCACCAAAAAACTAAACCTTTCTTTGATACCAAATATAACAATATGCATCTCATAAACATATTGTTACATAATTTTTATCATAAATAATCACAAAAAACCCCATGAATATAGATTCCCAGTTCTTTTGGGTGATTAGTTACATAATAAAACATTTTAGAAATAAAAACAACATCAATTAATTCCATATTTATTTTACCATCCTAGAACATATCATACTTATATCAATTCATGTGGTTTCTTGGGGACATATATAAATAAGTGTGATAAAAACCCTATAAAGGGATTAATAAAGATAAACAAATAGGTGAGATAACATAGGGATCAATAATCATAACATAGAATCATAAAAGAGGAAGATCACAAATCAGAACATGGAAATATGATATAAGACAGATGATAGCATAGGAACATGATAAACATAAAAATAATATGAATGTGTAAAAAATATAAAACATGTTGTCATAAACATAAGTTTTTATTTCCAAGTTATCATAACATAGTGTGTTAGTATCATTTCATATGCACCATACATAGTATCTCATGAGAGGTAAACATTAACCAATAAATTAGAGGGATTCATAATTATAAGTCTTCCAATATTATAATATTATCTATGAATACATGTTACACATAAAAAATAAATCATACATAAATCATAATCATGAGAGAAATACATGAGAAGGAAATAGGTTTCATAATCCTGTATTCTACCATATTTCACTATCCACCTTCGTATGTTAATATTTAAAAAAATTACAAAAAATCCTCCCATACCAATTTTTAAGATGATAATTCAAAGGAGGAAATTAATTTTTCCAAAATTAATTTATAAACTAGTTAATTTTAATTTTTAAATATAGTATAAAAATAATATTTTTTTATATAATGTAAAACTTGTGTAAAAAATATATAATAATTATTAAATTATATTATATTTATTGAATAATTATTTTATGATATTTTGATAATTATTCTAACTTAATTTACCTTTGATAAACATTATTTAAAAGGATAATTCATTAATTACAATATTAACTATTTTTCTATTCCAATGATTAGGTTACAATTCTAACAATCATGTGACTATTATAACAATCATATTTACAATGGTTATATAATATTTACTCATCCTATAAATACATTTTATTTCTATAATTATTCATTCAATCCAATCCTTCTTAATCTTCTATAGAGTTTATTTACAAAATACCAATCCAATTTCTAATTTTTTGTTTCCTTTTTATTGTGTTGTTAATGTTTGTGATATTTCTTGGAGACCACAACCATATGGATTTCCAAATTATAATGATGTTGTTGATTTTTTTTATTATCTTGTTGTAATTTTATCAATTTTATGGAGTTATTATTATTATTTATATTTAATTTTCTATATTTATGAATTAAAATAATGTTGTCTTTTATTATGTATTTCATGTGAATTTTATTATATCTTACACATAGATTTTACACAAAAAATATATTGAGAAGGGAAGATTTTCACATAGAAAAATATTTATTATTACAGTCTATAATATATTTCTATTGAGAACCAACTATATGAAATTGGGTAGGGTGTGAGACTTGAGAATCTTAAAGTGGGATATATGAAACTTGAGATGCATCATAGGGCTTAGCCGAGAGCCTTTTACTTTGTTCATGCATCATAATTGTGGCATTCTTAGGGTATTATACATGTGCCTATGGGTGGAGTTATTTATCATATTTATTTACAAGGATCCATGATTAATTAAAGTAACTTATAATTTATTCATTTTTTCTCAATTAAATTTTAAGAGGTGATTAAATTAATATGTATTTGAGAGGTTTCCTATGATCATATTTATTGATTGTTCTTATTCAACCACCATAAGGAAATGGTTTTCAGTATTATTTATGAAAACCATGTTTTCAAATAAAAACTTTTGTAGTGGTACGAGGCAAATGTAAAACTATTTTATGAGTTTGATTTATTTGTAATGAATCATGGAGTTGATGGTTTTGAAATAAAATATATTTTTAATGAAATATAGATTTTGGGAATGGGTTTTGTGTGATGATATGGTGTGAGTGAAATGGTTTGGGATTCTGGATATTATATGAAATTTCTGATAAATGATTTTTAAATCGAACTTCAATTGGTTTTTGAGAACAAATTTAGTTTTCAAGAAAAAATTAACACAACCATAGATTTATATTTTTTCATTTTTGGTGAATAAATTTGGATTCCAAGTGGTTTTTTCAATACTTACATGAGTATTTATTGTGTGTAAAGTGATTATTATGGTTTTCAAAATAATCAAATAGTACCTATGTAAACCATGATAGCTTGGTTTTTAGTATTTTTACTGGGGGTGACCCAAGCATTTGGAATATAACATTTTGGTGTTTGTATTGTGATTAATTAGAGTTCCCCCATGGGATAGGATTGATAAATAGGTGTTTAGTGTTAGGATTGAGTATCCAATGATAAAATTAAGGATTTCATTGATTAGGTTGTTGTATTGCGGTTCAACGGGTAATTCCTATGGAAGGGAACACCATTAGGATTAATTTGACATTAATAGTTGGTTGTTATGGTGGGGAGTGCTATAAGTGTAGATATGGGTTTATAATCAGTTTTTTTTGTATTGATTAGTATATTCACGCACCATCTCAGGGTTTTGATATTTGGTACAAATGGAGTCTCGAAGGATTGGTTTAGTTCCATGGAAGAATTATAGATAAATAAGAGCAAAGAAACCCCAATGTTGATATGATGATTATAGAGAGATAAGTAAAAATATCTATGATATATTAGTGGAGTGTTTGATGAATAATGCACTCCAGTATTGGAGATATGCATTTGATGTATTTTTAGAGATAAAAAATGATATAATTATGAATTACTTACTAGTGCAGATTAAGATGTATAGATGAATTGTTAGTGGGGATTCTTGATGATGAGAAGTATTATGGTGGGGATTTTGTAACAATTTCACCTTGGTGTCATTGAACCCGAGGTCCGGCTAGTTTTTACTAACTTGGTGATTGGGTAAATTGGAATTAATTATAATTGGATTGAGAGGATAATATTCTTAATATTTTTTGTATGTTTAAATAGATATTTTGAAGTTATACTTTTCTATGGAAAAGATGGTTGAAGGGATTTTTTCAAAGGTATAGGAAACTAGGTCTAGTGGGTGGAAGAAGGAAACCACCATAATCCTGATGGAGCCCCACCAAAGTTATGATGGAGTGGAAAATGGTGACTTTTACTACTATAAAAAGTTCTATGGTATTCCACCAAAGTTCTGGGATGCACTGGTGCTGCACCACTTTCCTTGACACCAAAATATAGTTGAAGCCCGCTGGAGTTCCAGTGGAAACATAGGTAGCTTTTTTAAAAGGGATAAAAGGGGGAATTCCACCATTTATTTAATATCCACTTAGTTAAATTCTTTTTAAATGTGTACAAAAATGGGATAGACTATCTCCCCCACCCCCTCTTACTCCTCCTTTCTCCTCATTGATATAAGTGGTTTGAAGACATTTATTTATACTGATTCTTTTAAATCTTATCCCTTACTCACCAATTTTCTACCAACATATATTTTATTTGATTTTATTTTTATCATTTAGGTATTGAAGTTTGATTCCACTAGAGAATATAGGAATAATTTATAGTGGTGGGGTTTTCTTATGCACTGTGGAGAGGATGCTGGGGAATCTCAAATTATCCACATAATTCATGTTTTATCTAGAGGTATTTCCATGAGTGATTATTTTTAGGTATTTTGGTAAATTGGGATGAAATTGATAAATTAATAAGGTATTACAATTATATATTTCATATTTCATAGGATGATGTGTGTGTTGGAGTGAACCACACCCTTTTTTTCATGGTTTCAATATCAAAGTATCACCTAGTGTGTTTTATGTAAATTATGTCGAATTGGGAAATTGGTTTTAAATTAATTAATAGTTAATGTATGGGTGTATTTGGTTGAGATAGGTTCTCGTTGTTTGATAGATATCAATACGATATTGGGTAAATTAAGTGGAAGAGATACTGAGGTAGTTGACCTTTATATATAGTGTCTCTTGATCTTTTAGTGATATTATGTTTGTGTTATTATTATTATTATTATTATTTGAATGTTTTATGAAACTTTATGATATTAATATATAAATTAGAATATTATCTCATATGGATAGTATTAAAAAAGGACCATACATATTTTTAAAAGGTCCATTGGTGGTGCCATAGCTAAACAAGTGTCCCTGGATCATTTTATGGATGCGATTGGTGGTATTTGTGACACCTGTTGGGTCACTGGTATGTTTTATTTTGAGTATTTATTTTGATTTCATTTATATTTGTTTTCTTTTGAGAGTCAGGAATAAAAAATATTGATTTTTTAGAAAACCGAACAAAGAACACTGTTATCGAACGGTTAGTGATAACTGTACACCCAGCCGTGCAAGAGGGGGTGAGGGATTCCAATGCTGTATTTCATGGTTAAAACACGTTTTTTATAATTTTTCAGAATCTATAAGAAAACTATTCAGCCCATTTTGTAATGGTGGAGTGTATTACAAAGTTGTTGAATGGTTTTTTAAACCATATGGACAAACCATAGTCTTCCCAAGTTACTTAAAATTCTGAATTTGCCTATTTCCCCTTGACGATTTTAACCCTATTTCTCCCCTTTCTTATCCCTCTAATTAAAAATATCCCCCTATAGCTTAGATCCATATTCTCTCTTATTCCATTGGTATTATTCCTCCTCCATTAGTGATTTATATTAAGGTAAACTCCAATTTTATATTGATTTACTTATACTCCCCCCATGTTCTTACTTGTTCTATCCACTTTTTTCTATTCCAATAACTGTAAGGGACATGAAAGCCCAAACCTATGGTTTAGGTTTGGGTTTTGATGAATTTTATTGGGTTCTAGGATAATGAGGATCCATTTCATCTATTCCTAGTGTTTTCAATAAAAGATAATGATATTTCGTTATGGTTGAGGTAAAAGTATCTAAATAATATTACTTTTCCTTTAGAATACCTATATTTCTTGAAATTCACTTTGGTTTACATATTTAAAAGTTCTTGAAATTATTTTGGAGGGTTTACATGTGTGTTTTGACTGCTATGTTTTTTTATGTTATAATGAATAGTGGTTTCTCTCATATTTCACATTTAAAAATCACTTTATGCCTTTAAGGTGTTTAAAAAAATGTTAAAAATGAATTCCTTGCTTATATATGAGTATTAAATGAGGATTTATAAGGAAAATGTGATTTAAAGTTATATTATTGATTTTTGTGATGCTATTTTGTTCCTTGGATATTACTTTGTATTGGTTTTTGTTTATTTTGGCACAAAAGAAATTTCAATTAGGTGGGTGACCAAACTGGCATTACTCTAGCTCTATGTGTAAACTAGCTAGTGATTGTCTCTAGTGAGAACACTGGGCTAACTTACCTTATTAGGATCACATAGGTCGGCTAGTGTTCACGAGGGAGTCCTAGTAACCTTTAGAACTTATAGGTTAGATCTCTTTGCATGTGTCTTGTATTATACTTGAGTTTATGTATGATAATATTCCCACATTTTTTCAATTTATGATAATTATTATTATACCATGTTTCCCTATTTTTCCTATATATTTCCTTGTTTATATTTTATTTCCTTTGAGATTTTATTATTTAAAGAAACCAATGTTTTTCAAATAGAATTGCTTTCAAAATTAATTTCAAACATTTAATAATGATTTTCATTGTGAAAAGTGTTATATATATATATTCATAGTGTTATACTAATGGTATTTTCCTCACACCTTTCATTTTCCATTGGGCATATACAAACATGGTTTTTATGATATAAATAAAGGAAAGGGATTGTGTGGTTTAGTAAATATTCTTGATTCTCATCGTCCTTATATGATGATGTAGTGATGTTGATCATGGTTTACGAGGAGTTGAGTGCATGTGGAGTGTTTTGGGATCCTCAGTGATTTTGGGTTATGATGTATTGACTTCTGCATCCTTGATCTCATTTTGGTATTTTTGTATATATATGATTTTGGTTATCATTTTTTATATTTACAGTGTGATGTTTATGAGTTATAGTTCAATGTTATTGATTATACTATTTTTTTATTTTTTATATGCTGATACTAAATATTTTATGGCATGGATATCCCACATATGGATGTGTCAAGATGAATTTATTGGAGGAATCAATGTATTGTGATTATTAGATTCTCTGAGTGAAACCACTCCCAAAGGTTAAATATTGATACCCTAGTCATTTTTTCTTATCCATGGTGATTGGAAATGTGATTCAGGACTTATAGAGGAGTGGTTCAAGTAACATGTTAGTTTGAACCAAGACAGTTCATTAAAAAATAGTATTAGATCCCTCTTGTTATTAGAGGATTAAAGGTATTATGGAGGTAGGGTTGTCGGAGCTCGAGAAGTAGGCTTAGGGGAGTGTGTAACCATATATTTTTCACATCTAACATCATGTTTCCTTGTGTGGTCAGGATTTGTTTCTTGGATATGATCCTAGTTTTGGATTTTTTGGATGATATTTGATGTTTTTTTATTGGTTATTGTTTTCAGGATGAAACTATGTGTTGTTTTTGTAAATTTTCAGTACTGGGGTGAATTGAGGGATAAAAAAAGAGGTGCTTATTTTAGGAACATAGTTTGTAGAAACCATGAGGAACCTATGTGATCAGGTCAAAAATCCATCCAATTCAATTTTTCATGGTTTCCACATGGCTTTTAAAACCATACTACTAAACTGTGTGCACTAGGAAAATGCTTAAATTTTCAGTATTTTTACCCCTTTGGTATTTGTAATTAATGATATTGTTGTTATTACTCATTTCAGTGTAATTGAATGGGTTTTTTAATTGAATTGATTATTTTTGAATTTGAATTTTGTATTAATTATGTTTTATGTCATTTTTTGATGGCCCATTCCTCCTAGATTGACTTATAGGAACCATTTAGAGGAATCCATAGAGAATACATTGTAGGATAATCCTTTTTTGGAAGGTTGTGATTAGTGGTTTTGGGACTCAATCCTACTAAATAAGCTCCATGAAGATATTTCTTAGACTAATTTCAATTAGATGTTTAGAAAACAATTTTAACCCAAGAATTTAATATTGTATAAATCTAGGGAGTTTATGAAACTCAAGTTGAAAAACCACTCTGTTATGGAATATTCTACTCAATTTACTAATCTAGTTCATCTTTCACCTGATATTTTCACGAATAATTATTTAAAGGCACATTGATTGAAATAGGTTTAACACCAAAAATCAGATCTAGGATCATTCTTATTTTTCTTCTGACCTATTCATTGGTAATGGAAAATGTGGTGATGGCTGAGGTGGACATGAAATTTTGAATGGTATGAGTGGTACCCCAATTACAACATGAGTTAGTTAGAGCTCTTCTTTAGGTTAAAATAGGAAGAATGATGAATCTTGTTGGGGGTATTAGTGGTAATGTTAAGTGTTCTAAATTTTCTTCTAGTTCATCTTATAAGTGGAATAATATAGTATATTATCAATGAAGGAAGCTAAAATATATGAAGAAAGTCTCAAAAGAGGCTCCGAGGAATTTCCATCTGTATGGACAGATGTGGAATCTACAACATTGTTTTAGGTTCTCTCCTCAAGTAAGTAGGGTGGGTTCTTTTCATATTAGGGGTTTCTAGGTGCATTATGTAGAGAAATTGGTGGGGTCTTACCCTTAGGTGAAATAAGACTCCCATCCTATAAGTAAGACCTAGGGTGGACCCAAATATCAACTTTTATATGTGGTAGATCATGTTCTAAAGGATTAGGAGGTCGAGCTAGTGACCGTTAGAGGTATGCTGTTTATTGTTTCATTGAAGGCTTTGATTTTTTTAACATAGGTGTATCTCATTCATTAATTTCATTTAAATTTGTTAATGCTTTTGGGATTCAACCGAAGCTGATTCCATATGTAATGGATCTTTCCACTCCATTGTGAAAGAGGAAGGAGTAGGGATTTATATGTCCTGAGTCCTATGTTGTGGTTGCTGACTTAGAGTTCACATGGTAATTCTTCGTCCCTGACCTATAATTTTTTAATCTTATAACTAGAATGGAATAAATGATCATCTTAGAATCCAATATTGATAGTTATCACTACAAGGTTCAATTTCTTTCTCCTAATGGGAACACCCATGTATTTCAAGGTTTGTGGATTCCTAGGTCAGGGAGAGAAGAACCATTTTTTGAAATATCTTAGTGATTTCATGAAAGTTTATTGGTTTTACCTTTAATTCTATTGAGCATAGTTCTTTTGGAAAACTTTCAGTGGTGGTAGATAGGTATCCCAAAGTTATTCCTGATGAATTTTTAGGGTTTCTACCTCTTTGGGAGGTAGAGTTCTCTATTGAATTACTTACTGGAATGATCATCACCTATTTACTATATTACTAGATGGATACTACTAAGATAAATGAGTTAAAGGATCAGTTGTAGGTTCCTAATGGAAAGGGATTTTTATGAGTGGGTGTGTCACCATGGGATCAATAGTTCTCTATTCAAAGAAGGTGGGTGAAATTATTTAATTATAATATCTTGACCTTTTTTGATATGCCTCATGCCCATTTTTAGGAACACTTTTAACTTTTTTTTGTTATAACTTGGTTGGGGTTTTTTACTTTGGATTGTTTTAGGTGAAATTGGAGAAATTTGAAAGTGTGTGGGGTTGTTCATGGTTGGATAATGGTTAGGAAAAACCATGTTGCCTGCCCTTGGAAACTATTAACCATATTTTAGAGAGACAAGAGGTGGATCACGGTTGGTGCACGGTTTGGACAAACTATGCAGACTCCCACCCCAAATTGTGCACCCTTAAACAGAGGGGGTTTGCATGGTTGGTGCATAGTTTTTCAAACCGTGTGTCACTTAGGATAATCAATATTTCCCCTAAGTAGCAGCACATGATTAAGGCACATAATTTGGAAAACCATGCACCTCTCCCCAAGAAACCATGCATGTATGAATTAATTCCCACAATTTTTTTTATAAGAAATTTCTGAACCCCCGGATTCTAACCTCAAATCACCCAGGATTAGACCTAAACACATTCATTTGATTTTGGAAGCTCTTGAGAGGATTAAAATTCTCTGAGAACCCCTTTATTGATGAATTAAAGATCTTATTTAAAGATCATCTCCTCTATGGTATGTGATTTCTTCCCTGATTGGTTTCCTCTCTCTCTCTCTCTTGTCTCTCTTTCTCGATAAAGAGGAATGATATTTCCCCCATAGGTGATGGTTTAGATTTAGGTTTTGATAGATATTATTAATTTGGTTCTTGATCTAAGGTATTCATCCCAAATCTCCCACGCTGTTGTGAATTCAATTTTTCTGCATCAATTTTGAAGATTGTGGGTTGGCGAGCATTTATCCACGACATTGTGGAAGGTGGTCTAGTATTCAATTCCCCTACTCTTGATTTTAATTGCTTGTTTGTAATTATGAAATTGAAATTTTCACATTGGGTAATTGAATTATAAATTGAATTAATTAATTGGTTTATTAATAAGAAAATGAAATTTATGGAATAATGAGATTATGAAATTGATTTATTAATGAAACTGTGAAATTTATATCAACCCATGGGGTTTGATGATATGATTTGAAATGATAATTTATAATTTATGCATGGTTGATAAATGAAATTATGAAATGATTTAAATAATTATTTATGGAAATGGTTGATAAATGGTTGGAAATATGGAACCATGAGATGTGATTTTTGTGACTAAGTTATAGGACATGGACTGATGATCAAAATAACCATGGTTTGTTAGTATTCCACTCTTGGACCCCAATATATTTATGTATTTCATGTGATCACTGAGTTTTGGGATATGGAATTCTACTCCAAATACACACGGGGTTCCGGACTGCTTCTCTAGGCCCACATTCTATCACTGTGAAATTGGAGTTTGTTGACACTCATTTCCATCACAAAGTCCAACGAATGGAAAAGGGGAATACATTAAGCACAAAGAGGGTCACCCTTTGAAGAATGTGAAAAAAATTGATGAAGGCTTGAACTAGGAGCCCATTTGGAGTGAGGTGCGCAAGTTACTTGCGTGCCACGCAAGTCGCTTGCACGCCACCTAAGGGTCACGCAGCTCACTTGCGCACCCTATTTGATTTTTCGCCCAAGGTGCAAGGTGGCCTATAAATAGCCCCTATGGGCCCCCATTTTAGGGACGGAATTTCCAAAAGTCAAATTCAAGCTCTCGTCGCCCATGTCTTCAACTCAACTCTTCTGAAAGATTATAAGGTAACTTTTTACCTATAATGTAAGATTTGAAGGAGTAGGATAAGGCTTAAGTGTTTAGAATTAATCAACACTTGCATGCCTAAGTATCCAGACCTCCTCAAAAATGGAAACACTTGCGCGCCGCCCTACCCTTTCAATGAAACTTATGCACCACCCTTTTGGAAATATCTTAGGATAATACTAAAGGATTGAGTTAAGTCTCTCCCAAGTATTACCCTATAGATTCTTCATCGCCCAGGTGAACCCATGTCGTGCAAGTACACTTGCACGACCAAGACTTTATCTCCAAATTACTTGCACGACCTACACTCGCACGCCAAATTCATTTGTGTGCCTCTCTCCCATTCACCTATCCTCTTCAAGATATTAGCCCTAAAACCCCTTTTCAAAGCCATTTATAGCATGATTACTTTGTTGGATTCCTTATGTGAAAGGAGTTCTGTGATAACCTCTCCCAAAACCTCATGACTTACAAACTTTATGTCACTGCGATTAGAGGTTTCCTCCATATAAAATCATCCTTTAAGATGAGAATATCTTTTGATTTAGGGCATCCTCTTCAAGAGTAATCCCTAAGTCCCCTTAACATGGGCCTCCTTCTTAGGAGTAAGCCCCAAGTCCCCTTAACCTGGGCCTCCTTCTCAGGAGTAATCCCCAGTCATAATTTCATTTAACAATGGGCCTCCTTCTCAGGAATAAGACCCAATCAGAATTCCATTAATTTGGGCCTCCTTATCAGGACTAAGCCCCAAGTTATAAGTCCCCTTTAATTTGGGAATCCTCCTTAGGATTAAGCCCTAGGTTAAAACTCCATATCTCCACAATGTACAAATACCTTTTTGGACCATTCTCTTGGGATTCTTTCCTAAAGTAAGTTCTGGTCTTCATCTCTTTTTGGACAGTCATACATAAATAAGCCCCACATCATTTATTGTGACTGCATCTTTTGTGGAACAATTGTCAGGTTTACTGATACCTCCTATTTCTCACACCGAGCATGACTCATGTGAGCTTAGAGTGTAAAAGTAATCACGACATCTCTTTTTGGGCCATTAACCATGAATAAGCCCCATATTTCTTCACCCAAACTACATGGACTTTTGATCTCTACCTTAAAATTAGAGTACGTAGGAAGCCTTTTTAAGGTTCAATACAATCTTTCATTAATTATTTTCTGTCCGATATTACATTAAACTATATCCTTATTATCAAACTATGTGGTTTCTGATTCCTTTTTAACGAGGATACGTAGGTAGCCCATCTGCGGGTACAATCCCAACTATGAAATAATCCATATCTTTCTGAATGAAAATAAACTTCAAGTACCCCACTGAGTGGCTTTAAAACCAGTAGGGTCATCATAATGACCAAGATATTTCTATATAATGTATTTAAGGATACCATTGACTAAGAATATCTAATACATACGGATCATTCTTCATCGATGAAGAACCCCAAATACATATAAAAGATTCTCTAAATCACATACATATCAATCATCGATTGTAAAATCTAAAGGAAAACTCATTTTCGAGCTTGGTGAATTAATAAGGATTCGTGAACATAACTTAAATCTATAAGATAGTCCTGAAGTAGGAAATAATTCCCCCCAAAAAGTTGTGATGAGCCTGACCTCACATCCTATGGACCAAAGCAAATTCTTAAGCCTCATCGATTCACAACTAATGAGAACCTACCTTTGGAAAGTATGTCCAAATGGATATAGAATCATTGGGTGTTTCCGGTTCTAAAAATAAACTCTTTAGTAACTGATTGGAAAATTTGAACCTTAAACAAACAAGGTCATCCCCATTTCCAGAGGAAACAAAAAAATGGTGAAACCGACGTGAATATTTAACCAAGTTAAATGATGTTTTACTTATATTTTAGGCCCCTATTAAACTCAATATGAGGGCCAACAAAGCAATCAATAGCATATGTGCTCATCCAATAGATGTAGTCTGGCCAAACTTATCTTGGTTATGTCTGCTATATCAAACATGCACTCTTTTCCAAGATCTCTCTACAACAAAAAATGGCTTCTTTAAGGTTCACACATGTGAATGCCTTGGCCGCTACTCATGTTGGATCCTCGTCCGCTCTGAGGATGACATCACCTACTCATCATCTTCAACGTTGGGTCTCAAATGCATTGGTGAGGGAATACCATCAACACAGTACCATCCCGACTCTGGAGGCTGCTCGACAATCCCTCCAAGTTAACAACTCACCCTAGTTTTCCGAACAGTGACGACCAGTGGTCAAGAAGCAGGTGGTGCCAACCACCGTCTCCAAACATTTCGGGTCTTTATCCCCAAAATGCAACAACCAGTCCCTCCCATATTATAGGGAGATGAATCAAGAGGTCACTCAAGGCCTCATTTCAAGAATACAATAGTCCTTCGTGATGAATCCCACCAACAATCTCCGCCAAAATCGTGTGGTAGTGCACCCTCAACATGATGGGGGTATCGCCTCTAGGTGTTCGGATCAAGTTCCTCAGACCCGAGCACACAAGATGAACCGTCAGAGGTGAAATTCGTCCAACAGAGAGAAGGTTTTTACCTTTTCCCCTCCGGAGAAGTCCACCAACCTAACATGATGGCAAACAACAAGCGGGCATATACACCCGTCCGTCCAAATTTCACTGCCCAGCAGACTCTTCTGGTAGTAACACACCAATCCCACCAGGAAATTCCAGTGGAGTACTATAGGTAGGCACATACACCTATTTATAAATCATCATCCAGTCATTAGTCCCGTCTGACTGCATCCAAAGAAGCCTGCCAACCAAATGTGGTGACCACCTGTAAACATGCACATACACCTACTTACACTCATCAATTCTACCAGCAGTCTCGTCTTCCAGTATTGAAGGAAATTCATCAATCATATTTTGTGGAGAACAATAAGCAGGAACATACACCTAAAATTTATCAAGCTAACCAACAGTCTCATTTGTTAGCACCCGGAGATGTCAATTGGAAATCTCCAATGTCAAATAGGAGGTAGACACAACTTTCTGCCCCCACACATGAGTACTGTCAGAATTCACTAACAGGAAAAGAAGGATAGGATCAGGAACACACACCTACTCCAAACATGGAATGGACGTATATTCCCATTCTGGAAGCTGAATTCACCAAGAACATTCTGAAAATGGTGAAAGAGAAGAAGAAAATCCCTGCCCATATTCTGGAAACCTGTTAGAATATTATAACAACTTCAGTGACATCACGGGGAACGAAACATAAATCTATCCCTATCAGTGAAGTGACTCATCAACATGTCACCCTGGAGGAGAAACACACCTTTGTTCTAGTCCAGTAGGGTCGTGGGGCATACTCCCCCATGTCATACAGAGAATCAAGTCGGGCACATACACCCGATTTAAATAGAGATAGTCATCCAAACCTGACCATTTCTCCTGATCAAGCACATACAACTTCCCATAATAACCACTTTCATCAACAAGTGGTTTCCAAAGTGAGTAAGAAGGCGTCCAAGAAAAAGACCCATCTAGCACAGCTAAAAAATTAATATCCAATCTGCAATAAGGCCTTGCTCAATGCTGGAGTTCTTGAAGCCCTCAGACAATTATCTGTTGTAACTCAAGATTCTACTCTCTCATTTCCAAATTCTAGAAATAAAAATAATAATTCTGAAGGTCTTCATCAAAAACTTCCTCATGAAGGCTTGCTTCATGAAAATTCAGTCAATCTAGAAGAATCATCTTTATATGAGATCCACGATAATCCTCTACGTGGCCAGAAGACCAAGGATCAAAAGGTTTCATCTTTTTCTATAACCCACCATGGTGGTCCTATCCGTGATGATGAATTTAGCTGCGAAAGTCCTCTCCGCAGTAGTAATTTGCATTGCTTGTAAAATTCATCAATGGAAAATTCAATAATGAGAAATCCCTCTTATCTTGAGGCACTTGAAAATGTGAAGCCAGTCATGTCTGATGTCTTACTACTAGCAGGTGAAATACTTTCTCAATCAGATGATAGCCCGAGGTGTAGGTCATTCTCCGAACCACCCCTGGGTCATTCATCTTCTAATTTGACAAATGAATTCTCTACCAATCTTGTTGAATCTGATGAAGCAACAATGAAGAACCATATTTGGTCCAATCAGGTTGAAGAAGCTTCATCAAATGACAAATAGGAAGTACTGAATATGAGAAATCAATTAGAAAAAGGTGAAATGCCAGTCATGTTTTGGACTTTGGCTGAATCTCAGTATGATATTCCAGAAACGTTGACAGAAGATTGTATTCACGATATTCGTCTCAACATATGGAAAACTCTTTGTCACTTAAAAGTGAAAATATTACCTTATGATGAATATCAAAATCATGTTAAGGTAATAGAAGGGTTGCAATGCCAAATTGACTTGGCATCTCTCTCAGTTTCCCGACATCCAAAGCTTGAAAAGAAGCAGAGAGCCCTTCAACGTAAATTCCTTGGCGCATTAAAAAGGTTGTTCCAGTTAATTTCTAGTTCCCCATCTGGTATTCATATCAGGGGATGGGGTGTTCATGGAGAATTGCATTTCACTATGCTCTCCAGTCAACAAAGCCCGCCAAAAGTGGTCTCATGCAATGTTATTGCCCATGGATGGCCACAGCTAACTGGTTTTGTGTGTAATTAAAGGATTTCTCAAGAACAGGCCTCAACTAGTTCTTCCCAAAGTCAGGCATATAAAGAAAAAGTTATTTAATTACACTTGAATCAAGAAAATGAGAATATCGAACAGGCTTCTTGTTAGAGCATGCACATCATCATGTGACAGAGGTCTCGGAAATAATCCAATGGTCATTTGAGCCAGGTGATTTTAGTGGATGTCGGATGATGCATCCAGCCAATTTTCGGACTAAAATATGCAACATTATGAGAGATTTTAAGAATGTTTCAGATGTAGCATCTCAAGAGCCACCTCATCATGCTAGGTTTGGGAATCTTTTAATCCAACCCTTGGGATCAACAGACATGATTCGAGGAGTTGATCAGGAAAAATAGGAAGAGTCCCAGTCCACTGAACTGGGGACTTTTTCAAATTCTCAATATCTTCCTCAGCGAAAGCCAATATTCTCTTGATTAGGGAAGAATCCACAAGAGGAACGCAGAGCTGAATTATCAGAAAATTCCCTCCAAATTATGGTTCATCAATAAGTTCATGAGGGATCAACCAAACAAAAGGCAATGTCTCATAAAGGACATGGAAGAAGACAGTATCGCAGAAATGCTGACAGAAGGGCTGCAATGAGTTATGCATTGATAAATTTCATCAATGCCATTATCACTAATCCCCCAGAACAAGAGGCTCACTCAGAGGAATCAGATGAAGAGGTTCTTGTTCAAGAGGTTGCATACACAAAAACAAATGAAGGAGGTGTGCGTACCAGAATCCAGAGGGTTGCCCAGAGGCAAGATATTCCTTTGGGTAATACCCTTCCATAATCCAGAAAGACACATGCCAAGGAAAATGTTAAAAGTCAGGTTACATCCCACCCTACCTATAGAGAAGGCCAATCACTCTCATTAGAGGAAAGGTTCGCATAGCAATAAGAAGAAATGAAGGAGTTAAGGAGGTTAAATGTCGAACAACTTCAAGGTAGTATTCCTCCTAAGCATGCTGGAGTTAATCAATCAAGGGAATTGTTGTAGCTATTGGGATGGATCAAGAATATCTCCCTTTACAAGTACAACCTCAAAGGTCCAACCCTATGGGTAATATGCGATAGCAACTGGAAATACTACCATCAGTGGCAGTACCGGTCACCACACCCGTCCAAACTCCAGTTATTGCACCTGCTCAGGTCCAAGCTCAACCAGATGTTTCTCAAGAATTAATGACTACTATTGAGTCATTAAAAGATCGGTTTCAATCTATGGAAGGATGACGTGCACCAGTTCAACTGGAAAAGAGAGCTTACCCTGAATGGGTGGATGCTATTCCTCCCCCATAAAATTTTGCGAATACAACATTCCCAATTTTTAATGGTTCAGGAGATCTAGAACAACACTTAACACATTTTGTTTCTCATTGTGATCCTATGATGGGAACTCCTCAACAACAAGAAGCAGTTAAGCTCAGGTGTTTTGTGCAGTCATTACATGGACCTACTTTTGTCTGGTATACAAGTTTTCAATCTCGGTCAATTACTGGGTGGGAAGATCTACGTCAAAAATTCCTTCTTCAATTTAGCTCAACATTACCAAAGACGATTGTTTTTTATCTTACCAATTGTAAAAAAATTGAAAATGAACGAGTTTCAGATTTCATTGCTCGCTGGAACGGATTAACATATTCCTTAAGTTTAGCACTCCCTCAAGAAGAGTTGCTGCCAATCTGTGTGGCAAATCTGCATGATGAATTACGCACACCATTGATCCCTGTGAAATACATAGGAGGGTTTCGAGACCTTACTTAAATCACTCAATAGATATAAGACTCTCTTATAGAGACTAGGGATAAAACTCATGTAATTCCATCAGCTCTGGGGAGGAGAATAGGGAAATCAGAGGCTGATATAGTTACACTTAAACAAGCATCTGTACTTGCTTCCACTTCAAAACCTTCATCATATCGAAGGGATCCACCTACTGAGCTTCAACAACAATGGCTTCCTCGTCAAGATGATCAAAGAGATCAAAGGCAGAAACAATTTGAGGATTTAAAGAACAAATCTTATTCTTTTCGGAATGAACAAGTTCCTGGTTACTTAATCTCTGCTCTAGAAAAAAATATGGTTCAGTTGACAAGGCCCAAAAGGCCAAAAAATGAAGGAGATGAAGACCTCTCCAACTATTTCCTATTTCATCAGATGTTGGGGAATCCCATTCAGGAGTGTTTTGTCTTCAAATACCTCCTTCAAAAGATGGTGGACTCTAGACAAGTAAAACTGAAAGGTTCTTCAGTCCAGGTAGCATGTGTTACTACTACTGATCTAGAGGAAGAAGGCGAGTGGAACAAAGTAAAAAGTAAAAATGCATAGAAATATGATGATTGGATGGTCGGGAAAACAATCAACCAATCTCATGCCATTTTACAAACACAATTGAATCAACCAATTGTGTCTTCTGCTATTTCTACCACAAAAAACCCCCTTCATCAGAAGGAAAATCCTCAAAGAATTGGCGTAATTTTAAGAAAGAAGAGTAGTCAGAAGAAGAAGACGAGCTCGTGTCAAAGCCTAAGTTGTCTTTGACTCTGGATGATTTTATATAACGACCCATACTTTACATACATGGTTATTAATTCAAAATTGAAGCATACTTATTACAACATATAACAAAACCATGAAAGGACCGTATAGGTATAGTGTCTTTAGAAACTGGGAAACATAAACAACTGGTTCATAAATCATCTACGTTGTCTCCCATTTATTTCATCATATCTAGAGTCCCTTTTTGGAATATCCTACTTAATATCCTTCTTCCTGGCCTGTGGAAAAGAAAATATACAAAAGGGTGAGCTCAAATGCTTAGTAAGGGTAAAAAAAATAAATATCAAACATATCATATTTATAAGAACATAACATTTTGAAAATCTTATCCTGTAAAAGAGATCATAACATGGGATAAATAATAGAAGTGAAATGTAATCCCAATAATCATAACTTAAAACATGAAGCTTTTTGGCATACACACATAATCATAGAAAATCATTTCATAGTATTCAAGACTCATTTCCAAGACTATCTTAGTGGACAAAGTCCATTTCTGAACCGATTTCACTCCTCGTTTCAGTCCAGTTTCACTGAACCGGTTTAACCTGTCGTTCCAGCCATGTATATCTCATGATATATAAAATCTTTACCCAATGCATTGGAGGGAGATATAGGTCCCACACATCTAATAATGATACCATTCTTATATGTGCCACAAAATCAGAAACCGTACATCATAGCCTAACCCATGTAATAAAAATGGGAATCTTAAACATCGTGACATCATAAAAATATTTCCATCACAACATAATAAAATCAATGTAATAATAGGGATAGAAACAGAACCCTATATTATCTTATATGGAAAATAATTTTGATAAAACTCTTGAACTCCATTCTTGAGTAAAATATCCTTTCTACTTCAAAAACATTTTTCCTTTCTTAACATGTCATACAATCTTAAACTAAAAGAAGCTGATTAAAAATAAACTTGAAAACTTGTAAAGGAATATTCTTGGAAATAATGTTTTAAAAATCCATTCATTCCATATAAGTTAAAAAAACATTCTTCTCATACTTTTGTCGGATAAGTCAAAAAGTACCTCGTACGAAAAACGACAAAAGATTCCTTTCATATCCTTTACTAAAAACTCACGAAAGGGTAAAATTGGATTTAAAAAATTGTAGGAGGATGTGAATAATATTACATATTGAGGAAACATGGATGTGGATGATAAATATTCCCCAGTAAATTCTGAAGTATAAACAATCTCGGATAAAAATTGAGATTGTGAGATTGTCCCTTACCTTAGGTCTGATTTGCTTTGTAAGTGTCAGAAACTCCTGTATAATGATTTAAATAATGTTATTAACTTATTTCAGAATCATAATTATTGTTATGATATCATATATGGTCATATTCTTAGCTTCTTATTAGTAATATTTCATTACTACTTGTTATTCTGGTGTTTATTACTTTTTGTTCTTATGCGTGTTTTGTCGAATAAATTCTTATTCTTCTCTTTAGGTTATAGATACTTCATTTCCAGAATGGTATTATTGTACTATATATCATATTTATTCATTCTATTCATTTATATAATCTTTATTCAATGAAGATCGTGTAGAACGAATCGCATCACATCGTGGAGACGGTATTCCGTACGTACGCACGAGCGATGATATCGTTCCCATGATCGTGGAATTGTATTGGAGTGTATTTATACTATTTCAGAATCAATAACACTTTAAAATAATCATATATAGTTATTTATTTTCACCATTATACCCATACAAGTAAGGTGGTGATGGAAAATATATTACACCATAGCGTGGAGACGGTATTCCGTACGTACGCATGCGCGTTAATTTCGTTTTCCGTAGGATGGATAGATGGTGAAATAGGGTTGTTTCATACTTATAATAACATATCATTATATTAGTGATACTGATGTTATTAATCCATAATGAAAAAACTAAATAATAAGAAGTGGAAGAAGAAATAAAGTTGAAAGAATCGGTAACGGACATTACCTCTTCTTTGAAGCACCTCTTTGAGACCTCCACTTAGGGCACTAAAATTGGTCTTTTAAGAAGACCAGAACCTCTAGGATGTTTCTAGGGAAGTGGGGAAGTAAAATGGGCAGGTATTGGCCGAGCTTGAAGGCTCAAATTGGTGTGAGGAGGAGAGGGAGGAGGTTCCCTTTTATAAGGGAGGAGAGGGGCACCTTTGGAAATATAAGAAATATTAGTTTATATTAAATCCCAACCCCAATTAAAAACTTAAAAAATGACTCATATCCCAAGATTAGTTGAGATAGGGTTGTAATCTCATCAACCAATAAAATTTAGACATGTTAAGAATTTATTTTAAACATTATCAACTTGATTTATCCTTATTTATCAATTTAATTTTATTTGTGGTAAAAATATTCTAAATTTTAAATTATTATAAATAATTACATATGTGTTGTGAATTTTCCATAATTTGACAATTTATGACATTTTCGACCATATAAATTTTAATTTATAATTTTTAAATATTTTTGTGATTTTTAAACAATTTTATAATATATTATTTTTATAAACTACAATAGTGTCAATATTGACATTATTCATTTATTTGAATTTAAATAAAATATATACAAAATATATGTTCAAACTAAAAGCTTTAATAGATTCATAAAATGTCATATGTATCTAGAAAATTAGTGGATCACATTAAATAGTTCATATAATATTTATTTAAATATTTTTAAATCCATTTATTTGATATTTTAATTAATAAAATAATTTCAACATCACTATTGTGGCATAATTAATGATAATTATTTAATCCCCAAAAAATTCTAAATAAATTCCTATGATGTAGATAACTGTATTATATATCTGGAGACTATTCATGTTTGAAGTTTCATTAAGTTTATCACTAAATTAAAATTATTATACTTATAATATTTAAGAAAGTGACATGTAGTCACATTCTTTGGTTTTAATGATAATTAAATTATTTTCATGGAAAAATGTCCATTAAATGAATCTAATATGACCCTAAGGTGATATGGGTCTACCTTTAGTCATCCAATAGGATTTTATCAGGTGTTAGGGTAACTTTATAATCTTATATTTACCCTTAATTACCCGATTTACCTTTAACTATGGTAAATAAAATTTACCGTAGTTATTATTCATAATGTCCAAAAATAAAAAGTAGCCTATTAACATAATTTGGACCCACTAATTCCAAATATGGAATCCATCTTTCAAAATTCAAAACATATAAGTTGCAGTAATTAATTTAAAATAAATCCTGTTGTTAAGAAAATTGGTTTTAGAAGTTAAAATATTGCCAAAGATTGAAATGTTTTTACCTATGAATTCAATGTGAAATTAGTGATAATGACATAAATTATATTAAATGGTAAAAATATATTCTATTTATACTTTAAAACAATTAAATATTATAATTTATCCATATAAATTATCTCAATGAAAAAAGTTGTTTTTAATTAAAAATTAGCGTATTTTTACTATTCATCAAAATATGAAAGTTATCAGAAAAATATCAAAAAATTATCCATAGTAAATTTTTATACCTTGATTCAAAAGAATAATTTAATTTTGTCAAATTTAACTTATAAATATGTCAAAAACTAGATTTAATGTGGGTGCTCCATCAAAAGGCGGCAAAACTACATTTTTTGAAAAATACTTATTTTACCTGAAAATTTTATTTTGTTCTCTTACCATATTCTAGAAAATGTGTAAGATAAATAATAATGTTATAAAATTAAAAATGTAGTTAACACTATTAATAACGGCTATTCCATAATTATATATCGTTGTTTAGTGAAACCCAGTATTGCGTACTACACACGCTATCGAGGAAGGTCGCGATTGCGTGTAATGCAAACCAAGTACATATTGTGTGCTGTGAAAGATTCCTTTGGTGTTGCGTATAACATAAGACATAAAAAAACTATTTCTCATAAAATCTCAGGGTGTTACATTCTGCCCCCCTTAAAATTAATTTCTCCCTCGAAATTCGTTACTTCATTACAAACAGATGAGGATACCTCTCCCTCATCATATCCTCAAGTTCCCATGTAGCTTCTTCTAATTGGTGGTTCCTCCATAAAACTTTCACCAAGCGATTGGTCTTGTTCCGTAGGACTTTTTCACTACGATCCAGAATCTCTATTGGTTGTTTTTCATAAGAAAGATCTTGCTCCAGCGGTACAACTTCTGAGCTGAGTACATGTGAATGATCAAGTATGTACTTTCTCAGGAGAGATACATGGAACACGTCGTGAACTTGAGAGAGATTCAGTGGAAGCGTCAATCAGTAAGCTACCTTCCCAACATGATCCATAATTTCAAAAGGACCGATATATCTAGGGCTCAACTTTCCCTTCTTTTCAAATCTCATGACCCTCTTCCAGGGAAATATTCGTAAGAACACTTTACCACCCACTCCAAACTCTAGGTCTTTTCTTCGGTTGTCAGCATAACTTTTTTGTCGACTCTGAGCTACTCTTATGTGTTGTTGAATAGATCTGACCTTTTCTGCCATTTCATCAACAAGATTAGGTCCTAATAGCTTTCTTTCCCCAACTTCATCCCAGCAAGTTGAAGTCTTGCATTTCTTTCCATAGAGAGCTTCATAAGGAGCCATCTGAATACTGGAGTGAAAGCTATTATTATAATAAAATTCCACCAAAGGTAGGTGTTGATCCCAACCACCTTTTAAATCTATAGAGCAAGCTCTCAAAATATCTTCTAGAGTTTGAATTGTCCTCTCAGAATGACTGTCTATCTGAGGATGATAAGCAGTGCTAAAACTCAACTCTGTATCCAGAGTATGCTGAAGACTTCGCCAGAAATTTGAGGTAAACCGTGGATCCCGATCAGATATAATAGAAAGTGGTACTCCATTCAATCTTACCACTTCCTTTACATATATCCTGGCAAGATGATCTAGAGATAAATCCTCTCTAATAGCAATGAAGTGTGCAGACTTTGTAAGACGATCAACTATAACCCAGATAGCATTATTTCCTTTGGATGTTTTAGGAAGTCCAGTGACAAAGTCCATAGTGATGTTTTCCAATTTCCATTCTGGTATGGGTAATGGTTGTAACATCCCCTTATACTTTTGTCTATTATCTTTAACTTGCTGACAAACCAAGCATCGAGAGACATATTGAGCACCATCTCTTTTCATTCCATCCCACCAGAAGTACTCTTTCAGGTCCCTATACATCTTCGTGCTTCCAGGATGAATAGAGAATGAAGAACTATGAGCCTCGTCCAGTAGCTCCTTCTTTAATTCTGGGATGGGAGGAACACAAACCCGATTCCTGAACCTTATTAACCCATCACAATCAAGGTTGAATTCAAGAACATTTCTCACCTTCTTTTGTAACTCGACATCTTCTTTCTGTGCCTCTTGAATCTTCACATGTATAGATGGTTGAACATTCATTTGAGAAAGATAATATTTCTCCCCTTCTATTAAAATTACAGGATCCATCCTTTGTAAATCCATAAATATTGGATCTTTTGTGATCCTCGTTATGGATAAGCTAGTATGGTCTTGTCGACTTAATGCATCCGCCACCTTGTTTGATTTCCCAGGGTGGTAATGAATTGAGCAGTCGTAATCCTTAATCAGCTCCAACCATCTTCTTTGGCGCATATTCAGATCCTTTTGTGTGAAAATATACTTTAAACTTTTATGATCAGTATAAATGTCACACCTTTCTCCATAAAGATAATGCCTCCAAATATTTAATGCAAAGATTACCACAGCTAACTCCAAATCATGAGTTGGGTAATTTTGCTCATGGATTTTCAATTTTCGTGAGGCATAAGCTATCACTATATAATTTTTCATAAGAACACACCCCAATCCCTTCTTTGATGCATCACTATAGATCACAAAACCTTTCTCCACTACAAGGTAGTGTGAGCACAGGTGCACTGGATAACCTTCTTTTCAACTCCTTGAAATTCTCTTCACATTCCTCCGTCCAAACAAACTTAACTCCATTCCGAGTCAACTTGGTGAGTGGATTAGATAATCGTGAAAAATCTTTCACAAAACATCGATAACATCCAGCCAATCCAAGAAAACTTCAGATCTCGGTTACTGTTGTTGGTCTCGACCATCTTTTGATAACCACTGTTTTTGCTGGATCCACAGATATCCCATCTTTTGAGATTATGTGACCCAAAAATGAAACTTTTTGAAGCCAAAATTCACACTTGGTAAATTTGTCATAAAGATTCTCCTTTCTTAGGGTCATTAATACAATTATCAAGTGATCTTCATGTTCTTACTTTCTCTTTGAATAGACAAGAATATCATCTATAAAGACTACCACAAACTGATCAAGATAGTCTCTAAAGACTCTATTCATCAGATCCATGAAGATAGCAGGGGAATTAGTAAAACCAAATGGCATCACTATAAATTCATAGTGTCCATACCTTGTACGGAAAGCCGTTTTTGGTATATCCTCTCTTTTGACCCTTAATTGATGATACCCTGAACGAAGATCAATCTTGGAAAAGTATTGATCTCCGCGTAGTTGTTCAAATAGGTCATCAATGTGTGGGAGAGGATATTTGTTCTTGATAGTGATCTTGTTAAGTTATCGATAATCAATGCAGAGTCTCATTGATCCATCTTTCTTCTTAACAAATAGAACAGGTGCTCCCCAAGGTGATGCACTAGGGCGTATGAATCCTTTATCAAGATTCTCTTGGAGTTGCTTCTTCAATTCTTGCAACTCAATTGGGGCCATTCTATACGGTGTCTTTGAAATAGGCAAAGCACCCGGTACGAGTTCTATTGAAAACTCAACTTCACGATTTGGTGGAAGACCTGGCAATTCCTCCGAAAAGACATCATCAAATTCCCGTACAATGGGCATATTCTTAATCGTGAGTTTATCTCCAACCATTTGAGATAAATAACCCTCATTTAGTGTAATAAAGACCCATAAGATGGAAGAAATTTCCACTGGAAGGTTATGTTCATCCTTTCATCGATAGACGATCATAGATTGATCTGGAATATGAAATGTGACTTCCCTTCTTTGGAAATTGATATGATCTCTATATAGAGAAAGCCAATCCATTCCAAGAATCACATCAAATTCCACTATAGGAAGGATCACAAGATTTGTTGGAACCACTTTCCCACAAACTTCAATTAGAGAAGAATTGTAAACTTTTGATGCGACTGTTGTGCCATTAGGAGTTGTCACAGCCAACTCAACATATAATTGTTGAGGTAATATGGCGATACCCTTAGAAAATTCTTCAGAAATAAAAGAGTGGGTGGATCCAAAATCAAATAAAACATTTGCTACTTTAGAGTGGATGGTAAGTGTACCTCTCACCACTTCGTTGTCGTACTCCACATCGCCGATAGTAATTGCATGTGACTTTCCTTTGTCTTTGGCCTTAAGAGTTTGTTGACGTCGATCATCATCATCAACCCTTGGATTTGGGCATTGATTTTCATAATGTCCCATCTCCTTGCACTTGAAACATTGAAGTTAATTAGGTTCATTCTGTGTATCCCTTCCTTTATTTGCATCATTAGACATCTTCTTCCCATTATTTCGACATTCAATTTCCCGATGACCTTCTTTTCCACACTTATAACATTTGCTTGTACCCTTAATACAATTTCCTCCATGTTTCTTTCCACACTTTTAGCATAAGGGAAAACTCATCTTCTTTTCAGTGTGGTCTTTAGATTTTCCTTTGAATTCCATTTTCCTCTTCTTATCAAACCCATATGACTGATGGGTTACACCAATATCCATCTCAACCTTGAGAGCACATCGAACAATTTCCTCATAGCTATTGAAGTCCATTATGGCTAATTCCCTTTGAAGACTTGGTTTTAAGCCACTAAAGAATCAATCGATCTTACTCACAGGTTGGATAATAATTCCGGAAGCGTACCTTGAAAGTCTTGTAAAATTTGCTTCGTAGGTACCAACGGATTCATCATCATTTTACTTCAGTTCAAGAAACTCTTTCTCCATCTTTGTTCGAAGAATACGAGGGAAATACTTATTGAAAAATAAGTTCTTGAACTCGTCCCACTCCATGGACTCAATTTAATCCATTTGCCTCGTATTCTTAATAAGATTCCACCATTGATCAACATCACCTTCCAAACGATACACTGCTAAGATGAATTTATCATGTTCAGAACATTGAAGAACTAAAAATATATTTTCAGTGGTATTGATCCATTGTTCAGCCACTAATGAATCAGAAGACCCGTTGAATGAAGGTGGACGCTGCCTCATGAAGGATTCAACAGAATTTTCTCATTCCTTTTCTCATTTGGAAGTCCTGCATGATTCATAGCTTGATAAATTTGTGTGATCATGGCTACAAGATTTTGCATTCCAGATCCCATAATGTTTGGTTGCTCAGGGGGACAATCATTTCATTTCCCGTCGCATTCTGCATTAACACAGTTCCTTCGGGTTCCAGCCATTGACTAAAACGAAGAAGAATTGTATGAGCAACACTAATTATAATAGGAAAACCACATAATCAAGAATAAAATTTCACACTTAAGGTCTTATCATAGGTTGTTCATGGCCATTTCTAAAACACTAAGATTGTGTTCTATGCTTAGACATATCCTTAGGTTTCTTACTAAGGCTTTCACATCCTAGTTTCCAAAGGTTTACTATACCTTTCCTCTGATACCAACTATAACGACCCATACTTTACATACATGGTTATTACTTCAAAATTGAAGGATACTTATTACAACATATAACAAAACCATGAAAGGACCATATAGGTATAGTGTCTTTAGAAACTGGGAAACATAAACAACTGGTTCATAAATCATCTATGTTATCTCCCATTTATTTCATAATATCTAGAGTCCCTTTTTGGAATATCCTACTTAATATCCTTCTTCCTGGCCTGGGGAAAATTAAACATACAAAAGGGTGAGATCAAATGCTCAGTAAGGGTAAACAAAAGAAATATCAAACATATCATATTTATAAGAACATAACATTTTGAAAATCTTATCCTGTAAAAGAGATAATAACCTGGGATAAATCATAAAAGTGAAATGTAATCCCAATAATCATAACATAAAACATGAAACTTTGTGTCATACACACATAATCATAGAAAATCATTTCTTAGTTGTCATGATTCGTTGCCAAGACTATCATAGTGGACAAAGTCTATTTCTGAACCGAGTTCACTCCTCGTTTCAGTCCTATTTCACTGAACCGGTTTAACCTACCATTCTAGCCATGTCTATCTCATGAGATATAAAATCTTTACCCAATGCATTGGAGGGATATATAGGTCCCACCCATCTCATAATGATACCATTCTTATGTGTTCCACAAAATCATAAACCGTACATCATAGCATAACCCATGTAACAAAAATGGGAATATTAAACATCGTGACATCATAAAAATATTTCCATCACAACATAATCAAATCAATGTAATAATAGGGATAGAAACATAACCCTATATTATCTTAGATGGAAAATAATTTTGATAAAACTCTTGAACTCCATTCTTGAGGAAAATATCCTTTCTACTTCAAAAACATTTTTCCTTTCTTAACATGTCATACAATCTTAAACTAAAATAAGTTGATTAAAAATAAACTTGAAAACTTGCAAAGGAAGCTTCTTGGAAATAATGTTCTCAAAATCCATTCATGCCATATAAGTTAAAAAAAACATTATTCTCGTACTTTTGTCGGATATGTCAAAAAGTACCTCGTACGAAAAATGACAAAAGATTCCTTTCATATCTTTTACTAAAAACTCACAGAAGGGTAAAATTGGATTTAAAAAATTGTATAAGGATGTGAATAACATTACATATTGAGGAAACATGGATGTGGATGATAAATATTCCCCAGTAAATTCTGAAGTATAAACAATCTCGGATAAAAATTGAGATTGTGAGATTGTCCCTTACCTTAGGTCCGATTTGCATCGTAAGTGTCCGAACCTCCAGTATAATGATTTAAATAATGTTATTGACTTATTCCGGAATCATACTTATTGTTATGATATCATGTATGGTCATATTCTTAGCTTCTTATTAGTAATATTTCATTACTACTTGTTATTCGGGTGTTTATTACTTTTTGTTCTTATGCGTGTTTTGTCGAATAAATTCTTATTATTCTCTTTAGGTTATAGATACCTCATTTAGAGAATGGTATTAGTTTACTATATATCATATTTATTCATTCAATTCATTTATATAATCATTATGCATTGAAAATCATGTAGAACGAATTGCATCACATCATGGAGACGGTATTCCGTACGTACGCACGAGCGATGATATCGTTCCCATGATTGTGGAATTGTATTGGAGTGTATGTATACTATTTCAGAATCAATACGACTTTACAATAATAATATATAGTTATTTATTTGCACCATTATACCCATCCAAGTAAGGTGGTGATGGAAAATAGATTACACCACGGCGTGGAGACGGTATTCCGTACGTACGCACACACGGTGATTTCGTTTTCCGTAGGATGGATTGATGGTGAAATAGGGTTGTTTCATACTCATAATAACATATCAGTATATGAGTGATACTAATGTTATTAATTAATAATTAAACAACTAAATAAGAGGAAGTGGAAGAAGAAATAAAGTTGAAAGAATCAGTAACGGACATTACCTCTTCTTTGAAGCGCCTCTTTGAGACCTCCTGTTAGGGCACTAAAATTGGTCTTTGAAGAAGACCAGGACCTCTATGATGTTTCTAGGGAAGTGGGGAAGTGAAATGGTTAGGGATTGGTCGAGCTTGAAGGCTCAAATTGGTGTGAGGAGGAGAGGGAGGAGGTGCCCTTTTATAAGGGAGGAGAGGGGCACCTTTGGAAATATAAGAAATATTAGTTTATATTAAATCCCAAACCCACTTAAAAACGTCCAAAATGACTAATATCCGAAGATTAGATGATATAGGGTTGTAATATCATCAACCAAAAAAATTTAGACATGTTAGGAATTTATTTTAAACATTATCAACTTGATTTATCCTTATTTATCAATTTAATTTTATTTGTGGTAAAAATATTCTAAATTTTAAATTATTATAAATAATCACATATGTGTTGTTAATTTCCCATAATTTGACACTTTATGAAATTTTAGACCATATAAATTTTAATTTATAATTTTTAAATATTTTTGTGATTTTAAACAATTTTATAATATGTTATTTTTATAAACTACAATAGTGTCAATTTTGACACTATTCATTTATTTGAATTTAAATAAAATATATATAGAAGATATGTTCGAAATAAAATCTTTAATAGATTCATAAAATGTCATATGTATCTAAAAAATTAGTGGAGAACATTAAATAGTTCATATATTATTTATTTTAATATTTTTAAAACCATTTATTTGATATTTTAATTAATAAAATAATTTCAACATCACTATTGTGGCATAATTAATGATAATTATTTAATCTCTAAAAATTCTAAATAAATCCCTATGATGTTGATAATTGTATTAGATTTCTGGAGACTATTCATGTTTGAAGTTTCATTAAGTTTATCACTAAATTAAAATTATTATACTTATAAGATTTAAGAAAGTGACATGTTGTCACATTCTTTGGTTTTAATAATAATTAAATTATTTTTATGGAAAAAAGTCCTTTAAATGAATCTAATCCGACCCTTAGGTGATATGGGTCTACTTTTAGTCATCCAATAGGATTTTGTCAGGTTTTAGGGTAACATTATAATCTTATATTTACCCTTAATTATCCGATTTACCTTTAACTATGGTAAATAAAATTTACCGTAGTTACTATTCATAATGCCCAAAAATAAAAAGTATCCTATTAACATAATTTGGACCCACTGATTTCAAATATGGAATCCATTTTTCAAAATTCAATACATATAAGTTGAAGTAATTAATTTAAAATAAATCCCGTTGTTAAGAAAATGGGTTTTAGAAGTTAAAACATTGCCAAAGATTGAATTGTTTTTACCTATGAATTCAATGTGAAATTAGTGATAATGACATACATTATATTAAATGGTAAAAATATATTCTATTTATACTTTAAAACCATTCAATATTATTATTTAATCATATAAATTATCTCAATGAAAAAAGAAGTTTTTAATTAAAAAATAGTGTATTTTTACTATTCATCAAAATATGAAAGTTATCAGAAAAATATGAAAAATTTGTCCAAAGTAAATTTGTATACCCTGATTAAAAAGAAGAATTTTATTTTGTCAAATTGAAATTATAAACATGTCAAAACTATATTTAATGTGGGTGCGCCATCAAAAGGCGGCAAAACTGCATTTTTTGAAAAATACTTATTTTACCTGAAAATTTTATTTTGTTCTCTTACCATATTCTATAAAATGTGTAAGATGAATAATAATGTTATAAAATTCAAAATGTAGTTAATACTGTTCATAATAGCTAGTCCATAATAATATATCGTTGTTTAGTGAAACCCGGTATTGCGTACTACACACGCTATCGAGGAAGGTCGTGATTGTGTGTAATGCAAGTCAAGTCTATATTGTGTGCTGTGAAAGGTTACTTTGGTGTTGTGTATAACATAATACATAAAAAACTATTTCTCATAAAATCTCAGGCTATTACATTTTATGCCATCTACTTCAAAATCATGGGCACTGCCCCACCAAATGGCACAGCCTGAACTGGTTTATCTGGCAGAATCTTTATCAGATGAAGAATAGATATTTGGTTCTGTTAACATGATTCATTTAATAGATCCCTATGCCAATGACAGTTTTGATCATGATGATCCTAAGTTCCCTATATTTAACAAAGGAATTAGAGGAAGAGACAGAGGTCTAGGATACATGGGAAGACGTGGATATTCCAGAAGCCACTATTTCAATCCTACCCTTGCTAGAAATTTATATGCGGCAGAAACTCGTGGAAAAGCCCTTCAGCAGGATCAACAGGAAAAAGAAAGTTCTTCCACACATGGAATATTCAGTCCTGACACAGTTATTTTGGAGGACCGGTTAGAGGTTACACCTTCTTCCTCTCAGCAAATAGATAGACCTAGTTAGTCTAATCTACCAAAGCCAAGAGTGTTTCTTATTCCTGCCCTGATACGGGATGCATCTACTGCCAAAGCATCAACATCCAAGGCACCTGTAAAACCACATTTTCATGTTGGGAAACGCAGACCTTTGGACCAAAAGTATGATGTCTTGAAAAATTTGGCCCATGTATCATCCAAGTTATCAATTCTGGATTCCTTGAATCTATCAAAAGATCTTCGGGAGGCGCTTATTGAGGCTTTGTCAAGTCCTCAATAATTTGAAACTGAAATTGCTGCGACTGAGGTCGACCGTATAGAGAATAATCCTGTAGAATGCCATGTTGTGATGTCTTTTATAGATGAAGATAAAGATGATGTTGTACATGGACATATCAGACCTTTGTATCTATCTTGAAAAGTCAATGACATAGACATCTGACGAGCTTTCATTGATAATAGCTCAGGAGTCAACCTCATTCTTATTCGCACACATTGTTGATTGAGCCTCACTGAATCTGATTTATCTCCTTATACTTTGATGTTTCAAGGATATTATAATAATGAACAAGAACCTCTGGTCGAGATTACACTCAGAATTTAGTTTGGAGACCTTATGTCTAATTCAGATTTCATGGTTGTTTGTTAGGACACAGCCTTCAACATTTTTCTTGGAATACATTGGCTACATCAACATGTGGTCGTACCTTCGTCATACCATCAATGTCTCAAATATTGTTTCAATGGTCAAATTGGTACATTGTATGGTGACAAGGCCCCATTCAAAATGTGTGAATCTCAATACATTGAGGCAGAATTTTATCACATGGAGGGAAAGGAAAAATCCACGGCAAAGAAGGTCACCAAAATTAATGCTCCAAATGGTTTGGAAAAGATTTCAGTAAACCCATTCATACATGTGAGTACAGATTATGTATTGTCTATTAGTCAAATTGACAGGATAGACCTAAATACAAACACTCTTATGAAAACTTCCATAATGTCAATTACGGAAACCAAGCTAGACAGCATGGGAGAAAATTTTGATTCATCAAGTAGTGATGAAAGCTTAAATGGAGATGTCTTCATTTCATCTGTTGAAATTAAGAAATTATATACTTCATCAACCAGTCCAGAAGAAGTTATAGTAATACCAGAGGAAAATAATGATGTCTATTCTTAATCCATCATCTCCTCTCTATCACCCCCGGAAGACCCTTCATCATCAATAGGGTCAGAAATGGCAGCCTCTTCTTCAAGATGTTCAAATTTTAACTTCTCCCCTGACCATGGAAATTCTTCTTCGTCATCTACTATGAAAGTAGAAATAGAATAATTAACACATATTGAAGAAGAATAGGAAGATCTCAGGGATGTTCCTCAATCATTTGAAGATGGTATCTTTACCACTGTGGATGAACTCAGAGAAATAAATCTGGGTACAAAAGAAGATCCAAGCCCCACTTTAATTAGTATATCCATGACTCTTGAAGAGTAAGAAATTTATACTTAATTTATAAAGAAAAATAATGATTTATTTTCTTGGAATTAAACAGAAATTCTAGGTCTTGATCCCGATGTTTCCACTCATCATTTGGGTTTTCCAGAATAACATCGAGGATTCAAGCAAGCAACAAGAAGAACACACCCAACTTATGCCTCCAAAATTAAAGCTGAAGTTGATAAGCTTATCAAGGCTAACTTTATCAGAGAAGTTAAATATCCCAAATGTTTGGCTAATATTGTCCCTGTGAGAAAGAAGAATGGACAAATTAAAGTTTTCATTGACTTCAGAGATTTTAATCGGCATTGTCCCAAGGATGATTTTCCAGTTCTGATCACAAAACTCTTAATTGATGCAACAGCTAGCTACGAAGCTTTTTCCTTCATGTATGGTTACTTTGGGTATAATAAAATACGAATAGCCCCAAAAGATGAGGAGTTTACAGCCTTCAGATCTCCTCAAGGTGTGTTTTGCTATCGAGTAATTCCCTTTGGCCTGAAGAATGCAGGTGTAATGTATCAACATTCCATGCACCATATCTTCAAACCCTTTTTAGGGAAATTTGTTGAATGTTATGTGGATGATTTGGTGGTTAAATCCAGAAAACGTTCTGATCATTTGGCCGATCTGGAAATCATATTCAACAAACTTCGACAACACAATTTGAAGATGAACCCATTGAAATGTGCTTTCGGGGTAACCTCGGGAAAATTTCTCATCTTTGTTGTACGCCATCGTGGTATCAAAGTTGATCCTGAGAGGAAAAAATCAATCCTTAACATGTCACCTCCTAGAAATTTGAAGTAATTAAGAGGAATTCAAGGACACTTTGCCTATATTCAGCGTTTTATTTCCAATTTGGCAGGAAAGTGTTTACCATTCACTAGATTAATGAAGAAGGGAGTCACCTACCAGTGGACTAAAGAATGTCAGGAATCATTCGATATCCTCAAGAAATATATCTTGAGTCCACCGGTATTAATGCCACCTGTTGAAGGAAGACCAATTATTCTCTATGTGACAGATTTAGAGTGATCATTGGGTTCCTTCCGTTCCCAAAATAATGATGTTGGGAATGCAAACAACCTTTACTATCTGAGTCAGACTATTCTTGAGGCAGAAACTCGATATTCAAGTATTGAAAAGTGCTGTCTAGCATTAATCATTGCAGTTCAAAAATTGAGACATTACCTGCAATATCATGAGGTCCAATTGGTATCTCAAAATAATCTGGTCAAATTTATCCTTAGTCGTCCAATGCTTATAGGACGTCTAGTAAGGTGGGCAGTCATTTTAAAGCAGTTTGATATCTAGTATGTTTCTCAAAAGGCAATAAAGGGCCATGCTCTGCCCAATTTCCTTGCTGAACACCCATCTGTAGAAGATACATCTTTAAATATTGAACTTCCTGATATGGAAGTCTTCTCTATTAAAGATAATCCTAAAACATGGGAAATGTACTTTGATGGTGCCTCCAGAAGTCCAACAGGGAAGAAAATGGAAGATCCTAAATTCCAAAAAGTTGGGTTAGGAATCGTTCTTATTTCCCCAGAAAAGGTATTGCTTCCCTATTCCTTCTTATTGTTGGAAGGCGGTACAAACAATGAAGAAGAATATCAAGCTCTCATCGCAGACTTGGAATTGGCGCTTCAAGAACAGGTGAATCACTTGAAGGTAAAAGGTGATTCAAATTTGATAATCAAACAAATAAATGGGGATTATTACATTAGAAAGGAAGATTTAATCCCTTTGTGTGATTATGTTAGAGATTTAATGGTGGAATTTCCCTCAGAACCGACATTTTCTTATGTCCCACGATCACAAAATTCCCAAGATGATGCACTGGCTAATGTAGCCACAACCCTGACAGATCCAAATTGGGATGAAACAATCATCAGTATTTTCCACCATCGTATAGTTTCACCATTTTTTCAAATCAAAACAGAGGAAATCAATGAAATCAATCCCATTTCTAAACCATATGGTCATACTATAGGATGGATGACACCTATCAAGTAATACCTTCAAAATGGAACACTCCCACCTGATAGATCTGGGAAAGAACAAGTCTGGAAATGTGTGGTCAATTTTACTATTTATGATATCCTAGATCACCAAAAAAATCTCTACAAGTGATGTTTTTATGGAATTATCTTTAGATGTATTTATGGTGAAGAGACAATGGCTGTCATGATTGAAGTACGTGCAGGAGTTTGTGGTGCCCACCAGTCAGGACATAGACTTTCTGGTCAAATTTGAAAGCTTGGATAATTATAGACTTCAATGATATAAGATTATGTTGATTTCACTAAGAAGTTTCATTCTTGCCAAGTATGTTCCAACTTCATTCATCAAACCCCAGAGCTTCTTCATATGGATAAATACTCCTGGCTGTTTTCTATATGGGGAATGGATGTAGTAGGACCTTATCCTCCGGCTACAGCTATGCAGTTTAAGTATATTCTTACTGCTACTGACTTATTTTACAAATGGGAAGAGGCAATACCTCTCAAATAATTCGGTGATAAAATCATTGTTAGCTTTGTCAAGTCCAACATAATTACCAGATTTGGTGTTCCTCATACCATATTGACATATAATGGCACCAAATTTTGTTAATCCGAGGTAAGAAAATTGTATCAGGAATACAATATCAGATCCAACCATTCATCTAGGTATCATGCAGCGGCCAATGGTCAAGTAGAGGCTTTCAATAAGACTCTTTCAAACATACTTCAAAAGATGGTGGATAAAGATAAGAAGTCATGTCCTGATAAACTTTTTCATGCTCTATGGGCTTATCGGAATACCACCTGCACTACTACATGATCAACTCCATATTCATTGGTACATGGAACGGAAGAAGTCTTTCCCATTTAATTCCAATTACCTTCGCTTAGAGTGGCCATTTTTGATCAATTATCTACAGATGAACAATCTCAAAAGCGATTGGATGAATTAGAGTGACTAGATGAAAAAAGATTGTGCACACTGCAACATTTAGAAGTCTATCAGAATCGAATAGCATGAGATTTCAATAAAAAAGTTTGTCTTCGTTCATTCATTCAAGGATAATTGGTATTGGTCCTCAGAACCCCAATGATACCGGGAAATAAGCATCCAAAGCTTGAGCCAAAGTGGGAAGGACCTTAATCAATACATAGGGTCTACTCACATGGAGATTATTCTTTAATCTCAATTGATGGAGAACTCATTACAACTCCAACCAATTCAAGATTCTTGAAGAAGTATTTTGTGTAACACAAATACACCCATTGTCCTTGCTGCAGGACATTAAACTGCATAGCCCCCTCTATCAACCAACATGACGTTAAATTGTGCATCATCCGAGCTGTAGGACGTTAAACTGCCAAGCACCCCATGTATGTGACACATGACATTAAACTGTGATTGTCGCATGCACAATTTTATTTTAAACTCCATTTCCATGTGTGCCCCAGGCAGCTAACCCTGAATAAGCCCCACACCATCCTTCGTGGTCGCATCTTTCACGACACGATTTCCAGGTCTGTTGTTGCCTCTTGTTTCTCACACCGAGAATGACTCATGTGAGCTTAGAATAAGCTTCTACCATGACATCTTATCTGGGCTGCTAACCACACTTAAGTCCCAACATCATCTTCGGGTCATTGTCCTCAAGTACACCCCAATCATCGAATCATTCTCAATTGAACTATGTATACTTTGATCCTTGCCTCCTAGGCCAGGTACATAGGAAACCTCCTCAGGTTCAAGCCCGAAACCACTTTCTTTACATTGATTCACCTCCATTCCATATGATGTTGATCCGTGAATCCCCCATCAACCGTCTTATTCATATTGGTTCACTTTCATCCTATATGATGTTAAACTGTGTACGTCCCATCATCCTAGCTATATGACATTAAACTACACAGTCCCCCATTGTCCTTACTACAAGACATTAAACTGCATAGCACTGGTCCTTGCATATGACCTTAAACTATTTGAACTTTTTTCCTATATGAAAATAAACTACAACAATCCCTAATACCCTCACTTGAGAGGAATCATCATTGACATGGTATCCAACCATGTCATATTTCAAGAACTACATATGGTTTGATTCTCATCCTTATGAGATACGTAGTGACACCCAAGTCTTTAATCTTAGGTCCAGCCATAATTGCAATAAATTCCTCTTTACCCCTCATATGTATGAACCAAATCTGTACAAAGGGTATTTAAAGAACTATGTGCATCTTGATTATCATCCTCATGGGATATGTAGGAACGCTCAAGCATTCCTCGAGTCTAGCCCCGAGCCTTTGGGCCTAACCCCAAACTCCACTTTCGGTCCCTTGGCTAAAAAGTCCCCCTGGGAGCACATGGTGTGATATGGAACACCCTGGTCTTTATTCAAATCAGGTTTATAACAAATGCATGATGTGTATCCCTCACTATGGTTCTATCTCTACGACCCTAAACTAATATCTTCCATGCTCTCGTCTTGCATGATGTTAAACTGTATTTCAAGAACTATGTGTGGCTTGATTATCATCCTAATGAGATACACAGTGACATCCATAATCTCAATTCAGGACCCAGCTGCAACATTATACAAATAATATTCATGGTCTCCATAACCCTTTTCTTGACTCCTGATCGCAAAATGTATGATACCTGAGAGTTCTTTTTCCTGACTATGAAGCATGTGCCCTTAGGTGGCCTTGCATAAGTTGTCTACATAACGGACATGTTAGCCAAAAGATGCTACTATTTGACTATGCAGCCTATGCCTCAGTTGGCCCTGCATAATTCAACCTCTATAATGGGTTTGTCAAGTAATGGTAACTTCATTCTTATGAGAATCCTCTTTTGTCCCTATTGGTCTTAACGACGATATGTAGGGATCTGCAAAAAAACTGACATCCTTAACATATTTGTTGCATACTTTTTTTCATGATCTGAAAGTATTCAAGTCTATGGTTTACATTTTCCTCCTTCTCCATATGTTCAGAGCAATATGAAATAACCTTGGACCACTTGACCATATGTCGTATAATGTTTCTATCTCCGGTTTTAGTTATATGATTTAAAACCACAGATACCTGTTTTTCTACGTTTGGGTCAGACCTTAGTAGAAGTCACATTCCTTCAATTCTTTGACAATTATGATTGGAAATATCCTCTCTATATTCAAGTACCTTTCTCCATAAAGCAGACTCTATGCTTTGGAAAATTTGAATCTCCATAAAACATTCTTCAGATTTTAGTAATAGAAAGTAAAATTTCTGAGAGTTATTTTGCTCGACTATGCAGCACGTTCCCTTAGGTGGACTTGTATAAGTTGTCTACATAACAGATCTGTCAGCCAAAAGATACTACTATTTGACTATGCAGCATATTCCCTAGTTGGCCCTGCATAATTCAGCCCCCATAACGGGTTTTTCAAGTAGTGGTAACTTCATTCTTAGAAAAGAGTTCATCTAATGGCTTTTATCTCTTTTCCCATGTCATTCCTCATATTCAAAATTTCTCAAGTCACAGTTTACAATTTTCCCCCTCTATACTTGAAAATGGTAATATGTTTCCAAACAAATTATCAAGAATTGAGTCAATATCATCAATTTGGTCAAAGCTATTCGACCTTAAATATTAGCCTTTTTATAGTCCAAAATTCATGACTTTAAACTACCAATAACAAAAGACATGGTACTCATTAAATTGGGAACCTATAAAGGGTACTCTGAACAAAAGTCGAGTCCCAGCTCGCTAAATGTACATTTTATATGATTTAGGAAATATCGAGAAATTAAAATATGAAAATTTTGTGGGGTTGTTTATATAACCCTAGTAAAAATAAAACTATGTTTACTAGGACCATTGGCTTAGGTAAAAATAAGAGCAATTATCAAGAAAATGAAGGTATAGATCATTGAAGATGAACTGTTTTTCATTGATGAACAAGATTAGACGAACATCCACAGACTGGAGTCTCTTCTCTCTTTTTTTCAGAAATTACAGAATACTTTCAACATGATTTCTCATCTATTTCATAGCATCCTGAGCTTCATCAGCATCCACTTGAAGTTCATTTACTCTACCAACTTCAATCTCTTTATCTCGACGAAGTGCATCTTTGGCATCTGGGATGGATTGTATACCATCTACTTGGACTTATTCCAACGAATTATGAAGTTGGTAAAGCTCCCCAGTAGCAGAATCTAGCTCTTGCTGAAGGTGAAACTACCAGACAATCTTCTCCTTGATCTTATGCTTCAGTTCCTTTAGCTTTGCAGCATGATCAGCCTCATCTCAGGACACTATAGCCTAAAATTCACTGATATTGCTCAGCAATCTAGCTCTAATCAAGTCTTGATGACACCTTTTCTCTTTCTCCCTCCTTCGAATGACTTTTTTCACTATGACATGGATTTCTTGATATCCAAAACCAATAAGCCCCAGCATCTGCGTGTCGAACTTGTGCACCACAGACCCTTGATTTCTCCGACTTTACCTTAGAGTCAGATCCTCATTCCCTTTTAGATCCAACTCTGAGGGGGGACTTTTGTTGATGCTCATTTCCATCACAAATTCTAACGAATGGAAAAGGGGAATACCTTATGCACAAAGAGGGTCACCCTTTGACGAACATCAAAAAAATTGACGAAGGCATGGACTAGAATCCCATTTGGAGTGAGGCGCGTAAGTTACTTGCGCGCCGCACAAGTCACTTGTGCACCACCTATGGGTCGCGCAGCTCACTTGTGCGCTCCCTATTTTATTTTTCACCCAAGGTGAAAGGTGACCTATAAATAGCCCCTGTGGGCCCCCATTTCAGGGACAGATTTTCCAAAAGTCAAATTCAAGCTTTGTCACCCAAGTCTTCAACTAAACTCTTCTGAAATCTTCTAAGGTAACTTTTTACCTAGAATGGAAGACTTGAAGGAGTAGGATAAGGCCTAAGTGTTTAGAATTCATCAACACTTTTGCGCCTAAGTATCCAGACCTCCTTAAAAATGCAAACACTTGCGCGCTGCCCTACCCTTTTGATGAAACTTATGCGCCGACCTTTTGGAAATATCTTAGAATAATACTAAAGGCTTGAGTTAAGTATCTCCCAAGTATTACCCTACAGATTCTTCATCACCCAGGTGAACCCATGCCGCACAAGAACACTTGCGCGGCCAAAACTTGCGCTCCAAATTACTTGAGCGACCTAAACTCGCACACCAACTTCAGTTGTGTGCCTCTCTCATATTCACCTCTCCTCTTCAAGATATTAGCCCTCAAACCCCTTTTCAAATCCATTTATGGCAGGTTTACTTTATTGGATTCCTTATTTGAAACGATTTCTATGAGAACCTCTCCCAAAACCTCATGACTTACAAACTTTATGTCACAATTATTAGAGGTTTCCTCCATATAACCTCATCCTTTAAGATGAGAAGATATTTTGATTTAGGGAATCCTCCTCAGGATTAAGCCCCATGTCCCCTTAACCTGGGCCTCCTTCTCAGGAGTAAGCCCTAGTCATAATTTACTTTAACATTGGGCCTCCTTCTCCAGAGTAATCCCCAAGTTATAAGCCCCCTTTAATTCGGGCATCCTCCTTAGGAGTAATCCCCGGGTTAAAACTTCAAATCTCCATAAAGTACAAATACCTTTATGGAACTTACTCCTAGGCTTCTTTCCTGAAGTAAGTCCTAGTCTTCATCTACTTGGGCAGTCATACATACATAAGCCCCACATCATTTCTTGTGACTGCATCTTTCATGGAACAATTGTCAGGTTTACTGATACCTCTTGTTTCTCATACCGAGCATGACTCACTTGAGATTAGAGTGTAAAAGTAATCACGACATCTCTTTTTGGGTCGTTAACCATGCATAAGCCCCATATTTCTTCACCCAAACTACGTGGACTTTGATCACTACCTTAAAAGTAGAGTACGTAGGAAGCCTTTATAAGGTTCAAGACCATATTTCATTAATTCTTTTCTGTCCCATATGATGTTAAAATATATCCTTCTTATCAAACTACGTGGGTTCTAATTCCTTTTTAACGAGGATACATAGGAAGACCATCTGCGGGTACGATTCTAACTCTGAAATAATTCATGTCTTTCTGAATTACAATAAACTTCAAGTTCCCCACTGAGTGGCTTTAAAACCAGTATGGTCATCATAATGACCAAGAGATTTCTATGTAATGTATTAAAGGATACCATTGACTAAGAATCTCTAATACATATGGGTGATTCTTCATTGATGAAGAACCTCAAATAAATATAAAAGATTCTCTAAATCTCATACATATCAATCATAAATTTCCAAATCTAAAGGAAAACTCATTTTCATTCTTGGTGAATTAATAAGGATTCGTGAACATAACTTAAATCTATAAGAGAGTCCTAGAGTAGCCAATAATTCCCCCCAAAAGGTATGATGAGCTTGACCTTCCATTCTCTCAACTAATGCAAATTCTTAAGCCTCATCGGTCCACAACTAATGAGCACCTACCTTTGGAAAGTAGGTCCAAATGGATATAAAATCATTGGGTGTTTCCAATTCTACGAATAAACCTGTTAGAAACTGATTGGAAAGTTTGAACCTTAAACAAAAAAGGTCATCCCCATTTCTAGAAGAAAAAGTTCCATACCATGTGAACATTTATAAAATTCCGTCTTCCCATTATTTGATGTATTAGGAACACCACCAAAGTTTACATTGTTAATCATATATCTCGATAGTTGATTTGGAATAATCGTAATATCTTCCTCTCCAGTTATTATCCAATTTCATTTCTCATAGTCACCAAATTTTCTATTAGATTAAATGTTAACCCATTTCCTTCTGGTTCCCTCCATTGACTAAGACCAAAAATCATAGTTTGAGCAACATTTATCATAGTGAAAAACCACATAATCATGAAAAATCACTTATATAATGTCTAAATCGTGACACATAATTCTTTAATATGTTACATCTTAGGTTTATCCTAGGTTATTAAATGTCATCCTACATGATAGTTTTTAAAGAGTTTGAATTCCCAAATCATATACCCCAGGAGTGTCAAACCATGTGTGCATCAAGGCCCTTTATCATGCATCAGTTCTTGATTGAGTCTGTCTCAATATGGTGTTTTTGGGGTTGTTACCCATATGTACATATATTCTAGATCTACAATCTCTTGTAGTATCTGGACATGGATGTATTTCTAGGAAACCACTCACTTTATATTTCACCAAAATTCCAAGATATTTTCCTAAACATTAACTCATCCTTACACTTATCCTTAGAGATATCCCTATACATATCCTCAAGAATATCTCTATGGATCTCACTAAAGTTTTCTCATCATAGTTTCTAAAGGTTGACTAAATATTTCCTTTGATACCAACTATAGAAACCCCAGATTAACATACATAGATATTACATCATTTTAGAGGAATATTCAGCATATTACAAAAATGCATGCCCTATGGCCATAATAGTTATTTTCTTTGGAAACATGGAACACATTATTCTATTTTGGTGAAATATCTTAACCATAGAACTCCGACTTAATAACCTTTCTGCATATCCTAGGGAAAGGAAACATAATAAAGGGGTGATATCATATGCTCATTAAGGGTAAATAAGAAGAAATGTAAGTATAATCATGAGAATAAGTATATGAGAATATAATTGTATCATTAGAAGAGCATACCCTGCATATTAAAGATCATAATCAATATTCATGGCATAAATATTGACAGTTCATAAGATATAAATGATAAGTTAATCAGGAGCATAATCCATGAAAGAATAACATAGTAATAAGACATGGAATTGGTGCATACACATCATATTATAACATTTTGAACATGTATAAGTATAAAAAAGATCACTAATTAAGTTTAGGACATGAAATTAGACCCTCGTATAAACTTATGGAAATGAAACTAGGTCTATGAATAACATTTTGAACATGTAATCAGGTTCATGCATAACATTGTGAACATGTAATCAGGTTTACACATAAACTTATGGACATAATACCAAGTCAATGAATAACATTATGAACATGTAATCAGGTTCAAACATAATATTGTGAACGCGTAATATGGTTCACTCATAACATTGTGAACATGTAATCAGGTTCATGCATAAACTTATGGACATAAAACCAAGTCCATGAATAACATTGTGAACATGTAATCAGGTCCACGCATAACATTGTGAACATATAATTAGTTTCATGCATAACTTTTTTTAACATGTAATCAGGTTCCCTCATAACATTTATACTCATGAGTCATCCATCATTACCTAATTCATTGGAGGGTGATATAGGTCACACCCATCACATAATAAAATCATACATACATGTTCCACAAGATTATAAAAAATCATCATATCATAAACCATGAAATAAAATGGGCATCATAAACATTTTATCATTTAATTACCTATGTAAAAGAGATAGGTATCATAATCATTTAATTGAAGCACAATCTATTAGAATAAGTGTATCTCAAAATCATATATCTGTGGAAGAGAAATGGGTGTCATAAATATCATTCAATCAAAACATAAACCATTCAAGAAAGAATATAAATGGTATTCTTGGATCATATCCCCAATAAGGAATGAATAACATCAACAGATTTCATCTTAGATGATAAATAATTTCAAAAGATCATTTGAAAACATTTATTGAGGAAAATGCCCTTTATTATTTGAAGAATTCTTTTTAAAACATAAAACCTTTTGAAAACTATTTTCTTTAAAAATAAAATCACTTTGAAAATTTATAAAGAAATACTGACAACATTTTGAAATCATTTTCCTTGAAAATGTATTTGAATACTTATAAATAAATATTTAAAATTTTTTAAAATTTTTTATTTGAAAATAGCATTGAAACATTTAAATGAAGCTTTGAAAAACACTTCTTGAATCAAAAAAAAATAAAAACTTTTTTATTTGAAAATTAATTTAAAAATAATAAAATTCCAAAATATTAGTAAAAAAATTATTAAAAATGAATATTTTAAACATTCAAAGGAGGCTTCAAAGGAAGTACAGTCATGATGGAAGATAAATCTGTACATGTCTAACATTCCTTTTGTGTCATAAAAAGTTTAGAAAAGTGCCTCGATTAGAAAACAACAATAAGATTACTTTTAAAAAACACTTTTTTTAAAAGTTAAATCATGGGTAAAAATTTCTTTTAAAGATCATAGAAGAATATTATAATATTTTTGAAACATATTTATAAAACATGGTTTTGAAAGAACACATATTTCTAACCTAAGAGAGTGATAAAGTCATATTTTCTTAAAAAACTTTCTTAATTATATTAAGTAAAAAAAGTGTAAAATGGTCCCAATACATGAATATATCATGTATAACCATATGAGAATAAAAATCATGAGATTTATTGAGATATGTATCATAATATTTCATCAATGTAAGCATAATCATAATGAATCCTGATAAATGATGAGATTTTAGCAATAAATTGTTACTACTTTGGTAACATTGAATCATAATCCCCATGAAAGAATAAAATTAAATGAAGCTTGAAATATAATTAAAATAATTGGATTCATTATAAAACATACAAGAGTCATTATATACACCCCATATAAAAATATAGGTGCATAACATGGCATGTATCTCAAAGAAGAAAAATTGAGACAAAAAATACTTTACCGATTTGGTAACTTTTGAGCCATAAACCCCATGAAATAAAGATCACCAAATGGATATGTAAATAAACATAGATTTAAATATAAGAAACATATAATAAATTCATGGTTAGTATATATACCACACAAAATAAATGATTAGTGAATAAGGCATAATTCCCACAGAAATAAAAGTGAGAAAAGAAAACCCTTACCTTAAGTATTAACTTTTTTCACACACTTTAAAACCTCCTATATAATAAATATAATTTTATTATACATATAGAAAATAATAATATTATTGTATCTAATATAATATATGATTTATTTATGACTTTATATTACCTTTTTATTAACAACTACATGTTAATGTTACGTTTTGGGTAATATCCAATTTGTTTTTCGTGTGTTTTGACTTATTATTCTTGATCCTCTTAATTAGATAATGATTCACTTATTTACAAAATTTAAAAAATAATATAAATATCATATATATTTCTTATATAAATATTTATAATATTATATGAAATATATAAATATGAAATGGAATACACCGTTCATGGAGACGGTAGATCGTACGTACGCATTAATGTTGTTTCCATTTTCTTGTCATATTGAAAGAAAAGTAAATGAAATATATATATTTATGTATGTATATAATATCATTAAAATAGAATTACTATTCCATATATATCATATAATTTCACTAAACCCATCCTTAATACATTCCATTTAAAGTGTAAATGAATCACATCGCTTTGAGGAGGCGGTAGTCCACCCGTCCACAAACAAAGTTATTGTATTTACACAAAATGGAAATCAATAAGGTATTTTTTATATAATAAATAAATAGGAATAAATAAATCATAAATATAATATATATCATATAAAAGTACTATGACCATCAAAATTCTCACCCATTATAGGTGGTAAAGGAAAAATGAACAACATCGTTTTGTGGGGCGGTAGTCTACCATACACATGAATGGTATGTTCATTACCCATTAGATGGATGTTTGTGTAAGTATAGGTTGAAAACATAGAATTTTAAAAAAAACTTAGTATATTGAGGATACTGATTTTATTATATAATCATGGAATTAGAAGAGTTTAGGGGGCAGATAATGAAAATAAAACAAAAGAGATTATGGAAGGATGTTACGTCTTCATTGGATAACTCCTCTTGGTTATTCCCAAAGGGATTACTTGGTTGGATTTATACAAAAACTTATAAATCTAGGATGAATTGAGGGATTTTTTTAGGATATTTTAGTAGATTGTTTCTGATACAAAGGGCTTTAGATGTGTGAATAAGTGGGAGGGGTGATTTTCTTTTTATAGTGGAGGAGGAGAGGCATTCTTGTAAATATTTAAAAAGGGAATTCCACCCATGTTTTTCCCATATAAAGTGGATAAAATAATGCTAAAAATATTATATAAGGGATTATAGGCTCAAAATATGAACATAAATTTTATTTTGAACAAGTTTATGGGTCATTTTGGGTCGTAAGTTTAAGGTTTAGACCTTTATTAAACTACTTTATCTCTTAATCACTATAATTAATTTTAATAAAATTCACTAATATTTTAAAAAAATTAATTTTAACTTATTTTTATTCAAAATATGGAATCTATTTTTCCAAATTACAGACATAGAAGTGGCATAAATTAATTTAAAATTATTCCTGCAGATGTGTCGCGACAGTGGGTTTTTTAAGAAAAAATGTTTAAAATTTTGGAAATGTTTTTATATTCAATCTAAATGTGAAATTGGTTTAAATTACCTAAATTGGATTAATTTATGTAAACTTTATCTAATTAAACTTTAAAATAAAATTAAAATATAATTTAACTATATAAATAAAATAGATGAAAAAGTAGTTTTTAATTAAAATTCAGTATTTTTCATTATTCATCAAAAAATGAAGTTTTTCATAAAAATGCATAAAATTAACCCTAATCTAATTTTAAAATTATAATTTAAAAAATTAATTTTATTTTATCAAATTAAATTTATAAAATTTTCTAAAATAATTTTATTATTATTCATAGAATGACATAAAAAGAAGTTCATTAGAGAAAATAGTATTTTCAAACATATAAAGACTTTACCAAAAATTAAATGTTTTATTATCAATATGTTTTATTTATATAAAACCATTATAAATAATATTTAAAAAATATTTATTAATATTTTAATTACTAATTTTATCATATAGGTTATAATTATCACATTTAAATCATTATAATAAAATGTTATTTTGTAGAAACTCGGTGTTGCGTGTAATGCAGGCCAAGTCAGTTTTGTGTATAGCACAATCTTATCTTGGTGTAGTGTGTAAAAAAAGATTAATTTGGTTTATCATACAAATAAATAATAACTTTTTGATTTCATAAAACACAAACTATATTCATTGTTGTGTGAAATGAAAAATATAAAAAAGTTTAAATTAATTCGATAAAAATTTGATGAAATATCAGGGTGTTTCAACATCACTACCTCGAGGAGACCTTGGAAAAATGGTCCTAAAATCCATTGAAACATCATCCCATTTCTACTCAAGAATATTTAACTATTGTAAAATATTCTTTAGTCACTAATGTTCTACCTTCAACTACTGATAGGTGGAACACCTCATGACAAAACCATCTACCTCATGTTTCATCCTCAGCCACTAATACTAATGGTGTAAGTCATGATACATATTTGTAACACCAAGATGAACTGCCCAAACTAAGGCATGAAAATACTACATCATCTCTTAGAGTATTTCTAATATAACCCATACGCGACCATGAATATGTATAATTTCATCCTCATATATAGTCCAACTAGGAGGTCGGTCCTCTCTTACCACACTCTCCCATAGGAATAGGCCCTCAAAATCCGATAAATGTCTCATCCTCACTCTATCTAGAAGAGTAGATGTCATAGCTAAATAAGAAAGAAAGTTATGACATTATCCATCCTACACCTGCAAGTTCATCTCTGATAATAATTCCATAAGCTACCACTCACTAATGTCCTACTGAACTACTTATATTTAAGTCATCCTACTCACTGCATCAGCAACTACATTGCCTTTACTAGGATTATAGGAAAGCTCAAAGTCAAAATATTGAAAGTACTCCACCCACCTTCACTACCTCAAATTCAAGTCACACTATTTAAATATATAATTAAGGATTTTGGGTTCTGTGTACACCACAAATTTCCCTCCCAGTAAATAGTGCCTCCAACAACACAAGGCAAGTACAACAGTAGTTAACTCTATATCATGTGTCAGTTAATTCCTCTCATGTGGCCTCAATTGACAAGACTCATATGCCATGACTATCTCCTCTTACATCATAAATTCTCCTAGCCTGATACTTGATGCATCACAATATTATTCGTAGTTTCTATCAGGCTCTAGAAAAATCATAACTGATGCTATAGTCACTCTCCCTTTCAACTCCTAAAAGACTGTCTCATTGTTATCTGACCATAAAAACTTTACACCCTTCATATTAAATCCCATCAATGGTTCTTTAAATAATGATAAGTCCTATATTAAATTCCTATAATACCCAATTATCCCCAAGAAGTTCCATATGTTAAAGACATTCTTGGGATACTCCCAAGAAACTACATCACTCACTTTCTCTAGGTCAACTAATACTCATGCATCTAAGATAATATGACCCAAGAAGTGAATCTTATCCATCCAAAAATGGAGCTTTGTGATATTATTATATAATTGATTCTCTCTCATTGTATACAAAACAATATCAAGATGTTTGGCATGTTCATGTTGATTTTGAGAATACACCAAGATATCATCCATGAATACCACCAAAAACGAGTTAATATAAGGATGGAAAACTCAGTTCATCAGCACCATGAAAACTGTTGGTGCATTTGTGATATGAAATGGAATAACTAGATACTAAAATATACCATAACTACTATGAAAAGTTTTACAATGTATGTTTGAAGGTAGAACGCATACCTGGTAATAACCTGACCCGAAATCAATCTTTGATAGAACATGAGCTCTTCAATAAGGTTGAATATATCATCTATCAGAGGCAATGGAGACCGGTTCTTAACTTTCAATTGGTTTAATTTTCAATAATCCACACATATCTGGAGGGTATCATCATTCTTTTTTGTAAAAAGGACCAGAGAACCCCATGAAGATGTATTGGGTTGTATAAACCCCTTTCCCTCCAAGTCCTCTAGTTGTCTCTTGAGCTCCTATAACTCGATAGTAGCCATCTTGTAAGGAGGAATGGACATCAGTGAAGCTCCTAGAACCATCTCTATTAATAAATCCATCTATCTATTAGGTGGTAAACTAGAAAAGTCATCTGGGAAAACATCCCTAAAATGATCAACCATTGGAGGAAACTATTTCTAACACGCTCGTTGATCATATAGATATAAACTACCAATCTGGCCCTTTATTAGCGCTCAAAACCGGCATTAACAGCACTAGAAAAGCGTTGTTAATGTTGGCGTAGATAAAGGGGGGGTCCCCTTTATCAGCTCTCTGAGAAGCACTGATATAGGAGACCTTTATCAGTGCTAAAAAAGCGTTGATAAAGGACCACCTTTATCAGCGCTTCTCTTAGCGCTGATAAAGGTCTCCTATATCAGTGCTTCTCGGAGTGCTGATAAAGGACCCCTTTATCAGTGCTTATTTTAGCACTAATAAAGGTCTCCTATATCGGCGCTTGACGGAGCGCTGATAAAGGGTTCCTTTATCAGCGCTCCTCTAGTGCTGTTAAAGGTGTCCTTTATCAGCGCTAAAAAAGCGCTGATAAAGGCCCCATCGCCTGCACCTACAAAACAGTACCTGCACACCTACACACCAGAATACCTGCACAAAGTAGCACATGCACACCTGCACACCATAGCACCCGCACCCAATATTTTGACCGACAACGGTATATACATTTACTTAACATCATTAATACAAAAAAACGCATTTCTATATACATTTCAAATGTTGTTTTACATGGTTACATTTAGAATTATTCAAAAACAGTTATAAACATTCATGTTTCATCCTTTGATATCTGTGATCTGCTCTCGACGTTATTTGTTGCCGAACAAAGCATCTGAACTCAAGGAAAAAAATTCACCTATATAAGAAAACAAATATTATGTTAGTAATGCAATAATGAATGAAATTAAAACAGTAATATGAAAGAATACATTAATATGGAAATGTGAAACTAAAATATGAAATTTTAAACTCAAAAGTTTTCATTTTCATAACAATGAAAGGGAATAATGTAAAATCAATATGTTTTTGATTGATTTATCTCATTTAATAAATACTGATTCTTTATCTAATGAAAAGCTTTACCAGTCACACCATGCGTCGGTCGGATTGAGGTGCAGTCGATTCGTACACGTCACAAATGACTCGTGGATCGTTGTCCTAAAGTATCAAAACAATCCGAATGCATTTTCTCGGTTTGGAGTATGACATTGGTGTTGTTTTCCAAAGTTTATCTCAATTTGAAACTGATATTAGACACTTTTATCCATACCAGTCACAGCGTGCATCGGATTGAGGTGCAGTCGATTCGTACACGTCACAAATGACTCGTGGATCGTTTTCCTAAAGTATCAAAACAATACGAACGCGTTTTCTCGGTTTAGAGTATGTCATTGGTGTTGTTTTCCAAAGTTTATCTCAATTTGAAACTGATATCAAACACTTTTAGCCATACCGGTCACAAGGTGCGTCATATTGAGGTGCGGTCAATTCATACACATCACAAATGACTCGTGGATCATTGTCCTAAAGTATGAAAACAATCCGAACGTGTTTGCTAAGTTTTCCGTATGTCATTGGTGTTGTTTTCCAAAGTTTATCTCAATTTGAAACTGATATCAGACACTTTTAGTCATACTGGTCACAACGTGCGTCAGATTGAGGTGCGTTCGTTTCGTACACGTCACAAATGACTCGTGGATCGTTTTCCTAAAGTATCAAAACAATCCGAACACGTTTTCTCAGTTTGGCGTATGTCATGGGTATTGTTTTCCAAAGTTTATCTCAATTTGAAACTTATATCAGACACTTTTATCCATACCGGTCACAGCGTGCGCCGGATTGAGGTGCGGTGAATTTTTACACATCACAAATGACTCGTGGATCATTTTCCTAAAGTATCAAAACAATATGAACGCGTTTGCTCGGTTTGGCATATGTCATTGGTGTTGTTTTCCAAAGTTTATCTCAATTTGAAACTGATATCAGACACTTTTAGCCATACCGGTCACAGCGTGCATCGGATTGAGGTGCGTTCGATTCTTACACGTCAGAAATGACTCGTGGATCGTTTTTGTAGGATCGAAATATAATATGAGATGCTCAATATACAAGAGGGGGGGTGAATTGTATACTTTAAAAATTCCTTTGGAACCTTTAAAGTTAGTTATGAACAACTAGAGTTTCCTTAAGAAAAGGAAAGGGCTAAGTTTAACAAAGTTAAACTAAGTAAATTCACAATACCTCTAACACCAAACTAAACTTGGAAAGAGATTCCAAAAGTAGGTTCCGGAAATATGGTTCCGGAAAGTGAAACTTAACAAAAGTTACAATATGAGATTCTACCTTAAAGCGTATAGAATCTAAACTAATCAGAGTAAGTAAGGAAGTATAAGAAAATTATACTTTCCTTAAGATACAAATTTACAGCGGAATAAAGACAAGTAGTAAAACTACTAGTAACAAGATAATAGTCTTTTAACCCAAAGAGAAGGGTATCCAACAACCTTGGATAAAGGTCCCTTGATTTATACTTTCAAGCAAGTCTGTCTTACCCACACCAGGGTAAGCCCTCGATACGAAGATCGGTGTCTCTGTCTTGCTATCCCCGCAAGCCCTCAACTTCAAGGTAGTTGGCAACCTCTGTCTTTCTCAGCAAGAAAGCCCTCGATCTTTAAGGTAGTCGGCACCTCTGTCTTTCTCAGCAAGAAAGCCCTCGATCTTTAAGGTAGTCGGCACCTCTGTCTTCCTATCCCCGGAAGCCCTCGAATGTAATCACCAACATTCGGAGTCGCACGAAGCTTTGAGAGTTAATAAGAGACTCTCTCTCTAGAAATCACTTCAACAGCATATAGGCACAAAACTCAGTTGTTTTTCCAACAGCACCAACAGCACCGAGCTCTTTCAAATGAGCTCCTATTTATAGGTAAGGTCGGCTCCTTCTCCAACGGTCATATTTTCCTTAAAGTTCGGAGGGACCTGTACACGTGTCACTTAGACAATGGTTAGTTTATAACAAAATGGACGACATCGTTTTATAACAAAGTAAGTGTAACAGAATGCACGACATCGTTTTAAACTCTAACAAAAAAAGGTTCGGAATAGAATCTTCGGAGTGAAAGTACGGAGTGAGTAAATTCAGAGAGTATAAAACAATGATAATCAGATTCTGTTTAATAGGAGAATTCGGAATGAGAATTCGGAGTAGGAATTCGGAATAGGAATTCGTCATCAGAAATCGTAATGAGAATTCATCATCAGAATTCGTAATGAGAATTTATCATCAGAATTCGTAATGAGAATTCGTCATCAGAATTCGTAATAAGAATTCTTTATCAGAATTCGTAATGAGAATTCGGAATGAGATTTCTTCATTAGAATTCGTAATGAGAATTCTTAATTGGAATTCGTAATGAGAATTCTTTATTGGAATTCGTTATGAGAATTCTTCTTCAGAATTCGTAATGAGAATTCGGAATGGGATTTCTTCATTAGAATTCGTAATGAGAATTCTTCTTCAGAACTCGTATCCTGAATCTGGAATAGAACTAAGTCAGAATTCATATCCGGAATTCGGAATGAAACTTCCTTATAGTCCTTGTCCAGAACCGAATCTTAAAACAGAATGCTTTTTATCAGTTTTAATGATTCCGAGAAAATGAATCCGAATTTCATACTTAAGAAAAATATTAATGAAAATATGATAAGGATAAATTTTTCTTATAAAAGCGATTTTCCTTAAGAAAGCATTTTTCCTTATAAAAGCAATTTTCCTTAAGAAAGCATTTTCCTTACAAAAGCAATTTTCCTTAAAGATAAGGTGTTTGTGATTTTCAAAACAAGAAGGAATGCAAAAGTCATAAGGAAAACCTTATTGACTCAACAATCTCCCCCTTTTTGGAAAGCACAAACATCCTTACGAAAAAGCTATTCTAAGAAGAAAGAAACACATTAAAGCTTATCTCCCTTGGTTTAAGAATATAGATGAATACGACTAACTCCCCCTTAGGCTTTGAAACTCTAAGGATCGTATTCATATTTCCGGAGTGATGTTTCTTTAAGAAAAACTCCCCCTTAAACAAACTCTTATTAGAGTTCTTTTTCCTTGGGTATTTTCCTTTCTCCCCCTTTGAAAAACTCTTATTAGATTTCCTCTTTTTCTTAAGGATCTTTTCCTTCTCCCCCTTTGTGATTTTCAAAAAGAATTTGGAGGGAATGGAAAAAATAACAAAGTACCTGAAAAGATTAGTAACGACAGCAATAGAAACAACAAGCACAATTTTCATTATAATTGAAATGGCAGCAACAAAAAAAAATTACAACAAAAAGATCGGATTGGTCATTTTGGATCTTTCTCCTTCGACATGAGCCCCTTGAGAATTGTCTTGATCTTCTTGAGGTCTTTGTGATCTTCCTCTTCTTGCTTTTCCAGGGCAACTATTCTTGCTGACTGAGCTTCAATTATTTCTTCCTGAGCCTTCAACTTTTCTTCCTGAGCTTCCATTTTCTCTTCCTGAGACTTTATCCTTTCTAGAAAGTTGATCCGATGATTTCTTTCAAATTTCCAACTTTGATTAACAGAGTTGAGCTTTCCATTCAGATCTCTTACTTCCTGACTCCGAATGTTCTTTTCCTCTGTCAATTTCTCATCGAATGAGGCAGTCATCTCATGAAACTTCTTGTCCTCGGTTTGAAATGCATCCTTAACATTCTCCTGAAACTCATCCAGCAACCTCATCTCTTCCACATTCTTCTTCGACCAGCTAGTCATCCTTTTGCATGATCTTTTATGGGCTTCGTAACCAATAAAGAAATTTTTGAACTGGGCTTCTATCTCAACACATTTATCCATAACCATGGATACGGAATCAGTTTTCTGATTTAGCGTATGTTGGAGCATCTAGCACCGAGAGTCAATACTGGAGAAGGTCGGAATGGTTCCCACCAACTTCTTCAAGGATTGAACAACAAAATCGTGCCCCAACGATGATGATTCCGAATCTGACAACTTGCTCGGAGAGTTTTCTTCTTCAATAAGCTCCAACTTCCTTTTAGAAGAGCAACCAGCTTCCTTCCTCATACTCTTTTCAGAACTCGGGGTATCAGCAAGAATTTGCTTTCCCTTTTGTTTTTCCGGAATTGAAACCTGTTCCGGAGATCTGTTCTCACTATCAGAGACTTGAACAATTTTATCTTCCTCATCAGCAACTTCTTGAACATTGGCTTCCACGTTTCCCATCTGAGTAGCATCAAGTAAAATATGTTCTTGACAAGTAACTTCTTCTTCTCCCTTTTCTTCTTCCATTGCAGGAGTAGCAAGCTTTGAAGATTGAGCTTCAGATGTTCGGAGCGAGAGGTGTTCTGAAGGAGTTCCCTTATATTCATCTACTTGTTTGAGAACATCTCCTGTCTCACCACTTCCTTCAGCCGCTTCTTCAACCTCTTCCACTTGCTCTACTTCCTCAGTAGCAACAGCCTCTTCCGGAGTAACAAGATTTCTTCCTGGAGTCTCAGGTAGAGATTGCAGAGAAAAAGGTCTCGGAACGGGAATGGTTGCTGAAACCATTTCATTAAACTTCAACAAAGCTTGCACAGCCTCAGCTTCTGACAACTTCTTCTTCAGCTTCTTTTCCTTAGCTTGCTTCTCAAGCTCATCAGCAGCCTTTTCTTTCAGAGCCTTAGCCTCTGAAGGATCCAATCCGAACTGCGGATCTCCTTCCTTCCTCTTCTCCTTGTCAGCTCTCCACTTCGCTGCAACCTCATCAGTATAGGTTTTCTTCTTTTTGGACTTAGGAGGTGCGGAATGGACTTCCTTAGACTTAGGTTCCTCAGCATCGCCTACCACTTCTTTCTGCTTCCTCTTCCTTGCCGGCTTGGATGATTCCGGATCAGTCACTTTCAGAGTCACTTTACTTGAGGAGGTAGATCAATGAACTTCCCTGACTCCTTGTTAAAAGCTATATTCATCCTTTTAAGAGTTGCATCACTGAGCAACATGATCTTGCAAACTTTCGGCTTAGAACTTCAGGCAACCTTGAAGGATTTTAGGCACCGAACTATCAGCTTCGACAATATTTCCGGGTACATTACTATCTGAGCTCTCAGATTTCCCTTCTTCAAGTTCTCAATATTAAGAAGGATATGCTTCATCAGGTTGAACTTCCTTAGATTTATCAGGAAATCCAAGATGTATATCTCACTCTTCTTCAAGCCCTTGCACCCATAACTCCAGAATCCGGAAGTTTGTAGAAAGAGTTGCAATTTTCGGAGCCTTATCATCATCTAATCCGAGAATTTCTAAGGCTTTCTCCTGGTTGAAACTACCCAAGGAGTCTGGCAGAACGTGCGAGATAAACTCAGCTTCACCTTCATAACTCAACCCTACTAAGCTTGCAGCCTTGGTGTAAGATAGCTTATATGTCTTGCCATATGATTTGAAGGAGAACTTCTCTCTATTATCTTCCATGAAGAAAGAAACTGACTCATAAAACTCGACAAGCAAGTCAGAGTAAACTTCATCTTGGTTGCTGGTTTTTGATACCGCAACATCTTCCCAGCCATTCAGCTTGATATTCTTTGATATAATAGAATCATAGTTGCTGAAGAAATTCGGATGCACTAACCGTTCTCTGTAGACTAACCACTGTGAAATGGGCTTAGTTGAAGACGTTTCTTGAGAAGCTAACTCTACAGACATTCGGATTAGAAGTCTCTAAGAAGTTCGGAACAGAGAAGGCTGAAGTTCGGAATAGCCTTAAATCAGAGAGTCAGAGCTTCAGCCCGCAAAATCTTGAAATCGATGTGGGACTCAAAAAATAGGGTCCCCTTTATATAGGTAATGGGATGACGGTTCAACTTCCTCGGTTGATCTAACGGTTTAGAATGATCTGAGATCTGATCTAACGGTTGAAAGCTTGAATCCGATCTTTTTGAGGTTTTACTAAAACAAAGATTTAAGAAAACTATAATCTGAAAACAAACTATAAGAAATTGCCAGCAAGTAAAATATGATTACGAAAACTTCAGCAAGGAAATCATACCTTTCGGATTAGCTTAGGAAAGTTATTCGTAATGGGTAATATAAAGACGACTACGAAAAAGTTAATACAAAAAACTAAATACGAAAAACTCAATACGAAAAAGTAAATACGAAAAACTCAATACGAAAAACTCAATACGAAAAACTCAATACGAAAAAATAAAATATGAAAAACAAAACTTGGTACGAAAATCTGGTTATGAAAGTCCCAGTACGAAAGTTGTCCATTCCGGAAATTTTCAATACGAATACTTTCATTCCAGAAGTATTCTGTACGAAAATATCCATTCTGGAAAATGGTAGTTCCGAAAGTTCCATTCCGGAAATTTTCGTTCCGAAAAATTCGAAAACAAATTTTGAAAAAACTTTGTTAAATAAACAAACAAATGTACTCCCCCTATGAAAAGGAGTTTATTACTGTAAGGAGATTTTTCAACAGAAAGTTAATTAAGGAAGATTACCTTACAGTTATCATTCCTAACTTCTGTTTAATATATTCAAATCTATCAGAAGGCAAGGATTTTGTGAAAATATCAGCAAGTTGATCTTGCGTTCTGATAAACTGAAGAATAACATCTCCTTTAAGTGTGTGATCCCTAAGAAAGTGATGCCTAATATCTATGTGTTTTGCACGAGAGTGATGTGCAGGGTTTTTACTTAGGGCAATGGCACTTGTGTTATCACACAAAATTTGAGTTTTAGAAAAACTCAGGCCATAGTCTGTGAGTGTGTGTTGCATCCACAACACTTGTGCACAACAACTTCCAGCTGCTACATATTCAGCTTCAGCAGTGGAGAGTGCAACAGAATGTTGCTTCTTGCATGACCAAGAAACTAATGAATCTCCTAAGAAATGACAAGTTCCGGATGTACTTTTCCTATCCATTCTACATCCACCAAAGTCAGCATCAGAAAAGCTTTTTAGAACAAAATCATTTCCAGAAGTATAAAATAATCCTAGATCCATGGTTTCCTTAAGGTAGCGAAAAATTCTTTTTTACTGCCTTTAAGTGAGATTCCTTAGGATTGGATTGATATCTTGCACATAATCATACTGAAAACATTAAGTCTGGTCGACTAGCTGTTAAGTAAAGTAGACTTCCAATCATACCTCTAAAAGATGTTTGATCTACTGGTTTCCCAGCTTCATCAAGATCTAAAGAGTTTGAGGTACCAATGGGAGTACTTATACTCTTATTGTTGTCATAACCATACTTTTTAAGAAGATCTTTAATATACTTATGTTGAGATATGTAGGTTCCTTCTGGTTTTTGAGAAATTTGAAAACCAAGGAAAAATGTTAACTCACCCATCATACTCATTTCAAACTCAGATTTCATTAGACTAGCAAAGGAGTCAGTCAAAGATTGCTGAGTTGAACCAAATATAATGTCATCAACATAAATTTGAACAATCAAAACATTTTTCTTATCTTTCTTTATAAAAAGAGTTGGATCTGCATTTCCCTTAACATAGTTATTTTGAAGCAAAAATCCAGTGAGTCTATCATACCATGCTCGTGGGGCTTGTTTAAGGCCATACAAAGCTTTGGTAAGTCTAAAAACATGATCAGGATGTTTTGTATCTTCAAATCCAGGAGGTTGTTCAACAAAAACATCCTCTTGAACATAACCGTTAAGAAAATCACATTTCACATCCATTTGAAATAGTTTGAAATTAAAGAATGTTGCAAAGGCAAGTAGAATACGGATAGATTCAAGTATAGCTACTGGAGCATAGGTTTCTTCATAGTCTATTCCTTCTTGCTGATTATAGCCTTTAGCAACAAGTCTAGCCTTATTTCTAACAATGACTCCATTTTCATCACATTTATTTCTGAAGACCCACTTTACTCCAATAACAGAAGTTTCCTTAGGTCTCTCAACCAAGGTCCAGACTTTATTCCTTTCGAATTCATTTAGTTCATCTTGCATTGCTTTTGATCCAATCATCATCACCTAAAGCTTCATCAGTGCTTTTAGGTTCTAATTGGGAAAGAAATGCTAGATGTTCTACTTCATTTCTTAAGGAACTTCTGGTCCTTACAGGTTGATTTACATCACCAATGATACTATCACTGGGATGATTCTTAAGAAACATCTGATTTGGGTTTTGTAAAACCTGTTCATCAACATAGGGTAGAAAGTCTTCTGGGGTAAATGTTTCAGAAGTATCTTCTTGAACAATTTCCTTATCAGAAGGTTCTTCTATCAAAGGTTGATAATCAGTTTTTGAAAACACATCCGAAGATGTAGGTTGGGAGATTTTAAAAACAAAAGGGTCTGATTCATCAGATTTTACATGTACTGTTTCCTCAACAGTGCAAGTATTTTTATTAAAAACTCTATAAGCCTTAGAGGTTGTGGAATATCCTAAGAAAATTCCTTCATCTGATTTTGGTGCGAATTTATGTAAGTTATCTTTAGTATTCAAGATGAATACTTTGCAGCCAAAAACCTTGAAGTAGGAAAGTCTAGGTTTTCTACCATTCCATAACTCATAAGGAGTTTTATTAAGATAAGGTCTAATCAAAACTCGATTTATAGTATAACAAGCAGTACTTACAGCTTCAGCCCAGAAATGTCTAGCAATAGAATATTCACTCAACATGGTTCTAGTTATTTCTTGAAGAATTCTATTTCTTCTTTCAACTACACCATTCTGTTGAGGAGTTCTAGGTGCTGAAAAGTTGTGAGTAATACCTTTCTTACTACAAAAAGTTTCAAAATCTGAATTTTGAAATTCTCCTCCATGATCACTATGAATAGTTTTCAATGGAAGTTTTTTCTCATTTTTAACTTGAGCTCTAAAACTTTTGAAATAGGAAAAAGCTTCAGATTTCCTTGCTAGAAAATAGACCCAAGTAAATCTAGTGTAATCATCAACTAGAACAAACACATAGTATTTGCCTCCAATGCTTCCGGTTTGTGTTGGACCAAAAAGATCCATATGCACCAACTGTAATGCATCGGTTGTTGAGACTTCACTGATTGACTTAAAACTAGATTTATGTTGCTTGCCATACTGACAAGGATCACAAACTTTAGAAGAATCAAATCTAAGCTCCGGTAGATCCTTAACAAGTTTCTTCTTAGAGAGTTTACATAGGTTTCTAAGATTACAGTGTCCTAATCTTCTATGCCATAACCAAGAGTGATCTTCCATTGCACTTAGGCAAGGTAAATCTTGGATTCTTAGGTCTTCTAAGTTTAAGGTGTAAACATTCTCTTGTCTATTGGCTGAGAGAATAAACTCTTCCTTGGAATTGTGAACTAAGCATTTATCATTCCAAAAATTCACAAGGTAACCTTCATCACATAACTGACTTATGCTAATGAGGTTGTGCTTAAGACCTTTAACAAAAAGAACATTTGAAATCAAAGTTTTACCTAAAAGAACTATATTACCAATACCAACAATCTCTCCCTTAGCATTGTCTCCGAAAGTTACCTTTCCTCCTTTCGTTTTGATAATCTTTTCAAAAAAGCTTTTGTTACCAGTCATATGCCGGGAACATCCACTATCCATGTACCAAATATTGTTGCTGGAACTTTCTTTATTTTCCTGAAATTAAGAACAAAGTTAGACTTTCGGAATCCAAACATGTTTGGATCCGAGACTTCCAGACAATAAAATTTTTGGTACCCACATTTTCTTAGAAAAATAAGCTTTATGAAAACCTAAGGATTGGGTTTTGTTTAAGGAACAATTTCTTGCCCAGTGACCACCACATTGACACTTAGTACAAAATGGGGCACTTTGAGGAACAAAATAACTGTTGCTGAAAACAGGTTTTGCATGGGTATAACCAAATCCGGATTTATTTCTTAAAGGTCATATTTGAGAATACATCTTATCAAAATTTTCCTTACCATGGGTAAAGTTTGATAAACACTTCTTTAAGGAAAAAATTTCAGACTTGAGTTTTACAACCAAGTTTTTATCCTCAAAATCATTAGTTTTAGAACTAGAGTTAAGCTCGAAAACACTTTTATTAGAAATTACTTTTTCTAACTCTTTAGAAAGTTTATTCTTCTCAGAACTTACTTCCTCAAGATTTTTTGAAATATTTTCAAAATCAGCATTTTTCTTATCAAGATCTTTAGAAAGATCTGATATCTCTTTAGTAAGAATAGAATTCCTAGAATTTTCCTTATCTAGTTTCTTGTTGAGTTTGGAATTCTCAATCTCAAGAAGTTCAGCAAACCTAGAGACTTCTTCAAAAGTAGGTAAAATATTTTCCTCATCAGAAGATGATTCTTCATCAGAAGAGTTATAATACTTACTATTATTAGAATTTAAGGAAACATTAGTCAATGATTCAGCATTTCGTACCTTAGCCATAAGACAATGATTTTCAATGGGTAATCTGGCTATAAGACCAAGATTCTTCTGTCCTGAAGATTCATAATCAGAAGATTAATCTGAAGAGTCACCACCACTGGCACTCCAGGTGTCATTAGCTTTCAAAACTTTCTTAGCTTTGGATTTGTAATACTTCTTCCTATTCTTGTCTGAATGCCTTTCCTTCCTTTCTTTCTTTCTGAGCATAGGGCAATCTGGTCTAATATGTCCAGCTCTTTTACATTCATAACAAGTAACTTCTCCATCTTTCTTATCTTTCCTATCCTTCTTCTTATACTTGGATTGAAAGTTTCTCTGTCCAGCTATCTTGTTCATCCTTCGAGCAAGATTGGCTAATTCATTTTCTGAAACATCACTTTCACTAGATTCGGATTGGAAGATGACTTTCTTCGATTTGGATCTGGTTACTCTCTCAGGAGTCTTAGCTTTCATCTAATTAGAAGTTGTAGTAAAAGCAACAGTACCACTTCCATTCTTCTTCTTGATGTTGTCAGCATCTCTCTTCATTCTGGTCTCATGTTGTAGAAGAGTTCCAAATAATTCATCAAGAGTAATTTGAGTAACCTTCCTGTTCTCATCTATAGCTATTCTCTTGGATTCCCACTCATTGGGCATAATATCGATTATCTTGTCCACAAGAGCTTCATCATCTAAACCTTTCTCTCCCATAGATTGTAGACTGTTGACGATAGTCATAAACCTCTGTTTAACTTTACAGATAGGTTCTCCATAAGGAAAATTGAAGCCATGATATTCAGCTCTAAGCATAGCTCTTCTTGTCTCAATCACCTTAGAAGTCCCAAAGTGTGTAACCTCTAACTTCTTCCATATACAGTTAGCTGCTTCACAAGATGAAATTTGGCTATATATATTTCTAGTCATTGAACATAATAAAGTATTGCGTACCTTGTAGTTGAGTTGATATTCTTGCTTCTCCTGGTTAGTAAAGGTTCTGACTTCCTTGTCAGGAATTTTATAATCACCAGTAAGCATGACAAAGTTATCTACCCCAGTATTGATAACAAAAGTCTTCATACGATCTCTCCAGTATTCATAATCATTACCATCAAAGATAGGTGGCCTTGTAGGATTCAGATTGTCAATAGATCCAACATTAATTCCTGCCATACTTGAAAATAACTTGGATACAAACTTGTTAGTAGCTTAGAATCGCAATCACAAAGTTCGGAATGGGAAAAGTTCGGAATGGAAAATCCGGAAAGACAAAGTTTGGAATAGAAAATTGAGCAAGAAAAACTTGTATGTGAGTACAAGTATTTCAGTAACAAAGCTCTGATACCAAATGTAAGAATGGTATAGAGTAAGAGGTTTCCAACCTCTGATACCAATTGTAGGATCGAAATATAATATGAGATGCTCATTATACAAGAGGGGGGGTGAATTGTATACTTTAAAAATTCCTTTGGAACCTTTAAAGTTAGTTATGAACAACTAGAGTTTCCTTAAGAAAAGGAAAGGGCTAAGTTTAACAAAGTTAAACTAAGTAAATTCACAATACCTCTAACACCAAACTAAACTTGGAAAGAGATTCCAAAAGTAGGTTCCGGAAATATGGTTCCGGAAAGTGAAACTTAACAAAAGTTACAATATGAGATTCTACCTTAAAGCGTATAGAATCTAAACTAATCAGAGTAAGTAAGGAAGTATAAGAAAATTATACTTTCCTTAAGATACAAATTTACAGCGGAATAAAGACAAGTAGTAAAACTACTAGTAACAAGATAATAGTCTTTTAACCCAAAGAGAAGGGTATCCAACAACCTTGGATAAAGGTCCCTTGATTTATACTTTCAAGCAAGTCTGTCTTACCCACACCAGGGTAAGCCCTCGATACGAAGATCGGTGTCTCTGTTTTGCTATCCCCGCAAGCCCTCAACTTCAAGGTAGTTGGCAACCTCTGTCTTTCTCAGCAAGAAAGCCCTCGATCTTTAAGGTAGTCGGCACCTCTGTCTTTCTCAGCAAGAAATCCCTCGATCTTTAAGGTAGTCGGCACCTCTGTCTTCCTATCCCCGGAAGCCCTCGAATGTAATCACCAACATTCGGAGTCGCACGAAGCTTTGAGAGTTAATAAGAGACTCTCTCTCTAGAAATCACTTCAACAGCATGTAGGCACAAAACTCAGTTGTTTTTCCAACAGCACCAACAGCACCGAGCTCTTTCAAATGAGCTCCTATTTATAGGTAAGGTCGGCTCCTTCTCCAACGGTCATATTTTCCTTAAAGTTCGGAGGGACCTGTACACGTGTCACTTAGACAATGGTTAGTTTATAACAAAATGGACGACATCGTTTTATAACAAAGTAAGTGTAACAGAATGCATGACATCGTTTTAAACTCTAACAAAAAAAGGTTCGGAATAGAAACTTCGGAGTGAAAGTTCGGAGTGAGTAAATTCAGAGTGTATAAAACAATGATAATCAGATTCTGTTTAATAGGAGAATTCGGAATGAGAATTCAGAGTAGGAATTCAGAATAGGAATTCGTCATCAGAAATCGTAATGAGAATTCATCATCAGAATTCGTAATGAGAATTTATAATCAGAATTCGTAATGAGAATTCGTCATCAGAATTCGTAATAAGAATTCTTTATCAGAATTCGTAATGAGAATTCGGAATGAGATTTCTTCATTAGAATTTGTAATGAGAATTCTTAATTGGAATTCGTAATGAGAATTCTTTATTGGAATTCGTTATGAGAATTCTTCTTCAGAATTCGTAATGAGAATTCGGAATGGGATTTCTTCATTAGAATTCGTAATGAGAATTCTTCTTCAGAACTCGTATCCTGAATCTGGAATAGAACTAAGTCAGAATTCATATCCGGAATTCGGAATGAAACTTCCTTATAGTTCTTGTCCAGAACCGAATGCGTTTGCTTGGTTTTTTTATGTCATTAGTGTTGTTTTCCAAAGTTTATGTCAATTTGAAACTAATATCAGACACTTTTAGTCATACCGGTCACAGCGTGCGTCGGATTGAGGTGTGGTCGATTCGTACATGTCACAAATGACATGTGGATCATTTTCCTAAAGTATCAAAACAATCTGAACGCGTTTTCTCAGTTTGGTGTATGTCATTGGTGTTGTTTTCCAAAGTTTATCTCAATTTGAAACTGATATCAGACACTTTTAGCCATACCGGTCACAGCGTGCGTCGGATTGAGGTGTGGTTAATTCGTACACGTCACAAATTACTCGTGGATCGTTTTCCTAAAGTATAAAAATAATCCGAACGTGTTTTCTTGGTTTGGCGTATGTCATTGGTGTTGTTTTCCAAAGTTTATCTCAATTTTAAACTGATATCAGACACTTTTAGCCATACCGGTCACACCGTGCGTCGGATTGAGGTGTGGTCGATTCGTACACGTCACAAATGACTCGTGGATCATTTTCCTAAAGTATCAAAACAATACGAATGCATTTTCTCGGTTTGGCGTATGTCATTGTTGTTGTTTTCCAAAGTTTATCTCAATTTGAAACTGATATCAGACACTTTTAGCCATACCAGTCACAGCGTGCGTCGGATTGAGGTGTGGTTGATTCTTACACATCACAAATGACTCGTGGATCATTGTCCTAAAGTATCAAAACAATCCAAATGCGGTTTCTTGGTTTAGCATATGTCATTGGTGTTGTTTTCCAAAGTTTATCTCAATTTGAAATTGATATGAGACACTTTTAGCCATATCGGTCACACCGTGCGTCGGATTGAGGTGTGGTTGATTCGTACACGTCACAAATGACTCGTGGATCGTTGTCGTAAAGTATAAAAACAATAAGAACGCGTTTCCTTGGTTTGGCGTATGTCATTGGTGTTGTTTTCCAAAGTTTATCTCAATTTGAAACTGATATCCGACACTTTTAGCCATATCGGTCACACCGTGCATCGGATTGAGGTGCGGTCAATTCGTACACGTCAAAACTGACTCGTGGATTGTTGTACTAAGGTATAAAAACAATCCGAACGTGTTTCCTTGGTTTTTTGTATGTCATTGGTGTTGTTTTCCAAAGTTTATCTCAATTTGAAACTGATATGAGACACTTTTAGACATACTGGTCACACCGTGCGTCGGATTGAGGTGCAGTCGATTCGTACACATCACAAATGACTCGTGGATTGTTGTACTAAAGTATCAAAACAATCCGAATTCATTTTCTCAGTTTTCCGTATGTCATTGCTGTTGTTTTCCAAAGTTTATCTCAATTTGAAACTGATATGAGACACTTTTAGCCATACCGGTCACATCGTGCGTCAGATTAAGGTGCGGTCGATTCGTACACGTCACAAATGACTCGTGGATCGTTGTCCTAAAGTATAAAAACAATCTAAATGTGTTTCCTCGGTTTGGCGTATGTCATTGGTGTTGTTTTCCAAAGTTTATATCAATTTGAAACTGATATCAGACACTTTTAGCCATACCGGTCACACCGTGTGTCGGATTGAGGTGCGGTCAATTCGTACACGTCACAAATGACTCTTGGATCATTTTCCTAAAGTATCAAAACAATCTGAATGCGTTTGCTTGGTTTTCCGTATGTCATTGGTTTTGTTTTCCAAAGTTTATCTCAATTTGAAATTGATATCAGACACTTTTAGCCATACCGGTCACACAGTACGTCGGATTGAGGTGCGGTCGATTCGTACACATCAAAAATTACTCGTGGATCATTTTCCTAAAGTATCAAAACAATCCGAATGCGTTTTCGCAGTTTGGCGTATGTCATTGGTGTTGTTTTCCAAAGATTATCTCAATTTGAAACTAATATCTGACACTTTTAGCCATACCGGTCACACCGTGCATCGGATTGAGGTGCGGTCCATTCGTACATGTCGCAAATTACTCTTGGATCATTGTCCTAAAGTATCAAAACAATCCGAATGCGTTTGATCGGTTTTCCGTATGTCACTGGTGTTGTTTTCCAAAGTTTATCTCAATTTGAAACTAATATCAGACACTTTTAGCCATACCGGTCACACCGTGAGTCGGATTGAGGTGCGGTCGATTCTTACACGTCACAAATGACTCGTGAATCATTGTCATAAAGTATCCAAACAATCAGAACGCATTTTCTCAATTTGGCGTATGTCATTAGTGTTGTTTTCCAAAGTTTATCTCAATTTGAAACTGATATCAGACACTTTTAGCCATACCGGTCACACCGTGTGTCGGATTGATGTGAGGTCGATTCTTACACGACACAAATGGCTCATGGATCGTTATCCTAAAGTATCAAAACAATCAGAATTCGTTTTCTTGGTTTTCCGTATGTCATTGGTGTTGTTTTCCAAAGTTTATCTCAATTTGAAACTGATATCAGACACTTTTAGCCATACCGGTCACACCGTGCGTCGGATTGAGGTTCGGTCGACTCGTACATGTCAAAAATGACTCGTGGATCATTTTCTTAAAGTATCAAAACAATACGAATGTGTTTTCTCGGTTTTCTGTATGTCATTGGTGTTGTTTTCCAAAGTTTATCTCAATTTGAAACAGATATCAGACACTTTTAGCTATACCGGTCACACCGTGCGTCGGATTGAGGTGCAGTCGATTCATACACGTTAAAACTGAATCTTGTATCATTGTCCTAAAGTATCAAAACAATCCGAACGTGTTTCCTCATTTTGGCGTATGTCATTTGTGTTGTTTTCCAAAGTTTATCTCAATTTGAAACTGATATCAGACACTTTTAGTCATACCGGTCACACCGTGCATCGGATTGAGGTGTGGTCGATTCGTACATGTCACAAATGACTCTTGGATAATTTTCCTATAGTATCAAAACAATCCGAATGCATTTCCTCGGTTTGGTGTATGTCATTGGTGTTTTTTTCCAAAGTTTATCTCAATTTGAAACTGATATCAGACACTTTTAGCCATACCGGTCACACCGTGCGTCAGATTTAGGTGCAGTCAATTCTTACACATCACAAATGACTCGTGGATCATTGTACTAAAGTATCAAAACAATCCGAATGCGTTTGCTCGATTTGCCGTATGTCATTGGTGTTGTTTTCCAAAGTTTATCTCAATTTGAAACTGATATCAGACACTTTTAGCCATAACGGTCACACCATGCGTCAGATTGAGGTGCAGTTCATTTGTACACGTCAAAAATGACTCGTGGATCGTTTTCCTAAAGTATCAAAATAATCCGAACGTGTTTCCTTGGTTTGGGGTATGTCATTGGTGTTGTTTTCAAAAGTTTATGTCATTTTCAAACTAAGTAGTAGGAATTCACTAATCTAAGGATATGAAACATAAGAAAGGGAGATCATAGATTCTCAATAAGTGTAAAGGGAGATATCAATGACCATATAATGATAACATAAGTATTATGAATTCACCTTCATTGTCCTATTTGTTTACATTCTTCCATCAGGTACGATGCCCATTCGTTTCAAAAGACATTTATATCATCTTCTGAATAGGAGTTTTTGCGACAGTCATAGTAGTACTGAAAAAATATAAATACAAAAATGATTAATAATTATTTTAAATAAAGTAGTAATTATTTTCAAAAATACCTCTTGAGGGATGCTAGTTTGTTCATGAAATATGATCTCTTTCAAAAATTTACAAACATAATAACCGCAGTCCTTGTCATTTGTTTGTTTCGGACACTGAAGAAACATCGAGAAAAATAAGTAATTTGTTTTGATATTTATTTGGATAGTGAAATATAATTATATACACCCAAATACTTCTCAATTTGTAGATCTTGTGGGCATTGTCGTCCTTATGCCCTGGATTCATCCCAGCCTTTAGACGATATTCATACACCACCCTATCATAAAAAAATCCTCATTAAAAGATAATATACATTATATAACTAGATATTTTTTTCCAAAATGTTGGATATAGTGTATTAAAAATTGAAAATTGCCATCATTTGTGGTTGGTTAGTTGGATATCCATGCAGTGAATCCAGAAAATAAATCTTTGGAGTATCTAAATTGACTACAATGAGCATCCAATGTTCCCTAAAAACACAAAAAGAAATAAGTACTGATAGAAATGAAAATATAATTTATATGATTAAAATGTAGAGTTTTACCCTTGCATTGTTGGTATTAAAAAGAGCCTGTCAGTCGTAATTCTTCTTTGAAACGTTCTGAGCAGATTTGACATCAATTAAGCCTAAAAATTAGAATCTATTTCTGTTCGTTGTGTAGAAATGGTGTGAGGACTAACGAGTCCAAATTTGTATTCATGGGAAAATCCCTTCAATTGTTTTTCATATATACGCCTATGAAAAATATGAGATGTATTTATCTATAATTATCAAAGTATATCAGCTTCTGTAAAATCAAATCATGAAAACATACCTCATGTATACATTTATAACTGAGGCGCCTAGCCAGTCGTATGTGATGATCTCAGAAAAAGCATCTGAACTAACGAAATCTATTGTTTCCTCTCCATAAATATCTTTTTCCCAAACAATTTTATGACTCTTTACATCTTTCATTTTCGTATCCACATGAGCTTGTAATGATATTAAATGTGGATATAGAACGGGCGGGGTGAACGCGCTCTCAGTAGATTGTTTTGATCGGTTGGTTGATCCAATGTTGGAGCCGCTCTTTTGTTTTAGCTTCTCCATTTTATCCTTCTGTAATAACATTCATCAGTTCAGCCATTTTCTAATTTAATGTTAAAGGTTCTGCTTGAAAAATGAACTGGAAATGAATACCTCCTGCTCGACATGTTTTTTTACAAGATTCGACGGCCATGAAACGAATGCTCCAACAGCTTTTTCCACCGTATGAATGTCGTCGTAATCATTTTTCATGGGTAGCTCGGTGCTCGGCTCATGAGCTATGTTAATCGACACTTTGACATGACCGATTGGAAGTGGTCTGGAGTGTAGCGTGTCATTCTGCATATTGAACACCGTAGCCCTCGCTACAAGGTGATGGGTGGGAGTTGAGAGATATAAATCACAGTCATTTTCACCCTGCAGAATATCATTACATGAAAGGTATCAGTGTCTATGTGATTCACATCTCACAAAAACTAATATTATAACATTGATTACCTCGGTTAAGTCAGGTCTTTGAGGGGAATGGCTCGCCTCAAAGCTGGTGAGGGGTGGATCTTCCCGCGGGGGTTGTTCTTGAGTTGTTTGTTCTTTTCGCCTCTCATCGATCAAACTCTTTAGCATCTCTCCCTGAGTTTGGATTAGTTCTTCAAGGGTAGCTACTTTATCTCTCATTACATGCAATTCTTTAGTTTGTTCATCCTCTTGTTTCTTCTGAAAATATGTCCGGGGTGACACCCCAAAACCGACACCTCTGAAGCGGCCATACTGTTCTGGCTGTTTCAAGGCCGTTGAAAGTATGTTTTCATCCGGTGCAGGTGTTGTTGATTCCTGTGACTATGTCAAATAGAAAATATGAAAAAATAAGAAAGCATCGTTATGTAATAGTGATTTAAAGCAATACAAGTTTATATTATGTCATACTTACACATGTTTCCCACACTTTTTGTGTGTTTTCATCTATCAGTTTCCCCTCTTTATTAACACGAGCCTCCTTCCATAGCACATGGTGTGGAATGGAAGTGACTTGAGATTTTGCTTCATCAATCTGCATATAAACAGCGAAACATGTTTACACTGTTGTTTTATGTCACATAAAATTATTACAGTACTTTTAAAATACATACCAATTGTTTTTCAATTGAAGCGTACCCCAACCTTGCTTTACGGTAGGGGTACGCTGGTTTTGCTGCCCGTTCTTTATTTTCAGCACTCAGTTGCTATTTCATAAATAAAAACCTATCAATCAATGTGATGAATACAAGAAACGTTACACAACGTGTAACCAAACACAATGTACCTGGAAATTCTGTTCCGCATGACGGTTGCAAAACGCATCCCACGTTCCTTGGGATATCAAGTGTGCATAAAGAGGAGGCGGGTGCGACTTGATTTTCCCTTCGGCATCTTTCAGATGATGTTTCGTTAAAATGGTGTGAAAGCCTCTATGAATCCTTCCTGCCAGTCTGAAAACATATTCTTTGTGTGAAACATCTACTATAAATGCACTCTTCAAGAGATGATGAAGGGTTAGTCAATATTTCAATATTTTATTTTATTTTAATAAATTAAATAGATGATATCATAATGTTACCGTAATCTCTTCCCACATTAATGTTTTCAACCTGCTGACAACATGGTGCCACGACTCTACGTCAATCGGCACGCGTTGTCGAGTGACGATTCCAATGTAGCTACTAAACATGGATTTGTTGGGGTTTACATGCTGGCATAGCTTATTCCATCCCACCTCATATTTGATGCCTTTTGCTTTTTCCTTAAGGATTTTTGCTAAAACTGTCAAACTACGGCACACCTGTTTCTTTTGTGTCGTTGGGGTTTCATCGCCTACCATTTCCTCAGTTTCTGCATCATCATTATGTTTCTCTGAAGCACTAGCATCGGCACTGACACCAGCTGCAACAGGTTGAGAGACATGTTGTACGTCAGCAGTGGGACCAGCTGCAATAGGTTGAGAGACTTGTTGTCTCTCAGCAGTGGGACCAACTGCAACAGGTTGAGAGACCTGTTTTCTCTCATTAGTGGGACCAGCTGCAACAGGTTGAGAGACGTGTTGTGTCTCGGGATTGGGTGCATCAGTAGGTGAAGAAGTCATTATCTGCAGAACTGGTTTAAAATTTAATTTAGATCACATAAAAGCAGTAGCAAACAGATAATAACATAATGTAACACAATCTATGTTACAATAAAAATCAATAACCTGATTATTGAACTCCCTTTTTTTAAAAATACTAAAGGGATTTGACCCCTCTATCAAATATCCATATCCCTTCATTGTGGTCTCCTCTGACATACAAAAAGTCGTCTACATTGGGACCACTGCAAAATGATTGCGAAGTCCTAATGAAAGGGTCATCTTCCGTTGAATTTTCATCTGACCCTTTAGCTGTTTTGGTCGATAACAGAACAATTGACCAGTTTCGTTTTGCGGGATCTGGAACATAAAATACTTGCACTTCCTATGATGCCATTATAAATGGTTCGTCTTTCTCCCCTTCCTTACTGAAATCAACTTTCACGAATCTCAAATCATCTATTTTAATAGCACTCCTATTGTCAACCCACATGCATTGAAATATCGGAACATGAAACTCCGTATAATCCAACTCCCATATTTGTTTGATGATGCCAAAGTATGACATATTCGCATAAATTGGATTTCTGTCCTTAGCACCGGAAACATGCATCTCTTCAGCCACAAGTGTAACCCCACTATTCTGCATGGTACTGTCTTCATCATGTTTATTAGTATAAAATGTATAACCATTAACTACATAAGCATTGTAAGATAATGCATACACACTTGGTCCTCCGGCTAGCCATCAAAGTCGTTCCGAAATTGACTTTGTATTTTCATCTGACTTCTTAAAAATATGATCTCGAAACCATCCTATAAATTGTCGATTATGTGTATATGATATCCATTTTTCATCCCTTGATGGATTCAAATGCCTAAGAATTTTTTTGTGGATTTCAACATATGGGTCAACGTCGAAACTGTTATGCAAAACATAAAGGTGGGCCTGCTCCCGATCTATAATATTGATTGTGACAACCTTTCTTCCAGAAATTCCTTCACCCTCAAGTCGCCTAGTGTGACGAGATTTCGGTAAGCCAATGCTTTCCACACCATACAAGTATTCGGTACAGAATTCAACGGCTTCCTCAACAATATATCGCTCTGCAATACAACCATCTGGCTGACTTTGATTTTTGACATACCCTTTCAAAATAATCATATACCATTCAATGGGGTACATCCATCTGTAATGTACATGACCACATAGTCGAATCTCTCTCACTAAGTGGACCATAAAATGAACCATCATATCAAAAAATGAAGGCGGGAAGAACATTTATAATTCACATAATATGACAGCAATTTCGTTTTCCATAGCTGGCAATTTTGTCGGGTCTATAACTTTGCTGCATATAGCCTTGAAGAAGAAACACAGTTTCATTAATTTATGGTGGACATTCTTGGGTAAAATGCAACGTAAAGCAATTGGAATGAGATTTTTCATCAAAACATGACAGTCATGTGATTTCAGACCTTTTTACTTCATGTCGCTCATTGACACAAGGTTACTGATATTTGATGAATACCCCTCTAGAACCTTTACGTCATTCAAGAAGTTGCAAAACTGATATCTCTCCTGCCTGGAAAGAGTGTAAGCAGCAGGAGGAAGTAATGTTCATTTTTCACCCTTCGCTGGTGCCAACTCTTCTCGTATTCCCATCTCAACCATGTCCAACCTAGCCTTAATTCCATCTTTTGTTTTTTCAGATGTATTTAACAACGTGCCGATAACACTGTCAAATACATTTTTTTCTACATGCATAACATCAATAAAATGTCTTACATACAGACAATTCTAGTATTGTAATTCAAAAATAATTGGTCTCTTTTTCCAATCGATTTTCGTAAGGTTTTTCGAAGCCGGTTTACCAAAAGTAGTGTCCACATTTTTAACTTTCTCAAACAATTGATCGCCTGTTAGTGGAGACGGTGTTGTACGTTCTTCTGAACTTCCATCGAATGATGTCTTCCAAGAACGGTACTTATGTCATCGCGGTAGAAATCTGCTATGTCCTAGAAACACAGTTTTCAATGAATGTTTCAACCTAATTGATTGTGTACCTTCTTCGCAAATGAGACAGCCTTGAGTTCCTTTAACGCTATATCCTGACAAATTTCCATAAGCAGGGAAGTCATTTATCGTCCCATACAACATGACTCTCAAATTGAAATCTTCCTTTCTGTATGCATCATTCAATGTAACACCTGAATCCCACAATAATTTCAAATCATCGATCAATGGAGCTAAATAAACATCAATATCATTACCCGATTGTTTTGGTCCTGATATAAGCATAGATAACATGATGTATTTTCGTTTCATGCATAACCACGGTGGTAAGTTATAATTTATCAACATAACCGGCCATGTACTGTGACTGTTGCTTTGAAAACCAAAAGGATTCACTCCATCTATAGATAACGCAAGATGAAGGTTTCTCGACTCATTTCCAAATTCAGGATACTCATGATCGATTCTCTTCCACTGAGGAGAGTCTGCCGGGTGACGTAGTATCCCATCTTTAATTCTTGTATCTTCATGCCATGTTAATTGTTCTGCAGTCTCCTCACTTCCATATAGGCGTCTAAACCTTAGAATGGTTGGAAAGTACCATACAACTTTAGTAGGACTGGATTCATCTTTCTTGTATCGAGAACCACCACACTTTGGGCATTCTTTAAGTGATTTATGGTCCTTGCAAAACAGTATACAGTCATTCGGGAAGGCGTGTATTCTTTCAGAGATCATACCCATAGAGCGTAGAATTCGTTTGGCATCGTATGTTCGGCTTGGGAGCTCATTGTCTTCTAGGAGCATGTCATTCAAGAGGGTAAGTAGTTTCGTAAAACTGTCGTCACTCCACCCGTTATCTGCTTTCAAATTATACAGCTTCAGTATAGCTGAAAATGCTGTATATTTAGTGAAACCAGTATACAATGGCATCTTTGCACAACTTTTTAACTTCTCAAACAATTTTGGGAAATAACGAAGTTCATCTTCGAAGGTCCTTTTCATTTTCTCAATACGATCTTCATCATCATTTACATATGTAATCACATCCTCCATACGGTCATCTTCATTTTTCATGTTTGTAATCATATCAGATGATCCATAAAATGCAGTGTCACCCCAGTCACTACCTATATTCGTTGTTTCCCCAGGTTTATTCCAACATGTATAACTTTGATCTATTCTGTGACAGATCAACTGTACTTCCAACTCATCTGGACTAATTTGTTTTGAATAATAACAGCATAAACACGGACAAAGGATTTGAGAAGAGTCACATGCATGATCTTTTGCAAACTTGATAAATTCTTTCACGCCTTCTTCATACTCTTTTTTCAACCGATTGGCATTAATCCATTCTTTATTTATATTCATCCTATTTGAAATCCATAGGATGAGTATATAGGTTAGAGGAGAAGGAATATGAGTATAATTTAGATAAAAAACAAGATACTTCAAGGAAATAATGTGACCATGAAATGACTAAGTCTAGAATGTTGTGGATCTTGAATACATTCTTTCACTGATTTGGAGAAATGACTTCTCAAACCTTTTCTGGATAACCTAGAACTCCTTCCAAGGAAATAATGTGACCATGAAACAATACTTCTTAAACAAAATATGGGGAATTTATAATATTTTAATACAGACAAAGTTCTCTAAAAACACCCAAAACAACCTCCAGATTATCAGAGTACTCCTCCTATATATTGTAATACACCAAGAAGTATTCTAAAAAAACGAAAATGGAGGTGTCTAGAAAGATATTAAAGATCTAGTTCATCAGTTCCATGAAATAGATAGAGCATTGGTGATCCCAAATGGAATTCATAAATACTTTAAATTTCCATATCGACTTTAAAAATATATCTTTTGAGCATCCTCTTCACAAACCCTCAACTGTTGGTACCCTGATCTCTAGAAAATTTTCAAAACCCAATAAAACCTTATAAGATAGTCAAACAAATCATCAATTATAGGCAATATGTAATTATTCATTACTGTCACCTGGCTATGACTACTGTAGAATGTTAAAATTAATAGGCTATGATATGACTTTATTAAAAACAGAATTGGAAAATCTCATAGTGACATGATCATATAGATAGAACCATTTCCTTAAAGATCTTCTAGCTGTTCTTTTAGCTCCTCTAAATCGGCCAGAGCCTTATGATGTGATGGAATAGAAAATGGGATCGTCCTGTGAAGCAAATAGATAGAAAACACAAACACTCATTGGGGAGGTTATCCCATGAAGTCCTCTAGAAATGATTTTGTGTACTTTTCCATGACCACTGGAATTTCACATGAAGAACACTTCTCAACAACCCCAAGGAAAACCTTGGAAAAATGACATGATATGAACCATAACATAGAAGCAACTTGTCGTACCCTCCATGGTTATAGATCAAAATCTCCATAAAAGACATGGAATCTCCTGTTAAGAGTAAGTAACTGAACCCAATGGTGATAATAGTCATCTAGTGCACTAAATCCAATAAAAAAATCCAAGACGATAATTAGGTCGGAAATGACCAGGTCCAAAACCTGGAATTCCGAAATGTCCTCCATGCCAAGTTCCATAACACAACTCTCAAAGAACATGAAACCATGACCATTTTTCCTACCCAAAAGGGTTAGGCAATACATGAAATAATTCATAAACTCTGTCTTCATACCCAAGTAATAAAAAAATATGTGAAATTAATGACTAGGATTCACCATTTTGAAATGAAACCAATACTATAGAAGAATTAAAAAAAATTCACCTCGAATTGTGGTTGGCCAAGATTATGAGTCCTCATGAATGACCTCTACTGCATTGATTTTTTCTGGATTAGACTCGTCTATGTATTATTTCCCTATTAATAATCCCCCTTTATTTTAGGATGTGATCCTACACTATTTGAGGCCTCTTATTTTAACTAAGAGCCCTTAAAAAGTGGATCCTACACCACTCCCATTATGAGCCAACTGAAAAAATCACAAGATATTCCCCGACTACCCAAATAGGTGGAACGCCCTCAGAGTCTCTGGTAAAATCGTCCATATGTTTCCCACATTTCTAATCTGATAAAAAAAATAGGTCTATTGTCCATAGAATCCACATAATCTGTTCATAAAGACTACTCAAATCCCTTTCCACTACTTCTCTAAGACTCATCGTGCTTTAGATTTTATCCTCAAAAATAACTATGGATACCACCCATTAATGGAACACCATTGAGACCAATATTTCAATTAAAATATTCCTCTCACATCAATACCTTGGGAAACACCTAAAAATAGGTTGGTAGACTTAGAAAAATAAGAACAAATCTGATATATTTCCTCAATCCCATCTCAAAATTAATATCCATAAGATAATCGTTCATGGGGAGATAAAGAGATACATGAACCAAATTATGGAATCTAGTGGCATAATCCATGACTAAATGACCACAATAATCTAGCTTTAAAAACACATAGTCATTCATCAATCTCAAGGTATCTGGGTAGAACCTCTGAAGAAATACCACTTGGAAAGTGGTAAAAGTGATATCCTCTCTATTCCTCGAAAGAATCATTGAATCGCACCACATTCAAATAAATTCTTTTAAAAAGGAACCAAAAATAACACTTTATATGTCTTAGTGGTTTTCAAAAACTCTAAGATCTACTTGATACAGTCCAACTACTCCTTAAATTACATGGTTTTCTTTTTAGTAAGGAAAAACTCTGAATTATTCTTTGAAAATTCTTCAGTGTGGTCCATAGTTCATGTCTTATAATGGATACCAATTTAACCCACGTTTTTGAAATTATAAATCATTGAATCCAAAAAAAATTGTATCAATGGGATGGTTCCTCTTTGGGGTACTCTGGTTCACACTCTCTATGCTTCTACATGGTCCTTCTATGAGGTATTGTCTACAAGAAACATGAACAACCTCCATCAAGGAAAACCCAACATCAAATCACAAAAAAAATAACTAAATTAAAACACCAAAACATAATAATAACTAAATAAATCTAATGAAGTAGTGGGAAATCATAAAAACAACCCATAGTCAGGATCAAAACATAACCACAATCCCAAACCACCCTTGGAAACTGAAGATTCAACACGAAGAATAGTTGGCCAAACACTTACCCATTCCAAACATAATTAATTCATGAAAATTCAATTTGAATCACCTTAAGGAGGAGGACCCGGTGGCGGAGGAGAAGGAGGTGTCGACAGCGGAGGCACCAGAGGCAACAGAGGCAGCACAGAGGCAGGGCGGAGGCAGGGCAGAGGCAGGACGGAGGCAGCGGAGGCAGCGGAGGAGGAGGAGGAGGAGCCCACGGTGGAGGAGGAGGCAGCGGAGTAGGCAGAGGAGGAGGAGGAGGAGGCATCGGTGGAGGAGGAGGAGGATGAGGTCGCGGACTAAGAGGAGGAGGAGGAAGTTCCGGTGGAGGAGGAGGACAACGAGGCCGCGGTGGAGGAGGAGGAGGAGGAGGAGGAGGCGGCGGGCGGAGGAGGAGGAGGTGGCGGCAGTGACGCAGAGGAGGGCTTCCGCGAGATCCTGACCAGGTGCAGGGAGTAGGAAGAGGACCCGCGGGTTTTTAACAAATCTGCGTGAGCCTTTATCAGTGCTAAAATGAAAAGTGCTGATAAATAAAACCTTTATCAGTGCTTTTTTAGCGCTGATAAATAATCCCTTTATCAGTGCTAAAAAAAGCGCTGATAAAGGGCCGGGCCTTTATCAGTGCTAACAAAAGCACTGATAAATGGTACACCTTTATCAGCGCTTCCTTTAGCGCTGATAAAGTGGACCTTTATTAGCGCTTGCTTTAGCACTGATAAAGTGGACCTTTATCAGCACTTTTGTTAGCGCTGATAAAGGCAGGCGCATGCCTTGCCCAGTTTTGTGGTAGTGATATCCCACCCATCCCACAATGTTCATTTCTAGATCTACCTGCTTGGATATCACATTCACCTTTGGTAATAAAAACTCCACCCTCTATGGATGTGAGGGTCACCCTTAAGTGATAATAATCAATGTTTTCTTGATAAGAAACTAGCCATTCCATCTTGAGTATAATGTCAAACCCTAAAATCTTGAGGAAAAAAAGATCCTATATAAAGTGACACCCACCAATCTTAATGGTGAATTCCCTAAAATATCACACATCCTCTATTCCCATCCCCAACAGAGTATCAAGCATCATAACACCATCAAAAAATTGGACAATGAGCCCAAGGCTCTCCACCACAGGTACATATATGAAACTATGTGATTCACATGTACCAAAAAGAGAGTATACTAGAGTATAAGCTACTATGATCATACCACTCACCATAGACAGCCCGACACTTTGATCCACAGGTGTAATCTGTATAGAATATATTTGGCCTGAACTGTAGCCCTGTGAAACAACCTCACTACCCAAAGACGGCCCACTTTACTGTCTAGGTACAATTGGTGTATGGCTACCTCGGCCATAAACACCAACTTAGCCAGAACGACTGGGAATCCACTAGCTTCCAGCCTGATGTGGAGCTATGAATCCCACTCCTGAACCTGGAGTGTAACACCCCAAGATTTCATAGTATATTATCTCTTTAAAATAATTCAATAACTTGTGCTACACGTAACAACGAGTTCAAGAACACTATGACTTACCAAACTAGTCGTTCAAAAAGGGGGTTATGAATAGTATTAACTTAATTTTGAAGTTTTATATATATCCTATATAATTTTAACATTCATATTTTTTTTCTTAGACATAATATAAGAAAAAATTCAATTTTTCAGATAAAAGAAGTATTTTTCAAAAAATGAAAGTTCACCGCCTATTTAATGGAGAATCCTTTTTAAAAAAATATTTGAGAATTTTACATTCAATTAAATTAAATTAAATTCTTCTTTAGAATCAGGACATAAAAATTTATTTTGGATGAATTTTTGGTACTTTTCTGATAACTTTAATATTTTGATGAATAGTGAAAAATATTATGTTTTAATTGAAAAAAAAATTAATTGAAATAATTTATAGTGTTAAATTAGGCATTTGAATGGTTTTTAAGTATAATTAGATTATATTTTTATCATTTAATACAATTTAGGTAATTATAAGTAATTTCACAATTAAACTTGACATAAACACATGTCAATATTTTGATAGTTTTTACTTTTTTAAAAACCCGTTTTTTGGTTTTGACAACAGGAATTAATTTTAACTTAATTAATGAAACTTATATGTTTTTAATTTGGTAAAATAGAATTCATTTTTGAATTAATAATATCAAAATTATCTTAGGTTGAATTTTTGGTATTTTTCTAAAAACATTCCATTTTTGATGAATAGTGAAAAACACTACGTTATTGTTTAAAACCGACATTTTATTTAAATAATTATTTATTTTATTTAAATTTATTTTAAGTAAAAATAGATATATAATAAAAATATATGTTCAACTTAATTCATTGGAATTATTTTATAAGAAAATTAGATGTACAAATTTTTATTGAACTTTTTACCGTCTTTTACCCACCTTCTTGGAGCATTTCCAAATTTGCATAAAACTTAATTTTATTACTTCTGTGAGTTGAATTTCAAAAATATGAGAGATGCAGTTGATATTAGTAATTAAAATATTATTCAATAAGATGAAAATAATTTTTGATGAATAGTAACTTTTGACTTTTATTTACCACGGTTAAAAGTAAATAGGGTTATTAAATGTAAAAATGATATTATGATTACTCTAAAAAATGTCCTAATTCAATTGAATAAGTTTATTTAGACCAAAAACAACCTTATAAAAAAATATTATCCTTTATTTCTACTTGGACTAGATTAGGACATTTATTATTATTTTATTTAAAGAATAGTTAAAAGTGTTAAATTCAATGTTTAATAACTAAACCATTTTTAATATAGGGTTACGCAAAAGATAAATTCGACTATAAATATTCATTATAAAGAAAAAAATATTTCCTATATAATGGTATTTTATTTATAATTTTTAGACATTAAATAATTAAATTTATTTGTGGCACAATGATGATGCAGTAATTACCTTATTAACGAAAGAATCAAATAAATGGTATTATAAATATTAAAATAAATATAATTTTAAAGTTTTTATGACATCCAAGAATTTTCTATGTGAATATAAAATTTTATTGATGATTCAATGTAACTTTTTCTAAGTAATCAAGTTGTGATGACTTTCACAAAAACCAAATACTAAATCGTGTCAAAATTGACATAAATGAGTTTTTAAAACAAATATTATATTATTAAATTATATACTATTCCTAAAAATCTAAGATTCTACCAAAGGACTTAAATAATATTATATATTTCACTAATGAATCACTTTTGGTTCTTTTGGAAGTTTAGATTATGTTTATTAACCATATAGTGTAAAAATACAAGAAGACGCGGTAAAAGTTAAACTATTTAACTAAGAGTTAAATCTAAAAGATACTGTTAATATGGTGACCTAAACCTATCTAAAACCTATTGGTTGAGTGTTTTTCGACCCATCCCCACCTTATCCTATAAATAAATAATTTTTTAGAAATTAGAAACCTAAAATGATTTTATTATAAAATAATATTTCAAGCTTTTCCTAAAGTGACCCTCACCCCTCTTATAAAAGGTTATTTTCCCTTCTCTCAAAATCACAACTCCAAATCCATTTGTCTCGGACAACCCCTTCACAAATCTCCTCCCAACTACCTTTAATTCAACCTAGAGTCCTTACCTTGATAATAAAGTCAACATAAGGAGCCCTTTTGTTCAAATCAAAAGGAAACACCCAAAGAAGAGGTAATTATTTTATCACCTCTTTCAAAGTTATTTTTTTCTTCCACTTTATATTTCTTTGTTATTTCCATAAAAAAATAAAACCTCTAGTAACTTATACATACTTTGATGTTATTATAAATATGGTACAACCATATTCCTTATTCTATCCATCCTATGAATGATAATGTCACCATGTGTGCGTACGTACGACTTACCGTCTCCACACCGTGGTGTAATTTGTTATTCAACACTATGTTTTTTAGATGGACATAATGATGAGTAATATGTATATAAATAATGAAAATAACATGATAATGTAAATTTAAAATTAATATACCATCCAAATCAACACCTTTTAATCATTAAGTAAATGATATCGTCGCTCATGTGTACGTACGACTTACCATCTCCACGACGCGATGAGATTCATTTCCACATTCACCATTCAACGATGATTATAAATATATATATATATATATATATATAATAAGTATGTAATATATGAAAATATAATGCTACTGAAAACATATATATATATATATATATATATATATCTTATTCACTTAGTTTCATTCAATACGATATGAAAACGGAAACAGCGTTTATGCGTACGTACGACCAACCTTCTCCATAAACGGTGTTTTCCATTTCATATGTCTATCTATTATACATATTTATATTCTAAATATATATGATATATAAATCATTTTTTATATTATGGAAGTATTTAAATCATTATCTAAGTGATACGATCAAGAATAACAAGTTAAAACTCGTACGATAAAGAAAGCGATTATTACCCGAAATGTTAATTTAACATGGAATGGGTAGTATAAAGTCATAAATGAATAATGTATGATATAATAAATATTAATATGGTTCTGGTATAATTTAATAACATACTATAGTCATCATATAAGAAGTTAAACGTACCCATGACTAAATAAAAGTACTAGGTAAAGGTTAATTCCTCAATCTCATTATTATCTGAGATTGTTTATGTGTAAGTATTTTTTGGGACGTATTTATTATCCATGTCCATGTTTCATAAAAGACATTTAAAAATGATTATTTTAAGTAAATCTTTAACTAAAACATAATTTTAAATGTTTTAAATATTTATTATTCTAAATCTTTCTCATTAATTTCCATGTTTTCAAAATGGTTTTAAGGATTTATTTATATGGACATGATTGTTTTAAAATTTTAATTCCTTTAAAAAGTTTCAAAGTGGTATGGAAAACTTTTATTTCAAAATATATTTAAATGACATACTTTATAAATGGGTGACTTTTAAATGATTTCACAAAAAGGTATATTGCTCTCAAAGAGTTTTACTGGTCATTTTTCAACTATGTCAACATCATTTACTGGATATTATTATTGATTGAGGTTGATTTATTATAATAAAATCTTCCATATTGTATTGAATGAGTTATGATATGTTTGACTATGGATGTTGTATTGTTATACCATTCATGGTTTATGGTTAATGTATTCACCTTTCATATGCTAGTTTTAATTCGAATGTTTATGTTATGTTTCAACATTTTCATATGAGGAATGCAGTGGACTTAGTAAGTGATGGGTGGAGCCCGCTATAGCTCCTTGATGCATCGGTAGGTCTCATGAGACAAAATAGTGTCTTGGTACAGGGCCTTGACAAAACTTTTATTTTTAGTCTTCGCACGAGGCCTTGACTATGTGGTAATGATGTCCAGCGTTAAGCATTCCCTCATTATGAAATTATTTATTACATGTGATTATTCAACTAGTATAATATACATGTGCATGTTTATGTGGTGATGTTTGATTTATTTTTTCCATATTATGTTCAAGATTATGTTTAAAAAGGATTTTTTTTATTAAACATCTTTCTTTAAAAGTTTATAGATTCCACTAAATTATTTAACCTAACTGAGCATCTGAGATCACCCCTTTCTTATGTTTTATTTTCCTAGGGTTCCAAGAAGTGTATTATGATTGATATGTAGGGTTAATCTAAAGGGAATAATGGAATTCTAAAAGAACTATTTATGCTCTATTCTATATTTGAAATTGTAATGTAAAGTTGATGTATGTAATCTATTTTCCAAGACTGCTAAACTGATCATTCTTTCGGGACTTGATTCCTTGTAATCATGTCAATGTATTAAAATAATGCACTGACTCCGAGCTTCCAGGGTCGGGGCATTACAGTTGGAATCAGATGAAGTTTAGAAATAATCTTGGAAACTAGATTTAGAAAAAATCTTATTAGAGAAAATTACCCTAAGATAGACTTGGAGGATTATAATAGAAGAACATAATATAATTTTGGTAATATAGAGATTTTATGAATTTTCCAAGCAATACATTCATGTGTGGATATGAGCAGGTAGAGGTGGCTCTAGCACAGATGTACCTAGGGGTGAAAACTTTAACAAGGAGTTTCAAGTTTAACCCAGGGTATCTTGGTACACGACAACGGGACTTGCTGCACTCTTGGCTATGACACTTCCGGGGGATATGCTTAGGATAATTCACATTTTCTTTACAAGCCATTATAAAGGATTTAGGAGTAACACTTCCTCAAAGAAAACTTTTTATTATTATTATAGATTATATGCATAATATTTTCAATTTATATTAGGTATTTTACAAGTTTGGAATTATGCATTGTGATTCATAAAACTAACATAGTGTATGCCATTGTTTAGAAATGGTACCCAGTAGATAGAATGAGAACTCCAACAATATGCATGATCCAAAGAGTTAGAAGGATAATATCTTTCATGGTATTAAGCCAACATTTAGAAAGGAAATAGTCTCCCATGTATTATCATCATATTAAGAAATAGTATCATGTGTTAATAAGATATGTAAAGAATTTTTTGAGTCATATGGATTTGAAGGGAAGCCATAGAAGAAAAGGATGGTAGAGAGAAATATAGATAAATGGAATAAGGGAAAGAAGGATTTTCCCATATGTGATAACTATTAAAAGAATCACCTTGGTAAATGCTTGAAGAGAATGGGATTTTGTTATAAGTGTGGAGAAAAAGGACACCGAGTACGTGATCGCAAGGGTAAGAAAATGGTTTTAAATGTACAATGCTTCATCTTCAAGGAGTTCGGACACTATGTGAATCAATGTCCAAATAATCAGATTATACCACAAATGATATTTTTGGATAATAATAAAGTTATTATATTACCACATATGAAGAGTAATGACTAGTGTTCATATGTTGATATTAAATAATTATGTCATTTGAGTATTGTATCAACGATATAAAGGTTATAATAATTATGGAGTATATAAGGATTGTACTGCAGTACTATTTCATTAAGGATTTGAGATTGTGTGGTACCAAGAAAAGTGACTCAATAGCAAGTTAAACATTTTGTAAAATACATGGTTGAAGGAAAGATAAAAATTTAATATTGTCCTGATACTGAGGTATTGATTTTGGAATAATATATGATTGATATGGATAAATTATATTGGTTATTGACATCCTTGGAACTGATTAATGGTCTATTTATTCCATCATTGTTGGAGTTTACAACATTTTTGGATATAATGAGTATATCCAGTATTCTATAAAGAATAAAGGATCATGAATTTAATCAATATGGTTTTATGGTAATTCAGGGTGTTACCGTGTTTTAAAATAATACATGATAAAGGTATTCACATGTTATTTCATGGAAAAAAGAATCTTAATTGTGTTTACCTTCCATATAAATTTTGGACTATGAATTTGGACAGAAGTATTTGGGATAATTCTAAAGGTTGGAATGGATTAAGTTTTACATTGGATACTATTATTATGGTTAAAAAAATTCTTAAGATTATTTTTTGATTTTTATAAAAAGGACAACCCGAAGGTCGAGCGTCAACCTGTCGCGTCCGGTAAGGCCGCGAGACTTGAACCAACAACCGAAGGGTGACAATGGTGCATCACCTACCACTAGCCTACATGATATCCTAGTTTTTATAATGTAGTTTTTTTTTAATATTCTGACAAATGAATTATAAATTCATTATTTTGGGAACAACACATTATTAGGATAAATGGAATATTTTTGAATTCTATTATATTTTGGAGTGAAAGATGAATTTGTGGTAGCAATTAGTTGAAGGATGAAACTCTACTAGTCAAGTATATATATTTTTCTCTTATTATATGAAGAAATTAATTCTTAAACTTTAGGGAATATATCTTAAAATCAAAAATGTGTTATCATAATACCTTATGTTTTGTTGAACTGATGATATTTCAAATCATCATATATTGATGGCTTTGAGGCCCTCAATTTTACACTTGTTTGTGATTGATGACCTCAATTACTCCCTATAAATATTTACATTTTTCCTCTAATTATGTGTCTCTAATTTCCTCCAATGTTCTCCTAATCGAGATCATAATTTAGTGGTGACTTTTTCATTTCTCTTTCCCTCTTATTAAGATTAAATTTCATTAACACAACTTTCGATGTGGGTTTTCCACAAAGGTATTTTTCTATTTTTATCCTTTTATTTTTAAAGAAAAATTTCAAATTGCGAGGAAGCAATTTATTTAAGGAGGAGAGAATGTAACACCCTAGGATTTCATAGTATTTTATCTCTTCAAAGTAATTCAATAACTTGCGCTACACGCAACAACGAAATAATTTATAGTGAAAATAAATTTTGATGAACAGTGAAAATATTATGTTTTAATTGAAAAAAACTTTTTAAATCGAAATAATTTATAGTGTTAAATTATACATTTGAATGGTTTTGAAGTATAATTAGATTATATTTTTATCATTTAATACAATTTAGGTCATTATAAGTAATTTCACATTTAAATTTGACATAAACACTTGTCAATCTTTTGATAGTTTTTACTTTTTTAAAAACCCAATTTTTGGTTTTGACAAGAGGAATTAATTTTAAATTAATTAATTCAACTTCTATGTTTTGAATTGGGTAAAATAGAATTAATTTTAGAATTCATAATATCAAAATTATCTTAGGGTAAATTTTAGGTATTTTTCTGAAAACATTCAATTTTTGATGAATAGTGAAAAACATTGTGTTATTGTTTAAAACTGACTTTTTATTTAAATAAATATTTATTTTATTTAAATTTATTTTAAGTAAAAATAGATATATAATACCTATATAAGTTCAATTTAATTCATTGAGTCATTTTATAATAAAATTAGATGTATAAATTTTTATAGACATTTTTACCGTCTTTTACCCACCTTTTAGGAGCATTTGCAAATTTGCATAAAACATAATTTTATCGCTTCTGTGAGTTGAATTTCAAAAATCCGAGAGATGCGGTTGATATTAGTAAGTAAAATGTGGTTCAATAAGTTGAAAATAATTTTTGTTGAATAGTAACTTTTTGACTTTTATTTACCATGGTTAAAAGTAAATAGGGTGCCAACGAGCCCATACCCGAGTGGTAAGGGCTCCTTATTGGCATCCAAGAGACCCATGTTCAAAAATGGGTAGAGGAAAAATTTCCAAGGTACTTTAGCAGTACTGTAGCATTCACTGTTCGGTATTGTAGCAGCATGAACTATTCACCTGATTTGGGCCTTCAGGCCACCGGTTTGGGCCTACGAGTCTCCAGGGCCTTCGGGTCATCAAAGGCCTTCAGGCCACAGGGCCTTTGGGTCACATAGACCATGGAGTATCCCAGTTCACACAAAACAAGTGCCAAAATAGAATCAGAGAAACAGGAGTAGCAACCACCAAATGCAGAGCTAACTGGATTGGAAGAATGAGAGGGTATGGCAGCCACCATCGGGACCAGGCACCGTGCAGCTTTGCACGGGTCAATGCTAGTCGATCAGCAATGCAAGGTGGGAGCTAGGTGATCAATGACGCAGAAAAGCTGGGGAGGGGTAGTTCAAGTGGGTTGGGCCTACGAATCATGTATTGGGAACGGTATGCCTCTGTGCCTTCGGGTCATGTATTGCGGGTTTGTAGGGCCTTGTGCCTTGGGCCTACGAGTCATGTACGGGTTCCCCTCCAACCCTTAAAAGGGGTATTATCCATAATAAAATAAAATAAAGGCCTTTGGGCCATTCTGGTAAAAGTAAATAGGGTAATTAAAGGTAAAAATGATATTATAATTACCCTAACACATGTCCTAATTCTATTGGATAAGTTTATTTTGACCAAAAAAACCTTAGAAATAAAATATGATTCTTTAGGTCCACTTTTACTAGATTAGGACATTTATTATTATTTTATTTAAATAAGAGTTAAAAGTGTTAAATTCAATGTTTAATAACTAAACCATTTTTAATATAAGGTTACACATAAGATAAATTTGACTATAAATATTCATCAGAAAGATAAAAATATTTCCTATATAATGGTATTTTATTTATAATTTTTATACATTAAATAATAAAATTTATTTATGACACAATGATGATTCAGTAATTACCTTATTAACGAAAGAATCAAATAAATGGTATTATAAATATTAAAATAAATATAATTTAAAAGTTTTTATGACATCCACTAATTTTCTAGGTGAATATGACATGTTAGGGTTGATTAAATGTAACTATTTCTAAGTAATAAAGTTGTGATGACTTTCAAAAAACCAAATACTAAATAGTTTCAAAAATGACATAAATGAGTTTTTAAAACAAATATTATATTATTAAATTATATAATATTCCTAAAAATCTAAGGTTCGGAAAAAGGTATTAAATAATATTATACATGTCATTAATGAATCACTTGAGGTTATATTGGAAGTTTTGAGTAAGTTTATTAACCATATAGTGTAAGAATACAAGAAGACGTGGTAAAACTTAAACTATTTAACTAAGAGTTAAATCTAAAAGATAAGGTTAATATGGTGACCTAAACCTATATAAAACCTATTGGTTGAGTTTTTTCGACCCATCCCCATATTATCCTATAAATAAATCATTTTTGAGCCATTATAAACCAAAATTGATTTTAGTATAAAATAATATTTCAAGCTTTTTTAAAGTTACCATCACCCCTCTTATAAAAGGGTTTTTCCACTTCTCTCAAAATCACAACTCCAAAGCCATTTGGCTCGGCCAACCCCTGCCCAAATCTCCTCCCAACATCCATCACTTCAACCTAGAGTCCTTATCTTGAGTATAAATTCAACCTAAGGAGCCCTTTTGTTAAAATTAAAAGGAAACACCCAAAGAAGAGGTAATTATTTTATCACCTCTTTCAAAGTTCTTTTTTTCTTCCACTTTCTCTTTCTTTGTTATTTCCAGACAAAAACAATAAATCAAATACCTTATACATACTGTGATGTTATTATAAATATGGTACAACCATATTTTTTATTTTATCCATCCTATGAATGATAATGTCACCATGCGTGCATACATACGGCTTACCGTCTCCACGCTGTGGTGTAATTTGTTATTAAAAACTATGCTTTTTGGATGGACATAATGATGAGTAATATGTATATAAATAATGAAAATAAAATGATAATGTCTCTTTAAAATTAATATACCATCCAATTCCACACCTTTTAATCATTAAGTAAATGATATCGTCGCTCGTGTGTACGAACGGCTTACCGTCTCCACGTCGCGACGAGATTCATTTCCACATTCACCATTCAACGATGATTATAAATATATATATATATATATAATAAGTATGTAATATATGACATAATAAGGATAATTAAAACATATATATATATGTGTGTGTGTGTGTGTGTATTTAAATATATCTTATTCACTTAGTTTCGTTCAATACGATATGAAAATGGAAACATCGTTTATGCGTACGTACGGTCTACCGTCTCCATAAACGGTGTTTTCCATTTCATCTATCTGTCTATTACACATATTTATATTCCAAATATATATTATATATAAATCATGTTTTATATTTTATAATTATTTAAATAATGATCTAATTGATACGATCAAGAATAACAAGTTAAAACACGTACGATAAAGAAAGAGATTATTACCAAAAATGTTAATTTAACATGGAAATTATTATTAAATGGGTAGTATAAAGTCATTAATGAATCATTTATGATATAATAAATATTAATATGGTTCTATAATAATTTAATAACATGCTATGGTCATCGTACAGGAAGTTAAATGTACCCACAACTAAAGAAAAGTACAAGGTAAGGGTTAATTCCTCAATCTCATTATTATCTGAGATTGTTTATGTGTAAGTATTTTCTGGGACATATTTATTATCCCTGTCCATGTTTCATAAAATACATTTAAAAATGATTCTTTTAAGTTACTATTTAACTAAAACATCATTTTAAATTTTTTAAATATGTATTCTTCTAAATCTTTCTCATTAATGTCCATGTTTTCAAAATGGTTTTAAGGATATTTATATGGACATGATTGTTTTAAAATGTTAATTCCTTTAAAAAGTTTCAAAGTGGTATGGGAAAATTTGATTCAAAAATATCTTTAAATGACTTACTTTATAAATGGGTGACTTTTAAAAGATTTCACAAAAAGTTATATTGCTCTCAAAGAGTTTTACTAGTCATTTTTCAACTATGTCAACATCATTTACTGGATATTATTCTTGATTGAGGATGATTTATTATAATACAATATTTTATATTGTATTTAATGAGTTATGATATGTTTCACTATGTATGTTCTATTTTTATACCATTCATGGTTTATGGTTAATATATTGACATTTCATATGCTAGTTTTAATATGAATGTTTATGTTATGTTTCAACATTTTCATATGAGGAATGAAGTGGACTTAATAAGTGATGGGTGGAGCCCGCTATAGCTCCTCGATGCATCGGTAGGTATTATGAGAAAAAATAGTGTCTTGGCACAAGGCCTTGAAAAAAAATTATTTTTAGTCTGGGCATGAAGCCTTGACTATGTGGTAATGATGTCCGGCGTTATCCATTCTCACATTATGAAATTAGTTATTACATGTGATTATTCGACTAGTAGAATATCCATGTGCATGTTTATATGGTGATGTTTGATTTATTTTTTCCATATTATGTTCGGTATTATGTTTAAAAAGGATGTTGTTTTTATTACACATCTTTCTTTAAAAGTTTATAGCTTCCACTAAATTATTTACCCTTACTGAGCGTCTAAGCTTACCCCTTTCTTATGTTTTATTTTCAGAGGATTACAAGAAGTGTATTATGATTGATATGCAGGTTTAAGCTAAAGGGGATATTGTCATTCTCAAAGAACTATCTATGATCTATTTTATGTTTGAAATTTTAATTTAAAGTTGATGTACATAATCAATTTTCCAAGACTGCTAAACTGATCGGTCTTTCGGGACTTGATTCCTTGTAATCATGCCAATGTATTAAAATAGTGCACTGACTCCAGGCTTCTCTGGTCGAGGAATTAAAAGGATTCAGAATATATCCCCATCCACTGACTTTTGGAGGGAATATCTTTCAAAAACTTTGTATAAGTCTCATCCTACCACAAGCTTATCACTCGACTGGGTCGTGTTCAAAATAATCTTTCTTATGTCCCAATATTCCAACACTAATATCCTGGCTGGTACTCCCCTCATGAGAAGCCTCAAAACGACACTTCCTTCTATTGGAAGCTAAACCAGTAGGTCAAGAGGTCACATTACCCTACTCTATTCCCCCATCTTCCTTCTAGTTTTCCTCTATAATTATCACCTGATTCACTATTTTAGTTACAGTATTAAACCTGACCATGTTGAGCTAGGATCTAATGACATGTATGAAACCTTACTCAAATCATCTCACCCTTAGTATCTCATCAGTAAGATAAACTAGGAAAAAGTGTTAGATCTTTGTAAATCACACTGATTACTCCATAACGAACATCACACCCTTCTCTAGATGCATAAACTCACTAACCTACTCTACTCTCATTGTATTGAGGAAAAAATATTCATAAAACCTAGATTGGAAATCCCTCCAAACCATATCTCAGAGCATATCATCCTAGTTCAAAACATCCCATCATTACTTACCTTCTCCCAGAATCATATATGTTATGAGCTTCACTATCCTCTCAGGAGGTGTCTCTAGATGCTCAAATATCAAAAATGTAGTCTCAAGCCACATATTAGCAGTCTGTGGACTACCATCCCCTGAAAACATGGAAGGATGATACTTCTGAAACACACGCATTAGCTCTACCATAGATGAGGCAGGCTGAGGTGAACCTTGAAAAGTCTCCATGAAGCATAAGAAACCCACATGGGATTGTGCCTCAGTACCCATATCCGGTATAACCACTAGGGACTTGGCTATAACTATAGGAGGATATACTGGTATCCCATGGTCCACCACCTCTGGTGCATGGTTGTCCCCACCCTCTAGGCATGTGAGTAGAGGTCTTCATGGTTTCATGTCTCTATAATGCCAAACACATGCCTTAGGAAGTCCTAATAATGATATGATCATGGTTATAAATATATGATAGGTCAAATACTTCTTATAAATAGGTCACACCCCTATTCCTACTCCTAAATCTAGCACTAGGTAAAAATAAATAGCCATAAACATCACTAGAGACACTACCTACTTCCCATTCAAAATCCAGGTCTAGGTCAAGTTCTCTATTTTCAACAATTTAATTTTATTTAAGTTCACTTTCTCAATTAATTTATTTTTAAATTTTTAGACTAAATGGTTTATAACTTCTGATTCATAAGGGCACATACACCTCATAAACCAAAGTGTGGTGTCCACCTAATCCAAACCATAACATGTTCCAATCCATACGACCAATGGTCCTTGACTCAATGTTCCATAATTGACAGGTTAGTGTGTCTATTGTAGTCTAAGTAGGAAAACGCTGTTTAGGTTATGATAGGAACCCTAAATACTAACCAGGTTTCTCAATTCCCTCCACAAATCATCTATCAAGAAATAGGTATATCACACAATGCACACATAATCAAATTCATGAATTCAATAAATGCATCTTACATGGCATAGAATAATGAATGTCATGTAAATTTTAATAGGTTCCTAAAATGAGGTATGAGATGTATACCCTCATCTCATCGGAAAATGGAAAGAATCCATAATCAAAAGTAATATCAAATAGTAAGTGCATAACCTAACAGTGGAATCAAATCAACTTTAATAGGAAAAATCTAGAAAATAGAAATTTTCATTCCAGGTGATTTGTATTTTCCTATACATGGGTTAGCTACTCCTAATCATAGCTAATTACCAAATTACAATTCATTCATAATCCCTTTCTATTGTCTCAAAATAGTAAATATAGAAAAGTAACTGCTCTGATATAACTTTGTAACATCCCAAACCAGGTGGCACTGTATGATTCCCCAAGTTGGTGTGTCACATGGCCTCAAGCGCACCTCCCCATATGTCTGAGGCTTCCGACTAGTAGAAAAGGCCTAGGGTGTGTCTGTTTGGAGACTATTCCATCATTTTATAGTGTAATGCAGTGTTATAAAAAAATTAATCAATAGAATAAGCATATAATATAACTAAAATTATAAATAATATAAACATCCAAAAGACTGAATAAATAAACAATGCCAAAGGTTATCTCATATAAAAAATGATGTGGCATGTCATGTCTCTACAAAATAGGAAAAAAGGTATACAAGTATACATTATAATACATGAATAAAAATACTAAAAAGACCAACAATTAACTATCCCAGCTAGCATCATGAGTATAGATCAGTTATGTGCTCCCCTGCTCCTAAGCAATGATCAAATCAAGAATTGTACAATGGTTGCTTGCCTCAATATATACCTTCATCCATGAAATCCGTTCGGTTACCCAATGGTGGCCTAAACATGGTGTGAGATAACACTCAATAAGCCACTACCAACAGTGTCTGTAATAAGTCAAATCTATGTAATGACAAGCTAAAGTAGTTTGCATTATATAAAAAGTGTGGTAGTACATAAAGTAAAGTTCCCAATGCATATGTAACAAATAAGTGATACTATATATCCAAAAAAGTATCCTTAAAAACAAGGTTCAATCTCCCACAACAAGGGTAGATTTAAAGAAAAATAGAAAATCTACCATGGAAATGCTATACAATAAAGTATAAATCATCCATCAAACCCATGCCATATAACCTATTATAAATCATCCATCATGGCCACCCCATATAATAAAAAGTGTTAGGCCATGAAGGTCTAGATCCAAGGTATATAAGATCAAGGAATCTTCATTGAGTTCTGGGAGAATCGTGATGGGAAATTAGTAAAGTCTTGGGTGGAGTCGTAGGATAATGTCAACAATTCATGTCATATGTGATTCCAATCATGTTGGATATAATGGGTAGCAAGGCCCAAGGTATCTTATGGAATCAAGATCCTTAGATCATATAGGTCCAAGGAATCCACTACCAAAATCATGACCCATAGTGTAGAAACATCCATGGAGTCCTATGGAATCAGGACCCAAGGAGAATATAGGTCCAAGGAATCCACTACCATAATCATTCATCATTCAATTAATTCAAAAATTCATAAACGGTATCATTCCATGAGTTCTTCCAAGTCATTTAACAATTCCCATTTGAAAAATTAAACCAATATACTTCATGTAATCACATTTCAAAGGAGTAAAAACCATATCCTAATAGATAAATTCAATTCAATTAAATTTATAAAGGCATAATCTAACTAGGAAAGCACTCACACACCCAACAGGGTGGTATAAATCATGGAAGATATAAATCCACACCCCATGGGATGCCTATGTTGGGGAAATAACCTCCAAAAAAGTCAAAGGTACAATGGGAAACCTAAACAGGTTTCAATTCATTTGAACAAGACATTCAATTCATTTTTAGGGGAAGCACTAGTAAGTCTAGCATGCATCACAACTGAAATAGGTAATATAAAACAACAAACCATGAGTTAAAGGTATAGACCACCTACTATAGTTCCATAGTAGATCACTCATCTAGTATCAATCTCTGATTCAGTCTAGATTAAGATAAAAATAAAGAATGGACGAAGAAACTTGAAATAGGGCATATTATCTTTCACTTAAATAACACTTTTGATACCAAGACAAACAATGAATGGAACAAAATGATTGAATAACTTACTAGTGTGGATCCAATGACACAAATGGTGCTTGTATCAAACGTTGGATGAAGAAATAGGACAAATCCTACATTTTGGATTCAAAGAGGAGATCCCATGGTGAGATACTATCCAATATAGGAAAAAACTAAAAGAGGGTTGAGTTTTAATAAGTTTTAAGGGATAAATTGTCATTTCCTCTCTTTTAACTAGGTTACATAGTTTGGAAACATAGTTGGACAAACTGTGGTCCAACCATGCACCCTTCACTCTCTTAATGGGCACCTCACACAGTTTCATGCACACAATTTGAAAAATTGTGCATAAACTGTGACCCAACCTTTGTCTAGGTCTGAAGCAAGTCTCAAAGGCATACACCTAGGGAGGCATGATTTTCCTTAAACCATTTGACCCTATTTCACCCCACTATCAAGCCCTGCATAGTTAGGGGTAACCTTGTGGCATGTATTGCATGGTGACTCCTAACCATGAGTCCTACCTACTTCTCCCAAAACAAATTGAGATTCAGGATCTAAAAAAGCTTTGGAAACCCCCCAAAGTCCCCATGATCCCTTTAAGAACTCACATTAGGTCAAAACCAAGGAGTTAAACTGAAAAATATATGTATGTACAACATATAAAAACCCAGTATCTTATAATATTCCTCCTTAATGCAATTCATCCCCAAATTTCCCTTCTATTGGTGGTCAAGATTCTTCTAAGAATAACTTCGACCACTGAGCACATACATTTCCCCCATGCTCCAAATTCTTATCGTATAAATGTTTATGCTACCATATAACCTGTACTAGAGGAACTAATAGTCCTCATAGAACCTTTGTTCTCTTGTTAATGATAGGAATATCATTCTCCAAAAAGGATGCATCTACTTATAGATTAACCTCATCCAACTGCAAAGTGTGAGATGGGTCTAACTAATAATGGTATAGATGAGCTATGTGGAAGATTCCATGCATGGATTGGTACCTTTAGGGTAACTACAACCAATAGTCTACCATCCCTACTCTCTCCAAAATCTCTAATGGACTAACATATCGTGATGAAAGCTTACATTTTCTCCTAATTTTTCTATGTCTCATCCTTTGTGAGATATATAAAAAGACCTTATCTTTAACCTCAAACTATAGAGGTCTTTGATGATGATCAAGATAAGATTTATGTTGAGATTTTGTAGTATTAATCCATTGTATGGTCAACCAAACCAACTCTAATGTCTCTTGGATGAGATGAAGTCCAAGAAACGCTACCTCTCCAAACTCTAACCAGTACAAGGGTGATCAGTATGACCTACGATAAAAATACTTATAAGGTTTTATCTTTATAGTTTATTGATTTCTATTATTGTTAGAGAACTCAATTAGGGGTAGGTGTATCTCCCAAGAGCCCCCAAAATCTAGGATGCATGCTCTCAGTATGTCCTCAGGAACCTGAATCGTGCACTCTGATTGGCCATCAATCTGAGGGTGGTATGATATTCTCAAAAACACCTGTATAACCAATCAACTCTAGAAAATATACTATAAATGAGATGTAAATTAGGCATCCCTATCTGATACTATGGTATAAGGAATCCCATGAAGTCGTATTATCTGATAGATATGCAACCTCCCAAGATCATTCATGGAGAAGGTCTAGCTAATTGGTGGGAAATGAGAACCCTTCATGATCTTGTCCAAAACAACCCACATAGCATCACTACCACATGTATACCTTGGAAAACTGGTTCTGAAATCCATTACAACATCATCCAATTTCCACTCGGGAATAGGTAACTGTTGTAAAAGACTAGCTGGTTTCTAATGTTCCAACTTCACCTGCTGACATGTGGAACACCACATCACAAAACAAGATACCTCGCATTTCATCCCTAACCACTAGTAATGATGTCTCATGTCATGGTACATCTTGGTAACACTGAGATGTACTGCCTAAAATGAGTGATGAAACTCCCACATCATCTCCCAATGTATGTCTGTTGGAATCCATATGTGACTATGAATATGTATAATTTCATCCTCATCTACAGTCCAAATAGGAGGTGGGTCCTCTCCTTCCACACTCTCCCATAGTAATAGGCCCTCAGAATTTAATAACTATCACATCCTCACTCTATCCAAAATAGTAGACATCAAAGAAAAAGAAGAAAGAAAGGTTTGGCCCTGGTCATCTAGCACCTCCAGGTACATCTCTAAGAATAAGGCCATAAGAAACCACTTTCTACTAGCCTATTGAACTGCCTATACCTGAGTCCTCCTACTCAGTGCATTGGAAAATAAATTTCCATTACCAATCATATAGGAAATCTCAAAGTCAAAACACTATATCCACTCCATCCACCTTCACTTCCTCAAATTCAAGTCATGATGTGTAAATATATACTTGAGGATTTTTTGGTTCATGTACACTACAAAACACTCTCATGGTAAATAGTTCCTCCAACAGCATAAGGCATGTACAACAGTGGATAACTTTAGATTGTGCATTGGGTAATTCCTCTCATTTGGCCTCAGCTGACAAGATTCATATGTCGCGACTTGATCCTCTTTCATCATAACTACTCCTAGTTTGATACTTTATGAATCATAATACAATGTGTAGATCTTACTCATATCTAGAAGAAACAAGACCGATGCTAAATTCAATCTTCTTTTCAACTCCTGAAAGGTAGTCTTGTAGGTATCTAATCATACAAACTTCACACCCTTCTTAGTCAAGTCTGTCAACAGTGTTGCTGAGCATGAGAAGTATTGGATGAAATGCCTATAATATACATCTTTCCCTAAGAAACTTTTTGTTTCAAAGACATTCTTTGTATGCTCCCAGGAAACTACAAGACTCACCTTCTCTAGGTCAACTGATACTCCTGTATCTAAGATAATATGACCCAGGAAGTGAATCTTTTCTATCCAGAAGTGGCACTTTGTGATCTTAGCATATAATCAATACTCTCTCAGTGTATCCAAAACGATCTCAATATGTTTATCATGGTCATGTCAATTGTGATAATACACTAAGATATCATCGATGAATACCACCACAAATGATTCAAGAAAATGATGGAAAACTTAGTTCATCATCACCATGAAAATTTCTGGCACATTCATGTTACTAAATGGAATAACTGAATACTCATATAGACCATACCTAATATGAAAAGTTATATGAGGTATGTATGAAGGTAGAACATGTACCTAGTGATAACTAGACCTCAAATCAATCTTCGTGAAAACCTGAGCTCCTCATATTTGGATGGAGAGATTATATATCTGAGGAAAGGGATACCCATTCTTAACCATAAACTGGTAAAAATTTTGATAATCCACACATAACCTAAGGGTTCCATACACTTTTTCTCAAAAAGTACTGGCGAACCCCATGGAAAACTATTGGGTCTTATAAACCCTTTTCCTCCAAGTCCTCTAGATATCTCTTGATATCCTATAACTCAATAGTATACATCCTATAAGGAGGAATGGATTATAGTGCAGCTCCTAGAACAATCTCTATTGAGAACTCCACCTCTATCTCAAGAGGTAAACTAGAAAATTTTTATGAGAAAACATCCCTGAAACAATCAACCATTGAAGGAATGTATGTTTGATGCACTCCCTTTTATTCCAGATATAAACTAGAAATATGGGATATCATACAGCCCAGCCCACAATGCTCAAGTCCAGCTCTACCTTCCTAGATTTCTAATTCACCTTTTTGAATAAAAACTCCACACTATAGTGATGTGAAGGTCACCCTTTGGTGATAATAATCAATGTGTGATTAATAATAAACTATCTATTCCATCCTGAGTATGATGTCAAAACCTATCATCTTAAGTAAAAAAAAGATCCCATATGAAGTCACACCCATAAATATCAAGGGGGAAATCCCTACACTAGCATAAATCCTCTGTTATCATCCCTAATGGAGTATCAAGTGTCATAACGCCATTAGAAAATTGTACAATGAGCCCAAGGATCTCCAACATAGGTAAATATATGAAACTATTCCCTGCACTTGTATCAAAAAATATTATATACTAGAGTAGAGGCTACTATGATAATGCCTCTCACATTAGACGGCCTGACACTCTACTCCTCAGGTGTAGGTTGTACATAATATATATGGCCTGAACTGTGGCCCTATGAAACAACCTCACTACCTGAAGTAAGCCAATTCTATTGTCTAGATACAAATGGTGTCTAGATGCATCGGACACAACCATCGCCTTGTCCTAACCAACTGGTATAGCTCTAGCTCCCATCCTAACATGGATCTTTGAATCTCACTCTGGAACTTAGTGTCAGAGTCGATCCCCTTCCACTGACTAATGGAGGGAAGGTCCTGCAAAAACTTTTTACATGGACCATCTAGATGAAATCTCAGCACTTGATTGGGTCTCCTTCACACTAATTTTGTATATGTCCCCATCTATCACTTTTATGATAGAAAATAGATCTACCAACACTAACAACCTAGTCGGTACTCCCCACATGAGAAGCCTCAAAATAGTGATTCCTTCCATTAGGATATCAACCACTAGGTCGATAGGCCACAATTCCCTACTTTGCACCCCCATATTCCCTTAGGTTCTTCTCTGTAATCGGTACTTAATTCACTATTCTAGTAATAGTACTCAACCTGAATGCATTGACCTACGATCAAACAACATCCTTGAGAACTTCCTAAAAGCATCTTTCCCTCTATATCTCATCAGAAATATAAACTAGTGAAAAGCATCAGATCTCTATAAATCATATCGAGTACTCTATAAAAGACATCACACCCTTCTCCAAACACATAAACTCACTGAACCATTGTAACACCCCATGATTTCATAGTGTGTTATTTCTTCAAAATAATTCAATAACTTGCACTACACGCAACACTTAGTTCAATTGCACCATGACTTACCAAAAAAAAAGCCATTAAAAGAGTTCATGAATAATATTAACTAAATTTTAAACTTTATATTATCCTTATAATTTTAGAATCCATATTATGAGTTTCTTAGTCATAATGCAAGAACAGATTCATTTTCAGTATTGCACTTTTATCAACTTTTGATAGTGAAACCTTTTTAAATACAATATTTTAAACTTTTTGACTAAATGGAGACATCAAAAAATTTAAAATGAAACATCCCAAGCTTCCACGGTACGTTTCCCTTCGAATAATGCGATAGCGTGTGTTGTACGCAACCTCGAGTTCTAACACACGCCACAACTAATTAAACTAGCCGTTGTGAATAGTAATACCTAATTTTTGAAATCATATATATTTTATATTTTAAAATGGACTTCATTTTTGGATTCGGAATATCGAAATTAGCCTAGGGTGAAATTTTGGTACATTTCGGATAACTTTCATATTTTGATGAATAGTGAAAATTTCTAAATTTTAATTAAAAACAACTTTTTTAATCAAAATAATTAATAGTGATAAATTATGAATTTGAGTGGTTTTAAAGTATATTTAGAATATATTTTTACCGTTTAATATAATGTTGGTCATTGGACATAATTTTACAATTAAACCGAACATAAACAAGTGTCAATCTTTTGATAGTTATTATCTCTTAAAAACACGCTTTTTGTTTTGACAGCGGGAATTAATTTTAAATTAATTTCTGCCACTTCTGTGTTTTGAATTTAGGAAAATGGATTCCATATTTGGAATCAGGATGTTCAAATTGTGTAAATAGGTAACTTTTATTTTTACACATTTTGAATAATTACTGCGGTAAATATTTTATTTACCATGGTTAAAGGGTAAATCCGGTAAATAAGGGTTAAAAAATAATATTATAATAATACTAAATTACCCTAAAACGTGTCTTAAACCTATTGGTTGATACATGGTCGACCATGGGCATCTTTGTGTCAATTTTGGGACCCCATGGATCCACTTGTAAGTGATAATGACACTTTATTTTAATTAAGTTAAAATGAATACAAAAATGACACAAGCATATATCTTTTAGAAGAACAATTTTTTACATAGAGTTATACATGTTGGATTTTCGATTATCAATATTCATTAGAAAGCTAAAAAGATTTCCTACATAATGATATTTTATTTATAATTTTTAGACATTAAATAATTTACTTTATTTATGACACAATGATGATGCAGTAATTACTATAATAGTGAAAAATTAAACTAATTGATATTATAAATACCCAAATAAATATAATATGAAACTTTTAATGAATTAAACTAATTTCTAGGATAATATGATATATTAGGATTGATTTAATTGACTTTGTTCGAAGTAATCAATCTGTTATGAGTTTCACAAAAATCAACTAATGAATAGTGTCAAAATTGACATAAAAGAGTTCTTAAAACAAATATTATATTATTAATTGATATTAAATTCCTAAAAATCTAAGGTTCGGCCAAGAGACTTATATTATGATAGGTTAATCATTAATGGACCACTTGGGGGTCGCTTGGATGTATATAGTAAGTTTATTAACCATATTATATAAAAATACAAAGAGACATTGTAAAAGTGAAACTAATTAACTTAGAGTTAATACTTAAAGATAAGGTTAATATAAGTACCCAAACCTGTCTAAATTCTATTGGTTGAGTGGTTTTCGACCTATCCCCTCCTTAACCTTTGAATAGTCAACTTTGGAGCCATTAGAAACCGAATATGAATTTATTATAAATTAATATTTCTAGCTTTTCCAAAGGTGCCCCTCACCCCTCTTATAAAAGGGCACTCCTCCTTCTCATTTCTTCACACCTCTAAAGCCTTTTGGTTCGGCCAAACTCTGCCCAAATACTCTCCCAACATCCCTCACTACAACCTAGAGGCCTTAGTTTGATCAGAAAGCCAACCTATGGATCCCTTTTGATCAAATCAAAAGGAAGAACCCGAAGAAGAGGAGGTTAACCTACCCCAACCAAGGAAAAGTACAAGGTAAGGGTTATTTCACAATCTCTTCTTTATCTGAGGTTGTTTATACGTAATAATCTACTGGGATCTCGTTATCATCCACATCCATGTTTCTTCGAAATGTATTTCAAAACATTTTTACTATTTACAAGAATATGGGTTAAAGTCATTTATACCCTTGTTTGACTTTTTATAAGAGGTTTATAAAGGAATCTTTCCGTCGTTTTCAAAACAATGTTCTTTTTAACCTTTTCGACAGAATTGAGGTAAGAATGTTTTTTTTAACTTATACGGCGGGTGCGGTTATTTTCCGCCGTTATAAAATCGTCGAAGCTTTACATACAAGCTTATAAGAATATTTTCAAAGAAAATGTTTTATTTTATATGGATCTTAAATGATTTCAAAATAAAAGGAGATACTTCTTTAAAAAGAATTTTGATTTCATCTATGTCAACATCCTTTGATGGATTTTAAGATTATTTGAAGTTGATTTATTATGATACAAAAATTCTATATTGAATTGAAGGTTTTGTGATATGTTTGACTGTGGATGTGCTATTTTTATACCATTCATAGTTTATGGTGAAATTATTGACATTTCGTATGCTAGTTTTAATCCGAATGTTTATGTTATATTTCAAACTTTTCTTCAGATGAATGTGCTAAACAAGTATGTTCCGGGTTGGGGACCGGTAAAAGTAAGCCCTCCAGGTTGGGGACTGGTAAAAGTAAGCCCTCCAGGTTGGGGACTGGTTAAAGTAAGCCCTCCAGGTTAGGGACTGGTAAAAGTATGCCCTCCGGGTTGGTGTCCGGTTATTAGAGGCACTCCGGTTTGGTGTCCGGTTAGATGTAACCCCTAGATCTTGGGATGAGGCCTAGACAAAGAAATTAACGTTTAGCATTATGCATTCCAACATTATGAAAGTGGTTATTGATTTTTGCATGTGATTATTCGATTAGTAGAATATCCATGTGAACAAGTAAATGGCATTATTTCATTTTACTTTTGCCATACTATGTTGAAGTTCAATTTTAAAAGGCTTTTGTTTTAGTAATTCATTGCCTTAAATGTTTATGCTTATTTTGAATGTTCGGCTATATTGTTATCCTTACTGGGCATTTGAGATCACCCCTTTTCTATGTTTTATTTTTCCCAGGTAGTGAAGAAGTAAATTATGATTGACTTGCAGGGATATTACGAGGGGTTTATAGTGTGGATTATGGAGACAATTTGTTGTTGTAGTAGTTTTTCGTTTAATGATGTAATGTAAAACTTATGAATATATCTAGTGTTTCCAAGGCTACTAAACCAATCGGTCTTTCGGGATTTGATCCTTCTTGTGATCATGCCAATGTTATGTAATTAATGCACCGACTCTGGGTAGCTGGGGTCGGGGCGTTACAGTTGGTATCAGAGGAAGTTTAGTACAAACCTTGGAAGCTAGATTTAGATAAACTCTGATTAGAGCACGTAGACCTAAGATTAACTTTGAGGATTAGTATAGAAGAACTTCCTAAAATTTTGGTATTGTAGAGATTTTGTGAGTTTTCCGAGCAATACATCCCTGTCTGGATACGAGCAGGTAGAGGCGGCTCTGGCACAGATGTACCTAGGGGTAAAACCCGAAAACACCGCTTTGAGCTAGACTCGAACGGGAACTGGTGCACGACAACGGGCCTTGCTGCACTCTTGGTTACGACACTCCCGGGGGATATGCTTAGGATAACTCTCATTTTCTTTACAAATCATTATGAAGGGTTTATGAGTATATACTTCCTCAAAGAAAATATTTTTATGATTATGGATTATATCCATAAATAGTCCAATTTATGTTAAGTGTTTTATAAGTATGGGATTATGTATTTTGATTCATAAACTGATCTAGTTTATGCCATTGTTTAGAAATGGCGCCCAGTAGAAGGAATGAGAACTCCAGAAATGCACATGATCCAAAGAGAAGGAAGGATCATATCTTTCATGGTCTTAAGCTAGAATTTATAAGAGAAATAGTCTCCCATGTATTATCATCATATGTAGAAATAATATCATGTGTTGATAAGATAAGTAAAGAGTTTACTGAGTCCTATGGCTTTGAAGGGAAGCAAGAGAAGAAAAGGATGGAAGAGAGAAAGATGGATAAAAGTAAGAGGGAAAAGAAGAATTTTCCCATATGTGGTAACTGTGGAAAGAAACACCCTGGAACTTGCCTGAATGGAATGGGAGTTTGTTATAAGTGTGGAGGAAAAGGGCACAAAGTACGTGACTACAAGGGTAAGAAAATGGTTTCAAATGTACAATGCTTCATTTGCAAGGAGTTTGGACACTACGCGAACCTATGTCCCAGTCATCAGACTATGCCGCAAATGATGCTATTGGATAATAATCAAGTTATGATACTACCACATATGAAGAGGAATGATTAGAGTTCTTAAGTTGATTATGTCAATTGAGTGTTGTATCAACAATGTACTTGTTATAATAATTATGGGGTATATAAGGATTGTACTGCAGTACTATTTCATTAAGGACTTGAGATTGTGTGGAACAAAGAAAAGTGACTCAATAGCAGGATAAATTTTTGGAAAATATATGGTTGAGAGAATGATAAATCATAATATAGTTCTGATACTGAGGTAGTGATTTTGGAATAATAAGTGATTGTTTTGGATAAATTGTATTGGATATTCTTGACTACCTTGGAACTGATTAATGATTTGTATATTCCATCATTGTTGGGTTTTAAAACATTTTTGGATTAATGAAGTATATCCAGCATTCTATATGGAATAAGGGAGCATGAATGTAATCAATAAGGAATATGGTAATACATGATGAAGGTATTCATATGCTATTACGGGGTAAAAAGGATCTATATTATGTTTACCTTCCTTATAAATATTAGACTGTGAGTTTGGACAGAAGTATTTTGGATAGTTCTAGTTTGGATTATTTTGGATTGCCATAAAAGGACAACCCGGAGGTCGGGCGGCAACCCGTCGCGTCCGGCAAGGCTGCGAGACTTGAACCCGCAACCAAAGGGCGACAAGGGTGTATCACCTACCACTATCCCACGAGATGTCCTGGATTAAATAAAGTAGTTTTTTAAAAGATCTGGTAGATGAATTATAAATTCTTTTATTTTGGAACCCTCTATGAATAGTATAAATAGAATTTTTTTTACGAGTGAATGATGAGTTTTGGTAGAAATTTATTAATGGATAAAACTCTAATTATAAAGTAAGTATATCTCCTTATGATCTTAGCCAATCTCATAAATATATTCCTCAACATTAATAAAAGGAACTTAGAACAAAAATGTTGTCCTAGATGGTACCTTAAATCATCACTAATTCATGGCTTTGGGATTTTTGGCCTTTTCATAGCCATGTTCTCTACCACTCTCCATCAGATAATTGATGGTTAGATTTCTCTTCCATATCCATATTTTCCTACATGGAACCCTAGTATGTGTTATTTTCGGTAATCTTCATACTTTCCACTCTTTATTTTAAATAGAGGACTCATTAATTCATTTTTCGATGTGGGATTTCAACTAAGATATTTTGAAACGTCAAAAATGTGTTATCCTAATACCCTATGTTTTGTTGAACCGATGGTATTTCAAATCATCATAGATTGATGAATTTAAGGACCTCAATTATACACTTGTTTGTGATTGATGACCTCAATCACTACCAATAAATATTTACGTTTTTCCTCCGATTATATGTCTCTAATTTCCACCAATGTTCTCCTAATCGAGATCATAATTTGGTGGTGACCCTTTGATTTCTCTTTTCCTCATATTAAGACTAAATTTTAGTAACCCAATTTCCGATGTGGGTTTTCCCACAAATATATTTTCTACTTTCAACCTTTTATTTTTTAAGAACAATTTCAAATTGCGAGGACGCAATTTATTGAAGGAGGGGAGAATGTAACACCCCAAGATTTCATAGTGTGTTATTTCTTCAAAATAATTCAATAACTTGCACTACACGCAACACTTAGTTCAATTGCACCATGACTTACCAAAAAAAAGCCATTAAAAGAGTTCATGAATAATATTAACTAAATTTTAAACTTTATATTATCCTTATAATTTTAGAATCCATATTATGAGTTTCTTAGTCATAATGCAAGAACAGATTCATTTTCAGTATTGCACTTTTATCAACTTTTGATAGTGAAACCTTTTTAAATACAATATTTTAAACTTTTTGACTAAATGGAGACATCAAAAAATTTAAAATGAAACATCCCAAGCTTCCACGGTACGTTTCCCTTCGAATAATGCGATAGCGTGTGTTGTACGCAACCTCGAGTTCTAACACACGCCACAACTAATTAAACTAGCCGTTGTGAATAGTAATACCTAATTTTTGAAATCATATATATTTTATATTTTAAAATGGACTTCATTTTTGGATTCGGAATATCGAAATTAGCCTAGGGTGAAATTTTGGTACATTTCGGATAACTTTCATATTTTGATGAATAGTGAAAATTTCTAAATTTTTATTAAAAACAACTTTTTTAATCAAAATAATTAATAGTGATAAATTATGAATTTGAGTGGTTTTAAAGTATATTTAGAATATATTTTTACCGTTTAATATAATGTTGGTCATTGGACATAATTTTACAATTAAACCGAACATAAACAAGTGTCAATCTTTTGATAGTTATTATCTCTTAAAAACACGCTTTTTGTTTTGACAGCGGGAATTAATTTTAAATTAATTTCTGCCACTTCTGTGTTTTGAATTTAGGAAAATGGATTCCATATTTGGAATCAGGATGTTCAAATTGTGTAAATAGGTAACTTTTATTTTTACACATTTTGAATAATTACTGCGGTAAATATTTTATTTACCATGGTTAAAGGGTAAATCCGGTAAATAAGGGTTAAAAAATAATATTATAATAATACTAAATTACCCTAAAACGTGTCTTAACCCTATTGGTTGATACATGGTCTACCATGGGCATCTTTGTGTCAATTTTGGGACCCCATGGATCCACTTGTAAGTGATAATGACACTTTATTTTAATTAAGTTAAAATGAATACAAAAATGACACAAGCATATATCTTTTAGAAGAACAATTTTTACATAGAGTTATACATGTTGGATTTTCGATTATAAATATTCATTAGAAAGCTAAAAAGAGTTCCTACATAATGATATTTTATTTATAATTTTTAGACTTTAAATAATTTACTTTATTCATGACACAATGATGATGCAGTAATTACTATAATAGTGAAAAATTAAACTAATTGATATTATAAATACCCAAATAAATATAATATGAATCTTTTAATGAATTAAACTAATTTCTAGGATAATATGATATATTAGGATTGATTTAATTGACTTTTTTCGAAGTAATCAATCTGTTATGAGTTTCACAAAAATCAACTAATGAATAGTGTCAAAATTGACATAAAAGAGTTCTTAAAACAAATATTATATTATTAATTGATATTAAATTCCTAAAAATCTAAGGTTCGGCCAAGAGACTTATATTATGATAGGTTAATCATTAATGGACCAAATGGGGGTCTCTTGGATGTATATAGTAAGTTTATTAACCATATTATATAAAAATACAAAGAGACATTGTAAAAGTGAAACTAATTAACTTAGAGTTAATACTTAAAGATAAGGTTAATATAAGTACCCAAACCTGTCTAAATTCTATTGGTTGAGTGGTTTTCGACCTATCCCCACCTTAGCCTTTGAATAGTCAACTTTGGAGCCATTAGAAACCGAATATGAATTTATTATAAATTAATATTTCTAGCTTTTCCAAAGGTGCCCCTCACCCCTCTTATAAAAGGGCACTCCTCCTTCTCATTTCTTCACACCTCTAAAGCCTTTTGGTTCGGCCAAACTCTGCCCAAATACTCTCCCAACATCCCTCACTACAACCTAGAGGCCTTAGTTTGATCAGAAAGCCAACCTAAGGATCCCTTTTGATCAAATCAAAAGGAAGAACCCGAAGAAGAGGAGGTTAACCTACCCCAACCAAGGAAAAGTACAAGGTAAGGGTTATTTCACAATCTCTTATTTATCCGAGGTTGTTTATACGTAATAATCTACTGGGATCTCGTTATCATCCACATCCATGTTTCTTCGAAATGTATTTCAAAACATTTTTACTATTTACAAGAATATGGGTTAAAGTCATTTATACCCTTGTTTGACTTTTTATAAGAGGTTTATAAAGGAATCTTTCCGTCGTTTTCAAAACAATGTTCTTTTTAACCTTTTCGACAGAATTGAGGTAAGAATGTTTTTTTTAACTTATACGGCGGGTGCGGTTATTTTCCGCCGTTATAAAATCGTCGAAGCTTTACATACAAGCTTATAAGAATATTTTCAAAGAAAATGTTTTATTTTATATGGATCTTAAATGATTTCAAAATAAAAGGAGATACTTCTTTAAAAAGAATTTTGATTTCATCTATGTCAACATCCTTTGATGGATTTTAGGATTATTTGAAGTTGATTTATTATGATACAAAAATTCTATATTGAATTGAAGGTTTTGTGATATGTTTGACTGTGGATGTGCTATTTTTATACCATTCATAGTTTGTGGTGAAATTATTGACATTTCGTATGCTAGTTTTAATCCGAATGTTTATGTTATATTTCAAACTTTTCTTCAGATGAATGTGCTAAACAAGTATGTTCCGGGTTGGGGACCGGTAAAAGTAAGCCCTCCAGGTTGGGGACTGGTAAAAGTAAGCCCTCCAGGTTGGGGACTGGTTAAAGTAAGCCCTCCAGGTTAGGGACTGGTAAAAGTATGCCCTTCGGGTTGGTGTCCGGTTATTAGAGGCACTCCGGGTTGGTGTCCGGTTATTAGAGGCACTCCGGGTTGGTGTCCGGTTATTAGAGGCACTCCGGGTTGGGTTCCGGTTAGAAGTAACCCCTAGATCTTGGGATGAGGCCTAGACAAAGAAATTAACGTTTAGCATTATGCATTCCAACATTATGAAAGTGGTTATTGATTTTTGCATGTGATTATTCGATTAGTAGAATATCCATGTGAACAAGTAAATGGAATTATTTCATTTTACTTTTGCCATACTATGTTGAAGTTCAATTTTAAAAGGCTTTTGTTTTAGTAATTCATTGCCTTAAATGTTTATGCTTATTTTGAATGTTCCGCTATATTGTTATCCTTACTGGGCATTTGAGCTCACCCCTTTTCTATGTTTTATTTTTCCCAGGTAGTGAAGAAGTAAATTATGATTGACTTGCAGGGATATTACGAGGGGTTTATAGTGTGGATTATGGAGACAATTTGTTGTTGTAGTAGTTTTTCGTTTAATGATGTAATGTAAAACTTATGAATATATCTAGTGTTTCCAAGGCTACTAAACCAATCGGTCTTTCGGGATTTGATCCTTCTTGTGATCATGCAAATGTTATGTAATTAATGCACCGACTCTGGGTAGCTGGGGTCGGGGCGTTACAACCATATTATCTTGGTTCAAAACATTCCACCAGCAATTAATTTCTCCCTGAAGCATATATGTCACGAGCTTCCCTCTCCTTTAAGAGGTGTCTCCAGATGGTCAAATATCAAAAATTTAATCTCAAACCATATATCAATAGTCTATAGACCATCATCCCTAAAAAACATGGGAGGATACTACTGTTGGAACACACATGTCAGTTATGCTATAGATGAGGTAGGTTGTGGTGCTCCCTGAAAAAGTCTACACGAAGTTCAAGAAACCATCACAGAATTATACCTTAGCACCCATATCTAGTACAATCACTAGTTCCTCAGCTAGCACCAGAGGAGGATATATTTGTATCCCATGCCCCACAACCTCTAGAACATGGTAATTTCCACCCTATTGAAATATACTGGAGTTCATTGTGGTGGCATGTCTCTACAATGCCAAACACACACCTTAGTAAATCTTGAGAATGAGATTATCACAGTTATAAATGTAGGATAGGTCAAAGCCTTATTATAAACAGGTCATACACCTCTTCCTTATCCTAAATCTTGGACTAAGTAAAAATAAATAGTTATAAATATCACTAGAGGTACTGCTTACTGCCCACTCAAAAGTCGGGTCTAGGTCAAGTTCTCTTTTTTCAATAATTCAATTTCATTTAATTTCACTTTCTCAATTCATTTCTCTTTAAATGGTTAAACTAAATAGTTCACCACTTCTAATCCATAAGGGATCATACACCTCATGAACTGAAGTGTGGAATCCACCTAATCCAAATCATAACACATTCTAGTCCATGCGACCAATGGTCCATAACTCAACATAGCATAGTTGACTGCTTATGGTGTATGTTATAGCCTAAGAAGGAAAACACTATTTAGGTTACAGAAGGAACTCTAAGTACCAACCATGTTTCTCAATTCCCTACATGAATCATCTATAAAGCAACAAGTATATCACACAAGGAACAAAGAATAAAAGTCATGCAGATAAGACATGCATCCAATATGACATGGCATAATGCATGGCATGGAAATTCTAACAGGTGCCTAAAATGATGCATGAGATTCATACCCTCATCTCATCAGGAAATAGAAAAATCCATAATCATAGGGAACATCAAATATCAAGTTCATCACCCAATGGTGGAATCAAATCAATTATAATAGGAAAAATCTAGAAAACAGTAATTTCCATTCCAGGAAATTTGGATTTTTCTATACATGGATTAGCTACTCTTAGGAATAGCTTATTAAAAAATTCCAATTCCTTCCTAATATTTTTCTATAATTTCAAAATATTAAATCCATAAAAGGAACTACTCTAATACCAATTTGTAACATCCCAACCTGGGTACCACTGTATAGTTCTCTGAGCTGGTTGGTCACGTGGCCTCAAGCACTCCTCCTCATATGCCAAAGGATACCAACTAGAAGTGATGGCCTATGGTGTTTTTGTGGGGATATTATCCCCTCATGTCATATTGTAATGCAATGGTATAACAATATCAATCAATAGAGGAAGTGTATAATATAATTTAAAGTAGACAGAATATATACGTCCATAAGACTGAATGAATAAACAATGCCAAAGTTTATCTCATATACAAAATGATGTTTCATGTCATGTCCCTACAAAATATGAAAATAGGTATAAAATCATCCAGTACAATACATGAATCAAAATACTAAAAGGAAAAAAAGGAACTATCCCAGCTAACATCACGAGAATATCTCATTCTTGTGCTCCTCTGCTCCTGAGTAGTGATCAAATCAAGAATCTTATAGTGGTTTCTTGACCCATTCCCTACCTGTATCCATGAAATATGTCTAGGTACTCAATGGAGACCCAATAAAGATGTGAGATAACACATAGTAGGCCACCACCAATAGTTTCTATAACAAGTCTAATCTATGTAATGACAAGCTAAATCAGTGTGCGGTATATAATAAGTATGTATTTACAGAAAGTGAAGTTCCTAAGTAGTATATAATAAACAAGTGATACTTTATATCCAAATGAATCTCCTTGAAAACAAGGGTCAATATCCCATAATAATATTAATTGTAAAACAAAAAGAAACATCTAACACGGCCATTTTGTACAACCAAGTATAAATCATCCATCATGGCCACATCATATAACCAAGTATAAATTATCCATCACAAACACACCATAAAATCAAAAGTGCCAAACAATGAAGGTCTAGATCTAAGGTATAGAAGACTAATTCATCCTTATCAAGTCCTGGGAGAATCTCAATGGAAAATTAGTAAAGACTTGGGTGGATTCCTAGGAAAATTTCAACATATCAGGTCCTATGCAAGTCCAAGCAAGCTAGATCCAAGGTGTATCAAGGCCTAATACATCCTACGAAATCAATAACCAAGGAGTATATAGGTCCAAGGTGTCCACTGCCATAATCATTACCCATGGTGTAGAAACATACCTAACGTCCTATGGAATCTTGATCCAAGGAGCATATAGGTCCATGGCATCCACTAATATAACCATGTATCATTCAATTCATTCAAAAATTCATAAATAATCAAATTTCATGAGTTCTTCTAACTTATTTAACAATTTACATTTAATAAAATTAAACTAATACATGTCATGTAATCACATGGAAAAGGAGGTATAGTTATCTCCTAATAGTTCAAGTCAATTCAATTAAATTTATAAAGGATTCCACTAATTGGGAAAGCACTCACACACCCATCAGGGTTGTATAAAGCATGGAAGATACCAAGGCACACCCCATGGGTGGCCTGGGTTGGAGAAACGACCTATAAAAAACTCAAGGGTACAAGTGGGAAACCTAAACAGGTTCCAATTCATTTAATCAAGACATTCAATTCATTTTAGGGAAACACCAATAAGTCTTTCATGCAGAACAATTTCAATTAGACATAAAAAACACCAAACCATAAGGGAAAGGTATAAGAAACCTACTGTAGGTCCATAATAGAGCATTCATCCAGTATCAATCTTTGATTTGGTCCAAATTTAGAGAAAAATGAAGAATAGATGAAGAACCTAGAAATAGGGAATATTAGCTTGCACCTAAATAACTCTGTCGATACCAGGACAAATGAATAATGGCCCAATATGATCTAAGAACTTACCAGCATAGATATAACGAGACAAATTTTTCTTGGATCATATGTCGGATGAAGAAACGGGATCCAAACCTAAATTAGGCTTCAAAGAGAAGCTCCTAAGGTGAGTTTTTGTCCAACCAGGGAAAATTAAAAAGTGGGTTGATTTTTAATAACTTTTAAGGTAAAAATGGTCATTTACCCTCTCTTAACAATTTCGCATGGTTTGGCCACACGGTTGACCAAACCATGCGCAAACTGGACACAAAACCATGCCCCGGTCTCTATCAAGGTCTGTAATAAGTTTCATAAGAGTGTGTCTGGGGTGGCAGGATTTACCTCAAACCGTGAGAGCCTCTTGAAATCCATTTTCAAACCCCAAACAGTTAAGGGTAACTATGCAGCCTGTCCCACATGATTTCTCTTAAACATGTTTCATTCTTTATTTTACCAAAAATTTGGGCCCCTGGTTCCGAAAAAAGCCTAGAAACACCTGAAACTCATGTGATCCCTTTAGGAACTCAAATTAGGTCAAAACCAAGGAGTTAAACCAAAAATAAAGAGATCCTTACATCATATAAAAACCTAGGATCTTATATAATTCCACTGAGAAAGAGGCCTAGATAGTCACACACTAAGTGTATCCGAAACCTCAATTAAATAATATTATTATTTATTATTTAACAAGTTTAATAAATATTATTATTACATGTGATTTAATAATTATTAATGTTTTTTATCATATATATTTCATCACCATTTATTTGAGATAATATTTTATGAGAATAATATTTAATAAATTTGAATTTTCTATTTAGTAAATAGAATATTTATTTATTTATTTGAAAATAATGCAATGATATTTATTTATTAAATAAATATTCATTTTTTATATTCTAATAAATATTGTATAGGAATGGAATATTGAGATTAATGGTCCAATGAGAAATGATAAATATTGATTATTATTTGAATAAATAATATTTAACTTAATTTTTGAGTTTAGAACATATTGGCATGGGGTTCCATGGTAATTAAGAAAAATAATAATAAGGGTGCATGCACCATTATTATTTTCTAACCCTATAAGTATATAAACCCAATTATATTATTTTCTTCATGGGTAGCCAATTTCTTGTGTTATGCACAATGACATCCGGAGAGAATTCTCTTGAACCCATAGAGAACTCCCACTCCAAGAACTCTCTCAAGAACAGATAGATATCCTCCTACACCACCACACTAAATTGAATCATGAAAAATGGATTCCATATTTTTAATCATTAGGTCTATATTTGTTAAATAGGTCCATTTTATTTTTGGTTATTACGAATAAAAACCATAGTAAATAATTGTCAGCACAATAAGGGTAAGTCGGGTAATTAAGGAAAACATTAATATGATGAGAACTAAAAATGACTATAACACTTGATTTTATCCTATTGTATGAATGTAGTATTTCCAGGTCCATCCAATTTTCAAAAATATGGAAAATTAGTTCCATATTTCTTTGATTTTTACCTTTATACTATTTTAAGTAATGAAAAGTCAAAAATGTCATTCTCTTTGTTTTATTATCTCTAATTTTTTTTACATAGGGATAAAAAGTGGATATGTTCATTAATAAAAAGGTATACTTGAAATATAAATTATTTTTTTATAATTTTAATTTATTTATAATTTATTAGTGATGAAATCAGGACCTTAAATTCTTACATGATGTTGATATAGTATTTATTCAATTAATAGAAAAATAAAATAAATGATTTTAAAAATATTAAAAGTAATATAATTTGAATTGATTTTATTTATTAATAGATTTTTTTAGATAAGAATAACATATTATATAGTTTCTAAAGGTTTATATTTCAATTCAATCTTTGTCTTAATGTCTTTAAAGTCAAATTAAATGAATGGTTCTAAAATGACATTAATGATATTTTATAATAAATAATATTTCATTAAATGATTTAAAATTCCTAAAAATTATATCTTCATCTAACTTATTGGGATATGGTTTAAAATATCCACCGTGGTCCATTTATGTGGAAATTTTTCTTTTATAGTAACTATATTGACCCCTAAAGAGTAAAAAGTTTGTTATCGTGGTAATTGTCAAAAAGGGTTAATGCAGGTTAAAACAAAGAGATAACGGTAAAAATATAATATAAATTTATTTAAATTTTATTATATTATATTATTCTGACCCATATTCATCCTATATTAAAATTATATTATTATTATTTTGCATTTTTTCTATGAAAATTAATTTATAATAATATTTTAAGTAATTCCAAGAGCGTCTCTCCCCTCACTTATAAAAGGGAACATTGACTTCTCTTTTATTAACACATAAAAAGCCTTTTAGTTATTCCAATACCTACCAAAATCCCTTAATAACATACCTAATCACTTTATATAGGTCATAGTTTTGGACTAATACCACCCTTAGAGGGTTGAAGGTGTAAAAAAAGGATGTTGTCTAAAGAAGTGGTATAGTATTTAACTGAATGATTTAGTAATATTTTGTCTTCTACCACATTCAAATATTATTAAAACATTTTGGAATAAAAAAACCAATATATTCCATATAATTTTATTTTTCATGTTAATGTCATAACCTATATTCATATACTCTTCCATAAAATGGGAAACCAACCTTTTGTTTGTGTGTACGGCAGACTACCACCTCACAAACCGATGTAATTCATTTTCCATCACCACCTCTTATAGCTGGTTATAATGATATATTTAAAATATATATATGATATTAATAACATAATTAACTTTATTTTATATTATATAACATATAATTTCTTAACTCTCCATTCACTGAAAAATGATAAAGCCATTCATGTGTACATGTGGACTACCCCTCCAAGAAGTGATATTATCAATTTTTCATCTCCACATTTTATGGATGATATATATATAAGTTTATTTAAAGATATAATATTATATTTATGATATAATTATCTTTATATAAATATAAAATAATACTTACCTTTTATCCATCATGGTCATTGAAAAATAGAAATGTAATTAATGTGTATGTACGGCCTACCGTCACTATGATTATAACATGGTTCATTTTTCATAACCATATTTCACGGTATGTTTTAGAATTATAATTTATGTATAAATATGATAATTATTTCATAATTATTTTTCTTGATATTATGGAATAATTACCTCTTTGACCATACTAAACTTATAGAAATCATTTTGGACAAATGAGCTAAATATCATTAAAATGTACGATGTGAACTTAATCGGTTAACTAATTGATTATAACATGGTAAAATAAATAATAATCTTGAAAAATGTTATTAATAAAGTAAATAATTGATATACTTTTATTATTTAGTAATATATGGAATGCACGTAATGATTCGGACTTGACGTAAGGGACACTTTACTTTAAAAACCTCATTTTAAATGTTTTTAAAATTTATTTTATAAATATTTTTCTTAAATGTCCATATTCTTAAAATTATTTTATGGATGAATTTATATAAACATTAATGAATTATAAATGAATTTTTATGTCTATTTTTGACTTTATTTCAAAAGTTTTAAAAAGGAATATTTTTACATATCTTATATGAAACACTTTGACTTTCTTTATAAAAGACAAAAAAATGTTCTATTTTAATATATATGGTGTCAAAGGTTTCTACAACCACTATAATTGTTTTTTGATTTTTGTATTCCTTATAAACTTCCATGTTTTATTCAAAGAAAACCCCTCCTTCCCAATTTTTCAATTATTTTCAAAATAAGTTTTAAATGGAATGGATAATTCAATATCTATAAATATTTCTTTATGGGAGTAATGAATATTTTTATAACTATGCATTATTTCATGTGTTATGATTATTTTATGGTTCTTGGGAATTGTTTATTATTATGAGTGATTAAATTATAAACCAAGGATTTATGATTCCATTATAAACCTAGGGTGGGTGGTTTTGTTATAAACCAAGTATGGGTGGTTCTGTTATAAACCAATGATGGGTGGTTACGTTATAATCCAAGGATGGGTGGGTCATTTATATCCCACCAATGCATTGGTTAATGATCATGGTATAAGTTGAACTTGTAGGTTATTCCATTTTTAAGAGTGATATGAAAATTATTTCCCAAGTTACCTACATGATTTGTTTATCCCTTCTATGGTTTTTACTAAAGTATCATGATTTCATAAGGTAAGTTAATGATATTATATTTAAAGTAGAGTATTTTCTAATTCTTAAGGGTTAAAATTATAACTTTATAAAAAAATTGACAATTTTTCTTGATTAAAAATAAAACTTTATAAGTTTTATTTTTTCTTTAATAATTCTTATGAAATGTTTTATGAAAATATTTGATTAGAAAAGTTGAATTCTAGGGTAAGAAAATGTTTCTTTAACCCAAAGTTTATTTTTGAAATAGGAAAATTTTTTATAAGTATTCATTAACTAAAATGTTTCTTTATTTCTTTATATGTCCATTACTGATCTTTTTGATCTCATACAAAATTTTAAAAAACATTAACTGGGTTTTAAGGATCAGTAGGGACAAGGATGAGCTCAAGATAAAAGTTTTGAAGATATGTAATGAAAATAAAACTTGTTATATTATAAAAAAATTATGGGAAAAATGGATAATAAGTATAAATTTCGACTTTGTAATGTAATGTTTATTTATATAAGGGTGATGGTCTAATTATCTAAAACTCTAAACCTAAAAACATACTTTAAATAAAAGAAAGTGAATTCTTTTATAGAGAATAAATTTATGAATTGATTAAGTACAGGTACTTACGGTTAGTGTTAGAGGAAAGGTTTAGTTGACTTTATATGTTAGGATATTTTCATGTGAGGTTAACTTATGTGTTATTGATACCATTATGGGTTTATAAGTTTAATGTCGATTACTATTTTAATGTCTTAGACACCACTTTTGAGGTTTTAAGTGATGTAAGTAAAGATTATTAAGAGTGTTTTTGTATAAATATATGTTAATATAACCATAGGTCTTGGTATGGGTTTTAGTGAAAATTTTATTTGAGGAAGAATGCCTTTACATTTTGTGCACATGATTTTAAAGGTATTGAAAACCTTTAGATTTTATATGATCTTTGATATTGAGGTGATTTTGGGTTATTACAATTTAGAGACATATATTTTATCATATAGATAACCATGGGATTGAAAATGGATTTATTGATTAAGTGATTAATGTTACTTCATAAGAATATCACTATAATTTTGGGGAATATTATATGATTAAGGTAAGAAGAATATTGTGGGATTTTATTTGAGGAATAAAGGTTGAATTATATTTTATAATTATATATGATTTAAATGTGTCTTTATGGTGATTCATGTTATTTATGTAAATTATTAGCATAATATGGAAATTATATAATTAGAGAACATACATTTTAGGTATGAGACTTTAACAGTGATTAATGTTATTTAGAGATAAATGTTAAATTTATCTTGGAATAATATGTAATAAAATAATTATAATTTTTGGGTTTTGAATTTTGTTGGGAATATTTTTAAGAATTTTGAGGTTAGTTATTTATCAAATGATCTAAGCTGTACTTTGGGTGTTATTTTGAGGCTTTATAGATTAATGTTGTATTTCTTCATATAAAGGTTTACTCTTTTGGGAAATTATCTTATCTTGCTCTAACCATTTTTGTTTTCATTAATGTCTAAATATTGGAGGAATATCTTGTTATAATTTTTTGAATTATTTGATCCATTAGAAGTTTATTTTAGTGCTTCGTACATTAAAAACTCATCTTTAATACTCAACATTTGCACAAAAAGATAACATTGTGGTGTAAATTGATTAAAGGATGAAATGTTAATTTTAAAATAAGTTTATTTATTTATATTCTCATTTGAGATGGTAAATTAATTTCTAAGCCCAAGGAAAATTATCTTGAAACAAAAATGTTATCTTATTATATTCATTTCTCATTAATAAATGGTCTTTTTCAAACTTCATTAATATATAGTCATTAACTTTCTATTGATTATTCAATTTATTATGATCAATAATATATATCAATCTATATCATTATTTTGACATTATTTTGATCCTATTTTACATATTTTCACTTCCCACTAATGTTCTCCTATTTGGAAACCTAGTTATGTTTTATTCTACAAGACCTTCATATTTCATTTTCACTCTTTTCAAGAGTAATTTTTATCAACCCTTTTTATGATATAGGATTTCAATAATGGTATTTTCATATGTAAATCCATTAATTATAAAGATAAAGTTAAAATTGAGAGGTTGAAATTTATTAAAGTGTCGGATAATGTAACACCCTGATATTTTTAAAAATAAATCAATGAATGATAGCATATATGATATGCAATTCCAATCATAAATGAACCATTAAATATTATTATTTAAATAAAATTCTCAAAACCTAGACATTAAGTCAAATGGTATGAATAGGATTAAATAATTTATGAAATATATATATAAATTTCCTACTCGATATAAATGTATCAATAAATTCTTAGTAAATAGTCACTCAATTTTTAGTAATGTCATTTAATTCTTCAAAAATATGTTTTTTCAAAAATGGTTTTTATTTCTTTTTTGTGCTAAAATATTATAATTAATTTTTTGAACTTTTAGAAAATTTATTTCATAAAAAGGATATAATTTTTTAAATTATAATATCAAAATTCAATTATGGTAAAATTTTTGAGATTTTTCAAAAAAAGATTGGTTTTTCAATGAATAGTGAAAATACTAATTTTTATTGAAAAATTTATTTTCTTTTAAAGTATTTACAAAGTAAAATTATATTTTGGGTTAATTTCAAGATTTAATCAGTTAATTTTGATTAAAAATAATCTAATTATAGTCTTTTTAATAAATTCTATACTTTAATTTGGTATAAAAAACATTTTTATACTTAAAAAGGCATTTTTCTAAAAAAACTATTTTTTATTGCATTTTTCATTTTAATATTTAATTAATGTATTCCACTTATATAAATTGAACCATGAAAAATTTATTCCATATTTTAATTAGGTGGTCCAAATTTTTTAAATATGCCCCTTTTTATCATTATGAATTGTAACCATAGTAAATAATTGTCACCATGGTAAGGGTAAATCGGGAAGTTAAGGTTAAAAATAATATGATGGGGACTAAAAATGACCATAACACTTGAAATTATCCTATTGGATGAGTGTATTTCATCCATTTCCATACAATTTTTGAAAATATGGAAACTTGGTGCCATATTTCTTTGATTTTGAACTTTAAATTATTTTATATAATGAAAAGTCAAAAATGTCATTCTCTTGGTTTTATTATCTATAAAAAAACTTTACGTAGGTATAAACAAAGTCTATGTTCAGTTATAAAAGGTTTATTTGAATGATAAATTATTTTTTTATCATGATAATTTATTTTTAGTTTTTAAGTGATGAAATAATTACAATAAATGCTTACGCAACATAGACACGTTATTTATTCAATTAATAGAAAAATAAAACAAATATTTTTGAAAATGTTAAAAGTAGTATAAATTGAATTAATTATTATGTAACGTGAATTTTTTATATAAAAATAACATATTATAAAGGTTTTGAATGTTTATATTTAAATTACATCTTTTTTTTGCTGTATTAAAAGTAAAATTAAATGAATAGTTCCAAAAAATGATATTAATGATATTTTATAATAGATAATATTTTATTAAATGATTTAAAATTTCTATGAATACTATATTTTACTAAGTTATTGGTTTGTGGTTTAAAACTTCAAACATGTTCTATTTATGTTTCAATTTTCCTTTTATAGTAAATATATTGACCCCTAAAGAGTAAAAACTTTGTTATTGTTGTAATTGTCAAAAAGGGTTAACATTGGTTAAAACAAAGAGATAATGGTAAAAAACTAATCGCAACTTGTTAAAAAACATTGGATGATATTATTTCGATATATTCTCATCCAATATTATAATTATATCAGTTTTGAGCCTTTCATCTAGGAAAATTAATTTATATTAATATTTTAAGTAATTCAAAGATTGTCCCACCCTTCACTTATAAAAGGGAACCTCGCCTCCTTTTTTATTCACACTTAAAAATCCTTATATATCATCCAATACCTAAAAAATACCTTTAAAATATACCTAATCATGTTTTGGAGGTATTAGTTTGGTCATAATACTAACCTTAGAGGGTTTAAGGTGTAAAGAAAAGGAAGTTGTCTCGAGAAGTGGTATAGTCTTTAACCGAATGTTTTAGTATTATTTCTTCTTATACCCCCTAAAATATTATTAAAATATGATTAAATAATAACACATGTATCATCCATATATTTATATTTTATTATGTTAATTAAATAAACTATATCCATCTCCTCTTTTATCAATTAGGAAATGAAATCGTCGTTTGTGTGTGTGGGAGACTGTCGCCTCGCGAACTTGTATAATTTATTTTCCATTACCACCTCTCATGGATGGTTATAATGATGGATTTAAAGTATATATATTATATTAATAACATAACTAAAATTATTTAATGATAATATATCATCCACTTTATTATGTTTCCATTCATTAAAAAATGATAATGTTGTCCGTGTGTGTGTGTGGACTACCACCTCCATGAAGCGATGTGATTAATTTTTCATATGAACATCATATAGATGATATATATAAATTTATTTAAAGATATAATATTATATTTATGATATAATTATCATTATATAATGATAAAATAATAATTACCTTCTTTCCATCATGATCTTTCTAAAATGGAAACATTACTCATGCGTACATATGGGTTATTGTCTCCATGATTGCAACATAGTTCATTTTCTATAACCATATTTCATGGTTAGTTTTAAAAATATAATTTATGTAAAAAAATTATAATTATATCTTGATTATTATTTTGTATATGATATAATAATGAACTCTTTGACCATAATAAACCTATGGAAGTCATTTTGGAAAAATGAGACAAATATCGCCAAAGCGTCTGACATAAACTTAATCGATTAAGTGATTGATTATAACATTGGTAAAATGAATAATAAACTTTAAAATAGTTCTTAAGAAATTAAATAATTAAAATAATTTAATTATTAAAGAATATAATTAATGTATGTGATGAGTCACACTCGAGGTAAGGGACACTTTACTTTAAAAAAAACGTGTTTTAAATGTTTTCAAGATTTATTTTATAAATATTTTTCTTCCATGACCATAATATTAAAATTATTTTATAGATGAATTTATATAGACTTGAATGAATTATAAATTATATTTTATGTCTATTTTTACTTTATTTCAAAGGTTTTCATAAAGGAATATTTTTATGCATTTTACACATAATGTTTTGACTTTCATTATAAAAGACAAATACGACATCAAATTTTTTTACAAACATTGTAATCATCATTTAATGTTTTTATTCCTTATAATATTACATATTTTCTTCAAAGAAAAACCCACCAACCCTATATTCTGATTATTTTCAAAAAATGGTTTTAAATGGAATAGATATTTCAATATCCAGAAATGTTTATTTATGGGAGTAAGGAATGTTTCTATAATTATAAAAGCTTTCATGTGTTATGATTATGTTATGGTTCCTGGGAATTATTTATTTTGATATGTGGTTCAGTTATAAACCATGTATGGTTGGTTCCTTTATATACCATGGATTTTTGGTTCCATTATAAACCAAGTATGGGTGGTTCCTTTATAAACCAAGTATGGGTCGTTACGTTATAAACCAAGGATGGGTAGGTCTGTAATAAACCTCCAATGCATTGGGTAATGATCATGATGAAATTTGAAACTATAGTTTATTCCATTTTTAAGAGTGATATAAAAATTATGTCCTAAGTTATCTAAATGATTTATTTATCCTTGTTATGGTTTTTATAGAAATATCATGATTCCACAAGGAAAGTTAATGAGCCTATGTTTAAAGGAAATTATTTTTATACTTATTAAGGGTAAAAAGTATAACTTTTTGAAAAAAATCATGGGTTTTTTGTGTTTAAAAAGAAACTTTTTTAAGTTTTATTTTGACTTTAAAATTTCTTATTAAATGTTTTATGAACAAAATTGGGTAGAGAAGTTTATTTATAGGGTAAGAAAATGTTTATTTTGAACCCAAAGTTTGTTTTTTAAATACGCCAAATTTTTATATATAATTATGAACTAACAGGTTTCTTTATTTTTTTTTATGTCCTTTAATTATATTTTTGTGATCGCTCTACATTTTAAAAAAAATTCACTGGGTTTTAAGTATTAGAAGGGAAAATGATGAAAAAAACATGAAAATTTTTAATATATTTCATGAAAAAAAAAATTATATCATAAAAGTTTTATTTTGTGGGAAAAATAGATACTAAGTTGAAGTTTAAAATTTTTTATTTAACATATTTTTATGTAAGGGTGATGTTCTAATTCTCTAAAACACTAAACCTAATAAGATCCTCAAAATAAAAGAAAGTGAATTCTCTTTTAAATATTAAAATTATGAAATAATTAAGGAAGGGTCCTTATAAAAATTATATATTCTTTATATATTAAAACATTATATTTTATTCTCCTATGGTTATTTATTTAAATTACAATTTTTCCTTTAATTTTACTCTCTTTAAGTAATAAAAATTTTGAAAGAGTTTTTTTAATGAAATCTGACTTTATTTTTCTATTCAGTTGGGAATATTTTTATCCCATCTTCTTATTTTCTATAAAATGCTTTCAATAATGTTTTTATTATGCTCAAATGGTTGATTAAATTAATTTTTACCCATGTTTTAATTTGTTTATAATGGTTTAAATATAATATTCTTTTCATTTTCCAAATGAGGAACACTAAAGGTGTAAATAGAATATTTATTTTAACCCTTATCACACAAAAGGATTTTCCCACCATAATGAATATTATTTTCCTTGAAATATCCATTACATTATCCCATGGTTATTTTAAAAGAAAATATTTTTCCAAATATTCTATAATTTTTTAGACTTTAAATAAGTTATTTCAAAATGAAAAGGTTATTTTCCTCAATAAATGTTCTGGTGATATTTTAAAATTATATTCATTTATGTAAATATACTTTGATGAATATTATATTTTATTAGAAATATGATCTAATGATACCATATAGAATATTACTTTGTATGGCTTATGATAATGTTGTTTTATTTTTTACTAGGGAAAATATTAACATTTTTTATAATAGTTTTTCAATAAAAATGTTTGTGTTGATTATGTGTTGAATTGTTATTAATTTATTTCATATTATGAATGAATTAGACTTAGTATATGATTGTTGGGGCCTATTATATCCCATTGATTCATCAGTAAGACTCATGAGACAAAGTAGAATGGTTATTTGGTGTATGCCATACCTATTTATCTATGGTGTCTTAGCACGAAGCCTTGATGGTAGGATTATGATGTTCAATATATGCATTATATCATTAAAAAACTTGTTATTATTATTCATGTGATTATTTATGTTGTTATGTAATCCATGGATATATTATTCTTTTATGATATTAGTTACATGGAATATTTGATTATTATTTATCTCTTTCATACTATTTGTGACTTATTTATTCTATGATAGCTTCTTTTGTATGCTTTCCCTTATTGAGTATCTGAGCTCACCCTTTATTATGTTTTCCTTTCCCTATGATACCAAGAAGGGATGTATGAATTATTCTAGGGATATGCTATAAGAAATAATAATGCTCTCGATATAATTTTAAGTTTTATTTCTTGTTTTCAAATGTAATGTGAGAATCATGTATGTATCTAGTCTTCTAATATTGGTAAACTATTCGATGCTTTGGGATTCGATCAGTTGTATTTTTTGAAAATATAGTATGATAACCACTGGCTATGGGTTACTGGAGTATGGTTGTTATAGTTGTTATCAAAGTAAGTTTAATAGGACCCATATGAACTAGATTTAGGAAAACATAGATTAAAGAACATAACCATGTGGCACAAATACAAGGTATAAGTCGATGTAGAACAAATACAAGTTATAAGAACATAACCTTGTTCCATAACCTTAGATTATAGGCATAAGTCTAATTTTAGGTTAATATATTGAAGCTTTGGTAAATTAGAGATTATTTTGATTTCCTAGAAAATACAACTTTGTCTGGATATTGGAAAGTCTATGAGGTTTTAGAACAAATTAACCTAGGGTAACAACACTAAAATGGGTGTATTAGGTAATAACTCTATCATCATTGGTTCATAATGAGTGGTACTAAGACTGCACACATAGCTAGATATTCCCAAGGGATATGCTTGGGTTAATTCAAAATTTCTTTATAAACCATTGTGATAAATGGGAGGATAGAACCTATAGAAACCTATGATATTCCATAGTAACATAGGATAATCCTAAAGTTTCATGGGTTGATAAGTCTAAGGTTGATTATAAGTTTAAATGTATAGATACCCTTTTTTAAGTTTTATTTGATGGTGTTTTAATATGATTAATAATATTTTCAAAGATATTTATGGGATACCCTTTGGTTTTATGTGATGGGTTTTATGTGATGGTAATAAAACCCTTTGGGTTTTATATTATGGGTTTAAATAACCCTTTGGGTTTTTTAAGGATATTCTAGTGAAAATTTAATTTTAGGAAGAATGATTTTATATTTTATAGAAATAAGTTGAAAGGTATTGATAACCTTTAGATTTAATACTACCTTTGATGTTAATTTGGTTAATTAGGATAAAAGGGTTATTAAAATTTGGGAATATATGTTCTATCATATAGATAACCATGGGACTAAAAGGGTGATTTAGAACCTAAGTGATTCATGTTATTTTTTAATAAGTTCACTATATTGGGAATATTATATGATTAAGGTAAATGGAAATATTTTTTGATGACATGGGATTTTATTTTAATAATAATGATAAAGTTATCTTTTGGGAGAATAAATGACTTTGTTGTGGCTTTATGTTGACCCAGGTTATTTATGGGAAAGATCGTCATGTTTTGGAGATTAAATGATAGTTTAAGGACTCATGTATTAATAAACCCCCAATTACATGTTTTATAACAAGGGTTTCACTTTCTTACATTCCCATGATCTTTTAGGTTTAGAGTTTTATAGAATTAGAACATCACAAATAAATAACAAATGAATATATTAAAATTGGACACTTCCACTTAGTATCTATTTTTCCTACAATATAAAACTTTTAAAATTAACCATTTTTTCTTTTTATAACAAATCTTTATGAATTTTAACTTGATTTCTTATTTTTTCCTACTCATCCTTAAATCCTATAAAAAAATTTGAAAATGTGGGATGAAAAAAACTCAACAAGTGATATAAAGGAAATAAAACCATCATTCCAGTAAAAAACATGAAAATTCATTAAATGTTTACCTTTTTCACATTATTCTTTAAGCGAATAAAATAAATCATATCCATATGAAAAAACAATTCTAACTCAAAGAAAGACCTTTAGAAACCCATATAAATTAATATAAAACCATTATATGAATCTTAGAGAATCATATTCATAACCTATGTTAACTTATGTCAAAAATAATTGTAGTATAGTTAAATCCATAGGAGAAACCTCCCAAGTTAAGTTCCCCATTTTTCCTCTTAAAACAAGTAACATTAACCAATGCATTGGAGAGCTATATTGGGCTTACCCAACATATAAGGTATATCATCCTCACCCACCATATAAGTTGTATCAGGATCACTGATCATAATATATTATGATCAAGTACCATATCATGAATAAAACATTTTTAAACTTTCACATTTTCATCATAAATCACTTGAGAACACATTTTAACATATATGAAAAAGAATTTTCAGATATCAAAATATACTTCCTCTAAAAACCATTTTTTGAAAAAAAAGAATTACCCAGAATAAGGTACGAAATTTTTTTCTTTGAATAAAAAATGGAATCATGTAAATAAAGATAAACTATTTTTTTAGTGGTGTGAAAATATTTTGATTCTATATACTTTAAAAAAGAATATTTCTTTTTGTCTTTTGTAATGAAAGTCAAAACATTCTGTATAAAATATGTAAAAATATTAGTTTTAAAAAACATTTTAAATAAATTAAAAGGATACATAAAAAAAAATTTAAAATTAATTTATTTCAATTTAAATACATACATTAAATAGTTTTAAGAATATTAATGTGTAGGAAGAATATTTAGAAAATAAAACATTTAAAATGAGGTTTTGAGATAAAGTATACCTTACCGCGAGTCTGAATTATCTTGTATGTTATTTATACTCCTGAATAATAAACATACATTAATTATTTAATTTACTATGAATATTTTTCATTTTTATTATTCCTTTTAATTCACTTATTACCATGTTATACTTTATTACTTAATCGATTAAGTTTACATTAGACGTTTTGGGTACGTTCGCCTTATGCATCCAAAATAGATTCAGTGGGTTGAATATAGTTAAATGTATCATGATTATACCATTTAAAAAATATTAATAATGATATAATTATTATTTTTATACATTAATTATACTTTTATAACCAAACATATAAGGTGGTTATGAAAAATTAATTATGTTACATCAAGGAGACAGTAGTATGTATGTACACATGAGTAACGTTTCCATTTTTCAATGAACATTTGAGAAATAAGGTAAGTATTATTTTAACTTTAAATAATTATAATTATATCATAAATAACATATTACTTCTTTCAAATCACACATATATATCATCCATGTGAGGTGGTGATGAAAAATAAAATACATTGTCTCGCGTAGCGGTAGTCTGCACATATGCATAAGCGATGTTTTAACTTTTCATTGGATCATAAAGAAAGATGTATGATATTTTATTTAATATTTAATAATTAAATTTATATCATATACATCATTTCATTTCATTTCAATCCATCATTATTACCATCCATAATGGGTGGTGATGGTAAAATAATTGCATCGCTTCGTGAGGTGGTAGTTCGTCGTACACGCGAATGATGTTTTCATTTTCCATTAGATGGTTAAGGAAGATGAAAAAGGGTTATACCATAGACATAATAAAATTTAATTATATTTTATATACTTATGTTTCTATATCTAAATTTCTTTTACAGGTTTGGCATATGCATAGGAAGAAATAAAACAAAGGAGTTTGGTTGAGACTTATACTTTTTCTTCAGACAACCACTCTTGGTTTGCAACTTCATCCTTTTAAGGTGGAATTTTTTTCAATAAAAATACTCTAAGATGTGGGGATAAAGTAGAGTAATAGATATGTGTAGTTATTGGTTGATATAATAGTATCTTTAAGTGTGTAAAGGTGAGGATAGGGGTGTCCATTTATAAGTGAGGGAGAGGACACACATGGAATTTTTCAAATGATTTAAATATTATTAAGTACTTTTCATGGAAAAGTGTCCCATATACAAATAAATTTAGATAATAATTTTATAAGGGTAAAAATAAATTCATACAATAAGAATTAAGAATAAATTTGGTGACCTTATCACATAGTTTTAACCTAGTTTAAACCGATTTACCTTTTTACTGTAGTGACACAATTTTTAACGAAGTTATTTTCCATAATGACCAAAAATGAAATTGACCTCATTAATAAATTTGGAACTATTGATTAAAAAAATTGAATACATTTTTCAAGAATAAATCTATTTAAATATAAGAAGTTTATTTAATATAAAAAATTAAAATGTAATGAAAAACAGTTTTCTGGAAAATGGTTTTCAAAGTATAAAAGTGATTTTATACCAGGATCAAGTATAATATTGATCCAAAAGTAATAAATTGAATTAATCTAAAAAATAAACTAATTAAATTTAAACCCAATCCAAATAAAAATTATTCTTTGAAAATAATATAAAATAAAATACACTTATCTTTAAAAATTGTAATATTCTACTATTCACCCAAAAATAAACTTTATCCAAAAATTACAAAAAAATCAACCTAAACTAATTTCAACATAATTAATTAAAAAATAATATATTTTTTATAAAATTAAATTTATAAAATTTATAAATTAATCTTTTAAAATAAACCATAAAATACATGAAAGCCCAATTTAGCTAGAATATAGTTATTTCCTTTAGATTGAAAAAATAACTAATATTATTTTAATAAATGTGACTCTATAAAATATAATTCATGAATATTAATAAGGCATGAGAATTACTTATTATTAATATTACTTGGGTTTTTACATTATACCCTCTTTTTTAAATTGTATCCTTTAAATTTTATTCATTACTAAAATAAGTGGGGATATTTTTCCTACATAACATTTTCTAGTTACCGTGTTTATTAATTAATAATATGGTTTTTCCTCAAATTATTAACCTAATTAATCACTTTATTCCACAATAACTTACCTATATAGTCAATAAATTTAATTTGTTATTCCTTATACTAAAGGTTCTCTTTCAACTATACTATTTCAGGGTTCAAGTAATGAGATTAATTTGGAACATATTTCCTCAACAATGAAACATGAAACAAATTATATACCGAAGATAAGATCATAGGCAAGGCCACTTAGTAAGTAATTGATCCAAATTTATCCTATATTTCATATGGTCCAATAAACTATGGACTTAACCTTCACTTTTTACTAAAATTCGTGACACTATTCCAATGAGATACTTTAAGAAAAATAGGATCTCCCACCTCAAATGAAATATATTTACTTTGGTTATCTACATAAATTTTCTACTTGGTCTGAGTTTCTCTCATGTGATGCTAAATCATCTTCACCATCTTAACCATCTCTTTGATTAACTCTGGTCCCAACTTCTTCCTTTCACCAATATTGTCCCAAAAATTGGGAGTTCGACACTGCTTTCTATAAAATTACTCAAAAGGTGCCATATGTATACTATGATGAAAACTATTATTATAAGAAAATTTAACTAAACACAGATATTGATCCCAAATTCCTTGGTAGTCCAATGAATATTCTCAAATAATATCTTTCAAAGTCTGAATCATCCACTCTAAATGTCCATCAGATTGTGGATGAAAATCCATACTTAAAATTAATTTAGTATCCATAAACTTCTAAAGTCTTTTCCATAAATTTGAGGTAAATGTGGGATTACATTCAGATATAATAGAATGGGGGACTCGATGAAATCTAATTATCTCTTTAACATAAATTATAGAAATCTTATCCAAATACATACTATCTAGAATAGGAATAAAATGTATAAATTTATTCAATCAATCCAAAATAGCCCAAATCACATTATTACCTAGAGATGTATTTGGTAATTAAACCATGAAATATATGAATATATTCTCTCATTTCCACTCTAATGCTGGAAAAGGCAGAAGTATCACCTTTAATTATTTTTGTTTTGATTTAACTTATTGAAAATTCAAACATTTCATGGTAAATTCAATAATAATTCTTTTCATTACATACCACCAAAAATGTTCTTGAAGGTATCTATACATCTTACTACTACTGAGAAGAATAAAAAATAGAGAGTTGTGAGCTTCACTCAACAATTCCTTTTTCAACTAGGAGATATCTAGCACCCATAATATTTTTCCAAATCTAAAAAAAAATTTCTTATCAATGTTAAAATCATGAAACTTACCCTTCCTAACCAATTTTACTTTTTTTATAAAAAACATGGTCTTCCTTCTAATCTTTCTTAATCTCATATATTAATGATGACTACATTGGAAATAAACAAATAGAGGTAGTTCCTACATACATAATTTCTAGTCCAACATTAGTAAAATAACAAACCAAAGGATCGTGTTCTAAAAATAGAATAGTTGATGATGCAATATCTTTCCAACTCAAAGTATATAATACTCTATTTTATTTTCCTGAAAGGTATTGAACCATGAAATTATAATCCTTTATAATTTAAATCAATATTCTTGGCTTCGTGTTCAACTCATTTTGAGTGAATATATACATAAAGGTTTTATGATTATTATATATTTCACATTTTATACCATATAAATTATGTATCCATATTTTTAAATTAAAAACCATGGTATCCAGTTAAAGATCATATGTTGGATAATTTAGATCAGGTGCTTTCAATTATTTTGAAGAATAAGAAATTACGAGATCATTTTGCATCAAAGAACAACCAGGTGCCTTTAAATAAGCATTGTTTTATATAAAAAACTCACCATTTCTGGATAGAAGGTCCAAAATTGGAGAATTCACCAATATTATTTTCAATTCATAGAAAAACTCATCACACTATTTCATCCAGATGAATTTTACTTCTTTTTAAGTTAAAATAGTTAGTTTTATGGATAATCAAGCAAATTTTTCAACAAAGTGCATGTAGTGTCCTTATAATCCAAGAAAACAATGAATCTATATTAAATGTGTAGTTTTTTTCCATTATTTAACCACTTTAGTTTTAATAGGGTCAACAGTGATGTTATCTTTAGAAATAATGTTCACAAGGAATGAAATCTATTGAAACCAAAATTCACATTTATTAAATTTCCCATATAACTTATTTTATTTCAATTTTTATAAAATAATCCTTAGGTTTGTTCCATAATCCTCATGAATTTTAGAATATACCAAAATATCATCAATAAAAACAACCACAAACTTATCCAAATAGTCATAGAAAACTCTAATTATAGTATCCATGAATATTGTAGTGATTAGACAACCCAAAGGGAATAACTACAAAATCATAATGTCCATATCTAGTATGAAATATCATCTTTAGAATATCTTCCTCATTAACCTTCAATGGATGTTACCCTATCCTGAGATAAATATTCAAAAAATTGCACGCTCCTTGGAGCTAGTCAAAAAAATCATCTATATGAGGAAAAGGATACTTGTCATTAACATTGATGTTACTCAAAGCTCTATAATCAATAAAAAACCTCATTGGACCATCATTAATTTTAAAAAATATATAATCACCCCATGGTGAAGTGACAAGATGAATTAAACCTTTATCGATAAAATCTTGCAACTACTTTTTCAATTCCAAATGTTCTACCTAAGAAATTCGATATGGATGTTTATAAATTGTCCTAGCATCAATAACTAAGTCAATATTAAATTCAACCTCTCGATTGGGAATAATAATAGGTAAATCATGAGGAAATACATCTATATATTCATTTATAATTGGCACATCTCTAATATGAACATTTTCTTTCTTTTTAATAACATGATTTATGTAAATTTCACTGTAACCTTTTATCAGTTTCTCAACTTATTGAAAAGTTATCAAAGGTATGAATTCATTTTTATACACTAACTAGAATTCATTTTGAAAAAAAAAATCTGTATCTCTTCAATATCTCTTAGCATGATAAATTTAAAGCCAATCTATACCTAGAATAACATCAAATTCTACAAGATTTAAGACAACAAGATTTTCAAGAAAATAATTTCCATGAATGTTAATGGTAATATTTGTATAGATTCTTGTCACATTAATTCTATCACAATATATTTTTATAAAAATTTATGAACCCATTTATTAAGGTGAAATTTATAATTTGATAGAAAATTTCTTAGAAATAAAATAATTTGTATAACCCAAACCAAACAATTCATTTTCATAATCTGAATATATAAGTAATGTAACTGAAATAAAATCATTCAATGGCCTAGAATTCATTGATGTATTCATAAAATATTTTTATGCACTCTTCTATTTTCTATCCTATTGATTTCTACCTTGGTTGACTAACTTTAGATATACATTAGCATAATGTGCCAATTCATTACAACTAAAACATCTCACCATTGTCTGGCTATCTGTCTTCCCATTCATGGTTAGTCATGACTCTTTTACTTATAGTTCCAATCCATATAACCAAACTTAACACACTAGTAACATTTCCTAGATCTGGTTAAACATTAATTAAAATGTCTCTTTCCACACTTGGAACAATTGGGGGGATTACCATTGGATTTATTTACTGATTGGATTTACATTGTTTGTAACATTGATCACTTCTTCCCTTTTATTTCATGTGATAGATAATGATAAAAAAATCTATTTTTACTTCCTCATAATAATGAAAAAATTTATCATAAATTTTAAATTCATGAGAATGAAAATCTCTTTAATATCTTAGATTCAATACTAAGTAAAATTGATTAATTTTACTATCAAGATCCCAAATATAATTTGGTGCAAACCTAGACAATTGGGTAAAATTTACTTCATATGTGGCAACTAACTCATACTCCTTTTACTTTAATCCCAAGAATTATTTCTTTATCATGATTCAAGTTTCCTTAGGGAAATATTTCCCTAGGAAATGATTATTAAATTCAATCCATTCCCTTTCCTAGATCTATTCTATTTCCTTGGTATTCTTATCCATTGTCCATCGTTGATCAACTTTTCTTGCAAAATGATAAATGGTAATATTTTAATTTTAATGTTATGAACATCCCATGGATTTGAATATCTTTTCCAGAACATTGATCCATCCTTCAACTATCACTAGATATAAGGTTTCACCTAAATATAGAGGGTATTGTTTTATAAAATTCCCTATAATGAACATATTCCTCTATGGTAAATATATTTTCTCTCTAACATGGATTCTTATACCATTTATATCCTTCGAAAACTAATCCATCACAGTAAAAAAATGTTCAATTATAATTTCAACCATTTTGGATATTAATTTGGAAGGATATTGTCCTCTTGATACCTTCCTAAATCAGATTCCCTATTTACCTTATGAAAATCCATTTTTAATAGATATATATTAGATAAAGAAACATGGTAACCTTTAAATGATATATCATGTCAACAAAACCATAAATTATAATCTTTTAAGGGGTTTATTTTATTATCTAACCTCTAAAATTATTTAAACCATGCCTTGATTCCAACTATAAGGACACTTATCTTAATCAACCCCTAATTACATGATTTATAATAAGGGTTTCACTTTCTTACATTCTCATGATCTTTTAGGTTTATAATTTTAGATAATTAAATCATCATAAATATATAAAAAACTCATATATTACAAGTGGATACTTCTACTCAGTTTGTATTTTTACCACAATATAAAACTTTTTAAATGAAACATGTTTTCTTTTCATAAAAAATCTTCATGACTTTCAACTTGATTTATTATTTGTTCCTACTCATCCTTAAATCCTGTAAAATACATTTGAAAACATGGCATGAGGAAAAAATCTCAATTAGGGATATAAATTAAATAAAACTATTAGTCCAGCGAAAAACATAAAAACCCATCAAATTTTTACTTTTTTCACTATATTCATTAAATGTATAAAATAAATTATATCCATGTGGAAAAAATATATCTAAAATAAAAAATTTAGATACCCAAATCAATAAATAGAAAACCCTTTCAGGAATCATAGATAATCATACTCATAACTTGTGTTCACTCATATCATAAATAACTAGAGACCAATTAAATCCATAAGAGAAACCTCCCCAGTTAACTCAATCCTTATTACCTTAAAAGACAAGGAACATTACCCAATGCATCGGAGAGATATATCAGGCTCACCCACCATATAAAATGTATCAGGATCACCATTTATATAATTTTTATCAAGTTCACTCATCATCATCTATAATTATCAAGTACCATATCATGAATAAAATTGTGACATAACAGACTCAGATGCCACTCAAAGGTACCCCGAGCCTGGTGGGAAACATGGACTCAAGTGAATCTCCCCAAACTCTATAGGATGTCTACTAGTAGGGAGGTCCTCAGGTGTGTATGTGGGGAGACTATTCCCTCATTACCAAAGTGTATCACAGAGGATAAGTAATAAAAAAAATAAGGTACATAGTGTAAGAATTATAAATAATTAGATGGAATAGAAGAAGAAGACTTATATAAATATACAAAAGTTGGTGATGTCATATTTCATGTATCTAGAAAGATAAAAAACACGGATACACAATAGTAGGAAATAGAAGCTATAAAAAAGTAGCAAAAGGGGAATCCAAAAACTATCCCCCAACATCCTGAGCTCCAGCTCAGTCATCTGCTACCAACTCCATCCTAAGAAATCAATTGTTTGAATCCAGATTCTTCCCTTTGTCAACACCTTCATACGTGTAGTCTACCTAGGTTTCAATGGCATCTCATATAGGGTCCGAGATAAACTACAATAATCCACCACCAACAGCATCTATAACATCTAATCTGTGTATTATAAACTAAAACAGTGTTCAAACATGCATATATAAAAGTAAAGCAGTATAGTAACATGAAGACCCAAGTACCTACTTCATCCCTCGACTAAAATTTAACTTGAGTCTAACCACTCCTATAATGATTTCAAGGTACATATACAAGTAGGCACCTAAAATTTTATTCTTTTATTTAATTAAGCCATGTAATGGTCATACCATTTAAAGAGTTCATTTGGTCCAAGCCTTGCCTTTCATTAGTGTGATAAGGATAAGGGGGAATGCAACCATTTCATTTCATATAAGTCATAATAATTTCATTAGGTTCATTCAAATACCTTCCATCACAAGTGGCAAGGGTTCCCACATACATGAAACCAACATTTCACTTACATTTAATAAATCCAGGTCATATACTTAGTATACTTTCCAATTACATTTAAGGATGGTTAATCAATTTGAATAACTTTCCTTAGGTGGTTCAAGTGGAAATAAAAATGGTCCAATCCATTCATCAATTCACATTTCAACAGTCATTTAATGAGGGAGGCTTACCATTAGCAGGTTCAAGCTAAGGTACACCCGAACAGTGGTGTAGACACACACATCAAACACTAAAATCCCAATATGGAAAATCACCCAACATGGGGTGGTCGGCATTGTGGATTTAACCACCAATGATGATTAACATATATGGAATGGGTCTTCGAACACTATTCTAATGACTAAAATCAAGACATATTAATTAAATATATGATGCCCAATGAAATCAACACACACACATGGAAATTTATAAAATGAAGAATCTTGAGGAATGATTTATAGACCACCTACCTCGTACTCATAGATAGGAAGAATAATGAAAAAATATTAAAAATTAATTAAAAACGTACCAGTGTGGATCCAGCAAGGCAGATGGAGCTTTGATCAGACTCCGGACAGATACTCATGATCAAATCCTAAATTAGGCTTAAAATGGGCCTCAAAAGAGGATAAATGAGAGGGGTTTCCACTATAGATAAATAATATGATATGGGTGAGTTTAAAAATATAATTTAAGGTAAAAATGTAAAATCACCCAAAAATATCCTCTGCATGGTTTGGTCGTACCATTTTCCAAATTTCATTCCAACTGTGCATGATCTACTCTAGGAAGGGGGTACTTTCATGGTTAGGCCATGTGATTAGGGGAACCGTTCACCAACTATGTAAATCACCTTTGTAATTTGTCTGCAATTTTTTCCATAGTCATGTAGCCCAAATCGCATGGTTAGGGAAAACTATGTGCCCCATATCACCCCACTATCTAGCCTCACACGGTTAAAACTAACTATGTGTCTTTCCTCGCATAGTTTCCTCTAGCCATGTGATGGGTCATTTTCTCCACAAAAAAGCAGGTTTTCTTGCTCCAAACAAGCCTCAGACAACCCTGAGACCTTTGAAAACTCACTAGGAATCCACATTAGGTCTATAAAATAGAATTAAACTAAAATTTAAAGGATCCATACCTGAGTGAAAAGTAGGGTTCTTATAGTCTCCCCCCCTTAAAGGAACTCATCCCTATGTTCACCTTCCAATGGTAGTGAAACACTATCTGAGAATAACTCTGGCCACTGGGCACGTACATCAACCTCCTGCTCCCAAGTCTCATCTTGTTCACAGATGTGATACTATATCACTCCTACTATAAGGACAGACCTGCCTCAAAGATCCTTCATTCTCCAGTAAATGATGTGTATAGGATACTCCTCAATGGTGGTATCTACATCTAACTCAACTTCCTCAGGTTCAAAAGTATGAGATAGGTTTCCATGATACCGACAAAGATGTGAAACATGGAAGACATTGTTCATGGTATAGTACCTATGAGCTAGTAACAATCAATAGTATATCAACCAGACTCTCTCCAAAATATCAAATAGCCTGAAAAAGCATGGTGATAGCTTCCCTTTCCTTTGTATACATTTATTCCCTATCCTGGGTGATACCTGCAGGAAAACATGATCCCCATCCTCGAACTCTAAAGGTCATCTACAGTTATCGGAATAATATTTCTGTCTAGATTGAGTACTAGACATACAATTATTGATCATCTGAACCTAATTCAAATTCTCATGCATGATACGAGGACCTAGTAGGGACGCCTCTCCTTCCTCTAGCTAGCATATGGGTGAATGGCATGGCCTACCGTACAAGACCTCAGAAGGATCCATCTGAATTGTCGCCTGAAAGATATTATTGTAGGAAAAATTAAAGATAGGTATATGATTCTCCTAATAACCATAGATATCAAGGAAGCATTCCTAGAGCATTTCATCTATAACCTGTATCATCTGTTCTGACAGACTATCGGTCTGAGGGTATAAAGTTGTGTTAAGAAGCACTTGTGTACCCATAGCCTTTTGCAACCCTTACCAAAACTATGACGTGAAGTGAGAATACCAATCTAAAATGATATTATGAGGGACCTAATTTAGTCATATGATCTCACATACATATTGTATTCCCATATCATCAACTGAGAACATCTCCCATATAGGAAGGAAGTGGGCTACATTCATTATTCGATCAGTCACTACCCATACAACATCACTACCTCTAGGTGAATTTGGAAATATGATCACAAAATCTATAGAAACATATTCCCATTTCCATTCTAGAACTGTAAGAAACTATAACAATCCAGCAGGTCTTTGGTGCTCTGCTTTCAACTATTGACAGGTGGAACACCTTGTGATAAAGCCTACTATCTGGCATTTCTTCTCAAACCACCAATACTGGAATCTCATATCTTGATACATCTTAGATATTCTTGGATGAACTTCACACGGAGAAATGTGGGACTCATGCATCAGTTACTCTCTAATATTTGTAGAAACTCATACATTTCCATGTATATGTAGGATTTCATCTTTTTTCACAGACCAATCTATAGGAAAGTCAAATCCTAAAATACTCTCACGGAGAACCAAGCCCTTGGGATCTGAAAATTGCCTTCTCTTCACCTTTTCAAGGAGGTAAGAGGTAACTATAAAGGTTGTGATATAAGATTGATCTTAACTATCATGATACTCTAGATACATCTTAAAAAATAGGGCCATTAATTTCCATTCATCACTGGCTTCCCATACGGCAAGTGCCTGAGTTTTCTGACTCAACACATTCACTACTACATTACCTTTTACAGACATATAAGCAATCTCAAAATCAAAGGACTGAAGATATTTGACTCATATCCAATGTTTGAGGTTCAAGTTACACTATGTAAAGATATATTTGATGTTCTTGTGGTCTATGTACACCATAAAGTTCCCACTCAACAGATAATGTCTCCATCAACATAAGGCATGGACAATTGCTACTAGATCAAGGTCTTATATTAGATAATTTATCTCTAGATGCCACAACTACCAAGATCTGTACACAACGACTCTTTCCTTCTACATTATTACTACTCCCAGGCTAATTCCTGATATATCACAAAACACTATATAAACTCTACCATCCTCTGGAAGAATCAGAATATGTGGTGAGAAAATCCTCCCTTTCGGCTCCTAAAAGGCTTTCTCACACTCTTCTAACCATAGGAACTTTACACCCTTCTTTTTAAGACTAGTAAGAGGTGAAGAAATACATGAGAAATACTGTATAAACTTCCTATAATTTCTAGCCACCCCCAGGAAACTCCATATAGCAAACTCATTCTTGGGATTCTCTAAGGATACCACATCACTCACCTTATTTGTGTCAATAGATACTCCTAATTCTGAGATAATATGACCCAAGAAGGGAAATTTTTTTATCAATAAGTAGAACTTGGCGATCTTGGAAAAAAACTCATGCTCTCTTAGTGTACTCATAATGATCTCAAGGTTCTTATCATGGTCAGTATGAGTATAAGAATACACCAAGATGTCATCCATAAATACTATGAAAAAGGAATCCAGATAGGGATGGAACACCCTATTCATTAAATCCATGAAAATGGAGGGCATGTTCATAAGACTGAATAGCATACCGAGGTAATCATATAGACCATACCTAATATATAAATTTTTATGAGGTATGTCTAATGACTAGACTCACACCTAATGTTATCCCAATCTTAGGTAGATTATATAAAATACCCTATCTCCTTGGATAAGTTAAAAAAGATCATCTATATGGGGAAATGGATAGCGGTTCTTGATCATAATCTTGTTTAACTATCTTTAATCCACACATAGATGAAGGGTCCCATCCACCTTCTTGGTGAAAAGCATGAGCGAACCCCAAGAGGAAGTATTAGGTCATATAAAACATTTGGCCTCTAGATCCTCTAACTACTTCTTAAGCTTCTGGAGCTCGATAGTTTCCATCTTGTATGAAGGAATAGACACTAGAGATACTCCTAAAATGAGCTCAATCGTAAAATATACCTCTCTATTCAGACGTGAGCTATAAAAATCATTAGGAAAAACATCCCTGAAATTATCTACTACTAGAGGGAATTCGTACCGATGTAAACTCTGATCCTCCAAGAAGATATTGGAAATTTGGTTAGTCACTCCACCTAGCCCATTATTCTCTGGTCCATCTCTACTATCCTAAATATCCTACTCTCCCTTGCGTAGAAAACATCCACCCTCTAGTGATGAAAATGATACCCTGTAATGATATAAATATACAAAGTCATGATACAAAACCAACCAAACCATCTCAAGAATGACATCGAAGCCTATTATATCAATAACAAAGAGGTACCACAAGAAAGGTTAACTGACTAACTCAAGGGGATAGTCCCTAAATTGGAATATTCCCTCTACCCATACTTGCAATGGTGTATTTAGGGTCATTACACCACAGTAATATTGTATTTCAAGTTCGAGACTTTCCACGATAGATAAGGAGATTAAGGAGTGTTAATAACCTGTATTTAACAAATAAGATACTATAGTGGATGATACTATAATAGTACCTTGTACTATAGATGGTCCTAAAGCCTGATTCTTAGGTATTTGTTGTAATTCATGAAACTAACCTAATCCATGGACTTGTTCAACAGTTGAACTACCATGATCAAGACCTCTCTTCTGGCACTGTTGGAAATACAAATTTTGGATACCATGGTCATAACCTCCTCGTCGTCCATTCCTATTAGTGATACTCGAACTCCCCACCTGACACAGTATAAAATAACCTACCCCTAAAAGTGTATATGGTGAAAATACTATTCCACTAGGAAAGGTAATACAGAATCTCTAAAGGTTCCCCATAAGGTCATAAGCTCGGCACTCCAGAGGGTCTCTATCACATTGAGGCTTCAGATACCACTTTAATCCACACTGATGAAACACCATAGAGCTACCAGTATGAGTACTATGTCCGCCACTTCCCTGATGAGAAACCTTGATGGAATGTTTCCTGCTACCGAAAGAACTACTGGACTACCTCGACACTGGTCCTATATGCCTGGTATTATCAACATCCCTTAGGTTTTGCATAGTGATAATAGCATGTTTGACTATTACAAAAAAGGATGGTAGGTGAAAGACATTCACCTAAGCATGAATGGCATAAATGATCCCATCCTCAAATCATCTAGCACACAAAAGCTCATCATCGGCTAAAAGTGGTGCAAAGCACTGAAACCTGATGAAACGTGTTGAATATTCCATGACTAACATTGAACCCTACTCAAGATGCATGAAATATCTAGATCTGTCATCTTTCAATGTATGAGGAAAGAACTAAACATATAAATATGTATATAAATCAGCCCATACCATTCCCTGATGGCAACCAGTCTAGGTAATCACATCCCACCAGTGTTTGGCTGAATCACGCGGCATGTACATAGAAATATTGATCCTATGCTCTAGTGGAATCTCTATATGATAAAAGATAGAAAGGGTGGCCTCTATCCAAGACTCAGTAGCCTATGGACCTCCATCCCCTGAGAATGTAGGAGGATGTTTCTACTAGAACTCATAAGACAGATCAGCCATTGTAGGTGCAGGTTGTAGAGCACCTTTCATAGGCTGCATCAGACATAGGAAACTATCACAGACCTAAGAATTAGTGCCCAAATCAGGTAAAAGAGGTGATGCCTCAAGTGGAATGCCTGGAAGTAAGACTGGAGGCTTAGGTCCCACCATGTCTGTAGTATGGTCTTCACCACCCTTCTGGCGCACGACATGAGGACGTCGTGGCGGCATTAGTCTACAAATTCCAAGAACATGCCTCAAAACAAGCTTCAAGAAGGTAGATAGCAACACTAGAGAAATATAAACAAAAAGAAAAGGGCTCAATCCCCATGGTATACAACCCTAACTACCAACTTATAAGGCCAGGTATTAGTAAGTTATCTAGTTTAATTTATAGTGGTTCAAGTAGATGAAGGGTCAACAATACCTTTCCTTGTCATTTATTAGGAAATTATTTCATTTTACAAGTAATGATTCCCTTATCAATTTAATTTTCCTAATTCCATATATCAAGGTTTATTTAAAATGATTTTTTCATGCCATTGAATCAGGTTTTTTACTCTTTATCACTAAGATCAGCACCCATTTAAATTGTATTCTAATGGATCGACTTGGTAAATTACTCATTCCAACCCCCAAGGTCTCATACACCTCATGAATTGAAACTAGAAATCACTCAATAATAGCCAAAAATTAGAACAATAATATATATATAATAAGGCTCACTCAATAATCACGGGCATATAAAGTAATGCAAGTAGTTAAATGCACCTATATGGAATGAAAATATACATGACATGTGAATTCTATGTGTCTATGATGATGCATGTAACAAATCTCCTTACCCTCATATCATCAAGCAAAGGATTAATAAGAATCTCAATCAGAATAATAAAAAAACATGTGTCCCACTCAATGGTGAAATGATATCAATTGTAATAAGAAAAATCAAAACAACCATTACAATTCAGGCAACTTGGTTTTTATCCCGAACATGGGTTCACGATGCCCAAGAATGTCTTATGACTAGGTTCCAAGAATTCTTAATCTCCAATCCATTGTATCCAAATAGTAAATCAAGAAATAAACTACTCTAATACCACTTTGTGACATCCTGGGCCTAGATGCCACATAGAGGTTCCCCGATCTCGGGGGGTCATATGGCCTCAAGCACTTCTCTTCAAACTCCAGGGGATACCAACTAGCAGTGAGGGCCTGGGGTGTGTCCATGGGGATACTATACCCTAATTACTATAGTGTAGCATAATGTATAAGTAATAAATTAGAAGTTAAATAGAGGAATCATTATAAATAATCAGATGGCATAGCAGAAGCTGACTCATATAAATATACAAAATCTGATGATGTCATATTCCATGTATATACAAAGCTAGAAAACATGGATACATAGTAGTAGGAAATACAATAAATGAAAAAGTAGAAAAACTAGAATCCAAAAACAATCCCCCAGTATCCCAAGCTCTGACTCAGTCATCTTCTACCAGCTCCATCCTAAACAATCAAGCAATCAAGTTTTTGAAGCCAAACGCTTCCCTTTGCCAGCACCTATATACATGTAGTCTTTCTGGATGCCAATGGAGGCCTAGATAGGGTGTGAGATAAATCTCAGTAGGCCACCACCAATGGATTCTATAACAATAAATCCATGTATTATAAACCAAAATAGTGTTCAAGAATGCATATATAAAAGTATAGTAGTATAATAATGTAAATACCCAAGTACCTAATTCATCCCTCAGCTAGTATCTGAACATGTAACTGGTTCATTAATTAATTAAGTTCTAGTTTATATATATATAAGTCACTTGAGGAATAGACATCACTAACACTATACTAGTGATGGATCCAAGATATAACAAGGCATCCTAATATTATTTATAATGAAAATGTTCCAAGGTGATAACCAAGGAAACCTAGACTTCAAGGATCACCAACTCAGTCATAACTATAGCCTCGATATAGGGGTAAGAGTGTAATCCAAAGAGAATCATCCAAGTATTTACACAATAGTGAATCTAACTGAGTCCAAGGAATAAATCCATGGTAAAATGGGATAAGCGATGGTTAGACCCAAGTATATAACCAAGGAACCTCATGTCCATAGAATCCATGATGGATCCAAGGAGTGTATCCAAAGAATTATATAACAGTAAATGAGGGATCTTATGGTGTCATACCAGGAATCCACTGATATAAAAATATCAGCTTCTAAGGTGGCTCTCACCCTAAATCAGAATGGCATCCATGAGAATTCAAGGCATTCCCTTAGGAATCCAAAACCTAAATTGAGTTTGACCAAACCTATAATGATGTAAAGGTCCATATACAATTAGGAACCTTATAGTTGATTCTTTTATTTAATTAATCCATGTAATGGTCATACTATTTAAAGTGTTCATTTGGTTCAAGCCTTTCATTTTATTAGTATGAAAATGATAAAGGGTAATGAAACCATTTCATTTCATATAATTCAAAATCATTTCATTAGGTTCATTCTTTTACCTTCCATCAAAAGTGCCAGGGGGTACTACGGGCATGCAACCAACATTTCATTTACATTTAATAAGTCTAATTCATATACTTTTTTTTAAAAGGTTGGGGCCGAAGCCTCAATTTATTATTTAAAGAAAAGACATCTTTAGACTGGGTAGAGGGAGACCCATTACATATCCCAAAGGCCCAAGGCCAAGTGGCTTGAATACAAGGCATGAAATCCCATTAAATGGCCCAAAGGACCCCTCGGGGAACAGTTCTGCTACAGTACCCACGCCGCAATAATACCTACTATAGTACAGCCGCTACTACAGTACCTGCTACAGTCTCTCCATTGCTACAGTGTCACCGCTGCTATAGTACTGCTACAGTGCCCTGCTACAAAACTGCTACAGTACCGAAAATTCATCCCTACCCAGATTTGATCCTGGGTCTTTTGGATGCCAAGAAAGAGCATGTACCACTAGGCTACTGGCTCGTTGGATCCAATTCATTTACTTAATATACTTTCCAATTACATTTAATGTTGGATAATCAATTTTAATCACTTACCTTAGGTGGTTTAAGTGGAAATAAAAATGGTCTAATCCATTCATCAATTCATATTTGAGTAGTTATTTAATTAGGGAGTCTTACCATTAGCAGTTTCAATCCGAGGCACACCCAAACAGTGGAACAAACACACACATCCAGAACTAAAATCCCAATATGGAAAATCACTCTACATGGTGTGGTCGGCATTGTGGATGGTGGAACAAACACACATGCCAACAGTGAACAATCTTTTGTAGGAAGGGGTCACCCACACAGTTATGGAAACTTTGTGTCAACCATGTGAATCACCTCTACAATTTTTCTTCATTTTCTTGCAAGGTCGTGTGACCTAAATCGTATGGTTAGGGAAAACTATGCACCCCATATCACCCCATGGTCCATCCTCACATGGTTAAAACTAACTAGGAATCCTACCTCACATGGTTTCCTCTAACCATGAAATATGCTATTTTCTTCCAAAAATCTAGGATCCGGGATCTAAACAAGCCTCGAACACCCTAAAGACCATTGCGAACTCACTAGGAATCCATATTAGGTCCATAAAAAAGAATTAGACCAAAATTTAAAGGATGCATACCTGATTGAAAAATAAATTTCTTACAAAAACATTTTTAAGATTTCACCTTTTCATCATAAATCCCTTGAAAACACATTTTAAAATATATGTAAAATCATTTTTAGGTATCGAAATATCCTTCCTATAAAGACACTTTTTAAAAAACTGAAATACCAAAAACAAGGGAAGAAAGGTTTTTCTTTGAAAAAAACATGGAATATTATAAATAAATATAAATAATGGTTGTGGTGGTGGGTAAATCTATTGATTCCATATATGTTAAAATAGAACATTCCTTTTGTCTTTTGTAAATAAAGTCAAAATGTTTCGTATAAAATATATATAAATTTCATTTTAAAAAAACATTAAAAGAAATTAAAAATAGAAATAAAATGTCATTTATAATTCATTTATATACATTTAAATACTTTCATAAAATATTTTTATGATTCTGGACATGTATTAAGAATATTTAGAAAATACAACATTTAAAATGAGGTTTTAAGGTAAATTATCACATACCTTGATTCTGACTTATCATGTACATTATTTATCTTCCTAAATAATAAAATTATTTTAATTAGTTACTTTATTATGATTATTTTTCATATTTATTATTACTTTATGTTCACTTATTGCCATTCCATACTTTATTACTTAAATAATTAAGTATACATCAGATGTTTTGAGGACGTTCGACTTATGTGTCCAAAATGGAATTGGTAGGTTGAATATGGTAAAATTGATCATGATTATATCATTTATAGGATATTAATCATGATATAATTATCATTTTTATATAAAAAACATACTTTTATAACTGACCATATAAGGTGGTTTTAAAAAATGAATTATATTACATTTTGGAGATGGTAGTATGTATGTACACATGAGTAACATTTCCATTTTTCAATGAAAGGGAAAGAAGGTAGGTATTATTTTATCCTTCCAGAATTATTAATATATTATAAATAAAATATTATTTCATTAAACCCACTCAAATATTCCATCCATGTGATGTGGTTATGAAAAATAAAATACATCATATCTTGAGGCGGTAGTCTGTATGTATGCATGAGCGATGTTTTTATTTTCCATTGGATGGTAAAGAAAGAAGTATAATATTATATTTACTATTTAAAAATGATATTTTTATCATATATATCATTTTATTTAATTTTTATCCATAATTATTACCATTTATAAGAGTCATTTATGGAAAAAATTATATTGGTTCATGATTTGGTAGTCTGTCGTACACATGAACGATGTTTTTATTTTCCATTAGATGGTTAATAAATATGAAAAAGGGTTATAAAATAGACTTAATAACATTTAATTATATGTTATATACTGATTTTAGAATATATAAATAATTTTTATATGTTTAAATAAGGTAGATAAAGAAATAAAAAAAAGGATCTTAGTTGAGACTTATACCTCTTCTTCGGATAAGCTCTCTTGGTTTGCAACTTAAAAATTATAAGGTGTGTGTTTTGATTAATAAAGAAACTCTAGGATGTGGGGAGGAATTCCAGGAAGAGATATGGGTAGGTATTGGCTGATATAAGAGGATCTTTAAGTGTGGAAAGGAGAGGATAGTGGGTGTCCTTTTATAAGTGATAGAGAAGACATGCTTGGAATTTTTCAAAAGATTTAAATATTATTAAATAATTTTCATATTAAAGTATCTTATAAAAAAATAAATTATAAGAATAAAGTTATTTTGGTTGAAATAAATTCATCTAATAAGAATTAAGATGAAATTTTGCGGCCCTACCACTTATTTTTAACCTATGTTAACCTGCCTTTTTCCATGGTGACACATTTTTTACCAAAATTACTATTTATAATGACCAAAAATGAAATTTACCTCATTACTAAATTTGGAAATTATGATTATAAATATGGAATAAATTTTTAAATATTCAATCTCAAGAAATTTAAGGAATTAATTTAATATAAAAATAGAAAATGCAATGAAAAATAGTTTTCTGAAAAATGCCTTTTGAGTATAAAATTGATTCTATACCAAGATCAAGTATAATATTGATCCAAAAGGTATAAATTGGATTAATTTTATAAAAAAAATAAAATAATAAAATTTTAAACCCAATATAAATAGAAATGATTCTTTTCAAATACTAGAAAATAAAATATGGTTTTCTTTAAAAATTGATATTTCCCGTTATTCTCCCAAAATTAAAATTTTTCAAGAAATTTATAAACAAATCACAATAAACTAATTTCAAAATGATGAATTAAAAATTAATATACTTTATATCAAATTAAATTCCTAAAATTTATAAATTAATCATTTAAAAAACAATATAATACATGATAGTTAGAATATAACTATTTCCTTTTAATTGGAAAAAAATAATAATATTATTATAATGAATGTGACTCTATAAAATATAATTCATGAATATTAATAATATAAAAACCCAGGATTCTCATATATAAATATTAAATCTTTTTATATGAATGGATATTACATTACAAAAATAAACCCCTAAGGACCATATGAGTTTAATGTCTTTGGAGACTAAATATTCTATCTTCTTATTTCATTAAATATCTTCAATGTATCCCACAAAGATATTTCCATTAATTAATCTTTATAGACATGACATACTTAAAACCTTTCTTCATAACCAAGGGAAAGGAAACAAAATAATGGTTGAGCTCAAATGTTCAGTAAGTTTAAACAATAGAAATGTCAACCTATTAGAAGCATGAGGGTATAATAACATGAGAATAACATTTGAGAACCATACCTTGTTTATCAAATATCATGATCTTAAGTCATGGCAGAAATATTAGAAGTTAATAAGACATGGATCATAAGGAAATCAAATAACATTATTCATGAGAGCATAACATTGGCATAAGACATAGAATTTTGGCATAAACATAAGCATAGAAAATCATTTCCATAGTACTCGATGCTCACTTCCAAGGCGGTCATAGTTTAATGGGTTAACTCCCTAAACTATCATAATATTCAAGTTTCACTCCCAAGACCATAATAGTAGACAAATTCCCTTACTGAATTGTCTTCACTCTCCGTTACACTATTATCTATCTCATTAGATATAATTCATTATCCAATGCATTGAAAGGAGATATATGTCCCACCCATAACATATTTAAAATCATATGTATGTGTGCCACAAGATTATAAAACATTCACCATATCATAATGCATGAAATGAAATGGGTTTCATAAACATTTCATTATATCACAACCTATGGAAAAGTGACAGGTTTCATAATCATTTCATCATTTCATCATAGCATAACCCATGAAAAGAAGCAGTATTCATAATCATTTCCTCATGGTATAACCCATTGAATAGAAATGGGATTCATAAAAATCATGTCATTGTAAACATAAACCATTAATAGAAAGAATAATAATGGTATCCTTTGATCATATACCCAGTAAGGCCTAGTTAACAACAATGGATGTCATATTAGATGGATGATGATTTTAAAAGATCATTCAAAAAAAATTGAGGAAAATAACTTTTCTTTGAAAATCACTTTTTAAAAATTAAAATTTATAAAAAAAAATTAGAAATCCTTTTTTTAAAATAAACTTTAAAACATATTAAGTAATGTTTAAAAATAATTTAAAACTATTTTTTAGGAAAATATACTTTCCTCTTTGAAAAAAAATTCAAATTACTTTTATTTTAAAATAAACATAAAAAATTATAAAGTAATCTTCAATGTAAATAATGGTTATGATGGCGGTTAATTTTTTTCATACCGTACACCTTAAAACAAAAAATACTTTTATATTTTTGATAAAAGACAAATTAGAATTGTTTGGAAAATTACATGAATATTCCTTTAAAAAAATTTAAAAATTTAAACATGGGTAAATATGTCTTTAAAACCCATTTGGAGGATTTTATAAACATTTTTGAAAACATTTTTAAAAACATGGTTTTGGAAGAAAAAGGGTTTTCGAGTGAAGAGAGAAATAAAGATGATTTTTCTTAAAAAGGTTATATTGAACTCTTGAGTACATAAAGAGAGGAAAATTAAGGTAAAACATTTATTCTCAGGAAATAAAGAGATTATAATGAAAAAAATAGTTTCTTTATTGATGTATCATAAAATTTTATCATTGGAAACATAATCATGAGCAATCCCGATAAATGATGAGATTGTAATATAAAACCCTTACCACTTTGGTAACTTTTCATCAACTTCCAAGGCACCTATAAAACCACATTTTCATGTTGGGAAACGCAGACCTTTGGACCAAAAGTATGATGTCTTGAAAAATTTAGCCCAAGTACCATCCAAGTTATCAATTCTAGATTCCTTGAATCTATCAAAAGATCTTCGGGAGGCGCTTATTGAGGCTTTGTCAAGTACTCAAGAATTCAAAACTGAAATTGCTGCGACTGAGGTCTACCGTATAGAGAATAATCCTGTAGAATTCCATATAGTGATATCTTTTATAGATGAAGATAAAGATGATGTTGTACATGGACATATCAGACCTTTGTATCTATCTTGAAAAGTCAATGACATAGACATCCAACGAGCTTCCATTGATAATAGCTCAGGAGTCAACCTCATTCTTATTCGTACACTTCGTTGATTGGGCCTCACCAAATCTGATTTATCTCCTTCTACTTTGATGTTTCAAGGATATTATAATAATGAACAAGAACCTCTGGTCGAGATTACACTCAGAATTTAGTTTGGAGACCTTATGTCTAATTCAGATTTCATGGTTGTTTGTTAGGACACAACCTTCAACATTTTTCTTGGAAGACCTTGGCTACATCAACATGTGTTCGTACCTTCATCATACCATCATTGTCTCAAATATTGTTTCAATGGTCAAATTGGTACATTGTATGGTGACAAGGCCCCATTCAAAATGTGTGAATCTCAATACATTGAGGCAGAATTTTATCACATGGAGGGAAAGGAAAAATCCACAGCAAAGAAGGTCACCAAAATTAATGCACCAAATGGTTTGGAAAAGATTTCAGTAAACCCATTCATACATGTGAGTACAGATTATGTATTTTCTATTAGTCAAATTGACAGGATAGACCTAAATACAAACACTCTTATAGAAACTTCCAGAATTTCAATTACAGCAACCAAGCCAGACAGCATGGGAGAAATTTTTGATTCATCATGTAGTGATGAAAGCTTAAATGGAGATGTCTTCATTTCATCTACTGAAATTCAGAAAATCTATACATCATCAACCAGTCCAGAAGAAGTTATAGCAATACCAGGGGAAAATAATGATGTCTATTCTTAATCCATCATCTCCTCTCTATCACCCCAGGAAGACCCTTCATCATCAATAGGGTCAGAAATGGCAGCCTCTTCTTCAAGATGTTCAAATTTTAACTTCTCCCCTGACCATGGAAATTCTTCTTCATCATCTACTATGAAAGTAAAAATAGAAGAAGTAAAACATATTAAAGAAGAATAGAAAGATCTCAGGGATGCTCCTCCATCATTTGAAGATGGTATCTCTACCACTGTGGATGAACTCAGAGAAATAAATCTGGGTACAAAAGAAGATCCACGCCCCACTTTAATTAGTATAGACATGACTCATGAAGAGTAAGAAATGTATACTTCATTTCTAAAGAAAAATATATATGTATTTTCTTGGAATTATACAGAAATTCTAGGTCTTGATCCCGATGTTTCCACCCATCATTTGGGTTTTCCAGACTAACATCGAGGATTCAAGCAAGCAACAAGAAGAACACACCCAACTTATGCCTCCAAAATTAAAGCTGAAGTTGATAAGCTTATCAAGGCTAACTTTGTCAGAGAAGTTCAATATCCCAAATTTCTGGCTAATATTGTCCCTGTGAAAAAGAAGAATGGACAAATTAGAGTTTTCATTGACTTCAGATATCTTAATCGGCATTGTCCCAAGGATGATTTTCCAGTTCCGATCACAAAACTCTTAATTGATGCAACAGCTGGCTACGAAGATTTTTCCTTCATGTATGGTTACTTTGGGTACAATAAAATACGAATGGCCCCAAAAGATGAGGAGTTTACGGCCTTCATATCTCCTCAAGGTGTGTTTTGCTATCGAGTAATTCCCTTTGGCTTGAAGAATGCAGGTGTAATGTATTAGCGTTCCATGCACCATATCTTCAAACCCTTTTTAGGGAAATTTGTTGAATATTATGTGGATGATTTGGTGGTTAAATCCAGAAAACGTTCTGATCATTTGGTCGATCTGGAAATCATATTCAACAAACTTCCACAACACAATTTGAATATGAACCCATTGAAATGTGATTTCGGGGTAACCTCAGGAAAATTTCTCAGCTTTGTTGTATACCATCGTGGTATCAAAGTTTATTCTGAGAAGAAAAAATCTATCCTTGACATGTCACCTCTTAGAAATTTGAAGTAATTAAGAGGAATTCAATGAAACTTTGCCTATATTCGGTGTTTTATTTCCAATTTGGCAGGAAAGTGTTTACCATTCACCAGATTAATGAAGAAGGGAGTCACCTACCAGTGGACTGAAGAATGTCAGGAATCATTCGATATCCTCAAGAAATATCTCTTGAGTCCACCGGTATTAATGCCACCTGTTGAAGGAAGACCAATTATTCTCTATGTGACAGCTTTAGAGTGATCATTGGGTGCCTTCCTTTCCCAAAATAATGATGTTGGGAATGAAAACAACCTTTACTATCTGAGTCAGACTATGCTTGAGGCAGAAACTCGATATTCAAGTATTGAAAAGTGTTGTCTAGTATTAATCTTTGCAGTTCAGAAATTGAGACACTACCTGCAATATCATGAGGTCCAATTGGTATCTCACAATAATCTGGTCAAATTTATCCTTAGTCGTCCAATGCTTATAGGACGTCTAGTAAGGTGGGCGGTTATTTTAAAGTAGTTTGATATCTAGTATGTTTCTCAAAAGGCAATAAAGGGCCAAGCTCTATCCAATTTCCTTGCTGAACACCCATCTGTAGAAGATACATCTTTAAATATTGAACTTCCTGATGTGAAAGTCTTCTCTATTCAAGATAATCCTAAAACATGGGAAATGTACTTTTATGGTGCCTCCAGAATTCCAACATGGAAGAAAATGGAAGATCCTAAATTCCAAAAAGTTGGGTTAGGAATCGTGCTTATTTCCCCAGAAAATGTAGTGCTTCCCTATTCCTTCTTATTGTTGGAAGGCGGTACAAACAATGGAGAAGAATATCAAGCTCTCATCGCAGACTTGGAATTGGCGCTTCAAGAAAAGTTGAATCACTTGAAGGTAAAAGGTGATTCAGATTTCATAATCAAAAAAATAAATGGGGATCATGCCATTAGAAAGGAAGAGATAATCCCTTTGTGTGATTAATTTAGAGAGTTAATGGTGGAATTTCCCTCAGAACCGATATTTTATTATGTCCCGCGATCCCAAAATTCCCAAGATGATGCACTGGATAATGTAGCCACAACCCTGGCAGATCCAAATTGGGACGAAACAATCATCAGTATTTCTCACCATCATATAGTTTCACCATTTTTTCAAATCAAAACAGATAAAATCAATGAAATCAGTCCCATTTCTAAACCATATGGTCATACTATAGGATGGATGACACCTATCAAGGAATACCTTCAAAATGGAACACTCCCACCTGATAGATCTGGGAAAGAACAAGTCTGGAAATGTGTGGTCAATTTTACTCTTTATGATAGCCCAGATCACCAAAAAATTCTCTACAAGCGAGGTTTTTAGGGAATTATCTTCAGATGTATTGATGGTGAAGAGATAATGGCTGTCATGATAGAAGTACATGCAGAAGTTTGTGGTGCCCACTAGTCAGGACATAGACTTTCTGGTCAAATTCGAAAGCTTGGATACTTCTGGACTTCAATGATATAAGATTATGTTGATTTCACTAAGAAGTGTCATTCTTTCCAAGTATGTGCCAACTTCATTCATCAAACCCCGGAGTTTCTTCATATGGCTAAATACTCCTGGCTGTTTGCTACATGGGGAATGGATGTAGTAGGACCTTATCCTCCAGCTACAGCTAAGCAGTTTATGTATATTCTTACTGCTACTGACTTCTTTTCAAAATGGGAAGAGGAAATACCTCTCAAAGAATTCGGTGCTAAAAGCATTGTTAGCTTTGTCAAGTCCAACATAATTACCAGATTTGGTGTTCCTCATACCATATTGACAGATAATGGCACCAACTTTTGTTAATCCGAGGTAAGAAAATTGTATCAGGAATATAATATCAGATCCAACCATTCATCTAGGTATCATGCAGCGGCCAATGGTCAAGTAGAGGCTTTCAATAAGACTTTTTCAAACATACTTCAAAAGATGGTGGATAAAGATAAGAAGTCATGTCCTGATAAACTTTTTCATGCTCTATGGGCTTATCGGAATACCACCCGCACTATTACATGATCAACTCCATATTCATTGGTACATGGAATGGAAGCAGTATTTCCTATTAAAGTCGAATTACCTTCGCTTAGAGTGGCCATTTTTGATCAATTATCTACAGATGAACAATCTCAAAAGCGATTGGATGAATTGGAGTGACTAGATGAAAAAATATTGTGCACACTTCACCATTTAGAAGTCTATCAGAATCGAATAGCACGAGATTTCAATAAAAAAGTTCGTCTTCGTTCATTCATTCAAGGAGAATTGGTATTGGTCCTCAGAACCCCAATGATACCAGGAAATAAGCATCCAAATCTTGAGCCAAAGTGGGAAGGACCTTAATCAATACATAGGGTCTACTCCAATAGAGATTATTCTTTAATCTCAATTGATGGAGAACTCATTACAACTCCAACCAATTCAAGATTCTTGAAGAAGTATTTTGGGTAACACAAATACACCAATTGTCCTTGATGGAGGACATTAAACTGCATAGCCCCCTCTATTATCCAACATGACGTTAAATTGTGCATCATCCGAGCTGTAGGACATTAAACTGCCAAGCACCCCATGTATGTGACACATGATATTAAACCGTGATTGTCGCATGCGCAATTTTCTTTTAAAATCCATTGCCATGCGTGCCCCGGGAAGCTGACCAGGAATAAGCCCCACACCATCCTTCGTGGTCGCATCTTTCATGACACGATTTCCAGGTCTATTGCTGCCTCTTGTTTCTCACACCGAGCATGACTCACGTGAGCTTAGAATAAGCTTCTACCATGACATCTTCTCTGGGATGCTAACCACACTTAATTCCCAACATCATCTTCGGGTCATTGTCCTCATGTACACCCCAATCATCGAATCCTTATCAATTTAACTATGTATACTTTGATCCTTGCCTCCTAGGCCGAGTACATAGGAAACCTCCTGAGGTTCAAGCCCGAAACCACTTTCTTTACATTGATTCACCTCCATTCCATATGATGTTGATCCGTGAAGTCCCCATCAACCGTCTTATTCATATTGGTTCACTTTCATCCTATATGATGTTAAACTGTGTACATCCCATCGTCCTAGCTATATGACATTAAACTACACAGTCCCCCATTTTCATTACTACAAGACATTAAACTGCATAGCACTGGTCCTTGCATATGACCTTAAACTATTTGAACTTTTGTCCTATATGACAATAAACTACAACAATCCCTAATATCCTCACTTGAGTGGAATCATCATTGACATGGTATCCAACCATGTCATATTTCAAGAACTACATATGGTTTGATTCTCATCCTTATGAGATACATAGTGACACCCAAGTCTTTAATCTTAGGTCCAGCCATAATTGCAATAAATTCCTCTTTACCCCTTATATGTATGAACTAAATCTGTACAAAGGGTATTTAAAGAACTATGTGCATATTGATTCTCATCCTCATGGGATATGTAGGAATGCTCAAGCATTCCTTGAGTCTAGCCCCGAGCCTTTGGGCCTAACCCCAAACTCCACTTTCGGTCCCTTGGCTAAAAAGTCCCCCTCGGAGCACATGGTGTGATATGGAACACCCTGGTCTTTATTCACATCAGGTTTATAAAAAATGCATGATGTGTATCCCTCACTATGGTTCTAGTTCTACGACCCTAAACTAATATCTTCCATGCTCTCGTCCTGTATGACGTTAAACTGTATTTCAAGAACTATGTGTGGCTTGATTAGAATCCTAATGAGATACATAGTGACATCCATAATCTCAATTCAGGACCCAACTACAACATTATACAAATAATATTCATGGTCGCCATAACCCTTTTCTTTACTTCTGATCGCAAAATGTCTGATACCTGAGTGTTCTTTTTCCTGACTATGAAGCATGTGCACTTAGGTGGCCTTGCATAAGTTGTCTACATAACGGACCTGTTAGCCAAAAGATGCTACTATTTGACTATGCAGCCTATGCCTCAGTTGGCACTGCATAATTCAACCTCCATAATGGGTTTGTCAAGTAATGGTAACTTCATTATTATGAGAAGCCTCTTTTGTCCCTATTGGTCTTAACGGTGATATGTAGGGATCTGCAAAAAAACTTTCATCCTTAACATATTTGTTCCATACTTTTTTTCATGATCTGAAAGTATTCAAGTCTATGGTTTAAATTTTCCTCCTTCTCCATATGTTCAGAGCAATATGAAATAACCTTGGACCACTTGACCATATGTCATATAATGTTTCTATCTCCGGTTTTAGTCATATGATTTAAAACCACATATACCATTTTTTTCTACATTTGGGTCAAACCTTAGTAGAAGTCACATTCCTTCAATTCTTTGACAATTCTGATTGGAAATATCCTCTCTATATTCAAGTACCTTTCTCCATAAAGCAGACTCTATGCTTTGGAAAATTTGAATCTCCATAAAACTTTCTTTGGATTTTAGTAATAGAAAGTAAAATTTCTGAGAGTTATTTTTTCTCGACTATGCAGCACGTTCCCTTAGGTGGCCTTTCATAAGTTTTCTACATAACAGATCTGTCAGCCAAAAGATACTACTATTTGACTATGCAGCATATTCTCTAGTTGACCCTGCATAATTCAGCCCCCATAATGGGTTTGTCAAGTAGTGGTAACTTCATTCTTAGAAAAGAATTCATATAATGCCTTTTAGCTCTTTTCCCATGTCATTCCTCAGATTCAAAATTTCTCAAGTCACGGTTTACAATTTTCCCCCTCCATACTTGAATATGGTAATATATTTCCAAACAAATTATCAAGAATTGAGTCAATATCATCAATTTGGTCAAAGATATTCGACCTTAAATATTAGCGTTTTTATAGTCCAACATTCATGACTTTAAACTGCCAATAACAAAAGACATAGTACTCATTAAATTGGGAACCTATAAAGGGTACTCTGAACAAAAGTCGAGTCCCAGCTCTCTAAATGTACATTTTGTATGATTTAGGCAATATTGAGCAATTAAAATATGAAAAGTTTGTGGGGTTGTTTATATAACCCTAGTAAAAATAAAACTATGTTTACTAGGATCATTGGATTAGGTAAAAATAAGAGCAATTATCAAGAAAATGAAGGTACAGATCATTGAATATGAACTGTTTTTCATTGATGAACAAGATTAGAAGAACATCCACAAACTGGAGTCTCTTATCTCTTTTTTTCAGAAATTACAGAAGACTTTCAACATGATTTCTCATCTATTTCACAGCATCCCGAGCTTCATCAGTATCCACTTGAAGTTCATTTACTCTACCAACTTCAATCTCTTCATCTCGACAAAGTGCATCTTTGGCATCTGGGATGGATTGTATACCATCCGCTTGGACTTATTCCAACGAATTATGAAGTTGGTCAAGCTCCCCAATAGCAGAATCTAGCTCTTACTGAAGGTGAAACTGCTGGACAATCTTCTCCTTGATCTTATGCTTTAGTTCCTTTAGCTTTGCAGCATGATCAGCCTCAGCTCAGGACACTACAGCCTAAAATTCACTGATATTGCTCAGCAATCTAGCTCTAATCAGGTCTTGATGATGCCTTTTCTCTTTCTCCCTCCTTCGAATGACTTTTTTCACTATGACATGGATTTCTTGATATCCAAAACCACTAATCCCCAACATCTGCATGCCGAACATGCGCACCACAGACCCTTGATTTCTCCGACTTTACCTTAGAGTTAGATCCTCTTTCCCTTTTAGATCCAACTCTGAGGGGGGACTTTTGTTGATGCTCATTTCCATCAAAAATTCTAACGAATGCAAAAGGGGAATACCTTAAGCACAAAGAGGGTCACCCTTTGACGAACATCAAAAAAATTGACGAAGGAATGGACTAGAATCCCATTTGGAGTGAGGCGCGCAAGTTACTTGCGCGCCGCACAAGTCACTTGTGCCCACCTATGGGTCGTGCAGCTCACTTGTGCGCGCCCTATTTTATTTTTCACCCAAGGTGAAAGGTGACCTATAAATATCCCCTATGGGCCCCCATTTCAGGGACAGATTTTCCAAAAGTCAAATTCAAGCTCTGGTCACCCAAGTCTTCAACTCAACTCTTGTGAAAGTATCTAAGGTAACTTTTTACCTATAATGGAAGACTTGAAGGAGTAGGATAAGGCCTAAGTGTTTAGAATTCATCAACACTTTTGCGCCTAAGTATCCAGACCTCCTTAAAAATGCAAACACTTGCGCGCTGCCCTACCCTTTTGATGAAATTTATGCGCCGACCTTTTGGAAATATCTTAGGATAATACTAAAGGCTTGAGTTATGTCTCGCCCAAGTATTACCCTACAGATTCTTCATCGCCCAGGTGAACCCATGCCGCACAAGAACACTTGCGCGGCCAAGACTTGTGCTCCAAATTACTTGCGCGACCTAAACTCGCACAACAACTTCATTTGTGTGCCTCTCTCCTGTTCACCTCTCCTCTTCAAGATATTAGCCCTCAAACCCCTTTTCAAATCCATTTATGGCAGGGTTCCTTTGTTGGCTTCCTTATGTGAAAGGATTTCTATAAGAACCTCTCCTAAAACCTCATGACTTACAAACTTTATGTCATAATTATTAGAGGTTTCCTCCATATAACCTCATCCTTTAAGATGAGAAGATATTTTGATTTAGGGAATCCTCCTCAGGAGTAAGTCCCAAGTCCCCTTAACCTGGGCCTCCTTCTTAGGAGTAATCCCCAGTCATAATTTACTTTAACATTGGTCCTCCTTCTCAGGAGTAATCCCCAAGTTATAAGCCCCCTTTAATTCAGGCATCCTCCTTAGGAGTAATCCCCGGGTTAAAACTTCAAATCTCCATAAAGTAAAAATGCCTTTATGGAACTTACTACTAGGCTTCTTTCCTGAAGTAAGTCCTACTCTTCATCTACTTGGGCAGTCATACATACGTAAGCCCCACATCATTTCTTGTCACTGCATCTTTCATGGAACAATCCCCAGGTTTACTGATACCTCTTGTTTCTCATACCGAGCATGACTCACTTGAGATTAGAATGTAAAAGTAATCACAAAATCTCTTTTTGGGCCGTTAACCATGCATAAGCCCCATATTTCTTCACCCAAACTATGTGGACTTTGAACTCTACGTTAAAAGTAGAGTATGTAGGAAGCCTTTATAAGGTTCAAGACCATATTTCATTAATTCTTTTTTGTCCCATATGACGTTAAACTATATCCTTCTTATCGAACTACATGGGTTCTAATTCCTTTTTAACGAGGATACGTAGGTAGACCATCTGCAGGTATGATCCTAACTTTGAAATAATTCATGTCTTTCTGAATTACAATAAACTTCAAGTGCCCCACTGAGTGGCTTTAAAACCAGTATGGTCATCATAATGACCAAGATATTTCTATGTAATGTATTAAAGGATACCATTGACTAAGAATCTCTAATACATATGGATGATTCTTAATTGATGAAGAACCTCAAATAAATATAAAAGATTCTCTAAATCTCATAAATATCAATCATCAATTTCCAAATCTAAAGGAAAACTCATTTTCATGCTTGGTGAATTAATAAGGATTCGTGAACATAACTTAAATCTATAAGAGAGTCCCATAGTAGGCAATAATTCCCCCCAAAAGGTGTGATGAGCTTGACCTACTATTCTCTCAACTAATGCAAATTATTAAGCCTCATCGGTCCACAACTAATGAGCACCTACCTTTGGAAAGTAGGTCCAAATGGATATAGAATCATTGGGTGTTTCCAATTCTACAAATAAACCCGTTAGAAACTGATTGGAAAGTTTGAACCTTAAACAAACAAGGTCATCCCAATTTCTAGAAGAAAAAGTTCCATACCATGTGAATATTTATAAAAGTCCATCTTCTCATTATTTGATGTATTAGGAACACCACCAAATTTTTCATTGTTAATCATATATCTCGATAGTTGATTTGGAATAATCGTAATATATTCATCTCTAGTTATTATCCAATTTCATTTCTCATAGTCACCAAATTTTCTATTAGATTAAATGTTAACCCATTTTCTTCTGGTTCCCTCCATTGACTAAAACCAAAAATCATTGTTTGAGCAACATTTATCATAGTGAAAAACCACATAATCATGAAAAATCACTTATATAATGTCTAAATCGTGACACGTAATTCTTTAATCTATTAAATCTTAGGTTTATCCTAGGTTATTAAATGTCATCCTATATGATAGTTTTTAAAGAGTTTGAATTCCCAAAGCATATCCCCCAGGAGTGTCAATCCATGTGTGCATCAAGGCCCTTTATCATGCACCAGTTCTTGATTGAGTCTGTCTCAATATGGTGTTTTCGGGGTTGTTACCCATATGTACATATATTCTAGATCTACAATCGCTTGTAGTATCTGGACATGGATGTATTTCTAGGAAACCACTCACTCTATATTTTACCAAAATTCCAAGATATTTTCCTAAACATTAACTCATCCTTATACTTATCCTTAGATATATCCCTATACATATCCTTAAGAATATCTCTATGGATCTCACTAAAGTTTTCTCATCATAGTTTCTAAAGGTTGACTAAATATTTCCTTTGATACCAACTATAGAAACCCAGGATTAACATACGTAGATATTATATCATTTTAGAGGAATATTCAGCATATTACAAAAATGCATGCCCTATGGCCATAATAGTTATTTTCTTTGGAAACATGGAACACATTATTCTATTTTGGTGAAAGATCTTAACCATCTCTTTAAAGATATTACCCTTTAGTACTCCTACTTAATAACCTTTCTACATATCCTAGGGAAAGGAAACATAATAAAGGGGTGATATCATATTCTCATTAAGGGTAAATAAGAAGAAATCTAAGTATAATCATGAGAATAAGTATATGAGAACATAATTGTATCATTAGAAGAGAATACCATGCATATTAAAGATCATAATCAATATTCATGGCATAAATATTGACAGTTCATAAGATATAAATGATAAGTTAATCAGGATCATAATCCATGAAAGAATGACATAGGAATAAGACATGGAATTGGTGCATACACATCATATTATAATATTTTGATCATGTATAAGTATAAAAAAGATCACTAATTAAGTTTAGGACATGAAAATAGACCCTCAGATAAACTTATGGACATGAAACTAGGTCTATGAATAACATTTTGAACATGTAATTAGGTTCATGCATAACATTGTGAACATGTAATCAGGTTTACACATAAACTTATGGACATGATACCAAGTCAATGCATAACATTATGAACATGCAATCAGGTTCAAACATAATATTGTGAACGCGTAATATGGTTCACTCATAACATTGTGAACATGTAATCAGGTTCATGCATAAACTTATGGACATACAACCAAGTCCATGAATAATATTGTGAACATGTAATCAGGTCCACGCATAACATTGTGAACATATAATTAGTTTCATGCATAACTTTTTTTAACATGTAATCAGGTTCACGCATAACATTTATACTCATGAGTCATCCATCATTACCTAATTCATTGGAGGGAGATATAGGTCACACCCATCACATAATAAAATCATACATACATGTTCCACAAGATTATAAAAAATCATCATATCATAAACCATGAAATAAAATGGGTATCATAAACATTTTATCATTTAATTACCTATGTAAAATAGATATGTATCATAATCATTTAATTGAATCACAATCTATTAGAATAAGTGTATCTCAAAATCATATATCTGTGGAAGAGAAATGGGTGTCATAAATATCATTCCATCAAAACATAAACCATTCAAGAAAGAATGTAAATGGTATTCTTGGATCATATCCCCAATAAGGCATGAATAACATCAACAGATTTCATTTTAGATGAGAAATAATTTCAAAAGATCATTTGAAAACATTTATTGAGGAAAATATCCTTTATTATTTGAAGAATTCTTTTTAAAACATAAAACCTTTTGAAATCTATTTTCTTTAAAAATAAAATCACTTTGAAAATTTATAAAGAAATACTGAAAACATTTTGAAATCATTTTCCTTGAAAATGTATATGAATACTTATAAATAAATATTTAAATTTTTTTGAAAATTTTTTATTTGAAAATAGCATTGAAACATTTAAATTAATCTTTGAAAAACACTTCTTGAATCAAAAAAAATAAAACCTTTTTAATTTGAAAATTAATTTAAAAACAATAAAATTACAGAATATTAGTAAAAAAATTATTAAAAATGAATATTGTAAACATTCAAAGGAGGCTTCAAAGGAAGTATGGTCATGATGGCAGATAAATCTGTACATGTTGAACATTCCTTTTGTGTCATAAAAAGTTTAGTAAAGTGCCTCGATTAGAAAACAACAATAAGATTACTTTTAAAAAACACTTTTTTTAAAAGGTAAATCATGGGTAAAAATTTCTTTTAAAGATCATAGAAGAATATTATAATATTTTTGAAACGTATTTATAAAACATGGTTTTTAAAGAACACATATTTCTAACCTAAGAGAGTGATAAAGTCATATTTTCTTAAAAAACTTTCTTAAATATATTAAGTAAAAAAAGAGTGTAAAATGGTCCCAATACATGAATATATCATGTATAACCATATGAGAATAAAAATCATGAGATTTATTGAGATATGTATCATAATATTTCGTCAATGTAAGCATAATCATAATGAATCCTAATAAACGATGAGATTTTAGCAATAAATTGTTACCACTTTGGTAACATTGAATCATAATCCCCATGAAAGAATAAAATTAAATGAAGATTAAAATATAATTAAAATAACGGGATTCATTATATAACATACAAGAGTCATTATATACACCCCATATAAAAATATAGGTGCATAACATGGCATGTATCTCAAAGAAGAAAAATTGAGACAAAAAATACTTTACCGATTTGGTAACTTTTGAGCCATAAACCCCATGAAATAAATATCCCAAAATGGATATGTAAATAACCATATATTTAAATATAAGAAAAATATAATACATTAATGGTTATTATATATACCACACAAAATAAATGAGTAGTGAATAATGCATAATTCCCACAGAAATAAAAGTGAGACGAGAAAACCCTTACCTTAAGTATTAACTTTTTTCACACACTTTAAAACCTCCTATATAATAAATATAATTTTATTATACATATATAAAATAATAATATTATTGTATCTAATATAATATATGATTTATTTATGACTTTATATTACCTTTTTATTAACAACTACATGTTAATGTTACATTTCGGGTAATATCCGATTTGTTTTTAGTGTGTTTTGACTTATTATTCTTGATCCTCTTAATTAGATCATGATTCACTTATTTCAAAAATTTTAAAAAATAATATAAATATCATATATATTTCTTATATAAATATTTATAATATTCAATGAAATATATAAATATGAAATGGAATACACCGTTCATGGAGACGGTAGATCGTACGTACGCATTAATGTTGTTTCCATTTTCTTGTCATATTGAAAGAAAAGTAAATGAAATATATTTATTTATATATGTATATAATATCATTAAAATAGAATTATTATTCCATATATATCATATAATTTCACTAAACCCATCCTCAATACATTCCATTTAAAGTGTGAATGAATCACATCGCTTTGAGGAGGCGGTAGTCCACCCGTCCACAAACAAAGTTATCATATTTACACAAAATGGAAATCAATAAGGTATTTTTTATATAATAAATAAATAGGAATAATTAAATCATAAATATAATATATATCATATAAAAATACTATGACCATCAAAATTATCACCCATTATAGGTGGTAAAGGAAAAATGAACAACATCATTACGTGGGACAGTAGTCTACCATACACATGAATGGTATGTTCATTACCCATTAGATGGATGTTTGTGTAAGTATAGGTTGAAAAAATAGAATTTAAAAAAAACTTAGTATATTGAGGATACTGATTTTATTATATAATCATGGAATGAGAAGAGTTTAAGGGGCATAGAATTAAAATAAAACAAAAGAGATTATGGAAGGATGTTACGTCTTCATTGGATAACTCCTCTTGGTTTTTCCCAAAGGGCTTACTTGGTTGGATTTATACAAAAAGTTATAAATCTAGTATGAATTGAGGGATTTTTTTAGGATATTTTAGTAGATTTTTTCTGATACAAAGGGCTTTAGATGTGTGAATAAGTGGGAGGGGTGAGTTCCTTTTTATAGTGGAGGAGGAGAGGCATTCTTGTAAATTTTTAAAAAGGGAATTCCACCCATGTTTTTCCCATATAAATTGGATAAAATAATGCTAAAAATATTATATAAGGGATTATAGGGTCAAAATATGAACATAAATTTTATTTTGAAAAAGTTTATGGGTCATTTTGGGTCGTAAGTTTAAGGTTTAGACCTTTATTAAACTAATTTATCTCTTAATCACTATAATTAATTATAATAAAATTCACTAATATTTTAAAAAAATTAATTTTAACTTATTTTTATTCAAAATATGGAATCTATTTTTCCAAATTACAGACATATAAGTGGCATAAATTAATTTAAAATTAATCCCGCAAACGTGTCGCGACTGTGGGTTTTTTAAGAAAAAATGTTTAAAATTTTGGAAATGTTTTTATATTCAATCTCAATGTGAAATTGGTTTCAATTACCTAAATTGGATTAATTTATGTAAACTTTATCTAATTAAACATTAAAAGAAAATTAAAATATAATTTAACTATATAAATAAATTAGATGAAAAAAAAGTTTTTAATTAAAATTCAGTATTTTTCATTATTCATCCAAAAATGAAGTTTTTCATAAAAATGCATAAAATTAACGCTAATCTAATTTTAAAATTATAATTTAAAAAATTAATTTTATTTTATCAAATTTAATTTCTAAAATTTTCTAAAATAATTTTATTATTATTCATATAATGACATAAAAAGAAGTTCATTAGAGAAAATAGTATTTTCAAACATATAAAGACTTTACCAAAAATTTAATGTTTTATTATCAATATTTTTTATTTATATAAATCCATTATAAATAATATTTAAAAATTATTTATTAACATTTGAATTACTATGTTTATCATATAGGTTATAATTATCACATTTAAATCATTATAATAAAATGTTATTTTGTAGAAACTCGGTGTTGCGTGTAATGCAGGCCAAGTCAGTTTTGTATATAGCACAAGCTTATCTTGGTGTAGTGTATAAAAAAGATTAATTTGTTTTAGCATACAAATAAATAATAACTTTTTGATTTCATAAAACACAAACTATATTCATTGTTGTGTGAAATGAAAAATATCAAAAAGTTTAAATTAATTCGATAAAAATTTGATGAAATATCAGGGTGTTTCAACATCACTACCTCGAGGAGACCTTGGAAAAACGGTCCTAAAATCCATTGAAACATCATCCCATTTCTACTCAAGAATATGTAACTATTATAAAATCTTATTTATTCACTAATGTTCTACCTTCAACTACTGATAGGTGGAACACCTCATGACAAAACCATCTACCTCATGTTTCATCCTCAGCCACTAATACTAATGGTGTAAGTCATCATACATATTTGTAACACCAAAATGAACTGCCCAAACTAAGGCATGAAAATACTACATCATCTCTTAGAGTATTTCTAATAGAACCCATACGCGACCATGAATATGTAGAATTTCATCCTCATCCATAGTCCAACTAGGAGGTGGGTCCTCTCTTACCACACTCTCCCATAGGAATAGGCCCTCAAAATCCGATAAATGTCACATCCTCACTCTATCTAGAAGAGTAGATGTCATAGCTAAAGAAGAAATAAAGTTATGAAATTATCCATCCTACACCTCCAAGTTCATCTCTGATAATAAGTCCATAAGCTACCACTCACTAATGTCCTACTGAACTACTTATATTTAAGTCATCCTACTCACTGCATCAGCAACTACATTGCCTTTACCTGGATTATAGGAAAGCTCAAAGTCAAAATATTGAAAGTACTCCACCCACCTTCACTGCCTCAAATTCAAGTCACACTGTTTAAATATATAATTGAGGATTTTGTGGTCTGTGTACACCACAAATTGCTCTCCCAGTAAATAGTGCCTGCAACAACACAAGGAAAGTACAACAGTAGTTAACTCTATATCATGTGTCAGTTAATTCCTCTCATGTGGCCTCAATTGAAAAGACTCATATTCCATGACTATCTCCTCTTACATCATAAATTCTCCTATCCTGATACTTGATGCATCACAATATTGTTCGTAGTTTCTATCAGGCTTTAGAAAAATCATAATTTATGCTATAGTCACTCTCCCTTTCAACTCCTAAAAGACTGTCTCATAGGTATCTGACCATAAAAACTTTACACCCTTCATATTCAATCCCATCAATGGTTATTTAAATAATGATAAGTCCTATATTAAATTCCTATAATACCCAGTTATCCCCATGAAGTTCCATATGTTAAAGACATTCTTGGGATACTCCCAAGAAACTACATCACTCACTTTCTCTAGGGCAACTAATACTCATGCATCTAAGATAATATGACCCAAGAAGTGAATCTTATCCATACAAAAATGGAGCTTTGTGATATTATCATATAATTTTTGCTCTCTCATTGTATACAAAACAATATCAAGATTTTTGTCATGGTCATGTTGATTTTGAGAATACACCAAGATATTATCCATGAATACCACCAAAAACGAGTTAATATAAGAATGGAAAACTCAGTTCATCAGCACCATGAAAACTGTTGGTGCATTTGTGAGATGAAATGGCACAACCAGATACTAAAATATACCATAACTACTATGAAAAGTTTTACAATGTATGTTTGAAGTTAGAACACATACCTGGTAATAACCTGACCTGAAATCAATCTTTGATAGAACCTGAGCTCTTCGATAAGGTTGAATATATCATCTATCAGAGGCAATGGAGACCGGTTCTTAACTTTAAATTGGTTTAATTTTCAATAATCCACACATATCTGGAGGTTATCATCCTCCTTTTTTGTAAAAAGGACCAGAGAACCCCATGAAGATGTATTGGGTTGTATAAACCCCTTTCCCTCCAAGTCCTCTAGTTGTCTCTTGAGCTCCTATAACTCGGTAGTAGCCATCTTGTAAGGAGGAATGGACATCATTGAAGCTCCTGGAACCATCTCTATTAATAAATCCATCTATCTATTAGGAGGTAAAATAGAAAAGTCATCTGGGAAAACATCCCTAAAATGATCAACCATTGGAGGAAACTCTTCCTAACACACTCCTTGATCATATAGATATAAACTACCAATCTGGGTTGTCATCCCACCCATCCCACAATGCTCATTTCTAGATCTACCTGCTTGGATATCCCATTCACCTTTGGTAATAAAAACTCCACCCTCTATGGATGTGAGGGTCACCCTTCAGTGATAATAATCAATGTTGTCTTGATAAGAAACTAGTCATTCCATCTTGAGTATAATGTCAAACCCTGAAATCTTGAAGAAAAAAAGATCCTATATAAAGTGACACCCACCAATATTAATGGTGAATTCCCTAAAATATCACACATCCTCTATTCCCATCCCCAACAGAGTATCAAGCATCATAACACCATCAAAAAATTGTACAATGAGCCCAAGGCTCTCCACCACAGGTACATATATGAAACTATGTGATTCACATGTACCAAAAAGAGAGTATACTAGAGTATAAGCTACTATGATCATACCTCTCACCATAGACAGCCCGACACTTTGATCCACAGGTGTAGTCTATATAGAATATATTTGGCCTGAACTGCAACCCTGTGAAACAACCTCACTACCCAAAGTCGGCCCACTTTACTGTCTAGGTACAATTGGTGTCTGGCTACCTCGGCCATAAACACCACCTCAGCCTGAAAGATTGGGAATCCTCTAGCTTCTAGCCTGATGTGGAGCTATGAATCCCACTCCTGAACCTGGAGTGTAACTCCCCAATATTTCATAGTATGTTATCTCTTTAAAATAATTCAATAACTTGTGCTACACGCAACAACGAGTTCAAGAACACTATGACTTACCAAACTAGTCGTTCAAAAAGGGGGTTATGAATAGTATTAACTTAATTTTGAATTTTATATATATCCTATATAATTTTAACATTAATATTTTTTTTATTAGATATAATGTAAGAAAAAATTCAATTTTTCAGATAAAAGAAGTATTTTTCAAAAAATGCAAGTTCACCGCCTATTAAATGGAGAATCCTTTTTAAGGAAATATTTGAGAATTTTACATTCAATTTAATTAAATTAAATTCTTCTTTAGAATCAGGACATAAAAATTTATTTTGGATGAATTTTTGGTACTTTTCTGATAACTTTCATATTTTGATGAATAGTGAAAAATATTATGTTTTAATTGAAAAAAAATTAATCAAAATAATTTATAGTGTTAAATTAGGAATTTGAATGGTTTTTATGTATAATTAGATTATATTTTTATCATTTAATACAATTTAGGTAATTATAAGTAATTTCACATTTAAACATGACATAAACACATGTCAATATTTTGATAGTTTTTTCTTTTTTAAAAACCCGTTTTTTGGTTTTGACAATAGGAAATAATTTTAACTTAATTAATGAAACTTATATGTTTTGAATTTGGTAAAATAGAATTCATTTTTGAATTCATAATATCAAAATTATTTTAGGTTGAATTTTGGGTATTTTTCTAAAAACATTCCATTTTTTATGAATAGTGAAAAACACTACGTTATTGTTTAAAACCGACATTTTATTTGAATAATTATTTATTTTATTTAAATTTATTTTAAGTAAAAAATAGATATATAATACATATATAAGTTCAACTTAATTCATTGGAATTATTTTATAATAAAATTAGATGTATAAATTTTTATTGAACTTTTTACCGTCTTTTACCCACCTTCCAGGAGCATTTGCAAATTTGCATAAAAATTAATTTTATTACTTCTGTGAGTTGAATTTAAAAAATATGAGAGATGCGGTTGATATTAGTAAGTAAAATATGGTTCAATAAGATGAAAATAATTTTTATGAATAATAACTTTTGACTTTTATTTACCACGGTTAAAAGTAAATAGGGTAATTAAATGTTAAAATGATATTATAATTACTCTAAAAAATGTCCTAATTCTATTGAATAAGTTTATTTAGACCAAAAAAAACCTTATAAAAAAATATTATCCTTTAGGTCCACTTGGACAATATTAGGACATTTATTATTATTTTATTTAAAGAATAGTTAAAAGTGTTAAATTCAATGTTTAATAACTAAACCATTTTTAATATAGGGTTACGCAAAAGATAAATTCAACTATAAATATTCATTATGAAGAAAAAAATATTTACTATATAATGGTATTTTATTTATAATTTTTAGACATTAAATAATTAAATTTATTTTTGGCACAATGATGATGCAGTAATTACCTTATTAACAAAAGAATCAAATAAATGGTATTATAAATATTAAAATAAATATAATTTTAAAGTTTTTATGACATCCAAGAATTTTCTAGGTGAATATAAAATTTTATTGATGATTCAATGTAACTTTTTCTAAGTAATCAAGTTGTGATGACTTTCACAAAAACCAAATACTAAATAGTGTCAAAATTGACATAAATGACTTTTTAAAACAAATATTATATTATTAAATTATATAATATTCCTAAAAATATAATATTCTTCCAAAGGACTTAAATAATATTATATATTTCATTAATGAATCACTTATGGTTCTTTTGGAAGTTTAGATTATGTTTATTAACCATATAGTGTAAAAATACAAGAAGACGTGGTAAAAGTTAAACTATTTAACTAAGAGTTAAATCTAAAAGATAATGCTAATATGGTGACCTAAACCTGTCTAAAACCTATTGGTTGAGTGTTTTTCGACCCATACCTACCTTATCCTAGAAATAAATCATTTTGGAGACATTAGAAACCTAAAATGATTTTATTATAAAATAATATTTCAAGCTTTTCCTAAAGTGACCCTCACCCCTCTTATAAAAGGGTATTTTCCCTTCTCTCAAAATCACAACTCCAAATCCATTTGGCTCAGCCAAACCCTTCCCAAATATCCTCCCAACTTCCTTCACTTAAATCTAGAGTCCTTACCTTGAGAATAAAGTCACCCTAAGGAGCCCTTTTGTTCAAATCAAAAGGAAACACCCAAAGAAGAGGTAATTATTTTATCACCTCTTTCAAAGTTCTTTTTTTCTTCCACTTTCTCTTTCTTTGTTATTTCCATAAAAAAATAATAAATATAGTAACTTATACATACTTTGATGTTATTATAAATATGTTACAACCATTTTTCTTATTATATCCATCCTATGAATGATAATGTCACCATGTGTGCGTACGTACGACTTACTATCTCCACGCCGTGGTGTAATTTGTTATTCAACACTATGTTTTCTAGATGAACATAATGATGATTAATATGTATATAAATAATGAAAATAACATGATAATTTCAATTGAAAATTAATATACCATCCAATTCAACACCTTTTAATCATTAAGTAAATGATATCATCGCTCATGTGTACGTACGACTTACCGTCTCCACGACGCGATGAGATTCATTTCCACATTCACCATTCAACGATGATTATAAATATATATATATATATATATATAAGTATGTAATATATGAAAATATAATGATACTGAAAACATATATATATATATATATATATATATATATATCTTATTCACTTAGTTTCATTCAATACGATATGAAAACGGAAACAGCGTTTATGCGTACGTACGGCCTACCTTCTCCATAAACGGTGTTTTCCATTTCATATATCTGTCTATTATACATATTTATATTCTAAATATATATGATATATAAATCATTTTTTATACTCTGGAAGTATTTAAATCATGATCTAAGTGATACTATCAAGAATAACAAGTTAAAACTCGTACGATAAACAAAGCGATTATTACTCGAAATGTTAATTTAACATGGAATGGGTAGTATAAAGTCATAAATGAATAATGTATAATATAATAAATATTAATATGGTTCTGGTATAATTTAATAACATACTATAGTCATCATATAGGAAGTTAAACATACCCATGACTAAAGAAAAGTACTAGGCAAAGGTTAATTCCCCAATCTCATTATTATCCGAGATTTTTTATGTGTAAGTATTTTTTGGGATGTATTTATTATCCATGTCCATGTTTCATAAAATACATTTAAAAATGATTATTTTAAGTAACTCTTTAACTAAAACATCATTTTAAATGTTTTAAATATTTATTATTCTAAATCTTTCTCATTAATGTCCTTGTTTTCAAAATGGTTTTAAGGATTTATTTATATGGACATGATTGTTTTAAAATTTTAATTCCTTTAAAATGTTCCAAAGTGGTATGGAAAACTTTGATTTAAAAATATATTTAAATGACATACTTTATAAATGGGTGACTTTTAAATTATTTCACAAAAAGGTATATAGCTCTCAAAGAGTTTTACTGATCATTTTTCAACTATGTCAACATCATTTACTGGATATTATTATTGATTGAGGTTGATTTATTATAATAAAATATTCCATATTGTATTGAATGAGTTATGATATGTTTGACTATGGATGTTATATTTTTATACCATTCATGGTTTATGGTTAATGTATTGAAATTTCATAGGCTAGTTTTAATTCGAATTTTTATGTTATGTTTCAACATTTTCATATGAGGAATGCAGTGGACTTAGTAAGTGATGGGTGGATCCCGTTATAGCTCCTCGATGCATCGGTAGGTCTAATGAGACAAAATAGTGTCTTGGTACAGGGCCTTGACAAAACTTTTATTTGTAGTCTTGGCACAAGGCCTTGACTGTGTGGTAATGATGTCCAATGTTAGGCATTCCCTCATTATGAAATTATTTATTAAATGTGATTATTCAACTAGTATAATATACATGTGCATGTTTATGTGGTGATGTTTGATTTATTTTTTCCATATTATGTTCAAGATTATGTTTAAAAAGTATTTTGTTTTTATTAAACATATTTCTTTAAAAGTTTATAGATTCTACTAAATTATTTACCCTAACTGAGAATCTGAGATCACCCCTTTCTTATGTTTTATTTTCCTAGCGTTCCAAGAAGTGTATTATGATTGATATGCAGGGTTAATCTAAAGAGAATAATGGAATTCTCAAAGAACTATTTATGCTCTATTCTATATTTGAAATTGTAATGTAAAGTTGATGTATGTAATCTATTTTCCAAGACTACTAATATGATCATTCTTTCGGGACTTGATTCCTTGTAATCATGTCAATGTATCAAAATAATGCAATGACTCTGAGCTTCCGGGGTCGGGGCATTACAGTTGGAATCAGAGGAACTTTAGAAATAACCTTGGAAACTAGATTTAGAAAAAATCTGATTAGAGAATATTACCCTAAGATAGACTTGGAGGATTATAATAGAAGAACATAATATAATTTTGGTAATATAGAGATTTTATGAATTTTCCAAGCAATACATTCATGTCTGGATATGAGCAGGTAGAGTTGGCTCTAGCACAGATGTACCTAGGGGTGAAAACTCTAACAAGGAGTTTCAAGTTTAACCCGGGGTATCTTGGTACACGACAACGGGCCTTGCTGCACTCTTCGCTACGACACTTCCGGGGGATATGCTTAAGATAATTCACATTTTTTTACAAGACATTATGGAGGATTTAGGAGTAATACTTCCTCAAAGAAAACTTTTTTTATTATTATAGATTATATGCATAATATTTTCAATTTACATTAGGTATTTTACAAGTTTGGAATTATGCATTGTGATTCATAAAACTAACCTAGTGTATGCCATTTTTTAGAAATGGCACCCAGTAGATGGAATGAGAACTCCAGCAATATGCATGATCCAAAGAGTTAGAAGGGTAATATCTTTCATGGTATTAAGCCAATGTTTAGAAAGGAAATAGTCTCCCACGTATTATCATCATATTAAGAAATAGTATCATGTGTTAATAAGATATGTAAAGAATTTTCTGAGTCATATGGATTTGAAGGGAAGCCAGAGAAGAAAAGGATGGTAGAGAGAAATATAGATAAAGGGAATAAGGGAAATAAGGATTTTCCCATATGTGATAACTATTAAAAGAATCATCATGGTAAATACTTGAAGAGAATGGGAGTTTGTTATAAGTGTGGAGAAAAAGGACACTGAGTACGTGATCTCAAGGGTAAGAAAAAGGTTTTAAATGTACAATGCTTCATCTTCAAGGAGTTCGGACACTATGCGAATCAATGTCCAAATAATCAGATTATACCACAAATGATGTTTTTGGATAATAATCAAGTTATGATATTACCACATATGAAGAGTAATGACTAGTGTTCATATCTTGATATTAAATAATTATGTCATTTGAGTATTGTATCAATGATGTACAAGTTATAATAATTATGGAGTATATAAGGATTGTACTGCAGTACTATTTCATTAAGGATTTGAGATTGTGTGGTACCAAGAAAAGTGACTCAATAGAAAGTTAAACGTTTTGTAAAATACATGGTTGAAGGAAAGATAAAAATTTAATATTGTCCTGATACTGAGGTATTGATTTTGGAATAAGATATGATTGATATGGATAAATTATATTGGTTATTGACATCCTTGGAACTGATTAATGGTCTATTTATTCCATCATTATTGGAGTTTACAACATTTTTGGATATAAGGAGTATATCCAGTATTCTATAAATAATAAAGGATCATGAATGTAATCAATATGGTTTTATGGTAATTCAGGGTGTTACCATGTTTTAAAATAATACATGATAAAGGTATTCACATGTTATTACATGGAAAAAATAATCTTAATTGTGTTTACCTTCCATATAAATTTTGGACTATGAATTTGGACAGAAGTATTTGGGATAACTCTAAAGGTTGGAATGGAAAAAGTTTTACATTGGATACTATTATTAAGGATAAAGAATTTCTTAAGATTATTTTTTGATTTGTATAAAAAGGACAACTCGAAGGTCGAGCTTCAACCCGTCGCATCCGGTAAGGCCGTGAGACTTGAACCCACAACTGAAGCGTGACAATGGTGCATCACCTACCACTAGCCTACGTGATATCCTAGTTTGTATAATGTAGTTTTTTTTAATATTCTGACAAATGAATTATAAATTCATTATTTTGGGAACACCGCATGATTAGGATAAATGGAATATTTTTGAATTCTATTATATTTTGGAGTGAAAGATGAATTTGTGGTAGGAATTAGTTGAAGGATGAAACTCTACTAGTAAAGTATATATTTTTTTCTATTATTCTATGAAGAAATTAATTCATAAAATTTCGGAAATATATCTTAAAACCAAAAATGTGTTATCCTAATACCTTATGTTTTGTTTAACCGATTATATTTCAAATCATCATAGATTGATGGCTTTGAGGCCCTCAATTTTACACTTGTTCGTGATTGATGACCTCAATCACTCCCTATAAATATTTACATTTTTCCTCTAATTATGTGTCTCTAATTTCCTCCAATGTTCTCCTAATCAAGATCATAATTTAGTGGTGACTTTTTCATTTCTCTTTCCCTCTTATTAAGATTAAATTTCATTAACACGATTTCTGATGTGGTTTTTCCACAAAGGTATTTTTCTATTTTTATCCTTTTATTTTTAAAGAAAAATTTCAAATTGTGAGGAGGAAATTTATTTAAGGATAAGAGAATGTAACACCCTAGGATTTCATAGTATTTTATCTCCTCAAAGTAATTCAATAACTTGCGCTACATGCAACAACGAGTTCGAGCACACTACGACTTACCAAACTAGTCATTTAGAAACAAAGCGGCTATTAATAGTATTAAATACATTTTGAATTTTATATATATCCTATATAATTTTAACATTCATATTTTTTGTTTCTTAGACATAATATAAGGACAAATACAATTTTTCAAAATAAATAAAGTATTTTTCAAAAAATGCAATTTTTCCACCAAGTTAATGGAGAATCGTTTTTAAAACAAATACGTGACAATTTTATATTCAATTTAATGAAATTAAATTCTTATTTAGAATTGGGACATAAAAATTTAGTTTGGATAAATTTTTGGTACTTTTCTGATAACTTTCATATTTTGATGAACAGTGAAAAATATTATGTTTTAATTGAAAAAAACATTTTAAATCAAAATAATTTATAGTGTTAAATTATACATTTGAATGGTTTTGAAGTATAATTAGATTATATTTTTATCATTTAATAAAATTTAGATCATTATAAGTAATTTCACATTTAAATTTGACATAAACACATGTCAATATTTTGATAGTTTTTACTTTTTTAAAAACCCGATTTTTGGTTTTGACAAGAGGAATTAATTTTAAATTAATTAATGAAACTTCAATGTTTTGAATTGGGTAAAATAGAATTAATTTTAGAATTCAGAATATCAAAATTATCATAGGGTAAATTTTAGTTATTTTTCTAAAAACATTCAATTTTTGATGAATAGTGAAAAACATTGCGTTATTGTTTAAAACCGACTTTTTATTTAAATAAATATTTATTTTATTTAAATTTATTTTAATTAAAAATAGATATATAATACCTATATAAGTTCAATTTAATTCATTGGAGTCATTTTATAATAAAATTAGATGTATAAATTTTTATAGAACTTTTTACCGTCTTTTACCCACCTTTTAGGAGCATTTGCAAATTTGCATAAAACTTAATTTTATCGCTTCTGTGAGTTGAATTTCAAAAATCCGAGAGAAGTGGTTGATATCAGTAAGTAAAATGTGGTTCAATAAGTTGAAAATAATTTTTGTTGAATAGTAACTTTGGACTTTTATTTACAACGGTTAAAAGTAAATAGGGTGCCAACGAGCCCATACCAGAGTGGTAAGGGCTCCTTCTTGGCATCCAAGAGACCCGGGTTCAAAAATGGGTAGAGGCGAATTTTCCGAGGTACTGTAGCAGTACTGTAGAATTCATTGTTCGGTAATGTAGCAGCAAGAACCATTCACCCGATTTGGGCCTTCGGGCCACCAGTTTGGGCCTACGGGTCTCCAGGGCCTTCGGGACATCAAAGGCCTTCAGGCCACAGGGCCTTCATGTCACATAGACCATGGAGTAGCCCAGTTCACACAAAACAAGTTCCAAAAGAGAATCAGAGCAATAGGAGTAGCAGCCACCAGATGCAGAGCTAACCGGATTGGAAGAATGAGAGGGTATGGCAGCCGCCATCGGGACCAGGCACCGTGCAGCTTTTCACGGGTCAATTCTAGCCTATCAGCAATGCAAGGTGGAATCTAGGTGATCAATGACGCAGAAAAGCTAGGGAGGGGCAGTTCAAGTGGGTTGGGCCTACGAGTCATGTATTGGGAATCGTATGCCTCTGGGCCTTCGGGTCATGTATTGCGGGTTTGTAGGGCCTTGTGCCTTGGGCCTACGGGTCATGTACGGGTTCCCCTTCAACCCTTAAAAGGGGTATTATCCATAATAAAATAAAAAAGAAGGCCTTTGGTCTATTCAGGTATAAGTAAATAGTGTAATTAAAGGTAAAAATGATATTATAATTACCCTAACACATGTCCTAATTCTATTGGATAAGTGTATTTTGACCAAAAACAACCTTAGAAATAAAATATGATTCTTTAGGTCGACTTGGACTAGATTAGGACATTTATTATTATTTTATTTAAAGAAGAGTTAAAAGTGTTAAATTCAATGTTTAATAACTAAACCATTTTTAATATAAGGTTACACATAAGATAAATTCGACTATAAATATTCATTAGAAAGATAAAAATATTTCCTATATAATGGTATTTTATTTATAATTTTTAGACATTAATAATAAAATTTATTTATGACACAATGATGATTTAGTAATTACCTTATTAACGAAAGAATAAAATAAATGGTATTATAAATATTAAAATAAATATAATTTCAAAGTTTTTATGACATCCACTAATTTTCTAGGTGAATATGACATGTTAGGGTTGATTAAATGTAACTTTTTCTAAGTAATAAAGTTGTTATGACTTTCAAAAAACCAAATACTAAATAGTTTCAAAAATGACATAAATGAGTTTTTAAAACAAATAATATATTATTAAATTATATAATATTCCTAAAAATATAAGGTTTGGAAAAAGGTCATAAATAATATTATATATGTCCTTAATGAATCACTTGAGGTTATATTGGATGTTTTGAGTAATTTTATTAACCATATAGTGTAAGAATACAAGAAGACGCGGTAAAACTTAAACTATTTAACTAAGAGTTAAATCTAAAAGATAAGGTTAATATGGTGACCTAAACCTATATAAAACCTATTGGTTGAGTTTTTTTGGACCCATCCCCATATTATCCTATAAATAAATTATTTTTGAGCCATTAGAAACCAAAATTTATTTTAGTATAAAATAATATTTCAAGCTTTTTTTAAAGTTACCATCACCCCTCTTATAAAACGGTATTTCTACTTCTCTCAAAATCACAACTCCAAAGCCATTTGGCTCGGCCAAACCCTGCCAAAATCTCCTCCCAACTTCCATCACTTCAACCTAGAGTCCTTCTCTTGAGTATAAATGTAACCTAAGGATCCCTTTTGTTAAAATCAAAAGAAAACACCCAAAGAAGAGGTAATTATTTTATCACCACTTTCAAAGTTCTTTTTTTCTTCCACTTTCTCTTTCTTTGTTATTTCCATACAAAAATAATAAATAAAATACCTTATACATACTGTGATGTTATTATAAATATGGTACAACCATATTTTTTATTTTATCCATCCTATGAATGATAATGTCACCATGTGTGCATACATACGGCTTACCGTCTCCACGCTGTGGTGTAATTTGTTATTCAAAACTATGCTTTTTGGATGGACATAATGATGAGTAATATGTATATAAATAATGAAAATAACAAGATAATGTCTCTTTAAAATTAATATACCATCCAATTCCACACCTTTTAATCATTAAGTAAATGATATCGTCGCTCGTGTGTACGAACGACTTACCGTCTCCACGACGCGATGAGATTCATTTCCACATTCACCATTCAATGATGATTATAAATATATATATATATATATATAATAAGTATGTAATATATGACATAATAAGGATAATTAAAACATATATATATATGTGTGTGTGTGTGTGTGTGTGTCTGTGTGTATTTATATATATCTTATTCACTTAGTTTCGTTCAATATGATATGAAAATGGAAACATCGTTTATGCGTACGTACGGTCTACCGTCTCCATAAATGGTGTTTTCCATTTCATATATCTGTCTATTACACATATTTATATTCTAAATATATATTATATATAAATCATGTTTTATATTATAGAAGTATTTAAATAATTATCTAATTGATACGATCAATAATAACAAGTTAAAACACGTACGATAAAGAAAGCGATTATTACCAAAAATGTTTATTTAACATGGAAATTATTATTAAATGGTTAGTATAAAGTCATAAATGAATCATGTATGATATAATAAATATTAATATGGTTCTAGAATAATTTAATAACATACTATGGTCATCGTACAGGAAGTTAAACGTACCCACGACTAAAGAAAAGTACAAGGTAAGGGTTAATTCCTCAATCTCATTATTATCTGAGATTGTTTATGTGTAAGTATTTTATGGGACATATTTATTATCCCTGTCCATGTTTCATAAAAGACATTTAAAAATTATTCTTTTAAGTAACTATTTAACTAAAACATCATTTTAAATTTTTTAAATATTTATTCTTCTAAATCTTTCTCATTAATGTCCATGTTTTCAAAATGGTTTTAAGGATATTTATATGGACATGATTGTTTTAAAATGTTAATTCATTTAAAAAGTTTCAAAGTGGTATGGGAAAATTTGATTCAAAAATATATTTAAATGACTTACTTTATAAATGGTTGACTTTTAAAAGATTTCACAAAAAGTTATATTGCTCTCAAAGAGTTTTACTAGTCATTTTTCAACTATGTCAACATCATTTACTGGATATTATTCTTGATTGAGGATGATTTGTTATAATACAATATTTTATATTGTATTGAATGAGTTATGATATTTTTCACTATGGATGTTTTATTTTTATACCATTCATGGTTTATGGTTAATATATTGACATTTCATATGCTAGTTTTAATACGAATGTTTGTGTTATGTTTCAACATTTTCATATAAGGAATGCAGTGGACTTAATAAGTGATGGGTAGAGCCCGCTATAGCTCCTTGATGCATCGGTAGGTCTTATGAGAAAAAATAGTGTCTTGGCACAAGGCCTAAAAAAAATTATTTTTAGTCTGGGCATGAATCCTTGACTATGTGGTAATGATGTCCGGCGTTATGCATTCTCTCATTATGAAATTAGTTATTACATGTGATTATTCGACTAGTACAATTTCCATATGAATGTTTATATGGTGATGTTTGATTTATTTTTTCCATATTATGTTTAGTATTATGTTTAAAAAGGATGTTGTTTTTATTACACATATTTCTTTAAAAGTTTATAGCTTCCACTAAATTATTTACCCTTACTGAGCATCTAAGCTCACCCCTTTCTTATGTTTTATTTTCCGGGGATTACAAGAAGTGTATTATGATTGATATGCAGTTTTAAGCTAAAGGGAATATTGTCATTCTCAAAGAACTATCTATGATCTATTTTATGTTTGAAATTTTAATTTAAAGTTGATGTATGTAATCAATTTTCCAAGACTGCTAAACTGATCGGTCTTTCGGGACTTGATTCCTTGTAATCATGCCAATGTATTAAAATAATGCACCGACTCCAGGCTTCTCGGGTCGGGGAATTACATGGAGTCATAATATATCCCCATCCACTGACTGTTGGAGGGAATATCTTGCAAAAACGTTGTATAAGTACCATCCTACCACAAGCTTATCGCTCGACTGGGTCATGTTCAAAATAATATTTCATATGTCCCGATATGCCAACACTAATAGCCTAGATGGTACTCCCATCATGAGAAGCCTCAAAACGACACTTCCTTCTATTGGAAGCTAAACCAGTAGGTCAAGAGGTCACATTACCCTACTCTATGCCCCCATCTTCCTTATAGTTTTCCCCTATAATTATCACCTGATTCACTATTTTAGTAATAGTATTCAACCTGACCATGTTAAGCTAGGATCTAATGACATGTATGAAACCTTACTCAAATCATCTCACCCTTAGTATCTCATCAGTAAGATAAACTAGGAAAAAGTGCTAGAACTTTGTAAATCACACTGATTACTCCATAACGAACATCACACCCTTCTCTAGATGCATAAACTCACTAGCCTACTCTACTCTCATTGTATTGAGGAAAAAATATTCATAAAACCTAGATTGGAAATCCCTCCAAACCATATCTCAGAGCATATCATCCTGGTTCAAAACATCCCACCATTACTTACCTTCTCCCCGAATCATATATGTTATGAGCTTCACTATCCTCTTAGGAGGTGTCTCTAGATGCTCAAATATCAAAAATGTAGTCTCAAGCCACATATTAGAAGTCTGTGGACTACCATCCCCTGAAAACATGGAAGGATGATACTTCTGAAACACACGCATTATCTCTACCATAGATGAGGCAGGCTGAGGTGAACCTTGAAAAGTCTCCATGAAGCATAAGAAACCCACACGAGATTGTGCCTCAGTACCCATATCTGGTACAACCACTAGGGCCTTGGCTATAACTATAGGAGGATATACTGGTATCCCATGGTCCACCACCTCTGGTGCATGGTTGTCGCCACCCTCTTGGCATGTGAGTAGAGGTCTTCATGGTGTCATGTCTCTACAATGCCAAACACATGCCTTAAGAAGTCCTAATAATGACATGATCATGGTTATAAATATATGATAGGTCAAATAATTCCAATAAATAGGTCACACCCCTATTCCTACTCCTAAATCTAGCACTAGGTAAAAATAAATAGCCATAAACATCACTAGAGACACTACCTACTTCCCACTCAAAATCCAGGTCTAGGTCAAGTTCTCTATTTTCAACAATTTAATGTCATTTAAGTTCACTTTATCAATTCATTTATATTTAAATGTTTAGACTAAATGGTTTATAACTTTTGATTCATAAGGGCACATACACCTCATAAACCAAAGTGTGGTGTCCACCTAATCTAAACCATAACATGTTCCAATCCATACGACCAATGGTCCATGACTCAATGTTCCATAATTGACGGGTTAGTGTGTCTACTATAGTCTAAGTAGGAAAACGCTGTTTAGGTTATTATAGGAACTCTAAATACTAACCAGGTTTCTCAATTCCCTCCACAAATCATCTATCAAGCAATAGGTATATCACACAATGCACACATAATCAAATTCATGAATTCAAGAAATGCATCTTACATGGCATAGAATAATGCATGGCATGTAAATTCTAACAGGTTCCTAAAATGAGGTATGAAATGTATACCCTCATCTCATCGAAAAATGGAAAGAATCCATAATCAAAAGTAATATCAAATAGTAAGTTCATAACCCAACAGTGGAATCAAATCAACTTTAATAGGAAAAATCTAGAAAATAGAAATTTTCATTCTAGGTGATTTGTATTTTCCTATACATGGGTTAGCTACTCCTAATCATAGCTCATTACCAAATTAAAATTCATTCATAATACCTTTCTATTGTCTCAAAATAGTAAATATAGAAAAGTAACTGCTCTGATATAACTTTGTAACATCCCAAACCAGGTGTCACTGTATGATTCCCCAAGTTGGTGTGTCACATGGCCTCAAGAGCACCTCCCCATATGTCAGAGGCTTCCGAGTAGTAGAGAAGGCCTAGGGTGTGTCTGTGTGGAGACTATTCCATCATTTTATAGTGTAATGCAGTGTTATAAAAATATTAATCAATATAATAAGCATATAATATAACTAAAATTATAAAAATATAAACATCCAAAAGACTGAATAAATAAACAATGCCAAAGGTTATCTCATATAAAAAATGATGTGGCATGTCATGTCTCTACAAAATAGTAAAAAAGGTATACAAGTATCCATTACAATACATGAATAAAAATACTAAAAATACCAACAATTAACTATCCCAGCTAGCATCATGAGTATAGATCATTTATGTGCTCCCCTGCTCCTAAGCAATGATCAAATCAAGAATTGTACAATGGTTGCTTGCCTCAATATATACCTTCATCCATGAAATCTGTTTGGTTACCCAATGGTGGCCTAAACATGGTGTGAGATAACACTCAATAAGCCACTACCAACAGTGTCTGTAATAAGTCAAATATATGTAATGATAAGCTAAAGTAGTTTGCATTATATAAAAAGTATGGTAGTACATAAAGTAAAGTTCCCAATGCATATGTAACAAATAAGTGATACTATATATCCAAAAAAGCATCCTTAAAAACAAGGGTCAATCTCCCACAACAAGGGTAGATTTAATGAAAAATAGAAAATCTACCATGGAAATCCTATACAATAAAGTATAAATCATCCATCAAACCCATGCCATATAACCTAGTATAAATCATCCATCATGGCCACCCCATATAATCAAAAGTGTCAGGCCATGAAGGTCTAGATCCAAGGTATATAAGATCAAGGCATCCTCATTGAGTTCTGGGAGAATCGTGATGGGAAATTAGTAAAGTCTTGGGTGGAGTCGTAGGATCATGTCAACAATTCATGTCATATGTGATTCCAATCTTGTTGGATACAATGGGTATCAAGGCCCAAGGTATCTTATGGAATCAAGATCCTTAGATCATATAGGTCCAAGGAATCCAGTACCAAAATCATGACCCATTGTGTAGAAACATCCATGGAGTCCTATGGAATCAGGACCCAAGGAGAATATAGTTCCAAGGAATCCACTACCATAATCATTCATCATTCAATTAATTCAAAAATTCATAAACGGTCTCATTCCATGAGTTCTTCCAAGTCATTTAACAATTCCCATTTGAAAAATTAAACCAAAAAACCATGAGGGAAAGGTATAGAACACCTACTATAGTTCCATAGTAGATCACTCATCTAGTATCAATCTCTGATTCAGTCTAGATTAAGATAAAAATAAATAATGGAAGAAGAAACTTGAAATAGGGCATATTATTTTTCGCTTAAATAACACTTTTGATACCAAGACAAACAATGAATGGAACAAAATGATTTAATAACTTACTGGTGTGGATCCAATGACACAAATGGTGCTTGGATCAAACGTTGGATGAAGAAATAGAACAAATCCTACATTTTGGATTCAAAGAGGAGCTCCCATGGTGAGATACTATCCAATATAGGAAAAAACAAAAAGAGGGTTGAGTTTTAATAAGTTTTAAGGGAGAAATTGTCATTTCCTCTCTTTTAACTAGGTTACGTAGTTTGGTAACATAGTTGGACAAATTGTGGTCCAACCATGCACCCTTCACTCTCTTAATGGGCACCTCACACAGTTTCATGCGCACAATTTGAAAAACTGTGCATAAACTATGACCCAACCTCTGTCTAGGTCTGAAGCAAGTCTCAAAGTCATACACCTAGGGAGGCATGATTTTCCTTAAACCATTTGACCCACTTTCACCCCACTATCAAGCCCTGCATAGTTAGGGTTAACCTTGTGGCATGTCTTGCATGGTGACTCCTAACCATGATTCCTACCTACTTTTCCCAAAACAAATTGAGATTCAGGATCTAAAAAAGATTTGGAAATCCCCCAAAACACCCATGATACCTTTAAGAACTCACATTAGGTCAAAACCAAGGATTTAAACTGAAAAATATATGTAGTACCACATAGAAAAACCCAGTATCTTATAGTATTCCTCCTTAATGCAATTCATCCCCAAATTTCCCTTCCATTGGTGGTCAATATTCTTTTAAGAATAACTTCGACCATCGAGCACATACATTGCCCCCATGCTCCAAATTCTTGTTGTATAAATGGTTATGCTACCATATCACCTGTACTAGAGGAACTAATAGTCCTCATAGAACCTTTGTTCTCTTATTAATGATAGGAATAGGATTCTCCAAAAAGGATGCATCTACTTATAGATTAACCTCATCCAACTGCAAAGTGTGAGATGGGTCTAAGTAATAATGGTATAGATGAGATATATGGAAGATTCCATGCATGGATTGGTACCTTTAGGGTAACTACAACCAATAGTCTACCATCCCAACTCTCTCCAAAATCTCTAATGGACTAACATATCGTGATGAAAGATTACATTGTCTCCTAATTTTTCTATGTCCCATCCTTTGTGAGATATATAAAAAGGCCTTATCTTTAACCTCAAACTATAGAGTTCTTCGATGATGATCAAGATAAGATTTATGTTGAGATTTTGTAGTAGTCATCCATTGTATGGTCAACCAAACCAACTCTAAAGTCTCTTGGATGAGATGAAGTCCAAGAAATGCTACCTCTCCTAACTCTAACTAGTACAAGGGAGATCAGTATGACCTACTATAAAAATCCTTATAAGGTTTTATCTATATAGTTTCTTGATTGCTATTATTGTTGGAGAACTCAATTAGGGGTAGGTGTATCTCCCAAGAGCCCCCAAAATCTAGGATGCATGCTCTCAGCATGTCCTCAAGAACCTGAATTGTGCACTCTGATTGTCCATCAATCTGAGGGTGATATGATATGCTCAAAAACACCTATATAACCAATCAACTCTAGAAAATATACTATAAATGAGATGTAAATTAGGCATCCCTATCTGATACTATGGTATAAGGAATCCCATGAAGTCGTACTATCTCATAGATATGCAACCTCCCAAGCTCATCCATGGAGAAGGTCTAGCTGATTGGTGGGAAATGAGAACCCTTCATGATCTTGTCCAAAACAACCCACATAGCATCACTACCTCAAGTATACCTTGGAAAACTGGTTCTAAAATCCATTAAAACATCATCCAATTTCCACTCGGGAATAGGTAACTGTTGTAAAAGACTAGCTGGTTTCTGATGTTCCAACTTTACCTGCTGACATGTGGAACACCACATCACAAAACAAGATACCTCTCATTTCATCCCTAACCACTAGTAATGATGTCTCAAGTCATGGTACATATTGGTAACACTGAGATGTACTGCCTAAACTGAGGGATGAAACTCCCACATCATCTCCCAATGTATGTCTATTGGAATCCATATGTGACTATGAATATGTATAATTTCATCCTCATCCACAGTCTAACTAGGAGGTGGGTCCTCTCCTTCCACACTCTCCCATAGTAATAAGCCCTCAGCATTTAATAACTATCACATCCTCACTCTATCCAGAATAGTAGACATCATAGAAAAAGAAGAAAGAATGGTTTGACCCTGGTCATCCAGCACCTCCAGGTACATCTCTAAGAATAAGGCCATAAGAAACCACTTTCTACTAGCCTATTAAACTGCCTATACCTGAGTCCTCCTACTCAGTGAATTGGAAAATAAATTTCCTTTACCAATCATATAGGAAATCTCAAAGTCAAAACACTATATCCACTCCATCCACCTTCACTTCCTCAAATTCAAGTCATGATGTGTAAATATATACTTGAGGATTTTTTGGTTCATGTACACTATAAAACACTCTCATGGTAAATAGTTCCTCCAACAGCATAAGGCATGTACAATAGTGGATAACTTTAGATTGTGCATTGGGTAATTCCTCTCATTTGGCCTCAGCTGACAAGATTCATATGTCACGACTTGATCCTCTTGCATCATAACTACTCCTAGTTCAATACTTGATGCATCATAATACAATGTGTAGATCTTACTCATCTCTAGAAGAAACAAGACCGATTCTAAATTCAATCTTCTTTTCAGCTCCTGAAAGGTAGTCTTGTAGGTATCTAACCATACAAAATTCACACCCTTCTTAGTCAAGTCAGCCAACAGTGTTGCTGAGCATGAGAAGTCTTGGATGAAATGCCTATAATATAATTCTTTCTCTAAGAAAGTTTTTATGTCAAATACATTCTTGGTATGGTCCCAGGAAACTACAAGACTCACCTTCTCTAGGTCAACTGATACTCTTGTATCTAAGATAATATGACCCAGGAAGTGAATCTTTTCTATCCAGAAGTGCCACTTTGTGATCTTAGCATATAATCAATAGTATCTCAGTGTATACAAAATGATCTCAATATGTTTATCATGGTCGTGTAAATTGTGATAATACACTAAGATATCATCCATGAATACCACCACAAACGATTCAAGATAATGATGGAAAACTTAGTTCATCATCACCATGAAAATTGCTGGAACGTTCATGATACTGAATGGAAAAACTGAATACTCATATAGACCATACCTACTATGAAAAGTTATATGAGGTATGTCTGAAGGTAGAACATGTACCTAGTGATAACTAGACCTCAAATAAATCTTCATGAAAACCTGAGATCCTCATATTTGGATGGAGATATTATATATCTAAGGAAAGGGATACCCATTCATAACCATAAACTGGTAAAAATTTTGATAATCCACACATAACCTAAGGGTTCCATACACTTTTTCTCAAAAAGTACTAGCTAACCCCATGGAAAACTATTGGTTCTTATAAACCCTTTTCCTCCAAGTCCTCTAGATATCTCTTGACATCCTGTAACTCAATAGTATACATCCTATAAGGAGGAATGGATAATAGTGCAGCTCCTAGAACCATCTCTATTGAGAACTCCACCTCTATCTCAAGAGGTAAAACAGAAAATTTGTATGAGAAAACATCCCTGAAACAATCAACCACTGAAGGAATGTATGTTTGATGCACTCCCTTTTCTTCTTGATATAAACTAGAAATATTGGATATCATCCAGCCCATCCCACAATGCTCAAGTCCAGCTCTACCTTCCTAGATTTCCAATTCACCTTTTTTAATAAAAACTCCACCCTATGGTGATGTGATGGTCACCCTTTGGTGGTAATAATCAATGTATGATTAATAATAAACTATCTATTCCATCCTGAGTATGATGTCAAAACCTATCATCTTAAGTAAAAAAAGATCCCATATGAAGTCACACCCATAAATATCAAGGTGGAAATCCATACACTAGCATAAATCCTCTGTTATCATCCCTAATGGAGTATCAAGTGTCATAATGCCATTAGAAAACTGTACAACGAGCCCAAGGCTCTCCAACATAGGTAAATATATGAAACTATTCACTACACTTGTATCAAAAAATATTAGATACTAGAGTAGAGGCTACTATGATAATGCCTCTCACATTAGACGGAATGACACTCTACTCTTCAGGTGTAGGTTGTACATAATATATATGGCCTGAAATGTGGCCCTATGAAACAACCTCACTACTTGAAGTAAGCCAATTCTATTGTCTAGATACAAATGGTGTCTAGATGAATCGGGCACAACCACCACCTTGTCCTAAACAACTGGTATAACTCTAGCTCCAATCCTAACATGGATCTTTGAATCTCACTCCTGAAATTAATGTCAGAGATGATCCCATTCCACTGACTAATGGAGGGAAGGTCCTAAAAAAACTTTTTACATGGACCATCTAGATGAAATCTCAGCACTTGATTGGGTCGCATTCACACTAATTTTTTATATGTCCCCATCTATCACTTTGATGATAGAAAATAGATCTACCAAAACTGACAACCTAGTTGGTACTCCCCACATGAGAAGCCTCAAAATAGTGATTCCTTCCATTAGGATATCAACCACTAGGTCGATAGGCTACAATTCCCTACGTTGCACCCCCATCATCCCTTAGGTTATTCTCTATAATCAGTACTTAATTCACTATTTTAGTAATAGTACTCAACCTGAATGCATTGACCTATGATCAAACAGCATCCTTGAGACCTTCCTAAAAGCATCTTTCCCTCTATATCTCATCAGAAATATAAACTAGTAAAAAGCATCAGATCTCTATAAATCATGTTGAGTACTCTATAAAAGACATCACACCCTTCTCCAAACACATAAACTCACTGAACCATATTATCTTGGTTCAAAACATTCCACCAGCAATTAGTTTCTCCCTGAAGCATATATGTCATGAGCTTCCCTCTCCTCTAGGAGGTGTCTCCAGATGGTCAAATATCAAAAATGTAATCTCAAACCATATCTTAGTAGTCTATATACCATCATCCCTAAAAAACATGGGAGGATACTACTATTGGAACACATGTGTCAGTTATGCTATAGATGAGGTAGGTTGTGGTGCTCCCTGAAAAAGTCTACACGAAGTTCAAGAAACCATCACAGAATTATACCTTAGCACCCATATCTGGTACAATCACTAGTTCCTCAGCTAGCACCAGAGGAGGATATATTTGTATCCCATGCCCCAACACCTCTGGAACATGGTAATTTCCACCCTATTGGAATATACTAGAGGTCATTGTGGTGGCATGACTCTACAATTCCAAACACACACCTTAGTAAATCTCGATAATGAGATTATCACAGTTATAAATGTAGGATAGGTCAAAGACTTCTTATAAATAGGTCATACACCTCTTCCTTCTCCTAAATCTAGGACTAAGTAAAAATAAATAGTTATAAACATCACTAGAGATACTGCTTACTGCCCACTCAAAAGTCGGGTCTAGGTCAAGTTCTCTTTTTTCAATAATTCAATTTCATTTAATTTCACTTTCTTAATTCATTTCTCTTTAAATGGTTAAACTAAATAGTTCACCACTTCTAATCCATAAGGGATCATACACCTCATGAACTAAAGTGTGGAATCCACCTAATACAAATCATAACACATTCTAATCCATGCGACCAATGGTCCATAACTCAACATAGCATAGTTGACTGCTTATGGTGTATATTATAGCCTAAAAAGGAAAACACTATTTAGGTTACAGAAGGAACTCTAAGTACCAACCATGTTTCTCAATTCCCTACATTAATCATCTATAAAGCAACAAGTATATCACACAAGGAACAAAGAATCAAAGTCATGTAGATAAGAAATACATCCAATATGGCATGGCATAATCAATGGCATGGAAATTCTAATAGGTGCCTAAAATGATGCATGATATTCATACCCTCATATCATCAGGAAATAGAAAAATCCATAATCATAGGGAACATCAAATATCAAGTTCATCACCCAATGGTGGAATCAAATCAATCATAATAGGAAAAATCTAGAAAATAGTAATTTCCATTCCAGGAAATTTGGATTTTTCTATACATGGATTAGCTACTCTTAGGAATAGCTTATTAAAAAATTCCAATTCCTTCCTAATATTTTTCTATAATTTCAAAATATTAAATCCATAAAAGGAACTACTCTAATACCAATTTGTAACATCCCAACCTGGGTACCACTGTATAGTTCTCTGAGCTGGTTGGGCACGTGGCCTCAAGCACTCCTCCTCATATGCCAAAGGATACCAACTAGAAGTGATGGCCTATGGTGTTTTTGTGGGGATATTATCCCCTCATGTCATATTGTAATGCAATGGTATAACAATATCAATCAATATAGGAAGTGTATAATATAATTGAAAGTAGACAGAATATATACGTCCATAAGACTGAATAAATAAACAATGCCAAAGTTTATCTCATATACAAAATGATGTTTCATGTCATGTCCCTACAAAATATGAAAATAGGTATACAATCATCCAGTACAATACATGAATCAAAATACTAAAAGGAAAAAAAAGGAACTATCCCAGCTAACATCACGAGAATATCTCATTCTTGTGCTCCCCTGCTCCTGAGTAGTGATCAAATCAATAATCTTATAGTGGTTTCTTGACCCATTCCCTACCTGTATCCATGAAATATGTCTAGGTACTCAATGGAGACCCAATAAAGGTGTGAGATAACACATAGTGGGCCACCATCAATAGTTTCTATAACAAGTCTAATCTATGTAATGACAAGCTAAATCAGTGTGCGGTATATAACAAGTATGTATTTACAGAAAGTGAAGTTCCTAAGGAATATATAATAAAAAAGTGATACTTTATATCCAAATGAATCTCCTTGAAAACAAGGGTCAATATCCCATAATAAGGTCAATTTTAAAACAAAAAGAAACCTCTAACAGGGCCATTTTGTACAACCAAGTATAAATCATCCATCATGGCCACATCATATAACCAAGTATAAATTATCCATCACAAACACACCATAAAATCAAAAGTGCCAAACAATGAAGGTCTAGATCTAAGGTATAGAAGACCAATTCATCCTTATCAAGTCCTGGGAGCATCTCAATGGAAAATTAGTAAAGACTTGGGTGGATTCCTAGGAAAATTTCAACATATCAGGTCCTACGCAAGTCCAAGCATGCTAGATCCAAGGTGTATCAAGGCCTAATACATCCTACGAAATCAAGAACCAAGGAGTATATAGATCCAAGGTGTCCACTACCGTAATCATTACCCATGGTGTAGAAACATACCTGACGTCCTATGGAATCTTGATTCAAGGAGCATATAGGTCCATGGCATCCACTACTATAACCATGTATCATTCAATTCATTCAAAAATTCATAAATAATCACATTTCATGAGTTCTTATAACTTATTTAACAATTTCCATTTAATAAAATTAAACTAATACATGTTATGTAATCACATGGAAAAGGACGTATAGTTGTCTCCTAATAGTTCAAGTCAATTCAATTCAATTTATAAAGGATTACACTAATTGTGAAAGCACTCTCACACCCATCAGGGTTGTATAAAGCATGGAAAATACTAAGGCACACCCCATGGGTGGCCTGGGTTGGAGAAACAACCTATAAAAAACTCAAGGGTACAAGTGGGAAACCTAAACAGGTTCCAATTCATTTAATCAAGACATTCAATTCATTTTAGGGAAACACTGATAAGTCATTCATGCAGAACAATTTCAATTAGACATATAAAACATCAAACCATAAGGGAAAGGTATAAGACACCTACCGTAGGTCCATAATAGAGCATTCATCTAGTATCAATCTTTGATTTGGTCTAAATTTAGAGAAAAATGAAGAATGGATGAAGAACCTAGAAATAGGGAATATTATCTTGCACCTAAATAACTTTGTCGATACCAGGACAAATGAATAATGGCCCAATATGATCTAAGAACTTACCAGCATGGATATAATGAGACAAATTTTTCTTGGATCAGATGTAGGATGAAGAAACGGGATCCAAACCTAAATTTGGCTTCAAAGAGAGGCTCCTAAGGTGAGTTTTTGTCCAACCAAGGAAAATTAAAAAGTGGGTTGATTTTTAATAAGTTTTAAGGTAAAAATGTTCATTTACCCTCTCTTAACTATGTCGCATGGTTTGTCCACACGGTTGGCCAAACCATGCGCAAACTGGACACAAAACCATGCCCTAGTCTCTATCAAGGTCTGTAATAAGTTTCATAAGAGTGTGTCTGGGGTGGCAAGATTTACCTCAAACCGTGAGAGCCTCTTGAAATCCATTTTCAATCCCCAAACAGTTAATGGTAACTATGTGGCCTATCCCACATGATTTCTCTTAACCATGTGACATTCTTTATTTTACCAAAAATTTGGGCTCCTGGTTCCGAAAAAAGCCTAGAAACACCTGAAACTCATGTGATCCCTTTAGGAAATCAAATTAGGTCAAAACCAAGGAGTTAAACCAAAAATAAAGAGATCCTTACATCATATAAAAACCTAGGATATTATATAATTCCACTGAGAAAGAGGCCTAGATAGTCACACACTAAGTGTATCTGGAACCTCAATTAAATAATATTATTATTTATTATTTAACAAGTTTAATAAATATTATTATTACATGTGATTTAATAATTATTAATTATTTTTGTCATATATATTTCATCACCATTTATTTGAGATAATATTTTATGAGAATAATATTTAATAAATTTGTATTTTCTATTTAGTAAATAGAATATTTATTTATTTATTTGAAAATAATGCAGTGATATTTATTTATTAAATAAATATTCATTTTTTATAGTCTAATAAATATTGTACAGGAATGGAAGATTGATATTAATGGTCCAATGAGAAATGATAAATATTGATTATTATTTGAATAAATAATATTTAACTTAATTTTTGAGTTTAGAACATATTGGCATGGGGTTCCATGGTAATTAAGAAAAATAATAATAAGGGTGCATGCGCCATTATTATTTTCTAACCCTAGAGGTATATAAACCCAATTATATTATTTTCTTCATGGGTAGCCAATTTCATGTGTTATGCACAATGACATCCGGAGAGAATTCTCTTGAACCCATAGAGAACTCCCACTCCAAGAACTCTCTCAAGAACAGATAGAGATCCTCCTACATCACCACACTAAATTCTAGATAGATCAAAGAGAAATATTTCTTGAATATATTCTCAAGGCAATCAAATATGTATGATGCGGGAATTATGATCTATTGTTATAGCACCTGAAGATTCCTATGGTGCCGTTTGGAGGCTCTTGGAGAACATGTGGATCACCACTAGAGGGAATCTACTCCTGATTCATACAACACAATGTTGGTATGGAATTTAGATATTGTCAGATACATCAATGAAGAAGTAATTTATGGAAAAGTAATTCATAATTATTTAAATTAATTATAAATAATATGTGATTATCATGTTCTTTGGTTCTAGAATTATCAATCATCAATTAATATTTGATTCAATTCCATTGATCAAAAAGTTTATTATCATGTAAATAACGAATTAATAATAAATTATGAAAAAATAAGAATTTGTAAGGCCCCATATAGTGCTTTTACTTCACCTAGAACTTTTATAACACCATCCTAAGAAGGATTAAGGTGTAAGGCAAAGGATGTCTCTCGAAGAAGAGATAATCATCTATACTAACTCTTTCAAAAACATCTTCTTGTAATTACTATAAATATGTTTGAAACTTCCTAAAATAATGAATCTAGTATAATCAATATAATAAGATGTTATTATTATTACAGGACAACCATTTTCCACCTCCATTCCATCCTATAGAAAATGAAAACATTGCTCATGTGTATATACAGCCTACCATCTTCATAGAGTGGTGTAATTAGTTATTCATCACTAATTTACTTGTATGGTTTTAAATATGAAACTAATTAATATATATAATATTTATGACATAATAATTTTTTTTTAAAATATAATATATCATTTACCTTGTTACCCTTCCACCTATTAAAAAATGATAATGTTTCTTGTGCGTACGTGTGGTCTAGAAACTTCACGGATGATTATAAATTTTGAATATAATGAATATATATTTGATATTCATATCATGATTAACTTTTTGAAACAATGATCAAGATGAAAGGGTTATCACTGCTAAATCAAAACATATATGAAAAATGAAGAAGTTAACACTTGAAATGATGATGATAATGAAAGATTGTTAATTAAGGGTGATAAGATGTTATAATAAAACCATATATGGTATTACAAGTATTAATATTATTCTAGTATATAATTATAATAAATTTAAATTTATTTTATAGGAGGTCAAAATCACTTATGAAGTAAGTTGGGCCTGAGGTAAGGGGTTGATTAACTCAATTCATTTTCATTAGGATATATTACTTCTTCAATGTTTATACTATTCCAAGATTATGTGTGTAATGACCTATGATTATTTTATGTTATATTTCCACTTATTTTATATGGATTTATATTTTTTACACAAAATCACTTCATTGATTAATTATTATTTCAATGTTATGATATTTGTAAAGGTTTATAACATAACTTTTTTTCTATGATACATTTTCCCTATTCACCACTTGTTTCTTTCATGTGGTGTATATAAACCTATTTTATATGTAATATCATGAATCACTTTTATTTATGGTATCTAAAGTTTAATTTAAATTTATTTCTTTCATAGGGGTTATGATTCAAAAATAACCAAAGTGGTAAGCATTTATTTTATAATCTCATACTTATTCAAGATTTTTTATGTTTAATTTTTCAGGAGGATAATTGTAACACCCTAAGATTTTTAAAAATAAAACTATGTTTTATAGTGTATAAGACACATAATGTTGATACTAAACAAACCATGAAATATTATTATTAAAATATGATCATTATAACATATTCATTAAATTTGCAATTATAAATAGGATTAACTACTTTATGAAATATATATAAAGGTCCTACTCAATATAATTATATTGATAAATTATAAGTAAATAATCACTCATTTTTCAGTAAAGTTATTTTATTCTTCAAAAATATGTTTTCTTCATAAAAAAAGTTTTTATTACTTTTGTTGAGAAAATATTATAATTAATTTATGAAAATTTTAGAAATTTTATTTATAAAAAGGATATCATTTTTGATATCATCATATCAAAATTATTTTATGGTTAAAAAATTTATATTTTTATGAAAATTTTGATTTTTCAATGAATAATGAAAAATACGGATTTTTATTAAAAATTATATTTTATTTCAAATTATTTACAAAGTAAAATTATATTTTGGATTTCACTTAAAATTTAATTAATTAATTTTGATTAAAAATAAACAAATTATATTAATTTTAATGATTTTTATACTTGAATTTGGTATAAAAATATTTTTATACCTAAAAAGGCATTTTTCTAAAAAACTATTTTTCATTGCATTTTTCATTTCAATTTTAAATAAATTTTTTTCACTTATATAAATTGAATAATGAAAAATGGATTCCATATTTTTAATCATTAGGTCTATATTTGTTAAATAGGTCCATATTATTTTTGGTTATTATGAATAAAAACCATAGTAAATAATTGTCAGCATAATAAGGGTAAGTCGGGTAATAAAGGAAAACATTAATATGATGAGAAATAAAAATGACTATAACACTTGATTTTATCCTATTGTATGATTTTTGTATTTACATGTCCATCCAATTTTCAAAAATATGGAAAATTAGTTCCATATTTCTTTGATTTTTACCTTTATACTATTTTAAGTAATGAAAAGTCAAAAATGTCATTCTCTTTGTTTTATTATCTCTAATTTTTTTTACATAGGGATAAAAAGTGGATATGTTCATTAATAAAAAGGTATACTTGAAATATAAATTATTTTTTTATAATTTTAATTTATTTATAATTTATTAGTGATGAAATCAGGACCTTAAATTCTTACATAATGTTGATATAGTATTTATTCAATTAATAGAAAAATAAAATAAATGATATTAAAAATATTAAAAGTAATATAATTTGAATTTATTTTATTTATTAATAGATTTTTTTAGATAAGAATAACATATTATATATTTTTTAAAGGTTTGTATTTCAATTAAATATTTGTCTTGATGTCTTTAGAGTCAAATTAAATGAATGGTTCTAAAATGACATTAATGATATTTTATAATAAATAATATTTCATTAAATGATTTAAAATTCCTAAAAATTATATCTTCATCTAATTTATTGGGATATGGTTTAAAATATCCATTGTGGTCCATTTATGTGGAAATTTTTCTTTTACAGTAACTATATTGACCCCTAAAGAGTAAAAAGTTTGTTATCGTGGTAATTGTCAAAAAGGGTTAATGCAGGTTAAAACAAATAGATAAGGGTAAAAATATAATATAAATTTATTTAAATTTTATTATATTATACTATTATGACCCATACTCATCCTATCTTAAAATTATATTATTATTATTTTGCCTTTTTCTATGAAAATTAATTTATATTAATATTTTAAGTAATTCCAAAAGTGTCTCTCCTCTCACTTGTAAAAGGGAACCTCACCTTCTCTTTTATTAACACATAAAAAGCCTTTTAGTTAGTCCAATACCTACCAAAATACCTTAATAGCATACCTACTCACTTTATATAGGTCATAGTTTTGGCCTAATACCACCCTTAGAGGGTTGAAGGTGTAAAAAAAGGATGTTGTCTAAAGAAGTGGTATAGTATTTAACTGAATGATTTAGTAATATTTTGTCTTCTACCTCATTAAAATATTATTAAAACATTTTGGAATAACAAAACCAATATATTCCATATAATTTTATTTTTCATGTTAATTTCATAACCTATATTCATATACTCTTCCATAAAATGGGAAACAAACCTTTTGTTTGTGTGTATGGCGGACTACCACCTCACAAACCGATGTAATTCATTTTCCATCACCACCTCTTATAGCTGGTTATAATGATATATTTAAAATATATATATGATATTAATAACATAATTAACTTTATTTTATATTATATAACATATAATTTCTTAACTCTCCATTCACTGAATAATGATAAAGCCATTCATGTGTACGTGTGGACTACCCCTCCAAGAAGTGATATTATCTATTTTTCATCTCCACATTTTATGGATGATATATATATAAGTTTATTTAAAGATATAATATTATATTTATGATATAATTATCATTATATAAATATAAAATAATACTTACCTTTTATCCATCATGGTCATTGAAAAATAGAAATGTTATTAATGTGTACGTACGGCCTACCGTCTCTATGATTATAACATGGTTCATTTTTCATAACCATATTTCACGGTTTGTTTTAGAATTATAATTTATGTATAAATGTGATAATTATTTCATAATTATTTTTCTTGATATTATGGAATAATTACCTCTTTGAACATACTAAACTTATAGAAATAATTTTGGAAAAATGAGCTAAATATCATCAAAATGTACGATGTGAACTTAATCGGTTAACTAATTGATTATAACATGGTAAAATAAATAATAATCTTGAAAAATGTAATTAATAAAGTAAATAATTTATATAATTTTATTATTTAGTAATATATGGAATGTACGTAATGATTCGGACTTGAGGTAAGGGACACTTTACTTTAAAACCCTCATTTTAAATGTTTTTAAAATTTATTTTATAAATATTTTTCTCCAATGTCCATATTTTTAAAATTATTTTATGGATGAATTTATATAAACATTAATGAATTATAAAGGAAATTTTATGTCTATTTTTGACTTTATTTCAAAAGTTTTAAAATAGAATATTTTTACATATCTTATATGAAACACTTTGAATTTATTTATAAAAGACAAAAAAATGTTCTATTTTAATAAATATGGTGTCAAAGGTTTCTACTACCACTATAATTGTTATTTGATTTTTGTATTCCTTATAAAATTCCATGTTTTATTCAAATAAAACCCCTCCTTCCCAATTTTTTAATTATTTTCAAAATAAGTTTTAAATGGAATGGATAATTCAATATCTGTAAATATTTCTTTATGGGAGTAATGAATATTTTTATAATTATGCATTATTTCATGTGTTATGATTATTTTATGGTTATTGGGAATTGTTTATTATTATGAGTGATTAAATTATAAACCAAGGATTTATGATTCCATTATAAACCTAGGGTGGGTGGTTTTGTTATAAACCAAGGATGGGTGGTTCTGTTATAAACCAAGGATGGGTGGTTACGTTATAATCCAAGGATGGGTGGGTCATTTATATGCCACCAATGCATTCGTTAATGATCATGGTATAAGTTGAACTTGTAGGTTATTCCATTTTTAAGAGTGATATGAAAATGATTTCCCAAGTTACCTACATTATTTGTTTATCCCTTCTATGGTTTTTAGTAAAGTATCATGATTTCATAAGGTAAGTTAATGAGATTATATTTAAATGAGAGTATTTTCTAATTCTTAAGGGTTAAAATTATAACTTTTTGAAAAAATTGACAATTTTTCTTGATTAAAAAGAAAACTTTATAAGTTTTATTTTTTCTTTAATAATTCTTAAGAAATGTTTTATGAAAATATTTGATTATAAAATTTGAATTCTAGGGTAAGAAAATGTTTTTTTAACCCAAATTTTATTTTTGAAATAAGAAATTTTTTTATAAGTATTCATTAACTAAAATGTTTCTCTATTTCTTTATATGTCCATTACTGATCTTTTTGATCTCATACAACATTTTAAAAATATTTAACTGGGTTTTAAGGATCAGTAGGGATAATGATGAGCTCAAGATAAAAATTTTGAAGATATGTAATGAAAATAAAACTTGTTATATTATAAAAAAATTATGGGAAAAATGGATAATAAATATAAATTTCCACTTTTTAATGTAATGTTTATTTATATAAGGGTTATGGTCTAATTATCTAAAACTCTAAACCTAAAAACATCCTTTAAATAAAAGAAAGTGAATTCTTTTATAGAGATTAAATTTATAAATTGATTAAGGACAGGTACTTACGGTTAGTGTTAGAGGAAAGGTTTATTTCACTTTATATGTTAGGATATTTTCATGTTAGGTTAACTTAAGTGTTATTGATACCATTATGGGTTTATAAGTTTAATGTCGATTAATATTTTAATGTCTTAGACACCACTTTTTAGGTTTTAAGTGATGTAATTAAAGAGTATTAAGAGTGTTTTTGTATAAATATATGTTAATATAACCATAGGTCTTCGTATGGGTTTTAGTGAAAATTTTATTTGAGGAAGAATGGATTTACATTTTGGGCACATGATTTTAAAGGTATTGAAAACCTTTAGAGTTTATATGATCTTTGATATTGAGGTGATTTTGGGTTATTACAATTTAGAGACATATATTTTATCATATAGATAACAATGGGATTGAAAATGGATTTATTGATTAAGTGATTAATGTTATTTTATAAGAATGTCACTATAAGTTTGGGGAATATTATATGATTAAGGTAAGAAGAATATTGTGGGATTTTATTTGAGGAATAAAGGTTGAATTATATTTTATAAATATATATGATTTTAATGTGTCTTTATAGTGATTCATGTTATTTATGTAAATTATTAGCATAATATGTAAATTATATAATTAGAGAACATACATTTTAGGTATGAGACTTTAACAGTGATTAATGTTATTTAGAGATAAATGTTAAATTTATCTTGGAATAATATGTAATAAAATAATTATAATTTTTGGGTTTTGAACTTCGTTGGGAATATTTTTAAGAATTTTGAGGTTAGTTATTTATCAAATGATCTAAGTTTCACTTTGGGTGTTATTTTGAGGCTTTATAGATTAATGTTGTATTTCTTCATATAAAGGTTTACTATTTTGGGAAATTATCTTATCTTGTTCTAACTATTTTTGTTTTCATTAATGTCTAAATATAGGAGGAATATCTTGTTATACTTTTTTGAATTATTTGATCCATTAGAAGATTATTTTAGTGCTTCATACATTAAAAACTCATCTTTAATACTCAACATTTGGAGAAAAAGATAACATTGTGGTGTAAAATGATTAAAGGATGAAATGTTAATTTTAAAATAAGTATATTTATTTATATTCTCATTTGAGATGGTAAATTAATTTCTAAGCCCAAGGAAAATTATCTTGAAACAAAAACGTTATCCTATTATATTCATTTCTCATTAATAAATGGTCTTTTTCAAACCTCATTAATATATAGTCATTAACATTCTATTGATTATTCAATTTATTATGATCAATAATATATATCAATCTATATCATTATTTTGACATTATTTTGATCTTATTTTACATATTTTCACTTCCCAATAATGTTCTCCTATTTGGAAACCTAGTTATGTGTTATTCTACACGACCTTCATATTTCATTTTCACTCTTTTCAAGAGGAATTTTTATCAATCCTTTTTATGATGTGGGATTTCAATAATGGTATTTTCATATGTAAATCCATTAATTATAAATATAAAGTTAAAATTGAGAGGTTGAAATTTATTAAAGTGTGGGATAATGTAACACCCTGATATTTTTAAAAATAAATCTATGCATGATAGCATATATGATATGCAATTCCAATCATAAACGAACCATAAAATATTATTATTTAAATAAAATTGTCAAAACCTAGACATTAAGTCAAATGGTATTAATATGATTAAATAATTTATGAAATATATATATAAATTTCCTACTCGATATAAATGTATCAATAAATTCTTAGTAAATAGTCACTCAATTTTTAGTAATGTCATTTAATTCTTCAAAAATATGTTTTTTCAAAAATGGTTTTTATTTCTTTTTGGTGAGAAAATATTATAATTAATTTTTTGAACTTTTAGAAAATTTATTTGATAAAAAGGATATAATTTTTTAAATTATAATATCAAAATTCAATTATGGTAAAATTTTTGAGATTTTTCAAAATAAGATTGGTTTTTCAATGAATAGTGAAAATACTAATTTTTATTGAAAAATTTATTTTATTTTAATGTATTTACAAAGTAAAATTATATTTTGGGTTAATTTCAAGATTTAATCAGTTAATTTTGATTAAAAATAATCTAATTATAGTCTTTTTAATAAATTCTATACTTTAATTTGGTATAAAAAATATTTTTATACTTAAAAAGTCATTTTTCTATAAAAACTATTTTTTATTGCATTTTTCATTTTAATATTTAATTAATGTATTCCACTTATATAAATTGAACCATGAAAAATTTATTCCATATTTTAATTAGGTGGTCCAAATTTTTTAAATATGCCCCTTTTTATCATTATGAATAGTAACCATAGTAAATAATTGTCACCATGGTAAGGGTAAATCGGGAAGTTAAGGTTAAAAATAATATGATGGGGACTAAAAATGACCATAACACTTGAAATTATCCTATTGGATGAGTGTATTTCATCAATTTCCATAAAAGTTTTGAAAATATGGAAACTTGGTGCCATATTTCTTTGATTTTGAACATTAAATTATTTTATATAATGAAAATTCAAAAATGTCATTCTCTTGGTTTTATTATCTATAAAAAAAATTACGTAGGGATAAAAAAATTGTATGTTCAGTTATAAAAGGTTTATTTGAAAGATAAATTATTTTTTTATCATGATAATTTATTTTTAGTTTTTAAGTGATGAAATAATTACCATAAATGCTTACGCAACATAGACACAGTATTTATTCAATTAATAGAAAAATAAAACAAATATTTTTTAAAATGTTAAAAGTAGTATAAATTGAATTAATTATTATGTAAAGTGAATTTTTTAGATAAAAATAACATATTATAAAGGTTTTGAATGTTTATATTTAAATTCCATCTTTTTTTATGTCTTAAAAGTAAAATTAAAGGAACAGTTCCAAAAATGATATTAATGATATTTTATAATAGATAATATTTTATTAAATGATTTAAAATTTCTATGAATACTATATTTTACTAACTTATTGGGTTATGGTTTAAAACTTCAAACATGTTCTATTTATGTTCCAATTTTCCTTTTATAGTAAATATATTGACCCCTAAAGAGTAAAAACTTTGTTATTGTTGTAATTGTCAAAAAGGGTTAACATTGGTTAAAACAAAGAGATAATGGTAAAAAACTAATATAAACTTGTTAAAAAACATTGTATGATATTATTTAGATATATTCTCATCCAATATTATAATTATATCAGTTTGGAACCTTTTATCTAGGAAAATTAATTTATATTAATATTTTAAGTAATTCAAAGATTGTCCCACCCTTCACTTATAAAAGGGAACCTCGCCTCCTTTTTTATTCACAATTAAAAATCCTAATATATCATCCAATACCTAAAAATATACCTATAAAATATACCTAATCATGTTTTGGAGGTATTAGTTTTGTCATAATACTAACCTTAGAGGGTTTAAGGTGTAAAGAAAAGGAAGTTGTCTCCAGAAGTGGTATAGTCTTTAACCGAATGTTTTAGTATTATTTCTTCTTATACCCCCTCAAATATTATTAAAATATGATGAAATAATAACGCATGTATCATCCATATATTTATATTTTATTATGTTAATTAAATAAACTATATCCATCTCCTCTTTTATCAATTGGGAAATGAAATCGTCGTTCGTGTGTATGGGAGACTGTCACCTCGCGAACTGGTATAATTTATTTTCCATCACCACCTCTCATGGATGGTCATAATTATGGATTTAAAGTATATATATTATATTAATAACATAACTAAAATTATTTAATGATAATATATCATCCACTTTATTATGTTTTCATTCATTAAAAAATGATAATGTTGTTCGTGTGTGTGTGTGGACTACCACCTCCATTAAGCGATGTGATTAATTTTTCATATGAACATCATATAGATGATATATATAAATTTATTTAAAGATATAATATTATATTTATGATATAATTATCATTATATAAAGATAAAATAATAATTACCTTCTTTCCATCATGATCTTTTTAAAATGGAAACATTACTCATGCGTACATACGGGCTATTGTCTCCATGATTGCAACATAGTTCATTTTCTATAACCATATTTCATGGTTAGTTTTAAAAATATAATTTATGTATAAAAATTATAATTATAACTTTATTATTATTTTGTATATGATATAATAATGACCTCTTTGACCATAATAAACCTTTGGAAGTCATTTTGGAAAAATGAGACAAATATCGCCAAAGCGTCTGACATAAAATTAATTGACTAAGTGATTGATTATAACATTGGTAAAATGAATAATAAACTTTAAAATAGTTCTTAATAAATTAAATAATTAAAATAATTTAATTATTAAAGAATATAAGTAATGTATGTGATGAGTCACACTCGAGGTAAGGGACACATTACATTAAAAAAACTTGTTTTAAATGTTTTCAAGATTTATTTTATAAATATTTTTCTTCCATGACCATATTATTAAAATTATTTTATAGATGAATTTATATGGACTTGAATGAATTATAAAGTACATTTTATGTCTATTTTTACTTTATTTCAAAGGTTTTCAAAAGGAATATTTTTATGCATTTTACACATAACGTTTTGACTTTCATTATAAAAGACAAATACGACGTCAAAAGTTTTTACAAACATTGTAATGATCATTTAATGTTTGTATTCCTTATAATATTACATATTTTCTTCAAAGAAAAACCCACCTACCCTATATTCTGATTATTTTCAAAAAAATGTTTTAAATGGAATAGATATTTCAATATCCAGAAATGTTTCTTTATGGGAGTAAGGAATGTTTCTATAATTATAAAAGATTTCATGTGTTATGATTATGTTATGGTTCCTGGGAATTATTTATTTTGATATGTGGTTCAGTTATAAACCATGTATGGTTGTTTCCTTTATATACCATGGATGTTTGGTTCCATTATAAACCAAGTATGGGTGGTTCCATTATAAACCAAGTATGGGTCATTACGTTATAAAACAAGGATGTATAGGTCTGTAATAAACCTCCAATGCATTGGGTAATGATCATGATGAAATTTGAAACTATAGTTTATTCCATTTTTAGAGTGATATAAAAATTATGTCCTAAGTTATCTAAATGATTTATTTATCCTTCCTATGTTTTTATAGAAATATCATGATTCCACAAGGAAATTTAATGAGCCTATGTTTAAAGGAAAGTATTTTTATACTTATTAAGGGTAAAAAGTATAACTTTGTGAAAAAAATCATGGTTTTTTTGTGTTTAAAAAGAAACTTTTTTAAGTTTTATATTTACTTTAAATTTTCTTATTAAATGTTTTATGAAAAAAAATTGTTAGAGAAGTTTATTTATAGGGTAAGAAAATGTTTATTTTAAACCCAAAGTTTGTTTTTTAAATACTCCAAATTTTTATAAGTAATTATGAACTAACAAGTTTCTTTATTTATTTTTATGTCCTTTAATGATATTTTTTTGATCGTTCTATAATTTAAATAAATTTCACTGGGTTTTAAGTATTAGAAGGGAAAATGATGAAAAAAAGATGAAAATTTTGAATATATTTCATAAAAAAAAGTTTTTATATCATAAAAGTTTTGTTTTGTGGGAAAAATAGATACTAAGTTGAAGTTTAAAATTTTTTATTTAACATTTTTTTATGTAAGGGTGATGTTATAATTCTCTAAAACATTAAACCTAATAATATCCTCAAAATAAAAGAAAGTGAATTCTCTTTTAAATATTAAATTTATGAAATAATTAAGGAAGGGTCCTTATAAAATTTATATATTCTTTATATCTTAAAACCTTATATTTTATTCTCCTGTGGTTATTTATTTAAATTACAAGTTTTACTTTAATTTTACTCTCATTGAGTACTAAAAATTTTGAAATAGTTTTTTTAATGAAATCTGACTTTATTTTTCTATTCAGTTGGGAATATTTTTATTCCATCTTCTTATTTTCTATAAAATTCTTTCAAGAATGTTTTTATTATGCTCAAATGGTTGATTAAATTAATTTTTACCCATGTTTTAATTTGTTTATAATGTTTTAAATAGAATATTATTTTCATTTTCCAAATGAGGAACTTTTTACTAAAGGTGTAAATAGAATCTTTGTTTTAACCCTTATCACACGAAAGGATTTTCCCACCATCATGAATATTATTTTCCTTGAACTATCCATTACATTATCCCAAGGTTCTTTTAAAAGAAAATATTTTTCCAAATATTCTATAATTTTTTAAACTTTAAATAAGTGATTTCAAAATGAAAAGGTTATTTTCCTCAATAAATTTTCTGGTGATCTTTTAAAATTATATTCATTTATGTAAATATCCTTTGATGAATATTATATTTTATTAGAAATATGATCTAATGATACCATCTAGAATATTACTTTTTATGGCTTATGATAATGTTGTTTTATTTTTTACTAGGGAAAATATTAACATTTTTTATAATAGTTTTTCAATACAAATGTTTGTGTTGATTATGTGTTGAATTGTTATTAATTTATTTCATATTATGAATGAATTAGACTTAGTATATGATGTTTGGGGCCTATTATATCCCATTTATTCATCAGTAAGACTCATGAGACAAAGTAGAATGGTTATTTGGTGTATGTCATACCTATTTATCTATGGTGTCTTAGCACAAAGCCTGGATGGTAGGATTATGATGTTCGATATATGCATTATATCATTAAAAAACTTGTTATTATTATTCATGTGATTATTTATGTTGTTATGTAATCCATGGATATATTATTATTTTATGATATTAGTTACATGGAATATTTTATTATTATTTATCTCTTTAATACTATTCGGGATTTATTTATTCTATGATAGCTTATTTTGTATTCTTTCCCTTATTGAGTATCTAAGCTCACACTTTATTATGTTTTCCTTTCCCTATGATACCAAGAAGGGGTCTATGAATGATTCTAGGGATATGTTATAAGAAATAATAATGCTCTCAATATAATTTTAAGTTTTATTTCTTGTTTTCAAATGTAATGTGAGAATCATGTATGTATCTAGTCTTCTAATATTGGTAAACTATTTGATGATTTGGGATTCAATCACTTTTATTTTGTGCAAATATAGTATTATAACCACTGGCTATGGGTTACTGGAGTATGGTTGTTATAGTTGTTATCAAAGTAAGTTTAATAGAACCCATATGAACTAGATTTAGGAAAACATAGATTAGAGAACATAACCATGTGGTACAAATACAAGGTATAAGTCGATGCAGAACAAATAAAAGGTATAAGAACATAACCTTGTTCCATAACCTTAGATTCTAGGCATAAGTCTAAGTATAGGTTAATATCTTGAAGCTTTGGTAAATTAGAGATTATGTGGATTTCCTAGAAAATAAAACTTTGTCTGGATATTGGAAAGTCGATGAGGTTGTCGAACAAATTAACCTAGGGTAACAACACTGAAATGGGTGTATTAGGTAATAACTCTATCATCATTGGTTCACAATGAGTGGTACTAAGACTTCACACATAGCTAGATATTCCAAAGGGATATTCTTGGGTTAATTCAAAATTTCTTTATAAACCATTGTGATGAATGGGTGGATAGAACCTATAGAAACCTATGATATTCCATAGTAACATAGGATAATACTAAAGTTTCATGGGTTGATAATTCTAAGGTTGATTATAAGTTTAAATGTATAGATACCCTTTTTTAAGTTTTATTTCATGGGGTTTTGATATGATTAATAATATTTTCAAAGATACTTATGGGATACCCTTTGGTTTTATGTGATGGGTTTTATGTGATGGGAATAAAACCCTTTGGGTTTTATATTATGGGTTTAAATAACCCTTTGGGTTTTTTAAGGATGTTCTAGTGAAAATTTTATTTTAGGAAGAATGATTTTATATTTTATAGAAATAAGTTCAAAGGTATTGATAACCTTTAGATTTAATACTACCTTTGATGTTAGTTTGGTTAATTAGGATAAAAGGGTTATTAAAATTTGGGAATATATGTTCTATCATATAGATAACCATGGGACTAAAAGGGTGATTTATAACCTAAGTGATTCATGTTATTTTTTAATAAGTTCACTATATTGGGAACATTATATGATTAAGGTAAATGGAAATATTTTTTGATGACATGGGATTTTATTTTAATAATAATGATAAAGTTATCTTTTGGGAGAATAAATGATTTTGTTGTGGCTTTATGTTGACCCAGGTTATTTATGGGAAAGATCGTCATGTTTTTAGAGATTAAATGATAGTTTAAGGACTAATGTATTAATAAACCCCCAATTACATGTTTTATAACAAGGGTTTCACTTTATTACATTCCCATGATCTTTTAGGTTTAGAGTTTTATAGAATTAGAACATCACAAATAAAAAACAAATGAATATGTTAAAATTGGACACTTCCACTCAGTATATATTTTTCCTACAATATAAAACTTTTAAAATTAACCATTTTTTCTTTTCATAACAAATATTTATGAATTTTGACTTGATTTATTATTTGTTTCTACTCATCCTTAAATCCTATAAAAACATTTGAAAATGTGGGATGAAAAAAACTCAACAAGTGATATAAAGGAAATAAAACCATTATTCCAGTAAAAAACATGAAAAGTAATTAAATGTTTGCCTTTTTCACATTATTCTTTAAGAGAATAAAATAAATCATATCCATATGAAAAAACAATTATAACTCAAAGAAAGACCTTTAGAAAGCCATATAAATTAATATAAAACCATTATAGGAATCTTAGAGAATCATATTCATAACCTATGTTAACTTATGTCAAAAATAACTGGAGTCTAGTTAAATACATAGGAGAAAACTCCCTAGTTAATTTCCCCATTTTTTCCTCTTAAAACAAGTAACATTAACCAATGCATTGGAGAGCTATATTGGGCTTACCCAACATATAAGGTATATCATCCTCACCCATCATATAAGTTGTATCAGGATCACTGATCATAATATATTATGATCAAGTACCATATCATGAATAAAACATTTTTAAACTTGCACGTTTTCATCATAAATCACTTGAGAACACATTTTAACATATATACAAAAGAATTTTCAGATATCAAAATATACTTCCTCTAAAAACCATTTTTTGAAAAAAAGAATTACCTAGAATAAGGGAAGAAATGTTTTTCTTTGAATAAAAAATGGAATCATGTAAATAAAGATAAACAATGTTTTTAGTGGTGTGAAAATCTTTTGATTCCATATACGTTAAAAATAATATTTCTTTTTATCTTTTGTAATGAAAGTCAAAACGTTCTGTATAAAATATGTAAAAATGTTACTTTTAAAAAAAATTAAAAGGATACATAAAATTTCATTTAAAATTAATTTATTTCCCTTTAAATACATACATTAAATAATTTTAAGAATATTAATGTGTAGGAAGAATATTTAGAAAATAAAACATTTAAAATGAGGTTTTGAGATAATGTATCCCTTACCGCAAGTCTGAATTATCTTGTATGTTATTTATACTACTGAATAATAAACATATGTTAATAATTTAATTTACTATGAATTTTTTTCATTTTTATTATTCCTTTTAATTCACTTATTACCATGTTATACTTTATTACTTAATCGATTAAGTTTACATTAGACGTTTTGGGTACGTTCGCCTTATGCATCCAAAATGGATTCAGTGGGTTGAATATGGTTAAATGTATCACGATTATACCATTTAAAAATTATTAATAATGATATAATTATTATTTTTATACATTAATTATACTTTTAGAACCAAACATATAAGGTGGTTATGAAAAATTAATTATGTTACATCAAGGAGACAGTAGTCTGTATGTACACATGAGTAACGTTTCCATTTTTCAATGAACATTTGAGAAATAAGGTAAGTATTATTTTAACTTTAAATAATTATAATTATATCATAAATAACATATTACTTCTTTCAAATCACACATATATATCATCCATGTGAGGTGGTGATGAAAAATAAAATACATTGTCTCGCGTAGCGATAGTCTGCACATACGTACAAGCGATGTTTTAACTTTTCATTGGATCGTAAAGAAAGAAGTATGATATTTTATTTACTATTTAATAATTAAATTTATATCATATATATCATTTCATTTCATTTCATTTCAATCCATCATTATTACCATCCATAATGGGTGGTGATGGGAAAATAATTACATCGCTTCGTGAGGTGGTAGTTCGTCGTACACGCGAATGATGTTTTCATTTTCCATTATATGGTTAAGGAAGATGAAAAAGGGTTATACCATAGACATAATAAAATTTAATTATATTTTATATACTTATGTTTCTATATCTAAATGTCTTTTACAGGTTTGAAATATGCATAGGAAGAAATAAAACAAAGGAGTTTGGTTGAGACTTATACTTTTTCTTCAGACAACCACTCTTGGTTTGCACCTTCATCCTTTTAAGGTGGAAATTTTTTCAATAAAAATACTCTAAGATGTGGGGAAAAATTAGAGTAATAGATATGTGTAGTTATTGGTTGATATAATAGTATCTTTAAGTGTGTAAAGGTGAGGATAGGGGTGTCCATCTATAAGTGAGGGAGAGGACACACATGGAATTTTTCAAATGATTTAAATATTATTAAGTAATTTTCATGGAAAAGTGTCCCATATAAAAATAAATTTAAATAATAATGTTATAAGGGTAAAAATAAATTCATACAATAAGAATTAAGAATAAATTTGGTGACCATGTCACATAGTTTTAACCTAGTTTAAACCGATTTACCTTTTTACTGTAGTGACACAATTTTTAACGAAGTTATTTTCCATAATGACCAAAAATGAAATTGACCTCATTAATAAATTTGGAACTATTGATTAAAAAAATTGAATACATTTTTCAAGATTAAATCTCTTTAAATATAAGAAGTTTATTTAATATAAAAAATTAAAATGTAATGAAAAACAGTTTTCTGGAAAATGTTTTTCAAAGTATAAAAGTGATTTTATACCAAGATCAAGTATAATGTTGATCCAAAAGTAATAAATTGAATTAATCTAAAAAAATAAACTATTTAAATTTAAACCCAATCCAAATCAAAATTATTATTTGAAAATAATATAAAATAAAATACACTTATCTTTAAAAATCGTAATTTTCTACTATTCACCCAAAAATAAACTTTATCCAAAAATTACAAAAAAATCAACCTAAACTAATTTCAACAAAATTAATTAAAAAAATATATATTTTTTATAAAATTAAATTTATAAAATTTATAAATTAATATTTTAAAATCAACCATATAATACATGAAAGCCCAATTTAGCTAGAATATAGTTATTTCCTTTATATTGAAAAAATAACTAATATTATTATAATAAATGTGACTCTATAAAATCTAATTCATGAATATTAATAAGTAATGAGAATTGCTTATTATTAATATTACTTTGGTTTTCACATTATACCCTCTTTTTTAAATTGTATCCTTTAAATTTTATTCATTACTAAAATAAGTGGGGATATTTTTCCTTCATAACATTTTCTAGTTTCCTTGTTTTTTAATTAATAATATGGTTTTCCTCAAATTATTAACCTAATTAATCACTTTATTCCACAATAACTTATCTATATAGTCAATAAATTTAATTTGTTATTCCTTATACTAAAGGTTCTCTTTCAACTATATTATTTCAGGGTTCAAGTCATGTGATTAATTTGGAACATATTTCCTCAACAATGAAACATGAAACACATTATATACCTAAGATAAAATCATATGCAAGGCCACTTAGTAATTAATTGATCCAAATTTATCCTATATTTCATATGTTCCAATAAACTATGGACTTGAACTTCACTTTTTACTAAAATTCGTGACACTCTTCCAATGAGATACTTTAAGAAAAATAGGATCTCCCACCTCAAATGAAATATATTTACTTTGGTTATCTACATAAATTTTCTACTCGGTCTGAGTTTCTCTCATTTAATGCTAAATCATCTTCATCATCTTAACCATCTCTTCGATTAACTCTGGTCCCAACTTCTTCCTTTCACCAATATTGTCCCAAAAATTGGGAGTTCGACACCACTTTCTATAAAATTACTCAAAAGGTTCCATATGTATACTATGATGAAAACTATTATAATAAGAAAATTTAACTAAATACAGATATTGATCCCAAATTCCATGGTAGTCCAATGAATATTCTCAAATAATATCTTTCAAAGTCTGAATCATCCACTCTGAATGTCCATCAGATTGTGGATGAAAATCCATACTTAAATTTAATTTAGTATCCATAAACTTCTAAAGACTTTTCCATAAATTTGAGGTAAATGTAGGATTACATTCAGATATAATGGAAAGGGGGACTCAATTAAATCTAATTATCTCTTTAACATAAATTATAGAAATCTTATCCAAATACATACTATCTAGAATAGGAAGAAAATGTATAAATTTATTCAATCAATCCAAAATAGCCCAAATCACATTATTACCTAGAGATGTATTTGGTAATTAAACCATGAAATATATGAATATATTCTCTCATTTCCACTCTAATGCGGGAAAAGGTTGAAGTATCACCTTTAATTATTTTTGTTTTGATTTAACTTATTTAAAATTCAAACATTTCATGGTAAATTCAGTAATAATTATTTTCATTCCATACCAACAAAAATGTTCTTGAAGGTATCTATACATCTTAGTACTACTGAGAAGAATGGAAAATAGAGAGTTGTGAGCTTCACTCAACAATTCCTTTTTTAACTAGTAGATATCTAGCACCCATAATATTTTTCCAAATCTTAAAAAAAATCTTATCAATGTTAAAATCATGAAACTCACCCTTCCTAACCAATTTTACTTTTTTTATAAAAAACATGGTCTTCCTTCTAATCTTTCTTACTCTCATATATTAATGATGACTACATTGGAACTAAAAAAATAGAGGTAGTTCCTACATACATAATTTCTAGGCCAACATTAGTAAAATAACAAACCAAAGGATCGTGTTCTAAAAATAGAATAGTTGATGATGCAATATCTTTCCAACTCAAGGTATATAATACACTATTTTATTTTCCTGAAAGGTAGTGAACCATGAAAGTATAATCCTTTATAAGTTAAATCTATATTCTTGGCTTCGTTTTCAACTCATTTTGAGTGAATATATACATAAAAGTTTTATGATTATTATATATTTCACATTTTACACCATATAAATTATGTATCCATATTTTTAAATTAAAAACCATGGTATCCAGTTAAAGATCATATGTTGGATAATTTAGATCAAGTGCTTTCAATTATTTTTAAGAATAAGAAATTACGAGATCATTTTGCATCAAAAAACAACCAGGTTCCTTTAAATAAGCATTGTTTTATATAAAAAACTCACCATTTCTGGATCGAAGGTCCAAAACTGGAGAATTCACCAATATTATTTTCAATTCATAGAAAAACTCATCACACTCTTTCATCCAGATAAATTTTACTTCTTTTTAAGTTAAAATAGTTAGTTTTATGGATAATCAAGCAAATTTTTCAACAAAGTGCATGTAGTGTCCTTATAATCCAAGAAAACTATGAATCTATATTAAATGTGTAGTTTTTTTCCATTATTTAACCACTTTAGTTTTAATAGGGTCAACAGTGATGTTATCTTTAGAAATAATGTTCACAAGGAATGAAATCTATTGCAACCAAAATTCACATTTATTAAATTTCCCATATAACTTATTTTATTTCAATTTTTATAAAATAATCCTTAGGTTTCTTCCATAATCCTCATGAATTTTAGAATATACCAAAATATCATCAATAAAAACAACCACAAACTTATCCAAATAGTCATAGAAAACACTAATTATAGTATCCATGAATATTGTAGTGCATTAGATAACCCGAAGGGAATAACTAAAAAATCATAATGTCCATATCTAGTATGAAATATCATCTTTATAATATCTTCCTCATTAACCTTCAATGGATGTTACCATATCCTAAGATAAATATTCAAAAAAATTCACGCTCCTTGGAGCTAGTCAAAAAAATCATCAATATGAGCAAAAGGCTACTTGTCATTAACATTGATGTTACTCAAGGCTCTATAATCAATAAAAAACCTCATTGGACCATCTTTAATTTTAAAAAAAATAAAATATAATCACCCCATGGTGAAGTGACAAGATGAATTTAACCTTTATCGATAAAATCTTGCAACTAATTTTTCAATTCCAAATGTTCTAACTAAGAAATTCGATATGGATGTTTATAAATTGTCCTAGCATCAAGAACTAAGTCAATAGTAAATTCAACCTCTCGATTGGGAATAATACTAGGTAAATCATGAGGAAATACATCCTTATATTCATTTACAATTGGCACATATCTAATATGAATATTTTCCTTCTTTTTAATAACATGATTTATGTAAATTTCAATGTAACCTTTTATCAGTTTCTCAACTTATTGAAAAGTTATCAAAGGTATGAATTCATTTTTATACACTAAATATAATTCATTTTGAAAAAAAATCTTTATCTCTTCAATATCTCTTACCATGATAAATTTAAATCCAATCCGTACATAGAATAACATCAAATTCTACAAGATTTAAGACAACAAGATTTTCAAGAAAAAAAAATTCCATGAATGTTAATGGTAATATTCATATAGATTATTGTCACATTAATTCTATCACAATATATTTTTATAAAAATTTATGAACCCATTTATTAAGGTGAAATTTATAATTTGATAGAAAATTTCTTAGAAATAAAATAATTTGTAGAACCCAAATCAAACAATTCATTTTCATAATCTGAATATATAAGTAATGTAACTGAAATAAAATCATTCAATGGCCTAGAATTCATTGATGTATTCATAAAATATTTTTATGCACTCTTCTATTTTCTATCCTATTGATTTCTACCTTGGTTGACTAACTTTAGATATACATTAGCATAATGTGCCAATTCATTACAACTAAAACATCTCACCATTGGCTAGCTATCTATCTTCCCATTCATGGTTAGTCATGACTCTTTTACTTATAGTTCCAATCCATATAACCAAACTTAACACACTAGTAACATTTCCCAGATCTGGTTAAACATTACTTAAAATGTATCTTTCCACACTTGTAACAATTAGGGGGATTACCATTGGATTTATTTACTGATTGGATTTACATTGTTTATAACATTGATCGCTTCTTCCCTTTTATTTCATGTGATATATAATGATAAAAAAAATCTATTTTTACTTCCTCATAATAATGAAAATTTTTATCATAAATTTTAAATTCATGAGAATGAAAATCTCTTTAATATCTTGGATTCAATACTGAGTAAAATTGATTAATTTTACTATCAAGATCCCAAATATAATTTGGTGCAAACCTAGACAATTGGGTAAAATTTACTTCATATGTGGAAACTAACTCATACTCCTTTTACTTTAATCCCAAGAATTATTTCTTTATCATGATTCAAGTTTCCTTAGGGAAATATTTCCCTAGGAAATGATTATTAAATTCAATCCATTCCCTTTCCTAGAGCTATTCTGTTTCCTTGGTATTCTTAACCATTGTCCATCATTGATCAAATTTTCTTGCAAAATAATAAATAGTAATATTTTAATTTTAATGTTATGAATATCCAATGGATTCGAATATCTTTTCCAGAACATTGATCCATCCTTAAACTATCACTAGATATAAGGTTTCACCGAAATATATAGGGTATTGTTTTATAAAATTCCCTATAATGAACATATTCCTCTATGGTAAATATATTTTCTCTCTAACATGGATTTCTACACCATTTATATCCTTCAAAAACTAATCCATCACAGTAAAAAAAATGTTCAATTCTAATTTCAACCATTCGGGATATTAATTTGGAAGGATATTGTCCTCTTGATACCTTCCTAAATCAGATTCCCTATTTCCCTTATGAAAATCCATTTTGAATAGATATATATTAGATAAAGAAACATGGTAACCTTTAAATGATATATCATGTCAACAAAACCATAAATTATAATCTTTTAAGGGGTTTATTTTATTATCTAACCTCTAAAATTATTTAAACCATGCTTTGATTCCAACTATAAGGACACTTATCTTAATCAACCCCTAATTACATGATTTATAATAAGGGTTTCACTTTCTTACATTCTCATGATCTTTTAGGTTTATAATTTTAGATAATTAAATCATCATAAATATATAACAAACTCATATATTACAAGTGGATACTTCTACTCAGTGTGTATTTTTACCATAATATAAAACGTTTAAAATGAAACATGTTTTCTTTTCATAAAAAATCTTCATGACTTTCAACTTGATTTATTATTTGTTCCTGCTCATCCTTAAATCCTATAAAATACATTTGAAAACATGGCATGAGGAAAAAATCTCAATTAGGGATATAAAGTAAATAAAACTATTAGTCCAGTGAAAAACATAAAAACCCATGAAATTTTTACTTTTTTCACTATATTCATTAAACGTATAAAATAAATTATATCCATGTGGAAAAAATATATCTAAAATAAAAAATTTAGATACCCAAATCAATAAATAGAAAACCCTTTCAGGAATCATAGATAATAATACTCATAACTTGTGTTCACTCATATCATAAATAACTAGAGACCAATTTAATCCATAGGAGAAACCTCCCCAGTTAACTCCAGCCTTATTACCTTAAAAGACAAGGAACATTACCCAATGCACGGTTTGGTCGTACCATTTTCAAAATTGCGTGCCAACTGTGCATGATCTACTCTAGGAAGGGGGAACTTTCATGGTTAGGCCATGTGATTAGGGAAATCATATACCAACTATGTAAATCACCTTTGTAATTTGTCTGCAATTTTTTGCATAGTCGTGCAGCCCAAATCGCATGGTTAGGGAAAACTATGTGCCCCATATCACCCCACAATCTAGCCTCACACGGTTAAAACTAAATATGTGTCTTTCCTCGCATAGTTTCCTCTAGCCCTATGATGGGTCATTTTCTCCAAAAAAAAAGCAGGTTTTCTAGCACCAAACAAGCCTCAGACAACCCTGAGACCTTTGAAAACTCACTAGGAATCCACATTAGGTCTATAAAAGAGAATTAGACAAAAATTTAAAGGATCCATAGCTGAGTGAAAATCAGGGTTCTTATAGTCTCCCCCCCTTAAAGGAACTCATCCCTAAGTTCACCTTCCAATGGTAGTGAAACACTATCTGAGAATAACTCTGGCCACTGGGCACGTACATCGACCTCCTGCTCCCAAGTCTCATCTTGTTCACAGATGTGATATTATAGCACTCCTACTATAAGGACAGACCAACCTCAAAGATCCTTCATTCTCCAGTAAATGATGTGTATAGGATACTCCTCAATGGTGGTATCTACAACTAACTCAACTTCCTTAGGTTCAAAAGTATGAGATAGGTTTCCATGATACCGACAAAGATGTGAAACATGGAAGACATTGTTCATGGTATAGTACCTATGAGCTAGTAAAAACCAATAGTATATCAACCAGAATCTCTCCAAAATATCAAACTACCTGAAAAATCATGGTGATAGCTTCCCTTGCCTTTGTATACATTTATTCCATATCCTGGGTGATACTTGTAGGAAAACATAATCCCCAACCTCGAACTCTAGAGGTCATCTACGGTGATCAGAATAATATTTCTCTCTAGATTGAGTACTAGACATACAATTATTGATCATCTGAACCTACTTCAAATTCTCATGCATGATACGAGGACCTAGTAGGGACGCCTCTCCTTCCTCTTTCTAACATAGGGGTGAATGGCATGTCCTACCATACAAGACCTCAGAAGGATCCATCTGAATTGTCGCCTGAAAGATATTATTGTAGGAAAAATTAAAGATAGGGATATGATTCTCCTAAGAACCATAGATATCAAGGAAGCATTCCTAGAGCATTTCATCTATAACCTGTATCATCTGTTCTGACTGACCATCGGTCTGAGGGCATAAAGTTGTGCTCAGAAGCACTTGTGTACCCATAGCCTTTTGCAACCCTTACCAAAACTATGACGTGAAGTTATAATACCTATCTAAAATGATATTATGAGGGACCTAATTTAGTCATATGATCTCACATACATATAGTCTTCCCATATCATCAACTGAGAACATCTCCCATATAAGAAGGAAGTGGGCTACTTTCATTATTTGATCAGTCACTACCCATACAACATCACTACCTCTAGGTGACTTTGGAAATATGATCACAAAATCTATAGAAACATATTCCCATTTCCATTATAGAACTGTAAGCAACTATAACAATCCAGCAGGTCTTTGGTGCTCTGCTTTCAACTGTTGACAGGTGGAACACCTTGTGATAAAGCCTACTATCTGACATTTCTTCTCAAACCACCAATACTAGAATCTCATATCTTGATACATCTTATATATTCTTGGATGAACTTCACACTGAGAAATGTGGGACTCATGCATTAGTTACTCTCTAATATTTGTAGAAACTCATACATTTCCATGTATATGTAGGATTTCAACTTTTTCCACAGACCAATCTATAGGAAAGTCAAATCCTAAAATACTCTCACGGAGAACCAAGCCCTTGGGATCTGAAAATTTCCTTCTCTTCACCTTTTCAAGGAGGTAAGAGGTAACTATAAAGGTTGTTATATAAGATTGATCTTAACTATCATGATACTCTAGATACATCTTAAAAAATAGGGCCATTAATTTCCATTCATCACTGGCTTCCCGTATGGCAAGTGCCTGAGTTTTCTGACTCAACACATTCACTACTACATTTCCTTTTACAGACATATAAGCAAGCTCAAAATCAAAGGACTGAAGATATTTGACTCATATCCAATGTTTGAGGTTCAAGTTACACTATTTAAAGATATATTTGATGTTCTTGTGGTCTATGTACACCATAAAGTTCCCACTCAATAGATAATGCCTCCAGAAACATAAGGCATGGACAATTGCTACTAGATCAAGGTCTTATATTAGATAATTTATCTCTTGATGCCACAACTACCAAGATCTGTACACAACGACTCTTTCCTTCTACAGTAGTACTACTCCCAGGCTAATTCCTGATATATCACAAAACACTATATAACCTCTACCAGCCTCCGGCAGAATCAGAATAGGTGGCGAGAAAATCCTCCCTTTCGGCTCCTAAAAGGCTTTCTCACACTCTTCTAACCATAAGAACTTTACAACCTTCTTTGTAAGAATAGTAAGAGGTAAATAAATACATGAGAAATACTGTATAAAATTCCTATAATATCTAGCCAGCCCCAAGAAACTTCATATAGCAAACTCATTCTTGGGATTCTATAAGGATACCACATCACTCACCATCTTTGTGTTAATAGATACTCCTAATTCTGAGATAATATAACCCAATAAGTGAACTTTTTTTATCAATAAGTGGAACTTGGCGATCTTGGAATAAAACTCATGCTCTCTTAGTTTACTCATAATGATCTCAAGGTTCTTATCATGGTCGCTATGAGTATAAGAATACACCAAGATTTCATCCATAAATACTATGAAAAAGGAATCCAGATAGGGATGGAAGACCCTATTCATTAAATCCATGAAAATGGAGGGCATGTTCATAAGACTGAACAGCATACTGAGGTAATCATATAGACCATACCTAATATATAAATTTTTATGAGGTATGTCTAATGACTTGACTCACACCTAATGTTATCCCAATCTTAGGTAGATCATATAAAATACCCTATCTCCTTGGATATGTTAAAAAATATTATCTATATGGGGAAATGGATAGCAGTTCTTGATCATAATCTTGTTTAACTGTCTTTAATCCACACATAGATGAAGGGTCCCATCCACCTTCTTGGTGAAAAGCATGAGCGAACCCCAAGAGGAAGTATTAGGTCATATAAAACATTTGGCTTCTAGATCCTCTAACTACTGCTTAAACTTCTGGAGCTCGATAGTTTCCATCTTGTATGAAGTAATAGACACCAGAGATACTCCTAAAATGAGCTCAATCGTAAAATATACCTCTCTATTCAGAGGTGAGCTATAAAAATCATTAGGAAAAACATCCCTGAAATTATCTACTACTGGAGAGAATTCATACCAATGTAATCTCTGATCCTCCAAGAAGATATTGGAAATTTGGTTAGTCACTCCACCTAGCCCATTATTCTCTGGTCCATCTCTACTATCATAAATATCCAACTCTCCCCTGCGTAGAAAACTTCCACCCTCTAGTGATGTAAATGATACCCTATAATGATATAAATATACAAAGTCATGATACAAAACCAACCAATCCATCTCAATAATGACATCGAAGCCTATTATATCAATAACAAAGAGGTACCACAAGAAAGGTTAACTAACTAACTCAAGGGGATAGTCCCTAAATTGGAATATTCCCTCTGACCATACTCGCAATGGTGTATCTAGGGTCATTACACCACAGTAATATTGTATTTCAAGTTCGAGACTTTCCACGATAGATAAGGAGATTAAGGAGTGTGAATAACCTGTATTAAACAAAGAAGATATTATAGTGGATGATACTAGAATAGTACCTTGTACTATAGATGGTCTTAAAGCCTGATTCTTAGGTATTTTTTTTAATTCATGAAACTAACCTAATCCATGGACTTGTTCAACAGTTGAACTACCATGATCAAGACCTCTCTTCTGGCACTGTTGGAAATACAAATTTTGGATACCATGGTCATAACCTCCTCCTCGTCCATTCCTATTAGTGATTCTCCAACTCCCTACCTGACACAGTATAAAATAACCTACCCCTAAAAGTGTATATGGTGAAAATCCTATTCCAACAGGAAAGGTAATACAGAATCTCTAAAGGTTCCCTATAATGTCATAAGCTCGGCACTCCAGAGGGTCTCTATCACATTGAGACTTCAGATACCACTTTAATCCACACTGATGACACACCATAGAGCTACCAGTATGAGTACTATGGACACCACTTCCCTGATGAGAAACCTTGATGGAATGTTTCCTGCTACCGGAAGAACTACTGGACTACCTCATCACTGGTCCTATATGCCTGGTATTATCAACATCCCTTAGGTTTTGCTTAGTGATAATAGCATGTTTGACTATTACATAAAAGGATGGTAGGTGAAAGACATTCAGCTAAGCATGAATGGCATACATGATTCCATCCTCAAATCATCTAGCACAAAAAAGCTCATCATCGGCTAAAAGTGGTGCAAAGCACTAAAACCCGATGAAACGTGTTGAATAATCCATGACTAACATTGAACCCTAATCAAGATGCATGAAATATCTGGATCTGTCATCTTTCAATGTATGAGGAAAGAACTAAACATAAAAATATGTATATAAATCAGCCCATACCATTCCCTGATGGCAACCAGCCTAGGTAATCACATCCCACCAGTGTTTGGCTAAATCACGCAGCATGTACATAGAAATACTGATCCTTTTCTCTAGTGGAATATATATATGATAAAAGATAGAAAGGGTGGCCTATATCCAAGACTCAATGGCCTATGGACCTCCATCCCCTGAGAATGGAGGAGTATGTTTCTACTAGAACTCATAAGACAGATCAGTCGTTGTAGGTGCAGGTTGTAGAGCACCTTTCATAGGCTGCATTAGACATAGGAAACTATCACAGACCTAAGAATTAGTACCCAAATCAGGTATAAGAGGTGATGCCTCAAGTGGAATTCCTGGAAGTAAGACTGGAGGCTTAGGTCCCACCACGTCTAGAGTATGGTCTTCACCACCCTTCTGGCGCACGACATGAGGACGTCGTGGCGGCATTAGTCTACAAATTCCAAGCACATGCCTCAAAACAAGCTTCAAGAAGGTAGATAGAAACACTATAGAAATATAAACAAAAAGAAAAGGGCTCACTCCCCATGGTATACAACCCTAACTACCAACTTAGAAGGTTGGGTATTAGTAAGTTATCTAGTTTAATTTATAGTGGTTCAAGTAGATGAAGGGTCAACAATACCTTTCCTCATCATTTTTTAGGAAATTGTTTCATTTTACAAGTAATGATTCCCTTATCAATTTCATTTTCCTATTTCTATATATCAAGGTTTATTGAAAATGATTTGTTCATGCTAGTGAATCTGGTCTTTTACTCTTTATCACTAAGATCAGCACCCATTTAAATTGTATTCTAATGGATCGACTTGGTAAATTACTCATTCCAACCCCCAAGGGCTCATACACCACATGAATTGAAACTAGAAATCACTCAATCATAACCAAAAATAAGAACAAGAATATATATATAATAAGGCTCACTCAATAATCATAGGCATATAAAGTAATGAAAGTAGTTAAATTCACCTATATGGAATGAAAATATACATGAAATGTGAATTCTATGTGTCTATGATGATGCATATAACAAAGCTCCTTACCCTCATATCATCAAGACAAGGATGAATAAGAATCTCAATCAGAATAATAAAAAACATGTGTGCCACTCAATGGTGAAATTATATCAATTGTAATAAGAAAAATCAAAACAACCATTACAATTCAGGCAACTTGGCTTTTATCCCGAACATGGGTTCACGATGCCCAAGAATGTCTTATGACTAGGTTCCAAGAATTCTTAATCTCCAATCCGTTGTCTCCAAATAGTAAATCAAGAAATAAACTACTCTAATACCACTTTGTGACATCCTGGGCCTAGATTCCACATAGAGGTTCCCCAATCTCGGTGGGTCATATGGCCTCAAGCACTTCTCTTCAAACTCCAGGGGATACCAACTAGCAGTGAGGGCCTGGGGTGTGTCCATGGGGAGACTATACCCTAATTACTCTAGTGTAGCATAATGGATAAGTAATAAATTAGAAGGTAAATAGAAGAATCATTATAAATGATCAGATGGCATAGCAGAAGCTGACTGATATAAATATACAAAATCTGATGATGACATATTCCATGTATATACAAAGCTAGAAAACATGGATACATAGTAGTAGGAAATACAAGATATAATAAAGTAGAAAAACTAGAATCCAAAAACAATCCCCCAGTATCCCAATCTCTGAATCAGTCATCTTCTACCAGCTCCATCCTAAACAATCAAGCAATCAAGTTTTTGAAGCCAAACACTTCCCTTTGTCATCACCTATATACATGTAGTCTGTCCGGATGCCAATGGAGGCCTAGATAGGGTGTGAGATAAATCTCAGTAGGCCACCACCAATGGATTCTATAATAATAAATCCATGTATTATAAACCAAAATAGTGTTCAAGCATGCATATATAAAAGTATAGTAGTATAATAATATAAATACACAAGTACATGATTCATCCCTCAGCTAGTATCTGAACATGTAACTGGTTCATTAATTAATTAAGTTCTAGTTTATATATATATAAGTCACTTGAGGCATAGACATCATTGACACTATACTAGTGATGGATCCAAGATATAACAAGGCATCCTAATGTGATTTATAATGAAAATGTTACAAGGTGATAACCAAGGAAACCTAGACTTCAAGGATCACCAACTCAGTCGTAACTATAGCCTAGATATAGGGGTAAGAGTGTAATCCAAAGAGAATCATCCAAGTATTTACACAATAGTGAATCTAACTGAGTCCAAGGTATAAATCCATGGTAAAATGGGATAAGCGATGGTTAGACCCAAGTATATAACCAAGGAACCTCATGTCCATAGAATCCATGATGGATCCAAGGAGTGTATCCACAGAATTATATAACAGTAAATGAGGGATCTTATGGTGTCATACCAGGAATCCACTGATATAAAAATATCAGGTTCTAAGGTGGCTCTCACCCTAAATTAGAATGGCATCCATGAGAACTCAAGGCATTTCCTTAGGAATCCAAAACCTAAATTGAGTTTGACCAATCCTATAATGATGTAAAGGTCCATATACAATTAGGAACCTTATAGTTGATTCTTTTATTTAACTAATCCATGTAATGGTCATACCATTTATAGTGTTCATTTGGTTCAGGCCTTTCATTTTATTAGTATGAAAAGGATAAGGGGGAATGAAACCATTTCATTTCATATAATTCAAAATCATTTCATTAGGTTCATTATTTTACCTTCAATCAAAAGTGGCAGGGGGTACTACGGACATGCAACCAATATTTCATTTACATTTAATAAGTCTAATTCATATACTTTTTTTAAAAGGTTGGGGCTGAAGCCTCAATTTACTATTTAAATCAAAGACCTATTTAGACTGGGTAGAGGGAGACCCATTACATAGCCCAAAGGCCCAAGGCCAAGTGGCCTGAATACAAGGCATGAAATCCCATTAAATGGCCCAAAGGACCCCTTGGTGAACAGTACTGCTACAGTACCCGTGCTGCAATAGTACCTACTACAGTACAGCCGCCGCTACAGTACCTGCTACAGTCTCTCCGCTGCTACAGTCCCGCCGCTGCTATAGTTCCACCGCTGCTATAGTACTACTACAGTGCCCTACTACAATACTGCTACAGTACCGGAAATTCATCCCTACCCAGATTTGATCCTGGGTCTTTTGGATGCCAAGAAAGAGCATGTACCACTAGGGTACTGGCTTGTTGGCTCCAAGTCATATACTTAATATACTTTCCAATTACATTTAATGTTGGATGATCAATTTTAATCACTTACCTTAGGTGGTTTAAGTGGAAATAAAAATGGTCTAATCCATTCATCAATTCATATTTGAGTAGTTATTTAATTAGGGAGTCTTACCATTAGCAGTTTCAATCCGAGGCACACCCAAACAGTGGAACAGACACACACATCCAGAAATAAAATCCCAATATGGAAAATCACTCTACATGGGGTGGTCGGCATTGTAGATGGTGGAACAAAAACACATGCCAACAGTGAAAAATATTTTATAGGAAGGGGTCACCCACATGGTTAGGGAAACTTTGTGTCAACCATGTGAATCACCTCTACAATTTTTCTTCATTTTCTTGCAAGGTCGTGTGACCTAAATCGTATGGTTAGGGAAAAATATGCACCCCATATCACCCCATGGTCCATCCTCACATGGTTAAAACTAACCAGGAATCCTACCTCACATGGTTTCCTCTAACCATGAAATAGGCTATTTTCTCCCAAAAATCTAGGATCCGGGATCTAAACAAGCCTCGAACACCCCAAAGACCATTGCGAACTCACTAGGAATCCATATTAGGTCCATAAAAAAGAATTAGACCAAAATTTAAAGGATCCATACCTGATTGAAAAATAAATTTCTTACAAAAACATTTTTAAGCTTTCACCTTTTCATCATAAATACCTTGAAAACACATTTTAAAATATAGGTAAAATCATTTTCAGGTATCGAAATATCCTTCCTATAAAGACACTTTTTAAAAAACTGAAATACCAAAAACAAGTGAAGAAAGGTTTTTCTTTGAAAAAAACTTGGAATATTATAAATAAATATAAATAATGGTTGTGGTGGTGGGTAAATCTATTGATTCCATATATGTTAAAATAGAACATTCCTTTTGTCTTTTGTAAATAAATTCAAAATGTTTCGTATAAAATATATAAAAATTTCATTTTAAAAAAACATTAAAAGAAATTAAAAATAGAAATAAAATGTCATTTATAATTCATTTAAATACATTTAAATACTTTCATAAAATATTTTTATGATTTTGGACATGTATTAAGAATATTTAGAAAATACAACATTTAAAATGATGTTTTAAGGTAAATTATCACATACCTTGATTCTAACTTATCATGTACATTATTTATCTTCCTAAATAATAAAATTAGTTTAATTAGTTAATTTATTATGATTATTTTTCATATTTATTATTCCTTTTAGTTCACTTATTGTCATTTCATACTTTATTACTTAAATAAATAAGTATACATCAGATGTTTTGAGGACGTTTGTCTTATGTGTCCAAAATGGATTTGGTAGGTTGAATATGGTAAAATTGATCATGATTATATCATTTATAGGATATTAATCATGATATAATTATCATTTTTATATAAAAATCATACTTTTAAAACTGACCATATAAGGTGGTTTTAAAAAATGATTTATCTTACATCCTGGAGATGGTAGTATGTATGTACACATGAGTAACATTTCCATTTTTCAATGAAAGGGAAAGAAGGTAGGTATTATTTTATCCTTCCAGAATTATTAATATATTATAAATAAAATATTATTTCATTAAACCCACTCATATATACCATCCATGTGATGTGGTTATGAAAAATAAAATACATCATCTCTTGAGGCGATAGTCTGTACGTATGCATGAGCGATGTTTTTATTTTCCATTGGATGGTAAAGAAAGAAGTATAATATTTTATTTACTATTTAAAAATGATATTTTTATCATATATATCATTTTATTTCATATTTATCCATCATTATTACCATTTATAAGAGTCATTTATGGAAAAAAATTATATTGGTTCATGAGTTGGTAATCTGTCGTACACATGAATGGTGTTTTTATTTTCCATTAGATGGTTAATAAATATGAAAAGGGGTTATAAAATAGGCATAATAACATTTAATTATATGTTATATACTGATTTTACAATATATAAATAATTTTTATATGTTTAAAGAAGGTTGATAAAGAAATAAAACAAAGGATCTTAGTTGAGACTTATACCTCTTCTTCGGATAACCTCTCTTGGTTTGCAACTTAAAAATTATAAGGTGTGTGTTTTGATTAATAAAGAAACTCTATGATGTGGGGAGGAATTACAGGAAGAGATATGGGTAGGTATTGGCTAATATAAGAGGATCTTTAAGTGTGGAAAGGAGAGGATAGTAGGTGTCCTTTTATAAGTGATGGAGAAGACACGCTTGGAATTTTTCAAAAGATTTAAATATTATTAAATAATTTTCATATTAAATTATCTTATAAAAAAATAAATTATAAGAATAAGGTTATTTTGGTTGAAATAAATTCATCTAATAAGAATTAAGATGAAATTTTGTGGCCCTACCACTTATTTTTAACCTAGGTTAACCTGCCTTTTTTCCATGGTGACACATTTTTTACCGAAGTTACTATTCATAATAACCAAAAATGAAATTTACCTCATTACTAAATTTGGAAATTATGATTATAAATATGGAATAAATTTTTAAATATTCAATCTCAAGAAATTTAAGGAATTAATTTAATATAAAAATAGAAAATGCAATGAAAAATAGTTTTCTGAAAAATGCCTTTTAAGTATAAAATTGATTCTATACCAAGATCAAGTATAATATTGATCCAAAAGGTATAAATTGAATTAATTTTAACAAAAAAAATAAAATAATATAATTTTAAACCCAATCTAAATAAAAATGATTCTTTTCAAATACAGGAAAATAAAATATGGTTTTCTTTAAAAATTGATATTTCCCATTATTCTCCCAAAATTAAAATTTTTCAAGAAATTTAAAAAAAATCACAATAAACTAATTTCAAAATTATGAATTAAAAATTAATATACTTTATATCAAATTAAATTCCTAAAATTTAGAAATTAATCATTTAAAAAACAATATAATACATGATAGTTAGAATATAACTATTTTCTTTTAATTGGAAAAAAATAATAATATTCTTATAATGAATGTGACTCTATAAAATATAATTTATGAATATTAATAATATAAAAACCCAGGATTCTCATATATAAATATTAAATCTTTTTATATGAATGGATATTACATTAGAAAAATAAACCCCTAAGGACCATATGAGTTTAATGTATTTAGAGACTAAATATTCTATCTTCTTATTTCATTAAATATCTTCAATGTATCCCACAAAGATATTTCCATTAATTAATCTTTATAGACATGACATAATTAAAACCTTTATTCATAACCAAGGAAAAGTAAACATAATAAAGGTTGAGCTCAGATGTTCAATAAGGTTAAACAATAGAAATGTCAACCTATCAGAAGCATGAGGGTATAAGAACATGAGAATAACATTTGAGAACCATACCTTGTTTATAAAATATCATGATCTTGAGTCATGGCATAAATATTAGAAGTTAATAAGACATGTATCATAAGGAAATCAAATAACATTATTCATGAGAGCATAACATTGGCATAAGACATAGAATTTTGGAATAAACATAAGTATAGAAAATCATTTCCATAGTACTCGATGCTCACTTCCAAGGAGGTCATAGTTTAATGGGTTAACTCCCTAAACTATCATAATAGTCAAGTTTCACTCCCAAGACCATAATAGTAGACAAATTCCCTTACTGAATTGTCTTCACTCCCCGTTACACTATTATCAATCTCATTAGATATAATTCATTATCCAATGCATTGGAAGTAGATATATGTCCCACCCATAACATATTTAAAATCATATGTATGTGTTCCACAAGATTATAAAACATTCACCATATCATAACCCATGAAATGAAATGGGTTTCATAATCATTTCATTATATCACAACCTATGGAAAAGTGACCGGTTTCATAATCATTTCATCATTTCATCGTAGCATAACCCATGAAAAGAAGCAGTATTCATAATCATTTCCTCATGGTATAACCCATTGAATAGAAATGGGCTTCATAAAAATCATGTCATTGTAAACATAAACCATTAATAGAAAGAATAATAATGGTATTCCATGATCATATACCCAGTAAGGCCTAGTTAACGACAATGGATGTCATATTAGATGGATGATGATTTTAAAAGATCATTTAAAAAAATTGAGGGAAATAACTTTTCTTTGAAAATCACTTTTTAAAAATTTAAATTCATAAAAAAATTTAGAAATCCTTTTTTTAAATAAACTTTAAAACTTATTAAGTAATGTTTAAAAATAATTTAAAACAATTTTTTAGGAAAATATACTTTCCTCTTTGAAAAAAAAATTAAAAACATAAAAAAATTTCATATTACTTTTATTTTAAAATAAACTTGAAAAATTATAAAGTAATATTCAATGTAAATAATGGTCCGGACGATGGGTAATTTTGTTCATACCGTACACCTTAAAACAAAAAATACTTTTATATTTTTGATAAAAGACAAATGAGAATTGTTTGGAAAATTACATGAAGATTCCTTTAAAAAAAATTTTTAAAAATTTAAACATGGTTAAATATATCTTTAAAACCCATTTGGAGGATTTTATAAACATTTTTGAAAACATTTTTAAAAACAAGGTTTTGGAAGAAAAAGGGTTTTCGAGTGAAGAGAGAAATAAAGATGATTTTTCTTAAAAAGGTTATATTGAACTCTTGAGTACATAAAGAGAGGAAAATGAAGGTAAAACATTTATTCTCAGGAAATAAACAGATTATAATGAAAAAAATAGTTTCTTTATTGATGTATCATAAAATTTTATCATTGGAAACATAATCATGAGTAATCCCGATAAATGATGAGATTGTAATATAAAACCCTTACCACTTTGGTAACTTTGAATCATAAGTATCATGAAGGAATAATGTTAAATGAAACTTAAAATATCATGAGAATAAATAAATTCATTATATTACATGTTAAAGGGGTTATATATACACCTCATAAAAGAATATAGGTGCACAACATAACATATGTATCAAGGAAAAAAAATTGAGATAAAACTATCTTACCGCATTGGTAACTTTTGTACCATAAACCCCATGAAATATAGATATTAAAATGGATATGTAAATACCAATAATTTTTATTATAATAATAATAAAATACATTCAAGGGTATTATATACACCATATAAAATAAATAGGTATTGAATATAGCATGTTCCTCATAGAAGTAAAAAAGTGAGACGGAAATTCCTTACCGCTTTAGTAATATTTTGGATCATAAGACTAAATAAAGAATAACATAAAATGAAACTTTAAATTTCATTAAAATAATGATATTCATGATATAATATGTCAAATTTTTAGTATATATACCACACAAAAGAAACAGGTTGTGAATTTGAATATGTCTCCTAGAAATAAAAGAGGGACTAGAAATCTCGTACCTTATGTCTCGACTTCATTCATAAATGTTCAAACCTCCTATATAATAAATATAATATTATTATACATATATTAATGAACCATAATTATATATATCATACCATATGTGATTTATGGATGACCTTTTATTACTTTTTTATTACTAATTACACATTAAAGACATGTTTGGTGAATAACTGCTTTGTTTTTCATGTATGTTTTTATTTGATTTTTTTTTGTCATATTAATTTTATAATGGTTACATAATCCCCATAATTTTAAACATTATATAAATATAATATATATTAATTATATTTTTTTTATAAATATAAAAAATGTTTGAGATAGAAAATGAAATACATTGTTCATGGATACGGTAGGTCGTACGTACGCATGAATGTTGTTTTCATTTTCTTGAAAGGTTGAAAGAAATAAAGTTAAAAAAAATATATTACCATTAAAGAATAATTTTTATGTAATATATATCACATATATTCATTAAAATAATCCTTATTACATTCTATGTAAAGTGTGAATAAATCACAACACTTCACGAGGCGGTAGTCCGCCGTACACACGTACAACATTATCATATTCCCACGGAATGGAAAGTAAGAAGTAATATGTGATATCATGATTAAAAAGCATAATAATATTATAAATATAATATATAAACAATAAATAAATCATTATATCTATCTATGATGGGTGGTGATGGAAAATGAATAACATTGGTTCGCAAGGCGGTAGTTCGGTGTACACATGAATAATGATTTCATAACCCATTTGATAGAAGAGGAGAAGGATTTAGGTTATGTCATTAATATAATATCTCAGTATATTAAAGATAATTATTTTATAATATCATAATTTTTTAATAAAAATTTAAGGAGTCAGAGGAAGAAATTAAATAAAACACTTGATTAGGGGTGTTACCTCTTCTTTGCACAACTTCTTTTGGTTTGCACCAAAACTCTTCATATATTGAATTATTGACCAAAATAAAGATAATATGATGGGATTAGGGAAGTAAAGAAGTTATTTTTTTAGGTATATTTGAAACCAATGGGTTTTTAATGTGTAAATAATAGAAGAGAGTGGTGTCCTTTTATAAGTGAGGTGAGTGGAACACATATAATATTTGAAAAACAATGTCCCCACAATTTTCACATGCCAAAAGGATCCAAAAATGGTCCATTATAAAACCTATAAGTGATAATATATAAATTTTGGCCATAAAATTTATTTTTTATAAGTTTTGGTTCATTTTTAACACTTATATTTTTAGTTTAACCCCCCCCCCCAGTAAACACATTTTTACATTAACCGCAGTAAATAATTTTTACTGTTTTACTATTCATTATGGTAAAAAATTAAGTTTAAATTATTACATAATATAAATTATTATGACTACAAATATTTAATTTATTTTTCAAAATTCCATTCACATAATTTGTGAATTTTAATTTAAAATTAATCCCAAATATGCAATGAGAAAGTGGTTTTGTATTGTGAAAATGTACAAAAGTTTGAAATATATATATATATATATTTAATATTAAATTGGTTATAATGAAATAAATTGGATTAATAGTTATATAATTTAACTAATTTTAATTTTAAAACCATATTAAAAAAAATTAAGTTTTTAAATTCTTTAAAATAAATGAAAATTCATAATAAAACCCTGTATTTTTCACTATTCATCAAAAAATTTATCTTATATGAAAATTCTCAAAAATTAACTCCAAGATAATTTTAACATGATTATTTAAAAAATTAAGTTTATTTTGAAAAATAAATTTTCTAAAAGTTTCAAAAATTAGTTTTAAAATAAGTGCACTAAAGGTGACAAAACTGTTTTTTATAAAAATATAGTTTTTAAGCCTAAAATTGGATTTATTCTTATCTCTATTCTAGAAAACATACAAAATGAATATTAAAACTTTGATTAAATATATAGTATATAAATTTCATTAAAATAATTCACCAAAAAAATTAATTTATTGTGGTAAAATGTGTTTGTTTGAAAAAAATAGTTTTTATAAAAAGATTTCTTTTATTTTCAAATAGTTTTTATTTTCATTTTTAATTAATTGGTCACCAGAGAATTAATTTTATATACGTGTGTAAACTATATATTTTCAATGTTTATTTAATACTATTCATACCCATAATTTCAACGGCTTGTTGATCACTATCATATTAAATTATAATATTTTAATATTATGTCAGGATTTGTTTAAAGTTGGTGTTGTGTGTAATGAAAAATATTGAAAAGATTAAATTAATTTTGAAAAAAATATTTCACAAAATCTCAGGGCATTATATTCACCCCCCCCCCCCACCCCGAATAAATTTCATACTCGCAATTTTAACTTTTTCTTAGTAGGTTGGGGTTTAACATTTGAAAATTCCATTATGGAAAACTCACATCGTAAAATAGGTTAATAAAAATTTCTATTGAAAAAAGATAAAGGGATGTGAGAAGGTTATTTGTAATAAAACATACTAGATTTAAAAGTAGAATAACATTGGAAGAAAGTGAAAACATGAACATATAATAGAAAACTAACACCCAAATAATGATGGAGAGTAATATAAAACATGGTATGGTGAAATTTAAAGACAACAAATCCATAAACCAAATAGGTGTAAAAATATTCATTGATATCATTAAAAATGATGATAATACGACAAAATTTTATTTCATTTTCATTTTCCTAAAGTTGGGGAATTTTCATGAGAATAAATACATACTTGATTTAATTCCATTTCATAAGCACAATCTCATCCTTTGGTTGTGCCATGATCAATTTCAACTTTATCTATTACTCTAAGAGATGAATTTTTCATGTATAAAACACTAAATAAGATCCATAAAATAATGATAAGTCATGCATTCTATCTATAGTTATTATCAAAAAAAATGGTTAGAATAATTTATGCATAAATCTTCATATGGTGAAATAATATTTTAATCTATAAAACTTCATCCGAAATTCAAATTAAACCATTCCATAAATGGTTAACCTTATAAACTTTAAAAAATTAAAAAATTATAAATAAGTTCACTAAATTTCTCAAAATAAACATAAAAATAATACTCCAAATATCATAAAGTATCTCTTGATTGTCACATACCAAATATGTGAATACCTTAGTCATATATTTTCTTGAATCACAGTAATAACCAGAATTACAATAAAACCTTAATGAAAACATGAATACTTCATCATTACTTGAATAAAACCACATATTTTTTAATATATTTGATAAATCCAATAATTTTGTAAACTTCATCAATGATAACATAAACCAATTTTTTTCATAAATCATTAATCAAATCCATGGTCTTCAATAATATCCAATTTACTTTATTCATATCAATCATCTCTTTATCCAAACTAAACACCATTTTATTAACATGATGAAGATATTAAGGGTTTTAATACCTTAATAAAAATATCACCATTCCATTAAATAACTTTTCTAGTTCATCAACACCATTCTACATATTTTTTCAAATCCTTAATGAAAAAATTATACCAAATAATCATTATATATTTCATGATTCATATAACATAATTATTGAATTCCAATATATAAACACTTAAATAATTAAACTTCCTTCACAAACCATTAACTAGGATTCATCATCTTACTCCTTAATACCTCTTTCCTTTCATATGCCATTCATATTCTCTTCATCATCAACAGAAAAACCATTACTCATATAACCTTGATGATTCTCTTCAAAATCTTTCCCCTTAGGAAATCGATTTTCATAATGCCCATATATTCCACATTTAAAACTTTCAAAATTAGATGATACCTTAGGGATAACATTATTATCATCCATTATATTAGATGAACTTTTCATTTTTCCTTTTCAATTACTTGATTTGTGTCAATATTTTCCACACCTAAAATATCTTCTCGCCCCTCTATGACATTCCCTTGAGTTCTGATTCCCACATTCTTGACATATAGGAAAATGAATATTCTTTCCTACATGGTACCCACTAATTGAACTATTAGAAAAATATATCCTTCACATATTTAGTGAGTTTTAGAGTTAGTTAAGGTGAATTTTGTTAATCATTTTCCATGATAAATAATTATGCATAATCACAATATCTTTTACTCTATTCATTATCCCATTTGGTTTCTCATAAATAAATTTTCTATGACATTCAATTTTAATTTAGTTTTTTCTGGTTCCCTCCATTGAAAAAACCAAAAATCATAGTGTGATTAAAAATATTCATAGTGGGAAACCAAATAATTATGAAAAATCACTTATAGGATGTCTAAATAATGAAACCTTCTTTTTAATCTATGATATCTTGGGTTTATACTAGGTTATTCATAGTCATAATCTATTTAAATACTTCATGATGGTTCATAAAGAGTTTATGAATTTACAAATAATATCCCCCGGGAGTGTCAAAATATGTGTGCAGAAAGGCTTATTGTCATGTACCAGGTGATTATTGAGTTGGGTCAATTCACCTTTTTTAGAGTTATTACACCTAGGTACCACTTTTCTATAGGCACGTCCACTTGTAGTATCCAGACAGGGATATAATTACTTAGAAACAACTCTCTCTATCCTTACACAAAATTTTAGGAAATTTTATTATACTTTGACTCATCCTAAGACTTACCCTTAGATACATCCCTAGAAATATCCTTAGAAATATCTATAGGTATCTCACTAAAGTTTTCTCAACCTAGTTTCCAAAGGTTAACTAAACCTTTCCCCTAATAAAAACTATAATAGTCTACTCTAATGACTAATGGGATATAATTTATACCTATTAAGGCACCCCATGGGTGGATAAACCACCTAGGCGGGACAAACCACTGTCCCCAGTGATGGCCATGTCCTTATGAAGCCCTTGGGAAGAGAGTCATGCTTCACCCAATGTTACCATGTGAGAGTTCCCAAGGATCGGTTCACTTAATTTTCATTAAATTCCAACTATAACAACCCAGGATTCTCATACATAAATATTACATCTTTTTATATGAATATTCATTACATTACAAAAATACACTCCTAAGGACCATATTGGTTTAGTGTCTTTGGATACTAGATACACTATAATATTATTTTATGAAAGAACTTTAATGTCCACCATAAATATTTTCCCATTAATTAATATACATATACATACTCTACTTAAAACCTTTCTTCATAGCCTATGTAATGGAAACATAATAAAGGGTGAGCTTAGATACTCATTAAGGGTAAACAAGGTAAATATCAACATATCATGAGCATTAAGGTATAAGAAAATGAGAATAAAATTTGAAACCCATAACCTATATATAAAATATTATAATCTTGAGTCATGGCATAAATATTGGTATTTCATAAGACATTTATCATAATTAAATCAAATAGCATGATCCATGAGAGCATAACATTGGAATAATACATAGAATTATGGCATAAAAATAAGCATAGAAAATCATCTCCATGGTAGTCAAGGCTCACTAAAAAGGCTATAATTTTGGAATGGGTTCACTCCCCAAATCATAATAGCAGTCAAGGTTCACTCCTGATACCATCATAGAATACAATGTCCCTTACTAAACCGGTTTCACTCCCTATTCCAGTCCTATCTATCTCATGAGATATAAATCTTTACCTAATGCATTGGAAAGAGATATAGGTCCCACAAATAAGATGATAAAAATTATATGTATATATACCAAAATATCATAAAACATTCATCATATCATAACCCATTAAATGAAATGGGTTTCATCAACATTTCATCACATCACAACCAATAGAAAATATATAGGTTTCATAATCATTTCATCATTTCATCATAGAATAACCCATGAAAAGAAGTAGTTTTCATAATCATTCCCTCATGGTATAACCTGCATAAGTGAAAAAAGTTTCATAAACATTATTCCATCATAAGCATAAACCATTTAGAGAAATAATAATAATGGTATCCTTGGATCATATCCCTAGTAAGGCATATGTAACATTAAGGGATGTCATATAATATAGAAAATGATTTTGAAAGATCATTTAAAATATTTATTGAGGAAAATCAATTTTATTTGAAAATCAATTTTTAAAACTAAAAATTCATAAAATATTTTATAAATCTTTTTATTTTAAAATAAATATTGAAACTTATAAAGGAATAATTAATAATTATTTAAAAACTTTCTTGAGAAAAATATTCTTTTTGCTATAAAAAACACTTTTTAAAACTTAAAACTTTTTCAAAATACTTTAATTTTTAAATAAACATGAAAATTTATAAATTAAGCTTCAAATAAAAGAATTATCATGATGGTAATAAATTCCATTAATGTCATACATGTTAAAACAAATATCCCTTTCATGTTTTTGGTAAAAGCAAAACAGACATTGTTTGGAAAATTATATAAAGATTCCCTTAAAAACAATATTTAAAAAGTAAAAAATGAGTAAAAATTTATTTAATAAATCATTTGGATAATTATAAAAACATTTTTAAAAAAAAAATAGAAAATATGGTTTTGGAAGAAAGAGGGTTTTCGACAGAAGAGAGAAATAAAGATAATTTTTCTTAAAAATGTTCTTTTGAAATCTTGGGTACATAAAGAGAGAAAAGTGATATGGAAAATTTATATTATCATGAAATAACCAGAGGATAATAAAATTCATGAGTTTATTGAGATATGTATCATAATATTTTATCATCGTAAACATAATGATGAGCAATCCTGGTAAACGATGAGATTGTAACATAAAACCCTTACCACTTTGGAAACTTTGAATCGTAAGCCACATGAAATAATAAAATTAAATGAAACATAAAATATCATGATAATAAATAAATTCACGATATTACATTTCAAAGGGTCTCTATATACACCTAATAAAATAATATAGGTGAATAAGATGACATATGTCTCAAGGAAGTAAAATTGCGATAAAATCCCTTACCGATTTGGTAAATTTTGCACCATAAACCCCTTGAAAGAGAGATCCTAAAATGGAAATGTAAATCACAATAATTTTCAAGATAATAATCATAACATACATTATTGGGTAGTATATACACCACATAAAATAAATAGGTGGTGAATATATCATGTGTCTCACAAAAGTAAAAAGTGAGACGGAAATCCCTTACAACTTTAGTAACATTTTGGATTAGAAGACCTCAATAAAAGATAACATCAAATAAAACTTTAAATATCATGAAAATAATTATATTAATTATATAAAATTTAAAATGGGTGTAATATACACCACTCATAAGAAACAAGTGATGAATTTTCATATGTCTCCCAAAAATAAAAGAGATACTAGAAATCCCATACCTTATTCTCAACTTCTTTCAAACGCATTTGAAACTCCTGTATAATAAATATAAGATTATTATAAATCTATTATAGAAACATAATTATATATATAATACCATATATTATTTACATATTACCTTTTATTACCTGTTTATTAACAATTCCATGTTAAAGTCACGTTCGTGAAATAACTGCTTTGTTTTTCATGTATATTTTGATTATAATTTTTTTTGGACCTCTTACTTTGAGAATGGTTCCATATTCTCAAGAATGTTAAACATTATATAAATATAATATATATTAAATATATATTAATTTATATAAATCTATGAAATTTTGAGATATAAAATGAAATACACTATTCATGGAGACAGTGGGTCGTACATACGCATGAACATTGTTTTAACTTTATTGATAGGTTAAAATAAATAAAGTTAATTAATATATTACCATTATAGAAAATTTTTTATTCAATTTATATTTCATATTTTCATTAAAATCATTCTTATTACCTTACATGTAAAGTGTGAATGAATCACATCGCTTCACGAGGCGGTAGTCCACCGTACACACGAACGATGTTATCGTATTCCCGTGGATTGGAAAGTAAGAAGGGATATGTGATATCATGGTTAAAAAAGAATAATAATATCCTAAATATAATATATATAAATAATAAATCCATCATTATATCAAGCTATGAGAGGTACTGATGGAAAATTAATAACATCGGTTCGTGAGGCGGTAGTCCGTTGTACACATAAATATTGATTTCATGACACATTTAATGGAAGAGGAGGAATATTTAGGTTATTAAATTAACATAATAACATATAAGTATATTTAATATAATTATGATATCATATAATCATGGTTTAATAATAATTTAAGGGGTGGAGGAATAAATAAAATGAAATGCTCGATTATGAGTGTTACCTCTTCTTCACACAACTTATTTTAGTTTGCACCAAAAGAATTCTTAGGATTGATTTCTAACCAAAATAAGGCTTCTATTATTATAGTATGTAATTAAGTAATTTATTTAGGTAGGTATTGTATGAACCAATGGGTTTTTAAAGTGTTAATAGGATGGGATGGGGGTTGCCTTTTATAGGTGAGGTGAGTGGTACACTTGTAATTTTTGAAAAGAAAAAGATGTGCCCACGTTTTTCACATGCCACAAGGCTCTAAAATGGTTCATTATCAATACTAGTAAATAAAATATTTAAATAATTTAATAAATTTTTTTTACCAGTTTTTGTCCATTTTTAACCCTTATCATTTTAGTTTAACCCCCCCCCCGGTAAACCCATTTTTACCTTAACTGTGGAAAATAATTTTTACTGTTTTGACTCTTCATTATGGTAAAAAATTAAGTTGAAATTATTATATAATATAAATTATTATTATTACAAATATATAATCCATTTTTCAAAATTACATTCAAATAATTAGTAAATTTTAATTTAAAATTAATCCAGCATATGCGATGAGAAAGCGGTTTTCCAAAGAAAAAATGTTCAAAAGTTTGAAAAGTTTTTATATAAAAATTTAAAATGAAATTTATTATAATGAACTAAATTTTATTAATAGTTATATAATTGAACTAATTTTACTTTAAAATCCATATTTTAATAATTTTATGTTTTAAAATTCTTTAAAAGAAATGAAAAATCTTTATAAAAATCAGTATTTTTCATGAATTATTGAAAAAATTTCTTCTTAGAAAATTCTATAAAATTAACTCCGAGATTATTTTGAAATTTTGATTTAAAAAGTTAATTTTATTTTTTCAAATAATTTTTTTAAAATTGTTAAAAATTATTTTTAAGATATGTGCACAAAAGGTAAAAAAACTACTTTTTAGAAAAATACAGTTTTTAAGCGTAAAATTGGATTTATTCTTCTCTATTATAGAAAACACATAAAATGAATATTAAAATTTTGATTAAAAATATAATATATAAATTAAATTAAAATCATTCACCAAATGTATTTTTTTTAATTTTTTGAGGTAAAATTTATTTATTTTAATAAAAATAGATTTTCAGAAAAATATTTCCTTTATTTTCAAATACTTTTTTATTTTCTTTTTTAATTAATTGATAACCAAATAATTAATTTTATATACATGTGTAAACTATATATTTTCCTAATTTAGTTAATCTTATTCATACCTATCATTCTAATAGCTAGGTGATGACCATCATACTAAATAATAATATTTTAATAGCATGTCATGTTTCATTTAAATTCGGTGTTGCATATAAAAAAATATCAAAAATATTAAATTCATTTGAAAATGCATTTCACAAAATATTAGGGAGTTAAAAATGGGTCATGAAAATTATTTATTTTTAACATTACTCAAGTTGTCACATCCCCCCCCCCCTTGGAAATTGTCTCCTTATAATTTTACTCAATACTAAATAAGTGGGGATATTTTTCCTTTATAGTATTTTCTAATTCTCATGTTACTTCTTAAAAAATATTGTTTTCCAAAAAACATAACCTTCTAAATCACTTTATTCCACAATACCTTCTCATTATGGTCAATAAAGTTAATTGTCTATTCTTTATAGGAAGGATTCTCTTCCAACTATACTATTTCAGGGCTCAAGACATAAGATGCATCTGGTACATATTTCCTCAACAATGAAACATGAAACACATCATATACCTGAGATAAACTCAAAGGAAATTATGATCAGTAAGAAACTGATACAACTTTCTCCAAGATTTTATATGGTCTAATAAACATTAAACGTAACATTCCCTTTTTACCACAATTCATGAAACTTTTCCAAGTATATACTTTAATAAAAACATTATCACCTACCTCAAATGAAATATATTTCCTCTAGTTATCTGCATAACTTTTTTTCTTTCTCTAAGATGCTCTCATGTGATGATGAATTGTCTTCACATTCTCAATCATATCTTTGATTAACTATGGTCTCAACATCTTCCTTTCACCAAATTCGTCACAACAAGAGGTAGTTCTACATTTCTTTCCATACAATTCTTTAAAAGGTGTCATCTGTATTATAGAACAAAAACTATTATTATAAGAAAATTTAACTAAATACATATATTGATCACAACACCCTTGGTAGTATAATGATCAAGATCAAGGCATATCTTTCAAATTTTGAATCATTCACTATGACTTCCCATCAGATTGAGGATGGAAAGATGTACTAAAATTTAATTTAATACCCATATAATTATTAAGGCTTTTCCAAAAAAATGAGGTAAATCTAGGATCACAGACAAATAAAATAGAAATAGGGACTTGATGCAATATTCTTATATCTTTAACATAATGTCTTTAAAGATGATCTAAATACATTTGATCTCGAATAGAAATGAAATTTGTATATTTAGTCAATCAGTAAATAATAAATCAAATTTTATTATTACCTAGAGATGTATTTGGTAATATAACCACAAAATCCATAGATATATTCTCTCATTTCTAATTTGGAACTGGAAAATGTTGAAGAATCCCCTTTGTTAATTATTTTTCTACTTTAACCTTTTGAAAATTCAAAAATTTCATAGTAAAGTGAATAATATCTATTTTCATTGTATCCCACCAAAAATATTCCTAAAGGTATCTATACATCTTAATACTATTATAATGAATAGAAAAGGTAGATCTATGAGTGTCACTTGACAATTCCTTTTTTAACTAGAAGATAGTTGGTACACATAATCTTTTTCCAAATCTCAAAACACTTTTCTTTTCAATGTTAAAATTAGGAAACTTACCCTTCTTGACCAATTTAACCTTTTTCTAAAAAAAAGTCTTCCTTTTCAGCTTTCTTAATTATATATATCAATGATGACTGCATTGACACCTAAAACAAAACATAGGTAGTTCCTGTATACTTAATTTCTTGGTCAATATTCATCAAATCACAAACCAAAGTATCATGTTCTAAATGTATTATAGATAATGATGGATTATCTTTTTAAATAAAATCATTAACTAATCTATTTTATTTTCATGGATGGCAGTGAATAATGTAATCATAATCCTTTATAAGTTCAATTCATCTTCTTTATCTCATGTTCAAATATTTTTTAGTGAATATATACTTCAAACTTTTATGATCAGTATATATTTCAAATTTTACTCCACATAAATGATGTCGCCATATTTTTAAATTAAAAAAAAAGCAACCAGTTCATGATCATGTGTAGGATAATTTATCGTATGAGGTTTCAATTGGTGTAAAGTATAATAATTTACCTAAGCATTATGCAACATAACGCAACTAGGTACCTTCAAAGAAGCATCATTGTAGATAATAAACTCACTATTTCTAGACAGAATGAACAAAATTGGATCATTAACCAATATTATTTTTGGTTCCAAGAAACATTTATCACACTCTTTTATCCAGATGAATTTTACTCCTTTTCAAGTTAACTTAGTTATTGGGGTATATAAATGAGCAAAGTTTTCAATAAATCATTGGCAGTTTCCTACTAATCTATGAAAACTATGAATCTATGCAACATTTTTAGATCTTATCCATTATCCAACCACTTTATTTTTAGTAGGGTCAATATTTATTCCATATTTAGAAATAATGTTCCCAAGGAATGAAATCTATTGCAACCAAAATTCACATTTACTAAATTTTCCATAAATTTATTTTCTTTTAATGTTTACAGAATAATCCTTAACTGTCCTTCATGATCCTTGTGGATTTTATAATATATAAAAATATCATCAATAAACACAACCAAAAACTTTTCCAAATATTTATGGAAAACTCTATTCATAAGATCCATGAATATAGTTACTGCATTAGATAACTCAAAGGTCATAACCAAAAATATATAATGATCATATCTAGTTTGAAACATTGTCTTTGGAATATCTTCCTCCTTCACCTTAAACTGATGGTACCCTGACCTAAGATAAATCTTTAAAAAAATTACACTCCCATGAGCATATCAAAAAAATAATCAATATGAGGTAAAGGATACTTGTTCTTAATAGTTATTTTATTCAAGGATGTATAATCAATACAAAGCCTCATTGAAAAATATTTATTTTTAATAAATAAAATATGATCACCCCAAGGTGAAGTGATAGGATGAATTAATCCTTTATCAAGAAACTCATGCAACTGATTTTTCAATTCCAGGATTTTTACTTGATCCATTCCATAAGGAGGTTCATAAATTAGCTTAGCATCAGGAACTAAGTCAGTAGTAAATTCAACCTCTCAATAATTAATAATACCAGGAAAATCATTAAGAAATACATCTAGATATTCATTTATTACTGGAATATCACTAATCTAAATATTTTCTTTCTTGTTAATAACATGAGCTACATAACTTTAAATTTCACCTTTTATCAGTTTCTCATCTTCTTAAAAATTTATCAAATTTATGAATTCATTTTTATACATAAACTAGAACTCATTTCAAAAAATAACCTCTTAATATGTGCAATATTTCTTAGCGTTATAATTTGAAATTAAATCCATACCTAGAATAACATGAAATTATAAAATATGTCTTATAGTAATATTTATAGGAAAATCCTTTCCACATAAATTAATAGGAATATTCCTATAAATTTGTGTCACCCTAATCCTACCACTATATTTGTTTATCAAAATTTATGACTCTATTTCTTGGGGAGAAATTTCTAATTTACCAGTGAATTTCTCAAAAGTAAAAGAATGTGTAGACCCTAAATCAAAAAAATCATTAGCATAATCTGAATAAACAAGTGATGTACTTAAAACCACTTAGTTCGATGGTCCTTCACACACCGAGGTAGTCCCAAAAGATTTTTTTGCACTCTTTTGTCTTAGATCTTATTGATTTCTACTATGATTGACTAACTTCAGACATAAGATATCATAATGGCCCAATTCCTTATAACTAAAACATCTCATTATTGGATGGATATATATCTTACCATTCTTGGTAAGATAAATACTATTTTACATGAATTGTTTGAGCCATATAATCAAACATACCACATCGGTAACATTTCCCATATCTAGATAAATATTCTTTAACATTTATCTTTCCATAATTGGAACAATTTTTGGGATTACCTTTGTTTTTTTTTGTTTACTAGATTTCTATTTCTTTATACCTTGATCATTTATTCCCTTTGATGTCATGTAATGGATAATCATCAGAAAGCCCCATTTCTACTTTCTTAGTACAATGAACAATTTTCTCATAACTTTTAAATTCACAAGAGTCCAAATCTATTTGATATCTTGGATTCAATCCTATATAAAAATCAATTAATTTTAATTTCAATATCCCAAATACAATTTGGTGCATACCTAGCTAATTGAGTAAAATTTACTTCACATACAATAATTTAATCCTCCTTTTATTGCTTTAGTTACAGTAATTTTTTCTTCATATTGAGTTCAAAATCCTTAGGTAAATATTTATCTAAGAAAATATTCTTAAATTAATTCTATTAAATTTCATTGAGATCTTATCTTTCCTTGTAATTCTTAAACATTAACTACCATCGACCATCTTTACCTTCAAATTGATAAACGGAAAGATTTACCTTTTGACATTATGAATACCCTATGAATTAAAATATATTTTCCAAAACATTGATTCATCCTTTGACTACCACTAGATATGAGGTTCCACTAAAAGATAGAGGGTGTTGTTTCATAAAATGATCTACAATGGATATGTTCTTATATGGTAAATCTAGTTTATATCTAACATGAATGACACTATTATTTATAGTTTTTATCAATTGATCCATCATAGCTATAAACTCTTAATTTCTAGTTCTAAACTATCCAAGCTATAATTTGGAAGGATATTATCCACTTAATACTTTTCTACTTTAGATTTCATGTTTCTTCTATGTAAAACCATTCTGTAGAGACATAGATTAAATAAAGCAACATAGTAATCTTCAAATGTTATATCATATCAACATAACCATAAATTAGAATCTTTGAATGTTTTTATTTTATTATCTAACCTATAAAATTATCTAAATCCTACTATGATACCAATTGTAAAGACTTGTGTCTTAATCAACCCTGAATTACATTATTTAAAACAAGGGTTTCACTTTATTACATTCTTATTTACTTTTAAGTTTATAGTTTTAGAGAATTAGATCATCAAAAATACAAACTAAACTCATATATTACAAGTAGAAACTTCCACTCAGTGTCTATTTTTTCACATTATAAAACTTTTAAAATGAAACATGTTTTCTTTTCATAACAAATCATCAAGACTTTCAAGTTTATTTTTTCTTTTCTCCTGCTCATTCTTAAACACTATGAATAATTAAAAATATATATGGGATGAGCAAAAAAATATCATTAAAGGATATAAAGTAAATAAAATCATTATTCTAGTAAAAACAAGAAAATACATGAAATTTTTTAACTTTTTCACATTATTCTTTGAGTGATAAAATAAATCATAACCACATGGAAAAACAATTCTAGTTCAAAAAAACCTTTAGAGACCCATAACAAGAAATAGAAAACCCTTATAGGAATATTAGATCATCATATTAATATCATATTCTCACTTGTTTCATAAATAATTAGATCCTAGTTAGGATAAATCTCTCTTTTTAACTCTCCCATTATTTTCTTTGAACATAAGTAATGTTACTCAATGCATTGGAGAGAAATATCATGCTCACCCATCGTATAAGTTGTATCCAGATCACCCATCATATAAGTTGTATCAAGATCACGTGTCATAATTTATAATTATCAAGTACCATATCATGAATAAAAAAAATTTAAGCTTTCACTTTTTCATCACAAATCCCTTGAAAACACATTTGAATACATTTTCAATAGAATTTTCATATATTGAAATAACCTTCCTCTAAAAACCCTTTTTGAAAAACCAAAATACCCAGAATTAGGGAACAAATTTTTTTATTTGAATAAAACATGTAATATTATAAATAAAGGTAAATAAAATTTTTAGTGTTGGGAAAATCCATCGACGACATATACGTTAAAATAGAACATTAATTTTATCTTTTGTAAAGAAATTCAAAACATTTCGTATACAACACACACAAAAAGATTCTTTTTTAAAACCCTTGAAATAAATTGAAATGAGAAATAAAATATCATTTATAATTCATTTATTTATATTGAAATACATCTATAAAATAATTTTAATAAAATAGATGTGGAGGAAAAATATTTAGAAAATAAAACATTAAAAATGAGGTTTTAAGAAAATGTATCCCTTACCTCAAGTCTGATTTTTCATGTACGTTATTTATATTCCTAAATAATAAACTTATGTTAATTATTTACATTATTAGGAATATTTTTAATGTATATTATTCCTTTTAATTAACTTATTACCATGGTATACTTGATTAATTAATTGATTAAATTTACATTAGATGTTTTTAAGGACGTTCGGTTTATGTGTCCAAAATAGTTTTGGTGAGTTGACTATGGTAAAATGGATCATTATTATATAATTTAAATAATATTAATCATGATATAATTATAATTTATATACATCAATTATACTTTTACAACCAACCATGTAAGGTGGTTATGAAAAATTAATTACGTTACATCATAGATATGTTAGTCCGTACGTACACATAAGTAACGTTTCCATTTTTCAATGAACATGATGAAAAGAAGGTAAATATTATATTAAATTTATAGAATTATAATTATATAATAAATGATATATTATTTATTTAAACTCACTCATATATACCATTCATTTTAGGTGGTTAAGAAAAATAAAAACATCATCTTGTGAGGTGGTAGTCTACACATACGCACGAGCGAGGTTTTTACTTTTAATTGGTTGGTAAAGAAATAAGTGGGATATTTTATTTAATATTTAATAATTATATTTATATAATATTATTCCATTTTTATCCATGATTGCGATCATCTATAAGATGTGATGATATAAAAAGAATTACATCAGTTCGCAATGTCGTGCACGCAAACGATGTTTTCATTTTCCATTAGATGGTAAAGAAAGTTTAAAAAGGGTTATACCATAGACATAATAATATTTAATTATATTATTGATACTTATGTTACTATATAAAAATTTATAGGAGATTTTTGAATGAGGTAGAGGATGAAATAAAACAAAGGAACTCGGTATAGACTTATACCTCTTCTTCGGACAACCTCTCTTGGTTTACACCTTCAGCCTTATAAGGTGGGTATTTTGATCAATACAGAAGATCTAGGACATGGGGAGTAATTATAAGAAGATTTATGGGTAAGTATTGGTCAATATAAGAGGATTATGAAGTGTAGAAAGTAGAAAATATGGGGTGTTCATTTATAAGTGAGGGAGGGGACATGGTTGGAATTTTTTGAAAGATTTAAATATTATTAATTCATTTTCATGGAAAAATGTCCCATAAAAAAATTTAAAGAATAATGTGATAAGGGTTGAAATATATTCATACAATAATAATTAATATGAAATTGGGTGGCCTTATCACTTAGTTTTAACCTAGATTAACCCAAGTTATCATTTCACCATGGTGACACATTTTATACCGAAGTTACTATTCATAATGACCAAAAATAAAATTGAAATCATTAATTAATTTGGAAATTTTGATTACAAATACTTAATCCATTTTTCACAATTCAATCTCTAACAAATTCCTAAATTAATTTAATATAAAAATTAAAAATTCAATGAAAAAGGTTTTTTGAAAAATTATTTTATAAGTATAAAAGTGATTTTATACTAAGATCAACTATAATATAGATATAAAAGGTATAAATTGAATTAATTTTTACAAAAATAAGATAATTTAATTTTAAAATCAATCCAAATAAAAAAAATCTTTGAAAATACATGAAAATAAAATGTAGTTTTCTTTAAAAATCGGTATTTTCCACTATTCACCCACAAATTAACTTTTTTCATAAAATTCCTAAAAAATCACCCTAAACTAATTTCAAAAGGATGAATTAAAAAATAAAATAATTTTTATAAAATTAAATTTCTAAAACATATAAATTAATATTTAAAAATAAATCGTATAGTACATGAAAATCCAATTTAGTTATAATATAGTTATTTCCTCTTGATTGAAAAAAAATAACTAATATTCTTATAATGAATGTCACTCTATAAAATATAATTCCTGAATATTAATAAGGTATAAAAATTATTTATTATTTACATTACCTAGGTTTTCATAGATAATGTATATACATTTTTTGTATATGAATTTATGAGTGATTAATGTTGTTTGGAGATAAATGTTAAATTGATCTCAGAAGAATATATGATCAAATATTTATGATTTTTTGTTTTTAAAATTGGTTGGGAATATTTTTGGATTGTTTTAAGTTTAGTTATTTATGTAATTATTTAAGTTGAATTTTTTTTTATTATTGATTCTTTGGATATTAATTTAGTATTTCATAATATGAAGGTTTATTCGTCATGATTATTATTTTAACTTATGTTGAACATTTCAATTTTGGATTGGAGGAATAACTTTTTACCATTATGTGGATCTTATATTAAATTAAAAGTTTATTTTAGTGATTTAGGCATGAAAAAATCATCATGATCATGATAATAAACATCAAAGGATGAAGTCATGATTATATAATGGGAAGAAATCAAGTAATTAAATTTTATCATTTTTTATCCCAAGAGTAAAGGAATTTCTCAAACTCAAGAAAACTAAAGTCAAATATATCGAATATTAAGTAGAAAGTAACACTCATATACCAAGGTATATTTTTAGAAACTCGTTTTCAAGTACCATTCTTATTGAGGTACATTCATAATAGTTTTCATGTTCATAACTTAAAAATAAAAGTTCATGATAAAATCTATAGTGATTTTATTAATATTATATAATATATTCAGTTTAGAAATGAAGAATCGAAATTATGTAGATGAAATTTATTTAATGAGGTGAGAATATAATACCTATAGATTTTATTTTATATTTTCATTTAAAAAAAAATACTATGTTTGAAAATGTACACAACACATAACCTTGATCTTAAAGGAACCACAAAAATAATATTATTTAAATATAACCGTTATAACCTAGTTGTTAGGTTGGTGAGTATGAATAAGAATAATTGAATTATGAAATATATTTATAAATTATTTACTTAATCAAAATAATTAATAAAATAAATAAATTTAACATTCATCTAATTTTTATACTGGGAAAATAATAAGAATATATTCATTTTATGTTTTAAAGTTGATTTTCCTCAAAAAAGATTTTTATTACTTTTTGTGTGTAGATATTATAATTAATTTATACCAATTTTATAAAGATTATTTGAAAAAATTAATATAATTTTTTAAATCAGCATGTAAATATTATCTTAGGGTGAATTTTTAGAATTTTTCTAAAAATATTTATTTTTCAATAAATAGTGGAAAATACTGATTTTTTCAAAACTATAATTTATTTTCATTAAATAAATTAATTTAAAAATCTTGTTCTATTTTTTATTTGGTTTAAATTAATATAAGATCTATTTTATTAAACATAATCTAAATAATTTCATAGGAATCAACAATATATTTAATTTTTGTATAAGTTCATTTTTATGCTTAAAAACAAAATTTTATAAAAATTGTTCTTCATTGAATTTTACACATTTATATTAAAATTGATTTCTGCTACTTATATAAATTTAATCTTAAAAATGGATTAAATATTTTTAATCAAGAGGTTAAAATTTGTTAAATAGGTCAATTTCTTTTTTAGTCATAATGAATAGTAACTGTGGTAAAAGTTTATCACCATAGTAATGGGTAAAACATGTTAATTAAGGTTAAAACTATGAGATAAGGTCTCAAAATAAACCTAGAACTTTAATTTATTTAATTTTATGATATTAATTTTACCATATCCATCCTAAATTCTAATATATGTAATTTTTGTGCCATTTAGCTTTGATAATTACATTTACATTATTTTAAGTTAAGAAAGTAAAAAATTTCACTCTCTTTCTTTTAATATATATAATATATTTTTATTGGGATAAAAAGAAGTTATGGTCATTTATAAATGATTTTTTGTAAAATTGATATATTATTTTTATGATAGTAATTTATTTTTGATTTTCAGTGATGAAATAATTACCTTAATCACTTATGCAACACTGATAGAGTGTGTGCAAGTAGTATAAAAATAAAGGTAAATGATTTTAAAAATAATAAAATAATATTTTTTGAATGAATCATGGTATTCTAAGAATTTAATAGATAATTATAAAGTATAATTAATTTTAAATTTGTTTATATTCTAATTATATTGTTTTATTTATGTATTTGAAGTCAAATTAAATGAATAGTTCCAAAAATGACTTTAATGATATTTTAAGATAAAAAATATTTTATTAAATAATTTTAAAAAAAATATATTAAATTCAGATAATTGGGATTTTAAATGGTCTAAAATTTCATATATTTAGCCACTTCTCATCTTAGAAGTAAATTTTTGACCCTTAAGGTCTAAAAAATGTGTTGTCATGGTTAAGGTTAAAAAGGGTTGTTGTGGGGGTTAAACCAAAAAATAAGGATTAAAATGAAACTTAAAAATGTATAAATTTTATTGGTTGATGTTAGTTTGAAATTATCATTCCATAAATTAATAAATAATTTCTATTTGGTTCCACTTAACATTATTATGATATATATTATATTTAAATATGTTAAGTAATTCCAAGTGTGTCTTTTCCCTCACTTATAAAATGGAAACTCCTATTCTCCTTTATTCAAAAAGTTTTAGAATTATATATTATAAAATACCTACCCAAATACTTTACTATATTCCATACTCTTATTCTTGATCTTCTTTTATTCTCCTAAGACCCTCTTAAGAAGGCATAAGGTGTAATTCGAAGGTGGTCTCTCAAAGAAGAGGTAATTGTATTAATTGACTATTTAAAAGTTTACTTATTATTATAATTTATCTAAATATGTTATAGCCATCATAAATGTACTAATATTTTATTATTTTTATGGGACAACCATTTTCCATGTCCTTTCCATCGTATGAAAAATGAAAACATCGCTCATGTGTATGTACGACCTATCATCTTCACATAGCTGTGTAATTATTTTTTCATATCTAATTTACTAATATGGTTATAAATATGGAACTAATGAATATATATTATATTTATTAAATAATTATGATTATTTAAATATAATATATCATTTACCTTCTTACCCTTCCACCCATTAAAAAATAATAATGTCGCTCGTGCGTACGTGTGGACTACCAAATCCACAAAGCGATGTGATTCATTTTTCATGTCCATATTTCATAGATTATTATAAATATTTATATAATTAATATATATGATATTTATATCATTATTATAATTTTTTAACCATTATCAAGAAGAAAGTACTATAACTAATGAATCGAAACATACATGAAAAACAAATTAGTTAACACCCAAAATGATGATAATAATAAAGGATTATTAATGAGTGGGTGATAAGATGTTATAAGAAAAATGTGTATGGAATTATAAGTATGAATATGATTTTTTATAGAAGTTTAATAAATTTAAATTTATTTTATAGGAGGTTAAAATCACTTATGAAGAAAGTTGGACCCGAGGTAAGGGTTTTCTTAACACAATTTCTTTTCATTGGGTTATATTTACTTATTCACTTTATATGTTTTTCCAAGATTATGTGTGTGATTAAATAGAATTATTTTATGTTTTATTTAAACTTTTTTTATGTTTATTTACATTTTTTACACATAATAACTTCATTGATTAATTATCACTTCAATTTTACAATCACTGTAAAGGTTTCTTGTCTCACTTTTGTTTCCGTGAGACATATTCCATATTCACCACTTGTTTCCTTCATGTGGTGTATATACTACCCTTTTTATATGTTATATCATGAATAAATTTATATTCATGGTATTTAATGTTTCATTTTAAGTTATTTATTTCATTGGGGTTATGATTCCAAAGTTACCAAAGTGATAAGGGTTTATTTTACAGTCTCATCTATATTCAAGATTGTTTACGATTAAGTTTAAATTAGGGTAATTATATTATAATTATATATTAAATCCCTTTTATTTTATTCTACTATGTTTATTTATAAAAATTAAAAGTTTTCCTTTCATTTTCCTCTCTCTAAGTACTCAAAATTATGAAATAATTCTTTTAAGGAAAATTGATATTGTTTTTCTATTCAGTGGGGAATATTTTTCTTCAGTGTCCATATTTTCTTTTCAATAATGATTTTACAATGAACCAGTGATTTATTAAATTCATATTTACCCATGTTATACTTTTTATACAAATCTTTAAAAGTAATCTTCTTATCATTTTACGAACATGGCAATTTTTACTGAAGGTGTGAACAGAATCATTTTTTAACGCTTACCGCATGAATGAATTTTTTTTTCATCATAACTATTATTTTCCTTGAAGATTCATTTAAAAGTTTCCATGATTATTTTAAAAGGAATTTTTTTCTTAATATTCTGGAAATTTTTAGATTTAAAATATGTTATTTCAAAATGGAAAGGTTATTTTCCTAAAGAAATGTTCTAGTGGTCTTTTAAAAGTATTTTAATTTATGTCAACATCCTCTGATGAATATTATGATTTAATGGGGATATAATCTAATGATATCATCCACAACATTACTCTAGATGACTTATAATCATATTTTTCTATTTATTAATAGGGAAAAATATTAGCATTTAATAAGCTATTTTTTAATATGAATGCTTATTTTAATTATGTATTGAATTTTTATTAATTTATTTAATATTATGAATGCATTGGACTTATTATGTGATAGGAGGGGAATTTGTAGAACCTTAATACATTAGTAGGTTTCATGAGACAAACTAGATTGGGTATTTTGTGTATTCTACACCAATTTATGTATATTTCCTTAGAAACAATCCTTGGTAGTAAGATTGTGATGTATGGGATATGCATTATATCATTATAAAACTATTTATTCTTATCCATGTGATTATTTATGTTATTTCATCATCCATAGATATATTCTTATCTTATGATATTAGTTATATGGAATATTTTATTTCTGTTTATCTCTGTTGTATTATCCATGATATATTTATAATTTGATATCTTATATTGTAATCTTTCTCTTAGTGAGCATTTAAACTCAACATTTATTGTGTTTTCCTTTCCCTATGATACCAAGAAGGGCACTATGAATGATTCCAGGGATATACTAGAAGAAATAATAATTTTCTCACTATAATTTTAAGTTTCATTTTATGATTTCAAATGTAATGTGAGAATCATGTATGAATTTAATTTTCAAATATCATTAAACTATTTGATCCTTTGGGATGAGATATCTTATATTTTGTTCCAATTTAGTAAGATAACCACTATCTCATAGTTACTGGAGTTGTGGTGTTAAAAATTTCATACTGATTCTTTTGGTATATGATACATAAGATATTGATGTAATGGTTTTATAATGTATCATGATTTTATAATAAATTAAATCTCTTATCATTATTCATTCATGTCTATTGTAATTTACTTTATATAGATAGGGGAATGATATTATCCCCTTAAAGTATGACTTTGACTTGTACCTAATTGATGATTATCATAGATTATTATGGGTTTTGATGGTATGTTAATATTAGTGCGAGTAGTATACTCATGAGACAATAAGTGGAGACTTATTATTTGGACTGACCCACTGAAGTATATCTCATGGAATTCATACAATCATCAATATACATAGTGGTTCATACATATTATCAATAATTTTTACCTAAGTTTGGAAAGATACCTGACATGAGAAACTTTATACCTTCATACATTTCTTACGCAATCCTTTAGTATTAACTAATCAAGGTGTGGTTGGGTGTGTTACTAATTATGTCATCAGTTGGAGCTCAACTAAGATAGGATTTTTCCATTCGTATTATGAGAAAATACATTTGGAACTTGATTGAATTAAAATGAGAAAATGTATGGACATGATTATTTGAATCACATATAATGTGTTCAGATACTTGGATGAGAGACATATAATGTTCTCATCTTATAGATGAATAACATGTGATGTATTCATCAATCAGGTCAGTCTTTTTCAGAGAATCGGGAAAGTTTGGGATGACCTATACTAGATTGAAATTGTTTTATGTTTAGTGTTCACTCAATGTCATGGGAAAATGGGTTATATGGGTATACATATTATTTATATGATACATATTATAGTGTATATGTTCATATTGAGATATGATTATGTTTTATGGAGATCACACCAAACACTTTAGTAGCTTGAGAAGCACTGATTCTTTGTTAGAGGTCTCTCTTTACTTACATCTATGAAATAAGGGTTTTATATTTTTTTATTAATTCTAATAAGGCTTGCATGGTCACATATACAGGCCTTTAGATAATTATAAGGATTCAAACAATGTGTTTATTCCAAAATGAAGAGAGTTTGATAAACTGTATCCAAAAGATACTTGGATATACTCAGAAAGAGTTGTGAAGTTATGTAATTACTTATGGTGTTTTAGTACAAGTGGGTGATTGTAGGAAATTTTCTAAAAGGTTAAATCGTATTTAGTGATATACCTTGTATTGTAAATAGTGACATGCATATGATGAATGAAATTTCATATGATATGATTATATCATAAAGAGGCATTGGATTCCGTATACTACCAATGTCGTACCATATGATTGGAATTCTATACAATTTTCATGGGATGTTCATGCATGCATCTAGACATCTCCTCTACATAATTTAACCCTAATTTCTCTCTTGTGTTTCCTCCCCAACCCAAGCACACTAGTGCCACTTTGCATTCCCCACCTCCACCCCACATCGATATGCATTACTCCCCATTTCTCTATGCGGTCAACCCACAGTTGTGTATGTCTTATTTCCCTCTGTCATGATCCTCATCCACTTTACATACTTTTTAACTCTCATCTCCTCCCATATCTTTCATTCTGCACACATGTTTCTTATTGTTTGACCCCCTTCCATTGTCATGTGATTATCAAAGGTGAATGATTTCTCATGTTCCCATCCCCCCCCAATTTTTTTTTGGTAGGTGTCTGTGACTTTTATATTCTCAACAATAATATTATTGTTTTAATATTGTTTTAATTGCATTTTACACCAATCATAACGCTATAAGGGTATCAATACATGTTTTTATTATTTATAATTATTTATCATAAGCTTAAAAAGGTGAAAAATAAAAAATATATTATTTTCATTCAAATAAGTTTAATTATTTTTTATCATGAAACAATAATGTCAACAATCTAAAATAAAAAAATGTAAACACAAATAATAACTATAATCACTATCTTGTGTTTCTCCACTAACCCTTACACATTGGTGCTTCTTTGTACTCCCCACCTCCTCCCCACATCGATCTGAACTACTCCCCATTTCTCTACGCAGTCAACTTGTAGTTTCACATGTCATGGTTCCTTCTATCATGATTCTCATAAACTTTAACTATTATGAAACTCTAATCTCCTATTATCCCTTTTGTTCTAGATGTACATTTCTCTTTGTCGGGCACCCCTCCATTATCTTGTAGTTATCAAAGACAAAGGACCGCTCATGTTCCCATCCCATGGCCTTTTTTGATAGGTGTCCATTACTTATCTACAGTTAACAATAATCTTATTGTTTTAATGTTTTTTTAATGTTGTTCTAAACCAATTCAACCACTATAAGGGGATTTCAACAAGTTTTTATTATTTATAATTATTTATCATAAGTTTTAAAAGGTGAAAAGTAAAAAAATCATTTATTTTATTTTAGGTTTCTTTAGCTATTTTTCATCATAAAACAAAAATGTCTACATTCTAAAATAAAAAAAATAGTGTAATCATAAATAATAACCCTAATCACTCTCTCATGTTTCCTCCAAAACCCTTACAGACCGACACCACTTTTCACTTATTGAAGTTAGTTCCCTAGAACTAACTTTTAAGTACTTGATTAAATGTATTAATTATCTTAAATATTAATCAATTTTATTATCACATCATGATTTTTCCTCTATATGAAATTTGTATGTGATAATGTCCTAAGAATATATGTTTCACTAAAAGATCATAGAAGTTCCCCATTATAATGAGAACTAAGAGGTGCTAGGATAGTATTATTGAATATATATTATATAACTGAATGATTTCATTTGATGGGACACAAATGATATATTATATTAGGTGTGGAGACTCATATGACATTGAGGCACCCTCTCATGGTGTACACCCTTGGTAATTTCCAGTGCAGTATATTATGAAAATGAGACCCGTTAATATAAAATCCATATTTACATGTTTCATTGGGTGTTTCTATATGTGGATGTGTGTATTTATCCTTAGACTTTAATATTATCATTAATGGATACCATGAGTCATGTAATTTGATGTATTGATGAAAACCATGATGAAATATGCTATCAGCGAAGTAGGATACATTGGGTATGTCACGAGTGATATTACATTAATGGAAAATGCAAGAAAGGATTTATCACTTCTATCCTTTTATGTAATTTGATATCTTAGGAACTTTAATGGTAATGTAACTATCAGGATAAATCTATATCCATAGTGTTCTATGGGAGAGTTCAATTTCAAAATGTTAAATAAAGAGACATCAAGAACATAGGTTGATGACACCAGTAGCAACATGTTTGATTCAAGATATCATGACAAAGAGATTATATTACATGGTAATCATTCATAGGATTTTTTATATCATTCCGTCATTAACCTCTTTCTCTATGGATTTCTTAGTGTGTTTCAAGATGCTATACTTGGAATTTAGGTGGTTGTACATAATTCCACTGAGAAAGAGGCACAGAGGGTCATAAACTAGTTGTATCTACAATCTCAGTAAAATTTAGTATTGAATTTAAAAAGTTATAATAAATAATATTTATCCATGTTTCGTTTGATTGCCAATATTTAATCATAGGTTATTTGAAAGAATGATTGAGTTAAATAATAATAATAAATATTTATTTTCTAGGTTTTTTTAGTATATTTTTTATTATATTTATTGATGAATATTATAGTAATATTTATTTATTAAATAAATAGGCATTATTTAAGGATTGGTAAACATTAAGAAGGCATAAGGTGTAATCCGAAGGAGGTCTCTCAAAGAAGAGGTAATCGTATTTATTGACTATTTAAAAGTTTACTTATTATTATAATTTATCTAAATATGTTATACCCATCATAAATGTACTAAGATTTTATTATTTTTATGGTAGAACCATTTTCCATGTCCTTTCCATCATATGAAAAATGAAAACATCGTTCAAGTGTATGTACGACCTATCGTCTCCATATAGCGATGTAATTCTTGTTTCATATCTAATTTACTAATATGGTTATAAATATGGAAGTAATGAATATATATTATATTTATGAAATAATTATGATTATTTAAATATAATATATCATTTACCTTCTTACCCTTCCACCCATTAAAAAATAATAATGTCGCTCGTGCGTACGTGTGGACTACCAAATCCACAAAGCGATGTGATTCATTTTTCATGTCCATATTTCATAGATTATTATAAATATTTATATAATTAATATATATGATATTTATATCATTATTATAATTTTTTAACCATTATCAATATTCAATTACTATAACTACTGAATCGAAACATACATGAAAAACAAATTAGTTAACACACAAAATTATGATAATAATAAAGTATTATTAATGAGTGGGTGATAAAATGTTATAAGAAAAATGTGTATGGCATTATAAGTATGAAGTTGATTTTTTATAGAAGTTTAATAAATTTAAATTTATTTTATAGGAGGTTAAAATCACTTATGAAGAAAGTTGGACCCGAGGTAAGGGTTTTCTTAACACAATTTCTTTTCATTGGGTTAGATTTACTTCTTCACTTTCTATGTTTTTTCAAGTTTATGTGTGTGATTAAATAGAATTATTTTATTTTTTATTTAAACTTTTTTTATGTTTATTTAAATTTTTTACGCATAATCACTTCATTGATTAATTCTCACTTCAATGTTACACTCACTGTAAAGGTTTCTTGTCTCACTTTTGTTTCTGTGAGACATATTCCATATTCACCACTTATTTACTTCATGTGGTGTATATACTACCCTTTTTATATGTTATAACATGAATATATTTATATTCATGGTATTTAAAGTTTCATTTTAAGTTATTTATTTCATTGGGGTTATGATTCCAAAGTTACCAAAGTGATAAGGGTTTATTTTATAGTCTCATCTATATTCAAGATTGTTTATGTTTATGTTTACATTAGGGTAATTATATGATAATTATATATTAAACCCATTTTATTTTATTCTACTATGGTTATTTATAAAAATTAAAAGTTTTCCTTTCATTTTCCTCTCTATATGTACTCAAAATACTGAAATAATTCTTTTAAGGAAAATAGATATTGCTTTTCTATTCAGTTAGGAATATTTTTCTTTAGTGTCCATATTTTATTTTCAATAATGTTTTTACAATGAACGAGTGATTGATTAAATTTATATTTACCCATGTTATAATTTTTATACAAATCTTTAAAATTAATCTTCTTATCATTTTCTGAACATGGCAATTTTTACCGAAGGTGTGAACGGAATCATTTTTTAACGCTTACAGCATGAATGAATTTTTTGTCATCATGACTATTATTTGACTTGAAGATTCATTTAAAATTTTCCATGATTATTTTAAAAGTAATTTTTTTTCTTAATATTCTGTAAATTTTTAGATTTAAAATAAGTTATTTCAAAATGAAAAGGTTATTTTCCTGAAGAAATGTTCTTGTGGTCTTTTAAAAGTATTTTAAACTATGTAAATATCCTATGATGAATATTATGCTTTAATGGGGATATAATCTGATGATACCATCCACAACATTACTCTAGATGACTTATAACCATATTTTTCTATTTATTAATTTGAAAAAATATTAGTATTTCATAAGCTAGTTTTTTAATATGATTGTATATGTTAATTATGTATTGAATTTTTATTCATTTATTTAATATTATGAATGAATTGGACTTATTATGTGATAGTAGGGGACTTTATATACCCTTAATACATTAGTAGGTTTCATGAGACAAACTAGATTGGGTATTTTGTGTATTCTACACCAATTTATGTATGGTTCCTTAGAAAAAATCCTTGGTAGTAAGATTTTGATGTATGGGATATGCATTCTATCATTATAAAACTATTTATTTTTAACCATGTGATTATTTATGTTATTTCATCATCCATAGATATATTCTTATCTTATGATATTAATTATATGTAATATTTTATTATTGTTTATCTCTTTTGTATTATCCATGATTTATTTATAATGTGATATCTTCTATTGTAATCTTTGTCTTAGTGAGCATATAAACTCAACATTTATTGTGTTTTCCTTTCCCTATGATACCAAGAAGGGCTCTATGAATGATTCTAGGGATATACGAGAAGAAATAATAATGTTCTCACTATAATTTTAATTTTTATTTGATGTTTTCAAATGTAATGTGAGAATCATGTATGAATTTAATTTTCAAATATCGTTAAACTATTTGATCCTTTGGGATGAGATATCTTATATTTTGTTTCAATTTAGTAAGATAACCATTATATCTTATTTACTGGAGTTGGGGTGTTAAAAATATTATTTTGGTATATGATACATAAGATATTGATGTAATGGTTTTATAATGTATCATGATTTTATAATAAATTAAATCTCTTATCATTATTCATTCATGTGTATTGTAATTTACTTTATATAGATAGGGGAATGATAATATCCCCTTAAAGTATGACTTTGACTTGTACCTAATTGATGATTATCATAGATTATTATGGGTTTTGATGGTATGTTAATATTAGTGCGAGTAGTATACTCATGAGACAATAAGTGGAGACTTATTATTTGGACTGACCCACTGAAGTATATCTCATGGAATTCATACAATCATCAATATACATAGTGGTTCATACATATTGTCAATAATTTTTACCTAAGTTTGGAAAGATACATGACATGAGAAACTTTATACCTTCATACCTTTCTTACGCAATCCTTTAGTATTAACTAATCAAGGTGTGGTTGGGTGTGTTACTAATTATGTCATCAGTTGGAGCTCAACTAAGATAGGATTTTTCCATTCGTATTATGAGAAAATACATTTGGAACTTGATTGAATTAAAATGAGAAAATATATGGACATGATTATCTGAATCACATATAATGTGTTCAGATACTTGGATGAGAGACATATAATGTTCTCATCTTATAGATGAATAACATGTGATGTATTCATCGATCAGGTCAGTCTTTTTCAGAGAATCGGGAAAGTTTGGGATGACCTATACTAGATTGAAATTGTTTTATGTTTAGTGTTCACTCAATGTCATGGGAAAATGGGATATATGGGTATAAATATTATTTATATGATACATATTATAGTGTATATGTTCATATTGAGATATGATTATGTTTTATGGAGATCACACCAAACACTTTAGTAGCTTGAGAAGCACTGATTCTTTGTTAGAGGTCTCTCTTTACTTACATCTATGAAATAAGGATTTTATAATTTTTTATTAATTCTAATAAGGCTTGCATGGTCACATATACAGGCCTTTAGATAATTATAAGGATTCAAACAATGTGTTTATTCCAAAATGAAGAGAGTTTGATAAACTGTATCCAAAAGATACTTGGATAGACTCACAAAGAGTTGTGAAGTTATGTAATTACTTATGGTGTTTTAGTACAAGTGGGTGATTGTAGGAAATTCTCTAAAAGGTTAAATCGTATTTAGTGATATACCTTGTATTGTAAATAGTGACATGCATATGATGAATGAAATTTCATATGATATGATTATATCATAAAGAGGCATTGGATTCCGTATACTACCAATGTCGTACCATATGATTGGAATTCTATACAATTTTCATGGGATGTTCATGCATGCATCTAGACATCTCCTCTACATAATTTAACCCTAATTTCTCTCTTGTGTTTCCTCCCCAACCCAAGCACCCTAGTGCCACTTTGCATTCCCCACCTCCACCCCACATTGATATGCATTACTCCCCATTTCTCTATGCGGTCAACCCACAGTTGTGTATGTCTTATTTCCCTCTGTCATGATCCTCATCCACTTTACCTACTTTTTAACTCTCATCTCCTCCCATATCTTTCATTCTACACACATGTTTCTTATTGTTTGACCCCCTTCCATTGTCATGTGATTATCAAAGGTGAATGATTTCTCATGTTCCCATCCCCCCCAATTTTTTTTGGAAGGTGTCTGTGACTTTTATATTCTCAACAATAATATTATTGTTATAATATTGTTTTAATTGCATTTTACACCAATCATAACGCTATAAGGGTATCAATACATGTTTTTATTATTTATAATTATTTATCATAAGCTTAAAAAGGTGAAAAATAAAAAATATATTATTTTCATTCAAATAAGTTTAATTATTTTTTATCATGAAACAAGAATGTCAACAATCTAAAATAAAAAAATGTAAACATAAATAATAACTATAATCACTATCTTGTGTTTCTCCACTAACCCTTACACATTGGTGCTTCTTTGTACTCCCCACCTCCTCCCCACATCGATCTGAACTACTCCCCATTTCTCTACGCAGTCAACTTGTAGTTTCACATGTCATGGATCCTTCTATCATGATTCTCATAAACTTTAACTATTATGAAACTCTAATCTCCTATTATCCCTTTTGTTCTAGATGTACATTTCTCTTTGTCGGGCACCCCTCCATTATCTTGTAGTTATCAAAGACAAAGGACCGCTCATGTTCCCATCCCCTGGCCTTTTTTGATAGGTGTCCATTACTTTTCTACAGTTAACAATAATCTTATTGTTTTAATGTTTTTTTAATGTTGTTCTAAACCAATTCAACCACTATAAGGGGATTTCAACAAGTTTTTATTATTTATAATTATTTATCATAAGTTTTAAAAGGTGAAAAGTAAAAAAATCATTTATTTTATTTTAGGTTTCTTTAGCTATTTTTCATCATAAAACAAAAATGTCTACATTCTAAAATAAAAAAAATAGTGTAATCATAAATAATAACCCTAATCACTCTCTCATGTTTCCTCCAAAACCCTTACAGACCGACACCACTTTTCACTTATTGAAGTTAGTTCCCTAGAACTAACTTCTAAGTACTTGATTAAATGTATTAATTATCTTAAATATTAATCAATTTTATTATCACATCATGATTTTTCCTCTATATGAAATTTGTATGTGATAATGTCCTAAGAATATATGTTTCACTAAAAGATCATAGAAGTTCCCCATTATAATGAGAACTAGGAGGTGCTAGGATAGTATTATTGAATATATATTATATAACTGAATGATTTCATTTGATGGGACACAAATGAAATATTATATTAGGGGTGGAGACTCATATGACATTGAGGCACCCTCTCATGGTGTACACCCTTGGTAATTTCCAGTGCAGTATATTATGAAAATGAGACCCGTTAATATAAAATCCATATTTACATGTTTCATTGGGTGTTTCTATATGTGGATGTGTGTATTTATCCTTAGACTTTAATATTATCATTAATGGATACCATGAGTCATGTAATTTGATGTATTGATGAAAACCATGATGAAATATGCTATCAGCGAAGTAGGATACATTGGGTATGTCACGAGTGATATTACATTAATGGAAAATGCAAGAAAGGATTTATCACTTCTATCCTTTTATGTAATTTGATATCTTAGGAACTTTAATGGTAATGTAACTATCAGGATAAATCTATATCCATAGTGTTCTATGGGAGAGTTCAATTTCAAAATGTTAAATAAAGAGACATCAAGAACATAGGTTGATGACACCAGTATGCAACATGTTTGATTCAAGATATCATGACAAAGAGATTATATTACATGGTAATCATTCATAGGATTTTTTATATCATTTCGTCGTTAACCTTTTTCTCTATGGATTTCTTAGTGTGTTTCAAGATGCTATACTTGGAATTTAGGTGGTTGTACATAATTCCACTGAGAAAGAGGCACAGAGGGTCATAAACTAGTTGTATCTACAATCTCAGTAAAATTCAGTATTGAATTTAAAAAGTTATAATAAATAATATTTATCCATGTTTCGTTTGATTGCCCATATTTAATCATAGGTTATTTGAAAGAATGATTGAGTTAAATAATAATAATAAATATTTATTTTCTAGGTTTTTTTAGTATAATTTTTATTATATTTATTGATGAATATTATAGTAATATTTATTTATTAAATAAATAGGCATTATTTAAGGATTGGTAAACATTAAGAAGGCATAAGGTGTAATCCGAAGGAGCTCTCTCAAAGAAGAGGTAATCGTATTTATTGACTATTTAAAAGTTTACTTATTATTATAATTTATCTAAATATGTTATACCCATCATAAATTTACTAAGATTTTATTATTTTTATGGTAGAACCATTTTCCATGTCCTTTCCATCATATGAAAAATGAAAACATCGTTCATGTGTATGTACGACCTATCGTCTCCATATAGCGATGTAATTCTTGTTTCATATCTAATTTACTAATATAGTTATAAATATGGAAGTAATGAATATATATTATATTTATTAAATAATTATGATTATTTAAATATAATATATCATTTACCTTCTTACCCTTCCACCCATTAAAAAATAATAATGTCGCTCGTGCGTACGTGTGGACTACCAAATCCACAAAGCGATGTGATTCATTTTTCATGTCCATATTTCATAGATTATTATGAATATTTATATAATTAATATATATGATATTTATATCATTATTATAATTTTTTAACCATTATCAATATTCAATTACTATAACTACTAAATCGAAACATACATGAAAAACAAATTAGTTAACACACAAAATTATGATAATAATAAAGTATTATTAATGAGTGGGTGATAAAATGTTATAAGAAAAATGTGTATGGAATTATTAGTATGAAGTTGATTTTTTATAGAAGTTTAATAAATTTAAATTTATTTTATAGGAGGTAAAAATCACTTATGAAGAAATTTGGACCCGAGGTAAGGGTTTTCTTAACACAATTTCATTTCATTAGGTTAGATTTACTTCTTCACTTTCTATGTTTTTTCAAGTTTATGTGTGTGATTAAATAGAATTATTTTATTTTTTATTTAAACTTTTTTTATGTTTATTTAAATTTTTTACACATAATCACTTCATTGATTAATTCTCACTTCAATGTTACACTCACTGTAAATGTTTCTTGTCTCACTTTTGTTTTTGTGAGACATATTCCATATTCACCACTTATTTACTTCATGTGGTGTATATACTACCCTTTTTATATGTTATAACATGAATATATTTATATTCATGGTATTTAAAGTTTCATTTTAAGTTATTTATTTCATTGGGGTTATGATTCCAAAGTTACCAAAGTGATAAGGGTTTATTTTATAGTCTCATCTATATTCAAGATTGTTTATGTTTAAGTTTACATTAGGGTAATTATATGATAATTATATATTAAACCCGTTTTATTTTATTCTACTATGGTTATTTATAAAAATTAAAAGTTTTCCTTTCATTTTCCTCTCTATATGTACTCAAAATACTGAAATAATTCTTTTAAGGAAAATAGATATTGCGTTTCTATTCAGTTAGGAATATTTTTCTTTAGTGTCCATATTTTATTTTCAATAATGTTTTTACAATGAACGAGTGATTGATTAAATTTATATTTACCCATGTTATACTTTTTATACAAATCTTTAAAATTAATCTTCTTATCATTTTCTGAACATGGCAATTTTTACCGAAGGTGTGAACGGAATCATTTTTTAACGCTTACAGCATGAATGAATTTTTTTGTCATCATTACTATTATTTGACTTGAAGATTCATTTAAAATTTTCCATGATTATTTTAAAAGTAATTTTTTTTCTTAATATTCTGTAAATTTTTAGATTTAAAATAAGTTATTTCAAAATGAAAAGGTTATTTTCCTGAAGAAATGTTCTTGTGGTCTTTTAAAAGTTTTTTAAACTATGTCAACATCCTATGATGAATATTATGCTTTAATGGGGATATAATCTAATGATACCATCCACAACATTACTCTATATGACTTATAACCATATTTTTCTATTTATTAATTTGAAAAAATATTAGTATTTCATAAGCTAGTTTTTTAATATGATTGTTTATGTTAATTATGTATTGAATTTTTATTCATTTATTTAATATTATGAATGAATTGGACTTATTATGTGATAGTAGGGGACTTTATATACCCTTAATACATTAGTAGGTTTCATGAGACAAACTAGATTGGGTATTTTGTGTATTCTACACCAATTTATGTATGGTTCCTTAGAAAAAATCCTTGGTAGTAAGATTTTGATGTATGGGATATGCATTCTATCATTATAAAACTATTTATTTTTATCCATGTGATTATTTATGTTATTTCATCATCCATAGATATATTCTTATCTTATGATATTAATTATATGTAATATTTTATTATTGTTTATCTCTATTGTATTATCCATGATTTATTTATAATGTGATATCTTCTATTGTAATCTTTGTCTTAGTGAGCATATAAACTCAACATTTATTGTGTTTTCCTTTCCCTATGATACCAAGAAGGGCTCTATGAATGATTCTAGGGATATACTAGAAGAAATAATAATGTTCTCACTATAATTTTAATTTTTATTTGATGTTTTCAAATGTAATGTGAGAATCATGTATGAATTTAATTTTCAAATATCGTTAAACTATTTGATCCTTTGGGATGAGATATCTTATATTTTGTTTCAATTTAGTAAGATAACCATTATATCTTATTTACTGGAGTTGGGGTGTTAAAAATATTATTTTGGTGTATGATACATAAGATATTGATGTAATGGTTTTATAATGTATCATGATTTTATAATAAATTAAATCTCTTATCATTATTCATTAATGTGTATTGTAATTTACTTTATATAGATAGGGGAATGATAATATCCCCTTAAAGTATGACTTTGACTTGTACCTAATTGATGATTATCATAGATTATTAAGGGTTTTGATGGTATGTTAAGATTAGTGCGAGTAGTATAATCACGAGACAATAAGTGGAGACTTATTATTTGGATTCACCCACTAAAGTATATCCCATAGAATTCATAAAATCATCAATATACATAGTGGTTCATACATATTATCAATAATTTTTACCTAAGTTTGGAAATATACCTGACATGAGAAACTTTATACCTTCATACCTTTCTTATGAAATCCTTTAGTATTAATTAACCAAGGTGTGGTTGGGTGTGTTACTAATTATGTCATCGGTTGGAGCTCAACTAAGATAGGATTTTTTCATTCATATTATGAGAAAATACATCTGGAACTTGATTGAATTAAAATGAGAAAATATTTGGACATGATTATTTGAATCACATATAATGTGTTCAGATACTTGGATGAGAGACATATAATGTTCTAATATTATAGATGAATAACATGTGATGTATTCATCAATCAGGTCAGTCTTTTTCAGAGAATCAGGAAAGTTTGGGATGACCTATACTAGATTGAAATTGTTTTATGTTTAGTGTTCACTCAATGTCATGGGAAAATGGGTTATATGGGTATACATATTATTTATATGATACATCTTATAGTAGATATGTTCATATTGAGATATTATTATGTTTTATGGAGATCACACCAAACACTTTAGTAGCTTGAGAAGCACTGATTCTTTGTTAGAGGTCGCTCTTTACTTACATCTATGAAATAAGGATTTTATATTTTCTTATTAATTATAATAAGGCTCGCATGGTCACATAGCCAGGAATTTGGATAATGATAAGGATTCAAACAATGTGTTTATTCCAAAATGAAGATAGTTTGATAAACCGTTTCCAAAAGAGACTTTGATAGACTCACAAAGAGTTGTGAAGTTATGTAATTACTTATGGTGTTTTAGTACAAGTGGGTGATTGTAGGAAATTATCTAAAAGGTTTAATCGTATTTAGTGATATACCATGTATTGTAAATAGTGACATGCATATGATGAATGAAATTTCATATGATATGATTATATCATAAAGAGGCATCGGATTCTGTAACTACTAATGTCGTACCATATGATTGGAATTCTATACAATTTTCATGGGATGTTGATGCATGCATCTAGACATCTCCTCCCCATAATTTATTTGATTATGGATCAATAAGATTGATCCATTTATGGATTTTTCAAACTAGACACATTTATTGAAGTGTTTGATGAGTGAAAGCATTAAAGGGAAGTAACACCATGAGATGGCAGTCACACCTTAACTCTCTTTGTTAAATGAATAGAGTCTATAAATGGGATATGATCCCTCTATTAGTGTAAATTGGATAATCAATATCCAAATCCAATACTCTAAAACTCACTTCCTACCTGAAATTTCATTTATCTTTGAAATAAGGTGCTAGCGCCCCTTTTGTGGGTTTGGGATCCTCTTGCTATGAATAAGGATCCAAGGCCCATTTACTACTAGTGGAGGTGATATCCTTTTGTTTCTTTAGTGATATTCATCAATCATTGATAATTATAATGGATATTATTCTATGTATAAGCACATAGGAATAAAAATTATACCATTCAAGTGGATTTGAAAACTGGGATTAATAGCATATTGTTTTTACAACCTCATTGACCTTCTTTGAAATCTCACTTCCTTTGAAGTTTCTCAGGAATTGAAATTCATATTTGAAATATTTGGAATGATATTATAAGTAGTGAAACATATTTATGATACTAAAAAATGACAGTTGATATTCTATTCTCAAATTAAAAATTATTAAATTAATTGTAATCCGAATATTAAAAGTGGAAGTTGAATTCCAATGTATTTAAGTTGGTTTCACAAAGAAATTTATGGTACATGACTAAATAGGAATTGGTATAGTTGAAAATGTAATAAAAAAATTAGATGATGAGTATGATTTATATATAAAGGAAGAGAAATAAAAATATGTTTGTATGATATAAATAAACTGAAAGTGAATTGTAAATTTATAGAGACATAGTATATTGAATAATTGTTATACAATTTTATCATACATATAAAAAAATTAAAAAAAATTAAAAAATGCTGTAAGGAATTCATTGTTTCTAAGGAACATATAAAAAAATTTCTATACATATTCATTTATGATAAACAACAAGGTTTTAATTTTGAAATAATTTTTAGTTTCAATCAATTCTACAATTTTATTCATAACAAAATCCTTAATCCTCATTTGTTTAAATATATTTTAGGGATATTTGTTAAAATGATTCAACTTATTAATAAATAAATAAATTTTTTAACTGATAACATTACATATAAATCTATGTGGGGAAATATTTTTTGGGACTGTAGTAGTTGTTGTATCGGGGTACTATAGCAGTAGCACTATTCAGGCCCCAGGGCCATATATTTAGGACTATGGGGCATCAGGACTTCGGGACATTGGACCTCCAGTACATCATCTTATGAGGGGATTTCATTTAAGGATAAATTAGGTGGAAGGTGTGGTGATGTGACATAGGAGAACATTGTGATATGACAAGTGTAGCGTTGTGTGATGACATGTAGACTTTTTTGGGAAATCGGAAGCTTTGACAAGTGATAAGTGTGTTGACATCCATCTAGTATCCATCTAACTAAATGGTTTTTCAATATAGGATGGAGGTATTTCCTATCAAAATGTGACAGATGTGGCATGGTGTGATGGAGGCTATTATCACAATGCATAGGTTCATGTGTGGAAAAGATGGTGTGGTACATTATGACATGATTGTTGGTGGCACGACATGACAATGGGTATCGTGGTATGAATTCTATAGTTATGGAGTGATGAATACTGATTAGTTGGTCTTTAAATCTTATCTCTTAGGGAATCTAATCTATATTCATTTGGGCTTTTGTACCTTTATCATCTGAGCCTTTGGGCCATATAATACTTGGGGCATTTAGGTTATGTAAGGGTTCTCTATCAACATAATTAAAAAGTGGTTTCTTTGCTTAATAAAAAGGGTATTGCAACATGTTTCAATTATTTAAAATTATTTATCATAAGTTTCTAAAAGATAAAAAGATAAAAAAAAATATCTTATTTTCATTCAGTTCAGTTTATTTATTTTGAATCATGAAAAAAATGTATATGTTATAAAATATAATAAAAATTTAAATATAAATAATAACCCTGATTTCTCTTGTGTGTTTCATCCCCATCCCTCACATATTGTCATGGATTTTCACTAACCACCTCCTCCCCACATCAATCTTTGTTGCTACACTTTTCTCTACATGTTTGACCTATAGTAATGCACTTTATAGTTCCATATATCACGATCCTCATCCACTTTATCTACTCTACAACTCCCATCTCTTCATATTCCCTTCATTTGTATGCTTGTTTCTCCTCATTTGTCACCCTTCCATTTTCATGTGATTACTAGAGGAAAAATACCTCTCATGTTATCACCCCCACCTGATGTGACAAGGGGTTTGTGAAACGTGAATTTTATGATTGTGGCATGAAGAATTCTACTTAGTTGGTCCTTCAAGGTCATCTCTTGGGGCCTTTGAGCCATATTCCGTTGGGATTTCATGCCATCATCATTTGAGCCTTCGGGCTTTGTAATGCATGGTGATTTCAGGTTATGTAAGGGTTCCCCCACAAAAAAATTAAAAATTAGTTTCTTTCCTTAATAAAAATGGGACTGCACCATGTTTTTTTTACATATAGTTATTTATCATAAGTTTCTAAAGGTGAAAAATAATTTTTTTTTTCATTCAGGTCAGTTTAATTATTTTGAATCCTGAAACAAAAAACTCTACATTCCAAAATATAAACAAAAAAGAAAAATAAATATTAACCCTAATTTCTCTCTTGTATTTCCCTCCCAACCCTAGCATACTATTTCCACTTTGCATTCCCCACCTCCTCCCCACATTGATATGCATAGATTTCCATTTCTCTATGCGGTCAACCCACAGTTGTGTGTGTCTTATTTCCCTCTATCAGGTTCCTCATCCAATTTACCTACTTTTTAACTCTCATCCCCTCCCATCTCCTTCATTCTTCACACATATTTCTTATTGTTTGACCCCCTTCCATTGTCATGTGATTATCAAAGGTGAATGATTTCTCATGTTCCCATCCCCCCCCCCAATCCTTTTTTTGGTAGGTGTCTATGACTTTTCTATTATCAACAATAATATTATTGTTTTAATGTTGTTTTAATAGCATTTTAAACCAATCATAACTCTATAAGGTTATCAATACATGTTTTTATTATTTATAATTATTTATCATAATCTTAAAAAGTTGAAAAATAAAAAATATATTGTTTTCATTCAAATAAGTTTAATTATTTTTCATCATGAAACAATAATGTCAACAATCTAAAATAAAAAAATGTAAACATAAATAATAACTATAATCATTGTCTTGTGTTTCTCCCCTAACCCTTACACATTAGTGCTACTTTGTACTCCCCGCCTCCTCCCCACATCGATCTGCACTACTCCCCATTTCTCTATGCAGTCAACTCGTAGTTTCACATGTCATGGTTCTTTCTATCATGATTCTCATAAACTTTAACTATTATGAAACTATAATATCCTATTATCCCTTTTGTTCTAGATGTACATTTCTCTTTGTCCAGCACCCTTCCATTATCTTGTAGTTATCAAAGACAAAGGACCCCTCATGTTCCCATCCCCCGGCCTTTTTTGATAGGTTTCCATTACTTTTCTACAGTTAACAATAATATTATTGTTTTAATGTTGTTTTAATGTTGTTTTAAACCAATTCATCCACTATAAGGGGATTTCAACATGTTTTTATTATTTATAATTATTTATCATAAGTTTTAAAAAGTGAAAAGTAAAAAAATCATTTATTTTATTTTAGGTTTCTTTAGTTATTTTTCATCATAAAACAAAAAAGTATACATTCTAAAATCAAAAAAAATAGTGTAATCATAAATAATAACCCTAATCACTCTCTCATGTTTCCTCCCCAACCCTTACAGACTGACACCACTTTTCACTTATTGAAGTTAGTTCCCTAGAACTAACTTCTAAGTACTTGATTACATGTATTAATTATCTTAAATATTAATCAATTTTATTATCACATCATGATTGTTACTCTACATGAAATTTTTATGTGATAATGTCCAAAGAATATATGTTTCACTAAAAGGTCATAGAAGTTCCCCATTTTACTGAGAACTAGGAGGTTCTAGGATAGTATTATTGAATATATATTATATAACTGAATGATTTCATTTTATGGGACACAAATGATATATTATATTAGGGGTGAAGACTCATATGACATTAAGGAACCCTCTCATGGTGTACACCCTTGGTAATTTCTAGTGTAGTATATTATGAGAATGAGACCCGTTAATATAAAATCCATATTTACAAGTTTCATTGGGTGTTTATATATGTAGATGTGTGTATTTATCCTTATACTTTAATATTATAATTAATGGATACCATGAGTCATGTAATTTGATGTATTTATGAAAACCATAGTGAAATATGCTATCAGCAAAGTAGGATACATTGGGTATGTCACGAGTGATATTACATTAATGGAAAATGCAAGAAAGGATTTATCACTTCTATCCTTTTATGGAAGTTGATATCTTAGGAACTTTAATGGTAATGGAAATATCAGGATAAATCCATATCCATGGTGTTCTATGGGATAGTTCAATTTCAGAATGTTAAAGAAAGAAACATCAATCACATAGGTTGATGACACCAGTATGCAACATGTTTGATTCAAGATATCATGATAAATGGATTATATTACATGGTAATCATTCATAGGATGTTTTATATCATTGTGGCGTTAACCTCTTTCTCTATGGATTTATTAGTGTATTTCAAGATGCTAGACTTGGAATTTAGGTGGTTCTACATAATTACACTGAGAAATAGGCACAGAGGGTCATAAACTAGTTGTATCTACAATCTCAGTAAAATTCAGTATTGAATTTAAAAATTTATAATAAATAATATTTATCCATGTTTCGTTTGATTGCCAATATTTAATCATAGGTTATTTGAAAGAATGATTGAGTTAAATAATAATAATAAATATTTATTTTCAAGGTTTGGTGAGTATAATTTTTATTATATTTATTGATGAATATTGTAGTAATATTTATTAATTAAATAAATAGTCATTATTTAAGGATTGGTAAACATTAAGGAGGAAAAGAGGACCGAATTTAATGGTTTGATTGGAAATAATATAAATGATAATTATTTATTATTAGGCGATGAACATGTTAAGTGAATAATAATTATATTATTATTATGGAATGGGGTTCACTAAGAAATAAGGAATTTTAATAGGGTACATGTACCAATTTCAAAATGTAGACCTACCTTTATAAATATATAATTATGTCACTTTTATAAGAGACACTTGTTGTGCACAACAGATAGAGAAAATCTCTATCAAGACTAGGTGAGATTTCTAGAGACCTAAAAGTGTGATATTTCCTTATCTTCTATCAATCCTTTTAGAGATCATCAGGAGTTTTTCCTCCTTATAGAAGAATTCGACAGTGATCAACCATGAATGATGCAAGTTATTAGTATTAGTCATGTTATCACCCAATGATTACACAATGATGTTTAGAGATTTTAGTGCACATGTGGATCACCTCTAGATGGATTATGTACTTGGATACTTTAGTGAAATGATGGTAAAACAAGATCTAATCAATTGAATCATCAAAAAAGGAATAATTACAATTTTAAGTAATTCTAGATCTGAACATAAATTAATTAGAAATTACATGTAAAGATCCTCCTATTCTAGTTTAAACATTTAATCAAGTCAAGTAATATATGATTTTCATTGGTCGTGATTTCAATAATTATGTAAAGTAATTATTATTCATAAATTAAGACTAAAAAATTGAGTTTTTTATTCCATACAGGCGCTTACACTACATTTGAAACCGACAAGTGGTATCAAAGTGATCACATATTTAATTTATAGTTATTTATTGATATTTGATTATTTACATGTGTTTGGGATTTATTTTAATTCATATTGATTCACTATTGAAATTCAAACATCGTCTTCTATTACATTTCTTTATTCTCATTAACATAACCAATAAATAGTTAATATTAAAGTGAAGAAATATCTAAAAACACCATATAAAGATACCAATGGTTCTGTCTGGACAACATAAATGTACACAGATTATTCCCTAAAGCCACACATCGTATACTAGTGTATCTTGTTTATATCTCATGATAAAATCAAATTATTCCAAGGAAACCAGATTAGTGATCTGAAAAAAGTGGATCAATATATAGATCTGGATAGGTTGGCACATGGTTTGAAGAACCACATGTCGTGTAACATGGATAAATGGTGTTTCATACTTATGTATTTATAATAGAGAACATGGGGGGTCCAAGCTTGTCGTGTATCTGCTACACGATATGGGGACTAACAAGTCGTTCAACTTCGAGTTCACACATCATGTAGTAACACCACATCTCATTTACTTTGAACATGTTTGTGGTAAGGAAACACTATAATGACCCGTCCTAGTGGGGCTCGATTCATGACCCCGCCCCCCCAATACCTCCTCTAATAGGACAAGGGCTAGCGACTAGCACTGAGTAGGCATATCACTAATATGAGGGGCCTTATCCTAAGTACATGTACACAAGAAAACATCTCCAAGACTATAAAATGATAAAATGAAAAACAACTGAATAAACATGCATGAATGCATATAAATCCCACAACCAGAGTACGATAGGAAGTAAAGGAAAGTAAACAGGCCCAAATACAATCACACCAAAAAAGTTTGTAACACAAGTCCAACCAGAAAGAACACTGGGGATGCTATCAGAATATCACAGGAACACACCTCAGTCTGTCTGGTCTCACTAAGCACTATCTAGTCCTGGTCTATCAAGGACTCTGTCAAAAGGTCTGTTATATGCACAAGACACAACACGTGTAGGCAAAGGAAGAATCTGTAATTCTGAAAAATTCTAGGTTTTAAGACATGTCATCTAGGATCACATGTTGTGTGGGACCCCACTGTGTAGCGTTAGGGTTCCACAAAGAAGATAAACATCACATGGTGTGTGACAGTTATCACACAATGTGTAACCCTTTACAGGATCTTGGACATATACCCAGGGAGGTACACAGACATGGACATGGACACGGCCAGGAGTACATGGGCTTGGACACACCGTGTACTCAGGAACAAACACAAACATGGGTATGGACCGTGATACATGGGAAGGACCCGGTGCTAAAGGAATATTCCATGTACTAGTACATACCATGTACTTCCTCATAGAAGGCTTAAATCCCTCATCCCCTTAAAATTGGACGAGTTTCATTAGGGTTCATTCCCTTGATCCATTCCCTGAGGGTTTAGTATGGAATAACGTCTTATACCTAGAATGGTGATCCCTTAAAAGGGAATTTAGTCTTAGATGGAGTTTTTGGGATCCATCTATGAGGTGCAGAATGAGATCCACTATCATCATATTTTCCCTAGGTGGGGTTCTTGGAATCTTGGTGACTAAAATGATGAAAGTGTTGATCCCCTACTTAGTGGGTTAATCCATATTAGGTTGTTGGTATACCCCATAGCCTTGGGTGTGATCCCCTTCTATGTATCGTTCTCTTCAGACTTCTAGTGTGTACTTCTTATAGCGAGACTCGACGAGAATGAAATATTGTATGGATGCCATCAGTGTTATCTGACCCATGGAGTGTGTTCTCTCGAACAATTATTATGTGGAATCTTTGATTATGAATCCTATAATGACATTAAAGTTGTGATTTTACCTTGAGACTGCATTTCTACGTTGATTATATCTAGATATTCTTGTTATTTGTGTTATTTACATATACCTGTGATGAGATAATTATTATTCTTGATGTTATATGCTTAGTTATTTTGGGGGTGTCCTACTGGGTATTTTTATACTCACACGTGCATGGGTTTTGTCTGCACATGTCGTGTCTTATGCAGACGATCGACCTTTTGACAGAGTCCTAGAGGGACCAGGACGAGGTAGAGCTTAGTGAGTCAGATAGACTGAGGTGTGTTACTACAGTTGCCTCGTTGATAGTCCTCACCCACTTTATAGTTTAGACTTGTTTTAGTTTCTTGGTGGTGAAATTGTATTTGGCCCTTTTTCTTTCCAGTACTTGTTGCCGTAACCTGATAGTGAGATTTTAGATGTATGAATGCATGGTTATCATTTGTTTTACATTTAAGCATAGTATGGGCATAGAGATGTGTGAGTGTGTATAGTTACATTAGGCTAAGGCCTCCCATGTGTGTGATATTTCTACTCAGTGATTGTCGTCAGCCACTGGCCTATTAGAGGTAGGCTTGGGGTAGTTGTGGTATAGGCCCCATTGGGACAGGGTGTGACATTGTAATTAAAAACAATTAATTAAAAATTAGTAATTAATTAATAATTTATAATTTAATAATTTAATATTTATTATTAACATTTAGTAACTAAATAATAATTTTAAATATTTATGCAACTAGTGTTGTGGCTAAGTGGTACTCGGTTTCATCCCCCTTACATCAGGAAACTGCGGTTCTATTCTCAGTTGCAATCGATTCCCATGGAGATTGCGAATTGGTGGTTTCTAGTGTCGTGATAAGGCCAAGATGGACGGTGGTGGGAAACTGGCAGTGATGTGATGATGGAGGTTGGTGGACCATGTGGAAGGTGAAGGGATCGAGTGAGCGTAGGAGGGCTGGTGGTTGGTGGCTAGTGGTGATGCGAAGATGAGTGTTGGTGGGCTATGAGGAGACGATGGGGATCGAGTGGGAATAGGAGGGCCAGCGGTTGACAACATTAGTTGATCAGGCATGGTCATAATAGAAGGTAGATTGCTAGAATAACGATGGTTTTTTGGGGAAAAAAGTCATAATGGCAGGTAGATGGACCGACGATAGGTGTCAGACGCAAGATGATGTATTGATTAAGGCATGAATATGGGTGACAGGTAGGTGTTTAAGACTACGACCATGGGTCCTTGAAACCATGTATTTCAACCTATGAGGTAGGAGCCTTAGGTTCAGTTCATTAGGCCTTGGTGCTCTTGGGACTACGGGCCATGTAATGATTTCCCCTTTAATTGTATAAAAAAGGACTTTTCCCTTAATAAAAAAAGAGATGTTATCCCCTAACTTTTTAAATACTAATAATAATAATTTTAAATATTTATTAGTATTTGATTAATAAAAGTATTAATATTAATTAATTAATTAGTTAATTGGTAATAAATATTATTAATAAGTAATTAAATATTATTTATTTTCTAATTAATAAATAAATATTAACTATTAATAATTAATTAGTTATTTATTAATATTTATGTTAATATTATTAATATTAATTATCCAATTATTAATATTTAATGGTGAATAATAATAATTAATTACTATTTAGTTATTATTATTATTTTTTATTTGTAATTAATTAGTAATTAATATTTATTATTAATTAATTACTAATTATGTGGTTGACGGGCTGGTGATTAAACCTACGAGTCATGGTTCCTTGTGACTGTGTATTTGGACCTACGGGTCATGGGCCTAAGGGTCATTTCATTAGGTCTTGTTCCCCTGGGCCCACAGGCCACGTAATGGGTTCCTCTCTACCGAGATAAAAAAGAGGGCTTTGTTTCTTTAATAAAAAAGGAGGCATTTTTTCCTATTTGTTTTAAAAATATATATATTGTTTAAAATATTTATTAGTAATTATTTAATAATATTTATTAATATCAATTAATTAATTAATAATTAATTAGTTAATTGATAATAAATATTATAAATAATTTATTTTATTTTATTTTATCACTAATTAATCAATGCATATTAACTATTAATAATTAATTAGTAATTAATTAGTTATTCATTAAGCGGGTCTCCCGATCAATGGTGGAAGGCGGTCTGGAAACTGCAAAAGTCGATATGCATAATGATCTGGTGAAGTTCTTCATTAGGGATAATGTTAAAGTGCATATTGTTCTTGGGGATGTTAAGGTTGGAAAAAAGGGGGATATGCCCACTATTGCACCAGAGGGCTCTAGAGTGCCATATTTGGTTGAAGAGTCTAAGAGTGATAAAGAAAATTCAGGGCAGCCTCCAATCTGGAGGAGAGGATGATATCTGGTGAATTGGGGTAGACCTCATAGTATAGGTACTCAACATAAAAAACATTGAATGTTCTTGTTGCGCAAATGTGGTAACTAACTCTTAAGAGATCTTGTCTGTCTTTGGTTGGCAATGTCTTGTGCCACCTTTTGAGCCTTCATCCCATGTATTTGTGTGTGTGTGTTTTCCATTTTTAATAAAATTTGCAGGGTCATGGATTTAGGCTACCAAATCCACAATCTAAACCGGCTTGGGTATTAATTAATTATTTAGTTACTAATTAATTAATAAGTATTAAACAATTACTAATAAATATTAAAAAATATTATTTAGTTTCTATTTATTAAAAATTGTTATTATTTAATTACTAATTAATTAATAACAATTCATTATTAATAAACTTAGTAAAACTAACTACTAATTATTATTATTAATTACTAATAAATTATAATTAAATAATAATTAGTAATTAAATAATTTAATAATTATTATTATTAATTGTTATTTAGTTTATAATTATTAAAAATAATTATTATTTAATTAATAATTAATCAATAATTATTAATTATTAAAAAATTAATAAAAATAATATATTATTTATCATTAATAATTATTAATGAATTGTAATTAATTACTGATAATAAATAAATATTAGTAAATAATTAAATACTATTAATTATTAATAAACTAAATAAAAATAAATACTAATTATTAATAATAATTATTAGTGAATTTTAATTAATTAATAAAAAAAATTAGTAGTTAATTAATAAATATAAATTATTTAATTCCTTATTAAAAGTCAATTAATTAATAATTAATAATTAATTATTAATAATTAATAACTAAAAATTAGTAATGATTATTTAATTAATTAATAATGTTTTAATAATAATCAATTAATAATTAGTAATTTCATATTTTAATTTTTATTATTAATATTTAGTAACTAAATAATAATTTTAAATATTTATTAGTAATTTTTTAATAATTATTATTAATATTTATTTATCAATAAATAATTAATCGGTTAATTAGTAATACATATTATTAATAAGTAATTAAATACTATTTAATTATTAATTAATTAATAAATATTAACTACTAATATTTACTAAGACGACTTAGCCATGGATGTTAAAACCCAAACCCATGGCTCTAAAAATTTATTAAAAAAGTAAACATACAAGGGAAAGATGGAGGCACAAGTTCAAGTATAACACACACACTAGGATAACAACATTGGAAATTATTCCACACTGGTCAAAAGAAAGTAAAGGAGCATTCATCTCTTTTTATGTCGGTTGGCCTGACTTCGAGATCTCCCCCCCCCCCCCAATTAGCCAGGTTTCACCCTCTCCTCCATTAGGGGATCTATTGTGAGATGAGTTCTTCATCCACTAAAACCTCATCTATTATAATTAAGAAAACTTCCTCCTACACTGGTTTATCAGATGGCAGATCCTTCTTAGGATGGTTAGTTTTATCGTCCTCTTTAGAAGATGAATTATCACCCCGCTTAGATGGGCGAGGTAGAACCTTCAAGTCCAGGGTCCTTCCCTTTGGAGAAGTAGGAGTTCCCCTACTACTGGAGACGTGGTAGGGAGAACAAACATCTCTTGATTACCACAATCATGAGTCTTTCCCTATATATCAGCAGACTAATTACATACAGGTTCATATTTATTCATTAGAGGAGAATTCTTTTAGTTTCTACATCCGACATTTTCAAGTTTTTTAAGATAAAGTAAGTAAAATTTAAGGGTATTTACAGAATCCAACATAAAGAAGAAGTTAATATCTTACTGATGGGAAAGAATCAAAAAAATTATCATTTCCATGGACTTCCCTTGGGGCATCATCCCTACGAGTCTCATTTGTTGTATCATTCCCAGAGGATCTTAATATTTATTAATATTAATTAGTTAATTATTAATATTTAATAGTAAATATTAATAGTCAATTTTTATTATTATTATTTATTATTAAATAATTAGTAGTTAATATTTATTATTAATTAATTAATAATTAATAATAATATATTATTAATTCTATGCAAGAAAGAAGGAAGTTGAATCCCACATTGGAAATCCATAAATATTTCTAGGATATCCCCCTTATAAAAAGGATCCATTGTGAGAGATTTTATCATAATTTCATATTAATTTCATTGTAGTAATAATCAATATTTAATTACAGTAAAATTATGCTAAAAAAATTATTTATATATTTATATATATAAACAAAATAAAAATAAAAAATATTTTTTTTTAGTTGAGTCCAAAAGCGTCAGGTGCTCCAATGCCCTTGGCTCTTACCCAAGACTAAAGGTTTTGAAGCCCGTAATATATGTGGCTCTACCAAATAAGACCAAAGGAGTGAGGGGTCTTGATGCATTTGTGGCTTACTTTTCAAAAAAAAATTAACCAAGACTTATTTTCGATTTTTTTCAGAAAAAACTACAAAAAAACCCACATTTTTGTTTCATAATGAAAAATAACTAAACCAACCTGAATGAAAATAAGATATTTTTTTATTTTTCACCTTTTAAAACATATGATAAATAATCCTAAACAATAAAAACATGTTTTTATCTCTTTATATAATTCATATTGGTTTAGAAAAATATTAAAACAATAGTAAAACAATAATATTATTATTGAGCACAGAAAAGGAATGAACACCTACCAAAAAAAGGCTGGGGGATGGGAACACAATAATGTTGTATCTGTCTCTCTCTCATAGTGTTTTAATGATCACAAATACTCACCTATATATTTAATGTATTCTTTTAATTGAGTTTCAGTGTTTATATTGAATATCAAATGATGGAATCTTGAGGATCTTGGATATCTCTTTAAAGTATTTAAAGCTTCCTTGAAGATATTTTTGAAGTCTTAATGGATTTTTTAAAGTTGTGAAAGGATGTTGGAAGAACCTTTGATGGTGTTTTATGGAATTTGGAAATCCCTAGGGGTGTTATTATTATAGCAGGCAGCACTAGCTAGCCAGTGCAGTGCCGCTAGATAGCTGATAGCATGGACAAAATGCTCTTGACCAACAAGAGTCCACCAACCACCTGGTGGTGGCGCACCGATAGGCAGATGGGAGTTTTCCAGAAGCATTTTCTATCAAGTATATCACTAACTACCCTATTAAGTCTATTGGGTAGCTGATGGCATTGAAACTAACTCTTCGAGGAAGCATTTAATGTGGTCAAAGTGGCCATTAAGGCGGTCCACTTCATCTTCAATGAACCTATGGGATTCCAGAATATTCCTAAACCTTTTAAGCCTATAAACATAGGATCAATAAAGCTTTTATATAATCAATTGACTTGTATAACAACTCTCTAATCGAATTGATGTTGAATCACTAGAATTATCTAAGCCCTCCCCTCAAAGAAACAACCTTATTTTCTCAATCTCAAAGGCTCTCACCATAGTCTCTATCTCTACCACCCTTTATCAAAATGTATCCATCCTTCAAGAGAGATAGAAGATTAACTTTTTGAGAGATTTTCACCAAGAAAATCATCTCTTCTCATATCATATTATCAAGGTTATCACAACCATTAAGTGAGGGACATGGTTCTTGGGTTTGTATTAAAACTAAGGGAAGATTGTTCTTTGGTCTCTACTAAAACCAAGGGATGTGGTTCTTGGATTTCCATTAAAACCAAAGTATGTGGTTATTGGATTTATATTAAAACCAAGGTAAGGTATTAATAAAACACATCTCTCTAATTAAGTTGTGGAAACTTAGGGTCTCTTTATGTTCTATTATCGAACCCCATATCATTTGTGTTTGTTCTCTCATTATATTTTCATATTGTATCATCCAAATCTTGATATGTATAAAGTGAATAAATATGATATGTATTCTTACCACTATGATTAAACTATTAATTAAATTTGATATAATCTTTAACACATATCAAATTTATTACTTTATTATTTCATTATATTGAAATCATTTTATTTTTAATTTTTTGTTTGATTTTATCACTTTATTTTTAAAATGAAATCCACCCCTCCTCTTAGAATATAATCATACCAACATTTGGTATTAAATGGGATCTTTTTATTTATTTCAAAAATCCTAGTTCTTTAAAAAAAATTGATTTTAAAAATATTTATTTATTTCAAAGTATGATTTTATGATGGTATCTTCCTCTTATATTCATGATGCTTTCTTTGATGGAATAGATTATTCTTATTAGAAAAACTGAATGTCTACCTTTCTTAGCAATATCAGTTATCTTGTCTAAAAAATTTTCATGCATGAAAATATATCTACTAAAGAACCAGTGGATAAATAGACTCCTCAAGATATTTCAATTATTAAATTAATTAAAAGGACATTAATTCACTCCATTGCAGGCTTGACCAAAATGAATTTAACCATATATATTCTTTCAAAATGTATCATGAAATATGGAAGCTTTTAGAAGTCACACATAAAGGAACAAACAAAGTTAAATACACTAGATTGAATATGTATTGTAAATATTTTTAAATTTTATCTATACATCAAAATAAATCTATTACTATCATGTTTACATGGTTTTCTAACATTTATAATGGTATAAAATATCTTAGTGATGATTTTTCTATAGAAATTCTCATAAAGAAAAACCTATGGGTTTTACCTTGCTCCTGGTCTCTCAAAGTGTTGATAATACAATAATCCAAGGATATAAAGAAAATGGTGGTTGAAGAACTCTTTATATCACTCATGACATACGAAATCACCATGAAATGCCAATAAGTAAAGGAAGAAATGGAAGCCAAGGAAACCAAGAAGAATCTAAATTTTAAGGCAATAAAATATGATGACTCTTCTAAAAGTGACTCCAATGATGAAGGTAAACTTGAACAAGTTGTCAAAAAACTGAACAAATTTTAAATAATAATAAATTATCTCGACATGTCAAAAAGAAAAAAGAAAATTTAAGTGCTTGTTGTGATGTGATCCAATTTCAAAAAGAAGGTTCATATCAAACTGGATTACCCCTTCAACAAAATAAACAAGTGAGGTAAGAAAGATCATAAAGTATTAACTTGGTGTGTTAGAAAGTATTATATTTTAACATATGAATCAATCCAATAAACTCTTAAATGCCTCATAGATCATAATGATTTAGGTGAGGAGGTTAGATCTTACTATCCTTCTCATTCTGCTTATTCATCTCCTCAATCCTCTTATTCTTACTCTTCTTCTTCAATTCCCCTAAGATATAAACACCTAGAATATGCATGTTATCAAATTGAAAATTTGTTTCATGAAATTTTTTATTTATAAAAAGATCTCATAGAAAAATACAAAGAATTTTCTAATGAGAAAAATCAAGTTTTAAATGAAAAATATATTCTTTTAAAAAAAATATGACCTGGTTTGGAAATTTAAAAATCAACTGGATGTTGAAGTTTTCAAATATAAAATCAAGGATCTCAAAATCTCTCTTTAAAAATTCAATCAAGGTGAAAAAAATATTAATGTGAGCCTGGGTTCTCAATGTGTTAAAAGGAATAATTATGGCTTTGGTTCTTCAAATGAAACAATCTCTTCGATAAATAAAACTTTTGTAAAAGGTGTTTCTCAAAATAAGTTTTTTAATTATTTTAAAAAAATTGGGATTTTAATTTATGAGTGTGATTGTAAAAACTCTAGATATATAATACCTAAGTCTATCCATCTTTATTTTAGACTTTTATCTCGTTTAAAATCTCATATCAAACAAGTTTGGGTTCCTAAATCCATATTAGTCAATCTTAGTGGACCCAAAATTATTTCACCATCATAATGTTTATTATCTCACAAAAATAGACCATCAAGGGCACCATGTAGAACCCTAAATATTTAGAATACAATTCTCTATAGCTTTCCTAATATACAACACTGAGCTTTAAGTTAACCATGATATATTATTAAAAATATTATTATTTAATGTAACAGTTATCGCCTAACCATTGGATTGATAGGTATGAATAGGGTTAACCAAATTTTAATAAAATATATAATGGTTTGATATAATGTATTTATTAATAATAAATAAGTAAAAAAATTCAATAAAGTCATTTAATACTTCAAAAACATTTTTTCTTAAAAAATACTTTTTATTTCCTTTTGTGTGTGGAAATTATAATTAATTTATACCTTTTATATAAATTTTATTTTAGGAAATTAATATCATTTTTGAAATAATTATATCAAAATTATTTTAGGGTGATTTTTTTGTAATTTTCTAAAAAAGTTAATTTGTGGTTGAATAGTGAAAATATTGATTTTTAAAGAAAAATTTATTTTCTTTTATTTTATATTATTTTAAAAGATTAATTTTGATTTTGATTGGTTTTAAAATTTTATTTGTTTCTTTTTGTTAAAAATAATTCAATTTATACCTTTTGGATCAATATTATACTTGATCTTGGTATAAAAATACTTTTATACTTAAAAAGGCATTATTAGAAAATTATTTTCCGTCGCACTTTGTGGGATTATTATAAAATAAATTTATGACATTTATAGAGATTAAATTTGGTCAAATGGTTAACGTATTTGGCCTTAGTAGGTTTAAATTTGGTAAATAGGTGTCTTTTATTTCTGGTCACTATGAATACTAACTACGGTGAATATTTGTCACCTTGGTAAGGGTAAAATGGGAAGAAAAAAATGGTTAAAACAATGAAATAAGGTTTAAAAATCAACCTAAAACTTGAACAATTTTTATTTTATGGGAAAACTTTGACCATATCCATCATAAATTCGAATATATGACATTTTGGTGTCATTTTCCCTTGATAATGACGTTTATATTAATTTTTTAACATGTTTGGGCAAAGCCATTTTTTGTTAAACCAAATAAAAAACTCTTTTATACTAGTTTAGGGGAACCAATTACATAGTATTGAAGGCCCTGGCCTATCAGTACACTTGGTGGACCATGGGACCCCCCCCCACACACACACAGACACACACAGATATATATAAGCTTGCAACCCAAGCCATCACTGTCGTGGAGGTCGTCCAACTTTGGTCGTCATCGCACAAAATCCATCACCATCGCTCACCTCTATGGAGGTCATTTTCTTATTTTCACTACCTAATTCCTATCCTCACTATATACTACCATCATGTAATCTAAACAAACTAACCTCAGGTTGTAAACTCCCAATGACGAATCATGCCAACCGTCCCTCGTCATTGCCCATAGTGAACACTTGCCTACATCCATCGAGCAGTGACACACTACCAAGAAGTAACCATAAAATGGTCCTAGGGGGTCAAACACAGGACCCATGAAGAAATTATGTCATAGGAAGGTGTTGGTCACCACTTTACTAGCACCCCATTAGCACATTTATATTAATTTAATTAAAGAAAATTCCAAAATTTCACCCTTTTGACTTTAAAATATCTAAATTTTGTACATAAGGATAAAAAGTGGATAAGTTTTGTTATAAATGTTTATTTGAATTATGAATTATTTTTTATCATATTAATTTTTTTAAATTTTTAGTGATGAAATAATTACCTTAAATGCTTACACAATGCCGACACAATTCTTGCACAAGCATTATAAAAATCATGTAAATTATATTAAAAACTCTAAAAGGAATTTTTTTGGGTGAGTTATAGTACCTCAAGAATTTTATAAATGAATATAATTTATTAGGGATGTCTTCCACACCCTTTATATCCCTCCCAGTAGTATCTGGAACACCACCTCCTAATTTAATAGGTTCAACATGTGATGACCCTACAATGAGGGAACATGTGGCCACTCCTTTTACTTTACGATGATATTGGAGGGTGATGATTATATGTAAAAAAATTATGTGAATAAATTAATTGCACTTTTTTATATTAATAACCTATTTTTTATAAAATATGGAAGTAATTTTACAACCAATAAAAATATTAATAGTTTAGTTGTATGGAATATGAATGTATTTAAGATAGTTATCCCCATTAATTCTTATAGGGTCCCAACAGATGATGTTGCAAGAATATTTGGCCTGATTATAGGCATGTTGGCTGCTGTTTTGGTGACCCTTCTTGTTAAATATTTTTATTAGAGTCATATGCCTCAATCTTGGAAGAATTAAGTATTTTATTCCTATATAAATATAATTTTAATACATAATGAATCAATTGAATGTCATTATTTAAATAAATTTTAATATTTAAAAAATGAATCTCTTTATACAAATGTTATTCCACTTTACCATAACTCATTTTATTGCACGGAAGTAGATGTTGAAAATTTTGGTATGGAAAGATTTCAAATAGATATAATGGAATAGATTCAATGATACATCATTTACCACTCATTAGTAGTATGATAACGTACCTGAAGGGGTACCTAAAGAGTGCTGGAAAGTGTTTGTTGATAGTCATCGCTTTGATAAGTACATGGTATTGAAGAATATATTATTATATTAATCTTATATAACATATATACATGCATATAAAAAGGATATGACATTGCATACAATACTATTAAATTACCTGTTATTTATTTCAGAAAGTTTTAAGAAAAAATCAATCAAGTTGAGTGAAACAAATCACCCCCACACTATCAATTCATAGAATTTTCCAAGAAATATACCCACAATGGTAATATTTTCTTTAGTTCAGATATTTATAATATAATATTATCTACTGAATATATTAAATTTTTTATTTATATCTATTTAATATAAATAAAGAATTTAGGTAACAAAGTCTCCTAGACAAAACTTTGGTCGATGTTCATATGAAATCCAATGAGAGTTATACGAATGATCCTACCAAATAAGTTGGGGTATGAATTACTTTTTCATTTTAATGGTTTACACAATAATCTTCAATACTATAATAACTTATGAAACCAAATATATCTATGAAAATTTTCATTTATGATCATCAAACAACAGTTATTCAAAAATATATGTTATATTTTATAAAAAAACTTTATTCTCGGAAATATGACCCCTCTCTCTTAGGCTCACACTTTATTTTTAGTTGTCACTTTGTTAATATGTATTACTTTAAATTTGTCTGATATTTTATTGATAGTTAAAAATAAAAAACTATGGGATTCCAATCCCATGCAGTCGTTCTCGGTCTCCTAGGATAATCTTGTTGGTCAGGTCCTTGGTAAGGAACATCTTAGTCATGTATTTGGGATAGGTTTGGGTCCATTATCATCTAAATCCCTTGAAAGTTCATTGAAGATTGCATCAACATCTACTCTAGGTTTTAGTTACTCCCTACCTCTAGATGATTAAAAGCAGTTTCTTGTAATGAAAAACATAATTGGACAATAGGGGAGAACAATCCAAAAATAGGGGACTCATATACAGTTAGAGGATGTGAATTTCATTTCTCTATAAAAATCATTAGTTGAATTATATCAAAAGATGATTGGATGTGTCCCCAGTGACATTGCGTCAATGGATGGTTCAAGTAGCGGGTAAATCACACAATTTCAAAATCATTTAGTAAACAAAATTTTTTTGGTTTTACGTTGAAATTTAAATTTAAATCACTATTTAATTTTCAGTAAAATTTTTATAGAGGTGTCAGGAGAAGGGAGTGGTGATAGATATAGAGATGGAGACAATATTAGTACATTTGGTAGTGATGGGTCTTGAATTTGGATTTAGTTGTGGTGTTGTGTAACTAAACTCATTATAGATGTTCATAACTTAAAGGTTTGTTTGTATAGTTGATGGGAGGGTGGAGATTATTGGTATCAATATTGGTAAGGTGGTATAACATGATTTTATTAATTCCCAAATCTATATAGTACTTTTGAAGGTTTTAATTATCCTTGAAAACACTTCTAAAATTTTCTTTCCCGGTAGGATTCTATAAAACTCTCAGTTTCCTGTACTTCAACACATTGGTTAATATAAGGTTTGGGAGAGGAATATATAACACATACCCTTGTTGGTGCTTTTTATTCACTAGATAGTCTTTGAAACAACCACTCTTCTTCTTATTAATTGATAAATGAAAGAATCCATGATTGTTTCATCAATCACCCTAGGTTGAAATATATTTTGAGGTTTTATCTAGGAATTATCACTTATTTGTTATCCCTCATTATTATTTGTGTGAATAGGTATCAATGACACCTAAATAGTAAACTCCTCCTAAATCACTTAGGAAAATCCCAATCTGGTTTTTTTGTTCCTAAGCAATTAAAGAAAATACCACTACCTTCACACACATTCCAGCAATCACTAGACATTCATGAATCATCCAAGCCTATTTCATTATATATAAACTACACCATGTAGAGGGAGAGTTTAAATCATCAAATGAGGTAGAAGAATATGATCATGTATAATGATTCAAACATAATCACATTTAAACCACTAATTCTTTCATTTAATAGTGAAATAAATCAAAAAAAGATTTTATTCATTAAATTTTCTAATCAATCATTAAAATTAGATCACATTTCATACCTTGATTACACCTCCTTCCTATGTGTGTGAATAGGTTTTTACCCCTCTATTCAATTACCAAAGTTTTTCTTCTCTCCTTATCTTCTTCTTCAATGTCTATCCACTCTTCTTTACCTATTTAGCCATGGTGGCCAAATATAAACTTAGTGTTGTATTAATCATGGGGATTTTTGTTTCATAGTATTCTGAAGGTTCTCTTTAGACCTAAATCTTTATTATTCAAAAAATTTAGGGTTATCTCATTGTTAATAGGTAAGTTATTCTTTTTAATCCCATTTTATTAACATACTTATGGTTATTACACTTTAAAAGTATAACTTCTTCTAAGTTATTACCCATATCAATTGTCATTTAAAGGATTATAAATTATTTTTTTGGGTTCTTTAATTTTGTGTTTGATAAATTTGGGACTTCAATTTTATTTAAGTTTTATATTTATAAAATTTCATTTCATGTTCAAAAGGTGTTTGTGTAAATTATTTCAGACTTGTGTTAGTTCAAACGGATTTCTATAGGATGTTTTAAAAGATATATGATTTTTAGGAAAGGGATTTCATTGGTTTTTATTGTGTTGTGATCTATAAATGTTTATTCAGTGAGGTGTAAATCATTATTTTTCATTTTTCCTTACTTCTTATATATATTTTTTCATTACATGACATTATTTACATAATTTTTGAAGTTGGATAATTGGTAGAGGTGATTATTGGAATGATATTTGACTTGTTTAACATGGGAAACTTTAGTGGTTATATGTGTAATATCTAAGAGTACTACATTGGCCTATATTATGCACTGGATAGTGCATCCTAGTATAGTTCATGCCTTAGCTAGTGGTCTTCCACCCAATGTGGCCAATGAGGGTAATTCAGGATCCATAATTGTTAGGATCATATCATAGGCTAATGTGTGATCCACATTTAGTGAGGTCCTATGTTATCCCATTCGGATCGAGGTTGATATCCCATGTTGTGTAATATTCATTTCATGGTTTACTTAATACCTTAGTTCACCTTAATATATATTCCATATATATATTTTATTTGGGTTTTACACACATGTTCCATACTTATGTTTATTTTTAAGGTAGTTTGTTTTTATAAAGTAAAATCACATGTGATTGGTTTTTCATATTTATATAAAGTGAAAATTAAATTTCTAATTTCCTTTCAAACTGGTGCTAGGGGTTTTGATTATAAAATAATCTACATATATCTCATTATGTTTATGTTTCTGCTTATATTTTTTTCAGTTGTTTGGTTTTTTTGTGGGTTTTATCTTATGCATTTTTTTAATAGCAATATATAGTGGCAGTTAAAAATGCTGCTATATATGGTAAAAATATTTTTTGTGGTAGTTTAAACCTCCATGATATCAGATAGAATATATAGATACTATTTAAACCACAATTATATATTAATAATTATACTAGTGGTTTAAACCACTATTAAACCTTTGACACTTTTGATAGCTAAAAACCACCACAAAAAATAAAAATAACCACCAATAAATAGCATTTCATGACACTTCTCAGAAACTACATCTAAATGGGTTAAAACGACATGAGATGATTCTTGATGCCAAATTTTCATTAGTTTACAAAAACATTCATGTAACAATTTGGTGGCAGTTTAAATGGCTGCCAAACAAAAAAACCCACCTCTAGTACCCTAATTTTTCATAGTGTGTGGAGTAAAAAGTGGCTCTAGTGTGTGAGGATTCTCAAGGAAACATAATAGAGAGATTGGGGTTATTATTTATGTTTACATTTTTGTATTTATTTTGTAACATAGACATTTTTTCATGATAAAAAATAACTAAATCAACTTGAATCAAATAAAGAGATTTTTCATTTTTAACCTTTTTAAAATTATGATAAATAATTCTAAAAAAATCATGATTTTATCCCATTATAGTGGTATGATTGGTTTAAAATAATATTAAAATGACATTAAAACAATAAGATCATTATTGAGTATAGAGAAAGAGTATACACCTATCAAAAAAAGGATGGGGGATGGGAACATAAGAAGTCCTTCACCTATATTAATCACATGATAGTGGAAGGGTTCCAAATGAGGAGAAACATGTGTGTTGAACTAAGGGGATAGGAGGAGATTATATTTGTTGATTGGATAAAGTGGATGAGTATCGTGATAGAAGAACCTAAGGTGTGTGTAACTGTATATTGACTGTGCAGAGAAATGGGGAGCAGTGCAGATCAGTGTGGGAGAGGGTGGGGAGTGAAAATTAGTTCTAATTTGTGAGGGTTGGGGTGGAAACATTAGAGAGCGATTAGGGTTATTATTTATGTTTATATATATTTTTATTCTGGAACACACATTTTTGTTTCATTATGAAAAATACTAAACTGGATTGAATGAAAATAAGAGATTTTTTATTTTTCAGCTTTTAAAACTTATGATAAATAATTATAAATAATTGAAACATAATATTATCCCCTTTTTATTATGTAAAGAAACAACTTTTTAATTGTGTTGAGATGGAACCCTTATATAATCTGAAGTTCCCAAGCATTATCTGGCCCAAAAGATCAGATGATAATGGCCCAAAATCCCAAATGAATATGGATCAAAGGCCTCAATAGATGACTTTGAAGGAACAATTGAGAAAAATTCATCACTCTATAATTATATACTTCATGTCACACCACCTCCTTGTCATTTCGGGGGTTTGGGAACATGAGTGATCCTTTGCATCTGGTAATTATGTGAGAATGGAAGGGTGTTGAATGAGGAGAAATGTGTTTGTAGAGTGAAGGGGATAGGAGGATATAAGAGTTACACTATAAGTAAAGTGGGTGAGGATCATGAAAAAAGGAACTATGACATGCGCAATTATAGGCCGACCACATAAAAAATTGGGGAGTAGTACAGATCAATGTGGGGAGGAGTTGGGGAGTGTTGTAGGTTTCAGGAACAGTATAAGCACCTGTATGTAATGACCAACTCAAAATTTTTAGTATTAATTTATGAATAATAATTGATGTATATAAATATCGATGTCATAACCAATGAAAATCATAGATTACTTGACTTGATTAAATACTAAAACCATAAGAGGGGGATCTTATCCTATAATTTATAATGAATTTATGTATAGATCTAGAATTACCTGAACTTTTAATTATTCCTTTGTTGATGATTTATCTTATTTGATCTAGTTGTACCAACATTACATTTCCATATCCAAGTGCATAATCCCTCTAGCTGTGATCCAAACGTGCACTACAATCTCTGAATATCATCATAGAAACACTGGGTGCTAGCAAAACTATTCTTGATCACTTACATCATTCATGGTTGATCGCAACAGAATTCCTCTATGAGGATGAAGAATTATTAATGATATCTCGATGGATTGATTGAATATGAGTTTATAGAACACTTTTAGATCTATATAACCCTCTCTAGGGATTGAGAGGGATTCTCTCTATCTTTTGTGCAACATTAAGCACCTCTTAAGAAATTGATATAATTAGATATTTATAAAGGTAGGTCTAGGGTTTGCAATTGGCACATAATCCCCATTCTAGTTTCTTATTTATTAGTGAACCCCATGTCTTAATAATAATATAATTATTATTCAATTGACATGTGTATCACCTAATAATAAATAAATATCATTTATATAATTTATAATCAGACCATTAAACTCGGTTCACTTTTTCTCCTTGACATTTATGAGTCCTTAAATAATGGTTATTCATTTAAAAAATAAGTATCACTACATTATTCATAGATAAATATAATAAATATCATATTCACCAAACCGTGCATATAAATATTTTTTAAATATTATTTAACTCACTTATTATTTCGAATAACTTGTGATTAAATATTAGAAATCAACCAAAACCCAAATAAATATTATTTATTATAACTTGTTAAATTTAATACTAAATTTAACTAAGATTGAGGATACACTTAGTGTGTGACCTTATAGTCCTCTTTCTCAGTGGCATTAGTTAGAACCTCCTAAAGCCCAAGGTTAGCATATATAAACACAACCAATACATTCATAAAGAAATAGGTTAATGTCATAATTACACACAACCTCCTAAAACTTCTTACTCTGTAATATAATCACTTTACCATGATATCTCAAATAAAGCTAGTTGCATACAGGTGTCCTCAACCTATGTGCTTGATGTATCTTTCTTTGACTTTCTGAAATCGAACTCACCCACAAAACACCATGACCATGGATTTATTTATAAAATTTTATTCCTATCAAAGGACTTCAGATATCAAATTCCATCAAAGGAAAATAGATATAAATCTTTTCTCATATTATCTATTAATACGATTTTACTCGTGACACATCCAATGTATCCCACCTCACTTTGATAATATGTTGTCATAGTTTTCATTAATAAATCAAATCATGCAACTCATTGTATCCATTAATGATAATTTTAAAGTCTAAGGATCAATACACACATCCACAAAAAGGATCACCCAATGACACATGTAAATGTGTATTTCCTGTTGGTGGGTCTCATTCTAATAATATCATGCATTGGAAATTACCAAGGGCATACAATATGAGAGGGTTACTTAAATCCCTTTGAGTCTCTACCCCTGATATCCTTTATCGTCTATGTGCCATCAAATTATATCATCCAAATATAGAAAATATATTCAAGAATATTATTGTAGCACCTCTTGGTTCTCATCATAGACAAGAACTACTGTGGAATTTCATTGTGACATATATTCTTAGGAAATTATCACATACAAATTTCATGAAGATGAACACTCATGACATGATATGAAACTTCATTAATATTTAAGATAATGAATACATGTAATCAATTAATTGGAATTTTATTATAGGGAACCAACCTCAATATACTCTCACATTCACATGAACCAAATTTTAATAACCTTTAGTCGACTAGGGATCTAATCTATGTATAATAAAATACACGGTGTGTAGTAAGGGTCACATGTCGTGTCCCTTGAACCTGGGTCATACTCTTGTAAACGGACCATGTATCAAGCCTTGTTCGTGTAAAATAACACGATGTCTAGGTTTCCCATGTAGTCTACCTGTTTTCTAGTACATGAATTATCCCATGTACCCCTCCTCATGTACCATTACACGACTTAGTCTATATACTTGGTCCAGGCCATGTCTTTGTAGGGGAGTGCACGGTGTGTAGGATGCCCATGTACTCCACCCTATGTTAATATACCCTCCGAGGTACATTTCAAGTTCACTAGTGAGAGACCATAGGTCGTGTCATATGTTCACACGTGATATGATACTTATCTTTCTTCAAAAACCTTAGCTTCCACACAGGGGGGGCACGACATGTAGATCTAGTTTACACATCATGTAATGCAGTATTTTCTAGAAATCTAGATTTGGTTCCGCCTATCCTAGTCATTACTCTGGCCTTTGATGCAGCAATCGTTTCACTGCAAAAACATAGATCAAGCCTCATAATTTCATTCCATCTTTAATTAACATGTTTCAGGACCTCGATCCACTTAGAAAATGGGATCATTATTCATTCTTTGTTGTCCACTGAAGAATAAAAAAAATGGGTAACTACATCATCTGATCCACTTTCGTCTCCATCGCCACACCACCATCATGTCATTTCGATCCTAGATCTACAATATCAGATTTTTGTGCTAAAAAACAAATGTACAATGATATATTGATTAAGATATGTCGAACTATGGGACAAACAAATAATTCCCATGATGAACATAGAATCAGGGGAGAAAAGCATTAGAAAAATAAAGAGGAATGAACCTCGATCGATGTTTGTGTCAAACTTAATCCATTTCCATGAGAATAACATTGAATAATCGACAATCATAAAGTAATTCTCCCAAAAATCAATTAATATAATCCATCCCACAAGTCGACTGAATCGTAGATCAATATGTTCATTGATTGATTTGAGTTTTTCATAGAAATCAATAAAGGGGAATGAATCCAATTAAAAAAACATCCTACCTTGATTTGGATCAATCAATGATGAAGAATTATGTGGTGTTGTAGTAATTGGTAAGATCCTTGGATTTCATCCTATTCTAGTCGTCGGTCATCAATCTGATCATTATCTGCAAACTGAATCTCATTCTATGCTCTTTAATGTCTCTATAAAAATTTTCAGGTTTATGTAGCAAACCCTACAAATTTTCTATAAGTGTGTATTTAAATATATTGAATTAGGTCATTTCATAGGTGAATAAATAAAATAATTTATTTTATTATTTTATTCATTTTATGTCTGTGATGAATTTTACACAAATGACCCACGCTGACTAATATTATGTCACGCCTGGGGTAAACATCATATTCTGAACTCAATAGTTCCCTCATATTTCCAATCTGGGCATCCATTAAAAGTTATTCCACTATTTTAGGAAAACTATGTGAGCATGTTATTTAATATATTTAATATATTTCAAACACTTTTTTGGGAACAACAGGCCTTGGAATTGCATGTCGTCTCAATTCTTGGTCTTGAAAATATTCCATACAATATCCAAAAATAATATATGGAAAATCCCAGTCATTAAATTCTCCCCACCTTGGGGATTTATGTCTCCAAAAATCCAATAAAAATGCTACATAAAAAGATGTGGGTACTGAGCATGAATCTGAGCTACCTTCTCCCATGTTTTCTTCTATAGAATCCCATGTTTCCACCGGACATGCACTAAAGGAATCGCTCTCCCATGAAGGATCCTCTCTTTTCAATCCTTGATCTCTACCAGGTACTCAGAAAAGGTAGCTCCATCCTTGATGTCTATCTAGACCCAGTTGATAACATGCGATGGGTTATGCACATATCTCCTTAGCTACAACATGTGGAAGATGTCGTGTACCCAGTATTACTGTGGAGGTAGAGCTAAGTGATGCACCACCTCTCCAACTCTACACAGTATCTAGAAAGGGCCAATGAACCTTATAGATAGCTTGCCACCCTAACCAAATCTCTATAATCCACATCAAGTTGAAACCCGTAAAAACACATGGTCTACTTCCTATAACTCCAAAGGCAATCATCATCTATCAGTATAAGACTTTTGATAAATCTATGAAATCTTCATGTGCTCATGGATGATCGTTGCCTTCTCGGTAGTAGCTCCCAAAAACTCTAGGCTCATGAGTACTGACTCTCCTGGGTCAGTCTAGTAAAGTGGTGACCTACAGGTCTGCCCATAAAAAGCCTCTAATGGTGCCATATTGATAGTGGAATGGTAGATTTTATTGTATGAAAACTCCATAAGTGGTAGGTGATCCTCCCAACTATATCCAAATTCCAACATGCAAGCTCGCAACATGTCCTCCAGAACCGGAATGGTCCTCTCAATCTGGTCATTAGTTTGGGGGTGAAATACTATGATAAATCATAACTAAGTCCCAAACTCCTCCTATAATACCTTACACAACTAGGATGTGAAGCAAGCATCTTGTTCATAAATGATCATCAATGGAACTCCATGGAGTTGGACTATCTCCTAAACATAGAGGCATCTCAATCTCTCTACTAAACTCTACTCCTAAATAGTTAAGATGTGGGGAAACTTGGTGAGTCAGTCTATGATCACCTAGATGGAATCATGTCCCCTGGACGTACATGGTAAGAACATCATGAATTCCATGGATATCTCATCCCACGTCCATTCTAGAACCTCAAGGGGTTGAGATAAACCCACTGGAACTTGGTGCTCAACCTTCACTTGCTAATAATTAAGGCATTGAGAGACAAACTCTACAACTCCTTTATTTATCCCTGATCACCAAAACTAACATTGTAGGTCCTGGTACATCTTTGAAACACCTGAATGAACTTCCAAAGTAGATGTATGAAAGTCTCTCGAAACTTCCTCCCGCAACATCACGGGTACCATCATGCATCCTTTGAAAAGAATTACAAGTTTCATGCCTTTAGAAAATCTATCATGAGTATGTTTAGTAGATATCTAAGTACGTAGGGACTCATAGTCGGTATACCCTAGTTGTGCCTCCCTAAATCACTACAAGAGCAGTGGGGTCACAAGAATTGACTTGAGGTAAGCTTCTACATCTCCATCCACAGAAGATAACTGAAACGAGGCCAACTGCTCTTATGCCTCATTTTTCAACTGCAAATAAGATCTAATACGGAGATAATTTACTACCATGTTCCCCATCCTTAGAGTATAGAAAATTTCTAAGTCATAGTCCTGGAGGAACTCTAGTCATCGCCTCTATCTCAAGTTAAGATCCTTATGAGATAAGATGTGCTTGAGACTCTTGTGATCATAATAGAGAATAGATCGCTCACCCATTAGGTAGTGTCCCCACATATTTATTACGAAGACTATAGCTACTAACTCAATATCATGGGATGTGTAGTTCTACTCTTGTGGTCTTAGCTAATGTGAACCATAGTCAATCACTTCCTACCTCGGTATATGAACACAACTAAGTCTAGTTCCTGAGGAATCACTGAACACTACATACTCAACATTATCCTCTAGAAATCTCAATATCATAGTGCTCATAAAACTCTATCTCAACTACTGAAAATCCCGTTATCACTTCTCTGTATACATGAAAGTCTTACCCTTTTGGGTCAAAGTTATCATGGGTGCTGATGCCTTGGATAAATCAGGGATGAATCTCTAATAATATCATTCCAATCCAAGGAAGATATGCACCTCTGTCACACTCTTGGGTGGATCCCATGTTAACACTACCTCAACCTTGGATGGGTCCACTTCCACTCCATCTTTTGAGATAACTTATCCTAGAAAGTGAAATAATTATATCTAGAACTATCACTTTGAGAGATTCTCATAAATCTAGTGCTCTTAGAGTACGTCTAGAACCATCATTAAGTATCTCGCATGCTCCTCCTCAAATGTCGAGTACACAAGGATATCATTGATGAATACTACCAAGAACCGATCTAATAAAGGATAAAATATCTAGTTCATGATTCCCATGAACACTATTGAAGCATTCGTCACACCAAATGGAATCACCAAAAACACATAGTGACTGTAAATACATCTAAATGTCATCTTCAATATATCCTCATCTCATACTCACAACTAGTGATAGATTTATCTGAGTTCAACCTTTGAGAACCATTGATCCCCTATCAACTAGACAAAGAGGTCATCAATCCTCAATATTGGATACTTTTTCTCCATGTTCACCTAATTAAATCAATGGTAATCCACACACAACCTCAAGCTCCCATATTTCTTCTTGGAAAACAAAACTAGGGCTTCCCAGGGTGAAACACTCGGTCTAACAAATACCTTCCTCTATAAGTCCTCTAACTTCACCCTCAGCTTTCAACGATCTATGGAAGCCATCTAATATGTTGGTGCATATATTGGTATCATTCTAGGGTATAGATAAATGAAAAATTATATCTCCCAATGGGGAGATATGCCTGGAGAATCTTTGGGGAAGATGCCCTCATACTCCACCACCACTGTAGGAAACTGGTAACTCATAAAATCCATTACACTGAGGGTTATTCTAGCCAATTGATGGGCCTACGGGTCTCCAGGGACTTTGGGTCATCAAATACATTTGGGCCACAGGGCCTTCGGGTCACTTAGACCATGGAGTAGCCCAGTTCACACAGAACAGGCCTCAGAAGAGGATCATAGTAACAGGAGTAGTAGCCACAAGATGCAGAGCTAACCGGATTGGAAGTATGAGAGGGTATGGCAGCCGCCATCGGGACTAGGAACCATGCATCTTTGTATGGGGAAATTCTAACTGATCAGCAATTCAAGGTGGGGTTCTAGAAGATCAATGACGCAGAAATTTGGGGAGGGGAAGTTCAAGTGGGTTAGGCCTACGGGTCATGTATTGGGAATGGTATGCCTCTGGGCCTTCGGTTCATGTATTGTAGGTTTTTCGGGCCTTGGGCCTTGGGCCTACGGGTCATGTACGGGTTCCCCTTCAACCCTTAAAAGGGGGATTATCTATAATAAAATAACAAAGAAGGCCTTTGGGCCATTCAGGAAGGCAGGTTATAAGGCCTCACTACTGCTATAAAGATATTCCAATAGAAATTATCACCTCTAAGAGTCCGGACACACTTTCAGCACAAGTGTGTGATCACTAAGTCTTCTCCAGTGGGAGTCTCCAAGTGCAAGGGTCGAGCCAAGGGATCAATCGGAATATCAAAGTCTCGAACAAGATAAGTGGCAAGAAATGAATTACTAGAACATGTGTCTATAAGTACTATAGCTAAGGTAGAAAAGACATAGATTATACCTCAAATCATTCCTGAAGCCTCTAGTTCATAAGATTCAACTACCTATAGCCATCCCTGCCCATGTCCTCCTTCTCTTTGAGCCTATTGTGGATCACCTAGTGGTAGTGGTGGTAAAAATTAAAATTGCCTACCACCTCCTATTGCTCTCCCAACTCCTCTTCCAAATCCGCTTACTTGTAAACCTGCCTGCTCCTACCACTGCCTCTACCTTGGCGGCCCATATATGTTTTCTCTATCATCTTTATAGTAGTTTATAAAATATCATGCAAGATGTCCCCTACTATCAAAAGAGTAGAACCACCTATCCTTGGGCTGACTAGATCCACACTGTGAGCCCTGAACCAAAGACCCTCTATCCTAGGACCTCCTTCTAAAATGTCACACATGTCTTGGTCCCTGAAAAAAGTTGTCTCCCTACTTATGAGTTCTCTGCTCCTGTATTCCCACTACTAGAAACAACTGGTTGAATTTTCTCATCCAAGAAACTCTCTATTACAAAATATTGCTCTAGCACCCCGACATATATAGAATTTCATTGAGGGATAAAATTTTCCTAAATGTCTCTATGTAAACCTCACTCAAAAGTTTGATCCCAGAATAACTTGTCACGAACCATATCCATCAATTAAATGGATAGGTTGGTAAACCTTGATGAATACTCATCTATTGTGGTACTTCCCTACTGAAGATATAGAATCTCCTGGATATGTACAACCATCAGTATAGTTGGTGATAACTTCTCTTTGAAAAGGTGCTCAAACTCTATCTACACAAGATTTGCCTCATCATAATATTGGTCTACTAACCCCAACCATCTCCCTACTGATCTATGGAGAAGGCTCACTACTAGGACCACCATCTAATCTGATGGGGTCCTAACCAGATGAAAAACTCAGGTCACTACGTTAATCCAGTCCTCAGCCGCCTATGCATCAGGCTCACCTAGAAACCTAAGGGGTCTCTACCACTGAAAATTGTGAAGTTTTCAAAGCCTACACACCTTAGAAGCTGGTAATATGGGTACCATGTGCTATTCTATGGGTGGTGGTATAGCTGGTGCACCACCTGGAGGTAACATCTTGGGAACTGGTCTATGTATCAATGCCTCATCACTAAGTGGATCATCCCCATGACCATGATGTTGAATACTAGCTAGCATACATCATGGAGGCATCTTGAAATAAACAAGATGTACCACATTCAATGAGTATATCTAGAGAGATTAATTAAGAAGGTCATGGAAACCAAAACCCATTCCTATATGATGCATGTACCATTTTTTCCTACAACCAATTTTCTCATGTACTGATACAAATTGTAAGTGATCGGAATCCTGGTGTATGGATATTTCAGCCGTCGCACCAACACTGGAGTCCCTGGCCTGAAATACAAACTTAAAACACTTAACATTGTTTCCCTAAACCAATCTCACAAACTTTGGTCCAAAATTAGAACCGAACGCTCTGATACCACTCTGTTATGACCCATCCCAATGGGTCTTGTGTCACGGCTCCTCAAGCCCACCTATAATAGGACAGGGGCTGGAAACTAGAACCAAGTATTCATATCACTGACATGGGAGACCTTAGCCTAAGTACATGTAAACATGAACACATCTCTAAGACTATAAAATGATGAAATGTAAAAACAACTGAATGGACATGCATGAATACATATAAATCCCACAAATAGGGTATGACAGGAAGTAAAGTAAAGTAAAGAGTTCTAAATACAATCCCACCACAAAATTCTATAACACAATTCCAACCTGAAAGAATACTGGGATTGCTTTCAGAATGCCAGAAGAACACACCTCGGACTGTTTGGTCTCACTAAGTACTTCCTGGTCCTGGTCTGTCAAGAACTCTATCAAAAGGTTGATCATCTTCATAAGACATGACATGTGTGGGAAAATCCCGTGTAGGAATGAGTATAACAATACTTAATAGGAAACCCTGAAACCACAAAGTATACAACAAAGGAAATACAGTCATCTCTACATAGGTATATTTCTATAGAACATATAACAAGAATATCTAGATATATTCAACAAAGACACATAGTCTAAAGGTAAGTAAAAACTTTAGTATACCAGCCTAGGATTATATATTGAAGTTTCCACATAGCACTCATATAGGATAACATACTTCTGAGTCTGATAGCATTGATGACTTCCATTTGAGAGGTAATACTCGCCAGGTCTCGCCATTATAAGTACATGCTGATAGTCTGAAGAGAATATGATACACATATAAGGATCACTTCCAAGTCTATGGGGTTATACTAACAGATAAATTTGGATTAACCCGGTAAGTAGGGGATCGGAACTCATGTACTATTGGTCATGATGATACCAAGAACTCCACTTAGGGGACAAAGATGAATAGAGGATCTCACTCTGGGCCTCACGGAGGGATTCCAATGACTCTATCCAAGAAGTCCTTCTGAAGGGATCATTGTCCTAGTATTAAGAGATGATTCCATACTAACCCTTAAGGAAAATATAAGGGGAACACACCCTAATGAAACTTATCCAAGATACAGAGTAAAGGGGATTCAATCCATGTATAATAAATTACACGGCATGTGGTAGGGTCACATGCCATGTCCCGTGACCCCAGGTCCTACCCGTGTAAACAACCCATGTCTCAAATCATGTTTTTGTAGAAGTACATAGAATGTAGGTTGTCCATGTAGTCTACCCATGTGCTAGTACATGTCTTATCTCGTGTACTTGTGACTGTGTACCAGTACACAGCTTAGCCTGTGTACTTGGTACAGGCCATGTCTGTGTAGGAGAGTACATGACGTGTAGGCTTCCCGTGTACTCTACCCTATGTCCGTGTACCCTTTGAGGTATGTGTTGAGTTCACCAAGGAGAGACCACATGTGACGTGATAGGGGTCACATGTTTTTTGATACTTATCTTTCTCCGAAAACCTAATCTGCCACACAGGGGGGCCCACATGGTGTGTAGATCCAGTTAATATGCTGTGTAACGCGAGATTTTCTAGGAATCTAGATCTGGTTCCGCATGTCCTATTCATTCCTTTAGACTTTAATCTAGTGATTCAATCACTGAAAAAAATATATATCTAGCCTCATAAATTCATGTCATCACTGATTAACATGTTTCAGGCCTTTGATCTACTCAGAAAATGGGATTTTTCATTGTTCTTGATTGCATACTGAAGAGAAAAAAAATTGGATAGCTACACCATCTGATCTGATGTCGTCTTCATAATCGAACCACCATAATTTCATTCCGATCTTGGATCTACAATATCAGATCATTGCACTAAGAAACAGATGCACAATGATCAATTGATCAGGATATGTTGAAACATGGTCCATGCGAAGAACACCCATGATGAATGCATAATCGGGGGAGAAAATCATAAGAATAATAAATAGGAACAAACATTGATAGATTTTCATGTTGACCTAGATCTATTTCCATGATAATAACAATGAATAATTTAAAATCACAAAATAATTCTTCGAAAACCCGATTAATCTAACCCATCCTGCAAGACGACCGAACCGTAGATCAATTTGTTCATTGATTGATTAACATTCATCATAGAAATCAAGAACGAAGAATGAATCCAATAAAAACAAGCATTCAACCTTGATTTAGATCAATTACTAGTAAATAAAAAAGTTTTTTTGTAGTCATTGGCGAGATCCTTGGATTTTGTCCTGTTCTGGTCGTCGATCCTCAATTTGGTCATCATCCACCAACAAAATCTCATTCCACGCTCTCCAATATATCTCCAATAATTTGTAGGGTTATGTGGATAACCTTGAAAATTTTCCATAAGTGTGTATTTAAAAAGAGGGAATTAGTTCACTACATCGATAAACAAGTAAAATAATTTATTTAATTATTTTATTCATTTTATGCCAGCTATGAATTTTCTACAAATGACCTGTGCTAACCAAGGTTATGTTGCGCCAAGGGTAAGAATCACGTTCTAAACTCAATGGCACCCTCAAATTTTTTATATGAGCATCCTTTTAGAAGTTATTCCACTTTTTCTAGAAAACTTTATGTGCACGCTATTTAATATATCTAATATATTTCAAACATTTATTCTAGGCACACCAATCCTCAAAATCGCATGTTGCCTCAGTACCTGGTCTCGAAAATATTCCATTAATTATCCAAAAATAATATATAGAAAATTTGATTCATTAGAAACGCTTCTAGTCTCCAATGTGTGTTCTACAGACATAGGAAAAAGAAAATACATGTCATGTAACCCAATACACGTTGTGTATTATATTGCAGAATATTTGCTCAATTTGATGTGGGGAGAATAATTGATTATATAATTAAACATATTCGCATGTTTTATGTGTTAAATTTATCTCATAGTACATGTCATGTCATGGTATTGATAATTATATATTGAATTAATTTCCATATTAAATTTTAAGACTAAAATTTATGTATGGTCTTTTCTTATAATGTATTCTACTCACATCAAGAGCATCGCATACAATGTAAATCACATGTGTTTCATGTGTCATTTTTTTACAATACACACCATGTAATTACCTATCATTCAATATGTGTTGGATTCCAAGGGAAATCATAAGCACAAGGATCATGTCATGGAGTTTAGGAGAGTACATGTCATTGCCTCCAAATATAATTATGTGCTTCATTAATTTTAAATGAGATAAATTTATTTAATTTGTTTCAAATTATGGATGATGGAAATTAAAGGATTTTCATATATTGTTAGGATAAATTTAATTAATTAGATTAATTGATGGTGTTTTAAATTGATTAAAGATCAATTGATGGATAAATTGAAAATTTATGTTTGTTGCATGTTGTGTGGATGTTCATGATATTAGACCAGCCCATCATGTTATTGGTTTATTTTAATTTATTATGATTAAATTAAAATTTATGGCCTACAATTCATCTCATCCTCCTTATTATGTAAGGGCATACATGCCCATAGTTTCTTTTATGTAAACCCCTTTTATATAAATCATTATATCACCTCAATTTCATGTGAGTAAAATATTATATAATGATGGATCTCTAAGATGAGAAGAGGCAGTTCAAGTCTAAGAGCTAAGGTAAAACCAATCAAGGTGATACATAGGAGCCAAGGTGAAATGATACAAGATAAAAAAAGTTATGGTTCAAGGTTTTTACCCCTAGGATCAAGGGTTAGTTTATCATTCGCTAGATAAACTAACCATTAGATAATATAATGATCATGCCACTTATATTTATTTCTATCAATTGAATGATGGAATATTTATGTTTGTGGATGTTGTGCAGTTACTTAATAAATGAATTAACAAGCATGAAAGATGAAATAAAATAAAATCAGATTATGTGTAAAATTTATCATACATGGTTAATCACTTAAGTAAAATCCACTTAATATTATCAAGGCATGTGATATGATAAAATGGTATTTTATGCATAAGGATAAAAAACCATCAACTAAAATATTAAGTCAGTATAGACTTCCATTACTTAAGTTAAGAGTCAAACCCATAGTTTAAAGTGCTTTATTGGACCACGTTAGGGTGATTTAAATTATCAAGGAACTTTTATCTTAAAGTTTTGGGTAAAATTAACTTAGTTCACATTAAGGGTTGACTGTCCAAGTAAGACTTGGTGTAACTAAGAGGAAAGGGTTGAGGAAATCTTTATTTAGGATTTCAGGATTGGGGAGTCCACTCAACAAATAGAGGAACTATGAATTAATGTAGTTATAAAGTTACACCTACATAAAACCCTTCAATTAACTTGTCATACACAAGTATTGGTTATGAAAAGGGGATATGGTTCCTTAACACTAGAATATAGATACAACTGGATATTCCAAAACTAATGGTGAGGGTTATTAGGTTTCAAAAAAATAGTGTGAGATTAATAATATTTAATTTTACTATTCTGATTTCATAATCAATAAAGTACTAATTATCTTCTCTTAATTTTTAGAAATAGAAAATAACATAAATTCAACAATATCACTATGATCCTTAGTAGAGAATGATAACCTTCTCACTAGTATGAATTTATAAGAATGGTATAGGCACTTACACATTATACTACACTATGAACAGAAATTATACATACTAGAAACCCTACTTCCTGAGCTGTTTACCAAAGAGTCTAGTGAGGAACAAGTATCTCTCTACTTGAAACATGTTAATGGTAAAATGGATGTCCAGTGTCTCATTCTATCCTCTATGTTCAGTGATACTCTGAAGAAATATGAGGATATGGATGAATATAGAATCATTCTCTCCTTCATAATTTTATTATGAAATAGTGAGACATGAGACATATGAGACCTACAATGCATTATTCATGTAAAATTTTGGAGATTCGGTGCTAGTTGGGCCTCATGTAGTCAAGATGATTGGCTAAATATAATTCTTATACATCTTGGGGTTTAAAATCCCTGATGAGTTGTGCATAGATATCATTCTGTCCTCACTGCCTAAAAGCTTCTCCAATTTTATTATGAATTATAATATGGGTAATAGAGAGAAGAATCTTTTAGAACTTCTTACTCTTATTTTCCAAGTTAATAAATACACGAGGAATGAAAAACCCATCGTCCTTATAATGGATAAGAATAGGAAGAACAAGGTAAATGGTATGAAGACTCATTCTAAGTCTAAGGATTCATAGCATTGTACTTCCAACAAGAATAAGATCAAGAGTCAAGAAAAGGAATAGAATGTGGTATGTTTTTCATGTGGAATGTAAGCCCACTGGAAGAGGAACTACACCTAGCCAAATAATCAAGGGGAAGCATCAGATGTGTTTTTTATCAAGTGTAATATTTTTATATCAACAAGTTGGATATTAGATACTGCATGTGGTGGTTACATTTGTATCCAAATATAGGAACGAAGTAGATTTTAGAAGGTTTCTAGAGGAGAGTTATATCTATGATTTGTAAATAGAGAAAGGATGGTTTATTTAGCCATTGAAGACTAACACCTCGCATTGCCAATGGGATTTATTTTGTTTTTAAATAACCATTATTATGTTACTAGAATTACCAAGAACATCATTTATATATCTTGTTTAAACATGGATGGATTTATTTTCAGTTTTTGAAATAAGAGTTGTTACTTTTATAAAGATATAATATTTTATGTTATGAAAAAAATGAATAACAGTGTTTTTATGTTAAATTATGAAAACCAAATATTAGAAATTGATAAAAAAATCAAATTTAGCAGACTCATTTAACACCTATTTTTTCCATCGATGTCTTGGTCACATAAATGAAAAGTGTTTGAAAAAGATCTATTAAGATGGTTATTTAGAGTCTTTTAAGCTTAAACCACTTGAAAGACTTCATGGTTTTTTAAAAGGAAACATGATCAAACCATTATTTGGTGGTCAAGGTGAAAGGGTCATAGAGCTTCTAGAATTGGTACATAATGATGTGTGCAGAACTTTTCAAGTAGAAGTTAGAGGTGGATTCTCATACTTTATTACTTTTACTTATGAATTGAGTAGGTACAATTATATTTACTTAATGAGGTATAATTCTGAATCCTTTGAGAAGTTTGTGGACTTCAAGAATTAAGTTTAGAATCAATTTGGTAATAAGATAAAGAATCTTTGATCAGATTGAGGTGGTGAATATCTTAGCTAAGAGTTTATCAAAATTATATAGGATTATGAGATTTTATCTCAACTCACTATGCCTTATACATTATAGTGGAATGGTGTTAATGAAAGGAGTAATAGTACCTTACTGGATATGGTAAGGATGGTGATGATTCATTCATGTATTCCATTATCCTTTTGGGGATATGTATTACACACAACAGCATGCATACTAAACTGAGTATCAACTAAAGTAGAAAACAGTATTCCCTTTGAGTTATGGAGTTGAAAGAAACTCATTTTTCACATGTTCATGCATGGGGTGTGATTTGTTTATTAAGGCTAGCTCAAGTAACAAACTATCACCCCACGGAATGAAGTGTATCTTTGTAGGGTATCCTAAGGAAACAAGGGGTATACAACCCTTTGGACAAGAAAGTAATTATCACAAGTCATGTCATATTTCTTGAGACGGGTCACATACTCAATAAGTATAGTGGGAGAAAATTTAATTTAATTAATTTGATGCTAAAGATACGCAAGATTTGGTACAGGAAAAAAATCTACAGTACCCTGAGGAATAAGTTGTTCATAAAACACAAGTACTATGTAGGATCACTAGAGAGGTCAGATAACCAAAAAGATATGTTTTTTTATTCATAAATTTTGGTAACTCAATATTGATGAAAAATAATTAACCACTCACCTAAAAGGAGGAAATAGAGATATCAGAATCTACAAGATAGAAAGAAGTCATTAATTATAAGATGGATTCTATATATCAAACCCATGTTTGGGTTCTGGCCGATCCACCAATTGATGTAAAATCCATCAGTTGTAAATGGGTATTCAAGATAAAAATAGACATGGAAGGTAAATAAAAGACTTATAAATTATTTATAGTGGCTAAAGGTCTTCGATAACATAAAGTAATTGACTATGAAAAAATATTTTCTCCAATTTATATCCATCAAAAATTTTCTTTTCATAACAGCTTACCATGACTATGAGATTGGAATATGGATGTCAAAACTTCCTTACTTAATGAGAACCTTTATGAGGATGTATATATGACACAACCAGAAGGTTTTTTTACTCCAAGAAATTCCAAAAAGGTATAAAAGTTGAAGAGATCCATTTATGAATTAAAGAAATCATCTAGGTAATGGATATTTAGATTAATAAAACTATAAAAGAGTTTGGTTTTATTAAGAATGAATGTGAGTCATGTGTTTACAAGTGGTTTAGTGGGAGTGTGGTAATTTTTATAGTAGTATATATTGATTTCATATTACTAATTAGAAACAAAATTCTATCATTATAATTGGTTAAGGTTTGGTTGAGAAAGTGCTCCTCCATAAAGTACATAGGTGAAGCAGACTATATTCTAGAGATCATGTCCATGAATAATGGATCTAAGAGGATTATTGGAATAATTAAAAGTAAATACATTGTCCAGATACTAAATAGGTTTAGTATGGAAAAATCTAAATGGGAATGTTTTCCAGTTTCACATGGTATACATCATTCCAAGAAAATGTGTCCTCGTACATAAGAGGAAATAGAGAGAATGAGTAAGATCCCATACACATATATGATAAGATATATCATGAATGTCATGTTACATATGAGGTTCAACATTTTCTATGATTAGTTAATAGTATGAATATATCAATCTAATCCAAGTGAACATCATTGGACTATTTTTAAGGATATCCTTTAGTGTTTAATAATAACTGAGGATATGTTCCTCATGTATGGATGAGATAAAGATATATTCATCAGGGATTATATATATGCTAGATTTTAGACATATCAAAATGATCGGAATTCATATTCAGGATATGTCTTTTGTCATAATAGAGGAGTTGTGAACTGAAAGAGTTCAAAACAACAGGTTTTCATTGAATCTGTAGTGGAGTCTGAGTATATTGTCACTTTTGATGCATCCAAGGAAGTATTATATATTTGAGACTTTTTTCAAGAGCTTGATGAGATGCCTATAAGTCAATACCCTATCATAGTTTACTGTAATAACATTTCAATGATGTATCTTTCCAAAGATACAAGGTTGTATCAAAGGAAAAAGCATATAATTCAGAATGTTTAACTCTTGAGGGACATTTATCAATGAGGTAAAGTTTTAGTGAGTAGATTATCCGCATATGAAAACATGGTGGACCCCTTAAAATGGCTCTCTCTCAATAGAGGCATGTGTTTTATGTGAGATCTAGTCGACTCAAGGTTATTAATAGTTGGTTCATGTGCAAGTGGGAGTCTGTTGAGGTTGGCGCCCTATAATAAAATTCTAAGTAATTGACTGCATGTATTCATTATCTTAAATATTAATTATGTTTCCTATCATGTCATGAGTGCGCATCTTCATGACATTTTTATGTGATAATTTACCAATAATATATGTCACATTAAAATTCCATAGCAGTTCCTCTCTATGATGAGAACCAAGAGGTGCTACAATAATATTCTTGAATATATTTTCTATAACTAGATGATATAATTTGATGGGACACAGACGATATAGGATATCATGGGTGGAGACTCAAAGGGATTTAAGGACCCTTAGTAATTTCCAATTCAGGATATTATGAGAATGAGACCCACCAATAGAAAAGCCACATTTACATGTGTCATTGGATGATCCTTTCTATGGATGTGTGTATTGATCCTTAGACTTTAAAATTATCATTAATGGATACCATGAGTTTCATGATTTGATTTATTGATGAAAAATATGACAACATATTATCATAGTGAGGTGGGATATATTAGATGTGTCACGAGTAATATCACATTAATAGATAATACAAGAAATGGTTTATCTCTGTTGTCCTTTCATGGAAGTTGATATCTCAAGTCCTTTGATGGGAATAGAATTTTCTGAATAAATCCATAGTCATGGTGTTCTGTGGGTGAGTTCAATTTCAGAAACTCAAAGAAAGAGACATCAAGCACATAGGTTGATGACACCAGTATGAAACTAGATTTATTTGAGATATCATGGTAAAGTGATTATATTACACAATAAGCATTTGTAGGAGGTTTTTTGTAATTATAAAATTAACCTATTTCTTTATGCATGTCTTGTTTGCGTTTATATATGATAACCTTATAATTTAGGAGGTTCTAACTAATTCTAGAGAGAAATAGGCCTAGAGGGTCACATAGTAAGTGTATCCACAATCTTAGTTGAATTTAGTATTGAATTTAACAAGTTATAATAAATAATATTTATTTGGGTTTTAGTTGATTTCTAAGATTTAATCACAAATTATTCGAAAGAATAAGTGATTTAAATAATATTAATAAATATTTATATGCATGGTTTGGTGAATATAATATTTATTATATTTATCTATGAATAATGTAGTGATACATATTTTTTAAATGAATAACCATTATTTAAGGACTCATAAATGTCAAGGAGGAAAAGAAAACCTAGTTTAATGGTTTTATTGGAAATTATATAAATGATATTTATTTATTATTAGGCAATACACATGTAAATATAATATTAATTATATTATTATTAAGACATGGTTTTCACTAATAAATAAGGAATTTTAATGGGGATTATGTGCCAATTGTGAACCCTAGACCTACCTTTATAAATATCTAATTATATCACTTTCCTAAGAGGTTCTTAATGTTGCATAGGAGATAGAGATAATCTCTCTCAATCCATAGAGTGAGTTATATAGATCTAAAAGTGTTCTCTAACCTCCTATTCACTCAATCCATCGATATATCATTAATAGTTCTTCATCCTCTTAGAGTAATTCTACTGTGATCAACCATGAATGACATGCAAGTGATCAGGAACAGTTTTACTAGCACCCAGTGATTCTATGATGATATTCAGAGATTGTAGTGCACATTTGGATCATAGTTAGAGGGATTATGCACTTTGATATTGCAACGTAATGTTGGTACAACAAGATCAAATTAGTTAAATCATCAACAAAGTAATAATTACAAGTTCAAGTAATTCTAGATCTGTACATAAATTCATTATAAATTATAGGTGAAGATCCTCCTCTTTTGGTTCTAGTGGTAAATCAAGTCAAGTAATCTATGATTTTCATTGGTTATGAGATATATATTCATCTACATCAATTATTATTCATAAATTAATACTAAAAAATTGAGTTGTTCATTCCATACAGGTGTTTATACTGTTCCTGAAACCTACAGCACTCCCCACCTCCTCCCCGCATTGATCTGCACTACTCCCCAATTTTCTATGTGGTATTCCTACAGTCACGCATGTCATAGTTTCATTTTCCATGATCCTCATCCACTTTACTTATAGTGTAACTCTCATATCCTCCTATCCCCTTCAATCTACATGCACATTTCTCCTTATTCAGCACCCTTCCATCTCACATGATTACCAGAGGCAAAGGATCACTCATGCCCCCCCCCCCCGACATGATAAGGAGGTGGTGTGATGTGAAGTCTATAATTGTGGAGTTATGAATGTTTCTTGATTGGTCCTTCAAGGTCATATCTTGACACCTTTGAGCCATATTCAGTTGGGATTTTGGTCCATTATCATCTGATCTTTTGGGCCAGGTAATTCTTGGGGGCTTCAAATTATATAATGGTTCCCTCTCAACACAATTAAAAAGTTGTTTCTTTGCATGATAAAAAGGGAATCACAACATGTTTCAATAATTTATAATTATTTATCATAAGTTTTAAAATTTGAAAAAAAATCTCTTAATTTCATTCAGGTCAGTTTAGTATTTTTCATAATGAAACAAAAATGTATGTTCCAAAATAAATATATATATAAACATAAATAATAACCCTAATTTATCTCTCATGTTTTTTCCCCAACCCTCACACATTAGAACTGATTTACACTCCCCACCTTCTCCCCACACTGATCCGCACTACTCCCCATTTCTCTACATAGTTAACCTACAGTCACACACACCTTAGGTTCTTATATCATGATCCTCATCCACTTTACCTACTCTACAAATATAATATCCTCATATCCCATTAGTTAAACACACATGTTTCTCCTCATTGGGAACCCTTCCACTATCAAGTGATTAATGGAGGTGAAGGACTTCCCGTGTTCCCATCCCCCCATCCTTTTTTATAAGTTTCTACTTGTTTTCTATACTCAACAATGATCTTGTTGTTTTAATTTCATTTTAATATTGTTTTAAACCAATCAGACCACTATAAGGGGATAGAATCATGTTTTAATTATTTATAATTATTTACCATAATTTTAAAAAGGTGAAAAATTAAAAATATCATTATTTGATTCAAGTTTATTTAGTTATTTTTTATCATTAAACAAAAATTTCTATGTTCCAAAATAAATAAATAAATGTAAACATAAATAATAACCCTAATATCTCTATTGTATTTACTCAAGAACCCTCTCATACTGGCGCCACTTTTCACTCCCCACACTATGATAAATCATCAGACTAGAGGTGGTTTTTTTGGTTTGGCAGCCATTTAAACTACCACCAAATAGTTTCATAAAGGTTTTTTCAAACCAAAGAAAAAATTGGCATTTAGAATCATCTAATTTCATTTTCACCAATTTATCTCTAGTTTCTAAGAAGTTTCATGAAACTTTATTTAGCAGTGGTTTTTTTATTTTTATTAATGGTTTTTAGCTATCAAAATTGTTAAAGGTTTAGCATTGTTTTAAACCACTACTATAATTATTAATATATAGATATAGTTTAAATAGTCACTATATATTCTATCTGATATCGTGGTGGTTTAAACGACCACAAAAAATATTTTTACCTTATATAACATCATTTTTAACCGCCGCTATATATTTCTATTCAAAAAAATTTAAAAGATAAAATTCCCAAAAAAACCAAATAGATGAAAAAATAGAAATATAAGCAAAAACATAAAAACAAACAGATATATGTAACTTATTTTATAATCCAAACCCCTAGAACCAATTTGAAATGAAATTAGAAATTTAATTTTCACTTTATATAAATATGAAAAACCAATCACATGTGATTTTACTTTATAAAAATAAACTACCTTAAAAATAAACATATGTATGGAACATGTGAGTAAAACCCAAATAAAAGATATATGGAATATATATTAAGGTGAACCAAGGTATTAAGTAAAACATGAAATGAATATTACACAACATGGGATATCAACCTTGAGTCTAATGGGATAACCTAGGACCTCACTAAATGTAAATCACTCATCAGCCTATGATATGATCCTAACAGTTATGGATCCTAACTTACCCTCATTGGCTACATTGGGTGGAAACCCACTAGCTAAGGCATGAACTATACTAGGATACACTATCCAGTGCATAATGTAGGCTAGTGCAGTTGTCTTCCAGATTACACATATAACCACTGAAGGATCCTATGTTAAACAAGTCAAATATCATTCCCATAATCACTGCTACCTTTTATCCAACTTAAAAAATTATATAAATAATGTTAAGTAATGACAAAATATATATAATAAGTAAGGAAAATGAAAAATAATGATTTAAACATCACTTAATAAACATTTATAGATCACAACACAATAAAAAACAATGAAATCCCTTTCATAAAAATCATATGTCTTTTAAAACATCCTATAGAAATCCGTTTAAACTAACACAAGTTTGAAATAATTTATACAAAAACCTTATGATCATGAAATGAAATTTTATAAATATAAAAATTAAATACAATTGAAGTCCCAACTTTATCGAACACAAAATTAAAGAACCCAAAAAAATAATTTATAATCCTTTCAAGGAAAATTGATACGAGTAATAACTTAGAAGAAGATATACTTTCAAAGTGTAATAACCATAAGTATGTTAATAAAATGGGATTAAAAAGAACCACTTACCTCTCACCAATTACATAACCCATTCTTCTTTAAATAATAAATAATTAGGTCTAAATAGAACCTTCACAATCCCAAGAAACAAAAATCTCCATGATTAACCCAACACCAAGTTTAGATTTGGCCACCATGGATGGATAGGTTAAGAAGAGTGGATAGATACTGAAGAATAAGATAAGGAGAGAAACAAAAAATTATTGAACGAATAGAGGGGTAAAAACCTATTCACACACAAATGAAGGAGGTATAATCAATTAATGAAATGTGATCTAATTTTAATGCTTGATTAAAAAAATTAATGAATGAAATCTTTCTTTGATTTGGTTAATTTCAATATTTAATGAAAGAACTAATGGTTTAAATGTGATTATGTTTGAATCATTATACATGATCATTTTTTCTACCTCGGTTGATGATTTACACTCTCCCTACATATAGTGTAGTCTATATATAATGAAATAGGATAGGATGATTCATGAATGTCTAGTGATTTCTGGAATGTGTGTGAAGGTAGTGATATTTTCTTTAATTTCTTAGGAACACCAAAACCTTATTGGGATTTTCCTGAGTGATTTAGGAGGATTTTACTATTTAGGTGTCATTGATACCTATTCACATGAATATGAAGTATGGATAATAAATAAGTGATAATTCCTAGATAAAACCTAAAAATATATTTCAACCTAGGGTGATTGATGAAATGATCATGGATTATTTAATTTATCAATTAATAATAAGAAGAGTGGTTGTTTCAAAGACTATATAGTGAATAAAAATCACCAAAAAGGGTATGTGGTATGTATTCCTCTCCCAACACTTATATTAACCAATGTGTTGAAGTGAAAGGAACTATGAATTTTATAGAATCCTATCAGGAAAGGAAATTTTAGAAGTCTTTTCAAGGATGATTAAAACCTTAAAAAGTACCATATAGATTTGGGAATTAATAAAATCATGTTATACTACCTTACCGATATTGATACCAACAATCTCCACCCTCTCATAAACTATACAAACAATCCTTTAATTTATGGACATCTATAATGAGTTTTGTTACACAATACCACAACTAAATCCAATGTCAAGCCCCATCGCTACCTGATGAACTAATATTGTCTTCATATCTATCTCTATCACCACTCCCTTATCCCAATACCTCTATGAAAATTTTCCAAAAAATTAAATAGTGATGTATATTTAAATTTCAACTTTAATCCAATAAATTTTTGTTTACTAAATTATTATGAAATCATTTTATTTACATGCTACTTGAACTATCCACTGACGCAATGTCACTGAGGACACATTCAATCATCTTCTAATATAATTCAACCAATGATTTATGAAGAGCAATGACTTTCACATCCTACAAATATATATGAGTCCCCTATTTCTAGATTGTGCTCTCATGTTGTCCAATTGTGTTTTTCATTACAAGAAAATACCTCTAAGAATCTATAGGTAGGGATTAAATACAACCTATAGTAGATGTTGATGCAATCCCCAATGACCTTCCAAAGTCCTCATATGATAATATCCCCAAACCCATCCCACACATGCGGCCAAGATGCTCCTTACTGAGGACATGACCAACTAGATCATCCTAGGAGACCGAGAAGGATTGCACAGGATTAGAATCCCATAGTTCTTTTATTTTTACCTATAAATAAAATATCAGAAAAAATTAAATTAATACGAATTAACAAAGTGACAATTGAAAATAAAGTGAGAGCCTAAGCGAGAGGGGACATATTTCTGACAATAAAGTTTTTTTATAAAATATTACATATATTTTTTATTAACTATTGTTTGATGATCATAAATGAAAATTTTCATTGATATCTTTGGTTTCATAAGTTATTATAGTATTAAAAATTATTGTGTAAACCATTAAAATGAAAAAGTAATTCATACCCCAACTTATTTGGTAGGATAATTCATATAACTCTCATTGGATTTCATATGAACATCGACCAAGGGTTTGTATATGAGAATTTGTTCCCTAAATTCTTTGTTTATATTAAACAAATATAAATCAAAAATTTAATATATTCAATAGATAATATTATATTATAAATATTTGAACTGAATAAAATATTACCATAGTTGGTCTGTTTCTTGGAAGACTCTATGAATTGATAGTGTGGGGGTGATTTGTTTCACCCATCTTGATTCATTTTTTCTTGAAACTTAATGAAATAAATAATAGGTAATTTAATAGTATTGAATGAAATGTCATGTCCCTTTCATATGCATGTATATATGTGATATGAGATTAATATAATAATATATTTTTCAATACCATGTGCTTCTCATAGCGATGGCTATTAACAAACACTTTCCACTACTCTTTAGGTACCCCTTCGGGTACGTTATCATACTACTACTGAGTGGTCAATGATGTATCATTGAATTCATTCCATGATATCTATTTAAAATATTTCTATTTATTAACCAAATTTTTCAACATCCACTTCCATGTAATAAGATCAATGATGGTAAAGTGGAATAACATTTGTACAAAGAGATTCATTTTTTAAATATTAAAATTTAATTAAATAATGAAATTAAATTAAATAATAATGTATTAAAATTATATCTATCTAGGAATAAAATACTTCATTATTCCAAGATTGAGGCATATGAATCCAATAAGAATATATAATCAGAAGGGTCACCAAAATAGCATCCAACGGGCCTGGAATCTGGCCAAATATTCCTACAACATCATCTCTGGGGACCCCATAAGAATCAATGGGGACAAATATCTTCAATCCATTCATATTTTATACAACTAAAATATTAGTATTTGTATAAATAGTAACATTACATACATATTTTATAAAAAATAAGTTATTAAAATAAAAAGGTGCAATGAATTTATTCACATTAAATTTGTACATATAATCTTCACCCTCAAATATCATCATAAAGAAAAAGTAGTGGCCAAGTGTTCCCTAATTATAGGGTCATAACATGTTGAACCTATTAAATCATGATGTGGTGTTCCAAATGCTGGTGGGATGGAGATGGAGGGTGTGGAAGACATCCCTAATAAATTATATTAATCTATAAAATTCTTGAGGTACTATAACTCACCCAAAAAAATTACTTTTAGAGTTTCTGAAATCATTTACATAATTTTTATACTGATTGTACTAGAATTGTGTCAGAATTATTTAAGCATTTAAGATGATTATTTCATAACTAAAAATTAAAAATAAATTAATATTATAAAAAATTCGTAATTCAAATAAACATTTATAACTGAACTTATCCACTTTTTATCCTTGTGTACAAAATTTAGATATTTTAAAGTCAAATGGGTGATATTTTGGAATTTTATTTAATTAAATTAACATAAATGTGCCAATGGAGTGTTGGTCAAGTGGTTACCAGTACCTTCCTATGACATAATTTCTTCATGGGTCCCATGTTTTACCCCGGATGGCCACTTTTATGGTTACTTCTTGGTAGTGTGTCATTTCTCAATGGATGTAGGCGGGTGTTCATTGTGGGCAATGGTGAGGGCTGGTGGGCGTGATTCACCGATGGGAGTTTGCGGGCCATGAATCTGCCTGAGGGAAGTTTTTTTAGCCTCCATGATGGTAGTATATGGTGAGTATGGGAATTAAGTATTGAAAAGAAGCGAATGACCTCCATGAAGGTGAGCGACGATGAGGGATTTTGTACGAGGGTGATCAAAGATGGATGAACTCAACGACAGTGAGGGATTGGTTTGAAACCTTATATATATCTATGGGGGGTCCCTTGGTCCACCAGGTGGACCAATAGGACAGATACTTCAAGGATATGTAATTGGTTCCCCTCAACTAGTAGAAAAGAGGTGTTTATTTGGTTTAATAAAAAAGGGGGCTTGCCCCAATGTGTTAAAAAATTAATATAAATGTCATTATCAAGAGAAAATGACACCAAAATGTCATATTTTAGAATTTATGATGAATATGGTCAAATGTTTCCCATCCAATAAAATTTGGTTGAGTTTTAGGTTGTTTTTGAAAACTTATTTCATGGTTTTAACCATGTTTTTTTCATTTTACCCTTACCAAGGTGATAAATACTGATCGCGGATAGTATTCATAATGACGAGAAATAAAAGGCACCTATTTAGAAAATTTGAACCTACTGAGTCCAAATATGTTAACCATTTTACCAAATTTAATCTCTATAAATTTCATAAATTAATTTTATAATAATCCCACAAAATGCGACGAAAAACAGTTTTTTGATAATGCCTTTTTAAGTGTAAGGGTATTTTTAAACCAAGATCAAGTATAATGTTGATCCAAAAGGTATAAATTGAATTATTTTTAACAAAAATAAACTAATGAAATTTTAAAACCAATCAAAATAAAAATTAATCTTTGAAAATAATATAAATAAGTGAAAATAAAGTTTTCTTTAAAAATCAATATTTTCACTATTCACCCAAAAATTAACTTTTTCAGAAAATTCTAAAAAAATCACCCTAAAATAATTTTGATATAATTATTTAAAAAAAGATATTAATTTCCTAAAATAAAATTTATCTAAAAGGTAAAAATTAATTATAATTTCCACGGAAAAAAGGAAATAAAAACTATTTTTTAAGAAAACATCATTTTGAAGTATTAAATGACTTTAATGAAAAATTGATTACTTATTTATTATTAATAAATACATTGTATAAAACCTTTATATATTTTTTTTAATGTGGTTAACTCTATTCATACCTATAAATCCAATGGTTAGGTGATAATTGTTACATTAAATAATAATATTTTTTAATAATATATCATGGTTAACTTAAAGCTCAATGTTGTGTATTAGGAAAGCTATCGAGCATTATATTATCAATTTTTTGGGTGTTACATGGTGCCCTTGATGGTTTGGTGTTGTGAGCTAATAAAAATTGAGATGGTGAAACAATTTTGGGTCCACTAAGATTGACTAATATGGATTTAGGAACCCAAACTTGTTTGGTATGAGATTTTAAAAGAGATAAAAGTTTAAAAGAAAGATGGATAGACTTAGGTATTATATATCTAGTGTTTTTAAGATCACACTCATAAATCAAAAGCCCAAATTTTTTAAAATAATTTCAAAACTTATTTTTAAAAACACCTTTTATAGAAGTTTTATTTATCGAAGAGATTGTTTCATTTGAAGAACTAAAGCAATAATTATTCCATTTAACACATTCAGAACCAAGTCTCTTGTTAAGATTGTTTTCACCTTGATTGAATTTTAAAAGATAGATTTTTAATTTCAAAACTAGATCATCTTTTTCTTTTAAAAGAATATCTTTTTCATTTAAAACATGATTTTTCCCATTAAAATCTTCTTTGTATTTTTCTATGAGATATTTTTATAAATAAAAAAATTTCATGAAACCCATTTTCAAGTTGATCACAAGAATATTCTAGGTCTTCATATCTTAGGGGACTTGAAGAAGAAGAAGAGTAAGAATAAGAGTATTGAGGAGATGAATAAGTAGAATGACAAGGATAGTAAGATTTAACCTCTTAAACTACCTCAATATGATCCATGAATCATTTAGGAGTTGATTGGATTTATTCATGTGTTAAAATAGAATACTTTCTAATGCTCCAAGTTAATACTTTAAGATCTTTATTGCCTCACTTGTTTATTTTGTTGAAGGGGTAATCCAATTTGATATAACCATTCTTTTTGTAATTGGATCACGTCACAACAAGGACTTAAATTTGATTTTTTTATTTTTGACATGTTGAGATAATTTCTTATTATTTAAAATTTTGTTCAGTTTTTTTGACAACTTGTTGAAGTTTACCTTCATCATTGGAGTCACTTTCATAAGAATCATCATATTTTATTGCCTTAAAATTCATATTCTTCTTGGTTTACTTGGCTTCCATTTTTTCCTTTACTTCTTGGAATTTCATGGTGATTTTGTATGTAATGAGTGACCCAAGGATTTCTTTGACCACCATTTTCTTTATGTCCTTGGATTATTGTATTATCGCCACTTTGAGAGACCAGGAGCAAGGTAAAACCCGTAGGTTTTTCTTTATGATAATTTCTATAGACAAATCATCACTAAGATATTTTCTACCCTTATAAATGTTAGCAAACCATGTAAACATGTTAGTAATAGATTTATTTGGATGAATATATAAACTTTCAAAATATTTACAATACATATTCAATCTAGAGTATTTAACTTTTTTTGTTCCTTCATGTGTTACTTCTAAAAGCCTCCATATTTCATGATCCATTTTGAAAGAATATATATTGTTAAATTCATTTTGATCAAGCCCGCAATTGAGTGAATTCATGTCCTTTTAATTAATTTAAAAATAGAAATATCTTGAGGAGTTCATTTATCCTCTATTTCTTTAATAGGAATATTTTCATGCATGAACATTTTTCAGACAAGATAACTGATAATGCTAAGAAAGGTAGACATGCAGTTTTTCCAATAAGAATAATATATGTCATCAAAGAAAGGATCATGAATATAAGAGTTATATACCATCATAAAATTATACTTTGAAATCAATAAATATTTTTTAAAATCAAAAAAAATTGAAGAACTAAGATTTTTGAAATAAATACAAAGATCTCATTTAATACCAAATATTAGTCTGAGTATATGGTAAGAGGAGGGGTAAATTTATTTTTAAAAATAAAGTGATAAAAGTAAAAAAAATCAAATTAAATTATTTAAATATGATTAAATAATAAAGTGATAAATTTGATATGTGTTAAAGATAATATCAAGTTTAATTAATAGTTTAATCATAGTGGTAAGAAGACGTATCAAATTTATTCACTTTATATATATCAAGATTTGGATGATACAATACAGAAATATAAAGAGATAATAAACCCAAATGATATGGGGTTAGATAATAGCACATAAGTAGACCCTATGTTTCCACCCCTTAATTATAGAGATGTGTCTTATTAATACCTTCCCTTGGTTTTAATATAAATCTAAGAACTACATCCCTTGATTTTAATGGAAATCTAAGAACCAAGTCCATCACTTAATGGTTGTTATAACCTTGAGAAGATGTGATGAGAAGAGATGATTTTCTTGGTGTAAATCCTTCACAAAGTCAATCTTATATCTCTCTTTAATGATAAATACAATTTGAAAAAGGGAGGTAGAGATAGAGACTATGGTGAGAGACTTTGAGATGGAGAAAATAAGGTTGGATCTTTGAGGGGACGGCTTGGATAATTATAGTGATTCAATATCAATTCGATCAGAGAGTTGTTACACAATTCAATTATTTAGATACAAGCCTTCTTGATCCTATTTTTATAGCCTTCAAAAGGTTTAGGAATATTCTGGAATCCCTTAGGTGCATTAAAGATGAAGTGGACTGTCTTAATGTCCACTTTGACCACATTAAATGCTTCCTCAAAGAGTCAGTTTCGACGCCATCGGCTACCCAGTAGCCTTTATAGGGTAGTCAATGATCTTCTTGGAAGAAAATGCTTCTGGAAAACTCCCATATTCATGTTGGTGCACCACCACCAGCTGGTTGGTTGACTCTTGTTGGTCGAGAGCATTTTGTCCATGCTAACGGCTATCTGGCGGCACTACACTAGCTAGCTAGTGCTACCTTCTATAATAATAACACCACCAAGTATTTCCAAATTCCTTAAAAGGTATTAAAAGTTTCTTCCAACATACTTTCATGACGTTAAAAAATCTATTAATACTTCAAAAAGATCTTCAAGTCAGCTTTAAATACTTTAAAGAGATATTCAAGATCCTCAAGATTCCATCATTTGATATTCAATATAAACACTGAAGCTCACTTAAAAGAATAAATTAAATATATAAGTGAGTGTTTGTGATCATTAAAACACCATGAGAGAGAGATAGACAACATGCTTGTGTTCCCATCCCCCCAACCTTTATTGGTAAGTGTTCATGCCTTTTCTATGCTAAATAATAATCTTATTGTTTTAATGTTGTTTTAATATTGTTCTAAACCAATTTGACCACTATAAAGAGATCCCAACATTTTTTGATTTTTTATAATTATTTATGATAAGTTTTAAATGGTGAAAAGAAATATCTTATTTTCATTTAGGTCGGTTTAGTTATTTTACATTATGAAACAAAAATGTTGGGTTTTTTAATTTTTTTTTTAAATAAAAAACAAAAATAAGTCTAGGTTTAATTTTTTTTTAAAGTAAGCCAAAAATTCATTAAGACCCATCACACATTTGGTCTTATTTGGTAGAGGCCAAATATATTAGGGGCTTAAACACCTTTATCCTTGGGTAAGAGACAAGGGCATTGGAGCACCTGGCGCTTTTGGAATCAACTAAAAAAACTATTTTTTTTATTTTTGTTTTAATTTGTTTATATATATAAATATATAAATAAAACAAATTTTTTTATCAGAATTTAACTGCTATTAAATATTAATTATTACTAAAATTAAAGTAATATGAAATTATGATAAAATCTCTCACCATGGATCCTTTTTATAAGGGGGATATCCTGGAAATATTTATGGATTTCCAATGTGGGATTGAGCTTCCCCCTTTCCTATGTAGAATTAATAATATATTATTATTATTAATTAGTAATTAATTAATAATAAATATTAACTACTAATTAATTACTGATAAATAATAATAATAATTAACTATTAATATTTACTATTAAATATTAATAATTAACTAATTAATATTAATAAATATTAAGATCCTCTAGGAATAATACAACAAATAAGACTCATGGGGATAATGCCCCAAGGGAAGTCCATGGAAATGAGAATTTGTTGAGTCTTTCCCATCAGTCAAACATTAACTTCTTCTTTATGTTGGATTCTATTAACACCCTTAAATTTTACTTACTTTATCTTAAAAAACTTGAAAATGTTGGATGAGGAAACTAAAATAATTCTCCTTTGATGAATAAATATGAACTTGTATGTAATCAGTTTGCTGATATATAAGGAAAAACTCATGATTATGGTAATCAAGAGATGTATCTTCTCCCTACCACGTCTCCAGTAGAATGGGCACTCCTGCTTCTCCAAAGGGGATGACCCCAGACTTGAAGGTTCTACATTGTCCATATGAGCGGGGTGATAATTCATCTTCTAAATAGGTTAAGCAAACTAACCATCCTAAGAAGGATTTTCCATCTAATGAACCAGTGTAGGAGGAAGTTGTCTTAACTATAATAGAGGAGGTTTTAGAGGATGAAGAACTCATCTCATAATAGATCTCCCAATGGAGGAGAGGGAAACACCTGGCTAGATGGGGGGATCTCAAAGTCAGGCCAGCCAACATAAAAAGAGATGAATGATCCTTTAATTTGTTTTGAACAATGTGGAATAGTTTTCAATGTTGTTGTCCTGGTGTGTGTGTGTGTGTTACACTTGAACTTGTGCCTCCATCTTTCCCTTGGATGTTTACTTTTTTAATAAATTTTCGGAGCCATGGGTTTGGGTTCCAAAATCCATGGTTAAGTCGTCTTAATAATTATTATTAGTTAATATTTATTAATTAATTCGTAATTAAATAATATTTAATTATTTATTAATAAAATGTATTACTAATTAATTGATTAATTACTTATTGATAAATAAATATTAAAAATTATTATTAAAAATTTACTAATAAATATTTAAAATTATTATTTATTTACTAAATATTAATAATAACAATTAAAATATTAAATTACTAATTATTAATTGATTGTTATTAAATAATTATTAATTAATTAAATAATCGTTACTAATTTTTAATTATTAATTATTACTAATTAATTATTAATTGATTGATTTTTAATAATAAATTAAATAATTATTAATTATTAATTGACAACTAAAATTTGTTTATTATTATTAATTAATTAAAATTCACTAATAATTAGTATTATTAATTAATATTTATTTTTATTTAATTTATTAATAATTAATAGTTATTAATTATTTACTATTATTTATTTATTATCAGTAATTAATTTCAATTCATTAATAATTATTAATGATAAATAATATCTTATTTTTATTAAGTTTTTAATAATTAATAGTTATTGATTAATTATTAATTAAATAATAATTATTTTTAATAATTATAAACTAAATAACAATTAATTATTATTATTATTTAATTATTTAATTACAAATTATTAATTAATTACAATTCATTGGTAGTTAATAATAATAATTAGTAGTTATTTTTACTAAGTTTATTAATAATTAGTAGTTATTAATTAATTAGTAATTAAAAAATAAATTTTATTAATAAATATAAACTAAATAATGGTTTTTAATATTTATTACTAATTGTTTAATACTTAGTAAGTAATTAGTAACTAAATAATTAATTAATACCCAAGGCGGTTCAGATCATGGATTTGGTAGCCCAAATCCATGACCCTATAAATTTTATTAAAAAGGGCAAACACACACACACAAATACATGGGATCCAGGCTCAAAAGGTGGCACAAGACATTCCCACCCAAGGACAGACAAGATCGCTTCAGATTTAGTTACCACATTTTCATAGCAAGAACATTCAATGTTTTTTATCTAGATAACCTCTACTCTGAGTTCCACCCCAATTCATTAGATATCATCCTCTCCTCCAGGTTGGAGGTTGCCCTGAGTTTTCTTTATCACTCTCAGACTCTTCATTCAAATCTGGAACTCTAGAGCCCTCTGGTGTAATGGTGGCCATATCCTCTTGTTTTCCAACCTCAACATCACCAGGCACAATACGCACTTTAACATTATCCCTAATGAAGACATTCTCCAGATCATTATTCATAGAGACTTTGGCAGTCTCCACACCACCTTCCATAATTGATTGGGAGACCCGCTTATTTCGCACACTATATTTCTCCAAGCCTTTAAGGTAGAGAAAGTCAAACTCCATGTTATTAATAGATTCAAGCATAGAAAATTTTACCTTTCCCTTCCAGGGTGTCTCTAATAGCTTGGTTTTCAACTAATTCATCAAGACTAGATTTTTCATCCTCAGCTATCCTCTTAACCTCAGAGGATCTCATTAGAATATTTGGTGGTGGCTACTTTAATACAAAACTTCATTGGTCATAAAAAATAGATGCAGAAGTATTCTAAATAGGCACAATTGTCTTTCTGGACTAATCGCCTAACTCTTTCATGGCAGCATCATATAGATCTAGTTGGTTTATGGCCTGATCACCTACCACCCCCTAAATGAATGCAATGTCACTGGCCACATTCTTATTCTCCCTAGGGCATCCAGAAGCAACATTCTTCAAAAATATGAAAGGAGATCCCTTGATGATCTACTATTTTTTATGTGCTTTAGCCTAGAAGTCATGAGATCCATCCTTTCCCTTATTATTAAAAAAGTTTGGGAAATCATCCCCAGTTATGTCAGTGGTGTCGATCGCATATTTTATTTCATATGACACGTCATACTCCTTACATGCATGTTGTAAGGCCACCACCCAGGGTGCCAACATGTAACTCATCCTTGTCCAGAGTTCCCACAATGAAAACCTTATTAAATTGAAAATCATCGGCAACTTGAGATGGGGGTTTAGCATTGTCCATACCTCGCATGATCTTCATAGCATCTGAATCACAACTAGCAGTTTTCATAATATGAGTGATAAGAATTTTTTAGGACCATCTTTCGAGCTAGTTCCAACAACCAAAGTAGCAAAATATTGAATCTGAAGAGCACAATTATTTGATTGAAGGCTAGTGTTAGGAATTCCACTCCTACTCATAGGCCTATGAAGCCTGCTACCCATCAAGTTCCCCTTCTTGGTTTATAGATGAGCAGAAACATCACAATCTCTAATCTGCTCCATTCCATCCTCCCCTCCGTGAAAATGAGAGGTACCGAAGAGATTATTCTTCCTAACCATTGGTTAAATATGGATTCCCACGGCAGACTTATTTCCATCTGAAATGGGTAGTTTCAATTTACAATTTTCAACTCAATGCCCATATTTTTTATAGTTAGAGCACCCCAAGCCTCGACGGTAATTTTCCCTAACATGCCCAATGCACAAGTAGTTGAAACAAAAACCCATCACATGTTCATGCTCAATTGCTAGTTCAAATTTAAACTTACCAGCAACCAAATAGAAAGTTTCAATAAATGTTGAGCTAAGATAAAATTCAACCAAAATTTTGGTGTAATACCCATATCTATCAAACTCGGTTTCTTTATCAAATTTGATTGGAGATCCTACTTCCAAGGCTAAATCCCAATAAATATTTGGGTGCCTAAAGAACCGATTCATCCCTTTAACCCAAATCCATGACTTTTCGATGAATTTTTTTACCTAGAAGATGTTAAACTAGGGATCCCAATCCTGAAATATCATAACCCTTTGCTGGAGATTCACAAAGTCACAACTCCATGCCCTTAATTTATGATCTTGTGAAGGAAATGTAATATGGAAATAACCCATATCTATTAACACAATATATTATCCATTGAAGCCCCAAACTTGCATTAGTTGTTTCCGTAATTCCTCAAGCTTCAAGGAATTATTCCACGATATTAGAGTAAGTCATGAAAAAATGGAATGTTTACATTCCTCAATTATTTTGTCAACAGACTTAGGGATTTCTTTAATGAAGGAAAGGGATCCATTCCTCATGATTCGATTGTGCTTGAGTTTAGGTTCACTCTAAGGATTGGGAAAGAATCTATCAAATACAACAGCCCGTGATGCATGAGTGGTCTTTTGGTTATCATTATTCCCCAAATCCATAGGTTTTGAAAAGTTAAAATCAGGGTTCACCCTCTTTGAATTGCATTGTACTTTTTAAGAGGAAAAATTCACATTACCCAAGCCAGATCCAATATCCACTTTCTTTGTAGGGCCAATGATGACCTTTGTTGGATCAAAATATGCATCTGAAATTGAATCCATCAATGAGATTTACCCTAGTCACCATGAGCATAGAGAGAAAAGCTCACAAGCTCATCTATTTCCTATCTTTAAATCTCCAAAATATCTAATAATTAATAATTAATAATTATATACTTATTATTATTATTATTAATTGGCAGTAATAAATATTTATCAAAAATTAATATTTTTACTACTAAATAATATTATTTAATTACTAATTAATTATTAATTATTAATTATTAATATCTAATAGTAATTATTAATATCTAATAATAATTATTAATATTTAATTATTATTTATTTATTATAAATATTATTTAATTACCAATGAATTAAAATCGATTAATTAATAATAATTAATTAGTTCTTAATTAGTAATTAATTAATTATTTAATAATATTATTAATTAATATTAATATTTATTAGAAAATAATATTTTTAATTGGTAATTAATATTATTTAATTAAAAATTAATTAGTAATTAATTATTAATTAATATTTTTTCGGTAGGTGTACGTGCCTTTTCTACACTCAATAATAATTTTATTTTTTTAATATTGTTTTAATATTATTATAAACTAATTTTACCACTATAAGGGGATTGTGACATGTTTGGATTATTTAGAATTATTTATCATAAGTTTCAAAAGGTAAAAAATAAAAAAAATCATATTTTCATTCAGGACGGTTTAACTATTTTACATCATAAAACAAAAATGTTAGGTTTTTTATAGGTTTAAAAAAAAATTGAAAATAATTCTATGTTTTTTTTAAAAGTAACCAACACATGCGTTGAGACCCCTCACACCTTTGGTCTCCTTTGGTATTGGCCAAAAAATTTAGGGGCTTCAACACCTCTAGCCTTGGGAAAGAGCCAAGGGCGTTAGAACCCCAACACCTTTGGACTCAACTAAAAAAACTATTTTTTTAGTTTTAAAATTTTTATTTTTATTTTGCTTTGTTTATATATATATATATATAACAAATTATTTTATCATAATTTAACTAATATTAAATATCCAGTTTTACTGCAATTAAAGTAATATGAAATTATGATAAAAACTCTCATAATAGCTCCCTTTTATATGGGGGTTGCCCTGAAAATCCGTATATAATTCCAATTTGGGATTCAACTTCCCAGTTTCCTGTGTAGAATTAATAATATATTATTATTAATTAGTAATTAATTAATAATAGATATTAATTACTAATAAATAATAATAATTAAATATTATTATTTATTATTAAATATTAATAATTGACTAATTAATATTAATAATATTAACAAAAAATATTAATGAATAACTAATTAATTATTAATAGATAATATTTATTGATTAATTAGTGATTAAATAAAATTAAATTAATTATTTATAATATTTATTATCAATTAACTAATTAATTAATTAATATTAAAAATTATTATTAAAAATGTAATAATAAATATTTAAAATAATTTTTTTTTTATTTTTTTTTAAACAAATAGGGGGACATGCCTCCTTTTTTATTAAGGAAATAGAGCCCTCTTTTTTATCTTGGTAGAGAGGAACCCGTTACATGGCTCTTGGGCCCAGGGGAACAAGACCTAATGAACTTACCCTAAGGCCCATGACCCATAGGTCCAAATACACAGTCACAAGGACCCATGACTCGTAGGTCTAAACACCAGCTCGTCAGCCACATAATTAGTAATTAATTACTAATTAATTACTAATAAATAATAATAATAACTAAATAATAATTAACTATTATTATTCACTATTAAATATTAATAATTGGATAATTAATATTAATAATATTAACATAAATATTAATAAATAACTAATTAATTATTAATAGTTAATATTTATTAATTAATTAGAAATTAAATAATATTTAATTACTTATTAATAATATTTATTACCAATTAACTAATTAATTGATATTAATAATTTTATTAATCAGATACTAATAAATATTTAAAATTATTATTATTAGTATTTAAATAGTTAGGGGCTAACATATCCTTTTTTATTAAGGAAAAAGCCCTTTTTTATAAGATTAAAGGGGAACTCATTACATGGACCGTAGACCCAAGAGCACCAAGGCCTAATGAATTAACCCTAAGGCTCATGCCCTGTAGGTTCAAATACATGGTTTCAAGGACCCATGGTCGTAGGCCTAAACACATACCTATCAGCCATATGCATGCCTTAATCAACACATCATCCTGTGTCCGGCACCTATCGTCGGTCCATCTACCTACCATTATGACTTTTTTGCCCTGAACAGCCATCATTATTCCAGCTGTCCGCCTTCCATTATAACCATGCTTTATCAGACAATGCCATCAGCTTTCGGCCCTCCTATGCTCGCTCGAGCCCCATCGTCTCCTCACGGCCCACCAACACTCATCGTCGCATAACCTCCAACCACTGTCCACCATCCCTCCTACGCTCTCTCGAGCCCGTCACCTTCCACATGGTCCACCAACCTTCATTGTCACGTCACTTCCAGTTTCCCACCACCGTCCATCATGTCCTTGTCACAACACTGGAAGCCACCTATTCTCAATCTCCATGGGAATCAATTACAACTGAGAGTGGAACCTCAGTTTCCTGATGTAAGGGGGTTGTGACTGAGTACCACTCAGTCGCAACTCAAGTTGCATAAATATTTAAAATTATTATTTAGTTACTAAATGTTAATAATAAAATTTAAATTATTAAATTACAAATCATTAATTAATTACTAATTGTTAATTAATTGTTTTTAATTACAATGTCACACCCCGTCCCAATGGATCCTATACCAAGAATACCCCAAGCTCGCCTCTAATAGTCTAGGGGCTGGAGACCAGCATAGAGTAGCTATATAACACACATGGGAGGCCTTATCCTAATGTAATTGTACAAACCCACACATCTCTAAGACCATAAAATGCTGAAATATAAAACAGATGATAACCATGCATGCATACATCTTAAATCTCACCATCAGGGTACGACAACAAGTACTGGAAATAAAAATGGCCAAATATAAGCTCACCATAAAGAAACTAAAATCAATTCTAACCTATAAAGTGGGTGACGACTACTATCGAGGTGACCGCAGGATCACACCTCAGTCTGTCTAAGTCACTAAGCTCTGCCTGGTCCTAGTCTCTCTAGGACTTTATCAAAAGTTTGATCATCTACATAAGACACAACCTGTGTAGGGAAAAACTATACAGGGGTGAGTATAACAATACCCATTGGGACACCCCCAAAATCACTAAGCATATAACATCGATAATAACAATCATCTCATCACAGGTATATGTCAACAACACATATAACAAGAATGTATAGATATAATCAATGTAGACACGCAGTCTCAAGGTAAAATCACAACTATAATGTCATTCTAGGATTCTTGATCAAAGATTCCACATAACACTCATTTGGGAGAACACACTCCAAGGGTCAGATAACACTAATGGAATCCATCTAATATTTCATGCTCGTTGAGTCTCACCATAATAAGTACACACTGGAAGTCTGAATAGAATGATAAACAGAAGGGGATCACACCCAAGGCTATGGGGTATACCAACAACCTAATCTGAATTAACTCGCTAAGTAGGGGATAAATGCTTCCATAGTTTTAGTAATGAAGATTCCAATAACCCCACCTAGGGAAAAGATGATGATAGTGGATCTCACTTTGCACCTCAAAGATGGAGCCCAACAACTCTATCTGAGACTGAAGTCCCTTCAAAGGGATCACCATCCTATGTATAAGATGTTATTCTATACTAAAACCTCAGGGAATGGATCAAGGTAATGCACCCTAATGAAAATTGTCTAAGCTTAAGGGGATGAGGGATCCAAGCCTTCTTTAAGGAAGCACATGGTGTGTACTAGTAGCACATGGCATATTCCTTTAGCACCGGGTCATACCTGTGTATCACGGTCCATACCTGTGTTTGTGTTTGTGCCTAAGTACACGGCATGTCTGAGCCCGTGTACACCTGGTTGTTTCCATGTCCTTCTAGGTGTGTCCATGTCTATGTACCTCCCTGGGTACACACCCAAGAGCCTAGAAAGGTTCACACACCATGTGACAACTTTCACATGCCTTGTGATAGTTTTCTTCTTCGTGGAACTCTATCTCTACACAGGGAGGTCCCACACAACATCTAATCCCATATGACACATCATAAAACCCATAATTTTTCAGAATTCTTGATTCTTCCACTGCTTTCACCAGTGCCATTGTCTCTAGTTTCACCACCAATCTCACCCAGAGATCACAGATCTAGTTCGAATGAGCCTTTTCGTCACCTACTCATCGGAGATCATGACTCAATCTGCTCAAAAACCATTTGTTGAGTCGCCCCATCATCACACACCAAATATAAAAATAATGGGTATCCCTAAATATTTATTCGACCAATCATCCATCGTCACCATAGTCACAGCTCGATCTCATCATCAATATGAAGCCAGATCTGTGATAATAACCTATTTCACCAAGAAATGGGTTTGCAATGATAGTTTATCAGGTATTTTTTTAACAACGGGCCAAAGGAATTGCCCATGATGAACGAAGAATAGGGAAGGAAAATAAAAACATGCAAATGTAAGGAACAGACCTCAACCAATGCTCATGTTGGCCCTGATTTTTTGTTGTTAGAACAAAGAATAAAGAGATATCACATAATCAACAAAAAAATTTCCAAACTCAGATAATATCTATCTCATACCCACAATATGAATGATCCGTGAATCTATTCATTAGTTGATTGATTTTAATTCATTATAGGAATAATTAAATGGGGAAAAATCTACATAAAATAAACATCCTACCTCGAGATGGATTGATCGATGATAAATAATGAATCTGCATCTTTGTCATTGGTGTGATCCTTGAGTTTCGTAGCTCACCAATCAATGATACACGATCCATTCATTGCTCACCAATGAAAGATCCTCCAACACCCTCTCACAAATCTCTATGGTTATATAGCTAATCATGGGATTTGTTCTTAAAAACATATTTATTGAGAAATAGATTAGGTCATTGCGTCACTTAATAAAATAAATAATTTATTTTATTAATTCGCTCGCGATGGTACTCAACCCGAACGTCTAATGCGTTCTAAGGTTAAGCTGTTCATAGGGTAAAACCCATGATCTAAACTTAATTATGGAATCAGATTTATTATATGATCCTCTATTTAAGAGTTATTCCACTTTTTCAGGAAAACCGTGCATGCGTGATATTTAATATATTTAATATATGTCAAAAAATAAATGTGGGAACACCAAGTCTCAAAATCTCATTCCATATAAATTCCAATCCCTGAAATTAATCCATGTAATATTTCAAAGCAATATATGAAAAAAACTAAGTTGTTACATTCTCCCCACGTTGGGTCTTTATGTCCCAGAAAGACAAAACAAAAGGCTACACAAAGAGATGTGGGTACTGAGCACGCATCTAGGTATCCCACTCCCAAGTTCTCTCTTGAATATTCCCATGCTACCACCAGACATGCACTAGGGGAATCAATCTCCCAAGAAGGATCCACTCCTACAAATCCTCGATATCTACTGGGTACTCAGCAAAGGTTTCTCCATCCTCGATGTCTAACTTTCCCCGATCGATAACACCCAATAGGTCATGAACGTACCTCCTCATCTATGACATGTGGAAGAAATAGTGTACCCAATATTACTAAGATGGTAGAGCTAAGTGGTACATCTCCTCACCAAATCTATGCATTATTTGGAAATAGACAATGAATCTTGTAGATAGCTTGTCGCCCCAACCAAATGTCCACAATACATGTCGAGGTGAGACTCTTAGGAACACATGGTCTCCCTCCTTGAACTCCAAAGGCATTTATTGTTAGTTTGAACATGACTTATAATGGATTTGTGTAGTCCTCATCCTCTCCTAGATGATTTTCACCTTCTCTGTAGTGGCTCACACCATAAGTGTTGACTCTCCTAGGCCGGTCCAACATAGTGGAGATATGAAGGGTCTCTCATGCAATGCCTCGAATGGTGTCATACCTATGGTGGAATGGTAGTTGTTTTTGTATGAAATATCCATCAATAGTAGGTGATCCTCCCAACTACGTCCAAAATCTAACATGAAATCTCACAACATGTCCTCCAAGACCTGAATGGTTCACTTAGTCTGGACATCATTATGGGGTAGAAATGTTGTACTCAGATGCAAATAGGTCCCAAAAGCCTCCTACAATACCTTACATAACTGAGATGTGAAGAAAGCATCCTGGTCAGAAATGATCATCTAGGGAACTCCATGGAGTCGGATTATCTCATGCATGTAGAGGCATCCCAAGCTCTCTACTGAACTCTACTCTTGAATATATAAGAAGTCGGCTAACTTAGTGAGTCGATCTACGATCACCTAGATGGCTTTGTTTCCCCTAGACATATGTGGTAACCCCATCACAAAGTCCATAGATATCCCATCCCACTTCCACTCTAGCGCCTCAAGGAGCTGAGCTCAACCCGCTGGAACCTGGATCTCATCCTTAACTTGCTAACAAGTAAGGCATCGAGAGACAAACTTTGTAACTCCATTTTTCATCCTTGTCCTGAAAGTTAAACTCAAAACACTTAACACTATTACCCTAAAGCAATATCATAGACTCTGGTCCCAAGGTAGAACTGACTGCCTCTGATACCACTCTGTCATGACCCATCCTAATGAGACCCATGCCGCGACTACCCCAATCCCACTTCCAATAGGCTGGGGGCTGGAAACCAGCACTGGGTAGGCATATCACACACATTGGAGTCCTTGGAAAAATGTACTTGTGCACACATACACATCTCCATTCCCATAAAATGATGAAATGTAAAATAGTTGATAACCATGGATGAGTACATATAAAATCCCACCATAAAAGTGTGATAACAAGTACAGGAAAGAAAAGGGGCCAAATACAAGACCACCACAAAGAAACTGAAAACTAGTCCAACTTGTATAGTGGGAGAGGAATGTTGTCAAGGTGACTGTAAGAACACACCTCAGTCTGTCTGACTCACTAATATTTGTCTAGTACTGGTCCCAATAGGACTCTGTCAAAAGCTTGATCATCTGGATAAGACATGACATGTGTGGGAAAAGCCCATGTAGGGGTAAATATAACAATACACAGTGGGACACCCTAAAATCACTAAGCATATAACATCAAGAATAATAATAAACTCATCATAGGTATATGTCAACATCACATATAATAAAAAATTTCATATATACTCAATTTAGACACATAGTCTCAAGGTAAAATCATGATCGTAATGTCAGTCTAGGATTCTTGCTCAATGGTTCCACATATCACTCGTCTAGGATAACACACTCCATGATCCAGATAGCACTGATGGAGTCCATATGAGATTTCATGCTCATCAAGTCTCACCATAATAAATACACATTGAAAGTCTAAAGATAATTATACGCATAATGGGATCACACCCAAGGACATGGGGTATACCAATAACCCAGTTTGTATTAACCTACCAAGTAGGGGATCGATGTCCGCATAATTTTAGTCATGATGATTCCAAGAACCCCACCTAGGTCAAAGATGATGTTAGAGGATCTCACTCCTGACCTCATGGATTGATTCCAATAACACTATCCAAGACTGATGTCCCTCTGAAGGGATCACCATCCTATGTATAGGATGTGATTCCATACTAAACCTTTAGGGAATTGATCAAGGGAACACACCATAATTAAAATCATCCAAGCTAATGAATAAGAGGGATCCAAGCCTTCTTTGAGGAAGCACACGGAGTATACTAGTAGTACACGATGTGTCCTTTTGGCACCAGATCCTACCCGTGTATCATAGACTGTGTCCATGTCTCTGTCTGTGCATGAGTACACGGCATGCCTAAGCCCATGTACTCTTGGTCGTGTCCATGTCCGGTTGGTCATGTCTATGTCAGGATATCCATTTATGTGCCTATGTACCTCCCTAGGTACACACCCAAGCACCCAAAAGGGGTAACATGTCATGTGATAGTTGTCACATTTCATGTGATATTTATCTTCTTCACAAAACCCTAGCACTGCATAGGGGGTCCTACATGGTGTGTGATTCCAGATTACACACTATGTAACGCGGAAATCCCAGATTTATAGATTCTTCCCTCGTGTTCACCTACATCGCCACAACCAGTTCCACCACTGAACTAACTCTAAGATCACAGATCTAGTTCAACTGAGCCTCGTTATTGCCTTCTCGTTGAAGATCATGAGTCGATATGCTTGAAAACTATTCATCAAGATACCCCATCATTGTACACCAAATATATTAATAATTGGTATCCCTAAATCTATCCTTAATAAAACATAAATCATTTCCATCATTACATCTTAATCCCATCATTGATCTAAACCCAGTTCTGTGATAACAATTCATTGCACCAAGTTTAAATGGGTGTGAAATAATTTTTTATCTGGTATTTTTTGAACCATGGGCCAAAGGAATTGTTCACAATGACCAAAGAATGGGGAAGGAAAATCACAACACACAAACATGAGGAACAGACCTCAGCCAATATTTGTGTTAGTCTTGATTTGTTTCCATTAGAATGATGAACTAATAGATATAACATAATCAACAAACAAATCCCCAAACTTGGATAATATTTATCATATACATGTAATACGCATGATCCACATATAAATTCATTAGTTGATTGATTCGTGTTCATTATAGGAGTAATTAAATGGGGAAAATCCACATAAAACAAAAATCATACCTCAAGATGCATTGATCAATGATGAATAATGAATCAACATCACTTTTATCGATGTGATCCTCGAGTTTTGTAGCTCACCGATCGATGATCAATGATCCAGTCATTGCTCTCCAATGGAAGCTCCTCTAACGCTCTCTCAAAAATATCAAGGGTTATGCAGCTCACCCTAGGATTTGTTCTTAATAGCCTATTTATAGAGAAATAAATTAAGTCATTGTGCCACTTAATAAAATAAATATGTTATTTTATTTTATTTTATTAATTTTCCCGTGACATCACTCAACCTGAACGTCCGACGCGTTCCAAGGTTAAGTCATGCCTAGGGTAAAACCCACACTCTAAACTCAAAAAATGCCTCAAATTTCTTACCTGGGCCTTTATTTAATAGTTATTCCACTTTTTATGGAAAACCGCACATGTGTGATATTTAATATATTTAACATATTTTAAAAATTAATTCCGAGCACAACGGGCCTCAGAATCTCATGTCGTCTCAGTGCCTAGCTCTGAAATTAATCCATGCAATATTCCAAATCAATATATATAAAAATCTATGTCATTTCGTATAAATTAAATAAATTATAATTATTAAAAACTATTATTATTTAACTACTTCAATTTATTGATTATTATTAATTAGTTACAATTCACTAATAATTGTTATTAATAATTAATAATTGTTTTTATTTATTTTATTAATAATTAATAGTTATCAATTAATTACTATTATTTATTTACTATTAGCAATTAATTACAGTTTATTAATAATTATTAATAATAAATATTATTTATTTTTATTAAATTTATTAATAATTAATAGTTATTAATTGATTATCAATTAAATAATAATTATTTCTACTAATTAGAAACTAAATAATTTTTTTAAAGCTGAGGACTTTTCCAATGCCAAGTCTCCTTTATTGAAAAATAAAAGATTACAAAAGTGTAAAATGGGACATTTTACAACGGTCTATTTTGGAGAGATGTAACAGGTCAGAGGGAAGGATATCCATCTATATGAGGCCATTGTTACCTACACCCATATTTTTTAGGCCATTAGCTACCATGTTTGATTCTCAATATGAATTATTAAGGATAAAGTCAATGGAATCTAAGAACTCAAGGAAATCCATCCACTAAACCATCAATCTCCATGAGAGGTGTGTGTTATTTTTATTGATTGCATACACTATATTTGTGGAGTCACTCTCCAACCATAGCTTAGACTAACCTCTTTGTCTAGAAATGTTCACCACATTGATGAATCCAAGCATCTTGGATTCAAGTGAAAATGTAGTACCACAAGTACTATAAAAGAAACAAAGGATGCACTCGGTGTGATTTTTGAAAACAGTGTTGCACCCTGAGATACCAGGATTACCTTTAGAAGCACCATCCATATTTGCTTTCACCCAACCTGGGAATGGAACTACTACAAAATAGGACTTTAACGGTGCTAGAATTGGCCTTTATCAATGCTAAAAAGGCACTGACTACTGGAGCATGGTTAAAATACCTAGGCTTTTATCAGCACTAGAAAATCACTGATAAATGGGTCCATTATTAGTTCTTAAAAAACGTTTATAAAGGACCCTTTATCAGTGATTTTAGAAGAATTGATAAATGACACCATTTATTAGCACTTTTATTTAGATATGATAAAGGGACCCTTTATTAATGCTACTAAATGCACTCATAAAGGCATCCTCTATCAGTGTTTGTTGAAGCACTGATAAAGGATACCTTTATCGATGCATTTAGTAGCATTGATAAAGGGGTACACTGTAATGTACTGTTACAACATACTATAGTGTTTTCTTATAGCATAATTTAGTGTACTATTACAGCACACTACAGCACCAGAAATAGGGAATACTGCAGTTTCTTGTAACAACACACTATAAAACCAGAAATTAGAAAAATTGGATAAAAATACAGAATTTAAATGAAATAAAATTTACAACACAAATACAAGAAAAAAAATATTATAGAGAAAAAGAACACACTTGTATAAAAGAGAAAACCACCCCTGATCAAGTAAAATAACGTGCCAATATAAGAAAAAAAATCTAATGTTAGTAATAATATAAATAAACAAATTCAATAGAAAGTATTAATTTTAAACTAAACTTTGAGTCATGCCAAGAACATTGTGTATCAGATTGAGTTGCAGTTGATTCTTGTACATCACACCATTTATTGTTCTTCTTCAAGAATTATCACTGTGAAAATTAACTAAATAAGTATAAGATAAATATAATATGGAAATTAATTATATATTAGCAGATAGAATGATGAGAAAAGAATTTAGGCTCATTTTCTCTGTTTTGGTGATGTGATGTTTGTTTTAAACTAAAATGACACTTATATATTGAAAATAAACACTTTGAGTCATACTAGTCACACCATGCATTGGATTGGAATGTGACTAATTAATTCACATCCCAAATGACTTATTTATAATTTTCCTAAAGTATCCAAACAATCTAAATTCATTTCTTTGGTTTTGAGTATGCTGCTTGTGTTTTTTACTAAAATGTCATTTTAAACTATAAACATGTACTTTGAGTCATACCGGCCACTTCATGTGTGGGTTTGTCATAAAGACTAATTCCTACACATAAGAAATGAATTATGAATAATTGATATAAATTATTAAGAAAATCCTAGTGTGTTTTCTCAATTTTTAATGAGTGACACTTTTTCAACTAAAATGACGATTTTAAACTAATAACAGACACTTTGAGTCATATCAGGTAAAGAGTGTATTAGATTGAGGTTTATCTGATTCCTACACATAAAAAATGACTTATGGATCATTTTCTTAAATTATCAAAATAATCCTAATGTGTTTTCTCATTTTTGAGTATGTCTGTTGTCTTTTTTACTAAAATTAATGCCAACTTTAAATAAAAGGATGCACTTGGAGTCATACCAGTCACACCGTGTGTTAGATGGAGGTTAAGATGATTTATAAATGTCCCAAATGACTTATGTATTGTTTTTATAAATTATAAAATTAATATGAATGCATTTTCTTGATTTTAAGTATGCCACTTATGTTTTTTACTAAAATGTCATTTTAAACTGGAAACACAAACTTTGAGTCATACCAGTCACATCATGTGTGGGATTTATGTGAGACTAATTCCTACACATCAAAAATTAATTATGAATCATTATCCTAAATTATCAAGACAATCTAATTTCATTTTCTTGGCTTTTAGTGGGTGTTACTTTTTGAACTAAAATGTAAATTTTAAATTGATAACAGACACTTTGAGTCATACTGGGAACATCATGTATCGTATTAAGACACAGATGATTACTAAAAGTCAAAAATGACTTATGAATAATTTTCATAAAGTATAAAAATAATATGAATGTGTTTTCTCAATTTTGAGTATGTCGGTTTTCTTTTTTACTAAAATTGATGTCAATTTTAAATAAAAAGATGCACTTGGAGTCATACCAGTCACACTGTGTGTAGGATTGAGGTGAGGAAGATTTATATATGTCCCAAATAACTTATAGATAATTTTAATAAATTATAAAAACAATCTGAATGTGTTTTATTAGTTTTGAGTGCGCCACTTTTATTTTTTACTAAAATGTCATTTTAAACTGGAAACACACGCTTTGAGTTATACCAGTCACATTATGTGTGGGTTTGATGTGAGACTGATTCCTATACATCACAAATGAATTATGAATAATTTTTATAAATTATCAAGACAGTGTGAGTGTATTTTCTTCGTTTTCAGTGAGTGACACTTTTTGAACTAAAATGTTAATTTTAAACTAATAACAGATACTTTGAGTCATACCGAGAACATCGTGTATCATATTGAGGTTTAGATGATTCCTCCATTCCAAAAATGACTTATGGATAATTTTACTAAAGTATCAAAAGAATTTTAATGCATTTTCTTGGTTTTGATTATGTCATTTTTCTTTTTTAGTAAAATTAATGTCGATTTTAAATAAAAAGATGCACTTTGAGTCATACTGGTCACACCATGTGTCAAATTGAGGTGTGGATGATTCCTACATATCCTAAATTACTTGTGAATCTTTTTCATAAAGTGTCATAATAATAATAATTTGTTTTCTTATTTTTGATTATGTCACTTGTGTTTTTTATTGAAGTGTCATTTTAAACTAGAAACTCACACTTTGAGTCATACCAGTCATATCATGTGTCGGTTTTACATGAGACTAATTCCTATACATCAAAAATTACTTATGAATTGTTTTTATAAATTATCAATAAAATCTAATCATGTTTGATCAATTTCCAGTGAGTGATGTTTTGTGAACTTAAATGTCAACTGATAAGGGACACTTTGAGTCATACCGAGCACATCATGTATTAGATTTAGGTTTGGTTGATTTCTAAACATAAAAAATGACTTATGGATCATGTTTATAAAGTATCAAAATAATACAAATGAATTTTATTATTTTTGAGTATGTCAGTTGTCTGTTTTAGTAAAATTAATGTCAATTTTAAATAAAAAGATTCACTTAGAGTCATACATGTCACATCGTGAATCGGATTGAGGTGCGTCTAATTCATACACATACCAAATGACTTATGGATCATTTTACTAACATATCAAAACAATCCGAGTATGTTTTATTAGTTTTTATTACATCACTTGTGTTTTTTACTAAAATGTCATTTTAAACTGAAAACACACACTTTGAGTCATAGTGGTCACATCATGTGATGGTTTGACCTAAGACTGATTCCAACACATCAAAAATGACTTATGAATTATTTTAATAAATTATAAAGACAATCCAAATGCATTTTCTTGATTTTCAGTGAGTAGTGTTTTGTGAACTTGAATGTCAATTTTAAACTAATAACTGACACTTTGAGTCATACCGAGTACATCGTGTATCAAATTGAGGTATGATTGATTCATACACATAAAAAATGATGGGTTTTTTACCTAAATTATTCAAACAATCTTAATATCATTTCTTGGTTTTGACTATGTGATGTTTGTTTTGAACTAAAATGTAAATTATAAACTAAAAACATACATTTTGAGTCATACAAGTCACATCGTGCATTAGATTGAGTTATGAATGATTGAGTATGTGATGTGTGTTTTTATTTCAATCATATGCACCAAGCTATAAAAGATAGAAATTTACCATTTGGATGAAATAAGAAACCTAATGCTACTTGAAATACCTCATCCAAAAGCACAATGTTCTCTCTTTTCTAGCTTATTGCAGACAATTGAAGAGAAAATATGAATTCCCAAAAGATATGTGCAAAAAAAATTATTAGATAAAAATGATAATGAAATTAAATTAAAAATAATAGATAAAATGGTGAAAATTTTAACTAAATAATCAATATGAATTAACCTTGTCATGATGTTGTATACATTTTTTACCCATTTCCTTGTTTTTATCTCATTTTCATCATCAAAGTCCAATTTATCACGAGCATGAGCATCTTCAAAGAAACCACCCCAACTTGATAAAAAGAAGCCACCTTTGTAATAAACCAATTATTATATTAGTAATACTATAAATAAATAAATTAAACATAAATATTAAATAATATATTAATAAATTTCAATTTTAAACTGAAACCACACAATTTGAGTCATACTGGGTACACTGTGTATTGCATTGAGGTATGGTTGATTCCACCGTGTCTTTTTATCCTACAATGAATTCAAAACTCTGGTTCATCTAACAATATTGTAGTTTGATAACCCATAATGTTGAATAAACCAGAGAATAAAAAGAAAATTGCATCATCATGAGTGAATCATCCTTGTTGAGTGCATGATCATAGTACAAGAGTGAGTTGTCCTTGTTGTAAAATTTATTTATTCCTAGAAAAAATTAACTATAGTGTAAAATTATCAGTATTCATTTATTAAACTAAAATAAATATTTACATATGAGTTTTTATGGAACATAATAAAATCTATCTTTCCCTTTCACCATCATAGAGAGTACAAACTCCATGATAAACCATTTACCATATTTGATGGAAAAAACTTCAGTGTGGCCCATTATGTATTTTCAGAAGACACTAAACTTAATTATAAATTGTTTTCCTTTTTTGAAAATATTAAACATTATTATATCCCTTTATAGAATCCAAATGATATAAAAATCTAGTGTATCCGTTAAGTCTTCTTGGATTGGGATATAGATTAGTATATCCTTTTGAATATTATGGGTGATGATAAACTCTAACATAATTTCAAAATTATTTTTTCATAAAAATGGGAATAACCCTATTCTCATGTCTTTTTATTGAGAATGATGGAGAGTTTTTTATTAATGAGCTTGTGAACATGGATCATTTTACATAATGAATGTGCACATGCATAATGAATGTTATTTGTATGGTTTTCCCAATAATTTTTTATATTATATCATGCATCTAATTGATGATCAAATAACCCAAATAATCCCACAACCCACCAAAGTGATACCATTGTATTGTTCTTTTCTGAAAATTCATGATTCAGTTAATGAAATTTCGTATTTCTTTATTTTTTTATAGGTTTTGTATTAAGCTATTAGATTCTTTTTCAAAGGGGTATTCATTTGGATTTTTTATAATACATGATTTCATTTGAAGTGGGTTTTTCATTTTTGTGGATTTCATCATAAAGCAGTTTCTTTTCATTTTATGTCATGTTTACTTTGACACTGTCCCTCCTAAATGACCATAATCTCTCAATGCTTATTGTCCTCTAGTAATTCTATCATACACACGATGGATTCGGTATTTGATTACACACATATTTATTCAAACATTTGATTTGTATTATATACTTGTTTGATGATTGGATTGGTGTTTTATGACTCTCAGGTGACTATTGGATCTAATACTAAGACCCTTTCTTTGTAGTGTGGATAATTCGTGGGCAAGAAACTGCATTGGTTTTTTGTTGTTGGTCAGTTTTTTCTTAGTGAGGGGTTTATTTCACACTTTAGTAATATTTTATAGTACTTGGAATGTTCTAATAGAAATTGTATCCTATGATAATCAGTTTGAAAAAAAAATTGGTGTTTTTTTTGTTTCTAAATAAATACCTCCACTTAAATTCCTGTATAAAATCACTTAAATAAGTGGTCAAAAACGTTTTTCCAATAATCCACTTGAATCGCTTACATAATGGATCTTATCTTAATTGATAGGTTTTGTGCATGCTTTTCAATAATTATTATCAAACACAACCTCTGTGTGATCCCCATTCTACTCCATTGACCAACAATTTAATTATTTCCAAGCCATTGCTTCGTCTCCTCCTCCACCTCGATCTCTGCCTCTGCCTCCTCCACCTCAGTTCCAACTCTGACTTCGCCTCTACCTCCACCTCTACCTCTGTTATTTCCCAACAATTTTATTGTTTGTAGGTCATCACTTTTAAACCTATTGATTTCCTCTATAATAATTATCCTTGAGAAACTGATCAAAAATAATATATAAGCATTATGAAACTAATGCTTCACACCTGAAATATATTTATAAGGTTATAGCTCATACTAGATCACAAACATAGCAGGTAATCAACTAAATTTGTTATCGGCATGTAGTATGACAACATGTATGCTACCCACTCATCTCTAAACAAATTTACTTCTTCTTTTGAGTTTGAAGGTTGTCATAAATCTTGATAGTATTGAGAAAATATAAATAGATAAATGATTAAGAAATATATTTAATGAAATTGTAATTACCTTCGAAAATTACCTTTTTGGGGATATTGGTATTTTCATTGTTTATGATCTTTCTCATAAATTTGTAAACATAATAACCAAAATAATTTCCATTATCTGGCTTTGGAAAGTGTAAAAACATTGACCAAAATAAGTAAATTGTTTTGAAATATGTTTTTATAGTTAAATATTTCTATATATACCTTAATTTTTTCCATTTGTAGTAATCGACGGGCTTTATATGTTCAAACACCAACTTCATTCCATGATTTATCCTATATTTAGTGACTACCAAATCATAATAAAACTCTTGTTAAAACATAGAATGAAACATATAATTTTAATTTTATCTATAAAATGTTGATTGCAATGTATTAAAAATTCACAATACACATCATGTGTGGTCATTTTGTTGGATATCCATGCATTGGAACCAAAAAATAAATATTTGGGGTATCCAGATTGACTGCGATTAGAATTCAGTGCTGCCTAAAAAAACAAAAAAACAAATAAGTAATAAAAAAACTAAAAATATATTTTATTTAATTAGATTGTAGATTTTTACTTCTGTATTATAGTAATCAAAAAGGGTTTTTTGTCTGATATTTTTTTGCTAAAACTCTTCAAAAAACACATCTCTTTTCTCCTCAATTTCTTTCTTATCCAAAGTAAGTTTTTATGTAGAAATGATACAAGGATTAATGAATCCAAATCATGCTTCACACGGTTTTACCTTTATATAGTATTAGTATAAATTCCTATAGAAAATATGAATAGTTATTAACTTTAATAAACATATTAGCTCACTATTTGGATAGACATGTTATGAAAATGTACCTTATGTATGTATTCACAACTGAGGTCTCAACCATTCATTCTTGAGAATCTCATTTATACTCTCGAGAACAATTACGTTTATCATGAAAGTTCCATATATTTATTTTTTATATAGAATGTAAGACATATTTTCGTCTTTAAATGTGGTCTATACATGAAGTTGTAATGATAATAAATGTTTCTCTAGACTGGTGGGGAGAAGTTACTCCCAAAATGTCATTTTTATTTCTTGGTCAATTCACTAGATCATCTTGATCTGACCTTCTGTTTCCCCATCATTTTATCCATCTGTAATAGCATACCTCACTTCAGAACTTTTTTCATCAATTGTAACAGATTTTTCATATGAAAAAAATTATTAAAGACGTACCTCATGTATCTTTATAATATTAGATGACCATGATGTGAAAGTTCCAATAGCATCATTAACCATTTTAATATTAGGATCATCAAGTGGAATAAGCAACTCAGTAATCAGCTCATTAGCTACATCAACCCCCACTCTTGTGTGATATTTTGGGAGGTTTTTCTAGTGTATCTTTTCTTTAATGATATTATACATTGTACCCCTCACAACAAGGTTGTGTGTGGGTGTTGACAGATAAAAAAACATATAATTGTACCCTAAAGAATTTTAGTAATATAAAATTATCAAAAGTTGTTTGATTCACATTTAGGATAAAGATTAATGAAAAAATTGATTACATCAAGTAAGGTATGTGGTCGAGGGGAATGACAAGCCTCAAAGCTAGTGGGTTAATTTGGTTCATGTGCAGATCTTTGTTCCACCACCGGTTCTATTTGATCATTTCTCATAAATTAGTATGCCAAATTAGATTGGGCAATAATATCTTACAAAGAATCTATTTGTGTTTGTAATCCTTTCATCATATTATATGTATGTTCATGTGGTTTTTTATTATCAAAATATGTTCGAGGAGACACTCTAAAACCTAATCCTCCAATGTGACCATATTGTTCTAGCCACTTCAAAGCTAATGAAATTAGTTTTCCTTCAAGTATGGTCACTGCCGATTCTTGTGTCTAAACTATATAAAAAATATTAACATAAATAGATATTTTTTTATAATACTATTATAAAGCATAACTAATTACTATTATGTCATACTTACACATGCATCTCATAATGCTTTTTTGTTTTCATCTACTAGTTTACCCTCCTTATTTACACGACCCTCCTTCCATATCACATGATGTGCAATGGAAGTGGCATCAAATTTTGATTTATCAATATGCATATGAACAAAAGAACATATGTTGTTTTATATCACATAAAACTTTTATTATTGATTTAAAGTACATACCAATTTCTTATCTAGTGAAGCTTACCCTATCCTTGCTTTGTGATATGGGTACATTGGATTTGATGCACGTTCTTTATTTTCATCACTCTTTTTTGTTTCATAAATTAAATTTTTTGAATCAAATTGGATAAAAAATAATTTTAAATAATACATTATCAACTTAAATTCACCTAAAATGATTTCTCATTACGACGACTAATGAAAGAATTCCATGATTCATGCTTTATAATGTGTTCATAACTAACTAGTGGGTGGGGCTTTACTTTCCCCTCAACATCCCTAAGATGTAACTTGGTAAGAAGAGTCAAAAAGCCTCTATGTTCTCTTCCAATGGCCATTAAGACTAATTTATTACATAAATATTCAAAAATAAATGAACTCTCTAATGAATAATGAAAATTAAATCAACTTTTAATTATATAGTTTTTTGGTAAAATAGAGAAAGTATATCGTAACATTAACGTTATATCTTTCCAAAGGGTTTCCTTTTTTTCAGGCTCTATGTGGCACCACGAATCAATATAAATCGGCACATTAATCACTATTGTGACCCCAACATAACTAATGAACATTGACTTATTGGGGTCAATAGTTTGGTTGCGCTGATTCCAACCAGCCACGAATTTTATACCCTTAATTCTTGCCTTGATAATTTTATTCAACACTGTGATGTTACGTCGTTGTTTCTTTTTTTAATCAACATGTTGTTGACCCCCTAATAGTTTTGCAGTTTCATCATCAAAAATCTATTCTTCCTCGGGATTGGTAACATCATCATGTGCAAAATACATTGTTTACATGGGTAGTCAAACATTTAATTTGTATTGAATAACAACAACATAAACACAAACAAATGATTTTATCATGGTCATATGCATGCTCTATTACAAACTTGATGAACTCATTAACCCCATCTCTATAATCTTTTGGAAAATGATTAGCATGCATACATTTTGAATGAAATGGGTAATTGAATTTAAGGAATGAATTAATTCATTGTGGTAGGTGTTATCCACTAAGTTCATCCAAAGGTGAAAGTTATAGACAATTATCATCATCGTCATATTCATCCCCCAAATAGTTATTATTGCATTTTGTTTCTTGAGACTCATCCTCCATCTCTTCTAGATATACACCTATGTTTCTTGAACTAATCTGAGATGGGAGATGATTTTAGATTACTACTTCTCAGAGTAGTTCAAGCAACATATAAGAGATGGGAGATGAGTCTCAAGAAACAAAATGAAATAATAACTGTTTGGGAGATGATGTTGATGGGGATGACATTTTTTGCCTTAAAACTTTTTAAATTACCATATATTAATTTAAAATTTAAAATATCATCTCAAAATTCTAAAAGTTACCTAACACTGTGATGAGAACATCAAATCATCTACACTTATCTGTACTGACACTAATCTATGTTACTAGTCCTTTTCCCTCACCAGTATCTCAAATATAAGATCTCTATATCCATTTAGGTTTATGTGTCGGGTGTGAGTATAAAAATAAACAATAAAATTCTAATAGGGGCCCTAAAATACACAACAATGCATATATTTGAGTATATTTTCAACGTAGTAACACTCAAAATACATATGTAATTCAAGTCATTGTGTACTAAACAAGACACCATGATAATCAAATGTACCTACTTCATTTCATACCAATGAATTATACTAATCATACTATAAGTGTATACCATGGTTTTTCCCTAACATTAAAATCATTTTACTAATAATAGGTTAACATTTGAATCGTAAGAGGAGAAAAAATTATTTATCTCCCTATGGAAATAACCGCATCACAGGTGCCATGAGATTCGACCTTAGACCCCTAGCATCCAAGACTATCCCTCAGGGATAACCATCACATGTACTTGTTACATCCAAATCATGAAATGGGTATAACATATCCAATTTTCTTAGGAAGATCATTTGGAATATAGGGAAATATTAACATAATTGGTTCCCTTAGGAAGGAACCACATAACGGGTTCCATAATACATTAGTTAAACCAAACTTCTGAAAACCCATAAAGAAGAACAAACAACACAAATGTCACATCACCCTCACCCTAGCCCTCGATGAATCACTAACATGTCTATAGTAACACACATTCTAACATACCATACCTAGACCTCACATAATATCCATAATATTATAATATACGATAAAAATTATTTTTATCACATCCATACATGTATTTCTTGTATAAAAATATTGTAATCATACAGTGAGAGGTATATTAAAAATCATTTCAAATAATATCAAGTAATTATTCAAAGAAAATATTTTAAGGTAAGATTCATCAAAATTTAGCAAAAAAATTAGTTACATATTACGTTTAATATAATAATTTTCAAAAAAAATACTCTAGGGAAATAATTATTAAATGAGTAAACAAAAAATAGTAGTTAAATAGTTAGTAAAAAATGTATACAAAGATAAAAATGATGACTTACTAAATAAAAATCACAGAATTTTTCCATTTCCTAAAATTTTAATGTCTAAAAAAATCATGTTACATTTTATAATAATTAATATATTTCCCTTAGTCAAAAAAATATTTTCAAATGTGTATTGGTTTATTTTACAATATAAATATTATTAAAACCATATTTTTGTATGATTATAGTAAAATAATTTGAAGAATATATTTATCCTATCAAAATATATATATATATATATATTATGAACCATTTCATCTGAAAAATAAAATTTTAAATACATATATAAAAACTATAACTAATATGGTATTATAAACATAAAATTCTTTAATTGAATAATAAAATATGATAATCACTTAAATATTTCTATTATAGCATGTGTAATACATAATAATTTATCAATATTATATATAACCCACGCTTTCTCAAATATAACAAAATTATAACCATTCAATGTCATTGATTTTGTTTAAAACCAATCTAAAACCCTTATCAATGGAGTTATTTAATTAGTATGGAATTATTTAAATCATTAATAAGATATTTTAATGGTTAATAAACAATAAATTCTCTATTCCCAAAAAATACTCTAAAAGACATACATTATAAACTTTTACATATCCTATATGATCTAAATATTGTGAAATTAATATAGATAAACTTAAAATAAAAGGAAATCATTAAGTGATTTATATATTTAATGAGAAACTATTTGTTACATCTAATTAGAACAAAAAACTAAAGACAAATTTGTTTCAAAAACAAAATAAAACCTAACACTTATTATTTTTTAAAAATATGTTTATCCCATGTATACTCTAAACCCACTCATATTCAAAAATAACCTAAATGAAATTTTAATTATGGATTATAACATTTTACATTTCAAAAATATAATTCTCTAAACATAAGTGTTATTTTTTTATCAATTTAATAAAAAAAAAATAGAAAATACCATAAAATTAAATAATAGAAGGTGAGAATAAATATTTTTTGAATGAAATTTTCATTAAAAACATCAAATTAAATTGAAATTCATATAATATTAACATATTTATATAAATAAATATACCTATCAATGTATAATTATTTTTAAAAATGTAAAAAACTTGTGAAATACAAATCATGGTGGCCTATAATAGTGTAATTTGAGGGAATTTAGATTATTGTATCATTAACAAACATCACAGAGAGACCTAAATCCATGGAAAATATACATGGAGACCTTGGTCCTTATAAATAAATATTTCATGTCTGAATCCATATTTTTTCATATAATATTTTTGGGGAAACTCAAATGATTATAATAAACACCATTGAACAACATATTAAGTAGTTAATTGGCCAGTTGGTTGTAGTTTGCGATAAAAACATGTTTTGAAAAATGAAGAGTCAATTATAGAAATTGATGGGATGATTTCCTTATCTATGATCAATAATATTCTAAACCAAACATCCTTTACTTACTCTATAACAAAAGATCTCGCTCCATGAGAAGCTATAAGGACTGTAATGATGGAAAGAATGAGTCCCCAAAACTATATGTGAAGCACACAACCCATTTCCATTTTCCACCACTAAAAGATCTATTATTGTCCGATATGATATTTATTATATGCAGTGACCATGTAACATTAGATAAATGATCGGAGGGAATGTTCATTGGAGCAATGTGGACAGTGGTGATAGTGATAGCGATATCGCTAACAATGGCAAGAGTCATGGGTGAAGGTGGTGATAAAAATGACAACAATGAGGAATAATGAGAGTGACTAATCATGAATAGAGTTATGGGAGCAGAGAAGTAGGGTTCTTCGTGGATGAGAAAACCATAAAAACACAAACTGTGGAACCCAAGCAAGCAATCAACGAGAGAGGAAGGGGAGAAAATAACATACCTTGGATTCTAGACTTGATTCATCCAAGAGAACGTAGAAGAGAAGCATCGACAATAGGGGAGTTCCGTGAGAGCTTGAGAATCACGACTAAATGAGTCACAGTTAGAGTTCCTTTAAATAGATCGGGGACACTTTTATCAGCGATTCTAAAAAAGCATTGATAAAGATACCTTTTATCAATGCTAAATTAATAAGTGTTGATAAAGATGCCTTTTATTAGTGTTAAAGAAGCACTCATAAATGATTTATAATTATAACTATAAATAAAAAATATATAAATATATTTATATAATTATAGATTTATTTATTATAATTTTATAATTATTTCAATATATAATTATATATTTATAATTACATAAATACTTTTTTTAATTATATTTTTTAATTAAAATTATAAATATATAATTTTTTAAATATAATAAATATACATTTATAAATATATTTATAAATAAATATATTAGTAAATATATTTATATTTATTTATTTGTAATTATAAATATATTTATATCATTATATATATTTATATATTTATATATATTTTTAATAAATATACATAAATATTGTAAATATATTCATTATTTAAATATATTTATTTTAATTTTATAATTATTTAAATATATATATATATATTTATAAATACATGAGTACAAATATAAATATATAAATTTATAAATATAATAAATATATATTTATAAATATATTTTTAACATTATTAATGAATATATAATCTTAAATACATGCATTTTAAAAATGAGTGAAATTGAATAATTAGAAATGAGTACACTTTTTAGGGATGGGAGGGGGTGGCGAGAGCTTCTCGCTCTACCCAGATGGCAATTAGGGCTTTAGAATGGCGACTCTGAGTCTTCTGGCTAAAGTTTTCCTCATCCATGGGTGATTTGATTCCCACAAACATGTTTCCTCTGGAATGGATAATCATGAGATCATTTGTAAAGGGTTAATGTTGGATAATAAGATGGATGAGGTTACCGCCAATAGGTCTTTCTCTCTCTTTAAGGGGTCCACTACTGGAGGGCTACACTGCAAGGGTAATGTTTCCTTTGTCAAATCGAATCTAGATTCTATTTTGGAGTGCCTAGAAATCGGTAATTTTTCTATAATTGTGCGATTGATTTTTTCCAAGGGATCCAAACCTTTGAAAATTAATGATTTGGTCAATCGATTGTCGAGCATCTGGGGTTTTACCAACTAGAAGTGTGTTTCTTTGGGTAGAGGATATTCCACATGTCCTTTCCCTCTGATGATTTGAAGATGAGGTCCTAGAGTCTAGGATCAATTTCACTCAAATGAGGCATCCTTCACATCCATGAATAGGATCATAATTTCAATCCCTTGGAGGTTAGAAATTCTTGTGTCCAGTTGTGGGTTAAGGTTTATGGACTGAGCTAGGTATTATGGTACCCCAGAATACTATACGACATCACTTAGGTGATTAAAGTGCCCATAAAGATGGACAAAGAAACCAAATTGATGAGATATGTTCATTTCACTTGGTTTTTGGTGGAAGTTGACATGTTCTCTACTCTTATTGATAGGGTATTCCTTTAAATAGATGAAGATGAATTCAATCTATACATTGAGTATGAGAATGTTCCTTGATTATGTTCAGAATGTAAGAGAATTGTCCATGAGGCATCAAATTGTAAAATCTCCCTATTGTGTTCTTATTTCTCTGGTAAAGGACATGAGGAATGTTTATGTTTTAAAAAGAAGAGGGGTTAGAAGATTGGACTACATAGTACTTCCAGAAATCCTAGGCTTGCTCAGTCGCAACATGCTGTGAAGCAATCGACTGGTCTGGATTGTTTTGTTGGGGCTAGGTTTGTTAAGTCTACTCAGGTGGAGGCCACCCCCAACAGTAAGAGATTGTTCAGGATGCTACGAAGAAAAGTAGTGGGGCTCCCCCTACTTGTTTTAAAATGGTTGGATTTAATGAGCATCATGCAAAAAAGTCTTGGGATAATGTTGCCTAAGAGGAGTCATATTATCATGTTCAATCATTTAATAAAGTATCTACATAAGAATTAGCGGATCAACAGATAATTTATGAACAAATAATTGCCTCAAAATCCCATAAGGGCAAGCAAAAAATTAATGTTGAGATACCTTCACATTCAAAGTCTTGTATTATCACTCATAAGTAGAATAAGGCTGATAATTCCTAGGCTATTACTAAGATAAAGGCTTCTGAGCCTCCAATGAAAAGTATGAATACTGCTACTAATTTTGATAAGGATCTTGGCTCTTTTTCCGATGTTCTGAAAAGCCTAGTTACATTGAATATGTCTGATGCTAGGGTGCACATGATAAGTGCTCTGTGTATGGAAGGATCTCCAACTGCAAACTCTCAATGGGTTGATTCAGGTGCTCATCCAATTGAACCTACTGTTACTCTTCCACAGATTGGTAGGGATTATTTTAAGGAGGGGTTTGATGTTGATATTTTTGCATCTGAGCAGTAGGCATTTACTGCAGCTGCTTGTGCTTTGGAAGCTAAGGATATATTCTCATCAAGGGACAAAAACATTACAGCTTTGGCAGCTTCTCTTCCTGCTCTACAGAATGGGAATACTGATTTTCTTATGGTGAGTGAAATTAGTGATATTCCTTGCAATAGTGTGGAGGCTCATAGAACAAGTGGTCCAAATGGAAAGAAGGGACCTTCATCGAAGGTCTTATTTGATAATGATGGTTTCTAATTGGTTCCCTTTAGGAAGTTTAGATCCAGCTCTTCTCATCATGGACAGCCTTTGAGGGACAAGAATTTGGTACCTTGCATGTTGCCTACTCAATCTGAGTCTCCACTAAGCTCATGAAAGTAGGTTGCTACTATCCTTCTTGATGACTCATGTAGCCCTACTATTAAAATTGCACAGGGATTGGAAACATCATGTAAGGAGTAGGTGGAAAGTGGGAAAAGTGTTGAGAAGTGGTTTTTTCCCTTGTAGATTGGGAATCTGATTATTTCTCCCTATTTTAGAAATGTTGAGAATGTGGAGTGGGATCATCCACCCCATTTTAATGATTTAATAAAAAAATACATAGGTTTCCTTTGGAAGAGCCTCTGATAAATAATGTGCTTCTGCATGGGAAAAGAATTCAAACATTGTAACCATGGTGGTCCAAGAATGTGAAAGGACCATTGTAGGCATCGACTAGGAAGTGACTAAATGGTACTTATCGCAACTTGAGGTAACCTTATCATCAATGGAGTCAGAGGTCTTTGGATGCAATGATTATATAGCAGTGAAGGGGTTATTATCTATTAACTCTGAATATGGACTTCGTTCTAATCTAGAAATGGAGTTACAAGATCTATCTTGGAAATTCATGATATGCTCCACCATAGAGGCTTCATCCACATCATCATAAAATGAAGAATGTGTGGCCCCTCAAAGGGTCAAGGCATGGCGGCATGGTCGACACCCAAAGGGTAGTGGATGATATCTAAGAAACTTGGGATCTATATGATATATTTATTACTTTCAATTGTGAGCATGTTATGTTTTGCTAACTTGATCACTCCTCCCTTGTACTTTTTCATTTTATTAATAAATTTTGAGGTTATGGATATGGATTTTCCAAATCCAGGGCTGAGTTGTTTTGGCAAAATGAGTACACTTTAAAAATATTAAAAAAATTGATAAGTTTTATTAATTAAATATAAATTATTAAAAAAATATGGATGTATATTGAAGTAAAGATGAATACATATGGAAAATACTAAAACATAGTAAATAAATATATATAAATAAATAATATTAAGTGATTAAATTCAAAATAAAAAAATATTAAAAATGAATAAATAATACTTAAATATAATATTATTATAAATAAATAAATAAAATTTACCGATTAAAAACATAATATATTAAATGTATCATGTTATAATGAAATTCTAAAATATACTAAAATTTGAATAAATTACATAAATATTAGTTGTGTGTGTTTATATATATATAAGATTTCATTAATTTCATAAATATTTGTGTGTGTGCATTGTATATAAAAATGCATTAATTGCATATATGTGTGTGAAATCAATGTAAGACACGTTTGATATATGTTAAATTAAAAAAATCAAACAATATTAAAATTGAATAAGGCTTTAATATGTTTTTAATTATTACATTTTACTCATTTTTTATATATTTATATTTAATATATATTATTTATTACTATTTATAATTAATATATATATATATTAAACTTATTCATTTTTATTAATAATTATTTCATTGATTGATTTTTTAATAATTTTGTAATTTATTCATTTTTAATTTTTTTTAATTATTACAATTTATTCATTTTTAATTTTTTTGTTTAATTATTACAATTTATTCATTATATATATATATATATATTTAATATATATTATTTATTAATATTTATAATCTATATATATGTATATTAAATTTATTTTTTTATCAATAATTGTTTAATTAATAAAATGTTTAATATTTCTCTTAATTTACTAATTTGTAATTTTTATTTGTTTAATTATTTCATTTTATTCATTTTATGTATCTATATATTTAATATATAATATTTATTAATATTTATAATTCATATATATGTATATTCAATTTATTCATTTTTTTCCATAATTATTTAATTAATAAAATTGTTAATATTTTTTTTAATTTACTCATTTTTTATTTTTATTTTTTTGATTATTTCATTTTATTCTAAACCTTTATCAGTGCAAAAAATAAAATGCTAATAAAGTTTACTCTTTATCAGTGCAAAAAATAAAGTGCTAATAAAGGTTACCTTTTATCAGCACTACATAAAAGCGCTAATAAAGGTTACTCTTTATCAGCGCTAAAAAAAGCACCGATAAAGAGCGCCTTTTATCACTACTTTTTTTAGTACTGATAAACAACACCCTTTATCAGCGCTTTTTTAGCGCTCATAAAGGACACCTTTATCAATGCTTTTTTCTAATGTTGATAAAGGTCGGTGTTGTTAAAGGTTTGTTTTGTAGTAGTGTGGAGGTTGCCAAATTATCTCAAAAGTTCTAGGAGGAGGGATAAAGTTTCTTGGAATGCCAATGCGTTTCAGGATAATAAATTCATATATGGAGTTGTCATAGTGTTTGCTCTGAATGGTGTTAGAATCCCTTATGGAAGATATGAGATCTGACTGTGAAGTCTAGAGGTTGAAGCTAGAATCGACATGGATGATAGCATTCCTAGATCTCCAGATGATGTGTATTAATTCAGCAAGGTATGGCGGTGATATTGGATTTCCCAAGAGGAGGAAGTTTGCGTGCGGCGATGAAGCCTAGCCTTGTGCAACAGGGGTTGATAGTGAGCTTGGAACCCCCAAGAAGAGGAAGGTTATAACAACCCTAGATTTTTATATATAGATCTTAAATCTTATTAGAAGAATATTCATTAAAAACATGATGATACATTCTAGGATCATAAAGGTTTAGTGTCTTTAAAAACTTGGGTACATAAACAACTAGTTCATAAAAAAATATGCATCATCTTCTACTTGGTTCTCCATAACTAGAACCCTTCTTAGACACATCATACTTAAAAATTTCCTTCATATCTTGGATAAAGGAAAACATAATTAAGGGTGATCTCAGATGCTCAATAAGGGAATAAACATGATAAGGAAGTACAATGTGTGAGACAAAGGTATAACATGATATCATAAAAGAGAAGGTTCATGACTAATCACATGGGAGCATAACATAAAAAACATAGTATTATAAGATCATGGAAACATAGTAAAAGTGGAAGAAATATAAAACATAACATAATCATAAGTCAATGTTAGCTTCCAAGACAATATCACATGGTGGAAATAGTCTTGTATTGGATTATATTTACTTCCTAATCCCATACACAATATCTCATGAGACTAAAATATTACCCAATGAATTGGAGTGCTATCTGGGTGCACCCGTTATAATAGTTCATGATTATGTGTGCCTCAAAAGGAAATTTATCATAAGTCATAAAAATAATAATTACCCATAGAAAGAAATGGATTACATAATCTTCCCTCATATCATAATAAAAGATGATTTCATAAAGAAGACATTTGAGAAATGAACTTAAGGCATGTATCACCACATCAAAGGAATGGAGAATTAACTAGGTATATATGTAAGATATGTAACGTCTCGAGTCCGGAGCCCCTCCACTGGTTCCTCGTACCCGGTTCTCCACATGACCTCAAGCACGTTTCCCCAAATGCCAAAGGCTACCGACTAGCAGCGAGGGCCTTGGTGAGTCAATGGGGAAACTATGCCCTCATTCGGTAAGTATACAGAGGAAAAACAACCAGACACAATAGCAGGAACAATCAATAACATACAATAATTGAACTGAACAGCGGAAGCAATAGATAAAATAATAATGATGCAACATGGTACATATGTCTATGGAAATCAGCAAACAACCAACGTGTTGAAGTACAACTGAAAACAAAGTGCAAGGAAAACAAAGTAAACTCCTCAGCATCGCGATCCACGGCTCAGTCTCATGCTCTCCATCTCCAGTGCAATCAAGAACCTAAAGTGGAAGGGTGTTTTCCCTTATCTATACCTACAGCAACAAAGTATTCTTGGGCCCAAAAGCATGGCCCAAACAGGGTGTGAGATATAATCCCAGTAGGAAATCACCCAAAGATTTGTTCCTAACAGTAAATGAATACATGGCAGTAATAAAACAAGAAGCAGTAAACTGGAAGCACAAGCAGCTACAATCCACAGTTCTAACAAACAAAGTACACAAGTAAATAGCCAGCAACAATAAGGAAAAAGGTAATCCTCTGGGTAGCTCTCATAGCCTAACCCCTATGGTTCAACCTATAAGTACTAGCAACCCTCTATGAGGCACACACAGTCTCACCCCTTTGGTTCAGCTATGAAATTAATAGACTCTCTGAGGAAGCACTCACCGTCAATTCTCTTTATAGTCTCATATCGTACTAAAGGCTCTCTGGGGAAGCACTCAACGTCTCATTCCCCCTGTGGCCCGCGTCGAGGAACTACAGACTCTATGGGGAAGCGCTCATCGTTAATTCCCCCTGTGGTCTCGCATCATGTTAAAAGACACTCTAGAGAAGCCCTTACGTCAATTCTCCCTATGGTCTGCTACACTAGGTACTCATAGTCCTGTGTGAAAATAAACATGATCAGCATGCGTACATCATCCAAATAAACCTCCAGAACTACTTGTCTATCATTCTAAGGCTCAACAGCAAGAAATAAGCAATAGTTTCACTATCCTACAACTAGGCATGGAAACTGGAAAACGCCAAAAGGTAAAACAATCATGGCAAGGCAACCTGAGAACAAAACACATCACTCTACTCACAAGCATAAACCTCTACTACAACAATCAAGAAAAGCAGGTAAACAGAAGGGGCAAAATAGGAAACCCACAATTCCCCACCCAAGGGAATTTACGGAATTTGCACAAAATACTCATCGACTTTCAACAGAGAGGCACAAACCACCTACCTCGATCCTAGGAGATCGATATATGTGAACCATGATGATTAATTCCCCTTAAAACGTCGTAGATCTGAGAAAACGCACAAAATTCTCAACCCACGATAACCTAAAAACAAAGAGGAATCAGAAGACGAAGCTCAAGCAGAAGGAAGATCTTGCCGCTGCGATTCCATCGCAATCGACCGTGCTCAAATCGGAGAACGGACGAGGAGACGGGGGCTCCTCGAAGATTCATTCGTATGTGTCGCTCTTGGATGAACGGGGCCTAGAAGGAGGTGTTTCTGTGCATCAGGCGTGACCCCGGTTCATTTAGTGAAAAAAAGAAAGTACACGGCGTGTACTGGGTCTTTTCCGTACTCCGCTAAAATCAGCCTCCATGTCACCCCTACACACCGTGTGTGTGGCCCGAGCACGGCTAGCACACAGCTTCGAGCCGGAGAAGAGTACACGACATGTACTCATAAAGTACACGGCGTGTACTTCGAAAATTTCCAGAAAGTTCATTTTTCTTAAAAACTCCAGAAAAAGAAAAAACATACCTGAAACGAAAATTTGGGTTCTTACAAACTTCCCCCCTTAAAGAAATTTGTCCCCAAATTTTCCTAATGTGGCATAGAAGAAGAAACCCTGAACATCTCTGGCCACTGCGATCATACATCGGCCTCCCTTTCCCAAGTCTCATCCTGTACTCGCATGTGATGCCATAGCACCCGTACCAGAGGAACAGACCGCCTGCGAAGAACCTTCGTACTGCGATCGACAATCCAGATAGGATGCTCCTCAAATGATGCATCCGCTTTAAGCTCAACCTCCTCAGGTTGAAAGACATGAGACGGGTCTGAAAAGTAGCGTCGGAGCTGAGAGACGTGGAAGACGTCGTGCATAGCCCGGTACCTCTGTGGTAGCTGCAACCGATAGGCACCCGGCCCCACTCTCTCTAAGACCTTAAACGGCCCGACGTACCGCGGTGAAAGCTTACCCTATATCTGAATCCTCTTGTGTCCCAACCTCGGTGCGACACGCAGGAAAACCTGATCCCCGACCTCAAACTCCAGAGGTCGTCTCCGCTGATCAGCATAAGACATCTATCGAGACTGTGCTGTAGCCATCCTCTTTCGAATCAGCTCTATCTACTCTGAGGTCTCCTGAATGAGATGAGGTCCCAGCAAAGCTGCCTCTTCTACCTCCAGCCAGCATAAGGGTGATCGGCATGGCCTACCGTAAAAATCCTCGTATGGTGCCATCTGAATGGTCGCCTGGAAATTGTTGTTGTAGGTGAACTCCACCAAAGGAATATGCTTATCCCAAGAACCACCAAAGTCTAGGATGCAAGCTCGGAGCATATCCTCAAGCACCTAGATCATGCGCTCGGACTGGACATCAGTCTGGGGATGGTATGTTGTACTTAAAAGTACCTGTGTACCCAAGGCCTTCTGAAGCCCTTGCCAGAACTGAGAAGTAAAGCACGCATCCATGTCTGAAACAATGGAGTGTGGAACTCCATGCAGACGAATGATCTCTCGGATGTAAATTCATCCTAGATCATTAACAATGAAGGTCTCCTTGATCAGCAAGAAGTGGGCAACCTTCGTGAGCCTGTCGACGACAACCCAAACAGCATCGTTTTCCTGAGGCGATCTCAGCAACCTGGTCACGAAGTCCATCGCAACATCGTTCCACTTCCAATCTGGAATGGGTAACTGCTGTAAAAGGCATGTTGGTCACTGATGCTCTACTTTCACCTGCTGACAAGTAGAATATCTCATGACAAAACCAGCAACATCCTTCTTCATACCTGGCCACCAGTACTGGCGATGAAGATCCTGATACATATTGGTGACGCCAGGATGAACTTCCCAAACAGAGGAATGAAAATCCTGTATCAGCTCCTCGCGTATGTCTGCTGGAACCCACACACGTCCCTAGAAACGCAATATCTCATCCTCACCCACTATCCATCCAGGAAGAGGTTCCTCTCCTGACACACTCTCCCGTAGGACTAAGCCTTCTGAGTCTTATAGCTGCCTCATCCGTACTTGATCAAGAAGTGTATAGGTAACAGCTACAGAAGAAAGGAAAGTCTGTCCCTATCTATCATGCACCTCTAGATGCATATCAGAGAACAGATCCATTAGCTTCCACTCACTGCTGGCCTCCTGAACTGCCTGAAGCTGAGTTCTCCTGCTCAATGCATCTGCCACTACATTGCCCTTTCCTGGCGTATAGTCAAGATCGAAGTCAAAAGACTAAAGATACTCAATCCACTTGTGCTGTCTCAGATTCAGATCATGCTAAGTGAAGATATACTTGAGACTCTTGTGGTCGGTGAAGACCACAAAGTGCTCTCCCAGCAGATAGTGTATCCAACAGCGTAGGGCATGGACAACAGCTGCCAACTCCAGATCATGTGTCGGGTAGTTCCTCTCATGTGGCCACAACTGTCGAGACCCATATGCAATGAATCCATCTCCCTGCATAAGCACAGCTCCCATCCCGATACCTAAAGAATCATAGTAAACAGTGTAGCTCTTGTCTGGCTCAGGAAAGACTAGTATCGGTGTTGATGTCAACCTCCCTTTCAGCTCCTGGAAGGCTGACTCACAAGAATATTACCATAAGAACTTCGAACCCTTCTTGGTCAGACCTGTTAAAGGTGTTGCTAGACGAGAAAAGTCATGAATGAAGCGTTTTTAGTATCCAGCCAGCCCTAGGAAGCTTTGTACCTCAAAGACGTTCTTCGGCTGCTCCCAAGAAACTACAGCCCTCACTTTCTATGGGTCCACAGATACTCCTGCCTCTGAGATGACGTGACCCAAGAAGTGAATCTGATCCATCTAGAAGTGGCACTTCGAGAGTTTAGCATAAAGCTGATGCTCTCTCGGTGTACTCCGAACAATCTCAAGATGTGTGTCATGGTCGTGTCGAGTGTTAGAGTACACCAAGATATCATCCACGAAGACCATGACGAAGGAGCCTAAATAAGATGGAACACTCGGTTCATCAGTGCCATTAAAACTACTGGTGCGTTTGTGAGACCGAACGACATGACTGTATACTCGTATAGACCATACCTGCTCCTGAAGGCCGTCAGAGGTATATCTGATGGTCTAACATGCAACTGATGATAACCGGGCCTCAAATAAATCTTTGAGAACACCCGGGCTCCTCGAAGCTGATCGAAGAGGTAATCGATTCTCAGCAAGGGATATCGGTTCTTGACCGTCAACTGGTACAGCTTCCGATAGTCCACACAAAGCCGAAGGGTACTGTCTGCCTTCTTCACAAACAGGACAGTTGAACCCCAAGGAGAAGTACTCGGTCAGATGAAAACCTTAGCCTGTAACTCCTCCAACAGCTTCTTGAGATCCTACAACTCAGGTGTAGCCATCCTATAAGGAGGAATGGACACCGGTGTTGCTCCTGGCACGAGCTCAATAGAGAAGTCTACCTCACGTTCCAGAGGAAAACCTGAAAATTCCTCTGGAAAGACATCCCTGAAACGATCCACCACTGGAGGAAAGTCCAACTGTGAAGTCCCCTGGTCATCCAGACAAAAACTAGCAATCTGGGCTGTCACCCTTCCTAGACCATGATGCTTGAGTCCTGCTCGACTCGCCCGAATGTCCCATTCGCCTCTATGAAGGAAGGACTCACCCTCTAGTGAAACGAAACTCACTCTGCGGCGATAACATTCGACGACTACCTGGAATGGAACCAACCAGTCCATCCCAAGGATGAAATCATAGCCTGTTATCTCTAGGACATAGAGTTACCATAAGAAACGATACCCTACAACCTCGAGAGGGCACTCTCTACACTCGCGTACACTAGATGTCCTCGTCCTCAAAGGTGTGTCTAGTGTCAACGAGTCAGCAAAAGAAAAGATGCAGAGCCCAAGGCTCTCCATGACAGCAACAAAGATAAATCTATGCGTAGCACCAGTATCAAAAAGAGCTGAAGATAAAACTGAGGCTACTAAAATCGTACCTCGAACTGTAGAAGGGTCGGGATCCTGCTCCTGATAAATCTTCTCCATGACGAAAGATTGACCTGCACCGCGGCCTTAGGCCCTGGCTAACCACTCTGAGCTGATCCACCTTGTTGATTCTGAGGGACTGGTGGTTGACCACCATGGCCTCGACCTCCACCTCGGCCCAAACAGCCGGAAGAACTCCAGTTCCCTGACTGGTGAGAAACCGGTGGTGCTGCTCCTGAACGAGGAGTCATGGAAGAACCCCGGTCACCAGCTGCTGGTGAGAAAACCTGGCAGAAACGCTGAAGGTGACCCATCTTGCCGCAAGATCGGCACTCCATGGGGTCTCTCTGGCACTGCGGCCTCATGTGCCCTGACCGGCCACACTGGTAGCATACCACCTGGCTACCTGACGATGCATCTCACTTCCTCGGATCACCACGTGTAGACTCCCTACGGCGCTTCTTGCTATCATCTGGAGGAAGGCTATCTCTGGAAGCATAATCATCCTGGCTCGCAGCTCCGGAGTCTCTCAGACTGCGCTCCACAATTAGTGCCTGATTCACAATGGAAGTGATGGAAGTCAGCTGGAAGATGTTCACCTGCGAGCGGATCTCCCGCCTGAGACCATCCTCGAACTTCCTTGCCAAGAACACCCCACTCCCATCCCGGAGGGGTGTGAAACACCGCAGCTTGGTGAAAATAGAGGAATACTCCTTGACATAAAGAGTACCCTGCTCTAAGCTTATGAACTCCCGGGCTCGGTCGGCCCTCAGGGTCTCCGGGTAGAAGTAGTCATAGAACACGCACTGGAACTCCTCCCAAGCCATAACCTGCTGATGACCCGCCTGTGAGATCACGTCCCACCACCTCTTGGAAGATTCTCATAGCATGTAGGTAGCAAGCATGACCTGCCTCTCTAGAGGTGTCTCCAGATGCTCGAAGATAGTCAGAATGGCTTCCATCCATGACTCTGTAGCTTGTGGTCCTCCGTCTCCCAAGAACGTGGGAGGATGCTGCTGCTGGAAAACCCACGTCAAATCTGCCATAGTCGAGGCAGGAGGCGGTGCTCCGTGAAAGGTCTGCATCATCCTTAGAAACCCTTCCCTGAACTGCGCATCAGTGCCTGCAACTGGTATGACAGTCGGTGCCAAGGCTGGCCCGACTGAAGGGTCGGTAGGAAGTCCCTGATCAGCCCTGTCTGGTGTCTGATCACTGCCTGAAGACAGACGTATGACCAGAGGACGTCTCAGAGGCATAGCTCTGAAAGATCAAGAGTACACCTTAGATCAGGAAAACAAGGTCAGAGAACACAAGAGTACAAAATAGAAATAGGGGAAGTAAAACACACGAGTTTACAAAACTTGACTACACAGCGTGTATAAAAACTACACGGCGTGTCTTCTTAAGACGCTGACATGGGCGTGTGCTTTTTCCCTACAAGTCATGTAACACCTCAACTAAACGGCGTGTGGACCCCAACACACGGTGTGTACCTAAAAACTATTCCCCTGCCCGAGTCTCTTAAACAGCTGGCCCACACGATTTTTCTTAAACTGAGACTACATGGCGTGTTCCCTGAGGACACGGCATGTAGTGGACAAGGATTTGGCAGCCCGTGTTGTTAAACACACGGCCGTCTACACGGCTGAACCTTACACAGTGTGCTCCGAACAAACACGGCGTGTATAGGCGAAGGCGACACCGCCCCATGTTGTTCGTGACACGGCTGAGTCCATGAACAAGACTACACGGCGTGTTCCGAACAAACACGGTGTGTGGAAAAGAAGGTAACGACGGCCCGTGTTGTTCGTGACACGACCGGGTACCTGGACAGGACCACACGGCGTGTTCCCTATGGACACGGAATGTTCTACCTGAGCTTCCCCGACCCGTGTTGTTAATGACATGGCCGGGTACACAGCTCATTACTACAGGCGTGTACCTACCATACACGGCGTGTTCTTAAAGTTACTTTCACGACATCGTGTTCTGCTCACACGGTCACTAACACGGCCTAAAAAATACACGGCGTGTATCCAAAAAGTACACACCGTGTATTCTGGGTTTTTTGGGCAGTAGCTCAGAAACTGCATAGAATCCCAAAAACACTAAAAACAAGGCAAAGAGGTGCCAAATTCCGATCCTTGAGGGCCCATACTCCCCACAAATCAAAGCTTGGCATCTCCCACATTCATATACAAGAGAAAAAAGGACCATGATCCACCAATTTCCGATTAATGAGGGCCCATAACACCTCAAGAACCAAAATTTGGCATTCATTTTAAGTAAAGAACAAAACAAACAGTTTTCTAACATAACAGCAGAGAATATATCAAGTATTTATCACAACAGTATGCATAATCTACACAAAGCCTATCACAACAGCATGCAATAGCTAATGTGCCCTAGATGGAATGGTAAGAATGCATGGCATGTGATTTCTACAAGTGCCTATATGATGCATGAGACGGAATACCCTCATCTCATCGGGTTGCAACAGAAATAGAATCGCAATCGTCAAGAAAATAACAACACAGAGTATGTGAATCACTCTAGGTGAAATCATATAAACCGGAAATCTCAAAACCAGCAAACTGTAATTAACGAGGAGTATGGATTTTCCCTGTTCACGGGTTAGCTACTCCCGAGCACTGCTTAATACCAAGTACTGAATCCATCCTATCCCTGGCTAAAGTCTCCAAACAGTAAAGTAAGAGAAAAGAACTCCTCTGATACCACTTTGTAACGTCCCGAGTCCGGAGCCCCTCCACTGGTGCCTCGTACCCAATTCACCACATGACCTCAAGCGCGTTTCCCCAAATGCTATAGGCTGCCGACTAGCAGCGAGGGCCTTGGTGAGTCGGTGGGGAAACTATGCCCTCATTCGGTAAGTATACAGCGGAAAAACAACCAGACACAATAGCATAAACAATCAATAACATACAACAATTGAACTGAACAGTGGAAGCAATAGATAAAATAATAATGATGCAACATGGTACATATGTCTATGGAAAGCAGCAAACAACCAATGTATTGAAGTACAACTGAAAACAAAGTGCAAGGAAAACAAAGTAAACTCCTCAGCATCGCGAGCCATGGCTCGGTCCCATGCTCTTCAGCTCCAGTGCAATCAAGAACCTGAAGTGGAAGGGCGCTTACCCTTATCTATACCTGCAGCAACAAAGTCTACTTGGGCCCAAAAGCATGGCCCAAATAGGGTGTGAGATACAATCCCAGTAGGAAATCACCCAAATATTTGTGCCTAACAGTCAATGAATACATGGCAGTAATAAAACAAGAAGCAGTAAACAGGAAGCACAAGCAACTACAATCCACAGTTCTAACAAACAAAGTACACAAGTAAACAGCCAGCAATAATAAGGAAAAAGGTAACCCTCTGGGTAGCTCTCACAGCCTAACCCCTATGGTTCAACCTATAAGTACTAGCAACCCTCTGGGAGGCACACACAGTCTCACCCATCTGGTTCAGCTATGAAATTAATAAACTCTCTGAGGAAGCACTCACCGGCAATTCCCCCCTATAGTCTCGTATCATACTAAAGGCTCTCTGGGGAAGCACTCAATGTCTCATTCCCTCTGTGGCCCATGTCGAGGAACTATAGACTCTCTGGGGAAGCACACATCGTCAATTCCCCCTGTGGTCTCGCATCGTGTTAAAAGACACTCTGGAGAAGCCCTTACGTCAATTATCTCTATGGTCTGCTACACTAGGTACTCACAGTACTGTGTGAAAATAAACATGCTCAGCACGCATATATCGTCCAAATAAACCTCCAGAACAACTTGGATATCATTATAAGGCTCAACAGCAATAAATAATCAACAGTTCCACTATCCTACAATTAGGCATGGCAACTGGAAAACGCCAAAAGGTAAAACAAGCATGGAAAGGCAACCTGAGCACAAAAAACATTACTCTACTCACAAGAATAAACCTCTACTACAACAATCAAGTAAAGCAGGTAAGCAGCAAGGGAAAAACAGGAAACCCACAATTCCCCACCCAAGGGAATTTGTGGAATTTGCACAAAATACTCATCGACTTTCAACAGAAAGGCACAAACCACCTACCTCAATCCTAGGAGATCGATATACGTGAACCACAACGATTGATTCTCTTTAGAACGTCATAGATCTGAGAAAATGCACAAAACGCTCAACCCTCGATAACCCGAAAATGAAGAGGAGTCAGAAGACGAAGCTCAATCATAAGGAAGATCTTACCGCTGCGATTCCAACGCAATCGACCGTGCTCGAATCGGAGAATGGAAGAGGATACGGGGGCTCGTCAAAGATTCGGTCGTACGGGTCACTCTCGGACGAACGGGCCCTAGAAGGAGGTGTTTTTGTGTGTCAGGCGCGACCCCGGTTAATTTAGTGAAAAAAAAGAAAGTACACGGTGTGTACTTTTATAGTACACAAAGTGTACTGGGTTTTTTCTCTACTCCACCAAAATAGGCCTCCACGTCACCCATACACACCCTGTGTGTGGCCCGGGCACGGCCAGCACACGGCTTCGAGTCGGAGAAGAGTACACGGCGTGTACTCAGAAATTACACGGCGTGTACTTTGAAAATTTACATAAAGTTCATTTTTCTTAATAACTCCAGAAAAAGGAAAAACATGCCTGAAACGAAAATCTGGGTTCTTACAAGATACATATATAAAAAATTTAAAATCAATCCATAACATCAAAGGTTGTTGTTACTAATGAATATAAATACTATAAAAGGATTAAAAAAATCTTGAAGAAAATACCCTTTCTATTTTGAAATTACTTATTTGAAATATAAAAATTTACAAAATATTATGGAAAACATTTTCTTTGAAAATAACTTTAAAAACATATAAAGGAATCTTAAAATCATTGATGTAATGGCCCGGACCTCTCCGGTCCATTACTTTGAAAAATTTGATGTGGTTGAACACAACGCGTGTTATAATAATAATTTTTTATAATAATAATTGATAATGGTGGCGTGAAAAGTTTTGGTGTTAATTAGATTAAATGCTTTTAATTTAATCATTATAAAATAAAAGAAATAAAATTGAATGTATTTAATTCAATAAGGAGAGGTGCATGGTTTATTTTTGATTTTAATAAATAATAAATTATCTGTGTAATGGACATATAATGGGAGGCTGATCGGAGTTGACGTAATGGTGGTCGGACATGGTCAACACGGCGAACGTCAATAATAATAATTATTATTAATAATAATCAGTTACGAGTTAATAAATTTTAATTGGGGATTTGTTATTATTATTATACTAAATAATTATAATAATAATGTTGGATTCAATTCTGAAAGATCCGTCAATAAAGATTTAATGAGATTTAAACTTTGAATTCAATGCAATGAGATTTGAGATATGAGGATAGATGAGTGATGTTATTATTTATGATAATTGTATTAAATAATAATGATAATGGTGACACAAATATGTGTGTGATTGGTAAATGAAATTAAATGGGTTTAATTTTGATTTGGAGTTTTGCTATTATTATTATTTTAATAATAATAATATTTCTTATTATAATTATAATTAATTCATAATAATAATAACGTTTGGAAAAAAAATGTGCCACTAACAAAATTAAATGGTTTTAATTTTGGTTAGTAAATTAAATGATTTGAATTTAATTAAATGGTATGGTTTTAATTTAATATGAGAATAACCATGGTAAACTAATTTAATGGGATTAAATTAGTAAATTAATTATGGGTGTTATTATTATTAATTTTATTAATAAATACCATTGAAGTGAAAATGGAGTTTTGGGGAATTCCACATGGAGTAAAAGAAATGGGAGGCGCCACTTTTGGTGGTGGGAGAGAATCAGGAAAGAAAAAGTTAGATTGGAGAGAGAAACATGTTGAAAGGAAATAAAATTTATAGAAAAATGAATATAAGAGAGAGGCGCCATGTGTAACCCCCCTAAAAAAATGGGATGCCATTGTGTGTGAATCTAAAAGGATATTGGAGAGAGAATGTGAGAATGTAAGGAATTAAATTAATTAAATAATATAATAATTTAATTATTAATTTTGTTGGGAAAACCATGTTTAGTCCATAACTTCTTCATGCGACATCGGTTTTACGAACCGTCAGCGACAATGTGACCCTGACGTTGAGACGGAAATTATGAGTCCAATATTGGATGTATTTTTACGGGTTTCTGGATTGGGTACCCGAAACGCTCATGAATTAATAGATTTAATATTATTATTAAGTCTTCGACCCGCCATAACTCTCACGTGCGACGTCCGATTGACTTCTCGTCTGTGGCGATGTGATCCTGTCATTAATACGATAAATTCAAGTATAAGGTTGGATATTAAATTATGGTTCGTGGCTCAAGTCCATGAGACACCCAATAATAATAATATCATTATTATTACGGGATCTTGTATCCAACGTATCTCCCTCATACGGTGTTGGAACGGCGAACCGTCTGTGACGTTGCAACCCTGAAATTATGGCGGTCATTTTAAGACCAATGATGAATAGCTTTTTATGACTCATGTCTCGGGTCAATAAAACATCTATTATTAATTGAAGTTATTATTATCATTAAATGCATGGAAACCATGTGACGTGTCGTGTGTTGACCTGTCAAACAGCGTAATAGTTGTATGGTCACGTCGTGTATTCATTAATACACATTGCATACCATTTTACCTTTTCATTTTTTATATAAGAGAGGGTTACTTGTTATTTACAGACCCCTCTTCTTCTCCACACGGCGATGCTCCCGGATGACCCAGAAGCCTACATCCATTCTTCTACATCCGGACCCCGATCGTCGATCTGTCGGTGTCTGCGGGATCGTATCGACGAGGCGAACACCATGCACCCTATTTCGTTCCCTCTTCTTCGACTCCCTCTTAACAGTTTCCAACCGAGGAGACTGCTGATATTTTACGGGAATGACGGTCTTTGACGAACGACTCTAAAAAGTTGTTCTGGGATAATCCTTGTGATCGTGGTGGTCGTGTTCATAGAAGGACATCGGAACCTGTTGAGGTAGGGATATTAACTTCATCTCTCTAGATTGTGAATCATGCGGGGTGGGTGTCCTCTTGTTTACGTTAAACACATTTGAACTGGTTTAATAAAGATAATAACTGGCTTATATAACAGGGATGGGATGTTTTTGAATGCAGTTACATTATTTATATCCTGTGATATTATGTTGTAAATTGAATGAGCTTCTGCCTACTGAAAATCATGGTCATTGGGGGCCTTTTCTTATGCAATTAAATGTTGACCTCTCCTTCTGGATTTTCTTATGGATGACAATTTTATTGAATGTGTAAATTGGTTAATCACATAAAGTTGGATGATTAAATACTTGGAACCCTTGTGTGATCACCCTGGTTGAACAAACTAAAATAATAAACATGTGGGTGCTGGTTAGGGTTTATTTATGTGAAGGGGTGTTTTTTGGGCGAGCATCGGGGTTGCAGTTGTCTTGGTTGTGGGTTGGTGTGAATGCTATGTTGGTGATGGGCAGTGGGGCTGTGATAAATGGTATCAAAGGGATGATGATGTATGGGTTTCGGTGTGATTTTGGTTATGGTGGTTGGTAGTGGGGCTGCAGGGATGGGTTTGAATGTGAACGAACTATGGGTTGTGAATATAAATAAAATTGGAAGGGTTAATGAATGGTGGGGTATGGTAATGGAATGGTAATAATAATCAATGGGGTTGGTTGGTTAATAAGAAGGGACTTTTTTGTGTTGCTTGTGTTTTCCTAACTTGATTTGTGGATGGCAGGGATATGTTTTATGAACGCTTGATCTAGTTTGGTTGTTGATATTTTCCCGGTAGTTAAGAAACTGATAACTAAAGCTGTTGAAACATGAAAACATTAAATGAGGTTTTGGGATTGATTGTTGTGTGCATACTCTCAAAGTAGCAGTGCCAAGGCACGTGCTCAGATCTTTGTGTAGAAGCCTTAAGATGGGTTGAGTGGTTGTTATACTTATATAAATCTGTATGTTTTATGTTTCTTTACGCACCCAACCCATGTTGAGCACTACCTGCCAAACACCTATGGGACAGGGGGGTGAGATTCTCAAACATCCAAAGGATGGTTGGTTACTGTTCTTCCTTGTGCTCCCTCTTCCAAGTTCTATAGCCCAAGTTCCTTCGGGCAGGTTACGATAAATGTTTCCCAAGAATCTTCAGGATGAGGTGTGATATGTTCCCAGGAGTCTTTGGGATGAGATGTGGTTATGGCCGAGGATTGTGTGCTGGTGGTTTACTATGAGCTTCGTATGGCCAGGTTGCGGCACTAGCTCGAGCTTCGTATGGACAAGTTGCGACACTAGCTCAGGAAGAGGGGGAATCATCAGAGCCTTAGGCGTGAGGGCTTGAGAAGTATCCAGTGGGAATGTGATGTGGGGTACCCATACTTTGATAACATTACTACTATACTCTATTGACTTGTGATACTTGGTGAGTGTGACTGGTGAGGCTGGGTGGATAGATTCCTTGCTAGGCTTTGGTTCTTCTGTTTTCTCATAGGACATTAGGATGTATCCCCACTTGTGCACGAGATCTTTAGGTTTCCCTGCTGAGTATACATGTATGCTCACCCTACGTTTGCTTTCAGGTTTTCAGGAGGACTAAAGGGACTGTGCGGGACCTTACTAGTCAGGCAGAGGGAGTTGCTGCTGTTTGTTGTTTTTGTTTTCCTTTAATTTTTGGTACAGTACTTTTGAGCTTTTCTGTACTTGTACTTTTGTTTCACTATTGTATAAAGCATGCATATGGGATTGGTTTTGGGCTATTTCTATACTTGTTCCTTTTCTTCTTCTTGGTGTTTTACTCATCCTATTTCCCAATCTTAAATTAATAAAAAGGGTAATGCCTCCCATATATGTGAAAAACTCATACCCTTGGTGCTAATCGCCACTCCGGGGCCTGCTGGAGGCGGGACTCGGGGGTCATCATCTCCCTTCCACCATTTCCAGCTCAGGAGGGGCATCTTTGGTGGGAGGGGTTCGTGACATACTGGTATCAGAGTTGATGGTTGAGAGATAGGATGAATTTTGGAGTTTGGCACAGTGATAATTGCATGGGGTGGTAGGGAAATAGTGTTGGCTGATCTTGTTGCATGACATAGGCCAGAGAAGACCGGCTAGGACACGAGATTTTAGGGCCCCCCGTGATCCGATGTAAGGACTCTGAGCTTACCGAATGACCAAGTAAGACTACATTGATTGCAGGGTAGAGACCCTAGGAAAGGTACATGCATCATCATGATTTGTGTTTTACTTAATTTGGGTGTTCTGGGAAAGAAATCAAAATAAAATGATAAAATGAAACCTTGAGAAAATTTCCTTGCTACTTAGGCTTAGGCGTTCTTTGTTTACCGTACAGCTATGGCACCTGGACGTCAACAGAGAGGCAGAGGAGTGGGACGCGGACAGTTGCACGCAACAGAAGCGGCAACCCTAGAAAGGCCAAAGATTGAGAGAGGTGTTTTTAGTTTTACTTAAATGCTCTCGTTTATGTTTTGTTTAAATTCAAGAGCATCGCACTCTATTGTTGAAACTCATTCTCGCCCATGCTTGGGCCTGGACCTTGTTTTTCATGAGTCTATAATGCTATGTTTTTTCCCTCTTTCCTTTAAATGTGTGTGAAGAGTCCTATAATGTGGGGAGAGGAGGACCTAATCCCTAATCAAGACGCATTAATGTGGATGCGATTAAACCCGTGCAGGCAAGTCAGTGCCGCCTAAAGCGGATAATATCTCGACATGGGGGAAGGAATTCCCTGACTCGTATAATTAGGATAGTGGTTGGATTCCTCTTATGAAGAGAGCCCTGAGAGGTATCTTGCAGGGTGGTTGTTCGGACCTTTGTCCTTTTTATGGTATGGTTTCTAATTATCTAGGACAAGAATGTTTTGAGAGGTATCTGATGTAATGGTCTGGACCTCTCCGGTCCATTACTTTGTAAAATTTGATGTGGTTGAACACGACGTGTGTTATAATAATAATTTTTTATAATAATAATTGATAATGGTGGCGTAAAAATTTTTGGTGTTAATTAGATTAAATTATTTTAATTTAATCATTATGAAATAAAAGAAATAAAATTTATTGTATTTAATTCAATAAGGGGAGGTGCATGGTTTCTTTTTTATTTTAATAAATAATAAATTATCTGTGTAATGGACATATAATGGGAGGCTGCTCGGAGTTGACGTAATGGTGGTCGGACATGGACAACGCGCCGAACGTCTATAATAATAATTATTATTATTATTATTAATCGTTGACGAGTTAATAAATTTTAATTGGGGATTTGTTATTATTATTATACTAAATAATTATAATAATAATGTTGGCTTAAATTCTGAAAGATCTGTCAATAAAGATTTAATGAGATTTAAACTTTGAATTCAATGCAATGAGATTTGAGATATGAGGATAGATGAGAGATGTTATTATTTATGATAATTTTATTAAATAATAATGATAATGGTGACACAAATATGTGTGTGATTGGTAAATGAAATTAAATGGGTTTAATTTTGATTTGGAGTTGTGCTATTATTATTATTTTAATAATAATAATATTTTCTTATTATAATTATAATTAATTCATAATAATAATAAAGTTTCGAAAAAAATGTGCCACTAACAAAATTAAATGGTTTTAATTTTGGTTAGTAAATTAAATGATTTGAATTTAATTAAATGGTATGGTTTTAATTTAATATGAGAATAACCATGTTAAACTAATTTAATGGGATTAAATTAGTACATTAATTATGTGTGTTGTTATTATTAATTTTATTAATAAATACCATTGAAGTGGGAATGGAGTTTTGGGGCGTTCCACATGGAGTAAAAGAAATGGGAGGCGCCACTTTTGGTGGTGGGAGAGAATCATGAATGAAAAAGTTAGATTGGACAGAGAAACATGTTGAAAGGAAATAAAATTTATTGAAAAATGAATATAAGAGAGAGGCGCCATGTGTAACCCCCCTAAACAAATGGGATGCCATTGTGTGTGAATCTCAAAGGAGATTGGAGAGATAATGTGAGAATGTAAGGAATTAAATTAATTAAATAATATAATAATGTAATTATTAATTTTGTTGGGAAAACCATGTTTAGTCTATAACTTATTCGTGCGACATCAGTTTTATGAACCGTTAGTGACAATGCAACCCTAACTTCGAGGCGGAAATTATGAGTCCAATATTGGATGTATTTTTTCGGGTTTCCAGTTCGAGTACCTGAAACACTCGTGAATTAAAAGATTTAATATTATTATTAAGTCTTTGACCCGCCATAACTCTCATGTGTGACGTCCGATTGACTTCTCGTCCGTGGAGATGTGATCCTGTCATTAATATGATCGATTAAATTATAAGGTTGAATATTAAATTATGGTTCGTGGATCGGGTCCATGAGACACCCAATAATAATAATATCATTATTATTATGGGATCTTGTATCCAACGTATCTCCCTCATACGGTGTTGGAATGGCGAACCGTCTGTGACGTTGCAACCCTAAAATTATGACGGTCATTTTAAGACCAATGATTAATACCTTTTTATGACTCATGTCTCGGGTTAATAAAACACTTGTTATTAATTGAAGTTATTATTATCATTAAATGCATGGAAACCGTGTGACGTGTCATGTGTTGACCTGTCAAATAGCGTAATAGTTGTACGGTCACGTCGTGTATTCATTAATACATGCTGCATACCATTTTAACTTTTCATTTCCTATATAAGAGAGGGTCACTTGTTATTTACAGACCCCTCTTCTTCTCCGCACGGTGATGCTCTCGGATGACCCAAAAGCCTACATCATATCTTCTTCATTCGGACCCCGATCGTCGATCTGTCAGTGGCTGTGGGATCGTGTCGACGAGGAGAACATCATGAACCCTATTTCGTTCTCTCTTCTTTGACTTCCTCTCCATAGTTTCCAACCGAGGAGACTGTTGATAATTTACGGGAACGGCGGTCTTTGACGAACGACTCTAAAAAGTCATTCTGGGAGAATCCTTGTGATCATGGTGGTCGTGTTCGTAGAAGGACATCAGAACCTATTGAGGTAGGGATCCTACCTTCAACTCCCTAGATTGTGCATAATGTGGGGTGGGTGTCCTCTTGTTTACGTTAAACACATTTGAACCAGTTTAATAAATATAATAACTGGCTTATATAACAGGGATGGGAAGTTTTTGAATACAGTTACATTATTTATATCCTGTGATATTATGTTGTAAATTGAATGAGCTTCTTCCTACTGAAAATCATGGTTGTTGGGGGCCTTTGCTTATGCAATTAAATGTTGCCCTCTCCTTCTGTATTTTCTTATGGATGAAAATTTTATTGAATGTGGAAATTGGTTAATCATGTAAAGTTGGCTGATTAAATACCTGGAACCCTTGTGTGATCACCCCGGTTGAACAAACTGAAATAATAAACATGTGGGTGTTGGTTAGGGTTTATTTATGTGAAGGGGTGTTTTTTGGGTGAGCAGCGGGGTTGCGGTTGGCTTGGTTGTGGGTTGGTGTGAATTCTATGTTGGTGATGGATAGCGGGGCTGCAATAAATGGTATCAAAGGGATGATGATGTACGGGTTTCGGTGTGATTGTGGTTATGGTGGTTGGTAGCGGGGCTGCAGGGATGGGTTTGAATGTGAACGAACTATGGGTTGTGAATATAAATAAAAGTGGAAGAGTTAATGATTGGTGGGGAATGGTAATGGAATGAGAATAATAATCAATGGGGTTGGTTGGTTAATAATAAGGTACTTGTTTGTGTTGCTTGTGTTTTCCTAACTTGATTTCTGGATGGCAAGGATATGTTTTATGAACGCTTGATCTAGTTTGGTTGTTGATAGTTGCCCGGTAGTTAAGAAACTGATAACTAAAGTTATTGAAACATGAAAACATTAAATGGGTTTTTGGGATTTATTATTGTGTGCATACTCTCGAAGTAGTAGTGCCAAGGCATGTGCTCATATCTTTGTGTAGAAGCCTTAGGATGGGCTGAGTGGTTGGTATACTTATATAAATCTGTACGCTTTATGTTTCTTTATGCACCCCACCCATGTTGAGCACTACGTGTCGAACACCCGTGGAATGGGGGTGATATTCTCAAATATCCAAAGGATGGCTGGTTACTATTCTTCCCTGTGCTCCCTCTTCCAGGTTCTATAGCCCAAGTTCCTTCAGGCAGGTTACGACAGATGTTTCCCAAGAATCTTCAGGATGAGGTGTGATATGTTCCTAGGTGTCTTCGGGGTGAGATGTGGTTATGGCCAAGGATTGTGTTCCGGTGGGATGTGATTTGATATGGCTTAGGATTGTGTGATGGCGGGTTACTATGACCTTCGTATGGCCAGGTTTCAGCATTAGCTCGAGCTTCGTATGGCCAAGTTGCGGCACTAGCTCAGGAAGAGGGGGAAGCATCAGAGCATTAGGCATGAGGGCTTGAGCAGTATCCAGTGGGAAGGTGGTGCGGGGTACCCATACTTTGATAAAATTACTAATACACTCTATTTACTTGTGTTACTTGGTGATTGTGACTGGTGAGGCTGGGTGGATAGATTCCTTGCTAGGCTTTGGTTCTTCTGTTTTCTCACGGGGTATTAGGATGTCTCCCCACTTGTGCACGAGAGCTTTAGGTTTCCCTACTGAGTATACTCGTATGCTCACCATACGTTTTCTATTAGGTTTTCAGGAGGACTAAAGGGACTGTGCGGGACCTTACTAGTCAGGCAGGGGGAGTTGCTGCTATTTGTTGTTGTTGTTTTCCTTTACATTTTGGTACAGTACTTTTGAGCTTTTCTGTACTTGTACTTTTGTTTCACTATTGTATAAAGCATGCATATGGGATTGGTTTTGGGCTATTTCTATACTTGTTCCTTTTCTTCTTCTTGGTGTTTGACTCATCATATTTCCCGATCTTAAATTAATAAAAAGGTTAATGCCTCCCATATATGTGAAAAACTCATACCCTTGGTGCTAGTCGCCACTCTGGGGCCTACTGGAGGCGGGATTCGGGGTTCATCATCTCCCTTACACCATTACCAGCTCAGGATGGGAATCTTTGGTGGGAGGGGGTCATGATAATTGACCAATCCAAATGGTGGTAAATTCTATTCATACCATATATGTTAAAACAAGGATTTCTTCCACATTTTAGGTAAAAAGTCAAAAGTGCCTCGTTCAGGAAATAACAAGAACATTCCTTTTAAACCATTTTATAAAAATTAAAACATGGGTAAAAATTCCTTTAAATAATCATATTATAATAGTAAAAATATTCTAGAAAACATTTTTAGAAGACCTGGACATTGAAGAAAAAGTATTTTTGGCCGAAGAGAGAAATGAGGTTGATTTTCCTTAAAAACATTTTTTCAGTCTCTTGAGTATTTAAAGTGAGTAAAATGAAATGAAAGCATAAAATATACCAAAATAACAAAAGGAGATGAAAATTAAAAGTATTTATTATATAAGGATCATATAATTTTCTCAATGTAAATTTCAATCATAAACAATCCCAATTAAAATAGGATTGAAACATAAATCTCTTACCATTTTGGTAACTTTTGAATCATAAGCCTAAGGAAAGAAAGAAAAATATGTGGATATATATCTATCATATTTATCATGATAATAATCATAAAATAAATTCATGGGTATCATAAGAACCACATAAAAAACAAGTGGTGAATATGACATGTGTCTTACAAAAGTAAAAGTGAGACAAAAATCTCTTACCTCGAGTTCAAACTTGTTATGTATATCCTTTAACACCTTTATAATAAACATATATCAATTATTTTATTTCTTAAGAACCTTTTTAAGTATTAATATCTTATATTTAAATCATTTATTTCATTTATTTTAAAATACATGTTTAGATACTTAATTAGTTAAGTCTATATTGGGTGTTTTGAGGATATTCGGTTCATAATTTTAAAACGGCTATGGTATGTTGACCATGGTCAAAGGGTTCATTATTCCATAATATCTAGAATAATAATCATGATATAATTATAATTCTATTATACATCCACTATAATTTTATAACCAATCATGAAATATGATTATGAAAAATGAACCATGTTACAATCATGGAGACGATAGGTCATACGTACGCATGAGTAACGTTTCCATTTTTCAACAATCATTATGGAAAGAAGGTAGGTATTATTTTATATTTCTATAATTATAATTATCTCATAAATTTTATCTATTTTTAAATACACTTATATATACCATTCATGTGGTGCAGTAATGAAAATCGAATCACATCGCTTCGTGGAGGTGGTAATCCACATGTATGCACGAATGACGTAATCATTTTTCTACGAATGGAAACGAAAGAAAATATATGATATATTAATTTTAAATAATTATAAATATATCATTAATATCACATATATAAATTAAATCTATCATCATAAACAGTCATGATAGGTGGTGATGGAAAGCGAATTACATCAGTTCATGAGGCGGTAATTCGTCGTACACACAAATGATGATTTAATTTCCCATTTGACGGAAGTGGATATGGATGTAGGTTATGACAATAAAATAATAAAATCTTAATATACAGAAGATATTATTTTTATTATATCATCATGTTTGAATAATATTTTAAGGTGGTGGAAGAAGAAATAAAACCAAAATGTTCGGTTAAAGATTGTACCTCTTCTTCAGAAAACTTCTTTTTATTTACACCTTAAACCATCTAAGGTTGGTATTCTACCAAAACTAAGGCATATAGAACATGGGTAGGGATTTTAGGAAGATATTTTTTCAGTTATTATTTGAACTAAAATGATTTTGAAGTGTTAATAAAAGAGGAGAGTGATTTCCCTTTTATAAGAGTGGGGAGGGACATTCTTGGAATTTCCCAAGGTATTAAATTAATATAAATTAATGTTCTCATCTAAAAGGATTAAAAAAGATATAGTTTGAATATAGTTTGATTATGGGTTGAAATACTATCATCCAATAAAATTTGGACTATTTTAGGTTATGTTTTTATCCTTATCTCTTTGTTTTAACTCACTTTAACCCTTTTTGACAATTATTGTGATAACGAAACTTTTACTTTTTAGTGGTCAATTTAGTTATTATAAAAGAAAAATTGGCCCAAAAATGGACCATGGTTGATATTTTCAACCATATCCCAATCAATTTTCTAAATAAGATATTTTTATCAATTTTAAATAATTTAATAAAATATTATTTATTATAAAATATTATTAATGTTAATTTTGGAACTTTTCATTTAATTTGACTTTAAAAACACCAATATAAAGATGGAATTCGAATATAATCCTTTAAAACTTCCCTAATAAGTTATATTTATATAAAAAATCATGGAACACAATAATTCTTTTAAATTATATTACTTTTAATAATTTTAAAATCATTTATTTTATTTTTCTATTAATTGAATAAATATCATGTCAGGGTTGCATAAGAATTTAAGGCAATTATTTCTTAACTACAATTTAAAAATAAATTACCATGATATAAAAAATAATTTATATTTCAAATTACTATTTATAACTAAACATTCCTTCTTTTCATTCCTATTTCAAATATTTAAAGAGAATAAAATAAAGAGAATGGCATTTTTTACTTTTCTTTACATAAAATATTGTAAACGACAAAATCATAGAAAAATGGAAACAAAAGGTTATATATTTTAACTTTGAATGATTATGGGTGAAATATAACCATCCAAAAAAATAAGTAAAGTATTATACTTATTTTTTAGGTCTTATCGCATTATTTTTACCCTTAATTAACTCATTTTACCCCTACCATGGTGATAATTATTTACTATGGTTACTATTTATATTGACCAAAAATAAAAGAGGAATAATTAATAAATTTTGACCTCACGTGTAATGGTTTGTGTCCTCCCAGTGTGTTACTTTGTGGGTTTTGGTTGTTGGGAGTGTTTGGAGGAGGCTCAGAGGGAGTTTAGAGAAGTTCAGTTTCTAAAGGCAGGAAGTAGGAGGATTATACATCGTGTAACATGATTACATGATGTGAAACTTTGTTTCACAGGTTGTCCTGGGATTTTCATAGTGTGTAACATTTCAAGGTTATAAAAATAAAATAAATCAGGAGGTGACGCATTATTCAATGGAAGTGGACCTCAAGGCATTACACAACGTGAAAGGGGATTACACGTCGTATAATACCCTGATGCTATAATTTTTTAAAACATTCCAGCTGCTCGGGTTTTGAAAAACACTACCGTTGTAGAACTCTTTCTCATCCTAGAAAACCCAATAGTCCCTTCCTTAGAATTTTGGAGATCCCTTTGACAAAGATTGATCACCGAGCTTTTATCGTTGATTCGTAGCAATCCGTCTTTGATCTAAGGTATTCTATTCCTCTGTTTCAATGATTTCCTTGGGTTGATCGCTCTTTCCCTCCTGCTCCTCTTATCATGTGATGGTGAAGACTCTTCCTCACCTCTAGCATGTTCTTATTCAGTTGTTGATCAGTGCGATGGTGTCATTGCATCCCCGGGTGGATGCAGATCTCGCAGGAGAGGAAATCAAAGGAACATTGCGTGAACCATTTCCACACAAAGAACATTGACACCCCTTCAAGGTAGGGAATTTCCTTTGTTTCTCTTTGATTATGCATCATGTGGGAGGGACCTACTTTTTCTTTCCTACAGATCATGGTTGTTCCACATTAATCAAAGATAATAATCGGGTAAATGAAATTTAAAGGGGTATAGGGATTTGAATCGCATGTTTTATAGCCTGATGTTATTGTGATGTTGTGAATTATATAGGCTAAACATCCTACTGAAAATCATGGTCGTTGTTGGCCCTTGTTTGTGCACTAGATAAGTTTCATGTTTATTAGTTCCCAATGAACATTTGTATATGGAAATCGATGAGTCACATACACTTGGCTAATAAACAAATGCCCTAGGATTTTATAGATTTTGTGATAACCCCTGAATTAACAAGTGAAAATAAATAAGGGGATGCCATTCTAAATCCTGAATTGTGTTATGCTTTAGTATGTGGGGTGATGTGTTGTATGGGATAATTGTGGTTGTGTTTGTGTGGGACAGATGTGATATGAAGTGGTTTTGTTGTGACGTGTAAGGTTGCTTTGGTTTGTGTTGTGGTATGGTTGTGAAGCACAGGTATGTGTTGTGGGTTGGTTTGGGTAGTGTTGTGGATGAACTTGCAGACGATACATCAACCTGACCATGTAATGGAATCTCAGGTTGAGATATTGATTTATTGTAGAATAGATGAGAAGCGTTGAGCAGCGGGGATGCGATCGGGTTGTGTGGTGGTGTGTTGTTGGGAGTGGTTGTGTGTGTGGATAGATTTTTGAGGGATGAACTTAAAGAAGTATGGTGATGGTTGGTGTGGGTAATTTTCTAAGAGTTTCTCCATTTGTGGTTTTTTCTTTGTGGTTCTTTGTGTGTTGTTCTTGATAGTTTCCTAGATAGTTATGGAATAAATGAAAAAAAATTCAATTAATAAAGTTTTGAATTAGGCTTGGTTTGGTTTGGTTAACAAAATGATTAAATTAATTGTTAAATAAATAATAGAATTGGTTAAATGAATTGGTTGGGTTCGTGGATTATTGTGTGGTGTTGTGCATTTAGAGGTATCAGTAAAGGTGACATGTGGTGACTTGGTCACTTGTTGAAAACCCATAGGTTGGGTTGAGTGCTTTGTATCATATATATATAGACACACACTTATATTTTCCTTGTGATTTCTATATGCACCCTACCCTAGTTGAGCACTATGTGCCGAACACCCCCATCATCATGGGGGAGGGTTTCTTTCCCAAACATCCCAATAATAGTATGGATGGATGGCCACCCGTTCTTCCCAACTCCCTCTTCCAAGTGGTGGTAGCCCAAGATTCTTTGGGCAGGTTGTGGTTTGTGAGGCCCATGTGTGTATGAGCGAGTTGTACTTTCCCAGGTGTCTTCAGGATGAGATGTGTTGTTCTTTATCAAGTGTTTTCAGGATGACATGTGTGGTGATTTACTAGGTGTCATAGGGATAGGTGTGGTTGTGGCCCAGGTGTCTGCAGGTGGGATGTGGTGTGGTTGTGTCTCAGGTGTTTGTAGGTAGGATGTGGTGTGGTTTGTGGCCTAGGTGTATTCGGGTGAGATGTGATATAGCTTAGGGCTCAAGTGATGGTATGATATGTGGTTTGTGGGGACCAAGTGTGTGTGGGTGGGTTGTGACATGGTTCTTTTGGAAGAGGTGGGAGCATGAGGATGTTTTCCATTAGGAAAGAGTGGCTAAACCAGTGGGAAGTGGTGTAGGGTACCCAAATCATTGATGTGATTACTATATTACTTTACTTGACTTGCGTTACTTGGTGAGCATGCCTTGGTGAGGTTGGGATGTCTAGTATACCTTGTTAGGTGTTGTTTGGTTGTGTTTTTTTTCTCATGGGAGCATTAGTATGATCCTTTCACTTGTGCATGAGAGACTTTGGTTTTCCTACTAAGTATACTTGTATGCTCACCCTGAGTATATAAAATTCTTTGAGGTTTCTAGGAGGATTACGTGGACCGTGATGGAATTTACTATCTTAGACTTTTGGACAGTTATTGTTTCACTAATTAGCTTTACTTTTGGTACTTACTTTGGAGTTTTATTGTATTTGTAACATCTTTATTTTAAACATGCATGTGGGATAGATTTGAGATTTCTTTATATATGTCTTGGATTTTTTGTGAGGTTGATACATATTATCTCCCAATATTGTTTCCTATAAAAAGGGTAATGTATTCCATTTTTCAAGATTATATAACCTTGGTGCTAGTTTCCACCCCGTGGCCTACTGAAGGTGGGACTCGGGGGTCATTATCTTCCTTTCTTCATTACCATCCCATGGGGGATATCTTTTGAGGGAGGGGTCATGAAATAATGGTATCGGAGATGATGGTGAGAGATAGGATGGGGTTTGGATTTATCCATGGTGAGGATTTAATGAGTTGGTAGGGAAATAGTGTCAGGTGACCTTGGTGGATGACATAGGCCATGGAAGACTGGCTAGGACACGGGATTTTAGGTCCCCACTGTGATCTGATTTAAGGACTCTGAGCCTACCGAACGACCAAGTGAGGCTACACTGTTTGTAGGGTTGAGACCTTAGGAAAGGTATATGCATCATAATGACTTGTTTTCTTGTTTGAATTTTAATTTTTAGGAAATTTATAATGAATAATTATTTAAATGAGTTAAAATGAATCTTAAATAGAATTTCATACTATTCGGGCTTAGGAATCTCTTGTTTACTTTTCAGTTATGGATCCCAGTCATTGTCTACATGTGGCTCAGGTAGTTGAAGCTCAGTAGTCTGATCCATTTGATCAGTGGATGGTTGATCCAGTAGAGGAGGATGACCAATGGTAGATAAAGTTACATGCCTTCCAGTGGTGGGCCTTGGGAAAATACAATGGAAGCGTTTCGAATGTGGAGAAGGGGAGATGGCTTGAGGATATTGATATCAGCTTTAGTTTACCCTAGGATCTGACATAGTAATGGGGATATGGGCTCTGACATAGTACTGGTTTCCTTTTTCAGTGAGTCAAATTTGGGGAGTTGTGCTTCAATGGTGGATGTTGTACTTGGGGGAGAGGAAGGAGACTGACATTATGTGGGTCGATTTCAAGAAGGAGTTTAGAGCATAATTCCTTTTATCGACCATGAAGGATTAGAAGAGGCATGAGTTACTCTCCCTCTAGCAGGGGAGTATATCGGTATGAGAACTGGGGATTAATTTTAAGGGTCTCCTTTATTTTTTCCCCGATATCTTTCCAAATGAGGAGTCTCATATGAGATTCCTAGAAGAGGCACTTCATCCTTCTATCCAGTATGCAGTTACTCCCTTTACATTGTTGACAAACTTTTAGGTCCAAAATAAGGTGTATGTGATTGAGTAGATGCACTCACGAGGAGGTCAACTATGATAGGGGAGTCAGTAGAGTTCTTTAAAAGGTAAGGTTACTAGCAGCAGGTCTTAAGAACTAGGGACTTCAAGGTTTTGACTGGTGGGGAGTCGACCTCAGCAGTTTCTGTTTCAACTTTTTGGTCCTTGTGCCTTTCCTGTGAACCTAGGACCAAGGTGTTTCATATGTGGAGTCTGTGGCCATTTTCAGAATCAATGCCTAACGTCCATCTGATCTCAGTATGGTGGAGGTGGGTAGTTTTAGCACCAACCTCAATAGTAGTTACCAGCTAGGCCATTTCAGCAGCAGGGACAGTAGGCTCATGCTTCACCAAGTGGAGATGGAATGGGTGGAGGCTGACCTCAGGATGTTACTTAGGGACCTCAACCCGGGTGTGGTCATGGAGGTGGTCGTTAGCAGAGGGGTAGAGGAGCTGGGAATGGTCAGTTGCATGCAGCAGAGGCAGCAGTTCTGGCAGTACTAGGGATCATTTGAGGTACGATCAGTTTGTTTGGTACCCTTTCTTGTGAATTGTTTGATTTAGGAGCTTCACACTCCTTTATTGCACTTGCTACATCCCATTCTATGGGAATATACATAGAGAGGATTCCCATGATCCTGGTTTTGAGTATGCCATTTGGAGATCAGACTAGCTTGTTTGATGTGTGTCGGGGATGTAGACTGATGATGGGGCTGAATTAGTCCCATGGAGATCTTTCCTTGATAAAAATATAACCATACAATGTTATTCTCAACATCTACTAGTTTTATTCTATGTATGCCATTATCGATTGCTTCTGGAGGAGAGCCATGTTTTCAAATATCACTACTAGAAAATAGCCCTATACCCATGGTTTTTCACAAAACTGTGGGTATAGGGGTGTCCTATTCCCACAATTTTTTAAAACAATGGCTATAGGGGTAGTATGGTCACCTATACCCACGGTTTTGGAAAACCATGGGTATAGGTTTTTTTTATGACCTATTCTCACGGTTTTGGAAAACCGTGGGCATAGGAATTTTTTTGAAGGTCTATACCCACAGTTTTGCCAAAACCGTGGGTATAGGAATTTTTTTTGAAGACCTATACCCACAGTTTTATAAAACCGTGGGTATAACTTTCCCGGGTTATGGAGGGGAAAAAATATTTCATGGTACATTAACTTATTCCCATGGTTTTCTATACTATACCCATGGTTTGGATTAATATATATAGATATATACAAATAATGAATAACAAAATTTCTGTAGATGTGTTGGTGAGGCATCAGTTCGTGTTCTGCATGACCACAGGATCGAATCCTTACCACCGCTTTTTTTTCTAAAACCAGGAATAATATTAATATATTAATCTAAATATAGATATATAATTCAATAATTAAGTTTGTCGGGTTGGTTTGTCGTCAGGACTTTGAAGACAAGGTCGTGGGATCGAAACCCGTGGGGTTCTTTTTTTCTAATACGGGCATGGATTATTATTTTTAATGAAATATAGATATATGTAAATAGAAGTGGCGTACTGTGAGTGGTAGGGTGTCTTCAATTTGAGATGTAGGTCATGGGTTCCAATCTAGCAGCTACCCTTTTTTTATAATTTTATACCCACGGTTTAAAAACTGTGGGAATAGGGCTTTGAAAGCATGGTGGGGAAAATTTGGGTTTGACAGCATAGAAATAAATATTTACCAACGGTTTTTAAAACCGTGGGTATAGGTTGAGGACCTATACCGATGCCTCTTAGCCCCACGGTTCCCAAAACCGTGGGTATAGGCTATACCCACGGTTTTGGGGGCTATACCCACGATTTTGAACTGTGGGTATAGGTCCTTTTTCCAGTAGCGTATAGATGGTCGGTGTGTGGCTTTTTTTTGTGAGTGGGGATGTCAGGTGGGAAATTGGTGTGTGGAGCCCCTTCTTTCCTTGTTGGTTGAGCTGTTAGTGGAATCAGCAGGTGTTGGGATAGTGGAGGTTCCCAGATTTTTTGGGTAGTTCTTGGGTGTTTTCCCTGAGTAGGTTGTGACGCTACCCCCTCGACGTGATGTTGAGTTCGAAATAGACTTGCAGCTTGGTGCTTCTCTGATTTGGATGGCTCCTTATTGGATAGAACCTTATGAGTTATAGGAGTTGAGGATTCATATTGATGATATGATGAATAAAGGATTTATCTAACCCAGTGTGTTATCGTGGGGTGTTACGGTGTTATTTGTAAAGAAGGTGGATGGTGGTATGAGGTTATGCATATACTACTAGAGGTTGAATCGGGTGACGATCGAGAATCGTTACCCCCTTCCAAGGATAGATGATCTTCTCGATCAGTTGAGAGGGGCGAGTTTGTTTTTAATATCGAGTTGTGATATGGATATCACCAGTTGAGGGTGATGGAGGGAGATATCCTAAATGCTGCTTTGAAATGTGGGTATGGAAACTTCAAGTTTGTAGTCATGTCATTTGGTGTTACGAATGTGCCATCCATGTTCATGGGGATTATGAACTCCATTTTTCATGATTTCCTAGATCGGTTCATCATCGTGTTCATTAATGACATCCCAATCTACTCGAAATTAGACGAGGAGCATGATGAGCATCTCAAAATCATCTTATGGATTCTTCAATGCCACTAGCTCTATGGAAAGTTGTCCAAGTGTAAGTTATGGACATGATAGGTGAATTTCCTTAGACATGTGGGGTCTCAATAGGGTGTAGCAGTGGACCCATCAAAGGTTGAAGTGGTTTTTTCTTGGGTAGCACCCAAGAACATAGAAGAAGTTCACAGTTTTCTTGGTCTAGTAGGCTATTACTGGAGGTTTCACTAGTGGAAATTTTTTTTCCATGTCAGTTTTTTTTTATATTTTGACATTGGTTTTTAACTGACGTCTATAAAGGCGACATTAAAAATTAAAGTTTCAATGTCAGTTTTTATAAAACAATGTCTAAATATTAATTAAAAAAATGTTCATAGGCATTTTTTAACATTGATTTTTACAAAAACTGATGTCAAAACTCATCCCTCAAGGGTCTTCAACATCGGTTTTCATATAAAATGACGTCAAAAGTATGGCCTTGTCAGTCATCGGTGTCGGTTTTTATAAAAATCGACGTCGAATGTCAGGATTTATCAGTCTTCGACATCATTTTTTATAAACTAACATTAAAAAGTAAAATATTGACCTTTCAACATCGGTTTGTTAGAAAACTAATGTCTAAATTCTTATTCTACATGGTTTTTAACATTGGTTTTTCATAAAAACTGATTTAAAAAGTACATTTTCAAAAAAAACATGTCTGTTTTGAAAAAAAAACTAACATTAAAACATTGAAACTCTTAATATTGGAATATATTAGGTTTCCCAGGCTTCGATTTGACTCATCATGGAGCTAAAACAGACTTACAGATCAAAGGTTATGGTCATCGTAAGTTGTACCTCTTTAAGTTTCAATACATACAACTCACTTCAATGAAAACATGAGAAACAAGAACCAAAAATTATACACCAAATGGACACAAAAATATAAACTTAAATATTTAACCTGATTTTAATTCTTTTATTATTTTCCTTTGAATCGATTTGTTGTTTGTCGATATTTCACTTCTTTTTAAGGAAAAACTCATGTGGTAATGAAAAAGATGATCGATGAAGAATTTTTCACCTCAACCGGTGAATCTCATGTGGATGTTTTATCTTTTTATCTCGATTGGAAAAATTCTTCATAATAATAATAAAAATTATCATGATTTTTAGTGATAAGGAAAAAATAATAATGAAATTAAATGATAAGAATAAATACCCTGTACAAATCATCATTGAAGAATTGTTGAAATTTTGATTGTATCTAAGATGTATAAAATGTTGAAAGAAAGAGAATGAGGATGTATATATTGTAAATTAAAATATTTATGGTGGTTATGAATTAAAATTTAGGCGGTATTTTGAAAATGGAAATGCGTGTTGTGAAAAAATTAAAATACCAAACCCGCGTATTTGAAATTTACTTTTAACATCGTTTAAATATATAAATGATGTTAAAGATATTCTCATTTTGAGTTTTTAACATTGGTTATTGAAAAAAAGATGCCAAAAGTGGCTTTTAATGTTGATTATTTGAAAAAATGATGCTAAAATGTAACTTTTAACATCAGTTACTAAAAAAACCGACGTTAAAAGTCAAGTCTTGTAATGTTCAACTTCCGATGTCCATAACTTTTGATCCATAAGTCTATTTTAACTCTATGACCTGTCAAATAGAATTTTGGAAAATTATCTAAAACTTGGATTTTATTTTTAACATCATTTATTGAAAAAGTGATGCCAAAAAGTGACTTTTAACATTGGTTACTGAAAAAAAATGACGTTAAAAATCAAGTCTTATAATGTTTAACTTATGATGTCCATAAATTTTGATTCTTAAGTCCATTTTAGCTCCACTAACTATTAAATAGAAGCTTGAGAAATTATCTATAACTTGGATTTTATTTTTAACATCTTATAAATCTCTATTTTTCATTTTCATAATAAAGAACCACTTTTATGGATAAGTGGGAACCTCACAACTTCCATCATGCCAAAAACATACAAAACACATTACACCATCCAAAACACACATTAAGCCATAAAAAAATAGGAGGTTTCAAACCAAGGTGCATATCACACATAGAAAAATTCAAAAAAAATAAAACCAGCACATGTCATCATCATCATGGACTGTGAGACCCTCGAGTAGTGCACACTACACACCAGTCACCATCATGATCATCCCAACCCTATCGTCGGTGAAGAATCAAGAAACATCAATGGAATCACTGAAAGGATTTACAAACTTACTGGAAACATGTTCACCAGAAACTGTTGAGAAGCAAACTAGCAATGAAATACCCCTTCCATCCAGGATCACCAACAGCGAGCAACGAACAAGAAAAATGAAACTGATTGTGAAAAATTATCTACAACTTGGATTTGATTTTTAACATCAGTTATTTGAAAAAATGATGCTAAAAGTGACTTTTAACATCGGTATTGAAGAACGGACATTAAAATGCCAACATTAAAGGCCATTTTTCTACTACTGGTTATACCTGATTTCTCTTAAGTTGCAGAACTGTTGATAACTTTGACCAGAAAAGACCAAGATTTCGTATGAAGTGAACAGTACCAGGTGACATTCAGTTATCTTAAAGGGAAGTTGGTCAGTGCTATGGTTGTCAGCGAAATGGGTGATATTTGAGGTGTTCTCTAATGCTTGTCGTCTAGGATTGGGATGCATCTTGATGCAGCAGTGAGCAGTGATATCTTATGTGTCTAGGCAGTTACGCCCCCATGAGTGTAACTATGCCACCCACGATCTAGAGATGGTGGCATTTGTGTTTGCACTGAAGTTGTGGAATCATTACCTCATCGGGGAGCACTTTGTGGTATTTACACACTACTAGAAACCTGACCTTTCCCAACGCTTCTATACCAACGGTTTTTACAAAATGTTGGTAGAGGTCCCCTTTCCCAACGGTTTGGCCAAACCATTGGGAAAGGCCACTTTGAGGCCACCTATTCCAACGGTTTTCCAAAACCGTTGGGAAAGGGTATGGCTTTCCCAACAGTTTGGCCAAACTGTTGGGAAAATTCCACTTTGTGGAAACCTTTCCCAACATTTTGGCCAAACCGTTGGGAATGGTCCCCAGTATATCAACCTTCCACCCAGAATTGCATCTAGAATCAAAGGATCTATACCAACGGTTGTCAAAACCATTGGTATAGGTCTATAGCAACGGTTTTGACAACCGTTGGTATAGATCCTTTGATTTTTTATCAGATATTCTTATTGAGAACATTATATAAATCAAAATTTAAAATAATTATTAGAATAAATATATATATTTATGTAATTATGTTCACAAAAGTCATGTTAGGTTAGTGGTTAAGTCGTTCAATGATAAACTAGGGGTCCTGGGATCAAATCCCAACGAATATTTTTTTTTGAAATACATATACCAACGGTTCCATAACTGTTGGTATAGATTTTCATATTACTTATACCAAACGGTTTCCAAAACTGTTGGTATAGGTTTATACCAATGGTTTTCCCAAAATCGTTGGTATATACCTATCCCAACAGATTACTTGGCAACGATTCTCCAAACTGTTGGTATAGCCTATACCAACGGTTTGGAGGCCTATACCAACGGTTCCAAACCGTTGGTATAGGTTAGTTTACCAATAGTGACAGATCACAAGAGCTTGAGGTATATATTTTCCCAATGAGATATGAACTTGCAGCAGCATAGGTGGATGGAGTTTCCTCAGGACTGTGATTTTGCGATCTCCTACACCTTAGGAAAGTGGAATGTCGTGGCCAATGCTTTGAATAGGAAGTCATGGAAGGAGGTTGTTCGGGAATCTATGGATGCTTGGAATATGATGGAGCAGTTTGCATCCTTACACTTATATGTAGGGGTGGAAGGCAGTAGAGGCTATTTGTTTTATATGATAGTTCAGACTTCTCTGATGCAGTAGGTGGATGAATCTTAGTGGGGAGACTCATAGGAAGAGGTGATGCATGATTGTGTTGGCCATATCGATGCTTCAGAAGGATGGTCGGAGGATGGTTAGAATCAGATGTTGTTTTGTGGAAGGTTGTTTGTTCCAGTGGAGATGTGCGAGGGAGTCCTCCATGAGTTTCATAAATCACCTTTAGTAATACACCTCAGAGTTTCTAAGATGTACCATGGCTTGAGGATGTAGTTTTGGTGTCCCGGGATAAAGTGGGTAGTAGCAGAGTTTGTGGCAAGATGCTTATTCTTCCAATAGGTGAAGGTTGAGCACCGTGTTCCCAATGGTTTGTTACATCCCTTGGATATCCCTGAGTGGAAGTGGGATGACATCTAAATGGATTTCATCATAGGGTTACCCAAGGCTTGGTGAGGCTATTATGTTATTTAGTTGATAGTGGATTGGTTGAAGAAATCGGCCCACTTCTTAGCGATTAAGGAGTCGGGCGCAATGGATGCTTTGGCAGAGGTATATGGATGAGGTGGTACAATTTCATGGAGTCTTGATATCCATTGTCTCGGACCAAGATACACATTTTACCTCACGAGTCTAGAGGGGATTTCATCATGCTTTTGTCACCCAGTTATGCCTCTACATTGCCTTCCACCCTCAGATAGATGGGCAGACAGAACGAACTATCCAGACATTGGAAGATATGTTGCGAGAATACGTATTGGACTTAGGTGGATCTTGGATACGACACCTTCCCTTGGTATTGTTTTATTATAATAACATATATCACTCTTACATTAGCATGGATCCATTTGAAGCTTTTTATAGGTCGTGTTGTTCACCTTTGTGCTGGACAGAGGTTGGGGAGACAACTACTCTTGGTCTCGAGGTAGTGTAGAGCATGACAGAGAAGGTTTAGCTTATTTGAGAGAGTATGAAAGTGGCATAGGACTGGTGCAATTAATATGTTGATCTCAATAGGAGTCCCTTGGAGTTTGAGGTTGGGGACCACATGTTCTTGAAGTTTTCCCCCCGACATGGGTAGTGGGGGTTTGGTAGAGGGAGCAATATTTCTCCCAGGTTCATCGAACCCTTTGAGGTGTTGAGATGAGTTAGCGAGGTGGCATACCATTTGGCATTGCCACTATATCTGGAGAGGATCCATGATGTATTTCACGTATCTCAAATCTGTCGATATATTCATTATGACTCCCACGTCATCAACTGGGGAGAGTTGGATATCGAGGATGACGTGACATTTGTGGAACGACCGGTAGATATCTAGGATCGTCAGGAGAAAATGATGCATGTCTGAACTATTACCTTGGTCCGTGTGTTGTGGAGTCATGGTTTCTAGGAGGATATTACTTGGGAGTGAGAAGCACAGATGCGTTCCCAGTACCCAGAGTTGTTTTTATCTTTGTTTTGATATATTTTTCTTAAAATGTGATGCTTGAACCTTATTGTTTATGAGACAAGTTGTTTCCTTGTTCTGTAATGTGTGATAAATTCTAGATGTGTGAAGCAGGGAGGACCTAATTCCTAATAGAGATACTTTAATTGTGATGTGATTAAACCCATTCGGGCAATACATTTCCCCCTAAAGCGGATAGTATCTTGACATGGAGGATGGAATTCCCTAATCTGCGTATTCGAAAAGTGTGGTTGTTGTACTTTCATGGTGTGCCTTGTGGTTGTTGGGGTTAGAAGATGTTTAAGGAGGTATTCTTGTATGTGGGGGTTTCCGCTCCAACTCTCGAAAAACACAGGGTGGTTTATCGTTGAATGTTGATGTGCTTGGTTGTTAGCGGTGCTCCAAGTGTAGTGAGGTCCTTGAGAGGTATCTCATGGGGTGGTTGTTCAAACCCCTCTTTCTTCTAGGTTTGGATTTGGATTCTCAAGGGTAAGAATCACTTGAGAGGTATCTGATGTAATGGTTTGTGTCCTCCTGGTCTGTTACATTGCGGGTTTTGGTTGTTGGGAGTGTTCGGAGGAGGCTCAGAGAGAGTTTAGAAAATTTTGGTTGCTAAAGGCTAGAAGTAGGAGGATTACACGTCATGTGACATTATTACAAGATGTGAAACTTTATTTCATGGGTTATCCTAGGAGTTTCATAGTGTGTAACATTTCAGGGTTAGAAAAATAAAATAAATTAGGAGGTGAAACATTTTTTGGTGGAAGTGGACCTCGAGGCATTACACAAAGTGAAAGGGGATTACATGTCATGTAATACCTCGATGTTGTAATATTTTAAAACATTCCAACCACTCAGTTTTCACAAACCCTACGGTTGTAGTGATCTCTCTCATCCTGGGCGTTGACATTCCCTTCATTGGCACTTTGGAGATCCCTTCGACAGAAGTCGATCACCGAGATTCCGTTGTTGATCTATATTGATCCATCTTTGATCCGAGGTATGATCTTCCTTTGTTTCAATGATTTCCTTGGGTTGATATCTCTTTTCCTCCAACTCCTCTTGTCATGCGATGGTGAATGTTCTTCCTCGCATCTAATGTGTTATTCTTCGGTCATTGATTAGTGTGGTGGTGTCGTTGCATCCTTAGGTGGATGTAGATATCATAGGAAAGGAAATTGAAGGACCGTTGCATGAACTGTTTCCGCACAAAGAATGTTGACACCCCTTCGAGGAAGGGAATTTTCTTCATTTCTCTTTGATTTTGCATTATGTGGGAGGGACCTACTTTTGCTTGCCTGCGGATCATGGTTGTGCCACATTAATCAAAGATAAGAATTGGGTAAATGAAATTAAAAGGTGTAGAGGGTTTCAAATAGAATGTTTTATGGATTGATGTTATTGTGATGTTGTGAATTGTATGGGCTAAACACCCCACTGAAAATTGTGGTTGTTGGTGGCCCTTGTTTGTATACTAGACAAGTTGCGTGTTGACTGGTTCTTGATGAACATTTGTATATGGAAATTGGTGAGTCGCGTACACTTGGCTAATAAATGGATGCCCCAGTATTTTACAGCTTTTGTGACAACCTCTGAATTAACAAGCAAAATTAAATAAGGGGATGTCTTTCTAAATTTGAAATTGTGTTATGATTTGGTATGTGGGGTGATGTGTTGTGTGAGATAGTTGTGGTTGTGTGTGTGGGGGACAGATGGGATGTGAAGAGGTTATGTTGTGATGTGTGGGGTTTCTTTGGTTTGTGTTGTGGTGTGGTTGTGAAGTGTGGGTATGTGTTGTGGGTGAGTTTGGGCAGTGTTGTGGATGAACTTGAAGATGATACATCAATTTGGCCATGTAATGGAATCTTAGGTTGAGATATTGATTGATTGTGGAATGGATGAGAGGCATTGAGCAGCAGGGCTGCGATAGGGTTGTGTGGTGTTGTGTTATTGGGAGTGGTTGTGTGTGTGGATAGTTTTTGGAGGGATGACCTTGAAGAAGAATGGTGATGGTTGGTGTGGGTAATTTTCCTGAAGTTTCTCCATGTGTGGTTTTTGCTGTGTGGTTCTTTTTGTGATATGCTTGATAGTTGCATGGATAGTGATGGAATAAATGAATAAATGTTTTATTAATAAAGTTTGGAATTTTTATTAGGATGGTTTGGTTAACAAAATGATTAAATGAATTTTAAAATAAAGAATAGAATCAGTTAAATGAATTGGTTGGGTTTGTGGCTTGTTGTGTGGTGTTGTGCATTTAGAGGTAGCAACAAATGTGGTGTGTGGTAAAATGGTCTCTTGTTGAAAACCCATAGGTTGGGATGAGTGCTTAGTATCATATATATATATATATATACACACACACACACACACATACATACATATATATACATACATATGTTTATTTTCCTTGTGATTTTTATATGCACCCCACCCTAGTTGAGCACTATGTGCCGAACACCCCTATCATCATATGGGAGGGTGTCTTTCCCAAACATCTAGGTGGGAGGATGGATGTCTTGACACCCACTCTTCCCTGCTCCCTCTTCCATGCGGTGGTAGTCTAAGATTCTTCGAGAAAGTTGTGGTTTGTGAGGCCTAGTGTGTGTGGGCGAGTTGTGATTTTCTGGGTGTCTTTGGGATGAGATGTGTTGTGCTTTCCCAGGTGTCTTTGGGATGATATGTGTGGTGTTTTACCAGATGTATTTGGTATGGTGTGTGGTTGTGGCCCAGGTGTGTGTGGGCGGGATGTGGTGTGGTTGCGGCCCAGGTGTTTGCGGGCAGGATGTGGTGTGGTTTGTGGCCCAGGTGTCTACGGGCGGGATGTGATGTGGATCAGGGCCCATATAATGGGATGATATGTTGTTTATGGGGCTCAAGTTTGTGTGGGAGAGTTTTGACGTGGTTCTTTTGGAATAGGTGGGAGCACGAGGATGTTTTCCATTAGGCAAGAGTGGTTAAACTAGTGGGAAGTGGTGTAGGGTGCCCTAATCATCGATGTGATTACTATATTACTTTACTTGACTTGTGTTACTTAGTGAGCATGCCTTGGTGAGGCTGAGGTGGATAGTATACCTTGTTAGGTGTTGTTTGGTTCCACTGTTTTCTCATGAGAGCATTAGTATGCTCCGCTCACTTGTGCACGAGAGACTTTGGTTTTCCTACTGAGTATACTTGTATGCTCACCCTATGTATATAAACTTCTTTCAGGTTTCTAGGAGGATTATGTGGACCATTCTGGACCTTACTAGCTCAGAATTTTGGACAATAGTTGTGTCGCTACTTATCTTTACTTTTGGTACTTACTTTGGAGTTTTATTGCATTTGTAACAGCTTATTTTAAACATGCATGTAGGATGTATTTGGGATTTATTTATATATGTATTGGAGTTTTTGTGAGGTTGATACATCTTATCTCTTGATATTGTTTCCTATAAAAATGGTAATGCCTTCCATTTTATGAGATTGTTTACGCTTGGTGCTAGTCGCCACCTCGGGGCCTACTAGAGGCGGGACTCGGGGGGTCATTATCTCCCTTTCTTCATTGTTATCCTAGGAGGGGTATCTTTGGAGGGATGGGGTCATGAAATCATGATTCCAAATATAAAATCCATTTTTTTAATATTCAATTCATAGAATTAGCAGAATTTAATTTAAAATTAAACCTGAAAAACATGATAAAAAACAGTTTTAAAAAAATGTCTTTTAAGTATAAAAATGTTTTTATAATAAATTCAAGTATAAAATTCATTAAAAGGATTATAATTATATTAATTTTAATCAAAATTAACTAATAAATTTTTTAAAACTAATACAAAATAGGATTTTACTTTGTAAATACTTTAAAATAAAATACAATTTTCAATAAAAATCGGTATTTTCACTATTCATTGAAAAAATCCATCTTTTCAGAATAATCCCAAAAAATAACTCTAAGATAATTTTGACATGTTGATTTAAAAAATGATATAATTTTTTATAAAATTAAAATTATAAAAGTTCCAAAAATTAATTTCCTCACATAAATCAATAAAAACCATTTTTTTGAAGAAAATGTATTTTTTGAAGAATAAAACGACTTTACTAAAAATTGAGTGATTATTTACTAGGAATTTATCAATACATTTATATTTAGTATGAAATTTATATATTCTTAATAAATTATTAAATCTTATTCACACTTTCCAATTGAATAGTTGGGTTATAACATTCATATTTAAATAATAATACTTCATGGTTTGTTTAGGTTGGGTGTTGCATGTTGTATACGCTATCGAACTTAGTTTTCATTTTTTTTAAATATTGGGGTGTTACATCCCACCCACTTTAATAAATTATTTCCCATAAATTTTAAATTGAACTCGATGATCAAAGGTTTGACATTTGAAAATACTTTGTTGAAATTCTACATCATAAAAAGGGTTAATAAAACACCCACTTGAAAATTGAGAAATAGAAGTACAAAGGTAATCCAGAATAAAACATAGTAGGTTTAAAAATAGGATAAAATTATTAATAAGTCAAAATATATACATGGAAGAAAAGTAATGTATAGATATCATTGATCATAATAAAGTGAATGATCATGAGAAAGTTAACGATAATAAAACTGTAAACCAAAGTGGTGAGAAAAAGGCCATCTATTCATTGAAAATAATGGTAATAGGATAAATTTTTTATTTCAATATCCTTTTCCAAGAGTTGATAAATTCATTTATTGTCTAGACTAAAAACATAAAGAAATATACTTACTTACCAAGTAGAATTTCATCTTCTAATCAATTTCCACCACAAACTCATATTTTCTCCAAATAACGAGTGTTTAAGATAAATTTTTCCATGCCTAAAGCACTAAAATCAACTTGTAACATGTAAAAAAATCTATAAAAGTTTAATAAGTTATTCCTGATATCTTTAAACATTAACCAAAATGGTTATCCCAAGGTAAAATTATATCCAAAATGACCAAAATATCATTAATCACCTAAAAATCCCAAAATTGAAAATGATTTGATCTTATAATATGCTACCCAAAATTAACTTAAAATTTACATATAAAATTTTTTAGGTTTAAAAATTTCATACTAACCAGTACATTACATAGGCCAATGGTAGGTGATGCACCCTTTTTTCCCTTCAGTTGTGGGTTTAAACCTCACAGCCTTACCAAATGCGATAGGTTGTCACATAATCTACAGGTTTCCCTTTTCTAAAACTATATTAAGATAATTCTTGTAATTTTCCCAAAAATAGGATGAACATACTAAAAAATAACATTAATCATCAAATCACTTTTTAACAATTATGGTTTTCTATACAATTTTTTTTACAAAATCAAATAATCTTAATTGAATATTATTTCCTCAACATAAAAGATAAGATAAACTCTAAAAGTTTCCAATACCATTAAACTTATGTCCAAAAAATGTAAATTCATTCTTCCTCAAATAACTTCTTTTAATAAAACCCATACTAAACCCAAGGGTTATATTACCATAAATGTAGCACCCCTAGTTTTAGGTACATGACCCTTTATTCATGTATTCTGAGTCTATATAATGTTCTGGTTGAGTTTTGGGAGGATCCGAGGGATTTTGGCATGTTTTGGAGGATTTTATGGAGGTGTAAGGTTTGTGAATGGTTAGTATAAATCATGCACCGTCTCCAGGAAACCATGCGAGGGAGAATAGTGGGCACTAAGAAGGTTCATGGTTGGCACATGGTTTGGTCAAACTATTCGAGTGCCTAGGGGAAACCATGAAACTTCAAATAGAGGGGAAATGGATGGTTGGAAAATGGGTTTTCCAATCATGTGAGCCAATCATGTGAGGGGGTGTCTTGATATAGTAGCACCACATGGTCAGCGCATGGTGTGTCAAACCGTGCGGCGTACAGTTGGAACCCCTAAAACTATGGATGGAATCCAAATTAACCCCTAAAGCCCTCATTTTCCCCTAATTATTCTTATTATCAAATTTTTTTACTCCCTAGGATTAATATATGATTCCTTTTAATCTAGAGGTGATTGTTAGGTGAATCAAAGTGCATTGGAGGCCTGAATTCCTCAGTAAATCATCATTCTTGGTTGTTCTTCTTAGATCTAGTCTTCTTCTCTATTCTTGAATCATAGATCTAATTCACGGTGGATAGATCCATGTTAATTAATTATAATATTGATGTGATATTCTTTATTTGATTTAAGGGAATAATATTTATGCAATTTTTTAGAGAATCATTGTTTCATTCTTCATTTTCACCAACCGTTGAGAGGTAGGTGGCTTCTCTCTCGACTCCACTTGACTTAGAACTTGAAGGATTAGTTTTATTTAAATGGATTAATTGAAATTGATTTCAAATCCATTTTTTATTCATAATTTAAATCTCTATTATGTTATGGATTTGGAATTTTGTAAATTGGATGGTTTTGTGGAAAATGCTCTTCGACAATAATTTTAAAGTGGTGAATTTTAAAATAATGGTTTTGTTTTGATGCATGGAAAAAGGTTTGTTGAAATTATTTCAATAAAATAAATGTTTAATATTTAATGGTTTTTCATGGTATTTGGCATACATGGTTGGTGTGAGAACATTCATATACATGACCCTGTGGAAGGGGTGTGTGTCATTAGGCCACCTGGTATTAGTAACCTTGTGAAAACTTAGTGGATCAATGAGAGACCACTCATGAGTATGGAACTATCACCTCAACATGAATTGTGTGTGTGTGTGTGTGTGTGTGGATACATGGTAATGGTTATTCTAAATTATTGAGAAAGGTTTCATGCTTGTAAATTTTTTCCTTGGAACTTGTTTACTGTTCTGATATAAACTATTTTAAAATGATTTTAAATTATTTTATATAAATGTGCTAGAAAGTTTTGTCATAGTGGCATGAGTTGGGAATTATTTGGGGAAATCCTACTAATTTTAGACTCACCCCCTTCTTGGGCACTGTTGTGTGTTTGCAGATGTCATCTATTGATAGATAGGTAAAGGAAAAGTATCTCATTTATTTAGTGATACTTCTTGATATCGTGATCGAAGCATGTGGAGCTCGAGCTTGGAGTGGGTTGGGTTTTTCTGGTTGATATCACTTGAGAGTATTGAGTTTTTGTGGTATTTTGGTTCTCTTTTTGTATGTATTTTGGTTTCCACCTGTACTCTGATATGGTTTATTATGTTGGTTATGTTTTGATTTGTACTTTGTTGTTTACATATCATAAAGAGGATTGGATAATTATTTTTAAGTTGGTTTGGTCATTTTTATATTTAAAGGTAAAATCATCCCCCAAATGTTCTTGAGGCCCTTAACATTTATTGTCAGCCTTTGATGCCTTGGGGATGTCACTTATGGCCTAATAGCACCCCTGCCTCTTCTAAAGCCAATGAGGAGGGGTGAGATGTTACAAATTATATCATTCTTGGTTGGTCCATCTTTAATTTTAGGATAAATGGTATCAGTATTATTTGGACCTTGAAGTTGAAAATGGTCAGTCTATATATCTATCGGGGTGGTAGTAGGCGGATAGGACCATCAGAACTTGAAATGTATAGCATAAAAAGTGGCAGTTGGCCTTTTTATGCCAAACTTCAAGTTTCCAGGGTGTTTGGGTAAATAACTATTTTAAGACACTTCAAGTTGAGTTGTCACCTCACCATCATGGGTTTATTCAAAGATAATTTCATAGCATTCATTGGTAGTAAAACTTTCCAATAGGAATTCATTGTTTGTTTTGAGTAAATTATTTCTAAAAATGGTGGAAAAAGTGTTGATTTTTGGAAAATGGTTAAAATGGTTTGATTTTGGAAGAAAATTATTGTGGTATTTTAAAAAATGTTTATAATGATTACGATGGTTGTATTTTAGAAATGAATGATTTTGATATGTGTTGGTGTGGTAAATTGGAATTGTTAAGCCTTGAGTTGCTATTAAGTGAGACTAAATGGAGTTTTGTTTTGGTTATAGATAATGGCACCGGGTAGACATCATAGAAATCAACTAGAAGAGACTGTTAAAAATGTGGTTGCATCTGAACCACAGGTTAACCAATAACTAGAGAAAAGTATTATTCAGGATTTTTAAGCAGTGGATAGGAGGAATTGGCATGATGATCCTCAGAAAGTTAACCATTCAGTTCAGTTCCAAAAGCAGAACCCACCCATTTTTCAAGGGGATTCTAAACTGAAAAAAGAAAAAGTCTGGTTGAATAGGATGAATCGAATCTTAGATTTTCTTAGGACACCAGTAGAGTTGAAGGTAAAGTTGGAAACATATATGTTGGAGCATTTTGCATTCCAATGGTGGGAATTATCAGTTCAGGCTAAATTGGACCAAGGCATGGCATGAGAGGATTTTGAAGAATTTTTCAGCAAACAATTCTATCCTCAGACGTTCGGAATTTCTAGAACAATGGACTTCTTCAGTCTGAAGCAAGAGAACCTCTCAGTAATAGAGTATACAACAAAATTTATGAATTTAGTCTGCTTTGCATAAAAAGTTTCTACAAGTGTGTCCTTAAAGGCACACATTTTTGAGTTGTGTTTGAAACCAAAAATTCTCTAAAAGATTATTGTTCTTTATATTACAAAATATACAAAGATGGTTAATAGGGTATCAGTGGAAGAAAGGGACATCTTGGGAAATAAGGTTGGAGGGAGAATGTTTATTCCAATAGGAATAAGTGGGAACTCCAATAATGGGAATAAGAATAGAGTCACCTATTTCCAAAGTGGTGGGACACCTCAGAATCAGTCTATGGGATCATTAATCATTCCTCCTCAACCAAAGAGTAATTTGGGACGTTTTCAATGTGGTTCTTTTGACCATATGAAGTGAGATTATATGACACCACCTAGATCTTGTCATAATTGCAACCGGATGGGACATCTCATCACTATTGTTGTAGTGCTCCAAGGTTAGGTGCTAGGGACACATCTCATGATTCTCAGGTATCATATTCTTCAATTGGACAAGCTCAGCAGAATAATTATCGCCGTCAAAACCGAGAGAGCCAAGGTGATTATAAGAACACTGTGACTCCTCAACCTATATAATCTCAACAAGGTAATAAATAAAAAAGTGTAGTGAGTGATAAATTGTATAGATCTAATAAAGTAATCATGGGTGGTCAATCAAGTCCTTAAATAGTGATAAGTATGATTATTTTGAATTCTACCCTCATGAAAGCCTTGTTTGATACATGTGCATCACACTCTTTTATTGCTTATCATGTTTCTGATCTAATGGATTTTCATGTTGAGATGATGTCTTCTATTTTGAAACTCCAAACACCATTGGGACAATGAGAGTGTAGATCTTTGAAATGTGCATTGTGTTTGATAACAATCGATGGGACTAAGTTGGTATGGTATTTATCTATGCTTGATATGGATGTGTATGACCTCATTATGGGAATGGATTGGCTAGCAAACTTTGAGTCCTATATCGATTGTTATGCACGACAAGTGAGTTTCAAATATTTTATGGGGTTAGTCATCTCTTTAAAGGAGATTTAACAGTGGATGCGAGTGAAGCAAGACCCTTGGTACTGGTGTTTGGAATTATCTCTTACTGGTTGACAACAACTGCCTTGGAATCAGTAGATGAGATCGAGAATAGAGATTTTCCGGCCACAGTGGACTAGTTCCTTGATGTTTTTTTCTGATAATTTCTTAGGGTTTCCACCCAAAAGAGAAGTGGAGTTTATGATTAATCTCCTACTAGGGACTAATTTGATTTCCCTTATGTATTACCAGATGGCACCAACAGAATTAAGGGAATGGAAGGTCTATCTTAAAAAGTTTTAAAGTAGAGGGTTCATTCGACCAAGCACAGCTCTGTGGTAAGCACCATCTTGTTTGTAAAGAATGTAGAAAAAACCCTTAGAATTTGTGTATATTATCATAATTTTAACTGATCTACAACAAAGAATCGATATCATATTCCTCGAATTGATGATTTGTTTGATCAATTGAGGGGTTCCCAGTTTTTCTCTAAAATTGATTTACATTCAGGATATCACCAACTGTGAGTTTTAAAGGAAGATATTCTAAAAACATATTTCAAAAGTTGATATTTCCATTATAAATATATGGTTATACCTTTTGGTCTTAAAAATTCACCAACAGTCTTTATGGAATTGATGAATTGAATCTTTCAGATGTATCTAGATTTCTTTGTGTTAGTGTTTATGGATGATATACAAGTGCAATCTAGAACCAAATTTGATCATGAGAAACACTTGTCTATAGTGTTGGGAATCTTGCAGGAGCATCGCTCGTATGTTAAGTTATCAAAGTATGATTTCTGGATACAAGAAGTTTAGTTTACATAGCAATTTCATTTCTAAAAAAAGGAGTTTCTATGGATCCTAAAAAGACAGAATTTATTATCTCTTGGTAACCACCGAAGAATGTTTTTGAGATACGCAGTTTCCTTGGATTAATAGGATATTATAGACATTTTGTACATTATATTTCACATTTGTCACCACATATGATAGCTTTTATGAGGAAATTCATTCATTTTCAATGTAATAAGGAATGTCATCCTTTCAAGATCATAAGGTTAGAATTACATTAGCACTTATCCCCATGTTGTGTGAGTCGGGTTAGGGCTATGTAGTCTACTGTGATGCATCAGGATATGGTTTGGGATGTGTTCTCGTGAAAGGAGATCATATTGTTGCCTTTGGCTCTCAATAGTTATGGTTGCATGAGAATAACTACTCAATGCATGATTTGGAGTTGGTTGTTGTGGTGCACGCCTTGAAGACATGGTGTCACTATCTTTTTGGTGAGAAATTTTTTATGTATACGGATCATAAAACCTTGAAGCATATTTTCTCACAAAGATATTTGAACTTAAGGCAAATAATATGGATGGAATATCTTCAAATGTTTGATTTCGACTTGTTTTATACACTAGGGAAAGAGAATTATGTAGCAGATGCCTTGAGTAAAAAGTCATATGCTCAGTTGGATAAAGAGTCTTTAGATCAGTGGTAGCTTATGTCAGTCATAGCTGATATGCATCTAGATTATGTGGAGCAAGGTAATTCTATAGTTTTTTTTACAGTTTATATTTTTCCTGATTTGGTTGAGTAGGTTAGAGATTCTCAAACATCTGATCTAGACTGTTTGGCTATTAGGTCAAAACTCAATGGTGGGGAGACCATTAGGGGTTATACACTGAATGGGATATCACTAATATGTTCTATAGATCAGATTGTGGTACCTTTGACTCATTAGGAACAAGTTTAAAATGTCTACCACTATTCGAGATGGGTTGTTCATCCTAGAATCCATAAGATGTATAAATCACTAAAAGAACAGTTTTGGTGGGTTGAAATAAAGAGGAAAGTGGCATAGTTTGTCTTAATATGTCTCACCTATCAGCAGTTCAAGGCATAACATCAATGATTAGTATGTATGTTGCAGTCTTTACCAATTCTCATGTATAAATGGGAGCAGATAGCTATGGATTTTGTAATAGGTCAACCAACAATGGTTAGGAAACACAATTCTATATGGGTAATTGTGGATCATCTCATGAAGTTGGCTCATTTTATCCTTATTAGTGAATCTCATATGGTGGAAACATTGTCCAAAATCAATATATGAGAAGTTATAAAGAGGCACGGGGTTCCAGTATTGATTTTATTTAATTGAGACCCAAGGTTTATGTCTCATTTTTTAGAATTCCTTACAACAATCCCCTAGAAACCAATTGACCTTGATCATAGCTTATCATCCTCAAATGGATGGACAATCTGAATGGACAATCCAAATGTTAGAGGAAATTTTGAAAGGACAATCCAAATGTTCGAGTACATTCTTAGGGCTTGTGTAATGGATTTTGGTGGATCATGGGAGGAGAACATACCTTTAGTGGAGTTCCATACAAAAATAGTTATTGGGCCTTAATAAATATGGCTCCTTTTGAAGTATTGTATAGGTGTCCTTATCATTCTCCACTTTGTTGGGTAGAAACATGTGAGACTTAACTAATTGGACCAAGCCTTGTGAAAGAGACAATAGAGAAAATTTAGTTGATCATAAAGAGGATGGAGATGGCTCAGAGTCATCAGAAATTATATGAGGATCACCATTGATGGTCGTTGTCCTTTGAGGTGGGTGATCATGTCTTCTTGAGAATTTCTCTAAGACTTGGGCATCATCATTTTGGTAAGAATGAAAAGTTTTTCCCCTGGTACATAGGCCCTTTTGAGATACTTTAATGAGTTTTTGAGGTGGCATGCCGGTTGGATTTTCCACCAAGTTTTAGTTTAGTGCACAATGTGTTTCAAGTATCTTTGTTAAAGAAGTATCAAATTGATCCTAACAATGTTATTTGATGGGATCACATTGACCAAGATCAGGATGCTACATTGATTCATGTTTTAATACATATTGTGTATAGGCAATAGAATATTCTACATGGGAAAATCATCGGTCTAGTATGGGTTTTATGGAAACATGGCCAGATTCAAGAAGAAACGTGGGAGCGTGAAAAGGGAGTGATGGAATAATGGCCCGAACTCTTTCAGGACAGCACTAGTTTTCTAATTTTTAAGGAAGTAAAGACCAATGGTGTGGAGAATTTAGCACCCTTGTTTTTAGGTACATGGCCCTTTATTCATGTATTCTGAGTTTATATAATGTTCGTGTTGAGTTTCAGAAGGTGTTGAGGGGTTTTGGCAAGTTTTTTTGGATTTTCTGAAGGTGCGTGGTTTGTGAATGATTAGTAGAAACCATGCACCATCTCCAATAAATTGTGTAAGTTATAACATTGGGCACTAGTTAGGTTCATGGTTAGTGCATAGTTTGGTCAAACTGTGAGAGTGCCTAGGGGAAACCGTGAAACTCCAAACAGAGGGAAAATTCATGGTTGATGCATGGTTTGTCTAATTGTGTGAGCCAACTATGTGAGGGGATAGCTTCAAACAATATTATCACATGGTTGGTGTACGATTTTCCAAACTGTGCAGCCTAACCATGTGGTGTATAGTTGGAACTCCTAAAATTGTGCATCTAATTCGAATTAACCCCTAAATACCTCACTTTTTCCCTAATTCTCCTTATTCTTGAATTAATTTTTCTCCCTAGTCTTGAGAGATGATTCCTTTTGATCCAAAGGAGATTCTTAGGTGAATCAAAGTGCGTTGGAGTCTCGGATTTATTAGTAAGTCATCGTTCTTGGTTATTCTTCTTATATTTAGTCTTCTTCTCTTTTTCAGAGTAATATATCTAATATGTGGTGGATATATCCATGTTCTTTAATGATGATCTTGATATTATATGCTTGATTTTATTGAAGTGAAGAATATCAAGGCTAATTTTTAGAGATTCATTTTGTTGTTCATTGTTTTCACCAACCATTGAGAGGTAGGTGGCTTCTCTCTTAAATCCACTTAACATAGAACTTTAATGGTTAGTTTTATTTAAATTAATTTCCTGATATTGCTATGAAATATGTGTGTAATTATTAATATAAACCTTTCTTGGGGGTTATGGCTTTGGAATTGTGGAAATTTGATGGTTTTGTGGAAAATGATCTTTGGTAATAATTTTAAAATGGTGATTTTTAAAATTATGGTTTTGTTTTGACGCATTTAAAAGGTTTGTTGAAATTATTTCAATACAAGAAAATTTTTATGTGGAATGGTTTGGCATGGGATTTGGTATACATGGTTGGTGTGAGTGCATTCATAGATGTAAGCTTGTGTAAGGGGTTTGTGCCATTGGGGAACCTAGTATTGGTCACCTTATGAAGATTTGGTGGATCAAAGAGAGACCACTCATGAGTATGAAATTGTCACTTGGGCATGCATTGGTTGTGTATGTGTGTGTGTGGATACATGGTAATGGGTATTCCAAATTATTGATAAGGGTTTCATGATTGTAAATGTTTTCCTTAAAACTTGTTTATTATTTTGGTATAAACTATTTTAAACTTCTTTTAAAATGTTTTAAATAAATGTTATAAAAAGTTTTTTCCTAGTGGTGTGAGTTGGGAAGTATTTTGGTAAATCCTACTAAGTTTAGAATCACCCCTGCTTGGGCACTGTTGTACATTTTCAGATGTCATTTATCAAGACATAGGTAAAGGCAAGGTATCTCATTTCTTTAGTGATGCTTCTTGATACTGTGTTTGAGTCATGTGGTGATAGAGCTTGGGGAAGTTTGGTTGTTTTTGGTTGATGTCACTTGGTATTCTTGAGTTTTTGTGGTCTTTTGGTTCTCTTTGAGTGTGTCTTTTGGTTCTTTTTGAGTATGTCTTTTGGTTTCTGATTGTACTATTGTTTTAGTTATGTTTTGAGTTTTACATTGTTTTCCATGCATCATATAGAGGATTGGATGTTTATTGTTAAGTTGGTTTGGTTATTTTTTTTCTTTAAAGGATAAATCATCCCCCAAATGTTCTTGAGGCCCTTGGAATTTATTACCAACCTTTGGTGTCTTGGTTCGTCGTACACATGAATGGTGGATTTGTTTCCCATTTGATGGAAGAGAAGATAGATATAGGTTATTACACTAACATAATAACATCTTAATATATAGGAGATACTAATTTTAATATATCATCATATTTTAATAATATTTGAAGGAGGTGGAAGAAGAAATAAAACTAAAACATTCGATTAAAGGCTATACCTCTTCTTCGAATAACTTTTTTGCTTTAAATCTTAAACCATCTAAGGTTGGTATTCTACCCAAACTAAAGCCTCTAGAGTGTGGGGAGGGATGTTAGGAAGAGATTGTTTCAGGGATTGGTTGAACTAAAAGGCTTTTGAATTGTGATGAAAAGAGGATATTGAGTGTCCTTTTATAAGAGAGGGGAGGGACATTTTTAGAATTTCTCAAGGTATTAAATTAATATAAATTAATTTTCCTATAAAAAAGGATCCAAAATTATATAATTTGAGGATAGGATGAGTATGGGTCTAATTCCTATCATAAAATAAAAATTTTACAAATTTATGTTAGGTTTTTATCTGTATCTCTTTTTTTAACTCACTTTAACCCTTTTTGACAATTACCGTAATAACAAAGTTTTTACTCTTTAAGGGTCAATATAGTTACTATAAAAAAAATTAACCTGTAAATAGACCACAGTTGATATTTTAAACCATATACTAATAACTTGTATAAATATATGATTTTTATCAATTTTAAATCATTTAATAAAATATTAATTATTATAAAATATCATTAATGTCAATTTTGGAACTATTTATTTAATTTGACTTCAAAAACACCAAGAAAAAGATGGAATTAAAATATAATCCTTTAAAAAATTCATAATTAGTTATTTTTATCTAAAAAATTCATGGAACACAACAATTATTTCAATTTATATTACTTTTAATTTTTTAAAATCTTTTATTTTATTTTTCTATTAATTGAATTAGTATCGTGTCAGCATTGCATAAGCATTTAAGGTAATTATTTCTTCACTAAAAACTAAAAATAAATCACCATGATAAAAATAAATAATCTATCTTTCAAATGAATATTTATAACCAGTCATGACTTCTTTTTATTCCTATGTCAAAGATTTAGAGATAATAAAACAAAGAGAATAACATTTTTGACTTTTCTTTACATAAAATATTATAAAGATAAAAATCATGGTCAAATGACAACAAAATGTTATATATTCAAAAATTTAATATTTATGGACTAAATATATTCATCAAATAAAACTAAGGTAAGTGTTATAGTTTTTTTTGGTCATTATCCGATTATTTTTACCCTTAATTAAATCATTTTACCTCCACCGTGGTGATAATTATTTACTATGATTATTATTCATATTGATCAAAAGTAAAAGGGAACTATTTACCAAATTTTTACATTATGATTAAAAATATGGAACCCATTTTTTAATATTCAATTCACATAAGTGACAGAATATAATTTAAAATTAAACCCACAAAATGTGACGAAAAACAATTTTTCAGAAAAATGTCCTTTTAAATATGAAAATGTTTTTATACTAAATTCAAGTATAAAATTAATTACAAGAATTATAACTGGATTATGTTTAATAAAAAATAACTAATTAAATTTTAAAACTAATCTAAAATATAATTTCACTTTGTAACTACTTTAAAAGAAAATATATTTTTCAATAAAAATCAGTATTTTTCACTGTTCATTTAAAAAATATATATATATTCAGAAAAATCCAAAAAAAAATATTTCCAAGATAATTTTGATATATTGATTTCAAAAATGGTATATTTTTCATCAAATTCAAATTATAAGAGTTTCAAAAATTAATTTTCTCACAAAAAGCAATAAAAAAACATTTTTTGAAGAAAACATATTTTTTGAAGAATAAAATGACTTTACTAAAAATTGAGTGGTTATTTACTTTGAATTTATCAATACATTTATATTGAGTATGACTTCTATATATTTTTAATAAATTGGTTAATTCTATTCACACTCGACAATTTAATGATTGTGTTATAACGGTCATACTTAAACAATAATATTGCATGATTCGTTTAGGAATGGTGTTGTGGGTTGTATGTGTTATCGAACATAATTTTTTAAAAAAAATCTCAAGTGTTACAAAGGTTGTGTGTGATGACAAACCCTAGATCTATGCAGTAGGGGTTATCGATGATCTTGGATCTACTTTGGGATACGTTCAAGAGCTTGATGAAGAAATTGTATGGTCCAACAGTGAAAAAACCTTTGACCAGCAGTAGGGGTAAGTAATGGGTGGCAGTGAAGATTATTCTTCATATCAAAGGCTGGCAGTTTTTCCATGATCTCTCATTATCGGGAGCCCTCGGTCGGATCTACGGTGGCAACAACCTTCATTCGGACGACTGACTCAGCCCATGTCTCCCCCGATCTATGGTAATCGGGCACAAAGATGGTGTGAAGGTGGCAACGGGGGTTGGGTGGCATTAGTTCGATGGGTGAGCGGTGCTAGAGTGGAACTGTCAGTCGCGAGGCTTGTGCAACTCTTCGGCTCGACATATGTTTGATCCCCTTCAGACCTGACCTCTTCTGTCGCCAGGTGCGAGATTGGTGTTCGGTGAGGCATGGGTTACGATTCGGTCGGCACAAGGCAACCAATCATTTAGAATTTGACGTCAGTTGGAGATGTTTGGCATAGACACAGTGACCATCAGAGGCACAAACTAGGACGATGGTGGCGACCATCGAGACGAATGATGACGACTGTGCAGAGTCGGACAACAGAGGATCGATGGGGGGTTCCCTTACCTAGAAAGTCTTTTGGGCCCATGAGACTTATTCTATTTTTGTTTCTTAGGGATTGCGGGCCATTTGGGCTTATGAGTCTTCTCTCTTTGGGGCTTTTTACCTCTAGGCCTTCGGCCTTTGTTTTGTTTGTTCTTGGGCCTTCAGGTTGTGTTGCTTTTGAGTTGTTTTCCATGTGATGGACTCCCTCTTAGTCTAAAAGAGGTTTCCTTTTTTATTTTCTTAATAAGGGGCTTGAACCAACCTATTTTAAAAAAAAGTTATTAATTAATTAATAATTAAATAACAATTAGTTTTAATAAATATAAACTAAATAATAATTTCAAATATTTATTATTAATTTTTTAATAATAATTAATAATTATTATTAATTAATTAGTAACTAAATAATTAATTAATAAGTAATAATTTTATAATTATTATTACTCTCCGCTACCGAACTCCCATCACATGCTCGGATGATGACACCTGGGTTTTTTTTCCACACGCCGCGATCGAGTAAGGGAATGGAGTGAAGGTTATATTGGTCTTACAGAAAAAAAAACACTACGATGAATATTCTTCCTCTCTCTAATCAACGAAGTATTCTCAATCCAATTTATAATATTATATTATATATTAAACAAATAATAAGAATTGTGATATATTTTAAAACTAAATATTTTTTTAAATGAAATTATATTTGTATTATAAAAAAAATTATTACGCATTTCTAAAAATGACCAAATAATAGTGTTTTCAATTTTTTGATTGTTTGAATAAAATCAACATATATTGGTTCACATTTTTAAGTGTGTATATTTTTTAAAACGTGTTAGATATTAATGAGTTACTTATATTTTAAAACCAATTATATTTGTGATTGAAAGATTTTTTTTTAAAAAAAAATTGTTACATATTTGAAAAATAATTAAAAATAAATATGTAATAAAACTAGACTTTTTAATCATTTAGGAGGAAATTAATAGATTTTATTTGATATCTTTAATGTCATATGATTTTTTTAAATGCATCAATTAATATTGAGTTTATCGTATTGTAAATACAATCATTATTGTAAATTAAATGATTTTTTTGTGTAAAAAAGGGTTTTATACCATTTAAAAAACATAAAATAATTTATATTTAAAAACATTTTTTTAATTATTTTAATAAAACTATTGAATTTTCTTTAAAAAATAATGTTTTGTGAATGGATATAGAAGATATTGTTTGATAAACATAAAATATTATTATTTCTTTAAAAATTGTTAAAAATATCTTTTTTAATTTGTAATTTTATTATTCATCATAATAAATAATATTTGTATAAATTTATTAAAAGAAAAATGTTTCTCTGAAAGGTTAAAAAACTATTTTTTAAGTGATAAATATTCGTAGAAAATTTTAACTAAAAATGTTCTGGACAAAATTCTAGGACGTTTCTGCAAAATTACTCTAGAAATTTTCTGTGAATAACTTCAATGAAAATTAAATCAAGAATTTGCAATGATAAATTTTATTACAAAAATAACTAGAAAGTTTCTATTTGAATCATTCATTTTTTTTATGAAAACTATTTCTTTGAGTTATCTACTTGATTTTTTAGTGAAAGTTTTCATTGAATACTAGTGCAAGTTTTTGGTTTTCACTGAAATGTTCTAGAGGAAGTTTCACTGGAATTTCTAATAGAAAATTTCACTATAATTTCCAAAGGAAGTTGCATTGAAATTTCTTGTGGAAGCTTCATTGTAATTTCAAGTGGCACCATCTCTACTATACTGGTTATTTGAATAAAAATATATTTTTGTTGTATTATGAAACTTCCACTAGAACTTCCACTGAAACTATCATTGAACATGCATTGAAATTCCCACTTAATAAATTTATAAATTTTATTAGTACAAATTTTGTAAAAAATATATTAAATATATTTTATGAGTGCATTTGTTATAAATTTGGTTTTAGGTATAATTTCATATTTTATTTACATTTTTATTTATATAGAATATACATTTTTAAACGGTACATTATATTTTATTTATAATAATTATGTAACAAATATAATAAATATTTTATATCATTGAATTTATTATAAGTATATTTATTAAAATTTAATTTTTATTAATATATTCTTTAGTTTTATAAATATATACGTTTGTTTTATTGTGAAACTTTCATTGAAACTTCCAATGAAACTTCCACTGAGACTTCTACTGGAACTTCCACTTGATTGATTTATAATTGTTATTAATAAATATTTTGTAAAAAATATATTAAATATATCTTATAAGTTCATTTATTATAAATTTAGTTTTAGTTATAATTTCATATTTTATTTACATTTTTATTCATATAGAATTTACATTCTTAAATGGTAAATTATATTATATTTATAAAAACCATGCAACAAATATAATAAATATTATATATAATTGAATTTATTATAAATTTATTTACTGAATTTAATTTTTATTAACATATTATTTAGGTTTATAAATATATACTTTTATTGTTTTATGAAATTTGCACTCAAGCTTCCACTGAAACTTCCACTCGAACTTCCACTGAAACTTCCAATATAACTTATTCCATTGGAAATTGAACTTGATGCATTTATAATTGTTATTAATACATATTTCTTAAAATATATATTAAACATATCTTATAAGTGCATTTATTATAAAATTAACTTTAGTTATAACTTCACATTTTATTTACATTTTTATTCATATAGAATATGCATTCATAAATAGTAAATCGTATTATATTTATAAAAAACATGCAACAAATATAATATATATTTTATATCATTGCATTTACTATAAATATATTTATTAAAATTTAATTTTTATTAATGTATTTTTTGGTTCTATAAATATATGTTTCTATTGTATTGTGAAACTTCCACTTAATAGATTTATAATTGTTATTAGTACAAATTTTGAAAAAAAACATATTACATACATCTTCTAAGTGAATTTATGATAAATTTAGTTTTAGTTATAATTTTATATTTTATTTACTTTTGTATTTGTTTAGACTGTACATCATGAAATGTTAAATTATACTATATTTATAAAAATTATGCATCAAATATAATACATATTGTATATAATTGAATTTATTATAAATTTATTTATTAAATTTATTTTTATTAATATATTCTTTAGTTTTATAAATATATACTTTTATTGAATTATGAAACTTCCACTGAAACTTCCATTGAAACTTCTACTATAACTTTCACTGAAACTTCCATTAGAACTTCCACTTAATGGATTTATAATTATTGTTCATACAAATTTCTTAAAAAATATATTAAATATATCTTATAAGTGCATTTATTATAAGATTTTTTTAGTTATAATTTCATATTTTATTTTCATTTTTATTCATATAAAATATGCATCTTTAAATGGTAAATTATATTATATTTATAAAAACTATTCAATAAATATAATACAAATTGCATATAATTGAATTTATTGTAAATATATTTACTAAATTTAATTTTTATTAATATATTATTTAGTTTTATAAATATATACTTTTATTGTATTGTGAAACTTGCACTGAAACTTACACTGAAACTTCCACCATAACTTGTTCTATTGGAACTTTCACTTAATAGATTTATAATTTTTGTTAATATAGATTTTGTAAAAAATATATTAAATATATATTCTAAGTGCATTTATTATAAATTTAGTTTTAGTTATAATTTCATGTTTTATCTTCTAAGTGCATTTTTTATAAAAAAAATTATTTATAATATACATTTTTAAATGGTAAATTATATTATATTTATAAAAAATACGTATCAAATACAATACATTTTTTATATTATTGCATTTATTATAAATATATTTATTAAAATTTAATTTTTATTAATACATTCTTTAGTTTTATAAACATATACTTTTATTGTACTGTGAAAGTTTCAGTGGAAGTTTGAGTCAGATTTTCACTGGAATTGATACTGGAACTTGCAGTAGAATTTCCACTAGGACTTTCAGTGAAACTTTCATCGGAACTTACACTCAAATGAGGTTGAACTTTCCACTAAAATTTTCTATTGAAAATATTATTCCTTTCACTGTAATATTTCTTTAAAAATTTTCATATGTAGGGTGTTTTTTATTATAGTTTTTTAGTTAAAAAATCTATTAGTATTATTTACTGCAAATTTCAAGTGAATTTTTCAACTAGAACTTTGCAATGAAATTTTACAGTGGAATTATTTAGATGTTGTTTTCCGGTGGAACTTTATAATACAAAACTAGAGTGAAACTTTATCATATATTTTTTTGAATTTATTTATTGGAAATTTTATATAAACCTTTCGAATGTAATTTTCTAGTATACATTTTCAATGAAAATCTTCCTTATAAAATTTAATTTTTCTCATGTTGATGTTTCTATTTTAAAGTTTTTTTATGGATTGAATTTGATTTTTAAAATATATAAATAAGTTTTTTTAATAGGCATTGGAAATTATTAATTATTTGTAAATATTCAAAAATTTATCTTTTAAATGGATGATGTTTTTCTTATTAGTTTTTTATAACAATTTCAAATTTTTTATTTTTAAGAATAAGTTTTTTCATATTTTTGAATTGCGTGTCAACTTATTGTTTTCAACATACAAATACAAATTAGTATTTTTATATGGTTTTAAAAAATTATTATGCAATGGTAGCCAGTAAAAAGATTTTTTACTGTAATAAACAAATAATTAGCTTTTTAAACTATTTATTGTTTTTAAATTATTTGAAAACAATTTTCCAAATTTTTATTAATTCAGTTATAAAATATTTCTTTAAAGCATAATTACAGGTTATTTAATTTTTAATGTTTTCAAAAATTAGTAGCTAACTATAAATGTATCAACATGGATAAACAATTTATTATTATTTTTCAGGTTTTTTCAATTTGGTTTTTAAAAAATGTCTAACAATCCCATTTTTTTTATTTTATTTCAATTCAATGGTCAGTTTTTTTTCTAGAGAATGTGGCACACTATACTGGATATCCGCGTTATATTGGACATTAGAGACAATACAAACCCTCCGTTCTCCCTTCCAACCTCAATGACTCCCTTATTCCGATTGCTTTAATCCTCGACTCCATCCTCCGCTCCATTTCATCGTTGCCACCATTCATCGCACCATTTCATCGTGCCCGCTCCACCTCCCTGTTCTACATCCAAACCTATGAAATATGAGTGTTTAATTTTAGTTTTCATCTTGAAATCAGCCTATTTTTTCCATAATGCCATTTTAATTTTCCAATACATGCAAATTATTAATTATTTGCTCAATTTAATATTTGTATATTGGATATGGGATATCAGGATGGGCCTCCTTGGCTGGGCCGTGAATTAAGCCCACTCAGCATGTCCTGCTCCATGGCCCGTGGTTTACTTGGCCTTCTTCACTGGCCGTTGATCATCTTGCCGCCCATTCAACAGCCCGCCGTCTTCCGCTCGCCATTGCTAGGGTTGTTAGGGTGTTGCGATCTCTCCGTGGCTGTGACGTTCGGGTTCACCGCTGGTGCGCGGTTCCTTGGGGAGCTTGTTGGCGTCCTTCCTCGGCCAAGAAGTGCGTTCATCCTTCAAATCCGAAGACCACATCTCTACATCTTGCGAGACCCTCCTACGGCGAGTCCCAACGAAGCAACGGCGTGGGCGTTCTCAGAGCTTGAAGAGATTCGGACGGCCGGACTTTGTATCGTGCTGTAAGTCTCCATTTTCTTCCGGTTTCTCAGAATTCCAGATCGGTTCTTGAAGCTTGTTATGCTGCTTCTTGTTTGTCGATTGTTCTTTATTTTTTGCTGCTTCTAGTTCGTCGTTTTCTTACTGTATCTTGTAATCTGGTTCTAGTTTTCTTTGAGCATTTAATAATACGCGTCTGTGGGTGGTGTTATTGCCGTGTATGTAGCACGCAAATCATTGTGTTCCTTGTTGTTTCTTTCAATTACTTATGTTGTGGTTGTTCTGCTTGCATTGGCTGCATTTATCTGGCAATAAATCAAAGATCTTGGTTAGGCATTGTTGTTCTGTTACTATCCATTACACATAGCCTCCTTCACAAAACCCTTGCTTCTACCTTCAGTGCGCTCCATTTGCGTTTGGAGTGCTGATCTAACTTCCCTTCGTACACGGATTTTCAATGTAATTCATTTCCAATGGAGCACAATTGCATTATAATGTACCTTCACCTGCTATAATTGTATACTACACTTTCAGTTTACTGCAGTTTCAGTTTTTCCAAAAAATGATGTCTTCTGAACATTCAGTTTATCTTGAAGTTTATGTCACTGGATCTTTAAACAACTACACCTGTACCGTTTCTTTGGTCTGTTGATAACTGTTCCCTTTATTTTATGTATAATCTTTATGCATTTCCTATGAAATCATATTGCATACAGACTGATCATACCGTTCCATTTATGTTGTGCATAATCTGCATGCCTTCCCTGTATAATAATATTGTACACACAGTTATCATGATATAGAATCATATTCAGTTTCCATATTCATTATGCGTTTCCTGTAAAATCATTTTCACTCATTAGCCTATCAAATATTGTCAATTCATAGTTTGTATCTGTTACATTAATGCCATTCTGTGTGCATTTCCTGTATGCATCCAGTTCCAGGAAAAATATCTTCAATTTGTTAGTTCATTGTTAAATGCTCTGATTGGTTAGTTTTGTTGTCCTTTGTGATTCGAGGTTGTGTAACAATGGGAAAAATTTCAAGGAAAAGTATAGCAAACAAAATTCCACACAACAAGAATATTATATTTCGGGGAGCTGGATAAATCAGATCACGGGGTGAGATGAATTTTAGATTATAGTTAGAGATAAATATTGACTGAATACAGAACCTTCTGGGCACAACAAGAATATTATATTTTGGGGAGCTTGATAAATAGGATAATGGGGTGAGATGAATTTGAGATTATGGCTAGAGATAAATATTTACTGATTACAGAACCTCATGGAAATCATTTTAATTTCATTTTTTTACAATAAATATGTATTGTTTATATATACTGTGGTTTATCTTATTTTCACTAGAAATTGATTTTTCTTAATGCTTTACAGTAAATTATTGATTTTCTGCTGTGTTGCAGGATGCTCTCTGCCTGATATCTAGCATTGTCTGTTGCTCAAGCCAAGCAGTTGATTTTTGTACAAGATGGCGAGCTTTGCTAGGCCAGAGAATGCTTTGAAGCGAGCTGATGGTGATGGACTTATCACATTTTAATTTATGAAATATTACTTTTTTTGTTCCGTTGTTTGCTCTCAAATTCATGTGATGAGATGATAGTTTGTTTATGCTTACAATTGAATCATTCTGTTTCCTCGTGCTCTGATTTATATAATCCTAAGCCTACTTTATTTTCTCATTCATTTGCTTTATTTCTGTTTGGCCTTCAAATGCTGTAAACTAACTTTCTTCTAATGCTCTAAACTTCACCTGTGTGCAGAGTTGATAAATGTCGGGCAGAAGCAAAAAGCGTTGCAAGAGCTTCGGGATCTTATCACTTCAAAGAGATGCAGGGCTTGGCAAAAGCCACTTGAAAAAATCATGTTTAAGTACGTCGAGCTTTGTGTTGAGTTGCGCAATGTTTGGTTTGCCAAGGAAGGCCTTATCCAGTATCGCATTGTTTGCCAACAAGTAAATGTTACTTCTTTAGAGGAAGTGATCAAACACTTCATGCATCTATCAACAGAGAGAGCTGAGGTGGCTCGTAATCAGGCACAGGCCCTTGAAGAAGCTCTTGATGTTGATGATTTAGAGACAGATAAAAGGCTTGATGACCTCATGCAGTGTGGAGAGAAAGGGAAGGACAGGTCTGATCGTAAACTTGTTACTCCCTGGTTCAAATTTTTATGGGAAGCATATAGGACAATACTTGAAATTCTGCAAAATAATTCGAAACTGGAAACACTTTATGCGGTTAGTCCACTTTTAAACAAAATATCTCCTGCTAATTTTTTTTTCATTACGCACTTTCAAAAAAACCGTATCATCAAGGTATAATGTCTAATTTTTGAATAAATATTGAAGCTTTGCAGTGTGTCATACGATGATTCTGCCACTGTTGATTGTAGGAATACTAATTTGCCCCCCTTTTTTGTGTGTTACATAATGAAGTTTACTAATGACAATTGTCTTGCAGATGACAGCGCACCGGGCATTTCAGTTCTGCAAGCAATACAAGCGAACAACTGAGTTTCACAGGCTTTGTGACATCATAAGGAATCATTTGGCAAATCTCAATAAATACAGAGACCAAAGGGATCGGCTTTACTTGTCATCCCCTGAGAGCCTGCAGCTTTATGTGGACTCAAGATTTGAGCAGCTTAAGATCGCTACCGAACTTGAACTCTGGCAGGTCTTGTAATTCATTTCATTATGTTTTATTTTTATTTGTATTGTTATTTTTATGTGGCATGACATCCACACAAATGGATGCAAACAGTGCTCCCATTTTCCTTGATTTTTTGCTTCACATTTTACTCTTTCCGTGCAGGAGTCTTTCCGTTCAGTTGAAGATATTCATGGTTTGATGTGTTTGGTTAAGAAAACACCAAAGCCATCCCTGATGGTTATATATTATGCCAAGTTAACTGCAATCTTCAGATTTTTTGGCTGCCATCTCTACCATGCTTATGCATGGTTTATGCTATTCTCACTTCAGAAAAGTTTTAATAAGAACTTGAGTCAGAAGGATCTGCAACTGATAGCCTCTTCTGTTGTTTTGGCTGCACTCTCGGTTTCTCTATATGATCACACACTTGGCTCATCCCACTCAGAACTTGAAAACGAGGAGCGAAACTTGAGGATGGCTAATCTTATAGGATTCAACCTTGATCTGAAACTTGATAGCAGAGAAGCGGTAATGAAAACTATGCCTTGTTTTTGTTGTTGCTATTTATGATGTTACAGTGTTCGTTTTTAACTGTTTTCCTCACTTTTTTCCTCACTTTTTTCCAGCTATCAAGGTCATCCCTTTTGTCGGAATTGGTACGATATCTAATCTGTTTAATTTGGTAGTGGCTTCTGTCGGAAAGTGTTCAAAGAGATTATTTTTAACTTGCATGTCTGAATATCTTATCTGTCAAATCTTTGTTTCCATATTTATCTGATCCTATCATCTCTGACAGGTGTCCAATGGTGTTATGTCATGTGTGATCCAGGAAGTTAAAGAGCTTTACAATATTTTGGAACATGAATTTCTCGCTCTGGATCTTGCATCAAAAGTAGGGCCATTAGTGGCAAAAATATCAAAAATCGGTGCCAAACTGTCTTCTGCTTCTTCAGTTCCTGAAGTGGAATTGTCTCAATATGTCCCCTCATTGGAGAAGCTTGCGACTCTCAGATCACTTCAGCAGGTAAGTATACAAGAAATTTGTTTTTTTTTCTGCTGGTATAATAATCTTGCCTTTGTCTTCCCAGGTATCTCGGGTGTATCAGACAATGAAGATCGACACTTTGTCACAAATGATACCTTATTTTGATTTTTCTGTTGTGGAAAAGATATTTGTTCATGCTGTTGAACATCATTTCATTTTGATGAAAATTGACCACATGAAGGGTGCTGTTCTTTTCAGCAATATGGTGAGGAATGATTTTTTTTTTAATATGTTGAAGTCAAGATTTTTAGGGTTTTTCCCCCTGTTTGATTTTAAGGAGCTTGAATCCGAAGAGCTGTGTGGTCACCTCTCAAATCTGGCTGAAAAGTTGAATGGAGTAAGGGCTATATTATGCCCTCCTACAAAAAGGGCATCAAGTTTAGGAGATTCTATATCTAGTTTAGCAGATAAGATCGATACAGAACACAAAAGACTTCTTGCAAGGAAATCAATTATTGAGAAATGGAAGGAAGAACATGAGCGACATCTTTTGGAAATGGTACTTCTCATAGAAAGCTTAATAATATTCTAACTCAGTCTGTTTCCTCTGTAGGAACGGGAGGAGGAGTCAAAGTGGCTAAAACTACAAAAAATAACTGAAGAGGCGGAACAGAAGCGGCTTGCATCTGAGTACGAGAAAAGGAAGAATTTAAGAATCCTCCGGGAAATAGAGGAACGAGAACTCGAAGAAGCGCAAGCTCTACTCCAGGAAGCTGAAAAGCGCAGTAAAAAGGGGAGAAAGCCCATTATAGAGGGAGTACGTGAATTTAATTATGTTTTAATGGTATTTAATGTGGACTATAAACTGATTGTGTAATGATACAGGAAAAGGTTACTAAACAAACTTTGATGGAGCTGGTTCTTACAGAGCAACTCAGGGAGAAGCAGGAAACTGAAAAGAAGTTGCAAAAAGTTTTTAAAACAGTGGATCATTTAGAAAGAGCAAAAAGAAAAGCGGCTGCTCTGTTGAACGAGGCTGCCTTTCAACAGCGTTTGTTGGCTGAGAGGGTGCTTTATGAGCGTGAACAACAGGTATGGGAGGGTTTTGTTTTCTGCCTTTTGAAAGCAGAAAAAAAATCTGTTTGTTGATATCTGTTGTATTTTTTTGTTGTTTTCAATAACTGTTATTATTCTCTGTTTATAAAACAAAAAAACATGAACAATGAAGATTTTTGTTTTGTTTTTGTTTTCTGATCCCAACAAAAGTTGTAATTAGTTATATGCTAGGAATGTAAAGTCGGTCCATATCCAATATGGGTGAGTCGAATCTCTTGAGTCACCGACTTGGTCTGATCCAAAAAATAAAATTTTAAATTAATTTTGAAATTAAAAGAACATAAAATTAGTAAAAAGTATGAAATAGGTCAAATTTTGGTGGACCTGAAGTTGGGCCGCTTGGGCCACTCGATCATCACAAAAAGTGTATGTCTGAATTATTAGACAAACTTAACCTGGCGAGCAGTTTTTATTTGTTATAAAAAATTAAAAAGGCTTAAATTTTACCAAACTGTATTTTTTCTTTCTTCTTTTTAGAATATTTTGTTGGTGAACATTATTAAACAAACTTTTTTTTGTCTTGTTCTCAATGAAAAATTTATAAAACCCAGATAAAAAATCCAAAGCACATCTTTTTACAGTCTTTATGAGACTCTGTTTAATAATCTTTGCAGCTAGAAATTGAGGCGAGCAGGCAGTGTCACGATGGTGATCTCAAGGTGAAGAACAGGTTATCATGCATGTTGGGAAATATGGTCAGTATCAATCTTGCTAGTATTTTTTTTGTATCAATATATATATATATATATATATATATATATATAAACATGAATTCTACTGTAGCCCTGAAATTGTGTTTGCTCTGTCCATCAAGGATGGCAATTCGGGTTCACTTGTTTGGTTAACCTTTGCTCGAACCTGTTTAACCTGGACCCGAACCCGACTCATATAAGTAAACGGGTTTATCCGACATGACCTGCTTATAACAGGGTCAACCTGAACACGATCTGTCTAACGGGTTTAATCAAAATAAATCGAAACCTGGCCCTTTTAACCCAAATTACCTGCATAACCCAACCTGTTTAACCCGAATAACCCACATAACCCGGCCCATATAAATAAAGAATACAATTTTATCGGGTTACACCGGTTATCATAGGCCAGCCTGAACCCATACCTGAACTCATATTATTTGGGTCAGACGGATCGACCTGATTACAACCCGGATCTTTTAAATCGGGTCATGTTGTGTTGGGTTATCATCGGGTAAAAAATTAACAGGTTACATGGGTTATCATTCAACTCAGACCTGAACCCAGACCTGAACCCAGACCTGAATATAATCAGATGGGTTGACCTGATTACAACCTGAACCCATTTACCCGAACCTGTTCAGAAATTGGCACCTCTACTGTCCATTAATTTAGTTTTGTTTTCTTCCCTGCAGGGAATTTTTCTGGAAAAAGCCATGAAGATGCGTGAGGCGGAATGCAATAGATTGCGGAAAGAGAGGGAGGACCGAACTGCCCAAATCATCCGGGAACGTAAATACAAACGGGATGCTAATAGAAAGATGTTGTTCTACTTAAGATCCGAGGAAGAAAGGCAAAATAAGCTGCAGGAGGAAGTGCGGAAATGTGAAGGTATTGTGGAGTCCCATTTTAGGGTAGGAAAAGAGAGAAAAATTAAATAATGGTGTTTGGCTTCCATTCTAAGAAGAAAATCAGGGTGTTTTTTTATTTATGGAGATTCGGTTTTCAACCAACCAGCCGTATGGTAATGTTTTATGCAGAGGTGGAGAGACGAAAGAAAGAAGCTGAGCGCATGGGTCGTCCAATGGAACCTGTTGCGGCTTCTGCCCGTGGGAAGTACATCCCCCCGAGGTTCAAGAGAGGAGATGGTTTCGTGGCTGCACATCGCATGACTTTTCACTTGTGAAGTTGCAGAAGAAAACAAAATCTTTTGAGATTAGAAAAATTACACAGCAGAGTACTTGGGATGGTTCAAATTACTCGTTGTCTGTTTAAAAATTTCTGGTTCATAGTTTATTGACAAATACAAAATCTTTTGAGATTAGACCACTATCATTGGGAACAAATATTAATGTACGTGACTGTAAAGTAAGTCATTAATGGGTAGAAGTTTATTATTAATAGTCATTGATGGTAGCATGTTATTAGCAAAAATTAACTATTATGAAAGTGCATGTGACCGTGATATCAATCAAAAAATGTATCTTATTATGGAATTATTCAGAAATCCTAATATTGGATTATTAATGTAATGGTCATGTTAGGGTTTCCTCTGAAACCTCTTTTGACCACGCTTCCTTCTCCTTTTTCGACCTCTCAAGTTCTTGTTTCTGCGTTTGTTTTTTCATCTAGAGGGTTTGCTCGCCTGTGTCAGTTCTTTGCGTGATGTTTTGTGGCCCAAGTTCCGAACTCTCTTCTCTGCCCTTTTCGTCTTCGCTGTCGCGCTTGACCCCATCTTGGTCGAGTGCAATGGTTCCAATGACGGCTTGGGATGGTGTAGGTGGAGCTTTGGTTTGGGGCTTTGGTTCATTGGGTTTCTTCCTCTCCTCCGCCAGTCCCTTTTGGATCTAAGGTCCCCCACTTTCTAGGTGTTTGATTGTTTGGTTACAATTTTTCTGGTTCTGTTTCGATGTTATGTTTGCTTGTTTGTTTTGCTGGCGATGACTGTTTTGTTTTTGTGGCGAGGAGCTTGCGGTTCGGTGAATGGTTCTGCTCGACGACGGTGTTGTCAATGACGACGATGCTTCCTTGTTTCTTCTTGGTTTTGGATGGTTCTGTTTGGTGTTCTTCCGTGACGTCGACATTGGTTTCATGGTGTTGGTGTTCTTCGCCTGGTGGTGGCTCCGAAGGTAGGGTTCGGTTGTCATGGCGGTGGTCACATCTCACCGTAGGGGTCTTTGTTTGCTATATACTTTGCTCTGACTCCTTGTTTCCACCAATCTTCTCCCAGTTGGATTTGCACGATGGTTCTCAAGGAGTTTTGGGATGTGAATTCGAGCAGTCGCTGACGCTTCGGGAGGCGCTTATCCGTGGTGGCTTTGTCTCTATCCCTGGGTTCCAGAAGGGCTTGATCTTTGTGATGGATTGTAGAGTGACTTCAACATTGTGGGTTTGATGGTTTGTGGTGATCTGTTTTGGTTTTCTACGATGGTGGTGATGCTATATCCATTTAGATGATGTTCATCAATGAGTTTTTTTGATGATTTGTGGTGTTCAGTTTGTGTGATGATGATGATGGTGATTTATGATAACGATGAAGGAGTTCGACGGTCATTCCCCGTCGGTGATCTGGTGTGACAACAAATTTGTTCTGTGTTAGGGTACGCATGACGAGGTGGGATGTGGCCCGAGGCAGTGATGTTTGTTGCAGTTCGAATTATGAAATTTGAAATTTGAAATTTGAATCTGGTTTTTGTGATTGTATGTGTGGGAGTGTATGTTTTTGTAGGTTCCCACTTAACCAAAAAATGGCTTTTCAAAATAATAAAAAATGGATTGGGTGGGGGGATAAGGCATGTACGTAGATAATTGTGGATTCAAGGTAGTTAACACAAATTGACTAGACCTAACACAAATTCAACGATAAAGAGCCTTATATTTTGGCATCATAGGCAAACCAAATGTTTTATGTAGAAGATCTGTTGACACCTGAATATAGTGTTGTAGTTGAAGTTATTCATTGGCATATATTCTAGGAAGGCACTGATATATTCATATTAATGTTATCAATTGGTTTATTGTGTACATATTAAACTAACAAATGTTTTCATAAACCATGCTGAGCTATGAAAATGTAATATTGAATCAGATGTGGGAAAATGAGCGTAGGATTCGAGTTGTAGGATTGACTCCCATGATCGCTACTACGAGTATAATATTTTGATTTCATTAAATTTTATTTTAATAAAGTTATTATTTTTAAAAGTTCAATTATTCTTTCATGGATCATCATCTAGGATACAATTGTCTTACTCAAAGGAAACTGGGGATGGTTGACCTTCACCTTCTATTCCATTAACGGGGGATAGAAGTCAGTGCTCAACATGGTCTACAAGAAGTATGAGATCAAATAGCATTCCATTATCAGATTGTTAGAGACCCAGACTGACCTGGAGATTGGAGGGTGTATGTTAGGAGGGGTAAAAGAGTCTTTTCTGGTGTTGGCAGTTAGTTAACCACATGTGTAGGGGGTTTCTATGAATAAGAGGGCGGGAAGGGGTGAAGTGAGAGGGGGGAATCTTTCGGTTATGCTTTCGGTAGTTTTGCTTGGGCGGTTGAGCTGCGCCTCTTCCGAATGCTTCTTCTCCAGACTCCCTCTCTTCCAGTTTCTCCAATCTTGTTGTTAGCTCTGTATTTTCTCAACTGAATATAAGTACTTTGTTTGTTCTTTCCCTAGTACTCTAAAATTTGGTCCAACCTTCCGGCCTTTTGATGGAGACTTGCCATCACGCTCGTCTTGATAGCTTGGAGCGGCGTCTTGGTCGTTTTGAATCAACGATCACTGAGTTGGCTTCTTCCGTTGCCACTCTTACTCAATATCAACAGAGCATTGAGGAGGAAAGGCATCATTCTGACCTTGATCAGAAGCATTGGGATAAGGAGATCCCCGATCAAGCTGAATTCCATCAGTATATGGTGCAACATCTTGAGAAACAACCTTCATGTGGAGATGCACCACCTTCGGGCGCGCCGACTCTTTTTGATTTACATGTTCCGTTGTGGAACAGTTAACCGATTCAGTTGATCAGGCGCCAGAGAATCTTCCTCCTATACTGGATTCACCTCAGTGTGGGCGGCGCGTTGAGCTTCTGTATTTCGATAGAACGGATCCGCGAAGTTGGCTTACCTGCGCTGAGCTTTACTTTCAGATTCATCGTACTCCAGAACCTCTAAAAGTGTCCCTAGAACGGGTGTGTTTAGAGGGGCCTGCGATTCATTGGTTTACCATTTTGGAGGAGGTACATCCTCATTTAACTTGGTTGGTTTTCAAGAATGAATTAATGGAGCGCTTTAGTAGTCTTGATATACAAAATCCCTACGAGGAGTTGGCAGCGTTAACACAATATTCCACAGTTGCCGAGTATATTGATCAGTTTGAATACCTTTCTTCCTTGGTTCCTCAGCAACGAAAACGACAATATGTGGCTTATTTTTTACATGGTTTACGGGAGGCTATTCGTAATTGGGTATGCATTCATGATCCTGACACTCTTCTTAAGGCTATACGTTTAGCTCGCCATGTTGAATTGGCTATGCCCAAGGGTGTGGCTACTCCGCTTCGTTTGTGAAGGGAATCCTTGGCAACCTCCAAACCGATTCAGTTCTTCATAAATCTCACCTTTGCAGCAATCCACACAACAAACTGATGCCCCTTTAACTGGAATGAGACTTGATTTCCCTAGGCAGTAGCCACTGGGTATTCGCGACACTCGATATCTTTCAAATCAGGAGTGGGAGGACTGGCGTAATCGTGGATTATGTTTTTGCTATGGTTTACCTTATACACCTCTACATAAATGTGTCGAGTCCAAATTACATGTTTTACTTTTACTAGAGGATGATTCTAAGCCGAAGGAAGGGGATCCTAGGTGTTCCACTATTTTTCCACCTACTACTTCATTTATTCATGAGAATGCTGAATGTTTGGTGGTTTCTTATGATACTTTGGCCCCTCTTTGTTCTTCGTTGGCTGTTCGGGATCGTGCAACAACTTCTATGAAAGTGGAGGGCCACCTTGGGGATGTCCCAATTTTAGTCTTGTTAGATAGTGGGGCTACACACAATTTTTATTTCTCCACATTTGGTTCAACTTATTAATTTTCCCTTGAAATCTACTATGGTTATGCATGTTAAATTGGGTGATGTATATCAGTTAACTACACATGGGCTCTGTCAACTAGTGCCACTGATTCTTGAGGATTTTTCCTGCCTTATTGATCTTCATGTTCTTGAGTTGGGTGGACTTGACCATATTTTGGGAATTGCTTGGTTACAGACTCTCAGTGAGGTTACAGTAAATTGGGAAGCTTTGACTATGCAATTTACTATTGGGGACCACAATTTTAGTCTTCAGGGAGTTACTAATTATTTACCAATAGCTTCATCTTTGGGTCACCGATTTTTTTTGTTTCACACTGGTGGTCAATAGTGAGTAATATTGGGAGGTGCAGATTCCATTTCACACCATACTTTGTCTGCACCCCAACACTCAGCTTTACAAGGTCTCTTATTTCAGTTTCATAAAGTTTTTGCTAAGCCTCAAGGTCTGCCTCTTGTTCGGCAGTGGGAACATGTGATTTTTCTGGTGGCTGCACAGGGTCCTGTGGCTGTACATCCCAATAGATATCCACAATTTCAAAAAACAAAAATTGAAAGGCAAGTGGAAACTATGTTACAGACATGAATTATCCATCATAGTTCAAGTGCTTACTCTGCTCTATTTTTTTGCTAAAGAAAAAGGATGATTTGTGGTAGATCTGTGTTGATTATAGGGCCCTAAATTGCATCACAATACCGAATAAATTTTCCATTCCAATTATCAATGACTTGCTCGATGAGGTGGGGGGTTCAATTTATTTTTCCAAGATTGACTTGAAATCTGGTTATCATCAGATTTGTATGTAGGAGCAAGATATTTAAAAAATGACTTTTCGTACTCATAGTGGCCATTACAAATTCTTAGTTATGCCTTTTGGCTTAACTAATTCCCCATCAACGTTCCAAGCCACTATGAATGATTTGTTTCACCCCTTTCTTCATAATTTTGTCCTGATATTTTTTGATGACATTTTGATTTATAGTTGTGATTGGCCGATTCATTTAGAACATCTCCAGGCTGCTTTGGAATTACTTAGGGATAACTCTTTTATTGCCAATCGTAAAAAATGCTCGTTTGATCGGCAAGAAATTGAATATTTGGGACATGTTGTTTCTTATTTGTGCATTTCTATGTATCCTTCTAAAGTTCATATGGTTTTGGATTAGCCCCAACCTACTACACCTAAGGTTTTATGCGGTTTTCTTAGCCTTACGGGGTTATTACTAAAAATTTGTTCAGGATTATGGACAAATTGCTCGCCCACTTATTGTTTTTTTGGGGAATGCTCCATTTTTCTGGTCTTCTATGGCTCAAAAAGATTTTGATTGTTTGAAATGGTCAATAAACACTGCACCAGTTTTAGCTCTTCCTGATTTTTTAGCGAATTTCGAAATTGAATGTGATGCTTTGGGCCATGGAGTAGGTGTTGTCCTTATGCAGAAGAACCTTCCTGTTTCTTGTTTTAGTAAGGCATTGGCGACCTCCACTCTATCCAAATCCACCTATGAGAAATAGAGTAGGGCATTGGAGTTGGATATTTCACATTGGCGGCCTTATCTCTTGGGTCACCATTTTTTTGTTTTCTCTGATCACTGTAGCCTCAAATTTCTCTTACAATAGTGTATCACTTCTATGGACCAACAAAACTGGATTGTTAAATTGTTGGGTTATTAGTTTGAGGTTATGTTTCACCCTGGTTCTGAGAATGCAACAACTGATTTGTTGTCTCGTAGGGCTGAAAATGTGGATTTCCATATGCTTCATTCTTTTTTAGTTTGGGTGGACAATAGTAGTCTTACAGAATATGTCCAAACTGATCCTCACCTCCATAGTATTATCCAGTCCTTTCAGAATTTCCAGACTTTGCTGCATCGATTTAAGATTTCTTAGGGAACTCTAACATATCGTGGATGCTTGATGATTCCAATTGCTTCTCCATGGATACCCAAGCTTTTGGAAGAGTTTCATTCTACACCTCATGGAGTTCATTCTAGATTTTATAGAACCTATCACCGGTTGGCTGCAAATCTGTATTGGGTTATCATGAAACACCATATTCTGAATTTTGTCTGGATGTGTTCCATTTTTCAACGTTTTAAGTATTCTATGCTTGATCCAGTTGGTATCCTCCAACCATTAGAGATACCTTCAAAAATTTGGGCAAATATTTTGATGGATTTTATCTCCAAATTTCCTCAATCCCATAGATATGATGTTATTTTGGTGGTGGTGGACAAGCTATCCAAATATTCTCATTTCATTGCTTTGAAACATCCTTATACCACTTCAGGTATTGCTTCCATTTTTAGGAGGGAAATTGTTCGTCTCCATGGAATTCCTTTTTCCACTGTGAGTGATTGTGATCCTATATTTATTAGTAATTTTTGGATGGAATTATTTCAGCTGTCTGGTACTACTATCAAGTTCAGTTCAACCTATCACCTGCAGACGGACAAGAAAACAGAGGTCGTAAATCATTACCTTGAAACTTATCTTAGGTGTTTCCCTGATGAACAACCTCAGAATTAGTATTTTTGGTTATCATTGGCTGAGTTTAAATATAATACCTCTTGGAATTCTTCTATTAACACTACCCCATTTGAGTTTGTTTATGGTCATCCACCACCAACCCTTGTTAGTTACTTACCTTTTGAAATTCGGGTAGAGGCCATGGGTGCAACATTGCGAGATTGGGATGAAGATCTCCAAAAGCTTCTTCACCATTTGGGTCACTCTCAGTGTTATATGAAGAATCAGGCTGACTAGAATCAACAAATGGTAGAATTTCATATAGGTGAAAAAGTATATTTAATGCTTCTCCCTCATAAAAAATATTCCATCTCACAAAAAATTAATAAAAAATTTTCCCCCAGATTTTATGGACCTTTTTTGATCCTAAAACGATTGGGTCCAGTGGATTATCAATTGGATTTACCTCCAAAATCTCATTTGCATCCTTTTTTCATGTTTACCAGCTTAAAAAAGCAGTGGGATCTCATCCTCTATGATTCTTTTCCTCATGACTTGGCCAATGATTTCACAGCATGTCCAGAACCAAAAGTTGCGCTGGATCGTCGCATTGAACACCCATTGGGGATCGAAATCCCTCAGAGTTTGGTGTAGTGGTAGGGCCGTCCAGTTGAAGATGCTACTTGGGAAGATGATTATGTTCTTCTCAACTAGTTTATGTCTTTTAGGCTTGAGGACAAGCCTATTTTTTAGGAGGGGGAGAGTGTTAGAGACCAGGACTAACCTGTATATTGGAGGGTGTATGTTAGAAGGGGTAAAAGAGTCTTTTCTAATGTTGTTAGTTATTTAGCAATGCATGCAGGGTTTTTTGTGAATAATAGGGTGGGAAGGGGTGAAGTGATAGGGGTAATCTTTCAGTTATGCTTTCGGCAGTTTTGCTTGGGCGATTGAGCTGCGCCTCTTCCGAACACTTCTTCTCCCAACTCTCTCTCCCTCTTCCACTTTCTCCAATCTTGTTGTTAGATCTGTATTTTATAAAATGAATATAAATACTTTGTTTGTTCTTTCCCTAGTACTCTAATATAGATGCACCTTCTTTTATAGTTTCCCCTACTAGTTAATCATTAGAGTACTATCGACCGGTTATGATGTCGGTACCCCCTGCTATATATTTTTACCCACCTACATCTATTAATCCCAATGGGAAATATATTATACCTACCCCATATGATACAATGAATACTACTGGATATAAGTTCCCATCTATGATATAAGACACTCCTCCTATTGCTCTCTGCTCTCCTACACGTAGCGTTGATGACCATTCTCAACCTTTTGATCATCCTTCTTTAGTTACATCTATAATATGTAATTAATTTTTTTTGGATAAATGTTTTTTTTGGTTCATGTATTGATATTTTTTATTTTTATTTTTCTAAATATGGATCAAATAAATGATGCGGTCCTATGAGAATTCATGCGGTATGGAACAAGAAGGTAATGGTTGAACACAATGATGATCTATAGATGATTGGAAAAAATGAAAAGTCTCTAAAAGATTAATGGGAATTATTTTCAAATATAGTGATATTATCTCAATTCAACCATTGAGTTGGAGATAATTAAATAATTATATTAAGGATAAAGTGTGGGATGAGATTTGGGGAAATATTAATTTATAAAATTACATTTATTCTGTAATTAAATTTATTAAATAACTTTTTGAATATATGCAGTGTTGATACAACTTTCCTGATGCTGAAAAGGAAAAATTAGCTCAGTTAATGTACAGATCTCACAGGTGTACCTTACATTAGAGACCATTAAGTAAATCAATACCAAAGAATGATTATTTATTAAAAATTTTCAAAATTCTTGGTATTATTTAACATTCTTATTTACATTATTATTATATTTAAATGATAATTTATTAATTATAATACAATTTTAAGTATTTTTTAGGCTATAAAGTGCTAATAATTTTCTATTTAAATGCATATTGTTATAATTATTTGCATACATTCTCAAACTAGTATGCTTTTTAAACTCCTGAAAAAGAAGAAAAATATTGTGTAGGCCCTAATGATTAATTGCATAATTTATTTAGTGAAGATCATCAAGGAAGAATTTGATGCATACCTAGAAAAAAATTGATGCCCTCAAGTTATTGGTCTTCAAAAATTACCACTTCTTCAGCTCATAACATATTTACAGAGGTTCAGTTAGTTGAGGTTATAGATATAGCGTATAGAATGAAAGATCAATCCTATCATGGACTCCAAGAGTTATAATTTGAAAATCTAAAAAGAAATCTTCTCACACAAGAGTTTCGGAATACCATTTCCCTTTTATGTTTAGTGATTCCATAAGAAAAGATATCATAACTCGAGGATAGCATGGAAATGGTTCAGGAAAATGTTGATATACACTATAGTCTTAACATACCACCTATAAGTGATCATTATGGCGAAAATGAGGGTGATGATGTTCATGAAGATGATAGCAGTGGTGACACTAGTGGTGGTAGCAGTTGCGACATCAATGATGATAATTCTCTTCCAATACAATGGCCAACATTATTAGAATGAAATATCATGATCATGTGGTTTAGGTACTGATAAAAGAGTGGTAGTTTATTTTACTTTTCTATGGTTTAACAATTAGTTTATTTTTCTTAGAATGAAATATCATGATCATGTGGTTTAGGTACTAAAATATCATGATTGTTTTGTGATTTGTAAGAGCCCCAATGGCAGGGAGTATCTGAAAGTATGTATGAAAGATGGACATTACATTTATATATATATTATAGGTTATAAAATATTTCACACATGTGAGTGGTTTTTATACAATGATTTCACACCTCTCATTGGGTGGTTTAACCTAGATTAGAAAAGATGCATCATTAAATACAATGACAGATCTTTTGTTCTTATTTGTGCAATGATATAACATGGTTCATTTCTTTATTCCTTAATTTTATGAAGGTAAAGGAAAATCGTTAGAGACCTAATGGAATACTTCATCCAATTACCAAACATTAATTAATTTGGTAATGTTTGAGGTGGTGTACCACATACCATATAAATCACATATGTGATGGATTAAAGTAGGGTAAACATCATTGATTAGTCCTAGTATTGTTTAAGAGATAATAAAATGAGTTTAGTTTATTAATATATATATATATATATGTTTTAGTGTTTGTAGTGATCTTATATATACCAAAGACCACGAATGAGGGAGTTCGACATCAGAGACAGATTCATTATACGAACTTAGATAAGAAACAAACTATTTATAGATTAAGAGAAGTTGGGATCAAGTTTCTTGGTTTCTTTTGATATTATTTTGTGCATCAGAGATATGGATACCATCTCTATATATATAATATGTTACACTTAATATATATTAGTTATGAATGCATGAGTTTTTTTTCATCAGTAATATTAAGGATGAGTAATAGATGGATGAATTGTTTGTATAATGGTCCCTTCAGTTTGCTTTTCATTGATTTTTAGATCAAACAATTTATTTAATTAAAATATTTTTTTCATTGGTTAAATTGTTTAGATTAAATTGGTTACATTTATGCTGTTTATCTTTATTAGTCCCACACATGAATTTAGTGAGATATAATCTGAAGTGGGTGTGTGTGTGGGGGATTAGGGTATGAATTATTTTCAATTAAAACATTTTTTTCATAGGTCTCATTGACTTAAAATATCTTGAACTCATTATCAGTAGGTTCACATTTAAGTTAAACTCTTAATGATGATGATCTGATTGTAATTTCACTTAGGCCCACTTTTACCAGATCTGATTTTTGATTACTTATCCCACCTTCACCATGTTACACTACTAGAAAATAAGGCTATAGCCAAGGTTTACTCAACCGTGGATGGTATTGGCATGGCTATAGGGCAAATCCTATATCCACAGTTTAAACCATGTCTAAAACCCTATAGCCACTGTTCAAAACTGTGGTAGAGGATAAAACCAGTCATCATCTATAGTTGCGGTTTAAACCATGGCTATAGTTCTTCACATCTCCTAAAATAAAACCAACACCGTTCAGCCAGTGCTGGCCCCTTTCACCCCCCTACACACCCCCAGTTCCCTTGAACACCCCTTTCCCCCCTGCTGGACCCCCTTGAACCACCCATGCTGGAAAAACCCACCCCACTCCTAGAAATTCCACTAGATAGACCCCTCCCCCCTGAAAAAACACCCCCCTGGACAACACCCCCCTCCTGGACAACCCCCCTCCTAGACAGACCCCTCCCCCCCTTTGGACAGACACCCCCTGGACAGCCTCCCCTGCACAGCCCCCCTTGAACCCCCCTTAGGCATCCCTTGCACCCCCTGCACCCCCCAGTCCCCTTGAACACCCCACTGCACACCCCCTTCCCCCTACTAGACACCCCCCAGACAACACCCCCATGCCCCTGGACAACAATCCCCACCCCACCCCCTGGACTGATCCCCACCCCCCTGCACAACCCCCTTGCACCCCCTATGCATCCCTTGCACCTCCTGCACACCCCACGACCCCCTTTCACACCCCTTTCCCCCCTTCTGGACCCCCTTGCACCACCCTTACTGGACACCCCCAGGATAGCACCCCCATGCCCCTGGAAAGCAACCCCCACCCCCTGGACAGACACCCCCCTACATAGCCCCCCTTGCACCCCCTGTCCCCTTGCACACACACCCCTACACCCCTGCACACCCTTGATGAACACCCCTTGCATCACCCATGCTGGACACCCCCCTGCTGGACCCCCCTGCACCAGCCCTGCTGGACACCCCCTCGCACAACCCCCTTGCCCCCCTACACACATGCACACCCCTGCTGGACACCCCCTTACACCACCCCCCATGCACCACCCCTATTGGACCCCCTTGCACCACCCCTACTGGACCCCCCCTGCACAGCCCCCCTACACCCCCTGTCCCCTTGCACACACCCCCCCTGCACACCTGCACACCCCTGCTGGACCCCCCTTGCACCACCCCTGCTGAACACCCCCCCTGCTGGACCCCCCTTGCACCACCCCTACTAGACACCCCTTTCACCACCCCTAGTGTACACCCCCTGCATATCCCCCCATGAACAACCCCCTTAAACATCCCTTGCACCCCCTCCCCATCCCCTTGCACACACACCCCTTCACCCCCCTGTTGGACACCCCCACTGCACAACCCTGTCCCCTTGCAGACCCCCTTGCACCAACCTTGTTGGACACCCCCACTGCACACCCCCCTCCTAGACAACACCCCCATGCCCATGGACAGCAGCCCCCCACCCCCTACATAGCTCCTTGCACCCCCGCTACGCACCCCTTGCACCCCCCTACACACCCCCTGGTCCCCTTGCACACCCCTTTCCCCCCCTGTTGGACCCCCCTTGCACCACCCCTGCTGGACACCCCCCCCCCAGACAACACCCCTATTCCCCTGGATAGTAGCCCCCCACCCCCTAGACATACACCCCCCCGGACAGCAGCCCCCCCGGACAAACACCCCACCCCCCTACACAGCCACCCTTGCACCCCCTAGGCATCCCTTGCCCCCCGGAACACCCCCAGTCCCCTTGCACACCCTTTCCACCTACTGGACCCCCCGTTCACCACCCCTACTGTACACCCCCCAGACATCACCCCCATGCCCCTGGACAACAGACCCCCACCCCCACCCCTGGACATACACCCCCTGGACAACAGCCCCCTAGACAAACACCCCCTGCATAACCCCCCTTGCACCCCATCCCCTTTCATACACACCCCTACACCCCTGCACACCCTTGATGAACACCCCTTGCACCACCCCTACTGGACACCCCCTGCAGGACCCCCTGCACCAGCCCTGCTGGACCCCCCCTGCACACCCCCATTGCACACACCCCCCTGCACACATGCACACCCCTACTGTACACCCCCCTTGCACCACCCCTGCTGGACACCCCTTTCACCACCCCTACTGGACCCCCCTACACAGCCCCCCTTGCACCCCTTTCCCCTTGCACACCCCCCCTGCACACCTGAACACCCTTGCTGGACCCCCCCTTACACCACCCATACTGGACACTCCTTTCACTACCCCTACTGGACACCCCTTTCACCACTCCTACTAGACACCCCCCCTACACAACCCCACTTAAATATCCCTTACACCCCTCCCTGTCCCCTTTCACACACACCCCTGCACCCCTTGCGGTACACCCCCACTACACACCCCTATCCCCTTGCACACCCCCCTACACCACCCCTGCTGGACCCCCTTGCACAAACCCTACTGGACACCCCCACTACACCCCCTCCTGGACAGACCACCCCCTCCCCTTGGACAGAACCCTCCCCCTAGTAGATTCAGGCTCTCATCCATATAGTGTTAGAGGATAATTAACAGTGGCATAATGGCCACAATAGTTGGAGTAGTTATCTACTCACAAAAGAGATGAAATCAATAATACATTCAAAAATGGTGTCTGGTTTGTGGTTACATTTGATTGGAAGAACAGAGAAAAATTTCTCAAACTGAAAAACATAGGAAATAATGAAGTTATTGATGGAAGAATTAATTATGCATGGAATGCCTTAGGTTTGTTATTTCTTTTTTGAACTGAAAAAGAATCGGCCTACCTGGATTCACTTCATAGTAGCGTCGATTTAGAGATTTGGAGGTGTGGTGGTGCAATAATAACTACTATGAGAATCCAAATATAAATTTGTTTGATTTTAGTGGTGATTTAAACAATAAATACAAGAAAGTGAATATCCTTTCTAAACATAAGGCTGTTAAGGGAAGTGATTCAGAATAGGCCAGTCTAGTTTTTTAGCTTTGGGAAACCACTGTTCAAAACCATAGAGATAGCAAGAACGATAGGAAATTACAAATAGAATATGCCTCATTTGGAATTATATTTTGAAAAATAACATGGTGCATACATATTGAAAATGTATAATAATTTGGGAATAACTTTTTCACACTTCCCTACCACCCCCTGCCCACCCCATGCACCCCCTACACCCCCCTGCACACCCCCAGCACACCCCCCTGCCCCATGCACACCCCCATCACCCCCCTGCACACCCCCTTCCCCCCTGCACACCCCCTGCCCCCTGCACACCCCCCATGCCCACCTCCCCTACCCACCCCCTGCCCACCTCCCCTGCCCACCCCACAACCCCTTACCCACCCCATGCAAATTTCACTTCAACCACTTAATGCAAGGCAAAGAATATCAAAACACTCAGAAACATGTCACTTAATACAAGCATAACTATTCATTTTATTCTAATAAGGTCCTCTCAATTTAAACACTCAAGGAAAGGATTTCTGCCATGATAAGTCATTCCATCCAAATCATGCTATTCACTTAGTGGTGACTTGGTCATTACAACACTTTCCTACTTGGGCAATTCCATATTAAAAGTCTAACGACACTTAAAGAGTGTTTTGGTTCAAACAACTATTTTAATAAAAAGAGGGAACCCTACCCCTTCCCTTTCAAAAGAACCCATCACACCAGTGACGGACTTAGAACCTAAGTGAAAGGTTCTCTGCAAGTTTTTTCAAACTAGGATAATCAAAAGAGTATGAGAGATGGATAAAGTCCTTTTTTAGGATATGTATGCGTTATATATTTTGATTAATAATATGAAGTTCAATCTTCCATGGTAAATGATTTGTTTTATGGATCACTACTGCAAAGGGAAAGCTAATATGAATTACTATAATTATGGTAGGCTGATCTCACTAGTTTTAATGAATATGGAAGTTGATTTGAATGAGTGAGAGTCAATGAGATTCCAGAAGAGTAATACCCTATCTACAATTCTTTTGAATACCATTGGGTACTTCTAAGATACCAACTCAAATTCCTTGAAGATAGTTAGTTGGGAAGGAGTGGCTCAAAATTGAATTATGTATCCTTACAGATTCAGTCCCTATAGTGTGATATGTTCACACCATTCCTTATGCAAGATTTCAAGAGGAATATTATGGGTGAGTTCCATGATACCAGAGAAGATGTAAGGAATCTTGGTATTGGAACTAATAGATCCTTAAATTAAGTAGTGATCTTTTATGATGAATTTAATGGGAAGTTGAATGGGATCATGAATGTCTCTAAGGATGATCAATGTATGGTTTTTAGATCTCTTGTTCTAGTATCTAGAAACTACTAGAAGTTGTTAACCTCTTTGAATGAGGTCTATAAATAAGTTCAAGGGCTATATTCATATTTTTCCTTGAAAAATCTAGTGGTTATTAGAAAATCATTTTTTAAAAAAATAAAGAAATTATGGAAACACGTTTTTAAAATAATCAGGCAATTATAGAATTCAAATTAAAGGTTTAGGCAGAGGGAACCTACCTTAACCTCAAGAAGCATTGCTTTTGATGACGACAACTCGAATCTTCTTTTTTTTTCCGCTTGCATACATATGAAACTTCACATATATATAAGGACACCTAGCCACTATGTACATATTTTCATGGCCAAATATGCACAAGGGGGTCCTTAGATATATGTTTATACTTGAATATACCCCTTTACACTTACACATGTATGCATTTTTCATATCTATATATAAGAACACCTAGCCCCAATACATATATTCATACTACCATGAGTAAATATATATAAAGGGGGAACTTATATATGTATATGCCTACCTATGCATACACATATAAGCCTTCATCAATGGTGACCTGAATCCACCTCAACAAAATCCAAAACACACTACAAAAATATAAGGAACCCAAAAATCAAAATAGCCCTAATTAAAATTGGGCCAAAGAATAAAAACAGAATAAACCTTACCCAAATCTGATGTTGAACTCTCAGTCTTCAATGGTGGTGGATAAAACCGGCCTCATCATAAGAAACCACCAATAAGAAAATAGTGGAAAAAGAAATGAGATATAATGACTTCTTATATATATGTGATCAGTGTGTCAACTGTACATGATAAATGATACATGAATCCATAACCAACAATGAACAAATAATATTCAGATTGATATGTACATCCCAATACTAAATAACATAATCATTAATAAATATCTTTATTTTTCAAACATCACCTTCAATTGCCTATTCAAAAATCAAAAATCACCAAAATATGGGAATAAAGTAAACTTCTATCGGCACTTAAAAGTGAGAAATAGGGATTAGACGTTGTTATTAACCTAAAAAATCCATTCCTTGAATGTATAAAATACCTAAAACTCTTCATACCTATATCATTCTTAAATTTCTAGATTGAAACCTCATTTATTAGAATGTTATTATTCTGGAATTCACCTTTATTCTTAGTTTATATAGGTTTATCAATTTTATAAAGTAGATAATTTTCCTTCTTTTATTCTTACTCAATCCTCTTGGATTTTTCAAACCAGTTTTCTAAAATGATTAGACACTTTTTTGGTGCATCATATTCCTTCTTCTTGATTTTATATTCCTTATTTGTAGAAATTATTTTCTAACATGCGATAATTGGTTCTTTCCTTTTATTTTTCAACAATTATTATTGTTATGGAATCTATGTCATAAATTCTTAACAATTTGGACTACTTGGTTTCCCTTCCACACACACTTTCAACCGCCTTTAGGGTACCCTTTTTAGTCTCCCTTTCAAACTCCACACTAGAATTTTCAAACACTATCCCACTAAAATATAAAATATTGATACTTAACCCAACACATTGATCTGAATTAAATCTTAGAAATACGAAAGCTCTAAATATCCTATTTACCAATATAAACTCCACATAATTAATTGAAAACACTGACTATACCAACCACTATAGGTAAATCATTAATTTTGGTGTAGTCTTGGAACTAAATATGGTTCATCCAACATCCATCTCCAGACACTAAATTCATCCATTTACTGTCTAAGTTCATACATTTCACAATCTTGATAATGATCACCATCCCTTGATATGGATTTCACTCAAAAAATATGAGTATGAATCTCCCCACTATATTATTATCGATACCATCATCAATCCTATATACACATGTCTAGTGCCTCATATCGCATTATGATCACTATAGAATATCCTGTCCCAATAATATCAACACAACTTCTTCATTTAAAAACTATTATCTTTTAAATACACATTATATTCAAAAAAATAATACATTAAAAGATATTAGATAGAGAAATCAACATTATAGAAAAAAAATTAACTTTAGGAATACCTCAAAAAGTATAGTACTAAAAGCCCCTTAACCTAGGATGGATTATACCAATAGAATAATCTCTATAGAAACCCACATCTCAACACATACATGAAACCTATTTTTCCCATCCCAATACTAAGGGAATTCACACACATTCTTGATACATGAGAAATAGACCAGGGCTCATTTATTTTTCTAATATTGAGCTGATATATTACTCCTTCAATTTACTCTTTCACCCTCATAGTGAGGCTCACCAACCAACATTCATTCCTACCCGATTTCCATCCTTCTCCATGCACCTTTCTATGAAATGGATGTATCTACATAGATAACTCAATATTTCTTGAATATCTCTAAGTAGGTGTCTAGATAAAAGGAAGCTAATCATACCCATAATGAGTACATAAGACCATTTAAAAAATAGAATTCCTTTATGAATAAATTTCATTTGAAGGATGGCATGAAATGAATAAACCTTTCAAATTTAGTGTCATACTCCATTACTGATTCCGATAATGATATAACTCCATGGATTCCCAAAACATGTTCTTATTCTGTAAATCTACCATAGCCTCTCATAGAAGAGGGAATGAAACTCGATCCATAAAACCTTCTCATTCCTTATTTTATGATCAAATGAATTTATCCATTCTGATTCATCTCCTTTGAATTTATAAACTTATAGTTTCACCCATATATCCTATAGAGTTCCAATCCTTTCAAATAGGAACTAAGCTTTCTTCAACATATTCTAAAAATACTACGATCCCATGTCACTACTAAAAATTAGATACTGCTACTCCTGGAACTCATGGATAACTTAGAAAACCATTGTTTTTTTTGAAGGCCTTGGTCAATGGATCAAAGTAGTTGTAACATAATATGAGGGAAAAAACCACTTGAGCATATTTCCCACGAGAACACAATTCCATACTAATTATATTCTTTTTTGATGAATTTTTACTCAACATTATCTGGTAATAACAATATTACTAATTAGAAACCCATCGCGCCACAATCCTAAGCATGCATTATTACCAAAAAATCACGAAACTACCTTTAATCCATACTTCATAACAAAATATCATTTCAAAAACACCAAACCCTAAGGTTTATCATAATAATCTAAGGGTTACTCTCCTACACACCAAGCATAACAACCAAACCCCACACATTCACCCCTGATAATAAGAAACCAACCACCCCTTAACTGATATAACAATAAACTTCATAATAAAAATACACAATCAAATCACCTAGAAATCACCAAAATTCCCTATATCAAGATTTTTACATCAAAACATCAAGAAAAACCCCAACAAGATCCACCAACTTGAGGGATTACCACCAACCCAAACCCCCAAAGACAAATCCAAACCATACCCAATACATAACCATCATACTCCAAACTACTAGGAATCTAATATCCTAACAAACCAACTAAAGGTTTTCATCTACCATATAAACATGATTAAGACATCATAAATCAAACAAAAACACGTGAAAACCACTATTTTAGATTTTATTAATTAACACACCATCAATAGGTTATTCTAGAAAACACCAATTAATATATTATTGATGTTTTAATTAATCAAAACCACTTTCAAATTAATTTTCCAAAAACATGAACACAAATATTACTTTCTCAAACCCACTTTCTAAACAGTAGTTCCTTTTTTAAAAATATTTTTCATAGACAAGAATTCATGGACATGTAGAAAAATACCTATATTTCAAGTACGATTCATGAACTCAGATTCTATTTCCACCCCATGCCAAGAGTCAAACAAAAAATAACAATCCCAACCCAAAAATAATACTTTAATAAATATCTCAATGATAACAATGTAAATCTATAATGGAAAACAACACCCTTGGTGACTTGGGTTTCCACCATACATGTGTTCTTGATGCATACAACCGGTGTACATCCTAATATCCAACCATTGGAGAAAATACACATGAGTGAAATTTGAGGGGTTAAAACCATAAATACCTTCAGTGGGTAATCAGGAGGTCTGATTGGCTAAGGAGGAGGATGATCTGCAGAGTTGGGGTAGCCACGTCGGAGGCACACCGAAGGAGGAGGTGGGGCGATTGTTTCAGGGCAGCGTCTGCGGGGTAGCAGAGTCGAGGGAGGACACCGCGGTGAGGATTCCGTCGTGAATAGCGTGAGAGGTCGACGGTTTAGAGAGGAGGGTTGCAGTGAGAGAGGTCGACGACATCATAGAGGGAGTTGATATGAAGCGTTGGGAGGACGGAGCCATGGTGAGAGATGTAGACAGAGAGGAGAGGAGGGTTGCAGTAGATTATGGGAGGAGGAGAGGAGAGCCTGACACATATCGCAAAAAAAAAGGAGAGGAGATCCCGATACGGATCACAAAAAAAGAACCAAAATGTTTAGCCACAGATGGGTAATTAAATCGTGGCTATAAACAACCTATAGCCAGGGACCTATAAAACCGTGGCTATAGGTCCATGGCTATAGCTTAAATTTCTAGTAGTGTTATGTCTTGAAGAATATAAAAAAACCATGCACACAATAAATAATGATTTTTACTTGGTTCACCCACACTAGGATATTCTAAAGAGCCTAAAATCAGTAATGTTTCAATGCATTGAGATCTAATAAATGCACTATTTGGCGGTGGATTTAGGCTAGGGAACTCCTAGGCTTGAGTTCACTCTCCTAATAAGGTTTGAGGTTATATCACTACTATCCAAGGGATACTCCCTTCACTTATATCCTTTTCTCACTGTTCTAGAATGAATAATTACTTTGGTATGTAGGTCAATGCAAATAGTATCACTATAGTTATAGTTTCACCAAATATAGGTTGGTGCATGTTTATCTCCTCATTTATCCTTTATAGTTTGGTTGTGAAAATCACACGAACAACATCACCACTTTTCCATGAGTCCTCATAGAAAAATCCACCTTTTTCTTCATTGTAAGGATCTTCAATGAATGCCAATGATTCCTTCACTTATTTCCAGCATGGATATGAAATTATCTCTCTTATTCTTCTATGAAAATATATGTTCAATGTTCTTCACTTTGTTACACAACAATAATCTATCTTCTATTCTATATAGAATTCATTTCTCACAAATATTTTCTAATTTTTGACTCTCTTATCATAGAAACAAACCCCAATATTTATCAAGAAATATATCTCCATAATTCACACCTTCCAGGAATATTTTTCTCCATTCAAAGAGAAAATATCCACATTTACCTCCATGAAGATCTCTTTAATCAAGATAATGATGGAAAAATCCATCTTTCATCCTTCCTTAAATCCGATTCAAACTCATTCATTAAACTCTTGAATCTTCCTCTTGAAAGATAGAAAATACAAAATAAGTAAACCCACTAACTCATCTTCACCATGGACTGATCACTTTCCTTTGTAGTGTGAAGATTTTTTAAATACTAGTCCCACCAGATCTACTAATATCTTGAATTTAAATAACTAGCATATCATGAAATAATCCTCCTTTAATTTCTTCATGATTTTATCCATCATAGATTTACCAAAACATTAATAATATTTTATTATTAATAAAATATACTTTAATTCTATTACATCTAGACAAACCTTTAAAATAACTAAAGGAAGACCCATATGAATTGCCCTGACGACTCTTACGTTCTTCTAGGATTACTCTTATGAAATGCCTCACAAATTTACATGACGACTCTTACGTTTTTCCAGGATATACTCTTATGTAATACCTTGATTCATAGAAATTACTCTTACAGAATACAAGGACAACCCTTTTGATTTTACCCTTTGCTGTGAAATCACTCTTACAAACTCTAGTGCATAGTTTGATGACTCTTACAAAGTATACCTTTTCCATTTTATGTAATTATAAGACATTGAATCTTATAAAAATGAGTCTGGATACTCTTTTGAAATTTAATATAAAATGAATCTTATTCTCATTGGGAAATTCTATACCATTATTAAACCTACCACCTTCTAGTAAATAGAAATACTTATGAAATCAAGGATACCTCTAGGAAATTTCTATTTTCCAATCTTCTAAGCCTTGAATTAATATTTTCTATGACTTTTATGCATCTCTATCCATTTTATCAAACCATATTTCTCCATAATATCTCTATAATATATCTATTTAGTTCAAAGAAACTTTCATAATTCCAATGTACTTCCATAACTTATTCACTTTAGTTTCAACACCTTCAATACAAAAAACAAATTGTATTAATAAAAAACCCAACACAACTAAACTAACAACTATAGAAAAAAAAAAGAATACTCCATTTAATCATTAATCTTAAATTGGATTCTAATAATATCTCCCTTTGTATTTTTTTACAACACCCATCATGAATCTAACACTCCTTCACATCATTATGATCCTTCCTTCTCCCCCACTTTCTAATCCCCTTTGAGGGCCAGAAAGATTCATGGATTCATGATGATTCCTATTCCCCTTTGACATAAAATCCAAATCATTCCTCTTTATATGAGAAACCACCACTTTCATGGCCCCTATCTTCATGATGTCAAAAAACAAAAACTTTTATTAAGTTTACACTTGTAATATTCTTTGAGGACTCTTCTTGCTATGATGTGACACTGAACTATTAATAAAAAAATACCCCCATGGAAATGAAATAATTTTATTAGATTAAGAGATATTAGGCTTAACCTATTTCAATAAAAAACAAGGATCCTATAATTTCCATCTCCATTTTCAACCATTTGTTAATAATAGATATGTTTAATACAACTTCATATTTGTATTTCAAGCTCCAGAAACTCCTCAACCGTGGTTTCATTCTAAAATAATTTCAGTAAGTGGTATTACCTCCTAGGGATGGGCCATTTACAAAACCTTTAAGAATACCAGGTCAAAAATCTTTGTAGAAAACATGAAATTAAGTTAACAACATCATTACTTCCCATTGCACTCACTTCTATAAGATACATGTCCCATCACTTCTCAGCTTCTATTAAGGATCCATTCCTCTGAACTCAACCACACTTTTAAAAAATAATTAGTTATTAAACATGAAATACATAGTGTGTGATTAATATTAGATTAAATCTTTTCAAATCATCTTCAGAAACCAAACCTAATACCAATTATCAAATCCAATACCAAATTGTTAAAACATATTTGTTATCTCACCCATAAGGTGTCTCTTTGGTTGATGGGGTTACCACCTTTGGATCTATATCTCCAAACTCCCCTAAAAATATTTTTTCCATCACCAAATATAGAGATTACATACAAAATTAAATCCACCCACCTAGTAGCCTTTGATATCCCGAAAAGACTCAGATTATAGTGAACCAGCTCAGGTTGACCAAAACCGTCACCTAAGCCAGTACACCACAAGGCCTGAATCACGTTCCATAAGCACTGAGGCATAAAAGATAACCATTTGTGAATGGTTTCACCCATAAAAATTCTATGTGACCCATACATTAATTGGATGGCCAAACAAACTAATAAAAAAGATCAACATATATAATACATATAACAAATATAAATATATATCAGAGTAAACACAACAATGACCAAAAACATATATCATAACATTATCACATCAAAATTCATAAAACACATACACAAAAACACACACACACACACACACATGATATCTAAGTCAAAAACTAAAAATTAAGAATAAGACCCATAATATCCAATACATCAAATCCCAATGATACAGAATATCAAAACTACTCTACATGAGCCAACTCTGTAAGACCATGCCTCCACTATCCCAACTAACCATGGATGTCAATAATCAAGAAAGGCCATCAAAATATAAGGGGACCTTAACCTTACCTGTGTCCTTCAAAACAAGGTATCCATACTCCCAAATACATGTATAGGGTGTGGGGAACAAAGAGCATTAGGGTAACTCCATGAATCTATACAAGACATGTTACCATGAAAACCATTAATTCTTGTTTGAAAATTAATTTTCAAAACCAAGTTCACTTTTTAAAATCTAGTTCACTTGAAAATAATACATTAGAAATCTATTTTTTCCCTAAAAAACAAACCATATTTTCAAAGCTTAGTAAATCAGGCTCAAATAATGAAACAAATCCACCCAACATGAATGTTCTCAACACACCCCAAACATGGCATAAACATGGGAATAAACTTAACATCAATATATATGATCAAATAATGGAAATAGAATAATCATAATATATCACAACCAAACAAAGCACTGAAATCATGCACAAAGTCTATAAAAACCAACTGGGCACAAGTTGTACCCACCATGGGCTCTAAACAATAGGGTATAGTGTGAATTAGTCTAATAAAAAGTTTTTCTAACCTAATGAGTAAGGTATAACAAGTTTAGAAGCTCTCTTGGTCTTCCACATACCCAACCATAATTACATGGACACTATTAGTCTTCATGGCCACATTTTTGGAATCTCTCTCTACCTTCCTCCCAAAGTCCCCCTCAGTCCCTTGGATAACACTTCCTATCTCATCCTAGACATAGTATAAGGTTACATTTTTCTAAGTCATTCACACACACACACACCCAAGTTATCCCATGTGCTACACAATTCCAAATACATAAACATCAATAAGTTCCAATTTCATAAGACATTTAAAATCTATTTTCATAAACCTTTCATGACCATAATGAGTCATGAATTCAACACCATGAAATACCTATTTGAAAAACCCTTTAAGAAACCCATTTGAAATCATAAAACCTCTTTGAGTCATTTTAACAAAAACATGGAGTGCATCAAACCAACTCCCTTTGAAAAGAAACTTTAAACCATTATATTTCCAACCCATTTAAAAAATCACAATAAGCATGGACAAACCATCACTAATAACATAAATTAGGGGTAGTTTCATTATCAAAAACCAATGGAAATCATGAATCAATGTAAATTCATGGAAATGGACCCTTAAATAGAGATACTTACCTTATAATCAAACCAAACATCATTCCCTTCAATGAAAACCATAATATTTGAGTAATATAGGACCACACACACCTTAGAAACAAAGAGAAAACAAAAAACCCCCATAAACAACATTAGGTTTTTCTAAATCACAAGATAGGGTTTCCAACTTCCATGAAAATATAATAACAAGGATAAATAAGGAGAAATAAAGGAGAAATCAGGAATAAATCAAGACTACCTTGAAAGAAATCACCAAAGGAAGAAATAAATCCACCAAAAAGGAGAGGGTAAAATATCCAAGGCATGGGGGAGAGGTTTTAATTGATTGACCAGAGAAATCAGGGTGATAACCCTTAAAAATCTAAAGGAAAAATGGTCAAAATCATTTTTTTAATTATCTAGAAGCACTGCATGGTTTGGACGCACAATCAGAAAAAACACATGCCAATCACGTGAGAGCCACTATATCCCCAAAACAAAGCCCACATAGTTTTTGGAGATCTTTTCATGGTTATAAAAACCTTTCTCAAGTTGCAAAAAACCCTAATGTCCTCTAAACATCTCTCTCACACAATTAACAACACAGTTTCACTAACCCTACACCAACCATGAGCTAGAGTCTGTTTTCCCAAAAACCGAGGATCTTGATCTCCAAATATAAAAAACTTCCATAATAAATAAGTAAATAAATCTAAAAATAATATGTACCAATGACCTGATAAGTGTCATAATTCTCCCCACCATGCCACTTTCTACCCTAGAAAATCCTTAAGGCACTTCATAAGAAAATAGGTGAGGCCACTACTCCCACACCAAAACTTCATGCTCCAAAGTCTCATGGATATCACCACCACACTACCAAAGAACATAGACCAATGATATGACTTACCATGAAGCACCTTGTTATGATAATATAAGATATGAATATACTACTCCACAATGATGGTGTCCGGATCTATCTCCAAATATTCTTTCTCTATCATATGAGATGGGTCTCGATGGTACTTATTCAATAAGGATACATGGAAAACAACATGGATCGAGGTTATTCATGGTGATGTGTCCATATAAAAGGCTACCTTCCCAAGATGATTCAAAATATGAAATATATCAACATAACACAACACCAACTTCCCCTTTTTTCCTAAGTGATAATATCCTAGTTGAACTGATACCTGAGGAAACACCTAATCACCAACTTCAAACTCTAGCAGGTGATAAAGACTATCAACATATGTTTTTTGGATACTTTGAGCTATTTAAAAACTTTTTTGGATTAATTTAACTTTCTCTATCACCTCTTAGATGAGGCTCAGTTTGAATAAGGAGTGTTCACCTAGCTCAACCTAACATGATGGTGACCGACATGACCTCCCATAAAATGTATCAAATGGGGATATCATTATTGAGGACTATTAATTGTGGTTGTATGAAAAATATACCAATGACATATACTTTCCCATGAACTTTTAATTAAATCACACACACATGAAGTATATCCTCAAGAATCTGGATGGCCCACTTAGTCTGACCATCCATCTCTAAGTGATAAGTTGTGATCAAATTCAACAAGGTTCCCATTGATTCCTAGAGACGCTTATAAAACCACCAAGAAGTAAAATAGGAATCCCAACCAAAAACTATCACTGAAGACACACCATGAAGCCTAATGACCTTTCAAACATACAGGTTCTTGAGATTCTCAACCTTTATTGACTCCCTAATGGGGAGAAAGTGGGATGAATTAGTAAATAGATATATAATCATACAAATAGAATCTTTACTACTAGGAGTATGAGGTAGAATGATAAAAAAGTCCATGTAGATCTCATCAAACTTACACACTGGGATGGGAAGAGGCTAAATCAACCCGACTAGACTTTGATGCTCTGCTTTAATCCTCTAGTAGGTAAAAAACAAAGATAAAAAATTCAAAATTGCCCATATCATTCAGGGCCACCAGTACCGAATCCTTAGAGTATAAAACATCTTGGTATCCCCTAGGTGAATGAACCAACTAGAATAATTCCCCTAATGCATCACCTTTGACCTTAAGGTTAAGAGAACTACCATCTATTTCCTAAAGAAGAGGGTACCATCAGGAGATTGAGACTAATCACTCGAGGTATCCCCACCATTTAAAACTATACTAACGAATTTAAAGTTGGGTTTATATATCTTATCTCCCTGAAATAGATTAACAAGAGAGGGCATAACCTAAACACTATCCAAGGACACCCACTCTTTATCCTACAACATCTCTAGACATAAACTAGTAAATAAACCCATTATAATCCACCCATCCACTGATTCTCTAACTACCTAGATCAATAAATTTTTTCTAAAGGAATCAAAGACCACATTCCCCTTTCTAGGGGTACACAAAATATTGAAATGAAAGGTAGGGGTGTCCATGGGTCGGGTTGGGTTGGGTTGAGGGATATTTTGGACCCGAACCAATCAAAATAGGATGGGTCAGGTTGGGTAGGGTTAGAGATGTTTTTGGATTCAGACCCGACCCAACCCGACCTGTCTCAAATCGGGTTGGGTCGGGTCGAGTTGATCGGGTTAAGGAAAAAAAATCGTTTGGTATTTTTTATGATCCCAACCTGCAGGTTGACCGAGTTACGAAAAAAAACTGTTCATTTATTTTTTTGGATATAGCCCCATGGGTTGATCGGGTTATGTATTCCTATGCTTCATCTTCTTCACCACACTTGGTAATGCCCGCATCCTCCGCCCTGTAATAAATCGAACCAAAAAAAAATCAGTCTGCAACTCGATGGTGTGATGTGATTAGCTTGACTGCAAGTATTTATAAAGGTTTGAGGAGGTTCAAGGTGAGGCCAGGAGGGTGATGAGAATGGGGTACTGCCTGAAACTGATAGATTTGGCACTGCACACAGTCTCAATGGAGATGGAGGTGGTGACAGAGGTAAGGGGAATATGTAGGTGTGACGCAGTGGATACACTGGACTGGTGAGGGTGAGGGAGATGTTCAATGATTGTTTTCTTAGTCGATCCTCCACCGTTGGATATTCTAATCATTAAAATAGATCTATATTCCTTCGGTTTTTTGCTTGTTCTTTAGTTTTCATAGAAAAATCGAATGAAATCCAGTTATCTTCATGTTTTTGTTTGTTGATCGGGCATTGTTTTTCCGCTGATTTCACATGTCTTGATTCCTTTGAATTTATTTTATGTTTGTCTTAGAAATGTCATGGAAGATTCAATCATCTATGTGATTAATAGAGTATTCATGTAATGGTGGGAAATGTCATGGAATCAATGGATGGTGTAGGAAAGGAGAAAGATAGCAGCGTGGGGTGAGGGTGAGGGGGAATTGAGTTGAGAGGCAGGGGGAGAGGGTGAAGTCTGAAGAGGCGACTCACAGTAGTTGGGTTGGTTGGGTTGGGTTGGGTCAAAGTTTTCCCAACCCATGACCCGACCCAAGCTGAACATGATATAACCCAACCCAACCCAACCCAACCCGTGGTATAAATGTTTTAACCCGACCCAACCCGATTGGGTCGAGTCGGGTTGGTCGGGTTGGGTCGGGTCTGGACACCCCTAATGAAAAGTTTGAAGATACTCCATCCACTATCTATTCTTGAGGTTCAAGGTCCTCTAGGTGAAGTTATACTTCAGGATCTTATGATCTTAGTAGACCATAAATCATTCACTGAAGAGGTAATGACACCATGTCTTCAAAAAATACATCATATCTATCAAATATAAGTTATTGTAATGGTAATTTCTCTCATGTGTATGCATCTAACAAGATCTATAAGCCACCATATGATCATCCCACATTAGAACCCAAAACAACCCCACACCTAAGGCATCATATTACATTACATATTCCTTCCCAGGACCAGGATGAATCAAAACTAAATCCAACGTAAAATGAACCTGAAACTCCTCAAAATAAATTTAACACTTCTCACTCTAATCAAATCTGACCCCTTTCAAAGATAACTCTATTAAGGGAGAAGCTATCCAGAAGAAGTCTCTAAAAAAGTGACTATAATATCCGACCAATCCTAAAATGATATTGATCTCAAACATGTTATTGGGCTACTCACAAGGCATAACTACTTGGATCTTTTCAGGACCCACAAAAATCAATTTCTCCAAAATCACATGGATAAAAAAATTTACCTTTTAGATCCAGAACTAAAATTTTGATAGATTTTCATATAGGAAATTATCTTTTAAGATTCCTAAATCAACACTCAGATAGTCTCCATGGTCCTCCTCTGTCTTGGAGTACACAAAGATTTCATTAACAAAAAAAAACTATGAACGAGTCCACAAAGTGATGAAAGATTCAGTTCATCAATTCCATAAAGACCACATGAGACTTGGTAATTATAAATGGAATAAATAGATACTCAAAATTCCCATACCGACTCCTAAAGGTGATCTTAGGAATATCCTCTTCTTGGAACCCCAACTGATGGTACCCTGACCTTAAGTCAGATTTTAAAAACCACTGGGCTCCCCTTAGCAGATTAATTTTTTTTTATCAATTTAAGGAAATGATTATTTGTTTTCATAAGTAACCTAATATATATTACAATAATCTATTTAAATTTGGATACCACCATCCACCCTCTTTGAAAATAGCACTGGTGATGCCCACAGTGACACACTATGATGATAAACCCCTTGCTTTCAAGGTCCTCCAACTGAAAATTTAACTCCTTAAACTTGACAGGAGCTATATGGTATGATTACAAAGATATGGGGTTCATCTCTAGGAGTATATTGGTAGTGAACTCAACCTATCACTGTGGAAACAACCCATAAAATTCATCCATAAACACCTGAAGGTACTGATCCAAAACCACCAGAAGACAACCATACAAATCCTACTCCACAACATCAAAGAAAAACACAGATAACTAACATGAAATCAATCCCACATCCAAAGAAACGAGTCCTGTCCTCCCTAACCTCATATCTCACTCACCCTGGAAGATATGAGTGATACCATTAGAAGATAAAAACTTGAACCTTTGATGATAACAATGAATATGATCATTGAAAATGATCATTAAATTCATACTAATGATGAGATCGAAAACTTCTAGGTACAACATGAGGAATTCCCATGCTACCTCCATTCCATTGATAAAAACATGACACTCCAAGCACTTAAAATCTTTCTCTTTCTTCATTCCCAATTAGGTAAGTAGATCCATCACGAATGGAATCAACTCCACTCACATACCAAAAGCATCAAGAAAATTTAACAATATAAATGAATGAAAAGAACCAATAACAAAAATGGATAAATCCATAGAATAAGTGATAAACATCATACCTATCATAGTGGTCGACTCACATTTGGAGTCTTCAGGTGCCGTATCTACTTCATAAAGGAGTTATAACTATGGAATTCAATTAGCCTTATTAACTATATAATAATACCCTCTAGACTAAGGGTGAGATAATAAACCCTTAGAAGCATCTAATCGCACATGAAAACCATTAAAAAAATAATAACTAAATCCACTCCCCTAAAGGGAGGCCTTTCAGAAGCACTAAAGACGACTCGAATTCCCACATTGGTGGAACATCCTTATGAACTCTAGAAAATTAGGCCTGATATGGACAGAATTTCCACATTGATAGTTTTTCACTAGCATAAACCTTGAATAATCCAATGACACTGAACTTGATGACTGCTAATCACCCTTTCCACTACTCTGATGAGGTTCATCCTGCTTCCTCTTCTAGGCAGATGAATAACTCTAGATACAACCCACTATTGAAGACACTCCACTGAGACCTATCTTCCCTACTAATTACACCTATTCTATAACTTCCTTATCCACCACCTAGGCATAAGTTGGTAGGAAAAGTAGAATAAACATAGATTTGATCTCATCCTTCAAGTCCATTTCAAAATGTCTCACCTTGAGATAGTCGTTTGTGAGGAGATAAGGAGAAAATGGAATAACTCAGAAAACTACGTAGCATAATCCATCACTGTAAGGTCTCATTTATCCAACATCAAGAACTCACATGCCTTCACCACCTTCAGTGTCTCAGGATAAAAATACCGATGAAAATCCTTTTTAAAGGTAATATATGTGAGATCCTCATGCCTCTCAGGGGTCTTCAAAAATTATAAGATGCACTTGATCCGTTCCTTAGGCTCATGGATACCTCTGTTACCATAAAATACCAGTGTATTATACTTCGTGAACTCTTAATCATGGTCCACTGTCCATTCCTAACCTCATCCAACCTACTGACCTAAGGACTGAATCATACAGATCACCAATTCCACCAAAATGAGATCAACTAGAGGGGTTTCCTATGGGACATGCTTTAAAAAACCCTCTCTACACCTATAATAGGTCCTTATATGATGAATTATCTATAAAACACAAGGTATAACTTATTCAATACATAATTAAATCTCAAAAAACACTAGATAATATACAAGAAACCCTTATAATAGACTTAAAAACAACAACATTACCATCAACAAAACTTTAAAATGAAGAAGGGTTGAAAACTTCAAACTTTTATAAATTTTATACTATGCATGGTCAGGAAAACCATGTTCCAACCATATGAAACAAAACTTGAAGATCACAGACCTAGTCACATGGGCTTTGTATGGTTACCACTAATCATGTTCCTATTCTCTTCTTCCCCATTCCACCCTGAAACTCAAGATTTTTTAAATTCATTTATGGGTTCTTCCTGAAACCCATAACCAATGATGAAAAACATAAAATATCATAAAAAAACACAAAACCTGGTTTGTTCTTCCTAAAACCTTTAACTAATGATGTAAAAAATCAGATCTCATAAAAACAACCCAAAAGAGGGTTTAAATCATAAAAAAAACTCCCAACCACACATGGTTTCTCAATGTTTGACATGAGGAAGAACCAGCCAAAAAATTTTCCACACCCACCTATCGATCACTGAATATCTCATATCTTGTCTACCACTGACTCCCAAATAAAAAGAGGCATCTGATACCATTTTTTAGCGAACCATCCTAGTTCGAACCAACTTGTCACCCGAGATGACACACTATAAGAGCTGAAGCATGTTCTTGATCACTATCTGATACCATTTTGTAGCGAACCAGCCTGGTTCGAACCAACTTGTCACCCAAGACGACACACTATAAGAGCTGAAGCATGTTCTTGATCACTACTGCATGGAGACAAGAACCAAGACATCATAAATAAAAATTTGGTAATGGTTTTACCCATGAAAATCCAGCATGAACCATCCATGAATTGGGTGACCACACCAAAAAATAAACAAGACCAAGTTATATAACATATATAAATGTACAGTAGAGAAAACAAAATAATGAACAAACATAGATATCAAAACATCATTACATAACAAGTCATAAATAGACACACACACAAACACATATATAATATCCATAATCAAAACTAAAAATAGGTAGTAAGACCCAAAGAGACCAATAAATCAAATTCCATTGATAAAGAGTCTACAAATTGCTTCATATGATCTAAATTTGTGAGACCACATCTACACCACCCCAACCAACCAAGGATTTCGGTAATCAAGAAGGGCCACTAAACTATAAGGTTACCTTTCACTTACCCATGTACTGAAAAAAAGGTTTTCATATTCCAAAATTCATATGCAAGGAGTGAATTAAAAGGACTAGTAGGATGCCACCATGAATCAATGTAAGGACTTCACCCATGAAAAACATTAATTATAGTTTGAAAACTCATTTGAAAAACCAAGTTCACTTTTTAAATCCAGTTCACTTGAAAACAATAATTCAGAAATCCTATTGGGTTTTCTAAAAAACAAACCATATTTTAAAAGATTCATAAAGAAGGATAAAATAAAGAAACAAATCCACCCAATATAAACGAGGTTAATACACCCCAAACATGTAATAAACATGTGCATAATCTTAACATCATTATATACAACCAAATAAAGGAAGTGGAATAATCAAACACTATCATAAGAAAAAAAATCACTAAAATAATGCACAAATAATATGAAAACAATCCAGGAAAAAGTAGTACACACCATGGGCTCTAACCAATAGGGTAAATCATGACTTAGCATAAGAAAATATTTTTATAGATGACTAAGAAAGATATAAAAAGTTTGGAAGCTCTCTCAGTCATCCCCTAGCCCAACCATAATTCCATGGGCACTCTCAGTCTACATGGAAACATTTTGTAAGATTCCTCAGTCATCTTACCAAAGTCTCCCTAGGTCCCTTGTAAAAAACTCCCTAGCTAGTCCAAGACATAGGCTAAGGTTCCATTTTTCTAAGTTATGCACACACACACACACCCAATGTTGCCCATGTGCTACACAATTCCAAACACATAAACATCAACTAGTGACAATTTCATAATCTATTTAAAATAAATTTTCATAAACTTTATTACCCATAACAATTCATTCATTCAACACCATGCAATACATACTTTACAATACTTTTATAAACCCATTTGAAATCATAAAACCTCTGATCCCTTTTAACAAACACATTGAGTGCATCAAAGCCAACTGTCTTTGAAAATCCACTTCAAAACATTAAACTATCAACCCATTTCCAAGATAACAATCATGGATAAACCATCACTAATAACTCAAATTAGGGGGAATTTAATTAGAAAAATCCAAGGGAAATAAATAATTAATAATGAAAATCCATGGAAAAGTTCCCTTAAATAAAGACACACACCTTATAATCAAACCAAATATTGTCACCATTGATGACAACCACAATATTAGAGTAATATAGGGACTCACATACCTAAGACACAAATAAACAACACAAAACCCCTATTGACAACCCTAGGTTTTACTAAATTGAAATCGATGGTTTTCACCTTACATGAAAATGGAAGAACAAGTATAAAAAAGTGTAAAGGAAGGATAAATCATGAAGAAATAAATATTACCTTGAAATAAATTGCCAAAGTAAGAAATAAATACACCAAAATAAAGGGGGAATAAGTTCAAAGTCATGGGGGAGAGGATATGCACAATTGGGGAGATAAACGAGGGTGATAACCCTTAAAAATCAAAAGGTAAAAATGGATAAAAACCATTTTAAATGACTTAGACTCACCATAAGGTTTGGTTGCATGGTTAGACAAACTCTATGCCAACCATGCAAGTGCCACTATCTCCCTAAAACACACCTAGCATGGTTTTTGGATATCCTCACATGGTTATAAAATCTGTGATCAAGTCGTGTGAAACCCCACTAACCCCCAAACATAAATATCACATGATTATCCACATAGTTTCACTAACCATGCACCACCCATGTTCCAGGGCCTATTTTCCCCAAAATAACGTCTCTCGACCTCTAACTCCTGGAAACTACCATAATAAATAAATAAATAAATAAATAAATCTCAAAATAAAATATACCAATGACCCAACAAGTGTCACATAGATGATATCACATGTTATCATAAATCAAATAAATTATAAAAAACATTTTTTATACTTTTACATCAAGGTATCTTCCCCCATCTTCAAGGTCTGATATGAATTGATAATATGAGATCTTGAAACCATTACTTCAATTGGACCTTGATACCGATTAAGATACCTACGACCATTACTCTGATGATTCTAGTAGTATCATTATTCTTGTAATTCCATATTAATAAAAATTTCACTTTCACTACTCTAATAATAAATTTGGAACTTCAATAAATATCACAATATCACTTAAATACTCTTATTCAACATCCCCATGGATCATATCTCCCATAAAACTAGAAACACTTTAATTACAATTAATAGCATCTAAATACATTAGGATAAGGGGAATTCTAATTTCATAAAGTCAAGGATCATGGTGAGTAATTATGGAACTCCATTTTTTTCCTTTATCCTTTATTTTGGAATATATATTTAGATACAAATTAGTTTTTATAGAATCTAAATTCACTTTATCTTCCTTGGGATTGATCTTCTCTTTATCCCCCTCCACACAAGTTCCCCATCCTTGGGTACTATTACCAATAAGGATCTCTTGGAACTTAACTATTTGGAATTTTCTTTTCCAAACCTTACTGTTTTCTTGATTTTCCCTGCAAGAATAATTAGGTTTCTTAATATATAACTTTAATTGGGATGATTCTTTCATATGATCTTTATCATCTTTACAAGCAGGTGAACTTCTCTCTCTTTTCCAAATCTTCTTGTATTTCTAAGACATTTTTTGTTCAACAACAGATTTGGGACTCCTTTTCAAGCTAATTTCAACATGGATATCTTCAACTGACCCCTGAAATATTTTTTTTATTGTCGGTAACTTATTTTTGAAAAACATCCATCAAAATTCATCTCTTTACTTGTATTATTTTATGTGATACCATTTCTACATGCTTCATATTTCTCATCTATGATGGCCATGAGTTCCACCTCAATTTTTTTTCTTTGATGGATCATTCTTTACATGCTCAGCCATATTCCTCATATATGGAGTAGATTATTTCCTTTTACTATATATTTTATTATGTTTTATCTATGTGGGATTCTATGATTAAATTACTTTTGGTTCCTGGTACACCATTAGTTGAGCTCTAACATTTCTTTCCTCCAATACAATAAATCTATTTTCTAGCTAAATGAATTTTATTTATGTGTATGTTTTATTACTTTTCCTCCTAGGAATATAAGATTTCCTAATGAAACGTTTAGCACTCCACTTTATACAATTTACATCCTTGTGGCTATGGTTAGCACAAATAAAGAATATCTCATTAAAACCTTACCATCTATAATTATGATTTGATTGATATTTTTTTTGAAGTAGATTTATTTCCACCATTTAACCCTTGGTCTTAGAAACACACAATCATAGAGTGTACCAATATTCCATAAAAGTATATTTTTTAGATACCCTTTTCTGAGAGTTATATCTTCTAAATTTGGTGAGAATATTATATTTATTCACTAATTTTAGATATGAAAATTTTCATACTCCACTTATTAAGGTTTTCATGGTAAGTATCTTCTTCTTTTCATTATATATCTTCAACCACTCTTTATGTTCCTTGATCTTCTCAATTTTCAATACTAATTGGGTATCCATATCCTTAAGCCTTAATCTAGATTCCATCCTAGATTTTATCCACTCATCAAGTATTGTTTTTAGAGGGATAATTCTTAATTTTAACTCTTTCTCTATGAACATTTGTTTTCCTAATTTATGTATAATTTATTATGGAGATGACTTTGGCCCTTAATTTTTGCACCCAATTTAATAATTTCATAAATCAAGGCCATCTACACTTGTTTTAGTATTTTTTTCTTCATAGATAGATATTATATGAATTCATATCCCACTTTGTTCATAATCTACCATTGAACCTCCTTCTCATGTAAGGATTGGATCTTTTATTGGTTATTTTATGATGACTCTCCAAATGTATGAATTGATGTTGTTACCACTCCTTCCTTGGAATAAACATCCTTGACCACTTCCATGGGGTTATCTAGAGTTAAATATTTATATAGGTATTCCAAAACACTTTTAGAATCATATTTAAAAACAAATTCATAATTGATTGACCTAATTGGAGAGTCCACTGCCCCAGGATTCTTTATATGATTCTTCTTCTTATTTCCTTGTTCTATAAGGAAATATTCTCTTAAATTAGACATCATAACCTATTTTGTTTCCAATGATTTTCCATAAATACTTTAAAAGCATACCCAAATATCAAAATCACTAGCACATAGAAAAGTTTTCATAAATACCTCATTAGATATAACTATGTTTAGAATTTCATGTGTTTCCATGTGATGAACTTGTTCACTGATCTTTCTAAGATAAACATATAATTGGACATATTCTAAAATATTTTCACTATAAGTATGAAAAAATACATATCCTTTTTTACATACATAAAACTTAGTACCATTAAATTCAATAGGATTCATCATTGAATTAATGTTACCAAAATATTGTATATGAAGAAAAGAAATTAACTTCAAACATTAATCAGATCATTAAAAAAATCCAACAAAAGAACCTATTATTTGATTCTAATTATTAGTACCATAAGGGAATTTAGTGAGAATTACCATGGGGGTGTGGGGGGGGGAGTTAATTAGGGTATGAAACTTTTACAATTAAAACACTTTTTCCTTAAAGTCTCACTGCCCTAAAATATCTTGACACCATTATTGTAGGGACACACATAGGTTCTCCTCTCAATGACAATGATCTGATTGTAACTTCACTTGGATTGAACCTTACCATATTTGATTATTATTTTCTTTTACCACCTTCACTAAGTTATTAATTGAAGAATATAAACAAACCATGCACACACAACACAAGTATTTTTACTTGGTTTATCCAAATTGTTATGACCCAACCCACCAGGGCCCACCTAGTTGTTGGTAAGATTAGTGTGACAACACCAAGAACACCTCCAATAGGATAGGGGATAGAGAAAAGTGACAAGTAGGTATAAAATATATATGATAGGCCTTATACTAACGTACTTGTACACACACACACACATCCAATACCCATACAATGTTGAAATGTAAATAAAACTGACACCAATGCATGCATACATATAAATACCACAATCAGAGTATGAGAATTATATTGTTAAGTAAAAAGGGGAAAATAAAAGTCTTCCAAAATATTAAAAGAATTTCAACCTTTTAGAGGGATGGGACTACAATCAAATGAAACACCTGGTACAAAACACGATCTTTCTAGCCTAATATAATCTCTATTTTCTCCTAGTCCACCAAGGACCCCATCAAATGACCTGTCATCTATATAATACATGACATGTATGGGTAGATCCCATGAAGATTTGAGTATAACAATACCCAGTAGGACACTTTGAAATAACTAAAAGTAAAACATCAAAGAGTAGTCAGTACATCATAAGGGAATGTTAACCAGAATATGAATCATATAATAATAACACTCGGATATGCTCATGGTAGACACTAATTATCAAGTTAAATTCATAACTACACTGCCGGCCTATGATTCTTGCTCGAGAGTTCACAGTAACACTCATATGAGATAAATTACTCCATGAGTCTGATAGCACTGATGGTGTGCTTATGATATTTCATGATCGTTAGGTCTGTCCATGAGGAATTACATCCTAGAACATAGAAGAGATCAATACATAGATAGGGGATCATACCCAGTGTAAAGACCCGGAATTTTCCATGTAATGTTTTTTAATTATATGGAAATATTAAGAGTCTTCGAAAATTGACAACGCATGATTCTGAGGCCTGGTGTGCTCGGAATGAATTTCTGAAGTTTTTTTAGGTACATTAAGTAAACACACAAGTGAAATTTTGTAACTTTTGAACCGGTGCTCGGAATTGAAATCCGAGGACACTGTTGAACTCACAACACCGATATTCGCTTAAGGAGACCTTCACCTCAACCACAATAGGTCGAGGGTGGAAGTTAGTTTTTCGGATTTTTGTGGGAGAGTTAAAAAAAATAATAAAATAAAACAATCAAATTTTATTTTATTTATTTATTTGAAACATACCAATTGAATTATTGGTGGTGGGGACCACCCGAACTCTTCCTTTAATGTGGGGAGGGGGGTAACTATTGAGTTTACCCCAATTGATGTGCCAACTTTTAATTAATCATGTAATTAATTCTTGAACTTAATTAAGTGGATCCTCACCTCTTGGTTGGGGATTGTTGGCAAGAAGATAACTTAGGGGAGAACCTTTGGAGAAAGATACTCCAACGAAGAACGAACCACCGATGAGGACGATGCTCAATCTCAGATCGAGATCGTGTTGTGGGAATAACATACATCGACATCTTCAACATTTACATCTCCTTCCTCATTCCATCTCCAATGAACAATCAAGGTAGATAATTGTTTATAAATTTTCGTCATGGATTTCACGTTGTTTCCATCCTCATGAACCGCCTGCTATCGGTCTAACACGGAGGGTGCAGTACAAACAAACACGGCCCGATCCCTCTGCAATTCTTTGTGATTTGACGTGTTCTTCGCGGGTGAAGTGATGGGTTGAGCGGAACCTAAGCACGACATTGGCGACCGATGCCGGAAGGGCACAAGGCGGCGGCCGAAACACTGGCCGACTATGATGGAGGTGGTAGCACAACCACACTGCTGAAGAAGGCTGCGGCCGGTGGCCGCGGCGGTGGGAGGACGGTGGCCGACACGTCCGTCGACCGTGTGAAGGCGGGGCGGCGTGCATCCGCACTGCCAGTAGAGGAGAAGGCCACGACTCATCGGCCGCGACGGCGCACTGAGGCAGATAGAGGGAGGGCCAACCATTTCGGTCAGCCGCGTCGCACCGAGAGGGAATACTCCGGAGGGTCCTGCGCACCAGCCGAACGGTCCGTTGGACCATTCGGGAAAACTGGGAGGGGTGGGGGGGCTCCCCCTCAGGTGTCAACTAGGGTAGATCCCACCACAGCGGGCCACCCGACCGTGGGCCGCACCACAACGGGCTGCGCCGCGCCCAGTGCAGGCCAGGTCATGCCCAGCGGGCTGGGCTGGACTTGGACCAGGTCAGGTCAACCCAAACTAGGATGGGTTGGCCCAGGCTGGGTTAGGCTGGGTGGGTCCGACCGGGTCAGACCGGACCCGGACCCATCTGGACCCAGATACGCCTTTGTGACCATATCTTGAGAACCGAGCGTCCGTTTGACGAACCATCTGCAACACCAGAATCCTTGGATCGAAACCATCCTTTTGGTATACTCCACTTGAGTTTTGGATAATGTTGGATTACAACTAGGTTGGATCGAACCTGAATCCAGTCGGGCCCTCGGAACGAAAACACTAATAACATACATACCGGGCGTCCGATTGACGTGCCGTCAGTCGCGTTGGGTCCCTTTTGACATGACGGATCTTTGGGATGCTTTTTAGTGTGACTTTGTGGTAGTTAAAGTAACGACCGATGGATTAAGGATCAGAACTTCCTAAAATCAAGCATACCAATCCTATGTGAGCCATCTCCAGATCCTGTGTGGGTCATCTTCAGATCCTTTGTGGGTCATATTCAATCCTATGTGGGTCAACAGTAGATATTCTCAATGAAGTAAGATGACCTATCAATACAGCTAATCATCTATACTTCCGTTCTTAAGTTATACCTGGTGTGAGCTGAGTCTTTACCTTTGTGGTACACTTCTGTGTGGTGATACCTTTGTGGTATTCTTCTATGTGGCGTTACCTTTGTGGTACTTACCTTTGGGGTGATACCTGTGTGGTATTCTTTTGTGAGGCATTACCTTTGTGGTACTTACCTTTTTGGTGTTACCTTCGTGGTATTATTTCCTTCGTGGAACAGTTGAGCTTTTGGCTAAGGATTTGGGCCTTGTGTTTCCTCATGAATGAGATGGGTGCACTTGATAACTTAGGTATATGTATGGGAATATACCTAAGTAGGGTTGAATGTTTTATTCATGCTTTGTGGTTTATCCTTTGTGGATTTTGATATACCTTCAGGGGTCTCGGGGTCCCTACTGAGTATTGTTATACACACCCTTGCATGGTCTACGCCTTCACCTTGTTGCGTTTTGTTCAGATGATGGACAACGCTGATTGAGGACGAGGGTACCAAGACTGTGCTTGTATCTTGTTGTGTGCTTGGTTGTGTGAGTTTATAGGTTATAAAGGCAATGCCTTCCCAGTTTTAAGGATATGCCTTTCCGGTGCTAGTCGCCAGCCCCTGGCCTATGGAAGGTGGGCTTGGGGTAGTCACGACATGGGCCCTGGGGGATAAGTTGTGAAAAATTGGTATCAGAGGAGTCAGTTTTACCGGAGAACTTAGACTTTGATATTTTAATCGGCAATAATGTTAAGTTTTATGAGTGTGGTTATCAGTTTGGGGAATCCAGTGTTGGTGCGGCGGCCGATGTATCCATACACTAGGACCCTGACTTTTGATTTCCGACTCAGTACATGAAAACACTGATTGTGTGTGTGTTTTTGGAAATGTTTTCTTTGTGATATCTTGAGTCAGCTCACCAGGTATAAAATAATGACCGTGGCACACCTGTTTCTTTTCCGGATTCCTCCACGTAGCCATCCATCCAGGGTTCTAGGTAGAGTACACGATGATAGCCCACTGAGTGACGAGGCTTCGGTGCAGGGCCCCCTTTTGGTAGTTGTACCATTGGGTGGTGTACTGGCAGCACCACTACCCAGCTGATGCCACCATCCCCAGCAGCAGAGGGTGCACGCCACTTGAGTGCGCTGCATGAGTTTCAGCGGTAGAGGCCACCGAGGTTTTGGGGAGATACTGATCCACAGGTGGCTGAGGACTGGCTGGAGGCTGTGGTTAGCATTTTTCTACTGGTAGGGACACCGGCTGATCTCATGGTGATCCTTGCTGCTAGTCTTCTTTAGGAAGCATAATGTAGATGGTGTATCTTGATACTCTAGGTTCACGATGAGGTGACTCTATTCTGGATGGACTTTGAGATCCTTTTCAGAGTAGAGTTCATCCCAACGACTTTTCACTCAGTGTGTATACAAGAGATTCTCCACTTACAGAAGGGTAGCATGACTGTGGATCATTATTCAGCGAGGTTCACCAAAATCTCATGATACTCCATAAACATGGTGCAAGACCCTTTCTTCAGGGCCCAGACCTTCGATCAGGGGATCAGACAGGAGATTAGAGCTTTGATGATTTCTCTCAGCATCCCGACGTATGCAAGGGTGTTAGAGCGAGCACTCTTAGTGGAGATCTTCCTTGATGAGCAGTCACCAGTAGCGAGACCCACCACCAGACATTACGTAGTAGAGTCATATGTAGTTGGAAGCAGATAGATGACACAGAGGTCCAAGAGGACTAGACCTATAGGTGGATGACCGTAGGATACAGGGTTGGTTGTGTGAGGCTCTCAAGATAGAGCATGATAGGTGAGGAGTAGGCAATGTTACTCATGTGGCGGGCATGGTCACATGGCTCGTGACTTCACGAACTATCATACGGACGACCAGAAGACAATAGAAGGACCACCTGGGAAGAGGTGAAGATTCGATCAAGGAGGTCTGCAGGCAGGAGGCAGACGTGGTAGAGGAGCTGGCCGTGTAGCAGGCGGTGGGCAGCGATTCGAGGTTCTACTGCCACCACCTCCAGGTGGTCTACCCTAACCACAAGGAGTAGGTGGAAAGGGACGAGCTCAAATCCAGGCAGCTGAGGTCTACAACCACGGTGCTCTGGAGATTATTATAGGTACGATCTGTGTCTACTTCACCTTAGCTACTGTACTTATAGACACGGGTTCCAGTCACTCTTTTATTGCCATGACCCACGTTCGGAGCTCGGGGATTCTGGTGGAGCTGTTTGGCTTGATCCTTACGGCTAGAGACTCATACGAGAGCAGATTTGAAGATTACACACTGATTTCAACAGTGTGAGCTTACTCTAGGAGGCGAGAGATTCAGCTGGGATCTTCTAGTAGTGGCGTCGAGGCCTTACGACGTCATCTTGGGTATGGATTGGTTATCTACAGTCCATGCTCAGATCGATTGTATTAGGCGCAAAGTGTGGTGTGTCTGCGAGGATTGGACCAAGTTTTCTTTCACCGGTGAGAAGGAAACCTTTGCATCACATGATGAACTTACCCGGAGGAGGGTACAACCGATCACACATCAGTTGGATAGCCTAACCCTTGGAGTAGTTGATGATGAGAGTCTGAACTATCCTATAGTGGTGGACCAGTATGCTGATGTTTTCCCTGATGATGTTCCGGGTCTTACTCCTTATGGAGAGGTGGAATTTTACATCGACTTTTACCCCGGTACGACACCGATATCTACACCAGCATATTGGATGGCTCCTGTGGAGCTATGAGAGATGTGAGTACAACTAGAGGACTTGTAGAGTAAGGGGTTCATTTGGCCTAGTATTTCTTCTTGGAAAGCCCTGATTTTTTTCTCCAAGAAGGGGGATGGGAGTTTAAGACCCTGTTTGGACTATCGGTTCCTGAACTAGGTGACCATGAAGAACAAGTACCCACTCTCGAGGATTGATGATATTTTTGATCACTTGAAGGGGGCATAATGGTTTTCAAAGATAGACCTCAGATCAAGATATCACCAGCTCAGGGTACGAGACAAGGATGTGCAGAAGATGACATTAAGATGTCGGTATGGACATTATGAGTTCTTGGTTATTCCATTCAATGTGACCAATTCCCTAGCAGTGTTCATGTGACTCATGAACAAGATCTTCTATCCATAGCTCGATCTCTTTGTAGTAGTCTTTATCGATGAAATCCTGATATTCTCAGTGACAGAGGAGGAGAATTCCTATCATCTATAGAGGCTAGAGTTGTAGTGGATCTAGTGAATATTGAGGCTGCGCTTGCTTGGGAGCCACCTAGGAGTGTGACAGAGGTGTGGAGTTTCCTGGGTTTGGCCGGTTACTACCGGAGGTTTGTGCCTGACTTTTCCAGAGTTGTGGTACCCTTATCAGTTTTGATAAATAAGGGGCATCCCTTTATAGGGTCAGAGAGATGCCAATAGAGTTTCTAGAAGATGAGGCAGAGACTGATGAGTGAAATAACCACAAGCCATTACAGCCCTCTACACACATATATGGGTAAAACTAACCACTGTGCCTACCAGCACAAAGATCTACCAAGAGAAGAGAGCGGGGCCAAAAGGGGTAGTCATCCATTCAACCTCCCATCAGAATGTTGGGGAAAACACCCCCCCAGGGCTCAGAATCCCAGGGGTGTCAGTTGCCCTTACCGACAGGGTGGAGTAGCGTATAGAAACACAAAAAGTACAGAATATATATAACTCACAACCACACTATGGGAATTACCTAGTCATAGGCACAACTGCAGCTAACGTCTCTCAGACCCCAGGCTGCTACTTCTAAGACTAGGTATCCTATAAGCACACAACCATTTGAAGAGATTTATTAGATTACTCCATTCTCATTTTATCAGTTCCACTGTACGTTAATTAATTCTTTAAACATTAATTAACCATGAGCAATTTACCACATTAAACTAAATTGGCATCACATTCAAAAACTGCTCCTTTTTAGGATTCACATCACTATTAAATTCCAGTTTCTCAATCCCCGTGGATTATCACCATCTAAACAAACTTTCATTATGGAATTACATTCCCCATATTCCCAGGCATTCTAGAAAAGCATCATATGCTACTAAACACAAAGGGATCAACACGGTGAGTAGATATAGTACCCGTCGAGTCTTTTCCGCCTATAGAAAGAGCATAGACCCATCCTTCATCGAGAGGCTAAACACGGAAAGCACGTGGCATACCCCGCGTGTCTTCGCCTCCTTCGGAAAGAGGGTAAGCAAAACCAACTGCCTTGAGTAGTGGGGAAAAGTAAAGCAGATAAACAACCAAACCAAACCACCAACATCAAACCATCACATTCATCTCATACCATCATCCTTGGTGTCCTCCCCGACACCCACATGCATAAACCGATGCATCTCACCACACTATGCGTCATCCGCTGCCACAACCACAAGTCCGCATGCCTCCACATATCACAAGATCCATCCACGCTCACATCAAATCACAAGCAGCAGGAAATCAAAGATCACAAAATGGGCTCTCGGCCCTTTAACAAGGCATTCAGCCTTCATACAAGACGAGCACTCAGATCTCCAAACCACAAGGCATTCAGCCTTACAAGCAAGTGGGTAACTCAGAACCCTTTTGAAATTATCGAACTAATAGTTCTTTAATCCATCTAGAATTAACATATTCATTAACATGCCTCTTTATCTTTAGCCAATTATTTAACAAATAATTTCGGCTTTACGTTCTTTATCAATTTCCTTCATGAACGAGCAATTAATTAAAGAAAATCATAGATATCACTCTATCTAGGAAAACATGAGGCAAACCGTTATCACGGTACAAAGAAACAACATGCTATCAACCAATTCTTTTAATCCAGTTCAAGTATTTAATTAGGTCAATTTCATTGTGATCCAAAGGGTTAAATCATGCTAATTCTACAGTTGCACATAAACAATTAGAGAAGCCATGAATCCCCTACCTCGAAGAGTTCTTGACGTCCTTTATCCACACAACGGGTCATAGTCCTCTTCTCCTCACGACAACTGCATCCACCAGAGGATGCCACGGTACGACAGTACCAACCAACCCCAAGAAAACTCATTAGAACCATGGAGATTACATGCTAATATGGAAGGAAGAACAAGAGAAGGTGATCCCCGAAGGAATGATGATAAAACATACCTTATATGGAAGAACAATCGACACAACTTGGTTGCATCAAACAGAGCGGAACTGATCCGAGTAACGTTTGATTGTGAAACTCCTACGGGAATGATTGCAAGGTTCTAGCGTCTCGTAGATGAGAACCAGGAGGAAGAAAAACGAAGAATGATATCTCGTTCCCTTTAAAAAAATAAATTAGAGAGGTGACGGTTTAAGATCCGATTTATTCTCCATTAAAAACGGATCGCATTAACCCACGCGGTTTGACCAAGTAAAAACATCCCGGCCTTAGGAATAATTAATATAGAATTTATGGCCTTTGAATCGGCCTTAAAGTCCTTAAAATAAGGTTTTAAAAGTATTTTACGTCAAAGAAAACGTCAAATTTGCGAAGCTAGAAACACTGTTCACATACTCAAAATTTGGCAAAGTATGGAATCGGTTGCTCTCATGAAGTCTGGAAACACTGTTCATTTGTGAAATTTGGCAAAGTATGGAATTGGTAGCTCTTAGGATTCTGGAAAAACTGTACAAGTCCACCGATAGAACCTCACCGATAGAAACATTGTTCAAGTCTACCGATAGAAGTCCACCGATAGAACCTCACCGATAGAAACACTATTCAAGTCTACCGATAGAAGTCCACCGATAGAACCTCACCGATAGAAACATTGTTCAAGTCTACCGATAGAAGTCCACTGATAGAACCTCACCAATAGAAACATTGTTCAAGTCTACCGATAGAAGTCCATCGATAGAACCTCACCGATAGAAACACCGTTCACTGAACCTCACCGATAGAAACACTGTTCACCTACCGATACTGTTCATAAAACTGGAAACACTATTCCCAGAACTAGAAATTTGGCAAAGTGTTAGCTGAGCTACTGCTAGACTGCGGCTACCAGTATACCCAGCTACCGGTAGGATGCGGCTACCGGTAGACCGAGCTACTGGTAAGCGGTGGCTACCGGTAGGCAGCAGCTACAGGTAACTGGTAGGCATCAGCTACTGGTAACTGGTAGGCAGCCGCTACCGGTAGATCGAGCTACCGGTAGGCAGCAGCTACCGGTAGACCGAGCTACCAGTAGGCAGTAGCTACCGGTAGACCGAGCTACCGGTAGGCTGCAGCTGGGGGATAAGTCACTTTGACCTCCCGGAACACCTCCAACACCACATTTTCACAAAGTAATGGACCAGGGAGGTCTGGGCCATTACAAACAGGGTGTAGCAGTGGACCCGTCGAAGGTTGAAGCGGTTTTTTCTTGGGCAGCACCCAAGAACATGGAAGAAGTTCGTAGTTTTCTTGGTCTAACAGGCTATTACTGGAGGTTTCACTAGTGGAAAAATGTTTTTCCATGTCAGTTTTTTTTACATTTTGACATTGGTTTTTAACTGATGTCTATAAAGGTGACATTAAAAATTAAAGTTTCAATGTCATTTTTTATAAAACAATGTATAAATATTAATTAAAAATATGGTTATAGGCATTTTTCGACATTGGTTTTTACAAAAACTGATGTCGAAACTCATCCCTCGAGGGTCTTCAGCATCGGTTTTCATATAAAATGACGTCGAAAGTCAGGCCTTGTCAATCTTCGGTGTCAGTTTTTATAAAAATTGATGCCGAATGTTAGGATTTATCAGTCTCCGACATCAGTTTTTATAAATGACATTAAAAAGTAAAATATTGACCTTTCAACATCGGTTTTTTAGAAAACTAATGTCTAAATTCTTATTCTACATGGTTTTTAACATTGGTTTTTCATAAAAAATGATTTAAAAAGTATGTTTTCAAAAAAAATCATGTCAGTTTTGAAAAAAACTAACATTAAAACATTGAAAATCTTAATATTTGAATATATTAGGTTTCCCAGGCTTCGATTTGACTCATCATGGAGCTAAAACAGACTTAAAGATTAAAATTTATGGTCGTTGTAAGTTGTACCTCTTTAAGTTTCAATACATACAACTCACTTCAATGAAAACATGAGAAACAAGAACAAAAAATTATACACCAAATGGCCATAAAAAAATAAACTTAAAGATGCAACCTGATTTTAATTCTTTTATTGTTTTCCTTTGAATCAATTTGTTTTTTGTTGTTATTTCACTTCTTTTTAAGGAAGAACTCATGTAGTAATGAAAAAGATTATCGATGAAGAATTTTTCACCTCAACTGTTGAATATCATGTGGATGTTTTATCTTTGTATCTCGATTGGAATAATTCTTCATCATAATAATAAAAATTATCATGATTTTTAGTGATAAGGAAAAAATAATAATGAAATTAAATGATAAGAATACATACCCTGTACAAATCATCGATTGAAGAATTATTGAAATTTTTATTGTATCGAAGATTTTGAAAATGTTGAAAGAAAGAGAATGAGGATTTATATATTGTAAATGAAAATATTTATGGTGGTTATGAATTAAAATTTAGGTGGTATTTTGAAAATGGAAACGCGCATTGTGAAAAAATTAAAATACCAAACCCGTGTATTTGAAATTTACTTTTCACATCGGGTAAATATATAAGTGATGTTAAATCTATTCTAATGTTGGGGTTTTAACATTGGTTATTGCAAAAAAAGATGCCAAAAAGTGGGTTTTAATGTCGATTATTTGAAAAACTGATGCTAAAATGTAACTTTTAACATCGGTTACTGAAAAAACCGATGTTAAAATTCAAGACTTATAATGTTCAACTTACGATGTCCATAACATTTTATCCATAAGTCTCTTTTAGATCCACGACCTGTGAAATAGAATTTTGAGAAATTATCTAAAACTTGGATTTTATTTTTAACATCATTTATTGAAAAAATGATGCCAAAAAGTGACTTTTACTGTTGGTTACTGAAAAACTGATGTTAAAAATCAAGTCTTATAATGTTTAACTTATGATGTCCATAAATTTTGATTCTTAATTCCATTTTAGCTCCACGACCTATCAAATAGAAGCTTGAGAAATTATCTACAACTTGGATTTTATTTTTAACATCTTATAAATCTCTATTTTTCATTTTCATAATAAAGAACCACTTTTATGGATAAGTGGGAACCTCATAACTTCCATCATGCCAAAAACATACAAACTACGTTACACCATCCAAAACACACATTACAATATAAAAAATAGGAGGTTCCAAACCAAATTGCATATCACACATAGAAAAATTCAAAAAAAATCAAACCAACACATGTCATCATCATCATGGACTGTGAGACCCTTGAGCAGTGCACACTACACACCAGTCACCATCATTATCATCCCAACCCTATCATTGGTGAAGAACCGAGCAACATCGATGTAATCACTGAAATAATTCACAAACTTACTGGAAACATGTTCACTAGAAACTGTTGAGAAACAAACTAGCAACGAAATACCCCTTCCATCCAGGATCACCAACAGCGAGCAACGAACATGAAAAATGAAATTGATTGCGAAAAATTATCTAAAACATGGATTTGATTTTTAACATCAGTTATTTGAAAAAATGATTCCAAAAAGTGACTTTTAACATCGGTATTTAAGAACATACATTAAAATTCCAACATTAAAGGCCATTTTTCTACTACTATTTATACTCGATTTCTCTTAAGTTGCAGAACCGTTGATAACTTTGACCAGAAAAGACCAAGATTTCATATGAAGTGAACAGTGACAGGCGAAATTCAATTATCTGAAAGGGAAGTTGGTCAGTGCTATGGTTGTCAGCAGAATGGGTGATGTTTGAGGTGTTCTCTGATGCTTCTCATCTAGGATTGGAATGCATCTTGATGCAGCAGTGAGCAGTGATATCTTATGGTTCTAGGCAGTTACGCCCCCATGAGTGTAACTATGACATCCACGATCTGGAGTTGGTGGAATTTGTTTTTGTGCTGAAGTTATGGCAACATTACCTCATCAGGGAGCACTTTGTGGTATTTACAGATCACAATATCTTGAGGTATATATTTTCCCAACGAGATCTGAACTTGCAGCAGCATAGGTTGATGGAGTTTCTTTACGACTATGATTTTGAGATCTCCTACACCTTAGGAAATGGGAATTTCGTGTCTAATACTTTGAATAGGAATTCATAGAAGGAGGTTGTTCGGGAATATATGGATGCTTGGAAGACGACGGAGGAGTTGGAAGCCTTACACTTGGATGTAGGGGTGGAAGGCGGTAGAGTATATTTGTTTTATATGATATTTAGGACTTCTTTGATGCAGTAGGTGGAGGAGTCTCAGTGGGGAGACTCATAGGAAGAGTTGATGCATGATTGTGTTGGCCATGTCGATGCTTCAGAAGGATGGTCGGAGGATGGTTAGAATCAGATGTTGTTTTGTGGAAGGTTGTTTGTTCTGGTGGAGATGTGTGAGGGAGTCCTCCATGAGTTTCATAACTCACCTTTAGTAGTACAACTCTGAGTTTCTAAGATGTACCATGGCTTAAGGATGCTGTTTTGGTGGCCCGAGATGAAGTGGGTAGTAGCGGAGTTTGTGGCGAGATGCTTAGTCTTCCAGCAGGTGAAGGTTGAGCACCGTGTTCCCGGTGGTTTGTTACATCCCTTGGATATCCCTGAGTGGAAGTGGGATGAAATATCAATGGATTTCATCATAGGGTTACCCAAGACTTAGGGAGTCTATTATTTTATCAGGGTGATAGTGGGTTGGTTGAAGAAATCGGCTCACTTCTTAGCGATTAGGGAGTCGGGCGCAATGGATGCTTTGGCAGAGGTATATGGATGAGGTGGTATGGTTTCATGGAGTCCTGATATCCATTTTCTCGGAACAAGATACACATTTTACCTCGTGAGTCTAGAGGGGATTGCATCAAACTTTTGGCACCCAGTTATGCCTCAGCACTGCCTTCCACCCTCAGATAGATGGGCAGACAGAATGAACTATCCAGACATTGGAAGATATGTTGCGAGAATGCGTATTGGACTTCGGTGGATCTTGGGTACAACACCTGCCCTTGGTAGAGTTTTCTTATAATAACATCTATCACTCTTACATTATCATGGATCCATTTGAAGCTTTTTACAAGCCGTGTTGTTCACCTTTGTGTTGGACAGAGGTTGGGGAGACAACTGCTCCTGGTCTCGAGGTAGTGTAGAGCATGACGGAGAAGGTTTAGCTTATTCGAGAGAGTATGAAAGTGGCGTAGGACTGGTATAAGTCATATGATGATCACAAGAGGAGTCCCTTGGATTTTGATGTTGGGGACCATGTGTTCTTGAAGTTTTCCCCTCGACATGGGCAGTGGGGGTTTGGTAGAGGGAGCAATATTTCTCCTAGGTTCATCGAACCCTTTGAGGTGTTGAGACGAGTTAGCGAGGTGTAATACCAGTTGGCATTGCCACCATAGCTGGAGAGGATCCATGATGTATTTCACGTATCTCAGATCCATAGATATATTCACGATGACTCCCATGTCATCAACTGGGGAGATTTGGATATCGAGGATGATGCGACATTTGTGTGACGACCGGTAGAGATCTAGGATCGTCAAGAGAAAATGATGCATGTATGAACCATTACCTTGGTCCGTGTGTTGTGGAGGCATGGTTTCCAGGAGGAGATTACTTGGGAGTGAGAAGCACAGATGTGTGCCCAGTACCCGGAGTTGTTTTGAGCTTTGTTTTGATATATTTTTCTTAAAATGTGATTCTTGAACCATATTGTTTATGAGACGATTTTTTTCCTTGTTCTGTAATGTGTGATAAAGTCTAGACGCGTGAAGTGGGGAGGAACTGATTCTTAATAGAGATACATTAATTGTGATGTGATTAAACCTGTGTAGGTGAGACATTGCCACCTAGAGCAGATAATATCTTGACATGGAGGATGGAATTACCTAATCCACTTATTCATGTGGTTGTTGTACTTTCATAGTGTGCCTTGTGGTTTTTGTGGTTAGAATATGTTTAAGGAGGTATTCTTGTATGTGGGGGTTTCTGCTCCAACTCTCAAAAAACACAGTGTGGTTTATCGTTGAATGTTGATGTGCTTGGTTGTTAGCAGTGCTCCAAGTGTAGTGAGGTCCTTGAGAGGTATCTCATGGGGTGGTTGTTTAGACCCCTCTTTCTTCTAGGTTTGGCTTTAGATTCTCGAGGGCGAGAATCATTTGAGAGGTATCTGATGTAATGTTTTGTGTCCTCCTGGTATGTTACTTTGCAGGTTTTGGTTGTTGGGAGTGTTCGGTGGAGGCTTAGAAGGAGTTTAGAAAATTTTGGTTGTTAAAGGCTAGAAGTAGGAGGATTACACGTCATGTGACATTATTACAAGATGTGAAACTCTATTTCATGGGCTATCCTAGAAGTTTCATAGTGTGTAACATTTCAGGGTTAGAAAAATAAAATAAATCAGGAGGTGAAACATTTTTCGGTGGAAGTGGGCCTCGAGGCATTACACAACGTGAAAGGGGATTACATGTCATGTAATACCTCGATGCTATAATATTTTAAAACATTCCAACCACTCAATTTTTCACAAACCCTATGGCTGTAGTGATCTCTCTCATCCTAGGCGACCCAGCATTCCCTTCCTTGGAATTTTGGAGATCCCATCGATAGAAATCCATCACTGAGATTCTATTTTTAATCTATATTGATCTGTCTTTGATCTGAGGTATGCTCTTGCATTGTTTCAATGATTTCCTTGGGTTGATATCTCTTTTTCTCCAACTCCTCTTGTCATGTGATGGTGAATGTTCCTCCTCACTTCTAATGTGTTATTCTTCATTCATTGATTAGTGTGGTGGTGTCATTGCATGCCCAGGTGGATGTAGATCTCATAGGAAAGGAAATTGAAGGACCGTTGCATGAACTATTTCTGCACAAAGAATGTTGACACCCCTTCGAGGAAGGGAATTTCCTTCATTTCTCTTTGATTTTGCATCATGTGGGAGGGACCTACTTTTTCTTGCCTGTGGATCATGGTTTTTCAACATTAATCAAAGATAAGAATTGGGTAAATGAAATTGAAATGGGTGGAGGGTTTCAAATAGCATGTTTTATGGCTTGATGTTATTGTGATGTTGTGAATTGTATGGGCTAAACACCCTGTTGAAAATTGTGGTTGTTGGTGGCCCTTGTTTGTGCACTAGACAAGTTGCATGTTGATTGGTTCTTGATGAACATTTGTATATGGAAATTGGTGAGTCACTTACACTTGGATAATAAATGGATGCCCCAGGATTTTACAGCTTTTGTGATAACCTCTGAATTAACAAGCGAAATTAAATAAGGGGATGTCTTGCTAAATTTGAAATTGTGTTATTCTTTGGTATGTGGGGTGATGTGTTGTGTGATATAGTTGTGGTTGTGTGTGTGTGGGACATATGGGATATGAAGTGGTTATGTTGTGATGTGTGGGTTGCTTTGGTTTGTGTTGTGGTATAGTTGTGAAGTGTGGGTATGTGTTGTGGGTTATTCTGGGCGGTGTTGTGGATGAACATGAAGATGATACATCAATCTAACCATATAATGGAATCTTAGGTTGAGAGATTTATTGATTGTGGAATGGATGAGAAGCATTGAGCAGCAAGGTTGTGATCGGGTTGTGTGGTGTTGTGTTTCTGGGAGTGGTTGTGTGTGTGGATAGTTTTTGGAGGGGTGGCCTTTGAAGAAGAATGGTGATGGTTGGTATGGGTAATTTTCCCAAAGTTTATCCATGTGTGGTTTTTGCTGTGTGGTTCCTTTTTTGATGTTCTTGATAGTTTCCTGGATAGTGATGGAATAAATGAATAAATGTTTGATTAATAAAGTTTAGAATTTGGCTTGGGTTGGTTTGGTTAACAGAATGATTAAATGAATTTTTAAATAAAGAATGGAATCAGTTAAATGAATTGGTTGGGTTTGTGGCTTGTTGTGTGGTGTTGTGCATTTAGAGGTAGAAATAAATGTAACATGTGGTAAAATGGTCACTTGTTGAAAACACATAGGTTGGGATGAGTGCTTGGTATCATATATATATACATACATACATATATACATACATATGTGAATTTTCCTTGTGATTTCTATATGCACCCCACCATAGTTGAGCACTCTGTGCCGAACACCCCTATCATCATAAGGGAGGGTGTCTTTCCCAAACATATAGGTGGGAGGATGGATGGCTTGACACCCGCTCTTCCCTGCTCCCTCTTCCATGTGGTGGTAGCCTAAGATTCTTCGGGAAAGTTGTGGTTTGTGAGGCCTAGGTGTGTGCGGGCGAGTTGTGATTTCCCGAGTGTCTTCGGGATGAGATGTGTTGTGCTTTCCCAGGTGTCTTTGGGATGAGATGTGTCGTGATTTCCCAGATGTATTCGGTATGGGGTGTGGTTGTGGCCCAGGTGTGTGTGGGCGGGACGTGGTGTGGTTGTGGCCTAGGTGTTTGCGGGCAGGATGTGGAGTGGTTTTTGGCCCAGGTGTCTGCGGGCAGGATGTGATGTGGATCAGGGCCCATATAATGGGATTATATGTGTTTTATGGGGCTCAAGTGTGTGTGGGAGAGTTGTGACGTGGTTCTTTTGGAAGAGGTGGGAGCACAGGGACGTTTTCCATTAGGCAAGAGTGGTTAAACTAGTGGGAAGTGGTGCGGGGTACCCTAATCATCGATGTTCTTACTATATTACTTTACTTGACTTGTGTTACTTGGTGAGCATTCCTTGGTGAGGTTGAGGTGGCTAGTATACCTTGTTAGGTGTTGTTTGGTTCCACTGTTTTCTCATGAGAGCATTAGTATGCTCCTGTCACTTGTGCACGAGAGACTTTGGTTTTCCTACTAAGTATACTTGTATGCTCACCCTATGTATATAAACTTATTTCCAGTTTCTAGGAGGATTATATGGACTGTTCTGGACCTTACTAGCTCAGAATTTTGGACAGCAGTTGTGTCGCTGCTTAGCTTTACTTTTGGTACTTACTTTGGAGATTTATTGCATTTGTAACAGCTTTATTGTAAACATGCATGTGGGATAGATTTGAGATTTATTTATATATGTCTTGGAGTTTTTGTGAGGTTGATACATCTTATCTCTCTATATTGTTTCATATAAAAATGTAAATGCCTTCCATTTTATGAGATTGTATACCCTTGGTGCTAGTCGCCACCCCGGGGCCTACTAGAGGCGGGAATTGGGGGTCATTATCTCCCTTTCTTCATTGCTAGACCTGGAGGGGTATCTTTGGAGGGATGGGGTCATTAAATCATGATTCCAAATATAAAATCCATTTTTTAATATTCAATTCATAGAATTATCAGAATTTAATTCAAAATTAAACCCGAAAAACATGATAAAAAATAGTTTTAAAAAAATGTCTTTTAAAAATGAAAATGTTTTTATAATAAATTCAAGTATAAAATGAATTAAATGAATTATAATTAGATTAAGTTTAATCAAAATTAACTAATAAAATTTTTAAAACTAATCCAAAATAGGATTTTACTTTGTAAATACTTTAAAATAAAATACAATTTTCAATAAAAATCGGTATTTTCACTATTCATTGAAAAAAATCTATCTTTTCATAATAACCCCAAAAAATAACTCTAAGATAATTTTGACATTTTGATTTAAAAAATAATATAATTTTTTATAAAATTAAAATTATAAATGTTCCAAAAATTAATTTCCTCACATAAATCAATAAAAACCATTTTTTTGAAGAAAATGTATTTTTTGAAGAATAAAATGACTTTACTAAAAATTGAGTGATTATTTACTCAGAATTTATCAATAAATTTATATTTAGTATGAAAATTATATATTTTTAATAAATTATTAAATCTTATTCATACTTTCCAATTGAACAGTTGGGTTATAACATTCATATTTAAATAATAATACTTCATGGTTTGTTTAGGATGGGTGTTGCATGTTGTATACGCTATCGAACATAGTTTTAATTTTTTTTTAATATTGGGGTGTTACATCCCCCCCACTTTAATAAATTATTTCCCATCAATTTGAAATTGAACTCGATGATCAAAGGTTTGACATTTGAAAATACTTTGTTGAAATTCCACATCATAAAAAGGGTTAATAAAACACCCACTTGAAAAGTGAGAAATAAAAGTACAAAGGTAATACATAATAAAACATAGTAGGTTTAAAAATAGAATAAAATTAGTAAGAAGTCAAAATATATACATGGAAGAAAAGTAATGTACAGATGTCATTGATCATAATAAAGTGAATGATCATGAGAAAGTTAACGATAATAAAACTGTAAACCAAAGTGGTGAGAACAAGACCATCTATTCATTGAAAATAATAGTAATAGGATAAATTTTGTATTTCAATATCCTTTTCCTAGAGTTGATAAATTCATTTACCTTCTAGACTAAAAACATAAAGAAATATACTTACCTGACAAGTATAATTTCATCCTTTAATCAATTTCCACCACAAACTCATATTTTCTCCAAATAACGAGTGTTTAAGATAAATTTTTCCATGCCTAAAGCACTAAAATCAACTTGTAACATGTCAAAAAATCTATAAAAGTTTAATAAGTTATTCCTCATATCTTTAAACATTAACCAAAATGGTTATCCCAAGGTAAAATTATATCCAAAATGATCAAAATATCATTAATCACCTAAAAATCCCAAAATTGAAAATGATTTGATCTTATAATATGCTACCCAAAATTAACTTAAACTTTATCTATAAAGTTTTTTAGGTTTAAAAATTTCATATTAACTAGTACATTACGTAGGCCAATGGTAGGTGATGCACCCATTTTTCCCTTCAGTTGTGGGTTTAAACCTCATAGCCTTACCTAATTTGATAGGTTGTCACCTAATCTATAGGTTTCTCTTTTCTAAAACTATATTAAGATAATTCTTGTAATTTTCCCAAAAATAGGATGAACATACTAAAAAAATAACATTAATCATCAAATCACTTTTTTAACCATTATGGTTTTCTATACAATTTTTTTTTACAAAATCAAATAATCTTAATTGAATATTATTTCCTCAACATCAAAGATAAGATAAACTCTAAAAGTTTCCAATACCATTAAACTTATGTCAAAAAAATGTAAATTCATTCTTCCTAAAATAACTTTTTTTACTAAAACCCATACTAAACCCAAGGGTTATATTACCATAAATGTAGCACCCCTAGTTTTAGGTACATGACCCTTTATTCATGTATTCTGGGTCTATATAATGTTCTGGTTGATTTTTGGGAGGATTTGAGGGATTTTGTCATGTTTTGGAGGATTTTATGGAGGTGCACGCTTTGTGAATGGTTAGTATAAATCATGCACCATCTCCAGGAAACCATGTGAGGGAGAATAGTGGGCACTAAGAAGGTGCATGGTTGGCACATGGTTTGGTCAAACTATTCGAGTGCCTAGGGGAAACCATGCAACTTCAAATAGAGGGGAAATGGATGGTTGGAAAATGGTTTTTCCAATCATGTGATCCAACCGTGTGAGGGGGTGGCTTGATATAATAGCACCACATGGTTAGCGCATGGTGCACCAAACCGTGCGACGTACAGTTAGAACCCCTAAAACTATGGATGTAATCCAAATTAACCCCTAAAGCCCTCATTTTCCCCTATTTATTCTTATTCTAGAATTTTTTTTACTCCCTAGGATTGAGAGATGATTCCTTTTAATCTAGAGGTGATTATTAGGTGAATCAAAGTGAATTGGAGGTCCGGATTCGTCAATAAATCATCATTCTTGGTTGTTTTTCTTAGATCTAGTCTTCTTATCTATTCTAGAATCATATATCTAATTCACAGTGGATATATCCATGTTAATTAATGATAATATTGATGTTATATGCTTTATTTGATTGAAGGGAATAAGATTTAAGAATTTTTTTAGAGAATCATTGTTTCGTTCTTCATTTTCACCAACTGTTGAGAGGTAGGTGGCTTCTCTCTCGACTCCACTTGACTTAGAACTTGAAGGCTTAGTTTTATTTAAATGGATTAATTGAAATTTATTTCAAATCCATTTTTTATTCTTAATTTAAATATCTCTTATGTTATGGATTTGGAATTTTGTAAATTGGATGGTTTTGTAGAAAATGCTCTTCGGTAATAATTTTAAAGTGGTGAATTTTAAAATAATGGTTTTGTTTTGATGCATGGAAAAAGGTTTGTTAAAATTATTTCAATAAAATAAATGTTTAATATGTAATGTTTTTTCATGGTATTTGGCTTACATGGTTGGTGTGAGAGCATTCATATACATGACCCTGTGTAAGGGGTGTGTGTCATTAGGGCACTTGGTATTGGTAACCTTGTGAAAACTTAGTGGATCGATGAGAGACCACTCATGAGTATGGAACTATCACCTCAACATGAATTGTGTGTGTGTGTGTACATGGTAATGGTTATTCTAAATTATTGATAAAGGTTTCATGCTTGTAAATTTTTTCCTTGGAACTTTTTTACTGTTTTGATATAAACTATTTTAAACTGATTTTAAATTATTTTATATAAATGTGCTAGAAAGTTTTGTCATAGTGGCATGAGTTGGGAAGTATTTGGGGAAGTCCTACTAAGTTTAGACTCACCCCCTTCTTGGGCACTATTGTGTGTTTGTAGATGTCATCTATTGATAGATAGGTAAAGGCAAAGTATCTCATTTATTTAGCGATACTTCTTGATATCATGGTCAAAGCATGTAGAGCTCGAGCTTGGAGTGGTTTGGGTGTTGCTGGTTGATGTCACTTGAGAGTATTGAGTTTTTGTGGTCTTTTGGTTCTCTTTTTGTATGTATTTTGGTTTCAACCTATACTCTAATATGGTTTATTATGTTGGTTATGTTTTGATTTGTAATTTTTTGTTTACATATCATATAGAGGATTGGATAATTATTTTTAAGTTGGTTTGGTCATTTTTATCTTTAAAGGTAAAATCATCCCCCAAAATTTCTTGAGGCCCTTAACATTTATTGTCAGCCTTTGGTGCCTTGGGGATTTCACCTATGGCCTAGTAGCACCTCTGCCTCTTCTAAAGCCAATGAGGAGGGGTGGGATGTTACAAATGATATCATTCTTGGCCGGTCTATCTTTAATTTTAGGAAAAATGGTATCAGTATTATTTGGACCTTGAAGTTGAAAATGGTAAGTCTGTATATCTATCGGGGTGGTAGTAGGAGGATAGGACCATTAGAACTTGAAATGTATTGCATAAAAAGATGCAATTGACCTTTTTATGCCAAACTTCAAGTTTCCAGGGTGTTTGGGTAAATAACTATTTTAAGACACTTCAAGTTGAGTTGTCACCTCATCATCATGGGTTTATTAAAAGATAATTTCATAGAATTCATTAGTAGTAAAACTTCCCAATAGGAATTCATTGTTCATTTTGAGTAAATTATTTCTAAAAATGGTGGAAAAGTGTTGATTTTTGGAAAATGGTTAAAATGGTTTGATTTTGGAAGAAAATTATTGTGGTGTTTTAAAAAAATGTTTATAATGATTACGATGGTTGTATTTTAGAAACGGATGATTGTGATATGTGTTGATGTGGTAAATTGGAATTGTTAAGCCTTGAGTTGCTAGTAAGTGAGACTAAACGGAGTTTTGTTTTGGTTATAGATAATGGCACCGGGTAGACATCGTAGAAATCAACTAGAAGAGACTGATAAAAATGTGGTTGCATCTGAACCACAAGTGAACTAATAACTGGTGAAAAGTATTGTTCAGGATTTTTAAGCAGTGGACAGGAGGAATTAGCATGATGAGCCTCAGAAAGTGAACCATTCAGTTTAGTTCCAAAAGCAGAACCCACCCATTTTTCAAGGGGATTCTAAACTGAAAAAAGAAAAAGTCCAGTTGAATAGGATGAATCAAATCTTAGATTTTCTTAGGACACCGGTAGAGTTGAAGGTAAAGTTGGCAACATATATGTTGGAGGATTTAGCATGCCAATGGTGGGAATTAGCAGTTCAGGCTAAATTGGACTAAGGCATGGCATGAGAGGATTTTGAAGAATTGTTCAGCAAACAATTCTATCCTCGGATGTTTGGAATTTCTAGAACAATGGACTTCTTCAGTCTGAAGCAAGATAACCTCTTGGTAATAGAGTATACAACAAAATTTATGAATTTAGTCTGCTTTTCATCATAAGTTGATACAAGTGCGTCCTTAAAGGCACACATTTTTTATTTTTGGTTGAAACCAAAAATTCTCTAAAAGATTATTGTTATTTATATTACAAAATATACAAAGATGGTTAATAGGGTAGCAGTGGAAGAAAGATACATCTTGGGAAATAAGGTTGGAGGGAGCATGTTTATTCCAATATGAATAGGTGGGAACTCCAATAATGGGAATAGTAAGAGAGGCACCTATTTCCAAAGTGGTGGGACACCTCAGAATCAGTCTATGGGACCAGTAATCATTCCTCCTAAACCAAAGAGTAATTTGGGATATTTTCAATGTGGTTCTTTTGACCATATGATGTGAGATTGTATGACACCACCTAGATCTTGTCATAATTGAAACCGGATGGGACATCTCATCACTATTGTTGCAGTGCTCCAAGGTTAGGTGCTAGGGACACATCTCATGCTTCTCAGGAATCATATAATTTAATTGGACAAGCTCAGCAGAATAATTATCGTCATCAAAACCGAGAGATCCAAGGTGATTATAAGAACATTTTGACTCCTCAACCTATACAATCTCAACAATGTAATAAAGAACAAAGTGTAGTGAGTGAGAAATTGTATAGAGCTAAGAAAGTAATCATGGGTGGTCAATCAAGTCCTTCAATAGTGATAAGTATGATTATTTTGAATTCTACCCTCATGAAAGCCTTGTTTGATACATGTGCATCACACTCTTTTATTACTTATCATGTTTCTGATCTAATGAATTTTCATGTTGAGATGATGTCTTCTATTTTGAAACTCCAAACACCTTTGGGACAATGAGAGTTTAGATCTTTGAAATGTGCATCGTGTTAGATAACAATCGATGTGACTAAGTTGGTATGGTATTTCTCTATGCTTGATATGGATGTGTATGACCTCATTATGGGAATGGATTGGCTATCAAACTTTGAGTCCCATATCGATTGTTATGCACGATAGGTGAGTTTCAAATATTTTATGGGGTTAGTCATCTCTTTAAAGGAGATTTAATAGTGGATGTGAGTGAAGAAAGACCCTTGGTACTGGTGGTTGGAATTATCTATTACTGGTTGACAAAAACTACCTTGGAATCAGTAGATGAGATTGAGAATAGACATTTTACGACCAGAGTGGACCAGTTCATTGATGTTTTTTTTGATAATTTCTTAGGGTTGCCACCTAAAAGAGAAGTGGAGTTTATGATTGATCTCCTACTGGGGACTAATTTGATTTCCCTTCTGTCTTAACAGATGGCACCAAAAGAATTAATGGAATGGAAGGTCCATCTTAAAAAGTTGTAAAGTAAAGGGTTCATTCGACCAAGCATGGCTCTGTGGGAAGCACCATCCTATTTGTAAAGAAGGTGGAAAAAACGCTTAGAATTTGTGTATATTATCATAATTTTAATTGATCTACAATAAAGAATCGATATCATATTCCTCGAATTGATGATTTGTTTGATCAATTGAGGGGTTCCCGGTTGTTCTCTAAAATTGATTTACATTCAAGATATCACCAACTATGTTTTTGAAAGGAGGATATTCTAAAAACATCTTTCAAAAGTAGATATTTCCATTATAAATATGTGGTTATACCTTTTGGTCTTAAAAATTCACCAACAGTCTTTATGGCATTAACGAATTGAATCTTTAATATGTATCTAGATTCATTTGTGTTAGTGTTTATTGATGATATACAATTGTAATCTAGAACCAAATTTGATCATGAGAAACACTTGTCTATAGTGTTGGGAATCTTGCAGGAGCATCACTCATATGTTAAGTTATCAAAGTATGATTTCTAGATACAAGAAGTGTAGTTTCTGTAGCAATTTCATTTCTAAAAAAGGATTTTCTATGGATCCTAAAAAGACATAATCTATTATCTCTTGGTAACCACTGACGAATGTTTTTGAGATACGTAGTTTCCTTAGATTAATAGGATAATATAGACATTTTGTACATTATTTTTCACATTTATCATCACCTATGATATATTTTATGAGGGAAGGCATTTATTTCCAATGTAATAAGGAATGTCATCCTTTTAATATCATAAGGTTATAATTACATCATCACTTATCTCCATGCTGTCAGAGTCAGGTTAGGGCTATATAGTCTACTATGATGCATCAGGATATGGGTTGGGATGTGTTCTCGTGAAAGGAGATCATATTGTTGCTTTTGGATCTCTATAGTTATGGTTTCATGAGAATAACTACTCAATGCATGATTTGGATTTGGTCGTTGTAGTGCATTCCTTGAAGACTTGGCGTTACTATCTTTTTGGTGAGAAATTTTCTATGTATACGGATCATAAAACCTTGAAGCACATTTTCTCACAAAGATATTTGAACTTAAGGAAAATAATATGGATGGAATATCTTCAAATGTTTGATTTCGACTTGATTTATACACTAGGGAAAGGGAATTATGTAGCAGATGCCTTGAGTAGGAAGTCATATGCTTAGTTGGATAAAGAGGCTTTAGATCAGTGGAAGCTTATGTCAGTCGTAGCTGATATGCATCTAGATTATGTGGAGCAAGGTAATGCTATAGTTTTCTTTACAATTTATATTGTTCCTGATTTGGTTGAGCATGTTAGAGATTCTCAAACATCTGATCCAGACTGTTTGTCTATTAGGTAAAAACTCAATGGTGGGGAGACCATTAGGGGTTGTACACTGAATGGGATATCACTAATATGTTATAGAGATCAGATTGTGGTACCATTGACTCATTAGGAACAAGTTTAAAATGTCTACCACTATTCAAGATGGGTTGTTCATCCTAGAATTCATAAGATGTATAAATCACTAAAAGAACAGTTTTGGTGGGTTGGAATAAAGAGGAAAGTGACATAGTTTGTCTTAATATGTCTCACCTATCAGCAGGTCAAGGCATAACATCAATGATCAGTATGTATGTTGAAGTCTTTACCAATTCTCATGTGTAAATGGGAGTAGATAGCTATGGATTTTGTAATAGGTCTACCAACAATGGTTAGGAAACACAGTTCTATATGGATAATTGTGGATCAACTCATGAAGTTGGCTCATGTTATCCCTATTAGTGAATCTCATATGGTGGAAAAATTGTCCAAAATCAATATATGAGAAGTTATAAAGAGGAACGGGGTTCTAGTATTGATTTTATTTAACTGATACCCAAGGTTTATGTCTCATTTATTGTAATTCCTTACAACAATCCCTTGTAAACCAATTGACCTTGATCGTAGCTTATCATCCTCAAATGGATAGACAATCTGAAAGGACAATCCAAATGTTAGAGGACATTATGAAAGGACAATCCAAATGTTCTAGTACATTCTTAGGTCTTGTGTAATGGATTTTGGTGGATCATGGGATGATAACATACCTTTATTGGAGTTTCATACAATAATAATTATTGGGCCTTAATAAATATGGATCCTTTTTAAGCATTGTATAGGTGTCCTTATCGTTCTCCACTTTGTTGGGTAGAAACATGTGAGACTTCACTAATTGGACCAAGACATGTGAAAGAGACAATAGAGAAAATTTAGTTGATTAGAAAGAGGATGAAGATGGCTCAGAGTCATCAGAAATTGTATGAGGATCACCATTGACGATTGTTGTCCTTTGAGGTGGGTGATCATGTCTTCTTGAGAATTTCTCCGAGACTTGGGCATCATCATTTTGGTAAGAAGGAAAAGTTTTCCCCCTGATACATAGACCCTTTTTAGATACTTGAATGAGTTTTTGAGGTGGCATGCGGGTTGGATTTTCCACCAAGGTTTAGTTCAGTGCACAATGTGTTTCATGTATCTCAGTTAAAGAAGTACCAACTCGATCCTGGCAATGTGATTTGATGAGATCACATTGACCTAGATCCGGATTCTACATTGATTCATGTTCTAATACATATTTCGGATAGTCAATAGAATATTTTACATGGTAAAATCATTGGTCTAGTATGGGTTTTATGGAAACATGGTTAGATTCAAGAAGAAATGTGGGAGCGTGAAAAGGGAGTGATGGAACAATAGCCCAAACTCTTTCAGGACAACACTAGTTTTCTACTTTTTAAGGAAGGAAAGACCAATGGTGGGGAGAATTTATCACCCATATTTTTAGGTACATGGCCCTTTATTCATGTATTCTGAGTTTATATAATGTTCGTGTTGAGTTTCATAAGGTTTTGAGGGGTTTTGGCATGTTTTTGTTGGATTTTATGAAGGTGCATGGGTTGTGAATGATTAGTAGAAACCATGCACCATCTCCAAGAAACTGTGTAAGGTATAACATTGGGCACTAGTTAGGTGCATGGTTAGTGCATAGTTTGCCCAAACCGTGAGAGTGCCTAGGGGAAACCGTGAAACTCCAAACAGAGGGAAAATGCATGGTTGATGCATGGTTTGTTTAATTGTGAAAACCAACTATGTGAGGGGATAGCTTCAAACAGTATTATCACATGGTTGGTGTATTATTTTCCTAACTGTGCAGCCTAACCATGTGGTGTATAGTTGGCACCCCTAAAATTGTGGATCTAATTTGAATTAACCCCTAAATACCTCACTTTTTCCCTAATTCTTCTTATTCTTGAATTCATTTTTCTCCCTAGTCTTGAGAGATGATTCCTTTTGATCTAAAGGCGATTCTTAGGTGAATCAAAGTGCGTTGGAGTCTCGGATTCATTAGTAAGTCGCCGTTCTTGGTTATTCTTCTTATATTTAGTCTTCTTCTCTCTTTCAGAGTAATAGATCTAATACGTGGTGGATATATCCATGTTCTTTAATGATGATCTTGATATGATATGCTTGATTTTATTGAAGTGAATAATATCAAGGATGATTTTTAGAGATTCATTTTGTTGTTCATTGTTTTCTCCAACCATTTAGAGGTAGGTGGCTTCTCTCTTAACTCCACTTAACTTAGAACTTTAAGGGTTAGTTTTATTTAAATTAATTTCCTGAAATTGCTATGAAATATGTGTGTGATTATTAATATAAACCTTTCTTGGGGGTTATGGCTTTGGAATTGTGGAAATTGGATGGTTTTGTGGAAAATGATCTTTGATAATAATTTTAAAATAGTGATTTTTAAAATTATGGTTTTGTTTTGAAGCATTTAAAAGGTTTGTTGAAATGCTTTCAATACAAGAAATGTTTTATGTGGAATGGTTTGGCATGGGATTTGGTATACATGGTTGGTGTGAGTGCATTCATAGATGTAAGCTTGTGTAAGGGGTCGGCGCCATTGGGGAACCTAGTATTGGTCACCTTATGAAGATTTTTTGGATCAAAGAGAGACCACTCGTGAGTATGGAACTGTCACTTGGGAATTCATTTGTTGTGTGTGTGTGTGTGGATACATGGTAATGGGTATTCCAAATTATTGAGAAGGGTTTCATGCTTGTAAATGTTTTCCTTGAAACTTGTTTATTGTTTTGATATAAAATATTTTAAACTACTTTTAAAATGTTTTAAATAAATGTTATAACAAGTTTTATCCTAGTGGTGTGAGTTGGGAAGTATTTTGGTAAATCCTACTAAGTTTAGAATCACCCCTACTTGGGCACTGTTGTACATTTTCATATGTCATTTATCAAGACATAGGTAAAGGCAAGGTATCTCATTTCTTTAGTGATGCTTCTTGATACTGTGGTTGAGGCATGTGGTGATAGATCTTGCAGCATTTTGGTTGTTTTTGGTTGATGTCACTTGGGATTCTTGAGTTTTTGTGATCTTTTGGTTCTCTTTGAGTGTGTCTTTTGGTTCTTTTTGAGTATGTCTTTTGGTTTCTGATTGTACTTTGATACGGTTTATTGTTTTGGTTATGTTTTGAGTTTTACTTTGTTTTCCATGAATCATATAGAGGATTGGATGTTTATTGTTAAGTTGGTTTGGTTATTTTTTTCTTTAAAGGATAAATCATCCCCCAAATGTTCTTGAGGCCCTTGGAATTGATTACCAACCTTTGGTGTCTTGGTTCGTCATACACATGAATGATGGATTTGTTTCCCATTTGATGGAATAGAAGATAGATATAGGTTATTATACTAACATAATAACATCTCAATATATAGGAAATACTAATTATAATATATCATCATATTTTAATAAGATTTGAAGGAGGTGGAAGAAGAAATAAAACTAAAACATTCGATTAAAGGCTATACCTCTTCTTCGAATAACTTCTTTTGCTTTAAACCTTAAACCATCTAAGGTTGGTATTCTACCCAAACTAAAGCCTCTAGAATGTGGGGAGGGACGTTAGGAAGAGATTTTTTCAGGGATTGGTTTAACTAAAAGGATTTTGAATTGTGAAGAAAAGAGGATATTGAGTGTCCTTTTATAAGAGAGGGGAGAGACATTATTAGAATTTCTCAAGGTATTAAATTAATATAAATTAATTTTCCTATAAAAAAGGATCCAAAAATGATATAATTTGAATATAGGATGAGTATGGGTCTAAGTACTATCATAAAATAATTTTTTTTACATATTTATGTTAGGTTTTTATCTGTATCTCTTTTTTTAACTCACTTTAACCCTTTTTGACAATTACCGTGATAACAAAGTTTTTACTCTTTAAGGGTCAATATAGTTACTATAAAATAAAAATTGACATCTAAATAGACCATGGTTGATATTTTAAACCATATACTAATAACTTGGATAAATATATGATTTTTATCAATTTTAAATCATTTAATAAAATATTATTTATTCTAAAATATCATTAATGTCAATTTTGGAACTATTTATTTAATTTGACTTCAAAAACACCAAGAAAAAGATGGAATTCAAATATAATCCTTTAAAAAATTATTAATCAGTTATTTTTATCTAAAAAAATCATGGAATACAACAATTCTTTCAATTTATATTACTTTTAATTTTTTAAAATATTTTATTTTATTTTTCTATTAATTTAATTAATATCGTGTCAGCATTGCATAAGTATTTAAGGTAATTATCTCTTCACTAAAAATTAAAAATAAATCACCATGGTAAAAATAAATAATTTATCTTTCAAATGAATATTTATAACTGATAATGAATTTTTTTTATTCCTATTTCAAAGATTTAGAGATAATAAAACAAAGAGAATAACATTTTTGACTTTTCTTTACATAAAATATTATAAAGATAAAAATCATGGTCAAATGACAACAAAAGGTTATATATTCAAACATTAAATACTTATGTACTAAATATATTCATCCGATAAAACTAAGGTAAGTGTTATAGTTTTTTTAGTCATTATACGATTATTTTTACCCTTAATTAAATCATTTTACCTCCACTATGGTGACAATTATTTACTATGATTATTATTCATATTGATCAAAAGTAAAAGGGAACTATTTACTAAATTTGGACCTTATGATTCAAAATATAGAATCCATTTTTTAATATTCAATTCACAGAAGTGAAAGAATATAATTTAAAATTAAACCCGCAAAATGTGATGAAAAACAATTTTTCAGAAAAATATCCTTTTAAATATGAAAATGTTTTTATACTAAATTCAAGTATAAAATTCATTACAAGAATTATAATTGAATTATGTTTAATAAAAAATAACTAATTAAATTTTAAAACTAATCTAAAATATAATTTTACTTTGTAACTACTTTAAAAGAAAATATATTTTTCAATAAAAATCAGTATTTTTCACTATTCATTTAAAAAATATACATATATTCTGAAAAATCCCAAAAAAAATCTTTCCAAGAGAATTTTGATATATTGATTTCAAAAATGGTATATTTTTCATCAAATTAAAATTCTAAGAGTTTCAAAATTTAATTTCCTCACAAAAAGCAATAAAAACCATTTTTTGAAGAAAACATATTTTTTGAAGAATAAAATGACTTTACTAAAAATTGAGTGGTTATTTACTTTGAATTTATCAATAAATTTATATTGAGTATGACTTATATATATTTTTAATAAATTAGTTAATTCTATTCACACTCGATAATTTAATGATTGTGTTATAACTGTCATATTTAAACAATAGTATTGCATATTTCGTTTAGGCTCGGTGTTGTGTGTTGTATGTGTTATCGAACATAAATTTTTTTTTTAAAAATCTCGAGTGTTACAAAGGTTGTGTGCGACGACAAACCCTAGCTCTATTCATCAGGGGTTATCGACGATCTTGGATCTACCGTGGGATGCGTCCAAGAGCTTGATGCAGAAATTGTATGGTCCAAAAGTGAAAAAACCTTTGACCAGCAGTAGGGGTAAGTAATGGGTGGTGGTGAAGATTATTCTTTGCATAAAAGGCTGGCAGTTTTTCCAAGATCTCTCATTCTCGGGAGCCCTCGGTCAGATCTACGGTGGCAACGACCTTCATTTGGGCGACTGACTCAGCCCATGTCTCCTCTGATCTATGGTCATCGGGCACAAAGATGGTGTGAAGGCAGAAACAGGGGTTGGGTGGCATTAGTTCTATGGGTGAGAGGTGCTAGAGTGGAACCGTCGGTCGCGAGGCTTGTGCGACTCTTCGGCTCGACATATGTTCGATCCTCTTCAGACCTGACCTCTTCTGACGCCAGGTGCGAGATTGGTGTTCGGTGAGGCATGGGTTACGCTCTGATCGGCGTAAGGCAACCAATCGTTTGGCATTCAACGTCAGTTGGGGACGTTCGACATAGACACATTGTCCATCAGAGGCACAAACTAGGCCGATGGTGGCGACCATCAGGACGGACGACGACGACTGTGCGAAGTCGAACAATAGAGGATCGGTGGGGGGTTCCCTTACCTAGAACGTCTTTTGGGCCCATGAGACTTATTCTATTTTTGTTTCTTAGGGATTGCGGGCTATTTGGGCCTACGCGTCTTCTCTCTTTGGGGCTTTTTACCTCTAGGCCTTCAGCCTTTGTTTTGTTTGTTCTTGGGCATTCAGGTTGTGTTGCTTTTGAGTTGTTTTCCATGTAATGAGTTCCCTCTTAGTCTAAAAGAGGTTTCCTTTTTTATTTTCTTAATAAGGGGCTTGACCCAACCTGTTTTAACAAAATAGTTATTAATTAATTAATAATTAAATAACAATTATTTTTCATAAATATAAACTAAATAATAATTTTAAATATTTATTATCAATTTTTTATTAATAATTAATAATAATTATTAATTAATTAGTAACTAAATAATTAATTAATAAGTAATAACTTTATAATTATTATTACTCTCCACTACCGAACTCCCATCACATGCTCGGATGATGACACCTGGGTTTTTTTTCCACACGTCGCGATCGGGTAAAGGAATGGAGTGAAGGGTATATTGGTCTTATAGAAAAAAAACACTATGATAGATGTTCTTCCTCTCTCTAATCAACGAAATATACTCAATCCAATTTATAATATTATATTATATATTAAATGAATAATAAGAATTGTGATATATTTTAAAACTAAATATTTTTTTAAATGAAATAATATTTGTATTATAAAAAAATATTATGCATTTCTAAAAAATGACCAAATAATAGTGTTTTCAATTTTTTGATTGTTTGAATAAAATCAACATATTTTGGTTCACATTTTTAAGTGTGTATATTTTTTTTAAATGTATTAGATATTAATAAGTTAATTATATTTTAAAACCAATTATATTTGTGATTGAAAGATTTTTTAAAAAAAAATTGTGTTACATATTTTAAAATTAATTAAAAATAAATATGTAATAAAAATATAATTTTTAATCATTTAGAGGGGAAATTAATAGATTTTTGTTGATATGTTTAAAGTCATATGATTTCTTTTAAATGTAACAAAGAATATTGAGTTTATCATATTTTAAATACAATTATTATTGTAAATTAAATGGTTTTTTGTGTAAAAAAGGGTTTTATACCATTTAAAAAAGAAAAAATAATTTATATTTAAAAACAGTTTTTTAATTATTTGAATAAAACCAGTAAATTTTCTTTAAAAAATAATGTTTTTTCAATGGATATATAAGATATCTTTTAGTAAACATAGAATATTATTATTTCTTTAAAAATTGTTAAAAATTTCTTTTTTAATTTGTAATTTTATTATTCGTCATAATCAATACTATTTGTATAAATTTATTAAAAGAAACACGTTTCTCTGAAAGGTTAAAAAACTATTTTTTAAGTAATAAAGATTCGTAGAAAATGTTAACTAAAAATGTTCAGGACCAAATTTTAGAAGGAAGTTTCTGCAAAATTACTCTAGAAATTTTCTGTGAATAACTTCAATGAAAATTACATTAAGAATTTGCAATGAGAAATTTTATTAAAAAAATCACTAGAAAGATTCTAGTTGAATCATTAATTTTTTTTATGAAAACTATTTCTTTGAGTTATCTACTTGATTTTTTAGTGAAAGTTTTCATTGAATACTAGTGTAAGTTTCTGGTTTTCACCGAAATGTTCCAGAGGAAGTTTCACTGAAATTTCTAATGGAAAATTTCACTATAATTTCTAATGGAAGTTGCATTGAAATTTCTTGTGGAAGCTTCATTGGAATTTCAAGTGACGCCATCTCTGCTATACTGGTTATTTCAATAAAAATATATTTTTGTTGTATTATGAAACTTCCACTAGAACTTTCACTGAAACATGCATTAAAATTCCCACTTAATAAATTTATAAATTTTATTAGTACAAATTTTGTAAAAAATATATTAAATATATCTTATGAGTGAATTTATTATAAATTTGGTTTTAGGTATAATTTCATATTTTATTTACATTTTTATTTATAAAGAATATACATTTTTAAACGGTACATTATATTTTATTTATAATAATTATGTAACAAATATAATAAATATTTTATATCATTGAATTTATTATAAATATATTTATTAAAATTTAATTTTTATTAATATATTCTTTAGTTTTATAAATATATACGTTTGTTGTATTGTGAAACTTTCATTGAAACTTCCATTGAAACTTCCATTGAGACTTCTACTGAAACTTCCACTTGATTGATTTATAATTGTTATTAATAAAGATTTTGTAAAAAATATATTAAATATATCTTATAAGTTCATTTATTATAAATTTAGTTTTAGTTATAATTTCATATTTTATTTACATTTTTATTCATATAGAATTTACATTCTTAAATGGTAAATTATATTATATTTATAAAAAACATGCAACAAATATAATACATATTGTATATAATTGAACTTATTATAAATTTATTTACTGATTTTAATTTTTATTAACATATTATTTAGGTTTATAATTATATACTTTTATTGTTTTATGAAATTTACACTCAAACTTCCACTGAAAATTTCACTCGAACTTCCACTGAAACTTCCAATATAACTTATTCCATTGGAAATTGAACTTGATGGATTTATAATTGTTATTAATACATATTTCTTAAAAAATATATTAAACATATCTTAGAAGTTCATTTATTATAAAATTAGTTTTAGTTATAACTTCACATTTTATTTACATTTTTATTCATATAGAATATGCATTCTTAAATGGTAAATCGTATTATATTTATAAAAAACATGTAACAAATATAATATATATTTTATATCATTGCATTTACTATAAATATATTTATTAAAATTTAATTTTTATTAATATATTTTTTGGTTCTATAAATATATGTTTCTATTGTATTATGAAACTTCCACTTAATAGATTTATAATTGTTATTAGTACAAATTTTGAAAAAAAAACATATTACATACATCTTCTAAGTGAATTTATGATAAATTTAGTTTTAGTTATAATTTCATATTTTATTTACTTTTGTATTTGTGTAGACTATACATCATGAAATGTTAAATTATATTATATTTATAAAAATTATGCATCAAATATAATACATATTGTATATAATTTAATTTATTATAAATTTATTTATTAAATTTACTTTTTATTAATATATTCTTTAGTTTTATAAATATATACTTTTATTGAATTATGAAACTTCCACTAAAACTTCCACTGAAACTTCTACTGTAACTTTCACTGAATCTTCCATTGGAACTTCCACTTAATGGATTTATAATTATTGTTAATACAAATTTCTTAAAAAATATATTAAATATATCTTATAATTGCATTTATTGTAAGATTTGTTTTAGTTATAATTTCATATTTTATTTTAATTTTTATTCATATAAAATATGCATCCTTAAATGGTAAATTATATTATATTTATAAAAACTATCCAACAAATATAATACATATTGCATATAATTGAATTTATTATAAATATATTTATTAAATTTAATTTTTATTAATATATTCTTTAGTTTTATAAATATATACTTTTATTGTATTGTGAAACTTGCACTGAAACTTCCACCATAACTTGTTCTATTGGAACTTTCACTTAACGGATTTATAATTGTTGTTAATAAAAATTTTGTAAAAAATATATTAAATATATCTTCTAAGTGTATTTATTATAAATTTAGTTTTAGTTATAATTTCATGTTTTATCTTCTAAGTGCATTTGTTATAAAAAAAAATTAGTTATAATATACATTTTTAAATTGCAAATTATATTATATTTATAAAAAATATGTATCAAATACAATACATTTTTTATATTATTGCATTTATTATAAATATATTTATTAAAATTTAATTTTTATCAATACATTCTTTAGTTTTATAAACATATGCTTTTATTGTATTGTGAAAGTTTCAGTGGAAGTTTGAGTCAGATTTTCACTGGAATTGACACTGGAACTTCCAGTAGAATTTCCACTAGAACTTTCAGTGAAACTTTCATCGGAACTTACACTCAAATGAAGTTGAAATTTCCACTAAAATTTTCTATTGAAAATATCATTCCTTTCACTGTAATATTCCTTTAAAAATTTTCATATGTAGTGAGTTTTTTATTGTAGTTTTTTAGTTGAAAAATCTACTAGTATTATTTACTACAAATTTCAAGAGAATTTTTCAACTAGAACTTTGCAATGAAATTTTACAGTGGAATTATTTAGATGTTGTTTTCTGGTGGAACTTTATAATATAAAACTAGAGTGAAACTTTATCATATATTTTTTTGAATTTATTTATTGGAATTTTTATATAAACCTTTTGAATGTAATTTTCTAGTATACATTTTCAATGAAAATCTTCCTTATAAAATTTATTTTTTCTCATGTTGATGTTTCTATTTTAATTTTTTTTTATGGATTAAATTTGATTTTTAAAATATATAAATAAGTTTTTTTAATAGGCATAGGAAATTATTAATTATTTGTAAATATTCAAAAAATTATCTTTTAAACAGATGATGTTTTTCTTTTTAGTTTTTTATAACAATTTCAAATTTTTTATTTTTAAGAATAAGTTTTTTCATATTTTTGAATTGCGTGTCAACTTATTGTTTTCAACATACAAATACAAGTCATTATTTTTATATGGTTTTAAAAAATTATCATGCAATGGTAGCCAGTAAAAAGATTTTTTACTGTAATAAACAAATAATTAGCCTTTTAATCTATTTATAGTTTTTAATTATTTGAAAATAATTTTCCAAATTTTTATTAATTCAGTTATAAAATATTTCTTTAAAGCATAATTACAGGTTATTTAATTTTTAATGTTTTAAAAAATTAGTACCTAACTATAAATGTATCAACATGGATAAACAATTAGAGACGATACAATCCCCCCGTCCTCCCTTCCAACCTCAACGGCTCCCTTATTCCGATTGCTTTAATCCTTGACTCCATCCTCCGCTCCATTTCATTGTTGCCACCATTCATCGCACCATTTCATCGTGCCTGCTCCACCTCCCTGTTCTACATCTAAACCTGTAAAATATGAGTGTTTAATTTTAGTTTTCATATTGAAATTAGCCTATTTGTTCCATAATGCCATTTTAATTTTCCAATACATGAAAATTATTAATTATTTGCTCAATTTAATATTTGTATATTGGATATGGGATATCATGATGGGCCTCCTTGGCTGGGCCGTGAATTAAGCCCACTCAGCATGTCCTGCTCCATGGCCCGTGGTTTACTTGGCCTTCTTCACTGGCCGATAACCCGCCGTCTTGCGCTCGCCGCTGCTAGGGTTGTTAGGGTGTTGCGATCTCTCCGTGGCTGTGACGTTCGGGTTCACAGCTGGGGCGCGGTTCCTTGGGGAGCTTGATGGCGTCCTTCCTCGGCCAAGAAGTGCGGCCATCCTTCAAATCCGAAGACCACATCTCTACATCTTGCGAGACCCTCCTACGGCGAGTCCCAACGAAGCAACGGCGTGGGCGTTCTCAGAGCTTGAAGAGATTCGGACGGCCGGACTTTGTATCGTGTTGTAAGTCTCCCTTTTCTTCCGGTTTCTCAGAATTCCAGATCGGTTATTGAAGCTTGTTATGCTGCTTCTTGTTTGTCGACTATTCTTTATTTTTTGCTGCTTCTAGTTCTTCGTTTTCTTACTGTATCTTGTAATCTGGTTCTGGTTTTCTTTGAGCATTTAATAATACGCGTGTGTGGGTGGTGTTATTGCCGTGTATGTAGCACGCAAATCATTGTGTTCCTTGTTGTTTCTTTAAGTTTCTTTCAATTACTTATGTTGTGGTTGTTTTGCTTGCATTGGCTGCATTTATCTGGCAATAAATCAAAGATCTTGGTTCGGCATTGTTGTTCTGTTACTATCCATTACACATAGCCTCCTTCACAAAACCCTTGCTTCTTCCTTCAGTGAGCTCCATTTGCGTTTGGTGTGCTGATCTAACTTCCCTTCGTACATGGATTTTCAATGTAATTAATTTCCAATGGAGCACAATTGCATTATAATGTACCTTCACCTGCTATAATTGTATACTACACTTTCAGTTTACTGCAGTTTCAGTTTTTCCAAAAAACGATGTCTTCTGAACTTTCAGTTTATCTTGAAGTTTATGTCACTGGATCTTTAAACAACTACAACTGTACCGTTTCTTTGGTCTGCTGATAACTGTTCCCTTTATTTTATGTATAATCTTTATGCATTTCCTATGAAATCATATTGCATACAGACTGATCATACCGTTCCATTTATGTTGTGCATAATCTGCATGCCCTCCCTGTATAATAATATTGTACACACAGTTATCATGATATAGAATCATATTCAGTTTCCATATTCATTATGCGTTTCCTGTAAAATCATTTTCACTCATTAGCCTATCAAATATTGTCAATCCATAGTTTGTATCCGTTACATTAATGCCATTCAGTGTGCATTTCCTGTATGCATCCAGTTACAGGAAAAATATCTTCAATTTGTTAGTTCATTGATAAATGCTCTGATTGGTTAGTTATGTTGTCCTTTGTGATTTGAGGTTGTGTGACAGTGGGAAAAATTTAAAGGAAAAGTTTAGCAAACAAAATTCCACACAACAAGAATATTATATTTTGGGGCGCTGGATAAATCTGATCATGGGGTGAGATGAATTTGAAATTATAGTTAGAGATATATATTGACTGAATACAGAACCTTCTGGGCACAACAAGAATATTATATTTTGGGGAGCTGGATAAATCGGATAATGGGGTGAGATGAATTTGAGATTATGGCTAGAGATAAATATTTACTAATTACAGAACCTGATGGAAATCATTTTAATTTAATTTTTTTACAATAAATATGTATTGTTTATATATACTGTGGTTTATCTTATTTTCACTAGAAATTGATTTTTCTTAATGCTTTAGAGTAAATTATTGATTTTCTGCTGTGTAAGATGCTCTCTGCCTGATATCTAGCATTGTCTGTTGCTCAAGCCAAGCAGTTGAATGTTGTACAAGATGGCGAGCTTTCCTAGGCCAGAAAATGCTTTGAAGCGAGCTGATGGTGATGGACTTATCACATTTTAATTTATGAAATATTACTTTTTTTGTTCCGTTGTTTGCTCTCAAATTCATGTGATGAGATGATAGTTTGTTTACGCTTACAATTGAAGCCATTCTGTTTCCTCATGCTCTGATTTATATAATCCTAAGCCTACTTTATTTTCTCATTCATTTGCTTTATTTCTGTTTGGCCTTCAAATGCTATAAACTAACTTTCTTCTAATGCTCTAAACTTACTTCACCTGTGTGCAGAGTTGATAAATGTCGGGCAGAAGCAAAAAGCGTTGCAAGAGCTTCGGGATCTTATTACTTCAAAGAAATGCAGGGCTTGGCAAAAGCCACTTGAAAAAATAATGTTTAAGTACGTCGAGCTTTGCGTTGAGTTGCGCAAAGTTTGGTTTGCCAAGGAAGGCCTTATCCAGTATCGCATTGTTTGCGGACAAGTAAATGTTCCTTCTTTAGAGGAAGTGATCAAACACTTCATGCATCTATCAACAGAGAGAGCTGAGGTGGCTCGTAATCAGGCACAGGCCCTTGAAGAAGCTCTTGATGTTGATGATTTAGAGACAGATAAAAGGCTTGATGACCTCATGCAGTGTGGAGAGAAAGGGAAGGACAGGTCTGATTGTAAACTTGTTACTCCCTGTTTCAAATTTTTATGGGAAACATACAGGACAATACATGAAATTCTGCAAAATAATTCGAAACTGGAAACACTTTATGCGGTTAGTCCACTTTTAAACAAAATATCTCCTGCTCCTATTTTTTTTTTCATTACACACTTTCATAAAAACTGTATCATCAAAGTATAATGTCTAATTTTTGAATAAATATTGAAGCTTTGCAGTGTGTCATACGATGATTCTGCCACTGCTGATTGTAGGAATACTAATTTGCCCCCCTTTTTTGTGTGACATAATAAAGTTTACTAATGACAATTGTCTTGTAGATGACAGCGCACCGGGCATTTCAGTTCTGCAAGCAATACAAGCGAACAACTGAGTTTCACAGGCTTTGTGAGATCCTAAGGAATCATTTGGCAAATCTCAATAAATACAGAGACCAAAGGGATTGGCCTTACTTGTCATCCCCTGAGAGCCTGCAGCTTTATGTGGACTCAAGATTTGAGCAGCTTAAGATTGTTACTGAACTTGAACTCTGGCAGGTCTTGTAATTCATTTCATTATGTTTTATTGTTATTTGTATTGTTATTTTTATGTGGCATGACATCCACACAAATGGATGCAAACAGTGCTCCCATTTTCCTTGTTTTTTGCTTCACATTTTACTCTTTCCGTGCAGGAGTCTTTCCGTTCAGTTGAAGATATTCATGGTTTGATGTGTTTGGTTAAGAAAACACCAAAGCCATCCCTGATGGTTATATATTATGCCAAGTTGACTGCAATCTTCAGATTTTTTGGCTGCCATCTCTACCATGCTTATGCATGGTTTAAGCTATTCTCACTTCAGAAAAGTTTTAATAAGAACTTGAGTCAGAAGGATCTGAAACTGATAGCCTCTTCTGTTGTTTTGGCTGCACTCTCGGTTTCTCCATATGATCACACACTTGGCTCATCCCACTCGGAACTTGAAAACGAGGAGCGAAACTTGAGGATGGCTAATCTTATAGGATTGAACCTTGATCTGAAACTTGATAGCAGAGAAGCGGTAATGAAAACTATGCCTTGTTTTTTTTGTTGCTATTTATGATGTTACAGTGTTCGTTTTTTACGGTTTTCCTCACTTTTTCCAGCTATCAAGGTCATCCCTTTTGTCGGAATTGGTATGATATCTTATCTGTTTAATTTGGTAGTGGCTTCTGTCGGAAAGTGTTCAAAGAGATTATTTTTAACTTGCATGTCTGAATATCTTATCTGTCAAATCTTTGTTTCCATATTTATCTGATCCTATCATCTCTGACAGGTGTCCAAAGGTGTTATGTCATGTGTGATCCAGGATGTTACAGAGCTTTACAATATTTTGGAACATGAATTTCTCGCTCTGGATCTTGCATCAAAAGTAGGGCCATTAGTGGCAAAAATATCAAAAATCGGTGCCAAACTGTCTTCTGCTTCTTCAGTTCCTGAAGTGGAATTGTCTCAATATGTCCCCTCATTGGAGAAGCTTGCGACTCTCAGATCACTTCAGCAGGTAAGTATCAAAGAAATTTGTTTTTTTTTCTGCTGGTATAATAATCTTGCCTTTGTCTTCCCAGGTATCTCGGGTGTATCAGACAATGAAGATCGACACTTTGTCACAAATGATACCTTATTTTGATTTTTTTGTTGTGGAAAAGATATTTGTTCATGCTGCTGAACATCATTTCATTTTGATGAAAATTGACCACATGAAGGGTGCTGTTCTTTTCAGCAATATGGTGAGGAATATTTTTTTTTAATACGTTGAAGTCAAGATTTTTAGGGTTTTTCCCCCTGTTTGATTTTAAGGAGCTTGAATCCGAAGAGCTGCGTGGTCACCTCTCAAATCTGGCTGAAAAGTTGAATGGAGTAAGGGCTATATTATGCCCTCCTACAAAAAGGGCATCAAGTTTAGGAGATTCTATATCTAGTTTAGCAGATAAGATCGATGCAGAACACAAAAGACTTCTTGCAAGGAAATCAATTATTGAGAAACGGAAGGAAGAACATGAGCGACATCTTTTGGAAATGGTACTTCTCATAGAAAGCTTAATAATATTCTAACTCAGTCTGTTTCCTCTGTAGGAACGGGAGGAGGAGTCAAAGTGGCTAAAACTACAAAAAATAACTGAAGAGGCGGAACAGAAGCGGCTTGCATCTGAGTACGAGCAAAGGAAGAATTTAAGAATCCTCCGGGAAATAGAGGAACGGGAACTCGAAGAAGCTCAGTAAAAAGGGGAGAAAGCCCATTATAGAGGGAGTACGTGAATTTAATTCTGTTTTAATGGTATTTAATGTGGACTATAAACTGATTGTGTAATGATGCAGGAAAAGGTTACTAAACAAACTTTGATGGAGCTGGTTCTTACAGAGCAACTCAGGGAGAAGCAGGAAACTGAAAAGAAGTTGCAAAAAGTTTTTAAAACAGTGGGTCATTTAGAAAGAGCAAAAAGAAAAGCGGCTGCTCTGTTGAACGAGGCTGCCTTTCAACAGCATTTGTTGGCGGAGAGGGTGCTTTATGAGCGTGAACAGGTATGGGAGGGTTTTGTTTTCTATCTTTTGAAAGCAGAAAAAAAATCTGTTTGTTGATATCTGTTGTATTTTGTTGTTGTTTTCAATAACTGTTATTATTCTCTGTTTATAAAACAAAAAAACATGAACAATGAAGATTTTTTTTTTGTTTTCTGATCCCAACAAAAGTTGTAGTGATATGCTAGGAATGTAAAGTCGGTCCATATCCAATATGGGTGAGTCGAATTTCTTAAGTCACCGACTTGGTCTGATCCAAAAAATAAAATTTTAAATTAATTTTGAAATTAAAAGAGCATAAAATTAGTAAAAAGTATGAAATAGGTCAAATTTTGGTGGACCTGAAATTGGGCCGCGTGGGCCATTCGATCATCACAAAAAGTGTATGTCTGAACTATTAGACAAAACTTAGCCTGGCGAGCAGTTTTTATTTGTTATAAAAAATTAAAAAGGCTTAAATTTTACCAAACTGTATTTTTTCTTTCTTCTTTTTAGAATATTTTGTCGGTGAACATTATTAAACAAACTTTTTTTTGTCTTGTTCTCAATAACAAATTTATAAAACCCAGATAAAAAATCCAAAGAACATCTTTTTACAGTCTTTATGAGACTCTGTTTAATAATCTTTGCAGCTAGAAATTGAGGCGAGCAGGCAGTGCCACGATGGTGATCTGAAGGTGAAGAACAGGTTATCATGCATGTTGGGAAATATGGTCAGTATCAATCTTGCTAGTATTTTTTTTGTATCAATATATATATATATATATATAAACATGAATTCTACTGTAGCCCTGAAATTGTGTTTGCACTGTCCATTAAGGATGGCAATTCGGGTTCACGTGTTTGGTTAACCTTTGCTCGAACCTGTTTAACCTGAACCCGAACCCGACTAATATAAGTAAACGGGTTTATCCGACATGACCTGCTTATAACAGGGTCAACCTGAACACGATCTGTCTAACGGGTTTAATCAAAATAAATCGAAACCTGGCCCTTTAACCCAAGTTACCTGCATAACCCAACCTGTTTAACCTGAATAACCCACATAACCCAGCCCATATAAATAAAGAATACAATTTTATCGGGTTGCACTGGTTATCATAGGCCAACCTGAACCCAGACCTGAACTCATATTATTTGGGTCAGATGGATCGGACCTGATTACAACCCGGATCTGTTTAAATCGGGTCATGTCGTGTTGGGTTATCATCGGGTAAAAAATTAACAGGTTACATGGGTTATCAGTCAACTCAGACCTGAACCCAGACCTTAATTATAATCAGATGGGTTGACCTGATTACAACCCTAATCCATTTACCCGAACCTGTTCAGAAATTGGCACCACTACTGTCCATTAATTTAGTTTTGTTTTCTTCCCTGTAGGGAATTTTTTTGGAAAAAGCCATGAAGATGCGTGAGGCGGAATGCAATAGATTGCGGCAAGAGAGGGAGGACCGAACTGCCCAAATCATCCGGGAACGTAAACACGAACGGGATGCTAACAGAAAGATGCTGTTCTACTTAAGATCCGAGGAAGAAAGGCAAAAGAAGCTGCAGGAGGAAGTGCGGAAATGTGAAGGTATTGTGGAGTCCCATTTTAGGGTAAAATCAGGGTGTTTTTTTTATGGAGATTCGGTTTCCAACCAACCAGCCGTATGGTAATGTTTTATGCAGAGGTGGAGAGACGAAAGAAAGAAGCTGAGCGCATGGTAAAGCCTGAGCGCATGGTAAAGCTTGACGAGATATCTGCGAAGCAGAGGCAAATGGAGCTTGATCTCGAGGAGAAGGAAAGGCCGAGGAAGGAAGCCCTTCTTGGGAAGACAACCAAACTGCTTCTAAAGGCCGAGGCTGATGTTCCTCTGGTGGGTCGTCCAATGGAACCTGTTGCGGCTGCTGCCCGTGGGAAGTACGTCCCCCTGAGGTTCAAGAGAGGAGATGGTTCCGTGGCTGCACATCGCGTGACTTTGTTCAATTGTGAAGTTGCAGAAGAATACAAAATCTTTTGAGATTAGAAAAATTACACAGCAAAGAGTACTTGGGATGGTTCAAATTACTTGTTGTCTGTTTAAAAATTTCTTGTTCATAGTTTATTGACAAATACAAAATCTTTTGAGATTAGAGCACTATCATTTGGAACAAATATTAATGTACGTGACTGTAAAGCAAGTCATTAATGGGTAGAAGTTTATTATTAATAGTCATTGATGGTGGCATGTTATTAGAAAAAATTAACTATTATGAAAGTGCATGTGACGTGATATCAATCAAAAAAATGTATCTTATTATGGAATTATGGAGAAATCCTAATATTGGATTATTAATGTAATGGTCATGTTAGGGTTTCCCTCTTTTGACCACGCTTCCTTCTCCTTTTCTGACCTCTCAAGTTCTTGTTTCTGCGTGTGTCTTTTCATCTCGAGAGTTTGCTCACCTGTGTCAGTTCTTTGCATGATGTTTTGCGGCCCATGTTCCGGACTCCCTTCTCTGCCCTTTTCGTCTTTCCTGTCGCGCTTGACCCCATCTTGATCGAGTGCGATGGTTCCGATGACGGCTTGGGATGGTGCAGGTGGAGCTTTGGTATGGGGCTTCGGTTCATTGGGTTTCTTCCTCTTCCCCGTCAGTCCCTTTTGGATCTAAGTTCCCTCCACTTTCTCGGTGATTGATTGTTTGGTTACGATTTTTCTGGTTCTGTTTCGATGTTCTGTTTGCTTGCTTGTTTTGCTGGTGATAACTGTTTTGTTTTTGTGGCGAGGGACTTCGGTTCGGTGAATGGTTCTGCTCGACGACGGTGTTGTCGATGACGACGATGCTTTCTTGTTTCTTCTTGGTTTTGGATGGTTCTGTTCGGTGTTCTTCCGTGACGTCGACATTGGTTTCCTGGTGTTCTTCGCCTGGTGGTGGCTCCGAAGGTAGGGTTCGGTTGTCATGGCGGTGGTCACATCTCACTGTAGGGGTCTTTGTCTGCTCTATACTCTGCTCTGACTCCTTTTTTCCACCAATCTTCTCCCAGTTGGATTTGCACGATGGTTCTCAAGGACTTTTGGGATGTGAAGTTCGAGCAGTCGATGACGCTTCGGGAGGCGCTTCTCCGTGGTGGCTTTGTCTCTGTCCCTGGGTTCCAGAAGAGCTTGATCTTTGTGATGGATTGTAGAGTGACTTCAACTTTGTGGGTTTGATGGTTTGTGGTGATCTGTTTTGGTTTTCTACGGTGGTGGTGATGCTATATCCCTTTAGACGATGTTTATCAATGAGTTTTTTTTGATGATTTGTGGTGTTCAGTTTGTGTGATGATGATGATGGTGATTTACAATAACGATGAAGGAGTCCGACGGTCGTTCCCCATCGGTGATCTGGTGTGACAACGAGTCTGTTCTGTGTTAGGGTACACATGACGAGGTGGGATGTGGCCCGAGGCGGTGATGTTTGTTGCAGTTTGAATTATGAATTTTGAAATTTGAAATTTGAAATTTGAATTTTGAATCTGGTTTTTGTGATTGTATGTGTGGGAGTTTATGGTTTTGTAGGTTCCCACTTAACCAAAAAACGACTTTTCAAAATAATAAAAAATGGATTGGGGGGGGGGGGGATAAGGCATGTATGTAGATAATTGTGGATTCAAGGTAGTTAACACAAATTGACTAGACCTAACACAAATTCAACGATAAAGAGCCTTATATTTTGGCATCATAGGCAAGCCAAATGTTTTATGTAGAAGATCCGTTGAAACCTGAATATAGTGTTGTAGTTGAAGTTATTCCTTGACATATATTCTAGGAAGGCACTGATATATTCATATTAATGTTATCAATTGGTTTATTGTGTACATATTAAACTAACAAATGTTTTCATAAACCATGTCGAGCTATGAAGATGTGATATTGAATCAGATGTGGGAAAATGAGCGTAGGATTCGAGTTGTAGGATTGACTCCCATGATCCCTACTATTAGTATAATATTTTGATTGCATTAAATTTTATTTTAATAAAGTTATTATTTTTAAAAGTTCAATTATTCTTTCATGGATCATCATCTAGGATACAATTGTCTTACTCAAAGGAAACTGGGGATGGTTGACCTTCACCTTCTATTCCATTAACGGGGGATAGAAGTCAGTGCTCAACATGGTCTACAAGAAGTATGAGATCAAATAGCGTTCCATTATCAGATTGTTAGAGACCCAGACCGACCTGGAGATTGGAGGGTGTATGTTAGGAGGGGTAAAAGAGTCTTTTCTGGTGCTGGCAGTTAGTTAACCACATGTGTAGGGGGTTTCTATGAATAAGAGGGCGGGAAGGAGTGAAGTGAGAGGGGGAATCTTTCGGTTATGCTTTTGGTAGTTCTGCTTGGGTGGTTGAGCTGCGCCTCTTCCGAACGCTTCTTCTCCAGACTCCCTCTCTTCCGGTTTCTCTAATATTGTTGTTAGCTCTATATTTTCTCAATTGAATATAAGTACTTTGTTTGTTCTTGCCCTAGTACTCTAACATTTGGTCCGACCTGCCGGCCTTTTTATGGAGACTTGCCATCACGCTCGTCTTGATAGCTTGGAGCAGCGTCTTGGTCATTTTGAATCAACGATCACTGAGTTGGCTTCTTTCGTTGCCACTCTTACTCAATATCAACAGAGCATTGAGGAGGAAAGGCATCATTCTGACCTTGATCAGAAGCATTGGGATAAGGAGATCCCCGATCAAGCTGAATTCCATCAGTATATGGTGCAACATCTTGAGAAACAACCTTCATGTGGAGATGCACCACCTTCGGGCGTGCCGACTCTTTCTGATTTACATGCACCGTTGTGGAACAGTTAGCCAATTCAGTTGATCAGGCGCCAGAGAATCTTCCTCCTATACTGGATTCACCTCAGTGTGGGCAGCGTGTTGAGCTTCTGTATTTCGATAGAACAGATCCGCGAAGTTGGCTTACCCGCGCTGAGCTTTACTTTCAGATTCATCGTACTCCAGAACCTCTAAAACTGTCCCTGGCACAGGTGTGTTTAGAGGGGCCTGCGATTCATTGGTTTACCATTTTTGAGGAGGTACATCCTCATTTAACTTGGTCGGTTTTCAAGACTGAATTAATGGAGCGCTTTAGTAGTCTTGATATACAAAATCCCTACGAGGAGTTGGCAGCGTTAACACAATCCTCCACAGTTGCCGAGTATATTGATCAGTTTGAATACCTTGCTTCCTTGGTTCCTCAGCAACCAAAACGACAATATGTGGCTTATTTTTTACATAGTTTATGGGAGACTATTCGTAATTGGGTATGCATTCATGATCCCGACACTCTTTTTAAGGCTATACGTTTAGCTCGCCATGTTGAATTGGCTATGTCCAAGGGTGTGGCTACTCTGCTTCATTTGTGAAGGGAATCCTTGGAAACCTCCAAACCAATTCAGTTCTTCATAAAGCTCACCTTTGTAGTGATCCACACAACAAACTGATGCCCCTTTAACTGGAATGCGACTTGATTTCCCTAGGCAGCAGCCACTGGGTAGTCGCGACACTCGATATCTTTCAAATCAGGAGTGGGAGGACTGGCGTAATCGTAGATTATGTTTTTTCTATGGTTTACCTTATACGCCTCTACATAAATGTGCCGAGTCCAAATTACATGTTTTACTTTTACTAGAGGATGATTCTAAGCCGGAGGAAGGGGATCCTAGGTGTTCCACTATTTTACCACCTACTAATTCATTTAATCATGAGAATGCTGAATGTTAGGTGGTTGCTTATGATACTTTAGCCCCTCTTTGTTCTTCGTTGGCTTTTCGGGCTCGTGCAACAACTTCTATGAAAGTGGAGGGCCACCTTGGGGATTTCCCAATTTTAGTCTTGTTAGATAGTGGGGCTACACACAATTTTTATTTCTCCACATTTGGTTCAACTTATTAATTTTCCCTTGCAATATACTATGGTTATGCATGTTAAATTGGGTGATGTATATCAGTTAACTACACACGGGATCTGTCAACTAGTGCCACTGATTCTTGAGGATTTTTCCTTCCTTATTGATCCTCATGTTCTTGAGTTGGGTGGACTTGACCTTATTTTGGGAATTGCTTGGTTACAGACTCTTAGCGAGGTTTCAGTAAATTGGGAAGCTTTGACTATGCGATTTACTATTGGGGTCCACAATTCTAGTCTTCAGGGAGTTACTAATTCTTTACCAACAGTTTCATCATTGGGTCACCGATTATTTTTTTGTTTCACACTGGTGGTCAATAGTGAGTAATATTGGGAGGTGCAGATTCCATTTCACACCATACTTTGTCTGCACCCCAACACTCAACTTTACAGGGTCTCTTATTTCAGTTTCATAAAGTTTTTGCTGAGCCTCAAGGTCCGTCTCTTGTTCGGCAGCGGGAACATGTGATTTTTCTGGTGGTTGCATAGGGTCCTGTGGCTGTACATCCCAACAGATATCCGCAATTTCAAAAAACAAAAATTGAAAGGCAAGTGGAAACTATGTTACAAACATGAATTATCCATCATAGTTCAAGTTCTTACTCTGCTCTATTTTTTTGCTAAAGAAAAAGGATGATTTGTGGCAGATCTGTGTTGATTATAGGGCCCTAAATTGCATCACAATACCGAATAAATTTTCCATTCCAATTATCAATGACTTGCTTGATGAGGTGGGGGGTTCGATTTACTTTTCCAAGATTGACTTGAAATCTGGTTATCATCAGATTTGTATGTAGGAGCAAGATATTTAAAAAATGACTTTTCATTACTCATAGTGGACATTACAAATTCTTAGTTATGCCTTTTGGCTTAACTAATTCCCCATCAACGTTCCAAGCCACTATGAATGATTTGTTTCACCCCTTTCTTCGTAAGTTTGTCCTGATATTTTTTGATGACATTTTGATTTATAGTTTTGATTGGCCGATTCATTTAGAACATCTGTAGGCTGCTTTGGAATTACTCAGGGATAAATCTTTTATTGCCAATCGTAAAAAATGATCGTTTTCTCAGTGGAAAATTGAATATTTAGGACATGTTGTTTCTTCTTTGGGAATTTCTATGGATCCTTCTAAAGTTCATATGGTTTTGGATTAGCCCCAATCAACTACACATAAGGGCATATGAGGTTTTCTTAGACTTACGGGTTATTACTAAAAATTTGTTCAGGATTATGGACAAATTGCTCGCCCACTTATTGTTTTTATGGGGAATGCTCCATTTGTCTGGTCTTCTATGGCTCAACAAGATTTTGATTGTTTGAAATGGTCAATAAACACGGCACCAGTTTTATTTATTCCTAATTTTTTAGAGAATTTCGAAATTGAATGTGATGCTTTGGGCCATAGAGTAGGTGTTGTCCTTATACAGAAGAACCGTCCTGTTTCTTGTTTTTGTAAGGCACTGGCGACCTCCACTCTATCCAAATCCACCTATGAGAAATAGATTAGGGAATTGGAGTTGGTTATTTCACATTGGAGGCCTTATCTCTTGGGTCGCCATTTTTTTGTTTTCTCTGATCTCTGTAGCCTCAAATTTCTCTTACAATAGTGTATCACTTATGTGGACCAACAAAACTGAATTGTTAAATTGTTGGGTTATCAGTTTGAGGTTAAGTTTCACCCTGGTTATGAGAATGCAACAAATAATTTTTTGTCTCGTAGGTCTGAAAATGTAGATTTCCGTATGCTTCATTCTTTTTTAGTTTGGGTGGACAATAGTAGTCTTACAGAATATGTCCAAACTGATCCTCACCTCCATAGTATTATCCAGTCCCTTCAGAATTGCCAGACTTTGCTGCCTGGATTTAAGCTTTCTTAGGGAACTCTAACATATCGTGGCCGCTTGATGATTCCAATTGCTTCTCCATGGATACCCAAGCTTTTGGAAGTGTTTCCTTGTACACCTCAGGGAGTTCATTCTAGATTTTATAGAACCTATCACCGGTTGGCTGCAAATCTGTATTGGGTTGTAATGAAACACCATATTCTGAATTTTGTTTGGCTGTGTTCCATTTTTCAACGTTTTAAGTATTCTATGCTTGCTCCAGTTGGTATCCTCCAACCATTAGAGATACCTTCAGCAATTTGGGCGGATATTTTGATGGATTTTATCTCCAAATTTCCTCAGTCCCATAGATATGATGTTATTTTGGTGGTGGCGGACAAGCTATCCAAATATTCTCATTTCATTGCTTTGAAACATCCTTATACCACTTCGGGTATTGCTACCATTTTTATGAGGGAAATTGTTCATCTCCATTGAATTCCTTCTTCCATTGTGAGTGATTGTGATCCTATCTTTATTAGTAATTTTTGGATGGAATTATTTTAGATGTCTGGTACTACTATCATGTTCGGTTCAACCTATCACCTGCAGACGGACAAGAAAACAGAGGTCGTAAATCATTACCTTGAAACTTATCTTAGGTGTTTCCCTGATGAACAACCTCAGAATTAGTATTTTTGGTTATCATGGGATGAGTTTAAGTATAATACCTCTTGGAATTATTCTATTAACACTACCCCATTTGAGGTTGTTTATGGTCATCCACCACCAACCCTTGTTAGTTACTTACCTTTTGAAATTCGGGTAGAGGCCATGGGTGCAGCTTGCGAGATAGGGACGAAGATCTCCGAAAGCTTCTTCACCATTTGGGTCGCTCTCAGTGTTATATGAAGAATCAGGTTGACTAGAATCAACAAATGGTATAATTTCATATAGGTGACAAAGTATATTTAAAGCTTCTCCCTCATAAACAATAGTCCATCTCACAACAAATTAATAAAAAATTATCCCCCAAATTTTATGGACCTTTTTTTATCCTGAAACGATTGGTTCCAGTGGCTTATCAATTGGATTTACCTCTAAAATCTCATTTGCATCCTTTTTTTCATGTTTACCAGCTTAAAAAAGTAGTGGGATCTCATCCTCTATGATTCATTTCCACATGTCTTGGCCAACGATTTCACAGCATGGCCAGAACCAAAAGTCGTGCGGGATCATCGCATTAAACACCCATTGGGGCTTGACATCCCTCAGAGTTTGGTGTAGTGGTAGGGCCATCTAGTTGAAGATTCTACTTGGGAAAATGATTATGTTCTTCTCAACCAGTTTCTGTCTTTTAGGCTTGAGGACAAGCCTATTTTTTAGGAGGGGGAGAGTGTTAGAGACCAGGACCGACCTGGATATTGGAGGGTGTATGTTAGAAGGGGTAAAAGAGTCTTTTCTAATGTTTTTAGTTAGTTAGCCATGTGTGCAGGGTTTTTTGTGAATAAGAGGGTGGGAAGGGGTGAAGTGATAGGGGGAATCTTTCAGTTATGGTTTCGGCAGTTCTGCTTGGGCGATTGAGCTGCGCCTCTTCCGAACACTTCTTCTCCCGACTCTCTCTCCCTCTTCCACTTTCTCCAATATTGTTGTTAGCTCTGTATTTTATAAAATTAATATAAATAATTTGTTTGTTCTTTCCCTAGTACTCTAACATAGATGCACCTTCTTTTATAGTTTCCCCTACTAGTTAATCATCAGAGTATTATTGACCAGTTATGATGTCGGTACCCCCTGCTATATATTTTTACCCACCTACATCTATTAATCCCAATGGGAAATATATTCTACCTCCCCCATATGATACAATGAATACTCCTGGATATAAGTTCACATCTATGATATAAGAGACTCCTCCTATTGCTCTCTGCTCTCCCACACGTAGCGTTGATGACCATTCTCAACCTTCTGATCATCCTTCTTTAGTTACATCTATAATATGTAATTGATTTTTTTGGATAAATGTTTTTATTTGCTTCATGTATTGATATTTGTTATTTTTATTTTGCTAAAGATGGATCAAATAAACGATGTGGTCCTATGAGAATTCATGCGGTATGGAACAGGAAGGTAATGGTTGAATACAATGATGATCTACAGATGATTGGAAAAAATGAAAAGTCTCTAAAAGCTTAATGGGAATTCTTTTCAAATATAGTGATATTATCTCAATTCAACCATTGATTTGGAGATAATTAAATAATGATATTAAGGATAATGTGTGGGATGAGATTTGGGTAAATATTAATTTATACAATTACATTTATTCTGTAATTAAATTTATTAAATAACTTTTTGAATATATGCAGTGTTGATACAACTTTCCTGATGCTGAAAAGGAAAAATTAGCTCAGTTAATGTACAGATCTCGCAGGTGTACCTTACATTAGAGATCATGAAGTAAATCAATACCAAAGAATGATTATTTATTGAAAATTTTCAAAATTATAGGTATTATTTAACATTATTATTTACATTATTATTATATTTAAATGATAATTTATTAATTATAATACAATTTTAAGTATTTTTTAGGCTATAAAGTGCTAATAATTTTCTATTTAAATGCATATTGTTATAATTGTTTGTATACGTTCTCAAACTAGTATGCCTTTTAAACTCCTGAAAAAGAAGAAAAAGATTGTTTAGGCCCTAATGATTAATTGCATCATTTATTTAGTGAAGATCATCAAGGAAGAATTTGATGCATACCTAGAAAAAAATTGATTTCGTCAAGTTATTGGTCTTCAACAATTACCACTTCTTCAGCTCGCAACATATTTACAGAGGTTCAGTTAGCTGAGGTTATAGATAGAGCTTATAGAATGAAAGATAAATCCTATCATGGACTCCAAGAGTTATAATTTGAACATCTAAAAAGAAATATTCTCACACAAGAGTTTCCAAATACCATTTCCCTTTCGTGTTTAGTGATTCCATAAGAACAAATATCATAACTCGAGGATAACATGGAAATGGTTCAGAAAAATGTTGATATACAATCTAGTCTTCCCATACCACCTATAAGTGATCATTATGGCGAAAATGAGGGTGATGATGTTCAAGAAAATGACATCAGTGGTGACACTAGTGGTGGTAGCAGTTGCGACATCAATGATGATAATGCTCTTCCAATACAATGGCCAACATTATTAGAATGAAATATTATGATCATGTGGTTTAGGTACTGATAAAAGAGTGGTAGTTTATTTTCCTTTTCTATGGTTTAACAATTAGTTTATTTTTCTTAGAATGAAATATCATGCTCATGTGGTTTAGGTACTAAAATATCATGATTGTTTTGTGATTTGTAAGAGCCCCAATGGTAGGGAGTATCTGAAAGTATGTATGCAAGATGGACATTACATTTTTATATATATTATAGGTTATAAAATATTTCACACATGTGAGTGGTTGTTATACAATGATTTCACACCTCTCATTGGGTGGTTTAACCTAGATTAGGAATGATGTATCATTAAATACAATGACAGATCTTTTGTTCTTATTTGTACAATGATATAACATGGTTCATTTCTTTATTCATTAATTTTATGAAGGTAAATGAAAATCGTTAAATACCTAATGGAATACTTCATCCAATTACCAAACATTAATTAAGTTGGTAATGTTTGAGGTGGTGTACCACATACCATATAAATCACATATGTGCTGGATTAAAGTAGGGTAAACATCATTGATCAGTCCTAGTATTGTTTAAGAGATAATAAAATGAGTTTAGTTTATTAATATATATATATATATGTTTTAGTGTTTGTAGTGATCTTATATATACCAAAGACTAAGCCTGAGGGAGTTCGACATCAGAGACAAATTCATTATACGAACTTAGATAAGAAACAAACTATTTATAGATTAAGAGAAGTTGGGATCAAGTTTCTTGGTTTATTTTGATATTATTTTGTGCATTAGAGATATGGATACCATCTCTATACATATAATATGTTACACTTAATATATATTAGTTATGAATGCATGAGTTGTTTTTCATAAGTAATATTAAGGATGAGTAATAGATGGATGAATTGTTTGTATAATGGTCCCTTCAGTTTGTTTTTCATCGATTTTTTAGATCAAACAAATTATTTAATTAAAATATTTTTTTCATTGGTTAAATTGTTTAGATTAAATTGGTTACATTTATGCTATTTATCTTTGTTAGTCCCACACATGAATTTAGTGAGATATACTCCGAAGTGGGTGTGTGTGGGGGGAATTAGGGTATGAATTATTTTCAATTAAAACATTTTTTCATAGGTATCATTGACTTAAAATATCTTGAACTCATTATTAGTAGGGTCACATTTAAGTTCAACTCTTAATGATGATGATCCGATTGTAATTTCACTTAGGCCCACTTTTACTAGATCTGATTTTTGATTACTTATCCCACCTTCACCATGTTACACTACTAGAAAATAAGGCTATATCTAGGGTTTACTCAATCGTGGATGGTATTGGCATGGCTATAGGGTAAATCCTATAGCCACAGTTTGAACCATGGATAAAACCCTATAGCCACTATTCAAAACTGTGGCAGAGGATAAAATTAGTCATCATCTATAGCTGCGATTTAAACTGTGGCTATAGGTCTTCACATATCCTAAAAGAAAACCAGCATCGTTCAGCCGATGCAGGCCCCTTGCACCCCCCTGCACACCCCCAGTTCTCTTTCACACCACTTTTCCCCCTACTGGACCCCCTTGCACCACCCTTGCTGGAAACCCCCACCCCCACTCCTGGACATCCGCCTAGACAGACCCCCTCCCCCCTGGACAGACACCCCCCCTGGACAACACCACCCTCCTGGACAACCCCCCCTCATAGACAGACCCCTCCCCCCCTCTGGACAGACACCCCCCTGCACAGCCCCCCTTGCACCCCTTATGCATCCCTTACACCCCCCTGCACACCCCCCGGTCCCCTTGAACACCCCACTGCACACCCCTTTCCCCCCTACTGGACACCCCCCGGACATCACCCCCCATGCCCCTGGACAGAAACCCCCCACCCCCACCCTCTGGACAGACCCCCACCCCCTACACAACCCCCCTTGCACCCCCCTACGCATCCCTTGACCCCCCTACACACCCCCCTGTCCACTTGCACACCCCTTTCCCCCCTTTTGGACCCCCTTGCACCACCCCTACTGGACCCCCCCCCCCCCCGGATAGCACCCCCATGCCCCTGGATAGAAACCCCCCACCCCCTGGACAAACACCCCCCTACACACCCCCCCTTGCACCCCTGCACACCCCTGATGGACACCCCTTGCATCACACCTACTGGACCCCCTGCTGGACCCCCCTGCACCAGCCGTGCTGGACACCCCCCTTGCACAACCCCCTTGCACACCCCATATACACCTGCACCCCCCTACTGAACACCCCCTTGCACCACCCCCATGCACCACCCCTACTGGACCCCCTTCCACCATCCCTATTGGACCCCCCTGCACAGCCCCCCCTGCACCCCCTGTCCCCTTGCACACCCCCCCCCCCCCGGCACACCTGCACACCCCTATTGGACCCCCCTTGCACCACCCCTGCTGGACACCCCCCCTGCTGGACCCCCTTGCACCACCCCTACTAGACACCCCTTTCACCACCCCTAGTGTACTCCCCCCCTGCATAGCCCCCCATGCACATCCCCTTAAACATCCCTTGCACCCCCTCCCCATCCCCTTGCACACACACCCCTGCACCCCCCCTGTTGGACACCCCCACTGCACACCCCTGTCCCCTTGCACACCCCCTTGCACCACCCCTGCTAGACCCCCTTGCACCAACCTTATTGGACACCCCCACTGCACACCCCTCCTGGAAAGCACCCCCATGCCCATGGACAGCAGCCCCCACCCCCTGGACAGACACCCCCACCCCCTACATAGCCCCTTGCACCCCCGCTACACACCCCTTGCACCCCGCTGCACACCCCCCAGTCCCCTTGCAAACCCCTTTCCCCCTGTTGGACCCCCCTTGCACCACCCCTGCTGGACCCCCCCCAGACAACACCCCCATGCCCCTAGACAGCAGCCCCCACCCCTGGACATACACCCCCCGGACAGTAGCCCCCCCGGACAGACACCCCCACCCCCTACACAACCACCCTTGCACCCCTACACATCCCTTGCCCCCCCTACACACCCCCGGTCCCCTTGCAAACCCTTCCCCCCTACTGGACCCCCCGTGCACCACCCCTACTGGACACCCCCCGGACATCACCCCCATGCCCCTGGATAGCATCCTCCACCCCACCCCTTGGACAGACACCCCCTGAACAATAGCCCCCCCAGACAAACACCCCCTGAACAACCCCCCTTGCACCCCCATCCCCTTGGACACACACCCTTGCACCCCTGCACACCCTTGATGGACACCCCTTGCACCACCCCTGCTGGACACCCCCTACTGGACCCCCCCCTGCACCAGCCCTGTTGGACACCCCCCTACACAACCCCCCATGCACACACCCCCTGCACACCTGCACACCCCTACTGGAAACCCCCTTGCACCACCCCTACTGGACACCCCTTTCACCACCCCTACTGGACCCCCCCTGCACAGCCCCCTTTCACCCCATGTCCCCATGCACACCCCCCTGCACACCTGCACACCCCTGCGGACCCCCCCTTACCCACCCCTTTCACCACCCCTGCTAGACACCCCTTTCACCACTCCTACTGGAAACCCCCCTGCACAGCCCCACTTAAACATCCCTTGCACCCCTCCCCATACCCTTGCACACACACTTCTGCACCCCCCTGCTGGACACCCCCACTGCACACCCCTATCCCCTTGCACACCCCCTTACACCACCCCTGCTGAAACCCCTTGCACCAACCCTGCTAAACACCCCCACTGCACCCCCCTCCTGGATAGACCACCCCCTCCCCTTAGATAGACCCCCTCCCCCTAGTATATTTAGGCTCTCATCCATATAGCGTTGGAGTAGAATTAACATTGGCATAATAGCCAAAATAGTTGGAGTAGTTATCTACTCACACAACAGATGAAATCAACAATCCATTCAAAAATGGTGTCTGGTTTGTGGTTACACTTGATTGGAAGAACAAAGGAAAATTTATCAAACTAAAAAGCATAGGAAATTATGAAGTTATTGATGGAAGAATTAATTATGCATGGAATTACTTAGGTTTTTTATTTCTTTTTTGAACTGAAAAAGAATGGGCCTACCTGGATTCACTTAATAGTAGCGTCGATTAAGAGATTTGGAGGTGTGGTGGTGCAATAGTAACTACTCTGAGAATCCAGATATAAATTTGTTTGATTTTAGTGGTGATTTAACAATAAATACAAGAAAGTGAATATCCTTTCTAAACATAAGGCTGTTAAGGGAAGTGATTCAGAATAGGCCAATCTAGTTTTTTAGCTTTGGGAAACCACTATTCAAAACCATAGAGCTAACAAGAAAGCTAGGAAATTACAAATAGAATATGCCTCATTTGGAATTCTATTTTGAAAAATAACATGGTACATACATATTGGAAATCTCTAATAATTTGGGAATAACCTTTTCACACTTCCCTGCCACCCCCCTTCCCACCCCATGCACCCCCTGCACCCCCCTACACACCCCCTACACACCCCCTACCCCATGCACACCCCCATCACCCCCCTGCACACCCCCTGCCCCCTGCACACCCCCATGCCCCCCTACACACCCCCCATTCCCACCTCCCCTACCCACCCCCCTGCCCACCTCCCCTGCCGACCCCACAACCCCTTACCCACCCCATGAAAATTTTACTTCAACCACTTAATGCAAGGAAAATCATATCAAAACACCCAGAAACATGTCACTTAATACAAGAATAACTATTAATTTTATTCTAATAAGGTCCTCTCAATTTAAACACTCAAGGAAAGGATTTCTTCCATGATAAGTCATTCCATCCAAATCATGCTATTCACTTAGTGGTGACTTGGTCATTACAACACTTGCCTACTTGGGAAATTCCATATTAAAAGTCTAACGACACTTAAAGGGTGTTTTGGTTTAAACAACTATTTTAATAAAAAGAGGGCACCCTCCCCTTTCCCTTTCAAAAGAACCCATCACACCAGTGAAGGAATTAGAACCTAAGTGGAAGGTTCTCTGCAAGTTTTTTCAAACTAGGATAGCCAAAAGAGTATGAGAGATGGATAAAGTCCCTTTTTAGGATATGTATGTGTTATATATTTCGATTAATAATATGAAGTTAAACCTGCCAAGGTAAATGATTTGTTTCATGGATCACTACTTCAAAGGGAAAGCTAATCTGAATTACTATAATTATGGTAGGCTGATCTCACTAGTTTTAATGAAGATGGAAGTTTATTTGAATGGGGGAGAATCAATGAGATTCCATAAGAGTAATACCCTATCTACAATTATTTTGAATACCATTGGGTACTTTTAAGATACCAACTCAAATTCCTTAAAGCTAGTTAGTTGGGAGGAAGTGGCTCAAAATTGAATTATGTATCCTTACAGATTCAGTCCCTATAGTGTGATATGTTCACACCATTCCTTATGCAAGATTTCAAGAGGAATATTATGGGTGAGTTCCATGATACCAGAGAATATGTAAGGAATATTGGTATTGGAACTAATAGATCCTTAAATTAAGTAGTGATCTTTTATGATGAATTTAATGGGAAGTTGAATGGGATCATGAATGTCTCTAAGGATGATCAATGTATGGTTTTTAGATCTCTTTTTCTAGTATCTTGAAACTAATAGAATTTGTTAACCTCTTTGAATGAGGTCTATAAATAAGTTCAAGGGCTATATTCATATTCTTCCTTGACAAAGCTAATGGTTATTAGAATTTTTTTTAAAACAATAAAGAAATTATAGAAACATGTTTTTAAAATAATCAGGAAATTATAGAATTCAAATTAAAGGTTTAGGTAGAGGGAACCTACCTCAACATCAAGACGCATTGCTTTTGATGATGACAACTCGAATATTTTTTTTCCACTTGCATGCATATGCAACTTCACATATATATAAGGACACCTAGCCCCTATGTACATATTTTCATGGCCAAATATGCACAAGAGGGTCCTTAAATATATGTTTATACTTGAATATACCCCTTTACACTTACACATGTATGCATTTTTCATATCTATATATAAGAACACCTATCCCCAATACATATATTCATACAGCCATGAGTGAATATATATAAAGGGGGAACTTATATATGTAAATTCCTACCTATGCATACACATATAAGCCTTCATCAATGATGACTTGAATCCACCTTAACGAAATCAAAAACACACTAAAAAAATATAAGGAACACAAAAATAAAAATAGCCCTAATTAAAATTGGGCCAAAGAATAAAAACAAAATAAACCTTACCCAAATCCGATGTTGAACTCACTATCTTCAATGGTGGTGGATAAAACTGGCCTCATCATAAGAAACCACCTATAAGAAAATAGTGGAAAAAGAAATGAGATATAATGAATTCTTATATATATGTGATCAGTGTGTCAACTGTACATGATAAATGATACATGAATCCATAACCAACAATGAACAAATAATATTCAGATTGATATATACATCCCAATACTAAATAACAAGATCATTAATAAATCTCTTTATTTTTCAAACATCACCTTCAATTGCCTATTCAAAAATCAAAAATCACCAAAATATGGGAATAAAGTAAACTTCTATCGACACTTAAAAGTGAGAAATATGGATTAGACGTTGTTCTTAACCTAGAAAATCCATTCCTTGAATGTATAAAATACCTAAAACTCTTCATGCCTATATCCTTTTTAAATTTCTAGATTGAAACCTCATTTTTAGCATGTTATTCTTCTGGAATTCACCTTTATTCTTAGTTTATATAGGTTTATCAATTTTATAAAGTAGAGAATTTTCCTTCTTTTAATCTTACTCAATCCTCTTGGATTTTTCAAACTAGTTTTCTAAAATGATTAGACAATCTTTTGGTGCATGATATCCCTTCTTCTTGATTGTATATTCCTTCTTTGTAGAAATTATTTTCTAACATGCAATAATTGGTTCTTTCCTTTTATTTTTCAACAATTATTATTGTTATGGAATCTATGTCATAAATTCTTAAAAATTTAGACTACTTGGTTTCCCTTCCTCACACACTTTTAACCGCCTTTAGAGTACCCTTTTTAGGCTCCCTTTCAAACTCCACACTATAATTGTCAAGCACTAGACCACTACAATATCAAATATTGATACTTAACCCAACACATTGATCTGAATGAAATATTAGAAATAAAGAAGCTCTAAATAGCCTATTTACTAATATAAACTCCTCATAATTAATTGAAAACACTAACTATACCAACTAATATAGTTAAATCATTAATTTTGGTGCGGTCTTGGAACTAAATATGGTTCATCCAACATCCATCTCCAGACATTAAATTCATCCATTTACTGTCTAAGTTCATACATTTCACAACCTTGATAATGATCACCATCCCTTGATATGGATTTTACTCAAAAAATATGAGTATGAATCCCCCCAATATATTATTATCGATACCATCATCAATACTAAACACACATGTCTAGTTCCTCATATCGTATTATGATCACTATAGAAGATCCTGGCCCAATAATCTCAACAAAATTTCTTCATTTAAAAACTATTATCTTTTAAATACACATTATATCCAACAAAAATAATACATTAAAAGATATTATATAGAGAAATCCAAATTATAGAAAAAAATTAACTATAGGAATACCTCAAAAAGTATGGTACTAAAAGCCCCTTCACCTAGGATGGCTTTTCCCTATAGAATAATCTCTATAGAAACACACATCTCAACACATACATGAAACCTATTTTTCCCATCCCAATACTAATGGAATGCACGCACATTCTTGATACATGAGAAATAGACCAGGGTTCATTTATTTTTCTAATATTGAGCTGATATATTACTCCTTCAATTTACTCTGTCACCCTCATAGTGAGGCTCATCAACCAACATTCATTACTACCCGATTTCCATCCTTCTCCATGCACCTTCCTATTAAATGGATGTATCTACATATATAGCTCAATATTTCTTGAATATATCCAAGTAGGTGTCCGGATAAAAGGAAGATAATCATACCCATAATGAGTACATAAGACCATTTAAAAATAGAATTCCTTTATGAATAAATTTCATTTGAAGGATGGCATAAAATGAATAAACCTTTCAAATTTAGTGTCATACTCCATTATTGATTCCCATAATTATATAACTCCATGGATTCCAAAAACATGTTCTTACTTTGTAAATCTACCATAGCCTCTCATAGAAGAGGGAATGAAACTCGATCCATAAAAACTTCTCATTCCTTATTTTATGATCAAATGTATTTATCTATTCTGATCTCCTTTGAATTTAGAAACTTACTGTTTCACCCATATATCCTATAGAGTTTCAATCCTTTCAAATAGGAACTAAAATTTCTTCAAAATATTCTAAAAATCCTACGATCCCATGTCACTACTAAAAATTACATACTGCTACTCCTGGAACTCATGGATAACTTAGAAAACCATTTTTTTCCTTTTCGAAGGCCTTGGTCAATGGATCAAAGTAGGTGTAACATAATATGAGGGAAACAACCACTTGATAATATTTCCCATGAGAACACAATGCCATCCTAATTAGATTCTTTGTTGATGAATTTTTACTCAACATTATCCGGTAATAAGAACATTACTAATTAGAAACCCATCACGCCACAATCCTAAGCATGCATTATTACCACAAAATCATGAAACTACCTTTAATCCATACTTCATAAAAAAATATCATTTAAAAAACACCAAACCCAAAGGTTTATCATAATAATATAAGGGTTACTCTCCTACACACCAATAATAACAACCAAACCCCACACATTCACCCCTGATAATAAGAAACCAACCACCCCTTAACTGATATAACAAAAAATTTCCTAATAAAAATACACAATCAAATCACCTAAAAATCATAAAAATTATCTATATCAAGAGTTTTACATAAAAAATCAAGAAAAACCCCAACAAGATCCACCAACTCGAGGGATTACCACCAACCCAAACCCCCAAAGACAAATGCAAACCATACCCAATACATAGCCATCATACTCCAAACTACTAGGAATATAATATCCTAACAAACCAACTAAAGGTTTTCATCTACCATATAAACATGATTAAGATATCATAAATCAAACAAAAACACATGAAAACCACTATTTTAGATTCTATTAATTAATACACCATCAATAGGTTATTCTAGAAAACACTATTAATATATTATTGATGTTTTAATTAATCAAAACCACTTTCAAATTAATTTTCCAAAAAAATGACCACAAATATTACTTTCTCAAACCCATTTTCTAAATAGACTTTCCTTTTTTAAAACCATTTTCATAGACAAGTATTCATGGACATGTAGAAAAATCCCTATATTTCAAGTACGATTCATGAACTCAGATTCTATTTCCACCCCATGCCAAGAGTCAAACAAAAAATAACAATCTCAACCCAAAAATAATACTCGAATAAATATCTCAATGATAACAGTGTAAATCTATAATGGAAAACAACACCCTTGGTGACTTGGGTTTCCACCATATAGGTGTTCTTGATGCATACAACCAGTGTACATCCTAATATCCAACCATTGGAGAAAATACACATGAGTGAAATTTGATGGGTTAAAACCATAAATACCTTTGGTGGGTAATCAGGAGGTCTGATTGGCTGAGGAGGAGGATGATCTGTGGAGTTGGGGTAGCCATGTCGGAGGCACACCGGAGGAGGAGGTGGGGCGGCTGTTTCAGGGCAGCTTTTGTGGGGTGGCAGAGTCGGGGGAGGACACCGCGGTTAGAATTCTGTCACGAACAACATGAGAGGTCGACGGTTTGGAGAGGAGGGTCGTAGTGAGAGAGTTCGAAGACAGCGTAGAGGGTGTTGATAGGAAGCGTTAGGAGGAGGGAGCTGTGGTGAGAGATGTAGACAGAGAGGAGAGGAGGGTTGCAGTTGATTAGGGGAGGAGGAGAGGAGAGCCCGATGCATATCACAAAAAAAAGAGGATAGGAGAGCCCGATACGGATCACAAAAAAACAATAACCAAGATGTTTAGCCACATATGGGTAATTAAATCATGGCTATAAACAACCTATAGCCACAGACCTATAAAGTAGTGGTTATAGGTCCATGGCTATAGCTTAAATTTCTAGTAGTTTTATGTCTTGAAGAATATAAAAAAACCATGCACACAATAAATATTTATTTTTACTTGGTTCACCCACACTAGGATATTCTAAAGAGCCCACAATCAGTAATGTGTCAATTCATTGAGATCTAATAAATTCAATATTTTGTGGTGTATTTAGGCTAGGGAACTCCTAGGATTGAGTTCACTCTCCTAATAAGGTTTGAGGTTAGATCACTACTATCCAATGGATACTCCCTTCACTAATATACTTTTCTCACTGCTCTAGAATGAATAATTACTTTGGTACGTAGGTCAATGCAAATAGTATCACTATAGTTATAGTTGCGCCAAATATAGGTTGGTGTATGTTGATATCCTCATTTATCCTTTATAGTTTGGTTGTGAAAATCACATGAACAACATCACCACTTTTCCATGAGTCTTCATAGAAAAATCCACCTTTTTCTTCATTAGAAGGATCTTCAATGAATTCCAATGCTTCCTTCACTTATTACCAGCATAGATATGAAATTATATATCTTATTCTTCTATGAAAATATAGGTTCAATGTTATTCACTTTGTTACACAACAACAATCTCCCTTCTCTTCTATCTAGAATTCATTTCTCACAAATATTTTCTAATTTTTGACTCTATTTTCATAGAAAACCCCCCAGTATTTATCAAGAAATATATCTCCATAATTCACACCTTCCAGGAATATTTTTCTCCATTCAAAGAGAAAATCTCCACATTTACCTCCATGAAGATCTCTGTAATCATGAGAATGATGGAAAAATCCATCTTGAATCCTTCCTTAAATCCGATTCAAACTCATTCATTGAACTCTTGAATATTCCTCTTGAAAGATAGAAAATACAAAATAAGGAAACCCACTAACTCATCTTCACCATGGACTGATCACTTTCCTTTGGAGTGTGAAGCTTTGTTAAATACAAGCCCCACCATATCTACTTATATCTTGAATTTAAATAACTAACATATCATGAAATAATCCCCCTTTAATTTCTTCATGATTTTATCCATCATATCTTGACCAAAACATTAATAATATTTTATTATTAATAAAATATACTTTAATTCTACTACAGCTAGAAAAACCTTTAAAACAACTAAAGGAATACCCATATGAATTGCCCTGACGACTCTTACATTCTTCTAGGATTACTCTTATGGAATGCCTCACAAATTTACATGACAACTCTTAAATTTTTCCAGGATATACTCTTATTTAATACCTTGATTCGTATAAATTACTGTTATAGAATACAAGGACAACCCTTTTGATTTTACCCTTTGCTGTGAAATCACTCTTACAAACTCTAGTGCATAGTTTGATGACTCTTACAAAGTATACCTTTTCCATTTTCTGTAATTATGAGACATTGAATCTTATAAAAATGAGTGTGGATACTCTTATGAAATTTCATATAAAATGAATCTTATGATCATTGGGAAATTCTATACCACTGTTAAACCTGCCACCTTCTAGTAAATAGAAATCCTTATGAAATCAAGGATACCTCTAATAAATTTCTATTTTCTAATCTTCTAAGCCTTGAATTAATATTTTCCAGGACTTTTATGCATCTCTATCCATTTTATCAAACCATATTTCTCCATAATATCTCTATAATATATCTCTTTAGTTCAAATAAACTTTCATAATTCCAATGTACTTCCATAACTTCTTCAATTTAGTTTCAACACCTTCAACACAAAAAAACAATTTGTATTGACAAAAAACCCAACACAACTAAACTAACAACTATAGACAACAAAGGCTACTCCATTTAATCATTAATCTTAAATCAGATTCCAATAATATATCCCTTTTTATTTTTTTACAACACCCATAATGAATCTAACACTCCTTCACATCATTATGATCCTTCCTTCTCTCCCAATTTCTAATCCCCTTTGAGGGCCAGAAAGATTCATGGATTCATGATGATTCCTATTCCCCTTTAACATAAAATCCAAATAATTCCTCTATCTATGAGAAAACAACACTTTTAATGGCCCCTATCTTCATGATGTCAAAAAACAAAATTTTTTATTAAGTTTACACTTGTAATATTCTTTGAGGACTCTTCTTGCTAGGATGCAACACTGGACTATTAATAAAAAATAACCCCATTTAAATTCAATAATTTTATTAGATTAAGAGATATTAGGATTAAACTATTTCAATAAAAAACAAGTCTTTTATAATTTCCATCTCCATTTTCAACCATTTGTTAACAATATATATGTTAAATACAACTTCATATTTTTATTTCAAGCTCCAGAAACTCCTCAACTGTGGTTGCATTCTAAAATAATTTCAGTAAGTGGTATTACCTCCTAGTGATAGGCCATTTACACAACCTTTAAGACCACTAGGTCAAAAATATTTTTAGAAAACATGAAATTAATTTAACAACATCATTACTGCCCATTGCACTCACTTCCATAAGATACATGTCCCATCACTTATCAGCTTCTATTAAGGATCTATTCCTTTGAACTCAACCACACTTTCAAAAAATAATTAGTTATTAAACATGAACTACATAGTGTGTGATTAATATTATATTAAATCTTTTCAAATCATCTTCAGACACCAAACCTAATACCAATTATCAAATCCAATACCAAATTGTTAAAATATATTTGTTATCTGACCCATAAGGTGTCTCTTTGGTTGACGGGGATACCACCTTTGGATCTATATCTCCAAACTACCCCAAAAATATTTGTTCCATCACTAAATATAGAGATGATATAAAAAATTAAATCCACCCACCTAGTAGCCTTTGATATCCTGAAAAGACTCAGATTATAGTGAACTAGCTCAGGTTGACCTGACCCATCACCTAAGCCAGTACGCCACAAGGCCTAAATCACGTTCCACAAGCACTGAGGCATAAAAGATAACCATTTCTGAATAGTTTCACTCATAAAAATTCTATGTGACCCATGCATTAATTGGATGACCAAACCAACTAATAAACAAGATCAACATATATAATAAATATAACAAATATAAATATATATTAGAGTAAACACAACAATGACCAAAAACATATATCATAACATTATCACATAAAAATTCATAAAACACACACACACACACACACACATATGATATCTAAGTAAAAAAACTAAAAATTAAGAATAAGACCCATAATATCCAATACATCAAATCCCAATGATACAGAATATCAAAACTACTCTACATGAGCCAACTCTGTGAGACCATGTCTCCACTATCCCAACTAACCATGGAAGTCAATAATCAAGAAAGGCCATAAAACTACAAGGGGACCTTAACCTTACCTGTCTCCTTCAAAACAAGGTATCCATACTTCCAAATACATGTATAGGGTGTGAGGCACAAAGACCAGTAGGGTACCACCATGAATCTATACAAGACATGTTCCCATGAAAACCATTAATTCTTGTTTGAAAATTAATTTTCAAAAACAAGTTCACTTTTTAAAATCCAGTTCACTTGAAAATAATACATTAGAAATCTATTTTTTTCCTAAAAAACAAACCATATTTTCAAAGATTAGTAAATCAGGATCAAATAATGAAACAAATCCACCCACCATAAATGTTCTCAACACACCCCAAACATGGCATAAACATGGGAATAAACTTAACATCAATATATATGATCAAATAATGGAAATAGAATAATCATAATATATCACAACCAAACAAAGCACTGGCATCATGCACAAAGTCTATAAAAACCAACTGGGTACAAGTTGTACCCACCATGGGATCTAACCAATAGTTTCTAGTGTGAATTAGTCTAATAAAAAGTTTTTATAACCTAATAAGTAATGAATAACAAGTTTTGAAGCTCTCTTGGTCTTCCAAATACCCAACCATAATTACATGGGCACTCTTAGTCTTCATGGACACATTTTTGGAATCTCTCTCTACCTTCCTCCCAAATACCCCCTCAGTCCCTTGGACAACACTTCCTGTCTCATCCTAGACATAAGATAAGGTTACATTTTTCTAATTCATGCACACACACACACACCCAAGTTATCCCATGTGCTACACAATTCCAAATACATAAACATCAATAAGTTCCAATTTCATAAGCCATTTAAAATCCATTTTCATAGACCTTTCATGACCATAATGATTCCTGAATTAAACACCATGAAATACCTATTTAAAAACCCTTTAAGAAACCCATTTGAAATCATAAAACCTCTTTGAGTCATTTTAACAAAAACATGGAGTGCATAAAACCAACTCCCTTTGAAAACAAACTTTAAACCATTATATTTCCAACCCATTTAAAAAATCACAATAAGAATGGATAAACCATCACTAATAACATAAATTAGGGGTAGTTGGATTATCAAAAACCAATGGAAATCATTAATCAATGGAAATTCATGAAAAGTAACCCTTAAATAGAGATACTTAACTTATAATAAAACCAAACATCGTTTCCTTCAATGAAAACCATAATATTTGAGTAAGATAGGACCACACACACCTTAGAAACAAAGAAAAAACACAAAACCCTCATAAACAACATTAGGTTTTTCTAAATCACAAGATAGGGTTTCCAACTTCCATGAAAATAGAATAATAAGGATAAATAAGGAGAAATAAAGGAGAAATCAGGAATAAATCAAGACTATCTTGAAAGAAATCACCAAAGGAAGAAATAAATCCACCAAAAAGGAGAGGGTAAAATATCCAAGGCATGGGGGAGAGGTTTTAATTGATTGACCAGATAAATCATGGTGATAACCCTTAAAAATCTAAAGGAAAAATGGTCAAAATCAATTTTCTAATTATCAAGAAGCACTGCATGGTTTGGACGCACAATCAGAAAAAACACATGCCAATCACGTGAGAGACACTATCTCCCCAAAACAAAGCCCACATAGTTTTTGGAGATCCTTTAATGGTTAGAAAAACCTTTCTAAAGTTTCACAAAACCCTAGTGTCCTCTAAACATCTCTCTCACACAATTAACAACACAATTTCACTAACCCTACACCAACCATGAGCTAGAGTATGTTTTCCCAAAAACCGAGGCTCTTGATCTACAAATATCAAAAACTCCCATAATAAATAAGTAAATAAATCTCAAAATAATATGTACCAATGACCTGATAAGTGTCATAATTCTCCCCACCATGCCACTTTCTACCCTAGAAAATCCTTAAGGCACTTCATAAGAAAATAGGTGAGGCCACTACTCCCTCACTGAAACTTCATGCTCCAAAGTCTCATGGATATCACAACCACACTACCAAAGAACATAGACCAATGATATGACTTACCATGAAGCACCTTGTTATGATAATCAAAGATATGAATAGACTGCTCCACAATGATGGTGTTAGGCTCTATCTCCAAATATTCCTGCTCTATCATATGAGATGGGTCTGGATGGTACTTCTTTAATAAGGATACATGGAAAAAATCATGGATCGAGGTTAGTCATGGTGATGCGTTCATATAATAGGCTACCTTCCCAAGATAATTCAAAATATGAAATATATCAACATAACACAACACCAACTTCCCCTTATTTCCTAAGTGATAATATCCTAGTTGAACTGATACCTAAGGAAACACCTAATCACCAACTTCAAACTCTAGCAGGTGAAAAATACTATCAACATATGTTTTTTGGATACTTTGAGATATCTAAAACCTCTTTTAGATTAATTTAACTTTCTCTATCACCTCCTAGATGAGACTCAGTCTGAATAAGGAGTGTTCACCTAGCTCAACCTAACATGATGGTGACCGACATGACCTCCCATAAAATGTATCAAAATGAGGATATCTTTATTGAGTACTAGTAATTGTGGTTGTATGAAAAATATACCAATGACATATACTTACCCATGAACTTTGAATTAAATCACACATGCATGAAGTATACCCTCAAGAATCTGGATGGCCTACTTAGTTTGACCATCCATCTCTGAGTGATAAGTTGTGATCAAATTAAACTAGGTTCCCATTGATTCCTAGAGACTCTTATAAAACTAAAAAGTAAAATAGGAATCCCAACAAAAAACAATCACTGAAGACACACCATGAAGCCTAACGACCTTTCAAACATACAGGTTCTCGAGCTTCTCAACCTTCATTGACCCCCTAATGGGAAGAAAGTGGGATGAATTAGTCAATAGATATATAATAATACAAATAGAATCTTTACTACTAGGAGTATGAGGTAGAATGATAAAAAAGTCCATGTAGATATCATCAAACTTACACACTGGGATGGGAAGAGGCTAAATCAACCCGACTAGACTTTGATGCTCTACTTTAATCTGCCAGTAGGTAAAAAACCAAGATACAAAATTCAAAATCGTCCATATCATTCAGGGCCACCAGTACTGAATCCTTAGAGTATAAAACATCTTGGTATCCCCTAGGTTAATGAACCAACTATAATAATTCCCCTAATGCATCACCTTTGACCTTAAGGTTAAGAGAACTACCATCTATTTCTTAAAGAAGAGGGTACCATCAGGAGATTGAGACCAATCACTCGAGGTATCCCCACCATTTAAAACTTTACTAATTCATTTAAAGTTGGGTTCATATATCTTATCTCCCTGAAATAGATTAATAAGAGAGGGCATAACCTAAACATTGTCCAAGGACACCCACTCTCCATCCTACAACATCTCCTGACATAAATTAGTAAATAAACCCATTATAATCCACCCATCCACTGATTCTATAACTACCTAGATCAATAGATTTTTTTCTAAAGGCATCAAAGACCACATTCCCTTTTCTAGGGGTACAAAAAATATTGAAATGAAAGGTTTGAAGATACTCCACCCACCATCTCTTCTTGAGGTTCAAGGCCCTCTAGGTGAATTTATACTTCAGGCTATTATGATCTGAGTAGACCATAAATCATTTCCTAAAGAGGTAATGACACCATGTATTCAAAAAATACATCATATCTATCAACTATAAGTTATGGTAATTGCAATTTCTCTCATGTTTATGCATCTAACAATATCTATAAGCCACCATATGATCATCCCACATTAGAACACAAAACAACCCCACACCTAAGGAATCATAGTACATTACATATTCCTTCCTAGGACCAGGATGAATCAAAACTAAAGCCAATGTAAAATGAACCTGAAACTCCTCAAAATAAATCCGACAATTCTCACTCTACTCAAAGTTGACCCCTTTCCAAGATAACTCTATTAAGGGAGAAGATATCCAGTAGAATTCTCTAAAAAGTGACTATAATATCTGACCAATCCTAAAATGATATTGATCTCAAACATGTTATTGGGATACTCAAAAGACATAACTGCTTGGATATTTTCAGGACCCACAAAAATCAATTTCTCCAAAACCACATGGCTAAAAAACATTACCTTTTAGATCCAGAACTGAAATTTAGATAGCTTTTCATATAGGAAATTATCTTTTAAGATTCATAAATCAACACTTAGATAGTCTCCATGGTCCTCATCTGTCTTGGAGTACACAAAGATTTCATTAACAAAAACAACTATGAACGAGTCCAAAAAGTGATGAAAGATTCAATTCATCAATTAAATAAAGACCACATGAGACTTTGTAATTATAAATGTAATAAATAGATACTCAAAATTCCCATACCGACTCTTGAAGGTGATCTTAGGAATATACTATTCTTGGAACCCCAACTGATGGTACCCCGACCTTAAGTCAGATTTTGAAAACCACTGGGATCCCCTTAGAAAATTAAAAAGTTCATCAATTTAAGGAAATGATTATTTTTTTCATAAGTAAACTAATATATATTACAATAATCTATTTAAATTTGTATACTACTATCCACCCTCTTTGAAAATAGAACTGGTGATTCCCATAGTGACACACTATGATGATAAACCCCTTGCTTTCAAGGTCCTCCAACTGAAAATTTAACTCCTTAAACTTGACAGGAGCTATATGGTATGATTCCAAAGAGATGGGGCTCATCTAAGGGAGTATATTGGTAGTAAACTCAACCTATCACTGGGGAAACAACCCATAAAATTCATCCATAAAAACCTTAAGGTATCGATCCAAAACCACCATAAGACAACCATCCAAACCCTACTCCACAACATAAAAGAAAAACACAGATAACTAACATGAAATCAATCCCACATCCAAAGCAACGAGTCCTGTCCTCCCTAACCTCAGATCTCACTCACCCTGGAAGATACGAGTGATCCCATTAGAAGATAAAAACTTGAACCTTTGATGATAACAATGAATATGATCTTTGAAAATGATCATTAAATTCATACTGATGATGAGATCAAAAACATCTAGGTACAACATGAGGAATTCCCATGCTACCTCTATGCCAGTGATCAAAACATGACACTCCAAGCACTTAAAATATTGCTCTTTATTCATTCCCAATGAGGTAAGTAGATCCATCATGAATGGAATGAACCCCACTCACATACCCAAAGCATCAAGAAAATTTAATAAAATAAATGAATGAGAAGAACCTATAAAAAAAGGATAAATCCATAGAATAAGTGATAAACATCGTACCTATCATAGTGGTCAGCCCACATTTGGAGTCTTCAGGTGCCGTATCTACTTCATAAAGGAGTCATAACTATGGAATTCACTTAGAATTCTTAACTATATAATAATACCCTCTAGACTGAGGGTGAGATACTAAACCCTTAGAAGCATCTGATTGCACATGAAAACCATTAAAAAAAGAATAACTAAATCCACTCCCCTAAAGGGAGGCCTTGCAGAAGCACTAAAGATGACCCGAATTCCCAAATTGGTGGAACATCCTTATAAACTATAGAAAATTAGGCCTGATATAGACAGACTTCCCACATTTATAGTTTGTCACTGGCATAAACCTTGAATAATCCAATGACACCAAACCTGATGACTGATAATCACCCTTTCCACTACTCTGATGAGGTTCATCATGCTTCCTATTCTAGGCAGAGGAAGAACTCTAGATATGAACCACTATTGAAGAAACTCCAATAAGACCTATATTCCCTACTAAGTCCACCTATTCCATAAATTCCTTATCCACCACCTAGGCATAATTTGGTAGGAAAAGTAGAATAAACATCGATTTGATATCATCCTTCAAGTCCATTTAAAAATGTCTCACATTGAGATAGTCGTTTGTGAGGAGTTTAGGAGAAAATGGAATAAATCAGAAAACTACGTAGCATAATCCATCACCATAAGGTTTCATTTATCAAACATCAAGAACTCACAGGCCTTCACCACCTTCAGTGTCTCAGGATAAAAATACTGATGAAAATCATTTTTAAAGGTAGTACATGTGAGATCCTCATGCCTCTCAGGGGTATTCACAAATTAGAAGATGTACTTGATACATTCCTTAGGCTCATGGATACCTCTGTTACCATAAAATACCATTGTATTATACTTCGTGAACTTTTAATCATGGTCTACTGTCCATTCCTAACCTCACCCAACCTCCTGACCTAAGGACTGAATCATACAGATCACCAATTCCACTAAAATGAGATCAACTAGAGGGGTTTCCTGTGGGACATGCTTCACAACACCCTCTCTACACCTATAAGAGGTCCTTCTATGATGAATTATCTATAAAACACAAGGTATACCTTATTCAATGCATAATTAAATCTCAAAAAACACTAGATAATCTACAATAATCCCTTATAATAGACTTAAAAAACAACATTACCATTAACAACACTTTCAAATAAATAAGGGTTGAAAACATAAAAGTTTTATGCATTTTATAATATGCATGGTCAGAAAAACCATGTTCCAACCATATGAGAAAAAACTAGAAGATCACAGACCTAGTCACACGGGCTTTGTATGGTTAACACTAATCATGTTCCTATTCTATTCTTCCCCGTTCCACCCTGAAACTCAAGATTTTTCAAATTCATTTATGGGTTCTTCCTAAAACCCATAACCAATGATGAAAAACATAAAATATCATAAAAAAAACACAAAACCTGGTTTGTTCTTCCTGAAACCTATAACTAATGATGCAAAATATAAGATCTCATAAAAACAACCCAAAAGAGGGTTTAAATCATAAACAAAACTCCCAACCACACATGGATTCTCAATGTTTGACATGAGGAAGAACTAGCCAAAAAAATTTCCACACCCAACTATCAATCACTGAAGATCTAATCTCTTGTCTACCACTGACTCCCAAATAAAAAGAGGGATCTGATACCATTTTGTAGCGAACCAGCCTGGTTCAAACCAACTTGTCACCCGAGATGACACACTATAAGAGCTGAAGCATGTTCTTGATCACTACTGCATGGAGACATGCAGCAAGACATCATAAATAAAAATTTGGTAATGGTTTTACCCATGAAAATCCAACATGAACCATCCATTAATTGGGTGACCACACCAAAAAATAAACAAGACAAAGTTATATAACATATATAAATGTATAGTAGAGAAAACACAATAATGAACAAACATAGATATCAAAACATCATTACATAACAAGTCATAAATAGACACATATATATATAATATCCATAATCAAAACTCAAAATAGGTAATAAGACCCAAAGAGGACAATAAATCAAATTCCATTGATAAAGAGTCTCCAAACCGCTTCACATGATCTAACTTTGTGAGACCACATCTACACCATCCCAACCAACCAAGGATGTCGGTAATCAAGAAGGGCCACTAAAATATAAGGTTACCTTTCACTTACCTATGTCCCGAAAAAAAGGTTTTCATATTCCAAAATTTATATGCAAGGAGTGAATTAAAAAGACTAGTAGGATGCCACCATGAATCAATGTAAGGCCTTCACCCATGAAAAACATTAATTATAGTTTGAAAACTCATTTTAAAAACCAAGTTCACTTTTAAAATCAAGTTCACTTGAAAAAAATAATTCAAAAATCCTATTTGGTTTTCTAAAAAACAATCCATATTTTAAAAGATAATACACCCAACATAAACGAGCTTAATACACCCCAAACATGGAATAAACATGTGCATAATCTTAACATCATTATATACAACCAAATAAAGGAAGTGGAATAATAAAACCCTATCATAAGCAAACAAAGCACTAACATAATGCAAAAATCATATGAAAACCAACCGGAACAAGTAGTACATACCATGGGCTCTAACCAATAGGGTAAATCACGACTTAGCATAAGAAAATATTTTTATAGCCGACTAAGAATGATATAAAAAGTTTGGAAACTCTCTCAGTCGTCCCCTAGCCCAACCATAATTCCATGGGAACTCTCAGTCTACATGGAAACGTTTTGGAAGCTCCCTCAGTCATCTTACCAAAGTCTCCCTAGGTCCCTTGTAAAAAACTCCCTAGCTAGTCCAAGACATAGGCTAAGGTTCCATTTGTATAAGTTATGCACACACACACCCACCCAATGTTGCCCATGTGCTACACAATTCCAAACACATAAACATCAACTAGTGACAATTTCATAAGCTATTTAAAATCCACTTTCATAAAACTTTCTTACCCATAACAATTCATGAATTCAACACCATGCAATACATATTTGAAAATACTTTTATAAACCCATTTTAAATCATAAAACCTATGATCCATTTTAACAAACACATTGAGTGCATCAAAGCCAAATGCCTTTGAAAATCCACTTTAAAACATTCAACTATCAGCCCATTTCCAAGATAAAAATTATGGATAAACCATCACTAATAACTCAAATTAGGGGAAGTTTATTTAGAAAAATCCAAGGGAAATAAATAATTAATAATGAAAATCCCTGGAAAAGTTCCCTTAAATAAAGACACATACCTCATAATCAAACCAAATATTGTCACCTTTGATGACAACCACAATATTAGAGTAATATAGGGCCTCACACACCCAAGCCACAAATAAATAACACAAAACCCCTATTGAAAACCCTAGGTTTTACTAAATTGAAATCGATGGTTTTCACCTTACATGAAAATGGAAGAACAAGTATAAAAAAGGGTAAAGGAAGGATACATCATAAATAAATGAATATTACCTTGAAATAAATTTCCAAAGTAAGAAATAAATTCACCAAAATGAAGGGGGAATAATTTCAAAGGCATGGGAGAGAGGATATGCACAAGTGGGGAGATAAGCGAGGGTGATAACCCTTAAAAATCAAAAGGTAAAAATGGATAAAAACCATTTTAAATGACTTAGACTCACCATAAGGTTTGGTTTCATGGTTATAAAAACTCTATGCCAACCATGTAGGTGCCACTATCTCCCTAAAACACAACTAGCATGGTTTTTGGATATCCTCACATGGTTATAAAATCTGTGATCAAGTTGTGTGAAACCCCCCTGACCCCCAAACATACATATCACATGATTATCCAAATAGTTTCACTAACCATGCACCACCCATGTTCCAGGGCCTATTTTACCCAAAATAACGTCTCTTGACCTCAAACTCCCAGAAACTCCCATAATTAATAAATAAATAAATAAATCTCAAAATAAAATATACCAATGACCCGAAAAGTGTCACATAGATGATATCACATGTTATCATAAATCAACTAAATCATAAAAACCATTTTTATACTTTTACATCAAGGTATCTTTTCCCATCTTCAAGGTCTGATATGAATTGATAATATAAGCTCTTGAAACCATTACTTCAATTGGACCTTGATACCGATTAAGATACCTACGACCATTTCTCCGATGATTCTAGTAGTATCGTTATTCTTGTAATTCCATATTAATAAAAATGTAACTTTCACTACTCTAATAATAAATTTGGAACTTAAATAAATATAAAAATATCACTTAAATACTCTGATTCAACATCCCCATGGATCATATCTCCCCTAAAACTAGAAACACTTTAATAACAATTAATAGCATCTAAATACATTGGGATAAGGGGAATTCTAATTTCATAAAGTCAAGGATCATGGTGAGTCATTATAGAACTCCATTTTTTTCCTTTATCCTTTATTTTGGAATATATATTTAGATAAAAATTAGTTTTTATGGAATCTAACTTCACTTTATCTTCCTTGGGATTTATCTTCTCTTTATTCCCCCACACAAAAGTTCCCCATCCTTGGGTACTGTTACCAATAAGGATCTCTTGGAACTTCACTATTTGGAATTTTCTTTTCCAAACCTTACTGTTTTCTTTGATTTTCCCTACAAGAATAATTAGGTTTCTTAATATATAAATTTCATTGGGATGATTCTTTCATATGATCTTTATCATATTTACAAGCAGGTGAACTTCTCTCTCTTTTCCAAATCTTCTTGTATTTCTAAGACATTTTTTGTTCAACAACAGATTTGGAACTCCTTTTCAAGATAATTTCAACATGGAAATATTCAACCAACCCCTGAAATATTTTTTTATTGTCGGTAACTTATTTTTGAAAAACATCCATAAAAATTCATCTCTTTACTTGTATTAGTTTATGTGATACCATTTCTACATGCTTCATATTTCTCATCTATGATGGCCATGAGTGCCACCTCAATTTTTTTCTTTGATGGATCATTCTTTACATGCTCATCCATATTACTCATATATAGAGTAGATTATTTCCTTTTACTATATATTTTATTATGTTTTATCTATGTGGGATTCTATGATTAAATTAGTTTTGGTTCCTGGTGCACCATTAGTTGAGCTCTAACATTTCTTTCCTCCAATACAATAAATCTATTTTCTAGATATTTTTTTATTTATGTGTATGTTTTATTACTTTTCCTCTTAAGAATATAAGATTTCCTAATGAAACTTTTAGAACTCCACTTTATACAATTTATATCCTTGTGGCTATGGTTAGCGCAAATAAAGAATATCTCATTAAAACCTTACCATCTATAATTATGATTTGATTGATATTTTTTAAGTAGATTTATTTCCACCATTTAACCCTTGGTCTTATAAACACACAATCATAGAGTGTCCCAATCTTCCATAAAAGTATATTTTTTAAATACCCTTTTCTGAGAGTTATCTCTTCTAAATTTGGTGATAATATTATATTTATTCACTAATTTTAGATATGCAAATTTTCATACTCCAATTATTAAGGTTTTCATGGTAAGGATCTTGTTATTTTCATTATAGATCTTCAACCACTCTTTATGTTCCTTGATATTCTCAATTTTCAATACTAATTGGGTATTCATATCCTTCAGCCTTAATCTAGATTCCATCCTAGATTTTATCCACTCATAAAGTCTTGTTTTGAGAGGGATAATTCTTACTTTTAACTCTTTATCTATGAACATTTGTTTTCATACTTTATGTATAATTTATTAAGGAGATGACTTTGGCCCTTAATTTTTGCACCCAATTTAATAATTTCATAATTCAAGGCCATCTCCACTTGTTTTAGTATTTTTTTCCTCATAGATAGATATTCTATGAATTCATATCCCACTTTGTTCATAATCTCCCATTGAACCTCCTTCTCATGTAAGGATTGGATCTTTTATTGGTTGTTTTATGATGACTCTCCAAATGTATGAATTGATGTTGTTACCACTCCTTCCTTGGAATAACCATCCTTGACCACTTCCATGGGTTTATCCAGAGTTAAAGATTTATAGAGGTATTCCAAAACACTTTTAGAATCATATTTAAAAACAAATTCAGAATTGATTGACCTGATTGGAGAGTCCACCGCCCTAGGATTCTTTATATGATTATTCTTCTTATTTCCTTATTCTATAAGGAAATATTCTCTTAAAGTAGACATCATAACCTATTTTTTCCCAATGATTTTCCACAAATCCTTTAAAAGCATACCCAAATATCAAAATAACTAGTACATAGAACAGTTTTCATGAATACCTCATTAGATATAACTATGTTTAGAATTTCATGTGTTTCTATGTGATGAACTTGTTCACTGATCTTTCTAAGATAAACATATAATTGGACATATTCTAAAATATCTTCACTATAAGTATGAAAAAATACATATCCTTTTTATATCCATAAAACATAGTACCATTACATTCATTAGGATTCATCATTGAATTAATGTTACCAAAATATTGTATAGGAAGAAAAGAAATTAACTTCAAACATTAATTAGATCATTAAAAAAAATACAACAAAAGAACCTATTATCATATTCTAATTATTAGTCCCATAAGGTAATTTAGTGATAAATACCATGGGGGTGTGGGGGTGTGGGGGGGGGTGAATTAGGGTATGAAACTTTTACAATTAAAACACTTTTTCCTTAAAGTCTCACTTCCCTAAAATATCTTGACACCATTATTGTAGGGACACACATAGGTTCTCCTCTCAATGATGATGATATGATTGTAACTTCACTTGGCCTAAACTTTACCATATTTGATTATTATTTTCTTTTACCACCTTCACTAAGTTATGAATTGAAGAATATAAACAAACCATGCACACACAACACAAGCATTTTTACTTGGTTTATCCAAATTGTTATGACCCAACCCACCAGGGCCCACCTAGTTGGTGGTAATATTAGTGTGACAACACCAAGACCACCTCCAATAGGCTAGGGGCTAGTGAAAAGTGACAAGCAGGCATAACATATATATGATAGGCCTTATATTAATGTATTTGCACACACACACACACATCCAATACCCATACAATGTTGAAATGTAAATAGAATTGAAACCAATGAATGCATACATATAAATACCACAATCAGAGTATATGAATTATATTGGAAAGTACAAATGGATGAATAAAATCCTTCCAAAATCTTAAAAGAAGTTCAACCTTATAGAGGTATGGGACTACAATCAAATGAAACTCCTAGTACAAAACACAGTATTTCTAGCCTAATATAATCTCTATTTTCTCATAGTCCACCAAGGACCCCATCAAATGATCTGTCATCTATATAAGACATGACATGTATGGGTAGATCCCATGAAGATTTGAGTATAACAATACCCATTAGGACACTTTTAAATCACTAAAAGTAAAACATCAAAGAGTAGTTAGTACATCATAAGGGAATGTTAATCGGAATATGAATCATATAATAATAACACTTGTATATGCTCATGGTAGACACTAAATCTCATGTTAAGGTCACAACTACACTTTCAGCCTATGATTCTTGCTCGAGAGTTCATAGTAACACTCATATGAGATAACTTACTCCATGAGTCTGATAGCACTAATGGTGAGATTATGATATTTCATGATCGTTAGGTCTCTCCATGGGGAATTACATCCTAGAACATAAAAGAGATCAACACATAGATAGGGGATCATACCCAGTGTAAAGACCCATAATTTTCCATGTAATATTTTTTAATTATATAGAAATATTAAGAGTCCGTGAAAATTGATGGCGCATGATTCTGAGGCCCGGTGTGCCCAGAATGAATTTCTGAACTTTTTTAGGTACATTCAGTAAATGCATGAGCGAAATTTTGTAAATTTTGAACCGGTGCTTGGAATTGAAATATGAGGACACCGTTGAACTCACAACGCCGATATTCGCTTAAGGAGACCTTCACCTCGACCACAGTAGGTCGAGGGTGGAAGTTAGTTTTCTGGATTTTTGTGAGAGAGTTAAAAAAATAATAAAATAAAACAATCAACTTTTATTTTATTTATTTATTTGAAACCTCCCAATTGAATTATTAGTGGTGGGGACCACCTAAACTCTTCCTTTAATGGGGGGAGGGGGGTAACTCTTGGGTTTCCCCCAATTGATGTGCCAACTTTTAATTAATCATGTAATTAATTATTGAAATTAATTAAGTGGATACTCACCTATTGGTTGGAGATTGTTGGCAAGGAGAGAACTTGGGGTAGAGCCTCTGGAGAAAGATACTACAATGAAGAACGAACCACCAACAAGGACGATGCTAGAGCTCAGATCGAGATCATGTTGCGGGAACAACATACATCGACATCTTCAACGTTTACATCTCCTTCCTCACGCCGTCTCCAATGAACAATCAAGGTAGGGAATTGTTAATAAATTTTCTTCTTGGATTTCACATTGTTTCCATCCTCATGAACCGCCTGCTATCGGTCTAACATGGAGGGTGTGGTCCAAACGAACACGACCTGATCCCTCTACAATTCTTTGTGATTTGACGTGTTCTTCACGGGCGAAGTGATGGGTTGAGCGGAACCCAAGCATGACATCGGCGACCGATGTCGGCAGGGCACAAGGCGGAGGCCGAAACACTGGCCGACTGTGATGGCGGTGGTAGCACAACCACACCGCTGAAGAAGGCTGCGGATGGTGGCCACGACGGTGGGAGGACGGTGGCCGACACATCGGTCGATCGCGTGAAGGTGGGGCGGCATGCATCCACACCGCCAGTAGAGGAGAAGGCCATGACTCGTCGGCCGTGATGGCACACCGAGGCAGCTAGAGGGAGGGCCGACCATTTCGTTCGGCCGCGTCGCACCAAGCGGGACCGTTCCAGAGGGTCCTGCGCGCCAACCGAATGGTCTGTTGGACAATTCGGGAAAACTGGGAGGGGGGGGGGCTCCCCCTCAGGTGTCAACTAGTGCAGATCCCACCACACCCGACCGTGGGCCGCACCATAATGGGACGCTCCTCGACCAGTGCAGGCTAGGTCGTGCCCAGCAGGCCGAGCCGAACCCGGACCAGGTCAGGTCAACCCGAACCAGGACGGGTTGTCCCAGGCCGGGTTGGGCAGGGTCAGTCTGACCGGGTCGGACTGGACCCAGACCCATCTGGACCTAGATACGCCTTTGTGGCTATATCTTGAGAACCGAGCATCTATTTGATGAACTGTTTGCGGCACCCAAATCCTTGGATCGAGACAGTCCTTTTGGTATAATCCACTTGAGTTTTGGATAATGTTGGAGTACAACCAGGTTGGATCGAACCCGAATCCAACCGGGCCCTTGGAACAGAAACACTAATAACTTACATACCGGGCATCCGATTGACGCACCGTCAGTCGTGTTGGGTCCCTTTTGACGTGACATATCTTTGGGATGCTTCTTAGTGGGAATTTGTGGTATTTTAAGTAACGAACGATGTCTTGAGGAACAGAACCTCCTAGAATCAAGCATACTGATCCTATGTGCGTCATCTCCAGATCCTGTGTGGGTCATCTTCAGATCTTGTGTGGGTCATTTTCAATCCTATGTGGGTTAGCAGCAGATATTCTCGACGAAGTAATATGATCTATCAATACATCTAATCATCTATACTTCCATTCTTAATTTATACCTGGTGTGAGCTGAGTCTTTACCTTTGTGGTACACTTCCGTGTGGTGATACCTTTGTGGTATTCTTCTGTGTGGTGTTACCTTTTTGGTACTTACCTTTGGGGTGACACCTGTGTGGTATTATTCTATGAGGAATTACCTTTGTGATACCTACCTTTGTGGTATTATTTCCTTCATGGAACAGTTGAGCTTTTGGCTAAGGATTTGGGCCTTGTGTTTCCTCATGAATGAGATGGGTGCACTTGATAACTTAGGTATATGTATGGGCATATACCGAAGTAGGGTTGAATGTTTTATTCATGATTTGTGGTTTATGCTTTGTGGATTTTGAGAGATCTTCAGGGGTCTCGGGGTCCCTACTGAGTATTGTTTTACGCACCCCTGCATGGGCTACGCCCTCACCTTGTTGTGTCTTGTGCAGATGACGGACAACGCTGACTGAGGATGAGGGTACCAAGACTGGAGGCTGCTCAGAGGTGGACCTTAGATGAGACGTACTACAGAGATGACCATTCGAGAGCTGTACCTACCCTTAAGGTAGGATCCTTGGTGGGTGTTCTCAGGAGTTGTTTTCACTTTTACTTGTACTTTCCTGTTGGGCTTGTATTTCGGACCCTTTACTTACTGTATACACTCTTTTTACTATACAGTTTACTTTGTGCTCGTATCTTGTTGTGTGATTGGTTGTGTGAGTTTACAGGTTATAAAGGCAATTCCTTCATGGTTTTAGGGATATTCCTTTCCGGTACTAGTCGCTATCCCCTGACCTATGAAAGGTGGGCTTGGGGTAGTCACGACATGGGCCCTGGGGGACGATTTGTGACAAATTCGTATCAGATGAGTCAATTATACCAGAGAACTTGGACTCTAATATTTTAATCAGAAATAATTTTAAGTTTTATGAGTGTGGTTATCAGTTTGGGGAATCCTGTGTTGGTGCGGTGACCGATGTATGCATACACTAGGACCATGACTTCTGATTTCCGACTTAGTACACGAAAACACTGATTGCGTGTGTGTTTTTGGAAATGTTTTCTTTGTGATCTCTTGAGTCAGCTCACCAGGTATAACATAATGAATGTGGAACACCTGTTTCTTTTCAGGATGCCTCCACATATCCAGCCAGCTAGGGTTCCAGGTAGAGTACACGATGACAACCCACTGAGTGACGAGGCTTCGGTGCAGGGCCCCCTTTCGGTAGTTGTACCATTGGGTGGTGTACCGGCAGCACCACTACCCAGCCGGTGCCACCATCCCCAGAAGAAGAGGGTGCACGCCACTTGAGCTTGCTTCAAGAGTTTCATTGGTAGAGGCTACCGAGGTTTTGGGGAGATATTGATCCACAGGTGGCTAAGGACTGGCTGGAGGCTGTGGTTAGCATTTTTCGACTGGTAGGGACACCAGCTGATCTCATGGTGATCCTTGCTGCCAGTATTCTTCAGGAAGCAACATGCAGATGGTGTAACTTGATACTCTAGGTTCACGATGAGGTGACTCTCATATGGACGGACTTTGAGATCCTTTTTAGGGTAGAGTTCGTCCCAACGACTTTGCACTCAGTGCGTATACAAGAGCTTCTCCACTTATAGTAGGGTAGCATGACTGTGGATCAGTATTCAGCGAGGTTCACCAAAATCTCATGCTACTCAATAAACATGGTGTAGGACCCTTTCTTTAGGGCCCAGACCTTCGTGCAGGGGATCAGACAGGAGATTAGAGCTTTGATGATTTCTCTCAGCATCCCGATGCAGGCTAGGGTGTTAGAGCGAGCACTCTTAGTGGAGATCTTCCTTGCTGAGCAGTCACCGGTAGTGAGACCCACCACTAGACGTTACGTATCAGAGTCATATGTAGTTGTAAGTAGACAGATGATTCAGAGGTCCAAGAGGACTAGACCTATAGGTGGATGACCGTAGGATACATGGTTGGTTGTGGGAGGCTCTCAAGATAGAGTAGGACAGGCGAGGAGTAGGCAATGTTACTCGTGTGGCGGGCAGGGTCACATGGCTCATGACCGCCTGACCTATCATATGGATGACCAGAATATAGTCGAAGGACCACCTAGGCAGAGGTGAAGATTCGATCGAGGAGGTCTACAGGCAGGAGGCAGATGTGGTAGAGGAGCTGGTCGTGCAACAAGCGGTGGGCGGCGATTCGAGGTTCTACCGCCACCACCTCCAGGTGGTCCACCCTGACCACAAGGAGTAGGTGGACAGGGATGAGTTCAACTCCAGAAAGCTGATTTCTACAACCACGGTGCTCTAGAGATGATTAGAGGTACAATCTGTGTCTACTCCACCTTAGCTGCTGTACTTATAAACATGGGTTCCAGTCACTATTTTATTGCCACGACCCCCGTTCAGAGCTCAGAGATTCTGGTGGAGCTTTTGGCTTGATCCTTACGGCTAGAGACTCCTATGAGAGAATATTTTATGATTACACACTGATTTCAATAGTGTGAACTTACTCTAAGAGGTGAGAGATTTGGCTGGGATCTTCTAGTAGTGGCATCGAGACCTTACAACGTCATCTTGGGAATGGATTGGTTATCTACAGTCCATGATCGGATCAACTGTATTAGGTGCAAAGTGTGGTGTGTCCGCGAGTATGGGACCAAGTTTTCCTTCACCAGTGAGAAGGGAACCTTTACATCACATGATGGACTTACTCAGAGGAGGGTGCAGCCGATCACACATCAGTTAAATAGCCTAACCCTTGTAGTACTTGACGATGAGAGTCTGAACTATCCTATAGTGGTGGACCAGTACACTGATGTTTTCCCTTATGATGTCCCGGGTCTTCCTCCTCATAGAGGTGGAATTTTACATCGACTTGTACCCTAGGACGACACCGATATCTACACCAGAATATTGGATGGATCCCACAGAGCTATGAGAGCTGCAAGTACAACTAGAGGACTTGCAGAGAAAGGGGTTCATTCGGCCTAGTGTTTCTCCTTAGGAAGCCCCAATTTTGTTCTCCAAGAAGGAGTATGGGAGTTTAAGAATCTGTTTGGACTATCGGTGCCTGAACCAGCTGACCATGAAGAACAAGTACCCACTCCCAAGGATTGACAATATTTTTGATCAGTTGAAGGGAGCACAATGGTTTTCGAAGATAGACCTCAGATCAGGCTATCACCAGCTCAGGGTACGAGACAAGGATGTGCAGAAGACGACCTTCCGATGTCGGTATGGCCATTATGAGTTCTTGGTTATTCCATTCAGTGTGACCAATTCCCTAGCAGTGTTCATGTGACTCATGAACAAGATCTTCCATCCATACCTCAATCGCTTTGTAGTAGTCTTTATCGATGAAATCCTGATATTCTCAATGATGGAGGAGGAGCATTCCTATCATCTGTAGATAGTTCTGGACACACTTCGAGACCACCATATTTATGGTAAGCTCTCAAAGTTCCAGTTTTAGATATGAGAGGTTCACTTTCTAGGACACATGATCTGAGAGGCTGGATTTGTGGTGGATCTAGTGAATATTGAGGTTGTGCTTTCTTGGGATCCACCTAGGAGTGTGACGGAGGTGTGGAGTTTCCTGGGTTTGGCCGGTTACTACCGGAGGTTTGTGCCTAAATTTTCTAGAGTTGCGGCACCCTTATTAGTGTTGATGAAGAAGGGGAAAGCCTTCAAAGGGTCGGAGAGATGCCAATAGAGTTTCCAGAAGATGAGGAAGAGACTGACGAGTGCCCCCATATTGAGGTTACCGGAGGAGGGTGTTGGGTACGTAGTCCACTACGATGCATCAGGGACCGGGATTGGATGTGTCATGATGTAGGAGTGAGAAGTGATCACGTATGGTTCTCGACAGATGAGACAATATGAGAAAAACTATGCTACCCATGACCTGGAGTTAGAAGCAGTGGTCTTCGCCTTGAATATGTGGCGACATTACTTAATGGGCGAACATTTTACAGTCTACTCTAATCACAAGAGTCTTAGGTATAACTTCTCTCAGAAGGACTTGAACCTGAGATAGCGACGTGGGATTGAGTTCCTCCAGGACTATGACTTCAAGATATTCTATACTCCTGGGAAGGGGAAAGTATTCACAGATTCACTCAGCAGGAGATCTGGTATATAGTTTCTGAGTGAGGCAATAGAGCAGCTAGCCGCTTTGCGGATATCCTACATGGATCGAGATGGAGCAACTTATCTTCTGTCTCTGATAGTCACTCCCCCAATCCTTCAGTGAGTCAGGGAGGCATATCTTGGGTACACTGACTATGAGGATTGAGGTGCTCAGATATCCACAGGACAAGCACCTAATGGATTTTCTGAAGATGGGGAGTGCGTTATCCTCTTTAGAGGGCGTACTATGGTACCATTGGAACTATGAGAGGAAGTGTTGAGGGAGCTACATATGTCCCCTCTAGTGGTAAATCCGGAAGTGGAGAAGATGTAACAGGACCTTCGGTGTCATCACTGGTGGCCAGGAATGAAGAAAGCAGTGGCATAGTTTGTCTCACGGTGCCTCACTTGTCAGCAAGTGAAGGTAGAGCATCAGGTTCTAGTAGGCTTAGTTCAGCCACTAGAGGTGCAAGAGTGGAAGTGGGATGAAATTTCCATGGACTTAATGACAGGACTTCCACGCACGTCCAAGATTCATGATTCTATCTGGGTGATCATTGACCGACTCTCCAAATCGGCCCACTTACTACCTATTAGAGAGCAGGGATCAGTAGAGAGCTTGGGAAACCTCTACGTGCATGAAATTGTATGACTTCAGGGAGTTACATATACTATTGTCTCCGATCGTGATACACGTTTCACTTCCTATCTATGGAAGGGGTTACATGAGGCATTCAGAATGCAGCTTTAGTTGAGCACCACCTTCCATCCTCAGATGGATGGTCAGACATAACAGACCATTTAGACCCTCAAGGACATGCTACGTGCTTGCTTCCTTGATTTTGGCCGCACCTGGGAGGATCACTTGACCTTAGTGGAGTTCGTATACAACATCAGTCATCACTCCACCATCAGTATGGAACCATTTGAGGCATTGTACGGTCGAACTTGTAGATCACCTCTGTGCTGGACTGACTTAGGGGAGTCAACACTCATGGGACCAGAGATGGTATGGGATACCATAGAGAAGGTGAAGATCATCCAGGAGCAGATGAAGACTGAACAAAGTAGGAAGAAGTCATATGCTGACAGGAGATGAAGACCTCTCGAGTTCAAGGATTGTGACCATGTCTTTCTACGAGTCTCACCCTGATGAGGTTTGCGGAGATTTGGCCAGAGAGACAAGTTATCTCCAAGGTTCATCAGACCCTTTTAGGTACTCAACAGAGTTGGTGAGGTGGCATACCACCTAGCTATCCCCCCTCAGTTTCATCAGGTTTACAATGTTTTCCATGTATCCCAGCTGAGGAGATACGTACATGATTCTTCGCAAATCATTGACTGGGGCGAGCTGGACATCGACGATGGGGAGACGTTTTCGGAGGTTCTATTGGAGATTGAGGATTGACATGATCAGGTCCTTAGTGGGAGGTCGATACCTCTAGTTCATGTTCATTGGAATCACAAGAACCTCCAGGAGAGCACATGGGAGCGGGAGACTCAGATTCATGCTCAGTACCCCCACTTGTTTCCCTAGTTTGTATTGTGGCTTTTAGGTACACAAAGCCCTGAGGTGGGGAGAATGTAAAGACCCAGAATTTTCCATGTATTTTTTTAATTATATGAAAATATTATTAATTCAAAAAAATTGACAGCATGTGATTCCGAGGCCCGGTGTGCCCGGAATGAATTTATGAACTTTTTTTAGGTATGTTTAGTAAACGCGCGAGCAGAGTTTTGTAACTTTTGAACCGGTGCTCGGAATTGAAATCTGAGGACACCGTTGAACTCACAACGCCGATATTCGCTTAAGGTGGCCTTCACCTTAACCGCAGTAGGTTGAGGGTGGAAGTTAGTTTTCCTGATTTTCGTGGGAGAGTTAAAAAAAAATAAAATAAAATAATGAACTTTTATTTTATTTATTTATTTGAAACCTCCCAATTGAATTCTTGGTGGTGGGGACCACCCAAACTCCTCCTTTAATGGGGGGGGGGGTTAACTCTTGGGTTTCCCCCAATTGATGTGCCAACTTTTAATTAATCATGTAATTGATTCTTGAACTTAATTAAGTGGCTCCTCACCTCTTGGTTGGGGATTGTTGGCAAGGAGAGAACTTGGGGGAGAGCCTTTGGAGAAAGATCCTCCAATGAAGAATGAACCTCCGATAAGGACGACGCTCAAGCTTGGATCAGGAGCATGTTGTGGGAACAACAAACATAAACATCTTCAATGTTTACATCTCCTTCCTCACGCTGTCTCCAACAAATAATCAAGGTAGAGAATTGTTTATTAACTTTCTTCATGGATTTCACGTTGTTTCCATCCTCATGAATTTACTACTATCGGTCTAATGTGGAGGGTGTAGGCCAAATGAAAATAGACCGATCCCTCCATAATTCTTCATGATTTGACATGTTCTTCATGGGTGGAGTGACGGGTTGAGTGGAACCCGAACACGTCACCGACAACCGACGCTGGTAGGGAAAAAGGCGGTGACTGACACACCGGCCAGCCGTGATGGCGGCGGCAGCAGCGGTGGGAGGACGGCGGCCGACACGCTGGCCGACAACATGAAGGTGGGGCTACACACGTCCACAATGCTGGTAGAGGAGAAGTTCGCGGCCTGTTGACCGTGGTGGCGCACTAAGGTGGTTGGAAACCGGTCGGCCATGGGAGGAGCAGCGCGCGTCCGCGACGTTGGAGGGAGGGCCAGCCATTCTGGACGGCCACGTCACGCCGAGCGGGACCGATCCGAAGGGTCCCGTGCGCTAGAAGAATGGTCCGCTGGACCGTTCAGGAAAACCAGGGGGGGCTCCCCCTCGGGTGTCAGCTAGGGAGGATCCCACCATGGCGGGCCACCTGACTGCGGGCTGCACCCAGCGCAGGCCGGGTCGTGCCTAGCGGGCTGGGCCATACCCTTTGTGGGCTGGGATGGACCGGTTCGAGTCGACACGAACCAGGACGGGTCAGTCTGACTGGGTCGGACCAGACAGAGACCCATCTGGAACCAGATAAGCCTTTGTGGCCATATCTTGAGAACCGTACATCCGTTTGACGAACCGTCTATGGAAACAGAATATTTGGATCAGGAAAATAATTTTGGTATACTAAAATTGAGTTTTGGATAAATTTGGAGTATGGACGGGTTGGATCGTACTCGAATCCAACCAGGCCCTCAGAACGAAAACGCTAATAACTTACATACCGGACGCCCGATTGACGCGTCGTCAGTTGCGTTGGGTCCCTTTTGACCTGATAGATCTTTGGAATGATTCTTCGTGGGAATTTGTGTAAGTTGAAGTAATGACCAATGGCTTGAGGAGAGGAACCTCCCGGAATCAACCATGATTAGTGCGGGAACCCTGTGGCTTACTGTACTTGAAGAATCTTCGGATCATGTGTGGGTCGTCTTCAGATCCTGTGTGGGTCAGCACTCAACAATTCTGTGTGGGTCAGTGCTCAGAAATCCTTTGTGGGTCAGTGCATACCGATCTTATGTGGGTCATCTCCAGATCTTGTGTGGGTCATCTTTAGATCCTGTGTGGGTTATCTTCGATCCTGTGTGGGTCAGCGACAAAGCTTCTTGATGAAGTATGATGATCTATCAATACAGCTAATCATCTATACTTTTTTTCTTAAATTATACCTGGTGTGACCTGAGTCTTTACCTTTTTGGTACACTTATGTGTCGTGACACCTTTGTGGTATTCTTCTGTGTAGAGTTACCTTTTTGGTACTTACCTTTGGGGTGATACCCATGTGGTATTCTTCTGTGAGGTGTTACCTTTGTGGTGTTATCTTCGTGGAACAGTTGATCTTTTGGATAAGGATTTGGGCCTTTTTTTCCTCCTGAATGAGGTGGGTGTACTTGATAACATAGGTATATGTATGAACATATAACTAAGTAGGGTTGACTGTTGTATTCATGATTTTTGGTTTATCCTTTGTGGATTTTGAGAGACCTTTGGGGATCTAGGGGTCCCTACTAAGTATTGTTATACTCACACCTACACAGGCTACGCCCACACCTTGTTGTATCTTATGAAGACGACAAAAAACGCTGACTGAGGAGAAGGGTACCAAGACTGGAGGCTACTCAGAGGTGGACCTTAGACGAGATATACCATAGAGATGATCGTTCGAGAGCTGTACCTACCCTTCAGGTAGGATCCTTAGTGGGTGTCGCAGGAGCTGTTTTTAGTATTACTTGTACTTTCCTGTTAGGCTTGTATTCCGTCCCCTTTACTTACTGCACACACTCTTTTTATTATAAAGTTTACTTTGTGCTCATATCTTATTGTGTACTTGGTTGTGTGAGTTTACAGGTTATAAAGGCAATACCTTCCTGGTTTTAGGGATACGCCTTTCCGGTGCTAGTCGCCATCCCTTGGCCTATGGAAGGCGGGCTTGGGGTAGTCACGACACGAGCCCCAGGGGACGGGTCGTGACACCCAGGGCTATTAGGGACACCATAAAACCCAACTGAATTAACCTAATAAGTAGGGGATCAATTCACATGTATATTGGTTATGCCGATTCCTAGAACCCCACTAGGGAATAAGACGATAAAGGACCCCACCTTAGGTCTTTAGGGGTATTCCTACAACTCTATCCAAGACTAATACCTTAAAAGGGATCAAAATCATATGTTTAGGATATAATGAAACACATTACCCTCGTAGGGATGGATTTAGGGAACACACCCTAAGGAAACTGGTCCATGCTAAAGAGAACAAGGGTCTTAGACCTCCCTGGGGAAAGTACATGACATAAACTAGAAGTACATAGTGTGTCTTTCCAGCCTCGGGTCTCACCGTGTGCTCCATCCTATGATCGTGTACTCAAGGCCATGTCTGTGTACTTGGGTCATGCCCATGTACCGGGTCATGGCCATGTACCAGGCCATTCCCAAGTACCGTCCCACACCCAAGTACTAGGCCATGACCAAGTATCAGTCCGTTTCCGTGTACATAGCCATGCCCATGACTGTATACCCCAAGGCCACACACTGAGTTTCTAGGTTGGGTTACACAGTGTGTGACATGTGTCACAAGATGTGTGATACTTTTATCTATGCCTAAACCCTAGAAATTCATAAGGGAGGACTATATGGCATGTGTTCTTATGGAGTACACATCGTGTAGTCAGGTTATATTCACAGAACTGTAGGTACTTTATGCGGCTTCACTCATGATGATACTGCCACTAGATCCACCATCCATTAAACCGAAAATAAAATATCTAGGTCCAATCGTGCCTCAATATCACTACTTATCAGATTCCAGCCATTCGAGTTGTGACACCTCGAAAAACTAAAGTAAGAACCTTGTATTCGATAACATGTATGACACCCAATACCATGTGCATAAGGTAATATAATATCAGGATACTTTATAATATATTTAATATTTAAAATAGATTTTATATATTTGAATGCATGAAACACCTATTTAGTGTGCGTTACACGCAAAAGAAACCTTCCTTGATAGCTTGTGTTACATGCAATAGTGACCTTCCTCGATAGCTTTCATTACATGCAAGATTGAGTTTTAATGAACAATAATATATTATTAAAATATCATTATTTAATATAATAAGATATAAACTAGCTGTTATGAATAATATTAAATAACTAATTAAAATATATGGTTTATATAAATATAAAATGAATTCATGGGTTACTAATTAATGATAAATGAAAATAAGAACCAATTGGATATATAAAGAAATATTATTATTTTAATGCTTCCAAATGAGTTTTATCTTAATAAAAATAATTAATTACAATTATTAAATTATTTTAATGAAATATATATGTTATATATTCAATAAAATATTTTTACTATTCATCTATTAGGTTAGATATGCATAAGATAAGAACAAACTCCATTTTACACATAAAAACCTATATTTTTATAAAGGCAATTTTACTGCCTTTTAATGCTGAAGCCATTTTAAATCTATATTTTTACACTTTAATTGATTTAATATGTCAAAATAAACTTAATATTTGAAATATAAACATAATAATTATGTTAGGGTGAATTTTTGATTTTTTTCTGAGACATTTCATTTTTTAACAAATAGTTAAAAATACTGAATTTTAGTTTTAAACATATTTTTCATCTAATTTATTTATAAGATTAAATTATAATTTTAATTGAATTTAAAGTTTAATCAGATAATATTTTTATCAATTAATACAATTTATTTCATTGGAATAAATTTTACTTTGAAATTGATTATAGAAATAGATCAAACTTTCGAACATTTTTACTTTAAAAACCTGCATTGTCATCCAGCCTACGGGATGGATCTTAAATTAATTTATACCACTTGTATGATTAGAATTTGGAAAAAATAGATTCCATATTTGGAATCATAATAATTTATAATTTATAATAATACAAACTTTTTTTTACCAAAAACATTAGTGAAAGTGATTAAAATTAATTACAATTATTAAGGAAAAATTAAGCTTAATAAAGGACTAAACCTTTAACTTAAGGGCCCAAATGACCTATAAAATTTTAAAAAACCTATTTTATGGCCATATATAGTCCATAAACCTTCCATTATTTAGTTTTGTTAGTTTGGTATGACTTTTTTAGGTAAGAACATGCGTGCACCTCACTTGTTTCCAAAAATTCCAAGTGAGTCCTTTTCCTTCCTTATAAATGGGCACCACATTTCCACATTCATCACACCTATCAAACCACTTAGGTCTATACAATATATACCCACATAGCTTCAAAAAATCCCTCCTCTATACCTTGAATCCTCCCTTTGGCCAGAAAGCCTTCCAAGGAAGCCTTTTGATATAAACCAAAATAAGTTACCTGATTAAGAGGTAACGTCTTCATTTAAGATTTTTACTTTAATTTAAATTATAAACTCACTATACTATTATTATTATATGATTACATAAAAAAAATAGTACACTAAATATACTAGGATTTTTTTATGTTAAATTTTCAACCTAAACTTACACACACCTCCATTTAGTTGATAACAAACATACTCATTCTTTCCATACATGGAACATATAAAGGATGATTTTAATAAACCTATGTGTCATATGTAACATATATATGATACAAGAATTATAATATACATATTTATCATTTTAGTTTTCATTCTTTTAATACAAAAAATAAATGAAAGTAGCGTTCATGCGTACGTACGACCTACCGTCTCCATGAACAATGCATTTCATTTCTTATCTACAAACATTATAGATTAATCAGGATACATATATACTGGATATATATGATATAAACATAATGTTTTAAATTATGGATATTATTAAACCATGTTATATCTAATAATAACAACAAATAAAATGTTAAAACATACTCGACAAACTAGGAAATTAACACCAAAAGTAGTTAAAATAATGAAAGGTTATTAACAAACAGGTAATAAGATATTATAAAAGGATAATATATGATATCATAAATATTAATATAGTTCTGTTATAATTTAGTATCAAGTTTAAACCCCTTATACATAAGTTTAAATTATGTTCACCTGGAAGGAAAAGCAAGGTAAGGGATTCTCATCTTACTTTTTTACATCCGTGAGATAAATGTCATGTTCACCACTTACATATTTTGTGTGATGTATCTATTGATCCTTTTTTTATATTGTACCATTAATAATTTTAACTTAATGGTATTTTAAAATTTAATATTATTTTATTCCTTTATGAGTATTATGTTTTAAAATGTTTCCAAGTGGTATGGGACACTTTGGAAGGTTTAAAGATTATTTCCCTCAATAATAACTTTAATGATCTTTAAATGGTATTTCCATTTGAGGAAATTATGTGACCATTTTTCAATAAAACATTTCATTCTCTATCCTTTGTTTATTCATGACCATTTTTATATATCAGTACCATTTCTCCACTCTTTATTACTAAGATGTTTTAGAAAATGTTTTTCAGAAAACCCAACTTTATATCTATCTTTAGTCAGAGAACCTATTTTTTTTCTAAAAACCATGTTTTAATAAAATGTTTTAAAAAATGTTTTTAAAATTATTTGGTAAATAAAATTTTTCTGTTTTTGTCTTTTACTAATGTTTTTAATGGAATATTCTTATCACTTTCCAAATAAGGCATTTTTCTTACCTTTTTACCATATAAAAGGAATATTCTTTTTACCTTGTATGACATGTACAGATTTATCCTCTGTCATTTCATTGAAGCCTCCTTTTCATGTTTAAAAGTTTTATTTTTAAAGATTTTTTTAAAAAGTTATTTTCAAGTAAAATATTTTCAAAAGGTTTTTCAAAAGAAAAGGATATTTTCCTTAAGAATATATTTTAAAGTTATTCTATTATTTCATCAATGACAATAACCCTATATTTTTCTCTACTTTGGATTTGTTGCATTGATATCATCCTTATTCTTTGTCTAGATGATTTATGATTCATTTATACAAGGATAGTATTCACATCCACTTCCTTGATTCCTTTTAGTCCCCTTGAAATATTCAATATCCTATGATCCTTGAACATTGAATTTACCTTAAATTATCCATATCATTTATCCTGGCTATTACTATTTCCTAAACCGCAACACAAGAGCCTCAGACCAGTTGGTGAGGACTCGCTAGGTGCATCCAAGAGACCCGAGATCAAATCCGGGTGGAGGCATATTTTCGGGGTACTGTAGCAGTACTGTAACAGGCACTGTTTGGTATTGTATCAACCAGAACTATTCATCCATCTAGGCCTTCGGGCCACCAGTTTTGTCCTCGGGTCCTGCAAGGCTTTCGGGCCACCCAAGGCCTTCGGTCCAGTTGATTCTCAAGGAATTCAGGCCACCTTAAGGCCTTCGGGCCACCCTAAGGATTTCGAGCCACATGAATGCAGGTCCAGAAACACTACAAAAAAGGAGCAGCCCCAGAAGAGGATTCAGAGCAGGTGCACTCACCAGAGTAGAGCCAAATGGATTGTCATAATGAGAGGGTATGGATATGCCATCAGTACCATCCTGTTCTTGCATGGGAATCTTAGCCAGATGGTCATGAAAAGGTGGAGATCTACTATCAAGATACAGATGCTGGGGAGGGGCAGTTCCTTGTAGACAGTCTGGTTGAATTCCCTAAGACCTTTGGGTCATGTAATCTCCTAAGCCTACGGGCCATGTAATCTCTAAGCCTACGGGCCTTGTAAGGGTTCCCCCTTATCCCTTGAAAGGGGGGTTATCAAAAATCAATAAAAAATAAAGGCCTTCGGGCCATTCAGGCTAAACCGCATACCATTTTACACATACGGGTGCTACTTTGAATGTTATTTGATTATTTGGTAAATATTGGTAATTATGTATTCTTTATTCAATATGGAAATTTTATAAGGCATCTTATTTATTTGATTATTCAATATGAGGAATTATTTGTATTAGTATACATGGGTTGAGGACTGTTTATGGAAAGACCTATGAGTTGGGGACCGGTAAATGAAATCCCCTCGATGCATCAGTAGTTTCATGAGACAAAATAGTTGTCTAGCCTCCTTAGATGGGTTTTTAACTGATAGATAAACCATCTTGTGAAAGGTCTTTATGGCACTTTTTCCAAGTACCTAGGAAACATGGAATCTAATAATTAATCATTTTCCTTCATATTAGTTTTAGTTATTATTCATCCATGAGATTTTGCATCGACATATCTATGAATACATTTTATTTTCAGTTTATTGATTAAATATAATGTGTTTTAGTTTCTTACCATGCCATATTTATTTTTCCTTATCTAGTTATTCAAATGACATGTGTTTCTAGTTATTACCTTTCTATATTGTTTATTAAGATCCTTATCAGTTTACTGATTACATGGTATGTGTGTTTAGTTAATTACCATGCTATAATTATTACTCTCATTGATTCATTATTGATTCCACTATAATTTTCCCTTATCAAGCATTTGAGATCACCCTTATTATGTTTTTACCCTAGGAATACAAGAATCATACTATGAAAGATATGTAGTAATTTACTATATGGATTAGAGTTTTACTTGATACTTTTTATTTATAAAGAATAAAAAAAATTATTTTGTAATTAGTGTATTCATTTGTAACATAATACTCATTTATGTATCTGGTTTACTAAGACTACTAAATTGATCGGTACTTCAGGGATTGATTCCTTATAATCATATTAATGTAATTAGTAGTAGACAGTAACTCTAGACAATCTGGGGTCAGGTCACTATTGTTGGTATCAAAGGAAGTTTAGTAGCAACCATGGGAACTACATTTACAAAAACATAGATTATAGAACATAACCCTAAGGTAGAAATTGATGATAAGTATATAATAACACTATAAAATTTTGGTAAAGTATAGATTATATGGGTCTTCCTTTAAATACATCCCTACATGGACACTACAAGTGGATGTGGTTTTGAAACATATGTACTTAGGGGTAACAAATCCAACAAGGTGTTCTGGGACTAGCTCGGGGTAACCTGTTACATGTCAACGGGCCTTACTATGCACCTGGTTTGACACCCCTAGGAGATATGCTTAGGACAATTCACATTTTCTTTAAAAACCACTATGAAGGATTTTGACATTGAATAACCTAGGTTAATACTAAGGTGTTTTATATTGAAGATAAGGTGTCATGATTTAGAAATCCAATATATGATGTTGTGGTTAAACCTTATACTAAGGAAGGACCAATTTTGATGATGTATTTTTGGGATTCAATAATTAAATTGTAGAATAATTTTACCAGTGGTATTTTTTCAATAAGAATCATGAAAAATCTAAGGAGTATGTTTGATTTTAGAAGCATATGTTTTATAGTAAGAAGTTATTTTAGGAATAATGCCTTTACATTTATATAGACATAATTTTAAAGGTATTGATAACCTTTAGGGTTCATGTGATCAGTAATGACATCGTACTAATAGTCATATAATATTATGATACTTAATAAAAAATGGTTGTATTGAAAACCTTAGTTAAGGGTCTATTTAATGATTAAATTTCAAGGACTTCCATTAGATTTATTTTTGAAATTATATTAATATGGTTTTCGAAAAGGAAAACCTATAAGCTGGGTGAAAACCAATCAAATCCATCAAGGTCATGGGTCTAGAACCCATGACCGAAGTACGATAAGGGTTTCACACCAACCACTGACCTACACAATGTCCTAGTTTATTTTTCATTGTTTTTAGTTAAACAATTTGATGAATAAATGTTAAGGATGAACTGGAAGTATCAATTTTTATAATTAGGAATTAATCTATTAACCATACTAGTTTTGGAAGATATTTAAAGAAAAATAGTTATACTTTTCACTCTTTTATAGGCCTTATGATCCTTTAAAAGTTTCTTTTAGTGCTTCAGACATCAATTTTAATTTTTAGAAATCCATTTTGTGAAGTAATTCATGAATTAGAATTTTATCAAAGCAAAACCAAGAGTAAGGATTGTTTATATGAAACTAAAACCTACCAAGTAATAATATTTCATTATATTCTTGGTTATTAAAATAATTACCCTACATTAGGAAAATGAATTATAAATAAAATGTTTTCCCAATACCTAAATATTTGGTGAACCAAAGGTCTTATAAATCATCACATATTTACGACTTTGAGGCCCTAAACCTTCCATTGATCAATCACTTGTTTGTGATTTATGACCTTAATCACTCCCTATAAATATTTATGATTTTACTCCAAGTATGTATCTCTACTTTCCACTAATGTTCTCCCACTTAGAGACCTAATTACATGGTAGTCCATTCAAGCTTTCTACTTTTTATATTCTCTTTTATAGAGGATTACTTATGAACCCTTATCACGATGTGGGATTTAAAACATAGAAATAATCAAACAATATATCACCATGATCGATTTTAAATTGTGAGGACTCAATTTAAATAAGGTGGGGAGAATTTTACAGCCCAAAAAACTAAAGTAAGAACCTAGTATTTGATAGTGTGTATGACACGCAACACCAAGCGCATAAGGTAATATAATATCCAGATACATTATAATATATTTACCATTTAAAATAGATTATATATATTTCAATGAATGCAACACCAAGTTACTGTGTGTTACACACAAGAGAAACCTTCCTTGATAGCTTGCATTACACATAAGAGAGACCTTCCTCGATAGCTTATGTTACACGCAAGACCGAGTTTTACTGAAAAATAATATATTATTAAAATATTATTATTTAATATAATAAGATATAAACTAGAAATTATGAATAATATTAACTAATTTATTAAAATATATGGTTTATATAAATATAAAATGAATTCATGGGTTACCAATTAATGATAAATGAAAATAAGAACCAATTGGATATAAAAAGAAATATTATTATTTTTATACATCCAAAGGAGTTTTATCTTAATAAAAATAATTAATTACAATTATTAAATGATTTTAATGAAATATATATGTTATATATTCAATAAAAATATTTTTAATATTCATCCATTAGGTTATATATTCATAAGATAAGAACAAACTCTATTTTACACATAAAATCCTATATTTTTATAAAGGCAATTTTACCGCCTTTTAATAGTGAAACCATTTTATATCTATATTTTTACACATTATTTGATTTTATGTCAAAATAAACTTCATATTTGAAATATAAACATAATAATTATTTTAGGGTGAATTTTTGATATTTTTCTGAGACATTTCATTTTTTAACAAATAGTTAAAAATACTGAATTTTAGTTCAAAACTTCTTTTTCATATAATTTTTTATAAGGTTAAATTATAATTTTAATTGGTTTTAAAGTTTAATTATATAATATTTTTATCAATTAATAAAATTTATTTCATTGGAATAAATTTTAATTTGAAATTTATTATAGAAACAGAGAAAACTTTCGAACGTCTTTACTTTAAAAACCTGAATTGTCGTCCCAACTACGAGATGAATCTTAAAGTAATTTATGCCACTTCTATGATTAGAATATGGGAAAATGGATTCCATTTTTTAATTCAGAATAATTTATAATTTCTAATTAGAACAACTTTTTTTTGACCAAAAATATTAATGAAAGTGATTAAAATTAATTATAATTATTAAGGAAAAATTAAGCCTAATAAAGGACTAAACCATTAACTTAAGAGACCAAATGACCTATACACTTGTAAAAAAACTATTGGATGTAAATATATTGAAAAAAACCTTAAATTATTGAGTTTTTTGGTTTGGTATGACTTTTTTAGGTAAGAACACGTGTACACCTAACTTGTTTCCAAAAATTCCAAGTGAGTGATTTTATTTCCTTATAAAAGGCCACCACTTCTCCCCATTACTCACACATCTCAAACCACTTAGGTTTTGAAAATATCTATCTATATAGATTCCCAATATCTCTCCTATATACCTTTAATCCTCCCTCTGTTCATAAAACCTTCCAAGGATTTTTTTTGGTATAAACCAAAAGAAGTTACCTGGTTAAGAGGTAACGTCTTCTTTCAAGCTTTTTAGTTTCATTTACATTATCCACTCTATATACTCTTATTATTCCATTATTAAATAAAACACCAGTATCCTCTACATACTAGTATGTTTTTATGTTAATAGTTATACCTAAAATTACAGACACCTCCATCTAATGGATAACAAACCTACTGTTTCTGTGTACGGTGAACTACTGCCTCACAAAATGATGATTGTTTATTTTTCCCTTACCAGATCACATGGTGGCCATTATGATGGAAAATATTTTTATATATTTTATATATGATATTTATAATATCTTTATTCTTCTGTAATTTTTATTTATAACATACCTTTATGCTTTCCATCTTGTGTAAATACGATAATTTTGTTTGAGGAAGCGTGGACTACTGCCCCCTCAAAGCGATATGACTCGTTCTTTCCATAAATGGAACATATAAATGATGGTTTTAATATAAATATATAACAAATGTAACATATATATATGATAATTTAATTATAATATACATATCTATTATTTTATTTTTCATTCTTTTAATAAAAAAAAGAAATGAAAGTAGCGTTCATACGTACGTACGACCTACCGTCTCCATGGATGGTGCATTTCATTTCATATCTACAAAAATTATATATTAATAAAGATATATATATATATATATAATGAATATATATGATATAAAAATCATGGTTTACATTATTGATATTATGAAACCATGATATATTTAATAAGAACAACAAATAACAAGTTAAAACATACTAAAAAAACTAGGCAATTAACACCCGAAATAGTTAAAATAATGAAAGGTTATTAACAGAAAGGTAATAAGATATTATAATAGGATCATATATGATATCATAAATATTAATTTATTTTTGTTATAAGTTATAAAAATGTTTAAACCTCTTATATAGGAGGTTAAAGAACATTCACCTGAAATGAAAAACAAGGTAAGGGATTCTCATCTCACTTTTTTACATCTATGAGATAAATGTCATGTTAACCACTTACATATTTTGTGTGGTGTATCTAATACTCATTTTTTTATATTGTAACATTATTAATTTTACCTTCAAGGTATTTTAAACTTTCATATAATATTATTCCTCCATGATGATTATTTTTTAAAATGTTTCAAAGTAGTATGTGACACTTTGGAATGTTTAAATATTATTTTCCTCAACAATAACTTTAATGATCTTTAAATGGTATTTATATTTGAGTAAATTATATGAAATTTTTTAAATAAAACATTAAATTCTATATTATATGGTTATTCATGACTATTTTCAGGTATTAGTACCATTTCTCCACTCTTTGGTACTAAGATGTTTTAGAAAATGTTTTTCAAAAAACCTGACTTTATATCTCTCTTTAGTGAGAGGAACTGTTTTCTTCTAAAAGCAATGTTTTAATTAAATGTTTTAAAAAATATTTTTAAAAATATTTGGTAAATAAAATTTTCCCTTTTTATCTTTTACCAATGTTTTCAATGGAACCTTCTTGTTAATTTCTGAGTAAGGAATTTTTCTTACCTTTTTACCATACAAAAGGAATATTCTTTGTATCTGATATGACATGAACAGATTTATCCACCATCATTTCTTTGAAGCCTAATTTTCATGTTTAAAAGGTTTATTTTTAAAGTATTTTTTAAAAGGTATTTTCAATGAAAAATATTTTCAAAAGGTTTTTCAAAAGAAATGGATATTTTTCACAAGAATATTTTTAAAAGTTATTATTTAATTTCATCAACGACAAAAACCTTCTATTTTTACTCCAATTAGGATTTTTTGTATTGATATCATAATTATTCTTCCTATATATGATTTATGATTGATTTATCCAAGGATAGTATTCAGATTCACTTCCTTGATTCCTTTCAGTCCCCTTGAAATATTTTATTTCCTATGATCATTGAACATTGGATTTCCCTTAAATTATCCATATCATTTATCATGGATATTACTATTACCTAAATCTTATACCATTTTACATAAAATTTATACTTTGACAGTTATTTTATTATTTGGGAAATATTGGTAATTCTATATTCTTTATAAATACAATTTTTTGATAAGGAATATTATTTATTTGATTATTCAATACGAGGAATGATTTAGACTAGTAGACACGGGTTAGAGACTGTTTATGGAAATACCTATGGGTTGGGGACTATTAAATGAAATACCCTCGATGCATTGGTAGTCTCATGAGACAAAATAGTTGGCTAGCCACCTTAGATGGGTTTTTACCCAATAGCTAAACCATCTTGTGAAAGGTCTCGACGGTACTGGTTCTATGTACCTAGGAAACATGGCATCCAATAATTAATCATTTTTCTTCATATTATTTTTAGTTATTATTCATCCATGAGATTTTGCGTCAACATATATATGGATACATTTTAGTTTCAATTCATTTATTTAATGGAATATGTTTTAGTTTCTTACCTTTCCATATTTTTTTATATAGTTATTTGAATGGCATATATTTCTAGTTATTACCTTTCCATATTTTTTATTCAGTTCCTTCTCAATTTGTTTATTAAGTGGTATGTGTGTTCAGTTATTTACCATGCCATAATTATTACTCTCATTGATTTATTATTGCTTCTACTATATTTTTCCCTTACTGAGAATTTAATCTCTCCCTTATTATCTTTCTTTCCCCAGGAATCCAAGAAGCATACTGTGAAATATATAAAGGAATTTATAACATGTATTAGAGTTGTCCTTAATGTTATTTATTTATAAAGAATCAAAAAAAATATGTTATAATTAGTGTATTCATTTGTTATACAATACTGATTTATGTATCTAGTTTACCAAGACTACTAAACTGATCGGTCCTTCGAGGATTTATTCCTTATAATAATGACAATGTAATTAGTAACAGACATTAGATTTAAATTCTCAAGGGTCAGTTTGTTACACGAGATGATTTGGAATTGATCTTGTAGAACCATTCCACTATCATAATGACCAAATAACTTTGATACAATCCTGATCTATCACCATTTCCATCACAGATTGATTCCATTATCAAATTCGAACCTGGATGCATGGTATTAATCCATTTCACCAAAGAATTGTTGCACAATTATTGATTACTAGGAATTTGTCAAACTGTCGGCCAAACAAAATACTGATGATGAACACATGAAAAATTGGGGAAGAAATGCATAAAACAAAAACATGAGGAATTCACCTCCACCAATGTTCATATCAGCCTCGATTCACTGACATTAGAATGATGAACAAAGAGCTATAATAACAATCAATACTAATTTTCCAAAATCCTTGAAAATAAACCATCACCCGCAACATGATCGATCTGAAAATCAATATGTTGGTTGATTTGATTTGGGTTCATTGTAGGATAAACAACAGGGTAATAAAACACATTAATCAAATTCCCTACCTTGAGTTTGAATTGAATTCTGATGAATAACGGTCCTATGTTGTCATTGTTGGCGAGATTTATGGGTTCTGTTAGCACAATGATTTCCAAAACATGATCCAATGATGATGGTCCATGAAAGCTCCTCCACCAGATCCTCTCCCAATTCCTAGGGTTATGTGGGTAAACCTAGGTATTTTTCATAATCGAGTTAACATATAGGATATTTAGGTCACTATGTTTAAACACAAACAAACAAACAAATTTATTTTATTATTTGTACCCGCGAATTTTTTTTAACAAACATCTAATGCTGAAAAAGGTTATGTCATGCTTAGGGAAAATACCACATTTCAGACTCAATGGTGGTATCAGATTTCTTATCCAAGACTCTTTTTAAGATTTATTCTATTATTTCATAAAAAATGAGTGCGTGTGATATAATATATTTAATATTTTTATTATATCAATACTGAGCTTCCCCATGCCTCGAAATCTCGCACCAACTTAGATCCTAGATCCAAAAATATTACTTTAAATATTATAAAACATTACATAGAAAAAATAGATTTTTTACAAGAATATTTCAGAAACATTGGCAGTGAAGAATGACAAATGATTCACAAAATATTAAAAGGGAAAAACAAAAGAACAAGAAGAAGATCATAGGACACAATGATTTACATGGTTCGAGAAAAAATACCTATATCCATAGAGAGGTAGAATCACTTCACTAATTCAGGAGAAAAATTATAGATATATAATCATAGTTTCACACATGAAACCCTAGATTTAATGAGGTAATAAAGAAGAATATGCACTATTCCACCAACCACATGGTAATTTCATTATGCTAAAGTGACACAACCACCCAAGTTTGCACTACTATAGTACTGCAACCACCTAAGTCCAAGATGATACTGTGTCAATGGAAATAATTCCACCGAGCTATAGTACCCCTTCAGAGTCTCCTGGTCAACTCTACTAAAGTTCCATGTTGAAGTCCACACTACTACAGTTCCTTATTAGTGTCGTTGGTTAGTACTACTATAGTGAGTCAATATTGCTGGAGTTCTCAAAATTTGTTCTGAGGGTCTTCAACTCTCGGACCCCTAGAGAAGGGATGCGCTGCCCCATAAAACCCCAAGCAACCCTATCAAGGAGGTCAAACAATGAGAGTTGCGGTCTGGTGTACAATACATGCCACTAGAATTCGATACAACTTCATCCAAATGGATCAGGATACACCACCCCAACACCGAATTGGGCTAATACAAGGAGCATACAACCAGAAATGTGTCGATTCACCATAATCCACTAAAAAAACTATTTGGTGGTGATTTTAGGCTAGTTAAATCCTAGTCCCAGGGTCACTCCATGAGTCATCATAGAAAATTCCACCTTTTTCTTCATTGGTAGGATCTTCAATGATTTTCAATCCTCCCTCACTAAAGGAAAATTAAAGTGAGGGAGTTCCCTTACCCCAAGTCCTAACCTACTTGAACGCACCTCTAGAGTTCTAAATAATCTAATTACATAGGTTAATTTAATATTACAAAACCTCATTAATTTTTTTCATATATTAAAATCATTTTATTATAATATGTTATTCATTTATTATATTGATTTTTCTTATGTCGATCACTTGGGGTTGTCTAGTCAACCACTCTAGAACTTCTTCGGTATGTTGGTTTTGGTTAGAGATGTTTTAAAATAATTCCATGATTTATAAAAGTGTAAATTTATGAATTATTTATCATTCCATTATAATAGAATTTATATAGTTCAATTGATTTTTCAAAATAGTTTCAAATTATAAAAAGCATCTCGATATTCTTGTTTTATGTGGTTAAAATGACCATGATTGTATATTGTTAATATAATTAATATAATTCCAAATTTATATTTCTATAATCTTAATAATTTCATTAATATATATTTAATTATTAAATCAATTTTAAAATCAATCCATATATGGTGGTAATAGTTGATTCATTACATCTTCCATATAGGCAGTTAAAACTGACCATGATGGGATGAGTGATATAAACATCCACGAAATGAATTTATAAATTAAATGATGATATAATTCACATTATAGTATAATTATATTCTTAATTTTATAATGTAACAATATTTAATTAAATTTATAAATATTAATAAGAATAAATAAAAATAAAGAAATTGAAAGAGCTTAGATGGCGAGACTTACTTTCCTCTGTGAGACAACTCCTTAAGGCTTATAAAATTGGTCTTATGGTTAGAATAAGGCTTAAAAAACATGGATAAGAGGGTTTTAAGTTGGAATTTGGAATATATTTTTCAAGTTAAGGAGTTTTGGAAGTGAAGATAAATGGGTGTAATATTAGTGTATTTATAGGTGAAGCAGAGGGTGTTTTTTGAATAAAATATTGAAAAATTCATCATTTTTTATCAAGAATATGAATAGTATCAATTATTTTTATTAATTATAGTAATTTATGCATGTGAGTCCATTATAATGGTTTATTACATCAACTAGGATGTAATTAATCATGTATTTAACTTATAAGGTAAAATACTATATTCTTCCATATTTCGCTATTCACCTTCATATTTTACTATTTAAAAAAATTACCAAAACTTCACCCCTACCTATTTTCAACATGAAAATTCAAAAAATTAAATTAAATTTTCCAAAATAGATTTATAAATTAGGTAATTTTTATTTTTATTTATAGTATAAAAAATACTATTTTTTATATAATGTAAAACATGTGTTACAAAAAATATATACTTATTATTAAATTATGTTATATTGATTGAATAATTATTTTATAGTATTTTGATACTTATTTTACCTTAATTTATCCATGGTAAAAATTACTTAAAATGATACTTCATTAATTACTATATTAATCATTTTACTATTCTAATGATCATGTTGTGATTCTAACTGCCATGTGACTATTCTAGTAGTCATATTTCTAATGGTTATATAATATTTACTCATCCTACAAATAAATTTTATTTATATAATTATTTATTAACTCAAATCATTCTCAAGGTTCTTTATAATTTGTTTACAAAATTTAAATCCAATTTCTAACATTTTGATTACTTTTCACAGTGTTGTTCATGGGTGTGATATTTATTAGAGACCATAATCCTATAGATTCCCAAATTCTAATCATGTTTTTTATTTATTTTTATTATCAAGTTGTAATGTTATCAATTTTTGGAATTTATTTATTCTTTATATTTAATGTTCTATATTTATTAATTAAAGTAATGATGGTTTTTATTATGTGCTTCATGTGAATTATACTATATCTAACACTTGAATTTGACACCCAAATATATCGAGAAGGGAGAATTTTTACATAGAAAAATCTCAATCATTATAGTCTAGAATATAGTTATGTTAAGGACTAAATATATCATATGGGGTAGGGTATGAGACTTGAGAATCTCAATGTGGGATATGAGACTTGAGATACACCACATGGTTCAGTTGGTATCCTTTTACTTTGTTCATGCATCCTGATCGTGGCATGATTAGGGTATGATACATGTGGCTGTGGGTGTTGTTTTCTAGCATATTGATTTGTCATAATTCATTATTAATTGAATTAAATTATAATTTATTCAATGTTTTTTCAATTAAATTATAATAGGTGATTAAATTAATATGGATTTTAGAGGTTTCATGTGATGTGATTTATTGATTATGCTTGTTTAACCGCTATAGGGAAATGGTTTTCAAGAGTTGGATTTTTGAGAAAAACCCAGTTTTCAAATAAAAACTCATGTAATGGAACAAGGAATAAATAAAACTATTTTATAAGTTAGTTTTATTTTTAATGGATCATGGAGATTATGGTTTTGAAATAAAATAGATTTTTGAGGAAATCTAGTTTTGGGGAAAATGTTTGTGTGATGGTATGGTGTGAGTGAAATGGAATGGGATTCATGAGATTATTAGAAATTTATAGTAAATGATTTGGAAATTTAAATTCAATTGGTTTTTGATAACAAATTTATTATTCAATAAAAAACCAAAAAGGACACAAATTTTAGGTCTTTCATCTTTGGTAAAAACATTTGGCTTCCAGGAGGTGTTTTCAGAATATACATGAGTTTTTAGTGTGTGTAAAGTGATTGATATGGTTTTCAAAAATAATTCTCCCATACCTATGTAAACCAGGTTATCTTGGTTTTTAGTATTTTAATTGGGTGTTTTGATTATAAAATTTTGGTTTGTGTGTTGTGATTAATTAGAGAGACCCACATGGGTTAGTCTTGATAAGCATGCATTTAGTATTAGGATGGAGTATCCAGTGATAAAATTAAGGATTTCATATATTTTATTATTGGATTGGGATTCAATAGGAAATTACTATAGAGGGGAAACCATTAGGATTAATTGGACTTTAATAATTAGTTATTGTGTTGGGAAGTTCTATAAGTGTAGATGTGGGTTGATCATCGATTTTTTTGTACTGATGAGTATATTCTTACACCATATCCGTGTTTTGATATTTTATATGAGTGGAGTTTCAAAGGATTGGTTTAGTACTATGTGAACATTATAGATATATGAGAGTAAAGAAACACCAATGTTGATATGATTATTGTGGAGAGAAGTAAAAATATCAGTTATATTATAGTGAAGTGTTTGATGAATAGTGCACTCCAGTGTTGGAGACATGTATTGGATGCATTTTCAAAGATAAAACATAATGATATTATGATGAGTAAATTACTAGTGTAGGTAAATATGTATTAATGAAGGATTCGTGGTCATTCTTTAGGATGCTAAGTATTATAGTGGGGAGTTTGTAACAATTCACACCTTGGTGTCAGTGAACTCGAGGTCAGGCTAGTTTTTTATTGACATAATGATTAAGTGAATTGTAATTATTTATAAAGGGATCAAGAGTAGAATATTATGGATATTTTTTGGATTTTTAAATAGACGTTTTGAATTTATAATTGGTTGTGGAAAATACCGATGAAGGTATTTTATCATAGGTAGAGGCAATCAGGTCCAGTGGGTGGCGGTAGAAAACCACCAGAACCTCAATGAAACTCCACCAGAGTTCTGATAGAGTGGAAAATAGTGATTATTCCTACTACCAAAATTTTTAATGGTAGTCAACCAAATTTATTATGGGATATTCACTAGTGATGCACCACTTTCCTTGACACCAAAACCTAGTGGAATCCCACTAGAGTTTTAGTGGAAACTTGGGTAGTTTTTTAAAAGTGGTAAAAAGGGGGATTTATCCCATTTATTTAATATCCACTTAGGTCTATTATTTTAATATTTTCATACATATTGGAGTGGCTATATCCCCCTCCCAATCTTACTCCTCCTTTCCCCTATTTGATCTAAGTGGTTTAGAGACATTTCATTACTCTGATTCTAGAAAATATTATCCCTTACTCATACATTGTCTTCCCACTTTTATTTTATTTTATTTTATTTTTATCATATAGGTATTAAAGTGTGATTACATCAGAGCATGGTGTAATGACTTTATAGTGATGGGGTTTTCGTGTGTGGTGTGGAGAGGATTCTTGGATCATCCACGTAGTTCATTTTTAGCTTGAGGTATTTCACTGAGTGAGTATTTATAGTGATTTTGATAAATTGGGATGAAATTGATATATTAATCAGGTATTAAAATTATATATTTCATATATCATAGTCTCAAGTGCTTGTTAGGAGTGGACCACACCCTTTTTCTCATGGTTTCAACAACAAAGTATCACTTAGTGTGTGTTATACCAATTATGTCAAATTGGGAAATGGTTTTAAATTATTTAATAGTTAGTTTATGGGTTTCTATGGTTGATATAGGTTCTCTCTATTTTATGGATATTGATATGATCTTGGGAAAATTAAATGGAAGAGATAACGAGGTAGGTGTCCTTTATATATTGTGTCTCTTGATCTTTTAGTGATATTATGTTTGTGTTTTATTATTATTATTATTATTATTATTGGAATTTTGTATTAAATTTTATAATATTAATATATAAATTGGTATGTGATCACATCAACCTAATATTTAAAAAGGATAATATATCTTGTTAAAAGGTTTTTTGTTGTTTTCTTAGAAAAAAAAGTGTTGGTGGATCATTTTATGGACGTTCTTGGTGGTATATGTGACACTTGTTGGGTCATTGGTATGTTTTATTTTGATTATTTATTTTAATTTCATTTACTTTGGATTTTGTGGGAGTTAGGGGTAAAAAATATGTATTTTTGGGAACATAGGGTAGGGTGTATGATTATCAAATAGTTAGTTCCAACCATGTACCAAACCATGCAGGGGGGTGAGGGATCCCTGTGCTATTTTTCATAGTTTCTACATGGTTTTTATAATTGTTCAGACTCTATATAAAAACCATGTAGTCTATTTTGTAATGGGGGAGTGGCTCACATAGTTTGTGCATGTATTTCTAAACCATATGGTCAAACCATAAAGTCTTCCCAGGTTACTTAAAATTGTGAATTTACCCATTTACCTTGATGATTTTTAACCCTCTTTCTCCCTTTTCTTCTCCCACTCATTAAAACTATCTCCCTATAGACAAGATCCCTATTCTCTCTTTCTCCCTTGGTAGTCTTCCACCTCCCTTGGAAATTTATCTTGAGGTAAACTCCGATTTTATCTTTATTTCCTTCTCCTATTCCAATGTTCTTCCTTATTCTACCCACTTTATTCTATCCCTATAACCCTAATGTATATGAAAGGTCGAATATTTGGTTTAGTTTTTGTATTTTATAGATTTTATTGGGTTTTAGGCCAGTGATGATCCCTTCATTCATTTCCTAGTGGTTTCAAGAAAAGGTGATGAGATTCCATTATTGTTTAGGTAGATATTTATAAATAACATGAATTTTCCTTTATCATACCTAAATTTATTGATATTTCATTTGGTTTACATATTTATATATTATTGAAATTATTTTTGAGGGTTGATATGTGTGTTTTAATTTCTATATTTTCTTGTGTTTAAATGAATGTTGGTTTCTATTAGATTTCCCTTTTAAAAATTAGTTTATGCCTTCAAGGTGTTTTCTAAAATGTTAAAAAGGATCCCTTACTTATAAATGAGTTTTAAAAGAGGATTTAAAAATAAAATGTGATTTCAATTTATATTCTTGATTATTGGTACTTATTTTATACCTTGGATATTACTTTGGATTGGTTTTAGATTATGTTGGCACATGGGAGACCTTATGTAGGAAGTTGATCAAATGGGTGTTTCTCTATATCTAGGCGTAAACTAGCTAGTGGTTGTCTCTAGTGAGGACTCATGAGGCCCCGAGATAACTTACTTGTTTAGGATCACATAGGTTAGACAATTTTCTATGATAGAGTCCTAGTAACCTTTGGAACTTATAAGTCAAATCTCTTCCCATGTGGCATGTATTATGCTTGAGTTGATATATGATAATATGCCCACTTTTGTTCTGTTTATAATGATGATGATTATACCATGTTTCCCTCTATTTATTATATTTTTCCTTATTCATATTTTATTTACTTTTATCTTGGATTATTTAAATAAACCAAAGGGTTTCAAATGGAATTGTTTTTAAAAATGGAAAGGTTTCTCAAAATGGATTTCAAACATGGACTAATGATTTTCATTGTGAAAAGTTTATATAGATTCATGGTGGTATCCTATTTTGATTTTACTCTCACCTTTCATATTCCATTGGATGTATATAGACTTGGTTTTTTAGTATATAAATAAAAGAAATAGATCACGCAGTTTAGTGTATCTTCTTGATTCTCATCATTCTTATTTGATTCCATAGTGATAGTGACTATAGGTCATGAGGAGTTGGGCGCATGTGGAGAATTTTGGGATCCTCAGTGATTTGGGGTTACAATGTATAAACCTCTCTATCCTTGATATCATTTTGGTATATATATATGATGTTGGTTATCATTTTTTATATTTATGATGTGATGTTTATGAGTTATAGTTCATTTTTTTGTTTCTTATACTCTATTTTTCCATTTTTATATTTTGAGATTGTTTATTTGATGGCGTGGATGTCCCACTTATGGATGGGTCATACCAATTTTTTGGGAGGAATCTATGTGTTTCAATTATTAGATTATGTGAGTGAAATCATCCCCTAATGTTACATTTTGATAACCTAGTGTGTTTTTCTTGTCCATGGAAATTTTAAACGTGATTTGGGCCTTATGGTGGAGTGGTTCAAGTAAAGTGGCATGTTTAACCAAGCCAGTTTATTAAAAAATGGTATCAGATCCCTCTTATTATTAGAGGAGTAAAGGTATTATGGAGATAGGACTATCAGAGCTCGGGAGGTAGGTGTGGGGGAGTGTATAACTTGCTCTACTTCACGCTGAACCTTGAGTTACCATGGGTGGTTTGGATTTATGTCTTGGATTTGAGCCCAGTTTTATTTTTTTGATGATATTTGATGTTTTTTTATTATTGGTTTTTAGTTTTAGGATGAAACTATATATCATTTTGAGAAATTTTGAGTATCAGTGTGAAATAGGGGAGTAAAACCGAGGCGCATGTTTTAGGTACATAATTAGTAGAAACCATGTGGAACCTATGTGACCAGGTCAACAATCCATGAAATTCCAATTTTCATGGTTGTTACATGGTTTTTCAAACTGTGTGAGAAAACTATGTGCACTGGTAAAATTCTTAAATTTTTAATGTTTTTACCCCTTATGTATTTTCAATTATTGAGATTGTTGTTATTACTCATTTAAGTGTAATTGAATGGATTTTTTGATTAGATTGATGATTTTGGAATTTTAATTTGGTATTAATTATGTTTTATTTCATTTTTTAAGAACCATGCCTCCCAAAATGACTCATAGGAATTAGTTATAGGAATATAAGGAGAATACATTATAGGAAAATCCTCTTGAGGAAGAGCCTGATCAGAGGTTTTGGGACTTGATCATGTTGTCTAAGCTCCATGAAGATATTTCTTAGACTAATTTCAAGTAGATGTTCAACAAGAAATTTTTTACCAAGAATTTAATAGTGGAAAAAGATAATGAGTTCATGAAACTCAAGTAGAAAGACCACTTTGTTCTGTAATATTCCACTCAATTTATCAATCTGGTTTATCTTTCACCCGATCTTTTCACAAACAATTATTTTAAGGCACATAGGTTTGAAATAGGTTTAAAACTAGAAATTATATCGAGGATCATTATTATTTTTCTTCTGACCTATGCATATGTAATGGAAAATTTAGTGTTAGTCGAGGTGGACCTGGCCGGTTTGATTGGTATTCGTGGTACCCTTATTACAACATGAGGTAGTCAGAGATCTTATTTAGGTCAAAAGAGAAAGAATGATGAGGCTCATTGAGGTATTAATAGAAATGTGAATCATAATAACTTTTCTTATGGGTCATCTTATGAGTGGAAGACTGTAGTATTCTATGAATGAAGGAAGCTAGAACATAGCAAGAAAGTCTTCCAGGAGGCTCTGAGGACTTTCCATTTGTGTGGACACTTAGATCATCTACAATGTTATTATAGGTATGCTTATTAAGGTATTAGGGTGGTTTATTTTCATACTGATAGTTCTTAGGTGTATTTAGATGGATTGAAAGGGATGGGGTCTTACCCTTATGTGAAATAAGTCTTCTATCCTATAAGGAAGACCCAGGGTGGGCCCAAATATCAGTGTTTATACATGGTAGATCATATTATAAAGGATTCAGAGGTTGGTCTAGTGAATTTTCAATGCATTATGTTTATTATTGCATTAAAGGCTATGATTTTTTTAACATAGGTGCATCTCATCCATTCATTTAATTTAAATTTATTGATTCTTTGGGGATGAAATCAGAGTTGTTACTGTATAAAATGGATCATTATACTCCTTTGGAAAAGAGGAAGGTGTAGGGATTTATGTGTCCCATGTCTTATGTTATTCATGTGGTACTTATTCATCCTTGGCCTAGAATTTTTTGATCTTATAATTGGTGTAGAATAAATGATCATCTTAAAACCCCAGATCGAGTATTATCATTCTAGAGTTTAATTTCTCTCTACTAATGGGAACAACCATGTATTTCAGGGTGAGTGATATCCTAGGTTAGGGAGAGAGGGAAAAATTATCCCAAATATCAGAGTGATTTCATGAAAGTTTCCTAGTTTTCCCTTCAATGCTACTAAGCATAGTTTAGTTGGTCATCTTACAGTGGTGGTAGATAGGTATACTAAGGTATTTCCTGATGAATTTTCGGGGTTTCTACCCCAGTGGGTGGTAGAGTTCTCTATTGAATTACTTACTAAGATAATACCCATATCATTACTATATTACTTGATGGATCCTACTGATCTAAAGTAGTTAAAGGATCTATTAGAGGGTCTCAAAGGAAATGGATTTATTTAAATAAGTGTGTCACCATGGGAATAACTAGTTCTATTTTCAAATAAGGTAGATAAAAGTATCTAAATATTCATCAATTAATAGAAAATAAACCTTGTGACAATAAATAATAAATACTCATTTCCGATAATTAATTATCTCTATGAACAGATTAGGGGATCCCTATTTTTTCAATGATTTATCTGAGATCTACATACCATTAGTTGAGGGTTCTATAAATGAATGTTCCTAAAATTACTTTCAGGAGAAGGTATGTGCATTATGAGTATTTGGTTATTCCATTCAGACTTATAAACACTGCTATAGTTTACATGGATTTGATGAATTAGAACTTCCATTGCTATCTGGATTCTTTCATGTTGGTGTTCATGGATGATATCTCAGTATACTCTAAGTCGAGGGAAGAACATGTGTCCTATCTAGTCATTTACCTAAAAACCTTTAAAGAGAACCACATGTTTTTAATCCCTCTAAATTTCATTTATGGATTTAGGAAGTAAGATTTTTAGGCTATGTAATATCTAAGAAAGGAATCTCAGTAGATCCTAATAAGATCCAAGAGGTGATGTCTTGGGAGCATCCCAAGAAGGTGTTTTAGGTGAAGATATTACAAGGTCTAGGTAGATATTAAATATGACTTGTTTAAGGATTTTCCATATTGGATTCATCCATTATAGATTTGAACAAAAAGTGGGTGAAGTTAGAATGGGACAAGAAGTGTCATAGGTATTTTGAGGAGCTAATAGTGAGGTTGACTTCAACTCAAGTTCTAATTCTACCTGATCCAAGTTAGGGTTATGCTTTGTATTATGATGCTTTGAGTTCAAGATTGGGGTGGATGCTAATGCATCTTAAACATGTGATGGCGTATGGACATAGCTAGATATTCCATCAAGAGAATAATTAACCCATTAAAGTCCTAGAGTTAGAAGTGGTAATCAGTGATTCAAATATGTGGCAATACTATCTTTTCAAGGAACAATTTATAGTGTATTTATACCATTAGATACTAGAATATATTTTCACCTATAGGGATTTGAACCTTTAACAGAGACATTGGGTGGAGTATCACAAGACTATGGACTTTTTTATAGCTTATATCCTCATAAATGGGAATGTGGTAGCTGACGCCTTGAGTAGGAAACTACCAACCAAGAAAGTGTGGGAATGAGAGGATGAATAGAACTTGATAGGGTTATTCACTAAGATGTAGTTGGATATGGAAGTGGAGGTTGAGTAAGTGCTTTTGGATTGTGTACAAGTCATGCCTTAGATGATCAGATTTATATTGGCTAGGTTAATTATTTTAATTAAAAGGGTATTAGTATCATTCTAAATTGTGGGAAAACCTCAGTTTATTGTTCTCAGTATCCCAAGGGTTCTCTTTTGTTTTGAAAGAGGAATGTAATTCTCGCATCTTTGAGGTAAGGGATGATGGAGGGTGGGAAAATATATAGCTAGATCATTCAATCCAAGTATTCCAAGATGTTCTATGATTTTATACATTAGTTTTAGTGTCCAAGTATGTTTTTTAGTTATTTATTTCATATCTCAGTGTATCACATGTTAGATGATTAAGGCTGAGCATCGGAGACCTGCTAGTTTATTATAGCCTCATCCCATTCTGTTATAGAAGTTGGATGAGATCTCAATGGAATTCATGACTATATTACCTCAGACTCTGAGTGAGAAAGATTCTATTTGTGTGGTTATTTATCAGTTAACTAAATCAAACCACTTCCTTTCTATTAAAGAGTATAAAAATTTAGAGAATCACATACACCTTTATGTCCGAGAGATGTTGAGACTCCATGGTGTGACTTCATCCATTGTTTCTAATCAAGAACCTCACTTGATGTCACGGTTTTTGATTATTATTCAAGAGAATATGGAATCTGCGCTAAATTTGAGAATATTTTACCACCCTCATATAGTTAGTTATACTGAGCGGGCCATCCAGATTCTTGAGGATATGCTTTGAGCGTGTGTTCTTGAATTTGGAAGTTCTTAGGAGAAAAATTTATTATTGATCGAGTTTTCCTATAAAAATAGTTATTAATATTTTATTAATATGGATCCATTTAATGCTCTGTATAGAAAACAATGTTAATCTCCTCTATGTTATACATAATTTGGTGATCACTCCTTACTTGGGCTAAGTATCATTTAGGAGATTATAGAGAAGATTAAGTAGATTTATAGGTTGTTGGTGATAGTTTAGATTCATCAGAAATATTATGCAGACCTTTTATTTCATCATTTGAAGTTTGTGGTTGATGATTGGGTTTTTTGATGGGCTTATCCTTAGTTAGGACACCATCTATTTGGGAGACCGGGTAAGTTGGCACCATGATATATCAGGTCATTTGGGATTTTATAGAATATCAGGAATGTGTCATATCAATTAGATTTACCACCTTGATTTATGTTTATTCATAAAGTGTTCTATGTTTCATAGATAAAGAAATACCGTCTAGACCTATCCCATGTGATTGTCTATGAGGATATGAAGGTGGATCCTGATACCTCTATTTTTGAGTAGCGAGTTCATATCATGGATTTTTAGAATAAGGTGCTGTATGGTAATTTTATCCCCATGATCCATGTATTATAGAAGTGTGTCTAGGATAACCATGATATGTGGTGGCATAAAGCATTTTTGAGGGAGTAGTGGCATCATCTTTTCAAAGATTCAAAACTTTGATGATTTTTTGGGGGAAGAAAGTGGCATGGTGGGGAAAATTATGACACCCTCCAAGCCATTGGAATGTTTTATTTTGAGTCTTTAGTATCATTTCATTTAATTTGTAGTTTTTAGGATTCAAGGGTTGAAAATATAGATTTTTGGAAAAATAGACTAGAGCACATGGTTAGAGAAAGATTAATACTAATTATACACACATTTATTCAAGAGGGGGGGGGGTGAGAGATTCAAGTGCTATTTTCAGGGTTATTTTATGAATTTTACAAATATCCTACTTGTTTTGTGAATGGGGAGTGACCTTTCTAGTTATCACACATTTTTGAAACCACATGGTCTATCCGGTTTACTTAAAATTGTGAATTGACTTATTTTACCTTGATACTTTTTAACCCTCTTTCTAATCTTTCTTCTCCCACTCATTCAAACCACCCCCTCCAGTGGAGATCCCTCTTATCTCTTGTTCCCTTAGTAGTCTTCCTCCAACCTTGTAGATTTAGGTAATTCCTATTTTCTCTTGATTCCCTCCTCCTCTTCCAATGTTCTTCCCTATTGTACCCATTCAATTCCATCACTATAACCCTAATGTCCATGGAAGTCCAAACCTAGGGTTTAGGTTGGGGTTTTAATGATTTTTTATGGGTTTTAGGTCAGTGATGATCTATTTCTTCTATTCCTAGTGGTTTCAAGTTAAGGCGATTAATTCCATTGTGGTTGAGGTATGTGTCTCTATATAACTTGACTTTTCCTTTATCATACCTAAAATTATTGATATTTTACTTGGTTTACTTTATTAAATATTCATGAAAGTATTTATTTAGGGATTATATGTGTGATTAAATTTATATGTTTTCATTATTTATCATGAATGGTGGTTTATATTGGATTTCCATTTTAAAAATCTATTTATTCCTTCAAGGTGTTTTCTAAAATGTTTAAAAAGGATTCCTTACTTCCAAATGATTTTTCAAATAGGGATTTGAAAGAAAATTTTATTTCAATTTATATTCTTTATTATGGGATTTTATTTTGTATCTTGGATATTTATTTATCTTTGGATTTGATTATCCCGGAACATGGGAGACTATAGGTAGGGATTATTTCAATTTATATTCTGGATTTAGTTTATTTATTTTTTATCTTGAATATTTATATTGGGATTTGATTATCCTTTGAGCTTGGATTATTTAAATAAACCAATTTTTTTCAAATAGAAATGTTTTAAAAAATGGAAAGGTATTTCAAAATGGATTTTAAACTTGGACTAATAAGTTTCATTGTGAAAAGTTTTATGTATATTCAATGTGGCATCCTATTGAGATTTTCATGACACATTAAATATTCCATTGAGAGTATATGGACTTGGTTTTATAGGATATAAATAAAGGAAAGGGGACCATGAATTTTGGAAGATCTTCCTGATTCTATTCATCCTTCTCCAATGTCATAGTGATGGTGACCGTGGGCCATGAGGAGGTGGGATCATGTGGAGTGTTTTGAGATCCTCAGTGATTTTGGGTTATGATGTATCATCCCCTCTAACCTTGACCTCATTTTAGTATTTTTGTATATATATTAAATTGTTTATCATTTTTTATGTTTATGATGTGATGTTTATGAGTTATAGTTCATTTTCGCTACTACCTATACTCTGTTTGTCTATTTTTATATTCCAAGACTATTTATTTGTTGGTGTGAACATCCCACTTATGGATTGGTTATGTTGGATTTTTTGAGAGGAATAAATGTATTTTTATTATTGTATTTTGAGTGTGAAACCATTTCCAAAGGTTATATTTTGATACCCTAGTTCTTTTCGCTAGCTCCTGGAGATTAAGAATGTGCTTTGGATCTTATGGAAGAGTGGTCTGAGTGACATTTTAGGTTGAACCAATCTGGTTCATTGTAGTGTGAGTTTCCTTTTAACTTGGTTTTAAAAAGAGAATTTAATTACCTTTGAAATGTTATTTTTAAGTGAAGGTATTTGGAAATGGGTTTTAAAACAAAAAATTTGATTCACGTGAAATTTTTTAGAATGGGATTTCAAAATAAAGTGTTGATTTTTAAAGGGGTTTTGATTTTATATTTTAGTTGAGTGACTAGAATGAGTAAATTTGACATAGGTTCTACTTTTAACATGATTTTAAAATGTGGTTTTTTACTTTTATTTTAAAGGAAAACAAGGTTTTTGTTTTGTGGTAAATGATTTAGACTGATTGACCATAAGAGGGACATGCTCTATTTTTCCAATGCTTATATACTTTTGTGATATCCTTGATTTATTTTTTCCTTATTTCTATTATCTATTGTATGATTATGCATGAAAATATAGGATCTCTTTACGAACCATCCATTCGGTGATAGTTTGGTCAGTGGGTTTGGAAAAATTAATATGTCTCCTTTTGGCTTTAGTTACATAGGAACATTGAGATACCACTTTAGTATATGATTTAGTCTAGTAATATTGAGTTACCCCAACAACTTGGACTGAGTCTTGGGTTTTTTTGAGGGTATGAAAAAACCAAAAAACCAAAAAACCCATTGTGTTTTTGTGTGTGAACTATATTCTAGTAAATTTTTTGAACTTCCAAAACATTTATTTTTGGAAGGAAACTTGTAAAACCAGGATATAGTAGTTTAAATTCACCATGTAAAGTCCAGTTCTTGAAAAAAACATCACAAGAAACATCCAATCGTAGACTAAGTGATATAGGAGGAGTTCTTGATGCAACATGAATGTTTTGGAGGATGCAGTGAAGTAGACATCCAATTGATTTTGGTGGAGGCCTTGGTGTTTCGAAGGTTATGTTAGATTAATAAAAAGGGATGTATAAGATTAATATAAAAGAAAAGGATTATATTTTTTCTATCACTGAGTGTGTAAGGTGAATAATGAGGTTTCAAAAGCTATTTTGTGAATGCAGGGGAAGTGATTTAGAATACAAATATTGAATTTTCACTAAATGATTTAGTTAAATTGATGGATGTCAGATGATTTTTTAACTGAGTTGATGGATATATAAAAATATTATAAGGTAGTGTAACTAATGGGAACCACTGGTTACTATAGTGAACCTCTAAAAACAAAGGGTTCTAACTCACTTTTTCGATATGACAAGATTGAGCGAGAGAAAAATCAAAAGAGGGTGGAGTGGAATCCATCCATATGGGGGGAATTCCATACAGAGAGATTGTGGTGGGAGTTTATCATGTAGAGAATTTCTAGGAGGTTCTTTCATTTTCAAGTAGGGATCTAGATTATAGTCCCTTATAACACAAGTCAGGTAATGTTCCTGAACAAGAATCCCTTGTAACTCAGTTTTTATCATTAAAAATATATGTACTATGTCCTCAATTAGATTGTGGATTTATCTAAACCATAATATTCATGTGTTTATTGCACTTCTTCAAAATATCATGTGTTTGTTATTTTTTTCACTATTTATGAAAAATATTATCTAAGAGCATAATGTTATAAAAACTAAATTGAATTTCATATCAACACGGTGTGAAGGGTTCTTGGTCTTCCAAGTTTCAAATGTTGAATTCACAGGGTTGTGTCATAGAACATTGGACCCTTTCCAGAGACTTGTTTTATAAATTAAGGTTTGCGTTGAAGTTCGATGGTGAAAGTTTAGGATTTTGGAGGATGCTAGTTCTGCTACTCCTGGAGAATCCATAAGTTCTATTTATGGATATCCAACTAAAAGTGATGTGTTTAATAGAGCGGGAAACCATAATAGGAAAACACACACTTTTTTTTGAAATATGTATCCTATAGAAGTAGAACATGACCTAATAGGAGGTTTTGATGGTAAATCCAATATAAACATCTCATATTGTTTAAAGTGGAGGAATAATGAGCTGATGTGATTTGGCTGGTTCCTGATTCCACTTCTAGAAATATGTAAGGAAAGGTTTTGGTAGGAAACTGTTGGGACTGAAAGGTGTGTTTTGAAAAGTAACTTGAGAAGGTTTGATAAATCCCATAGTTGAGAAGGTGTGGCTATTTTTTCAATTAAGTGTTAACTATACCACTTGAGTCATGATTATTTTTATAGGGTTTATTACTTAATGTTTGAGAAGGCTATAAAGTGTTTGTTTTTAAAGGCTTTGGTTGAGTGGTACTTGTGATCATTGAAAAAGGTTGTGGTTCTATTTGGTTCCCATATATAGGCTTTTAGGGATATAAGAAGTATAGAATTATCCCATATCAAATAGGTATCAGGTTTCTATGCAAATTATTTTAGATGTAATGGGATTCATGTGATAGAGATCATGGTTTTGGAAAAGTGAAATAAATGGACTTTGTTTCCTAATGGGTTTTTGTAAGGACAATTCATGTTATAAAAATAGACTTCTAGAATAGTGGGATATATGGAATGGTTTCTTGATCATGTGCATTGAGAGAAAGGGGTAAACACACTTGGATTTTGATAAATTACTTGATAGAACTTGATGTATGGAGTGTAGAAAGTATGTAGAGAATTAATCTTTCATCAAAAGTTTTTACTGAGATGTCATATGGCATGTTCTTAAAATGATTGTAAAAGATATTTGGGTGTGGTTAAACATGTGTCTTATCTTTTGGATCAATATTTTTATATTTATATTTAGGTCAAGATATTTCAGTGTCACTTAAAGTTTAGAATGGTTGGTTTTCTATTCACTCACCTACAAACTCTTTAAGAAGTAAACCATGACCACATTGATTATTAAAAAGGGTCAACCCTAAGTTTAGGGTTTATTTATTTTCAAGGGTTTAGTGATGAAGAAATTGGAATTCCAATATCTAGGATAGGATATTATAGAAGGTTATTAGAGTTTTATAATTCCCTATGTAATTATGGTGAACCTTGAATGGTTCAAAACCAGGCTGTGATGTAGTAGGAGAAAATAACCATGCTTTCCTTGGTTTCACTGAGAAATGGGGATTTTGTTCCATGATGTTTTAGTAGATGTATGGTTTTATGATATTAGAATATTCAGAATATGTTTTGGATATAGGTTGATTTCAATGGTATTGATAGAGTCTGATATAATTGAAAGCTCTTGGATTACCAAATCTTGGTAGTAGATTTTTATGAATACAGGATTTTGGAAGGAGTAGGGATATGGACATGGTACATGATAATGTCATGTTTATGGGACTTCAAAAAATTTAAATTTATCTATAGCCTATTTTCTTTTTAAAAATTCCATGGATCCATTCATATGGTATTGTGGTTTTATAGAATGAGTGGTTAGAGTCTATAAGTACAGGGTGGATTTGTATCAATGGGTATTGGATGATCAAAAGCATGAAAAAGGACCATTAAAACACTGAAAAGGAGAGGATAATGGAAGATAATATTCAGAACATTGTTGGTGGAATTTAGTGAAAACCTTGAGAATAGTATTTTAGTGAAAAAATGTTAAACTTAACCCATGAAAGCAGTTCTCAAGTGGGATATTGTTGAGTTTTTTATGAGAAATATTTTTTGGATAAGTTATTGGAACTTTTGGAAATTTTATTTCTATAAGTACATTTATAGAAGTAGTATGGAGAAATTCTCCCTCACCAAGTAAATTCTGGGTCTAATCTAGTGATAGTGGAAGAAACATATAATTCTAGATGAAGTAAATTAGGATGATTTTTGGATGCGACATGGAAGTTTTAGAGGAAGTGGTGAAGTAAATATTCAATTGAATCTGGTGGAGGATATATAAGATTAAACTAATCTTTCATAGGAGTGGTATTAGTATTTAAAAGGCTACATCAGATTAATCTAAAGTATTATGTAATATAAATCTAGAAAAAGAGGATGATCCATATAATATCATAGAGTGCAGAAGTTTAAAGATGAAATTTTGAAAGTAATCATGTTAATGTAAGAGAAGTAATAGAGAATACAGAGCTTTACATTTCACAAGATGGTTTAGTTGATATGGTGGATCTTAGTTAGTTTCATTGACCAAATATAGTGATGTTTGTGAAATTCAGAATGTGGTGTAACCATTAGTATCTAATGGTATCTATGGAGCACTTCTATAAAGTGAGGGTGCTAGATCACTTGTTTTATGTGACTGGATCGAGTGGGAGAAAAATAAGAATTGGGTGGAGTGATGTTCTTCCCCATGGGGGGAATTCCCCATACTTTACTTATAGTGGGAGTTCATAATGTAGAGTGTTTCCAAGAGGTTCTTTAGTTTTTCATGTGTTTGTTATTTCTCATTCACTATTTATGGAAGATCTTATAAAAAATTATAAAGTTATCAGAACTATATTTAAGTGAGTATCAACATGGTGTCTAGGTTTCTTGGTCTTCCTAGTTCTTGATGTTGAATTTTCATGGGTGTTCCGTGACACTTTAGACCTTTCTAGGAGTATTGTTCTTCAAATTGAGGTCCAGAAGTTAGCTTTCATTCATAACATGTGGTAGTTTCAATTTTTTGGGTTTTAATTCCTTATATGTGGTATGGGGAACATGGTATTTGGATTGACGTGATAGGGAAAAATTCCCCAACAAGTGGTATTCGAACATTGATGTTGTTCTAGTGCATATTAGAGTAGGTTCTTGTTTTGGTTTCTTGTTTCAAAAAAAAAACAAACTCAACCCAATCAGACCCACCCAAAAATCCCTAAAACCACTAAACTACCTTATATAATGTGGTTTTTTTTCATTGAGTATGTTTATGTTAGGTGGTAGGGTCCTTATTTTTTTAGTGGAGTTAACCCAACCTACACACAGTAAGTATAAAGTATTTTATAAGCTCATGTTTTGTATTTTTATTTATAAAATTAAATTATGATTAACTACATTTGGACATGAAAAATATTATTTTTTAAATGATTAGAGTTAAATATAGTGTTGTTAAAAAATTATTACTTTTTATAGTATGTTATTTAAAATAATTATTAATATTAAAATGTTATTGATTTTTATATGTTATTTTTTAATGTAATTTTATGGATTATTATAAATTTTTTCCAACCCAAACTGATCCAACCTTTAAACTACCTCATCATACCATGTTGAGTTTTATAGAAAAGTTCCAATTGGAGTGTTGAATTTGGGTTATTTTTTTCACCTACCAAATAAAGGTCAGATGAGATTTATATTTAAACCAAAGTGACCCACCCATTTACACACCATTTGGTTTAGTGGGATTTTTTAAGATCATCAATGAATAGATTTTGGGTAGTATTGTCATTCCTAATGATTTCTACCTCCTTAGTTCCTTATAGGAGATCCTCATGGATGAAAATAGTGGTTGAGGCAAGAGATAATACCTTTGATATTTTGATTGACGGTTGGACTTAGTTCCTTACAGGAGATCCTCTATAGATTCCTTGGCATGTTTCTATATAATAGACTTGGACTTTAAGTGGTTATGAATTAAAACACTAAGAAAGTGGATTAGAGGGTCACACACTAAGAGTATTCAAAATCTTAGTTAAACTCAGTATTAAATTTAATAAGTTAGAATAAATAATATTTATTTAGGTTTTGATTGATCTCTAAGATTTAATCACATGTTTTTTAAATACTAAGTGAATAAAATAATAATAATAAATATTTATTTTCAAGGTTTTATGAATATAATATTTTTTATATTTATCGATGAATAATAGTGATATTTATTTATTAAACAAATAGTCATTATTCAAGGATTAGTAAATATTGAGGAGGAAAAGAGGACCATGTTTAATAGTTTGATTGAAAATAATATAAATGATATTTATTTATTCTTAGGTGATGCACATGTCAAGTGAATAATAATTATATTTTTATTATGACATGGGGTTCACTAAGAAGTAAGGAATTATAAAGGGGATCATGTTCTAATTTAAAACCCTAGACCTACCTTTATAAATATCTAATTACACCACTTTCCTAATAGACACTTATTTTACACAATAGAAAGAGATAATATCTCTCAATCCCAATAGATAATTCTAGAGATCAAAAAGTGTGATCACTCCTCATTTTCTCTCAATCCATCAAGAGACCATCAAGAGTTCTTAATCCTAATAGAATAATTTTATTAAAATCAAACATGAATGATGCAAGTTATCAATATCGGCTGTGCTAGAACCCAATGATTATACGATGACATTCCAAGATTGTGGTGCACATGTAGACTATCGCTACAAGGATTATTTACTTAGATCCTTCAATGAAATGATGGTGTAACAAGATCGAATATACTAAATCATCAATAAATGAAGAATTACAAGTTTAGGTAATTCTATATCATCACATAAATTAATTATAAATTACATGTGAAGATCCTCTTATTCTGGTTCTGACATTTAATCAAGTCAATTAATCTACGATTTTCATTGGTCATGATGTCAATCACTTTGTACAAAAACAATTATTCGTAAATTAATACTATAAAAGTTGATTTTTCATTCTATACAAGCACTTACACTAAGTCCGAAACCTAAAATTGGTATAAGAGCAGTCACATGTTTAATTTATAATTATTTATTGATCATTTATTATTTACATTCATTTGTGATTTATTTTACTTCAGATTGATTCATTCTTGAAATTAAAAAAAATCATATTTTATTCCCATTCTTCATTATCATTAACATAACTAATAAAAAATTAAAATTAAAAATAAGAAAAATATGAAAATTCCATCTAAAGATACCAAAGGTTATTTTTGGGCAACATAAGAATACACAACATGTACCCTAAAACCACACATCATATACCAATGTATCTCATCTATATCTTGTGATAAAATATGATCAATGTGAGGAAATCAGATCAGTGATCTGATAAAATTAGATCAATGTATAGATCCAGATAGTCTGGTATACAGTTTAAAGAAAAACGAAACATGTAACATTATTACATGTAGTTTCATCCCCATGTCTTCATAATGGAGAAAAAAGAGGTCTAATCATGTCCTATATATGCTACATGACATGTTGACTAAAAAACTATTCAACTTCGAGGTCACACATCATGTAAGAACACCACACAATATCTATTGTAAACACATATGTGGAAAGGAAACACACCCAGTCCCCAAGGTGTGTTCTGTAGACATAGGAAAAAAACCTCATTCCATGTAACCAAATACATTCCATGTAGTTTTATACAAATTTTGCACTCAATTTGATTTGGAAGAATAATTGATTATGTAATTAAACCTATTCACACAAGTTTCATGTGTCGTTTATCTAATAATAAATTCCATTTAATAGGATTTACAATTATATATTGAATTAATTTCCATGTTAAATTCTAAAACTACAAGTTATGTATGGTATTTTATTATAGTGTATTCTACGCACATCAAGAGAATCACATGTAGTGTAATAATCATGTGCTCCATGTGTCATTTTTTTAATAGTACACACAATGTAATTACCTATCAGTCAATATGTGTTGGATCCTAAGGGAATTCAGAAGAAAAAGAATCATGTTAGGTATTTTGGGAGAGTAAATGTCATTTTATCCAAGTAAACTTATATAATTAATTAATTTTTAAATAAAATTAATATATTTAATTTGTCTAAAATTATGGATGATGTTAATTCAAGGATTCTCATATGGTATTAATATAAATTGAATTAATTGGATTAATTTGTGGTGTTTTATCTTAGTTAAAGAATGAATTGAAGTAATTGATAGGTAAATTACAAATTTACAATCATTTAATGTTATGTGGATGATGATGAGATTATCCTATCCCTACATGTGATTGGTTTATTTTAATTTATTATGATTAAATTAAAATTTATGGACTACATGTCATCCCATCATCCTTATTACATAAGGGCTTTCATTCCCACAATTTTTTTATGTAAACCCCATTTATCTAATCCATTGGATCCCCTCACTTGCGTGTGAGTAAAATATTATGTAAGGATGGAGCTCCAAGGTGAGAGAAGGTGATCTGAGTATAAGAGCCACATAAAATACAATCGAGGCAATACATAGGATCCAAGGTGGAATTACACAACACAAATTGTAACGTTGCGACCTTAGTTACCCAGATTTGGTGCATTATTACATAAAATTGGCATGATACAAAGAATCATGTCCTGAAAGACCGATCAGTTTAGTAGCCTTAGAAGTACTAGATACATTCATAAGTTTTACATTACATCATGAAATGAAAACATCAACAACATTTTGTCCCCTTTTGAACACACTTATATCCTTAGACTATCCCTACAGGTCAACCATAAAATACTTCTTCACATCCTGGGAAAAATAAAACATAGGAAGGGGTGAGCTCAGATGCTCAGTATGGATAACAATATAGCAGAAACTTTCATAAATAAGCATAAACATTTAAGGCAATGTATAAGACTAAAAAAAGCCTTTTGAACTTAAACTTTAGCATAACATGGAAAAGATAAAATCAAATAATTCCATTTACTTATTCAAATGGATATTATACTAGTTGAATAATCACATGCAATATCAATATCCACCTTCAAAATGATGGAATGCATAATACCAAACTTCATTATCACATAGTCAAGGCCTTGTGCCAAGACTACAAATAATATTTTTTCAAGGCCTTGTTCCAAGACACTAGTTTGTCTCATGATACCTACCGATGCATCGAGGAGCTATATCAGGCTCCACCAATCACTTACTAATTCCAATGCATTCCTCATATGAAAAGGTTTAAACATAACATAAACATTCATATTAAAACTAGAATACGAAATGTCAATACTTTATCCATAAACCATGAATGGTGTAAAAATAACACATCCACAATAAAACATATCACAAAAACTTCAATACAATATGGAAGTTTTGTATCATAATAAATCAACTTCAAACAAGCTTAAAATCCATCAAAGGATGTTGATATAGATGAAATCAAAACTTTTTTTAGAGAAATATCTCTTTATATTTTGAAATTATTTATAAGTCATATAATTATAAAAGAAAACATTTATTTTGAAAATATTATTATAATCTTGTATGGGAAGCTTCGACGATGATATAACATCAGAAAATAGCCACACCCACCGTATAATTTAAAAAAAGACATTCTTACCTTAATTTTGTCGAAAAGGTCATAAAGTACCTTGTTTGGAAAATGACGGAAAGATTCATTTAAAAACATATATGGTAAAATAAGGGTATAAATGACTTTAACCCATAGTATAGTAAATAGTAAAAATGTCTTGAATTAAATTTTTAAGAAAACATGGATGTGGATGATAAATAGGTCCTAGTAGATACTTACATAAAAACAACCTCGGATAAAAAAGAGATTGTGAAATTAACCCTTACCTTGTAATTTTCCTTGGTCGAGGGTATGTTAACCTCCTGTATAATAGTTAAATCATTGTTATTAAATTATACAAAAACTATATACATAAATATGATATCATATATGATCCTCTAATATTGCTTTGTTAATAATATTTTAGTAATATCATCATTTCAGGTGTTAACTGATTCATTTTCCTTTATATGCTTGGTCACATAAGCCATGTTTTTTATGGATATGATGTATTTGATTCATATAAAAAATGATATTATGTTCATAAAAATTATTTTTAATCATAAAATGAAAATTATTCTTGAATGATTACGATGGATAATGAATCTCACCGCGTTCTTGGAGACGGTAATCCGTACGTACACACGAGCGACAATATCATTATATTGATGGTGAAATAATATGTAATTGGATGATATATCATATATAAAAAATCATTAAAATGTTATATTTATTATTCAAATTAGTTATATTCATTATTATACCCATCCAAAATAATGAAGTGTTTGAATAACAAACTACACCACGACATGTAGACGGTAAGCCGTACGTACGCACGTATGGTGACTTTGTCATTCATATGAAGGATATAATAATGAATATGGTTGTACCATTTTAATAACATCAAAGTATATAGAAGATATTGGAGTTATTATTTTTTAATGGAAACAACAAAGAAAGAGGAAGTGGAAGAAGAAAAGAACTTGAAAGAGGTGATGAAATATTTACCTCTTCTTCAGGTTCATCCTTTTGATTTGATCAAAAGGGCTCCTTAGGATAGACTTATTACCAAAGGATGGCCTCTATGATGAAGGGAGTAATTTTGGGAGGATATTTGGGTAGGTTTTGTCTGAGCCAAAAGGCTTTGGAGGTGTGAAATTAAGAGAAGGGGAAGTGGCCTTTTATAAGAGAGGTGAGGGTCACTTTAGGAAAAGCTTGAAATATTATTTTATAATAAAATAATTTTCGATTTCTAGTGGATCCAAAATGAATTATTTAGAGGATAAGGTAGGTATGAGTCAAAAATATCTCAACCAATAGGTTTTAGATAGGTTTAGATCATTATATTAACCTTATCTTTTAGATTTAACTCTTAGTTTAATAGTTTGACATTTACCATGTCTCTTTGTATTTTTATATTTTATGGTTAATAAAATTACTATAATAAGACAATAGAACCCCATGTGGTTAATTATTAATATATATAACCTTATCTACATCCTTTTTTGGAATCTTATTTTTTTATGAATATTATATCAATTAATAATATAGTATTTGTTTTAAAAACTCAATTATGTCAATTTCGACACAATTTAGTATTTGATTTTATTGAAAGCCATAAAAACTTTATAACTTATAATAAAATTTATTTAACCAACCATAACATGTCATATTAACCTATAAAATTAGTGTAATTTATCATAAGTCTCAATTTACATTTATTTGGATATTTATAATATCAATTATTTTAACATTTCATTAATAAGGTAATTACTGCATCATTATTGTGTCATAAATAAATTAAAATATTTAATGTATAAAAATTATAAATAAAATACCATTATGTATGAAATATTTTTATCTTTATAATGAATATTTATAGTCAAATTTATACTGTTCATATACCTATATTAAAAATGGTTTAGTTATTAAACTTTAAATTTAACTCTTTTAGCTCTTCTTTAAATAAAATAATAATAAATGTCCTAATCTACTCCAAGTGGACCAAAGAGGATCATATTTTATTCCTAAGGTTGTTTTTGGTCAAATTATACTTATCCAGTAAAATTAGGACATGTTTTTGAAATGAAGTCCATTTTGAAAGACAAAATTTATAAAATTTCAAAAATGGGTATTACTATTCATAACATCTAGTTTGATTGGTTGTGGTGTGTTTGAACTAGAAGTTGCATAAAACACAAGCTGTTGTATTAATCAAAGGGAAATGTAATATGGAATCTTAGGGTGTTACATTCTCCCCTCCTTAAAATAATTTTTTCCTTGAAATTTATAGAATACTACTGCATAAAAAGATTCGAGTGGTTATTCATCATAAGTTCCTCGGGTTCCCAAGTTGCCTCTTCCATATTATGATTTCTCCATAGAAATTTTACCAGAATATTCATTCAGTTTCTCAGCACTTGTTCTCTAGTTTCAAGAATTTTGATAGGCTCTTCACAATAAGGCAAATCAGGTTCCAGTTCAATTTCCTCATAGGTGAGTACATGCGTTGGGTCTGGCATGTATTTTCTCAATAGTGATACATGGAACACATCATGAACTTTGGAGAGACTTAGAGGGATTTCCAAATGATAAGCTACAACTCCAATTTGTTCTAGAATTTTGAAAGGACCGATGTACCTTGGACTCAATTTACCCTTCTTACTGAAACGTATAACACCCTTCCATGGAGATACCTTCAAGAAAACATGGTCTCCTACTTGAAATTTTAAATCCTTACTTCGGTTATTGTCATAGGTGATGTGGGTTTGGATAACCTTTATATTTTCCATTATTTCATCAGCAAGTTCTGGAGCTACGAGTTTTATTTCACCAACATCATCCCAACAAGTTGGTGTGCGACATCTCTTTCCATTTAACGCTTCATATGGTGCCATCTGAATACTTGAATGTAAGCTATTGTTATATGAAAATTCTACCATGGGTAAATATTGATCCCACATAACTTGAAATTCAAGTTAGAAATATCTCAACGTGTCTTCTAAGGTTTGAATAGTATGTTCTGATTGTCCATCAGTTTGAGGGTGGTAGGCAGTGCTTAGATGAAGTTCAGTATCCGGGGCCTTCTGAAGTCTTTTCCAGAATCTTGATGTAAAATGGGGATCACGATTAGAAACAATCGATAGGGGTACTCCATGAAGTCTTAAAACTTCATTAATATATAGTCTTTCCATACGTTCAAGTGGTAAATCTTCTCTTATAAAAATAAAATGTGCTGACTTGGTAAGACGATCAACAATGACCCATATTGCATCATTCCTTCCAGGAGTCTTTGGTAGCCCCATGAAAAAGTCCATAGTAACATTATCCCATTTCCACTTAGGTACAGGAAGAGGCTTCATGACTCATCCAGGTTGTTTCCTTCCAGCTTTCACTTGTTGAAAAACCATAAATCTTGACACAAAATTAGAAATCTCCCTCTTCATGTTGTCCCACAAAAAATGTTCTTTCAAATCTCTATACATCTTGGTGATCCTAGGGTTTATAGAGAAATTGGATCTATGAGCATCATCCAAAAATTATATTTTTAGATCAGGTATGTTAGGAACACAAAGTATCTTCCCAAATTTCAAAATTCCTTCATATATGAAGTCACTCAATCTCCCATCATTCACAGCTTTAATATTATTTTAAAATTCCTCATGATCAGTCTGAGAACTCTTTATCCTTTATAGTAAAGATGTTTTGTCAAACATTTGAAAAAGTATTGATGTTTCACCTTCCATGGTTATTCCCATATCCATATTTACTAGATCTATGAAAAAATTATCCCTTTAAACCCTCATCTGGTTCAAAAATCCATGATCCTTTCTACTCAAAGAATTTTCCACCTTATTTTCCTTCCCCAGGTGGTAGTGTATGGTGCAATCATAATCCTTGAGTAGTTAAAGTCATAATATTTTCCTCATGTAGAGTTATTTCTGTGAGAAAATATACTTCAAACTCTTGTGATCAATATAAATCCCACATTTTTCACCATAGAGATAGTGTCTCCATATATCTAAAGCAAAGATTACAGGTGCTAACTCAAGATTAGAAGTGGGATAGTTTTTATCATGAATTTTTAGCTGTCGTGATGCATAGGCAATAACTCTATCATTTTTCATAAGGACACAACCAAGTCCTTTCTTTGTGGCATCACTATAAATAACAAACCCATCGTTCCCTGATGGTAGAGTCAAGATAGGAGCGTTGACTAATCTTCTCTTCAGTTATTCAAAAACTTCTTCACAGTTTTTTGTCCAAACAAATTTAACCCCTTTACGAGTGAGCTTTGTTAATGGGTTAGCCAATTAGGAAAAATTCTGGACAAAATTCCGATAATAACCTGCTAAACCAATAAAACTGCATACCTCAGTTATAATCATCGGTGCTGGCCATTCTTGGATTGCCATGGTCTCTGAAGGATCAACATAGATTCCATACTTAGAGATAATATGGCCAAGAAAAGAAATATTCTGAATCCATAATTCACACTTGCTAAATTTCCCATGTAATTCATTTCTTCTAAGAGTCCTTAGGATAATTCTCAAGTGATTTTCATGAACTTCATAGATTTTTGAGTATACCAAAATATCATCAATAAATACCACTATAAAGTCATCAATATATTCCTTGAAAACTATATTCATTATATCCATGAAGACAAAGGGTGCATTAGTCAATCCAAAAGGCATTACTCTAAACTCATAATGCCCGTACCTAGTTTGAAATGCTATTTTCAGAATGTCTTAATTCTTCACACACAACTGATGATATCCAGATTGAAGGTCAATATTTGAAAAATATTGAGCACCATGAAGTTGGTCAAATAAATCATTAATGCGTGGTAGGGGATACTTGTTCTTTATTGTTATAGCATTGATTTCCCTATAGTCAATGCACAACCTCATAGACCCGTCTTTATTTTTTAAAAAAAGGAAAGGGGCTCCCCATGGAGAAACACTAGGGTGAATAAATCCCTTGTTAATCAATTCCTCTAGTTGTTTCTTTAGTCCCCCTAATTCCATAGTGGTCATTCTATAAGGGGTCTTCGATATGGGCCTTGAACCAGGAATTAAATCTATAGAAAACTCAATTTCTCATTCTGGAGGATGTCCAGGTAAATCCTCTAGAAACACATCAACATATTATTGCACAATAGGTATGTCCTCTATTAGAACATTCTTTTCCTCACCTATAGTTATTTCATTTTCTTCATCCCCAATAATTAAATTTAGTAGAGCTAATAGGGGGGATCTAGATAAGAATTAGGTGGTGAAGTTTCTTCTCTAAAGATAAGGTAATCCTTATCATCATCAAAAATTGTAACCTACTTCTACTTAAAATAAATTTTCACATCATGGTCTGAAATCCAATCCATTCCGAGGATTATATCAAATTCAATCATGGGTATGACGATGAGATCAAAAGATAAAGAACATTTATATTCCTTAACAGGAACTGATTCACAAAAATTTATTGCGATGATACTTCCCTTAGGTGTTTTGACTGATAAATCCCTTGTTAATTTAAATTGAAAATATCTAATTTTCTTAGAAAACTAGGAAGATATGAAATAACGCGATGATCCAGAATCAAATAAGGCATTGGCTAAACTTGAGGAAACCACTAAATTACCTACCACCGCATCTTTCAGAGCTTCAAACTCAGCAGTAGTGATCGCATAAACTTGGCCTTGATCCCTTAGCCTTTTCTAAGGTATGTTCCCTTGGTTATTAGGACATTCATTTTCATAATGCCCCTTTTCTCTACAATTGTAGCATTCAACATTGACAACCTCTTTTTTCCCCTTGTAATCACGAGCTTGGTGGCCTTTTTCACCACACTTGTAACAGACTCCCATTCCCTTTAGGAAAGTACCATGGTGTTTCTTCCCACATTTACCAGAGGATGGATATTAAACTTTTCCCTTCTTCCCCTTATTTCCATTTCCATAGTGTTCAGCAGATCTCTTCTTCTCTTTCTTTTCTTTGAAGTCGTAAGACTTAGAGAATTCATTTTCTATCTTGATAGCACACGAGACAATATATTTGTACGATGAAAAGGATTGTGAGACTAATGATTTATGGAGAAATTGATATAAACCATCAAATAATTGATCAATATTACTCCTTGGGTTACGTATATAATCTGATGCATGTCTTTCTAACCTTGTAAAGTTAACCTCATACTTTGCGACATTCTCATCCTCCTTTTTCCTCAGACTCAGAAATTGTCTTTCCATATCCAGTTAATGGTCATAAGAAAAGTATTTTTCTAAGAAAATTTCTTTAAACTCCCTCTATTCCATGTTCGATATTTCTTCATCTTCATTTGTGTTTTGGATTAATGACCACCATTGATCTGTATCTCCCGTGAGGCGATAAACTGCCATGATAACTTTTTCCCTTTTGCTACTCCCCAAAGCATGAAATATTTTTTCTAAGGAATTTATCCATTAATCAGATACTAATGGATTTTTAATCCCATTTAATGTTGGTGGTTTTTTCCTCATGAAGTGGTCTAACATTTATCCTCTGTGTTTTGGATCAAGGTGCTCCATACGAGCAAGGTTATTATTCATAACCTGAGTGAGTTGTCCCAGTATGGTGATAAGATGATCAATACCTGTTGCTTCACCAGATCCACTATAATTATCTTGAGTAGGAGTGAAATCTCTACATGGATTACGTGCGTTGATACAATTTCCATTCTTTCAACTAGGTGCCATTTCTAAACAATGGAATACAATAGATTAGTTTATGAACCACAATACATAATTATGAACTTGTAAAACACTTAACATAAATTGAAAAGTTTATAGATTTAGGGATGGGTCTAAAACCTCTCAACCAATAGGTTTTATATAGATTTAGTTCATCATATTAATCTTATCTTTTATATTTAACTCTTAGTTAAATAGTTTGACATTTACCATGTCTCTTTGTATTTTTATATTATATGGTTCATAAACTTACTATAACAAGACAAGAGAACCCTATGTGGTTAATTATTAATATATATAACCTTATATAAGTCCTTTTACCAAACCTTATATTTTTAGGAATATTATATCAATTAATAATATAGTATTTGTTTTAAAAACTCAATTATGTCAATTTTGACACTATTTAGTATTTGATTTTTTTGAATGCCATAAAAACTTTATCACTTCAAATAAAATTTAATTAACCAAACCTAACATGTAATATTAACCTATAAAATTAGTTTAATTCATCATATGTCTCAATTTACATTTATTTATTTATTTATAATATCAATAATTTTAATATTTCATTAATAAGGTAATTACTGCATCATTATTGTGTCATAAATAAATTAAATTATTTAATATCTAAAAATTATAAATAAAATACCATTATGTAGGAAATATTTTTAGATTTATAATTAATATTTATAGTCTAATTTATATTGCGTGTATCCCTATATTAAAAATGGTTTAGTTATTAAACTTTGAATTTAATTCTTTTAACTCTTCTTAAAATAAAATAATAATAAATGTCCTAATCTAATACAATTGGACCAAAGAGGATCATATTTTATTCTAATTTTGTTCTTGGTCAAATTATACTTATATAATATAATTAGGACATGTGTTATGGTAATTATGATATCATTTTTACCCTTAATTACCATATTTACTTTTAACCGTGGTAAATAAAAGTCAAAAGTTACTATTCACCAAAAATTATTTTTATCTTATTGAACCAAAATTTACTTACTGATATTAACCAATTCTATCTGATTTTGTAAATTCAACTCACAGAAGTAGTAAAATTAAGTTTTATGCAAATTTGTAAATGCTCCTAGAAGGTGGGTAAAAGACGATAAAAAGTTCAATAAAATTTTTATATATATAAATTTATTATAAAATGACTCCAGTGAATTATATTAAACTTATATATGTATTATGTATCTATTTTGACCTAAAATAAATTTAAATAAAAAAAATTATTTAAATAAAAAATTTTGTTTTAACCATTAACATAGTGTTTTTCACTATTCATCAAAAATTGAAAGTTTTCAGAAAAATACAAAAAATTCACCCTAAGATAATTTCGATATTCCAAATCCAAAAATGAAGTACATTTTGAAAGATAAATTTTTTAAAATTTCAAAAAGTGTCTATTACTATTCATAATGGCTAGTTTGATTGGTTGTGGTGTGTTTGAACTCGGAGTTGTGTATAACAGAAGCTATTGTATTAATCAAAGGGATACATACCATGAAAGATTGGGGTGTTATACAAACCAAGCTATGGCTCATGTTATTTTTCCCCTAGGGTCAAGGGTTAGTTTATCATCCACCAAATAAACTAACCATTATATAATCTCATGATGATGCCACATATAATTTTTTTTTATCAGTTTCTTGGTTGATTATTTTTGTTTGTGGATGATACATGATCACTTAACAAATAAAATAAATAGAAAGTAAGATGGAATAAAAGAAAATCAGATTATGTGTAAACTTTATCAAACATGGTTAATCACTTAAGTAAAATCCACTTAATATCATCAAGGTACATGATAATATAAAATGGAATTTTATGTATAAGGATGAAAATCCATCAACTAAAATATTAATTCAGTATATCCTTCCATTACTTAAGTTAAGAGTAGAACCCATAGTTTAAAGTTCTTGATCAACCAAAGTTGGGGTGCTTTCAATTACCAGGTAACTTTTAGCTTAAAGTCATAGGTTGACTTAACTTAGTTCACATCAAGGGTTGACTAACCTAGCAAGAATTTTTGTAACTGAGAGGAAAGGGTTGGGGAAATATTTATCCAGGTTTTTAAGATTGGGGAGTCCACTCAGTAGATTGAATAACTACGAGTTAATGAAGTTGTAAAATTACGCCTACCTAAAACCCTTCAATTAACATGTTAGGACCAAGTCTGGGTTATGATAAGGGAATATGGGTCCTTGCCACTAGAGTATCTATACAACTAGATATTCTAAAACTAATGGTGAGGGATATTAGGTTTCAATAAAATAGTGGGAAATTAATATGCTTTAATTTTATCAATATGATTTGGTAATCAAGGAAATACTAATTATATGATGTCAATTTATAGAAATGGAAAATAAAATGAATTCAAAAATATCACTATGATCCTTACTAGATAAGGATAATCTTTCCACTTATATGAATTTCTAGGAATGGTATAGGCACTTACATGTTATACTGTGCCATGAACATAAATTATATGTGCTGGAAACCTCACTTCCTGATTCACTTGATAAAGAGGCTAGCGAGGAATAGGTATCTCTCTACCTAAAACACGTGGAAGATGCAATGGATGTCCAGTGTTTCATGATATTCTCCATTTTCAGTGAGATTCTAAAGAAATATGAGGACATGGATACATATAGAATCATTTATAACATTTATGATCTCTATCCGGAGAAGGTGGGATAGGAGAGATATGATATCTCTAATGCATTGTTCACATGCAATATTGGAGATTCGGTTCCAGTTGTGCCTCATGTAGTCAAGATCATTGGATATATAGAACTTTTAGATATCTTGTGGTTTAATATCCTTGATGAGTTTCACACTGATCTCATTCTGTCCACACTACCTAAAACCTTCACCAGTTTTATTCTGAATTATAATATGAGTAATATCTAAAAGTCTCTTTTAAAACTTCTTACTTTTATTCAAAAAGTTTATAAATACATGGGGTGTGACAAACCCATAGTCCTTGTGGTGAATAATAATAGGAAGAATAAGGTAAAGGGTATGGAGACTCATTCCATGTATAAATATCCATAACATTGTCCTTCCAAGAAGAAGAATAACTAGAGGAAATCAAATTAATAAAATTTTGTATGTTTTGTATATAGAAATCAAGGCCACTAGAAGAGGAACTAAAAACATACAAATAAGTAAGTGGAATTATCAGGTGTTGTTCGTTATCGAGTGTAATATTTTTATATCAACATTTTGGGTATTATATACTACATGTAGTTATCAAATTTTTATAAAAATATAGTATCCAAGTATATTTATAAAGGTCTCTAGAGGTGATGTGGATATACGAGATGCTAATGGAGTGAGGAATGCTCCTCTAGCCATTAGAGACTACCATCTCACAATTCTAATGAGATTTATTTTTTCTTTTAAATAACTATTATTATGTTCTTAGTGTTACCAATAACATAATTTATGTTTCTTATTTAGACATAGATGGATTTATTTTCAATTTTGGAAATAAGAGTTTCTAATTTTATAAAGATAACATATGTTATGGTATTAAACAACTGAATAATAGTCTTTATGCATTAAATTACAAAAACCAAATATTGGAAATTTATAATTAATCAAATTCAGATGAATCATTTAACATTTGGTTATGGTATCACCACCTTGATCCCATAAATGAGAAACATTAGACAAAGATCTATTAAGATGGTTATTTAGAACCATTTGAGATTAAACCACTTGAAAGATGTTATTCTTGTTTATAAGGAAAGATGACCAAACCAATTTTTTTTGGTTAAGTTGAAAGGTCTATAGAGCTACTAAAATTGGTAAATATTGATATTTGTGGACCTTTTTAAGTAGAATCTATAGGTGGATTCTCATACTTTATTACTTTTACCAATGAATTGAGTAGGTATAGTTACATTTAACTGATGAGGTATAAGTATGAATCCTTTGAGAAGTGTAAGGAATTTAGGAATGATGTTGAGAATAAATTTGGTAAGAAGATAAAGAAGCTTTGATCATATCAAGGTGGTTAATATCTTATCCAATATTTTATCAAATTTATATAGGATTATGGGATTTTATCTCAACTCACTCTTCCTTATACATCATAGTGGACTGGTGTTATAAAATATAACGCATATTTTTTATTAACTATAGTTTGATAACCATAAATGAAAAATTTCATTTATATATTTGGTTTCATAAGTTATTATAGTATTGAATATGTTTGTGTGAACCATTACAATGAGAAATGAATTCATACTCCAACTTATTTGGAAGGATCATTCACGTAACACCCATTGTATTTCTTATTAACATCCAAAAAATGTTCCATCTAGGAGACTTGGTGCCTTAATTTTTTTGTCTACATTAAATAGAAATAAATAAACAATTTAATATATTCAAAATATAATACTGTCATGTAAATATTTGAACTGATGAAAATAATACCACAGTGGGTCAGTTTCTTGAAAAAATATTTGAACCAATAGTGTGGGAGATGATTTGCTTCGCTTGACTTGATACATTTTTTCTTGAAAATTCCTGAAATAAATAACAAGTAATTTAATAGTAATTTATGCAATGTCATCACCTTTTTATGTACATGTATATATGTAAAATGAGATTAATATAATAATATATTCTTCATATCATGTGCTTCTCATGGTGATGGATATCAACAAACACTTTCCACAACTCTCTGGGTACCCTTTCAAATACCTTATCATAATGCTACTGAGTGGTCAATGATGTATCATTGAATTTATTCCACAATATCTATTTAAAATCATTCCATTTCGCACTAAAATTTTTAAATGTCCACTTTCACGTGATAAGATCAACAATGGTAAAGTGTAATAAAATATGTAAAACAAGATTCATTTTTAAAATATTATAATTTAATTAAATAATGACATTCAATTGAGTCACAATGTATTAAAATTACCTCCACATAGGAATAAAATACTTCATTATTACAAGATTTAGGCATATGACTCCAATTAGGATATATAATTGAAAGGGTCACCAAAATAGCCACCAACTCGCCTAGAATCTGGCCAAATATCCCCACAACATCATCTGTGGGGACCCCATAACAATCAAAGGGGACAACTATCTTCAATACATTCAGATTCCACATATATGAACTATTAATATTTGTCTCAATAGTAACATTGATTCAATATTTTATGAAAAATTATTTGTTAGTGTAAAAAGGTAAAATAAATCTATTAACATTAAAATTTGTACCAATAACCGAAACCCTCAAATATCCTCAGGAAGAAATAGGAGCAACTAGATGTTTGCTCGTTATAGGGTTTTCGTGTGCTGAACCTACTGAATTAGGAGGCAGTGTGCCAGATGCTGTTGGGAGGGAGACAAAGGGTGTGTCAGATGATGATGGGATAGAGATAGAGGGTGTAACACATGCTGGTGGGAGGGAGATGGAGGGAATCCAATACTATATAGTGAGGGATCTTGAGGGATCATTGGGAGACACTAATGATGTCTATATGGTTAGGGTAACATCAAATAGGAGTTGACTGTAATAATTTAATCACATATTCTTTGGCATTCCTCTCATTTAAAAAAGTAAAAAAAACCTCATAACATATATTTTTAAAGATTAATGTAGAAAAAAATTAGAAATGATAACAGATGCACAATACTGAAAAACATAATATACACAGGTATGTTAATGAATGATTGAAGATACAAAAAATATAACACTTACTTTTTTGAAATTAAATAACCGATGCATAAAAATAAATTTAAACATGATAAAAGATCCAAATTTCTGGAATGAATAGTATATAACATAGGTAGTTGATAAGTTAATGGATGACTAAACATACAATCATTTTTTTCTTCAATAATGTTATTATCCTATGCTATCATTACTAATTCTACTTTATTGAGCCTTTTAAGAATAATATTTTCAATATCATTATGGAAAAATAAGTCAAATTCTTATTGTTGATGGGATTCAATGTCATATGTCAAATATTACACTTCATCACCCATATCATACAAGTCTCTTTGTTTTACGTGCACAACTATACTCTACCATTAATCCATGACATCTTACACATAATATACCATTTTCACTTGCGATGAGAAGATATACATACCATGTACTTCATGTTCAATGACATCCATAAAGAAATATAAGTTCAAAAAAGTAAATTGAAAGGAATATCTTTTAATAGCCTTAATAATATCGACCCACTTTTATTTGAATAAAAAAACTAAAAAATGATCGTGGTAGATTAATTCGATAATATTAGTCAACTTTCAGTTGTATCCCAATTCAAAAATATATGATGACATAAGAAGAACCATTGTTTACTATAAGGTAGTCATTTAGACTCAAAATCAATGTTACAGATAGGATAAGACAAACCCATGTAATTGTTCTAACCAGATAAGTTCCCAAGTCCAGGGAAGACACTAATGATCCATATTAGAGTATCATGTATTTTGAACATTATTCTAGAAGATGCATTATACGTCTCAACACTATTGCTCTATAACTCCTGCAATTATTTAATTACAGGCTACAAGTATACATCTATATCATTTCTAGGAATTTTTTATAGGAATACTCATCAAAATGATAAAGGATATTTGTTTCATACACATCCAAAAAGGTATATTGTAAGGGATCAAAATAACTGAAAAAATGTTGTGACTGGTACTCAAAGACCCAAATGGTTTGAATCCATTGACATCTAATCACAACCTCACATTTCCAGTATTAGATTAGAAATATAGATGTAATGAATCTAAAGTATTCCATGGTTTTTAATCTCTTGGATGTCATATTAACCCATCACTGTTATTATCTATATAATTCTACATTAAGTGCTCAACAATTTTCATTTACATGAATAATCTTTATAATTAAGGTTTTAATGAGAAGTTACACAAAACATTTTATAGGTGTGTTATTTTTATGCTTCTTCATAATATCATGTTGATTCAGACTTCCAAAATTACCCATTTACTTCTATCTAGAAGATGGATATTTTTTTCACTCCAGTTTACTTCAATCCTCTCTCTAATAAAGCAAACAATCACTGAGACAAGTAGGTATTTTTGTATAATTTAGACTAAGATTGTTATGTTTTTTTCATATTAAAAGAATAATTAGGGATCTTAACTTTAGTAAATGCGTCATGCAATAATTCCAATATCATGAAAATCACCTTATTTATAATTCTGTATCGGAATTTGAAATGGTACAACTTAAGAAGAAATGAAAGTTTTGAATATTTTAGACATCCTCCATACAACTCTTGATTTCCATAATCAACTAAATAATAAAACACAATTTTCTACTCAGTAAATTTATCTATTACATTATTATCCACAACATCAGGAAGAAGATCTATTATTATGTTACATTATTGATTTGTTTTTCCTATAGTCCTAAAAAACTAATTTTTCAAGTTAATATTTACAGAACCCTCAACTGTTTGTACTAATGTGTTTTTGATACTGATAATTTTGTCCTACAATATTTAACAAATAGTTTATAAGGTTATGAATTCCATTGTCTATTGTCGATGAAGTTATGATCTCATTCTATTGACTAACATTAGTGCTCAAACTTTCTATGATGTTTGATTCTCCGTTTAAAATAAAAAAACATATTAACTAGGGAATTAATTTAATATAAAGTGTTCATAAAATTCAATTTTATTCAACCATCAACTAAATTAAAATTTAGGGCATGAAAATATTATTTTTCCATCAATGGGTTGATTGGAAATTGAAAAATCTAAAAAATCTTCTAAACTCTTAGCATACCGGGGTGTGTTCTTTAGTAATGTGATCCATATTTTCTCCATATATCACAAAGTTCCTACACTTTGATATAGAAAATTAAAATACATAAGAAATATTATGTCATTTAAAGAAAAATTTCTAATTTAATGGGACAAGAATATTGATCGACTCATCCACTATATCTTATGACGCCAGAATCATGAATTTGTTTTTGGGAAGTTTCATATAACATGTTCTATTAATAAATATTTTCTAAAACATAAATTATCTTCATTTATAATTCAATAGAATTCAATTCCATCACATTTCTTTAACTATAATTTAATCTCATCTTATGAAAACTTCTAAACATCAATGCATATAATTATATTGAAAAATGTGCTAAATTTCATTTAGGTTTTCTTTAGAAAAATAAAAATAAATTCTATTCAAAATTGTTACATTTTTTTATTAATATATAATAGAAGAATGAATTTTTAATTGATTTAATAAGTGTATATTTGTGTTAACATAATAATAAAACACTAATTGAAAATTGATTATCACACTTATCACATATGACGAGTTAATTCTATATTTTTTCACAACATACCTCAAGTTACAAAAAATTTACTCAAGTTACTCTATATAAAAAATAATATGATGGATTTTAATTGAGTTAATAAGTGATGATAAATATAAGAATAACACTGAAAATAAGTTAAAAATTCTTACAAAACTTATCATATATGATGAATTAATTGAGTGTATTTTCATAACACACCTTAAAATATAAAAAAAATCAGTTAAGATGCTTTATTAAAAAAATTATAAAGAATTTTAATAGAAAGTGATTTCATATGGGAAATATAATTACCTAGTAACACTGATGCAGTGATATTTTCAATGATAGAATGAGGAAAGGAGGGTAAATGATTGGTATAATGATAGGGGGAGAGGGATCCGTAGGGAGAAAGGGGAGATCAACACACTATTAGGGGGAAAGAGGGGTGGCCAGTATGATGACAGGGGGAAAGGGGGATGATAAAGAAGCATGATGGCATGGGATGAGGGATACATAGGGGAAAGAGGAGAAATGGTGATTTTGAGGTTGGTAGTGAGGGAGAGAGTGGATATAGTGAGCGGGGAAGTGGGGATGGCGTGGGGAAGGGCATGAGGGTGGGGGGAAAGTGGGGAGAGGGATCAAGGGAGGTTAGAATCATGTTTATTTTAATTTTAGTAAATATTTAGTGTCAGTTTTTAAAAAACCACCACAAAACAGCCACTAAACCTTGATTTTGGTGTGGTTCGACCTCCTCCCCACATCGATCTAGATTTATCCCCATTTTTATATGCTATAAACCCATAATCACACATAGAATAGTTCCTTATATCATGATCCTCATCCACTTTTCCTACTCTGAAACTCCCATATCCTCTTATCCCCTTCGTTGTGTACACGTGTTTCTCCTCGTTCATCACCCTTTAATTTTCATGTGATTATCATAGGTGAAGGACCTCTCATGTTTCTACCCCCAACCCAACGCGACAAGGGATAATGTGACATGATGTTTTTTGTTTTGTCATGATGAATGTTTCTTATTTGGTCCTTAAAGGCCATCTCTTAGCCCCTTTGATCCATATTTAGTTGGGATTTTAGGCCATCATAATCTGAGTCTTTAGGCTAAGTAATACTTAGTTCCTTTGGGTTATATAAGGGTTCCATATGAACACAATTAAAAAGTGATTTCTTTACTTAATAAAAAGGAGTTCACAACATGTTTTTATTATTTAGAATTTTATCATAAGTTTCAAAAGGTGAAAAAATATTTATTTTATTTTTTGTCTGTTTAGTTATTTTTTATTATGAAAAAATATCTATGATCCAAAATAAAAAAGAAAATTTAAACATAAATAATAACCCTAATAGCTCTCCCGTGTTTCCTCCCCAACCCCTGTACACTGGTGTTGTTTTGTACTCCCCACCACCTCCCCAGATTGATATGTAGTACTTCCCATTTATCTACATGGTTGACTCACAACAATGCACACAAGAGTTCCTTGTATCATGATCCTCATCCTATTTACCTACTCCAAAACTCTCATATCCTCCTATATTATTTGTTTTCCATGCTCTTTTCTCCTTGTTTGACACCCTTCCATTGCCACGCAATTACTGGAGGTGAAGGAATTCCCATGTTCCTACCCCTATCCTTTTATGGAAGGTGTCAATGTTTTTATTATGATCAATAATATTATTATTTTTTTAATTTTGTTTTAATATTTTTATAAACCAATCCAACCTATATAAGGGGATCACAACATGTTTTGATTATTTATAATTATTTATCATAATTTTTAAATGGTGAAAAATAAAAAATCTTATATTTTCATTCAGGTTGGTTTATTTATTTTTCACCATAAAAAATTCATATTTTTCAAAATAAAAAAATGTAAATATAAATAATAACCCTAATCACTCTACCATGTTTCCTCCCAACCCGCATACACTGGCCCTTCCTTTTACTCCCTACCTTCTCCCCACATCTTTTTTCATTGCTCTCAATTTCTATATGTAGTTGACCCATAATCAAACATGGTGTAGTTCCTTCTATCATGATCCTAATCCGCATTAACTATTTTTAAATCTCCTATCCTCCTATAACCTTCATTCTATATGTGCATTTCTCCTCATTCGACACCCTTACACTATCATGTGATTACTAGAGATGAAGGACCACTCATGTCCCCCCCCCCAAACGTGACAAGGGGTGGTGGGATGTAAAGGCTATGGTTGAGGCCTGATGAATACTGCTAAGATGGTCTTATAAGGTCATCTCTTAGGGCCTTTGATGCATATTTAGTTGGGCTTTTAGGTCATCATCATCTGCGACTTCAGGCCATGTAATTCTTAGGGAATTTGGGTTATATAAGGGTTCTGACTCAACAAAATTAAATAGTGATTCCTTTACTAAATAAAAAATGGGATCATGACATATTTTGATTATTTATAACTATTTATAATAATATTTAAAATGTGAAAAATAAAAAAACTCTTATTTTCATTCAGGTCAGTTTAGTTATTTTTTATCATGAAACAAAAAAGTCTATGTCGCAAAATAAAAAAAATGAAAACATAAAGAATAACCTAAATCACTCTCTCATGTTTCCTCCCCAACCCTCACACACTGGTGCCAATTTTCACTCCCCACATCCTCCACACATCTGTTTACACTAATCCCCATTTCTCTATGTGGTTGAACCATAGTCGTGCATGCTTTAGTTCTTTCTATCATGATCTTTATCCAATTTACCTACTCTATAAATCTCATACCCTCCTATACCCTTCATTATGCATGTGTGTTTCTCCTCATTTGGAATCCTTACATTGCCACATGATTACCGGTGGTGGAGGACCACTTGGGTTCCCATACACAACCTTTTTTAGTAGGTGTTGATTCCCTTTACATGCTCAATAATAATATTATAATTTTAATGTTGTTTTAATATTATTATAAACAAATGAAAATGTTCTATGGGGATTTAAACATGTTTCAGTTATTTAAAATTATTTATCATAAGTTTTAAAAAGTGCATAATGAAAAATACCTAATTTTAATTTATTTCAGTTTAGTTATTTTGAATCATGAAACAAAAATGTATATGTTCCAAAATAAATAAAAAACGAAAACATAAATAATGACCCTATTTGTTCTATCATGTTTCCTCACCAAGCCTCACACGATGGTTCCACTTTGCACTCCCCACCTTCTCCCCATATTGATCTGCAATGCTCCCCATTTCTCTACATGGTCGATCTGCAGTCACACATGCTGTAGTTTTGTCTATCACAATCATCATACACCTTACCTACTCTGTAACTCTCCTATCCCACCATCCTGTTAATTTTTCATGCATGTTTCTCCTCATTCAACACCCTTATATTTCCACACAATTATCATAGGTGAAGGACCACTTTATTGATCAGAGTAGATTATATGTGGGGTTGAATTTAATTTTAAAAATAAAGTGATAAAATCAAATGAAAAATTGAAAATAAAAAGATTTCTATATGATAAAATAATAAATTGATTAATTCAACCCATATTAATGATAATATCAAAGTTGATTAATCATTTAAGGATAGTGGAAAAAATACACACCCAATTTATTCACTTTATTTGTATCAATATTTGGATGATACAATGCAGAAATACAAAGAGAGACTAAACACAAGTGATAAAGAGTTAAGAAATATCAGACAAGATTCCCCTGTGTTTCCACCCCTAAATTGGAGAGATATGTCTTATTAAGACCTTCCCTTGATTTTAATGTAAATCCAAGAACCATGTTCCTTTGTTTTAATAGAAATCCAAGAACCACATCCCTTTCTTTTAATAGATACCCAAGAACCAATATTCCCTTGGTTTTAACATAAACCCAAGAACCATGTCTCTTACTTTGTAGTTATGAGCATCTTGCAAAGATAAGATAAGAAGAGATGATTTTCTTGGTGAGAATCCTTTGAAAATATGGTTTTATATATCTCTTGAAGGATTTATACAATTAGAGAGAGATAGATAGATAATAAGGAGAGATACATAGATATAGAGAAAAGAAGGATTGAACCTTGAGATAAGGGCTTGAGGAATTATAGCGAGGCATCGATTCAATTCAAGAGTTGTTGCACAAGTTAATTGATTAGATCCAATTATCCTTAATCCTCTATTTGTAGCCTTCAAAAGGTTTCAAAACATTCAGGAATCCTTTATGTGAATTGAATTATAAGTGTATTTCCTTAATGACCACTTTGAACACATTAAATTATTCCTCAAAGAGCCTGTTCCGATTCCACAGGTTACCCGATAGCCTCCACCAGGTAGCCGATGGCCTACCTAACAATGACAACTTCTAGAACACTCCCATAAGTTACCTGATACACCTCTATTGGTTGGCCAATGTATTACTTCTATTTATGAGAATTATTTTCTTACTATTGGCTATCTGATGGCACTGCACCAGCTAACCGGTATTTCCTACTACAACAAGTACACTACCAAGGCTTTCCAACTTCCTTCAAAAGTCTTCAAAGGTTCTTCCAACATCCTTACACGAATTTAATAAGTCTATTGATAATTTAAATCAAGAATGAAAAATAATTCAAAGTAAATTAAGATTTAAGAGATCAAGATATTCAACATGATAAAGGGATTAATATAATGATATTAAATATGAAACTCCCCTTTTGAGATACAAAATTATTTACCCTTATGATCCAATAAAACAATTTTTAAAAAACTTCTCATACTTTTAAATAAAAAACACCTTAAAACTTACCTCCCTAAAGTCTCTCCCCATTTGTGATTATCAAAAAGTAAAATAAATAAGTAAAAATAAGGTTTAAAGAAAAAGGATAATTTCATTAAAGATAAAACTATTAAGACATGAAAAACTATCTCCCCCTTAATTATTACCATTAACTAAAAAACCAATATTAGAGAATAAGCATGAAAAATAAAGACAATCATAAGATAGTAAATCATATGAGATGATTAAATGTTAAAACACTTAAGATCACATCATCTAAATTACAAAGTAAAAGATAATAGTGGATCTCAAGATTTCAAAAAATATTTTGAAAAAAAGTTTTAAAAAATAAATATAAAAAGATTTTTTTTTTGAAAAAACAATTTATGCACTTTAAGGATTAAGAAAAAAAATACACGAGAGAGAGAGAGGATATATTTAAAAAAATATCAAGAGATAAATAAAATTAAAAATAACCAAACACCTTTTTGCAAGTATATTTGTCCAAAATTTACCAAAAAAGGTAAAATTTATGCTCCCACTCAGTTGGAACATTAAAAAAAGATCTCAAGAAGGAAAATGATTGATCAATATATTAAAGGGTTGAAACACCATGTTTATTGAGAAGCCACTAAATTATAAATCAATGATGATTGATGGAAAATACTTACCAAATCTCAAAATAAAGTTCCTTTTGTTATGTAAACACCCTAACCCTAATATCTTAGAGATGATGGTAAATTTATTACATTAGCATTAGATTTAAGAGATCACATCCCAAAGGACTGAATATTTTAGCAGTCTTGGTAAAATAGATATATTCTTGATTCTCACATTATATTTAAAAACCTAAAATAAAACATAGTATTTTCTTTGAGAACACCATTATTACCTTCATCATATCCTTGAATACCAATCATAATAAATTTCTTATCATCCCGAGGAAAGGAAATATAATAAAGGGGTGATCTCAAATTATTAGAAAGGGAATAAATACAATGAAAGATAAATAAGCCATGAATAATATGGAAGGAATAAATAATAATAAAATAATTACATATAAATAATCACATGAGCTTAGAACTTAACCAATATTTTCATAACTATTCAAATAATCACATGGACATCAATAATTGATTTTACAATGATGGAATATATAATGTAAGACATATTAAAATTCCCACTAAGTCTTCGTTTCAAGACATATGCATAAATGGGTAAGGTCTTGGCCAAATAACCAACCCATTTTGTCTTATGAGACATATTGATGCATCAAAGAGCTTTGTAATTTTAAGCTGCACATGTCACTTAAGAAGTCCAATGCATTCATAATATAAATAAAAAATAAAACTTAATAAAAATTCCTTAAAATAAATAACCATCCATATTAGAATAACTAACATAAAAAATGTCAATACATCCCCCAGTCAAACTAATCATAAACCATCCAAGGAAATATGGTGGATGATATCATTTATAAGGACTTGGGTATAAAACATTACATATTCTAGTGATTTGAGACTAGAATTAAATTTATTTTAACAAATATCTTTTAGGTTTAGAGTTTTAGAGAATTAGTAATAATACTTAATAACTTGTATTCATAAAAAAGTGGTTCATAGATATCAACATCTTATCACACTATACCAAACTTTTCATATTCTATATTAAGTCTTCAACATATTCCATAAAATTATTCATGAGTTTCAACTTGACTTATTAATTTCCCTTACCCATACTTAAACCTATAAAAAACATTTTAAAAATGTGGAATGAGAATAAAAATATTAGTAATGTACATAAAAAATAAATAAATAAACCTTTAGTCCATGAACAAAAACATTTTCACAAAGTTATAACTTTTACCCATAAAACATAAGCTCTTTAGCTTACCATATGAAATCACAAGTTTAATATAAAACCCATAAAAAGTATAAATAATAAAGGTAACTTGTGAAATCATTGTCATATCAATCTTACATATATTGTATCTCTCACAGATACACAGGGATTAACCTTCATAGTTACATTTGGAATAACCACCGTAGTATATTCCCTTAATCTCTTAGAAGAAACCTAATCGGTTAAATTCATCCATTTAACTAATGCATTAGAGAGCTATAATGGGATCACTCACCCTTAGTTTATCAAAAAACCACCCATCCTCATAAAACATTACCATGAACCATAACATAATCATAATGAATAAAGCTTAAATAAAAGAATCATTTTTGAGGAAAATAACTTTTCCATTTTGAAATCACTTTTCATTTTTACAAAGCCGCACACTCATAAATGAAAAAATTTTATTTGAAAATAAAATTCAAAAATTTTTAAGTAATATTTAAAAAATTAAGTCATCATGAAATCAGGAAAACCCATCAATTTTGTATAAGTTAAAAAAACATTCATTTGGGATTTTATAAAAATAAACATTAAAAGAGTATTTTAAAAGAAAATCCTTTACAAAGGTCCTATCATTTAAGTGAGAATTAATAAAATGAATAAATTATGTTTATTAAATATAAATCCTTATAAAACAAGTGGAAATATAACATAATATAATTAAAATTAATTTCAAAACATAATCTTATCATTACATAATCAAAGAAATAGAAGTTTAACCCAATAAATTGAGATTAGGTTAAGAGTTCCTTACCTTAAGTCAGAATCATCACATGTGTTATTTATATTACTGAATAATAAAATTATGTTAATTATTTACTTTCTTGAGAAAATTTTTCAAGTTTATTATTACTTTAATATCACTTATTACCATGTTATGACAATTACTTAATTATTTAAGTTCACGTTAGATGTTTTGATGATATTCAGTACTTGAGTCCAAAATGAATTTGGAATGATGTATATTGTCAAAGTGGTCATTAGTAAATCATATCCAAAATAATATTCATGAAACAATTATCACTTTAATAAATCAATTATACTTTTAAATCCATCCATTAAATATGGTTATGAAAAATGAACAACGTTACAACAATGAAGATGGCAGGTCGTACGTACGCATGAGTAACGTTTCCATTTTTCAAAAACCATTAAGGAAATAAGGTAAGTATTAATTTATATTTCCATAATTATTGTAATATAATTAAAATAATATTAATAATTAAAATATACTTATATATATCATTCATTTTATGTGGCAATGAAAAATGAATCACATCACCTCGTAAAGGTGATAATTCACACGTACGCACAGACGACATTAAAATTTTTGTGTGCATGGAAAGGTATAAACATAAATGATATATTATCTTTTAATAATGATAAATTTTTCATGAATATAATATATAAGAATTAATTATATCATTATAACCATTATTGAGAGACAGTGATGGGAAACAAATTTCATCGATTTGTGAGGCGGTAGTCCACCGCACACACAAACGATAAATTCTTTTTCCATCTGGTGGAAGTGGAGATGGATTTAGGTGATGATGTTAACATAATAAAATATCAGCATATTTAGGTTACCAGAGTTATTATTTCATCATGGTTTCATAATATTTGAAGGAGGTGGAAGAAGAAACAAAATAGAAACACTTAGTTAAAAACGATACCCCTTATTTAGAAATCTACCATTGTTTAACATCTTAATACCACTAATGTTGGTATTATTCCTAAAAAAATACCTCTATAATGTGATTAGGGATTATATTAAGGAATTTGGGTGGGTATGTTATGAAATAAAATGGTTTTTAACTGTGATAGATTGAGAATAATAGGTGCCCTTTTATAAGAGAGGGGAGGGGCACTCTTAGAACTTATCAACATATTAAATTAATATAAATTAATTATCTAATTAAAATAGCTAAAAAATGATTTATTTATAATATAGGATTATTATGTATATAAATAACTTCATAAAATAAAAATTAGACAAGTTTTTACTATTTTTTAATCCCTATCTTTTGGTTTTAACCCTTATTTAATCCCTTTAACTCTTACCATGACAACATGTATTTTTACACTTTGAGGGTTAATATAATTACAATAAAATGAAAAAAAACACATAAATGAGTCATAAATGAAATTTTAAACCCTTTTCCAATAATTTATTCTAATTTAATATTTTTAGTAATTTTATATCATTTAATAAAATATTATTTATTTTAAAATATCATTATTGTCAATTTTGACACTATTCAATACATTGACTTTTAAAAATATCAAAAAAATAGTATAAATTAGAAAAACGTATTTGAATACATCCATAAAATATCAAAGTCATCTATAAAATTTATGTATCACAATAATTAACTCAAATTTTATTTATTTTAATATTTTTAATATCATTTATTTGATTTTCCCATTAATTGAATAATTGCTGCATCAACTTTGTGTCAACATTTAAGGGGATTATTTTATCAATAAAAATTATAAATAAATGAACATGATGTATAAAATTAATTTATATTTAAAATTAATATTTATAGTCAAATATATCTTCTAAATAACCCTACATTAGAAATGTTATAGTTGTTAAAAACATGAGTATGACATCTTTGAATTTTCTTTAAATAAAATATTATAAACATCATAATAACTTAAAAATGGAAAAGGCCATATATTCTAACCTTAGAATAGTATTGAAAAAAATTAATAATCCCATAAAATTTTTTCAAGTGTTAGGGTCATTTTATTGTCCTTATAATTTTATTTTTACCCTTAATTACCCGATTTTCCCTTTACTGTGGTAATAAAAATTACAAAAGTTACTATTCATATTAGACAAAAATAAAAGGAAACCATTTAATAAATTTGGAACTCATGATTAAAAATACGGTATCTATTTTATAAAATTCAAAAAATAGAATTGGAAGAATTTAATTTAAAATTAAACCGATAAAACGTAATGAAAAACAATTTTTCGAAAAATGCCTTTTTTTAATCATAAAATGTTTTTATACTAAATTCAAGTATAAAACCCATTTAAAAAACCATAATTTCATTATTTTATATCAAAATTAACTAATTAAAATTTAAAAATAATCCAAAACTTAATTTTAACTTTAAATACTTTGAAGAAAATAATTTTTATTAAAAATCGGTTTTTTAACTATTCATTAAAAAATCAAACTTTTCAAAAAATAATCAAAATTTCACCATAGGAAAATTTTGATAAGATGATTTAAAAAATGAATTTCATTTTATAAAATAAATTTTCTAAAATATCCAAAAATTAAATATATTATTTTTACATAAAAAGAAATAAAAACCATTTTTAAAGAAAATGTATTTTTGAAGAATAAAACGACTTTTCAAAAAATATATTTCTTATTTAAAAATAATTAATTAATACATTAAAAATGAGTTATACGATTAGATATTTCATAATACCATTAATACTATTCATTCTCGCCAATTTAATTGCTAGGTTATAACAACCACATTCAAATAGTAATATTTAGTTATTTGTTTAAGTTTGATGTGGCATATCTTGTACACCATAGAATATAGTGTTTCCTTAAAAAAAATCTTAGGATGTTACATTCTACCTTCTTTTTGACATTTCATCCTCAAAATTTTGAACTTGTCCTCATTAACTAATGTTTGACTTTTCAAAATACCTTTATTGAAATGCCACATGAGAACAGGGGTCAATAAAACTTCTATTTGAAAAGAGAGAAAGAAAAGTGTGAAGGTCACCTAAGATAACACATACTAGGATTCCATGTAGGAAAACATGAACATGGAAGAGAAAAATAAATATCAATTTCTGATGGAGATTGATATAGAACATGGTCATTATAAAGTTAACCATCACAAAAATGTAAATCTATGATGGGTTAAAAGACTATTGATATCTCTATAAGAAAAGTAAATGAATAATGTTTTTTCTTCAAAATAACTTTCCCAAAGTTGAGGAATTACTTTACCATATATATTATAAGAATAAGGAAAAATACTTAATTGAAGAGTAGTGTTTCAACCTTTAATAAATTTCCACCACAAACTCATCTTTTACTCTAAATGATAAGTATGAATTTTTTATGCCTGAGGTACTAGAATCAACTTCTACAGATAAAAAAACCAGAAAAATAATATATTTCTTCTATCTTTAGTCATTAACCAAAACTAAAATAGTTAATAAAATATAAGATAATTATCCAAATGAAAAACATTTATATGATAAAAAACTACTATAATAAAAAAAATTCAACAGTAACACCTAAAGTTCAACTTAGATCATTCAATAAACAACTATACTTAAAATTATTCAAAAATATTCTAGATTAATATTGAAACCAAAAAATAAAAAGGATTTTATCATATAGTCTTCCAAGATAAATTTTAACATTTTTCTCCAAATAAAATCAATCACTATTGAAGTCTCATACCAAAAAGTATATTCCAAAATCACATAATCCCCAAAATATGCTAATCATTTCTATAAATAACCCAGGTCATCATAAATACATGATAAAATTTTATATTATTCCAAAATATAATTCAACCGTTATTCTTAAAATAAAATCCCATAGTATTGTACTTACCATAATCATATAGGGTTCCCAAAAATAATAAACTTCTTTTGTAATAACATTGATCACTTAATCACCAAATCATTTTCCAATCCCATGATTATATATTTAATAAATCATATATTTCCAAAATGAAGTTATCCTTTATCCACTAGACTATTTAAATAAAAAATCAATTGAATACTAACTATGAAACCATGTAGGCTAGTGGTAGGAATTTCACACTTGTCTCCCTTTGGTTGTGGGTTTAATTCCCATGGCCTTTCTGGACATGATGGGTTGTCACATGATTTTCAGGTTTTCTTTTTTCTAAACTATATTAATATAATCCTTATAAAATTCAAGAAATGTGAGAAAATATCCAAAACATAACCTTAATATGTTTTATCCTCAAGGGTTATCTCATACCTTTCATTTTGCATACTAAAATGAAATAACCCATAAATACCTCAAAATCAAATATTATATAAATCCACGAGGTTATCCATACCTTTAAAATTTGTCTCTACAAACTTAAATGATAATTATTTCTCAAATAACATTTTTCACAAGAAAAACATAAGGATTACATATAACTCAAACTTAATAAAATTCCCCCAAAGTACTCCAATTATAAAAAGAGTATTAGTACTTTTAAACATTTCATCATCCTTAAATATACTATAACTCTTGAATCCCTTATACGTATACAAATTAATCATTTAGTGTTCTTAATAGTACCTTAACCATGGTTTTATATCTTATTCCTCAATACTTATTTCATACAAACAAAAATATGAATCATGTCCTAAGATTCAAGAATGTCAAAACATGAGCAAATAAATAATCCATACCTTGATCATGGTGTCCACTTGATTTCATTGTCATTTTTTTGATGTAGATAGAAGTTACATGCAATGCAACAATGCTTGAGAGCTTCTTCAAAGTGCATATCTTCTTTTTTTCAAATTCACCTTGTATAAATTAGGTTGTATGGATGTTGATAGAGAAATAGTTTTGTAAAATCTTTTTGTATGACAAATAATTTCAAAAATTCAAATAAAAATTGATTTTTATAAAACATGCAGACCAATTTTATTTTGAAACTTTCAATCAAGGGGAATTTTGAAACACCATAAGTATGTCCCTGAAGACTTTAAATTAAAACCAAATATAAATAGGCTTTACAAGGGTCTCCTTCTCTATAAGTTTTATTAAAATCATAATATACTTCAAAATCCTATGATAAGGTAAAATATTTTAAAATTCCTTGATGAAATTTACCATTTTTTGAAAGATATAAAAATTGGGAAAATATGATTTGATTAAAAATAAACCATGAACCATGATGGTATTGAGGTATAGATGAAGTGTTTTATATTTCATAAAACTATTTAAAAGAGAGTTATACGTTAAAAAAAGTTTCTAAATCATAAGGAAATGACTTCTTAATAATTATTGAAAGAAATTCATTAAGAATAGATAGAAATTTAGTTTAAGATCCTAATCCTTCCATTTGTAACTTATTTTCCTTGATATGAAATGTTACAAAACAATTATTTTATTAAAATAATGTGCATAGAAACTTAACCTATGTTTAACCAAAATTCATAATCTCTAATTTTTTAAAACCCTATTATGATACCAATTGTAATGACCCAGTCTTAAAACATTACATATTTTAGTGACTTAAGACTAGAATTAATTTTTTTACCAAATATATTTTTGGTTTATAGTTTTATAGAATTAGGAGAAATACTTAACAATTTGAATTCATAAATAAATAGTTCATAAAGATCAAAATCTCCTTACAATATTCCCAACTTTTCATATTTCATATTAAGTCTTCAATATATTCTATAAAATTATTTGTGAGTTTTAACTTTAATTATTCATTTCCCTTATCCATACTTAAACCTGTGATTTTTTAAAGACATGAGATGAGTATAAAAATCTTATGCAAGGGACATAAAAAGAAATAAAGAAACAAACCGTTAGTTCATGAATGAAAACATTTTCACAAAGTTATAACTTTTAACCATAAAGCATAAGCTCTTTATATTACTATATGAAATTATAAGTTTCTTGTAAAATCCATAGAAATAATAGATCATAAAGGTAACTTGTGGAATCATTTTCATATCACTCTTATTATACTATATCTCTCACGAATACACATGGAGTAACCTTCATAATTACATTTGAAATAACCACTGCAATATATTCCCTTAATCTCTTAGGATAAACCTAATCAGTTATTTACATCCCTTTATGCAATGCATTGGAGAGATATAACGGGCTAGACCACCCTCGATTTACCAAAAAACAACCTGTACTCATAAAAAATTAACAATAACTATAATATAAGAATAACACATAAAGCTTGTATAAAATAAACATTCTTTAGGGAAATAACTTTTCTATTCTGAAATAACTTTTCATTTTTACGAAGACACGCACTGAAAAATGAAAATATTTTATTTGAAAATAAAATTAAAAAATTATAAAGTAATATTCAAAACATTATTTTTTCATGAAAGTGTGAAAATCCATTCATTCTATATAAGTTATAAAAAACATTCCTTTTGTATTTTATAAAAATAAATATTAAAAGAGGATTTTAAAAGAAAGTACCTTACAAAGATCATATCATTAAAGTGAGAATTAATCAAATGAATCAATTATGTATATTTTATGTAAATCCATATAAAAAAAGTGTAAATACAACATAATATATTCAAAATTAATTTCAAAACATAATCTTATCATGACATAATCAAAGAAATATAAGTTTAACCCATTGAATGGAATTTGGGATAATAATTCTCTTACCTTAAGTATGAATCATCACATACATTCTTTATACTCCTAAATAATAAACTTATGTTAATTATTTAATTTATTGAGAACATTTTTTCAAGTTTATTATTCATTTTATATCCCTTATTACCATGCTATAACAATTGATTAATTATTTAAGTTCACATCATATGTTTTGATGATATTCAATACTTGAGTCCAAAATGAATTTGGTATGATCTCTATAGTCAAAGTGGTCATTAGTATATCATATCCAGAATACTATTCACTACATAATTTTCACTTTCATAAATCAATTATACTTTAAAATCCATCCATTAAATATGGTAGTGAAAAATGAACTTCATTACAATCATGGAGACAATAGACTGTACGTATGCATAAGTAATGTTTCCATTTTTCAACGATCATTAAAGAAAGAAGGTAAGTATTAGTTTATATTTACATAATGATAATAATATAATTAATATAATATTAATAATTTAAATATAATTATATATATATATATATCATTTATGTGATGTGGTGATGAAAAATGAATCACATTGCTTTGTGGAGGTGATAATTCACATGTACGCATGAACGATGTTATCATTTTTTTGTGCATGTAAAGGTAAGAAAATAACGGATATATTATATTTTCATAATGATAAAAATTTAATAAATGTCATATATAATTATTAATTCCATTATTATAACCAGTATTGAGAGACGGTGATGGAAAACAATTTTCATCGGTTCGTGAGGCGATAGTCCGTTGTACACACGAATGATAACTTCCTTTTCCCATTTGATGGAAGTAGAGATAAATTTAGATGATGATATTAACATAATAAAATCTCAGTATATGTATAATACTGTAGTTATTATTTCATCAAGGTTTAATAATATTTTAAGGAGGTGGAAGAAGAAATAAAACAGAAACACTTTAAAAACGATACCTCTTCTTTAGAAATCCACCATTGTTTAGCACCTTAAGACCACTAAGGTTGGTGTTATGCCTTAAAAAATACCTCTATAATGTGAGGAGGTATTATAGGAAGGGATTTGGGAAGGTATTTAATGAAATAAAATGGTTTTGAAGTGTGATAGATTGAGAAGAAGAGGTTTCCTTTTATAAGTGAGAGGGGAGAACTCTTAGAATTTCTCAAAATATTAAATTAATATAAATAAATTTTCTATTAAAAATTGATCCAAACTGATTTATTTAGAAAATTGGATGATTATGGGTCAAAATAACTTAATATAATGAAAATTAAACAGGTTTATACTATTTTTTAATAATTATCTTTTGGTTTTAACACTTATTTAGCCCCTTTAACTCTTACCTTGACAACATGTATTTTTACACTTTGAGGGTTAATATAATTACTATAAAATTTCAAAACAACCCATAAATGACTCATATATGAAATTTTTTATGTTATAACAATAATTTGGCCTAATTTAATATTTTTAGGAATCTTATATCATTTAATAAAATATTATTTATTTTAAAATATCATTAATATCAATTTTGACACTATTTATTAAATTGATTTAAAAAAATAAAAAAACAAGATAAATTCAAAAAAATATTTTAATACATACCTAACATATCAAATTAATCTATAAAATTTATGTATGACAATAATTATCTCAAATTATATTTATTTTAATATTTTTAATATCATTTATTTTATTTTTTTATTAATTTAATAATTACTTCATCAATGTTATGACAACATTTAAGGTAATTATTTCATCACTTAAAATTATAAATAAATTTCTATGATGTATAAAAATCCTTTATATTTTAAATGAATATTTATAGTTAAATATATATTCTGAATAACCCTATATCAGAAATTTTATAGTTATTAAAAACACAAGTACGACACCTTTAACTTTTCTTTAAATAAAATATCATAAACATCATAATCTATTAAAAATGAAAAAGGAAAAATATTCGAACCTTAAAAGATTATGGACTAAAATTAATCATCTACTAAAAAATGGACAATTGTTAGGGTCATTTTATAGTCCTTATCATTTTATTTTTACCTTTAATTACCCGATTTACCCTTTACTGTGGTAATAAAAATTACCAAAGTTATTATTCATACTGACCAAAAATAAAAGGAAAATATTAAATAAATTTGAAACTAATTATTAAAAATATATAATCAAATTTTCAGAATTAAAAATACTTAATTGGTAGAATTTAATTTAAATTTATACGAGGAAAATGCAATGAAAAACAATTTTTCATAAAAATGCCTTTTTTAAAATATAAAATGTTTTTATACTAAACCAAAGTATAAAATCTATTTAAAAAACCATAATTATATTATTTTATATAAAAATTATCTATTTAAAATTGAAATCTAATAAAAACTTAATTTTACCTTGTAAATACTTTGGAAAATATAATTTTTAATAAAAATTAGTAATTTTCACTATTCATTGAAAAATCTAACTTTTCGGAAAATTATCAAAATTTAACCATAGGAAAATTTTGATAATATTATTTAAAAAATGAAGTTAATTTTATCAAATAAATTTTATAAAATCTCTATAAATTAATTATATTATTTTTTACCTAAAAAGAAATAATTTTTTTTGAAAAAAATGAATTTTTGAAGAATAAAATGAATTTTATAAAAATATAGTACTTATTTAAAAATAATTAATTAATACATTATAAATGAGTAAGAACATAAAATATTTCATAATTCCATTAATACTATTTATTCCCTCTAATTTAATGTATAGGTTATAACAACTATGTTTAAATAATAATATTTAGTTGCTCATTTAAGCTTGATGTGACGTATCTTATATGCTATTGAGCATAGAATTTAATTTAAAAAAATCTTAAGATGTTTCATAATTAGAGTATATCCTTATTAAATCATAATACTCAACAAAATATACTTACATAGATGAAAATACTTTAAAAAGATAACTAGAAAATTTAGTGAGGAAAATACCCATTTCAATTTGAAATCACTTATTAAAAATATAAAAATTTCCCAAATACTAAGGAAAAAAATTTATTTGAAAAAAAACTCTTAAAATTGTAAAGGAATATTCAAATCATTTAGTGTACATGATGGTGGGAAATTTTTTCCCTTCCGTTTATATTAAAACATTGATTCCTTTCAAATTTTTAATAAAAAGTCAAAAGTAACTTGTTCGGAAAATGATAAGAAGATTCATTTTAAACCATTTTTTAAAAGTAGAAAAAGGTTAAAAATATATTGAATAAATTATTTTAGAATATTATAAACATTATCTAAAATAGTTTAAGTAAAATATGGAAATGGGAGAAAAAAATCCCGACAAAGTAGAAAAACAAAGTCAGTTTTTACTTAAAAACATTATTTTAGTATCTTGAGTACTTAAAGAGATGAAAGTGAAAGGAAACAAGTATTCTAAAAAAATAACCAGAGTACAATAAAATATATTTGGTTTATTATATAAATATCAAATAATTCCCCTAGAAGAGACTTAAACATAAAAAATCTTGAATAATGACGAGGTTGAGAAATAAAATCTTACAACTTTAATAACATTTCAATAAAAACCAATTAAAATAGAAATATCAAATGGAAACTAAAAATAATATAAATAAAGAGTTATTAATAATATAATATTTAAAAGGGGAAGTATATACACCTTTAAAACATAAATAGGTGCATAACATCAAACATGTCTCAACGAAACAATATCGAGATGAAGAACCCTTACCTCAGGTCCGAATTCCTTTTAAGTGTAAAAATATTTTTATACCAAGATAAAGTGTAATGTCGAATAAAAAGGTATAAATTGATTTTAAAAAAAAATAAACTAATGTAATTTAAAAAAAATAAAAATCTAACATAATCTTTGAAAATACTTGAAAAGAAAGGAAAATGAAGTTTTCTTATAAAAATCAATGTTTTCACTATTCAAAAAAAAATTAAATTTATCATAAAATCACAAAAACATCACCCTAATATAATTTTGATATGCATATTTTTAATATTATATTAATTTACTAAAATAAATTTTTTTAAAATATAGAAATTAATTATAATTTCTGCACACAAAAGAAAATAAAAACCATTTTTGAAGAAATATATTTTTGAAGTATAAAATGACTTAACTAAAAAGTTGATTACTTGTTTATTATTGATAAATAGATTATATAAAACCATTATAAAATTTTTAGAACATGGTTGACCCTATTAATACCCAATAATTCAATAGTTAGTCAATAACTATTACATTAAATAGTAATATTTTTAATAATATATCACGCTTCACTTAAAGCTCAGTGTTGCATGTTAAGAAAGCTATCGAGCATTTTATTCTAAATTTTTAGTGGTATTAAATTATACCCCCATTAAATAAATTGTGCCATAAAAATTTTATCTTGATCACCAAATGTTAAATATTTGAATATACCTTTTTTGAAACCCACATCTTATGATGGGTTAATAAAACTTTATTTAAAAAATGGAAAGTGGGAAATATAAATGTTACCTAAAATATCACATAATCGGGTTCCCATATAGGGATAACAAAGTTGGGAAGTTAAAATATAGACATAGAGGATAAAACTAGAATCTAAGAACTGGTAGAGAGTAATAGATAACATGATCATAAGAAATTTAATGACCATAAAACCTTGAATCTGTGTGAGGTGAAAAGACCACCGATTCATCATAAATGAAGGAAAAAGTATATTTTTTTATTTAAAGTTATTTTTCCTAAAGTTAAGGAATAATTTTACTATAAATATAGATAACATAAGAAAATATACTTAATTTGTTTCCATTTCATAAGTACAATTTCATCCTTTAACCTATTTCTACCACAATCTCATCTTTTGATGTAAACAATGGGTATTCAAGATGAATTTTTCATGATTTAAGCAATAAAATCGACTTCTAAAAGATCCTATAATCCTCAAAAGAAAAAAATATAATCCTATTGCCTTCAGATATTTAAAAAACCAAAAGGATTAACATAGGTTATACAATATAGATAAATCTTCAAAAGAGGAAATAATACATTAATCCTTAAAACCTTAAAAATAACAACTAAAGTTTGAATTAAACTTGAGTCTCCTCCAAAATATATATAGAGAAATTCAAATCCCAAATATCTAAAATATTTTATCATAATTTTCTTTTCAAGATCAAACTAACTATAATATCAAAATAATATCAATTTATCATAATTTTATATGCCAAAAATTTATATAACCTAATCATATACTCCCCAAAATATGATAATTATTTCTATAAATTTCCTAAATCACTATAAATCCATAATAAAATCATATATACTTCCATAAATTAACTAAATTTTAATTCCTAAAATTATGTTAACCTTAATAATATAATATTTCCAATATAGTATATTTAACATTAATCACTTATTCACCAAATCACTTTTCAATCCCATGCCAAAGAGCCTATACCTGAGTGGTAGAGTCTCCTACTTAGCATCCTAAAGACCTAGGATCAAATTCAGGTGGGGGTGTATTTTTGAGTTACTTTAGAAGTATTATAGCATTTACTATAGTAGTTAGTTTGTGTTATAGTAGAATCCATAACTATTCATCCGATTTGGGTCTTTGGACCACCGGTTTGGGCTTATGGGTCTTAGGGTCTCTGGGCTACTAAAGGCCTTCGGGCCACCAAAAGGCCTTAGGGCCATAGGGAATTCGAGCCACCATAAGGCCTTTAGGCCACTGAGCCTCCAAGCCACAAAGGGACAGATGAAACCTGGAAATATCACACAAGAGCATGCTCCAAATGAGGATTTAGAGAATGTAGCATATACCAGAGGAGAGTTAATTGGATTTTATAAATGAGAGGGTATGGAAATTGCCATCAGTACGAGGAATCGTGAAACTTTTCATGGGGAAATGCTAGTCGATAAGACATGTGAGGTGGGTAGCTAGACACCTTCAATGTTATAGATGCTGGGGAGGAGAAGTTCTTATGTTGTCAAGTCCTGGGCCTTCAGGTCATGTATAGGCATTGTGCATTTGGCCTTAGGGTCATGTAATGGACCTTGTACCAATGGACCTATGGGTCATGTTAGGGTTCCCCCTCAACCCATAAAAGGGGGATTATCAAAAAAAATAAAAATATCAAAGGCCTTCAGGCAGGGTTAACCACCACCAATTTTCAATCCCATGGTTATCTATATGATATATTACAAAACTTACCAACACTTTTATCTTAATAAACCATAATAACCTCAACATAAATGATCATATTAACCCTAAAGGTTATCAATACATTTAAACTCAAGTCTATAAAATATAAAAAAATTATTCCCCAAATAACCTTTCCACTAAAATATATACTAAACCAAAAGGTTGTATTATATTAAATATCACCCAAAATATCCTTAATCATGTTAAACACCAATCACATAAAACCACAAAAGGGGTATGCATGCATATAAACTTATGATCAAACTTAGACGTATCATTCCAAGACACTTTGGGTTTATCCCATATCACTATGGCATATCATTGGTTTCCATAGGTTTTATCCTCTAATTCATCATAATGATTCATTAAGAAAATGTGAATCAATCCAAACATATCCCCAAAGAGTGTCAAACGAGGTTCACAATAAGGGAACATTCATCGTACAACCAAATGATGGTTGAAATATACTCAACCAACTCTTTCGGGTTTATTACCCCCAGATGCATCTGTACTAAAACCTTTTCTACTTGTAGTATCTAGATAGGGATACATTACTAGGAAAACCACATAATCACTACCTTACCAAGACTTTAGGATGCTATTATATACTTAGTATTATCCTTAAATTCAATTATAGGGTTATGTTCCCTAGTCTATTTTTCTTAAATCTAGTTCTCAAGGTTTCAACTAAACCTAATCTAATACCAATTGTAAAAACCTCAAAAAAGTAGCTCAGAGTCAGTGGTTACTTTATTACATTGTAATTAGATACAATTGATCACATCTAAAAGGACTTAATAGTTTAATAATATTGGTAAACTAGATACATGCTTGATTCTCATATTAAATTTGTAAACATAAAATAAAACATAGTATTTTCTTTGATAACACCACTCTTACCATTAGTATATACCTTAATATCAATCATAATACACTTATTTTTATCTTGGGGAAATAAAACATAATTAAGGGGTGATCTCAAATGGTTAGTAAGGGAATGCATATAACATAAGCAAAATATGGCATGGATAATATGGTAGGAATAAATAGTAATCAAATAATTCTATATAAATAATCACACAAGTTTGAAACATAACCATGTATTTCATAAATATTAAAATAATCACATGGAAATCAATAATTGATTTTATAATGATGGAATGCATAAGTCTAGACATCTTAAACTTATCATCAAGGCCTCATGAAAAGACATCAACATAAATGGGTAAGGCCTATGACAAATTCCTCACATGTTTTGTCTCATGAGACCTATCGATGAATCTAGGGGCTATGTAATTACAATCCCCACCTATCACTTAATAAGTCTAATGGATTCATTATATTAATAAACAATACAACTTAATCAACATACCTTAAAAATAAATAATTGTTATTATTGGAGGAAATAACATACATAATTTCAATAATTCCCCTTGTAAAACTCATCATAAAACAGCCAAGAAATATAGTGGATGGTATCATTAGATTATATCCTCCTTAAATCATAATATTCAATAAAATTGGTTTACAAAAATGAAAATACTTTAAAAAATTTACTGGAATTTTTTTGAGGAAAATACCCTTTTCACTTTTAAATCACTTATTGAAAATATAAAATTTTCCCAAATATTAAGGAATTATTTTTATTTCAAAATAACCTTTAAAACTTTTAAAGTAAGATTTAAATCATTGATCATACATGACTATAAGAAATTCCATTCATGCCATGTACATTAAAACCAATATTCCTTTCACATTTTTAGTAAAAAAGTCAAAAGTAACTCATTCAAAAATGATAATAAGATTCATTTTAAACTATTTTTAAAAAGTAAATAATGGATAAAAATGTATTTTATAAATAAATAGAGAATATTAAAAAAATTCTTTAAATTTTTTTATGTAAAATATGGAGATGTAAGAAAACCATGCCTGAATGAGTATAAAAAAAGTCAGTTTTCCATAAAAAAAATTATTTCAGTATCTTGGGAACTAAAAGAGAGGAAAATGAAATGAAAATATGAATTATAAAAAAATAAATATTTTAGAATAAAATATATTGGCTTTATTATATAAATAATAAACATTTCCCCCATCGGAGACTTAAACATAAACAATCATGAATAATGATGAAATTATTAAATAAACCCTCATTACTTCGATAAAATTTGAATAAAAAAATCTTTAAAAATAATTCTTGAATGGGAACTAAAAATACTATTAATAAAGAGGTATTAATAATATAATATGTAAAAGTTTTATTATATACACCTCATAAACATAAATAGGTGCATAACATCAAACATGTCTCAATGAAACAATATCGAGACGAAGAACCCTTACCTCAGGCCTGAATTCAATCTTATGTGTTAGAACCTCATGTAAAATAATATATATTTATTATAAATATATTATATAACCATAATCATATATATCATACCATATATGATTTACTTATAAAATTTTATCACCGATTTATTGACAATTATTTATTAAAATTATTGTTTCGGGTGATAACAACTTTGTTTTTCATATATGTTTTGGTTCGGTAGTTTTTTTTACTTATAATTTGATCATGGTTCTATCATAAAAAATATTAATAATAATATAAATATCATATATATTCATTATATATATATATATATATAGTCATCCATAAAAGGTATAGATAGAAAAATTAATTATAATATTCATAGAGACGGTAAGTCTTACATATACATGAACGTTATTTTTACTTTTCAGCTGATGAAAAAAATAAAGTTAAATAATAATTAAAATTTAATAAATCATTATAATATCACACATATATAAATATTATATTCATTAAATATATCCTTATTACCTTCCATGTAAAGTGGAAATTAAAAACGAATCACATCGCTCCATGGAAGTGGTAGTTCACACGTACACACAAGCGACATTATCATTTCCCAACAGATGGGAAGACAAGAAGGTAGATATGATATTATAATTATATAATAATAATTATATAATTAATATAATATTTATTCATTATATACTTTTTTAGAATCATTATTGAAAGGCGGGTATGGAAAATAAATCACATCACTTCATGGAGACAGTAGGTCCTACGTACACACAAGCGATGGTTTTGTTTTACATTTGATGGAGATGAAGATGGATAATATTATGTAATAAATATAATTAAATATAAATATATAATATATACTGGTGTTATTACTTTATAATGGTTATAACATAATTGAAGGTGGTAAAAGAAAAAGTAAAAAAGAAAGATCTTGGTGAAGACGATTACCTTCTCTTAGAGAAACATCTTTTGGATATGTTATTAAGGACCCTAGGGTTAGTATTTTGGGTAGAAAAGAATCTATATAACATGTTTAAGGATTTAATATATATATATTTTTAGGGTTTTGTAGAGATAATTTTCTCATAAGGTGTGAATAAGTGAGGGGATGAGGTGGCCTTTTATAATTGAGGTGAGTGGCGCACTTATAATTTTTCAAAGTTTTAAAATATTATTAAGTCCATTTCTTGATAAAATGGATAAAAAATGGATCATATTAGAAGGTGATAAGGTTAAGTTCAAAATAAAACCATCCAATGTGGTTTAATCAAGTGTTTATATCATTTTAACCCTTATATTTTTATATTAACCCCCGAGTAAACCTATTTTAACCTTAACTATGGTAACGACTATTTTAATATTAAAGGGTTATAATTTTAATTATAATGTTAAAGTTTGATCATAAATGGAGAAGGGATGAAAATTTTTACCATATATTATACAACTTTCTTCTTTCAATATTTTAATCCTTTTTTAAATAATTTAATAAAAATATTATTTTTCATAAAATACCATTAATGTCATTTTTGTCACTATTATTTAATTTGACTTTAAATACATCAAGATAGTAATTAAATTAGAATATAAACCTTTCACACATAACTAATATGTTATATTAATCTATAAAATTTGTGAGGTACTATAAATCACCCAAAAAAATTACTTTTAGAGTTTTTTAAACCATTTACATGATTTTTTGATTGCTTGTACAAGCAATGTGCTGACATTATGTAAGCATTTAAAGTAATTATTTATTCACTAAAAATTAAAAATAAATTAATATAATAAAAAATTAATTAATATTTTAAATAAAAATTTATAACTCACACTATCCTCTTTTTATCCTCATGTAAATTTTTTAGAGATATTAAAGTCAAGAGAGTAACATTTTGGAATTTTATTTAATTAAATTAATATATATGTGCAAGCATGGTGCTAGTCAAGTGGTGACCATCACATTCCTATGACATAATTTCATTAGGGGTTTTGTTTTCAACCCCCAATTGACCCCTTTATGGAGACTTCTTAGTAGTGTGCCAATGCTCGATGGATATAGGCAGGTGTTTACTACGGGAAACAGTGAGGGATGGTAGTAAAAATTCTTCGAAAAGAGTTATAAGGACACATATCAGAGTGGGGACCACAAGTGGTGGTGTTATGATGTTTACTCAAGGTCATGTTGTTCTATTTCCATGACAGTATACAATAGTGAGGGCGGGTATGCAGCGACAACCATAAGTAGGCGACCTCCATGATGGTGATGGCTTGGGTTGCAAGATTATATATATATATGGGTTCCTTTGGACCACCAAGAAGAACTTTGGGTTAGGGCCTTTAGGGATATGTAATTGGTTCCCCTCACCCAGTAGAAAAGAGTTGTTTATTTGGTTTAATAAAAAAGGGGGTTTTTCCCAGCCTGTTAAAAATAATAATATAAATGTTATTATCGAGTGAAATGACAAAAAAATGACATATATTCGAATATATGATGGATATGGTCAAATTTTTACCATCCAATGAAATTAGGGTAAGTTTTGGGTTGATTTTGATACCTTAATTAATGTTTTTAACCCTCTTTTACCCATTTTATCCTTACCGAGTTGATAAATATTCACCGTGGTTAGTATTCATAATGAAAAAATAAAAGGGACCTATTTACCAAATTTGAACCTACTGAATCGAAATATGTTCTCTATTTTTCCAAATTCAACCTCTATAAGTAACCTAAATTCATTTTATAATAATTCCACAAAGTGTGAAAAAAAAATGTTTTTTTAGAAAAATGCCTTTTTAAGTGTAAAAGTATTTTTATTCCAAGATCAAATATAATGTTGATCCAAAATGTATAAATTTACTTATTTTTAGAAAAAAGAAACTAATGAAATTTTAAAACCAATACAATTCAAAATTAATCATTTAAAATACTAGAAAAGAAAATAAAATAAAGTTTTCTTTAAAAAATCAACATTTTCACTATAAACCCAAAAAATAATTTTCTTTCAGAAAATTCCCAATAATTATCCCAAAAATAATTTTGATATAATTATTTAAATAATAACAATAATTTTCTAAAATAATACTTATAAAAGGTAGAAATTAATTATAATGTCTATGCACAAAAGTTAATAAAAACGATTTTTGAATTATAAAATGACTTTACTAAAAAATTGATTCCTCATTTATTATTATTAAATAAGTTATATAAAACCTTTATACATTTGTTTATAATGTGGTTAACCCTATTGATACCTTCCAATCCAATAGTTATTTGATGACTGTTATATTAAATGATAATATTTTTAATAATATATCGTGGTTCGCTTAAAGATCAGTGTTGCGTGTTAAGAAAAATATCAAGCATTGTATAATAAATTTTCAGGGTTTTACATGGTACCCTTGTGGGTATAAAATTGTGAGCTAATAAACATTGAGATAATGAATCAAATTTGGGTCCACTAAGATTGAATAATAAGGATTTAAAAACCCAAACTTGTTTAGTATGATATTTTAAACGAGATAAAAGTTTAGAAGAAATATAGATAGAATTAGGTATTATATATCTAGTGTTATTACAATCACAATCATAAACTAAATGTGTAAATTTTAAAAAATAATTAAATATTTCTTTTGAGAAACACCTTTTACAAAAGTTGTATTTTTCAAATATCTTGTTTCATTTAAAGAAACAAATCCATAATTAATTATTTTAACAAATTGAGAACAATTGATCATGTTAAGATTTTGTTCACCTTGAGTGAATCTTGAAAGAGATATTTTTTAGATCCTTGATTTTATATTTGAATACTTCAACATTTGATTGATTTTTTAATTTCAAAACCAAATCATATTTTTGTTTTAAAAGAGTATATTTCTCATTTAAAACATGATTTTTATTATTAAGAACATCATTGTATTTTTCATTGAGATATTTTTGTAAAGAAACAAGTTCATGAAAACCATTTTCAAGTTTATCACAAGCATATTCTTGGTCTTCATAACTTATGGTACTTTAAGAAGAAGATGAGTAATAAGAAGAGGATTAAGGAGAGGAATAAGATGAATGATAAGGGGTGTGAGAACTAACCTCTTCACCCACCTCGATACGATCCATGAGGAATTTAGGAGTTGATTGGATTGAATAATATGTTGAAATATAATCCCAGATAGCACTCTATGTTAAGAATTTAAGATCCTTCTTACCTTATTATTATTTTTTAATTGGTAATATGATTTTATATGACCCTTATTTTTGCAACCAAATCTCATTAAAACTGGAGCTTCAATTTGGTTTTTCTTTTTGGCATGTTAAGATAATTTCTTATTCTTTAAAAGTTTGTTCACTTTTTCTTAAAATTTGTTCAAGTTAAACATCATCATCAGAGTCACTTTCATAAGAATCATTATATTTGATTTCTTTAAAATTCAGGTTCTCCTTGATTTTGTTGGATTCCATTTCTTCCTTTAATGTTTGGTGTTTCATGATGATTTTGTATGTTATGAGAAATAAAATAAGTTATTTTAATTCTATTTTCTTTATGCCCTTAGCTTCATGGATTGACATCACTTAGGGAGCCCATAAGTTAGGTAAAACCCATATGATTTTCTTAATGAGTGTTTCTATAGAAAAATCATCATTGAGATATTTTCTACCATTGAAAATGTTAGTAAAATTTTTAAACACACTATTAATTAATTTATTTGGATTAATGGAGAAATATTTAAAATCTTGATGATACATATCCAATCTAGTGTCTTTAAATTTTTTTGTTCCTTCTTGTGTGATTTATAAAATCTTCCATATTTTATGATCCATTTTGAAATAAGATATATGGTAAAATTCATTTTGGTCAGGCCCACAATGGAGAGAATTCATAGCCTTTTCATTAATTTCAAAAGCATCATTATCTTTAAGATTCTATTTATCTACTCATTATTTAGTAGGAATATTTTCATCCATTACCATTTTTCAGACAAGATAACTTATGCTAGTAAGAAAGGTAGATATTAAATTTTTTCAATAAGAATAATATTGGTTATTAAAGAAATGATCATGAGTATAAGATGTAGAAACCATCATAAAATAATACTTTTAAATCAATAAATATTTTGAAAAATTATTTTTTAAGGAACTAGGATTTTTGAAACTAATAAAAAGATCTCCTTTGATAGAAAATGTTAGTCTGATTGGATGAAAAGATAAGGGGTGAATTGCCTTTTAAAAAATATAGTGATTAAATAAAATGAAAATTTTAAAATAAAATGATTTCAATATGATGAAATAATAAAGTGATAAATTAGATCCATGTTAAACATAACATCAAAGTTAATTAATCATTTACAAAAAATGTCAAGGATACATATCAAATTTATGAACTTTAGGTGTATTGATATTTGGATAACACAATAAGTAAATATAAAGAGAGAACAAAAAAAAATGATAAGGAGTTAAAAAATAGCACATAAGTAGACCATATGTCTCCACCCCTTAATTATAGAGATATTTATTATTAATAACTTACCTTGGTTTTAATATAAATCCAAGAACCACATCACATGGTTTTAATGGAAATACAAGAACTACATCCCTTAGTTTTAAAGGAGACCCAAGAAACAATATTCCCTTAGTTTTAAATAAAACCTAAGAACCATGTCCCTAACTTTGTGGTTGTGCACACCTTGAGAAGATGAGATAATAAGAGATTATTTTATTGGAAAAAATGCTTTAAAAATATGGTATTATATATCTCTTAAAGCATGGATACATTTTGAGATAGAGATAGATAGAGACTAATGTGAGAGCCTTTGAGATGGAGAAAAGAAGGTTGACTCTTTAAGAGGAGGTCTTGGAGAATTCTAGTGATTCAATGTAAATTTTATTATAGATTTATTACATAATAATATTTATTATATTCAAACCATATTTATACTCTATTTATAACCTCCAAAAGGTTTTGGAACATTATGGAATCCTTCAGTTGAATTGAAGTTGAAGTAGACCGCCTTAATGGCCACTTTAACCACATTAAATGCTTCCTTGAAGAGTCTATTTTGATGCCAACAACTACCTAGTATACTTCATAAGTTAGATAGTGGCCTAGATATAAGTCACTACTTATGGAAAAATCCCACCATCCCGTCAGTGAACCTCTATCGACTATTTGGTGGACTCCAACTGGACGATAGCATTTTGTCTATGCTATCAGTTATCCTGTGACACTGCACTAGCTAGCTAGTGATACCTAATGCAACAAGAACACCGCCAAGGATTTCCAAATTACTTTAAGGATCACCAAAGGTTCTTCCAAAATCATTCCTTGACTTTAAAAAGTCTATTAAGACTTCAAAAATATCATTAAGGAAACTTTAAATGCTTTAAATAGATATATAATATACTCAAGATTCTATAATTTTATATTCATTATAAACACTAAAAATCACTTAAAAGAATACATAAAATAAATAGGTGAGTTAATGTGATAATTAAAAAACCATGAGAGAGAGATAGAGGTACAAAACGCTTATATTCCCACCCCCTATCCTTTTTTCAATAGGTGTCTGTGCCTTTTATATGCTCAATAATAATCTTACTATTTTAATGTTGTTTTAATATTGTTATAAACCAATATGACCACTATAAGGGAATAATGACATGTTTCAATTATTTAGAATTATTTATCATTAGTTTAAAAATGTGTAATATAAAAAATATCATATTTTTATTCTGGTCAGTTTAGTTATTTTGCATCATGAAACAAAAATGTTGGGGTTTTTATATGTTTAAGAAAAATTGAAAATAAGTCCAGGTTTAATTTTTTAGAAAAGTAATCCAAAACTTCATTAAGAACCCTCATGAATTTTTTCTCTTTTGTTAGAGGCCAAATATATTAGGGGCTTGAACAATTTTTGCCTTGGGTAATAGCTAAGGGCATTGAAGCCCCTAACGCCTTTAGACTCAACTAAAAAAACTTGTTTTTTAGTTTTAATTTTTTTATTTTTATTTTGTTTTGTTTATATATATTTATTTTAATACGGTGATGTTTTGAAAAAAATGGCCAATACTCCTTTATTGAATAAATAAAAAGTTAAAAGAGTTTAAAAGAAGGAACTTTATTAAAGTATTTCTCAAAAAAAAAAATTAGAAGGAAGATCATCCTACTTTATGAGGTCGGTGTTGACTCCTTTTTTGGAAAACCCATATTACACTAAGTTATCCTCATAGAAAACATGGTAAATGATGTAGTTATAATCCTAAATGAAGATAAATCATTCCATCCATCTAGATGTGAGATTGAATGAAATATGAATCATACCATTATGAATAGATTAAACAATAGTGATGGAGTCACTTTCAAGCCAAATATTATTACATAATTTTTTCCTTGAAAAAGAAACCAAATTGTTGATTCCAATAATTTTTTCCTCTAGAGATGATGTTATGCCACATGTTCCATTAAATCATATGAAAATATATCCACTATGATCACAAAATACAACACCATAAATGGAAGTACCCTAGTTAACATTTGAATCATTATAAACATTAAATTCAATCTAACTTAGAAGAGGATCATGCAAAAATACTTCAAAGGTTACCACAATCAGCTTTAAATTTATAGTAATTCCTAGCCAATGCAACATAGTGAAGTCGTAAATAGAGTTTTGGTAATAGACATTCTGTAATGGGTTGGCCTATTTGATCGCAACAATTATCCTCACCAACACTACATGAAGGATAACAGGCTTATGATTGTGAATAAAAGAGTTTTGGCTATACCAGAGGATGTGTAGGAGTTTGGTTGCTATAGTATTAAAGATGTTTCTGATTTGGGGTGATAATGACACACTTGTACAAGACTGGAGTTGGGAGAAAAGGGAGAAATCCTTAAACAGATTGACTTCAAAGACATCATAAATTTTATTACATAATGCATAAGTAGTGGTGCAACATATGGAGAGGTGATTTAAATCCTCTCTATATTGATTACAAATTTGGAACTTAGAGAAAAGTAAAATACAAAAAATTGTAAACAATCATCAGTAGGAATTATGTTTTGGGAAAGCCTCTAAACAAGGATCAAGTGTGATAGACTAATACACGACTTATAAAATCCTCTAATATAGGTAAAATAATGGCTGAAATCCATGAAATTTTCATGATAAAAAATTTTAGAATCCAAAATATAATTCAAGGAAGGTTCCCAGACCAACATATCATCAATAAGAGAAAAAGAATAATTATTGATCAGGATTCTAATATTTTCTAGCAGATCTGGGTTGGGCATAATCAAAAAAATATTTAATAGATATTTGAGTATCTATTTGAGGATTCTAAGGGTTCATTATAGAAATTAAAGGAGTACTATTCCAGTTGTTAATCCAAAATTTATGATAGGAATCCCTATTTGTAATCTATTTGGAGTGAGACATGATGTTGAAGAACAAATACTTAATGTTTGGACAAATAGATGAGTCAATATAATGTAGACTACCCCTTTTTAGCTTACCAAGTAATTTAGCCCTAAGAAAGCTATGGGAAATGGGATCACTATTCAATAGGTTCCAAGTAAGCCTATCCTAGAGAGCATTATTAAAGATCTTGATGTTTTTGATACCCAGACCTCTATTAGAAAGTGGTTACACCATTTAATCCAAGTAACAATGAATAATTTTCTTTCAAGAAATCTACTACTCAAAAAAATTTTTTTTAAAGAAATAATTAGGGTTTTTTAGATGATTAAGAGGTCATTTTTAGACCATAAAATAATAAACTAATTTAGAGACGATGGTATATTTGAGAAGTAAAATACGACCATCCATCAAGAGGGACTTCCCTTTCCAAGATGAGAGGTGGTTCTTAATTTTTTAGCAATCTTGGATAAATTTTTGTCTTTAGGTATCCCCCAAAATAATGGGACACCAAGGTAGGTAGTGGGAATATAACTTTATTTTATGCCCAGGTCATCCATGATGCGAGTTTTTCTTACAGTGGGAACCTTTTCCCAAAGTAAATGAAATATTTATTCCAACTGATAGTATGACCTGAAACATCTTCATAATGGGAAATAGATTCCTTGATATTCTGAATATTTCATTTTCTTCCTTGAAAAAATATAATAATACCATTCACATAAAGAATATGGGAAGGGAAAACAATGTTCTTAGAATAAATTATTAGACTGAGCTTACCATGGTCCACCATATGAGTGAGGAGACTGTTTAAATAATCTTCAAAAGTGGATAAAAGTATGGAATAGAGGGGATATCCTTGTCTAACACCTTTTGAGCACTTAAAGTATCCCTAATGAGTGAAATTGATGAGTACCGAGATGTGATTTTAGAAAAATAGGGATTTAACACCATTAACAAAAATATCATTAATGCCAATGTTTTGAAGCACCTCGTAGATGGAGTTCCAATATATAGTATCAAAGGCCTTTCTGATACTGATCTTTAGAATAATTCTACCACCTATATTTCATTTCTTTAGGATATTGATGAACTCATATGTTGTACTAATGTAGTCTTGAATGGTTCAACCTTTTATAAAACCAAACTGGTTCTAAGAGACATTTTTTTTCAATTGTGTAAAGTCTATTAGAAATATATTTGGTAATAATCTATTATATGGTTTTGATAAGGGATATATGTATAAAAAGATGTATATTAGTGGCCTTTTTAAATTTGGTAATCAAGGTGATAAATTTGTAATTATGAAAATGTGGAAGAGTTCCATTAGAAAATAAATATTTAACCAATCTACACATGTCCCATTGGATAACATCCCAATAATTATAAAAAAATGAGTTGGTAAAACCTTCAGGGCCCAAGGAACCATCAGGCTTCAGAATAAAAATAGCTTCTTTTATTTCAAATTTAATAGGAATACCAGTGAGATGGTTATTATCTTAATTTATAACAATGACAAGAATAAAAATAGGAGCTAAATATTCTTTAATATTAGGTCCATTAAAGAGGTTGGTAAAGTAAGAGACAATGTGATCATTAATACATTGCTCATTATCAATGAAACAGTCTCCATCATTGATTAAGGTGATGGGTCTGGAATATTTCCTGAATCTTTGAAGATATTTGTAAAATTTGGTATTTCTATCTCCATCCTTGAGCCACTTAAACTTTAATATCTCATTTTTAAGTTTATCTTTTATGGGGAGGAGAGAGTTTAACTTGGCAGAGAACTCAATTTCTTGTTGAAGATCTAAAACAAAATCATAATTGGTAAAATCATCCCTTACTTAATTGAGATTGGATTCAAGAGATGGAATTTCATTTTCAATCCCATTAGAGGTATCTTTTCACCAACCCTTTAGTTTTCTCTTAAATAGCTTCAACTTCATGACACATAAAAAATCACCATTTCCACAATGAGAATAATTCTAGAGCACATGAACAATATTTCCACAATCAGGATGGGAGTTCCAGGATTTTTTGAATATGAAAGGTTGAGCATTACTAAAGTTTATAGTAATTAGGCTTTCTAAAACTAGATTATGATCAGAATTTATCTTTGGAAGAGTGATGATATAAATAGTATCCCACTTTTCAAGGGCATTCTTATTAGAGAAGGTTCGATCAAGATTTATAGCAATAGTTCTGTTGTTGTGCTTTCTATACCAAGTATATTTGGTCCCAACTAAATTGATCTCAGTTATATTATTAAATTCAATGTATGATTTAAACTACCATGTAGAGATGGTAGAGTGTGAAACACCCATATTTTCATTGGAACATAATATAGCGTTGAAATCTCCAAGAATAATCCAAGGGTCTTGGATTATGTTTATAATGCCGTCTAGGTTTTACCAAAGTCTTCTTCATGCTATCTAATTTTAGAATAGATGAGGGAGCATTACATATGTGCATTATGGAAACCAACCTCACAAGTAATCATCTGCTCTTCAATACTAAAGGAAGTGGCACTATTAAGAGAGGATTGAGAAAAAACCCAAAGTGTTTCCATAGTGGTAGCATTGGTGTTTTTTCCAATGTAGAAATAGACTCCATTTTCAGGACTAAAAAATCCAAGAGAATAATTTTTTTTGGGTTCAGAAATACCAAGGAGTTTGGGCTTGTGAATATGAATAAATATGTGTAAGGAGTTTTATGTATTATAGTTTTCCACTCATTAACTATCTTAGAATAAAATAATCATTTGAACCTATTATTGGGGTTGTAACCCCCTTTTTCCCTAACTCTAGAGTTCTTTTATTTTTGGTTTATTTTTGGGTTAGGACAATCTTTTTTGAACTAATATCAATAGTTTCATTATTTTTATTTGGAAAATAAGCTATTATAGATTCATTATTTTTTAAGTTCAACAACATTTGGAATTGATATGAGATTAACATAAAAACAATTTTCATTCACACCAACAAAATTCTTGGGACTATCATCAGGTTCCAAGATGATTGAATTATTGAAAACATCAGTATTTTTAGTCTTAAAAGCCACAAAATCATCTTTTTTTGTAGATTTATAATTTGGTGAAGCATCACAATATCCTTGTTTATCATCCTCATTGAGTTCATTAGTAAGATATGGGATGTGGCCAAATTTTCTACCAGCATCCATGATGGTTTGGGCCTATTGCGTAGGTTCCTTTAAAGTGTTGGAATTGTCAGCAACATAAGATTGTTCAATTGGATAGTGAATTTCCTTAGAGATTATAATCTATAACCTTTTTTAGAGTATTATGTTTTAAAGGAATAACTTTTAGTTTTTTACTTCATAGAATAATAATAGGTTTCAACAACATTATGAGGTCTTTAAGATATTGAGGTATCATCTGCAACACTTTCCTTACAAGGATTAAAAGGCACATTAGTTTCCCCAAATTGATTAGATATAAACTCCCTATTGTAATTAGAGTTTTCAAGATCAGATTAAGATTGGAGGTAATTAAAAAGATTCCAAATATACTAAGAAATTTTAAAGGTTATGTTTTCATCTTTATTATCCTTCCCCTCTCCATAAAAAAATAAGCCCAAATTTTTTTATATGCTGCTTTTGGGGCAGTGATGATATATTGTTTCGCCACCCATTTTCCGTCATCATTTTTCTTTAATGGATCACCCTTATCTATGAAAATAGATTTAACTTTATTAATTTTGTTAACCTATTTCCATGCATTAACATTAGGAGATGGCTTCACATGATTTTGGATTACCCTACAGTTAGCAATAGAGTGCCCAACAATTCAGCACACATCCCAGAAAGGAGGAATGTACTCAAACTCTACCTTGATTTAAACCAAGTAATCATTAGTAGTGAAACTGATAAAATATACTAGATCTATATCTAAGTTGGCATCAAACATAATCCTATAATAAAGTCCGAGCTCCCTATTTTGAGTACACTAATACAGTTTTAGAGGAATTCCAATTTAAGAAGTAAGCTCATTTAGAATCTTTAGTTGCCATAAAACCCAATTAAATCTATGAAGTATGGCCCAAATCTAAAACATAAAATTTCCATGAGTAAAGATATCTACAGAACTCCATGCTTTAGGTGCAAGTTTCCAGATTTCCATGATAATTTCAAATCTTATTAGATTCCCAGTGTAACGTCCCACATCCGGGTGCCACACAACGGGTGCCCTGAACTCGGTTGTTCACATGACCTAAAGTGCATTTCCCCAAATTCCAGAGGCTGCTAATGGACAACAAAAATGTAGTAAAAGATAACCAAAAATCATATATATGATGATGAAATATGTCTCTAATTCCAAGAAAGAATCCAAAATAGGATACAATGAAATCTGATACAATAAATCACAAGGTACAGAGTACAACAAAACAAAACCAAAGCAGTGCAATAGGAAAGCAACAGCATCACAAGCCTAAGCTCGGTCCCGTGCTCTCCTACTCCTCTGCAAAAATCATGTACCTATGTAGGGACTCTTTCCCTTATCGACACCTGCAGCAGTATAATTTGTTTGTGCCCAAGACATGACCCAAATAGGGTGTGAGAAATAAATCCCAGTAGGAAACCAAAAAAGGCTCGTGCCCAACTATTAGTGAAAATGTGCAACAACAATGTGCAATAATGAAATTCAGTAAACTAGGATGTACTCAAAAGTAACCATTCTTACCAGTTACATTTCCATTTTAATAATTATTTAATAATTCAATATGATTGAACTCTGAGTTCTCCGAGACTCGGCCTCGACTGACAATCTCCTATACCAGTGCCATAGAAGAAACCACAACAGGCTACCTAACAAGTAAAAGATAATAATAATACTAAGCCTATGCTTTATCTTGGTAGATACAACATAAGAAATCACCACAGTGAATATTTAAAGTAAAAATTGTCCTCAGACATACAAGTCCTTACCCTCAGGCAATCAGAAACGAAACCCTCAGGTGACCTCCCTTAGGAATAATGAATATTGTCCTCATGCATACAATATATATCCCTCAAGCACATAATCTACTGCCCACAGGCATAAGAAATGTTGACCTCAGGCTAAACAAAACAGTGCCCTCAGGCTAAACAAAACACTGCCCTTAGGCTAAACAAAATACTACCCTCAGGCATTCCATAGGAAAAGAAAGTAACCGGACCGAGCCCAATGCATAAGTAGGAAATTTATATATGTTTCCTCTCAAGAAAACTCAAAATATGCTATAATCATAGAATACCCATGAGTATCCTGACCAAACGGATAAACAAGGGAAACACACCCTCGGGGTGGCCCTAGATCAAAACAATGATCTCAAACAGCAGTTTATACTTATTCATTAGATTACCTATGAAATTATAGGTATTTCAACAGTCAAAGTCTCATCCATAAGACACCCCGAACATGGGTGCGTGGCATAATGGTACACAAAATCAACTCGATAGTCAGAATTAAACACAAGACCACCTACCTCAATATCCTCTGATCGATATATGTGGAAGGCGCCTCCCGAAACAACCACGAACGAAGTATATATGAGATAAATTATTACCCGTTCAAACCTAAATAACTTCCCTTAAGGAAATAATTTAAAGGAAATATTCAAGAAGGGGGAAGACCTTACCCACGCGGCTCAAACGAGATCGACGGTGGAAGAATCAGAGTCCCGGTGAGCGATCTGGAGCTCCTCCAAGTCTCGGCCTCCTCTCCTGCTACTCCTGCTGAGCTCTCTTCCTCCTCTGACGAAAGAGGAGGCTACTGCCTATTTTTAACGAAAAAACATAACTACACGGTGTGTAATTTCAAGTACACGGCGTGTACTATCCATTTTAACTGTTCCTTTGGTGGCTAATTTCGACTGCCTCAATATTCATCTGCTGACTGATTACATGGTGTGTATTACTAAGTACACGAAGTGTAGTTAGTTTTTACACCCTTGAATCGCCGAAGAGCCTAAACTCCCTATATTCTCATCCCACACATCCAAAGTACATGACGTGTGTACAAAATTACACGACGTGTAGTAGTTTTTACACCCTTAATCGCCGATAAGCCTAAACGCCCTGTATTCTCATACCACACAGCAAAAGTACACATCATGTGTATGAAAGTACACAGAATGTACCCATAAATTTTGGTTTTTTTGCCCAAAATTTCCTTGTTTTCTCAAAAACACTTAAGGAAAAGGAAAAGAAGAAACCCGTACCTCAAGAATAAAAACTGGGTTCTTACAAACTTCCCCCCTTAAAGAAATTCATCCCTGAATTTACCTTCCAAGGGTGGTAAAGATAAAGCTAGAAACAATTTTGGCCACTGAGCATGTATGTCAGTCTCCCGCTCCCAGGTTTCGTCCTACACTTGGCCATGCTACCATAACACCCATACGAGAGGAACTGACCGGCCTCAGAGAACCTTCGTGATCCTATCAACAATATGAATCAGATGCTCCTCAAAGGATGCATCAACCTAAAGTTCAACCTCCTCGGGTTGAAAGATGTGAGATGGGTCTAAGTGATAACGGCGCAACTGAGATATGTGGATGATGTTTTGCATGGAATGTTACCTCTGTGGTAACTACAACCGATAGACAACCAGCCTAACTCTCTCCGGAATCACAAATGGACCTAGATAGCTCAGTGAATGTTTACCATGTCTCCTGATCCACCTGTGTCTCAACCTCGGTGAAAAAAACAAGAAAACCTGATCCCCGACCATGAACTCCAAGGGTCGTCTACGGTGATCATCATAAGATTTATGACGAGACTGTGTAGTATCCATCTGCTTCTGAATCAACTGGACCTGCTTTGAAGTCTCTTGCATGAGACATGGTCCCAGTAAAGCTGCCTCACCTGCCTCCAATCAGCACAAGGGTGATCGGCATGGCCTACCATATAAAGCCTCATAATGTGCCATCTCAATAGTTTCTTGAAAACTATTATTTTAGGAAAACTCGACCAGGGGTATGTGCTTCTCCCAAGAACCCCCAAAGTCTAGGACGTATGCACGCAACATGTCCTCTAGCACCTGTATTGTACGCTCTGACTGGCCATCGGTCTGAGGGTGGTAAGCTGTGCTCAGAAAAACCCATGTATCCAATGCCCTCTAAAAATTCTTCCAGTAATGAGACGTAAATCGGGAATCCCTATCTGGAACGATAGAATGAGGGACCCCATGAATACGTACTACCTCTCGGACATACAATTTCCTGATCTCGTCAACACTGAAGGTCTCCTTGATCAGCAAAAAGTGAGATGCCTTTGTAAGTCTATCCACTATAACCCATACAGTATCATTACCTCGAGGTGACCTCGAAAACCCAGTCACTAAGTCCATCGCGACATCATCCCATTTCCACTCCAGAATGGGTAATTGTTGTAAGAGTCCAACTAGCCTCTGATGCTCCACCTTGACCTGCTGACAGGTGGAACATCTCGTAAAAAAACTAGCTACCTCTCTTTTCATACCCGACCACCAATACTGACGTATCAAGTCACGGTACATTTTGGTAACTCCAGGATGCACTGCCCAAGATGAAGCATGAAATTCCCACATCAACTCCTCAGGTATATCCCCTGGAACCCACACTCGTCCATGGATACACAGTACCTCATCATCTCTTATCATCCAACTAGGAGGAGGGTCCTCACCTGCCACCGACTCCTGTAGAACTAGGCCTTCTGAACCTAATAGCTGTCTCATCCTTAGTCTATCTTGGAGGGTAGAAGTAACAACTAAGGATGAAAGATAGGTTCGCCACTGACTATCGTGCACCTCCAAATGCATCTCAGAGAACAAATTCATAAGCTTCCACTCACCACTGGACACCTGCACTACCTATATCTGAGTCTTCCTACTCAGTGCATCTGCTACTGCGTTACCCTTACCAGGTGTATAGGCAAGCTAAAAGTCGAAGGATTGAAGGTATTAAAACCACCTTCACTGTCTCAAATTCAATTCCCACTGGGTAAAGATGTATTTAAGACTTTTGTGGTATGTAAACACCACAAAGTGTTCTCCTAAGAGATAGTTTCTCCAATAGTGTAATGCATGAACAACTGCAGCCAACTCGAGATCATGCATCAGGTAATTCCTCACATGTGGCCTCAACTGCTGAGACCCGTATACAACTACTCGATCACCCTACATCAACACTACTCCCAACCCAATACCTGATGCATCACAGTAAACTGTATATCTCTTCTCTTGCTCTGGAAGTATCTGGACTGGTGCTGTTTTCAACCTTCCCTTTAGCTTCTAAAAGGCTATTTTGAAAGATTTTGACAAAATGAAATTCATACCCTTCTTAGTCAAACCCGTCAACGATGCTTCTAAGTGGGATAAGTCCTATATAAAGCACCTGTAGTAACCATCCACCCCCAAGAATCTCCATATTTCAAACATGTTCTTAGGCTGCTCCCAAGAAACTATTGCTCTCACTTTATCTAGGTCTACGAAAACTCCTACCTCTGAGATAATATGACCCAGGAAGTGAATCTGGTCCATCCAAAAGTGGCACTTTGAGAGCTTAGAATATAAATGATTCTCTCTCAGTGTACTCAGTACGATCTCAATATGGGTGGCATGGTTGTGTCGAGTGTGAGAGTACACCAAGATATCATCCATGGAGACTACCACAAAAGAATCCAGATATGGGTGGAACACACGATTCATCAAAGACATGAAAACTACAGGTGCGTTTGTGATTCCAAACGACATGACCAAGTACTCGTATAGACCATATCTGCTCCAAAAGGCTGTAAGCGGTATGTTCGATAGTCTAATGTGCAACTAATGATATCCGGATCTCAAGTCAATCTTTGAGAACACTCATTATCCTCGAAGTTGATCGAAAAGATCATCAATCCTTGGTAAGGGATATCGGTTCTTAACCATAAACTGGTTCAGTTTCCAATAATCCACGTAGAGTCTGAGGGTACCATTCCCCTTCTTAGCGAAAAGGACAGGCGAACCCTTGGGAGAAATACTAGGTCAGATAAAACCCTTGGTTTGTAACTCCTCTAACTGCCTCTTGAGATCCTGCAATTCTGGCGTAGCCATCCTATAAGGAGGAATAGACACTGGTACTTCTCCTGGAACAAGCTCAATAGATAATTACACCTCTCGCTCTGGAGGTAGACCTGAAAAGTCATCCGGGAAGACATCCCTGAAACAAATAACCACCGGAGGGAAAACCTTCTGACAAGTTCCCTGGTCATCCAGATATAAGCTCGCAATTTGGGCTGTCACTACACCTCACCCATGATGCTCGGGTCCTGCTCGGCTCTCCTGGACATCCCATTCACCCTTGTATAGAAACTCTCCACCCTCTGGTGACGTGAAACTCACTCTGAGACAATAGCAATATACAAAGGCTCGAAAGGGTACCAAATAGTCCATCCTGAGAATGAAATCATAGGCTTTCATCTCTAAGACAAAGAGGTCCCATGGAAAGTGACACCCACCAACCTCTAGGGGGAACTCCTTGAACTGACGCGCACCTACCGTTCTAATTCCCAATGGAGTGTCTAGGATCATGATATTCGAAGAATAAGAAACACAGAGCCCAAGGTTCTCCACAATGGGAACAAATATAAAGCTATGTGTAGAACCAGTATCTAAAAGTACAGAAGTTAAAATAGAAGAAACTATAATATTACCTCTGAAAGTGGAAGGTCCAAGATCCGTCTCCTGTTGGGTCTGTTGCACTTCATATGTCTGCCTAGTGCCATGGCCCTGCGACCCAACCTAGCTACCCTGAGCTGACTCACCCTGCTATCTCTGAGATCCTGGTGTTTGGATACCATGACCATGACCACCACCTTGGCCCGAATGTCCTAACCTATTCCAATTCCTTGACTGGTAAGAAGCTGCTGGCCCTGCTCCTGCACGTGGAGTCTGCACAGAACCCCTCTCACTAGTCACTGGTGGAAATACCTTTAAAAAACACTGAAGATGAACCCTCTTGATGCAAGCTTTACACTCCACTGGGTCATGTGGACACTGAGGTCTCTTGTTCCCCTCTTTACAACACTGGTAGCACATTACCTGACCACATGAAGAATTTTTCTGGCTAGAATTGCCACTATGAGAGAAATCCATATGTATCTTCCTCTTGCTGGTAGAAATAGTACCAGAGACTGGTGCCGAACCGCCCTGGTCCACACCACTAGGTTCTAGTAGGTTCTGCTCAGTAATCAACACCTGGTTCAAAATAGCATGCACTGTAGGAAACCTAAAAACATTCACCAGCGCTCGAATATCATATCGAAGACCATCCTCAAAGCGTCTAGCCCTCAATGTCTCATCTCCCACTAAAACAGGTGAAAAACTCTATAGCTCGATGAAGTGGGCAAAATAGTCCATCACTAACATGGCACCCTGCTACAGATTCATGAACTCTCGAGCTCGATCTTCCCTTAGAATCTCTAGAAAGAACAATTCATAAAAGACTGCATAAAAATATTTCTATGCCATGTCTTGGTGATGCTCAGACTGGGTGGTAACATCTCACCATCTCTTGGTGGAATCACGCAACATGTAAGTAGTGAGCTCGACCCTCCTCCTAGGAGGCATCTCCAGATGCTCGAAGATCGTTTGCATAGAACCCAGCCATTACTTTATATCCTGTGGTCTGCCATCCCCTGAAAACGTAGGTGGATGCTGCTGCTGGAATATATGTGTCAGCTCTACCATAGATGTGGAAACCCATGGTGCTCCCTGGAAGGTCTGCATGAACCTTATAAAGCCTTCACGGAACTACGCATCCACGCCTGCATCTAGTATAACGGTTGGTGCCGCATCTGGCACTGCTGGAGGATCCATCGGTAGCCCATGGACTACCATATCTGGAGTATAATCGTTGCCACTCTCTCGGCGAACAACTCATGGTCATCTCGGCGGCATAAATCTACAAGGTCAATCACATGCCTTATTTTAATTACTTTCGAGGTTTCTTTTGTCCGGTTAAGAGTGCCAACAAAAAGGGGAAAGATCCACAATAACTGGAAAAAGAGACTACACGGTGTGTATAAGGTCTACACGATATGTACACTTAAGCCCTTACATGGTTGTGTTCTGATGCCGACCTGGGTGTGTATCAACCCTAGGTACACGACATGTTATACCCGCACACGACGTGTACACCACCTGGTTTCCCCAGCCACATGGCCAAGTCCACTCAGTATTTCAGCGGTCAAGACTACACGGCGTGTCCCATAGGTACATGACGTGTACTAGAAAGGTAACACTGACTCGTGTTGTTAGTTACACAGACAGATTCCAAGATTACACTACACGACGTGTTTATAACTAACATAGCATATATCACCTAAGGTTTCTCCATCGGTGTTTTTAGCCACATGGGCGGACACAAGGTCAACCCTACACGGCGTGTAAAACCAGTACACGACGTGTTCCCACAAGAACTTCCCTATTCCGTGTCTCTTCCCACACAGCCTATGACACGGTTAGAGAATACACGACATGTACATAAGGTACACAACATGTACTTAAGAAAAATAGTTTCTTCCCGAACAGAAGAACACATGGCATGTAGTCAAAACTACACGACATGTATTCTGGGTTTTTCCAAATAGTAAGCCTCAGAAACTACTCTGGAGCCCAGAAAACACTGAAACGAACACCAAAGTTCCAAATTACGATATGTGAGGGCCCATACTCCCTGCAAATCAAAGCTTGGAATCCTATATATGTTATAAACAAGGTAAAAAAAGTCAATGATCCCCCAAATTCCAGTCAATGAGGGCCCATAACACCTCCGGAACCAAAGTTTGGTGTTCATTCAAACAAAAACTCATACAAACAAAACCCTATCAAACATCATGTATTTTTATCAAGGAAACTATCACAACAACATGTTTTTTATATCACAACATCTATCACAACAACATTCAATGTCTAATGCACCTACATGGCATGGAAACTATGCATGAAATTTGATTCTAACATGTTCCTAAATGATGCATGAGATCGAATACCCTCATATCATCGGGTTGTGACTAAATAGAACCCAAGTATATAAAAATATAAACATCACACCACAATTGCATCACCCAACGGTGAAATCTAATCATTTTTAATAATCATAAATATAAAATCAAAATTTAATTCAAGGTAATCCGGCCTTTACCTGTACACGAGTTAGCTACTTCCGGGCACATTTTATTACCGAATCCCTCAACAATCTATCTCTTTTCGTTGTCTCCAAATAATAAAATAACCCAGAGAAAATAAACCCTCTGATACCACTTTGTAACCTCCTGGATCCGGGTTCCACACAACGGGTGCCATGAACCCGGTTGGTCACATGACCTCAAGTGCATTTCCCCAAACTCCAGAGGCTGTCGACTAGCAGCGAGGGCCTAGGACTGATAGCGGAGAAAATATGCCCTCATTTTTCAAAGTGTAGCACAACGGAAAAAAAATTTAAACATAAAAAATCGGAAGCAGTAAAAAATAGAGACTTAAAATGGACAATGAAACTGAAGTAAAAGATAACCAATAGTCATATATATGATGATGCAATATGTCTCTAATTTTAAGAAAGAATTCAAAACAAGATACACTGCAATCTAATACAATAAAGCACAACGTAAAAAGTACAACAAAACAAAACCAAAGCTGTGCAATAGTAATGCAGCAGCATCACAAGCCTAAGCTCAGTCCCATGCTCTCCTACTACTCTACAACAATCATGTACCTGTGTAGGGACTCTTTAACTTATAGACACCTGCAACAATATAATCTATTTGGGCCCAACACATGACCCAAACAGGGTGTGAGAAATAAATCCCAGTTGGCAACCACCAAAGGCCTATGTCCAATTGTCAGTGAAAATGTGAAACAACAGTGTGCAATAATGAAATGTAGTAAACTAGGAAGTACTCAAAAGTAACCATTCCTACCAGTTACATTGCCATTTTAATAATTATTTAACAATTAAATATAATTGAACTCTGAGTTCTCCGAGACTCAGACTCGACCGACAATTTCCTATACCAGTGCCACAGTAGAAACCAAAACATGCTATGTAACAAGTAAAAGATAATAATAATACCAAGCCTGTGCTTTAGCTTGGAAGGTACAACATAAGAAATCACCATAGTGAATATTCAAAGTAAACATTGTCCTCAGACATGAAAGTACTTACCCTTAGGCAATCATAAATGAAACCCTCAGGTGACTGCCCTCAGGCATAACGAATATTGCCCTCAAGAATATGAGATATCTCCCTCAAGCACTGAAGCTACTACCCATAGGCATAAGAAACATTTCCCTCAGGCTAAAAAAAACAGTGCCCTCAGGCTAAACAAAACGCTGCCCTCAGGCTAAACAAAACACTTCCCTCATGCATTCCATAGGAAAATCAAGTAACTGGGCCAAGCCTAATGTATAAGAAAGAAATTTATATATGTTTCCTCTTAAGAAAACTCAAAACATGCTATAATCATGGCATACCCACGGGTACCCTGGCCAAATGGCTAAACAAGGGAAACACATCCTCAGTGTGGCCCTAGATCAAAGCAACGATCACAAACAGTAGTTTATACTTATTCATTTGATTACCTATGCAATTCTAGGTATTTCAACAATAAAAGTCTCATCCATATGACACCTCGAACATGGGTTCATGGCACAACAGTACACAAAATCAACTTGATAGTTGAAATTAAACACAAGAACACCTACCTCGATCTCCTATGATCGATATACGTGGAAGGCGCCTCCAAAAACAACCAAGAATGACATAGATATGAGATAAAAGATTACCCGTTCAAACCTAAATAACTTCCCTTAAGGAAATAATTGGAAGGAAATATTCAAGAAGCGGGAAGACCTTACCCGCGCAGTTTAAACAAGATCGACGATGGAAGACCATCCCTCTTGCACTCGCTTGAGGTCACCACCTTTAATGTGGTCCACCAATGTTCTCCTTCATGTCACCACTAGATGACCACCATTGTTCATCACAACCTTTCTACAACACTGTAATCCACCCATCTGCAATCTCCATAGAAATAAACTACAACTGGGAGTTGATCCCCAACTGCATGATGTAGGGGGCTACTTACATGTGTTGATAAAGTCTTACTTTCAACCGATGATAAAATTTTTTTATCTCAAAATCAACTATGACAATGTCCCTCGTTTCTATTTTAATTGAAAGTAAATTTTTTATGATTTATTGAATTGAAATAGGTCTTCTGTTTGTGCATTTTTCTATGCTCAAGGAAATGATGAAAAATCATGTTTCAAAATGATGAAGTAGCTGAAATACACTGATCGAAATGGAATGAAAAATAATGGATAGTTAAAACCCAGGGAGGGAGGTTTGGAACATTGTGACCCCTATCCAAATCCCATTGCTCAAGATGGATTAGAATGTGATTTACAAGAACAAAACATGGTAAAAGGTTTGGCAAATGGCTGTGATTTGGGTTTTCATGGATTGAACTCAGCTGGGTAGAATGTTCTTTCTATGATAGCTGTAAATGGTTTTGATGATACAACAAGTTGTTATGGGCCGAACCTACTAAACAATACCCCTCATCAGAAGGATGATTCTCATTATCTAACTAATCTAGGGATGTATATTTGCCCTACTGTTGTTAGAGATCTGTAAATAGAGTTGAGTGGACATCATGCCACCAAATCATGGGTAATGATAGTGGAAGAGGTGATGGATAATGAGGCTAAATCATCAGATTAATCAGTGGTGAAAGAGATCACCGACCATTAGATCCTATATGAGCATTTGATTGCTTTAAGATCTAGTAAAGGTAATAAATTAGATACAGAGGCTCCTTCATGAGCAAAGTTTATTTTTTTTAAAAATTTGAATTTGGGTGACACACCTTTAGAGAAAGGACTTCAAAAAGAGTTTGTGTTTAAGGGGGAAGGTTTAGATGGTCTTGAAAGCAAGGGATGTATAAAATTAGTAGGTTCTCATCTTGATGACCAGGTTTATGATTCTAATTTTTTGAAACTCAAAGGAATTCAATCAACTGATACTTCCATTAGCAATTAATAGGTCCATAGGGATTTTGTTCTAGAAGGTAAGAAAAATCCTTCATCTAAGGTGGATTCAGTAGATGAAGAGGGATTCCAAATGGTTCCTTTTAGGAAGTCCATACTTCATTTTTCTAATCATGGTTAGGTCTCTTATTTTGACACTACAAGTGACATGGTCTTGGCCCCTATTATGCTTCCTATCAAGATGGAAACTCCTTTATGAATCCACACATGTAGGAAAGTTGATGCTTTCCTGAAATATTCCTTAGATAACCTTACTATTAATTATGAGTAGGGATTGGGTAATGTAAGCAAGGTGCAAGTGAAAACTTCTAACCTAGTTGGAGTGATTGATACACTCAATGAAGATAAAGATCAATCTTAGAAAGTAGTGGTCCACTTTTGATCCCTGGAGAAAGGAGATGTGTGGATGGTTTATACTAATGAAGTGAAAAAAGGTATAGATCAGATAAATATGGTTTAGGCTTCCTTAGAGATGATCAATGAAGATACACTACTCAATGACCCATCAAATATGGTGTTGGTTCAATTAGATACTAGGAGAACAGATTCAGTCAATAATGACATTGACGGTCTCTTGAAACAAGTGAAGACTTTGAGGAGAGGCTAGAATCCAAGAAGTCAATACCATGGGTATAGAAGTTTTAACTGGAATTCTATGCATGATTAAGAGTGGCATATTGGAGCTAAGTTTAGAGAAAAGGTAGATATTTGACTATTTTTTAGTTTCTCTTTTTGGGCTGTGTTGTCAGATTTGACCCCTTCTCTTTCCTTATCTATTTTTCTATCCTATAATAAAGGGGAATTATCCCGAAAATTTCAAAAAAATAGAAATTATTAATTAATTATTATTAAACCATTATTAATTAATTAAACAATTTTTTCTAATTTGTAATTACTAATTATTACTTTTGCGATAACAAAGTTTTTATTATTTAGGGTTAAATATAGTTATTATAAAAGGAAAACTAAGCCATAAATGGAAAAAAATTTATATTTTCAACCATAAACCAATCACATGGCAAAGAATTTTATTTTTACCAATTTTAATTCATTTAATAAAATATTATTTTTTATAAAATATCATTAATGTCAAATTTGGAACTATACATTTAATTTGTCTTTAGAAACACCAAGACAAAGATTGAATTTGAATATAATCCTATAAATCTTCCCTAATAAGTTATTTTTATCTAGAAAATTCACATAACACAATAATTATTTCAAGGTATATCACATTTATTATTTTTTAAATCATTTAATTTATTTTTCTATTAATTTAATAAATACTATGTTAGAATTGCATATGCATTTAAGTTAATTATTTATTCACTAAAAATAAAAAATACATTACCTTGATAAAAATAAATAATTTGTCTTTAAAATTACTATTTTTAATTAAAAATACATTCTTTTTAATCCTATGTCAAATATTTAAAGATAATAAAACAAAGAGAATGACATTTTTGACTTTTTTTACACAAAATATTATAAAGGTCAAAATCATGGAGAAATAGAAACAAAATGTTATATATTTGAACATTGAATCATTATGTGTGAAATATACTCATCCAAAAAAAATTAAGACACGTATTATAGTAATTTTTTAGTTCATATATCATTATTTTTTACCCTTAATTAACTAATTTTAACTCTATCATGGGGAAAATTATTCGTTACGATTACTATTCATATTGAAAAAATAAAAGGCAATTATTTACTAAATATGGACCTCATAATTAAAAATATGGAATCCATTTTTTAATATTAAATCCATAGTAGTGTAAGAATCTAATTTAAAATTAAAACCAAAAAATGTGATGAAAAACAGTCTTTCAGAAAAAATGTATTTTTAATTATAATTTTTTTTCAATACTAAATTCAATTATAAAATTAATTATAATGACTATAATTAGATTATATTTAATAAAAATGAACTAATTAAATTTTAAAGCTAATATATAGTAGAATTTTACTTTGTTAATACTTTAATAAAATATAGTTTTAAATAAAAATCAATATTTTTTACTATTCATTGAAAAAATCAATATTTTCTAAAAAATACCAAAAAATATTTCTAAGATAATTTTGACATGATTATTTAAAAAATGATATATTTTTTTATAAAATTAATATTATAAAATTCCCAAAAATTAATTTCCTCACAAAAAAGTAATAAAAACCATTTTCTAAATAAAATGTATTTTTTAAAGAATAAAATGACTGCACTAAAAATTGAGTGATTATTTATTAGAAGTTTATCAATAAATTTATATTGATTATATTTATATATTTTTAATAAATTAGTTAATTCTATTTAAACCCTCCAATTTAATGGTTATGTTATGGAAATCATATTTAAATAATAATATTTCATGGTTCGTTTAGGCTCACTCTCGTGTTCCGTATACATTATCAAACATTGTTTTAAAAAAAATTTTGGGGTTCTAAATTCTCACCCTTCTAATAAATTGTTTCTTCATAATGAAAAATTAAACTTGGTGATCAAAGGTTTGATATTTGAAAATACTTTTATTTAAATCTCACACCATAAAATGGTTAATAAAACATACACTTGAAAAAAGAGAAAAGGGAAGTACAAAGGTCATCTATAATTATACACACTAGGTTTAAAAATAAAAGAAAATTAGTGTGAAGTGAAAATATGGATGTGGAATAAAATCAATGTACAAATATCATTGATCATAAGAATGTTAATGATAATTATAAAGTTAATGACCACAAAACCATAAACCAAAGTGTTGAGAAAAATACCATCAATTCATCAAAAATGATGGTAATAGAATAATTTTTTTGTTTCAAGATCCATTTTCTAGAGTTGATAAATTAATTTTCTATCTAGAGTAAAAAATATGGAAATATACTTACTTTAAATGTATAATTTCATCCTTCAATCAATTTCTATCACAAAATAATATTTTCTCAAAACAATGAGTATTTATGATGATTTTTTTCATGCCCACAACACTAAAATAAAATTTTAATGGATGAGAAAATCCAAAAAAGATTAATAAGCTATTCCTACCACCTTTAAACATTAACCAAAATGGTTATGCCGAGGCAATATAATATCTGAAATGAATAATATATTTTACTTCAAAATTTCTACAATATCATCAAAGGCTCAACTTAGTCCATTCCATAAACATATATCCCAAATTACGTCAATAACCTCAATATTAAATTTTTTTTAAACCTCAATGGTGATCTCATAACTTTCTAATTAAATCCCAAAAATTTAATTTTTTTCTCACCAAATAATCATTTATGTTAAACCTAATGGTTATATATAGTTGAACCTAATAAAATATCTCCCAAAATATCATTAATAACCTAAAAATACCAAAATTGAAAATGATTTGATCCTATAACATGATTCCAAAAATTAAATTATTTTTTATCTATAAAATTGTTTATGTAAAAAAATTTCATACTAACTAGGAAATTACGTAGGCTAGTGGTAGGCGATGCACCCTTGTCACCCTTCAGTTATGGGTTCAAACCCCATGGCCTTTACGGATGCAAAAAGTTGTCACCTGGTCTACGATTTTCCCTTTTATAAAATTATATTAATATAATTCCTATAATATTCCCTAAAATACGATGAACATCCTCAAAAATAAAAATAATCATTAAATCACTTTTTAACCACTATGGTCTTCTATACAACATTTTTTTATAAAATAAAATAATATTAATTTACTATTATTACCTTAACATCAAAGATAAGATAAAATTTAATGGTTACCAATACCATTAAACTTATGTCTACAAAATGTAGTGGCATTATTCCTTAAATATTTTTTTACTAAAACCCATAATAAAGCCAAGGGTTATATTACCATAAATGTTTCCCAAAATACTCTTAATCATATTATACTTCTATAACTTAAAACCTCAAAAGTGATATCTATTACTTTAAACTTATGATCAACCTTAGACTTTTCAACCACAGAAACTTTAGGTTTATCCCATATCACTATAGAATATCATAGGCTTCTAATGATTTTATTCTCTTATTCATCATAATAGTTTATAAGGAAATTCTGAATTAACCCAAGAATATCCCCCAGTAGTTTCAAACTAGGTGCGTAGTAAGGGAACACTCACTGTGCATCAGAATTATGGGAGAGATATACTAAAACAACTATTTTTAGGATTATTACCCCTAGATGCATCTATTCTAAAACCATGTCCACTTTTAGTATCCATACATTGATGTATTTCTAGGAAAACAACATAATCTGTTCCATACTAAAACTTTAGGATGTTATCCTATACTTAGACTTAGCCTCAGGGATTTTACCAAAATTATCTAACCATAATCTCCAAATAGTAACTAAACCCTACAATGATACCAAATAGAGTAACCCTGACTTTCTATATATAGATATCACATCTTATTAGACAATTATTCATTCAAGAACGTTATGATCTATTTCAGGATCTTAAAGGTTTAGTATCTTTAGAAACCTGGATACATAAAAAAATAGTTTATAATTTTTTTACATCATGTCCCACTTGGTTCTTCATAACTACCACCCTTCTTAGACACATCATACTTAAAAATTTATTTCATATCCCGGGAAAAGGAAAACATAATAAAGGGTGAGCTCAGATTTTCAGTATGGTAATAAATATGACAGGGAAGCATAACATGTGAGTCAAAGGTATGACATGATTTAATAAAATAGAAGGCTCATGAATAATCCCAAAGGGTCATAACATAAAGAACATAGTATCACAAGATCATGTAAACATTAGAAACATGGAATTAATACAAAACAAATCATAAGCATAAGTCAAGGTTAACTTTCAAGACAACATCACATGGTGGACATAGTCCCATAGTGGATTAGGTTTACTCCCTAATCTCGTACATAATGTTTCACAAGACTAAAACATTATCCAATGCATCATAGCACTATATGGGTGCACCCATCATAACATGTTCATGATTACGTGTGCCATAAAAATAAATCAATCATAAGGTGTAAACATAATAATTACCCATGGAAATAAATGTGTTTCATAATCTTTCCTCATATCACAATCAAAAGAGATTTCATAAAGAAGAAATTTGAGAAATGAAATTAAGGTATATATTACCCTATCAAATGAAAGGGAGAATAAGTTGGGTATATATGTATGAGAAATATATACATAATTTATAAGTAATCCATAACATCAAAGGTTGTTATCATTGATGAATATAATTATATAAAAATATTAAATACATTCTTAAGGAAAATACCCTTTTCATTTGGAAATTACTTTGAAATATAAAAATTTATAAAATATTATTATTTTTTTCTTTGAAAATAAATTTGGAAACTTGTAAAAGAAGAATCAAAGCATTGAGTGGACATGACAGTGGGAGATTTCGTTCATACTGTATACATTAAAACAAATATTCATTCCATATTTTCAGTAAAAAAAATAAAAGTACCTCATTCAGAAAATTATAAGAAGATTCATTTTAAACCATTTTCTAATAAGTTATAAATGGGTAAAAATGAATTTAAATAATCATAGTATAATAGTAAAAACATTCTTGAAATAATTTTTAGTAAACCAGGATTGGAAAGAAAAAGAATTTTAGGCTTAAGAGAGAAATAATGTAACGTCTCCTGGACTGACACTCTCTCACACAACCAAAATGGGTTGGTTATGTGACCTAAAGTGCACATCCCTATATTCCATAGGTTTTTTAACAGTACCAGGGGTGTGATGAATATTGTGGATAGACTATACCCCCTGTTTTAGAGTCACAATACAGTAGAAAATACATAAATATCAGAGTGTGGAAATAATGGAAACCATAAAACACAATGAATAAACCAAACAATAAATGATAACTGAATAATATAATAAATAATAAAGGAATAATTTAATGACAATATGAATGAAAATAAATGACATGATGATTGTCATAAAAATAAAATAACAACAAACCCAAATAAAGACTCCAATGACCCTGGTCTCGAACCCCATGTCGGTCCTGTCTCTACGCTCCAATCCATCTAGAAAGAAACAATCAACTAAAAGGTCATTTTCCATTTTCCAAACATATATCCATGTAAGATACTCTATTACAAAATGATATCCCAAGTAAGATGTGAGTAAAACTCAACTGGTTGACACCATCATGTATAAACAAACCATTCTGATAATAAGTTCATGGAATAATGTGATAAAATGGTGTATAAATTAATTTAATAGTTAATATAATACATTAATAAACCTAATTTGGCACCCTAATGGAATGAATTTGAAAATGTAGAACAACCATGCCAACAAAAACCATGAAACCAAACAACCATATTTGGCACCATTCTAGAATGCCTCTGAGCATGTAGCACAACCATGAAAACCACAACTGTATACACAAGGTAAAACATATCAGTGGGCCAAATCCAATAGATAATAATCTCAGTATGTGTGAGGGCCTATCCCAGTATATAATCATTTAAACATGTGGTTGGGCCTAGCTCAGTATATAAGCATCAAAACTTTTATCATGGCCTAGTCTGGTATATAAGCAATGAAACATGTGTGAGGGCCTAGCCTGGTATATAATAATTGAAACATGTGTCAAGGCCTAGCTCGGTATATAAGAATTGAAACATTTTCCAGGTATTATCCTGGTATATAAGCATCTCAACATGTGTTATAAGTTCATATCAAAATAGAAATAATATCAAAAAATAAAAACATAAGACCAAAAGGTTAATTCTGCTAATTACCATTTTTCTTTTAATTTACCCATTTGTTCAATAAATAAAATAATTAATTTTCCAAGGTGAATCTATAATAAGAAATTAATTGAAACGCATGTCATGGTAAAATCATATGTAATCCATTTCCAATTCATTATTTTCAAACGAAACCACAAGCTAGGTCACATATCAATAGACCCAAATGTATCTAAGGAATGATCCAATTACATGATTATAATTTCCAATTAATCCATTAATTAATGCACATAAGTGAAATTTTTTGTATTTCAATCACTTTATTAATTGAAATTATACCATAGAGTTAAGTTTTAGACCCAAAAACTTTTTGAGACGATCAACGAAATGATTCTAAGGGAAAACACCAATAAGGATGAAGGTGCAGAAGATATCAAGAACCTAGATCAAACTAGGTGAAGGTCAAAACCCAAATTAAACCTACGGTCAAAATATTACACCAAAAAGATGGATAATAGTGAAAGAGAGTGGAAAACCTAAGAGAAACACATCGCTATGAATCAGATGTGGAAACAGAACATTTGAAATGGAGGGAAGGGACCCCAAATCACCTGGATCACCTTAGGGTTTGAGAGGAGGAAGGGATTCACTAAAAAAATGAGGAGGATCAAATTCACGATAACCTTAAAACCATTGGTACTAGGGAATAATTGATGTGAAACCTTTTCACATCGCATTTTTCTCAATTAACGAGGTATGCCAAAAAAAATCCATCATCTTTGGTTAATATTTAACATTGCTCAAACATTACACGACCTGTAATGCAGATTCATGACATGTATTTATTTCAAATCATGAATCACTTCACTATATGAAACTATTCATGAGAAGTGTCTGGCAATGTTTACACATAATGTAATACATTTACATGGTGTGTAAATGTTCTTTAGAAAATTTTTAGCCCAGTTTCTACATAAGGATTTGAACCACCTCCAATTCCTTCCAAACCTTGGAATAATTTTGTAAACCCTTTTAAAACATTCATAACCAGACTCCATTAATTCAAATAAACATGCTTCCCAGAAATAGACAGAACCTCGGGCTCCCCCATTCCACGCGACTGGAGCCCAAAACCAAAGCAGAGAAGTGGGATTCTCTTTACCCTACTGTCCAAATCATTCCATCTTCAAAGTTTCTTAGATTCTCATTTTTAATCTATAAGTTATACTTTCATTTTAATGTTATGTATCTTCTATTTTGATTTTATGTCTTCTATTTTGATTTTCTGTTTTCAATTGGGTGAAGAGGTGAATTGGGATTCTGTTTACCCTACTGCAAAAATCCTTCATTCCAACCCATCTTCAAAATTTCTTAGTTCTACATTTCCTATAAGTGATACTTTTATTTTAATTATCTACATCTACTGTTTTGGTTTTTTCTTTATATTTGGGTGTTTATGAATTTTTTTTTCTGTTTGATTTGGGTGCGTGTGTTGAGCTTTGATAGTGGCACACATATAGTGATTATAGTATGAGTTTGGTCTATTGGGATAAGTAGTAAAGTGAATCAAATTTGATTCAAAATTAATTGTGTGTTAATATCATCCATAAATTTTCAGTTTTTAGAAGGCTTGGTATTTCTGGGAATTTTGTGTTAATATCATTCATATTACACATGATTCACATCATGGTAAGAATGTGTGATGATGTTGTTGAAATTAGAGAGAAAACTCATACACTCTAGGTTGTTTATAGTGGCATGGTTAGTCATGAGTGATAATTTTCTTAGTTTTTAGTTTCGATTTTGATGTGGGATGAGACTAATTTCTATTCTCATATTCCAGCCGAATTTCTATTCCAGCCCAATTTATGTTTCCGTTCTTTATTTACATTCCATGCATATTCCATCCCATATAGATTGCATTAGACAATTGTCTAATTTTTTGATGTGCCTTTCATGTTTCATTACCAAGAAATTTTTATTATATGTTATAAAATTCAATCACATGTTTAGTTTTAACATTCATTTTTACTTTATTATCTTGTTTTAATAATTTATATTAATATTCTTTTCATATATTCCATCATTGAGTGTTTTTACTTGTGCAATAGAATTCCAAGCTCATTTTACTTCATAGTGATTATTTAGATTTCAAAGTGTTTTATTTTTCATGTTAAATTTATTAAAAAGTTTTGGGGACTAATTAAAGTTATTAGATTCCAATTTCCATGATTCTATGCTTATTAAGAATTTAATGAAATATGATGGTTGTAATTAAATGAAATTCAATGTTCAATTTTTATCATGTATGGGTGATTAATAAATTGGAATGTGATGAACCATATAATTGAACCATTGTTGATGCACATTATATACCAAAAGGTTATTGAATAAAAGTTATTCTTGTTAATTTTGTTACATCATAGATAAAAATGGTTGTGGTTATATGAGAGATACCTCCGATGGTTCTTTGATCATTGTTTTATGGAGAATGAATGGTTTAGGTCCGGTATTAATAGTGGCTTCCAGTGAGACCATTTTAGTATAAGGGGAAACGAGATTATGATCTACAAGGGGGTGATTGAGTTGTTAGAGACCAAACATTGTTTGTTCCTTGTGTTCAAGAACCATAAATAGAGTGTTCCAATTAGGTGGTCATCAGTAAAGACGTAGGTAATATTTCCAAGTCCTGTTTCATGAAGTTGAATATGTGGTACTATAGTGGTTTTGGATTGTTTGAGGTACTCTTAGTGTATTATAAACCCTCATTTGTTCCATATTCATTTAAATTGATTTAATATCATTTTTTTCACACACACCATTATATCCTCTCAAACTATATTTAGAGTGTATTTTCATTCGTATGGTGTTACATATTTTATTAAATTTCCATACTAGCTTCTTTTATGTGTTCTAGGGTTTTAGACTAATGACAGGGCTGCATGATTATTGTGGGGGTATTCTTTTCATATAAATATACCTATACACCCTGACCCCCTTGGACAACCTGACCACCCCTACGGACAACCCACCCACTTGGACACCCCAACCCCCCTAGACATCCCCCCACCCCCTGGACACCTCCGACCCCCCGGACGGCCCCACCACCCCCTAGACACCCCGCACCCCCCTGGACACGCCACACCCCCCTTGGACAGTCCCGCCACTCCCATGATCCTCATCCTACTCCTCATCCTGATCTACTTGAAGAAGTTAAAGTATAAAACTCATATACTCCCAACAAGACACTTAAGGATTATGTATTCCTTGATCCACTTCCAATATCTTACTGGTCAATCCTTGAATATAGGCATTAGAAATTTTGTATCTTATTTTCTTATATACACTGTATTTTGTTGTATTTCTTAATATGATTCTCATATAGAGTAATGTGTCAGTTATGCTTTTTTATAGAGTAAACAATTGTCATTTACGTAAATATTTTTTTGATTAAACTTTAATATTATTGAATTGCTTTGAAATGACTTATTGCGTTTTTACAGAATGGATAGAAGTTGCATGTACGAAAATGATTGGATTTCAACCGATTTTCAAAATAATTTGAAAAGATTTCTAGATTTTTCATTTGACAAGGCTTCAGATAGTGGTCGCATACACTGCCCATGTTTTAATTGTGTTGGAAGACCTTGGTTGGGTCGTGAATCAGTTAGCTATCATATAACCAAATATGGTTTCCAAACAAACTATTATGTGTGGTATCACAATGGAGAGAAAATGGAATCTCAAAATGTTGATGATCCAAATGATAGGACTGAATTGGAGAGTTTGATATATGATCGGTTTCCATTTATTCGACATCATGAGAAGGAAAGGATTTCCAACCAACAAGATTTCGATACAAGCACACATGATGCGTCCAATGAAAATGATGATGTTGATAGGGTGAAAAAATTGAATGATGCTGCGACGAATCCAGTATATCGGCAATGTGATAAAATGAAAAAGTTGTAATTTTTAATCTGATTGTTTCATGGGAAAACTATGTATGGGATTTCAAATACTGCAATTGATTACATTCTTACCTTCTTGAAGGACTTACTTCTAGATGATGCAGATATTCCCTCAAACCACTATATGGCATGAAAGTTGGTTGATGAACTTGGATTCTCAAAAAAAAAATTCTTGCTTGCCCGAATGATTTCAGCTTATTTTGGGAGGAAACGGCTGAAAGAAATGATTGTATAAAAAGCGGAACCTCCCGATGGAAGCCAAAAGATGATGGAAAACCATCTCGTATGCCACAAAAAGTAATGTGGCACTTTCCATTGATCCCCAGATTACAGAAGCTTTTCATGTCTGATGAAATATCCGTAAAAATGCGATGGCATGACACCGAGAGAAAAAAGAATAATGAAGAGTTGGTTCACCCTGCAGATAGATTTGCATGGCAGAGATTTGATGCTCGATATCCTGAATTTGCAGCCGACGTGCGTAATGTGAGACTGGGTCTTTCATGTGACGGTTTTAATCCATTTGGGCAGATTCTTACTTCGCACAACACATGGCTGGTTTTCATACACATTTATAACCTTCCCCCTTGGTTGTGTATGAAAAAGCCTTACACTTTCTTGAGTATACTGATATCTGGCCCTTCTGATCTCGACAATGATATAGATGTATACATGCAACCTTTAATAAAAGAGTTGAAACTTCTTTGGGATGTGGGTGTGCCCACATACGATGCATGTTCGAAAGACATATTTCAGATGCGTGCTGCACTTATGTGGACTATCAATGATTTTCCTTCTTATGCAATGATGTCTGGATGCAGAACAAAAGGAAAATTGTCATGTCCTGTTTGTATGAAGAATACTCGATCGAGAATACTGAAATATCGTCATAGTTTTAGTTTTATGGGACATAGAAGATTCTTGCCAATGAACCATCCATATAGAAACAATCGTCGAAGATTTGACAATACCATGGAGAATGACGATCCACCTCAGCGTATGTCTGGAACTGATGTGCTTAATGAATTGAAAGATTTTAGTTATTCATTTGGAAAGAGTGTAATGAAATCTAGAAAGAGGAAAAATGTTTCCAATGATACCTATTACAATTGGAAGAAGAAGAGTATATTCTTTGAGTTGTCATATTGGTCAACCAACTTGTTACGTCATTGCTTAGACGTAATGCACATTGAAAAGAATATATGTGAAATGTTTCTTTCGATTCTTCTAAATGTCAAGGGGAAGACAAAATATGATTTACGATCTCGGCGCGACTTGGTAGATTGGGGGATCAGACCAGAATTGCATCCTGTCTGTATCAGTGAAAATAAATGGAAAGTTCTATGTGCTTCTTATGTGATGACTCCTGCTGAAAAAAATCAATTTATGGAAGTGCTAGAGACTATTAAAGTTCCTGATGGCTATTCAAGAAATATATCAAAACGGGTCAACAGAAAATAGTTGAAGTTGAAATCTTTGAAGACTCATGATTATCACGTCCTTTTTCATGAGTTGATTCCAATAGTAATCCATCATCTCTTGTCCAATAATGTTAGAGTCTCAGTTATTCGGTTGTGCTATTTGTTTAGAGATCTTTGTGCTAAGAGGTTTTCCAAATCCCTCGTGCAAAAACTGTTAGCAGAGACACCATTAATTTTGTGTGAGTTAGAGAAAATATTCCCTCCATAATTTTTTATATGGATGTTGCATCTGACTGTCCATCTTCTGACCAAAATACTTCTTGGAGGACCCGTTGCTTTCCGTTGGATGTATCCAATAGAAAGAAACATGTGCACATTGAAATCATATGTTCGGAATAGGAATTATCCCGAAGTTTCTATTGTGAACGGTTACTTGGCTCAAGAATGTATGGATTTCTGCTCAATGTATTTGTCTGATCATACTACGAGAATAAACAGACCAATGAGAAATGAAGAAGAATAGTATGGGCAAATTGAACCCAGTTATCCATCACTTCCTCAGACAGGAGGAATTCCAGGATCATATACATTGACAACATTAAGCCTTGAAGAGCGAGAGATGGCACATCGCACAGTGTTGTTCAATTGTGATTTGTTCGATGAGTATATCAAGTAAGTTAATTGTACATGTATCTGTTATCTTATCTCTTGTAATTTTAAATATTTGTTAAACTATTATTATTTTTATCTATAGGGAACATAAAGAATTGATATATAGAAAGCATCGTTCTTTATCTTTGAGAAAGAATGAGACTTTGCATAGCAAAGGGTTTTCTGCTTGGTTGAAATTGAAGGTAAAAATATTTCTGTAATAACTAAATAAAAATAATATTTAATTAAGTTTAATATTTGTTTATATTTCAGGTATCGAGTTTTCCTACAGACTCTGTTTCTGAGGAAATAAGAGATTTGTCTTTTGGTCCTAATACCATGGTTCATGCTTGTAAATCACTTGTGATCAATGGATACAAATTTATTATCACTGAACGAGCAAGAAACATGAGAACACAGCATAATGGTGTTATGATAACTTCCACAACAGACTGTTATGCCAGTTCATCGGACACTAGACCTCATTATGAAAATGTTGCTTATTATGGTGTCGTGGAGAAAATAATAATTTTGGATTATTACTCGCATGGTCGATTCACAATGATGAAATGTCAATGGTTTGATTCAATGACGAGGCAAGGCACCTTTATTGATGATTGTGGATTTCGAGTTATTGACATGACTCGCACTCTTGCCATCGATGAACCATATGTATTGGCATCAATGGTGAAACAAGTTTTTTATGTCAAAGATCATCGTCATCCTAAATTCGGTGTAATTATTGAAGTAAATCCCAGACATGTTTTTGATGATGGTGATAATGAAGTTGACACTATCCCTACTGCAATTGGAAGCAATCCATTTATTACTTATGATGACCCCAACAACTCAATTGTGAGAGTTGATTGTGAACCCGAAGTTGTGGTGGGAAATATATAGAATCATACAGTCGTGTTCTCACCTACATGTTTCACCTACATCAATCAGAGTGTGTATCCTAGTACATACCTTCATAACACCATAAATCTTTTGTTTCATTATGTTATTTTTATCATAATGGTTTTTCTATATTTTGTTTTTTGGGTTACACATTAGTTATATGTTTCTAATTACTTCCATATTTGTTTTCATTGTAGGAAATGACACCCATTGAAGAGAGGTGGTGGAAAAAGATGACAGATAATAATCGTCGCATGGTACAGATGGGTGTTCCTCCACTCATCCCTATTGTGAGTATTTTATTTCAAATATAAATATTTCAATAACTTATAATATCATGTGTTTACTTTTTTGTCAAACTTTTTTTCAGGATCCACCCCCTAGACGACAGATATCTGACGAGGAGCCTGATATTGCTCCCAGTAGAGAGGTTGGTGGTAGGAGGGAGGGTGGTGTTAGAGATGGACGATCATCTAGTGGTCCCAGTACTGAGGCCGGTGGTACGAGGGCTCGTGGGGCGAGAGTTAGACGACCCACTACCACAAACGTATCTTCTACGCCCTATTTTGATCCTGGCGTGTCTTCAGGGACATATGAGATATTTAGACCTCCGATTTTTACACTACCAGCTGGCCAGACGTCTATGCCATCATCTTTTGCTTCTGGTTCATTATCTCTGAGCTATTATATTCCACCTTCTTCGACTCCTGCTGCGACATAGTATGTGGCTGAGGAGCATACACTGAGAGACACTCCACCTGTACAGGATACTCCTTCAGCTTCTGCACCCATTGATCCGACTACCACATGTATATTTATATAACTCTATCAAATTTTTATACCAAAATTTATTTTTACTATAACTTGTATTGATATTATTTTTCTTTAATAACATATTCATCTACAGATAGGAGGCGGGGGAGGGGGAGTACTCGCTTGCGTGCGGTATGGAACTGCCAGACACAGTTGATGGTTGAATACAATGTTGATGGACAAATGATTGAGAAATATGGGCAGCAATGTCGGGGTTTTTTGGCGACGCTAGCCAAATACTCCGATATCATTCCGGTCAGCCCTCTCTCTTGGAGACATCTGCCACCCAAAGCCAAGGATAATGCGTGGGCACAAATACGGGTAAAAAATCTATTGGATTTAATGTAGTATATTTTTGTATTTAAATGAACTATTCAATTTGGTTTCATCTTCGGTTTAACTTCCCTGATGGCGAAGGTGCACGACCAGCACGTTTAAAAGAGCTAGGAGAGCTTTGGAGAGCTTATAAGCATGAGCTGTATGTTGGCTGGTGTGATAGAGTGGGCACGGAGTTAGAGACATTACCTATCGTGGATGACTGCCCGATAGAGCAATATCGCCAAATGATTACCCATTGGGCGACTACCAAATTTAAGGTATTAATCTCATTTGAGTTATTTAAATGAGAGTTTTTATATTTTTCATTAATATAATCTTATTAATTATTAATCATTATTTAGGAATCTTCTGAAAAAACAAAAAAAATATTGATTCAAAGCAATACCTCCACACTTTGGGGCGCACAACTTTGGAAGATCATGAGAGACAGCAGGTACGATATAGTTGTTTATAATTTTTCTTTAGGACTTTCCCTTTTTAGTGGATCCTACTTAAATTATGTGATTTATTGAATAATGAATATATGATTATAATTTCACTTTATATTGTTTCAATGTCATTACAGAAGCACAAAATGAATATTGAAGGATGTATCCCTCGAGCAAAATTGTTTTGCTCGAGTAGAAGAAAAAAAGATGGAACTGCGGTAAATGAACCAACCCAAGAGAATATTGTATGTTTTAATTTGTTTATTTAAAAGTTTAATATCTAATTTGAAATTTAATAATATATTAATATTTTTTACAGGCTTCTTTAGAGGCTCTTGATGCCCAGGATCCTGACAATTTTGGGCCACATGATCATTTATATCAGGTTTTGGGAGATGAGCACTCTGGTCGAGTACGCTGCCGACCTGGTAAGAATATAGTCCCGACGAGGTATTGGTCGTCTCCTGTTATCCATTCTAGTACCACCGAGTTGGAACAAGTCAAGTAGCATGCAAGACAGTCTGATAAAAGGGTCACAGAGTTGGAAGTATAAGTTCAAACAAGAGACAGAGAATTTATGAAACTGATGAAAGCATTATCTTTATCACTTCCACCAGAGGCTAGTGCGTCTTGTCAGACATTTATGTCGTCGATGGGTGCATCATCCAATGCACCAGGCGGCAGCTCTAGTGGCGATCGAGATGATGATGTTCCTAGTGATGACGAGGATGCTGAAGAGGAAGAGGGCGAGGATGAGGATGTGGACGAGGGCGAGGATGGGGCCGAGGGCGATGATGGGGCCGAGGGAAAGGATGATGCCGAGGATGAGGGTGAGGCCGACGATGAGCATGGGGACGATGACGAGGACGACGATGAGGACATAGATGACAAAGAGGATGAGGCTGATGATGATAGTGGTGATGGTGATGGTGATCAGAGTCAGATTTATCCATTACATTTTTGAATTATGTATAACTCTTTATTTTTGAACATGGTTTTCCACTTTGGGGTTTTCCTCTGCTTCATAGGGACGTTGCATTCGGATTCTATTTTTTTCACTTGATTCTTATTGTATGATTAGTCTACTACCTAGACCTTTAGTATTCCTTGGTACTGTGATACTCATTTTTCTATTTTTTTTACTTAGCTTTCTTAGTTATCCATGTATTTCATGTTTATGAATGTGGAAAATGATATGGAAAATGTGCTTTGAAGTAGTGGCTGACACCACTCAAAGTGTCTAACTTTTATTTGAAATGGACAGGATTTTAAGTGAAAACAACAACTGGCATACGGAAAACAGACCAAACGCATTCGGATTATATTTAAACTATAGTACAACGATCCATGGGTCATATGTGATGTGCACGAGTCAACCCCGCCTCAATCCGAGGGCCGGTGTGGCCGGTAACACTCAAAGTGTGTCACTTTTCTTTGAAATGGATGCGCTTTTAAGTAAAAAAACCACATACGGAAAATGGACCAAATGCATTCGGATTCTATTGATACTTTAGGACATGTATCCATGGGTCATATGTGACGTGTACGAGTCAACCCCGCCTCAATCCGAGGCGCGGTGTGGCCGGCACCACTCAAAGTGTCTAACTTTTATTTGAAATGGACATGATTTTAAGTGAAAACAACAACTGGCATACGGAAAACAGACCAAACGCATTCGGATTCTATTTAAACTATAGGAAAACGATCCATGGGTCATATGTGATGTGTAAGAGTCAACCCTGCCTCAATCCAAGGGCCGGTGTGGTCGGTACCACTCAAAGTGTCTTTCTTTTGTTTAAAATGGATGCGCTTTTAAGTAAAAAAACCACATACGGAAAATGGACCAAACACATTCAGATACTGTTGATACTTTAGGAAATGTATCCATGGGTCCTTTGTGGCGTGTAGGAGTCAACCCCGCCTCAATTCGAGGCGCGGCGTGGCCGGCACCACTCAAAGTGTCTTTCTTTTGTTTAAAATGGATGCGCTTTTAAGTAAAAAAAATGACATACGGAAAACCGACCAAACGCTTTAGTATTCTATTGAAACTTTAGGAAAATGATCCATGGGTCATTTGTGATGTGTACGAGTCAACCCCGCCTCAATCCGAGGCACGGTGTGGCCAGAACCACTCAAAGTGTGTCACTTTTCTTTGAAATGGACAACAGTTTAAGTTAAAACAACAACTGACATACGGAAAATAGACCAAAGGCATTCGGATACTGTTGATACTTTATGACATGTATCCATGGGTCATTTGTGATGTGTACGAGTCAACTCCGCCTCAATCCGAGGTGCGGTGTGGCCGGTACCACTCAAAGTGTCTAACTTTTCTTTGAAATGGACAACAGTTTAAGTTAAAACAACAACTGACATACAGAAAACCAACCAAACACATTCAGATTATGTTGAAACTGTAGTAAAACGATCCATGGGTCATATGTGACGTGTACGAGTCAACCCCGCCTCAATCTGGGGGCCGGTGTGGCCGGTACCACTCAAAGTGTCTTTATTTTGTTTAAAATGGATGCGCTTTTAAGTAAAAAAAACGACATACGGAAAATCGACCAAACACTTTCAGATTCTGTTGAAACTTTAGGAAAATGATTTATGGGTCATTTGTGACGTGTAAGAGTCAACCCCACCTCAATCCGAGGCTCGGTGTGGCCGACACCACTCAAAGTGTCTAACTTTTATTTGAAATGGACAAGATTTTAAGTGAAAACAATAACTGGCATACGGAAAACCGACCAAACGCATTCGGATTCTGTTGAAACTTTAGGAAAACGATCCATGGGTAAAATTTGACATGACCGAGTCAACGCCGCCTCAATTAGAATGCCGTTGTGGCCGGGACCACTCAACGTTTGTCACTTTTCTTTGAAATTGACAACGGTTTAAGTTAAAACAACTGGCATATGGAAAATGAACCAAAGGTATTTAGATACTATTGATACTTTAGGACATGTATCCATGGGTCATATGTGACGTGTACGAGTCAACCCCGCCTCAATCTGAGGGCCGGTGTGGCCGGGACCACTCAAAGTGTCTTTCTTTTGTTTAAAATGGATGCGCTTTTAAGTAAAAAAAAACCACATACGGAAAACTGACCAAACGCATTCGGATACTGTTGATACTTTAGGACATGAATCCATTGGTCATTTGTGACGTGTAAGAGTGAACCCCGCCTCAATCCGAGGTGTGGTGTGGCCGACACCACTCAAAGTGTCTAACTTTTATTTGAAATGAACATGATTTTAAGTGAAAACAACAACTGGCATACGGAAAACCGACCCAACGCATTCGAATTCTGTTGAAACTTTAGGACAACGATCCATGGGTCATATGTGACGTGTATGAGTCAACCTTGCCTCAATCTGAGGGCCGGTTTGGCCGGGACCACTCAAAGTGTCTTTCTTTTGTTTAAAATGGATGTGCTTTTAAGTAAAAAAAATGACATACGGAAAACCGACCAAACGCTTTCGGATTCTATTGAAACTTTAGGAAAATGATCCATGGGTCATTTGTGACATGTACGAGCCAACCCCGCCTCAATCTGAGGCGTGATGTGGCCAGAACCACTCAAAGTGTGTCACTTTTCTTTGAAATGGACAACAGTTTAAGTTAAAACAACAACTGACATACGGAAAATAGACCAAAGGCATTCAGATACTATTGATACATTACGACATGTATCCATGGGTCATTTGTGACATGTACTAGTCAACTCCGCCTCAATCCGAGGCGCGGTGTGGACGACACCACTCAAAGTCTCTCTTTTATTTCAAAAGGAAATCATTTTAAGTGAATACAACTGAAATTTACACTCATCAACGATAGTCGCAAACTCTTTTTCATGAGTTGGGTAGTTTCACTCATGGGGTCATAAGTGAAGAGACTCCTAAGAAAATATATTTTCACCATATATTATAAACAATACAAGTTCAATGAAAAAATCATCACAAATCATTACATACCCAAACCTAGTATCACAAAAAATGGGATTTGAGTCAATTTGAATGTCTTATTCAACTCTAATAGATATTTATCAAACTATTCTGCCTATTAGAATTTGATGGGTGAGGTGAATTACCACCAGATGATTGTTGTCATATGTGTTTTTTGGGCTATTTTAGGTTTTTTTATACTGTTTGAAGTCTGTATGTGGCTTTTGTGATATTTTTTATGCAGGTGTATAGTGGAGGGCATACTGGAGGGCTGTTGTGCACTGTTTTTTTTATGCAGGTGTATGGTAGGGCTTCTGGAGGGCTTCTGGGGGCTGCAGTGCAGCAGCTCTGGGAAACTCTTTACCAACGGTTCAGAACCGTTGGTAAAGCCTTTTCCAGAATTCTCGAAAAACTTATACCAACAGTTCTGAACCGTTGGTAAAGCTTTTTCCAGAATTCTGAAAAAACTTATACCAACGGTTCTGAACCGTTGGTAAATCTTTTTCCAGAATTCTCAAAAACCTTATACCAACAGTTCTAAACCATTGGTAAAGTGTTTCCCAGAATTCTCAAACACCTATACCAATGGTTTAAATGAAACCGTTGGTATAGGGCTTTCCTCACGGCTAACTGTCCAACGGTTTGGAAAACCGTTGGTATACCCTATACCAACGGTTTTCCAGCCTATACCAACGGTTATAAACTGTTGGTATAGCCTACTTTTCCAGTAGTGTAACATGGTACCCTGCTACAGATTCATGAACTCTCGAGCACGATCTTCCCTTAGCATCTCTAGAAATAAAAATTCATAAAAGACTGCATAAAAATATTTCCATGCCATGTCTTGGTGATGCTCAGACTAGGTGGTAACATCCCACCATCTCTTGGTGGAATCACGCAACATGTAAGTAGTGAGATCGACCCTCCTCCTAGGAGGAATCTCCAGACTCTCAAAGATCGTTTTCATAGAACCCAGCCATGACTTCATTGCCTGTGGTCCTCCATCCCCTGAAAAAGTAGGTGGATGCTGCTTCTGGAATATATGTGTCAGCTCTACCATAGATGTGGCAACCGATGGTGCTCCCTGGAAGGTCTGCATGAACCTTATAAAGCCTTCACGGAACTACGAATCCGCGCCTGCATATAGTATAATAGTTGGCGCCGCATCTGGAACTGCTGGAGGATCCATCGGTAGCCCATGGACTACCATCTCTGGAGTATAATCGTTGCCACTCTCTCGGCGAACAACTCATGGTCATCTCGGCGGCATAACTCTACAAGGTCAAACACATGCCTTATTTTAATTACTTTCAAGGTTTTTTTGTCCGGTTAAGAGTGCCAACGAAAAGGGGAAAGATCCACAAGAACTGGAAAAAGAGACTACACAGCGTGTATAAGGTCTACACGATACGTACCCTTAAGCCCTTACATGGTTGTGTTCTGATGCTGACCTGGGTGTGTATCAACCCTAGGTACACGACATGTTATACCCACACACGACGTGTACACCACCTGGTTTCCCCAGCCACATGGCCAAGTCCACTCGGTCTTTCACCGGTCAAGACTACATGGCGTGTCCCACAGGTACATGACGTGTACTAGAAAGGTAACACTGACCCGTGTTGTTAGTTACACGGATAGATTCCAAGATTACACTACACAGCGTGTTTATAACTAACATAGAATGTATCACCTAAGGTTTCTCCATATGTGTTGTTAGCCACATGGGCGGACACAAGGTCAACCCTACACAGTGTGTAAAACCAGTACACAACGTGTTCCCACAAGAACTTCCCTATTCAGTGTCTCTTCCCACACAGCCTATGACACGGTTAGAGACTACAAGACATGTACATAAGGTACACCACATGTACTTAAGAAAAATAGTTTCTTCCCGAACAGAAGAACACATGGAATGTAGTCAAAACTACACGACATGTATTCTGGGTTTTTCCAAACAGTAAGCCTCAGAAACTACTCTGGAGCCCAGAAAACACTGAAACGAACACCAAAGTTCCAAATTCCGATATGTGAGGGCCCATAATCCCTGCAAATCAAAGCTTGGAATCCTATATATGTTATAAAAAAGGTAAAAAAAGTCAATGATCCACCAAATTCCAGTCAATGAGGGCCCATAACACCTCCAGAACCAAAGTTTGGTGTTCATTCAAACAAAAACTCATACAAACAAAACCCTATCAAACATCATGTATTTTTATCAAGGAAACTATCACAACAACATGAATTTTATATCACAACATCTATCACAACAACATTCAATGTCTAATGCACCTACATGGCATGGAAACTATGCATGAAATGTGATTCTAACATGTGCCTAAATGATGCATGAGATGGAATACCCTCATATCATCGGGTTGTGACTAAATAGAACCCAAGTATATAAAAATATAAACATCACACCACAATTGCATCACCAAACGATGAAATCTAATCATTTTTAATAATCATAAATATAAAATCAAAATTTAATTCAAGGTAATCCAGCCTTTACCTGTACACGAGGTAGCTACTTTCGGGCACATTTTATTACTAAATCCCTCAACAATCTATCTCTTTTCGTTGTCTCCAAATAATAAAATAACCCAGAGAAAATAAACCCTCTGATACCACTTTGTAACCTCCTGGATCCGGGTTCCACACAACGGGTGCCATGAACCCGGTTGGTCACATGACCTCAAGTGCATTTCCCCAAACTCCAGAGGCTGTCGACTAGCAGCGAGGGCCTAAGAATGATAGCGGGGAAAATATGCCCTAATTTTTCAAAGTGTAGCACAACGGAAAAAAAATTTAAACATAAAAATCAGAAGCAGTAAAAAATAGAGACTTGAAATGGACAATGAAACTGAAGTAAAAGATAACCAATAGTCATATATATGATGATGCAATATGTCTCTAATTTTAAGAAAGAATTCAAAACAAGATACACTGAAATCTGATACAATAAGCACAACGTAAAAAGTACAACAAAACAAAACCAAAGCTGTGAAATAGGAATGCAACAACATCACAAGCCTAAGCTCAGTCCCATGCTCTCATACTACTCTACAACAATCATGTACCTGTGTAGGGACTCTTTACCTTATCGACACCTGCAACAATATAATCTATTTGGGCCCAACACATGACCCAAACAGGGTGTGAGAAATAAATCCCAGTAGGCAACCACCAAAGGCCTGTGCCCAATTGTCAGTGAAAATGTTAAACAACAGTGTGCAATAATGAAATGTAGTAAACTAGGAAGTACTCAAAAGTAACCATTCCTACCAGTTACATTGCCATTTTAATAATTATTTAATAATTAAATATAATTGAACTCTGAGTTCTCCGAGACTCAGCCTCGACCGACAATCTCCTATACCAGTGCCACAGTAGAAACCACAACATGCTACGTAACAAGTAAAAGATAATAATAATACCAAGCCTGTGCTTTAGCTTGGAAGGTACAACATAAGAAATCACCATAGTGAATATTCAAAGTAAACATTGTCCTCAGACATGAAAGTCCTTACCCTTAGGCAATCAGAAATGAAACCCTCAGTTGACTTCCCTCAGGCATAACGAATATTTCCCTAAAGAATATGAGATATCTCCCTCAAGCACTGAAGCTACTACCCATAGGCATAAGAAACGTTGCCCTCAGGCCAAACAAAACAGTTCCCTCAGGCTAAACAAAACACTGCCCTCAGGCTAAACAAAACACTGCCCTCATGCATTCCATAGGAAAATCAAGTAACCGAGCCAAGCCCAATGTATAAGAAAGCAATTTATATATGTTTCCTATTAAGAAAACTCAAAACATGCTGTAATCATGGCAAACCCACGGGTACCCTGGCCAACCGGCTAAACAAGGGAAACAAATCCTCGGTGTGGCCCTAGATCAAAGCAATGATCTCAAACAGTAGTTTATACTTATTCATTTGATTACCTATGCAATTCTAGATATTTCAACAATAAAAGTCTCATCCATATGACACCTTGAACATGGGTTCATGGCACAATAGTACACAAAATCAACTTGATAGTTGAAATTAAACACAAGAACACCTACCTCGATCTCCTCTGATCGATATACGTGGAAGGCGACTCCAAAAACAACCAATAATGACATAGATCTGAGATAAACGATTACCCGTTCAAACCTAAATAACTTCCCTTAAGGAAATAATTGGAAGGAAAGATTCAAGAAGTGGGAAGAACTTACCCGCGCAGTTCAAACAAGATCGACGATGGAAGACCATCCCTCTTTCACTCGCTTGAGGTCACCACCTTTAATGCGGTCCACCAATTTTCTCCTTCATGTCACCACTATATGACCACCATTGTTCATCAAAACCTTTCTGCAACACTGTAATCCACCCATCTGCAATCTCCAAAGAAATAAACTATAACTGGGAGTTGGTCCCCAACTGCCTGATGTAGGGGGCTACCTACATGTGTTGATAAAGTCTTACTTTCAACCGATGATAAAATTTTTTATCTCAAAATCAAGTATGAAAATGTCCCTCGTTTCTATTTGAATTGAAATTCCATTTGTTATGATTTATTGAATTGAAATAGGTCTTCTGTTTGTGAATTTTTCTATGCTCAAGGAAATGATGAAAAATCATGTTTCAAAATGATGAAGTAGCTGAAATACACTGATCAAAATGGAATGGAAAATAATTGATAGTTAAAACCCATGGAGGGAGGTTTGGAACATTGTGACCCCTATCCAAATCCCATTTCTCAAGATGGATTAGAATGTGATTTACAAGAACAAAACATGGTAAAAGGTTTGGTAAATGGCTATGATTTGGGTTTTCATGGATTGCACTCAGCTGGGTAGAAAGTTTTTCTATGATAGCTGTTAATGGTTTTGATGATACAACAAGTTGTTATGGGCCGATCCTACTAAACAATACCCCTCATCAGAAGGATGATTCTCATTATATAACTAATATAGGGATGCATATTTGGCCTACTATTGTTAGAGATCTGTAAATAGAGTTGAGTGGACATCATGCCACCAAATCGTGGGTAGTGATAGTGGAAGAGGTGATGGATAATGAGGCTAAATCATCAGATTAATTAGTGGTGAAAGAGATCACTGACCATTAGATCCTATATGAGCATTTGATTGCTTTAAGATCTAGGAAAGGTAATAAATTAGATATAGAGGATCCTTCATGATCAAAGTTTATTTTTTAAAAAAAATTGAATTTGGATGACACACCTTTAAAGAAAGGTCTTCAAAAAGAGTTTGTGTTTAAGGGGGTAGGTTTAGATGGTCTTGAAAGCAAGGGATGTATAAAATTAGTAGGTTCTCATCTTGATGACCAGGTTTATGATTCTAATTTTGTGAAACTCAAAGGAATTGAATCAACTAATAATTCCATTATCAATTAATAGGTCCATAGGGATTTTGTTCTAGAAGGTAAGAAAAATCCTTCATCTAAGGTGGATTCAGTAGATGAAGAGGGATTCCAAATGGTTCCTTTTAGGAAGTCCATACTTCATTTTTCTAATCATGGTTAGGTCTCTTATTTTGACACTACAAGTGACATGGTCTTGTCCCCTACTATGCTTCCTATCAAGATGGAAACTCCATTTTTGACTTTTTTTACACAAAATATTATAAAGGTCAAAATCATGGAGAAATAGAAACAAAATGTTATATATTTGAACATTGAATCATTATGTGTGAAATATAATCATCCAAAAAAAAATTAATACATGTATTATAGTAATTTTTTAGTTCATATCTCATTATTTTTTACCCTTAATTAACTAATTTTAACTCTATCACGGGGACAATTATTTATTACGATTACTATTCATATTGAGAAAATAAAAGGCAATTATTTTCTAAATATGGACCTCATAATTAAAAATATGGAATCCATTTTTTAATATTAAATCCATAGTAGTGTAATAATCTAATTTAAAATTAAAACCAAAAAATGTGATGAAAAATAGTTTTTCAGAAAAAATGTATTTATAATTATAATTTTTTTTCAATACTAAATTCATTTATAAAATTAATCATAATGAATATAATTAGATTATATTTAATAAAAATGAACTAATTAAATTTTAAAGCTAATATATAGTAGAATTTTAATTTTTCAATACTTTAAAATAAAATATAGTTTTAAATAAAAATCAATATTTTTTACTATTCATTGAAAAATTCAATATTTTCTAAAAAATACCAAAAAATAATTCTAAGATAATTTTGACATGATTATTTAAAAAATGATATATTTTTTTTATGAAATTCATATTATAAAATTCCCAAAAATTAATTTCCTCACAAAAAAGTAATAAAAACCATTTTTAAATAAAATTTATTTTTTGAAGAATAAAATTACTGCACTCAAAATCGAGTGATTATATATTAGAAGTTTATTAATAAATTTATATTGATTATATTTATATATTTTTAATAAATTAGTTAATTCTATTTAAACCCTCCAATTTAATGGTTATGTTATGGAAATCATATTTAAATAATAATATTTCATGGTTCGTTTAGGCTCACTCTCGTGTGTCGTATACATTATCAAACATTGTTTTTTTTTTAAAAAAAATCTTGGGGTTATAAATTCTCACCCTTCTAATAAATTGTTTCTTCACAATTAAAAATTAAACTCGGTGGTCAAAGGGTTGATATTTGAAAATACTTTTATTGAAATCTCACATCAATAAATGGTTAATAAAACATACACTTGAAAAGAGAGAAAAGGGAAGTACAAAGGTCATCTAGAATTATACACACTAGGTTTAAAAATAAAAGAAAATTAGTGTGATGTGAAAATATGGATGTGGAATAAAATCAATGTACAAATATCATTGATCATAAGAAAGTTAATGATAATTATAAAGTTAATGACCACAAAACCATAAACCAAAGTGGTGAGAAAAATAGCATCAATTCATCAGAAATGATGGTAATAGAATAATTTTTTTTGTTTCAAGATCCATTTTCTAGAGTTGATAAATTAATTTTCCATCTAGAGTAAAAAATAAGGAAATATAATTACTTTAAATGTATAATTTCATCCTTCAATCAATTTCTATCACAAAATAATCTTTTCTCAAAACAATGAGTATTTATGATGATTTTTTTCATGCCCACAACACTAAAATCAAATTTTAATGGATGAGAAAATCCAAAAAAGATTAATAAGCTATTCCTACCACCTTTAAACATTAACCAAAATGGTTATGCCGAGGCAATATAATATCTGAAATGAATAATATATTTTACTTCAAAATTTCTACAATATCATCAAAGGCTCAACTTAGTCCATTCCATAAACCTATATCCCAAATTATGTCAATAACCTCAATATTAAAGTTTTTTTAAACCTCAATGGTGATCTCATACCTTTCTAATTAAATACCAAAAATTTAATTTTTTTTCTCACCAAATAATCATTTATGTTAAACCTAATGGTTATATATAGTTGAACCTAGTAAAATATCTCCCAAAATATCATTAATAACCTGAAAATACCAAAATTGAAAATGATTTTATCCTATAACATGATTCCAAAAATTAAATTATTTTTTATCTATAAAATTGTTTATGTAAAAAAAATTCATACTAACTAGGAAATTACGTAGGCTAGTGGTAGGCGATGCACCCTTGTCACCCTTTAATTGTGGGTTCAAACCCCATGGCCTTTACGGATGTGACAAGTTGTCACCTGGTCTACGATTTTCCCTTTTATAAAATTATATTAATATAATTCATATAATATTCCCTAAAATACGATGAACATCCTCAAAAATAACAATAATCATTAAATCACTTTTTAACCACTATGGATTTCTATACAACATTTTTTTATAAAAAAAAATAATATTAATTTACTATTATTACCTTAACATCAAAGATAAGATAAAATTTAATGGTTAGCAATACCATTAAGCTTATGTCTACAAAATGTAGTGGCATTCTTCCTTAAATATTTTTTTTACTAAAACCCATAATAAAGCCAAGGGTTATATTACCATAAATGTTTCCCAAAATACTCTTAATCATATTATACTTCTATAACTTAAAACCTCAAAAGTGCTATCTATTACTTTAAACTTATGATCAACCTTAGACTTTTCAACGCCAGAAACTTTAGGTTTATCCCATATCACTATAGAATATCATAGGCTTCTAATGATTTTATTCTCTTATTCATCATAATAGTTTATAAGGAAAATCTGAATTAACCCAAGAATATCCCCCAGTAGTTTCAAACTAGGTGCGTAGTAAGGGAACACTCACTATGCATCAGAATTATGGGAGAGATATACTAAAACAACTATTTTTAGGATTATTACCCCTAGATTCATCTATTCTAAAACCATGTCCACTTTTAGTATCCATACATTGATGTATTTCTAGGAAAACAACATAATCTGTTCCATACTAAAACTTTAGGATGTTATCCTATAATTAGACTTAGCCTCAGGGATTTTACCAAAATTGTCTAACCATAATCTACAAATAGTAACTAAACCCTACAATGATACCAAATAGAGTAACCCTGACTTTCTATATATAGATATCACATCTTATTAGACAATTATTCATTCAAGAACATTATGATCTATTTTAGGATCTTAAAGGTTTAGTATCTTTAGAAACCTGGATACATAAAAAAATGGTTTATAATTTTTTTACATCATATCCCACTTTGTTCTTAATAACTACCACCCTTCTTAGACACATCATACTTAAAAATTTATTTCATATCCCGGGAAAAGCAAAACATAATAAAGAGTGAGCTCAGATTTTTAGTATGGTAATAAATATAACAGGGAAGCATAACATGTGAGTCAAAGGTATGACATGATTTAATAAAATAGAAGGCTCGTGAATAATCACAAAGGGTCATAACATAAAGAACATAGTATCACAAGATCATGTAAACATTAGAAACATGGAATTAATACAAAAAAAATAATAAGAATAAGTCAAGGTTAACTTCCAAGACAACATCACATGGTGGACATAGTCCCATAGTGGATTAGGTTTACTCCCTAATCCCATACATAACGTTTCACAAGACTAAAACATTATCCAATGCATCATAGCACTATATGGGTGCACCCATCATAACTTGTTCATGATTACGTGTTCCATAAAAATAAATCAATCATAAGGTGTAAACATAAGAATTACCCATGGAAATAAATGTGTTCCATAATCTTTCCTCATATCACAATCAAAATAGATTTCATAAAGAAGACATTTGAGAAATTAACATAAGGTATGTATTACCCTCTCAAATGAAGGGGAGAATAAGTTGGGTATATATGTAAGAGAAATATATACGTAATTTATAATTAATCCATAACATCAAAGGTTGTTATTATTGATGAATATAATTATATAAAAATATTAAATACATTCTTAAGGAAAATACCCTTTTCATTTGGAAATTACTTTGAAATATAAAAATTTATAATATATTATTATTTTTTTCTTTGAAAATAAATTTGGAAACTTGTAAAAGAAGAATAAATGCATTGAGTGGACATGAAAGTGGGAAATTTCATTCATACTGTATACATTAAAACAAATATTCATTCCATATTTTCAGTAAAAAAATAAAAGTACCTCATTTAGAAAATTATAAGAAGATTCATTTTAAACCATTTTTTAATAAGTTAGAAATGGGTAAAAATGAATTTAAATAATCATAGTATAATAGTAAAAACATTCTTGAAATAATTTTTAGTAAACCAGGATTGGAAAGAAAAAGAATTTTAGGCTTAAGAGAGAAATAATGTAACGTCTCCTGGCCTGACACTCTCTCACACAACCAAAATGGCTTGGTTATGTGACCTAAAGTGCGCATCCCCATATTCCAGAGGTTTTTGAATAGTAGCAGGGGTTTGATGAATATAGTGGGTAGACTATAACCCCTGGTTTAGAGTCACAATACAGTAGAAAATACATAAATATCAGAGTGTGGAAATAATGGAAACCATAAAACACAATGAATAAACCAAACAATAAATGATAACTGAATAATATAAAAAATAATAAAGGAATAATTTAATGACAATATGAATGAAAATAAATGACATGATGATGGTCATAAAAATAAAATAACAACAGACCCAAATAAAGACTCCAATGACCCTGGTCTCGAACCCCATGTCGGTCCTGTCTCTACGCTCCAATCCATCTAGAAAGAAACAATCAACTAAAAGGTCATTTTCCCTTTTCCAAACATATATCCATGTAAGCTACTCTAGTACAAAATGATATCCCAAGTAAGATGTGAGTAAAACTCAACTGGTTGACACCATCATGTATAAACAAACAATTCTGATAATATGTTCATGGAATAATGTGATAAAATGGTGTATAAATTAATTTAATAGTTAATATAATACATTAATAAACCTAATTTGGCACCCTAATGGAATGAATTTGAAAATTTAGAACAACCATGCCAACAACAACCATGAAACCAAACAACCTTCTTTGGAACCATTCTAGAATTCCTCTGAGCATATAGCACAACCATGAAAACCACAACTGTATACACAAGGTAAAACATATCAGTGGGCCAAATACAATAGATAATAATCTCAATATGTGTGGGGGCCTATCCTAGTATATAATCATTGAAACATGTGGTTGGGCATAGCTTAGTATATAAGCATCACAACTTTTATCATGGCCTAGTCTGGTATATAAGCAATGAAACATGTGTGAGGGCCTAGCCTGATATATAATAATTGAAACATGTGTCAAGGCCTAGCTCGGTATATAAGCATTGCAACATGTTCTAGGTATTAGCCTGGTATATAAGCATCTCAACATGTGTTATAAGTTCATATCATAATAGAAATAATATCAAAAAATAAAAACATAAGACCAAAAGGTTAATTCTACTAATTACCATTTTCTTTTAATTTACCCATTTATTCAATAAATAAAATAATTAATTTTCCAAGGTGAATCTATAATAAGAAATAACTTTAAACGCATGTCATGGTAAAATCATATGTAATCCATTTCCAATTCATTATTTTCAAACGAAACCACAAGCTAGGTCACATATCAATAGACCCAAATGTATCTAAGGAATGAATCAATTACATGATTATAATTTCCAATTAATCCATTAATTAATGAACATAAGTGAAATTTTTTATATTTCACTCACTTTATTAATTGAAATTATACCATAGGGTTAAGTTTTAGACCCAAAAACTTTATGAGATGACCAACAAAATGATTCTAAGGGAAAACACCAACAAGGATGAAGGTGCAGAAGATATCAAGAACCTAGATCAAACTAGGTGAAGGTCAAAACCCAAATTAAACCTACGGTCAAAATATTACACCAAAAAGATGGATAATAGTGAAAGAGAGTGGAAAACCTAAGAGAAACACATCGCCATGAATTAGATGTGGAAACCGAACATTTGAAATGGAGGGAAGGGACCCCAAATCACCTGGATCACCTTAGGGTTTGAGAGGAGGAAGGGATTAACTAAAAAAAATGAGGAGGATCAAATTCACGATAACCTTAAAACCATTGGTACTAGGGAATAAATGATGTGAAACCTTTTCACATCACGTTTTTCTCAATTAACGAGGAATGCCAAAAAAATCCATCATCTTTGGTTAATATTTAACATTGCTCAAACATTACACGACCTGTAATGCAGATTCATGACATGTATTTATTTCAAATCATGAATCACTTCACGATATGAAATTATCTATGAGAAGTGTCTGGCAATGTTTACTCATAATTTAATACATTTACATGGTGTGTAAATGTTCTTTAGAAAATTTTTAGCCCAGTTTCTACATAAGGATTTGAACCACCTCCAATTCCTTCCAAACCTTGGAATAATTTTGTAAACCCTTTTAAAACATTCATAACTAGACTCCATTAATTCAAATAAACATGCTTCCTAGAACTTTATGTCATTTTATGCAATAAAGACTCTTTGTCTCCAAATAAGACTCAGATACCAAGGTACAACAAAAAACTCAAAGATGGATGTACCTGGAAAAAGAAAGGATCTTACAACCTCCCTACCATATAACAGCTCATCCCAAAGATGATCCAAGAATCATCTTGAGGTCTCGATAAACAAATCCAACCACTGTGATTACATATAAGACTCCCTATCCTAGGTTTCCTCTTAAACATTCCCATGATTCCATTGCACTAGAACTAGAGGTACTATCTTAACTTAGAGATACCTCTCACTATGGTCCACAATTTGTATCAGACGCTCCTCAAAGGATGCATCAACACAAATCTCGATATTCTTTACATCCACAACATGATAAAGGTCAATATAATATTTAAAAAGATATGACACATGAAACATGTTGTTCATGACACTGTGGTGATGTGGAAGGGCTAATCAGTATGCCACTAGACCAACCCTTTCCACTATCTCAAATGGCCTAAAAACAAGGGCACTGGCTTTCCCTATTTCCTGATACAGTGTTTCACCAACCTAGGTGAAACTCAAAGGAAAACATGATGACACACATAAAACTCTAGAGGTCATCTCCAATGGTAAACATATATTTTCTTTTAGATCTCTGCGGTTACCAACCACCTTTTGATCAATCGAACCTGCTCAGTCTTCTCCTACATGAGACTGGGTCCAACAAGTGCTAACTCTTCTACTTTTGACCAATAAAGAGGTCAAAAACATGGTATTACATATAAGGCCTCAAAAGGATCCATCCAAATCAATGTATGGAAGCTGTTATTATAGGAAAAATCCACGAGTTCCTAATGATGCTCCCTTAAACCACTAAAATCCAAAACATAGGCTCACAAAATATCCTCCAGAATCTAAATATTCCTCTTAGATTGGCCATAAATTTGAGGATAGTAGGATGTACTCAAAAAAAATACGATCCCAAAGCCATTTAAACACCTTTCCAAAACCAATAAATTAGATGAGGTTATCTGTTTGAAATGATACTCCTTGAAACACTATGAAACCGAACTATTTCATGAACATGAAGACTACCTAGATCATCAACAGTGAATCTATAACTGATAGGTAAGAAGTGGGCTACCTTCATCAGTCGATCTAAAATCACCCATACTGTATCATTCTTATGGGTTATCCTGGGTAATCCTATCACAAAATCCATATAAAAATCATCCTAAATCCACTTAGGAATGAAAAGAGTATACAATATCCCAACAGGCCTCTGATCTTCATACTTCACCTGCTAAAAAGTGAAACATCTCACTATGAAGCCTTCTATCTCATTCTTCATCCCTGGACACCAATATTGTATATGGTGATAATGATACACCTTTGTTAAACCAAGATATACCACAAATCTAGAGGCATGAAATTCTCTCTTTAGCTCCTCAAGAAAACCTGAAGGAACCCATACTCGGTTAAAAAAGAGAATAACATCACTGCCACCAAGAGACCACCATGATAGTCAAACCCCACCATATATGATTTCCCTTAGAGCTAAAACCTCCAGATTAGATAACTAATCTATCTTTATTTTGTAAAAAATCCCAGGTATAATAGATGTTGAAGTCATAACTACTTGTCCCTGAGACTTCTGAACATCTAGATGTATGCCTGTAAAATGCTTCATCATATTCCACTCATCTCAAAACTCCCACACTACCTTTGTTTGTGTCTTATGGATCAATTAATAGGAAATGATGTTTAAATTTCCCAGTGTATAAGCAAGTTTGAAGTTGAAATATTTAAGATACTCAAACCACATCCTCTGCTAAAGGTTCAGGTCACACTGAGAAAAGATGTACTTGAGTATCTTATGTTTTGGGTACACCACAATCCTATCACCCAAAATATAGTGTCTCTAGAATCATAGGGTGTGTAAAAATACTACTAACTCCAGATTGTGATTGGGCTAATTCCTCTCATGAGGTCTCAACTGTATGGATCCATATGCGACCACATGGTCATCCCGCATTAGAAATTATTTGAGACCAACTCCATATGCATCAAAGTACATGGTATACTTCTTATCAAAATTTGGTAAGGTGAGGATCAATGCTAATTTCTACTTGATCTTAAAAAATCTCTCATAAGAATCTAACCAAACAATCTTCACCCCTTTCTTGGTCATCTTGGACATCAGTGTTTCTAGATGAGATAATTCTTGTATGAATCACTAGTAATAACTTTTTAATCCAAAAAAACTCTAAATATTGAATTTATTCTTAGGTCACTCCCAAGATACCATGGATTCAACCTTCATTGGGTCCACTAAAACTCCAACCTCTGAGATAACATGGCCCCAAAAGTGTACTCTATTAATCCAAAAACTACATTTGGATAGATTGGAATAAAGCTAATTCCATTTAAATGTTCTCAAGATGATTTTAAGATGTTGGAAATTATTGTCTGTAGATTAGAAGTAAACTATGATGTCGTCAATGAAAACCACCACAAAATGGTCCAGGAAATGATGAAATATATAATTAATCAAGTCCATGAATACCACTGATGCATTTGTTAAACCGAACAACAACACTATGAAATCATATAATTCATTCACTCTCCTAAAATAAGTTCAGAGTATGTTTGATGGTATCACTCTCAACTAGTGGTACCCTGACCTAAAATCAATCTTGGAGAAAATCTTGGGACCTCTTAGTTGATCTAAGAGATCATCGATTCATTGAAGGGGATACAAGTTCTTAACTATCATGTGGTTTAGTATTTGATAATCCACACATAAGCAAAAATTCTCATCAGCCTTCTTGGTGAAAAGAACTAGAGAACCCCACAAAGATGTACTAGGACATATGAAACCCCTATCCTCCATAACTTCCAACTGAACTTTTAACTCATGAATCTTTTTTGGATATATCTTATAAGGTGGGATAAAAATTGGCTTAGCTCCTGGAAACAACTCGATCATGAACTCAATCTCTTGATCATGTGGTATGCTAGATAACACATTAATAAATATATCTTGAAAAAAGTCCACCATTGGCGGAAAAGTCTCATGATACATTCCTCCACTATCTAGAACAAGGATTTCTATATGAGCCATGAGACAATCCAATCCACACTGAATTAGTCTTGCATGACCAAATTGAAGATCCCACTCACCTTGGAGAGTATAGATGCCTCCATATAAAGATAGAAAGGTAAATCTACTATGATAATAGTCAATATGATCCTGGTATAGAACTATCCAATCCATACCAATAATAAAATCGAATCCAATCATTTCCAACATAAAAATTTTCCGAAGGAAATGATAGCCACCAATTTCAAGAGAACACACCTTGTAACACCTGATACCCTCTGACTGTACTCCCAATGGTTTATCAATAGTCATGACCCCATCTATGCTCTCCACATCTAAGCCCAAACCATTTTCAAAAATAGAATATACAAAGGAATGAAATGTTCATGTATCAAACAAAAAACAAGATAAGGTAGATGATACAAGAATCATTCCTCTAATAGTAAAAGGTTCTGCATCAAAACCAATCATAGCATACTGTATATCATGCAGTTGGATTGTCTCTCTACCCTGGTCTCTAGTTTGAATCCCATGTGCTTCTTCATATGAGTGGCACTTTATTTCCTATACTAGGGTACCACGTACCATACCTCAGCCTGAACAACTAGTGGAACTTAAAATTTCTATCTATGGAGGGGTATTTGAGACCCTTCCAGACTCATGTGTCTATCCTGATCCCATGCCTCTACTCTACTGCAAAAAATTCCCACAAAACTTTTAAAGATGACCCAATCTTTGATAATAATGAAACTCTAAAGTAGTGTGTAGACATTATAGATTCTTATGACCAAACTTGACACACTAACAACACTAAAATAGAACATGATCCTGAGATGTCTTCCCATTTCCATGACTACTCTTACCACTACTGCCTTTGTGAAAACTATCATAGTGACACTTCTTTATTCTCAAATAAAATTTCCTAGATCACCCTACTAAAATATCCTGGTTTGTGAAGTTCCAGAAATTCTGTATTTTTTTAATTATATGAAATTATTACGAGACCATAAAATCTGACGGCACATGATTCCGAGGCCCAGAGTGCCCGAAATGATCCGTCGAAGTTTTTGTTATTCTTAAATTAGTGCACGTAAGCAGTTTTCCTGAAAAAGTGGAATAACTCTTAAACGGTTGCCTGAATCAGAAATATGAGGGCACTGTTGCGTTCAGAATGGCGGGTTTACCCTAGGCGCAACTTAAGTTTGGTCGGCGCGGGCCTCCTGTGAGAAAACCCAAAAATGATATAATCATAAATAAAATAATAAAATAAATTATTTTATTTTTCAAATGATTATAACTCACAAATGGTAACTTGGATTAAAAATCCGAGACAACCGCCGAAATTGTGAGGGTATTATTTATTTATGCAGATACTAACTTTGGTCGGCGTGGGCCACCAGTGAAAGTTAGTTTTTGGCCGTAAATAAAATAATTAAGTGACAATTATTTTATTGTAAAATCCATAAATTTTAAATAGTAACTCGGATTGGAAATCTGAGATACCGGTGGATTCTTTGGGGAATTTTTCACCTAGGAAGAGCCTAACATCGACCGATGCGGGTCTAGGGTGACTGATAAAAGTTTTCCGAACTTTTTTTAGGGTACGTTCAGTAAACGCGAAAGAAGAATTTTATAAATTTTGAACCGGTTGTCGGAATTGAAATCTGATGGCACTGTTGAACTCACAGTGCCAATATTCACTTAAGGAGACCATCACCTTGACTGCAGTAGGTCGAGGGTGAAAATTAGTTTTTTTGAATTTCGTGGGAGAGTTAAAAGAATAAAAATAAAATAAATAGAAATTTTTATTTTATTTTTAAAACCTCCCAATTTGTATGTGTAGTGGTGGGGACCACCCGACCCCCTTGAACTCCCTCTTTAATGTCAGTTAACTCTTGGTTTCTCCCCCAAATTAAATGTTACAACTTTAGTTTAATTAATGTGCTGACAATTAATTGAGTTAATAGACTTAACTCAATTAAAATTGGCTCCTCATCCTTTTGGTGGAGATCGTTGGCAAATGAGATTTGGGAGAGCCTTGGAGAACTGGGAAGAACATACTCTAAATGAAGAACTTCTCCAACGAAGAAGAATTCTCTGAATTGAGGAATGTGGAACCAACTTCGAGAGCGTGGTGTGGGAGTGACGAACGCCGACGTCGTCAACATCATATCCTTCCTCACACCGACACCAATGAGCAGTCGATGTAGGGGTTCTAATTTGAAATATGAATGAATTTATTTGTTAATTATTCATATTCTAGATTTGCAATGATGATGGCCAAACTAACATGGTCACCATCCTGCGCATATTCCTTGCCCCTTTTTATTTTTTCCTTTACGGGTTCTTCATGCGTTCATCAACGCCAAATAATTAATCACACTGGAAACACAATATTGTGTTGAAAAAAACATATAGACGTAGAGTACTCGACCCAAGGATCATGAATATGTGGTCGGCATATTTTTTGGGCTTAGAACGAAGATGCAGCGGCCCGTGGAAGGGGTGACATGGTGGTGTGATTTCTGGCCTGTGTTAAGGGCGTGACTCCGGGAGAGGTAGATGGTGCGACGTGTGATGAAGGACAGCTAGAAGACAACGTCTAGGCGGTGCCGCTAGCCAAAGGTGGTGGCGTCGGTTCTGGACGTGCGCAGGAACCCAACTGTTTGGGAAAGGAGTTAATTGGAGTGTGAGAAAACTGTGGAATAAGAAAGGGTTGATTGGAGAGAGAAAATTAAGGAGATGAAATAATAATAAAAATAAAAAATCATGGAATACTGGAGGAGGTGCCATGTGGAAGCCGCATTCAAAAAATGAATGCCCCATGCATGATTGAATTTGGAGTTAAGGAAATAAGTAATTAACAATAATAATAAAATATTATTATTATTAATTTTGTTGATAAAACACTTTTTGACTGTAACTTATCCGTACGACCTCAGTTTTACGAACCATTAGTGGTAGTACGACCCTGAATTAAAGATGGAAATTATGAGTCCAATATTGGGTGTCTTTTTCAGGTTGTTGGATTGGGTACCTGAAATGATTAAATAATAATAATATATTATTATTATTAAATCTTCGACCCTCTATAACTATTGCGTGCGATGTCTGATTGACTTACCGTAAGTGGCGATGTGATCCTGACATTAAGACGTTCGGTTTAAGTTTAATGTTGAATATTAAATTCTGGTTTGTGGCTTGGGTCCACAAAACACCCAATAATAATAATAATAATATTATGGGATCTTGTATTTGACTTATCTCCCTCATTTAGTATCGAAATGAAGAACCATCTGCAACACTGAAATCCTTGATACGAGGCGGTCCTTTTAAGATAATCTATGAGAATTTTGCAGAAAGTTAGAGTTTGGCCAGGTTGGATCGTACTCGAATCCAACCGGGCCCTCAACACTAAAACACTTATAACTCATAGACCGGATGTCCAATTTATGCACCGTCTATTGCGTTGAGATCCCTTTTACATGGTGGTACTTTGGGATACTTATTTGTGGGACTTCGTGGAAGTTGGAGTATCGACCTATGGCTTGAGGATCAGATCCTCTCGGAATCAAGCGAGCTTAGTACGGGAACCCTGTCGATGGATGTAATATGAGAAATGGATCCTTCATGGGTTTGTGCTTGAGGATCCCACATGGATCCGCTCTAGGAATCCATGTGTGACTAATCTAGGATCTTGTGTGGGTCTGCTGTACTAGGATCATGTGTGGGTATGATGATGTACTAGGATCCTGTGTGGGTCTAACGACATACTAACGATGTACTATGATCCTGTGTGGGTCTGGTGATGTACTGACAATGTACTAGGATCCTGTGTGGGTCTGAGGACGTACTGATGATGTACTAGGATCCTCTGTGGGTCTGACGATGTACTGACAATGTACTAAGATCCTGTGTGGGTCTCACGATGTACTGATGATGTACTAGGATCTTGTGTGGGTCTAACGACGTACTGACGACGTACTAGGATCCTGTGCGGGTCTGACGATGTACTAGGATCCTGTGTGAGTCTAATGAGGTAATGGGATCCTATGTGGGTCTGACGATGTACTACGATCCTCTATGGGTCTGATGATGATTTAGGATCCTTCATGGGTTTGCCTCTTAACAGAGAAAGATGAATTAGTAATTACATCTAATCATCTCTACTACTGTACCTAAGTTATACCTGGTGTGAGTTGAGTCTTTATCTTTGTGGTAATCTTTTGTGTGGCGTACCTTTGTGGTACTTAGCTTCATGGTGATACCTTTGAGTTATTCTTCTATGTGGCGTACCTGTGTGGTACTTACCTTCATGGTGATACCTTTGTGGTATTCTTCTGTGTGGCGTACCTGAGTGGTACTTATCTTCGTGGTGATACATTTTTGGTATTCTTCTATGGGGCGTACCTGGGTGGTACTTACCTTCATGGTAATATTTCCTTTGTGGAATAGTTGTACTTTGGCTAAGGATTTGGGCCTTATGTTTCCTCATGAATGAGATGGGTAATATTTAATAACTTAGGTATATGTATGGGCATATACCTAAGTAGGGTTGTCACTGGTTTACATGCATTTTGGTTTATCCTTTGTGGATTTTTTGAGACCTTGAGGGTCTCGGGGTCCCTACTAAGAATCATAATACTCACCCTTTCACGGGCTATGCCCGAACCTTGTTGTGTTTTGTGCAGACGATAGACATCGCTGACTGAGGACGAGGGTACCAGGACTGGAGGTAGCTCAGAGGTGGACCTTAGACGAGGCATACTACAGAGACGACCGTTTAGGAGTTGTACCTACCCATTTAGGTAGGATCCTTGGCAGGTGTGTACATGAGTTGTTAAGTTTACTTATACATTTCATTTTTCTTGTACTTTCTAGTTGGGCTTGTATTCTGGCCCCTTTTACATACTGTACACACTTCTTTTTCTATACAGTTTACTGGTGTTCGTATCTTGCTGTGCGCTTGGTTGCATGAGTTTACAGGTTATAAAGGCAATGCCTTCCCAGTTTTAGGGAATACGCCTTTCGGTGCTAGTCGCTAGCCCCTGGCCTATGGAAGGCGGGCTTGGGGTAGTCATGACACGGGTCTCGGAGGATGGGTCATGACAAATTGGTATCATAGGAGTCGGTTATACCATATAACATAAGACTCTGATCTTTTTAACTATAATAGTGTTAAGTGTAGTGAGTGTGGTTATCTGTTTAGGGAATCCAATGTTGGTGTGGTGGACGATGTATCCATACACCAGGACCCTGACTTCTGATTTCTGAATCAGTGCATGAAAACACTGATTGCATGTGTATTTTGAAATGTTTTATTGTGTTTTCTTGATTCAGCTCACCAAGTATAACTAAATGACCATAGCACACCTGTTCCTTATCAAGATGCCGCTGCATAGACAACCAGCTAGGATTCCCGAGAGAGTACATGATGACGGCCCACTGAGCGAAGAGGCTCTGATGTAGGGCCCTCTTACTATGTTGGCACCTTCGGGTGGTGTACCAATAGCACCACCACCTGTTGGGTAGTAGATATCACCAGCCGCACTAGCGGACTATGCACACTGAATGAGAATATTGCATGAGTTTCAGTATTAGAGGCCTCCGAGGTTTCGAGGCGAGACATATTCCCACACAGCTGAGGGCTAGCTGGATGTGGCTGCTAGAGTTTTCCGCCTAGTTGAGACACCAGTAGAGCAGATGGTAATCTTAGCTACTAGTCTTTTCCTATGAGTGACCATGAGGATGATCTTCTTGGTGACGAGGCTTTGGTACTTGGACTGTTACCCAAGATGGTACCTTTGGGTAGTGCGTTAGCTATATCACTGCTCGTTGGTCAGTAGTTACAACTGGTGATACTGGTAGATGATACAAATAGGCTTAGTGCCTTACATGTGATTCAGTATCAGATACCCCTTAGGTTCTGAGGTGAGCCCGACTCACAAGCGGCTGGGGAATAGATTGAGGAGGTGGATGAGAGTTCTCTTGAGCTTCTACAGCTCGGAAGGACGACATGTTAGTAGCTAAGTATTCATCGAGGAGTACCGATCATTCCTGGTACTCGATGAATATGATATGATTAGTCATTCAGGGCTCGGACTTTCTAGCGCAGTGTGTTTAAGGATGTCCGAGCCAACACTATTTCTCTTTGCATTCCTACTTATGTTGGGGTTCTAGAGAGTAACTTTGTGGTTGAATGTTCTTTGGTTGAGTAGATACAACTAGTGAATTTTATTAGTAGGAAAATAGGAAACTGGCGCCAGTCTTAGAGACTTGGGCGTGTACAAATTTTTCGGGAAGAAGAAGTATTAGGGATAGATGAATCTGCAGGGCTGTAGACATGGAAGCAGAGATAGGGGAGCAGCATGAGGTGGTGTAAATTTCGACATGATACAACCACCCCCCATTGTGGTCCCTACTAGGCTCAGGGAGCTGGAGGATAGGGGAAGGAAGTAGCTACATGAAGTCAAGGAGTGCGACCCAAGGGCTCTAGGAATGATTTGAGGTACGGTCTGTGTCTATTACTAGCTGTTGTATCAATAGACATAGGTACCAATCATTCCTTCCTTCCACGAATCTTGTACAATACCTAGAGTTTCTAGTTAAACCATTGACTTTACCCTCATATCTGGAGATAAATTTGGGAGGATACTCGATAATCAAACTTACGCCAATGGTGTGATCTGACCCTTGAGGTGAGAGTTTTAGTTGGAACCTCTTGGTGGAAGCATTGAGGCCTTATGACATTAGTTTGGGTATGACTGGACATCCACAATTCATACTCAGATTGAATATATTAGGCAAAAAGGTTGTGGTCTATCTACAATGTTGGGATGAGGTTTTCCTTAGTCGGTGAAAAAGGAAAACCAGGCAGCACAGGTTAAACTCATGCATATGAGGGTGAAACCGATCACTCTCGAGTCAACCAGCCTTACCCTCGTGGCAGTAGGAGTTTTGAGTTTTCAAGTTCCCAACAGGAGTGGCTATAATTCCTCTAGGACTATGAATTTGAGATAGTCTATACTCTTGGGAAGGGGAACATGGTAGTAGATGCACTCAGCAGGAGGTCTGGCCTGTAGCTGCTGAGTGAGGCGACAGAGCAGCTAGCCGCTCTACGGATATCCTACGTTGATCGAGATGGAGCAAATTATCTTCAGTCTCTGATAGTCACTCCCCCACTTCTTTAGCGAGTTAGGGTGGCACAACGTGGGGACACTGACTGCGATACTTGATGTGTTTAGATATCCTTAGAGTAGCCACCTGATGGATTTTCTGAAGGTGGGGAGCATTTCATTCTCTTCAGAGGACGTTCCATGGTACCAATAGCGCTACAAGATGAGGTGTTGAGGGAGTCCCATACGTCCCCTCTGATGGTACATCCTGGTGTGGTGAAGATGTATTAGGATCTCTGACGTCAGTACTGATAGCCTGGGATGAAGGAAGCAATGACAGAGTTTGTATCATGATGTCTCGCTTTTTAGCAAGTGAAGACTATAAAAATTTGGCAGAAGTCTTCTGCTGACAATATACGAAGACCTATGGAATTCGAGGATGGTGACCATGTCTTTCTACGGGTCTCACCTCAACAAGGTTTGCGGAGATTTGGCCGGTATGGAAAGTTATCTCCAAGGTTCATCGGACCCTTTCAGGTCCTTAGCAGAGTCGGCGAGGTGGAATATCGCCTATCCCTTCGACCACAGTTGGAGAAGGTGTACGACGTATTCCATGTATCCCAGCTGAGGAGATACATGCACGACCCATCTCACGTCATCGACCATGGCCAGCTGGAAATCAAGGATGGGGCGATGTTTTTAGAGGTTCCAGTGGAGATTGAGGATCGACAGGAGAGATTCCTTCGTGGGAGATCGATAGCTTTGATGCATGTACGTTGGAATCACGAGAATCTCTAGGAGAGAACATGGGAGCTGGAGGGTCAGATTCATACTCAGTACCCCCAATTTTTTTCCTAGTTTTGGTAATGAGGCTTTCAAGGACGTAAATCCCTAAGGTGGGGATAATTTAATGTTATGGAAATTCTATTTATTTTTTTAATTATATGGAATTATTACGAGAACACAAAATCTGACAGCGCACGATTCCGAGGCTCGGAGTGCCCGGAATGATCCGTTGAAGTTTTTATTATGCTTAAATTAGCGTGCGTAAGCAGTTTTCCTGAAAAAGTGGTATAAATCTTAAACGGTTGCCTAGATCAGAAATATGAGGGAACCATTGCATTAAGAATGGTGGTTTTACCCTAGGCGCAACTTAAGTTTGGTTGGCGCGGGCCTCCTGTGAGAAAACCCAAAAATGGCATAATTGTAAATAAAATAATTAAAGAAATTATTTTAGTTTTCAAATGCTTATACCTAACAAACAGTAACTCAGATTGAAAATCTGAGACAACCGATGAACTCATGAGGGTATTATTTATTTAGGAAGATACTAACTTTGTCCGACAGGGGTCACCAGTGACAGTTAGTTTTTGGCTGTAAATAAAATAATTAAGTGAAAATTATTTTATTGTAAAATCCATAACTTTTAAAGGGTAACTCGGATTGGAAATCCGAGAGTACCGTTGGGTTTTTTGGGGAATTTTTCACCTAGTAATAGCCTTACCTCAACCATCATGGGTCGAGGGTGACTGATAATAATTTTTTGAACTTTTTTTTGGGTACGTTCAGTAAACACGCAAGTGACATTTTATAACTTTTTAACCGGTGCTTGAAATTGAAATCCGAGGGCATTGTGGAACTCACAACGTCGATATTCTATTAAGGAGACCATCAAATTGACCACAATAGGTCTAGGGTGAAAATTAGATTTCATGAATTTCATGGGAGAGTTAAAACAATAAAAATAAAATAAAGAACAACTTTTATTTTATTTTTAAAACCTCCCAATTTGTATATTCAGTGGTGGGTACCACTCGAACCCCTTGAACTCCCTCTTTAATGTGATTTAACTCTTGGTTTCTCCCCCAAATTAATAGTTCCAACTTTATTTTCGTTAATGTGCTGACAATTAATTGAGTTAATAGACTTAACACAATTAAAATTGGCTCCTCATCCTTTTGGTGGAGATCGTTGGCAAAGGAGATTTGGGAGAGCCTTGGAGAACTGGGAATAACATCCTCCAAATGAATAACCTCTCCAATGAAGAATAATTCTCCTAATAGAGGAACGTGGAACCAACTTCGGGAGTGTGGTGCGGGAGTGACGAACGCCGACGTCATCAACATCATCTCCTTCCTCACGCCGACACCAACAAGAAATCGAGGTAGGGGTTCTAATTTGAAATATGATTGAATTTATTTGTGAATTATTCATATTATGGATTCGCAATGACGATGGCCAAACTAACATGGTCATCATCTCGCACATACACCTTGCCCCTTTTTCTTTTTTTCTTCGCGCGTTCTTCGTGCATTGATCAACTTCAAATAATTAAGCACGTTGGAAACACAATATTGTGTTGAGCACAACATAAGGACATGAAGCCCTCAACCCGAGGATCGCGAATATGTGGTCGACATATTTTTCGGGCTTAGAAGGAAGATGCGGTGGCCCATGGAAGGGGAGACATGGTGGTGTGATTTCCGGCGTGTGTTCAGGGCACTGATCAGGGCGAGGTAGATGGTGCGACGTGCGACAGAGAAGGACAACCGGAAGGTAGTGTCTAGGTGGTACGACTAGCCGGAGGTGGTGGTGTTAGTTCTGGACGTGCGGAGGAACCCAACTGTTTGGGAAAGGAGTTAATTTTAGGGTGAGAAAACCATGGAATAAGAAAGGGTTGATTGGAGAGAGAAAATTAAGGAGATGAAATAATAATAATAATCAAAAATCATGTAAGAGTGGAGGAGGCGCCATGTGGAATCCGTGTTCACCAAATGAATGCCCCATGCATGATTGAATTTGGAGTTAACAAAATAATTAATTAACAATAATAATATTTTATTATTATTATTACTTTTGTTGATAAAACACTTTTTTGACTGTAACTTATCCGTGCGACCTCAGTTTTATGAATAATCAGCGGCAGTATGACCTTGACTTCGAGATGGAAATTATGAGTCCAATATTGGATTTCTTTTTTAGTTTTTTGGATCAGGTAACCGAAACGATTAAATAATAATAATATATTATTATTATTAAATATTCGACCCTCTACAACTCCCGCGTGCGACGTTCGATTGATGTACCGTAAGTGGTGATGTGATCCTGAAATTAAGAAGGTCAATTTAAGTCTAATGTTGAATATTAAATTCTGGTTCGTGGCTCGGGTCCACAAAACACCCAATAATAATAATAATAATATTGCAGGATCTTGTATTTGACTTATCTCCCTCATACGGTATCGAAACGACGAACTGTCTACAGCACTAAAATCCTTGAGATGAGGTGGTCCTTTTGAGATACTCCACATGACTTTTGGAGAAAGTTGGAGTTTGGCCGGGTTGGATCGTACTCGAATCTAGCCGAGCCCTCGGTACTAAAACACTTATAACTCACAGACCGTGCATCTGATTGATGCACCGTCTATTGCGTTGAGACCCCTTTTACATGGCGGTCCTTTGGGATACTTCTTAGTGGGACTTAGTGGCAGTTTGAGTATCAACCTGTGGCTTGAGGAGTGGATCCTCCCAGAATCAAGTGATCTTAATGCGGGAACCCTATAGCTGGTTGTAACATGAGAAAGGAATCATTCGTGGGTCTATGCTCGAGGATACCACATGGATCCGCTCTAGGAATCCATGTGAGACTACTCTAGGATCCTGTGTGGGTCTGTTGTACTAGGATCCTGTGTGGGTCTGATGATGTACTAGGATCCTATGTGGGTTTGACGATGTACTGACAATGTACTAGGATCGTGTGTGGGTCTGACTACGTACTGATGATGTACTAGGATCTTGTGTGGGTATGGCGACGTACTGACGATGTACTAGGATCCTGTGTGGGTCTGACGATGTACTGACAATGTACTAGGATCCTGTGTGGTTCTAACAACGTACTGACGATGTACTAGGATCCTGTGTGGGTCTGACGATGTACTGACGAGGTACTAGGATCCTGTGTGGGTCTGATGACATATTGATGAGGTACTAGGATCCCGTGTGGGCCTGACAATGTACTAGGATCCTATGTGGGTCTGATGAGGTACTAGGATCCTATGTGGGTCTGACGATGTACTACGATCCTCTGTGGGTCTGATGATGATTTAGGATCCTTCATGGGTCTGCCTCTTAACAGAGTAAGATGAATTAGTAGTTACATATTATCATCTCTACTACTGTACCTATGTTATACCTGGTGTGAGATGAGTCTTTATCTTTGTGGTAATATTATGTGTGGCGTACCTTTGTGGTACTTACCTTTATGGCGATACCTTTGAGGTATTCTTCTATGTGGCGTACCTGTGTGGTACTTACCTTCGTGGTGATACCTTTGTGGTATTCTTCTGTGTGGAATACCTGAGTGGTACTTACCTTCATGGTGATACATTTGTGGTATTCTTCTATGTGGCGTACCTGGGTGATACTTACCTTTGTGGTAATCTTTCCTTCATGGAACAGTTGTAATTTGGCTAAGGATTTGGGCCTTGTGTTTCCTCATGAATGTGATGAGTAATATTTGATAACTTAGGTATATGTATGGGAATATAACTAAGTAGGGTTGTCACTGGTTTACATGCTTTGTGGTTTATCCTTTGTGGATTTTGTGAGACCGTGAGGGTCTTGGGGTCCCAACTGAGTATCGTTATACTCATCCATGCATGGGATATGCCCACACCTTATTGTGTTTAGTGCAGTTGACAGACAACGCTGACTGAGGATAAGGGCACCAGGACTAGAGGTAGCTCAGAAGTTGACCTTAGATGAGGCGTACTGCAGATACGACCGTTAGAGAGCTGTACCTACCCATCAGGTAGGATCCTTGGCGGGTGTACACAAGAGCTGTTCAGTTTACTTATACATTCCTTTTTTCTTGTACTTTCTAGTTGGGCTTGTATTCTGGCCCCTTTTACCAACTGTACACACTTCTTTTACTATACAGTTTACTGATGTTCGTGTCTTACTGTGTTCTTGGTTGCATGAGCTTACAGGTTATAACGGCAATGCCTTCTCTATTTTAGGGAATACGCCTTTCGGTGCTAGTCGCCAGCGCCTGGCATATGGAAGGTGGGCTTGGGGTAGTCATGGCACGAGCCACGAGGGATGGGTCGTGACATGGTTACTACTCAGTTCCTTTCTCAGAATACCTTCTGTGATGAGTGACTGATTCATCATATCCTCAAAATTGGTCAAATGAAAAATGTTCACCTATGAAAAAATCTCATAGTGAAGATCATCTTAAAAATACCTCACCATGGTGACCTCATTAGATATTAGAGATGGTGCAAAGCACTACAGGTCAATGAAACATCTAGAGTATTCCAACACTGACATTCCCTCCCATTTCTGATGCATGAACTCACAATCCTTCTCATCCCTCAATGTCTTAGGATAGAAATGACTCCTGAAATTCATCTAGAATTCCTTCTAATATAACTCCTCTTGTTTCCCATTTTTCTCCAGAATGTCTTAACAATGCATGGTTGGTCCAAGAAGTATGTATGAAACAAGCTTCACCCTCATATTTTCAGGCGTCTCAAGGTGCTTAAAGATTTTCTAGATTGACTCAATCTAGAACTCAGCTTCCTGGGGACCTCCATCTCCAGTGAACATAGGTAGATGTTGTAGTTGAAACTCTCTTGTCAGATCAGACATCAAAGGTACATCACGAACAATATCCCTTTCCATGGATTTTATTTACCCTCAAGAATATATCATGAAGATGAACATCTATATGACTGTCAGGATCTACAAGAAGCTTCAACTCAGTAGTGTTAGAAGTATGCAGGTTTCCACTCTCCTAGAACTCAATTCAAAGATGATGAGGAGGTATTTTCTCTACAAGACAAAAACACTCCTTAGAATAGTGGGTAACAATAAGGCCAACCTCAATAGGTGACAACAATATAGAAACACCAATCTTGGTCTCTTTAAACATGGAATACAATTATTTTAGTATGAAATATCAGTCCATTTATTTCATTTATCAGATATAACAGGTGTCTCATTTTATAGTTCATATAGGAAAATTATTAAATTTACTAAATATGTTCCTATCATGAATAATTCATGTCAGTATATATCCCTATGTGCCTATCATGATGCATTAATACTCATATCATTCCATACTAGGCCATGAGTATAAATCTCAATAAATAATAATATGACCTAACATGTGAATCACTCAAGGTGAAATAACATCAAACTGTAACAATCTAACATCATGAACAAAAATACTATCCCTAGGCACTTGGATTTTACCCGTACATGGGTTAGTTACTCCCATGAACAAGCTCTTTACAAAGTTCCAACACATCCTAGTATACTTTATACCTTTCCCAAATAGTAAAGGAAAATAAAAAGAAAACCGACCCTCTGATACTACTTTATAACATCCCCCAGCCTAGAACTCCCTCATGTGGCCAAATTGGGTTGGTTATGTGACCTCAATTGCACCTCCCCACACACCAGAGGCTGTTGACTAGTAGTGGCGGTGTGATGAATATAGTGGGGAGACTATACCCCCTCATTTAGAGTCATAATACAGTAGAAAATACATAAGTATTAGAGTGTGGAAATACAAGAAATCATTCAACATAGTGGATAAACCAAACAATAAACGTCAACTGAATAATCCAATAAATAACCATGAAAAAATGTAACGACAATATGAATGAAACAAAATAAATTTTTGAAAGTCATACAAATAAAATAATAGTAGACTCAAACCAATAATCCAAAAATCCCGGTCCCAAACCCCATGCATGTCCTGTCTCCAAGCTCCAACCCATCCACCATGAAACAATAAACTACAAGGTCCTTTTCACTTGTACAAAATTGAATCCATGTAATCTGTATGGGTACCAAAAAATGGCCCAAGTAGGGTGTGAGTAAAACTCATTAGTTTGATACTACCATGTCTATAAAAACCAGTCTGATAATAAGTAAATGCAATAATGTGATAAACAGGTGTATAAATTAATTTAAAAATTAATAGAATACATTAATAAACCTACTTAAACACTATTTTGGAATGTCTCTGAGCATGTAGAACAACCATTCCAACCATAAACATGAAACCAAATAACCCACTTCAATACCATGATAGACTGTCTATGAGTATGTAGCACAACCATGCCAACCAAAACTATATACACATAGTATAACATATCATTGGGGCAAACATTCTAGATAAGAATCTCAAAATGTGTTAGGGACTATCCCAATATATAAGAAGTGCAACATGTGTTAGGGAATAGAACGGTATATAAGCATTGCAACATGTGTTAGGACCTACCTCGGTATATAAGCATTGCAACATGTATCAGGGCCTAGCCAGGTATATAAGCATCATAACATGTGTTTGGTCCTAAACTAGTATATAATCATTGAAACATGTGTCAGGGCCTAGCCAGGTATATAATCATCACATCATGTGTCAAAAGTGCATATCAAAACATCAAGTGTATCAAAAAATAACAACATAAGACCAAATGGTTAATTATGCTAATTATAATTTGTCTTTTAATTTACCCATTTATTCAATTAATAAAATAATCCATTTTCAAGGTGAATCTATAATAAGAAATCACCTAAAACACATGTCATGATTAAATCACATGTATGTCATTGCCAATTCATTATTTTCAAAGGAAACCACAAGCTTATTCGTATCTCAACAGAACTAAAGGGATCTATGAGAGATCCAATTACATGAATATAATTTCCAATTAATCAATTAATTAATGTGCACATTGTGTCAGTGCAATTGCATATATTTCGCACACATTAGTAATTGAAATTAGACAATAGGGTTGGGTTTTAGACCCCCTACATTTATCATATGATCAAAACAATGCTTCCAATAGAAAATTCCAACAAGGATAAAGGTGAAGAATATCTCAAGAAGAACCAAGATCATCACAGGTCAAGGTAAGAACTCAAATTGAACCTACGGTCAAAAAATTACCCCGAAAAGATATAGAAAAATGGAAGAGAGGGGAAAACCTAAGTAGAATAACTCACCAAGGATCAAATGTAGAAATGGAATGTTGTGAATGGAGGGAAGGGGCAAAAAATATCCTAGAGCACCTTAGGCTTTGAGATGAGGAAGAGATGCGATGAAATAATGAGGTGGATAAAACACCCAAAAAAATTAAAACCAATGGGCGCATGGAATACATGGAGTGTAACCCTTTCACATCATGTATTTATCAATTAATGAGGTACACTAAAAAACCCATCAACTTATGTTAATATTTAACATGCCTAAAAATTACATGGAGTGTAATTCAAATTCAAATTGTGTATTATTTTCACTGCATGAATCACTTCACATATTGTAACTATTCATGGATATTTTCTAGAAATTTTTACACATCATGTAATACATTTACATAGTGTGTAAATGTTATGAAAATAATTTTTAACCCAGTTTCTATATAAGGATCTGAATCACCTCTAATTCCTTCCAAACCATGTAAAACCCTCATAAACCCATTTAACATGTTTATAAATGGACTTAATTAATTAAAATAAATATATATCCATGAAATTTAGGCCATTTCCCCCAATAAATGATCTCCTTCTCTAAACAGGACTCGACCACCATGGTCCAACAAAAAACTTGAAGAGTGATATACCTGAAAAAATAATGGATATTATAAATATGGTTGATTTTCCTTAAAAATATTCTTTTGGTCGCTTAATTAATTAATATAGAGACCCATTATTATCATATATGGATATTATATCTTTTTAGATGAATAATCATTACATTACAAAAACATACACATGAGTAAAATAATAGATTAGTGCCTTTGGAAACTTAGAATACAATCTTCATAAATCATGAAAGATCTTAAATTTATCCCATAAATATCTTCCTCTTTAGTACTACTACTTAAGAAACTTTATTCATAACCTAGGGAAAGGAAACATAATAATGGGTTAGCTCAGATGCTGAGTAAAGGAAAACAAGGGAGATATGTAAGTATAACATGAGAATGAGGGTATGTGAGCATGATCATAACATATGAAAACCCTACCTAGAATATCAAAGATCAAAAATATTAATTCACAACATAAATATTGGAAGTTCAAAAGACAAGAATCATAATGAAATAAAATTACATGAGACATGAGTTCATAATATTGGAATAAAACATAGATATGTGGCATACACATCATCTTATAACATTGTAAACATGTATAAATAGAGAAATGTTCACTCATTAATTTAAGGAGAAGAAATTAGTCCCTTAGATAAACTTATGGACATGAAACCAGGTCCACACACAACATTGTGGACATGGAAGATAGGTCCACACATAACACTGTGACCATGTAATCAGGTTCACGTATAACATTGTGAACATGTAATTAGGTTAACACATAACATTGTGAACATGTAATCAGGTTTACACATAACATATTTACTCATGAGTTATCCATCATTACCTAATGCATTAGTGGGAGATATAGGCCCCGCCCACCACATAATGAAAATCATACATATGTGTGCCAAAAATTCAAAAAAAATTCATCATATTATAGCCCCTGAAATGAAATGGGCTTCATAAACATTTCATCATATCATAAAATATGAGAAAAGAGATATGTTTTATAATCATTTTATAATCTCATCAAAGAATAACCTATTTAAAAATAATAAGGTTTCATAAGAATTCTATCATGGTATAACTCATGGAAGAGAGACAAGTTTCACAAAAATTTTTCATAATAAACCATTTAGAGAAAGAATAATAATGGTATACTTAGTTAATATCCCCAGTAAATCATAGGTAACATCAATGAATGTCATCCCAGATGGAAAGTAATTTTGAAAGATTACTCATGAAATTCCTTGAGTAAAATAATTTTTCTTTTAAAATCAATTTTTAAATCTTAAAACATTTTCAAAATAATTTAATTTAAAAATAAACATGAAAACTTATAAAGGAAGCTTTAAAAACCATTTAAATCATTTCTTGAGGAAAATATCCTTTCTGATTTGATTTTTTTTAAACATAAAAAATTTTGAAAATATTTTTCTTTGAAAATAATGTTAACAAATTATAAAGGAATATTCAATGAAAATAATGGTCATGATGACAAGAAATTTTTTTCATACCATACACATTACAACAAAGATTTCTTCCATATTTTTGGTAAAATCCAAATGTGGATTTTAGAAAATTACATGAATATTCCATTTAGTTTTTTTAAAAAAGTAAAAAATGTGTAAAAATTTCTTTAATGAATCATTTGGAGAATAATAAAACCTTTTTTAACACATTTTTAGAAAACATGGTTTTGGAAGAAAACAGATTTCCGACTGAAGAGAGAAATAATGTCAGATTTTATTGAAAAAAATTTATCAACTATTTCAAGTACCAAAGATTATAAAAATGGTAATATTACTTTAAAATACCATGAATAACTAGAGTATAAGAAAATCCATGATTTTATTGAGATATGGATCAAAATATTTCATTCTAGGCCACAAGTATAAATCTCAAGAAATAATAATATCACATAACACGTGAATCACCCAAGGTGAAATAACATCAAACCGTAACAATCTAATATCATGGAAAACAATCCTATACCCGGGAACTTGGATTTACCCCATACATAGGATATATAATCAAATGAACAAGCTTCTTATGATGTTCCAATACATCATATTATCCTTTCTACATTTCCCAAATAGTAAAGAAACAAAAAACAAAACCAAACCCTCTGATACTACTTTGTAACATTCCCTATCCTGGAACTCTCTCATGTGGCCAAATTAGGTTGGTTATGTGACCTCAAGTGCACCTCCCCACACACCAGAGGTTATCAAATAGAAGTGGTGGTGTGGTGAATATAGCGGGGATACTATACCCCCTTGTTTAAAGTCATAATATAGTAGAAAATACATAAGTATCAAAGTATGGAAATAAAAGAAACCATACAACACAGTGGATAAACTAAACAATAAATATCAACTCAATAATCCAATAAATAAAAAAAATAATGTAATTACCAGGTGAATGAAACTAAATAAATTTTTTAAAGTCATACAAATAAAATAATAACATTAACAAACCAATACACTAAAAACACTCATCAATGAATGTTACATCTTCTTCAGGTATCCTCCTCAGGTTTTCATTAAAGGCCTTATTTGGTTGGATTTATGTCCAAAATAAGGCTTCTAGGATGATATGAGGGATTTTTTAATTTATTCTTTAGATATTGGCTGAAAAAAGGGTTTTAAGTTTTGAATAGAAGAGGAGAAGGGGTGGCCTTTTATATGTGAGGTGAGTGGCACACTTGTAATTTTTTTGAAAGAGAGAATTCAAACCATGTTTTTTCATGTCACAAGGCTCCAATAATAGAAAAATATTGATAATATAAGGGATACTTTCTAAATATGTCTAGTAAATGGGTGTTGGACAAGTTTTTGGTCATTTTTTATCCTTATCTTTTTAGTTTAACACCTGGTAAATCCATTTTTACCTTAAACGTGAAAATTAATTTTTACTATTTTCACTATTCATTTTGGTCAAAAAAATAAGTTGATATTATTAGAAATTATAAATTATGATGATTAAAAATATATAATACATTTTTCCAAAAATCAATTAATAGAAAAAATATAATTTAAAATTAATCCTGTAGATGTGATGAGTAACTGTGTTTTTAAAGAGAAAATGTTCAAAAGTTTACAAATTTTTTATATGAAAATTAAAAAAGAAAATTATTCCAATTATATAAATTAGATTAAATTATAATTTTTTTTACTAATTTTACTTTAAAACTAATTAAAAATTTAATTATATATTATGAATTATTTAAACAAAAAAAAGCAATTTTCAATTAAAATTCACTATTTTTCACAATTCATAAAAATTTAATATTTTTAGAAAAATCCAAAAAATCCACACTAAGATAATTTTTAATTGATTATTTAAAATATTATATTTATTTTATCAAATTAATTTTCTAAAATCAGTAAAAAGTAATTTTAAAATAAGTGTACTAGAGGCAAAAAAACTTCTTTTTAGAAAAATATGACTTTATGTGTAAAATTGGATTTATTCTTATCTCCTGTCTAGAAAAAATATATTATAAATTTTAATCATTTTATTGAATATATACTACATAAATTACAGTAAAATAATTTATAAAAAGTGTCTTATTTAATTTATTGAAGTAAAATGTGTTTGTTTTCATAAAAATAGTTTTTTTAAACACATATCATTTATTTTCAAATAGTTTTTATTTTAATTTGTTAATTAATTGGTCACTATAGAATTAATTTTAAATACAGATGTAAACCATATATTTTCATAATTTACTTAATCATATTCATACCCACCATTTCAATGGATAGGTGATAACTATCATATTAAATAATAATATTTTAATAATCTAACATGTTTCATTTAAACTCAGTGTTTTGTGTAACGCAAGCTAAGATCGGTGTTTTATAATCTAATAAAATATAAAATTTGTGTTACATGAAAAACAAGATAAAATCTATATTTTGTGCAACACAAAATATTTAAAATATTAAATTCATTTGAAAAAAAATCTCACAGAATCTCGACGTGTTACATTTAAAGTGAGGAAAATGAAAGGAAAACATGTAATATTCCAAAATAATCATATGAGAAGAAAATAAAAAGAATTTTTTATATAAATATTATATAATTTCCTCAATGTAAATTTCAAGAATAAATAATCTCGATAGAAATAGGATTGAAACAGAAACCCTTACCGCTTTGGTAACATTCGACTCATAAGACCCAGGAAAGAAAGAATAATAAGTGGATATATGTCCCATAATTATCATGAAAAAAATTATAAAATACATTCACAAGAATTATATAAACCAAAAAAATAAATAATTAGTGAATATGAAATGTGTCTCACAAAAGTAAAAGTGATATGAAAATCCTTTACCTTGAGTTTAGACTTGCTATGTATATCGTTTAACACCTATATAATAAACATATATAAATTATTTGTTTTATTAAGAACCATTTTTAGTATTAATACCTTACCTTCAAATCATTTATTTCATTTATTTTAAATGACATAATTATATGCTTAATCAGTTAAGTTCACATTGGGTGTTTTGAGGACGTTCGGTTCATAATTTTAAAATAGCTATGGTATGTTGACCGTGGTCAAAGGTTTTAGTATTCCATCATCTCTAGAATAATAATAATAAAATAATTATAATTTTTATATATATCAATTATAATTTTAATACCAATCATGAAATATCGTTATGAAAAATGAACTACATTACAATCATGGAGATGGTAGGTCGTACGTACACATGAGTAACGTTTCTATTTTTCAATGATCATTATAAAAAGAAGGTATGTAACATTTTACCCTTAAATAATGATAATTATATCATAAATATAATATTATTTATTTAAATACACTTATATATATCATCAATGTTGTGTGTTAATGAAAAACTAATCACATCACTTTGTGGAGGTAGTAATCCACACATACGCACAAACAATGATATAATTTTTCAATGAATGGAAAGGTGAGAAAATATATGATATATTACTTTTAAAAAATGATAAATTTGTCATTAATAACACACACACACACACACACATATATATATATATATATTAAATCCACCATCATAAATAGTCATGAGAGGCAGTGATGGAAAATGAATTACATCGATTCGCAAGATGGTAGTCTGCCATACCCACGAATGATGGTTTCATTTATTATTTTATAGAAGAGGAGATGGATATAGGTTATTACAATAATATAATAAAATATAATTATATAGGAGATACTAATGTTATTATATCATCATGGTTGAGTGAGATTTGAATGAGGTTGAAGAAAAAATAAAACTACAACATTCGGTTAAAGACTATACCTCTTCTTTAGATAACTTCCTTTTATTTACACCTTAAACCCTCTAAGGTTTTTATTATACCAAAAATAAATTCTATATAATGTGAGGAGGTACTTTTGGAAGAAATATGGTTAGTTATTATCCAAAATAAAAGGATTTTTAATTTTTTATAAAAGAGGAGAGTGAACACCCTTTTATAAGAGAGGGGAGGGGCATTCTTGGAATTTCTCAAGGTATTAAATTAATATAAATTAATTTTCCTATTAAAAAGGATAAAAACTAATATAATTTTAATATAGGATGATTATTAGTCGAAATACTATCATAAAATAAAATTTTGAAAAGTCTAGATTATATTTTTATCATTATCTCTTTGTTTTAACTCACTTTTACCCTTTTTGACAATTACCATGATAACAAAGCATTTACTGTTAAGGGATCAATATAATTACTATAAAAGGAAAAATGACCCATAAATGGTCCATGGTTGATATGTAAAACCATATCTAATTCACTTGGCTGAATATATTATTATTTTTTATTTTTAAATCATTTAATAAAATATTATTTTTTATAAAATATCATTAATGTCATTCTTGGAACTATTCATTTAATTTGATTTTAAAAACATGAAGACAAAGATGGAATTAGAATATAACACTTTAAATTTTTTCAAATAAGTTACTTTTATCTAATTTTTTTAGAACATAATAATTATTTCAATTTATATTACTATTAATATTTTTAAAATCATTTATTTTATTTTTTTAATTTATTGAATAAATAACATGTCCATGTTGCATAAGCATTTATGATAATTATTTATTCAATAAAAATTAAAAATAATTTACCCCGATAAAAAAATAATTTATATTTAAAATGAATATTTATTACTAAACATACCTTCTTATTATTTATATGACAAAGATTTAAAGATAATAAAACAAAGAGAATAACATTTTTGGCTTTTCTTTAAATAAAATATTATAAAGGTAAAAATCTTGGAAAAATGGAAAAGGTTATATATTTTAGATTTTAATTGTTATGGATGAAATATAACAATCCAATAAAATTAATGTAAGTGTTAGAGTTATTTTTTAGTCTTTATCCCATTATTTTTACCCTTAATTAACTCTTTTTACCTTTACCGTGGTGACAAATATTTACTATGGTTACTATTAATATTGACAAAAAATAAAAGGGGACTATTTAATAAATATAGACCTAAAAATTAAAAATATTTAATTAATTTTGTAATAATTAATTCAAATAAGTTATATAATTTAATTTAAAATTAAACTCAGAAAATGTGATGAAAAACAATTTTTTTCTTCAGAAAAATGACTTTTTAAGTATAAAAATGTTTTTATACAGAATTCAAGTAAGTAATTTATTCCACGGGCTATAATTGGATTATTTTTAACCAATAGGAACTAATTAAAATTTAAAAATAATATAAAATAGAACATTACTTTGTAATTACTTTAAAATAAAATACAGTTTTTAATAAAAATAGCTATTTTTCACTATTCATTGAATAAATCAATCTTCTCAGAAAAATTTCAAAAAACCACTCTAAGCTAATTTTTACAAACTAATTTTAAAAATTATATATATATATATATCAAATTAAAATTCTAAAAGTTCTAAAAATTAATTTCCTCACAAAACGTAATAAAAACCATTTGTTTAAGAAAACATATTTTTTGAAGAATAAAATGATATTACTAAAAATTGAGTGGTTATTTACTAGGAATTTATCAATAAATTTTTATGTATTATGAAGTTTTTATAAATATATTAGGTTATTGGGGGTATAATTATATTCTAATACACACAAACACCATAGGGTTTGGGCGGTGCTCGTTCAATGGGAGAGCGGTGCTAGAGTGGACCCCTTGGTCGGTGAGGCTTGTGTGACTCTTCGGATTGACGTCTGTTCGACCCTCTTCAGACCAGACCTCTTCTATCACCAAGTGTGAGATTTCTGTTTGGAGAGGCACGAGTTGAGGTATGGAAGGTGCAAGGCATGAATGCTTTTTTTATTATAATAATGCAGGGGAAACAACAAGAAATGTAAACAGCCTAGTCACTCAGGGGGGCCTAAAGTAATGTAACCCTAATGGGTCCTTCAACAAAAAGGGCCTACACTCAAACGGTAGAGATACCAAGCTTCTATACAAAAAGACCTCGTTCCCGGGACTTCTGATCTTCGCAAGTGCATCCGCAACAAAATTACTTTCCCTCCACCTATGTTGCATGAGTTGTCCTTGATTGGTCTCCAAGACACACTGTCTGATGATATAAGTAAGATCCCAAGGCGCGCCCGACCTTCCTCGGACATGATTAACCAAGACCTCTGAATCTGACTCCACCTATGACACCTAAAAGCCATTGCTCCTGCAAACTCTCAGTCCCATAAGGAGGGAACGAGCCTCCACCCCCAGCGAGTTGTCCATTCTGAAGGTAACACTGAAGGCCATAAAAACTGAGCCTTCTGAGTCACAAAGAACCCCACCACCTCTCATCATGACATGCATGCATGAGCCATCCAAGTTAAGCTTGAGCCCATTAAAAGAAGATTTCCATCTAATCCACCGCCCTTCAGAATAGTTCGATCTGATAGGTCTATGCAAGAAGTTGGATACCACATCTGAGCGTTAATCCAGTCTTGCCAGCGAGACCAACTCATGGACCAACGATCTTGATCTTAACTGAATCTGGTTAATCGAACTCTGGGAACCCAAGAGTTCTTTGTTCCTGGCCTCCCAAATGACCCATTAGGTTATAGCGAGGATAAAAACTCTCACCTTTTTATCTGGTTGGATGATCGTTCCTCTGAGAAACCACGAGGACATGAGCTCCTGGAAGCAGAAATGATCAAAACTGGTGCAAACAGACGGGGTGAACATGCTCCAGATAGCTGCCGCCCATTCACTCTTGAAGAAGAGATGGTTAGATGATTCTCTTTTGGGAGTATTGAAACAATAGCAGCGGGATGCCAAATGGATTACCCTACTTTGGATATTTTCATCTGTTGGAAGGGCACAATTCTTGACACGCCAGACCAGGAAGTTCATCTTGGTTGGAATCTCCTTGCACCAGGTGTTCTCCAACCCATTCCCAGGATAGGGTTCCATGCTTCTCCATTCTCTGTAGTTCTGAGTGGTAAACCTGCCCGAGCTTGAGCCCATAAAGCAGCATCGATCCTCTTCTCCATTAATACATATACTGTCAAATACCGTCTTCTGTTCTTGGCTGAGAACCACGCTGATGAACTCGGGATGCTTTGAAGCTTCCCTGAAGGTGATTTCCACCATAGGACATCCAGGAAAATACAACCGCTCCCCTCCCCAATTATCCTTCCAGAAACCGACGGACCGAGCCGATGGAATCGACAGCCAGGGCAAACAACAACAGCTGTGCAAATTTAGATGAAAGAGGATAAATGGGGGGAGGTGGGGTTCCTTACCTAGAAAGTATTTTAGACCCATCGTTTTTGTTTTATTTTTATTTCATAGGGCTTACGGATCATTTGGGCATACAATTCTTATTACTTTGGGTATTTCTGCCTCTGGACCTTTAGGATTTGTTTTTTTTGTTCTTGGGATTTAAAGTTGTGTTGATATTAGGACATTTTCCATGCAATAGGTTCTATCTCAGTCTAAAAGAGGTTTCTTTTTTATTTTCTTAATAGAGGGGCTTGATCCCAACCTATTTAAAAAAAACAAAAAAGAGTTATTAATTAATTTGTAATTAAATAACAATTATTTTATATAAATAGAAACCATATAATTATAAATAATTATTAGTAATTATTTAATAATGATTATTAATTAATTAGTAGCTAAACAATTAATTAATAAGTAATAATTATATAATAATTATTATTACTAATTATTAGTATTTTATATTTATTAGAAATTAATATTATTTAATACTAAATAATATTATTTAAAACTAAATAATATTATTTAATCACTAATTAATTATTAATTAATAATTATTAATATGTCATATAAATTATTAATAATTAATTATTATTTATTTATTATCAATAATATTTATAAGTAATTAAATATTATTTAATTACTTATTAATTATAACCAATTAATTAAAAAAAATTAATTAGTACTTAATAAGTAATTAATTTTTCATTTATTAATATTATTAATTAGTAATTAATATTTATTAGAAAATAACATTATTAATTAGTAATTAATATTATTTAATTACTAATTAATTCATAATGAATAATTCTTAATATCTCATAGTAATAAATCATTATGGGTTGGAAAAAAATTCTCTCCATCTTTGTTCACTTGTATGTTGCACCTTACTTTGCATCTTCTAACGAAAGTTCTTCTTAATGGTATTGTTTGTTATCATTGGATATATCCTATTGAATGAAATATATATACATTAAGCCACACATAAGGAATAAGAACCATCATAAGGTTTCACTTGTAAAAATTTATTTAACCAAATAATGAATGAATTTTTTTATGTATCTAAGTATTGTTACTACAAGGTTTAATTGATATATGAGAACCAAAGATGTGCAATATGAGCTAGTTGAGCCAAATTTTCCATCAATTCTACAACCTGGGGGAATTTTTGGTTCATATCAATTATTTAGATTGATTCTTGAAGAGTGAGATATGGCACATCACATGTATTTGTTCAATTGTGAAGTTGTAGAAGAATACATCAAGTAAGTAATTATCATAGTCACTTTTCATTTATTACATATTATGAAAGATGTTTCTTATAAATGTATCATTTTATATGAAACAAAAGGAAATTATAAATAGAACACATCATTCTTTTCCTCTTCAAAGGAAAGAGAAATTACATATTAAAGAGTTCCATGTATAGTTCAAATCACATGTTGTCTATTTAAATATTCTAGGTTTATAGTTTTTTAAAAAATACAGTATATTTTGATATTAGAGCTCTGTCATTTGGACCAAATAAAATAGTATGTGAGTTTATAATAAAATTCATCAATGGGTATAATTTTATTATTAATATTAATTTAGTAAATGTGAAAACCGAACATGATGGTGACATGTTAAGTGTAAAAATTAACTATTATGAAAGTGAATATGAAATGCGATCTCAATCTAAAAATGTATCTTATTATGGAATTATGGAGAAAATCATAATATTGGATTATTACTGTAATGGTCACGTTTTTATGATGAAATTAAATTTTTTTAATTTAGTTAAACAATAAGGCATGTATGAAGATAGTTGTGGATTCAAGATAGTTAACAAAAACTGATTACACATAACTAAGAGCCTTATATTTTGGAATCATATGCAAGGAAAGTGTTTTATGTAGAAGATCTATTGGCACCTGAACATAGTGTTGTAGTTGAAGTTAATCCTTAGCATATATTATAGTAAGGCTATGATGTATTCATACTAATGTTATCAACTGTTTTATTATGTACATATTAAACTAAAAAATATTTTCATAGATCATGATGAATTATAAAGATGTAATATTGAATCTATTGTGGGAAAATTAGTGCAGGATTCATGCTGTATGATTTAGTCCCATGATTTCTACTATGAGTATAATATTTTGATTTTATTAAATTTTATTTTAATAAAGTTATTATTTTTAAAAGTTCAATTATTCTTTCATGGATCATAATCTAGGATACACTTTTTTTTACTTAGAAGAAACTAGGGATGATGGACCTTCACCTGTTATTCCATCAATGAGGGATAGAATTCAGTGCAGAAAAAGGTTTACTCAATGTAATAGATCAAAAAACGTTCCATTATCTGACACACCTTGTTTTATAGTTTCCCCTACTAGTTAATCATCAGAGTACTATAGACAAATTATGATGTTAGTACCCCCTATTATTTATTTTTACCCATCTACATCTATTCATCCAAGTGGAAAATATATTCTACCACAACCATATTATATAATTCCTACTCTTGGATATAGGTTCCAATATATGGTATAGGAGACTCCTCCTATTTCTCTCTGCCTTCCTACATGTAGCACTGATGACCATTCTCAACCTTTTGATCATCCTTATTCAGGTACATCTATAATATTTAAATAAATATTTATGGTAAATTTTATTATTTGGTACATGTATTGATACTTTTTTATATTTCTTTTGTTAAAGATGGATAAAATAAATGACATGTCCCAATGTTAATTCATGTAGTACGGAAAAGGAAGGTAATGGTTGAATATAATGATGATCTACAAATGATTGAAAAAAAATGAGAAGCCTGTAAAAGCTTCATGGGCATGATTTTCAAATATGGTGATATTATCTTGGTTCAACCATTGAGTTGGAGATAATTAAATAATGATATTAAGTATAAATTGTGTGATGGTATTTGGGAATAAATTATTTTATACAGTTACATGCATTATTTTATTAAATTTATTAAATATTTTTTGAATATATGAACTTTTGATACAACATTTTTGATGATAAAAAGGAAAAAAATAACTTAGTAAATATACTAATCTCATAGGTGTACCTTACATTAAAGACTATTAAGTAAATCGATACCCAATAATGTTTACTTATTGATTTTTTTGAAATTAAAAGTATTATTTAATATTATTATTTACTTTATTATTTTATTAAAATGATAATTTTTTAATTACAATAAAATTGTAAGTAAATTTTTAGACTAGAAAATGATAATAATTTTCTATTTAAATTCATATTGTTATAATTATTTTCAGACATTCTCTAACTAGGATTATTTGTACACTCTCAGTAAAGAAAAAAATGATGGTTTAAGACCTAATGATTATTTGCACCATTTTTTTAGTGAAGATCATCATGGAAGAATTTTATGTAGACCTAGAAACAAATTGGTTCCATCAAGTTACTGGTCTTCAACAGTTATTAATTCTTCAACTCACAACATATTTTCAGAGGTTCAGTTAGTTAAGTCTATATATAAAGCTACTAGAATTAAAGAGAAATCATGTCATCTACTCTAAGTGTCAGAAGTTGAATTTCAAAAAGGTAACTGCTCAAATAAGAGTTTTTGAATACCATTTCCCTTTTGTGTTTGGTGATTTATAAGAAAAAATATCAAAAATCAAGGATAATGTAGAAATGGTTCAATAAAATGTTGATATACACTCTAGTCATCCCACCCCACTTATAAGTGGTCATCATGATGACAATGAGAGAGTAAATGTTCATGAATATGATAACATTTCCAACACTAGTGGTGGTGGAAGCTGTGGCATCAGTGATGATATTGATCTTCAAATATAGTGGCCAACATTCTTAGAATTAAATACCATGATCATGTGGTTTAGGTACTAATAAAATAGTGGTAGTTTATTTTCTTTTTCCGTGGTTTAAAAATTAGTTTATTTTTCTTATAATGAAATATCATGATCATGTGGTTCTTGTACTAAAATATCATACTTATTTTTTGATTTTCAAGAGCCCTAATGGTAGGGATCATCTAAAAGTATGTATTCAAGATGGAAATTACCTTTTTTATATGTATAAGATGTTATACATTATGAAACACATGTGAGAGTTTGTTATACAACACTTTCACACCTCTAATTAGGTGGTTTAACCTAGATTGAAAAAGATACATAATTAAATACAATGAGGGATCTTATAATCTTATTTTTACAATGATATAACATGGTTATTTTATTGATTTTTTAATTTTATAAAGGTAAAGTAAAATCCTTAGATACCTAATGGAATAATTTATCCATTTATCAAACATTAATTAATTTTATATAGTTTGAGGCTGTTTACCACATACCATATGAATCACCCATGCGTCAGATTAAAGTAGGGTAAACATCATTTATTAGTCCTAGTTTTGTTTAAGATATAATAAAATGAGTTTATTTTATTAATATATGAATATATATATATATATATGTTTTAGAGTTTGTAGTGATCTTATAAATAATGAATACCTTGACTGAGGGAGTTCGACATAGGAGATAAATTCATTCTATGAATTTAGATAAGAAACCTTCCATTCATAGATTAAGATAAGTTGGTATAAAGTTTCTTAGTTTCTTTTAATATTATTTAGTAAATCAGAGATGTGGATACCATCTCTCTACATGTAATTCGTTACAATTAACATATATTAGTTATGAATGCATGAATTGTTTTTCAATAGAAATATTAAGGACGAGTAATAGATGAATGAATTGTTTTTATAATGGTTTGTTCAGTTTGTTATTCATTTATTTTTAGATTATTTTTTTTAGTTAAACTATTTTTTTTCATTGGTTAAACTGTTTAGATTAAATTGGTTATATTTATGTTGATTATCTTTGTTAGTCCCATATAGGAATTTAGTGAGAGATAATCTTAGGTGGTTGTTGGGGGGATCAGGGCATGAAACTTTTTTATTTAAAACATTTTTTCCAACTCTCACTACCTTAAAAGATCTTGAACTCATTATTACCAGGGTAACATTTAAGTAAACCTCTTAATGATTATGATCTTATTGTAATTTCACTTAGACCCACATTTACCAGATTTTATTTTTCATTACCTATCCCACCTTCACTAAGTTATGTATTGGAGAATATAAACAAACCATTCACAAAATAAATAATGATTTTTACTTAGCTCACACACACTAGGCTAATCCAAGGACCATACAGTAAATAATGTGTCAATGCATTGAGATATACTAAATGAACTCTTTGATGGTGGGTTTTGGATAGGGAACTCCTAGGATTGAGGTTACTCTCTTAATAATGTTTTAGTATAGATCACTTCCATAAAAGTGACGATCCCTTCACTTATATCATTTTCTCACTATTCTAGAAATAATATCTTCATTGGTACATATTTAAATGAAAATAGTATCACCACAATTATAGTTACACCAAATGCAGGTTGGTGAATGTATATCCCCTCACTAATCCTTCATATATTGGTTATGAACATCACAAGAACAACATCACCACTTTTCCATGATTCTTCATGGGAAACTCCACCCTTTTCATCATTGGAAATATCTTTAATGAATGCTAAAACATCCTTCACTTATTTCCAGAAAGGATATGGAATTCCCTCTCTTATTCTTCTCTGAAAATACATTTTCAATGTTCTTCACTTTTCTCTATAACAAAAACACCCCTTCTCTTCTCTATGAAATTTATTTATCATAAAAATTTTCTATTTTCATATCTCTTTTCATAGAAGTAAGCTCCAAAATTTATCAGGAAAGATAACTCCATAATTCACACCTTCCAAGAATCCTTTTTTCCATTCATATAGAAAATATCCACATTTACCTCCATGAATATCTCTGTAATAATGATAATGATGGGAAAATCGATCTTGCATCCTTCCTCAAATATGATTCAAACTCATTAATTGAACTCTCTAATATTCCAATTGACAGATAAGAATTAAAAAATATGTAAACCCACTTACTCATCTTCACCATGGATTAATGATTTTCATTTTAAAGATTTTTCAAATACTAATCCCACCAGATCTACTTATATCTTGAATTAAAATAACTGATATATCATGAAATCACCCTCTTTTAAATTCTCTATGATTTTATACATCATACCTGGACCAAAACATTAATCATATTTTATGATTAATAAAACATAATTTACTTATACTATAGAAGGACGAACCTTTCAAACAACTAAGGGAAGACCCTTATGAATTGCCCTGATGACTCTTAAGTCCAGCCAGGATTAGTCTTATAGAATGCATCACATTTTTCCATAATTAATACTATATTATACCTAGATTACTCTTATTGAATTCCTTTAGTAATATAAATTACTCTTATAAAATCCAAGGATTACCCTTATGATTTTACCCTTTTCTGTGAAATTACTCTTAGAAACTCTAGTTCATAGTCTAATGACTCATATAAAGTCTACCTTATCCATCTGTCCTAATCACAATAAATTGAACATTAAAAAATTTATTCTCATGACTCCTATGAAATTTCATGTAAAATTAATCATATGATCACTAGTAACTTCCATACTTTTTTCAATCCCACTACCTTCTCATAAAAATAAATCTTATGAAATAAAGGATACCTCAAGGAGTGGTATTTTCAAATATTATGATTCTTGAATTACACTTATAAACATAGGTATTTTTTCTAGGACTTTTATATATCAATATCCATTTCCTCAAACCATATATCTCCATATTTTATCTATAATATATCTATTTACTTCAAAGAAACTATCAGAACTCCAATGTACTTGCAGAACATCTTCACTTTAGTGTCAACACCTCGAACCCCAAAAACCAAATTATGTTGAAAAAAACCTGACACAAAGAAACTAACACCTATTGAAAATAAATCCAACTCTATATAATAATTAATCCTCATTTGGTTTCCAATAATATATCCTTTTATATTTGTTGAAAATACCCATCTTGAATCCAATATTCCTTTACATAATTATGATCCTTCCTTCTCCCCTGCTTCCTACTCCCCTTTGAGGGATGATAAGATTCATGGATTCAAGATGATTACTACTCACACTTTTACATAAAATACAAATCATTTCTCTTTCTATGTGAATCCAACACTTTTCATGATACCCTACCTTTTGGATTTCAAACAACACAAGCTTTTATTTAGTTTCCACTTGTAAGATTCTTTAGGGACTCCACTTGCTAGGATGCTACACTGGACTGTTAATAAAAATCACCCCCTATGTAAATGCAATAATTTAATTATATTAAGTGAAACTAGTCTTAACCTCTTGAAAAACACTTCAAGGCTCCTATACTATCCATCTCTATTTGTTAACTATTTGTTAACAATAGATATGTTAAATATAACTTCATATTTATATTTCAATCTCCAGAAACTAATAAAATGTGGTTTCATTCTAAAATAATTTTAGTAAGTTATCCTACCTACTAGTGACGGGCCATTGACACAACCTTTATGCCAACCAAGTTAAAACTTTTTTTAGGAAATATGAAATTAAGTTAACAACATCATTACAACCCATTTCACTCACTTATTTCCATAAGATACATGTTTTCTCATTTATCATATTCTATTAAGGATCTATTACTTTTAACTAAAAACACTTTCAAAAAATAATTAGTGAATAAATATGAACTACATAGTGTGTGAGTCATATTAGATTCTTTCTTTTAAGGTAATCTCCAAACACCAAACCTGATACCAATTATCAAAACTAATACCACATTGTTAAAACAAACTTTTTTCTCTCACCCATCAGGTGTCTCTTCTTACTTTATGGGGATACCAAATTTGGATCTATATCTCCAAATCCCCTAACTCTCTACTCTATCACTGAATAAATAGATGATATTCAACATAAAATCTATCCACCTAGTAGCCTTTGATATCCTGGAAAGACTCGGATTATAGAAAACCAACTTGGGTCGACCTGACCCGTCAACTGATCTGAATCTCCACAAGGCCTGAAGCACATTCCTAATCACTAATGCCCAATTACAAGCATCTAAGCATAAAAAATAATCATTTTTTATAGTTTCACCCATAAAAATTCTGTACTACCCTTTCATGAATTGGACGACTACGCTAACCAATAAACATGGTCAACATATATAACGAATATAAATATACAACAAAGTAAACAAAATAACAACCAAAAATATATATCATAGCATTATCACATCAGAATTCATAAAAAACATATAAATATGATATTTATAGTCAAAACTCAAAATAAGGAATAAGAACAAAAGTGTCCAATACATCAAAATCCAAATGATATGGAATCTCAACATTTCTCTACATGAGCCAACTTTGTGAGACCACATCTCTACTATCCCAACCAACCATGGATATTGGTAATCAAGAAGGGACACCAAACTGCAAGGTTCCCTTTGACTTTCCCGTGTCCTAAAAACAAGGTATTTATATGCCCAAATACATATACAAGGTGTGATGCACAAATCCCATTAGGATACCACCATGAATCTATGAAAGACATTTTACCATGAAAACCCTTAATTATTGTTTGAAAATTAATTTTCAAAAATAAGTTCACTTTTAAAATTGAGTTCACCTTAAAATAATACAATATAAATATCTCTTATTTTTAAAAAAAGCTACATTTTAAAATATTATTAAACTAGGCTCAAATAAAGAAACAAATAAACCCAACATAAATATGTTCAAAACACCCCAAACATGTCATAAACATGGTAATAATCCTAAGATCAATATATAAAACCAAATAATGGAAATCATGTAAACATAATATATCACAACCAAAAAAATCACTATCATCATGCACAAAGTATATAAAAATCAACCGGGAAGAATTAGTACTCACCTTGGGCTCTAAAAAATAGGGTCTAGTGTGACTTAGTCTAAGAAAACGTTTTTCTAGTTGGATAATAAAGATACAGCAAGTTTGGAAGCTCTCTTAGTCTTCCCCATACCCAACCATAATTCCATGGGTACTCTCATCCTACATGAACATGTTTTGGAAGATCTCTCAGTATTCCACCCAAAGGCTCTACCAGTCACCTGGACAACACTCCCTATCTTTTCTTAGACACAGGCTAAGGTTCCATTTGTCTAAGTCATGCACACACACACCCAAGGTCTCCCATGTGATATATAATTCCAAAAACATAAACATCAATAATTTCTAATTTCATAATCCATTTAAAATCCATTTTCATAAACCTTTCATACCCATAAAAATTCATGCATTCAACACCATGAAATTCCTCTTTGAAAACCCTTTCAGAAACTCATTTGAAAGCATAAAACCTCTTTAATCCATTTTAACAGACACATGGAGTGAATCAAACCAAATACCTTTGAAAATCCACTTTAAACCATTAAATTACCAACATATTTCAATGATCAAAAAAATAATGGATAAAACATCAATAATAACTCAAATTAGGGGTAATTTAATTATAAAAAACCAAGTTAAATCACAAATTAATGGAAATTCATTCAAATGCACCCTTAAATAGAGGAACCTACCTCAAAATCAAATTAAATATTGTTTGCTTCAATAAAAACCATAATATTTGAGTAAGAGAGGTCCTCAAAAACTTAATACAAAACAAAAAAAACAAAAACCCCATAAAAAACCCAAGGTTCATCCAAATCACAAGCTAGGGTTTCCACCTTCCATGAAAATGGAAGAACAAGAATAAATGAGGGGAAATGAATGAAAAATTATGAATAAATAAAGATTTCCTTAAAAGGAATCACCAAAGGAAGTAAGAGATATAACAAAATAGAGAGGTTAAAATATAAAAGGGATGGGGGAGAGGCTGAAAATGAGTGGTTAGATAGATAAGGGTGATAACCCTTATAAATAAAAATGAAAAAAATGGTCAAAATACATTTTTAATGATCTAGATACACTGCATGGTTTGGACACATAATAAAAAAACATGAAATAACCATGTAAGTGAAACTGTATCCCCATAAAAAACCCACATTGTTTATGGAGATACTTGTATGGTTATATAGACTATGTTCGTGATGTGTGGAATCCTAATATCCCCCGAACATCCCTCTCACATAGTTTACCGCACGACTGCACTAACTATTCACCAACCATGTGCCAGGTTCCATTTCCCATAAAATTGAGGCTCTCAACATCCAAGTCTCATAAACTCCTATAATAAATAAATAAATATCAAAAAATATATACTAGTGACCTGATAAGTATAATAATTCTCCCCACCATACTGCTTTCTACCACAAAAAATTCCTCAAGGATCTTCAGAAGAAAAAAGGTGAGGCCATTGCTCCCTCACTGAAAATTACTACTCCAAAGTATCATGGATATCAACTCCATGATCCCAAATTTCATGGACCAATGAGATCAACTTACCATGAAACACCTTGTTATAATAGTATAGGATATGAACATGCATCTCCAAAACAATGGATTCTAGCTCTATCCCTAAATATTTCCACTCTATAAAATAAGATGGGTCTAGATAGAACTTAATCAATAGGGATATGTGGAAAACATCATGGATCAAGTTCAGTCATGGTGACATGTCCAAACAATAGGATACCTTCCCAAGGCACTCCATAATATGAAATTACTATACATAATGAAATACCAACATCCCATACTTTTTTAAGTGGTGATGTCACATTTGAAATGATAGAGGAAACACCTGATCAACAACCTCAGTGATGAATGAAATCAACATATGATTTTTGGAGACTCTGATCCATCACCAACCTCTTTTGGATTAATTTCACTTTGTCCATCATATACTGGATGAGATTCTATCTGAACAAGGAGTGCTCACCCTACTCAACACATCATGATAGGGACTGACATGGCCACCCCTAAAATGTCTCAAAAGGGGCCATCTTGATCAAGTACTAGTAACTATGGTTGTATGAAAAATATAAAAATGATATATACCTTTCCCATGAACCCCTAAATTCAAGAACACATGAATGAAGCATATCCTTAAGAATCTAGATGGCCTGATCAGTCTAACCATCCATCTTCAATTGATAATTTGTGCTCAAATTCAACTAGGTTCCCATGGATTCATGGAGACTATTCTAAAACTTTGAGTTAAAATAGGCTTCCCAACCAAAAACTATCACTAAAGGAACACCATGAATCCAAATGATCTCTTAGACATACAAGTTCTCGATATCCTCTACCTTCATTGACTCCCTAATGAGAAGAAGTGGGATGACATAGTCAACCAATCTATAATCACCCAAATAACATCTTTACTACTAGGAGTATGAGTTATACCGATAAAAAATTCCATAGAGGTATTTTCCCACTTCTACACTAGGATGGGAAGAGGCTAAAGAAACTCAACTAGCCTTTGATGCTCCACTTTGATCCTCTAGAAAGAAAAACATTGAGATACAAAATTCACTATAGTCCATATCATTTAGGGTCACCAGTACCAATTCTCTATAGTATAAAACATATTTTTATAACTCAAGTAAATGACCCAACTAGAATAATTCCCCCCGTGCATCACCTCCTACCTCAAGTTCAAAGGAACTACCAACTACTTCCTAAATAATAGGGTACCATTGGGAGACTGAGACCAATCACCATATGTATTCCCACTATTTAGAACTATAGAAATCCAATGATAGTCAGGGTTAGATGTATTCTCACCAAAAAATTTATTAACAATAGAGAGAGAGAGTGTGACCTAAACACTATTCAAGGACACCTTATTTCCATCCTCCAATATATCTAGACTTAGATCAGAAAACAAACCCATCCGACTCCACCCATTCACTGAATCTTTAAATTACTAGATTGATAAATTTTTCCTCATAGAACCAACGACCACATTCCTTTTATTAGGGGTATAAGAAATATCAAAATGAAATTTCCAATGATACTCCACCCAACATCTCTTCCTGAAGTTCAAGTCCCTCTAGGTGAAGTTATACTTTAGGATCTTATGTTCTGAGTAGACCATATAAAACTCTTTGAAGAGGTAATGGAACCAATTATTCAATGAATGAATCAAAAAATTTCAACTCAAAGTTATGGTTCTAGTAAGTAATCTCATGTTGGAGTAGCTAATATGATCCATGGGACACTGTATGATTATCTTGTATCAGCACACACCCCAGTCTCACCCCCAAAGCATTATAGTACACCGCATATTCCTTCTCAGGATTAAGAAGATTAAAAAATAGTGCCTATATAAAATGAACCTAAAACTCCTCAAAATAAAACCGAAACTTCTCACTCTACTTAACTTCACCCCTTTCTAATAAAAATACATCAAGGGAGAATCTATTTTGAAGAAGTCATGAAGAAAGTGCCTAAAATATCAAACTAAGCCTAAAATTTTCATGATATCAAACATGTTCATGGGATGATTATAAGACCTAATTGCATGGATCTTTTTGAGTCCCAAAAAAATAACTTTCTCAAAAATCACATGGACCAAAAAATTTACTTTCCAAATCTAGAACTGACATTCATATAGATTTTCATATAGTTGATTCTCTTTTAAGATTACCAAAACAACACTCAAATAGTCTCCATGGTCCTCCTCCATTTTGAAATACACCAAGATGTCATCAATAAACACAACTATGAAGGAGTATAAAAAGAAATTAAAGATCCAATGCATCAATTATATAAAGATTTTATGAGAATTAATAAGTTCAAATGGTATAACTATATACTCAAAAATTCCCATACCATCTCTTGAAGGTGATCTTAGGAATATCCTCTTCCAAGAACCTCAACTGATGGTACCATGACCTCAGGATAATTTTTGAAAACCATAAGGCTCCCCTTAGTTGATTAAAAATGTCATAAATTTTTGGAAAATTTATTTGTTTTTAATATTTACCTAAACCAACTTATGACAATCTATGTAAACTTGGAGACACCCATCTGCCTTTTTTGCAAATAGCATTGCTGGCACCCATGATGACACACTATAATTAATAAAACCCTTACTTTCAAGGTCCTACAACTAAACAATTAACTCCTTAAACTAGATAGGATCCATATGGTATGACTAAAAGGATGTGGGACTCATATCGGGGAGTAGATTGATATTAAACTTGACCTATCACTAGGGAGGTTACCTAGAAAAGTAATCTAGAATCACCTTAGGGTACTGTTCCACAACCACCGAAATACAACCATCCAAACCCTTCTCCACAAAATCAACGAAAAATAAAAATAAATGACATGAAATAAATACCATATCCAGATTAATGTGTCTTGACCTCCCTGACCTTAGATCCCACTCACCCTGGATTTTATGTTTGCTCATATTGGGAGATAAAAACTTGACCCTACAATGATAATAGTCAAACCTATATTTGAAAGTGATCATTTAATTTATATAAATGATTATATCAAAAATTTATTTGTCCAACATGATGAATTCCCACACTACCTCCATGTCAGAAATCAAAATACGACACTCTGGGAACTTAAAATATTTCTCCTTCTTCCTTCCCAATGTGGTAAGTAGATCCATCATGAATGTCATAAACTCCACTTTCATACCCAAAGCATCAAGAAAATTTAAAAATATAAATTAATGAGAATAAAATATATAAAAAAAGTCTAAATCCATAGAATAAGTGATAAACACCATACCTATCATACAGGTCGGCCCAAATTTGGAGTCCTTAAGTGTCGTATCTACTGCATAAAGGCATCCTGACTCTAACACACACTTAACCTTATTAAATGGACAAGAATACCCTCTATAATGAGGGTGAGATACCACACCTTTATAAGAATAAAATCACACCTGTAAACCATTAAGAAAGAAGAACTAACTCCACTCCCTTGATGGGTGGACTTGCTGAAGCAGTGAAGATGAACCAGATGCCCACATCGGTGGAACAATCTTGGAACCTCTAGGAAATTAGGTCTGGTATGGATAGATTTCCCAAAATAATAGAAAGTAACTAGTATATTCCTAGAATAATCCAATAAAATTGAACTTCATGACTACTAATCACCCTTTCCACTACTCTGATGGGGTTCATCCTACTTCCTCTTCTAGAAAAAGGAAGAACTCTGGCTACTGCTCACTACTGAAGAATATCCATTGATGCCTATCTTTACTACTAAGTCTTCCTATTCTATAAATTATTTATCCACCACATAGGGATAAGTTAGTAGGAAAATTATAATATTCATTGGTCTAATATTTTCATTAAATAACATTTCAAAATGGGTTTCCTTGAAATAGTTGTTTGTGAGAATCTGAGGAGACAAATTGGATAACTCAAAAAACTGAGTAGCATACTCCATCACTGAATGATCTCCTTTATTCATTGTTATGAACTCATGGGAATTCAACACATTTAGTTGTTGGGCGGAAGAAAAACGAGGGAATGATGGCAAGAGGGGGGTGAATTGCCTTTTAAAAATTGATTAACAAATTAAAATCAAAGTGAAATCAAAGTATGTGCAGCGGAAAATAAAAGAGGCAATCACACAAGAAATTGTTAACGGAGTTCGGCCAAAAACCCGGCCTACGTCTCCGCTCCCAACTCAACCGTTGAGAGATTCCTACCGCTTTCTTTTCAATGGTTTTAGCAAGAAACCCACTAGGCTTTGAGGTAGCACTAGGACCTATTACAGCTTGCTTTTGAATTGGTTTAGCAAGAACCCACTTGCTTTTAATGGTTTAGCAAGAACCCACTATCCTTCTTACAGGTGAAGGATAGCTCACCTATGACACAAGCCTTTTAAAAGGAAAGGCTTGAAGAAACCTCTTCACACCTTAGTGGTGATGTGAAACCCAAAAGAAAGAGGGATGAGAAAAGGAGTTGGGGTTTGTAGGCACAAACCAAATTTTAAGCTCAAAATATATAAAGCAAGAAAAACCGTAATTGAGGAAGACTTGGGCGCCAAAGTATGATGGAGTTTATGTAGCGTGCTCTCCCAAGCTTCTTGAGGTGCTCCTTGGATTGGAAATTGGTTGGAGCACTTGAGGATCCTTGAAGGTGGAGCGCCGGAGGTTCTCCAAATGTTCAACAATATTTTCGAGCGCTTGGTATATGATTCGGGTGGTGTCCGGGGCTTCCTTGGCCTTTATTTATATGCATGGAACCCTTGGGGAGTCTTCGGAGCCGTTGGAAAAGGCCTCGGAGCCGTTGGAGGCCAAAAGAGGGTTGACTGGTCAAAGCCAACGGCTAGTTTGACTGGGCTACCGGCTGGCCGGTGCAGGGCCACCGGCTGGCCGGTGCCTTGGAATGTGGAGAGTGCTTCTGCCCAGGAGCCACCGGCTGGCCGGTGAGAAGGCCACCGGCTGGCCGGTAGTGAGACAGTAGGTCTCACTATTGTATCAGGTTGCCACCGGCTGGCCGGTGACAGAGCCACCGGCCGACCGGTGGAACCTGGCAGTGGGCAATGCCTCTGCCAGGTCCACCGGCTGGCCGGTGCTATCACACCGGTTGGCCAGTGGACTGAATTTTAGTCCACTTCTTGTCCATTCTTGGGACAACTTCTTGGCAACCTTGTGCATATCATTCAAAAACACTTCAAACAATATTAGACAAATAAGAAGGTGATTGTGATCATGAAAATCAAACAACGAGGGGAACGAGGGGTACAACAATCTCCCCCTATTTTGATGATCACAATCACCAAAACAATAAATGTAAAAACTTGAATTAAAGGCATGCTTTAATGAATAAAATGAAATTTAAAGCAAAGCATGATCAAAAGGTTTCTCCCCCAATCAATCAAGAAATTTCTCCCCCTTTGTGATTATCAAAATAGCACGGGGCATAAAACTTGATTGAGGGAAAAGAGATTTGAAAAACAAGATTTGAGATTTGAAAATCAATTGAAATTTTGGAAATTGAAAGATTGAATAACAGTTTGAATTGAAAGTTTTGAATCAAAATTGAAATGAAAATTTTGAACCAAAAATTGAATTGAAAGTTTTGGATCTAAGACAAGGTTTTGAAAAATCTCCCCCTAAATAAAAACAATGAATCACCGGGGAGAGGGATTTTGAAAAGAGATAATTTTAGGCCCGAAGAGACTCGCTAGAAGGGATTTTTCAATCCATACTTGTCTCATGGCGGGTCTTCTCCTATAAAACTCATCAGAATAGAAAATAGAATTGGGTTGGCCGTACCGGGCATTTTTGCAATCACACTCATAAATGAGGTGCCCGGGTTTTTTACAATAATTGCAAAATTTAAAACTAGAGCTCCCCCTTACAAAAACAGTGGGTGCATGGGAGGAGGAGTCTTGGTTGGTATAGCCAAGTCCATTGGTGGTTCTAGAAACCCTTTGAGAACCCAATAATTTGGTCAAATTTTGTTCCCCTTGGGTGAACTTAGCTAGGTATTCCCTAAGGTCCTTAATGGTTGATTCCAAAGAATCAACATTGGGAAAATTTTGGATTTTAAGGGAGAGTTCCTCCTTCTCTTTGAGAAGTTGGTCTTTTTCGGAGGAAAGCTTTTTGAAATTCTTTTTCAAAGAAACAAATTTAGAAGAAAGTTCATGAAAACCATTTTCTAATTGGTCTCTAGCATGTTGGAGTTCTTCATATGATAAATGATTAAAAGAATTAGAAGAACTAGAGGGGGAAGAAGAGGAAGAGGATGATAATACCTCATGTTTTGCCATTAGGCATTTTGTACCTTGGTCGCTTGAGGAGGAGGAGGAGGAGGATGATGAGGTGTCACTCCATGTCGCCTTGATGACCTTTTTCTTTCCTTTTTCCTTTTGCGTGGCCCGTTTTTTGTTGAGTGGACAATCGGGCTTGTAATGGACCTTTTCGCCGCACCCGTAGCATTTTACCTTGGGCTCGGATCTTGCGGTGGGTTCTTGCTTTCGCGCCTTGCAAGATTTCTTCTTCTTCTTGTGCTTATTCATAAATTTGTGCATTTGGCGGGCGAGATTCTCCATTTCCGAGTCGCCGCTTGATGATGAAGAAGATGAAGATGATGATGATGAGGAGGAGCTTACTTCTTTTTGTACCTTGAGGGCGATGTTCTTTGTTGTCTTGATTGGTGTGCCCTCCTTTTGAGCTTGCCTCCTCATCGTGATCTCGTACGTCATTAGGGATCCGATGAGCTCTTCGACCGGCATATTCTTTACATCCTTAGCTTCTTGGATAGCAGTCACCTTAGGTGCCCATGAGCTCGGAAGGACCCATAGAATCTTCATGACCATTGCTTCAGCTGAAACATCATCACCAAGAGATTTTCTACCATTGCAAACGTCAGTGAAGCGTGTAAACATTTCAGAAATAGACTCATTTGGATGCATGGAAAAGCTTTCAAAATCTTGTCTATACATGTCTAACCGAGTATCCTTAACTTTGTTAGTGCCCTCATGGGTCACTTCCAATAGTTTCCAAATTTCATGAGATGAGGTGCAAGTGGAAACTCGGTTGAACTCATTTCGGTCAAGGCCGAAATGTAGAGCGTTCATGGCTTTGCCATCAAGATCAAAGTTTCTAATATCGGCGGGGGTCCATTTGGATTCGTCAGGGGTAGACAAAGTATAACCTTGCATGACAATTTTGAAAATAGGATATCCTATGCTTCTTAAAAAAGTGGTCATGCGGGTTTTCCAATAATTATAATCGGACCCATCAAAAAATGGAGCCCGACCCAAAGAGTAACCCTCGGGGGCGAAAGAGGTAGATGCCATCAAAAAAAATCTTTAATTTGAAACCAGTTTAGGGAATTATTCAAATACTCCCTCTGATACCAATTGTTGGGCGGAAGAAAAACGAGGGAATGATGGAAAGAGGGGGGAGAATTGCCTTTTAAAAATTGATTAACAAATTAAAATCAAAGTGAAATCAAAGTATGTGCAGCGGAAAATAAAAGAGGCAATCACACAAGAAATTGTTAACGGAGTTCGGCCAAAAACCCGGCCTACGTCTCCGCTCCCAACTCAACCGTTGAGAGATTCCTACCGCTTGCTTTTCAATGGTTTTAGCAAGAAACCCACTAGGCTTTGAGGTAGCACTAGGACCTATTACAGCTTGCTTTTGAATTGGTTTAGCAAGAACCCACTTGCTTTTAATGGTTTAGCAAGAACCCACTATCCTTCTTACAGGTGAAGGATAGCTCACCTATGACACAAGCCTTTTAAAAGGAAAGGCTTGAAGAAACCTCTTCACACCTTAGTGGTGATGTGAAACCCAAAAGAAAGAGGGATGAGAAAAGGAGTTGGGGTTTGTAGGCACAAACCCAATTTTAAGCTCAAAATATATAAAGCAAGAAAAACCGTAATTGAGGAAGACTTGGGCGCCAAAGTATGATGGAGTTGATGTAGCGTGCTCTCCCATGCTTCTTGAGGTGCTCCTTGGATTGGAAATTGGTTGGAGCACTTGAGGATCCTTGAAGGTGGAGCGCCGGAGGTTCTCCAAATGTTCAACAATATGTCCGAGCGCTTGGTATATGATCCGGGTGGTGTCCGGGGCTTCCTTGGCCTTTATTTATAGGCATGGAACCCTTGGGGAGTCTTCGGAGCCGTTGGAAAAGGCCTCGGAGCCGTTGGAGGCCAAAAGAGGGTTGACTGGTCAAAGCCAACGGCTAGTTTGACTGGGCTACCGGCAGACCGGTGCAGGGCCACCGGCTGGCCGGTGCCTTGGAATGTGGAGAGTGCTTCTGCCCAGGAGCCACCGGCTGGCCGGTGAGAAGGCCACCGGCTGGCCGGTGGTGAGACAGTAGGTCTCACTATTGTATCAGGTTGCCACCGGCTGGCCGGTGACAGAGCCACCGGCCGACCGGTGGAACCTGGCAGTGGGCAATGCCTCTGCCAGGTCCACCGTCTGGCTGGTGCTATCACACCGGTTGGCCGGTGGACTGAATTTCAGTCCACTTCTTGTCCATTCTTGGGCCAACTTCTTGGCAATCTTGTGCCTATCATTCAAAAACACTTCAAACAATATTAGAAAAATAAGAAGGTGATTGTGATCATGAAAATCAAACAACGAGGGGAACGAGGGGTACAACATTAGTGTCTCCAGATATAACTTCAAATGAAAATACTTTTTGAAGGTATTCTAGGTGATATAATCATGCCTCTCAGGGGTCTTCAGAAATTGGAAGATAATTGAGATCCACTTAATCCATTCCTCAGGATCATGCATACCTTTGTCACTAAAAAATACCAAGGTATTCTACTTAGTGAACTACTAAGTGTGGTCCACTTTCTAGGACTAACCTCTTTCACCCTACTAACCTAATTACTAAATCATACATATCACCAATTCCACCAAAATGAGATCAAATAGAGGGTTTTCCTATAGAAAATACTCAACAGGTCCCTCTCCACACCTAGAATAGGTACTTCCAAGAGGCATTATATAAAAAAAGGCAAAACTTATTAAATACACAATTAAATCTAAGAAAACTAAATAAAACATAATAAATCCTTATAAAAGGTCTCAAACAAACAAAATTAACATTAATAACACTTAAGGGTGAAAATATTGAAGTTTTAAACATTTGTATATTGTACATGGTTTGGCTGCATGGTTAGACAAACCACATGACAACCATTTGGAAAAAAATGGAAGATCACATACTTAGTCACACAAGATTTCTATGATTACACTTACAATGTTTTTTGTGATATTCTACCCCATTCCACCTCAAAACTCAATATTTATCAAAGTCACTCATGGGTTCTTCCTGAAACCCATAACCAATGATGAAAAGAATAAAATATCATCAAAAAAACACAAAAATATATATTTTATTCATAAAAACTATATCCAATGATGAAAAACATTAGGTATCATCAAAACAACCCAAAATTAGGTTCAAATAAAAAACAAAACTCTCAACCACACATCGAATCACGATGTCTGACACGAGGAAGATTTGTCCAAGAACTCATCCCCACCCACCTTTTAAGCACTGAAGACATCATATTTTATCTACCATTGACCCCAAAATAACAAGAGGCCTCTAATACCATTTTATTGGGAACTAGAATAGGCCGGCCTAACTCATCACCTGAGCTAACATGCTATAAGGCCTAAAGAGTTTTACTGATCACTACAAGAAAGAGACAAGAACCAAGGCATAATAAATAACCATTTTGGAATGGTTTCACCCATGAAAATACAACATGACCCATCCATGAATTTGATGACCACACCAACCAATAAACAAGATCAACTAATATAACAGATATAAATACACAATAGGATAAACACAATAATGACTAAAAGAATATATCATAACATCATCACATAACGACTCATAAAGAGACATAAATATATACGATATCCATATTCAAAACTCAAAATAGGGAATAAGACCCAAAGAGGACAATACATCAAATCCCATTGATAAAGAATCTCAAAACCCATCCATATGATCCAACCATGTGAGACCACATCTATACCATCCCAACCAAACAAGGATGTCGATAATCAAGAAGGGCCACTGAAATATAAGGTTCGGTTTCCCTTACCCGTGTCTTGAAAAATAAGTTATGCATATTCCCAAAGGGATATGAAAGGTGTGAGGCACAAATATTAGTATGATACCACTATGAATATATATAAGGCCTTTACCCATGAAAAACATTAAGTATAGTTTGAAAATTCATTTTCAAAACCAATTTTAATTTTTAAAGCAAGTTCACTTGAATACAATACTTTATAAATCCATTTGTTTTTTCTAAAAAACAAACTATATTTTCAATGATTAGTAAAGAAGCCTTAAATAAAGAAACAAATCCACCCAAAATAAAAATGATCAACACACCCAAAACATGGAATAAACATGTACATAATTTTAACATCATTATATAAAACTAAATAATTGAAATGGAATAAGCATACCATATCATAGCCAAACAAATCACTAAAATCATGGAAAAAGCATATAAAAACCAACTGGGCATAAGTAGTATACACCATGTGCTATAACTAATTAGGTAAAGTGTTAATTAGAATAAGAAAAGGTTTTTCTAGATGGATACACATGATATAACAAGTTTTTAAGATCTCACGGTCTTCCACAGTACCAACCATAATTCCATGGGTACTCTTGGTCTACATGGGCATGTTTTGGAAGATCTCTCGGTCAAACTCCCAAAGTATCCATCATTACCTTGGATAAAACTCCGTAACTAGTCTACTAAATAGGGTAAGGTTCAATTTTTCTATTTTATTCACACAAACACCCAAGGTATCCCATGTGTTAAATGTTCCAAACATAGAAACATCAACAAGTTCGAATTGCATAATCAATTTAAAATCCATTTTCATAAACCTTTCATACCCATAATAAGTCATGCATTCAACACCATGTAATACATAATTTACAACCCTTTTATAAAACCATTTTAAAGTATAGAACCTCTTTTAAAATTTTTAAGAAACACATGGAGTGCATCAAATCCAAATCCATTTGTAAATCCACTTTAAACCATTAAATTTACAATCCATTAAAAAGATCAGAAGCATGGATAAACCATCACTAATAACTCAAATTACGAGAAATTTAATAAGAAAAACCAAGGGATATCATGAATCAAGAAAAATACATGGAAAAGTTCCCTTAAATACATACACATACCTCAAAATCAAACCAAATATTGTCACCTTTGATGAAAAACACATGATTCGAGTAAGATAGGTCCTCACACATCTAAGACACAAAGAAACAAAAAAAAACCCCATAAAAAACCTAGTTTTAGCTAAATCACAATCAATGGTTTTCACTTTCCATGAAAATGGATGAACATGGATAAAAAAGGGGAAAGGGAGGAGAAATCATGGAGAAATCAATTTTACCTTGAAAGAAATCGCCAAAGAAAGCAAGAAATCCTCCAAAAATTGAGGGGGAAGAAGCTCAAAGGCATGGGGGAGAGTCCTTACACAAGTGGGAATATAAATTAGGGTGATAAAACTTAAAAATAAAAAGAAATAAAATGTTTAAAACCATTTTAAATAAATTAGGCACACTATAAGGTTTTGTCGCATGGTTAGAAAAACTATGAGCCAACCATGCAGGTGCCACTGTCTCCAAAAAACGTAAACAAATTTGTTTCTATAGATCCTATCACATCTAGAAAAACCATTATCAATCGATAAAAAACCCCATTTCCACCCAAAAATCTCTCACATGGTTAGCCACATTGTTTCACTAACCATGCACGACCCATGGTCCATGTCCTATTTTCCCAAAAACCACAACTCTTAACCTACAACTCCTGGTAAATAACATAATAAATAAATAAATAAATATCAAAATAAAATGTACCATTGAACTAGTGGGTGTCACATAGATGATATCAGATGTTAACATAAATTAAATAAATTATAAAAACCATTTTACCACTTTTTATTCAAGTTATATTCTTAAATCTTTAAGGTTTGATATGAATTAATAATATATGCTCTTAAAATCATCACTTCAATTGGAACTTTATATTAATTAAGATACCTAAAACCATTTCTCCGATACATCTATCTGTACTATTATTCTTGTAATTCTAGATTCATCCAAATGTCACTTTCACTACTTTAATAACAAATTTGGAACTTCATAAAATATAATAATAACAATTAAATATTTTTATACAAATTACCCATGGATCATATCTATTCTTAAACCAAAAACAATTCAATAACAATTAATAGAATTTAAATATATGGGGATAGGATAATTTAAATTTCATCAAGTCAAGGAGGATGATGAGTCACTATGAAACACTATTATTTTCCTTTATCCTTTATTTTGGAATCTATATTTAGATCTGAATTAGTTTTTATGGAATCCAACATCAATTTATCTTCCTTGGTCTTGATGTTCTCTTTATGGTTCCACACAAAAGATCCCCATCCTTGGGTACTGTTACCAATAAGGATCACATGAAACTTCTTTATTTAGAATTTTATTTTCCAAACCTTCTTGCTTCTTTGATTTTCCCAGAAATAACCATTAGGTTTCTTAATATATACCTTTACTTGGGATGGTTGTTTAATATGATTCTTATCAGCTTTAGAAATAGGTGAACTTCTCTCTATTTTCCAAATATTCTTGTATTTACAAGACATTTTTTGGATCAACAATAGATTTATAACTCCTTTTCAAGCCACTTTCAACATATAGATCTTCAACCATCCCTAAAAATATTTATTTTTGTGGTTTGTAACTTATTTTTGAAAGATATCCATCAAAATTCTTCTCTTTAATTATAATAGTTTATGTGAGACTATTTCAAAATTATTCATATTTTTCATCTATGATATCCATGAGTTCCACCTCATAATTTTTATTTTTTATGGATCATTTTTCCATGATCATCTATAATACTCATAGATAGATCAACTTATTTCCTTTTACTACAAATTTTATTTTCTTCTCCCCATGAGGCCTGCTGTGTTTAAAATAATTTTGGTTCCTTTTTCACCCTTAACTAAGCTCTAATATTGTTTTCCTCTAATAAAACAAATCCATTTTCCCGCTAATTTTTTTTCTTTCTATGTATACCTTCTTCCTATTCATCCTTGGAATATAGGATTTTCTAATGGAACTTTTAGCACCCCCTTTCTATAATTTATATCCATGTGGATATGATTATCATAAATAAAGAATATCTAATTAAAACCTTACCTTGTATAATTATGCTTTGATTGAGATTTTGTTACAACAGATTTATTTTCACCATTGATCCCTTGGTCTTCTAGAAACATCATAATAGTGTGTCCCGATCATCCATAGTAGTATCATTTTATGGAAACCTCTTTCAAGAGTTATCTCTTCCATATTTGGTATGAATATTATATTTATTTACTAATTCTAGATCTTAAACTCTACATAATCAACTTATTAAGGTTATCATAGTAAGGATATTATTATTTTCATTAGAGGTATTTAACCACTCTTTAAGTTCCTTGATATTCTAATATTTTAATACTAATTGGGAATCCATATCCTTCAACCTTAATATATCTTCCATCCTATATTTTTATCCACTCATAAAGTTGTGTTTTGGGATGAATAATTATTACTTTCAACTCTTTTCTATGACCATTTTTCCCTCCTTTATGTATAAGTTCTTAAGGAGATAACTTTGGCGCTTCATTTTTGCACCCAATTTCATAATTTCATAATTCAAGGACACCTTCACTAATTTTAGTGGTTTTTCTCTATATAAAGATCTTCTATGAATGAATATCCCACTTTATGCATAATCTCCCATTGAACCACCTTCTCATGAAAGTCTTGGTTCTTTTATTAGTTGCTGCATGATGACTCTCTAAGTGTATGAATTGATGTCATTGAAAATACTTACATAGAATAAAATTCCTCTACCACTTCCATGGTTTTATCTAGATTTAAATATTTTTATAGATCTTCCAAAGAACTATTAGAATTATATTTTAAAAAAATTCAAAATTGATCACCTTGATTGGATATTCCATCACCCTTGGAGTCTTTCTATGATTCTTTTTCTTCTTGAATTTTTCTATAATGAAATATTCTCTTGAGGTAGAAATAACAACCTATTTTGTTTAAAATAATTTTCCATAAATCATTTAAAATCATACCCAACTATCAAAATAACTAGCACATGTATGAGTTTTCATGAATACCTCATTATATATAACTTTGTTTAGAATTTTTTTGTGTCTCTGTGTGATGAATTTGTTTACTGATATTTATAAGATCAACATATCATTAGAAATATTCCACAATCACTTAACCATATGTCTAAAAAGTAGTAAATCTCATTTTAGCATCCATAAAATTTAGTACCATTGAATTCAATAATATTCATCGTTGAATTCATGTTACCAAAATATTGTATAGGTAGAGAAGAAATTAAATTCAAACACTAATCATATAATTTAACAAAAAAATAAATCCAACAAAAGAACCAATTATATGATGTCAATTATTAGGCCCATAAGGAACTTTAGTTAGAAATAACCTAATGGGGGGGAGTGGGGTGAATTAGGGTATGAAACTTTTCCAATCACCACACTTTTTCCTTAAACTCTCAGTACCCTAAAAGATCTTGACACCATTATTGCAGGGAAACACTTAGGTTCTCATATCAATAATGATGATATGATCGTAATTTCAATTAGACCCAAATTTACAAGCTTTGTTAATTAATTTCTTATCCCAAATTTTCCAAGTATTATCTTGAAGAATATAAACAAACCATGAACACATGACACAAGTATTTTTACTTGATTCACCCAAATGGTCATAAATTGACCCACTGTGGATCACCTGGTCAGTGGTAAAATGAGTGTGGAAACCCCAATCCCACCTCCAATAGGACAGGGGATAGAAACAAGTATCGAGTAGAAATAAAATACATATGGTAGGCCTTATCCTAAGGTATATATACACATGAACACATCTAAAATACCCATACAATGATGAAAGGTAAATTCAGCTAATACTAATGCATGAATACATTTAATCCCACAATCAATGTATGAAAATAATACTAGAAATAAAAAAGGCACAAATACAATACTACAAAAAATAGAAAAGAAGTAAAACCTTCTAGAGGGAGGGTACTGCAGTCTAATACAAGACCTAGTATGAACCATAGTCTTTCTATCCCAATCTAATCCTTTTCTACTCCTGGTCCACTAAGGACAACATCAAACAACCTGGAATCTGTCTAAGACATGACATGTGTTGGAAGATTCCACATAGGGGTGAGTATAACCATACCTAGTAGGACACCCCAAAATCACCTAATGTATAAAATAAAAGAGTATAGATCTCATCATAATGGAATATGGATTAGAATATGAGACATAAAATAATAACAATTAGTTATTCTCATGGTAGACACTATGTCTCAAGGTAAGGTCACAACCACACTGCCAGCCTGGGATTCCTGCTCAAGAGTTTGAAGTAACACTCATCTAGGATAACTCATTCCATAATTCTAATAACAGTGATGACATCCTTTTGAGATTTTATGCTTGTCGGGTCTATCCATGAGGAAGTAAATGATGTAATCTAGAAGATATCGATACATATATTGGATATCACACCTAGATCCATGGAGGACATTGAAAACTCTAACTGGATTAACTCTGTAAGTAGAGGATCAATGCCTGTGTATGTTGGTCACATCGATTCCTAGAACCCCACCTAGGGTATAAAAAGACAAAGGATCCCACCTCGGGACTCTGGGGGATTCCTACTACTCTATCTGAGACTAATCCATTAGAGGAGATCACAATACTATGTTTGGGATGTAATGCCACAATGTATCCACATAAGGATGGATCAAGGGAATGCACTCTAAGGGAACTAGTCCAAACTGAAAATAACAAGGGCCTCAAACCTCCCTATGGAAATTAAATGGTGTGTACTAGTAGTACATGGCTTGTATTACCTACCCTAGGTCTACCTGTGTTCTCTACCCCATTCCCATGTACTTCAATCCATGCTTGTGTACTTGGGTCAAGCCTGTGTACCAAGTTGTTTTGGAGTACCGGGCTATGCCCTTGTACTCTGTCCATGATCCTATTCATGGATGTGTCTATTCCTATGTACTCTAAGGGTACATGCATAGTACCCAATTCAGGTTACACAGTGTGTGAAATGTGTCACATAATTTGTGATAATTTTCTCTACTTGTAAACCCTAGCACTGTAGAAGGGGGGACTACACAACGCATGTTCTTCTGAAGTACACTCCAAGTAGTTGGGTTTTTCACAAAAACCATAGGTTCTTCATGTAGATTTTCTAGCACCACTGCCACCTCCAGATCTATTGTATTTACACCTCAAATAGAAGATCTCAGTCTAACCGAACCTCAGTATCATCGCTCGATGGATTCTGACCATCTGATCCAATCAGGAATCGATCTTATAGTACCATGCCACCTCCATAATGTTTGAAGAACTTTGATCTGGTCCCGCTCAATCTTTATTTCCATCGTATATTGATTCCATCATCAAAATCAAACTTGTATTTGTAGTATCAATTTGTTTCACGAAATATTAATTATGCAATGATTGATTACCATGTATTTGTCTAAATACCAGCCAAAAAAAATACTGGTGATGAATGCATGAAGATGGGAGGAATAAATGCACAAAAAAAGTGAGGAAAAAGCTTTATCCAATGTTTGTGTTGGCCTCGATTTTTTTCCATTATAATTATGAATGAATAGCTATAAAAATAATAAATAATAATTCCCCCAAATCCCTAAAAATTAAACCCATACCCACAACATGATCGATACACAAATCAATATATTGGTTGATTAATTTGCGTTCATTATGGGATAAAAAATAGGGTAATAAACCATAGAAATCAAATTACCTACCTTGGGTTTGGATCAATCTATGATGAATAATGGTCCAATGTTATCATCATGGGTGAGATACATGGGTTTAATTGGCACAATAATTACTAAATTACAATCTGATGATGATCATCCATGAAATATACTCTATCAGATCCTCTCTAAATCCCTTGGGTTATGTGGACAATCCTAGTGATTTTTCATAAGTAGTTTTAAATAGAGGATATTTAGGTCACTGTATTAAACCATAATAAAATAAATAAATAAATTTATTTTATTATTTGAGATAGTGACCAAATTTTTAATGAATAACCGAATTCAAAAAAGGTTATGTCACTCCTAGGTTAAGCCCACATTTTGGAATCAATGGTGGTATCCAATTTTTGATCTAAGACAGCATTCAAGAGTTTTTATATTAATTTATAAAAACTATGCACACATGATATAATATATTTAATATTTTTATTATATAAATACCCAACCTTCCCAAGCACTTAAATCTCATGTCATCTTATCGCCTTGTAACATCCTGACCCGAGATCCACTTAACCCATACCCCGAGCCAATAGGTCACATGGACTCAAGCGTTCATCCCCATATTCCAGAGGCTACCGATTAGCAGAGAGGGTGTAAAGGTGGTATGATGGGGAGACTATCCCCTCTTATCAGTGTAGTACAACAAATATAAAAATAAATAGACAATAGTGTAATCATAATACAAAATAAGATACAAAAAAGATAATAAATAAACCATGGAAGTGTAAATAACTGAGAAACTAAATAATAATATCAAAATCTACTAGGCAGTGTCATATATAAGGATTCATGGCATGCTGATGTACAAAAGGGGCATAAGGGACAAGCATATACAACATGACATACAAAAAATACAAAATAACAAAAGTTTTCTCCAATATAATCTTAAGAATATACTCAGTCCTCTTCTCCTATGATCCAAATATAGGTAAATCATAATAGATATCTATAGCAGGGTGATTAACCTTATTCATACCCGCAGACAAGTAATCTACTAAGGTACCAAAGGTGGCCCAAGTGGGGTGTGGGATAAAATACCAGTAGGCCACCACCAATGGTGTCTAGAAGTAATCCAAGTATATTACATAGAAAAATAATAGTTTTAAGTATATATAATAATAAACAATTATGAATAAATAAATACCAGCCTTCTCAGGTTCCTATAGGACACCTGGCGGCTCTACCTACTACAGACCATGCTAGAATGAATGTTTGATTAGTAAGAACATATATAATATATATATATATATATATATAATATTTATATATCACATCCACCTATATGGAAAAAGTACATGCAGATGTAAGTGGACATATACTTGGAATACTGGGTGCTGGCTAGACTGGGGCATAACCTAATCATCCATAACCAGTGTAAATAAGCCTATAAGCTCCAATAGATTGTGAAAGGCCTACATATCATAATGATTGGGAGACATCATACTCATCACTCAATATGGTGGGTATGTTTTCATTCCAACACCCTAAAATGGGACATAGTGCATCATTCCCAATATCTAAATAGTGTTAATGGTGTGAAACGTCTTGCTCAACACCCGATGTAATGGAGCATGAATCGTACTTCCCAACCAAACCCTTACCATTTCACCACAACCTATATCAAGGCATAATCTTATTTATAATAATGGCCATGGGTCATTACCTCTCATGCCTTATATTCATCAAGACCATTATAAATAAGTAATTTCAATTCAATCGAATAATTTGATAAAACATGAAATAATCAGTTTGGCCTTTACAACCTTTATAAACCATTTCAATTAAACCATTTCAATTAAAAAAATTAATTCATTCAAGGAAGGAAATCCACTATGAAACATGCCATCCAATTTAACACATTCCAATGAATCTAACAAAACATGGAAATTCATTTCACAAGGATCACTGATGCATTTAAAAAGGTTCCATTATCAATTAGGAAACTACCTACATGGGAAGTTCCTTTTATAAGTCGGGCCAAACACTTAGGAGGTTCCTCGGGTTCATTTAACATTTATATAACTGAGGAAATTTGATTTATAACCCAAGATGAATGATTAGAAGTCATTATTAGAATTTAATCATTTAATTATAAAGGTGTAAATTCAAGACAACACACCCAAGGGGTGTCCATGATCAAGGTAAACAACCTATAACTACATAATAACGATCCTTAGAAGTATAAAAAGGTGTGTATATCAATTGAGAATGAGGGAAAAAAATTTAAGGTGATGCGTGGTGAAGGATAGCGTGCAACACAATGTCGTAGCTATGAAAACACTTTAAATATTATGGAAGATGATGAGACCAACTACATTAGGTCCTTTTATGAATCCTCATCCGATGGAGGCCTCAAATTCTAAGTAGGTTGAGAGAAATTAGAGAAACGACCCAAATCCATAAAAATAGGTAAAAAGAGATTGCACCTAAATAGAATAAAAGATCAGAAGATAAATTTAAATAAGAAGTAAGAGGAATAAATATATTACCAAGATCTATCCAATTCTTCCAATGGATATTGAATCAGACTTCAGATCGAGAAGATATCATGGGACCTAGGTTACATAAGAAGAAGAAGAGATACAGGAGAAGGAGGAGATGCTCATCCAGTGGAATGAGGAGAAGGAAAAATATAAATAAGATAAATAGATTCATTAAGGGTGAAAAAATTCATTTCACCCTAAAATATAGGATTTCATGGTTTGGTTGTATGGTTTTTACAAACTATGTGCAAACCATGCTCAGACCATTGTCCAAGGAGAGACCTCGCACAGTTAAGGTGCATGGTTTACCTAACAGTGTGCAAACCATGCAAAATACCACTATCCAAACTTTGTAGTTATTCACACGAGCATGTACCTTAGGTCATATATTTGTATAAAAAACATATATCCCATGATCCTACTCTATATCACCCCAAATGGTTAGTAAAAATCATGTGGGTTGGGTGGTATTATTTCTACTAACTGTGCGGCCCATTTGTTTCCAAAATCCCGAGGTTTTGGGCTCTGAAAAATCCCATGGAACCCTCATGACCTCTGTGAATACATTGGGTAACATTATAAGGTTTTTTATATAAACTTAAAAAAATATGTACCTTCTTTAAAACTAGTCATTACAACCTCCCCTCCTTAAAGCAACTAGTCCCTGAGTTGGCCGTTTATGGGTAAAGAGGTATCATCTGAGAATAGCTCCAGACACTGAGCTTATATATCAGCTTCCCACTCCTAGGTCTTAACATATACATGGTCATGATACCATAGCACCCATACCAAAGGAACTAACCTACCTTGAAGTGCCTTTATGCACAGATCCACAATACAAACTAGATACTCCTCAAAAGAAGCATCTGCATCCAACTCAACCATATTAGGATGAAAGACATGTGATGGGTCTGGATGATATTGGAAAATCTAAGATACATGAAATACATCATGCATAGATTGGTATATTTTAGGAATTTCAAGATAGTAAGCCATTGGTATGATCCATTTCACAACCTCTAAGGGTCTAAAGAACCTAGGAGAGAGCTTACCTTACCTTTGAATATGTCTATGACCCAACCTAGGTGAGACTCACAATAAATCCCAATCTCCAACCTCAAATTCAAGTGGTCATCAATGTCTATTGGCATATGATTTATATATGGAATGATCTTTAATCATATACTTTCTGGTCAATTGGACCTTCTCTGTAGTCTCTTGCATGAGACGTGGTCCAAGCATAGTTGCCTCCCCTACCTCTAGCTAGCATATAGGTGAACATAACGACCTACCATATAAGGCTTCATAAGGAGCTTCTCAATGGCATCTTGAAAGTTTTTATTTTAATAAAACTAAATAAGGTTAATTTTTTTCTCAAAAGAACCCTTTAAATCAAGTACACATATACAAAGCATGTCCTAGAGCACTTGAACCAAACACTCTGTCTGTCCATCGGTCTGTGGGTGATAGGCCGTGCTTAGAAGAACCGATGTACTTGATAGAACAAAATTAGGTGAAATTTTTATTCAAATTATGATTATTTATTCATTATTTTCATTGATAAAACACATTTATTTCAATGTTTTATTAAAATAATGGATAATTTGAATTATAGAATGAAAATGGGCTAAAATTTGAAAATTGGTTAATTCTGGAATTTTGATAGATTTTAACAACTTTTGTGTTTCGATCATAACTTTTAAAATATATATCCAATTGATGTGGTTATTTTTTATAGGATTTATTTATTTGTGGGATAAAAATTTATCTTCTAGAAAAATAGCTAATTTGTTTATATAGAGGCCTAAAACAATATATCAATTTGAAAAGTGTTTGGGTGGACAGAGTGAACCCAACTCTAGAAATGAGGAATAAATTGGGGTACATACCACCAATTAAGGTTATTAAAAATTTATTTGAAATAAGAATAATTTATGAATTTCACCAATAAATTTCTTCGAGTTATTCAGTCATTATGGTGGCCATTGGACACTAAACATTGAAGGAACATTTATGAATCATTCATCCAGAAAAAAAGCATAGATTAAATTAGTGATATCTTTTAATAAACATGGAGGATGGAGTTGAAATTTTGAGAAAAAATCATAAAATATTTTGGAATAACATTTTAGAAGACTATATTCTTTGATTTAGAAATTAATGGGGTAAACCATGTGAAAAATTTCATAGGAATAATTCTAGAGAAAAAAATATCCCCCTCACCTATAAAAATAGGTGAACCCCTCCTTTCCAAATCATCGATCGACACCACAAAGAAGGTGATCTCCACCAAGGAGGATTCTAGATAAACATCTCCCCCATTTATTCTTATTCTTAATTTTTTGTTTCCTTTTTATTTATTTTTGTTTTAGTTTTTATTTTTTTCAATTTTAATTTCATTTCTCATTTAGTTTTAAATAAATAAATTCTTGTATTTTTTTCGTTTCCACCCATTCTTATTCCTCTATTCTAATTATTCTTAATTTTATTATTATTATTAGCATTAATATTAATGTTACTATTAATATTAATATTACTATTACTATAATTATTAAAAAATATTCTTGTAACACTTTTATTTTATTTACTTATTACCTTATTATCCCAATAATAATAATAAATTATTATTATTATTATTATTATTATTATATTTATAGATTATATTATTTACTTTATTTTATTTTCTTATTCACTTTTATTCTCTTTATCTCTCTCTCATCCCAATTCAATTTTATTTTATTCTTATATTTTCTCATCTCCATTCTTTTTAATTTTCTTTATTTTATTTCATTCTATTTATTTCTAATTCCTCTACATCCATTCCACCGAGTGATCTATTAATATTAGAAATGAGAGACTGACCTCAAGTCTTGGCCCAGGGGGAGGTCATGGTTTATTTTAAGTACGTAATAGATTTTATTAGCATGCATGAGTGAGGAGAATGACCCCGATGTGACGAATACACCCCAATGACATGCAACTCATTCTATTCTATTATTTTTTTTAATAAATTTTTACTCTCCCTATTAGTTAGTTCTTCAAATGATGGAGTTGAACTAATAAATGGATGAAATGGCATTGATAGAGCCTGATCATGGAAGATGACACATTCTAGACCAAGGTGTGTCATCAACCTTGATTAAAGAAGGAGGTGTAATTGAGATTTCTTATACATTCAATGATATTCCAAAATTTCTAAATAAACAATAGTTGTCCAAATATGATATTTTATGCTTGGATTATAAAACTAAAATTAAATACATAAAGGATAATAATGATTGAACCCAAAAATGAACCTAAAAACAAGTGATTTCTTCTTAACTCATTATTTATATATTTACATGTTAGTATAAATTAGAATATCTATTATTTCATATCATTAATCAAAAAACCAAAAATATTTTCACTTTTTCAATTAAACACTTAAAACAAAAAAAATAGATATCATAGGTTAATTAGATAAAGTAGGTAAATAAACTAAAAGGCTCCTTAAGTGAGATGAACCTGGTCAGCCACTATATTTCATTAGGAAAAATATAATTTCTTTTGACTATGCCCCATAATAAGCATGCATCAAAACTGGCACAATTTTCAGGGAGCCAATAAAAAGTTTACTTATCTTTTTCTATTTCACATCTCAGATAGATTTTATTTATTTTATAAAAAAAATATCTTCAATTGTGTTTTCATGTGACAATTTTTTTAATTCATGGAACAAAAAATACTCTGAGATGTACGAAATAGTAGCTAAAGCACCCTAGTCTACAAAAGATTGTGTTTCATTATGAGCTAGACAGATTAGGGGATCCTAGATCCAAATTTGAAAAAAGGTGAAATTTAAGGACCCCATCTAGGATCTCAAGGAGAATCTATAGAAACCAGTGGTTGAAGTATTTTCTAGAGAACTCACTAAATTCTATGAGTAAGCCCCATAATTCTATCAAGAAGTGACCAAAACAGAAGAAGAGTGATCCTTATTTCCTGCAAACACTTTTTAAGAAGTTACACCCAAATATTTCTAGGAGAAAGTTGAAAAACACAAACTCAAGTATGATATTCAAGATCTTGATGAAAAGGTGAAATATCTCCAAGAGAAAATGGATTGGACAACTACATACTTCCAATAATCATATAAAGAACATAAACCCGAATCTGAACCTAAACCAGAAGATAAGACACTTGTATTACCTGAGGAGACAAAGAAGGAATTCTTTCTTGCTGAGCTACATGTAGGATATCAACAAGAATTGGATGAATTCTGGAATGAATGTGATGAACTTATTAATCTCCCCAATCCCTAAAAAGAAGAATATCCAACATTATTGAAGGAAGGTACCACCCAAGTGGTGGAATTTGAAGTGAAAATAGAGGATCCTAACTAATTTCCTCCATCCTATGAGAAATTAATCTAATATACAGTTACCATTGAGGCATTGATTAAATCTAAACCAATATGAGGAGTTTATATTTTATTATACTCTATCTCCTAAAATTTTATTGAAACTAAATTGTGCGTCACTCTTTACTATTTTGATTATACATATGAAGAAAAACTTTGTTATGCCTTGGAGGAGGATGAAGAACTTGGACTTTCACCTACTTAGGAACACATGGATCTCTTTGATATCAATGAAAATACATCTAAGGAGCCCCATCGGGAGATGCAAGGAGATAAGATTGAGTAAATTAGGGAAGAGGATTCTCATATTAAAGGGGATAAATTTATTATTAAAAAGTAAAAATTATATTTTATTCAATAATAAATACCTTTTTACATCCCCTTTTATCATTCATTTCATTCAGCCTATATAAATCCATCAATGGAAGATAAGGAAGTGGTTGAAAAAGTAGCAACAAATAAGGAGTTTGATTCATACTTCATCCTACCCTTGCCATGCAATCTATACCTAATTTTGAAGGGGGAGGATCTGGTATACTCTATGCATGGATCATTCCTCATTAGAAAGGATGAAACATAATATGGGAAAAACCACACATGGTGGTTCAAATCAAATAAGCTTCATCTAACTTCTTATTTTGGATAACAACTGGTACTACCCTCTAGAGGTAGTAAAAATTTAGGAACCATTCGGGGGATCATACCAAGACTTATCCATTTCATTTACTTTCTAGGAATTTAGATTTCAATTTCAGTCTTAGAAATTAGTTCAGCATGTAGCACCACTCCCTTCTATTGTTTTTTAACTTTAATGAAATTATCCTTGTGATTAATTTTGTAAATTCTTCTTTTTAGGGTCATAAATGGTAGAAGGAAGCCTCAACTATTGAATGAGGAGGACTAAGCTTCATGGGAAAGGGTGTTCACTTTTTAATGATTATCTTTTAAACTACTTGCATTTTTGTTCCAAAATATTTTTCGAGCTTTAATGATAAAATTAGATGCCCACACTTGAATTCATTTTTTACATGAATAATCTAGGAGATATTAGTTCTTAGGAATCTTATGATGCCATGTTTTGGATTTAAAAGTAAATGAAATTGAATGCGTAAAATGGATAATTGAATAATTAAAGTGAAACATGGATATTAAAATGAGGACTCATGATTTGAGGGAATTTATTGATTAATGTAAATGAAATTTCCCAACCATTTCTCACGATTTTAATTTCCTAAATTCATTTTAATCGTTTTTATATTATTAATCATGCCTTTATTAATTGTCCCAAATCATATTTCCAACCCTGAGAGTATTCCTAGACTAAGTACTTCCTATTTATTCCTGAGCATATTTCTTGAGTGATCTTGGGACATTCCACCTACTAGAACTTTAATTTTCACTTGTCAAAGACATGACTGTGAAAAAACACATTTAAAATGATTTAGGCATCCTTTTAAAAGACACTTATCCTTAAAATACCACTTTTACATCAATCCTTATTTATCCCATATATACCATGGATGACCTTTAGGAATGATCCATGTTTCAATCCATTCTTATCCATTCCTACCCTCTGCTTAGTAATAACATGATATTTTAAAGATGAAGTGTGGGGGGTAAAGATAATCACAGTAAATGGGACGATTTACATTGTAAGGAATAAGTGTGGGGGTGCTTATTGTTGGAATTTTAAAAGGTTGTGGAATCATTCATTTTACTCTATTGTTTTCCCCTCTTGAATATAAAAAAATGAAAATGACAAAAAGAACCAAAAAAATGAGAAAAATGGGTTCCGATTTTAATAAACCAAAAACAACCATTACTAGACCTATGATTTTTATCATACATGGTTAGACTGTGGATATGAGGTTTATTCTAATCATAACTTTTGAAAAAAAGGAAAAATAATCAAATGGCTCTTTGAAAAATAAAAAAAAGAATAAAAATAGAAAAAATATTCAAGGGAGGGAAAAATTATTCATTATGATTAAACTGATGATGATCTTTACTTTGAGACTTAGGGAAATTTGGGAGTTGTTACAATTTTAAGGGGAGAATGTCATTAAACTTTTTTAATTTTAATATCATTCTTTATGATTTAAGAGTTAAACCTCCTCCTTGGGCTTTATTTTTAAACATCATATCTTACAAAACTTAAGAATCAGAGTAATTAGAACCTTTATTTAAAGTACTTATGATTTTATGTGCCTTTTTTCATTACAAAGTGGAGAAAGTAGTTCCATTACAAGCCTATAGAAAATAAGGATTTTCTCATGATATTTGCATAACTCTACTTTAATTGTATCATGAGTGATGATAGAAAAGAATCAAAAGTGAGGTAAATCATGGATTGGCATGTTTGATAATAATGAATTGAGGAGCTTTAATTAATTAAAGGATAATCTTAATCATTTTTCAAAGGGGAAAAGTAAAATACATAGATTGGTTTTTTCTTTAAAGAATGTTAAATTGAATTGATATTTTATGTGGAATTTGAAAATTTTATTTTATGTTGATCATTTTTATTTTATTACATTGAAATTTGAATATTGATAACATTAGCGCCCTCTTTAATTCCTTGTTGAGATTTTATACTTGAGGATAACAATGGTTTAAGTGTGGGGGTATTTGACAAAGAAAAATTAAGTGAAAATTTTTATTCAAATTATGATGATTTCTTCATGATTTTAAATGATAAAACCTGTCTATTTAAACGTTTTATTAAAATAGTGGGTAATTTGAATTATAGAATAAAAATAGGCTAAAATGTGAAAATTTCTTAATTCTGGAATTTTGACAGCTTTTAATCACTTTAGTGTTTTGATCATACCTTTTAAAATATATATCCAATTAATGTGACTATTTTTTAGGATTCCTTGATTTGTATGATAAAAATTTATCTTCTGGACTAAGAGCTAATTCATCCATATAGAGGCCTGAAAAAATAAATAAATTTGAAAAAGTGTCCGGGTGGACAAAGTAGGACCCATCTCTAGAAATGAGGCCTAAATTTAGGTACACAACTGATTCACACTCAAATTTACCCAAGTTATTAGGGTTAAGCGGTTGCTTGTAGTGTAGCTTGGGTTGTCGAATCCTCAGACACCTAAGAATAAACCTATAGAAATGAACATTCTAAGGACTATTTTTGGCTATGAAGTGGCCAACTTTGGTTGGTTTTATATGGTTTTAAAGGATCATTAACAAATTTAAGTTAATTCAATTTAAGATAATGAGTTGATCCTAGGTTATCGCTCAGGGTGGATTGTATGAATTCCTTTTTTAATGATTTCAATTTCTTATATTTGAGGTGAGTTCATTTAAGAAGATTAAACAACATCATCACTTACTGTTTTAATACCTACATAATTTAATACTAATCACCTAAAAACATGAAGGATTAGAGTTTTGATCACTTTAAGGTTAAGGTTAGTATAAGCACTTGAAGTGTATGGCCTTAAATTCAATAAGGACGAAGGAGTTTAAAGATCTTCAAACAAAATTATCAATTAAAATAAGTGCTTAGAAATTAATTTAGTGAGAAATAACATTCAATATAGAACCTTTCTACTCCATTGGATCAACCCATAAGCGGGTTATCCCTCCATTGATGACTTGTTCTCAACGGAAGCAGAAAGTAGACTTACGAGGGTGGAATTGAAGAAGTAAAAAAAACTAAATAACGATCACTCCACCATTGTGTGATAAATTTCACAATGCATGGTGTGAATAAATTCACACCTTGAGGAAAAAATATCAACATGATATGGAGAAGAACATAATAAGTGTAAAGGAAGAACTTTTATTAAGAAAATAAGGTGAATTGAACAACTTACATAAGAAGGAAATGTGATTACAAACACAAAGTGACAACATAACAGTACAATGAAACCAAACACCAAAGATTCCCAACTCCTCCCCCAACACTACCTTAAATAGGCATTTCTAAATCCTTGGGTAGATCCTCCAATAGTACAAGTCTCCTAAATTAATTGTGGTAGGCCATAAATGGGTGGAAAGTTAAGGGAGAGTTGAATTTTCCATCATTGACAAACAATCCGAGCCAACTTGAACGACTCAATATATGTGTTCAAAAGAGCATCTAGATGGCTGAATTTTGGTGGTCCATAGAATAGAAAAATGAATATATGGATGTCCCGGATATCCTGTAAAATTTCATCCCACAATAGTTTATTTTTAGCGAGATATGATTAAATGCGTGGGCTGTTTTTCTGGGCCGAAGAATCTGTCCCATAATTTTATCTCCAAATTGGGCCGCATGAAACTCTATTTAAAACTCTGAATTAGATCTTATCACCGTTTGATGAAATGTTTCTCTTGATTTTTTTTATCATCCCCAAAAGTTGGGCTTTATTGGGCCTGTATTGTGGGCTCCACATTCTCATCAGTGGGCTGGTGTCCAATGTGCCTTCTTCAGAATTGTTTCCTTTCATCACCAAATATCCCCATCATCCTTTATGAATACTCCGTTGATACCGGAATTAAAAATGTTCATATTGAAGTTTATATCCATTTCTCAAAGTATAAAATTAAAAAATGGATAATTATATTCCTTAAAATTAGATGAATCATTGGGCCTAAATTGGTGTACATTAGGCATGAAGTGAACAAATGATGAGAGTTGTTCAAAATTAAAATCCACTAACTCGGGACCATAAGATCAAAAATGAACATTTAATACAATTAAAATGTAATTAAAATATTTGTTTTTATTGGCTAATCACACCCCCAACTTGAGATTTTCTAGTCCCAAGCAAAATGTATCTCAATAATATGAAATTCGAATTCCCTTTTCCAAAAATATTTTAATACACAATGATCACCAAAAACCCTTATACCAAACAATCATGAAACCCATCAAAATATTTTAATACAAGATAGTTTCATAAGCAGATCTTAATCCCAATATCATTCCTTTGTTCAAATTCATTTCCATATTTCATCCAATATCAATTAAGAGTGATGATGTGTTGTGCATCGCAATAGACATGGGGGTTCATCTTTATTTAATGGGGGAAATGATAGAAGCACTAGGTGGAATCAAATTTCAATATTAAGATGATTATTAATTTTTTTATTGTATTTTTTTTTGTTTTTGTTTTCGTTTTGAAAATTTCCATGGTAATTGAAATTGCACTCAAAAGAGTCAACCCATGTAGCGAGACTTTGCCGATGACTCCCAGTCTTAAAGACATTAGGGAACCAAGTGAAGCCCACATACTTGGGTATCATCTCAAGTTAAATTAGTTAAAAAAAATTCAAATTACTACCAGTAGAGATAAAATTACTAACTCTAGGCCAGACAACTATGGAGTCATGATTCCCAAGTGCCGAAAGCCACATATTAGGTTATTTCATTTCTCTATGCACAAATTTATTGTTTATTTTGATTTTTTTATTGAATAATAATATTAAAACTAAAATGATCACCAAACCTATCCTATTTATTTGGGGGACCCCATGAACTCAAACTAATACCCCACTATCCAAAGGACGTGCGTTGTGATCTCTTTTTTTATTTGGATGAAAATATAAATGATGAAATTTCACATTAGACAGCCACACTTTCCAAAATTTATGCTCATGAAATTATACATGGATTAAAATTAGAATCAGGGCATAGTAAATTATTTGATATTCAGTTTCAAAGTGTAAAATTTCTATTATCATGTTCAAGGTTAAAGAAAATTTTCCTTCCATTAAGGCACACTTTTTCTTTTTCAAATTATTCATTTTTTTATACAAAATATTTTTTTTATCTCCCCCCAACTTATAATAACAATGTCCCCAGTGTTTAAAGAAAAGAAATTTTAGAAGGGGGTAGAGGTAGAGAATGGGATTTCAAAAAGAAAATTGAAAATGTGGATCGTGGAATGAAGTCACCTGGTGGTTGAAGTTGAAATTCTTGATAATCCAATTTAGCCCTTTGATATCCATGTCACTTGTAGAGTTCCCTAGTGGAAAAAGGAAAAACAAACAAACAAACAAAACAAAACAATATATATATATATATATATTTATATATAATAATAATAATAATAATAATAATAATAAAAGTAAAATATAAGTATATATACAAAAATTATATAAAAAGGAATCACTATAACCTGTAGGTCAGTGGTAGGTGCACTCCCCTGTCTCCCTTTGGTCCCAGGTTTGAGTCCCAGTGGCTTCGCCGATTGTTACAGGGTTTTCCCCATGACCTACGATGTTTCCTTATATATATATATATATTAGTATATATATATTTTTTGTATTTTTATTTTAACCCACAAACCCATAAAAATTAACTGATGATACATTGTTTTCTTTTTAAATTTCTGGGTAAGGTATTACTCAAGGATCACACCACATGAGACAGATGAATATGGAGATCCCCTTTCATACCCATCCATACTCATAATAGAAGAACAGGTCAACAGTCTATGATACTATCATATGTAGAGTTAAGTATTTTTTTAATATAAAATTTATTTATTAATCCTATTTTTTTTAAAAAAAGATGATTCACAAAGATGAAAACCATGGGTTGCCTCCCGTGAATCACTTTTGTTTAATGTCGCTAGATCGACTTAGACCCTTAATTATTTAAGTATTTTCCTCATCTAAGGTTAGTTCACACAAGTTTTCATCAAATTCATTTTTTTGGAATGGTTCAATGAATGGTTTGACTCTATAACCATTAACTTAGGTTTGACCATTGGTGGGATCTTAAATTTCTAAATCCCCATGGGGTACACCTTATGCACTATGTATGGACCTGACTATCTAGACCTCAAATTTCCTGGGTGTAAATGAAGTTTAGAACTATACAAAAGAATAGGTTTACCCGGTACAATGTGTTTGGTTTTAAGATTTTGAGATTGGTAGGATTTTACTTTAACTTTATTGATCCTTGAATTTTCATAAGCCTCCATCCTAAGTTCCTCAATTTCATTGAGATCTAATTTCATTTTTGTTTCGGCCAATGAGTGGTCATAATTCATTTTCTTAATTTCCCAAAATGCCTTATGTTCAATATCCACTATAAAATGGAATGATTTACCATAAACCAAACTATATGGGGACATTCATAAAATAATTTATATGTGGTTCGATAGGCCCAAATAGAATCTAAGAGTTTTCTCAACTAATCTTTCCTAGATGGATTAATAGTTTTCTCAAGAATTTGTTTGATTTATCAATTGGATAACTCAACTTGACTATTGTTCTGTGGGTGGAAAGTAGTGGAAACTTTGTGAGAAATTCCATACTTGTCCATGAGTGATGAGAATGGACCATTTCAAAAATGAGTTCCATGATCACTAATGATAGACCTAGGAATTCTAAATCTAGAGAAGATGTTTTCTTTTAGGAATCTAATAACAATTTGATGATCATTGGATTTTGTGGGAATGGACTCAACCCATTTCTATACATAATCAATAGCTAAGAAAATTTAAAGATATCCCCTAGAGTTTGGGAAGGTACCCATGAAATCAATTCCCCAACATTCAAAGATTTCAACCACTAAGATGGGAGTGAGTGGAATTTGATTCATTTTTGTGATGGACCCTACTTGTTGACACCTAGGAAAGCTTTGACAAAATGTGTAGGAGTCCCTTGAGAGGGTGGGCCAAAAGATACCACACTGAATAATCTTAGTAGATGTTTTCTTAGAGGAAAATTAACCCCCACATGCCTCTCTATGACAGAATTTAAGGATGGACACTTGTTCAGATTCTAGGACACAACTCTTAATGACTAGGTCAGGATGGAACTTATAGAGGTATGGATCATCAAACACATAATGATTGACATCATAAAGGAATTTCCTTCGATCTTGAGTACCTAATAATTTTGGAATAACTCCTATAACTAAGAAGTTGGCTATGTCGGCATACCATGAGCAATCACTCACTGAATAGAGGTGCTCATTGAGAAATGAATCAGACACAAAAAGGTGATTTGAGTTGTCTTTGAATTCCATCCTAGAGAGATGATCAACTACAATATTTTCAACACACTTTTTATCCTTGATTGTGATATCAAATTCTTGTAATAGAAGGACCCACCTAATCAGTCTAGCCTTAGCATCTTGTTTTTGGAAGAGGTATTTTAGTGCATAATGGTCATTGAACATAGTGATGGGGGATCCTAAGAGGCAGGACCTAAAATTTTCTAAGGAAAAAACAATATCAAGTAACTCCTTCTCAATGGTGGTGTAGTTTTTTTGTGCATCATTTAAAGATTTTCTTACATAATCAATGACACATGGATTTTTCTCACTTCGTTGTTCTAAGACTACTCCTACAACAAAGTCACTCGCATCACACCTGAGCTCAAAAGGAAGTTTCTAATTTGGTGGCTGCATGATAGGTGGAGAGATAAGATCTGACTTGAGTGTAGATAATTATTCCCCATAACTTTATATCCATAAAAATAGAGCATCTTTCACCAATAGAGCACAGAGTGGTCGAGAAATAGAGCTGAAATTCCTAATGAACCTTTTATAGAAACCAACATGTCCTAATAAAGACCTCACTTCCTTGACAGTTTTGGGTGATGGAAGGTGAAAAATGATTTCAACCTTGGCTTTATCAAATTCAATCCCCCTACTCAAGACTATATGGGAAAGGGAAAGTCCCTCTTTAACCATGAAATGGCATTTTTCCTAGTTTAGGACTAGATTATTTTCTTCACTTATTGACAAGACTCTCTCCACATTCCTCATAAATCCCTCAAATGTATCCCCAAACATAGATAAGTCATCCATGAAGACCTCTAGAAAATCCCCTACCATGTCTGAGAATATTCCCATCATGCACTGTTGGAAGGTTCTAGGGGCATTGCATAACCCGAAGAGCATGAGTTTGAAATAAAAGGTGCCAAATAGACATGTGAATGTAGTCTTCCCTTTATCCTCTAGGGAGACCTCAATTTGATTATACCCTGAGTACCCATCTAAGAAACAGTATAAGGCGTGACCTGCGACTCTCTCAAGGACTTTGTCAATGAATGGTAAGGGGAAATGGTCCTTCTTGGTAAATGAATTTAGCTTCTTATAGTTGATGCAGACTCCCCATCCAATAATCACCCTTGTTAGAAGAATATCTTTATCCTTATTGGTTATCACTGTGATTCCTGCCTTCTTGGTAACCACTTGGATTGGGATCACCCAATCACTCTCAGCTATGGGATAGATGATACCAGCTTTTAACAATTTCATAAGTTCTTTCCTTACTACCTCCATGAGATTAGGATTGAGTCTCCATTGTGGTTGACGACATGGATTTGAATCAGATTATAGAACAATCCTATGAGTCCTGATTTGTGGGATAATCCTAGGAATATCAGACAAGGTATAACCAATGGATTTCTTATGTTTTCTAAGGACATCTAGAATCATCCTCTCGTGATTGGATTCAAGAAAAGAAGAAATTAAAATAGGATGTGTTTGATTGTCCCCTAGGAAGGCATACTTGAGTGCAGTGGTAAGTTCCTTCATTTCAAGATCAGGTTGGTTCAGAATTTCCGCAGAATATTTGGACATTGGATCAAGATTGATTTTGTTTCCTAGAGTTTTAGATAGAATCAAATCCCCATGTGTAGAAGTTTCATCTACAAGATTGGTTTGATCAGATTTAGAGAAGTAAGTTTTATTAGTCTCCATGAAATTGGTTTCCTGAAAGGTTTCACTGATTCTTGGACCTAAGACTTCATCATAAGAACAATTTGAAAATGATTCAAGCCAAGGAGATAAAAATACATCATGTGAACAATGGAAATCAATCTCATCCTGACTTAAACATCCATCAAATATTCCTTGATGTTTTATGGATTCATTATCAATTCTTCTTATCATTTTTATTTCATGAATGTCCACATCATCTCTTATTTGTGAGCTTTCATTATAGATGTTCAAGTCTAGACTCATGTTTCCAAAGGTTATAGTCATGTTCCCATTTTGAACTCAGATAACAGAGTTGATTTTTGCAAGGAAAGGTTGACCAAGGATGATTGGGGTATGTTTTTTATTTTCTAAGTTTGGATGGTTGTAAAGAACAATGCAGTCATCAGGGTAGATGAAGTTTTCAACCTTTACCAGAACGTCCTTTAAAATCCTCTTTGGAATCCTAATGCTATGATCTACAAGTTGAAGTGTGAAAGATGTGGGTTAGATCTCTTCTAGTCCTAACTGGCAGTACACAACATAGGGAATGATATTGACACTATCACCTAGGTCACACAAGTCCTTGAAAACTTTTCTCTCTCCTAGTTCAACATTGATGTAAGGGAAACCCGAGTCTTTCAAATTAGGAGGAATGGTCCCTTGAATGGTGGTACTCACATTAGCAGCCAAAAGGACTTGGTTTTTATGTGAAAAATTTATTTTAAATGTGCACAAGTCCTTAAGGTACTTTGAGTAGGTAGGTATTCTTTGGATTTCATCGAGAAGGGGAATGTTCAACTTGACTTGTTAGAAGATTTCCCTCAATGTTTCACTCAATTCAGGCTTGGATTTCCCCTCATGCGTTGAGGAAATGGCGCAGGTTGTGGGGTTATTTGTCGAAGAGATATTTCAGTTAGATAATTTGGTTCATTTGAATTTTCATCCAAGTTTGAATCTTCAGATGGGTTATGAATTAATTGTTCAAGTTTCTCAATTGATTTCCCACTTATTAAAACAGTCAAAAACTTTAGTTGTTCATGAGTTGTTTGAGTGAAACACGACTCTCCCCTTACTGTTTGTTGTGGAATGTCTTGTGTAGGCATGGGTTCCTTCCCATTTTTTATGGTTTGAAGTTCTTGTTTTAAGGAATAGACTTCGTAGTTCATCCTTTCCATTTGTTTGTACAGTTGTTCTAGTAGGCTTTGTGGAACAGTTTGGGTTGGTGTTTAAGAATATTGGTTTATCCCTGGGGGACATTTAGGAGGTGGGATAGTTTTTTTTAAAATGGACCAGTGGCTTTTGGTATTGGATAGGTTGGGTTTGGAATTGGTTATGGGTTTGGTAGTTCTTATGGGGGTAAAGATTTTGTCCCTGTGGTTAGTTAGGTTGTTGGTTATCATTCCAGTGGAAGCCTGGGTGGTCATTATACCTTGGGTTTAAGGTGTTTTGGTATTGAGGATTTTGAAAGTTCAAATCATTTACTTCCACTGGGGGTCCTCCTAAAAGAACATCCTTGATGGATGGAATGGTTGGGAATTTGTCTGTCTTATGGTCATGTTCGTCACAAATTGTGCAAACAGGGTCTACAGTTTGGATTTCATGGACTTTCCTAAGGTCTATCTTTTCAACCTTCTTAGAGAGTGCTGTGAGTTTAGACCTAAGGATTTTCTCTTATCTAAGTGTATGAATTACAGTAGTTATTTGCATCTTTTAATAATAAGGTGAAGTTCCCCATGTTTGGTTTTTTTCAGCAATTCTTTCCAAATACTCGTAAGCATCATTTGGGGCTTTGTTTTTAAAAGTTCCATTACACACCATGTTAATGAATTGTTTGTTCCCTAGACCCAACCCTTCATAGAAAATTCAAACTTGTTCTGGGATTGAAAATAAATGGTGAGGTACCTTGTTGAGTGTGTCTTTGAACCTTTCCCATGTTTCATAAAATGACTCTCCCTATTTTTCAAAAACGTTTTGGATGCTATTTTTAAGTGCAATTGTTTTGTGGTGGGGAAAGTATTTTTTCTAGAATTCTCTTTGTAATTGGTCCCAAGAGTTGAAAGATGACGGTCTAATATTGTTTATCCAATTTTTATCGCAATCCTTTAAAGAAAAAGGAAATAGCCTCATCTTATCTGATTCCAGTTGATGTGGGGGACACATGTTTTCTACAATGTCATTTAACTCCTTAACGTGAAGGTAGGGCATCTCGGACTTGATTCCATGGAATGTGGGAAAGTGGTTTAGGAAATGGGGTTTAAATATGTAGTTGGAATATCATAGGTAATTGTGTCTAATGCATGAGGGGGCGTTGTTCTAGGCAAGTGTGGGGTAGTCATTCAGGGTTTGATCGACTACATTCCCCAAGTTTGGGACTGCCTCATTTGGATTTCCATTTTGGTTTCCACCTGGGTTTATGAGTTGGTTTCTTTGAAGAACTTCCATATAAATGGGATCCATTTTTGAATCTAGAGTATTAGGAATATTAGGATCTAATGTAAATAGTTCCCTTGGTTTACTTGACTCTCCAACCCCAGGACTATCCACCCTAACTAGACAGTTTGATTGGTCATGAGTGTAGGCGGACATGCGCCAAAAGAAATAAAAAAAATTAGAAATGGAAAAGATAAGATAATATGGATGAGAATATAAGAAATGGGGGAGAATAGAATGGGTGTTTAGATGACTGACTTGTGTCCCCTACAATGGTTCCAAAATTTGATTCACGCTCAAATTTACCCGAGTTTTTAGGGTTAAGTGGTAGCTTGTAGTGTAGCTTGGGTTATCGAATCCTCAAAGACCTAAGAATAAACCTATAGAAACGTAAATTCTAAAGACTATTTTTGGATATGAAGTGGAAAAATTGGGTTTATTTTTTATGGTTTTAAAAGATCAATAAAAAATTTAAGTTAATTCAATTTAAGATAATGAGTTGATCCTAGGTTATCACACAGCGTGGATTGGATGAATTCATTTTTTAATGATTTCAATTTCTTATATTTGAGATGGGTTCATTTAAGAAGATTAAACAAAATCATCACTTAGTGGTTTAATACCTGAATACTTTAATAATAATCACCTACACACTTTAAGGATCAACGTTTTGAGAACTTCATGGTTAAGGTTCGTATTAGCACTTGAAGTGTGTGACCTTAAATTCAATAAGGACGAAGGAGTTTAAAGATATTCAAACAAAATTCTCAATAAAAATAAGTGATTAGACATTAATGGAGTGATAAATAACATCCAATAAATACCCTTTCTAATCCCTTGGATCAATTCATAAGTGGTTTATTCCTACATTTATGATATGTTCTCAACAGAAGTGGAAATTAGACTTACGAGGGTGGAATTGAAGAAGTAAAAACAAAAAAATAACGATCACTCCACCGTTGTGTGATAAATTTCACAAGGTATGGCGTGAATAAATTCACACACTGAGTAAATGGTTTCAAAATGATATGGAAAATAATAGAATAAGATGAAAGTAAGAACTTTTATTAGGAAACTAAGGTGAATTGAACAACTTACATGAGAAGGAAGTTCCATTACAAACACAAAGCGACAACATAACACTATAATGAAACCAAACACCAAAGATTCCAAAATCCTCCACCACCACTGCCTTAAATAGGAATTTTTGAAGACTTGGGTCGAGATTCAAATATTCCAAGTCTCCTAAATTAATTTTGGTAGGCCATAAGTGGGTGGAAAGTTGAGGGAGATTTTATTTTTCCATCCTTGACAAACAATCCAATCCAACTTTCACGACTCGAAAGATGTGTTCAAAAGATAATCTATATGGAAAAATTTTGGTGGGACATAGAATAGAAAAACGAATATATGGATATCCCCTGATATCCTGTAAAATATCAGCCTACAATAGTTTATGGTTTTCGAGATATGATTAAATATGTGGGCTGTTTTTTTGGGTTGTAGAATCTGGCCCATAATTTTATCTCCAAATTGGGCTGCATGAAACTCCATATAAAACTCCAAATTAGATATTTTCACCATTGGATTAAATGTTAATCTTTATGTCTTATAGAATCCAACAAAATTTGGGCTTTAGTGGGCCTGTATTGTGGGCCCCACATTCTCATCAGTGGGTTGGGGTCCAATGTGCCTTCTCTAGAATTTTTTCCTTTCATCTCAAAATACCCCCATCATCCTTTATGAATCCTCCATTGATCCCTGAATTAAAAGTGTTCATTTTTAAGTTTAGATCCATTTATCAAAATATCAAATTAAAACATGGATAATTATATTCATTAAAATTAGACGAATCATTGGGCCTAAATTGGTGTACATTAGGCATGAAGTGTATAAATGATGAGAATGGATGTTCAAATTAAAATCCACTAACTCAGGACCATAAGATCAAAAATGAACATTTAATACCATTAAAATGTAATTAACATATTTGTTTTTATTTTCTAATAAACACCTACAATTTAGGTGATTCTAATTGTGTTTGAAATAATAATAATAATTTCCATGTTCCAAAAATACATTTCATTGATTTATTCAGTCATTATGGTGTCCATTGGATGCTAAACATTGAAGGAACATTTAGGAATAAATTTTCCAGAAATAAATAGTAGATTAAATTGGTGATATATTCTAATACATGTGGATTATAGAGGTAAAATTATGAGAAAAAAGGCATAAAATATTTTGGAAAAACATTATAGAAGATTAAATTTTATGATTCAGGCATTAATGTGGTCAATGACAAAAAAAAATTTGGAGAAAGAATTCTAGAGAAAAAAATCTCCCCCTCTCCTAAAAAAGGATGTGAAGCCCTCCTTTATAAATCCTTAGTTGACACCACCAAGAAGGATTCCATATATAAATCTACCTCATTTATTATTATTATTCTTTTTCTTTTTTTGTTTTTTTATTTAATTTTATTTTTCATTTTGTTCAGTTGTAATTACAATTCTCATTTATTTTTAGATAAATAAATTCATGAGTTTTTTTGTTTCCACCCATTCTTCTTCCTCTTTTATAATTCTTATTAATTTTATTATTATTATTATTATTACTATTACTATTACTATTATTATTACTATTACTATAATTATTAATAATATTCTTTTAACACTATTTTATTTACTTTTTCTCTTATTATCTTCATAATAATAATAAATTATTATTATTATTATTATATTATTATTTAGAAATTATATAATTCACTTTATTTTATTTTATTATTATTATTTTCTCTCTCTCTCTCATCCAAATTCTATTTTATTTTATTCTTATATTTTCTCTCCTATATTCTTTTTAATTTTTTTATTTAATTTTTTTTTCTATTTATTTCTCTTTCTCCTCCATCTATTCCACCAAGTGATCTCTTACTCTTGGAAATGGGAGGATGACCCTAAGGCTTGGCCAGAGGGGAGGTCAAGGCATTCTCAAATTTTCCTTTAAGTTTATTTTATGTTCATAATAGATTTGAGTAGCTTGCATGAGTGAGGAGAATGTCCTTGATGTGGTGACTTACCCCCAATGAAATGAAACTCAATCTATTGTATTAATTTGTTTAATCACTTTTCCCTCTCTCCATTGGTTAGTTCTTCACATGATGGATTTGAACTAATTAATGGATGGAACAACGTCGATATAACCGAGTCTTGGAAGATGAAACATTCTAGACCAAGGCGTGTTATCAAAATTGATTAAAGGAGGAGGTTTAATTGATATTTCTTAGGAATTAAATGATATTTTAAAATTTATAAATAAATAATAGTGGTCCAAAAATAAGATTTCATGCTTGTATTTTCAAAATGAAATCAAACACATGAAGGAGAGTAATGATTGAACCCAAAATTGATCCCCATAACCAAATGCTTTCTTCTTAACTCATTATCTATATATTTTCATGTTCGTATAAATTATAATATCAAATATTTCATATCATTAATCAAAAACCCAAAAACATTGTCACTAATTTCATTAAACACTTAAAACAAAAAAAGTAGATAGCATAAGTGAATTAGATAAAGTTGGTGAAAAAATTGAAAGGATCATCAAGTGAGACGACCCTGGTCAGCCACTATGTTTCACTAGGAAAAATATAATTTCTTTTGACCACATCCTACAACAAGTGTGTGTCAGTACCTAAGGCCTTATGAAGCCCCTTCAAGAACCATGATGCAAAGTGAGCGTCTCTGTCCTAAATGATAGAATAAAGATCTCCATGAAGGCGTAAAAATTCCCTAATGTATAGCCTCCTTAGATCATCTACTGAGATGGTATCTTGCACTGGTAATAAGTGTGCGACCTTCATCAAATGATTAATGAGAACCCACACTACATCGTTTCCACAAGGTGATATGGGAAAACCAGTCACGAAATCTATAGAAACATCATCCCATTTCCACTCAGGAATGGAAAATGGATGTAAAAGTTCTATTGGATTTGATGTTATAAATTAACCTGTTGATAGATAGAACACCAAGTGATGAAGATGGAAATATCACATTTCATACCAAGCCACCAATACTACTGCTATAGATCCCGATACATCTTGGTGATATCAGGATGATCCTCCCAAGACGAGGAATGAAATTTCTACATTATCTCCTCTCTAATGTCTGTTGGGACCCATATACACTCATAGAATAGTTGAATATCATCCCCATTCATAGTATAACCTGAATATATATCATCATCTGAGACACATTTACTTAGTAAGAGGCCCTCATGATCAAATAGTTACCTCATCCTTACCCATTCCTGAAGAGTAGAGGTCACTGCTATGGTTGAGAGGATAGTCTGGCCATGATCCTCCTGAACCTCAATATGTATCTTTGAGAATAAATCCATGAGATACCATTATCCACTAGCCTCCTGAACTACCTGTACCTGATTCTTCTAGTTCAGAACATCTCCACTACATTTCCCTTATAATGCATTTAGGTATGATCAAAATCAAACGACTGAAGGTATTCAACATATCCATGATATATAAGATTTAGATATCATTGTGTAAATAAATACTTAAGGATTTTTTGACTAGTTAATACCAAAAAACTCTCTCTAAGTAAGTAGTGTCTCAAAAAATGTAGAGAATAAACTACATCATCTTGCTTGAGATTGTGCATCAGGTAATCCCACTCATGAGGCCTCAACTGACAAGACCTGTACACGATGAATCACTCATCCTGCATTAGGGAAACTTCCATCCTGATACACGATTCATCATAGTAAATAGTATAAATCCTACCTAGATCAAGAAAAATTAGTATCAATGATAAATTCAAGCTGACCTTCAACTCCTGAAATGCTTCTTTACAATCTTCGGACCATATGACTTCACACCTTTCTTTGTCAAGCAAACAGGGCTTCCAAATGTGAGAAATCCTGGATGAAGCATCTATAATATTTGGAAAATCCTAAGAAACTATATATGTTAAATATGTTCTTTGGATACTCCAAATAAACTACATATTTCACTTTCTATAGGTCTATTGAAACTCTTAACTCTGATATAATGTGACCCAAGAAGTTAAAATTTCAATCTAAAAGTGACATTTTTTAAATATTTATATAAATATGATTTTCTTTCTGTGTATTAAACATGATATTAAGATGGATAGCATGGTCATGTCTGGAGCATGAATACACTAAGATATCATCAACAAAGACTACCTAAAATGAATCCAGATACTGGTGGATAAACTGATTCATAAGATCTAAAAAATATAAAGGTGCATTTTTGTGTCCGAATGACATGACTGGGTACTTATATAGATCATACCTACTCTTAAAAGATGTGTGAGGTATGTATGATGACCTAGCATACACCCGATGATAGAACAACCTCAAAATATCATTGAAAATACTCTCTCTCCTTAGAGATGATCAAATAGGTCATTTATTTTATGTAGTGGATTCTATTTCTTGACCATAAGCTGGTTCAACTATTTTCAATCCACAAAAAGCTAAGGAGTATGTTCAAATTATTGTAAAAAATGACTGGTTAACCCTAAGGAGAAGTGTTGGGGAATATAAATACTTTATCCTTAGGATCTTCTAATAGTTTCTTGAACTCTGTAAGCTCCATAGGTGTTATCCTATAAGGAGGAATGGTCACTGGTTCTTATCCTGGCACTAGATCAATAGTAAACTTTACCTATCATACTTGAGGATGCCCATAAAATTATTCAGGGAATTCATCCCTAAAACACTCCACTACAGGAGGGAAAATAGTGTGTTGTAACCCCTTATCATCTAAGAAAATATTAGTGATCTAAGCTATCACACTACCCATCATCTACTGCTCAGGTCCTAATCGCATAACTTGAACATCCCATTCACCCTTATGCATCTACCTACTTCCCTCTAGTGATGTAAAAATCACTCTTTGATGATAGAAGTCAATCTGGGATTGATAGGGACCTAACCAGTCTATCCCGATGATTACATAAAAGACCATATGTTGAGTAAAAAAATATTCTATACAAATAGGTATTCACCTATCTCAAGGAGAAAATAATTACATCAGTATATTCTCTTTGATCATATACCTAATGGGGTATCAAGTGTCATCATGCCACAGAATTGTTATATATCGAGGCCCAGAGTCTCCATAATTTCCTTAGATATAAAAGAATGAGATTCTCTTATGTCAAACAAAGAAGACACTGAAGTGGAGGATACTAGAATAGTACCTCGAACCATAGAAGGTATGGAACCCTGCTCCTCTCATATAGGCTAAACTACATATAACTAGCCTATTATATAGCTCTGAGTCCTTTCCTGACTTCATTGAGAAAGCCTACTTTGTTGGTTCTGAGAATCACGAGTATGACTACCTCTTCCTCGACCACTGCCTTGGCCTAAATGGATGGTGGTATTCCAATTTCCTTCTTTTCATAATACTACTGGCCCTACTATGGAATGTGGAGTGGGAATAGATCCCCACTCTCTAGGCACTGATGGAAAGGTCCTACATAAATGATGTATATGCCCCATCTTACCACATCCTCTGCATTTCACTAGATCTCTTAATAACTAAGGTTTTTTATGTACCGGATTCCCACACTGCTGATAATTTAGAAAGTATTCAACATGAGGAGCCTGACTACTGCTACTCCTGTGAGCAACCTCAAAATGTCTCTTTCACCCAGAATAAGAAACATTGATATATCTAGGTGTCAAACATCCCTAAAACGCACCATCATCTTCCCTCAAATACCTCTATGTAATAAGGGTTTGGTTTACTATCTTAGATATGGTCAGCAATAGAAATACATTGACCAGTGACCAGATAGCATATACCAACCCATCCTTGAATCTCCTAGTAGTTATAAGATCAGCACCCACTACAGTAAGGGAAAATCACTATAGCTCAATAAAATGAACAAAGTATTTGATAACATACATACCTCTCTATTATAGGTTAATAAATTCTCTATCTCTCTCAGCCCTTAGAGTACGGAAAAAGAAATAATAATAAAAGATAGTCTAGAAGACATACCAAACCATATATATATTTCAATATACTAGGGTAATAACATCACACCACTACTTGGTAGAATCACTTATCACATACGCTGCAAGATTGACCCTCTGCTCTAGAGGAACCTCTAGATGCTCAAATATAAAAAGAATATCTTTGATCCAAGATTCATTAGAATAAAGTCTTCCATCACCTAAAAAGGTGGGAGGATTCTATTTCTGAACTCTTGGTCCAACTATTCCATACTTAGGGCAGGTCGAAAAACACCTTACGTATTCTACAACATACATAGAAATCCCTCTTTAAACTAGGTGTCAGAGCCCATATCAAGTATAGGAAGTGGTGCCACAGGTTTCACTGCAGGAGGGATCACTAATGTATTAGGGCCCACCATCTCAGGTGCATGGTCATCATAACCTTTAGGGTGTGTGACTAGAGAATGTCGTAGTGGCATGATACTAAAGGTACAAATGCATTCCTCAATAGATATTTTAATAGTTGAAATTATTAGAGATAGAGGAATAAAACAGGGGAATAGTATTCCTATAGACCTATTGCACCCCTCTGTTTTCTCCTAAATCTAGGATTGAGTAATAAATAAATACCATAGTAGTCCATAAGAACATAAGTGATACCCCACTTCCCACTTCTAAGTCTGGGTTTAGGTCTAGGTCTCTGTTTCATATGTATAATATGGCTATTTCACTTTAAAAGTCATATTTGTTTTAAATTTTTTACTTGTTCAAATATCTAAATCTCATTAAATGGTTGAATTAGAGGGATCACCATTTTTGATCCATAGGGACCCATAATCCTTATGAACCTAAATATAGCATCCACTTAACCCATACCATAACACATTCCATCCCATGCAACCAATGGTCCATGGATCAACATTCCAGAATTGACTTCTTATGGTGTGTTATTTATTCTATTCAAGAAAACACTATTAGTTTAAGGAAGACACTTTAAGTTTCAATTATGTTTTTCAATTCCATGAAATAAATGTTAGAAAATTTCAGTACATAATAACTAGGTATTAATAATATGCAATAAGAAAATTCATGATGAAAATAACATTTAATATTAATCCTATTGCACCTATAATGATTCATGAACTGATGCAACACCCTCATTTCATTGGGCCTAGGTGAAATAAATCTCATATCAATCATATTAATAATAATAACCTCGAAAGTCATGTGCATCACCCAATGGTGAAGTCGTATTAACCATAATAGGAAAAATCAATAATTACAATTTCCCATCCTAGGTAATTTTGGTTCCCTTGTACATGGGTTAGATACATCCAGGCATAGGGTAAATTCTAAATTCCTTTAACTTCTAGTCTTTTATCTAACACCCAAATAGTAAGAAAAAAGAACAAACTGCTCTGATACCACTTTGTAACATCCTTATCCAGGATCAACTTAAACCGTTCCCCAAGCTAGTGGGTCACATAGCCTAAAGCGTGCCTCCCCGTATGTCAGAGTCTTTTGACTAGTAGTGAGGGTGTAAAGGTGGTATGGTGGGGAGACTATACCCTCTTTTCATAGTGGCACAAAAAATATAACAATAAATAGACAACAGAGGAAGCATAATACAAAAGAAGATACAACAAATATAATAAACCCTGAAAGTGTAAATAACTGAGGAACTTGATAATAATATCAAAATCTACTAGGAAGTGTCATATACATGGATGCATGGAATGCTAATGTACAAAAATGGAATATGGGAAAACATATACGACATGCTATACAAAAAATAAAAAAAATAATAAAGGTATTCTCCACTAGTATCTTGAGAATATGCTCAGTTTTATGCTTTTATGCTCTAACTATAGGTAAAGCATAACAGATATCAATAGCAGTGCACTTTCCCTTATCCATACATGCATATAAGTAATCTACTAAGGTACCAAGGTATCCCAAGTTGGGTGTGAGATAAAATCCCAATATGCCACCACCAACTATGTCTAGAAGTAATCCAAGTAGTGTGCATATCCAAACAACAATGTGTAGGTATATAGAATAATAAAAAATTCTGAATAAATAAATACCATCCCACTCAGGTTCCCATAGGAAACTTGGAATCTCTACCTACTTCAGATTAGGTCAGAATTAATGTATAATAAATAACCACATATATAGTAATAATATATATATAGTATAGTTATATATCACATCCACCTATATGGACCAAGTATGTGCAGATATAAGTGGCCATATACTTGGAATACTATATGCTGGCTAGATCGGGGCGTAACTCAGTCACCCATAACTAGTCTAACCGATCCTATAAGCTCCAATAGAGGTTAAAATCCCTAATTATCATAATGAGTGGGATATGTCATTCTCATCACTCGATATGGTGGGTGTGTTGTCATGGAAACACCCAAAACAAGGGACGCGGTGTGTCATGCCCAGTGTCCAAATAGTGTCAATGGTGTGAGATGCCATACTGAACATCCAAAGTAAGGGAGAATGAATCATCATTCCCAACATAACCCTTACCATCATACAACTACCTATATCATGATGTAATCATATTTATAATAACATCCATGAGGCATTACCTATCATGCCTTATATTCATCAAGTCCATTATAACTAAGGAATTTCAATTCAATTGAAGCACTTAATAAAATATGCAATAATTAGTGTGGACTTTCCACCCTTAATAAACCATTTCAATTAAACCATTTAATTCATTTTAGGAAGTCAATCCACCATGAAATAATCCATCCAATTTAACACATGACATTGAATCTAACAAAACACGGAAATTCATTTCATAAGGCTCAATAAGGCATTTAAAAAGGTTCTATTATCAATTAGGAAACTACCTACATGGGAAGTTCCATTTATAAGTCATTAAAACCACTTAAGAGGTTCCTTGGGTTCATTTAGAATTTATATAATAGAGTAAATTCGATTTATAACCCAAGACGAATGATTAGAAGGTATTCCTATCATTTAATCACTTAATTATAAAGGGGAAATTTATGACGGAACACCCAAGGGGTGTCCATGATCATTATTAACAACCTATAACTACATAATAACAATCCTAAGGAGTATAATGAGGTGATTATATCAATTTCGAATAAATAAAACCATTTAAGATGACGTGTGGTGAATACTGACATGTGACACAATGACTCACCTATGAAAACACCATAACTTTTGGGGAAGATGACGAGACCACCTACCTTAGGTCTGTTGAGAAATACCTATCTAATGGTGGCTCCATATTTGAAGTAGGTTGATAGAAATTAGAGAAATGGTCTAATTCCCTGAAAATAAGGAAAAAGAGATTACACTTAAATAGCCTAATGGATCCCAAGATAATCCTAAATAGGAAGCAAGAGGAATAAAGATCCTATAGATATATATCCAATGATTCCAATAGATCTTGAATTGGACTTTGGGTCGAGAAGATATCAAGGGAACTATGTTGAAGAAGAATAGGAGCTATAGGAGAATGAGGAGCTTCTCATCCACTATAATGAGGAGAAGGAAAAAATAGAAATAAGGTAAATAGATTCACACGAGCGTGTACCTCGAGTCGCAAGGTCACAGAAAAACCATGCGGCCCCTGCTTCTCTGTATCACTTCACATAGTTAATAGAGACCATGCAGGTTGGGATTCATGGGTTTTACTAATAGTTAATACCTAATTTCTTTCCAAAAATCCCAAGGTTCTGGGATCTAAAAAATCCTCGGACATCCTCAAAACCTTCGTGACTCCATTAGGTAAATTTATAAGGTCTGTTTAGATAAATTTAAACAAAACAAAAATGAGTTATACCTTTATGAAAATATGGTTCATTAAACACCATGTATAGAAAATATCCCTTTAAATATTTCATGGAAAAAATTGATTTGTTACATGAATATTGTGAAAACATAGAGATAAACAAACAACAAATGATTCATAGAAGAGTAAAAGGGAAAAAAATATCATGAAGAAGATAATATGACACAATGATTTATGTGGTTCAAAATATATATATATATATATAAACATAGAGAGACATAATCACTTCACTAATTCAATATCATAATTATAGGTAGATAATTAGAGTTTCACACAAAGAAACCCTATCTTGAATTATCTAATAAAGAAGATGATGCACTGTCCCAACAACTACACAGTAAGTTCACTATGCTACCATGCTGCAACCACCCAAGTCCATACTACTACAGTACCACATAAAATAAGTCTAATTTTCTACAATGTTAGGGGAAGAAATTACATGGATATATAGTTACTTATCAGTGTTTCCTGGTCATCTCTACTAAAGTCCCATGTTAAAGTCCACACCACTACAATGCCCTGTTGATGTTCCCAATCAGTACTACTATAGTGATTCAAAATTACTAAAATTACCAAAATTTGGTCCATGGCCCTTTGACCCCTGGAACTCCATAGTAGGGATGCACTACACCCTTCAACTTTCAACAATTTCATCATGGTGGTCAAACCGCGAGAGTTGCGGTTTAGTGTACATTCTAGGCCACTAACATTCGAAAAAACTTCATCCAAATAGAGCAGGATACACCATTCAAACTCTGAATTTGGATAATACAAGGATCATTCAATAAAAAATGTGCCAATGCACCATAACCCACTAAAAACACTATTTTTTTTGTGAGTTTAGGCTAGGGAACTCCTAGGTCTGGGGTCAATCCAATGAATCATCATGAAAAAATAAACCTTATTCTTCATTGGTAAGATATTAAATGAGTTCCAATCCTCATTTTACTTCTTTCTAGAATGTATTTTGAATTCCATACCTCATTATTATCTAAACATATATGTTTAATGTTCTTCACTTTGATGCATAATAATACTTTCCCTTCTCTTCACTATGGAAATATTCTCTCATGGTTATTTTCTGTTTCTCAACTCTCTCATTTCATATTAGAAAAATATAATATTTATCAAGATGGATATCTCTATAATTTCCAACTTCTATAAATCATTTTATATATTCAAAGGGAAAATATCCACATTACCCTCCATGAAGATATCCAATTATTCACGAGAATTATTGGAAAATCCCTTCAACATCCTTCTTAAAATCCAATTCAAAATCATTCATTGAAATATAATATCATCATCTTAAAATATAGGAAATAAAAAATAAAGATACCTAATAACTTATCTTCACAATGACTTGATCACTTTACTTTGTGGCTGAAGCTCTCTTAAATACCAATCCCAACAGATATACTTATATCTTGAATTTAAATCATTAGAATATCTTGAATTAATCCTCCTTTAATTTCTCCCTGATTTTTCCATTGTATCTTGGCCAAAACATGAATTATATCTTATAATTAATAAAACACACATTAATTCTATTGTAGCTGACCAAACCTTTCAAAGAGTTAAGGGAATGACCTTGTGAATTTCCCCGACAACTCTTACATTTTACCTAGATTACTCTTATGAAATACCTCATGTTATAGAAATTACTCTTAATGAATCATGGGATAACTCTTAAAATTTCACCATTTCTCATGAAATTACACTTATAAATTCCTATGTATAATATGATGAAACCTATAAAATCCACCATTTCCATTTTCCAAAATCATAAGACAGTGACTCTTACAAAATGATTCTAGAAAATCTTATGAAATTTTCAACTAAACCTTATGAAATATATGTTACTTGAAAAATAACTCTTAATGCCATACAGAACTTCTATGACGTTGTACAATCTATCACCAATGAGTAAATGTGACTCTTATAAAATCAAGGATAGCTATGGGAATTTAATATTTTAAAATATTCTTAGTATTGAATTACTATTACAAACATAGGGTGTCCTTATTGGGATTTGTCTAATTATAGATCAAGACAAACTTCTTTATAATTTCACTAGAATACATCTCTGTACTTCAAAATAACTTATGGACATACTATGTACTCTATAACTTCTTCACTTTTGTGTCAACACCTCCAAAACATAAAATCATCTTATATTGAAAACAAAACCAATAAAACTAAACAAACACATGTTAACAACAAATCCAACTCTATCCAATCGTTAATCCTAAATTGGATGCTAATAATATTTCTATGAAACTTTGTTTATTGATATATATAGATGATTATTCAGATTAAATTGTTACTTTTTCAATTATTTATATGATTTATGTTCACTTGCTAATGTTTTTACTACCTATAAGTGTGGTGGATGGGCTACTTTGAAGTGAATGATTGATGGGCTATTTATAAGTGTGGTGGCTAAGTAGTTTTTTGATTGTTTATATGTAAAAATTGCATGTTTATGGTGCATATTAATTTTGTTTGTGATACTTTGTCGTATATTCATTTAGTTAACAATGTAATATATTTTATTCTTTTTATATTTAATATTTATATTGTTTCAATTAATATTGGACACATACTAATTTAATGGTTATAATTAATTTGTGGAAATTAATACTATAAAAACTTACTATTGAGTCATAGTTAAAACCATGAATGAATGGAAAACTCAAAAAAATTATTTTGTACACACTACCATGTTTTAAAACTCTTTCTATAGTATAAAAATGTGATGATAGTTTAAAGTAATTTCTATAGTACATATGCCTAATCATGGTTAAAAATATTGTGAAATTCAAAAAAATCGATAAATCTATCATCTACATTCATAAACCATGGTTGTAGATTATTTTTATCCATGGTTCTTTATATCCATGCCTATATATCTATTTCCATGGAAGTTTTTTCCATGGCTCAGAAAACCATGTCCATAAGATATGATCATGGTTTTTGGAAATTTTCTTTAATTTATAAACCATGGAAATAACCTCCTTTTGTAGTAGTGTTTTTTATAAGACCCAATTGATTCATCCTCCATTTTTTAAGTCCAATTAATCACCTCTCCATCTTAATACTGAGAGTATGGATAAAATATTTATTGAAAAAATATTTTCTTGAATTTATCCAATTACATTGAGTTGATGTCTTTCTTGGGCTTAGTATTTTTGATAATATTAATTCATTGATCAACTTTTCCCTCTATGTGATATAAAATCAATATAACTTTCCTTTTCTAAAATCATTAAAGGAAATAAAAATCCTCTAAATGGAATTAATTCATCTCTTCAGCATTAAGGGATTAAGAAAACCACCAAAATAGGGAGTCCATTTTCATATAATTGATTTAATTATAACTTTATATCCATTAATAGGAGGGAGTTCCATATAATTCAAGTTATTATACATAACTTGAGTCAGTTGAGAAAGTTCACCCATTGGATTCTTGACTCCCTCTCCCATCATATTAGGCACCACATTTGAGTGATCATTACCCCACCCATTTCATTTATTGTTGACATGATTTCTACTATTTCCATCCATTTACTAAAATAAAAGAAAGTTAGTGATGAGGATATTCTAAATAATAATCATATAAATGTAAAATTAGGAACTTAGAAAGAATAACTCATAAATCAAACACATACCCTAACTTATTTCTTTCTAAATTTAAATCTACATTATTTATGATGTATTTCCCATTAGGTTATCTAATTTAACCCCCCAAAAAAAACTAAACCTTTATTTGATACCAACTATAAAAATATGCATCTGATAAACATATTGTTACATCATTTTTATCATAAATAATCACAAAAAAACCCATGAATATAGATTCCTAGTTATTTTGGGTGATTAGTTACATAATAAAACATTTTAGAAATAAAAACAACATCATTTAATTCCATATTCATTTTACCATCCTAGAACATATCATACTTATATCAATGAATGTGGTTTCTTGGGGATATATATAAATAAGTGTGATAAAAACACTATAAAGGGATTAATAAAGATAAATAAATAAGTGAGATAACATAGGGGTCAATAATCATAACATAGAATCATAAAAGAGGAATATCACAAATCATAACATGGAAATATGTCATAATACAGATGATAGCATAGGAACATGATAAACATAACAATCATATGAATGTGTAAAAAATATAAAACATGTTGTCATAAACATAAGTTTTTTATTACAAAGTTATCATAATGTAGTGTGTTAGTCTCATTTCCCATGCACCATACATAATATCTCATGAGAGGTAAACATTACCCAATAAATTAGAGCGATGCATAATTATAAGTCCACCAATATTATAATATTATTCCATGCATACATGTTACACATAGAAAATAAATCATACATAAATCATAATCATGATAGAAATACATGAGAAGGAAATAGGTTTCATAATAATGTATTCTACCATATTTCACTATCCACCTTCGTATGTTACTATTTAAAAAAATTACAAAAAATTCACCCATACCTATTTTTAAAATGATAATTCAAAGGAGGAAATTAATTTTTCCAAAATTAATTTTTAAACTAGTTAATTTTAATTTTTAAATATAGTATAAAAATAATATTTTTTTATATAATGTAAAACATGTGTAAAAAATCTATACTAATTATTAAATTATATTATATTTATTGAATAATTATTTTATGCTATTTTTATAATTATTATAACTTAATTTACCGTTGATAAACATTATTTAAAAGGATACTTCATTAATTACAATATTAACTATTTTTCTATTCCAATGATTAGGTTATAATTCTAACAATCACGTGACTATTATAATAGTCATATTTACAATGGCTATATACACTACTGGAAAATGGACCTATCCCCATGGTTTTCCTCAAAACCGTGGGTATAGGTACCCCCTATACCCACGGTTTTGGAAAACTGTGGGTATAAGTCAATTTTCAAGACCTGTACCCACGGTTTTCAAAAACCATGGGCATAGGGGGGTCTATCCCCACGGTTTTCCAAAACCGTGGGGATAGGTCTTGAAAATTGACCTATACCCACGGTTTTGAGGAGAACTGTGGGGATAGGTATAGGATAAAAAACCTATACCCACGGTTTTGAAAAACCGTGGGTATAGGTTTCCCATGTGTGCGCGGGAAATTTTTTTTTTCCGCGGGAAAGATTTTTTTTTGGCGGGAGTCCTATACGTACGATTCTTCCCTCTATACCCACGGTTTATATAACTATATTTAAATATATATATATATACACACATAATTGATAGTAGGGTAGTGGTAGACGCTGTACTTTGCAGCGAAGAGGTCGTGGGATCGAAACCCGCCTGTAGCTTTATTTTAGGATCTATACCCACGGTTTTGAAATCGTGGGTAAAATCCATTGACACCGTGGCAATTGGGAATGTTTTGTTGACACGGTGGCAGAACACCTATACCCACGGTTTTGGAAAACCGTGGGTATAGGATGGGGACCTATACCGACGGCGTTCCAGCCCACGGTTCCCAAAACCGTGGGTATAACCTATACCCACGGTTTTGGGGGCTATACCCACGGTTTTGAACCGTGGGTATAGGCCTTTTTTCCAGTAGTGATAATATTTACTCATCCTATAAATACATTTTATTTCTATAATTCTTTATTCAATAAATTCCTTCTTAAGATTCTATATAGTTTATTTACAAAATACCAATCCAATTTCTAATGTTTTGTTTCCTTTTTATAGTGTTGTTCATGTTTTTGATATTTCTTAGAGACCACAACCATATGGATTTCCAAATTCGAATGATTTTGTTTATTTTTTTTATTATCTTGTTGTAATTTTATCAATTTTATGGAGTTATTATTATTATTATTTATATTTAATTTTCTATATTGATGAATTAAAATAATGTTGTTTTTTATTATGTGTTTCATGTGAATTGTATTATATATTACACTTAGATTTGACACAAAAAATATATTGATAAGAGAAAATTTTCACATAGAAAAATATTTATTATTACAGACTATAATATAGTTCTATTGAGAACCAACTATATGAAATTGGGTAGGGTGTGAGACTTGAGAATCTTAAAGTGGGATATATGAAACTTGAGATGCATCACAGGGATTAGCCGAGAGCCTTTTACATTGTTCATGCATCATGATTGTGGAATTATTAGGGTATTATACATGTGCCTATGGGTGGAGTTATTTAGCATATTTCTTTACAAGGATCCATGATTAATTAAAGTAACTTATAATTTATTCATTTTTTCTCAATTAAATTTTTAGAGGTGATTAAATTAATATGTATTTGAGAGGTTTCCTATGATGTGATTTATTTATTGTTCTTATTAAACCACCATAAGGAAATGGTTTTCAGCATTATTTACAAAAACCATGTTTTCAAATAAAAACTTGTGTAGTGGTATAAGGAAAATGTAAAACTATTTTATGAGTTGGATTTATTTGTAATGGATCATGGAGTTGATGGTTTTGAAATAAAATATATTTTTAAGGAAATATAGTTTTTGGGAATGGGTTTTGTGTGATGGTATGGTGTGAGTGAAATGGTTTTGGATTCTTGATATTATATGAAATTTGTGATAAATGATTTTTAAATCGAACTTCAATTGGTTTTTGAGAACAAATTTAGTTTTCAAGAAAAAATTAATACAACCATAGATTTATATTTTTTCATTTTTGGTGAATAAATTTGGATTCCAAGAGGTTTTTTCAATACTTACATGAGTATTTATTGTGTGTAAAGTGATTATGATGGTTTTTAAAATAATCAACTAGTACCTATGTAAACCGAGTTAGCTTGGTTTTTAGTATTTTTACTAGGGGTGACCCAAGCATTTGGAATATAACATTTTGGTCTTTTATTGTGATTAATTAGAGTTCCCCCCATGGGATAGGATTGATAAATAGGTGTTTAGTGTTATGATTAAGTATCTAGTGATAAAATTAAGGATTTCATTGATTAGGTTGTTAGATTGGGATTCAACAGGTAATTCCTATTGAAGGGAACACCATTAGGATTAATTTGACATTAATAGTTGTTTATTGTGGTGGGGAGTTCTATAAGTGTAGATATGGGTTTATAATCAGTTTTTTTGTATTGATTAGTATATTCACGCACCATCTCAGGGTTTTGATTTTTGGTTCAAATGGAGTCTCGAAGGATTGGTTTAGTTCCATGGGATAATTATAGATAAATAAGAGAAAAGAAACACCAATGTTGATATGATGATTATAGAGAGATAAGTAAAAATATCTATGATATAATAATGGAGTGTTTGATGAATCATGCACTCCAGTGTTGGAGATATGCATTGGATGTGTTTTTAGAGATAAAAAAATGATATAATTATGAATTACTTACTAGTGCAGATTAAGATGTATAGATGAATTATTAGTGGGGATTCTTGAGGATGATAAGTATTATGGTGGGGATTTTGTAACAATTTCACCTTGGTGTCATTGAACCCGAGGTCTGACTAGTTTTTACTAACTTGTTAATTGGGTAAATTGGAATTAATTATTATTGTATTGAGAGGATAATATTATTAATATTTTTTGTATGTTTAAATATATGTTTTGAAGTTATAATTTTTTATGGAAAAGATGGTTGAAGGGATTTTGTAAAAGGTATAGGAAACTAGGTCTAGTGGGTGGAAGAATGAAACCACCATAATCCTGATGGAGCTCCACCAAAGTTATGATGGAGTGGAAAATGGTGAATTTTACTACTATAAAAAGTTCTGTGGTATTCCACCAAAGTTTTGGGATGCACTGGTGCTGCACCACTTTCCTTGACACCAAAATCTAGTTGAATCCCATTGGAGTTCTAGTGGAAACATAGGTAACTTTTTTAAAAGGGGTAAAAGAGAGAGTTCCACTATTTATTTAATATCCACTTAGTTATATTATTTTCAAATGTGTACACAAATGGGAGAGACTATCTCCCCCTCCCCCTCTTACTCCTCCTTTCTCCTCATTGATCTAAGTGGTTTGGAGACATTTATTTATACTGATTCTTTTATGTCTTATCCCTTACTCACCACTTTTCTACCAACATATATGTTATTTTATTTTATTTCTATTATTTAGGTATTGAATTTTAATTCCACCAGAGAATAGAGGAATGCATTTATAGTGGTGGGGTTTTCTTATGCACTGTGGAGAGGATGCTAGGGAATCTCGAATTATCCACATAATTCATCTTTTAGCTAGAGGTATTTACATGAGTGAGTATTTTTAGGTATTTTGGTAAATTGGGATGAAATTGATAAATTAACAAGGTATTACAATTAGATATTTCATATGTCATAGGATGAGGTGTATGTTGGAGTGAACCGCACCCTTTTTTTCATGGTATTACATGAGTGTGTTTTATGTCAATTATGTCCAATTGGGAAATTGGTTTTAAATTAATTAATAGTTAATGTATGGGTGTAATTTTGTTGAGATAGGTTCTCGTTGTTTGATAGATATCAATACAATATTGGGTAAATTAAGTGGAAGAGATACTGAGGTAGTTGACCTTTATATATTGTGTCTCTTGATCTTTTAGTGATGTTATGTTTGCGTTATTATTATTATTATTATTATTTGAATGTTTTATGAAACATTATGATATTAATATATAAATTAGAATATTCTCACATATGTATAATATTAGAAAAAGGACCATAAATATTGTTAAAAGGTTCATTGGTGGTGCCATAGCTAAACAAGTGTCACTGGATCGTTTTATGGATGCGATTGGTGGTATTTGTGACACTAGTTGGGTCACTGGTATGTTTTATTTTGAGTATTTATTTTCATTTCATTTATATTTGTTTTTTTGAGAGTCAGGAATAAAAAATATTTATTTTTTAGAAAATAGGACAGAGAACACTGTTATCGAACAGTTAGTGCTAACTGTACACCCAGCCGTGCAATAGGGGGTGAGGGATTCCAATGCCATATTTCATGGTTAAAACACATTTTTTATAATTTTTCAGAATCTATAAGAAAACTATTCATCCCATTTTGTAATGGTGGAGTGTATTACAAAGTTGGTGAATGGTTTTTTAAACCATATGGACAAACCATAGTCTTCCCAAGTTACTTAAAATTGTGAATTTTCCTATTTCCCCTTGATGATTTTAACCCTCTTTCTCCCCTTTCTTATCCCACTAATTCAAAATACCCCCCTATAGCTTAGATCCCTCTTCTCTCTTATTCCATTGGTAGTCTTCCTCCTCCATTAGTGATTTCTATTAAGGTAAACTCCAATTTTACATTGATTTACTTACACTCCCCCCATGTTCTTACTTGTTCTATCCACTTTTTTCTATTCTTATAACCCTAAGGGACATGAAATCCCAAACCTATGGTTTAGGTTTGGGTTTTGATGAATTTTATTGGGTTTTAGGATAATTAGGATCCATTTCGTCTATTCCTAGTGGTTTCAAGAAAAGATAATGAGATTCCGTTATGGTTGAGGTAAAAGTATCTAAATAATATTAATTTTCCTTTATAATACCTATATTTCTTGAAATTCACTTTGGTTTACATATTTAAAAGGTCTTGAAATGATTTTGGAGGGTTTACATGTGTATTTTGATTTCTATGTTTTCTATGTTATAATGAATAGTGGTTTCTCTGAGATTTCACTTTTAAAAATCACTTTATGACTTTAAGGTGTTTAATAAAATGTTAAAAATGCCTTCCTTGCTTATAAATGAGTATTAAATGAGGATTTCACAGGAAAATGTGATTTAAAGTTATATTATTGATTTTTGTGCTGCTATTTTGTTCCTTGGATATTACTTTGAATTGGTTTTTGTTTATTTTGGCACATAAGAAACCTCAATTTGGTGGGTGACTATACTAGAATTACTCTAGCTCTAGGTGTAAACTAGATAGCGATAGTCTCTATTGAGAACACTAGGCTAACTTACCTTTTTAGGATCACATAGGTCGACTAGTGTTCACGAGGGAGTCCTAGTAACCTTTAGAACTTATCGGTTAGATCTCTTTGCATGTGTCTTGTATTATACTTGAGTTGATGTATGATAACATTCCCACATTTGTTCAATTTATGATGATGATGATTATACCATGTTTCCCTATATTTCCTATATACTTCCTTGTTTATATTTTATTTCCTTTGAGCTTGTATTATTTAAAGATACCAAATTTTTTCAAATAGAATTGCTAACAAAAATGGAAAGGTATTTCAAAATGAATTTCAAACATGGACTAATGATTTTCATTGTGAAAAGTGTTATATATATATTCATAGTTTTATACTAATGGTATTTTCCTCACACCTTTGATTTTCCATTGGGCATATACAAACTTGGTTTTTATGATATAAATAAAGGAAAGGGATCATGTGGTTTAGTTAATCTTCTTGATTCTCATCGTCCTTCTATGATGATGTAGTGATGTTGATCATGGTTTACGAGGAGTTGAGTGCATGTGGAGTGTTTTGGAATCCTCAGTGATTTTGGGTTATGATATATTGACTTCTGCACCCTTGATCTCATTTTGGTATTTTTGTATATATATGATTTTGGTTATCATTTTTTATATTTACAGTGTGATGTTTATGAGTTATAGTTTAATGTTGTTGCTTATACTATTTTTATATTCTTTATATTTTGATACTAATTATTTTATGGCATGGATATCCCACATATGGATGTGTCAAGATGAATTTATGGGAGGAATAAATGTATTGTGATTATTAGATTCTCTGAGTGAAACCACTCCCAAAGGTTAAATTTTGATACCCTAGTGATTTTTTTCATGTCCATGGTGATTAGAAATGTGATTCCGGACTTATAAAGGAGTGGTTCAAGTAACATGTTAGTTTTACCCAAGATAGTTCATTAAAAAATGGTATTATATCCCTCTTGTTATTAGAGGTTTAAAGGTAGTATGTAGATAGGGTTGTCGGAGCTCGAGAGGTAGGCTTAGGGGAGTGCGTAACCATATATTTTCACGTCTAACCTCAAGTTTCCTTGTGTGGTCAGGATTTGTTTCTTGGATTTGATCATTGTTTTGTATTTTTTGGATGAGATTTGATGTTTTTTTATTGGTTATTATTTTCAGGATGAAACTATGTGTTGTTTTTGGAAATTTTGAGTACTGGGGTGAATTGGGGAATAAAAAAAGAGGTGCTTATTTTAGGAACATAGTTAGTAGAAACCATGAGGAACCTATGTGATCAGGTCAAAAATCCATCCAATTCAATTTTTCATGGTTGCCACTTGGATTTTAAAACCATACTACTAAACTGTGTGCACTAGGAAAATGCTTAAATTTTCAGTATTTTTACCCCTTTGGTATTTGTAATTAATGTTATTGTTGTTATTACTCATTTTAGTGTAATTTAATGGGTTTTTTGATTGAATTGATTATTTTTGAATATGAATTTTGTATTAATTATGTTTTATGTCATTTTTTGAAGGGCCATTCCTCCTAGATTAACTTATAGGAACCATTTAGAGGAATCCACAGAGAATACATTGCAGGATAATCCTTTTTTGGAAGGTTATGATCAGTGGTTTTGGGACTCAATCCTACTAAATAATCTCTATGAAGATATTTATTAGACTAATTTCAATTAGATATTTAGAAAACAATTTTAACCCAAGAATTTAATATTGTATAAATATAGGGAGTTCATGAAACTCAAGTTAAAAAACCACTCTGTTATGGAATATTTCACTCAATTTACTAATCTAGTTCATCTTTAACCTGATATTTTCACGAATGATTATTTAAAGGCACATAGATTTGAAATAGGTTTAACATCAGAAATCATATCTAGGATCATTATTATTTTTCTTCTGACTTATTCATTGGTAATGGAAAATGCGGTGATGGACGAGGTGGACATGAAAGTTTGAATGGTATGAGTGGTACCCCAATTACAACATGAGGTAGTCAGAGATCTTGTTTAGGTTAAAATAGGAAGCATGATGAATCTTTTTAGGGTATTAGTGGTAATGTTAAGTGTTCAAAATTTTCTTCTAGTTCATCTTATAAGTAGAATACTATAGTATGTTATCAATGAAGGAAGATAAAATATATGAAGAAAGTCTTAAAAGAGGCTCTGAGGAATTTCCATCTATATGGACACATGTGGAATCTACAACATTGTTTTAGGTTCTCTCCTCAAGGAAGTAGGGTGGGTTCTTTTCATATTAGGGGTTTCTAGGTGCAGTATGCAGAGAAATTGGTGGGGTCTTACCCTTAGGTGAAATAAGACTCCCATCCTATAAGTAAGACCTACGGTGGACCCAAATATCAGTTTTTATATGTGGTAGATCATGTTCTAAAGGAGTAGGAGGTCAAGCTAGTGACCGTTAGAGGTTTGATTTTTATTGTTGTATTGAAGTCTTTGATTTTTTTTAACATAGGTGTATCTCATTCATTAATTTCATTTAAATTTGTTAATTCTTTTGGGATTCAACCGAAGCTGATTCCATATGTAATGGATCTTTCCACTCTGTTGTGAAAGAGGAAGGAGTAGGGATTTATGTGTTCTGAGTCCTATGTTGTGATTTCTAACTTAGAGTTCACATGGTAATTCTTCATCCCTGACCTATAATTTTTTAATCTTATAACTAGAATGGAATAAATGATCATCTTAGAATCCCATATTGATAGTTATCACTACAGGGTTCAATTTCTTTCTCTTAATGGGAACACCCATGTATTTCAAGGTTAGTGGATTCCTAGGTCAGGGAGATAAGGACCAATTTTTTGAAATATCATAGTGATTTCATGAAAGTTTCTTGGTTTTACCTTTCATTATATTGAGCATAGTTCTGTTGGACAACTTTCAGTGGTGGTAGATAGGTATCCCGAAGTTATTCCTAATGAATATTTAGGGTTTCTACCTCTGTGGGAGGTAGAGTTCTCTATTTAATTACTTAATGGAATGATAATCATCTATTTACTATATTACCAGATGGATACTACTAAGATAAATGAGTTAAAGGATCAATTGTAGGATTCTAATGGAAATGGATTTTTTTGAGTGGGTGTGTCACCATGGGATCAACAGTTATCTATTCAAAGAAGGTGGGTGAAAGTATTTAATTATAATACCTTTACCTTTTTGGATATTCCTCATGCCCATTTTTAGGAACACTTTTAACTTTTTTTTGTTATAACTTCGTTGGGGTTTTTTACTTTGGATTTTTTAGGTGAAATTGGAGAAATTTGAAAGTGCATGGGGATGTTCATGGTTGGATAATGTTTAGTAAAAACCATGTAGCCTGCCCTTGGAAATTATTAACCATATTTCGGAGAGACAAGAGGTGGATCACGGTTGGTGCACGGTTTGGCCAAACTGTGCGGACTCCCACCCCAAATTGTGCACCCTCAAACAGAGGGGGTTTGCATGGTTGGTTCATAGTTTTTCAAACCGCGTGTCACTTAGGATTATCTATATTTCCCCTAAGTAGAGGCACATGATTAAGGCACATAATTTGGAAAACCATGCACCTCTCCCCAAGAAACCATGCATGTACGATTTAATTCGCACAATTGTTTTTATAAAAAATTCTTGAACCTCGTGATTTTAACCTCAAATCACCCAAGATTAGACATAAACACTTTCATTTGATTTTGGGAGCTCTTGAGAGGATTAAAATTATCTAAGAACCTGTTTATTGATGAATTAAAGATCTTATTGAAGGATCATCTCCTTTATGGTATGTGATTTCTTCCCCGATTGGTTTCCTCTCTCTCTCTCTCGTCTCTCTTTCCCGATGAAGAGGAATGATCTTTCCCCCATAGGTGATTTTTTAGATTTAGGTTTTGATAGATCTTATTACTTTGGTTCTTGATCTTAGGTATTCATCCCAAATCTCCCACTCCATTGTGAATTCAATTTTTCTCCATCAATTTTGAAGATTGTGGGTTAGTGAGCATTTATCTATGACATTGTGGCAGGTGGTCTAGTTTTCAATTCCCCTACTCTTGATTTTCATTGCTTGTTTGTAATTATGAAATTGAAATTTTCACATTGGGTAATTGAATTCTAAATTGAATTAATTAATTGGTTTATTAACAATAAAATGAAATTTATGGAATAATGAGATTATGAAAATGATTTATTAATGGAATTTTGAAATTGATATCAACACATGGGGTTTGATGATATGATTTGAAATGATAATTTATAATTTATGCATGGTTGATAAATGAAATTATGAAAAGAGTTAAATAATTATTTATGGAAATAGTTGATAAATGGTTGGAAATATGGAACCATGCAATGTGATATTTGTGACTAAGTTATAGGACATGGACTGGTGATCCAAATAACCATGGGCTGTAAGTATTCCACTCTTGGCCCCCAATATATTTATGTATTGCATGTGATCACTGAGTTTTGGGATATGGAATTATACCCCAAATACACACGGGGTGCCAGACTGCTTCTCTAGGCCCACATTCTATCACTGTGAAATTGGAGTTTGTTGACACTCATTTCCGTCACAGAGTCCAATGAATGAAAAAAGGGAATAAATTAAGCACAAAGAGGGTCACCCTTTGAAGAACATCAAAAAAATTGACGAAGGCATGGACTAGGAGCCCATTTGGAGTGAGGCGCTAAAGTTACTTGCATGCCGCGCAAGCCACTTGCACGCCATTTAAGGTTCGTGAATCTCACTTGCATGCCCTATTTGATTTTTTTCCCAAGGAGCAAGGTGACCTATAAATAGCCCCTGTGGGCCCCCATTTCACGGACGGATTTTCCAAAAGTCAAATTCAAGCTATGGTTGCCCACGTATTCAACTCAACTCTTCTGAAAGCTTATAAGGTAACTTTTTACCTAGAATGGAAGACTTGAAGGAGTAGGATAAGACCTAAGTGTTTATAATTCATCAAAACTTGCATGCCTAAGTATCCAGACCTCCTTAAAAATGGAAACACTTGCACGCCACCCTACCCTTTAGATGAAACTTGTGCGCCACCCTTTTGGAAATATCTTAGGAAAATACTAAAGGATTGAGTTAAGTCTCGCCCAAGTATTACCCTACAGATTCTTCATTTCCCAGGTGAACCCATGCCGCACAAGTACACTTGCATGACCAAGACTTGATCGCCAAATTACATGCGCGACCTACACTCGCACGCCAAATTAATTTGTGTGCCTCTCTCCCATTCACCTCTCCTCTTCAAGATATTATCCCTAAAACCCCTTTTAAAATCCATTTATGGCATGGTTCCTTTGTTTTCTTCCTTATATGAAAGGAGTTTTGTGAGAACCTCTCCCAAAACCTCATGACTTACAAACTTTATGTCACTGCGATTAGAGGTTTCCTCCATATAACATCATCCTTTAAGATGAGAAGATCTTTTGATTTAGGGAATCATCATCTAGAGTAAGCCCCAAGTCCCCTTAACCTGGGCCTCCTTCTTAGGAGTAAACCCCAAGTCCCCTTAACCTGGGCCTCGTTCTCAGGAGTAATCCCCAGTCATAATTTCCTTTAACATTGGGCCTCCTTCTCAGGAATAAGCCCCAATCAGAATTCCTTTAATTTGGGCCTCCTTCTCAAAACTAAGACCCAAGTTATAAGTCCTATTTAATTTGGGCATCCTCTTTAGGAGTAAGCCCTGGGTTCAAACTTCAAATCTCTATAATGTACAAATACCTTTATGGACCATGATGCTGGGATTATTTCCTAAAGTAAGTCCTGGTCTTCATCTCTTTTTGGGCAGTCATACATATGTAAGCCCCACATCATTTCTTGTGATTGCATATTTCATGGAACAATCGTCAGGTTTACTGATACCTCTTGTTTCTCACATTGAGTATGACTCATGTGAGCTTAGAGTGTAAAAGTAATCACGACATCTCTTTGTGGGCTGTTAACCATGCATAACCCCATATTTCTTCACCCAAACTACATGGACTTTTGATCTCTGCCTTAAAAGTATAGTACGTAGGAAGCCTTTCTAAGGTTCAAGAAAATATTTAAATAATTATTTTCCATCCCATATGACGTTAAACTATATCCTTCTTATCAAACTATGTGGGTTCTGATTCCTTTTTAACAAGGATATATAGGTAGCCCATCTGCGGGTACGATCCCAACTCTGAAATAATCCATGTCTTTCTGAATGAAAATAAACTTCAAGTGCCCCACTGAGTGGCTTTAAAACTAGTATGGTCATCATAATGACCAAGAGATTTCTATATAATGTATTGAAGGATACCATTGAATAAGAATCTCTAATACATATGGATGATTCTCCATTGATGACGAACCTCAAATACATATAAAAGATTCTCTAAATCCCATACATATCAATCATTGATTGTAAAATCTAAAGGAAAACTCATTTTCATGATTGGTGAATTAATAAGGATTCGTGAACATAACTTAAATATATAAGAGAGTATCAAAGTAGGAAATAATTCCCCCAAAAAGGTGTGATGAGCCTGACCTCACATCCTCTCGACCAATGCAAATTCTTAAGCCTCATCGGTCCATAACTAATGAGCACCTACCATTGGAAAGTAGGTCCAAATGGATATAGAATCATTGGGTGTTTCCAGTTCTAAAAATAAACTCGTTAGTAACCGATTGGAAAATTTAAACCTTAAAAAAACAAGGTCATCCCCATTTCCAGACAAAACAAAAAAAATGGTGAACCCGACCTGAATATTTAACCAAGTTAAATGATGTTTAACTTATTTTTTAGGCCCCTATTAAACTCAACTTGAGGGACAACAAAGCAATCAATAACATATGTTCTCATAAAAAAGATGTAGTCTTGCCAAAATTATCTTGATTATGTCTTCTATATCAAACAAGAACTCTTTTACAAGATCTCTCTGCAACACAAAATATCTTCTTTAAGGTTCACACCTATGAATGCCTCGGCCGCTACTCATGCTGGATCCTCGTCCGCTCTAAGGACGACATCACCTACTCAGCGTCTTCAACGTTTGGTCTCAAATGCATTGGTGAGGGAATACCGTCAACACAGTACCATCCCGACTCTGGAGGCCGCTCTATAATCCCTCCAAGTTAACAACTCACCCTGGTTTTCCAAACAGCGATGACCAGTGGTCAAGAAGAAGGTGGTTCCAACCACCGCCTCCAACCATTTAAGGTCTTTATCCCCAGAATGCAACAACTAGTCCCTCCCATATTATAGGGAGGTGAATAAAGAGGTCACTCAAGGCCTCATTTCAAAAATACAGGAGTCCTTCCTGAGGACTCCCACCAAAAATTGCCGCTAGACTCGTGCGATAGTGCACCCTCAACATGATGGGGGTATCACCTCTAGGTGTTCGTCTCAAGTTCCTCAGACCCGAGCATAGAAGAAGAACCATCAGAGGTGAAATTTGGCCAATAGAGAGCAGGTCTTTACCTCTTCCCCCTCTGGAGAATTCCATCAACCTAACTTGATGGAAAACAAAGAGAAGGCATATACACCCGTCCATCCTAATTTCACTGCCCAGCAGACTCGTCTGGTAGTAACACACCAATCCCACCAGAAAATTCCGGCAGAGTACTATAGGTAGGAAAATACACCTGTTTATAAATCATCAGCCAGTCAGTAGTCTCATCTGACTGCATCCAAAGAAGCCCTCCAACCAAATGTGGTGACCACCTGTAATCATGCTCATAAACCTACTTACACTCATCAATTCTGCCAACATTCTCGTCTTCCAGTATTGAAGGAAATTCATCAATCATATTCAGTGGAGAAAAATCAGCAGGAACATACACCTACAATTCATCAAGCTAACCAAAAGTCTCATTTGTTAACACCCAGATATGTCAATTGGAAATATCCAATGACAAACAAGAGGTAGACACAAATTTATTCCCCCACAGATGAGTACTTTCAGAATTCACTAACAGGAAAAGGAGGATATGATCAGTAACACACACCTAATCCAAACACAGAATGGACGTATAGTCCCATTCCGAAAGCTGAATTCACCAAGAACATTCTGAAAATGGTGAAAGAGAAGAAGAAAATCCCTGCCCATATTCTAGATACCTGTCAGAATATTATAACAACTTCAGTGACATCACTGGGAAAGAAACATAAATCTATCCCTATTAGTGGAGTGACTCATCAACATGTCACCCTGGAGGAGATACACACCTTTTTTTTAGTCCAGGAGGGTCATGGGGCATACTCCCAAATGTCATACAGAGAATAATGTCGGGCACATACACCTGATTTAAATGGATATAGTCAGCCTAACCTAACCATTTCTCCTGAGTAGGCACATACACCTGACCATAATAACCACATTCATCAACAAGTGGTTTCCAAAGTGAGTACGAAGGCGTCCAAGAAAAAGACCCATCTAACACAGTTAAAAAATCAAGATCCAATCTACAATAAGGCCTTGCTCAAGGATGGAGTTCTTGAAGCCCTCAGACAATTATCTGTTACAACTCAAGATTCTAATCTCTCATTTCCAAATTCTAGAAATAACAATAATAATTTTTAAGGTCTTCATCAGAAACCTCCTCATGAAGGCTTGCTTCATGACAATTTGATCAATCTCGAAGCATCATCTTCAGATGAGAGCCACGATAACCCTCTGTGTGGCCATAAGACCAAGGATCAAAAGGTTTTATCTTTTGATGTAACCCACCATGGTGGTCCTTCCCATGATGATGAATTTATCTGTGAAAGTCCTATCCATAGTAGTAATTTGCATTGAATGGAAAATTCTTCAATGGAAAATGTAGTAATGAGAAAGACCTCCTATCTTGAGGCACATGCAGATGCGAAGCCAGTCATGTCTGATTCCTTACTGCTAGCAGGTGAAGTAATTTCTCAATAAGAAGATAGCCCGAGGTGTAGGTAATTCTCCGAACCACCCCTGGGTCATTCATATTCTAATTTGACAAATTAATTCTCTACCAATATTGTTGAATCTGATTAAGCAACAAATAAGAACCATCTTTGGTCCAATCAGGTTGAAGAATCTTCATCAAATGACAAATAGGAAGTGCTGAATATGAGAAAAAATTTGGAGAATGGTGAAATGCCAGTAATGTTTTGGCCTTTGGCCGACTCTCAGTATGATATTCTAGAAACGTTGACAGAATATTGTATTCACGATATTCATCTCAACATATGGAAAACTCTTTGTTACATAAAAGAGAAAATATTACCTTATGATGAATATTAAAATCATGTTAAGGTAATAGAAGGGTTGCAACGCCAAATTGACTTGGCATCTCTCTCAGTTTTTCGACATCCAAAGGTTGAAAAGCAACAGAGAGACCTTCAGCGTAAATGCCTTGGAACATTAAAAATGGTGTGCCGGTTAATTACCAATGCCCCATCTAGTATTCATATCAGGTGATGAGGTGTTCATGGAGAATTTCATTTCACTATGCTCTCCAGTCAACAAATCCCGCCAAAATTGGTCTCATGCAGTGTTATTGCCCATGGATGGCCACAACTAACTAGTTTTGTGTGTAATCAAAGGCTTGCTCAAGAACAGGCCTCAACTAGTTCTTCCCAAATTCAGGCATATAAAGAACAGGTTGTTGAATTACTCTTGAATCAAGCAAATGAGAATATCGAACAGGCTTCTTGTTTAGAGCATGCACATCATCAGGTGACAGAGGTGTCAGAAATAATCCAACGGTCATCTGAGCCAGGTGATTTGAGAGGATGTCGGATGATGCTTCCATCAAATTTCTGGACTAAAATCTGCAAAATTAGGAGATATTTTAAGAAAGTTTCAGATGTAGCAGCTCAAGAGCCACATCATCTTTCCAGGCTGGGGAATCTTTTAATCCAACCCTCGGGATCAATAGAAAGGATTTGAAGAGTTGAGCAGAAAAAATAGGAAGATCCCCAGTCCATTGGACTGGGGACTTTTTCAAATTCTCAATCTCTTCCTCAGTGAAAGTCAATATTCTCTCGATTAAGGAAGAAGCCACAAGAGGAATGAAGAGATGAATTATCAGGAAATTCCCTCCAAATTATGGTTCATCAAGAAGTTCCTAAGGGATCAACCAAACAAAATGAAATGTCTCATAAAGGACATGGAAGAAGACAGTATCGCAGAAACGCTGACAGAAGGGCTGCAATGCGTTATGCATCGATAAATGTCATCAATGCCATTGTCACTAATCCCCCAAAACAAGAGGCTCACTCAGATGAATCATATGAAGAAGTTCCTGTTCAAGAGGTTGTATACACAGAAACAAATTAAGGAGGTGTGCATACCAGAAGCCAGAGGGTTTCCCAGGGGCAAGCCATTCCTTCAGGTAATACCCTTCCATACTCCATAAAGGCATATGCCAAGGAAAATGGTAAAATTCAAGTTACATCCCACCCTACCTCTGGATAAGGCCAATCACTCTCATTAGAGGAAAGGTTTGAATAGAAATAGGAATAAATGAAGGAGTTAAGGAGGTTAAATAAAGAACTACTTCAAGGTAGTATTCCTCCTAAGCATGATGAAGTTAATCAATCAAGGGAATTGTTGCAGCTATTGGGATGGATCAAGAGTATCCCCCTTTACATGTACACCCTCACAGGTCCAATCCTATGGGTCATATGCGACAGCAACCGGCAATACTACCATCACCGACAGTACCGGTCGCCACACCCATCCAAACTCTATTTATTGCACCTGCTCAGGTCCAAGATCAAACGGATGTTTCTCAAGCATTAATGAATACCATTGAGTCATTAATAGCTCGGTTGGAAGATATGGAAGGATGAAGTGCACTAGTTCAACCGGAAAAGAGATCTTAACCTGATTGGGTGGATGTATTTACTCCCCCATCAAATTTTGCGAATACCACATTCCCAATTTTTAATGGTTCGGGAGATCTAGAACAACACTTAACACATTTTTTTATCGTTGTGATCCTATGATGGGAACTCCTCAACAACAAGAGGCAGTTAAGCTCAGGTGTTTTGTGCAGTCATTACAAGGACCTTCTTTTGTCTGGTATACAAGTTTTAAATCTCAGTCAATTACTGGGTGGGAAGATCTCCGTCAAAAATTCCTTCTTCAATTTAACTCAACATTTCCAAAGATGAAATTTTTTGATCTTACCTGTTTTAAACAAATGGGAAATGAAAGAGTTTTGGATTTCATTATGTGTTGGAATGGATTAACATATTCCTTAAGTTTAGCACTCCCTCAAGAAGAGTTGCTGCCAATATATGTGGCAAATCTGCGTGATGAATTACGCACACCATTGATCCCTATGAAATACATAGGAGGGTTTCGAGACCTTACTTCAATCACTTAGCAGATAGAATACTCTCTTATAGAGACTAGGGCTAAAACTCATGTAATTCCATCAGCTCCAGGAAGGAGAATAGGGAAAGTATAGATTTCTATAGTTACACTTAAACAAGAACCTATACCTGCTTCCACTTCAAAACCTTCATCATATCGAAGGGCTCCACCTACTGAGAATCAACAACAATGGCTGCCTCATCAAGATGATCAAAGAGATCAAAGGTGGAAACAATTTGAGGATTTAAATAACAAAGTTTATTCTTTCCAGAATGAACAAGTTCCTGGTTACTTCATCTCGGCTCTAGAAAAAAATCTGGTTCAGTTTCCAAGGCCCAAAAGGCCAAACAATGAAGGAGATGAATACCTCTCCAACTATTTCCTATTTCATCAGATGTTGGGGAATCCCATTCAGGAGTGTTTTGTCTTTAAAGACCTCCTTCAAAAGATGGTGGACTCTAGACAAGTAAAACTGAAAGGTTCTTCAGTCCAGGTAGCATGTGTTACTGCTACTGATCCAGAGGATGAAGGCAAGAGGCATGAAGTCAAAAGTAAAAATACACAGAAATATGATGATTGGATGGTCGGGAAAACAATCAACCGAACTCATACCAGTTTACAAACACAATTGAATCAACCAATTGTGTCTTCTTCTATTTATACCACATCAAAACCCCCTTCATCAGAAGGAAAATCCTCAAAGAATCGGTGTAATTTGAAGAAATAAGGGTAGTCAGAAGAAGATGAGCTCATGTCAAAGCCTAAGTTGTCTTTGACTCTAGAAGATTTTATGCCATCTACTTCAAAAGCACGAGCACCGCCCCACCAAACGGCACAGCCTGAACTGGTTCATTAGGCAGAATCTTCATTATATGAAGAATTGATCTTTGGTTCTATTAACATGATTCATTTAATGGATCACTATGCCAATGACAGTTCCGATCATGATGACCCTAAGTTCCCTGTATCTAACAGAGGAATTAGAGGTAGAGACAGAGGTCTAGGATATAGGGGAAGACGTGGATATTCCAGAAGCCACTATTTCAATACTACCCCTGCTAGAACTTTATATGCATAAGAAACTCATTGAAAATCCCTTCAGCGGGATCAACAGGAAAAAGAAAGTTCTTCCACACATGGCAGATTCAGTCCTGACACAGTTATTTTGGAGGACCGGTTAGAGGTTATACCTTCTTCCTCTCAGCAAATAGATATACCTAGTCAGTCTAATATACCAATTCCAGGAGTGTTTCTAATTCCTACCCTGATACGGGATGCATCTACTACCAAATCATTAACTTCTAAGGCACCTGAAAACCCACATTTTCATGTTGGGAAACACAGACCTTTGGAAGAAAAAGTATGATGTCTTGAAACATTTGGCCCAAGTACCATCCAAGTTATCAATTCTGGATTCTTTGAATCTATCAAAATATCTTCGGGAGGTGCTTATTGAGGCTTTGTCAAGTCCTCAAGAATTCGAAACTGAAATTGCTACGGATGAGGTCTACCGTATAGAGAATGATCCTACAAAATGCCATGCAATGATATCTTTTATAGATGAAGATGAAGATGATGTTGTACATGGACATATTAGACCTTTGTATCTATCTGGAAAAGTCTATGACATAGACATCCGACGATCTTTCATTGATAATGGCTCCGAAGTCAACCTCATTCATATTCGTACACTTTGTCGATTGGGCCTCACCGAATCTGATTTATCTCCTTCTACTTTGATGTTGAAAGGATATTATAATAATGAACAAGAAACTATGGGCAAGATTACTCTCAGAATTTAGTTTGGAGACCTTGTGTCTAATTCAGATTTCATGGTTGTTTGTTAGGACACAACCTTCAACATTTTTCTTAGAAGACCTTGGCTACATCAACATGCGGTCGTACCTTCATTATACCATCAATGTCTCAAATATTGTTTCAATGGTCAAATTGGAACATTGTATGGTTTCAAGGCCCCATTCAAAATGTGTGAATCTCAATACATTGAGGTAGAATTTTATCACATGTAGGGAAAGGAAAAATCCACGGCAAAAAAGGTCACCAAAATTAATGCTCTAAATGGTTTGGAAAGGATTTTAGTAAACCCATTCATACATGTGAGTACAGATTATGTGTTTCCTATTAGTCAAATTGACAGGATAGACCTAAAACCAAACACTCTTATGGAAACTTCCATAAAGTCAATTACGAAAACCAAGCCAGATAGCATGGGGGAAATTTTTGATTCACCAAGCAGTGACGAAAGCTTAAATGGAGATGTCTTCATTTCGTCTGCTGAAATTCAGAAATTCTATAATTCATCAACTAGTCCAGAAGAAGTTATAGAAATACCAGAGGAAAACCATGATGTCGATTCTCAATCCATCATCTCCTCTCTATCACTCTAGGAAGACCCTTCATCATCAATAGGGTCAGAAATGGAAGCCTCTTCTTCAAGATGATAAAATTTTAACTTCTCCCCTAACCATGGAAATTCTGCTTCGTCATCTACTATGCAAGTAGAAATAGAATAAGTAACACACATTGAAGAAGAAGAGGAAGATCTCAGGGATGCTCCTCCATCATTTGAAGATGGTATCTCTACCACTATGGATGAACTCAGAGAAATAAATCTGGGTACAAAAGAAGATCCACGCCCCACTTTAATTAGTATAGCCATGACTCTTGGAGAGCAAGATATGTATACTTCATTTCTAAAGAAAAATCAAGATGTATTTGCTTAGAATTATACAGAAATTCCAGGTCTTGATCCCGATGTTTCCACTCATCATTTGGGTTTTCTAGAAGAACATCGAGGATTCAAGCAAGAAGCAAGAAGAACACACCCAACTTATGCCTCCAAAATTGAAGCTGATGTTGATAAGCTTATCAAGGCTTACTTTTTCATAGAAGTTAAATATCCCAAATGTCTAGATAATATTTTCCCTGTGAAAAATAAGAATGGACAAATTAGGGTTTTCATTGACTTCAGAGATCTTAATCGGCATTGTCCCAAGGATGATTTTCTAGTTCCAATCACAGAACTCTTAATTGATGCAACAACTGGATAAAAAGATCTTTCCTTCATGGATGGTTACTCTGGGTACAATCAAATACGAATGGCCCCAGAATATGAGGAGTTTACAGCCTTAAGATATCCTCAAGGTGTGTTTTTCTATTGAGTAATTCCCTTTGGCCTGAAGAATGCAAGTGTAAGATATCAACATGCCATGCACCATATCTTCAAACCCGTTTTAGGGAAATTTGTTGAATGTTATGTGGATGATTTGGTGGTTAAATCCAGACAACATTCTGATCACTTGGCCTAGAAGTCCCCCTGGGAGCACATGGTGTGTTATGGAATACCCTGGTCTTTATTCACATTAGGTTTATAACAAACGCATGACGTGTATCCCTCACTATGGTTCAAGCTCTACGACCTTAAACTGAGATCTTCCATGCTCTCATCCTGCATGACGTTAAACTGTATTTCAAGAACTATTTGTGGCTTGATTATCATCCTAATGAGATACATAGTGACATCCATAATCTCAATTCAGGACCCAGCTGCAACATTATACAAATAATATTCATGGTCTCCATAACCCTTTTATTGACTTCTGGTTTCAAAATATCTGATACCTACGAGTTATTTTTCCTAACTATGCAACACGTGCCCTTAGGTGGCCTTGCATAAGTTGTCTATATAACAGACCTGTCAGCCAAAAGATGCTACTATTTGACTATGCAGCCTATGCCTCAGTTGGCTCTGCATAATTCAACCTCCATAATGGGTTTTTCAAGTAATGGTAACTTCATTCTTAGGAGAATCCTCTTTTGTCCCTATTGGTCTTAATGGCGACACGTAAGAATTTGTAAAAAAACTGTCATCATTAACATATTTGTTTCATACTTTTTTTCATGATCTGAAAGTATTCAAGTCTATGGTTTATATTTTCCTCCTTCTCTATATTTTCATAGCAATATGAAATAACCTTGGACCACTTGACCATATGACGTATAATGTTTCTATCTCCGGTTTTAGTCATATGATTTAAAACCACAGATACCCTTTTTCCTACGTTTGGGTCAGACTTTCTTAGAATTTACTTCCTCCAATTCTTTGACAATTCTGATTGGAAATATCCTCTCCATATTAAAGTACCTTTCTCCATAAAGTAGACTTTATGCTTTGGAAAATTTGAATCTCCATAAAAATTTCTTCGGATTTTAGTAATAGAAAGTCAAATTTCTGAGAGTTCTTTTGCCCGACTATGCAGCACGTGCCCTTAGGTGGCCTTGCATAAGTTTTCTACATAATAGATCTGTCAGCTAAAAGATACTACTATTTGACTATGCATCATATTCTCTAGTTGGACCTGAAAAATTCAGCCCCCATAACGGGTTTGTCAAGTATTGGTAACTTTATTCTTAGAAAAGACTTCATCTAATGCCTTTTAGCTCTTTTCCCATGTCATTCCTCAGATTCAAAATTTCTCAAGTCACAGTTTACAATTTTCCCCCTCCATACTTGAATATGGTAATACGTTTCCAAAAAAATTATCAAGAATTAATTCAATATCATCAATTCAATCAAATCTATTCGACCTTAAATATTAACCTTTTTATAGTCGAACATTCATGAATTTAAACTGCCAATAACAAAAGACATGGTACTCATTAAATTGGGAACCAATAAAGGGTACTATGAACAAAAGTCAAGTCCCAGCTCACTAAACGTACATTTTGTATGATTTAGGCAATATTGAGAAATTAAAAGATGAAAAGTTTATGGGGTTGTTTATATAACCCTAGTAAAAATAAAACTATGTTTACTAGGCCCATTGGCTTAGGTAAAAATAAGAGAAATTATCAAGAAAATGAAGGTACATATCATTGAAGATGAACTGTTTTTCATTGATGAACAAGATTAGAAGAACATCCACAGACTAGAGTCTCTTCTCTTTTTTTTCAGAAATTACTAAAGACTTTAAACATGATTTCTCATCTGTTTCACAGTATCCTGAGCTTCATCAACAACCACTTGAAGTTCATTTACTCGACCAGCTTCAATCTCTTTATCTCAACGAAGTGCTTCTTTGGAATATTTGATGGATTTTATACCATACGCTTGGACTTATTACAACAAATTATGAAGATGGTCAAGATCCCCAGTAGCAGAATATAGCTCTTGCTGAAGGTGCAACTGCTGGAAAATCTTCTCCTTGATCTTCTGCTTCAGTTCCTTCAGCTTTGCAGCATGATCAGCCTCAGCTCGGGACACTACAGTCTAAAATTCACTAATATTGGTCAGTAATCTAGTTCTAATAAGGTCTTGATGACACCTTTTCTCTTGATACCTCATTAGAATGACTTTTTTCACTACAACATGGATTTCTTGATATCCAAAACCGCCACACCCCAGCATCTGCACGCCGAACTTGCACACCGCAGACCCTTGATTTCTCCGACTTTACCTCAGAGTCAGATCCTCTTTCCATTTTAGATCCAACTCTGAGGGGGGACTTTTGTTGATGCTCATTTCCATCACAGAGTCTAAATAATGGAAAATGGGAATACCTTAAGCACAAAGAGTGTCACCCTTTGAAGAACATAAAAAAAATTGATGAAGGCATGGACTAGGATCCCATTTGAAGTGAGGCGTGCAAGTCACTTGCGCACCGCGCAAGTCACTTCCACGCCACCTATGGGTCACACATCTCACTTGTGCGTGCCCTATTTGATTTTTCGCCCAAGGTGAAAGGTGACCTATAAATACCCCCTGTGGGCCCCCATTTTAGGGATGAATTTTCCAAAAGTCAAATTCAAGCTATGGTCACCCAAGTCTTCAACTCAAATCTTATGAAAGCTTTTAAGGTAACATTTTACCTATAATGGAAGACTTGAAGGAGTAGGATAAGACCTAAGTGTTTAGAATTCGTTAAAACTTGCGCGCATAAGTATCCATACCTCCTTAAAAATGGAAACACTTGTGTGCCGCCCTACTCGTTCGATGAAACTTATGCGCCGACCTTTTGGAAATATCTTAGGATAATACTAAAGGCTTGAGTTAAGTCTCGCCCAAGTATTACCCTACATATTCTTCGTCGCCTAGGTGAACCCATGTCGCGCAAGTACACTTGCGCGACCAAGACTTGTGCTCCAAATTACTTGTGCGACCTACACTCACACACCAAATTCATTTGTGTGCCCCTTTCCCGTTCACATCTCCTATTCAAGATATTCGCCCTAGAACCCCTTTTTAAAATCCATTTATGGCATGGTTCCTTTGTTGGCTTCCTTATGTGAAAAGATTTCTATGAGAACCTCTCCCAAAACCTCATGACTTACAAACTTTATGTCACTATGATTAGAGATTTCCTCCATATAACCTCATCCCTTAAGATGAGAAGATCTTTTGATTTAGGGCATCCTCCTTAGGAGTAAGCCCCAAGTCCCCTTAACCTGGGCCTCTTTATCAAGAGAAATCCCCAGTCATAATTTACTTTAACATTGGGATTCCTTCTCAGGAATAAGCCCCAATCATAATTCCTTTTATTTGGGCCTCCTTCTCAGGAGTAAGCCCCAAGTTATAAGTCCCCTTTAATTTGGGCATCCTCCATAGGAGTAAGCCCCAGGTTAAAACTCCAAAACTCCATAATGTAAAAATACCTTTATGGAAGTTACTCATAAGATTCTTTCTTGAAGTAATTCCTAGTCTTCATCTACTTGGGAAGTCATACATACGTAAGCCTCACATCATTTCTTGTGACTACATCTTTCATGGCACAATCGCCAGGTTTACTGATACCTCTTGTTTCTCACACCAAGCGTGACTCACTTGAGATTAGAGTTTAAAAGTAATCACAACATCTCTTTTTGGGCCGTTAACCATGCATAATCCCCATATTTCTTCACCCAAACTACACGGACTTTAATATCTACCTTAAAAGTAGATTACGTAGAAAGACTTTATAAAGTTTAATACCATATTTAATTAATTATTTTCCAACCCATAGGACATTAAACTATATCCTTCTTATCGAACTATATGGGTTCTAATTCCTTTTTAACGAGGATACGTAGGTAGCCCATCCGCGGGTACGATGCCAACTCTGAAATGATCCATGTCTTTCTGAATTACAATAAACTTCAAGTGCCCCACTGAGTGGCTTTAAAACTAGTATAGTCATCATAATGACCAAGATATTTCTATGTAATGTATTGAAGGATACCATTGACTAAGAATCTCTAATACATATGGATGATTCTTCATTTATGAAGAACCTCAAATACATATAAAAGATTCTCTAAATCCCATACATATCAATCATCGATTTCCAAATCTAAAGGAAAACTCATTTTCATGTTTGGTGAATTAATATGGATTCATGAACATAACTTAAATCTATAAGAGAGTATCGGAGTAGGAAATAATTCCCCCCAAAAGGTGTGATGAGCCTGAAATCTCATTATCTCAACCAATGAAAATTCTTAAGCCTCATCAGTCCACAACTAATGAGCACCTACCTTTGGAAAGCAGGTCCAAATGGATATAGAATCACGGGGTGTTTCCAATTCAATGAATAAACCCGTTAGAAAACGATTGGAAAGTTTGAACCTTAAACAAACAAGGTTATCCCCATTTCCAGAAGAAAAAGTTCCATACCATGTGAATATTTATAAAAGTCCATCTCCCTATTATTTTATGTATTAGGAACACCACCAAAGTTTACATTGTTAATCATATATCTCGATAGTTGATTTGGAATAATCGTAATATATTCCTCTCCAGTTATTATCCAATTTAATTTATCATAGTCACCAAATTTTCTATTATATTAAATGTTAACCCATTTCCTTCTGGTTCCCTCCATTGACTAAAACCAAAAATCATAGTTTAGGCAACATTTATCATAGTGAAAAACCACATAATCATGAAAAATCACTTATATAATGTCTAAATCATGACACATAATTCTTTAATCTATTACATATTAGTTTTATCCTAGGTTATTAAATGTCATCCCACATGATAGTTTTTAAAGAGTTTGAATTCCCAAAGCATATCCCCCAAGAGTGTCAAACCAGGTGTGCAACAAGTCCCTTTATCATGCACCAGTTGTCGATTAAGTCTGTCTCAATATGGTGTTTTTGGGGTTGTTACCCATATGTACATCTATTCTAGATCTACACCCACTTGTAATATCTGGACATGGATGTATTTCTATGAAACCACTTGCTCTATCTTTTACCAAAATTCCAAGATATTTTCCTAAACATTAACTCATCCTTAGACTTATCCTTAGAGATATCCCTATACATATTCTTAAGAATATCTCTATGGATCTCACTAAAGTTTTCCCATCATAGTTTCTAAAGGTTGACTAAATATTTCATTTGATACCAACTATAGAAACCCAGGATTAATATGCATAGATATTACATCATTTTAGAGGAATATTCATCATATTACAAAAATTCATGCCCTATGGCCATAATAGTTATTTTCTTTGGAAACATGGAACACATTATTGTATTTTGGTGAAAGATCTTAACCATCTCTTTAAAGATATTACCCTTTAGTAATCCTACTTAATAACCTTTCTGCATATCCTAGGGAAATGAAACATAAGAAAGGGGTTATATCAGATGCTCATTAAGGTTAAATAAGAAGATATGTAAGTATAATCATGAGAATAAGTATATGAGAACATAATTGTATCATTAGAATAGCATACCCTGCATATCAAATATCATAATAAATATTCATGGCATAAATATTGATAGTTCATAAGATATAAATGATAAGTTAATCATGAGCATAATCCATGAAATAATAACATAGGAATAAGACATGGAATTGGGGCATACAGATCATCTTATAACATTTGGAACATGTCTAAGTAGAAAAAATATCACTAATTATGTTTAGGACATGAAATTAGACCCTCACATAAACTTATGGACATGAAACTAGGTCTATGAATAACATTTTGAACATGTAATCAGGTTCATGCATAACATTGTGAACATGTAATCAGGTTCACACATAAACTTATGTACATGATACCAAGTCAATATATAACATTATGAACATGTAATCTGGTTCAAACATAATATTATGAACACGTAATATGGTTCACTCATAACATTGTGAAAATGTAATCAGGTTCATGCATAAACTTATGGACATACAACCAAGTCCATGAATAACATTGTGAACATGTAATCAGGTTCACACATAACATTGTGAACATATAATTAGTTTCATGCATAACTTTTTTTAACATGTAATCAGGTTCACGCATAACATTTATACTCATGATTCATCCATCATTACCTAATTCATTGGAGGGAGATATAGGTCACACCCATCACATAATAAAATCATACATACATGTTCCATAAGATTATAAAAAATCATCATATCATAACCCATGAAATAAAATGGGTATCATAAACATTTTATCATATAATTACCTATGTAAAATAGATAGGTATCACAATCATTTAATTGAATTAAAATCTATTAGAATAAGTGTATCTCAAAATCATATATCTGTGGAAGAGAAATGGGTGTCATAAATATCATTCCATCAAAACATAATCCATTCAAGAAACAATATAAATGGTATTCTTGGATCATATCCCCAATAAGGCATGAATAACACCAAAATATTTCATATTAGATGAGAAATAATTTTGAAAGATCATTTGAAAACATTTATTGAGGAAAATATCTTTTATTATTTGAATAATTCTTTTGAAAACATAAAACCTCTTGAAAACCATTTTCTTTAAAAATAAAATCACTTTGAAAACTTATAAAGAAATACTGACAACATTTTGAAATACTTTTGCTTGAAAATTTATTTGAATACTTATAAATAAATATTTAAAATATTTTGAAAAAATTTTCTTTGAAAATAGCATTGAAACATTTAAATAAAGCTTTGAAAAACACTTCTTGAATCATAAAAAAAATAAAACGTTTTTTATTTGAAAATTAATTTAAAAACAATAAAATTCCAGAATATTCGTCAAAAAATTATTAAAAATGAATATTTTAAACATTCCAAGGAGGCTTCAAAGGAAGTACGGTCATGATGGCAGATAAATCTGTGCATGTCGAACATTCCTTTTGTGTCGTAAAAAGTTTAGAAAAGTGCCTCGATTAGAAAACAACAATAAGATTACTTTTAAAAAAACTTTTTTTAAAAGGTAAATCATGGGTAAAAATTTCTTTTAAAGATCATAGAAGAATATTAGAATATTTTTGGAACATATTTATAAAACATGGTTTTGAAAGAACACATATTTCTAACTGAAGAGATTGATAAAGTCATATTTTCTTAAAACACCTTTCTTAATTATCTTAAGTAAAAAAAGAGTGTAAAATGGTACCAATACATGAATATATCATGTATAACCATATGAGAATAAAACTCATGAGAGTTATTGAGATATGGATCATAATATTTCATCAATGTCAGCATAATCATAACGAATCCTGATAAATGATGAGATTTTAGCAATAAATTGTTACCACTTTGGTAACATTGAATCATAATCCCCATGAAAGAATAAAATTAAATGAAGCTTAAAATATAATTAGAATAATGGGATTCATTATATAACATACAAGAGTCATTATATACACTCCATATAAAAATATAGGAGCATAACATGGAATGTATCTCAAAGAAGAAAAATTGAGACAAAAAATACTTTACCGATTTGGTAACTTTTGAGCCATAAAACCCATGAAATAAAGATCACCAAATGGATATGTAAATAACCATAGATTTAAATATAAGAAACATATAATACATTAATTGTTAGTATATATACCACACAAAATAAATGAGTGGTGAATAAGGCATAAGTCCCACAGAAATAAAAGTGAGACGAGAAAACCCTTACCTTAAGTCTTAATTTTTTTCACACACTTTAAAACCTCCTATATAATAAATATAATTTTATTATACATATACAAAATAATAATAATATTTTATCTAATTTAATATATTATTTATTTATGACTTTATACCACCTTTTTATTATAAACTATATGTTAATGTTACGTTTCGGGTAATATCCGATTTGTTTTTCGTGTGTTTTGACTTATTATTCTTGATTCTCTTAATTAGATCATGATTCACTTATTTCAAAAATTTAAAAAGTAATATAAATATCATATATATTTATTATATAAATATTTATAATATTCTATGAAATATATAAATATGAAATGGAATAAACCGTTCATGGAGACGGTAGATCGTACGTATGCATTAATGTTGTTTCCATTTTCTTGTCATATTGAAAGAAAATTAAATGACATATATGTATGTATGTATATATATAATATCATTAAAATATAATTATTATTCCATATATATCATATAATTTCACTAAACCCATCCTTAATACATTCCATTTAAAGTGTGAATGAATCGCATCGCTTTGAGGAGGCGGTAGTCCACCCGTCCACAAACAAAGTTATCATATTTACACAAAAAGGAAATAAATAATGTATTTTTTATATAATAAATAAATAGGAATAAATACATCATAAATATCATAAATATCATAAATATCATATAAAAACACTATTACCATCAAAATTATCACCCATTATAGGTGGTAAAGGAAAAACGAACAACATCGTTTCGTGGGGCGGAAGTCTACCATACACATGAATGGTATGTTCATTACCCATTAGATGGATGTTTGTGAAAGTATAGGTTGAAAACGTAGAATTAAAAAAAACATAGTATATTGAGGATATTGATTTTATTATATAATAATGGAATGAGAAGAGTTTAGGGGTCAGAGAATGAAAATAAAACAAAAGAGATTGTGGAAGGATGTTACGTCTACATTGGATAACTCCTCTTGGTTTTCCCCAAAGGGCTTACTTGGTTGGATTTCTAAAAAAAGTTAGAAATATAGGATGAATTAAGGGATTTTTTAGGATATTTTAATAGATTTTTTCTGATACAAAGGGCTTTAGATGTGTGAATAAGGGGGTGGAGTGAGTTTCTTTTTTATAGTGGAGGAGGAGAGGCATTCTTGTAAATTTTTAAAAAGGGAATTCCACCCATGTTTTTCCCATATAAAGTGGATAATATAATGCTAAAAATATTATATAAGGGATTATATGGTCAAAATATGAACATAAATTTTATTTTGAACAAGTTTATGGGTCATTTTGGGCCGTAAGTTTAAGGTTTGGACCTTTATTAAACTAATTTATCTCTTAATCACTATAATTAATTTTAATAAAATTCAATAATATTTAAAAAATAATAATTTTCACTTATTTTTATTCAAAATATGGAATCCATTTTTCCAAATTACAAACATAGAAGTGGCATAAATTAATTTAAAATTAATCCCGTAGACGTGTCGCGACAGTGGTTTTTTTAAGCAAAAATGTTTAAAATTTTGGAAATGTTTTTATATCCAATTTAAATGTGAAATTGGTTTCAATTACCTAAATTGCATTAATATATGTAAAATTTATCTAATTAAACTTTAAAATAAAAATTAAAATATAATTTAACTATATAAATAAATTAGATTAAAAAACAGTTTTTAATTAAAATTCAGTATTTTTCATTATTCATCCAAAAATGATGTTTTTTCATAAAAATACATAAAATTAACCCTAATTTAATTTTAAACTTATATCTTCAAAAATTAATTTTATTTTATCAAATTAAATTTCTAAAATTTTCTAAAATAATTTTATTATTATTCATAGAATGACATAAAAAGAAGTTCATTTGAGAAAATAATATTTTCAAACATATAAAGACTTTACGAAAAATTAAATGTTTTATTATCAATATGTTTTATTTATATAAAACCATTATAAATAATCTTTAAATATTATTTATTAATATTTTAATTGATAAGTTTATCATATAGGTTATAATTATCACATTTAAATCATTATAATAAAATGTTATTTTGTAGAAACTCGGTGTTGCATGTAACGCAGGCCAAGTCAGTTTTGTGTATAGCATAAGCTTATCTTGGTGTAGTGTATAAAAAAAGATTAATTTGGTTTAGCATACAAATAAATAATAACTTTTTGATTTTATAAAACACAAACTATAATCATTGTTGTGTGCAATGAAAAATATCAAAAAGTTTAAATTAATTCAATAAAAATTTCACAAAATCTCAGGGTGTTTCAACATCACTAACTCGAGGAGAACTTGGAAAAACAGTCCTAAAATCTATTGAAACATCATCCCATTTCTACTCAAGAATAGGTCACTATTGTAAAATCTTATTTAGTCACTAATGTTCTACCTTCAACTACTGATAGGTGGAACACCTCATGAAAAAACCATCTACCTCATGTTTCATCCTCAACCGCTAATACTAATGGTGTAAGTCATGATACATCTTTGTAACACCAAGATGAACTGCCCAAACTAAGGCATGAAAATCCTACATCATCTCTTAGAGTATTTCTAATAGAACCCATATGTGACCATGAATATGTAGAATTTCATCCTCATCCATAGTCCAGCTAGGAGGTGAGTCCTCTCTTACCACACTCTCCCATAGGACTAGGCCCTCAAAATCCGATAACTTTCTCATCCTCACTCTATCTAGAAGAGTAGATTTCATAGCTAAAGAAGAAAGAAAGTTATGAAACTATCCATACTACACCTCCAAGTTCATCTCTGACAATAAGGCCATAAGATACCACTCACTAATGTCCTACTGAACTACTTATAATTAAGTCATCCTACTCACTACATCGGCAACTACATTGCCTTTACCAGGATTATAGGCAAGCTCAAAGTCAAAATATTGAAAGTACTCCACCCACCTTCACTGCCTCAAATTCAAGTCACACTATTTAAATATAAAATTGAGGCTTTTGGGGTCTGTGTACACCAAAAATTGCTCTCCCAGTAAATAGTGCCTCCAACAACACAAGGCAAGTACAACAGTAGTTAATTCTATATCACGTATCAGTTAATTCCTCTCATGTGGCCTCAATTGACAAGATTAATATTCCATGACTATATACTCTTACATCATAACTTCTCCTTCCCTGATACTTTATGCATCGCAATATGATTCGTAGATTTAATCAACCTCTAGAAAAATCAGAACTGATGCTATAGTCACTCTCCCTTTCAACTCCTAAAAGACCATCTCATAGTCCTCTGACCATAAAAAATTTACACCCTTCATATTCAATCCCATCAATGGTTATTTAAATAATGATAAGTCCTATATTAAATTCATATAATACCCAGTTATCCCCAAGAAGTTCCATATGTTAAAGACATTCTTGGGATACTCCCAAGAAACTACATCACTCACTTTCTCTAGGTCAACTAATACTCATGCATCTAAGATAATATGACCCAAGAAGTGAATCTTATACATCCAAAAATGGAACTTTGTGAGATTATCATATAATTGATTCTCTCTCATTACATAAAAAAAATAACAAGATGTTTGTCATGTTCATGTTGATTTTGAGAATACACCACGATATCATCCATGAATACCACCAAAAACGAGTTAATATAAGGATGGAAAACTCAGTTCATCAGCACCATGAAAACTGTTGGTGCATTTGTGAGATGAAATGGCATAACCATATACTAAAATATACCATAACAACTACGAAAAGTTTTACAATGTATGTCTGAAGGTAGAACACATACCTGGTAATAACCTGACCTCAAATAAATCTTTGATAGAACCTGATCTCTTCGATAAGGTTGAATATATCATCTATCGGAGGCAATGGATACTAGTTCTTAACTTTCAATTGGTTTAATTTTCAATAATCTACACATATCTAGAGGGTATCATCCTATTTTTTTTGTAAAAAGGACCAGAGAACCCCATGGAGATGTATTGGGTTATATAAACCCCTTTCCCTCTAAGTCCTCTAGTTGTCTCTTGAGCTCATATAACTCGGTAGTAGCCATCCTGTAAGGAGGAATGGACATCAGTGAAGATCCTGGAATCATATCTATTAATAAATCCATCTATATCATAGGTGTTAAACTAGAAAATTCATCAGGGAAAACATCCCTAAAATGACCAACCATTGGAGGAAACTCTTCCTAACACACTCCTCAATCATATAGATATAAACTACCAATCTGGGTTGTCATCCCACCCATCCCACAATGCTCATTTCTAGATCTACCTTCTTGGATTTCCCATTAACCTTTGGTAATAAAAACTCCACCCTATATAGATGTGAGGGTCACCCTTCAATGATAATAATCAATGTTGTCTTGATAAGAAACTAGCCAGTCCATATTGAGTATAATGTCAAACCCTGACATCTTGAGGAAAAAAGATCCCATAGAAAGTGACACCCACCAATATTAATGGGGAATTCCATAAACTATCATAAATCCTCTATTCCCATCCCCAACAGAGTATCAAGCATCATAACACCATCAAAAAATTGTATAATGAGCCCAAGGTTCTCCACCACAAGTACATATATGAAACTATGTGATTCACATGTACCAAAAAGAGAGTATACTAGAGTATAAGATACTATTATCATACCTCTCACCATAGAAAACCTGAAACTTTGATCCATAGGTGTAGGCTGTATAGAATATATTTGTCCTGAACAGAAGCCCTATGAAACAACCTCACTACCCAAAGTCGGCCCACTTTACTATCTAGGTACAATTGGTGTCTGGATACCTCGGCCATAAACACCACCTCAGCCTGAACGACTGGGAATCCTCTAGCTTCTAGCTTGATGTGGAGCTATGAATCCCTCTCCTGAACCTGGAGTGTAACACCCCAATATTTCATAGTATGTTATCTCTTTAAAGTAATTCAATAACTTGTGCTACACGCAACAACGAGTTCGAGAACACTATGACTTACCAAACTAGCCGTTTTAAAAAATGGGGTTATGAATAGTATTAACTTAATTTTTAATTATATATATATCCTATATAATTTTAACATTCATATTTTTTTTCTTAGACATAATATAAGGACAAATTCAATTTTTCAGATAAAAGAAGTATTTTTCAAAAAATGCAAGTTTACTGCCTATTTAATGGAGAATCCTTTTTAAAACAAATATTTAAGAATTTTACATTCAATTTAATTAAATTAAATTCTTCTTTAGAATCAGGACATAAAAATTTAGTTTGGATAAATTTTTGGTACTTTTCTGATAACTTTCATATTTTGATGAATAGTGAAAAATATTATGTTTTAATTGAAAAAAAATTAATCGAAATAATTTATAGTGTTAAATTATGAATTTGAATGGGTTTTAAGTATAATTAGATTATAGTTTTATCATTTAATATAATTTAGGTCATTATAAGTAATTTCACATTTAAACTTGACATAAACACATGTCAATATTTTGATAGTTTTTACTTTTTTAAAAACCCGTTTTTTGGTTTTGACAATAGAAATTAATTTTAACTTAATTAATGAAACTTATATGTTTTGAATTTGATAAAATAGAATTCATTTTTGAATTCATAATATCAAAATTATCTTAGGTTGAATTTTTGGTATTTTTCTGAAAACATTCAATTTTTGATGAATAGTGAAAAACACTACGTTATTGTTTAAACGCGACTTTTTATTTAAATAATTATTTATTTTATTTAAATTTATTTTAATTAAAAATAGATATATAATACTTATATAAGTTCAACATAATTCATTGGATTTATTTTCTAATAAAATTAGATGTATAAATTTTTATTGAACTTTTTACCGTCTTTTACCCACCTTCTAGGAGCATTTGCAAATTTGATTAAAATGTAATTTTATTACTTATGTGAGTTGAATTTAAAAAATCTGAGAGATTCAGTTGATATCAGTAAGTAAAATATGGTTCAATAAGAGTAAAATAGTTTTTGATGAATAGTAAATTTTGACTTTTATTTACCAGGGTTAAAAGTAAATAGGGTAATTAAATGTAAAAATGATATTATTATTACACTAACAAATGTCCTAATTCTATTGAATAAGTTTATTTAGACCAAAAAAAATCTTATAAATAAAATATTATCCTTTAGGTCTACTTGGACTAGATTAGGACATTTATTATTATTTTATTTAATGAAGAGTTAAAAGTGTTAAATTCAATGTTTAATAACTAAACCATTTTTAATATAGGGTTACACAAAAGATAAATTCAACTATAAATATTAATTATAAAGATAAAAATATTTCCTATATAATGGTATTTTATTTATAATTTTTAGACATTAAATAATTAAATTTATTTATGGCACAATGATGATGCAATAATTACCTTATCAACGAAAGAATCAAATAAATGGTATTATAAATATTAAAATATATATAATTTTAACGTTTTTATGACATCCAAGAATTTTATATATGAATATAAAATTTTAGTGATGATTAAATGTAACTTTTTCCAAGTAATCAAGTTGTGATGACTTTCACAAAAACCAAATACTAAATAGTGTCAAAATTGACATAAATGAGTTTTTAAAACAAATATTATATTATTAAATTATATACTATTCCTAAAAATTTAAAATTCTGAAAAAGAACATAAATAATATTATATATGTATTAATTAATCACTTTTGGTTCTCTTGGAATTTTAGAGTATGTTTATTAACCATATAGTGTAAAAATACAAGAAGACGCGGTAAAAGTTAAACTATTTAACTAAGAGTTAAATCTAAAAGATAAGGTTAATATAGTGACCTAAAACTGTCTAAAACCTATTGGTTGAGTGGTTTTCGACCCATCCCCACCTTATACTAGAAATAAATCATTTTTGAGACATTATAAACCTAAAATGATTTTATTATAAAATAATATTTCAAGCTTTTCCTAAAGTGACCATCACCCCTCTTATAAAAGGTTATTTTCCCTTCTCTCAAAATCACAACTCCAAATCCATTTGGCCTGGCCAACCCCTTCCCAAATCTCCTCCCAACTTCATTCACTTCAACCTAGAGTCCTTCATTTTAGCATAAAGTCAACCTAAGGATCCCTTTTGTTCAAATCAAAAGGAAACACCCAAAGAAGAGGTAATTATTTTATCACCTCTTTCAAAGTTCTTTTTTTCTTCCACTTTCTATTTCTTTGTTATTTCCATAAAAAATAATAACTATAGTACCTTATACATACTTTTATGTTATTATAAATATGGTATTACCATATTCCTTATTCTATCCATCCTATGAATGATAATGTCACCATGTGTGCGTACGTACGAATTACTGTCTCCATGCCGTGGTGTAATTTTTTATTCAAAACTATGTTTTTTGGAAGGACATAATGATGAGTAATATGTATATAAATAATGAAAATAACATAATAATGTCTATGTAAATTTAATATACCATCCAATTCCACACCTTTTAATCATTAAGTAAATGATATCGTCGCTCATGTGTACGTACGACTTACCGTCTCCATGACGTGATGAGATTCATTTCCACATTCACCATTCAACGATGATTATAAATATATATATATAATAAGTATGTAATATATGACAATATAATTCTACTTAAAACACACACACACATATATATAAATATATCTTATTCACTTAGTTTTATTCGATACGATATGAAAACGGAAACAACGTTTATACGTACGTACGACCTACCTTCTCCATAAACGGTGTTTTCCATTTCATATATCTGTCTATTATACATATTTATATTCTAAATATATATGATATATAAATCATTTTTTATATTCTGGAAGTATTTAAATCATGATCTAAGTGATACGATCAAGAATAAAAAGTTAAAACTCGTATGATAAAGAAAGCGATTATTACCCGAAATGTTAATTTAACATGGAAATTATTATTAAATGGGTAGTATAAAATAATAAATGAATAATGTATGATATAATAAATATTAATATTATTTTGGTATAATTTAATAACATACTATAGTCATCATATAGTAAGTTAAACGTACCCACGACTAAAGAAAAGTACTAGGTAAAGGTTAATTCCTCAATCTCATTATTATCCGAGATTGTTTATATGTAAGTATTTTTTGGGATGTATTTATTATCCATGTCTGTGTTTCATAAAAGACATTTAAAAATGGTTATTTTAAGTAACTCTTTAACTAAAACATCATTTTAAATGTTTGAAATATTTATTATTCTAAATATATTTTATTAATGTCCATATTTTCAAAAAGGTTTTAAGGATTTATTTATATGGACATGATTGTTTTAAAATTTTAATTCCTTTAAAAAGTTTCAAAGTGGTATGGGAAACTTTGATTTAAAAATATATTTAGATGACATACTTTATAAATGGGTGACATTTAAATGATTTCACAAAAAGTTATATTGCTCTCAAAGAGTTTTAGTGATCATTTTTCAACTATGTCAACATCATTTACTGAATATTATTATTGATTGAGGTTGATTTATTATAATAAAATCTTCCATATTGTATTGAATTAGTTATGACATGTTTAACTATAGAAGTTATATTTTTATACCATTCATGGTTTATGGTTAATGTATTGACATTTCATATTCTAGTTTTAATTCGAATGTTTATGTTATGTTTCAACATTTTCATATGAGGAATGAAGTGGACTTAGTAAGTGATGGGTGGAGCCCGCTATAGCTCCTTGATGCATCAGTAGGTCTCATGAGATAAAATAGTGTCTTGGTATTGGGCCTTGACAAAACTTTTATTTGTAGTCTTGGCACGAGGCCTTTACTATGTGGTAATGATGTCCAACGTTAGACATTCCATCATTATGAAATTAATTATTACATGTGATTATTCAACTAGTATAATATCTATGTGCATGTTTATGTGGTGATGTTTGATTTATTTTTTTCCATATCATGTTCAAGATTATGTTTAAAAAGTATTTTTTTTATTACACATATTTCTTTAAAAGTTTATAGCTTCCAATAAATTATTTACCCTAACTGAGCATCTGAGATCACCCCTTTCTTATGTTTTATATTCCTAGGATTCCAAGAAGTGTATTATGATTGATATGCAGGGTTAATCTAAAGGGAATAATGGAATTCTGAAGGAACTATTTATGCTTTATTCTATATTTGAAATTTTAATGTAAAGTTGATGTATGTAATCTATTTTCCAAGACTGCTAAACTGATCGGTCTTTCGGGGCTTGATTCCTTGTAATCATGCCAATGTATTAAAATAATGCACTGGCTCTGAGATTCCGGGGTCGGGGTGTTACAGTTGGTATCATAGTAAGTTTAGATATAACCTTGGAAACTAGATTTAGAAAAACTATAATTAGATAACATTACCCTAAGATAGACTTGGAGGATTAGAATAGAAGAACATAATATAATTTTGGTAATATAGTGATTTTATGAGTTTTCCAAGAAATAAATTCATGTCTGGATATGAGCAGGTAGAGGTGGCTCTAACACAGATGTACCTAGGGGTGAAAACTATAACAAGGAGTTTCAGGTTTAACCCGGGGTATCTTGGTACATGAAAACGGGCCTTATTGTACTCTTGGCTACAACACTTCCGGGGGATATTCTTATGATAATTCATATTTTCTTTACAGAACATTATGAAGGATTTAGGATTAATACGTCCTCAAAGAATTTTTTTTATGATTATAGATTAAATGAATAATATTTTTAATTTACATTAGATATTTTACAAGTTTGGAATTATGCATTGTGATTCATAAAACTAACCTAGTATATTCCATAGTTTAGAAATGGTGCCCACTAGATGGAATGAGAACTCCAGCAATATGCATGATCCAAAGAGTTAGAAGGATAATATCTTTCATGGTATTAATCCAACATTTAGAAAGGAAATAGTCTCCCACGTATTACCATCATATTAAGAAATAGTATCATGTGTTAATAAGATATGTAAAGAATTTTCTGAGTCATATGGATTTGAAGGGAAGCCAGAGAAGAAAAGGATGGTAGAGAGAAATATGGATAAAGAGAATAAGGGAAAGAAGGATTTTCCCATATGTGATAACTATTAAAAGAATCACCTTGGAAAATTCTTGAAGAGAATGGGAGTTTGTTATAAGTGTGGAGAAAAAGAACACCGATTACGTGATCGCAAGGGTAAGAAAAAGGTTTCGAATTTACAATGCTTCATCTACAAGGAGTTCAGACACTATGCGAATCAATGTCCAAATCATCAGAGTATACCACAAATGATGTTGTTAGATAATAATCAAGTTATAATATTACCACATATGAAGAGTAATGACTAGTGTTCATATGTTGATATTAAATAATTATGTCATTTGAGTATTGTATCAAAGATGTACTGGTTATAATAATTATGGAGTATACTGCAGTACTATTTCATTAAGGATTTGAGATTGTGTGGTACCACGAAAAGTGACTCAATAGCAAGTTAAACATTTTGGAAAATACATGGTTGAAGGAAAGATAAAAATTTAATATTGTCTTGATACTGAGGTATTTATTTTGGAATAAGAGATGATTGATTTGGATAAATTATATTGGTTATTGACATCCTTGGAACTGATTAATGTTTTGTTTATTCCATCATTGTTGGAGTTTACAGCATTTTTGGATATAAGGAGTATTTCTAGTATTCTATAAAGAATAAAGGATAGTGAATGTAATAAATATGGTTTTATGGCAATTCAGGGTGTTACCGTGTTTTAAAAGAATACATGATGAAGGTATTCACATGTTATTACATGGAAAAAAGAATCTTAATTGTGTTTACCTTCCATATAAATTTTGTACTATGAATTTGGACAGAAGTATTTGGGATAATTCTAAAGGTTGGAATGGATTATGTTTTACATTGGATACTATTATTAAGGTTAAAACATTTCTTAAGATTATTTTTGGATTTTTATAAAAAGGACAACCCGGAGGTCGGGCGTCAACACGTCGCATCCGGTATGGCCGCGAGACTTGAACCCACAACCGAAGGGGGACAAGGGTGCATCACCTACCACTGGCCTACATGATATCATGGTTTGAATAATGTAGTTTTTTTAAATAGTCTGACAAATGAATTATAAATTCATTATTTTTGGAACACCACATGATTAGAATAAATGGAATATTTTTGAATTCTATTATATTTTGGAGTGAAATATGATTTTGTTGTAGGAATTAGTTGAAGGATGAAACTCTACTAGTCAAGTATATATTTTTTTCTCTTATTATATGAAGAAATTAATTCTTAAACTTTAGGGAAGAGATATTAAAACCAAAAATGTGTTATCATAATACCTTATGTTTTGTTGAACCGATGATATTTCAAATCATCATAGATTGATGGCTTTGAGGCCTCAATTTTACACTTGTTTATGATTGATGACCTCAATCAATCCCTATAAATATTTACGTTTTCCCTCTAATTATGTGTGTCTAATTTCCACCAATGTTCTCCTAATCGAGATCATAATTTGGTGGTGAATTTTTCATTTCTCTTTCCCTCTTATTAAGACTAAATTTCATTAACACGATTTCCGATGTGGGTTTTCCACAAAGGTATTTTTATATTCTTATCCTTTTATTTTCAAAGAAAAATTTCAAATTGCGAGGAATCAATTTATTGAATGAGGAGATAATTTAACACCCCAATATTTCATAGTATTTTATCTCTTCAAAGTAATTCAATAACTTGCACTACACGCAACAACGAGTTCGAGCACACTACGACTTACCAAACTAGTCATTTAGAAAAAAAGCAGCTATTAATAGTATTAACTACATTTTTAATTTTATATATATCCTATATAATTTTATCCTTCATATTTTTTGTTTCATAGACATAATATAAGGACAAATTCAAATTTTCAAATAAAAGAAGTATTTTTCAAAAAATGAAAATTTACCACCTATTTAATGGAGAATCATTTTTAAAACAAATACTTGACAATTTTATATTCTATTTAATGAAATTAAATTCTTCTTTAGTATTGGGACATAAAATTTTAGTTTGGATAAATTTTTGGTACTTTTTTGATAACTTTCATATTTTGATGAACAGTGACAAATATTATGTTTTAATTGAAAAAAAGAATTTTAAATCAAAATAATTTATAGTGCTAAATTATACATTTGAATGGTTTTGAAGTATAATTAGATTATATTTTTATAATTTAATACAATTTAGGTCATTATAAATAATTTCACATTTAAATTTGACATAAACACATGTCAATCTTTTGATAGTTTTTACTTTTTTAAAAATCCGATTTTTGGTTTTGACAACATGAATTAGTTTTAAATTAATTAATGCAACTTATATGTTTTGAATTGGGTAAAATATAATTAATTTTGGAATTCATAATATAAAAATTATCTTAGGGTGAATTTTTGGTATTTTTCTGAAAACATTCAATTTTTGATGAATAGTGAAAAACACTGTGTTATTGTTTAAAACCGACTTTTTATTTAAGTAATTATTTATTTTATTTAAATTTATTTTAATTAAAAATAGATATATAATACCTATATAAGTTCAATTTAATTCATTGGAGTCATTTTATAATAAAATTGGATGTATAAATTTTTATTGAACTTTTTACCGTATTTTATCCACCTTCTAGGAGCATTTGCAAATTTTCATAAAACATAATTTTATCGCTTATGTGAGATGAATTTCAAAAATCAGAGACATGTGGTTGATATTAGTAAGTAAAATTTGGCTTAATAAGTTGAAAATAATTTTTTTGTGAATAGTACATTTTGACTTTTATTTACCATGGTTAAAAGTAAATAGGTTAATTAAAGGTAAAAATGATATTATAATTACCCTAACACATGTCCTAATTCTATTGGATAAGTTTATTTAGACTAAAAAAACCTTATAAATAAAATATGATTCTTTAGGTCCACTTGGACTAGATTAGGAAATTTATTATTATTTTATTTAAAGAAGAGTTAAAAGTGTTAAATTCAATGTTTAATAACTAAACCATTTTTAATATAAGGTTACACATAAGATAAATTAGACTATAAATATTCATTAGAAAGATAAAAATATTTCATATATAATGGTATTTTATTTATAATTTTTAGACATTAAATAATAAAATTTATTTATGACACAATGATGATGCAGTAATTACCTTATTAACGAAAGAATCAAATAAATGGTATTATAAATATTAAAATAAATATAATTTCAAAGTTTTTATGACATCCTCTAATTTTCTAGGTGAATATGACATGTTATGGTTGATTAAATTTAACATTTTCTAATTAATCAAGTTGTGATGACTTTCCAAAAACCAAATACTAAATAGTGTCAAAAATGACATAAATGAGTTTTTAAAACAAATATTATATTGTTAAATTATATAGTATTCCTAAAAATATAAGGTTCAGAAAAAGGGATTAAATAATATTATATATGTCACTAATTAATTACTTGAGGTTATATTGGAAGTTTTGAGTAATTTTATTAACCATATAGTGTAAGAATACAAGAAGACGCGGTAAAACATAAACTATTTAACTAAGAGTTAAATATAAAAGATAAGGTTAATATGGTGACCTAAACCTATATAAAACCTATTGGTTGAGTTTTTTTCAACCCATACCCATATTAATACTATACATAAATCATTTTGGAGCGATTATAAACCAAAAGTGATTTTATTATAAAATAATACTTCAAGCTTTTCCTAAAGTGACAATCACCCCTCTTATAAAAGGGTATTTCCACTTCTCTCAAAATCATAACTCCAAAGCCATTTGGCTCAGCCAACCCCTACCCAAATCACCTCCCAAAATCCATCACTTCAACCTAGAGGCATTATATTGAGTATAAAGTCAACCTAAGGATACCTTTTTTTAAAATCAAAAGGAAACACCCAAAGAAGAGGTAATTATTTTATCACCTCTTTCAAAGTTCTTTTTTTCTTCCACTTTCTATTTCTTTATTATTTCCATAAAAAAATAATAAATCAAATACCTTATACATACTATGATGTTATTATAAATATGTTACAACCATATTTCTTATTTTATCCATCCTATGAATGATAATTTCACCATGCGTGCATACGTACGGCTTACCGTCTCCACGCTGTGGTGTAATTTGTTATTCAAAACTATGTTTTTTGGATGGACATAATGATGAGTAATATGTATATAAATAATTAAAATTACATGATAATGTCTCTTTAAAATTAATATACCATCCAATTTCACACCTTTTAATCATTAAGTAAATGATATCGTCGCTCGTGTGTACGAACGGCTTACCGTCTCCACGATGCGATGAGATTCATTTCCACATTCACCATTCAACGATGATTATAAATATATATATATATAATAAGTATGTAATATATGACATAATAATGCTACTTAAAACATATATATATATATATATATGTGTGTGTGTGTGGGTTTGTGTTTGTGTATTTAAATATATCTTATTCACATAGTTTCGTTCAATATGATATGAAAATGGAAACATCGTTTATGCGTACGTACAGCCTACCGTCTCCATAAATGGTGTTTTCCATTTCATATATCTATCTATTACACATATTTATATTCTAAATATATATGATATATAAATCATGTTTTATATTCTATAAGTATTCAAATCATGATCTAATTGATACGATCAAGAATAACAAGTTAAAACACGTACGATAAAGAAAGCGATTATTACCAAAAATGTTAATTTAACATGGAAATTATTATTAAATGTGTAGTATAAAGTCATAAATGAATCATGTATGATATAATGAATATTAATATGGTTCTATAATAATTTAATAACATTATATGGTCATGATACAGAAAGTTAAACGTACCCACGACTAAAGAAAAGTACAAGGTAAGGGTTAATTCCTCAATCTCATTATTATCTGAGCTTGTTTATGTGTAAGTATTTTCTGGGAAATATTTATTATCCATGTCCGTGTTTCATAAAAGACATTTAAAAATGATTTTTTTAAGTAAATATTTAACTAAAACATCATTTTAAATGTTTTAAATATTTATTCTTCTAAATCTTTCTCATTAATGTCCATGTTTTCAAAATGGTTTTAAAGATATTTATATGGACATGATTGTTTTAAAATGTTAATTCCTTTAAAAAGTTTCAAAGTGGTATGGGAAAATTTGATTTAAAAATATCTTTAAATGACTTAATTTATAAATGGGTGACTTTTAAATGATTTCACAAAAAGTTATATTTCTCTCAAAGAGTTTTACTAGTCATTTTTCAACTATGTCAACATCATTTACTGGATATTATTCTTGATTGAGGTTGATTTATTATAATACAATATTTTATATTGTATTGAATGAGTTATGATATGTTTGACTATGAATGTTATATTTTTATACCATTCATGGTTTATTGTTAATATATTGACATTTCATATGCTAGTTTTAATACGAATGTTTATGTTATGTTTCAAAATTTTCATATGAGGAATACAGTGGACTTAATAAGTGATGGGTGGAGCCTGCTATAGATCCTCGATGCATCGGTAGGTCTCATGAGACAAAATAGTGTCTTGGCACAAGGCCTTGAAAAAAAAAATTATTTTTAGTCTGGGCATGAAGCCTTGACTATGTGATAATGATGTCCGGCGTTATGCATTCTCTCATTATGAAATTAGTTATTACATGTGATTATTCGACTAGTAGAATATCCATGTGCATGTTTATATGGTGATGTTTGATTTATTTATTTTCCATATTATATTTAGTATTATGTTTAAAAAGGATGTTGTTTTTATTACACATCTTTCTTTAAAAGTTTATAGCTTCCACTAAATTATTTACCCTTACTGGGCATCTAAGATCACCCCTTTCTTATGTTTTATTTTCCAAGGATTCCAAGAATTTTATTATGATTGATATAAAGGGTTAAGATAAAGGGAGTAATGTAATTCTCAAAGAACTATCTATGCTCTATTTTATGTTTGAAATTGTAATTTAAAGTTGATGTATGTAATCTATTTTTCAAGACTTCTAAAATGATCTGTCTTTTGGGACTTGATTCCTTGTAATCATGCCAACGTATTAAAATAATGCACCGACTCTAGGCTTCTTGGGTCGGGGAATTACTTGGAGTCAAAATCTATCCCCATCCACTGACTGTTGTAGGGAAGATCTTGCAAAAACGTTGTATAAGGCCCATCCTACCACAAGCTTAGAACTCGACTTGGTCGTGTTCAAAATATTTTTTCCTATGTCCCGATCTGCCAACACTAATAGCCTAGTTGGTACTCCCCTCATGAGAAGCCTCAAAACGACACTTCCTTCTATTGGAAGCTAAACCACTAGGTCAAGAGGCGACATTACCCTACATTGTGCCCCCATCTTCCTTCAAGTTTTCCTCTATAATTATCACCTAATTCACTATTTCAGTAATAGTATTCTACCTGACCATGTTGATCTAGGATTGAACGACATGTATGAAACCTTACTCAAATAATCTCACCCTTATCATCTCATCAGCAAGATAAACTAGGAAAATGTGCCGGAGCTTTGTAAATCACACTGAGTACTCCATAATGAACATCACACCTTGCTCTAGATGCATAGACTCACAAGCCTACTCTACTCTCATTATATTGAGGAAAACATATTCATAAAACCTAGATTGGAAATCCCTCCAAACCATATCTCAGAGCATATCATCCTGGTTCAAAACATCCCACCAGTACTTACCTGCTCCCCGAATCATATATGTTATGAGCTTCACTATCCTCTCAGGAGGTGTCTCTAGATGCTCAAATATAAAAAATGTAGTCTCAAGCCACATATTAGCAGTCTGTGGACTACCATCCCTTGAAAACATGGAAGGATTCTACTTCTGAAACAAACGCATTAGCTCTACCATAGATGAGGTAGGCTAAGGTGAAGCTTGAAAAGTCTCCATGAATCATAGGAAACCCACACGGGATTGTGCCTCTGTACCCATATCTGGTACAACCACTAGGGCCTTGGCTATAACTATAGGAGGATATACTGGTATCCCATGGTCCACCACCTCTGGTTCATGGTTGTCGCCACCCTCTTGGCATGTGAGTAGAGGTCTTCATGGTGGCATGTCTCTATAATGCCAAACAGATTCCTTAGGATGTCCTGATAATGATATGATCATGGTTATAAATGTATGATAGATCAAATACTTCCTATAAAAAGGTCACAACCCTATTCCTACTCCTAAATCTAGCTCTGGGTAAAAAGAAATATCCATAAACATCACTAGAGACACTACCTACTACCCACTCAAAATCCAGGTCTAGGTCAAGTTCCGTATTTTCAACAATTTAATGTCATTTAAGTTCACTTTCTCAATTCATTTCTATTTAAATGTTTATACTAAATGGTTTATAACTTCTGATTCATAAGGGAACATACACCTCATAAACCAAAGTGTGGTGTCCGCCTAATCCAAACCATAACATGTTCCAATCCATACGACCAATGATCCATGACTCAATGTTCCATAATTGACGGCTTAGTGTGTCTACTATATTCTAAGTAGGAAAACGTTGTTTAGGTTATGACAGGAACTCTAACTACTAACCGGGTTTCTCAATTCCCTCCACAAATCATCTATCAATCAATAGGTATATCACACAATGCACACAAAATTAAATTCATGAATTCAAGAAATTCATCATACATGGCATAGAATAATGCATGGATTGTAAATTCTAACAGGTTCGTAAAATGAGGTATGAGATGTATACCCTCATCTCATCGAAAAATGGAAAAAATCCATAATCAAAAGTAATATCAAATAGTAAGTGCATAACCCAACAGTGGAATCAAATCAACTTTAATAGGAAAAATCTAGAAAATAGAAATTTTCATTCCAGGCAATTTGTATTTTCCTATACATGGGTTAGCTACCCCCAATCATACCTCATTACCAAATTAAAATTCATTCATAATCCCTTTCTATTATCACAAAATAGTAAATATAGAAAAGTAACTACTCTGATATAACTTTGTAACATCCCAAACCTGGTGGCATTGTATGATTCCTCAAGCTGGTGTGTCACATGGCCTCAAGCACACCTCCCCATATGTCAGAGGCTTACGACTAGTAGCGAAGGCCTAGGGTGTGTCTGTGTGGAGACTATTCCATCATTTCATAGTGTAATGCAGTGTTATAAAAATATTAATCAATAGAATCAGTATATAATATAACTAAAATTATAAAAAATATAAACATCCAAAAGACCGAATAAATAAACAATGCCAAAGGTTATCTCATATAAAAAATGATGTGTCATGTCATGTCTCTACAAAATAGGAAAATAGGTATACAAGTATCCATTACAATACATGAATCAAAATAAAAAAAAGACCAACAATTAACTATCCCGGCTAGCATCACGAGCATAGCTCAGTTATGTGCTCCCCTTATCCTAAGCAATGATCAAATCAAGAATTGTACAATGGTTTCTTGCCTCAATATATACCTTTATCCATGAAATCTGTTCGGTTACCCAATGGTGGCCCAAACATGGTGTGAGATAACACTCAATAGGACACAACCAACGATGTCTATAATAAGTCAAATCTATATAATGACAAGCTAAAGTAGTTTGAAGTATATAAAAAGTATGGTAGTACATAAAGTAAAGTTCCCAATGCATATGTAAAAAATAAGTGATACTATATAGCCAAAAAAGTATCCTTAAAAACAAGGGTCAATCTCCCACAACAAGGGTATATTTAATTAAAAATAGAAAATCTACCATGGAAATGTTATACAATCAAGTATAAATCATCCATCACACCCATGCCATATAACCTAGTATAAATCATCCATCATGGCCACCCCATATAATCAAAAGTGTCAGGCCATGAAGGGATGGATCCAAGGTATATAAGATCAAGGCATCCTCATTGAGTTCTGTGAGAATCGTTATGGAAAATTAGTAAAGTCTTGGGTGGGGTCCTAGGATCATGTCAACAATTCATGTCATATGTGATTCCAATAATGTTGGATCCAATGGGTAGAAAGGCCCAAGGCATCTTATGGAATCAATATCCTTAGAGCATATAGGTCCAAGGCATCCACCACCAAATTCATGACCCATAGTGTAGAAACATCCATGGAGTCCTATGGAATCAGGACCCAAGGATAATATAGGTCCAAGGAATCCACTACCATAATAATTCATCATTAAATTAATTCAAAAATTCATAAACGGTCTCATTCCATGAGTTCTTCCAAGTCATTTAACAATTCCCATTTGAAAAATCAAACCAATATACCTCATGTAATCACATTTCAAAGGAGGAAAAACCATATCCTAATAGTTAAATTCAATTAAATTCAATTTATAAAGGCTTAATCTAACTAGGAAAGCACTCACACACCCAGTAGGGTGGTATAAATCATGGAAGATACAAAGCCACACCCCATGGGTTTCCTAGGTTAGGGAAATAACCTCCAAAAAAGTAAAAGGTACAATAGGAAACCTAAACATGTTTCAATTAATTTGAACAAGACATTCAATTCATTTTTAGGGGAAGCACTAGTAAGTCTGGCATGCGTCACAACTGCAATAGGTAATATAAAACAAAAAACCATGAGGGAAAGGTATAGACCAACTACTATAGTTCCATAGTAGATCACTCATCCAGTATCAATCTCTGATTTAGTCTAGATTAAGATAAAAATAATTAACGGATGAAGAAACTTGAAATATGGCATATTATCTTTCACTTAAATAATACTTTTGATACCAAGACAAAAAAATAATGGCACAATATGACTGAATAACTTACTAGTGTGGATCTAATGACACAAACAATGCTTGGATCAAATGTTGGATGAATAAATAGGACAAATCCTACATTTTGGATTCAAAGAGGAGATCCCATGGTGAGATACTATCCAATATAGGAAAAAACAAAATGAGGGTTGAGTTTTAATAAGTTTTAAGAGAGAAATGGTCATTTCCTCTCTTTTAACTAGGTTACACTGTTTGGAAACATAGTTGGACAAACTGTGGTCCAACCATGAACCCTTTACTCTCTTAATTGGAACCTCACACAGTTTCATGTACACAATTTGAAAAACTATGCGCAAACTATGACCCAAACTCTGTCTAGGTCTGAAGAAAGTCTCAAAGGCATAAACATATGGAGGCACGATTTTCCTTAAACCATTTGACCCTCTTTCACCCCACTATCAATCCCGGAACAGTTAGGGGTAACCTTGTGGCATTTCATTCACGGTGACTCCTAACCATGAGTCCTACCTACTTTTCCCAAAACAAATTGAGATTCAGGATCTAAACAATCTTTGGAAACCCCACAAAACCCCCATGATCCCTTTAAGAACTCACATTAGGTCAAAACCAAGGAGTTAAACTGAAAACTATATGTATGTACCACATAGAAAAACCCATTATCTTACAATATTCCTCCTTAATGCAATTCATCCCCAAATTTCCCTTCCATTGGTGGTCAAGATTCTTCTAAGAATAACTTCGACCACTAAGCACATACATTGCCCCCTGCTCTAAATTCCTGTCCTATAAATGGTTGTGCTACCATAGAACCTGTACTAGAGGAACTAATAGGCCTCATAGAACCTTTGTTCTCTTGATAATGATAGGAATAGGATTCTCCAAAAAGGATGCATCTACTTGTAGATTAACCTCATCCAACTGTAAATCGTGAGATGGGTCTAAGTGATAATGGTATAGATGAGATATGTGGAAATTCCATGCATGGATTGGTACCTTTAGGGTAACTGCAACCAATAGTCTACCAGCCCAACTCTCTCCAAAATCTCAAATGGACTAACATATCGTGATGAAAGCTTACACTGTCTCCTAATTTTTCTATGTCCCATCCTTTGTGAGATATATAAAAAGACCTTATCCACAACCTTGAACTATAGAGATCTTCGATGATAATCAAGATAAGATTTATGTTGAGATTTTGTAGTAGTCATCCATTGTATGGTCAACCAAACCAACTTTAAAGTCTCTTGGATGAGATAAAGTCCAAGAAACACTACCTCTCCTAACTCTAACTAGTACAAGGGAGATCAGCATGACCTACCATAAAAATCCTTATAAGGTTTTATCTATATAGTTTCTTGATTGATATTATTGTAGGAGAACTCAATTAGGGGTAGGTGTATCTCCCAAGAGCCCCCAAAATCTAGGATTCATTCTCTCAGCATGTCCTCAAGAACCTGAATCGTGCACTCTGACTGGCCATCAAACTGAGGGTGGTATGATATGATCAAAAGCACCTATATAAACAATCCCCTCTAGAAAATCTACTATAAATGAGATTTAAATTAGGCATCCCTATCTGATACCATGGTTTAAGTAATCCCATGAATTAATACTATCTCATAGATATGAAACCTCTCAAGCTCATCCATGGAGAAGGTCTAGCTGATTGGTGGGAAATGAGAACCCTTCATGATCTTGTCCAAAACAACCCACATAGAATCACTACCTCAAGTATACCTTGGAAAACTGGTTCCGAAATCCATTACAACATCATCCAATTTCCACTCGGGAATAGTTAACTGTTGTAAAAGACTAGCTGGTTTCTGATGTTCCACCTTCACCTGCTGAAATGTGGAACACCACATCACAAAACAAGATACCTCACATTTCATCCCTAACCACTAGTAATGATGTCTCAAGTCATGGTACATCTTGGTAACACTGAGATGTATTGCCTAAACTGAGGCATGAAACTCCCACATTAGCTCCCGATGTATGTCTGTTGGAATCCATATATGACCATGAATATTTATAATTTCATCCTCATCCACAGTCCAACCAGGAGGTGGGTCCTCTCCTTCCACACTCTCCCATAGTAATAGGCCCTCAGCATTTAATAACTATCACATCCTCACTCTATCCAACATAGTAGACATCATAGAAAAAGAATAAAGAAAGGTTTGACCCTAGTCATCCTGCACCTCCAAGTACATCTCTAAGAATAAGGCCATAAGAAACCACTTTCTACTAGCCTATTTAACTTCCTATACCTGAGTCCTCCTAATCAGTGCATTGGAAAATAAATATCCTTTACCAAGCATATAGGAAATCTCAAAGTCAAAACACTATATCCACTCCATCCACCTTCACTTCCTCAAATTCAAGTCATGATGTGTAAATATATACTTGAGGATTTTGTGGTTTTTGTACAATACAAGACACTCTCATGGTAAATAGTTCCTCCAATAGTATAAGGCATGTACAACCGTGGATAACTTTAGATCATTCATTGGGTAATTACTCTCATTTGGCCCCAGCTAACAAGATTCATATGTCACAACTTGATCCTCTTTCATCATAACTACTCCTAGTTTGATACTTGATGCATCATAATACAATGTGTAGCTATTACTCAGCTCTAGAAGAAACAAGACCGATGCTGAAGTCAATCTTCCTTTCAGCTCCTGAAAGGTAGTCTTGTAGGTATCTAAGCATACAAACTTCACACCCTTATTATTCAAGTCTGTCAACAGTGTTGTTGAGCATGAGAAGTCTTGGATGAAATGCCTATAATATCCATCTTTCTCGAAGAAACTTTTTGTGTCAAAGACATTCTTGGTATGTTCCTAGGAAACTACAAGACTCACCTTCTCTAAGTCAACTGATACTCCTGTCTCTAAGATAATATGACCCAGAAAGTGAATATTTTCTATCCAGAAGTGGCACTTTGTGAGCTTAGAATATAATCAATACTCTCTCAGTGTATCCAAAATGATCTCAATATGTTTATCATGGTCATGTAAATTGTGATAATACACTAAGATATCATTCATGAATACCACCACAAACAAGTCAAGATAATGATGGAAAACTTAGTTCATCATCACCATGAAAACTTATGGCACGTTCGTGATACTGAATGGAATAACTGAATATTCTTATAGACCATACCTACTATGAAAAGTTATATGAGGTATTTCTGAAGGTAGAACATGTACCTAGTGATAACTAGACCTCAAATAAATCTTCATGATATCTTGAGATCCTCATATTTGGATAAAGAGATTATATATCTGAGGAAAGGGATACCCATTCTTAACCATAAACTGGTAAAATTTTTTATAATACACACATAACCTAAGGGTTACGTCCACTTTTTCTCAAAAAGTACTGGTGAACCCCATGGAAAAGTATTGGGTCTTATAAACCCCTTTTCCTCCAAGTCCTCTAGATATCTCTTGATATCCTGTAACTAAATAGTATACATCCTATAAGGAGGAATGGATAACAGTGCAGCTCCTAGAACCATCTCTATTGAGAACTCCACCTCTATCTCAAGAGGTCAACTAGAAAATTTGTATGAGAAAACATCCCTGAAACAATAAACCACTGAAGGAATGTATGTTTTATGCACTCCCTTTTCATCCATATATAAACTAGAAATATGGGATATCATCCTACCCAGCCCACAATGCTCAGGTCCAGCTCTACCTTCCTAGATTTCCAATTCACCTTTTTGAATAAAAACTCCACCCTATGGTGATGTGAAGGTCACCCTTTGGTGATAATAATAAATGTATGATTAATAATAAACTATCCATTCCATCCTGAGTATGATGTCAAAACCTATCATCTTAAGTAAAAAATATCCCATATGAAGTCACGCCCATAAATATCAAGGGGAAAATCCCTACACTAGCATAAATTCTCTGTTATCATCCCTAATGGAGTATCTAGTGTCATAACGCCATTAGAAAACTGTACAACGATCCCAAGGCTCTCCAATATAGGTACATATATGAAACTATTCACTGCACTTGTATCAAAAAATAGTAGATACTAGAGTAGAGGCTACTATGATCATGCCTCTCACAATAGATGGCCCGACACTCGACTCCTCAGCTGTAGGTTGTACATAATATATATGTCCTGAGCTGTGGCCCTGTGAAACAACCTCACTACCTGAAGTAAGCCCATTCTATTGTCTAGATACAAATGGTGTCTAGATGCATCAGACACAACCACCACCTTCTCTTAAACAACTGGTATAGCTCTAGCTCCCATCCTAAAATGGATCTTTGAATCTCACTCCGGAAATTAGTGTCAAATTCGATCCCCTTCCACTGACTACTAGAGGAAAGGTCCTACAAAAACTTTTTACATGGACCATCTAGATGAAATCTCAGAACTTTATTGGGTCACATTCACACTAATTTTTTATATGTCCCCATCTATCACTTTGATGATAGAAAATAGATCTACCAACACTAACAACCTAGTGGGTACTCCCCACATGAGAAGCCTCAAAATAGTGATTCCTTCCATTAGAATATCAACCACTAGGTCAAAAGGCTACAATTCCCTACTCTACACCTACATCTTCCCTTAGGTTCTTCTCTGTAATCAGTACTTAATTCACTATTTTAGTAACAATACTCAACCTGAATGCATTGACCTATGATCAAACATCATCCCTGAGACCTTCCTCAAAGCATATTTCCCTCTATATCTCATCAGAAATATAAACTAGTGAAAAGCATCAAATCTCTATAAATCATGCCGAGTAATCTATAAAATACATCACACCCTTCTCCAAACACATAAACTCATTGAACCATATTATCTTGGTTAAAAACATTCCACCAACAATTAGTTTCTCCCTGAAGCATATATGTCACGAGCTTCCCTCTCCTCTAAGAGGTGTCTCCAGATGTTCAAATATCAAAAATGTAATCTAAAACCATATCTCAGTAGTCTATAGACCATCATCCCTATAAAACATGGGGGGATACTACTATTGGAACAAACATGTCAGTTATGAAATAGATGAGGTAGGATTTGGTGCTCCCTGAAAAAGTCTGTATGAAGTTCAAGAAACCATCACAGAATTATATCTTAGAACTCGTATCTGGTACAATCACTAGTTCCTCAGCTAGAACTAGAGAAGGATATATTTGTATCCCATGCCCCACCACCTCTGGAACATGGTAATTTCCACCCTCTTGGAATAGAATGGAAGTCATTATGGTGGCATGTATCTACAATGCCAAACACACACCTTAGTAAATCTCGATAATGAGATTATCACAGTTATAAATGTAGGATAGGTCAAAGACTTCTTATAAACAGGTCATACACCTCTTCCTTATCCTAAATCCAGGACTAAGTAAAAATAAATTGTTATAAACATCACTAGAGATTCTGCTTACTGCCCACTCAAAAGTCGGGTCTAGGTCAAGTTCTCTTTTTTCAATAATTCAATTTCATTTAATTTCACTTTATCAATTCATTTCTCTTTAAATGGTAAAACTAAATAGTTCACCACTTATAATCCATAAGGGATCATACACCTCATGAACTGAAGTGTGGCATCCACCTAATCCAAATCATAACACATTTTAGTCCATGTGACCAATGGTCCATAACTCAACATAGCATAGTTGACTGCTTATGGTGTATGTTGTAGCCTAAGAAGGAAAACACTATTTAGGTTATGGAAGGAACTCTAAGTACGAACCATGTTTCTCAATTCCCTACATGAATCATCTATCAAGCAACAAGTACATCACATAAGGCACAAATAATCAAAGTCATGCAGATAAGAAATGCATCCAATATGGCATGGAATAATGCATGGCATGTGAATTCTAATAGGTTTCTAAAATGATGCATGAGATGCATACCCTCATCTCACCAGGAAATATAAAAATCCATAATCATAGGGAACATCAAATATCAAGTTCATCACTCAATGGTGGAATCAAATCAATTATAATAGGAAAAATCTAGAAAACAGTAATTTCCATTCGAGGAAATTTGGATTTTCCTATACATGGATTAGCTACTCTTAGGAATAGCTTATTAAAAAATTACAATTCCTTCTTAATACCTTTCTATAATTTCAAAATATTAAATCCATAAATGGAACTACTCTAATACCACTTTGTAATGTCCCAACCTGGGTACCACTGTATAGTGCTCTAAGATGGTTGGTCAGGTGGCCTCAAGCACTCCTCCCCATATGTAAAAGGCTACCAACTAGAAGCGATGGCCTATGGTGTTTTTGTGGGGATATTATACCCTCATTTCAGAGTGTAATGAAATGGTATAACAATATCAATCAATAGAGGAAGTATATAATATAATTGAAATTAGACAGAATATATACGTCCATAAGACTGAATAAATAAACAATGCTAAAGTTTATCTCATATACAAAATGTTGTTTCATTTCATGTCCCTAAAAAATATGAAAATAGGTATACAATCATCCAGTACAATACATGAATCAAAATACTAAAAGTAAAAAAGGAACTATCCCAGCTAACATCACGATAATATCTCATTCTTGTGCTCCCCTACTCCTGAGTAGTGATCAAATCAAGAATATTATAGTGGGTTCTTGACCCATTACCTACCTGTATCCATGAAATATGTCTAGGTACTCAATGGAGACACAATAAAGGTGTGAGATAACACATAGTAGGCCACCGCAAATAGTTTCTATAACAATTCTAATCTATGTAATGAAAAGATAAATTAGTGTGCGGTATATAACAAGTATGTATTTACAAAAAGTGAAGTTCCTAAGGAATATGTAATAAACAAGTGATAGTTTATATCCAAATGAATATCCTTGAAAACAAGGGTCAATCTACCATAATTAGGTCAATTATAAAACAAAAAGGAACATCTAACATGGCCATGTTGTACAACCAAGTATAAATCATCCATCATGGCCACATCATATAACCAAGTATAAATTATCCATCACAAACACATCATAAAATCAAAATTGCCAAACAATGAAGGTCTAGATCTAAGGTATAGAAGACCAATTCATTCTTATCAAGTCCTGAGAGCATCTCAATGGAAAATCAGTAAAGACTTGGGTGGATTCCTAGGAAAATGTCAACATATCATGTCCTATGAATGTATAACCAAGCTAGATCCAAGGTGTATCAAGGCCTAATACATCCTACGAAATCAAGAACCAAGGAGTATATAGGTCCAAGGTGTCCACTGCCATAATCATTACCCATGGTGTAGAAACATACCTGGCGTCCTGTGGAATCTTGATCCAAGGAGCATATAGTTCCATGACATCCACTACTATAACCATTTATTATTCAATTCATTAAAAAATTCATAACTAATCACATTTCATGAGTTCTTCTAAATTATTTAACAATTTCCATTTAATAAAATTAAACTAATACATGTCATGTAATCACATGGAAAAGGAGGTATAATTATCTCCTAATAGTTCAAGTCAATTCAATTAAATTTATAAAGGATTACACTAATTGGGAAAGCACTCACACACCCATCAAGGTTGTATAAAGCATGGAAGATACCAAGGCACACCCCAGGGGTGGCCTGGGTTGGAGAAACAACCTCTAAAAAACTCAAGGGTACAAGTGGTAAACCTAAACAGGTTCCAATTCATTTAATCAATACATTCAATTCATTTTAGGGAAACACCGATAAGTCTTTCATGTAGAACAATTTCAATTAGACATATAAAACACCAAACCATAAGGGAAAGGTATACTACACCTATCATAGGTCCATAGTAGAGCATTCATCCAGTATCGATCTTTGATTCGGTCCAAATTTAGAGAAAAATGAAGAATGGATGAAGAACCTAGAAATAGGGAATATTAGCTTGCACCTAAATAACTCTGTCGATACCAGGACAAATGAATAATGTCCCAATATGATCTAAGAACTTACCGGCATGGATCTAACAAGACAAATTATGCTTGGATCAGATGTCGAATGAAGAAATGGGATCCAAACATAAACTTATCTTCCAAGAGAAGCTCTTAAGGTGAGTTATTTTCCAACCAAGGAAAATTAAAAAGAGGGTTGATTTTTAATAAGTTTTAAGGTAAAAATTTTCATTTACCCTCTCTTAACTATGTCGCATGTTTTGGCCACACGGTTGGCCAAAGCATGCGCAAACTGTACACAAAACCATGCCCCAACCTCTATCAAGGTCTACAAAAATATTCATAAGAGTGTGTCTGGGGTGGCACGGTTTACCTCAAACCGTGAGAGCCTCTTGAAATCCATTTTCAAGCCCAAACAGTTAAGGGTAACTATGCGGCCTATCCCACATGATTTCTCTTAACCATGCGACATTCCTTATTTTACCTAAAATTTGGGCTCCTAGTTCCGAAAAAATCATAGAAATAACTGAAACTCATGTGATCCTTTTAGGAACTCAAATTAGGTTAAAAACAAGGAGTTAAACCCAAAATAAAGAGATCATTACATCATATAAAAACCTAGGATATTATATAATTCCACTAAGAAAGAGGCCTAGATAGTCACACACTAAGTGTATCAGAACTTCAATTAAATAATAATATTATTTATTATTTAAAAAGTTTAATAAATATTATTGTTACATGTGATTTAATAATTATTAATGTTCTTTTATCATATATATTTCATCACCATTTATTTGAGATAATATTTTATGAGAATAATATTTAATAAATTTGTATTTACTATTTAGTTAATAGAATATTTATTTATTTATTTGAAAATAATGCGGTAATATTTATTTATTAAATAAATATTCATTTTTTATAGTCTAATAAATATTGTAGAGTAATGGAAGATTGAGATTAATGGTCCAATGAGAAATGAGAAATATTGATTATTATTTGAATAAATAATATTTAACTTAATTTTTGAGTTTAGAACATATTGGCATGGGGTTCTATGGTAATTAAGAAAAATAATAATAAGGGTGCATGCGCCATTATTATTTTCTAACCCTAGAAGTATATAAATCCAATTATATTATTTTCTTCATGGGAAGCCAATTTCATGTGTTATGCACAATGACATCCAGAGATAATTCTCTTGAACCCATAGAGAACACCCACTACAAGAACTCTCTCAAGAAAAGATAGAGATCCTCCCCCACCACCACTCTAAAGTCTAGATAGATCAAAGAGAAATATTTCTTGAATATATTCTCAAGGCAATAAAATATGAATGATGCAGGAATTATGATCTATTGGTATAGAACCTGAATATTCCTATGGTGACATTTAGAGGCTCTTGGAGCACATGTGGATCACCACTAGAGGGAATATACTCCTGATTCCTACAACACATTGTTGTTATGGAATTTAGATATTTTCAGATACATCAATGAAGAAGTAATTTATTGAAAAGTAATTCATAATTATTTAAATTAATTATAAATAATATGTGATGATCATGTGCTTTGGTTCTAGAATTCTCAATCATCAATTAATATTTGATTCAATTCCATTGATCAAAAAGTTTATTATCATGTAAATAACGAATTAATAATCAATTATGAAAAAATGAGAATTTGGAAGGCCCCCTATAGTGCTTTTACTTCACCTAGAACCTTTATGATACCATCCTAAGAAGGCTTAAGGTGTTAGGCAAAGAATGTATCTCGAAGAAGAGTTAATCATCTATACTTACTCTTTCAAAAAAAAATATTCTTCTAATTACTATAAATATGTTTGAAACTTCCTAAAATAATTAATATAGTATAATAAATGTAATAAGTTGTTATTATTATTATGGGACAACCATTTTCCACCACCATTCCATCCTATAGAAAATGAAAACATCGCTCATGCGTATATACAACCTACCATCTTCATAGAGTGGTGTAATTAGTTTTTCATCACTAATTTACTTGTATGGTTTTAAATATGAAACTAATTAATATATATTATATTTATGAAATAATAAAGATTTTTAAAATATAATATATCATTTACCTTGTTACCCTTACACCTATTAAAAAATGATAATGTTTCTCGCGCATACATGTGGTCTAGAAACTTCATGGATGATTATAAATTTTGAATATAATGAATATATATTTTATATTTATATCATGATTTACTTTTTGAAACAATTATCAAGATGAAAGGGTTATAACTGCTAAATCAAAACATATATAAAAAATGAAGAAGTTAACACCTGAAATGATGATGATAATGAAAGATTGTTAATTAAGGGTGATAAGATGTTATAAGAAAACCATATATGGTATTACAAGTATTAATATTATTCTAGTATATAATTATAATAAATTTAAATTTATTTTACAGGAGGTCAAAATCACTTATGAAGTAAGTCGGGCCTGAGGTAAGGGGTTGCTTAACTCAATTAATTTTCATTATGTTATATTACTTCTTCAATGTTTATACTATTCCAAGATTATGTGTGTAATTACCTATGATTTTTTTATGTTATATTTCCACTTATTTTATATGTATTTATATTTTTTACACAAAATCACTTCAATGATTAATTATTATTTCAATGTCATGATATTTGTAAAGGTTTCTCATATCACTTTTTTTCTATGATACATATTCCATATTCACCACTTGTATCCTTCATATGGTGTATATACACCTATTTTATATGTAATATCATGAATCACTTTTATTTATGGTATTTAAAGTTTAATTTAAATTTATTTCTTTCATAGGGGTTATGATTGAAAAATAACCAAAGTGGTAAGAATTTATTTTAAAATCTCATACTTATTCAAGATTGTTTATGTTTAAGTTTTCATGAGGAAAATTGTAACACCCTAATATTTTTAAAAATAAAACTATGTTTTATAGTGTATAAAACACATAATGTTGATACTAAACAAACCATGAAATATTATTATATAAATATGATCATTATAACATATTCATTAAATTGGAAATTATAGATAGGATTAAATACTTTATGAAATATATATAAATGTACTACTCAATATAATTATATTGATAAATTATTAGTAAATAATCACTCATTTTTCAGTAAAGTCATTTTATTCTTCAAAAATATGTTTTCTTCATAAAAAAAGTTTGTATTACTTTTGTTGAGAAAATATTATAATTAATTTATGAAATTTTTATAAATTTTATTTATAAAAAGGTTATCATTTTTGATATCATCATATCAAAATTATTTTATGGTTAAAAAATTTATATTTTTATGAAAATTTTGATTTTTCAATGAATAATGAAAAATACAGATTTTTATTGAAAATTATATTTTATTTCAAATTATTTACAAATTAAAACTATATTTTGGATTTGATTTAAAATTTATTTAATTAATTTTGATTAAAAATAAACAAATTATATTATTTTTAATGATTTTTATACTTGAATTTGTTATAAAAATATTTTTATACTTAAAAAGGCATTTTTCTAAGAAACTATTTTTTATTGCATTTTTCATGTCAACTTTAAATAAATTTTTTTCACTTATAGAAATTGAATCATGAAAAATGGATTCCATATTTTGAATCATTAGGTATATATTTTTTAAATAGGTCCCTTTTATTTTTGGTTATTATGAATAAAAACCATAGTAAATAATTGTCAGCACAATAAGGGTAAGTCGGGTAATTAAGGAAAACATTAATATGATGAGAACTAAAAATGACTATAACGCTTGATTTTATCCTATTTTATTATTTTTGTATTTCCATGTCCATCAAAGTTTCAAAAATATGGAAAATTAGTTCCATATTTCTTTGATTTTTACCTTTATACTATTTTAAGTAATGAAAAGTCAAAAATGTCATTCTCTTTGTTTTATTATCTCTAATTTTTTTACATAGGGATAAAAAGTAGATATGTTCATTAATAAAAAGGTATAATTGAAATATAAATTATTTTTTTATAATTTTAATTTATTTATAATTTATTAGTGGTGAAATAAGGACCTTAAATTCTTACATAATGTTGACATAGTATTTATTCAATTAATAGAAAAATAAAATAAATTATTTTGAAAATATTAAAAGTAATATAATTTGAATTGATTTTATTTATTAATAGATTTTTTTTGATAAAAATAACATATTATATAGTTTTTAGAGGTTTATATTTCAATTCAATCTTTGTCTTGATGTCTTTAAAGTCAAATTAAATGAATAGTTCTAAAATGACATTAATGATATTTTATAATAAATAATATTTCATTAAATGATTTAAAATTACTAAAAATTATATCTTCATCAAATTTATAGGTATGTGGTTTAAAATATCCACCATGGTCCATTTTTGTGGAAATTTTTCTTTTACAGTAACTATATTGACCCCTAAAGAGTAAAAAGTTTGTTATCGTGGTAATTGTCAAAAAGGGTTAATGCAGGTTAAAACAAAGAGATAAGGGTAAAAATATAATATAAATTTATTAAAATTTTATTATATTATATGATTATGACCCATACTCATCCTATATTAAAATTATATTATTATTATTTTGCCTTTTTTCTATGAAAATTAATTTATATTAATATTTTAAGTAATTCCAAGAGTGTCTCTCCCCTCACTTATAAAAGGGAACCTCACCATCTCTTTTATTCACACATAAAAAGCCTTTTAGTTAGTCCAATACCTACCAAAATCCCTTAATAACATACCTACTCAATTTATATAGGTCATAGTTTTGGCATAATACCCCCCTTAGAGGGTAGAAGGTGTAAAAAAAGGATGTTATCTAAAGAAGTGGTATAATATTTAACTAAATGATTTAGTAATATTTTGTCTTCTACCTCATTAAAATATTATTAAAACATTTTCGAATAAAAAAACCAATATATTCCATATAATTTTATTGTTTATGTTAATGTAATAACCTATATCCATATACTCTTCCATAAAATGGGAAACAAACCTTTTGTTTGTGTGTACGGCGGACTACAACCTCACAAACCGATGTAATTCATTTTCCATCACCACCTGTTATAGATGGTTATAATGATATATTTAAAATATATATATTATATTAATAACATAATTAAATTTATTTTATATTATATAACATATAATTTCTTAACTCTCCATTCACTGAAAAATGATAAAGCCATTCATGTGTACGTGTGGATTACCACTCCAAGAAGTGATATTATCTATTTTTCATCTCCACATTATATGGATGATATATATATAGGTTTATTTAAAGATATAATATAATATTTATGATATAATTATCATTATATAAATATAAAATAGTACTTACCTTTTATCCATCATGGTCATTGAAAAATAGAAATGTTACTAATGTGTACGTACGACCTACCGTCTCTATGATTATAACATGGTTCATTTTTCATAACCATATTTCACGGTTTGTTTTAGAATTATAATTTATGTATAAATATGATAATTATTTCATAATTATTTTTCTTGATATTATGGAATAATTACCTCTTTGAACATACTAAACCTATAGAAATCATTTTGGACAAATGAGCTAAATATCATCAAAATGTCCGATGTGAACTTAATCGGTTAACTAATTGATTATAATATGGTAAAATAAATAATAATCTTGAAAAATGTTATCAATAAAGTAAATAATTATCATAATTTTATTATTTAGTAATATATGGAATGTAGGTGATGATTCAGACTTGAGGTAAGGGACACTTTACTTTAAAAACCTCATTTTAAATGTTTTTAAAATTTATTTTATAAATATTTTTCTTCCATGTCCATATTTTTAAAATTATTTTATGGTTGAATTTATATAAACATTAATGAATTATAATGGAAATTTTATGTATATTTTTTACTTTATTTCAAAAGTTTTCAAAAGGAATATTTTTACAAATCTTATATGGAACATTTGACTTTCTTTATAAAAGATAAAAAATGTTCTATTTTAATATATATGGTGTCAATGGTTTTTCCTGCCACTATAATTGTTATTTGATGTTTGTATTCCTTATAAAATTCCATGTTTTATTCAAAGAAAACCCTCATTCCTAATTTTTTAATTATTTTCAAAATAAGTTTTAAATGGAATGGATAATTCAATATCTGTAAATATTTCTTTATGGGAGTAATGAATATTTTTATAATTATGCATTATTTCATGTGTTATGATTATTTTATGGTTCTTGGGAATTTTTTATGATTATTAGTGATTAAATTATAAACCAAGGATTTGTGATTCCATTATAAACCTAGGTTGGGTGGTTTTGTTATAAACCAAGGCTGAGTGGTTCTGTTATAAACAAAGGATGCGTGGTTATGTTATAATCCAAGGATATGTGGGTCATTTACATCCCACCAATGCATTAGGTAATGATCATGATATAAGTTGATCTTGTAGGTTATTCCATTTGTAAGAGTGATATAAAAATGATTTACCAAGTTACATACATGATTTATTTATCCCTTCTATGGTTTTTACTGAAGTATCATGATTTCAGAAGGTAAGTTAATGAGATTATATTTAAAAGAGAGTATTTTTTAATTCTTAAGGGTTAAAATTTTAACTTTTTGAAAAAAAATTGATGATTTTTCTTGATTAAAAATAAAAATTTATAAGTTTTATTTTTTCATTAATAATTCTTAGGAAATGTTTTATGAAAATCTTTGATTAGAAAAGTTGAATTCTTGGGTAAGAAAATGTTTTTTAACCCAAAGTTTATTTTGAAATAGGAATTTTTTTATAAGTATTAATTAACTAAAATGTTTCTTTATTTTTTTATATGTCTATTACTGATCTTTTTGATCTCATCCAACATTTTAAAAAAAAATTAACTGGGTTTTAAGGATCATTAGGGATAAGGATGAGCTCAAGATAAACTTTTTGAAGATATTTAATGAAAAAAACTTGTTATATTATTAATCAATTATTGGAAAAATGGATACTAAGTATAAATTTATACTTTTTAATGTAATGTTTATTTATATAATGGTGATGGTCTAATTATATAAAACTCTAAACCTAAAAACATCCTTTAAATAAAAGAAAGTGAATTATTTTATAGAGATTAAATTTATGAATTGATTAAGGTCAGGTACTTATGGTTATTGTTAAAGGAAAGGTTTAGCTGACTTTAGATGTTAGGATATTTTCATGGGATGTTAACTTAAGTGTTATTGATACCATTATGGGTTTATAAGTTTAATGTAGATTAATATTTAAATGTCTTAGACACCACTTTTGAGGTTTTAAGTGATGTAAGTAAAGAGTATTAAGAGTGTTTTTGTATAATATATGTTAATATAACCCTAGGTTTTAGTAAGGGTTTTAGTGAAAATTTTATTTGAGGAAGAATGCCTTTACATTTTATGTACATGATTTTAAAGGTATTGAAAACCTTTAGAGTTTATATGATCTTTGATATTGAGGTGATTTTGGGTTATTACAATTTAGAGACATATATTTTATCATATAGATAACCATGGGATTGAAAATTGATTTATTGATTAAGTGATTAATGTTATTTCATAAGAATATCACTATAATTTTGGGGAATATTATATGATTAAGGTAAGAAGAATATTGTGGGATTTTATTTGAGGAGTAAAGGTTGAATTATATTTTATAATTATATATGATTTTAATGTGTCTTTATGGTGATTCATGTTATTTATGTAAATGATTAGCATAACATGGAAATAGTATAATTAGAGAACATACATTTTAGGTATGAGACTTTAACAGTGATTAATGTTATTTAGAGATAAATGTTAAATTTATCTTGGAATAATATGTAATAAAATAGTAATAATTTCTGGGTTTTGAACTTTGTTGGGAATATTTTTAAGAATTTTGAGTTTAGTTATTTATCAAATGATCTAAGCTGTACTTTGGGTGTTATTTTGAGGCTTTATAGATTAATGTTATATTTATTCATATAAAGGTTTACTCTTTTGGGAAATTATCTTACCTTGTTCTAACCATTTTCTGTTTTCATTAATGTCTAAATATAGGAAGAATATCTGTTTATACTTTTTTGAATTATGTGATCCATTAGAAGTTTATTTTAGTGCTTTGTACATTAAAAACTCATCTTTAATATTCAACATTTGGAGAAAAAGATAACATTGTGGTGTAAATTGATTAAAGGATGAAATGTTAATTTTAAAATAAGTATATTTATTTATATTATCATTTGAGATGGTAAATTAATTTCTAAGCCCAAGGAAAATTATCTTGAAACAAAAATGTAATCCTATTATATTCATTCCCCATTAATCAATGGTATTTTTCACACCTCATTAATATATAGTCATTAACTTTCTCTTGATCATTCAATTTATTATGATCAATAATATATATCAATATATATCATTATTTTGACATTATTTTGATCCTATTTTACATATTTTCACTTCCCACTAATGTTATCCTATTTGGAATCCTAGTTATGTGTTATTCTACACGACCTTAATATTTCATTTTCACTATTTTCAAGAGGAATTATTATCAACCCTTTTTATGATGTGGGATTTCAATAAAGGTATTTTCATATGTAAATCCATTAATTATAAAGATCAAGTTAAAATTGAGAGGTTGAAATTTATTAAAGGGTGGGATAATGTAACACCCTGATATTTTTAAAAATAAATCTATGCATGATATCATATATGATATGCAATTCCAATCATAAACGAACCATAAAATATTATTATTTAAATAAAATTGTCAAAACCTAGACATTAAGTCAAATGGCATGAATATGATTAAATAATTTTTGAAATATATATATAAATTTCCTACTTTATGTAAATGTATTGATAAATTCTTAGTAAATATTCACTAAATTTTTTGTAAATTCATTTTATTCTTCAAAAATATGTTTTTTCAAAAATGGTTTTTATTGCTTTTTGGTGAAAAAATATTATAATTAATTTTTGAAACTTTTAGAAAATTTATTTGATAAAAAGGATATAATTTTTCAAATTATAATATCAAAATTCAATTATGGTAAATTTTTTGAGATTTTTCAAAAAAGATTGGTTTTTCAATGAATAGTGAAAATACTAATTTTTGTTGAAAATTTTATTTTCTTTTAAAGTATTTACAAAGTAAAATTATATTTTGGATTAATTTCAAGATCTAATCAATTAATTTTGATTAAAAGTAATCTAATTATAGTCTTTTTAATAAATTCTATACTTTAATTTGGTATAACAAACATTTTTATACTTAAAAAGGCATTTTTCTAAAAAAACTGTTTTTTATTGCATTTTTCATTTTAATATTTAATTAATGTATTCCAATTATATAAATTGAACCATGAAAAATTTATTCCATATTTTAATTAGGTGGTCCAAATTTCTTAAATAGGCCCCTTTTATTTTTTTATCATTATGAATAGTAACCATAGTAAATAATTGTAACCATGGTAAGGGTAAATCGGGATGTTAAGGTTAAAAATAATATGATGGGGACTAAAAATGACCATAACACTTGAAATTATACTATTAGATGATTGAATTTTATCCATTTCCATACAAGTTTTGAAAATATGGAAACTTGGTTCCATATTTCTTTGATTTTGAACATTAAATTATTTTATATAATGAAAAGTCAAAAATGTCATTCGCTTGGTTTTATTATCTATAAAAAAATTTACGTGGGGATAAAAAAAGTCTATGTTCAGTTATAAAAGGTTTATTTGAATGATAAATTATTTTTTTATCATGATAATTTATTTTCAGTTTTTTAGTGATGAAATAATTACCATAAATTCTTATGCAACATAAACACAGTATTTATTCAATTAATAGAAAAATAAAACAAATATTTTTGAAAATTTTAAAATTAGGATAAATTGAATTAATTATTATGTAACCTGAATTTTTTAGATAAAAATAACATATTATAAAGGTTTTGAATGTTTATATTTAAATTACATTTTTTTTGAAGTCTTAAAAGTAAAATTAAATGAACAGTTCCAAAAATGATATTAATGATATTTTATAAAAGATAATACTTTATTAAATGATTTAAAATTTCCATGAATAATATATTTTACTATGTTATTGGGTTATGGTTTAAAACTTTAAACATGTTCTATTTATGTTCCAATTTTCCTTTTATAGTAAATATATTGACTCCTAAAGAGTAAAAACTTTGTTATTGTTGTAATTGTCAAAAATGGTTAACAGTGGTTAAAACAAAGAGATAATGGTAAAAACCTAATCTAAACTTGTTCAAAAAATTGAATGATATTATTTTGATATATTCTCATCCTATCATTTTGGAGCCTTTTATCTATGAAAATTAATTTATATTAATATTTTAAGAAATTCAAAGATTGTCCCACCCTTCACTTATAAAAGGGAACCTCCCATACTTTTTTATTCACACTTAAAAATCCTTATAGATCATCCAATTAATAAAAAATACCTTTCCAATATACCTAATCATGTTTTGGAGGTATTAGTTTTTTCATAATACTAACCTTAGAGGGTTTAAGGTGTAAAGAAAATGAAGTTGTCTCAAGAAGTGGTATAGTCTTTAACCGAATGTTTTAGTATTATTTATTCTTATACCTCCTCAAATATTATTAAAATATGATGAAATAATAACACCTGTATCATCCATATATTTATATTTTATTATGTTAATTAAATAAACTATATCCATCTCCTCTTTTATCAATTGGGAAATGAAATTGTCGTTCGTGTGTATGGGAGACTGTCGCCTCGCGAACTGGTATAATTTATTTTCCATCACCACCTCTTATGGATGGTTATAATGATGGATTTAAAGTTTATATATTATATCAATAACATAAATAAAATTATTTAATTATAATATATCACCCACTTTATTATGTTTCCATTCATTAAAAAATGATAATGTTGTCCGTGTGTGTATGTGGACTACCACCTCCATGAAGCGACGTGATTAATTTTTCATATGAAAATCATATAGATGATATATATAAATTTATTTAAAGATATAATATTGTATTTATGATATAATTATCATTATATAAAGATAAAATAATAATTACCTTCTTTCCATCATGATCTTTTTAAAATGGAAAAATTACTCATGCGTACATATGAGCTATTGTCTCCATGATTGCAACATAGTTCATTTTCTATAACCATATTTCATGGTTAGTTTTAAAAATATAATTTATGTATAAAATTATAATTATATCTTGATTATTATTTTTTAGATGATATAATAATGACCTCTTTGACCATAATAAACCTTTGGAAGTCATTTTGGACAAATGAGACGAATATCGCCAAAGCGTCTCACATAAACTTAATCGATTAAGTAATTGATTATAACATTGGTAAAATGAATAATAAACTTTAAAATAGTTCTTAAGAAATTAAATAATTAAAATAATTTAATTATTAAAGAATATAAGTAATGTATGTGATGAGTCACACTCGAGGTAAGGGGCACTTTACTTTAAAAAAACTTGTTTTAAATGTTTTCAAGATTTATTTTCTAAATATTTTTATTCCATGACTGTATTATTAAAAATATTTTATAGATGAATTTATATGGACATTAATGAATTATAAAGTACATTTTATGTCTATTTTTAATTTATTTCAAAGGTTTTCAAAAGGAATATTTTTATGCATTTTACACATAACGTTTTTAATTTCATTATAAAAGACAAAAAGAATGTTCTATTTTAACATATACGATGTAAAAAGTTTTTACAAACATTGTAATCATCATTTAATGTTTTTATTCCTTATAATATTACATATTTTCTTCAAAGAAAAACCCACCTACCCTATGTTCTGATTATTTTCAAAAAAAGGTTTTAAATGGAATAGATATTTCAATATCCAAAAATGTTTCTTTATGGGAGTAAGGAATGTTTCTATAATTATAAAAGCTTTCATGTGTTATGATTATGTTATGGTTCCTGGGAATTATTTATTATGATATGCGGTTCAGTTATAAACCATGTATTGTTGGTTCCTTTATATTCCATGGATCTTTGGTTCCATTATAAACCATGTATGGGTGGTTCCATTATAAACCAAGTATGGGTCGTTACATTATAAACCAAGGATGGGTGGGTCTGTAATAAACCTCTAGTGCATTGGGTAATGATCATGATGAAATTTTAAACTATAGTTTATTCCATTTTTAAGAGTGATATAAAAATTATGTCCTAAGTTATATAAATGATTTATTTATCCTTACTATGGTTTTTATAGAAATATCATGATTCCACAAGGAAAGTTAATGAGCCTATGTTTAAAGGAAAGTATTTTTATACTTATTAAGGGTAAAAATTATAACTTTGTAAAAACAATCATGGGTTTTTTTTTGTTTAAAAAGAAATTTTTTTGAGTTTTATTTTGAATTTAAAATTTATTATGAAATGTTTTATGAAAAAATTTGGGTAGAGAAGTTGATTTCTAGGGTAAGAAAATGTTTATTTTGAACCCAAAGTTTGTTTTTTAAATATGCCAAATTTTTATAAGTAATTATGAACTAATAGGTTTCTTTATTTATTTTTATGTCCTTTAATAATATTTTTGTGATCGTTCTACATTTTAAAAACTTTTCACTAGGTTTTAAGTATTAGTAGGGAAAAGGATGAAAAAAAGTTGAAAATTTTGAATATATTTCATGAAAAAAAGTTTTTATATCATAAAAGTTTTGTTTTGTGGGAAAAATAGATACTAAGTTGAAGTTTAAATATTTTTTATTTAAATTTTTTTATGTAAGGGTGATGTGCTAATTCTCTAAAACACTAAACCTAATAAGATCCTCAAAATAAAATAAAGTGAATTATCTTTTAAATATTAAATTTATTAAATAATTAAGGAAGGGTCCTTATAAAAATTATATATTCTTTATATCTTAAAACCTTATATTTTATTCTCCTATGGTTATTTATTTAAATTACAAGTTTTCCTTTAATTTTACTCTCTCTAAGTACTAAAATTTTTGAAAGAGTTTTTTTAATGAAATCTGACTTTATTTTTCTATTCGGTTGGGAATATTTTTATTCCATATCTTTATTTTCTATAAAATTATTTCAATAATGTTTTTATTATTCTCAAATGGTTTATTAAATTCATTTTTACCTATGTTTTAATTTGTTTATAATGGTTTAAATAGAATATTCTCTTCATTTTCCAAATGAGGAACTTTTTACTAAAGGAGTAAATAAAATCTTTGTTTTAACCCTTATCACACAAAAAGATTTTCCAACCATCATGAATAATATTTTCCTTGAACTATCCTTTACATGATCCCATGGTTATTTTAAAAGAAAATATTTTTCCAAATATTCTATAATTTTTTAGACTTTAAATAAGTGATTTCAAAATAAAAAGGTTATTATACTCAATAAATGTTATGGTGATATTTTAAAATTATATTCATTTATGTAAATATCCTTTTATGAATATTATATTTTATTAGCAATATTATCTAATGATACTATCTAGAATATTACTTTGTATGGATTATGATAATGTTGTTTTATTTTTTACTAGGGAAAATATTAACATTTTTTATAATAGTTTTTCAATACAAATGTTTGTGTTGATTATGTATTGAATTGTTATTAATTTATTTAATATTATGAATGAATTATACTTAGTATATGATTGTTGGGGCCTATTATATCCCATTGATTCATCAGTAAGACTCATGAGACAAAGTATCATGGTTATTTGGTGTATGTCATACTTATTTATGTATGGTGTCTTATTACGAATCCTTGATGGTCAGATTATGATGTTCGATATATGAATTATATCATTAAAAAACTTGTTATTATAATTCATGTGATTATTTATGTTGTCATGTAATCCATGGATATATTATTATTTTATGATATTAGTTACATGGAATATTTGATTATTATTTATCTCTTTCATACTATTCGTGATTTATTTATTCTATGATAGATTATTTTGTATGCTTTCCCTTATTGAGCATCTGAGCTCACCCTTTATTATGTTTTCCTTTCCCTAGGATACCAAGAAGGGATCTATGAATGATTCTAGGGATATTATATAATAAATAATAATTCTCTCAATAGAATTTTAAGTTTTATTTCTTGTTTTCAAATGTAATGTGAGAATCATGTATGTATCTAGTTTTATAATATTGGTAAACTATTCGATGCTTTGGGATTTTATCACTTGTATTTTGTAAAAATATAGTATGATAACCACTGGCTATGGGTTACTGGAGTATGGTTGTTATAGTTGTTATCAAAGTAAGTTTAGTAGTACCCATATGAACTAGATTTAGGAAAACATGGATTAGAGAACATAACCATGTGGCACAAATACAAGGTATAAGTCGATGAAGAACAAATAAAAGGTATTATAACATAACCTTGTTCCATAACCTTAGATTCTAGGCATAATTCTAAGTATAGGGTAATATCTTGAAGCTTTGGTAAATTAGAGATCATGTGTATTTCCTAGAAAATACAACTCTGTCTGGATATTAGAAAGTCGATGAGGTTGTGGCACAAATTAACCTAGGGTAACAACAATGAAATGGGTGTATTAGGTAATAACTCGATCATCATTGGTTCACAATGAGTGGGACTAAGACTGCACACATAGATAGATATTCCCAAGGGATATTCTTGGGTTAATTCAAAATTTCTTTATAAACCATTGTGATGAATGGGAGGATAGAACCAATAAAAACCTATGATATTACATAGTAACATAGGATGATCCTAAAGTTTCATGGGTTGATAATTCTAAGGTTTATTATAAGTTTAAATGTATAGATACCCTTTTTTAAGTTTTATGTGATGGGTTTTAATATTATTAAGAATATTTTCATAGATATTTATGGGATACCCTTTGGTTTTATGTGATGGGTTTTATGTGATGGGAATAAAACACTTTGGGTTTTATATTATGGGTTTAAATAACCCTTTGGGGTTTTAAGGATATTCTAGTGAAAATTTTATTTTAGGAATAATGATTTTATATTTTATAGAAATAAGTTGAAAGGTATTGATAACCTTTAGATTTAATACGAACTTTTATGTTAATTTGGTTAATTAGGATAAAAGGGTTATTAAAATTTGGGAATATATGTTCTATCATATAGATAACCATGGGAATAAAAGGGTGATTTAGAACCTAAGTGATTCATGTTATTTTTTAATAAGTTCACTATATTGGGAACATTATATGATTAAGGTAAATGGAAATATTTTTTGATAAAATGGGATTTTATTTTAATAATAATGATGAAGTTATATTTTGGGAGAATAAATGATTTTATTGTGGGTTTATGTTGACTTAGGTTATTTATGGGATAGACTGTCATGTTTTGGAGATTAAATGATATTTTAAGGACTCATATATTAATAAACCCCTAATTATATGATTTATAGAAAGGGTTTCACTTTATAACATTCCCATGATCTTTTAGGTTTAGAGTTTTATAGAATTAGAACATCACAAATAAATAACAAATGAATATATTAAAATTGGACACTTCCACTCAGTATCTATTTTTCCTATAATATAAAACTTTTAAAATTAACCATTTTTTCTTTTCATAACAAATATTTATAAATTTTTACTTGATTTCTTATTTGTTCCTACTCATCCTTAAATCCTTAAAAACATTTGAAAATGTTGGATGAAAAAAACTCAACAAGTGATATAAATGAAATAAAACCATCATTCCAGTAAAAAACATGAAAACTCATTAAATGTTTACCTTTTTCACATTATTCTTTAAGCGAATAAAATAAATCATATCTATATGAAAAAACAATTCTAACTCAAATAAAGACCTTTAGAAACCCATATAAATTAATATAAAACCATTATAGTAATCTTATAGAATCATATTCATAACCTATGTTAACTTATGTCAAAAATAACTGGAGTCTAGTTGAATTCATAGGAGAAACCTCCCTAGTTAAGTTCCCCATTTTTTCCTTTTAAAACAAGTAACATTAACCAATGCATTAGAGAGCTATATTGGGCTTACCCAACATATAAGGTATATCATCCTCACCCATCATATAAGTTGTATCAGGATCACTGATCATAATATAGTATGATCAAGTACCATATCAGGAATAAAACATTTTTAAACTTTCACGTTTTCATCAAAAATCACTTGAGAACAAATTTTAACATATATGCAAAAGAATTTTCAGATATCAAAATATACTTCATCTAAAAACCATTTTTTGAAAAAAAGAATTACCTAGAATAAGGGAAGAAATGTTTTTCTTTGAATAAAAAATGGAATCATTTAAATAAATATAAACAATGGTTTTAGTGGTGTGAAAATCTGTTGATTCCATATACGTTAAAATAGAATATTCCTTTTTGTCTTTTGTAATGAAAGTCAAAAAGTTCTGTATAAAATATGTAAATAACTTAATTTTAAAAAAAAATTAAATAAATTCAAAGGATACATAAAATTTCCTTTATAATTAATTTATTTTCATTTAAATACATACATTAAATAATTTTAAGAATATGAATGTGTAGGAAGAACATTTAGAAAATAAAACATTTAAAATGAGGTTTTGAGATAAAGTATCCCTTACCTCGAGTCTAAATTGTCTTGTATGTTATTTATACTCCTGAATAATAAACTAATGCTAATTATTTAATTTAATATGAATATTTTTCATTTTTATTATTACTTTTAATTCACTTATTACATGTTATACTTTATTACTTAATCGATTAAGTTTACATTATACGTTTTGGGTACATTTTCCTTATGCATCCAAAATGGATTCAGTGGGTTGAATATGTTTAAATGTATCATGATTATACCATATAAAAATTATTAATAATGATATAATTAATATTTTTATACATTAATTATACTTTTAGAACCAAACATATAAGGTGGTTATGAAAAATTAATTATGTTACATCAAGGAGACGGTAGTCTGTACGTACACAAGAGTAACGTTTCCATTTTTCAATGAACATTTGAGAAATAAGGTAAGTATTATTTTAAATTTAAATAATTATAATTATATCATAAATAAAATATTCCTTCTTTCAAATCACACATATATATCATCTATGTGAGGTGGTGATGAAAAATAAAATACATTGTCTCGCGTAGCGGTAGTCTGCACATACGCACAAGTGATGTTTTAACTTTTCATTGGATGGTAAAGAAAGAAGTAGGACATTTTATTTACCATTTAATAATTAAATTTATATCATATATATCATTTCATTTCATTTCAATCCATCATTATGACCATCCATAATGGGTGGTGATGGGAAAATAATTACATCGCTTTGTGAGGTGGTTGTTCGTCATACACACAAATGATGTTTTCATTTTCCATTAGATGGTTAAGGAAGATGAAAAAGGGTTATACCATAGACATAATAAAATTTCATTATATTTTATATAATTATGTTTCTATATCTAAATGTTTTTTATAGGTTTGAAATGTGCATAGGAAGAAATAAAACAAAGGAGTTTGGTTGAGACTTATACTTTTTCTTCGGACAACCACTCTTGGTTTACACCTTCATCCTTTTAAGGTGGTATTTTTTTCAAAAAAAATACTCTAAGATGTGGGGATAAAGTAGAGTAATAGATATTTGTAGTTATTGGTTGATATAATAGTATCTTTAAGTGTGTAAAGGTGAGGATAGGGGTGTCCATTTATAAGTGAGGGAGAGGACACACATGGAATTTTTCAAATGATTTAAATATTATTATGTACTTTTCATGGAAAAGTGTCCCATATAAAAATAAATTTATATAATAATGTTATAAGGGTAAAAATAAATTCATAAAATAAGAATTAAGAAGAAATTTGGTGACCTTATCACATAGTTTTAACCTAGTTTAACACGATTTACCCTTTTACTGTAGTGACACAATTTTTAACGAAGTTATTTTCCATAATGACCAAAAATGAAATTGAACTCATTAATAAATTTGGAACTATTTATTAAAAAAATTGAATCCATTTTTCAAGATTAAATATCTTTAAATATAATAAGTTTATTTAATATAAAAAATTAAAATGTAATGAAAAACAGTTTTCTGGAAAATGTTTTTCAAAGTATAAAAGTGATTTTATACCAAGATCAAGTATAGTGTTGATCCAAAAGTAATAAATTGAATTAATCTAAAAAAATAAACTAATTAAATTTAAACCCAATCCAAATCAAAATTTTTCTTTGAAAATAATATAAAATAAAATACACTTATCTTTAAAAATCGTAATTTTCTACTATTCACCCAAAAATAAACTTTATCAAAAAATTCCCAAAAAATCACCCTAAACTAATTTCAACATATTTAATTAAAAAATAGTATATTTTTTTATAAAATTAAATTTATAAATTAATCTTTTAAAATAAACCATATAATACATGAAAACCCAATTTAGCTAGAATATAGTTATTTCCTTTAGATTGAAAAAATAACTAATATTTTTATAATAAATATGACTCTATAAAATCAAATTCATGAATATTAATAAGGCATGAGAAATAATTATTATTAATATTACTTAGGTTTTCACATTATACCTTCTTTTTTAAATTGTATCCTTTAAATTTTATTCATTACTAAAATAAGTGGGGATATTTTTCCTTCATAACATTTTATAGTTCCTATGTTTATTAATTAATAATATGGTTTTTCCTCAAAATATTAACCTGATAAATCACTTTATTCCACAATAACTTATCTATATGGTCAATAAATTTAATTGGTTATTCCTTATACTAAAGGTTCTCTTTCAACTATATTATTTAAGGGTTCAAGTCATGAGATTAATTTGGAACATATTTCCTCAACAATAAAACATGAAACAAATTATATACCTAAGATAAACTCATAGGAAAGGCCACTTAGTAAGTAATTGATCCAAATTTATCCTATATTTCATATGGTCCAACAAACTGTGGACTTAACCTTCACTTTTTACTAAAATTCATGACACTCTTCCAATGATATACTTTAAGAAAAATTGGATCTCCCACCTCAAATGAAATATATTTACTTTGGTTGTCTACATAAATTTTCTACTTGGTCTAAGTTTCTCTCATGTGATGCTAAATCATCATCACCATCTTAACCATATCTTTGATTAACTCTGGTCCCAACTTCTTCCTTTCACCAATATTGTCCCAAAAATTGGGATTTCGACACCACTTTCTATAAAATTAATCAAAAGGTGCCATATGTATACTATGATGAAAAATATTATTATAAGAAAATTTAATTAATATAGATATTGATCCCAAATTCCTTGGTAGTCCAATGAATATGATCAAAGAATATCTTTCAAAGTCTGAATCATCCACTCTGAATGTCCATCAGACTGTGGATGAAAATCTATACTTAAATTTAATTTAGTATCCATAAACTTCTAAAGGCTTTTCCATAAATTTGAGGTTAACATAGGAATACATTCAGATATAATGCAATGGGGGACTCAATGATATCTGATTATCTCTTTAACATAAATTATAGAAATCTTATCCAAATACATACTATCTAGAATAGGAAGAAAATGTATAAATTTATTCAATCAATCCAAAATAGCGCAAATCACATTATTAACTCAAGATGTATTTGGTAATTCAACCATGAAATCCATGGATATATTCTCTCATTTCCACTCTAATGCTAGAAAAGGTTTAAGTATCACCATTAATTATTGTTGTTCTGATTTAACTTATTGAAAATTCAAACATCTCATGGTAAATTCAGTAATAATTCTTTTCATTCCATACCACCAAAAATGTTCTTGAAGGTATATATACATCTTAGTACTACTGAGAAGAATGGAAAATGGAGAGTTGTGAGCTTCACTCAACAATTCCTTTTTCAACTAGGATATATCTAGCACCCATAATATTTTTCCAAATCTTAAAAAAAAATCTTATCAATGTTAAAATCATGAAACTTACCCTTCTTAACCAATTTTACTTTTTTATAAAAAACATGGTCTTCCTTCTAATCTTTCTTAATCTCATATATTAATGATGACTTCATTGAAACTAAAAAAATAGAGGTAGTTTCTACATACATAATTACTAGGCCAACATTAGTAAAATAACAAACCAAAGGATCATGTTCTAAAAATAGAATAGTTGATGATGCAATATCTTTCCCACTCAAAGTATATAATACTCTATTTTCATTTCATGAAAGGTAGTGAACCAAGAAATTATAATCCTTTATAAGTTAAATCTATATTCTTGGCTTCGTGTTCAAATCATTTTTAGTGAATATATACATAAAAGTTTTATGATTATTATATATTTCACATTTTACACCATATATATTATGTATCCATATTTTTAAATTAAAAACCATGGTATCTAGTTTAAGATCATATATTGGATAATTTAGATCAAGTGGTTTCAATTATTTTGAAGAATAAGAAATTATGAGATCATTTTGCATAAAAAACAACCAAGTTCCTTTAAATAAGCATTTTTTTATATAAAAAACTCACCATTTCTGAATAGAAGGTCCAAAACTGAAGAATTAACCAATATTGTTTTCAATTCCTAGAAAAACTCATCACACTCTTTCATCAAGATGAATTTTACTTCTTTTTTTGTAAAAATAGTTAGTTTTATAGATAATCAAGAAAATTTTTCAAGAAAGTGCATGTAGTATCCTTCTAATCCAAGAAAACTATGAATCTATATTAATTGTGTAGGTTTTTCCATTATTTAACCACTTTAGTTTTAATAGGGTCAACAGTGATGTTATCTTTAGAAACAATGTTCACAAGGAATGAAATATATTGCAACCAAAATTCATATTTACTAAATTTCCCATATAAATTATTTTATTTCAATTTTTATAAAATAATCCTTAGGTTTATTCCATAATCCTCATGAATTTTAGAATATACCAAAATATCATCAATAAAAACAACCACAAACTTATCCAAATATTCATATAAAACTCTAATTATAGTATCTATAAATATTGTAGTGCATTAGATAACCCAAAGGGAATAACTAAAAAATCATAATGTCCATATCTAGTCTGAAATATCATCTTTAGAATATATTCCTCATTCACCTTCAATGGATGTTACCCTATCCTGAGATCAATATTCAAAAAATTTCACGCTCCTTGGAGTTAGTCAAAAAAAATCATCAATATGAGGCAAAGGATACTTGTTATTAACAGTGATGTTAATCAAGTCTCTATAATCAATAAAAATACTCATTGGACCATATTTAATTTAAATAAAATAAAATATAAGCACCCCACGGTGAAGTGATAGGATGAATTAAACCTTTATTGATAAAATCTTGCAACTACTTTTTCAATTCCAAATGTTCTACCTAAGACATTCGATATGGATGTTTATAAATTGGCCTAGCATCAAGAACGAAGTCAATAGTAAATTCAACCTCTCGATTGGGAATAATACCAGGTAAATCATGATGAAATACATCCATATATTCATTTACAATTGGAACATCTCTAATATGAACATTTTCCTTCTTTTTAATAACATGATTTATGTAAATTTCACTGTAACATTTTATCAGTTTTCTAACTTCTTGAAAAGTTATCAAAGGCATGAATTCATTTTTATACACTAACTAGAATTCATTTTGAAAAAAAAAATCTTAATCTCTTCAATATCTCTTAGCGTGATAAATTTAAAGCCAATCCATACCAAGAATAACATCAAATTCTACAATATTTAAGACAACAAAATTTTCAAGAAAAACATTTCCATGAATATTAATGGTAATATTCGTATAGATTCTTGTCACATTAATTCTATCACAATATATTTTTATAAAAATTTATGAACCCATTTCTTGAGGTGAAATTTATAATTTGATAGAAAATTTCTTAGAAATAAAATAATTTGTAGAACCCAAATCAAAAAATTCATTTTCATAATCTGAATATATAAGTAATGTAACTGAAATAAAATCATTCAATGGCCTAGAATTCATTGATGTATTCATAAAATATTTTTATGCACTCTTCTATTTTCGATCCTAATGATTTCTACCTTGGTTGACTAACTTTATATATACATTAGCATAATGTGCCAATTCATTACAACTAAAACATCTCACCATTGGCTGGCTATCTATCTTCCTATTCATGTTTAGTAATGAATCTTTTCCTTATAGTTCCAATCCATATAACCAAACTTAACACACTAGTAACATTTCCCAGATCTGGTTAAACATTACTTAAAATGTATCTTTCCACACTTGGAACAATTGGGGGGATTACCATTGTATTTATTTACTTATTGGATTGACATTGTTTATAACATCGATGGCTTCTTCCCTTTCATTTCATGTGATGGATAATGATAAAAAAAATCTATTTTTTACTTCCTTATCATAATGAAAAATTTTATCATAAATTTTAAATTCATGAGAATGAAAATCTATTTAATATCTTGGATTCAACAATGAGTAAAATTAATTAATTTTACTATAAAGATCCCAAATATAATTTGGTGAAAACCTAGACAATTGGGTAAAATTTACTTCATATGTGGCAACTAACTCATCCTCCTTTTAATTTAATCCCAAGAATTGTTTTTTTATCATGATTCAAGTTGCCTTGGGGAAATATTTCCCTAGAAAACGATTATTAAATTCAATCCATTACCTTTCCTAGAGCTATTCTATTTCCTTGGTATTCTTAACCATTGGCCATCATTGATCAACTTTCCTTTCAAAATGATAAATGGTAATATTTTACTTTTAATGTTATGAACGTCCCATGGATTCAAATATCTTTTCTAGAACATTGATCCATCCTTCAACTATCACTATATATAAGGTTTCACAGAAATATAGAGGGTATTGTTTTATAAAATTCCCTATCACAAACATATTCCTCTATGGTAAATCTAGTTTATCTCTAACATGGATTACTCCACCATTTATATCCTTCAACAACTAATCCATCACAGTAAAAAAAATGTTCAATTCTAATTTCAACCATTCGGGATATTAATTTGGAAGGATATTGTCCTCTTGATACCTTCCTAAATCAGCTTCCCTATTTCCCTTATGAAAATCCATTTGGAATAGATATATATTTGATAAAGAAACATGGTAACCTTTAAATGATATATCATCTCAACAAAACCATAAATTATAATCTTTTAAGGGGTTTATTTTATTATCTAACCTCTAAAATTATTTAAACCATGCTTTGATTCCAATTATAAGGACACTTATCTTAATCAACCCCTAATTACATGATTTATAACAAGGGTTTCACTTTCTTACATTCTCATGATCTTTTAGGTTTATAATTTTAGATAATTAAATCTTCATAAATATATAACAAACTCATATATTACAAGTGGATACTTCTACTCAGTGTCTATTTTTACCACAATATAAAACATTTAAAATGAAACATGTTTTCTTTTCATAAAAAATTTTCATGACTTTTAACTTGATTTATTATTTGTTCCTACTCATCCTTAAATCCCGTAAAATACATTTGAAAACATGGAATGAGGAAAAAAGCTCAATTAGGGATATAAAGGAAATAAAACTATTAGTCCAGTAAAACACATAAAAACCCATGAAATTTTTACTTTTTTCACAATATTCATTAAACGTATAAAATAAATTATATCCATGTGGAAAAAAATATATCTCAAATAAAAAATTTAGATACCCAAATTAGTAAATATAAAATCCTTTTAGAAATTATAGATAATCATACTCATAACTCATGTTAACTCATATCATAAATAACTAGAGACCAATTAAATCCATAGGAGAAACCTCCCCAGTTAACTCCATCCTTATTACCTTAAAAGACAAGGAACATTACCCAATGCATCAGAGAGATATATCAGGCTCACCCACCAAATAAAATGTATCAGGATCATCAGTCATATAATTTTTATTGAGTTCACTCATCATCATCTATAATTATCAAGTACCATATCATGAATAAAATTGTGACATACCAGACCCAGATTCCACTCAAAGGTACCCATATCCTGGTGGGAAACATGGACTCAAGTGAATCTCCCCAAACTCTAGAGGATGTCGACTAGTAGGTAGGTCGTCAGGTGTGTATGTGGGGAGACTATTCCCTCATTACCAAAGTGTATCATAGAGTATAATTAATAAAAAAGAAGGTATATAGTGTAATCATTATAAATAATTAGATGAAATAGAAGAAGAAGACTTATATAAATATACAAAAGTTGGTGATGTCATATTTCATGTATCTAGAAAGATAAGAAACACAGATACACAATAGTAGGCAATACAAGCTATAAAAAAGTTGCAAAAGGGGAATCCAAAAACTATCCCCCAACATCCCGAGCTCTAGTTCTGTCATCTACTACCAACTCCATCCTAAGAAATAAAGTGTTTGAATCCAGATTCTTCCCTTTGTCAACACCTTCATACGTGCAGTCTACCTGGGTTCCAATGGAATCTCAGATAGGGTCTGAGATAAACCACAATAAGCCACCACCACCAACATATATAACATCCAATATGTGTAGTATAAACTAAAACAATGTTCAAACATGAATATATAAAAGTAAAGCAGTATAGTAACATGAAGACCCAAGTACCTACTTCATCCCTCGAATGGTGTCTAAAAATGTAACCAGTTCATTAATTAATTAAGTTCTAGTTTATACATATAAATATAATTTCCATGAGGCATAGCCATCACTGACATGATACTAGTGATGGATCCAAGATATAGCAAGGCATCCTAATGTTATTTATAATTAAAAGGTTCCAAGGTGGTAACCAAGGAAACCTAGACCTCAAGGGTCACCAAATCATTTGTAATTGTATCTTAGCTATAGGGGTAAGAGTGTAATACAAGGAGCATCATCCAAGTCATTCCACAATAGTGAATCTAACTGATTCCAAGGAATACATCTAAGGTAAAATAGGATAAGTGATGTCTAGACCCAAGGATGTAACCAAGGCATATCATTTCTGTAGAATCCATGTTGGGTCCAAGGAGTTTTTTCAAATCATCCTATAATACTAAAAGAGGTATCCTATGGTTTCATACCGAGCATCCACTTATTTGAAAAATATCAGGTTCCAAGGTGGGTATCACCCTTGGCAACCTGCATCTCTAAATCAGAATGGAATCCATGAGCACTCAAGGTATTACCTTAGGAATATAAAAGTTAACATAAGTCTAACCACTCCTATAATTATTTCATGGTCCATATACAAGTAGGCACCTAAAAATTTATTCTTTTATTTAATTAATCCATGTAATGGTCATACCATTTAAAGAGTTCGTTTGGTCCATGCCTTTCCTTTCATTAGTGTGATAAGGATAAGGGGGAATGCAACCATTTCATTTCATATAATTTATAATAATTTCATTAGGTTCATTCTAATACCTTCCATCACAAGTGGCAAGGGGTCCCACATACATGCAACCAACATTTCATTTACATTTAATAAGTCCAGGTCATATACTTAGTATACTTTCCAATTACATTTAAGGTTGGTTAATCAATTTGAATAACTTGCCTTAGGTGGTTCAAGTGGAAATAAACATGGTACAATCCATTCATCAATTCACATTTCAATAGTCATTTAATAAGGGAGGATTACCATTAGCAGGGTCAAGCTAAGGTACACCCGAATAGTGGTGCAGACACACACACCAAACACTAAAAGCCGAATATGGAAAATCACCCAACATGGGGTGGTCGGAATTGTGGATTTAACCACAAATGATGATTAACATATATGGAATGTGTCTTAAAACACTATTCTAATGTCTACAATCAAGACATGTTAATTAAATAGATGATTCCCAATGAAATCAACATGCACACATGGAAATTTATAAAATGAATAATCTTGAGGAATGATTTATAGACCACCTACCTCGTACTCATCGATAGGAAGAATAATGAAAAATGATTAAAAAAGAATTAAAAACATACCAGTGTGGATCCAACAAGGAAGATGTAGCTTTAATCAGACTCCAGACAGATACTCATGATCAAATCCTAGATTAGGCTTAAAACGGGCCTCAAAAGAGGATAAATGGGAGGGGTTTTCCACTATAGATAAATAATATGATATGGGTGAGTTTTAAAATATAATTTAATGTAAAAAATGTAAAATCACCCAAAAATAGCCTCTGCACAGTTTGGCCGTACCATTTTCCAAATTGCGTGCCAACTGTGCATGATCTACTCTAGGAAGGGGGTAATTTCATGGTTAGGCCATGTGATTAGGGAAACCATGCACCAACTATGTGAATCACCTTTGTAATTTGTCTGCAATTTTTTACATAGTCATGCAGCCCAAATCACATGTTTAGGGAAAACTATGTGCCCCATATCACCCCACTATCTAGCCTCACACAGTTAAAACTAACTATGTGTCTTTCCTCACATAGTTTCCTCTAGCCATGTGATAGGTAATTTTCTCCAAAAAAAAGTAGGATTTCTTGCTCCAAACAAGCCTCAGACAACCCTGAGACCTTTGGAAACTCACTAGGAATCCACATTAGGTATATAAAAGAGAATTAGACCAAAATTTAAAGGATCCATACCTGGGTAAAAATTAGGGTTCTTACAGTCTTCCCCCCTTAAAGGAACTCATCCCTAAGTTCACCTTCCAATGGTAGTGAAACACTATCTGAGAATAAATCTAGCCACTGGGCACGTACATTGACCTCCTGCTCACAAGTCTCATCTTGTTCACAGATGTGATACTATAGCACTCCTACTATAAGGACAGACCGGACTCAAAGATCCTTCATGCTCCAGTAAATGATATGTATAGGATACTCCTCAATGGTGGTATCTACATCTAACTCAACTTCCTCAGGTTAAAAAGTATGAGATAGGTTTCCATGATACCGACAAAGATGTGAAACATGGAAGACATCGTTCATGGTATATTACTTATGAGGTAGTAACAACCGATAATATATCAACTAGACTCTCTCCAAAATATAAAACAGCCTGAAAAAGCATGGTGATAGCTTCCCTTTCCTATGTATCCATTTATTCCCTATCCTAGGTGATACCTGTAGGAAAACATGATCCCTATCCTCAAACTCTAGAGGTCATCTACGGTGATCAGAATAATATTTCTGTCTATATTGATTAGTAGACATACAATTATTGATCATCTGAACCTACTTCAAATTCTCATTCATGATATGAGGACCTAGTAGGGAAGCCTCTCATTCCTCTAGCTAGCATAAGGGGAATGGCATGGCCTACCGTACAAGACCTCAGAAGGATCCATCTGAATTTTCGCCTAAAATATATTATTGTAGGAAAACTTAATGATAGGGATATGATTCTCCTAATAACCATAGATATCAAGGACGCATTCCTAGAGCATTTCATCTATAACCTATATCATCTGTTCTGACTGACCATCGGTCTGAGGGCATAAAGTTGTGCTCAGAAGCACTGGTGTACCCATAGCCTTTTGCAACCCTTACCAAAACTATGATGTGAAGTGAGAATACCTATCTAAAATGATATTATGAGGGACCTCATTTAGTCATATGATCTCACATACATATAGTCTTCCCATATCATCAACTGATAACATCTCCCATATAGGAAGGAAGTGGGCTACTTTCGTTATACAGTCAGTCACTACCCATACAATATCACTACCTCTAGGTGACTTTGGAAATCTGATCACAAAATCTATATAAACATATTCCCATTTCTATTCTAGATCTGGAAGCAACTATAATAATCCATAAGGTCTTTGGTACTCTGCTTTCAACTGCTGATAGGTGGAACACCTTGTGATAAAGCCTACTATCTGACATTTCTTCTCAAACCACCAATACTGGAATCTCATATCTTGATACATATTAGATATTCTTGGATGAACTTCCCACTAAGAAATTTGGGACTCATGAATCATTTACTCTCTAATATTTGTATAAACTCATACATTTCCATTTATATGTAGGATTTCATCTTTTTTCACAGACCAATCTATAGGAAATTCTAATCCTAAAATACTCTCACGGAGAACCAAGCCCTTGGGATCTGAAAATTGCATGATCTTCACCTTTTCAAAGAGGTAAGAGGTAAATATAAAGGTTGAGATATAAGATTGATCTTAACTATAATGATACTCTAGATACATCTTAAAAAATACGACCATTAATTTCCATTCATCACTGTCTTCCCGTACGAAAAGTGCCTGAGTTTTCTGACTCAACACATTCACTACTACATTGCCTTTTACAGACATATAAGCAAGCTCAAAATTGAAGGAATGAATATATTTGACCCATATCCAATGTTTGATGTTCAAGTTACACTATTTAAAGATATATTTGATGTTCTTGTGGTCTATGTACACCATAAAGTGCTCACTCAACAGATAATGTCTCCAGCAACATAAGGCATGGATAATTTCTACTAGATCAAGGTCTTGTATCAAATAATTTATCTCTTAAGGCCACAAATACCAAGATCTATACAAAACAACTCTTTCCTTCTACATTATTACTACTCTCAGGATAATTCCTGATATATCACAAAACACTATATAACCTCTACCAGCCTCGGGAAGAATCAGAATAGGTGGCGAGAAAATCCTCCCTTTCGGCTCCTGGAAGGCTTTCTCACACTCTTCTAACCATAGGAACTTTACACCCCTCTTTTTAACACTAGTAAGAGGTGAAGAAATACATGAGAAATCCTGTATAAAATTCCTATAATATCTATCCATCCCCAAGAAACTCCATATATAAAACTCATTCTTGGGATGTCTAAGGATACCACATCACTCACCTTCTCTATGTCAATAGATACTCTTAATTCTGAGATAATATGACCCAATAAGTGAACTTTTTTATCAATAAGTGGAACTTGGTGATCTTGGAATAAAACTCATGCTCTCTCAGTGTACTAAGAATGATCTCAAGGTGATTATCATGGTCACTATGAGTGTAAGACTACACCAAGATGTCATCCATAAATACTATGAAAAAGGAATCCAGAAAGGGATGGAACACCCTATTCATTAAATCCATGAAAATGGAGGGCACGTTCATAAGACTGAACAATATACCGAGGTACTCATATAGACCATACCTAATATATAAATTTTTATGAGGTATGTCTAATGACTTGACTCACACCTAATGTTATCCCAATATTAGGTAGATCATATAAAATACCCTATCTCATTGGATATGTTCAAAAAGATCATCTATATGGGGAAATGGATAGCGGTTCTTGATCATAAGCTTATTCAACTGTCTTTAATCCGCACATAGATGAAGGGTCCCATCCACCTTCTTGGTGAAAAGAATGAGTGAACCCCAAGAGGAAGTATTATGTCATATAAAAAATTTGGCCTCTAGATCCTCTAACTACTTCTTGAGCTCTTGGAGATCGATATTTTCCATCCTGTATGAAGGAATAGACACTAGAGATACTCCTAAAATGAGCTCAATCATAAAATCTACATCTCTATTAGGAGTTGAGCTAGAAAAATCATTAGGAAAAACATCCCTGAAATTGTCTACTACTGGAGGGAATTCGTACTGATGTAAACTCTGATTTTCCAAGAATATATTGGAAATTTGGTTAGTCACTCCAACTAGCCCATTATTCTCTGGTCTATCTCTACTAGCCTAAATATCCCAATCTCCTTGTGTAGAAAACTTCCACCCTCTAGTGATGTAAATGATACCCTGTAATGATATAAATATACAAAGTTATGATACAAAACCAACCAATCCATCTCAAGAATGACATCGAAGCCTATTATCTCAATAACAAAGAGGTACCACAAGAATGGTTAACTAACAAACTCAAGGGGACAGTCCCTAAATTGGCATATTCCCTCTGACCATACTCAAAATGGTGTATCTAGGGTCATTACACCACAGTAATATTGTATTTCGAGTTCGAGACTTTCCACGATAGATAAGAAGATTAAGGAGTGTGAATAACCTATATTAAAAAAAGAAGATACTATAGTGGATGATACTAGAATAGTAACTTGTAATATAGATGGTCCTAAAGTCTGATTCTTAGGTATTGGTTGTAATTTATGAAACTAACCTAATCCATGGACTTGTTCAACAGCTGGACTACCATGATCAAGACCTCTCTTCTAGCACTGTTGGAAATACAAATTTTGGATACCATGGTCATAACCTCCTCCTAGACCATTCCTATTAGTGCTAATCTAACTCCCCACCTGACACGGTATAAAATAACCTACCCCTGAAAGTGTAGATGGTGAAAATTCTATTCCACTAGGAAAGGTAATACAGAATCTCTAAAGGTTCCTCATAAGGTCATAAGCTCGGCACTCCAGAGGGTCTCTATCACATTGAGGCTTCAGATACCACTTTAATCCACACTGATGACACACCATAGAGCTACCAGTATGAGTACTATGGCTGCCACTTCCTTGATGAGAAACCTTGATGGAATGTTTCCTTCTATCGGAAGAACTACTGGACTACCTCAGCACTGGTCCTATATTCCTGGTACTATCAACATACCTTAGGTTTTGCTTACTTATAATAGCATGTTTGACTATTACAGGAAACAAATTGTAGGTGAAAGAAATTTGTAGAGACCCGAAGCTTGACGTACAGGGACATTACATTACATTTGCGGAATAATTAATACATAACAAAAAACAGACACGCAAGGATCGTAATAGTTTAGTGTCTTTGGAAACTTGGAATATAAACTTCTAATCATGTTGAAAGATCTTCAACAACTCCCATAATGATCTTCCCCTTTTTGTATCCTTTCCTAAAACCTTTCTTTATTTTCTAGGTAAAATAAAACATAAAAAGGGTGAGCTCAAATGCTGAGTAAGGGAAAACATAGAGAACATAAAACAGTCCATAAACATTTGAAAACAAAAACTTGAACATGAAATTTAAACATCAAAATCTTGAGCAAAGACATAAATCGTGGAAGTATGTAAGGCATATATCATAATGGAACATCAACCATGATAAAATATAATGGGAATAAAACATGTAATAGTGGAAACCATTCAGCACATGTAATGATTTCCATAGTATCCAAGGCATTAATGCCAAGACCATCTTAGTGGACAAAGTCCCTTTCTGAATCGAGTTCACTCCTCGTTTCAGTCCTGTAACACTAAACCGATTTAACTTACCATTCCATCCATGTCTATCTCCTGAGATATAAATCTTTACCCAATGCATTGGAGGGAGATATAGGTCCCACCCATCTCATAATGAAATCATTCTTACTTGTGCCACAAAATAAACATAGATCATTCATAAAAACACAATAAATAAAATGGGTTTCATAAACATCATCCCATCATCACATAATCCATATAAAAAAATGGATATCATTTCATAATAAGAAAAGTGAAACCATGTAAATCATAGAGACATTATACTTGAAACATACACATATGAAATAATGTCATCTTAGATAGAAAATGGTTTTGATAAAACATTTTAAATGAATTCTTGAAGAAAATAACCTTTCTTCATCAAAATCATTTTGTTTTCAAAAAATTCCATGCAATTTTCAAATAAAAATATTTTTTTGAAAATATTCATAAAATCATGTAGAGTAAGCTTCATGAAAATGATGCGTTATGAAACCGTAACAATCCGTTCACGCCGTATAAGTTAAAAATAACATTCTCCTCGTACTTTTGTCGGAAAAGTCAAAAAAGTACCTCGTAACGTAAACAAAAGAAAGATTCCTTACATACCATGTAGTAAAAGTAGAAATGGGTAAAAAGGAAATCAAACATACATAAAAACACTTTTAGAAAACATGGACATGGATGATAACAATAACCCCAGTAATTACTTACATGTAAGCAATCTCAGATAAAAATGAGATTTGCAAAATTATCCCTTACCTTAGGTCTGATATGCTTCGTACGTATCCAAACCTCCTGTATAATGATTTAAATAATGTCATTGATTTATTACAGAATCATATTCATTGTTATTATATCATATATGGTTCACTTATGACTTTATATTACCCGTTCTTTTGTAAATTCATGTTAAAGTAGTGTTTTGGGTAAAATCGTTTCATTTGTCGTTCGTGTTTTAACTTTTAATTATTCATATGATTAATTAGATCATGATTACTTACATCCAGAATGTAAAAAATGATTTATATATAATATATATTCATAAAATATATATATAATGGATCGATAAATGGAAATAAATACACCGTTCATGGAGACGGTAGGCCGTACGTACGTATGAACGCTATTTTCGTTTCCTTATTGAATTGAATGGAATTAAGTAGATGACATAAATATATATATAAATAAATCCAGTAGAATTATTATGTCATATATTTCATTATTACTTATTATATATACTTTATAATCATTCTTGAATGGTTATCATGGAGAGTGAATCTCATCACGTCGTGGAGACGGTATTCCGTACGTACGCACGAGCGATGATATCATTCCCATGACTGTGGAATTGTATTAAAGTGTATGTATAATATTATATAATCAATATCACTTTACAATAATCATATATATTCATTACATTCCCCATTATACCCATCCATGTAATGTGGTGGTGGAAAATAGATTACACCACGGCGTGGAGACGGTATTCTGTACGTACGCATGCGTGGTGATTTCGTTTTCCGTAGGATGGATAGATGGTGAAATAGGGTTGTTTCATACTTATAATAACATATCAGTATATGAGTGATACTTATGTTATTACTTAATAATCAAAAAACTAAAGAAGATGAAGTGGAAGAAGAAATAAAGTTGAAAGAATCGGTAACGGACATTACCTCTTATTTGAAGCGCCTCTTTGAAACCTACTCTTAGGACACTAAAATTGGTCTTTGAAGAATACCAGGACCTCTAGGATGTTTCTAGGGAAGTTTAGAAGAGAATTTGGTAGGGGTTTTCCGATCTTGAAGGCTCAAAGTGGTGTGAGGAAGAGAGGGAGGAGGTGCTCTTTTATAAGGGAGGAGAGGGGCACCTTTGGAAATATAAGAAATATTAGTTTATATTAAATCCCAAACCCACTAAAAAACATCAAAAATGACTCATATCCGAAGATTAGATGAGATAGGGTTGTAATATCATCAACCAATAAAATTTATACATGTTATGAATTTATTTTAAACATTATCAACTTGATTTATCCTTATTTAATCAATTTAATTTTATTTGTGGTAATAATATTCTAAATTTTAAATTATAACAAATAATTACTTATCTGTTGTGAATTGTCCATAATTGGATACTTTATAACATTTTATACCATATAAATTTCAATTTATAATTTTTAAATATTTTCGTGGTTTTTAAAAAATTTTATAATATGTTATTTTTATTAAATAACAGTAGTGTCAATTTTGACACTATTTATTATTTGAATTTAAATAAAATATATACAGAAGATATGTTCGAACTAAAAGAATTAATAGATTCATAAAAGGTAATATGTATCTAGAAAATTAGTTTAGAACATTAAATAGCTCATACAATATTTATTTTATTATTTTTAAAACCATTTATTTGGTTTATCTATTAATAAAATAATTACTACAACATTTTTGTATAATTATTTAATATACTTATTTGTTGCATAAAAATTAAAAATAAAATCCTATGATTAATATAAATCTATTAAATTTTACAATAATACTTTTAATATAATTTATCATTTTAAAATCACAATATTTAAATTTTTATATTTATTAAATTATGAAGGTGACAACTTTGGCATCATTTAAAATAAAATAATATAAGTGTCATAATCACTTTTATAAGGCTCCAAATGGTCAATTATTCGACCATTGGATGATTATGGTATAAATTTACATGACCAATAAGTTTTGGTTCAGGTTTGGTGCCTTTTATGGTCACTATTAGTTTAATAAAAACTCTATTCTTGATTTGTCACTAGATAAACAATTTCTACATCACTATTGTGTCACAATTAATGATATTTATTTAATATCTAAAAATTATAAATAAATTTATATGATGTAGATAATTTTATTATATTTCTTTAGACTATTCATGTTCAAAGTTTCATTAAGTTTATCACTAAATTAAAATTATTATACTTTTAAGATTTAAGAAAGTGACATGTTGTCACTTTCTTTGGTTTTAATAATAATTAAATTATTTTCATGGAAAAAAGTCCATTAAATGATTCTAATCCTACCATTAGGTGATATGGGTCGAATTTTAGTCATTAAATAGGATTTTTTAAGGTGTTAGGTTAATTTTATAATCTTATATTTACCCTTAATTACCCGATTTACCTTTAACTATGGTAAATAAAATTTACCGTAGTTACTATTCATAAAGCCCAAAAATAAAAAGTAGCTTATTAACATAATTTGGACCCACTGATTCCAAAAATGTAATCCATTTTTTCAAATTCAATACACAAAAGTTTCATAAATTAAATTAAAATTAATCTTTTTGTCGAAAGAAAACGGGTTTTTGTTTAAAACATTGTAAAAGATTGAATTTATTTAACCTACGAATTGAATGTAAAATCAAGGATAATGACATACATTATATTAAATGGTAAAAATATATTATATATATATTTTAAAACCGTTAAATATTACAATTTAACTATATAAATTATAATGATGAAAATGTTTTTTTTAATTAAAATATACCGTGTTTTTACTATTCATTAAAATATGAATGTTATCAGAAAAATATCAAAACATTATCCAATGCAAATTTTTATATCATTATTCAAAATTATAATTTTATTTTGTAAAATTTTACTTATAAACATGTCAAAAACTAGATTTAAAGTGGGTGCGCCATCAAAAGGCGGCAAAACTGCATTTTTTTGAAAAATAATTATTTTACCCGAAAAAATTTATTTTGTTCTTATACCATGTTCTAGAAAATGTGTAAGATGAATAATAAGGTTATAAAATTAAAAATGTAGTTAATACTATTCATAACGGCTAGTTCATAATAATATTATAACCATATATCATTGTTTAGTGAAACCTGATATTGGGTACAACACATGCTATCGAGGAAAGTCGTGATTGCGTGTAATGCAAGCCAAGTCAGGGTTGCGTGTTGTGAAAGAATCCTTCATTGTTTCATATAACAGAATCCAACCATATTTCATTTATACATTTAATATATATATATATATATATATATACACGCAATGTTGCGTAGAATGACTATTATAAAACAAACATTACATTGTGTGTAACACAATCTAAGAATAGTATTGTGTATATTGCAAGCTAATACGGTGTTGAGTATAGCACAAGATAATCTTGTTGTAGCATAAAAAAAATGACATCAAATAAATTAAAAAGACTACTTATCATAAAATATTGGGTTGTTACATTCTACCCCCCTTAAAATGAATTTTGCCCTCGAAATTCGTTGGGGTTATACCTGGTTTTCTACTTGAAAGTTTTTTTAATTGAAACCCACATTGTAAAATGAAATACCAAAACTTAACTTTAAAAACTAAAGTATGAAACATAACGGTTACCCAAATTAACTCATCACTGGGTTTCCACGTAGGAGAATATAGGTGAAAATATGGATATGGAAGAAAAATTTAACCATCAAGTTACGATGGAGAGTGGTAGAGAACATGGCTAGGAAAAATCCATCAATCACAAAGCCATAAATTTATGATGATCTAAGGTACCATCTGATTAATCAGATATAAGAGAACTAGGACAACATTTTTGGTTATCAATATCATTTCCCTAAAGGTGAAAATTTTGAATTAGAAGAAATACTTGCTTGATTTTGGTACAATCTCACTTTTGTTCGTGCTTTGAACAATTTCCACTTCATCCCTTAAATAAATGAAGTTGAATTTGTTATTCGTGATGTGTTAGAAGATCATGTGATAGAATGATGGTTGATTCCATCTGTTTCAAACAAAAGGTTAGAAAAAGTTATAAGTCTATCTTATGGTTAGATTAATCGTATATGGTTCCAAAAATGAACTTATACTTCATATATCATACCGCTTAATAAAATAAAACTAGTTTCTACTAACCAGGGAATTCTTGTAGGCCATTGGTAGGTGATAAAGGCCATTCGTACTTCGGTTGTGGGTTCGATTCCCACAGCCTTGTCCGAAGTGATGGGCTGTCGCCCGTCCTGCAGGTTGTCCTTTTTCTAAAACTACATTATAAATAATATCGGAAAAAAAATCTAGCCTTAAACAATACTAACTTATGTCCAACATAATTCATTCCAATCATTAGGCTTATCCAAAATACATATGTCCAATCTCATAGTATAATGAAAACGATTACTTGAAATTTCATCAACCAAGCATGTGAATACCATCATTTATCCCCCATTTATCTTGTTGGTCACATTCCAATCATGTGAATACCTTAATCATGTATTATCTTGAAAAATAAATACCCATTGAACCTTAGTGAAAACATGAATTCTGTCAAAAGTTAACTCTTTCCAAATTCCAAAATCACAAAAATTATATATACTCAAACCATGATATGACCTTCTCCTTATATTGGTCATGAGCTCATGAATACTATCAAACATTTAATTTTCTCTTTATCCCTTCATTATGCGCATACCATCTACTTTCCAAAAATATTTGAATAAAATTTCATGGTCACTGGTACCATTTATCATATACTTTCAAAACTTAAGGAAAGACAACAGTGTAACAATCCTTAGAATTCTCTTTATTCCATAGTACCATGAGATTAGTTATACAACATTACACTTGATAAACATGTAATCATTCCACTACCTTCTTAAACCATTGAACAAGATTCAACAATTCTTTCATCTCACATATCATTTGTAGTCTCTTAATCATCATCAACATAAATACTACCCATACGACCATACTGATTCTCTCCATGAGACTTTCCCTTAGGGCATTGGTTTTCATAATGCCCGTACATTCCACATTTAAAACATTTAACCATTGTTGTTGTCGTAGAAATACCATTATCCTTGTCCATGGTTTTAGCTGCACCTTTTCCTTTACACTTATTGGCTTTGTGTCCTTCTTTTCCACACCCAAAGAATCTTCCAGTTCCTTTGAAACATTCTCCTTGATGCCTCTTCCCACATGATTTACATAGGGTACATTGAACATTCTTTCCTCTATGATCACCATGAAACTCCATCTTTCTCTTATTAGCCGAGTCAGGAAACTTACCAAATTTTAGTTTATTGATCATATTATGAGATTGCTGATTCGGCATAATAATGATGTTTGGACTTCCAAATCCCATTTCATTTGGTTTCTCAAGAATAATTTCATTCCATTGTCCGTCATATCCTCCATTATCGTGAATCTTCTTGTTTCCAGCTATTTTCTAAAACCCAAAAAGAATAGTGTGAGAGGTAAAAATCATGCTAGGGAAAACAACATAGTAACGGGAGAGTACACTCAATATCTAACATCTTAGGTTAAATTCTAAGATCGTTACCATAGTTCTAGGACTATATCATATACATATACTTATCCTTAGGGACATCCCTAGACATACCTTAGAAATATCTCTAGGGATCTCACTAACGTTTTCGCATCCTAGTTTCCAAAGGTTAACTAAACCTTTCCTCTGATACCAACTGTAGAGACCCGAAGCTTGACATACAAGGAAATTACATTACTTTAGCAGAATACTTAATACAAGACAAAAACAGACACACAAAGATCATAATAGTTTAGTATCTTTGGAAACTCGGAATATAATCTTCTAATCGTGGTTAAAGATCTTCAACAAATCCCATAATGATCTTCCCCTTTTTGTTTCCATACCTAAAACCTTTCTTTATTTCCTGGGGAAAATAAAACATAAAAAGGGTGAGCTCAAATTCTCAGTAAGGGCAAACATAGAGAACATAAAACAATCCATAAACATTTGAAAACAAAAACTTGAACATGAAATTTAAACATCAAAATCTTGAGCAAAGACATAAATAATGGAATTATATAAGGAATATATCATAATGGAACCTCAACCATGATAAAATATAGTGGGAATAAAATATGTAATTGTGGAAACCATTCAGCACATCTTATGATTTCCATAGTAGCCAAATCATTACTGCCAAGACCATCTTAGTTGACAAAGTCCCTTTCTGAATCGAGTTCACTCCTCGTTTCAGTCCTATAACACTGAACCGGATTAACTTACCATTCCATATATGTCTATCTCATGAGATATAAATATTTACCCAATGCATTGGAGGGAGATATAGGTCCCACCCATCTCATAATGAAATCATTCTTACTTGGGCCACAAAATAAACATACATCATTCAGAAAAACCCAATAAATAAAATGGGTTTCATTAACATCATCCCATCATCACATAATCCATATAAAAAATGGATATCATTTCATAATAAGAAAAGTGAAACCATGTAAATCATTGAGACATTATACTTGAAACATACACATATGAAATAATGTCATCTTAGATGGAAAATGGTTTTGATAAAACATTTGAAATGAATTCTTGAGGAAAATATCCTTTCTTCGTCAAAATCATTTTGTTTTCAAAAACTTCCATGCACTTTTCTAATAAAAATATTTTGTTGAAAATATTCATAAAATATTATACAGTAAGCTTCATGAAAATGAGGCGTTATGAAACCGTAAAAATTCATTCACGCCATATAAGTTAAAAATAACATTCTCCTCGTACTTTTGTCGAAAAAGTCAAAAAGTACCTCGTAACGTAAACAAAAGAAAGATTACTTACATACCATGTAGTAAAAGTAAAAATGGGTGAAAAGGACATAAAACATATATAAAAATACTTTTAGAAGACATGGACATGGATGATAACAATAACCCCATTAATTACTTACGTGTAAGCAATCTCGGATAAAAATGAGATTTGCAAAATTATCCCTTACCTTAGGTCTGATATGCTTCATACGTATCCAAACCTCTTGTATAATGATTTAAATAATGTCATTGACTTATTATAGAATCATATTAATTGTTATTATATCATATATGGTTCACTTATGACTTTATATTACCCGTTCTTTTGTAAATTCATGTTAAAGTAGCGTTTTGGGTAAAGTCGTTTCATTTGTCATTCGTGTTTTAACTTTTAATTATTCATATGATTACTTAGATCATGATTAATTACATCCAGAATGTAAAACATGATTTATATATAATATATATCCAGATAATATATATATAATGGATCGATAAATGGAAAGAAATACACCGTTCATGGAGACGGTAGGCTGTACGTACGCATGAACGTTGTTTTCGTTTCCTTATTGAATTGAATGAAATTAAGTAGATGAAATAAATATATATATACATAAATCCATTAGCATTATTATGTCATATATTTCATGATTACTTATTATATATACTTTATAATCATTCTTGAATGGTTATCATGGAGAGTGAATCTCATCGTGTCGTGGAGACGGTATTCCGTACGTACGCACGAGCGATGATATCATTCCCATGATCATGGAATTGTATTAAAGTGTATATATAATATTACAGAATCAATATCACTCTACAATAATCGTATATATTCATTACTTTCACCATTATACCCATCCATGTAAGGTGGTGGTGGAAAATAGATTACACCACGGCGTGGAGACGGTATTCCGTACGTACGCACGCGCGGTGATTTCGTTTTCCGTAGGATGGATAGATGGTGAAATAGGGTTGTTTCATACTTATAATAACATATAATTATATGAGTGATACTGATGTTATTACTTCATAATGAAACAACTAAAGAAGAAGAAGTGTAAGAAGAAATAAAGTTGAAAGAATCGGTAACAGACATTACCTCTTCTTTGAAACCTACTCTTAGGGGACTAAAATTGGTCTTTTAAGAAGACCAGGACCTCTAGGATGTTTCTAGGGAAGTGGAGAAGAGAATTTTTCAGGGGTTGGACGAGCTTGAAGGCTCAAAGTGGTGTGAGTAAGAGAGAGAGGAGGTTCCCTTTTATAAGGGAGGAGAGGGGCACCTTTGGAAATATAAGAAATATTAATTTATATTAAATCCCAAACCCACTTAAAAACTTGCAAAAAATGACTCATATCCGAAGCTTAGATGATATAGGGTTTTAATCGCATCAACCAATAAAATTTATACATGTTAGGAATTTATTTTAAACATTATCAACTTGATTTATCCTTATTTAATCAATTTAATTTTATTTGTGGTAATAAAATTATCAATTTTAAATTATACAAATAATTACTTATTTGTTATTAATTGTCCATAATTGGATACTTTATAAAATTTAGACCATATAATTTTAAATTTATAATTTTTAAATATTTTTGTGGTTTTTAAGCAATTTTATAATATGTTATTTTTATAAAATAACAATAGTGTCAATTTTGACACTATTTATTTATTTGAATTTAAATAAAATATATACAGAATATATGTTCAAAATAAAAGATTTAATAGATTCAAAAAAGGTCATATGTGCCTAGAAAATTAGTGTAGCACATTAAATAGTTCATATAATATTTATTTTATTATTTTTAAAACCATTTATTTGGTTTATCTCTTAATAAAATAATTACTACAACATTTTTGTATAATTATTTAATATACTTATTTGTTGCATAAAAATTTAAAATAAAATCCTATGATGAAGATAAATCTATTAACTTTCACAATAATACTTTTATTCGAATTTATCATCTTAAAATCACAATATTTAAATTGTTATATTTATTAAATTATGAATGTGAAAACTTTGCCATCATTTAAAATAAAATAATATAAGTGTCATAATCGCTTTTCTAAGGCTCAAAATGGTCCAATATTAGACCATTGGATGATTATGGTTTATATTTACATGACCAATAAGTTTTTATTCAGGGTTTTGGTGTCTTTTATGGTCACTATTAGTTTAATAAAAACTATATTCTTGATTTTTCACTAGATAAACAATTTCTGCATCACTATTGTGTCACAATTAATGATATTAATTTAATCCCTAAAAATTATAAATAAATTCATATGATGTAGATAATTTTATTATCTTTCTGGATACTATTCATGTTCGAAGTTTCATTAAGTTTATCACTAAATTAAAATTATTATACTTATAAGATTTAAGAAAGTGACATGTTGTCACTTTCTTTGGTTTTAATAATAATTAAATTATTTTCATGGAAAAGAGTCCATTAAATGATTATAATACTACCATTAGGTGATATGGGTCGCATTTTAGTCATCCAATAGGAGTTTGGCAGGTGTTAGGTTAATTTCATAATCTTATATTTACCCTTAATTACCCAATTTACCTTTAACTATGGTAAATAAAATTTACCGTAGTTACGATTCATAAAGCCCAAAAATAAAAAGTAGCTTATTAACATAATTTGGAACAACTTATTCCAAATATGGAATCCATTTTTTCAAATTCAATACACAAAATTTGCAGAAATTAAATTAAAATTAATCCCGTTGTCGAAAGAAAACGGGTTTTTGTTTAAAACATTGCAAAAGATTGAATTTATTTAACCTACAAATTCAATGTAAAATCAAGGCTAATGAAATAAATTATATTAAATGGTAAAAATATATTCTATTTATACTTTAAAACCATTCAATATTACAATTTAACTATATAAATTATTACGATGAAAAAAGTTGTTTTTAATTAAAATATAGCGTGTTTTTACTATTCATTAAAATATGAAAGTTATCAGAAAAATATCAAAAAAATTTCCAATGTAAATTTTTATATCCTGATTCAAAATTATAATTTTATTTTGTAAAATTTAACTTATAAACATGTCAAAAACTAGATTTAAAGTGGGTGCGCCATCAAAAGGTGAGAAAAATGCATTTTTTTTTGAAAAATACTTATTTTACCCTAAAAAATTTATTTTGTTCTTATACAATGTTCTAGAAAATGTGTAAGATGAATAATAAGGTTATAAAATTCAAAATGTAGTTAATAATATTCATAACGACTAGTTCATAATAACATTATAACCATATATCATTGTTTAGTGAAACCTGATATTGCGTACAACACACGCTATCGAGGAAAGTCGTGATTGCGTGTAATGCAAGCCAAGTCAGGGTTGCGTGTTGTGCAAGAATCCTTCATTGTTTCATATAACAGAATCCAACCATATTTCATTTATACATTTAATATATAAATATATATACACTCAATGTTGCGTAGAATGACTATTATAAAACAAACTTTAAATTGTGTGTAACACAATCTTAGAATAGTGTTGCGTATACTACAAGCTAATACGGTGTTGCGTATAACACAAGATAATCTTGTTGTAGCATAAAAAAATGACATCAAATAAATTAAAAATAATACTTATCATAAAATATTGGGTTGTTACATTCTACCCCCCTTAAAATGAATTTCGCCCTCGAAATTCGTCGGGGTTATACATGGTTTTCTACTTGAAAGTTTTTTTAATTGAAACCCACATCGTAAAATAAATTACCAAAACATAACTTTAAAAACTAAAGTATGAAACGTAACGGTTACCCAAATTAACTCATCACGGGATTTCCACGTAGGATAATATAGGTGAAAATATGTACATGGAAGAAAAATCTAACCATCAAGGTACAATTGAGAGTGGTAGAGAACATGGCTATGAAAAAGCCATCAATCACAATGCCATAAATTTGTGATGATCTAAGGTACCATCTGATTCATTAGATATAAGAGCACTAGGACAACATTTTTGGTTTTCAATATCATTTCCCTAAGGTTGAAAATTTTGAATTAGAAGAAATACTTGCTTGATTTTGGTACAATCTCACTTTTGTTTGTGCTTTGAACAATTTCAACTTCATCCCTTAAAGAAATGAAGTTGAATTTGTTATTCGTGATGTGTTAGCAGATCATGTGATAGAATGATGGTTCATTCCATCTGTTTCAAACAAAAGGTTATCAGAAGTTATAAGTCAATCTTATGGTTAGATTAATCATATATGGTTCCAAAAATGAACTTATACTTCATATATCATACCGATTAATAAAATAAAACTAGTTTCTACTAACCAGGGACTTCCTGTAGGCCAGTGGTAGGCGATAATGGCCAGTCGCACTTCGGTTGTGGGTTTGATTCCCACAGCCTTGTCTGACGCGATGGGATGTCGCCCGTCCTGCAGGTTTTCCTTTTTCTAAAACTAAATTATAAATAATATCGGAAAAAAAATCTAGCCTTAAACAATACTAACTTATGTCCAACATAATTCATTCCAATCTGTAGGCTTATCCAAAATACATATGTCCAATCTCATAGTATAAAGAAAAAGATTACTTGAAATTTCATCAACCAAGCTTGTTAATCCCATCATTTATCCCCCATATATCTTGTTGGTCACATTCTAATCATGTGAATACCTTAATCATGTATTCTCTTGAAAAATGAATACCCATTGAACCTTAGTGAAAACATGAATGCTGTCAAAAGTTAACTCTTTCCACATTCCAAAATCATAAAAATTATATATACTCAAACCATGATATGACCTTCTCCTTATATCAGTCATGAGCTCATGAATACTATCAAACATTTAATTTTCTCTTTATCCCTTCATTATGCACATACCATCTACTTTCCAAAAATATCTGAATAACCTTTCATGGTCACTGGTACCATTCATCATATACTTTCAAAACCTAAGGAAAGACAACAGTGTAACAATCCTTAGATGTCTCTTTATTCCATAATACCATGAGATTACTTATACAACATTACACTTGATAAACATGTAATCATTCCACTACCTTCTTAAACCATTGACCGAGCTTCAACAATTCTTTCATCTCACATATCATTTGTAGTCTCTTCATCATCATCAACATAAATACTACCCATACGACCATACTGATTCTCTTCATGAGACTTTCCCTTAGGGAATTGGTTTGCATAATGCCCATACGTTCCACATTTAAAACATTTTTCCATTGTTGTTGTCGTAGCAATACCATTATCCTTGTCCATGGTATTAGCTGAACCTCTTCCTCTACAATTACTGGCTTTGTGTCCTTCTTTTCCACACCCAAAGCATCTTCCAGTTCCTTTGAAACATTCTCCTTGATGCCTCTTCCCACATGATTTACATAGGGGAGATTGAACTTTCTTTCCTCTATGATCATCATGAAAATCCATCTTTCTCTTATTAGCCGAGTCAGGAAACTTACCAAATTTGAGTTTATTGATCATATTATGAGATTTATGATTCGGAATAATAATGATGTTTGGACTTCCAAGTCCCATTTCATTTGGTTTCTCAAGAAGAATATCATTCCATTGTCCTTCATATCCTCCATTATCGTGAATCTTCCTGTTTCCAGGCATTTTCTAAAACCCAAAAAGAATAGTGTGAGAAGAAAAAATCATGCTAGGGAAAACAACATAGTAAAGGGGGAGTACCCTCAATATATAACATCTTAGGTTAAATTCTAAGATCATTACTGTAGTTCTAGGACTATATCCTATACGTATACTTATCCTTAGGGACATCCCTAGACATACCTTAGAAATATCTCTAGGGATCTCACTAACGTTTTCGCATCCTAGTTTCCAAAGGTTAACTAAAACTTTCTTCTGATACCAACTGTAGAGACCTGAAACTTGACGTACATGGACATTACATTACTTTAGCGGAATACATTATACATGACAAAAACAGACACACAAGGATCGTAATAGTTTAGTGTCTTTTGAAAATCGGAATATAATCTTCTAATCATGGTGAAAGATCTTCAACAACTCCCATAATGATATTCCCCATTTTGTTTCATTACCTAAAACCATTCTTTATTTCCTGGGGAAAATAAAACATAAAAAGGGTGAGCTCAAATGCTCAGTAAGGTCAAACATAGAGAACATAAAACAATCCATAAACATTTGAAAACAAAAACTTGAACATGAAATTTAAACATCAAAATCTTGAGCAAAGACATAAATCGTGGAAGTATGTAAGTCATATATCATAATGGAACATCAACCATGATAAAATATAATGGGAATAAAACATGTAATTTTGGAAACCATTCAGAACATGTCATGATTTCCATAGTAGCCAAGGCATTACTGCCAAGACCATCTTAGTGGACAAAGTCCCTTTCTGAATCGAGTTCACTCCTCATTTCAGTCATGTTACACTGAACCGGATTAACTTATCATTCCAGCCATGTCTATCTCATGAGATATAAATCTTTACCCAATGCATTGGAGGGAGATATAGGTCCCACCCATCTCATAATGAAATCATTCTTACTTATGCCACAAAATAAACATACATCTTTCCTAAAAACACAATAAATAAAATGGGTTTCATAAACATCATCCCATAATCATATAATCCATATAAAAAAATGGATATCATTTTATAATAAGAAAAGTGAAACCATTTAAATCATAGAGTCATTATACTTGAAACATACACATATGAAATAATATCATCTTAGATGGAAAATGGTTTTGATAAAAACATTTGAAATGAATTCTTGAGGAAAATATCCTTTCTTCGTCAAAATCATTTTGTTTTAAAAAAATGTCATGCACTTTTCAAATAAAAATATTTTTTTGAAAATATTCATAAAATCATTTAGAGTAATCTTCATGAAAATGAGGCGTTATGAAACCGTAAAAATCCTTTCACGCCGTATAAGTTAAAAATAACATTCTCCTCGTACTTTTGTCGAAAAAGTCAAAAAGTACCTCGTAACGTAAACAAAAGAAAGATTCCTTACATACCATGTAGTAAAAGTAAAAATGGGTAAAAAGGAAATCAAACATACCTAAAACACTTTTAGAAAACATGTATATGGATGATAACAATAACCCTAGTAATTACTTACGTGTAAGCAATCTCAGATAAAAATGAGATTTTCAAAATTATCCCTTACCTTAGGTCCGATATGATTCGTACGTATCCAAACCTCCTGTATAATGATTTAAATAATGTCAGTGACTTATTATAGAATCATATTCATTGTTATTATATCATATATGGTTCACTTATGACTTTATATTACCCGTTCTTTTGAAAATTCATGTTAAAGTAGCGTTTTGGGTAAAATCGTTTCATTTGTCATTCGTGTTTTAACTTGTAATTATTCATATGATTACTTAGATCATGATTACTTACATCCAGAAGGTAAAACATGATTTATATATAATATATATTCATAGAATATATATATAATGGATCGATAAATGGAAATAAATACACCGTTCATGGAGACGGTAGGCCGTACGTAGGCATGAACGCTGTTTTCGTTTCTTTATTGAATTGAATGGAATTAAGTAGATGACATAAATATATATATACAAAAATACAGTAGCATTATTATTTCATATATTTCATTATTAGTTATTATATATTCTTTATAATCATTCTTGAATGGTTATCATGGAGAGTGAATCTCATCGCGTCATGGAGATGGTATTCCGTACGTACGCACGAGCGATGATATCATTCCCATGATCGTGGAATTGTATTAAAGTGTATGTATAATATTAAAGAATCAATATCACTTTACAATAATCATATATATTCATTACTTTCACCATTATACCCATCCATGTAAGGTGGTGGTGGAAAATAGATTACACCACGGCGTGGAGACGATATTCCGTACGTACGCACGCGCGGTGATTTCGTTTTCTGTAGGATGGATAGATGGTGAAATAGGGTTGTTTAATACTTATAATAACATATCATTATATGAGTTATACTGATGTTATTACTTCATAATGAAACAACTAAAGAAGAATAAGTGGAAGAAGAAATAAAGTTGAAAGAATCGGTAACAGACATTACTTCGTCTTTGAAACCTACTATTAGGGCACTAAAATTGGTCATTGAAGAAGACCAGGACCTCTAGGATGTTTCTAGGGAAGTGGAGAATAGAATTTGGCAGGGTTTGGCCGAGATTTAAGGCTCAAAGTGGTGTGAGAAAGAGAGGGAGGAGGTGCCCTTTTATAAGGGAGGAGAGGGGCACCTTTGGAAATATAAGAAATATTAGTTTATATTAAATCCCAACCCCACTTAAAAACTTCCAAAATGACTCATATCCGAAGATTAGATGATATATGGTTGTAATCGCATCTACCAATAAAATTTATACATGTTAGGAATTTATTTTAAATATTATCAACTTGATTTATCCTTATTTAATCAATTTAATTTTATTTGTGGTAATAACATTCTAAATTTTAAATTAGAACAAATAATTACTTATTTGTTTTGAATTGTCCATAATTGGATACTTTATAACATTTTAGACCATATAAATTTAAATTTATAATTTTTAAATATTTTTGTGGTTTTTAAACAATTTTATAATATGTTATTTTTATAAAATAACAATAGTGTCAATTTTGACACTATTTATTTATTTGAATTTAAATAAAATATATAAATAAGATATGTTAGAACTAAAATCTTTAATAGATTCATAAAAGGTCATATTTATCTAAAAAATTAGCGGATAACATTAAATTGTTCATATAGTATTAATTTTATTATTTTTAAAACCATTTATTTGGTTTATCTCTTAATAAAATAATTACTACAACATTTTTGTATAATTATTTAATATAATTATTTGTTGCATAAAAATTTAAAATAAAATCCTATGATGAATATATATCTATTAAATTTAAAAATAATACTTTTACTCGAATTTATCATCTTAAAATCACAATATTTAAATTGTCATATTTATTAAATTATGAAGGTGACAACTTTGGCATCATTTAAAATAAAATAATATAAGTGTCATAATCGCTTTTATAAGGCTCCATATGGTCAAATATTCAACCATTGGATGATTATGGTTTAAAGTTACATGAAAAATAAGTTTTGGTCCGGGTTTTGTGCCTTTTATAGTCACTATTAGTTTAATAAAAACTATATTCTTGATTTTTCACTAGATAAACAATTTCTGCATCACTATTGTGTCAAAATTAATGATATTTATTTAATCCCTAAAAATTATAAATAAATTAATATGATGTAGATAATTTTATTATCTTTATGGAGACTATTCATGTTCGAATTTTCATTATGTTTATCACTAAATTAAAATTAATACTTATAAGATTTAAGAAAGTGACATGTTGTCACTTTCTTTGGTTTTAATAATAATTAAATTATTTTCATGGAAAAAAGTCCATTAAATGATTCTAATCCTACCCTTAGGTGATATGGGTCGACTTTTAGTCATCCAAAAAGATTTTGGCAGGTGTTAGGTTAATTTTATAATCTTATATTTACCCTTAATTACCCGATTTACCTTTAACTATGGTAAATAAAATTTACCGTAGTTACTATTCATAAACCCAAAAATAAAAAGTAGCTTATTAACATAATTTGGACCCACTGATTCCAAATATTGAATCCATTTTTTCAAATTCAATACACAAAAGTTGCAGAAATTATATTAAATGGTAAAAATATATTCTATTTCCACTTTAAAACCATTCAATATTACAATTTAACTATATAAATTATTACGATGAAAAAAGTTGTTTTTAATTAAAATATAGCGTGTTTTTACTATTCATTAAAATATGAAAGTTATCAGAAAAATATCTAAACTTTATCCAATGTAAATTTTTATATCCTGATTCAAAATTTTAATTTTATTTTGTAAAATTTAACTTATAAACATGTCAAAAACTAGATTTAAAGTGGGTGCGCCATCAAAAGGCGGCAAAACTGCATTTTTTTTGAAAAATACTTATTTTACCCGAAAAAAATTTATTTTGTTCTTATACCATGTTCTAGAAAATGTGTAAGATGAATAATAAGGTTATAAAATTCAAAACATAGTTAATAATATTCATAACGGCTAGTTAATAATAATATTATAACCATATATCATTGTTTAGTGAAACCTGATATTGCGTACAACACACGCTATCGAGGAAAGTCGCGATTGTGTGTAATGCAAGCCAAGTCAGGGTTGCGTGTTGTGCAAGAATCCTTCGTTGTTTTGTATAATAGAATCCAACTATATTTCATTTATACATTTAATATATATATATATATATATACTCAATGTTGCGTAGAATGACTATTATAAAACAAAATTTAAATTATGTGTAACACAATATTTGAATAGTGTTGCGTATACTGAAAGCTAATACGGTGATGCGTATAGCATAAGACAATCTTGTTTTAGCATAAAACACATGACATAAAATAAATTAAAAAGAATACTTATCATAAAATATTGGGTTGTTACAACATTCACCTGAGCATGAATGGAATACATGATCCCATCCTCAAATCATCTAGCACACAAAATCTCATCATCGGCTAAAAGTGGTGGAAAGCACTGAAACCCAGTGAAACGTGTTGAATATTCCATGACTAACATAGAACCCTACTCAAGATGCCTAAAATATCTGGATCTGTCATCTTTCAATGTATGATGAAAGAACTAATCATAGAAATATGTATAGAAATCTGCCCATCCCATTCCCTGATGGCAACCAGCCTAGGTAATCACATCCCACCAGTGTTTTGCTGAATCATGCAGCATGTATGTAGAAATATTGATCCTCTGATTTAGTGGAATCTTTATATGATAAAAGGTAGAAAGGGTGGCCTCTATCCAAGAATCAGTAGCCTATGGACCTCCATCCCCTGAGAATGTAGGAGGATGTTTCTACTAGAACTCATGGGCCAGATCAGCCGTTGTAGGTGCAGGTTGTAGAACAACTTGCATAGGCTGCATCATAAATAGGAAACTATCAAAAACCTAAGAATCCGTGCCCAAATCAGGTACAAGAGGTGATGCCTCAAGTGGAATGCCTGGAAGTAAGAATGAAGGCTTAGGTCTCACCACATCTGGAGCATGGTCTTCACCACCCTTCTGGCGCACGACCTGAGGACGTCGTGGCGACATTAGTCTACAAATTCCTATCACATGCCTCAAAACAAGCTTCAAGAAGGTAGATAGAAACACTAGATAAATATAAAAAAAAAGAAAAGGGCTCACTAACCATGGTAAACAACCCTAACTACCAACTTAGAAGTCCAGGTATTAGTAAGTTCTCTAGTTTAATTTATAGTGGTTCAAGTAGATGGAGGGTCAACAATACCTTTCCTCATCATTTATTAGGAAATTGTTTCATTTTACAATTCCTGATTCCCCTATCAATTTCATTTTCATATTTCCATATATCAAGGTTTATTTAAAATGAGTTGTTCATGCAAGTGAATCAGGTCTTTTACTCTTTATCACTAAGACCAGCACCCATTTAAATTGTATTCTAATGGCTCGACTTGGTAAATTACTCATTCCAACCCCCAAGGGCTCATACACCTAATGAATTGAAATTATAAATCCCTCAATCGTAGCCAAAAATTAGAACAAGAATATATATATATAACAAGGCTCACTCAATAATCACAGGCATATAAAGTAATGCAAGTAGTTAAATGCACCTATATGGAATGGAAATATACAGGACATGTTAATTATATGTGTCTATGATGATGCATGTAACAAAGATCCTTACCCTCATATTATCAATCCAAGGATGAATAATAATCTCAATAAGAATAATAAAAAAACATGTGTGCCACTCAATGGTGAAATGATATCAATTGTAATAGGAAAAATCAAAACAACCATTACAATTCAGGCAACTTGGATTTTATCCCGAACATGGGTTCATGATGCCCAAGAATGTCTTATGACTAGGTTCCAAGAATTCTTAATCTCCAATCCATTTTCTCCAAATATTAAATCAAGAAATAAACTACTCTGATACCACTTTGTGACATCCTGGGCCTGGATGCCACATAGAGGTTCCCCGATCTCGGTGGGTCATATGGCCTCAAGCACTTCTCTTCAAACTCCAGGGGATACCAACTAGCAGTGAGGGCCTGGGGTGTGTCCATGGGGAGACTATAACCAAATTACTATCGTGTAGCATAATGGATAAGTAATACATTAGAAGGTAAATAGAGGAATCATTATAAATAATCAGATGGCATAACAGAAGCTGACTAATATAAATACACAAAATCCGATGATGTCATATTCCATGTATATACAAAGATAAAAAACATGGATACATAGTAGCAGGCAATACAAGATATAAAAAGGTAGAAAAACTAGAATCAAAAAACAATCCCTCAGTATCCCAAGCTCTGACTCAGTCATCTGCTACCAGCTCCATCCTAAACAATCAAGCAATCAAGTTTCTGAAGCCAAACGCTTTTCTCTGTCAGCACCTACATACATGTAGTCTATCCGGGTGTCAATGGAGGCCTAGATAGGGTGTGAGATAAATCTCAGTAGGCCACCACCAATAGATTCTATAACAATAAATCCGTGTATTATAAACCAAAATAGTGTTCAATCATGCATATATAAAAGTAGAGTAATATAATAATGTAAATACCCAAGTACCTGATTCATCCCTCAGCTAGTATCTGAACATGTAACTGGTTCATTAATTAATTAAGTTTTAGTTTATATATATATAAGTCACTTGAGGCATAGACATCAATGACTCTATACTAGTGATGGATCCAAGATATAAAAATGCATCCTAATGTTATTTATAATGAAAATGTTCCAAGGTGATAACCAAGGAAACCTAGAATTCAAGGATCACCAACTCAGTTATAACTATAGCCTAGATATAGGGGTAAGAGTGTAATCCAAAGAGAATCATCCAAGTATTTACACAATAGTGAATCTAACTGAGTCCAAGGAATAAATCCATGGTAAACTGGGATAAGCGATGGTTAGACCCAAGTATGTAACAAAGGAACCTCATGTCCATAGAATCCATGATGGATCCAAGGAGTGTATCCAAAGAATTATATAATAGTAAATGAGGGATATTATGGTGTCATACCAGGAATCCACTGATATAAAAATATCCGGTTCCAAGGTGGCTCTCACCCTGAATTAGAATGGAATCCATGAGAACACAAGGCATTCCATTAGGAATCCAAAAGCTAAATTGAGTTTGACCAATCCTATAATGATTTAAAGGTCCATATACAATTAGGAACCTTAAAATATATTGTTTTATTTAATTAATCCATGTAATGGTCATACTATTTAAAGTGTTCATTTGGTTTAGGACTTTCCTTTTATTAGTGTGAAAAGGATAAGGGGGAATGAAACCATTTTATTTCATATAATTCAAAACCATTTCATTAGGTTCATTATTTTACCTTCGATCATAAGTGGCAGGGGGTACTGCAGACATGCAACCAACATTACATTTACATTTAATAAGTCCAAGTCATATACTTAATATACTTTCCAATTACATTTAAGGTTGGCTGATCAATTTGAATCACTTACCTTAGGTGGTTTAAGTGGAAATAAAAAATGGTACAATCTATTCATCAATTCATATTTGAGTAGTTATTTAATTAGGGAGTCTTACCATTAACAGTTTCAATCAGAGGCACACCCAAACAGTAGAACAGACACCCACATCAAGAACTAAAATCCCAATATGGAAAATCACTATACATGGGGAGGTCGGCATTGTGGACGGTGGAACAAACACACAGGCCAATAGTGAACAATATTTTGTAGGAAGGGGTCACCCTCATGGTTAAGGAAACTTTGTGTCAACCATGTGAATCACCTCTACAATTTTTCTTCAATTTCTTGCAATGTCGTGTGACCTAAATCGTATAGTTACAGAAAACTATGCACCCCATATCACCCTGTGGTCTAGCCTCACATGGTAAAAACTAACCTGGAAGCCTACCTCACATGATTTCTTTTAACCATTAAATAGGCTATTTTCTCCCAAAAATCTAGGTTTCAGTATCTAAACAAGCCTCGAACACCCCAATGACCTTTGCGAACTCACTTGGAATCCATATTAGATCCATAAAAGAGAATTAGACCAAAATTTAAAGGATCCATACCTGATTGAAAAATAAATTTCTTACAAAAACATTTTTAATCTTTCACCTTTTCATCATAAATCCCTTGAAAACACATTTTAAAACATAGGTAAAATCATTTTCAGGTATCGAAATATCCTTCCTATAAAGACACTTTAAAAAACCGATATACCAAAAACAAGGAAAGAAAGGTTTTTCTTTGAAAAAAATATGGAATATTATAAATAAATATAAATAATGATTGTGGTGGTGGGTAAATCTATTGATTCCATATATGTTAAAATAGAACATTCCTTTTGTATTTTGTAAATAAAGTCAAAAATTTTCGTATAAAATATATAAAAAATTCATTTAAAAAAAACATTAAAATAAATTAAAAATAGAAATAAAATGTCATTTATAATTTATTTATATACATTTAAAAACTTTCATAAAATATTTTTATGATTATGGACATGTATTAATAATATTTAGAAAATAAAACATTTAAAATGAGGTTTTAAGGTAAATTATCACATACCTTGATTCTAACTTATCATGTACATTATTTATCTTCCTAAATAATAAAATTATTTTAAGTAGTTACTTTATTATGATTATTTTTCATATTTATTATTCATTTTAGTTCACTTATTGTCATTCCATACTTTATTACTTAAATAATTAAGTATACATTAGATGTTTTGAGGACGTTCGACTTATATGTCCAAAATGGATTCGGTAGGTTGAATATGGTAAAATTGATCATGATTATATCATTTATAGGATATTAATCATGATATAATTATCATTTTTATATAAAAATCATACTTTTATAACTGACCATATAAGGTGGTTAAAAAAATGAATTATATTACATCATGGAGATGGTAGTATGTATGTACACATGAGTAACGTTTCCATTTTTCAATGAAAGGGAAAGAAGGTAGGTATTATTTTATCCTTCCAGAATTATTAATATATTATAAAAAAATATTATTTCATTAAAACCGCTCATATATACCATCCATGTGATGTGGTTATGAAAATTAAAATACATCATCTCGTGAGGCGGTACTCTGTACGTATGCATGAGCGATGTTTTTATTTTCCATTGGATGGTAAAGAAAGAAGTATAATATTTTATTTACTATTTCAAAATGATATTTTTATCATATATATCATATTATTTCATTTTTATCCATCATTATTACCATATATAAGAGTCATTTATGGAAAAAAAATTATATTGGTTCATGAGTTGGTAGTCTGTCGTACACATGAACAATGTTTTTATTTTCCATTAGATGGTTAATAAATATGAAAAAATGTTATAAAAGAGACATAATAACATTTAATTATATTTTATATACTGATTTTACAATATATAAATAATTTTTATATGTTTAAAGGAGGTAGATAAAGAAATAAAACAAAGGATCTCAGTTGAGACTTATACCTCTTCTTCGGATAACCTCTCTTGGTTTGCAACTTAAAAATTATAAGGTGTGTGTTTTGATTAATAAAGAAACTCTAGGATGTGGGGATGAATTTCAGGAAGATATATGGGTAATTATTGGCTGATATAAGAGGATATTTAAGTGTGGAAATGAGAGGATAGTGGGTGCCCTTTTATAAGTGATGGAGGAGACATGCTTGGAATGTTTCAAAAGATTTAAATATTATTAAATAATTTTTCTATAAAAGTATCTAATAAAAAAATAAATTATAAGACTAAGGTTATTTTGGTTGAAATAAATTCATCTAATAAGAATTAGGATGAAATTTTGTGGCCCTAACACTTATTTTTAACCTAGGTTAACCTGCCTTTTTCCATGGTGGCACATTTTTTTACCAAAGTTACTATTCATAATGACAAAAAATGAAATTTAACTCATTACTAAATTTGGAAATTATGATTATAAATATGGAATAAATTTTTAAATATTCAATCTCAAGAAATTTAAGGAATTAATTTAATATAAAAATATAAAATGCAATGAAAAACAGTTTTCTGAAAAATGCCTTTTAAGTATAAAATTGATTTTATACCAAGACCAAGTATAATGTTGATCCAAAAGGTATAAATTGAATTAATTTTAACAAAAAAAGAAAATTTTATAATTTTAAACCCAATCTAAATAAAAATTATTCTTTTCAAATACTGGAAAATAAAATATGGTTTTCTCTAAAAATTGATATTTCCCGTTATTCACCCAAAACTAAAATTTTTCAGGGAATTTAAAACAAATCACAATAAACTAATTTCAAAATGATGAATTAAAAATTAATATACTTTATATAAAATTAAATTCCTAAAATTTAGAAATTAATCATTTAAAAAACAATATAATACATGATAGTTAGAATATAACTATTTCTTTTTAATTGGAAAAAAATATTAATATTCTTATAATGAATGTGACCCTATAAAATATAACTCATGAATATTAATAATATAAAAACCCAGTATTATCATATATAAATATTAAATATTTTTATATTAATGGATATTACATTACAAAAATAAACCCCTAAGGACCATATTAGTTTAATGTATTTGGAGACTAAATATTTTATCTTCTTATTTCATTAAATATCTTGAATGTATCCCACAAATATATTTCCATTAATTAATCTTTATAGATATGACATACTTAAAACCTTTCTTTATAACCAAGGTAAGGGAAACATAATCAAGGTTGAGCTCAGATGTTTAGTAAGGTTAAATAATAGAAATGTCAACCTATCAGAAGCATGTGGGTATAAGAACGTGAGAATAACATTTGAGAACCATACCTTGTTTATCAAATATCATGATCTTGAGTCATGGAATAAATATTAGAAGTTAATAAGAAATGGATCATAATGAAATCAAATAACATTATTCATGAGAGCATAGCATTGGCATAAGACATAGAATTATGGCATAAACATAAGCATAGAAAATCATTTCCATAGTACCCGATGCTCACTTCCAAGGAGGTCATAGTTTAATGGGTTAACTCCCTAAACTATCATAATAGTCAAGTTTCACTCCCAAGACCATCATAGTAGACAAATTCCCTTACTGAATTGGATTCACTCCCCGTTACACTCTTATCTATGTCATTATATATAATTCATTATCCAATGCATTGGAAGGAGATATATGTCCCACCCATAACATATTTAAAATCATATATATGCGTGCCACAAGATTATAAAATATTCACCATATCATAACCCATGAAATGAAATGGGTTTCATAAACATTTCATTATATCAAAACCTATGGAAAAGTTACTGGTTTCATAATCATTTCATCATTTCATCGTAGCATAACCCATGAAAAGAAGCAGTATTCATAATCAATTCCTCATGGTATAACCCATTGAATAGAAATGGTCTTCATAAAAATCATTTCATTGTAAACATAAACCATTAATATAAATAATAATAATGATATCATTAGATCATATACCCAGTAAGGCATAATTAACATCAATGGAAGTTATATTAGATGGATGATGATTTTAAAAGATCATTTAAAAAAAATTGAGAAAAATAACTTTTCTTTGAAAATAACTTTTTAAAAATTAAAATTCATAAAAAATATAGAAGTTATTTTTGTTGAAAATAAACTTTAAAACTTATTAAGTAATGTTTAAAAATAATTTAAAACAATTTTTTAGGAAAATATACTTTCCTATTTGAAAAAAAAATAAAAACATAAAAAATTTTCAAATTACTTTTAATTTAAAATAAACTTGAAAAATTATAAAGTAATCTTCAAAGTAAATAATTTTCATGACGGCGGGTAATTTTGTTCATACCGTACACCTTAAAACAAAAAATACTTTTACATTTTTGATAAAAGACAAATGGGAATTTTTTGGAAAATGACATGAAGATTCCTTTAAAAACATTTTTAAAAAATTAAAACATGGGTAAATATGTCTTTAAAACCCATTTGGAGGATTTTAAAATCATATTTGAAAACATTTTTAAAAACATGGTTTTGGAAGAAAAAGGTTTTTCGAGTGAGAGAGAAATAAAGATGATTTTTATTAAAAAGGTTATATTGAACTCTTGAGTACATAAATTGATGAAAATGAAGGTAAAACATTTATTCTTAGGACATAAATAGATTATAATGAAAAAAATAGTTTATTTATTGATGTATCATAAAATTTTATCATTGGAAACATAATCATGAGCAATCCCGATAAATGATGAGATTGTAATATAAAACCCTTACCACTTTGGTAACTTTTAATCATTAGTATCATGAAGGAATAATGTTAAATGAAACTTAAAATATCATGAGAATAAATAAATTCATTATATTACATGTCAAAGGGGCTATATATACACCTCAAAATAGAATATAGGTGCACAACATAACATATGTATCAAGGAAGGAAAATTGAGATAAAAATCTCTTACCGCATTGGCAACTTTTGTACCATAAACCCCATGAAAGATAGATATTAAAATGGATATGTAAATACCAATAATTTTTATTATAATAATAATAAAATACATTCAAGGGTATTATATACACCATATAAAATAAATAGGTATTGAATATAGCATGTGCCTCAAAGAAGTAAAAAAGTTAGACGGAAATTCCTTACCGCTTTAGTAATATTTTGGATCATAAGACCAAATAAAGAATAACATAAAATGAAACTTTAAATTTCATTAAAATAATGATATTCATGATATAATATGTCATGTTTTTAGTATATATACCTCACAAAATAAACAAGTTGTGAATTTTAATATGTCTCCTAGAAATAAAAGAGGGACTAGAAATCTCGTACCTTATGTCTCGAATTCCTTCATAAATGTTCAAACCTCCTATATAATAAATATAATATTATTATACGTATATTAATGAACCATAATTATATATATCATACCATATGTTATTTATGGATGACCTTTTATTACCTGTTTATTACCAATTACACATTAAAGTCATGTTCGATGAATAACTGCTTTGTTTTTCATGTATGTTTTGATTTGATGTTTTTTTGGTCATATTAATTTTATAATGGTTACATAATCCACATAATTTTAAAAATTGTATAAATTTAATATATATTAATTATATATATATATTTATAAATATAAAAAAAAGTTAGAGATAGAAAATGAAATACATTGTTCATGGATACGGTAGGCCGTACGTACGCATGAATGTTGTTTTCATTTTCTTGACAGGTTGAAAGAAATAAAGATAAAAAAATATATTACCAGTAAAGAATAATTTTTATGTAATATATATCACATATATTCATTAAAATAATCCTTATTACATTCTATGTAAAGTGTGAATAAATCACATCACTTCATGAGGTTGTAGTCTGCCGTACACACGTACAACATTATCATATTCCCACGGAATGGAAAGTAAGAAGTAATATGCGATATCATGATTAAAAAGAATAATAATATTATAAATATCATATATAAACAATAAATAAATCATTTTATCCATATATTATGAGTGGTGATTGAAAATGAATAACATTGGTTCGCGAGGCAGTAGTTTGGCGTACACATGAATAATGATTTCATAACCCATTTGATAGAAGAGGAGAAGGATTTAGGTTATGTAATTAATATAATATCTCATTATATTAGAGAAAATTATTTTATAATATCATAATTTTTTAATAAAAATTTAAGGATTCAGAGGAAGAAATTAAATAAAACACTTGATTAGGGGTGTTACCTCTTCTTTACACAACTTCTTTTGGTTTCCACCAAAACTCTTCATATATTGAATTATTAAACAAAATAAAGATAACAGGATGGGATTAGGGAATTAATGAAGTTATTTTTGTAGGTATATTTGAAACAAATGGGTTTTTAATATAAAAATAATAGAAGAGAGTGGTGGCCTTTTATAAGTGAGGTGAGTGGAACACATATAATATTTGAAAAAAAATGTCCCCACAATTTTCACATGCCAAAAGAATCTAAAAATGGTCCATTATAAAACCTATAAGTGAGAATATATAAATATGGCCATAAAATTGATTATTTATAAGTTTTGGTTCATTTTATGCATTATATTTTTAGTTTAACCCCCCCCCCAGTAAACACATTTTTACATTAACCGTAGTAAATAATTTTTACTGTTTTACAATTCATTATGGTAAAAAAGTATGTTTAAATTATTAGATAAAATAAATTATTATGATTAAATATATTTGATTTATTTTTCCAAATTCCATTCACATAATTTGTGAATTTTAATTTAAAATTAATACCAAATATGCAATGAGAAAGCGGTTTTCTAATGTGAAAATGTTCAAAAGTTTGAAATATATATATATAAATTTAATATTAAATTGGTTATAATGAAATAAATTGGATTAATAGTTATATAATTGAACTAATTTTAATTTTAAAACCATATTAAAACAATTTTTAAGTTTTTAAATTATTTAAAATAAATGAAAATTCTTAATAAAACCCAGTATTTTTCACTATTCATCAAAAAATTTATCTTATCTGAAAATTCTCAAAAATTAACTCCAAGATAATTTTAACATGATGATTTAAAAAATTAAGTTTATTTTGTAAAATAAATTTTCTAAAATTTTCAAAAATTAGTTTTAAAATAAGTGCACTAAAGGTGACAAAACTGCTTTGTATAAAAATATTGTTTTTAAGCCTAAAATTGGATTTATTCTTATCTCTAGTCTAGAAAACACATAAGATAAATATTAAACCTTTTTTAAATATATAGTATATAAATTTAATTAAAATAAATCACCAAAAAAAATAATTTATTGTTGTAAAATTTGTTTGTTTGCAAAAAATAGTTTTCAAAAAAAGATTTCTTTTATTTTCAATTAGTTTTTATTTTCATTTTTAATTAATTGGTCACCAGAGAATTAATTTTATATACATGTGTAAACTATATATTTTAATTGTTTATTTAATACAATTCATACCCATAATTTCAATGGATCGGTGATACCTATCATATTAAATTATAATATTTTAATAGTATGTCAGGATTTGTTTAAAGTCAGTGTTGCGTGTAACGAAAAATATTGAAAAGATAAAATTAATTTTGAAAAAAATATTTCACAAAATCATTGGGAATTATATTCACCACCCACCACAAATAAATTTCATACCCACAATCTGAACTTTTTCTTAGTAGGTAGGGGTTTAACATTTGAAAATTCCATTATGGAAAACCCACATCATTAAATAGGTTAATAAAACTTTGTATTGAAAAAAGATAAAGGGATGTGAGAAGGTTATATGTAATAACACATACTATATTTCCAAGTAGAATAACATTGGCAGAAAGTGAAAACATGAACATCTAATAAAAGAATAACACCCAAATAATGATGGAGAGTAATATAAAACATGGTATGGTGAAATTTAAAGACAACAAATCCATAAACCAAATAGGTGTAAAACAATTCATTGATATCATTAAAAATGATGATAATAGGACAAAATTTTATTTCAATTTCATTTTCCTAAAGTTGGGGAATTTTCATGAGAATAAATACATACTTGATTTCATTCCATTTCAGGAGAATAAATACATACCAAGTATGTGAATACCATAGTCGTATATTTTATTGAATCACAGTAATTACCAGAATTACAATAAAACCTTAATGAAAACATGAATACTTCATCATTACTTGAATAAAACCACATATTTTTTATTATATTTGATAAATTCAATATTGTTGTAAACTCCATCAATGATAACATAAACCACTTTTTTTCATAAATCATTAATCAAATCCATGGTCTTCAATACTATCCAATTTAATTTATTCATATCAATCATCTCTTTATCCAAACTAAACACCATTTTCTTAACATCAGGAAGATATTAAGGGTTTTAATACCTTAATAAAAATATCACCTTTCCATTAAATAACTTTTCTAGTTCATCAACACCATTCTACATATTTTTTCAAATACTTAATGAAATACTTATACCAAATAATCATTATATATTTCATGATTCATATAACATAATTCTTGAATTCCAATACATAAACACTTAAATAATTAAACTTCCTTCACAAACCATTAACTAGGATTCATCATCTTACTCATTAATACCTCTTTCCTTTCATATGTCATTCATAGTCTCTTCATCATCAACAGAAAAACCATTACTCATATAACCTTGATGATTCTCTTAATAATATTTTCCCTTAGTAAATCAATTTTTATAATGACCATATATTACATATTTAAAGCTTTCAGCATTCAATGATACCTTAGGGATACCATTTTTATCAACCATTATATTAGATGAACTTTTCATTTTTCCTTTTTAATTACTTTATTTTTGCCAATCTTTTCCACACCTAAAATATCTTCTCGCCCCTCTATGACATTCCCTTGAGTTCTTATTCCCACATTCTTAACATATAGGAAAATGAATCTTCTTTCCTACATGGTATCCACTAAATGAACTCTCAGAGAAATATATCCTTCACATATTTGGTGAGTTTGAGAGTTAGTTAAGGTGAATTTTGTTAATCATGTTCCATGATAACTAATTATGCATAATCACAATATCTTTTACTCTATTCATTATCCCATTTGGTTTCTCTTAAATAAATTTTCTATAAAATTCAATGTTAATATAGTTGTTTCTGGTTCCCGCCATTGAAAAAACCAAAAATCATAGTGTGAGTAAAAATTTTCATAGTGGGAAACCAAATAATTATGAAAAATCACTTATAGGATGTCTAAATAATGAAACCTTCTTTTTAAACTATGTCATCTTTGGTTTATACTAGGTTATTCATAGTCATCATATTTTTAAATTCTTCATGATGGTTCATAAAGAGTTTATGAATTTCCAAATAATATCCCTTGGGATTTTCAAAATAGGTGTGTAGAAATGATCATTGACATGTACCATGTGATTATTGAGTCGGGTCAATTCACCTTTTTTAGAGTTATTACACCTAGGTACCACTGTGCTAGAGGCACATCCACTTGTAGTATCCAGACAGGGATATAATTACTTGGAAACAACTCTCTCTATCCTTAAACAAAATTTTAGGAAATTTTATTATACTTTGACTCATCCTTAGACTTACCCTTAGATACATCCCTAGAAATATCCTTAGAAATATCCATCGGTATCTCACTAAAGTTTTCTCAACCTAGTTTCCAAAGGTTAACTAAAACTTTCCCCTAATACCAACTATAATAGTCTAGTATTATGACCAATGGGATATAATTTATGCCTATCAAGGTAACCCATGGGTGGATAAACAACCTAGACGGGACAAACCACCGTCCCCAGTGATGGCTATGTCCATATGAATCCCTTGGGCAGAGAGTCATGCTTCAACCAATGTTCCCATGTGAGAGTTCCCAAGGATCAGTTCACTTCATTTTCCTTTAATACCAACTATAATTACCCAGGATTATCATACATAAATATTACATCTTTTTATATGAATATTCATTACATTACTAAAATACACTCCTGAGGACCGTATTGGTTTAGTGTCTTTGGATACTAGATACACTATAATATTATTTTATGAAAGCAATTTAATGTCTGCCACAAAGATATTCCCATTAATTAACATTCATATACATACCCTACTTAAAACCTTTCTTCATAACCTATGGAATGGAAACATAAGAAAGGGTGAGCTTAGATACTCATTAAGGGTAAACAAGGTAAATATCAACATATCATGAGCATAAAGGTATACGAACATGAGAATAAAATTTGAAACCCATAACCTATATATAAAATATCATAATCTTGAGTCATGACATAAATATTGGTATTTCATAATACATGTATCATAAGTAAATCCAATATCATGATCCATGAGAGCATAACATTGTAATAATACATAGAATTGTGGAATAAAAATAAGCATAGAAAATCATTTCCATGGTAGTCAAGGCTCACTAAAAAGGATATAATTTTGGAATGGGTTCACTCCAAAAATCATAATAGTAGTCATGTTTCACTCCTAATACCATCATAGAATACAATGCCCCTTACTAAACTGGTTTCACTCCCCATTCCAGTCCTATCTATCTCATGAGATATAAATCTTTACCTAATGCATTAGAAAGAGATATAGGTCCCACAAATCACATGATAAAAATTATATGTATGTGTACCACAAGATAATAAAACATTCATCATATCATAAACCATTAAATAAAATTGGTTTCATAATCATTTCATCACATCACAACCAATAGAAAATATATAGGTTTCATAATCATTTCATCATTTCATCATAGAATAACCCATGAGAAGAAGCAGTTTTCATAATCATTCCCCCATGGTATAACCTGTATAAGTGAAAAAAGTTTCATAGAAATTATTCCAAAAAAAACATAAACCATTTAGAGAAATAATAATAATGGTATCCTTGGATCATATCCCTAGTAAGGCATATGTAACATTAAGGGATGTCATATAATATGGAAAATGATTTTGAAAGATCATTTAAAACATTTATTGAGGAAAATAAATTTTCTTTGAAAATAAAATTTTAAAACTAAAAATTCATAAAACATTTTATAAATCCTTTTATTTGAAAATAAATATTTAAACTTATAAAGGAATAATTAATAATTATTTAAAAATTTTCTTGAGGAAAATATTCTTTTTGCTATAAAAACACTTTTTAAAACATAAAACTTTTTCAAAATACTTTAATTTTTAAATAAACATGAAAATTTATAAATTAATCTTTAAATAAAATAATTATAATGATGGTAATAAATTTGATTAATTTCATACATGTTAAAACAAATATCCCTTTCATGTTTTTGGTAAAAGCCAAACGGACATTGTTTGGAAAATTATATAAATATTCCTTTAAAAACATTATTCAAAAAGTTAAAAATGGGTAAAAATTTATTTAATAAATAATTTTTATAATTATAAAAACATTTAAAAAAAATTAGAAAATATGGTTTTGGAAGAAATAGGGTTTTCGATAGAAGAGAGAAATAAAGATAATTTTTCTTAAAAATGTTCTTTTGAAATATTGGGTACATAAAGAGAGAAAAGTGGTGTGGAAAATGTATATTATCATGAAATAACTAGAGGATAATTAAATTCATGAGTTTATTGAGATATAGATCATAATATTTTATCATCGGAAACATAATGATGAGCAATCCTGATAAACGATGAGATTGTAACATAAAACCCTTACCACTTTGGAGACTTTGAATCGTAAGCCACATGAAATAATAAAATTAAATGAAACAAAAAATATCATGATAATAAATAAATTCATGATATTAAATTTCAAAGGGTCTCTATATACACCTCATAAAATAATATAGGTGAATAAGATAACATATGTCTCAAGGAAGTAAAATTGCGATAAAATCCCTTACCGATTTGGTAAATTTTGCACCACAAACCCCTTGAAATAGAGATCCTAAAATGGATATGTAAATCAAAATAATTTTTAAGATAATAATCATAAAATACATTCTTGGGTATTATATACACCACATAAAATAAATAGGTGCTGAATATATCATGTGTCTCACAGAAGTAAAAAGTGAGTTGGAAATCCCTTACAACTTTAGTAACATTTTGGATTAGAATACATCAATAAAAAATAACATCAAATAAAACTTTAAATATCATGAAAATAATTATATTAATTATATAAAATTTAAAATGGGTGTAATATACACCACACATAAGAAACAAGTGATGAATTTTCATATGTCTCCCAAAAATAAAAGAGATACTAGAAATCCCATACCTTATTCTCAACTTCATTCAAACGCATTTGAAACTCCTATATAATAAATATAAGATTATTATAAATATATTATAGAACCATAATTATATATATAATACCATATATTATTTACTTATTACCATTTATTACCTGTTTATTAACAATTCCATGTTAAAGTCACGTTCTGGAAATAACTGCTTTGTTTTTCATGTATATTTTGATTATGATTTTTTTTTCTCCTCTTACTTTGAGAATGGATCCATAATCTCCAGAATGTTAAAAATTCTATAAATATCATATATATTAAATATATATTCATTTATATAAATCTATAAATTTTTGAGATATAAAATGAAATACACTATGCATGGAGACGGTGGGTTGTACATACGCATGAACGTTGTTTTAATTTTATTGACATGTTAAAATAAATAAAGTTAATTAATATATTACAATTATAGAATATTTTTATGAAATTTATATTTCATATTTTCATTAAAATCATCCTTATTAACTTCCATGTAAAGTGTGAACAAATCACATCGCTTCGTGAAGGCGGTAGTCCTCCGTAAACACGAACGACGTTATCGTATTCCCATGGATTGGAAAGTAAGAAGGGATATGTGATATCGTGGTTAAAAAAGAATAATAATATACTAAATATCATATATATAAATAATAAATCTATCATTATATCAATATGTGAGAGGTACTATTGGAAAATTAATAACATCGGTTCGTGAGGCGGTAGTCCGTTGTACACATAAATAATGATTTCATGACACATTTAATGGAACAGGAGGAATATCTAGGTTATTAAATTAATATAATAACATATAAGTATATTTAATATAATTATGATATCATAGAATCATGGTTTAATAATAATTTAAGGGGTGGAGGAATAAATAAAATGAAATGCTCGATTAGGAGTGTTACCTCTTCTTCAGAAAACTTCTTTTAGTTTGCACCAAAAGAATTATTAGGATTGATTTATAACCAAAATAAGGCTTCTAGTATTATATTATGGAATTAAGGATGTTATTTAGGTAGGTATTGTATGAACCAATAGGTTTTTAATGTGTTAATAGAATGGGATAGGGGTGGCCTTTTATAAGTGAGGTGAGTGGTACACTTGTAATTTTTGAAAAGAAAAAGATGTGCCCACGTTTTTCACATGCCACAAGGCTCCAAAATGGTTAAATATCAATACTAGTAAATATAATATTTAGGTAATTTAATAAAATTTGTTTTTAAAAGTTTTGTTCAATTTTTAACCCTTATCATTTTAGTTTAACCCCCCCACCCCGGTAAACCCATTTTTACATTAACTGTGGAAAAGAATTTTTACTGTTTTGACTCTTCATTATGGTAAAAAATTAAGTTGAAATTATTATATAATATAAATTATTATTATTAAAAATATATAATCCATTTTTAAAAATTACATTCAAATAATTGGTAAATTTTAATTTAAAATTAATCCCACATATGCGATGAGAAAGCGGTTTTCCAAAGAAAAAATATTCAGAAGTTTGAAAAGTATTTATATAACAATTTAAAATGAAATTTATTATAATGAACTAAATTGTATTAATAGTTATATAATTGAACTAATTTTACTTTAAAATCCATATTTTAATAATTTTATGATTTAAAATTCTTTAAAAGAAATGAAAAATCTTAATAAAAATTAATATTTTTCATGATTCATTGAAAAATTTTCTTAGAAAATTCGACAAAATTAACTCCAAGATAATTTTGAAATTTTGATTTGAAAAATTAATTTTATTTTTTCAAATAATTTTTTTAAAATTGTTAAAAATTATTTTTAAGATATGTGCACAAAAGAAAAAAAACTACTTTTTAAAAAAATACAGTTTTTAAGCGTAAAATTGGATTTATTATTCTTTATTTTAGAAAACACATAAAATGAATGTTAAAAATTTGATTAAAAATATAATATATAAATTTAATTAAAATCATTCACCAAATGTGGTTTCTTTAATTTTTGAGGTAAAATTTATATATTTTAATAAAAATAGATTTTTCAGAAAAATATTTCCTTTATTTTCAAATACGTTTTTATTTTCATTTTTAATTAATTGGTCACAAAATAATTAATTTTATATACATGTGTAAACCATATATTTTCTTAATTTAGTTAATCTTATCCATACTCATCATTCTAATGGCTAGGTGATGACCATCATATTAAATAATAATATTTTAATAGTGTTTCATGTTTCATTTAAATTCAGTGTTTCATATTACAAAAAATATTAAAAACATTAAATTCATTTGAAAATTCATTTCACAAAATCATAGGTAGTTAAAAATGGGTCTTGAAAATTATTTATTTTTAACATTACTTAAGTTGTCACATCCCCCCCCCCCTTGGAAATTGTGTCCTTATAATTTTACTCATTACTAAACAAGTGGGTATATTTTTCCTTTATAGTATTTTCTAATTCTCATGTTACTTCTTAAATAATATTGTTTTCCAAAAAACTTAACCTTCTAAATCACTTTATTCCACAATACCTTCTCATTATGGTCAATAAAGTTAATTGTCTATTCTTTATAGGAAGGATTCTCTTCCAACTATACTATTTTAGGGCTCAATACATAAGATGCATCTGGTACATATTTCCTCAACAATGAAACATGAAACACATCATGTACCTGAGATAAACTCAAAGGAAATGCCGATCAGTAAGAAAATAATACAACTTTCTCCAATATTTTATACGGTCTAATAAACCTTGAACTTAACATTCCCTTTTTACCAAAATTCATGAAACTTTTCCAAGTATATACTTTAATAAAAACATTATCACCTACCTCAAATGAAATATATTTCCTCTAGTTATCCACATAACTTTTGTTCTTTCTTTAAGATGCTCTCATGTGATGATGAATTATCTTCACATTCTCAACCACATCTTTGATTAATTATGGTCCCAACATCTTCCTTTCACCAACTTCATCACAATAATAGGTTGTTCTAAATTTCTTTCCATACAATTTTTTAAAAGGTGTCATCTGTATAATAGAACAAAAACTATTATTATAAGAAAATTTTACTAAATACATATATTTATCACAACATCATTGGTAGTATGATGAAAAAGATCAAAGCATATCTTTCAAATTTTGAATTATTCACTCTGACTTCCCATCAGATTGAGGATGAAATGATGTAATAAAATTTAATTTAATACCCATCGAATTCTAAAGGATTTTCCAAAAAATGAGGTAAATCTAGGATCACAGTCAGATAAAATGGAAAGAGGGACTTGATGCAATCTTATTATATCTTTAACATAATGTCTTGAAAGATTATCTAAATACATTTGATCTCGAATAGGAAGGAAATTTGTATATTTAGTCAATCAGTCAATAATAAATCAAATTTCATTTTTACCTAGAGATTTATTTGGTAATATAACCAAAAAATCCATAGATATATTCTCTCATTTCTAATTTGGAATTGGAAAATGATAAAGAATCCTGTTTGTTAATTATTTTTCTACTTTAACCTTTTGAAAATTCAAACATTTCATAGTAAAGTGAATAATATCTATTTTCATTGTATCCCACCAAAAATATTCCTAAAGGTATCTATACATCTTAATACTATTAGAATGAATAGAAAAGGTGGAGCTATGAGTGTCACTTGACAATTCATTTTTCAACTAGAAGATAACTAGTACACATAATCTTTTTCCAAATCTCAAAACACTTTTCTTTTCAATGTTAAAATCAAGAAACTTACCCTTCTTGACCAATTATACCTATTTATAAAAAACAATGTATTCCTTTTGAGTTTTCTTAATTCTATATGTTAATGATGACTGCATTGACACCTAAAACAAAACATAGGGAGTTCCTGTAAACTTAATTTCTTAGTCAATATTCATCAAATCACAAACCAAAGTATCATGTTCTAAATGTATTATAGATAATGATGCATTATCTTTTCAAATAAAATCATTAACTACTCTGTTTTATTTTCATGGATGGTATTGAATCATGTAATCATAATCCTTTATTAGTTCAATTCATCTTCTCTATCTCATGTTCAAATATTTTTGAGTGAATATATACTTCAAACTTTTATGATCAGTATATATTTCACATTTTACTCCACATAAATGATGTCGCCATATTTTTAAATAAAAAACAATAGCAACCAGTTCATGATCATGTGTAGGATAATTTATCATATGACGTTTCAATTTATGTAATGTATAAGAATTTACCTAATCATTATGCAACATAACACAACTAGGTCCCTTCAAAGAAGCATCATTGTAGATAATAAACTCACTATTTCTAGATGGAATCACCAAAATTGGATCATTAACAAATATTATTTTTGGTTCCAAGAAACATTTATCACACTCTTTTATCCAGATGAATTTTACTCCTTTTCAAGTTAACTTAGTTAGTGGGGTATATAAATGAGAAAAGTTTTCAATAAAGCACTGGCAGTTTCCTGCTAATCTATGAAAACCATGAATCTATGCAACATTTTTAGATCTTATCCATTATCCAACCACTTTAGTTTTAGTAGGGTTAATAGTTATTCCATATTTAGAAATAATGTTCCCAAGGAATGAAATATATTGCAACAAAAATTCACATTTACTAAATTTTCCATAAACTTATTTTCTTTTAATGTTTACAGAATAATACTTAACTGTCTTTCATGATCCTTGTGGATTTTATAATATATAAAAATATCATCAATAAACACAACCAAAAACTTTTCCAAATAGTGATGGAAAACTCTATTCATAAGATCCATGAATATAGTTGCAGCATTAGATAACTAAAAGGTCATAACCAAAAACATATAATGATAATATCTAGTTGGAAACATTGTCTTTAGAATATCTTCCCCCTTCACCTTAAACTGATGGTACCCTGAACTAAGATAAATCCTTAAAAATAATTACCCTCCTATGAGCTTATCAAAAAATAATCAATATGAGGTAAAGGATACTTGTTCTTAATAGTGATTTTATTCAAGGATGTATAATCAATACAAAGCCTCATTGAACAATATTTATTTTTAATAAATAAAATATTATCACCCCAAGGTGAAGTGCTAGGAAGAATGAATCCTTTATCAAGAAACTCATGCAGCTAATTTTTCAATTCCAAGAGTTTTACTTGATCCATTCCATAAGGAGGTTCATAAATTAGCTTAGCATTAGGAACTAAGTCAATAGTAAATTCATCCTCTCAATAATTAATAATACCAGGAAAATCCTTAAAAAATACATCTACATATTCATTTATTACTAGAATATCACTAATCTAAATATTTTCTTTCTTTTCAATAACATGAGCTACATAACTTTAAATTCCACCTTTTATCAGTTTATCATCTTCTTAAAAATTTATCAAATTTATGAATTCATTCTTATACATAAACTAGAACTTATTTCAAAAAATAACCTCTTAATCTGTGCAATATTTCTTAGAATGATAATTTGAAATTAAATCCATACCTAGAATAACATAAAATTATAAAATAGGTCATATAATAATATTTATATGAAAATAATTTCCACTTAAATTAATAGGAATATTATTATAAATTTGTGTCACCCTAATCCTACCACTGTATGTTTTTATCAAAATTTATGACTCTATTTCTTGGGGTGAAATTTCTAATTTACCAGTGAATTTATCAAAATTAAAAGAATTTGTAGACCCTAAATCCAAAAAATCATTGGAATAATCTGAATAAACAAGTGATCTACTTAAAACCACTTAGTTCGATGGTCCTTCACACACCGAGGTAGTCCCAAAAGATTTTTTTTCACTATTTTTTCTTAGATCTTATTGATTTCTACTATGATTGACTAAATTTAGACATAAGATATCATAATGTCCCAATTCGTTATAACTAAAACATCTCATTATTGGATATATATATATCTTACCATTCTTGGTAAGATAAATACTCTTTTCCATGAAGTTTTTGAGCCATATAATCAAACATACCACATCGGTAACATTTCCCATATCCAAATAAATATTATTTAACATTTATCTTTCCATAATTGGAACAATTTGTGTGATTACCTTTGTTTTTTTTGTTTACCAGATTTCTATTGCTTTATACCTTGATCATTTCTTCCCTTTGATGTCATGTGATGGATAATCATCAGAAAACCCCATTTCTACTTTCTAAGTACAATGAACAATTTTCTAATAACTTTTAAATTCATAAGATTCCAAATCTATTTGATATCTTGAATTCAATCCTATATAAAATCAATTAATTTTAATTTCAATATCCCAAATACAATTTGGTGCATACCTAGATAATCGAGTAAAATTTACTTCACACAAAACAATTTAATCCTCTTATTCTTGCTTTAGTTGCAATAATTTTTTCTCCATATTCAGTTCAAAAGCCTTAGGTAAATATTTCTCTAATAAAATATTCTTAAATTCATTCTATTCCATTTCATTGAGCTCTTATCTTTCCTTGGTATTCTTAAACATTAACCATCATCGACCATCTTTACCTTTAAATTGATAAAAGGAAAGAGTTACCTTTTGACATTATGAATACCCTATGACTTCAAATATATTTTCCGAGACATTGATTCATCCATTGAGTACCACTAGATATGAGGTTCCACTGAAAGATAGAGGGTGTTGTTTCATAAAATGATCTACAATGGATATGTTTTTCTAGGGTAAATCTAGTTTATATCTAACATGAATGAAACTGTTATTTATAGTTTGTATCAATTGATCGATCATAGCTACAAACTCTTAAGTTATAGTTCTAAACTATCTAAGCTATAATATAGAAGGATATCATCCACTTAATACTTTTCTACTTTAGATTTCCTATTTATTCTATGTAAAACCATTCTGTAGAGACAAAGATTAAATAAGATAACATAATAATCTTCAAATGTTATATCATATCAACATAACCATAAATTAGAATCTTTGAAGGTTTTTATTTTATTATCTAACCTAGAAAATTATCTAAATCCTACTTTGATACCAATTATAAGGACTTTTGTCTTAATCAACCCTGTATTACATTATTTAAAACAAGGGTTTTACTTTCTTACATTCCTATTTCCTTTTAAGTTTATAGTTTTATAGTATTAGATCATCAAAAATAAAAAATAAACTCATATATTACAAGTAGAAACTTCCAATTAGTGTCCATTTTTTCCACATTATAAAACTTTTAAAATGAAACATGTCTTCTTTTAATAAAAAATCATCAAGACTTTCAAGTTGATTTTTTATTTGTTCCTACTCATCCTTAAACACCGGGAATAATTAAAAATATATATGGTATGAGCACAAAAATCTCATTAAAGGATATAAAGTAAATAAAATCATTAGTCTTGTAAAAACATGAAAATACATGAAATTTTTTAACTTTTTCACATTATTCTTTGAGTGATAAAATAAATCATAGCCACATGGAAAAACAATTATAGTTTAAAAAAACATTTAGAGACCCATAGCAAGAAATAGAAAACCATTATAGGAATATTATATCATCATATTAATATTGTATTCTCACTTGTTTCATAAATAATTATATCCTAGTTAAATGTTTAGGATAAATCTCTCTTTTTAACTCTCCCATTATTTTCTTTGAACATAAGGAATGTTACTCAATGCATTGGAGAACAATATCATGCTCACCCATCGTATAAGTTGTATCCAGATCACCCATCGTATAAGTTTTATCAAGATAACTTGTCATCATTTTAATTCTCAAGTACCATATCATGAATAAAACATTGTTAAGCTTTCACTTTTGCATCACAAATCCCTTGAAAACACATTTGAATACATTTTCAATAGAATTTTCATATATCGAAATAACCTTCCTCTAAAAACCCTTTTTGAAAAACCAAAATACATAGAATTTGGGAACAAATTTTTTTATTTGAATAAAACATGTAATATTATAAATAAAGGTAAATAAAATTTTTAGTGGTGGGAAAATACATCGACAACATATACGTTAAAATAGAACATTCCTTTTATCTTTTGTAAAGAAAGTCAAAAAATTTCGTATAAAACACACACAAAAAGATTCCTTTTAAAAAACCCTTGAAATAAATCGAAATGAGAAATAAAATATCATTTATAATTAATTTATTTCTATTTAAATACATCTATAAAATAATTTTAATAAAATAGATGTGGAGGAAAAATATTTAGAAAATAAAACATTAAAAATGAGGTTTTAAGAAAATGTATCCCTTACCTCAAGTCTGATTTTTCATGTACATTATTTATATTCCTAAATAATAAAATTATGTTAATTATTTAATTTATTAGGAATATTTTTAATGTATATTATTCCTTTTAATTCACTTATTACCATGTTATACTTGATTAATTAATTGATTAAATTTACATTAGACTTTTTTAAGGACATTCGGTTTACGTGTCCAAAATAGTTTTGGTGGGTTGACTATGGTAAAATAGATCATTATTATATAATTTAAATAATATTAATCATGATATAATTATAATTTATATACATAAATTATACTTTTACAACCAAGTATGTAAGGTGGTTATGAAAAATGAATTACGTTACATTATAGAGACGTTAGTTCGTACATACACATAAGTAACGTTTCCATTTTTCAATGAACATGAATAAAAGAAGGTAAATATTATATTAAATTTATAGAATTATAATTATATAATAAATGATATATTATTTATTTAAACTCACTCATATATACCATTCATTTGAGGTGGTTAAGAAAAATAAAAACATCATCTTGTGAGGTGGTAGTCTGCACGTACGCACGAGCGATGTTTTTACTTTTAATTGGTTGGTAAAGAAATAAGTGGGATATTTTATTTAATATTTAAGAATTATATTTATATCATATTATTCCATTTTTATCCATCATTGTGATCATATATAAGATGCGATGATAGAAAAATAATTACATCAATTCTCAAGGCGGTAGTATATCGTGCACGCAAACGATGTTTTCATTTTCCATTAGATAGTAAAGAAAGTTTAAAAAGGGTTATACCATAGACATAATAGAATTTAATTTTATTTTAGATACTTATGTTACTATATAAAAATTTATAGGAGATTTTTGAATGAGGTAGAGGATGAAATAAAACAAAGGATCTCGGTATAAACTTATACCTCTTCTTCGGACAACCTCTCTTGGTTTACACCTTCAGCCTTATAAGGTGGGTATTTTGATCATTACAGAATCTCTAAGACATGGGGAGCAATTATAAGAAGATTTATGGGTAAATATTGGTCAATATAAGATGATTTTGAAGTGTGTAAAGTTGAAAATATGGGATTTCCTTTTATAAGTGAGGGAGGGGACATGGTTGGATTTTTTTGAAAGATTTAAATATTATTAATTCATTTTCATGGAAAAACGTCCCATAAAAAAACTTTAAAGAATAATGTGATAAGGGTTGAAATATATTCATAAAATAATAATTAATATGAAATTGTTTGGCCTTATCACTTAGTTTTAACCTAGATTAACCCAAGTTATCCTTTCACCATGGTGACACAATTTTTACCAAAGTTACTTTTCATAGTGACCAAAAATGAAATTGAAATCATTAATTAATTTATAAATTTTGATTCCAAATATTTAATCCATTTTTCACAATTCAATCTCTAAAAAATTCATAAATTAATTTAATATAAAAATTAAAAATTCAATGAAAAATGTTTTTTGAAAAATGATTTTTTAAGTATAAAAGTGATTTTATACCAATATCAACTATAATATTGATATAAAAGGTATAAATTGAATTAATTTTTACAAAAATAAGATAATTTAATTTTAAAATCAATCCAAATAAAAAAAATTCTTTGAAAATACTTGAAAATAAAATGTAGTTTTCTTTAAAAATCTGTATTTTCCACTATTCACCCACAAATAAACTTTTTCATAAAATTCCTAAAAAATCACCCTAAAATAATTTAAAAAGGATGAATCAAAAAATAAAATAATTTTTATAAAATTAAATTTCTAAAACATATAAATTAATATTTTAAAATAAATAGTATAATACATGAAAACCCAATTTAGTTATAATATAGTTATTTTCTCTTGATTGAAAAAAAAACTAATATTCTTATAATGAATGTCACTCTATAAAATATAATTCCTGAGTATTAATAAGGTATAAAAATTATTTATTATTTACATTACATAGGTTTTAATAGATAATGTATATATTTTTTTTGAATATGAATTTATGGGTGATTAATGTTGTTTGGAGATAAATGTTAAATTGATCTCGGAAGAATATATGATTAAATATTTCTGATTTTTCATTTTTAAAATTAGTCAGAAATATTTTTGGGTTGTTTTAAGGTTAGTTATTTATGTAATTATTTAAGTTGAATTTTTTTTGTTATTATTGATTCATTGGATATTAATTTAGTATTTTATAATGTAAAGGTTTATTCATCATAATTATTATTTTAACTTATGCTGACCATTTCAATTTTGAATTAGAGGAAAAACTTTTTACCATTATGTGGATCTTATATTCAATTAAAAGTTTATTTTAGTGATTTAGGCATGAAAAATCATCATGATCATGATAATAAGCATCAATGGATGAATTCATGATTATATAATGGGAATAAATCAAGTAATTAAATTTTATCATTTTTTATCTCAAGTGTAAAAGAATTTCTCAAACTCAAGAAAACTAAAGTTAAATATATCGAATCTTAAGTAGAAAGTAACACTCATATACCAAGGTATATTTTTAGAAACTCGTTTTCAAGTACCATTCTTATTGAGGTACATTCATAATAAGTTTAATGTTCATAACTTAAAAATTAAAGTTCATGATAAAATCTATAGTGATTTTATTAATATTATATAATATATTCAGTTTAGAAATGAAGAATCAAAATTATGTAGTTTAAATTTATTTAATGGAGTGAGAATATAATACCTCTAGATTTTAATTTATATTTTCATTTCAAAAAAACACTATGTTTGAAAACGTACACAACACATAACCTTGATCTTAAAGGAACCAAAAAATAATATTATTTAAATATAACTGTTATAACCTAGTTGTTGGGATGGTGAGTATGAATAAGAATAACCGAATTATGAAATATATTTATAAATTATTTACATAATAAAAATAATTAATAAAATAAGTAAATTTAACATTCATCTAAATTTTCTACTGGGAAAATAATAAGAATATATTCATTTTTTGTTTTAAAGTTTCTTTTCCTCAAAAATGATTTTTATTATTTTTTGTGTGCAGATATTATAATTAATTTATACCAATTTTTTGAATATTATTTGAAAAAATTAATATAATTTTTTAAATCACCACGTAAATATTAGCTTAGGGTTAATTTTTGGAATTTTTTTAAAAATATTTATTTTTCAATAAATAGTGGAAAATACTAATTTTTTCAATACTATAATTTCTTTTCATTAAATAAAGTAATTTAAAAATATATTTCTATTTTGTATTTAGTTTAAATTAGTATAAGATATATTTTATTAAACATAATCCAAATAATTTAATAGGAATCAACAATATATTTAATTTTTGTATTAGTTCATTTTTATGCTTAAAAACAAAATTTTATAAAAATTGTTCTTCATTGAATTTTACACATTTATATTAAAATTGATTTCTTCTACTTATATAAATTTAATCTTAAAAATGAATTAAATATTTTTAATCAAGACGTTAAAATTTGTTAAATAGGCCAATTTATTTTTTAGTCATAATGAACAGTAACTGTGGTAAAAGTTTATCACCATAGTAATGGGAAAAACATGTTAATTAAGGTTAAAACTACGAGATAAGGTCTCCAAATCAACCTAGAAATTTAATTTATTTAATTTTATGATATTAATTTTACCATATCCATCCTAAATTCTAATATATGTAATTTTTGTGCCATTTACCTTTGATAATTACATTTACATTATTTTATGTTAAGAAAGTACAAAATGTCACTCTCTTTCTTTTAATATATATAATATATTTTTATTGGGATAAAAAGATGTTATAATTATTTATAAATGATTGTTTTTATAATTGATACATTATTTTTATGATAGTAATTTATTTTTGATTTTCAGTGATGAAATAATTACCTTAATCACTTATGCAACACTAATACAGTGTGTGCAAGTAGTAGAAAAATAAAGATAAATGATTTTAAAAATAATAAAATAATATTTCTTGATTGAATCATGGAATTCCAAGAATTTAATAGATAATTATAAAGTATAATTATTTTTAAATTTTTTTATATTCTAATTATATTGTTTTCTTTATGTATTTGAAGTAAAATTAAATGAATAGTTCCAAAAATGACTTTAATGGTATTTTAAGATAAAAAATATTTTATTAAATAATTTAAAAATAAAAAAATATTAAAATCATATAATTTGGATTTTAAATGGTCTAAAATTTCATATATTTAGCTACTTCTCATCTTAGAAGTAAATTTTTGACCCTTAAGGTCTAAAAAATGTGTTGCCATGGTTAAGGTTAAAAAGGATTGTTGTGGGTGTAACACCCCAAGCTTCTACGGTACGTTTCCCTTTGAATAATGTGATAGCGTGTGTTGTACGCAACCTCGAGTTCTAACACACACCACAACTAATTAAACTAGCCGTTGTGAATAGTAATACCTAATTTTTGAAATCATATATATTCTATATTTCAAAATGGACTTCATTTTTGGATTCGGAATATCAAAATTAGCCTAGGGTGAAATTTTGGTACATTTCGGATAACTTTCATATTTTGATGAATAGTGAAAATTTCTAAATTTTAATTAAAAACAACTTTTTTAATCAAAATAATTAATAGTGATAAATTATGAATTTGAGTGGTTTTAAAGTATATTTAGAATATATTTTTACCATTCAATTTAATTTTTATCATTGGACATAATTTTACAATTAAACCAAACATAAACAAGTGTCAATCTTTTGATAGTTATTATCTCTTAAAAACATGCTTTTTGTTTTAACAGCGGGAATTAATTTTAAATTAATTTCTGCCACTTCTGTGTTTTGAATTTAGGAAAATGGATTCCATATTTGGAATCAGGATGTCCAAATTATGTAAATAGGTAACTTTTATTTTTAGACATTTTGAATAATTACTGCGGTAAATATTTTATTTACCATGGTTAAAGGGTAAATCCGGTAAATAAGGGTTAAAAAAATAATATTATAATAATATAAAATTACCCTAAAACGTGTTTTAACCCTATTGGTTGATACATGGTCGACCATGGGCATCTTTGTGTCAATTTTGGGACCCCATGGATCCACTTGTAAGTGATAATGACACTTTATTTTAATTAAGTTAAAATGAATACAAAAATGACACAAGCATATATCTTTTAGAAGAACAATTTTTACATAGGGTTATACATGTTGGATTTTCGATTATAAATATTCATTAGAAAGATAAAAAGATTTCCTACATAATGATATTTTATTTATAATTTTTAGACAATAAATATGTTATTTTATTTATGACACAATGATGATGCAGTAATTACTATAATAGTGAAAAATTAAAATAATTGATATTATAAATATCCAAATAAATATAATATGAAACTTTTAATGAATTAAACTAATTTTATAGGCTAATATGATATATTAGGATTGATTTAATGGACTTTGTTCGAAGTAATCAATCTGTTATGAGTTTCAAAAAAATCAACTATTGAATAGTGTCAAAATTGACATAAAAGAGTTCTTAAAACAAATATTATATTATTAATTGATATTAAATTCCTAAAAATCTAAGGATCGGCCAAGAGACTTATATTATGATAGGGTAATCATTAATGGACCACTTGGGGGTCTCTTGGATGTATATAGTAAGTTTATTAACCATATTATATAAAAATACAAAGAGACATTGTAAAAGTGAAACTAATTAACTTAGAGTTAATACTTAAAGATAAGGTTAATATAAGTACCCAAACCTGTCTAAATTCTATTGGATGAGTTGTTTTCGACCTATCCCCACCTCATCCTTTGAATAGTCAACTTTGGAGCCTTTAGAAACCGAATATGAATTTATTATAAATTAATATTTCTAGCTTTTCCAAAGGTGCCCCTCACCCCTCTTATAAAAGGGCACTCCTCCTTCTCATTTCTTCACACCTCTAAAGCCTTTTGGTTCGGCCAAACTCTGCCCAAATACTCTCCCAAAATCCCTCAATACAACCTAGAGGCCTTAGTTTGATCAGAAAGCCAACCTAAGGAGCCCTTTTGATCAAATCAAAAGGAAGAACCCGAAGAAGAGGTAATGATTTCACCACCCTTTTCTAAGTTCATTTCTTCTTCCACTTCTTCTTCCTTTGTTCTTACCATTCTGAAATAATAACTCCAGTATCTCACATATACTGTGATGTTATTATAAATATGTTACAATCATATTCAGTATTCTATCCACCCTTTGAATAACATGTCACCATACGTGCGTACGTACGGCTTACCGTCTCCACGTCGTGGTGTAATTGTTATTCAATATAATATTATTTGGATGGGTATAATAATGATGTGTAACTCATGTAAATAATAAATATAACATGTTAATGATTCTGTATATATGATATACCATCCATTTATATATTATTTTAATATCAAAAGAATGATATTGTCGCTCGTGCGTACGTACGGACTACCGTCTCCACGAACGCGATGAGATTCATTCTCCATCGTATCCATTCAAGTATAATTATCATTTGATGATTTAAAAATGATGTTTAAGGACTTGATATCATTCTGGATATGAATAATATACAACCTATCCTTTACAAACATGTCTTACGTAACAAAACATATGAAAGAAAACAAGTAAGTTAACACCCGAAACAACGATAATACTAAGATATTATTATCAAATCAATATTAAAAGATCAACTATGATATCATATTAATGTATATGATTCTTTTATAATTTAATAACAATTATTTCACCATTATACAGGAGGTTAACCTACCACAACCAAGGAAAAGTACAAGGTAAGGGTTATTTCACAATCTCTTCATTATCCGAGGTTGTATTATACGTAATAATCTACTGGGATCTCTTTATCATCCACATCCATGTTTCTTCGAAATGTATTTCAAAACATTTTTACTATTTACAAGAATATGGGTTAAAGTCATTTATACCCTTGTTTGACTTTTTATAAGAGGTTTATAAAGGAATCTTTCCGTCGTTTTCAAAACAAGGTCCTTTTTAACCTTTTCGACAGAATTGAGGTAAGAATGTTTTTTTTAACTTATACGGCGGGTGCGGTTATTTTCCGCCGTTATAAAATCGTCGAAGCTTCCCATACAAGCTTATAAGAATATTTTCAAAGAAAATGTTTTATTTTATATGGATCTTAAATGATTTCAAAATAAAAGGAGATATTTCTTTTAAAAGAATTTTGATTTCATCTATGTCAACATCCTTTGATGGATTTTAAGATTATTTGAAGTTGATTTATTATGATACAAAACTTCTATATTGTATTGAAGGTTTTGTGATATGTTTGACTGTGGATGTGCTATTTTTATACCATTCATAGTTTATTGTGAAAGTATTGACATTTCGTATGCTAGTTTTAATACGAATGTTTATGTTATGTTTAAACCTTTTCATATGGGAATGCATTGGACTTAATAAGTGACGGGTGGAGCCCGCTATAGCTCCTCGATGCATCGGTAGGTCTCATGAGACAAACTAGTGTCTTGGCACAAGGCCTTGACAAAATCTTATTTGTAGCCTTGGCACGAGGCCTTGGCTATGTGGTTATGATAGTCTGGCATTATGCATTCCAACATTATGAAAGTGGTTATTGATTTTTGCATGTGATTATTCGATTAGTAGAATATCCATGTGAATAAGTAAATGGCATTATTTCATTTTACTTTTGCCATACCATGTTGAAGTTCAATTTTAAAAGGCTTTTGTTTTAGTAATGCATTGCCTTAAATGTTTATTCTTATTTATGAAAGTTTCCGCTATATTGTTATCCTTACTGGGCATTTGAGCTCACCCCTTTTCTATGTTTTATTTTTCCCCAGGATGTGAAGAAGTAAATTATGAATGACCTGCAGGGATATTATGAGGGGATAGTAGTGTGGATTATGGAGACATTATGTTGTTGTAGTAGTTTTTCATTTTATGATGTAATGTAAAACTTATGAATATATCTAGTGTTTCCAAGGCTACTAAACCAATCGGTCTTTCGAGATTTGATCTTTCTTGTGATCATGCCAATGTTATGTAATAATGCACCGACTCTAGGCAACTAGGGTCGGGGCGTTACAGTTGGTATCAGAGGAAGTTTAGTACAAACCTTGGAAGCTAGATTTAGATAAACTCTGATTAGAGCACGTAGACCTAAGATGAACTTTGAGGATTAGTATAGAAGAACTTCCTAGAATTTTGGTATTGTAGAGATTTTGTGAGTTTTTCTAGCAATACATCCCTGTCTGGATACGAGCAGGTAGAGGCGGCTCTGGCACAGATGTACCTAGGGGTAAAACCCGAAAACACCGCTTTGAGCTAGACTCGAACGGGAACTGGTGCACGACAACGGGCCTTGCTGCACTCTTGGTTACGACACTCCCGGGGGATATGCTTAGGATAACTCTCACTATCATTACAAATCATTATGAAGGGTTTATGAGTATATACTTCCTCAAAGAAAACATTTTTATGATTATGGATTATATCCATAAATAGTTCAATTTATGTTAAGTGTTTTATAAGTATGGGATTATGTATTTTGATGCATAAACTGATCTAGTTTATGCCATTTTTTTTAGAAATGGCTCCTAGTGGAAGAAATGGAAACCGTATCAATGCACGCACTCCATGTAGGGATTGCCCTCCTGCTCAAGATAATTATAGTGGGGCTGGTGATGCAACTGGTGCTGATCAGCTAATCACCGTACTGGGACAACTTACTCAGGTTATGAATAATAACCTTACCCGTATGGAGCACCCTGATCCGCAGCGTGGAGGATCAATGTTAGATCGATTCATGAGACAACAACCACCAACGTTCAATGGGAGTACAAATCCCTTAGTAGCTGAGCAATGGATATTTTCCCTAGAGAAAATATTTCAGGCTTTGGGGAGTAGTGAAAGGGAAAAAGTTACCATGGCAGTTTACCGCCTCACTGGAGATGCTGATCAATGGTGGTCATTGATTCAAAACATGAAGGAAGATGATGAAGTATCAAACATGGAATGGAGGGAGTTCAAAGATCTGTTTTTAGAAAAATACTTTCCTCACGACCATCGAGTAGATATGGAAAGGCAATTTCTGAGTCTGAGACAAAAGGAGGATGAGAATGTCACAAAGTATGAGGCTAACTTTACAAGGTTAGCGAGGTACGCTGGTGATTATATTCGCAACCCAAGAAGTAAGATTGATCGTTTCTTTGATGGGTTAAAACCATTTCTCCGTCGAGCATTAGTCTCACAATCCTTTTCATCGTACGAAGACATTGTCTCATGTGCTATCAAGACCGAAAAGGAATTCTCTAAGTCTTATGACTTTAAAGCAAAGCAAGATAAGAAGAGACCTGCTGATCAATCTGGGAATGGAAATAAGGGGAAGAAGGGAAAGATTGAATATCCATCTTGTGGTAAGTGCGGGAAGAAACACCCCGGTGCTTGCCTGAAGGGAATGGGAGTCTGTTACAAGTGTGGTGAAAAAGGCCACCAAGCTCATGATTGTAAGGGGAAGAAGGAAGCTACCAACGTTCAGTGCTACAATTGCAGGGAGATGGGGCATTATGCAAATGCATGTCCTAAGCGTCAGGAGAACTTAATTCAGAAAAGGCCAAGGGATCAAGGCCAGGCTTATGCTATCACTACTGCTGAGGTAGAAGCTCCGAAAGACGTGGTGGCAGGTAATTTAATGGTTTCCTCAAGTTTAGCAAATGCATTATTTGATTCTGGATCATCGCATTGTTTCATATCTTCCCAGTTTGCTAAGAAAATTAGATATTTCCAATTTGATTTAATAAGGGTGTTGTCAGTTAAAACTCCTAAGGGAAGTATCGTTGCAACAAAGTTTTGTGAATCAGTCCCCATTAGAGCACATAAATTTTCTTTATCTGCTGATTTCATCGTCATACCTATGATTGAGTTTGATATAATCCTCGGTATGGACTGGCTTTCGGACTATGATGCGAAGATTTATTGTAAGAAGAATGAGGTTACGATTCTTGATGATAATGATAAGGAGCACCTTATTTTTAGAGCAGAATCGTCACCACCTAATTCTTATTTAGATCCACCCCCTGTAGCTCAACTTAATTCAATTATCGGGGAGGAAGAGAATGAAATAACTGTCGGTGAGGAAAGAAATGTTCAAATAGAGGATGTACCTATTGTGAAAGAGTTTGTAGATGTATTTCCGGAAGATTTACCTGGACATCCTCCAGAACGAGAAGTAGAGTTTTCCATTGATTTAATTCCTGGATCAAGGCCTATATCGAAGACCCCTTATAGAATGGCCACTGTAGAGCTAGTCGAACTAAAGAAACAACTAGAGGAATTGAGTAATAAGGGATTTATTCGCCCTAGTGTTTCTCCATGGGGAGCCCCTGTTCTTTTTGTTAAAAAGAAAGATGGATCTATGAGGTTATGTATCGACTACAGGGAGATCAATGCTATAACGATAAAGAACAAGTATCCCCTACCTCGTATTGATGATTTATTTGACCAACTGCATGGAGCTCAATACTTTTCAAAGATTGACCTTCGATCTGGATACCATCAGTTGTGTGTGAAGAAGGAAGACATTCCGAAGACAGCATTTCGAACCAGGTACGGGCATTACGAGTTTACTGTAATGCCGTTTGGATTGACTAATGCACCCTCTGTATTCATGGATCTGATGAATAGAGTTTTCAAGGAGTATCTCGATGAATTTGTGGTGGTATTTATTGATGATATCTTGGTATACTCCAAAACCTACAAAGATCATGAAAATCACTTGCGCATTATCTTGAAGACTCTGAGGAGGCATGAATTATATGGAAAGTTTAGCAAGTGTGAATTCTGGCTTCAGGAGATTTCTTTTCTTGGCCATATTGTCTCTAAAGATGGAATCTCTGTTGATCCTTCTAAGACCAAGGCAATCCAAGAATGGCCAGCACCTACGAATATAACTGAGGTACGTAGTTTTATTGGTTTGGCAGGTTATTATCGACGTTTCGTCCAGAATTTTGCCCGATTGGCTAACCCATTAACGAAGCTCACACGTAAAGGGGTTAAATTTTTTTGGACAAAAGAGTGTGAAGAATGTTTCGAAGAACTGAAGAGAAGATTAGTCAATGCTTCTATATTGACTCTACCATCGGGGAATGATGGGTTCGTTATTTATAGTGATGCATCGAAGAAAGGACTTGGCTGTGTCCTTATGCAGAATGATAGAGTTATTGCCTATGCATCACGACAGTTGAAAATTCATGAACAAAACTATCCTACTCATGATCTTGAGTTAGCAGCTGTGATCTTTGCTTTGAAGATATGGAGGCACTACCTCTATGGTGAAAAATGTGAGATTTATACTGATCACAAGAGTTTGAAGTATATTTTCTCATAAAAAGAACTCAACATGAGGCAAAGGAGATGGCTTGAATTACTCAAGGATTATGATTGTACGATACACTACCACCCGGGGAAGGCAAACAAGGTGGCAGATGCTTTGAGCAGAAAAGACCATGGAGTTCTGAACATGATGAGAATTGAAAGGGATCCAATTTTCATGGATCTAGTGAAGATGGACATGGGAATAACCAGGGAAGGTGAAACATCAATGCTTTTTCAAATGGTTGCCAAACCATCTTTACTAGAAAGGATTAAGAGTTCTCAGACCGATGATGATGAATTTCAGAAGAAGATTAAAGCTGTGAATGATGGGAGATTAAGAGACTTTGCGTATGAAGGTGGAATTTTGAAATTCGGGAAGAGACTTTGTGTTCCCAATATACCTGATCTAAAAAGGGAATTGCTGGATGATGCTCATAGTTCCAATTTCTCTATACACCCTGGGAGCACCAAAATGTATAGAGATTTGAAGGAACATTTTTGGTGGGACAACATGAAGAGGGAGATTGCTGATTTTGTGTCAAGATGTATGGTTTGTCAACAAGTGAAAGCTGGAAGGCAACAGCCTGGAGGAGTCATGCAACCTCTTCCCATACCGGAGTGGAAATGGGACAATATTACGATGGACTTTGTCATGGGGCTACCAAAGACTCCTAGAAGGAACGATGCAATATGGGTTATTGTTGATCGTCTTACCAAGTCAGCACATTTTCTTGCTATAAGAGAAGATCTACCTCTGGAACGTCTAGCAAGACTATATATTAATGAAGTTGTGAGACTTAATGGAGTACCCCTATCGATTGTTTCTGATCGTGATCCCCGTTTTACTTCAAGATTTTGGAAAAGTCTTCAGAAATCCCTGGATACTGAACTTCATTTGAGCACTGCTTACCACCCTCAGACAGACGGACAATCAGAACGGACTATTCAGACCTTAGAAGACATGTTGAGATCTTGCTCACTTGATTTTCAGGGTATGTGGGATCAATATTTACCACTAGTAGAATTTTCCTATAACAATAGCTTCCATTCGAGTATACAGATGGCACCATATGAAGCGTTATACAGAAAGAGATGTCGTACACCAACCTGTTGGGATGACGTTGGTGAAAGAAAACTTGTAGGCCCAGAGCTGGTGGAGGAAACGGTGGAAAAGGTGAAAGTAATCCAAAATCACATTAAAGCAGCTCAAAGTAGGCAGAAGAGCTATGCCGATAATCGAAGGAAGGATTTGGAATTTCAAGTTGGTGATCATGTTTTCCTGAAGGTATCTCCATGGAAGGGAGTCATACGTTTTGGTATGAAAGGTAAATTGAGTCCCAGGTACATCGGACCTTTCGAAATTCTAGAACGAATTGGGGCTGTAGCTTACCGATTGGCAATGCCGCCAAGTCTCTCCAAAGTTCACAATGTGTTCCACGTATCTCTGTTGAGGAAATACATGCCTGACCCAACGCATGTACTCACCTATGAGGAATTAGAACTGGAACCCGATCTTTCCTATTGTGAAGAGCCCGTCAGGATTCTTGATACAAGAGAACAAGTACTGAGAAACCGGACGACGCGTCTGGTAAAAGTTTTGTGAAGAAATCATAAGATGGAAGAGGCAACGTGGGAACCCGAGGAACTTATGATGAAGAACCACCCGAGTCTTTTTATGCAGTAATACCCTAGAAATTGCGAGGACGCAATTATTTGAAGGAGGGGAGAATGTAACACCCCAAGCTTCTACGGTACGTTTCCCTTTGAATAATGCGATAGCGTGTGTTGTACGCAACCTCGAGTTCTAACACACACCACAACTAATTAAACTAGCCGTTGTGAATAGTAATACCTAATTTTTGAAATCATATATATTCTATATTTCAAAATGTACTTCATTTTTGGATTCGGAATATCAAAATTAGCCTAGGGTGAAATTTTGGTACATTTCGGATAACTTTCATATTTTGATGAATAGTGAAAATTTCTAAATTTTAATTAAAAACAACTTTTTTAATCAAAATAATTAATAGTGATAAATTATGAATTTTAGTGGTTTTAAAGTATATTTAGAATATATTTTTACCATTCAATTTAATGTTTATCATTGGACATAATTTTACAATTAAACCAAACATAAACAAGTGTCAATCTTTTGATAGTTATTATCTCTTAAAAACACGCTTTTTGTTTTAACAGCGGGAATTAATTTTAAATTAATTTCTGCCACTTCTGAGTTTTGAATTTAGGAAAATGGATTCCATATTTGGAATCAGGATGTCCAAATTATGTAAATAGGTAACTTTTATTTTTAGACATTTTGAATAATTACTGCGGTAAATATTTTATTTACCATGGTTAAAGGGTAAATCCGGTAAATAAGGGTTAAAAAAATAATATTATAATAATACAAAATTACCCTAAAACGTGTCTTAACCCTATTGGTTGATACATGGTCGACCATGGGCATCTTTGTGTCAATTTTGGGACCCCATGGATCCACTTGTAAGTGATAATGACACTTTATTTTAATTAAGTTAAAATGAATACAAAAATGACACAAGCATATATCTTTTAGAAGAACAATTTTTACATAGGGTTATACATGTTGGATTTTCGATTATAAATATTAATTAGAAAGATAAAAAGATTTCCTACATAATGATATTTTATTTATAATTTTTAGACAATAAATAAGTTATTTTATTTATGACACAATGATGATGCAGTAATTACTATAATAGTGAAAAATTAAAATAATTGATATTATAAATACCCAAATAAATATAATATGAAACTTTTAATGAATTAAACTAATTTTCTAGGATAATATGATATATTAGGATTGATTTAATGGACTTTCTTCGAAGTAATCAATCTGTTATGAGTTTCACAAAAATCAACTATTGAATAGTGTCAAAATTGACATAAAAGAGTTCTTAAAACAAATATTATATTATTAATTGATATTAAATTCCTAAAAATCTAACGTTCGGCCAAGAGACTTATATTATGATAGGTTAATCATTAATGGACCACTTGGGGGTCGCTTGGATGTATATAGTAAGTTTATTAACCATATTATATAAAAATACAAAGAGACATTGTAAAAGTGAAACTAATTAACTTAGAGTTAATACTTAAAGATAAGGTTAATATAAGTACCCAAACCTGTCTAAATTCTATTGGATGAGTTTTTTTCGACCTATCCCCACCTCATCCTTTGAATAGTCAACTTTGGAGCCTTTAGAAACCGAATATGAATTTATTATAAATTAATATTTCTAGCTTTTCCAAAGGTGCCCCTCACCCCTCTTATAAAAGGGCACTCCTCCTTCTCATTTCTTCACACCTCTAAAGCCTTTTGGTTCGGCCAAACTCTGCCCAAATACTCTCCCAACATCCCTCAATACAACCTAGAGGCCTTATTTTGATCAGAAAGCCAACCTAAGGAGCCCTTTTGATCAAATCAAAAGGAAGAACCCGAAGAAGAGGTAATGATTTCACCACCCTTTTCTAAGTTCATTTCTTCTTCCACTTCTTCTTCCTTTGTTCTTACCATTCTGAAATAATAACTCCAGTATCTCACATATACTGTGATGTTATTATAAATATGGTACAATCATATTCAGTATTCTATCCACCCTTTGAATAACATGTCACCATACGTGCGTACGTACGGCTTACCGTCTCCACGTCGTGGTGTAATTGTTATTCAATATAATATTATTTGGATGGGTATAATAATGATGTGTAACTCATGTAAATAATAAATATAACATGTTAATGATTCTGTATATATGATATACCATCCATTTATATATTATTTTAATATCAAAAGAATGATATTGTCGCTCGTGCGTACGTACGGACTACCGTCTCCACGAACGCGATGAGATTCATTCTCCATCGTATCCATTCAAGTATAATTATCATTTGATGATTTAAAAATGATGTTTAAGGACTTGATATCATTATGGATATGAATAATATACAACCTATCCTTTACAAACATGTCTTACGTAACAAAACATATGAAAGAAAACAAGTAAGTTAACACCCGAAACAACGATAATACTAAGATATTATTATCAAATCAATATTAAAAGATCATATATGATATCATATTAATGTATATGATTCTTGTATAATTTAATAACAATTATTTCACCATTATACAGGAGGTTAACCTACCACAACCAAGGAAAAGTACAAGGTAAGGGTTATTTCACAATCTCTTCATTATCCGAGGTTGTATTATACGTAATAATCTACTGGGATCTCTTTATCATCCACATCCATGTTTCTTCGAAATGTATTTCAAAACATTTTTACTATTTACAATAATATGGGTTAAAGTCATTTATACCCTTGTTTGACTTTTTATAAGAGGTTTATAAAGGAATCTTTCCGTCGTTTTCAAAACAAGGTCCTTTTTAACCTTTTCGACAGAATTGAGGTAAGAATGTTTTTTTTAACTTATACGGCGGGTGCGGTTATTTTCCGCCGTTATAAAATCGTCGAAGCTTCCCATACAAGCTTATAAGAATATTTTCAAAGAAAATGTTTTATTTTATATGGATCTTAAATGATTTCAAAATAAAAGGAGATATTTCTTTTAAAAGAATTTTGATTTCATCTATGTCAACATCCTTTGATGGATTTTAAGATTATTTGAAGTTGATTTATTATGATACAAAACTTCTATATTGTATTGAAGGTTTTGTGATATGTTTGACTGTGGATGTGCTATTTTTATACCATTCATAGTTTATTGTGAAAGTATTGACATTTCGTATGCTAGTTTTAATACGAATGTTTATGTTATGTTTAAACCTTTTCATATGGGAATGCATTGGACGTAATAAGTGACGGGTGGAGCCCGCTATAGATCCTCGATGCATCAGTAGGTCTCATGAGACAAACTAGTGTCTTGGCACAAGGCCTTGACAAAATCTTATTTGTATCCTTGGCACGAGGCCTTGGCTATGTGGTTATGATAGTCTGTCATTATGCATTCCAACATTATGAAAGTGGTTATTGATTTTTGCATGTGATTATTCGATTAGTAGAATATCCATGTGAATAAGTAAATGGCATTATTTCATTTTACTTTTGCCATACCATGTTGAAGTTCAATTTTAAAAGGATTTTGTTTTAGTAATGCATTGCCTTAAATGTTTATTCTTATTTATGAAAGTTTCCGCTATATTGTTATCCTTACTGGGCATTTGAGCTCACCCCTTTTCTATGTTTTATTTTTCCCCAGGATGTGAAGAAGTAAATTATGAATGACCTTCAGGGATATTATGAGGGGATAGTAGTGTGGATTATGGAGACATTATGTTGTTGTAGTAGTTTTTCATTTTATGATGTAATGTAAAACTTATGAATATATCTAGTGTTTCCAAGGCTACTAAACCAATCGGTCTTTCGAGATTTGATCTTTATTGTGATCATGCCAATGTTATGTAATAATGCACCGACTCTAGGCAACTAGGGTCGGGGCGTTACAGTGGGGGTTAAACTAAAAAATAAGGATTAAAATGAAACTTAAAAATATATAAAAAATTTATTGGTTGGTGTCAGATTGAAATTATCATTCCATAACTTAATAAATAATTTCTATTTGGTTCCTCTTAACATTATTATCATATATATTATATTTAAATATGTTAAGTAATTCCAAGTGTGTCTTTTCCCTCACATCAAAAATGAAAACATCGCTCATGTGTATGTACGACCTATCGTCTCCATATAACGGTGTAATTCTTGTTTCATATCTAATTTACTAATATGGTTATAAATATGGAAGTAATGAATATATATTATATTTATGAAATAATTATTATTATTTAAATATAATATATCATTTACCTTCTTACCCTTCCACCCATTAAAAAATAATAATGTCGCTCGTGCGTATGTGTGGACTACCAAATACACAAAGCGATGTGATTCATTTTTCATGTCCATATTTCATAGATTGTTATAATTATTTATATAATTAATATATATGATATTTATATCATTATTATATTTTTTTAACCATTATCAATATGCAATTAATATAACTACTGAATCGAAACATACATGAAAAACAAATTAGTTTACACCCAAAATGATGATAATAATAAAGGATTATTAATGAGTGGGTGATAAGATGTTATAAGAAAAATGTGTATGGAATTATAAGTATGAAGTAGATTTTTTATAGAAGTTTAATAAATTTAAATTTATTTTATAGGAGGTTAAAATCACTTATGGAGAAAGTTCGACCCGAGGTAAGGGGTTTCTTAACACAATTTCTTTTCATTGGGTTAGATTTACTTCTTCACTTTCTATGTTTTTTCAAGATTATGTGTGTGATCAAATAGAATTATTTTATTTTTTATTTAATTTTTTTTTATGTTTATTTAATTTTTTTACACATAATCACTTCATTGATTAATTCTCACTTGAATGTTACAATCACTGTAAAGGTTTCTTGTCTCACTTTTGTTTCTGTGAGACATATTCCATATTCACGACTTTTTTCCTTCATGTGGTGTATATACTACCCTTTTTATATGTTATATCATGAATATATTTATATTCATGGTATTTAAAGTTTCATTTTAAGTTATTTATTTCATTGGGGTTATGATTCTAAAGTTACCAAAGTGATAAGGGTTTATTTTATAGTCTCATCTATATTCAAGATTGTTTATGTTTAAGTTTACATTAGGGTAATTATATGATAATTATATATTAAACCCATTTTATTTTATTCTACTATGGTTATTTATAAAAATGAAAAGTTTTCCTTTCATTTTCCTCTCTATATGTACTCAAAATACTGAAATAATTCTTTTAAGGAAAATGGATATTTTTTTCTATTCAGTCTGGAATATTTTTCTTTAGTGTCCATATTTTATTTTCAATAATGTTTTTAAAATGAACCGGTGTTTTATTAAATTCATATTTACCCATGTTATACTTTTTATACAAATCTTTAAAAGGAATCTTCTTATCATTTTCCGAACATGGTAATTTTTACCGAAGGTGTGAACAGAATCATTTTTTAACGCTTACCGCATGAATGAATTTTTTTGTCATCATGAATATTATTTTCCTTGAAGATTCATTTAAAATTTTCCATGATTATTTTAAAATTAATTTTTTTTCTTAATATTCTGTAAATTTTTAGATTTAAAATAAGTTATTTCAACATGAAAAGGTTATTTTTCTGAAGAAATGTTCTTGTGGTCTTTTAAAAGTATTTTTAACTATATCAACATCCTATGATGAATATTATACTTTAATGGGAATATAATCTAATGATACCATCCACAACATTACTCGAGATGACTTATAACCATATTTTTCTATTTATTAATTGGAAAAAATATTAGTATTTCATAAGATAGTTTTTTAATATGAATGTTTATGTTAATTATGCATTGAATTTTTATTCATTTATTTAATATTATGAATGAATTGGACTTATTATGTGATAGGAGGGGAATTTATAGACCCTTAATACATTATTAGGTTTCATGAGACAAACTAGATTGGGTATTTTTTGTATTCTACACCAATTTATGTATGGTTCCTTAGAAAAAATCCTTGGTAGTAAGATTTTGATGTATGGGATATGCATTCTATCATTATAAAACTATTTATTTTTATCCATGTGATTATTTATGTTATTTCATCATCCATAGATATATTCTTATCTTATGATATTAGTTATATGGAATATTTTATTATTGTTTATCCCTGTTGTATTATCCATGATTTATTTATAATGTGATATCTTCTATTGTAATCTTTCTCTTAGTGAGCATATAAACTCAACATTTATTGTGTTTTCCTTTCCCTATGATACCAAGAAGGGCTCCATGAATGATTCTGGGGATATTTTTTTAAAGGTCAAGTCAGAAGCAAAAGCTTCTGACCCTTTATTCAATAAAGAAAAGAGAAAACAAGTAGGAGGCGAAAGGGGTCACACAATCAGTAATTCCCTAATTCTCAAAAACTAAAAATCATAATATGACATGTCATTCCCATAATCAGAGTCTCCAGCAGGCTCCCATTCAGATTGAGACTTATCTTGGTTAAAGCCCTTCCAATAATTGTCATCAAATTTTTTTTGAGACCTTTGAAGCTGATCTATTCAACACCGTCTTAGGAATTTGAGAGTAATCCTTGCGTTGTCTTCTATTTGTAGGAACATAAGTAAAATCTTCACCATCAGTCATCCTTTCCTCCCCAGCCACGACCATATCCTTGAAGGAGAGAGATCCACCACTGTTCGGAGTAGTGAAGCTAGCCTTTTCTCCCTCAACATCTGAAACATCCCCCCATTTACCAATAAGGGGTTCCTGTCGATCATCAACCTGTTGCCCCGCATCCAGCACAGGTAAGGAAATCTCAGTTAACTGTACTTGGTTCAAATTAACACAAGAAGGACCACTAAGGTCTCTTGTGGGGGACACATACACTATCTTTTATTTGTCATTAAGAGGAAATTGTGAGATAGATTTCTCTACATCAACCAAAGATGACACTCTGGGCGCAGCACCACCCTCAGTCGACATGTAACCAGACTTCCCAATAATCAGAACATCAGAAGTAGCAGGAGGTGACTCTTTACTTGAGTCACCATAATGAATGGAAGCCTTTTCCAAAGAAGTATCTTTCAATTGTTTTTTCCTTCGACATAGATTTGATGGGTGGCCCGTCCTCCCACATTCATCACAGGGGGTGTTCCTCCGACATAAGTCCAAAGAATGCCCAACAGCCATACAATGATTATAGAAAAGTGGCCTTTTTTCATATTCAACATCAATTTGGATATTTTCAGAAGGTGTAGAGAGGATTACCTTGTCAATCAGCATAGAGCTGAGATCTATCTCTACCAATACTCTGGAAAAGTGACCATAACAGACATCTTTAGTCTCTTTATCGAGGCGAATGGGAGTTCCAATAGCAGTACCGATATCAAGCAAGATCTTCGGGTGCCAAAGGACCCAATTGAGTCCATGAAGGCGGACCCAAACCCGAGAAAAAGAATTTCTTGCACGTGAAACATTAAAGTCCATAGACCATTCATGTAGGTGAAACCATCCAGGTTTCAAAAGAAGGGTTCCACTGCTCCATGCTTGCAGCTTCAACTCCTCAGAGGGGAACAAACAATGAAATAATCCTCGACCAAGTGAGAAACATTTCCATTTAGAATCATGTATGAATTTAATGTTTTCAAATGTAATGTGAGAATCATGTATGAATTTAATTTTCAAATATCGTTAAACTATTTGATCCTTTGGGATGAGATATCTTATATTTTGTTTCAATTTAGTAAGATAACCACTATCTCTGATTTTCTGGAGTTGGGGTGTTAAAAATATTTTTTTGGTATATGATACATAATATATTGATGTAATAGTTTTATAATGTATCATGATTTTATAATAAATTAAATCTCTTATTATTATTCATTCATGTGTATTGTAATTTACTTTATATAGATAGCGGAATGATAATATCCCCTTAAAGTATGACTTTGACTTGTACCTAATTGATGATTATCATAGATTATTATGGGTTTTGATGGTATGTTAAGATTAGTGCGAGTAGTATAATCATGAGACAATAAGTGGAGACTTATTATTTGGATTGACCCACTAAAGTATATCCCATGGAATTCATAAAATCATCAATATACATAGTGGTTCATACATATTATCAATAATATTTACCTAAGTTTGGAAAGATACCTAATATGAGAAACTTTATACCTTCATACCTTTCTTATGAAATCCTTTAGTATTAATGAATCAAGGTGTGGTTGGGTGTGTTACTAATTATATCATCGGTTGGAGCTCAACTAAGATAGGATTTTTCCATTCGTATTATGAGAAAATACATCTGGAACTTGATTGAATTAAAATGAGAAAATATTTGGACATGATTATTTGAATCACATATAATGTGTTTAGATACTTGGATGAGAGACATATAATGTTCTAATCTTATATATGAATAACATGTGATGTATTCATCAATCAGGTCAGTCTTTTTCAGAGAATCGGGAAAGTTTGGGATTACCTATACTAGATTGAAATTGTTTTATGTTTAGTGTTCACTCAATGTCATGGGAAAATGGGTTATATGGGTATACATATTATTTATATGATACATATTATAGTGGATATGTTGATATTGAGATATTATTATGTTTTATGGAGATCACACAAAACACTTTAGTAGCTTGAGAATCACTGATTCTTTATTAGAGGTCGCTCTTTACTTACATCTATGAAATAAGGATTTTATATTTTTTTATTAATTATAATAAGGATCGCATGGTCACATAGCCAGGACTTTGGATAATGATAAGGATTCATACAATGTGTTTATTCCAAAATGAAGATATTTTGATAAACCGTATCCAACAGAGACTTGGATAGACTCACAAAGAGTTGTGAAGTTATGTAATTACTTATGGTGTTTTAGTACAAGTGGGTGATTGTAGGAAATTATCTAAAAGGGTGAATCATATTTATTGATATACCTTGTATTGTAAATAGTGACATGCATATGATGAATGAAATTTCATATGATATGATTATATCATAAAGAGGCATCAGATTCCGTATACTACTAATGCCGTACCATATGATTGGAATTCTATACAATTTTCATGGGATGTTGATGCATGCATCTAGACATCTCCTCCCCATAATTTATTTGATTATGGATCAATAAGATTGATCGATTTATGGATTTTTCAAACTAGACACATTTATTGAAGTGTTCGATGAGTGGAAGCATTAAAGGGAAGTAACACCATGAGATGGCAGTCACACCTTAACTCTCTTCGTTAAATGAAGAGAGTCTATAAATGGGATACGATCCCTCTATTAGTGTAAATTGGATAATCAATATCCAAATCCAAAACTCTAAAACTCACTTCCAACCTGAAATTTCATTTATCTTTGAAATAAGGTGATAGCGCCCCTTTAGTGGGTTTGGGATCCTCTTGCTATGAATAGGGATCCAAGGCCCATTTACTACTAGTGGAGGTGATATCCTTTTGTTGCTTTGGTGATATTCATCAAGCATTGATAATTATAATGGATATTATTCTATGTAGAAGCACATAGGAATAAAAATTATGCCATTCAAGTGGATTTGAAAATCGGGATTAATAGCATATTGTTTTTACAACCTCATTGACCTTATTTGAAATCTCACTTCCTTTGAAGTTTCTCAGGAATTGAAATTCATCTTTGAAATATTTGGAATGATTTTATAAGGAGTGAAACATATTTATGATACTAAAAAATGACAGTAGATATTCTATTCTCAAATTTAAAATTAGTAAATTAATTGTAATCTGAATATTAAAAGTGGAAGTTAAATTCCAATGTATTTAAGTTGGTTTCACAAAGAAATTTATGGTACATGACTAAATAGGAATTGGTATAGTTGAAAATGTAATAAAAAAATTCGATGATGAATATAATTTATATATAAAGGAAGATAAATAAAAATATGTTTGTATGATATAAATAAACTGAAAGTGAATTGTAAATTTATAGAGACATAGTATATTGAATAATGGTTATACAATTTTATCATACATATAAAAAAATTAAAAAAATTAAAAAATGCTGTAAGGAATTCATTGTTTCTAAGGAACATATAAAAAAATTTCTATACGTATTCATTTATGATAAACAACAAGGTTTTAATTTTGAAATAATTTTTAGTTTCAATAAATTCTGCAATTTTATTCATAACAAAATCCTTAATCCTCATTTATTTAAATATATTTTAGGGATATTTGTTAAAATGATTCAACTTATAAATAAATAAATAAATTTTTTAACTGATAACATTACATATAAATCTAGGTGGGGAAATATTTTTGTGGGACTGTAGTTGTTGTTGTATCGGGGTACTATAACAGTAGCACTATTCAACTGATTTGGGCCCCGGGTCCATATATTTAGGACTATGGGGCATCAGGACTTCGGGACATTGGACCTCCAATACATCATCTTATGAGGGGATTTCATTGAAGGATAAATTTTCTGGAAGGTGTGGTGATGTGACATGGGAGAGCATTGTGATATGACAGCTGTAGAGTTGTGTGATGACATGTAGACTTTTTTGGGAAATCAGAAGCTTTGACAAGTGAGAAGTGTGTTGACATCCATCTGGTATCCATATAACTAAATGGTTTGTCAATATGGGATGGAAGGATTTCCTATCACAATGTGACAGAGGTGGCATGGTGTGATGGAGGCTATTATCACAATGCATAGGTTCATGTGTGGAAAAGATGTTGTGGTACATTATGACATGATTGTTGGTGGAATGACATGACAATGGGTATTGTGGTATGAATTCTATAGTTATGGAGTGATGAATACAGATTAGTTGGTCTTTCAAGTTTATCTCTTAGGGAATCTAATCCATATTCATTTGGGATTTTAGACCTTTATCATCTGAGCCTTTGGGCCATATAATTCTTGGGGCATTTAGGTTATGTAAGGGTTCTCTCTCAACATAATTAAAAAGTGGTTTCTTTGCATAATAAAAAGGGTATCACAACATGTTTCAATTATTTATAATTATTTATCATAAGTTTCAAAAAGAGAAAAAGATAAAAATAAAAAAAATCTTATTTTCATTCAGGTCAGTTTATTTATTTTGAATCATGAAAAAAATGTATATGTTATAAAATATAATAAAAATTTAAATATAAATAATAACCCTAATTTCTCTTGTGTGTTTCATCCCCATCCCTCACATATTGTCAAGGATTTTCACTACCCACCTCCTCCCCACATCAATCTTTGTTGCTCCACTTTTCTCTACATGTTTGACCTGCAGTCATGCACTTTATAGTTCCATCTATCACGATCCTCATCCACTTTATCTACTCTACAACTCCCATCTCTTCATATTCCCTTCATTTTGTATGCTTGTTTCTCCTCATTTTTCACCCTTCCATTTTCATGTGATTACTAGAGGAAAAATTCCTCTCATGTTATCACCCCCACCTGATGTGACAAGGGGTTTGTGAAACATGAATTTTGTGATTGTGGCATTAAGAATGCTACTTATTTGGTCCTTCAAGGTCATCTCTTGGGGCCTTTGAGCCATATTCAGTTGGGATTTCATGCCATCATCATTTGAGCCTTAGGGCTTTGTAATGCTTGGTGATTTCAGGTTATGTAAGGGTTCCCCCACAAAAAAAATTAAAAAGTAGTTTCTTTTCTTAATAAAAATGGGACTGCACCATGTTTTGGTTACATAGAGTTATTTATCATAAGTTTCTAAAGGTGAAAAATATTTTTTTTTCATTCAGGTCAGTTTAATTATTTTGAATCCTGAAACAAAAAACACTACATTCCAAAATATAAACAAAAAAGTAAAAATAAATATTAACCCTAATTTCTCTATTGTGTTTCCCCCCAACCCTAGCATACTAGTTCCACTTTTCATTCCCCACCTCCTCCCTACATCGATATGCATTTCTTTCCATTTCTCTATGCGGTCAACCCACAATTGTGTATGTCTTATTTCCCTCTATCATGATCCTCATCCACTTTACCTACTTTTTAACTCTCATCTCCTCCCATATCCTTCATTCTGCACACATATTTATTTATTTTTGACCCCCTTCCATTGTCATGTGATTATCAAAGGTGAATGATTTCTCATGTTCCCATCCCCCCAATCCTTTTTTTGGTAGGTGTCTATGAATTTTCTATTATCAACAATAATATTATTGTTTTAATGTTGTTTTAATAGAATTTTAAACCAATCATAACGCTATAAGGGTATCAATACATGTTTTTATTATTTGTAATTATTTATCATAATCTTAAAAAGGTGAAAAATAAAAAATATATTGTTTTCATTCAAATAAGTTTAATTATTTTTCATCATGAAACAATAATTTCAACAATCTAAAATAAAAAACTATAAAAATAAATAATAACTATAATCACTCTCTTGTGTTTCTCCCCTAACCCTTACACATTGGTGATACTTTGTACTCCCCACCTCCTCCCCACATCGATCTTCACTACTCCCCATTTCTCTATGCAGTCAACTCGTAGTTGCACATGTCATGGTTCTTTCTATCATGATTCTCATAAACTTTAACTATTATGAAACTATAATATCCTATTATCCCTTTTGTTCTGGATGTACATTTCTCTTTGTCCAGCACCCTTCCATTATCTTGTAGTTATCAAAGACAAAGGACCGCTCATGTTTCCATCCCCCGGCCTTTTTTGATAGGTTTCCATTACTTTTCTACAGTTAACAATAATATTATTGTTTTAATGTTGTTTTAATGTTGTTCTAAACCAATTCAACCACTATAAGGATATTTCAACATGTTTTTATTATTAATAATTATTTATCATAAGTTTTAAAAGGTGAAAAGTAAAAAAAAATCATTTATTTTATTTTAGGTTTCTTTAGTTATTTTTCATCATAAAACAAAAAAGTATACATTCTAAAATCAAAAAATAGTGTAATCATAAATAATAACCCTAATCACTATCTCATGTTTCCTCCCCAACCCTTACAGACTGACACCACTTTTCACTTATTGAAGTTAGTTCCCTAGAACTAACTTCTAAGTACTTGATTACATGTATTAATTATCTTAAATGTTAATCAATTTTATTACCACATCATGATTGTTCCTCTACATGAAATTTTTATGTGATAATGTCCAGAGAATATATTTTTCACTAAAAGGTCATAGAAGTTCCCCATTGTAATGAGAACTAGGAGGTTCTAGGATAGTATTATTGAATATATATTATATAACTGAATGATTTCATTTGATGGGACACAAATGATATATTATATTAGGGGTGAAGACTCATATGACATTGAGGAACCCTCTCATGGTGTAAACCCTTGGTAATTTCTAGTGTAGTATATTATGAGAATGAGACCTGTTAATATAAAATCCATATTTACATGTTTCATTGGGTGCTTCTATATGTGGATGTGTGTATTTATCCTTAGACTTTAATATTATAATTAATGGATACCATGAGTCATGTAATTTGATGTATTTATGAAAACCATAATGAAATATTCTATCAGCAAAGTAGGATACATTGGGTATGTCACGAGTGATATTACATTAATGGAAAATGCAAGAAAGGATTTATCACTTCTATCCTTTTATGGAAGTTGATATCTTAGTAACTTTAATGGTAATGGAAATATCAGTATAAATCCATATCCATGGTGTTCTATGGGATAGTTCAATTTCATAATGTTAAAGAAAGAAACATCAATCATATAGGTTTATGACACCAGTATGCAAAATGTTTGATTCAAGATATCATGATAAATGGATTATATTACATGGTAATCATTCATAGGATGTTTTATATCATTGCGACGTTAACCTCTTTCTCTATGGATTTATTAGTTTATTTCAAGATGCTAGACTTGGAATTTAGGTGGTTCTACATAATTACACTGAGAAATAGGCACAGAGGGTCATAAACTAGTTGTATCTAAAATCTCGGTAAAATTCAGTATTGAATTTAAAAAGTTATAATAAATAATATTTATCCATGTTTCGTTTGATTGCCAATATTTAATCATAGGTTATTTGAAAGAATGATTGAATTAAATAATAATAATAAATATTTATTTTCAAGGTTTGGTGAGTATAATTTTTATTATATTTGTTGATGAATATTGTAGTAATATTTATTAATTAAATAAATAGTCATTATTTAAGGATTGGTAAACAATAAGGAGGAAAAGAGGGCCGAATTTAATGGTTTGATTGGAAATAATATAAATGATACTTATTTATTCTTAGGTGATGAACATGTTAAGTGAATTATAATTATATTATTATTATGGAATGGGTTTCACTAAGAAATAATGAATTTTAATAGGGTATATGTACCAATTTCAAAACGTAGACCTACCTTTATAAATATATAATTATATCACTTTTATAAGAGACACTTGTTATGCACAATAGATAGAGAGAATCTCTATCAAGACCAGGTGAGATTTCTAGAGACCTAAAAGTGTGATATTTCCTTATCTTATATCAATCCTTTTAGTGATCATCAGGAGTTTTTCCTCCTTATAGAAGAATTCGACAGCGATCAACCATGAATGATGTAAGTTATTAGCATTAGTCATGTTATCAACCAATGATTACACAATGATGTTTAGAGATTTTAGTGCACATGTGGATCACCTCTAGATGGATTATGTACTTGGATACTTTAGTGAAATGATGGTAAAACAAGATCTAATCAATTGAATCATCAAAAAAGAATAATTACAATTTTATGTAATTCTAGATTTGAACATACATTAATTATAAATTACATGTAAAGATCCTCCTCTTCTAGTTTAAACATTTAATCAAGTAAAGTAATATATGATTTTCATTGGTCGTGATTTCAATAATTATGTAAAGTAATTATTATTCATAAATTAAGACTAAAAAATTGAGTTTTTTATTCCATACAGGCACTTAGACTACATTTGAAACCTACAAGTGGTATCAAAGTGATCACATATTTAATTTATAGTTATTTATTGATATTTGATTATTTACATGTGTTTGGGATTTATTTTACTTCAGATTGATTCACTATTGAAATTCAAACATCATCTTCTATTACATGTATTTATTCTAATTATCATAACCAATAAATAGTTAATATTAAAGTGAAGAAATATATAAAAACACCATATAAAGATACCAATGGTTCTGTCTGGACAACATAAATGTACACAGAGTATTCCCTAAAGCCACACATCATATACTAGTGTATCTTGTTTATATCTCATGATAAAATAAAATTAGTCCAAGGAAACCAGATTAGTGATCTGAAAAAAGTGGATCAATATATAGATCTGGATAGGTTGGCACATGGTTTGAAGAACCACATGTCGTGTAACATGGATAAATGGTGTTTCATACTTATGTATTTATAATGGAGAACATGGGGGTCCAAGATTGTAGTGTATCTGCTACACGATATGGGGACTAACAAATCATTCAACTTCGAGGTCACACATCACGTAGTAACACCTCATCTCATTTACTTTGAACATGTTTGTGGTAAGGAAACACTATAATGACCCATCCCAGTGGGGCTCAATTCATGACCCCCCAATACCTCCTCTAATAGGACAAGGTCTAGAGACTGGCGCTGAGTAGGCATATCACTAATATGAGGGGCCTTATCCTAAGTACATGTACACAAGAGAACATCTCCAAGACTATAAAATGATAAAATGAAAAACAACTGAATAAACATGCATGAATGCATATAAATCCCACAACCAGAGTACGATAGGAAGTAAAGGAAAGTAAACAGGCCCAAATATAATCACACCAAAAAAGTCTGTAACACAAGTCCAACCAGAAAGAACACTGGGGCTACTATCAGAATATCACAGGAACACACCTCAGTCTGTCTAGTCTCACTAAGCACTATCTAGTCCTGGTCCATCAAGGACTCTGTCAAAAGGTCTGTTATATGCACAAGACACAACACGTGTAGGAAAAGAAAGAATATGGAATTCTAAAAAATTCTAGGATTTAAGAAATGTCATCTAGGATCACATGTTGTGTGCGACCCCACTGTGTAGCGTTAGGGTTCCACAAAGAAGATAAACATCACATGGTGTGTGACAGTTATCACACAACGTGTAACCCTTTACAGGATCTTGAGCATATACCCAAGGAGGGACACAGACATGGATATGGACATGGCCAGGAGTACATGGGCATAGACACACCGTGTACTCAGGAACAAACACAAACATGGGTATGGACCGTGGTACATGGGAAGGACCTGGTGCTAAAGGAATATTCCATGTACTAGTACATACCATGTACTTCCTTATAGAAGGCTTAAATCCCTCATCCCCTTAAACTTAGACGAGTTTCATTAGGGTTCATTCCCTTGATCCATTCCCTGAGGGATTATTATGGAATAACGTCATATACATAGAATGGTGATCCCTTAAAAGGGACTTTAGTCTTGGATGGAGTTTTTGGGATCCATCTATGAGGTGCATAGTGAGATCCACTATCATCATATTTTCCCTAGGTGGGGTTCTTGGAATCATGGTGACTAAAATGATGAAAGTGTTGATCCCCTACTTAGTGGGTTAATCCATATTATGTTATTGGTATACCCCATAGCCTTGGGTGTGATCCCCTTCTGTGTATCGTTCTCTTCAGACTTCTAGTGTGTAATTCTTATAGTGAGACTCGACGAGCATGAAATATTGGATGGATTCCATCATTGTTATCTGACCCATGGAGTGTGTTCTCTCGAACAATTATTATGTGGAATATTTTATTAGGAATCCTAGAATGACATTACAGTTGTGATTTTACCTTGAGACTGCATTTCTACATCGAGTATATCTAGATATTCTTGTTATTTGTGTTTTTTACATATACCTGTGATGAGATAATTATTATTCTTGATGTTATATGCTTAGTTATTTTGGGGGTGTCCTAGTGGGTAATTTTATACTCACACATGCATGGGTTTTGTCCGCACATGTCATGTCTTATGCAGACGATCGACCTTTTGAAAGAGTCCTAGAGGGACCAGGACCAGGTAGAGCTTAGTGAGTCAGATAGACTGAGGTGTGTTACTACAGTCACCTCGTTAATAGTCCCCACCCACTTTATAGTTTAGACTTTTTTAGGCTTCTTGGTGGTGAAATTGTATTTGGCCCTTTTTCTTTCCAGTACTTTTTGTCGTAACCTGATAGTGAGATTTTAGATGTATGCATTCATGGTTATCATTTGTTTTACATTTAAGCATAGTATGGGCATAGAGATGTGTGAGTTTGTATAGTTATATTAGGCTAAGTCCTCCCATGTGTGTGATATTTCTACTTAGTGATGGTCGTCAGCCACTGGCCTATTAGAGGTAGGCTTGGGGTAGTTGTGGTATAGTCCCCATTGGGACGGGGTGTGACATTGTAATTAAAAACAATTAATTAAACATTAGTAATTAATTAATAATTTTTAATTTAATAATTTAATCATTATTATTAACATTTAGTAACTAAATAATAATTTTAAATATTTATTTAACTAGTGTTGTGGCTAAGTGGTACTCAGTTTCATCCCCCTTACATCAGGAAACTGCGGTTCTATTCTCAGTTGCAATCGATTCCCATGGAGATTGAGAATTGGTGGTTTCCAGTGTCGTGATAAGGCCAAGATGGATGGTGGTGGGAAATTGGCAGTGATGTGACGATGGAGGTTGGTGGACCATGTGGAAGGTGAAGGGCTCAAGTGTGCGTATGAGGACTGGTGGTTGGCGGCTAGTGGTGATGCGAAGATGAGTGTTGGTGGGCTATGAGGAGACGATGGGGATCGAGTGGGAATAGGAGGGCCAACGGTTGACAACATTAGTTGATCAGGAATGGTCATAATGGAAGGTATATTGCTAGAATAACGATGGTTTTTTGGGGAAAAAAGTCATAATGGTAGGTAGATGGACCGACGATAGGTGTCAGACGCAAGATGATGTATTGATTAAGGCATGAATATGGGTGACAAGTAGGTGTTTAAGCCTACAACCGTGGGTCCTTGAAACCATGTATTTCAACCTACGAGGTAGGAGCCTTAGGTTCAGTTCATTAGTCCTTGGTGCTCTTGGGCCTACGGGCCATGGAATGATTTCCCCTTTAATTGTATAAAAAAGGACTTTCCCTTAATAAAAAAAGATATGTTATCCCCTAACTTTTTAAATACTAATAATAATAATTTTAAATATTTATTAGTATTTGATTAATAAAAGTATTATTATTAATTAATTAATTAGTTAATTGGTAATAAATATTATTAATAAGTAATTAAATATTATTTAATTTCTAATAAATAAATAAATATTAACTATTAATAATTAATTAGTTATTTATTAATATTTATGTTAATATTATTAATATTAATTATCCAATTATTAATATTTAATGGTGAATAATAATAACTAATTACTATTTAGTTATTATTATTATTTTTTATTTGTAATTAATTAGTAATTAATATTTATTATTAATTAATTACTAATTATGTGGCTGATGGGCTGGTGTTTAAACCTATGAGTCATGTTTCCTTGCGACTGTGTATTTGGACCTACGAGTCATGGGCCTAAGGGTCATTTCATTAGGTCTTGTTCCCCTAGGCCCATAGGCCACGTAATGGGTTCCTCTCTACCGAGATAAAAAAGAGGGCTTTGTTTCTTTAATAAAAAAGGAGGCATTTTTCCCTATTTTTTTTAAAAAAAATATATATTGTTTTAAATATTTATTAGTAATTGTTTAATGATATTTATTAATATCAACTAATTAATTACTAATTAATTATTTAATTGATAATAAATATTATAAATAATTTATTTTATTTTATTTTATCACTAATTAATCAATACATATTAACTATTAATAATTAATTAGTAACTAATCAGTTATTCATTAAGCGGGTCTCCCAATCAATGGTGGAAGGCGGTCTGGAAACTGCAAAAGTCACTATGCATAATGATCTGGTGAAGTTCTTCATTAGGGATAATGTTAAAGTGCATATTGTTCTTGGGGATGTTAAGGTTGGAAAAAAGGAGGATATGCCCACTATTGCACCAGAGGGCTCTAGAGTGCCATATTTGGTTGAAGAGTCTAAGAGTGATAAAGAAAACTCAGGGAAGCCTCCAATCTGGAGGAGAGGATGATATTTGATGAATTGGGGTGGACCTCAGAGTATAGGTACTCAACATAAAAAACATTGAATGTTCTTGTTGCGCAAATGTGGAAACTAACTCTTAAGCGATCTTGTCTGTCTTTGGGTGGCAATGTCTTGTGCCACCTTTTGAGCCTGCATCCCATGTATTTGTGTGTGTGTGTTTTCCATTTTTAATAAAATTTGCAGGGTCATGGATTTAGGCTACCAAATCCGCAATCTAAACCATCTTGGGTATTAATTAATTATTTAGTTTCTAATTAATTAATAAGTATTAAACAATTACTAATAAATACTAAAAAATATTATTTAGTTTCTATTTATTAAAAATTGTTATTATTTAATTAATAATTAATTAATAACTATTCATTATTAATAAACTTAGTAAAACTAACTACTAATAATTATTATTAATTACTAATGAATTATAATTAAATAATAATTAGCAATTAAAAAATTTAATTATTATTATTAATTGTTATTTAGTTTATAATTATTAAAAATAATTATTATTTAATTAATAATTAATCAATAACTATTAATTATTAAAAAATTATTAAAAATAATATATTATTTATCATTAATAATTATTAATGAATTGTAATTAATTACTGATAATAAATAAATATTAGTAAATAATTAATAACTATTAATTATTAATAAACTAAATAAAAATAAATACTAATTATTAATAATAATTATTTGTGAATTTTAATTAATTAATAATAATAAACAAATTTTAGTAGTTAATTAATAATTATAAATTATTTAATTTGTTATTAAAAGTCAGTTAATTAATAATTTATAATTAATTATTAATAATTAATAACTAAAAATTAGTAATGATTATTTAATTAATTAATAATGATTTAATAATAATCAATTAATAATTAGAAATTTCATATTTTAATTGTTATTATTAATATTTAGTAACTAAATAATAATTTTAAATATTTATTAGTAATTTTTTAATAATTATTATTAATATTTATTTATCAATAAATAATTAATCAGTAAATTAGTAATACATATTATTAATAAGTAATTAAATACTATTTAATTATGAATTAATTAATAAATATTAACTACTAATATTTACTAAGACGACTTAGCCATGGATTTTGAAACCCAAACCCATGGCTCTAAAAATTTATTAAAAAAGTAAACATACAAGGGAATTATGGAGGCACAAGTTCAAGTGTAACATACACAATACGACAACAACATTGGAAATTATTCCACATTGTTCAAAAGAAAGTAAAGGAGCATTCATCTCTTTTTATGTCAGTTGGCATGACTTCAAGATCCCCCCCCCCTCGATTAGCAAGGTTTCGTCCTCTCCTCCATTAGGGGATCTATTGTGAGATGAGTTCTTCATCCTCTAAAAACTCATCTATTATAATTAAGACAACTTCCTCCTACACTGGTTCATCAGATGGCAAATCCTTCTTAGGTTGGTTAGTTTGCTCATACTCTTTAGAAGATGAATTATCACCCCACTTAGATGGACGAGGTAGAACCTTCAAGTCCAGGGTCCTTCCCTTTGAAGAAGCAGGAGTTCCCCTACTACTGGAGACGTGGTAGGGAGAACAAACATCTCCTGATTACCATAATCATGAGTCTTTCCCTATATATCAAGAGACTGATTACATACAGGTTCATATTTATTCATTTGAGGAGAATTATTTTAGTTTCTACATCCAACATTTTCATGTTTTTTAAGATAAATTAAAATTTAAAGGTATTTATAGAATCCATCATAAATAAGAAGTTAATATCTGACTGATGGGAAAGACTCAAAAAATTCTCATTTCCATGGACTTCCCTTGGGGAATCATCCCAACGAGTCTCATTTGTTGTATCATTCCCAGAGGATCTTAATATTTATTAATATTAATTAGTTAATTATTAATATTTAATATTAAATATTAATAGTTAAATTTTTTTATTATTTATTAGTAAATAATTAGTAGTTAATATTTATTATTAATTAATTAATAATTAATAATAATATATTATTAATTCTATGCAAGAAAGATGGATGTTGAATCACACATTGGGAATCCATAATGATTTCTAGGATATCCCCCTTATAAAAAGGATCCATTGTGAGAGATTTTATCACAATTTACTATTAATTTCATTTTAGTAATAATGAATATTTAATTACAGTAAAATTATACTAAATTTTTTTATTTATATATTTATATATATATAAACAAAATAAAAATAAAATTTTTTTTGTTTAGTTGAGTCCAAAAGCGTCAGGTACTCCAATGCCCTTGGATCATACCCAAGACTAAAGGTGTTGAAGCTCGTAATATATGTGGCCTCTACTAAAGAAGACCAAAGGAGTGAGGGGTCTTAATTCATTTGTGGCTTACTTTTCAAAAAAAATTAACCAAGTTTTATTTTCGATTTTTTTCTGAAAAAACTATAAAAAACCAACAATTTTGTTTCATAATGAAAAATAACTAAACCGACCTGAATGAAAATAAGAGATTTTTTTATTTTTAACCTTTTAAAACTTATGATAAATAATCCTAAACAATCAAAACATGTTTTGATCTCTTTATATAATTCATATTGGTTTAAAAAAATATTAAAACAATAGTAAAACAATAATATTATTATTGAGCACAGAAAAGGAATGAACACCTACCAAAAAAAGGCTGGGGGATGGGAACACAAGAACATTGTCTCTTTCTCTCTCTCATAGTGTTTTAATGATCACAAACACTCACCTATTTATTTAATGTATTCTTTTAAGTGAGTTTCGGTGTTTATATTGAATATCAAATGATGGAATCTTGAGGATCTCAGATATCTCTTTAAAGTATTTAAAGCTTCCTTGAAGATATTTTTGAAGTCTTAATAGATTTTTTAAAGTCATGAAAGGATGTTGGAAGAACCTTTGAAGACGTTTTATGGAATTTGGAAAGCCCTGGTGGTGTTATTATTATAGCAGGCAGCACCAGCTAGCTAGTGCAGTGCCGCTAGATAGCTAATAGCATGGACAAAATGCTCTCGACCAACAAGAGTCCACCAACCAGCTGGTGGAGGCGCACTGATAGGCGGATGGGAGTTTTCCAGAAGCATTTTCTATCAGTTATATCACTATCTATACTATGAAGGCTATTTGGTAGCTGATGGCATCAAAACTAACTCTTCAAGGAAGCATTTAAAGTGGTCAAAGTGGCCATTAAGGCGGTCCACTTCATCTTCAATGAACCTGAGGGATTCCAGAATATTCTTAAACCTTTTAAGGCTATAAACATAGGATCAAGAAGGCTTGTATATAATCAATTGACTTGTATAACAACTCTCTGATCGAATTGATGTTGAATCACTAGAATTATCTAAGCCCTCCCCTCAAATAAATAACCTTATTTTCTCAATCTCAAAGGCTCTCACCATAGTCTCTATCTCTACCACCCTTTATCAAAATGTATCCATCCTTCAATAGAGATAGAATATTAACCTTTTGAGAGATTTTAACCAAGAAAATCAACTCTTCTCATATCATATTATCAAGGTTATCACAACCATTAAGTGAGGGACATGGTTCTTGGATTTGTATTAAAACTAAGGGAAGATTTTTCTTTGGTCTCTACCAAAACCAAGGGATGTGGTTCTTGGATTTCCATTAAAACCAAAGGATGTGGTTCTTGGATTTATATTAAAACCAAGGTAAGGTATTAATAAAGCACATCTCTCTAATTAAGCTGTGGAAACATAGGGTGTCCTTATGTGCTATAATCGAACCCCATATCATTTGTTTTTGTTCTCTCTTTATATTTTCATACTGTATCATCCAAATATTGATATGTATAAAGTGAATAAATTTGATATGTCTTCTTACCACTATGATTAAACTATTAATTAAATTTGATATTATCTTTAACACATATCAAATTTATCACTTTATTATTTCATCATATTGAAATCATTTTATTTTGAATTTTTTGTTTGATTTTATCACTTTATTTTTAAAAGTAAATTCACCCCTCTTCTTACCATATACTCATACCAACATTTTGTATTAAATGTGATCTTTTTATTTATTTCAAAAATTCTAGTTCTTTATTTTTTTTTGATTTTAAAAATATTTATTGATTTCAAAGTATGATTTTATGATGGTATCTTCCTCTTATATTCATGATCCTTTCTTTGATGAAATATATTATTCTTATTAGAAAAACTAAATGTCTACCTTTCTTAGCAGCATTAGTTATCTTGTCTAAAAAATGGTCATGCATGAAAATATTTCTACTAAAGAACCAGTGGATAAATAGACTCCTCAAGATATTCCAATTATTAAATTAATGAAAAGGACATGAATTCACTCTATTTAAGGCTTGACCAAAAAGAATTTAGCCATATATATTCTTTCAAAATGGATCATGAAATATGGAAGCTTTAAAAGTCACACATGAAGGAAAAAACAAAGTTAAATACACTAGATTGAATATGTATTGTAAATATTTTTAAATTTTATCTATATATCCAAATAAATTTATTACTAGCATGTTTACATGGTTTTCTAACATTTATAATGGTAGAAAATATCTTAGTGATGATTTTTCTATAGAAACGCTCATAAAGAAAAACCTATGGGTTTTACCTTACTCCTGGTCTCTCAAAGTGTTGATAATCCAATAATCCAAGGACATGATGAAAATGGTGGATGAAGAACTCCTTGTATTACTCATGACATACAAAATCACCATGAAATTCCATGAAGTAAAGGAAGAAATGGAAGCCAAGGAAACCAAGAAGAATCTGAATTTTAAGGCAATAAAATATGATGACTATTCTAAAAGTGACTCCAATGATGAAGGTAAACTTGAAAAAGTTGTCAAAAAACTGAACAAAATTTAAAGAAGAAGAAATTATCTCAACATGTAAAAAAGAAAAAAGAAAATTTAAGTGCTCTTTGTGATGTGATCCAATTTCAAAAAGAAGGTTCATATCAAACTGGATTACCCCTTCAAAAAATAAACAAGTGAGGTAAGAAAGATCTTAAAGTATTAACTTGGAGTGTTAGAAAGTATTCTATTTTAACATATGAATCAATCCAATCAAATCCTAAATGCCTCATAGATCATATTGAGGTAGGTGAGGAGGTTAAATCTTACTATCCTTCTCATTCTGCTTATTCATCTCCTCAATCATCTTATTATTACTCTTCTTTTTCTTTAATTCCCCTGAGATATAAACACCTAGAATATTCATGTGATCAACTTGAAAATGTGTTTCATGAACTTTTTTATTTATAAAAATATCTCATAGAAAAATAAAAAGAATTTTCTAATGAGAAAAATCAAGTTTTAAATGAAAAATATATTCTTTTAAAAGAAAAAGATGACCTGGTTTGGAAATTTAAAAATCAACTGGATGTTGAAGTTTTCAAATATAAAATCAAGGATCTCAAAATATCTCTTTAAAAATTCAATCAAGGTGAAAAAAAATATTAACGTGAGCTTGGGTTCTCAATGTGTTAAAAGGAATAATTATGGCTTTGGTTCCTCAAATGAAACAATCTCTTCGATAAATAAAACATTTGTAAAAGGTGTTTCTCAAAATATGTTTTTTAATTATTTTAAAATTTTTAGGATTTTAATTTATGAGTGTTATTTTAAAAACTCCATATATAGAATACCTAAGTCTATCCATCTTTCTTTTAAACTTTTATCTCGTTTAAAATCTCATACCAAACAAGTTTGGGTTCCTAAATCCATATTAGTCAATCATAGTGGACAAAAAATTGGTACACCATCTCAATGTTTATTAGCTCACAAAAAATAGACTATCAAGGGCACCATGTATCACCTTAAATATTTAGAATACAATTCTCTATAGCTTTTCTAATATACAACACTGAGCTTTAAGTTAACCATGATATATTATTAAAAATATTATTATTTAATGTAACAGTTATCGCCTAACCATTGGATTCATAGGTATGAATAGGGTTAACCAAATTTTAAAAAAATCTATAATTGTTTGATATAATGTATTGATTAATAATAAATAAGTAATCAATTTTTCAATAAAGTCATTTAATACTTCAAAAACATGTTTTCTTCAAAAATACTTTTATTTCCTTTTGTGTGTGGACATTATAATTGATTTATAACTTTTATATAAATTTTACTTTAGGAAATTAATATCATTTTTGAAATAATTATATCAAAATTATTTTAGGGTGATTTTTTGTAATTTTCTAAAAAAGTTAATTTTTGGGTGAATAGTGAAAATATTGATTTTTAAAGAAAAATTTATTTTATTTTATTTTATATTATTTTAAAAGATTAATTTTGATTTTTATTGGTTTTAAAATTTAATTTGTTTTTTTTGTTAAAAATAATTCAGTTTATATCTTTTGGATCAACATTATACTTGATCTTTGTATAAAAATACTTTTATACTTAAAAAGGCATTATTAGAAAATTATTTTCCGTCACACTTTGTGGGATTATTATAAAATGAATTTTTGACATTTATAGAGATTAAATTTGGTAAAATGGTTAAAATATTTGGCCTTAGTAGGTTTAAATTTGGTAAATAGGTGTCTTTTATTTCTGGTAATTATGAATACTAACTGCGGTGAATATTTGTCACCTTGGTAAGGGTAAAATGGGAAGAAAAAAATGGTTTAAACAATGAAATAAGGTTTCAAAATCAACCTAAAACTTGACCAAATTTTATTTTATGGGAAACATTTGACCATATCCATCATAAATTCGAATATATGAAATTTTGGTTTCATTTTCCCTTGATAATGACATTTATATTAATTTTTTAACATGTTGGGGAAACACCCTTTTTATTAAACCAAATAAACACCTCTTTTATAATAGTTTAGGGGAACCAATTAAATAGTCTTGAAGGACCTAGCCTATCAGTACACTTGGTGGACCAAGGGACCCCCCCCCCCCCACACACACAGATATATATAAGCTTGCAACCCAGGCCATCGCTGTCGTGGAGGTCGTCTATCTTTGGTCGTCATTGCACAAAATCCATCACCGTCTCTCACCTATATGGAGGTCATTTTCTTCTTTTCACTACCTAATTCTTATCCTCACTATATCCTACCATCATGAAAGCTAAAAAAACTGACATCAGGTTGTAAACTCCCATTGATTAATCACACATACCGTCCCCCGTCATTGCCCATAGTGACCACCTGCCTACATCCATCGAGCAACAACACACTACCAAGAAGTAACCATAAAAGGGTCCATAGGGGTTCAAACATGGGACCCATGATGAAATTATGTCATAGGAAGGTGTTGGTCACCACTTTACTAGCACCCCATTAGCAAATTTATATTAATTTAATTAAAGAAAATTCCAAAATGTCACCCTTTTGACTTTAAAATTTCTAAATTTTGTACATAAGGATAAAAGGTGGATAAGTTTGGTTATAAATGTTTATTTGAATTATGAATTATTTTTTTATCATATTAATTTTTTTAAAATTTTTAGTGATGAAATAATTACCTTAAATTCTTACACAATAAGACACAATTCTTGCACAAGCAGTATAAAAATCATGTAAATGATTTTAAAAACTCTAAAAGGAATTTTTTTGGGTGAGTTATAGTACCTCAAGAATTTTATAAATGAATATAATTTATTAGGGATGTCTTCCACACCCTCTATATCCCTCCCACTAGTAACTGGAACACCACCTCCTAATTCAATAGGTTCAACATGTGATGACCCTACAATGAGGGAACATGTGGCCACTCCTTTTACTTTACGACGATATTGGAGGGTGACGATTATATGTAAAAATTGTATGTGAATAAATTAATTGAACTTTTTTATATTAATAACCTATTTTTTATAAAATATGGAAGTAATGTTACTAACAAGAAAAATATTAATAGTTTAGTTGTATGGAATATGAATGTATTTAAGATAGTTATCCCCATTGATTCTTATGGGGTCCCAACAGATGATGTTGCAGGAATATTTGGCCAGATTATAGGCCTATTGGAAACTGTTTTGGTGACCCTTCTGATTACATATTTTGATTAGAGTCATATGCCTCAATCTTGGAAGAATTAAGTATTTAATTCCCAGATAAAGATAATTTTATTACATTATGAATCAATTGAATGTCATTATTTAAATAAATTTTAATATTTAAAAAATTAATCTCTTTAAGAAGTTTTATTCCACTTTACGGTAACTGATATTATTGCACTTAAGTAGATGTTGAAAAATTTGGTTAATAAATGGAAAGATTTTAAATAGATATAATGGAATAAATTCAATGATACATCAATTACCACTCAGTAGTAGTATGATAATGTACCTGAAGGGGTACCTAAAGAGTGCTGGAAAGTGTTTGTTGATAGTCATCGCTATAAGAAGAACATGGTATTGAAGAATATATTATTATATTAATATTATATCACATATATACATTCATATAAAAAGGATATGACATTGCATACAATACTGTTAAATTACTTGTTATTTATTTCATAAAGTTTTAAGAAAAAATGAATCAAGTTGAGTGAAACAAATCACCCCCACACTATCAATTCATAGAATTTTCCATGAAATATACCCACAATGGTAATATTTTCTTTAGTTCAAATTTTTATAAGAAAATATTATCTATTGAATATATTAAATTTTTTATTTATATATATTTAATATAAATAAAGAATTTAGGTAACAAAGTCTCCTAGACAAAACTTTGGTTGATGTTCATATGAAATCCAATGAGAGTTATATGAATGATCCTACCAAATAAGTTGGGGTATGAATTAATTTTTCATTTTAATGGTTTAGACAATCATCTTCAATACTATAATAACTTATGAAACCAAATATATCTTTGAAAATTTTCATTTATGACCATCAAACAATAGTTATTCAAAAATATATGTTATATTTTATAAAAAAACTGTATTCTCTGAAATATGTCCCCTCTCGCTTAGGCTCACACTTTACTTTTAGTTGTAACTTTGTTAATATGTATTACTTTAAATTTGTCGGGTATTTTATTTATAGTTAAAAATAAAAAACTATGGGATTTAAATCCCATGCAGTCCTTCTCGGTCTCCTAGGATAATCTTGTTGGTCAGGTCCTTAGTAAGGAACAACTTAGTCATGTACTTGGGTTAGGTTTGGGGCCATTATCATCTAAATCCATTGAAAGGTGATTGAGTATTTCATCAACATATACTCTAAGTTGGTGTTACTCCCTACCTCTATATGATTAGAAGTAGTTTCTTGTAATGAAAAACACAATTATACAATAGGGGATAACAATCCAGAAATATGGGACTCATATACAATTATAGGTTGTGAATTTCATTTCTCTACAAAAATCATTAGTTGAATTATATCAAAAGATGATTGGATGTGTCCCCAGTGACATTGCGTCAATGGATGGTTCAAATAGCGGGTAAATCACACAATTTCATAATCATTTAGTAAACAAAATTTTATTCGTTTTACGTTGAAATTTAAATTTAAATCACTATTCAATTTTCAGGAAAATTTTTATAGAGGTGTCAGGAGAAGGGAGTGGTGATAGACAGAGAGATGGAGACAATCTTAGTTCATCTGGTAGCGATGGGGCTTGACTTTGGATTTAGTTGTGGTGTTGTGTAACTAAACTCATTATAGATGTTCATAACTTAAAGGTTTGTTTGTATAGTTGATGGGAGGGTGGAGATTATTGGTATCAATATTGTTAAGGTGGTATAACATGATTTTATTAATTCCCAAATCTATATAGGACTTTTTAAGGTTTTAATTATCCTTGAAAACACTTCTAAAATTTTCTTTCCCGGTAGGATTCTATAAATTTCTTAGTTCCATGAACATCAACACATTGGTTAATATAAGGGTTGGGAGAGGAATACATACCAAATACCCTTGCTGGTTCATTTTATTCACTAGATAGTCTTTGAAACAACCACTCTTTTTCTTATTAATTGATAAATGAAAGAATCCATGATTGTTTCATCAATCACCCTAGGTTGAAATATATTTTGAGGTTTTATCTTGGAATTATCACTTCTTTGTTATCCATCATTATTATTTGTGTGAATAGTTATCAATGACACCTAAATAGTAAACTCCTCCTAAATCACTTAGGAAAATCCCAATCTAGTTTTTTGTTCCTAAGAAATTAAAGAAAATACCACTACCTTCACACACATTCCAGCAATCACTAGACATTCATGAATCATCCAGTCCTATTTCATTATATATAAACTACAACATGTGGAGGGAGAGTTTAAATCATCAACTGAGGTAGAAAACAATGATCATGTATAATGATTCAAACATAATCACATTTAAACCATTAATTCTTTAGTTGAATAGTGAAATAAATAAAAAGAAAGAATGATTTTATTCATTAAATTTTCTAATAAATCATTAAAATTAAATCACATTTCATACCTTGATTACACCTCCTTCATATGTGTGTGAATAGGTTTTTACCCACCTATTCAATCACCAAAGTTTTTCTTATCTCCTTCTCTTATTCTTAAATGTTTATCCACTCTTCTTTCCCTATTTAGCCATGGTGGAAAAATATAATCTTAGTGTTGGATTAATCATGGAGATTTTTGTTTCTTAGTATTGTGAAGGTTCTCTTTAGACCTAAATCTTTATTATTCAAAAAATTTAGGGTTATCTCATTGGTGAGAGGTAAGTTATTCTTTTTAATCCCATTTTATTAACATACTTATGGTTCTTACACTTTGAAAGTATAACTTCTTCTAAGTTATTACCCATATCAATTGTCATTTAAAGGATTATAAATTATTTTTTTTGGGTTCTTTAATTTTGTGTTTGATAAATCTGGGACGTCAATTTTATTTAGGTTTTATATTTATAAAATTTCATTTCATGTTCAAAAGTTGTTTGTGTAAATTATTTCAGACTTATGTTAGTTCAAACAGATTTCTATAGGATGTTTAAAAAGATATATGATTTTTAAGAAAGGGATTTCATTGTTTTGTATTGTGTTGTGATCAATAAATGTTTATTTAGTGAGGTTTAAATCATTACTTTTCATTGTTCCTTCCTTTTTATATATATTTGTTCATTACTTGACATTATTTACATAATTTTTGAAGTTGGATAATTGGTAGAGGTGATTATTGGAATGATATTTGACTTGTTTAACATGGGAACCTTTAGTGGTTATATGTGTAATATCTAAGAGTACTACATTGGCCTATATTATGCACCGGATAGTGCATCCTAGTATAGTTCATGCCTTAGCTAGTGTTATTCCACCCAACGTGGCCAATGAGGGTAAGTCGGGATACATAATTGTTAAGATCATATCATAGGCTGATGTGTGATCCACATTTAGTGAGGTCCTAGGTTATCCCATTCGGCTCGAGGTTGATATCCCATGTTGTGTAATATTCATTTCATAGTTTACTTAATACCTTAGTTCACCTTAATATATATTCCATATATATTTTATTTGGGTTTTACACACATGTTCCATACTTATGTTTATTTTTAAGGTAGTTTGTTTTTATAAAGTAAAATCACATGTGATTGGTTTTTCATATTTATAAAAAGTGAAAATTAAATTTCTAATTTCCTTTCAAACTGGTGCTAGGGGTTTGGATTATAAAATAAGTTACATATATCTCATTATATTTATGTTTCCGCTTATATTTTTTTTCTTCAGTTGTTTGGTTTTTTTGGAGCTTTTATCTTATGAATTTTTTTAATAGTAATATATAGTGGCAGTTAAAAATGATGCCATATATGGTAAAAATATTTTTTGTGGTAGTTTAAACCTCCACGATATCAGATAGAATATATAGAGACTATTTAAACCACAATTATATATTAATAATTATACTAGTGGTTTAAACCACTGTTAAAACTTTGACACATTTGATATCTAAAAACCACCACTAAAAATAAAAATAACCACCGATAAATAGAATTTCATGACACTTCTTAGAAACTACTTCTAAATGGGTTAAATCGACATGAGATGATTCTCGATGCCAAATTTTTCATTAGTTTATAGAAACCTTCATGTAACAATTTTTTGCAAGTTTAAACGACTGCCAAACAAAAAACCCCACCTCTAGTACCCTAATGTTTCATAGTGCGTGGAGTAAAAAGTGGCTCCAGTGTGTGACGGTTCTCAAGGAAACATAATAGAGAGATTGGGGTTATTATTTATGTTTACATTTTTGTATTTATTTTGCAACATAGACATTTTTTCATGATTAAAAATAACTAAATAAACTTGAATTAAATAAAGAGATTTTTCATTTTTCACCTTTTGAAAATTATGATAAATAATTCTAAAAAAACAAATCATGATGTTATCCCATTATAGTGGTTGGATTGGTTTAAAATAATATTAAAATGACATTAAAACAATAAGATCATTGTTGAGTATAGAAAAATAGTATACACCTATCAAAAAAAGGATGGGGTATGGGAACATAAGAAGTCCTTAACCTATATTAATCACATGATAGTGGAAGGGTTCCAAATGAGGAGAAACATGTGTGTTGTACTAAGGGGATAAGAGGAGATTATATTTGTAGATTATCTAAAGTGTATGAGTATCGTGATAGAAGAACCTAAGGTGTTTGTAACTGTATATTGACTGTGTAGATAAATGGGGAGCAGTGCAGATCGGTGTGGGAGAGGGTGGGGAGTGAAAAGTAGTTCTAATTTGTGAGGGTTGGGGTTGAAACATTAGAGAGGAATTAGGGTTATTATTTATGTTTATATATATTTTTATTCTGGAACATACATTTTTGTTTCAATATGAAAAATACTAAACTGGATTGAATGAAAAAAAGAGATTTTTTATTTTTCACCTTTTAAAACTTATGATAAATAATTATAAATAATTGAAACATAATGTTATCCCCATTTTATTATGTAAAGAAACAACTTTTTAATTGTGTTGAGATGGAAACCTTATATAATATGAAGTTCCCAAGAATTATCTAGCCCAAAAGATCAGATGATAATGGCCCAAAATCCCAAATGAATATGGATCAAAGGCCTCAAGAGATGACTTTGAAGGACCAATCAAGAAGAATTAATCACTCCACAATTATAGACTTCATGTCACACCACCTCCTTATCATGTCGGGGGTTGGGAACCTGAGTGATCCTTTTCCTCTAGTAATTATGTGAGAGTGGAAGGGTGTTGAATGAGAAGAAATGTGCATGTATAGTGAAGGGGATAGGAGGATATTAGTGTTACACTATAAGAAAATTGGGTGTGGATCATGAAAAAAAGGAACTATGACATGCGCGACTATAGGCCGACCACATAGAAAATTCGGGAGTAGTACAGATCAATATGGGGAGGAGTTGGGGAGTGTTTTAGGTTTCAAGAACAGTATAAGAACCTGTATGGAATGACCAACTCAAAATTTTTAGTATTAATTTATGAATAATAATTGATTTATATAAATATCGATGTCATAACCAATAAAAATCATAGATTACATTACTTGATTAAATACTGAAACCATAAGAGGAGGATCTTCTCCAATAATTTATAATGAATTTATGTATAGATCTAGAATTACCTGATCTTGTAATTATTCCTTTGTTGATGATTTATCTTATTTGATCTTTCTGTACCAACATTACGTTTCCATATCCAAGTGCATAATCCCTCTAGCTGTGATCCAAATGTGCACTACAATCTCTGAATATCATCATAGAGACAACAAGTTCTAGCAAAACTGTTCCTGATCACTTACGTCATTCATGGTTGATCGTAGCAGAATTCCTCTACGAGGATGAAGAACTATTGATGATATCTCGATGGATTGATTGAATAGGAGTTTATAGAACACTTTTAGGTCTATATATCTCTCTCTAGGGATTTAGAGAGATTCTCTCTATCTTCTGTGCAACATTAAGCACCTCTTAAGAAAGTGATATAATTAGATATTTATAAAGGTAGGTCTAGGGTTTGAAATTGGCACATAATCCCCATTCTAGTTACTTATTTATTAGTGAAACCCATGTCTTAATAATAATATAATTATTATTCAATTGACATGTGTATCACCTAATAATAAATAAATATCATTTATAAAATTTATAATCAAACCATTAAACTCAGTTCACTTTTTCTCCTTGACATTTATGAGTCCTTAAATAATGGTTATTCATTTAAAAAATAAGTATCACTACATTATTCATAGATAAATATAATAAATATTATATTCACCAAACCATGCAAATAAATATTTTTTTAATATTATTTAACTCACTTATTATTTCAAATAACTTGTGATTAAATATTAGAAATCAACCAAAACCCAAATAAATATTATTTATTATAACTTGTAAAATTTAATACTAAATTTAACTAAGATTGTGGATACACTTAGTGTGTGACCTTCTAGTCCTCTTTCTCAGTGGCATTAGTTAGAACCTCTTAAAGTCCAAGGTTAGCATATATAAACACAAGCAATACATTCATAAAGAAATAGGTTAATGTCATAATTACACACAACCTCCTAAAAATTATTACTCTGTAATATAATAACTTTACCATGATATCTCAAATCAAGCTAGTTGCATACCAGTGTCATCAACCTATGTGCTTGATGTCTCTTTATTTGAATTTCTGAAAATGAACTAACCCACAGAACACCATGACCATGGATTTATTTATAAAATTTTATTCCAATCAAAGGACTTGAGATATAAACTTCCATCAAAGGATAATAGATATAAATCCTTTCTCATATTATCTATTAATACGATATTACTCGTGACACATCCAATGTATCCCACCTCACTTTGATAATATGTTTTCATAGTTTTCATTAATAAATCAAATCATGAAACTCATTATATCCATTAATGATAATTTTAAAGTCTAAGGATCAATAACCACATCAAAAAAAAGGATCACCCAATGAAACATGTAAATGTGGATTTCCTATTGGTGGGTCTCATTCTCATAATATCATGCATTGGAAAATACCAAGGGTATATAATATGAGAGGGTTACTTAAAGCCCTTTGAGTCTCTACCCCTGATATCCTTTATCATCTGTGTCCCATAAAATTATATCATCCAAATATAGAAAATATATTCAAGAATATTATTGTATCACCTCTTGGTTCTCATTATAGAGAGAAACTACTGTGGCATTTCAGTGTGACAAATATTCTTAGTAAATTACCACATACAAATTTCATGAAGATGAACACTCATGACATGATATGAAACTTCATTAATATTTAAGATAATTAGTACATGTCATCAATTACATAGAATTTTATTATAGGGAACCAACCTCAATATACTCTCACTTTCACATGAACCAACATTTAATAACCTTTAGTCGACTAGGGATCTAATATATGTATAATAAAAGACACGGTGTGTAGTAAGGGTCACATGCCATGTCCCTTGACCCTAGGTCCTGATCTTGTAAACAGACCATGTCTCAATCCTTGTTTGTGTAAAATAACACGATGTATAGGTTTCCCATGTAGTCTAACTATGTGCTAGTACACGAATTATCCCATGTACCCCTCCTCATGTACCATTACACGACTTAGTCTGTGTACTTGGTCCAGGACATGTCTTTGTAGGGGAGTGCATGGTGTGTAGGATGCCCATGTACTCCACCCTGTGCTAGTATACCCTCCGAGGTACATTTCAAGTTCACTATGGAGAGACCACAGGTCGTGTGATATGTTCACATGTGGTATGATACTTATATTTCTTCAAAAACCTTATCTTCCACACAGGGGGGCACGACATGTAGATCTACTTTACAAGTCGTGTATTGTAGGATTTTATAGAAATCTAGATTTGGTTCTGCGTATCCTAGTCATTCCTCTGGCCTTTGATGCAGCAATTGTTTCACCGCAAAAACATAGATCAAGCCTCATAATTTCATGCCATCTTTAATTAACATGTTTCGGGACCTCGATCTGCTCATAAAATGGGATCATTATTCATTCTTTGTTGTCCACTGAAGAATACAAAAAATTGGAAACTACATCATCTAATCCACTGTCGTCTCCATTGCCACACCACCATCATGTCGTTTCGATCCTAGATCTACAATATCGGATCGTTGTGCTAAAAAACAAATGTACACTGATATATTGATTAAGATATGTCGAACCGTGGGCCAAACGAAGAATTCCCATGATGAACATATAATCGGGGGAGAAAAGCATTAGAAAAATAAAGAGGAATGAAACTCAATCGATGTTTGTGTCAAACTTAATCCATTTACATGAGAATAACATTGAAGAATCGACAATAATAAAGTAATTCTCCCAAAACTCGATTAATATAACCCATCCCCCAAGACGACTGAACTTTAGATCATATGTTCATTGATTGATTGGAGTTTTTCATAGAAATCAAGAAAGGGGAATGAATCCAATTAAAAAACAACCTACCATGATTTGGATCAATCACTAATGAAGAATGATGTGGTGTTGTAGTCATTGGTGAGATCCTTGGATTTCATCATGTTCTAGTTGTTGATCATAAATCTGATCATTATCTGCAAACTGAATCTCATTCCATGCTCTTTAATGGCTCTACAAAAATTTTCAGGTTTATGTAGCTAACCCTACAAATTTTCCATACGTGTGTATTTAAATAGATTGAATTAGGTCATTGCATAGGTGAACAAATAAAATAATTTATTTTATTATTTTATTCATTTTATTCATTTTATGTATGCGATGAATTTTACACAAATGACCCACGCTGACTAATATTATGTCACACCTGGGGTAAACCTCATTTTCTGAACTCAATAGTTCCCTCATATTTCCAATTTGGGCATCCATTTAGAAGTTATTACACTATTTTCGGAAAACTATGTGAGCATGTTATTTAATATATTTAATATATTTCAAACACTTGTTTTGGGAACAACATGCCTTGGAATTACATATCGTCTCAATTCATGGTCTTGAAAATATTCCATACAATATCCAAAAATAGTATATGGAAAATCCAAGTCATCAAATTCTCCCCACCTTGTGGATTTATGCCACCAAAATTCCAATAAAAATTCTACATAAAAAGATGTGGGTACTGAGCATGAATCTGAGCTTCCTGCACCCATGTTTTCACCTGGATAATCCCATGTTTCCACTGAACATGCACTAAAGGAATCGCTCTCCCATGAAGGATCCTATCTTGTCAATCCTTGATCTCTACTAGGTACTCAGAAAAGGTAGCTCCATACTTTATGTCTAGCTGGGCCTAGTTGATAACATGTGATGGGTTATGCACATATCTCCTTAGCTATGACATGTGGAATATGTCGTGTATGCGGTATTACTGTAGAGGTAGAGCTAAGTGATGCACCACCTCCCTAACTCTACACAGTATCTAGAAAGGGCCAATGAACCTTATAGATAGCTTTCCACCCTAACCAAATCTCCATAATCCACATCAAGGTAAAACCCATAAAAACACATGGTCTACTTCCTATAACTCAAAATACATTCATCATCTGTCAGTATAAGACTTATGATAAATTTGTGTAGTCTTCATATGCTCATGGATGATCGTTACCTCCTCGATAGTATCACTCAAAAACTCTAGGCTCATGAGTACTTACTCTCTTGGGTCAGTCTAGTAAAGTGGTGACCTACAGGGCTGCCCATACAAAGCCTCTAATGGTGCCATAATGATAGTGGAATGGTAGATGTTATTGTATGAAAACTCCATAAGTGTTAGGTGATCCTCCCAACCATATCCAAATTCCAACATGAAATCTCGCAACATGTCCTCCAGAACCGGAATGGTCCTCTCAATATGGTCGTTAGTTTAGGGGATAACTACTATGATAAAGCATAACTAAGTCTCAAACTCCTCCTATAATCCCTTACACAACTAGGATGTGAAGCAAGCATCCTGTTCATAAACAATCATCAATGGAACTCCATGGAGTTAGAATATCTCCTAAACATAGAGGCATCCCAATCTCTCTACTAAACTATAATCCTAAATAGTTAAGATGTGGGGAAACATGGTGAGTCAGTATATGATCACCTAGATGGAATCATGTCCCCTGGACGTAAATGGTAAGACCATCATGAATTCTATGGATATCTCATCCCACATCCATTCTGGAACCTCAAGGGGTTGAGCTAAACCCACTGGAACTTGGTGCTCAACCTTGACTTGCTAATAATTAAGGCATTGAGAGACAAACTCTACAACTCCTTTATTTATCCCTGATCACCAAAACTAACATTGGAGGTCCTAGTACATCTTTGAAACACCTGAATGAACCTACAAAGTAGATGTATAAAACTCTCTTGAAACTTCCTCCCACAACATCACTGGTACCATTGTGCATCCTTTGAAAATAATTACATGTTTCATGGATTTAGAAAATATATCATGAGTATGTTTAGTAGATATCTAAGTATGTAGGGTCTCATAGTCAGTATACCCTAGTTGTGCCTCCCTAAATCACTACAAGAGAAGTGGGGTCACAAGAATCGACCTGAGGTAAGCTACTTCATCTCCATCCACAGAAGATAACTGAAACGAGGCCAACTGATCTTATGCCACATTTTTTAACTACAAATAAGATCTACTATTGAGATAATTTACTACCATGTTCCCCATCCTTAAAGTACAGAAAATTTCTAAGTCATAGTCCTGGATGAACTCTAATTATCACCTATATCTCAAGTTAAGATCCTTATGAGAGAAGATGTGCTTGATACTCTTGTGATCATAATAGAGAATAAATCTCTCACCCAATAGGTAGTGTCCCCAAATATTTAGTACGAAGACTAAAACTACTAACTCAATATAATGGGATATGTAGTTATACTCTTGTGTTCTTAGCTAACGTGAACCATAGTCAATCACTTCCTACCTCGGTATAAGAACAAAACTAAGTCTAGTTCCTGAGGAATCACTGAACACTACATACTCAACACTATCCTCTAGAAATATCAAGATCAGAGTGATCATAAAAAACTATCTCAACTACTGAAAATCCCGTTAGCACTTCTCTTTAAACATGAAAGGCTGCCCCTTTTGGGTCAAAGTTATCATGGGTGCTGATGCCTTGGATAAATCAGAGATGAATCTCTAATAATATCATTCCAATCCAAGGAAGATCTGCACCTCTGTAGCACTCTTTGGTGGATCCCATGTTAACGCTACCTCAACCTTGGCTGGGTCCACTTCCACTCCATCTGTTGAGATAACTTATCCTAGAAAGTGAACTACTTATATCGAGAACTAGCACTTTGAGAGCTTCACATAAATCTAGTGCTCTTAGAGTACGTCTAGAACCATCCTTAAGTATCTCGCATGCTCCTCCTCAAATGTCGAGTAAGGATATCATTGATGAATACTACAAAGAACCAATCTATGAAAGGCTAAAAGATCTAGTTCATGAGTCCCATGAACACTACTTAAGAATTCGTCACACCAAAGGGAATCACCAAGAACACATAGTGACTGTAAATACATATAAATGTCATCTTCAATATATCCTCATCTCATAATCACAACTGGTGATAGATTTATCTGAGTTCAACCTTTGAGAACCATCGATCCCCTATCAACTAGACAAAGAGGTCATCAATCCTCAATAGTGGATACTTGTTCTCCATGTTCACCTAATTCAATCAATGGTAATCCACACACAACCTCAAGCTCCCATATTCCTTCTTCGAAAACAAAACTAGGGCTTCCCAGGGTGAAACATTGGGTCTAACAAATACCTTCCTCTATAAGTCCTCTAACTTCACCATCATCTTGCAAAGATCTATGGAAGCCATCCAATATGTTGGTTCATATATTGGTATCATTATAGGGTATAGATAAATGAAAAATTCTATCTCCTAATGGAAAGGTATGCCTGGAGAATCTTTTGGTAAGATGTCCTCGTACTCCACCACCACTGTAGGAAACTGATAACTCATAAAATCCATTGCACGAAGGGTTATTCTAGCTAATTTATGGGAATACGGGTCTCCAGGGCCTTTAGGTCATCAAAGGCCTTCGGGCCACAGGGACTTCGGGTCACGTAGACCATGGAGTATCCCAGTTCACACAGAAAAGGCCCCAGAAGAGGATTAGAGCAACATGAGTAGCATCCACAAAATGCAGAGCTAACCAGATTGGAATAATGAGAGGGTATGGCAGCCTCCATTGGGACAAGGCATCGTGCATCTTTGTACGGGGAAATGCTAGCCGATCAGAAATTCAAGGTGGGGTGCTAGGAGATCTATAAAGACCCAAAGCTTGATGTACATGGAAATTACATTACTTTTTCAGAATACTTAATACATAACAAAAACAGACACACAAGGACTGTAATAGTTTAGTGTCTTTGGAAACATGGAATATAATCTTCTAATCGTGGTGAAAGATCTTCAACATCTCCCATAAAGATCTTCCCCTTTTTGTTTTCTTACTTAAAACCATTATTTAAATCCTGGGGAAAAGAAAACATAAAAAGGGTGATCTCAAATGCTCATTAAGGGTAAACATAGAGAACATAAAACAATCCATAAACATTTGAATGAAATAACTTGAACATAAAATCTAAACACCAAAATCTTGAGAAAAGACATAAATATTGGAAGTACGTAAGGAATATATCATAAAGGAACATAAATTATGATAAAATAGAATGGGAATAAAACATTTAATTGTGTAAAACCATTAATCACATGATATGATTTTCATAGTAGCCAAGGTATTGCTGCCAAGACCATCTTAGTGGACAAAGTCCCTTTCTGAATCGAGTTCACTCCTCGTTCCAGTCCTGTATCACTGAACCAGATTAACTTACCATTCCATCCATGTATATCTCATGAGATATAAATCTTTACCCAATGCATTGGAGGGAAATATAGGTCCCAGCCATCTCATAATGAAATCATTCTTACTTGTTCCACAACATAAACATAAATCATTCATCATAACCCAAAGAATAAAATGGGTTTCATAAACATCATCTCATCATTACATAATCTATATAAAACAAATGGATATCATGTCATCATAAAAAAAGTGAAACCATGTAAATCATCAAGATATTATACTTGAAACATACAGATTTTAAATAATGTCATCTTAGATGGAAAATGGTTTTGATAAAGCACTTGAAATGAATTATTGAGGAAAATATCCTTTCTTCTTCGAAATCATTTTTTTTTCACAAAATGCCATGAAATTTTAAAAGAAAATTATTTTGTTGAAAATAGTCATGAAATATTTTAGATTAAGCTTTATGAAAATATGGTGTTATGAAACCGTAAAAATCTGTTCATGCCGTATAAGTTAAAAAAACATTCTCCTCGTACTTTAAACAGAAAAGTCAAAAAGTACCACGTATGGTAAACAAAAGAAAGATTCCTTCCATAGTACAAAGTAAAAGTCAAACAGGGGTAAAAATGACTTTAAAAATACATGGAAGAATATTAAACACTTTATAAAAAACATTTTAATAGACATGGATGAAAAATATAACCCCAGTAAACACTTACGTATAAACAATCTCGGATAAAAATGAGATTGCAAAATTATCCCTTACCTTAGGTCCGATATGCTTCGTACGTATCCTAACCACATGTATAATGATTTAAATAATGTCATTGACTTATTAAAGAATCATATTAATTGTTATAATATCATATATGGTTCAATTATGACTTTATATTACCCGTTCTTTTGTAAATTCCATGTCAAAGCAGCGTTTTGGGTAAAACGTTTTATTTATTGTACGTGATTGGACTTGTTGTTCTTGATATTATTATTACTTATATCATGATTTAATTACTTCCAGAATGTAAATAATGATTTATATATCTTTTGTATTCAGTATATATATATATATAATAGATAGATAAAATGAAATGAAATACACCGTTTATGGAGACGGTAGGTCGTACGTACGCATGAACGCTGTTTTCTTTTCCGTATTGACTTGAATGGAAGTAAGTAGATGATATATATATATATATATGTATACATAAATCCAGTAGCTTAATTCTGTCATATATTTCATTATTATTCATTATATATACTTTATAATCATTCTTGAATGTTTAATCATGGAAAATGAATCTCATCACGTTCGTGGAGACGGTAGTCCGTACGTACGCACGAGTGATGATATCATTCCCATGATCGTGGAATTGTATTGAAGTGTATGTATAATTTTTCAGAATAAATATAACTTTACAATAATCATATATAGTTATTTATTTACACCATTATACCCATCCAAGTAAGGCGGTGGTGGAAAACAGATTACACCACGGCGTGGAGACGGTATTCCGTACGTACGCACGCGCGGTGATTTCATTTTCCGTAGGATGGATAGAAGATGAAATAGTGTTGTTTAATATTTATAACAAAATATCAGTATATTAGTGATACTTATGTTATTAATTTATGATGAAAAAAATAAAGAAGAAGAAGTAGAAGAAGAAATGAATTGGAAAGAATCGGTAAAGGATATTACCTCTTCTTTGACGCGCCTCTTCTTAACCTCCTCTTAAGGCACTAGAGTTGGTCTTTTGAGGAGGAAATAACCTCTATAATGTTTCTAGGGAAGTTGATAAGGTAAATGGTCAGGGGTTGCCTGAGCTTGAAAGCTCAAAATTGTGTAAAGAGAAGAGGGAGGAGGTGCACTTTTATAATGGAGGAGAGGGGCACTTTAGGAAAAAACTTAAAATATTATTTTATAATAAAATGATATTAGGTTTATAATGGCTCCAAAGTGACTTATTTCGGAGATAAAGTGGGTATGGGTAGAAATAATATCAACCAATAGGTTTTATACAAGTCTAGGTTACTATTTTAACCTTATCATTTAGATTTAACTCTAAGTTAAATAATTTAACTTTTACCATGTTTTCTTGTTTTCTTACACTATATGGTTAATAAATATACTATAACAAGCAAAACAAACCCCAAGTGGTTCATTATTAATATATATATCCTCATCTAAGTCATTTTGACGAACCTTGTATTTTTAAGAATATAATAACAATTAATAATATAATATTTGTTTTAAAAACTATTTTATGTCAATTTTGACACTATTTGGTAATTGATTTTTGTAAAAATAATAACAGCATGATTAGTGAGAAAAAAGTTAATTAAATAAATACTAAAATGTCATAGTAACCTATTAAATTAGTTTAATTCATAAAAAGTCTAGAATTACATTTATTTAGGTATTTATAATATCAATTATGTTAATATTTCATTAATAAGATAATTACTGCATCATCATTGTGTCATAAATAAATTAACTTATTTAACGTCTAAAAATTATAAACAAAATACCATTATGTAGGAAATATTTTTATCTTTATAATTAATATTTATAGTTGAATTAATCTAATGTATAACCCTATATTAAAAATGTTTTAGTTATTAAACTTTTATTTTAACTCTTTTAACTCTTCTTTAAATAAAATAATAATAAGTGTCCTAATCTAATCCAAGTGGACCTAAAGGGTAATATTTTATTCCTAAGGTTGTTTTTGGTCGAATTACACTTATAAAATAGAATTAGGACATGTGTTAGGGTAATAATAATATCATTTTTACCCTTAATTACCCTATTTACTTTTAACCGTGGTAAAAAAAAGTAAAAAGTTACTATTCACCAAAAAAATATTTTTATCTTATTGAACCAAATTTTACTCCTTGATATTAACCGTGTCTCTCGGATTTTCGAAATTCCACTCACAGAAGCGGTAAAATTATGTTTTATGTAAATTTTCAAATTCTCCTAGGAGGTGGGTACAAGACGGTGAAAAGTTCAATAAAATTTTTATATATCTAAAATTATTATAAAATGAATTCAATGAATTACATTGAACTTATAAAGGTATTATGTATAAATTTTTACCTAAAATAAATTTAAATAAAATAAATAATTATTTAAATAAAAAGTCGGTTTTTAAATAGTAACATAGTGTTTTCACTATTCATCAAAAATTGAAAGTTTTTAAAAAAATACAAAAAATTCACCCTAGGCTAATTTCGATATTCCGAATCCAAAAATGAAGTCCATTTTGAAAAATTAAATTTATAAAATTTCAAAAAGTGGGTATTACTATTCATAACGGCTAGTTTATATAATATTTTAAAAACATATCGTTGTTTTTTGAAACTCGGTATTGCGTACAACACACGCTATCATGGAAGGTCACGATTGCGTGTAAAGCAAGCCGAGTCAGGGTTGCATGTAGTGTAGGATTCCATTGTTGTTGCGTATAACAAAATCCAACCATATTTTATTTATACATTGAATATATATATATACACGCAATGTTGCGTAGAATAACTACTGTCAAACAAACTTGAAATTGTGTGTAACATGATCCAAGAATAGTGTTGCGTATACTAAAATATAATACGGTGTTGCGTATAGCGCAAGATAATCTTGGTGTAGCGTACAGAAAAAGACATGAAGAAATTAAAAAGAATAATTCTCATAAAATCTCGGGTTGTTACATTCTACCCCCCTTAAAATGAATTTCGCCCTCGAAATTCATCGGGGTTATAAATGATTTTCTACTTGAAAGTTTCTTTAATTGAAACCACATCGTAAAATGGAATACCAAAACTTAACTTTAAAAACTAAAGTATGAAATGTAACAGTTACCCAAATTAACTAATCACTGGGTTTCCACATAGGTGAAAATATGGATGTGGAAGAGAAATCTAACCATCAAGTTCTGATGGAGAGTGGTAGAGAACATGGCTATGAAAAATCCAACAATCACAAAGCCATAAATTTGCGATGATCTAAGGTACCATCTGATTCATCATATATGAGGATACTAGGACAACATTTTTGGTTTTCAAGATCATTTCCCTAAAGTTGAATAATTTGAATTAGAAGAAATACTTACTTTCGGTACAATATCACTGTTGTTCGTGCCTTGAACAATTTCCACATCATCTCTTAAAGAAATGAAGTTGAATTTGTCATTCTTGAAGTGTTAGAAAATAATGTGATAGAAAGATGGGTTATTCCATGTGTCTCAAATAAAAGGTTAGCAAAAGATATAAGTCCATCTTATGGTGAAATTAATCGTATATGGTTCCAAAAATGGACTTATACTAAATCTATTATAGCGCTTAATAAAATAAAACTAGTTTCTACTAACTAGGGACTTCTCTTAGGCCAGTGGTATGCAATAAAGGCCTGTCACACTTCAGTTGTGGGTTCGATTACCACAGCCTTGTCTGACGCGACGGGTTATCCCTCGTCCTACAGGTTGTCCTTTTTCTAAAACTACACTATTATAACATTACAGAAATAATTTTGAAAAAAAAGTTCTAGCCTTAAACAATACTATCTAATGTCCAACATAACCCTTTCCAATCTTTAGACTTATCCAAAATACATCTGTCTAATCTCATAGTATAAAGAAAATGATTACTGGAAAGGTTACATAACAAGAATGTGAATACCATCATTTATCATACGATATATCTTGTTAGTCACATTCCAAACATGTGAATTATTTAATCATGTATTCTCTTGAAACAGAAATTACCATAGAACCGTAGTGAAAACATGAATGCTGTTAAAAGTTAACTCTTTCCACTTACCAAAATCCAAAAAATTCTATATACTCATACCATGATATAACTTTGTCCTTATATCAGTCATGAGCTCATTTCATTTTTTTTCTTTATCCTTTCATTATGCGCATATCATTTACTTTAAAAAAATATCTGAATAACCTTTCATGGTTACCGGTAACACTCAACATATACTTTAAAAAACATAAGGAAAAACAACAATGTAATAATCCTGAGATGTATCTTTATTCCATAGTACCATGAGATTACTTATATAACATTACTCTTGATAAACATGTAATCATTCTACAACCTTCTTAAACCATTGACCGATCTTGAACAATTCTTCCATCTCATATATCATTTGTAGTATCTTCATCATTATAAATATAAATACTACCCATATGACCATGATAATTCTCTTCATGAGATTTTCCCTTAGGGAATTGGTTTGCATAATGCCTGTACATTCCACATTTAAAACATTTAACCATTGTTGATGTATTAGAAATACCATTATTCTTGTCCATGGTGTTAACTGAACCTTTTCCTTTTCAATTACTAGCTTTTTGTCCTTCTTTTCCACACCCAAATCATCTTCCAGTTCATTTGAAAAATTCTCCTTGATTTCTATTCCCACATGATTCACATGAGGAAAAATAAACTTTATTTCCTCTATGATCATCATGAAACTCCTTATTTCTCTTATTAACTGAGTCAAGAAACTTACCAAATTTGTGATTATTGATCATATTATGAGATTTCTGATTAGGCATAATAACGATGTTTTACCTTCCAAATCCCATTTTATTTTCTTGATCATGAAGAATATCATTCCATTGTCCATCATATTCTCCATTATTGTGAATCTTCCAGTTTCCAGCCATTTTCTAAAACCCAAAACGAATAGTGTGAGAGGAAAAAATCATAATCAAGGGGAAGTACCTTCAATATCTAACATATTAGGTTAAATTCTAAGATCTTTACCATAATTCTAGGACTATAACCTATACTTATACATAATCTTAGAGAAATCCCTAGACATACCTTAGAAATATCTCTAGGGATCTCACTAAAGTTTTCGCATCGTAGTTTACAAAGGTTGACTAAACCTTTCCTATGATACCAACTGTAAAGACCCAAAGCTTGACGTACATGGAAATTACATTACTTTTTCAGAATACTTAATACATAACAAAAACAGACACACAAGGACCATAATAGTTTGGTGTATTTGGAAACTCGGAATATAATATTCAAATCGTGGTGAAAGATCTTCAACATCTCCCGTAAAGATCTTCCCCTTTTTGTTTTCTTATATAAAACCTTTCTTTAAATCCTGGGAAAAAGAAAACATAAAAAGGGTGAGCTCAAATGCTCAGTAAGGGTAAACATAGAGAACATAAAACAATCCATAAACATTTGAATGCAAAAACTTGAACATAAAATCTAAACATCAAAATCTTGAACAAAGACATAAATATTAAAAGTACGTAAGGAATATATCATAAAGGAACATCAATCATGATAAAATATAATGGGAATAAAACATTTAATTATGGAAAACCATTAATCACATGATATTATTTCCATAGTATCCAAGGCATTTCTACCAATACCATCTTAGTGGACAAAGTCTCTTTCTGAATCGAGTTCACTCCTTGTTCCAGTCCCGTATCACTGAACCAGATTAACTTACCGTTCCAGCCATGTCTATATCATGAGATATAAATATTTACCCAATGCATTGGAGTGAGATATAGGTCCCACCCATCTCACAATGAAATCATTCTTACTTGTGCCACAACATAAACATAAATCATTCATCATAATCCAAAGAATAAAATGGGTTTCATAAACATCATCTCATCATAACATAATCCATACAAAACAAATGGATATCCTTTCATCATAAGAAAAGTGAAACCATGTAAATAATCAAGACATTATACTTGAAACATACACATTTGAAATAATGTCATCTTAGATGGAAAATGGTTTTGATAAAACACTTGAAATGAATTATTGAGGAAAATATCCTTTCTTCTTCAAAATCATTTTCTTTTCACAAAATTCCTTGAAAATTTAAAAGAAAGGGATTTTGTAGAAAATAGTAATGAAATATTGTTGATTAATATTTATGAAAATATGGAGTTATGAAACCGTAAAAATCCGTTCATGCCGTATAAGTTAAAAAACATTCTCCTCGTACTTTTAACGGAAAAGTCAAAAAGTACCACATATGGTAAACAAAAGAAAGATTCCTTCCATAATACAAAGTAAAAGTCAAATATGAGTAAACATGACTTTAAAAATACATGGAATAATATTAAACACTTTATAAAAAACATTTTTATAGACATGGATGAAAAATATAACCCCAGTAAACACTTACGTATAAGTAATCTCGGATAAAAATGAGATTGCAAAATTATCCCTTACCTTAGGTCTGATATGCTTCATACGTATCCGAACCTCCTGTATAATGATTTAAATAATTTCATTGACTTATTACAGAATCATATTCATTATTATTATATCATATATGGTTCAATTATGACTTTATATTACCCGTTCTTTTGTAAATTCCATGTTAAAGCAACGTTTTGGGTAAAATGTTTTATTTATCGTATGTGATTGGACTTGTTGTTCTTGATATTATTATTACTTATATCATGATTTAATTACTTCTAGAATGTAAATCATGATTTATATATCATATATATTCAGTATATATATATATATATATAATAGATAGATAAAATGAAATGAAATACACTATTCATGGAGACAGTAGGCCGTACGTACGCATGACCGCTGTTTTCTTTTCCTTTTTGACTTGAATGGAAGTAAGTAGATGAAATATATATATATATATATATGTATACATAAATCCAGTAGATTAATTATGTCATATATTTCATTATTATTCATTATATATACTTTATAAGCATTCTTGAATGTTTAATCATGGAAAATGAATCTCATCGCATTCGTGGAGACGGTAGTCTGTACGTACGCACGAGCGATGATATCATTCCCATGATCGTGAAATTATAATTAAGTATATGTATAACATTTAAGAATCAATATCACTTTAAAATAATCATATATAGTTATTTATTTACACCATTATACCCATCCAAGTAAGGTGGTGGTGGAAAACATATTACACCACGACATGGAGACGGTATTACATACGTACACATGCGCGGTGATTTCATTTTCCATAGGATGGATAGAAGATGAAATAGTATTGCTTAATATTTATAACAATGTATCAGTATATTAGTGATACTTATGTTATTAATTTATGATGAAAAAAATAAAGAAGAATAAGTAAAAGAAAAAATGAATTGGAAAGAATCGGTAAAGGATATTACCTCTTCTTTGACGCGCCTCTTCTTAACCTTTTCTTAAGGTACTAGAGTTGGTCTTTTGAGTCGCCCAGAACCTCTATAATTTTTCTAGGGAAGTTGATAACGGAAATGGGCAGGGTTAGGCCGATCTTGAATGCTCAAAATTTTGAAAAGAGAGGAGGGAGGAGGTGCCCTTTTATAATGGAGGAGAGGGGCACTTTAGGAAAAAACTTAAAATATTATTTTATAATAAAGTCATATTCGGTTTATAATGGATCCAAAGTGACTTATTTCGAAGATAAAGTGGCTATGGGTCGAAATAATCTCAAAAAATAGGTTTTAGACAAGTTTAGGTTACTATTTTAACATTATCATTTAGATTTAACTCTAAGTTAAATAATTTAACTTTTACCACGTCCTCTTGTTTTCTTACACTATATGGTTAATAAACTTACTATAACAAGCAACAATAACCCCAAGTGGTTAATTATTAATATATATAACATTATATAAGTCATTTGGCGAAACCATATATTTTTAAGAATAGAATAACAATTAATAATATAATATTTGTTTTAAAAACTATTTTATGTCAATTTTGACACTATTTGTTAATTGATTTTTGTAAAAATCATAACAGAATGATTAGTTCTAAAAAAGTTAATTAAATCAATAATAACATATCATATTAACCTATTAAATTATTGTAATTCATAAAAAGTCTCAAATTACATTTATTTGGGTATTTATAATATCAATTATGTTAATATTTCATTAATAAGGTAATTACTGCATCATCATTGTGTCATAAATAAATTAACATATTTAGTGTCTAAAAATTATAAATAAAATACCATTATGTAGGAAATTTTTTTAGATTTATAATGAATATTTATAGTTGAATTTATCTAATGTATAACCCTATTTTAAATTTTTTTTAGTTATTAAACATTGATTTTAACTCTTTTAACTCTTCTTTAAATAAAATAATAATAAGTGTCCTAATATAATACAAGTGAACCTAAAGGGTAATATTTTATTCCTAAAGTTTTTTTGGTCGAATTACACTTATCCAATGGAATTAGGACATCTGTTAGGGTAATAATAATATCATTTTTACCCTTAATTACCCTATTTACTTTTAACCGTGGTAAAAAAAGTAAAAAGTTACTATTCACCAAAAAATATTTTTATCTTATTGAACCAAATTTTACTCATTGATATTAACCGTGTCTCTCAGATTGTCGAAATTCCACTCACAGAAGTGGTAAAATTAAGTTTTATGTAAATTTTCAAATTCTGCTAGGAGGTGGGTAAAAGACGGTGAAAAGTTCAATAAAATTTTTATATATCTAAAATTATTATAAAATGACTATAATGAATTAGATTAAACTTATATAGGTCTTATGTATCAATTTTGACCTAAAATAAATTTAAATAAAATAAATAATTATTTAAATAAAAAGTCGGTTTTTAAATAGTAACCAAGTGTTTTCACTATTCATCAAAAATTGAAAGTTTTTAGAAAAATACGAAAAATTCACCCTAGGCTAATTTCAATATTCCAAATCAAAAAATGAAGTCCATTTTGAAAGATTAAATTTATAAAATTTTAAAAAGTGGGTATTAATATTCATAACGGCTAGTTTATATAATATTTTAATAACATATCGTTGTTTTGTGAAACTCAGTATTGTGTACAACACACGCTATCGTGGAAGGTCGTGATTGCATGTAAAGTAAGCCAAATCATGGTTTCTTGTAGTTCAAGATTACTTTGTTGTTGCGTATAACAAAATCTAACCATATTTCATTTATACATTGAATATATATATATATACACACTCAATGTTGAGTAGAATAACTAATATCAAACAAACTTGAAATTGTGTGAAACACGATCCAAGAATAGTGTTGCGTATACTACAAGCTAATACAGTGTTGCGTGTAACGCCCCGACCCTAGCTACCCAGAGTCGGTGCATTACTTCGTAACATTGGCATGATAAAAAAAAGATCAAGTCTCGAAAGACCGATTAGTTTAGTAGCCTTGGAAACACTAGATACATTCATAATGTTACATTACATCATAAAATGAAAAACTAAAATAACAAAGTCTCCATAGTCCACACTCATATCCTCTTCTGACTATCCCTGCAGGTCATTCATAAAATACTTCTTCACATCCTGGAAAATATTAAAACATTGAAAGGGGTGAGCTCAGATGCTCAGTAAGGATAACAATATAGCGGAAGCTTTCATAAATAAAAATTAACTTGGAAATGTATAACTAAAACAAAATCCTTTTTAAACTTGAACTTCAGAAAAATATGGAAAAAGAAAAATGAAATAATGCCATTTACTTATTCAAATGGATATTCTACTGGTCGAATAACCACATGAAATATCAATAACCACTTTCATAATGATGGAATGCATAATGCCAGACTATCATAACCACGTAGCCAAGGCCTCGTGCCAAGACCACAAATAAGATTTTGTCAAGGCCTCGTGCCAAGACACTAGTTTGTCTCATGAGACCTACCGATGCATCGAGGAGCTATAGCGGGCTCCACCCGTAACTTATTAAGTCCAATGCATTCCTCATATGAACAAGTTTAAACATATCATAAAACATAACATAATTTTATCACATAAAACATGCATAAAGGAAACATAACATTTCCACGTTTCAATCATAAGATATCAACACAACACATTGATATATTAAAACATTATCAAAACCATTTTTGATACCAAAATAAATGAAAGTTAAAACTTGGTATTTATTTTTCATTAGAAAAAAGTGACGTCTTGTAGAGGAAGCCGAAACTCAAATAATGGTCACGGCGGCGGAGAAGTCGTTGTCACTGCATATGTACGGAAAGAAAAACATTCCCTTTTTTCATTTATTAAAACGCTTCATATAAAAAATATTCCTTTCGAATAAACGTAAAAGTCAAAGGGGTTTATACACCGTATAAAAGAAAGTTGTGTATAAAACCAAATATGCCTCAATGAAAGGAGATTGAGACGAAGTCCTTAAAAAGATCCTTTTTAAAATAACATAGATCTATTATGTGTATTCACTATATGTACACATGAAGAAAGTATAAATACAAGATAGGACATAATAATATCATGACATAATTTGAAAGTAGGAGATTAACCCAAAGAATGGAAATTGGGTTAAGAAGTTCCCTTACCTTGCGCCCTGTCTTGACTCGACCGTTCTTTAACCTCCTGAATAATAAACTAGAGTTAATTTATAATTTCTTAAGAACCTTTTTCAAGTTTTTTATTCCTTTTATATCACTTATTACAATGTTATGAACATTATGTAATTATTTAAGTTATTAACGGTCGTTTTGTCGATCTTTGGTACTTGAGTCAAAAATAGACTTCTTATAATTACAAGTTGTTCATGTGGTGAAATATCCATTATATCCAGAATTATATTCATGATTTAGATATCATATATATCATATATATCCATTATATAAATTCATTTATAATATTACATAACATTTAGAGGTAAGAAATGGAATACACCGTTCATGGAGACGGTAAGCCGTACGTACGCATGAACGCTACTTTCATTTCTATTTCATATTTAATGTAATGAAATCATAATATTATAAAGTTGTATTATAATTCCAGTATAATATCATATAAAATATCATTTAGTACATCCTTTATACATCCCACATATGGCATTAACGATTCAAATCAATTTGAGAGGGCGATAGTCCGCACTTCCTAAAATGAAATTATCGCGTTTACCCATAATGGAAATCATAAAGTATGCCATAAATGAGAAATACAAAAGCATAAGGAAAACATAAACATAATATATATATCATATATGAAAATAGTTTCATAAAAATGGCCACCATTAGAGGTATTAAAAGAATATTTAACAATCATCGTTTCGTGAGGCAGTATTTCGCCACCCACAGAAACAGTATGTTCTTTAACCGTTAGATGAAGGTGTGTATAAGTGAAAACCAAATACATATCATAAAAACATCCTAGTATATTTTAGATACTGGTGTTGTTACAAAATAAAGGAATAAAAAGAGTTTAAGGGGTTGGAGAAGCTAAATAACACAAAACAACATTAGAGAAGACAATACCTAAAAATCGGGTAACTCATTTGATTTGAGCCAAAGGCTTCCTTGGGAAGAATTCTTCCTAAAGTGAGGCTTCTTGGAGTAAGTGAGGGGAGTTGGGAGAGTATTTGGGCAGAGGTTGGACGAGCCAAAAGGCTTTGAAAGTGTGATTAAGGTGGTAGTGGTGGGGGCCTTTTATAAGTGGAGAGGAGGGGCACTCTTGGAAAGTAATGAAATGTTACTTTATTATACAATGATTTTCGGATTCTAAAGGTCCCACACTTCTATAATTCGAGGATAAGGTGATAAGGGTTCGAAATATACCCATACAATAGGCTTTGGACAAGTGTAAGCCTTGGATTTTACATTATCTTTTCATTTTATTTAAATCGTTAATTAATTAGGTAATCGCTGCATCATCATGGTGTCATAAATAATTTAATTTGTTTAATGTCTAAAAATTATAAAAAAACTATCATGATGTGGGAAATCTTTTTATATTTATAATGAATATTTATAGTCAAAAATATGACTTGTATAACCCCATTTAAAAATTATTTTAGTAAAACAACTTATGTTTGTGACATTTTTATTTTAACTTTAAATAAAAGTTATTTATGTCATTTTCCAACCAAAGTTGCTCCATAGGGTCCCCAAGTTGACCCATGGATTTTCTTGGTCGGCCATGACTCATAAAAGAGGGGTAGGATAAGTTTCAATGTCATTTCATATTTTTATAATATCATTTTTACCTTAAATTTCACTAATTACCTTTAATCGCGATTAATTAATCTTAAAAGTTACTATTCACCAAAAAATTATTTTAATCCCATTGAACCACATTTTACTTCCTAATTACAACCATGTATGTAGGATTTTTGAAAATCAAATCACATAAGTGGTAATGTTTCATTTAAACGAAAAATCAGTTTTTTTAACTACCACTTAGTGGTTTCACTATTCATCAAAAATTGAAGTTTTTCAGAACAATGCCAAAATTTCACCTTAAGCTATAATTGATATTCCGAATCCAAAAATGATGTCTATTTTAAAAAATTCCAAACTTATAAGTTGCATTAATTAATTTTATAATTAATTCCCGCTGTCACAACAAATAGCGTGTTTTTAAGAAACAATATATATCAAAAGATTGACAATTGTCTATGTCCAATTTCAAAGTGAAATTAATTCTAATGAACACCATTGGATAAAATGGTAAAAATATATTCTAATTATAGTTTAAAACCACTCAATATTATAATTTATCACTATAAATTATTTTGATTAAAAAAGTTGTTTTAAGTATTTTTCACTATTCATAAAAAAATAGAAGTTCTCAGAAAATTACAAAAAATTCAACTTAGGATAATTTTGATATTACGAATACAAAAATGATGTCCATTTTGAAATATAAAATCTCTATAATTTTAAAAAGTGGGTATTAATATTCATAACAGCTACTTTTTATTAGTCGCGGTGTGTTAGAACTCGAACTTGCGTACAATGCAAGCTATTGCATTATTGAAAGAGAAGTGTATCATGAAAGATCGGGGTGTTACATTCTCCCCTCCTTCAATAAATTGTGTCCTCGCAATTTGAAATTTTTCTTTGAAAATAAAAGGTTGAAAATATAAAATTCCTTTGTGGAAAACCCATATCGGAAATAATGTTAATAAAAATATCACATTAAAAGAAAGAAAGGGAAGTACAAAGGTCACCCGAGATAGCCCATACTAGGATTCTATGAAAATATGATTATGGAGGAGAAAAAAATCATCAAGTTTTGATGGAGAGTTGTAGAAATCAGAATTAGGATAAAGTTAACCACAAGAAAATAACAAACTTGTGATTGGTTAAACGTTCATTGAATCCCGAGTTGGAAAAGTTAACCGGAAAATTTTTTGTTTTAAGTTAAATTTTATAATGTTGAGGAATTTATTTAGAAGATTCACTAAGAACTTAAGGGAATATACATACTTGTCATGTAGACTTTCATTCATTAATAAATTTTTACCACAAACCCATGTTTCACTCTAAAATGTAATAGAACTCAAAAATATTCTATTTATCCTAATTGTATAAGGTTCCAAATATTAACACATACCATTTAGATTAGTAAAACTATTTTGTAATAACCAGGGACTTCCTATAGTCTAGTGGTAGGTAATAAAGGCCTATTGCACTGTGGTTGTGGGTTCGATTCCTGCAGCTTTGTCCGATGCGACGGGTTATGCCCCACCCTGCAGGTTATCCTTTTCCTAAAACTATAGTATTATAATATTCCAAAAATAATATTCAGAAATGTTTTAACCCTAAACAATACTATCCAAAGATCAACTTAATCCATTCCAACCTTTATAGTTATCCAAAATACCTCAGTCCAGGCTTTCTCTAAAAGGTCTCTAAATTCCAAAATCAATTGCAACATTAGATTCCCCAAACAAATTAAGGTTTCCCTTATTGTCACATACTGAAAATATGATTACCTTCATCATATTAAAACCTTAATGAAAACAACAAGTACTGTAGTACAATCCTTCAATATATATCACATTATTCTAATAACTAGAATATAATCCATGAGTCCAAAAGCACCAATACATTAATTATTCTGCTTCAACTGTAGTCACAACATAAGACTGGCCTTGATCCCTTGGCCTTTTCTGAGGTAAGTTTCCCTGACGCTTAGGACATTCATTTGCATAATGACCCATTTCTCCACAATTGTAGCACTCAACATTGATAGCCTCTTTCTTTCCATTACAATCACGATCTTGGTGGCCTTTTTCTCCACATTTATAACAAACTCCCATTCCTTTTAGGCAAGTACCAGGGTGATTCTTCCCACAATTATCACATAATTGAAAATCCTTCTTTCCCTTTTTCCCTTTATCTATCTCTTGTTCCACCGTTCTCTTCTTCTCTTGCTTTACTTTGTTGTCGCATGACTTAGAGAATTCTTTTTCTGTCTTGATAGCACACGAGACAATATCTTCGTACGATGAGAAGGTTTGTGAGACTAATGCTCGACGAAGAAATGGTTTTAACCCATCAAAGAAATGATCAATCTTACTTTTTGGGTTACGTATATAATCTACAACATGCCTCGCTAACCTTGTAAAGTTAGCCTCATACTTTGCGACATTCTCATCCTCCTTCTGCCTCAAACTAAGAAATTGACTTCCCATATATGCTCGATGGTTATGTGGAAAGTATTTTTCTAAGAAAATTTCCTTAAACTCCATCCACTCCATACTTGATACTTCTTCATCTTCTTTTGTGTTTTGAATCAGCGACCACCATTGATTGGAATCTCCAGTGAGGCGGTAAACTGCCATGATAACCTTCTCCCTTTCGCTACACCCCAAGGCGTAGAATATTTTCTCTAAGGAGTTTATCCATTTCTCAGCAACTAATGGATTTGTACCCCCATTAAATGTTGGCGGTTGTTGCCTCATGAAGCGGTTTAACATTGATCCTCCACGTTGTGGATCAGGGTGCTCCATACGAGTAAGGTTATTATTCATAACCTGAGTGAGTTGTCCCAGTATGGTAATAAGTTGATTAGCACCAGTTCAATCTCCAGATCCACAATAATTATCTTGAGAAGGAGGGAAATCCCTACACGGAGTGCGTGTATTGATACAGTTTTCATTCCTTCCACTAGGCGCCATTTCTAAACAATGGAATAAACTAGATTAGTTTAGGAATCAAAATAAATAATTCCATATTTGTAAAATAATTAACATAAATTGAACTATTTATGGATATAATCCATAAAAATGTTTTCTTTGAGTAAGTATATACTCATAACCCTTCATAGTGGTTTGTAAAGAAAAAGAGAATTATGCTAAACATATCCCCCAGGAGTGTCATAACCAAGAGTGCAGCAAGGCCCGTTGTCGTGCACCAGTTCTCGTTCGAGTCTAGCTCAAAGCGGTATTTTCGGGTTTTACCCCTAGGTACATCTGTGTCAGATCCGCCTCTACCTGCTCGTATCCAGACAAGGATGTATTGCTCGGAAAACTCACAAAATCTCTACAACAACAAAATTCTAGGAAGTTCTTCTATACTAATCCTCAAAGTCTATCTCTGGGCTATGTGCTCTAATCAGATTTTATCTAAATCTAGCTTCCAAGGTTAGTACTAAACTGCCTATGATACCAACTGTAACGCCCCGACCCCAGCTACCCAGAGTCGGTGCATTACTTTGTAACATTGGTATGATCAAAAAGAGATCAAGTCTCGAAAGACCGATTAGTTTAGTAGCCTTGGAAACACTAGATACATTCATAATGTTACATTACATCATAACGTGAAAAACTACAATAACAAAGTCTCCATAGTCCACACTCATATCCTCTTCTGACTATCCCTGCAAGTCATTCATAAAATACTTCTTCACATCCTGGAAAATATTAAAACATTGAAAGGGGTGAGCTCAGATGCTCAGTAAGGATAACAATATAGCGGAAGCTTTCATAAATAAACATTAACATTTAAGGCAATGTATAACTAAAACAAAAGCCTTTTTAAACTTGATCTTCAGCAAAATATGGCAAAAGAAAAATTAAATAATGCCATTTACTTATTCAAATGGATATTATACTGGTCGAATAACCACATGGAATATCAATAACCACTTTCATAATGATGGAATGCATAATGCTAGACTATCATAACCACGTAGACAAGGCCTCGTGCCAAGACCACAAATAAGATTTTGTCAAGGCCTCGTGGCAAGACACTAGTTTGTCTCATGAGACCTACCGATGCATCGAGAAGCTATAGCGGGCTCTACTCGTCACTTATTAAGTCCAATGCATTCCTCATATGAACAGGTTAAAATATATCATAAACCATAACATAATTGTATCACATAAAACATGCATAAAGGAAACATAACATTTCCATGTTTCAATCACAAGATATCAACCCAACACATTGATATATTAAAACATTATCAAAACCATTTTTGATACCAAAATAAATGAAAGTTAAAACTTGGTATTTATTTTTCATTAGAAAAAAGTGATGGCTTGTAGAGGAAGCCGAAACTCAAATAATGGTCACGGCGGTGGAGAAGTCGTTGTCGCTGCATATGTACGGAAAGAAAAACATTCCCTTTTGTCGTTTAGTAAAATGCTTCGTATAAAAAATATTCCTTTCGAATAAACGAAAAATTCAAAGGGGTTTATACACCGTATAAAAGAAAGTTGTGTATAAAACCAAATATGCCTCAATGAAAGGAGATTGAGACGAAGACCTTAAAAAGATCATTTTTAAAATAACATAGATCTATTATGTGTATTCACTATATGTACACATAAAGAAAGTATAAATACAAGATAGGACATAATAATATCATGATATAATTTGAAAGTAGGAGATTAACCCAAAGAATGGAAATTGGGTTAAGAATTTCCCTTACCTTGCGTCCGGTCTTGACTCGACCATTCTTTAACCTCCTGGATAATAAACTATAGTTAATTTATAATTACTTAAGAACATTTTTCAAGTTTTTTATTCCTTTTATATCACTTGTTACCATGTTATGAACATTATGTAATTATTTAAGTTAATAACGGTCGTTTTGTCGATCTTTGGTATTTGAGTCAAAAATAGACTTCTTATAATTACAAGTTGTTCATGTGGTGAAATATCCATTATATACAGAATTATATTCATGATGTATATATCATATATATAATATATATCCAGTATATACATTCATTTATAATATTACGAAACATTTAGAGGTAAGAAATGAAATGCACCGTTCATGGAGACGGTAAGCCGTACGTACGCATGAATGCTACTTTCATTTCTATTTCGTATTTAATTGAATGAAATCATAATAGTATAAAGGTTTATTATAATTCCAGTATAATATCATATAAAATATCATTTACTCCATCCTTTATACATCCCACATATGGCATTAACGATTCAAATCACTTTGAGGGGGCGGTAGTCCGCACATCCTAAAATGAAATTATCGCGTTTACCCATAATGGAAATCATAAAGTATGCCATAAATGAGAAATATAGAAGCATAAATAAAACATAAACATAATATATATATCATATATGAAAATAGTGTCATCAAAATGGCCACCATTAGAGGTGTTAAAAGAATATTGAACAATCATCATTTCGTGAGGCAGTATTTCGCCACCCACAGAAACAGTATGTTCTTTAACCATTAGACGAAGTTGTGTGTAAGTTTAAACCAAATACTTATCATAAAAACATCCTAGTATATTGTATATACTGTTTTTGTTACAAAATAAAGGAATAAAAAGAGTTTAAGGGGTTGTAGAAGCTAAATAAAACAAAACAACATTAGAGAAGACATTACCTAAAAATCGGGTAACTCTTTTGATTTGAACCAAAGGCTTCCTTGGGAAGAATTATGCCCAAAGTGAGGCTTCTAGGAGTAAGTGAGGGAAGTTGGGAGAGTATTTGGGCAGAGTTTTGCCGAGCCAAAAGGCTTTGAAAGTGTTAGTAAGGTGGTAGTGGTGGGGGCCTTTTATAAGTGGAGAGGAGGGGCACTCTTGGAAAGTAATGAAATGTTACTTTATTATACAATGCTTTTCGGATTCTAAAGGTCCCACACTTCTATAATTAGAGGATACGGTGATAAAGGTTAGAAATATACCCATCCAATAGGCTTTGGACAAGTGTAAGCCTTGGATTTTACATTATCTTTTCATTTTATTTAAATCATTAATTAATGAGGTAATCGCTGCATCATTATGGTGTCATAAATAATTTAATTTATTTAATGTCTAAAAATTATAAAAAATTTATCATGATGTGGGAAATATTTTTAGATTTCTAATGAATATTTATAGTAAAAAATATGGCTTTTATAACCCCATTTAAAAATTATTTTAGTAAAACAACTTATGTTTGTGACATTTTTATTTTAACTTTAAATAAAAGTTATTTATGTCATTTTCCAACCAAAGTGGCTCCATGGGGTCCCCAAGTTGACCCATGGATTTTATTGGTCGTCCGTGACTCATCCAATAGGGTTAGGACAAGTTTCAAGGTCATTTAATATTTTTATAATATCATTTTTACCTTAAATTTCACTTATTACCTTTAATCACGATTAATTAAACTTAAAAGTTACTATTCACCAAAAAATTGTTCTAATCCCATTGAACCATATTTTACTTCCTAATGAAAACCATGTATGTCAGATTTTTGAAAATAAAATCACAGAAGTGGTAATGTTTCATTTAAATGAAAAATCAGTTTTTTTAACTACCACTTAGTGGTTTCACTATTCATCAAAAATTGAAGTTTTTCAGAACAATGCCAAAATTTCACCCTAAGCTATAATTGATATTCCGAATCCAAAAATGATGTCTATTTTAAAAAATTACAAACATATAAGTTGCATTAATTAATTTTATAATTAATTCCCGCTGTCACAACAAATAGCGTGTTTTTAAGAAATAATATATATCAAAAGATTGACAATTGTTTATGTCCAATTTCAAAGTGAAATTAATTACAATGAACACCATTGGATAAAATGGTAAAAATATATTCTAATTATAGTTTAAAACCACTCAATAGTATAATTTATCACTATAAATTATTTTGATTAAAAAATTTGTTTTAAGTATTTTTCACTATTCATAAAAAAATGGAAGTTCTCAGAAAATTACAAAAAATTAAACTTAGGATAATTTCGATATTACGAATACAAAAATGAAGTCCATTTTGAAATAAAAAATCTCTATAATTTTAAAAAGTGGGTATTACTATTCATAACAGCTACTTTTGATTAGTCGTGGTGTGTTAGAACTCGAACTTGCGTACAATGCAAGCTATTGAATTATTGAAAGAGAAGTGTATCATGAAAGATCGGGGTGTTACATTGCATATAGCGCAAGATAATCTTGTTTTAGCGTACAACAAAAGAAATCAAAGAAATTAAAAAGAATAATTCTCATAAAATCTCAGGTTGTTAGAAGATCAATGACGCAGAAAGCTGGGGAGGGGCAGTTCAAGTGGGTTGGGCCTACGAGTCATGTATTCGGCATGGTATGCTTCTGGGCCTTCGGGTCATGTATTGCAGGTTTTTCGGGCCTTGGGACTTGGGCCTACAGGTCATGTACGGGTTCCCCTTCAACCCTTAAAAGGGGGATTATCCATAATCAAATAAAAAATAAGGCCTTAGGGCCATTCAGGCAGGCAGTTTATAAGGCCTCATTACTGCTATAAAGATATTCCAATAGAAACTATAACCTCTAAGAGTCTAGCCACGCTTTCGGCACAAGTGTGGGATCACTGAGTCTTCTCCAGTGGGAGTCTCCAAGTGCAAGTGTCGACCCAAGGGATAAATCAGAATATCAATATCTCGAACAAGATAAGTGGCAAGAAATGAATTACTAGAACATGTGTCTATAAGTACTATAGCTAAGGTAGAAAAGACATAGATTGTACCTCAAATCATTCCTGAAGCCTCTAGTTCATAAGCTTCAACTACCTGTATCCATACATGTCCATGTCCTCCATCTCTTTGAGCCTATTGTGGACCACCTGGTGGTGGTGGTGGTAAAAATTCAAATTTCCTACCACCTCCTATTGCTCTCCCAACTCCTCTTCCACATCTGCTTACTTGTGAACCTGCCTGCTCCTACCACTGCCTCTACCTTGGCAGCCCATCTATGGTTTCTCTATCATCTTTATAGTAGTTTATACAATATCATGCTAGATGTCCCCTACTATCACAAGAGTAGCACCGCCTCTCCCTGGGCTGACTGGATCCACACTGTGAGCCCTGAACCAAAGACCATCTATCCTAGGACCTCCTTATAAAATGTCACACATGTCTTGGTCCCTGACACAAAAGTTGTCTCCCTACTTATGAGTTCTCTTCTCCTGTATTCCCACTACTAGAAAAAACTGGTTGTATTTTATCATCCAAGAAACTCTCTATTACAAAATACCACTCTAGGACCCCGACATATATATAATTTCATTGAGGGATAACATTTTTCTGAATGTCTCTATGTAAACCTCATTAAAAGTTCGATCCTAGAATAACATGTCACAAACCATATCCATCAATTAAATGGATATGTTGGTAAACCTTGATGAATACTCATCTATTGTGGTACTTCCCTACTGAAGATATAGAATCTCCTGGATATGTACAACCTTCAGCATAGTTGGTGAGAACATCTCTTTGAAAAGGTGCTCAAAATCTATCTGCACAAAAGTGGCCTCATCATAATATTGGTCTACTAACCCCAACCATCTCCCTACTAAGCTATGGAGAAGGATCTCTACTAGGACCATCATCTAATCTAATGGTGTCCTAACCAGACAACAAACTTAGGTCACTGCATTAATCCAGTCCTCAGCCACCTAAGCATCAGGCTCACCTAGAAACATAAGGGGTCTCTACCGCTGAAAATTGTGATGTTTTCAAAGCTTACACACCTTAGAAGCTAGTACTATGGGCACCATGTGCTATTCTATGGGTGGTGGTATAGTTAGTACACCACATGGAGGTAACATCTTGGGAACTGGTCTATGTATCAATGCATCGTCACTAAGGGGATCATCCCCATGACCATGATGTTGAATCCTAGCTAGCATACATCATAGAGGCATCTTGAAATAAACAAGATGTACCACATTCAATGAGTATATCTAGAGAGATGAATCAAGAAGGACATGGAAACCAAAACCCATTCCTATATGATCCATGTACCATTTTTTCCTACAACCAATTTTCTCATGTACTGAGACAAATAGTAAGTGATCGTAGTCCTAGTGTATGGATATTTCAATCGTCGCACCAACACTGGAGTCCATGTCCTGAAATCCAAACTTAAAGCACTTAACATTGTTTCCCTAAACCAATCTCACAGACTTTGGTCCAAAAGTATAACTGAACGCTCTAATACCACTCTGTTATGACCCATCCCAATGGGTCTTGTGTCACGACTCCCCAAGCCCAACTCTAATAGGACGGGGGATGGAGACTAGCACCAAGTAGTCATATCACTGACATAGGAGATCTTAGCCTAAGTACCTGTAAGAATTCCCACATATCTAAGCCTATAAAATGATGAAATGTAAAAACAACTGAATGGACATGCATGAATACATCTAAATCCCACAAACAGGGTATGACAGGAAGTAAAGGAAAGTAAACAGTTCTAAATACAATCCACCACAAAATTCTATAACACAAGTCCAACCTGAAAGAAAACTAGGATTGCATTCAGAATACCAGAAGAACACACCTCGGACTGTTTGGTCTCACTAAGTACTACCTGGTCCTGGTCTGTCAAGAACTCTGTCAAAAGGTTGATCATCTTCACAATACATGACATGTGTGGGAAAATCCCGTGTAGGAATGAGTATAACAATACTTAATAGGAAACCCTGAAACCACAAAGTATACAACAAAGGAAATACAGTCATCTCTACATAGGTATATGTCTACAGAACATATAACAAGAATATCTAGATATATTCAACAAAGACACACAGTCTGAAGGTAATTCAAAACTTTAGTATACCAGCCTAGAATTCTATATTTAATTTTCCACATATAACTCATATAGGATAACATAATTTTGAGTCTAATAGCATTGATGACTTCCATTTGAGAGGTAATGCTCGTTGGGTCTCACCATTATAAGTACAGGCTGAAAGTATGAAGAGAATATGATACACATATGAGGATCACTTCTAAGTCTATTGGGTGATAATAACAGATAAATTTGGATTAACCCACTAAGTAAAGGATCGGCACTCATGTACTATTGGTCATGATGATACCAAGAACTCCACTTAGGGGACAAAGATGAATAGAGGATCTCACTCTGGGCCTCACGGAGGGATTCCAATGACTCTATCCAAGAAGTCCTTCTAAAGGGATCATTGTCCTAGGAGTAAGAGATGATTTCATACTAACCCTTAAGGAAAAGATAAGGGGAACAAACCCTAATGAAACTTATCTAAGATACAGAGTAAAGGGGATTCAATCCATGTATAATATATTACACAACATGTGGTAGGGGTCACATGCCATGTCCCGTGACCCCAGGTCCTACTCGTGTAAACAACCCATGTCTCAAATCATGTTTTTGTAAAAGTAAATAGCATGTAGGTTGTCCATGTAGTCTACCCATGTGCTAGTACATGTCTTATCTCATGTACTTGTGACTGTGTACTAGTACACAACTTAGCCTGTGTACTTGGTACAAGCCATGTTTGTGTAGGAGAGTACATGACGTGTAGGCTTCCTGTGTACTCCACCCTATGTCTGTGTACCCTCTGAGGTATGTGTTGAGTTCACTAGGGAGATACCACATGTCACGTGATAGGGGTCACATGTTGTGTGATACTTATCTTTCTCTGAAAACCTAATCCACCACACAGGGGGGCCCACATGGTGTGTATATTTAGTTAACATGCTGTGTAACGTGAGATTTTCTAGGAATCTGGATCTGGTTTCGCATGTCCTATTCATTCCTTTAGACTTTAATATAGTGATTAAATCACTAAAAAACATATATCTAGCCTCATCGATTCATTCCATCATTGATTAACATGTTTCAGGCCTTTGATCTACTCGAAAAATGGGATTTTTCATTGTTCTTGATTGCGTACTGAAGAGAAAAAAATTTGGATAGCTACACCATCTGATCTGATGTCATCTTCAAAATCACACCACCATCATTTCATTCTGATCTTTGATCTACAATATCAGATCATTTCACTAAGAAACAGATTCCCAATGATTGATTGATCAGGATATATTGAAACATGGTCCATGCGAAGAACGCCCATAATGAATGCATAATCGAGGGAGAAAAGCATGCGAAAAATAAAGAGGAACAAACCATGATAGATGTTCATGTTGACTTAGATCTATTTCCATGATAATAACAATTAATAACTAAAAATAACAAAATAATTCTCCGAAAACCCGATTAATCTAACCCATCCCGCAAGACGACCGAACCGTAGATCAATCTGTTCGTTGATTGATTCAAGTTCATCATAGAAGTCAAGAACGAAGAATGAATCCAATAAAAAAACATCCAACCTTGATTTAGATCATTCACTAGTAAATAACAATGTGTTTTTGTAGTCATTGGTGAGATCCTTGTATTTCGTCCTGTTCTAGTCGTCGATCCTCAATTTGGTCATCATCCACCAACAGAATCTCATTCCACACTCTCCAATAGATCTCCAATAATTTGTAGGGTTATGTGGATAACCTTGAAAATTTTCCATAAGTGTGTATTTAAAAAGAGGTAATTAGTTCACTGCATTTACAAACAAGTAAAATAATTTATTTAATTATTTTATTCATTTTATGCCCGATATGAATTTTCCACAAATGACATGCGCTAACCAAGGTCATGTTGCACCAAGGGTAAGCCTCACGTTCTAAACTCAATGGTTCCCTCAAATTTTTTTATATGAACATCCTTTTAGAAGTTATTCCACTTTTTCTAGAAAACATTATGTGCACGCTATTTAATATATCTAATATATTTCAAACATTTATTCCGGGCACACCGAGCCTCAAAATCGCATGTTGCCTCAGTACCTGGTCTTGAAAATATTCCATTAATTATCCAAAAATAATATATAGAAAATTGGATTCATTATAAATGCTCCCAGTCTCCAATGTGTGTTCTACAGACATAAGAAAAAGAGACTACATGTCATGTAACCCAATACATGTTGTGTATTATATTGCAGACTATGTGCTCAATTTGATGCGGGGAGAATAATTGATTATATAATTAAACATATTCACATGTTTTTTGTGTTAAATTTATCTCATAGTACATGTCATGTCATTGGATTGATAATTATATATTGAATTAATTTCCATATTAAATTTTAAGACAAACATTTATGTATGGTCTTTTCTTATAATGTATTCTACTCACATCAAGAACATCACATACAATGTAAATCACATGTGTTTCATGTGTCATTTTTTTTACAATACACACCATGTAATTACCTATTATTCAATATGTGTTGGATTCCAAGGGAAATAATAAGCACAAGGATCATGTCATGTAGTTTAGGATAGTACATGTCATTGCCTCCACGTATACTTATGTGCTTCATTAATTTTAATTGAGATAAATTTATTTAATTTGTTTCAAATTATGGATGATGGAAGTTAAAGGATTCCCATATGGTATTAAGATAAATTTAATTAATTAGATTAATTCATGGTGTTTTATATTGATTAAAGATCAATTGATGGATAAATTGAAAATTTATGTTTGTTTCATGTTGTGTGGATGGTCATGATATTAGACCAACCCAGTATGTTATTGGTTTATTTTAATTTATTATGATTAAATTAAAATTTATGGCCTATAATTCATTTCATCCTATTTATTATGTAAGGGCCTACATGCCCATAGTTTCTTTTATGTAAACCCCTTTTATATAAATCATTACATCACCTCACTTTAATGTGAGTAAAATATTATATAAGGATGGTTCTCTAAGATGAGAAGAGGCAGTTCATGTCTAAGAGCTAAGGAAAAACCAATCAAGGTGATACATAGGAGCCAAGGTGAAATGATACAACATAAAACAAGCTATGGTTCAAGGTTTTTACCCCTAGGATCAAGGGTTAGTTGATCATTCGATAGATAAACTAACCATTAGATAATATCATGATCATGCCACTTATATTTTATTTCTATCAGTTGCATGATTAAATATTTATGTTTGTGGATGTTGTGCAGTCACTTAATAAATGAATTAATAAGCATGACAGATGAAATAAAATAAAATCGGATTATGTGTAAAATTTTTCATACATGGTTAATCCCTTAAGCAAAATCCACTTAATATTATCAAGGAATGTGATAAGATAAAATGGGATTTTATGCATAAGGATAAAAAACCATCAACTAAAATATTAAGTCATTATAGACTTCCATTACTTAAGTTAAGAGTCAAACCCATAGTTTAAAGTGTTTTATTGTACCAAGTTAGGGTGATTTCAATTATCAAAGAACTTTTATCTTAAAGTTTAGGGTTGAATTAAGTTAGTTCACATTAAGGGTTGAATGTCCAAGTAAGACTTGGTGTAACTGAGAGGCAAGGGTTGAGGAAATATTTATTTAGGATTTCAGGATTGGGGAGTCCACTCAACAAATAGAGGAACTATGAATTAATATAGTTATAAAGTTACACCTACCTAAAACCCTTCAATTAACTTGTCATACACAAGTATTGGTTATCAAAATGGAATATGGTTCCTTACCACTAGAATATCGATACTACTGGATATTCCAAAACTAATGGTGAGGGTTATTATGTTTCAAAAATATAGTGTGATATTAATAATATTTAATTTTACTATTTTGATTTCATAATAAATAAATTACTAATTATCTTCTATTAATTTGTAGAAACAGAAAATAACATAAATTCAACAATATCACCATGATCCTTACTAGAGAATGATAACATTCTCAATAGTATGAATTTCCAAGAATGGTATAGGCGCTTATACGTTATACTACACCATGAACAGAAATTATACATACTAGAAACCCTACTTCTTGAGCCGTTTACCAAAGAGTCTAGTGAGGAACAAGTATCTCTATACTTGAAACATGTTAATGGTGAAATGGATGTCCAGTGTTTCATTCTATCCTCTATGTCTTGTGATACTCTAAATCAATATGAGGATATGGATGCATATAGAATCATTATCTCCTTCATAATTTTATTGTGAAATAGTGAGAAATGATACATATGAGACCTACAATGCATTATTCATGTAAAATTTTGGAGATTCGGTGCCGGTTGGGCCACATGTAGTCAAGATGATTGGATACATATACTTCTTATACATCTTGGGGTTTAAGATCCCTGATGAGTTGTGCATAGATATCATTCTGTCCTCACTACCTAAAATCTTCTCCTATTTTATTATGAATTATAATATGGGTAATAGAGAGAAGACTCTTTTAGAACTTCTTACTCTTATTTTCTAAGTTAATAAATACATGAGGCATGAAAAACCCATCATCCTTATAATGGATAAGAATAGAAAGAACAAGGTAAAGGGTTTGGAGACTCATTCTAAGTCTAATGATTCAATGAATTGTCCTTCCAACAAGAAGAAGATCAAGAGTCAAGAAAAGGAATAGAATGTGGTATGTTTTTCATGTGGAAAGTAATCCCACTGGAAGAGGAACTACACCTAGGCAAAGAATCAAGGGGAAGCATCAGATGGGTTTTTTATCATGTGTAATATTTTTATATCAAAAATTTGGATATTAGATACTACATGTGGTGCTTACATTTGTATCCAAATATAGGAACTAAGTAGATTTCAGAAGGTTTCCAGAGGAGAGGTAGATCTATGAGTTGTAAATAGAGAAATTATGGTTATTGTAGCCATTGAAGACTAACACCTCACATTGCCAATAGGATTTACTTTGTTTTTAATTAACTATTATTATGTTCCTAGAATTACCAAGAACATCATTTATATATCTTTTTTAAACATGGATGGATTTATTTTCAGTTTTTGAAATAAGAGTTGTTACTTTTATAAAGATAGATTATTTTATGGTATGAAAAAAATGAATAATAGTGTTTTTATGTGAAATTATGAAAACCAAATATTAGAAATTGATAACAAATCAAATTCATGTGACTCATTTAACACCTATTTTTGGCATCGATGTCTTGGTCACATAAATGAACAGTGTTTGAAAAAGATCTATTAAGATGGTTATTTAGAGTCTTTTAAGCTTAAACCACTTGAATGACTTCATGCTTTTTTATAAGGAAATATGATCAAACCACTATTTGGTGGTCAAGGTGAAAGGGACATAGAACTTCTAGAATTGGTACATAATGATGTGTGCAGAACTTTTCAAGTAGAAGTTAGAGGTGGGTTCTCATACTTTAGTACTTTTTCTTATGAATTGAGTAGGTACGATTATATTTACTTAATGAGGTATAATTCTGAATCCTTTGAGAAGTTTTAGGACTTCATGAATTAAGTTTAGAATCAATTTGGAAATAAGATAAAGAAGCCTTTATCAGATTGAGGTGGTGAATATCTTGGCTAAGAGTTTATCAAAATTCTATAGGATTATGAGATTTTATCTCAACTCACTGTGCCTTATACATTATAGCGGAATGGTGTTGATGAAAGGAGGAATCGTACCTTACTGGATATGGTAAGGATAATGATGATTCATTCATGTATTCCATTATCCTTTTGGGGATATGTATTACACACAACAACATGCATACTAAACCAGGTACCAAATAAAGTAGAAAATAGTATTCCCTTTGAGTTATGGAGTGGAAAGAAACTCATTTTTCACATGTTCATTCATGGGGTGTGATCTTTTTATTAAGTCTAGCTCAATTAACAAAATATCACCCCATGGAATAAAGTGTATCTTTGTAGGTTATCCTAAGGAAACAAGGGGTATACAACCCTTTGTACAAGAAATCTATTATCACAAGTCATGTCATCTTTCTTGAGATGGATCACATACTCAATAAGTATAGTGGGAGAAAGATTTAATTTAATGAATTTGATGCTAAAGATACACAAGAGTTGGTACAAGAAAAAATTCTATAGGACCCTGAGGAAGAAGTTGTTCCTAAAACACAAGTACTATGTAGGAGCACTAAAGAGGTCAGAGAACCAGAAAGATATGGTTTTTTATTCATAAATTTTGGTAACTCAATATTGATTAAAAATAATTAACCACTCACCTAAAAGGAGGAAATAGAGATATCAGAATCTACAAGATAGAAAGAAGACATGAATTAAAAGATGGATTCTATGTATCAAACCCATGTTTTGGTTCTGGCCGATCCACCAATTGATGTAAAATCCATTAGTTGTAAATGGTTATTCAAGGTAAAAATAGACATGGAATGTAAATAAAAGACTTATAAAGTATTTATAGTGGATAAAGGTCTTAGACAACATAAAGTAATTGACTATGAAAAAATATTTTCTCTAATTTATATCCATCAAAAAAATTTCTTTTCATAACAGCTTACCATGACTATGAGATTGGAATATGGATGTAAAAACTTCCTTACTTAATGAGAACCTTTATGAGGATGTATATATGACAAAACCAGATGGTTTTTTCACTCCACAAAATTCCAAAAAGGTATAAAAGTTGAAGAGATCCATTTCTGAATTAAAGAAATCATCCAGGTAATGGATATTTAGTTTGATGAAACTATAAAAGAGTTTGGTTTTATTAAGAATGAATTTGATGCATGTGTTTACAAGTGGTTTAGTGGGAGTGTGGTCATTTTTATAGTGTTATATATTTATTTCATATTACTAATTAGAAAAAAAATTCCATCATTATAATTGGTTAAGGTTTGGTTGATAAAGTGATCCTCCATGAAGTACATTGGTGAAGCAGCCTATATTCTAGAGATCAAGCCCCTGAATGATGGATCTAAGAGGCTTCTTGGACTAACTAAAAGTAAATACATTGTCCAGATACTGAATAGGTTCAGTATGGAACAATATAAATGGGAATTTTTTCCAGTTTTACACAGTATACATCATTCCAAGAAAATGTGTCCTCATACACAAGAGGAAATAGAGAGAATGAGTAAGATCCCATACACATATATGATAAGATATATCATCAATGTCATTTTACATATTATGTTCAACATTTTCTATGATTTTTTAATAGTAGGAATATATCAATCTAATCCAAGTAAACTGCATTGGACTATTGTTAAGGATATCCTTAAGTGTCTAATAATAACTAAGGATATGTTCCTCATGTATGGAGGAGATAAAGATATATTCATCAGGGATTATATATATTCTTTCTTTTAGACATATAAAAATGATCGGAATTCATATTCGGGATATGTATTTTGTCATAATATAGGAGTTGTGAACTGGAAGAGTTCAAAACAGCAAGTTTTCATTGACTCTATAGTGGAGTCTGAGTATATTGTCACTTTTGATGCATCCAAGGAAGTATTATATATTTGAGACTTTTTTCAAGATCTTGATGAGATGCCTAGAAGTCAAGATCCTATCATAGTTTACTGTAATAACATTTCAATGATGGCTCTTTCCAATGATACAAGGTTATATCAAAGGAAAAAGCATATACTTCAGAATGTTTAACTCTTGAGGGACTTTTATCAATGAGGTTAAGTTTTAGTGAGTAGATTATCTGCATATGAAAACATGGTGGACCCCTTAAAATGGCTCTATCTCAATAGAGGCATGAGTTTCCTGTGAGAGCTAGTCGACTCAAGGTTATTAATATTTGGTTCATGTTCAAGTGGGAGTCTATTGAGGTTGGTGCCCTATAATAAAATTCTAAGTAATTGATTACATGTATTCATTATCTTAAATATTAATTAAGTTTCCTATCATGTCATCAGTTCACATCTTCATGAAATTTTTGTGTGATAATTTCCCAATAATATATGTCACACTGAAATTCCATAGAATTTCCTCTTTATGATGAGAACCAAGAGGTCCTGCAATAATATTCTTGAATATATTTTCTATAACTGGATGATATAATTTTATGGGACAAAGAAAATATTGGATATCTGGGGTGGAGACTCAAAGGGATTTAAGGAACCCTCTCATAGTGTATGCCCTTAGTAATTTCCAATGCAGGATATTATCAGAATGAGACCCACCAATAAGAAAGCCACATTTACATGTGTCATTGGATGATCCTTTCTATGGATGTGTATATTGATCCTTAGACTTTAAAATTATCATTAATGGATACCATGAGTTTCATGATTTGATTTATTGATGAAATATATGAAAACATATTATCATAGTGAGGTGGGATATATTAGATGTTTCACGAGTAATATCACAATAATAGATAATACAGGAAATGGTTTATCTCTATTTTCCTTTCATGGAAGTTGATATCTCAAGTCCTTTGATGGGAATAGAATTTTATGAATAAATCCATGGTCATGGTGTTCTGTGGGTGAGTTAGATTTCAGAACGTCAAAGAAAGAGACATCAAGCACATAGGTTGATGACACCATTATGCAACTAGATTTATTTGAGATATCATGGTAAAGTGATTATATTACACAATAAGCATTTATAGGAGGTTTTTTGTAATTATAAAATTAACCTATTTCTTTATTCATGTCTTGTTTGCGTTTATATATGCTAACATTATACTTTAGGAGGTTCTAACTAATTCCAGAGATAAATAGTCCTAGATGTCACATAGTAAGTGTATCCACAATCTTAGTTGAATTTATTATTGAATTTAACAAGTTATAATAAATAATATTTATTTGGGTTTTGGTTGATTTATAAGATTTAATCACAAATTATTCAAAAGAATAAGTGATTTAAATAATATTAATAAATATTTATATGCATGGTTTGGTGAATATAATATTTATTATATTTATCTATGAATAATGTAGTGATACATATTTTTTAAATGAATAACCATTATTTAAGGACTCATAAATGTCAAGGATGAAAATAAAACCTAGTTTAATGGTTTGATTGGAAATTATATAAATGATATTTATTTATTATTAGGTGATACACATGTCAATAGAATATTAATTATATTATTATTAAGACATGGGTTTCACTAATAAATAAAGAATTTGAATGGGGATTATGTTCCAATTGTGAACCCTAGACCTACCTTTATAAATATCTAATTATATCACTTTCCTAAGAGGTGCTTAATGTTGAATAGGAGATAGAGATAAGCTCTCTCAATCCCTAGAGTGAGTTATATAGATCTAAAAGTGTTCTCTAACATCGTCTTCACTCAATCCATCGATATATCATTAATAGTTCTTCATCCTCTTAGATTAATTCTACTGCGATCAACCATGAATGACGTGCAAGTGATTAGGAACAGTTTTACTAGCACCCGGTGATTCTATGATGATATTCAGAGATTGTAGTGCACGTTTGGATCATAGTTAGAGGGATTATTCACTTTGATATTGCAACGTAATTTTGGTACAACAATGTAAAATTATTTAAATCATCATCAAAGTAATAATTACAAGTTCAAGTAATTCTAGATCTGTATATAAATTCATTATAAATTATAGGTGAAGATCCTCCTCTTTTGGTTCTAGTGGTTAATCAAGTCAATTAATCTATGATTTTCATTGTTTATGACATATATATTCATGTACATCAATTATTATTCATAAATTAATACTAAACAATTGATTTGTTCATGCCATACAGGTGTTTATACTGTTCCTGAAACCTACAACACTCCCCACCTCCTCCCCACATTGATCTACACTACTCCCCAATTTTCTATGTGGTATTCCTATAGTCACGCATGTCATAGTTTCTTTTTTAATTATCCTCATCCACTTTACTTATATTTTAACTCTCATATCCTCATATCCCCTTCAATCTACATGCACATTTATCCTTATTAAGCACCCTTCCATCTCACATGATTACCGAAGGCAAAGGATCACTCATGTCCCCCCGACATGATAAGGAGGTAGTGTGATGTAAAGTCAATAATTTTGGAGTGATGAATGTTTCTCGATTGGTCTTTCAAGGTCATATCTTAACACCTTTGAGCCATATTCAGTTGGGATTTTGGTCCATTATCATCTGATCTTTTGGGCCAGGTAATGCTTGGGGCTTCAGATTATATAAGGGTTCCCTCTCAACACAATTAAAAAGTTGTTTCTTTTCATGATAAAAAGGGAATCACAACATGTTTCAATAATTTATAATTATTTATCATAAGTTTTAAAAGGTGAAAAATAAAAAATAAAATCTCTTATTTTTATTCAGGTCAGTTTATTATTTTTCATAATGAAACAAAAAAGTATGTTCCAAAATAAAAATATATATAAACATAAATAATAACCCTAATTTCTCTCTCATGTTTTTCCCAATCCTTACACATTATCACTACTTTATGCTCCCCACCTTCTCCCCACATTGATTCGCACTGCTCCCCATTTCTCTACACAGTTAACCTATAGTCACACACACCTTAGGTTCTTCTATCATGATCCTCATCCACTTTACCTCCTCTAAAAATCTAATCTCCTCCTATCCCCTTAGTTCAACACACATGTTTCTCCTCATTGGGAACCCTTCCACTATCAAGTGATTAATGGAGGTGAAGGACTTCCCGTGTTCCCATCCCCCATCCTTTTTTATAAGTTTTTACTCGTTTTCTATACCCAACAATGATCTTGTTGTTTTAATTTCATTTTAATATTTTTTTAATCCAATCCTACCACTATAAGGTTATAGAATCATGTTTTAATTATTTAGAATTATTTATCATAATTTTAAAAAGGTGAAAAATGAAAAATGTCTTTATTTGATTCATGTTTATTTGGCTATTTTTTATCATGAAACAAAAATGTCTATGTTCCAAAATAAATAAATAAATGTAAACATAAATAATAACCCAAATATCTCTATTGTATTTCCTCAAGAACCCTTACATAATGGAGCCACTTTTCACTCCCCACACTATGACAAATCATTGGACTAGAGGTTGTTTTTTTTTGGTTTGGCGGCCGTTTAAACTACCAACAAATAGTTTCATAAAGGTTTTTTCAAACCAATGCAAAATTTGGCATTTAGAATCATCTAATTTCATTTTAACCCATTTAGCTTTAGTTTCTAAGAAGTTTCATGAAAATTTATTTAGCAGTAGGTTTTTTATTTTTAGTAATGGTTTTTAGCTATCCAAAGTGTTAAAGGTTTAACATTTTTTAAACCACTGCTATAATTATTAATATGTAGATATAGTTAAAATAGTCACTATGTATTCTATCTGATATCGTGGTTGTTTAAACCACCACAAAAAATATTTTCACCTTATATAACATCATTTTTAACCGCCACTATATATTTCTATTAAAAAAATGAAAAAGGTAAAATTCCCAAAAAAATCAAACAGATGTAAAAATATAAATACAAGAAAAAACATGAAAACAAACTTATATATGTAACTTATTTTATAATCCAAACCCCTAGAACCAGTTTGAAATGAAATTAGAAATTTAATTTTCACTTTATATAAATATGAAAAACCAATCACGTGTGATTTTACTTTATAAAAATAAACTACATTAAAAATAAACATAAGTATGGAACATGTGAGTAAAACCCAAAAAAAATATATATGTAATATATATTAAGGTGAACCAAGGTATTAAGTAAAACATGAAATGAATATTACACAACATGGGATATCAACCTCTAGTCTAATGGGATAACCTAGGACCTCACTAAATGTGAATCACTCATCGGCCTGTGATATGATCCTAACAGTTATGGATCCTAACTTACCCTCATTGGCCACATTGGGTGGAAACCCTCAAGATAAGGCATGAACTATACTAGGATACACTATCCAGTGCATAATATAGGCTAGTGTAGTAGTCTTCCAGATTACACATATAACAACTAAAGGTTCCCATGTTAAACAAGTCAAATATCATTCCCATAATCACCGCTACCTTTTATCCAACTTAAAAAATTATGTAAATAATGTTAAGTAATGACCAAATATATATAATAAGGAAGGAACAATGAAAAATAATGATTTAAACATCACTAAATAAACATTTATAGATCACAACACAATACAAAACAATGAAATCCATTTCATAAAAAACATATATCTTTTAAAACATCCTATAGAAATCCATTTAAACTAACACAATTTTGAAAGAATTTATATAAACAACTTATGATCATGAAATGAAATTTTATAAATATAAAACTTAAATACAATTGAAGTCCCAACTTTATCGAACACAAAATTAAATAACCCAAAAACATAATTTATAATCCTTTCAAGGAAAATTGATGTGGGTAATAACTTAGAAGAAGTTATAATTTCAAAGTGTAAGAACCATAAGTATGTTAATAAAATGGGATTAAAAATAATCACTTACCTCTCACCAATTAGATAACCCATCCTTATTTAAATAATAAATAATTAGTTCTAAAGAGAACCTTTACAATCCTAAGAAACAAAAATCCCCATGATTAACCCAACACCAAGTTTAGATTTGGACACCATGGATGGATAGGGAAAGAAGAGTGGATAGATAATTAAGAATAAGAGAAGGAGAGAAACAAAAACTTGTTGATCGAATATTGGGGTAAAAACCTATTCACACACATATGAAGGAGGTCTAATCAAGGAATGAAATGTGATCTAATTTTAATGCTCGATTACAAAATTTACTGAATGAAATCATTCTTTGATTTGGATGATTTCAATATTTAATGAAAGAACTAATGGTTTAAATGTGATTATGTTTGAATCATTATACATGATCATTGTTTCCTACCTCGGTTGATGATTTACACTCTCCATCCATATAGTGTAGTTTATATATAATGAAATATGATAGGATTATTCATGAATGTCTAGTGATTTCTGGAATGTGTGTGAAGGTAGTGATCTTTTCTTTAATTTATTAGGAACACCAAAACCTTATTGGGATTTTCCTGAGTAATTTAGGAGGAGTTTACTATTTAGGTGTCATTGATACCTATTCACACGCATAATAAGTACGGATAATCAAGAAGTGATAATTCATATATAAAACCTCAAAATATATTTCAACCTAGGGTGATTGATTAAACGATCATTGATTCTTTCATTTATCAATTAATAAGAAGAATAGTGGTTGTTTCAAAGACTATATGGTGAATAAAAAGCACCAAAAAGGGTATGTGGTATGTATTCCTCTCCCAACACTTATATTAACCAATGTGTTGAAGTGCAAGGAACTACGAATTTTATCAAATCATATCAGGAAAGGAAATTTTAGAATTATTTTCAAGAATTATTAAAACCTTAAAAAGTACCATTGATTCACGCTCAAATTTACCCAAGAGATGGAGGTAGAATGGTACTTGTAGTTTAGCTTGGGTTATCGAATCCTCAGAGACCTAAGAAGAAACCTATAGACACGTACATTATATGGACTATTTTTGGCTATGAAGTGGCCAAATTGGTTTTATTTTATATGGGTTTAAGTGAACTCTAAGATACTTAAGTGAATTCAATTTAAAAGAGTGATTTGATCCTAGTTTATCACTTGGGGTGGATTGGACGTATTTCCTTTTCAATGATTTCAATTTCTTATATTTGAGATGGATTCATTTAAGAAGATAAAACAACATCATAACTTACTTGTTTAATACCTACACCCTTTAATACTAATCACCTATACACTTTAAGGATAAAAGTTTTGAGCACTTAAAGGTAAAGGTTCGTATTCGCACATGAAGTGTGTGGCCTTAATTTCAACAAGGACGATGGAGTTTAAAAATCATCAAATAAAAATCTCAATTAAAGAAGTGATTATACATTAATGGGGTAATAAATAACATCCGATCTATCCCATTTCTACTCCCTTGGATCAACCCATAAGTTGGTTAACCCTCCATTGATCCCATGGTTTCAATGGATGTGGAAAGTAGACTCATGAGGGAAGAAATAGATAAGTAAAGAAAACAATAAAAATAAAATGATCACTCCACCGTTGTGTGAATAATTTCAGAAGGTTTAGTGTGAATAAATTAACACTTTGAACCAACGGTATCAAAGTTATATTAATAACAACATAATAATAGGAAAAGAAAATATTTTATTAAGAAACTAAAGTGAATTGAACAACTTACATGTGAAAGACAAACTTGAGACAACAAAATCGCAGCATAACATTACAGTTGAACAGAGCATCAAATATCTTAAAAATATTCCACCACCAATACCTTAAATAGACATTTTGGAAGACTTGGGTCGAGCATCCAACAGTACAAAGTATCCCACTTGATTATGGTAGGCCTAGGGTGGTGGAAAGCTTGTGGAACTTGGACTTTTCCACATTTGACCCAAGGTGGCATCTAACTTTCATCCACCAAATAGATGCGCTTGTAAGGCCTTCTCGATGGCCGAATTAGAGTGGTCCATAGAAGACACAAATGGATCCCCGGATATATCCTAACCATCTGTAAAATTTGGGCCCATTTGGAGGTGTATATTCGGAGATATTATTAGATTATTGGGATGTTTTGTTGGGCCGCAGAATCTGGCCCAAAATTTTATCTCTATCTTGGGCCTCCTAAATGAAAATAATGGTGTACGAATTATCACTTTATCCTAAATAATGATTTGTTCCTATATATGGCTTCTAGACTCACAAAACATTTGGGCATCATTTGGTTTTTAATGTGGGTCCCACATTCTCATCAGTGGGATCGTGTCCAATATGACTTCTTCAGAATTGTTTCCTTTCATCACAAAATATCTCCATCATCTTCCATGAATTCTCCATTGATTCCTGAATAAAACATGTTCATATTTAAGTGTAGATAAATTTCCCAAAATATAATATTAAAATATGTATAATTAGATTCTTTAAAATCAGATGAATCATTGGGTACTTTAAATGATGTTAAAAAATGTACCAAATAATAGTGCATTTTAAGAAGGTATTACAATCATAATGTGAAATGATGTTCAAAGTGTAAAATGCACTAAAATTGTGTTTATGAATAATAAATCACATGAATATTATATATAATAACAATGAATATTATCCTCATTTAGTGGATAATCACACCCCCCAACTTGAGTTTTGCTAGTCCCGAGCAAAATATATCTCATCAAAAATGAAATTTGAATTCCCTTTTCTGAAAAAATTTTAATACACAATGATCACCAAAAACCCTTATACCAAAAAATAATGAAACCCATCAAAATATTTTAATACAAGATAGTTTCATAAGAAGATCCCAATCCCAAGCCCATTCCATTGTTCAAATTCATTTCCATATTTCATCCAATATCAATTAAGTATAAGGATGTGTTGTGCATCACAATAGACATGTGGGTCATCTTTATTCAAGGAGGAAATTACGGAAGAACTAGGTGGAATCACATTTCAATATCAATATGATTAATAAATTCTTTTTTTATTATATATATATATATATATATATATTGTTTTTTTTCAATTTTTTCATAGTAATTGAAATTGCACTCAAAAGAGTCAACCCCTGTAGCGAGACTTTGCCGATGACTCCCAGGCTCAAAGACCTTAGGGAACCAAGTGAAACCCACATACTCGGGCATCATCTCGAGTTAACTCAGTCAAAAAAAATTCAAATTACCAAAAATAGAGATAAAATTACTAACTCTAGGCCAGACAACTATGGAGTCACGATCCCCAAGTGTCGAAAGCCACTCATTAGGTCATTTCATTTCTCTACGCGCAAATTTATTGTTTTTTTTATTTTTTTATTGAATACTCATATTAAAACTAAAATGATCACCAAACATATGCTATTTATTTGGGGGACCCCATGAACTCAAACTAATACCCCACTATCAAAAGGACGTGCATTGTGATCTTTTTTTTATTTGGATGAAAATATAAATGATGAAATATCACATTGGACAGCCACACCATCCAAAATCTATGCTCATGAAATTATACAAGGATTAAAATTAGAATCAGGGCATGCTAAATTATTTGATATTCAGTTTCAAAGTGTGCAATGTGTATTACCATGTTCAAAGTTAAAGGAATTTTTCCTTCCATTTACACTTTTTTTTCAAATAATTAATTTTTTTGACACAAAAGAATTTTTTATTTTATCTCTCCCCCCAACTTAAAATAACACTATCCTCAGTGTTTAATGAAAAGAAAATTTAGATGGGGGTAGAGGTAGAGAATGAAAGTTAAAAAAGGAAATTGAAAATGAGGATCATGGAATGAAGTCACCTGGTGGTTGAAGTTGAAATTATTGCTGCTCCCTTTTAATCCTTTGATATCCATGTCAGTTGCAGAGTTCCCTAGTAGAAAAAGGGAAAAAACAAAAAAAAACAATATATATAAATATATATATTTATATAATAAAGAAAGTAAAATATATATATATATATATATAAATTATAGAATAATGAAGCACAAAAAGCCATAGGTCAGTGGTAAGTGCGCCCCTGTCTCCCTTCGGTCCCGGGTTTAATCCCCACGGCTTCGCCGGTTGTGACAGGGTTTTCCCCACGACCTACGATGTGGCCTTTTTTTATTATTATATTTTTTTATTTTTTTGTATTTTTATTTTAACCTACAAACTCATAAAAATAAAATAAATCAAACTGATGATACATTGTCTTATTTTTAAATTTATGGGTAAGGTATTAATCAAGTATCACACCACGTGACACGGATGAATATGGCGATCCCCTTTCATACCCATACATACTCATTATAGAAGAACAGGTCAACAGTTTATTTTTTTTATTTATAAATATCAAAATTACTCATTAATCCTATTTAAAATAGAAAGTTGATTAAAACAACAAAATGATTGGAAACATGAAAACCATGGGTTTCCTCCCATTCAGTTCTTTGTTTAACGTCGTTATCCCAACATGGATCCTAAATCTATCAATTTTTTTTCTGGTTCATAGGTTGGCTCAGTTAACTCAACCACTATTTCCTATTTATTAAATGATTCAATTAATTGTTTTAACCTATGACCATTGACCTTGGAAATTTGACCACTAGTGGGATATTGAATCTCTACTGCCCCATGGGGGTACACATGATGCACTATGAAAGGAACTGACCATCTAGACCTTAACTTTCCTGGGTGTAAATGAAGTTTTGAACTATATAAGAGCACACATTTTCCCGGTTCAAAATGTTTTACATTGATATTCCTAGATTGGTAGGCTTGACCTCTAGATTTATTTATCCTTGAATTTTCATAAGCCTCCATCCTAAGTTCCTCATGTTCATTAAGATCTAATTTCCTCTTTTTTCGGCTAAAGAAATGTCGAAATTCATTTTTTTGATTGCCCAAAATGCCTTATGCTCAATTTCAACAGGTAAATGCCATGCTTTTCCATAAACCAACCTATATGGGGACATTCCCAAAATGGTTTTATATACGGTTTGATAGGCCCAAAGAGTATCTAAGAGTTTCTCATACCAATATTTCCTAGAGGGGTTGACAGTTTTTTCAAGAATTTTCTTAATATCCCTATTTTCTAACTCAGCTTGACCATTGGTTTGAGGATGGTATGCAGTGGAAACTTTATGAGAAATTACGTACTTATACATGAGTGAAGAGAATGGGCGATTACAGAAATGGGTTCCTCGATCACTGATGATAGCTCTAGGAATTCCAAATCTAGAGAAGATTCTTTCCTTGAGAAATCTAATCACAGTTTGATGATCATTGGATTTTGTAGGAATGGACTCAACCCATTTGGAGACATAATCAATAGCTAAGAGAATGTAAAGATATCCCCTAGAGTTTGGGAAGGGACCCATGAAATCAATTCCCCAAAAGTCAAATATTTCAACCACTAAGATGGGAGTGAGTGGAATTTGATTCCTTTTTGTGATAGACCCTACTTGTTGACACCTAGGACAGCTTTGAAAAAATGTGTAGAAGTCCCTTGAGAGGGTGGTCCTGAAGAGACCACATTGAAGAATATTAGAAGATGTTTTCTTAGAGGAAAAGTGACCTCCACATGCCTCACTATGACAGAATTCAAGGATGGACTCTTGTTCATATTATGGAACACACCTCTTAATGACTTGGTCAGGGCAGAACTTATATAGGTATGGATCATCAAACACATAGTGTCTAACATCAGAAAGGAATTTCCTTTGAGATTGAGTCCCTAAGAATTTTGGAATGACTCCTGTAACTAAGAAATTGGCTATGTCGGCATACCAAGGGCAGTAACTCACAGAGTATAGGTGTTCATCAGGAAATGAATCAGATACAGAAAGGTGATTGGAGTTATCTTTGAATTCCATTCTAGAGAGGTGATCGGCTACAAAATTTTCAACACCCTTTTTATCCTTGATTGTGAGGTAAAATTATTGTAAGAGAAGGACCCAGCTAATTATTATAGCCTTAGCATCTTGTTTTTGGAAGAGGTATTTTAGTGCAGAATGGTCAGTGAACATAGTGACGGGGGATCCTAAGAGGTAGGTCCTAAACTTCTCTAAGGAAAACACAATATCAAGTAACTCCTTTTCAGTGGTGGTTTAGTTGATTTGGGCATCATTTAAGGATTTGCATGCATAAGCAATGACATAAGGAGTTTTATCACAACGTTGTCCTAACACGGATCCTATAGAAAAGTAACCGATATCACACATAAGTTCGAAAGGAAGGTTCCAATTCGGAGATTTCATAATGGGAGGAGAGGTGAGAGATGATTTGAGGGTTGAGAATGAACCCTCATAGCTTTTTGTCCAAAAAAATGGAGCATCTTTTACTATTAGAGCACAAAGGGGACGGGAGATTGAACTAAAGTCCTTGATGAATCTTCTATATAAACTAGCGTTTCCTAGGAAAGACCTCACTTCCTTGACAGTTTTGGTGATGGAAGGTGACGAATGATGTCAACATTTGCTTTATCAACTTCAATACCCCTACTCGAGACTAGATGGCCAAGGACTAGTCCCTCTTTAACCATGATATGTCATTTTTCCCAGTTTAGGACCAGATTCTTTTCTTCACATCTTGGGAAGACTCTCTCTACATTCCTACGACATCCCTAAAATGTATCCCCAAACACAGATAAGTCATCCATAAAGACCTCAAGAAAATCCCCTACCATGTCTGAAAAGATTCCCATCATGCACCCCTGCAAGGTTCCAAAAGCATTTCATAAACCAAAGGGAATGCGTTTGAAGTAAAATGTGCCGAATGGACATGTGAATGTAGTCTTACCTTGATCCTCTAGGGAGACCTCAATTTTATTATACCCTGAGTACCCATCTAAGAAATAGTAGAAGGCATGACTTGCCACTCTCTCAAGGACTTGGTCAATGAATGGTAATGGGAAATGGTCCTTCTTGGTGAATGAGTTTAGCTTCCTATAGTCAATACAAACCCTCCATCCACTACTCACCCTTGTTGGAAGAATCTATCCATCCTCATTGGTTATCACTATGATTCCAACCTTTTTTGGAACCACTTGGATGGGGCTCACCCGTTATCTCTCAGATATGGGATATATGATACCAGCTTTTAACAATTTCAGAAGTTCTTTTCTTACTACCTCCATGAGATTAGGATTGAGTCATCGTTGAGGTTGACGAAATGGCTTTGAGTCAGATTCTAGAACTATCCTATGAGTCCCGATAAGTGGTCTAATCCCAGGAATATCAGATAGGGTCCAACCAATGGCTTTCTTATGTTTCTTAAGGATATCTAGAAGAATCCTCTCATGATTGGATTCAATAAGAGAAGAAATGGAAATAGGATGTGTTTGATTATCCCCTAGGAAGGCATACTTGAGTGCAGTAGTAAGTTCCTTCAATTCAAGATCAGGTTGGTTCAGAATTTCAGAAGAATATTGGATCATTGGATCAAGATCAATTTTGTTTCCTAGAGTTTTAGATAGGACTGATTCCCCACATGTATAAGTTTCAGCTACTAGATTGGCTTGACCAGATTTTGGGAAGGAAGTTGGAGTGGTCTCCATGAAAGTGGTTTCGTGAAAGGTTTCACTGATTGTTGGACCTAAGAATTTATCATAAGATCAATTTGGAAATGATTCAAGCCAAGGATATAAACTTCCTTCATATGAAAAAAGGAAATCAATCTCATCCTGACTTAAACATTCATCAAATATTCCTTGATGTTCTATGGATTCATTATCAATTCTTCCTATCATGTTTAATTCATGAATGTCCTCGTCATCCCCTATTTGTGAGCTTTCATTATAGGTGTTCCAGTCTAGAATCATGTTTCCAAAGGTGATGGTCATGTTCCCATTTCAGACTCGGATAACAAATTTGATTGTTGCAAGGAAAGGACGACCAAGGATGATTGGGATTTGTTCCTTATTTCCTAAGTTTGGATGGTTGTCGAGGACAATGAAGTCAGCAGGGTAGATGAAGTTTTCAACCTTTACCAGAACGTCCTTTAAAATACCCTTTGGAACCCTAATGCTACGATCAGCAATTTGAAGTGTGACAGATGTCGGTTGGAGCTCTTCTAGGCCTAATTGACAGTACACAACATAGAGAATGAGATTAACACCAGAACCTAGGTCACATAAGGCCTTGACAACTTTTCTCTCTCCTAGTTAAACATTGATGTAAGGGCAACCCAGGTCTTTCAACTTAGGAGGAATGGTCCCTTGAATGGTGATACTCACATTAGCAGCCCAAAAGAGTTTGTTTTTATGATAAAATTTTCTTTTAAATGTGCACAAGTCCTTAAGGTACTTTGAGTAGGTAGGTATGGTTTGGATGGAATCAAGAAGGGGAATGTTCAACTTGACTTGTGAGAAGATTTCCCTCAATGTTTCACTCAATTCAGGCTTGGTTTCCCCCCCTCATGCGTTGAGGAAATGGTGCAGGTTGAGGGGTTGTTTGTTGAAGAGTTGTTTCTTTGACAATGTTATCGTGTTTTTTAGTTTGATCATTTAGTTCATTTGAATTTTCATCCAAGTTTGAATCTTCGGGTGGGTTCTGAATTAGTTTTTCAGGTTTCTCAATTTATTTTCCACTTCTTGAAACATTCATAGCCTTTAGTTGTTCATGAGTTGTTTGAGTAAAACTTGACTCTCCCCTTGAAGTTGAGGATGGAACCACCTAAGTAGGCATGGGTGCCTTTCCAGTTTTGATGGTTTGAAGTTCTTGTTTAAGGGAATAGACTTCAAAGTTCATCCTCTCCATTTGTTTTCATAGTTGTTCTAGTAGGCTTTGTGGAACAGTTTGGGTTGGTGCTTCAGAAGATTGGTTTATCCCAGGGGGGATATTTTGGAGGTGAAATGGTCTGTTGAAAATGGACAGGTGGCTATTCGTATTGGATAGGTTGGGTTTAAAACTGGTCATGGGTTTGGTAGTTCTGATGGGGGTAAGGATTTTGTCCCTGTGGTTGTCTAGGTTGTTGGTTATCTTTTCAGCGGAATCCTGGGTGGTCATTATACCTCGGGTTGAAGTTGTTTTGGTATTGAGGCTTTTGAAAGTTCAAGGAATTTACTTCTGCTGGGAGTCCTCCTAAAATAACACCCTTGATGGATGGAATGGTTGGGCAGTTTTCTGTCTTATGGTCATGTTTTTCACAAATTGTTCAAACAAGGTCTATAGTTTGGATTTCATGGACTTTCCTAAGGTCTATTTCTTCAACCTTCCTAGAGAGTGCTATGAATTTTGCCCTAAGGCTTTCCTCTTCTCTAAGTGTATGAATTCCAATAGTTCTTTGTGTCTTTTTAGAATAAGGTAAAGTTCCCCATGTTTGGTTTTGTTTAGAATGGATTTCTATATACTCGTAAACATCATTTGGGGCTTTTTTTTAAAGGTTCCATTACAAATCATGTCAATGAATTGTTTGTTCCCCGGACCCAACCCTTCATATAAAATTATCAATTGTTCAGGAATAGAAAAACCATGGTGTGGAACCATGTTTAGGGTGTCTTTGAACCTCTCCCATGTTTCATATAATGAATATCCCTCTTTTTCAAAAAAAATTTGGATACTCTTTTTATGTGCAATTGTTTTGTGGTGGGGAAATTATTTTTTTGTAGAATTATCCTTGTATTTGGTACCAAGAGTTTATGGATGATGGTCTCAAATTGTTTGGCCAATTTTAGCTCGATCTTTTAAATAAAAAATAAATAGACTCATCTTAGCTGATTCTAGTTGATGTGGGGTACACATGGTTTCTACAATGTCATTGAACTCCTTAATGTGAAGGTAGGGCATCTCAGACTCCATTCCATGGAATGTTGGAAGGTGGTTTAGAACATGGGGTTTAAAGATGTAATTGGAATCTCCTAGGTAATTGTGTCTAATTCATGAGGGGGCATTGGTCCAAGATGGAGTGAGGTAGTCATTCATGGTTTGATCGAATACATTCCCTAGGTTTCGAGCTTCTTGGTTTTGGTTCCCCATTTGATTTCCCCCAGGATTTACAATTTGATTTCTTCGATGACCATCCATTATAATTGGTTCAATTTTTGATTCTAGAGTATTATGAAGATTAGTATCTAATGGATACAATCCCCTATGTTCACTTGACTCCCCTATCCTATGACTTTCTACCCTAACTAGTCTATTTGAATTATCGTGAGTGTAGGCGGACATGCGCCAAAAAAATGAGAAAGGGACAAGATAAGAGATCTTGGGTGAGAATAGAAGAATGGAGGTGAGGAAAGAAGGTTTTTAGTCTATGGTACTTACTTGGTCCTCGTCAACGGTGCCAAAATTTTATTCACGCTCAAATATACCCAAGAGATGAAGGTAGAACGGTCCTTGTAGTTTAGCTTGGGTAATCGAATCCTCAGAGACCTAAGAAGAAACCTATAGACATGTACATTATATGGACTGTTTTTGGCTATGAAGTGTCCAAATTGGTTTGATTTTATATGGGTTTAAGTGAAATCTAAGAGACTTAAGTTAATTCAATTTAAAATAGTGAGTTGATCCTAGGTTATCACTTGGGGTGGATTGGACGTATTTCCTTTTCAATGATTTCAATTTCTTATATTTGTGATGGATTCATTTAAGAAGATAAAACAACATCATCACTTACTGGTTTAATACCTACAACCTTTAATATTAATCACCTGTACACTTGAAGGATCAAAGTTTTGAGCACTTCAAGGTAAAGGTTCATATTAGCACATGAAGTGTGTGACCTTAAATTCAATAAGGACGATGGAGTTTAAAAATAATCAAATAAAAATCTCAATTAAAGAAGTGATTATACATTAATGGGGTGATAAATAACATCCAATCCAACCACTTACAACTCCCTAGGATCAATCCATAATTGGGTTAACCCTCAATTGATCCCATGGTTTCAATGGAAGCGGAAAGTAGACTCATGAGGGAGGAAATGGGGAAGTAAAGAAAACAATAAAAATAAAATGATCACTCCACTGTTGTGTGAATAATTTCACAAGGTTTAGTGAGAATAAATTCACAAATTGAACCAACGATATCAAAGTGATATTAAGAAAAATATAATAAGAGGAAAAGAAGATATTTTATTAAGAAACTAAAGTGAATTGAACAACTTACATGTGAAAGACAAACTTGAGACAACAAAATCGCAGCATAACATTACAATTGAACAAAGCATCAAAGATCTTAAAAATACTCAACCACCACTACATTAAATAGACATTTTGGAAGCCTTGGGTCGATCCTCAAACAGTACAAAGCATCCCACTTGATTATGGTGGGCCTAGGGTGGTCGAAAGCTTGTGGAACTTGGACTTTTCCACATTTGACCCGAGGTGGCAGCCAGCTTTCATCGACCGAACAAACGCGCTTGGAAGACCTTCTAGATAGCCGAATAAGAGTGGACCATAGAAGAAGAAAATGGATCCCCGGATGTCTCTTAACCTTATGTATAATTGGGGCCCATTTGGAGTTGTATATTATGAGAAATTATTATATTAGTGGGATGTTTTTTTGGGCCGCAGAATCTGGCCCAGAATTTTATCTCTAACTTGGGACTCCTAAATGACCACAATGGAGGCCGAATTAGCACTTTATCTTGAATAATGATTTGTTTATATATATTTCTTATAGCCTCCCACAAAATTTGGGCTTCATTTGGTTTGTAATGTGGATCCTACATTCTCATCAGTGGGCTGGTGTCCAATATGACTTCTTCAGAATTGTTTCCTTTCTTCACAAAATATCCCCATCTTCTTCCATGAATTCTCCATTGATCCCTGAATCAAACATGTTCATATTTAATTTTAGATAAATTTACCAAAATATCAAATTAAAATATGTATAATTTTATTCCTTAAAATCAGATGAATCATTTGGTACTTTAAATGATGTTAAAAAATGTACCACATAATAGTGCATTTTAAGAAGGTATTACAATCATAATGTGAAATGATGTTCAAAGTGTAAAATGCACTAAAATGGGGTTTATGAATAATAAAGCACATGAATATTATATATATTAAAAATTAATATTAGCCTCATTTAGTAGCTAATCAACCATATAGATTTGGGAATTAATAAAATCATGTTATACCACCTTACCGACATTGATACCAACAATCTCCACCCTCCCATAAACTATACAAACAATCCTTTAAGTTATGGACATCTATAATGATTTTTGTTACACAATACCACACCTAAATCCAAATTCAATCACCATCACTACCAGATGAACTAATATTGTCTCCATATCTATCTCTATCACCACTCCCTTCTCCCAACACCTCTATGAAAATTTTCTTAAAAATTAAATAGTGATGTATATTTAAATTTCAACTTTAAACCAATAAAATTTCATTTACTAAATTATTATGAAATGATTTTATTTACGTGCTACTTGAAATTTACACTGACGCAATGTCACCGAAGATACATTCAATCATCTTCTGATATAGTTGAACTAATTATTTATGAAGAGCAATGACCTTCACATCCTACAAATATATATGAGTCCCCTATTTATAGATTGTGCTCTCCTGTTGTCCAATTGTATTTTTCATTATAAGAAACTACATATAATCATATATAGGTAGGGATTAACTACAACATATAGTATATGTTTATGCAATCCCCAATGACCTTCCAAAGGCCTCATATGATAATAGCCCCAAACCCATCCCACGCATGCGACCAAGATGCTCCTTACTGAGGACCTGACCAACTAGATCATCCTAGGAGACCGAGAAGGATTCCACAGGATTATAATCCCATAGTTATTTTATTTTTACCTATAAATAAAATATCATACAAATTAAAATTAATACGTATTAAAAAAGTGACAATTGAAAATAAAGTGAGAGCCTAAGCGAGATGGGACATATTTCTGAAAATAATATTTTTTATAAAATATTACATATATTTTTTATTAACTATTGTTTGATGATCATAAATGAAGATTTTCATTTATATATTTGGTTTCATAAGTTATTATAGTATTAAAAATTATTGTGTAAACCATTAAAATGAAAAAGTAATTCATACCCCAACTTATTTGGTAGGATAATTCATATAACTCTCATTGGATTTCATATGAACATCGACCAAGGATTTGTCTATGAGACTTTGTTCCCTAAATTCTTTGTTTATATTAAATAGATATAAATAAAAAATTTAATATATTCAATAGATAATATTATATTATAAATATTTGAACTGAATAAAATATTACCATAGTGGGTCCGTTTCTTGGAAGACTCTATGAATTGATAGTGTGGGGGTGATTTGTTTCACCCATATTGATTCATTTTTTCTTGAAACTTACTGAAATAAATAATATGTAATTTAATAGTATTGTATGAAATGTCATATCCGTTTCATATTCATGTATATATGTGATATGAGATTAATATAATAATATATTCTTTAATACCATGTGCTTCTCATAGCGATGGCTATTAACAAACACTTTCCACTACTCTTTAGGTACCCCTTCAGGTACGTTATCATACTACTACTGAGTGGTCAATGATGTATCATTGAATTCATTCCCTGATATCTATTTAAAATATTTCTATTTATTAACCAAATTTTTCAATATCCACTTCTATGCAATTAGATCAATGATGGTAAAGTGGAATAACATTTGTACAAAGAGATTCATTTTTTAAATAATAAAATTTAATTAAATAATGAAATTAAATTAAATAATAATGTATTAAAATTACATTAATCTAGGAATAAAATAATTTATTCTTTCAAGATTGAGGCATATGACTCCAATAAGAATATGTAATCAGAAGGGTCACCAAAATAGCATCCAACAGGCCTAGAATCTGGCCAAATATTCCTACAACATCATCTCTGGGGACCCCATAAGAATCAATGGGGATACATATCTTCAATCCATTCATATTTTATACAACCAAACTATTAGTATTTGTCTCAGTAGTAACATTACTTCCATATTATATAAAAAATAAGTTATTGAAATAAAAAGGTTCAATGAATTTATTCACATTAAAATTTGTACATATAAATGTCACCCTCAAATATCCTCATTAAGAAAAAGGAGTGGCCACATGTTCCCTCATTGTAGGGTCATAACATGTTGAACTTATTAAATCTGGAGGTGGTGTTCCAGATGCTGGTGGGATGGATATGGATGGTGTGGAAGAAATCCCTAATAAATTATATTCATCTATAAAATTCTTGAGGTACTATAACTCACCCAAAAAAATTATTTTTAGAGTTTTTGAAATCATTTACATAATTTTTATACTGATTGTAAAAGCATTGTGTCGGAATTTTTTAAGCATTTAAGATAATTATTTCATCACTAAAAATTAAAAATAAATTAATATGATAAAAAAAATCATAATTCAAATAAACATTTATAACTGAACTTATCCACTTTTTATCCTTGTGTACAAAATTTAGATATTTTAAAGTCAAATGGGTGACATTTTGGAATTTTATTTAATTAAATTAATATAAATGTGCCAATTGAGTGTTGGTCAAGCGGTTACAAGTACCTTCCTATGACATAATTTCTTCATGGGTCCCATGTTTTACCCTTGATGGCCACTTTTATGGTTACTTCTTAGTAGTGTGTCGTTTCTCGATGGATGTAGGCGGGTGTTCACTGTGGGAAATGGTGAGGGTTGGTAGGCATGATTCGTCGATGGGAGTTTGCGGGCCATGAATCTGCTTGAGGAAAGTTTTTTTAGCCTCCATGATTGTATTATATGGTGAGTATAGGAATTAGTTATTGAAAAGAAGCGAATGACCTCCATGAAGGTGAGCGACGGTGAGGGATTTTGTGCGAGGGTGACCAAAGATGGATGAACTCCACAACAGTGGGGGATTGGGTTGCAACCTTATATATATATATATCTTTGGGGGGTCCCTTGGACCACCAAGTAGACCGATAGGCCAGATCCTTCAAGGACATGTAATTGGTTCCCCTCAAAAAGTATAAAAGAGGTGTTTATTTGGTTTAATAAAAAAGGGGGCTTGCCCCAATGTGTTAAAAAATTAATATAAATGTCATTATCAAGAGAAAATGACACCAAAATGTCATATTTTATAATTTATGATGGATATTGTCAAATTTTTCCCATCCAATAAAATCTGGTTGAGTTTTAGGTTGTTTTTGAAAACTTATTTCATGGTTTTAACCATGTTTTTTTCCATTTTACCCTTACCAAGGTGATAAATATTGATCGCGGATAGTATTCATAATGACAAGAAATAAAAGGAACCTATTTAAAAAATTTGAACCTACTGAGTCCAAATATGTTAACCATTTTACCAAATTTAATTTCTATAAATTTCATAAATTAATTTTATAATAATCCCACAAAGTGCGAAGAAAAACAGTTTTTTGATAATGCATTTTTAAGTGTAAAGTTATTTTTATACCAAGATCAAGTATAATGTTGATCCAAAAGGTATAAATTGAATTATTTTTAACAAAAAGAAACTAATGAAATTTTAAAACCAATCAAAATGAAAATGAATCTTTGAAAATAATATAAATAAATGAAAATAAAGTTTTCTTTAAAAATCAATATTTTTACTATTCACCCAAAAATTAACTTTATCAGAAAATTCTAAAAGAATCACCCTAAAATAATTTCAATATAATTATTTCAAAAAAGATATTAATTTCCTAAAATAAAATTTATATAAAAGGTATGAATTAATTATAATTTCCACACAAAAGGAAATAAAAACTATTTTTTAAGAAAACATTTTTTTGAAGTATTAAATGACTTTAATGAAAAATTGATTAATTATTTATTATTAATAAATACATTGTATAAAACTTTTATAGATTTTTTTTAATGTGGTTAACTCTATTCATACCTATAAATCCAATGGTTAGGTGAAAATTGTTACATTAAATAATGATATTTTTTAATAATATATCATGGTTAACTTAAAGCTCAATGTTGTGTTTTAGGAAAGATATCGAGCATTATATTCTCAATTTTTGGGGTGTTACATAGTGCCCTTGATGGTTTGGTGTTGTGAGCTAATAAAAATTGAGATGGTGAAACACTTTTGGGTCCATTAAGATTGACTAATATGGATTTAGGAACCCAAATATTTTTGGTATGAGATTTTAAATGAGATAAAAGCTTAAAAGAAAGATGGATAGACTTAGGTATTATATATCTAGTGTTTTTAAGATCACAATCATAAATTAAAAGCCCAAATTTTTTAAAATAATTACAAAAAATATTTTTAGAAACAACTTTTATAGAAGTTTTATTTATCAAAGAGATTGTTTCATTTGAAGAACTAAAGCCCTAATTATTCCATTTAACATATTGAGAACCAAGGCTTGTGTTAATATTGTTTTCACCTTGATTGAATTTTAAAAGATAGATTTTCAGATCCTTTATTTTAGATTTTAAAACTTCAACATCCGGTTGATTTTTTAATTTCAAAACTAGATCATCTTTTTCTTTTAAAAGAATATCTTTTTCATTTAAAACATGATTTCTCCCATTAAAAACTTCTTTGTATTTTTCTATGAGATATTTTTATAAATAAAAAAGTTCATAAAACCCATTTTCAAGTTGATCAAAAGAATATTCTATGTCTTCATATCTTAGGGGACTTGAAGAAGAAGAAGAGTAAGAAAAAGAGTATTGAGGAGATGAATAAGCATAATGAGAAGGATAGTAAGATTTAACCTCTTCAACTACCTCAATATGATCCATGAATCATTTAGGAGTTTATTGGATTGATCTATGTGTTAAAATATAATACTTTACAACACTCTAAGTTAATAATTTAAGATATTTCTTACCTCACTTGTTTATTTTGTTGAAGGGGTAATACAGTTTGATATAACCCTTCTTTTTGAAATTGGATCACGTCACAACAAGGACTTAAATTTTATTTTTTATTTTTGACATGTTGAGATAATTTCTTATTATTTAAAATTTTGTTCAGTTTTTTTGACAACTTGTTGAAGTTTAACTTCATTATTGGAGCCACTTTCATAAGAATCATCATATTTTATTTCCATAAAATTCATATTCTTCTTGGTTTACTTGGCTTCCATTTTTTCCTTTACTTCTTGGAGTTTCATGGTGATTTTGTATGTAATGAGTGATCCAAGGATTTCTTCGACCACCATTTTCTTTATGTCCTTGGATTATTGTATTATCTCCACTTTAAGAGACCATGTGTAGAGACCCGAAGCTTGATGTACATGGACATTACATTACTTTTGCGGAATACTTAATACATAACAAAAACAGACACACAAGGACCTTAATAGTTTATTGTATTTGGAAACTCGGAACATAATCTTATAATCATGGTGAAAGATATTCAAAATCTCCCATAAAGATGTTCCCCGTTTTCTTTTCTTACCTAAAAACCTTTCTTTTTATCCTGGGGAAAAGGAAACATATAAAGGGTGAGCTGAAATGCTCAGTAAGGGTAAGCATGGAGAAAATAAAACAAACCATATAAATTTGAACTTAAAAACATGAACACAATGTTTAAACATCAAGATCTTGAGTAATGACATAAAACATGGAAATACGTAAGGCATAAATCATAAAGAAACATTAATACTGATAAAATAGCATGAGAATTTGTGGAAACCATTAAGCACATGATATTATTTCCATAGTAACCAAGGCATTTCTTCCAAGACCATCTTAGTGGACAGAGTCCCTTTCTGAATCGAGTTCACTCCTCGTTCCAGTCCTGTATTACTGAACCGGTTTAACTTTCCGTTCTAACCATGTCTATATCATGAGATATAAATCTTTACCCAATTCATTGGAGGGAGATATATGTCCCACCCATCTAATAATGAAATCATTCTTACTTCTACCACAAAATAAACATACATCATTCATAATACCCAAATAAATAAAATGGGTTTCATAAACATCATCCCATAATTACATAATCCATATAAAAGAAACGGATATCATTTCATAATAAGGAAAGTGAAACCATGTAAATCATTGAGTTATTATACTTGAAACATACACATATGAAATAATTTTATCTTAGATGAAAAATGGTTTTGATAAAACACTTGAAATGAATTCTTGAGGAAAATATCCTTTCTTCTTCAAAATCATTTTATTTTCACAAAATGTCATGCAATATTAAAAGAAAAGGATTTTGTTGGAAATAGTCATGAAATATTTTGGAGGAAGCTTCATGAAAATAAGTCTTTATAAAACCATAAAAATTCTTTCATGCCATATACGTTAAAAAAACATTCTTCTCGTACTTTTGTCAGAAAATTCAAAAAAGTACCTTGTAGGGTAAATAAAAGAAATATTCCTTCCATACCATGGGGTAAAAGTAAAAATGGGTAAAAATGACATTAAAAATACATGAATACACTTTTATAAAACATGGACATGGATGATAGCAATAACCCTAGTAAATAATTACGAATAAGCAATCTCGGATAAAAATGAGATTTGAAAAATTATCACTTACCTTAGGTCAGATATGCTTCGTACGTTTTTGAACCTCCTATATAATTACATAAATAAAGTCATTGAATTATTAAAGAATCATATTCATTGTCATGATATCATATATGGTTCACTTATGACTTTATATTACCCGTTCTTTTGTAAGTTCCATATTAAAGCATCATTTTGGGTTAAATCGTTTTATTTATCGTACGTGTTTGGACTTGTTGTTCTTGATATTATTACTTATATCCTGATTTACATAATTCCAGAATGTAAAACATGATTTATATATAATTTATATTCATCATATACATATATATTACAGATTGATAAAAGGAATGAAATACACCGTTCATGGAGACGGTAGGCCGTACGTGCGCATGCACGTTGTTTTCGTTTCCTTGTTGAATTGAATGGAAGTAAGTAGATGAAATATATATATATATATATATATATATATATATATATATGTATACATAAATACAGTAGCTTAATTATGTCATATATTTAATTATTATTCATTATATATACTTTATAATCATTCTTGAATGGTTAATCATGGAAAATGAATCTCATCGCGTTCGTGGAGACGGTATTCCGTATGTACGCAAGACCGATGATATCATTCCCATGATCATGGAATTGTATTGGAGTGTATGTTTACTATTTCAAAATAAATACCACTTTACAATAATCATATATAGTTATTTATTTGCACCATTATACCCATCCAAGTAAGGTGGTGGTGGGAAACAGAGTACACCACGGCGTGGAGACGGTATTCCGTACGTACACACGCGCTGTGATTTTGTTTTTCCGTGGGATGGATAGATGGTGAAATAGGGTTTTTTCATACTTATAATAAAATATCAGTATATTAGTGATACTGATGTTATTAATTCATAATGAAACAACTAAATAATAAGAAGTAGAATAAGAAATAAAGTTGAAAAAATCGGTAACGGATATTACCTCTTCTTTCGACATGCCTTTTTGAAACCTCCTATTAGGGCACTAAGATTGGTCTTTGAAGAATACCACAACCTCTATTATGTTTCTAGGGAACTGGAGAAGATAAATTGGTAGGGTTTGGCCGAGGTTTAAGGCTCAAAGTGGTGTGAGGAAGAGAGGGAGGAGGTGTCCTTTTATAAGGGAGGAGAGGGGCACCTTTAGAATAACTAAAACTATTATTTTATTATAAAGTCATATTCGGTTTTTAATAGCTAAAAATTGAGTTATTTAGATGGTAAGGTGGGGATGGGTCGAAATACTCTCATCCAATAGAATTTATACAACTTTAGTGTTCTATTTTAACGTTATCATTTAGATTTAACTTTAAGTTAGATAATTTAACTTTTACCGTGTCTTCTTGTTTTTTTACACTATAAGGTTAATAAACTTACTATAACAAGCCAAAAGAACCCCAATTTGTTTATTATTAATATATATAACCTTATCTAAGTCATTTGGCCGAAACTTATATTTTTAGAAATAAAATAACAATTAATAATATAATATTGTTTTTAAAAACTATTTTATGTCAATTTTGACACTATTTGGTAATTGTTTTTTGTGAAAATCATAACAGAATGATTAGTTCAAAAAAAGTTAATTAAATAAATACTAACATGTCATATTAACCTATAAGATTAGTTTAATTCATAAAAAGTCACAAATTACATTTATTTGAGTATTTATAACATCAATTATGTCAAAATTTCATTAATAAGATAATTACTGTATCATCATTGTGTCATAAATAAACTAAATTATTTAAAGTATAAAAATTACAAATAAAATAAAATTATGTAGTAAATATTTTTGTCTTTCTAATGAATATGTATAGTCGAATTTATCTTATGTACAACCCCATATTAAAATTTTTTTAGTTATTAAACATTGATTTTAACTATTTTAACTATTCTTTAAATTAAATAATATTAAATGTCCTAATCTAATACAAGTGGACCTAAAGGGTAATATTTTTTCCCTAAGTTTTTTTTTGGTCGAATTAAACTTATCCAATAGAATTAGGACATGTGTTAGGGTAATAATAATATCATTTTTACCCTTAATTACCCTATTTACTTTTAACCGTGGTAAATTAAAGTAAAAAGTTACTATTTACCAAAAATTATTTTCATCTCATTGAACCACATTTTATTTACTGACATCAACCGTGTCTCTCGTATTTTTGAAATTACACTAACAGAAGCGGTAAAATTAGGTTTTATGTAAATTTGCAAATTCTCCTAGGAGGTGGGTAAAAGACGGTGAAAAGTTCAATAAAATTTTTATATATCTAAAATTATTATAAAATGACTTCAATGAATTGAATTGAACTTATATAGGTATTATGTATCAATTTTGACCTAAAATAAATTTAAATAAAATAAATAATTATTTAAATAAAAAGTCGGTTTTTAAATAGTAACCCAGTGTTTTCACTATTCATCAAAAATTGAAAGTTTTCAGAAAAATACCAAAATTTCACCCTAGGCTAATTTCGATATTACGAATCCAAAAATGAAGTCCATTTTGAAAAGTAAAATTTATAAAATTTCAAAAAGTGGTTATTACTATTCATAATGGCTAGTTTTAGTAATATTTTAATAACATATCGTTGTTTAGTGAAACTCGGTATTGCGTACAACGCAAGCTATCGAGGAAGGTCGCGATTGCGTGTAAAGAAAGCCAAGTCAGGGTTGCGTGTTATGAAAGACTCCTTTGTTGTTTTTCATAACAGAATCCAACCATATTTCATTTATACATTGAATATATATATATATATACACACTCAATGTTGTGTTGAATAACTACTATCAAACAAACTTGAAATTTTGTTTAACACGATCTAAGATTAGTGTTGCGTATACTGTAAGCTAATACGGTGTAGCGTATAACGCAAGATAATCTTGGTGTATCGTACAACAGAAGATATGAATGAAATTAAAAAGAATATATCTTATAAATTCTCGGGTTGTTACATTCTACCCCCTTAAAATGAATTTCGCCCTCGAAATTTGTCAGGGTTATAAATCGTTTACTATTCATAGACACCCACATCGTAAAAAGGAATACTAAAACTTAATTTTTAAAAACTACAGTATGAAACATAACGATTACCCAAAGTAACTCATCACTGGGTTTCCATATAGAAGAACATAGGTTAAAATATGGATATGGAAGAAAAAGATAACCATCAAGTTCTGATGGAGAGTGGTAGAGGACATGGCTATGAAAAAGCCATCAATCACAAAACCATAAATTTGTGATGATCTAAGGTACCATCTGATTCATTGGATATAAGAGCACTAGGACAACATTTTTGTTTTTCAATATCATTTCCCTAAAGTTGAAAATTTGAATTAGAAGAAATAATTGCTTGATTTTAGTACAATCTCACTGTTGTTCATGCTTTGAACAATTTACACTTCATCTCTTAAATAAATGAAGTTTAATTTGTTATTCGTGAAGTGTTAATAGATCATGTGATAGAATGATGGGTCATTCCATCTATTTCAAACAAAAGGATAGCAAAAGTTATCAAATATACATAAGTCTATTTATGGTGAGGTTAATCATATATGATTCCAAAAATGAACTTATACTTCATATATCACACTGCTTAATAAAAGAAAACTAGTTTCCACTAACCAAGGACTTCTTTTAGGCCAGTGGTAGGCGATAAATGCCAGTCGTACTTCAGTTGTGGGTTCAATTCCCACAGCCTTGTCCGACGCGATGGGTTGTCGCCCGTCCTACATGTTGTCTTTTTTATAAAACTACATTACTATAACATCCCATCAATAATATCGAAAAAAAATTTATCCTTAAACAATACTAACTTATGTCCAACATAATCCATTCCAATCTTTAGGCTTATCTAAAATACTTCAGTCCAAGCTCATAGTATAAAGAAAACAATTACTAGAAAGGTTATCTGCCAAGAATGTGAATATAAGAATTTATCCCACATATATCATAAGATATATCTTGTTGGTTGTATTCCAAAAACATGAATACCTTAGTCATATATTCTCTTGAAACATAAATTATCATAGAACCTTAATGAAAACATGAATACTGTCAAAAGGAAACTCTTTCCACATACCAAAATCCCAAAAATTCTATATACTCAAACCATAATATCACATAGTACTTATATCAGTCATGAGCTCATGAATACAATCAAACATCTCATTATCTTCTTATCTCTTCATTATGCACATATCATCTACTTTCCAAAATATTTGAATCACTTTTCATGGTTACCGGTACCATAAAATTATTGAAGACTACAATAGAATAATACAAAAATATTCTAATACACCATAAAGGTACCTCAACAAAATTATTCTTGAATACCAATACATAAACACTTCAATACATCCTATTCAATGATTGTCCGGGAATAAGTCCTTCTTTGATTTAGAAGTAACTTTTTAGGTCAGGGCATTGAGTTGGGTAATTCCCATGTTCTCCACAAATAAGACATTAAACTCCATAACAGTCTGTCACTCTATGACCCTTTTCTCCACACAGATAACATATGTCCCTCCATTTGAGGTATTCCTCAAGGTTCTTCTTCCCTTCTTTAGAAATCTCAATCTTCCTTTCTTTATTCTCCTCAACATGCGAACATGCATAAAATTCTATCTTCCTATTATTTGATGAATTAGGCATACCACTAAATTTCACCTTGTTAATCATATATCGTGATGACTGATTCGACATAATCACAATTTATTTCCCTCTAGGCATTATGCAATTTTGTTGCTCATAGTCAGCAATTTTTCCATTGGATTAAATGTTAACCGAATTCCTTTTGGTTCCCTCCATTGACTAAAACATAAAAAGAATTCTGGGAGAGGAAAAAATCATACAAGGAAAATAACATAATCAAGGAGGAGTACCTTTTACATCTAACATCTTAGATTTAATTCTAATATCGTTACCATAATTCTTGGACTATAAACTATACTTACACTTAACCTTAGGGACATCCCTAGACATACCTTAGAAATATATCTAGGTATTTCACTAAAGTTTTTCGCATCCTAGTTTCCAAAGGTTGACTAAAACTTTCCTCTGATACCAACTATAGAGACCCGAAGCTTGACGTACATGGACATTACATTACTTTTTCGGAATACTTAATACATAACAAAAACAGACACACAAGGTCAGTAATAGTTTAGTGTCTTTGGAAACTGGGAACATAATCTTCTAATCATGGTGAAAGATCTTCAACATCTCCCATAAAGATCTTCCCCTTTTTGTTTTCTTACCTAAAAACCTTTCTTTATATCCTGGGGAAAATAAAACATATAAAGGGTGAACTCAAATTCTTAGTAAGTGTAAGCGTGGAGAAAATAAAACAAACCATATAAATTTGAACTTAAAAACATGAACACAATGTTTAAACATCAAGATCTTGAGCAATGAAATAAAACATGGCAATAAGTAAGGCATATATCATAAAGAAAAGTTAATCCTGATAAAATAGCATGGGAATTTGTGGCAACTATTAAGCACATGATACGATTTCCATAGTAGCCAAGGCATTTCTTCCAAGACCATCTTAGTGGACAGAGTCCCTTTCTGAATCGTGTTCACTCCTCGTTCCAGTCCTATATTACTGAACCGGTTTAACTTGTTGTTCCAGCCATGTCTATCTCCTGAGATATAAATCTTTACCCAATGCATTGGTGGGAGATATAGGTCCCACCCATGTCATAATGAAATCATTCTTACTTGTGCCACAAAATAAACATACATCATTCATAATAACCCAATAAGTAAAATGGGTTTCATAAACATCATCCCATCATTACATAATCCATATAATAGAAATGGATATAATTTCATATTAAGGAAAGTGAAACCATGTAAATCATAGAGACATTATACTTGAAACATACACATATGAAATAATTTCATCTTAGATGAAAAATGGTTTTGATAAAACACTTGAAATGAATTCTTGAGGAAAATATCCTTTCTTCTTCAAAATCATTTTCTTTTCACAAAATGTAATGCAATTTTAAAAGAAAAGGATTTTTTTGAAAACAGTCATGAAATATTTTGGAGGAAGCTTCATGAAAATAAGGCTTTATAAAACTGTAAAAATCATTTCATGCCGTATACGTTAAAAAACATTATTCTCGTACTTTTGTCGGAAAAGTAAAAAAAGTACCTTGTAGGGTAAATAAAAGAAAGATTCCTTCCATAACATGGGGTAAAAGTCAAAATGGGTAAAAAGGACATTAAAAATACATGAATACACTTTTATAAAACATGAACATGGATGATAGCAATAACCCTAGTAAATACTTACGAATAAGCAATCTCAGATAAAAATGAGATTTGCAAAATTATCCCTTACCTTAGGTCCGATATGCTTCATACGTTTATGAACCTCCTATATAATGATTTAAATAATGTCATTGACTTATTAAAGAATCATATTCATTGTTATGATATCATATATGGTTCACTTATGACTTTATATTACCCGTTCTTTTGTAAGTTCCATGTTAAAGCAGCATTTTGGGATAAATATTTTTATTTATCGTACGTGTTTGGACTTGTTGTTCTTGATATTATTACTTATATCCTGATTTACATAATTCCAGAATTCAAAACATGATTTATATATAATTTATATTCATCATATACATATATATTATAGATCGATAAAAGGAATGAAATACACCGTTCATGGAGACGGTAGGCCGTACGTATGCATGAACGTTGTTTTCGTTTCCTTATTGAATTGAATGGAAGTAAGTAGATGATATATATATATATGTATACATAAATACAGTAGCTTCATTATATCATATATTTCATTATTATTCATTATATATACTTTATAATCATTCTTGAATGGTTAATCATGGAAAATGAATATCATCACGTTCGTGGAGACGGTATTCCGTACGTACGCACGAGCGATGATATCATTCCCATGATCGTGGAATTGTATTGGATTGGATGTATACTATTTCAGAATCAATAAAACGTTACAATAATTATATATAGTTATTTATTTTCACCATTATACCCATCCAAGTAAGGTGGTGGTGGGAAACAGAGTACACCACGGTGTGGAGACGGTATTCCGTACGTACGCACGCGCGGTGATTTCGTTTTCTGTAGGATGGATAGATGGTGAAATAAGGTTGTTTCATTATTATAATAACATATCAGTATATTAGTTATACTGATGTTATTACTTCATAATGAAACAACTAATGAAGAAGAAGTAGAAGAAGAAATAAAGTTGAAATAATCGGTAACGGATATTACCTCTTCTTTCGACATGCCTTTTTGAAACCTCCTCTTAGGGCACTAAGATTGGTCTTTGAAGAAGACAAGAACCTCTAGTATGTTTCTAGGGAAGTGGATAAGATAAATTGGCAGGGTTTGGCTGAGCTTGAAGGCTCAAAGTGGTGTGAGGAAGAGAGGGAGGAGGTGTCCTTTTATAAGGGAGGAGAGGGGCACCTTTGGAATAACTAAAAATATTATTTTATTATAAAGTCATATTGGGTTTTTAATAGCTAAAAATTGAGTTATTTCTAAGCTAATGTGGGGAAGGGTAGAAATCCTCTCATCCAATATAAGTTATACAAGTTTAGGGTTCTATTTTAACCTTATCATTTAGATTTAACTTTAAGTTAGATAATTTAACTTTTACTGTGTCTTCTTGTTTTCTTATACTATATGGTTAATAAACTTACTATAACAAGCCAAACGAACCCCAAGTTGTTTATTATTAATATATTAAACTTATATAAGTCATTTGGCCGAACCTTAGATTTTTAGGAATAAAGTAACAATTATTAATATAATATTTGTTTTAAAAACTATTTTATGTCAATTTTGACACTATTTGGTAATTGATTTTTGTGAAAATCATAACAGAATGATTAATTTGAAAAAATTTAATTAAATCAATACTAACATGTCATATTAACCTATAAAATTAGTGGAATTCATAAAAAGTCTCAAATTACATTTATTCGGGAATTTATAACATCAATTATGTCAATATTTCATTAATAAGATAATTACTGTATCATCATTATGTCATAAATAAACTAAATTATTTAATGTTTAAAAATTACAAATAAAATACCATTATGAATTAAATCTTTTTTTATTTATAAGGAATATTTATAGTCGAATTTATCTTATGTATAACCCCATATTAAAAATGTTTTATTTATTAAACTTTGATTTTAAATATTTTAACTATTCTTTAAATAATATAATATTAAATGTCCTAATCTAATCCAAGTGGATCTAAAGGGTAATATTTTATCCATAATGTTGTTTTTGGTCGAATTACACTTATCCAATAGAAGTAGGACATGTGTTAGGGTAATAATAATATCATTTTTACCCTTAATTACCCTATTTACTTTTAACCATGGTAAATAAAAGTAAAAAGTTACTATTCACCAAAAATTATTTTCATCTCATTGAACCGCATTTTACTTACTGAAATCAACCATGTCTCTCGTATTTTTAAAATTCCACTCACAGAAGCGGTAAAATTAAGTTTTATGTAAATTTGCAAATTCTCCTAGGAGGTGGATAAAAGACGGTGAAAAGTTCAATAAAATTTTTATATATCTAAAATTATTATAAAATGACTCCAATGAATTGCATTGAACTTATATAGGTATTATGTATCAATTTTTACCTAAAATAAATTTAAATAAAATAAATAATTATTTAAATAAAAAGTCGGTTTTTAAATAGTAACCTAGTGTTTTCACTATTCATCAAAAATTGAACGTTTTCAGAAAAATACCAAAATTTCACCCTAGGCTAATTTCGATATTACGAATCCAAAAATGAAGTCCATTTTGAAAAATAAAATTTATAAAATTTTAAAAATTGGTTATTACTATTCATAACAGTTAGTTTTAGTAATATTTTAATAGCATATCGTTGTTTAGTGAAACTCGGTATTACGTACAACGCAAGCAATCGAGGAAGGTCACAATTGCGTGTAAAGCAAGCCATGACGGGGTTGCATGTTGTGAAAGACTCTTTTGTTGTTTTGTATAACAGAATCCAACCATATTTCATTTATACGTTGAATATATATATATATATACACTCAATGTTGTGTTGAATAACTGCTATCAAACAAAATTGAAATTGTGTTTAATACGATCCAAGATTAGTGTTGCGTATACTGTAAGCTAATACGATGTAGCGTATAGTGCAAGATAATATTGGTCTATCGTACAAAATAAGTTATGAATGAAATTAAAAAGAATATATCTTATAAATTCTCGGGTTGTTACATTCTACCTCCTTAAAATGAATTTCTCCCTCGAAATTCGTCGGGGTTATAAATTGTTTACTATTCATAGAAACCCACATTGTAAAAAGGAATACTAAAACTTAATTTTTAAAAACTAAAGTATGAAACAAAACGATTACCCAAAGTAACTCATCACTGGGTTTCCATATAGGAGAACATAGGTGAAAATATGGATATGGAAGAAAAATCTAACCATCAAATTCTGAAGGAGAGTGGTAGAGGACATGGCTATGAAAAATCCATCAATCACAAAGCCATAAATTTGTGATGATCTAAGGTACCATCTGATTCATCAGATATAAGAGCACTAGGACAACATTTTTGGTTTTCAATATCATTTCCCTAAAGTTGAGAATTTGAATTAGAAGAAATACTTGCTTGATTTTAGTACAATCTCACTGTTGTTCATGCTTTGAACAATTTCCACTTCATCTCTTAAAGAAATGAAGTTGAATTTTTTACTCATGAATTGTTAACAGATCATGTGATAGAATGATGGGTCATTCCATCTGTTTCAAACAAAAGGTTAGCAAAAGTTATCAAATATACATAAGTCCATCTATGGTGAGGTTAATCATATACGATTCCAAAAATGAACTTATACTTCATATATCATACCACTTAATAAATGGAAACTAGTTTCTACTAACTAGGGACTTCCTGTAGGCCAGTGGTAGGCGATAAAGGCCAGTCGCACTTCATTTGTGGGTTCAATTCCCACAGCCTTGTCCGACGCGATGGGTTGTCGCCCATCCTACAAGTAGTCTTTTTTCTAAAACTACATTACTATAACATCCCATCAATAATATCAAAAAAAATTCAATCCTTAAACAATAATAACTTATTTCCAACATAATCCATTCCAATCATTAGGCTTTTCTAAAATACTTCGGTCCAAGCTCATAGTATAAAGAAAACAATTACTAGAAAGGTTATCTACTAAGAATGTGAATACAAGCATTTATCCCACATATATCATAAGATATATCTTGTTGGTTTTATTCCAAACACATGAATACCTTAGTCATATATTCTCTTGAAACATAAATTACCATAGAACCTTAGTGAAAACATGAATACTGTCAAAAGGTAAATCTTTCTACATACCAAAATCCCAAAAATTCTATATACTCAAACCATAATATCACTTAGTCCTTATATCAGTCATGATCTCATGAGTACAATCAAACTTCTCATTATCTTCTTATCCCTTCATTATGCGCATATCATCTACTTTCCAAAATATTTGAATCACTTTTCATGGTTACCGGTACCATAAAATTATTGAAAACCACAATAGACTAATAAAAAAATTCTAATACACCATAAAAGTACCTCGACAACATTATTCTTGAATACCAATACATAAACACTTCAATCCATCCTATTCAATGATTGTCTGGGAATAAGTCCTTCAATGATTTAGAATTAAATTTTTAGGTCAGGGCATTAAGTTGGGTAATGCCCATGTTCTCCACAAATAAGACATTGAACTCCATAACAGTCTGTCACTCTATGACCCTTTTCTCCACACAGATAACATCTGTCCCACCATTTGAGGTATTCCTCAAGGTTCTTCTTCCCTTCTTTAGAAATCTCAATCTTCCTTTCTTTATGCTCCTCAACATGCAAACATGCATAAAATTCTATCTTCCTCTTATTTGATAAATTAGGCATACCACTAAATTTCACCTTGTTAATCATATATTTCGATGACTGATTTGGCATAATCACAATATCATTCTCTCTAGGCATTACGCAATTTTGTTGCTCATAGTCACCAATTTTTCCATTGGATTCAATGTTAACCGAATTCCTTCTGGTTCCCTCCATTGACTAAAACACAAAAATAATTCTGTGAGAGGCAAAAATAATACAAGGAAAATAACATAATCATGGGGGAGTACCTTCAACATCTAACATCTTAGGTTTAATTCTAAAATCGTTACCGTAATTCTTGGACTATAACCTATACTTATACTTAACCTTAGGGACATCCCTAGACATACCGTAGAAATATCTCTCGGGATTTCACTAATGTTTTTCGTATCCTAGTTTCCAAAGGTTGACTAAACCTTTCCTCTGATACCAACTGTAGAGACCCGAAGCTTGACGTACATGGACATTACATTAATTTGGCGGAATACTTAATACATAACAAAAATAGACACACAAGGACTGTAATATCTTATTGTCTTTGGAAACTTGGAACATAATCTTCTAATCATGGTGAAAGATCTTCAACATCTCCCATAAATATCTTCCCCTTTTTGTTTTCTTACCTAAAAACATTTCTTTATATCCTGGGGAAAAGAAAACATATAAAGGGTGAGCTCAAATTCTCAGTAAGGGTAAGCATGGAGAAAATAAAACAAACCATATAAATTTGAACTTAAAAACATGAACACAATGTTTAAACATCAAGATCTTGAGCAATGACATAAAACATGGCAATTAGTAAGGCATAGATCATAAAGAAACATTAATCCTGATAAAATATCATGGGAATTTGTGGCAACCATTAAGAACATGATATGATTTCCATAATAGCCAAGACATTTCTGCCAAGACCATCTTAGTGGACATAGTCCCTTTCTGAATCGAGTTCACTCCTCGTTCCAGTCCTGTATTACTGAACCGGTTTAACTTGCTGTTCCAGCCATGTTTATCTCATGAGATATAAATCTTTACCCAATGCATTGGAGGGAGATATAGGTCCCACCCATCTCATAATGAAATCATTCTTACTTGTTGCACAAAATAAACATACATCATTCATAATAACCCAATAAATAAAATCTGTTTCATAAACATCATCCCATCATTACATAATCCATATAAAAGAAATGGATATCATTTCATAATAAGGAAAGTGAAACCATGTAAATCATAGAGACATTATACTTGAAACATACACATATGAAATAATTTCATCTTAGATGGAAAATGGTTTTGATAAAACACTTGAAATGAATTCTTGAGGAAAATATCCTTTCTTCTTCAAAATCATTTTCTTTTCACAAAATGTCATGCAATTTTAAAAGAAAAGGATTTGGTTGAAAGTAGTCATGAAATATTTTGGGGGAATCTTCATGAAAATAAGGCTTTATAAAACCGTAAAAATCCTTTCATTCCGTATACGTTAAAAAAAACATTATTCTCATACTTTTGTCGGAAAAGTCAAAGAAAGTACCTTTTAGGGTAAATAAAAGAAAGATTCCTTCCATACCATGGGGTAAAAGTCAAAATGGGTAAAAAAGAAATTAAAAATTCATGAATACACTTTTATAAAACATGGACATGGATGATAGAAATAACCCGAGTAAATACATATGAATTATCAATCTCGGATAAAAATGAGATTTGCAAAATTATCCCTTACCTTAGGTCCGATATGCTTCGTACGTTTCTGAACCTCCTGTATAATGATTTAAATAATGTCATTTACTTATTACAGAATCATATTCATTGTTATGATATCATATATGGTTCACTTATGACTTTATATTACCCGTTCTTTTGTAAGTTCCATGTTAAAGCAGCATTTTGGGTTAAATCGTTTTATTTATCGTACATGTTTGGACTTGTTGTTCTTGATATTATTACTTATATCCTGATTGACATAATTCCAGAATGTAAATCATGATTTATATATAATTTATATTCATCATATACATATATATTATAGATTGATAAAAGGAATGAAATACACCGTTCATGGAGACGGTAGGCCGTACGTACGCATGAACGTTGTTTTCATTTCCTTATTGAATTGAATGGAAGTAAGTAGATGAAATATATATATGTATTTATACATAAATACAGTAGCTTAATTATGTCATATATTTCATTATTATTAATTATATATACTTTATAATCATTCTTGAATGGTTAATCATGGAAAATAAATCTCATCGCGTTCGTGGAGACGGTATTCCGTACGTACGCACGAGCGATGATATCATTCCCATGATCGTGGAATTGTATTGGAGTGTATGTATACTATTTCAGAATCAATAACACTTTACAATAATCATATATAGTTATTTATTTTCACCATTATACCCATCCAAGTAAGGTGGTGGTGGGAAACAGAGTACACCATGACGTGGAGACACTATTCTGTACGTACGCACGCGCTGTGATTTCGTTTTCCGTAGGATGGATAGATGGTTAAATAGGGTTGTTTCATACTTATAATAACATATCAGTATATGAGTGATACTTATGTTATTACTTCATAATTAAACAACTAAAGAATAAGAAGTATAAGAAGAAATAAAGTTGAAAGAATCGGTAACGGGTATTATCTCTTCTTTCGACATGCCTTTTTAAAACCTCCTCTTAGGGAACTATGATTGGTCTTTGAAGAAGACCAGAACCTCTATAATGTTTCTAGGGAAGTGGTGAAGATAAATTGGCAGGGTTTGGACGATCTTGAAAGCTCAAAGTGGTGTGAGGAAGAGAGGGAGGAGGTGTCCTTTTATAAGGGAGGAGAGGGGCACCTTTGGAATAACTAAAAAGATTATTTTATTATAAAGTCATATTCGGTTTTTAATAGCTCCAAATTGAGTTATTTAAAAGCTAACGTGGGTATGGGTCGAAATAATCTCATCCAATAGAATTTAGACAAGTTTAGGGTTCTATTTTAACCTTATCATATAGATTTAACTTTAAGTTAGATAATTTAACTTTTACCGTGTCTTCTTGTTTTATTGCACTATAAGGTTAATAAACTTACTATAACAAGAAAAACTAACCCCAAGTTGTTTATTATTAATATATATAACCTTATATAAGTCATTTGGCCGAACCTTAGTTTTTTAGGAATAAAATAAAAATTAATAATATAATATTTGTTTTAAAAACTATTTTATGTAAATTTTGACACTATTTGGTAATTGATTTTTTTGAAAGTCATAACAGAATTATTAGTTTGAAAAAAGTTAATTAAATCAATAATAACATGTCATAGTAACCTATAAAATTAGTGTAATTCATAAAAAGTCTCAAATTACATTTATTTGGGTATTTATAACATCAATTATGTCAATATTTCATTAATAATATAATTATTGTATCATCATTGTGTCATAAATAAACTAAATTATTTATAGTCTAAAAATTAAAAATAAAATAACATTATGTAGGAAATATTTTTATCTTTCTAATGAATATTTATAGTCGAATTTATCCTATGTAAAACCCCATATTAAAAATGTTTTAGTTATTAAACTTTGATTTTAACTATTTTAACTATTCTTTAAATAAAATAATATTAAATGTCCTAATCTAATCCAAGTGGACCTAAAGGGTAATATTTTATACCTAATGTTGTTTTTGGTCGAATTACACTTATCCAATAGAATTAGTACTTGTGTTAGGGTAATAATAATATCATTTTTACCCTTAATTACCCTATTTACTTTTAACCGTGGTAAATAAAAGTAAAAAGTTAGTATTCACCAAAAATTATTTTCATCTCATTGAACCACATTTTACTTACTTAAATCAACCGTGTCTCTCGGATTTTTTAAATTCCACTCACAGAAGCGGTAAAATTATGTTTTATGTAAATTTTCAAATTGTCCTAGGAGGTGGGTAAAAGACGGTGAAAAGTTAAATAAAATTTTTATATATCTAAAATTATTATAAAATGACTCCAATGAATTGAATTGAACTTATATAGGTATTATGTTTCAATTTTTACCTAAAATAAATTTAAATAAAATAAATAATTATTTAAATAAAAAGTCGGTTTTTAAATAGTAACCCAGTGTTTTCACTATTCATCAAAAATTGAAAGTTTTCAGAAAAATACCAAAAATTCACCCTAGGATAATTTCGATATTATGAATCCAAAAATGAAGTCCATTTTTAAAAATAAAATTTATAAAATTTAAAAACGTGGTTATTACTATTCATAACGACTAGTTTTAGTAATATTTTAATAGCATATCATTGTTTAGTGAAACTCGGTATTGCGTACAACGCAAGCTATCGAGGAAGGTCACGATTACATGTATAGAAAGCCAAATCGGGGTTGCAAGTTGTGAAAGACTCCTTTGTTGTTTTGTATAACAGAATCCAACCATATTTCATTTATACATTGAATATATATATATATATACACACTCAATGTTGTGTTGAATAAATGCTATCAAACAAACTTGAAATTGTGTTTAACACGATCCAAGATTAGTGTTGCGTATACTGTAAGCTAATACGGTGTATCGTATAGCACAAGATAATCTTGGTGTATCGTAAAACATAAGATATGAATTAAATTAAAAAGAATATATCTTATAAATTCTCGGGTTGTTACACCAGGAGCATGGTAAAACCCATAGGTTTTTCTTTTTGAGAATTTCTATAGACAAATCATCACTAAGATATTTTCTACCCTTATAAATGTTAGAAAACCATGTATACATGTTAGTAAGAGATTTATTTGGATGCGTAGATAAACTTTCAAAATATTTACAATACATATTCAATCTAGAGTATTTAACTTTGTTTGTTCCTTCATGTGTGACTTCTAAAAGCTTCCATATTTCATGATCCATTTGGAAAGAATATATATGGTTAAATTCATTTTGATCAAGCCTAAAATTGAGTGAATTCACATCCTTTTCATTAATTTAAAAATAAAAATATCTTGAGGAGTTCATTTATCATCTTGTTCTTTAATAGGAATATTTTCATGCATGAACATTTTTCAGACAAGATAACTGATAATGCTAAGAAAGGTAGACATGCAGTTTTTCTAATAAGAATAATATATGTCATCAAAGAAAGGATCATCAATATAAGAGGTAGATACTATCATAAAATTATACTTTGAAATCAATAAATATTTTTTAAAATAATTTTTTTGAAGAACTAAGATTTTTGAAATAAACACAAAGATCTCATTTTATACCAAATGTTGGTATGAGTATATGGTAAGAGGATGGGTGAATTTACTTTTAAAAATAATGTTATAAAAGAAAAAAAAATCAAAATAAAATGATTTAAATATGATTAAATAATAAAGTGATAAATTTGATATGTGTTAAAGATAATATCAAATTTAATTAATAGTTTAATCCTAGTGGTAAAAAGACGTATCAAATTTATTCACTTTATATATATATCACGATTTGTATGATACAATACATAAATATAAAGAGATAGTAAACACAAATGATATGGGGTTAGATAATAGCACATAAGTAGACCCTATGTTTCCACCCCTTAATTATAGAGATGTATCTTATTAATACCTTCCCTTGGTTTTAATATAAATCTAAGAACCACATACCTTGATTTTAATGGAAATCTAAGAACCAAGTCCATCACTTAATAGCTGTGATAACCTTGAGAAGATGAGATGAGAAGACATGATTTTCTTGGGGTAAATCCTTCACAAAGTCAATCTCCTATCTCTCTTGAAGGATGTATACAATTTGACAAAGGGAGGTGGAGATAGAGACTATGGTGAGAGACTTTGAGATGGAGAAAATAAGGTTGGATCTTTGAGGGGAGGGCTTAGATAATTCTAGTGATTCAATATCAATTCGATCAGAGATTTTTTACACAATTCAATTAATTAGATACAAGCCTTCTTGATCCTATGTTTATAGCCTTCAAAAGGTTTAGGAATATTCTGGAATCCCTTAGGTGCATTGAAGATGAAGTGGACTATCTTAATGTCCATTTTGACCACATTAAATGCTTCCTCGAAGAGTCAGTTTCGATGTCATCGTCTACCCAGTAGCCTTCATAGGGTCGTCGATGATCTACTTGGAAGAAAATACTTCTGGAAAACTCCCATATTCATGTTGGTGCACCACCACCAGCTGGTTGGTTGACTCTTGTTGGTCGAGAGCATTTTGTCCATGCTATCGGCTATCTGGCGGCACTACACTAGCTAGATAGTGCTACCTTCTATAATAATAACACCACCAAGTCTTTCCACATTTCATAAAAGGTATTAAAATTTTCTTCCAACATCCTTTCATGACTTTAAAAAATCTATTAATACTTCAAAAAGATCTTCAAGGCGGCTTTAAATACTTAAAAGAGATTTCCAAGATAATCAAGATTCCATCATTTGATATTCAATATAAACAATCAAACTCAGTTAAAAGAATACATTAAATATATAAGTGAGTGTTTGGGATCATTAAAACACCATGAGAGAGAGAGATACAACATGCCTGTGTTCCCATCCCCCCAACCTTTTTTGGTAAGTGTTCATGCCTTTTCTATGCTAAATAATAATCTTATTGTTTTAATGTTGTTTTAATATTGTTCTAAACCAATTTGACCACTATAAAGAGAACCCAACATGTTTTTATTTTTTAGAATTATTTATGATAAGTTTTAAATGGTGAAAAAAATATCTTATTTTTATTTAGGTTGGTTTAGTTATTTTGCATTATGAAACAAAAATGTTGGGTTTATTAATTTTTTTTTTGAAAAAAAAACAAAAATAAGTCTAGTTTTAATTTTTTTTAAAAGTAAGCTGCAAAATCATTGAGACCCCTCACACCTTTGGTCTTATTTGGTAGAGGCCAAATATATTAGGGGCTTAAACACCTTTATCCTTGGGTAAGATCCAAGGGCATCAGAGCACCTGACGCTTTTGGAATCAACTAAAAAAACTATTTTTTTAAGTTTTGTTTTAATTTGTTTATATATATAAATATATAAATAAAACAAAATTTTTATCAGAATTTAACTGCTATTAAAATATTCATTATTACTAAAATTAAAGTAATATGAAATTATGATGAAATCTCTCACCATGGATCCTTTTTATAAGGGGGATATCCTGGAAATCTTTATGGATTTCCAATGTGGGATTGAGCTTCCCCCTTTCATATGTAGAATTAATAATATATTATTATTATTAATTAGTAATTAATTAATTATAAATATTAACTACTAATTAATTACTAATAAATAATAATAATAATTAACTATTAATATTTACTATTAAATATTAATAATTAACAAATTAATATTAATAAATATTAAGATCTTCTAGGAATAATACAACAAATGAGACTCGCAGGGATAATGCCCCAAGGGAAGTCCATGGAAATGAGATTTTGTTGAGTCTTTCCCATCAGTCAAACATTAACTTCTTCTTTACGTTGGATTCTATTAACACCCTTAAATTTTACTTACTTTATCTTAAAAAACTTGAAAATGTTGGATCAGGAAACTAAAATAATTCTCCTTTGATGAATAAATATGAACTTGTATGTAATCAGTTTGCTAATATATAAGGAAATACTCGTGATTATGGTAATCAAGATATGTGTCTTCTCTCTACCACGTCTCCAGTAGAATAGGCACTCTTGCTTCTCCAAAGGGGATGACCCCAGACTTGAAGGTTCTACATTCTCCATCTGAGCGGGGTGATAATTCATCTTCTAAAGAGGATAAGGAAACTTACCATCCTAAGAAGGATTTGCCATCTGATGAACCAATGTAATAGGAAGTTGTCTTAACTATAATAGAGGAGGTTTTAGAGGATGAAGAACTCATCCCATAATAGATCTCCCAATGGAGGAGAGGGAAACACCTGGCTAGTCGGGGGGATCTCAAAGTCAGGCCAGCCAACATAAAAAGAGATGAATGATCCTTTAATTTATTTTGAACAATGTAGAATAGTTTTCAATGTTGTTAACCTGGTGTGTGTGTGTGTTACACTTGAACTTGTGCCTCCATCTTTCCCTTGTATGTTTACTTTTTTAATAAATTTTCGGAGCCATGGGTTTGGGTTTCAAAATCCACGGTTAAGTCGTCTTAATAATTATTATTAGTTAATATTAATTAATTAATTCATAATTAAATAATATTTAATTATTTATTAATAATATGTATTACTAATTAATTGATTAATTATTTATTGATAAATAAATATTATAAATTATTATTAAAAATTTACAAATAAATATTTAAAATTATTATTTATTTACTAAATTTTAAAAATAAAACATAAAATATTAAATTACTAATTATTAATTGATTATTATTAAATAATTATTAATTAATTAAATAATCATTACTAATTTTTAATTATTAATTAATACTAATTAATTATAAATTATTAATTAATTGATTTTTAATAATAAATTAAATAATTATTAATTATTAATTGAAAACTAAAATTTGTTTATTATTTTTAATTAATTAAAATTCAATAATAATTATTTTTATTAATTACTATTTATTTTTATTTAATTTATTAATAATTAATAGTTATTAATTATTTAATATTTTTTATTTATTATCAGAAATTAATTTCAATTCATTAATAATTATTAATGATAAATAATATCTTATTTTTATTAAGTTTTTAAAAATTAATAGTTATTGATTAATTATTAATTAAATAATAATTATTTTTAATAATTATAAACTAAATAACAATTGATTATTATTATTATTTAATTATTTAATTACTAATTATTAATTACTTACAATTCATTAGTAGTTAATAATAATAATTAGTAGTTATTTTTACTAAGTTTATTAATAATTAGTAGTTATTAATTAATTAATAATTAAAAAATAATTTTTTTAATAAATATAAACTAAATAATGGGTTTTAATATTTATTAGTAATTGTTTAATACTTAGTAAGTAATTAGTAACTAAATAATTAATTAATACCCAAGGTGGTTCAGATCATGGATTTGGTAGCCCAAATCAATGACCCTATAAATTTTATTAAAAAGGGAAAACACACACACACAAATACATGGGATCCAGGCTCAAAAGGTGGCACAAGACATTGCCACCCAAGGACAGACAAGATCACTTCAGATTTAGTTACCACATTTGCGTAGCTAGAACATTCAATGTTTTTTATCTAGATAACCTATACTCTGAGTTCCACCCCGATTCATTAGATGTCATCCTCTCCTCCAGGTTGGAGGCTGCCCTATGTTTTCTTTATCACTCTCAGAATCTTCAATAAAATCTTGCACTCTAGAACCCTCTGGTGTAATGGTGGTCATATCCTCTTGTTTTCCATCCTCAACATCACCTGACACAATACACACTTTAACATTATCCCTAATGAAGAACTTCTCCAGATCATTATGCATAGAGACTTTAGCAGTCTCCACACCACCTTCCATAATTTATTGGGAGACCCGCTTATTTCGCACATTATATTTCTCCAAGCCTTTAAGGTAGAGAAATTCAAACTCCATGTTATTAATAGATTAAAGCATAGAAAATTTTACCTTTCCCTTTCCAGGGTGTCACTAATAGCTTGGTTTCCAACTAATTCATCAAGACTATTTTTCATCCTCAGCTACCCTCTTGACCGCAGAGGATCTCATTCGAATATTTGGTGGTGGCTACTTTAGTACCAAACATCATTGGTCATAAAAAATAGATGCAGAAGTATTCTAACTAGGCACAATTGTCTTTCTGGATAGATCACCTAACTATGTCATGGCAGCATCATATAGATCTAGTTGGTTTATGGATTGAACACCTAACACCCCCTAAATGAATGCAATGTCACTGGCCACATTCTTATTCTCCCTAGGGAATCCAGAAGCAACATTCTTCAAAACTGTGAAAAGAGATCCATTGATGGTCTACTAGTTTTTATGTGCTTTAGCCTAGAAGTCATGAGATCCATCCTTTCCCTTATTATTAAAAAAGTTTGGGAAATCATCCCTAGTTATGTCATTGGTGTCGATCTCATATTTTATTTCATATGACACATCATACTTCTTACATGCATGTTGTAAGGCCACCGCCCAGGGTGCCAACATGTAACTCATCCTTGTCCAGAGTTCTCACAAGGAAAACCTTATTAAATTGAAAATTATCAGCAACTTGAGATGAAGGTTCATCATTTTCCATACCTCGCATGATCTTCATAGTATCTGAATCACAACTAGCAGTTTTCAAAATATGAGTGATAGGAATTTTTTAGGACCATCTTTCGAGCTAGTTCCAACAACCACAGTAGAAAAATATTGACTCTGAAGAGCACCATTATTTGATTTAAGGCTAGTGTTAGGAATTCTACTCCTATTTACAGGCCTATGAAGTCTGCTACCCATAAAGTTCCCCTTTTTGGTTTACAGATGAGCAGCAACATCACAATCTCTAATCCGCTCCATTCCATCCTCCCCTCCGTGCAAATGAGAGGTACCGAAGAGATTCTTCTTCCTAACCATTGGTTCAATATGGATTCACACTACATACTTATTTCCATCTGAAATGGGTAGTTTCAATTTACAATTTTCAACCCGATGCCCATATTTTTTATAGTTAGAGCACCCCAAGCCTCGATGGTAATTTTCCCTAACATGCCCAATGCACAAGTAGTTGAATCAAAAATCCCTCACATGTTCATACTCAATTTCTAGTTCAAATTTAAACTCACCAGAAACCAAATAGAAAGTTTCAATAAATGTTGAACTAAGATAAAATTAAACAAAAATTTTGGTGTAATACCCATATCTATCAAACTCGGTTTCTTTATCAAATTTGATTGGAGATCCTACAGCCAAGGCTAAATCCCAATAAATATTTGGGTGCCTAAAGAACCGATTCATCCCTTTAACCCAAATCCATGACTTTTCCATGATTTTTTTTACCTGGAATATGTCAAACTAGGGATCCCAATCCTGAAATATCATTACCCTTTGCTTGAGATTCACAAAGTCACAAATTCATGCCCTTAATTTGTGATCTTGTGAAGGAAATGTAATATAGAAATAACCCATACCTATCAACACTATATATCATCCATTGAATCCCCAAACTTGCATTAGTTGTTTCCGTAAGTCCTCAAGCTTTAAGGAATTGTTCCACGATATTAGAGTAAGTCATGAGAAAATAGAATGTTTACATTCCTCAATTATTTTGTCAACGAACTTATGGATTTCTTCAACGAAGGCAAGGGATCCATTCCTCAAGATTCGATTTTTCTTGAGTTTAGGCTCACTCTAAGGATTGGGAAAGAATATATCAAATACAACATCCCGTGATGCATGAGTGGTCTTCAGGTCATCATTATTCCCCAAATCCATAGGTTTTGAAAAGTTAAAATCAGGGTTCACCCTCTTCGAAATGAATTGAACTTTTTATGAGGAAAAATTAACATTACCCAAGCCAGATCCAGTATCCACTTTCTTTGTAGGGCCAACGAAGACCTTTGTTGGATCAAAATATGCATTTAAAATTGAATCCATCAATGAGATTTACCCTAGTCACCATGAGCATAGAGAGAAAAGCTCACAAGCTCATCTGTTTCCTATCTTTAAATCTCCAAAATATCTAATAATTAATAATTAATAATTTTATTATTATTATTATTATTATTAATTGGCAGTAATCAATATTTATCAAAAATTAATATTTTTACTACTAAATAATATTATTTAATTACTAATTAATTATTAATTATTAATTATTAATATCTAATAGTAATTATTAATATCTAATAGTAATTATTAATATTTAAATAATATTTAGTTATTATAAATACTATTTAATTACCAATGAATTAAAACCGATTAATTAATAATAATTAATTAGTTATTAATTAGTAATTATTTAATTATTTAATAATATTATTAATTAATACTAATATTTATTAGAAAATAATATTGTTAATTAGTAATTAATATTATTTAATTAGAAAACAATTATTAATTAATTATTAATTAATATTTTTTGGTAGGTGTACGTGCTTTTTCTACACTCAATAATAATTTTATTGTTTTAATATTGTTTTAATATTATTCTAAACTAATTTTACCGCTATAAGGGGATCGTGACATGTTTCAATTATTTAGAATTATTTATCATAAGTTTCAAAAGGTAAAAAATAAAAAATTTCATATTTTAATTCCGGTCAGTTTAATTATTTTACATCATAAAAAAATGTTGGGTTTTTTATAGGTTTTTCGAAAAAAATTGAAAATAAGTCTATGTTTTTTTTTTGAAAAGTAACCAATACATGCGTTGAGACCCCTCACACCTTTGGTCTCCTTTGGTATAGGCCAAAAAATTTAGGGGCTTCAACACCTCTAGCCTTAGGAAATAGCCAAGGGTGTTGGAACCCCAACACCTTTAGACTCAACTAAAAAAAACTATTTTTTTTAGTTTTAAAAATTTTGTTTTTATTTTTCTTTGATTATATATATATACATAAATTTTTTTTTCAAAATTTAACTGATATTAAATATCCAGTATTACTGAAATTAAATTAATATTAAATTATAATAAAAACTCTTTTCACAGCTCCCTTTTATATGGGGGTTGCCCGGAAAATCCTCATATATTTCCAATGTGGGATTCAGCTTCCCAGTTTCCTGTGTAGAATTAATAATATATTATTATTAATTAGTAATTAATTAATAATAAATATTAATTAATAATAAATAATAATAATTAACTATTATTATTTATTATTAAATATTAATAATTGACTAATTAATATTAATAATATTAACAAAAATATTAATGAATAACTAATTAATTATTAATAGTTAATATTTATTGATTAATTAGTGATTCAATAAAATAAAATTAATTATTTATAATATTTATTATCAATTAACTAATTAATTATTAATTAATTAATTAATATTAATAATTATTATTAAAAATGTACTGATAAAAATTTAAAATATTTTTTTATTTTTATTTTTTAAAACAGATTGGGGAAAATGCAACCTTTTTTATTAAGGAAATAGAGCCCTCTTTTTTATCTTGGTAGAGAGGAACCCATTACATGACTCGTGGGCCCAAGGGAACGAGACCTAATGAACTGACCCTAAGGCCCATGACCCATATGTCCAAATACACAGTTGCAAGGACACATGACCCGTAGGTCTAAACACCATCTCGTCAGCCGCATAATTAGTAATTAATTACTAATTAATTACTAATAAATAATAATAATAATAATAATAACTAAATAATAATTAACTATTATTATTCACCATTAAATATTAATAATTGGCTAATTGATATTAATAATATTAACATAAATATTAATAAATAACTAATTAATTTTTAATAGTTACTATTTATTAATTAATTAGAAATTAAATAATATTTAATTACTTATTAATAATATTTATTACCAATTAACTAATTAATTAATATTAATAATTTTATTAATCAGATACTAATAAATATTTAAAATTATTATTATTATTATTTAAATAGTTATGGGCTAACATCTCCTTTTTATTAAGGAAAAGCCCTTTTTTATACGATTAAAGGGGAACACATTACATGGACCATAGACCCAAGAGCACCAAGGCCTAATGAATTAACCCTAAGGCTCATGCCCTTTAGGTTCAAATACATGGTTTTAGGGACCCATGGTCGTAGGCCTAAACACATACCTATCAGCCATATGCATGCCTTAATCAACACATCATCCTGCGTCCAGCACCTATCATCAGTCCATCTACCTTCCATTATGACTTTTTTACATGAACAACCATCGTTATTATAGCAGTCTGCCTTCCATTATAACCATTCTTGATCAGCCAATGCCATCAGCTTTCAGCCCTCCTATGCCCGCTCGATCCCCATAGTCTCCTCCTGGCCCACCAACACTCATCGTCGCATAACCTCCAGCCACCATCCACCATCCCTCCTACGCTCTCTCGAGCTCGTCACCTTCCACATGGTCCACCAACATTCATTGTCATGTCATTGCCAGTTTCCCACAACTTTCCATTATGTCCTTATCACAATACTGGAATCCACCTATTCACAATCTCCATGGAAATCAATTGCAACTGAGAGTGGAACCTCAGTTTACTGATGTATGGGGGTTGTGACTGAGTACCACTCAGTCGCAACGCAAGTTGCATAAATATTTAAAATTATTATTTAGTTACTAAATGTTAATAATAAAATTTAAATTATTAAATTACAAATCATTAATTAATTACTAATTGTTAATTGATTATTTTTAATTACAATGTCACACCCCGTCCTAGTGGGTCCTATACCATGACTACCCCAAGCTCACCTCCAATAGGCTAGGGGTTGGCGACCAGCACTGAGTAGCCATATCACACACATGGAAGGCCTTATCCTAATGTAACTATACAAACCCACACATCTCTAAGACCATACAATGCTGAAATATAAAACAGATGATAACCATGCATGCATACATCTTAAATCTCACCATCAGGGTACGACAACAAGTAATGGAATGCAAAATGTCCAAATAAAATCTCACCACAAAGAAAATAAAAAAAATTCTAACATATAAAGTGGGTGAGGACTACTATCGAGGTGACCACAGGAACACACCTCATTCTGTCTAACTCACAAAGATCTTCCTGGTCCTAGTCCCTCTAGGACTTTTTCAAAAGTTCGATCATCTACATAAGACACGACCTGTGCAGGGAAAAACTATACAGGGGTGAGTATAACAATACCCATTGGGACACCCCCAAAATCACTAAGCATATAACATAGATAATAACAATCATCTCATCATAGGTATATGTCAACAACACATATAACAGGAATGCCTAGATATACTCAATGTAGACATGCAGTCTCAAGGTAAAATCACAACTATAATGTCATTCTAGGATTCTTGATCAAAGATTCCACATAGCACTCGTTTGGGAGAACACACTCCAAGGGTTAGATAACACTAATGGAATCCATCTGATATTTCATGGTCATTGAGTCTCACACTAATAACTACACACTGGAAGTCTGAAGAGAATGATACACAGAAGGGGATCACACCCAAGGCTATGGGGTATACCAACAACCTAATCTGGATTAACTGGCTAAGTAGGGGATCAACGCTTGCATAGTTTTAGTCATGAATATTCCAAGAACCCCACCTATGGAAAAGATTATGATAGTGGATCTCACTTTTCACCTCATAGATGGAGCCCAACAACTCTATCTGAGACTGAAGTCCCTTCAAAGGGATCACCATCCTATGTATAAGTTGTTATTCCATACTAAAAACTCAGGGAATGGATCAAGGGAATGCACCCTAATGAAACTTGTCTAAGCTTAAGGGGATGAGGGCTCCAAGCCTTATTTTAGGAAGAACATGGTGTGTACTAGTAGCACATGGAATATTCCTTTTGCACCAGGTCCTACCTATGTATCACAGTCCATTCATGTGTTCGTGTTTGTGCCTGAGTACACGGCATGTCTGAGCCCGTGTACTCTTGGTTGTTACCATGTCCTTCTAGGTGTGTCCATGTCTATGTACCTTCCTAGGTACACACCCAAGATCCTAGAAAGGTTCACATGCCATGTGACAACTTTCACATTCCATGTGATAGTTATCTTCTTCGTGGAACTCTATCGCTACACAGGGAGGTCCCACACAACATGTAATCCCAGATGACACATCGTAAAACCTAGAATTTTTCAGAATTCTAGATTATTCCTCTGCTTTCACCAGTGCCATTGCCACTATTTTAACCACCAATATCACCCAGAGATCACAGATCTAGTTCGAATGAGCCTTTTCGTCACCTATTCATCAGAGATTATGACTCGATCTTCTCAAAAACAATTTGTTGAGTCTCCCTATCATCACACACCAAATATAAAAATAATGGGTATCCCTAAATATGTATTCCACCAATAATCCATCATCACCATAGTCACAGCTCGATCTCATCATCAATATGAATCCAGATATGTGATAATAACCTATTTCACCAAGAAATGGGTTTGCAATGATAGTTTATCAGGTATTTTTTGAACAATGGTCCAAAGGAATTGCCCATGATGAACGAAGAATGGGTAAGGAAAATAAAAACATGAAAATGTGAGGAACAGACCTCAACCAATGTTCATGTTCTCCCAGATTTGTTGTTTCTAGAACAAAGAATAAAGAGATATCACATAATCAAAAAAAAAATCCCCATACTCAGATAATATCTATCCCATACCCACAATATGCATGATATGTGAATCAATTCATTAGTTGATTGATTTTAATTCATTATAGGAATAATTAAATGGGAAAAAATCTATATAAAATAAACATCCTACCTCGATATGGATTGATCGATGATAAATAATGAATCTACATCTTTATCATTGGTGTGATCCTTGAGTTCCGTATCTCACCAATCAATGATACACAATCCATTCATTGATCACCAATGAAAGCTCCTCCAACACCATCTCACGAATCTCCAGGGTTATGTAGCTAATCATGGGATTTGTACTTAACAACATATTTATTGATAAATAAATTAGGTCATTGCGTCACTTAATAAAATAAATAATTTATTTTATTAATTCACTCGCGATGGTACTCAACCCGAACGTCTAATGTGTTCTAAGGTTAAGTCGTTCATAGGGTAAAACCCATGATCTAAACTTAATGATGTCATCAGATTTACTATATGATCCTCTATTTAAGAGTTATTCCACTTTTTCAGGAAAACCGTACATGCTTGATATTTAATATATTTAATATATGTCAAAAAATAAATGTGGGAACAACAAATCTCAAAATATCAGGCCATATAAATCCCAAGCCCTGAAATTAATCCATGTAATATTCCAGAGCAATATATGAAAAAAAATGAAGTTGTTACATTCTCCACACATTTGGACTTTATATCCCAAAAAGACAAAACAAAAGGCTACACAAAGAGATGTGGGTATTGAGAACACATCTAGGTATCCCACTCCCAAGTTCTCTCTTGAATATTCCCATGCTACCACTGGACATGCACTAGGGGAATCAATATCCCAAGAAGGATCCTCTCTTGCAAATCCTCGATCTCTACTGGGTACTCAACAAAGGTTGCTCCATACTCAATGTCTAACTTTCCCCGATCGATAACACTCAATAGGTCATGAATGTACCTCCTCAACTATGACATGTGGAAGACATCGGGTTCCCAATATTGTGAAGATGGTAGATCTAATTGGTACATCTCCTCACCAAATCTATGCATTATTTGGAAATAGACAATGAATCTTGTAGATAGCTTATCCCCCCAACCAAATGTCCACAATCCACATCGAGGTGAGACTCTTAGGAACACATGGTCTCCCTACTTGAACTCCAAAGGCATTTATTGTTGGTTTGAACATGACTTATAATGAATTTGTGTAGTCCTCATCCTCTCTTAGACGATCTGTACCTTATTTGTAGTGGCTCACACCATAAGTGTTGACTCTCCTGGGCTGGTCCAACATAGTGGAGATATGAAGGGTCTCTCATACAATGACTCGAATGGTGTCATACCTATGGTGTAATGGTAGTTGTTTTTGTATGAAATATCCATCAATAGTAGGTGATCCTCCCAAATACAGCCAAAAGCTAACATGAAATCTCGCAATATTTCCTCCAAGACCTGAATGGTTCGCTTAGACTGGACATCATTATGGGGTAGAAATATTGTACTCAGATGAAAATAGGTCCCAAAAGCCTGCTAAAATACCTTACATAACCGAGATGTGAAGCAAGCATCCTGGTCAGAAATGACCATCGAGGGAACTCCATGGAGTCGGATTATCTCATGCATGTAGAAGCATCCCAATCTCTCTACTGAATTATACTCTTGAATATATAAGAAGTCGGCTAACTTAGTGAGTCGATCTATGATCACCTAGATGGATTTGTGTCCCCTAGACATATGTGGTAACCCTATTACGAAGTCCATATATATCCCATCCCACTTCCACTCTGGCGCCTCAAGGAGCTGAGCTAAACCCGCTGGAACCTGGATCTCATCCTTAACTTGCTAACAAGTAAGGAATCGAGGGACAAACTTTGTAACTCCCTTTTTCATCCTTGCCCTGAAAGTTAAACTCAAAACACTTAACACTATTACCCTAAATCAATATCATAGACTCTGGTCCCAAGGTAGAAATGAGTACCTCTGATACCACTCTGTCATGACCCATCCTAATGAGACCCATGCCGCAACTACCCCAATCCCACCTCCAATACTGGGTAGGCATATCACACACATGGGAGTCCTTAGAAAAATGTACTTGTGCACACATACACATCTCCATTCCCATAAAATGATGAAATTTAAAATAATTGACAACCATGCATGAGTACTTATAAAATCCCACCATCAAAGTGTGATAACAAGTACAAAAAAGAAAAGGGGCCAAATACAAGCCCACGACAAAGAAACTGAAAACTAGTCCAACTTGTATAGTGGGTGAGGAATGTTGTCAAAGTTACTACAATAACACACCTCAGTCTGTCTGACTCACTAAGATTTGTCTCGTACTGGTCCCAATAGGACTCCGTCAAAATCTTGATCATCTGGATAAGACATGACATGTGTGGGAAAATCCCATGTAGGGTTAAGTATAAAAATACCCAGTAGGACACCCCAAAATCACTAAGCATATAACATCAAGAATAATAATCAACTCATCACAGGTATATTTAAACATCACATATAATAAAAATTTTCATATATACTCAATTTAGACACATAGTCTCAAGGTAAAATCATGATCGTAATGCCGGTCTAGGATTATTGCTCAAAGGTTCCACATAGCACTCGTCTAGGATAACACACTCCATGATCCAGATAGCACTGATGGAGTCCATATGATATTTCATGCTCATCAAGTCTCACCCTAAGAAATACACATTGAAAGTCTAAAGATAATGATACACATAAGGGGATAACACCCAAGGACATGGCGTATACTAAAAATCCAGTCTGTATTAACCTACCAAGTATGGGATTGATGTCTGTATAATGTTAGTCACGATGATTCCAAGAACCCCACCTAGGTCAAAGATGATGTTAGAGGATCTCACTCCTGACCTCATGGATTGATTCCAATAACACTATCCAAGACTGAAGTCCCTCTGAAGGGATCACCATCCTATTTATAGGATGTGATTCCATACTAAACCTTTAGGGAATTGATCAAGGGAATACACCATAATTAACCTCATCCAAGATAAAGAGTAAGAGGGATCCAAGACTTCTTTGAGGAAGCACACAGAGAATACTAGTAGTACACGATGTGTCCCTTTGGCACCAGATCCTGCCCGTGTATCATAGACTATGTCCATGTCTGTGTCTGTGCATGAGTACACGGCGTGCCTAAGCCCATGTACTCTTGGTCGGGTCCATGTCTGGTTGGTCATGTCCATGTCAGGATATCCATTTATGTGCCTATGTACCTCCCCAGGTACAAACCCAAGCACCCAAAAGGGGTAACATGTCATGTGATAGTTGTCACATTTCATGTGATATTTATTATCTTCACAGAACCCTAGCACTGCATAGGGGGTCCCACATGGTGTGTGATTCCAGATTACACACTATATAACCCGGAATTCCCAGATTTATAGATTCTTCCCCCCGTGTTAACCTACATCACCACAAACAGTTTCACCACTGACCTAACTCTAAGATCATAGATCTAGTTCAACTGAGCCTCGTTATTGCCTTCTCATTGAAGATCATGACTCGATATGCTTGAAAACTATTCTTCAAGCTTCCCCATCATTGTACACCAAAGATATGAATAATGGGTATCCCTAAATCTATCCTTAATAAATCATAAATCATTTCCATCATTACAACTTAATCCCATCATTGATCTAAACCCAGTTCTATGATAAGAATTCATTGCACCAAGTTTAAATGGGTGTGCAATAATTTTTTATCTGGTATTTTTCGAACCATGGGCCAAAGGAATTGTTCACAATGAACAAAGAATGGGGAAGGAAAATCACAACACAAAAACGTGAGGAACGGACCTTGGTCAATATTTGTGTTATCCTTGATTTGTTTCCATTAGAATGATGAACTAATAGATATAACATAATCAACAAAGAAATCCCCAAACATGGATAATATTTATCCTATACCTAAAATACTCATGATCCACAAATAAATTCATTAGTTGATTGATTTGTGTTCATTATAGGAGTAATTAAATGGGGAAAATCCACATAAAACAAAAATCCTACCTTGAGATGCATTGATCACTGATGAATAATGAATCAACGTCACTTTTATCGATGTGATCCTCGAGTTTCTTAGCTCACCGATCGATGATCAATGATCCAGTCATTGCTCTCCAATGGAAGCTCCTCCAACGCTCTCTCACAAATATCAAGGGTTATGAAGCTAACCCCAGGATTTGCTCTTAATATCCTATTTATAGAGAAATAAATTAAGTCATTGTGTCACTTAATAAAATAAATATTTTATTTTATTTCATTTTATTTTATTAATTTTCCCGTGACATCACTCAACCCGAACGTCTGAAGCATTACAAGTTTAATTCATGCCTAGGGTAAACCCCACACTCTAAACTCAAAAAATGCCTCAAATTTTTTACTTAGTCCTCTATTTAATAGTTATTCCACTTTTTATGGAAAACTACACATGTCTGATATTTAATATATTTAACATATTTTAAAAATTATTTCCGAGCACACTGGGCCTCATAATCTCATGTCATCTCAATTCCTAGCTCTAAAATTAATCCATGAAATATTCCAAATCAATATATATAAAAATCCATGTCATTTCGTAAAAATTAAATAAATTATAATTATTAAAAACTATAAATAATTAACTACTTCAATTTATTAATTATTATTAATTAGTTACAATTCACTAATAATTATTAATAATAATTAATAGTTGTTTTTATTTATGTTATTAATAATTAATAGATATAAATTAATTACTAATATTTATTTATTATTAGAAATTAATTACAGTTTATTAATAATTATTAATAATAAATACTATTTATTTTTATTAAATTTATTAATAATTAATTGTTATCAATTGATTATTAATTAAATAATAATTATTTCTACTAATTAGAAACTAAATATTTTTTTTAAAGGTGAGGACTTGGCTAATGCCAAGTCTCCTTTATTGAAAAATAAAAGATTACAAAAGTCTAAAATGGGACATTTTACAATGGTCTATTTTGGAGAGATGTAACAGGTTAGAGGGAAGGATATCCATCTAGATGAGGCCATTGTTACCTATACCTATATTTGTTAGGCCATTAGATACCATGTTTGATTCTCAATATGAATGAGTGATGGTAAATTCAATGGAATCATGGAACTCAAGGAAATCCATCCATTAAACCATCAATCTCCATGAGAGGTGTGTGCTATTTTTATTGATTGCATACATTATATTTGTGGAGTCACTCTCCAACCATAGCTTAGACTAACATATTTGTCTAGAAGTTTTCACCACATTGATGACTCCAAGCATCTTGGATTAAATTGAAAATGTAGTACCACAAGTACTATAAAAGAAACCAAGGATGCACTTGGTGTGATTTTTAAAAACAGTGTTTCACCCTGAGATACCAGGATTACCTTTAGAAGAACCATCCATATTTACTTTGACCCAACCTGGAAATGGAACTACTATAAAATAGGAATTTAACGGTGCTATAATTGGCCTTTATCAATGCTAAAAAGGCACTGACTGCTTGAGCATGGTTAAAATACCTAGGCTTTTATCAGCACTAGAAAATCACTGATAAATGGGTCCATTATTTGTGCTTAAAAAACGTTGATAAAGGACCCTTTATTAGTGATTTTAGAAGCATTAATAAATGACACCATTTATTAGCACTTTTATTTAGATCTAATAAAGGGACCCTTTATTAATGCTACTAAATGCACTCATAATGGAATCCTTTATCAGTGTTTGTTGAAGTGCTGATAAAGGATGCCTTTATCGACGCATTTAGTAGCATTGATTAAGGGGTACACTCCAATGTACTATTACAACATACTATAGTGTTTTTTATAGCATAATGTAGTGTACTATTACAGCACACTATAACACCATAAATATGGAATACTGCAGTTTCTTGTAACAACACACTGTAAAACCAGAAATTAGAAAAATTAGATAAAAATACGTAATTTAAATGAAATAAAATTTACAACACAAATACAATAAAAAAATATTATATAGAAAAAAAACACACTTGTATAAAAGATAAAACCACCCCTGATCAAGTAAAATAATGTGCCAATATAAGAAAAAAATATAATGTCAGTAATAATATAAATAAACAAATTAAATAGAAAGTATTAATTTTAAACTAAACTTTGAGTCATGCCAAGAACATTGTGTATCATATTGAGTTGCAGTTGATTCTTGCACATCACACCATTTATTGTTCTTCTTCAAGAATTATCACTGTGAAAATTAACTAAATAATTATAAGATAAAGATGATAAGGAAATTAATTATGTATTAGCAAATAGAATGATGAGAAAACAATTTAGGCTCATTTTCTCAGTTTTGGTGATGTGATGTTTGTTTTAAACTAAAATGACACTTATATATTGAAACTAAACACTTTGATTCATACTTGTCACACCATGCATTGGATTGGAATGTGACTAATTAATGCACATCCCAAATGACTTATTTATCATTTTCCTAAAGTACCAAAACAATATAAATTCATTTCTTTGGTTTTGAGTACGCCACTTTTGTTTTTTACTAAAATGTCATTTTAAACTATAAACATGTACTTTGAGTCATATCGGCCACTTAATGTGTGGGTTTGAAATGAAGACTAATTCCTATAGATAAAAAATGAATTATGAATCATTGATCTAAATTATTAAGATAATCCTAGTGTGTTTTCTCAATTTTTATTGAGTGACACTTTTTGAACTAAAATGACAATTTTAAACTAATAACAGGAACTTTGAGTCATATCGGGTACATAGTGTATCATATTGAGGTTTATCTGATTCCTACAGATAAAAAATGACTTATGGATCATTTTCTTAAATTATCAAAATAATCCTAATGTGTTTTCTCATTTTTGAGTATGTCTGTTGCCTTTTTTACTAAAATTAATTCCAATTTTAAATAAAAGGATACACTTGGTGTCATACCGGTCACACCGTGTGTTAGATTGAGGTTAGGATGATTTATAAATGTCCCAAATTACTTATGTATTGTTTTTATAAATTATAAAATTGATATGAATGCATTTTCTCGATTTTAAGTATGCCACTTATGTTTTTTACTAAAAAGTCATTTTAAACTGGAAACACAAAATTTGAGTCATACCAGTCACATCATGTGTGGGATTTATGTGAGAATAATTCCTACACATCAAAAATTAATTATGAATCGTTATCATAAATTATCAAGACAATATAATTGCATTTTCTTGGCTTTTAGTTAGTGTCACTTTTTGAACTAAAATGTCAATTTTAAATTAATAATAGACACTTTGGGTCATATTGGGAACATTATGTATCGTATTGAGACACAGATGATTCCTACAAGTCAAAAATGACTTATGAATCATTTTCATAAAGTATAAAAATAATATGAATGTGTTTTCTCAATTTTGAGTATGTCGGTTTTCTTTTTTACTAAAATTGATGTCAATTTTAAATAAAAAGATGAACTTGGAGTCATAACAGTCACACTGTGTGTCGGATTGAGGTGAGGAAGATTTATATATGTCCCAAATAACTTATATATAATTTTAATAAATTATAAAAACAATCTGAATGTGTTTTCTTAGTTTTGAGTGCGCCACTTTTATTTTTTACTAAAATGTCATTTTAAACTGGAAACACACGTTTTGAGTTATACCAGTCACATTGTCTGTGGGTTTAATGTGAGAATGATTCCTACACAATAAAAATGAATTATGAATCATTTTTATAAATTATCAAGACAGTGTGAGTGTATTTTCATCGTTTTCAGTGAGTGATGTTTTTTGAACTAAAATGCTAATTTTAAACTAATAATGGATACTTTGAGTCATACCAGGAACATCATGTATCAGATTGAGGTTTAGATGATTCCTCTATGCAAAAATGACTTATGGATAATTTTACTAAAGTATCAAAAGAATTTTAATGCATTTTCTTGGTTTTGATTATGTCATTTTACTTTTTTAGTAAAATTAATGTCGATTTTAAATAAAAAGACGTACATTGAGTCATACTGGTCACACCATGTGTCAAATTAAGGTGTGGATGATTTCTATGTATCCTAAATGACTTATGAATCTTTTTCATAAAGTTTCAAAATAATAATAATTTTTTTCTTATTTTTGATTATGTCACTTGTTTTTTATTGAAGTGTCATTTTAAACTAGAAACTCACACATTGAGTCATACCAGTGATATCATGTGCCGGTTTTACATGAGACTAATTCCTATACATCAAAAATTACTTATGAATTGTTTTTATAAATTATAAAGATAATCTGATAATGTTTGATCAATTTCCAGTGAGTGATGTTTTGTGTACTTAAATGTCAACTGATAAGGGAAACTTTGAGTCATACCGAGCACATAGTGTATTAGATTTAGGTGTGGTCGATTTCTAAACATAAAAAATGACTTATGGATCATTTTTATAAAGTATAAAAATAATACAAATGAATTTTATTAGTTTTGAGTATGTCAGTTGTCTGTTTTAGTAAAATTAATGTCAATTTTAAATAAAAATATTCACTTAGAGTCATACATGTCACATCGTGAATCGTATTGAGGTTCGGATAATTCATACACATACCAAATGACTTATGGATCATTTTACTAACATATCAAAACAATCTGAGTATGTTTTCTTAGTTTTTATTACATCACTTGTTTTTTTTACTAAAATGTCATTTTAAACTGGAAACACACACTATGAGTCATAGCGGTCATCGTGTGATGGTTTGACCTAAGACTGATTCCAACACATCAAAAATGACTTATGAATCATTTTACTAAATTATCAAGACAATCCAAATGTATTTTCTCAATTTTCAGTGAGTGATGTTTGGTGAACTTGAATGTCAATATTAAACTGATAACAAACACTTTGAGTCATACCGAGTACATCATGTATCAAATTGAGGTATGATTGATTCCTACACATAAAAAATGATGTATTTTTTATCTAAATTATCCAAACAATCTTAATGTGTTTTCTTGGTTTTGACTATGCGATGTTTGTTTTGAACTAAAATGTAAATTATAAACTAAAAACATACAGTTTGAGTCATACAAGTGGCATCATACATCGGATTGAGTTATGACTGATTGAGTATGTGATGTGTGTTTGTATTTCAACCATATGAACCAAGCTATAAAAGATAGAAATTTCCCATTTGTATGGAATAATAAACCTAATGCTACTTGAAATACCTAATCCAAAAGCACAATGTTCTCTGTTTTCTGGATTATTGCATACGATTGAAGAGAAAATATGAATTCCCAAAAGATACGTGAAAAAAATTATTAGATAAAAATTATAAGGAAATTAACTTAAAAATAGTAGATAAAATTGTGAAAATTTTAACTAAATAATCAATATGAATTAACCTTGTCATGATGTTGTATACATTTTTTAACCATTTCCTTATTGTTATCTCATTTACATCATCAAAGTCCAATCTATCACGAGCATGAGCATCTTCAAAGAAACCACCCCAACTTGATAAAAAGAATCCACCTATACAATACAACAATTATTATATTATTAATACTATAAATAAATAAATTAAACATAAATATTAAATAATATATTAATAAATTTCAAATTTAAACTGAAACCACACAATTTGAGTTATACCGGGTACACCATGTATTGCATTGAGGTATGGTTGATTCGATCGTGTCTTTTAATCCTACAATGAATTCAAAACTCTAGTTTATCTAACAATATTGTAGTTTTATAACCCATAATGTTGAATAAACCAGAGAATAAAAAGAAAATTGCATCATCATGAGTGAATCATCCTTGTTGAGTGCATGATCATAGTACAAGAGTGAGTTGTCCTTGTTGAAAAATTCATTTATTCCTAGAAAACATTAACTATTAGTGTAAAATTTTCAGTATTCATTTATTAAACAAAAATAACTATTTACATACGAGTTTTTATGGAACATGATAAAATCTATCTTTCCCTTTCACCATCATAGAGAGTATATACTCCATGATAAACCATTTACTATCTTTGATGGAAAAAACTTCAGTGTGGCCCATTATGTATTTTCAGAAGACACTAAACTTAATTATAAATTGGTTTCCCCTTTTTGACAATATTAAACATTAGTATATACCTTTATAGCATCCAAATGACATAAAAATCTAGTGTATCCGTTAAGTCATCTTGGATTGGGATGTAGATTAGTATATCCTTTTAATTATTCTAGGTGATGATAAACTCTAACATAACGTCATAATTATTTTTTAATAAAAATGGGAATACCCCTATTCTTATGTTTTTTATTGATAATGATGGAGAGTTTTTTTATTAATGAGCTTGTGAACATCGATCATTTTACATAATGAATGTGCACATGCATAATGAATGTTACTTGTATAGATTTCCCAAGAATTTTTGATATTATATCATGCATATAATTGATGATCTAATAACCCAAATAATCCCACAACCCACCAAAGTGAAACCACTGTATTGTTCTTTTCTAAAAATGCATGATTCGGTTAATGAAATTTCTTATTTCTTTATTTTTTTAGAGGTTTTGTATTAAGCTATTAGATTCTTTTTGAAAGAGGTATTCGTTTTTATTTTTTATGATACATGATTTCATTTGAAGTGGGTTTTTCGTTTTTGTGGATTTCTTTATAAAGAAGTTTCTTTTCATTTTATGTCATGTTTCCTTTGACACTATCCCTCCTAAATGACCACAATCTCTTTGTGCTTATTGTCCTCTAGTAATTCTCTCATACACCCGACGGCTTTGGTAGTTGATTACACACATATTTATTCAAACATTTGAGTTGGATTATATACCTATTTTATGATTGGATTGGTGTTTTATGACTCTCAAGTGACTATTAGACCCAATACTAAGACCCTTTTTTTGTAGTGTAGAGAATTCGTGGGCAAGAAACTACATTGGTTTTTTTATTGTTGGTCTGTTTTTTCTTAGTGAGGAGTTTATTTCACACTTTTGTAATATTTGATAGTACTTGGAATGTTTTAATAGAAATTGTATCCTATGATAATCAGTTTCAAAAAAAATAATTGGTGTTTGTTTTGTTTCTAAAAAAATTCCTCCACTTAAATTCCTGTATAAAATCACTTAAATAACTGGTGAAAAACATTTTTTCTATAATCCACTTGAATCAATTACATAATGGATCTTATCTTAATTGAAAAGTTTTGTGCATTCTTTTCAACAATTATTATCAAACACGACCTTTGTATAATCCCCATTCTACTCCATTGACCAACAATTTTATTATTTTCAAGCCATTGCTTCGTCTCCTCCTCCACCTCGATCCCTGCCTCTACCTACTCCTCCACCTCAGTTCCAACTCTGACTTCGCCTCTACCTCCACCTCTACCTGTTTTATTGCCCAACAATTTTATTGTTTGTAGGTCATCACTTTTAAACCTATTGATTTCCTCTATAATAATTCTCCTTTAGAAACTGATCAAAAATAATATATAAGAATTATGAAACTAATGCTTCACACCCTAAATATATTTATAAGGTTATATCTCATACTAGATCACAAACATAGTAGGTAATCACCTAAATTTGTTATCAGCAAGTAGTATGAAAACATTTATGCTACCCACTCATCTCTAAAAAAAATTACTTCCTCTTTTGAGTATGAAGGTTGTCAGAAATCTTGATAGTACTGAGAAAATATAAATAGATAAATGATTCAGAAATATATTTAATGAAATTGTAATTACCTTCAAAAATTACCATTTTGGGGATATTTGTCTTTTCATTGTTTATGATCTATCTCATAAATTTGTAAACATAATATCCAAAATCATTTCCATTATCTTGATTTGGAAAGTGTAGAAACATTGACCAAAATAAGTAAATTGTTTTGAAATATGTTTTTATAGTTAAATATTTCTATATATACCTTAATATTTTCCATTTGTAGTAATCCATAGGCTTTATATGTTCAAACACCAACTTCATTCTATGATTTATCCTATATTTAGTGACTACCCAATCATAATAAAACTCTTGTTAAAACATAGAATGAAACATATAATTTTAATTTTATCTATAAAGTGTTTATTGAAATGTATTAAAATTTCACAATACACATCATGTGTGGTCATTTTGTTGGATATCCATGCATTGGAACTGAAAAATAAATATTTGGGGTATCCAGATTGACTGCGATCAGAATTCAGTGCTGCCTAAAAAAACAAAAAAACAAATAAGTAATAAAAAACTAAATATATATTTTATTTAATTATATTGTAGAGTTTTAATTCTACATTATAGTCATCAAAAAGGGTTTGTTGTATGATATTTTTTGCTAAAACTCTTCAAAAAACTCATCTCTTTTATTCTCAATTCTTTCTTATCCAAAGTAAGTTTTTATGTAGAAATGAAACAGGGATTAATGAATCCAAATCATGTTTCACACATTTTTCCCTTTATATGGTATTAATATAAATTCCTATAGAAAATATGAATCGTTATTAACTTTAATAAACATATTATCTCACTATTTGGATATAAATGTTATGAAAATGTACCTTATGTATGTATTCACAACTGAGGTCTCAAACATTCATTCTTGAGAATCTCATTTATACTCTTGAGAACAATTACGTTTATCATGAAAGTTCCATATATTTATTTTTCATATGGAATGTAAGACATATTTTCATCATTAAATGTGGTCTATTTATGAAGTTGTAATGATAATAAATGTTTCTCTAGGCTGGTGGGGAGAAGTTACTCCCAAAAGGTCATTTTTATTTCTTGGTCAATTCACTAGATAATCTTGATCCGACCTTCTGTTTCCCCATCATTTTATCCATCTATAATAGCATACCTCACTTCAGACCTTTTTTCATCAATTGTTACAGGTTTTTCATATGAAAAAAATTATTAAAGTCATGCCTCCTATATATTTATAATATTATATGAACATTATGTGAAAGTTCCAATAGCATAATTAACCATTTTAATATTAGGATCGTCAAGTGGAATAAGCAACTCAGCAGTCGGCTCATTAGCTACATCAACCCCCACTCTCATGTGACAGTTTGGGAGGTTTTTCTGGTGTAGCTTGTCTCCAAGGATATTATACATTGTACCCCTCACAACAAGGTTGTGTGTGGGTGTTGACAAATAAAAAAACATATAATTGTACCCTAAATAATTTTAGTAACATAAAATTATAAAAAGTTGTTTGATTCACATTTAGGATAAAGAGTAATGAAAAAATTGATTACATCAAGTAAGGTATGCAGTCGAGGGGAATGACTAGCCTCAAATCTAGTGGGTTCATTTGGTTCATGTTCAGATCCTTGTTCCACCACCGGTTCTCTTTGATCATTTATCATAAATTAGTATTCCAAATCAGACTGGGCAATAATATCTTACAAAGAATCTATTTGTGTCTGCAATCCATTCACCATATTATATGTATGTTCATGTGGTTTTTTCTTATCAAAATATGTTTGAGGAGACACTCTAAAACCTAATCCTCCAATGTGACCATATTGTTCTTGCCACTTCAAAGATAATGAAATTAGTTTTTCTTCTGGTATGGTCAGTGTTGATTCTTGTGTATAAACTATATAAAAAATATTAACATAAATAGATATTTTTTTATAATACTATTATAAAGCATAACTAATTACTATTATGTCATACTTACACATGTATCCCATACTGCTTTTTGTTTTCATCTACTAGTTTACCCTCCTAATTTACACGATCCTCCTTCCATATCACATGATGTGGGATGGAAGTGGCATTAGATTCTGATTTATCAATCTTCATATAAACAAAAGAACATATGTTGTTTCATATGACATAAAACTTTTATTATTTATTTAAAGTACATACCAATTTCTTATCTAGTGAAGCTTACCCTATCCTTGATTTGTGATAGGGGTACATTGGATTTGATGCACGTTCTTTATTTATATCACTCTTTTTTGTTTCATAAATTAAATTTTTGGAATCAAATTGGATAAAAAAATAATTTCAAATAATAAATTATCGACTTAAGTTCACCTAAAATGATTTCTCATTACAATGAATAATGAAAGAAGTCCCTGATTCATGCTTTATAATGTGTTCATAACTAACTAGTGGGTGGGGATTACTTTCCCCTCAACATCCCTAAGATGTAACATGGTAAGAAGAGTCAGAAAGCCTTTATGTTCTCTTCCAATGGCCATTAAGACTAATTTATTACATAAATATTAAAAATTAAATGAACTCTCTAAGTAATAATGAAAATTAAATCAACTTTTAATTATATAATTTTTTGGTAAAATAGAGAAAGTGTATCATAACATTAACATTATATCTTTCCAAAGGGTTTCCTTTTTTACAGGCTCTACGTGGCACCATGAATCAATTTAAATCGGCACATTAATCACTATTGTGATCCCAACATAAATAATGAACATTGAATTATTGGGGTCAATAGTTTGGTTGCACTGATTCCAACCAACCTGAAATTTTATTCCCTTAATTCTTGCCTTGATAATTTTATTCAACACTGTGATGCTACGTCGTTGTTGATTTTTTTCATCAACATGTTGTTGACCCCCTAATAGTTCTGCAGTTTCATCATCAACAGTTTTTTCTTCCTCAAGATTGGTAACATCATCATGTGTAGAATACATTGTTTGCATGGGTAGTCAAACATTTAATTTTTATTAAATAACAACAACATAAACACAAACAAATGATTTTAGAATAGTCATATGCATGCTCTATTACAAACTTGATGAACTCATTAACCCCATCTCTATACTCTTTTGGAAATGATTAGCATGCATCCATTTTGAATGAAATGGGTAATTGAATTTAAGGAAAGAATTAATCCACTATGGTAGGTGTTATCCACTAATTTCATCCAAAGGTGAAAGTTATAGACAATTATCATCCTCATCATATTCATCCCCCGAACAGTTATTATTGAATTTTGTTTCTTGAGACTCATCCTCCATCTCTTCTAGATATACACATATGTTTCTGGAACTAATCTGAGATTGGAGATGATTTTAGATTACTTCTACTCAGAGTAGTTCAAGAAACATATAAGAGATGGGGGATGAGTCTCAAGAAACAAAATGAAATAATAACTATTTGGGAGATGATGTTGATGGGGATGACATTTGTTGCCTTAAAACTTTTTAAATTACTATATATTAATTTAAAATTTAAAATATCATCTCAAAATGCTAAATGTTCCCTAACACTGTGATGAGAACATCAACTCATCTACACTGATCTGTACTGACTCTAATATATGTTACTAGTCCTTTTCCCTCACCAGTATCTCAAATATAAGATCTCTATATCCATTTAGGTTTATGTGTAGGGTGTGAGTCTAAAGATAAACAAGAAAATACTAATAGGGGCCCTAAAATACACAACAATGCATATATTAGAGTATATTTTCAAAGTAGTAACACTAAAAATATATATGTAATTCAAGTCATTGTGTACTAAACAAGACACCATGATAATCAAATGTACCTACTTCATTTCATACCAATGAATTATACTAATCATACTATAAGTTTATACCATGGTTGTTCCCTAACATTTAAATCATTTTACTAATAATATATTAACATTTGAATCGTAAGAGGAGAAAAAATTATTTACCTCCCTCTGAAAATAACCACATCACAGGTACCATGAGATTCGACCTCAGAACCCTGGCATCCAAGACTATCCCTCGGGGATAACCATCACATGTACTTATTACGCCCAAATCATGAAATGGGTATAACATATCCAATTTTCTTAGGAAGATCATTTGGAATATAGGGAAGTCTTAACATAATTGGTTTCCTTAGGAAAGAACCACATAACGGGTTCCATAATACATTAGTTAAACCAAACTTCTGAAAACCCATAAAGAAGAACAAACAACACAAATGTCACATCACCCTCACCCTATCCCTCGATGAATCACTAACATGTATATAGTAACACACATTCTAACATACCATACCTAGACCTCACATAATATCCATGATATCATAATATACGATAAAAAATATTTTTATCACATCCATACATGTATTTCTTGTATAAAAATATTGTAATCATACAGTGAGAGGTATATTAAAAATCATTTCAAATAATATCAAGTAATTATTGAAAGAAAATATTTTAAGGCAAGATTCATCAAAATTTAGCAAAAACAATTAGTTACATATTACGTTTAATACAATAATTTTCAAAAAAAAAACTCTAGGGAAAGAATTATTAAACGAGTAAACAAAAAACAGTAGCTAAACAGTCATTAAAAAATGTATACAAAGATAAAAATGAAGACTTACTAAATAAAAATCACAGAATTTTTCCATATCCTAAAATTATAATGTCTAAAAAAATCATGTTACATTTTATAATAATTAATATACCTCCCTTAGTCAAAAAATTATTTATAAATTTGTACTGGTTAATTTTACAATATAAATATTATTAAAACTATATTTGTGTATGATTATAATAAAATAATTTGAAGAATATATTTATCCCATCAACATATATATATATATATATTATGAACAATTTCATCTAAAAAATAAAATTTTAAATACATATATAAAAACTATAACTAATATGGTATTATAAACATCAAATTCTTTAATTGAAGAATAAAACATGATAATCACTTAAATATTTCTATTATAGCATGTGTAAGACATAATAATTTATCCAGATTATATATAACCCATGCTTTCTCAAATATAAAAAAAATTATAACCATTCAATGTCATTGATTGTGTTTAAAACCATTCTAAAACCCTTATCAATGGATTTATTTAATTACTATGGAATTATTTAAATCATGAATAAGATATTTTAATGGTTAATAAACAATAAATTCTCTATTTCCAAAAAATACTCTAAAAGACATAAATTATCAACTCTTACATATCCTATATTATCTAAATATTGTGAAATTAATATAGATAAACTTAACATTAAAGGAAATCATGAAGTGATTTATATATTTAATGAGAAACTATTTGTTACATCTAATTAGAACAAAAAACTAAAGGCAAATTTGTTTCATAAACAAAATAAAACCTATCACTTACTATTTTTTAAAAATATGTTTATCCCATGTATACTCTAAACCCACTCATATTCAAAAATAACGTAAATGAAATTTTAATTATGGATTATAACATTTTACATTTCAAAAATATAATTCTCTAAACATATGTGTTAATTTTTTATCAATTTAATAAAAAAAATAAAAAAATAGAAAATACCATAAAATTAAATAATAGAAGGTGAGAATCAATATTTTTTGAACGAAAATTTCATTAAAAACATCACAATAAATTGAAATTCATATAATATTAACATATGTATACAAATAAATATACATATCAATGTATAATTATTTTGTAAAAAGTAAAAAACTTGTGAAATACAAATCATGGTGGCCTATAATAGTGTAATTTGAGGGAATTGGGATTATTCTATCATTAAAAAACATCACAGAGAGACCTAAATCCATGGAAAATATACATGGAGACCTTGGTCCTTATAACTAAATATTTCATGTCTGAATCCATATTTTGTTATATAATATTTTTGGGGAAACTCAAATGATTATAATAAACACCATTGAACAACATATTAAGTAGTTAATTGGCCAATTGGTTGTAGTTTGCGATAAAAACATGTTTTGAAAAATGAAGAGTCAATTATAGAAATTGATGGGATGATTTTCTTATCTATGCTCAATAATATTCTAAACCAAACATCCTTTACTTACTCTATAAGAGAAGATCTTGCTCCATGAGAAGCTATAAGGACTGTAATGATGGAAAGAATGAGTCTCCAAAACTATATGTGAAGCACACAATCCATTTCCATTTTCCATCACAAAAAGATATATTATTGTCTGATATGATATTTATGATATGAAGTGACCATGTAGCATTAGATAAATGATCAGAGGGAATGTTCAGTGGATCAATGTGGATAGTGGTGATAGTGACAGCGATATCGCTAACAATGGAAAGAGTAGTGGGTGAAGGTGGGGATAAAAATGACAATAATGGGGAATAATTAGAGAGACTAATCATGAATAGAGTTATGGTAGAAGAGAAGTAGGGTTCGTCATGGCTGAGAAAACCATAAAAACGCAAACTGTGGAACCCAAACAAGTAATCAACGAGAGAGGAAAGGGAGAAAATAACATACCTTGGATTCTAGCCTTGATTTGTCCAAGAGAACGTAGAAGAGGAGCATCGACAGTAGGGGAGTTCCGTGAGATCTTAAGAATCACGACTAAATGGGTCACAGTTAGAGTTCCTTTAAATAGATCGGGGACACTTTTATCAGCGATTCTAAAAAAGCGTTGATAAAGATCTAAATTAATAAGTGCTGATAAAGATGCCTTTTATTAGTGTTAAAGAAGCGCTGATAAATGATTTATAATTATAATTATAAATAAAAAATATATAAATATATAAATATATTTATATAATTATAGATTTATTTATTATAATTTTATAATTATTTCAATATATATTTATATATTAATAATTACATAAATACTTTTTTTTAATTATATTTTTTAATTAAAATTATAAATATATAATTTTTTAAATATAATAAATATACATTTATAAATATATTTATAAATAAATATATTAGTAAATATATTTATATTTATTTATTTGTAATTATAAATATATTTATATCATTATATATATTTAGATATTTACATATATTTTTAATAAATATACCTAAATATTGTAAATATATTCATTATTTAAATATATTTATTATAATTTTATAATTATTTAAATATATATTTATTTATTTATAAATATATGAGTACTTTTAAATAAATTTTTATATATTTATATCATTATATATATTTATATAAATATATATATAATATAAATATAAATATAAATATAAATTTGAATATAAATATAGAATGTTCATTATTTAAATAAATATATTATAATTTTATAATTATTTAAATATATATATTTATTTATAATTATATAAATAATTTTTTTTATAATAATATTTATTTATTTATATTTAAAAATATATAAATTTATAAATATAGTAAATATATATTTATAAATATTTATTTATAAATATATTTTTAACATTATTAATGAATATATAATCTTAAATACATGTATTTTAAAAATGAGTGAAATTGAATAATTAGAAATGAGTACACTTTTGAGGGATGGGAGGGGATGGTGAGAGCTTCTCGCTCTACCCGGATGGCAATTAGGGCTTTAGAATGGCGACTCCGAGTCTTCTGGATAAACTTTTTCTCATCCATGGGCGATTTGATTTCCACAAACATGTTTCCTCTGGAATGGATAATCAGGAGATCATTTGTAAAGGGGTAATGGTGGATAACATGTTGGATGAGGTTACCGCCAATATGAATTTCTCTCTCTTTAAGGGGTCCACTATTGGAGGGATACACTGCAAGGGTAATGTTTCCTTTGTCAAAGAGAATCTGGATTCTATTTTGGAGTGCCTGGAAATCGGTAAGTTTCTATAATTTTGCGATTGATTTTTTCCAAGGGATCTAAACCATTGAAAATTAATGATTTGGTTGATCTACTGTTGAGAATTTGGGGTTTTACTAACTAGAAGTGTGTTTCTTTGGGTAGAGGATATTCCACATGTCCTTTCCCTCTGATGATTTGAAGATGAGGTCCTAAAGTCTAGGATCAATTTCACTCAAATGAGGCATCCTTCACATCGATGAATGGGATCATAATTTCAATCCCTTGGAGGTTAGAAATTCATGTGTCAAGCTGTGGGTTGAAGTTTATGGACTGATCTAGGTATTCTGGCACCCCAGAATACTATACGACATCACTTCGGTGATTAATGCTCCCATAAATGTTGACAAAGAAACCAAATTGATGAGATATGTTCATTTCACTTGGTTTTTGGTGGAAGTTGACATGTTCTTTACTCTTATTGATAGGGTATTCCTTTCAATAGATGAATATGAATTCAATCTATGCATTGAGTATGAGAATGTTCCTTGATTCTATTTAGAATGTAATAGAATTGTCCACGAGGCATCAAATTGTAAAATCTCCCTATTGTGTTCTTATTTCTCTGGTAAAGGACATGAGGAACGTTTCTTTTTTAAAAAGAATATGGGTTAGAAGATTGGACTACACAGTACTTCCAGAAATCTTAGGCTTGCTCAGTCACAACATGCTGTGAAGCAATCGACTGGTCTAGATTGTCTTGTTGGGGATAGGTTTGTTAAGTCTACTCAGGTGGAGACCACCCCCAACAGTAAGAGATTGTTCAGGATGCTACGAAGAAAAGTAGTGGGGCTCCCCCTATTGGCTTTAAAATGGTTGGATTTAATGAGAATCATGCAACAAATTCTTGGGCTAATGTTGCCGAAGAGGAGTCATTTTCTGATATTCAATTTTTTAATGAAGTAGCTACATAAGAATTAGCGGATCAACAGATAATTCATGAACAAATAATTGCCTCAAAATCCCATAAGGGAATGAAAAAAATGAATATTGAGATACCTTCACATTTGAAGTCTTGTATTATCACTCATAGGTAGAATAAGGCTGATAATTCCTAGGCTAGTACTAAGATAAAGGCTTCTGAGCCTCCAATGAAAAGTATGACTACTGCTACTAATTTTGATAAGGATCTTGGATCTTTTTCTGATGTTCTGAAAAGTCCAGTTACATTGAATATGTCTGAGCTGGGGTGAACATGATAAGTACTCTGTGTATGGAAGGATCTGAAACTGCAGACTCTCAATGGGTTGATTTAGGTGCTCAGCCTATTGAACCTACTGTTACTCTTCCAAAGATTCGTAGGGATGCTTTTAAGGAGAGGTTTGATGCTGATCTTTTTGCATCTGAGTAGTAGGAATTTACTGCAACTACTTGTGCTTTGGAAGCTAAGGATATATTCTCATCAAGGGAAAAAACATTACAGCTTTGGAAACTTCTCTTCCTTCTCTACAGAATGGGGATACTGATTTTCTTATGGTGAGTGAAATTAGTGATATTCATTGCAACAATGTGGAGGCTAATAGAACAAGTGGTCCAAATGGAAGGAGGGACCTTCATCGAAGGTCTTATTTGATAATGATGGTTTTCAATTGGTTCCCTTTAGGAAGTTTAGATCCATCTCTTCTCATCTTGGACAGCCTTTGAGGGACATGAATTTGGTACCTTGCATGTTGCCTACTAAATCTGAGTCTCCACTAAGCTCGTGAAAGTATGTTTCTACTATCCTTCCTGATGACTCATGTAGCCCTACTATTAAAATTGCACAGGGATTGTAAACATCATGTAAGGAGTAGGTGGAAAGTGGGAAAAGTGTTGAGAAGTAGATTTTTCCCTTGTAGATTGGGAATCTGATTGTTTCTCCCTATTTTAGAATTGTTGAGAATGTGGAGTGGGATCATCCTCCCCATTTTAATTATTTAATAAAAAAAATACAAAGGTTTCCTTTGGTAGAGCCTCTGATAAAGAATGTTCTTCTGAATGGGAAAATAATTCAAACATTGTAACCATGGTGGGCCAGGAATGTGAACGGACCATTGTAGGCATCAAATAGGAAGTGACTAAATGGTACTTATCACAACTTGAGGTAACCTTATCATCAATGGAGTTAGAGGAATTTAGATACAATGATTATATATCAGTGGAGGGGTTATTATCTATTTACTTTGAAGATGGACTTCGCTCTAATCTGGAAATGGAGTTTCAAGATCTATCTTGGAAATTCATGATATGATCCACCATAGAGGCTTCATCCACATCATCATAAAATGAATAATGTGTGCCCCCTCAAAGGGTCAAGGCATGGAGGCATGGTCGACACCCAAAGCGTAGTGGATGATATCTAAGGAACTTGGGATCTATATGATATATTTATTACTTTCAATTGTGAGCATGATATGTTTTACTAACATGATCACTCCGCCCTTGTAATTTTTCATTTTATTAATAAACTTTGAGGTTATGGATATGGATTTTCCAAATCCATGGTTGAGTTGTTTTGGAAAAATGAGTACACTTTAAAAATATTAAAAAAAATTGATAAGTTTTATTAATTAAATATAAATTATTAAAAAATATGGATTTATATTGAAGTAAAGATGAATACATATGGAAAATATTAAAACATAGTAAATAAATTTATATAAATAAATATTATAAAGTGATTAAATTCAAAATAAAAATAAAAAATATTAAAAATGCATAAATAATACTTAAATATTATATTATTATAAATAAATAAATAAAATTTATCGATTAAAAACATAATATATTAAATGTATCATGTTATAATGAAATTCTAAAATATTCTAAAATTTGAATAAATTACATAAATATTAGTTGTATGTGTTTATATATATTTATAAGATTTCATTAATTGCATAAATATTTGTGTGTGTGCGTTGTATATAAAAATGCATTAATTGCATATATGTGTGTGAAATAAATGTAACACGCATTTGATATATGTAAAATTAAAAAATCAAACAATTTTAAAAATGAATAAGGCATTAATATGTTTTTAATTATTACATTTTACTCATTTTTTATATATTTATATTTAATATATATTATTTATTACTATTTATTATTAATATATATATATATATGTATTAAAATTATTCATTTTTATTAATAATTAATTCGTTGATGTATTTTTTAATAATTTTTTAATTTATTCATTTTTAATTTTTTTTGTTTAATTATTACAATTTTTTCATTTTTAATTTTGTTGTTTAATTATTACAATTTATTCATTTTTAATTTTGTTGTTTAATTATTACAATTTATTCATTATATATATATATAATATATATTATTTATTAATATTTGTAATCTATATATATGTATATTAAATTTATTTTTTATCAATAATTGTTTAATTAATAAAATGTTTAATATTTCTCTTAATTTACTCATTTTTAATTTTTATTTGTTTAATTATTTAATTTTATTCATTTTATGTATCTATATATTTAATATATAATATTTATTAATATTTATAATTTATATATATGTATATTCAATTTATTCATTTTTATCAATAATTATTTAATTAATAAAATTGTTAATATTTTTTTTAATTTACTCATTTTTTATTTTTATTTTTTTGATTATTTCATTTTATTCTAAACCTTTATCAGTGCAAAAAATAAAACACTAATAAAGTTTACTCTTTATCAGTGCTAAAAATAAAGTGCTAATAAAGGGTACCTTTTATCAGTACTACATAAAAGCGCTCATAAAGGTTACCCTTTATCAGCGTTAAAAGAAGCGCCGATAAAGAGCGCCTTTTATCACTACTTTTTTTATTAGTGATAAACAACACCCTTTATCAGCGCTTTTTCGCGCTAATAATGAACACATTTATCAATGCTTTTTTCTAGTGTTGATAAAGGTTGGTGCTGTTAAAGGTTTGTTTTGTAGTAGTGTGGTGGTTTCCAAATTATCTCAAAAGTGCTAGGAGGAGGGATAAAGTTTCTAGGAATTCCAATGCGTTTGAGGATAATAAATTCATGTATGGAGTTGTTATAGCGTTTGCTCTGAATGGTGTTAGAATCCCTTATGGAAGATATGAGATCTGACTGTGAAGTCTGGAGGTTGAAGCTAGACTCGACATGGATGATAGCATTCCTAGATCTCCAGATGATGTGTATTAATTCAGCAAGGTATGGCGGTGATATTAGATCTCCCAAGAGGAGGAAGTCTGCGTGCGGCGATGAAGCCTAGCCTTGTGCAACATGGGTTGACGGTGAGCTTGGAACCCCCAAGAAGAGGAAGGTTATAACAACCCTAGATTTTTATATATAGATATTACATCTTATTAGAAGAATATTCATTACAAAACATGATGAAACATTCTAGGATCATAAAGGTTTAGTATCTTTAAAAACTTGGATACGTAAACATCTGGTTCATAAAAAAATATACATCATATTCTACTTGGTTCTTCATAACTAGAACCCTTCTTAGACACATCATACTTAAAAATTTCCTTCATATCTTGGATAAAGGAAAACATAATTAAGGGTGATCTCAGATGCTCAATAAGGGAATAAACATGATAAGGAAGTACAATGTGTGAGACAAATGTATAACATGATATCATAAAAGAGAAGGCTCATGACTAATCACATGGGAGCATAACATAAAAAACATAGTATTATAAGATCATGGAAACATAGGAAAAGTGGAAGAAATATAAAACATGACATAATCATAAGTCAAGGTTAGCTTCCAAGAAAATATCACATGGTGGACAGAGTCTTGTATTGGAATATATTTACTTCCTAATCCCATACACAATATATCATGAGACTAAAATATTACCCAATGAATTGGAGTGCTATCTGGGTGCACCCATTATAATAGTTCATGATTATGTGTGCCTCAAAAGGAAATTTATTATAAGTCATAAACATAATAATTACCTATAGAAAGAAATGGATTGCATAATCTTTCCTCATATCATAATCAAAAGAGATTTCATAAAGAAGGCATTTGAGAAATGAACATAAGGCGTGTATTACCACATCAAAGTAATGGAGAATTAACTAGGTTTATATGTAAGATACATATATAAAAAATTTAAAATAAATCCATAACATCAAAGGTTTTTCTTACTAATGAATATAAATACTATAAAAGGATTTAAAAAATCTTGAGGAAAATACCCTTTCCATTTGGAAATTACTTCTTTGAAATATAAAAATTTAAAAAATATTATGGAAAAAATTTTCTTCGAAAATAAATTTAGAAACATATAAATTAATCTTCAAATAATTTACCAATGCAAATGGTGGTAAATTCTATTCATGCCATATATGTTAAAACAAATATTTCTGCCACATTTTAGTTAAAAAGTCAAAAGTGCCTTGTTCATGAAATAACAAGAACATTCCTTTTAAACCATTTTATAAAAAATAAATCATGGGTAAAAATTCCTTTAAATAATCATAGGATAATAGTAAAAATATTCTTGAAAACATTTTTAGAATACTTGGACATTGAAGAAAAAGGATTTTCGGCCGAAGAGATAAATGAGGTTGATTTTCCTTAAAAACATTTTTTCGGTCTCTTGAGTATTTAAAGTGAGTAAAATGAAATTAAAGCATAAAATATACCAAAATAACAAAGGATATGAAAATTAAAGGTATTTATTATATAAGGATCATATAATTTTCTCAATGTAAATTTCAATCATAAACAATCCCAATTAAAATAGGATTGAAACATAAATCCCTTACCATTTTGGTAACTTTTGAATCATAAGCCTGAGTAAAGAAAGAAAAATATGTGGATATATATCAATCATATTTATCATGATAATAATCATAAAATAAATTCATGGTTCTCATATGAACCACATAAAAAACAAGTGGTGAATATGACATGTGTCTCACAAAACTAAAAGTGAGACAAAAATCACTTACCTCGAGTTCAAACTTGCTATGTATATCCTTTAAGACCTTTGTAATAAACATATATCAATTGTTTTATTTTTTAAGAACCTTTATAAGTATTAATATCTTATATTTAAATCATTTATTTCATTTATTTTAAAATACAAATTTATATACTTAATTAGTTAAGTCTATATCGGGTGTTTTGAGGACGTTCGGTTCATAATTTTAAAACAGCTATGGTATGTTGACCATGGTAAAAGGGTTCATTATTCCATAATATCTAGAATAATAATCATGAAATAATTATAATTATAATATACATCCACTATAATTTTATAACCAATCATGAAATATGATTATGAAAAATGAACCATGATACAATCATGGAGACGATAGGTCATACGTACGCATGAGTACTGTTTCCATTTTTCAACAGTCATTATGGAAAGAAGTTAGCTATTATTTTATATTTAGATAATGATAATTATATCATAAATTTCATCTATTTTTAAATACACTTATATATACCATTCAAGTGGTGCACTAATGAAAATCGAATCACATCGCTTCGTGGAGGTGGTAATCCACATGTATGCATGAATGACGTAATCATTTTTCTACGAATGGAAAGGAACGGAAATATATAATATATTAATTTTAAATAATGATAAATATATCATTAATATCACATATATACATTAAATCTATCATCATAAACAGTCCTGATAGGTGGTGATGGAAAGTGAATTACATCAGTTCATGAGGTGGTAATTCCTCATAGACACAAATGATGATTTCATTTCCCATTTGATGGAAGTGGATATGGATGTAGGTTATGAAAATAAAATAATAAAATCTTAATATATAGAAGATATTATTTTTATTATATCATCATGGTTGAATAATATATTAAGGTGGTGGAAGAAGAAATAAAACCAAAACTTTCAGTTAAAGATTATACCTCTTTTTCAGATAACTTCTTTTTATTTACACCTTAAACCATCTATGGTTGGTATTCTACCAAAACTAAGGCATATAGAAAATGGGTAGGGATTTTAGGAAGATATTTTTCAGTTATTATTTGAACTAAAATTATTTTGAAGTGTGAAGAAAAGAGGAGATTGATTTCCCTTTTATAAGAGTGGGGAGGGACATTCTTGGAATTTCCCAAGGAATTAAATTAATATAAATTAATGTTATCATCTAAAAGGATTAAAAAAGATATAATTTTAATATAGTATGATTATGGGTTGAAATACTATCATCCAATAAAATTTGGAAAAGTTTAGGTTATGTTTTTATCCTTATCTCTTTGTTTTAACTCACATTAACCCTTTTTGACAATTATTGTGATAACGAAGTTTTTACTTTTTAGTGGTCAATTTAGTTACTATAAAAGAACAATTGGACCAAAAATGGACCATGGTTGATATTTTAAACCATATCCCAATCAATTTTCTAAATAATATATTTTTATCAATTTTAAATAATTTAATAAAATATTATTTATTATAAAATATTATTAATGTTAATTTTGGATCTTTTCATTTAATTTGACTTTAAAACACCAATATAAAGATGGAATTCGAATATAATCCTTTAAAACTTCCCTAATATGTTATCTTTATCTAAAAAATCATGGAACACAATAATTATTTCAAATTATATTACTTTTAATAATTTTAAAATCATTTATTTTATTTTTCTATTAATTGAATAAATATCATGTCAGTGTTGTATAAGAATTTAAAGTAATTATTTCTTAACTAAAAATTAAAAATAAATTACCATGATATAAAAAATAATTTATATTTCAAATTACTATTTATAACTAAACATTCCTTCTTTTCATTCCTATTTCAAATATTTAAAGATAATAAAATAAAGAGAATGACATTTTTTACTTTTCTTTACATAAAATATTTTAAAGGACAAAATCATAGAAAAATGGCAACAAAAGGTTATATATTTTAACTTTGAATGATTATGGGTGAAATACAACCATCCAAAAAAATAAGGAAAGTATTATACTTATTTTTTAGGTCTTATCGCATTATTTTTACCCTTAATTAACTCATTTTACCCCTACCATAGTGATAATTATTTACTATGGTAACTATTTATATTGACCCAAAATAAAAAAAGGAATATTTAATAATTTTTGACCTCATGTGTAATGGTTTGTTTCCTCTCGGTGTGTTACTTTGTGGGTTTTGGTTGTTGGGATTGTTTGGAGGAGGCTTAGAGGTAGTTTAGATAAGTTCAGTTGCTAAAGGAAGGAAGTAGGAGGATTATAAATCGTGTAACATGATTACATGATGTGAAACTCGATTTCACAGGTTGTCCTAGGAGTTTCACAGTGTGTAACATTTCAAGGTTAGAAAAATAAAATAAATCAGGAGGCAATGCATTGTTCAATGGAAGTGGACCTCAAGGAATTACACGACGTGAAAGGGGATTACACGTCGTGTAATACCCTGATGCAATAATTTTTTAAAACATTCCAGCTACTCGGGTTTTGAAAAAACCTACAGTTTTAGAACTCTTTCTCATCCTAGAAAACCCAATAGTCCCTTACTTGGAATTTTGGAGATCCCTTTGACATAGATCGATCAACGAGATTTTATCGTTGATTCGTAGCAATCCGTCTTTGATCTAAGGTATTCTATTCCTCTATTTCAATGATTTCCTTGGGTTGATCTCTCTTTCCCTCCTGCTCCTCTTATCATGCAACGGAGAAGACTCTTCCTCACCTCTATCATGTTCTTCTTCAGTTGTTGATTAGTGTGATGATGTCATTGCATCCCCAGTTGGATGAAGATCTCATAGGAGAGGAAATCAAAGGACTGTTGCGTGAACCATTTCCATGCAAAGAACGTTAACACCCCTTCGAGGTAGGGATTTTTTTTATTTCTCTTTGATTGTGCATCATGTGGGAGGGAGATAATTTTTCTTTCCTACAGATCATGGTTGTGCCATATTAATCAAAGATAAGAATTTGGTAAATGAAATTTAAATGGGTAGAGGGATTCGAATCACATGTTTTATAGCCTGATGTTATTGTGATGTTGTGAATTATATCGGCTAAACATCCAACTGAAAATCATGGTCGTTGTTGGCCCTTGTTTTCACACTAGAAAATTTTCATGTTTATTAGTTCCCAATGAACATTTGTATATGGAGATCTATGAGTCACATACACTTGGCTAATAAACAAATTCCCTAGGATTTTATAGATTTTTTGATAACCCCTGAATTAACAAGTGAAAATAAATAATGGGATGCCATTCTAAATCCTAAATTGTGTTATACTTTGGTATGTGGGGTGATGTGTTGTATGGGATAATTTTGGTTGTTTTTGTGTGGGACAGATGTGATATGAAGTGGTTTTGTTGTGACATGCATGGTTGCTTTGGTTTGTTTTGTGTTATGGTTTTTAAGCACATATATGTGTTGTGGGTTGGTTTGGGTAGTTTTGTGGATGAACTGCAGACGATACATCAACCTGACCATGTAATGGAATCTTAGGCTGAGAGATTGATTTATTGTAGAATGGATGAGAAGCGTTGAGTAGCAGGGATATGATCAGGTTGTGTGGTGGTGTGTTGCTGGGAGTAGTTGTGTGTGTGGATAGTTTTTGGAGGGATGAACTTGAAGAATTATGGTGATGGTTGGTATGGGTAATTTTCTAAGAGTTTCTCCATTTTTAGTTTTTGCTGTGTGGTTCCTTGTGTGTTTTTCTTGATAGTTGCCTAGATAGTTATGGAATAAATGAAAAAATGTTAAATTAATAATGTTTTTAATTAGGCTTGGTTTGTTTTGGTTAACAAAATGATTAAATTAATTGTTAAATAAATAATAGAATTGGTTAAATGAATTGGTTGGGTTCGTGGATTATTGTGTGGTGTTGTGAATTTAGAGGTATCAGTAAAGGTGACATGTGGTGACTTGGTCACTTGTTGAAAACCCATAGGTTGGGTTGAGTGTTTGGTATCATATATATATAGACACACATTTATATTTTCCTTGTGATTTCTATATGAAGCCTACCCTAGTTGAGAACTATGTGCTGAACACCCCCATCATCATGGGGGAGGGTTTATTTCCCAAACATCCCAATAATAGTATGGATGGATGGCCACCCGCTCTTCCCAACTCCCTCTTCCAAGTGGTGGTGGCCCAAGATTCTTTGGGAATGTTGTGGTTTTTGAGGCCCATGTGTGTATGAGCGAGTTTTACTTTCCCAGGTGTCTTCGGGATGAGATGTGTTGTGATTTCTCAGGTGTTTTCAGGATGACATGTGTGGTGATTTACTAGGTGTCATAGGGATGAGGTGTGGTTGTGGACCAGGTGTCTGCGGGTGGGATGTGGTGTGGTTGTGTCCCAGGTGATTGTAGGTAGGATGTGGTGTGGTTTGTGGCCTAGGTGTATTCTAGTGGGATGTGATATAGCTTAGGCCTCAAGTGACGGTACGAGATGTGGTTTGTACTAAGATAAAGGCTTCTGAGCCTCCATTGAAAAGTGTGAATACTGCTACTAATTTTGATAAGATCTTGGCTCTTTTTCTGATGTTATGAAAAGTCTAGTTACATTGAATACTTCTGATGCTTGGGTGCACATGATAAGTGCTCTGTGTATGGAAGGATCTCCAACTGCAGACTCTCAATGGGTTGATTCAGGTGCTTAGCCTATTGAACGTACTGTTACTCTTCCAAAGATTGGTAGGGATTCTTTTAAGGAGGGGTTTGATGCTGATCTTTTTTCATCTGAGAAGTAGGCATTTACTGCATCTACATGTGCTTTGGAAGCTAAGGATATATTCTCATCAAGGGACAAAAACATTACAGCTTTGGCAGCTTCTCTTCCTGCTCTACAGAATGGGGATACTGATTTTCTTATGGTGAGTGAAATTAGTGATATTCCTTGAAATAGTGTGGAGGCTCATAGAACAAGTGGTCCAAATGGAAATAAGGGACCTTCATCGAAGGTATTATTTGATAATGATGGTTTCCAATTGGTTCCCTTTAGGAAGTTTAGATCCAGCTCTTCTCATCTTGGACAGCCTTTGAGGGACATGAATTTGGTACCTTGCATGTTGCCTACTCAATCTGAGTCTCCACTAAGCTCATGAAAGTTGGTTTCTACTATCCTTCCTAATTACTCGTGTATCCCTACTATTAAAATTGCACAGGGATTGGAAACATCATGTAAGGAGTAGTTGGAAAGTGGGAAAAGTGTTGAGAAGCAGTTTTTTCCCTTGTAGATTGGGAATCTGATTGTTTCTCCCTATTTTAGCAGTGTTGAGAATGTGGAGTTGGGTCATCCACCCCATTTTAATGATTTAATAAAAAATACATAGGTTTCCTTTGGCAGAGCCTCTGATAAATAATGTGCTTCTTCATGGGAAAAGAATTCAAACATTGTAACCATGGTGGTCAAGGAATGAGAAAGGACCATTGTGGGCATCGATTAGGAAGTGACTAAATGGTACTGATCGCAACTTGAGGTAACCTTATCATCAATGCATTCAAAGGTCTTTGGATACAATGATTATATAGAAGTGCATGGGTTATTATCTATTAACTTTGAAGATGGACTTCTCTCTAATCTAGAAATGGATTTTCAAGATATATCTTGGAAATTCATGATATGCTCCACCATATAGGCTTCATCCAAATCATCATAAAATGAAGAATGTGTGGCCCCTCAAAGGGTCAAGTCATGGCGGCATGGTCGACACCCAAAGGGTAGTGGATGATCTCTAAGGAACTTGGGATCTATATGATATATTTATTACTTTCAATTGTGAGCGTGTTATGTTTTTCTAACTTGATCACTCCTCCCTTGTACTTTTTCATTTTATTAATAAGTTTTGAGGTTATGGATATGGATTTTCCAAATCCAGGGCTGAGTTGTTTTGGCAAAATGAGTACACTTTAAAAATATTAAAAAAATTGATAAGTTTTATTAATTAAATATAAATTATTAAAAAATATGGATGTATATTTAAGTAAAGATGAATACATATGGAAAATACTAAAACATAGTAAACAAATAAATATAAATAAATAATATAAAGTGATTAAATTCAAAATAAAAATAAAAAATATTAAAAATGAACAAATAATACTTAAATATAATATTATTATAAATAAATAAATAAAATTTACTGATTAAAAACATAATATATTAAATGTATCATGTTATAATGAAATTCTAAAATATACTAAAATTTGAATAAATTACATAAATATTAGTTGTATGTGTTTATATATATATAAGATTTCATTAATTGCATAAATATTTGTGTGTGTGTGTGTTGTATATAAAACTCCATTAATTGCGTATATGTGTGTGAAATCAATGTAACACACATTTGATATATGTTAAATTAAAAAAATCAAACAATATTAAAAATGAATAAGGCTTTAATATCTTTTTAATTATTACATTTTACTCATTTTTTATATATTTATATTTAATATATATTATTTATTACTATTTATAATTAATATATATATATATATATTAAACTTATTCATTTTTATTAATAATTATTTCATTGATATATTTTTTAATAATTTTGTAATTTATTCATTTTTAATTTTTTTTGTTCAATTATTACGATTTATTTATTTTTAATTTTTTTAATTTTTACAATTTATTCATTATATATATATATATACTTAATATATAATATTTATTAATATTTATAATCTATATATATGTATATTAAATTTATTTTTTTATCAATAATTGTTTAATTAATAAAATGTTTAATATTTCTCTTAATTTACTCAATTTTAATTTTTATTTGTTTAATTATTTCATTTTATTCATTTTATGTATCTATATATTTAATATATAATATTTATTAATATTTATAATTCATATATATGTATATTCATTTTATTCATTTTTATCAATAATTATTTAATTAATAAAATTGTTAATATTTTTTTTAATTTACGCATTTTTTATTTTTATTTTTTTGATTATTTCTTTTTATTCTAAACCATTATCAGTGAAAAAAATAAAACTCTAATAAATTTTACTCTTTACCAGTGCAAAAAATAAAGTGCTAATAAAGGGTACCTTTTATCATCACTACATAAAAGCGCTAATAGAGGTTACCCTTTATCAGCGCTAAAAAAATCACCGATAAAGAGTGCCTTTTATCACTACTTTTTTTTAGTACTGATAAACAACACCCTTTATCATCACTTTTTTAGCGTTAATAAAGGACACCTTTATCAATGCTTTTTTCTAGTGTTGATAAAGATCGGTGCTGTTAAAGGTTTGATTTGTAGTAGTGTGGAGGTTGCCAAATTATCTCAAAAGTGATAGGAGGAGGGATAAAGTTTCTAGGAATTCCAATGCGTTTTAGGATAATAAATTCATGTATGGAGTTATTGTAGTGTTTTCTCTGAATGGTGTTAGAATACTTTATGGAAGATATGAGATCTGACTATGAAGTCTGGAGGTTGAAGCTAGACTCAACATGAATGATAGCATTCCTAGACCTCCAAATGATGTGTATTAATTCAGCAAGGTATGGCGGTGATATTGGATCTCCCAAGAGGAGGAAGTATGCGTGCGGCGATGAAGCCTAGCCTTGTGCAACAGGGGTTGATGGTGAGCTTGGAACCCCCAATAAGAGTAAGGTTATAACAACCCTAGATTTTTATATATAGATATTACATCTTATTAGAAGAATATTCATTACAAAACATGATGATACATTCTAGGATCATAAAGGTTTAGTGTCTTTAAAAACTTGTATACATAAACAACTAGTTCATAAAAAAATCTGCATCATCTTCTACTTGGTTCTCCATAACTAGAACCCTTCTTAGACACATCATACCTAAAAATTTCCTTCATATCTTGGATAAAGGAAAACATAATTAAGGGTGATCTCAAATGCTCAATAAGGGAATAAACATGACAAGGAAGTAAAATGTGTGAGACAAAGGTATAACATGATATCATAAAATAGAAGGTTCATGACTAATCACATGGGAGCATAACATAAAAAACATAGTATTATAAGATCATGGAAAGATAGGAAAAGTGGAAGAAATATAAAACATAACATAATCATAAGTCAATGTTAGCTTCCAATAGAATATCACATGGTGGACAGATTCTTGTATTGGATTATATTTACATCCTAATCCCATACACAATATTTCATGAGACTAAAATATTACCCAATGAATTGGAGTTCTATCTGGGTGCACTCATTATAACAGTTCATGATTATTTGTGCCTAAAAAGGAAATTTATCATAATTCATAATCATAATAATTACCCATAGAAAGAAATGGATTACATAATCTTTCCTCATATCATAATCCAAAGAGATTTCATAATGAAGGAATTTGAGAAATGAACTTAAGGCGTGTATTACCACATCAAAGGAATGGAGAATTAACTAGGTATATATGTAAGATATGTAACATCCTGAGTCTGGAGCCCCTCCACTGGTGCCTCTTACCCGGTTCACCACATGACCTCAAGTGCGTTTCCCCAAACGCCAAAGGCTGCCGACTAGCAGCGAGGGCCTTAGTGAGTCGGTGGGGAAACTATGCCCTCATTCGATAAGTATATAGTGAAAATAACCAGACACAATAGCAGAAACAATCAATAACATACAAAAACTGAACTGAACAGTGGAAGCAATAGATAAAATAATAATGATGCAACATGGTACATATGTCTATGGAAAACAGCAAAAAACCAACGTGCTGAAGTAAAACTGAAAACAAAGTGCAAGGAAAACAAGGTAAACTCCTCATCATCGTGAGCCACAGCTCGGTCCCATGATCTCAAGTTCCAGTGCAATCAAGAAACTGAAGTGGAAAGGCGCTTGCCCATATCTATACCTATAGCAACAAAGTCTACTTGGGCCCAAAAGCATGGCCCAAACAGGGTGTGAGATACAATCCCAGTAGGAAATCACCCAAAGATTTGTTCCTAACAGTCAATTAATACATGGAAATAATAAAACAAGAAGTAGAAAACAGGAAGCAGAAGCAGCTACAATCCACAGTTCTAACAAACAAAGTACACAAGTAAACAACCAGCAAAAATAAGGAAAAAGGTAACCCTCTGGGTAGCTCTCACAGCCTCACCCCTATGGTTCAACCTATAAGTACTAGCAACCCTCTAGGAGGCACACACAATCTCACCCCTCTGGTTTAGCTATGAAATTAATAGACTCTATGAGGAAGCACTCACCGTCAATTCCCCCTATAGTCTCGTATCGTACTAAAGGATCTCTAGGGAAGAACTCAACATCTCATTCCCCCTATGGCCCGTGTCGAGGAACTACAGACTCTCTAGGGAATCACTCATCGTCAATTCCCCCTGTGGTCTCGCATCGTGTTAAAAGACACTTTGGATAAGCCCTTACTTCAATTCTCCCTATGGTCTGCTACACTAGGTACTCACAGTCCTATGTGAAAATAAACATTCTCAGCGCGTGTATATCGTCCAAATAAACCTACAAAACTAATTGGCTATCATTCTAAGGCTCAACATCAATAAATAAGCAACAGTTTAACTCTCCTACAACTAGGCATGGAAACTGGAAAATGCCAAAAGGTAAAACAAGCATGGCAAGGAAACATGAGAACAAAACACATTACTCTACTCACAAGCATAAAACTCTACTACAACAATCAAGCAAAGAAGGTAAACAACATGGGAAAAATAGGAAACCCACAATTCCCCACCCAAGGGAATTTGTGGAATTTGCACAAAATACTCATCGACTTTCAACAGAGAGGCACAAAACACCTACCTCGATCCTAGGAGATCGATATATGTGAACCATGACGATTGATTCCCCTTAGAACATCTTAGATCTGAGAAAACACACAAAACGCTCAACCCACGATAATTCGAAAATGAAGAGGAATCAGAAGACGAATCTCAAGAAGAAGGAAGATCTTACAGCTACGATTCCATCGCAATCGACCATGCTCAAACCGGAGAACGGACGAGGAGATGGGGGCTCATCGAAGATTCAGTTGTACGGGTTGCTCTCGGACGAACGGGACCTAGAAGGAGGTGTTTCGGTGCATCAGGCGTGGCCCCAGTTCATTTAGTGAAAAAAAAGAAAGTACCCGGTGTGTACTTTTAGAGTACATGAAATGTATTGGGTCTTTTCCATACTCTTCCAAAATTGGCCTCCACATCACCCCTACACACCGTGTGTGTGGCCTGAGCACGGCCAACACACGACTTCGAGCCGGAGAAGAGTACACGATGTGTACTCAGAAAGTATACGGCGTGTACTTTGAAAATTTCCAGAAAGTTCATTTTTCTTAAAAACTCCAAAAAAAGGGAAAACATACCTAAAACTAAAATTCTGGTTCTTACAAACCTCCCCCCTTAAAGAAATTCGTCCCCGAGTTTCCCTAACTTGTCATAGAAGAAGAAACCCCGAACAGCTCCGGCCACTACGATCGTAAATCGGCCTCCCTTTCCCAAGTATCGTCCTGTACTCGCCCGTGCTGTCATAGCACCTGTACTAGAGGAACAGACTGCCCGTGGAGAACCTCTATACTGCGATCAACAATCCGGATAGGATGATCCTCAAACGATGCATCCGCTTGAAGCTCAACCTCCTCAGGTTGAAATACATGAGACAAGTCTGAAAAGTAGCGTCGGAGATGAGAGACGTGGAAGACGTCGTGCATGGCCCGGTACCTCTGTGGTAGCTGCAACCGATAGGTGACTGACCCCACTCTCTCTAATACCTTAAACGGACCGACGTACTGTGGTGAAAGCTTACCCTGTATCTGAATCCTCTTATGTCCCAACCTCGGTGTGACACGCAGGAAAACCTGATCCCCGACCTCAAACTCCATAGGTCATCTCCACTGATCAACATAATACTTTTATCAAGACTGTGCTATAGCCATCCTCTTCTGAATAGTCTCTATCAGCTCTGAGGTCTCCTGAATGAGACGAGGTCCCAGCAAAGCTACCTCTCCTTCCTCCAGCTAGCACAAGGGTGATCAGGATGGCCTATTGTAAAAAGCCTCATATGGTGCCATCTGAATGGTCACCTGGAAACCGTTGTTGTAGGCGAACTCCACCAGAGGAATATGCTTCTCCCAAGAACCACCAAAGTCTAGGATGTAAGCACGAAGCATATCCTCAAGCACCTGGATCATGCGCTCGGACTGACCATCAGTCTGGGGATGGTATGTTGTACTTAAAAGTACCCGTGTACCCAAGGCCCTCTGAAGCCCTTGCCAGAACTGAGAAGTAAAGCGCGCATCCCTGTCTGAAATAATGGAGTTTGGAAATCCTTGCAGAAGAATGATCTCTTGGATGCAAAGTCGTCCCAGATCATTGACATTGAAGGTCTCCTTGATCGGCAAGAAGTGGGCAACCTTCGTGAGCCTGGTGATGAAGATCCCAATACATCTTGGTGATGCCAGGATGAACTGTCCAAATAGAGGAATGAAAATCCCACATCAGCTCCTCACATATGTCTGTCGGCACCCACATGTTCCCCTAGAAATGAAAGATCTTATCCTCGCCCATTGTCCATCCAGGAAGAGGGTCCTCTCCTGACACACTCTCCCGCAGGACTAAGCCTTATGAGTCTGATAGCTGCCTCATCCGTACTCGATCAAGAAGTGTAGAGGTAACAGCTACAGAAGAATGGAAAGTTTGTCCCTGTCTGTCGTGCACCTCTAGATGCATCTTAGAGAATAGAGCCATCAACTGCCTCTCACTGCTGGCCTCCTGAACCGCTTGAACCTGAGTTCTCCTGCTCAACACATCTGCCACTGCATTTCCCTTTCCTGGATTATAGGCAAGATCGAAGTCAAAAGACTGAAGATACTCGACCCAACTGCGCTGTCTCAGATTCAAATCATGCTGAGTGAAGATATACTTGAGACTCTTGGGGTCGGTGAAGACCACAAAGTTCTCTCCCAGTAGGTAGTGTCTCCAACAACGTAGGGCATGGAAAATAGCTACCAACTCCAGATCGTGCGTCGAGTAGTTTCTCTCATGTGGCCTCAACTACCGAGACCCATATGCAATGACTCCATCTCCCTGCATAAGCACAGATCCGAGCATGATACCTGAAGCATCACAGTAAACAATGTAGCTCTTACCTGGCTCAGGCAAGACTAGTATTAGTGCTAACGTCATCCTCCCTTCCATCTCCTGAAAGGCTGACTCACAAGAATCTGGCCATAAGAACTTCGACCCCTTCTTGGTCAGACCTGTTAAAGGTGTTGCTAGATGAGAAAAGTCATGAATGAAGAATCTGTAGTATCCAGCCAGCCCTAGGAATCTTCGTACCTCAAATACGTTCTTCGGATGCTCCCAGGAAACTACAACCCTCACTTTCTCTGGGTCCACAGATACTCCTGCCTCTAAGATGACATGATCCAAAAGTGAATCTGATCCATCCAGAAGTGGCACTTCGAGAGTTTAGCATAAAGCCGATGCTCTCTCAGTGTACTCAGAACGATCTCAAGATGTGTGGCATGATCATGTAGAGTGTGAGAGTACACCAAGATATCGTCCATGAAGACCACGACGAAGGAGTATAAATAAGGATGGAACACTTGGTTCATCAGTGCCATGAAAACTGCTGGTGCATTCGTGAGACCGAACGACATGACTATATACTCGTATAGACCATACCTGCTCCTGAAGGCCGTCAGAGGTATATCTGATGGTCTAACGCGCAACTGATGACAACCGGACCTCAAATCGATCTTCGAGAACACCCGGGATCCTTGAAGCTAATCGAAGAGGTCATCGATTCTCACCAAGGGATATCGGTTCTTGACCGTCAACTGGTTCAGCTTCCGATAGTCCACACAAAGCCGAAGGGTACTGTCTGCCTTCTTCGCAAACAGGACAGGCGAACCCCAAGTAGAAGTACTGGGTCGGATGAAACCCTTAGCCTGCAACTCCTCCAACTACTTCTTGTGCTTCTGCAACTCATGTGTATCCATCCTATAAAGAGGAATAGACACCGGTGCTACTCCTGGAACGAGCTCAATAGAGAAGTCTACCTCACGTTCCGGAGGAAAACCTGAAAATTCCTCTAGAAAGACATCTCTGAAACGATCCAACACTAGAGGAAAGTCCAACTGTGAAGTCCCCTGGTCATCCAGATAAAGACTAGAAATCTGGGCCATCACCCTTCCTAGCCCATGATGCTCGAGTCCTACTCGACTCGCCCGAACGCCCCATTCGCCTCTATGAAGGAAAGACTCACCCTCTGGTGAAAAGAAACTCAATCTGCGGCGATAGCAGTCGACAACTGCCTGGAAGGGAACCAAACAGTCTATCCCGAGGATGAAATCATAGCCTGTCATCTCTATGATATAGAGGTCCCATAAGAAACGATACCCTGAAACCTCGAGAGGGCACTCTCTACACTGGCGTACACTAGATGTCCTCGTCCCCAAAGGTGTGTCTAGTGTCAACGAGTCAGTAGAAGAAAAGATGTAGAGCCCAAGTCTCTCCACGATAGAGAGAGAGATAAAGCTATTCATAACAATAGTATCAAAAAGTGTTGAAGATAAAACTTGCTACTAAAATCGTACCTTGAACTGTAGAAGGGTCGGAATCCTGCTCCTGATAAATCTACTCCACGGCGAAAGACTGACCTGCACCGTGGCCCTAGGAACCTCGATGACCACTCTGAGCTGATCCACCTTGTTGATGTTGAGGGAATGATGGCTGACCTCCATGGCCTCGACCTCCACCTCGACCCGGACGGCCGGAAGAACTCCAGTTCCCCGACTGGTGAGAAACCGGTGGTGCTGCTCCTGAACGTGGAGTCATGGAAGAACCCCGGTCACCAACTGCTGGTGAGAAAACCAGGAAGAAACGCTGAAGGTGTCCCATCTTGCCGCAAGATCATCACTCCATGGGGTCTCTCTGGCACTGCTGCCTCGTGTGCCCTGACCGACCACACTGGCGGCATACCACCTGGCTACCTGAAGATGCATGTCGCTTCCTCGGATCACCACGCGTAGACTCCCTACGACGCTTCTTGCTATTATCTGGAGGAACGCTAGCTCTGGAAGTAGAATCGACCTAGATCGAAGCTCCGGAGTCTCTCAGATTGTGCTTCGCAATTAGTGCCTGATTGACAATGGAAGTGATGGAAGTCAGCCAGAAGATGTTCACCTGCAAGCGGATCTACCGCCTGAGACCATCCTCGAACTTCCTTGCCAAGAACAACCCACTCCCATCCTGGAGGGGTGTGAAATGCTGCAACTCGGTGAAACGAGAGGAATAATCCATGACAGAAAGAGTAACCTCCTTTAAGCTCATGAACTTCTAGGCTCGGTCGGCCCTCAGGGTCTCCAGGTAGAAGTAGTCATAGAAAACGCACTAGAACTCCTCCCAAGCCGTAACCTGCTGATGACCCGCATGTGAGATCACATCCCACCACCTCTTGGCAGATTCTCATAGCATGTAGGTAGCAAGATTGACCCTCCTCTCTGGAGGCATCTCTAGATGCTCGAAGATAGTCAGCATGACTTCCAGCCATGACTCTGCAGCCTGTGGTCCTCCGTCTCCCAAGAACGTGGGAGGATGATGCTGTTGGAAAACCCACGTCAAATCTGCCATAGTCGAGGCAGGAGGCGGTGCTCCCTGAAAGGTCTGCATCATCCTTAGAAACCCTTCCCTGAACTACACATCAGTTCCTACAACTGGTATGATAGCCGGTGCCAAGGCTGGCCCGATTGAAGGATCGGCAGGAAGTCCCTAATCAGCCCTATCTGGCGTCTGATAACTGCATGACGACAGACGTACGACCGGAGGACGTCTCGGAGGCATAGCTCTGAAAGATCAAGAGTACACCTTAGATTAGGAAAACAAGGACAGAGAACACAAGAGTTCAAAACAGAAACAGGGGAAGGAAAACACACAAGTTTAAAAAACTTGACTACACAGCGTGTATAAAAACTACACGGCATGTCTTCTTAAGCCACTAACATGGGCGTGTGCTTTTTCCCTACAAGTCATGTAACACCTCAACTACACGGCATGTTGACCCCAACACATGGCGTGTAATTGAAAACTATTCCCCTACTTGAGTCTCTTACACGGCTGACCCACACAGTTTTTCTTAAACTAAGACTACACGACGTGTTCTCTGAGGACATAGCGTGTAGTGGACAAGGCTTCGGCGGCCCGTGTTGTTAAACACACGGTCGTCTACATGGATGAACCTTATATGGTGTGCTCTTAACAAACACAGTGTGTATAGGCGAAGGTGACACCGCTCCGTGTTGTTCGTGACATGGTCGAGTCCCTGAACAAGACTACACGGCATGTTCCGAATAGACACAGCGTGTGGAAAAGAAGGTAACGACGGACCGTGTTGTTCGTGACACGGCCAGGTACCTAGACAGGACCACATGGCGTGTTCCCCATCAACACGGCGTGTTCTAACTGAGCTTCCCCGACCCGTGTTGTTAGTGACATGGCCGGGTACACTTCTCATTACTACATGGCGTGTACCTACCATACATGGCGTGTTCCTAAAGTTACTTTCACGACACCGTGTTCTGCTCACAAGGACAGTGACACGGCCAGAAAACTACACAGTGTGTATCCAAAAAAGTACACACCGTGTATTCTGGGTTTTTCTGGGCAGTAGCTCAGAAACTGCATAGAATCCCAGAAACACTAAAAACAAGGCAAAGAGGTGCCAAATTCTGATCTGTGAGGGCCCATACTCCCCACGAATCAAAGCTTGGCATCTCCCACATTCGTATACAAGAGAAAACAGGACCATGATCCACCAATTTCCGATTAATGAGGGCCCATAACACCTCAAGAACCAAAATTTGGCGTTCATTTTTATTAAAGAACAAAACAAACTGTTTTATAACATAACAGCAGAGAATCTATCAAGCATCTATCACAACAGTATGCATAATCTACACAAATCCTATCACAACAGCATGAAATCGCTAATGCGCCCTAGATGGCATGGTAAGAATGCATGGCATGTGATTTCTACAAGTACCTATATGATTCATGAGACGAAATACCCTCATCTCATCGGGTTGGGACAGAAATAGAACTGCAATCATCAAGAAAATAACAAAACAAATTATGTGAATCACTCTAGGTGAAATCATATCAACTGGAAATATCAAAACCAGCAAACTATAATTAACGAGGTAGTATGGATTTTCCCTATACATGGGTTAGCTACTCCCAAGCACAGCTTAATACCAAGTACCAAATCCATCCTATCCCTGGATAAAGTCTCCAAATAGTAAAGCAGGAGAAAATAACTCCTCTGATACCACTTTGTAATGTCCCGAGTCCGGAGCCCCTCCACTAGTGCCTCGTACCCAGTTCGCCACATGACCTCAAGCGTGTTTCCCCAAACGCTAGAGGCTGCCGACTAGTAGCGAGAGACTTGGTGAGTCAGTGGGGAAACTATGCCCTCATTCGGTAAGTATACAGTGGAAAAAAAACCAGAAAAAATAGAAGAAACAATAAATAACATACAACAATTGAACTGAACAACGGAAGCAATAGATAAAATAATAATGATGCAACATGGTAAATATGTCTATGGAAAGCAGCAAACAACAAACGTGCTGAAGTACAACTGAAAACAAAGTGAAATGAAAACAAACTAAACTCCTCAGCATCGCGAGCCACGGCTCGGTCCCATGCTCTCCATCTCTAGTGCAATCAAGAACCTGAAGTGGAAGGGCGCTTGCCCTTATCTACACTTGCAGCAAAAAAGTCTTCTTGGGCCCAAAAGCATGGCCCAAATAGGGTGTGAGATATAATCCTAGTAGGCAATCACCCAAAGATTTGTGCCTAACAGTCAATGAATACATGGCAGTAATAAAACAAGAAGTAGTAAACATGAAGCACAAGCAGCTACAATCCACAGTTCTAACAAACAAAGTACACAAGTAAACAGCCAGAAACAGCAATGAAAAAGGTAACCCTCTGGGTAGCTCTCACAGCCTAACCCCTATGGTTCAACCTATAAGTACTATCAACCCTCTATAAGGCACATAGAGTATCACCCATCTGGTTTAGCTATGAAATTAATAGACTCTCTGATGAAGCACTCACCGTCAATTCCCCCCTATAGTCTCGTATCGTACTAATGGCTCTCTGGGGAAGCACTCAATGTCTCATTCCCCCTGTGGCCTGCGTCGAGGAACTACAAACTCTCTGGGGAAGCACTCATCTTCAATTCCCCCTGTGGTCTCACATCGTGTTAAAAGACACTCTGGATAAGCCTTTGCGTCAATTCTCCATATAGTCTTCTACACTAGGTACTCACAGTCCTGTGTGAAAATAAACATTCTCAACATGCATACATCGTCCAAATAAACCTCCAGAACTACTTTTCTATCATTCTAAGGATCAACAGCAATAAATAAGCATCAGTTCCACTATCCTACAACTAGGCATGGAAACTGGAAAATTCCAAAAGGTAAAACAATCATGGCAAGGCAACCTGAGCACAAAATACATTACTCTAATCACAAGCATAAACCTCTACTACAACAATCAAGAAAATCAGGTAAACATAAGGGGCAAAACAGGAAACCCACAATTCCTCGCCCAAGGGAATTTGTGGAATTTGCACAAAATACTCATCGACTTTCAACAGAAAGGCACAAACCACCTACCTCAATCCTAGGAGATCAATATATGTGAACCACGATGATTGATTCCCCTTAGAACGTCGTAGATCTGATAAAATGCACAAAATGCTCAACCCACGATAACCCAAAAATGAAGAGGAATCAGAAGACGAAGCTCAAGAAGAAGGAAGATATTACCACTGCGATTCCAACACAATCGATCGTGCTTTAATCGGAGAACGGATGAGGAGACGGGGGCTCATCGAAGATTCGGCCGTACGGGTCGCTCTCGGATGAATGTGACCTAGAAGGAGGTGTTTCTGTGCATCAGGCGCAACCCTGGTTCATTTAGTAAAAAAAAAGAAAGTACATGGTGTGTACTTTTAGAGTACATGGCGTGTACTGGGTTTTTTCTGTACTCTGCCAAAATCAGCCTCCACGCCACCCCTACACACTGTGTGTGTGGCCCGGGCACGACCAACACATGGCTTCGAGCCAGAGAAGAGTACATGGCATGTACTTAGAAAGTACATGGTATGTACTTCGAAAATTTCCAGAAAGTTCATTTTTCTTGAAAACTCCAGAAAAAGGAAAAACATACCTCAAACAAAAATCCAGGTTCTTACAAGATACATATATAAAAAATTTAAAATCAATCCATAACATCAAAGGTTGTTGTTACTAATGAATATAAATACTATAAAAGGATTAAAAAATCTTGAGGAAAATACACTTTCCATTTGGAAATTACTTCATTGAAATATAAAAATTTACAAAATATTATGGAAAACATTTTCTTTGAAAATAACTTTAGAAACATATAAAGGAATATTCAAGTCATTGATTTAATGGCCCTACCTCTCCGGTCCATTACTTTGTAAAATTTTATGTGGTTGAACACGATGCGTGTTATAATAATAATTTTTTATAATAATAATTGATAATGGTGGCGTGAAAATTTTTGGTGTTAATTAGATTAAATTCTTTTAATTTAATAATTATGAAATAAAAGAAATAAAATTGAATGTATTTAATTCAATAAGGAGAGGTGCATGGTTTCTTTTTGATTTTAATAAATAATAAATTATCTATGTAATGGACATATAATGGGTGGCTGATTAGAGTTGACGTAATGGTGGTCAGACATGGTCAACGCGAAGAACGTCAATAATAATAATAATAATAATTATTAATCGGTGATGAGTTAATAAATTTTAGGTGGGGATTTTTTATTATTATTATACTAAATAATTATAATAATAATGTTGGCTTAAATTCTGAAAGATCTGTCAGTAAAGATTTAATGAGATTTAAACTTTCAATTCAATGCGATGAGATTTGAGATATGAGGATAGATGAGAGATGTTATTATTTATGATAATTGTATTAAATAATACTAATAATGGTGACACAAATATGTGTGTGATTGTTAAATGAAATTAAATGGGTTTAATTTTGATTTGGAGTTGTGGTACTATTGGTATTTTAATAATAATAATATTTTCTTATTATATTTATAATTAATTCATAATAATAATAACGTTTGGAAAAAAAATGCACCACTAACAAAATTATGTGGTTTTAATTTTGGTTAGTAAATTAAATGATTTGAATTTAATTGAATGGTATGGTTTTAATTTAATATGAGAATAACCATGGTAAACTAATTTAATGGTATTAAATTAGTAAATTAATTATGGGTGTTATTATTATTAATTTCATTAATAAATACCGTTGAAGTGAGAATAGATTTTTGGGTCGTTCCACATGGAGTAAAAGAAATGGGAGGTGCCACTTTTGGTGGTGGGAGAGAATTGTGAAAGAAAAAGTTAGATTGGAGAGAGAAACATGTTGAAAGGAAATAAAATTTATATAAAAATGAATATAAGAGAGTGGCGCCATGTGTAACCCCCCTAAATAAATGGGATCCCATTATGAGTGAATCTAAAAGGATATTGGAGAGAGAATGTGAGAATTTAAGGAATTAAATTAATTAAATAATATAATAATTTAATTATTAATTTTGTTGGGAAAACCATGTTTTGTCCATAACTTCTTCGTGCGACATCGGTTTTATGAACCATCAGCGAAAACGTGACCCTGACTCGAGATGGAAATTATGAGTCCAATATTGGATGTATTTTTTCGGGTTTCTGGATCAGGTACCCAAAACGCTCATGAATTAATAGATTTAATATTATTATTAAGTCTTCGACCCGCCATAACTCTCACGTGCAACGTCCGATTGACTTCTCGTCCATGGAGATGTGATCCTGTCATTAATACGGTCGATTCAAGTCTAAGGTTGGATATTAAATTATGGTTCATGGCTCGGGTCCATGAGGCACCCAATAATAATAATATCATTATTATTATGGGATCTTGTATCCAATATATCTCCCTCATACGGTGTTGGAACAGCGAACCATCTGTGACGTTGCAACCCTGAAATTATGGCGGTCATTTTAAGACCAATGATGAATACCTTTTTATGACTCATGTCTCAGGTCAATAAAACACCTATTATTAATTGAAGTTATTATTATCATTAAATGCATGGAAACCGTGTGACGTGTCGTGTGTTGACCTATCAAACAGCATAGTAGTTGTACGGTCATGTCGTGTATTCATTAATACACGATGCATACCATTTTAACTTTACATTTCTTTTATAAGAGAGGGTCACTTGTTATTTACAGACCCCTCTTCTCCTCCACACGGAGATGCTCTCGGATGACCCAGAAGCCTAAATCCTATCTTCTTCATCCGGACCCCGATCATCGATCTGTCGGTGGCTGCAGGATCATGTCGACGAGGCGAACATCATGCACCTTGTTTCGTTCCCTCTTCTTCGACTTCCTATCCACGGTTTCCAACCAAGGAGACTACTGATAATTGACGGGAACGATGGTCTTTGATGAACGACTCTAAAAATTTGTTCTGGGAGAATCCTTGTGATCGTGGTGGTCGTGTTCGTAGAAGGACATCAGAACCTGTTGAGGTAGGGATCTTACCTTCGTCTCTCTAGATTGTGCATCATGCGGGGTGGGTGTCCTCTTGTTTACATTAAACACATTTGAGCCAGTTTAATAAATATAATAACTATCTTATATAATGGGTATGGGATGTTTGTGAATACAGTTACATTATTTATATCTTGTGATACTATGTTTTAAATTTAATGAGCTTCTTCCTACTAAAAATCATGGTCGTTGGGGGCCTTTGCTTATGAAATTAAATGTTTCCCTCTCCTTCTAGATTTTCTTATGGATGAAAATTTTATTGAATGTGGAAATTGCTTAATCACATAAAGTTCGCTGATTAAATACCTGGAACCCTTCTGTGATCACCCCGGTTGAACAAACTAAAATAATAAACATGTGGGTGCTGGTTAGGGTTTATTTATGTGAAGGGGTGTTTTTCGGGTGAGCAGCGGGGCTGCGGTTGGCTTGGTTGTGGGTTGGTGTGAATGCTATGTTGGTGATGGGTAGTGGGGCTGTGATAAATGGTATCTAAGGGATGATGATGTACGGGTTTCGGTGTGATTGTGGTTATGGTGGTTGGTAGCGGGGCTGCAGGGATGGGTTTGAATGTGAACGAACTATGGGTTGTGAATATAAATAAAAGTGGAAGAGTTAATTAATAGTGGGGAATGGTAATGGAACAGGAATAATGATCAATGAGGTTGGTTGGTTAATAATAAGGGACTTGTTTGTGTTGCTTGTGTTTTCCTAACTTGATTTGTGGATGGCAGGGATATGTTTTATGAACACTTGATCCAATTTGGTTGTTGATAGTTTCTCGGTAGTTAAGAAACTGATAACTAAAGTTTTTGAGACATGAAAACATTAAATGGGGTTTTGGGATTGATTATTGTGTGAATACTCTCGAAGTAGCAGTTCCAAGGCACGTGCTCAGATATTTTTGTAGAATCATTAGGATGGGCTGAGTGGTTGTTATACTTATATAAATCTGTACGTTTTATGTTTCTTTACGCACCCCACCCATGTTGAGCACTACATGACGAACACCTGTGGGATGGGGGGTGAGATTCTCAAACATCCAAAGGATGGCTGGTTATTGTTCTTCCTTTTGCTCCCACTTCCAGGTTCTATAGCCCAAGTTCCTTCGGGCAGGTTACAACAGATGTTTCCCAAGAATCTTCGGGATGAGGTGTGATATGTTCCCAGGTGTCTTCGGGAAGAGATGTGGTTATGGCCGAGGATTGTGTGCCGGAGGGATGTCATTTGAGATGGCCGAGGATTGTGTGCAGGCGGGTTATTATGATCTTTTTATGACTAGGTTGAGGCACTAGCTCGAGCTTCAAATGGCCAAGTTGCGACACTAGCTCAGGAAGAGGGTGAAGCATCAGAGCGTTAGGCATGTGGGCTTGAGCATTATCCAGTGGGAAGTTGGTGTGGGGTACCCATACTTTGATAACATTACTACTATACTCTATTGACGTGTGTTACTTGGTGAGTGTGACTCGTGAGGCTGGGTGGATAGATTCCTTGCTAGGATTTGGTTCTTCTATTTTCTCACGGGGCATTAGGATGTCTCCCCACTTGTGCACGAGAGATTTAGGTTTCCCTACTGAGTATACTTGTATGATCACCCTACATTTGATTTCAGGTTTTCAAGAGGACTACAGGGACTGTGCGGGACCTTACTAGTCAGGCAGGGGGAGTTGCTGTTGTTTTCTGTTGTTGTTTACCTTTACTTTTTGGTACAATACTTTTGAGCTTTTATGTACTTTTACTTTTGTTTCACTATTGTATAAAGCATGCATATGGGATTGGTATTGGGATATTTCTATACTTGTTCCTCTTCTTCTTCTTGGTGTTTGACTCATCCTATTTCTCGATCTTAAATTAATAAAAAGGGTAATGCCTCCAATATATGTGAAAAACTCATACCCTTGGTGCTAGTCGCCACTCCGGGGCCTACTGGAGGCGGGACTCGGGGATCATCATCTCCCTTCCACCATTTCCAGCTCGGGAGGGGCATCTTTGGTGGGAGGGGGTCGTGACAGAATGGTATCAGAGCTGATGGTTGAGAGATAGGATGAATTCTGGAGTTAGGCATAGTGAGGATTTCATGGTATGGTAGGGAAACAGTGTTGGCTGATCTTGTTTCATGACCTAGGCCAGGGAAGACTGGCTAGGACACGGGATTTTAGGCCCCCCGTGATCCGATGCAAGGACTCTGAGCTTACCGAACGACCAAGTAAGACTACATTGATTGCAGGGTAGAGACCCTAGGAAAGGTACATGCATTATCATGATTTGTGTTTTACTTGATTTGGGTGTTCTGAGAAAGAAATCAAAATAAAATGATAAAATGAATTCTTGAGAAAATTTCCTTGCTACTTAGGCTTAGGAATTCTTTGTTTACCGTACAACTATGGCACCTGGACGTCAACAGAGAGGCAGAGAAGTGGGATGCGGATAGTTGCACACAATAGAAGCGACAACCCTAGAAAGGCCATAGATTGAGAGAGATGTTTTCAGTTTTACTTAAATTCCCTCGTTAATGTTTTGTTTAAATTCAAGAGCATCGCACTCCATTGTTGAAACTCATTCTCGCCCATGCTTGGGCCTGGACCTTGTTTTTAATGAGTCTTTAATGCTATGTTTTTTCCCTCTTTCCTTTAAATGTGTGTGAAGAGTCCTATAATGTGGGGAGAAGAGGACCTAATCCCTAATCGAGACGCATTAATGTGGATGCGATTAAACCCGTGCAGGCGAGTCAGTGCCGCCTAAAGCGGATAATATCTTGACACGGGGGAAGTAATTCCCTGACTCATATAATTAGGATAGTGGTTGGATTCCTCTTATGATGAGAGCCCTGAGAGGTATCTTGCAGGGTGGTTATTCGGAGCTTTCTCCTTTTTATGGTATGGTTTTTAATTCTCGAGGACGAGAATGTTTTGAGAGGTATCTAATGTAATGGTCTGGACCTCTCCGGTCCATTACTTTGTAAAATTTGATGTGGTTGAACACGAAGCGTGTTATAATAATAATTTTTTATAATAATAATTGATAATGGTGGCGTGAAAATTTTTGGTGTTAATTAGATTAAATTATTTTAATTTAATCATTATGAAATAAAAGAAATAAAATTGAATATATTTAATTCAATAAGGGGAGGTGCATGGTTTCTTTTTTATTTTAATAAATAATAAATTATCTGTGTAATGGAAATATAATGGGAGGCTGCTCAGAGTTGATGTAATGGTGGTCGGACATGGTCAATGTGGTGAACGTCAATAATAATAATTATTATTATTAATAATCGGTGACGAGTTAATAAATTTTAATTTGGGATTTGTTATTATTATTATACTAAATAATTATAATAATAATGTTGGCTTAAATTCTGAAAGATCCGTCAATAAAGATTTAATGAGATTTAAACATTGAATTCAATGTAATGAGATTTGAGATATGAGGATAGATGAGATATGTTATTATTTATGATAATTGTATTAAATAATAATGATAATGGTGACACAAATATGTGTGTGATTGGTAAATGAGATTAAATGGGTTTAATTTTGATTTGGAGTTGTGCTATTATTATTATTTTAATAATAATAATATTTTCTTATTATAATCATAATTAATTCATAATACTAATAACGTTTGTAAAAAAATGTACCACTAAAAAAATTAAATGGTTTTAATTTTGGTTAGTAAATTAAATGATTTGAATTTAATTAAATGGTATGGTTTTAATTTAATATGAGAATAACCATGGTAAACTAATTTAATGGGATTAAATTAGTACATTAATTATGGGTGTTTTTATTATTAATTTTATTAATAAATACCATTGAAGTGGGAATGTAGTTTTGGGGCGTTCCGCATGGAGTAAAAGAAATGGGAGGCGCCACTTTTGGTGGTGGGAGAGAATCATGAAAGAAATAGTTAGATTGGAGAGAGAAACATGTTGAAAGAAAATAAAATTTATAGAAAAATGAATATAAGAGAGAGGCCCCATGTTTAACCCCCCAAAACAAATAGGATGCCATTGTGTGTGAATCTCAATGGATATTGGAGAGAGAATGTGAGAATGTAAGGAATTAAATTAATTAAATAATATAATAATGTAATTATTAATTTTGTTGGGAAAACCATGTTTAGTCCATAACTTCTTCGTGCGAGATCGGTTTTACGAACCTTCAGTGAAAATGCAACCCTGACTTCGAGGTCGAAATTATGAGTCCAATATTGGATGTATTTTTTCGGGTTTTCGGATCGGGTACCTGAAACACTCGTGAATTAATAGATTTAATATTATTATTAAGTCTTCAACCCGCCATAACTCTCGCATGTGATGTCCGATTGACTTCTCGTCTGTGGCGATGTGATCCTGTCATTAATAAGATCAATTCAATTTTAAGGTTGGATATTAAATTACGGTTCGTGGCTTGGGTCCATGAGACACCCAATAATAATAATATCATTTTTATTACGGGATCTTGTATCCAACGTATCTCCCTCATACGGTGTTGGAACGGCGAACCGTCTATGACGTTGCAAACCTAAAATTATGACGGTCATTTTAAGACCAATGATGAATACCTTTTTATGAATCACATCTCAGGTGAATAAAACACCTATAATTAATTGAAGTTATTATTATCATTAAACGCATGGAAACTGTGTGATGTGTCGTCTGTTGACCTGTCAAACAGCGTAATAGTTGTACGGTCACGTCGCGTATTCATTAATACACGATGAATACCATTTTACCTTTTTGTTTCCTATATAAGAGAGGGTCACTTGTTATTTACTAACCGCTCTTCTTCTTCGCATGACGATGCTCCCAGATGACCCAGAAGCCTACATCCTATCTTCTACATTTAGACCCTGATCGTCAATCTGTCGGTGGCTGTGGGATTGTGTCGATGAGGCGAACATCATGCACCCTTTTTCGTTCCCTCTTCTTCGACTTCCTCTCCACAGTTTTCAACCGAGGAGACTGTTGATAATTGACAAAAATGACGGTCTTTGACAAACGACTCTAAAAAGTAATTCTGGGAGAATCCTTGTGATTGTGGTGGTCATGTTCATAGAAGGACATTGGAACCTGTTGAGGTAGGGATCTTACCTTCGTCTCTCAAGATTGTGTATCATGAGGGGTGGGTGTATTCTTGTTTACGTTAAACACATTTGAAACGGTTTAAAACTGTGGATTTTCTTATGGATGAAAATTTTATTGAATGTGGAAATTTGTTAATCACATAAAGTTGGATGATTAAATACCTGTAACCCTTGTGTAATCACCCCGGTTGAACAAACTGAAATAATAAACATGTGGGTGCTGGTTAGGGTTTATTTATGTGAAGGGGTGTTTTTCGGGTGAGCAGCAGGGCTGTGGTTGGCTTGGTTGTGGGTTGGTGTGAATGCTATGATGGTGATGGATAGAAGGGCTGTGATAAATGGTATCAAAGGGATGATGATGTACGGGTTTCGGTGTGATTGTGGTTATGGTGGTTGGTAGCAGGGCTGCAGGGATGGGTTTGAATGTGAACGAACTATGGGTTGTGAATATAAATAAAAGTGGAATAGTTAATGAATGGTGGGGCATGGTAATGTAATGGTAATAATAATCAATGGGGTTGGTTGGTTAATAAGAAGGGAATTGTTTGTGTTTCTTGTGTTTTCCTAACTTTATTTGTGGATGGAGGGGATATGTTTTATGAACGCTTGATCCAGTTTGGTTGTTGATAGTTGCCTGGTAGTTAAGAAACTGATAACTAAAGATATTGAAACATGAAAACATTAAATGGGGTTTTGGGATTGATTATTATGTGCATACTCTCGAAGTAGCAGTGCCAAGTCACGTGCTCAGATCTTTGTGTAAAATCCTTAGGATGGGCTGAGTGGTTGTTATACTTATATAAATATGTACGGTTTATGTTTCTTTACGCACCTCACCCATGTTGAACACTACGTGCCAAACACCCATGTGATGGGGGGGTGAGATTCTCAAATATCCAAAGGATGGATGGTTACTGTTCTTCCCTGTGCTCCCGCTTCTAGGTTCTATAGCCCAAGTTCCTTCGGGCAGGTTATGACAGATGTTTCCCAAGAATCTTCAGGATGAGATGTGATATGTTCCCAGGTGTCTTTGGGATGAGATGTGGTTATGGCCGAGGATTGTGTTCCGGAAGGATGTGATTTGAGATGGCTGAGTATTGTGTGTCGGCGGGTTACTATGAGCATCGTATGTCCAGGTTGCGGCATTACCTCGAGCATCGTATGGCTAAGTTGCAGCACTAGCTCAGGAAGAGGGGGAAGCATAAGAGCGTTAAGAATGAGGGCTTGAGTAGTATCCAGTGGGAAGGTGGTGCGGGGTACCCATACTTTGATAAAATTACTACTATACTCTTTTGACTTGGGTTACTTGGTGAGTGTGACTGGTGAGGCTGGGTGGATAGATTCCTTGCTAGGCTTTGGTTCTTCGGTTTTTTCACGGGGCATTAGGTTGTCTCCCCACTTGTGCACGAGAACTTTAGGTTTTCCTACTAAGTATAATTGTATGCTCACCCTATGTTTGATTTCAGGTTTTCAGGAGGACTACAGGGACTATACGGGACCTTACTAGTCAGGTAGGGGGAGTTATTGATGTTTGTTGTTGTTGTTTTCCTTTACTTTTTGGTACAATACTTTTGAGCTTTTCTGTACTTGTAATTTTGTTTCACTATTGTATAAAGCATGCATATGGGATTGGTTTTGGGATATTTCTATACTTGTTACTTTTCTTCTTCTTGGTTTTTGACTCATCCTATTTCCCGATCTTAAATTAATAAAAAGGTTAATGCCTCCCATATATGTGAAAACTCATACACTTGGTGCTAGTCGCCACTCCGGGGCCTACTGGAGGCGGGACTTGGGGGTCATCATCTCCCTTCCACCATTTCCAGCTCAGGAGGGGCATCTTTTGTGGGAGGGTTTTGTGAAAATTGACCAAACCAAATGGTGGTAAATTCTATTCATACCATATATGTTAAAACAAATATTTCTTCCTCATTTTAGGTAAAAAGTCAAAAGTGCCTCGTTCAGGAAATAAAAAGAACATTCCTTTTAAACCATTTTATAAAAATTAAAACATGGGTAAAAATTACATTAAATAATCATATTATAATAGTGAAAATATTCTTGAAAACATCTTTATAAGACCTGGACATTGAAGAAAAAGGATTTTCGGCCGAAGAGAGAAAATGAGGTTGATTTTCCTTAAAAACATTTTTTCGGTCTCTTGAGTATTTAAAGTGAGTAAAATGAAATGAAAGCATAAAATATACCAAAATAACCAAAGGAGATGAAAATTAAAAGTATTTATTATATAAGGATCATATAATTTTCTCAATGTAAATTTCAATCATAAACAATCCCAATTAAAATAGGATTGAAACATAAATCTCTTACCATTTTGGTAACTTTTGAATCATAAGCCCGAGGAAAGAATGAAAAATATGTGGATATATATCTATCATATTTATCATTATAATAATCATAAAATAAATTCATGGGTATCATAAGAACCACATAAAAAACAAGTGGTGAATATGACATGTGTCTCACAAAAGTAAAAGTGAGACAAAAATCTCTTACCTCGAGTTCAAACTTGCTATGTATATCCTTTAACGCCATTATAATAAACATATATCAATTATTTTATTTCTTAATAACCTTTTTAAGTATTAATATCTTATATTTAAATCATTTATTTCATTTATTTTAAAATACATGTTTAGATCCTTAATTAGTTAAGTCTATATCGGGTGTTTTGAGGACGTTCGGTTCATAATTTTAAAACGGCTATGGTATGTTGACCATGGTCAACGGGTTCATCATTCCATAATATCTAGAATTATAATCATGAAATAATTATAATTATATTATACATCCACTATAATTTTATAACCAATCATGAAATATGATTATGAAAAATGAACCATGTTATAATCATGGAGACGATAGGTCATACGTACGCATGAGTAACATTTCCATTTTTCAACAATCATTATGGAAAGAAGGTATGCATTATTTTATATTTCTATAATGATAATTATCTCATAAATTTTATCTATTTTTAAATACACTTATATATACCATTCATGTGGTGCAGTAATGAAAATCGAATCACATCGCTTCGTGGAGGTGGTAATCCACATGTATGCATGAATGACGTAATCATTTTTCTACGAATGGAAAGGAAAGAAAATATATGATATATTAATTTTAAATAATTATAAATATATCATTAATATCACATATATACATTAAATCTATCATCATAAACAGTCGTGATAGGTGGTGATGGAAAGCGAATTACATCAGTTCATGAGGCGGTAATTCATCGTACACACAAATGATGATTTCATTCCCCATTTGACGGAAGTGGATATGGATGTAGGTTATGGCAATAAAATAATAAAATCTTAATATATAGAAGATATTATTTTTATTATATCATCATGGTTGAATAATATTTTTAGGTGGTGGAAGAAGAAATAAAATCAAAACGTTCGGTTAAAGATTGTACCTCTTCTTCAGATAACTTCTTTTTATTTACACCTTAAACCATATAAGGTTGGTATTCTACCAAAACTAAGGCATATAGAACATGGTTAGGGATTTTAGGAAGATATTTTTCAGTTATAATTTGAACTAAAATGATTTTGAAGTGTGAAGAAAAGAGGAGAGTGATTTCCCTTTTATAAGAGTGGGGAGGGACATTCTTGGAATTTCCCAAGGTAGTAAATTAATATAAATTACTTTTCTCATCTAAAAGGATTAAAAAAGATATAATTTGAATATAGTTGAATTATGGGTTGAAATACTATCATCCAATAAAATTTGGACATGTTTAGGTTATGTTTTTATCCTTATCTCTTTGTTTTAACTCACTTTAACCCTTTTGGACAATTATTGTGATAACGAATTTTTTACTTTTTAGTAGTCAATTTAGTTATTATAAAAGAAAAATTGGCCCAAATGTCACGACCCGCCCTCGGGGCCCGTGTCGTGACTACCCCAAGCCCGCCTTCCATAGGCCAGGGGCTGGCGATTAGCACCAAGGCGTAAAATCCCAGTAAAAAGGGAAGGCATTGCCTTAATAAAGTAAACAAGCACCTCAGAGTAACAAGCGGAAGTAAAGCAGTACACAAAACTAGAACAACTGTGCTGAAGTAAAGGGGCCGGAAATACAAGCCCAACTGTAAAGTAAAGTACAAATCGAAAGGGAAAAACAGCAACTGAAAGTACAAGCGGCTCCTGGACGTCCTCCTCGATTCCTACCTGAAGGGTAGGTACTGATGGCTCAGCTCCTGGATCGTCCACCACGGATCCTACCTGAAGGGTAGGTACAGATAGCTCCACAACTCCTCGGTCCAACTGTCCGCTCCGAGCATGACCTGCTCAGTGGTCCTCCTCCGGGTACCGACCTACTCCGAAACCTCAACCGCAGTCAGCGCTGTCCGTCGTCTGCAACCAACACAACGAAGTGCGGGCAAAGCCCGTGCAGGGGTGAGTATAAGCTACTCAGTAGGGACCCCGAGACCCCTGAAGGTCTCTCAAATCCACAAAGGATAAACCACGAAGAAAAGTAACAATCACGAAGTAACATCCAGTATTGATTAGGTATATGCCCATACATATACCTATGTCACCAATTTCCGTTCGGCTCCAACACCGAGCCCAAGAACAACCCAATCCACAAGAAGAGTAAATAGTAAATCCACACAGGATAACAGTACAAGTTCACACAGTTTATAACAAGTTTATGAAATCAACGGATAACCATTACCCAGGTATATGCCCATACATATACCTAAGTTATCAAGCGACCCATCTCAATCATGAGGAAACACAAAGATCATTGACTCAGCTCAAACCAGGATTTTCATTATCGAAACCGAATCTGCTGAAGAGCTCCGTCTCTAGAGTGTACAGTGGTCCTGTCACGACTCCGAGGCCGCCGCTCACTAACCTAAGACTGCTGAAGTACTCCTCCTGTCGAGTACCGCGGGTCTGCTGCCAACTACCGGGCGCTCCGTCCGCTGAGGGTCTGCTGCCAAATACCGGGCGCTCACCCAAATAGCCTACTGAGGTACTCCTCCTGTCGAGTACCGCGGGTTTGCTCCCAACTACCAGGCGCTCCGTCCGCCGTGGGTCTGCCGCCAAATACCGGGCGCTCCGTCCACTGGGCTAGTCGACTCACTCCAAGTCGAGTCGGTCAAGCAGTCGTCAGGTCTCAGCCGGCTACACGGTCTCCGTACTCCGCACGCACGTCTCCACCGTCGCGGGTCTGTCGCTACAACCAAGCGCACACACTCCGTAGAATATCGCGGGTCCGCCGCTACAACCAAGCGCTCCACCGCCAAGGGTCTGCTGCTGCATCCAAACGCACCACCACTGTCAAGTACCACGGGTCCGCCGCTACTCCCAAGCGCTCCACCGCTCAAGGTAAAAAGAAGGTTCAGCTCACACAGGTTCGATAGCACTGTTCCACGTAGGATCGCTGAGTGATGTAGTCGTCGTCGTCGAATCCACACAGGATCTCTGTACTGTCGTCGTCGAAGTCACAGTAGCAGTCGTAGCAGTAGAATAGTCGCAGCCAGCACTAGGGTTCCCGCACACAGCAAGCTTGTACGGAGGGTCCGCTCCACGAGCCGAGAGGCTGATACATCAACTGTCACGAAGACCGAAGTTGATGTATCCAAAAGTTCCGTATCGTCAACAGGAACTCAACGCAATAGACGGCGCGTCGATCGGACGCCCGGTCTGAGAGTTATTGGCATTTTCGTCTCCGGGGCCCGGTTGGTTTTTAAGGCAAAACCAACCCGACTGTACTCCACCTGCGTCCAAACCTCGAGCGGAGTATGCCAAAAGATCCGTCTCACATAGAGGATTCCATCAAAGTCGACGGCACGTCAATCAGACGTCCGGAACTCAAGATATGAGCGTTTCCGCTCCAAGGGCCCGGTTGGTTTCGTGAACGAACCAACCCGGACGTACTCCACCTGCGTCCAAACCTCGGGCGGAGTATGCCAAAAGATCCGTCTCACTAAGAGGAACACAACGCGACTGACGGCGCGTCAATCGGACGTTCGTAGCTCATGATATGAGCGTTTCACCTCCGAAGGCCCGGTTGGTTTCGTGAAGGAACCAACCCGGCCGAACTCAAAGTAATCCGAAACCTTGAGTGCGATATACCGAAACGACCGTCTCTATCCAAGGATCGCGTTTCCGCTGACGGTTCGTCGATCGGAAGTCTGAGGCTCAAGTTATGGGCCAAAAACCAATTCTGGTTCGAAACGGGGGGGTCCGGGTCCGGGCCGACCCGGCCCGACCCCCCCCCCCCCTGGGCGGCGCGGTGGCCGGCGGCGGCGGGCGGCGGCGGCGCGGGGTGCCGCGGAGACTTGGGGTGCCGCGAGGAGCCGCACGCGGGGGCAATCAAGCCCCCGTTTCCTTGATTGGCGGCGCGGCCTAAGTGCCGCGCCATTTGCAAATAAACGGCCCCCCGCACGTGGGGGCCGGCTGGAGACAAAACCGGGGGGCTGTTGCCCCCCCTTTCAAGGAACCGCCCCCCCCCCCCCCCCCTCTTAAAGAGGGGGGTTTTACACGCTGGCCGGGGGAATTTATTCCCCCGGTTTTAAGCCTTCCGGCCGGCCAGCTGGCCGGCCGGTTTTTCTCCAACGGGACCGGAAATTCCGGTCCCCCTTCGGCTTCCGACGCCGGTGGCCCGGCCGCCGGTCTTCTCTTCCGCCGCGGCCCGGAACCGGCCGCGGTCTTCTCATCCCGCTGCGGCCCAGAACCGGCCGCGGTGTTCGTCGTCCGGCGCGGTGCGACGGCACCGCGCCCCTTTTCGCCGTGCCATGATTCCTTTCAACGCGGCGCGACGGCGTCGCGTTCTTGAAGATTTTTCCTCGTCGTGGCGCGACGGCGGCATGTAAGATTAACGTACAATTATCCGCGTGGTGCGATGGCACCACGCCACCTTGCTTCCGCCCGCAGATAAACAACATGAACGATGGAGGGGGTTCGGCCGTGTTCATGCGGTCCGACCCCCCTCGCGTTAACAAATAAAACGCAACTTAAATAAAAATCATGCCACACGTTATACTTGCTATTCAAGATCAAGAAATGGAATAATAAAGAATAAAACAACAACCCCTACCTCGGGTAAAAGATCGAAGATTGTGATCGTTCCGCGGAAGACGACGTCGCGGAGGTCGGGCGTCGCGGTAGCCGTTCGTAAAATCCGATGACGAAGGGATGCGTTCGAAGAGACACGTCGTTGGCGAAACTTGTACGCCGACGAAGGTTGTCCGAGGAAGAAGCGGTGTTCTCTCTCGTTGACACGGAAGACGAAGAAGAGCGGAGCGGCGTTCTTCGTCGGAACTTGAGCGTTCTTCGTCAAGTCTTGAGGAAAGTCAAATAATAAAGAAAACAACGAACTCAAGAACCCCTACCTCGATAGTCGCACGTTGACGCACGGTGTCGACGTCGGAGGAAGAGTCGTTGTCGATGGCGTTCGTCGCGGAAAACCGTCGCGGAAGATATGACGCGGAAGAAGTACGTCGCGTCGCAGATTCGGCGTCGCGGATGAACCGTGTTCTTCGGTGGAGAAGTTCTTCGTTGAAGAACGGCATTCTTCGCGTTCTTCGTTGAGGTTTGAAGAAGAAGAGAAAGCTCTCAAATCCTCTCAAGAAATAAAGGGACTAACCCAAAAACAATAAATTAAGCTCACTTAATTTATTAACACAACACAAACCTTTGAAATTCAAGAGTTTGAATTTCAAAAACTTTAATTAAACTCACTTATTAATGACATAAGTTATAACCTAAGTTTACAACATTAATTGTGAGTTGGGGAGGGTTAGAGAATATGAAGGGGTGGGGTTCGTGTGGGCCCCACCACCCTCTTAACCTCCCAAGGGAAGTTGGGTTGTCACCCAACTTCCACCCAAAGGATAAAAACACTTAAGGAAGATAAAAATAAAAATTGAAGTTAAATTTTTATTTTAACATTCACAATTTTATTTTTACAACTCCCCACGTGTAAACGCAACTTCGGGAAAGGTCTACTTAAGCGAATATCGGCGCTGCGAGTTCATCGGTGCCCTCAGATTTCAATTCCGAGCACCGGATCAAAAGTTAGGAATTCCCGCTCGTTCGTTCACTGAACGTACCCGAGCCAAACTTCGGAAATTAATTCCGGGCACTCCGGGCCTCGGAATCAGGTGTCGTCTGAAACCGCGCTCTTGTAAAATTCTAAAGAAATTTAAGAAAAAATTTCCCTTGAATTTTACGGGTCTTTACATTACTCCCACCTCAGGGCTTTACGTCCCCGTAAAGCTTCAACTCACACTTAAGGGAAACAAGGTAGTACTGAGCACGCAACTGAGCTTTACGCTCCCATATGCTCACCTGAAGATCTCGTGCTACCCGAGAAGCACCCCAGAGGAAGCAACCGTTCACGTAGAACCTGCTCCTGTCGATCCTCGATCTCTACTAGAACCTCTGTGCTTGTCGCCCTGTCATCGACGTCCAACTCCCCAGGGTCGATGACGTGTGATGAAACATACACGTATCTCCACAGCTGAGACACGTGGTGGACATTATGCACCCGGTGCGACTGAGGTGGTAGGGTCAAGCGGTAAACCTCCTCGCCTACCCTGCAGAAGATCAAAGGGTCCATCGAACTTCGGAGATAACATGCCGCCTCGGCCACATCTCCGATACCTCATCGGGTTGAGATCGTACAAGAACGTGTTCGTCCCCCTCGAACTCAAGAGGTTTCCCTTTTTAGGTTAGAACTGAAACTAAAAACTCCTGCTGCCACAAGGGTAGGGTTGACCAACTCAAGAGTGATCGGCCACACCCTCTTATGCCTGAGTTTAACATGTGCTGCCCAGGGTTTCCTTTTCGCCGACCAAGGAAAACCCAATCCGACGTTTGCCTAAAACAGTCAACCGGGGTATGATTTGTGAATCAAAACCATACCCAGATCAACGTCGTAAGGCCTCTACGCTGCCACCAAGAGATTCCAACCAAAACTCTCGCCTCGAGGTCAAATCACACCGTCGGCGTAAGCGTGATTATCGAGTCTCCTCCCAAAGGTATCTCCAGACGTGAGGGTCAAGTCTACGGCTTACCCGGAACCTCTTGGTCTGGGACATGATTCGTGGAAGGGTAGAATGATTGGTTCTTATGTCTATAGATATGGCAGCTCGTAGTAGACATAATCCGTACCCCGAATCATTCTTAGAGCTCCTGGGTCACACTCCTTGACCGTAATGCAGCTACTCTCCTCCCCAGCCCTCCTGCTCCCTGAGCCTGGCGGGGACTACTAAGTTGGGTGGTCGTAACATGTCGAAATGTACACCACCACATGCTGCTCTCCAAGCTCCGCTTCCACGTCTGCTACCCTGCAGATTCATCTGTCCTTAGCACTTCCTCCTCCTGAAATATTTTTACTCGCCCGAGTCTCTGAGACTGGCGCTAGTTTCCTGCCTTTCACTGCTAACGTTCACAACCACAAAGGTTCTCTCTGGCATCCTAACATAGGTAGGAATGCATAGAGGAAAAGAATTGGTTCGGATGTCCTTTAGACACACTTCGCTCAGATGTTCAAGTCTAAAGAACTGATCACAACGCAATCAACGAGTACCAAGATTGATTGGTAAGCCACGTTTAGTGCTCTGCTTCCGACATGTCGTACTGTCGAAGCTGTATTAGCTCCAGAAAACTCACAACCACCTCCTCAAGCCAGTCCTCAGCCGCCTACGAGTCAGGATCACATCGAAACTTGAGGGATATCTGGTGCTAAAACATATGTAAGGCACTAAGCCTGTGAGTCTCTGCTACCGTTACCGCCGGTAGTGTCTGCTGACCAACAGGTAGTGACATAGCTGGCGCACTACCCGTAGGTACTATCCCAGGTATCAGTTCGCGTAACGAAGCCTCATTACTATAAGGACCAACCTCATGGTCACTCACTGGAAACAACAGGAGCTAAGATCATCATCCGCTCTACTAGTATCAAAGCTAGGCGTAGAACTCTAGCAATTGCCTCCATCCAGTCCACTGCTGCCTGGGAATTCTATCTCGCCTCGTATCCTCAGAGGCCTCTACTGCTGGAACTCGTGCATCGCGCTCTGCCAGCGTGCATTGTCAGCTAGTGGCATATGCTGCCTAACGGGTGGTGGTGCTGCTGGTACACCACCCGAAGGTGCCAACACTGAAAAAGGGCCCTGCACTGGAGTCTCGCTGCTCGGTGGGCCATCATCGAGAACTCTCTCGGAACTCCAGCTAACTATCTGCATGGTGACATCCTGAATAGATGTGTCACGGTCAACGATTTATACCTGGTGAGCTGACCTGGTTTGAGCTGACTTAAACCTTTTGGGAAACACACACGCAATCAGTGTTTTCGTGCATTAAGTCGGAAATCAGAAGTCAGGGTCCTGGTGTACGGATACGTCGGCCGCCGCACCAACACTGGACTCCCTGGACTGATAACCACACTCAATACACTAAACACTATTGCTTCACATAGCAGAAAGATCAGAGTCTGCGGTAGAACCGACCGCCTCTGATACCAATTTGTCACGACCCGCCCTCGGGGCCCGTGTCGTGACTACCCCAAGCCCGCCTTCCATAGGCCAGGGGCTGGCGACTAGCACCAAGGCGTAAAATCCCAGTAAAAAGGGAAGGAATTGCCTTAATAAAGTAAACAAGCACCTCAGAGTAACAAGCGGAAGTAAAGCAGTACACAAAACTAGAACAACTGTGCTGAAGTAAAGGGGCCGGAAATACAAGACCAACTGTAAAGTAAAGTACAACTCGAAAGGGAAAAACAGCAACTGAAAGTACAAGCGGCTCCTGGACGTCCTCCTCAATTCCTACCTGAAGGGTAGGTACTGATGGCTCAGCTCCTGGATCGTCCACCACGGATCCTACCTGAAGGGTAGGTACAGATAGCTCCACAACTCCTCGGTCCAACTGTCCGCTCCGAGCATGACCTGCTCAGTGGTCCTCCTCCGGGTACCGACCTACTCCGAAACCTCAACCGCAGTCAGCGCTGTCCGTCGTCTGCAACCAACACAACGAAGTGCGGGCAAAGCCCGTGCAGGGGTGAGTATAAGCTACTCAGTAGGGACCCCGAGACCCCTGAAGGTCTCTCAAATCCACAAAGGATAAACCACGAAGAAAAGTAACAATCACGAAGTAACATCCAGTATTGATTAGGTATATGCCCATACATATACCTATGTCACCAATTTCCGTTCGGCTCCAACACCGAGCCCAAGAACAACCCAATCCACAAGAAGAGTAAACAGTAAATCCACACAGGATAACAGTACAAGTTCACACAGTTTATAACAAGTTTATGAAATCAACGGATAACCATTACCCAGGTATATGCCCATACATATACCTAAGTTATCAAGCGACCCATCTCAATCATGAGGAAACACAAAGATCATTGACTCAGCTCAAACCAGGATTTTCATTATCGAAACCGAATCTGCTGAAGAGCTCCGTCTCTAGAGTGTACAGTGGTCCTGTCACGACTCCGAGGCCGCCGCTCACTAACCTAAGACTGCTGAAGTACTCCTCTTGTCGAGTACCGCGGGTCTCCTGCCAACTACCGGGCGCTCCGTCCGCTGAGGGTCTGCTGCCAAATACCGGGCGCTCACCCAAATAGCCTACTGAGGTACCCCTCCTGTCGAGTACCGCGGGTTTGCTGCCAACTACCAGGCGCTCCGTCCGCCGTGGGTCTGCCGCCAAATACCGGGCGCTCCGTCCACTGGGCTAGTCGACTCACTCCAAGTCGAGTCGGTCAAGCAGTCGTCAGGTCTCAGCCGGCTACACGGTCTCCGTACTCCGCACGCACGTCTCCACCGTCGCGGGTCTTTCGCTACAACCAAGCGCACACACTCCGTAGAATATCACGGGTCCGCCGCTACAACCAAGCGCTCCACCGCCAAGGGTCTGCTGCTGCATCCAAGCGCACCACCACTGTCAAGTACCACGGGTCCGCCACTACTCCCAAGCGCTCCACCGCTCAAGGTAAAAAGAAGGTTCAGCTCACACAGGTTCGATAGCACTGTTCCACATAGGATCGCAGAGTGCTGTAGTCGTCGTCGTCGAATCCACACAGGATCTCTGTACTGTCGTCGTCAAAGTCACAGTAGCAGTCGTAGCAGTAGAACAGTCGCAGCCAGCACTAGGGTTCCCGCACACAGCAAGCTTGTACGGAGGGTCCGCTCCACGAGCCGAGAGGCTGATACATCAACTGTCACGAAGACCGAAGTTGATGTATCCAAAAGTTCCGTATCGTCAACAGGAACTCAACGCAACAGACGGCGCGTCGATCGGACGCCCGGTCTGAGAGTTATTGGCATTTTCGTCTCCGGGGCCCGGTTGGTTTTTAAGGCAAAACCAACCCGACTGTACTCCACCTGCGTCCAAACCTCGGGCGGAGTATGCCAAAAGATCCGTCTCACATATAGGATTCCATCAAAGTCGACAGCACGTCAATCGGACGTCCGGAACTCAAGATATGAGCGTTTCCGCTCCGAGGGCCCGGTTGGTTTCGTGAACGAACCAACCCGGCCGTACTCCACCTGCGTCCAAACCTCGGGCGGAGTATGCCAAAAGATCCGTCTCACTAAGAGGAACACAACGCGACTGACGGCGCGTCAATCGGACGTTCGTAGCTCAAGATATGAGCGTTTCCACTCCGAAGGCCCGGTTGGTTTCGTGAATGAACCAACCCGGCCGAACTCAAAGTAATCCGAAACCTTGAGTGCGATATACCGAAACGACCGTCTCGATCCAAGGATCGCGTTGCCACTGACGGTTCGTCGATCGGAAGTCCTAGGCTCATGTTATGGGCCAAAAACCAATTCTGGTTCGAAACGGGGGGGTCCGGGTCCGGGCCGACCCGGCCCGACCCCCCCCCTGGGCGGCGCGGTGGCCGGCGGCGGCGCGGCGGCGCGGCGGCGCGGGGTGCCGCGGCGACTTGGGGTGCCGCGAGGAGCCGCACGCGGGGGCAATCAAGCCCCCGTTTCCTTGATTGGCGGCGCGGCCTAAGTGCCGCGCCATTTGCAAATAAACGGCCCCCCGCACGTGGGGGCCGGCTGGAGACAAAACCGGGGGGCTGTTGCCCCCCCTTTCAAGGAACCGCCCCCCCCCCCCCCTCTTAAAGAGGGGGGTTTTACACGCTGGCCGGGGGAATTTATTCCCCCGGTTTTAGGCCTTCCGGCCGGCCAGCTGGCCGGCCGGTTTTTCTCCAACGGGACCGGAAATTCCGGTCCCCCTTCGGCTTCCGACGCCGGCGGCCCGGCCGCCGGTCTTCTCTTCCGCCGTGGCCCGGAACCGGCCGCGGTGTTCTCGTCCCGCCGCGGCCCGGAACCGGCCGCGGTGTTCGTCGTCCGGCGCGGTGCGACGGCACCGCGCCCCTTTTCGCCGTGCCATGATTCCTTTCAACGCGGCGCGACGGCGTCTCGTTCTTGAAGATTTTTCCTCATCGTGGCGCGACAGCGTCATGTAAGATTAACGTACAATTATCCGCGTGGTGCGATGGCACCACGCCACCTTGCTTCCGCCCGCAGATAAACAACATGAACGATGGAGGGGGTTCGGCCGTGTTCATGCGGTCCGGCCCCCCTCGCGTTAACAAATAAAACGCAACTTAAATAAAAATCATGCCACACGTTATACATGCTATTCAAGATCAAGAAATGGAATAATAAAGAATAAAACAACAACCCCTACCTCGGGTAAAAGATCGAAGATTGTGATCGTTCCGCGGAAGACGACGTCGCGGAGGTCGGGCGTCGCGGTAGCCGTTCGTCAAATCCGACGACGAAGGGATGCGTTCGAAGAGACACGTCGTTGGCGAAACTTGTACGCCGACGAAGGTTGTCCGAGGAAGAAGCGGTGTTCTCTCTCGTTGACACGGAAGACGAAGAAGAGCGGAGCGGCGTTCTTCGTCGGAACTTGAGCGTTCTTCGTCAAGTCTTGAGGAAAGTCAAATAATAAAGAAAACAACGAACTCAAGAACCCCTACCTCGATAGTCGCACGTTGACGCACGGTGTCGACGTCGGAGGAAGAGTCGTTGTCGATGGCGTTCGTCGCGGAAAACCGTCGTGGAAGAGATGACGCAGAAGAAGTACGTCGCGTCGCGGATTCGGCGTCGCGGATGAACCGTGTTCTTCGGTGGAGAAGTTCTTCGTTGAAGAACGGCGTTCTTCGCGTTCTTCGTTGAGGTTTGAAGAAGAAGAGAAAGCTCTCAAATCCTCTCAAGAAATAAAGGGACTAACCCAAAAACAATAAATTAAGCTCACTTAATTTATTAACACAACACAAACCTTTGAAATTCAAGAGTTTGAATTTCAAAAACTTTAATTAAACTCACTTATTAATGACATAAGTTATAACCTAAGTTTACAACATTAATTGTGAGTTGGGGAGGGTTAGAGAATATGAAGGGGTGGGGTTCGTGTGGGCCCCACCACCCTCTTAACCTCCCAAGGTAAGTTGGGTTGTCACCCAACTTCCACCCAAAGGATAAAAACACTTAAGGAAGATAAAAATAAAAATTGAAGTTAAATTTTTATTTTAACATTCACAATTTTATTTTTACAACTCCCCACGTGTAAACGCAACTTCGGGAAAGGTCTCCTTAAGCGAATATCGGCGCTGCGAGTTCATCGGTGCCCTCAGATTTCAATTCCGAGCACCAGATCAAAAGTTAGGAATTCCCGCTCGTTCGTTCACTGAACGTACCCGAGCCAAACTTCGGAAATTAATTCCGGGCACTCCGGGCCTCGGAATCCGGTGCCGTCTGAAACCGCGCTCTTGTAAAATTCTAAAGAAATTTAAGAAAAAAATTTCCCTTGAATTTTACGGGTCTTTACACCAAAAATGGACCATGGTTGATATTTTCAACCATATCCCAATAAATTTTCTAAATAAGATACTTTTATCAATTTTAAATAATTTAATAAAATATTATTTATTATAAAATATTATTAATGTTAATTTTGGAACTTTTCATTTAATTTGACTTTAAAAACACCAATATAAAGATGTAATTCGAATATAATCCTTTAAAACTTCCCTAATAAGTTATCTTTATCTAAAAAATCATGGAACACAATAATTATTTCAAATTATATTACTTTTAATACTTTTAAAATCATTTATTTTATTTTTCTATTAATTGAATAAATATCATGTCAGCATTGCATAAGAATTTAAGGTAATTATTTCTTAACTAAAAATTAAAAATAAATTACCATGATATAAAAAATAATTTATATTTCAAATTACTATTTATAACTAAATATTCCTTCTTTTCATTCCTATTTCAAATATTTAAAGATAATAAAATAAATAGAATGACATTTTTTACTTTTCTTTACATAAAATATTGTAAAGGACAAAATCATAGAAAAATGGCAACAAAAGGTTATATATTTTAACTTTGAATGATTATGTGTGAAATATAACCATCCAAAAAAATAAGTAAATTATTATACTTATTTTTTAGGTCTTATCACATTACTTTTACCCTTAATTAACTCATTTTACCCCTACCATGGTGATAATTATTTACGATGGTCACTATTTATATTGACCAAAAATAAAAGAGGAATAATTAATAAATTTTGACCCCACATGTAATGGTTTGTGTCCTCCCGGTGTGTTACTTTTTGGGTTTTGGTTGTTGGGAGTGTTTGGAGGAGGCTCAGAGGGAGTTTAGAGAAGTTCGGTTTCTAAAGGCAGGAAGTAGGAGGATTATACATCGTGTAACATGATTACACGATGTGAAACGTTGTTTCACAGGTTTTCCTGGGAGTTTCACAGTTTGTAACATTTCAAGGTTAGAAAAATAAAATAAATCAAGAGGTGATGCATTGTTCAATGGAAGTGGACCTCAAGGCATTACACAACGTGAAAGGGGATTACCCGTCGTGTAATACCCTGATGCTATAATTTTTTAAAACATTCCAGCTGCTTGGGTTTTGAAAAACCCTACGGCTGTAGAACTCTTTCTCATCCTAGAAAACACAATAGTCCCTTCCTTGGCATTTTGTATATCCCTTTGACAGAGATTGATCACCGAGATTTTATCGTTGATTCGTAGCATTCCATCTTTGATCTAGGGTATTCTATTCCTTTGTTTCAATGATTTCCTTGGGTTGATCTCTCTTTCCCTCCTGGTCGTATTATCATGCGATGGAGAAGACTCTTCCTCACCTCTATCATGTTCTTCTTCAGTTGTTGATCAGTGCAATGGTGTCATTGCATCCCCGGGTGGATGCAGATCTCGCAGGAGAGGAAATCAAAGGACCGTTGTGTGAACCATTTCCACAGAAAGAACGTTGACACCCCTTTGAGGTAGGGAATTTCCTTTATTTCTCTTTGATTGTGCATCATGTGGGAGGGACCTACTTTTTCTTTCCTATAAATCAGGGTTGTGCCACTTTAATCAAATATAATAATTGGGTAAATGAAATTTAAAGGGGTAGAGGTATTCAAATATCATGTTTTATAGCCTGATGTTATTGTGATGTTGTGAATTATATGGGCTAAACATCCTATTGAAAATCATGGTCGTTGTTGTCCCTTATTTGTTCACTAGACAAGTTTCATGTTTATTAGTTACTAATGAAATTTTTTATATGGAAATCGATGAGTCACATACACTTGGCTAATAAACAAATGCCCTAGGATTTTATAGATTTTGTGATAACCCCTGAATTAACAAGTGAAAATAAATAAGGGGATGTCATTCTAAATCCTGAATTTTGTTATGCTTTGGTATTTGGGGTGATGTGTTGTATGGGATAATTGTTGTTGTGTTTGTGTGGGGTAGATGTGATATGAAGTGGTTTTTTTGTGACGTGCAAGGTTGCTTTGGTTTGTGTTGTGGTATGGTTGTGAAGCACGGGTATGTGTTGTGGGTTGGTTTCGGTAGTGTTGTGGATGAACTTACAGACGATACATCAACCTGACCATGTAATGGAATCTCAGGTTGAGAGATTGATTTATTGTGGAATGGATGAGAAGCGTTGAGCAGCGGGGATATGATCGTGTTGTGCGGTGGTGTGTTGTTGGGAGTGGTTGTGTGTGTGGATAGTTTTTGGAGGGATGAACTTGAAGAAGTATGGTGATGGTTGGTATGGGTAATTTTCTAAGAGTTTTTCCATGTGTGATTTTTTCTGTGTGGTTACTTTTGTGTTGTTCTTGATAGTTTCCTAGATAGTTATAGAATAAATGAAAAAAATTTCATTTAATAAAGTTTTGAATTAGTCTTGGTTTGGTTTGGTTAACAAAATGATTAAATTAGTTGTTAAATAAATAATAGAATTGGTTAAATGAATTTGTTGGGTTCATGGATTATTGTGTGGGGTTGTGCATTTAGAGGTATTAGTAAAGGTGACATGTGGTGACTTGGTCACTTGTTGAAAACCCATAGGTTGGGTTGAGTTCTTGGTATCATATATATATAGAAACACACTTATATTTTCCTTGTGATTTCTATATGCACCCCACCCTTGTAGAGTGCTATGTGCCGAACACCCCCATCATCATGGGGGAGGGTTTATTTCCCAAACATCCCAATAATAGTATGGATAGATGGCCACCCGCTCTTCCCAACTCCCTCTTCTAGGTGGTGGTAGCCCAAGATTCTTTGGGAAGGTTGTGGTTTGTGAATCCCATGTGTGTATGAGCGAGTTGTACTTTCCCAGGTGTCTTCGAGATGAGATGTGTTGTTCTTTATCAGGTGTTTTTAGGATGAAATGTGTGGTGATTTACTAGGTGTCATAGGTATGAGGTGTGGTTGTGGCCCAGGTGTCTGCGGGTGGGATGTGGTGTGGTTGTGTCCTGGGTGTTTATAGGTAGGATGTGGTGTGGTTTGTGGCCTAGGTGTCTTTGGGTGGGATGTGATATAGCTTGGGGCTCAAGTGATGGTACGAGATGTGTTTTTTGGGGTCCAAGTGTGTGCGGGTGGGTTGTGACATGGTTCTTTTGGAAGAGGTGGGAACATGAGGATGTTTTCCATTAGGAAAGAGTGGATAAACCAGTGGGAAGTGGTGCAGGGTACCCAAATCATTGATGTGATTACTATATTACTTTACATGACTTGCGTTACTTGGTGAGTATGCCTTGGTGAGGTTGGGATGGATAGTATACCTTGTTAGGTGTTGTTTGGTTGTTTTGTTTTCTCACGGGAGCATTAGTATGATCCTTTCACTTGTGCATGAAAGACTTTGGTTTTCCTACTGAGTATACTTGTATGCTCACCCTAAGTATATAAACTACTTTGAGGTTTTTAGGAGGATTTTGTGGATCATGATGGACTTTAATATCTTAGACTTTTGGATAGTTATTGTTTCATTACTTAACTTTACTTTTGGTACTTACTTTGGAGTTTTATTGCATTTGTAGCAACTTTATTTTAAACATGCATGTGGGATAGATTTGAGATTTCATTATATATGTCTTGGATTTTTTGTGAGGTTGATACATATTATCTCCCAATATTGTTTCTTATAAAAAGGGTAATGTATTCCATTTTGTGAGATTATATACCCTTGGTGCTAGTCGCCACCCCGTGGCCTACTGGAGGTGGGACTCAGGGGTCATTATCTTCCTTTATTCATTACCACCCCATGGGGGGTATCTTTTGAGGGAGGGGGTCATGAAATAATGGTATCAGAGATGATGGTGAGAGATAGGATGGGGTTTGGAGTTAGGCATGGTGAGGATTTAATGGGTTGGTAGGGAAATAGTGTTAGGTGACCTTGGTGTTTGACATAGGCCATGGAAGACTGGCTAGGACACGGGATTTTAGGTCCCCACTGTGATCTGATTCAACGACTCCGAGCCAACCAAACGACCAAGTGAGGCTACACTGTTTGTATGGTAGAGACCTTAGGAAAGGTATATGCATCATAATGACTTGTTTTCTTGTTTGAATTTGGATTTTTAGGAAATTTATAATGAATAATGAGTTAAATGAGTTAAAATGAATCTTAAATAGAATTTCATACTGTTCGGGCTTAGGAATATCTTTTTTACTTTTTAGTTATGGATCCCAGTCATCATCTACATGTGGCTTAGGTAGTTGAAGATTAGTAGTCTGATACGGTTGATCGGTGGATGGTTGATCTAGTGGAGGATGATGACCAATGGTAGATAAAGTTACATTCCTTCCAGTGGTGGGCCTTGGGAAAGTACAAGGGAGGTGTTTCGAATATGGATAAGGGGAGATGGATTGAGGAGCTTGATATCAGCTTTAGTTTAATCCATGATTTGACAGAGTACTGGGCATCTGGGCTCTGACAGAGTACTGGTTTTCTTTGTTAGTGAGTCAAATTTGGTGAGTTATGCTTCAATGGTGGATGTTGTACTTGGGGGAGAGGAAGGAGACTGACATTCTATGGGTCGATTTAAAGAAGGAGTTTAGAGCATAATTCCTTTCATCGACAATGAAGGATTATAAGAGGCAAGAGTTACTCTCCCTCTAGCAGGGGAGTATATCGGTATGAGAACTGGGGATTAATTTTAAGGGTGTCCTTTATTTTTTCCCCGATATCTTTCCAAATGAGGAGTCTCATGTGAGACGCCTAGAGGAGGAACTTCATCCTTCTATCCAGTATGCAGTTACTCCCTTTACATTGTTGACATACATTTAGGTCCAAAAGAAGGTGTATGTGATTGATTAGATGCACTCACAAGGAGGTCAACTGTGATAGGGGATTCAGTAGAGTTCTTTGAAAGTCAAGGTTACTAGAAGCAGGTCTTAAGAACTAGGGACTTCGAGGTTTTGACCAGTGGGGAGTCGACCTCAGCAGTTTCTATTTCAACTTTCTGGTCGTCGTGCCTTTCTCGTGAACCTAGGACCAAGGTGTTTCATATGTGGAGTCTATGTCCATTTTCAGAATCAATGCCTAGCGTCCATCTGATCTTAGTATGGTGGAGGTGGGCAGGTTTAGCACCAACCTCAGTAGTAGTTACCAGCTAGGCCATTTCAGCAGCAGGGATAGTATGCTCATGCTTCACCAAGGGGAGATGGAATAGGTGGAGGCTGACCTCAGGATTTTACTTAGGGACCTCGACCCAGGTGTGCTCATGGAGGTGGTTGTTAGCAGAGGGGTAGAGGAGGTGGGAATAGTCAGTTGCATGCGGCAGAGGCAGCAGTTCCGGCAGGACCAGGGATCATTTGAGGTACAATCAGTTTGTTTAGTACCCTTTCTTGTGCATTGTTTGATTTAGGCGATTCACACTCCTTTATTGCACATGCTCCATCCAATGCTCCTAGTTTTGAGTATGCCATTTGGAGATCATGCGAGCTTGTTTGATGTGTGTCGGGGATGTAGACTGATGATGGGGCTACATTAGTCCCATGGTGATCTTTCCTTGATACAAATACAGCCATAAAATGTTATTCTCAACATCGACTGGTTGTATTCAATGTATTCCATTATCGATTACTTCTGGGAGATAGTGATGATTTCAAATATCACAACTGGAAAATATCCCTATACACATGGTTTTGCACAAAACCATGGGTATAGGGGTGTCCTATACCCATAATTTTTGAAAACAGTGGCTATAGGGGTAGTATGGTCACCTATACCCACGGTTTTGGAAAACCGTGGGTATAGGTTTTTTTATGACCTATTCTAATAGTTTTTGAAAAATGTGGGGAAAAAATAGATATACCCACAGTTTTGGTCAAAACTGTGGGCATAGGAATTTTTTTGAAGGTCTATACCCACAGTTTTTCCAAAACCGTGGGTATATGAATTTTTTTTGAAGACCTATACCCACAGTTTTATAAAACCATGTGTATAGCTTTCCCGGGTTATGGCGGGGAAAAAATATTCCATGGTACATTAACTTATACCCACGGTTTTCTTTCCTATACCCACGATTTGGATTAATATATATAGATATATACAAATAAATAATAACAGAAGTTCTTTAGATGTGTTGGTGAGGCGTCAATTCGTGTTCTTCATGACTACAGGATCAAATCCTTACGAACGCTTTTTTTTCTAAAACCGGGAATAATATTAATATATTAATCTAAATATAGATATATAATTCAATAATTAAGTTTTTTGGGTTGGTTTGTCCTCAGGAATTTGAAGACAAGGTCGTGGGATCGAAACCCGTGGGGTTCTTTTTTTCTAATACAGGCATGAATTATTATTTGTAACGAAATATAGATATATGTAAATAGAAGCAGCATAGTGTGAGTGGAAGGGTGTCTTCAATTTGAGATGTAGGTCACGGGTTCCAATCTAGCAGCTACCCTTTTTGTATAATTTTATACCCACGGTTTAAAAACTGTGGGAATAGGGCTTTGACAACATGGAAATAAATATTTACCCCTGGTTTGTAAAAACGTGGGTATAGGTTGTGGACCTATACTGACGCCTCTCAGCCCCATGGTTCTCAAAACCATGGGTATAGGCTATACCCACGGTTTTGGGGGTTATACCCACAGTTTTGAACTGTGGGTATATGTCCTTTTTACAATAGTGTATGGATGGTCGGTGTGTGGTTTTTGTTGGTAAGTGGGGCTGTCAAGTGGGAAATCGGTGTGTGGAGCCCCTTCTTTCCTTATTGGTTGAGCTGTCAGTGGAATCATCAGGTGTTGGGATAGTGCAGGTTCCTAGATTTTTTGGGTAGTTCTTGGGTGTTTTCCCTGAGTAGGTTGTGACGCTACCTCCTCGATGGGATGTTGAGTTCGGAATAGACTTGCAACTCGGTGATTCTATGATTTTGATGGCTCCTTATCGGATGGAACCTTATAAGTTACAGGATTTGAGGATTCATATTGATGATATGATGAATAAAGGATTTATCTGACCCAGTGTGTTATCATGGGGTGTTACGGTGTTGTTTGTAAAGAAGGTGGATGGTGGTATGAGGTTATGCATAGACTACTAGAGGTTGAATCGGGTGATGGTCGAGAATCGTTACCCCCTTCCAAGGATAGATGATCTTTTCGATCAGTTGAGAGGGGCGAGTTGGTTTTCTAAGATCGAGCTATGATCTGGATATCACCATTTGAGGGTGAAGGAGGGAGATATCCTAAATACTGCTTTCAAATGTGGGTATGGAAAATTCAAGTTTGTAGTCATGTCATTTGGTGTTACGAATGTACCAGCCATGTTAATGGGGCTTATGAACTCCATTTTTCATGATTTCCTGGATCGGTTCATCATCGTGTTCATTAATGACATCCTGATCTACTCGAAGTTAGATGAGGAGCATGATGAGCATCTCAAAATCATCTTATAGATTCTTCGATGCCACTAGCTCTATGGAAAGTTGTCCAAGTGTAAGTTATAGACACAATAGGTGAATTTCCTTAGACATGTGGTGTCTCAACAGGGTGTAGCAGTGGACCTGTTGAAGGTTGAAGCGGTTTTTTCTTGGGTAGCACCCATGAACATGGAATAAGTTCACAGTTTTCTTGGTCTAGCAGGCTATTACTGGAGGTTTCACTAGTGGAAAAATGATTTTCCATGTACGTTTTTTTTACATTTTGACATTGGTTTTTAACTGACATCTATAAAGGCGACATTAAAAATTAAAGTTTCAATGTTAGTTTTTATAAAACAATGTCTAAATATTAATTAAAAAAATGTTCATAGGTATTTTTCAACATTGATTTTTACAAAAACCGATGTCTAAACTCATCCCTCAAGGGTATTCAACATCTATTTTCATATAAAATGACATCAAAAGTCAAGCCTTTTCAGTCTTCGATGTCAATTTTTATAAAAATCAATGCCGAAAGTCAGGATTTATCAGTCTTTGACATCGGTTTTTATAAACTAACATTAAAATGTAAAATATTGACCTTTCAACATCGGTTTTTTAGAAAACTAATGTCTAAATTCTTATTCTACATGGTTTTTAACATTGGTTTTTCATAAAAACTAATTTAAAAGGTATATTTTCAAACAAAAATGTCATTTTTGAAAAAAAATGACATTAAAACATTGAAAATCTTAATATTGGAATATATTAGGTTTCCCAGGCTTCGATTTGACTCATCATGGAGCTAAAACAGACTTACAGATCAAAAGTTATGGTCGTTGTAAGTTGTACCTCTTTAAGTTTCAATACATACAACTCACTTAAATGAAAACATGAGAAACAAGAACCAAAAATTATACACAAAATGGCCACAAAAATATAAACTTAAAGATTCGACCTGATTTTAATTATTTTATTATTTTCCTTTTAATCGATTTGTTGTTTGTCGTTATTTCACTTCTTTTTAAGGAAGAACTCATGTGGTAATGAAAAAGATGATCGATGAAGAATTTTGCACCTCAACCGGTGAATCTCATGTGTATTTTTTATCTTTTTATCTTTATTGGAAGAATTATTCATCATAATAATAAAAATTATCATGATTTTTAGTGATAAGAAAAAAATAATAATGAAATTAAATGATAAGAATAAATACCCTGTACAAATCATCGATTGAAGAATTGTTGAAATTTTGATTTTATCGAAGATGTCAAAAATGTTGAAAGAAAGAGAATGAGGATGTATATATTGTAAATGAAAATATTTATGGTGGTTATGAATTAAAATTTAGGCGGTATTTTGAAAATGGAAACGCGCGTTGTGAAAAAATTAAAATTCCAAACCCGCGTATTTGAAATTTACTTTTACCATCAGGTAAATATATAACTGATGTTAAAGATATTCTCATTTTGGGGTTTTAACATTGGTTATTGAAAAAAATATGCCAAAAATGGATTTTAATGTCGATTATCTGAAAAACTCATGCTAAAATGTAACTTTTAACATCAGTTACTAAAAAAACCGACGTTAAAAGTCAATTCTTATAATGTTCAACTTCTGATGTCCATAACTTCTGACCCATAAGTCTGTTTTAGATCCATGACCTATCAAATAGAATTTTGGGAAATTATCTAAAACTTGGATTTTATTTTTAACATCATTTATTGAAAAAATGATTCCAAAAAGTGACTTTTAACATTGGTTACTGAAAAAACTGATGTTAAAAATCAAGTCTTATAATGTTTAACTTATGATGTCCATAAATTTTGATTCTTAAGTCCATTTTAGCTCCACAACCTATCAAATAGAAGCTTGAGAAATTATCTACAACTTGGATTTTATTTTTAACATCTTATAAATCTCTATTTTGCATTATCATAATAAAGAACCACTTTTATGGATAAGTGGGAACCTCACAACTTCCATCATGAAAAAAACATAAAAACACATTACACCATCAAAAACATACATTAAGCCATAAAAAATAGGAGTTTTCAAAACAAGGTGCATATCACACATAGAAAAATTCAAAAAAAATCAAACCAACACATGTCATCATCATTATGGACTGTGAGACCCTCGAGCTGTGCACACTACACACCAGTCACCATCATGATCATCCCAACCCTATCGTCGGTGAGGAATCGAGAAACATTGATGGAATCCTTGAAAGGATTCACAAACTTACTGGAAACACATTCACCGGAAACTGTTTAGAAACAAACTAGCAATGAAATACCCCTTCCATCCAGGATCACCAACAACGAGCAACGAACAAGAAAAATGAAACTGATTGAAAAAAATTATCTACAACTTGGATTTGATTTTTAACATCATTTATTTGAAAAAATGATGCTAAAAGTTACTTTTAACATCGGTATTGAAGAACAGACATTAAAATTCCAACATTAAAGGCCATTTTTCTACTACTAGTTATACCATATTTCTCTTAAGTTGCAAAACCCTTGATAAATTTGAACAGAAAAGACCAAGCCTTCGTATGAAGTGAATAGTACCCGGAGACATTTAGTTATCTGAAAGGGAAGTTGTTCAGTGCTACGGTTGTCAATGGAATGGGTGATTTTTGAGGTGTTCTATAATGCTTCTCATCTAGGATTGGGATGAATCTTGATGCAGCAGTGAGCAGTGATATCTTATGTGTCTAGGCAGTTACGCCCCCACGAGTGTAACTATGCCACCCATGATCTGGAGTTGGTGGAATTTGTGTTTTTTCTGAAGTTGTGGCGGCATTACCTCATCGGGGAGCACTTTGTGGTATTTACAGATCACAAGAGGTTGAGGTATATATTTTCCCAATGAGATCTGAACTTGCATCAACATAGGTGGATGGAGATTCTTCAGGACTATGATTTTGAGATATCCCATACCTTAGGAAAGGGGAATGTTGAGGCCAATGCTTTGAATAGGAAGTCATAGAATGAGGTTGTTCGGAAATCTATGGATGCTTGGAAGACGGCAGAGGAATTTTCATCCTTACACTTAGATGCAGGGGTGGAAGGTAGTAGAGTCTATTTGTTTTATATGATAGTTCGGACTTCTCTGATGTAGTAGGTGGATGAGTCTTAGTGGGGAGACTCAGAGGAAGAGATGATGCATGATTTTTTTGGCCATATCGATGCTTTAGAAGGATGGTCGGAGGATGGTTAGAATCAGATGTTGTTTTGTGGAAGGTTGTTTGTTCCGGTGGAGATGTGCGAGGGATTCCTAAATGAGTTTCATAAATCACCTTTAGTAATACACATCAGAGTTTCTAAGATGTACCATGGCTTGAGGATGTAGTTTTGGTGGCCCGAGATAAAGTGGGTAGTAGTGGAGTTTGTGGCGAGATGCTTATTCTGCTAGCAGGTGAAGGTTGAGCACCGTGTTCCCAGTGGTTTGTTACATCCCTTGGAAATCCCTGAGTGGAAGTGGGATGACATCTCAATGGATTTCATTATAGGGTTACCCAAGGCTTGGGGAGGCTATTATGTTATCTGGGTGATAGTGGACTGGTTGAAGAAATCGTCCCACCTCTTAGCGATTAAGGAGTCGGGCGCAATGGATACATTAGCAGAGGTATATGGATGAGGTGGTATGATTTCATGGAGTCCAAAGATCCATTTTCTTAGACCAAGATACACATTTTACCTCATGATTTTAGAGGGGATTGAATCACGCTTTTGGCACCCAGTTATGCCTCAGCACTGCCTTCCACCCTCAGATGGATGGGCAGATAGAACGAACTATCCATACATTGGAAGATATGTTGTGAGAATGCGTATTGGAATTTGGTGGATCTTTGGTATGACACCTTCCCTTGTTATAGTTTTATTATAATAACATCTATCACTATTCCATTAGCATGGATCCATTTGAAGCTTTTTACAGATCGTGTTGTTCACCTTCGTGTTGGACAGATCTTGGGGAGACAACTGCTCTTGGTCTCGAGGTAGTGTAGAGCATGACAGAGAAGGTTTAGCTTATTCAAGAGAGTATGAAAGTGGCATAGGACTGGTATAAGTCATATGTTTATCGCAAGAGTATTCCCTTGGAGTTTGAGGTTGGGGACCACGTGTTCTTGAATTTTTCCCCTCGACATGGGCAGTGAGGGTTTGGCAGAGGGAGCAATATTTCTCCCAGGTTCATCGAACCCTTTGAGGTGTTGAGATGAGTTAGCGAGGTGGCATACCAGTTGGAATTATCACCATAGCTAGAGAAGATCCATGATGTATTTCACGTATCTCAAATCCGTCGATATCTTCATGATGACTCCCACATCAACAACTTGGGAGATTTGGATATCGAGGATGGCACGACATTTGTGGAATGACCGGTAGAGATCTAGGATCGTCAGGAGAAAATGATGCATGTATGAACTATTACCTTGGTCTGTGTGTTGTGGAGGCATGGTTTCTAGGAGGATATTACTTGGGAGTGAGAATCATAGATGCGTTCCCAGTACCCGGAGTTTTTTTTAGCTTGGTTTTGATATATTTTTCTTAAAATGTGATGCTTGAACCTTATTGTTTATGAGACAAGTTGTTTCCTTGTTCTATAATGTGTGATAAATTCTGGACATGTGAATTAGGGAGGACCTAATTCCTAATAGATATACTTTAATTGTGATGTGATTAGACCCATACGGGCAATACATTGCCACCTAGAGTGGATAGTATCTTGACATGGAGGATGGAATTCCCTAATCCGTGTATTCGAAAAGTATGGTTGTTGTACTTTCATGGTGTGCCTTGTGGTTGTTGGGGTTAGAATATGTTTAAGGAGGTATTCTTGTATGTGGGGGTTTCCGCTCCAACTCTTAAAAAACACAGGGTGGTTTATCGTTGAATGTTGATGTGATTGGTTGTTAGCGGTGCTCCAAGTGTAGTGAGGTCCTTGAGAGATATCTCATGGGGCGGTTGTTCAAACCCCTCTTTCTTCTGGGTTTGGATTTGGATTCTTGAGGGAGAGAATAATTTGATAGGTATCTGATGTAATGGTTTGTGTCCTCCTGGTATGTTACTTTGCGGGTTTTGTTTGTTGGGAGTGTTTGGAGGAGGCTCAAAGGGAGTTTAGAAAATTCTTGTTGCTAAAGGATAAAAGTAGGAGGATTACACGTCATGTGACATTATTAAAAGATGTGAAACTCTATTTCATGGGTTATCCTAGGAGTTTCATAGTGTGTAACATTTCAGGGTTAGAAAAATAAAATAAATCAGGAGGTGAAGCATTTTTCGGTGGAAGTGGACCTCGAGGCATTACACAAAGTGAAAGGGGATTACATGTCATGTAATACCTCAATGCTGTAATATTTTAAAACATTCCAACCACTCAGTTTCTCACAAACCCTATGGCTATAGTGATCTCTCTCATCCTAGGAGACTCGACATTCCCTTCACTGACATTTTGGAGATCCCTTCGACAGAAATCGATAACCAAGATTCTGTTGTTGATCTATATTGATCCGTCTTTGATCCGAGGTATGATCTTCCTTTATTTCAATGATTTCCTTGGGTTGATATCTCTTTTCCTCCAACTCCTCTTGTCATGTGGTGGTGAATGTTCTTCCTCACTTTTAATTTGTTCTTCTTCGGTCATTGATTAGTTTGGGGGTGTCGTTGCATCCCTAGGTGGATGTAGATATCATAGGAAAGGAAATTTAAGGACCGTTTCATGAACTGTTTCTGCACAAAGAATGTTGAAACCCCTTCAAGGAAGGGAATTTCCTTCATTTCTCTTTGATTTTGGATCATGTGGGAGGGACCTTCTTTTTCTTGTCTACGGATCATGGTTGTGCCACATTAATCAAAGATAATAATTGGGTAAATGAAATTGAATGGGGTATAGGGGTTAAAATAGCATGTTTTATGGCTTGATGTTATTGTGATGTTGTGAATTGTATGGGCTAAACACCCCACTGAAAATTGTGGTTGTTGGTGGCCCTTGTTTGTGCACTAGACAAGTTGCATGTTGATTGGTTCTTGATAAACATTTGTATATGGAAATTGGTGAGTCGCGTACACTTGGCTAATAAATGGATGCCCCAGGATTTTACAGCTTTTGTGAAAACCTCTGAATTAACAAGAGAAATTAAATAAGGGTATGTCTTTCTATAATTGAAATTGTGTTATATATGCTTTGGTATGTGAGGTAATGTGTTGTGTGAGATAGTTGTGGTTGTGTGTGGGGGGGGACAGATGGGATATGAAGTGGTTATGTTGTGATGTGCGGGGTTTCTTTGGTTTTTGTTGTGGGGTGGTTGTGAAGTGTGGGTATGTGTTGTGGGTTAGTTTGGGAGGTGTTTTGGATGAACTTGAAGATGATACATCAATCTGACCATGTAATGGAATCTTAGGTTGAGATATTGATTGATTATGGAATGGATGAGAGGCATTGAGCAGCAGGGCTGCGATTGAGTTGCGTGGTGTTGTGTTACTGGGAGTGGTTGTGTGTGTGGATAGTTTTTGGAGGGATGACCATGAAGAATAATGGTGATGGTTGGTAAGGGTAATTTGCATGTAGTTTCTCCATGTGTGGTTTTTTCTATGTGGTTTATTTTGTGATGTGCTTGATAGTTTCCTGGATAGTGATGGAATAAATTAATAAATGTTTTATTAATAAAGTTTGTAATTTGGATTGGGATGGTTTGGTTAACAGAATGATTAAATGAATTTTTAAATAAAGAATGGAATCAGTTAAATTAATTGGTTGGGTTTGTGTCTTATTGTGTGGTGTTGTTCATTTAGAGGTAGAAAAAAATGTGGTGTGTGGTAATGTGGTCTCTTGTTGAAAACCCATAGGTTGGGATGAGTGCTTCGTATCATATATATATATATATATATACATATACACATATATACATACATACGTGTATTTTCCTTGTGATTTCTATATGAACCCCACCCTAGTTGATCACTATGTGCCAAACACCCATATCATCATAGGGGAGGGTGTCTTTCCCAAACATCTTGGTGGGAGGACGGATGGCTTGACACCCGCTCTTCCCTGATCCCTCTTCCATGCAATGGTAGCCTAAGATTGTTCGAGAAAGTTGTGGTTTGTGAGGCTTAGGTGTGTGCGGGCGAGTTGTGATTTTCCGGGTGTCTTTGGGATGAGATGTGTTGTGCTTTACCAGGTGTCTTTGGGATGATATGTGTGGTGTTTTCCCAGATGTATTCGGTATGGGGTGTGGTTGTGGCCCAGGTGTGTGTGGGAGGGATGTGGTGTAGCTGCGGCCCAGGTGTTTACAGGAAGGATGTGGTGTGGTTTGTGGCCCAGGTGTCGGCGGGCGGGATGTGATGTGGATTAGGGCCCATATAATGGGATGATATGTGGTTTATGGGTCTCAAGTGTGTGTGGGAGAGTTTTTACATGGTTATTTTAGAATAGGTGGGAGAACGAGGACGTTTTCCGTTAGGTAAGAGTGGTTAAACTAGTGGGAAGTGGTGCGGGGTACCCTAATAATCGATGTGATTACTATATTACTTTACTTGACTTGTGTTACTTGGTGACCATGCCTTGGTGAGGTTGAGGTGGCTAGTATACCTTGTTAGGTGTTGTTTGGTTCCAATGTTTTCTCATGAGAGCATTAGTATTCTCCTCTCACTTGTGCACGAGAGACTTTGGTTTTCCTACTGAGTATACTTGTATCCTCACACTATGTATATAAACTTATTTCAGGTTTCTAGGAGGATTATGTGGACCATTATGGACCTTACTAGCTCAGAATTTTGGACAACAGTTGTGTCGCTTCTTAGCTTTACTTTTGGTACTTACTTTGGAGTTTTATTGCATTTGTAACAGATTTATTTTAAACATGCATGTGGGATGGATATGAGATTTCTTTATATATGTCTTGGAGTTTTTGTGAGGTTGATACATCTTATCTCTTGATATTGTTTCCTATAAAAATTTTAATGCCTTCCATTTTATGAGATTGTATACCCTTGGTGCTAGTTGCCACCCTGGGGCCTAGTAGAGGCGGGACTCGGGGGTCATTATCTCCCTTTCTTCATTGCTAGACCAGGAGGGGTATATTTGGAGGGATGGGGTCATGCAATTATGATTCCAAATATAAAATCCATTTTTTAGTATTCAATTCATAGAATTAGCATAATTTAATTTAAAATTAAACCCGAAAAACATGATAAAAATAGTTTTAAAAAAATGTCTTTTAAGTATAAAAATGTTTTTATAATAAATTCAAGTATAAAATTCATTAAAAGGATTATAATTAGATTAAGTTTAATCAAAATTCACTAATAAATTTTTTAAAACTAATCCAAAATATGATTTTACTTTGTAAATAATTTAAAATAAAATACAATTTTCAATAAAAATTAGTATATTTCACTATTCATTGAAAAATATCCATCTTTTCAAAATAATACCAAAAAATAACTCTAAGATAATTTTGACATGTTGATTTAAAAAATGATATAATTTTTTATAAAATTAAAATTATAAAATTTCCAAAAATTAATTTCCTCACATAAATCAATAAAAACCATTTTTTTGAAGAAAATGTATTTTTTGGTGAATAAAACGACTTTACTAATAATTGAGTGATTATTTACTTGGAATTTATCAATACATTTATATTTAGTATGAAATTTATATATTTTTAATAAATTAGTAAATATTATTCATACTTTCCAATTGAACAGTCGGGTTATAACATTCATATTTAAATAATAATACTTCATATTTTTGTTTAAGGTGGGTGTTTCATGTTGTATACGCTATCGAACATAGTTTTAATTTTTTTTAAATATTGGGGTGTTAAATCCCCCTCACATTAATAAATTATTTCCCATCAATTTGAAATTGAACTCGATGATCAAAGGTTTGACATTTGAAAATACTTTGTTGAAATTCTACATCATAAAAAGGGTTAATAAAACACCAACTTGAAAAGTGAGAAATAGAAGTACAAAGGTAATCCAGAATAAAACATACTTGGTTTAAAAATAGGATAAAATTATTAAGAATTCAAAATATATACATGGAAGAAAAGTAATGTATAGATATCATTGATCATAATAAATTGAATGATCTTGAGAAAGTTAACTATAATAAAACTGTAAACCAAAGTGGTGAGAAAAAGAAAATCTATTCATTGAAAATAATGGTAATAGGATAATTTTTTTTTTTAAATATCATTTTCCTAGAGTTGATAAATTTATTTACTATCTAGAATAAAAAAATAAATTAATATACTTACCTGACAAGTAGAAGTTCATCCTCTATTCAATTTCCACCACAAACTCATATTTTCTCCAAATAACGAGTGTTTAATATACATTTTTCCATGCGTAAAGCACTAAAATCAACTTTTAACATGTAAAAAAATCTATAAGTGTTTAATAAGTTATTCCTCATATCTTTAAATATTAACCAAAATGGTTAGCCCAAGGTAAAATTATATCCAAAATGACCAAAATGTCATTAATCACCTAAAAATCCCAAAATTGAAAATGATTTGATCTTATAATATGCTACCCAAAATTAACTTAAACATTATATATAAAATTTTTTAGGTTTAAAATTTTCATACTAACTAGTAAATTACATTGGCCAATGGTAGGTGATGTACTCTTTTTTCCCTTCAGTTGTGGGTTTAAACCTCACATCCTTACCGAATGCGATAGGTTGTCACCTAATCTACATGTTTCCCATTTCTAAAACTATATTAAGATAATTCTTGTTATTTTCCCAAAAATAGGATGAACATACTAAAAAATAACATTAATCCTCAAATCACTTTTTATCCATTATGGTTTTCTATACAATTATTTTTACAAAATCAAATCATATTGATTGAATAATATTTCCTCAACATCAAAGATAAGATAAACTCTAAAAGTTTCCAATACCATTAAACATATGTCCAAAAAATATAAATTCATTCTTACTCAAATAACTTCTTTTAATAAAACCCATACTAAACCCAAGGGTTATATTACCATAAATGTAGAACCCCTAGTTTTAGGTACATGACCCTTTATTCATGTATTTTGAGTCTATATAATGTTCTGGTTGAGTTTTGGGAGGATCCGAGGGATTTTGACATGTTTTGGAAGATTTTATGGAGGTGTACGGTTTGTGAATGGTTAGTATAAATCATGCACCATCTCTAAGAAACAATGTGAGAGAGAATAGTGGGCACTAAGAAGGTGCATGGTTGGTACATGGTTTGGTCAAACTATTCGAGTGCCTAGGGGAAACCATGCAACTTCAAATATAGGGGAAACGTATAGTTGGAAAATGGTTTTTCCAATCATGTGAGCCAATAATGTGAGGGGGTGGATTGATATAGTAGCACCACATGTTCGGTGCATGGTGTGCCAAACCGTACGATGTACAGTTGGAACCCCTAAAACTATGGATGTAATCCAAATTAACCCCTAAATCCCTCATTTTCCCCTAATTATTCTTATTATCTAATTTTTTTACTCCCTAGGATTGAGATATGATTCCTTTTAATCTAGAGGTGATTGTTAGGTGAATCAAAGTGCATTGGAGGCCCAAATTCCCCAGTAAACCATTATTCTTGGTTGTTCTTCTTAGATCCAGTCTTCTTCTCTATTCTTGAATCATAGATCTAATTCACGGTGGATAGATCCATGTTCATTAATGATAATATTGATGTGATATGCTTTATTTGAATTAAGGGAATATGATTTATGCAATTTTTTAGAGAATCATTATTTCGTTCTTCATTTTCACCAACCGTTGAGAGGTAGGCGGCTTCTCTCTCAAATCCACTTAACTCAGAACTTGAAGGCTTAGTTTTATTTAAATGGATTAATTGAAATTGATTTAAAATCAATTTTTTATTCTTAATTTAGATCTCTCTTATGTTATGGATTTGTAATTTTTTAAATTGGATGGTTTTTTGGAAAATTCTCTTCGACAATAATTTTAAAGTGGTGAATTTTAAAATAATGGTTTTGTTTTGATGCATGGAAAAATGTATGTTGAAATTATTTCAATAAAATAAATGTTTAATATGTAATGGTTTTTCATGGTATTTGGCGTACATGGTTGGTGTGAGAGCATTCATATACAAGACCCTGTGGAAGGGGTGTGTGTCATTAGGGAACCTGGTATTAGTAACCTTTTGAAAACATAGTGGATTGATGAGAGACCACTCATGAGTAAGGAACTATCACCTCAACATGAATTGTGTGTGTGTGTGTGTGTGTGTGTGGATACATGGTAATGGTTATTCTAAATTATTGAGAAAGGTCTCATGCTTGTAAATTTTTTCCTTAGAACTTGTTTACTGTTTTGATATAAACTATTTTAAACTTCTTTTAAATTATTTTATATAGATGTGCTAGAAATTTTTGTCATAGTGGCATGAGTTGGGAATTCTTTGGGGAAATCCTACTAAGTTTAGACTCACCCCCTTATTGGGAAGTGTTGTGTGTTTACAGATGTCATCTATTGATAGATAGGTAAAGCCAAAGTATCTCATTTATTTAGAGATACTTCTTGATATCGTGATCGAAGCATGTGGAGCTCGAGCTTGGAGTGGGTTGGGTGTTTCTGGTTGATGTCACTTGAGAGTATTGAGTTTTTGTGGTCTTTTGGTTCTCTTTTTGTATGTATTTTAGTTTCCACCTGTACTCTAATATGGTTTATTATGTTCGTTATGTTTTGATTTGTACTTTGTTATTTACATATTATATAGAGGATTGGATAATTATTTTTAAGTTGGTTTGGTCATTTTTATCTTTAAAGGTAAAATCATCCCCAACATGTTCTTAAGGCCCTTAACATTTATTTTCAGCCTTTGGTGCCTTGGGGATTTCACCTATGGCCTAGTATCACCTCTTCCTCTTCTAAATCCAATGAGGAGGGGTGGGATGTTACAAATGATATCATTCTTGGTTGGTCCATATTTAATTTTCGGAAAAATGGTATCAGACTTATTTAGACCTTGAAGTTGAAAATGGTCAGTCTATATATCTATCGGGGTGGTAGTAGGCAGATAGGACCATAAGAACTTGAAATGTATAGCATAAAAAGATTCAGTTGACCTTTTTATTCCAAACTTCAAGTTTCCAGGGTGTTTGGGTAAATAACTAATTTAAAACACTTCAAGTTGAGTTGTCACCTCATCATCATGGGTTTATTCAAAGATAATTTCATAGAATCCATTAGTATTAAAACTTTCCAATAGGAATGCATTGTTCGTGTTGAGTAAATTATTTCTAAAAATGGTGGAAAAGTGTTGATATTTGGAAAATGGTTAAAATGGTTTGATTTTGGAGGAAAATTATTGTGGTATTTTAAAAAAATGTTTATAATGATTATGATGGTTGTATTTTAGAAATGAATGATTTTGATATGTGTTGATGTGGTAAATTGGAATTGTTAAACCTTGAGTTTCTAGTAAGTGAGACTAAATGGAGTTTTGTTTTGGTTATAGATAATGGCACCGGGTAGACATCGTAGAAATAAACTAGAAGAGACTGCTAAAAATGTGGTTGCATCTAAACCACAGGTGAACCAATAAGTGATAAAAAGTATTATTCAGGATTTTTAAGTAGTGGATATGATGAACTGGCATGATGAGCCTCAGAATGTGAACCATTCAGTTCAATTCCAAAAGCAGAACCCACCCATTTTTCAAGGGGATTCTAAATTGAAAAAAGAAAAAGTCTGGTTGAATATGATGAATCAAATCTTAGATTTTCTTAGGACACCAGTAGAGTTGAAGGTAAAGTTAGAAACATATATGTTAGAGGATTTGGCATGCCAATGGTGGGAATTAGCAGTTCAAGTTAAATTGGACCAAGTCATGGCATGAGAGGATTTTGAAGAATTTTTCAGTAAATAATTATATCCTCCAACGTTCGGAATTTCTAGAACAATGGAATTATTCAGTCTGAAGCAAGAGAACCTCTCGGTAATAGAGTATACAACAAAATTTATTAATTTAGTCTACTTTGCATCAAAATTTTCTACAAGTTAGTCCTTAAAGGTACACATTTTTGAGTTGTGGTTGAAACCAAAAATTCTCTAAACGATTATTGTTCTTTATATTACAAAATATACAAAGATGGTTAATAGGGTAGCAGTGGAAGAAAGGGACGTCTTGGGAAATAAGGTTAGAGGGAGAATTTTTATTCCAATAGGAATAGGTGGGAACTCTAATAATGGGAATAAGAAGAGAGGCACCTATTTCTAAAGTGGTGGGACACCTCAGAATCAGTCTATGGGATCAGTAATCATTCCTCCTCAACCAAAAAGTAATTTCGGACGTTTTCAATGTGGTTCTTTTGACCATATGAAGCGAGATTGTATGACACCACCTAGATCTTTTCATAATTGCAACTGTATGGGACATCTCATCACTATTGTTGCAGTGCTCCAAGGCTAGGTGCTAGGGACACATCTCATGCTTCTCAGGTATCATATGCTTCAATTGTACAAGCTCAGTAGAATAGTTATCGTCGTCAAAACAGAGAGATCCAAGGTGATTATAAGAACAATGTGACTCTTCAACCTATACAATCTCAACAAGGTAATAAAGAACAAAGTGTAGTGAGTGATAAATTGTATAGATCTAAGAAAGTAATCATGGGTGGTCAATCAAGTCCTTAAATAGTGATAAGTATGATTATTTTGAATTCTACCCTCATGAAAGCCTTGTTTGATACATGTGCATCACACTCTTTTATTGCTTATCATATTTCTCATCTAATGGATTTTCATGTTGAGATGATGTCTTCTATTTTGAAACTCCAAACACCTTTGGGACAATGAGAGTGTAGATCTTTGAAATGTGCATCGTGTTTGATAACAATCGATGGGACTAAGTTGGTATGGTATTTCTCTATACTTGATATGGATGTTTATGACCTCATTATGTGAATGGATTGGCTAGAAAACTTTTAGTCCCATATCGATTGTTATGCATGACAGGTGAGTTTCAAAAATTATATGGGGTGATTCATCTCTTTAAAGGATATTTAACAGTGGATGCGAGTGAAGCAAGACCCTTGGTACTGGTGGTTGGAATTATCTCTTACCGGTTGACAACAAATACCTTGGAATCAGTATATGAGATCGAGAATAGAGATTTTTCGACCATAGTGGACTAGTTCCTTGATGTTTTTTTCTGATAATTTCTTAGGTTTGCCACCCAAAAGAGAAGTGGAGTTTATAATTAATCTCTTACTGGGGACTAATTTGATTTCCCTTATATCTTACCGGATGGAACCAATGGAATTAAGGGAATGGAAGGTCCATATTAAAAAGTTTTAAAGTAAAGGGTTCATTCGAACAAGCACAGCTTTGTGGGAAGCACCATCCTGTTTATAAAGAAGGTGAAAAAACCCTTAGAATTTGTGTATATTAACATAATTTTAACTGATCTACAATAATGAATCGATATCATATTCCTCGAATTGATGATTTTTTTGATCAATTAAGGGGTTCCCGGTTTTTCTCTAAAATTGATTTACATTCAGGATATCACTAACTGTGAGTTTGAAATGAGGATATTCTAAAAACATCTTTCAAAACTAGATATTTCCATTATAAATATGTGGTTATACCTTTTGGTCTTAAAAATTCACCAATAGTCTTTATGGGATTGATGAATTGAATCTTTCATATGTATCTAGATTCCTTTGTGTTAGTGTTTATGGATGATATACAGGTGTAATCTAGAACCAAATTTGATCATGAGAAACACTTGTCTATAGTGTTGGGCATCTTGCAGGAGCATCGCCCGTATGTTAAGTTATCAAAGTATGATTTATGGATACAATAAGTGTAGTTTCTATAGTAATTTCATTTCTAAAAAAGGAGTTTCTATGGATCCTAAAAAGATAGAATATATTATCTCTTGGTAACCACCGAAGAATGTTTTTGAGATATGTAGTTTCCTTGGATTAATAGGATACTATAGACATTTTTTACATTATTTTTCACATTTGGCACCACCTATGATAGATTTTATGAGGAAATTAATTCATTTCCAATGTAATAAGGAATGTTATCCTTTCAAGATCATAAGGTTATAATTACATCAGCACTTATCCCCATGTTGTGAGAGTTTGGTTAGGGCTATGTAGTCTACTGTGATGCATCAGGATATGGGTTGGGATGTGTTCTCATGAAAAGAGATCATATTGTTGCCTTTGGCTCTCAATAGTTATGGTTTCATGAGAATAACTACTCTATTCATGATTTGGAGTAGGTTTTTGTGGTGCGCGCCTTGAAGACATGGCGTCACTATCTTTTTGGTGAGAAATTTTCTATGTATACAGATCATAAAACCTTGAAGCATATTTTCTCACAATGATATTTGAACTTAAGGCAAATAATATGGATGGAATATATTCAAATGTTTGATTTCGACTTGTTTTATACGCTAGGGAAAGGGAATTATGTAGCAGATGCCTTGAGTAGGAAGTCATATGCTCAGTTGGATAAATAGTCTTTAGATCAGTGGCAGCTTTTGTCAGCCACATCTGATTTGCATCTATATTATGTGGAGAAAGGTAATGCTATAGTTTTCTTTACAATTTATATTTTTCCTAATTTGGTTGAGTTGGTTAGATATTCTCAAACATCTGATCCAGACTGTTTGGCTATTAGGTCAAAACTCAATGGTGGGGAGACCATCAGGAGTTGTACACTGAATGAGATATCACTAATATGTTCTATAGATCCGATTGTGGTACCTTTGACTCATTAGGAACAAGTTTAAAATGTATACCACTATTCGAGATGGGTTGTTCATCCTAGAATCCATAAGATGTATAAATCACTAAAAGAAGAGTTTTGGTGGGTTGGAATGAAGAGGAAAGTGACATAGTTTGTCTTAATATTTCTCACCTATGAGTTGGTCAAGGTATAAAATCAATGATTAGTATGTATGTTGCAGTCTTTACCAATTATCATGTGTAAATGGGAGCAGATAGCTATGGATTTTGTAATAGGTCTACCAACAATGGTTAGGAAACACAGTTCTATATGGGTAATTGTGGATCAACTCATGAAGTTGGCTCATTTTATCCTTATTAGTGAATCTCATATTGTGGAAAAATTGTCCAAAATCAATATATGAGAAGTTATAAAGAGGAACCAGGTTCCAGTCTTGATTTTATTTAACTTAGACCCAAGGTTTATGTCTCATTTTTTGGAATTCCTTACAACAATCCCTTGGAAACCAATTGACCTTGATCAGAGCATATCATCCTCAAATGGATGGACAATCTGAAAGGAAAATTCAAATGTTAGAGGACATTTTGAAAGGACAATCCAAATGTTCGAGTAAATTCTTAGGGCTTGTGTAATGGATTTTGGTGGATCATGTGAGCAGAACATACCTTTAGTGGAGTTCCATACAATAATAGTTATTCGGCCTTAATAAATATGGCTCCATTTAAAGTATCGTATAGGTGTCTTTATCATTCTCCACTTTGTTGGGTAGAAACATGTGAGACTTAACTAATTGGACCAAGCCTTGTGAAAGAGAAAATAGAGAAAATTTTAGTTGATCAGAAAGAGGATGGAGATGGCTCAGAGTCATTAGAAATTATATGAGGATCACCATTGACGGTCGTTGTCCTTTGAGGTGGGTGATCAAGTCTTCTTGAGAATTTCTCTGAGACTTGGGCATCATCATTTTGGTAAGAAGGAAAAGTTTTTCCCCTGGAACATAGAACCTTTTTAGATACTTGAATGAGTTTTTGAGGTGGCATTCCGGTTGGATTTTCCACCATGGTTTAGTTCAGTGCACAACGTGTTTCATGTATCTTAGTTAAAGAAGTATCAACTCGATCCTAACAATGTTATTTGATGGGATCACATTGATCGAGATCAGGATGCTACATTGATTCATGTTTTAATACGTATTTTGGATAGGCAATAGAATATTCTACATGGGAAAATCATCGGTCTAGTATGGGTTTTAAGGAAACATGGTCAGATTCAAGAAGAAACGTGGGAGCGTGAAAAGGGAGTGATGGAATAATGGCCCGAACTCTCTTAGGACAACACTAGTTTTCTAATTTTTAAGGAAGGAAAGATCAATAGTGGGGAGAATTTAGCACCCCTTTTTTTAGGTACATGTCCCTTTATTCATGTATTTAGAGTTTATATAATGTTCGTGTTGAGTTTCAGAAGGTTTTGAGGGGTTTTGGCATGTTTTTTTGGATTTTCTGAAGGTGCATGGTTTGTGAATGATTAGTAGAAACCATGAACCATATCCAAGAAACTGTGTAAGGTACAACATTGGGCACTATTTAGGTGCATGGTTAGTGCATAGTTTGGTCAAACCATGAGAGTGCCTAGGGGAAACCATGAAACTCCAAACAGATGGAAAATGCATGGTTGATGCATGGTTTGTCTAATTGCGCGAGACAACTATGTGAGGGGATAGCTTCAAAAAGTATTATCACATGGTTGGTGTATGATTTTCCAAACTGTGTAGCCGAACCATGTTTTGTATAGTTGGAACCCCTAAAATTGTGCATCTAATTTGAATTAACCCCTAAATACCTCACTTTTTCCCTAATTCTCCTTTTTCTTGAATTCATTTTTCTCCCTAGTCTTGAGAGATGATTCCTTTTGAACCAATGGAGATTCTTAGGTGAATCAAAGTGTGTTGGAGTATCGAATTCATTAGTAAGTCATCATTCTTGGTTATTCTTATTATATTTAGTCTTCTTCTGTCTTTCAAAGTAATAGATCTAATATGTGGTGGATATATCCATGTTCTTTAATGATGATCTTGATATGATATTCTTGATTTTATTAAAGTGAAGAATATCAAGGCTGATTTTTAGAGATTCATTTTTTTGTTAATTGTTTTCAACAACCATTGAGAGGTAGGTGGCTTCTATCTTAACTCCACTTAACATAGAACTTTAAGGGTTAGTTTTATTTAAATTAATTTCCTGAAATTTATATGAAATATGTCTATGATTATTAATATAAACCTTTCTTGGGGGCTATGGATTTGGAACTATGGAAATTGGATGGTTTTGTGGAAAATGATCTTTGGTAATAATTTTAAAATGGTGATTTTTAAAATTATGGTTTTGTTTTGAGGAATTTAAAAGGTTTGTTGAAATGCTTTCAATACAAGAAAATTTTTACGTGGAATGGTTTGGCATGGGATTTGGTATACATGGTTGGTGTAAGTGCATTCATAGATGTAAAATTGTGTAAGGGGTTTGTTCCATTGGGGAACCTAGTATTGGTCACCTTATGAATATTTGGTGGATCAAAGAGAGACCACTCATGAGTATGGAACTGTCACTTGGGCATGCATTGGTTGTGTATGTGTGTGTGTGGATACATGGTAATGGGTATTCCAAATTATTGAGAAGGGTTTCATGCTTGTAAATGTTTTCCTTATTTTTTTTATTTTGATATAAACTATTTTAAACAGCTTTTAAAATGTTTTAAATAAATGTCATAAAATTTTTTTTCCTAGTGGTGTGAGTTGGGAAGTATTTTAGTAAATCCTACTAAGTTTAGAATCACCCCTGCTTGGGCACTGTTGTACGTTTTCAGATGTCATTTATCAAGACATAGGTAAAGGCAAGGTATCTCATTTATTTAGTGATGCTTTTTGATACTGTGGTTGAGGCATGTGGTGATAGATATTGGAGCAGTTTGGTTGATTTCACTTGGGATTCTTGAGTTTTTGTGGTCTTTTGGTTCTCTTTGAGTGTGTCTTTTGGTTCTTTTTGAGTATGTCTTTTGGTTTTTGATTGTACTTTGATATGGTTTATTGTATTGGTTATGTTTTGAGTTTTAATTTGTTTTGCATGCATCATATAGAGTATTGGATGTTTATTGTTAAGTTGGTTTGGTTATTTTTTTTCTTTAAAGGATAAATCATCCCCCAAATGTTCTTGAGGCCCTTGGAATTTATTACCAACCTTTGGTGTCTTGGTTCGTCGTACACATGAATGGTGGATTTGTTTCCCATTTGATGGAAGAGAAGATAAATATAGGTTATTACACTAACATAATAACATCTTAATATATAGAAGATACTAATTTTAATATATTACCATATTTTAATAAGATTTGAAGGAGGTGGAAGAAGAAATAAAACTAAAACATTCGATTAAAGGCTATACCTCTTCTTCGAATAACTTCTTTTGCTTTAAATATTAAACCATCTAAGGTTGGTATTCTACCCAATCTAAATCCTCTAGAATATGGGGAAGGACGTTAGGAAGATATTTTTTCAGGGATTGGTTGAACTAAAAGGCTTTTGAATTGTTATGAAAAGATGATATTGAGTGTCCTTTTATAAGAGAGGGGAGGGACATTATTAGAATTTCCCAAGGTATTAAATTAATATAAATTAATTTTCGTATAAAAAAACATCCAAAATGATATAATTTGATGATAGGATGAGTATGGGTCTAATTCCTATAATAAAATAAAATTTTTACACATTTATGTTAGGTTTTTATCTGTATCTCTTTTTTTAACTCACTTTAACCCTTTTTGACAATTACCGTGATAACAAAGTTTTTACTCTTTAAGGGTCAATATAGTTACTATAAAAGAAAAATTGACCTGTAAATAGACCATGGTTGATATTTTAAACCATATAATAATAACTTGGATAAATATATGATTTTTATCAATTTTAAATCATTTAATAAAATATTAATTATTATAAAATATCATTAATGTCAATTATGGAACTATTTATTTAATTTGACTTCAAAAACACCAAGAAAAAGCTGAAATTCAAATATAATCCTTTAAAAAATTCATAATCGGTTATTTTTATCTAAAAATTTCATGGAACACAAAAATTCTTTCAATTTATATTACTTTTAATTTTTTAAAATATTTTATTTTATTTTTCTATTAATTGAATTAGCATTGTGTCAGCATTGCATAAGCATTTAAGGTAATTATTTCTTCACTAAAAATTAAAAATAAATCACCATGATTAAAATAAAAAATTTATCTTTAAAATGAATATTTATAACCGATCATGACTTCTTTTTATTCCTATATCAAAGATTTAGAGATAATAAAACAAAGAGAATAACATTTTTGACTTTTCTATACATAAAATATTATAAAGATTAAAATCATGGTCAAATGACAACAAAAGGTTATATATTAAAACATTTAATACTTATGGACTAAATATATTCATCAAATAAAACTAAGGTAAGTGTTATAGTTTCTTTATTCATTATCCGATTATTTTTACCCTTAATTAAATCATTTTACCTCCACCGTGGTGACAATTATTTACTATGATTATTATTCATATTGATCAAAAGTAAAAGGGAACTATTTACTAAAATTGGACCTTATGATTCAAAATATGGAACCCATTTTTTAATATTAAATTAAAATAAGTGACAAAATATAATTTAAAATTAAACCCGCAAAATGTGACGAAAAACAATTTTTCAGAAAAATGTTCTTTTAAATATGAAAATGTTTTTATAATAAATTCAATTATAAAATTATTTAAAAGAATTATAATTGGATTAAGTTTAATAAAAAATAACTAATTAAATTTTAAAACTAATCTAAAATACAATTTCACTTTGTAACTACTTTAAAAGAAAATATAATTTTTCAATAAAAATCAGTATTTTTCACTGTTCATTTAAAATATATATATATATTCAAAAAAATCCCAAAAAAATCTTTCCAAGATAATTTTGATATATTTATTTCAAAAATGGTATATTTTTCATCAAATTAAAATTCTAAGAGTTTCAAAAATTAATTTCCTCATAAAAATTAAAAAAACCATTTTTTGAAGAAAACGTATTTTATGAAGAATAAAATGACTTTACTAAAAATTGAGTGGTTATTTACTTTGAATTTATCAATACATTTATATTGAGCATGGATTCTATATATTTTTAATAAATTGGTTAATTCTATTCAAACTCGACAATTTAATTATTGTGTTATAACGGTCATATTTAAACAATAATATTGCATACTTCTTTTAGGCTCGGTGTTGTGGGTTGTATGTGTTATCGAACATAATTTTTTTTAAAAAAAATCTCGAGTGTTAAAAAGGTTGTGTGTGACGAAAAACCCTAGATCTATGCAGTAGGGGTTATCGACGATCTTGGATCTACTATGGGATACGTCCAAGAGCTTGATGCAGAAATTGTATGGTCCAACAGTGAAAAAACCTTTGACCAGCAGTAGGGGTATGTAATGGGTGGCGGTGAAGATTATTCTTTGCATTAAAGGCTGGCAGTTTTTCCATGATCTCTCATTCTCAGGAGCCCTCGGTCGGATCTACGGTGGAAACCACCTTCATTCGAACGACTGACTCAGCCCATGTCTCCTCTGATCTATGGTAATCGGGCACAAAGATGGTGTGAAGGAGGCAACGGGGGTTGGGTGGCATTAGTTCGACGGGGGAGTGGTGCTAGAGTGAAACCGTTGGCCGCGAGGCTTGTGCGACTCTTCGGCTCGACATGTGTTTGATCCCCTTCATACCTGACCTATTCTGTCGCCAGGTGCGAGATTAGTGTTCGGTGAGGCATAGGTTACGATCCGGTCGACGCAAGGAAGCCAATAATTTTGCATTTTACTTCAGTTGGGGACGTTTGGCATAGACACAGTGGACATCAGAGGCACAAACTATGCTGATGGTGGCGACCATCGAGACGGACGACGAAAACAGTGCGGAGTCGGACAACAGAGGATCAGTGGGGGGTTCCCTTACCTAGAAAGTCTTTTGGGCCCATGAGACTTATTCTTTTTTTGTTTCTTAGGGATTACCGGCCATTTGGGCCTACGATTCTTCTCTCTTTGGGGCTTTTTACCTCTAGGCCTTCGGCCTTTGATTTGTTTGTTCTTGGGCCTTCAGGTTGTGTAGCTTTTGAGTTGTTTTCCATGTAATGGATTCCGTCTTAGTCTAAAAGAGGTTTACCTTTTTATTTTCTTAATAAGGGGCTTGAACCAACCTATTTGAAAAAAAAGTTATTAATTAATTAATAATTAAATAACAATTATTTTTAATAAATATAAACTAAATAATAATTTCAAATATTTATTATTAATTTTTTAATAATAATTAATAATTATTATTAATTAATTAGTAAATAATTAATTAATTAATAAGTAATAATTTTATAATTATTATTAATCTCCGCTACCGAACTCCCATCACATGATCAGATGATGATACCTGGGTTTTTTTTTCACACGATCGAGTAGGGGAATGGAGTGAAGGGTATATTGGTCTTACAGAAAAAAACACTATAATGAATATTCTTCCTCTCTCTAATCAACGAAATATCCTCAATCCAATTTATATTATTATATTATATATTAATCAAATAATAAGAATTGTGATATATTTTAAAACTAAATATTTTTTTAAATGAAATTATATTTGTATTATAAAAAAAATTATTACGCATTTCTAAAAAATGGCCAAATAATAGTGTTTTCAATTTTTTTATTGTTTGAATAAAATCAACATATTTTGGTTCACATTTTTAAGTGTGTATATTTTTTAAAATGTGTTAGATATTAATGAGTTAATTATATTTTAAAACCAATTATATTTGTGATTGAAAAAAAATTTAAAAAAAAATTGTGTTACATATTTTAAAAATAATTAAAAATAAATATGTAATAAAAATAGACTTTTTAATCATTTAGGGGGAAATTAATAGATTTTCTTTTATATCTTTAATGTTATATGATTTTTTTAAATGCATCAAATAATATTGAGTTTATCATATTTTAAATACAATTATTATTGTAAATTAAATGATTTTTTTGTGTAAAAAAAGGTTTTATACCATTTAAAAAAGATAAAATAATTTATATTTAAAAACAGTTTTTAATTATTTGAATAAAAATAATAAATTTTCTTTAAAAAATAATGTTTTTTGAATGGATATAGGTGATATTATTTGATAAACATAAAATATTATTATTTTTATAAAAATTGTTAAAAATTTCTTTTTTAATTTTTAATTTTATTATGCATCATAATAAATACTATTTGTATAAATTTATTAAAAGAAACATGTTTCTATGAAAGGTTAAAAAAATGTTTTTTATGTAATAAAGATTCGTAGAAAATTTTAACTAAAAATGTTCTGGACAAAATTCTAGGATGTTTCTGCAAAATTACTCTAGAAATTTTATGTGAATAACTTCAATGAAAATTAAATTAAGAATTTGAAATGATAAATTTTATTACAAAAATCACTAGAAAGTTTCTAGTTGAATTATCAATTTCTTTTATGAAAACTATTTCTTTGAGTTATCTACTTGATTTTTTAGTGAAAGTTTTCATTGAATACTAGTGTAAGTTTCTGGTTTTCACTGAAATGTTCTAGAGGAAGTTTCACTGGATTTTCTAATGGAAAATTTCACTATAATTTCTAAAGGAAGTTTCCTTTAAATTTCTTATAGAAGATTCATTGTAATTTAAAGTGGCACCATCTCTGCTATACTGGTTATTTCAATAAAAATATATTTTTGTTGTATTATGAAACTTCCACTAGAACTTCCACTAGAAATTTCATTGAAACATGCATTGAAATTCCCACTTAATAAATTAATAAATTTTACTAGTACAGATTTTGTAAAAATTATATTAAATATATCTTATGAGTGAATTTATTATAAATTTTGTTTTAGGTATAATTTCATATTTTATTTTCATTTTTATTTATATAGAATATACATTTTTAAATGGTACATTATATTTTATTTATAATAATTATGTAAAAAATATAATAAATATTTTATATCATTGAATTTATTATAAGTATATTTATTAAAATTTAATTTTTATTGATATATTCTTTAGTTTTATAAATATATACATTTTTTGTATTGTGAAAGTTTCATTGAAACTTAAATTGAAACTTCCATAGAGACTTCTACTGGAACTTCCACTTGATTGATTTATAATTGTTATTAATAAAGATTTTGTAAAAAATATATTAAATATATCTTATAAGTGCATTTATTATAAATTTAGTTTTAGTTATAATTTCATATTTTATTTACATTTTATTCATATAGAATTTACATTCTTAAATGGTAAATTATATTATATTTAAAAAAACCATGCAACAAATATAATACATGTTATATATAATTGAATTTATTATAAATTTATTTACTGAATTTAAGTTTTATTAACATATTGTTTAGGTTTATAAATATATAATTTTATTGTTTTATGAAATTTTCACTCAAACTTCCACGGAAACTTCCACCCGAACATCCACTAAAACTTCCAATATAACTTATTCCATTGGAAATTGAACTTGATGGTTCTATAATTGTTATTAATACATATTTCTTAAAATATATATTAAACATATATTATAAGTGCATTTTATTATAAAATTAGTTTTAGTTCTAACTTCACATTCTATTTAGATTTTTATTCATATTTAATATTAATTCTTAAATGGTAAATCTTATTATATTTATAAAAAACATGCAACAAATATAATATATATTTTATATCATTGCATTTACTATAAATATATTTATTAAAATTTAATTTTTATTAATATATTTTTTGGGTCTATAAATATATGTTTCTATTGTATTGTGAAACTTCCACTTAATAGATTTATAATTATTATTAGTACAAATTTTGAAAAAAAAAACATATTACATACATCTTCTAAGTGAATTTATGATAAATTCTGTTTTAGTTATAATTTCATATTTTATTTACTTTTGTATTTGTGTAGACTGTACATCATGAAATGTTAAATTATACTATATTTATAAAAATTATGCATCAAATATAATACATATTTTATATAATTGAACTTATTTTAAATTTATTTATTAAATTTATTTTTATTAATATATTCTTTAGTTTTATAAATATATACTTTTATTGAATTATGAAACTTCCACTGAAACTTCCATTGAAACTTCTACTATAACTTTCACTGAAACTTCCATTGGAACTTCCACTAAATGGATTTATAATTATTGTTAATACAAATTTCATAAAAATTATATTAAATATATCTTATAAGTTCATTTATTATAAGATTTTTTAGTTATAATTTCATATTTTATTTTCATTTTTATTCATATAAAATATGTATCCTTAAATGGTAAATTATATTATATTTATAAAAACTATTCAATAAATATAATACATATTGCATATAATTGAATTTATTATAAATATATTTACTAAATTTAATTCTTATTAATATATTCTTTAGTTTTATAAATATATACTTTTATTGTATTGTGAAACTTTCACTGAAACATACACTGAAACATTCACCATAACTTATTCTATTAGAACTTTCACTCAATGGATTTATAATTATTATTAATACAGATTTTGTAAAAAATATATTAAATATATCTACTAAGTGTATTTATTATAAATTTAGTTTTAGTTATAATTTCATGTTTTATCTTCTAAGTGCATTTTTTATAAAAGAAAATTAGATATAATATACTTTTTTAAATGGTAAATTATATTATATTTATAAAAAATATATATCAAATACAATACATTTTTTATATTATTGCATTTATTATAAATATATTTATTAAAATTTAATTTTTATTAGTAAATTATTTAGTTTTATAAACATATACTTTTATTTTATTGTGAAAGTTTCAAGGGAAGTTTGAGTCAGATTTTCACTGGAATTGACACTGGAACTTGCAGTAGAATTTCCACTAGGACTTCCAGTGATACATTCATCAGAACTTACACTCAAATGAAGTTGAACCTTCCACTAAAATTTTCTATTGAAAATATTATGCCTTTCACTGTAATATTCCTTTAAAAATTTTCATATGTAGTGTGTTTTTTATTATAGTTTTTTAGTTGAAAAATATAATAGTATTATTTACTGCAAATTTCAAGTGAATTTTTCGACTAGAACTTTGCAATGAAATTTTACAGTGGAATTATTTAGATGTTGTTTTCCAGTGGAACTTTATAATACAAAACTTGAGTGAAACATTATCATATATTTTTTTGAATTTATTTATTGGAAATTTTATATAAACCTTTTGAATGTAATTTTCTAGTATACATTTTCAATAAAAATCTTCCTTATAAAATTTAATTTTTCTCATGTTGATGTTTCTATTTTAATGTTTTTTTATGGATTGAATTTGATTTTTTAAAATATATAAATATGTTTTTTTAATAGTCATAGGAAATTATTAATTATTTGTAAATATTAAAAAATTTATCTTTTAAATTGAAAATGATTTTCTTTTCAGTTTTTTATAACAATTCCAACTCTTTTTATTTTTAAGAATAAGTTTTTTCATATTTTTGAATTGTGTTTCAACTTATTATTTTCAACATACAAATACAAATTATTATTTTTATATGGTTTTAAAAAATTATTATGCAATGGTATCCAGTAAAAATATTTTTTACTCTAATAAACAAATAATTAGCTTTTTAAACTATTTATAGTTTTTTAATTATTTGAAAACAGTTTTCCAAATTTTTATTAATTCAGTTATAAAATATTTCTTTAAAGCATAATTACAGGTTTTTTAATTTTTAATGTTTTCAAAAATTAGTAGCTACTATAAATTTATCAACATGGATAAACAATTTATTATTATTTTTCAGGTTTTTTCAATTTTGTTTTTAAAAAATGTCTAACAATCCCATTTTTTATTTCATTTCAATTCAATGTTCAATTTTTTTCTAGAGAATGTGGCGCACTATACTGGATATCCACGTTATATTAGACATTAGAGACGATACAAACCCCCTGTCCTCCCTTCCAACCTCAACGGCTCCCTTATTCCGATTGTTTTAATCCTCTACTCCATCCTCCACTCTATTTCATCATTGCCACCATTCATCGCACCATTTCATCATGCCCGCTCCACCTCCCTGTTCTACATCCAAACCTATTAAATATGAGTTTTTAATTTTAGTTTTAAACTTGAAATTAGCCTTTTTTTTTCATAATGCCATTTTAATTTTCCAATACATGCATATTATTAATTATTTTCTCAATTTAATATTTGTATATTGGATATGGGATATCAGGATGGGCCTCCTTGGCTGGGCCGTGAATTAAGCCCACTCAGCATGTCCTGCTCCATGGCCCATGGTTTACTTGGCCTTCTTCACTAGTTGTTGATCATCTTGCCGCCCATTAAATAGCCCGCCGTCTTGCACTCTCCGCTGCTAGGGTTGTTAGGGTGTTGCGATCTCTCTGTGGTTGTGCAGTTATTAGGTCGCTCAGGTTCACCGTTGGTGCACGGTTCCTTGGGGAGCTTGTTGGTGTCCTTCCTCGGCCAAGAAGTGCGGCCATCCTTAAAATCCAAAGATGACATCTCTACATTTTACGAGACCCTCCTACGGCGAGTCCCAACGAAGCAATGACGTGGGCATTCTCAGAGCTTGAAGAGATTCGGATGGCCGGACTTTGTATCATGCTGTAAGTCTCCCTTTTCTTTCGGTTTCTCAGAATTCCAGATCAGTTCTTGAAGCTTGTTATGATACTTCTTGTTTGTCGATTGTTCTGTTTTTTTTTGCTGCTTCTAGTTCGTTGTTTTCTTACTGTATCTTGTAATCTTGTTCTAGTTTTCTTTGAGCATTTAATAATACGCATGTGTGGGTGGTGTTATTGCCGTGTATGTAGCACACAAATCATTTTGTTCCTTGTTGTTTCTTTCAGTTGCTTTCAATTACTTATTTTGTGGTTGTTCTGCTTGCATTGGCTGTATTTATCTGCCAATAAATCAAAGATCTTGGTTCAACATTGTTGTTCTGTTACTATCCATTACACATAGCCTCCTTCACAAAACCCTTGCTTCTTCCTTCAGTGCACTCCATTTACATTTTGAGTGCTGATCTAACTTCCCTTCGTACATGGATTTTCAATGTAATTCATTTCCAATGGATCACAATTGAATTATAATGTACCTTCACCTGCTATAATTGTATACTACACTTTCAGATTACTGCAGTTTCAGTTTTTCCAAAAAATGATGTCTTTTGAACTTTCAGTTTATCTTGAATTTTATGTCACTGGATCGTTAAACAACTACACCTGTACCATTTCTTTGGTCTGATGATAACTGTTCCATTTATTTTATGTATAATCTTTATGCATTTCCTATGAAATCATATTGCATACAAAATGATCATACCATTCCATTTATGTTGTGCATAATCTACATGCCTTCCCTGTATAATAATATTGTACAAACAGTTATCATGATATAGAATAATATTCAGTTTCCATATTCTTTATGTGTTTCCTATAAAATCATTTTCACTCATTATCCTATCAAATATTTTCAATCAATAGTTTGTATCTGTTACATTAATGCCATTCAGTGTGCATTTCCTGTATGCATCCAGTTATAGGAAAAATATCATCAATTTGTTAGTTTATTGATAAATGCTCTGATTGGTTAGTTTTGTTGTCCTTTGTGATTCGAGGTTGTGTGACAATGGGAAAAATTTCAAGGAAAATTTTAGCAAACAAAATTCCACACAACAAGAATATTATATTTTGCGGAGCTGGAAAAATCGGATCATGGGGTGAGATGAATTTGAGATTATAGTTAGAGATAAATATTGAATGAATACAGAACCTTCTGGGCACAACAAGAATATTATATTTTGAGGAGTTGGATAAATCGGAAAATGGGGTGAGATGAATTTGAGATTATGTCTAGATATAAATATTTATTGATTACAAAACCTTATGGAAATCATTTTAATTTAATTTTTTTACAATAAATATGTATTTTTTATATATACTATGGTTTATCTTATTTTCACTATAAATTGATTTTTCTTAATGCTTTAGAGTAAATTATTGATTTTTTGCTGTGTTGCAGGATGCTCTCTACTTGATATCTAGAATTATATATTGCTCAAGCGAAGCAGTTGATTGTTGTACATGATGGAAAGATTTTCTAGGCCAGAGAATGATTTGAAGCGAGCTGATGGTGATGGACTTATCACATTTTAATTTATGAAATATTACTTTTTTTGTTCTGTTGTTTGCTCTCAAATTCATGTGATGAGATGATAGTTTGTTTACACTTACAATTGAAGCCATTCTGTTTCCTCGTGCTCTGATTTATATAATCCTAATACTACTTTATTTTCTCATTCATTTTCTTTATTTCTGTTTGGCCTTCAAATGATGTAAACTAGCTTTCTTCTAATGCTCTAAACTTACTTCACCTGTGTGCACAGTTGATAAATGTCGGTCAGAATCAAAAAGTGTTGCAAGAGCTTCAGGATCTTATTACTTCAAAGAGATGCAGGGCTTGTCAAAATCCACTTGAAAAAATAATGTTTAAGTACATCGAGCTTTGCGTTGAGTTGCACAAAGTTTGGTTTGCCAAGGAAGGCCTTATCCAGTATCGCATTGTTTTCCAACAAGTAAATGGTACTTATTTAGAGGAAGTGATCAAACACTTCATGCATCTATCAACAGAGAGAGCTGAGGTGGCTCTTAATCAGGCAAAAGACCTTGAAGAAGCTCTTGATGTTGATGATTTAGAGACAGATAAAAGGCTTGATGACCTCATGCAGTGTGGAGAGAAAGGGAAGGACAGGTCTGATCGTAAACTTTTTACTCCCTAGTTTAAATTTTTATGGGAATCATACAGGACAATACTTGAAATTCTGAAAAATAATTTGAAACTGGAAACACTTTATGCGGTTAGTCCACTTTTAAACAAAATATATCCTACTCTATATTTTTTTTATTATGCACTTTCATAAAAACCGTATCATCAAGGTATAATGTCTAATTTTTGAATAGATATTGAAGCTTTGTAGTGTGTCATACGATGATTCTTACACTGTTGATTGTAGGAATACTAATTTCCCCCCTTTTTTGTGTGTTACATAATAAAGTTTACTAATGAAAATTGTCTTGCAGATGACAGTGCACCGGGTATTTCAGTTCTGCAAGGAATACAGGCGAACAACTGAGTTTCACAGGCTTTGTGAGATCATAAGGAATCATTTGGAAAATCTCAATAAATACAGAGACCAAAGGGATTGTCCTTACCTATCATCCCCTGAGAGCCTGCAGATTTATGTGGACTCAAGATTTGAGCAGCTTAAGATCACTACTGAACTTGAACTCTGGAAGGAGTTGTAATTCATTTCAATATGTTTTATTTTTATTTTTATTGTTATTTTTATGTGGCATGACATCCACACAAATGGATGAAAACAGTGCTCCCATTTTCCTTGCTTTTTTTCTTCACATTTTACTCTTTTCGTGCATGAGTCTTTCTGTTCAGTTGAATATATTTATGGTTTGATGTGTTTGGTTAAGAAAACACCAAATCTAGCCCTGATGGTTATATATTATGCCAAGTTAACTACAATATTCAGATTTTTTGGCTGCCATAACTACCATGATTATTCATGGTTTAAGCAATTCTCACTTCAGAAAAGTTTTAATATGAACTTGAGTCAGAAGGACATGAAACTGATAGCCTCTTCTGTTGTTTTGGCTGCACTCTAGGTTTCTCCATATGATCACACACATGGCTCATCCCACTCGGAACTTGAAAATGAGGAGAAAAACTTGAGGATGGCTAATATTATAGTATTCAACCTTGTTCTGAAACTTGATAGAAGAGAAGCGTTAATGAAAACTACGACTTGTTTTTTTTGTTTCTATTTATGATGTTATAGTGTTCATTTTTAACTGTTTTCCTCAAATTTTCCAGCTATCAAGGTTATCCCTTTTGTCGGAATTGGTATGATATCTTATCTGTTTAATTTGGTAGTGGCATATGTCGGAAAGTGTTCAAAGAGATTATTTTTAACTTGCATGTCTGAATATCTTATCTTTTAAATATTTGTTTCCATATTTATCTGATCCTATCATCTCTGACAGGTGTCCAAAGGTGTTACGTCATGTGTGATCCAATAAGTTAAAGAGCTTTACAATATTTTGGAACATGAATTTTTCGCTCTGGATCTTGCATCAAAAGTAGGGCCATTAGTGGAAAAAATATCAAAAATCGGTGCCAAACTGTCTTATGCTTCTTCAGTTCCTAAAGTGGAATTGTCTCAATATGTCCCCTCATTGGAGAAGCTTGCGACTCTCAGATCACTTCAGTAGGTAAGTATCCAAGAAATTTGTTTTTTTTTTCTCCTGGTATAATAATCTTACCTTTGTCTTCCCAGGTATCTCAGGTGTATTAAACAATGAAGATCGACACTTTGTCACAAATGATACCTTATTTTGATTTTTCTGTTGTGGAAAAGATATCTGTTCAGGCTGTTGAACATCATTTCATTTTGATGAAAATTTACCACATGAAGGGTGTTGTTCTTTTCAGCAATATGATGAGGAATGATTTTTTTTAATATGTTTAAGTAAATATATTTATGGTTTTCCCCCTGTTTGATTTTAAGGATCTTGAATCCAAAGAGCTGTGTGGTCACCTCTCAAATCTGGCTGAAAATTTGAATGGAGTAAGGGATATATTATGCCCTCCTACAAAAAGGGCATCAATTTTAGGAGATTCTATGTCTAGTTTAGCAGATAAGATCGATACAGAACACAAAAGACTTCTTGCAAGGAAATCAATTATTGTCATAGTTGTTTTTCATTTATTATATAATATGATAGATGTTTCTTATAAATGTCTTAATTTATAGGAAACAAAAGGAAATTATAAATATAAAACAACATTCTTTTCGTCTTCAAAGGAAAGAAAAATTACACAGAAAAGAGTATTTGGGATGGTTCAAATCACTTGTTGTCTATTTAAAAATTTATGGTTCATAGTTTATTGACAAATACAAAATCTTTTGAGATTATAACACTATAATTTGGAACAAATATTAATGTACGTGACTGTAAAGTAGGTCATTAATGGGTATAATTTTATTATTAATAGTTATTGATGGTGGCATGTTATTAGCAAAAATTAACTATTAAGAAAGTGCATGTGACGTGATATCAATCAAAAAATGTATCTTATTATGGAATTATAGAGAAATCCTAATATTGGATTATTAATGTAATGGTCATGTTAGGGTTTCCTCTGAAGCCTCTTTTGACCATGCTTCATTCCCCTTTTCTGACCTCTCAAGTTCTTGCTTCCGCGTCTGTCTTTTCATCTCGAGGGTTTTCTCACCTATGTTAGTTCTTTTCATGTTGTTTTGCGGCCCAAGTTCCGGACTCCCTTCTCTACCCTTTTCGTCTTTCCCATTGCGCTTGACCCCATCTTGGTCAAGTGTGATGGTTCTGATGATGGCTTGGGATAGTGTAGGTGGAGCTTTGGTCTGGGGATTTGGTTCATTGGGTTTCTTCCTCACCCCTGTCAGTCCCTTTTGGATCTAAGGTCCCCCACTTTCTCGATGTTTGATTGTTTTGTTACTATTTTTATGGTTCTGTTTTGATGTTCTATTTTCTTTCTTGTTTTTCTGGTGATGACAGTTTTGTTTTTTTTTGTGAGGGGCTTGCGGTTTGATGAATGGTTCTGCTCGACGACGGTGTTGTCAATGATGACGATGCTTCCTTGTTTCTTCTTGGTTTTGGATGGTTCTATTCGGTGTTCTTCCGTGACGTCGACATTGGTTTCCTGGTGTTCTTCGCCTGGTGGTGGCTCCGAAGGTAGGGTTTGGTTGTCATGGCGGTGGTCACATCTCACTGTAGGGGTCTTTGTCTTCTCTATACTCTGCTATGACTCCTTGTTTCCACTAATCTTCTCCCAGTTGGATTTTCACGATGGTTATCAAGGAGTTTTGGGATGTGAAATTCATGCAGTCGATGACGCTTCGGGAGGAGCTTCTCCGTGGTGGCTTTGTCTCTGTCCCTGGGTTCGAGAAGGGCTTGATCTTTGTGATGGATTGCAGAGTGACTTCAACTTTGTGGGTTTTATGGTTTGTGGTGATCTGTTTTGGTTTTCTACAGTGGTGGCGATTCTATATCCCTTTATACGATGTTCATCAATGAGTTATTTTTTGATGATTTGGGGTGTTCAGTTTGTGTGATGATGATGATGGTGATTTACGATAACGATGAAGGAGTCTGATGGTCATTCCCCATCGGTGATCTGGTGTGACAACGAGTTTGTTCTGTGTTAGGGTACGCATGACGAGGTGGGATGTGGCCCGAGGCGGTGATTTTTGTTGCAATTTGAATTATGAATTTTGAAATTTGAATTTTGAATCCGGTTTTTTTGATTGTATGTGTGGGAGTGTATGGTTTTGTAGGTTCCCACTTAACCAAAAAATGGATTTTCAAAATAATAAAAATGGATTGGGGGGATAAGGCATGTATGTAGATAATTGTGGATTCAAGGTAGTTAACACAAATTGACTAGACCTAACAAAAATTAAATGATAAAGAGAATTATATTTTGGCATCATAGGAAAGCCAAATGTTTTATGTAGAAGATCTGTTGACACATGAATATAGTCTTGTAGTTGAAGTTATTCCTTGACATATATTCTAGGAAGGCACTGCTATATTCATATTAATGTTATCAATTGGTTTATTGTGTACATATTAAACTAACAAATGTTTTCATAAACCATGTCAAGCTATGAAGATGTGATATTGAATCAGATGTGGGAAAATGAGCGTTGGATTCAAGTTGTAGGATTGACTCCCATGATCGCTACTATCAGTATAATATTTCGATTGCATTAAATTTTATTTTAATAAAGTTATTATTTTTAAAAGTTCAATTATTCTTCCATCGATCATCATCTAGGATACAATTGTCTTACTCAAAGGAAACTGGGGATGATTGACCTTCACCTTCAATTCCATTAACGGGGGATAGAAGTCAGTGTTCAACATGGTTTACAAGAAGTATGAGATAAAATAGCATTCCATTATCAGATTTTTAGAGACCCAGACCAACCTGGAGATTGGAGGGTGTATGTTAGGAGGGGTAAAAGAGTCTTTTTTGGTGCTGGCAGTTAGTTAACCACATGTGTAGGGGGTTTCTATGAATAAGAGGGCAGGAAGGGGTGAAGTGAGAGGGGGAATCTTTCAGTTATGCTTTCAGTAGTTCTGCTTGGGCGGTTGAGCTGTGCCTCTTCCGAACGCTTCTTATCCAGACTCCCTCTCTTCCATTTTCTCCAATCTTTTTGTTAGCTCTGTATTTTCTCAACTGAATATAAGTAATTTGTTTGTTCTTTCCCTAGTACTCTAAAACTTGGTCCGACTTTCCGGCCTTTTGATGGAGACTTGCCATCACGCTCGTCTTGATAGCTTGGAGCAGCATCTTGGTCATTTTGAATCAACGATCACTGAGTTGGCTTCTTCACTCAATATCAACAGAGCATTGAGGAGGAAAGGCATCATACTAACCTTGATCAGAAGCATTGGGATAAGGATATCCCCAATCAAGCTGAATTCCATTAGTATATGGTGCAACATCTTGAGAAACAACCTTCATGTGGAGATGCACCACCTTCGGGTGCGCCGACTCTTTCTAATTTACATGTTCCGTTGTGGAATAGTTAGCTGATTCATTTGATTAGGCACCAGAGAATCTTCCTCCTATACTGGATTCACCTCAGTGTGGGCGGCGCGTTGAGCTTCTGTATTTCGATAGAACGGATCTGCGAAGTTGTCTTACCCGCGCTGATCTTTACTTTCAGATTCATCGTACTCCAGAACCTCTAAAAGTGTCCCTAGAACAGGTGTGTTTAGAGGGGCCTTCTATTCATTTGTTTACCATTTTGGAGGAGGTACATCCTCATTTAACTTGGTCAGTTTTCAAGACTAAATTAATGGAGCGCTTTAGTAGTCTTGATATACAAAATCCCTACGAGGAGTTGGCAGCGTTAACACAATCTTCCACAGTTGCCGAGTATATTGATCAATTTGAATACCTTGCTTCCCTGGTTCCTCAGCAACCAAAATGACAATATGTGGCTTATTGTTTACATGGTTTACATGAGGATATTCATAATTGGGTATGCATTCATGATCCTGACACTATTATTAAGGCTATATGTTTAGCTCTCCATGTTGAATTGACTATGTCCATGGGTGTGGCTACTCCGCTTCGTTTGTGAATGGAATCCTTGGAAACCTCCAAACCAATTCATTTCTTCATAAAGCTCACCTTTGTAGCGATCCACACAATAAACTGATGCCTCTTTAACTGGAATGTGACTTGATTTCCCTAGGCAGCAGCCACTGGGTAGTCGCGACACTCGATATCTTTCAAATCAGGAGTGGGAGGACTGGCGTAATCGTGGATTATGTTTTTTCTATGGTTTACATTATACGCCTCTACATAAATGTGATGAGTCCAAATTACATGTTTCACTTTTAGTCGAGGATGATTCTATGTCGGAGGAAGGGGATCCTAGGTGTTCCACTATTTTTCCACCTACTACTTCATTTAATCATGATAATGATGAATGTTTGGTGGTTGCTTATGATACTTTGGCCCCTCTTTGTTCTTCATTGGCTGTTCGGGCTCATGCAACAACTTCTATGAAAGTGGAGGGCCACCTTGGGGATGTCCCAATTTTAGTCTTGTTAGATAGTGGGGCTACACACAGTTTTAATTTCTCCACATTTGGTTTAACTTATTAATTTTCCCTTGCAATCTACTATGGTTATGCATGTTAAATTGGGTGATGTATATCAGTTAACTACACACGGGCTCTGTCAACTAGTGCCTTGATTCTTGAGGATTTTTCCTGCCTTATTGATCTTCGTGTTCTTGAGTTGGGTGGACTTGACCTTATTTTGGGAATTTCTTGGTTACAGACTCTTAGCGAGGTTATATTAAATTGGGAAGCTTTGACTATGCGATTTACTATTAGGGTCCACAGTTCTAGTCTTCAAGGAGTTACTAATTCTTTACCAACAACTTCATCTTTGGGTCACCGATTTTTTTTGTTTCACACTGGTGGTCAATAGTGAGTAATATTGGGAGGTGCGGATTCCATTTCACATCATACTTCGTCTTCTACCCAACACTCTGCTTTACAGGGTCTCTTATTTCAGTTTTATAAAGTTTTTGCTGAGCCTCAAGGTCCGCCTCTTGTTTGGAAACAGGAACATGTGATTTTTCTGGTGGCTGCACAGGGTCCTGTGGTTGTACATCTCAACAGATATCCGCAATTTCAAAAAACAAAAAATGAAAGTCAAGTGGAAACTATGTTACAGACATGAGTTATCCATCATAGTTCATGTTCTTACTCTGCTCTGTTTTTTGGCTAAAGAAAAAGCATGATTTGTGGAAGATCTGTGTTGATTATAGGGCCCTAAATTGCATCACAATACCGAATAAATTTTCCATTCCAATTATCAATGACTTGCTTGATGAGGTGGGGGTTCGATTTATTTTTCCAAGATTAACTTAAAATCTGGTTATCATCAGATTTCTATATAGGAGAAAGATATTTAAAAAATGAATTTTCGTACTCATAGTGGCCATTACAAATTCTTAGTTATGCCTTTTGGCTTAACTAATGCCTCATCAACATTCCAAGACACTATGAATGATTTGTTTCACCCCTTTCTTTGTAAGTTTGTCCTGATATTTTTTTATGACATTTTGATTTATAGTTGTGATTGGTCGATTCATTTAGAACATCTGTAGGCTGCTTTGGAATTACTCAGGGATAACTCTTTTATTTCCAATCGTAAAAAATGCTCGTTTGCTCAGTGGAAAATTGAATATTTAGGACATGTTGTTTCTTCTTTGGGCATTTCTATGGATCCTTCTAAAGTTCATATGGTTTTGTATTAGCCCCAAACTATTACACCTAAGGGTGTATGAGGTTTTCTTAGCCTTATGGGTTATTACTAATTTTTTTTCCCGGATTATGTACAAATTGCTCGCCCACTTATTGTTTTTATAGGGAATGCTCCTTTTGTCTGGTCTTCTATGGCTCAACAAGATTTTGATTGTTTGAAATGGTCAATAAACAATGCACTAGTTTTAGCACTTCCTGATTTTTTAGCGAATTTCGAAATTTAATGTGATGCTTTGGTCCATGGAGTATGTGTTGTCCTTATGCAGAAGAACTATCTTGTTTCTTGTTTTTGTAATGCATTAGCGACCTCCACTCTATCCAAATCCACCTATGAGAAATAGACTAGGGAATTAGAGTTGGCTATTTCACATTGACGGCCTTATCTATTGGTTTGCCATTTTTTTTGTTTTCTCTGATCAATGTAGCCTCAAATTTCTCTTAAAATAGTGTATCACTTCTGTGGACCAAAAAAGTGGATTGTTAAATTGTTGGGTTATCGGTTTGAGGTTAAGTTTCACCCTGGTTCTGAGAATAAAACAACTGATTTGTTCTCTCATAGGTCTGAAAATGTGGATTTCTGTATGCTTCATTATTTTTTAGTTTGGGTGGACAATAGTAGTCTTACAGAATATGTCCAAACTAATCCTCACCTCCATAGTATTATCCAGTCCCTTCATAATTTCCAGACTTTACTGCCTAGATTTAATCTTTCTTAGGAAACTATAACATATCGTGGCCGCTAGATGATTCCAATTGCTTCTCCATGGATACCCAAGCTTTTGGAAGAGTTTCATTCTACACCTCAGGGAGTTCATTCTAGATTTTACAGAACCTATCAATGGTTGGCTATAAATCTGTATTGGGTTGTCATGAAACACTATATTCTGAATTTTGTCTGGATGTGTTCCATTTTTCAACGTTTTAAGTATTCTATGCTTGCTCCAGTTGGTATCCTCCAACCATTAGAGATACCTTCAGCAATTTGGGCGGATATTTTGATGGATTTTATCTCCAAATTTCCTCAGTCCCATAGAAATGATGCTATTTTGGTGGTGGTATACAAGCTATCCAAATATTCGCATTTCATTTCTTTGAAACATCCTTATACCACTTTGGGTATTGCTACCATTTTTATGAGGGAAATTGTTTGTCTCCATGGAATTCCTTCTTCCATTGTGAGTGATTGTGATCCTATCTTTATTAGTATTTTTTGGATGGAATTATTTCAGCTGTCTGGTACTACTATCAAGTTCGGTTCAACCTATCACCTGCTAATGAAAAAGAAAACATAGGTCATAAATCATTACCTTGAAACTTATCTTAGGTGTTTCCCTGATGAACAACCTCAGAATTAGTATTTTTGGTTATCATGGTCTGATTTTAAATATAATACCTCTTGGAATTATTCTATTAACACTACCCCATTTGAGGTTTTTTATGGTCATCCACCACCAACCCTTGTTAGTTACTTACCTTTTGAAATTCGGGTAGAGGCCATGGGTGAAGCGTTGCGAGATAGGGATGAAGCTCTCCGAAAGCTTCTTCACCATTTGGGTCGCTCTTAGTGTTATATGAAGAATCAGGTTGACTAGCATCATCAAATGGTAGAATTTCATATAGGTGACAAAGTATATTTAAAGCTTCTCCCTCATAAACAATAGTCCATCTCACAACAAATTAATAAAAAATTATCCCCCAAATTTTATGGACCTTTTTTATCCTAAAACGATTGGGTCCGGTGGTTTATCAATTGGATTTACCTCCAACATCTCATTTTCATCCTTTTTTCATGTTTACCAGCTTAAAAAAGCTGTGGGATCTCATCCTCTATGATTCATTTCCACATGACTTGGCCAACGATTTCATAGCATGGCTAGAACCAAAAGTCGTGTTGGATCATCGCATTAAACACCCACTGGGGCTTGACATCCCTCAGAGTTTGGTGTAGTGGTAGGGCCGTCTAGTTGAAGATGCTAATTGGGAAGATGATTATGTTCTTCTCAACCAGTTTCTATCTTTTAGGCTAGAGGACACGCCTATTTTTTTGGAGGGGGAGAGTGTTAGAGACCAGGACCAACCTGGATATTGGAGGGTGTATGTTAGAAGGGGTAAAAGAGTCTTTTCTAATGTTTTTAGTTAGTTAGACATGTCTGCAAGGTTTTTTTTTGAATAAGAGGGTGGGAAGGGGTGAAGTGATAGGGGGAATCTTTTAGTTATGCTTTTGGCAGTTCTTCTTGGGTGATTGAGATGCGCCTCTTCCGAACACTTCTTCTCCTAACTCTCTCTCCCTCTTCCACTTTCTCCAATATTTTTTTAGCTCTGTATTTTCTAAAATGAATATAAATACCTCCTTCTATTTCTCTCTGCTCTCCTACACGTAGCGTTGATGACCATTCTCAACCTTCTGATCATCCTTATTTAGTTACATCTATAATATGTAATTAATATTTTTTGGATAAATGTTTTTATTTGGTTCATGTATTGATATTTTTTATTTTTATTTTGCTAAAGATTGATCAAATAAACGATGTGGTCCTATGAGAATTCATGTGGTATGGAACAGGAAGGTAATGTTTGAACACAATGATGATCTACAGATGATTGGAAAAAATGAAAAGCCTCTAAAATCTTAATGGGAATTCTTTTCAAATATAGTGATATTATCTCAATTCAACCATTGAGTTGGAGATAATTAAATAATGATATTAAGGATAAAGTGTGGGGTTATATTTGGGGAAATATTAATTTATACAATTATATTTATTCTGTAATTGAATTTATTAGATAATGTTTTGAATATATGCAGTGTTGATACAACTTTCCTGATGCTGAAAAGGAAAAATTAGCTCAGTTAATGTACAGATCTCACAGGTGTACCTTACATTAGAGACCATTAAGTAAATCAATACCAAAGAATGGTTATATATTGAATTTTTTCAAAATTATAGGTATTATTTAACATTCTTATTTACATTATTATTATATTTAAATGATAATTTATTAATTATAATAAAATTTTAAGTATTTTTAGGCTATAAAGTGCTAATAATTTTCTATTTAAATGCATATTTGTATAATTATTTGCATATTTTCTCAATCTAGTATTCCTTTTAAACTCCTAAAAAATAAGAAAAATATTTTTTAGGCCCTAATGATTAATTGCATCATTTATTTAGTGAATATCATCAAGGAAGAATTTGATGAATACCTAGAAAAAAATTGATGTCGTCAAGTTATTGGTCTTCAACAATTGCCACTTCTTCAGCTCGCAACATATTTACAGAGGTTCAGTTAGATGAGGTTATAGATATAGCTTCTAGAATGAAAGATAAATCCTATCATGGAATTCAAGAGTTAGAATTTGAACATCTAAAAATAAATCTTCTCACATAAGAGTTTCTGAATACCATTTCCCTTTCGTGTTTAGTGATTCCATAAGAACAGATATCATAACTCGAGGATAGCATGGAAATGGTTCAAGAAAATGTTGATATACAATCTAGTCTTCCCATACCACCTATAAGTGATCATTATGGCGAAAATGAGGGTGATGATGTTTATGAAGATGATAGCAGAGGTGACACTAGTGGTGGTAGTAGTTGCGACATCAATGATGATAATGCTCTTCCAATACAATGGACAACATTATTAGAATGAAATATCATTATCATGTGGTTTAGGTACTGATAAAATATTGGTAGTTTATTTTTTCTTTTCTATGGTTTAACAATTAGTTTATTTTTCTTAGAATGAAATATCATGCTCATGTGGTTTAGGTACTAAAATATCCTGATTGTTTTGTGATTTGTAAGAGCCCCAATGGCAGGGAGTATCTGAAAGTATGTATGCAAGATGGACAATAAATTTTTATATATATTATAGGTTATAAAATATTTCACACATGTGATTGGTTGTTATACAATGCTTTCACACCTCTCATTGGGTGGTTTAACCTAAATTAGAAAAGATGCATCATTAAATACAATGACAGATCTTTTGTTCTTATTTGTACAATGATATAACATGGTTCATTTCTTTATTCCTTAATTTTATGAAGGTAAAGGAAAATAGTTAGAGACCTAATGGAATACTTCATCCAATTACCAAACATTAATTAAGTTGGTAATGTTTGAGGTTGTGTACCACATACCATATAAATCACATATGTGCTGGATTAAAGTAGGGTAAACATCATTGATCGGTCCTAGTATTGTTTAAGAGATAATAAAATGAGTTTAGTTTATTAATATATATATATGTGTGTGTGTTTTACTGTTTGTAGTGATCTTATATATACCAAAGGCCACGACTAAGGGAGTTCGACATCAAAGACAAATTCATTATACGAACTTAGATAAGAAACGAACTATTTATAGATTAAGAGAAGTTGGGATCAAGTTTATTGGTTTATTTTTATATTATTCTATGAATTAGAGATATGGATACCATATATATATATATATAATATGTTACACTTAATATATATTAGTTATGAATGCATGAGTTTTTTTTAATTAGTAATATTAAGGATGAGTAATAGATGGATGAATCGTTTGTACAATTGTCCCTTCAGTTTGTTTTTCATTGATTTTTTAGATCAAACAAATTATTTAATTAAAATATTTTTTTCATTGGATAAATTTTTTATATTAAATTGGTTACATTTATGTTGTTTATCTTTTTTAGTCCCACACATGAATTTAGTGAGATATACTCTGAAGTGGGTGTGTGGGGGGGGGATTAGGGTATGAATTATTTTCAATTACTTTTTTTTTCATAGGTCTCATTGACATAAAATATATTGAGCTCATTATTAGTAGGGTCACATTTAAGTTCAACTATTAATGATGATGATCCGATTGTAATTTCACTTAGGCCCACTTTTACCAGATCTGATTTTTGATTACTTATCCCACCTTCACCATGTTACACTACTAGAAAATAAGGCTATATCCAGGGTTTACTCAACCGTGGATGGTATTGGCATGGCTATAGGTTAAATCGTATAGCTACGGTTTGAATCATGGCTAAAACCCTATAGAAACTATTCAAAAATGTGGTAGAGGATAAAACCAGTCATCATCTATAGCCGCGGTTTAAACTGTGGATATAGGTCTTCACATATCCTAAAAGAAAACCAGCACCGTTCAGCCAGTGCTGGACCCTTTCACCCCCCTTCACACCCCCCAGTTCCCTTGCACACCCCATTCCCCCGCTTCTGGACCCCCTTGCACCATCCTTGCTAGACACCCCCACCCCTACTCCTGGACATCTGCCTAGACAGACCCCCTCCCCCCAGGACAAACACCCCCCTTGGACAGCACGACCCTCCTGGACATCCCCCCCTCCTAGACAGACCCCCTCCCCCCCTCTAGACATACACCCCCTGCACAGCCCCCCCTTGCACCCCCCTTATGCATCCCTTGCACCCCCATGCACACCCCCCAGTCCCCTTGCACACCCCACTACACACCCCTTTCCCCTACTGGACACCCCCCAGACAGCACCCCCATGCCCCTGGACAGCAACCCCCCACCCCCACCCCCTGGACAGACCCCCACACCCCTGAACAACCCCCATTGCACCCCCCTATGCATCCCTTGCACCCCCCCTACACACCCCCTTGTCCCCTTGAACAACCCATTCCCCCCTTCTGGACCCCCCTTGCACCACCCCTACTGGACACCCCCCCTGGGATAGCACCCCCATGCCCCTAGACAGCAACCCCCACCCCCTGGATAGACACCCCCCTTACACAGACCCCTTACACCCCATGTCCCCTTTCACACACACCCATGCATTCCTACACACCCCTGATCGACACCCCTTGCATTACCCCTACCGGACACCCCCTACTGGACCCCCCTGCACCAGCCGTGCTGGACACCCCCCTGCACAGCCCCCTTCCACACACACCCCTACACACCTGCACACCCCTGATGGAAACCCCCCTTGCACCACCCCCATGCACCACCCCTGCTAGACCCCGCTTGAACCACCCCTACTGGACCCCCCTACACCCCCCCTGCACCCCCTGTCGCACACACCCCCCTGCACACCTGCACACCCCTGCTGGACCCCCCTTGCACCACCCCTACTGGACCCCCTTGCACCACCCCTACTAGACACCCCTTTCACCACCCCTAGTGTACACCCCCTGCATATCCCCCCCATGAAAAACCCCCTTAAACATCCCTCGCACCCCTCCCCATCCCCTTGCACACACACCCCTACACCCCCCTGTTGGACACCCCCACTGCACACCCATGTCCCCTTGCACACCCCCTTGCTCCAAACCTGCTGGACCCCATTGCAACATCCTTGTTGGACACCCCCACTGCACACCCCCTCCTGGATAGCACCCCCATGCCCATGGACAACAGCCCCCACCCCTGGACAGACACCCCCACCCCCTACACAGCCCCTTGCACCCCCTCTATGCACCCCTTGCACCCCTTACACACCCCCTCGGTCCCCTTACACACCCCTTTCCCCCCTATGGGACCCCCTTTGCACCACCCCTGCTGGACACCCCATAGAAAACACCCCCATGCCCCTAGACAGCAAACCACCACCACCCGGACATACACCCCGTCGGACAGCAGCCCCCCCGGACAGACACCCCCACCCCCCTACATAGCCACCCTTGCACCCCCTACGCATCCCTTGCCTGCCTGCACACCCACGGTCCCCTTGCACACCCTTTCCCCCCTACTAGACACCATGTGCACCACCCCTGCTAGACACCCCTCAGACATCACCCCCATTCCCCTGGACAACAGCCCCCACCCCCACCGCTTGGACAGACACCCCCTGGACAACAAACCCCCCCATACAAACACTCCCTGCACAACCCCCCTTGCACCCCATCCCCTTGCATACACACACATGCACCCCTGCACACCCTTGATGGGCACCCCTTTCACCACCCCTACTGGACACCCCCTGCTGGACCCCCCTACACCATCCCTACTGGACCCCCTGCACAACCCCCCCTGCACAACCCCCCCTACACACCTGCATACCCCTACTGGACACCCCCCCTTGCACCACCCATACCATACACCCTTTTAACCACCCCTACTGGACCCCCCCCCCACAACCCCCCTTTCACACCTGCACACCCGTGCTGGACCCCCCTTACCCACCCCTACTGGACACCCCTTTCACCACCCCTGTTGGACACCCCTTTCACCACTCCTAGTGGACACCCCCCCTGCACAGCCCCACTTAAACATCCCTTTCACCCATCCCCATCCCATTGCACACACAACCCTGCACCCCCTGCTGGACACCCCCACTGCACACCCCTATCCCCTTGCACACCCCCTTACACCACCCCTGCTGGACCCCCTTGCACCAACCCTGCTGGACACCCCCACTGCACCCCCTCCTGGACAGACCACCCCTCCTCTTGGACAGACCCCCTCACCCTAGTAGATTTAGTCTCTCATATATATAGTGTTGGAGGAGAATTAAGAGTGGCATAATGGCCACAATAGTTGGAGTAGTGATCTACTCACACCATAGATGAAATCAACAATCCATTCAAAAATGGTGTCTGGTTTGTGGTTACACTTGATTGGAAGAACAGATGAAAATTTCTCAAACTGAAAAACATAGGAAATGATGAAGTTATTTATGGAAGAATTAATTATGCACAGAATTACTTAGGTTTTTTATTTCTTTTTTGAATTGAAAAAGAATGGGCCTACCTGGATTCACTTCATAGTAGCGTCGATTTAGAGATTTGGAGGTGTGGTGGTGCAATAGTAACTACTCTGAGAATCCAGATATAAATTTGTTTGATTGTAGTGGTGATTTAAACAATAAATACAAGAAAGTGAATATCCTTTCTAAACATAAGGCTGTTAAGGGATGTGATTCAGAATAGTCCAGTCTAGTTTTTTAGCTTTGGGAAACCACTGTTCAAAACCATAGAGCTAGCAAGAAAGCTAGGAAATTACAAATAGAATATGCCTCATTTGGAATTATATTTTGAAAAATAACATGGTGCATACATATTGTAAATATTTAATAAATTGGTAATAACCTTTTCACACTTCCATGCCACCCCCTACCCACCCAATGCACCCCCTGCACCCCCCCCCCTCCACACCCCCATCACACCCCCATTCCCCATGCACACCCCCAGAACCCCCCTGCACACCCCCTGCCCCCAGAACCCCCCTGCCCCCTACACCCCCCTACCCACCTCCCCTGCCCACCCCCCGACCCACCTCCCCTACCCACCCCACAACCCCTTACGCACCCCATGAAAATTTCACTTCAACCACTTAATTCAAGGAAAATAATATCAAAACAATCAGAAACATGTCACTTAATACAAGCATAACTATTCATTTTATTCTAATAAGGTCCTCTCAATTTAAACACTCAAGGAAAGGATTTCTACCATGACAAGTCATTCCATCCAAATCATGCTATTCACTTAGTGGTGACTTGTTCATTACAACACTTTCCTACTTGGGAAATTCCATATTAAAAGTATAATGACACTTAAATGGTGTTTTGGTTCAAACAACTATTTTAATTAAAAGAGGGCACCCTCCCCTTGACCTTTCAAAAGAACCCGTCACACCAGTGAAGGACTTAGAACCTAAGTGGAAGGTTCTCTGAAAGTTTTTTCAAACTAGGATAGACAAAAGAGTATGAGAGATGGATAAAGTCCTTTTTTAGGATATTTATGTGTTATATATTTCGATTAATAATATGAAGTTCAACCTTCCATGGTAAATGATTTGTTTCATGGATCGGTACTGTAAAGGGAAATCTAATATGAATTACTATAATTATGGTAGGCTGATCTCACTAGTTTTAATGAAGATGGAAGTTTATTTGAATGAGGGAGAGAGAATGAGATTCCATAAGAGTAATAACCTATCTACAATTCTTTTGAATACCATTGGGTACGTCTAAGATACCAACTCAAATTACTTGAAGCTAGTTAGTTGGGAAGAAGTGGCTCAAAATTAAATTATGTATCCTTACAGATTCATTCCCTATAGTGTGATATGTTCACACCATTCCTTATGAAAGATTTCAAGAGGAATATTATGGGCGAGTTCCATGATACCAGAGAAGATGTAAGGAATCTCGGTATTGGAACTAATAGATCCTTAAATTAAGTAGTGATATTTTATGATGAATTTAATGGGAAGTTGAATGGGATCATGAATGTCTCTAAGGATGATCGATGTATGGTTTTTAGATCTCTTGTTCTAGTATCTAGAAACTATTATCATTTGTTAACCTCTTTGAATGAGGTCTATAAATAAGTTCAAGGGCTATATTCATATTCTTCCTTGACAAAGCTAGTGCTTATTAGGAAACCATTTTTTAAAATAATAAAGCAATTATAAAAACAAGTTTTTAAAATAATCAGGCAATTATAGAATTCAAATTAAAGGTTTAGGTAGAGGGAACCTACCTCAACCTCAAGACACATTTCTTTTGATGACGACAACTCGAATCTTTTTTTTTCGCTTGCATGCATATGAAACTTCACATATATATAAGGACACCTAGCCCTTATGTACATATTTTCATAGCCAAATATGCACAAGGGGATCCTTAGATATATTTTTATACTTGCATATACCCCTTTACACTTACACATGTATGCATTTTTCATATTTATATATAAGAACACCTATCCCCAATACATATATTCATACTACCATGAGTGAATATATATAAAGGGGGAACTTATATATGTATATGCCTACCTATGCATACACATATAAGCCTCCATCAACAGCGACTTGAATCCACCTCAACGAAATTCAAAACACACTACAAAAATATAAGGAACCCAAAAATCAAAATAGATTTGGCCAAAGAATAAAAACAGAATAAACCATACCCAAATCTGATGTTGAACTCGCTGTCTTCAATGGTGGTGGATAAAACCAGCCTCATCATAAGAAACCACCTATAAGAAAATAGTGGAAAAAGAAATGAGATATAATGACTTCTTATATATATGTGATCAGTGTGTCAACTGTACATGATAAATGATACATGAATCCATAACCAATAATAAACAAATAATATTCAGATTGATATGTACATACCAATACTAAAAAACATGATCATTAAAAAAGCTCTTTATTTTTCAAACACCACCTTCAATTACCTATTCAAAAATCAAAAATCACCGAAATATGGGAATAAAGTAAACTTATATCGGCACTTAAAAGTGATAAATAGGGATTATAAATTGTTATTAAACTATAAAATGCATTCCTTGAATGTATAAAATACCTAAAACTATTCATTACTATATCCTTATTAAATTTCTAGATTGAAACCTCATTTTTTACCATGCTCTTCTTCTGGAATTCACCTTTATTCTTAGTTTATATAGGTTTATCAATTTTATAAAGTAGGGAATTTTCAGTCTTTTATTCTTGCTCAATCCTCTTGGATTTTTTAAACCAATTTTCTAAAATGATTAGACAATCTTTTGGTGCATGATATCCCTTATTCTTGATTGTATATTCCTTCTTTCTATAAATTATTTTCTAACATGTGATAATTGGTTATTTCCATTTATTTTTCAATAATTATTATTGTTATGGAATCTATGTCATAAATTCTTAACAATTTGGACTACTTGGTTTCCCTTCCACACACACTTTCAACTACCTTTAGAGTACCCTTTTTAGGCTCCCTTTAAAACTCCACACTAGAATTGTCAAGCACTAGCCCACTACAATATCAAATATTGATACTTAACCCAAAAAATTGATCTGAATGAAATCCTAGAAATAAAGAAGCTCTAAATATCCTATTTACTAATATAAACTCCTCATAATTAATTGAAAACACTAACTATACCAACCACTATAGGTAAATCATTAATTTTGGTGCAGTCTTGGAACAAAATATGGTTCATCCAACATCCATCTCAAGACACTAAATTCATCCATTTACTGTCTAAGTTCATACATTTCACAACCTTGATAATGATCACCATCCCTTGATATGTATTTCACTCAAAAAATATGAGTATTAATCTCCCCAGTATATTATTTTCGATACCATCATCAATCCTATATACACATGTCTAGTGACTCATATCGCATTATGATCACTATATAAGATCCTGGCCCAATAATCTCAACAAAATGTCTTCATTTAAAAACTATTACCTTTTAAATACACATTATATCCAACAAAAATAATATATTAAAAGATATTAGATAGAGAAATCCAAATTATAAAAAAAAATAACTTTAGGAATACCTCAAAAAGTATGGTACGAAAAGCCCCTTCACCTAGGATGGATTATCCCAATAGAATAATCTCTATAAAAACCCACATCTCAACACATACATGAAACCTATTTTTCCTATCCCAATACTAAGGGAATGAACACACATTCTTGATACATGAGAAATAGATCAGGGTTCATTTATTTTTCTAATATTAAGCTGATATATTACTCTTTCATTTTACTCTGTCACCCTCATAGTGAGGCTCACCAACCAAAATTCATTCCTACCCGATTTCCATCCTTCTCCATGCACCTTCCTATGAAATGGATGTATCTACATAGATAGATCAATATTTCTTGAATATCTCCAAGTAGGTATCCGAATAAAAGGAATCTAATCATACCCATAATGAGTACATAAGACCATTTAAAAAATAGAATTTCTTTATGAATAAATATCATTTGAAGGATGGCATGAAATGAATAAACCTTTCAAATTTAGTGTCATACTTCATTACTGATTCCCATTATGATATAACACCATGGATTCCAAAAACATGTTCTTATTCTGTAAATCTACCATAGCCTCTCATAGAAGAGGGAATGAAACTCGATCCATGAAACCTTCTCATTCCTTCTTTTATGAACAATGTATTTATCCATTCGGATTCATCTCCTTTGAATTTAGAAACTTATAGTTTCACCCATATATCCTATAGAGTTACAATCCTTTCAAATAGGAACTAAACTTTCTTCAACATATTCTAAAAATCCTACGATCCCATGTCACTACTAAAAATTAGATACTGCTACTCCTAGAACTCATGGATAACATAGAAAACCATTGTTTTTCCTTTTCGAAGGCCTTGGTCAATGGATCAAAGTAGTTGTAAAATAATATGAGGGAAACAACCACTTGAGAATATTTCCCATGAGAAAACATTTCCATCCTAATTAGATTCTTTGTTGATGAATTTTTACTCAACATTATCCGGTAATAACAAAATTACTAATTAGAAACCCATCGCACCACAATCCTAAGCATGCATTATTACCACAAAATCATGAAACTACCTTTAATCCAAACTTCATAAAAAAATATCATTTCAAAAACACCAAACCCTAAGGTTTATCATAATAATCTAAGGGTTACTCTCCTACACACCAAGAATAACAAAAAAAACCCCACACATTCACCCCTGATAATAAGAAACCAACCACCCCTTAACTGATATAACAAGAAACTTCCTAATAAAAATACATAATCAAATCACCTATAATCAACAAAATTACCTATATCAAGAGTTTTACATCGAAACATCAAGAAAAAACCCAACAAGATCCACCAACTTTAAGGATTAACACCAACCCAAACCCCCAAAGACAAATCCAAACCATACCCAATACATAGCCATCATACTCCAAACTACTAGGAATATAATATCCTAACAAACCAACTAAAGGTTTTCGTCAACCATATAAACATGATTAAGATATCATAAATCAAACAAAAACACTTGAAAACCACTATTTTAGATTCTATTAATTAATACACCATCAATAGGTTATTCTAGAAAACACCAATTAATATATTATTGATGTTTTAATTAATCAAAACAACTTTCAAATTAATTTTACAAAAACATGACCACAAATATTACTTTCTCAAACCCACTTTCTAAACAGACTTTCCTTTTTTAAAACTATTTTTCATAGACAAGTATTCATGGACATGTAGAAAAATCCCTATATTTCAAGTACGATTCATGAACTCAGATTCTATTTCCACCCCATGCCAAGAGTCAAACAAAAAATAACAATCTCAACCCAAAAATAATACTCGAATAAATATCTCAATGATAACAGTGTAAATCTATAATGGAAAACAACACCCTTGGTGACTTGGGTTTCCACCATACATGTGTTCTTGATGCATAAAACCGGTGTACATCCTAATATCCAACCATTGGAGAAAATACACATGAGTGAAATTTGAGGGGTTAAAACCATAAATACCTTTGGTGGGTAATCAGGAGGTCTGATTGGAGGAGGAGGATGATGATCTATGGAGTTGGGGTAGCCACGTTGGAGGCACACCGGAGGAGGAGGTGGGGCGGCTGTTTCAGGGAAGCTTCTACGGGGTGGAATAGTTGGGTGGCAGAGTCGGGGGAGGACACCGTGGTGAGGATTCCGTCGTGAACAGAGTGAGAGGTCGGCGGTTTGGAGAGGAGTTTCGCAGTGAGAGAGGTCAAAGATAGCGTAGAGTGTGTTGATATGAAGCGTTGGGAGGAGGGTGTCGTGGTGATAGATGTAGACAGAGAGGATAGGAGGGTCGTGGTGGATCAGGGGAGGAGGAGAGGAGAGCCCGACGCATATCGCAAAAAAAAGAGGATAGGAGAGCCTGATATGGATCACAAAAAAAATAATGAACAATATGTTTAGCTATAGATGGGTAATTAAATCGTGGCTATAAACAACCTATAGCCACAGACCTATAAAACTGTGGCTATAGGTCCATGGATATAGCTTAAATATCTAGTAGTGTTATGTCTTGAAGAATATAAAAAAACCATGCACACAATAAATAATGATTTTTACTGTGTTCACCCACACTAGGATATTCTAAATATCCAACAATCAGTAATGTGTCAATGCATTGAGATCTAAAAAATGCACTATTTGGTGGTAGATTTAGGCTAGGGAACTCCTAGGCTTGAGTTCACTCTCCTAATAAGGTTTGAGGTTAGATCACTACTATCCAAGGGATACTCCCTTCACTTACATCCTTTTATCACTGCTCTAGAATGAATAATTACTTTGGTACGTAGGTCAATGAAAATAGTATCACTACAATTATAGTTGCACCAAATATAGGTTAGTGCATGTTGATCTCCTCATTGATCCTTTATAGTTTGGTTGTGAAAATCACACAAACAACATCACCACTTTTCCATGAGTCTTCATAGAAAAATACACCCTTTTTCTTCATTGTAAGGATCTTCAATGAATTCCAATGCTTACTTCACTTATTTCCAGCATGGATATGAAATTATCTCTCTTCTTCTTCTATGAAAATATATATTCAATGTTCTTCACTTTGTTACACAATAATAATCTCTCTTCTCTTCTCTATAGAATTAATTTCTCACAAATATTTTCTAATTTTTGACTCCCTTTTCATAGAAGAAAACCCCAGTATTTATCAAGAAATATATCTCCATAATTCACACCTTCCAGGAATATTTTTCTCCATTCAATGAGAAAATATCCACATTTACCTCCATGAAGATCTCTGTAATCATGAGAATGATGGAAAAATCAATCTTGCATCCTTCCATAAATCCGATTCAAAATCATTCATTGAACTCTTTAATCTTCCTATTAAAATATAGAAAATACAAAATAAGGAAACCCACTAACTCATCTTCACCATGGACTAGTCACTTTCCTTTGTAGTGTGAAGATTTGTTAAATACTAGTCCCACCAGATATAATTATATATTTAATTTAAATAACTAACATATCATGAAATAATACTCCTTTAATTTCTTCATGATTTTATCCATCATAGATTGACCAAAACATTAATAATATTTTATTATTAATAAAATATACTTTAATTATACTACAGCTAGACAAACCTTTAAAACAACTAAAGGAAGACCCGTATGAATTGCCCTGATGACTCTTACGTTCTTCTAGGATTACTCTTATGGAATGCCTCACAAATTTACATGATGACTCTTACGTATTTCCAGTATATACTCTTATGTAATACCTTGATTCATATAGACTACTCTTATAGAATACAAGGAAACCCTTTTGATTTTACCCTTTGCTGTGAAATCACTCTTACAAACTCTAGTGCATAGTTTGACGACTCTTACAAAGTATACCTTTTCCATTTTCTATAATTATAAGACATTTAATCTTATAAAAATGAGTATGGATACTCTTATGAAATTTCATATAAAATGAATCTTATGCTCATTGGGAAATTCTATACCATTGTTAAACCTTCCTCCTTCTAGTAAATAGAAATCCTTATGAAATCAAGGATACCTCTAAGAAATTGCTATTTTCCAATCTTCTAAGCCTTGAATTAATCTTTTCCAGGACTTTTATGCATCTCTATCCATTTTCTCAAACCATATTTCTCCATAATATCTCTATAATATATCTCTTTAGATGAAAGAAACTTTCATAATTCCAATGTACTTCCATAACTTCTTCACTTTAGTTTCAACACCTCCAACACAAAAAAAAAATTGTATTGACAACAAACCCAACACAACTAAACTAACAACTATAGAAAACAAATGCTACTCCATTTAATCATTAATCTTAAATTGGATTCCAATAATATCTACCTTTGTATTTTTTTACAACACCCATCATGAATCTAACACTCCTTCACATCAGTATGATCCTTCCTTCTCCCCCACTTTCTAATCCCCTTTGAGGGCCAGAAAGATTCATGGATTCATGATGATTCCTATACCCCTTTGACATAAAATCCAAAGCATGCCTCTTTCTATGATAAACCACCACTTTTCATGACCCCTATCTTAATGATGTCAAAAAACAAAAACTTTTATTAAGTTTACACTTGTAATATTCTTTGAGGACTCTTCTTGCTAGGATGAGACACTGGACTATTAATAAAAAAAAAATACCCCCATGTAAATGCAATAATTTTATTAGATTAAGAGATATTAGGCTTAACCTATTTCAATAAAAAACAAGTCTCCTATAACTTCCATTTCCATTTTCAACCATTTGTTAACAATATATATTTTAAATACAACTTCATATTTGTATTTCAAGCTCCAGAAACTCCTCAACTGTGGTTACATTCTAAAATAATTTCAGTAAGTGGTATTACCTCCTAGTGATGGGCCATTTACACAACCTTTAAGACCACTAGGTAAAAAATATTTTTAGAAAACATGAAATTAAGTTAACAACATCATTACTTCCCATTTCACTCACATCCATAAGATACATGTCCCATCACTTCTCATCTTCTATTAAGGATATATTCCTTTGAACTCAACCACACGTTCAAAAATTAATTAGTTATTAAACATGAACTATATAGTGTGTGATTAATATTAGATTAAATCTTTTAAAATCATCTTCTGACACCAAAACTAATACCAATTATCAAATCTAATACCAAATTTTTAAAACATATTTGTTATCTCAACCATAAGGTGTCTCTTTGGTTGACGGGGATACCACCTTTGGATCTATATCTCTAAACTCCCCCCAAAAATATTTGTTCCATCACTAAATATAGAGATGATATAAAAAATTAAATCCACCCACCTAGTATCCTTTTATATCCTGAAAAGACTCAGATTATAGTGAACCAACTCAGGTTGACCTAACTCGTCACCTAAACCAGTATGCCACAAGTCCTGAATCACGTTCCACAAGCACTAAGGCATAAAAGATAACCATTTGTGAATAGTTTCACTCATAAAAATTATATGTGACCCATACATTAATTGGATGACCAAACCAACTAATAAAAAATGATTTATAAAAGTGTAAATTTATGAATTATTTATCATTCCATTATAATAGAATTTATATAGTTCAATTGATTTTTCAAAATAGTTTCAAATTATAAAAAGCATCTCGATATTCTTGTTTTATATGGTTATAATGACCATGATTGTATATTGTTAATATAATTAATATAATTCCAAATTTATCTTTCTAGAATCTTAATAATTTCATTAATATATATTTAATTATTAAATCAATTTCAAAATCAATCCATGTATGGTGGTAATAGTTTATTCATTACATCTTCCATATAGGCAGTTAAAACTGACCATGATGGGATGAGTGATATAAACATCCATGAAATGAATTTATAAATTATATGATGATATAATTCACATTATAGTATAATTATATTCTTAATATTTTAACGTAACAATATTTAATTAAATTTATAAATATGAATAAGAATAAATAAAAATAAATAAATTGAAAGAGCTTAGATGACGAGACTTACTTTCCTCCGTGAGATGACTCTTTAAGGCTTATAAAATTGGTCTTATGGTTAGAATAAGGCTTCAAAAACATGGATAAGAGGGTTTTAAGTGGGAATTTGGAATATATTTTCCAAGTTAAGGAGTTTTGGAAGTGAAGATAAATGGGTGGAAGATTAGTGTATTTATAGGTGAATCATAGGGTGTTTTTTGAATAAAATATTGAAAAATTTATCATTTTTTATCAAGAATATGAATAGTATCAATTATTTTTATTAATTATAGTAATTTATGCATGTGAGTCCATTATAATGCTTTATTACATCATCTAGGATGTAATTAATCATGTATTTTACTTATATGGTAAAATACTATAATCTTCCATATTTCACTATTCACCTTCCTTTTTTACTATTTAAAAAAATTACAAAAACTTCACCCCTACCTATTTTCAACATGAAAATTTAAAAAATTAAATTATATTTTCCAAAATATATTTATAAATTAGGTATTTTTATTTATATTTATAGTATAAAAATACTATTTTTTATATAATGTAAAACACGTGTTACAAAAAATATATACTTATTATTAAATTATGTTATATTGATTGAGTAATTATTTTATGGTATTTTGATACTTATTTTACCTTAATTTATCCATGGTAAAAATTACATAAAATGATACTTCATTAATTACTATATTAATCATTTTACTATTCTAATGATCATGTTGTGATTCTAACTGCCATGTGACTATTCTAGTAGTCATATTTCCAATGGTTATATAATATTTACTCATCCTACAAATACCTTTTATTTATATAATTATTTATTAACTCAAATCATTCTCAAGGTTCTTTATAATTTATTTACAAAATTGAAATCCAATTCTAACATTTTTATTACTTTTCACAGTGTTGTTCATGGGTGTGATATTTATTAGAGACCATAATCCTATAGATTCCCAAATTATAATCATGTTGTTTATTTATTTTTATTATCAAGTTGTAATGTTATCAATTTTATGTAATTTATTTATTGTTTATATTTAATGTTCTATATTTATGAATTAAAGTAATTATGGTTTTTATTATGAGCTTCATGTGAATTATACTATATCTAACACTTGAATTTGACACCCAAATATATCGAGAAGGGAGAATTTTTACATAGAAAAATCTCAATCATTATAGTCTGGAATATAGTTATGTTATGGGCCAAATATATCATATGATGTAGGGTATGATACTTGAGAATCTCAATGTGGGATATGAGACTTGAGATACACCACATGGTTCAGTTGGTATCCTTTTACTTTGATCATGCATCCTAATCGTGGCATGATTAGGGTATGATACATGTGGCTATGGGTGTTGTTGTTTTGCATATTTCTTTGTCATAATCCATTATTAATTGAATTAAATTATAATTTATTCAATGTTTTTTAAATTAAATTATAAGAGGTTATTAAATTATTATGGATTTGAGAGGTTTCATGTGATGTGATTTATTGATTATTCTTGTTTAACCGCTATAGGGAAATGGTTTTCAAGAGTTGGATTTTTTAGAAAAACCCAGTTTTCAAATAAAAACTCATGTAATGGAACAAGGAATATATAAAACTATTTTATAAGTTAGTTTTATTATTAATGGATCATGGAGATTATGGTTTTGAAATAAAATACATTTTTGAGGAAATCTAGTTTTGGGGAATACGTTTTGTGTGATGGTATGGTGTGGGTGAAATGGAATGGGATTCATGAGATTCTTATAAGTAAATGATTTGGAAATTTAAATTCAATTGGTTTTTTATAAAAAATTTATAATTAAATAAAAAACCAAAAAGGACACAAATTTTAGGTCTTTCAACTTTGGTAAAAACATTTGGATTCCAGGAGGTGTTTTCAGAATATACATGAGTTTTTAGTGTGTGTAATGTGATTGATATGGTTTTCAAAAATAATTCTCCCATACCTATGTAAACTAGGTTATCTTGGTTTTTAGTATTTTAATTGGGTGTTTTGATTACAAAATTTTGGTTTGTGTGTTGTGATTAATTAGAGAGACCCACATGGGTTAAGCTTAATAAGCACACGTTTAGTATTAGGATGGAGTATCCAGTGATAAAATTAAGGATTTCATAGATTGTATTATTGGATTGGGATTCAATAGGAAATTACTATAGAGGGGAAACCATTAGGATTAATTGGACTATACTAATTATTTATTGTGTTGGGAAGTTCTATAAGTGTAGATGTGGGTTGATCATCAATTATTTTATACTGATGAGTATATTCTTGCACCATATCCGTGTTTTGATATTTTATATGAGTGGAGTTTCAAAGGATTGGTTTAGTACTATGTGAAAATTATAGATACCTGAGAGTAAAGAAACACCAATTTTGATATGATTATTGTGGAGAGAAGTAAAAATATCAGTGATATTATAGTGAAGTGTCTGATGAATAGTGCACTCCAGTGTTGGAGACATGTATTGGATGCATTTTCAAAGATAAAACATAATGAGATTATGATGAGTAAATTAATAGTGTAGGTAAATATGTATGAATGAGGTATTAGTGGGTATTATTTAGGATGTGAAGTATTATAGTGGGGAGATTGTAACAATTCACACCTTGGTGTCAGTGAACTCAAGGTCGGGCTAGTTTTTTATTGACATAGTGATTAGGTGAATTGTAATTATTTAGAAAGGGATAAAAATTAGGATATTATGGATATTTTTTGGATGTTTAAATAGACGCTTTGAATTTATAATTGGTTGTGGAAAATCCCGATGAAGGGATTTTGTCATAGGTAGAGGCAATCAGGTCCAGTGGGTGGAAGTAGAAAACCACCAGAACCTCGATGGAACTCCACCAGAGTTCTAATAGAGTGGAAAATAGTGATTATTTCTACTACCAAAATTTTGATGGTATTCCACCAAATTTATTATGGGATATTCACTAGTGATGCACCACTTTCCTTGACACCAAAACCTAGTGGAATCCCACTAGAGTTTTAGTGGAAACTTGGGTAGTTTTTTAAAAGTGGTAAAAGGGGGGATTTATCCCATTTATTTAATATCCACTTAGGTCTCTTCTTTTAATATTTTCACACATATGGGAGTGGATATCTCCCCCTCCCAATCTTACTCCTCCTTTCCCCTATTTGATCTAAGTGGTTTAGAGACATTTCATTATTCCGATTCTAGAAAATATTATCCCTTACTCATCCATTGTATTCCCACTTCTATTCTATTTTATTTTATTTTTATCATCTTGGTATTAAAGTGTGATTACATCAGAGCTTGGTGTAATGACTTTATAGTGATGGGGTTTCCTTGTGTGTTGTGGAGGGGATTCTTGGATCATCTATGTAGTTCATTTTTAGCTTGAGGTATTTCACTGAGTGAGTATTTCTAGTGATTTTGATAAATTGGGATGAAATTGATAAATTAATCAGGTATTACAGTTATATATTTCATATATCATAGTCGCAAGTGCTTGTTAGGAGTGGACCACACCTTTTTTTTTCTCATGGTTTCAACAACAAAGAATCACCTAGTGTGTGTTATACCAATTATGTCAAATTAGGAAATGGTTTTAAATTATTTAATAGTTAATTTATGGGTTTCTTTGGTTGATATAGGTTCTCTATATTTTATGGACATCGATACGATCTTGGGAAAATTAAATGGAAGAGATAACGATGTAGGTGTCCTTTATATATTGTGTCTCTTGATCTTTTAGTGATATTATGTTTGTGTTTTATTATTATTATTATTATTATTATTGGAATTTTGTATAAAATTTAATAATAATAATATATAAATTGGTATGTGATCACATCAACCTAATATTTAAAAAGGATAATATATCTTGTTAAAAGGTTTTTTGTTGTTTTCTTAGACAAACAAGTGTTGGTGGATCATTTTATGGATGTTCTTGGTGGTATACTTGACACCTGTTGGGTCATTGGTATGTTTTTTTTATTATTTATTTTAATTTCATTTACTTTGGATTTTTTGGGAGTAAGGGGTAAAAAATATGTATTTTGGGAACATAGGGTAGGGTGTATGATTATCAAATAGTTAGTGTTAACCACGTACCAAACCATGAAAGAGGGGGGGTGAGGGATCCATGTGCTATTTTTCATAGTTTCAACATGGTTTTTATAATTATTCAGACTCTATAGAAAAACCATGTAGTCTATTTTGTAATGGGGGAGTGGCTCACACAGTTTGTGCATGTATTTCTAAACCATACGGTCAAACCATAAAGTCTTCCTAGGTTACATAAAATTGTAAATTTACCCATTTTACCTTGATGATTTTTAACCCTCTTTCTGTAACACCCCGAGCTTCCACGATACGCTTCTCATTCAATAATGCAATAGCTTGCATTGTACGCAAGTTCGAGTTCTAACACACCGCAACTAATCAAAATAGCCGTTATGAATAGTAATAACCACTTTTTAAAATTATAGAAATTTTATATTTCAAAATGGACTTCATTTTTGTATTCGTAATATCGAAATTAGCCTATGTTGAATTTTTGGTATTTTTCTGAGAACTTCTAATTTTTTATGAATAGTGAAAAATACATAAAAACAACTTTTTTAATCAAAATAATTTATACAGATAAATTATACTATTTAGTGGTTTTAAGGTATAATTAGAAAATATTTTTACCATTTTATCCAATGGTGGTCATTAGAATTAATTTAACATTGAAATTGGACATAAACAATTGCCAAACTTTTGATATAAATTGTTTCTTAAAAACACGCTATTTGTTGTAACAGCGGGAATTAATTATGAAATTAATTAATACAACTTATATGTTTGGAATTTTGTAAAATAGACATCATTTTTGAATTCGGAATATCAATTATAGCTTAGGGTGAAATTTTGTCCTTATTCTGAAAAACTTCAATTTTTGATGAATAGTGAAACCACTAAGTGGTAGTTAAATAACTGATTTTTCGTTTAAATGAAATATTACAACTTCTGTGATTTGATTTTCAAAAATCCGACATACATGGTTGTCATTAAGAAGTAAAATGTGGTTCAATGAGATCAAAATAATTTTTTGGTGAATAGTAACTTTTAAGTTCTTAATCGCGATTAGTGGTAATTAGTGTAGTTTAAGGTATAAATAATACATTAATAATATGAAATGACCTAGACACATGTCCCAACCTCATTGGTTGAGTCATGGCCGACCAAGACAAGCCATGGCCTAACTTGGGGACCCCATGGATCCACTTTTGTTGGGAAATGACATAAATTAGTTTTTATTTAATGTTAAAGTGAAAATGACACTAACATAAATTGTTCTACTAAAACAATTTTTAATTGGGGTTATACAAGTCCAAATTTTGATTATAAATAGTCATTGGAAAGCTAAAAAGATTTCCTACATCATAGTATTTGTTTTATAATTTTTAGACATTAAATAAATTAAAGTATTTATGACATAATAATGATGCAGCGATGACATCATTATTTGACGATTTAAATAAAATGAGAAGATAATGCAAAATCCGAGGCTTACACTTGTCCAAAGCCTATTGGATGAAGATATTTCGAAACCTTATCACCTTATCCTCGAATTATATAGATGTGGGACCTTTAGAATCCGAAAAGCATTTTGAAATAATGTAACATTTCATTACTTTCCAAAAGTGCCCCTCCTCTCCACTTATAAAAGGCCCCCACCTCTCCCACCTTATTCACACCTTCAAGCCATTTGGCTCGGCCAACCTCTGCCCAAATACTCTCCCAACATTCCTTCCTTACTCCTAGAAACCTCACTTTGTGCAGAACTCTTCCCAAGGAAGCCTTTGGCTCAAATCAAAAAGAGTTACCCGATTTTGAGGTAATGTCTTTTATAATGTTGTTTTGTTTTATTTTTCTTCTCCAACCCCCTAAACTCTTTTTATTCATTTCTTTTGTAACAACACCAGTATCCTCAATATACTAGGATGTTGTTATAAGAAGGATTCGAGCTACACTTACACACACCTACATCTAATGGTTAAAGAACATACGGTTTCTGTGGATGGCGAATTTCTGCCTCACGAAGCGATGATTGTTCAACACTCATATAACACCTTCAAAGGTGGCCATTAAGATGTCACTATTTTTATATATGATATATAATATGTTTTTGTTTTACTTATGCTTCTGTATTTCTCATTTATGGCATACTTTATGATTTCCATTATGGGTAAAACGCGATAATTTCATTTTAGGAAGTGCGGACTACCGCCCCCTCAAAGTGATTTGAATCGTAAATGCCATATGTGGGATGTATAAAGGATGGAGTAAATGGTATTATACACTATATTATACTGGAATTATATTATACATTTATATCATTATGATTTAGTTCCATTAAATATGAAATTGAAATGAAAGTAGCGTTCATGCGTACGTACGGCTTACCGTCTCCATGAACGGTGCATTTCATTTCTTACCTCTAAATGTTACGTAATATTATAAATGAATGTATATACTGGATATATAAGACATATATGACATCTAAATTATGAATATAATTCTGGATATAATGGATATTTCACCACATTAACAACTTGTAATCATAAGAAGTTTATTTTTGACTCAAGTACCAAAGATCGACAAAACGACCGTTATTAACTTAAATAATTACATAATGATCATATCATTGTAATAAGTGATATAATAAGGATAATGAAATTGAGAATGGTTCTTAATAAGGTATATATTAACTCTAGTTTATTATTCAGGAGGTTAAAGAACGGTTGAGTCAAGTCGGACACAAGGTAAGGGAACTTCTTAACCCAACTTCCATTCTTTGGGTTAATCTCCTACTTTCAAATTATGTCATGATATTATTATGTCCTATCTTGTATTTTTACATTATTTATGTGTACCTATAGTGAATACACATAATAGATATATTTTATTTAAAAATTATCTTTTAAAGTACTTCGTCTCAATCTCCTTTCATTGAGGCATATTTGGTTTTATACACAATTTTCATTTATACGGTGTATAAACCCCTTTGACTTTTACGTTTGTACAAAAGGAATCTTTTTATACGAAGCGTTTTGCTAAACGAAAAAGGGAATGTTTTTCTTTCCGTACTTATGCGGCGACAATGACTTCTCCGCCGCCGTGACCATTATTTGAGTTTCTGCTTCCTTTACAATCCATCACTTTTTTTTAATGAAAAATAAATACAAAGTTTTAACATTCTTTTATTTTGGTATTGAAAATGGTTTTGAAAGAATTTTTACTATATCAATGTGTTGTATTGATATCTTGTGATTGAAATGTGGAAATGTTATGTTTCCTTTATGCATGTTTTATGTGATATGATTATGTTATGGTTTATGATATGTTTAAACCTATTCATATGAGGAATGCATTGGACTTAATAAGTGACGGGTGGAGCCCGCTATAGCTCCTCGATGCATCGGCAGGTCTCATGAGACAAACTAGTGTCTTGGCACGAGGCCTTGACAAAATCTTAGTTGTGGTCTTGGCACGAGGCCTTGACTACGTGGTTATGATAGTCTGGCATTATGCATTCCATCATTATGAAAGTGGTTATTGATATTTCATGTGATTATTCGACCAGTAGAATATCCATGTGAAGAAGTAAATGGCATTATCTCATTTTACTTTTGCCATATTATGCTAAAGTTCATGTTCAATAAGGCTTTTGTTTTAGTTATACATTGCCTTAAATGTTAATGTTTATTTATGAAAGCTTCCGCAATATTGTTATCCTTACTGAGCATCTGAGCTCACCCCTTTCAATGTTTAAAAATTTTCCAGGATGTGAAGAAGTGTATTATGACTGACTTGCAAGAATAGTCAGTGAAGATATGAGTGTGGGCTATGAAGACCATGTTATTGTAGTTTGTTTAATTTTGATGTAATGAAAGACTTATGAATGTATCTAGTGTTTCCAAGGCTACTAAACTAATCGGTCTTTCGAGACTTGATCTTTTGTGATCATGCCAATGTTACGAAGTAATGCACCGACTCTGGGTAGCTGGGGTCGGGGCGTTACAGTTGGTATCAGAGGCAGTTTAGTACTAACCTTGGAAGCTAGATTTAGATAAACTCTGATTAGAGCACATAGCCCAAAGATAGACTTTGAGGATTAGTATAGAAGAACTTCCTAGAATTTTAGTATTGTAGAGATGTTGTGAGTTTTCCGAGCAATACATCCCTGTCTGGATACGAGCAGGTAGAGGTGGCTCTGGCACAGATGTACCTAGGGGTAAAACCCGAAAACACCGCTTTGAGCTAGACTCAAACGGGAACTGGTGCACGACAACGGGCCTTGCTGCACTCTTGGTTATGACACTCCCGGGGGATATGCTTAGGATAATTCTCATTTTCTTTACAAACCATTATGTAAGGTTTATGAGTACATACTTCCTCAAAGGAAACATTTCTTTTTATGATTATGGATTATATCCATAAATAGTTCAATTTATGTTAAGTATTATACAAGTATGGAATTATGTATTTTGATTCATAAACTAATCTGGATTATGCCATTGTTTAGAAATGGCGCCTAGTAGAAGGAATGGAAACTGTATCAATGCACGAACTCCGTGTAGGGATTTCCCTCCTGATCAAGATAATTATTGTGGATCTGGAGATACAACTGGTGCTGATCAACTTATTACCATACTGGGACAACTCACTCAGGTTATGAATAATAACCTTACTCGTATGGAGCACCCTGATCCGCAACGTGGAGGATCAATGCTAGATCGTTTCATGAGGCAACAACCGCCAACCTTCAATGGGAGTACAAATCCTACAGTAGCTGAGCAATGGATAAATTCCTTAGAGAAAATATTCCATGCCTTGGGGAGTAGTGAAAGGGAGAAGGTTGTCATGGCAGTTTACCGCCTCACTGGAGATGCCGATCAGTGGTGGTCACTGATTCAAAACACAAAGGAAGATGATGACGTATCGAATATGGAATGGAGGGAGTTCAAAGAGCTTTTCTTAGAAAAATACTTTCCTCGTGACCATCGAGCAGATATGGAAAGGCAATTTCTGAGTCTGAGGCAGAAGGAGGATGAGAATGTCGCAAAGTATGAGGCTAACTTTACAAGGTTAGCGAGGCATGCTGCCGATTATATACGTAACCCAAGGAGTAAGATTGATCGTTTCATTGATGGGTTAAAACCATTTCTCCGACGAGCTTTAGTATCACAATCCTTCTCATCATACGAAGATATAGTCTCATGTGCTATCAAGACAGAAAAGGAATTCTCTAAGTCTTATGACAACAAAGTAAAGCAAGAGAAGAAGAGAACGGTGGAACAAGAGACAGATAAAGGGAAAAAGGGAAAGAAGGATTTTCCATTATGTGATAATTGTGGGAAGAATCACCCTGGTACTTGCCTAAAAGGAATGGGAGTCTGTTATAAATGTGGAGAAAAAGGTCACCAGGCACGTGATTGCAAGGGAAAGAAAGAGGCTGTCAAAGTTGAATGCTACAATTGTAGAGAAATGGGTCATTACGCAAATGAATGTCCTAAGCGTCAAGGAATCTTACCTCAGAAAAGGCCAAGGGATCAAGGACAATCTTATGCTATTACTACAGTTGAAGCAGAATAACTAATGTATTGATGCTTTCGGACTCATGGATTATATTCTGGTTATTAGAATAATGTGATCTATATAAGGATTGTACTGCAGTACTTGTTGGTTTCAGTAAGGTTTTAATATGATTAAGGTAATCATATTTTTAGTATGTGACAATAAGAGAAACTTTTCTTTGTTTGGGGAATCTGATGTTACAATTGATTTTGGAATTAAGAGACCTTTTAGAGAAAGTTTGGACAGAGGTATTTTGGATAACTATAAATGTTGGGATGGATTAAGTTGAACTTTGAATAGTATTGTTTAAGGTTAAAACTTTTCTGAAGATTATTTCTGGAATACTATAATACTATATTTTTAGAAAAAGGACAACCTGCAGGGTGGGGAATAACCCGTCGCGTCGGACATAGCTGCAGGAATCGAACCCACAACCATAGTGCGACAAGCCTTTATTTCCTACCACTAGCCTACAGGAAGTCCCTGGTTATTACAAAATCGTTTTACTAATCTAAATGGTATGTGTTAACATTTGGAACCTTATACAATTAGGATAAATAGAATATTTTTGAGTTCCGTTACCATTTGGAGTAAAAGTTGGGTTTGTGGTAAAAATTTATTAACGAATGAAAGTATACATAACAAGTATGTATATTCCCCTACGTTCTTAGTAAATCTCATAAATAAATTCCTCAACATTATAAAAGGTAACTTAAAACAAAAATGTTGTCGGTTAACTTTTCCAACTGGGGATTCAATGACCGTTTAACCAATCACAAGTTTGTGATTTTCTTGTGGTTAAACATTCTCCTAATCCTGTTTTCTATAACTCTCCATCAGACCTTGATGGTTTGTTTCTCCTCCATATCCATATTTTCATAGAATCCTAGAATGGGCTATATCGGGTGACCTTTGTACTTATCCTGCTTTCTTTTAATGTTATATATTTATTAACCTTATTTCCGATGTGGGTTTTCCACAAAGGTATTTTCTATTTTCAGCCTTTTATTATCAAAGAAAAATTTCAAATTGCGAGGACGCAATTTATTGAAGGAGGGGAGAATGTAACACCCCGAGCTTCCACGATACGCTTCTCATTCAATAATGCAATAGCTTGCATTGTACGCAAGTTCGAGTTCTAACACACCGCAACTAATCAAAATAGCCGTTATGAATAGTAATAACCACTTTTTAAAATTATAGAAATTTTATATTTCAAAATGGACTTCATTTTTGTATTCGTAATATCGAAATTAGCCTATGTTGAATTTTTGGTATTTTTCTGAGAACTTCTAATTTTTTATGAATAGTGAAAAATACATAAAAACAACTTTTTTAATCAAAATAATTTATACAGATAAATTATACTATTTAGTGGTTTTAAGGTATAATTAGAAAATATTTTTACCATTTTATCCAATGGTGTTCATTAGAATTAATTTAACATTGAAATTGGACATAAACAATTGCCAAACTTTTGATATAAATTGTTTCTTAAAAACACGCTATTTGTTGTAACAGCGGGAATTAATTATGAAATTAATTAATACAACTTATATGTTTGGAATTTTGTAAAATAGACATCATTTTTGAATTCGGAATATCAATTATAGCTTAGGGTGAAATTTTGGCCTTATTCTGAAAAACTTCAATTTTTGATGAATAGTGAAACCACTAAGTGGTAGTTAAATAACTGATTTTTCGTTTAAATGAAATATTACAACTTCTGTGATTTGATTTTCAAAAATCCGACATACATGGTTGTCATTAAGAAGTAAAATGTGGTTCAATGAGATCAAAATAATTTTTTGGTGAATAGTAACTTTTAAGTTCTTAATCGCGATTAGTGGTAATTAGTGTAGTTTAAGGTATAAATAATACATTAATAATATGAAATGACCTAGACACATGTCCCAACCTCATTGGTTGAGTCATGGCCGACCAAGACAAGCCATGGCCTAACTTGGGGACCCCATGGATCCACTTTTGTTGGGAAATGACATAAATTAGTTTTTATTTAATGTTAAAGTGAAAATGACACTAACATAAATTGTTCTACTAAAACAATTTTTAATTGGGGTTATACAAGTCCAAATTTTGATTATAAATAGTCATTGGAAAGCTAAAAAGATTTCCTACATCATAGTATTTGTTTTATAATTTTTAGACATTAAATAAATTAAAGTATTTATGACATAATAATGATGCAGCGATGACATCATTATTTGACGATTTAAATAAAATGAGAAGATAATGCAAAATCCGAGGCTTACACTTGTCCAAAGCCTATTGGATGAAGATATTTCGAAACCTTATCACCTTAGCCTCGAATTATATAGATGTGGGACCTTTAGAATCCGAAAAGCATTTTGAAATAATGTAACATTTCATTACTTTCCAAAAGTGCCCCTCCTCTCCACTTATAAAAGGCCCCCACCTCTCCCACCTTATTCACACCTTCAAGCCATTTGGCTCGGCCAACCTCTGCCCAAATACTCTCCCAACATTCCTTCCTTACTCCTAGAAACCTCACTTTGGGCAGAACTCTTCCCAAGGAAGCCTTTGGCTCAAATCAAAAAGAGTTACCCGATTTTGAGGTAATGTCTTTTATAATGTTGTTTTGTTTTATTTTTCTTCTCCAACCCCCTAAACTCTTTTTATTCATTTCTTTTGTAACAACACCAGTATCCTCAATATACTAGGATGTTGTTATAATAAGGATTCGAGCTACACTTACACACACCTACATCTAATGGTTAAAGAACATACGGTTTCTGTGGATGGCGAATTTCTGCCTCACGAAGCGATGATTGTTCAACACTCATATAACACCTTCAAAGGTGGCCATTAAGATGTCACTATTTTTATATATGATATATAATATGTTTTTGTTTTACTTATGCTTCTGTATTTCTCATTTATGGCATACTTTATGATTTCCATTATGGGTAAAACGCGATAATTTCATTTTAGGAAGTGCGGACTACCGCCCCCTCAAAGTGATTTGAATCGTAAATGCCATATGTGGGATGTATAAAGGATGGAGTAAATGGTATTATACACTATATTATACTGGAATTATATTATACATTTATATCATTATGATTTAGTTCCATTAAATATGAAATTGAAATGAAAGTAGCGTTCATGCGTACGTACGGCTTACCGTCTCCATGAACGGTGCATTTCATTTCTTACCTCTAAATGTTACGTAATATTATAAATGAATGTATATACTGGATATATAAGACATATATGACATCTAAATTATGAATATAATTCTGGATATAATGGATATTTCACCACATTAACAACTTGTAATCATAAGAAGTTTATTTTTGACTCAAGTACCAAAGATCGACAAAACGACCGTTATTAACTTAAATAATTACATAATGATCATATCATTGTAATAAGTGATATAATAAGGATAATGAAATTGAGAATGGTTCTTAATAAGGTATATATTAACTCTAGTTTATTATTCAGGAGGTTAAAGAACGGTTGAGTCAAGTCGGACACAAGGTAAGGGAACTTCTTAACCCAACTTCCATTCTTTGGGTTAATCTCCTACTTTCAAATTATGTCATGATATTATTATGTCCTATCTTGTATTTTTACATTATTTATGTGTACCTATAGTGAATACACATAATAGATATATTTTATTTAAAAATTATCTTTTAAAGTACTTCGTCTCAATCTCCTTTCATTGAGGCATATTTGGTTTTATACACAATTTTCATTTATACGGTGTATAAACCCCTTTGACTTTTACGTTTGTACAAAAGGAATCTTTTTATACGAAGCGTTTTGCTAAACGAAAAAGGGAATGTTTTTCTTTCCGTACTTATGCGGCGACAATGACTTCTCCGCCGCCGTGACCATTATTTGAGTTTCTGCTTCCTTTACAATCCATCACTTTTTTTTAATGAAAAATAAATACAAAGTTTTAACATTCTTTTATTTTGGTATTGAAAATGGTTTTGAAAGAATTTTTACTATATCAATGTGTTGTATTGATATCTTGTGATTGAAATGTGGAAATGTTATGTTTCCTTTATGCATGTTTTATGTGATATGATTATGTTATGGTTTATGATATGTTTAAACCTATTCATATGAGGAATGCATTGGACTTAATAAGTGACGGGTGGAGCCCGCTATAGCTCCTCGATGCATCGGCAGGTCTCATGAGACAAACTAGTGTCTTGGCACGCGGCCTTGACAAAATCTTAGTTGTGGTCTTGGCACGAGGCCTTGACTACGTGGTTATGATAGTCTGGCATTATGCATTCCATCATTATGAAAGTGGTTATTGATATTGCATGTGATTATTCGACCAGTAGAATATCCATGTGAAGAAGTAAATGGCATTATCTCATTTTACTTTTGCCATATTATGCTAAAGTTCATGTTCAATAAGGCTTTTGTTTTAGTTATACATTGCCTTAAATGTTAATGTTTATTTATGAAAGCTTCCGCAATATTGTTATCCTTACTGAGCATCTGAGCTCACCCCTTTCAATGTTTAAAAATTTTCCAGGATGTGAAGAAGTGTATTATGACTGACTTGCAAGAATAGTCAGTGAAGATATGAGTGTGGGCTATGAAGACCATGTTATTGTAGTTTGTTTAATTTTGATGTAATGAAAGACTTATGAATGTATCTAGTGTTTCCAAGGCTACTAAACTAATCGGTCTTTCGAGACTTGATCTTTTGTGATCATGCCAATGTTACGAAGTAATGCACCGACTCTGGGTAGCTGGGGTCGGGGCGTTACAGTTGGTATCAGAGGCAGTTTAGTACTAACCTTGGAAGCTAGATTTAGATAAACTCTGATTAGAGCACATAGCCCAAAGATAGACTTTGAGGATTAGTATAGAAGAACTTCCTAGAATTTTAGTATTGTAGAGATGTTGTTAGTTTTCCGAGCAATACATCCCTGTCTGGATACGAGCAGGTAGAGGTGGCTCTGGCACAGATGTACCTAGGGGTAAAACCCGAAAACACCGCTTTGAGCTAGACTCAAACGGGAACTGGTGCACGACAACGGGCCTTGCTGCACTCTTGGTTATGACACTCCCGGGGGATATGCTTAGGATAATTCTCATTTTCTTTACAAACCATTATGTAAGGTTTATGAGTACATACTTCCTCAAAGGAAACATTTCTTTTTATGATTATGGATTATATCCATAAATAGTTCAATTTATGTTAAGTATTATACAAGTATGGAATTATGTATTTTGATTCATAAACTAATCTGGATTATGCCATTGTTTAGAAATGGCGCCTAGTAGAAGGAATGGAAACTGTATCAATGCACGAACTCCGTGTAGGGATTGCCCTCCTGATCAAGATAATTATTGTGGATCTGGAGATACAACTGGTGCTGATCAACTTATTACCATACTGGGACAACTCACTCAGGTTATGAATAATAACCTTACTCGTATGGAGCACCCTGATCCGCAACGTGGAGGATCAATGCTAGATCGTTTCATGAGGCAACAACCGCCAACCTTCAATGGGAGTACAAATCCTACAGTAGCTGAGCAATGGATAAATTCCTTAGAGAAAATATTCCATGCCTTGGGGAGTAGTGAAAGGGAGAAGGTTGTCATGGCAGTTTACCGCCTCACTGGAGATGCCGATCAGTGGTGGTCACTGATTCAAAACACAAAGGAAGATGATGACGTATCGAATATGGAATGGAGGGAGTTCAAAGAGCTTTTCTTAGAAAAATACTTTCCTCGTGACCATCGAGCAGATATGGAAAGGCAATTTCTGAGTCTGAGGCAGAAGGAGGATGAGAATGTCGCAAAGTATGAGGCTAACTTTACAAGGTTAGCGAGGCATGCTGCCGATTATATACGTAACCCAAGGAGTAAGATTGATCGTTTCTTTGATGGGTTAAAACCATTTCTCCGACGAGCTTTAGTATCACAATCCTTCTCATCATACGAAGATATAGTCTCATGTGCTATCAAGACAGAAAAGGAATTCTCTAAGTCTTATGACAACAAAGTAAAGCAAGAGAAGAAGAGAACGGTGGAACAAGAGACAGATAAAGGGAAAAAGGGAAAGAAGGATTTTCCATTATGTGATAATTGTGGGAAGAATCACCCTGGTACTTGCCTAAAAGGAATGGGAGTCTGTTATAAATGTGGAGAAAAAGGTCACCAGGCACGTGATTGCAAGGGAAAGAAAGAGGCTGTCAAAGTTGAATGCTACAATTGTAGAGAAATGGGTCATTACGCAAATGAATGTCCTAAGCGTCAAGGAATCTTACCTCAGAAAAGGCCAAGGGATCAAGGACAATCTTATGCTATTACTACAGTTGAAGCAGAATAACTAATGTATTGATGCTTTCGGACTCATGGATTATATTCTGGTTATTAGAATAATGTGATCTATATAAGGATTGTACTGCAGTACTTGTTGGTTTCAGTAAGGTTTTAATATGATTAAGGTAATCATATTTTTAGTATGTGACAATAATAGAAACTTTTCTTTGTTTGGGGAATCTGATGTTACAATTGATTTTGGAATTAAGAGACCTTTTAGAGAAAGTTTGGACAGAGGTATTTTGGATAACTATAAATGTTGGGATGGATTAAGTTGAACTTTGAATAGTATTGTTTAAGGTTAAAACTTTTCTGAAGATTATTTCTGGAATACTATAATACTATATTTTTAGAAAAAGGACAACCTGCAGGGTGGGGAATAACCCGTCGCGTCGGACACAGCTGCAGGAATCGAACCCACAACCATAGTGCGACAAGCCTTTATTTCCTACCACTAGCCTACAGGAAGTCCCTGGTTATTACAAAATCGTTTTACTAATCTAAATGGTATGTGTTAACATTTGGAACCTTATACAATTAGGATAAATAGAATATTTTTGAGTTCCGTTACCATTTGGAGTAAAAGTTGGGTTTGTGGTAAAAATTTATTAACGAATGAAAGTATACATAACAAGTATGTATATTCCCCTACGTTCTTAGTAAATCTCATAAATAAATTCCTCAACATTATAAAAGGTAACTTAAAACAAAAATGTTGTCGGTTAACTTTTCCAACTGGGGATTCAATGACCGTTTAACCAATCACAAGTTTGTGATTTTCTTGTGGTTAAACATTCTCCTAATCCTGTTTTCTATAACTCTCCATCAGACCTTGATGGTTTGTTTCTCCTCCATATCCATATTTTCATAGAATCCTAGAATGGGCTATATCGGGTGACCTTTGTACTTATCCTGCTTTCTTTTAATGTTATATATTTATTAACCTTATTTCCGATGTGGGTTTTCCACAAAGGTATTTTCTATTTTCAGCCTTTTATTATCAAAGAAAAATTTCAAATTGCGAGGACGCAATTTATTGAAGGAGGGGAGAATGTAACACCCCGAGCTTCCACGATACGCTTCTCATTCAATAATGCAATAGCTTGCATTGTACGCAAGTTCGAGTTCTAACACACCGCAACTAATCAAAATAGCCGTTATGAATAGTAATAACCACTTTTTAAAATTATAGAAATTTTATATTTCAAAATGGACTTCATTTTTGTATTCGTAATATCGAAATTAGCCTATGTTGAATTTTTGGTATTTTTCTGAGAACTTCTAATTTTTTATGAATAGTGAAAAATACATAAAAACAACTTTTTTAATCAAAATAATTTATACAGATAAATTATACTATTTAGTGGTTTTAAGGTATAATTAGAAAATATTTTTACCATTTTATCCAATGGTGTTCATTAGAATTAATTTAACATTGAAATTGGACATAAACAATTGCCAAACTTTTGATATAAATTGTTTCTTAAAAACACGCTATTTGTTGTAACAGCGGGAATTAATTATGAAATTAATTAATACAACTTATATGTTTGGAATTTTGTAAAATAGACATCATTTTTGAATTCGGAATATCAATTATAGCTTAGGGTGAAATTTTGGCCTTATTCTGAAAAACTTCAATTTTTGATGAATAGTGAAACCACTAAGTGGTAGTTAAATAACTGATTTTTCGTTTAAATGAAATATTACAACTTCTGTGATTTGATTTTCAAAAATCCGACATACATGGTTGTCATTAAGAAGTAAAATGTGGTTCAATGAGATCAAAATAATTTTTTGGTGAATAGTAACTTTTAAGTTCTTAATCGCGATTAGTGGTAATTAGTGTAGTTTAAGGTATAAATAATACATTAATAATATGAAATGACCTAGACACATGTCCCAACCTCATTGGTTGAGTCATGGCCGACCAAGACAAGCCATGGCCTAACTTGGGGACCCCATGGATCCACTTTTGTTGGGAAATGACATAAATTAGTTTTTATTTAATGTTAAAGTGAAAATGACACTAACATAAATTGTTCTACTAAAACAATTTTTAATTGGGGTTATACAAGTCCAAATTTTGATTATAAATAGTCATTGGAAAGCTAAAAAGATTTCCTACATCATAGTATTTGTTTTATAATTTTTAGACATTAAATAAATTAAAGTATTTATGACATAATAATGATGCAGCGATGACATCATTATTTGACGATTTAAATAAAATGAGAAGATAATGCAAAATCCGAGGCTTACACTTGTCCAAAGCCTATTGGATGAAGATATTTCGAAACCTTATCACCTTAGCCTCGAATTATATAGATGTGGGACCTTTAGAATCCGAAAAGCATTTTGAAATAATGTAACATTTCATTACTTTCCAAAAGTGCCCCTCCTCTCCACTTATAAAAGGCCCCCACCTCTCCCACCTTATTCACACCTTCAAGCCATTTGGCTCGGCCAACCTCTGCCCAAATACTCTCCCAACATTCCTTCCTTACTCCTAGAAACCTCACTTTGGGCAGAACTCTTCCCAAGGAAGCCTTTGGCTCAAATCAAAAAGAGTTACCCGATTTTGAGGTAATGTCTTTTATAATGTTGTTTTGTTTTATTTTTCTTCTCCAACCCCCTAAACTCTTTTTATTCATTTCTTTTGTAACAACACCAGTATCCTCAATATACTAGGATGTTGTTATAAGAAGGATTCGAGCTACACTTACACACACCTACATCTAATGGTTAAAGAACATACGGTTTCTGTGGATGGCGAATTTCTGCCTCACGAAGCGATGATTGTTCAACACTCATATAACACCTTCAAAGGTGGCCATTAAGATGTCACTATTTTTATATATGATATATAATATGTTTTTGTTTTACTTATGCTTCTGTATTTCTCATTTATGGCATACTTTATGATTTCCATTATGGGTAAAACGCGATAATTTCATTTTAGGAAGTGCGGACTACCGCCCCCTCAAAGTGATTTGAATCGTAAATGCCATATGTGGGATGTATAAAGGATGGAGTAAATGGTATTATACACTATATTATACTGGAATTATATTATACATTTATATCATTATGATTTAGTTCCATTAAATATGAAATTGAAATGAAAGTAGCGTTCATGCGTACGTACGGCTTACCGTCTCCATGAACGGTGCATTTCATTTCTTACCTCTAAATGTTACGTAATATTATAAATGAATGTATATACTGGATATATAAGACATATATGACATCTAAATTATGAATATAATTCTGGATATAATGGATATTTCACCACATTAACAACTTGTAATCATAAGAAGTTTATTTTTGACTCAAGTACCAAAGATCGACAAAACGACCGTTATTAACTTAAATAATTACATAATGATCATATCATTGTAATAAGTGATATAATAAGGATAATGAAATTGAGAATGGTTCTTAATAAGGTATATATTAACTCTAGTTTATTATTCAGGAGGTTAAAGAACGGTTGAGTCAAGTCGGACACAAGGTAAGGGAACTTCTTAACCCAACTTCCATTCTTTGGGTTAATCTCCTACTTTCAAATTATGTCATGATATTATTATGTCCTATCTTGTATTTTTACATTATTTATGTGTACCTATAGTGAATACACATAATAGATATATTTTATTTAAAAATTATCTTTTAAAGTACTTCGTCTCAATCTCCTTTCATTGAGGCATATTTGGTTTTATACACAATTTTCATTTATACGGTGTATAAACCCCTTTGACTTTTACGTTTGTACAAAAGGAATCTTTTTATACGAAGCGTTTTGCTAAACGAAAAAGGGAATGTTTTTCTTTCCGTACTTATGCGGCGACAATGACTTCTCCGCCGCCGTGACCATTATTTGAGTTTCTGCTTCCTTTACAATCCATCACTTTTTTTTAATGAAAAATAAATACAAAGTTTTAACATTCTTTTATTTTGGTATTGAAAATGGTTTTGAAAGAATTTTTACTATATCAATGTGTTGTATTGATATCTTGTGATTGAAATGTGGAAATGTTATGTTTCCTTTATGCATGTTTTATGTGATATGATTATGTTATGGTTTATGATATGTTTAAACCTATTCATATGAGGAATGCATTGGACTTAATAAGTGACGGGTGGAGCCCGCTATAGCTCCTCGATGCATCGGCAGGTCTCATGAGACAAACTAGTGTCTTGGCACGAGGCCTTGACAAAATCTTAGTTGTGGTCTTGGCACGAGGCCTTGACTACGTGGTTATGATAGTCTGGCATTATGCATTCCATCATTATGAAAGTGGTTATTGATATTGCATGTGATTATTCGACCAGTAGAATATCCATGTGAAGAAGTAAATGGCATTATCTCATTTTACTTTTGCCATATTATGCTAAAGTTCATGTTCAATAAGGCTTTTGTTTTAGTTATACATTGCCTTAAATGTTAATGTTTATTTATGAAAGCTTCCGCAATATTGTTATCCTTACTGAGCATCTGAGCTCACCCCTTTCAATGTTTAAAAATTTTCCAGGATGTGAAGAAGTGTATTATGACTGACTTGCAAGAATAGTCAGTGAAGATATGAGTGTGGGCTATGAAGACCATGTTATTGTAGTTTGTTTAATTTTGATGTAATGAAAGACTTATGAATGTATCTAGTGTTTCCAAGGCTACTAAACTAATCGGTCTTTCGAGACTTGATCTTTTGTGATCATGCCAATGTTACGAAGTAATGCACCGACTCTGGGTAGCTGGGGTCGGGGCGTTACACTTTCTCCCTTTTCTTCTCCCACTCATTAAAACTATCTCCCTATATCCAAGATCCCTATTCTCTCTTTCTCCTTTGGTAGTCTTCCTCCTCCCTTGGAAATCTCTCTTGAGGTAAAATCCAATTTTATCTTTATTTACTTCTTTTATCCCAATGTTCTTTCTTATTCTACCCACTTTATTCTATTCCTATAACCCTAATAGTCATGAAAGGTCGAATATATGGTTTAGGTTGGGGATTTGATAGATTTTATTGGGTTTTAGGCCAGTGATTATCCCTTTATTCATTTCGTAGTGGTTTCAAGAAAAGGTTATGAGATTCCATTATGGTTTAGGTAGTTATTTATAAATAACATTAATTTTCCGTTATCATACCTAAATTTCTTGATATTTCGTTTGGTTTACATATTTATATATTATTGAAATTATTTTTGAGGGTTGATATGTGTGTTTTAATTTCTATATTTTCTTGTGTTTAAATGAATGTTGGTTTCTATTAGATTTCACTTTTAAAAATTAGTTTATGCCTTCTAGGTGTTTTCTAAAATGTTAAAAAACGATCCCTTACTTATAAATGAGTTTTAAAAGAGGATTTAAAAATAAAATGTGATTTCAATTTATATTCTTGAGTATTGGTACTTATTTTATACCTTGGATATTACTTTGGATTGGTTTTTGATTATGTTGGCACATGGGAGACCTTAGGTAGGAAGTTGATCAAATGGGTGTCTCTCTAGATCTAGGTGTAAACTAGCTAGTGGTTGTCTTTGGTGAGGAATCGTGAGGCCCCAAGATAACTTACTTGTTTAGGATCACATAGGTTAGACAATGTTCTGTGATATAGTCCTAGTAACCTCTGGAACTTATAAGTCAAATCTCTTCCCATGTGGCATGTATTATGCTTGAGTTGATGTATGATAATATGACCACTTTTGTTTTATTTATGATGATGATGATTATACCATGTTTCCCTCTATTTCTTATATGTTTCCTTATTAATATTTTATTTACATTTATCTTGGATTATTTAAAGAAACCAAAGGGTTTCAAATGGAATTTTTTTTAAAAATGGAAAGGTTTCTCAAAATGGATTTCAAACACGGACTAATGATTTTCATTGTGAAAAGTTTATATAGATTCATGGTGGTATCCTATTGTGATTTTACTCACACCTTTCACATTCCATTGGATGTATAAAGACTTGGTTTTTTAGTATATAAATAAAAGAAATAGATCACATAGTTTAGTGTATCTTCTTGATTCTCATCATTCTTCTTTGATGCCATAGTGATAGTGACTATGGGTCATGAGGAGTTGGGTGCATGTGGAGAATTTTGGGATCCTCAGTTATTTGGGGTTACAATGTATAAACCTCTATATCCTTGATCTCATTTTGGTATATATATATGATATTGGTTATCATTTTTTATATTTATGATGTGATGTTTATGAGTTATAGTTCATTTTTGTTGTTTCTTATACTCTATTTTTTCATTTTTATATTTTGAGATTGTTTATTTGATGGCGTGGATGTCCCACTTATGGATGGGTCATACCAATTTTTTGGGAGGAATATATGTGTTGCAATTATTATATTATGTGATTGAAATCATCCCCAAATGTTACATTTTGATAACCTAGTGTGTTTTTCATGTCCATGGAAATTGGAAACTTGATTTGGGCCTTATGGTGGATTGGTTCAAGTAAAGTGTCAGGTTTAACCAAGCTAGTTTATTAAAAAATGGTATCAGACCCCTCTTGTTATTAGAGTAGTAAAGTAATTATGGAGTTAGGAATATCATAGCTCGGGAGGTAGGTGTGAGAGAGTGTATAACTAGCTCTACTTCACGCTGAACCTTGAGTTACCATGGGTGGTTTGGATTTATGTCTTGAATTTGAGCCCAGTTTTGTTTTTTTTGATGAGATTTGATATTTTTTGATTATTAGTTTTTAGTTTTAGGATGAAACTATATATCATTTTGAGAAATTTTGAGTATCAGTGTGAAATAGGGGAGTAAAACTGAGGCGCATGTTTTAGGTACATAATTAGTAGAAACCATGTAGAACCTATGTGACCAGGTCAACAATCCATGCAATTCCAATTTTCATGGTTGTTATATGGTTTTTCAGACTGTGTGAGCAAACTATGTGCACTAGGAAAATTATTAAATTTTTAATGTTTTTACCCCTTATGTATTTTCAATTATTGAGATTGTTGTTATTACTCATTTAAGTGTAATTGAATGGATTTTTTGATTATATTGATGATTTTGGAATTTGAATTTGGTATTAATTATGTTTTATTTCATTTTTTAAAAACCATGCCTCCCAAAATGACTCATAGGAATTAGTTATAGGAATATAAGGAGAATACATTATAGGACAATCCTCTTGAGGAAGGGTCTGATCAGAGGTTTTGGGACTTGATCATGTTGTCTAAGCTCCATGAAGATATTTATTAGACTAATTTCAAGTAGATGTTCAACAAGAAATTTTATCCCAAGAATTTAATAGTGGAAAAAGATAATGAGTTCATGAAACTCAAGCATAAAGACCACCTTGTTATGTAATATGCCACTCAATTTATCAATCTGGTTTATCTTTCACCCGATCTTTTCATGAAAAATTATTTTAAGGCACATAGGTTTGAAATAGGTTTAAAACAAGAAATTAGATCGAGGATCATTATTATTTTTCTTCTGACCTATGCATATGTAATGTAAAATTTAGTGTTGGTTGAGGTGGACCTGGCCAGTTTGATTGGTATTCGTGGTACCCTTATTACAACATGAGGTAGTCAGAGATCTTATTTAGGTCAAAATAAAAATCATGATGAGGCTCATTGAGGTATTAATGGAAATGTGAATCATAATAACTTTTCTTATGGTCCATCTTATGAGTGGAATACTGTAGTATTCTATGAATGAAAGAAGCAAAAACATAGCAAGAAAGTCTTCCAGGAGGCTATGAGGACTTTCCATTTGTGTGGAAACTTGGATCATCTACAATTTTATTATAGGTCCACTTATTAAGGTATTAGGGTGGTTTATTTTCATACAGATGGTTCTTAGGTGTATTTAGATGGATTGAAAGGGATGGGGTCTTACCCTTAGGTGTAATAAGTCTTATATCCAATAAGGAAGACTCAGGGTGGGCCCAAATATTAGTGTTTATACATGGTAGATCCTATTATGAAGGATTCAGAGGTTGGTCTAGTGAATTTTCAATGTATTATTTTTATTATTTCATTAAAGGCTATGAATTTTTTTTAAAATAGGTTCATCTCATCCATTAATTTAATTTAAATTGATTAATTCTTTGGGGATGCAATCAGAGTTGATGTTGTACACAATGGATCTTTCTACTCCCTTGGAAAAGAGGAATGTGTAGGGATTTATGTGTCCCAAGTCCTATGTTATTCATGTGATACTTATTCATCCTTGGCATAGAATTTTTTGATCTTATAATTGGTGTAGAATAAATAATCATCTTAAAACCCCAGATTGACTATTATCATCATAGAGTTTAATTTCTCTCTACTAATGGGAACAACCATGTCTTTTCGGGTGAGTGAGATCCTAGGTTATGGAGAGAAGGAAAAATTATCACAAATATCAGAGTGATTTCATGAAAGTTTCATAGTTTTCCCTTCAATACTACTAAGAATAGTTTAGTTGGTCATCTTACAGTGGTGGTAGATAGGTATACTGAGGTATTTTCTGATGACTTTTCAGGGTTTCTACCACAGTGGGTGGTAGAGTTCTCTATTGAATTACTTACTAAGATATTACCCATAGCTTTACTATATTACTTGATGGATCCTGCTGATCTAAAGAAGTTAAAGAATCTATTAGAGGATCTCAAAGGAAATATATTTATTTAAATGAGTGTGTTACAATGGGAATAACTAGTTCTATTTTCAAAAAAGGTAGATAAAAGTCTCTAAATATGCATCAATTAATAGAAAATAAACCTTGTGAAAATAATGAATAAATACTCATTTCCTAGAATTAATGATCTCTATGAACAGGTTAGGGGATCCCTATTTTTTTCAATGATTGATCTGAGATCTACATACCATTAGTTGAGGGTTCTGTAAATGAATGTTCCTAAAATTACTTTCAGGAGAAGGTATGTGTATTATGGGTATTTGGTTATTCCATTCAGACTTATAAACACTGCTATAGTTTACATGAATTTTATGAATTATAACTTCCATTGCTATCTGTATTCTTTAATTTCGGTGTTCATGGATGATATCTTAGTATACTCTAAGTCGAGGGAAGAACATGTGGCCTATATAGTCATTGTCCTAAAAACCTTTAAAGAGAACCACATGTTTTTAATCCCTCTAAATTTCATTTATGGATTCAGGAAGTAATATTTTTAGGCTATGTAATATCTAATAAAGGAATATCAGTAGATCCTAATAAGATCCAAGAGGTGATGTCTTGGGAGCATCCCAATAAGGTGTTTGAGGTGAAGATATTCCAAGGACTATGCAGATATTAAATATGACTTGTTTAAGGATTTTCCATATTGGATTCATCCATTATATATTTGAACAAAAAGTGGGTGAAGTTAGAATAGGACAAGAAGTGTCATATGTCTTTTGAGGAGCTAATAGTGAGGTTGACTTCAACTCAAGTTCTAATTCTACCTAATCCAAGTTAGGGTTATGTTGTGTATTGTGATGCTTTGGGTTCAAGATTGGGTTGGATGCTAATGCATCTTAAACATGTGATGGAATATGGACATATCTAGATATTCCATCAAGAGAATAATTACCCCATTAAAGACCTCGAGTTAGAAGTTGTAATTCGTGATTCGAATATGTGGCAATACTATATTTTCAAGGAAAAATTTATAGTGTATTTAGACCATTAGATCCTGGAATATATTTTCACCTATAGGGATCTGAACCTTTAACAGAGATATTGGGTGGAGTATCACCAAACTATGGAATTTTTTATAGCTTATATCCTCATAAATGGTAATGTGGTAGCGGACGCCTTGAGTAGGAAACTACCAACCTAGAAAGTGTGGGAATCAGAGGATGAATGGAACTTGATAGGGTTATTCGCTAAGATGTAGTTGGATATGGAAGAGGAGGTTGAGTAAGTGCTTTTGGATTATGTAAACTTTATGCCTTCCTTAGATGATCAGATTTAGATTTTCTAGGTTAATGATTTTAATTGAAAGTGTTTTAGTATCATTCTAAATGGTGGGAAAACCATGATTTATTGTTCTCAGTATCCCAAGGGTTCTCTTTTGTTTTGAAAGAGGAATGTAATTATCGCATCTTTGAGGTAGGGGCTGATGGAGGGTGGGAAAATATCTAGCTGGATCATTCAATCCAAGTATTCCAAGATGTTATATGATTTTAGACATTAGTTTTAGTGTCAAAGTATGATTTTTTAGTTATTTATTTCATATCTTAGTGTATCACATGTTAGATGATTAATGCTGAGCATTAGAGACCTGATAGTTTATTATAGCCTCATCCCATTCTGTTATAGAAGATAGATGAGATCCCAATGGAATTCATGACCAGCTTACCTCAGAATATGAGTGAGAAAAATTCTATTTGGGTGGTTATTTATCAGTTAACTAAATCAAACAACTTCCTTTCTATTAAAGAGTAGACAAATTTAGAGAATCACATTAACCTTTATGTCCAAGAGATGTTGAGACTCCATGGTGTGACTTCAACCATTGTTTCTAATCGAGAACCTCACATGAATTCATGGTTTTTGATTATTATTCAAGAGAATATGGAATCTGAGCTAAATTTGAGCATATTTTACCACCCTAAAATAGTTAGTTATACTGAGTGGGCCATCCAGATTCTTGAGGATATTCTTTGAGAGTGTGTTCTTGTCTTTGGAAGTTCTTGGGAGAAACATTTATTAGTGATCGAGTTTTCGTATAAAAATAGTTATCAATATTTTATTAATATGGATCCATTTAATGCTCTATATAGAAAACTATGTTAATCTCCTCTATGTTATATATAATTTGGTGATCACTCCTTACTTGGGCTAAGTATCATTTAGGAGATTATAGAGAAGATGAAGTGGATTTATAGGTTGTTGGTGATAGTTTAGATTCATCAGAAATATTATGCAGACCTTTGATTTCATCAGTTGAAGTTTTTGGTTGATGATTGGGTTTTTTAATGGGCTTATCCTTAGTTAGGACACCATCGATTTGGGATACCGAGTAATCTGGAACCATGATATATCAGGTTATTTTGGATTTTATAGAATATCAGGAATGTGGAATATCAATTGGATTTACCACCTTGATTTATGTTTATTCATAAAGTGTTCTATGTTTCATAGATGAAGAAATACCATCTAGACCAATCCCATGTGATTGTCTAGGAGGATATGAAGGTGTATCCTGATACCTCTATTTTTGAGTATCGAGTTCATATCATGGATTTTTAGAATAAGGTGTTGTATGGTAATTTGATCCCCATGATCCATGTATTACAGAAGAGTGTCCAGGATAACCATGATATGTGGTAGCATAAAGCATTTTTGAGGGAGTAGTGGCATAATCTTTTCAAAGATTCAAAACATTGAGTATTTTTTGGGGGAATAAAGTGGCATGGTGGGGGAAATTATGACACCCTCCAGGCCATTGGAATGTTTTATTTTGAGTATTTAGTATCATTTCATTTAATTTGGAGTTTTTAGGATTCAAGGGTTGAAAATATAGATTTTTTGAAAAATAGACTAGAGTGCATGGTTAGAGAAATATTAATACTAACTATACTCACAGTTATTCAATAGGGGGGGTGAGAGATTAAAGTGCTATTTTCAGGGTTATTTTATGGATTTTACAAATATCCTACTTGTTTTGTGAAGGGGGAGTGTCCCTAGTTATCACACATTTTTGAAACCACATGGTCTATCCAGTTTACTAAAAATTGTGAATTGACTTATTTTTCCTTGATGCTTTTTAACCCTCTTTCTACTCTTTATTCTCCCACTCATTCAAACCACCCCCTCCAGTGGATAACCCTCTTATCTCTTGTTCCCTTAGTATTCTTCCTCCACCCTTGTTGAATTAGGTAATTCTTATTTTCTCTTGATTCCCTGCTCCTCTTCCAATGTTCTTACCTATTGTACCCATTTAATTCCATCACTATAACCCTAATGTCTATAGAAGTCCAAACCTAGGGTTTAGGTTGGGGTTTTAATGAATTTTAATGGGTTTTAGGTTAGTGATGATCTATTTCTTCTATTCCTAGTGGGTTCAAGTTAAGGCGATTAATTCCATTGTGGTTGAGGTATGTGTCTCTATATAACTTGACTTTTCCTTTATCATAACTAAAATTATTGATATTTTACTTGGTTTATTTTATTAAATATTCATGAAAGTATTTATTTAGGGATTATATGTGTGATTAAATTTCTATTTTTTTTTTGATTTATCATGAATGGTGGTTTATATTGGATTTCAATTTTAAAAATATATTTATTCCTTCAAGGTGTTTTCTAAAATGTTTAAAAAATGATTCCTTACTTCCAAATGATTTTTCAAATAGGGGTTTGAAATAAAATTTGATTTCAATTTATATTATTTATTATGGGATTTTATTTTGTATATTAGATATTTATTTATTTTGGGATTTGATTATCCTGGAACATAGGAGACTATAGGTACGGATTGTTTCAATTTATATTCTTGATTTGGTTCATTTATTTTTTATCTTCAATATTTATCTTGGGATTTTATTATCCTTTGAACTTGGATTATTTAAATAAACCAAAAGTTTTCAAATAGAAATGTTTTAAAAAATGGAAAGGTATTTCAAAATGGATTTTAAACTTGGACTAATAGGTTTCATTGTGAAAAGTGTTATGTATATTCAATGTGGCATCCTTTTGAGATTTTAATGATACCTTAAATATGCCATTGAGAGTATATGGACTTGGTTTTATAGTATATTAATAAAGGAAAGGGGACCATGAATTTTGGAAGATCTTCCTGATTCACTTCATCCTTCTCCAATGTCATAATGATGGTGACCGTGGGCCATGAGGAGTTGGGATCATGTGGAGTGTTTTGGGATCCTCAGTGATTTTGGGTTATAATGTATCATCCCCACTAACCTTGACCTCATTTTAGTGTTGTTTTATATATATGAAATTGGTTATCATTTTTTATGTTGATGTTGTGATGTTTATGAGTTATAGATCATTTTCGCTACTACCTATACTCTATTTTTCTATTTTTATATTCCAAGACTATTAATTTATTGGTGTGAACATCCCACTTACGGATTGGTTATGTTGGATTTTTTAGAGAAATAATTGTATTGTGATTATTGTATTTTGAGTGTGAAACCATTTCCAAAGGTTATATTTTGATACCCTAGTTCTTTTCGATAGCTCCTAGTGATTAAGAATGTGCTTTGGATCTTATGGAATAGTGGTCTGAGTGACATTTTAGGTTGAACCAATCTGGTTCATTGTATTTTGAGTTTCCTTTTAACTTGGTTTTCAAAAGAGAATTGAATTACCTTTGAAATGTTATTTTTAAGTGAAGGTATTTAGAAATGGGTTTTTAAAAAAAAAAATTGATTCACGTGAAATTTTTTAGAATGGGATTTCAAAATAAAGTGTTGATTTTTAAAGGAGTTTTGATTTTATATTTTAGTTTAGTGACTAGATTGAGTAAATTTGACATAGTTTCTAATTTTAACATGATTTTAAAATGGGGTTTTTACTTTTATTTTAAAGGAAAACAAGGTTTATTTTTTGTGGTAAATGATTTAGACTGATTGACCATAAGAGGGACATGCTCTATTTTTCTAATGCTTATATACTTTTGTGAGATCCTTGATTTATTGTTTTCCTCATTTCTATTATCTATTGTATGATTATTCATGAAAATATAGGATCTCTTTACGAACCATCCATTCAGTGATAGTTTGGTCAGTGGGTTTGGAAAAATTAATATGTCTCCTTTTGGATTTAGTTACATAGGAACATTGAGATACCACTTTAGTATATGATTTAGTCTAGTAATATTGAGTTACCCCAACCACTTGTACTGAGACTTGGGTTTTTTTGAGGGTATGAAAAAACCAAAAAATCAAAAAACCCATTGTGTTTTTGTGTGTGAACTATATTCTAGTTAAATTTTGTGAGCTTCCAAAACATTTATTTTTGGAAGGACACTTGTAAAACCAGGATAGAGTAGTTTAAATTCATCAAGTAAAGTCCATTTCTTGAAAAAAAACATCAGAATAAACATCCAATCATTGACTAAGTGATATAGGAGGAGTTCTTGATGCAACATGAATGTTTTGGAGGATGTGGTGAAGTGGACATCCAATTGATTTTGGTGGAGGACTTGGTGTTTCGAAGGTTATGTTATATTAATAAAAAGGGCTGTATAAGATTAATATAAAAGAAAAGGATTATATATTTTCTATCACTAAGTGTATAATCCAAATAATGAGGTTTCAAAAGCTATTTTGTGAATGCAGGGGAAGTGATGTAGAATACAAAGATTGACTTTTCACTAAATTATTTAGTTAAATTGATGGATGTCAGATGGTTTTTTAACTGAGTTGATGGATATATACAAATATTATAAGGTAGTGTAACTGATGGGAACCACTGGTTACTATAGTGAACCTCTAAAAACAGAGGGTTATAACTCACTTTTTCGATATGAAAAGATTGAGTGAGAGAAAATTCAAAAGAGGGTGGAGTGGAATCCATCCATATGGGGGGAATTCGATACAGAGAGATTGTGGTGGGAGTTTATCATGTAGAGAATTTATAGGAGGTTCTTTCATTTTCAAGTAGGGATCTAGATTATAGTCCCTTATAACATGAGTCAGGTAATGTTCCTGAACAAGAATCTCTTGTAACTCAGTTTCTATCATTAAAAATATATGTAGTATGTCCTCAATTGGATTGTGGATTCATCTGAACCATAATATTCATGCGTTTATTACACTTCTTCAAAATATCACGTGTTTGTTATTTTTTTCACTATTTATGAAAAATATTATCTAAGAGCATAAATTTATAAAAACTAAATTTAATTTAATATCAACACAATGTTAAGGGTTCTTGGTCTTCCAAGTTGCAGATGTTGAATTCACAGGGTTGTGTCATAGAACTTTGGACCATTTCTAGAGACTTGTTTTATAAATTAAGGTTTGCGTTGAAGTTCGATGGTGAAAGTTTAGGATTTTGGAGGATTCTAGTTCTACTACTCCTGGAGAATCCATAAGATCTATTTATGGATATCCAAATAAATGTGACGTGTTTAATAGAGCGGGAAACCATAATAGGAAAACACACAATGTTTTTTTTTTGAAATATGTATCCTATAGAAGCAGAACATGACCCAATTGGAGGTTTTTATGGTAAATTCAATATAAACATCTCATATTGTTTAAAGTGGAGGAATAATGAGTTGATGTGATTTGGCTGGTTCCCGATTCCACATCTAGAAATATGGAAGGAAAGGTTTTGGTAGGAAACTGTTGGGACTGAAAGGTATGTTTTAAAAAGTAATTTGAGAAGGTTCTATAAATCCCATTTTTGAGCAGGTGTGGATATTTTTTCAACGAAGTGTTAACTATCCCACTTGAGTCATGTTTATTTTTCTAGGGTTTATTACTTAATGTTTGAGAAGGCTATAAAGTGTTTGTTTTTTAAGTATTTGGTTGAGTGGTAATTGTGATCATTGAAAATGGTTGTGGTTCTTTTTGGTTCCCATATATAGGCTTGTAGGGATATAAGGAGTATATAATTCTCTCATATCAAATAGGTATCAGGTTTCTAGGAAAATTATTTTAGATGGAATGGGATTCATGTGATAGAGATCATGGTTTTGGAAAAGTGAAATAAATGGACTTTGTTTCCTAATGGGTTTTTGTAAGGATAATTCATGTTAGAAAAATAGACTTCTAGAATAGTGGGATATATGGAATGGTTTCTTGATCACATGCATTGATAGAAAGGGGTGAACACACTTTTATTTTGATAAATTACTTTATAGAACTTAATGTATGGAGTGTAGAAAGTATGTAGAGAATCAATATTTCATCAAAAGTTTTTACTAAGATGTCATATGGCATGTTCTTAAAATTATTGTACAAGATATTTGGGTGTGGTTAAACATGTGTCTTATATTTTGGATCAATATTTTTATATTTAGATTTAGTTCAAGATATTTCAATGTCACTTAATGTTTAGAATGGTTGGTTTTCTGTTCAATCACCTACAAACTCTTTAAGAAGTAAACCATGGCCCCATTGATTATTAAAAAGGGCCAACCCTAAGTTTAGGGTGTATTTATTTTTAAGGTTTTAGTGATGAAGAAATTGGAATTCCAATATCTAGGATAGGATATTATAGAAGGTTATTAGAGTTTCAGAATTCCCTATGTAATTATGGTGAACCTTGAATGGTTCAAAACCAGGTTGTGATGTAGTAGGAGAAAATAACCATGCTTTCCTTAGTTTCACTGATAAATGGGGATTTTGTTCCATGATGTTTTAGTGGATGTATGGTTTGATGATATTAGAATCTTCAGAATATGTTTTGGATATAGGTAGATTTCAATGGTATTTATAGAGTCTTATATACTTGAAAGCTCTTGGATTACAAAATATTGGTGGTAGAGTTTTATGAATATAGGATTTTGGAAGGAGTAGGGATATGGACATGGTACATGATAATGTCATGTTTATGGGACTTCAAAAAATTTAAATTTTTCTCTAGCCTATTTTCTTTTTAAAAATTCCATGGATCCATTCATATGGTATTGTGGTTTTATATAATGAGTGGTTAGAGTCTATAAGTATAGGGTGGATTTGTATTAGTGGGGATTGGATGATCACAAGCATGAAGAAGGACCATGAAAACACTGAAAAAGAGAGGATAATGGAAGATAATATTTAGAATATGGTTGGTGGACTTTAGTGAAAACCTTGAGAATAGTATTTTAGTGAAAAAATGTTAAACTTAACAGATGAAAACAGTTCTCAAGTGGGATATTGTTGAGTTTTTTATGAGAAATAATTTTTGGATAAGTTGTTGGAACTTTTGGAACTTTTATTTCTATAAGTACATTTATAGAAGTAGTATGGAGAAATTCTCCCTCACCAAGTAAATTCTGGGTATAATCTAGTGATAGTGGAAGAAACATCTCATTCTAGATGAAGTAAAGTAGGATGATTTTTGGATGTGGCATGGAAGTTTTAGAGGAAGTGGTGAAGTCAATATTCAATTGAATCTGGTGGAGGATATATAAGATTAAACTAATCTTTCATAGGATTGGTATTAGTATTTAAAAATATACATCAGATTAATCTAAAGGATTATGTAAGATTAATCTAGAAAAAGAGGATGATCCATATAATATCATACAGTGCAGAAGTTTAAAGATTCAATTTTGAAATTAATCATGTTAATGTAAGATAAGTGATAGAGAATACAGAGCTTTAATTTTCACAAGATGGTTTAGTTGATATGGTGGATCTTAGTTAGTTTCATTGACCAAATATAGTGATGTTTGTGAAATTCAGAATGTGGTGTAACCAATAGTATCTAATGGTATCTTTGGAGCACTTCTATAAAGTGAGGGTGCTAGATCACTTGTTTTATGTGACTGGATCGAGTGGGAGAAAAATAAGAATTGGGTGGTTTGATGTTCTTCCCCATGGGCGGAATTCCCCATACTTTACTTATAGTGGGAGTTCATAATGTAGAGTGTTTCCAAGAGGTTATTTAGTTTTTCATGTGTTTGTTCTTTCTCATTCACTATTTATGGAAGATCTTATAAAAAATTATAAAGTTATCAGAACTATATTTAAGTGAGTGTCAACATGGTTTCTAGGTTTCTTGGTCTTCCTAGTTCTTGATGTTGAATTTTCATGGGTGTTTTGTGACACTTTAGACCTTTCTAAGAGCCCTGTTCTTCAAATTGAGGTCCAGAAGTTAGCTTTCATTCATAACATGTGGTGGTTTCAATTTTTTGGGTTTTAATTCCTTAGCTGTGGTATGGGACACATGGTATTTCGATGGATGTGATAGGGAAAAATTCCCCAACAAGTGGTATTCGAGCACTGATGTTGTTCCAGTGCATATTAGAGTAGGTTCTTGTTTTGGTTTCTCGTTTATAAAAACAAACTCAACCCAATCAGACCCACCCAAAAATCCCTAAAACCACTAAACTACCTTAGATAAGGTGGGTTATTTTTTTATTGAGTATGTTTAGGTTAGGAAGTATGGTCATTATTTTTTTAGTGTAGTTGACCCAACCTATGCACACTAAGTATAAAGTATTTTATAAGCTCATGTTTTGCCTTTTTATTTATAAAATTTAATTAGGTTTAATTACAGTTGGACATGAAAAATATTATTTTTAAATGATTAGAGTTAAATATAGTGTTGTTAAAAAATTATTACTTTTATAGTATGTTATTTAAAATAATTATTAATATTAAAATGTTATTGATTTTTATATGTTATTTTTTTATGTAATTTTATGGATTATTATAAATTTTTTCCAACCCAAACTGATCCAACCTTTAAACTGCCTCGTCCCACCATGTTGAGTTTTATAGAAAAGTTCCAATTGGAGTGTTGAATTTGGGTTATTTTTTTCACCTACCAAATAAAGGCCAGATGAGATTTATCTTTAAACCAAAGTGACCCACCCATTTACACACCATTTGGTTTAGTGGGATTTTTTAAGATCATCAATGAATAGATTTTGGGTAGTATTGACATTCCTAATGAGTGCTACCTCCTTAGTTCCTTATAGGAGATCCTCATGGATGAAAATAGTGGTTGAGGCAAGAGACAATACCTTTTATATTTTTATTGATGGTTGGACTTAGTTCCTTATAAGAGATCCTCTATGGATGCCTTGGCATGTTGCTATATAATTGACTTGTACTTTAAGTGGTTATTAATTACAACACTAAGAAAGTGTCTTAGAGGGTCACACACTAAGTGTATTCACAATCTTAGTTAAACTTAGTATTAAATTTAATAAGTTAGAATAAATAGTATTTATTCAGGTTTTGATTGATCTCTAAGATTTAATCACATGTTTTTAAAATACTAAGTGAATAAAATAATAATAATAAATATTTATTTTCAAGGTTTTATGAATATAATATTTTTTATATTTATCGATGAATAATACAATGATATTTATTTATTAAACAAATGGTCATTATTCAAGGATCAGTAAATATTGAGGAGGAAAAGAGGACCCGGTTTAATAGTTTGATTGAAAATAATATAAATGATATTTATTTATTCTTAGGTGATTCGCATGTCAAGTGAATAATAATTATATTATTATTATGACATGGGGTTCACTAAGAAGTAAGGAATTAAAAAGGGGCTCATGTTCTAATTGAAAACCCTAGACCTACCTTTATAAATATCTAATTACACCACATTCCTAATAGAGACTTATTTTACCCAATAAAAAGAGATATTATCTCTCAATCCCTATAGATAATTCTAGAGATCAAAAAGTGTGATCACTCCTCCTTTTCTCTCAATCCATCAAGAGACCATCAAGAGTTCTTCATCCTAATAGAATAATTTTATTAAAATCAAACATGAATGATGCAAGTTATCAAGATCAGCTGTGCTAGAACCTAGTGATTATAAGATGACATTCCAAGATTGTGGTTCACATGTAGACTATCGATACAAGGATTATTAACTTAGATCCTTCAGTGAAATGATGGTGTAACAAGATCAAATATACTAAATCATCAATAAAGGAAGAATTACAAGTTTAGGTAATTCTATATCATCACATAAATTATTTATAAATTACATGTGAATATCCTGTTATTATAGTTATAACATTTAATCAAGTCAATTAATCTACGATTTTCATTGGTCATGATGTCAATCATTATGTAAAAAACAATTATTCATAAGTTAAGACTAAAAAAGTTTAGTTTTCATTTCATACAAGCACTTACACTATGCCCGAAACCTAAAATTGGTATCAGAGAAGTCATATGTTTAATTTATAATTATTTATTGATCATTTATTGTTTACATTCATTTTTGATTTATTTTACTTCAGATCAATTCATTCTTGAAATTTAAAAAAATCATATTTTATTCCCTTTCTTTATTATCATTAAAAAAACTAATAGACAATTAAAATTAAAAATAAGAAAAATATGAAAATGCCATCTAAAGATAACAAATTATATTTTTGGGAAACATAAGAATACACAACATGTACCCTGAAACCACACATCATATACCAATGTATCTCATCTATATCTTGTGATAAAATATGATCAGTGTGAGGAAATCAGATCAGTAATCTGAAAAAAAATAGATCAATTTATAGATCCAGATAGTCTGGTATACAGTTTAAAGAAAAACACACCATGTAACATTCTTACATGGAGTTTCATACCCATGTCTTCATAATGGAGAAAAAATAGGTCTAATAATGTCCTGTATATGCTACATGACACGGTGAATCAAAAACTATTCAACTTCAATGTCACACATCGTATAAGAACACCACACAATATCTATTGTAAACACATATGTGGAAAGGAAACACACCCAGTCCCCAAGGTGTGTTATGTAGACATAGGAAAAAAGACCTCATTCCATGTAACCCAATACACGCCATGTTGTTTTATACAAATTGTGCACTCAATTTGATTTGTAGAGAATAATTGATTATGTAATTAAACCTATTCACACATGTTTCATGTGTTGTTTACCTAAAAATAAATTCCATTTCATAGGATTTATAATTATATATTGAATTAATTTCCATTCTAAATTCTAAAACTACAAGTTATGTATGGTATTTTATTATAGTGTATTTTACACACATCAAGAGAATCACATGTAGTGTAATAAACATGTGCTCTATGTGTCATTTTTTTAACAGTACACACCATGTAATTACCTGTCAGTCAATATGTGTTGGATCCTAAGGTAATTCATAGGAAAAAGGATCATGTTAGGTATTTTGGGAGAGTAAATGTCATTTTATCCAAGTAAACTTATGTAATTCATTAATTTTTAAATGAAATTAATTTATTTAATTTGTTTAAGATTATGGATGATGTTAATTAAAGGATTCTTAGATGGTATTAATATAAATTGAATTAATTGGATTAATTTGTGGTTTGTTATCTTTCTTAAAGAATGAATTGAATTAATTGATAAGTAAATTAAAAATCATTTAATGTTATGTGGATGATGATGAGATTATCATATCCCTACATGTGATTGGTTTATTTTAATTTATTATGATTAAATTAAAATTTATGGACTCCATGTCATCCCATCATCCTTATTACATAAGTTCTTGCATTCCCACAATTTATTTTATGTAAACCCCATTTATCTAATCCATTAGATCCCCTCACTTGCGTGTGAGTAAAAGATTATGTAAGGATGGAGCTCCAAGGTGAGTGGAGGTGATCTGAGTATAAGAGCCACATAAAATACAATTGAGGAAATATATAGGATCCAAGGTGGAATTCCACAACACAAATTGTAACGTTGTGACCTTAGTTACCCAGATTTGGTGCATTATTACATAAAATTGGCATGATACAAATAATCATGTCCCGAAAGACCGATCAGTTTAGTAGCCTTAGAAGTACTAGATACATTCATAAGTTTTACATTACATCATGAAATAAAACATCAACAACATTTTTTCCCATTTTGAACACACTTATATCCTTAGCCTATCCCTATAGGTCAACCATAAAATACTTCTTCACATCCTGGAAAAAAAAACATAGGAAGGGGTGATTTCAAATGCTCAGTAAGGATAACAATATAGCAGAAACTTTCATAAATAAGCATAAACATTTAAGGCAATGTATAAGACTAAAAAAAGCCTTTTTAACTTAAACTTCAGCATAATATGGAAAAGATAAAATCAAATAATTACATTTACTTATTCAAATGTATATTCTACTAGTTGAATAATCACATGAAATATCAATATCCACCATCATAAGATGGAATGCATAATGCCAAACTTCATAACCACATAGTCAAGGCCTTGTGCCAAGACTACAAATAAGCTTTTACAAAGGACTTGTTCCAAGATACTAGTTTGTCTCATGAGACCTACCGATTCATCGAGGAGCTATATCAGACTCCACCCGTCACTTACTAATTCCAATGCATTACTCATATGAAAAGGTTTAAAAATAACATAAACATTCATATTAAAACGAGAATAAAAAATATCAATACATTATCCATAAACCATGAATGGTGTAAAAATAACACATCCACAGTCAAACATATCACAAAACCTTCAATACAATATGGAAGTTCTTTATCATAACAAATCAACTTCAAACAAGCTTAAAAACCATCAAAGGATGTTGACATAGATGAAATCAAAACTTTTTTTAGAGAAATATCTCTTTATATTTTGAAATCATTTAAAAGTAATATAATTATAAAAGAAAACATTTATTTTGAAAATATTATTATAAGATTTTATGGGAAGCTTTGAAGATGATATAACAGCAGAAAATAGCCACACCCACCGTATAAGTTAAAAAAAGACATTCTTACCTTAATTTTGTCGAAAAGGTCATAAAGTACCTTGTTTGGAAAATGACGGAAAGATTCATTTCAAAACATATATGGTCAAATAAGGGTATAAATTAATTTAACCCATAGTATAGTAAATAGTAAAAATGTTTTGAATTACATTTTTAAGAAAACATGGATGTGGATGATAAAGAGGTCCTAGTAGATACTTACGTAAAAACAACCACAAATAATAAAGAGATTGTGAAATTAACCCTTACCTTGTACTTTTACTTGGTAGAGGGTATGTTAACCTCCTGTATAATAGTTAAATCATTGTTATTATATTATACAAAAACTATATACATAAATATGATATCATATATGATCCTCTAATATTTCTTTGTTAATAATATTTTAGTAATATCATTGTTTTGGGTGTTAACTGATTCATTTTCCTTTATATGATTGGTTACATAAGCCATGTTCTTTATGGATATGATGTATTTTATTCATATAAAAAATGATATTATGTTCATAAAAATTATTTTTAATAATAAAATGAAAATTATTCTTGAATGATTATGATGGGGAATTAATCTCGTCGCGTTCGTGGAGACGGTAATCCGTATGTACACATGAGCGAAAATATCATTATATTGATGGTGAAATAGTATGTAATTGGATGATATATCATATATAAAAAATCATTAAAATGTTATATTTATTATTTACATTAGTTATATTCATTATTATACCCATCCAAAATAATTAAGTGTTTGAATAACAAACTACACCACGACGTGGAGACGGTAAGCCGTGCGTATGCACATATGGTGACTTTGTTATTCATATGATTGATATAATAATGAATCTAGATGGAACATTTTAATAACATCAAATTATATAGAAGATACTGGAGTTATTATTTTTGAATGGAAACAACAAATAAAGAGGAAGTGGAAGAAGAAAAGAATGTGAAAGAGGTGATGAAATATTTACCTCTTCTTCAGGTTCTTCCTTTTGATTTGATCAAAAGGACTAATTAGGTTTGATTTATGACCAAAGAAAGGACTCAAGGATTAAGGGAGGAATGTTGGGAGGATATTTGGGTAGGTTTTGTTTGATCCAAAACGCTTTGGAGGTGTGAAATTATGAGAAGGGGAAGTGGCCTTTTATAAGAGAGGTGGGGGTCACTTTAGGAAAAGCGTGAAATATTATTTTATAATAAAATAATTATCAGTTTATAGTGGATACAAAATGAATTATTTAGAGGATAATGTGGGTATGAGTCAAAAAACTCTCAAACAATAGGTTTTAGACAGTTTTAGGTCATTATATTAACCTTATCTTTTAGATTTAACTCTTAGTTTAATAGTTTGACATTTACCATGTCTCTTTGTATTTTTATATTATATGGTCAATAAACTTACTATAACAAGACAAGAGAATCTCCTGTGGTTCATTATTAATATATATAACCTTATATAAGTCATTTTTCTGAACCTTATATTTTTTTGAATTTTATATCAATTAATAATATAATATTTGTTTTAAAAACTCAATTATGTCAATTTTGACATTATTTAGTATTTTTTTAAGCCATAAAAACTTTATAACTTAGAATAAAATTTATTTAACCAACCATACAATGTCATATTAACCTATAAAATTAGTGGAATTCATCAGAAGTGTCAATTTACATTTATTTGGATATTTATAATATCAATTATTTTAATATTTCATTAATAAGGTAATTGCTGCATCATTATTGTGTCATAAATAAATTAAAATATTTAATGTATAAAAATTAAAAATAAAACACCATTATTTATGAAATATTTTTAGCTTTCTAATGAATATTTATAGTCAAATTTATATTGTTCATATTCTAATATTAAAAATGGTTTAGTTATTAAACTTTGAATTTAACTCTTTTAGCTATTCTTTAAATAAAATAATAATAAATGTCTTAATCTAATCCAAGTGGACCAAAGAGGATCATATTTTATTCCTAAGGTTTTTTATGGTCAAATTATACTTATCTAGTAGAATTAGGAAATGTTTTTGAAATGAAGTCCATTTTTAAAGATTAAATTTATGAAATTTCAAAAATGGGTATTACTATTCATAACGTCTAGTTTGATTGGTTGTGGTGTGTTTGAACTAGAAGTTGCGTACAACACAAGCTATTGTATTAATAAAATGGAAACGTACTGTGGAATCTTAGGGTGTTACATTCTCCCCTCCTTAAAATAATTTTTTCATTGAAATTTCTAGAATACTACTGCATAAAAAGATTCGGGTGGTTCTTCATCATAAGTTCCCCTGGTTCCCAAGTTGCCTCTTCCATCTTATGATTTCTCCATAGAAATTTTACCAGAAGATTCATTTGGTTTATCAACACCTGTTCTCTAGTATCAAGAATTTTGATAGGCTCTTCATAATAATACAAATCAGGTTCCAGTTCAATTTCCTCATAGGTGAGTACATGCATTGGGTCTGGCATATATTTTTTCAATAGTGATACGTGGAACACATCATGAACTTTGGAGAGACTTGGAGGCATTTCCAAAAGATAAGCTACAACTCCAATTCATTCTATAATTTCTAATGGACTGATGTACCTGGGACTCAATTTACCCTTCTTACTGAAATGTATAACACCCTTCCATGGAGATACCTTCAAGAAAACATGGTCTCCTACTTGAAATTTTTAATCCTTCCTTCGGTTATCGGCATAGTTGATGTGGGTTTGGATAACCTTCATCTTTCCATTATTTCCTCAGCAAGTTCTGGAGCTACAAGTTTTCTTTCACCAACATCATCCCAACAAGTTGGTGTGGGACATCTCTTTCCAAATAACGCTTCATATGGTTTCATCTGAAAACTTGAATGTAAGCTATTGTTATATGAAAATTCTACCATTGGTAAATATTGATCCCGCATACCTTGAAAGTCATGTGAGAAAGATCTCAATGTGTCTTCTAAGGTTTGAATAGTCTGTTCTGATTTTCCATCAGTTTGAGGGTGGTAGGCAGTGCTCAGATGAAGTTCAGTATCCAGGGACTTCTGGAGACTTTTCCAGAATCTTGATGTAAAAAGGGGATCAAAATAAGAAAAAATCTATAGGGGTAATCCATGAAGTCTTACAACTTCATTAATATATAGTATTACCATACGTTCAAGTGGAAAATCTTCTCTTATGGAAAGAAAATGTGCTGACTTGGTAAGACGATCAACAATGACCTATATTTCATCATTCCTTCTAGGAGTCTTTGGTATCCCCATGAAAAATTCCCTCATAATATTATCCCATTTCCACTTAGGTACGGGAAGAGGTTTCATGACTCATCCAGGTTTTTTCCTTCCAACTTTCAATTGTTGACAAACCATACATCTTGACACAAAATCAGAAATCTCCCTCTTCATGTTGTCCCACCAAAAATGTTCTTTCAAATCTCTATATATCTTGGTTATCCCAGGGTGTATAGAAAAATTTGAGCTATGAGCATCATCCAACAATTCCCTTTTCAGATCAGGGATGTTAGGAACACAAAGTCTCTTCCCAAATTTCAAAATTCCTTCATATATGAAGTCACTCAATCTACCATCATTCACAGCTTTAATCTTCTTTTGAAACTCCTCATCATCAGTCTGAGAAATCTTTATCCTTTCTAGTAAAGATGATTTTGAAACCATTTGAAAAATTATTGATGTTTCACCTTCCATGGTTATTCCCATATCAATCTTTACTAGATCCATGAAAATAGGATCCCTTTTAACCCTCATCTGGTTCAAAACACCATGATCCTTTCTACTCAAAGCATCTTCAACCTTATTTTCCTTCCCCTGGTGGTAGTGTATAGTGAAATCATAATCCTTGAGTAGTTCAAGTCATCATATTTTCCTCATGTTGAGTTCTTTCTATGAGAAAATATACTTCAAACTCTTGTGATCAATAAAAATCTCAAATTTTTCACCATAGAAATAGTGTCTCCATATCTTCAAAGAAAATATTACATATTCTAACTCAAGATCATGAGTGGGATAGTTTTTATCATGAATGTTTAGCTGTCGTGACGCATAGGCAATAACTCTATCATTTTTCATAAGGACACAACCAAGTCCTTTCTTTGAGGCATCACTATAAATAACAAACCCATTGTTCCCTGATAGTAGAGTCAAGATAGAAGCGTTGACTAATATTCTCTTCGGTTCTTCAAAACATTCTTCACACTTTTTTTTCAAACAAATTTAACCCCTTTACGAGTGAGTTTAGTTAATGGGTTAGCCAATTAGGAAACATTCTGGACAAAATGCCGATAATAACTCGCTAAACCAATAAAACTGCATACCTCAGTTATACTCATCGGTGCTGGCCATTCTTGGATTGTCATGGTCTCTAAAGGATCAACAGAGATTCCATCCTTAGAGATAATATGGCCATGAAAAGAAATATCCTGAATCCATAATTAACACTTGCTAAATTTCCCATGTAATTCATTTCTTCTAAGAGTCCTTAGGATAATGCGCAGGTTATTTTCATGATCTTCATAGATTTTTGAGTATACCAAAATATAATCAATAAATACCTCTACAAAGTCATCAATATATTCCTTGAAAACTATATTCATTATATCCATGAATACAAAGGGTGAATTAGTCAATCTAAAAGGCATAACTATAAACTCATAATGCCCGTACCTAGTTCGAAATACTATTTTCAGAATGTCTTACTTCTACACACACAACTGATGATATCCAGATCGAAGGTCAATATTTGAAAAATATTGAGCTCCATTAAGTTGGTCAAATAAATCATCAATGCGAGGTAGGGGATACTTGTTCTTTATTATTATAGCATTGATTTCTCTATAGCCAATGCACAACCTCATAGATCTGTCTTTCTTTTTAACAAAAAGGATAGGGGCTCCCCATAGAGAAACACTAGGGTGAATAAATCCCTTGTTACTCAATTCCTCCAGTTGTTTCTTTAGTTCCCCTAATTCCATAGTGGTCGTTCTATAAGGGGTATTCGATATGGGCCTTAAACTAGGAATTAAATCGACTGAAAACTCAATTTCTCATTCTGGAGGATGTACAGGTAAATCCTCTAGAAACACATCAACATATTATTGCACAATAGGTATGTCCTCTATTAGAAAATTCTTTTCCTCGCCTATAGTTATTTCATTCTCTTCTTCCCCAATAATTAAATTTAATAGAGCTAATAGGGGGGATCTAGATAAGAATTAGGTGGTGATGTTTCTTCTCTAAAGATAAGGTACTCCTTATCATCATCGAAAATTGTAACCTCCTTCTTCTTACAATAAATTTTTGCATCATGGTCTAAAATCCAATCCATTCTGAGGATTATATCACATTCAATCATGGGTATCACGATGAGATCAACAGATAAATAACATTTATATGCCTTAACAAGAAATTATTCACCAAAATTTGTTGTGATGATAATTCCCTTAGGTGTTTTTACTGATAAATCCCTTGTTAAGTCAAAATTAAAAATATCTAATTTTCTTAGAAAAATGGGAAGATATGAAACAATGCGATGATCTAGAATCAAATAAAGCATTGGATAAACTTGAGGAAACCATTAAATTACCTACAACCACATCTTTCGGAGCTTCAACCTCAGTAGTAGTGATCGCATAATCTTGGCCTTGATCCCTTAACATTTTATAAGGTAAGTTCCCTTGGTGATTAGTACATTCATTTTCATAATTCCCCTTTTCTCTATAATTATAGCATTCAACATTGACAACCTCTTTCTTCCCCTTGTAACCACGAGCTTGGTGGCCTTTTTCACCACACTTGTAACAGACTCCCATTCCCTTTAGGAAAGTACCAGAGTGTTTCTTCCCACATTTACCATAGGATGGATATTCAAATTTTCCCTTATTCCCCTTATTTCCATTTCCATAGTGTTCAGCAGATCTCTTCTTCTCTTTCTTTGCTTTGAAGTCGTAAGACTTAGAGAATTCATTTTCTATCTTGATAGTGCATGAGAAAATATCATTGTACGATGAAAAGGATTGTGAGACTAATTCTCGATGGAGAAATGGCTTTAACCTATCAAATAATCAATCAATATTACTCCTTGGGTTGTGTATATAATCTGTTGTATGTCTTGCTAACCTTGTAAATTAACCTCATACTTTGCGACATTATCATCCTCCTTTTGCCTCAGACTCAGAAATTGTCTTTCCATATCCGGTTTATAATCACGAGGAAAGTATTTTTCTAAGAAAATTTCTTTAAACTCCTTCCATTCCATGTTCGATACTTCTTCATATTCCTTTGTGTTTTGAATTAATGGCCACCATTGATCTGCATCTCCCGTGAGGTGATAAACTGAAATGATAACTTTTTCCCTTTCGCTACTCCCCAAAGCATGAAATATTTTTTATAAGGAATTTATCCATTAATCAGCTACTAATGAATTTGTAATACCATTGAATTTTGGTGGTTTTTTCAACATGAAGTGGTCTAACATTTAACCTCCGTGTTGTGGATCAGGGTGCTCCATACGGGCAAGGTTATTATTCCTAACCTGAGTGAGTTGTCTCAGTATGGTGATAAGATGATCAATACCAGTTGCTTCACCAGCTTCACTATAATTATCTTGAGTAGGAGGGAAATCCCTACATGGATTATGTGTGTTGATATGGTTTTCATTCTTTCAACTAGGCACCATTTCTAAAAAATGGAATACAGTAGATTAGTTTATGAACTGCAATACATAATTCCAAACTTGTAAAACACTTAACATAAATTGAGCAGTTTATAGATATAATACATAATCATAAAAATGTTTTCTTTGAGGAATTATATACTCATAAACCATTCATAATGGTTTTTAAATAAAATGAGAATTATCCTAAGCATATCCCCTGGGAGTGTCATAACCAAGAGTGCAGAAAGGCCCATTATCTTGCACCGATTACCATTCGAGTCTAGCTCAAAGCGGTGTTTTCAGATTTTACCCCTAGGTACATCTATTCCAGATCCGCCTCTACCTGCTCGTATCCATATAGGGATGTATTGCTTGGAAAACTCACAAAATCTCTACAATACCAAAATTCGAGGATGTTCTTCTATAATAATCCCCAAAGTCTATCTTAGGGTAATGTTCTCTAATTAGAGTTTTTCTAAATCTAGCTTCCAAGGTTTGTACTAAACTTCCTCTAATACCAATTGCAATTCCCCGAACCCAGTTACCCAAAGTTAGTGCATTATTACATAACATTGGCATGATACAAAGAATCATGTCTCGAAAGACTGACCAGTTTAGTAGGCTTGGAAGTACTAGATACATTCATAAGTTTTACATTACATCATGAAATAAAAACATCAACAACATTTTGTCCCATTTTGAACACACTTATATCCTTATCCTATCCCTACAGGTCAACTATAAAATACTTCTTCACATCTTTGGAAAAATAAAACATAGTAAGGGGTGATCTAAGATGCTCAGTAATGATAATAATATATCGGAAACTTTCATAAATAAGCATAAACATTTAATGAAATGTATAAGACTAAAACAAAATCCTTTTAAACTTAAAATTCAGCATAATATGGAAAAGATAAAATCAAATAATTCCATTTACTTATTCACATGGATATTCTACTAGTCTAATAATCACATGCAATATCAATAAACACTTTCATAATGATGGAATGCACAATGCCAGACTTCATAACCACATAGCCAAGGCCTTGTGCTAAGACTACAAATAAGATTTTTTCAAGGCCTTGTGCCAAGATACTTGTTTGTCTCATGAGACATAACAATTCATCGAGGAGATATATTGGGATTCACCCTTCACTTACTAAGTCCAATGCATTCCTCATATGAAAAGTTTTAAACATAACATAAATATTCGTATTAAAACTAGCATACGAAATGTCAATACTTTATCCATAAACCATGAATGGTGTAAAAATAACACATACACAGTCAAACATATCACAAAACCTTCAATACAATATGGAAGTTTTGTATCATAATAAATCAACTTCAAATAAGCTTAAAATTCATTAAAGGATGTTGACATAGATGAAATCAAAACTTTTTTAGATAAATAACTCTTTATATTTTGAAATCATTTAAAATTAATATAATTATAAAAGAAAACATTTATTTTGAAAATATTATTATAATATTTTATGGGAATCTTCAACATTGATATAACGGAGAAAAATAGCCACACCCGCCATATAAGTTAAAAAAAATACATTCTTACCTTAATTCTGTTGAAAACGTCATAAAGTACCTTGTTTGGAAAACGACAGAAAGATTAATTTCAAAACATATATTGTAAAATAAGGGTATAAATGAATTTAACCCATAGTATAGTAAATATAATTTTTTTTGAATTACATTTTTATGAAGACACGGATGTGGATGATAAAGAGGTCCCGGTAGATACTTACGTAAAAAAAACCTCAGATAATAAAGAGATTGTGAAATTAACCCTTACCTTGTACTTTTCCTTAGTTGAGGGTATGTTAAACTCCTTTATAATAGTTAAATCATTGTTATTAAATTATAAAAAAACTATATACATAAATATGACATCATATATGATCCTCTAATATTGCTTTGTTAATAATATTTTTGTAATATCATCGTTTCGGGTGTTAACTGATTCGTTTTCCTTTATATGCTTGGTTAAGTAAGCCATGTTTTTTATGGATAGGAGTTATTTTATTCATATACAAAATGATATTATGTTAATAAATATTATTTTTAATCAGAAAATGAAAATTATTCTTAAATGATTAGGATGGGGAATGAATCTCATCACGTTCGTGGAGACGGTAATCCGTACGTACGCAAGAGCAACAATATCATTATATTGATGGTGAAATAGTATGTAATTGGATGATATATCATATATAAATAATCATTAACATGTTATATTTATTATTCAAATTAGTTTTATTCATTATTATACCCATCCAAAATAATGAAGTGTTTGAATAACAAACTACACCACGACGTGGAGACGATAATCCGTAAGTACGCACGTATGGTGAATTTGTCATTTATATGATGGATAGAATAATGAATATGGTTGTACCATTTTAATAAAATAATAGTATATATAAGTTACTGGAGTTATTATTTTATAATGAAAAAAACAAAGAAAGAGGAAGTGGAAGAAGAAAAGAACTTGAATGAGGTAATGAAATATTTACCTCTTCTTTGGGTTCTTACTTTTGATTTGATCAAAAGGGCTCCTTAGGTTGGATTTATAACCAAAGTAAGGCCTCTAGGATTAAGGTAGAAATATTGGGAGGATATTTGGGTAGGTTTTTTCTGATCCAAAAGGCTTTGGAGGTGTGAAATTAAGAGAATGGGGAGTGGACTTTTATAAGAGAGGTGAGGGTCACTTTAGGAAAAGCTTGAAATATTATTTTATAATAAAATCATTTTTCGTTTATAATGGATCAAAAATGAATTATTTAGAGGATAAGGTTGGTATGGGTCTAAAACCTCTCAAAAATAGGTTTTAGATAGATTTAGTTCATCATATTAACCTTATCTTTTATATTTAACTCTTAGTTAAATAGTTTGACATTTACCATGTCTCTTTGTATTTTTATATTATATGGTTAATAAACTTACTATAACAAGCCAAGAGAACCCCATGTGGTTAATTATTAATATATATGACCTTATATAAGTCCTTTTTCCAAACCTTATATTTTTAGTAATATTATATCAGTTAATAATATAGTATTTGTTTTAAAAACTCAATTTTGACAATTTTGACACTATTTAGTATTTGATTTTTTTTAATGACATAAAAACTTTATCACTTAAAATAAAATTTATTTAACCAACCCTAAAATGTCATATTAACCTATAAAATTATTTTAATTCATCATAAGTCTCAATTTACATTTATTTTTATATTTATAATATTAATTATTTTAATTATTCATTAATAAGGTAATTACTGCATCATTATTGTGTCATAAATAAATTAAATTATTTAATATATAAAAATTATAAATAAAATACCATTATGTAGGAAATAATTTTATATTTATATTGAATATTTATAGTTTAATTTATATTGCGTTTATTCCTATATTAAAAATGGTTTAGTTATTAAACTTTGTATTTAATTCTTTTAACTCTTCTTAAAATAAAATAATAATAAATGTCCTAATCAAATCCAAGTGGACCAAAGAGGATAATATTTTATTATAATGTTGTTTTTGGTCATTATACTTATCTAATAGAATTAGGACATGTGTTAGGGTAATTATGATATCATTTTTACCCTTAATTACCCTATTTACTTTTAATCGTGGTAAATAAAAGTCAAAAGTTACTATTCACAAAAAATTATTTTTATCTTATTGAACAAAATTTTACTTACTGATATTAACCATGTATCTCTGTGTTTTTAAATTCAACTCACAGAAGCGGTAAAATTAAGTTTTATGCAAATTTTCAGATGCTCCTAGGAGGTGGGTAAAAGACGGTAAAATGTTCAATAAAATTTTTATATATATAAACTTATTATAAAATGACTCTAGTGAATTATATTAAACCTATATATGTATTATGTATCTATTTTTACCTAAAATAAATTTTAATAAAATAAATAATTTGGTTTTAACCATTAATGTAGTGTTTTTCACTATTCATCAAAAATTGAAAGTTTTTAGAAAAATACCAAAAATTCACCCTAAGATAATTTCGATATTCCGAATCCAAAAATGAAGTCCATTTTGAAAGATAAAATTTTTAAAATTTAAAAAAGTGTATATTACTATTCATAATGGCTAGTTTGATTGGTTGTGGTGTGTTTGAAGTCGAATTTGTGTATAACACAAGCTATTGTATTAAACAAAGGGATACATATCATGGAAGGTTGGGGTGTTACACAAACCAAGCTATGGCTCATGTTATTTTTCCCCTAGGGTCAAGGGTTAGTTTATCATCCACCAGATAAACTAACCATTATATAATCTCATGATGATGCCACTTATATTTTATTTTTATCAGTTTCTTGGTGGATTATTTTTGTTTGTGGATGCTACATGATCACATAATAAATAAAATAAATAGAAAGTAAGATGGAATAAAAGAAAATAGGATTATATGTAAAATTTATCAAACATGGTTAATCACTTAAGTAAAATCCACTTAATATCATCAAGGAACATGATAATATAAAATGGAATTTTATGTATAAGGATGAAAATCCATCAATTAAAATATTAATTCAATATATCCTTCCATTACTTAAGTTAAGAGTAGAACCCATAGTTTAAAGTTCTTGATCAACCCAAGTTGGGGTGCTTTCAATTACCAGGTAAATTTTAGCTTAAAGACATAGGTTGACTTAACTTAGTTCACATCAAGGGTTGACTAACCAAGCAAGACTTTGTGTAACTGTGAGGAAAGGGTGGGGGAAATATATATCTAGGTTTTCAAGATTGGGGAGTCCACTCAGTAGATTGATTAACTACGAGTTAATGAATTTTTAAAATTACACCTACCTAAAACCCTTCAATTAACATGTTAGGACCAAGTCTGGGTTATGATAAGGGAATATGGGTCATTTCCACTAGAGTATCTATACAACTATATATTACAAAACTAATGGTAAGGGATATTAGGTTTCAATAAAATAATGGGAAATTAATAAGATTTAATTTTATCAATCTGATTTGGTATTCAAGGAAATACTAATTATATGATGTCAATTTATAAAAATGGAAAATAAAATGAATTCAAAAATACCACTATGATCCTTACTATATAAGGATAATCTACCCACATATATGAATTTCTAGGAATTGTATAGGCACTTACGTGTTATACTATTCTATGAATAGAAATTATATGTGCTGGAAACCTCACATCCTGATTCACTTGATAAAGCGGCTAGTGAGGAATATGTGTCTCTCTACCTAAAACATGTGGAAGATGCAATGGATGTCCAGTGTTTTATGACATTCTCCATTTTCAGTGAGATTCTAAAGAAATATGAGGACATGGATACATATATAATAATTTTTATCATTTATGATCTCTATCCAGAGAAGGGGGGATGGGAGAGATGTGATATCTATAATGCATTGTTCACATGAAATATTGGAGATTCGTTTCCAGTTGTGCCTCATGTATTCAAGATTATTGGATATATAGAACTCTTAGATATCTTGTGGTTTAAGATCCTTGATGAGTTTCACACTGTTCTAATTCTTTCCACACTACCTAAAACCTTCACCAGTTTTATTATGAACTATAATATGAGTAATATCTAAATGAATCTTTTAAAACTTCTTACTTTTATTCAAAAAGTTTATAAAGACATGGGGTGTGACAAACCCACAGTCCTTGTGGTGAATAATAATAGGAAGAATAAGGTAAAGGGTATGAAGACTCATTCAATGTATAAAGATCCATAACATTGTCCTTCCAAGAAGAAGAAGAACCAGAGGAAATCAAATTAATAAAATTTTGTATGTTTTGTATATAGAAAGAAAGGCCACTAGAAGAAGAACTAAAACCATACAAATAAGTAAGTGGAATCATCATGTGTTGTTCATTATCGAGTGTAATATTTTTATATCAACAAGTTGGGTATTGTATACTACATGTAGTTATCACATTTTTATACAAATATAATAACCAAGTAGATTTATAAAGGTTTCTAGAGGTGATGTGTATATACGAGATGCTAATGGAGCGAGGAATGCTCCTCTATCCATTAGAGACTACCACCTCACATTTCTAATGAGGTTTATTTTTTCTTTTAAATAACTATTATTACGTTCTTAGTGTTACCAATAACATAATTTATGTTTCTTATTTAGACATATATGGATTTATTTTCAATTTTGGAAATAAGATTTTCTACTTTTAAAAAGATAACATATGTTATGGTATGAAACAACTGAATAACAGTCTTTATGCATTAAATTTAAAAAAACAAATATTGTAAATTTATAATGAATCAAATTCAGATGAATCATTTAACACCTGGTTATGGTATCACCACCTTGGTCCCATAAATGAGAAACATTTGACAAAGATCTATTAAGATGGTTATTTAGAACCTTTTGAGATTAAACCACTTGAAAGATGTTATTCTTGTTTATAAGGAAAGATGACCAAACCACAATTTTTTGGTTAAGTTGAAAGGTATATAGTGATTCTAAAATTGGTAAATATTGATATTTGTAGACATTTTTAAGTAGAATCTATAGGTGGATTCTCATATTTTATTAATTTTACCAATGGATTGAGTAGGTATAGTTACATTTACCTGATGAGGTATAAGTATGAATCCTTAGAGAAGTGCAAGGAATTTAGGAATGATGTTGAGAATAAATTTGGTAAGAAGATAAAGAAGCTTCGATCATATCCAGGTGGTGAATATCTTATCCAATATTTTATCAAATTTCTATAGGAGTATGGGATTTTGTCTCAACTCACTCTTCCTTATACATCATATTGGACTGGTGTTATAAAATATAACGCATATTTTTGATTAACTATAGTTTGAAAACCATAAATGAAAATTTTCATTTATATATTTGGTTTCATAAGTTATTATAGTATTGAATATGTTTGTTTGAACCATTATAATGAGAAATGAATTCATACCCCAACTTATTTGGAAGGATCATTCATGTAACACCCATTGGATTTCATATTAACATCCAAAAAAAGTTCCATCTAGGAGACTTGGTGCCTTAATTTTTTTTGTCTACATTAAATAGAGATAAATAAACAATTTAATATATTCAAAATATAATACTGTAATGTAAATATTTGAACTGATGAAAATATTACCATATTGGGTCAGTTTCTTGTAAAAATATTTGAACCAATAGTGTGGGAGATGATTTGTTTCGCTTGACTTGATACATGTTTTCTTGAAAATTCCTAAAATAAATAACAAGTAATTTAATATTAATTTATGCAATGTCATCACCTTTTTATATGCATGTATATATGTAAAATGAGATTAATATAATAATATATTCTTCATATCACGTGCTTCTCATGGTGATGGATATCAACAAACACTTTCCACAACTCTCTGGGTACCCCTTCAAATACCTTATCATAATGCTATTGAGTGGTTAACGATGTATCATTGAATTTATTCCACAATATCTATTTAAAATATTTCCATTTCATACCAAATTTTTTAAATGTCCACTTTCACGTGATAAGATCAGCAATGTTAAAGTGTAATAAAATATGTAAAACAAGATCCAGTTTTAAAATATTATAATTTAATTAAAAATGACATTCAATTGAGTTACTATGTATTAAAATTACCTCCATATAGGAATAAAATACTTCATTATTCAAATATTGAGGCATATGACTCCAATTAGGATATATAATCGAAAGGGTCACCAAAATAGCCACCAACTGGCCTACAATCTGGCCAAATATCCCCACAACATCATCTGTGGGGACCCCATAATAATCAAAGGGGAAAACTATCTTCAATCCATTCAGATTACACATATATGAACTATTAATATTTGTCTCAATAGTGACATTGATTCCATATTTTATGAAAAAAATATTTGTTAGTATAAAAAGGTGAAATACATCTATTAACATTAAAATTTGTATTAATAACCGCAACCCTCCAATATCCTCAGGAAGAAATAGGAGCAACTAGCTGTTTGATCGTTGTAGGGTTGTCGTGTGCTGAACCTACTGAATTAGGAGGTAGTGTTCCAGATGCTGTTGGGAGGGAGACAAAGGGTGTGTCAGATGATGATGGGATAGAGATAGAGGGTGTAACACATGCTGATGGGAGGGAGATAGAGGGAATCCCATACTCTATAGTGAGGGAGCTTGAGGGAATATTAGGAGACATTAATGACGTCTATATGGTTAGGGGAACATAAACTAGGAGTTGACTGTGATAATTGAATCACCTCTTCTTTGGCATTCCTATCATTTAAAAAAGTAAAAAAAACTTCATAACATATATTTTTAAAGATTCATGTAGAAAAAAATTAGAAAGGATAACATATGCACAATACTGAAAAACATAATATACATAGGTATGTTAATGAATGATTGAAGATACAAAAAAATATAACACTTACTTTTTTGAAATTAAATAACCGATGCATAAAAATAAATTTAAACATGATAAAAGATACAAATTTCTAGAATGAATAGTATATAACATAAGTAGTAGATAAGTTAATGGATGACTACACATACAATCATTTTGTTCTTCAATCATGTTGTTATCCTATGACATCATTGCTAATTCTACTTTATTGAGCCTTTTAAGAATAATATTTTCAATATCATTTTGAAAAAATAAGTCAAATTATTATTGTTGATGGGATTCAATGTCATATGTCAAATATTCCACTTCATCACCTATATCATACAAGTCTCTTTGTTTTACGTGCACAACTATACTCCACCATTCATCCATGACATCTTATACATAATATACCATTTTCACTTGCAATGAGAAGATATACATATCATGTACTTCATGTTCAATGATATCCATAAAGAAAGATAAGTTCAAAAAAGTAAATTGAAAGGAATATCTTTTAATATCCCTAATAATATCGACCCACTTTCATTTGAATAAAAAAATAAAAAATGATCATGGTAGATTAATTCGATAATATTAGTCAACTTTCAGTGGTATCCCAATTCAAAAATATATGATGGAATAAGAAGAACCATTTTTTACTATAAGGTAGTCATTCAGACTAAAAATCAATGTTACAGATAGGATAAGCCAAACCCATGTAACTGTTCTAACCAGATAAGTTCCCAAGTCCAGGGAAGACACTAATGATCCATATTAGAGTATCATGTATTTTGAACATTATTGTAGAAGATGCATTATATATCTCAACACTGTTTCTCTATAACTCCTGAAATTTTTTAATTACAGGCTGAAAGTATACATCTATTTCATTTCTAGGAATTTTTAATAGGAATACTCATCAAAATGATAAAGGATATTTGTTTCATACACATCCACAAAGGTATATTGTAAGGGATCAAAATAACTAAATTTTTTTTGTAACTGGTACTCAAAGACCCAATTGGTTTGAATCCATTGGCATCTAATCACAATCTCACATTTCTAGTATTAGATTAGAAATATAGATGTAATGAATCAAATGTATTCCATGATTTTGAATCTCTTGGATTTCATATTAACCCATCACTGTTATTATCTATATAATTCCACATCATGTGCTCAAAAATTTTCATTTACATGAATAATCTTTATAATTAAGGTTTTAATGAGAAGTTACACAAAAAAATTTATAGGTGTGTTATTTTTATGCTTCTTCATAATATCATGTTTATTCAGACTTCCAAAATTACCCATTTACTTCTATCTAGAAGATGGATATTTTTTTCACTCTAGTTTACTTCAATCCTCTCTCTAATAAAGCATATAATCATTGGGACAAGTAGGTATTTTTGTATAATTTAGACTAATATTGTTATTTTTTCTCATATTAAAAGAATACTCAGGGATCTTAACTTTAGGAAATGTGTCATGCAATATTTCCAATATCATGGACATCACCTTATTTATAATTCCACATAGGAATTTGAAATGGTACAACTTAAGAAGAAATGAAACTTTTGAATATTTTAGACATCCTCCATACAACTCTTGATTTCCATCATCAACTAAATAATTAAACACAATTTTCTACATAGTAAGTTTATCTATTACATTATTCTCTACAAAATTAGAAATAGGATCTATTATTATGTTACATTCTTGATTTGTTTTTCATATAGTCCCAAAAACATCATTTTTCAAGTTAATATTTTCAGTACCCTCAAATTGTTTTACTAATATGTTTTTGATACTGATGATTTTTTCCAACAATATTGAACAAATCGTTTATAAGGTTATGAATTTCATTGTCTATTGTTGATGAAGTTTGGATCTCATTATATTGACCAACATTAGTGCTCAAACTTTATGTGACGTTTAATTCTCCATTTAAAATACATCAAATATATTAACCGGGGAATTAATTTAATATAAAGTGTTCATAAAATTCAATTTTCTTCAACCATCAACTAAATTTAAATTTAGGGATTGAAAATATTATTTTCCCATCAATGGGTTGATTGGAAATTGAAAAATCTAAAAGCTCTTCTAAACTCTTAGCATACCAAGGTGTGTTCTTTAGGAATACGATCCAGATTTTCTCCATATATCACAAAGTGCCTACACTTTGATAAATAAAATTGAAATAAATAATAAATATTATTTCATTTAAAGAAAAATGTCTAATTTAATGGGATAGGAATATTGATCGACTCATCCACTATATCTTATAATTCCAGAATCAAGAATTTGTATTTGGGAAGTTTCATATAACATGTTCTATTAATAAATATTTTCTAAAACATAAATTATATTCATTTATAATTCAATAGATTTCAAATCCATCACATTTCTTTAACTATAATTTAATATCATCTTATGAAAACTTCTAAACATCAATGAAGATAATTATATTGAAAAATGTGCTAAATTTCATTTAGGTTTTCTTTTAAAAAATAAAAATAAATTCTATTAAAAAGTGTTACATTTTTTTATTAATATATAATAGAAGAATGAATTTTTAATTGATTTAATAAGTGTATATTTGTGTTAACATAATAATAAAAGACTTATTGAAAATTGATTATCACGCTTATCACATATGATGAGTTAATTCTATATTTTTTCACAACACACCTCAAGTTACAAAAAATTTACTCAATTTACTCTATATAAAAAATAATATGATGGATTTTAATTGAGTTAATGAGTGATGATAAATATAAGAATAACACTAAAAATAAGTTAAAACTGCTTACAAAACTTATCATATATGATTAATTAATTGAGTTTATTTTCATAACACACCTTAAAATATAAAAAATTCAGTTAAGATGCTTTATTAAAAAAATAATATAGAATTTTAATTGAATGTTATTTCTTGTGGGAAATAGAATTACCCCGTAACACTGATGTTGTGAGATTTTCAATGACAGAAGGAGGAAAGGAGGGTGAATCATTGGTATAATGATAGGGGGAGAGGGATCCGTAGGAAGAAAGGGGAGATCAACACACTGTTAGGGGGAAAGAGGGATGATAAAGAAGCATGATGGCATGGGATGAGGGATACATAGGGGAAAGGGGAGAAAGTGTGATTTTGAGGTTGGTAGTGACGAAGAAAGTGGATATAGTGAGCGAGGCAGTGGTGATGGTGTGGGGAAGGGAATGGGGGTGAGGGGAAAGTGGGGAGAGGGATCAAGGGAGGTTAGAAGCATGTCTCTTTTGATTTTAGTAAATATTTAGTGTCAGTTTTTAAAAAACCACCACTAAAACATCCACTAAACCTTGATTTTGGTGTGGTTCGACCTTTTCCCCACATCGATCTAGGTTTCTCCCCATTTTTCTATGCTATAAAACCATAATCACACATAGAATAGTTTCTTATATCATGATACTCATCCACTTTTCCTACTCTAAAACTCCCATATCCTCTTATCCCCTTTGTTTTGTACATGTGTTTCTCCTCATTCATCACCCTTAAATTTTCATGTGATTATCATAGGTGAAGGACCTCTCATGTTTCTACCCCCACCCCAACGCAGTAAGGGATAATGTGACATGATGTTTTTTGTTTTGGAATGATGAATGTTGCTTATTTGGTCCTTAAAGGCCATATGTTGGCCCCTTTGAGCCATATTCTGTTGGGATTTTAGGTCATCATCATCTAAGTCTTTAGGCCAAGTAATGATTAGTTCCTTTGGGTTATATAAGGGTTACATATCAAAACAATTAAAAAGGGATTTATTTACTTAATAAAAAGGAGATCACAACATGTTTTTATTATTTATAATTATTTATCATAAGTTTCAAAAGGTGAAAAAAATATTTTATTTTATTTTTGATCTATTTAGTTATTTTTTATTATGAAAAAATATCTATGATCCAAAATAAAAAATAAAATTTAAACATAAATAATAACCCTAATCACTCTCCGTGTTTCCTCCCCAACCCCTATGCACTGGTGTTGTTTTATAGTCCCCAAAACCTCCCCACATTGATATGTAGTACTCCACATTTATCTACATGGTTGACCCACAACAATGCACACTAGAGTTCCTTATATCATGATACTCATCCTATTTACCTACTCCAAAACTCTCATATCCTCTTATATTATTTGTTTTTCATACTCTTTTCTCCATTTTTGACACCCTTCCATTGCCACGCAATTACTGGAGGTGAAGGAATTCCCATGTTCCTACCCCTAGCCTTTTATGGAAGGTGTCAATGTTTTTATTATGGTCAATAATAATAATATTATTTTTTAATTGTTTTTTAATATTTTTCTAAACCAATCCAACCTCTATAAGGGGATCACAACATGTTTTGATTATTTATAATTATTTATCATAATTTTAAAATGGTGAAAAATAAAAAATCTTATATTTTCATTCAGGTTGGTTTATTTATTTTTCACCATAAAAAATTCATATTTTTCAAAATAATAAAATGTAAACATAAATAATAACCCTAATCACTCTATCATGTTTCCTCCCAACCCTCATACACTGGCCCTGCCTTTTATTCCCTACCTTCTCCCCACATCTTTTTTCATTGCTCTCAATTTCTATATGTGGTTGACCCATAATCACACATGGTGTAGTTCCTTCTATCATGATCCTAATCCGCATTAACTATTTTTAAATCTTCTATCCTCCTATAACCTTTATTCTATATGTGCATTTCTCCTCATTCGACACCCTTACACTATCACGAGATTACTAGAGATGAAGGACCACTCATGCCCCCCCCCAAACGTGACAAGGGGTGGTGGGATGTAAATCCTATGGATGAGGCCTGATGAATACTGCTAAGTTGGTCCCATAAGCTCATCTCTTAGGGCCTTTGATGCATATTTAGTTGGTATTTTAGGTCATCATCATCTGAGACTTCAGGCCATGTAATGCTTGGGGACTTTGGGTTATATAAGGGTTCTGACTCAAAAAAATTAAATAGTGGTTCCTTTCCTAAATAAAAAATGGGATCATGCCATATTTTGATTATTTATAAATATTTATAATAATATTTAAAAGGTGAAAAATAAAAAAAATCTTATTTTCATTCAGGTCAGTTTAGTTATTTTGTATAATTAAACAAAAACGTCTATGTCGCAAAATAAAAAAATGAAAACATAAATAATAACCTAAATCACTCTCTCATGTTTCCTCCCCAACCCTCACAAACTGGTGCCAATTTTCACTCCCCACATCCTCCACACATCTGTCTACACTACTCCCCATTTCTCTATGTCATTGAACCATAGTCGTGCACGCTTTAGTTTTTTTATCATGATCTTCATCCAATATACCTACTCTAAAACTCTCATACCCTCCTATACCCTTCATTATGCATGTGTGTTTCTCCTCATTTGTAATCCTTCCATTTCCACATGATTACCGGTGGTTAAGGACCACTTGTCTTCCCTTACCCAACCTTTTTTAGTAGGTGTTGATTCCCATTATATGCTCAATAATAATATTATCATTTTATTGTTGTTTTAATATTATTATAAACAAATACAAATGTTATATGGGGATTTAAACATGTTTCCGTTATTTAAAATTATTTATCATAAGTTTTAAAAAGTGCATAATATAAAATACCTAATTTTCATTTAGGTCAGTTTAGTTATTTTGAATCATGAAACAAAAAAGTCTATGTTCCAAAATTAATAAATAAGGAAAGCATAAATAATGACCCTATTTGTTCTATCGTGTTTCCTCTCCAAGCCTCACACAATGGTGCCACTTTTCACTCCCCACCTCCTCCCCACATCGATCTGCAATGCTCCCCATTTCTCTACATGGTCGATCTGCAGTCACACATGCTGTAGTTTTGTCTATCACAATCATCATACACCTTACCTACTATGTAACTTTCCTATCCCACCATCCTATTAATTTTTCATGCAAGTTTCTCCTCATTTGACACCCTTCTATTTCCACACAATTATCATAGGTGAAGGACCAATTTATTGACCAGAGTAGATTATATGTGGGGTTGAATTTAATTTTAAAAATAAAGTGATAAAATCAATTGAAAAATTTAAAATAAAAATATTTCTATATGATAAAATAATAAATTGATTAATTCAACCCATATTAATGATGATATCAAAGTTAATTAATCATTTAAGGATTGTGGAAAAAATACATACCCAATTTATTCATTTTATTTGAATCGATATTTGGATGATACAATGCAGAAATACAAAGAGAGAACAAACACAAGTGATAAGGAGTTATGAAATATCAAACAAGGTTCCCCTATGTTTCCACCCCTAAATTGAAGAGATATGTCTTATTAAGACCTTCCCTTGATTTTAATGGAAATAAAAGAACCATGTTCCTTGGTTTTAATAGAAATCCAAGAACCACATCCCTTTATTTTAATAGATACCCAAGAACAAATCTTGCCTTGGTTTTAACATAAACCCAAGAACCATGTCTCTCACTTTGTAGTTATGAGAATCTTGCAAAGATATGATAAGAAGAGATGATTTTATTGCTGAGAATCCTTTAAAAATATGGTTTTATATCTCTCTTGAAGGATTTATACAATTGGAGAGAGATAGATAGCTAATAAGGTGAGAGAATCAGATATAGAGAAAAGAAGGATTGAACCTTGAAATAAGGGCTTGAGGAATTATAGTGATGCATCGATTCAATTGAAGAGTTGCTGCACAAGTTGATTGATTAGATCCAAGAATCCTTAATCCTATATTCGTAGCCTTCAAAAGGTTTAAGAACATTCATGAATCCTTTGGGTGCATTGAATTAGAAGTGGATTGCCTTAATGATCACTTTGAACACATTAAATTCTTCCTTAAGGAGCCTGTCTCGATTCCACAGGTTACCCGATAGCCTCCACCAGGTAGCTGATGGCCTTCCTGGCAGTGACAACTTCTAGAAAACTCCCATCAGTAACCTGATACACCTCTATTGGTTGGCCAATGTATTAATTCTATTTATGAGAATTATTTAATTACTATTGGATATATGATGGCACTGCACCGGCTAACTGGTATTTCCTACTACAACAAGTACACTACCAAGGATTTCAAACTTCCTTCAATAGTCTTTAAAGGTTCTTTCAACATCCTTACATGAATTTAATAAGTCTATTGATAATTTAAATTAATAATGAAAAATAATTCAAAGTAAATTAAGATTTAAGAGATCAATATATTCAAAATGATAAATGGATTAATATAATGATATTCAATATGAAACTCCCCTTTTGAGGTACAATTTTTTTTACCCTTATGATCCAATAAAACAGTTTTTAAAAAACTTCTCATACTTTTAAATAAATAACACCTTAAAAATTACCCACCCTAAAGTCTCTCCCCATTTGCGATTATCAAAATGTAAAATAAAGAAGTAAAAATAAGGTTTAAAGAAATAGGATAATTTCATTAAAGATAAAATAATTATGACAGGAAAAACTATCTCCCCCTTAATTATTACCATTAACTAAAAAACCAATATTAGAGAATAGACATGAAAAATAAAGACAATCATAAGATAGTAAATCATATGATATGATTCAATGTTAAAACACTTAGTATCACATCATCTAAATTACAAAGTAAAAGATAATAGTGGATCTCAAGATTTCAAAAAAGATTATGAAAAACATTTTTAAAAAATAAATATAAAAAGAAAACAAAATTTAAAAAAATAATAATTTATGAACTTTAAGGATTAAGAAAAAAATACATGAGAGATAGAGGATAGATTTAAAAAAATATCAAGAGATAAATAAAATTAAAAAGAACCAAAAACCTTTTTATAAGTATATTTGTCCAAAATTTACCAAAAAAGGTAAAAGTTATGCTCCCACTCAGTTGGAACATTAAAAAAAGATCTCAAGAAGAAAAATGATTGATCAATATCTTAAAAGGTTGAAACACCATGTTTATTGAGAAGCCACCAAATTATAAATCAATGATTATCGATGGAAAATACTTACCAAATCTCAAAAAAATGTTCCTTTTGTTCTGTAAACACCCTAACCCTAATATCTTAGAGATGATGGTAACTTTATTACATTAGAATTAGATTTAAGAGATCACATCCCAAAGGAATGAATATTTTTTTAGTCTTGGTAAAATAGATACATTCTTGATTCTCACATTATATTTAAAAACCTAAAATAAAACATAGTATTTTCTTTGAGAACACCATTATTCCCTTCATCATATCCTTGAATATAAATCATAATAAATTTCTTGTCATCCTGAGGAAAGGAAATATAATAAAGGGGTGATCTCAAATTATTAGAAAGTGAATACATACTATGAAAGATAAATAAGGCATGAATAATATGGAAGGAATAAATAATAATAAAATAATTACATATAAATAATCGCATGAGCTTAGAACTTAACCAATATTTTCATAACTATTCAAATAATCACATGGATATCAATAATTGATTTTACAATGATGTAATATATAATGTAAAACATATTAAAATTCCCATTAAGTCTTTGTTTCAAGACTTATGCATAAATTGGTAAGGTATTGGCCAAATAACCAACCCATTTTGTCTTATGAGACATACTGATGCATCAAAGGGCTTTATAATTTTAAGTTGCACCTATCACCTAAGAAGTCCAATGCATTCATAATATAAATAAAAAATAAAACTTAATAAACATTCTTTAAAATAAATACCCATCCATATTAGAATAACTAACATAAAAAATGTCAATACTTCTCCCAGTCAAACTAATCATAAATCATCCAAGGAAATATGGTGGATGATATCATTTTTAAGGACTTGGGCATAAAACATTACATATTCTAGTGATTTGAGACTAGAATTAAATTTATTTAAACAAATATCTTTTAGGTTTAGAGTTTTGGAGAATTAGGAATAATACTTAATAACTTGTATTCATAAAAAGGTGGTTCATAGATATAAACATCTTCTCACACTCTACCCAACTTTTCATATTCTATATTAAGTTTTCAACATATTACATAAAATTCTTCATGAGTTTAAACTTGACTTATTAATTTCCCTTACCCATACTTAAACCTATAAAAAACATTTTAAAAATGTGGGATGAGAATAAAAATATTAGTAATGTACATAAAAAAATAAATAAAGAAACCATTAGTCCATGAACACAAACATTTTCACGAAGTTATAACTTTTACCCATAAAACATAAGCTCTTTAGATTACCATATGAAATCACAAGATTAATGTAAAACCCATAGGAAGTATAAATAATAAAGGTAAATTTTGAAATCATTTTCATATAAATATTACGTATACTATATCTCTCACACCTACACAGGGATTAACCTTCATAATTACATTTTGAATAACCACCGTAGTATATTCCCTTAATCTCTTAGAAGAAACCTAATCAGTTAAATTCATCCCTTTACCTAATGAATTAGAGAGATATAATGGGATCACTCACCCTTAGTTTATCAAAAAATCACGCATCCTCATAAAACATTCGCAAGAACCATAACATAATCATAATGAATAAAGATTAAATAAAATAATCATTTTTGAGGAAAATAACTTTTCCAATTTGAAATCACTTTTCATTTTTACAAATCCGCACACTCATAAATGAAAAAAATTTATTTGAAAATAAAATTAAAAACTTATTAAGGAATATTTAAAAAATTAAGTCATCATTAAATTAGGAAAACCCATTCATGTTTTATAAGTTAAAAAAAATTCATTTGAGATTTTATAAAAATAAATATTAAAAGAGTATTTTAAAAGAAAATCCTTTACAAAGATCATATCATTTAAGTGAGAATTAATCAAATGAATCAGTTATTTTTATTAATTATAAATCCATATAAAACAACTGGAAATATAACATAATATAATCAAAATTCATTTCAAAATATAATCTTATCATGGCATAATCAAAGAAATATAAGTTTAACCCAATAAATTGAGATTGGGTTAAGCGTTCCTTACCTTAAGTCAGAATCATCACGTGCATTATTTATATTCCTAAATAATACAATTGTTTTAATTATTTACTTTCTTGAGAACATTTTTCATGTTTATTATTCCTTTTATATCACTTATTACCATGTTATAACAATTACTTAATAATTTAAGTTCACGTCAGATGTTTTGATGATATTCAGTACTTGAGTCCAAAATGAATTTGGTATGATGTATATTGTCAAAGTGGTCATTAGTAAATCATATCCAAAATAATATTCATGAAATAATTATCACATTAATAAATAAATTATACTTTTAAATCCATCCATTAAATATGGTTATGAAAAATGAACAACGTTACAACCATGAAGACGGTAGGTCGTACGTACGCATGAGTAACGTTTCCATTTTTCAAAAATCATTAGGGAAATAAGGTAAGTATTAATTTATCTTTCCATAATGATTTTAATATAATTAATATAATATTAATAATTTGAATATACTTATATATATCATTCATTTGATGTGGCAATGAAAAATGAATCACATCACCTCGTAAAGTTGATAATTCACACGTACGCACGGACGACATTATCATTTTTCAGTGCATGGAAACGTATGAAAATAAATGATATATTATCTTTTAATAATGATAAATATTTCATTAATATAATATATAACAATTAATTATATCATTATAACCATTATTGAGAGACAGTGATGGGAAATGAATTTCATCGATTTGTGAGGCGGTAGTCCACCGTACACACAAATGATAAATTCGTTTTCCATTTGGTGGAAGTGGAGATAGATTTAGGTGATGATATTAAAATAATAAAATATAAGTATATTTAGGTTACCAGAGTTATTATTTCATCATGGTTTCATAATATTTTAAGGTGGTGGATGAAGAAACAAAATAGAAACACTTAGTTAAAAATGATACCTCTTATTTAGAAATCTACCCTTGTTTAACATCTTAATACCACTAATGTTGGTATTATTCCTAAAAAAATATCCAAAAATTAAATATATACTTATATATATAATTAATTTTATAAAATAAATTTTCTAAAATATCAAAAAATTAAATATGTTATTTTTACATAAAAAGAAATAAAAACCATTTTCAAAGAAAATGTATTTTTGAAGAATAAAATGACTTTTAAAAAAATATAGTTCTTATTTAAAAATAATTAATTAATACATTAAAAATGAGTAATTCCATTAGATATTTCATAATACCATTAATACTATTCATTATTTCCAATTTAATTGATAGGTTATAACAATCACATTCAAATGGTAATATTTAGTTGTTTGTTTAAGTTTGATGTGGCGTATCTTGTACACCATAGAATATAGTGTTTCCTAAAAAATATTAGGATTTTACATTCTACCTCATTTTTAAAATTTCATCCTCAAAATTTTGAACTTGTCCTCATTAACTAATGTTTGAATTTTCAAAATACATTTATTGAAATTCCACAAGAGAACAGGGGTCAATAAAACTTCTATTTGAAAAGAGAGAAAGAAAAGTGTGAAGTTCACCTAAGATAACACATACTAGGATTCCATGTAGGAAAACATGAACATGGAAGAGAAAAATAACTATCAAGTTCTGATGGTGAGTGATATAGAACATGGTCATTATAAAGTTAACCATCACAAAAATGTAAATCTGTGACGGGTTAAAAGGCTATTGATATCTCTATAAGAAAAGTAAATGAATAATGTTTTTTCTTCAAAATACCTTTCCCAAAGGTGAGGAATTACTTTACCATATATATTATAAGAATAATGAAAAAATACTTAATTGAAGAGTAGTGTTTCAACCTTTAATAAATTTCCACCACAAACTCATATTTTACTCTAAATGATAAGTATGAATTTTTTATGCCTGAAGCACTAGAATCAAATTCTACAGATAAAAAAACCAGAAAAATAATATATTCCTTCTATCTTTGGTCATTAACCATAACTAAAATAGTTAATAAAATATAAGATAATTATCCAAATGAAAAACCTTTATATGATGAAAAACTACCATAATAAAAAAAATTCCACAATAAAACCTAAAGTTCAACTTAGATCATTCAACAAACAACTATACATAAATTTCTTCAAAAATATTCTAGATTAATATTGAAACCAAAAAATAAGAAGGATTTTATCATATAGTCTTCCAAGATAAATTTTAAAATTTTTCTCCAAATAAAATCATTCACTGTTGAAGTCTCATAACAAAAGGTATATTCCAAAATCACATAATCCCCAAAATATGCTAGTCATTTCTATAAATAACCCAAGTCACCATAAATATAAAATAAAATCTTATATTATTCCAAAATATAATTCAACCTTTATTCTTCAAATAAAATCCCATAGTATTCTACTTACCATAATCATATAGGGTTCCCAAAAATAATAAACTTCTTTCGTAATAACATTGATCACTTAATCACCAAATAATTTTTCAATACCATGATTATATATTTAATAAATCATATATTTTCAAAATGAAGTTAACCTTTATCCATTAGACGATTTAAATAAAAAAATCAATTTCATTCTAACTATGAAACCATGTAGGCTAGTGTTAGGAATTTCACACTTGTCTCCCTCTGGTTGTGGGTTCAATTCCCATGGCCTTTCTGGACATGATGGGTTGTCACATGGTTTTCAGGTTTTCTTTTTTCTAAAACTATATTAATATAATCCTTATAAAATTTTAGAAATGTGAGAAAAATTCCCAAAAAATAACCTTAATATGTTTTATCCTCAAAGGTTATCTCATACCTTTCATTTTGCATCCTAAAAAGCAATAACCCATAATTACCTCAAAATCAAAGATTATATAAATCCTCCAGGTTATCCATTCCATTAAAATTTATCACCACAAAATGAAATGATAATTATTTCTCAAATAAAATTTTTCACAAGAAAATCTTAAGGATTACATATAACTCAAACTTAATAAAATTCCCCCAAAGTACTCCCATTATCAAAAGAGTATTAGTAATTTTAAACATTTCATCGTCCTTAAATATACTATAACTCTTAAATCCCTTATACGTATACATATTAATCATTTATTATTCTTCATAGTACCTTAACCATGATTTAATATCTTATTCCTCAATACGTATTTCATACAAACAAAAATATGAATCATGTCCTAAGATTCAATAATGTCAAAACATGATCCAAGAAATAATCCATACCTTGATCATGGTGTCCACTTGATTTCATTGTCATTTTTTTCATGTAGATAGAAGTTACATACAATACAACAATGCTTGAGAGCTTCTACAAAGTCCCTAGATTCTTTTTTCCAAATTCACCTTGTATAACTTGGGTTGTATGGATGTTGATAGAGAAATAGTTTTGTAAAATCTTTTTTTATGACATATAATTTTAAAACTTCAAATAAAAATTGATTTTTATAAAACATGCAGACCGATTTTATTTTGAAACATTCAATCAAGGGGAATTTTGAAACACCATAAGTATGTCCCGAAAGAATTTAAATTAAAACCAAATATAAATAGGCTTCACAAGTGTATCCTTCTCTATAAGTTGTATTAAAATCATAATATACTTCAAAATACTATGATAAGGTAAAATATTTGAAAATTCCTTGATGAAATTTAGCATTTTTTGAAATATATTCAAATTGGAAAATTAGGATTTGATTAAAAATAACCCATGAACCATGATGGTATCGAGGTATAGAGTAAGTGTTTTATATTTCATACAACTATTTAAAAGAGAGTTATACGTTAAAAAAAGTTTCCAAATCATAAGGACATGACTTTTAAATAATTATTGAAAGAAATTCATTAAGAATAGATAGAAATTTAGTTTAAGATCCTCATCCTTCCATTTGTAACTTATTTTACATAATATGAAATGTTACAAAATAATTATTTTATTAAAATAATGTACATAGAAACTTAACCTATGTTTAACCAAAATTCATAATCTCTAATTTTTTAAAACCCTATTATGATACCAATTGTAACGACCCAGTCTTAAAACATTACATATTCTAGTGACTTGAGACTAGAATTCAATTTTTTTACCCAATATATTTTTGGTTTATAGTTTTATAGAATTAGGAAAAATACTTAAAAATTTGGATTCATAAATAAATAGTTCATAAAGATCAATATCTTCTTACAATATTCCCAACTTTTTATATTTCATATTAAGACTGTAATATATTCTATAAAATTATTTGTGAGTTCTAACTTTAATTATTCATTTCCTTTACCCATATTTAAACCTGTGATTTTTTAAAGACTTGGGATGAGTATAAAAATCTTATTCAAGGGACATAAAAAGAAATAAAGAAACAATCCATTAGTTCATGAATGAAAACATTTTCACAAAGTTATAACTTTTACCCATAAAACATAAGCTCTTTAGATTACAATATAAAATTATAAGTTTCTTGTAAAATCTATATAAATAATTGATCATAAAGGTAACTTTTGGAATAATTTTCATATCAATCTTATTATACTGTATCTCTCATGAATACACATGGAGTATCCTTCATAATTACATTTGGAATAACAACTACAATATATTCCCTTAATCTCTTATGATAAACCTAATCAGTTAATTATATCCCTTTATGTAATGCATTGGAGAGCTATAACGGGATAAACCACCCTTAATTTTCCAAAAAACAACATGTACTCATAAAAAATTAACAATAACTATAATATAAGAATAACACATAAAGCTTGTATAAAAGAAACATTCTTTAGGGAAATAACTTTTCCATTTTGAAATCACTTTTCGTTTTTACGAAGACACAAACTCATAAATGAAAACATTTTATTTGAAAATAAAATTCAAAAATTATAAAGGAATATTCAAAAAATTATTTTTTCATGAAAGTGTGAAAATCGATTCATTCTGTATAAGTTATAAAAAAACATTCCTTTTGGATTTTATAAAAATAAATATTAAAAGAGGATTTTAAAAGAAAGTCCCATACAAAGATCATACCATTAAAGTGAGAATTAATCAAATGATTCAATTATGTATATTTTATGTAAATCCATATAAAAAAGTTTAAATACAACATAATATATTCAAAATTAATTTCAAAACATAATCTTATCATGACATAATCAAGGAAATATATGTTTAACCCAATGAATGGAATTTGGGATAATAATTCTCTTACCTTATGTATGAATCATCACATACATTCTTTATAATCCTAAATAATAAACATATGTTAATTATTTAATTTATTGATAACCTTTTTTAAGTTTATTATTCATTTTATATCCCTTATTACCATGTTATAACAATTTCTTAATTATTTAAGTTCACATCATATGTTTTGATGATATTCAATACTTGAGTCCAAAATGAATTTGGTATGATGTCTATAGTCAAAGTAGTCATTAGTATATCATATCCAGAATAATATTCACAACATAATTATCATTTTCATAAATCAATTATACTTTTAAATACATCCATTAAATATGGCAATGAAAAATGAACTTCGTTACAATCATGGAGATAGTAGACTGTACGTATGCATGAGTAATGTTTCCATTTTTCAACGATCATTGAAGAAAGAAGGTAAGTATTAGTTTATATTTCCATAATGATAATAATATAATTAATATCATATTAATAATTTAAATATACTTATATATATATCATTTATGTGATGTGGGGATTAAAAATGAATCACATTGCTTTGTGGAGGTGATAATTCACATGTACGCATGAACGATGTTATCATTTTTTTGTGCATGGAAAGGTAAGAAAATAACAAATATATTATATTTTCATAATGATAAAAATGTAATAAATATCATATATAATTATTAATTCCATCAGTATAACCAGTATTGATAGACGGTGATGGAAAACAATTTTCATCGGTTCGTGAGGCGATAGTCCATTGTACACATGAATGATAACTTCTTTTCCCATTTGATGGAAGTAGAGATAAATTTAGATGATGATATTAACATAATAAAATCTCAGTATATGTATAATACTGTATTTATTATTTCATAATGGTTTAATAAGATTTTAAGGACGTGGAAGAAGAAATAAAACAGAAACACTTAATTAAAAACGATACATCTTCTTTAGAAATCCACCATTTTTAGCACCTTAAGACTACTAAGGTTGGTGTTATGCCTGAAAAAAGACCTCTATAATGTGAGGAGGTATTATAGGAAGGTATTTGGGAAGTTATTTAATGAAATAAAATGGTTTTGAACTATGATAGATTGAGAAGAAAAGGTTTCCTTTTATAAGAGAGGGCAGAACTCTTAGAATTTCTCAAAATATTAAATTAATATAAATAAATTTTCTATTAAAAATTGATCCAAACTGATTTATTTAGAATATTGGGTGATTATGGGTCAAAATAACTTAATATAATGAAAATTAGACCAGTGTAGACTGTTTTTTAATCAATATATTTTGATTTTAACCCTTATTTAGCCCCTTTAACTCTTACCTTGACAACATGTATTTTTACACTTTGAGGGTTAATATAATTACTATAAAATACCAAAATAACCCATAAATGACTCATATATGACATTTTTAATGTTATAAGAATAATTTGGCCTAATTTAAGATTTTTAGGAATCTTATATCATTTAATAAAATATTATTTATTTTAAAATATCATTAATATCAATTTTGACACTATTCATTAAATTGATTTTAAAAAAATAAAAAAACAAGATAAATTCAAAAAAAAAATTAATACATACCTAACATATCAAATTAATCTATAAAATTTATGTATGATAATAATTATCTCAAATTATATTTATTTTGATATTTTCAATATCATTTATTTGATTTTTCTATTAATTTAATAATTACTTCGTCAACGATATGAAAACATTTAAGGTAATTATTTCATCACTTAAAATTATAAATAAATTTCTATGATGTATAAAGATAATTTATATTTTAAAGGAATATTTATAGTTAAATATATATTCTAAATAACCCTATATCATAAATTTTATAGTTATTAAAAACACAAGTACGACACCGTTAACTTTTCTTTAAATAAAATATTATAAACATCATAGTCTATGAAAAATGAAAAAAGGAAAATATTCGAACCTTAAAATATTATGGACTAAAATTAATTATCCAATAAAAATTGGACAATTGTTAGGTTCATTTTATAGTCCTTATCATTTTCTTTTTACCTTCAATTACCCGATTTACCCTTTACTGTGGTAATAAAAATTACCAATGTTATTATTCATATTGACAAAAAATAAAAAGAAAATATTTAATAAATTTTCAACTAATTATTAAAAATATATAATCAATTTTTCAGAATTAAAAATATCTAATTGGTAGAATTTAATTTAAATTTATACCAGAAACATGCAATGAAAAACAATTTTTCATAAAAATGCCTTTTTAAAATATAAAATGTTTTTATACTAAATCAAAGTATAAAATCTATTTAAAAACCCATAATTATATTATTTTATATAAAATTATCTATTGAAAATTTAAATCTAATACAAACTTAATTTTACCTTGTAAATACTTTCAAAAATATAATTTTTAATAAAAATTAGTATTTTCACTATTCATTGAAAAATCTAACTTTTCTGAAAATTATCAAAATTTAACCATAGGAAATTTTTTGATAATATTACTTAAAAAATGCAGTTAATTTTATCAAATAAATTTTCTAAAATCTCTATAAATTAATTATATTATTTTTTACATAAAAAGAAATAAATTATTTTTGAAAAAATGTATTTTTGAAAAATAAAATGAATTTTATAAAAATATAGTACTTATTTAAAAATAATTAATTAATGCATTATAAATGAGTAAGACCATAAAATATTTCATAATTCCATTAATACTATTTATTCCCTCTAATTTATTGTATAGGTTATAACAACTATGTTTAAATAGTAATATTTAGTTGCTCATTTAAGCTTGATGTGACGTATCTTATATGCCATCGAGCATAGCATTTAATTTAAAAAAATATTAAGTTGTTTCATAATTAGAGTATATCATTATTAAATCATAAGACTCAATAAAAGATACTTACATAGATGAAAATACTTTAAAAAGATAACTAGAAAATTTATTGAAGAAAATACCCATTTCAATTTGAAATAACTTATTAAAAATATAAAAATTTCCCAAATATTAAGGAAAAAAATTTATTTGAAAAGAAACATTGAAAATTTTAAAGTAATATTCAAATCATTGAGTGTACATGATGGTGAGAAATTTTCTCCCTTCCATTTATATTAAAACATTTATTCCTTTCACATTTTTAATAAAAAGTCAAAAGTAACTTGTTCAGAAAATTATAAGAAGATTCATTTTAAACCATTTTTTAAAATTAAAAAAAGGTTAAAAATATATTTAATAATTTTTTTTATAATATTATAAACATTATCTAAAATATTTTAATGAAAATATGGACATGGGAGAAAAAATTACCGACAAAGTAGAAAAACAAAGTTAGTTTTTCCTTAAAAACGTTATTTTAGTATCTTGAGTACTTAAAGAGATAAAAGTGAAAGGAAACAAGTATTCTAAAAAAATAACCAGAGTATAATAAAATTTTTTGGGTTTAATATATAAATATCAAATAATTCCCCTAGAAGAGACTTAAATATAAAAAATCTTGAATAATGATGAGGTTGAGAAATAAACTCTTACAGCTTTAATAACATTTCAATAAAAACCACTTAAAATAGAAATATCAAATGGAAACTAAAAATAATATAAATAAAGAGTTATTAATAATATAATATGTAAAATGGAAAGTATTTAAACTTAAAAAACATAAATAGGTGCATAACATCAAACATATCTCAATGAAACAATATCGAGACGAAGAAACCTTACCTCAGGTCCGAATTCCTTTGTATGTGTTTGAAAATCCTATATTATAAGAATATATTTATTATAACAATATTAAAAACTCATAATAATATATATATAATACTACATATTATTTACTTATATCCTTTTATCACCCATTTATTTACAATTCATTATTAAAATCACTGTTCTGAGTGATAGTTAATTCGTTTTTCATGTTTATTTTGGTTTGGTAGTTTAGGTCCTTATACTTTTATAATATATATGTAATATAAAATATATTAATAATGATATAAATATAATATTTATTCATTATATATATATATTTATAGTCATCCATAAATGGTAGAGATATAAAAATGAATTACACCGTTCATAGAGACGGTAAGTCGTACAAACGCATGAATGCTGTTTTCACTTTCAACAGATGAAAAAAAGAAATTTAAATAATAATTTACATTTATAGAATAATTATAATATCATATATATCATATATATTCATTAAATACATCCTTATTACCATCCATGTAAAGAGAAGATGAAAAACGAATCACATCACTTTGTAGAGGTGGTAGTCCACACATACACACAAGCGACGTTATCATTTTCTAATGGAAGGGGAGGTAATAAGGTGGATATTATATTATAATTCCAAAATAATAATTACATAATAATATAATATTTAATAATTAGATACATTTTTTTAATAATTCTTAAAATATGGATATGAAAAATGAATCGCATCACTTTATGGAGACAGTAAGTCATACGTACGCATGAACAATATTTTTGTTTCATATTTGATGGATAAAGAGATGTATAAATATTAAATAATAAATATAAATACATCTAATTATATGGTGAATATTTTTGTTATAATATTTTAATGTTTATTAATTAATTTAATGTGGTAAAATAAGAAGTAAAAAGGAAAGAGCTTAGTGAAAACGATTACCCTCTCCTAGAGAAACCACCTTTGAATCTCTTCTTAAGGACCATAGGTTTGGTCATTTGGGAAGAACATAACCTATATATCATGTATAATGAAGTCGTGGAGATATTTTGGTAGGATTTTGTCAAGAAAATTGGCTCAAAATGTGTGAATAAGTGAGGGGAGGAGGTGCCCTTTTATAATTGAGTCGAGAGACACACTTTTAATTTTTCAAAGTTTAAAAATATCATTAAGTCACTTTCTTGAAAAAATGGATAACAAATGACCCATATTAGAAGGTGATAAGGTTTAAGTCAAAATAAAACCAAAAAAATTCATTTTAAGAGAGTTTATAGGTCATATTAACCCTAATCTTTTTAGATTAACCCCTGATAAACCCGTTTTAACCTTAAATGCGGTAACAAATTTTTCAATCCTAAAGGGTTACAATTTTATTTATAAGGTAAAAATTGTATAATAAATGAAAAATAGATGCAATTATAGAACATATATGATACTAATTTTCCCCCTACAATATTTTTATCATTTTTAAATTATTTAATAGAATATTATTTTTCATAAAATATCATTGATGTCATTTTTTACATTATTCATTTACTTTAAATTTAAACACATTTAGATAGTAATTTAATTATAATATAAACCTCTAACACATGTATAATATATTATATTCATATATAAAATTCATAAGCTACTATAACTCATCCAAAAAAATTACTTTTAGAGTTTTTAAAATCATTTACATGATTTTTCTACTACTTGCACACGCATTGTATCGGCGTTGTGTAAGTATTTTAGGTAATTATTACATAAAAAAAATTAAAAATAAATTAATAGGATAAAATAAATTAATTAATATTTCAAATAAAAATTTATAACTTAACTTATCGTTATTTTATCCTTATTTAAAAAATTTAGAGATATTAAAGTCATGAGAGTGACATTTTTGTATTTTCTTTAATTAAATTAATATAGATGTCATTATCAATGTAAAATGGAACCAAAATGCCATATTTTAGAATTTATAATGAATATTATTTAATATTTTCCATAAAATAAAATTATTTCACGTGTTGGGTTGATTTTTAGATCTTATTTCATAGTTTTAACCTTATTTTACCCAATTTACCCTCACCGAGGGGATGAATATTCACCACGGTTAGTATTCATAATGAAAAACTAAAAGGGAAATATTTACCAAATTTTAAACTCATGAATCAAAATATGGTATCCATTTTAACAAATTAAATCTCTATAAGTGTCATAAATTCATTTTATAATAATCCTGCAAAGCATGATGAAAAACAGTTTTCTGAGAAATGCCTTTTATGTGTAAAACTATTTTTATACCAAGGTCAAGTGTAATATTGAATAAAAAGGTATAAATTGAATTATTTTTAAAAAAAATAAACTAATGTAATTTTAAAAAAAAAAATCTAACATAATCTTTGAAAATACTAGAAAAGAATGGAAAATGAAAATTTCTTATAAAAATCAATGTTTTCACTATTCAAACAAAAATTAAATTTATCGTAAAATCACCAAAACTTCACCCTAATATAATTTTGATATACATAATTTAAAGATTATATCAATTTCCTAAAATAAAATATTTAAAAATATAGAAATTAATTATAATTTCTGCACACAAAAGAAAATAAAAACCATATTTGAAGAAATATATTTTTGAAGTATAAAATGACTTTACTAAAAAATTGTTTACTTGTTTATTATTTATAAATAGATTATATAAAACCATTATAAATTTTTTAGAACATGGTTTACCCTATTAATACCCAATAATTCAACAATTATTCAATAAATGTTACATTAAATAATAATATTTTTAATAATATATCATGCTTAACTTAAAGCTCAGTGTTGCATGTTAATAAAGCTATCAAGCATTTTATTCTAATTTTTTTGTGGTATTAAATTATACCCCCATTAAATAAATTGTGCAATAAAAATTTTATCTCGATCACCAAATATTAAATATTTGAATATACCTTTTTTGAAACCCACATCTTATGATAGTTTAATAAAACTTTATTTAAAAAATGGAAAGTGGGAAATATAAATGTTACCTAAAATATCACATAATCGGGTTCCCATATAGGGATAACAAAGTTGGGAAGTTAAAATATAGACATAGAGGATAAAACTAGAATCCAAGAACTGATAATGATTAATAGAGAACATGATCATAAGAAATTTAATGACCATAAAATATTGAATCCATATGAGGTGAAAAGACCACTGATTCATCAAAAATGAAGGAAAAAGTATAATTTTTTTTATTTAAAGTTCTTTTTCATAAAGTTAAGGAATTATTTTACTATAAATATAGATAACATAATAAAATATACTTAATTTATTTCCATTTCATAAGAAAAATTTCATCCTTTAACCTATTTCTACCACAATCTCATCTTTTTATGTAAACAATTTGTATTCAAGATGAATTTTTCATGATTTAAGCAATAAAATCAACTTCTAACAGATCCTATAATCCTAAAAAGGAAAAAAAATAATCTTATTGCCTTCAGATATTTAAAAAAACAAAATGATTAACATAGGTTATACAATATAGATAAATATTCAGAAGAGGAAATAATACATTAATCCATAAAACCTTAACAATAACAACTAAAGTTTGAATTAAACTTAAGTATCCTCCAAAATATATATGGACAAATTCAAATCCCAAATATCTAAAATATTTTATTGTAATTTTTTTTCAAGATCAAACTAACTATAATATCAAAATAATATCAATTTATCATAATTTCATATACCAAAAATTTATATAACCTAATCATATACTCCCTAAAATATGTTAATTGTTTCTATATATTTCATAAATCACAATAAATCCATAATAAAATCATATATACATTCATAAATTAACTAAATGTTCATTCCTAAAATTATGTTAACCTTAATAATATAATATTTCCAATACAGTATATTTAATATTAATCACTTAGTCACCGAATCACTTTTCAATCCCATGCCAAAGAGCCTATACCTGAGTGGTAGAGTCTCTTACTTGGCATCCTAAAGACCTAGGATCAAATTCGGGTGGGGGTGAATTTCTGAGTTACATTAGCAGTATTATAGTATTTACTATAGTAGTTAGTATATGTTATAGTAGAATCCATAACTATTCATCTGATTTGGGTCGTTGGACCACCGGTTTGGGATTATGGGTCTTAGGGCCTCTGGGCCACCAGAGGCCTTCGGGCCACCAAAAGGCCTTAGGGCTATAGGGAATTCGAGCCACCATAAGGCCTTCGGGCTACTGAGCCTCCAAGACACAAAGGGATAGATGAAACCTGAAAAGATCACATAGTAGAATTCTCCAGATGAGGATTTAGAGAATGTAGCATATACTAGAGGAGAGTTAATTGGATTTTATAGATGAGAGGGTTTAGAAATTTCCATCAGTACGAGGCATCGTGAAACTTTTCATGGGGAAATGCTAGTTGATAAGCCATGTGAGGTGGGTAGCTGGACACCTTCAATGTTATAGATGCTGGGGAGGGGCAGTTCTTATGTTGTCAAGTCCTGGGCCTTCAGGTCATGTATAGGCATTATGCATTTGGCCTTAGGGTCATGTAATGGTCCTTGTACCAATGGACCTATGGGTCATGTTAGGGTTCTCCCTCAACCATTAAAAGGGGGATTATCCAGAAAAAATAAAAATATCAAAGGCCTTCAGGCAGGGTTAACCACCACCAATTTTCAATCCCATGGTTATCTATATAATATATTATAACATTTACTAACTATTTTATCTTAATAAACCATAATCACCTCAACATAAATGATCATATTAACCCTAAAGGTTATCAATACATTTAAACTCAAGTCCATAAAATATAAAAAAATTATTCCCCAAATAACCTTTCCAATAAAATATATACTAAACCAAAAGGTTTTATTCTATTAAATATCACCCAAAATATCCTTAATCATGTTAAACACCAATAACATAAAACCACAAAAGGGGTATGCATGCATATATACTTATAATTAAACTTAGACGTGTCATTCTAATACACTTTTGGTTTATCCCATATCACTATGGCATATCATTGGTTTCCATAGGTTGTATCCTCTCATTCACCATAATGATTCAGAAAGAAAATTTGAATCAATCCAAACATATCGCCAAAGAGTGTCAAACCAGGTGTACAATAAGGGAACATTCATCGTATAATTAAATGATGGTTGAAATATACTCAACCAACTCTTTTTGGGGTTATTAACCCCAGATGCATCTATACTAAAACCTTTTCTACTTGTAGTATCTAGATAGGGTTGCATTACTAGGAAAACCACATAATCACTACCTTACCAAGACTTTAGGATGTTATTATATACTTTGTCTTATCCTTAAATTCAATTATTGGTTTATGTTCCCTAGTCTATGTTTTCTTAAATCTAGATCTCAAGGTTTCTACTAAACCTACTCTAATACCAATTGTAAAATCCTCAAAAACAGTATCTTAGAGTCATTGGTTACTTTATTACATTGTAATTAGATACAACTTATCACATATAAAAGGACCAAATAGTTTAGTAATATTGGTAAACTAGATACATGCTTGATTCTCATATTACATTTGTAAACATAAAATAAAACATAGTATTTTCTTTGATAAAACCACTATTACCATTAGTATATACCTTAATATCAATCATAATACACTTATTGTCATCTTGGGGAAATAAAACATAATTAAGGGGTGATCTCAAATGGTTAGTAAGGGAATGTGTAGAACATAAGCTAAATATGGAATGGATAATATGGTAGGAATAAATAATAATCAAATAATGATATATAAATAATCACACAAGTTTGAAACATAACCATGGATATCATAAATATTAAAATAATCACATGGAAATCAATAAGTGATTTTATAATGATGGAATACGTAAGTCTAGACATATTAAACTTATCATCGAGGCCTCATGAAAATACATCAACATAAATGGGTAAGGCCTAGGCCAAATGCCTAATAGGTTTTACCTCATGAGACCTATCGATGCATCGAGGGGCTATGTAATTACAAGCCCCACCCATCACTTAATAAGTCTAATGGATTCATTATATGAATAAACAATACAACTTAATCAACATGCCTTAAAAATAAATAATTGTTCTTATTGGAGGAAATAACATACATAATTTCAATACTTCCCCTTGTCAAACTCATCATAAAACAGCCAAGAAATATAATGGATGGTATCATTATATTATATCCTCACTAAATCATAATATTCAATAAAATAGGTTTACATAAATGAAAATACTTTAAAAAATTTATTGGAATTTTTTTGAGGAAAATACTCTTTTCACTTTTAAATCACTTATTGAAAATATAAAATTTCCCCAAATATTAAGGATTTTTTTTATTTCAAAATAACCTTCAAAACTTGTAAAGTAAGCTTTAAATCATTGATCAGACAAGACTATGAGAAATTCCATTCATTCCATGTACATTAAAACCAATATTCCTTTTACATTTTTAGTAAAAAGTCAAAAGTAACTCATTCGAAAATGATAAGAAGATTGCTTTTAAACCATTTTTAAAAATTAAATCATGGATAAAAATTAATTTTATAAATAAAAAGAGAATATTCAAAACATTCATAAATTTTTTTATGTAAAATAAGGAGATGGAAGAAAACTATGCCTGAAGGAGTATAAAAAAAGTCGGTTTTTCCTTAAAAAAATATTTCAGTATCTTGGGCACTAAAAGAGAGGAAAATGAAATGAAACTATGTATTATAAAAAAATAAATATTTTAGAATAAAATATATTGTCTTTATTATATAAATAATAAACAATTCCCCCAGTGGAGACTTAAACATAAACAATCATGAATAATGATGAAATTATTAAATAAAACCTCATGACTTAGAAAACATTTGAATAAAAAAACCATTAAAAATAAGTATTCAATGGAAACTAAAAATACTATGAATAAAGAGGTATTAATAATATAATATCACTACGGGAAAAATGAGCAATTGCGACGGGTTATTTGCGACGGGATTAAATCCCGTCGCAAATAGTCATGTTAAAAAAGTATTTGCGACGGGGGTACATCCCCGTCGCAAATAAGGAGGCTTTTGCGACGGGATTGCTTTCCCCGTCGCAAATAGTTTTCCCGCGATGCGCGCCAAATCGCGGGAAACGTATTTGCGACGGGGAAATATTCCCGTCGCAAATAACCGGCGGCGGTAAATGGTATTTGCGACGGGAATATTCCCCCGTCGCAAATACTATGTCGGCAGAGGGTTATTTGCGACGGGACCCGTCGCAAATAACTATTTACCGGTTGACCGTAATAAATGTTGGCGAAGGTATTTGCGACGGGTCCCGTCGCAAATAATACTATTTGCGACGGGAATCCCGTCGCAAATGGACCCGTCGCAACTAATCTAACCTATAAATACCCCCATCCGTTTTTTTCATTTCATTCTCATTCCTTATCTTCTCTCTCTCTCAGAATCATATTTCTAGAGTTTAGTTTTTCTCCAGTTTAAGTTTTTTCTCCGGAGCTGATATTAAAGTTTTGAAGAACGATCAGAACAGATCAATTTTCAAGGTATTTATCTTCATTTTAATTTTTTATTTATTTTTATTTTTTTATTAGTTTTTATTATTATTAATTGCGACGGGTCCCGGTTCCCGTCGCAAATACTAGTATTATTATTTTTTTTATTTTTTAAAAAAAAACGTTATTGCGACGGGCCCGTCGCAAAAACAATTTGCGACGGGAACCGTCGCAAAAGGTATTTGCGACGGGCCCGTCGCAATAACTGTTTAAAAAGTTTTTTACAAAAAAACGGAATACTATTTGCGACGGGGAGAATGCCCGTCGCAAAAAAGGGCTTTAGCGACGGTCCCGTCGCAAATAAGTTTAGTTGCGACGGCGTTTTCCGCAACGGGCTATTTGCGACGGGACCCCGTCGCAAATGGCTATTTGCGACGGGATCCCGTCGCAAATAGCCCGTCGCAAATACCTGGTTTTCCAGTAGTGTATGTAAAAGGGTTATTATATACACCTCATAAACATAAATAGGTGCATAGCATCAAACATGTCTCAATGAAACAATATCGAGATGAAGAACCCTTACCTCCGGCCCGAATTCAATATTATGTGTTAGAACCTCATGTAAAATAATATATATTTATTAAAAATATATTACAGAACAATAATAATATATATCATACCATATATTATTTACTTATAAACTTTTATCACCTATTTATTGACAATTCTTTATTAAAATTATTGTTTCGGGTGATAACTACTTTGTTTTTCATATATGTTTTGGTTCGGTAGTTTTTCTACTTGTAATTTGATCATGGTTCTATCATAAAAAATATTAATAATAATATAAATATCATATATATTCATTATATATATATATATTGAGTCATCCATAAAAGTTATATATAGAAAAATTAATTACAATATTCATAGAGACGGTAAGTGTTACATATACATGAATGTTATTTTCACTTTTTAGCTGATGAAAAAAGTAAAGTTAAATAATAATTAAAATTTCATAAATAATTATAATATCACACATATATAAATATTATATTCATTAAATATATCCTTATTACCTTCCATGTAAAGTGTAAATTAAAAACGATTCACATCGCTCCATGGAAGTGGTAGTTCACACGTACACATAAACGACATTATCATTTCCCAACGGATGGGAAGGAAAGAAGGTAGATATGATATTATAATTATAGAATAATAATTATATAATTAATATAATATTTATTCATTATATACTTTTTTAGAATCATTATTGAAAGGTGGGTATGGAAAATAAATCACATCACTTCATGGAGACAGTAGGTCCTACGTACACACAAGAGATGGTTTTGTTTTACATTTGATGGAGAAGAAGATGGATAAATATTATCTAATAAATATAATTACATATAAATATATAATATATACTGGTGTTATTACTTTATAATATTTAAAACATAATTGAAGGTGGTAAAATAAAAAGTAAAAAAACAAAGAGCTTGGTGAAGACGATTACCTTCTCTTAGAGAAACATATTTTGGATCTGTTATTAAGGACCCTAGGGTTAGTATTTTGGGAAGAAAATAATCTATATAAAATGTTTAAGGATTTAATATATATATTTTTTAGGGTTTTTTAGAGATAATGTTCTCATAAGGTGTGAATAAGTGAGGGGATGAGGTGGCCTTTTATAATTGAGGTGAGTGGCGCACTTATAATTTTTCAAAGTTTTAAAATATTATTAAGTCTATTTCTTGATAAAATGGATAAAAAATGGCTCATATTATAAGGTTATAAGGTTAAGTTCAAAATAAAACCAACCAATGTGGTTTAATCATCTTTTTATATCATTTTAACCCTTATATTTTTATATTAACTCCCGAGTAAACCTATTTTAACCTTAACTGTGGTAACGACTACTTTAATCTTAAAGGGTTATAATTTTAATTATAATGTTAAAATTTGATCATAAATTTATAAGTGATGAAATTTTTTACCATATATCATATAACTTTCTTCTTTCAATATTTTAATCTTTCTTTAAATAATTTAATAAAATATTATTTTTCATAAAATACCATTAATGTCATTTTTGTCACTATTATTTAATTTGACTTTAAATACATCAAGAAAGTAATTAAATTAGAATATAAACCTTCCACAAATACCTAATATGTTATATTAATCTATAAAATTTGTGAGGTATAGTAAATCACAAAAAAAAAATTACTTTTAGAGTTTTTTAAACCATTTACATGATTTTTCGATTGCTTGTACAAACAATGTACTGACGTTATGTAAGAATTTAAAGTAATTATTTCTTCAATAAAAATTAAAAATAAATTAATATAATAAAAAATTAATTATTATTTTAAATAAAAATTTATAACTCAAACTATCCTCTTTTTATCCTCATGTAAATTTTTTAGATATATTAAAGTCAAGAGAGTAACATTTTGGAATTTTATTTAATTAAATTAATATATATGTGCAAACAGGGTGCTAGTCAAGTGGTGACCATCACATTCCTATGACATAATTTCATTAGGGGTTCTGTTTTCAACCTCCAATTGACCCTTTATGGAGACTTCTTAGTAGTGTGCCACTGCTCGATGGATATAGGCAGGTGTTCACTACGGGCAACAATGAGGGATGGTAGTAAAAATTCTTCGACAAGAGTTAGAAGGACACATATCAGAGTGGGGACCATAAGTGGTGGTGGTATGATGTTTACTCAAGGTCATTTTGTTCTATTTCCATGACAGTAGACAATAGCGATGGCAGGTATGCAACGACAACCCTAAGTAGGCGACCTCCATGATAGTGAGGGCTTGGGTTGCAAGATTATATATATATATATATGGGTTCCTTTGGGCCACAAATTAGACCTATTATTTATGACCTTTAGGGATATTTAATTGGTTCACCTCACCTAGTAGAAAAGAGTTGTTTATTCAGTTTAATAAAAAAGGGGGTTTTCCCCAACCTGTTAAAAATAATAATATAAATGTTATTATCGAGTGAAATGAAACAAAAATGACATATATTCGAATATATGATGGATGTCATCGAATTTTTACCATAAAATGAAATTAGGGTAAGTTTTGGGTTGATTTTGAGACCTTAATTAATGGTTTTAACCCTCTTTACCCATTTTATCCTTACCGAGGTGATAAATATTCATTGTGGTTAGTATTCATAATGAAAAAACTAAAAGGGACCAATTTACTAAATTTGAACCTACTGAATCCAAATATGTTCTCTATTTTTCAAAATTCAACCTCTATAAGTAGCCTAAATTCATTTTATAATAATCCCACAAAGCGTGAAAAAAAAATGTTTTTTTAGAAAAATGCCCTTTCAAGTGTAAAAGTATTTGTATTCCAATATCAAATATAATGTTGATCCAAAATGTATAAATTTAATTATTTTTAACAAAAAGAAACTAATAAAATTTTAAAACCAATCCAATTCAAAATTAATCTTTTAAAATAATAGAAAATAAAATAAAATAAATTTTTCTTTAAAAAATCAACATTTTCACTATAAACCCAAAAAATAATTTTTTCCAGAAAATTCCCAAAAATTATCCCAAAAATAATTTTGATATAATTATTTAAATAATAATAATAATTTCCTAAAATAATATTTATAAAAGGTATAAATTAATTATAATGTTTGTGCACAAAAGTCAATAAAAACCATTTTTGAAATATAAAATGACTTTACTAAAAATTTGATTCCTCGTTTATTATTGTTAAATAACTTATAAAAAACCATTATAATTTTTTTTATAATTTGTTTAACCCTATTTATACCTTCTAATACAATAGTTATTTGATGACTATTATATTAAATGATAATATTTTTAATAATATATCGTGGTTCGCTTAAAGATCAGTGTTGCGTGTTAAGAAAAATATCAAGCATTGTATTATAAATTTGTAGGGTTTTACATGGTACCCTTGTGGGTATAAAATTGTGAGCTAATAAACATTGAGATGATGAAACAAAATTGGGTCCACTAATATTGAATAATAAGGATTTAGGAACCCAAAATTTTTTGGTATGATATTTTAAACGAGATAAAAGTTTAGAAGAAATATAGATAGACTTAGGTATTATATATCTAGTGTTTTTACAATCACAATCATAAACTAAATGTGTAGATTTTAAAAAATAATTAAATATTTCTTTTGAAAAACACCTTTTACAAAAGTTGTATTTTTCAAATATCTTGTTTCATTTAAAAAAATCCATAATTAATCATTTTAACAAATTGAGAACTATTGATCATGGTAAGATTTTGTTCACCTTGAGTGAATTTTGAAAGAGAGATTTTTGAGATCCTTGATTTTAGATTTTAAAACTTCAACATTTGATTGATTTTTTTAATTTCAAAACCAAATAATCTTTTTGTTTTAAAAGAGTATCTTTTTCATTTAAAATAGGATTTTTATTATTAATAACATAATTGTATTTTTAATTGAGATATTTTTATAAATAAACAAGTTCATGAAAACCATTTTCAAGTTTATGACAAGCATATTCTTGGTCTTCATATCTTATGATACTTTAAGAAGAAGATGAGTAATAATAAGAGGATTAAGGAGAGGAATAAGAGGAATGAGAAGGGGTGTGAGAAATAACCTCTTCACCCACCTCGATATGATCCATGAGGAATTTAGGAGTTGATTGTATTGAATAATATGTTTAAATATAATCCCAGATAGCACTATATGTTAAGAATTTAAGATCCTTCTTATCTTATTAATATTTTTGAATTGGTAATCTGATTTTATATGACCCTTATTTTTGCAACCAAATCTCATTACAACTAGCGCTTCAATTTGGTTTTTATTTTTGGCATGTTAATATAATTTCTTATTCTTTAAAAGTTTGTTCACTTTTTTTAAAAAAAATCAAGTTAAACTTCATCATCAGAGTCACCTTCATAAGAATCATCATATTTGATTGCTTTAGAATTCAGGTTCTCCTTGATTTTGTTGGATTCCAATTCTTCCTTTAATGTTTGGCGTTTCATGATGATTTTGTATGTTATGATAAATAAAATAAGTTATTTAACTTCTATTTTCTTTATGTCCTTAGATTCTTGGATTGAAATCACTTTGGGAGCCCATAAGTTAGGTAAAACCCATATGATTTTCTTAATGAGTGTTTCTATAGAAAAATCATTATTGAGATATTTTTCACCATTTAAAATGTTAGTAAACTTTATAAACACACTATTAATTGATTCATTTGTATTAATGGAGAAACATTTTAAATCTTGATGATACATATCAAATCTAGTGTCTTTAAATTTCTTTTGTTCCTTCTTGTGTGATTTCTAAAAGATTCCATATTTTATAATCCATTTTGAAATAAGATATATGGTGAAATTAATTTTGGTTAGGCCCACAATGGAGAGAATTCATAGCCTTTTCATTAATTTCAAAAGCATCATTATCTTTAAGATTCTATTTATCTACTCATTATTTAGTAGGAATATTTTCATACATTACCATTTTTCAGACAAGATAACTTATTCTACTAATAAAGGTAGATATGAAATTTTTTCAATAAGAATAATATAGGTTATTAAATAAATGATCATGAGTATAAGAGGTAGAAACCATCATAAAATAATACTTTTAAATAAATAAATATTTTAAAAAATCATTTTTAATGAACTGGGATTTTTGAAATTAATAAAAAGATCTCCTTTGATACAAAATGTTGGTTTGATTGGATTACAAGAGAATGAGTTAATTTCCTATTAAAAAATATAATGATTAAAGAAAATGAAAATTTTAAAATAAAATGATTTCAATATGATGAAATAATAAAGTGATAAATTTGATCCATGTTAAAGATAACATCAAAGTTAATTAATCATTTACAAAAAATGGCAAGAATACATATCAAATTTATGAACTTTAGGTGAATTGATATTTGGATAACATAATAAGTAAATATAAAGAGAGAACATACACAAATGATAAAGAGTTAAAAAATATCACATAAGTAGACCCTATGTCTCCACCCCTTAATTATAGAGATATGTATTATTAATACCTTACCTTGGTTTTAATATAAATCGAAGAACCACATCACATGGTTTTAATGAAAATACAAGAACCACATCCCTTAGTTTTAAAGGAGACCCAAGAACCAATATTCCCTTAGTTTTAAATAAAACCTAAGAACCATGTCCCTAACTTTGTGGTTGTGAGAACCTTGAGAAGATAAGATAATAATAGATTATTTTCATGGCACAAATCCTTTAAAAATATGGTATTATATCTCTCTTAAAGTATGGATACATTTTGAGAGAGAGATAGATAGAGACTAATGTGATATCCTTTTAGATAGAGAAAAGAAGGTTGTCTCTTTGAGAGGAGGTCTTGGATAATTCTAGTGATTCAATGTAAGTTTTACTATATATTTATTACATAATCATATTTATTATATCCAAACCATATTGATACTCTATTTATAATCTCCAAAAGTTTTTGGAACATTCTGTAATCCATCAGGTGAATTGAAGTTGAAGTAGACCACCTTAATGGCCACTTTGACCACATTAAATGCTTCCTTGAAGAGTCTATTTTGATGCCAACAACTACCTAGTAGACTTAATATGGTAGATAGTGTACTATCTATAAGTCACTACTTATGGAAAAATCTCACCATCTTGTCAGTGAACCTCTATCGGCTAGTTGGTGGACTCCTACTGGCCGAGAGCATTTTGTCTATGTTATCTGTTATCCTGTCGCACTGCACTATCTAGCTAGTGATACCTAATTCAACAAGAACACTGCCAAGGATTTCCAACTTACTTCAATGATCACCAAAGTTTCTTCCAAAATCATTCCATGACTTTAAAAAGTCTATTAAGACTTTAAAAATATCATTAGGGCAACTTTAAATACTTTAAAGAGATCTATAATATACTCAAGAGTCTATAATTTTATATTCATTATAAACACTAAAAATCACTTAAAAGAATACATAAAATAAATAGGTGAGTTCTTGAGATCATTAAAACACCATTAGAGAGAGATAGAGGTACAAAACACTTATATTCCCATCCCCTATCCTTTTTTCAATAGGTGTCTGTGCCTTTTATATGCTCAATAATAATCTTACTATTTTAATGTTGTTTTAATATTGTTATAAACCAATACGACCACTATAAGGGGATAATGACATGTTTTAATTATTTAGAATTATTTATCATTTGTTTAAAAAGGTGTAAAATAAAAAATATCATATTTTAATTCTGGTCGGTTTAGTTATTTTTCATCCTGAAACAAAAATGTTGGAGTTTTTATATGTTTAAAAAAAATTGAAAATAAGTCTAGGTTTAATTTTTTAGAAAAGTAATCCAAAAATTCATTAAGAAGCCTCATGCATTTTTTCTATTTTTTAGAGGCCAAATACATTAGGGGATTGAACAACGTTTTCCTTGGATAAGAGCTAAGGGCATTGAAGCCCCTAACGCCTTTAGACTCAACTAAAAAAACTAGTTTTTTAGTTTTAAATTTTTTATTTTTATTTTGTTTTGATTATATATATTTATTTTAATACGGTTATGTCTTGGAAAAAATGGCCAATACTCCTTTATTGAAGAAATAAAAAGTTAAAAGAGTTTGAGAGAAGGAATTTTATTAAAGTCTTTCTCAAAAATAAAAAATAAATCAGAAGGAAGGTCATCCAACTTTATGAGGTCGGTGTTGACTCCTTTTTTGGAAAACCCATTTTACACTAAGTTATCCTCCTAGAAAACATGGTAAATGATGTAGTTATAATCCTAAACGAAGATAAATCATTCCATCCATCTAGTTGTGAGATTGAATGAAATATGAATCATACCATTACGAATAGATTAAAAAATAGTGATGGAGTCACTTTCAAGGCAAATATTATTACATAATTTTTTCCTTGAAAAAGAAACCAAATTGTTGATTCTAAGAATTTTTTCTTCAAGAGATTATGTTATGCCACATGTTCCATAAAATCATATGAAAATATGTCCACTATGATCACAAATGACTACCCCACAAAATGAAGGACCCTAGTTAACTTTTGAAGCATTATAAACATTAAATTCAATAAAACTTAGAAGAGGAGCATGCCAAAATACTTCAAAGGTTACCACAATAAGCTTTAAATTTATAGCAATTCCTAGCCAATGCAACACAGTGAAGTGGAAAATATAGTTTTTGTAATAGACATGCTGTAATGGGTTGGCCTATTTGATCACAGCAATTATCCTCACCAACACTACATACTGGCTAAAAGGCTTATGATTATGAATAAAAGAGTTTTGGCTATACCAAAGGATGTGTATGATTTTGGTTGTTATAGTAGTGAAGATGTTTCTGATTTGGGGTGATAATGACACGCTTGTACAAGACTAGAGTTGGGAGAAAAGGGAGAAATCCTTCAATAGATTGACTTCAAAGACATCATAAATTTCATTAAATAATGCATAAGCAATGGTTCAATATAGGGATAGGTGATTTAAATCCTCTCTATATTGATTACAAATGTGGAACTTGGAGAAAAGTAGAATAAAAAAATTATAAACAATCATCAGTAGGAATTGTGTTATGGGAAAGCCTCTAAACAAGGATCAACTGTGATAGACTAATAAAAGACTTATAAAATCCTCCAATATAGGTAAAATAATGGCTGAAACCCATAAATTTTTCATGATAAAAAATTTTAGAATCCAAAATATCATTCAAGGAAGGTTCCCAGACCAACATATCATCAAGAGAAAAAGAATAATTATTGATCAGGATGCTAATATTTTCTAGCAGATCTGGATTGGGCATAGTAAAAAAATATTTAATAGTGATTTTAGTATATATATAAGGATGCTAAGGGCTCATTATAGAAATTAAAGTAGTACCATTCTAGTTTTTAATCCAAAATTTATGATAGGAATCCCTATTTGTATTCTATTTGGAATGATACATGATGTTGGAGAAAAAATACTTAATGGTTGGACAAATAGATGAGTCAAGATAATGTTGACTACCCCTTTTCAGTTTACCAAGTAATTTAGCCCTAAGAAAGCTATAGGAAATGGAATCACTATTCAATAGGTTCCAAGTAAGCCTATCCTAGAGAGAATTATTAAATAGCTTGATGTTTTTGATACCCAGACCTCTATTAGAAAGTGGTTACACCATTTATTCCAATTAACAATGAATAATTTTCTTTCAAGAATTCTACTACTTCCAAAAAAAAGTTTTTAAAGAAAGAATTAAGGTTTTCTAGATGATTAAGAGTTAATTTTTAGACCATAAAATAATAAACTAATTTAGAGACGATGGTATATTTGAGAAGGAAAATCCGACCATCCATCAAGAGGGACTACTTCCCTTTCCAAGATGAGAGGTGGTTCTTAATTTTTTAGCAATCTTGGATAAATTTTTGACTTTAGGTATCCCCCAAAATAATGGGACACCAAGGTAGGTAGTGGGAATATAGCCTTATTTTATGCCCCGGTCATCCATGATGTGATTTTTTCTTACAATGGAAACATTTTCCCAAAGTAAATGAAATATTTATTATAATTGATAGTCTTACCTGAAACATATTTATAATGGGAAAGAGATTCCTTGTTATTCTGAATATTTCATTTTCTTCCTTTCAAAAATATAATAATATCATTCACATAAAGGATATTGGAAGGGAAAACAATGTTCTTAGAATAAAGTATTAGATTGAGCTTACCATGGTCCACCATATGAGTGAGGAGATTGTTTAAATAATCTTCAAAAGTGGCTAAAAGGATGGAATATAGGGGATATCCTTGTCTAACCCCTTTTGAGCACTTAAAGTAGCCCTAATGAGTGAAATTGATGAGTACCAAGATGTGATTTTAGAAAAATAGGGATTTAACACCTTTAAGAAAAATATCATTAATGCCAATGTTTTGAAGAACCTTGTAGATGGAGTTCCATTATATAGTATCAAAGGAATTTCTGATACCGATCTTTAGAGTAATGCTACCACCTCTATTTCATTTACTTAGGATACTAATGCACTCATATGTTGTACTAATGTAGTCTTGAATGGTTCCACCTTTTATAAAACCAAAATGGTTCTAAGATAATTTTTTTTTCAATTGTGTGAAGTCTATTAGAAAGATATTTGGTAATAATATGGTATGTGGTTTTGATAAGGGATATATGTAACAAAAGATGTATATTAATGGCATTTTTAAATTTGGTAATCAAGGTGATAAATTGGTAATTATGACAATGTGTAAGAGTTCCATTAGAAAATAAATATTTAACCAATCTACACATGTCCCGTTGGATAACAACCCAATAATTCTAAAAAAGGAGTTGGTAAAACCATCAGGGCCCAAGGAACCATCCGGATTCAGAATAAAAATAGCTTCTTTTATTTCAAATTTAATAGGAATACCAGTGATATGGTTATTATCATAATTTATAATAATTACAAGAATAAAAATAGAAGCTAAATATTCTTTAAGATTAGGTCCATTAAATATATTGGTAAAGTAAGAGACAATGTGATCATCCAGACATTCCTCATTATCAATGAAACGGTCTCCATCATTGATGAAGGTGATGGGTCTGGAATATTTCTTGACTCTTTGAAGATAGTTGTAAAATTTGGTATTTCTATCTCCATCCTTGAGCCACTTAAACTTTAATATCTCTTTTTTAAGTTTATACTTTATGGAGAGGAGAGAGTTTAACTTGGAAGAGAGCTCAATTTCTTGTTGAAGATCTAAAACAAAATCATAATTGGTAAAATCATCCCTCACCTAATTGAAATTGGATTCAAGAGATTCAATTTCATTTTCAATCCCATTGGAGGTATCTTTTCACTAACCCTTTAGTTTTCTCTTAAAGAGCTTCAACATCATGACACATACAAAATCACCATTTCCACAGTGAGAATAATTCTAGAGCACATGAAAAATATTTCCACAATCAGGATGGGAGTTCCAGGATTTGTTGAATATGAAAGGTAGAGCATTCCAAAAGTTTATAGTAATTAGGATTTTTAAAACTAGATGATGATCAGAATTTATCTTTGGAAGAGGGATGCTATAAATAGTATCTCTCTTTTCAAGGGCTTTCTCATTGGAGAAGGCTCGGTCAAGATTTCTAGCAATAGTTCTGTTGTTGTGCTTTCTATACCAAGTATATTTGGTCCCAGCTAAATTGATCTCAGTTATATTATTACATTCAGTGTAGGATTTAAACTACCATGTAGAGATGGTAGAGTGTGAAACACCCGTCTTTTCATTGGAACATAATATATCATTGAAATCTCCAAGAATAATCCAAGGGTCTTGGATTATGTTTCTAATGCCGTCTAGGTTTTACCAAAGTCTTATTTTTTCTTACTATTTTCTTTTAGAATAGATGAGGGAGCAATACATATGTGCATTATGGAAACCAACCTCATAAGTAATCATCTTCTCTTCAATACTAAAGGAAGTGGAACCGTTAAGAGAGGAGTGAGAAAAAACCCAAAGTGTTTCCATAGTGGTAGCATTGGTGTTTTTTCCAATGTAGAAATAGACTCAATTTCCAAGACTAAAAAATACAAGAAAATAAATTTTTTTGGGTTCAGAAATACCAAGGAGTTTAGGCTTGTGAATATGAATAAATATGTGTAAGGAGTTAGATGTATTATAGTTTTCCACTCATTAACTATCTTAGAATAAAATAATCATTTGAACCTATTATTGGGGCAGGAACCCCCTTTTTTCCTAACTCTAGAGTTCTTTTATTTTTGGTTTATTTTTGGGTTAGGACAATATTTTTTGAACTAAGATCAAGAGTTTCATTATTTTTATTTGGAAAATAAGCTATTATAGATTCATTATTTTTAAGTTCAAAAACATTTGGAGTTGAAATGAGATTAACATAAAAACAATTTTCATTCACACCAACCAAATTCTTGGGACTATCATCAGGTTCCAAGATGATTGAATTATTGAAAACAGCAGTATTTTTGGTCTTAAAAACCACAAAATCATCATTTTTTGTAGATTTATAAATTGGTGAAGCATCACAATCTCCTTGTTTATCATCCTCATTAAGTTTATTAGTAAGATATGGGATGTGGACAAATTTTCTACCATCATCCATGATGGTTTGGGCCTATTGCATAGGTTCCTTTAAAGTGTTGGAATTTTCAGCAACATAACATTGTTCAATTGGATAGTGAATTTCCATAGAGATTATAATCTCCAACATTTTTTAGAGTATCATGTTTTAAAGAAATAACTTTTAGTTTTTTCCTTCATAGAATAAAAATAGGTTTCAACAGCATTATAAGGACTTTAAGATATTGAGGTATCATCTGCAACACTTTCCTTACAAGGATTAAAATGCACATCAGTTTCCCCAAATTGATTAGATATAAACTCCATATTTTAATGAGAGTTTTCAATATTAGATTAAGATTGGAGGTAATTAACAAGATTCCAAATATACTAAGAAATTTAAAATTCTATGTTTCCATCTTCATTATCCTTCCCCTCTCTATAAAAAAATAAGCCCAAATTTTTTTATATGCTGCTTTTGGGGAAGTGATGATATATTGTTTTCCCACCCATTTTCCGTCATCATTTTTCTTTAATGGATCACACTTATCTATGAAAATGGATTTACCTTTATTAATTTTGTTAACCTATTTCCATTCATTCACATTAAGAGATGGCTTCACATGATTTTGGATTACCCTACAGTTAGTAATAGAGTGCCCAACAATTCAGCACACATCACAGAAAAGAGGCATGTACTCAAACTCTACCTTGATTTAAACCATGTAATCATTAGTAGTGAAACTGATAACATCTACTAGATCTGTATCCAAGTTGGCATTAGCCATAATCCTAGAATAAAGTCTGAGCTCCCTATTTAGAGTAAACTAATCCAGTTTTAGAGGAATGCCTATTTAAGAAGTAAGGTCATTTAGAATCTTCAGTTGCCATAAAACCGAATTCAATCAATGAAGTATGGCCCAAATCTGAGCCATAAAATTTCCATGAGTAAAGATATCTACAGAACTCCATGCTTTAGGTGCAAGTTTCCAAATTTCCATGATAATTTCAAATCTTATTAGATTCCCAGTGTAACGTCCCGAATTCGGGTACCACACAACGGGTGCCGTGAACCCGGTTGGTCACATGACCTCAAGCGCATTTCCCCAAATTCCAAAGGTTGTCGACTAGAAGTGAGGGCCTAGGAGTGATGGTGGGGAAACTATTCCCACATTTGTCAAAGTGTAGAGTAGTGGAAAAAATATAAACATACAAAAGTGGAAGCAGTAAACAGTATAGAACTGAAATGGACAACGGAACTGAAGTAAAAGATAACCAATAGTCATATATATAATGATTAAATATGTCTCTAATTCTAAGAAAGAATCCAAAATAGGATACACTACAATCTGATACAATAAAGCACAAGGTACAGTGTACATCAAAACAAAACCAAAGCAGTGCAATAGGAACACATCAGCATCGCAAGCCTAAGCTCGGTCCCATGCTCTCCTACTCCTCTGCAACAATCATGTACCTATGTAGGGACTCTTTCCCTTATCGACACCTACAGTAGTATAATCTATTTGTTCCCAAGACATGACCCAAATAGGGTGTGAGAAATAAATCCCAGTAGGAAACCAAAAAAGTCTCCTGCCCAACTATCAGTGAAAATGTGCAACAACAATGTGCAGTAATTAAATGCAGTAAACTAGGAAGTACTCAAAAGTAACCATTCTTACCAGTTACATTGCCATTTTAATAATTATTTAACAAATCAATATAATTGAACTCTGAGTTCTTTGAGACTCGGCCTTGACCGACAATATCCTATACCAGTGCCATAGAAGAAACCACAATAGGATACCTAACAAGTAAAAGATAATAATAATACCAAGCCTGTGCTTGATCTTGGCAGGTACAACATATGAAATCACCACAGTGAACATTTAAAGTAAACATTGTCCTCATACATGCAAGTCCTTAACCCTCAGGCAATCAGAAAAGAAACCCTCAGGTGATCGCCCTTAGGAATAACGGATATTTCCCTCAGGCATACGAGATATCGCCCTCAAGCACAGAATCTACTGCCCACAGGCATTAGAAACGTTGACTTTAGGCTAAACAAAATAGTGCCCTCAGTCTAAACAAAACACTGCCCTCTAGATAAACAAAACACTGCCCTCAGGCGTTCCATAGGAAAAGAAAGTAATCGGGCCGAGGCCAATGCATAAGTAAGAAATTTATATATGTTTCCTCTCAAGAAAACTCAAAATATTCTATAATAATAGCATACCCACGAGTATCCTAGACAAACATCTAAACAAGGGGAACACACCCTCGGGTTGGCCCTAGATCAAACCAACGATCTCAAACAGCAGTTTATACTTATTCATTAGATTACCTATGAAATTATAGGTATTTCAACAGTCAAAGTCTCATCCATACGACACCCCGAACATGGGTGTGTGGCATAATGGTACACAAAATCAACTCGACAGTCGGAATTAAACCCAAGACCACCTACCTTGATCTCCTCTGATTGATATATGTGGAAGGCGCCTCCCTAAACAACCAAGAACGACGTAGATATGAGATAAAATATTACCTGTTCAAACCTAAATAACTTCCCTTAAGGAAATAATTTAAAGGAAATATTCAATAAGAGGGAAGACATTGCCCACGCGGCTCAAACGAGATCGACGGTGGATGAATCAGAGTCCCGGTGAGTGATCGGGAGCTCCTCCAAGTCTCTTCCTCCTCTCCCGCTACTCCTGGTGAGCTCTCTACCTCCTCTGCCAAAAGAGGAGGCTACTGCCTATTTTTAATGAAAAAACATAACTACATGGTGTGTAATTTCAAGTGCACGGTGTGTACTATCCATTTTAATTGTTCCTTTGGTGGCTAATTTTGACTGCCTCACTGTTCATATGCTGACTGATTACACAGTGTGCATTACTAAGTACACGGAGTGTAGTTAGTTTTTACACCCTTTAATTGCTGAAGAGCCTACACTCCCTATATTCTCATCCCACACAGCCAAAGTACACGACGTGTGTAAAAAATTACACGGCGTGTAGTAGTTTTTACACCCTTAATCACTGATAATCCTAAACGCCCTGTATTCTCATCCCACACAGCCAAATTACACAGCGTGTGTATGAAATTACATGGCATGTAACCATAAATTTTGGGATTTTTGCCCAAATTTCCCTTGTTTTCTCATATACACTTAAGGAAAAGGAAAAGAAGAAACTCGTACGTCAAGAATAAAAACTAGGTTCTTAAAAACTTCCCCCATTAAAGAAATTCATCCCTGAATTTCCATTCCAAGGGTGGTAAAGATAAATCTAGGAACAATTTTGGCCACTGAGCATGTACGTCGGTCTCCCGCTCCCAGGTTTCATCCTGCACATGGCCATGCTACCATAACACCCATACAGGAGGAACTGACTGACCTTAGAGAACCTTCGTGCTCCTATCAATAATACGAATCGGATTCTCCTCAAAGGATGCATCAACCTAAAGTTCAACCTCTTCAGGTTGAAGGACATGAGACAGGTTTGAGTGATAACAGCACAACTGAGATATGTGGAAGACGTTTTTCATGGCCCGGTACCTCTATGGTAACTACAACCGATAGACAACCAGCCTAAATCTCTCTAGAATCTCAAACTTCCCTACATAGCTCAGTGAATGTTTACCTTATCACCTGATCCACCTGTGTCCCAACCTCAGTGAAACACACAAGAAAAACTGATCCCCGAGCATGAACTCCAAGGGTCGTCTGCAGTGATTATCATAAGATTTCTGAAGAGATTGTGTAGTAGCCATCTGCTTCTGAGTCAACTGGACCTGCTCTGAAGCCTCCTGCAAAAGATGTGGTCTCAGTAAAGCTGCCTCACCTGCCTCCAACCAGTACAAGTCTGATCAGCATGGCCTACCATTTAAGCATCATAATGTGTCATCTCAATAGTTTTCTAAAAACTATTATTATAGGAAAACTCGACTAGCGATATGTGCTTCTCCCAAGATCCCCCAAAGTCTTGGACGTATGAATGCAACATGTCCTCTAGAACTTGTATTGTATGCTCTGACTGGCCATCGGTCTAAGGGTGGTAAGTTGTGCTCAGAAGCACCTGTGTACCCAATGTCCTGTAAAAATTCTGCCAGAACTGAGATGTAAAATGGGAATCCCTATCTGAAATGATAGAACGAGGGACCCCATGAAGACATACTAACTCTCAGACATACAATTTCATGATCTCGTCAACACCGAAGGTCTCCTTGATCGGCAAAAAGTGAGATACCTTCGTAATTCTCTCCACTACAACCCATACAGTATCATTACCTCGAGGTGAACTCGGAAACCCGGTCACGAAGTCCATCGCGACATCATCCCATTTCCACTCTAGAATGGATAATTATTATAATAGTCCAGATGGCCTCTGATGCTCCACCTTCACCTGCTGACTGGTGGAACATATCGTAAAAAAACTAGTTACCTCTCTTTTCATACCCGACCACCAATACTGACGTATCAAGTCATGGTACATTTTGGTAACTCCAGGATGCACTGCCCAAGCTGAAGCATGAAATTCCCACATCAACTCCTCGCGTATATCCCCTGGAACCCACACTCATACATGGATACATAGTACCTCATCATCGCCTATCGTCCAACTAGGAGGAGGGTCCTCATCTGTCACCGACTCCTGTAGAACTAGACCTTCTGAACCTAATAGCTGTCTCATCCTCACTTTATCTAGGAGGGTAGAAGTCACAGCTAAGGATGAAAGATAGTTTCTCCCCTAACTATCATGCACCTCCAAATCCATCTCAGAGAACAAATCCATAAGCTGCCACTCACCATTGGCCTCCTACACTACCTATATCTGAGTCTTCCTACTCAGTGCATCATCTACTGTGTTACCCTTACCAGGTGTATAAGCAAGATAAAAGTCGAAGGACTGATGGTATTCAACCCACCGTCACTGTCTCAAATTCAAGTCCCACTGGGTAAAGATGTATTTAAGACTTTTGTGGTCTGTAAACACCACAAAGTGTTCTCCCAAGAGATAGTGTCTCCAACAGCGTAATTCTTGAACAACTGCAGCCAACTCGAGATCATGCGTCGGGTAATTCCTCACATGTGGCCTCAACTGTTGAGACCCGTATACAACTACTTGATCACCCTACATCAACACTGCTCCCAGCCCAATACCTGATGCATCACAGTAAACTGTATAGCTCTTCCCTTTCTCTTGATGTATCAGGACTGGTGTTGTTGTCAACCTTACCTTTATCTTTTAAAAGGCTATTTTGAATGCTTTTGACAAAACTAACTTCAAACCCTTCTTAGTCATACTTTCCAACGACGCTTCTAAGCAGGAGAAGTACTATACAAAGCACCTATAGTAACCATCCAACTCCAAGAATCTCTGTATTTCAAACATGTTCTTAGGCTGCTCCCAAGAAACTACTTCTCTCACTTTCTCTAGGTCTACATAAACTCCTACCTCTGAGATAATATGACCCAGGAAGTGAATCTGGTCCATCCAAAAGTGGAACTTTGAGAGTTTAGCATATAAATGATGCTCTCTTAGTGTACTCAGTACGATCTCAATATGGGTGGCATGGTTGTGTCTAGTGTGAGATTACACCAAGATATCGTCCATGAAGTCTACCAAAAAATAATCTAGATATGGGTGGAACGCACGATTCATCGGAGCCATGAAAACTATAGGTGCGTTTGTGAGTCTGAACGGCATGACCAAGTACTCGTATAGACTATATCTGCTCCGAAAGGCTGTAAACGGTATGTTAGATGGTCTAACGTGAAACTAATGATATCTGGATCTCAAGTCAATCTTCGAGAACACTCATTCTCCTCGAAGTTGATCAAAAAGATCATCAATCCTTGGTAAGAGATATCAGTTCTTAACCGTCAACTGGTATAGTTTCCGATAATCCACACAGAGTCTCAGGGTACCATTCGCCTTCTTAGAGAAAATGAAAGGTGAACCCCAGGGAGAAATACTAGGTCAGATAAAACCCTTGATTTGTAACTCCTCTAACTGCCTCTTGAGATCCTACAATTCTGGCATAGCCATATTATAAGGTGGAATGGACACTGGTGTTTCTCCTGGAACAAGCTCAATAGAGAATTCCACCTCTCGGCTTGGAGGTAGACCTAAAAAGTCATCCGGGAAGACATCCCTGAAACAACTAACCACCGAAGGGAAAACCTTCTGAAAATTTCCCTAGTCATCCAGATATAAACTCGCAATATGTGCTGTCACTCTACCTCACCCATGATGTTCGGGTCTAGGTCAGCTCTCCTAGACATCCCATTCGCCCTTGTATAGAAGCTCTCCACCCTCTGGTGACGTGAAACTCAACATGCGACAATAGGAATCTACAAAGGCTCGAAAGGGTACCAAGAAGTCCATCCTGAGAATGAAATCATAGGTTGTAATCTCTAAGATATAGAGGTCCCATGGAAAGTGACACCCACCAACCTCTAGGGGGAACTCCTTGAACTAACGTGCACCTACCATTCAAATTTCCAATGGAGTGTCTAGGATCATGATATCTGAAGAAGAAGAAACATAGAGCCCAAGGTTATCCAAAATGGGCAAAAATATAAAGCTATGTGTAGCACGAGTATTGAAAAGTACAGAAGATAAAATAAATGAAACTAGAATATTACCTCTGATAGTGGAAGGTCTGGGATCCTACTCCTGTTGGGTCTGTTGCACTACATATGTCTGCCCAGTGTCGCAGCCCTGCGACACAGCCTGGCTACCCTGAGTTAACCCACCCTACTATCTCTAAGATCCTGGTGTTTGGATACCAGGACCACGACCACCACATTGTCCTGAATTTCCTAACATATTCCAATTCCCTGACTAGTAAGAAGCTGTTGGCCCTGCTCCTGCACACGGATTCTGCACAGAACCCCTCTCACTAGTCACTGGTGGAAATACCTTGCAAAAACGCTGAATATGACCCCTCTTGATGCAAGCTTGGAACTCTACTGGGTCATGCGGACAATGAGGTCTCTTGTTCCCCTCTTTACCACACTGGTAGCACATTACCTGACCACCGGAATAATTTTTCTGGCTAGAACTGCCACCGTGAGAGAAATCCATTTGTCTCTTCCTCTTGCCGGTAGAAATAGTACTAGAGACTGGTGCCGAACCACCCTGGTCCATGCCACTAGCTTCCAGTAGGTTCCGCTCAGTAATCAACTCCTGGTTCACACTAGCATGCACTGTAGGCAACCTAAAAACATTCACCAGTGCTCAGATATCATATCCCATACCATCATCAAAGCGTGTAGCCCTCAACGTCTCATATCCCTCTAGAACCGGTGCAAAAGGCTATAGCTCGGTGAAGTGGGCAGAATAGTCCATCACTGAAATGGAGCCCTGCTACAGATTCATGAACTCTCGAGCTCGATCTTTCCTTAGCATCTCTAGAAAGAAAAATTCATAAAAGAATGCCTAAAAATATTTCCATTCCATGTCTTGGAGATGCTCAGACTGGGTGGTAACATCCCACCATCTCTTGGCGGAATCACGCAACATGTAAGTAGCGAGCTTGACCCTCCTCCCAGGAGGCATCTCCAGATGCACGAAGATCGTCTACATAGAACCCAGCCATGACTTCGTAGCCTGTAGTCTGCCATCCCCTGAAAATGTAGGTGGATGCTGCTGCTGGAATATATGTGTCAGCTCTACAATAGATGTGGAAACGGATGTTGCTCCCTGGAAGGTATGCATGAACCTTATAAAGCCTTCACAGAACTACGTATCTATGCCTGCGTCTGTTATAATGGTTGGTGCCGCATCTGGCACTGCTGGAGGATCCATCGGTAGCCCATGACCTACCATCTCTAGAGTACAATCGTTTCCACTCTCTCGGAGAACAACTCATGGTCATCACAGCGGCATAACTCTACAAGGTCAAACTAATGCCTTATTTTAATTACTTTCGAGGTTTCTTTTGTCCGGTTAAGACTTCCAATGAAAAGGGGAAAGATCCATTAGAACTGGAAAAAGAGACTACACGGCGTGTATAAGGTCTACACGATGTGTACCCTTAATCCCTTACATGGTTGTGTTATGATGCCGGCCTAAGTGTATCTGAACCCTAGGTACATGGCATGTTATACCCGCACACGACGTGTACACCACCTAGTTTCCCCAGCAACACAGCCAAGTCCACACGGTCTTTCACTGGTCAAGACTACACGGCATGTCCCAAAGGTACATGATGTGTACTATAAAGTTAACACTGAACCGTGTTGTAAGTTACATGGTCGGATTCCAAGATTACACTACACGGCATGTTTATAACTAACACAACATGTATCACCTAAGGTTTCTCCATCAGTGTTGTTATCCACATGGGCGGACACAGGGTCAACCCTACATGGCGTGTACAACCAGTACATGATGTGTTCCCATAAGAACTTACCTATTCCATGTCTCTTACCACATGGCCTATGACATGGTTAGAGACTACACGACATGTACATAAGGTACACAACGTGTACTTAAGAAAAATAGTTTCTTCCCGAACAGAAGAACACATGGCATGTAGTCAAAACTACATGATGTTTATTCTGGGTTTTTCTGAACAGTAAGCCTCAGAAACTACTCTAGAGCCCAGAAAACACTGAAACGAACACCAAAGTTCCAAATTCCGATCTGTGAGGTCCCATACTCCCCTCAAATCAAATCTTGGCATCTTATACATGTTATAAACAAGGTAAAAATGTCAATGATCCACCAAATTCTAGTCAATGAGGGCCCATAACACTTCCAGAACAAAAGTTTGGTGTTCATTCAAACAAAAACTCATACAAACAATACCCTATCAAACATCATGTATTTTTATCAAGGAAACTATCACAACAACATGAATTTTATATCACAACATCTATCACAAAAACATTCAAGGTCTAATGCACCTACATGGCATGGAAACTATGCATGAAATGTGATTCTAACATGTGCCTAAATGATGCATGAGATGGAATACCCTCTTCTCATTGGGTTGTGACTAAATAGAACCCAAGTATATAAAAATATAAACATAACACCATAAGTGAATCATCCAACGGTGAAATCTAATCAATTATAATAATCATAAATAGAAAATCAAAATTTAATTTGAGGTAATCTGGCCTTTACCTGTACACGAGTTAACTACTTCTGGGCACATTTTATTACCAAATCTGTCAACAATTTATCTCTTTTCGTTGTCTCCAAATAATAAAATAACCCAGAGAAAAGAAACCCTCTGATACCACTTTGTAACCTCCCGAATTCCGGTGACACACAATGGGTGCCACGAACCCAGTTGGTCACATAACCTCAAGTGCATTTCCCCAAACCCCAGAGGCTGCCGACTAGCAGCGAGGGCCTAGGACTGATAGCGGGGAAACTATGCCCTCATTTGTCAAAGTGTAGCACAAAAAAAAATATAATCATACAAAATCGGAAGCAGTAAACAGTAGAGACTTGAAATGGACAACAAAACTGAAGTAAAAGATAACCAACAGTCAAATATATGATGATGCAATATGTCTCTAATTCTAAGAAAGCATTCAAAACAAGATACATTGCAATCTGATATAATAAAGCACAAGGTACAAATTACAACAAAACAAAACCAATGTATTGCAACAGGAATGCAGCAGCATCACAAGCCTAAGCTCAGTCCCATGCTCTCCTACTCCTCTGCAACAATCATGTGCCTGTGTATAGACTCTTTCCCTTATCGACACCTACAACAATATAATCTGTTTAGGCCCAACACATGACCCAAATAGGGTGTGAGAAATAAATCCCAGTAGGCAATAACCAAAGGCTTGTGCCCAACTGTCGGTGAAAATGTGCAACAACAGTGTGAAATAATAAAATGTAGTAAACTAAGAAGTACTCAAAAGTAACCATTCCTACCAGTTACATTTTCATTTTAATAATTATTTAATAATTCAATATAATTGAACTTTGAGTACTCTGAGACTCAGCCTCGACCGACAATCTCTTATACCAGTTCCACAGGAGAAACCAAAACATGCTACCTAACAAGTAAAAGATAATAATAATACCAAGCCTGTGCTTTAGCTTGCAAGGTACAACATAAGAAATCACCATAGTGAATATTCAAAGTAAACATTGTCCACAGACATGCAAGTCCTTACCCTCATGAAATCAAAAATGAAACCCTCAGGTGACTGCCCTCAGGCATAACGAATATTGCCATTAGGCATACGAGATATCTCCCTCAACCACAGAAACTACTTCCCATAGGCATAAGAAACGTTTCCCTCATGCTAAACAAAACAGTGCCCTCGGGCTAAACAAAACACTGCCCTCAGGCTAAACAAAACACTACCCTCAAGCATTCCATAAGAAAATCAAGTAACCGGGACGATCCCAATGAATAAGAAATAAATTTATATATGTTTCCTCTCAAGAAAACTCAAAACATGCTATAATCACAGCAAACCCACGGGTATCCTGGCCAAACGGCTAAACAAGGGAAACACATCCTCGGGGTGGTCCTTGATCAAAGCAACGATCTAAAATAGTAGTTTATAATTATTCATTTGATTATCTATGAAATTATAGGTATTTCAATAGTCAATGTCTCATCCATACGACAGCTCAAACATGTGTTCATGGCACAACAGTACACAAAATCAACATGATAGTTGAAATTAAACACAAGACCACCTACCTAGATCTCCTCTGATCGATATACGTGGAAGGAACCTCTAGAAACAACCAAGAATGACATATATATGAGATAAATGATTACCCGTTAAAACCTAAATAAGTTCCCTTAAGGAAATAATTGGAAGGAAAGATTCAAGAAGAGGGAAGACCTTACCCGCGTGGTTCAAACAAGATCGACGATGGAAGAATCGAAGTCCTGTTGAGCAATCGGGAGCTCCTCAAAGTCTCGGCCTCCTCTCCCACTGCTCCTGGTGATCTCTCTACCTCCTCTACCAAAAGAGGAGGCTACTGCCTGTTTTTAATGAAAAAACATAACTACATGGCGTGTACTTTCAAGTACACAGCATGTACTATCCTTTTTAACTATTCCTCTGGCGGCTACTTTCCACCGCCTCACTGTTAATCTGTAGACTAATTACACGGTGTGTATTACTAAGTACACAAAATGTAGTTAGTTTTTACACCCTTTAATCACTGATGAGCCTACATGCCCTATATTCTCATCCAACATAGCCAAAGTACATAGCGTGTGTACAAAAGTACACGGCGTGTAGTCGTTTTTACACCCTTAATCACTGAAAATCCTACACGCCATTAATTCTCATCCCATACAGCCAAAGTACACGGTGTGTGTATGAAAGTACACAATGTGTACCTATAAATTTTGGGATTTTTTCTCACATTTCCCTTGTTTTCTCAAAAAAAACATAAAAAAAGGAAAATAAGAAACTCGTACCTCAAGAATAAAAACCATGTTCTTACACCGAGAATAATGTGGAAGAATAATATTCCAATCAGAATCAATTTCCACTTTCTATTTCCCCAACAATGAGAAATTATTTTTGTAAGATCTGCAAGAGACCACAATTTATCCCCCTTTAAATATGTGATGCGTCCAAGGATTGAGAATTTACACATATTAAGCCTTTGATGAAGGAATTCAGGGCTACCGACAATCGAGAATCTACCATCCTACATTTTCTTAAACAAATATGACTTCAGAATAGCATCTTTGGGAGGATGGGATCGTTGGGAGGATCTGATCCTTTAAGTACCTCTAAGAAGAATATTCCTCTGGTTTTTGGAAGAAGATCATTATTAGAACCCCTACAAGATCTAGGTTATCCACCAAAATCTTATTTTCATCAGATGATTTGCATACCACCTATTTGGAGGAACACTCCCATTCTGGATTAAAAGAATCCATGATGCAAACAAGGACCTAGTGAATCAAGGATAAACCATCACATAGATTCACATAAATGTAGAGATGTTCTTCCAAGAATGTATCCCATGAAGAAACCATTATGCTCCTTCTCTCTCTTATATATATATAAATAAAACACATATTTTTAGCAGAATTCAACTACTATAAAATATCCAGTATTACTGTAATCAAAGTAATATGAAATTATGATAAAAACTCGCACCAGGGATCCCTTTTATAAGGGGGGATGCCCTGAAAATCTTTATGGGTTTCTAATGTGTGATTCAACTTCCCTCTTTCCTACATAGAATTAATGTTATATTGTTATTATTATTTATTAATGAATTAATAATAAATATTAATTGATAATAAACAAGAATAATTAACAATTAATATTTACTATCAAATATTAATAATCGAATAATTAATATTAATAATATGAAAATAAATATTAATAAATAACTAATTAATTATTAATAATTCATATTTATTTATTTATTAGTAATTAAATAATATTTTATTACTTATTTATAATATTTATTACCAATTAACTAATTAATTATAAATAAATTAATAAATATTAATAATTCTTATTAAAAAATTTCTAATAAATATTTAAAATTAAAATTATTGTTATTATTATTATTTTAAACAGATAGGGGGAAACACCTCCTTTTTTATTAAGGAAATGAATCCCTTTTTATATTTTGGTAGAGGAAAACCCATTACATAGCTTGTAAGCTTAGGGGGACCAAGGCTTAATGGACTGACCCTAAGGCCCATGACCCACAGGTCTAGATACATGGCTGTAAGGACCCATGACCCGTAAGCCTAAACACCATCTCATTAACCACTAAACTAATAATTAATTAATTAATAATAAATATTAATTACTAATTTATTATTAATAAATAATAATAATAACTAAATAATAATTAACTATTAATATTTATTATTAAATATTAAAAATTGACTAATTAATAATAATAATAATAGTACAAATATTAATAAATAACTAATAAATAACTAATTAATTACTAATAGTTAATATTAATTAATTAATTAATTATTAAATAATATTTAATTACATATTAATAATATTTATTACCAATTAACTAATTAACTATTAATTAATAAATAAATATTGATAATTATTATAAAAACATTACTTCTAAATATTTAGAATTATTATTATTATTATTTTAAATAGGTAGGGGAAACACCTCTTTTATTATCAAGGAAATAAATCCCTCTTTTTTTATCTCAGTAGAGGGTAACCCATTACATGACCCATAGACCCAGGGGAATCAATGTCAAATGAACTGAATCTAAGGCTCATGACCTATAGGTTCAAATACATAATCGAAACGACCCATGGTTGGCATGCCTAAACACCAACCCATCAGCCACATCCATGCCTCAATCAGCATATCATCTCACGTCCTACACCTAAAGTTGGTCCATCTTCCTACCATTATGAATTTTTTCCCAAACAATTGTCGATAATCCAAAAATCCACATGCCATTATGACTATGGCCAAATGACCAACATCACCAGCTATCATCCCTCCTATGTTCATTTGAGCCCTATCATCTCCTCACCTCCCACCAACACCCATCGTCGCATCACTACCAACCACTAAATGTCATCCCTCCTACACTTGCTCAAGGTCACCACCTTTCATGCGGTCCACCATTGTTCTCCTTCATGTCACCACTAGATGCCCACCATTGTTCATCACAAACTTTCTGCAACACTAAAATCCACCCATATGCAATCTCCATAGGAATAAACTGCAACTGGGAGTTGATCCCCAACTGCCTAATGTAGGGGCTACCTACATGTGTTGATAAAGTCTTACTTTCAACCGATGATAAAAATTTTTATCTCAAAATCAAGTATGAAAATGTCCCTCATTTCTATTTGAATTCCCAGTCCATTTGTCATGATTTATTGAATTGAAATAGGTCTTCTATTTGTGAATTTTTCTATGCTCAAGGAAATGATGAAAAATCATGTTTCAAAATGATGAATTAGCTAAAATCCACTGATCAAAATGGAATGGAAAATAATGGATAGGTAAAACCCATGGAGGGAGGTTTGAAACATTGTGACCCCTATCCAAATACCATTGCTCAAGATGGATTGGAATGTGATTTACAAGAACAAAACATGGTAAAAGGTTTGTCAACTGGCTATGATTTAGGTTCTCATAGATTACACTCAGCTGGGTAGAAATTTCTTTCTATGATAGATGTTAATGGTTTTGAGGATACAACAAGTTTTTATGGGCCGATACTACTAAAAAATACCCCTCATCAGAAGGATGCTTCTCATTCTCTAACTAATCTAGGGATTCATATTTGGCCTTCTATTGTTATAGATCTGGAAATAGAGTTGAGTGGACATCATGCCACCAAATCATGGGTAGTGATAGTGGAAGAGGTGATGGATAATGAGGCTGAATCATCAGATTAAGCAGTGGTGCAAGAGATCATTGACCATTAGATCCTATATGAGCAGTTGATTGCTTTAAAATCTAGGAAAGGTAAGAAATTAGATACAGAGGCTCCTTCATGAGAAAAGTCTATTTTTAAAAAAAATTGATTTTGGATGACACACCTTTAAAGAAAGGTCTTCAAAAAGAGTTTGTTTCTTAGGGGGCAGGTTTAGATGGTCTTGAAAGCAAGGGATGCATAAAATTAGTAGGTTCTCATCTTGCTGACCAGTTTTATGATTCTAATTTTGTGAAACTCAAAGGAATTGAATCAACTGATACTTTCTTTAGCAATTCATAGATCCATAGGGATTTTGATCTAGAAGGTAAGAAAATCCTTCATCAAAGGTGGATTCAGTAGATGAAGAGGGATTCCAAATGGTTCCTTTTTCGAAGTCTAGACCTCATTTTTCTAATCATGGTTAGGTCTCTTATTTTGACACTACAAGTGACATGGTCTTGGCCCCTATTATGCTTCCTATCAAGATGGAAACTCCTTTATGAATCCACACATGTAGGAAAGTTGATGCTTTCCTGAAATATTCCTTAGATGACCTTGCTATTAATTATGAGTAGGGATTGGGTAACGTAATCAAGGTGCAAGTGACAACTTCTAACCTAGTTGGAGGGCTTGATACACTCAATGAAGATAAAGATCAATCTTAGAAAGTAGTGGTCCACTCTTGATCCCTGGAGAAATGAGATGTGTCGTTGGTTTATACTAATGAAGTGAAAGAAGGTATAGATCAGATAAATATGGTTTAGGCACTACTCGATGACCCATCAAAAAATGGTGGTGGTTCAATTAGATGCTAGGAGAAATGTTTCAGTCAACAATGACATTGACTGTCTCTTGAAATAAGTGAATACATTAATGAGAGTCTAGAATCCAAGAAGTCAAGACCATGGGTATAGAAGTTTTAACTGGAATTCTATGCATGATTAAGAGTGACATATTGGAGCTAAGATTAGAGAAAAGGTAGGTCTTTTACTATTTTTTAGTTTCTCTTTTTAGGATGTGTTGTCAGATTTGACCCCTTCTCTTTCCTTATCTATTTTTCTATCCTATAATAAAGGGGAATTGTCCCTAAAATTTCAAAAAAATAGAAATTATTAATTAAATAAATAATTGTTTCTAATTTTTAATTACAAATTATTACTTTTGTGATAACAAAGTTTTTATTATTTAGGGTTAAATATAGTTACTATAAAAGGAAAACTAACCCATAAATGGAACACGGTTGATATTTTCAACCATAAACCAATCACTTGGCCAATAATTTTATTTTTACCAATTTTAAGTCATTTAATAAAATATTATTTTTTATAAAATATCATTATTGTCAAATTTGGAACTATACATTTAATTTGTCTTTAAAAACACCAAGAAAAAGATTCAATTTGAATATAATCCTATAAAACTTCCCTAATAAGTTATTTCTATCTAGAAAATTCACATAACAAAATAATAATTTAAAGTTATATAACTTTTATTATTTTTTAAATCATTTAATTTATTTTTCTATTAATTGAATAAATACTGTGTTAGCATTGCATACGCATTTAAGTTAATTATTTATTCACTAAAAATAAAAAATAAATTACCTTGATAAAAATAAATAATTTATCTTTAAAATTACTATTTTTAACTAAACATAAATACTTTTTATTCCTATTTCAAATATTTAAAGATAATAAAACAAAGAGAATGACATTTTTGACTTTTTTACACAAAATATTATAAAGGTCAAAATCATGGACAAATAGCAACAAAATGTTATATATTTGAACATTGAATCATTATGTGTGAAATATACTCATCCAAAAAAATTAATACATGTATTATAGTAATTTTGTTGTTCATATATCATTATTTTTTACCCTTAATTAACTAATTTTAACTCTATCATGGGGGAAATTATTTGTTACGATTACTATTCATATTGAAAAAAATAAAAGGCAATTATTTACTAAATATGGACCTCATAATTAAAAATATGGAATAAATTTTTTAATATTAAATACATAGTAGTGTAAGAATATAATTTAAAATTAAAACCAAAAAATGTGATGAAAAACAGTTTTTCAGAAAAATGTATTTTTAATTATAATTTTTTTTCAATACCAAATTCCATTATAAAATTAATTATAATGACTATAATTAGATTATATTTAATAAAAATTAACTAATTAAATTTTAAAGCTAATATATAGTAGAATTTTACTTTATTAATACTTTAAAATAAAACATAGTTTTAAATAAAAATCAATATTTTTTATTATTCATTGAAAAAATCAATATTTTCTAAAAAATACCAAAAAATCATTCTAAGATAATTTTTACATGATTATTTAAAAAATGATATATATTTTTTTATAAAATTCATATTATAAAATTCCCAAAAATTAATTTCCTCAAAAAAAAAGTAGTAAAACCCATTTTTTAAATAAAATGTATTTTTTGAAGAATAAAATTACTGCACAAAAAATTGAGTGATTATTTATTAGAAGTTTATCAATAAATTTATATTGATTATATTTATATATTTTTAATAAATTAGTTAATTCTATTTAAACCCTCCAATTTAATAGTTATGTAATGGAAATCATATTTAAATAATAATATTTCATGGTTCGTTTAGGCTCACTGTCGTGTTTCGTATACATTATCAAACATTTTTTTTAAAATCTTGGGGTTCTAAATTCTCACCCTTATAATAAATTGTTTCTTCACAATTCAAAATTAAACTCTATGATCAAAGGTTTGATATTTGAAAATACTTTTATTGAAATCTCACATCATAAAAAGTGTTAATAAAACATACACTTGAAAAGAGAGAAAGAGAAGTACAAAGGTCATCTAGAATTATACACACTAGGTTTAAAAATAGGAGAAAATTAGTGTGAAGTGAAAATATGGATGTGGAATAAAGTCAATGTAAAAATATCATTGATCATAATAAAGTTAATAATCATTATAAAGTTAATGACCACAAAACCATAAACCAATGTGGTGAAAAAATACCATCAATTCATCAAAAATGATGGTAATAGAATAATTTTTTTGTTTCAAGATCCATTGTCTAGAGTTAATAAATTAATTTTCCATCTAGAGTAAAAAAATAAGGAAATATACTTACTTTAAATGTATAATTTCATCCTTCAGTCAATTTCCATCACAAAATCATCTTTTCTCAAAACAATGAGTATTTATGATGATTTTTTTCATGCCCACAACACTAAAATAAAATTTTAATGGATGGGAAAATCCAAATAAGATTAATAATATATTCCTATCATATTTAAACATTAACCAAAATGGTTATTCCGAGGCAATATAATATCTAAAATGAATAATATATTTTACTTCAAAATTTCTACAATAACATCAAAGGCTCAACATAGTCCATTCCATAAACCTATATCCCAAATTACGTCAATAACCTCAATATTAAAGTTTTTTTAAACCTCAATGTTTATCTCATACCTTTCTAATTAAATCCCAAAAATTTAATTTTTTTCTCACCAAATAATCATTTATGTTAAACCTAATGGCTATATAGACCTGAACCCAATAAAATATCTCCCAAAATATCATTAATAACATAAAAATACCAAAATTGAAAATGATTTGATCTTATAACATGATTCCAAAAATTAAATTATTTTTTATCTATAAAATTGTTTATGTAAATAAATTCATACTAACTAGGAAATCACGTAGGCTAGTGGTAGGCGATGCACCCTTGTCACCCTTCGGTTGTGGGTTCAAACCCCATGGCCTTTACGGATGCGACAAGTTTTCACCTGGTCTACGAGTTTCCATTTTCTAGTATTATATTAATATAATTCCTATAATATTCCCAAAAATATAATGAACATCCTCAAAAATAACAATAATCCTTAAATCACTTTTTAACCACTATGGTTTTCTATACAACATTTTTTTATAAAATCAAATAATATTAATTGACTATTATTACCTTAACATCAAATATAAGATAAAATTTAATGGTTACCAATACCATTAAACTTATGTCTACAAATTGTAATGGCATTCTTCCTTAAATAATTTTTTTTACTAAAACCCATAATAAAGCCAAGGGTTATATTACCATAAATGTTTCCCAAAATACTCTAAATCATCTTATACTTCTATAACTTAAAACCTCAAAAGTGATATCTATTACTTTAAACTTATGATCGACCTTAGACTTTTCAACCCCAGAAACTTTAGGTTTATCCCATATCACTATAGAATATCATAGGCCTCTAATGTTTTTATTCTCTCATTCATAATAATAGTTTATAACGAAAATCTGAATTAACCCAAGAATATACCCCAGTAGTTTCAAACTAGGTGTGTAGTAAGGGAACACTCACCGTGTATCATAATTATGGGAGATATATACAAAAACAACTATTTTTAGGATTATTACCCCTAGATGAATCTATTCTAAAACCATTTCCACTTGTATTATCCATACAGTGATGTATTTCTAGGAAAACCACATAATATGTTCCATACTAAAACTTTAGGATGTTATCCTATACTTAGACTTAGCCTCAGGGATTTTACCAAAATTTTCTAACCATAATCTACAAATAGTAACTAAACCCTATAATGATACCAAATAGAGTAACCCTGACTTTCTATATATAGATATCACATCTTATTAGACAATTATTCATTCAAGAACATTATGATCTATTCCAGGATCTTAAAGGTTTAGTATCTTTAGAAACTTGGATACATAAAAAAATGGTTTATAATTTTTTTACATCATCTCCCACTTGATTCATCATAACTACCACCCTTCTTAGACAAATCATACTTAAAAATTTATTTCATATCCCGGGAAAAGGATAACATAGTAAAGGGTGAGCTCAGATTTTCAGTAAGGGAATAAATATGATAGGGAATCATAACATGTGAGTCAAAGGTATGACATGATTTAATAAAATAGAAGGATCATGAAAAACACAAAGGGTCAGAACATAAAGAACATAGTATCAAAAGATCATGGAAACATTGGAAACATGTAAGTAATACAAAACACATCATAAGTATAAGTCAAGGTTAACTTCCAAGACAACATCACATGGTGGACATAGTCCCATAGTGGATTAGGTTTACTCCCTAATCCCATACATAACGTTTCACAAGACTAAAACATTATCCAATGCATCATAGCACTATATGGGTGCACCCATCATAACATGTTCATGATTATGTGTTCCACAAAAATAAATCAATCATAAGGTGTAAACATAAGAATTACCCATGGAAATAAATGTGTTTCATAATATTTCCTCATATCACAATCAAAAGAGATTTCATAAAGAAGAAATTTGAGAAATGAACTTAAGGTATGTATTATCCTATCAAATGAATGGGAGAATAAGTTGGGTATATATGTAAGAGAAATATATACATAATTTATAAGTAATATATAACATCAAAGGTTTTTATCATTGATGAATATAATTATATAAAAATATTAAATACATTCTTAAGGAAAATACCCTTTTCATTTAGAAATTACTTCTTTGAAATATACAAATTTACAAAATATTATTATTTTATTCTTTGAAAATAAATTTGGAAACTTGTAAAGGAAGAATCAAAGCATTGAGTGGTCATGACAGTGGGAAATTTCATTCATACTGTATACATTAAAACAAATATTCATTCCATATTTTCAGTAAAAAAAATAAAAGTACATCATTCAGAAAATTATAATAAGATTCATTTTAAACCATTTTTTAATAAGTTAAAAATGGGTAAAAATGAATTTAAATAATCATAGGATAATAGTAAAGACGTTATTGAAATAATTTTTAGTAAACCAGGATTGGAAAGAAAACTAATTTTAGGTTTCAGAGAGAAATAATGTAACGTCTCCCGACCTGGCACTCTCTCACACAACCAAAATGGATTGGTTATGTGACCTAAAGTGCACATCCCTATATTCCAGATGTTTCTGAATAGTAGTGGGGGTGTGATGAATATAGTGGGTAGACTATACCCCCTACTTTAGAGTCATAATACATAAGAAAATACATAAATATCAGAGTGTGGAAATAATGGAAACCATAAAACACAATGAATAAACCAATCAATAAATGCTAACTGAATAATATAATAAATAATAAAGGAATAATTTAATGACAAGATTAATGAAAATAAATTACATGATGATGGTCATAAAAATAAAAGAACAAAAAACCCAAATAAAGACTCCAATGACCCTGGTCTCGAACCCCATGTCGATCCTGTCTCTAAGCTCCAATCTATCTAGAAAGAAACAATCAACTAAAAGGTCATTTTCCCTTGTCCAAACCTATATCCATGTAAGCTACTCTAGTACAAAATGATAGCCCAAGTAAGATGTGAGTAAAACTCAACTGTTTAACACCATCATGTCTAAACAAACCATTTTGATAATAAGTTCATGGAATAATCTGATAAAATAAGGTAAAAATTAATTTAATAATAAATATAATACATCAATAAACCTAATTTGTCACCCTAATGGAATGCCTTTTATAATGTAGAACAACCATGCCAACAACAACCATGAAACCAAACAACCTTCTTTGGCACTATTCTAGAATGCCTCTGAGCATGTAGCACAACCATGAAAACCACAACCGTATACACAAGGTAAAACATATCAGTGGGCCAAATACAATAGAAAATAATATCAGTATGTGTGAGGGACTATCTCAATATATAATCATTGAAACATGTGTTTGGGCCTAGCTCGGTATATAAGCATCACAACTTGTATCATGGCCTAGTCTGGTATATAACCAATGAAACATGTGTGAGGGCCTAGCCTGGTATATAATAATTGAAACATGTGTCGAGGCCTAGCTCGGTATATAAGAATTGCAACATGTTCCAGGTCTTATCTCGATATATAAGCATCTAAACATGTGTTAGAAGTTCATATCACAATAGAAATAATATCAAAAAATAAAAACAAAAGACCAAAAGGTTAATTCTGCTAATTACCATTTTTCTTTTAATTTACCCATTTATTCAATAAATAAAATAATTCATTTTCCAAGGTGAATATATAATAAAAAATCACTTGAAACACATGTCATGGTAAAATCATATGTAATCCATTGCCAATTCATTATTTTCAAACAAAACCACAAGCCAGGTTACATATCAATAGACCCAAATGTATCTAAGGAATGATCCAATTACATGATTATAATTTCCAATTAATCCATTAATTAATGCACATAAGTGAAATTTTGTATATTTCAGTCACTTTATTAATTGAAATTAGAACATAGAGTTAAGTTTTAGACCCAAAAACTTTATGAGACGATCAACAAAATGCTTCTAAGGGAAAACACCAACAAGGATGAAAGTGCAGAAGATATCAAGAACCTAGATCAAACCAGGTGAAGGTCAAAACCCAAATTAATCCTACGGTAAAAATATTACACCAAAAAGATGGAGAATAGTGAAAGAGAGTGGAAAACCTAAGAGAAACACATCACCATGAATCATATGTGGAAACAGAACATTTGAAATGGAGGGAAGGGACCCCAAATCACCTGGATCACCTTAGGGTTTGAGAGGAGGAAGGGATTCACTGAAAAAATGAGGAGGATCAAATTCACGATAACCTTAAAACCATTGGTACTGGGGAATACATGATATGAAACCTTTTCACATCGTGTTTTTCTCAATTAATTAGGTATGCTAAAAAAATCCATCATCTTTGGTTAATATTTAACATTTCTCAAACATTACACCACCTGTAATGCAGATTCATGACATGTATTTCTTTCAAATCATGAAGCACTTCACGATATGAAAATATTCATGAGAAGTGTTTGGAAATGTTTACACATAATTTAATACATTTACACAGTGTGTAAATATTCTTTAGAAAATTTTTAACCCAGTTTCTACATAAGGATTTGAACCAACTCCAAATCCTTCCAAACCTTGGAATACTTTTGTATACCCTTTTAAAACATTCATAAACAGACTCCATTAATTCAAATAAACATGCTTCCTGGAACTTTAGGTAATTTTTTGCAATAAAGGCTCTCTTTCTCCAAACAATACTCAGCTACCAAGGTACAATAAAAAAACTCAAAGGTGGATGTACCTGGAAAAAGAAAGGATCTTACAACCTCCCTACGATATAACAGCTCATCCCCAAGATGATCCAAGAATCATTGTGAGGTCTCGACAAACAAATCCAGCCACTATTCTTACATATCAGACTCCTTTTCCAAGGTTTCCTCTTATACATTCCCATAAGTCCACTGCACTAGAACCAGAGATACTATCTTACCCTAGAGATACCTCTCACTATGGTCCAAAATTTGTATGAGACGGTCCTCAAAGGATGAATCATTACAAATCTCGATATTCTTTACATCCATTACATGATAATGGTCAAAATAATATTTAAAAAGATATGACACATGAAACATGTTGTTCATGACACTGTGTTGATGTGGAAGGGCTAATCGGTATGCCACTAGACCAACCATTTCCACTATCTCAAATGGCCTAAAAAACTAGGGCACTAGCTTTCCCTATTTCCTGATACAGTGTTTCCCCAACCTAGGTGAAACTCAAAGGAAAACATTATGACCCACATCAAAGTATAGAGGTCATATCCATTGGTAAACATATATTTTCATTCGGATCTCTGCGGTTAACAAACGCCTTTTGATCAATTGAACCTGCTCAGTCTTCTCCTACATGAGACTGGGTCCAACAAGTGCTAAATCTTCTACTTTTGACCAATAAAGAGGTCAACAACATGGTCTTCCATAAAAGGTCTCAAAAGGATCCATATGAATCAATTTATGGAAGCTATTATTATAGAAAAAATCCACGAGTTCCAAATGATGCTCCCTTAAACCACTAAAATCCAAAACATAGGCTCACAACATATCCTATAGAATCTAAATAGTCCTCTTAGATTGGCCTAAATTTGAGGATGGTAGGATGTAATAAAAAGAACCTATGATCCCAAATCCATTTAAATACCTTTCCAAAACCAAGAAATGAGATGAGGTTATCTGTTTGAAATGATACTCCTTGAAACACTATGAAACCGAAATATTTCATGCACATGAAGACTACCTAGATCATCAACAGCGAATCTATACATGATAGTTAAAAAGTGGGATACCTTCATTAGTCGATCCAAAATCACCTATACTGTATCATTCTTATGACTTATCCTAGGTAATCCTATCACGAAATCCATAGAAAAATCATCCTAAATCCTCTTAGGAATGAGAAGAGGATACAATATCCCAACATGCCTCTAATCTTCATACTTCACCTGTTGAAAAGTGAAACATCTCACTATGAAGCCTGATATCTAATTATTCATCCCTGGACACCAATATTGTATATGGTGATCATGATACACCTTTTTTAAACCTGTATATACCACCAATCTAGAAGCATGAAATTCTCTCATCAGCTCATCAAGAAAACCTGAAGGAACCCATACTCAGTTACAAAAGAGAATAACATCACTACCACTAAGAGACCACCATGATAGTGGAACCCCACCATATATGATTTCCCTTAGAGCTAAAACCTCCAGATTAGATAACTACTCTATCTTTATTTTGTAAAAAATCACAGGTATAATAGATGTTGAAGTCATAACTACTTGTCCCTGAGACTCCTGAACATCTAGATGTATGCCTGCAAAAGGTTTCATCATCTTCCACTCATCTCAAAACTCCCACACTACCTTTGTATGTGTCTTATGGATCAATTAATAGGAAATTATGTTTAACTTTCCCAGTGTATAAGAGAGTTTGAAGTTGAAAGATTGAAGATACTTAAACCACATCCTCTGCTAAAGGATCAGGTCACACTGAGAAAAGATATACATGAGTATCTTATGTTTTGGGTACACCACAAACCTATCACCCAAAATATAGTGTCTCTAGAATAATAGGTTGTGTAACAATACTTCTAACTCCATATTATTATTGGGGTAATTCCTCTCATGAGGTCTCAACTGTATGGATCCATATGCGACCACATGATCATCCTGCATTAGAAATTCTTTGAGACCAACTCCAGATGCATCAAAGTACATGGTATACTTCTTACCAAAATTAGGTAAGGTGAGGATCAGTGCTAATTTCTACTTGATCTTAAAAAATCTCTCATAAGAATCTAACCAAACAATATATACCCCTTTCTTGTTCATCTTGGACATCAGTGTTTCAAGATGAGATAATTCCTATATGAATTACTAGTAATAACTTTTTAATCCCAAAAAACTCTAAATATTGAATTTATTCTTAGGTCACTCCCAAGATACCATGGATGCAGCCTTCTTTGGGTCCACTGAAACTCCAACCTCTGAGATAACATGGCCCCAAAAGTGTACTCTATTAATCCAAAAACTGCATTTGGATAGCTTGGCATAAAGCTAATGCCATTTAAATGTACTCAAGATGATTTTAAGATGTTGGACATTATCATCTATATATTAGAAGTACGCTATGATGTCATCAATGAAAACCACCACAAACTAGTCCAGGAAATGATGAAATATACAATTCATCATGTCCATGAATACTACTAATGCATTTTTAAACCGAACAACAACACTATGAACTCGTATAATTCATTAACACTCCTAAAATAATTTCAGAGTATGTTTGATGGTATCACTCTCAACTAGTGGTACCCTGACCTCAAATCAATCTTGGAGAAAATCTTGGGACCTCTCGGTTGATCTAAGAGATCATTGATTCAATGAAGGGGATACCAGTTCTTAACTATCATGTGGTTTAGTCTTTGATAATCCACACATAAGCACAAATTCCCATCAGCCTTCTTGGTGAAAAGAACTAGAGAACCCCACAAAGATGTACTAGGACATATGAAACCCTTATCCTCCATACCTTCCAACTGAACTTTTAACTCATGAAGCTTTTTTGGACATATCCTATAAGGTGGGATAAAAATTGGCTTAGCTCCTAGAAACAAATCGATCATGAACTCAATATCTTGATCATGTGGTATGCTAGAGAACACTTTAGGAAATATATCTTTAAAAAAGTCCACCATTTGTGGAAAAGTCTCATGATACATCCCTCCACTATCTAGAACAAGGATTTCTATATGAGCCATGAGACAATCCAATCCACACTGAATTGGTCTTGCATCACCAACTTGAAGATCCCACTCACCTTGGAGAGTATAGATGCATCTATATAAAGATAGAAAGGTAAATCTCCTATGATAATAGTCAATATGATCCTGGTATAGAACTATCCAATCCATACCAATAATCAAATCGAATCCAATCATTTCCAACATAAAAAGTTCCCAAAGGAAATGATAGCCACCAATTTCATGATAACACACCCTGTAACACCTGATACCCTCTGACTGTACTCCCAATAGTGTATCAATAGTCATAAACCCATCTATGCTCTCCACATATACACCCAAACCATTTTCAAAAATAGAATATATAAAGGAATGAAATGTTCCTGTATCAAACAAAACACAATATAAGGTAGGTGATACAAGAATCATTCCTCTAATAGTAAAATGTTCTGCATCCAAACCAATCATAGAATATTGTATATCATGCAGTTGGATTTCCCCTCTACCCTGGTCTCTAGTTTGAATCCCATGTGCTTCTTCATATGAGTGGTACTTTCGCTCCTATACTGGGGTACCACATCCGATACCTTAGCCTGAACAACTAGTGGAACTTAAAATTTCTATCTATGGATGGGTAGTTGAACCCCTTCCAGACTCATGTGTCTATCCTGATCCCATGCCTCTACTCTACTACAAAAAATTCCCAAAAAACTTTTAAAGATGACCCAATCTTCTGTAATCACGAAACTCTAAAGTAGTGTGTAGATATTAAGGATTCTTATGACCAAACATGACACACTAAAAACACTAAAATTGAACATGGTCCTGAGATGTCTTCCCATTTCCATGACTACTCTTACCACTACTGCCTTTGTGAAAACTATCATAGTGGCACTTCTTTCTTCTCAAATAAGAGCTCCAAGATTACCCTATTAAAATATTATGATTTGTATGGTTCTATAAATTATGTATTTTTTTAATTATATGGAATTATTACAAGACCATGAAATCTGACAGCGCATGATTCTGAGGCCCGGAGTGCCTGGAATGATCCATTGAAGTTTTTGTTACGCTTAAATTAGCATGCATAAGCAGTTTTCCTGAAAAACTAGAATAACTCTTAAATGGTTGCTTGGATCAGAAATACGAGGGGACAGTTGCGTTCATAATGGAGGGTTTACCCTAGGCACAACTTAATTTTGGTCGGTGCATGCCTCCTGTGAGAAAACCCAAAAATCTCTTAATCGTAAATAAATTAATTAAATAAATTATTTTATTTTTCAAATGCTTATAACTCACAAATGGTAACTCGGATTGAAAATTCGACACAACCGATTAACTCATGAGGGTATGCTTTATTTATGCAGAAACTAACTTTGTTCGGCGGGGACCATGAGTGAATGTTAGATTTTGCCGTAAATAAAATAATTATGTGACAATTATTTTATTGTAAAATTCATAACTTTTAAATTAGTAACTCGGATTGGAAATCTGAGATACTGTTGGGTTATTTGGGGCGTTTTCACCTAGGTAGAGCCTAACCTCAACCAGCGCGGGTCGAGGGTGACTGATAAAAATTTTCCGAACTTTTTTTCAGGTACATTCAGTAAATGCGCAAGAAGCATTTTATAACTTTTGAACCGGTGCTCGGAATTGAAATCTGATGGCACTGTTGAACTCACAGTGCCAATATTCACTTAAGGAGACCATCACCTTGACTACAGTAGGTCTAGGGTTAAAATTGGTTTTTGAGAATTTCATGGGAGAGTTAAAAGAATAAAAAAAATAAAGAAAACTTTTATTTTATTATTAAAACCCCCCAATTTGTATGTGTAGTGGTGGGGACCACCCGACCCCCTTGAACTCCCTCTTTAATGTGAGTTAACTCTTGGTTTCTCCCCCAAATTAAATGTTCCAACTTTAGTTTAATTAATGTGCCGACAATTAATTGATTTAATAGACTTAACTCAATTAAAATTGGCTCCTCATCCTTTTAGGGGAGATCGTTGGCAAAGGATATTTGGGAGAGCCTTGGAAAACTGGGAATAACATCCTCTAAATGAATAACTTCTCCAACGGAGAAGAATTCTCTGAATCGAGGAATGTGGAACCAACTTCGGGAGCGTGGTGTAGGAGCGACGAATGCCGACGTCATCAACATCATATCCTTTCTCATGCCGACACCAACGAGTAATCGAGGTAGGGGTTCTAATTTGAAATATGATGGAATTTATTTGTTAATTCTTCATATTCTGGATTCGCAATGACGATGGCCAAACTAACATGGTCATCATCCCACACATATACCTTGCCCTTTTTTCTTTTGTTCTTTGCGGGTTCTTTATGCGTTCATCAACGCCAAATAATTAAGCACACTGGAAACACAATGTTGTGTTGAGCACAACATATAGACGTAGAGCCCTCAACCTGAGAATCGTGAATATGTGGTCGGCATATTTTTTGGGCTTAGAACGAAGATGCAGCGGCCCATGGAAGGGTCGACATGGTAGTGTGATTTCTGGCGTGTGTTCAGGGTGTGACTTCGGGCGAGGTAGAGGGTGTGACGTGCAACGAAGGACAGCTGGAGGGCAGCATCTAGGCAGTGACTCTAGGAAAAGGTGGTGGCATCGGTTCTGGACGTACAGAGTAACCCAACCATTTGAGAAAGGAGTTAATTGGAGCGTGATAAAATTGTGGAATAAGAGATGGTTGATTGGAGAGAGAAAATTAAGGAGATGAAATAATAAAAATAAAAAATCATGGAAGACTGGAGGAGGCGCCATGTGGAAGCCACATTCACCAAATGAATTCCCCATGCATGATTGAATTTGGAGTTAAGGAAATAAGTAATTAACAATAATAATAAAATATTATTATTATTATTATTACTTTTGATTATAAAACACTTTTTGATTGTAACATATCTATACGACCTCGGTTTTATGAACCATTAGTGGTAGTACGACCCTGACTTCAAGATGGAAATTATGAGTCTAATATTGGATGTCTTTTTCAGGTTGTTGGATTGGGTACCTGAAATGTTTAAATAATAATAATATATTATTAATATTAAATCTTCAACCCTCTATAACTTCTGTGTGCGACGTCTGATTGAATTACCATAAGTGGCGATGTGATCCTGACATTAAGACGGTCGATTTAAGTTTAATATTGAATATTAAATTCTGGTTCATGGCTTGAGTCCACAAAACACCCAATAATAATAACAATAATAATGTTGTGGGATCTTGTATTTGACTTATCTCCCTCATACGGTATCGAAATTAAGAACCATCTGCAGAACTGAAATCCTTGAGACGAGGCGGTCCTTTTTATATAATCCATGCGACTTTTGGAGAAAGTTAGAGATTGGCTGGGTTGGATCGTACTCGAATCCAACCAGGCCCTTGGCACTAAAACACTTGTAACTCACAGACCGGACGTCCGATTTATGCACCATCTATTTCGTTGAGACCCCTTTTACTTGGTGGTCCTTTGGGATACTTATTCGTGGGACTTTGTGGCAGTTGGAGTATCGAACTGTGGCTTGAGGAGAGGATCCTCTTGGAATCAAGCGATCTTAGTGAGGGAACCCTATAGCTGGATGTAACATGAGAAATGGATCCTTCGTGGGTTTTTTCTTGAGGATACCACATGGATCCACTCTAGGAATCCATGTGGGACTACTCTAGGATCTTATGTGGGTCTGATGTACTAGGATCCTATGTGGGTCTGATGATGTACTAGGATCATGTGTGGGTCTAACGACGTACTGATGATGTACTATGATCATGTGTGGGTCTGACGATGTACTGACAATGTACTAGGATCTTGTGTGGGTCTGACAACGTACTGACGATGTACTAGGATCCTCTGTGGGTCTGATGATGTACTGAAAATGTACTAAGATCCCTTGTGGGTCTGACGATGTACTGAGGACGTACTAGCATCCTGTGTGGGTCTGACGAAGTACTGACTACGTACTAGGATCATGTGTGGGTCTGACGACGTACTAACAAGGTGCTAGGATCCTGTGTGGGTCTGGCGATGTACTAGGATCCTATGTGGGTCTGACGAGGTACTAGGATTTTGTGTGGGTCTGATGATGTACTAAGATCCTCTATGGGTCTGATGATGATTTAGGATCCTTCATGGGTCTGCCTCTTAACAGATTAAGATGAATTAGTAGTTACATCTAATCATCTCTACTACTGTAACTAAGTTATACCTGGTGTGAGATGAGTCTTTATCTTTGTGGTAATCTTCTGTGTGGCGTACCTTTATGGTACTTAGCTTCGTGGTGATACCTTTGAGGTATTCTTCTATGTGGCGTACCTGTGTGGTACTTACCTTCGTATTGATACCTTTGTGGTATTATTCTGTGTGGCATACCTGAGTGGTACTTATCTTCATGGTGATACATCTGTGGTATTCTTCTGTGTGGTGTACCTGGGTGGTACTTTCCTTCATGTTAATCTTTCCTTTGTGGAATAGTTGTACTTTGGATAAGGAGTTGGGCCTTATGTTTCCTCATGAATGATATGGGTAATATTTGATAACTTAGGTATATGTATGGGCATATACCTAAGTAGGGTTTTCACTAGTTTACATGATTTGTGGTTTATACTTTGTGGATTTTGTGAGACCTTAAGGGTATCGGGGTCCCTACTAAGTATCGTAATACTCACCCTTGCATGGGCTATGCCCAAACCTTGTTGTGTTTTGTGCTGATGACAGACATCACTGACTGTGGATGAGGGTACCAGGACTGGAGGTAGCTCGGAGGTGGACCTTAGACGAGGCGTACTACAGAGGCGACCGTTTGGGAGCTGTACCTACCCTTCAGGTAGGATCTTGGCGGGTGTATACAGGAGCTATTCATTTTACTTATACTTTTCAGTTTTCTTGTAATTTCCACTTGGGCTTGTATTCTGGCCCCTTTTAACTTATTGTACATGCTTATTTTTCTATAAAGTTTACCAGTGTTTTTATCTTGCTGTGTTCTTGGTTGCGTGAGTTTATAGGTTATAAATTCAATGCCTTCTTGGTTTTAGGGAATATTCCTTTCGGTGCTAGTTTTCGGCCCCTGGCCTATGGAAGGTGGGCTTGGGGTAGTCACGACACAGGTCTCAGGGGATGGGTCATGACAAATTGGTATCAGAGGAGTCGGTTATACCATAGAACATAGGACTCTGATCTTTTTAACAACAATAGTGTTAAGTGTAGTGAGTGTGGTTATCAGTTTAGGGAATCCAATGTTGGTGCGGCAGCCGACATATCCATACACCAGGACCCTGACTTCTGATTTCTGAATCAATGCATGAAAACACTGATTGCATGTGTGTTTTGAAAAATTTTCTTGTGTTTTCTTGATTCATCTCACCAAGTATAACTAAATTACCATGGCGCACCTATTCCTTATCAGGATGTCGCTGCATAGAAAACCAGTTATGATTACCAAGAGAGTACACGATGAAGGCCCACCGAGCGAAGAGGCTCCGATGTAGGGACCTCTTACTATGTTGGCACCTTTAGGTGGTGTACCAATAGCACCAACACCTATTGGGAAGTAGATATCACTAGCCGCACTGGCGTACTATGCACACCGACTGAGCACATTGCACGAGTTTCAGTAGTAGAGGCCTCTGAGGTTTTGAGGTGAGACTGATTCCCTCGCAGCTGAGTGCTGGCTGGATGCGGTTGCTAGATTTTTCCGCCTAGTTGAGACACCAGTAGAGCAGATGGTAATCTTAGATACTAGTCTTTTCCAGTGAGTGACCATGAGGATTGTATGCTTGGTGATGAGGCTTTGGTACTTGGATTGTTTCCCAATATGGTACCTTCGGGTAGTGTGTTAGCTATATCACTGCTCGTTGGTCAGCAGTTAAAACTGACGGTACTAGTAGATGATACATATAGGCTCAGTGCCTTACACATGATTCAGTATCAGATACCCCTCAGGTTTCGAGGTGAGCTTGACTCACAGGAGGCTGAGGACTGGCTTGAGGAGGTGGCTGAGAGTTCTCTAGAGCTTCTACAGCTTGGAAGGACAACATTTCAGTACCTAAGTATTCATCGAGGAGTACCGATCATTTCTGGTACTCGATGAATATGATATGATCATTCCTTCAGGTCTCGGACATTCAAGCGTAGTGTGTCTAAGGACGTCCGAGCCAAAACTATTCCTCTTTTCATTCCTACTTATGTTGGCGTGCTAGATAGTACCTTTTTGGTTGAATGTTCTTTGGCTGAGTGGATACAACTAGTGAATGTTGGTGGTAGGAAAATAGGAAACTGGCGCAATTCTTAAAGACTTGGGTGTGTAAAAAAATTTCCGGAAGAAGAAGTGTTAGGGACAGATGAATTTTCAGGGCTACAGACGTGGAAGCAGAGCTAGGGGAGAAGCATGATGTGGTGTACATTTCAACATGATACAACCATCCTCCATTATAGTCCCCACTAGGCTCAGGGAGCTGGAGGATAGGGGAAGGAAGTAGCTGCATGCAGTCAAGGAGTTCAACCCAAGGGATCTAGGAATGATCCGAGGTATGGTCTGTGTCTACTACTAGTTTTTGTATCAATAGACATAGGTACCAATCATTCCTTCCTTCCACGAATATTTTCCAAGACCTAGAGTTTCCAGTTAAACCATTGACTTTACCCTCACATCTGGAGATACCTTTGGGAGGAGACTTGATAATCAAACTTACGCCAATGGTGTGATCTGACCCTTGAGGTGAGAGTTTTAGTTGGAACCTACTGGTGGAATCATCGAGGCCTTATGAAGTTAGTTTGGGTATGACTGGACATCCACAATTCATACTTGGATTGACTATATTACAAAAAAGGTTGTGGTTTATCTACAACGTTGGGATGAGGTTTTCCTTAGTCAGTGAAAAAGGAAACCCAGGTAGCACAGGTTAAACTCATGCATATGAGGGTGAAACCGATCACTCTTGAGTCAACTAGCCTTACCCTCGTGGCAGTAGGAGTTTTGAGTTTTCAAGTTCCCAATGGGAGTGGCTATAGTTCCTCTAGGACTATGAATTTGAGATAGTCTATACTCTTGGGAAGGGGAATGTGGTAGTAGATGCACTCAGCAAGAGGTCTGGTCTGCAGCTTCTGAGTGAGGCGATAGAGAATCTAGCCTCTTTACAGATATCCTACATTGATCAAGATAGAGCAGCTTATCTTCAGTCTCTGACAGTCACTCCCCTGCTTCTTTAGTGAGTTAGGGTGGTGTAGTGTGGGGACACTGACTATGAGACTTGATGTGTTTAGATATCCTAAGGGCAGCCACCTGATAGATTTTCTGAAGGTGGGGAGCATGTCATTCTCTTCAAAGGATGTACCATGGTACCAGTAGCACTACAAGAGGAGGTGTTGAGGGAGTCACATACGTCCCCTCTAACGATACATCCTAGTGTGGTGAAGATGTATTAGGATCTCTGACATCAGTATTGATAGCCTAGGATGAAGGAAGCAGTGGAAAAGTTTGTATCACGATGTCTCACTTGTTAGAAAGTGAAGACTGTACAAAGTTGGAAGAAGTCTTATGCTGACAAGATACGGAGACCTATGGAATTTGAGGATGGTGACCATGTCTTTCTACGGGTCTCACCTCGATGAGGTTTGCGGAGATTTGGCCGGCGTGGAAAGTTATCTCCAAGGTTCATCAGAAACTTTCAGGTTCTTGGTAGAGTTGGCGAGGTGGAATATCACCTATCCCTTCCACCACAGTTGGATAAGTTGTACGACGTATTCCATGTATCCCAGCTGAGGAGATACGTGCACGACCCATCTCATGTCATCGACCATGACGAGCTGGAAATCAAGGATGGGGTGACGTTTTAAGAGGTTCTAGTGGAGATTGAGGATCGATAGGAGTGAGTCCTTCATGGGTGATCGATATATTTGCTGTGCGTACGTTGGCAGCATGAGAACCTCTAGGAGAGAAAATGGGAGCTGGAGGCTCAGATTCATACTCAGTACCCCCACTTGTTTTCCTAGTTTTGGTAATGTGGATTTCAAGGAAGTAAATCCCTAATGTGGGGAGAATGTAATTTTACAGAAATTCCATATATATTTTTTAATTATATGGAATTATTACGAGAAATTGAAATCTAACGGCGCACTATTCCGAGGCCCGGAGTGCCCGGAATGATTCGTCGAAGTTTTTGTTACGCTCTAATTAGCGTGCATAAGCAGTTTTCCTAAAAAAGTGGAATAAATCTTAAACGGTTGCCTAGATCAGAAATATGAGGGCACCATTACATTCAGAATTGAGGTTTTACCCTTGGCGCAACTTAATTTTGGTCGGTGCGGGCCTCCTGTGAGAAAACCCAAAAATGGCATAATTGTAAATAAAATAATTAAATAAATTATTTTATTTTTCAAATGCTTATAACTCACAAACAGTAACTCAGATTGAAAATCTGAGACAACCGATGAACTCATGAGGGTGTTCTTTATTTAGTTAGATACTAACTTTGGGCGGTAGGGGTCACTAGTGATAGATAGTTTTTGGCTGTAAATAAAATAATTAGGTGACAATTATTTTATTGTAAAATCCATAACTTTTAAATCGTAACTCAGATTAGAAATCCGAGAGTACCATTGGGTTTGTTGGGGAATTTTTCACCTATAAATAGCCTAACCTCAACCGGCATGGGTCGAGGGTGACTGATAATAATTTTTCAATTTTTTTTTGGTACGTTCAGTAAATGCGCAAGCGACATTTTATAACTTTTGAACCATTGCTCGAAATTGAAATATGAGGGCATTGTTGAACTCACAACGTCAATATTCTCTTAAGGAGACCATCACATTGCCCACAGTAGGTTGAGGGTGAAAATTAGTTTTCATGAATTTCGTGGGAGAGTTAAAAGAATAAAAATAAAATAAAGAACAACTTTTATTTTCTTTTTAAAACCTCCCAATTTGTATGTTCAGTGGTGGGGACCACTCGAACCCCTTGAACTCCCTATTTAATGTGAGTTAACTCTTGGTTTCTCCCCCAAATTAATAGTTCCAACTTTATTTTAATTAATGTGCAGACAATTAATTGAGTTAATAGACTTAACTAAATTAAAATTGGCTCCTCATCCTTTTGGTGGAGATCGTTGGCAAAGGAGATTTGGGAGAGCCTTGGAGAACTGGGAATAACATCCTCCAAACAAAGAACCTCTCCAATGAAAAATAATTCTCCGAATCGAGGAACGTGGAACCAACTTTGAGAGCGTGGTGCAGGAGCGACGAACATCGATGTCATCAACATCATCTCCTTCCTCACGCCGACACCAACGAGAAATCGAGGTAGGGGTTCTAATTTGAAATATGATTGAATTTATTTGTGAATTATTCATATTATGGATTCGAAATGATAATGGAAAAACTAACATGGTCATCATCCCGTGCATACACCTTTCCCCTTTTTCTGTTGTTCTTTTCGCGTTCTCCGTGCATTCATCAATGCCAAATAATTAAGCACATTGGAAACACAATATTGTGTTGAGAACAACATATGGACGTAGAGCCCTCAACCTAAGGATTGCGAATATGTGGTCCACATATTTCTTAGAATGAAGATGTGGAGTCCCACGGAAGGGGTGACATGGTGGTGTGATTTCCAGCATGTGTTCAGGGTGCGGATCCGGGTGAGGTAGGTGGTGCGATGTGTGGCGGAGGACAACCGGAAGGCAATGTCTAGGTGGTGCAGCTAGCCAGAGGTGGTGGTGTTAGTTATGGACGTGTGGAGGAACCCAACCGTTTGGGAAAGGAGTTAATTGTAGGGTGAGAAAACCATGTAATAAGAAAGGGTTGATTAGAGAGAAAAAATTAAGGAGATGAAATAATAATAAAAATCAAAAATCATGGAAGAGTGGAGGAGGTGCCATCTGGAAGCCGTGTTCACCAAATGAATGCCCCATGCGTGATTGAATTTGGAGTTAAGGAAATAAGTAATTAACAATAATAATATTTTATTATTATTATTACTTTTGTTGATAAAACACTTTTTTGACTGTAACTTATCCGTGCGACCTCAGTTTTATGAATAATTAGTGGAAGTATGACCCTGACTTCGAGACAGAAATTATGAGTCCAATATTGGATGTATTTTTTAGGTTTTTGGATCAAGTACCTGAAACGATTAAATAATAATAATATATTATTATTATTAAATGTTTGACCCTCTACAACTCCTGCGTGCGATGTTCGATTGATGTACCATGTGTGGAGATGTGATCCTGACATTAATATGGTCAATTTAAGTCTAATGTTGAATATTAAATTCTGGTTCATGGGTCAGGTCCACAAAACACCCTATAATAATAATAATAATTTTATTGTGGGATCTTGTATTTGACTTATCTCCCTCATACGGTATAGAAATGACGAACCATCTACGGCACTAAAATCCTTGAGATGAGGTGGTAATTTTGAGATACTCCATATGACTTTTGGAGAAAGTTGGAGTTTTTCCAGGTTGGATCGTACTCGAATCCAATTGGGCCCTTGGCACTAAAACACTTATAACTCACAGACTGGGCATCTGATTGATGCACCGTCTATTGCGTTGAGACCCCTTTTACATGGAAGTACTTTGGGATACTTATTAGTCGGACTTTGTGGAAGTTTGGGTATCAACATGTGGCTTGAGGAGTGGATCCTCCTAGAATCAAGTGATCTTAGTGCGGGAACCCTATAACTAGTTGTAACATGAGAAATGGATCCTTTGTGGGTCTGTGCTCGAGGATCCCACATGGATATGCTCTAGGAATCCATGTGAGACTGCTCTAGGATCCTGTCTGGGTATTCTATACTAGGATCCTGTGTGGGTTTGATGATGTACTAGAATCATGTGTGGGTCTGACGACGTACTGATGATGTACTAGGATCTTGTGTGAGTCTAACGACGTAATGTCGATGTACTAGGATCCTGTGTGGGTCTGATGACATACTAAATATGTACTAGGATCTTTTGTGGGTATGAAGATGTACTGACAATGTACTAGGATCATGTGTGGTTCTGAAGACGTACTGACGATGTACTAGGATCCTGTGTGGGTATGACGACGTACTGATGAGGTACTAGGATCCTGTGTGTGTCTGACGACATACTGATGAGGTACTAGGATCCTGTGTGGGTATGACGATGTACTAGGATCCTGTGTGGGTCTGATGAAGTACTAGGATCTTATGTGGGTCTGACGATGTACTACGATCCTCTGTGGGTCTAATGATGATTTAGGATCCTTCGTGGGTCTTCCTCTTAACAAAGTAAGATGAATTAGTAGTTACATCTTATCATCTCTACTACTGTACCTATGTTATACCTAGTGTGAGCTGAGTCTTTATCTTTGTGGTAATATTCTGTGTGGTGTACCTTTGTGGTACTTACCTTCATGGTGATACCTTTGAGTTATTCTTCTATGTGGAATACCTGTGTGGTACTTACCTTCGTGGTGATACCTTTGTGATATTCTTTTGTGTGGCATACCTGAGTGGTACTTACCTTCATGGTGATACATTTGTGGTATTATTCTGTGTGGCGTACCTAGGTGATACTTACCTTTTTGGTAATCTATCCTTCGTGGAAAAGTTATACTTTGGATAAGGAGGTGGGCCTTGTATTTCCTCATGAATGAGATGAGTAATATTTTATTTCACTGGTTTACATGCTTTGTGGTTTATCCTTTGTGGATTTTGTGAGACCTTGAGGGTCTCGGGGTCCCTACTGAGTATCGTTATACTCACCCCTACATGGGATATGCCCACACCTTATTGTGTTTGGTGCAGATGACGGACAGCGCTGACTGAGGACAATGGTACCAGGACTAGAGGTAGCTCGGAGGTGGACCTTAAACGAGGCGTACTACAGAGACGACCGTTCGAGAGCTGTACCTACCCATCAGGTAGGATCCTTGGAGGGTGTACACAAGAGTTTTTCAGTTTACTTATACCTTCCTGTTTTCTTATACTTTCCAGTTGGACTTGTATTCTGGACTCTTTTACCTACTGTACACACTTCTTTTACTATAAAATTTACTGATGTTCGTATCTTGATGTGTACTTGGTTGCGTGAGCTTACAGGTTATGAAGGCAATGCCTTATCTCTTTTGGGGAATACGCCTTTCGGTGCTAGTCTCCAGCCCCTGGCATATGGATGGTGGGCTTGGGGTATTCACGGCACAAGCCCCGAGGGATGGGTCGTGACATGGTTACTAATCAGTTCCTTTCTCAGAATACCTTCTGTGATGAGTGCCTAATTCATCATGTCCTCAAAATTGGTCAAATGAAAAATGTTCACCTATGAACAAATCTCATTGTGAAGATCATCTTAAAAAAACCTCACCACAGTTACCTCCTTAGATATTAGAGATGGTGCAAAGCACTACAGGTCAGTGAAACATCTAGCATAGTCCAACACTGACATTCCCTCCCATGTCTGATGCATGAACTCGCAATCCTTCTCATCCCTCAATGTCTTAAGATAGAAATGACTCCTGAAATTCATCTGAAATTCCTTCCAATATAACTCCTCTTGCTTCCCATTTTTCTCCAGAATGTCTTACCAATGCATGTTTAGTCCAAGAAGTATGTATGAAACAAGCTTCACCCTCATATTTTTGGGTGTCTCAAGGTGCTTAAAGATTTTCTAGATTGACTCAATCTAGAACTCAGCTTCCTGGGGACCTCCATGTCCAGTGAATGTAGGTAGATGTTGTATTTGAAACTCTCTTGTTAGATCATACATCAAAGGTACATCATGAACAATCTCCCTTTCCATGGATTTTATGACCCTCAAAAATATATAATGAAGATGAACATCTATACGACTGTCAGTATCTACAAGAAGCTTCGACTCAGTAGTGTTACGAGTATGCAGGTTTCCACTCTCCCGGAACTCAATTCAAAGATAATGAGGAGGTATTTTCTCTACAAGATAAAAAACTCCTTAGAACAGTGGGTAACAATAAGACCAACCTCAATAGGTGAAAACAACAAAGAAACACTACTCTTGGTCTCTTTAAACATGGCATACAATTATTTTCGTATGACATCTCAGTCCATTTATTTCATTTATTAGATATAATAGGTGTCTCGTTTTGTAGTTCATATAGGAAAAATATTAAATGCACTAAATATGTTTCTATCATGAATAATTCATGTCAGTATATATCCCTATGTTCCTATCATGATGCATGAATACTCATATCATTCCATACTAGGCCATGAGTATAAATCTCAATAAATAATAATATGACCTAACATGTGAATCGCCCAAGGTGAAATAACATCAAACTGTAACAATCTAACATCATGAACAAAAATACTATCCCTAGGCACTTGTATTTCCCCCATACATGGGTTAGCTACTCCCATGAACAATCTCTTTACCAAGTTCCAACACATCCTAGTATACTTTATACCTTTCTCAAATAGTAAAGGAAAAGAAAAGAAAACCCGACCCTCTGATACTACTTTATAACATCCCCCATCCTGGAACTCCCTCATGTGGCCAAATTGGATTGGTTATGTGACCTCAAGTGCACCTCCCCACACACGAGGTTGTTGACTAGCAGTGGCAGTGTGATGAATATAGTGGGGAGACTATACCCCCTCATTTAGAGTCATAATATAGTAGAAAATACATAAGTATTAGAGTGTGGAAATACAGGAAATCATTCAACACAGTGGATAGACCTAACAATAAACATCAACTAAATACTCCAATAAATAACCATGAAATAATGTAACGACAATATGAATGAAACTAAATAAAATTTTAAAGGTCATAAAAATAAAATAATAGCAGACTCAAACCAATAATCCAGAAATCCTGATCCCAAACCCCATGCTAGTCTTGTCTCCAAGCTCCAACCCATCCACCACGCAACAATAAACTACAAGGTCCTTTTCACTTGTACAAAATTGAATCCATGTAATCTGTATGGGTACCAAACAATGGCCCAAGTAGGGTGTGATTAAAACTCATTAGTTTGATACTACCATGTCTATAAAAACTAGTCTGATAATAAGTGAATGCAATAATGTGATAAACAGGTGTATAAATTAATTTAAAAATTAATAGAATACATTAATCATCCTACTTAAACACTCTTTTGGAATGTCTCTGATAATGTAGCACAACCATTCCAACCATAACCATGAAACCAAATAACCCACTTCAACACCATGATAGACTGTCTATGAGCATGTAGCACAACTATGCCAACCAAAACTGTATACACATAGTATAACATATCATTGGGCAAAACATTCTAGATAAGAATCTCAAAATGTGTTAGGGACTAGCCCGATATATAAGCATTTCAGCATGTGTTAGGGAATAGACCGGTATATAAGCATCGCAACATGTGTTAGGGCCTAGCCCGATATATAAGCATTGCAACATGTATCAGGGCCTAGCCAGGTATATAAGAATTATAGCATGTGTTTGGTCCTAAACAAGTATATAATCATTGAAACATGTTCCATGGCCTAGCCAGGTATATAATCATCACATCATGTGTCAAAAGTGCATATCACAACATCAAGTGTATCACAAAATAACAACATAATATCAAATGGTTAATTATGCTAACTATAATTTGTCTTTTAATTTAACCATTTATTCAATTAATAAAATAATCCATTTTCAAGGTGAATCTATAATAAGCAATCACCTAAAAAACATGTCATGCTAAAATCATATGTATGTCATTTCCAATTCATTATTTTCAAAGGAAACCACAAGCTTATTCGTATCTCAATAAAACTAAAGGGATCTATAGAGTGATCCAATTACATGAATATAATTTCTAATTAATCAATTAATTAATGTGCACATTGTGTCAGTGCAATTGCATATATTTCACACACATTAGTAATTGAAATTAGACCATAGGGTTAGGTTTTAGACCCCCTACATTTATCAGATGATCAAAACAATGCTTCCAATGGAAAATTCCAACAAGGAAGAAGGTGAAGAAGATCTCAAGAAGAACCAAGATCAACCCAGGTTAAGGTAAGAACTCAAATTGAACCTACTGTCAAAAAATTACACCGAAAAGATATATAAAAATGGAAGAGAGGGGAAAACCTAAGTAGAACAACTCACCAAGGATCAAATGCAGAAATGGAATGTCCGGAATGTGGGGAAGGGACACAAAATATCCTAGGGCACCTTAGGCTTTGAGATAAGGAAGATATGCGATGAAATAATGAGGTGGATAAAACACACACAAAAAATTAAAACCAATGGGCTCATGGAATACATGGCGTGTAACCCTTTCACATCATGTATTTCTCAATTAATGAGGTAAACTAAAGAACCCATCTCCTCAGGTTAATATTTAACATGCCTGAACATTACATGGAGTGTAATTAAAATTCAAAGTGTGTATTATTTTCACTACATGAACCACTTCACAGCTTGTAACTATTCATGGATATTTTTTGGAAATTTTTACACCTCATGTAATACATTTACACAGTGTGTAAATGTTATGCAGATAATTTTTAACCTAGTTTCTATATAAGGATCTGAATCACCTCCAATTCCTTCCAAACCATGTAAAATCCTCATAAACTCATTTAACACGTTTATAAATGGACTCCATTAATTCAAATAAATATATATCCCTGAAATTTAGGCCATTTTCCCTAATAAAGGATCTCCTTCTCTAAACAAGACTCAACCACCATGGTCCAACAAAAAACTTGAAGAGTGATATACCTGAAAAAATAATGGATATTATAAATATGGTTGATTTTCCTTAAAAATATTCTTTTGGTGTCTTAATTAATTGATATAGTGACCCATTATTCTCATATATGGATATTATATCTTTTTAGATGAATATTCATTATATTACACAAACATACACATGAGGACCATAAAAGTTTAGTGCCTTTGGAAACATAGAATACAATTTTCATAAATCATGAAAGATCTTAAATGTATCCCATAAATATGTTCCTCTTTAGTACTACTACTTAAAAAACTTTATTTATAACCTGGGAAAAGGAAACATAAGAATGGGTGAGCTCAGATGCTGAGTAAAGGGAAAAAAGGGAGATACATAAGTATAACATGAGAATGCGGGTATGTGATCATGATCATAACCTATGAAAACCCTACCTAGAATATCAAAGATCAAAAATATTAAGTCACAACATAGATATTGGAAGTTCAAAAGACAAGAATCATAATGAAATAAAACTACATGAGACATGAGAGCATAATATTGGAATAAAACATAGATATGTGGCATAAACATCATCTAATAAAATTTTAAACATGTATAAATAGAGAAATGTTCACTCATTAAGTTAAGGACAATAAATTAGGCCCTTGGATAAACTTATGGACATGAAACCAGGTCCACACACAACATTGTGGACATGAAAGATAGGTCCACACATAACACTGTGACCATGTAATCAGGTTCATGTATAACATTGGGAACATGTAATTAGGTTAACACATAACATTGTGAACATGTAATCAGGTTTACACATAACATATTTACTCATGAGTTGTCCATCATTACCCAATGCATTAGTGGGAGATATAGGCCATTCCCATCACATAATGAAAATCATACATATGTGTGCCAAAAATTCAAAAAACTTTCATCATATTTTAGCCCCTCAAATGAAATGGGCTTCATAAACATTTCATCATATCATAAAATATGAGAAAAGATATATGTTTTATAATCATTTTATAATATCATCAAATAATAACCTATGTAAAAATAAGAAGGTTTCATAAGAATTCTATCATGGTATAACTCATGGAAGAGAGACAAGTTTCACAAAAATTTGGCATAATAAACTGTTTAGAGAAAGAATAATAATGGTATACTTAGTTAATATCCCCAGTAAATCATAGGTAATATCAATGAATGTCATCTCAGATGGAAATTAATTTTGAAATATTACTCCTGACATTTCTTGAGTAAAATAAATTTTTTTTAAAATCAATTTTTAAAACTTAAAACATTTTCAAAATAATTTTATTTAAAAATAACCCTGTAAACTTATAAAGGAAGCTTTAAAAATCATTTAAATAATTTCTTGAGGAAAATATCCTTTCTGATTTGATTTTTTTTAAACATAAAAAATTTTGAAAATATTTCTCTTTGAAAATAATGTTAACAAATTATAAAGGAATATTCAATGAAAATAATGGTCATGATGACAGGAAATGTTTTTCATGCCATACACATTACAACAAAGATTGCTTTCATATTTTTGGTAAAATCAAAATGTGGATTTTAGAAAATTATATGAATATTCCATTTAGTTTTTTTAAAGTAAAAAATGTGTAAAAATTTATTTAATGAATCATTTGGAGAATAATAAAATATTTTTTAACACATTTATAGAAAATATGGTTTTGGAAGAAAACAGATTTCCGACTGAAGAGAGAAATAATGTCAGATTTTGTTGAAACAAATTTATCAACTATTTCAAGTACCAAAGATGGTAAAAATGGTAATATTACATTAAAATACCATGAATAACTAGAGTATAAGAAAATCCATGAGTTTCTTGAGATATGGATCAAAATATTTCATACTAGGCCACAAGTATAAATATCAATAAATAACAATATCACATAACACATGAATCACCCAAGGTAAAATAACATCAAACCTTAACAATCTAATATCATGGAAAACAATCCTATACCTGGGAACTTGGATTTCCCCCATACATAGGATATCTACTCCCATAAACAAGCTCCTTATGATGTTCCAATACATCCTATTATCCTTTCTACATTTCCCAAATAGTAAAGGAACAGAAAAGAAAACCAAACCCTCTTATACTACTTTTAACATTCCCTTGCCTGGAACTCTCTCATGTGGCCAAATCAGGTTGGTTATGTGACCTCAAGTGCACCTCCCCACACACCAGATGTTATCAAATAGCAGTGGTGGTGTGGTGAATATAGCGGGGATACTATGCCCCCTTTTTTAAAGTCATAATATAGTAGAAAATACATAAGTATCAGAGTATGGAAATAAAAGAAACCATACAACACAGTGGACAAACTGAACAATAAATATCAACTAAATAATCCAATAAATAACAAAAAAATAATGTAATTACAAGATGAATGAAACTAAATAAAATTTTTAAGGTCATATAAATAAAATAATATCATTCACAAACTGGTACGTTAAATACACTCATCAATGAATTTTACCTCCTCTTCAGGTATCCTCCTCATGTTTGCATTAAAAGCCTTATTTGGTTAGATTTATGTCCAAAATAAGAATTCTAGGATGATATGAGAGATTTTTTAATTTATTTATTTATATATTGGTTGAAAAAAAGGGTTTTATGTTTTTAATATTATAGGATAAGGGGTGGCCTTTTATATGTGAGGTGAGTGGCACACTTGTAATTTTTTTGAAAGAGATAATTCAAACCATGTTTTTTTCACGTCACAAGGCTCCAATAATAGAAAAATATTGATAATAGAAGGGATAATTTCTAAATATGTCTAGTAAATGGGAATTGGACAAGTTTTGGGTCATTTTTTATCCTTATATTTTTAGTTTAACACCTGGTAAATCCATTTTTACATTAAACGTGAAAATTAATTTTTACTGTTTTCACTATTCATTTTGGTCAAAAAAATAAGTTGATATTATTAGAAATTATAAATTATGATGATTAAAAATATATAATCCATTTTTTCAAATTTAAATCACTTAATAGACAAAATTTAATTCAAAATTAATCCTGCAGATGTGATGAGTAAGTGTGTTTTTAAAGAGAACATGTTCAAAAGTTTACAAATTTTTTATATCAAAATTAAAAAAGAAAATTATTCCAATGATATAAATTAGATTAATTTATAATTTTTTTATTTTACTTTAAAAATAATTAAAAATTTATTTATATATTATTAATTATTTAAACAAAAAATCAATTTTCAATTAAAATTCACTATTTTTCACAATTCATAAAAATTTAATATTTTTAGAAAAATACAAAAAATTCACACTAAGATAATTTTGACTTTATTATTTAAAATATTATATTTATTTTATTAAATTAATTTTCTAAAATCAGTAAAAATTAATTTTAAAATAAGTGTACAAGAGGAAAAAAACTGCTTTTTAGAATAATACGGCTTTAAGTGTAAAATTGGATGTATTCTTATCTTCTATCTAGAAAAAATATAATATAAATTTTAATAATTTTATTGAATATATAATACATAAATTTCACTAAAATAATTTACCAAAATTTTCTTATTTAATTTATTGAAGTAAAATGTGTTTCCTTTCCTAAAAATAGTTTTTTTAAAAATATTTCATTTATTTTCAAATAGTTTTTATTTTAATTTGTTAATTAATTGGTCACTATAGAATTAATTTTAAATACACGTGTAAACCATATATTTTCATAATTTACTTAATCATATTCATACCCACCATTTCAATGGCTAGGTGATAACTATCATATTAAATAATAATATTTTAATAATCTAACATGTTTCATTTAAAATCAGTGTTTTGTTTAACGCAAGCTAAGATCGGTGTTTCATGAAACATAATCTAATACAATATAAGCTTTGTGTTACATGAAAAACAAGATAAACTCTATATTTTTTGTAACACAAAATATTGAAAATATGAAATTCATTTGGAAAAAAATCTCACAGAATCTTGAGGTGTTACATTTAAAGTGAGGAAAATGAAAGGAAAACATATAATATTACAAAATAATCATATGAGAAGAAAATAAAAAGGATTTTTTATATAAATATTATATAATTTCCTCAATGTAAATTTCAAGAATAAATATTCTCGATTGAAATAGGATTGAAACAGAAACCCCTTACCGCTTTGGTAACATTTGACTCATAAGACCCAGGAAAGAAAGAATAATAAGTGGATATATATCCCATAATTATCATGAAAAAAATTATAAAATACATTCATGGTAATTATATAAACCAAATAAAATAAATAATTAGTGAATATGAAATGTGTCTCACAGAAGTAAAAGTGAGATGAAAATCCTTTACCTTGAGTTTAGACTTGCTATGTATATCGTTTAACACTTATATAATAAACATATATAAATTATTTTTTTTCTTAAGAACCATTTATAGTATTAATACCTTAACTTTTAATCATTTATTTCATTTATTTTAAATGACATAATTCTATTCTTAATCAGTTAAGTCTACATTGGGTGTTTTGAGGACGTTTGGTTCATAATTTTAAAATAGCTATGGTATGTTGACCGTGGTAAAAGGTTTTAGTATTCAATCATCTCTAGAATTATAATAATAAAATAATTATGATTTTTTTATTTATCAATTATAATTTTAATACCAATCATGAAATATGGTTATGAAAATTGAACTACATTACAATCATGCAGATGGTAGGTCGTACGTACACATGAGTAACGTTTCTATTTTTCAATGATCATTATAAAATGAAGGTATGTAAAATTTTATCCCTAAATAATGATAATTATATCATAAATATAATATTATTTATTTAAATACACTTAAATATATCATCAATGTTTTGTGTTAATGAAAAACTAATCACATCACTCCGTGGAGGTGGTAGTCCGCACGTACGCACAAACGATGATATAATTTTTCAATGAATGGAAAGGTGAGAAAATATATGATATATTACTTTTAAAAATGATAAATTTGTCATGAATAACACACACACACATACATATATATATATATATATATATTAAATCCACCATCATAAATAGTTATGAGAGGCAGTGATGGAAAACAAATTACATCGATTCGCAAGATGGTAGTCTGTCATACCCACGAATGATGGTTTCATTTCCTATTTTATAGAAGAGGAGATGGATATAGGTTATTACAATAATATAATAAAATATAATTATATAGGAGATACTAATGTTATTATATCATCATGGTTGAGTGATATTTTAATGAGGTTGAAGAAAAAATAAAACTACAACATTCGGTTAAAGACTATACCTCTTCTTCAGATAACTTCCTTTTATTTACACCTTAAACCCTCTAAGGTTTGTATTATACCAAAAATAAATCCTATATAATGTGGGGTGGTAATTTTGGAAGAAATATGGTTAGTTATTGGCCAAATTAAAAGGATTTTTAATTTTTTATAAAAGAGGAGAGTGAACACCCTTTTATAAGAGAGGGGAGGGGCATTCTTGGAATTTCTCAAGGTATTAAATTAATATAAATTAATTTTCATATTAAAAAGGATAAAAACAAATAAATTTTAATATAGGGTGATTATTAGTCGAAATACTATCATAAAATAAAATTTTGAAAATTCTAGATTATATTTTTATCATTATCTCTTTGTTTTAAATCACTTTTACCCTTTTTGACAATTTCCATGATAACAAAGCTTTTACTCTTAAGGGATCAATATAGTTACTATAAAAGGAAAAATGGCCCATAAATGGTCCATATTTGATATGTAAAACCATATCCAATTCACTTCGCTGAATATATTTTTTTATTTATTTTTAAATCATTTAATAAAATATTATTTTTTATAAAATATCATTAATGTCAATCTTGGAACTATTCATTAAATTTTACTTTAAAAACATGGAGAAAAAGATGGAATTAGAATATAATACTTTAAATTTTTTTCAAATAAGTTACTTTTATCTAATTTATTTATAACATAATAATTATTTCAATTTATATTACTATTAATATTTTTAAAATCATTTATTTTATTTTTTAATTTATTGAACAAATACCGTGTCCATGTTGAATAAGCATTTATGGTAATTATTTATTCAATAAAAATTAAAAATAATTTACCATGATAAAAAAATAATTTATACTTAAAATGAATATTTATTACTAAACATACCTTCTTATTATTTATATGTCAAATATTTAAAGATAATAAAACAAAGCCAATGACATTTTTGGCTTTTCTTTACATAAAATATTATAAAGGTAAAAATCTTGGAAAAATAGAAAAGGTTATATATTTGAGATTTTAATTGCTATGGATGAAATATAACCATCCAATAAAATTAATATAAGTGTTAGAGTTATTTTTTAGTCTTTATCCCATTATTTTTACCCTTAATTAACTCCTTTTACCTCTACCATGGTGACAATTATTTACTGTAGTTACTATTAATATTGACAAAAAATAAAATGGGACTATTTAATAAATCTAGACCTAAAAATTAAAAATATTTAATTAATTTTTTAGTAATAAATTCAAATAATTTCTAGAATTTAATTTAAAATTAAACTCATAAAACGTGCTGAAAAACAATTTTTCTTTCAAGAAAAATGACTTTTTAAGTATAAAAATGTTTTTATACAGAATTCAAGTAAGAAATTTATTCCAAGGGCTATAATTGGAATATTTTTAACCGATAGGTACTAATTGAAATTTAAAAATAATATAAAATAGAACTTTAATTTGTAATTACTTTAAAATAAAATACATTTTTTAATAAAAATAGTTATTTTTCACTATTCATTAAAAAAAATCAATCTTCTTAGAAAAATTTCAAAAAACCACTCTAAGCTAATTTTTACAAACTGATTTTAAAAATTATATATATATATATATATATATATATATATCAAATTAAAATTCTAAAATTTCTAAAAATTAATTCCTCACAAAACGTAATAAAAACCATTTTTTGAAGAAAACATATTTTTTGAAGAATAAAATGATATTACTAAAAATTGAGTGGTTATTTACTAGGAATTTATCAATAAATTTTTATTCAGTATGATGTTTTTATAAATATATTAGGTGCTTTTGGGTATAATTATATTCAAATACACACAAACACCACAGGTTTTGGGCGGTGCTCGTCCAATGGGAGAGCGGTGCTAGATTGGACCCATCGGTCGGTGAGGCTTGTGTGACTCTTCGGATCGACGTCTGTTTGACCCTCTTCAGACCATACCTCTTCTATCACCAAGTATGATATTGTAGTTTGGAGAGGCACGAGTTGAGTTATGGAAGGTGCAAGGCATGAATGCTTTTTATTATTATAATAATGAACGAGAAACAGCAAGAAACGTAAATAGCCCAGTCACTCAGGGGGTCCTAAAGTAATGTAACCCTAAGGCATCCTTCAACACAAAGGGCCTACACTCAAACGGTAGAGATCCCAAGCTTCTATACATGATGACCTCGTTCGCAGGACTTCCGATCTTCAAAATCACATCTGCAACAAAATTACTTTTCCTCCACCAATGTTGCATGAGTTGTCCTTGATTGGTCTCCAAGGCACATTGTCTGATGATATAAGCAAGATCCCAAGGCACACTTGACCTTCCTCAGACATGATTAACCAAGACATATGAATCTGACTCCACCTCTGACACATGAAATCCATTTCTCCTGCAAACTGTCAGTCCCATAAGAAGGGCACGGGCCTCCGCCCCCAGCGAGTTACCCATTCTGAAGGTAACAATGAAGGCCATAAAAACTGAGCCTTCTGAGTCACGAAGAACCCCACCACATCTCATCATTACATGCATGAATGAGCCATCCATGTTAAGCTTGAGCCCACTAAAAGAAGATTTCCATCTAATCCACCGCCCTTCAGAACAGTTCGAGCTGCTAGGTCTATGCAAGAAGTTGGATGCCACAGCTGAGTGTTGATCCAGTCTTGCCAGTGAGACTAACTCATGGACCAACGATCTTGTTCCTAACTGAATCAGGTTAATTGAACTCCGGGAACCCAGGAGTTCTTTGTTCAGGGCCTCCCAAATGACCCAGTAGGTTGCAGCGAGGATACAAACTCACACCTTTTTATCTGATTGGATGATCGTTCCTCTAAGAAACCACGAGGACATGAGCTCCTAGAAGCAGAAATGATCAAAACTGGTGCAAACTGATGGGGTGAACATGCTCTAGATATCTACTTCCCAATCTCTCTGAAGAAGAGACTGTTGGATGATTCTCTTTTGGGAGTATTGCAACAATAGGAGCGGGATGCCAAATGGATTCCCCTGCTTTGTATATTTTCATCTGTTGGAAGGGCACGATTCTTGACATGCCAGACCAGGAAGTTCATCTTGGTTGGAATCTCCTTGCACCATGTGTTCTCCAACCCATTCCCAGGATGGGGTTCCATGCTTCTCCATTCTCTGTAGTCCCGAGTGGTAAACCCGCCCAAGCATGAGCCCGTGAAGCAGCATCGATCTTCTTCTCCATTAATACATATACTGTCAAAGACCGTCTTCTGTTCTTGGATGAGAACCGTGCTGATGAACTCAGGATGCTTTGAAGCTTCCCTGAATGTGATGTACGTCGTAGGACATCCAGGAAAATACAACCGCTCCCCTCCCCAATTGTCCTTCCAGAAACTGATGGACCCAGCCGATGGAATCGATTGTCAGGGTGAACAACAACAGAGGATCAATGGCTGGAGGTGGGGTTCCTTACCTAGAAAGTATTTTGGCCCCATGGTTTTTGTTATATTTTTCTTTCATAGGGATTACGGATCATTTGGGCATACAAGTCTTATTACTTTGGGAATTTCTGCCTCTGGCCCTTTAGGATTTGTTTTGTTTGTTCTTGGGATTTAAAGTTGTGTTGATATTAGGCCATTTTCCATGTAATAGGTTCTATCTCAGTATAAAATAGGTTTCTTTTTTATTTTCTTAATAGAGGGGCTTGATCCCAACCTATTTAAAAAAACAAAAAAGTGTTATTAATTAATTTTTAATTAAATAACAATTATTTTATATAAATGGAAACCATATAATTATAAATAATTATTAGTAATTATATAATAATAATTATTATTTAATTAGTAGCTAAATAATTAATTAATAAGTAATAATTATATAATAATTATTATTACTAATTATTAGTATTTCATATTTATTAGAAATTAATATTATTTAATACTAAATAATATTATTTAATCACTAATTAATCATAAATTAGTAATTATTAATATGTAATATAAATTATTAATAATTAAGTATTTTTTATTTATTATTAATATTATTTATATGTAATTAAATATTATTTAATTACTTATTAATTATACCCAATTAATTAAAAAAATTAATTGGTACTTAATAATTAATTAATTTTTCATTTATTAATATTATTAATTAGTAATTAATATTTATTAGAAAATAACATTATTAATTAGTAATTATTATTATCTAATTACTAATTAATTCATAATTAATAATTCTTAATATCTCATAGTAATAAATCATTATGGGTTGGAAAAAAATTCTCTCCATCTTTGTTCACTTGTATGTTGCACCTTACTTTGCATCTTCTAATGAAAGTTCTTCTTAATGGTATTGTTAGTTATCATTGGATATATCTTGTTGGATGAAATATATATACACTAAGCTACACATGAGGAATAAGAACTATCAAAAGGTTTCACTTGTAAAAAGTTATTTAACCAAAGAATGAATGGATTTTTTTATGTATCTAAGTATTGTTACTACAAGGTTTAATTGATATATGAGAACCTAAGATGTGCAATATGAGCTAGTTGAGCCAACTTTTCCATCAATTCCACAACCTGGGGGAATTTTTGGTTCATATCAATTATTTAGATTGATTCTTGAAGAGCGAGATATGGCACATCACAAGTATTTGTTCAATTTTGAAGCTGTAGAAGAATACATCAAGTAAGTTGTTATCATAGTCACTTTTCATTTATTACATAATATGAAAGATGTTTCTTCTAAATGTATCATTTTATATGAAACAAAAGGAAATTATAAACAGAACACATCATTCTTTTCCTCTTCAAAGGAAATAGAAATTATGTATTAAAGAGTTCCATGTATAGTTAAAATCACATGTTGTCTATTTAAATATTCCAGGTTTATAGTTTATTAAAAAATATAGTATATTTTGATATTAGAGCTCTATCATTTGGACCAAATAAAATGGTATGTGAGTGTAAAATAAAATTCATCAATGGGTATAATTTTATTATTAATATTCATTTAGTAAACTTGAAAAACCAACATGATGGCGACATGTTAAGTGTAAAAATTAACTATTATGAAAGTGAATCTGAAATGCGATCTCAATATAAAAATATATCTTATTATGGAATTATGGTGAAAATCATAATATTGGATTATTACTGTAATGGACACGTTTTTATGATGAAATTAAAATGTTTTAATTTAGTTAAAAAAATAAGGCATGTATGTAGATAGTTGTGGATTCAAGTTAGTTAAAAAAAACTGATTACACATAACTAAAGAGCCTTATATTTTGGCATCATATGCAAGAAAGTGTTTTATGTAGAAGATCTATTGGCACTTGAACATAGTGTTGTAGTTGAAGTTAATCCTTATCATATATTCTAGTAAGACTATGATGTATTCATAATAATGTTATCAACTATTTCATTATGTACATATTGAAATAAAAAATATTTTTCATAGATCATGATGAGTTATAAAGATGTAATATTGAATCTGTTGTGGGAAAATTAGTGCAGGATTCATGCTACATGATTTAGTCCCATGATTTATACTATGAGTATAATATTTTTATTTTATTAAATTTTATTTTAATAAAGTTATTATTTTTGAAAGTTCAATTATTCTTTCATGGATCATAATATAGGATACACTTTTCTTACTTAGAAGAAAATAGGGATGATTGACCTTCACCTGTTATTCCATCAATGAGGGATAGAATTCAGTGCAGAACAAGGTTTACTCAAAGTACTAGACCAAACAACTTTCCATTATCTGACGCACCTTATTTTATAGTTTCCCCTATTAGTTAATCATCATAGTACTATAGACCAATTATGATGTCAATGTCCCCTATAATTTATTTTTACCCATATACATCTTTTCATCCTAGTGGAAAATATATTCTACCACAACCATATTATATAATTCTTACTCTTGGATATAGGTTCCAATATATAGTATAGGAGACTCCTCTTATTTCTCTCTGCCTTCCTACATGTAGCACTGATGACTATTCTCAACCTTTTGATCATCCTTATTCAGGTACATCTATAATATTTAAATAAAAATTTATAGTAAATGTTATTATTTGGTACATGTATTGATACTTTTTTATTTTTCTTTTTTTAAAGATGGATAAAATAAATGACATGTCCCAATGTTAATTCATTTAGTATGGAAAAGGAAGGTAATGGTTGAATATAATGACGATCTGCAAATTATTGAAAAAAAATGAGAAGCCTGTAAAAGCTTCGTGGGCATGATTTTCAAATATGGTGATATTATCTTGGTTCGACCATTGAGTTGGAGTTAATTAAATAATGATATTAAGGATAAATTATGTGATGGTATTTGGGAACAAATTATTTTATACAGTTACATGAATTATTTTATTAAATTTATTAAATTTATTAAATATTTTTTTGAATATATGAACTTTTGATACAGTATTCATGATGCTAAAAATGAAAAAAAATAACTTAGTTAATATACTAATCTCATAGGTGTACCTTACATTAAAGACTATTAAGTAAATCGATACCCAATAATTTTTACTTATTGATTTTTTTTAAATTAAAAGTATTATTTAATATTCTTATTTACTTTATTATTGTATTAAAATGATAATTTTTTAATTATAATTAAATTGTAAGTAAAATTTTAGACTAGAAAATGATAATAATTTTCTATCTAAATTCATATTGTTATAATTATTTTCAGACATTCTCTAACTAGGATTATTTTTACACTCTTAGTAAAGAAGAAAATGATGGTTTAAGACCTAATGATTATTTGCACCATTTTTTTAGTGAAGATCATCATGGAAGAATTTTATGTAGACCTAGAAACAAATTGGTGCCATCAAGTTACTGGTCTTCAACAGTTATTACTTCTTCAGCTCACAATATATTTTCAGAGGTTCAGTTATTCAAGTCTATAGATAGAGCTACTAGAATTAAAGAGCAATCATGTCATCTACTCTAAGTGTCAGAAGTTGAATTTCGAAAAGGTAACTACTCAAATAAGCGTTTCTAAATACCATTTCCCTTTTGTGTTTGGTGATTTATAAGAAAAAATATCAAAAATCAAGGATAATGTAGAAATGGTTCAATAAAATGTTGATATACACTCTAGTCATCCCACCCCACTTATAAGTGGTCTTCATGATGACAATGAGGGAGGAAATGTTCATGAAGATGATAGCATTGGCAACACTAGTGGTGGTGGAAGTTGTGGAATCAGTGATGATATTGATCTTCAAATATAGTGGCCAACATTCTTAGAATTAAATACCATGATCATGTGATTTAGTTAATAATAAAATAGTGGTAGTTTATTTTTCTTTTCTATGGTTTAAAAATTAGTTTATTTTTCTTATAATGAAATATCATGATCATGTGGTTCGTGTACTAAAATATCAGACTTATTTTTTGATTTTCAAGAGCCCTAATGGTAGGGATCATCTAAAAGTATGTATGCAAGATAGGAATTAACTTTTTTATATGTATAAGAGGTTATACATTATGAAACACATGTGAGAGTTTGTTATACAATACTTTCACACCTCTAATTGGGTGGTTTAACCTAGATTGACAAAAATACATAATTAAATACGATGAGGGATCTTATAATCTTATTTGTACAATGATATAACATGGTTATTTTATTGATTGTTTAATTTTATAAGGGTAAAGTAAAATACTTAGATATCTAATGGAATAATTTATCCATTTATCAAACATTAATTAATATTATATTGTTTGAGGTAGTTTACCACATACCATATGAATCACCCATGTGTCAGATTAAAGTAGGGTAGACATCATTTATTAGTCCTAGTGTTGTTTAAGATATAATTAAATGAGTTTATTTTATTAATATATGAATATATATATATATATATATGTGTGTGTGTGTGTGTGTGTTTTAGAGTCTGTAGTGATCTTATACATACTGAATACCTTGACTGAGGGAGTTCGACACAGGAGATAAATTCATTCTATGAACTTAGATAAGAAACCTTCCATTCATAGATTAAGATAAGTTGGTATAAAGTTTCTTAGTTTCTTTTAATATTATTTAGTTAATCAGAGATATGGATACCATCTATCTACATGTAATTCGTTAAAATTAACATATATTAGTTATGAATTCATGAATTGTTTTTCAAAAGTAATATTAAGGATGAGTAATAGATGAATGAATTGTTTTTATAATGGTTCGTTCAGTTTGTTATTCATTTATTTTTAGATTAAATTTTTTTAGTTAAACTTTTTTTTTTCATTGGTTAAACTGTTTAGATTAAATTGGTTATATTTATGTTGATTATCTTTGTTAGTCCCATAAATTAATTTAGTGAGAGATGCTCTTAGGTGGTTATAGGGGGTATCAGGGTATGAAACTTTTTTATTTAAAACATTTTTTTCCAACTCTCACTGCCTTAAAAGATCTTGAACTCATTATTACCAGGGTAACATTTATGTTAACCTCTTAATGATTATGATATTATTGTAATTTCACTTAGACCCACATTTACCAGATTTTATTTTTCATTACCTATCCCACATTCACTAAGTTATGTATTTAAGAATATAAACAAACCATTCACAAAATAAATAATGATTTTTACTTATCTCACACAAACTAGTATAATCCAAGGAGTATATAGTCAATAATGTATTAATGCATTGAGATATACTAAATGAACTCTTTGATGGTGGGTTTTGGATAGGGAACTCCTAGTATTGAGGTTACTCTCCTAATAAGGTTTTAGGTTAGATCACTTCCATCCAAGGGACGATCCCTTCACTTATATCATTTTCTCACTATTCTAGAAATAATATATTTATTGGTACATATTTAAATGAAAATAGTATCACTACAATTATAGTTACACCAAATGCAGGTTGGTGAATATATATCCCCTCACTAATCCTTCATATATTGGCTATGAACATCACAAGAACAACATCACCACTTTTATATGATTCTTCATGGGAAACTCCACCCTTTCCTTCATTGGAAATATCTTCAATGAATGCTAAAACTTCCTTCACTTATTTCCAGAAAGGATATGGAATTCCCTCTCTTATTCTTCTATGAAAAGACATTTTCAATGTTCTTCACTTTTCTCTATAACAAAAATACCCCTTCTCTTCTCTATGAAATTTATTTATCATAAATATTTTCTATTCTCATATCTCTTTTCATAGAAGCAAGCTCCAAAATTTATCAAGAAAGATAACTCCATAATTCACACCTTCCAAGAATCCTTTTTTCCATTCAAATAGAAAATATCCACATTTCCCTCCATGAATATCTCTATAATAATGATAATGATGTGAAAATCCATCTTGCATCCTTCCTCAAATACGATTCAAACTCATTAATTGAACTCTCTAATATTCCAATTGAAAGATAAGAAATAAAAAATATGTAAACCCACTTACTCATATTCACCATGGATTAATTATTTTCCTTTTAAAGATTTTTCAAATACTAATCCCACCAGATCTACTTATATATTGAATTAAAATAACCGATATATCATGAAATCACCATCCTTTAAATTCTCTATGATTTTATACATCATACCTGGACCAAACAATTAATCATATTTTATGATTAATAAAACATACATTACTTCTACAATAGCAGGACAAACCTTTCAAACAACTAAGGGAAGACCCTTATGAATTGCCCTAATGACTCTTAAGTCCAGCCAGGATTAGTCTTATAGAATGCATCACATTTTTCCATAATTAATACCATATTCTACCTAGATTACTCTTATTGAATTCCTTGAGTCATATAAATTACTCTTATAAAATCCAAGGATTGTCTTTATGATTTTACCATTTTCTGTGAAATTACTCTTACAAACTCTAGTTCATAGTCTAATGACTCATATAAAGTCTACCTTATCCATCTGTTCTAATCACAATAAATTGAACATTAAAAAATTTATTCTCATGAATCCTATGAAATTTCATGTAAAATGAATCTTATGATCACTAGGAACTTCCATACTTTTTTCAAACCCACTACCTTCTCATAAATATAAATCTTATTAAATCAAGGATACCTCAAGGAGTGGTATTTTCAAATATTATAATTCTTGAATTACACTTATAAACATAGGGATTTTTTCTAGGACTTTTATATATCAATATCCATTTCCTCAAACCATATTTCTCCATATTTTCTCTATAATATATCTATTCACTTCAAAGAAACTATCATAATTCCAATGTACTTGCAGAACATCTTCACTTTAGTGTCAACACCTCGAACACTAAAAACCAAATTATGTTGAAAAAAACCTAACACAATGAAACTAACACTTATTGAAAAGAAATACAACTCTATATAATAATTAATCCTAATTTTGTTTCTAATAATCAATCCTTTTAGATTTGTTGACAACACCCATCATGAATACAATATTCCTTCACATAATTATGATCTTTCCTTCTCCCCTGCTTCCTACTCCCCTTTGCGGGATGATAATATTCATGGATTCAAGATGATTACTACTCGAAATTTTACATAAAATAAAAATCATTTCTCTTTCTATGTGAATCCAACAATTTTCATGATACCCTACCTTTTGGATGTCAAACAACACAAGATTTTATTTAGTTTCCAATTGTAAGATTCTTTAGGGACTCCACTTTCTAGGATGCTACACTGGACTGTTAATAAAAAATACCCCCTATGTAAATGTAATAATTTCATTATATTAAGTGAAACTAGTCTTAACCTCTTGAAAAACACTTCAAGGCTCCTATACTATCCATCTCTATTTTTTAACTATTTGTTAACAATAGATATGTTAAATACAACTTCATATTTATATTTCAATCTCCAGAAACTCCTAAAATGTGGTTTCATTCTAAAATAATTTTAGTAAGTTGTCCTAACACCTAGTGATGGGAAATTGACACAACCTTTATTCCAACCAAGTTAGAACTTTTTTTAGGAAATATAAAATTAAGTTAACAACATCAATACAACCCATTTCACTCACTTATTTCCTTAAGATACATGTTTTCTCATTTATCATATTATATTAAGGAACTATTCCTTTTAACTAAAAAACACTTTCACAAAATAATTAAGAATAAATATGAACTACATAGTGTGTTAGTCATATTAGATTCTTTTTTTCAGGTAATCTCCAAACACCAAACCTGATACCAATTATCAAAACTAATACCACATTGTTAAAACAAACTTTTTTCTCTCACCCATCGGGTGTCTCTTATTACATGATGGGGATACCAAATTTGGATCTATATATCCAAACCCCCTAACTCAATACTCTATCACTGAATAAATAGATGATATTCAACCTAATATCCATCCACCTAGTAGCCTTTGATATCCTGAAAAGACTCAGATTATAGCAAAACAGCTTGGGTCGACCTGACCCGTCACCTGATCTGAAACTCCACAATGCCTGAAGCACATTCCTAATCACTAATGGAAAATTACAAGCATCTAAGCATAAAAAATAATCATTTTTTAATAGTTTCACCCATAAAAATTCTGTATGACCCTTTCGTGAATTGGACGACTATGCTAACCAATAAACATGGTCAACATATATAACGAATATAAATATACAACAAAGTAAAAAAAATAACAACCAAATATATATATCATAGCATTATCACATCACAATTCATAAAAAAACATATAAATATGATATTTATAGTCAAAACTCAAAACAAGGAATAAGATCAAAAGTGTGTAATACATCAAAATCCAAATGATATGGAATCTCAAAATTTCTCTACATGAGCCAACTTTGCGAGACCACGTCTCCACTATCCCAACCAACCATGGATATTGGAAATCAAAAAGGGCCACCAAACTGCAAGGTTCCATTTGACTTACCCGTGTCCTAAAAAACAAGGTCTTTATATGCCCAAATACATATACAAGGTGGGAGGCACAAATCCCATTAGGATACCACCATGAATCTATGAAATAAATTTTACAATGAAAACCCTTAATTATTGTTTGAAAATTAATTTTCAAAAATATGTTCACTTTTAAAATTGATTTCACCTTAAAATAATACAATATAAATATCTCTTTTTTCTAAAAAACAAGCTACATTTTAAAATATTATTAAACTAGGCTCAAATAAAGAAACAAATACACCCAACATAAACATGTTCAAAACACCCCAAACATGTCATAAACACGGTAATAATCTTAAGATCAATATATAAAACCAAATAATGGAAACACATAAACATAATATATAACAACCAAAAAAATCACTATCATCATGCACAAAGTATATAAAAACCAACCGGGAAGAATTAGTACTCACCTTGGGCTCTAAAAAATAGGTTCTAGTGTGACTTAGTATAAGAAAACGTTTTTCTAGTTGGCTAATAAAGATATAACAAGTTTGGAATCTCTCTTAGTCTTCCTCATACCCAACCATAATTCCGTGGGTACTCTCAGCCTACCTGAACATGTTTTGGAAGCTCTCTTAGTATTCCACCCAAAGGCTCTATCAGTCACCTGGACAACACTCCCTATCTTTTCTTAAACATAGGCTAAGGTTCCATTTGTCTAAGTCATGCACACACACACCCAAGGTCTCTCATGTGATATATAATTCCAAACACATAAACCTCAATAATTTCTAATTGAATAATCCATTTAAAAGCCTTTTTTATAAAACTTTCATGCTCCTAAAAATTCATGCATTCAACACCATGAAAATCCTCTTTGAAAACCCTTTCAGAAACTCATTTGAAATCATAAAACCTCTTTGATCCATCTTAACAAACACATGGAGCATATCAAACCAAATACCTTTGAAAATACACTTTAAACCATTAAATTACCAACATATTTCAATGATCAAAAAAATAATGGATAAAACATCAATAATAAGTCAAATTCGGGGTAATTTAATTATAAAAAAACAAGGGAAATCACAAATTAATGGAAATTCATGGAAATGCACCATTAAAGAGAGGAACCTACCTCAAAATCAAATTAAATATTGTTTCCTTCGATAAAAACCATAATATTTGAGTAAGAGAGGTCCTCACAAACTTAAGACAAAACAAAAAAACAAAAAACCCCATAAAAACCCCAAGCTTCATCCAAATCACAAGCTAGGGTTTCCACCTACCATGAAAATGGATGAACAAGAATAAACGAGGGGAAATGAATGAAAAATTAGGAATAAATAAATATTTCCTTGAAAGGAATCACCAAAGGAAGTAAGAGATATACCAAAATAGAGAGGGTAAAATATACAAGGGATGGGGGAGAGTCTGAAAATGAGTGGTTAGATAGATGAGGGTAATAACCCTTACAAACAAAAATGAAAAAATGTTAAAAAAACATTTTTTAATGATCTAGATACACTGCATGGTTTGGCCACATAATAAAAAAACACGAGCTAACCGTGTAAGTGAAACTGTACCCCCAAAACACAACCCACATTGTTTATTGAGATACTTGTATGGTTATATAGACTATTCTTATGATGTGTGAAATCCCAATATCCCCCAAACATCCATCTTCCATAGTTAACTGTATAACTGTACTAACCGTTCACCAACCATGTGCCAGGGTCTATTTCCCAAAAAAATTGAGGCCCTCAACATCCAACTCTCATAAACTCCTATAATAAATAAATAAATTAATTAATATCAAAAAAATATATATACTAGTGGCATGATAAGTATCATAATTCTCCCCACCATACCACTTTCTACCACCAAAAAGTCCTCAAGGATTTTCAGAAGAAAAAAGGTGAGGCCATTGCTCCCTCACTAAAAATTACTACTCCAAAGTATCATGGATATAAAATCCATGATCCCAAATTTCATGGACCAATGAGATCAACTTACCATGAAGCACCTTATTATAATAGTCTAGGATATGAACATGATGCTCCATAATAATGGATTCCAGCTCTATCCCTAAATATTTACACTCTATAAAATAAGATGGGTCTAGATGGAACTTATTCAATCGGGATATGTGGAAAACATCATGGATCAAGTTCAGTCATGGTGACATGTCAAAACAATAGGCTACCTTCCCAAGGCACTCCACAATATGAAATAACTATACATAATGAAACACAAATATCCTCTACTTTTTAAAGTGGTGATGTCCCATTTGAAATGATAGAGGAAACACCTAATCAACAACCTCGGTGATGAATGCAGTCAACATATGATTTTTGGAGACTCTAATCCATCACCAACCTCTTTTGGATTAATTTCAATTTTTCCATCATATCCTGGATGATATTATGTCTGAATAAGGAGTTCTCACCCTACTCAACACATCATGATGGGGACTGACATGGCCACCCATAAAATGTCTCAAAAGGGGCCATCTTGATCAATTCTTAGTAACTATGGTTGTATGAAAAATCTAAAAATGATATATACCTTTCCCATGAACCCATAAATTCAAGAACACATGCATAAAGCATATCCTCAAGAATGTAGATGGCCTGATTAGTCTGACCATCCATCTTCAATTGATAATTTGTGCTCAAATTCAACTAGGTTCCCATGGATTCATGGAGACTATTCTAAAACTTTGAGTTAAAATAGGCTTCGCAACCAAAAACTATCACTAAAGGAACACCATGAATCCAAATGATCTCTTAGACATACAAGTGCCTGATATCCTCTAGCTTCATTGACTCCCTAATGGGAAGAAGTGGGATGACTTAGTCAACCAATCTATAATCACCCAAATAACATCTTTACTACTAGGAGTATGAGTTATACCGATAAAAAATTCCATAGAGGTATTTTCCCACTTCTACACTAGGATGGGAAGAGGCTAAAGAAACTCAACTAGCCTTTGATGCTTCACTTTGATCCTCCAGAAAGAAAAACACTGAGATACAAAATTCACTATAGTCCATATCATTTAGGGTCACCGGTACCGATTCTCTATAGTATAAAACATCTTGGTATCCCTCAGGTAAATGAACCAACTAGAATAATTCCCCTCGTGCATCACCTACTGCCTCAAGGTCAAAGGAACTACCAACTGCTTCCTAAATAATAGGGTACCATCGGGAGACTGAGACCAATCACCATAGGTATTCCCACTATTTAGAACTACGGAAATCCAATGATAGTCAGGGTTAGATGTATGCTCACACAAAAATTTATTAACAAGAGAGAGAGAGAGAGAGTGACCTAAACACTATTCAAGGACACCTTCTTTCTATCCTCCAATATATCTAGACTTAGATCAGAAAACAAACCCATCTAACTCCACCCATTCACCGATTCTTTAAATTACGAGATTGATAAATTTTCCCTCATAGAACCAATGACCACATTCCTTTTATTAGGGGTATAAGAAATATCAAAATAAAATTTCCAATGATACTCCACCCAACATCTCTTCCTGAAGTTCAAGTCCCTCTAGGTGAAGTTATACTTTATGCTCTTATGTTTTGAGTAGACCATATAACACTCTTAGAAGAGGTAATGGAACCAATTATTCAGTGAAGGAATCAAAAAAAATCAACTCTAAGTTATGGTTCTGGTAAGTAATCTCATGTGGGAGTAGCTAATATGATCCATGGGACTCTATATGATTATCTTGTATCAGTACACACCCCAGCCTCACCCCCAAGGCATTATAGTACACCGCATATTTCTTCTTAGGATTAAGAAGAATAAAAAAATGGTGCCGATATAAAATGAACCTAAAACTCCTCAAAAGAACACTGAAACTTCTCAATCTACTTAACTTCACCACTATCTAATAAAAATACATCAAGGGAGAATCTAGTTTGAAGAAGTCGTGACGAAAGTGACTACAATATCAAACCAAGACTAAAATTTTCATGATCTCAAACATGTTTTTGGGATGATCCTAATACCTAATTACTTGGATCTTTTTGAGACCCACAAAATACCTTTCTCAGAAATCACATGGACCAAAAAATTTACCTTCCAAATATAGAACTGTCATTCATATGGATTTTCATATAGGTGATGCTCTTTTAAGATTCCCAAAACAACACTCAAATGGTCTTCACGGTCCTCCTCCATTTTGGAGTACACCAAGATGTCATCAATAAACACAACTATGAAGGAGTTTAAAAAGAAATTAAAGATCCGATGCATAAATTATATAAAGATTTTATGAGAATTAATAAGTTCAAATGGTATAACTATATACTCAAAAATTCCCATACCAGCTCTTGAAGGTGATCTTAGAAATATCCTTTTCCCAGAACCTCAACTGATGGTACCCTGACCTCAGGTTAATTTTTGAAAACCATTGGGCTCCCCTTAGTTGATTAAAAAGGTCATAAATTTTTGGAAAATTTATTTGTTTTTAATATTTACCTAAGCCAAATTATAACAATCTATGTAAAATTGGAGACTCTCATCTGCCTTTTTTGCAAATAGCATTGCTGGCACACATGATGACACACTATAATTAATAAACCCCTTACTTTCAAGGTCCTCCAACTAAAAAATTAACTCCTTCAACTCGATAGGATACATATGGTATGACTGAAAGAATGTGGGCCTCATATCAGGGAGTAGATTGATATTTAAATTGACCTCTCACTAGGGAGGTTACTTAGAAAAGTAATCTAGAATCACCATAGGGTACCGTTCCACAACCACCGAAATACAACCATCCAAACCCTTCTCCACAAAATCAGAGAAAAATAAAAATAAATGAAATGAAATCAATAACATATCTAGATTAATTTGTCTTGACCTCCCTGACCTTAGATCCCACTCACCCTGGAATCTATGTTTGCTCATATTGGGAGATAAAAACATTACCCTACAATGATAATAGTCAACTGAAGCTTTGAAAGTGATCATTTAATTTAATTAAATGATGATGTTAAAAATTTATTGGTCCAAAATGATAAGTTCCCACACTACCTCCATGTCAGAAATAAAAATACAACACTCTAGGAACTTAAAATATTCTCCTTCTTCCATCCCAATGTGGTAAGTAGATCCATCATGACTGTCATAAACTCCACTTGCATACCCAAAGCATCAAGAAAATTTAAAAATATAAATTAATGAGAAGACAATATATAAAACAAGTCTAAATCCATAGAATAATTGATAAAAACCATACCTCTCATGCAGTTCGGCCCAAATTTGGAGTCCTTAAGTGTTGTATCTACTGCATAAAGGCATCCTGACTCTAGCACACACTTAACCTTATTAAATGGAAAAGAATACCCTCTATAATAATGGTGAGATACCACACCTTTATAATAATAAAATCACACCTGTAAACCTTTAAAAAAGAAGAACCAACTCCAATCCCTTGATGTGTGGACTTGCTGAAGCAGTGAAGATGAACCAGATGCCCACATCGGTGGAACAATCTTGGAACCTCTGGGAAATTAGGTCTGGTATGGATAGATTTACCAAAATAATAGAAAGTAACTAGTATATTCCCATAATAATCCAATAAAATTGAACTTCATGACTACTAATCACCCTTTCCACTACTCTGATGAGGTTCATCCTACTTCCTCTTCTAGAAAAAGGAATAACTCTGGCTACTGCTCACTACTGAAGAATCTCCATTGATGCCTATCTTTGTTACTAAGTCTTCCTATTCTATAAATTATTTATCCACCATATAGGGATAAGTTAGTAGGAAAATTAGAATATTCATTGGTCTAATATTATCCTTAAATAACATTTCAAAATGGGTTTCCTTGAAATAGTTGTTTGTGAGAAGCTTAGGAGACAAATTGGCTAACTCAAAAAAGTGAGTAGCATACTCCATCACTGAATGATCTCCTTTATTCATTGTTATGAACTCATGGGACTTCACCACATTTAGTGTCTCTAGATATAACTGCCAATGAAAATACTTTTTGAAGGTAGTCTATATGAGATACTCATGCCTCTCAGGGGTCTTAAGAAATTGGAAGATAATTGAGATCCACTTAATCCATTCCTCGGGATCATGGATACCTTTGTCACTAAAAATACCAATGTAATCTACTTAGTGAACTACTAAGAATGGTCCAATTTCTGAGACTAAACTCTTTCACCCTACTGACCTAAGTACTAAATCATATAGATCACCAATTCCACCAAAATGAGATCAAATAGAGGGTTTTACTATAGAAAATACTCTGCAGGTCCCTCTCTACAACTAGAAGAGGTCCTTCCCAGAGGTATTATATAAAAAACAAAAGGTAAAACTTATTAAATACACAATTAAATCTAAAAAACTAAATAAAACATAATAAATCCTTATAAAAGGTCTCAAACAAACAAAATTATCGTTAATAACACTTAAGGGTGAAAATATTGAAGTTTTAAACATTTGTATATTGTACATGGTTTGGCTGCATGGTCAGACAAACCATGTGCCAACCATTTGGAAAAAAATGGAAGATCACATACTTAGTCACACAAGATTTCTATGATTACACTTACAATGTTTTTTGTGATCTTCTACCCCATTCCACCTCAAAACTCAATATTTCTCAAAGTCACTCATGTGTTCTTCCTGAAACCCATAACCAATGATGAAAAGCATAAAATATCACAAAAAATACAAAAATATATTTTTTATTCATAAAACCTATATAGAATGATGAAAAACATTAGGTATCATCAAAACAACCCAAAATTAGGTTCAAATAAAAAAAACTCTCAACCACACATCTAATCTCGATGTCTGACATGAGGAAGAGTTGTCCAAGCACTCATACCCACCCACCTTTTGAGCACTGACGACATCATATTTTATCTACCATTGACCCCCAAATAACAAGAGGCCTATAATACCATTTTATTGTGAACTAGAATAGGTCGGCCTAACTCGTCACCTGAGATAACATGCTATAAGGCCTGAAGAGTGTTACTGATCACTACAGGCAAGAGAAAAGAACCAAGGCATAATAAATAACCATTTTGGAATGGTTTCACCCATGAAAATACAACATGACCCATCCATGAATTGGATGACCACACCAAACAATAAACAAGATCAACTAATATAACAGATATAAATACACAATAGGATAAACACAATAATTATTAAAAGAATATATCATAACATCATCACATAACGACTCATAAATAGACATAAATATATTTGATATCCATATTCAAAACTCAAAATAGGGAATAAGACCCAAAGAGGACAATACATAAAACCCCATTGATAAAGAATCTCAAAACCCATCCATATGATCTAACAATGTGAGACCACATCTATACCATCCCAACCAAACAAGGATGTCGGAAATCAAGAAGGGCCACTAAACTATAAGGTTCTGTTTCCCTTACCCGTGTCTTGTAAAATAAGGTCTGCATATTCCCAAAGGGATATGAAAGGTGTGAGGAACAAATATTAGTATGATACCACTATAAATCTATGTAAGGCCTTTACCCATGAAAAACATTAAGTATAGTTTGAAAATTCATTTTCAAACCCAATTTTACTTTTTAAATCAAGTTCACTTGAATACAATACTTTATAAATCCATTTGTTTTTTTCTAAAAAACAAACTATCTTTTCAAAGCATAGTAACGAATCCTTAAATAAAGAAACAAATCCACCCAAAATAAACATGATCAACACACCCAAAACATGGAATAAACATGTAAATAATTTTAACATCATTATATAAAACAAAATAATGGAAATGGAATAAGAATACCATATCATAGCCAAACAAGTCACTAAAATCATGGAAAAAGCATATAAAAACCAACAGGGCATAAGTAGTATACACCATGTGATATAACTAATAGGGTAGAGTGTTAATTAGAATAAGACAATGTTTTTATAGATGGATACACATAATATAACAAGTTTTTATGCTCTCTCAGTCTTCCACAGTACCAACCATAATTCCATGGGTACTCTTGGTCTGCATGGACATGTTTTGGAATCTCTCTCGGTCAAACTCCCAAAGTATCCCTCATTACCTTGGATAAAACTCCCTAACTAGTCTACTAAATAGGGTAAGGTTCTATTTTTCTATGTTATTCACACACACACCCAAGGTATCCCTTATTTTACAGGTTCCAAACATAGAAACAACAACAAGTTCGAATTGCATAATCAATTTAAAATAACTTTTCATAAACCTTTCATACCCATAATAAGTCATGCATTCAACACCATGTAATACCTAATTTATAACCCTTTTATAAAACCATTTGAAAGTATAAAACCTCTTTTAACAATTTTAAGAAACACATGGAGTGCATAAATTCCAAATCCCTTTGAAAATCTACTTTAAACCATTAAATATACAATCCATTTCAAAGATCGGAAGCATGGATAAACCATCACTAATAACTCAAATTACGGGAAATTTAATAAGAAAAACCAAGGGATATCATGATTCAACGAAAATCCATGGAAAACTTCCCTTAAATACATACACATACCTCAAAATCAAAACAAATATTGTCACCTTTGATGAAAAACACATGATTCGAGTAAGATAGGTCCTCACACATCTAAGACACAAAAAGACAACAAAAAACCCCCATAAAAAACCTAGTTTTAGCTAAATCACAATCAATGGTGTCCACTTTCCATGAAAATAGATGAACATGGATAAAAATGGGAAAGGAAGGATAAATCATGGAGAAATAAATATTACCTTGAAAGAAATCGCCAAAGAAAGCAAGAAATCCACCAAAAATGGAGGGGGAAGAAGCTCAAAGGCATAGGGGAGAGTCCTCACACAAGTGGGAATATAAATTAGGGTGATAAACCTTAAAAATAAAAAGAAATAAAATGTTTAAAACAATTTTAAATAAATTAGTCACACCATAAGGTTTGGTCGCATGGTTAGAAAAACTATGAGCCAACCATGCATGTTCCACTGTCTCCAAAAAACACAAACAAATTTGTTTCTATAGATCATATCACATCTAGAAAAACCATTATCAATTGATACAAAACCCCATTTCCATCCAAAAATCTCTCACATGGTTAGCCACATTGTTTCACTAACCATGCACCACCCATGGTCCATGGCCTATTTTCCCAAAAACCACAACTCTTAACCTACAACTCATGGTAAATAACATAATAAATAAATAAATAAATATCAAAATAAAATGTACCATTGAACTAGTGGGTGTCACATAGATGATATCACATGTTAACATAAATAAAATAAATTATAAAAACCATTTTACCACTTTTTAATCAAGTTATATTCTTCAATATTTAAGGTTTGATATGAATTAATAATATATGCTCTTAAAATCATCACTTAAATTGGAACTTTATATTGATTAAGATACCTACAACCATTTCTTCGATACATCTATCTGTACTATTATTATTGTAATTCTAGATTCATCCAAATGTCACTTTCACTACTCTAATAAAAAATTTGGAACTTCATAAAATATCATAATAACAATTAAATATTTTTATACAAATTCCCCATGGATCATATCTATCCTTAAACCAGAAACAATTCGATAACAATTAATAGCATTTAAATATATGAATATAGGATAATTTCAATTTCATCAAGTCAAGGAGGATGATGAGTCACTATGGAACACTATTATTTTCCTTTATCCTTTATTTTGGATTCTATATTTAGATCTGAATTGGTTTTTATGGAATCCAACATCAATTTATCTTCCTTGGTCTTGATGTTCTCTTTATGGTTCCCCACACAAGATCCCCATCCTTGGGTACTATTACCAATAAGGATCACTTGGAACTACTTTATTTAGACTTTTATTTTCCAAATCTTATTTCTTCCTTGATTTTCCCTACAAGAACCATTAGGTTTATTAATATATACCTTTACTTGGGATGGTAGTTTAATATAATTCTTATTAGCTTTAGAAATAGGTGAGATTCTCTCTATTTTCCAAATATTCTTGTATTTACAAGACATGTTTTGGGTCAAAAATAGATTTATAACTCCTTTTCAAGCAACTTTCAACATAGATATCTTCAACTATCCCTAAAAATATTTATTGTTGTGGTTTGTAACTTATTTTTTAAAAATATCCATAAAAATTCTTCTCTTTACTTATAATAGTTTATGTGAGACCATTTCAACATTATTCATATTTTTCATCTATAATATCCATGAGTTCCACCTCATAATTTTTATTTTTGATGGATCATTTTTCCATGATCATATATATTACTCATAGATAGATAAACTTATTTCCTTTTACTACATATTTGATTTTATTCTCACCATGAGGTCTACTGTGTTTAAAATAATTTTGGTTCTTTTTTCACCCTTCACTGAGATCTAACATTGTTTTCCTATAATAAAGCAAATCTATTTTCCCACTAATTTTTTTTCTTTCTATGTATACCTTATTCCTATTCATCCTTGGAATATAGGATTTCCTAATGGAACTTTTATAACCCCCTTTTTATAATTTATATCCATGTGGATATGGTTATCATAAATAAATAATCTCTAATTAAAACCTTACCTTGTATAATTATGCTTTGATTGAGATTTTGTTAAAACAGATTTATTTTCACCATTGATCCATTGGTCTTCTAGAAACATAATAATTGTGTGTCCAATCATCCATAGAAGTATCATTTTATGGAAACCTCTTTCAAGAGTTATCTCTTCCAGATTTGGTATGAATATTATATTTATTCACTAATTCTAGATCTTAAACTCTACATAATCATCTTATTAATGTTATCATAGTAAGGATATTATTCTTTTCATTAGAGGTATTTAACCACTCTTTAAGTTCCTTGATATTCTCATATTTTAATACTAATTAGGAATCCATATCCTTCAACCTTAATCTATATTCTATCCTATATTTTTATCCACTCATAAAGTTGTGTTTTGGGATGAATAATTATTACTTTCAACTCTTTTCTATGACCATTTTCCCTCCTTTATGTATAATTTCTTAAGGAGATAACTTTGGCGCTTCATTTTTTTGCACCCAATTTCATAATTCCATAATTCAAGGACACCTTCACTAATTTTTAGTGTTTTTTCTCCATATAAAGATCTTCTATGAATGAATATCCCACTTTATTTGTAATCTCCCATTGAACCACCTTCTCATTAAAGTCTTGGTTCTTTTTTTAGTTGTTGCATGATGACTATCTAAGTGTATGAATTTATGTCATTGACAATCCTTACATAGAATAAAATTCCTCTACCAATTCCATGGTTTTATCTAGATTTAAATATTTTTATAGATATTCCAAAGAACTGTTAGAATTATATTTTAAAACAAATTCAAAATTGATCACCTTGATTAGATATTCCATCACCCTTGGAGTCTTTCTCTGATTCTTTTTCTTCTTGAATTTTTCTATAATGAAATATTCTCTTGAGGTAGAAATCAAAACCTATTTTGTTTAAAATAATTTTCCATAAATCATTTAAAATCATACCCAAATATCAAAATAACTAGAACATGTAGGAGTTTTCATAAATACCTCATTAGATATAACTTTGTTTAGAATTTTTTTGTGTCTCTGTGTGATGAATTTGTTTACTGATATTTATAAGATCAATATTTAATTGGAAATATTCCACAATCACTTAACCATATGTCTAAAAAGAAGTATATCTAATTTTAGCATCCATAAAATTTAGTACCATTGAATTCAAGAATCTTCATCGTTGAATTCATGTTACCAAAATATTGTATAGGTAGAGAGGAAATTTAATTCAAAAACTAATCATATCATTTAACAAAAAAATAAATCCAACAAAAGAACCAATTATATGATGTCAATTATTAGTCCCATAAGGAATTTAGTTTGAAATAACCTAATGGGGGGAGTGGGGTGAATCAGGGTATGAAACTTTTCCATTCACCACACTTTTTCCTTAAACTCTCAGTACCCTAAAAGATATTGACACCATTATTGTAGGGAAACACTTAGGTTCTCATATAAATTATGATGATATGATTGTAATTTCAATTAGACCCAAATTTACAAGCTTTGTTAATTAATTTATTATCCCACCTTTTCCAAGTATTATCTTGAAGAATATAAACAAACCATGCACACATGACACAACTATTTTTACTTGATTCACCCAAATTGTAATAACTTGACCCACTGTGGATCACCTGGTCAGTGGTTAACTGATTGTGGAAACCCCAATCCCACCTCCAATAGGATAGGGGCTAGAAACAAGTATCGAGTAGGAATAAAATAAATATGGGAGGCCTTATCCTAATGTATCTATACACATTAACATATCTAATATACCCATACAATGATGAAAGGTAAATACAGCCAATACCAATGCATGAATACATTTAATCCCATAATCAATGTATGAAAATAATACTAGAATGAAAAAAGGTACAAATACAATACTAAAAAATAGAAAAGAAGTAAAGCCTTCTAGAGGGAGGGGACTGCAGTCTAATTCAAAACTTAGTATGAACCACAGTCTTTCTAGCCCAATCTAATCCTTTTCTACTCCTGGTCCACTAAGGACAACATCAAACAACCTGTCATCTATCTAAGACATGACATGTGTTGGAAGATTCCACATAGGGGTGAGTATAACCATACCAAGTAGGACACCCCAAAATCACCAAATTTAAAAAAAAAATAAAAGAGTATAGATCTCATCACAATGGAATATGGACTTGAATATGAGACATAAAATAATAACAATTAGTTATGCTCATGGTAGACACTAAGTCTCAAGGTAAGGTCACAACCACACTGCCAGCCTGGGATTCCTGCTCAAGATTTTGTAGTAACACTCATTTAGGAGAACTCATTCCATAATTCTGATAACAGTGATGACATCCTTTTGAGATTTCATGCTTTTCGGGTCTATCCATGAGGAAGTAAATGTTGTAATCTAGAAGATATCGATACATATATTGGAGATCACACCTAGATCCATGAAGGACATTGAAAACTCTAACTGGATTAACTCAGTATGTAGAGGATCAATGCTTGTGTATGTTGGTCACATCGATTCCTAGAAACCCACCTAGGGTATAAAAAGATAAAGGATCCCACCTCGGGACTCTGGGGTATTACTACTACTCTATATGAGACTAATCCCTTAGAGGGGATCACAATACTATTTTTGGGATGTAATGCCACAATGTATCCACATAAGGATGGATCAAGGGAATGCACCCTAAGGGAACTGGTCCAAACTGAAAATAACAAGGGCCTCAAACCTCCCTAGGGAAATTACATGGTGTGTACTAGTAGTACATGGCTTGTATTACCTACCATGGGTCTACCTGTGTTCTCTACCCCATTACCATGTACTTCAATCCATGCTTGTGTACTTGGGTCATTCATGTGTACCAAGTTGTTTTGGAGTACCGAGCTATGCCCTTTTACCCTGTCCATGATCCTATTCATGGATGTGTCTATTCCTATGTACTCCAAGGGTACATTCATAGTTCCCAATTCGGGTTACACAGTGTGTGAAATGTGTCACATAATGTGTTATACTTTTCTCTACTTGTAAACCCTAGCACTATAGAAGTGGGGACTACACGATGCATTTTATTCTAAAGTACACTCCAAGTATTTGGGTTTTTCACAAAAACCATAGGTTCTTCATGTAGCTTTTCTAGCATCGCTGCCACCACTAGATCTATTGTATTTACACCTCAAATAGAAGATCTCAGTCTAACCAAGCCTCAGTATCATCACTCTCTGGATTCTGACCATCTGATCCAATCAGGAATCGATCTCATAGTACCATGCCACCTCCATAATGCTCGAAGAACTCCGATCTGTTCCCGATCAATCATTGTTTCCATCTCATATTGATTCCATCATCAAAATCAAACCTGGATTTGTAGTATCAATTTTTTTCACGAAATAATAATTATGCAATGATTGATTACCATGTATTTGTATAACTATTGACCAAACAAAATACTGGTGATGAATGCATGAAGATGGGAGGAATAAATGCACAAAAAAAGTGAGGAAAAAACTTTAACCGATGTTTGTGTTGGCCTCGATTTTTTCCATTATAATGATGAATGAAGAGATATAAAAATAATCAATAATAATTCCCCCAAATCCCTAAAAAATAAACCCATACCCGCAACATGATAGATACACAAATCAATATATTGGTTGTTTTAATTTTTGTTCATTATGGGATAAAAATATGGTAATAAACCATAGAAATCAAATTCCCTACCTTGGTTTTGGATCAATCGATGATGAATAATGGTCCAATGTTATCATCATGGGTGAGATACAAGGGTTTAATTGGCACAATAATTACTAAATTACAATCTGATGATGATTGTCCATGAAATATCCTCTATCATATCCTCTCTAAATCCCTTGGGTTATGTGGACAATCCTAGTGATTTTTCATAAGTAGTTTTAAATAGAGGATATTTCGGTCACTGTATTTAACCATAATAAAATAAATATATTTATTTATTTATTTTATTATTTGAGATAGTGACCAACTTTTTAATGAATACCAGACTTCAAAAAAGGTTATGTCACTCCTAGGTTAAGCCCACATTTTGGAATCAATGGTGGTATACAATTTTTGATCTAAGACACCATTCAAGATTTTTTCTATTAATTTATAAAAACTATGCACACATGATATAATATATTTAATATTTTTATTATATCAATACCCAACCTTCCCAAGCCCCGAAATTTCATGTCATCTTAGCGCCTTGTAACATCCCGACCTGCGATCCACTTAACCCATACCCTGAGCCAATAGGTCACATGGACTCAAGAGTTCATCCTCATATTCCAGAGGCCACCGATTAGCAGAGAGGGTGTAAAGGTGGTATTATGGGGATACCATCCCCTCTTATCAGTGTAGCACAATAGATATAACAATAAATAGGAAATAGTGGAATCATAATACAAAATAATATACAAAAAAGATAATAAATAAACCATGGAAGTGTAAATAACTGAGAAACTAAATAATAATATCAAAATCCACTAGGCAGTGTCATATATAAGGATTCATGGCATGTTGATGTACAAAAGGGGCTTAAGGGACAAGCATATACAACATGACCTACAAAAACTAAAAAATAAAAAAAGTTTTCTCCAATATCATCTCAAGAGTATTCTCGATCCTCTTCTCCTATGATCCAAATATAGGTAAATCATAATAAATATCTATAGCAGGGTGATTTACCTTATTCATACCTATAGACAAGTAATCTACTAAGGTACCAAAGGTGGCCCAAGTGGGGTGTGGGATAAAATACTAGTAGGCCACCACTAATGGTGTCTAGAAGTAATCCAAGTAGATTACATAGAAAAATAATAGTGTTAAGTATATATAATAATAAACAATTATGAATAAATAAATACCAGCCTTCTCAGGTTCCTATAGGACACCTGGTGGCTCTACCTACTTCGGATCATGCTAGAATGAATGTTTGATTAGTAACCACATATATAATAATATATATATATATATATAATATATTAATATATCACATCCACCTATATGGAAAAAGTACATGTGGATGTAACTGGACATATACTTGGAATACTGGGTGCTAACTAGACCGGGGCATAACTCAGTCATCCATAACTAGTGTAAATAAGCCTATAATCTCCAATAGAGTGTGCAAGACCTACATATCATAATGATTGGGAGACATCATACTCATTACTCAATATGGTGGGTATGTTTTCATTCCAACACCCTAAAATGGGACATAGTGAATCATTCCCAACGTCTAAATAGTGTTAATGGTGTGAAACGTCATGCTCAACACCCGATGTAATGGAGCATGAATCGAACTTCCCAACCAAACCCTTACCATTGCACCACAACCTATATCAAGGCATAATCTTATTTATAATAATGTCCATGGGTCATTACCTCTCATGCCTTATATTCATCAAGACCATTATAAATAAGTAATTTCAATTCAATCGAAGAATCTGATAAAACATGAAATAATCAGTGTGGCCTTTCCAACCTTTATAAACCATTTCAATTTAACCATTTCAATTGAAAATTTTAATTCATTCAAGTAAGGAAATCCACCATGAAACAGACCATCCAATTTAACACATTCTAATGAATCTAACAAAACATGGAAATTCATTTCACAAGGATCAAGGATGCATTTAAAAAGGTTCCATTATCAATTAGGAAACTACCTACATGGGAAGTTCCATTTATAAGTCGGTCCAAACACTTAGGAGGTTCCTCGGGTTCATTTAACATTTATATAACTGAGGCAATTTGATTTATAACCCAAGATGAATGATTATAAGGCATTCTTAGAATTTAATCATTTAATTATAAAGGTGTAAATTCAAGCCAACACACCCAAGTGGTGTCCATGATCAAGGTAAACAACCTATAACTACATAAGAACGATCCTTATAAGTATAACAAGGTGTGTATATCAATTGAGAATGAGGAAAAACATTTTAAGGTGATGTGTGGTAAAGGATAGCGTGCAACACAATGTCACAGCTATGAAAACACTTTAAATTTTAAGGAAGATGATGAGACCAACTACATTAGGTCCTTTTATGACTCCTCGTCCGATGGAGTCCTGAAATTATAAGTAGGTTGAGAGAAATCGGAGAAATAGTCCAACTCCCTAAAAATAGGTAAAAAGAGATTGCACCTAAATTGCATAAAAGATCAGAAGATAACTTTAAATAGGAAGTAAGAGGATTAAATATCTTACCAAGATCTATCCAATTCTACCAATGGATATTGAATCAGACTTCAGATCGAGAAGATATCATGAGACCTAGGTTACATAAGAATAAGAAGAGCTATGGGAGAAGGAGGAGCTTCTCATCTACTGGAATGAGGAGAAGGAAAAATATAAAAAAGATAAATAGATTCATTAAGGGTGAAAAATTCATTTCACTCTACAATATATGATTTAATGGTTTGGTTGTATGGTTTGTCCAAACTATGTTCAAACTATTCTTAGACTATTTTCCAAGGAGATACCTCGCACAATTAAGGTGCATGGTTTACCTAACATTGCGCAAACCATTAAAAATAAAACTATCCAACATTTGTAGTTCTTCACACGAGCATGTACCTTAGGTCATATAGTTGTAGAAAAAACATATATCCCATTCTCCTCCTCTATATCACCCAAAATGGTTGGTAAAAATCATGCAGGTTGGGTGGTATTATTTCTACTAACTGTGCGGCCCATTTGTTTTCCAAAATCCCGAGGTTTTGGGCTATTAAAAAGCCCATGGAACCCTCATGACCTCTGTGAATCCATTGGGTAACATTATAAGGTTTTTTATATAAACATAAAAAATATGTACCTTCTTTAAAACTATTCATTACAGCCGCCCCTCCATAAAGCAACTGGTCCCTAAGTTTGCCGTTTGTGGGTAAAAAGGTATCATCTGAGAATAGCTCCAGACACTGAGCTTGTATATCAGCTTCCCACTCCTAGGTCTTATCCTATACATGGTAGTGATATTATAGCACCCATACTAGAGGAACTAACCTACCTTGAAGTGACTTTATGCACAGATCCATAATACAAACTAGATACTCCTCAAAAGAAGCATCTGCATCCAACTCAACCTCATTAGGATGAAAGACATGCGATGGGTCTGGATGATATTGGAAAATATGAGATACATGAAATACATCAGGCATAGATTGGTATATTTTAGGAATTTCAAGATAGTAAGCCATTGGTATGATCCAGTTCACAACCTCCAAGGGTCTAAATAACCTAGGAGAGAGCTTACCCTACCTTTTAATACGTCTACGACCCAACCTAGGCGAGACTCACAATAAATCCCGATCTCCAACCTCGAATTCAAGTGGTCATCAACGTCTTTTGGCATATGATTTATAAATGGAATGATCTTTAATCATATACTTTCTATTCAATTGGACCTTCTCTGTAGTCTCTTGCATGAGACGTGGTCCAAGAATATTTTCCTCCCCTACCTCTAGCTAGCATAGAAGTGTACAAAACGACCTACTATATAAGGCTTCATAAAGAGCTTCTCAATGGCAGCTTGAAAGTTGTTATTTTAATAAAACTAAATAAGGTGAATTTGTTTCTCAAAATAACCCTTTAAATCAAGTACACATACATAGAACATGTCCTATAGCACTTGAACCAAACACTATGTATGTCCATCAGTCTATGGGTGATAGGTCGTGCTTAGAAGAAACTATGTACTTAACAGAACAAAATTAGGTGCAATTTTTTTATTCAAATTATGATTATTTATTCATTATTTTCATTGATAAAACACATTTATTTCAATGTTTTATTAAAATAATGGATAATTTGAATTATAGAATGAAAATGGGCTAAAATTTGAAAATTGGTTAATTCTACAATTTTGATAGATTTTAACAACTTTTGTGTTTCGATAATAACTTTTAAAATATATATCCAATTGATGTGATTATTTTTTATAGGATTTATTGATTTGTGGGATACAAATTTATCTTCTAGAAAAATAGATAATTTTTCCATATAGAGGCCTAAAAAACTAAATCAATATGAAAATTTTTCAGGTGGACAGAGTGAACCCAACTCCAGAAATGAGGAATAAATTGGGGTACATACCACCAATTAAGGTTATTAAAAATTTATTTGAAATAAGAATAATTTATGAATTTTACCAATAAATTTCTTGGAGTTATTCAGTCATTATGGTTTCCATTAGACACTAAACATTGAAGGAACATTTATGAATTATTCATCCAGAAAAAAATCATATATTAATTTAGTGATATCTTTTAACAAACATGGAGGATGGAGTTGGAATTTTGAGAAAAAAAAAATATTTTGGAATAACATTTTAGAAGACTATATTATTTGATTCAGAAATTAATGGGGTAAACCACATGAAAAATTTCATAGGAATAATTCTGGAGAGAAAAATATCCCCCTCACCTATAAAAATAGGTGAACCCCTCCTTTCCAAATCATCGATCAACACCACAAAGAAGGAGATCTCCACCAAGGAGGATTATAGCTAAAAATCTCCCAAATTTCTTTTTATTATTCATTTTTTGTTTCCTTTTTTATTTATTTTAGTTTTAGTTTTTATTTTTTTCAATTGTAATTTCATTTCTCATTTAGTTTAAAATAAATAAATTCATGTATTTTTTCGTTTCCACCCATTCTTATTCCTCTTTTCTAATTATTCTTAATTTTATTATTATTATTAGTATTAATGTTAATGTTACGATTAATATTAATATTAATATTACTATAATTATTAAAAAATATTCTTGTAACACTTTTATTTTATTTACTTATTACCTTCTAATCTTAATAATAATAATAATAAATTATTATTATTATTATTATTATATTATTATTATTTATAGATTATATTATTTACTTTATTTTATTTTCTTATTCACTTTTATTCTCTTTATCTCTCTCTCATACCAATTCAATTTTATTTTATTCTTATATTTTCTCATCTCTATTCTTTTTAATTTTCTGTATTTTATTTCATTCTATTTATTTCTAATTCATCTCCATCCATTCCACCAAGTGATCTATTGCTATTATAAATGAGAGGATGACCTCAAGGCTTGGCCCATGGGGAGGTCAAGGTTTATTTTAAGTACGTAATAGATTTTAGTGGCATGCATGAGTGAGGAGAATGACCTCGATGTGACGAATACACCCCAATGACATGAAACTCAATCTATTCTATTATTTTGTTTAATAAATTTTTACTCTCCCTATTAGTTAGTTCTTCAAATGATGGAGTAGAACTAATAAATGGATGAAATGGAATTGATAGAGCCTGATCAAGGAAGATGACACCTTCTAAACTATGGTGTGTCATCAAACTTGATTAAAGAATGGGGTGGAATTGAGATTTCTTATACATTCAATAATATTCCCAAATTTCTAAATAAACAATAGTAGTCCAAATATGAGATTTTATGCTTGGATTATAAAACTAAAATCAAACACATAAAGGAGAATAATGATTGAACCCAAAAATTAACCTAAAAACCAAGTTCTTTCTTTTTAACTCATTATTTCTATATTTACATGTTAGTATAAATTATAATATCTATTATTTCATATCATTAATCAAAAACCCAAAAATATTTTCGCTTTTTTAATTAAACACATAAAACAACAAAAATAGATATCATAGGTAAATTAGATAAAGTAGGTGAATAAACTTAAAGGATCCTCAAGTGAGATGAACCTAGTCAGCCACTATATTGCATTAGGAAAAATATAATTTCTTTTGACTATGCCCCATAATAAGCGTGCATCAAAACTGGCACCATTTTCAGGGAGCCAATCAAAATTTTCCTTATCTTTTTCTATTTCACATCTCAGATATATTTTATTTATTTTATAAAAAAATATCTTCAATTATGTTTTCATATGAAATTTTTTTTAATTCATGGAACAAAAAATACTCTAAGATGTAAGAAACAGTACTTGAAGAACCCTAGGCTACAGAAGATGGTGTTTCATTATGAGCTAGATAGATTAGGGGATCCTAGAGCCAAATTTGAAAAAAGGTGGAATTTAAGGACCCCATCTAGGATCTCAAGGAGACCCTAGAGAAACCATTGGTTGAAGTATTTTCTATAGAACTCACTAAATTCTAGGCGTACGCCCCGTAATTTTTTCAAGAAGTGACCAAAACAGTAGAAGAGTGATCCTCATTTCCTGCAAACCCTTTTTAAGAAGTTACACCCAAATATTTCTAGGATAAAGTTGAAAAACACAAAATCAAGTATGATATTCAAGATCTTGATCAAAAAGTGAAAGATCTACAAGGGGAAATGGATTGGACAACTACATACTTCCAAGAATCATATAAAAACATAAACCTAAATCTGAACCTAAAACAGAAGATAAGACACTTGTATTACCCAAGGATCCAAAGAAGGAAGTCTTTCTTGCTGAGCTACAAGTAGGATATAAATAAGAATTGGATGACTTCTGGAATGAATGTGATGAACTTATTAATCTTTCCAATCCCTAAAAATAATAAGATCCAACATCAGTGAAGGAAGGCACCACCCAAGTGGTGGAATTTTAAGTGAAAATGGAGGATCCTAACTAATTTCCTCCATCCTATGAGAACCTACTCCAATATATAGTTACCACGAAGGCATTGATTAAATCTAAACCAATCTGAGGAGTTGATCTTTTATTATACTCTATCTCCTAAAACTTTATTGAAACTAAATTGTGAATCACTCTTTACTATTTTGATTATACATATGAAGACAATATTTTTTATGCCTTGGAGGAGGATGAAGAACTTGGACTTTCACCTACTGAGTAACACATGGATCTCTTTGATGTCAATGAAAATACATCTGAGGAGCCCCATCTATAGATGCAAGGAGCTAAGATTGAGGAAATCAAGAAAGAGGATTCTCATATTAAAGGGGATAAATTTATTATCAAAAACTAAAATTTATATTTTATTCAATAATAAATACCTTTTTACTTCCCCTTTGATCATTCATTTCATTCAGCCTATATAAATCCATCAATGGAAGATAATAAAGTTCTTGTACAAGTAGCAACAAATAAGGAGGTTGATTCATACTTCATCCTACCCTCTCCATGCAATCTATACCTAATTATGAAGGGGGAGGATCTAGTATACTCTGTGCATGGATCATTCCTCACTATAAAGGATGAAACATAATATGGTAAAAACCACACATGGTCATTCAAATCAAAGAAGCTCCATCTACCTTCTGATTTTGGATAACAAATGGTACTACCCTATAGAGGTAGTAAAAATTCAGGACCCATTCGGGGGATCATACCAAGACTTATCCATTTCATTTACTTTCTAGGAATTTAGATTTCAATTTCAGTCTTAGAAATTAGTTCAGCATATAGCACCACTCCCTTATATTCTTTTTGAACTTTAATGAAATTATCCTTGTGACTAATTGTGTAAATTCTCCTTTTTAGGGTCATAAATGGTAGAAGGAAGCCTCAACTAGTGAAGGAGGAGGACTAAGATTCACGGGAAAGGGTGTTCACTTTTTAATGATTATATTTTAAACTACTTACATTTTTGTTCCAAAATATTTTTCGAGCTTTAATGATAAAATTTCATGCCCACACTTGAATTAATGTTTTACATGACTAATCTAGGAGACATGAGTTTTTAGGAATCTTATGATGCCATGTTTTAGATTTAAAAGTAAATGAAATTGAATGAGTAAAATGGAGAATTGAATAATTAAAGTGAAACATGGATATTAAAATGAGTAATCATGATTTGAGGGAATTCATTGATTAATGTAAATGAAATTTCCTAACTATTTCTCATGATTTTAATTTCCTAAATTCATTTTAATTGTTTTTATATTATTAATCATGCCTTTATTGATTTTCCCAAATCATATTTCCATTCCTGAGAGTATTTATAGACTAAGTACTTCCTATTTATTCCTGAGAATATTTCTTGAGTGATCTTGGGACATTCCACCTAATAGAACTTGAATTTTTACTTGTCAAAGCTATGACTGTGAAAAAACACATTTAAAATGATTTAGGCATCCTTTGAAATGACACTTTTCCTTAAAATAACACTTTTACATCAATCCTTATTTATCCCATATAGACCATGTATGACCTTTAGGAATGATCCATGTTTCAATCCATTTTTATCCATTCCTACACTCCGCTTAGTAATAACATGATATTTTAAAGTTGAAGTGTGGGGGTAAAGATAATCACGGTAAATGGGATGATTTACATTGTAAGGAATAAGTGTGGGGGTGATTATTGTTGGAATTGTTAAAGGTTGTGGAATCATTCATTTTACTCTATTGTGTTCCCCTCTTGAATATAAAAAATGAAAATGACAAAAAGAACCAAAAAAATGAGAAAAATGGGTTTCGATTTTGGTAAACCAAAAATAACCATTACTAGACCTATGATTTTTATCATACATGGTTAGACTATAGATATGAGGTTTATTATAATCACAACTTTTAAAAAAAGAAAAAAATAATCAAATGGTTCTTTGAAAAATAAAAAACAAGAATAAAAGTATAAAAAAATATTCAAGGGAGGGAAAAAATTATTCATTATGATTAAACTGATCAGGATATTTACTTTGAGACTTAGGGAAAGTTGGGAGTTGTTACAATTTTAAGGGGAGAATGTCATTAAACTTTTTTACTTTTAATATCATGCTTTATGATTTAAGAGTTAAACCTCCTCCTTGGGCTTTATTTTTAAACATCAAATCTTACAAAACTTAAGAATCGGAGTAATTAGAACCTTTATTTAAAGTCCTCATGATTTTATTTTCCTTTTGTCTTTACAAAGTGGAGAAAGTAGTTCCATTACAAGACTATAGAAAAGAAGGATTTTCTCATGATATGTTCATAACTCTACTTGAATTGTATCATGAGTGATAATAGAAAAGAATCAAAAGTGAGGTAAATCATGGCTTGGGATGTTTGATAATAATGAATTGAGAATCTTTAATGAATTAAAGGATAAGATCAATCATTTTTCAAAGGGGAAAACTAAAATACATATATTGGTTTTTTCTTTGGAGAATGATAAATTGAATTGATATTTTGTGTGGAATTTGAAATTTTTATTTTATGTTGATTTTTTTTATTACATTGAAATTTAAATATTGATAACATTGGTGCCCTCTTTAATTCATTTTTTAGATTTTATACTTGAGGATAAGAATGGTTTATGTGTGGGGGTATTTGACAGAGAAAAATAAAGTGAAATTGTTTATTCAAATTATGATGATTTCTTCATGATTTTAAATGATAAAACCCTTCTATTTAAATGATTTATTAAAATAGTGGGTAATTTGAATTATAGAATGAAAATAGGCTAAAATGTGAAAATTTATTAATTCTGTAATTTTTACATCTTTTAATCACTTTAGTGTTTTGATCATAACTTTTAAAATATATATCCAATTAATGTGACTATTTTTTTAGGATTCCTTGACTTGTATGATAAAAATTTAGCTTCTGGACTAAGAGCTAATTCAGCCATATAAAAGCCTCAAAAAATCAATAAATTTGAAAAAGTATTCGGGTGGATAGAGTAGACCCCACCTCTGTAAATGAGGCCTAAATTGAGGTACACAACTGATTCATGCTCAAATTTACCCAAGTTTTTAGGGTTAAGCGGTTGCTTGTAGTGTAACTTGGGTTGTTGCATCCTCAGACACGTAAGAAGAAACCTATAAACACGCACATTATAAGGACTGTTTTTGGATATGAAGTGGCCAACATGGGTTGATTTTATATGGTTTTAAAGGATCATTAACAAATTTAAGTTAATTCAATTTAAGATAATGAGTTGATCCTAGGTTATCACTCGGGGTGGATTGGATGAATTCATTTTTTAATGATTTAAATTTCATATATTTGAGGTGGGTTCATTTAAGAAGATTAAACAATATCATCACTTAATGGTTTAATACCTACATAATTTAATAATAATCGCCTAAAAACAAGAAGGATCGTAGTTTTGAGCACTTCAAGGTTAAGGTTAGTATAATCACTTGAAGTGTCTGGCCTTAAATTCAACAAGGACAAAAGGAGTTTAAAGAACTTCAAACAAAATTATCAATTAAAAGAACTGATTAGAAATTAATGTAGTGAAAAATAACATTAAATACAGAACCTTTCTAATCCATTGGATCAACCCATAAGCGGGTTATCCCTCCATTGATTACATGTTCTCAACGGAAGCACAAAGTAGACTTACGAGGGTATAATTGAAGAAGTAAAAACAACTAAATAACGATCACTCCACCATTGTGTGATAAATTTCACAAGGTTTGGTGTGAATAAATTCACACCTTGAGTAAACAGTATCAACATGATATGAAGAAGAAAAAAATAAGAGTAAAGGAATAACTTTCATTAAGAAAATAAGGTGAATTGAACAACTTACATGAGAAGGAAATGCGATTACAAACACAAAGCGACAACATAACACTACAATGAAACCAAACACAAAAGATGCCCAACTTTTCCCCCACCACTACCTTAAATAGAAATTTTTTAATCCTTGGGTCGATCCTCCAATAGTACAAGTCTCCTAAATTAATTGTGGTAGGCCATAAGTGGGTGGAAAGTTAAGGGAGAGTTGATTTTTTCCATCCTTGACAAACTATTCGAGCCAACTTGAACGACTCAACATATGTGTTCAAACAAGCATCTAGATGGTTGAATTTTGGTGATCCATAGAATAGAAAAATGAATATATGGGTGTCCCCGGATAGCCTGTAAATTTTCATCCCACAATAGTTTATTTTTTGCGATATATGATTAAATGTGTGGGCTGTTTTTCTGGGCCGCAGAATCTGGCCAATAATTTTATCTCCAAATTGGGCTGCATGAAACTCCATTTAAAACTCTGAATTAGCTCTTTTCACTATTCGATGAAATTTTCCTCTTGATGTTTTTTATCATCCCCAAAAATTTGGGCTTTATTGGGCCTGTATTGTGGGACCCACATTCTCATTAGTGGGATGGTGTCCAATCTGCCTTCTTCAGAATTGTTTCCTTTCATCACCAAATATCTCCATCATCCTTTATGAATAATCCATTGATACCTAAATTAAAAATGTTTATATTGAAGTTTAGATCCATTTCTCAATGTATCAAATTAAAAAATGGATAATTATATTCCTTAAAATTAGATAAATCATTGGGCCTAAATTGGTGTACATTAGGCGTGAAGTGCACAAATGATGAGAGTTGTTCAAAATTAAAATCCACTAAATCAGGACCATAAGATCAAAAATGAAAATTTAATACCATTAAAATGTAATTAAAATATTTTTTTATTGGATAATCACACCCCCAACTTGATATTTTCTAGTCCCAATCAAAATGTATCTCAACAATATGAAATTCGAATTCCCTTTTCCAAAAACATTTTAATACACAATGATCACCAAAAACCCTTTTACCAAACAATCATGAAACCCATAAAAATATTTTAATACAAGATAGTTTCATAAGTAGATCCTAATCCCAAGCTCATTCATTTGTTCAAATTCATTTCCATATTTCATCCAATATCCATTAATAGTGATGATGTGTTGTGCATCACAATAGACATGGGGGTTCATCTTTATTCAATGGGGGAAATGATAGAAGCACTATGTGGAATCACATTTCAATATTAAGATGATTATTAATTTTTTATTGTATTTTTTTGGTTTTTTTTTTGTTTTTTTTTTGAAATTTTCCATGGTAATTGAATTTGCACTCAAAAGAGTCAACCCATGTAGCGAGACTTTGTTGATGACTCACAGGCTTAAAGACATTAGAGAACCGAGTGAATCCCACATACTTGGGTATCATCTTGAGTTAAATTAGTTAAAAAAATTCAAATTACTACAATTAGAGATAAAATTACTAACTCTGGGATAGAAAACTATGGAGTCACGATCCCCAAGTGCCGAAAGCCACATATTAGGTCATTCCATTGCTCTATGCACAAATTTATTGTTTATTTTTATTTTTTTATTGAATACTCAAATTAAAACTAAAATGATCACAAAACCTATGCTATTTATTTGGGGGACCCCATGAACTCAAACTAATACCCCACAATCCAAAGTATGTGCATTGTGATCTCTTTTTTTCATTTGGATGAAAATATAAATGATGAAATTTCACATTAGACAACCACACTTTCCAAAATTTATGCTCATGAAATTATACATGGATTAAAATTAGAATCAGGGCATACTAAATTATTTTATATTCAGTTTCAAAGTGTAAAATTTTTATTATCATGTTCAAGGATAAAGAAAATTTTCTTTCCATTAAGGCACTCTTTTTTTTCAAATCATTCATTTTTTTACACAAAAACAATTTTTTTTATTTTGTCTCCCCCCAACATAAAATAAAATTATCCCCAGTGTTTAAAGAAAAGAAATTTTATAAGGGGGTAGAGGCAGAGAATGGGAGTTCAAAAAGGAAATTGAAAATGAGGATCATGGAATGAAGTCACCTAGTGGTTGAAGTTTAAATTCTTGATAATCCAATTTAGTCCTTTGATATCCATGTCACTTGCAGAGTTCCCTAGTGGAAAAAGGAAAAACAAACAAACAAACAAAACAAAACAATATATATATATATTAAAATAATAATAATAAAAGTAAAATATAAGTATATATACAAAAATTACATAAAAAGGAATCACAATAACCCGTAGGTCAATGGTAGGCGCACTCCCATGTCTCCCTTTGGACCCGGGTTTGAGTCCCAGTGGCTTCACCGGTTATGATAGGGTTTTCCCCATGACCTATGATGTGTCCTTATATATATATATATATTATTATTATTATTATATTTTTTTTGTATTTTTATTTTAACCTACAAACCCATAAAAATTAACTGATGATACATTATCTTCTTTTTAAATTTATGGGTAAGGTATTACTCAAGGATCACACCACATGACACAGATGAATATGGAGCTCCCCTTTCATACCCATACATACTCATAATAGAAGAACATGTCAACAGTCTGTGATACTATCATATGTAGAGTTAAGTATTTTTTTAATATAAAATTTATTTATTAGTCCTATTTTTTTTAAAAAAAGATGATTCACAAAGATGAAAACCACGGGTTTCATCCGGTGAAGAGCTTTGGTTTAATGTTTCTAGCTCAATTTAAACCCTTAATTATTTAAGTATTTTCCTCATCTAAGGTTAGTTCACACAAGTTTTCATCAACTTCATTTTTTTGGAATGGTTCAATGAATGGATTGACTCTATAACCATTAACTTGGGTTTGACCATTGGTGGGATCTTGAATTTCTATAGCCCCATGGGGTACACCTTATGCACTATGTATGGACCTATCCATCTAGACCTCAAATTTTATGGGTGTAAATGAAGTTTATAACTATACAAAAGAATAGGTTTACCCGGTAAAATGTGTTTGGTTTTAAGATTTTGATATTGGTAGGATTTTACTTTAACATTATTGATCCTTGAATTTTCATAAGCCTCCATCCTAATTTCCTGAAGTTCATTGAGATCTAATTTCATTTTTTTGGCCAATGAGAGGTCATAATTCATTTTCTTAATTTCCCAAAACGCTTTATGTTCAATATCAACTGGAAAATGGCATGGTTTACCATAAACCAACCTATATGGGGACATTCCTAAAATAATTTATATGCGGTTCGATAGGCCCAAAGAGCATCTAAGAGTTTCCTCAACTAATCTTTCTAAGATGGATTAACAGTTTTCTCAAGAATTTGTTTGATTTCTCAATTGGATAAATCAGCTTGACCATTGGTCTATGGGTGGTAAGTATTGGAAACTTTGTGATAAATTCCATACTTGTCCATGAGTAATGAGAATGGACCATTTCAAAAAAGAGTTCCACGATCAATAATGATAGACCTAGGAATTCCAAATCTAGAGAAGATGTTTTCTTTTAGGAATCTAATCACAATTTTATGATCATTGGATTTTGTGGGAATGTCCTCAACCAATTTTGATACATAATAAATAGCTAAGATAATGTAATGATATCCCCTAGAGTTTGGGAATGGACCCATGAAATCAATTCCCAAATAGTCAATGATTTCAACCACTAAGATGGGAGTGAGTGGAATTTGATTCCTTTTTGTGATGGACCCTACTTATTGACACCTAGCACAGCTTTGAAAAAATTTGTAGAAGTCCCTTGAGAGTGTGGGCCAAAAGATACCACACTGAATAATCATAGTAGATGTTTTCTTAGAGGAAAAGTAACCCCCACATGCCTCACTATGAAATAATTTAAGGATGGACTCTTGTTTAGATTCTGGGACACTGCTCTTAATGACTAGGTCAGGATAGAACTTATAGAGGTATGGATCATAAAACACATAGTGATTGACATCATAAAGGAATTTCCTTCGAGCTTCAGTCCCTAAGAATTTTGGAATAACTCATGTAACTAAGAAGTTGGCTATGTCGGCATACCATGGGCAATCACTCACTGAATAGAGGTTCTCATCGAGAAATGAATCAGACACAAAAAGGTGATTTGAGTTGTCTTTTAATTCCATCCTAGAGAGATGATCAACTACAACATTTTCAACACACTTTTTATCCTTGATTGTGAGATCAAATTCTTGTAATAGAAGGACCCACCTAATCATTCTAGCCATAGCATCTTGTTTTTGGAAGAGGTATTTTAGTGCATAATGGTCAGTGAACACAGTGATGGGGGATCCTAAGAGGTAGGACCTAAAATTTTATAAGGAAAACACAATATCAAGTTACTCCTTCTTAGTGGTGGTGTAGTTTATTTGTGCATCATTTAATGATTTTCTTGCATAATCAATGACACATGGATTTTTCTCTCATCATTGTTCTAAGACTGCTCCTACAGCGAAGTCACTCGCATCACAAATGAGCTCAAAAGGAAGTTTCTAATTTGTTGATTGCATGATAGGTGGAGAGATAATATCTGAATTGAGTGTAGATAATGATTCCCCACGACTTTCTATCCATAAAAATAGAGAATCTTTCACCAATAGAGCACAGAGTGGTCAAGAAATAGAGCTGAAATTCCTAATGAACCTTTTATAGAAACCAACATGTCCTAATAAATACCTCACTTCCTTGATAGTTTTGGTTGATGGAAGGTGACAAATGATGTCAAACTTGGATTTATCAACTTCTATCTCCCTAATCAAGACTAGATGGCCAAGTACAAGTCCCTATTTTACCATGAAATGGCATTTTTCCTAGTTTAGGACTAGATTATTTTATTCATATCTTGACAAGACTCTCTCCACATTCCTCATACATCCCTCAAATGTATCCCCAAACACAAAGAAGTCATCCATGAATACCTCTATAAAATCCCCTACCATGTCTAAGAATATTCTCATCATGCATAGTTAGAAGTTTCTAGGGGCATTGCATAACCCGAAGGGCATGAGTTTGAAATAAAAGGTGCCAAATGGACATGTGAATGTAGTCTTCTTTTTATCCTCTAGGGAGACATAAATTTGATTCTACCATGAGTACCCATCTAAGAAACAGTAGAAGGAATGACCTACGACTCTCTCAAGGACTTTGTCAATGAATGGTAAGTGGAAATGGTCCTTCTTGGTAAATGAATTTAGCTTCTTATAGTTGATGTAGACTCCCCATCCACTACTCACCCTTGTTAGAAGAATATTTGTATCCTTATTGGTTATCACTGTGATTCCTTCCTTCATGGGAACCACTTAGATTTGTCTCACCCACTCACTCTCAGTTATGGGATAGATGATACCGACTTTTAACAATTTCATAAGTTCTTTCCTTACTACCTCCATTAGATTAGGATTGAGTCTCCATTGAGTTTGACGACATGGATTTGAATCAAATTATAGAACAATCCTATGAGTCCCGATTAGTGGGATAATCCTAGTAATATCAGACAAGGTATAACCAATGGATTTATTATGTTTTATAAGGACATCTAGAATCATCCTCTCATGATTGGCTTCAAGAAAATAAGAAATGACAATATGATGTGTTTGATTGTCCCCTAGGAAGGCATACTTGAGTCCAGTGGTAAGTTCCTTCAATTCAAGATCAGGTTGGTTCATAATTTCAGCAGAAGATTTGGACATTGGATCAAGATTGATTTTGTTTCCTAGAGTTTTAGATAGAATCGAATCCCCATGTGTAGAAGTTTCAGCTACAAGATTGGTTTGATCAGATTTAGAGAAGGAAGTTTGATTAGTATCCATGAAATTGGTTTCCTGAAAGTTTTCACTGATTGTTGGACCTAATACTTCATCATAGGAGAAATTTGAAAATGATTCAAGCCAAGGAGATAAACTTACGTCATGTGAACAAAGGAAATCAATCTCATCCTAACTTAAACATCCATCAAATATTCCTTGATGTTCTATGGATTCATTATCAATTCTTCTTATCATTCTTATTTCATTAATGTCCTCATCATCCCCTATTTGTGATCTTTCATTATAGATGTTCAAGTATAGACTCATGTTTCCAAAGGTTATGGTCATGTTCCCATTTCGAACTCAGATAAAAAAGTTGATTATTGCAAGGAAAGGTCGACCAAGGATGATTGTGGTATGTTCCTTATTTTATAAGTTTGGATGGTTGTAAAGAACAATGAAGTTAGCAGGGTAGATGAAGTTTTCAACCTTTACCAGAACGTCCTTTCATATATCCTTTGGAACCCTAATGTTGTGATCTGCAAGTTGAAGTGTGAAAGATGTGGGTTAGAGCTCTTCTAGTCCTAACTAGCAGTACACAACATAGGTAATGATATTTACACTATCCCCTAGGTCATACAAGGCCTTGAAAACTTTTCTCTCTCCTAGTTCAACATTGATGTAAGGGAATCCCAAGTCTTTCAACTTAGGAGAATGGTCCCTTGAATGGTGGTACTCACATTAGCAGCCAAAAGGACTTGGTTTTTATGTGAAAATATTATTTTAAAAGTGCACAAATCCTTAAGGTACTTTGAGTAGGAAGTTATGTTTTGGATTGCATCAAGAAGGGGAATGTTCAACTTGACTTGTGAGAATATTTCCCTCAATGTTTCACTCAATTCAGGCTTGGCTTTCCCCCTAATGCATTGAGGAAATGGCGCAAGTTGTGGTGTTGTTTGTCGAAGAAATGTTTCAGTTGGATCATTTGGTTCATTTGAATTTTCATCCACGTTTGAATCTTCAGATGGGTTTTGAATTAATTGTTCAGGTTTCTCAATTGATTTCCCACTTCTTAAAACAGTCAAAACCATTGGTTGTTCATGAGTTTTTTGAGTGAAACTTGACTCTCCCCTTACTGTTTGTTGTGGAATGGATTGTGTAGGCATGGGTGACTTACAAATTTTGATGGTTTTAAGTTCTTGTTTTAAGGAAGAGACTTCTTCGTTCATCCTTTCCATTTGTTTGTACAGTTGTTCTAGTAGGCTTTGTGGAATAGTTTGGGTTGGTGCATGAGAATATTGGTTTATCCCTGGGGGAAATTTTGGAGGTGGGATGGTTTTTTGAAAATGGACTGGTGGCTATTGGTATTGTATAGGTTGGGTTTGGAATTGGTTATGGGTTTGTTAGTTCTTATGGGGGTAAGGATTTTGTCCCTGTGGTTGGCTAGGTTGTAGGTTATCTTTCCAGTGGAAGCCTGGGTGGTCATTATACCATGGGTTGAAGGTGTTTTGGTATTGAGGATTTTGAAAGTTCAAAGAATTTAATTCCACTGGGGGTCCTCCTAAAATAACATCCTTGATGGATGGAATGGTTGGGAAGTTGTCTGTCATATGGTCATGTTCGTCACAAATTGTGCAAACAGGGTCTACAGTTTGGATTTCATGGACTTTCCTAAGTTCTATCTCTTCAAATTTCCTAGAGATTGCTGCGAGTTTATACCTAAGGCTTTTCTATTCTCTAAGTGTATGAATTATAGTATTTATTAGTGTCTTTTCAGAATAAGGTGTAAGTTCCCCATGTTTGGTTTTGTTCAGCAAGGCTTTCCAGATACTCGTAAGCATCATTTGGGGCTTTGTTTTTAAAAGTTCCATTACACACCATGTTAATGAATTGTTTGTTCCCTAGAACCAACCCTTCATAGAAAATTCGAACTTGTTCTGGGATTTAAAATCCATGGTGAGGTACCATGTTGAGTGTGTCTTTGAACCTTTCCCATGTTTCATAAAATGACTCTCCCTCTTTTTCAAAAACATTTTTGATGCTCTTTTTAAGTGCAATTGTTTTGTGGTGGGGAAATTATTTTTTCTAGAATTATCTTTGTAATTGGTCCCAAGAGTTGATAGATTATGGTATCAAATTTTTTAGCCAATTTTTATCTCAATACTTTAAATAAAAAGTAAATAGCCTCATCTTAGCTGATTCTAGTGGATGTGGGGGACACATGTTTTCTACAATGTCATTGAACTCCTTAATGTGGAAGTAGGGCATCTCGGACTCCATTCCATGGAATGTGGGAAGGTGGTTTAGAAAATGGGGTTTAAAGATTTAGTTGTAATCTCATAGGTAATTATGTCTAATGCATGAGGGGCAATTGGTCCAGGAAGGTGTGGGGTAGTCATTCTGGGTTTGATCGACTACATTCCCCAAGTTTGGGACTGCCTCATTTGGATTTCCATTTTGGTTTCCACCTGGGATTATGAGTTGGTTTCTTTAAAGAAATTCCATAGAAATGGGATCAATTTTTGAATCTGGAGTATTAGGAATATTAGGATCTAATGTAAAGAGTTCCCTTGGTGTACTTGACTCCCCAACCCCAGGAAAACCCACCCTAACTAGACGGTTTGATTGGTCACGAGTGTAGGCGGACATGTGCCAAAAGAAAGAAAAAAAACGAGAAAGGGAAAAGTTAAGAGAATTTGGATGAGGATAGAAGAAATGGGGGATAATAGAATCGGTGTCTAGATGACATAATTGAGTCCCATGAAATGGTGCCAAAATTTGATTCATGCTCAAATTTACCCGAATTTTTAGGGTTAAGTGGTCGCTTGTAGTGTAGCTTGGGTTATCGAATCCTTAGAGACCTAAGAAGAAACCTATAGACACGCAAATTCTAAAGAATATTTTTGGATATGAAGTGGAAAACTTGGGTTTATTTTATATGGTTTTAAAATATCAATAACAGATTTATGTTAATTCAATTTAAGATAATGAGTTGATCCTAGGTTCTCACTCAGCGTGGATTGGATGAATTCCTTTTTTAATGATTTAAATTTCTTATATTTGAGATGGGTTCATTTAAGAAGACTAAAAAATATTATCAATTACTATTTTAATACCTATATACTTTAATACTAATCACCTACACACTTTAAGGATCAAAGTTTTGAGAACTTCAAGGTTAAGGTTCGTATTAGCACTTGAAGTGTGTGGCCTTAAATTCAACAAGGACGAAAGAGTTTAAAAATCTTCAAACAAAATTCTCAATTAAAAGAAGTGATTAGACATTAATGGAGTGATAAATAAAATCCAATACAGACCCTTTATAATCCCTTGGATTAATCCATAAGTTTGTTATCCCTCCATTGATGATATGTTCTCAACGGAAGCGGGAATTAGACTTACGAGGGTGGAATTAAAGAAGTAAAAACAACAAAATAACGATCACTCCACCATTGTGTGATAAATTTCACAAGGTATGGTGTGAATAAATTCACACCTTAAGGAAATGGTATCAATATGATATATAGAATAATATAATAAGATTAAAGGAAGAACATTTATTAAGAAACTAAGGTGAATTTAACAACTTGCATGAGAATGAAGTGTGATTACAAACACAAAGCGACAACATAACACTACAATGAAACCAAACACCAAAGATGCCAAAATCCTCCACCACCACTACTATAAATAGTGATTTTTGAAGCCTTGGGTTGAGCGTCAAATATTCCAACTCTCCTCAATTAATTGTGGTAGGCCATAAGTGGGTGGAAAGTTGAGGGAGAGTTGATTTTTTCATCCTTGACAAACAATCCAAGACAACTTGAACGACTCAACATATGTGTTCAAAAGATCATCTATATTGAATAATTTTTTTGGGGAATAGAATATAAAAATGAATATATTGATATCCCCTGATATCCTATAAAATATCAGCCAACAATAGTTTATGGTTTTCGAGATATGATTAAATGCCTGGGCTGTTTTTTTGGGTCATAGAATCTAGCTCATAATTTTATCTCCAAATTGGGCCGCATGAAACTCCATATAAAACTCCAAATTAGATCTTTTCACCATTGGATAAAATTTTAATCTTGATTTATTATAGAATCCAACAAAATTTGGGCTTTAGTGGGCCTGTATTGTGGGCCCCACATTCTCATCAGTGGGCTGAGGTCCAATGTGCCTTCTCCAGAATTGTTTCATTTCATCTCCAAATACCCACATCATCCTTTATGAATCCTCCATTGATCCCTGAATTAAAAGTGTTCATTTTTAAGTGTATATCCATTTATCAAAATATCAAATTAAAACATGGATAATTATATTCATTAAAATTAGATTAATCATTGGGCCTAAATTGGTGTACATTAGGCATGAAGTGTACAAATGATGAGAATTGATGTTCAAAATTAAAATCCACTAACTCAGAACCATAAGATCAAAAAATGAACATTTAATACCATTAAAATGTAATTAAAATATTTTTTTATTGGCTAATCAACAACTACAATTGAGGTGATTCTAATTGTGTTTGAAATAATAATAATAATTTCTGTGTTCCAAAAATAAATTTCATTGATTTATTCAGTCATTATGTTGTCCATTGGATTCTAAACATTGAATGAACATTTAGGAATAATTTTTCTAGAAATAATTTATAGAGTAAATTGGTGATATCTTTTAATAAATTTGGATTACAGAGCTAAAAGTTTGAGAAAAATGGCATAAAATATTTGGAAAAATATTATAGAAGAATAAATTTTATGATTTAGGCATTAATGTGGTCAATGACACACAAAATTTTGGAGAAAGAATTCTAGATCCAAAAACATTCCCCTCTCCTATAAAATGATGTGAAGCCCTTATTTATAAATCCTTAGTTGACACCACCAAGAAGGATTCCATATATAAATCTCCCTCATTTATTATTATTATTATTATTATTATTTTGTTTATTTTTATTTTTTATTTTTTTCAATTGTAATTACAATTCTCATTTAGTTTTAAATAAATAAATTCATGAATTTTTTTGTTTCCACCCATTCTTCTTCCTCTTTTCTAATTCTTCTTAATTTTATTATTATTATTATTACTATTACTATTACTATTACTATTATTATTACTATTACTATAATTATTAATAATATTCTTTTAACACTTTTTTTATTTACTTTTTCTCTTATTATCTTAATAATAATAATAATAAATTATTATTATATTATTATTATTATTTATAAATTATATAATTCACTTTATTTTATTTTATTATTATTTTTTCTTCTCTCTCTCTCATCCAAATTATATTTTATTTTATTCTTATATTTTCTATCCTATATTCTTTTTAATTTTTTTATTTAATTTTTTTCTATTAATTTATCCTTCTCCTCCATCCATTCCACCAGGCGATCTCTTACTCTTGGAAATGAGAGGATGACCCTAAGGCTTGGCCAAAGGGGAGGTTAAGGCATTCCTAAATTTTCCTTCAAGTTTATTTTATGTTCTTAATAGATTTGAGTAGCATGCATGAGTGAGGAGAATTTCCTTGATGTGGTGACTTCCCCCCAATGAAATGCAACTCAATCTATTCTTTTAATTTGTTTAATCACTTTTCCCTATCTCCATTGGTTAGTTCTTCACATGATGGATTTGAACTAATTAATGGATGGAACAATGTCGATAGAGTCGAGTCTTGGAAGATGACACATTCTAGACCAATGTGTGTTATAAACCTTGATTAAAGGAGGAGGTGTAATTGAGATTTCTTAGGAATTCAATGATATTTCAAAATTTATATATAAATAATAGTGGTCCAAACATAATATTTCATGCTTGGATTATCAAAATTAAATCAAACACATGAAGTAGAATAATGATTGAACCCAAAATTTATCCCCATAACAAAATGCTTTCTTCTTAACTCATTCTCTCTATATTTTCATTTTGGTATAAATTATAATATCAATATTTCATATCATTAATCAAAAACCCAAAAACATTGTCAATATTTTCATTAAACACTTAAAACAAAAAAAGTAGATAGCATAAGTGAATTAGATAAAGTTGGTGAAAAAATTGAAAGGCTCATCAAGTGAGATGACCCTGGTCAGCCACTGTGTTTCACTTGGAAAAACATAATTTCTTTTGACCACATCCTACAACAGTAATGTGTCAGTACCTAAGGCCTTATGAATCCCCTTCGAGAACCATGATGCAAAGTGAGCGTCTCTATCCTAAATAATTGAATAAAGATCTCTATGAAGGCATACAAATTCCCTAATGTATATCCACCCTAGCTCATCTACTGAGAAGGTCTCTTGAACTGGTAATAAGTGTGTGAACTTCATCAAATGATCAACGAGAACCCACACTACATCATTTCCACAAGGTGATCTAGGCAAACCAGTCACGAAATCTATAGAAACATCATCCCATTTCCACTTAGGAATGGAAAATGTATGTAAAAGTTCTATTGGATTTGATGTTCTACATTCACCTGTTGATAGATGGAACACCAAGTGATGAAGATGGAAATATCACATTTCATACCAAGACACCAATACTACTTCTATAGATCCTGATACATCTTGGTGATATCAGTATGAACCTCCCAAGATGGGGAATTAAATTTCTACATTAGATCCTCTCTAATGTCTGTTGGGACCCATACACACTCATAAAATAGTTTAATAACATCCCCATCCATAGTATAACCTGAATATATATCATCATCTGAGACACATTCACTTAGTAAGAGGCCCTCGGGATTAAATAGTTACCTCATCCTTACCCATTCCTGAAGAGTAGAGGTCACTTCTATGGTTCAGAGGATAGTCTGGCCATGATCCTCCTAAACGTCAATATGTATATTTTAGAATAAGGCCATGAGATACCATTATCCACTGGCCTCGTGAACTACCTATAGCTGATTATTCTAGTTCAGGACATATCCACTACATTTCCCTTACAAAGCATGTAGGTATGATCAAAATCAAACGACTGAAGGTATTCAACATATCCATGATATCTGAGATTTAGTTATCATTGTGTAAAGATGTACTTAGGGATTTTTTTATTAGTCAATACCAAAAAACTCTCTCCAAGTAAGTAATGTCTCAAAAAATGTAGAGAATAAACTACATCAGCTTGCTTGATATTGTGCATCAGGTAATCCCACTCGTGAGGACTCAACTGACAAGACCTGTACACGATGAATCGCTCATCCTGCATTAGGGAAACTTCCATCCCGATACATGATTCATCATAGTAAATAGTGTAACTCCTACCTAGATCAGGAAAAATTAGTATCAATTCTAAATTCAACCCGACCTTCAACTCCTGAAATGCTTCTTTACAATCTTCGGACCATATGAACTTCACTCCTTTCTTTGTCAAGCAAGCAGGGCTTCCAAATGTGAGAAATATTGGATGAAGCATCTATAATATCTGGAAAATCCTAAGAAACTATATATGTTAAATATGTTCTTGGGATACTCCAAATAAGATACATATTTCACTTTCTATAAGTCTATTGAAAATCTTAACTCTGAGATAATGTGACCCAAGAAGATAAAATTTTCAATCTAAAAGTGACATTTTTTAAATATTTATATAAATATGATTCTCTTTCTGTATATTAAACATGATCTTAAGATGGATAGCATGGTCATGTCTGGAACATGAATACACTAAGATATTATCAACAAAGACTACCTAAAATGAATCCAGATACTGGTGGAAAAACTAATTCACAAGAGCTAAAAAAATCTACAAGTGCATTTTTGTTTCAAAATGACATGACCGGGTACTTGTATAGACCATACCTACTCCTAAAAGTTGTGTGAGGTATGCATGATGACCTGACGTGCACCCCATGATAGAAAAACCTTAAATATATCATTGAAAATACTCTCTCTCCTTATAGATGATCAAATAGGTCATTTATTCTATGTTGTGGATTCTATTTCTTGACCATAAGCTGGTTCAACTATTTGAAATCCACACAAAGCCTGAGGATTCTGTTCACCTTCTTGGAAAAAATGACTGGTGAACCCTAAGGATAAGTGTTGGGGAATATAAAGACTTTATCCTTATGATCTTCCAATAGTTTATTGAGCTCTATAAGATCTATAGGTGTTATCCTATAAGGAAGAATGGTCACTGGTGTTTATCCTAACACTAGATCAATATTAAACTTTACCTCTCATACTTGAGGATTCCCATTAAATTATTCATGGAATTCATCCCTAAAACACTCCACTACAGGAGGGGAAATAGTTTGTTGTAACCCCTGATCATATAAGAAAATATTGGTGATCTAAGCTATCACACTACCCATCATCTACTGCTCATGTCCTAATCGCATATCTTGAACATACCATTCACCCTCATGCATGTACCTAATTCCATATAGTGATGTAAACATCACCCTTTGATGATATAAGTCAATATGGTCTTGATAGGGACCTAACCAGTCTATCCTGATGATTACATAAAATACCATATGTTGAGTACAAAAATATTCCATAAAAATAGGTATTCACCTATCTCAAGGAGAAAATAATTACATCGGTGTATTCTCTTTGATCATATGCCTAATGGGTTATCAAGTGTCATCATTACACAGAAGTGTTCTATATTGAGGCCCATACTCTCCTTAATTTCCTTAGATATAAAAGAATGAGATGCGCCTATGTCAAACAAAGCAGACACTAAAGTGGAGGATACTAGAATAGTACCTCGAACCATAGAAGGTCTGGTGCCCTGCTCCTCTGGTATAGGCTGAACTACATGTAACTAGCCTATTACATAGCTCTGAGTCCTTTCCTAACTTCCTTGAGCAAGCCTGCTTTGTTGGTTCTGAGAATCATGAGTCTGACTACCTCTTCCTCGACCACTGCCTTGGCCTAAATGGATGGTGGTATTCCAATTGCCTTCTTGTCATGATACTACTGGCCCTGCTCTGGAATGTGGGGTTGGAATAGATCCCTGCTCTATAGGCACTGATGGAAAGGTCTTACATAAATGATGTATATGCCCCATCTTACCACATCCTCTTAATTTCACTAGATCTCTTAAGAACTAAGGTTTTTTATGTCCCAGATTCCCACACTGGTGATAATTTAGAATGTTTTCAACATGAGGAGCCTGACTACTACTACTCTCATGAGCATCCTCAAAATGTCTCTTTCACCCAGAAGAAGAAACATTGATATATCTAGGTGTCGAACATCCCTAAAACTCACCATCATCTTCCCTCAAATACCTCTTTGTAATAAGGGTTTGGTTTACTATCTTAGATATTGTAACAGCCCAAGATTTTATAAAAAAATATTCATTTTAATTTTATTAAAGTCTTGTGTTGTACGCTACACCAAAAGGAGCTTTCACAACACGCATCCTTGACTTGCCTTTCATTACACGCAATCACGACCTTCCTCGATAGCGTGTGTAATACGCAATACCGAGTTTCACTAAACAACGATATGCTATTAAAATATTATTAAAACTAGCCGTTATGAATAGCAATAAACACTTTTTAAAACTCTGTAAACCTTATTTTGCAAAATGAACTTCATTTTTGGATTCGGAGTATCGAATTTAGCCTAAGGTGAAATTTTGGTACTTTTCGGATAACTTTCATATTCTGATGAATAGTGAAAATTACTAAATTATAATTAAAAACAACTTTTTTAATCGAAATAATTAATAGTGATAAATTATTAATTTGAGTGGTTTTAAAGTATATTTAGAATATATTTTTACAATTTAATACAATGTTGGTCATTGGATGTAATTTCACATTTAAACCAGACATAATCAAGTGTCAATCTTTTGATAGATATTGTTTCTTAAAAACACGCTATTTGTTTTAACAGCGGGATTTAATTATAAAATTAATTAATGCAAATTCTATGATAAGAATTTGGTAAAATAGACTTCATTTTTGAATTCGGAATATGAAATATAGCTTAGGATGAAATTTTGGCATTGTTCTGAAAAACATCAATTTTTGATGAATAGTGAAACTACTAAGTGGTAGTTAAAAAAATTAATTTCTTCATAAATCTTAATTTTACCGCTTCTGTGAATGGAATTTCAAAAATCCGAGAGACACGGTTGATGTCAGTAAGTAAAATTTGGTTCAATGAGATGAAAATAATTTTTGGTGAATAGTAACTTTTTACTTTTTTTTACCACGGTTAATAGTAAATAGGGTAATTAAGGGTAAATATGATATTACTATTACCCTAACACATGTCCTAATTCTATTGGATAAGTGTAATTCGACCAAAAACAACCTTATGAATATAATATGACCATTTAGGTCCACTTGGATTAGATTATGACATTTAATATTATATTATTTAATGAATAGTTAAAATAGTTAAAATCAAAGTTTAATAACTAAAACATTTTTAATATGGGGTTATACATAAGATAAATTCGACTATAAATATTCATTAGAAAGCTAAAAAGATTTCCTACATAATGATATTTTATTTATAATTTTTATACTTTAAATAAATTAATTTATTTATGACACAATGATGATGCAGTAATTACCCTTTTAAGGAAATATTAACATAATTGATGTTATAAATGCTCAAAAGAATGTAATTTGAGACTTTTTATGACTTAAACTAATTTTCTAGGTTACTATGATATATTATTGTTTATTTAATCAACTTGGTTCGAACATATAATTCTGTTATGACTTTCACAAAAATCATATATCAAATAGTGTCAAAATTGACACAAAATAGTTTTTAAATCAAATATTATATTATTAATTGTTATATTATTCCTAAAAATCTAAGGTTCGGCCAAATGACTTAGATAAGGATATATTTATTAATAATATATAATTTGGGGTTCGTTTGGCATGTTATAGTAAGTGTATTAACCATATAGTGAAAGAAAACAAAAAGACACGGTAAAAGTTAAATTATTTAACTTAGAGTTAATTCTAATTGATAAGGTTAAAATAATAACCTAAACTTGTCTAAATCCTATTGGTTGATAGGATTTCGACCCATCCCCACTTTATCTTCGAAATAAAACCCTTTGGAACCATTATAAACCGATTTTGACTTTAATATAAAATAATATTTTGAGATATTCCTAAGGTGCCCCTCTCCTCCCTTATAAAAGGACACCTCCTCCCCCTCCTCCTCACACCAATTTGAGCACCCAAGCTCGTCCAACCCCTGCCAAAATCTCTTCTCCACTTCCCTAGAAACATCCTAGAGGTTCTGGTCTTCCACAAAGACCAATTTTAGTGCCCTAAGAGGAGGTCTCAAAGAGGCGCTTCAAAGAAGAGGTAATTACCGTTACCAATTCTTTCATCTTTATTTCTTCTTCCACTTCTTCTTCTTAGGTTGTTTCATTATGAAGTAATAACATCAGTATCACTCATATACGGATATGTTATTATAAGTATGAAACAACCCTATTTCACCATCTATCCATCCTACGGAAAAAGAAATCACTGCGCGTGCGTACGTACGGAATACCGTCTCCACGCCGTCGTGTAATCTATTTTCCACCACCACCTTACATGGATGGGTATAATGGTGTAAAGAATAACTATACATAGTTATTACAACATCATATTGATTCTGATATATTGTATAATCCACTCCAATTCAATTCAAAATTTATGAAAATGATATCATCGCTCGTGCGTACGTACGGACTACCGTCTCCACGACGCGATGAGATTCATTCTCCATGTTAACCATTTAAGAATGATTATAAAGTATATATAAGAAATAATAATGAAATATATGACATTATAAATCTACTGGATTATGTATATATAAATATATGTATGTCATCTACTTACTTCCATTTCAAGACAATAAGGAATGGAAAACAGCGTTCATGCGTACGTACGGACTACCGTCTCCATGAACGGTGTTTTTCATTTTATTTATCTATCTATTATATATATATATATACTGAATATATATGATATATAAATCAAATTTTATATTCTGGAAGTAAGTAAATCATGATATAAGTAATAATAATGTCAAGAACAACAAGTCAAAACACCTACGATAAATGAAACGATTTTACCCAAAACGCTTCTTTAACATGGAATTTACAAAAGAACGGGTAATATAATGTCATAAGTGAAAGATATATGATATCATAACAATGAATATGATTCTATAATAAGTCAATGACATTATTTAAATCATTATACAGGAGTTTCGGACACATACGAAGCAAATCGGACCTAAGGTAAGGGAAATATCACAATCTCATTTTTATCCGAGATTGTTTATTCGTAAGTATTTACTGGGGTGTATTTTATCATCCACATCCATGTTTCATCAATATGTAATATTATTTCCATCCACCTAAAATTGTTTAAATCCATTTTTACCCTTCGGTGAGTTTTTAGTAATATGTATGAAAGGAATCTTTTGTCGTTTTTCGTATGAGGTGCTTTTTGACTTTTCCGACAAAAGTACGAAGAATGTTTTTTTTAACTTATACGGCATGAATGGATTTTTAAAACATTGTTTCCAAGAAGCTTCCTTTACAAGTTTTCAAGTTTATTTTTAATCAACTTTTTTTATTTTAAAGTTGTATGACATGTTATGAAAGGAAAAATGTTTTTGAAGAAGAAAGGATATTTTCCTCAAGAATGGAGTTCAAGTGTTTTATCAAATCTATTTTCCATCTAAGATAATAAAGGGTTCTGTTTTTATCCCTATTATTAAATTGATTTGTTCATGTTGTGATGGAATTATTTTTATGAATTTCTTTATCTTATATGAATTGATTTATGATGTCATGATGTTTCAAGAATCCCATTTTTAGTACATGGGTTATGCAATGATGTATGGTTTATGATTATGTGGCACACATAAGAAAGGATTCATTATAAGATGGGTGGGACCTATATCTCCCTCCAATGCATTGGGTAAAGATTTTATATCTCATGAGATAGACATGGCTGGAATGGTAGGTTATACCGGTTCAATGAAACAGGACTGAAACGAGGGTTACTCGATTCAGAAAGGGACTTTGTCCACTAAGATAGTCTTGGAAATGAGTCTTGACTAACAAGAAATGATTTTCCATGATTATGTGTGCATGCCACAAAGTTTCAAGTTTTATGTTATGATTATAGGGATCTCATTTTCACTTCTATGATTTATTCCATGTTAAGATATTATGATCTCTTTTGCAGGTTTTTTGATTTTCAAAAAGATATGATAAGATTTTTATTTCCTTTATTTTCCCTTGCTGAGCATTTGAGCTCACCCTTTTATGTTTTCTTTTCCCCAGGATATAAAGAAAGGTTTTAGGTAAAAAAAAGTGAAAGATCTTTATGGGAGATGTTGAAGATCTTTCACCACGATTAGAAGATTACGTTCCGAGTTTCCAAAGTAACTAAACTATTACGATCCTTGTGTGTGTGTTTTTGTTATGTACTAAGTATTCCGCTAATGTAATGTAATGTCCATGTACGTCAGGCTTCGGGTCTCTACAGTTGGTATCAGAGGAAAGGTTTAGTAAACCTTTGGAAACTAGGATGCGAAAACGTTAGTGAGATCCCTAGAGATATTTCTAAGGTATGTCTAGGGATGTCTCTAAGGTTAAGTATACGTATAGGTTATAGTCCTAGAATTGCGCTAACGATCTTCGAATTTAACCTAAGATTTTAGATATTGAGGGTACTACCCCTTTATTATGTTGTTTTCCCTAGCATGATTTTTTCCTCTCATACTATTCTTTTGGGGTTTTAGACGATGGCTGGAACCCGAAGGAACCGTGTTAATGCGGAATGTGATGGGCAATGCAATGATTGTCCCCCGGAGCAACCAAACGATATGGGAGCCGGAATGAAAAATCTTGTAGCCATGCTCACACAACTTTCTCAAGCTATGAATCATGCAAGACTTCCAAACGAGCAAAGGAAGGAGCAACATTCTGTTGAATCCTTCATGAGGCAGCGTCCACCTTCTTTCAGTGGGTCTACTGATCCATTAGTTGCTGAACAATGGATTAGTACTACTGAAAAGATATTTTCAGTTCTTCAATGTTCTGAACATGATAAAGTCATCCTAGCAGTGTATCATTTGGAAGGAGATGCTGATCAATGGTGGAATCTTATTAAGAATACGAGGCAAAGGGATGAAATTGAGTCTATGGAATGGGACGAGTTCAAGAACTTATTTTTCAATAAGTACTTCCCTCGTATTCTCCGAACAAAGATGGAGAAAGAGTTTCTTGAACTGAAGCAAAGGGATGATGAATCTGTTGGTACCTATGAAGCGAATTTTACAAGACTTGCAAGGTACGCTTCTGGTATTATCATCCAACCTGAAAGTAAAGTTGATCGATTTTTCAGTGGCTTAAAACCAAGTCTTCGAAGGGCATTAGATATAAGAGACTTCAGTAGCTATGAAGAAATTGTGTGTTGTGCTATCAAGGTAGAAATGGAAGTTGGTGTTTCATATCCATCTCATGGGTTTGACAAGAAACGAAAGATGGAGTTCAAGGAGAAAACTCAAAATAATGGTGAAAAGAAGATGAATGTTTCCTTATGCACAAAGTGTGGAAAGAAGCATGGTGGAGATTGTCTTAAAGGGACTAGAAAATTTTTTAAGTGTGGAAAAGAAGGTCATCGAGCAGCTGAGTGTCGAAGTAATGGAAAATGGGATTCTAATGAAGTGAATAAATCAAACACTGCAGAGAACGTACAACCAACACTTCAATGCTTCAAGTGCAAGGAAATGGGGCATTATGCTAATAAATGCCCTAATCCAAGGGTTAGTGATGATCGACATGAGCAACCGCTTAAGGCAAAGGACAAAGGGAAGTCACATGCGATCACTATTGACAATGTTGAATATGACAACGATGTGGTTGAATGATTAAGTGTTTATGTAATGGGATTTCGAAATAATGTTGTATTATTGAGTATTGCAATATTTATTGATGTGGTATTCAAAGTGATTGATATATTTTGGAAATAAGATGATATGCGCATAATGAAGGGAAAATGAGAAAATGAAATGTTTAATAGTATTCAGGAGCTCATGATTGATATAAGGACTAAGTGATATCATGGTTTGAGTATATAGAATTTTGAGGATTTTCGTATGTGGAAAGTGTTAACTTTAAACTGCATTCATGTTTTCACTATGGTATTCAAGAGAATACATGATTAAGGACATTGAATGATTGGAATGTGACCAACAAAACATATCTTATGATATATGGGAGTGGACTGCAGTATTATGGATAAGCCTAAAGATTGGAATGGATTATGTTGGACATAAGTGAGTATTGTTTAAGGATATAAGTTTTTTTTCGATATTATTGATGGGATGTTATAGTAATGTAGTTTTAGAAAAAGGACAACCTGCAGGACGGGCGACAGCCCATCGCTTCGGACAAGGCTGTGGGAATCGAACCCACAACCGAAGTGCGACTGGCCTTTATCGCCTACCACTGGCCTACAGGAAGTCCCTGTTTAGTAGAAACTAGTTTAATTATATTAAGCAATATGATATATGAAGTATAAGTCCATTTTAGGAACCATATGTGATTAATCTCACTATAGATCGACTTATGTATATAATTTTTGCTAACCTTTTGTTTGAGACAGATGGAATGACCCGTCATTCTATCACATGATCTGCTAACACTTCACGAATAACAAATTCAACTTCATTTATTTAAGAGATGAAGTGGAAATTGTTCAAGGCATGAACAACAGTGAGATTGTACCAAAATAAAGTAAGTATTTATTCTAATTCAAATTTTCAACTTTAGGGAAATGATCTTGAAAACCAAAAATGTTGTCCTAGTGATCTTATACCTGATGAATCAGATGGTACCTTATATCATCACAAATCTATGGATTTGTGATTACTGGCTTTTCCATAGCCATGTTCTCTACCACTCTCCATCAGAACATGATGGTTAGATTTCTCTTCCATATCCATATTTTCACCTATGTGGAAACCCAATGATTAGTTTATTTGGGTAACTGTTACGTTTCATACTTTTGTTTTTAAAGATTGGTTTTGATATTCCTTTTTACGATGTGGGTTTCTATTAAAGAAACTTTCGAATAGTAAACCATTTATAACCCCGACGAATTTCGAGGGAGAAATTCATTTTAAGGGGGTAGAATGTAACAGCCCAAGATTTTATAAAAAAATATTCTTTTTAATTTTATTAAAGTCTTGTGTTGTACGCTACACCAAAAGGAGCTTGCACAACACGCATCCTTGAATTTCCTTGCATTACACGCAATCACGACCTTCCTCGATAGCGTGTGTAATACGCAATACCGAGTTTCACTAAACAACAATATGCTATTAAAATATTATTAAAACTAGCCGTTATGAATAGTAATAACCACTTTTTAAAACTCTGTAAATCTTATTTATCAAAATGAACTTCATTTTTGGATTCGGAGTATCGAATTTAGCCTAAGGTGAAATTTTGGTACTTTTCGGATAACTTTCATATTCTGATGAATAGTGAAAATTACTAAATTATAATTAAAAACAACTTTTTTAATCGAAATAATTAATAGTGATAAATTATTAATTTGAGTGGTTTTAAAGTATATTTAGAATATATTTTTACAATTTAATACAATGTTGGTCATTGGATTTAATTTCACATTTAAACCAGACATAATCAAGTGTCAATCTTTTGATAGATATTGTTTCTTAAAAACACGCTATTTGTTTTAACAGCGGGATTTAATTATAAAATTAATTAATGCAAATTCTATTATATGAATTTGGTAAAATAGACTTCATTTTTGTATTCGGAATATGAAATATAGCTTAGGATGAAATTTTGGCATTGTTCTGAAAAACATCAATTTTTGATGAATAGTGAAACTACTAAGTGGTAGTTAAAAAAATTAATTTATTCATAAATCTTAATTTTACCGCTTCTGTGAATGGAATTTCAAAAATCCGAGAGACACGGTTGATGTCAGTAAGTAAAATGTTGTTCAATGAGATGAAAATAATTTTTGGTGAATAGTAACTTTTTACTTTTTTTTTACCACAGTTAATAGTAAATAGGGTAACTAAGGGTAAATATGATATTACTATTACCCTAACACATGTCCTAATTCTATTGGATAAGTGTAATTCGACCAAAAACAACCTTATGAATATAATATGACCATTTAGGTCCACTTGGATTAGATTATGACATTTAATATTATATTATTTAATGAATAGTTAAAATAGTTAAAATCAAAGTTTAATAAATAAAACATTTTTAATATGGGGTTATACATAAGATAAATTAGACTATAAATATTAATTAGAAATCTAAAAAGATTTCCTACATAATGATATTTTATTTATAATTTTTAGACTTTAAATAAATTAATTTATTTATGACACAACGATGATGCAGTAATTACCCTTTTAAGGAAATATTAACATAATTGATGTTATAAATGCTCAAATGAATGTAATTTGAGACTTTTTATGTCTTAAACTAATTTTCTAGGTTACTATGATATATTAGTGTTGATTTAATCAACTTGGTTCGAACATATAATTCTTTTATGACTTTCACAAAAATCATATATCAAATAGTTTCAAAATTGACACAAAGTAGTTTTTAAATCAAAAATTATATTATTAATTGTTATTTTATTCCTAAAAATCTAAGGTTCGGCCAAATGACTTAGATAAGGATATATTTATTAATAATATACAATTTGGGGTTCTTTTGGCATGTTATAGTAAGTGTATTAACCATATAGTGAAAGAAAACAAAAAGACACGGTAAAAGTTAAATTATTTAACTTAGAGTTAAATCTAATTGATAAGGTTAAAATAATAACCTAAAATTGTCTAAATCCTATTAGTTGATAGGATTTCGACCCATCCCCACTTTATCTTCGAAATAAGACCCTTTGGAACCATTATAAACCGATTCTGACTGTAATATAAAATAATATTTTGAGATATTCCTAAGATGCCCCTCTCCTCCCTTATAAAAGGACACCTCCTCCCCCTCCTCCTCACACCAATTTGAGCACTCAAGCTCGGCCAAACCCTGCCAAAATCTCTTCTCCACTTCCCTAGAAACATCCTAGAGGTTCTGGTCTTCCACAAAGACCAATTTTAGTGCCCTAAGAGGAGGTCTCAAAGAGGCGCTTCAAAGAAGAGGTAATTACCGTTACCAATTCTTTCATCTTTATTTCTTCTTTCACTTCTTCTTCTTAGGTTGTTTCATTATGAAGTAATAACATCAGTATCACTAATATACTGATATGTTATTATAAGTATGAAACAACCCTATTTCACCATCTATCCATCCTACGGAAAAAGAAATCACTGCGTGTGCGTACGTACGGAATATCGTCTCCACGCCGTGGTGTAATCTATTTTCCACCACCACCTTACATGGATGGGTATAATGGTGTTAAGAATTACTATACATAGTTATTACAACATCATATTTATTCTGATATATTGTATAATCCACTCCGATTCAATTCAATATTTATGAAAATGATATCATCGCTCGTGCGTACGTACGGACTACCGTCTCCACGACGCGATGAGATTAATTCTCCATGTTAACCATTTAAGAATGATTATAAAGTATATTTAAGAAATAATAATGAAATATATGACATTATAAATCTACTGGATTATGTATATATAAATATATGTATGTCATCTACTTACTTCCATTTCAAGACAATAAGGAATGGAAAACAGTGTTCATGCGTACGTACGGACTACCGTCTCCATGAACGGTGTTTTTCATTTTATTTATATATCTATTATATATATATATATATACTGAATATATATGATATATAAATAAAATTTTATATTCTGGAAGTAAGTAAATCATGATATAAGTAATAATAATGTCAAGAACAACAAGTCAAAACACCTACGATAAATGAAACGATTTTACCCAAAACGCTTCTTTAACATGGAATTTACAAAAGAACGGGTAATATAATGTCATAAGTGAACCATATATGATATCATAACAATGAATACGATTCTATAATAAGTCAATGACATTATTTAAATCATTATACAGGAGGTTCAGACACATACGAAGCAAATCAGACCTAAGGTAAGGGAAATATCACAATCTCATTTTTATCCGAGATTGTTTATTCGTAAGTATTTACTGGGGTGTATTTTATCATCCACATCCATGTTTCATCAATATGTAATATTATTTCCATCCACCTAAAATTGTTTAAATCCATTTTTACCCTTCGGTGAGTTTTTAGTAATATGTATGAAAGGAATCTTTTGTCGTTTTTCGTACGAGGTACTTTTTGACTTTTCCGACAAAAGTATGAAGAATGTTTTTTTTAACTTATACGGCATGAATGGATTTTTAAAACATTGTTTCCAAGAAGCTTCCTTTACAAGTTTTCAAGTTTATTTTTAATCAACTTCTTTTATTTTAAAGTTGTATGACATGTTATGAAAGGAAAAATGTTTTTGAAGAAGAAAGGATATTTTCCACAAGAATGGAGTTCAAGTGGTTTATCAAAATTATTTTCCATCTAAGATAATAAAGGGTTCTGTTTTTATCCCTATTATTAAATTGATTTGTTCATGTTGTGATGGAATTATTTTTATGAATTCCTTTATCTTATATGAATTGATTTATGATGTCATGATGTTTCAAGAATCCCATTTTTATTACATGGGTTATGCAATGATGTATGGTTTATGATTATGTGGCACACATAAGAAAGGATTCATTATAAGATGGGTGGGACCTATATCTCCCTCCAATGCATTGGGTAAAGATTTTATATCTCATGAGATAGACATGGCTGGAATGGTAGGTTATACCGGTTCAGTGAAACAGGACTGAAACGAGGGTTACTCGATTCAGAAAGGGACTTTTTCCACTAAGATAGTCTTGGCAATGAGTCTTGACTAACAAGAAATGATTTTCCATGATTATGTGTGCATGCCACAAAGTTTCAAGTTTTATGTTATGATTATGGGGATCTCATTTTCACTTCTATGATTTATTCCTTGTTAATATATTATGATCTCTTTTGCAGGTTTTTTGATTTTCAAAAAGATATGATATGATTTTTATTTCCTTTATTTTCCCTTGCTGAGCATTTGAGCTCACCCTTTTATGTTTTCTTTTCCCCAGGATATAAAGAAAGGTTTTAGGTAAAAAAAAGAGAAAGATCTTTATGGGAGATGTTGAAGATCTTTCACCACGATTAGAAGATTACGTTCCGAGTTTCCAAAGACACTAAACTATTACGATCCTTGTGTGTGTGTTTTTGTTATGTACTAAGTATTCCGCTAATGTAATGTAATGTCCATGTACGTCAGGCTTCGGGTCCCTACAGGTATGGTCATCAATAGAAAGACATTGACCAGTGACTAGATAGCATATACCAACCCATCCTTGAATCTCCTAGTATTTATAAGATCATCACCCACTACAGTGGGGTAAAATCACTATAGCTCAATAAAATGAGCAAAGTATTTGATAACATACATACCTCCTTATTATAGGTTAATAAATTCTCTATCTCTCTTAGCCCTTAGAGTCTGGCAAAAGAAATAATAATAGAAGATAGTCTAGAAGACTTTCCAAACCATATATCTATGTCAATATACTGGGGTAATAATATCCCACCACTACTTGGTAGAATCACTTAGCACATATGCTGCAAGATTGACCCTCTTCTCTAGAGGCACCTCCAGATGCTCGAATATAAAAAGAATATCTTTGATCCGAGACTCATTAGAAAAAGGTCTTTCATCACCTAAAAGGTGTGAGGATGCTATTTGTGAACTCTTGGTCCAACTATTCCATACATAGGGCAGGTCTAAAAACACCTTACATATTCTACAACATACATAGAAATCCCTCTTGAAACTAGGTGTCAGAGCCCATATCAAGTATAGGAAGTGGTGCCACAGGTTTCACTGTAGGAGGGATCACTAATGTCTTAGGGCTCACCATCTCAGGTGCATGATCGTCATAACCTTTAGGGTGTATGACTAGAGAACTTCATAGCGGCATGATACTAAAATTACAAATGCATGCCTCAGTAGAGATTTTAATAGTTGAAATGATTAGAGATAGAGAAATAAAAGAGGGGAATAGTCTTCCTATAGACCTATTTCACCCCTCTATTTTCTCCTAAATCTAGGATTGAGTAATAAATAAATACCATAGTAGGCCATAATAACATAAGTGATACCCCACTTCCCACTTCTAAGGCTGGGTTTAGGTCTAGGTATCTGTTTCACATGTATAAGATGGCTATTTCACTTTAAAAGTCATATTTGTTTTAAATTTTTTGCTTGTTCAAATATCTAAATCTCATTAAATGGTTGAATTAGAGGGATCACCATTTTTGATCCATAGGGATCCATAATCCTTATGAACCTAAATATAGCATCCACTTAACCCATACCATAACACATTCCATCCCATGCGACCAATGGTCCATTTATCAACGTTCTAGAATTGACTTCTTAAGGTGTGTTCTTTATTCTATTCAGGAAAACACTATTAGTTTAAGGAATACACTTTAAGTTTCAATTATTTTTTCCAATTCCATGAAAGAAATGTTAGAAAATTTCAATACATAATAACTAGGTATTAATAATATGCAACAAGAAAATGCACGATGAAAATAAACACGACATAGAATATATGCATTTAATATTAATCTTATTGCACCTATAATGATGAATGAACTAATGCAACACCCTCATTTCATTGGGCCTAGGTGAAATGAATCTCATATCAATAATATTAATAATAATAACCTTGCAAGTCATGTGGATCACCCAATGGTGAAGTCGTATTAATCATAACAGGAAAATCAATAATTGAAATTTCCCATCCTAGGTAATTTGGGTACCCTTGTACATGGATTAGATACGTCCAGGCATAGGGTAAATTCTAAATTCCTTTAACTTCTAGTCTCTTATCTAATACCCAAATAGTAAGACAAAGGAACAAATTGCTCTGATACCACTTTGTAACATCCTTATCCGGGATCAACTTAACATGTGCCCCAAGCTAGTGGGTCACATAGCCTAAAGCGTGCCTCCCCGCATGTCAGAGTCTTTTGACTAGCAGTGAGAGTGTAAAGGTGGTATGGTGGGGAGACTATACCCTCTTTTAATTTTGGCACAAAAAATATAACAATAAATAGACAACAGAGGAAGCATAATATAAAAGAAGATACAATAAAGATAATAAATAAACCTTGGAAGTGTAAATAACTGAGGAACTGGATAATAATATCAAAATCTACTAGGAAGGGTCATATACATGGATGCATGGAATGCTAATGTAAAAAAAAATGGAATAGGGGAAAAAATATACAACATGCTATAAAAAAACTAAAAAAAATAAAAAAAGTATGCTCCACTAGTATCTTGAGCATATGCTCAGTCCTATGCTCTTATGCTCTAACTATAAGTAAAGCATAACAGATATCAATAGCAGAGAACTTTCCCTTATCCATACATGCATATAAGTAATCTAATGAGGTACCAAGGTATCCCAAGTAGGGTGTGAGATAAAATCCCAATAGGCCACCACCAACTATGTCTAGAAGTGATCCAAGTAGTGTGCATATCCAAACAACAATGTGTAGGTATATAGAATAATAAACAATTCTGAATAAATAAATACCATCCCACTCAGGTTCCCATAGGAAAATTGGAAGCTATACCTACTTCAGATTAAGTCGGAATGAATGTCTAATAAATTACCACATATATAGTAATAATATATATATATATATAGTTATATATCACATCCACCTATATGTACCAAGTATGCACGGATATAAGTGGCAATATACTTGGAATACTAGGTGCTGGCTAGATCGGGGCGTAACTCAGTCATCCATAACTAGTCTAACTGAGCCTATAAGCTCCAACAGAGGTTATAATCCCAAAATATCATAATTATTGGGATATTTCATTCTCATCACTCGAGATGGTGGTTGTGTTGTCATGGAAACACCCAAAACAAGGGACACAATGTGTCATGCGCACCGTCCAAATAGTGTTAATGGTGTGAGATGCCATACTGAACATCCGAAGTAAGGGAGAATGAATAATCATTCCCAACATAACCCTTACCATCATACCACTACCTATATCATGATGTAATCATATTTATAATAACGTCCATGAGGCATTACCTATCATTCCTTATATTCATCAAGTCCATTATAAGTAAGGAATTTCAATTCAATTGAAGTATTTAATAAAACATGAAATAATTAGTGTGGCCTTTCCACCCTTAATAAACCATTTCAATTAAACCATTTAATTCATTCAAGGAAGGAAATCCACCATGAAATAATCTATCCAATTTAACACATGACATTGAATCTAACAAAACACGTAAATTCATTTCATAAGGCTCAATAAGGCATTTAAAAAGGTTCTATTATCAATTAGGCAACTACCTACATGGGAAGTTCCATTTATAAGTCATTAAAACCACTTAAGAGGTTCCTCGGGTTCATTTAAAATTTATATAATAGAGTAAATTCGATTTATAACCCAAGACGAATGATTAGAAGGCATTCCTAGCATTTAATCACTTAATTATAAAGGGGAAATTTAAGACGGAACACCCAGGGGGTGTCCATGATCATTCTTAACAACCTCTAACTACATAAGAACAATCCTAACGAGTATAATGAGGTGACTATATCAATTTTTAATAAAGAAAACCATTTAAGATTACGTGTGGTGAATAATGACATGTGATACAATGACTCAGCTATGAAAACACTATAACTTTTGGGGAAGATGACGAGACCACCTACCTTAGGGATGTTGAAAAATCCCTATCTAATGGTCGCTCCATATTTGAAGTAGGTTGAGAGAAATTAGAGAAATGGTCTAATGCCCTGAAAATAAGGAAAAAAAGATATTTCACCTAAATAGCCTAATGGATCCCAAGATAATCTTAAATAGGAAGCAAGAGGAATGGAGATCCTATAGATATCTATCCAATGATTCCAATGGATCATGAATTGGAATTCGCGTCGATAAGATATCAAGGGACCTATGTTGAAGAAGAAGAAGAGCTACAGTAGAAGGAGGAACTTCTCATCCACTAGAATGAGGAGAAGGAAAAAATAGAAATAAGGTAAATAGATTCATTAAGGGAGAAAAAGTCATTTCACCCTCAAATACTAGGGCACATAGTTTTACCACATGGTTTGGACAAAATATGCACAAACCATGCTCATACCACTATCATAGGAGGGAACCCACATGGTTAAGGAACACAGTTTCCTTAACCCTGCACAAACCATGTGAAATCCTACTTTCCAACCTCTATAGTTTTTAACACGGGCGTGCACCTCGAGTCGCAAGGTCACAGAAAAACCGTGCGACCCCTGCTTCTTTGTATCACTTCACATAGTTAATAGAGACCATGCAGGTTGGGATTCATGGGTTTTACTAATAGTGAATCCCTACTTTCTTTCCAAAAATCCCAAGGTTCTGGGCTCTAACAAATCATCAGACATCCTCAAAATCTTCGTGACTCCATTAGGTAACTTTATAAGGTTTGTTTAGAGAAATTTAAACAAAATAGAAATTAGTTGTACCTTTATGAAAATATGGGTCATTACACACCAGGTATAGAAAATATTCCTTTAAATATTCAAAAAAAATATCATGGAAAAAATATATTTTTTACATGAATATTGTGAAAACATAGAGAGAAACAAACGACAAATGATTCATAGAAGAGTAAAATGGAAAACAAAATATCATGAAGAAGATCATATGACACAATGATTTATGTGGTTTAAAATATATATATATATATATATAAACATAGAGAGACATAATCACTTCACTAATTCAATATCATAATTATAGGTAGATGATTAGAGTTTCACACAAAGAAACCCTATCTCAAATTATCTAATAAAGAAGATGATGCAATGTCCCACCAACTGCACAGTAAGTTCACTATGCTACCATGCTGCAACCACCCAAGTCCATACTACTACAGTACCACATACACTAAGTCTAAGTTTCTACAATGTTAGGGGGATAAATTACATGGAGATATAGTTACTTATCAGTGTTTCCTTGTCATCTCTACTAAAGTGCCATGTTAAAGTCCACACCACTAAAATGCCCTATTGACGTTCCCGATAAGTACTACTATAGTGATTCAAAATTACTAAAATTACCAAAATTTGGTCTAGGTCCCTTTGACCCCTAGAAATCCATAGTAGGGATGCACTACACCCTTCAACTTTCAACAATTTCATCATGGTGGTCAAACCGCGAGAGTTGTGGTATAGTGTACATTCTAGACCACTAGCGTTCGAAAAAAACTTCATCCAAATAGATCATGATACACCATTCCAACTCTGAATTTGGATAATACAAGGATCATTCAATCAATAATGTGCAAATACACTATAACCCACTAAAAACACTATTTGGTTGTGAGTTTAGGCTAGGGAACTTCTAGGCCTGGGGTCAATCCAATGAGTCATCATGGAAAAATACACCATCTTCTTCATTGGTAGGATATTAAATGAGTTCCAATCCTGATTTTACTTCTTTCTAGCATGGATTGTGAATTCCATACCTCATTCTTATCTAAACATATATGTTTAATGTTCTTCACTTTGATGAACAATAATACTTTCCCTTCTCTTCACTATGGAAATCTTCTCTCATGGTTATTTTCTATTTATAATCTCTCTTATTTCATATTAGAAAAATATAATATTTATCAAGAATGATATCTCTATAATTCACAAATTCTATAAATCATTTTATATATTCAAAGAGAAAATATCCACATTACACTACATGAAGATATCCAATTATTCACGAGAATTATTGGAAAATCCATTCAACATCCTTCTTCAAATCCAATTCAAAATAATTCATTGAAATATCATATCTTTATCTTAAAATATAGGAAATAAAAAATAAGGAAACCTGATAACTTATCTTCACAATGACTTGATCACTTTCCTTTATGGATGAATCTTTCTTAAATACCAATCCCAACAGATCTACTTATATCTTGAATTTAAATCATTGGAATATCATGAATTAATCCTCATTTAATTTCTCCCTGATTTTTTCATTGTAGCTTGGCCAAAACATGAATTATATCTTATAATTAATAAAACACACTTTAATTCTATTATAGATGGACAAAACTTTCAAAAAGTTAAGGGAATGACCTTGTGAATTTCCCCGACAACTCTTACATTTTTCCTAGACTACTCTTATGAAATACCTCATGTTATAGAAATTACTCTTAATGAATTATGGGATAACTCTTAAAATTTCACCATTTATCATGAAATTAATCTTATAAATTCCTATGTATAATCTGATGAAACCTATAAAATCCACCATTTCTATTTTCCAAAATCATAATATAGTGACTCTTATAAAATGATTCTAGAAAATCTTATGAAATTTTAAACTAAACCTTATGAAATATATGTTACTTGAAAAATAACTCTTAATCCCATAGAGAAATTCTATGACATTGTAAAATCTATCACCAATGAGTAAATGCAACTCTTATGAAATCAAGGATACCTAAGGGAATTTAATATTTTAAAATCTTCTTAGTATTTAATTACTATTACAAACATATGGTGTCCTTCTTGGGATTTTTCTAATTATAGATCAAGACAAATTTCTTTATAATTTCTCTGGAATACATATCTGTACTTGAAAATAACTTATGGACATACTATGTACTCCAGAACTTCTTCACTTTGGTGTCAAAACCTCCAAAACTAAAAATCAACTTATATTGACAACAAAACCAATAAAACTAAACAAACACATGTTAACAACAAATCCAACTCTGTCCAATCATTAATCCTAAATTGGATTCTAATAATATTTCTATGAAAATTTGTTTATTGATATATATATATATGATTATATAGATTAAACTGTGCCTTTTTCAATTATTTATATGATTTATGTTCACTTGCTGATGTTTTTCCTACCTATAAGTGTGGTGGATGGGCTACTTTGAAGTGAATGATTGTTGGGATATTTATAAGTGTGGTGGCTAAGTAGTTTTTTTGATTATTTATATGTAAAAATTTCAGGTTTATGGTGCATATTATTTTTTTGTGATACTTTGTCGTATATTCATTTAGTTAACAATGTAATATATTTTATTCTTTTTATATTTAATATTTATATTGTTTAAATTAATTTTGGACACAAACTAATTTAATGGTTACAATTAATTTGTGGAAAGTAATACTATAAAAACTTACTATTGAGTCATAGTTAAAACCATGAATGAATGGAAAACTCAAAAAAAATTATTTTGTACATACTAACATGTTTTAAAACTATTTTGATAGTATAAACACGTGATGATAGTTTAAAGTAATTTCTATAGTACATATGCCTAATCATGGTTAAAAATGTTGTGAAATTCAAAAAAAAACGATAAATCCATCATCTACATTTATAAACCATGGTTGTAGATTATTTTTAGCCATGGTTATTTATATCCATGCCTATATAGCTATTTCCATGGAAGTATTTTCCATGGATCATAAAACCATGTCCATAAGATATGATCATGGTTTTTGGAAATTTTCTTTAATTTATGAACCATGGAAATAACATTCTTTTGTAGTAGTGTTTTTTTATAAGTCCCAATTTATTCATCGTCCATTTTTTAAGTCCAATTAATCACCTCTCTATTTTAATACTGAGAGTATGGATAAAATATTTATTGAAAAATATTTTCATGAATTTATCCAATTACATTGAGTTGATGTCTTCCTTCGGCTTAGTATTTTTGATAATATTCATTCATTGATCAACTTTTCCCTCTATGTGGTATAAAATCAATATAAATTTCCTTTTATAAATTCATTAAAGTAAATAAAAATCCTCTAAATGGAATTAATTCATCTCTTCAGGATTAAGGAATTAAGAAAACCACCAAAATAGGGAGTCCATTTTCATATAAATGATTTAATTATAACTTTATATCCATTAAGAGGAGGGAGTTTCATATGGTTCAAGTTATTATTAATAACTTGAGTCAGTTGAGCAAGTTCACCCATTGGATTCTTGACTCCCTCTCCCATAATATTAGGCACCACATTTGAGTGATCATTACCCCACCCATTTCATTTATTATTGACATGATTTATACTATTTCTATCCATTTACTAAAATAAAATAAACTTAGTGATGATGATATTCTAAATAATAATCATATAAATGTAAAATTAGGAACTTAGAAAGAATAACTCATAAATAAAACACATACCCTAACTTATTTCTTTCTAAATTTAAAATCTACATTATTTATGATGTATTTCCTGTTAGGTTATCTAATATAACCCCACCAAAAAACTAAACCTTTCTTTGATACCAAATATAACAATATGCATCTCATAAACATATTGTTACATAATTTTTATCATAAATAATCACAAAAACCCCCATGAATATAGATTCCCAGTTCTTTTGGGTGATTAGTTACATAATAAAACATTTTAGAAATAAAAACAACATCAATTAATTCCATATTTATTTTACCATCCTAGAACATATCATACTTATATCAATTCATGTGGTTTCTTGGGGACATATATAAATAAGTGTGATAAAAACCCTATAAAGGGATTAATAAAGATAAACAAATAGGTGAGATAACATAGGGATCAATAATCATAACATAGAATCATAAAAGAGGAAGATCACAAATCAGAACATGGAAATATTATATAAGACAGATGATAGCATAGGAACATGATAAACATAAAAATAATATGAATGTGTAAAAAATATAAAACATGTTGTCAAAAACATAAGTTTTTATTTCCAAGTTATCATAACATAGTGTGTTAGTCTCATTTCATATGCACCATACATAGTATCTCATGAGAGGTAAACATTACCCAATAAATTAGAGGGATTCATAATTATAAGTCTTCCAATATTATAATATTATTCTATGAATACATGTTACACATAAAAAATAAATCATACATAAATCATAATCATGAGAGAAATACATGAGAAGGAAATAGGTTTCATAATCCTGTATTCTACCATATTTCACTATCCACCTTCGTATGTTAATATTTAAAAAAATTACAAAAAATCCACCCATACCAATTTTTAAAATGATAATTCAAAGGAGGAAATTAATTTTTCCAAAATTAATTTATAAACTAGTTAATTTTAATTTTTAAATATAGTATAAAAATAATATTTTTTTATATAATGTAAAACTTGTGTAAAAAATATATAATAATTATTAAATTATATTATATTGATTGAATAATTATTTTATGCTATTTTGATAATTATTCTAACTTAATTTACCTTTGATAAACATTATTTAAAAGGATAATTCATTAATTACAATATTAACTATTTTTCTATTCCAATGATTAGGTTACAATTCTAACAATCATGTGACTATTATAACAATCATATTTACAATGGTTATATAATATTTACTCATCCTATAAATACATTTTATTTCTATAATTATTCATTCAATCCAATCCTTCTTAATCTTCTATAGAGTTTATTTACAAAATACCAATCCAATTTCTAATTTTTTGTTTCCTTTTTATCGTGTTGTTAATGTTTGTGATATTTCTTGGAGACCACAACCATATGGATTTCCAAATTATAATGATGTTGTTGATTTTTTTTATTATCTTGTTGTAATTTTATCAATTTTATGGAGTTATTATTATTATTTATATTTAATTTTCTATATTTATGAATTAAAATAATGTTGTCTTTTATTATGTATTTCATGTGAATTTTATTATATCTTACACATAGATTTTACACAAAAAATATATTGAGAAGGGAAGATTTTCACATAGAAAAATATTTATTATTACAGTCTATAATATAATTCTATTGAGAACCAACTATATGAAATTGGGTAGGGTGTGAGACTTGAGAATCTTAAAGTGGGATATATGAAACTTGAGATGCATCATAGGGCTTAGCCGAGAGCCTTTTACTTTGTTCATGCATCATAATTGTGGAATTCTTAGGGTATTATACATGTGCCTATGGGTGGAGTTATTTATCATATTTATTTACAAGGATCCATGATTAATTAAAGTAACTTATAATTTATTCATTTTTTCTCAATTAAATTTTAAGAGGTGATTAAATTAATATGTATTTGAGAGGTTTCCTATGATCATATTTATTGATTGTTCTTATTCAACCACCATAAGGAAATGGTTTTCAGTAATATTTATGAAAACCATGTTTTCAAATAAAAACTTTTGTAGTGGTACGAGGCAAATGTAAAACTATTTTATGAGTTTGATATATTTGTAATGAATCATGGAGTTGATGGTTTTGAAATAAAATATATTTTTAATGAAATATAGATTTTGGGAATGGGTTTTGTGTGATGATATGGTGTGAGTGAAATGGTTTGGGATTCTGGATATTATATGAAATTTGTGATAAATGATTTTTAAATCGAACTTCAATTGGTTTTTGAGAACAAATTTAGTTTTCAAGAAAAAATTAACACAACCATAGATTTATATTTTTTCATTTTTGGTGAATAAATTTGGATTCCAGGAGGTTTTTTCAATACTTACATGAGTATTTATTGTGTGTAAAGTGATTATTATGGTTTTCAAAATAATCAACTAGTACCTATGTAAACCAAGATAGCTTGGTTTTTAGTATTTTTACTGGGGGTGACCCAAGCATTTGGAATATAACATTTTGGTGTTTGTATTGTGATTAATTAGAGTTCCCCCATGGGATAGGATTGATAAATAGGTGTTTAGTGTTAGGATTGAGTATCCAATGATAAAATTAAGGATTTCATTGATTAGGTTGTTGTATTGTAGTTCAACGGGTAATTCCTATGGAAGGGAACACCATTAGGATTAATTTGACATTAATAGTTGGTTGTTATGGTGGGGAGTGCTATAAGTGTAGTTATGGGTTTATAATCAGTTTTTTTTGTATTGATTAGTATATTCACGCACCATCTCAGGGTTTTGATATTTGGTACAAATGGAGTCTCGAAGGATTGGTTTAGTTCCATGGAAGAATTATAGATAAATAAGAGCAAAGAAACCCCAATGTTGATATGATGATTATAGAGAGATAAGTAAAAATATCTATGATATATTAGTGGAGTGTTTGATGAATAATGCACTCTAGTATTGGAGATATGCATTGGATGTATTTTTAGAGATAAAAAATGATATAATTATGAATTACTTACTAGTGCATATTAAGATGTATAGATGAATTGTTAGTGGGGATTCTTGATGATGAGAAGTATTATGGTGGGGATTTTGTAACAATTTCACCTTGGTGTCATTGAACCCGAGGTCCGGCTAGTTTTTACTAACTTGGTGATTGGGTAAATTGGAATTAATTATAATTGGATTGAGAGGATAATATTCTTAATATTTTTTATATGTTTAAATAGATATTTTGAAGTTATACTTTTCTATGGAAAAGATGGTTGAAGGGATTTTTTCAAAGGTATAGGAAACTAGGTCTAGTGGGTGGAAGAAGGAAACCACCATAATCCTGATGGAGCCCCACCAAAGTTATGATGGAGTGGAAAATGGTGACTTTTACTACTATAAAAAGTTCTATGGTATTCCACCAAAGTTCTGGGATGCACTGGTGCTGCACCACTTTCCTTGACACCAAAATATAGTTGAAGCCCGCTGGAGTTCCAGTGGAAACATAGGTAGCTTTTTTAAAAGGGATAAAAGGGGGAATTCCACCATTTATTTAATATCCACTTAGTTAAATTCTTTTTAAATGTGTACAAAAATGGGATAGACTATCTCTCCCTCCCCCTCTTACTCCTCCTTTCTCCTCATTGATCTAAGTGGTTTGAAGACATTTATTTATACTGATTCTTTTAAATCTTATCCCTTACTCACCAATTTTCTACCAACATATATTTTATTTTATTTTATTTTTATCATTTAGGTATTGAAGTTTGATTCCACTAGAGAATATAGGAATAATTTATAGTGGTGGGGTTTTCTTATGCACTGTGGAGAGGATGCTGGGGAATCTCAAATTATCCACATAATTCATGTTTTATCTAGAGGTATTTCCATGAGTGATTATTTTTAGGTATTTTAGTAAATTGGGATGAAATTGATAAATTAATAAGGTATTACAATTATATATTTCATATGTCATAGGATGATGTGTGTGTTGGAGTGAACCACACCCTTTTTTTCATGGTTTCAATATCAAAGTATCACCTAGTGTGTTTTATGTAAATTATGTCGAATTGGGAAATTGGTTTTAAATTAATTAATAGTTAATGTATGGGTGTATTTGGTTGATATAGGTTCTCGTTGTTTGATAGATATCAATACGATATTGGGTAAATTAAGTGGAAGAGATACTGAGGTAGTTGACCTTTATATATAGTGTCTCTTGATCTTTTAGTGATATTATGTTTGTGTTATTATTATTATTATTATTATTTGAATGTTTTATGAAACTTTATGATATTAATATATAAATTAGAATATCATCTCATATGGATAGTATTAAAAAAGGACCATACATATTTTTAAAAGGTCCATTGGTGGTGCCATAGCTAAACAAGTGTCCCTGGATCATTTTATGGATGCGATTGGTGGTATTTGTGACACCTGTTGGGTCACTGGTATGTTTTATTTTGAGTATTTATTTTGATTTCATTTATATTTGTTTTCTTTTGAGAGTCAGGAATAAAAAATATTGATTTTTTAGAAAACCGAACAAAGAACACTGTTATCGAACGGTTAGTGATAACTGTACACCCAGCCGTGCAAGAGGGGGTGAGGGATTCCAATGCTGTATTTCATGGTTAAAACACGTTTTTTATAATTTTTCAGAATCTATAAGAAAACTATTCAGCCCATTTTGTAATGGTGGAGTGTATTACAAAGTTGTTTAATGGTTTTTTAAACCATATGGACAAACCATAGTCTTCCCAAGTTACTTAAAATTTTGAATTTGCCTATTTCCCCTTGACGATTTTAACCCTATTTCTCCCCTTTCTTATCCCTATAATTAAAAATATCCCCCTATAGCTTAGATCCATATTCTCTCTTATTCCATTGGTATTCTTCCTCCTCCATTAGTGATTTATATTAAGGTAAACTCCAATTTTATATTGATTTACTTATACTCCCCCCATGTTCTTACTTGTTCTATCCACTTTTTTCTATTCCAATAACTGTAAGGGACATGAAATCCCAAACCTATGGTTTAGGTTTGGGTTTTGATGAATTTTATTGGGTTCTAGGATAATGAGGATCCATTTCATCTATTCCTAGTGTTTTCAATAAAAGATAATGATATTTCGTTATGGTTGAGGTAAAAGTATCTAAATAATATTACTTTTCCTTTAGAATACCTATATTTCTTGAAATTCACTTTGGTTTACATATTTAAAAGTTCTTGAAATTATTTTGGAGGGTTTACATGTGTGTTTTGACTGCTATGTTTTTTTATGTTATAATGAATAGTGGTTTCTCTCATATTTCACTTTTAAAAATCACTTTATGCCTTTAAGGTGTTTAAAAAAATGTTAAAAATGAATTCCTTGCTTATATATGAGTATTAAATGAGGATTTATAAGGAAAATGTGATTTAAAGTTATATTATTGATTTTTGTGATGCTATTTTGTTCCTTGGATATTACTTTGTATTTGTTTTTGTTTATTTTGGCACATAAGAAATTTCAATTAGGTGGGTGACCAAACTGGCATTACTCTAGCTCTATGTGTAAACTAGCTAGTGATTGTCTCTAGTGAGAACACTGGGCTAACTTACCTTATTAGGATCACATAGGTCGGCTAGTGTTCACGAGGGAGTCCTAGTAACCTTTAGAACTTATAGGTTAGATCTCTTTGCATGTGTCTTGTATTATACTTGAGTTTATGTATGATAATATTCCCACATTTTTTCAATTTATGATGATTATTATTATACCATGTTTCCCTATTTTTCCTATATATTTCCTTGTTTATATTTTATTTCCTTTGAGCTTTTATTATTTAAAGAAACCAATGTTTTTCAAATAGAATTGCTTTCAAAATTAATTTCAAACATTTACTAATGATTTTCATTGTGAAAAGTGTTATATATATATTCATAGTGTTATACTAATGGTATTTTCCTCACACCTTTCATTTTCCATTGGGCATATACAAACTTGGTTTTTATGATATAAATAAAGGAAAGGGATTGTGTGGTTTAGTAAATATTCTTGATTCTCATCGTCCTTATATGATGATGTAGTGATGTTGATCATGGTTTACGAGGAGTTGAGTGCATGTGGAGTGTTTTGGGATCCTCAGTGATTTTGGGTTATGATGTATTGACTTCTGCATCCTTGATCTCATTTTGGTATTTTTGTATATATATGATTTTGGTTATCATTTTTTATATTTACAGTGTGATGTTTATGAGTTATAGTTCAATGTTATTGATTATACTATTTTTTTATTTTTTATATGCTGATACTAATTATTTTATGGCATGGATATCCCACATATGGATGTGTCAAGATGAATTTATTGGAGGAATCAATGTATTGTGATTATTAGATTCTCTGAGTGAAACCACTCCCAAAGGTTAAATATTGATACCCTAGTCATTTTTTCTTATCCATGGTGATTGGAAATGTGATTCAGGACTTATAGAGGAGTGGTTCAAGTAACATGTTAGTTTGAACCAAGACAGTTCATTAAAAAATAGTATTAGATCCCTCTTGTTATTAGAGGATTAAAGGTATTATGGAGGTAGGGTTGTCGGAGCTCGAGAAGTAGGCTTAGGGGAGTGTGTAACCATATATTTTTCACATCTAACATCATGTTTCCTTGTGTGGTCAGGATTTGTTTCTTGGATATGATCCTAGTTTTGGATTTTTTGGATGATATTTGATGTTTTTTTATTGGTTATTGTTTTCAGGATGAAACTATGTGTTGTTTTTGTAAATTTTCAGTACTGGGGTGAATTGAGGGATAAAAAAAGAGGTGCTTATTTTAGGAACATAGTTTTTAGAAACCATGAGGAACCTATGTGATCAGGTCAAAAATCCATCCAATTCAATTTTTCATGGTTTCCACATGGCTTTTAAAACCATACTACTAAACTGTGTGCACTAGGAAAATGCTTAAATTTTCAGTATTTTTACCCCTTTGGTATTTGTAATTAATGATATTGTTGTTATTACTCATTTCAGTGTAATTGAATGGGTTTTTTAATTGAATTGATTATTTTTGAATTTGAATTTTGTATTAATTATGTTTTATGTCATTTTTTGATGGCCCATTCCTCCTAGATTGACTTATAGGAACCATTTAGAGGAATCCATAGAGAATACATTGTAGGATAATCCTTTTTTGGAAGGTTGTGATTAGTGGTTTTGGGACTCAATCCTACTAAATAAGCTCCATGAAGATATTTCTTAGAATAATTTCAATTAGATGTTTAGAAAACAATTTTAACCCAAAAATTTAATATTGTATAAATCTAGGGAGTTTATGAAACTCAAGTTGAAAAACCACTCTGTTATGGAATATTCTACTCAATTTACTTATCTAGTTCATCTTTCACCTGATATTTTCACGAATAATTATTTAAAGGCACATTGATTGAAATAGGTTTAACACCAAAAATCAGATCTAGGATCATTCTTATTTTTCTTCTGACCTATTCATTGGTAATGGAAAATGTGGTGATGGCCGAGGTGGACATGAAATTTTGAATGGTATGAGTGGTACCCCAATTACAACATGAGTTAGTTAGAGCTCTTCTTTAGGTTAAAATAGGAAGAATGATGAATCTTATTGGGGGTATTAGTGGTAATGTTAAGTGTTCTAAATTTTCTTCTAGTTCATCTTATAAGTGGAATAATATAGTATGTTATCAATGAAGGAATCTAAAATATATGAAGAAAGTCTCAAAAGAGGCTCCGAGGAATTTCCATCTGTATGGACAGATGTGGAATCTACAACATTGTTTTAGGTTCTCTCCTCAAGTAAGTAGGGTGGGTTCTTTTCATATTAGGGGTTTCTAGGTGCATTATGTAGAGAAATTGGTGGGGTCTTACCCTTAGGTGAAATAAGACTCCCATCCTATAAGTAAGACCTAGGGTGGACCCAAATATCAACTTTTATATGTGGTAGATCATGTTCTAAAGGATTAGGAGGTCGAGCTAGTGACCGTTAGAGGTATGATGTTTATTGTTTCATTGAAGGCTTTGATTTTTTTAACATAGGTGTATCTCATTCATTAATTTCATTTAAATTTGTTAATGCTTTTGGGATTCAACCGAAGCTGATTCCATATGTAATGGATCTTTCCACTCCATTGTGAAAGAGGAAGGAGTAGGGATTTATATGTCCTGAGTCCTATGTTGTGGTTGCTGACTTAGAGTTCACATGGTAATTCTTCGTCCCTGACCTATAATTTTTTAATCTTATAACTAGAATGGAATAAATGATCATCTTAGAATCCCATATTGATAGTTATCACTACAAGGTTCAATTTCTTTCTCCTAATGGGAACACCCATGTATTTCAAGGTTTGTGGATTCCTAGGTCAGGGAGAGAAGAACCATTTTTTGAAATATCATAGTGATTTCATGAAAGTTTATTGGTTTTACCTTTAATTCTATTGAGCATAGTTCTTTTGGAAAACTTTCAGTGGTGGTAGATAGGTATCCCAAAGTTATTCCTGATGAATTTTTAGGGTTTCTACCTCTTTGGGAGGTAGAGTTCTCTATTGAATTACTTACTGGAATGATCATCACCTATTTACTATATTACTAGATGGATACTACTAAGATAAATGAGTCAAAGGATCAGTTGTAGGTTCCTAATGGAAAGGGATTTTTATGAGTGGGTGTGTCACCATGGGATCAATAGTTCTCTATTCAAAGAAGGTGGGTGAAATTATTTAATTATAATATCTTGACCTTTTTGGATATGCCTCATGCCCATTTTTTAGGAACACTTTTAACTTTTTTTTGCTATAACTTGGTTGGGGTTTTTTACTTTGGATTGTTTTAGGTGAAATTGGAGAAATTTGAAAGTGTGTGGGGTTGTTCATGGTTGGATAATGGTTAGGAAAAACCATGTTGCCTGCCCTTGGAAACTATTAACCATATTTTAGAGAGACAAGAGGTGGATCACGGTTGGTGCACGGTTTGGACAAACTATGCGGACTCCCACCCCAAATTGTGCACCGTTAAACAGAGGGGGTTTTCATGGTTGGTGCATAGTTTTTCAAACCGTGTGTCACTTAGGATAATCAATATTTCCCCTAAGTAGCTGCACATGATTAAGGCACGTAATTTGGAAAACCATGCACCTCTCCCCAAGAAACCATGCATGTATGAATTAATTCCCACAATTTTTTTTATAAGAAATTTCTGAACCCCCGGATTCTAACCTCAAATCACCCAGGATTAGACCTAAACACATTCATTTGATTTTGGAAGCTCTTGAGAGGATTAAAATTCTCTGAGAACCCCTTTATTGATGAATTAAAGATCTTATTTAAAGATCATCTCCTCTATGGTATGTGATTTCTTCCCTGATTGGTTTCCTCTCTCTCTCTCTCTTGTCTCTCTTTCTCGATAAAGAGGAATGATATTTCCCCCATAGGTGATGGTTTAGATTTAGGTTTTGATAGATATTATTAATTTGGTTCTTGATCTAAGGTATTCATCCCAAATCTCCCACGCTGTTGTGAATTCAATTTTTCTGCATCAATTTTGAAGATTGTGGGTTGGCGAGCATTTATCCATGACATTGTGGAAGGTGGTCTAGTATTCAATTCCCCTACTCTTGATTTTAATTGCTTGTTTGTAATTATGAAATTGAAATTTTCACATTGGGTAATTGAATTATAAATTGAATTAATTAATTGGTTTATTAATAAGAAAATGAAATTTATGGAATAATGAGATTATGAAATTGATTTATTAATGAAACTGTGAAATTTATATCAACCCATGGGGTTTGATGATATGATTTGAAATGATAATTTATAATTTATGCATGGTTGATAAATGAAATTATGAAATGATTTAAATAATTATTTATGGAAATGGTTGATAAATGGTTGGAAATATGGAACCATGAGATGTGATTTTTGTGACTAAGTTATAGGACATGGACTGATGATCCAAATAACCATGGTTTGTTAGTATTCCACTCTTGGACCCCAATATATTTATGTATTTCATGTGATCACTGAGTTTTGGGATATGGAATTCTACTCCAAATACACACGGGGTTCCGGACTGCTTCTCTAGGCCCACATTCTATCACTGTGAAATTGGAGTTTGTTGACACTCATTTCCATCACAAAGTCCAACGAATGGAAAAGGGGAATACATTAAGCACAAAGAGGGTCACCCTTTGAAGAATGTCAAAAAAATTGATGAAGGCTTGAACTAGGAGCCCATTTGGAGTGAGGTGCGCAAGTTACTTGTGTGCCACGCAAGTCGCTTGCACGCCACCTAAGGGTCACGCAGCTCACTTGCGCACCCTATTTGATTTTTCGCCCAAGGTGCAAGGTGGCCTATAAATAGCCCCTATGGGCCCCCATTTTAGGGACGGATTTTCCAAAAGTCAAATTCAAGCTCTCGTCGCCCATGTCTTCAACTCAACTCTTCTGAAAGATTATAAGGTAACTTTTTACCTATAATGTAAGATTTGAAGGAGTAGGATAAGGCTTAAGTGTTTAGAATTAATCAACACTTGCATGCCTAAGTATCCAGACCTCCTTAAAAATGGAAACACTTGCGCGCCGCCCTACCCTTTCAATGAAACTTATGCACCACCCTTTTGGAAATATCTTAGGATAATACTAAAGGATTGAGTTAAGTCTCTCCCAAGTATTACCCTATAGATTCTTCATCGCCCAGGTGAACCCATGTCGTGCAAGTACACTTTCACGACCAAGACTTTATCGCCAAATTACTTGCACGACCTACACTCGCACGCCAAATTCATTTGTGTGCCTCTCTCCCATTCACCTATCCTCTTCAAGATATTAGCCCTAAAACCCCTTTTCAAAGCCATTTATAGCATGATTCCTTTGTTGGATTCCTTATGTGAAAGGAGTTCTGTGATAACCTCTCCCAAAACCTCATGACTTACAAACTTTATGTCACTGCGATTAGAGGTTTCCTCCATATAAAATCATCCTTTAAGATGAGAATATCTTTTGATTTAGGGCATCCTCTTCAAGAGTAAGCCCTAAGTCCCCTTAACATGGGCCTCCTTCTTAGGAGTAAGCCCCAAGTCCCCTTAACCTGGGCCTCCTTCTCAGGAGTAATCCCCAGTCATAATTTCATTTAACATTGGGCCTCCTTCTCAGGAATAAGACCCAATCAGAATTCCTTTAATTTGGGCCTCCTTATCAGGACTAAGCCCCAAGTTATAAGTCCCCTTTAATTTGGGAATCCTCCTTAGGATTAAGCCCTAGGTTAAAACTCCATATCTCCATAATGTACAAATACCTTTTTGGACCATTCTCTTGGGATTCTTTCCTAAAGTAAGTTCTGGTCTTCATCTCTTTTTGGACAGTCATACATAAATAAGCCCCACATCATTTATTGTGACTGCATCTTTTGTGGAACAATTGTCAGGTTTACTGATACCTCATATTTCTCACACCGAGCATGACTCATGTGAGCTTAGAGTGTAAAAGTAATAACGACATCTCTTTTTGGGCCATTAACCATGCATAAGCCCCATATTTCTTCACCCAAACTACATGGACTTTTGATCTCTACCTTAAAATTAGAGTACGTAGGATGCCTTTTTAAGGTTCAATACAATCTTTCATTAATTCTTTTCTGTCCCATATGACATTAAACTATATCCTTATTATCAAACTATGTGGGTTCTGATTTCTTTTTAACGAGGATACGTAGGTAGCCCATCTGCGGGTACAATCCCAACTATGAAATAATCCATATCTTTCTGAATGAAAATAAACTTCAAGTACCCCACTGAGTGGCTTTAAAACCAGTAGGGTCATCATAATGACCAAGATATTTCTATATAATGTATTTAAGGATACCATTGACTAAGAATATCTAATACATACGGATCATTCTTCATCGATGAAGAACCCCAAATACATATAAAAGATTCTCTAAATCACATACATATCAATCATCAATTGTAAAATCTAAAGGAAAACTCATTTTCGAGCTTGGTAAATTAATAAGGATTCGTGAACATAACTTAAATCTATAAGATAGTCCTGAAGTAGGCAATAATTCCCCCCAAAAAGTTGTGATGAGCCTGACCTCACATCCTATGGACCAAAGCAAATTCTTAAGCCTCATCGATTCACAACTAATGAGAACCTACCTTTGGAAAGTAGGTCCAAATGGATATAGAATCATTGGGTGTTTCCGGTTCTAAAAATAAACTCTTTAGTAACTGATTGGAAAATTTGAACCTTAAACAAACAAGGTCATCCCCATTTCCAGAGGAAACAAAAAAATGGTGAAACCGACGTGAATATTTAACCAAGTTAAATGATGTTTTACTTATTTTTTAGGCCCCTATTAAACTCAATATGAGGGCCAACAAAGCAATCAATAGCATATGTGCTCATCCAAAAGATGTAGTCTGGCCAAACTTATCTTGGTTATGTCTGCTATATCAAACATGCACTCTTTTCCAAGATCTCTCTACAACAAAAAATGGCTTCTTTAAGGTTCACACCTGTGAATGCCTTGGCCGCTACTCATGTTGGATCCTCGTCCGCTCTGAGGATGACATCACCTACTCATCATCTTCAACGTTGGGTCTCAAATGCATTGGTGAGGGAATACCATCAACACAGTACCATCCCGACTCTGGAGGCTGCTCGACAATCCTTCCAAGTTAACAACTCACCCTAGTTTTCCGAACAGCGACGACCAGTGGTCAAGAAGCAGGTGGTGCCAACCACCGTCTCCAAACATTTCGGGTCTTTATCCCCAGAATGCAACAACCAGTCCCTCCCATATTATAGGGAGATGAATCAAGAGGTCACTCAAGGCCTCATTTCAAGAATACAATAGTCCTTCCTGATGAATCCCACCAATAATCTCCGCCAAAATCGTGTGGTAGTGCACCCTCAACATGATGGGGGTATCGCCTCTAGGTGTTCGGATCAAGTTCCTCAGACCCGAGCACACAAGATGAACCGTCAGAGGTGAAATTCGTCCAACAGAGAGCAGGTTTTTACCTTTTCCCCTCCGGAGAAGTCCACCAACCTAACTTGATGGCAAACAACAAGCGGGCATATACACCTGTCCGTCCAAATTTCACTGCCCAGCAGACTCTTCTGGTAGTAACACACCAATCCCACCATGAAATTCCAGTGGAGTACTATAGGTAGGCACATACACCTATTTATAAATCATCATCCAGTCATTAGTCCCGTCTGACTGCATCCAAAGAAGCCTGCCAACCAAATGTGGTGACCACCTGTAAACATGCACATACACCTACTTACACTCATCAATTCTACCAGCAGTCTCGTCTTCCAGTATTGAAGGAAATTCATCAATCATATTTTGTGGAGAACAATCAGCAGGAACATACACCTAAAATTTATCAAGCTAACCAACAGTCTCATTTGTTAGCACCCGGAGATGTCAATTGGAAATCTCCAATGTCAAATAGGAGGTAGACACATTTTCTGCCCCCACACATGAGTACTGTCAGAATTCACTAACAGGAAAAGAAGGATAGGATCAGGAACACACACCTACTCCAAACATGGAATGGACGTATATTCCCATTCTGGAAGCTGAATTCACCAAGAACATTCTGAAAATGGTGAAAGAGAAGAAGAAAATCCCTGCCCATATTATGGAAACCTCTTAGAATATTATAACAACTTCAGTGACATCACGGGGAACGAAACATAAATCTATCCCTATCAGTGAAGTGACTCATCAACATGTCACCCTGGAGGAGAAACACACCTTTGTTCTAGTCCAGTAGGGTCGTGGGGCATACTCCCCCATGTCATACAGAGAATCAAGTCGGGCACATACACCCGATTTAAACGGAGATAGTCATCCTAACCTGACCATTTCTCCTGATCAAGCACATACAACTTCCCATAATAACCACTTTCATCAACAAGTGGTTTCCAAAGTGAGTAAGAAGGCGTCCAAGAAAAAGACCCATCTAGCACAGTTAAATAATTAATATCCAATCTGCAATAAGGCCTTGCTCAATGCTGGAGTTCTTGAAGCCCTCAGACAATTATCTGTTGTAACTCAAGATTCTACTCTCTCATTTCCAAATTCTAGAAATAAAAATAATAATTCTGAAGGTCTTCATCAAAAACTTCCTCATGAAGGCTTGCTTCATGAAAATTCAGTCAATCTAGAAGAATCATCTTTATATGAGATCCACGATAATCCTCTACGTGGCCAGAAGACCAAGGATCAAAAGGTTTCATCTTTTGCTATAACCCACCATGGTGGTCCTATCCGTGATGATGAATTTAGCTGCCAAAGTCCTCTCCGCAGTAGTAATTTTCATTGCTTGTAAAATTCATCAATGGAAAATTCAATAATGAGAAATCCCTCTTATCTTGAGGCACTTGAAAATGTGAAGCCAGTCATGTCTGATGTCTTAATACTATAAGGTGAAATACTTTCTCAATCAGAAGATAGCCCGAGGTGTAGGTCATTCTCCGAACCACCCCTGGGTCATTCATCTTCTAATTTGACAAATGAATTCTCTACCAATCTTGTTGAATCTGATGAAGCAACAATGAAGAACCATATTTGGTCCAATCAGGTTGAAGAAGCTTCATCAAATGACAAATAGGAAGTGCTGAATATGAGAAAACAATTAGAAAAAGGTGAAATGCCAGTCATGTTTTGGACTTTGGCTGAATCTCAGTATGATATTCCTGAAACGTTGACAGAAGATTGTATTCACGATATTCGTCTCAACATATGGAAAACTCTTTGTCACTTAAAATAGAAAATATTACCTTATGATGAATATCAAAATCATGTTAAGGTAATAGAAGGGTTGCAATGCCAAATTGACTTGGCATCTCTCTCAGTTTCCCGACATCCAAAGCTTGAAAAGAAGCAGAGAGCCCTTCAATGTAAATTCCTTGGCACATTAAAAAGGTTGTTCCAGTTAATTACTAGTTCCCCATCTGGTATTCATATCAGGGGATGGGGTGTTCATGGAGAATTGCATTTCACTATGCTCTCCAGTCAACAAAGCCCGCCAAAAGTGGTCTCATGCAATGTTATTGCCCATGGATGGCCACAGCTAACTGGTTTTGTGTGTAATTAAAGGCTTTCTCAAGAACATGCCTCAACTAGTTCTTCCCAAAGTCAGGCATATAAAGAACAATTTATTTAATTACACTTGAATCAAGAAAATGAGAATATCGAACAGGCTTCTTGTTAGAGCATGCACATCATCATGTGACAGAGGTCTCGGAAATAATCCAATGGTCATTTGAGCCAGGTGATTTTAGTGGATGTCGGATGATGCATCCAGCCAATTTTCGGACTAAAATATGCAAAATTATGAGAGATTTTAAGAAAGTTTCAGATGTAGCATCTCAAGAGCCACCTCATCTTGCTAGGTTGGGGAATCTTTTAATCCAACCCTTGGGATCAACAGACATGATTCGAGGAGTTGATCAGGAAAAAAAGGAAGAGTCCCAGTCCACTGAACTGGGGACTTTTTCAAATTCTCAATATCTTCCTCAGCGAAAGCCAATATTCTCTTTATTAGGGAAGAATCCACAAGAGGAACGCAGAGCTGAATTATCAGAAAATTCCCTCCAAATTATGGTTCATCAATAAGTTCATGAGGGATCAACCAAACAAAAGGCAATGTCTCATAAAGGACATGGAAGAAGACAGTATCGCAGAAATGCTGACAGAAGGGCTGTAATGAGTTATGCATTGATAAATGTCATCAATGCCATTATCACTAATCCCCCAGAACAAGAGGCTCACTCAGAGGAATCAGATGAAGAAGTTCTTGTTCAAGAGGTTGCATACACAAAAACAAATGAAGGAGGTGTGCGTACCAAAATCCAGAGGGTTGCCCAGAGGCAAGATATTCCTTTGGGTAATACCCTTCCATAATCCAGAAAGACACATGCCAAGGAAAATGTTAAAAGTCAGGTTACATCCCACCCTACCTATAGAGAAGGCCAATCACTCTCATTAGAGGAAAGGTTCGCATAGCAATAAGAAGAAATGAAGGATTTAAGGAGGTTAAATGTCGAACTACTTCAAGGTAGTATTCCTCCTAAGCATGCTGGAGTTAATCAATCAAGGGAATTGTTGTAGCTATTGGGATGGATCAAGAATATCTCCCTTTACAAGTACAACCTCAAAGGTCTAATCCTATGGGTAATATGAGATAGCAACTGGAAATACTACCATCAGTGGCAGTACCAGTCACCACACTCGCCCAAACTCCAATTATTGCACCTGCTCAGGTCCAAGCTCAACCAGATGTTTCTCAAGAATTAATGACTACCATTGAGTCATTAAAAGATCGGTTTCAATCTATGGAAGGATGACGTGCACCAGTTCAACTGGAAAAGAGAGCTTACCCTGAATGGGTGGATGCAATTCCTCCCCCATAAAATTTTGCGAATACAACATTCCCAATTTTTAATGGTTCAGGAGATCTAGAACAACACTTAACACATTTTGTTTCTCATTGTGATCCTATGATGGGAACTCCTCAACAACAAGAAGCAGTTAAGCTCAGGTGTTTTGTGCAGTCATTACATGGACCTACTTTTTTCTGGTAAACAAGTTTTCAATCTCGGTCAATTACTGGGTGGGAAGATCTCCGTCAAAAATTCCTTCTTCAATTTAGCTCAACATTACCAAAGACAATTGTTTTTTATCCTACCAATTGTAAAAAAATGGAAAATGAATGAGTTTCAGATTTCATTGCTCGCTGGAACGGATTAACATATTCCTTAAGTTTAGCACTCCCTCAAGAAGAGTTGCTGCCAATCTGTGTGGCAAATCTGCATGATGAATTACGCACACCATTGATCCCTGTGAAATACATAGGAGGGTTTCGAGACCTTACTTAAATCACTCAATAGATATAAGACTCTCTTATAGAGACTAGGGATAAAACTCATGTAATTCCATCAGCTCTGGGGAGGAGAATAGGGAAATCAGAGGCTGATATAGTTACACTTAAACAAGCATCTGTACTTGCTTCCACTTCAAAACCTTCATCATATCGAAGGGATCCACCTACTGAGCTTCAACAACAATGGCTTCCTCGTCAAGATGATCAAAGAGATCAAAGGCAGAAACAATTTGAGGATTTAAAGAACAAATCTTATTCTTTTCGGAATGAACAAGTTCCTGGTTACTTAATCTCAGCTCTAGAAAAAAATATGGTTCAGTTGACAAGGCCCAAAAGGCCAAAAAATGAAGGAGATGAAGACCTCTCCAACTATTTCCTATTTCATCAGATGTTGGGGAATCCCATTCAGGAGTGTTTTGTCTTCAAAGACCTCCTTCAAAACATGGTGGACTCTAGACAAGTAAAACTGAAAGGTTCTTCAGTCCAGGTAGCATGTGTTACTACTACTGATCTAGAGGAAGAAGGCGAGTGGAACAAAGTAAAAAGTAAAAATGCATAGAAATATGATGATTGGATGGTCGGGAAAACAATCAACCAAACTCATGCCATTTTACAAACACAATTGAATCAACCAATTGTGTCTTCTGCTATTTCTACCACAAAAAAACCCCCTTCATCAGAAGGAAAATCCTCAAAGAATTGGCGTAATTTTAAGAAAGAAATTTAGTCAGAAGAAGAAGATGAGCTCGTGTCAAAGCCTAAGTTGTCTTTGACTCTGGAAGATTTTATATAACGACCCATACTTTACATACATGGTTATTACTTCAAAATTGAAGCATACTTATTACAACATATAACAAAACCATGAAAGGACCGTATAGGTATAGTGTCATTAGAAACTGGGAAACATAAACAACTGGTTCATAAATCATCTACGTTGTCTCCCATTTATTTCATCATATCTAGAGTCCCTTTTTGGAATATCCTACTTAATATCCTTCTTCCTGTCCTGTGGAAAAGAAAATATACAAAAGGGTGAGCTCAAATGCTTAGTAAGGGTAAAAAAAATAATTATCAAACATATCATATTTATAAGAACATAACATTTTGAAAATCTTATCCTGTAAAAGAGATCATAACATGGGATAAATAATAGAAGTGAAATGTAATCCCAATAATCATAACATAAAACATGAAGATTTTTGGCATACACACATAATCATAGAAAATCATTTCATAGTATTCAAGACTCATTTCCAAGACTATCTTAGTGGACAAAGTCCATTTCTGAACCGATTTCACTCCTCATTTCAGTCCTGTTTCACTGAACCGGTTTAACCTGTCGTTCCAGCCATGTATATCTCATGATATATAAAATCTTTACCCAATGCATTGGAGGGAGATATAGGTCCCACACATCTAATAATGATACCATTCTTATATGTGCCACAAAATCATAAACCGTACATCATAGCATAACCCATGTAATAAAAATGGGAATCTTAAACATCGTGACATCATAAAAATATTTCCATCACAACATAATAAAATCAATGTAATAATAGGGATAGAAACAGAACCCTATATTATCTTATATGGAAAATAATTTTGATAAAACTCTTGAACTCCATTCTTGAGTAAAATATCCTTTCTACTTCAAAAACATTTTTCCTTTCTTAACATGTCATACAATCTTAAACTAAAAGAATCTGATTAAAAATAAACTTGAAAACTTGTAAAGGAATATTCTTGGAAATAATGTTTTAAAAATCCATTCATTCCATATAAGTTAAAAAAACATTCTTCTCATACTTTTTTCGGATAAGTCAAAAAGTACCTCGTACGAAAAACGACAAAAGATTCCTTTCATATCTTTTACTAAAAACTCACGAAAGGGTAAAATTGGATTTAAAAAATTGTAGGAGGATGTGAATAATATTACATATTGAGGAAACATGGATGTGGATGATAAATATTCCCCAGTAAATTCTGAAGTATAAACAATCTCGGATAAAAATTGAGATTGTGAGATTGTCCCTTACCTTAGGTCTGATTTGCTTTGTAAGTGTCAGAAACTCCTGTATAATGATTTAAATAATGTTATTAACTTATTTTAGAATCATACTTATTGTTATGATATCATATATGGTCATATTCTTAGCTTCTTATTAGTAATATTTCATTACTACTTGTTATTCTGGTGTTTATTACTTTTTGTTCTTATGCGTGTTTTGTCGAATAAATTCTTATTCTTCTCTTTAGGTTATAGATACTTCATTTCCAGAATGGTATTATTGTACTATATATCATATTTATTCATTCTATTCATTTATATAATCATTATTCAATGAAGATCGTGTAGAACGAATCGCATCACATCGTGGAGACGATATTCCGTACGTACGCACGAGCGATGATATCGTTCCCATGATCGTGGAATTGTATTGGAGTGTATGTATACTATTTCAGAATCAATAACACTTTAAAATAATCATATATAGTTATTTATTTTCACCATTATACCCATCCATGTAAGGTGGTGATGGAAAATATATTACACCATAGCGTGGAGACGGTATTCCGTACGTACGCATGCGCGTTGATTTCGTTTTCCGTAGGATGGATAGATGGTGAAATAGGGTTGTTTCATACTTATAATAAAATATCATTATATTAGCGATACTGATGTTATTAATCCATAATGAAAAAACTAAATAATAAGAAGTGGAAGAAGAAATAAAGTTGAAAGAATCGGTAACGGACATTACCTCTTCTTTGAAGCACCTCTTTGAGACCTCCACTTAGGGCACTACAATTGGTCTTTTAAGAACACCAGACCCTCTAGGATGTTTCTAGGGAAGTGGGGAAGTAATATGGGCAGGTATTGACCGAGATTGAAGGCTAAAATTGGTGTGAGGAGGAGAGGGAGGAGGTGCCCTTTTATAAGGGAGGAGAGGGGCACCTTTGGAAATATAAGAAATATTAGTTTATATTAAATCCCAACCCCAATTAAAAACTTAAATAATGACTCATATCCCAAGATTAGTTGAGATAGGGTTGTAATCTCATCAACCAATAAAATTTAGACATGTTAAGAATTTATTTTAAACATTATCAACTTGATTTATCCTTATTTATCAATTTAATTTTATTTGTGGTAAAAATATTCTAAATTTTAAATTATTATAAATAATTACATATGTGTTGTGAATTTTCCATAATTTGACAATTTATGACATTTTCGACCATATAAATTTTAATTTATAATTTTTAAATATTTTTGTGATTTTTAAACAATTTTATAATATATTATTTTTATAAACTACAATAGTGTCAATATTGACATTATTCATTTATTTGAATTTAAATAAAATATATGAAAAATATATGTTCAAACTAAAAGCTTTAATAGATTCATAAAATGTCATATGTATCTAGAAAATTAGTGGATCACATTAAATAGTTCATATAATATTTATTTAAATATTTTTAAAACCATTTATTTGATATTTTAATTAATAAAATAATTTCAACATCACTATTGTGGCATAATTAATGATAATTATTTAATCCCTAAAAATTCTAAATAAATTCCTATGATGTAGATAACTGTATTATATTTCTGGAGACTATTCATGTTTGAAGTTTCATTAAGTTTATCACTAAATTAAAATTATTATACTTATAATATTTAAGAAAGTGACATGTAGTCACATTCTTTGGTTTTAATGATAATTAAATTATTTTCATGGAAAAATGTCCATTAAATGAATCTAATCCGACCCTTAGGTGATATGGGTCTACCTTTAGTCATCCAATAAGATTTTTATCAGGTGTTAGGGTAACTTTATAATCTTATATTTACCCTTAATTACCCGATTTACCTTTAACTATGGTAAATAAAATTTACCGTAGTTATTATTCATAATGCCCAAAAATAAAAAGTAGCCTATTAACATAATTTGGACCCACTAATTCCAAATATGGAATCCATTTTTCAAAATTCAAAACATATAAGTTGCAGTAATTAATTTAAAATAAATCCTGTTGTTAAGAAAATTGGTTTTAGAAGTTAAAATATTGCCAAAGATTGAAATGTTTTTACCTATGAATTCAATGTGAAATTAGTGATAATGACATAAATTATATTAAATGGTAAAAATATATTCTATTTATACTTTAAAACCATTAAATATTATAATTTATCCATATAAATTATCTCAATGAAAAAAGTTGTTTTTAATTAAAAATTAGCGTATTTTTACTATTCATCAAAATATGAAAGTTATCAGAAAAATATCAAAAAATTATCCATAGTAAATTTTTATACCTTGATTCAAAAGAATAATTTTATTTTGTCAAATTTAACTTATAAATGTGTCAAAAACTAGATTTAATGTGGGTGCGCCATCAAAAGGCGGCAAAACTACATTTTTTGAAAAATACTTATTTTACCTGAAAATTTTATTTTGTTCTCTTACCATATTATAGAAAATGTGTAAGATAAATAATAATGTTATAAAATTAAAAATGTAGTTAACACTATTCATAACGGCTATTCCATAATAATATATCGTTGTTTAGTGAAACCCAGTATTGCGTACTACACACGCTATCGAGGAAGGTCGCGATTGCGTGTAATGCAAACCAAGTACATATTGTGTGCTGTGAAAGATTCCTTTGGTGTTGCGTATAACATAAGACATAAAAAAACTATTTCTCATAAAATCTCAGGGTGTTACATTCTGCCCCCCTTAAAATTAATTTCTCCCTCGAAATTCGTTACTTCATTGCAAACAGATGAGGATACCTCTCCCTCATCATATCCTCAAGTTCCCATGTAGCTTCTTCTAATTGGTGGTTCCTCCATAAAACTTTCACCAAGCGATTGGTCTTGTTCCGTAGGACTTTTTCACTACGATCCAGAATCTCTATTGGTTGTTTTTCATAAGAAAGATCTTGCTCCAGCGGTACAACTTCTGAGCTGAGTACATGTGAATGATCAAGTATGTACTTTCTCATGAGAGATACATGGAACACATCGTGAACTTGAGAGAGATTTAGTGGAAGCGTCAATCAGTAAGCTACCTTCCCAACATGATCCATAATTTCAAAAGGACAGATATATCTAGGGCTCAACTTTCCCTTCTTTTCAAATCTCATGACCCTCTTCCAGGGAAATATTCGTAAGAACACTTTATCACCCACTCCAAACTCTAGGTCTTTTCTTCGGTTGTCAGCATAACTTTTTTGTCGACTCTGAGCTACTCTTATGTGTTGTTGAATAGATCTGACCTTTTCTGCCATTTCATCAACAAGATCAGGTCCTAATAGCTTTCTTTCCCCAACTTCATCCCAGCAAGTTGGAGTCTTGCATTTCTTTCCATAGAGAGCTTCATAAGGAGCCATCTGAATACTGGAGTGAAAGCTATTATTATAATAAAATTCCACCAAAGGTAGGTGTTGATCCCAACCACCTTTTAAATCTATAGAGCAAGCTCTCAAAATATCTTCTAGAGTTTGAATTGTCCTCTCAGACTGACCGTCTATCTGAGGATGATAAGCAGTTCTAAAACTCAACTCTGTATCCAGAGTATGCTGAAGACTTCGCCAGAAATTTGAGGTAAACCTCGGATCCCGATCAGATATAATAGAAAGTGGTACTCCATTCAATCTTACCACTTCCTTTACATATATCCTGGTAAGATGATCTAGAGATAAATCCTCTCTAATAGCAATGAAGTGTGCAGACTTTGTAAGACGATCAACTATAACCCAGATAGCATTATTTCCTTTGGATGTTTTAGGAAGTCCAGTGACAAAGTCCATAGTGATGTTTTCCCTTTTCCATTCTGGTATGGGTAATGGTTGTAACATCCCCTTATACTTTTGTCTATTAGCTTTAAATTGCTGACAAACCAAGCATCGAGAGACATATTGAGCAACATCTCTTTTCATTCCATCCCACCAGAAGTACTCTTTCAGGTCCCTATACATCTTCGTGCTTCCAGGATGAATAGAGAATGAAGAACTATGAGCCTCGTCCAGTAGCTCCTTCTTTAATTCTGGGATGGGAGGAACACAAACCCGATTCCTGAACCTTATTAACCCATCACAATCAAGGTTGAATTCAAGAACATTTCTCACCTTCTTTTGTAACTCGACATCTTCTTTCTGTGCCTCTTGAATCTTCACATGTATAGATTGTTGAACATTCATTTGAGAAAGATAATATTTCTCCCCTTGTATTAAAATTACAGGATCCATCCTTTGTAAATCCATAAATATTGGATCTTTTGTGATCCTCGTTATGGATAAGCTAGTATGGTCTTGTCGACTTAATGCATCTGCCACCTTGTTTGATTTCCCAGGGTGGTAATGAATTGAGCAGTCGTAATCCTTAATCAGCTCCAACCATCTTCTTTGGCGCATATTCAGATCCTTTTGTGTGAAAATATACTTTAAACTTTTTTGATCAGTATAAATGTCACACCTTTCTCCATAAAGATAATGCCTCCAAATATTTAATGCAAAGATTACCGCAGCTAACTCCAAATCATGAGTTGGGTAATTTTTCTCATGGATTTTCAATTTTCGTGAGGCATAAGCTATCACTATATAATTTTGCATAAGAACACACCCCAATCCCTTCTTGGATGCATCACTATAGATCACAAAACCTTTCTCCACTACAAGGTAGTGTGAGCACAGGTGCACTGGATAACCTTCTTTTCAACTCCTTGAAATTCTCTTCACATTCCTCCGTCCAAACAAACTTAACTCCTTTCCGAGTCAACTTGGTGAGTGGATTAGATAATCGTGAAAAATCTTTCACAAAACATCGATAACATCCAGCCAATCCAAGAAAACTTCAGATCTCGGTTACTGTTGTTGGTCTCGACCATCTTTTGATAACCTCTGTTTTTGCTGGATCCACAGATATCCCATCTTTTGAGATTATGTGACCCAAAAATGAAACTTTTTGAAGCCAAAATTCACACTTGGTAAATTTGTCATAAAGATTCTCCTTTCTTAGGGTCTTTAATACAATTCTCAAGTGATCTTTATGTTCTTACTTTCTCTTTGAATAGACAAGAATATCATCTATAAAGACTACCACAAACTGATCAAGATAGTCTCTAAAGACTCTATTCATCAGATCCATGAAGATAGCAGGGGAATTAGTAAAACCAAATGGCATCACTATAAATTCATAGTGTCCATAACTTGTACGGAAAGCCATTTTTGGTATATCCTCTCTTTTGACCCTTAATTGATGATACCCTGAACGAAGATCAATCTTGGAAAAGTATTGATCTCCGCGTAGTTGTTCAAATAGGTCATCAATGTGTGGGAGAGGATATTTGTTCTTGATAGTGATCTTGTTAAGTTATCGATAATCAATGCAGAGTCTCATTGATCCATCTTTCTTCTTAACAAATAGAACAGGTGCTCCCCAAGGTGATGCACTAGGGCGTATGAATCCTTTATCAAGATTCTCTTGGAGTTGCTTCTTCAATTCTTGCAACTCAATTGGGGCCATTCTATACGGTGTCTTTGAAATAGGCAAAGCACCCGGTACGAGTTCTATTGAAAACTCAACTTCACGATTTGGTGGAAGACCTGGCAATTCCTCCGAAAAGACATCATCAAATTCCCGTACAATGGGCATATTCTTAATCGTGAGTTTATCTCCAACCATTTGAGATAAATAACCCTCATTTAGTGTAATCAAGACCCATAAGATGGAAGAAATTTCCACTGGAAGGTTATGTTCATCCTTTCATCGATATACGATCATAGATTGATCTGGAATATGAAATGTGACTTCCCTTCTTTGGAAATTGATATGATCTCTATATAGAGAAAGCCAATCCATTCCAAGAATCACATCAAATTCCACTATAGGAAGGATCACAAGATTTGTTGGAACCACTTTCCCACAAACTTCAATTAGAGAAGAATTGTAAACTTTTGATGCGACTGTTGTGCCTTTAGGAGTTGTCACAGCCAACTCAACATATAATTGTTGAGGTAATATGGCGATACCCTTAGAAAATTCTTCAGAAATAAAAGAGTGGGTGGATCCAAAATCAAATAAAACATTTGCTACTTTAGAGTGGATGGTAAGTGTACCTCTCACCACTTCGTTGTCGTACTCCACATCGCCGATAGTAATTGCATGTGACTTTCCTTTGTCTTTGGCCTTAAGAGTTTGTTGACGTCGATCATCATCATCAACCCTTGGATTTGGGCATTGATTTTCATAATGTCCCATCTCCTTGCACTTGAAACATTGAAGTTTATTAGGTTCATTCTGTGTATCCCTTCCTTTATTTGCATCATTAGACATCTTCTTCCCATTATTTCGACATTCAATTTCCCGATGACCTTCTTTTCCACACTTATAACATTTGCTTGTACCCTTAATACAATTTCCTCCATGTTTCTTTCCACACTTTTAGCATAAGGGAAAACTCATCTTCTTTTCAGTGTGGTCTTTAGATTTTCCATTGAATTCCATTTTCCTCTTCTTATCAAACCCATATGACTGATGGGTTACACCAATATCCATCTCAACCTTGAGAGCACATCGAACAATTTCCTCATAGCTATTGAAGTCCATTATGGCTAATTCCCTTTGAAGACTTGGTTTTAAGCCACTAAAGAATCAATCGATCTTACTCACAGGTTGGATAATAATTCCGGAAGCGTACCTTGAAAGTCTTGTAAAATTTGCGTCGTAGGTACCAACGGATTCATCATCCTTTTACTTCAGTTCAAGAAACTCTTTCTCCATCTTTGTTCGAAGAATAAGAGGGAAATACTTATTGAAAAATAAGTTCTTGAACTCGTCCCATTCCATGGACTCAATTTAATCCATTTGCCTCGTATTCTTAATAAGATTCCACCATTGATCAACATCACCTTCCAAACGATACACTGCTAAGATGAATTTATCATGTTTAGAACATTGAAGAACTAAAAATATATTTTCAGTGGTATTGATCCATTGTTCAGCCACTAATGAATCAGAAGACCCGTTGAATGAAGGTGGACGCTGCCTCATGAAGGATTCAACATAATTTTCTCCTTCCTTTTCTCATTTGGAAGTCCTGCATGATTCATAGCTTGATAAATTTGTGTGATCATGGCTACAAGATTTTTCATTCCAGATCCCATAATGTTTGGTTGCTCAGGGGGACAATCATTTCATTTCCCGTCGCATTCTGCATTAACACAGTTCCTTCGGGTTCCAGCCATTGACTAAAACGAAGAAGAATTGTATGAGCAACACTAATTATAATAGGAAAACCACATAATCAAGAACAAAATTTCACACTTAAGGTCTTATCATAGGTTGTTCATGGCCATTTCTAAAACACTAAGATTGTGTTCTATGCTTAGACATATCCTTAGGTTTCTTACTAAGGCTTTCACATCCTAGTTTCCAAAGGTTTACTATACCTTTCCTCTGATACCAACTATAACGACCCATACTTTACATACATGGTTATTACTTCAAAATTGAAGGATACTTATTACAACATATAACAAAACCATGAAAGGACCGTATAGGTATAGTGTCTTTAGAAACTGGGAAACATAAACAACTGGTTCATAAATCATCTATGTTATCTCCCATTTATTTCATAATATCTAGAGTCCCTTTTTGGAATATCCTACTTAATATCCTTCTTCCTGGCCTGGGGAAAATTAAACATACAAAAGGGTGAGATCAAATGCTCAGTAAGGGTAAACAAAAGAAATATCAAACATATCATATTTATAAGAACATAACATTTTGAAAATCTTATCCTGTAAAAGAGATAATAACCTGGGATAAATCATAAAAGTGAAATGTAATCCCAATAATCATAACTTAAAACATGAAGCTTTGTGTCATACACACATAATCATAGAAAATCATTTCTTAGTTGTCAAGATTCATTGCCAAGACTATCTTAGTGGACAAAGTCCATTTCTGAACCGAGTTCACTCCTCGTTTCAGTCCTATTTCACTGAACCGGTTTAACCTACCATTCTAGCCATGTCTATCTCATGAGATATAAAATCTTTACCCAATGCATTGGAGGGATATATAGGTCCCACCCATCTCATAATGATACCATTCTTATGTGTTACACAAAATCATAAACCGTACATCATAGCATAACCCATGTAACAAAAATGGGAATCTTAAACATCGTGACATCATAAAAATATTTCCATCACAACATAATCAAATCAATGTAACAATAGGGATAGAAACATAACCCTATATTATCTTAGATGGAAAATAATTTTGATAAAACTCTTGAACTCCATTCTTGAGGAAAATATCCTTTCTACTTCAAAAACATTTTTCCTTTCTTAACATGCCATACAATATTAAACTAAAATAAGTTGATTAAAAATAAAATTGAAAACTTGCAAAGGAAGCTTCTTGGAAATAATGTTTTCAAAATCCATTCATGCCATATAAGTTAAAAAAAACATTATTCTCGTACTTTTGTCGGATATGTCAAAAAGTACCTCGTACAAAAAATGACAAAAGATTCCTTTCATATCTTTTACTAAAAACTCACAGAAGGGTAAAATTGGATTTAAAAATTTGTATAATGATGTGAATAACATTACATATTGAGGAAACATGGATGTGGATGATAAATATTCCCCAGTAAATTCTGAAGTATAAACAATCTCGGATAAAAATTGAGATTGTGAGATTGTCCCTTACCTTAGGTCCGATTTGCATCGTAAGTGTCCGAACCTCCAGTATAATGATTTAAATAATGTTATTGACTTATTCCAGAATCATACTTATTGTTATGATATCATGTATGGTCATATTCTTAGCTTCTTATTAGTAATATTTCATTACTACTTGTTATTCGGGTGTTTATTACTTTTTGTTCTTATGCGTGTTTTGTCGAATAAATTCTTATTATTCTCTTTAGGTTATAGATACCTCATTTAGAGAATGGTATTAGTTTACTATATATCATATTTATTCATTCAATTCATTTATATAATCATTATGCAATGAAAATCATGTAGAACGAATTGCATCACATCATGGAGACGGTATTCCGTACGTACGCACGAGCGATGATATCGTTCCCATGATTGTGGAATTGTATTGGAGTGTATGTATACTATTTCAGAATCAATATGACTTTACAATAATAATATATAGTTATTTATTTGCACCATTATACCCATCCAAGTAAGGTGGTGATGGAAAATAGATTACACCACGGCGTGGAGACGGTATTCCGTACGTACGCACACACGGTGATTTCGTTTTCCGTAGGATGGATTGATGGTGAAATAGGGTTGTTTCATACTCATAATAACATATCAGTATATGAGTGATACTAATGTTATTAATTAATAATTAAACAACTAAATAAGAGGAAGTGGAAGAAGAAATAAAGTTGAAAGAATCAGTAACGGACATTACCTCTTCTTTGAAGCGCCTCTTTGAGACCTCCTGTTAGGGCACTAAAATTGGTCTTTGAAGAAGAACATGACCTCTAGGATGTTTCTAGGGAAGTGGGGAAGTGAAATGGTTAGGGATTGGTCGAGCTTGAAGGCTCAAATTGGTGTGAGGAGGAGAGGGAGGAGGTGCCCTTTTATAAGGGAGGAGAGGGGCACCTTTGGAAATATAAGAAATATTAGTTTATATTAAATCCCAAACCCACTTAAAAACGTCCAAAATGACTAATATCCGAAGATTAGATGATATAGGGTTGTAATATCATCAACCAATAAAATTTAGACATGTTAGGAATTTATTTTAAACATTATCAACTTGATTTATCCTTATTTATCAATTTAATTTTATTTGTGGTAAAAATATTCTAAATTTTAAATTATTATAAATAATCACATATGTGTTGTTAATTTTCCATAATTTGACACTTTATGAAATTTTAGACCATATAAATTTTAATTTATAATTTTTAAATATTTTTGTGATTTTTAAACAATTTTATAATATGTTATTTTTATAAACTACAATAGTGTCAATTTTGACACTATTCATTTATTTGAATTTAAATAAAATATATATAGAAGATATGTTCGAAATAAAATCTTTAATAGATTCATAAAATGTCATATGTATCTAAAAAATTAGTGGAGAACATTAAATAGTTCATATAATATTTATTTTAATATTTTTAAAACCATTTATTTGATATTTTAATTAATAAAATAATTTCAACATCACTATTGTGGCATAATTAATGATAATTATTTAATCTCTAAAAATTCTAAATAAATCCCTATGATGTTGATAATTGTATTAGATTTCTGGAGACTATTCATGTTTGAAGTTTCATTAAGTTTATCACTAAATTAAAATTATTATAGTTATAAGATTTAAGAAAGTGACATGTTGTCACATTCTTTGGTTTTAATAATAATTAAATTATTTTTATGGAAAAAAGTCCATTAAATGAATCTAATCCGACCCTTAGGTGATATGGGTCTACTTTTATTCATCCAATAGTATTTTGTCAGGTTTTAGGGTAACTTTATAATCTTATATTTACCCTTAATTATTCGATTTACCTTTAACTATGGTAAATAAAATTTACCGTAGTTACTATTCATAATGCCCAAAAATAAAAAGTAGCCTATTAACATAATTTGGACCCACTGATTTCAAATATGGAATCCATTTTTCAAAATTCAAAACATATAAGTTGAAGTAATTAATTTAAAATAAATCCCGTTGTTAAGAAAATGGGTTTTAGAAGTTAAAACATTGCCAAAGATTGAATTGTTTTTACCTATGAATTCAATGTGAAATTAGTGATAATGACATACATTATATTAAGTGGTAAAAATATATTCTATTTATACTTTAAAACCATTCAATATTATAATTTAATCATATAAATTATCTCAATGAAAAAAGAAGTTTTTAATTAAAAAATAGTGTATTTTTACTATTCATCAAAATATGAAAGTTATCAGAAAAATATGAAAAATTTGTCCAAAGTAAATTTGTATACCCTGATTAAAAAGAAGAATTTTATTTTGTCAAATTGAAATTATAAACATGTAAAAACTATATTTAATGTGGGTGCGCCATCAAAAGGCGGCAAAACTGCATTTTTTGAAAAATACTTATTTTACCTGAAAATTTTATTTTGTTCTCTTACCATATTCTATAAAATGTGTAAGATGAATAATAATGTTATAAAATTCAAAATGTAGTTAATACTGTTCATAACAGCTAGTCCATAATAATATATCGTTGTTTAGTGAAACCCGGTATTGCGTACTACACACGCTATCGAGGAAGGTCGTGATTGTGTGTAATGCAAGTCAAGTCTATATTGTGTGCTGTGAAAGGTTCCTTTGGTGTTGTGTATAACATAATACATAAAAAACTATTTCTCATAAAAACTCAGGCTATTACATTTTATGCCATCTACTTCAAAATCATGGGCACTGCCCCACCAAATGGCACAGCCTGAACTGGTTTATCTGGCAGAATCTTTATCAGATGAAGAATAGATATTTGGTTCTGTTAACATGATTCATTTAATAGATCCCTATGCCAATGACAGTTTCGATCATGATGATCCTAAGTTCCCTATATTTAACAAAGGAATTAGAGGAAGAGACAGAGGTCTAGGATACATGGGAAGACGTGGATATTCCAGAAGCCACTATTTCAATCCTACCCTTGCTAGAACTTTATATGCGGCAGAAACTCGTGGAAAAGACCTTCAGCAGGATCAACAGGAAAAAGAAAGTTCTTCCACACATGGAATATTCAGTCCTGACACAGTTATTTTGGAGGACCGGTTAGAGGTTACACCTTCTTCCTCTCAGCAAATAGATAGACCTAGTTAGTCTAATCTACCAAAGCCAAGAGTGTTTCCTATTCCTGCCCTGATACGGGATGCATCTACTGCCAAAGCATCAACATCCAAGGCACCTGTAAAACCACATTTTCATGTTGGGAAACGCAGACCTTTGGACCAAAAGTATGATGTCTTGAAAAATTTGGCCCAAGTATCATCCAAGTTATCAATTCTGGATTCCTTGAATCTATCAAAAGATCTTCGGGAGGCGCTTATTGAGGCTTTGTCAAGTCCTCAATAATTCGAAACTGAAATTGATGCGACTGAGGTCGACCGTATAGAGAATAATCCTGTAGAATTCCATGCAGTGATGTCTTTTATAGATGAAGATAAAGATGATGTTGTACATGGACATATCAGACCTTTGTATCTATCTTGAAAAGTCAATGACATAGACATCTGACGAGCTTTCATTGATAATAGCTCAGGAGTCAACCTCATTCTTATTCGCACACTTTGTTGATTGAGCCTCACTGAATCTGATTTATCTCCTTATACTTTGATGTTTCAAGGATATTATAATAATGAACAAGAACCTCTGGTCGAGATTACACTCAGAATTTAGTTTGGAGACCTTATGTCTAATTCAGATTTCATGGTTGTTTGTTAGGACACAGCCTTCAACATTTTTCTTGGAAGACATTGGCTACATCAACATGTGGTCGTACCTTCGTCATAACATCAATGTCTCAAATATTGTTTCAATGGTCAAATTGGTACATTGTATGGTGACAAGGCCCCATTCAAAATGTGTGAATCTCAATACATTGAGGCAGAATTTTATCACATGGAGGGAAATGAAAAATCCACGGCAAAGAAGGTCACCAAAATTAATGCTCCAAATGGTTTGGAAAAGATTTCAGTAAACCCATTCATACATGTGAGTACAGATTATGTATTGTCTATTAGTCAAATTGACAGGATAGACCTAAATACAAACACTCTTATGAAAACTTCCATAATGTCAATTACGGAAACCAAGCTAGACAGCATGGGAGAAAATTTTGATTCATCAAGTAGTGATGAAAGCTTAAATGGAGATGTCTTCATTTCATCTGTTGAAATTAAGAAATTATATACTTCATCAACCAGTCCAGAAGAAGTTATAGCAATACCAGAGGAAAATAATGATGTCTATTCTTAATCCATCATCTCCTCTCTATCACCCCCGGAAGACCCTTCATCATCAATAGGGTCAGAAATGGCAGCCTCTTCTTCAAGATGTTCAAATTTTAACTTCTCCCCTGACCATGGAAATTCTTCTTCGTCATCTACTATGAAAGTAGAAATAGAAGAATTAACACATATTGAAGAAGAATAGGACGATCTCAGGGATGTTCCTCCATTATTTGAAGATGATATCTTTACCACTGTGGATGAACTCAGAGAAATAAATCTGGGTACAAAAGAAGATCCAAGCCCCACTTTAATTAGTATATCCATGACTCTTGAAGAGTAAGAAATGTATACTTAATTTATAAAGAAAAATAATGATTTATTTTCTTGGAATTATACAGAAATTCTAGGTCTTGATCCCGATGTTTCCACTCATCATTTGGGTTTTCCAGAATAACATCGAGGATTCAAGCAAGCAACAAGAAGAACACACCCAACTTATGCCTCCAAAATTAAAGCTGAAGTTGATAAGCTTATCAAGGCTAACTTTATCAGAGAAGTTAAATATCCCAAATGTTTGGCTAATATTGTCCCTGTGAAAAAGAAGAATGGACAAATTAAAGTTTTCATTGACTTCAGAGATTTTAATCGGCATTGTCCCAAGGATGATTTTCCAGTTCTGATCACAAAACTCTTAATTGATGCAACAGCTAGCTACGAAGCTTTTTCATTCATGTATGGTTACTTTGGGTATAATAAAATACCAATAGCCCCAAAAGATGAGGAGTTTACAGCCTTCAGATCTCCTCAAGGTGTGTTTTTCTATCGAGTAATTCCCTTTGGCCTGAAGAATGCAGGTGTAATGTATCAACATTCCATGCACCATATCTTCAAACCCTTTTTAGGGAAATTTGTTGAATGTTATGTGGATGATTTGGTGGTTAAATCCAGAAAACGTTCTGATCATTTGGCCGATCTGGAAATCATATTCAACAAACTTCGACAACACAATTTGAAGATGAACCCATTGAAATGTGCTTTCGGGGTAACCTCAGGAAAATTTCTCATCTTTGTTGTACGCCGTCGTGGTATCAATGTTGATCCTGAGAAGAAAAAATCAATCCTTGACATGTCACCTCCTAGAAATTTGAAGTAATTAAGAGGAATTCAAGGACACTTTTCCTATATTCAGCGTTTTATTTCCAATTTGGCAGGAAAGTGTTTACCATTCACTAGATTAATGAAGAAGGGAGTCACCTACCAGTGGACTAAAGAATGTCAGGAATCATTCGATATCCTCAAGAAATATATCTTGAGTCCACCGGTATTAATGCCACCTGTTGAAGGAAGACCAATTATTCTCTATGTGACAGATTTAGAGTGATCATTGGGTTCCTTCCTTTCCCAAAATAATGATGTTGGGAATGAAAACAACCTTTACTATCTGAGTCAGACTATTCTTGAGGCAGAAACTCGATATTCAAGTATTGAAAAGTGCTGTCTAGCATTAATCTTTGCAGTTCAGAAATTGAGACACTACCTGCAATATCATGAGGTCTAATTGGTATCTCAAAATAATCTGGTCAAATTTATCCTTAGTCGTCCAATGCTTATAGGACGTCTATTAAGGTGGGCAGTCATTTTAAAGCAGTTTGATATCTAGTATGTTTCTCAAAAGGCAATAAAGGGCCATGCTCTGCCCAATTTCCTTGCTGAACACCCATCTGTAGAAGATACATCTTTAAATATTGAACTTCCTGATATGGAAGTCTTCTCTATTAAATATAATCCTAAAACATGGGAAATGTACTTTGATGGTGCCTCCAGAAGTCCAACAGGGAAGAAAATGGAAGATCCTAAATTCCAAAAAGTTGGGTTAGGAATCGTTCTTATTTCCCCAGAAAGGGTATTGCTTCCCTATTCCTTCTTATTGTTGGAAGGTGGTACAAACAATGAAGAAGAATATCAAGCTCTCATCGCAGACTTGGAATTGGCGCTTCAAGAACAGGTGAATCACTTGAAGGTAAAAGGTGATTCAAATTTGATAATCAAACAAATAAATGGGGATTATTCCATTAGAAAGGAAGATTTAATCCCTTTGTGTGATTATGTTAGAGATTTAATGTTGGAATTTCCCTCAGAACCGACATTTTCTTATGTCCCACGATCACAAAATTCCCAAGATGATGCACTGGCTAATGTAGCCACAACCCTGACAGATCCAAATTGGGATGAAACAATCATCAGTATTTTCCACCATCGTATAGTTTCACCATTTTTTCAAATCAAAACAGAGGAAATCAATGAAATCAATCCCATTTCTAAACCATATGGTCATACTATAGTATGGATGACACCTATCAAGTAATACCTTCAAAATGGAACACTCCCACCTGATAGATCTGGGAAAGAACAAGTCTGGAAATGTGTGGTCAATTTTACTCTTTATGATATCCTAGATCACCAAAAAAATCTCTACAAGTGATGTTTTTTTGGAATTATCTTTAGATGTATTGATGGTGAAGAGACAATGGCTGTCATGATTGAAGTACGTGCAGGAGTTTGTGGTGCCCACCAGTCAGGACATAGACTTTCTGGTCAAATTTGAAAGCTTGGATAATTATAGACTTCAATGATATAAGATTATGTTGATTTCACTAAGAAGATTCATTCTTGCCAAGTATGTTCCAACTTCATTCATCAAACCCCAGAGCTTCTTCATATGGATAAATACTCCTGGCTGTTTTCTATATGGGGAATGGATGTAGTAGGACCTTATCCTCCGGCTACAGCTATGCAGTTTAAGTATATTCTTACTGCTACTGACTTATTTTCCAAATGGGAAGAGGCAATACCTCTCAAATAATTCGGTGATAAAATCATTGTTAGCTTTGTCAAGTCCAACATAATTACCAGATTTGGTGTTCCTCATACCATATTGACATATAATGGCACCAAATTTTGTTAATCCGAGGTAAGAAAATTGTATCAGGAATACAATATCAGATCCAACCATTCATCTAGGTATCATGCAGCGGCCAATGGTCAAGTAGAGGCTTTCAATAAGACTCTTTCAAACATACTTCAAAAGATGGTGGATAAAGATAAGAAGTCATGTCCTGATAAACTTTTTCATGCTCTATGGGCTTATCGGAATACCACCTGCACTACTACATGATCAACTCCATATTCATTGGTACATGGAACGGAAGAAGTCTTTCCCATTTAATTCCAATTACCTTCGCTTAGAGTGGCCATTTTTGATCAATTATCTACAGATGAACAATCTCAAAAGCGATTGGATGAATTAGAGTGACTAGATGAAAAAAGATTGTGCACACTGCACCATTTAGAAGTCTATCAGAATCGAATAGCATGAGATTTCAATAAAAAAGTTTGTCTTCGTTCATTCATTCAAGGATAATTGGTATTGGTCCTCAGAACCCCAATGATACCGGGAAATAAGCATCCAAAGCTTGAGCCAAAGTGGGAAGGACCTTAATCAATACATAGGGTCTACTCCAATGGAGATTATTCTTTAATCTCAATTGATGGAGAACTCATTACAACTCCAACCAATTCCAGATTCTTGAAGAAGTATTTTGTGTAACACAAATACACCCATTGTCCTTGCTTCAGGACATTAAACTGCATAGCCCCCTCTATCATCCAACATGACGTTAAATTGTGCATCATCCGAGCTGTAGGACGTTAAACTGCCAAGCACCCCATGTATGTGACACATGACATTAAACTGTGATTGTCGCATGCACAATTTTATTTTAAACTCCATTTCCATGTCTGCCCCAGGCAGCTAACCATGAATAAGCCCCACACCATCCTTCGTGGTCGCATCTTTCACGACACGATTTCCAGGTCTGTTGTTGCCTATTGTTTCTCACACCGAGAATGACTCATGTGAGCTTAGAATAAGCTTCTACCATGACATCTTATCTGGGCTGCTAACCACACTTAAGTCCCAACATCATCTTCGGGTCATTGTCCTCAAGTACACCCCAATCATCGAATCATTCTCAATTGAACTATGTATACTTTGATCCTTGCCTCCTAGGCCGGGTACATAGGAAACCTCCTCAGGTTCAAGCCCGAAACCACTTTCTTTACATTGATTCACCTCCATTCCATATGATGTTGATCCGTGAAGCCCCCATCAACTGTCTTATTCATATTGGTTCACTTTCATCCTATATGATGTTAAACTGTGTACGTCCCATCATCCTAGCTATATGACATTAAACTACACAGTCCCCCATTGTCCTTACTACAAGACATTAAACTGCATAGCACTGGTCCTTGCATATGACCTTAAACTATTTGAACTTTTTTCCTATATGACAATAAACTACAACAATCCCTAATACCCTCACTTGAGAGGAATCATCATTGACATGGTATCCAACCATGTCATATTTCAAGAACTACATATGGTTTGATTCTCATCCTTATGAGATACGTAGTGACACCCAAGTCTTTAATCTTAGGTCCAGCCATAATTGCAATAAATTCCTCTTTACCCCTCATATGTATGAACCAAATCTGTACAAAGGGTATTTAAAGAACTATGTGCATCTTGATTATCATCCTCATGGGATATGTAGGAACGCTCAAGCATTCCTCGAGTCTAGCCCCGAGCCTTTGGGCCTAACCCCAAACTCCACTTTCGGTCCCTTGGCTAAAAAGTCCCCCTGGGAGCACATGGTGTGATATGGAACACCCTGGACTTTATTCACATCAGGTTTATAACAAATGCATGATGTGTATCCCTCACTATGGTTCTATCTCTACGACCCTAAACTAATATCTTCCATGCTCTCGTCTTGCATGATGTTAAACTGTATTTCAAGAACTATGTGTGGCTTGATTATCATCCTAATGAGATACACAGTGACATCCATAATCTCAATTCAGGACCCAGCTGCAACATTATACAAATAATATTCATGGTCTCCATAACCCTTTTCTTGACTCCTGATCGCAAAATGTATGATACCTGAGAGTTCTTTTTCCTGACTATGAAGCATGTGCCCTTAGGTGGCCTTGCATAAGTTGTCTACATAATGGACATGTTAGCCAAAAGATGCTACTATTAGACTATGCAGCCTATGCCTCAGTTGGCCCTGCATAATTCAACCTCTATAATGGGTTTGTCAAGTAATGGTAACTTCATTCTTATGAGAAGCCTCTTTTGTCCCTATTGGTCTTAACGACGATATGTAGGGATCTGCAAAAAAACTGACATCCTTAACATATTTGTTGCATAATTTTTTTCATGATCTGAAAGTATTCAAGTCTATGGTTTACATTTTCCTCCTTCTCCATATGTTCAGAGCAATATGAAATACCCTTGGACCACTTGACCATATGTCGTATAATGTTTCTATCTCCGGTTTTAGTTATATGATTTAAACCCACAGATACCTGTTTTTCTACGTTTGGGTCAGACCTTAGTAGAAGTCACATTCCTTCAATTCTTTGACAATTATGATTGGAAATATCCTCTCTATATTCAAGTACCTTTCTCCATAAAGCAGACTCTATGCTTTGGAAAATTTGAATCTCCATAAAACATTCTTCAGATTTTAGTAATAGAAAGTAAAATTTCTGAGAGTTATTCTGCTCGACTATGCAGCACGTTCCCTTAGGTGGACTTGTATAAGTTGTCTACATAACAGATCTGTCAGCCAAAAGATACTACTATTTGACTATGCAGCATATTCCCTAGTTGGCCCTGCATAATTCAGCCCCCATAACGGATTTTTCAAGTAGTGGTAACTTCATTCTTAGAAAAGAGTTCATCTAATGGCTTTTATCTCTTTTCCCATGTCATTCCTCATATTCAAAATTTCTCAAGTCACAGTTTACAATTTTCCCCCTCTATACTTGAAAATGGTAATATGTTTCCAAACAAATTATCAAGAATTGAGTCAATATCATCAATTTGGTCAAAGCTATTCGACCTTAAATATTAGCCTTTTTATAGTCCAACATTCATGACTTTAAACTACCAATAAAAAAAGACATGGTACTCATTAAATTGGGAACCTATAAAGGGTACTCTGAACAAAAGTCGAGTCCCAGCTCGCTAAATGTACATTTTATATGATTTAGGAAATATCGAGAAATTAAAATATGAAAATTTTGTGGGGTTGTTTATATAACCCTAGTAAAAATAAAACTATGTTTACTAGGACCATTGGCTTAGGTAAAAATAAGAGAAATTATCAAGAAAATGAAGGTATAGATCATTGAAGATGAACTGTTTTTCATTGATGAACAAGATTAGAAGAACATCCACAGACTGGAGTCTCTTCTCTCTTTTTTTCAGAAATTACAGAATACTTTCAACATGATTTCTCATCTATTTCATAGCATCCTGAGCTTCATCAGCATCCACTTGAAGTTCATTTACTCTACCAACTTCAATCTCTTTATCTCGACGAAGTGCATCTTTGGCATCTGGGATGGATTGTATACCATCTACTTGGACTTATTCCAACGAATTATGAAGTTGGTAAAGCTCCCCAGTAGCAGAATCTAGCTCTTGCTGAAGGTGAAACTACCGGACAATCTTCTCCTTGATCTTATGCATCAGTTCCTTTAGCTTTGCAGCATGATCAGCCTCATCTCAGGACACTATAGCCTAAAATTCACTGATATTGCTCAGCAATCTAGCTCTAATCAGGTCTTGATGACACCTTTTCTCTTTCTCCCTCCTTTGAATGACTTTTTTCACTATGACATGGATTTCTTGATATCCAAAACCAATAAGCCCCAGCATCTGCGTGTCGAACTTGTGCACCACAGACCCTTGATTTCTCCGACTTTACCTTAGAGTCAGATCCTCATTCCCTTTTAGATCCAACTCTGAGGGGGGACTTTTGTTGATGCTCATTTCCATCACAAATTCTAACGAATGGAAAAGGGGAATACCTTATGCACAAAGAGGGTCACCCTTTGACGAACATCAAAAAAATTGACGAAGGCATGGACTAGAATCCCATTTGGAGTGAGGCGCGCAAGTTACTTGCGCGCCGCACAAGTCACTTGTGCACCACCTATGGGTCGCGCAGCTCACTTGTGCGCTCCCTATTTTATTTTTCACCCAAGGTGAAAGGTGACCTATAAATAGCCCCTGTGGGCCCCCATTTCAGGGACAGATTTTCCAAAAGTCAAATTCAATCTTTGTCACCCAAGTCTTCAACTAAACTCTTCTGAAAGCTTCTAAGGTAACTTTTTACCTAGAATGGAAGACTTGAAGGAGTAGGATAAGGCCTAAGTGTTTAGAATTCATCAACACTTTTGCGCCTAAGTATCCAGACCTCCTTAAAAATGCAAACACTTGCGCGCTGCCCTACCCTTTTGATGAAACTTATGCGCCGACCTTTTGGAAATATCTTAGGATAATACTAAAGGCTTGAGTTAAGTATCTCCCAAGTATTAACCTACAGATTCTTCGTCACCCAGGTGAACCCATGCCGCACAAGAACACTTGCGCGGCCAAAACTTGCGCTCCAAATTACTTGAGCGACCTAATCTCGCACACCAACTTCAGTTGTGTGCCTCTCTCATATTCACCTCTCCTCTTCAAGATATTAGCCCTCAAACCCCTTTTCAAATCCATTTATGGCAGGTTTACTTTATTGGATTCCTTATTTGAAATGATTTCTATGAGAACCTCTCCCAAAACCTCATGACTTACAAACTTTATGTCACAATTATTAGAGGTTTCCTCCATATAACCTCATCCTTTAAGATGAGAAGATATTTTGATTTTGGGAATCCTCCTCAGGATTAAGCCCCAAGTCCCCTTAACCTGGGCCTCCTTCTCAGGAGTAAGCCCTAGTCATAATTTACTTTAACATTGGGCCTCCTTCTCCGGAGTAATCCCCAAGTTATAAGCCCCCTTTAATTCGGGCATCCTCCTTAGGAGTAATCCCCGGGTTAAAACTTCAAATCTCCATAAAGTACAAATACCTTTATGGAACATACTCCTAGGCTTCTTTCCTGAAGTAAGTCCTAGTCTTCATCTACTTGGGCAGTCATACATACATAAGCCCCACATCATTTCTTGTGACTGCATCTTTCATGGAACAATTGTCAGGTTTACTGATACCTCTTGTTTCTCATACCGAGCATGACTCACTTGAGATTAGAGTGTAAAAGTAATCACGACATCTCTTTTTGGGTCGTTAACCATGCATAAGCCCCATATTTCTTCACCCAAACTACGTGGACTTTGATCACTACCTTAAAAGTAGAGTACGTAGGAAGCCTTTATAAGGTTCAAGACCATATTTCATTAATTCTTTTCTGTCCCATATGACGTTAAAATATATCCTTCTTATCAAACTACGTGGGTTCTAATTCCTTTTTATCGAGGATACATAGGTAGACCATCTGCGGGTACGATTCTAACTCTGAAATAATTCATGTCTTTCTGAATTACAATAAACTTCAATTTCCCCACTGAGTGGCTTTAAAACCAGTATGGTCATCATAATGACCAAGAGATTTCTATGTAATGTATTAAAGGATACCATTGACTAAGAATCTCTAATACATATGGGTGATTCTTCATTGATGAAGAACCTCAAATAAATATAAAAGATTCTCTAAATCTCATACATATCAATCATAAATTTCCAAATCTAAAGGAAAACTCATTTTCATTCTTGGTGAATTAATAAGGATTCGTGAACATAACTTAAATCTATAAGAGAGTCCCAGAGTAGCCAATAATTCCCCCCAAAAGGTATGATGAGCTTGACCTACCATTCTCTCAACTAATGCAAATTCTTAAGCCTCATCGGTCCACAACTAATGAGCACCTACCATTGGAAAGTAGGTCCAAATGGATATAAAATCATTGGGTGTTTCCAATTTTACGAATAAACCCGTTAGAAACTGATTGGAAAGTTTGAACCTTAAACAAAAAAGTTCATCCCCATTTCTAGAAGAAAAAGTTCCATACCATGTGAACATTTATAAAATTCCATCTTCCCATTATTTGATGTATTAGGAACACCACCAAAGTTTACATTGTTAATCATATATCTCGATAGTTGATTTGGAATAATCGTAATATCTTCCTCTCCAGTTATTATCCAATTTCATTTCTCATAGTCACCAAATTTTCTATTAGATTAAATGTTAACCCATTTCCTTCTGGTTCCCTCCATTGACTAAAACCAAAAATCATAGTTTGAGCAACATTTATCATAGTGAAAAACCACATAATCATGAAAAATCACTTATATAATGTCTAAATCGTGACACATAATTCTTTAATATGTTACATCTTAGGTTTATCCTAGGTTATTAAATGTCATCCTACATGATAGTTTTTAAAGAGTTTGAATTCCCAAATCATATACCCCAGGAGTGTCAAACCATGTGTGCATCAAGGCCCATTATCATGCATCAGTTCTTGATTGAGTCTGTCTCAATATGGTGTTTTTGGGGTTGTTACCCATATGTACATATATTCTAGATCTACAATCGCTTGTAGTATCTGGACATGGATGTATTTCTAGGAAACCACTCACTTTATATTTCACCAAAATTCCAATATATTTTCCTAAACATTAACTCATCCTTAGACTTATCCTTAGAGATATCCCTATACATATGCTCAAGAATATCTCTATGGATCTCACTAAAGTTTTCTCATCATAGTTTCTAAAGGTTGACTAAATATTTCCTTTGATACCAACTATAGAAACCCCGGATTAACATACATAGATATTACATCATTTTAGAGTAATATTCAGCATATTACAAAAATGCATGCCCTATGGCCATAATAGTTATTTTCATTGGAAACATGGAACACATTATTCTATTTTGGTGAAATATCTTAACCATAGTACTCCTACTTAATAACCTTTCTGCATATCCTAGGGAAAGGAATCATAATAAAGGGGTGATATCATATGCTCATTAAGGGTAAATAAGAAGAAATGTAAGTATAATCATGAGAATAAGTATATGAGAATATAATTGTATCATTAGAAGAGCATACCCTGCATATTAAAGATCATAATCAATATTCATGGCATAAATATTGACAGTTCATAAGATATAAATGATAAGTTAATCAGGAGCATAATCCATGAAAGAATAACATAGTAATAAGACATGGAATTGGTGCATACACATCATATTATAACATTTTGAACATGTATAAGTATAAAAAGATCACTAATTAAGTTTAGGACATGAAATTAGACCCTCGTATAAACTTATGGAAATGAAACTAGGTCTATGAATAACATTTTGAACATGTAATCAGGTTCATGCATAACATTGTGAACATGTAATCAGGTTTACACATAAACTTATGGACATAATACCAAGTCAATGAATAACATTATGAACATGTAATCAGGTTCAAACATAATATTGTGAACGCGTAATATGGTTCACTCATAACATTGTGAACATGTAATCAGGTTCATGCATAAACTTATGGACATAAAACCAAGTCCATGAATAACATTGTGAACATGTAATCAGGTCCACGCATAACATTGTGAACATATAATTAGTTTCATGCATAACTTTTTTTAACATGTAATCAGGTTCACGCATAACATTTATACTCATGAGTCATCCATCATTACCTAATTCATTGGAGGGAGATATAGGTCACACCCATCACATAATAAAATCATACATACATGTTCCACAAGATTATAAAAAATCATCATATCATAAACCATGAAATAAAATGGGCATCATAAACATTTTATCATTTAATTACCTATGTAAAAGAGATAGGTATCATAATCATTTAATTGAAGCACAATCTATTAGAATAAGTGTATCTCAAAATCATATATCTGTGGAAGAGAAATGGGTGTCATAAATATCATTCAATCAAAACATAAACCATTCAAGAAAGAATATAAATGGTATTCTTGGATCATATCCCCAATAAGGAATGAATAACATCAACAGATTTCATCTTAGATGATAAATAATTTCAAAAGATCATTTGAAAACATTTATTGAGGAAAATGTCCTTTATTATTTGAAGAATTCTTTTTAAAACATAAAACCTTTTGAAAACTATTTTCATTAAAAATAAAATCACTTTGAAAATTTATAAAGAAATACTGACAACATTTTGAAATCATTTTCCCTGAAAATGTATTTGAATACTTATAAATAAATATTTAAAATTTTTTAAAATTTTTTATTTGAAAATAGCATTGAAACATTTAAATGAAGCTTTGAAAAACACTTCTTGAATCAAAAAAAAAATAAAAACTTTTTTATTTGAAAATTAATTTAAAAATAATAAAATTCCAAAATATTAGTAAAAAAATTATTAAAAATGAATATTTTAAACATTCAAAGGAGGCTTCAAAGGAAGTAAAGTCATGATGGAAGATAAATCTGTACATGTCTAACATTCCTTTTGTGTCATAAAAAGTTTAGAAAAGTGCCTCGATTAGAAAACAACAATAAGATTACTTTTAAAAAACACTTTTTTTAAAAGTTAAATCATGTGTAAAAATTTCTTTTAAAGATCATAGAAGAATATTATAATATTTTTGAAACATATTTATAAAACATGGTTTTGAAAGAACACATATTTCTAACCTAAGAGAGTGATAAAGTCATATTTTCTTAAAAAACTTTCTTATTTATATTAAGTAAAAAAAGTGTAAAATGGTCCCAATACATGAATATATCATGTATAACCATATGAGAATAAAAATCATGAGATTTATTGAGATATGTATCATAATATTTCATCAATGTAAGCATAATCACAATGAATCCTGATAAATGATGAGATTTTAGCAATAAATTGTTACTACTTTGGTAACATTGAATCATAATCCCCATGAAAGAATAAAATTAAATGAAGCTTGAAATATAATTAAAATAATTGGATTCATTATAAAACATACAAGAGTCATTATATACACCCCATATAAAAATATAGGTGCATAACATGGCATGTATCTCAAAGAAGAAAAATTGAGACAAAAAATACTTTACCGATTTGGTAACTTTTGAGCCATAAACCCCATGAAATAAAGATCACCAAATGGATATGTAAATAAACATAGATTTAAATATAAGAAACATATAATAAATTCATGGTTAGTATATATACCACACAAAATAAATGATTAGTGAATAAGGCATAATTCCCACAGAAATAAAAGTGAGAAAAGAAAACCCTTACCTTAAGTATTAACTTTTTTCACACACGTTAAAACCTCCTATATAATAAATATAATTTTATTATACATATAGAAAATAATAATATTATTGTATCTAATATAATATATGATTTATTTATGACTTTATATTACCTTTTTATTAACAACTACATGTTAATGTTACGTTTTGGGTAATATCCAATTTGTTTTTCGTGTGTTTTGACTTATTATTCTTGATCCTCTTAATTAGATCATGATTCACTTATTTACAAAATTTAAAAAATAATATAAATATCATATATATTTCTTATATAAATATTTATAATATTATATGAAATATATAAATATGAAGTGGAATACACCGTTCATGGAGACGGTAGATCGTACGTACGCATTAATGTTGTTTCCATTTTCTTGTCATATTGAAAGAAAAGTAAATGAAATATATATATTTATGTATGTATATAATATCATTAAAATAGAATTACTATTCCATATATATCATATAATTTCACTAAACCCATCCTTAATACATTCCATTTAAAGTGTGAATGAATCACATCGCTTTGAGGAGGCGGTAGTCCACCCGTCCACAAACAAAGTTATTGTATTTACACAAAATGGAAATCAATAAGGTATTTTTTATATAATAAATAAATAGGAATAAATAAATCATAAATATAATATATATCATATAAAAATACTATGACCATCAAAATTCTCACCCATTATAGGTGGTAAAGGAAAAATGAACAACATCGTTTTGTGGGGCGGTAGTCTACCATACACATGAATGGTATGTTCATTACCCATTAGATGGATGTTTGTGTAAGTATAGGTTGAAAACATAGAATTTTAAAAAAAACTTAGTATATTGAGGATACTGATTTTATTATACAATCATGGAATGAGAAGAGTTTAGGGGGCAGATAATGAAAATAAAACAAAAGAGATTATGGAAGGATGTTACGTCTTCATTGGATAACTCCTCTTGGTTATTCCCAAAGGGATTACTTGGTTGAATTTATACAAAAACTTATAAATCTAGGATGAATTGAGGGATTTTTTTAGGATATTTTAGTAGATTGTTTCTGATACAAAGGGCTTTAGATGTGTGAATAAGTGGGAGGGGTGATTTTCTTTTTATAGTGGAGGAGGAGAGGAATTCTTGTAAATATTTAAAAAGGGAATTCCACCCATGTTTTTCCCATATAAAGTGGATAAAATAATGCTAAAAATATTATATAAGGGATTATAGGCTCAAAATATGAACATAAATTTTATTTTGAACAAGTTTATGGGTCATTTTGGGCCGTAAGTTTAAGGTTTAGACCTTTATTAAACTACTTTATCTCTTAATCACTATAATTAATTTTAATAAAATTCACTAATATTTTAAAAAAATTAATTTTAACTTATTTTTATTCAAAATATGGAATCTATTTTTCCAAATTACAGACATAGAAGTGGCATAAATTAATTTAAAATTATTCCTGCAGATGTGTCGCGACAGTGGGTTTTTTAAGAAAAAATGTTTAAAATTTTGGAAATGTTTTTATATTCAATCTAAATGTGAAATTGGATTAAATTACCTAAATTGGATTAATTTATGTAAACTTTATCTAATTAAACTTTAAAATAAAATTAAAATATAATTTAACTATATAAATAAATTAGATGAAAAAGAAGTTTTTAATTAAAATTTAGTATTTTTCATTATTCATCAAAAAATGAAGTTTTTCATAAAAATGCATAAAATTAACCCTAATCTAATTTTAAAATTATAATTTAAAAAATTAATTTTATTTTATCAAATTAAATTTATAAAATTTTCTATAATAATTTTATTATTATTCATAGAATGACATAAAAAGAAGTTCATTAGAGAAAATAGTATTTTCAAACATATAAAGACTTTACCAAAAATTAAATGTTTTATTATCAATATGTTTTATTTATATAAAACCATTATAAATAATATTTAAAAAATATTTATTAATATTTTAATTACTAAGTTTATCATATAGGTTATAATTATCACATTTAAATCATTATAATAAAATGTTATTTTGTAGAAACTCGGTGTTGCGTGTAATGCAGGCCAAGTCAGTTTTGTGTATAGCACAATCTTATCTTGGTGTAGTGTGTAAAAAAAGATTAATTTGGTTTATCATACAAATAAATAATAACTTTTTTATTTCATAAAACCCAAACTATATTCATTGTTGTGTGAAATGAAAAATTTCAAAAAGTTTAAATTAATTCGATAAAAATTTGATGAAATATCAGGGTGTTTCAACATCACTACCTCGAGGAGACCTTGGAAAAATGGTCCTAAAATCCATTGAAACATCATCCCATTTCTACTCAAGAATATTTAACTATTGTAAAATATTCTTTAGTCACTAATGTTCTACCTTCAACTACTGATAGGTGGAACACCTCATGACAAAACCATCTACCTCATGTTTCATCCTCAGCCACTAATACTAATGGTGTAAGTCATGATACATATTTGTAACACCAAGATGAACTGCCCAAACTAAGGCATGAAAATACTACATCATCTCTTAGAGTATTTCTAATATAACCCATACACGACCATGAATATGTATAATTTCATCCTCATATATAGTCCAACTAGGAGGTGGGTCCTCTCTTACCACACTCTCCCATAGGAATAGGCCCTCAAAATCCGATAAATGTCTCATCCTCACTCTATCTAGAAGAGTAGATGTCATAGCTAAATAAGAAAGAAAGTTATGACATTATCCATCCTACACCTGCAAGTTCATCTCTGATAATAATTCCATAAGCTACCACTCACTAATGTCCTACTGAACTACTTATATTTAAGTCATCCTACTCACTGCATCAGCAACTACATTGCCTTTACTAGGATTATAGGAAAGCTCAAAGTCAAAATATTGAAAGTACTCCACCCACCTTCACTACCTCAAATTCAAGTCACACTATTTAAATATATAATTAAGGATTTTGTGATCTGTGTACACCACAAATTTCCCTCCCATTAAATAGTGCCTCCAACAACACAAGGCAAGTACAACAGTAGTTAACTCTATATCATGTGTCAGTTAATTCCTCTCATGTGGCCTCAATTGACAAGACTCATATGCCATGACTATCTCCTCTTACATCATAAATTCTCCTAGCCTAATACTTGATGCATCACAATATTATTCGTAGTTTCTATCAGGCTCTAGAAAAATCATAACTGATGCTATAATCACTCTCCCTTTCAACTCCTAAAAGACTGTCTTATAGTTATCTGACCATAAAAACTTTACACCCTTCATATTAAATCCCATAAATGGTTCTTTAAATAATGATAAGTCCTATATTAAATTCCTATAATACCCAATTATCCCCATGAAGTTCCATATGTTAAAGACATTCTTGGGATACTCCCAAGAAACTACATCACTCACTTTCTCTAGGTCAACTAATACTCATGCATCTAAGATAATATGACCCAAGAAGTGAATCTTATCCATCCAAAAATGGAGCTTTGTGATATTATCATATAATTGATTCTCTCTCATTGTATACAAAACAATATCAAGATTTTTGGCATGTTCATGTTGATTTTGAGAATACACCAAGATATCATCCATGAATACCACCAAAAACGAGTTAATATAAGGATGGAAAACTCAGTTCATCAGCACCATGAAAACTGTTGGTGCATTTGTGATATGAAATGGAATAACTAGATACTAAAATATACCATAACTACTATGAAAAGTTTTACAATGTATGTTTGAAGGTAGAACACATACCTGGTAATAACCTGACCCGAAATCAATCTTTGATAGAACATGAGCTCTTCAATAAGGTTGAATATATCATCTATCAGAGGCAATGGAGACCGGTTCTTAACTTTCAATTGGTTTAATTTTCAATAATCCACACATATCTGGAGGGTATCATCATTCTTTTTTGTAAAAAGGACCAGAGAACCCCATGAAGATGTATTGGGTTGTATAAACCCCTTTCCCTTCAAGTCCTCTAGTTGTCTCTTGAGCTCCTATAACTCGATAGTAGCCATCTTGTAAGGAGGAATGGACATCAGTGAAGCTCCTAGAACCATCTCTATTAATAAATCCATCTATCTATTAGGTGGTAAACTAGAAAATTCATCTGGGAAAACATCCCTAAAATGATCAACCATTGGAGGAAACTCTTTCTAACACACTCCTTGATCATATAGATATAAACTACCAATCTGGCCCTTTATTAGCGCTAAAAACCGGCATTAACAGCACTAGAAAAGCGTTGTTAATGTTGGCGTAGATAAGGGGGGGGGGGGGTCCCCTTTATCAGCTCTCTGAGAAGCACTGATATAGGAGACCATTATCAGCGCTAAAAAAGCGTTGATAAAGGACCACCTTTATCAGCGCTTCTCTTAGCGCTGATAAAGGTCTCCTATATCAGTGCTTCTCGGAGTGCTGATAAAGGACCCCTTTATCAGTGCTTATTTTAGCACTAATAATGGTCTCCTATATCGGCGCTTGACGGAGCGCTGATAAAGGGTTCCTTTATCAGCGCTCCTCTAGTGCTGTTAAAGGTGTCCTTTATCAGCGCTAAAAAAGCCCTGATAAAGGCCCCATCGCCTGCACCTACAAAACAGTACCTGCGCACCTGCACACCAGAATACCTGCACAAAGTAGCACATGCACACCTGCACACCATAGCACCCGCACCCAATATTTTGACCGACAACGGTATATACATTTACTTAACATCATTAATACAAAAAAACGCATTTCTATATACATTTCAAATGTTGTTTTACATGGTTACATTTAGAATTATTCAAAAACAGTTATAAACATTCATGTTTCATCCTTTGATATCTGTGATCTGCTCTCGACGTTATTTGTTGCCGAACAAAGCATCTGAACTCAAGGAAAAAAATTCACCTATATAAGAAAACAAATATTATGTTAGTAATGCAATAATGAATGAAATTAAAACAGTAATATGAAAGAATACATTAATATGGAAATGTGAAACTAAAATATGAAATTTTAAACTCAAAAGTTTTCATTTTCATAACAATGAAAGGGAATAATGTAAAATCAATATGTTTTTTATTGATTTATCTCATTTAATAAATACTGATTCTTTATCTAATGAAAAGCTTTACCGGTCACACCATGCGTCGGTCGGATTGAGGTGCAGTCGATTCGTACACGTCACAAATGACTCGTGGATCGTTGTCCTAAAGTATCAAAACAATCCGAATGCATTTGCTCAGTTTGGAGTATGTCATTGGTGTTGTTTTCCAAAGTTTATCTCAATTTGAAACTGATATCAGACACTTTTAGCCATACCAGTCACAGCGTGCATCGGATTGAGGTGTGGTCGATTCGTACACGTCACAAATGACTCGTGGATCGTTTTCCTAAAGTATCAAAACAATACGAACGCGTTTTCTTGGTTTAGCGTATGTCATTGGTGTTGTTTTCCAAAGTTTATCTCAATTTGAAACTGATATCAATCACTTTTAGCCATACCGGTCACAAGGTGCGTCATATTGAGGTGCGGTCAATTCATACACATCACAAATGACTCGTGGATCATTGTCCTAAAGTATGAAAACAATCCGAACGTGTTTGCTAAGTTTTACGTATGTCATTGGTGTTGTTTTCCAAAGTTTATCTCAATTTGAAACTGATATCAGACAATTTTAGTCATACTGGTCACAACGTGCGTCAGATTGAGGTGCGTTCGTTTCGTACACGTCACAAATGACTCGTGGGTCGTTTTCCTAAAGTATCAAAACAATCCGAACATGTTTTCTCAGTTTGGCGTATGTCATGGGTATTGTTTTCCAAAGTTTATCTCAATTTGAAACTTATATCAGACACTTTTATCCATACCGGTCACAGCGTGCGTCGGATTGAGGTGCGGTCAATTTTTACACATCACAAATGACTCGTGGATCATTTTCCTAAAGTATCAAAACAATATGAACGCATTTGCTCGGTTTGGCATATGTCATTGGTGTTGTTTTCCAAAGTTTATCTCAATTTGAAACTGATATCAGACACTTTTAGCCATACCGGTCACAGCGTGCGTCGGATTGAGGTGCGTTCGATTCTTACACGTCAGAAATGACTCGTGGATCGTTTTCCTAAAGTATCAAAACAATCCGAATGCGTTTTCTCGGTTTGGCGTATGTCATTGGTATTGTTTTCCAAAGTTTATCTCAATTTGAAACTGATATCAGACACTTTTAGCCATACTAGTCACAGCGTGCATCGGATTGAGATGTGGTCGATTCGTACACATCACAAATGACTCTTGGATCGTTTTACTAAAGTATCAAAACAATCCGAATGCGTTTGCTTGGTTTTTTTATGTCATTGGTGTTGTTTTCCAAAGTTTATGTCAATTTGAAACTAATATCAGACACTTTTAGTCATACCGGTCACAGTGTGCGTCGGATTGAGGTGTGGTCGATTCGTACATGTCACAAATGACATGTGGATCAATTTCCTAAAGTATCAAAACAATCTGAATGCGTTTTCTCAGTTTGGTGTATGTCATTGGTGTTGTTTTCCAAAGTTTATCTCAATTTGAAACTGATATCAGACACTTTTAGCCATACCGGTCACAGCGTGCGTCGGATTGAGGTGTGGTTGATTCGTACACGTCACAAATTACTCGTGGATCGTTTTCCTAAAGTATAAAAATAATCCGAACGTGTTTTCTTGGTTTGGCGTATGTCATTGGTGTTGTTTTCCAAAGTTTATCTCAATTTTAAACTGATATCAGACACTTTTAGCCATACCGGTCACACCGTGCGTCGGATTAAGGTGTGGTCGATTCGTACACGTCACAAATGACTCGTGGATCATTTTCCTAAAGTATCAAAACAATACGAATGCATTTTCTCGGTTTGGCGTATGTCATTGTTGTTGTTTTCCAAAGTTTATCTCAATTTGAAACTGATATCAGACACTTTTAGCCATACCAGTCACAGCGTGCGTCGGATTGAGGTGTGGTTGATTCGTACACATCACAAATGACTCGTGGATCATTGTCCTAAAGTATCAAAACAATCCGAATGCGGTTTCTTGGTTTAGCGTATGTCATTGGTGTTGTTTTCCAAAGTTTATCTCAATTTGAAATTGATATGAGACACTTTTAGCCATATCGGTCACACCGTGCATCGGATTGAGGTGTGGTTGATTCGTACACGTCACAAATGACTCGTGGATCGTTGTCGTAAAGTATCAAAACAATAAGAATGCGTTTCCTTGGTTTGGCGTATGTCATTGGTGTTGTTTTCCAAAGTTTATCTCAATTTGAAACTGATATCCGACACTTTTAGCCATATCGGTCACACCGTGCATCGGATTGAGGTGCGGTCAATTCGTACACGTCAAAAATGACTCGTGTATTGTTGTACTAAGGTATAAAAACAATCCGAACGTGTTTCCTTGGTTTGGTGTATGTCATTGGTGTTGTTTTCCAAAGTTTATCTCAATTTGAAACTGATATGAGACACTTTTAGACATACCGGTCACACCGTGCGTCGGATTGAGGTGAAGTCGATTTGTACACATCACAAATGACTCGTGGATTGTTGTACTAAAGTATCAAAACAATCCGAATGCATTTTCTCAGTTTTCCGTATGTCATTGGTGTTGTTTTCCAAAGTTTATCTCAATTTGAAACTGATATGAGACACTTTTAGCCATACCGGTCACATCGTGCGTCAGATTAAGGTGCGGTCGATTCGTACACATCACAAATGACTCGTGGATCGTTGTCCTAAAGTATAAAAACAATCTAAATGTGTTTCCTCGGTTTGGCGTATGTCATTGGTGTTGTTTTCCAAAGTTTATATCAATTTGAAACTGATATCAGACACTTTTAGCCATACCGGTCACACCGTGTGTCGGATTGAGGTGCGGTCAATTCGTACACGTCAAAAATGACTCTTGGATCATTTTCCTAAAGTATCAAAACAATCTGAATGCGTTTGCTTGGTTTTCCGTATGTCATTGGTTTTGTTTTCCAAAGTTTATCTCAATTTGAAATTGATATCAGACACTTTTATCCATACCGGTCACACAGTACGTCGGATTGAGGTGCGGTCGATTCGTACACATCACAAATGACTCGTGGATCATTTTCCTAAAGTATCAAAACAATCCGAACGCGTTTTCGCAGTTTGGCGTATGTCATTGGTGTTGTTTTCCAAAGTTTATCTCAATTTGAAACTAATATCTGACACTTTTAGCCATACCGGTCACACCGTGCATCGGATTGAGGTGCGGTCCATTCGTACATGTCGCAAATGACTCTTGGATCATTGTCCTAAAGTATCAAAACAATCCGAATGCGTTTGATCGGTTTTCCGTATGTCACTGGTGTTGTTTTCCAAAGTTTATCTCAATATGAAACTAATATCAGACACTTTTAGCCATACCGGTCACACCGTGAGTCGGATTGAGGTGCGGTCAATTCTTACACGTCACAAATGACTCGTGAATCATTGTCATAAAGTATCCAAACAATCAGAACGTGTTTTATCAATTTGGCATATGTCATTAGTGTTGTTTTCCAAAGTTTATCTCAATTTGAAACTGATATCAGACACTTTTAGCCATACCGGTCACACCGTGCGTCGGATTGATGTGAGGTCGATTCTTACACGTCACAAATGGCTCATGGATCGTTCTCCTAAAGTATCAAAACAATCAGAATTCGTTTTCTTGGTTTTCCGTATGTCATTGGTGTTGTTTTCGAAAGTTTATCTCAATTTGAAACTGATATCAGACACTTTTAGCCATACCGGTCACACCGTGCGTCGGATTGAGGTTCGGTCGACTCGTACATGTCAAAAATGACTCGTGGAACATTTTCTTAAAGTATCAAAACAATACGAATGTGTTTTCTCGGTTTTCTATATGTCATTGGTGTTGTTTTCCAAAGTTTATCTCAATTTGAAACTGATATCAGACACTTTTAGCTATACCGGTCACACCGTGCGTCGGATTGAGGTGCAGTCGATTCATACACGTTAAAACTGAATCTTGTATCATTGTCCTAAAGTATCAAAACAATCCGAACGTGTTTCCTCATTTTGGCGTATGTCATTTCTGTTGTTTTCCAAAGTTTATCTCAATTTGAAACTGATATCAGACACTTTTAGTCATACCGGTCACACCGTGCATTGGATTGAGGTGCGGTCGATTCGTACATGTCACAAATGACTCTTGGATAATTTTCCTATAGTATCAAAACAATCCGAATGCATTTCCTCGGTTTGGTGTATGTCATTGGTGTTTTTTTCCATAGTTTATCTCAATTTGAAACTGATATCAGACACTTTTAGCCATACCGGTCACACCGTGCGTCAGATTTAGGTGCAGTCAATTCTTACACATCACAAATGACTCGTGGATCATTGTCCTAAAGTATCAAAACAATCCGAATGCATTTGCTCGATTTGCCGTATGTCATTGGTGTTGTTTTCCAAAGTTTATCTCAATTTGAAACTGATATCAGACACTTTTAGCCATAACGGTCACACCATGCGTCGGATTGAGGTGCGGTTGATTTGTACACGTCAAAAATGACTCGTGGATCGTTGTCCTAAAGTATCAAAACAATCCGAACGCGTTTCCTCGGTTTGGGTTATGTCATTGGTGTTGTTTTCCAAAGTTTATGTCATTTTCAAACTAAGTAGTAGGAATTCACTAATCTAAGGATATGAAACATAAGAAAGGGAGATCATAGATTCTCAATAAGTGTAAAGGGAGATATCAATGACCATATAAAGATAACATAAGTATTATGAATTCACCTTCATTGTCCTATTTGTTTACATTCTTCCATCAGGTATGATGCCCATTCGTTTCTAAAGACATTTATATCATCTTCTGAATAGGAGTTTTTGCGACAGTCATAGTAGTACTGAAAAAATATAAATACAAAAAGGATTAATAATTATTTTAAATAAAGTAGTAATTATTTTCAAAAATACCTCTTGAGGGATGCTAGTTTGTTCATGAAATATGATCTCTTTCATAAATTTACAAACATAATAACCGCAGTCCTTGTCATTTGTTTTTTTCGGACACTGAAGAAACATCGAGAAAAATAAGTAATTTGTTTTGATATTTATTTGGATAGTGAAATATAATTATATACACCCAAATACTTCTCCATTTGTAGATCTTGTGGGCATTGTCGTCCTTATGCCCTGGATTCATTCCAGCCTTTAGACGATATTCATACACCACCCTATCATAAAAAAATCCTCATTAAAAGATAATATAAATTATATAACTAGATATTTTGTTCCAAAATGTTGTATATAGTGTATTAAAAATTGACAATTGCCATCATTTGTGGTCGGTTAGTTGGATATCCATGCAGTGAATCCAGAAAATAAATCTTTGGAGTATCTAAATTGACTGCAATGAGCATCCAATGTTCCCTAAAAACACAAAAAGAAATAAGTACTGATAGAAATGAAAATATAATTTATATGATTAAAATGTAGAGTTTTACCCTTGCATTGTTGGTATTAAAAAGAGCATGTCAGTCGTAATTCTTCTTTGAAACGTTCTGAGCAGATTTGACATCAATTCAGCCTAAATATTAGAATCTATTTCTGTTCGTTGTGTAGAAATGGTGTGAGGACTAACGAGTCCAAATTTGTATTCATGGGAAAATCCCTTCAATTTTTTTTCATATATACGCCTATGAAAAATATGAGATGTATTTATCTATAATTATCAAAGTATATCAGCTTCTGTAAAATCAAATCATGAAAACATACCTCATGTATACATTTATAACTGAGGCGCCTAGCCAGTCGTATGTGATGATCTCAGAAAAAGCGTCTGAACTAACGAAATCTATTGTTTCCTCTCCATAAATATCTTTTTCCCAAACAATTGTATGACTCTTTACATCTTTCATTTTCGTATCCACATGAGCTTGTAATGATATTAAATGTGGATATAGAACGGGCGGGGTGAACGCGCTCTCAGTAGATTGTTTTGATCGGTTGGTTGATCCAATGTTGGAGCCGCTCTTTCGTTTTAGCTTCTCCATTTTATCCTTCGGTAATAACATTCATCAGTTCAGCCATTTTATAATTTAATGTTAAAGGTTCTGCTTGAAAAATGAACTGGAAATGAATACCTCCTGCTCGACATGTTTTTTTACAAGATTCGACGGCCATGAAACGAATGCTCCAACAGCTTTTTCCACCGTATGAATGTCGTCGTAATCATTTTTCATGGGTAGCTCGGTGCTCAGCTCATGAGCTATGTTAATCGACACTTTTACATGACCGGTTGGAAGTGGTCTGGAGTGTAGCGTGTCATTCTGCATATTGAACACCGTAGCCCTCGCTACAAGGTGATGGGTGGGAGTTGACAGATATAAATCACAGTCATTTTCACCCTGCAGAATATCATTACATGAATGGTATCAGTGTCTATGTGATTCACATCTCACAAAAACTAATATTATAACATTGATTACCTCGGTTAAGTCAGGTCTTTGAGGGGAATGGCTCGCCTCAAAGCTGGTGAGGGGTGGATCTTCCCGCGGGGGTTGTTCTTGAGTTGTTTGTTCTTTTCGCCTCTCCTCCATCAAACTCTTTAGCATCTCTCCCTGAGTTTGGATTAGTTCTTCAAGGGTAGCTACTTTATCTCTCATTACATGCAATTCTTTAGTTTGTTCATCCTCTTGTTTTTTCTGAAAATATGTTCGGGGTGACACCCCAAAACCGACACCTCTGACGCGGCCATACTGTTCTGGCTGTTTCAAGGCCGTTGAAAGTATGTTTGCATCCGGTGCAGGTGTTGTTGATTCCTGTGACTATGTCAAATAGAAAATATGAAAAAATAAGAAAGCATCGTTATGTAATAGTGATTTAAAGCAAAACAAGTTTATATTATGTCATACTTACACATGTTTCCCACACTTTTTGTGTGTTTTCATCTATCAGTTTCCCCTCTTTATTAACACGAGCCTCCTTCCATAGGACATGGTGTGGAATGGAAGTGACTTGAGATTTTGCTTCATCAATCTGCATATAAACAGTGAAACATGTTTACACTGTTGTTTTATGTCACATAAAATTATTACAGTACTTTTAAAATACATACCAATTGTTTTTCAATTGAAGCGTACCCCAACCTTGCTTTACGGTAGGGGTACGCTGGTTTTGCTGCCCGTTCTTTATTTTCAGCACTCAGTTGCTATTTCATAAATAAAAACCTATCAATCAATGTGATGAATACAAGAAACGTTACACAACGTGTAACCAAACACAATGTACCTGAAAATTCTGTTCCGCATGACGGTTGCAAAACGCATCCCACGTTCCTTGGGATATCAAGTGTGCATAAAGAGGAGGCGGGTGCGACTTGATTTTCCCTTCGGCATCTTTCAGATGATGTTTCGTTAAAATGGTGTGAAAGCCTCTATGAATCCTTCCTGCCAGTCTGAAAACATATTCTTTGTGTGAAACGTCTACTATAAATGCACTCTTCAAGAGATGATGAAGGGTTAGTCAATATTTCAATATTTTATTTTATTTTAATAAATTAAATAGATGATATCATAATGTTACCGTAATCTCTTCCCACATTAATGTTTTCAACCCGCTGACAACATGGTGCCACGACTCTACGTCAATCGGCACGCGTTGTCGAGTGACGATTCCAATGTAGCTACTAAACATGGATTTGTTGGGGTTTACATGCTGGTATAGCTTATTCCATCCCACCTCATATTTGATGCCTTTTGCTTTTTCCTTAAGGATTTTTTCTAAAACTGTCAAACTACGGTGCACCTGTATCTTTTGTGTCGTTGGGGTTTCATCGCCTACCATTTCCTCAGTTTCTGCATCATCATTATGTTTCTCTGAAGCACTAGCATCGGCACTGACACCAGCTGCAACAGGTTGAGAGACATGTTGTACGTCAGCAGTGGGACCAGCTGCAATAGGTTGAGAGACTTGTTGTCTCTCAGCAGTGGGACCAACTGCAACAGGTTGAGAGACCTGTTTTCTCTCATTAGTGGGACCAGCTGCAACAGGTTGAGAGACGTGTTGTGTCTCGGGATTGGGTGCATCAGCAGGTGAAGAAGTCATTATCTGCAGAACTGGTTTAAAATTTAATTTAGATCACATAAAAGCAGTAGAAAACAGATAATAACATAATGTAACACAATCTATATTACAATAAAAATCAATAACCTGATTATTGAACTCCCTTTTTTTAAAAATACTGAAGGGATTTGACCCCTCTATCAAATATCCATATCCCTTCATTGTGGTCTCCTCTGACATACAAAAAGTCGTCTACATTGGGACCACTGCAAAATGATTGCGAAGTCCTAATGAAAGGGTCATCTTCCGTTGAATTTTCATCTGACCCTTTAGCTGTTTTGGTCGATAACAGAACAATTGACCCGTTTCGTTTTGCGGGATCTGGAACATAAAATACTTGCACTGCCTATGATGCCATTATAAATGGTTCGTCTTTCTCCCCTTCCTTACTGAAATCAACTTTCACGAATCCCAAATCATCTATTTTAATAGCACTCCTATTGTCAACCCACATGCATTGAAATATCGGAACATGAAATTCCGTATAATCCAACTCCCATATTTGTTTGATGATGCCAAAGTATGACATATTCGCATAAATTGGATTTCTGTCCTTAGCACCGGAAACATGCATCTCTTCAGCCACAAGTGTAACCCCACTATTCTGCATGGTACTGTCTTCATCATGTTTATTAGTATAAAATGTATAACCATTAACTACATAAGCATTGTAAGATAATGCATACACACTTGGTCCTCCGGCTAGCCATCAAAGTCGTTCCGAAATTGACTTTGTATTTTCATCTGACTTCTTAAAAATATGATCTCGAAACCATCCTATAAATTGTCGATTATGTGTATATGATATCCATTTTTCATCCCTTGATGGATTCAAATGCCTAAGAATTTTTTTGTGGATTTCAACATATGGGTCAACGTCGAAACTGTTATGCAAAACATAAAGGTGGGCCTGCTCCCGATCTATAATATTGATTGTGACAACCTTTCTTCCAGAAATTCCTTCACCCTCAAGTCGCCCAGTGTGATGAGATTTCAGTAAGCCAATGCTTTCCACACCATACAAGTATTCGGTACAGAATTCAATGGCTTCCTCAACAATATATCGCTCTGCAATACAACCATCTGGATGACTTCGATTTTTGACATACCCTTTCAAAATCATCATATACCATTCAATGGGGTACATCCATCTATAATGTACAGGACCACATAGTCGAATCTCTCTCACTAAGTGGACCATCAAATGAACCATCATATCCAAAAATGAAGGCGGGAAGAACATTTATAATTCACATAATATGACAGCAATTTCGTTTTCCATAGCTGGCAATTTTGTCGGGTCTATAACTTTGCTGCATATAGCCTTGAAGAAGAAAAACAGTTTCTTTAATTTATGGTGGACATTCTTGGGCAAAATGCAACGTAAAGCAATTGGAATGAGATTTTTCATCAAAACATGACAGTCATGTGATTTCAGACCTTTTAACTTCATGTCGCTCATTGACACAAGGTTACTGATATTTGATGAATACCCCTCTAGAACCTTTACGTCATTCAAGAAGTTGCAAAACTGATATCTCTCCTGTCTGGAAAGAGTGTAAGCAGCAGGAGGAAGAAATGTTCATTTTTCACCCTTCACTGGTGCCAACTCTTCTCGTATTCCCATCTCAACCATGTCCAACCTAGCCTTAATTCCATCTTTTGTTTTTCCAGATGTATTTAACAACGTGCCGATAACACTGTCAAATACATTTTTTTCTACATGCATAACATCAATAAAATGTCTTACATACAGACAATTCTAGTATTGTAATTCAAAAAAAATTGGTCTCTTTTTCCAACCGATTTTCGTAAGGTTTTTCGAAGCCGGTTTACCAAAAGTAGTGTCCACATTTTTAACTTTCTCAAACAATTGATCGCCTGTTAGTGGAGACGGTGTTGTACGTTCTTCTGAACTTCCATCGAATGATGTCTTCCAAGAACGGTACTTATGTCATCGCGGTAGAAATCTGCTATGTCCTAGAAACACAGTTTTCAATGAATGTTTCAACCTAATTGATTGTGTACCTTCTTCGCAAATGAGACAGCCTTGAGTTCCTTTAACGCTATATCCTGACAAATTTCCATAAGCAGGGAAGTTATTTATCGTCCCATACAACATGACTCTCAAATTGAAATCTTCCTTTCTGTATGCATCATACAATGTAACACCTGAATCCCACAATAATTTCAAATCATCGATCAATGGAGCTAAATAAACATCAATATCATTACCCAGTTGTTTTGGTCCTGATATAAGCATAGATAACATGATGTATTTTCGTTTCATGCATAACCACGGTGGTAAGTTATAATTTATCAACATAACCGGCCATGTACTGTGACTGTTGCTTTGAAAACCAAAAGGATTCACTCCATCTATAGATAACGCAAGATGAAGGTTTCTCGACTCATTTCCAAATTCAGGATACTCATGATCGATTCTCTTCCACTGAAGAGAGTCTGCCGGGTGACGTAGTATCCCATCTTTAATTCTTGTATTTTCATGCCATGTTAATTGTTCTGCAGTCTCCTCACTTCCATATAGGCGTCTAAACCTTAGAATGGTTGGAAAGTACCATACAACTTTAGTAGGACTGGATTCATCTTTCTTGTATCGAGAACCACCACACTTTGGGCATTCTTTATGTGATTTATGGTCCTTGCAAAACAGTATACAGTCATTCGGGAAGGCGTGTATTCTTTCAGAGATCATACCCATAGAGCGTAGAATTCGTTTGGCATCGTATGTTCGGCTCGGGAGCTCATTGTCTTCTAGGAGCATGCCATTCAAGAGGGTAAGTAGTTTCGTAAAACTGTCGTCACTCCACCCGTTATCTGCTTTCAAATTATACAGCTTCAGTATAGCTGAAAATGCTGTATATTTAGTGAAACCAGTATACAATGGCATCTTTGCACAACTTTTTAACTTCTCAAACAATTTTGGGAAATAACGAAGTTCATCTTCGAAGGTCCTTTTCATTTTCTCAATACGATCTTCATCATCATTTACATATTTAATCACATCCTCCATACGGTCATCTTCATTTTTCATGTTTGTAATCATATCAGATGATCCATAAAATGCAGTGTCACCCCAGTCACTACCTACATTCGTTGTTTCCCCATGTTTATTCCAACATGTATAACTTTGATCTATTCTGTGACAGATCAAGTGTACTTCCAACTCATCTGGACTAATTTGTTTTGAATAATAACAGCATAAACACGGACAAAGGATTTGAGAAGAGTCACATGCATGATCTTTTGCAAACTTGATAAATTCTTTCACGCCTTCTTCATACTCTTTTGTCAACCGATTGGCATTAATCCATTCTTTATTTATATTCATCCTATTTGAAATCCATAGGATGAGTATATAGGTTAGAGGAGAAGGAATATGAGTATAATTTAGATAAAAAACAAGATACTTCAAGGAAATAATGTGACCATGAAATGACTAAGTCTAGAATGTTGTGGATCTTGAATACATTCTTTGACTGATTTGGAGAAATGACTTCTCAAACCTTTTCTGGATAACCTAGAACTCCTTCCAAGGAAATAATGTGACCATGAAACAATACTTCTTAAACAAAATATGGGGAATTTATAATATTTTAATACAGACAAAGTTCTCTAAAAACACCCAAAACAACCTCCAGATTATCGGAGTACTCCTCCTATATATTGTAATACACCAAGAAGTATTCTAAAAAAACGAAAATGGAGGTGTCTAGAAAGATATTAAAGATCTAGTTCATCAGTTCCATGAAATAGATAGAGCATTGGTGATCCCAAATGGAATTCATAAATACTTTAAATTTCCATATCGACTTTAAAAATATATCTTTTGAGCATCCTCTTCACAAACCCTCAACTGTTGGTACCCTAATCTCTAGAAAATTTTCAAAACCCAATAGAACCTTATAAGATAGTCAAACAAATCATCAATTATAGGCAATATGTAATTATTCATTACTGTCACCTGGCTATGACTACTGTAGAATGTTAAAATTAATAGGCTATGATATGACTTTATTAAAAACAGAATTGGAAAATCTCATAGTGACATGATCATATAGATAGAACCATTTCCTTAAAGAACTTCTAGCTATTCTTTTAGCTCCTCTAAATCGGCCAGAGCCTTATGATGTGATGGAATAGAAAATGGGATCGTCCTGTGAAGAAAATAGATAGAAAACACAAACACTCATTGGGGACGTTATCCCATGAAGTCCTCTAGAAATGATTTTCTGTACTTTTCCATGACCACTGGAATTTCACATGAAGAACACTTCTCAACAACCCCAAGGAAAACCTTGGAAAAATGACATGATATGTGTAACACCCCAAGATTTCATAGTGTGTTATTTCTTCAAAATAATTCAATAACTTGCACTACACGCAACACTTAGTTCAATTGCACCATGACTTACCAAAAAAAAAGCCATTAAAAGAGTTCATGAATAATATTAACTAAATTTTAAACTTTATATTATCCTTATAATTTTAGAATCCATATTATGAGTTTCTTAGTCATAATGCAAGAACAGATTCATTTTCAGTATTGCACTTTTATCAACTTTTGATAGTGAAACCTTTATAAATACAATATTTTAAACTTTTTGACTAAATGGAGACATCAAAAAATTTAAAATGAAACATCCCAAGCTTCCACGGTACGTTTCCCTTCGAATAATGCGATAGCGTGTGTTGTACGCAACCTCGAGTTCTAACACACGCCACAACTAATTAAACTAGCCGTTGTGAATAGTAATACCTAATTTTTGAAATCATATATATTTTATATTTTAAAATTGACTTCATTTTTGGATTCGGAATATCGAAATTAGCCTAGGGTGAAATTTTGGTACATTTCGGATAACTTTCATATTTTGATGAATAGTGAAAATTTCTAAATTTTAATTAAAAACAACTTTTTTAATCAAAATAATTAATAGTGATAAATTATGAATTTGAGTGGTTTTAAAGTATATTTAGAATATATTTTTACCGTTTAATATAATGTTGGTCATTGGACATAATTTTACAATTAAACCGAACATAAACAAGTGTCAATCTTTTGATAGTTATTATCTCTTAAAAACACGCTTTTTGTTTTGACAGCGGGAATTAATTTTAAATTAATTTCTGCCACTTCTGTGTTTTGAATTTAGGAAAATGGATTCCATATTTGGAATCAGGATGTTCAAATTGTGTAAATAGGTAACTTTTATTTTTACACATTTTGAATAATTATTGCGGTAAATATTTTATTTACCATGGTTAAAGGGTAAATCCGGTAAATAAGGGTTAAAAAATAATATTATAATAATACTAAATTACCCTAAAACGTGTCTTAACCCTATTGGTTGATACATGGTCGACCATGGGCATCTTTGTGTCAATTTTGGGACCCCATTGATCCACTTGTAAGTGATAATGACACTTTATTTTAATTAAGTTAAAATGAATACAAAAATGACACAAGCATATATCTTTTAGAAGAACAATTTTTACATAGAGTTATACATGTTGGATTTTCGATTATAAATATTCATTAGAAAGATAAAAGGATTTACTACATAATGATATTTTATTTATAATTTTTAGACATTAAATAATTTACTTTATTTATGACACAATGATGATGCAGTAATTACTATAATAGTGAAAAATTAAACTAATTGATATTATAAATACCCAAATAAATATAATATGAAACTTTTAATGAATTAAACTAATTTCTAGGATAATATGATATATTAGGATTGATTTAATTGACTTTTTTCGAAGTAATCAATCTGTTATGAGTTTCACAAAAATCAACTAATGAATAGTGTCAAAATTGACATAAAAGAGTTCTTAAAACAAATATTATATTATTAATTGATATTAAATTCCTAAAAATCTAAGGTTCGGCCAAGAGACTTATATTATGATAGGTTAATCATTAATGGACCACTTGGGGGTCGCTTGGATGTATATAGTAAGTTTATTAACCATATTATATAAAAATACAAAGAGACATTGTAAAAGTGAAACTAATTAACTTAGAGTTAATACTTAAAGATAAGGTTAATATAAGTACCCAAACCTGTCTAAATTCTATTGGTTGAGTGGTTTTCGACCTATCCCCACCTTAACCTTTGAATAGTCAACTTTGGAGCCATTAGAAACCGAATATGAATTTATTATAAATTAATATTTCTAGCTTTTCCAAAGGTGCCCCTCACCCCTCTTATAAAAGGGCACTCCTCCTTCTCATTTCTTCACACCTCTAAAGCCTTTTGGTTCGGCCAAACTCTGCCCAAATACTCTCCCAACATCCCTCACTACAACCTAGAGGCCTTAGTTTGATCAGAAAGCCAACCTAAGGATCCCTTTTGATCAAATCAAAAGGAAGAACCCGAAGAAGAGGAGGTTAACCTACCCCAACCAAGGAAAAGTACAAGGTAAGGGTCATTTCACAATCTCTTCTTTATCCGAGGTTGTTTATACGTAATAATCTACTGGGATCTCGTTATCATCCACATCCATGTTTCTTCGAAATGTATTTCAAAACATTTTTACTATTTACAAGAATATGGGTTAAAGTCATTTATACCCTTGTTTGACTTTTTATAAGAGGTTTATAAAGGAATCTTTCCGTCGTTTTCAAAACAATGTTCTTTTTAACCTTTTCGACAGAATTGAGGTAAGAATGTTTTTTTTAACTTATACGGCGGGTGCAGTTATTTTCCGCCGTTATAAAATCGTCGAAGCTTTACATACAAGCTTATAAGAATATTTTCAAAGAAAATGTTTTATTTTATATGGATCTTAAATGATTTCAAAATAAAAGGAGATACTTCTTTAAAAAGAATTTTGATTTCATCTATGTTAACATCCTTTGATGGATTTTAAGATTATTTGAAGTTGATTTATTATGATACAAAAATTCTATATTGAATTGAAGGTTTTGTGATATGTTTGACTGTGGATGTGCTATTTTTATACCATTAATAGTTTATGGTGAAATTATTGACATTTCGTATGCTAGTTTTAATCCGAATGTTTATGTTATATTTCAAACTTTTCTTCAGATGAATGTGCTAAACAAGTATGTTCTGGGTTGGGGACCGGTAAAAGTAAGCCCTCCAGGTTGGGGACTGGTAAAAGTAAGCCCTCCAGGTTGGGGACTGGTTAAAGTAAGCCCTCCAGGTTAGGGACTGGTAAAAGTATGCCCTCCGGGTTGGTGTCCGGTTATTAGAGGCACTCCGGGTTGGTGTCCGGTTATTAGAGGCACTCCGGGTTGGTGTCCGGTTATTAGAGGCACTCCGGGTTGGGTTCCGGTTAGAAGTAACCCCTAGATCTTGGGATGAGGCCTAGACAAAGAAATTAACGTTTAGCATTATGCATTCCAACATTATGAAAGTGGTTATTGATTTTTGCATGTGATTATTCGATTAGTAGAATATCCATGTGAACAAGTAAATGGCATTATTTCATTTTACTTTTGCCATACTATGTTGAAGTTCAATTTTAAAAGGCTTTTGTTTTAGTAATTCATTGCCTTAAATGTTTATGCTTATTTTGAATGTTCCGCTATATTGTTATCCTTACTGGGCATTTGAGCTCACCCCTTTTCTATGTTTTATTTTTCCCAGGTAGTGAAGAAGTAAATTATGATTGACTTGCAGGGATATTACGAGGGGTTTATAGTGTGGATTATGGAGACAATTTGTTGTTGTAGTAGTTTTTCGTTTAATGATGTAATGTAAAACTTATGAATATATCTAGTGTTTCCAAGGCTACTAAACCAATCGGTCTTTCGGGATTTGATCCTTCTTGTGATCATGCCAATGTTATGTAATTAATGCACCGACTCTGGGTAGCTGGGGTCGGGGCGTTACAGTTGGTATCAGAGGAAGTTTAGTACAAACCTTGGAAGCTAGATTTAGATAAACTCTGATTAGAGCACGTAGACCTAAGATTAACTTTGAGGATTAGTATAGAAGAACTTCCTAAAATTTTGGTATTGTAGAGATTTTGTGAGTTTTCCGAGCAATACATCCCTGTCTGGATACGAGCAGGTAGAGGCGGCTCTGGCACAGATGTACCTAGGGGTAAAACCCGAAAACACCGCTTTGAGCTAGACTCGAACGGGAACTGGTGCACGACAACGGGCCTTGCTGCACTCTTCGTTACGACACTCCCGGGGGATATGCTTAGGATAACTCTCATTTTCTTTACAAATCATTATGAAGGGTTTATGAGTATATACTTCCTCAAAGAAAATATTTTTATGATTATGGATTATATCCATAAATAGTCCAATTTATGTTAAGTGTTTTATAAGTATGGGATTATGTATTTTGATTCATAAACTGATCTAGTTTATGCCATTGTTTAGAAATGGCGCCCAGTAGAAGGAATGAGAACTCCAGAAATGCACATGATCCAAAGAGAAGGAAGGATCATATCTTTCATGGTCTTAAGCTAGAATTTATAAGAGAAATAGTCTCCCATGTATTATCATCATATGAAGAAATAATATCATGTGTTGATAAGATAAGTAAAGAGTTTACTGAGTCCTATGGCTTTGAAGGGAAGCAAGAGAAGAAAAGGATGGAAGAGAGAAAGATGGATAAAAGTAAGAGGGAAAAGAAGAATTTTCCCATATGTGGTAACTGTGGAAAGAAACACCCTGGAACTTGCCTGAAAGGAATGGGAGTTTGTTATAAGTGTGGAGGAAAAGGGCACAAAGTACGTGACTGCAAGGGTAAGAAAATGGTTTCAAATGTACAATGCTTCATTTGCAAGGAGTTTGGACACTACGCGAACCTATGTCCCAGTCATCAGACTATGCCGCAAATGATGCTATTGGATAATAATCAAGTTATGATACTACCACATATGAAGAGGAATGATTAGAGTTCTTAAGTTGATTATGTCAATTGAGTGCTGTATCATCAATGTACTTGTTATAATAATTATGGAGTATATAAGGATTGTACTGCAGTACTATTTCATTAAGGACTTGAGATTGTGTGGAACAAAGAAAAGTGACTCAATAGCAGGATAAATTTTTGGAAAATATATGGTTGAGAGAATGATAAATCATAATATAGTTCTGATACTGAGGTAGTGATTTTGGAATAATAAGTGATTGTTTTGGATAAATTGTATTGGATATTCTTGACTACCTTGGAACTGATTAATGATTTGTATATTCCATCATTGTTGGGTTTTAAAACATTTTTGGATTAATGAAGTATATCCAGCATTCTATATGGAATAAGGGAGCATGAATGTAATCAATAAGGAATATGGTAATACATGATGAAGGTATTCATATGCTATTACGGGGTAAAAAGGATCTATATTATGTTTACCTTCCTTATAAATATTAGACTGTGAGTTTGGACAGAAGTATTTTGGATAGTTCTAGTTTGGATTATTTTGGATTTCCATAAAAGGACAACCCGGAGGTCGGGCGGCAACCCGTCGCGTCCGGCAAGGCTGCGAGACTTGAACCCGCAACCAAAGGGCGACAAGGGTGTATCACCTACCACTCTCCCACGAGATGTCCTGGATTAAATAAAGTAGTTTTTTAAAAGATCTGGTAGATGAATTATAAATTCTTTTATTTTGGAACCCTCTATGAATAGTATAAATAGAATTTTTTTTACGAGTGAATGATGAGTTTTGGTAGAAATTTATTAATGGATAAAACTCTAATTATAAAGTAAGTATATCTCCTTATGATCTTAGCCAATCTCATAAATATATTCCTCAACATTAATAAAAGGAACTTAGAACAAAAATGTTGTCCTAGATGGTACCTTAAATCATCACTAATTCATGGCTTTGGGATTTTTGGCCTTTTCATAGCCATGTTCTCTACCACTCTCCATCAGATAATTGATTGCTAGATTTCTCTTCCATATCCATATTTTCCTACATGGAACCCTAGTATGTGTTATTTTCGGTAATCTTCATACTTTCCACTCTTTATTTTAAATAGAGGACTCATTAATTCATTTTTCGATGTGGGATTTCAACTAAGATATTTTGAAACGTCAAAAATGTGTTATCCTAATACCCTATGTTTTGTTGAACCGATGGTATTTCAAATCATCATAGATTGATGAATTTAAGGACCTCAATTATACACTTGTTTGTGATTGATGACCTCAATCACTACCTATAAATATTTACGTTTTTCCTCCGATTATATGTCTCTAATTTCCACCAATGTTCTCCTAATCGAGATCATAATTTGGTGGTGACCCTTTGATTTCTCTTTTCCTCATATTAAGACTAAATTTTAGTAACCCAATTTCCGATGTGGGTTTTCCCACAAATATATTTTCTACTTTCAACCTTTTATTTTTTAAGAACAATTTCAAATTGCGAGGACGCAATTTATTGAAGGAGGGGAGAATGTAACACCCCAAGATTTCATAGTGTGTTATTTCTTCAAAATAATTCAATAACTTGCACTACACGCAACACTTAGTTCAATTGCACCATGACTTACCAAAAAAAAAAGCCATTAAAAGAGTTCATGAATAATATTAACTAAATTTTAAACTTTATATTATCCTTATAATTTTAGAATCCATATTATGAGTTTCTTAGTCATAATGCAAGAACAGATTCATTTTCAGTATTGCACTTTTATCAACTTTTGATAGTGAAACCTTTTTAAATACAATATTTTAAACTTTTTGACTAAATGGAGACATCAAAAAATTTAAAATGAAACATCCCAAGCTTCCACGGTACGTTTCCCTTCGAATAATGCGATAGCGTGTGTTGTACGCAACCTCGAGTTCTAACACACGCCACAACTAATTAAACTAGCCGTTGTGAATAGTAATACCTAATTTTTGAAATCATATATATTTTATATTTTAAAATGGACTTCATTTTTGGATTCGGAATATCGAAATTAGCCTAGGGTGAAATTTTGGTACATTTCGGATAACTTTCATATTTTGATGAATAGTGAAAATTTCTAAATTTTAATTAAAAACAACTTTTTTAATCAAAATAATTAATAGTGATAAATTATGAATTTGAGTGGTTTTAAAGTATATTTAGAATATATTTTTACCGTTTAATATAATGTTGGTCATTGGACATAATTTTATAATTAAACCGAACATAAACAAGTGTCAATCTTTTGATAGTTATTATCTCTTAAAAACACGCTTTTTGTTTTGACAGCGAGAATTAATTTTAAATTAATTTCTGCCACTTCTGTGTTTTGAATTTAGGAAAATGGATTCCATATTTGGAATCAGTATGTTCAAATTGTGTAAATAGGTAACTTTTATTTTTACACATTTTGAATAATTACTGCGGTAAATATTTTATTTACCATGGTTAAAGGGTAAATCCGGTAAATAAGGGTTAAAAAATAATATTATAATAATACTAAATTACCCTAAAACGTGTCTTAACCCTATTGGTTGATACATGGTCGACCATGGGCATCTTTGTGTCAATTTTGGGACCCCATGGATCCACTTGTAAGTGATAATGACACTTTATTTTAATTAAGTTAAAATGAATACAAAAATGACACAAGCATATATCTTTTAGAAGAACAATTTTTACATAGAGTTATACATGTTGGATTTTCGATTATAAATATTCATTAGAAAGCTAAAACGATTTCCTACATAATGATATTTTATTTATAATTTTTAGACATTAAACAATTTACTTTATTTATGACACAATGATGATGCTGTAATTACTATAATAGTGAAAAATTAAACTAATTGATATTATAAATACCCAAATAAATATAATATGAAACTTGTAATGAATTAAACTAATTTCTAGGATAATATGATATATTAGGATTGATTTAATTGACTTTGTTCGAAGTAATCAATCTGTTATGAGTTTCACAAAAATCAACTAATGAATAGTGTCAAAAGTGACATAAAAGAGTTCTTAAAACAAATATTATATTATTAATTGATATTAAATTCCTAAAAATCTAAGGTTCGGCCAAGAGACTTATATTATGATAGGTTAATCATTAATGGACCACTTGGGGGTCTCTTGGATGTATATAGTAAGTTTATTAACCATATTATATAAAAATACAAAGAGACATTGTAAAAGTGAAACTAATTAACTTAGAGTTAATACTTAAAGATAAGGTTAATATAAGTACCCAAACCTGTCTAAATTCTATTGGTTGAGTGGTTTTCGACCTATCCCCACCTTAACCTTTGAATAGTAAACTTTGGAGCCATTAGAAACCGAATATGAATTTATTATAAATTAATATTTCTAGCTTTTCCAAAGGTGCCCCTCACCCCTCTTATAAAAGGGCACTCCTCCTTCTCATTTCTTCACACCTCTAAAGCCTTTTGGTTCGGCCAAACTCTGCCCAAATACTCTCCCAACATCCCTCACTACAACCTAGAGGCCTTAGTTTGATCAGAAAGCCAACCTAAGGATCCCTTTTGATCAAATCAAAAGGAAGAACCCGAAGAAGAGGAGGTTAACCTACCCCAACCAAGGAAAAGTACAAGGTAAGGGTTATTTCACAATCTCTTCTTTATCCGAGGTTGTTTATACGTAATAATCTACTGGGATCTCGTTATCATCCACATCCATGTTTCTTCGAAATGTATTTCAAAACATTTTTACTATTTACAAGAATATGGGTTAAAGTCATTTATACCCTTGTTTGACTTTTTATAAGAGGTTTATAAAGGAATCTTTCCGTCATTTTCAAAACAATGTTCTTTTTAACCTTTTCGACAGAATTGAGGTAAGAATGTTTTTTTTAACTTATACGGCGGGTGTGGTTATTTTCCGCCGTTATAAAATCGTCGAAGCTTTACATACAAGCTTATAAGAATATTTTCAAAGAAAATGTTTTATTTTATATGGATCTTAAATGATTTCAAAATAAAAGGAGATACTTCTTTAAAAAGAATTTTGATTTCATCTATGTCAACATCCTTTGATGGATTTTAAGATTATTTGAAGTTGATTTATTATGATACAAAAATTCTATATTGAATTGAAGGTTTTGTGATATGTTTGACTGTGGATGTGCTATTTTTATACCATTCATAGTTTATGGTGAAATTATTGACATTTCGTATGCTAGTTTTAATCCGAATGTTTATGTTATATTTCAAACTTTTCTTCAGATGAATGTGCTAAACAAGTATGTTCCGGGTTGGGGACCGGTAAAAGTAAGCCCTCCAGGTTGGGGACTGGTAAAAGTAAGCCCTCCAGGTTGGGGACTGGTTAAAGTAAGCCCTCCAGGTTAGGGACTGGTAAAAGTATGCCCTCCGGGTTGGTGTCCGGTTATTAGAGGCACTCCGGGTTGGTGTCCGGTTATTAGAGGCACTCCGGGTTGGTGTCCGGTTATTAGAGGCACTCCGGGTTGGGTTCCGGTTAGAAGTAACCCCTAGATCTTGGGATGAGGCCTAGACAAAGAAATTAACGTTTAGCATTATGCATTCCAACATTATGAAAGTGGTTATTGATTTTTGCATGTGATTATTCGATTAGTAGAATATCCATGTGAACAAGTAAATGGCATTATTTCATTTTACTTTTGCCATACTATGTTGAAGTTCAATTTTAAAAGGCTTTTGTTTTAGTAATTCATTGCCTTAAATGTTTATGCTTATTTTGAATGTTCCGCTATATTGTTATCCTTACTGGGCATTTGAGCTCACCCCTTTTCTATGTTTTATTTTTCCCAGGTAGTGAAGAAGTAAATTATGATTGACTTGCAGGGATATTACGAGGGGTTTATAGTGTGGATTATGGAGACAATTTGTTGTTGTAGTAGTTTTTCGTTTAATGATGTAATGTAAAACTTATGAATATATCTAGTGTTTCCAAGGCTACTAAACCAATCGGTCTTTCGGGATTTGATCCTTCTTGTGATCATGCCAATGTTATGTAATTAATGCACCGACTCTGGGTAGCTGGGGTCGGGGCGTTACAATATGAACCATAACATAGAAGCAACTTGTCATACCCTCCATGGTTATAGATCAAAATCTCCATAAAAGACATGGAATCTCCTGTTAAGAGTAAGTAACTGAACCCAATGGTGATAATAGTCATCTAGTGCACTAAATCCAATAAAAAAATCCAAGACGATAATTTGGTCGGAAAAGACCAGGTCCAAAACCTGGAATTCCGAAATGTCCTCCATGCCAAGTTCCATAACACAACTCTCAAAGAACATGAAACCATGACCATTTTTCCTACCCAAAAGGGTTAGTCAATACATGAAATAATTCTTAAACTCTGTCTTCATACCCAAGTAATAAAAAAATATGTGAAATTAATGACTAGGATTCACCATTTTGAAATGAAACCAATACTATAGAAGAATTAATAAAAATTCACCTCGAATTGTGGTTGGCCAAGATTATGAGTCCTCATGAATGACCTCTACTGCATTGATTTTTTCTGGATTAGACTCGTCTATGTATTATTTCCCTATTAAGAATCCCCCTTTATTTTAGGATGTGATCCTACACTATTTGAGGCCTCTTATTTTTACTAAGAGCCCTTAAAAAGTGGATCCTACACCACTCCCATTATGAGCCAACTGAAAAAATCACAAGATATTCCCCGACTACCCAAATAGGTGGAACGCCCTCAGAGTCTCTGGTAAAATCGTCCAGATGTTTCCCACATTTCTAATCTGATAAAAAAATAGGTCTATTGTCCATAGAATCCACATAATCTGTTCATAAAGACTACTCAAATCCCTTTCCACTACTTCTCTAAGACTCATCGTGCTTTAGATTTTATCCTCAAAAATAACTATGGATACCACCCATTAATGGAACACCATTGAGACCAATATTTCAATTAAAATATTCCTCTCACATCAATACCTTGGGAAACACCTAAAAATAGGTTGGTAGACTTAGAAAAATAAGAATAAATCTGATATATTTCCTCAATGCCATCTCAAAATTAATATCCATAAGATAATCGTTCATGGGGAGATAAAGAGATACATGAACCAAATTACGGAATCTAGTGGCATAATCCATGACTAAATGACCACAATAATCTAGCTTTAAAAACACATAGTCATTCATCAATCTCAAGGTATCTGGGTAGAACCTCTGAAGAAATACCACTTGGAAAGTGGTAAAAGTGAGATCCTCTCTATTCCTCGAAAGAATCATTGAATCGAACCACATTCAAATAAATTCTTTTAAAAAGGAACCAAAAATAACACTTTATATGTCTTAGTGGTTTTCAAAAACTCTATGATCTACTTGATACAATCCAACTACTCCTTAAATTACTTGGTTTTCTTTTCAGTAAGGAAAAAATCTGAATTATTCTTTGAAAATTCTTGAGTGTGGTCCATAGTTCATGTCTTATAATGGATACCAATTTAACCCACGTTTTTGAAATTATAAATCATTGAATCCAAAAAAAATTGTATCAATGGGATGGTTCCTCTTTGGGGTACTCTGGTTCACACTCTCTATGCTTCTACATGGTCCTTCTAGGAGGTATTGTCTACAAGAAACATGAACAACCTCCATCAAGGAAAACCCAAAATCAAATCACAAAAAAATAACTAAATTAAAACACCAAAACATAATAATAACTAAATAAATCTAATGAAGTAGTGGGAAATCATAAAAACAACCCATAGTCAGGATCAAAACATAACCACAATCCCAAACCACCCTTGGAAACTGAAGATTCAACACGAAGAATAGTTGGCCAAACACTTACCCATTCAAAACATAATTAATTCATGAAAATTCAATTTGAATCACCTTAAGGAGGAGGACCCGGTGGCGGAGGAGAAGGAGGTGTCGACAGCGGAGGCACCAGAGGCAACAGAGGCAGCACAGAGGCAGGGCGGAGGCAGGGCGGAGGCAGGGCGGAGGCAGCGGAGGCAGCGGAGGAGGAGGAGGAGGAGCCCACGGTGGAGGAGGAGGCAGCGGAGTAGGCAGAGGAGGAGGAGGAGGAGGCATCGGTGGAGGAGGAGGAGGATGAGGTCGCGGACTAGGAGGAGGAGGAGGAAGTTCCGGTGGAGGAGGAGGACAACGAGGCCGCGGTGGAGGAGGAGGAGGAGGAGGAGGAGGCGGCGGGCGGAGGAGGAGGAGGTGGCGGCAGTGACGCAGAGGAGGGCTTCCGCGAGATCCTGACCTGGTGCAGGGAGTAGGAAGAGGACCCGCGGGTTTTTAACAAATCTGCGTGAGCCTTTATCAGTGCTAAAATGAAAAGTGCTGATAAATAAAACCTTTATCAGTGCTTTTTTAGCGCTGATAAATAATCCCTTTATCAGTGCTAAAAAAAGCGCTGATAAAGGGCCGGGCCTTTATCAGTGCTAACAAAAGCACTGATAAATGGTACACCTTTATCAGCGCTTCCTTTAGCGCTGATAAAGTGGACCTTTATTAGCGCTTGCTTTAGCACTGATAAAGTGGACCTTTATCAGCACTTTTGTTAGCGCTGATAAAGGCCCGGCCCTTTATCAGCGCTTTACTGTTAGCGCTGATAAAGGCAGGCGCATGTCTTGCCCAGTTTTGTGGTAGTGATATCCCACCCATCCCACAATGTTCATTTCTAGATCTACCTGCTTGGATATCACATTCACCTTTGGTAATAAAAACTCCACCCTCTATGGATGTGAGGGTCACCCTTAAGTGATAATAATCAATGTTTTCTTGATAAGAAACTAGCCATTCCATCTTGAGTATAATGTCAAACCCTAAAATCTTGAGGAAAAAAAGATCCTATATAAAGTGACACCCACCAATCATAATGGTGAATTCCCTAAAATATCACACATCCTCTATTCCCATCCCCAACAGAGTATCAAGCATCATAACACCATCAAAAAATTGGACAATGAGCCCAAGGCTCTCCACCACAGGTACATATATGAAACTATGTGATTCACATGTACCAAAAAGAGAGTATACTAGAGTATAAGCTACTATGATCATACCACTCACCATAGACAGCCCGGCACATTGATCCACAGGTGTAATCTGTATAGAATATATTTGGCCTGAACTGTAGCCCTGTGAAACAACCTCACTACCCAAAGTCGGCCCACTTTACTGTCTAGGTACAATTGGTGTATGGCTACCTCGGCCATAAACACCACCTTAGCCAGAACGACTGGGAATCCACTAGCTTCCAGCCTGATGTGGAGCTATGAATCCCGCTCCTGAACCTGGAGTGTAACACCCCAAGATTTCATAGTATATTATCTCTTTAAAATAATTCAATAACTTGTGCTACACGTAACAACGAGTTCAAGAACACTATGACTTACCAAACTAGTCGTTCAAAAAGGGGGTTATGAATAGTATTAACTTAATTTTGAAGTTTTATATATATCCTATATAATTTTAACATTCATATTTTTTTTCTTAGACATAATATAAGAAAAAATTTAATTTTTCAGATAAAAGAAGTATTTTTCAAAAAATGAAAGTTCACCGCCTATTTAATGGAGAATCCTTTTTAAAAAAATATTTGAGAATTTTACATTCAATTAAATTAAATTAAATTCTTCTTTAGAATCAGGACATAAAAATTTATTTTGGATGAATTTTTGGTACTTTTCTGATAACTTTAGTATTTTGATGAATAGTGAAAAATATTATGTTTTAATTGAAAAAAAATTAATTGAAATATTTTATAGTGTTAAATTAGGCATTTGAATGGTTTTTAAGTATAATTAGATTATATTTTTATCATTTAATACAATTTAGGTAATTATAAGTAATTTCACAATTAAACTTGTCATAAACACATGTCAATATTTTGATAGTTTTTACTTTTTTAAAAACCCGTTTTTTGGTTTTGACAACAGGAATTAATTTTAACTTAATTAATGAAACTTATATGTTTTTAATTTGGTAAAATATAATTCATTTTTGAATTAATAATATCAAAATTATCTTAGGTTGAATTTTTGGTATTTTTCTAAAAACATTCCATTTTTGATGAATAGTGAAAAACACTACGTTATTGTTTAAAACCGACATTTTATTTAAATAATTATTTATTTTATTTAAATTTATTTTAAGTAAAAATAGATATATAATAATAATATATGTTCAACTTAATTCATTGGAATTATTTTATAAGAAAATTAGATGTACAAATTTTTATTGAACTTTTTACAGTCTTTTACCCACCTTCTAGGAGCATTTGCAAATTTGCATAAAACTTAATTTTATTACTTCTGTGAGTTGAATTTCAAAAATATGAGAGATGCAGTTGATATTAGTAATTAAAATATGATTCAATAAGATGAAAATAATTTTTGATGAATAGTAACTTTTGACTTTTATTTACCACGGTTAAAAGTAAATAAGGTTATAAAATGTAAAAATGATATTATGATTACTCTAAAAAATGTCCTAATTCTATTGAATATGTTTATTTAGACCAAAAACAACCTTATAAAAAAATATTATCCTTTATTTCTACTTGGACTAGATTAGGACATTTATTATTATTTTATTTAAAGAATAGTTAAAAGTGTTAAATTCAATGTTTAATAACTAAACCATTTTTAATATAGGGTTACGCAAAAGATAAATTCGACTATAAATATTCATTATAAAGAAAAAAATATTTCCTATATAATGGTATTTTATTTATAATTTTTAGACATTAAATAATTAAATTTATTTGTGGCACAATGATGATGCAGTAATTACCTTATTAACGAAAGAATCAAATAAATGGTATTATAAATATTAAAATAAATATAATTTTATAGTTTTTATGACATCCAAGAATTTTCTATGTGAATATATAATTTTATTGATGATTCAATGTAACTTTTTCTAAGTAATCAAGTTGTGATGACTTTCACAAAAACCAAATACTAAATAGTGTCAAAATTGACATAAATGAGTTTTTAAAACAAATATTATATTATTAAATTATATATTATTCCTAAAAATATAAGATTCTGCCAAAGGACTTAAATAATATTATATATTTCACTAATGAATCACTTTTGGTTCTTTTGGAAGTTTAGATTATGTTTATTAACCATATAGTGTAAAAATACAAGAAGACGCGGTAAAAGTTAAACTATTTAACTAAGAGTTAAATCTAAAAGATACTGTTAATATGGTGACCTAAACCTCTCTAAAACCTATTGGTTGAGTGTTTTTCGACCCATCCCCACCTTATCCTATAAATAAATAATTTTTTAGAAATTAGAAACCTAAAATGATTTTATTATAAAATAATATTTCAAGCTTTTCCTAAAGTGACCCTCACCCCTCTTATAAAAGGGTATTTTCCCTTCTCTCAAAATCACAACTCCAAATCCATTTGGCTCGGACAACCCCTTCACGAATCTCCTCCCAACTACCTTTAATTCAACCTAGAGTCCTTACCTTGATAATAAAGTCAACCTAAGGAGCCCTTTTGTTCAAATCAAAAGGAAACACCCAAAGAAGAGGTAATTATTTTATCACCTCTTTCAAAGTTCTTTTTTTCTTCCACTTTCTATTTCTTTGTTATTTCCATAAAAAAATAAAACCTCTAGTAACTTATACATACTTTGATGTTATTATAAATATGGTACAACCATATTCCTTATTCTATCCATCCTATGAATGATAATGTCACCATGTGTGCGTACGTACGACTTACCGTCTCCACGCCGTGGTGTAATTTGTTATTCAACACTATGTTTTTTAGATGGACATAATGATGAGTAATATGTATATAAATAATGAAAATAACATGATAATGTAAATTTAAAATTAATATACCATCCAAATCAACACCTTTTAATCATTAAGTAAATGATATCGTCGCTCATGTGTACGTACGACTTACCATCTCCACGACGCGATGAGATTCATTTCCACATTCACCATTCAACGATGATTATAAATATATATATATATATATATATATAATAAGTATGTAATATATGAAAATATAATGCTACTGAAAACATATATATATATATATATATATATATATATATATCTTATTCACTTAGTTTCATTCAATACGATATGAAAACGGAAACAACGTTTATGCGTACGTACGACCTACCTTCTCCATAAACGGTGTTTTCCATTTCATATGTCTATCTATTATACATATTTATATTCTAAATATATATGATATATAAATCATTTTTTATATTATGGAAGTATTTAAATCATTATCTAAGTGATACGATCAAGAATAACAAGTTAAAACTCGTACGATAAAGAAAGGGATTATTACCCGAAATGTTAATTTAACATGGAATGGGTAGTATAAAGTCATAAATGAATAATGTATGATATAATAAATATTAATATGGTTCTGGTATAATTTAATAACATACTATAGTCATCATATAAGAAGTTAAACGTACCCATGACTAAATAAAAGTACTAGGTAAAGGTTAATTCCTCAATCTCATTATTATCCGAGATTGTTTATGTGTAAGTATTTTTTGGGACGTATTTATTATCCATGTCCATGTTTCATAAAAGACATTTAAAAATGATTATTTTAAGTAAATCTTTAACTAAAACATAATTTTAAATGTTTTAAATATTTATTATTCTAAATATTTCTCATTAATTTCCATGTTTTCAAAATGGTTTTAAGGATTTATTTATATGGACATGATTGTTTTAAAATTTTAATTCCTTTAAAAAGTTTCAAAGTGGTATGGAAAACTTTTATTTCAAAATATATTTAAATGACATACTTTATAAATGGGTGACTTTTAAATGATTTCACAAAAAGTTATATTGCTCTCAAAGAGTTTTACTGGTCATTTTTCAACTATGTCAACATCATTTACTGGATATTATTATTGATTGAGGTTGATTTATTATAATAAAATCTTCCATATTGTATTGAATGAGTTATGATATGTTTGACTATGGATGTTGTATTTTTATATCATTCATGGTTTATGGTTAATGTATTCACCTTTCATATGCTAGTTTTAATTCGAATGTTTATGTTATGTTTCAACATTTTCATATGAGGAATGCAGTGGACTTAGTAAGTGATGGGTGGAGCCCGCTATAGCTCCTTGATGCATCGGTAGGTCTCATGAGACAAAATAGTGTCTTGGTACAGGGCCTTGACAAAACTTTTATTTTTAGTCTTCGCACGAGGCCTTGACTATGTGGTAATGATGTCCAGCGTTAAGCATTCCCTCATTATGAAATTATTTATTACATGTGATTATTCAACTAGTATAATATACATGTGCATGTTTATGTGGTGATGTTTGATTTATTTTTTCCATATTATGTTCAAGATTATGTTTAAAAAGGATTTTTTTTATTAAACATCTTTCTTTAAAAGTTTATAGATTCCACTAAATTATTTACCCTAACTGAGCATCTGAGATCACCCCTTTCTTATGTTTTATTTTCCTAGGGTTCCAAGAAGTGTATTATGATTGATATGTAGGGTTAATCTAAAGGGAATAATGGAATTCTAAAAGAACTATTTATGATCTATTCTATATTTGAAATTGTAATGTAAAGTTGATGTATGTAATCTATTTTCGAAGACTGCTAAACTGATCATTCTTTCGGGACTTGATTCCTTGTAATCATGTCAATGTATTAAAATAATGCACTGACTCCGAGCTTCCAGGGTCGGGGCATTACAGTTGGAATCAGATGAAGTTTAGAAATAATCTTGGAAACTAGATTTAGAAAAAATCTTATTAGAGAAAATTACCCTAAGATAGACTTGGAGGATTATAATAGAAGAACATAATATAATTTTGGTAATATAGAGATTTTATGAATTTTCCAAGCAATACATTCATGTGTGGATATGAGAAGGTAGAGGTGGCTCTAGCACAGATGTACCTAGGGGTGAAAACTTTAACAAGGAGTTTCAAGTTTAACCCAGGGTATCTTGGTACACGACAACGGGACTTGCTGCACTCTTGGCTATGACACTTCCGGGGGATATGCTTAGGATAATTCACATTTTCTTTACAAGCCATTATAAAGGATTTAGGAGTAACACTTCCTCAAAGAAAACTTTTTATTATTATTATAGATTATATGCATAATATTTTCAATTTACATTAGGTATTTTACAAGTTTGGAATTATGCATTGTGATTCATAAAACTAACATAGTGTATGCCATTGTTTAGAAATGGCACCCAGTAGATAGAATGAGAACTCCAACAATATGCATGATCCAAAGAGTTAGAAGGATAATATCTTTCATGGTATTAAGCCAACATTTAGAAAGGAAATAGTATCCCACATATTATCATCATATTAAGAAATAGTATCATGTGTTAATAAGATATTAAAGAATTTTTTGAGTCATATGGATTTGAAGGGAAGCCAGAGAAGAAAAGGATGGTAGAGAGAAATATAGATAAATGGAATAAGGGAAAGAAGGATTTTCCCATATGTGATAACTATTAAAAGAATCACCTTGGTAAATGCTTGAAGAGAATGGTAGTTTGTTATAAGTGTGGAGAAAAAGGACACCGAGTACGTGATCGCAAGGGTAAGAAAATGGTTTTAAATGTACAATGCTTCATCTTCAAGGAGTTCGGACACTATGTGAATCAATGTCCAAATAATCAGATTATACCACAAATGATATTTTTGGATAATAATAAAGTTATTATATTACCACATATGAAGAGTAATGACTAGTGTTCATATGTTGATATTAAATAATTATGTCATTTGAGTATTGTATCAACGATATACAGGTTATAATAATTATGGAGTATATAAGGATTGTACTGCAGTACTATTTCATTAAGGATTTGAGATTGTGTGGTACCAAGAAAAGTGACTCAATAGCAAGTTAAACATTTTGTAAAATACATGGTTGAAGGAAAGATAAAAATTTAATATTGTCCTGATACTGAGGTATTGATTTTGGAATAAGATATGATTGATATGGATAAATTATATTGGTTATTGACATCCTTGGAACTGATTAATGGTCTATTTATTCCATCATTGTTGGAGTTTACAACATTTTTGGATATAATGAGTATATCCAGTATTCTATAAAGAATAAAGGATCATGAATTTAATCAATATGGTTTTATGGTAATTCAGGGTGTTACCGTGTTTTAAAATAATACATGATAAAGGTATTCACATGTTATTTCATGGAAAAAAGAATCTTAATTGTGTTTACCTTCCATATAAATTTTGGACTATGAATTTGGACAGAAGTATTTGGGATAATTCTAAAGGTTGGAATGGATTAAGTTTTACATTGGATACTATTATTATGGTTAAAAAATTTCTTAAGATTATTTTTTGATTTTTATAAAAAGGACAACCCGAAGGTCGAGCGTCAACCTGTCGCGTCCGGTAAGGCCGCGAGACTTGAACCCACAACCGAAGGGTGACAATGGTGCATCACCTACCACTAGCCTACATGATATCCTAGTTTTTATAATGTAGTTTTTTTAATATTCTGACAAATGAATTATAAATTCATTATTTTGGGAACAACACATTATTAGGATAAATGGAATATTTTTGAATTCTATTATATTTTGGAGTGAAAGATGAATTTGTGGTAGCAATTAGTTAAAGGATGAAACTCTACTAGTCAAGTATATATTTTTTTCTCTTATTATATGAAGAAATTAATTCTTAAACTTTAGGGAATATATCTTAAAACCAAAAATGTGTTATCATAATACCTTATGTTTTGTTGAACTGATGATATTTCAAATCATCATATATTGATGGCTTTGAGGCCCTCAATTTTACACTTGTTTGTGATTGATGACCTCAATTACTCCCTATAAATATTTACATTTTTCCTCTAATTATGTGTCTCTAATTTCCTCCAATGTTCTCCTAATCGAGATCATAATTTAGTGGTGACTTTTTCATTTCTCTTTCCCTCTTATTAAGATTAAATTTCATTAACACAACTTTCGATGTGGGATTTCCACAAAGGTATTTTTCTATTTTTATCCTTTTCTTTTCAAAGAAAAATTTCAAATTGCGAGGAAGCAATTTATTTAAGGAGGAGAGAATGTAACACCCTAGGATTTCATAGTATTTTATCTCTTCAAAGTAATTCAATAACTTGCGCTACACGCAACAACGAAATAATTTATAGTGAAAATAAATTTTGATGAACAGTGAAAATATTATGTTTTAATTGAAAAAAACTTTTTAAATCGAAATAATTTATAGTGTTAAATTATACATTTGAATGGTTTTGAAGTATAATTAGATTATATTTTTATCATTTAATACAATTTAGGTCATTATAAGTAATTTCAAATTTAAATTTGACATAAACACTTGTCAATCTTTTGATAGTTTTTACTTTTTTAAAAACCCAATTTTCGGTTTTGACAAGAGGAATTAATTTTAAATTAATTAATGCAACTTCTATGTTTTGAATTGGGTAAAATAGAATTAATTTTATAATTCATAATATCAAAATTATCTTAGGGTAAATTTTAGGTATTTTTCTGAAAACATTCAATTTTTGATGAATAGTGAAAAACATTGTGTTATTGTTTAAAACTGACTTTTTATTTAAATAAATATTTATTTTATTTAAATTTATTTTAAGTAAAAATAGATATATAATACCTATATAAGTTCAATTTAATTCATTGAGTCATTTTATAATAAAATTAGATGTATAAATTTTTATAGACATTTTTACCGTCTTTTACCCACCTTTTAGGAGCATTTGCAAATTTGCATAAAACATAATTTTATCGCTTCTGTGAGTTGAATTTCAAAAATCCGAGAGATGCGGTTGATATTAGTAAGTAAAATGTGGTTCAATAAGTTGAAAATAATTTTTGTTGAATAGTAACTTTTTGACTTTTATTTACCATGGTTAAAAGTAAATAGGGTGCCAACGAGCCCATACCCGAGTGGTAAGGGCTCCTTATTGGCATCCAAGAGACCCAGGTTCAAAAATGGATAGAGGAAAATTTTCCAAGGTACTTTAGCAGTACTGTAGCATTCACTGTTCGGTATTGTAGCAGCATGAACTATTCACCTGATTTGGGCCTTCAGGCCACCGGTTTGGGCCTACGAGTCTCCAGGGCCTTCGGGTCATCAAAGGCCTTCAGGCCACAGGGCCTTCGGGTCACATAGACCATGGAGTAGCCCAGTTCACACAAAACAAGTGCCAAAATAGAATCAGAGCAACAGGAGTAGCAACCACCAAATGCAGAGCTAACTAGATTGGAAGAATGAGAGGTTATGGCAGCCACCATCGGGACCAGGCACCGTGCAGCTTTGCACGGGTCAATGCTAGTCGATCAGCAATGCAAGGTGGGAGCTAGGTGATCAATGACGCAGAAAAGCTGGGGAGGGGTAGTTCAAGTGGGTTGGGCCTACGAGTCATGTATTGGGAACGGTATGCCTCTGGGCCTTCGGGTCATGTATTGCGGGTTTGTAAGGCCTTGTGCCTTGGGCCTACGAGTCATGTACGGGTTCCCCTCCAACCCTTAAAAGGGGTATTATCCATAATAAAATAAAATAAAGGCCTTTGGGCCATTCTGGTAAAAGTAAATAGGGTAATTAAAGGTAAAAATGATATTATAATTACCCTAACACATGTCCTAATTCTATTGGATAAGTTTATTTTGACCAAAAAAACCTTAGAAATAAAATATGATTCTTTAGGTCCACTTTTACTAGATTAGGACATTTATTATTATTTTATTTAAAGAAGAGTTAAAAGTGTTAAATTCAATGTTTAATAACTAAACCATTTTTAATATAAGGTTACACATAAGATAAATTTGACTATAAATATTCATCAGAAAGATAAAAATATTTCCTATATAATGGTATTTTATTTATAATTTTTATACATTAAATAATAAAATTTATTTATGACACAATGATGATTCAGTAATTACCTTATTAACGAAAGAATCAAATAAATGGTATTATAAATATTAAAATAAATATAATTTCAATGTTTTTATGACATCCACTAATTTTCTAGGTGAATATGACATGTTAGGGTTGATTAAATGTAACTTTTTCTAAGTAATAAAGTTGTGATGACTTTCAAAAAACCAAATACTAAATAGTTTCAAAAATGACATAAATGAGTTTTTAAAACAAATATTATATTATTAAATTATATAATATTCCTAAAAATCTAAGGTTCGGAAAAAGGTATTAAATAATATTATACATGTCATTAATGAATCACTTGAGGTTATATTGGAAGTTTTGAGTAAGTTTATTAACCATATAGTGTAAGAATACAAGAAGACGTGGTAAAACTTAAACTATTTAACTAAGAGTTAAATCTAAAAGATAAGGTTAATATGGTGACCTAAACCTATATAAAACCTATTGGTTGAGTTTTTTCGACCCATCCCCATATTATCCTATAAATAAATCATTTTTGAGCCATTATAAACCAAAATTGATTTTAGTATAAAATAATATTTCAAGCTTTTTTAAAGTTACCATCACCCCTCTTATAAAAGGGTTTTTCCACTTCTCTCAAAATCACAACTCCAAAGCCATTTGGCTCGGCCAACCCCTGCCCAAATCTCCTCCCAACATCCATCACTTCAACCTAGAGTCCTTATCTTGAGTATAAATTCAACCTAAGGAGCCCTTTTGTTAAAATTAAAAGGAAACACCCAAAGAAGAGGTAATTATTTTATCACCTCTTTCAAAGTTCTTTTTTTCTTCCACTTTCTCTTTCTTTGTTATTTCCAGACAAAAACAATAAATCAAATACCTTATACATACTGTGATGTTATTATAAATATGGTACAACCATATTTTTTATTTTATCCATCCTATGAATGATAATGTCACCATGCGTGCATACATACGGCTTACCGTCTCCACGCTGTGGTGTAATTTGTTATTCAAAACTATGCTTTTTGGATGGACATAATGATGAGTAATATGTATATAAATAATGAAAATAAAATGATAATGTCTCTTTAAAATTAATATACCATCCAATTCCACACCTTTTAATCATTAAGTAAATGATATCGTCGCTCGTGTGTACGAACGGCTTACCGTCTCCACGTCGCGATGAGATTCATTTCCACATTCACCATTCAACGATGATTATAAATATATATATATATATAATAAGTATGTAATATATGACATAATAAGGATAATTAAAACATATATATGTGTGTGTGTGTGTGTGTGTATTTAAATATATCTTATTCACTTAGTTTCGTTCAATACGATATGAAAATGGAAACATCGTTTATGCGTACGTACGGTCTACCGTCTCCATAAACAGTGTTTTCCATTTCATATATCTGTCTATTACACATATTTATATTCCAAATATATATTATATATAAATCATGTTTTATATTTTATAATTATTTAAATAATGATCTAATTGATACGATCAAGAATAACAAGTTAAAACACGTACGATAAAGAAAGAGATTATTACCAAAAATGTTAATTTAACATGGAAATTATTATTAAATGGGTAGTATAAAGTCATTAATGAATCATTTATGATATAATAAATATTAATATGGTTCTATAATAATTTAATAACATACTATGGTCATCGTACAGGAAGTTAAATGTACCCACAACTAAAGAAAAGTACAAGGTAAGGGTTAATTCCTCAATCTCATTATTATCTGAGATTGATTATGTGTAAGTATTTTCTGGGACATATTTATTATCCCTGTCCATGTTTCATAAAATACATTTAAAAATTATTCTTTTAAGTAACTATTTAACTAAAACATCATTTTAAATTTTTTAAATATGTATTCTTCTAAATCTTTCTCATTAATGTCCATGTTTTCAAAATGGTTTTAAGGATATTTATATGGACATGATTGTTTTAAAATGGTAATTCCTTTAAAAAGTTTCAAAGTGGTATGGGAAAATTTGATTCAAAAATATCTTTAAATGACTTACTTTATAAATGGGTGACTTTTAAAAGATTTCACAAAAAGTTATATTTCTCTCAAAGAGTTTTACTAGTCATTTTTCAACTATGTCAACATCATTTACTGGATATTATTCTTGATTGAGGATGATTTATTATAATACAATATTTTATATTGTATTTAATGAGTTATGATATGTTTCACTATGTATGTTCTATTTTTATACCATTCATGGTTTATGGTTAATATATTGACATTTCATATGCTAGTTTTAATATGAATGTTTATGTTATGTTTCAACATTTTCATATGAGGAATGAAGTGGACTAAATAAGTGATGGGTGGAGCCCGCTATAGCTCCTCGATGCATCGGTAGGTATTATGAGAAAAAATAGTGTCTTGGCACAAGGCCTTGAAAAAAAATTATTTTTAGTCTGGGCATGAAGCCTTGACTATGTGGTAATGATGTCCGGCGTTATCCATTCTCACATTATGAAATTAGTTATTACATGTGATTATTCGACTAGTAGAATATCCATGTGCATGTTTATATGGTGATGTTTGATTTATTTTTTCCATATTATGTTCGGTATTATGTTTAAAAAGGATGTTGTTTTTATTACACATCTTTCTTTAAAAGTTTATAGCTTCCACTAAATTATTTACCCTTACTGAGCGTCTAAGCTTACCCCTTTCTTATGTTTTATTTTCAGAGGATTACAAGAAGTGTATTATGATTGATATGTAGGTTTAAGATAAAGGGGATATTGTCATTCTCAAAGAACTCTCTATGATCTATTTTATGTTTGAAATTTTAATTTAAAGTTGATGTACGTAATCAATTTTCCAAGACTGCTAAACTGATCGGTCTTTCGGGACTTGATTCCTTGTAATCATGCCAATGTATTAAAATAATGCACTGACTCCAGGCTTCTCTGGTCGAGGAATTACATGGATTCAGAATATATCCCCATCCACTGACTTTTGGAGGGAATATCTTGCAAAAACGTTGTATAAGTCCCATCCTACCACAAGCTTATCGCTCGACTGGGTCGTGTTCAAAATAATCTTTCTTATGTCCCGATATTCCAACACTAATATCCTGGCTGGTACTCCCCTCATGAGAAGCCTCAAAACGACACTTCCTTCTATTGGAAGCTAAACCAGTAGGTCAAGAGGTCACATTACCCTACTCTATGCCCCCATCTTCCTTCTAGTTTTCCTCTATAATTATCACCTGATTCACTATTTTAGTTACAGTATTAAACCTGACCATGTTGAGCTAGGATCTAATGTCATGTATGAAACCTTACTCAAATCATCTCACCCTTAGTATCTCATCAGTAAGATAAACTAGGAAAAAGTGTTAGATCTTTGTAAATCACACTGATTACTCCATAACGAACATCACACCCTTCTCTAGATGCATAAACTCACTAACCTACTCTACTCTCACTGTATTGAGGAAAAAATATTCATAAAACCTAGATTGGAAATCCCTCCAAACCATATCTCAGAGCATATCATCCTGGTTCAAAACATCCCATCATTACTTACCTTCTCCCCGAATCATATATGTTATGAGCTTCACTATCCTCTCAGGAGGTGTCTCTAGATGCTCAAATATCAAAAATGTAGTCTCAAGCCACATATTAGCAGTCTGTGGACTACCATCCCCTGAAAACATCGAAGGATGATACTTCTGAAACACACACATTAGCTCTACCATAGATGAGGCAGGCTGAGGTGAACCTTGAAAAGTCTCCATGAAGCATAAGAAACCCACATGGGATTGTGCCTCAGTACCCATATCTGGTATAACCACTAGGGACTTGGCTATAACTATAGGAGGATATACTGGTATCCCATGGTCCACCACCTCTGGTGCATGGTTGTCACCACCCTCTTGGCATGTGAGTAGAGGTCTTCATGGTTTCATGTCTCTATAATGCCAAACACATGCCTTAGGAAGTCCTAATAATGATATGATCATGGTTATAAATATATGATAGGTCAAATACTTCTTATAAATAGGTCACACCCCTATTACTACTCCTAAATCTAGCACTAAGTAAAAATAAATAGCCATAAACATCACTAGAGACACTACCTACTTCCCATTCAAAATCCAGGTCTAGGTCAAGTTCTCTATTTTCAACAATTTAATTTTATTTAAGTTCACTTTCTCAATTAATTTATTTTTAAATGTTTAGACTAAATGGTTTATAACTTCTGATTCATAAGGGCACATACACCTCATAAACCAAAGTGTGGTGTCCACCTAATCCAAACCATAACATGTTCCAATCCATACGACCAATGGTCCATGACTCAATGTTCCATAATTGACAGGTTAGTGTGTCTATTGTAGTCTAAGTAGGAAAATGCTGTTTAGGTTATGATAGGAACCCTAAATACTAACCGGGTTTCTCAATTCCCTCCACAAATCATCTATCAAGAAATAGGTATATCACACAATGCACACATAATCAAATTCATGAATTCAAGAAATGCATCTTACATGGCATAGAATAATGAATGTCATGTAAATTTTAATAGGTTCCTAAAATGAGGTATGAGATGTATACCCTCATCTCATCGGAAAATGGAAAGAATCCATAATCAAAAGTAATATCAAATAGTAAGTGCATAACCTAACAGTGGAATCAAATCAACTTTAATAGGAAAAATCTAGAAAATAGAAATTTTCATTCCAGGTGATTTGTATTTTCCTATACATGGGTTAGATACTCCTAATCATAGCTCATTACCAAATTACAATTCATTCATAATCCCTTTCTATTGTCTCAAAATATTAAATATAGAAAAGTAACTGCTCTGATATAACTTTGTAACATCCCAAACCAGGTGGCACTGTATGATTCCCCAAGTTGGTGTGTCACATGGCCTCAAGCGCACCTCCCCATATGTCTGAGGCTTCCGACTAGTAGAAAAGGCCTAGGGTGTGTCTGTGTGGAGACTATTCCATCATTTTATAGTGTAAATCAGTGTTATAAAAATATTAATCAATAGAATAAGCATATAATATAACTAAAATTATAAATAATATAAACATCCAAAAGACTGAATAAATAGACAATGCCAAAGGTTATCTCATATAAAAAATGATGTGGCATGTCATGTCTCTACAAAATAGGAAAAAAGGTATACAAGTATACATTACAATACATGAATAAAAATACTAAAAAGACCAACAATTAACTATCCCAGCTAGCATCATGAGTATAGATCAGTTATGTGCTCCCCTTCTCCTAAGCAATGATCAAATCAAGAATTGTACAATGGTTGCTTGCCTCAATATATACCTTCATCCATGAAACCCGTTCGGTTACCCAATGGTGGCCTAAACATGGTGTGAGATAACACTCAATAAGCCACTACCAACAGTGTCTGTAATAAGTCAAATCTATGTAAGGACAAGCTAAAGTAGTTTGCATTATATAAAAAGTGTGGTAGTACATAAAGTAAAGTTCCCAATGAATATGTAACAAATAAGTGATACTATATATCCAAAAAAGTATCCTTAAAAACAAGGGTCAATCTCCCACAACACGGGTAGATTTAAAGAAAAATTGAAAATCTACCATGGAAATGCTATACAATAATGTATAAATCATCCATCAAACCCATGCCATATAACCTATTATAAATCATCCATCATGGCCACCCCATATAATAAAAAGTGTTAGGCCATGAAGGTCTAGATCCAAGGTATATAAGATCAAGGCATCTTCATTGAGTTCTGGGAGAATCGTGATGGGAAATTAGTAAAGTCTTGGGTGGAGTCGTAGGATAATGTCAACAATTCATGTCATATGTGATTCCAATCATGTTGGATATAATGGGTAGCAAGGCCCAAGGTATCTTATGGAATCAAGATCCTTAGATCATATAGGTCCAAGGAATCCACTACCAAAATCATGACCCATAGTGTAGAAACATCCATGGAGTCCTATGGAATCAGGACCCAAGGAGAATATAGGTCCAAGGAATCCACTACCATAATCATTCATCATTCAATTAATTCAAAAATTCATAAACGGTCTCATTCCATGAGTTCTTCCAAGTCATTTAACAATTCCCATTTGAAAAATTAAACCAATATACTTCATGTAATCACATTTCAAAGGAGTAAAAACCATATCCTAATAGATAAATTCAATTCAATTAAATTTATAAAGGCATAATCTAACTAGGAAAGCACTCACACACCCAGCAGGGTGGTATAAATCATGGAAGATATAAATCCACACCCCATGGGATGCCTATGTTGGGGAAATAACCTCCAAAAAATTCAAAGGTACAATGGGAAACCTAAACAGGTTTCAATTCATTTGAACAAGACATTCAATTCATTTTTAGGGGAAGCACTAGTAAGTCTAGCATGCATCACAACTGAAATAGGTAATATAAAACAACAAACCATGAGTTAAAGGTATAGACCACCTACTATAGTTCCATAGTAGATCACTCATCTAGTATCAATCTCTGATTCAGTCTAGATTAAGATAAAAATAAAGAATGGACGAAGAAACTTGAAATAGGGCATATTATCTTTCACTTAAATAACACTTTTGATACCAAGACAAACAATGAATGGAACAAAATGATTGAATAACTTACTAGTGTGGATCCAATGACACAAATGGTGCTTGTATCAAACGTTGGATGAAGAAATAGGACAAATCCTACATTTTGGATTCAAAGAGGAGATCCCATGGTGAGATACTATCCAATATAGGAAAAAACTAAAAGAGGGTTGAGTTTTAATAAGTTTTAAGGGATAAATTGTCATTTCCTCTCTTTTAACTAGGTTACATAGTTTGGAAACATAGTTGGACAAACTGTGGTCCAACCATGCACCCTTCACTCTCTTAATGGGCACCTCACACAGTTTCATGCACACAATTTGAAAAATTGTGCATAAACTGTGACCCAACCTTTGTCTAGGTCTGAAGCAAGTCTCAAAGGCATACACCTAGGGAGGCACGATTTTCCTTAAACCATTTGACCCTATTTCACCCCACTATCAAGCCCTGCATAGTTAGGGGTAACCTTGTGGCATGTCTTGCATGGTGACTCCTAACCATGAGTCCTACCTACTTCTCCCAAAACAAATTGAGATTCAGGATCTAAAAAAGCTTTGGAAACCCCCCAAAGTCTCCATGATCCCTTTAAGAACTCACATTAGGTCAAAAACAAGGAGTTAAACTGAAAAATATATGTATGTACCACATATAAAAACCCAGTATCTTATAATATTCCTCCTTAATGCAATTCATCCCCAAATTTCCCTTCTATTGGTGGTCAAGATTCTTCTAAGAATAACTTCGACCACTGAGCACATACATTTCCCCCATGCTCCAAATTCTTATCGTATAAATGTTTATGCTACCATAGAACTTGTACTAGAGGAACTAATAGTCCTCATAGAACCTTTGTTCTCTTGTTAATGATAGGAATATCATTCTCCAAAAAGGATGCATCTACTTATAGATTAACCTCATCCAACTGCAAAGTGTGAGATGGGTCTAACTAATAATGGTATAGATGAGCTATGTGGAAGATTCCATGCATGGATTGGTACCTTTAGGGTAACTACAACCAATAGTCTACCATCCCAACTCTCTCCAAAATCTCTAATGGACTAACATATCGTGATGAAAGCTTACATTTTCTCCTAATTTTTCTATGTCTCATCCTTTGTGAGATATATAAAAAGACCTTATCTTTAACCTCAAACTATAGAGGTCTTTGATGATGATCAAGATAAGATTTATGTTGAGATTTTGTAGTATTCATCCATTGTATGGTCAACCAAACCAACTCTAAAGTCTCTTGGATGAGATGAAGTCCAAGAAACGCTACCTCTCCTAACTCTAACCAGTACAAGGAAGATCAGTATGACCTACGATAAAAATACTTATAAGGTTTTATATTTATAGTTTCTTGATTGCTATTATTGTTAGAGAACTCAATTAGGGGTAGGTGTATCTGCCAAGAGCCCCCAAAATCTAGGATGCATGCTCTCAGTATGTCCTCAGGAACCTGAATCGTGCACTCTGATTGGCCATCAATCTGAGGGTGGTATGATATGCTCAAAAACACCTGTATAACCAATCAACTCTAGAAAATATACTATAAATGAGATGTAAATTAGGCATCCCTATCTGATACTATGGTATAAGGAATCCCATGAAGTCGTATTATCTGATAGATATGCAACCTCCCAAGATCATTAATGGAGAAGGTCTAGCTAATTGGTGGGAAATGAGAACCCTTCATGATCTTGTCCAAAACAACCCACATAGCATCACTACCACATGTATACCTTGGAAAACTGGTTCTGAAATCCATTACAACATCATCCAATTTCCACTCGGGAATAGGTAACTGTTGTAAAAGACTAGCTGGTTTCTAATGTTCCAACTTCACCTGCTGACATGTGGAACACCACATCACAAAACAAGATACCTCGCATTTCATCCCTAACCACTAGTAATGATGTCTCATGTCATGGTACATCTTGGTATCACTGAGATGTACTGCCTAAAATGAGTGATGAAACTCCCACATCATCTCCCAATGTATGTCTGTTGGAATCCATATGTGACTATGAATATGTATAATTTCATCCTCATCTACAGTCCAAATAGGAGGTGGGTCCTCTCCTTCCACACTCTCCCATAGTAATAGGCCCTCAGAATTTAATAACTATCACATCCTCACTGTATCCAAAATAGTAGACATCAAAGAAAAAGAAGAAAGAAAGGTTTGACCCTGGTCATCTAGCACCTCCAGGTACATCTCTAAGAATAAGGCCATAAGAAACCACTTTCTACTAGCCTATCGAACTGCCTATACCTGAGTCCTCCTACTCAGTGCATTGGAAAATAAATTTCCTTTACCAATCATATAGGAAATCTCAAAGTCAAAACACTATATCCACTCCATCCACCTTCACTTCCTCAAATTCAAGTCATGATGTGTAAATATATACTTGAGGATTTTTTGGTTCATGTACACTACAAAACACTCTCATGGTAAATAGTTCCTCCAACAGCATAAGGCATGTACAACAGTGGATAACTTTAGATTGTGCATTGGGTAATTCCTCTCATTTGGCCTCAGCTGACAAGATTCATATGTTGCGACTTGATCCTCTTTCATCATAACTACTCCTAGTTTGATACTTGATGAATCATAATACAATGTGTAGATCTTACTCATATCTAGAAGAAACAAGACCGATGCTAAATTCAATCTTTTTTTCAGCTCCTGAAAGGTAGTCTTGTAGGTATCTAATCATACAAACTTCACACCCTTCTTAGTCAAGTCTGTCAACAGTGTTGCTGAGCATGAGAAGTATTGGATGAAATGCCTATAATATACATCTTTCCCTAAGAAACTTTTTGTTTCAAAGACATTCTTGGTATGCTCCCAGGAAACTACAAGACTCACCTTCTCTAGGTCAACTGATACTCCTGTATCTAAGATAATATGACCCAGGAAGTGAATCTTTTCTATCCAGAAGTGGCACTTTGTGATCTTAGCATATAATCAATACTCTCTCAGTGTATCCAAAACTATCTCAATATGTTTATCATGGTCATGTCAATTGTGATAATACACTAAGATATCATCGATGAATACCACCACAAACGATTCAAGAAAATGATGGAAAACTTAGTTCATCATCACCATGAAAATTTCTGGCACATTCATGATACTAAATGGAATAACTGAATACTCATATAGACCATACCTAATATGAAAAGTTATATGAGGTATGTATGAAGGTAGAACATGTACCTAGTGATAACTAGACCTCAAATCAATCTTCGTGAAAACCTGAGCTCCTCATATTTGGATGGAGAGATTATATATCTGAGGAAAGGGATACCCATTCTTAACCATAAACTGGTAAAAATTTTGATAATCCACACATAACCTAAGGGTTCCATACACTTTTTCTCAAAAAGTACTGGCGAACCCCATGGAAAACTGTTGGGTCTTATAAACCCTTTTCCTCCAAGTCCTCTAGATATCTCTTGATATCCTGTAACTCAATAGTATACATCCTATAAGGAGGAATGGATTATAGTGCAGCTCCTAGAACAATCTCTATTGAGAACTCCACCTCTATCTCAAGAGGTAAACTAGAAAATTTTTATGAGAAAACATCCCTGAAACAATCAACCATTGAAGGAATGTATGTTTGATGCACTCCCTTTTATTCCAGATATAAACTAGAAATATGGGATATCATACAGCCCAGCCCACAATGCTCAAGTCCAGCTCTACCTTCCTAGATTTCTAATTCACCTTTTTGAATAAAAACTCCACCCTATAGTGATGTGAAGGTCACCCTTTGGTGATAATAATCAATGTGTGATTAATAATAAACTATCTATTCCATCCTGAGTATGATGTCAAAACCTATCATCTTAAGTAAAAAAAAGATCCCATATGAAGTCACACCCATAAATATCAAGGGGGAAATCCCTACACTAGCATAAATCCTCTGTTATCATCCCTAATGGAGTATCAAGTGTCATAACGCCATTAGAAAATTGTACAATGAGCCCAAGGATCTCCAACATAGGTAAATATATGAATTTATTCCCTGCACTTGTATCAAAAAATATTATATACTAGAGTAGAGGCTACTATGATAATGCCTCTCACATTAGACGGCCTGACACTCTACTCCTCAGGTGTAGGTTGTACATAATATATATGGCCTGAACTGTGGCCCTATGAAACAACCTCACTACCTGAAGTAAGCCAATTCTATTGTCTAGATACAAATGGTGTCTAGATGCATCGGACACAACCATCGCCTTGTCCTAACCAACTGGTATAGCTCTAGCTCCCATCCTAACATGGATCTTTGAATCTCACTCCGGAACTTAGTGTCAGAGTCGATCCCCTTCCACTGACTAATGGAGGGAAGGTCCTGCAAAAACTTTTTACATGGACCATCTAGATGAAATCTCAGCACTTGATTGGGTCTCATTCACACTAATTTTGTATATGTCCCCATCTATCACTTTGATGATAGAAAATAGATCTACCAACACTAACAACCTAGTCGGTACTCCCCACATGAGAAGCCTCAAAATAGTGATTCCTTCCATTAGGATATCAACCACTAGGTCGATAGGCCACAATTCCCTACTTTGCACCCCCATATTCCCTTAGGTTCTTCTCTATAATCGGTACTTAATTCACTATTCTAGTAATAGTACTCAACCTGAATGCATTGACCTATGATCAAACAACATCCTTGAGAACTTCCTAAAAGCATCTTTCCCTCTATATCTCATCAGAAATATAAACTAGTGAAAAGCATCAGATCTCTATAAATCATATCGAGTACTCTATAAAAGACATCACACCCTTCTCCAAACACATAAACTCACTGAACCATATTATCTTGGTTCAAAACATTCCACCAGCAATTAATTTCTCCCTGAAGCATATATGTCACGAGCTTCCCTCTCCTTTAGGAGGTGTCTCCAGATGGTCAAATATCAAAAATTTAATCTCAAACCATATCTCAATAGTCTATAGACCATCATCCCTAAAAAACATGGGAGGATACTACTATTGGAACACACATGTCAGTTATGCTATAGATGAGGTAGGTTGTGGTGCTCCCTGAAAAAGTCTACACGAAGTTCAAGAAACCATCACAGAATTATACCTTAGCACCCATATCTAGTACAATCACTAGTTCCTCAGCTAGCACCAGAGGAGGATATATTTGTATCCCATGCCCCACAACCTCTAGAACATGGTAATTTCCACCCTATTGAAATATACTGGAGTTCATTGTGGTGGCATGTCTCTACAATGCCAAACACACACCTTAGTAAATCTTGAGAATGAGATTATCACAGTTATAAATGTAGGATAGGTCAAAGCCTTATTATAAACAGGTCATACACCTCTTCCTTATCCTAAATCTTGGACTAAGTAAAAATAAATAGTTATAAACATCACTAGAGGTACTGCTTACTGCCCACTCAAAAGTCGGGTCTAGGTCAAGTTATCTTTTTTCAATAATTCAATTTCATTTAATTTCACTTTCTCAATTAATTTCTCTTTAAATGGTTAAACTAAATAGTTCACCACTTCTAATCCATAAGGGATCATACACCTCATGAACTGAAGTGTGGAATCCACCTAATCCAAATCATAACACATTCTAGTCCATGCGACCAATGGTCCATAACTCAACATAGCATAGTTGACTACTTATGGTGTATGTTATAGCCTAAGAAGGAAAACACTATTTAGGTTACAGAAGGAACTCTAAGTACCAACCATGTTTCTCAATTCCCTACATGAATCATCTATAAAGCATCAAGTATATCACACAAGGAACAAAGAATAAAAGTCATGCAGATAAGACATGCATCCAATATGACATGGCATAATGCATGGCATGGAAATTCTAACAGGTGCCTAAAATGATGCATGAGATTCATACCCTCATCTCATCAGGAAATAGAAAAATCCATAATCATAGGGAACATCAAATATCAAGTTCATCACCCAATGGTGGAATCAAATCAATTATAATAGGAAAAATCTAGAAAACAGTAATTTCCATTCCAGGAAATTTGGATTTTTCTATACATGGATTAGCTACTCTTAGGAATAGCTTATTAAAAAATTCCAATTCCTTCCTAATATTTTTCAATAATTTCAAAATATTAAATCCATAAAAGGAACTACTCTAATACCAATTTGTAACATCCCAACCTGGGTACCACTGTATAGTTCTCTGAGCTGGTTGGTCACGTGGCCTCAAGCACTCCTCCTCATATGCCAAAGGATACCAACTAGAAGTGATGGCCTATGGTGTTTTTGTGGGGATATTATCCCCTCATGTCATATTGTAATGCAATGGTATAACAATATCAATCAATAGAGGAAGTGTATAATATAATTTAAAGTAGACAGAATATATACGTCCATAAGACTGAATGAATAAACAATGCCAAAGTTTATCTCATATACAAAATGATGTTTCATGTCATGTCCCTACAAAATATGAAAATAGGTATAAAATCATCCAGTACAATACATGAATCAAAATACTAAAAGGAAAAAAAGGAACTATCCCAGCTAACATCACGAGAATATCTCATTCTTGTGCTCCTCTGCTCCTGAGTAGTGATCAAATCAAGAATCTTATAGTGGTTTCTTGACCCATTCCCTACCTGTATCCATGAAATATGTCTAGGTACTCAATGGAGACCCAATAAAGATGTGAGATAACACATAGTAGGCCACCACCAATAGTTTCTATAACAAGTCTAATCTATGTAATGACAAGCTAAATCAGTGTGCGGTATATAATAAGTATGTATTTACAGAAAGTGAAGTTCCTAAGTAGTATATAATAAACAAGTGATACTTTATATCCAAATGAATCTCCTTGAAAACAAGGGTCAATATCCCATAATAATATTAATTGTAAAACAAAAAGAAACATCTAACACGGCCATTTTGTACAACCAAGTATAAATCATCCATCATGGCCACATCATATAACCAAGTATAAATTATCCATCACAAACACACCATAAAATCAAAAGTGCCAAACAATGAAGGTCTAGATCTAAGGTATAGAAGACTAATTCATCCTTATCAAGTCCTGGGAGAATATCAATGGAAAATTAGTAAAGACTTGGGTGGATTCCTAGGAAAATTTCAACATATCAGGTCCTATGCAAGTCCAAGCAAGCTAGATCCAAGGTGTATCAAGGCCTAATACATCATACGAAATCAATAACCAAGGAGTATATAGGTCCAAGGTGTCTACTGCCATAATCATTACCCATGGTGTAGAAACATACCTAACGTCCTATGGAATCTTGATCCAAGGAGCATATAGGTCCATGGCATCCACTAATATAACCATGTATCATTCAATTCATTCAAAAATTCATAAATAATCAAATTTCATGAGTTCTTCTAACTTATTTAACAATTTACATTTAATAAAATTAAACTAATACATGTCATGTAATCACATGGAAAAGGAGGTATAGTTATCTCCTAATAGTTCAAGTCAATTCAATTAAATTTATAAAGGATTCCACTAATTGGGAAAGCACTCACACACCCATCAGGGTTGTATAAAGCATGGAAGATACCAAGGCACACCCCATGGGTGGCCTGGGTTGGAGAAACGACCTATAAAAAACTCAAGGGTACAAGTGGGAAACCTAAACATGTTCCAATTCATTTAATCAAGACATTTAATTCATTTTAGGGAAACACCAATAAGTCTTTCATGCAGAACAATTTCAATTAGACATAAAAAACACCAAACCATAAGGGAAAGGTATAAGAAACCTACTGTAGGTCCATAATAGAGCATTCATCCAGTATCAATCTTTGATTTGGTCCAAATTTAGAGAAAAATGAAGAATGGATGAAGAACCTAGAAATAGGGAATATTAGCTTGCACCTAAATAACTCTGTCGATACCAGGACAAATGAATAATGGCCCAATATGATCTAAGAACTTACCAGCATAGATATAACGAGACAAATTTTTCTTGGATCATATGTCGGATGAAGAAACGGGATCCAAACCTAAATTCGGCTTCAAAGAGAAGCTCCTAAGGTGAGTTTTTTTCCAACCAGGGAAAATTAAAAAGTGGGTTGATTTTTAATAACTTTTAAGGTAAAAATGGTCATTTACCCTCTCTTAACAATTTCGCATGGTTTGGCCACACGGTTGACCAAACCATGCGCAAACTGGACACAAAACCATGCCCCGGTCTCTATCAAGGTCTGTAATAAGTTTCATAAGAGTGTGTCTGGGGTGGCAGGATTTACCTCAAACCGTGAGAGCCTCTTGAAATCCATTTTCAAACCCCAAACAGTTAAGGGTAACTATGCGGCCTGTCCCACATGATTTCTCTTAAACATGTTTCATTCTTTATTTTACCAAAAATTTGGGCCCCTGGTTCCGAAAAAAGCCTAGAAACACCTGAAACTCATGTGATCCCTTTAGGAACTCAAATTAGGTCAAAACCAAGGAGTTCATCCAAAAATAAAGAGATACTTACATCATATAAAAACCTAGGATCTTATATAATTCCACTGAGAAAGAGGCCTAGATAGTCACACACTAAGTGTATCTGAAACCTCAATTAAATAATATTATTATTTATTATTTAACAAGTTTAATAAATATTATTATTAAATGTGATTTAATAATTATTAATGTTTTTTATCATATATATTTCATCACCATTTATTTGAGATAATATTTTATGAGAATAATATTTAATAAATTTGAATTTTCTATTTAGTAAATAGAATATTTATTTATTTATTTGAAAATAATGCAATGATATTTATTTATTAAATAAATATTCATTTTTTATAGTCTAATAAATATTGTATAGGAATGGAATATTGAGATTAATGGTCCAATGAGAAATGATAAATATTGATTATTATTTGAATAAATAATATTTAACTTAATTTTTGAGTTTAGAACATATTGGCATGGGGTTCCATGGTAATTAAGAAAAATAATAATAAGGGTGCATGCACCGTTATTATTTTCTAACCCTATAAGTATATAAACCCAATTATATTATTTTCTTCATGGGTATCCAATTTCTTGTGTTATGCACAATGACATCCGGAGAGAATTCTCTTGAACCCATAGAGAACTCCCACTCCAAGAACTCTCTCAAAAACAGATAGATATCCTCCTACACCACCACACTAAATTGAATCATGAAAAATGGATTCCATATTTTTAATCATTAGGTCTATATTTGTTAAATAGGTCCATTTTATTTTTGGTTATTACGAATAAAAACCATAGTAAATAATTGTCAGCACAATAAGGGTAAGTCAGGTAATTAAGGAAACCATTAATATGATGAGAACTAAAAATGACTATAACACTTGATTTTATCCTATTGTATGAATGTAGTATTTCCATGTCCATCCAATTTTCAAAAATATGGAAAATTAGTTCCATATTTCTTTGATTTTTACCTTTATACTATTTTAAGTAATGAAAAGTCAAAAATGTCATTCTCTTTGTTTTATTATCTCTAATTTTTTTTACATAGGGATAAAAAGTGGATATGTTCATTAATAAAAAGGTATACTTGAAATATAAATTATTTTTTTATAATTTTAATTTATTTATAATTTATTAGTGATGAAATCAGGACCTAAAATTCTTACATGATGTTGATATAGTATTTATTCAATTAATAGAAAAATAAAATAAATGATTTTAAAAATATTAAAAGTAATATAATTTGAATTGATTTTATTTATTAATAGAATTTTTTAGATAAGAATAACATATTATATAGTTTCTAAAGGTTTATATTTCAATTCAATCTTTGTCTTAATGTCTTTAAAGTCAAATTAAATGAATGGTTCTAAAATGACATTAATGATATTTTATAATAAATAATATTTAATTAAATGATTTAAAATTCCTAAAAATTATATCTTCATCTAACTTATTGGGATATGGTTTAAAATATCCACTGTGGTCCATTTATGTGGAAATTTTTCTTTTACAGTAACTATATTGACCCCTAAAGAGTAAAAAGTTTGTTATCGTGGTAATTGTCAAAAAGGGTTAATGCAGGTTAAAACAAAGAGATAAGGGTAAAAATATAATATAAATATATTTAAATTTTATTATATTATATTATTCTGACCCATATTCATCCTATCATAAAATTATATTATTATTATTTTGCATTTTTTTCTATGAAAATTAATTTATAATAATATTTTAAGTAATTCCAAGAGTGTCTCTCCCCTCACTTATAAAAGGGAACATTGCCTTCTCTTTTATTAACACATAAAAAGCCTTTTAGTTATTCCAATACCTACCAAAATCCCTTAATAACATACCTAATCACTTTATATAGGTCATAGTTTTGGACTAATACCACCCTTAGAGGGTTGAAGGTGTAAAAAAGGATGTTGTCTAAAGAAGTGGTATAGTATTTAACTGAATGATTTAGTAATATTTTCTCTTCTACCTCATTCAAATATTATTAAAACATTTTGGAATAAAAAAACCAATATATTCCATATAATTTTATTTTTCATGTTAATGTCATAACCTATATTCATATACTCTTCCATAAAATGGGAAACCAACCTTTTGTTTGTGTGTACGGCAGACTACCACCTCACAAACCGATGTAATTCATTTTCCATCACCACCTCTTATAGCTGGTTATAATGATATATTTAAAATATATATATGATATTAATAACATAATTAACTTTATTTTATATTATATAACATATAATTTCTTAACTCTCCATTCACTGAAAAATGATAAAGTCATCCATGTGTACATGTGGACTACCCCTCCAAGAAGTGATATTATCAATTTTTCATCTCCACATTTTATGGATGATATATATATAAGTTTATTTAAAGATATAATATTATATTTATGATATAATTATCTTTATATAAATATAAAATAATACTTACCTTTTATCCATCATGGTCATTGAAAAATAGAAATGTAATTAATGTGTATGTACGGCCTACCGTCACTATGATTATAACATGGTTCATTTTTCATAACCATATTTCACGGTATGTTTTAGAATTATAATTTATGTATAAATATGATAATTATTTCATAATTATTTTTCTTGATATTATGGAATAATTACCTCTTTGACCATACTAAACTTATAGAAATCATTTTGGACAAATGAGCTAAATATCATTAAATTGTACGATGTGAACTTAATCGGTTAACTAATTGATTATAACATGGTAAAATAAATAATAATCTTGAAAAATGTTATTAATAAAGTAAATAATTGATATAATTTTATTATTTAGTAATATATGGAATGCACGTAATGATTCGGACTTGACGTAAGGGACACTTTACTTTAAAAACCTCATTTTAAATGTTTTTAAAATTTATTTTATAAATATTTTTCTTAAATGTCCATATTCTTAAAATTATTTTATGGATGAATTTATATAAACATTAATGAATTATAAATGAATTTTTATGTCTATTTTTGACTTTATTTCAAAAGTTTTAAAAAGGAATATTTTTACATATCTTATATGAAACACTTTGACTTTCTTTATAAAAGACAAAAAAATGTTCTATTTTAATATATATGGTGTCAAAGGTTTCTACAACCACTATAATTGTTTTTTGATTTTTGTATTCCTTATAAACTTCCATGTTTTATTCAAAGAAAACCCCTCCTTCCCAATTTTTCAATTATTTTCAAAATAAGTTTTAAATGGAATGGATAATTCAATATCTATAAATATTTCTTTATGGGAGTAATGAATATTTTTATAACTATGCATTATTTCAAGTGTTATGATTATTTTATGGTTCTTGGGAATTGTTTATTATTATGAGTGATTAAATTATAAACCAAGGATTTATGATTCCATTATAAACCTAGGGTGGGTGGTTTTGTTATAAACCAAGTATGGGTGGTTCTGTTATAAACCAAGGATGGGTGGTTACGTTATAATCCAAGGATGGGTGGGTCATTTATATCCCACCAATGCATTGGTTAATGATCATGGTATAATTTGAACTTGTAGGTTATTCCATTTTTAAGAGTGATATGAAAATGATTTCCCATGTTACCTACATGATTTGTTTATCCCTTCTATGGTTTTTACTAAAGTATCATGATTTCATAAGGTAAGTTAATGATATTATATTTAAAGTAGAGTATTTTCTAATTCTTAAGGGTTAAAATTATAACTTTTTAAAAAAATTGACAATTTTTCTTGATTAAAAAGAAAACTTTATAAGTTTGATTTTTTCTTTAATAATTCTTATGAAATGTTTTCTGAAAATATTTGATTAGAAAAGTTGAATTCTAGGGTAAGAAAATGTTTCTTTAACCCAAAGTTTATTTTTGAAATAGGAAAATTTTTTATAAGTATTCATTAACTAAAATGTTTCTTTATTTCTTTATATGTCCATTACTGATCTTTTTGATCTCATACAAAATTTTAAAAAAATTTAACTGGGTTTTAAGGATCAGTAGGGACAAGGATGAGCTCAAGATAAAAGTTTTGAAGATATGTAATGAAAATAAAACTTGTTATATTATAAAAAAATTATGGGAAAAATGGATAATAAGTATAAATTTTGACTTTGTAATGTAATGTTTATTTATATAAGGGTGATGGTCTAATTATCTAAAACTCTAAACCTAAAAACATCCTTTAAATAAAAGAAAGTTAATTCTTTTATAGAGAATAAATTTATGAATTGATTAAGTACAGGTACTTACGGTTAGTGTTAGAGGAAAGGTTTAGTTGACTTTATATGTTAGGATATTTTCATGTGAGGTTAACTTAAGTGTTATTGATACCATTATGGGTTTATAAGTTTAATGTCGATTAATATTTTAATGTCTTAGACACCACTTTTGAGGTTTTAAGTGATGTAAGTAAAGATTATTAAGCGTGTTTTTGTATAAATATATGTTAATATAACCATAGGTCTTGGTATGGGTTTTAGTGAAAATTTTATTTGAGGAAGAATGCCTTTACATTTTGTGCACATGATTTTAAAGGTATTGAAAACCTTTAGATTTTATATGATCTTTGATATTGAGGTGATTTTGGGTTATTACAATTTAGAGACATATATTTTATCATATAGATAACCATGGGATTGAAAATGGATTTATTGATTAAGTGATTAATGTTATTTCATAAGAATATCACTATAATTTTGGGGAATATTATATGATTAAGGTAAGAAGAATATTGTGGGATTTTATTTGAGGAATAAAGGTTGAATTATATTTTATAATTATATATGATTTAAATGTGTCTTTATGGTGATTCATGTTATTTATGTAAATTATTAGCATAATATGGAAATTATATAATTAGAGAACATACATTTTAGGTATGAGACTTTAACAGTGATTAATGTTATTTAGAGATAAATGTTAAATTTATCTTGGAATAATATGTAATAAAATAATTATAATTTTTGGGTTTTGAATTTTGTTGGGAATATTTTTAAGAATTTTGAGGTTAGTTATTTATCAAATGATCTAAGCTGTACTTTGGGTGTTATTTTGAGGCTTTATAGATTAATGTTGTATTTCTTCATATAAAGGTTTACTCTTTTGGGAAATTATCTTATCTTGCTCTAACCATTTTTGTTTTCATTAATGTCTAAATATTGGAGGAATATCTTGTTATAATTTTTTGAATTATTTGATCCATTAGAAGTTTATTTTAGTGCTTCGTACATTAAAAACTCATCTTTAATACTCAACATTTGCACAAAAAGATAACATTGTGGTGTAAATTGATTAAAGGATGAAATGGTAATTTTAAAATAAGTTTATTTATTTATATTCTCATTTGCGATGGTAAATTAATTTCTAAGCCCAAGGAAAATTATCTTGAAACAAAAATGTTATCTTATTATATTCATTTCTCATTAATAAATGGTCTTTTTCAAACCTCATTAATATATAGTCATTAACTTTCTATTGATTATTCAATTTATTATGATCAATAATATATATCAATCTATATCATTATTTTGACATTATTTTGATCCTATTTTACATATTTTCACTTCCCACTAATATTCTACTATTTGGAAACCTAGTTATGTTTTATTCAACAAGACCTTCATATTTCATTTTCACTCTTTTCAAGAGTAATTTTTATCAACCCTTTTTATGATATAGGATTTCAATAATGGTATTTTCATATGTAAATCCATTAATTATAAAGATAAAGTTAAAATTGAGACGTTGAAATTTATTAAAGTGTGGGATAATGTAACACCCTGATATTTTTAAAAATAAATCAATGAATGATAGCATATATGATATGCAATTCCAATCATAAATGAACCATAAAATATTATTATTTAAATAAAATTCTCAAATCCTAGACATTAAGTCAAATGGTATGAATAGGATTAAATAATTTATGAAATATATATATAAATTTCCTACTCTATATAAATATATCAATAAATTCTTAGTAAATAGTCACTCAATTTTTAGTAATGTCATTTAATTCTTCAAAAATATGTTTTTTCAAAAATGGTTTTTATTTCTTTTTTGTGCTAAAATATTATAATTAATTTTTTGAACTTTTAGAAAATTTATTTGATAAAAAGGATATAATTTTTTAAATTATAATATCAAAATTCAATTATGGTAAAATTTTTGAGATTTTTCAAAAAAAGATTGGTTTTTCAATGAATAGTGAAAATACTAATTTTTATTGAAAAATTTATTTTCTTTTAAAGTATTTACAAAGTAAAATTATATTTTGGGTTAATTTCAAGATTTAATCAGTTAATTTTGATTAAAAATAATCTAATTATAGTCTTTTTAATAAATTCTATACTTTAATTTGGTATAAAAAACATTTTTATACTTAAAAAGGCATTTTTCTAAAAAAACTATTTTTTATTGCATTTTTCATTTTAATATTTAATTAATGTATTCCACTTATATAAATTGAACCATGAAAAATTTATTCCATATTTTAATTAGGTGTTCCAAATTTTTTAAATATGCCCCTTTTTATCATTATGAATTGTAACCATAGTAAATAATTGTCACCATGGTAAGGGTAAATCGGGAAGTTAAGGTTAAAAATAATATGATGGGGACTAAAAATGACCATAACACTTGAAATTATCCTATTGGATGAGTGTATTTCATCCATTTCCATACAAGTTTTGAAAATATGGAAACTTGGTGCCATATTTCTTTGATTTTGAACTTTAAATTATTTTATATAATGAAAAGTCAAAAATGTCATTCTCTTGGTTTTATTATCTATAAAAAAAATTTACGTAGGTATAAACAAAGTCTATGTTCAGTTATAAAAGGTTTATTTGAATGATAAATTATTTTTTTATCATGACAATTTATTTTTAGTTTTTAAGTGATGAAATAATTACTATAAATGCTTACGCAACATAGACACATTATTTATTCAATTAATAGAAAAATAAAACAAATATTTTTGAAAATGTTAAAAGTAGTATAAATTGAATTAATTATTATGTAACGTGAATTTTTTATATAAAAATAACATATTATAAAGGTTTTGAATGTTTATATTTAAATTACATCTTTTTTTGCTGTATTATAAGTAAAATTAAATGAATAGTTCCAAAAAATGATATTAATGATATTTTATAATAGATAATATTTTATTAAATGATTTAAAATTTCTATGAATACTATATTTTTCTAAGTTATTGGTTTGTGGTTTAAAACTTCAAACATGTTCTATTTATGTTTCAATTTTCCTTTTATAGTAAATATATTGACCCCTAAAGAGTAAAAACTTTGTTATTGTTGTAATTGTCAAAAAGGGTTAACATTGGTTAAAACAAAGAGATAATGGTAAAAAACTAATCGCAACTTGTTAAAAAACATTGGATGATATTATTTCGATATATTCTCATCCAATATTATAATTATATCAGTTTTGAGCCTTTTATCTAGGAAAATTAATTTATATTAATATTTTAAGTAATTCAAAGATTGTCCCACCCTTCACTTATAAAAGGGAACCTCGCCTCCTTTTTTATTCACACTTAAAAATCCTTATATATCATCCAATACCTAAAAAATACCTTTAAAATATACCTAATCATGTTTTGGAGGTATTAGTTTTGTCATAATACTAACCTTAGAGGGTTTAAGGTGTAAAGAAAAGGAAGTTGTCTCGAGAAGTGGTATAGTCTTTAACCGAATGTTTTATTATTATTTCTTCTTATACCCCCTAAAATATTATTAAAATATGATTAAATAATAACACATGTATCATCCATATATTTATATTTTATTATGTTAATTAAATAAACTATATCCATCTCCTCTTTTATCAATTAGGAAATGAAATCGTCGTTCGTGTGTATGGGAGACTGTCGCCTCGCGAACTGGTATAATTTATTTTCCATTACCACCTCTCATGGATGGTTATAATGATGGATTTAAAGTATATATATTATATTAATAACATAACTAAAATTATTTATTGATAATATATCATCCACTTTATTATGTTTCCATTCATTAAAAAATGATAATGTTGTCCGTGTGTGTGTGTGGACTACCACCTCCATGAAGCGATGTGATTAATTTTTCATATGAACATCATATAGATGATATATATAAATTTATTTAAAGATATAATATTATATTTATGATATAATTATCATTATATAAAGATAAAATAATAATTACCTTCTTTCCATCATGATCTTTTTAAAATGGAAACATTACTCATGCGTACATATGGGTTATTGTCTCCATGATTGCAACATAGTTCATTTTCTATAACCATATTTCATGGTTAGTTTTAAAAATATAATTTATGTAAAAAAATTATAATTATATCTTGATTATTATTTTGTATATGATATAATAATGACCTCTTTGACCATAATAAACCTATGGAAGTCATTTTGGAAAAATGAGACAAATATCGCCAAAGCGTCTGACATAAACTTAATCGATTAAGTGATTGATTATAACATTGGTAAAATGAATAATAAACTTTAAAATAGTTCTTATGAAATTAAATAATTAAAATAATTTAATTATTAAAGAATATAATTAATGTATGGGATGAGTCACACTCGAGGTAAGGGACACTTTACTTTAAAAAAAACTTGTTTTAAATGTTTTCAAGATTTATTTTATAAATATTTTTCTTCCATGACCATAATATTAAAATTATTTTATAGATGAATTTATATAGACTTGAATGAATTATAAATTATATTTTATGTCTATTTTTACTTTATTTCAAAGGTTTTCAAAAGGAATATTTTTATGCATTTTACACATAATGTTTTGACTTTCATTATAAAAGACAAATACGACATCAAATTGTTTTACAAACATTGTAATCATCATTTAATGTTTTTATTCCTTATAATATTACATATTTTCTTCAAAGAAAAACCCACCAACCCTATATTCTGATTATTTTCAAAAAATGGTTTTAAATGGAATAGATATTTCAATATCCAGAAATGTTTATTTATGGGAGTAAGGAATGTTTCTATAATTATAAAAGCTCTCATGTGTTATGATTATGTTATGGTTCCTGGGAATTATTTATTTTGATATGTGGTTCAGTTATAAACCATGTATGGTTGGTTCCTTTATATACCATGGATTTTTGGTTCCATTATAAACCAAGTATGGGTGGTTCCTTTATAAACCAAGTATGGGTCGTTACGTTATAAACCAAGGATGAGTAGGTCTGTAATAAACCTCCAATGCATTGGGTAATGATCATGATGAAATTTGAAACTATAGTTTATTCCATTTTTAAGAGTGATATAAAAATTATGTCCTAAGTTATCTAAATGATTTATTTATCCTTGCTATGGTTTTTATAGAAATATCATGATTCCACAAGGAAAGTTAATGAGCCTATGTTTAAAGGAAATTATTTTTATACTTATTAAGGGTAAAAAGTATAACTTTTTGAAAAAAATCATGGGTTTTTTGTGTTTAAAAATAAACTTTTTTAAGTTTTATTTTGACTTTAAAATTTCTTATTAAATGTTTTATGAAAAAAATTGGGTAGAGAAGTTTATTTATAGGGTAAGAAAATGTTTATTTTGAACCCAAAGTTTGTTTTTTAAATACGCCAAATTTTTATATATAATTATGAACTAACAGGTTTCTTTATTTATTTTTATGTCCTTTAATTATATTTTTGTGATCGTTCTACATTTTAAAAAAATTTCACTGGGTTTTAAGTATTAGAAGGGAAAATGATGAAAAAAACATGAAAATTTTTAATATATTTCATAAAAAAAAATTATATCATAAATGTTTTATTTTGTGGGAAAAATAGATACTAAGTTGAAGTTTAAAATTTTTTATTTAACATTTTTTTATGTAAGGGTGATGTTCTAATTCTCTAAAACACTAAACCTAATAAGATCCTCAAAATAAAAGAAAGTGAATTCTCTTTTAAATATTAAAATTATGAAATAATTAAGGAAGGGTCCTTATAAAAATTATATATTCTTTATATATTAAAACATTATATTTTATTCTCCTATGGTTATTTATTTAAATTACAAGTTTTCCTTTAATTTTACTCTCTTTAAGTAATAAAAATTTTGAAAGAGTTTTTTAATGAAATCTGACTTTATTTTTCTATTCAGTTGGGAATATTTTTATCCCATCTTCTTATTTTCTATAAAATGCTTTCAATAATGTTTTTATTATGCTCAAATGGTTGATTAAATTAATTTTTACCCATGTTTTAATTTGTTTATAATGGTTTAAATATAATATTCTTTTCATTTTCCAAATGAGGAACTTTTTACTAAAGGTGTAAATAGAATATTTATTTTAACCCTTATCACACAAAAGGATTTTCCCACCATCATGAATATTATTTTCCTTGAAATATCCATTACATTATCCCATGGTTATTTTAAAAGAAAATATTTTTCCAAATATTCTATAATTTTTTAGAGTTTAAATAAGTTATTTCAAAATGAAAAGGTTATTTTCCTCAATAAATGTTCTGGTGATATTTTAAAATTATATTCATTTATGTAAATATACTTTGATGAATATTATATTTTATTAGAAATATGATCTAATGATACCATATAGAATATTACTTTGTATGGCTTATGATAATGTTGTTTTATTTTTTACTAGGGAAAATATTAACATTTTTTATAATAGTTTTTCAATAAAAATGTTTGTGTTGATTATGTGTTGAATTGTTATTAATTTATTTCATATTATGAATGAATTAGACTTAGTATATGATTGTTGGGGCCTATTATATCCCATTGATTCATCAGTAAGACTCATGAGACAAAGTAGAATGGTTATTTGGTGTATGCCATACCTATTTATCTATGGTGTCTTAGCACTAAGCCTTGATGGTAGGATTATGATGTTCAATATATGCATTATATCATTAAAAAACTTGTTATTATTATTCATGTGATTATTTATGTTGTTATGTCATCCATGGATATATTATTCTTTTATGATATTAGTTACATGGAATATTTGATTATTATTTATCTCTTTCATACTATTTGTTACTTATTTATTCTATGATAGCTTCTTTTGTATGCTTTCCCTTATTGAGTATCTGAGCTCACCCTTTATTATGTTTTCCTTTCCCTATGATACCAAGAAGGGATGTATGTATTATTCTAGGGATATGCTATAAGAAATAATAATGCTCTCGATATAATTTTAAGTTTTATTTCTTGTTTTCAAATATAATGTGAGAATCATGTATGTATCTAGTCTTCTAATATTGGTAAACTATTCGATGCTTTGGGATTCGATCACTTGTATTTTTTGAAAATATAGTATGATAACCACTGGCTATGGGTTACTGGAGTATGGTTGTTATAGTTGTTATCAAAGTAAGTTTAATAGGACCCATATGAACTAGATTTAGGAAAACATAGATTAGAGAACATAACCATGTGGCACAAATACAAGGTATAAGTCGATGTAGAACAAATACAAGTTATAAGAACATAACCTTGTTCCATAACCTTAGATTATAGGCATAAGTCTAAATTTAGGTTAATATATTGAAGCTTTGGTAAATTAGAGATTATTTGGATTTCCTAGAAAATACAACTTTGTCTGGATATTGGAAAGTCTATGAGGTTTTGGAACAAATTAACCAAGGGTAACAACACTAAAATGGGTGTATTAGGTAATAACTCTATCATCATTGGTTCATAATGAGTGGTACTAAGACTGCACACATAGCTAGATATTCCCAAGGGATATGCTTGGGTTAATTCAAAATTTCTTTATAAACCATTGTGATAAATGGGAGGATAGAACCTATAGAAACCTATGATATTCCATAGTAACATAGGATAATCCTAAAGTTTCATGGGTTGATAAGTCTAAGGTTGATTATAAGTTTAAATGTATAGATACCCTTTTTTAAGTTTTATTTGATGGGGTTTTAATATGATTAATAATATTTTCAAAGATATTTATGGGATACCCTTTGGTTTTATGTGATGGGTTTTATGTGATGGTAATAAAACCCTTTGGGTTTTATATTATGGGTTTAAATAACCCTTTGGGTTTTTTAAGGATATTTTAGTGAAAATTTAATTTTAGGAAGAATGATTTTATATTTTATAGAAATAAGTTGAAAGGTATTGATAACCTTTAGATTTAATACTACCTTTGATGTTAATTTGGTTAATTAGGATAAAAGGGTTATTAAAATTTGGGAATATATGTTCTATCATATAGATAACCATGGGACTAAAAGGGTGATTTAGAACCTAAGTGATTCATGTTATTTTTTAATAAGTTCACTATATTGGGAATATTATATGATTAAGGTAAATGGAAATATTTTTTGATGACATGGGATTTTATTTTAATAATAATGATAAAGTTATCTTTTGGGAGAATAAATGACTTTGTTGTGGCTTTATGTTGACCCAGGTTATTTATGGGAAAGATCGTCATGTTTTGGAGATTAAATGATAGTTTAAGGACTCTTGTATTAATAAACCCCCAATTACATGTTTTATAACAAGGGTTTCACTTTCTTACATTCCCATGATCTTTTAGGTTTAGAGTTTTATAGAATTAGAACATCACAAATAAATAACAAATGAATATATTAAAATTGGACACTTCCACTTAGTATCTATTTTTCCTACAATATAAAACATTTAAAATTATCCATTTTTTCTTTTTATAACAAATCTTTATGAATTTTAACTTGATTTCTTATTTTTTCCTACTCATCCTTAAATCCTATAAAAAATTTTGAAAATGTGGGATGAAAAAAACTCAACAAGTGATATAAAGGAAATAAAACCATCATTCCAGTAAAAAACATGAAAATTCATTAAATGTTTACCTTTTTCACATTATTCTTTAAGCGAATAAAATAAATCATATCCATATGAAAAAACAATTCTAACTCAAAGAAAGACCTTTAGAAACCCATATAAATTAATATAAAACCATTATATGAATCTTAGAGAATCATATTCATAACCTATGTTAACTTATGTCAAAAATAATTGTAGTATAGTTAAATCCATAGGAGAAACCTCCCAAGTTAAGTTCCCCATTTTTCCTCTTAAAACAAGTAACATTAACCAATGCATTGGAGAGCTATATTGGGCTTACCCAACATATAAGGTATATCATCCTCACCCACCATATAAGTTTTATCAGGATCACTGATCATAATATATTATGATCAATTACCATATCATGAATAAAACATTTTTAAACTTTCACATTTTCATCATAAATCACTTGAGAACACATTTTAACATATATGAAAAAGAATTTTCAGATATCAAAATATACTTCCTCTAAAAACCATTTTTTGAAAAAAAAGAATTACCCAGAATAAGGGAAGAAATTTTTTTCTTTGAATAAAAAATGGAATCATGTAAATAAAGATAAACTATTTTTTTAGTGGTGTGAAAATATTTTGATTCTATATACTTTAAAAAAGAATATTTCTTTTTGTCTTTTGTAATGAAAGTCAAAACATTCTGTATAAAATATGTAAAAATATTAGTTTTAAAAAACATTTTAAATAAATTAAAAGGATACATAAAAAAAAATTATAATTAATTTATTTCAATTTAAATACATACATTAAATTGTTTTAAGAATATTAATGTGTAGGAAGAATATTTAGAAAATAAAACATTTAAAATGAGGTTTTGAGATAAAGTATACCTTACCGCGAGTCTGAATTATCTTGTATGTTATTTATACTCCTGAATAATAAACATACATTAATTATTTAATTTACTATGAATATTTTTCATTTTTATTATTCCTTTTAATTCACTTATTACCATGTTATACTTTATTAATTAATCGATTAAGTTTACATTAGACATTTTGGGTACGTTCGCCTTATGCATCCAAAATAGATTCAGTGGGTTGAATATAGTTAAATGTATCATGATTATACCATTTAAAAAATATTAATAATGATATAATTATTATTTTTATACATTAATTATACTTTTATAACCAAACATATAAGGTGGTTATGAAAAATTAATTATGTTACATCAAGGAGACAGTAGTATGTATGTACACATGAGTAACGTTTCCATTTTTCAATGAACATTTGAGAAATAAGGTAAGTATTATTTTAACTTTAAATAATTATAATTATATCATAAATAACATATTACTTCTTTCAAATCACACATATATATCATCCATGTGAGGTGGTGATGAAAAATAAAATACATTGTCTCGCGTAGCGGTAGTCTGCACATATGCATAAGCGATGTTTTAACTTTTCATTGGATCGTAAAGAAAGAAGTATGATATTTTATTTAATATTTAATAATTAAATTTATATCATATATATAATTTCATTTCATTTCAATCCATCATTATTACCATCCATAATGGGTGGTGATGGTACAATAATTGCATCGCTTCGTGAGGTGGTAGTTCGTCGTACACGCGAATGATGTTTTCATTTTCCATTAGATGGTTAAGGAAGATGAAAAAGGGTTATACCATGGACATAATAAAATTTAATTATATTTTATATACTTATGTTTCTATATCTAAATTTCTTTTACAGTTTTGACATATGCATAGGAAGAAATAAAACAAAGGAGTTTGGTTGAGACTTATACTTTTTCTTCAGACAACCACTCTTGGTTTGCAACTTCATCCTTTTAAGGTGGAAATTTTTTCAATAAAAATACTCTAAGATGTGGGGATAAAGTAGAGTAATAGATATGTGTAGTTATTGGTTGATATAATAGTATCTTTAAGTGTGTAAAGGTGAGGATAGGGGTGTCCATTTATAAGTGAGGGAGAGGACACACATGGAATTTTTCAAATGATTTAAATATTATTAAGTACTTTTCATGGAAAAGTGTCCCATATACAAATAAATTTAGATAATAATTTTATAAGGGTAAAAATAAATTCATACAATAAGAATTAAGAATAAATTTGGTGACCTTATCACATAGTTTTAACCTAGTTTAAACCGATTTACCTTTTTACTGTAGTGACACAATTTTTAACGAAGTTATTTTCCATAATGACCAAAAATGAAATTGACCTCATTAATAAATTTGGAACTATTGATTAAAAAAATTGAATACATTTTTCAAGAATAAATCTCTTTAAATATAAGAAGTTTATTTAATATAAAAAATTAAAATGTAATGAAAAATAGTTTTCTGGAAAATGGTTTTCAAAGTATAAAAGTGATTTTATACCAGGATCAAGTATAATATTGATCCAAAAGTAATAAATTGAATTAATCTAAAAAAATAAACTAATTAAATTTAAACCCAATCCAAATAAAAATTATTCTTTGAAAATAATATAAAATAAAATACACTTATCTTTAAAAATTGTAATATTCTACTATTCACCCAAAAATAAACTTTATCCAAAAATTACAAAAAAATCAACCTAAACTAATTTCAACATAATTAATTAAAAAATAATATATTTTATATAAAATTAAATTTATAAAATTTATAAATTAATCTTTTAAAATAAACCATAAAATACATGAAAGCCCAATTTAGCTAGAATATAGTTATTTCCTTTAGATTGAAAAAATAACTGATATTATTATAATAAATGTGACTCTATAAAATATAATTCATGAATATTAATAAGGCATGAGAATTACTTATTATTAATATTACTTGGGTTTTTATATTATACCCTCTTTTTTAAATTGTATCCTTTAAATTTTATTCATTACTAAAATAAGTGGGGATATTTTTCCTTCATAACATTTTCTAGTTACCGTGTTTATTAATTAATAATATGGTTTTTCCTCAAATTATTAACCTAATTAATCACTTTATTCCACAATAACTTACCTATATAGTCAATAAATTTAATTTGTTATTCCTTATACTAAAGGTTCTCTTTCAACTATACTATTTCAGGGTTCAAGTAATGAGATTAATTTGGAACATATTTCCTCAACAATGAAACATGAAACAAATTATATACTGAAGATAAGATCATAGGCAAGGCCACTTAGTAAGTAATTGATCCAAATTTATCCTATATTTCATATGGTCCAATAAACTATGGACTTAACCTTCACTTTTTACTAAAATTCGTGACACTATTCCAATGAGATACTTTAAGAAAAATAGGATCTCCCACCTCAAATGAAATATATTTACTTTGGTTATCTACATAAATTTTCTACTTGGTCTGAGTTTCTCTCATGTGATGCTAAATCATCTTCCCCATCTTAACCATCTCTTCGATTAACTCTGGTCCCAACTTCTTCCTTTCACCAATATTGTCCCAAAAATTGGGAGTTCGACACTGCTTTCTATAAAATTACTCAAAAGGTGCCATATGTATACTATGATGAAAACTATTATTATAAGAAAATTTAACTAAACACAGATATTGATCCCAAATTCCTTGGTAGTCCAATGAATATTCTCAAATAATATCTTTCAAAGTCTGAATCATCCACTCTGAATGTCCATCAGATTGTGGATGAAAATCCATACTTAAATTTAATTTAGTATCCATAAACTTCTAAAGTCTTTTCTATAAATTTGAGGTAAATGTGGGATTAAATTCAGATATAATAGAAAGGGGGACTCAATGAAATCTAACTATCTCTTTAACATAAATTATAGAAATCTTATCCAAATACATACTATCTAGAATAGGAATAAAATGTATAAATTTATTCAATCAATCCAAAATAGCCCAAATCACATTATTACCTAGAGATGTATTTGGTAATTAAACCATGAAATATATGAATATATTCTCTCATTTCCACTCTAATGCTGGAAAAGGTAGAAGTATCACCTTTAATTATTTTTGTTTTGATTTAACTTATTGAAAATGCAAACATTTCATGGTAAATTCAATAATAATTCTTTTCATTCCATACCACCAAAAATGTTCTTGAAGATATATATACATCTTACTACTACTGAGAAGAATAAAAAATAGAGAGTTGTGAGATTCACTCAACAATTCCTTTTTCAACTAGGAGATATCTAGCACCCATAATATTTTTCCAAATCTTAAAAAAAATTTCTTATCAATGTTAAAATCATGAAACTTACCCTTCCTAACCAATTTTACTTTTTTATAAAAAACATGGTCTTCCTTCTAATCTTTCTTAATCTCATATATTAATGATGACAACATTGGAAATAAACAAATAGAGGTAGTTCCTACATACATAATTTCTAGTCCAACATTAGTAAAATAACAAACCAAAGGATCGTGTTCTAAAAATAGAATAGTTGATGATGCAATATCTTTCCAACTCAAAGTATATAATACTCTATTTTATTTTCCTGAAAGGTAGTGAACCATGAAATTATAATCCTTTATAATTTAAATCAATATTCTTGGCTTCGTGTTCAACTCATTTTGAGTGAATATATACATAAAGGTTTTATGATTATTATATATTTCACATTTTACACCATATAAATTATGTATCCATATTTTTAAATTAAAAACCATGGTATCTAGTTAAAGATCATATGTTGGATAACTTAGATCAGGTGCTTTCAATTATTTTGAAGAATAAGAAATTACGAGATCATTTTGCATCAAAAAACAACCAGGTGCCTTTAAATAAGCATTGTTTTATATAAAAAACTCACCATTTCTGGATAGAAGGTCCAAAATTGGAGAATTCACCAATATTATTTTCAATTCATAGAATAACGCATCACACTCTTTCATCCAGATGAATTTTACTTATTTTTAAGTTAAAATATTTAGTTTTATGGATAATCAAGAAAATTTTTCAACAAAGTGCATGTAGTGTCCTTATAATCCAAGAAAACTATGAATCTATATTAAATGTGTAGTTTTTTTCCATTATTTAACCACTTTAGTTTTAATAGGGTCAACAGTGATGTTATCTTTAGAAATAATGTTCACAAGGAATGAAATCTATTGAAACCAAAATTCACATTTATTAAATTTCCCATATAACTTATTTTATTTCAATTTTTATAAAATAATCCTTAGGTTTCTTCCATAATCCTCATGAATTTTAGAATATACCAAAATATCATCAATAAAAACAACCACAAACTTATCCAAATAGTCATAGAAAACTCTAATTATAGTATCCATGAATATTGTAGTGATTAGATAACCCAAAGGGAATAACTACAAAATCATAATGTCCATATCTAGTATGAAATATCATCTTTAGAATATCTTCCTCATTAACCTTCAATGGATGTTACCCTATCCTGAGATCAATATTCAAAAAATTTCACGCTCCTTGGAGCTAGTCAAAAAAATCATCTATATGAGGAAAAGGATACTTGTCATTAACATTGATGTTACTCAAAGCTCTATAATCAATAAAAAACCACATTGGACCATCATTAATTTAAAAAAATATATAATCACCCCATGGTGAAGTGACAAGATGAATTAAACCTTTATCGATAAAATCTTGCAACTACTTTTTCAATTCCAAATGTTCTACCTAAGAAATTCGATATGGATGTTTATAAATTGTCCTAGCATCAATAACTAAGTAAATATTAAATTCAACCTCTTGATTGGGAATAATAATAGGTAAATCATGAGGAAATACATCCATATATTCATTTATAATTGGCACATCTCTAATATGAACATTTTCTTTCTTTTTAATAACATGATTTATGTAAATTTCACTGTAACCTTTTATCAGTTTCTCAACTTATTGAAAAGTTATCAAAGGTATGAATTCATTTTTATACACTAACTAGAATTCATTTTGAAAAACAAAATCTGTATCTCTTCAATATCTCTTAGCATGATAAATTTAAAGCCAATCTATACCTAGAATAACATCAAATTCTACAAGATTTAAGACAACAAGATTTTCAAGAAAAAAATTTCCATGAATGTTAATGGTAATATTTTTATAGATTCTTGTCACATTAATTCTATCACAATATATTTTTATAAAAATTTATGAACCCATTTATTAAGGTGAAATTTATAATTTGATAGATAATTTCTTAGAAATAAAATAATTTGTATAACCCAAACAAAACAATTCATTTTCATAATCTGAATATATAAGTAATGTAACTGAAATAAAATCATTCAATGGCCTAGAATTCATTGATGTATTCATAAAATATTTTTATGCACTCTTCTATTTTCTATCCTATTGATTTATACCTTGGTTGACTAACTTTAGATATACATTAGCATAATGTGCCAATTCATTACAACTAAAACATCTCACCACTGGCTGGCTATCTGTCTTCCCATTCATGGTTAGTCATGACTCTTTTACTTATAGTTCCAATCCATATAACCAAACTTAACACACTAGTAACATTTCCCAGATCTGGTTAAACATTACATAAAATGTCTCTTTCCACACTTGGAACAATTGGGGGGATTACCATTGGATTTATTTACTGATTGGATTTACATTGTTTGTAACATTGATCACTTCTTCCCTTTTATTTCATGTGATAGATAATGATAAAAAAATCTATTTTTACTTCCTCATAATAATGAAAATTTTTATCATAAATTTTAAATTCATGAGAATGAAAATCTCTTTAATATCTTAGATTCAATACTAAGTAAAATTGATTAATTTTACTATCAAGATCCCAAATATAATTTGGTGCAAACCTAGACAATTGGGTAAAATTTACTTCATATGTGGCAACTAACTCATACTCCTTTTACTTTAATCCCAAGAATTATTTCTTTATCATGATTCAAGTTTCCTTAGGGAAATATTTCCCTAGGAAATGATTATTAAATTCAATCCATTCCCTTTCCTAGATCTATTCTATTTCCTTGGTATTCTTATCCATTGTCCATCGTTGATCAACTTTTCTTGCAAAATGATAAATGGTAATATTTTAATTTTAATGTTATGAACATCCCATGGATTTGAATATCTTTTCCAGAACATTGATCCATCCTTCAACTATCACTAGATATAAGGTTTCACCTAAATATAGAGGGTATTGTTTTATAAAATTCCCTATAATGAACATATTCCTCTATGGTAAATATATTTTCTCTCTAACATGGATTCCTATACCATTTATATCCTTCAAAAACTAATCCATCACAGTAAAAAAATGTTCAATTATAATTTCAACCATTTGGGATATTAATTTGGAAGGATATTGTCCTCTTGATACCTTCCTAAATCAGATTCCCTATTTACCTTATGAAAATCCATTTTTAATAGATATATATTAGATAAAGAAACATGGTAACCTTTAAATGATATATCATGTCAACAAAACCATAAATTATAATCTTTTAAGGGGTTTATTTTATTATCTAACCTCTAAAATTATTTAAACCATGCCTTGATTCCAACTATAAGGACACTTATCTTAATCAACCCCTAATTACATGATTTATAATAAGGGTTTCACTTTCTTACATTCTCATGATCTTTTAGGTTTATAATTTTAGATAATTAAATCATCATAAATATATAAAAAACTCATATATTACATGTGGATACTTCTACTCAGTTTGTATTTTTACCACAATATAAAACTTTTAAAATGAAACATGTTTTCTTTTCATAAAAAATCTTCATGACTTTCAACTTGATTTGTTATTTGTTCCTACTCATCCTTAAATCCTGTAAAATACATTTGAAAACATGGCATGAGGAAAAAATCTCAATTAGGGATATAAATTAAATAAAACTATTAGTCCAGCGAAAAACATAAAAACCCATGAAATTTTTACTTTTTTCACTATATTCATTAAATGTATAAAATAAATTATATCCATGTGGAAAAAATATATCTAAAATAAAAAATTTAGATACCCAAATCAATAAATAGAAAACCCTTTCAGGAATCATAGATAATCATACTCATAACTTGTGTTCACTCATATCATAAATAACTAGAGACCAATTAAATCCATAAGAGAAACCTCCCCAGTTAACTCAATCCTTATTACCTTAAAAGACAAGGAACATTACCCAATGCATCGGAGAGATATATCAGGCTCACCCACTATATAAAATGTATCAGGATCACCATTCATATAATTTTTATCACGTTCACTCATCATCATCTATAATTATCAAGTACCATATCATGAATAAAATTGTGACATAACAGACTCAGATGCCACTCAAAGGTACCCCGAGCCTGGTGGGAAACATGGACTCAAGTGAATCTCCCCAAACTCTATAGGATGTCTACTAGTAGGGAGGTCCTCGGGTGTGTATGTGGGGAGACTATTCCCTCATTACCAAAGTGTATCACAGAGGATAAGTAATAAAAAAATAAGGTATATAGTGTAAGAATTATAAATAATTAGATGGAATAGCAGAAGAAGACTTATATAAATATACAAAAGTTGGTGATGTCATATTTCATGTATCTAGAAAGATAAAAAACACGGATACACAATAGTAGGAAATAGAAGCTATAAAAAAGTAGCAAAAGGGGAATCCAAAAACTATCCCCCAACATCCTGAGCTCTAGCTCAGTCATCTGCTACCAACTCCATCCTAAGAAATCAATTGTTTGAATCCAGATTCTTCCCTTTGTCATCACCTTCATACGTGTAGTCTACCTAGGTTTCAATGGCATCTCATATAGGGTCCGAGATAAACTACAATAATCCACCACCAACAGCATCTATAACATCTAATCTGTGTATTATAAACTAAAACAGTGTTCAAACATGCATATATAAAAGTAAAGCAGTATAGTAACATGAAGACCCAAGTACCTGCTTCATCCCTCGACAAAAATTTAACTTGAGTCTAACCACTCCTATAATGATTTCAAGGTACATATACAAGTAGGCACCTAAAATTTTATTCTTTTATTTAATTAAGCCATGTAATGGTCATACCATTTAAAGAGTTCATTTGGTCCAAGCCTTGCCTTTCATTAGTGTGATAAGGATAAGGGGGAATGCAACCATTTCATTTCATATAAGTCATAATAATTTCATTAGGTTCATTCAAATACCTTCCATCACAAGTGGCAAGGGTTCCCACATACATGAAACCAACATTTCACTTACATTTAATAAATCCAGGTCATATACTTAGTATACTTTCCAATTACATTTAAGGATGGTTAATCAATTTGAATAACTTTCCTTAGGTGGTTCAAGTGGAAATAAAAATGGTCCAATCCATTCATCAATTCACATTTCAATAGTCATTTAATGAGGGAGGCTTACCATTAGCAGGTTCAAGCTAAGGTACACCCGAACAGTGGTGTAGACACACACATCAAACACTAAAATCCCAATATGGAAAATCACCCAACATGGGGTGGTCGGCATTGTGGATTTAACCACCAATGATGATTAACATATATGGAATGGGTCTTCGAACACTATTCTAATGACTAAAATCAAGGCATATTAATTAAATATATGATTCCCAATGAAATCAACACACACACATGGAAATTTATAAAATGAAGAATCTTGAGGAATGATTTATAGACCACCTACCTCGTACTCATAGATAGGAAGAATAATGAAAAAATATTAAAAATTAATTAAAAACGTACCAGTGTGGATCCAGCAAGGCAGATGGAGCTTTGATCAGACTCCGGACAGATACTCATGATCAAATCCTAAATTAGGCTTAAAATGGGCCTCAAAAGAGGATAAATGAGAGGGGTTTTCCACTATAGATAAATAATATGATATGGGTGAGTTTAAAAATATAATTTAAGGTAAAAATGTAAAATCACCCAAAAATATCCTCTGCATGGTTTGGTCGTACCATTTTCCAAATTTCATTCCAACTGTGCATGATCTACTCTAGGAAGGGGGTACTTTCATGGTTAGGCCATGTGATTTGGGGAACCGTGCACCAACTATGTAAATCACCTTTGTAATTTGTCTGCAATTTTTTCCATAGTCATGTAGCCCAAATCGCATGGTTAGGGAAAACTATGTGCCCCATATCACCCCACTATCTAGCCTCACACGGTTAAAACTAACTATATGTCTTTCCTCGCATAGTTTCCTCTAGCCATGTGATGGGTCATTTTCTCCACAAAAAAGCAGGTTTTCTAGCTCCAAACAAGCCTCAGACAACCCTGAGACCTTTGAAAACTCACTAGGAATCCACATTAGGTCTATAAAATAGAATTACACTAAAATTTAAAGGATCCATACCTGAGTGAAAAGTAGGGTTCTTATAGTCTCCCCCCCTTAAAGGAACTCATCCCTAAGTTCACCTTCCAATGGTAGTGAAACACTATCTGAGAATAACTCTGGCCACTGGGCACGTACATCAACCTCCTGCTCCCAAGTCTCATCTTGTTCACAGATGTGATACTATATCACTCCTACTATAAGGACAGACCTGCCTCAAAGATCCTTCATTCTCCAGTAAATGATGTGTATAGGATACTCCTCAATGGTGGTATCTACATCTAACTCAACTTCCTCAGGTTCAAAAGTATGAGATAGGTTTCCATGATACCGACAAAGATGTGAAACATGGAAGACATTGTTCATGGTATAGTACCTATGAGCTAGTAACAATCAATAGTATATCAACCAGACTCTCTCCAAAATATCAAATAGCCTGAAAAAGCATGGTGATAGCTTCCCTTTCCTTTGTATACATTTATTCCCTATCCTGGGTGATACCTGCAGGAAAACATGATCCCCAACCTCGAACTCTAAAGGTCATCTACAGTGATCGGAATAATATTTCTGTCTAGATTGAGTACTAGACATACAATTATTGATCATCTGAACCTAATTCAAATTCTCATGCATGATACGAGGACCTAGTAGGGACGCCTCTCCTTCCTCTAGCTAGCATATGGGTGAATGGCATGGCCTACCGTACAAGACCTCAGAAGGATCCATCTGAATTGTCGCCTGAAAGATATTATTGTAGGAAAAATTAAAGATAGGTATATGATTCTCCTAATAACCATAGATATCAAGGAAGCATTCCTAGAGCATTTCATCTATAACCTGTATCATCTGTTCTGACTGACTATCGGTCTGAGGGCATAAAGTTGTGCTCAGAAGCACTTGTGTACCCATAGCATTTTGCAACCCTTACAAAAACTATGACGTGAAGTGAGAATACCAATCTAAAATGATATTATGAGGGACCTAATTTAGTCATATGATCTCACATACATATAGTCTTCCCATATCATCAACTGAGAACATCTCCCATATAGGAAGGAAGTGGGCTACATTCATTATTCGATCAGTCACTACCCATACAACATCACTACCTCTAGGTGACTTTGGAAATATGATCACAAAATCTATAGAAACATATTCCCATTTCCATTCTAGAACTGTAAGAAACTATAACAATCCAGCAGGTCTTTGGTGCTCTGCTTTCAACTATTGACAGGTGGAACACCTTGTGATAAAGCCTACTATCTGACATTTCTTCTCAAACCACCAATACTGGAATCTCATATCTTGATACATCTTAGATATTCTTGGATGAACTTCACACAGAGAAATGTGGGACTCATGCATCAGTTACTCTCTAATATTTGTAGAAACTCATACATTTCCATGTATATGTAGGATTTCATCTTTTTTCACAGACCAATCTATTGGAAAGTCAAATCCTAAAATACTCTCACGGAGAACCAAGCCCTTGGGATCTGAAAATTGCCTTCTCTTCACCTTTTCAAGGAGGTAAGAGGTAACTATAAAGGTTGTGATATAAGATTGATCTTAACTATCATGATACTCTAGATACATCTTAAAAAATAGGGCCATTAATTTCCATTCATCACTGGCTTCCCATACGGCAAGTGCCTGAGTTTTCTGACTCAACACATTCACTACTACATTACCTTTTACAGACATATAAGCAATCTCAAAATCAAAGGACTGAAGATATTTGACTCATATCCAATGTTTGAGGTTCAAGTTACACTATGTAAAGATATATTTGATGTTCTTGTGGTCTATGTACACCATAAAGTTCCCACTCAACAGATAATGTCTCCATCAACATAAGGCATGGACAATTGCTACTAGATCAAGGTCTTATATTAGATAATTTATCTCTAGATGCCACAACTACCAAGATCTGTACACAACGACTCTTTCCTTCTACATTATTACTACTCCCAGGCTAATTCCTGATATATCACAAAACACTATATAACCTCTACCAGCCTCTGGAAGAATCAGAATAGGTGGTGAGAAAATCCTCCCTTTCGGCTCCTAAAAGGCTTTCTCACACTCTTCTAACCATAGGAACTTTACACCCTTCTTTTTAAGACTAGTAAGAGGTGAAGAAATACATGAGAAATACTGTATAAACTTCCTATAATTTCTAGCCAGCCCCAGGAAACTCCATATAGCAAACTCATTCTTGGGATTCTCTAAGGATACCACATCACTCACCTTATTTGTGTCAATAGATACTCCTAATTCTGAGATAATATGACCCAAGAAGGGAACTTTTTTTATCAATAAGTAGAACTTGGCGATCTTGGAAAAAAACTCATGCTCTCTTAGTGTACTCATAATGATCTCAAGGTTCTTATCATGGTCACTATGAGTATAAGAATACACCAAGATGTCATCCATAAATACTATGAAAAAGTAATCCAGATAGGGATGGAACACCCTATTCATTAAATCCATGAAAATGGAGGGCACGTTCATAAGACTGAATAGCATACCGAGGTAATCATATAGACCATAACTAATATATAAATTTTTATGAGGTATGTCTAATGACTTGACTCACACCTAATGTTATCCCAATCTTAGGTAGATTATATAAAATACCCTATCTCCTTGGATAAGTTAAAAAAGATCATCTATATGGGGAAATGGATAGCGGTTCTTGATCATAATCTTGTTTAACTGTCTTTAATCCACACATAGATGAAGGGTCCCATCCACCTTCTTGGTGAAAAGCATGAGCGAACCCCAAGAGGAAGTATTAGGTCATATAAAACATTTGGCCTCTAGATCCTCTAACAACTTCTTAAGCTTCTGGAGCTCGATAGTTTCCATCTTGTATGAAGGAATAGACACTAGAGATACTCCTAAAATGAGCTCAATCGTAAAATATACCTCTCTATTCAGAGGTGAGCTATAAAAATCATTAGGAAAAACATCCCTGAAATTATCTACTACTAGAGGGAATTCGTACCGATGTAAACTCTGATCCTCCAAGAAGATATTGGAAATTTGGTTAGTCACTCCACCTAGCCCATTATTCTCTGGTCCATCTCTACTATCCTAAATATCCTACTCTCCCTTGCGTAGAAAACATCCACCCTCTAGTGATGAAAATGATACCCTGTAATGATATAAATATACAAAGTCATGATACAAAACCAACCAAACCATCTCAAGAATGATATTGAAGCCTATTATATCAATAACAAAGAGGTACCACAAGAAAGGTTAACTGACTAACTCAAGGGGATAGTCCCTAAATTGGAATATTCCCTCTGACCATACTTGCAATGGTGTATTTAGGGTCATTACACCACAGTAATATTGTATTTCAAGTTCGAGACTTTCCACGATAGATAAGGAGATTAAGGAGTGTTAATAACCTGTATTTTACAAATAAGATACTATAGTGGATGATACTATAATAGTACCTTGTACTATAGATGGTCCTAAAGCCTGATTCTTAGGTATTTGTTGTAATTCATGAAACTAACCTAATCCATGGACTTGTTCAACAGTTGAACTACCATGATCAAGACCTCTCTTCTGGCACTGTTGGAAATACAAATTTTGGATACCATGGTCATAACCTCCTCGTCGTCCATTCCTATTAGTGATACTCCAACTCCCCACCTGACACAGTATAAAATAACCTACCCCTAAAAGTGTAGATGGTGAAAATACTATTCCACTAGGAAAGGTAATACAGAATCTCTAAAGGTTCCCCATAAGGTCATAAGCTCGGCACTCCAGAGGGTCTCTATCACATTGAGGCTTCAGATACCACTTTAATCCACACTGATGAAACACCATAGTGCTACCAGTATGAGTACTATGTCCGCCACTTCCCTGATGATAAACCTTGATGGAATGTTTCCTGCTACCGGAAGAACTACTGGACTACCTCGGAACTGGTCCTATATGCCTGGTATTATCAACATCCCTTAGGTTTTTCTTAGTGATAATAGCATGTTTGACTATTACAAAAAAGGATGGTAGGTGAAAGACATTCACCTAAGAATGAATGGCATAAATGATCCCATCCTCAAATCATCTAGCACACAAAAGCTCATCATCGGCTAAAAGTGGTGCAAAGCACTGAAACCTGATGAAACGTGTTGAATATTCCATGACTAACATTGAACCCTACTTAAGATGCATGAAATATCTAGATCTGTCATCTTTCAATGTATGAGGAAAGAACTAAACATATAAATATGTATATAATTCAGCCCATACCATTCCCTGATGGCAACCGGTCTAGGTAATCACATCCCACCAGTGTTTGGCTGAATCACGCGTCATGTACATAGAAATATTGATCCTATGCTCTAGTGGAATCTCTATATGATAAAAGATAGAAAGGGTGGACTCTATCCAAGACTCAGTAGCCTATGGACCTCCATCCCCTGAGAATGTAGGAGGATGTTTCTACTAGAACTCATAAGACAGATCAGCCATTGTAGGTGCAGGTTGTAGAGCACCTTTCATAGGCTGCATCAGACATAGGAAACTATCACAGACCTAAGAATTAGTGCCCAAATCAGGTAAAAGAGGTGATGCCTCAAGTGGAATGCCTGGAAGTATGACTGGAGGCTTAGGTCCCACCATGTCTGTAGTATGGTCTTCACCACCATTCTGGCGCACGACATGAGGACGTCGTGGCGGCATTAGTCTACAAATTCCAAGCACATGCCTCAAAACAAGCTTCAAGAAGGTAGATAGCAACACTAGAGAAATATAAACAAAAAGAAAAGGGCTCAATCCCCATGGTATACAACCCTAACTACCAACTTATAAGGCCAGGTATTAGTAAGTTATCTAGTTTAATTTATAGTGGTTCAAGTAGATGAAGGGTCAACAATACCGTTCCTTGTCATTTATTAGGACATTATTTCATTTTACAAGTAATGATTCCCTTATCAATTTCATTTTCCTAATTCCATATATCAAGGTTTATTTAAAATGATTTTTTCATGCCATTGAATCAGGTCTTTTACTCTTTATCACTAAGATCAGCACCCATTTAAATTGTATTCTAATGGATCGACTTGGTAAATTACTCATTCCAACCCCCAAGGTCTCATAAACCTCATGAATTGAAACTAGAAATCACTCAATAATAGCCAAAAATTAGAACAATAATATATATATAATAAGGCTCACTCAATAATCACGGGCATATAAAGTAATGCAAGTAGTTAAATGCACCTATATGGAATGAAAATATACATGACATGTGAATTCTATGTGTCTATGATGATGCATGTAACAAATCTCATTACCCTCATATCATCAAGCAAAGGATTAATAAGAATCTCAATCAGAATAATAAAAAAACATGTGTGCCACTCAATGGTGAAATGATATCAATTGTAATAAGAAAAATCAAAACAACCATTACAATTCAGGCAACTTGGTTTTTATCCCGAACATGGGTTCACGATGCCCAAGAATGTCTTATGACTAGGTTACAAGAATTCTTAATCTCCAATCCATTGTATCCAAATAGTAAATCAAGAAATAAACTACTCTAATACCACTTTGTGACATCCTGGTCCTAGATGCCACATAGAGGTTCCCCGATCTCACGGGGTCATATGGCCTCAAGCACTTCTCTTCAAACTCCAGGGGATACCAACTAGCAGTGAGGGCCTGGGGTGTGTCCATGGGGATACTATACCCTAATTACTATAGTGTAGCATAATGTATAAGTAATAAATTAGAAGTTAAATAGAGGAATCATTATAAATAATCAGATGGCATAGCAGAAGCTGACTCATATAAATATACAAAATCTGATGATGTCATATTCCATGTATATACAAAGCTAGAAAACATGGATACATAGTAGTAGGAAATACAATATATGAAAAAGTAGAAAAACTAGAATCCAAAAACAATCCCCCAGTATCCCAAGCTCTGACTCAGTCATCTTCTACCAGCTCCATCCTAAACAATCAAGCAATCAAGTTTTTGAAGCCAAACGCTTCCCTTTGCCAGCACCTATATACATGTAGTCTTTCTGGATGCCAATGGAGGCCTAGATAGGGTGTGAGATAAATCTCAGTAGGCCACCACCAATGGATTCTATAACAATAAATCCATGTATTATAAACCAAAATAGTGTTCAAGAATGCATATATAAAAGTATAGTAGTATAATAATGTAAATACCCAAGTACCTAATTCATCCCTCAGCTAGTATGTGAACATGTAACTGGTTCATTAATTAATTAAGTTCTAGTTTATATATATATAAGTCACTTGAGGAATAGACATCACTGACACTATACTAGTGATGGATCCAAGATATAACAAGGCATCCTAATATTATTTATAATGAAAATGTTCCAAGGTGATAACCAAGGAAACCTAGACTTCAAGGATCACCAACTCAGTCATAACTATAGCCTAGATATAGGGGTAAGAGTGTAATCCAAAGAGAATCATCCAAGTATTTACACAATAGTGAATCTAACTGAGTCCAAGGAATAAATCCATGGTAAAATGGGATAAGCGATGGTTAGACCCAAGTATATAACCAAGGAACCTCATGTCCATAGAATCCATGATGGATCCAAGGAGTGTATCCAAAGAATTATATAACAGTAAATGAGGGATCTTATGGTGTCATACCAGGAATCCACTGATATAAAAATATCAGCTTCTAAGGTGGCTCTCACCCTAAATCAGAATGGCATCCATGAGAACTCAAGGCATTCCCTTAGGAATCCAAAACCTAAATTGTGTTTGACCAAACCTATAATGATGTAAAGGTCCATATACAATTAGGAACCTTATAGTTGATTCTTTTATTTAATTAATCCATGTAATGGTCATACTATTTAAAGTGTTCATTTGGTTCAAGACTTTCATTTTATTAGTATGAAAATGATAAAGGGGAATGAAACCATTTCATTTCATATAATTCAAAATCATTTCATTAGGTTCATTCTTTTACCTTCCATCAAAAGTGGCAGGGGGTACTACGGGCATGCAACCAACATTTCATTTACATTTAATAAGTCTAATTCATATACTTTTTTTTAAAAGGTTGGGGCCGAAGCCTCAATTTATTATTTAAAGAAAAGACATCTTTAGACTGGGTAGAGGGAGACCCATTACATATCCCAAAGGCCCAAGGCCAAGTGGCTTGAATACAAGGCATGAAATCCCATTAAATGGCCCAAAGGACCCCTCGGGGAACAGTTCTGCTACAGTACCCACGCCGCAATAATACCTACTATAGTACAGCCGCTGCTACAGTACCTGCTACTGTCTCTCCATTGCTACAGTGTCACCGCTGCTATAGTACTGCTACAGTGCCCTGCTACAAAACTGCTACAGTACCGAAAATTCATCCCTACCCAGATTTGATCCTGGGTCTTTTGGATGCCAAGAAAGAGCATGTACCACTAGGCTACTGGCTCGTTGGATCCAATTCATTTACTTAATATACTTTCCAATTACATTTAATGTTGGATAATAAATTATAATCACTTACCTTAGGTGGTTTAAGTGGAAATAAAAATGGTCTAATCCATTCATCAATTCATATTTGAGTAGTTATTTAATTAGGGAGTCTTACCATTAGCAGTTTCAATCCAAGGCACACCCAAACAGTGGAACAAACACACACATCCAGAACTAAAATCCCAATATGGAAAATCACTATACATGGTGTGGTCGGCATTGTGGATGGTGGAACAAACACACATGCCAACAGTGAACAATCTTTTGTAGGAAGGGGTCACCCACACAGTTAAGGAAACTTTGTGTCAACCATGTGAATCACCTCTACAATTTTTCTTCATTTTCTTGCAAGGTCGTGTGACCTAAATCGTATGGTTAGGGAAAACTATGCACCCCATATCACCCCATGGTCCATCCTCACATGGTTAAAACTAACCAGGAATCCTACCTCACATGGTTTCCTCTAACCATGAAATAGGCTATTTTCTTCCAAAAATCAAGGATCCAGGATCTAAACAAGCCTCGAACACCCTAAAGACCATTGCGAACTCACTAGGAATCCATATTAGGTCCATAAAAAAGAATTAGACCAAAATTTAAAGGATCCATACCTGATTGAAAAATAAATTTCTTACAAAAACATTTTTAAGCTTTCACCTTTTCATCATAAATCCCTTGATAACACATTTTAAAATATAGGTAAAATCATTTTCAGGTATCGAAATATCCTTCCTATAAAGACACTTTTTAAAAAACTGAAATACCAAAAACAAGGGAAGAAAGGTTTTTCTTTGAAAAAAACATGGAATATTATAAATAAATATAAATAATGGTTGTGGTGGTGGGTAAATCTATTGATTCCATATATGTTAAAATAGAACATTCCTTTTGTCTTTTGTAAATAAAGTCAAAATGTTTCGTATAAAATATATAAAAATTTCATTTTAAAAAAACATTAAAAGAAATTAAAAATAGAAATAAAATGTCATTTATAATTCATTTATATACATTTAAATACTTTCATAAAATATTTTTATGATTCTGGACATGTATTAAGAATATTTAGAAAATACAACATTTAAAATGAGGTTTTAAGGTAAATTATAACATACCTTGATTCTAACTTATCATGTACATTATTTATCTTCCTAAATAATAAAATTATTTTAATTAGTTACTTTATTATGATTATTTTTCATATTTATTATTACTTTTAGTTCACTTATTGCCATTCCATACTTTATTACTTAAATAATTAAGTATACATCAGATGTTTTGAGGACGTTCGACTTATGTGTCCAAAATGGAATTGGTAGGTTGAATATGGTAAAATCGATCATGATTATATCATTTATAGGATATTAATCATGATATAATTATCATTTTTATATAAAAAACATACTTTTATAACTGACCATATAAGGTGGTTTTCAAAAATGAATTATATTACATTCTGGAGATGGTAGTATGTATGTACACATGAGTAACATTTCCATTTTTCAATGAAAGGGAAAGAAGGTAGGTATTATTTTATCCTTCCAGAATTATTAATATATTATAAATAAAATATTATTTCATTAAACCCACTCAAATATTCCATCCATGTGATGTGGTTATGAAAAATAAAATACATCATATCTTGAGGCGGTAGTCTGTATGTATGCATGAGCGATGTTTTTATTTTCCATTGGATGGTAAAGAAAGAAGTATAATATTATATTTACTATTTAAAAATGATATTTTTATCATATATATCATTTTATTTAATTTTTATCCATAATTATTACCATTTATAAGAGTCATTTATGGAAAAAATTATATTGGTTCATGATTTGGTAGTCTGTCGTCCACATGAACAATGTTTTTATTTTCCATTAGATGGTTAATAAATATGAAAAAGGGTTATAAAATAGACATAATAACATTTAATTATATGTTATATACTGATTTTAGAATATATAAATAATTTTTATATGTTTAAATAAGGTAGATAAAGAAATAAAACAAAGGATCTTAGTTGAGACTTATACCTCTTCTTCGGATAAGCTCTCTTGGTTTGCAACTTAAAAATTATAAGGTGTGTGTTTTGATTAATAAAGAAACTCTAGGATGTGGGGAGGAATTCCAGGAAGAGATATGGGTAGGTATTGGCTGATATAAGAGGATCTTTAAGTGTGGAAAGGAGAGGATAGTGGGTGTCCTTTTATAAGTGATAGAGAAGACATGCTTGGAATTTTTCTAAAGATTTAAATATTATTAAATAATTTTCATATTAAAGTATCTTATAAAAAAATAAATTATAAGAATAAAGTTATTTTGGTTGAAATAAATTCATCTAATAATAATTAAGATGAAATTTTGCGGCCCTACCACTTATTTTTAACCTATGTTAACCTGCCTTTTTCCATGGTGACACATTTTTTACCAAAATTACTATTTATAATGACCAAAAATGAAATTTACCTCATTACTAAATTTGGAAATTATGATTATAAATATGGAATAAATTTTTAAATATTCAATCTCAATAAATTTAAGGAATTAATTTAATATAAAAATAGAAAATGCAATGAAAAATAGTTTTCTGAAAAATGCCTTTTGAGTATAAAATTGATTCTATACCAAGATCAAGTATAATATTGATCCAAAAGGTATAAATTGAATTAATTTTATAAAAAAAATAAAATAATAAAATTTTAAACCCAATATAAATAGAAATGATTCTTTTCAAATACTAGAAAAAAAAATATGGTTTTCTTTAAAAATTGATATTTCCCGTTATTCTCCCAAAATTAAAATTTTTCAAGAAATTTATAAACAAATCACAATAAACTAATTTCAAAATGATGAATTAAAAATTAATATACTTTATATCAAATTAAATTCCTAAAATTTATAAATTAATCATTTAAAAAACAATATAATACATGATAGTTAGAATATAACTATTTCCTTTTAATTGGAAAAAAATAATAATATTATTATAATGAATGTGACTCTATAAAATATAATTCATGAATATTAATAATATAAAAACCCATGATTCTCATATATAAATATTAAATCTTTTTATATGAATGGATATTACATTACAAAAATAAACCCCTAAAGACCATATGAGTTTAATGTCTTTGGAGACTAAATATTCTATCTTCTTATTTCATTAAATATCTTCAACGTATCCCACAATGATATTTCCATTAATTAATCTTTATAGACATGACATACTTAAAACCTTTCTTCATAACCAAGGGAAAGGAAACATAATAATGGTTGAGCTCAAATGTTCAGTAAGGTTAAACAATAGAAATGTCAACCTATTAGAAGCATGAGGGTATAATAACATGAGAATAACATTTGAGAACCATACCTTGTTTATCAAATATCATGATCTTAAGTCATGGCATAAATATTAGAAGTTAATAAGACATGGATCATAAGGAAATCAAATAACATTATTCATGAGAGCATAACATTGGCATAAGACATAGAATTTTGGCATAAACATAAGCATAGAAAATCATTTCCATAGTACTCGATGCTCACTTCCAAGGCAGTCATAGTTTAATGGGTTAACTCCCTAAACTATCATAATATTCAAGTTTCACTCCCAAGACCATAATAGTAGACAAATTCCCTTACTGAATTGTCTTCACACTCCGTTACACTATTATCTATCTCATTAGATATAATTCATTATCTAATGCATTGAAAGGAGATATATGTCCCACCCATAACATATTTAAAATCATATGTATTTGTGCCACAAGATTATAAAACATTCACCATATCATAATGCATGAAATGAAATGGGTTTCATAAACATTTCATTATATCACAACCTATGGAAAAGTGACAGGTTTCATAATCATTTCATCATTTCATCATAGCATAACCCATGAAAAGAAGCAGTATTCATAATCATTTCCTCATGGTATAACCCATTGAATAGAAATGGGATTCATAAAAATCATGTCATTGTAAACATAAACCATTAATAGAAAGAATAATAATGGCATCCTTTGATCATATACCCAGTAAGGCCTAGTTAAAAACAATGGATGTCATATTAGATGGATGATGATTTTAAAAGATAATTCAAAAAAAATTGAGGAAAATAACTTTTCTTTGAAAATCACTTTTTAAAAATTAAAATTCATAAAAAAAAATTAGAAATCCTTTTTTTAAATAAACATTAAAACATATTAAGTAATGTTTAAAAATAATTTAAAACTATTTTTTAGGAAAATATACTTTCCTCTTTGAAAAAAAATTCAAATTACTTTTATTTTAAAATAAACTTAAAAAATTATAAAGTAATCTTCAATGTAAATAATGGTTATGATGGCGGTTAATTTTGTTCATACCGTACACCTTAAAACAAAAAATACTTTTATATTTTTGATAAAAGACAAATGAGAATTGTTTGGAAAATTACATGACTATTCCTTTAAAAAAATTTAAAAATTAAAACATGGGTAAATATGTCTTTAAAACCCATTTGGAGGATTTTATAAACATTTTTGAAAACATTTTTAAAAACATGGTTTTGGAAGAAAAAGGGTTTTCGAGTGAAGAGAGAAATAAAGATGATTTTTCTTAAAAAGGTTATATTGAACTCTTGAGTACATAAAGAGAGTAAAATTAAGGTAAAACATTTATTCTTAGGAAATAAAGAGATTATAATGAAAAAAATAGTTTCTTTATTGATGTATCATAAAATTTTATCATTGGAAACATAATCATGAGCAATCCCGATAAATGATGAGATTCTAATATAAAACCCTTACCACTTTGGTAACTTTTCATCAACTTCCAAGGCACCTATAAAACCACATTTTCATGTTGGGAAACGCAGACCTTTGGACCAAAAGTATGATGTCTTGAAAAATTTGGCCCAAGTACCATCCAAGTTATCAATTCTAGATTCCTTGAATCTATCAAAAGATCTCCGGGAGGCGCTTATTTAGGCTTTGTCAAGTACTCAAGAATTCAAAACTGAAATTGCTGCGACTGAGGTCTACCGTATAGAGAATAATCCTGTAGAATTCCATATAGTGATATCTTTTATAGATGAAGATAAAGATGATGTTGTACATGGACATATCAGACCTTTGTATCTATCTTGAAAAGTCAATGACATAGACATCCAACGAGCTTCCATTGATAATAGCTCAGGAGTCAACCTCATTCTTATTCATACACTTCGTTGATTGGGCCTCACCAAATCTGATTTATCTCCTTCTACTTTGATGTTTCAAGGATATTATAATAATGAACAAGAACCTCTGGTCGAGATTACACTCAGAATTTAGTTTGGAGACCTTATGTCTAATTCAGATTTCATGGTTGTTTGTTAGGACACAGCCTTCAACATTTTTCTTGGAAGACCTTGGCTACATCAACATGTGTTCGTACCTTCATCATACCATCATTGTCTCAAATATTGTTTCAATGGTCAAATTGGTACATTGTATGGTGACAAGGCCCCATTAAAAATGTGTGAATCTCAATACATTGAGGCAGAATTTTATCACATGGAGGGAAAGGAAAAATCCACAACAAAGAAGGTCACCAAAATTAATGCACCAAATGGTTTGGAAAAGATTTCAGTAAACCCATTCATACATGTGAGTACAGATTATGTATTTTCTATTAGTCAAATTGACAGGATAGAACTAAATACAAACACTCTTATAGAAACTTCCAGAATTTCAATTACAGCAACCAAGCCAGACAGCATGGGAGAAATTTTTGATTCATCATGTAGTGATGAAAGCTTAAATGGAGATGTCTTCATTTCATCTGCTGAAATTCAGAAAATCTATACTTCATCAACCAGTCCAGAAGAAGTTATAGCAATACCAGAGGAAAATAATGATGTCTATTCTTAATCCATCATCTCCTCTCTATCAACCCAGGAAGACCCTTCATCATCAATAGGGTCAGAAATGGCAGCCTCTTCTTCAAGATGTTCAAATTTTAACTTCTCCCCTGACCATGGAAATTCTTCTTCATCATCTACTATGAAAGTAAAAATAGAAGAAGTAAAACATATTAAAGAAGAATAGAAAGATCTCAGGGATGCTCCTCCATCATTTGAAGATGGTATCTCTACCACTGTGGATGAACTCAAAGAAATAAATCTGGGTACAAAAGAAGATCCACGCCCCACTTTAATTAGTATAGACATGACTCATGAAGAGTAAGAAATGTATACTTCATTTCTAAAGAAAAATAAATATGTATTTTCTTGGAATTATACAGAAATTCTAGGTCTTGATCCCGATGTTTCCACCCATCATTTGGGTTTTCCAGACTAACATCGAGGATTCAAGCAAGCAACAAGAAGAACACACCCAACTTATGCCTCCAAAATTGAAGCTGAAGTTGATAAGCTTATCAAGTCTAACTTTGTCAGAGAAGTTCAATATCCCAAATTTCTGGCTAATATTGTCCCTGTGAAAAAGAAGAATGGACAAATTAGAGTTTTCATTGACTTCAGATATCTTAATCGGCATTGTCCCAAGGATGATTTTCCAGTTCCGATCACAGAACTCTTAATTGATGCAACAACTGGCTACGAAGATTTTTCCTTCATGTATGGTTACTTTGGGTACAATAAAATACGAATGGCCCCAAAAGATGAGAAGTTTACGGCCTTCATATCTCCTCAAGGTGTGTTTTGCAATCGAGTAATTCCCTTTGGCTTGAAGAATGCAGGTGTATGTATCAGCGTTCCATGCACCATATCTTCAAACCCTTTTTAGGGAAATTTGTTGAATATTATGTGGATGATTTGGTGGTTAAATCTAGAAAACGTTCTGATCATTTGGTCGATCTGGAAATCATATTCAACAAACTTCCACAACACAATTTGAATATGAACCCATTGAAATGTGATTTCGGGGTAACCTCAGGAAAATTTCTCAGCTTTGTTGTATACCATCGTGGTATCAAAGTTTATTCTGAGAAGAAAAAATCTATCCTTGACATGTCACCTCCTAGAAATTTGAAGTAATTAAGAGGAATTCAATGAAACTTTGCCTATATTCGGTGTTTTATTTCCAATTTGGCAGGAAAGTGTTTACCATTCACCAGATTAATGAAGAAGGGAGTCACCTACCAGTGGACTGAAGAATGTCAGGAATCATTCGATATCCTCAAGAAATATCTCTTGAGTCCACCGGTATTAATGCCACCTGTTGTAGGAAGACCAATTATTCTCTATGTGACAGCTTTAGAGCGATCATTGGGTGCCTTCCTTTCCCAAAATAATGATGTTGGGAATGAAAACAACCTTTACTATCTGAGTCAGACTATGCTTGAGGCAGAAACTCGATATTCAAGTATTGAAAAGTGTTGTCTAGTATTAATCTTTGCAGTTCAGAAATTGAGACACTACCTGCAATATCATGAGGTCCAATTGGTATCTCACAATAATCTGGTCAAATTTATCCTTAGTCGTCCAATGCTTATAGGACGTCTAGTAAGGTGGGCCGTTATTTTAAAGCAGTTTGATATCTAGTATGTTTCTCAAAAGGCAATAAAGGGCCAAGCTCTATCCAATTTCCTTGCTGAACACCCATCTGTAGAAGATACATCTTTAAATATTGAACTTCCTGATGTGAAAGTCTTCTCTATTCAAGATAATCCTAAAACATGGGAAATGTACTTTTATGGTGCCTCCAGAATTCCAACATGGAAGAAAATGGAAGATCCTAAATTCCAAAAAGTTGGGTTAGGAATCGTGCTTATTTCCCCAGAAAATGTAGTGCTTCCCTATTCCTTCTTATTGTTGGAAGGCGGTACAAACAATGAAGAAGAATATCAATCTCTCATCGCAGACTTGGAATTGGCGCTTCAAGAAAAGTTGAATCACTTGAAGGTAAAAGGTGATTCAGATTTCATAATCAAAAAAATAAATGGGGATCATGCCATTAGAAAGGAAGAGTTAATCCCTTTGTGTGATTAATTTAGAGAGTTAATGGTGGAATTTCCCTCAGAACCGATATTTTCTTATGTCCCGCGATCCCAAAATTCCCAAGATGATGCACTGGATAATGTAGCCACAACCCTGGCAGATCCAAATTGGGACGAAACAATCATCAGTATTTCTCACCATCATATAGTTTCACCATTTTTTCAAATCAAAACAGATAAAATCAATGAAATCAGTCCCATTTCTAAACCATATGGTCATACTATAGGATGGATGACACCTATCAAGGAATACCTTCAAAATGGAACACTCCCACCTGATAGATCTGGGAAAGAACAAGTCTGGAAATGTGTGGTCAATTTTACTCTTTATGATAGCCCAGATCACCAAAAAATTCTCTACAAGCGAGGTTTTTATGGAATTCTCTTCAGATGTATTGATGATGAAGAGATAATGGCTGTCATGATAGAAGTACATGCAGAAGTTTGTGGTGCCCACTAGTCAGGACATAGACTTTCTGGTCAAATTCGAAAGCTTGGATACTTCTGGACTTCAATGATATAAGATTATGTTGATTTCACTAAGAAGTGTCATTCTTTCCAAGTATGTGCCAACTTCATTCATCAAACCCCGGAGTTTCTTCATATGGCTAAATACTCCTGGCTGTTTGCTACATGGGGAATGGATGTAGTAGGACCTTATCCTCCAGCTACAGCTAAGCAGTTTAAGTATATTCTTACTGCTACTGACTTCTTTTCAAAATGGGAAGAGGAAATACCTCTCAAATAATTCAGTTCTAAAAGCATTGTTAGCTTTTTCAAGTCCAACATAATTACCAGATTTGGTGTTCCTCATACCATATTGACAGATAATGGCACCAACTTTTGTTAATCCGAGGTAAGAAAATTGTATCATGAATACAATATCAGATCCAACCATTCATCTAGGTATCATGCAGCGGCCAATGGTCAAGTAGAGGCTTTCAATAAGACTCATTCAAACATACTTCAAAAGATGGTGGATAAAGATAAGAAGTCATGTCCTGATAAACTTTTTCATGCTCTATGGGCTTATCGGAATACCACCCGCACTATTACATGATCAACTCCATATTCATTGGTACATGGAATGGAAGCAGTATTTCCTATTAAAGTCGAATTACCTTCGCTTAGAGTGGCCATTTTTGATCAATTATCTACAGATGAACAATCTCAAAAGCGATTGGATGAATTGGAGTGACTAGATGAAAAAATATTGTGCACACTTCACCATTTAGAAGTCTATCAGAATCGCATAGCACGAGATTTCAATAAAAAAGTTCGTCTTCGTTCATTCATTCAAGGAGAATTGGTATTGGTACTCAGAACCCCAATGATACCAGGAAATAAGCATCCAAATCTTGAGCCAAAGTGGGAAGGACCTTAATCAATACATAGGGTCTACTCCAATAGAGATTATTCTTTAATCTCAATTGATGGAGAACTCATTACAACTCCAACCAATTCAAGATTCTTGAAGAAGTATTTTGTGTAACACAAATACACCCATTGTCCTTGATGGAGGACATTAAACTGCATAGCCCCCTCTATTATCCAACATGACGTTAAATTGTGCATCATCCGAGCTGTAGGACATTAAACTGCCAAGCACCCCATGTATGTGACACATGATATTAAACTGTGATTGTCGCATGCACAATTTTCTTTTAAAATCCATTGCCATGCATGCCCCGGGAAGCTGACCATGAATAAGCCCCACACCATCCTTCGTGGTCGCATCTTTCACAACACGATTTCCAGGTCTATTGCTGCCTCTTGTTTCTCACACCGAGCATGACTCACGTGAGCTTAGAATAAGCTTCTACCATGACATCTTCTCTGGGATGCTAACCACACTTAATTCCCAACATCTTCTTCGGGTCATTGTCCTCAAGTACACCCCAATCATCGAATCCTTATCAATTTAACTATGTATACTTTGATCCTTGCCTCCTAGGCCGAGTACATAGGAAACCTCCTGAGGTTCAAGCCCGAAACCACTTTCTTTACATTGATTCACCTCCATTCCATATGATGTTGATCCGTGAAGTCCCCATCAACCGTCTTATTCATATTGGTTCACTTTCATCCTATATGATGTTAAACTGTGTACATCCCATCGTCCTAGCTATATGACATTAAACTACACAGTCCCCCATTGTCATTACTACAAGACATTAAACTGCATAGCACTGGTCCTTGCATATGACCTTAAACTATTTGAACTTTTGTCCTATATGACAATAAACTACAACAATCCCTAATACCCTCACTTGAGTGGAATCATCATTGACATGGTATCCAACCATGTCATATTTCAAGAACTACATATGGTTTGATTCTCATCCTTATGAGATACATAGTGACACCCAAGTCTTTAATCTTAGGTCCAGCCATAATTGCAATAAATTCCTCTTTACCCCTTATATGTATGAACTAAATCTGTACAAAGGGTATTTAAAGAACTATGTGCATATTGATTCTCATCCTCATGGGATATGTAGGAATGCTCAAGCATTCCTTGAGTCTAGCCCCGAGCCTTTGGGCCTAACCCCAAACTCCACTTTCGGTCCCTTGGCTAAAAAGTCCCCCTCGGAGCACATGGTGTGATATGGAACACCCTGGTATTTATTCACATCAGGTTTATAAAAAATGCATGATGTGTATCCCTCACTATGGTTCTAGTTCTACGACCCTAAACTAATATCTTCCATGCTCTCGTCCTGTATGACGTTAAACTGTATTTCAAGAACTATGTGTGGCTTGATTAGAATCCTAATGAGATACATAGTGACATCCATAATCTCAATTCAGGACCCAACTACAACATTATACAAATAATATTCATGGTCGCCATAACCCTTTTCTTTACTTCTGATAGCAAAATGTCTGATACCTGAGTGTTCTTTTTCCTGACTATGAAGCATGTGCACTTAGGTGGCCTTGCATAAGTTGTCTACATAACGGACCTGTTAGCCAAAAGATGCTACTATTTGACTATGCAGCCTATGCCTCAGTTGGCCCTGCATAATTCAACCTCCATAATGGGTTTGTCAAGTAATGGTAACTTCATTATTATGAGAAGCCTCTTTTGTCCCTATTGGTCTTAACGGTGATATGTAGGGATCTGCAAAAAAACTTTCATCCTTAACATATTTGTTCCATACTTTTTTTCATGATCTGAAAGTATTCAAGTCTATGGTTTAAATTTTCCTCCTTCTCCATATGTTCAGAGCAATATGTAATAACCTTGGACCACTTGACCATATGTCGTATAATGTTTCTATCTCCGGTTTTAGTCATATGATTTAAAACCACATATACCATTTTTTTCTACGTTTGGGTCAAACCTTAGTAGAAGTCACATTCCTTCAATTCATTGACAATTCTGATTGGAAATATCCTCTCTATATTCAAGTACCTTTCTCCATAAAGTAGACTCTATGCTTTGGAAAATTTGAATCTCCATAAAACTTTCTTTGGATTTTAGTAATAGAAAGTAAAATTTCTGAGAGTTATTTTTCTCGACTATGCAGCACGTTCCCTTAGGTGGCCTTGCATAAGTTTTCTACATAACAGATCTGTCAGCCAAAAGATACTACTATTTGACTATGCAGCATATTCTCTAGTTGACCCTGAATAATTCAGCCCCCATAATGGGTTTGTCAAGTAGTGGTAACTTCATTCTTAGAAAAGAATTCATATAATGCCTTTTAGCTCTTTTCCCATGTCATTCCTCATATTCAAAATTTCTCAAGTCACGGTTTACAATTTTCCCCCTCCATACTTGAATATGGTAATATATTTCCAAACAAATTATCAAGAATTGAGTCAATATCATCAATTTGGTCAAAGATATTCGACCTTAAATATTAGCGTTTTTATAGTCCAACATTCATGACTTTAAACTGCCAATAACAAAAGACATAGTACTCATTAAATTGGGAACCTATAAAGGTTACTCTGAACAAAAGTCGAGTCCCAGCTCGCTAAATGTACATTTTGTATGATTTAGGCAATATTGAGCAATTAAAATATGAAAAGTTTGTGGGGTTGTTTATATAACCCTAGTAAAAATAAAACTATGTTTACTAGGACCATTGGATTAGGTAAAAATAAGAGCAATTATCAAGAAAATGAAGGTACAAATCATTGAATATGAACTATTTTTCATTGATGAACAAGATTAGAAGAACATCCACAAACTGGAGTCTCTTATCTCTTTTTTTCAGAAATTACAGAAGACTTTCAACATGATTTCTCATCTGTTTCACAGCATCCCTAGCTTCATCAGCATCCACTTGAAGTTCATTTACTCTACCAACTTCAATCTCTTCATCTCGACAAAGTGCATCTTTGGCATCTGGGATGGATTGTATACCATCCGCTTGGACTTATTCCAACGAATTATGAAGTTGGTCAAGCTCCCCAGTAGCAGAATCTAGCTCTTACTGAAGGTGAAACTTCTGGACAATCTTCTCCTTGATCTTATGCTTTAGTTCCTTTAGCTTTGCAGCATGATCAGCCTCAGCTCAGGACACTACAGCCTAAAATTCACTGATATTGCTCAGCAATCTAGCTCTAATCAGGTCTTGATGATGCCTTTTCTCTTTCTCCCTCCTTCGAATGACTTTTTTCACTATGACATGGATTTCTTGATATCCAAAACCACTAATCCCCATCATCTGCATGCCGAACTTGCGCACCACAGACCCTTGATTTCTCCGACTTTACCTTAGAGTCAGATCCTCTTTCCCTTTTAGATCCAACTCTGAGGGGGGACTTTTGTTGATGCTCATTTCCATCACAAATTCTAACGAATGGAAAAGGGGAATACCTTAAGCACAAATAGGGTCACCCTTTGACGAACATCAAAAAAATTAACGAAGGCATGGACTAGAATCCCATTTGGAGTGAGGCGCGCAAGTTACTTGCGCGCCGCACAAGTCACTTGTGCCCACCTATGGGTCGTGCAGCTCACTTGTGCGCGCCCTATTTTATTTTTCACCCAAGGTGAAAGGTGACCTATAAATAGCCCCTATGGGCCCCCATTTCAGGGACAGATTTTCCAAAAGTCAAATTCAAGCTCTGGTCACCCAAGTCTTCAACTCAACTCTTGTGAAAGCTTCTAAGGTAACTTTTTACCTAGAATGGAAGACTTGAAGGAGTAGGATAAGGCCTAAGTGTTTAGAATTCATCAACACTTTTGCGCCTAAGTATCCAGACCTCCTTAAAAATGCAAACACTTGCGCGCTGCCCTACCCTTTTGATGAAATTTATGCGCCGACCTTTTGGAAATATCTTAGGATAATACTAAAGGCTTGAGTTATGTCTCGCCCAAGTATTACCCTACATATTCTTCATCGCCCAGGTGAACCCATGCCGCACAAGAACACTTGCGCGGCCAAGACTTGTGCTCCAAATTACTTGCGCGACCTAAACTCGCACACCAACTTCATTTGTGTGCCTCTCTCCTGTTCACCTCTCCTCTTCAAGATATTAGCCCTCAAACCCCTTTTCAAATCCATTTATGGCAGGGTTCCTTTGTTGGCTTCCTTATGTGAAAGGATTTCTATGAGAACCTCTCCTAAAACCTCATGACTTACAAACTTTATGTCATAATTATTAGAGGTTTCCTCCATATAACCTCATCCTTTAAGATGAGAAGATATTTTGATTTAGGGAATCCTCCTCAGGAGTAAGCCCCAAGTCCCCTTAACCTGGGCCTCCTTCTTAGGAGTAATCCCCAGTCATAATTTACTTTAACATTGGTCCTCCTTCTCAGGAGTAATCCCCAAGTTATAAGCCCCCTTTAATTCAGGCATCCTCCTTAGGAGTAATCCCCGGATTAAAACTTCAAATCTCCATAAAGTACAAATGCCTTTATGGAACTTACTCCTAGGCTTCTTTCCTGAAGTAAGTCCTAGTCTTCATCTACTTGGGCAGTCATACATACGTAATCCCCACATCATTTCTTGTCACTGCATCTTTCATGGAACAATCCCCAGGTTTACTGATACCTCTTGTTTCTCATACCGAGCATGACTCACTTGAGATTAGAATGTAAAAGTAATCACAAATTCTCTTTTTGGGCCGTTAACCATGCATAAGCCCCATATTTCTTCACCCAAACTACGTGGACTTTGAACTCTACGTTAAAAGTAGAGTATGTAGGAAGCCTTTATAAGGTTCAAGACCATATTTCATTAATTCTTTTTTGTCCCATATGACGTTAAACTATATCCTTCTTATCGAACTACATGGGTTCTAATTCCTTTTTAACGAGGATACGTAGGTAGACCATCTGTAGGTATGATCCTAACTCTGAAATAATTCATGTCTTTCTGATTACAATAAACTTCAAGTGCCCCACTGAGTGGCTTTAAAACCAGTATGGTCATCATAATGACCAAGATATTTCTATGTAATGTATTAAAGGATACCATTGAATAAGAATATCTAATACATATGGATGATTCTTAATTGATGAAGAACCTCAAATAAATATAAAATATTCTCTAAATCTCATAAATATCAATCATCAATTTCCAAATCTAAAGGAAAACTCATTTTCATGCTTGGTGAATTAATAAGGATTCGTGAACATAACTTAAATCTATAAGAGAGTCCCATAGTAGGAAATAATTCCCCCCAAAAGGTGTGATGAGCTTGACCTACTATTCTCTCAACTAATGCAAATTATTAAGCCTCATCGGTCCACAACTAATGAGCACCTACCTTTGGAAAGTAGGTCCAAATGGATATAGAATCATTGGGTGTTTCCAATTCTACAAGTAAACCCGTTAGAAACTGATTGGAAAGTTTGAACCTTAAACAAACAAGGTCATCCCAATTTCTAGAACAAAAAGTTCCATACCATGTGAATATTTATAAAAGTCCATCTTCTCATTATTTGATGTATTAGGAACACCACCAAATTTTGCATTGTTAATCATATATCTCGATAGTTGATTTGGAATAATCGTAATATATTCATCTCTAGTTATTATCCAATTTCATTTCTCATAGTCACCAAATTTTCTATTAGATTAAATGTTAACCCATTTTCTTCTGGTTCCCTCCATTGACTAAAACCAAAAATCATTGTTTGAGAAACATTTATCATAGTAAAAAACCACATAATCATGAAAAATCACTTATATAATGTATAAATCGTGACACATAATTCTTTAATCTATTAAATCTTAGGTTTATCCTAGGTTATTAAATGTCATCCTATATGATAGTTTTTAAAGAGTTTGAATTCCCAAAGCATATCCCCCAGGAGTGTCAAACCATGTGTGCATCAAGGCCCTTTATCATGCACCAGTTCTTGATTGAGTCTGTCTCAATATGGTGTTTTCGGGGTTGTTACCCATATGTACATATATTCTAGATCTACAATCGCTTGTAGTATCTGGACATGGATGTATTTCTAGGAAACCACTCACTCTATATTTTACCAAAATTCTAAGATATTTTCCTAAACATTAACTCATCCTTATACTTATCCTTAGATATATCCCTATACATATCCTTAAGAATATCTCTATGGATCTCACTAAAGTTTTCTCATCATAGTTTCTAAAGGTTGACTAAATATTTCCTTTGATACCAACTATAGAAACCCAGGATTAACATACGTAGATATTACATCATTTTAGAGGAATATTCAGCATATTACAAAAATGCATGCCCTATGGCCATAATAGTTATTTTCTTTGGAAACATGGAACACATTATTCTATTTTGGTGAAAGATCTTAACCATCTCTTTAAAGATATTACCCTTTAGTACTCCTACTTAATAACCTTTCTACATATCCTAGGGAAAGGAAACATAATAAAGGGGTGATATCATATGCTCATTAAGGGTAAATAAGAAGAAATCTAAGTATAATCATGAGAATAAGTATATGAGAACATAATTGTATCATTAGAAGAGAATACCATGCATATTAAAGATCATAATCAATATTCATGGCATAAATATTGACAGTTCATAAGATATAAATGATATTAATCAGGATCATAATCCATGAAAGAATGACATAGGAATAAGACATGTAATTGGTGCATACACATCATATTATAACATTTTGAACATGTATAAGTATAAAAAATATCACTAATTAAGTTTAGGACATGAAAATAGACCCTCAGATAAACTTATGGACATGAAACTAGGTCTATGAATAACATTTTGAACATGTAATTAGGTTCATGCATAACATTGTGAACATGTAATCAGGTTTACACATAAACTTATGGACATGATACCAAGTCAATGCATAACATTATGAACATGCAATCAGGTTCAAACATAATATTGTGAACGCGTAATATGGTTCACTCATAAAATTGTGAACATGTAATCAGGTTCATGCATAAACTTATGGACATACAACCAAGTCCATGAATAATATTGTGAACATGTAATCAGGTCCACGCATAACATTGTGAACATATAATTAGTTTCATGCATAACTTTTTTTAACATGTAATCAGGTTCACGCATAACATTTATACTCATGAGTCATCCATCATTACCTAATTCATTGGAGGGAGATATAGGTCACACCCATCACATAATAAAATCATACATACATGTTCCACAAGATTATAAAAAATCATCATATCATAAACCATGAAATAAAATGGGTATCATAAACATTTTATCATTTAATTACCTATGTAAAATAGATAGGTATCATAATCATTTAATTGAATCACAATCTATTAGAATAAGTGTATCTCAAAATCATATATCTGTGGAAGAGAAATGGGTGTCATAAATATCATTCCATCAAAACATAAACCATTCAAGAAAGAATGTAAATGGTATTCTTGGATCATATCCCCAATAAGGCATGAATAACATCAACAGATTTCATTTTAGATGAGAAATAATTTCAAAAGATCATTTGAAAACATTTATTGAGGAAAATATCCTTTATTATTTGAAGAATTCTTTTTAAAACATAAAACCTTTTGAAAACTATTTTCTTTAAAAATAAAATCACTTTGAAAATTTATAAAGAAATACTGAAAACATTTTGAAATCATTTTCCTTGAAAATGTATATGAATACTTATAAATAAATATTTAAATTTTTTTGAAAATTTTTTATTTGAAAATAGCATTGAAACATTTAAATGAATCTTTGAAAAACACTTATTGAATCAAAAAAAATAAAACCTTTTTAATTTGAAAATTAATTTAAAAACAATAAAATTACAGAATATTAGTAAAAAAATTATTAAAAATGAATATTGTAAACATTCAAAGGAGGCTTCAAAGGAAGTATGGTCATGATGGCAGATAAATCTGTACATGTTGAACATTCCTTTTGTGTCATAAAAAGTTTAGAAAAGTTCCTCGATTAGAAAACAACAATAAGATTACTTTTAAAAAACACTTTTTTTAAAAGGTAAATCATGGGTGAAAATTTCTTTTAAAGATCATAGAAGAATATTATAATATTTTTGAAACATATTTATAAAACATGGTTTTTAAAGAACACATATTTCTAACCTAAGAGAGTGATAAAGTCATATTTTCTTAAAAAACTTTCTTAAATATATTAAGTAAAAAAAGAGTGTAAAATGGTCCCAATACATGAATATATCATGTATAACCATATGAGAATAAAAATCATGAGATTTACTGAGATATGTATCATAATATTTCGTCAATGTAAGCATAATCATAATGAATCCTGATAAACGATGAGATTTTAGCAATAAATTGTTACCACTTTGGTAACATTGAATCATAATCCCCATGAAAGAATTTAATTAAATGAAGATTAAAATATAATTAAAATAATGGGATTCATTATATAACATACAAGAGTCATTATATACACCCCATATAAAAATATAGGCGCATAACATGGCATGTATCTCAAAGAAGAAAAATTGAGACAAAAAATACTTTACCGATTTGGTAACTTTTGAGCCATAAACCCCATGAAATAAAGATCACAAAATGGATATGTAAATAACCATATATTTAAATATAAGAAAAATATAATACAATAATGGTTAGTATATATACCACACAAAATAAATGAGTAGTGAATAATGCATAATTCCCACAGAAATAAAAGTGAGACGAGAAAACCCTTACCTTAAGTATTAACTTTTTTCACACACTTTAAAACCTCCTATATAATAAATATAATTTTATTATACATATATAAAATAATAATATTATTGTATCTAATATAATATATGATTTATTTATGACTTTATATTACCTTTTTATTAACAACTACATGTTAATGTTACGTTTCGGGTAATATCCGATTTGTTTTTAGTGTGTTTTGACTTATTATTCTTGATCCTCTTAATTAGATCATGATTCACTTATTTCAAAAATTTAAAAAATAATATAAATATCATATATATTTCTTATATAAATATTTATAATATTCAATGAAATATATAAATATGAAATGGAATACACCGTTCATGGAGACGGTAGATCGTACGTACGCATTAATGTTGTTTCCATTTTCTTGTCATATTGAAAGAAAAGTAAATGAAATATATTTATTTATATATGTATATAATATCATTAAAATAGAATTATTATTCCATATATATCATATAATTTCACTAAACCCATCCTCAATACATTCCATTTAAAGTGTGAATGAATCACATCGCTTTGAGGAGGCGGTAGTCCACCCGTCCACAAACAAAGTTATCATATTTTCACAAAATGGAAATCAATAAGGTATTTTTTATATAATAAATAAATAGGAATAATTAAATCATAAATATAATATATATCATATAAAAATACTATGACCATCAAAATTATCACCCATTATAGGTGGTAAAGGAAAAATGAACAACATCGTTACGTGGGACAATAGTCTACCATACACATGAATGGTATGTTCATTACCCATTAGATGGATGTTTGTGTAAGTATAGGTCGAAAAAATAGAATTTAAAAAAAACTTAGTATATTGAGGATACTGATTTTATTATATAATCATGGAATGAGAAGAGTTTAAGGGGCATAGAATTAAAATAAAACAAAAGAGATTATGGAAGGATGCTACGTCTTTATTGGATAACTCCTCTTGGTTTTTCCCAAAGGGCTTACTTGGTTGGATTTATAAAAAAAGTTATAAATCTAGGATGAATTGAGGGATTTTTTTAGGATATTTTAGTAAATTTTTTCTGATACAAAGGGCTTTAGATGTGTGAATAAGTGGGAGGGGTGAGTTCCTTTTTATAGTGGAGGAGGAGAGGCATTCTTGTAAATTTTTAAAAAGGGAATTCCACCCATGTTTTTCCCATATAAATTGGATAAAATAATGCTAAAAATATTATATAAGGGATTATAGGGTCAAAATATGAACATAAATTTTATTTTGAAAAAGTTTATGGGTCATTTTGGGTCGTAAGTTTAAGGTTTAGACCTTTATTAAACTAATTTATCTCTTAATCACTATAATTTATTTTAATAAAATTCACTAATATTTTAAAAAAATTAATTTTAACTTATTTTTATTCAAAATATGGAATCTATTTTTCCTAATTACAGACATAGAAGTGGCATAAATTAATTTAAAATTAATCCCGCAAACGTGTCGCGACAGTGGGTTTTTTAAGAAAAAATGTTTAAAATTTTGGAAATGTTTTTATATTCAATCTCAATGTGAAATTGGTTTCAATTACCTAAATTGGATTAATTTATGTAAACTTTATCTAATTAAACTTTAAAAGAAAATTAAAATATAATTTAACTATATAAATAAATTAGATGAAAAAAAAGTTTTTAATTAAAATTCAGTATTTTTCATTATTCATCCAAAAATGAAGTTTTTCATAAAAATGCATAAAATTAACCCTAATCTAATTTTAAAATTATAATTTAAAAAATTAATTTTATTTTATCAAATTTAATTTCTAAAATTTTCTAAAATAATTTTATTATTATTCATATAATGACATAAAAAGAAGTTCATTAGAGAAAATAGTATTTTCAAACATATAAAGACTTTACCAAAAATTAAATGTTTTATTATCAATATTTTTTATTTATATAAATCCATTATAAATAATATTTAAAAATTATTTATTAATATTTGAATTACTAAGTTTATCATATAGGTTATAATTATCACATTTAAATCATTATAATAAAATGTTATTTTGTAGAAACTCGGTGTTGCGTGTAATGCAGGCCAAGTCAGTTTTGTATATAGCACAAGCTTATCTTGGTGTAGTGTATAAAAAAGATTAATTTGTTTTAGCATACAAATAAATAATAACTTTTTGATTTCATAAAACACAAACTATATTCATTGTTGTGTGAAATGAAAAACTATCAAAAAGTTTAAATTAATTCGATAAAAATTTGATGAAATATCAGGGTGTTTCAACATCACTACCTCGAGGAGACCTTGGAAAAACGGTCCTAAAATCCATTGAAACATCATCCCATTTCTACTCAAGAATATGTAACTATTATAAAATATTATTTATTCACTAATGTTCTACCTTCAACTACTGATAGGTGGAACACCTCATGACAAAACCATCTACCTCATGTTTCATCCTCAGCCACTAATACTAATGGTGTAAGTCGTCATACATATTTGTAACACCAAAATGAACTGCCCAAACTAAGGCATGAAAATACTACATCATCTCTTAGAGTATTTCTAATATAACCCATACGCGACCATGAATATGTAGAATTTCATCCTCATCCATAGTCCAACTAGGAGGTGGGTCCTCTCTTACCACACTCTCCCATAGGAATAGGCCCTCAAAATCCGATAAATGTCACATCCTCACTCTATCTAGAAGAGTAGATGTCATAGCTAAAGAAGAAATAAAGTTATGAAATTATCCATCCTACACCTCCAAGTTCATCTCTGATAATAAGTCCATAAGCTACCACTCACTAATGTCCTACTGAACTACTTATATTTAAGTCATCCTACTCACTGCATCAGCAACTACATTGCCTTTACCAGGATTATAGGAAAGCTCAAAGTCAAAATATTGAAAGTACTCCACCCACCTTCACTGCCTCAAATTCAAGTCACACTGTTTAAATATATAATTGAGGATTTTGTGGTCTGTGTACACCACAAATTGCTCTCCCAGTAAATAGTGCCTCCAACAACACAAGGAAAGTACAACAGTAGTTAACTCTATATCATGTGTCAGTTAATTCCTCTCATGTGGCCTCAATTGAAAAGACTCATATGCCATGACTATCTCCTCTTACATCATAAATTCTCCTATCCTGATACTTGATGCTTCACAATATTGTTCGTAGTTTCTATCAGGCTTTAGAAAAATCATAATTTATGCTATAGTCACTCTCCCTTTCAACTCCTAAAAGACTGTCTCATAGGTATCTGACCATAAAAACTTTACACCCTTCATATTCAATCCCATCAATGGTTATTTAAATAATGATAAGTCCTATATTAAATTCCTATAATACCCGGTTATCCCCATGAAGTTCCATATGTTAAAGACATTCTTGGGATACTCCCAAGAAACTACATCACTCACTTTCTCTAGGGCAACTAATACTCATGCATCGAAGATAATATGACCGAAGAAGTGAATCTTATCCATCAAAAAATGGAGCTTTGTGATATTATCATATAATTTTTGCTCTCTCATTATATACAAAACAATATCAAGATTTTCGTCATGGTCATGTTGATTTTGAGAATAAACCAAGATATTATCCATGAATACCACCAAAAACGAGTTAATATAAGAATGGAAAACTCAGTTCATCAGCACCATGAAAACTGTTGGTGCATTTGTGAGATGAAATGGCACAACCAGATACTAAAATATACCATAACTACTATGAAAAGTTTTACAATGTATGTTTGAAGTTAGAACACATACCTGGTAATAACCTGACCTGAAATCAATCTTTGATAGAACCTGAGCTCTTCGATAAGGTTGAATATATCATCTATCAGAGGCAATGGAGACCGGTTCTTAACTTTAAATTGGTTTAATTTTCAATAATCCACACATATATGGAGGTTATCATCCTCCTTTTTTGTAAAAAGGACCAGAGAACCCCATGAAGATGTATTGGGTTGTATAAACCCCTTTCCCTCCAAGTCCTCTAGTTGTCTCTTGAGCTCCTATAACTCGGTAGTAGCCATCTTGTAAGGAGGAATGGACATCATTGAAGCTCCTGGAACCATCTCTATTAATAAATCCATCTATCTATTAGGAGGTAAACTAGAAAAGTCATCTGGGAAAACATCCCTAAAATGATCAACCATTGGAGGAAACTCTTCCTAACACACTCCTTGATCATATAGATATAAACTACCAATCTGGGTTGTCATCCCACCCATCCCACAATGCTCATTTCTAGATCTACCTGCTTGGATATCCCATTCACCTTTGGTAATAAAAACTCCACCCTCTATGGATGTGAGGGTCACCCTTCAGTGATAATAATCAATGTTGTCTTGATAAGAAACTAGTCATTCCATCTTGAGTATAATGTCAAACCCTGACATCTTGAAGAAAAAAAGATCCTATATAAAGTGACACCCACCAATATTAATGGTGAATTCCCTAAAATATCAAACATCCTCTATTCCCATCCCCAACAGAGTATCAAGCATCATAACACCATCAAAAAATTGTACAATGAGCCCAAGGCTCTCCACCACAGGTACATATATGAAACTATGTGATTCACATGTACCAAAAAGAGAGTATACTAGAGTATAAGCTACTATGATCATACCTCTCACCATAGACAGCCCGACACTTTGATCCACAGGTGTAGTCTATATAGAATATATTTGGCCTGAACTGCAACCCTGTGAAACAACCTCACTACCCAAAGTCGGCCCACTTTACTGTCTAGGTACAATTGGTGTCTGGCTACCTCGGCCATAAACACCACCTCAGCCTAAAAGATTGGGAATCCTCTAGCTTCTAGCCTGATGTGGAGCTATGAATCCCACTCCTGAACCTGGAGTGTAACTCCCCAATATTTCATAGTATGTTATCTCTTTAAAATAATTCAATAACTTGTGCTACACGCAACAACGAGTTCAAGAACACTATGACTTACCAAACTAGTCGTTCAAAAAGGGGGTTATGAATAGTATTAACTTCATTTTGAATTTTATATATATCCTATATAATTTTAACATTAATATTTTTTTTCTTAGATATAATGTAAGAAAAAATTCAATTTTTCAGATAAAAGAAGTATTTTTCAAAAAATGCAAGTTCACCGCCTATTAAATGGAGAATCCTTTTTAAAAAAATATTTGAGAATTTTACATTCAATTTAATTAAATTAAATTCTTCTTTAGAATCAGGACATAAAAATTTATTTTGGATGAATTTTTGGTACTTTTCTGATAACTTTCATATTTTGATGAATAGTGAAAAATATTATGTTTTAATTGAAAAAAATTAATCAAAATAATTTATAGTGTTAAATTAGGAATTTGAATAGTTTTTATGTATAATTAGATTATATTTTTTTCATTTAATGCAATTTAGGTAATTATAAGTAATTTCACATTTAAACTTGACATAAACACATGTCAATATTTTGATAGTTTTTTCTTTTTTTAAAACCCGTTTTTTGGTTTTGAAAATAGGAAATAATTTTAACTTAATTAATGAAACTTATATGTTTTGAATTTGGTAAAATAGAATTCATTTTTGAATTCATAATATCAAAATTATCTTAGGTTGAATTTTGGGTATTTTTCGAAAAACATTCCATTTTTTATGAATAGTGAAAAACACTACGTTATTGTTTAAAACCGACATTTTATTTGAATAATTATTTATTTTATTTAAATTTATTTTAAGTAAAAAATAGATATATAATACATATATAAGTTCAACTTAATTCATTGGAATTATTTTATAATAAAATTAGATGTATAAATTTTTATTGAACTTTTTACCGTCTTTTACCCACCTTCCAGGAGCATTTGCAAATTTGCATAAAAATTAATTTTATTACTTCTGTGAGTTGAATTTAAAAAATCTGAGAGATGCGGTTGATATTAGTAAGTAAAATATGGTTCAATAAGATGAAAATAATTTTTATGAATAGTAACTTTTGACTTTTATTTACCACGGTTAAAAGTAAATAGGGTAATTAAATGTAAAAATGATATTATATTTACTCTAAAAAATGTCCTAATTCTATTGAATAAGTTTATTTAGACCAAAAACAACCTTATAAAAAAATATTATCCTTTAGGTCCACTTGGACATGATTAGGACATTTATTATTATTTTATTTAAAGAATAGTTAAAAGTGTTAAATTCAATGTTTAATAACTAAACCATTTTTAATATAGGGTTACACAAAAGATAAATTCAACTATAAATATTCATTATGAAGAAAAAATTATTTACTATATAATGGTATTTTATTTATAATTTTTAGACATTAAATAATTAAATTTATTTTTGGCACAATGATGATGCAGTAATTACCTTATTAACAAAAGAATCAAATAAATGGTATTATAAATATTAAAATAAATATAATTTTAAAGTTTTTATGACATCCAAGAATTTTCTAGGTGAATATAAAATTTTATTGATGATTCAATGTAACTTTTTCTAAGTAATCAAGTTGTGATGACTTTCACAAAAACCAAATACTAAATAGTGTCAAAATTGACATAAATGACTTTTTAAAACAAATATTATATTATTAAATTATATAATATTCCTAAAAATATAATATTCTTCCAAAGGACTTGAATAATATTATATATTTCATTAATGAATCACTTATGGTTCTTTTGGAAGTTTAGATTATGTTTATTAACCATATAGTGTAAAAATACAAGAAGACGTGGTAAAAGTTAAACTATTTAACTAAGAGTTAAATCTAAAAGATAATGCTAATATGGTGACCTAAACCTGTCTAAAACCTATTGGTTGAGTGTTTTTCGACCAATACCTACCTTATCCTAGAAATAAATCATTTTGGAGACATTAGAAACCTAAAATGATTTTATTATAAAATAATATTTCAAGCTTTTCCTAAAGTGACCCTCACCCCTCTTATAAAAGGGTATTTTCCATTCTCTCAAAATCACAACTCCAAATCCATTTGGCTCAGCCAAACCCTTCCCAAATATCCTCCCAACTTCCTTCACTTAAATCTATAGTCCTTACCTTGAGAATAAAGTCACCCTAAGGAGACCTTTTGTTCAAATCAAAAGGAAACACCCAAAGAAGAGGTAATTATTTTATCACCTCTTTCAAAGTTCTTTTTTTCTTCCACTTTCTCATTCTTTGTTATTTCCATAAAAAAATAATAAATCTAGTAACTTATACATACTTTGATGTTATTATAAATATGGTACAACCATATTTCTTATTATATCCATCCTATGAATGATAATGTCACCATGTGTGCGTACGTACGACTTACTATCTCCACGCCGTGGTGTAATTTGTTATTCAACACTATGTTTTCTAGATGGACATAATGATGATTAATATGTATATAAATAATGAAAATAACATGATAATTTCAATTTAAAATTAATATACCATCCAATTCAACACCTTTTAATCATTAAGTAAATGATATCATCGCTCATGTGTACGTACGACTTACCGTCTCCACGACGCGATGAGATTCATTTCCACATTCACCATTCAACGATGATTATAAATATATATATATATATATATATATAAGTATGTAATATATGAAAATATAATGATACTGAAAACATATATATATATATATATATATATATATATCTTATTCACTTAGTTTCATTCAATACGATATGAAAACGGAAACAGCGTTTATGCGTACGTACGGCCTACCTTCTCCATAAACGGTGTTTTCCATTTCATATATCTGTCTATTATACATATTTATATTCTAAATATATATGATATATAAATCATTTTTTATACTCTGGAAGTATTTAAATCATGATCTAAGTGATACTATCAAGAATAACAAGTTAAAACTCGTACGATAAACAAAGCGATTATTACCTGAAATGTTAATTTAACATGGAATGGGTAGTATAAAGTCATAAATGAATAATGTATAATATAATAAATATTAATATGGTTCTGGTATAATTTAATAACATACTATAGTCATCATATAGGATGTTAATCATACCCATGACTAAAGAAAAGTACTAGGCAAAGGTTAATTCCCCAATCTCATTATTATCCGAGATTTTTTATCTGTAAGTATTTTTTGGGATGTATTTATTATCCATGTCCATGTTTCATAAAATACATTTAAAAATGATTATTTTAAGTAACTCTTTAACTAAAACATCATTTTAAATGTTTTAAATATTTATTATTCGAAATCTTTCTCATTAATGTCCATGTTTTCAAAATGGTTTTAAGGATTTATTTATATGGACATGATTGTTTTAAAATTTTAATTCCTTTAAAAAGTTTCAAAGTGGTATGGAAAACATTGATTTAAAAATATATTTAAATGACATACTTTATAAATGGGTGACTTTTAAATGATTTCACAAAAAGGTATATAGCTCTCAAAGAGTTTTACTGATCATTTTTCAACTATGTCAACATCATTTACTGGATATTATTATTGATTGAGGTTGATTTATTATAATAAAATATTCCATATTGTATTGAATGAGTTATGATATGTTTGACTATGGATGTTATATTTTTATACCATTCATGGTTTATGGTTAATGTATTGAAATTTCATAGGCTAGTTTTAATTCGAATTTTTATGTTATGTTTCAACATTTTCATATGAGGAATGCAGTGGACTTAGTAAGTGATGGGTGGATCCCGTTATAGCTCCTCGATGCATCGGTAGGTCTCATGAGACAAAATAGTGTCTTGGTACAGGGCCTTGACAAAACTTTTATTTGTAGTCTTGGCACGAGGCCTTGACTATGTGGTAATGATGTCCAATGTTAGGCATTCCCTCATTATGAAATTAGTTATTACATGTGATTATTCAACTAGTATAATATACATGTGCATGTTTATGTGGTGATGTTTGATTTATTTTTTCCATATTATGTTCAAGATTATGTTTAAAAAGTATTTTGTTTTTATTAAACATATTTCTTTAAAAGTTTATAGATTCTACTAAATTATTTACCCTAACTGAGAATCTGAGATCACCCCTTTCTTATGTTTTATTTTCCTAGCGTTCCAAGAAGTGTATTATGATTGATATGCAGGGTTAATCTAAAGGGAATAATGGAATTCTCAAAGAACTATTTATGCTCTATTCTATATTTGAAATTGTAATGTAAAGTTGATGTATGTAATCTATTTTCCAAGACTACTAATATAATCATTCTTTCGGGACTTGATTCCTTGTAATCATGTCAATGTATCAAAATAATGCAATGACTCTGAGCTTCCGGGGTCGGGGCATTACAGTTGGAATCAGAGGAACTTTAGAAATAACCTTGGAAACTAGATTTAGAAAAAATCTGATTAGAGAATATTACCCTAAGATAGACTTGGAGGATTATAATAGAAGAACATAATATAATTTTGGTAATATAGAGATTTTATGAATTTTCCAAGCAATACATTCATGTCTGGATATGAGCAGGTAGAGGTGGCTCTAGCACAGATGTACCTAGGGGTGAAAACACTAACAAGGAGTTTCAAGTTTAACCCGGGGTATCTTGGTACACGACAACGGGCCTTGCTGCACTCTTCGCTACGACACTTCCGGGGGATATGCTTAGGATAATTCACATTTTTTTACAAGACATTATGGAGGATTTAGGAGTAATACTTCCTCAAAGAAAACTTTTTTTATTATTATAGATTATATGCATAATATTTTCAATTTACATTAGGTATTTTACAAGTTTGGAATTATGCATTGTGATTCATAAAACTAACCTAGTGTATGCCATTTTTTAGAAATGGCACCCAGTAGATGGAATGAGAACTCCAGCAATATGCATGATCCAAAGAGTTAGAAGGGTAATATCTTTCATGGTATTAAGCCAATGTTTAGAAAGGAAATAGTCTCCCACGTATTATCATCATATTAAGAAATAGTATCATGTGTTAATAAGATATGTAAAGAATTTTCTGAGTCATATGGATTTGAAGGGAAGCCAGAGAAGAAAAGGATGGTAGAGAGAAATATAGATAAAGGGAATAAGGGAAATAAGGAGTTTCCCATATGTGATAACTATTAAAAGAATCATCATGGTAAATACTTGAAGAGAATGGGAGTTTGTTATAAGTGTGGAGAAAAAGGACACTGAGTACGTGATCTCAAGGGTAAGAAAAAGGTTTTAAATGTACAATGCTTCATCTTCAAGGAGTTCGGACACTATGCGAATCAATGTCCAAATAATCAGATTATACCACAAATGATGTTTTTGGATAATAATCAAGTTATGATATTACCACATATGAAGAGTAATGACTAGTGTTCATATCTTGATATTAAATAATTATTTGATTTGAGTATTGTATCAATGATGTACAGGTTATAATAATTATGGAGTATATAAGGATTGTACTGCAGTACTATTTCATTAAGGATTTGAGATTGTGTGGTACCAAGAAAAGTGACTCAATAGAAAGTTAAACGTTTTGTAAAATACATGGTTGAAGGAAAGATAAAAATTTAATATTGTCCTGATACTGAGGTATTGATTTTGGAATAAGATATGATTGATATGGATAAATTATATTGGTTATTGACATCCTTGGAACTGATTAATGGTCTATTTATTCCATCATTATTGGAGTTTACAACATTTTTGGATATAAGGAGTATATCCAGTATTCTATAAATAATAAAGGATCATGAATGTAATCAATATGGTTTTATGGTAATTCAGGGTGTTACCATGTTTTAAAATAATACATGATAAAGGTATTCACATGTTATTACATGGAAAAAATAATCTTAATTGTGTTTACCTTCCATATAAATTTTGGACTATGAATTTGGACAGAAGTATTTGGGATAAGTCTAAAGGTTGGAATGGATTAAGTTTTACATTGGATACTGTTATTAAGGATAAAGAATTTCTTAAGATTATTTTTTGATTTGTATAAAAAGGACAACCCGAAGGTCGAGCTTCAACCCGTCGCATCCGGTAAGGCCGTGAGACTTGAACCCACAACTGAAGCGTGACAATGGTGCATCACCTACCACTAGCCTACGTGATATCCTAGTTTGTATAATGTAGTTTTTTTAATATTCTGACAAATGAATTATAAATTCATTATTTTGGGAACACCGCATGATTAGGATAAATGGAATATTTTTGAATTCTATTATATTTTGGAGTGAAAGATGAATTTGTGGTAGGAATTAGTTGAAGGATGAAACTCTACTAGTAAAGTATATATTTTTTTCTCTTATTCTATGAAGAAATTAATTCTTAAACTTTCGGAAATATATCTTAAAACCAAAAATGTGTTATCCTAATACCTTATGTTTTGTTTAACCGATTATATTTCAAATCATCATAGATTGATGGCTTTGAGGCCCTCAATTTTACACTTGTTCGTGATTGATGACCTCAATCACTCCCTATAAATATTTACATTTTCCCTCTAATTATGTGTCTCTAATTTCCTCCAATGTTCTCCTAATCAAGATCATAATTTAGTGGTGACTTTTTCATTTCTCTTTCCCTCTTATTAAGATTAAATTTCATTAACACGATTTCTGATGTGGTTTTTCCACAAAGGTATTTTTCTATTTTTTTCCTTTTATTTTTAAAGAAAAATTTCAAATTGTGAGGAGGAAATTTATTTAAGGATAAGAGAATGTAACACCCTAGGATTTCATAGTATTTTATCTCCTCAAAGTAATTCAATAACTTGCGCTACATGCAACAACGAGTTCGAGCACACTACGACTTACCAAACTAGTCATTTAGAAACAAAGCGGCTATTAATAGTATTAAATACATTTTGAATTTTATATATATCCTATATAATTTTAACATTCATATTTTTTGTTTCTTAGACATAATATAAGGACAAATACAATTTTTCAAATAAAAGAAGTATTTTTCAAAAAATGCAATTTTTCCACCAAGTTAATGGAGAATCCTTTTTAAAACAAATACTTGATAATTTTATATTCAATTTAATGAAATTAAATTCTTATTTAGAATTTGGACATAAAAATTTAGTTTGGATACATTTTTGGTACTTTTCTGATAACTTTCATATTTTGATGAACAGTGAAAAATATTATGTTTTAATTGAAAAAAAAATTTAAATCATAATAGTTTATAGTGTTAAATTATACATTTGAATGGTTTTGAAGTATAATTAGATTATATTTTTATCATTTAATAAAATTTAGGTCATTATAAGTAATTTCACATTTAAATTTGACATAAACACATGTCAATATTTTGATAGTTTTTACTTTTTTAAAAACCCGATTTTTGGTTTTGACAAGAGGAATTAATTTTAAATTAATTAATGAAACTTCTATGTTTTGAATTGGGTAAAATAGAATTAATTTTAGAATTCAGAATATCAAAATTATCTTAGGGTAAATTTTAGTTATTTTTCTAAAAACATTCAATTTTTGATGAATAGTGAAAAACATTGCGTTATTGTTTAAAACCGACTTTTTATTTAAATAAATATTTATTTTATTTAAATTTTTTTTAATTCAAAATAGATATATAATACCTATATAAGTTCAATTTAATTCATTGGAGTCATTTTATAATAAAATTAGATGTATAAATTTTTATAGAACTTTTTACCGTCTTTTACCCACCTTTTAAGAGCATTTGGAAATTTGCATAAAACTTAATTTTATCGCTTCTGTGAGTTGAATTTCAAAACTCCGAAAGACGCGGTTGATATCAGTAAGTAAAATGTGGTTCAATAAGTTGAAAATAATTTTTGTTGAATAGTAACTTTGGACTTTTATTTACCACGGTTAAAAGTAAATAGGGTGCCAACGAGCCCATACCAGAGTGGTAAGGGCTCCTTCTTGGAATCCAAGAGACCCGAGTTCAAAAATGGGTAGAGGCGAATTTTGCAAGGTACTGTAGCAGTACTGTAGAATTCATTGTTCGGTAATGTAGCAGCAAGAACCATTCACTCGATTTGGGCCTTCGGGCCACCAGTTTGGGCCTACGGGTCTCCAGGGCCTTCAGGACATCAAAGGCCTTCAGGCCACAGGGCCTTCATGTCACATAGACCATGGAGTAGCCCAGTTCACACAAAACAAGTTCCAAAAGAGAATCAGAGCAACAGGAGTAGCAGCCACCAGATGCAGAGCTAACCGGATTGGAAGAATGAGAGGGTATGGTAGCCGCCATCGGGACCAGGCACCGTGCAGCTTTTCACGGGTCAATTCTAGCCGATCAGCAATGCAAGGTGGAATCTAGGTGATCAATGACGCAGAAAAGCTAGGGAGGGGCAGTTCAAGTGGGTTGGGCCTACGAGTCATGTATTGGGAATGGTATGCCTCTGGGCCTTCTGGTCATGTATTGCGGGTTTGTAGGGCCTTGTGCCTTGGGCCTACGGGTCATGTACGGGTTCCCCTTCAACCCTTAAAAGGGGTATTATCCATAATAAAATAAAAAAGAAGGCCTTTGGTCTATTCAGGTAAAAGTAAATAGGGTAATTAAAGGTAAAAATGATATTATAATTACCCTAACACATGTCCTAATTCTATTGGATAAGTGTATTTTGACCAAAAACAACCTTAGAAATAAAATATGATTCTTTAGGTCCACTTGGACTAGATTAGGACATTTATTATTATTTTATTTAAAGAAGAGTTAAAAGTGTTAAATTCAATGTTTAATAACTAAACCATTTTTAATATAAGGTTACACATAAGATAAATTCGACTATAAATATTCATTAGAAAGATAAAAATATTTCCTATATAATGGTATTTTATTTATAATTTTTAGACATTAATAATAAAATTTATTTATGACACAATGATGATTTAGTAATTACCTTATTAACGAAAGAATAAAATAAATGGTATTATAAATATTAAAATAAATATAATTTCAAAGTTTTTATGACATCTACTAATTTTCTAGGTGAATATGACATGTTAGGGTTGATTAAATGTAACTTTTTCTATGTAATAAAGTTGTTATGACTTTCAAAAAACCAAATACTAAATAGTTTCAAAAATGACATAAATGAGTTTTTAAAACAAATAATATATTATTAAATTATATAATATTCCTAAAAATATAAGGTTAGGAAAAAGGTCTTAAATAATATTATATATGTCCTTAATGAATCACTTGAGGTTATATTGGAAGTTTTGAGTAATTTTATTAACCATATAGTGTAAGAATACAAGAAGACGCGGTAAAACTTAAACTATTTAACTAAGAGTTAAATCTAAAAGATAAGGTTAATATGGTGACCTAAACCTATATAAAACCTATTGGTTGAGTTTTTTTGGACCCATCCCCATATTATCCTATAAATAAATTATTTTTGAGCCATTAGAAACCAAAATTTATTTTAGTATAAAATAATATTTCAAGCTTTTTTTAAAGTTACCATCACCCCTCTTATAAAAGGGTATTTCCACTTCTCTCAAAATCACAACTCCAAAGCCATTTGGCTCAGCCAAACCCTGCCAAAATCTCCTCCCAACTTCCATAACATGATAATGTCTCTTTAAAATTAATATACCATCCAATTCCACACCTTTTAATCATTAAGTAAATGATATTGTCGCTCGTGTGTACGAACGGCTTACCGTCTCCACGACGCGATGAGATTCATTTCCACATTCACCATTCAACGATGATTATAAATATATATATATATATATATAATAAGTATGTAATATATGACATAATAAGGATAATTAAAACATATATATATATATGTGTGTGTGTGTGTGTGTGTCTGTGTGTATTTATATATATCTTATTCACTTAGTTTCGTTCAATACGATATGAAAATGGAAACATCGTTTATGCGTACGTACGGTCTACCGTCTCCATAAATGGTGTTTTCCATTTCATATATCTGTCTATTACACATATTTATATTCTAAATATATATTATATATAAATCATGTTTTATATTATAGAATTATTTAAATAATTATCTAATTGATACGATCAATAATAACAAGTTAAAACACGTACGATAAAGAAAGCGATTATTACCAAAAATGTTTATTTAACATGGAAATTATTATTAAATGGTTAGTATAAAGTCATAAATGAATCATGTATGATATAATAAATATTAATATGGTTCTAGAATAATTTAATAACATACTATGGTCATCGTACAGGAAGTTAAACGTACCCACGACTAAAGAAAAGTACAAGGTAAGGGTTAATTCCTCAATCTCATTATTATCTGAGATTGTTTATGTGTAAGTATTTTCTGGGACATATTTATTATCCCTGTCCATGTTTCATAAAAGACATTTAAAAATTATTCTTTTAAGTAACTATTTAACTAAAACATCATTTTAAATTTTTTAAATATTTATTCTTCTAAATCTTTCTCATTAATGTCCATGTTTTCAAAATGGTTTTAAGGATATTTATATGGACATGATTGTTTTAAAATGTTAATTCATTTAAAAAGTTTCAAAGTGGTATGGGAAAATTTGATTCAAAAATATATTTAAATGACTTACTTTATAAATGGTTGACTTTTAAAAGATTTCACAAAAAGTTATATTGCTCTCAAAGAGTTTTACTAGTCATTTTTCAACTATGTCAACATCATTTACTGGATATTATTCTTGATTGAGGATGATTTGTTATAATACAATATTTTATATTGTATTGAATGAGTTATGATATGTTTCACTATGGATGTATTATTTTTATACCATTCATGGTTTATGGTTAATATATTGACATTTCATATGCTAGTTTTAATACGAATGTTTGTCTTATGTTTCAACATTTTCATATGAGGAATGCAGTGGACTTAATAAGTGATGGGTAGAGCCCGCTATCGCTCCTTGATGCATCGGTAGGTCTTATGAGAAAAAATAGTGTCTTGGCACAAGGCCTTAAAAAAATTATTTTTAGTCTGGGCATGAATCCTTGACTATGTGGTAATGATGTCCGGCGTTATGCATTCTCTCATTGTGAAATTAGTTATTACATGTGATTATTCGACTAGTACAATATCCATATGAATGTTTATATGGTGATGTTTGATTTATTTTTTCCATATTATGTTTAGTATTATGTTTAAAAAGGATGTTGTTTTTATTACACATATTTCTTTAAAAGTTTATAGCTTCCACTAAATTATTTACCCTTACTGAGCATCTAAGCTCACCCCTTTCTTATGTTTTATTTTCCGAGGATTACAAGAAGTGTATTATTATTGATATGCAGTTTTAAGCTAAAGGGAATATTGTCATTCTCAAAGAACTATCTATGATCTATTTTATGTTTGAAATTTTAATTTAAAGTTGATGTTTGTAATCAATTTTCCAAGACTGCTAAACTGATCGGTCTTTCGGGACTTGATTCCTTGTAATCATGCCAATGTATTAAAATAATGCACCGACTCCAGGCTTCTCGGGTCGGGGAATTACATGGAGTCATAATATATCCCCATCCACTGACTGTTGGAGGGAATATCTTTCAAAAACGTTGTATAAGTACCATCCTACCACAAGCTTATCGCTCGACTGGGTCATGTTCAAAATAATATTTCTTATGTCCCGATATGCCAACACTAATAGCCTGGATGGTACTCCCATCATGAGAAGCCTCAAAACGACACTTCCTTCTATTGGAAGCTAAACCAGTAGGTCAAGAGGTCACATTACCCTACTCTATGCCCCCATCTTCCTTATAGTTTTCCTCTATAATTATCACCTGATTCACTATTTTAGTAATAGTATTCAACCTGACCATGTTAAGCTAGGATCTAATGACATGTATGAAACCTTACTCAAATCATCTCACCCTTAGTATCTCATCAGTAAGATAAACTAGGAAAAAGTGCTAGAACTTTGTAAATCACACTGATTACTCCATAACGAACATCACACCCTTCTCTAGATGCATAAACTCACTAGCCTACTCTACTCTCATTGTATTGAGGAAAAAATATTCATAAAACCTAGATTGTAAATCCCTCCAAACCATATCTCAGAGCATATCATCCTGGTTCAAAACATCCCACCATTACTTACCTTCTCCCCGAATCATATATGTTATGAGCTTCACTATCCTCTCAGGAGGTGTCTCTAGATGCTCAAATATCAAAAATGTAGTCTCAAGCCACATATTAGAAGTCTGTGGACTACCATCCCCTGAAAACATGGAAGGGTGATACTTTTGAAACACACGCATTATCTCTACCATAGATGAGGCAGGCTGAGGTGAACCTTGAAAAGTCTCCATGAAGCATAAGAAACCCACACGGGATTGTGCCTCAGTACCCATATCTGGTACAACCACTAGGGCCTTGGCTATAACTATAGGAGGATATACTGGTATCCCATGGTCCACCACCTCTGGTGCATGGTTGTCGCCACCCTCTTTGCATGTGAGTAGAGGTCTTCATGGTGTCATGTCTCTACAATGCCAAACACATGCCTTAAGAAGTCCTAATAATGATATGATCATGGTTAAAAATATATGATAGGTCAAATAATTCCAATAAATAGGTCACACCCCTATTCCTACTCCTAAATCTAGCACTAGGTAAAAATAAATAGCCATAAACATCACTAGAGACACTACCTACTTCCCACTCAAAATCCAGGTCTAGGTCAAGTTCTCTATTTTCAACAATTTAATGTCATTTAAGTTCACTTTATCAATTCATTTATATTTAAATGTTTAAACTAAATGGTTTATAACTTTTGATTCATAAGGGCACATACACCTCATAAACCAAAGTGTGGTGTCCACCTAATCTAAACCATAACATGTTCCAATCCATACGACCAATGGTCCATGACTCAATGTTCCATAATTGACGGGTTAGTGTGTCTACTATAGTCTAAGTAGGAAAACTCTGTTTAGGTTATTATAGGAACTCTAAATACTAACCAGGTTTCTCAATTCCCTCCACAAATCATCTATCAAGCAATAGGTATATCACACAATGCACACATAATCAAATTCATGAATTCAGGAAATGCATCTTACATGGCATAGAATAATGCATGGCATGTAAATTCTAACAGGTTCCTAAAATGAGGTATGAAATGTATACCCTCATCTCATCGAAAAATTCAAAGAATCCATAATCAAAAGTAATATCAAATAGTAAGTTCATAACCCAACAGTGGAATCAAATCAACTTTAATAGGAAAAATCTAGAAAATAGAAATTTTCATTCTAGGTGATTTGTATTTTCCTATACATGGGTTAGCTACTCCTAATCATAGCTCATTACCAAATTAAAATTCATTCATAATACCTTTCTATTGTCTCAAAATAGTAAATATAGAAAAGTAACTGCTCTGATATAACTTTGTAACATCCCAAACTAGGTGGCACTGTATGATTCCCCAAGTTGGTGTGTCACATGGCCTCAAGAGCACCTCCCCATATGTCAGAGGCTTCCGAGTAGTAAAGAAGGCCTAGGGTGTGTCTGTGTGGAGACTATTCCATTATTTTATAGTGTAATGCAGTGTTATAAAAATATTAATCAATATAATAAGCATATAATATAACTAAAATTATAAAAATATAAACATCCAAAAGACTGAATAAATAAACAATGCCAAAGGTTATCTCATATAAAAAATGATGTGGCATGTCATGTCTCTACAAAATAGTAAAAAAGGTATACAAGTATCCATTACAATACATGAATAAAAATACTAAAAATACCAACAATTAACTATCCCAGCTAGCATCATGAGTATAGATCATTTATGTGCTCCCCTGCTCCTAAGCAATGATCAAATCAAGAATTGTACAATGGTTGCTTGCCTGAATATATACCTTCATCCATGAAATCTGTTTGGTTACCCAATGGTGGCCTAAACATGGTGTGAGATAACACTCAATAAGCCACTACCAACAGTGTCTGTAATAAGTCAAATCTATGTAATGATAAGCTAAAGTAGTTTGCATTATATAAAAAGTATGGTAGTACATAAAGTAAAGTTCCCAATGCATATGTAACAAATAAGTGATACTATATATCCAAAAAAGCATCCTTAAAAACAAGGGTCAATCTCCCACAACAAGGGTAGATTTAAAGAAAAATAGAAAATCTACCATGTAAATGCTATACAATAAAGTATAAATCATCCATCAAACCCATGCCATATAACCTAGTATAAATCATCCATCATGGCCACCCCATATAATCAAAAGTGTCAGGCCATGAAGGTCTAGATCCAAGGTATATAAGATCAAGGCATCCTCATTGAGTTCTGGGAGAATCGTGATGGGAAATTAGTAAAGTCTTGGGTGGAGTGGTAGGATCATGTCAACAATTCATGTCATATGTGATTCCAATCATGTTGGATACAATGGGTATCAAGGCCCAAGGTATCTTATGGAATCAAGATCCTTAGATCATATAGGTCCAAGGAATCCACTACCAAAATCATGACCCATTGTGTAGAAACATCCATGGAGTCCTATGGAATCAGGACCCAAGGAGAATATAGTTCCAAGGAATCCACTACCATAATCATTCATCATTCAATTAATTCAAAAATTCATAAACGGTCTCATTTAATGAGTTCTTCCAAGTCATTTAACAATTCCCATTTGAAAAATTAAACCAACAAACCATGAGGGAAAGGTATAGAACACCTACTATAGTTCCATAGTAGATCACTCATCTAGTATCAATCTCTGATTCAGTCTAGATTAAGATAAAAATAAAGAATGGATGAAGAAACTTGAAATAGGGCATATTATTTTTCGCTTAAATAACACTTTTGATACCAAGACAAACAATGAATGGAACAAAATGATTTAATAACTTTCTGGTGTGGATCCAATGACACAAATGGTGCTTGGATCAAACGTTGGATGAAGAAATAGAACAAATCCTACATTTTGGATTCAAAGAGGAGCTCCCATGGTGAGATACTATCCAATATAGGAAAAAACAAAAAGAGGGTTGAGTTTTAATAAGTTTTAATGGAGAAATTTTCATTTCCTCTCTTTTAACTAGGTTACATAGTTTGGTAACATAGTTGGACAAATTGTGGTCCAACCATGCACCCTTTACTCTCTTAATGGGCACCTCACACAGTTTCATGCGCACAATTTGAAAAACTGTGCATAAACTATGACCCAACCTCTGTCTAGGTCTGAAGCAAGTCTCAAAGTCATACACCTAGGGAGGCATGATTTTCCTTAAACCATTTGACCCACTTTCACCCCACTAACAAGCCCTGCATAGTTAGGGTTAACCATGTGGCATGTCTTGCATGGTGACTCCTAACCATGAGTCCTACCTACTTTTCCCAAAACAAATTGAGATTCAGGATCTAAAAAAGATTTGGAAATCCCCCAAAACCCCCATGATACCTTTAAGAACTCACATTAGGTCAAAACCAAGGAGTTAAACTGAAAAATATATGTAGTACCACATAGAAAAACCCAGTATCTTATAGTATTCCTCCTTAATGCAATTCATCCCCAAATTTCCCTTCCATTGGTGGTCAATATTCTTTTAAGAATAACTTCGACCAGTGAGCACATACATTGCCCCCATGCTCCAAATTCTTGTTGTATAAATGGTTATGCTACCATATCACCTATACTAGAGGAACTAATAGTCCTCATAGAACCTTTGTTCTCTTATTAATGATAGTAATAGGATTCTCCAAAAAGGATGCATCTACTTATAGATTAACCTCATCCAACTGCAAAGTGTGAGATGGGTCTAAGTAATAATGGTATAGATGAGATATATGGAAGATTCCATGCATGGATTGGTACCTTTAGGGTAACTACAACCAATAGTCTACCATCCCAACTCTCTCCAAAATCTCTAATGGACTAACATATCGTGATGAAAGATTACATTGTCTCCTAATTTTTCTATGTCCCATCCTTTGTGAGATATATAAAAAGGCCTTATCTTTAACCTCAAACTATAGAGTTCTTCTATGATGATCAAGATAAGATTTATGTTGAGATTTTGTAGTAGTCATCCATTGTATGGTCAACCAAACCAACTCTAAAGTCTCTTGGATGAGATGAAGTCCAAGAAATGCTACCTCTCCTAACTCTAACTAGTACAAGGGAGATCAGTATGACCTACTATAAAAATCCTTATAAGGTTTTATCTATATAGTTTCTTGATTGCTATTATTGTTGGAGAACTCAATTAGGGGTAGGTGTATCTCCCAAGAGCCCCCAAAATCTAGGATTCATGCTCTCAGCATGTCCTCAAGAACCTGAATCGTGCACTCTGATTATCCATCAATCTGAGGGTGATATGATATGCTCAAAAACACCTATATAACCAATCAACTCTAGAAAATATACTATAAATGAGATGTAAATTAGGCATCCCTATCTAATACTATGGTATAAGGAATCCCACGAAGTCGTACTATCTCATAGATATGCAACCTCCCAAGCTCATCCATGGAGAAGGTCTAGCTGATTGGTGGGAAATGAGAACCCTTCATGATCTTGTCCAAAACAACCCACATAGCATCACTACCTCAAGTATACCTTGGAAAACTGGTTCTGAAATCCATTAAAACATCATCCAATTTCCACTCGGGAATAGGTAACTGTTGTAAAAGACTAGCTGGTTTCTGATGTTCCAACTTTACCTGCTGACATGTGGAACACCACATCACAAAACAAGATACCTCGCATTTCATCCCTAACCACTAGTAATGATGTCTCAAGTCATGGTACATATTGGTAACACTGAGATGTACTGCCTAAACTGAGGGATGAAACTCCCACATCATCTCCCAATGTATGTCTATTGGAATCCATATGTGACTATGAATATGTATAATTTCATCCTCATCCATAGTCTAACTAGGAGGTGGGTCCTCTCCTTCCACACTCTCCCATAGTAATAAGCCCTCAGCATTTAATAACTATCACATCCTCACTCTATCTAGAATAGTAGACATCATAGAAAAAGAAGAAAGAAAGGTTTGACCATGGTCATCCAGCACCTCCAGGTACATCTCTAAGAATAAGGCCATAAGAAACCACTTTCTACTAGCCTATTAAACTGCCTATACCTGAGTCCTCCTACTCAGTGAATTGGAAAATAAATTTCCTTTACCAATCATATAGGAAATCTCAAAGTCAAAACACTATATCCACTCCATCCACCTTCACTTACTCAAATTCAAGTCATGATGTGTAAATATATACTTGAGGATTTTTTGGTTCATGTACACTATAAAACACTCTCATGGTAAATAGTTCCTCCAACAGCATAAGGCATGTACAATAGTGGATAACTTTAGATTGTGCATTGGGTAATTCCTCTCATTTGGCCTCAGCTGACAAGATTCATATGTCACAACTTGATCCTCTTGCATCATAACTACTCCTAGTTCAATACTCGATGCATCATAATACAATGTGTAGATCTTACTCATCCCTAGAAGAAACAAGACCGATGCTAAATTCAATCTTCTTTTCAGCTCCTGAAAGGTAGTCTTATAGGTATCTAACCATACAAAATTCACACCCTTCTTAGTCAAGTCAGCCAACAGTGTTGCTGAGCATGATAAGTCTTGGATGAAATGCCTATAATATAAATCTTTCTCTAAGAAAGTTTTTATGTCAAATACATTCTTGGTATGCTCCCAGGAAACTACAAGACTCACCTTCTCTAGGTCAACTGATACTCTTGTATCTAAGATAATATGACCCAGGAAGTGAATCTTTTCTATCCAGAAGTGCCACTTTGTGATCTTAGCATATAATCAATAGTATCTCAGTGTATCCAAAATGATCTCAATATGTTTATCATGGTCGTGTAAATTGTGATAATACACTAAGATATCATCCATGAATACCACCACAAACGATTCAAGATAATGATGGAAAACTTAGTTCATCATCACCATGAATATTGCTGGAACGTTCATGATACTGAATGGAAAAACTGAATACTCATATAGACCATACCTACTATGAAAAGTTATATGAGGTATGTCTGAAGGTAGAACATGTACCTAGTGATAACTAGACCTCAAATAAATCTTCGTGAAAACCTGAGCTCCTCATATTTGGATGGAGATATTATATATCTAAGGAAAGGGATACCCATTCATAACCATAAACTGGTAAAAATTTTGATAATCCACACATAACCTAAGGGTTCCATACACTTTTTCTCAAAAAGTACTAGCTAACCCCATGGAAAACTATTGGGTCTTATAAACCCATTTCCTCCAAGTCCTCTAGATATCTCTTGACATCCTGTAACTCAATAGTATACATCCTATAAGGAGGAATGGATAATAGTGCAGCTCCTAGAACCATCTCTATTGAGAACTCCACCTCTATCTCAAGAGGTAAAACAGAAAATTTGTATGAGAAAACATCCCTGAAACAATCAACCACTGAAGGAATGTATGTTTGATGCACTCCCTTTTCTTCTAGATATAAACTAGAAATATTGGATATCATCCAGCCCATCCCACAATGCTCAAGTCCAGGTCTACATTCCTAGATTTCCAATTCACCTTTTTGAATAAAAACTCCACCCTATGGTGATGTGAAGGTCACCCTTTGGTGATAATAATCAACGTATGATTAATAATAAACTATCTATTCCATCCTGAGTATGATGTCAAAACCTATCATCTTAAGTAAAAAAAGATCCCATATGAAGTCACACCCATAAATATCAAGGTGGAAATCCATACACTAGCATAAATCCTCTGTTATCATCCCTAATGGAGTATCAAGTGTCATAACGCCATTAGAAAACTGTACAACGAGCCCAAGGCTCTCCAACATAGGTAAATATATGAAACTATTCACTACACTTGTATCAAAAAAATATTAGATACTAGAGTAGAGGCTACTATGATAATGCCTCTCACATTAGATGGAATGACACTCTACTCCTCAGGTGTAGGTTGTACATAATATATATGGCCTGAAATGTGGCCCTATGAAACAACCTCACTACTTGAAGTAAGCCAATTCTATTGTCTAGATACAAATGGTGTCTAGATGCATCGGGCACAACCACCACCTTGTCCTAAACAACTGGTATGGCTCTAGCTCCCATCCTAACATGGATCTTTGAATCTCACTCCTGAACTTAGTGTCAGAGATGATCCCATTCCACTGACTAATGGAGGGAAGGTCCTACAAAAAGTTTTTACATGGACCATCTAGATGAAATCTCAGCACTTGATTGGGTCGCATTCACACTAATTTTTTATATGTCCCCATCTATCACTTTGATGATAGAAAATAGATCTACCAAAACTAACAACCTAGTTGGTACTCCCCACATGAGAAGCCTCAAAATAGTGATTCCTTCCATTAGGATATCAACCACTAGGTCGATAGGCTACAATTCCCTACTTTGCACCCCCATCTTCCCTTAGGTTATTCTCTATAATCAGTACTTAATTCACTATTTTAGTAATAGTACTCAACCTGAATGCATTGACCTATGATCAAACAGCATCCTTGAGACCTTCCTAAAAGCATCTTTCCCTCTATATCTCATCAGAAATATAAACTAGTAAAAAGCATCAGATCTCTATAAATCATGTCGAGTACTCTATAAAAGACATCACACCCTTCTCCAAACACATAAACTCACTGAACCATATTATCTTGGTTCAAAACATTCCACCAGCAATTAGTTTCTCCCTGAAGCATATATGTCATGAGCTTCCCTCTCCTCTAGGAGGTGTCTCCAGATGGTCAAATATCAAAAATGTAATCTCAAACCATATCTTAGTAGTCTATATACCATCATCCCTAAAAAACATGGGAGGATACTACTATTGGAACACATGTGTCAGTTATGCTATAGATGAGGTAGGTTGTGGTGCTCCCTGAAAAAGTCTACACGAAGTTCAAGAAACCATCACAGAATTATACCTTAGCACCCATATCTGGTACAATCACTAGTTCCTCAGCTAGCACCAGAGGAGGATATATTTGTATCCCATGCCCCACCACCTCTGGAACATGGTAATTTCCACCCTATTGGAATATACTAGAGGTCATTGTGGTGGCATGTCTCTACAATTCCAAACACACACCTTAGTAAATCTCGATAATGAGATTATCACAGTTATAAATGTAGGATAGGTCAAAGACTTCTTATAAGTAGGTCAAACACCTCTTCCTTCTCCTAAATCTAGGACTAAGTAAAAATAAATAGTTATAAACATCACTAGAGATACTGCTTACTGCCCACTCAAAAGTCGGGTCTAGGTCAAGTTCTCTTTTTTCAATAATTCAATTTCATTTAATTTCACTTTCTTAATTCATTTCTCTTTAAATGGTTAAACTAAATAGTTCACCACTTCTAATCCATAAGGGATCATACACCTCATGAACTAAAGTGTGGAATCCACCTAATACAAATCATAACACATTCTAATCCATGCGACCAATGGTCCATAACTCAACATAGCATAGTTGACTGCTTATGGTGTATATTATAGCCTAAAAAGGAAAACACTATTTAGGTTACAGAAGGAACTCTAAGTACCAACCATGTTTCTCAATTCCCTACATTAATCATCTATAAAGCAACAAGTATATCACACAAGGAACAAAGAATCAAAGTCATGTAGATAAGAAATACATCCAATATGGCATGGCATAATCAATGGCATGGAAATTCTAATAGGTGCCTAAAATGATGCATGATATTCATACCCTCATATCATCAGGAAATAGAAAAATCCATAATCATAGGGAACATCAAATATCAAGTTCATCACCCAATGGTGGAATCAAATCAATCATAATAGGAAAAATCTAGAAAATAGTAATTTCCATTCCAGGAAATTTGGATTTTTCTATACATGGATTAGCTACTCTTAGGAATAGCTTATTAAAAAATTCCAATTCCTTCCTAATATTTTTCTATAATTTCAAAATATTAAATCCATAAAAGGAACTACTCTAATACCAATTTGTAACATCCCAACCTGGGTACCACTGTATAGTTCTCTGAGCTGGTTGGGCACGTGGCCTCAAGCACTCCTCCTCATATGCCAAAGGATACCAACTAGAAGTGATGGCCTATGGTGTTTTTGTGGGGATATTATCCCCTCATGTCATATTGTAATGCAATGGTATAACAATATCAATCAATATAGGAAGTGTATAATATAATTGAAAGTAGACAGAATATATACGTCCATAAGACTGAATAAATAAACAATGCCAAAGTTTATCTCATATACAAAATGATGTTTCATGTCATGTCCCTACAAAATATGAAAATAGGTATACAATCATCCAGTACAATACATGAATCAAAATACTAAAAGGAAAAAAAAGGAACTATCCCAGCTAACATCACGAGAATATCTCATTCTTGTGCTCCCCTGCTCCTGAGTAGTGATCAAATCAAGAATCTTATAGTGGTTTCTTGACCCATTCCCTACCTGTATCCATGAAATATGTCTAGGTACTCAATGGAGACCCAATAAAGGTGTGAGATAACACATAGTGGTCCACCATCAATAGTTTCTATAACAAGTCTAATCTATGTAATGACAAGCTAAATCAGTGTGCGGTATATAACAAGTATGTATTTACAGAAAGTGAAGTTCCTAAGGAATATATAATAAAAAAGTGATACTTTATATCCAAATGAATCTCCTTGAAAACAAGGGTCAATCTCCCATAATAAGGTCAATTTTAAAACAAAAAGAAACATCTAACAGGGCCATTTTGTAAAACCAAGTATAAATCATCCATCATGGCCACATCATATAACCAAGTATAAATTATCCATCACAAACACACCATAAAATCAAAAGTGCCAAACAATGAAGGTCTAGATCTAAGGTATAGAAGACCAATTCATCCTTATCAAGTCCTGGGAGCATCTCAATGGAAAATTAGTAAAGACTTGGGTGGATTCCTAGGAAAATTTCAACATATCAGGTCCTACGCAAGTCCAAGCAAGCTAGATCCAAGGTGTATCAAGGCCTAATACATCCTACGAAATCAAGAACCAAGGAGTATATAGATCCAAGGTGTCCACTACCGTAATCATTACCCATGGTGTAGAAACATACCTGACGTCCTATGGAATCTTGATCCAAGGAGCATATAGGTCCATGGCATCCACTACTATAACCATGTATCATTCAATTCATTCAAAAATTCATAAATAATCACATTTCATGAGTTCTTATAACTTATTTAACAATTTCCATTTAATAAAATTAAACTAATACATGTTATGTAATCACATGGAAAAGGAAGTATAGTTGTCTCCTAATAGTTCAAGTCAATTCAATTCAATTTATAAAGGATTACACTAATTGTGAAAGCACTCTCACACCCATCAGGGTTGTATAAAGCATGGAAGATACTAAGGCACACCCCATGGGTGGCCTGGGTTGGAGAAACAACCTATAAAAAACTCAAGGGTACAAGTGGGAAACCTAAACAGGTTCCAATTCATTTAATCAAGACATTCAATTCATTTTAGGGAAACACCGATAAGTCTTTCATGCAGAACAATTTCAATTAGACATATAAAACACCAAACCATAAGGGAAAGGTATAAGAAACCTACCGTAGGTCCATAATAAAGCATTCATCCAGTATCAATCTTTGATTTGGTCTAAATTTAGAGAAAAATGAAGAATGGATGAAGAACCTATAAATAGGGAATATTATCTTGCACCTAAATAACTCTGTCGATACCAGGACAAATGAATAATGGCCCAATATGATCTAAGAACTTACCAGCAGGGATATAATGAGACAAAATTTTCTTGGATCAGATGTAGGATGAAGAAACGGGATCCAAACCTAAATTTGGCTTCAAAGAGAGGCTCCTAAGGTGAGTTTTTGTCCAACCAAGGAAAATTATAAAGTGGGTTGATTTTTAATAAGTTTTAAGGTAAAAATGTTCATTTACCCTCTCTTAACTATGTCGCATGGTTTGTCCACACGGTTGGCCAAACCATGCGCAAACTGGACACAAAACCATGCCCCAGTCTCTATCAAGGTCTGTAATAAGTTTCATAAGAGTGTGTCTGGGGTGGCATGATTTACCTCAAACCGTGAGAGCCTCTTGAAATCCATTTTCAATCCCCAAACAGTTAATGGTTTACTATGTGGCCTATCCCACATGATTTCTCTTAACCATGTGACATTCTTTATTTTACCAAAAATTTGGGCTCCTGGTTCCGAAAAAAGCCTAGAAACACCTGAACCTCATGTGATCCCTTTAGGAAATCAAATTAGGTCAAAACCAAGGAGTTAAACCAAAAATAAAGAGATCCTTACATCATATAAAAACCTAGGATCTTATATAATTCCACTGAGAAAGAGGCCTAGATAGTCACACACTAAGTGTATCTGGAACCTCAATTAAATAATATTATTATTTATTATTTAACAAGTTTAATAAATATTATTATTACATGTGATTTAATAATTATTAATTATTTTTATCATATATATTTCATCACCATTTATTTGAGATAATATTTTATGAGAATAATATTTAATAAATTTGTATTTTCTATTTAGTAAATAGAATATTTATTTATTTATTTCAAAAATAATGCAGTGATATTTATTTATTAAATAAATATTCATTTTTTATAGTCTAATAAATATTGTACAGGAATGGAAGAATGATATTAATGGTCCAATGAGAAATGATAAATATTGATTATTATTTGAATAAATAATATTTAACTTAATTTTTGAGTTTAGAACATATTGGCATGGGGTTCCATGGTAATTAAGAAAAATAATAATAAGGGTGCATGCGCCATTATTATTTTCTGACCCTAGAAGTATATAAACCCAATTATATTATTTTCTTCATGGGTAGCCAATTTCATGTGTTATGCACAATGACATCCGGAGAGAATTCTCTTGAACCCATAGAGAACTCCCACTCCAAGAACTCTCTCAAGAACAGATAGAGATCCTCCTACATCACCACACTAAATTCTAGATAGATCAAAGAGAAATATTTCTTGAATATATTCTCAAGGCAATCAAATATGTATGATGCGGGAATTATGATCTATTGTTATAGCACCTGAAGATTCCTATGGTGACGTTTGGAGGCTCTTGGAGCACATGTGGATCACCACTAGAGGGAATCTACTCCTGATTCATACAACACAATGTTGGTATGGAATTTAGATATTGTCAGATACATCAATGAAGAAGTAATTTATTGAAAAGTAATTCATAATTATTTAAATTAATTTTAAATAATATGTGATTATCATGTTCTTTGGTTCTAGAATTATCAATCATCAATTAATATTTGATTCAATTCCATTGATCAAAAAGTTTATTATCATGTAAATAAAGAATTAAAAATAAATTATGAAAAATAAGAATTTGGAAGGCCCCATATAGTGCTTTTACTTCACCTAGAACTTTTATAACACCATCCTAAGAAGGATTAAGGTGTAAGGCAAAGGATGTCTCTCGAAGAAGAGATAATCATCTATACTATCTCTTTCAAAAACATCTTCTTCTAATTACTATAAATATGTTTGAAACTTCCTAAAATAATGAATCTAGTATAATCAATATAATAAGATGTTATTATTATTACAGGACAAGCATTTTCCACCTCCATTCCATCCTATAGAAAATGAAAACATTTCTCATGTGTATATACAGCCTACCATCTTCATAGAGTGGTGTAATTAGTTATTCATCACTAATTTACTTGTATGGTTTTAAATATGAAACTAATTAATATATATTATATTTATGACATAATAAATATTTTTTAAAATATAATATATTATTTACCTTGTTACCCTTCCACCTATTAAAAAATGATAATGTTTCTCGTGCGTACGTGTGGTCTAGAAACTTCATGGATGATTATAAATTTAGAATATAATGAATATATATTTGATATTCATATCATGATTAACTTTTTGAAACAATGATCAAGATGAAAGGGTTATAACTGCTAAATCAAAACATATATGAAAAATGAAGAAGTTAACACTTGAAATGATGATGATAATGAAAGATTGTTAATTAAGGGTGATAAGATGTTATAATAAAACCATATATGGTATTACAAGTATTAATATTATTCTAGTATATAATTATAATAAATTTAAATTTATTTTACAGGAGGTCAAAATCACTTATGAAGTAAGTTGGGCCTGAGGTAAGGGGTTGATTAACTCAATTCATTTTCATTAGGTTATATTACTTCTTCAATGTTTATACTATTCCAAGATTATGTGTGTAATGACCTATGATTATTTTATGTTATATTTCCACTTATTTTATATGGATTTATATTTTTTACACAAAATCACTTCATTGATTAATTATTATTTCAATGTTATGATATTTGTAAAGGTTTATAACATATCTTTTTTTCTATGATACATTTTCCTTATTCACCACTTGTTTCTTTCATGTGGTGTATATAAACCTATTTTATATGTAATATCATGAATCACTTTTATTTATGGTATCTAAAGTTTAATTTAAATTTATTTCTTTCATAGGGGTTATGATTCAAAAATAACCAAAGTGGTAAGCATTTATTTTATAATCTCATACTTATTCAAGATTGTTTATGTTTAATTTTTCAGGAGGAGAATTGTAACACCCTAAGATTTTTAAAAATAAAACTATGTTTTATAGTGTATAAGACACATAATGTTGATACTAAACAAACCATGAAATATTATTATTTAGATATGATCATTATAACATATTCATTAAATTTGAAATTATAAATAGGATTAACTACTTTATGAAATATATATAAAGGTCCTACTCAATATAATTATATTGATAAATTATAAGTAAATAATCACTCATTTTTCAGTAAAGTTATTTTATTCTTCAAAAATATGTTTTCTTCATAAAAAAAGTTTTTATTACTTTTGTTGAGAAAATATTATAATTAATTTATGAAAATTTAAGAAATTTTATTTATAAAAAGGATATCATTTTTGATATCATCATATCAAAATTATTTTATGGTTAAAAAATTTATATTTTAATGAAAATTTTGATTTTTCAATGAATAATGAAAAATACGGATTTTTATTAAAAATTATATTTTATTTCAAATTATTTACAAAGTAAAATTATATTTTGGATTTGACTTAAAATTTAATTAATTAATTTTGATTAAAAATAAACAAATTATATTAATTTTAATGATTTTTATACTTGAATTTGGTATAAAAATATTTTTATACCTAAAAAGGCATTTTTCTAAAAAACTATTTTTCATTGCATTTTTCATTTCAATTTTAAATAAATTTTTTGCACTTATATAAATTGAATAATGAAAAATGGATTCCATATTTTTAATAATTAGGTCTATATTTGTTAAATAGGTCCATTTTATTTTTGGTTATTATGAATAAAAACCATAGTAAATAATTGTCAGCATAATAAGGGTAAGTCGGGTAATTAAGGAAAACATTAATATGATGAGAAATAAAAATGACTATAACACTTGATTTTATCCTATTGTATGATTTTTGTATTTACATGTCCATCCAATTTTCAAAAATATGGAAAATTAGTTCCATATTTCTTTGATTTTTACCTTTATACTATTTTAAGTAATGAAAAGTCAAAAATGTCATTCTCTTTGTTTTATTATCTCTAATTTTTTTTACATAGGGATAAAAAGTGGATATGTTCATTAATAAAAAGGTATACTTGAAATATAAATTATTTTTTTATAATTTTAATTTATTTATAATTTATTAGTGATGAAATCAGGACCTTAAATTCTTACATAATGTTGATATAGTATTTATTCAATTAATAGAAAAATAAAATAAATGATATTAAAAATATTAAAAGTAATATAATTTGAATTTATTTTATTTATTAATAGATTTTTTTAGATAAGAATAACATATTATATATTTTTTAAAGGTTTGTATTTCAATTAAATATTTGTCTTGATGTCTTTAGAGTCAAATTAAATGAATGGTTCTAAAATGACATTAATGATATTTTATAATAAATAATATTTCATTAAATGATTTAAAATTCCTAAAAATTATATCTTCAACTAATTTATTGGGATATGGTTTAAAATATCCATTGTGGTCCATTTATGTGGAAATTTTTCTTTTACAGTAACTATATTGACCCCTAAAGAGTAAAAAGTTTGTTATCGTGGTAATTGTCAAAAAGGGTTAATGCAGGTTAAAACAAATAGATAAGGGTAAAAATATAATATAAATTTATTTAAATTTTATTATATTATACTATTATGACCCATACTCATCCTATCTTAAAATTATATTATTATTATTTTGCCTTTTTCTATGAAAATTAATTTATATTAATATTTTAAGTAATTCCAAAAGTGTCTCTCCTCTCACTTGTAAAAGGGAACCTCACCTTCTCTTTTATTAACACATAAAAAGCCTTTTAGTTAGTCCAATACCTACCAAAATACCTTAATAGCATACCTACTCACTTTATATAGGTCATAGTTTTGGCCTAATACCACCCTTAGAGGGTTGAAGGTGTAAAAAAAGGATGTTGTCTAAAGAAGTGGTATAGTATTTAACTGAATGATTTAGTAATATTTTTTATTCTACCTCATTAAAATATTATTAAAACATTTTGGAATAAAAAAACCAATATATTCCATATAATTTTATTTTTCATGTTAATTTCATAACCTATATTCATATACTCTTCCATAAAATGGGAAACAAACCTTTTGTTTGTGTGTATGGCGGACTACCACCTCACAAACCGATGTAATTCATTTTCCATCACCACCTCTTATAGCTAGTTATAATGATATATTTAAAATATATATATGATATTAATAACATAATTAACTTTATTTTATATTATATAACATATAATTTCTTAACTCTCCATTCACTGAAAAATGATAAAGCCATTCATGTGTACGTGTGGACTACCCCTCCAAGAAGTGATATTATCTATTTTTCATCTCCACATTTTATGGATGATATATATATAAGTTTATTTAAAGATATAATATTATATTTATGATATAATTATCATTATATAAATATAAAATAATACTTACCTTTTATCCATCATGGTCATTGAAAAATAGAAATGTTATTAATGTGTACGTACGGCCTACCGTCTCTATGATTATAACATGGTTCATTTTTCATAACCATATTTCACGGTTTGTTTTAGAATTATAATTTATGTATAAATGTGATAATTATATCATAATTATTTTTCTTGATATTATGGAATAATTACCTCTTGGAACATACTAAACTTATAGAAATAATTTTGGAAAAATGAGCTAAATATCATCAAAATGTACGATGTGAACTTAATCGGTTAACTAATTGATTATAACATGGTAAAATAAATAATAATCTTGAAAAATGTTATTAATAAAGTAAATAATTTATATAATTTTATTATTTAGTAATATATGGAATGTACGTAATGATACGGACTTGAGGTAAGGGACACATTACTTTAAAAACCTCATTTTAAATGTTTTTAAAATTTATTTTATAAATATTTTTCTCCAATGTCCATATTTTTAAAATTATTTTATGGATGAATTTATATAAACATTAATGAATTATAAAGGAAATTTTATGTCTATTTTTGACTTTATTTCAAAAGTTTTAAAATGGAATATTTTTACATATCATATATGAAACACTTTGACTTTATTTATAAAAGACAAAAAAATGTTCTATTTTAATATATATGGTGTCAAAGGTTTCTACTACCACTATAATTGTTATTTGATTTTTGTATTCCTTATAAACTTCCATGTTTTATTCAAATAAAACCCCTCCTTCCCAATTTTTTATTTATTTTCAAAATAAGTTTTAAATGTAATGGATAATTCAATATCTGTAAATATTTCTTTATGGGAGTAATGAATATTTTTATAATTATGCATTATTTCATGTGTTATGATTATTTTATGGTTATTGGGAATTGTTTATTATTATGAGTGATTAAATTATAAACCAAGGATTTATGATTCCATTATAAACCTAGGGTGGGTGGTTTTGTTATAAACCAAGGATGGGTGGTTCTGTTATAAACCAAGGATGGGTGGTTACGTTATAATCCAAGGATGGGTGGGTCATTTATATGCCACCAATGCATTCGTTAATGATCATGGTATAAGTTGAACTTGTAGGTTATTCCATTTTTTAGAGTGATATGAAAATGATTTCCCAAGTTACCTACATGATTTGTTTATCCCTTCTATGGTTTTTAGTAAAGTATCATGATTTCATAAGGTAAGTTAATGAGATTATATTTAAATGAGAGTATTTTCTAATTCTTAAGGGTTAAAATTATAACTTTTTGAAAAAAATGACAATTTTTCTTGATTAAAAAGAAAACTTTATAAGTTTTATTTTTTCTTTAATAATTCTTAAGAAATGTTTTATGAAAATATTTGATTATAAAATTTGAATTCTAGGGTAAGAAAATGTTTTTTTAACCCAAAGTTTATTTTTGAAATAAGAAATTTTTTTATAAGTATTCATTAACTAAAATGTTTCTTTATTTCTTTATATGCCCATTACTGATCTTTTTGATCTCATACAACATTTTAAAAATATTTAACTGGGTTTTAAGGATCAGTAGGGATAAGGATGAGCTCAAGATAAAAATTTTGAAGATATGTAATGAAAATAAAACTTGTTATATTATAAAATAATTATGGGAAAAATGGATAATAAATATAAATTTCCACTTTTTAATCTAATGTTTATTTATATAAGGGTTATGGTCTAATTATCTAAAACTCTAAACCTAAAAACATCCTTTAAATAAAAGAAAGTTAATTCTTTTATAGAGATTAAATTTATAAATTGATTAAGGACAGGTACTTACGGTTAGTGTTAGAGGAAAGGTTTATTTCACTTTATATGTTAGGATATTTTCATGTGAGGTTAACTTAAGTGTTATTGATACCATTATGGGTTTATAAGTTTAATGTCGATTAATATTTTAATGTCTTAGACACCACTTTTTAGGTTTTAAGTGATGTAATTAAAGAGTATTAAGAGTGTTTTTGTATAAATATATGTTAATATAACCATAGGTCTTCGTATGGGTTTTAGTGAAAATTTTATTTGAGGAAGAATGGATTTACATTTTGGGCACATGATTTTAAAGGTATTGAAAACCTTTAGAGTTTATATGATCTTTGATATTGAGGTGATTTTGGGTTATTACAATTTAGAGACATATATTTTATCATATAGATAACAATGGGATTGAAAATGGATTTATTGATTAAGTGATTAATGTTATTTTATAAGAATATCACTATAAGTTTGGGGAATATTATATGATTAAGGTAAGAAGAATATTGTGGGATTTTATTTGAGGAATAAAGGTTGAATTATATTTTATAATTATATATGATTTTAATGTGTCTTTATAGTGATTCATGTTATTTATGTAAATTATTAGCATAATATGTAAATTATATAATTAGAGAACATACATTTTAGGTATGAGACTTTAACAGTGATTAATGTTATTTAGAGATAAATGTTAAATTTATCTTGGAATAATATGTAATAAAATAATTATAATTTTTGGGTTTTGAACTTCGTTGGGAATATTTTTAAGAATTTTGAGGTTAGTTATTTATCAAATGATCTAAGTTTCACTTTGGGTGTTATTTTGAGGCTTTATAGATTAATGTTGTATTTCTTCATATAAAGGTTTACTCTTTTGGGAAATTATCTTATCTTGTTCTAACAATTTTTGTTTTCATTAATGTCTAAATATAGGAGGAATATCTTGTTATACTTTTTTGAATTATTTGATCCATTAGAAGTTTATTTTAGTGCTTCATACATTAAAAACTCATCTTTAATACTCAACATTTGGAGAAAAAGATAACATTGTGGTGTAAAATGATTAAAGGATGAAATGTTAATTTTAAAATAAGTATATTTATTTATATTCTCATTTGAGATGGTAAATTAATTTCTAAGCCCAAGGAAAATTATCTTGAAACAAAAACGTTATCCTATTATATTCATTTCTCATTAATAAATGGTCTTTTTCAAACCTCATTAATATATAGTCATTAACTTTCTATTGATTATTCAATTTATTATGATCAATAATATATATCAATCTATATCATTATTTTGACATTATTTTGATCTTATTTTACATATTTTCACTTCCCAATAATGTTCTCCTATTTGGAAACCTAGTTATGTGTTATTCTACACGACCTTCATATTTCATTTTCACTCTTTTCAAGAGGAATTTTTATCAACCCTTTTTATGATGTGGGATTTCAATAATGGTATTTTAATATGTAAATCCATTAATTATAAATATAAAGTTAAAATTGAGAGGATGAAATTTATTAAAGTGTGGGATAATGTAACACCCTGATATTTTTAAAAATAAATCTATGCATGATAGCATATATGATATGCAATTCCAATCATAAACGAACCATAAAATATTATTATTTAAATAAAATTGTCAAAACCTAGACATTAAGTCAAATGGTATTAATATGATTAAATAATTTATGAAATATATATATAAATTTCCTACTCGATATAAATGTATCAATAAATTCTTAGTAAATAGTCACTCAATTTTTAGTAATGTCATTTAATTCTTCAAAAATATGTTTTTTCAAAAATGGTTTTTATTTCTTTTTGGTGAGAAAATATTATAATTAATTTTTTGAACTTTTAGAAAATTTATTTGATAAAAAGGATATAATTTTTTAAATTATAATATCAAAATTCAATTATGGTAAATTTTTTGAGATTTTTCAAAAAAAGATTGGTTTTTCAATGAATAGTGAAAATACTAATTTTTATTGAAAAATTTATTTTATTTTAATGTATTTACAAAGTAAAATTATATTTTGGGTTAATTTCAAGATTTAATCAGTTAATTTTGATTAAAAATAATCTAATTATAGTCTTTTTAATAAATTCTATACTTTAATTTGGTATAAAAAATATTTTTATACATAAAAAGTCATTTTTCTATAAAAACTATTTTTTATTGCATTTTTCATTTTAATAATTAATTAATGTATTCCACTTATATAAATTGAACCATGAAAAATTTATTCCATATTTTAATTTGGTGGTCCAAATTTTTTAAATATGCCCCTTTTTATCATTATGAATAGTAACCATAGTAAATAATTGTCACCATGGTAAGGGTAAATCGGGAAGTTAAGGTTAAAAATAATATGATGGGGACTAAAAATGACCATAACACTTGAAATTATCCTATTGGATGAGTGTATTTCATCCATTTCCATACAAATTTTGAAAATATGGAAACTTGGTGCCATATTTCTTTGATTTTGAACATTAAATTATTTTATATAATGAAAATTCAAAAATGTCATTCTCTTGGTTTTATTATCTATAAAAAAAATTACGTAGGGATAAAAAAATTGTATGTTCAGTTATAAAAGGTTTATTTGAAAGATAAATTATTTTTTTATCATGATAATTTATTTTTAGTTTTTAAGTGATGAAATAATTACCATAAATGCTTACGCAACATAGACACATTATTTATTCAATTAATAGAAAAATAAAACAAATATTTTTTAAAATGTTAAAAGTAGTATAAATTGAATTAATTATTATGTAAAGTGAATTTTTTAGATAAAAATAACATATTATAAAGGTTTTTAATGTTTATATTTAAATTCCATCTTTTTTTATGTCTTAAAAGTAAAATTAAAGGAACAGTTCCAAAAATGATATTAATGATATTTTATAATAGATGATATTTTATTAAATGATTTAAAATTTCTATGAATACTATATTTTACTAAATTATTGGTTTATGGTTTAAAACTTCAAACATGTTCTATTTATGTTCCAATTTTCCTTTTATAGTAAATATATTGACCCCTAAAGAGTAAAAACTTTGTTATTGTTGTAATTGTCAAAAAGGGTTAACATTGGTTAAAACAAAGAGATAATGGTAAAAAACTAATATAAACTTGTTAAAAAACATTGTATGATATTATATCGATATATTCTCATCCAATCTTATAATTATATCAGTTTGGAACCTTTTATCTAGGAAAATTAATTTATATTAATATTTTAAGTAATTCAAAGATTGTCCCACCCTTCACTTATAAAAGGGAACCTCGCCTCCTTTTTTATTCACAATTAAAAATCCTTATATATCATCCAATACCTAAAAATATACCTATACAATATACCTAATCATGTTTAGGAGGTATTAGTTTTGTCATAATACTAACCTTAGAGGGTTTAAGGTGTAAAGAAAAGGAAGTTGTCTCCAGAAGTGGTATAGTCTTTAACCGAATGTTTTAGTATTATTTCTTCTTATACCCCCTCAAATATTATTAAAATATGATGAAATAATAACGCATGTATCACCCATATATTTATATTTTATTATGTTAATTAAATAAACTATATCCATCTCCTCTTTTATCAATTGGGAAATGAAATCGTCGTTCGTGTGTATGGGAGACTGTCACCTCGCGAACTGGTATAATTTATTTTCCATCACCACCTCTCATGGATGGTTATAATTATGGATTTAAAGTATATATATTATATTAATAACATAACTAAAATTATTTAATGATAATATATCATCCACTTTATTTTGTTTTCATTCATTAAAAAATGATAATGTTGTTCGTGTGTGTGTGTGGACTACCACCTCCATGAAGCGATGTGATTAATTTTTCATATGAACATCATATAGATGATATATATAAATTTAATTAAAGATATAATATTATATTTATGATATAATTATCATTATATAAAGATAAAATAATAATTACCTTCTTTCCATCATGATCTTTTTAAAATGGAAACATTACTCATGCGTACATACGGGCTATTGTCTCCATGATTGCAACATAGTTCATTTTCTATAACCATATTTCATGGTTAGTTTTAAAAATATAATTTATGTATAAAAATTATAATTATAACTTTATTATTATTTTTTATATGATATAATAATGTCCTCTTTGACCATAATAAACCTATGGAAGTCATTTTGGAAAAATGAGACAAATATCGCCAAAGTGTCTGACATAAACTTAATTGACTAAGTGATTGATTATAACATTGGTAAAATGAATAATAAACATTAAAATAGTTCTTAATAAATTAAATAATTAAAATAATTTAATTATTAAAGAATATAAGTAATGTATGTGATGAGTCACACTCGAGGTAAGGGACACTTTACATTAAAAAAACTTGTTTTAAATGTTTTCAAGATTTATTTTATAAATATTTTTCTTCCATGACCATATTATTAAAATTATTTTATAGATGAATTTATATGGACTTTAATGAATTATAAATTACATTTTATGTCTATTTTTACTTTATTTCAAAGGTTTTCAAAAGGAATATTTTTATGCATTTTACACATAACGTTTTGACATTCATTATAAAAGACAAATACGATGTCAAAAGTTTTTACAAACATTGTAATGATCATTTAATGTTTGTATTCCTTATAATATTACATATTTTCTTCAAAGAAAAACCCACCTACCCTATATTCTGATTATTTTCAAAAAAAGGTTTTAAATGGAATAGATATTTCAATATCCAGAAATGTTTCTTTATGGGAGTAAGGAATGTTTCTATAATTATAAAAGATTTCATGTGTTATGATTATGTTATGGTTCCTGGGAATTATTTATTTTGATATGTGGTTCAGTTATAAACCATGTATGGTTGTTTCCTTTATATACCATGGATGTTTGGTTTCATTATAAACCAAGTATGGGTGGTTCCATTATAAACCAAGTATGGGTAATTACGTTATAAAACAAGGATGTATAGGTCTGTAATAAACCTCCAATGCATTGGGTAATGATCATGATGAAATTTGAAACTATAGTTTATTCCATTTTTAAGAGTGATATAAAAATTATGTCCTAAGTTATCTAAATGATTTATTTATCCTTCCTATGTTTTTATAGAAATATCATGATTCCACAAGGAAATTTAATGAGCCTATGTTTAAAGGAAAGTATTTTTATACTTATTAAGGGTAAAAAGTATAACTTTGTGAAAAAAATCATGGGTTTTTTGTGTTTAAAAAGAAACTTTTTTAAGTTTTATATTGACTTTAAATTTTCTTATTAAATGTTTTATGAAAAAAAATTGGTAGAGAAGTTTATTTATAGGGTAAGAAAATGTTTATTTTAAACCCAAAGTTTGTTTTTTAAATACTCCAAATTTTTATAAGTAATTATGAACTAACAGGTTTCTTTATTTATTTTTATGTCCTTTAATGATATTTTTTTGATCGTTCTATAATTTAAATAAATTTCACTGGGTTTTAAGTATTAGAAGGGAAAATGATGAAAAAAAGATGAAAATTTTGAATATATTTCATGAAAAAAAGTTTTTATATCATAAAAGTTTTGTTTTGTGGGAAAAATAGATACTAAGTTGAAGTTTAAAATTTTTTATTTAACGTTTTTTTATGTAAGGGTGATGTTCTAATTCTCTAAAACATTAAACCTAATAATATCCTCAAAATAAAAGAAAGTGAATTCTCTTTTAAATATTAAATTTATGAAATAATTAAGGAAGGGTCCTTATAAAATTTATATATTCTTTATATCTTAAAACCTTATATTTTATTCTCCTATGGTTATTTATTTAAATTACAAGTTTTCCTTTAATTTTACTCTCATTGAGTACTAAAAATTTTGAAATAGTTTTTTTAATGAAATCTGACTTTATTTTTCTATTCAGTTGGGAATATTTTTATTCCATCTTCTTATTTTCTATAAAATTCTTTCAAGAATGTTTTTATTATGCTCAAATGGTTGATTAAATTAATTTTTACCCATGTTTTAATTTGTTTATAATGTTTTAAATAGAATATTATTTTCATTTTCCAAATGAGGAACTTTTTACTAAAGGTGTAAATAGAATCTTTGTTTTAACCCTTATCACACAAAAGGATTTTCCCACCATCATGAATATTATTTTCCTTGAACTATCCATTACATTATCCCAAGGTTCTTTTAAAAGAAAATATTTTTCCAAATATTCTATAATTTTTTAGACTTTAAATAAGTGATTTCAAAATGAAAAGGTTATTTTCCTCAATAAATTTTCTGGTGATCTTTTAAAATTATATTCATTTATGTAAATATCCTTTGATGAATATTATATTTTATTAGAAATATGATCTAATGATACCATCTAGAATATTACTTTGTATGGCTTATGATAATGTTGTTTTATTTTTTACTAGGGAAAATATTAACATTTTTTATAATAGTTTTTCAATACAAATGTTGGTGTTGATTATGTGTTGAATTGTTATTAATTTATTTCATATTATGAATGAATTAGACTTAGTATATGATGGTTGGGGCCTATTATATCCCATTTATTCATTAGTAAGACTCATGAGACAAAGTAGAATGGTTATTTGGTGTATGTCATACCTATTTATCTATGGTGTCTTAGCACAAAGCCTGGATGGTAGGATTATGATGTTCGATATATGCATTATATCATTAAAAAACTTGTTATTATTATTCATGTGATTATTTATGTTGTTATGTAATACATGGATATATTATTATTTTATGATATTAGTTACATGGAATATTTTATTATTATTTATCTCTTTAATACTATTCGGGATTTATTTATTCTATGATAGCTTCTTTTGTATTCTTTCCCTTATTGAGTATCTAAGCTCACACTTTATTATGTTTTCCTTTCCCTATGATACCAAGAAGGGGTCTATGAATGATTCTAGGGATATGTTATAAGAAATAATAATGCTCTCAATATAATTTTAAGTTTTATTTCTTGTTTTCAAATGTAATGTGAGAATCATGTATGTATCTAGTCTTCTAATATTGGTAAACTATTTGATGATTTGGGATTCAATCACTTGTATTTTGTGCAAATATAGTATGATAACCACTGGCTATGGGTTACTGGAGTATGGTTGTTATAGTTGTTATCAAAGTAAGTTTAATAGGACCCATATGAACTAGATTTAGGAAAACATAGATTAGAGAACATAACCATGTGGTACAAATACAAGGTATAAGTCGATGCAGAACAAATAAAAGGTATAAGAACATAACCTTGTTCCATAACCTTAGATTCTAGGCATAAGTCTAAGTATAGGTTAATATCTTGAAGCTTTGGTAAATTAGAGATTATGTGGATTTCCTAGAAAATACAACTTTTTCTGGATATTGGAAAGTCGATGAGGTTGTCGAACAAATTAACCTAGGGTAACAACACTGAAATGGGTGTATTAGGTAATAACTCTATCATCATTGGTTCACAATGAGTGGTACTAAGACTTCACACATAGCTAGATATTCCCAAGGGATATTCTTGGGTTAATTCAAAATTTCTTTATAAACCATTGTGATGAATGGGTGGATAGAACCTATAGAAACCTATGATATTCCATAGTAACATAGGATAATCCTAAAGTTTCATGGGTTGATAATTCTAAGGTTGATTATAAGTTTAAATGTATAGATACCCTTTTTTAAGTTTTATTTCATGGGGTTTTGATATGATTAATAATATTTTCAAAGATATTTATGGGATACCCTTTGGTTTTATGTGATGGGTTTTATGTGATGGGAATAAAACCCTTTGGGTTTTATATTATGGGTTTAAATAACCCATTGGGTTTTTTAAGGATGTTCTAGTGAAAATTTTATTTTAGGAAGAATGATTTTAAATTTTATAGAAATAAGTTGAATGGTATTGATAACCTTTAGATTTAATACTACCTTTGATGTTAGTTTGGTTAATTAGGATAAAAGGGTTATTAAAATTTGGGGATATATGTTCTATCATATAGATAACCATGGGACTAAAAGGGTGATTTATAACCTAAGTGATTCATGTTATTTTTTAATAAGTTCACTATATTGGGAACATTATATGATTAAGGTAAATGGAAATATTTTTTGATGACATGGGATTTTATTTTAATAATAATGATAAAGTTATCTTTTGGGAGAATAAATGATTTTGTTGTGGCTTTATGTTGACCCAGGTTATTTATGGGAAAGATCGTCATGTTTTTAGAGATTAAATGATAGTTTAAGGACTAATGTATTAATAAACCCCCAATTACATGTTTTATAACAAGGGTTTCACTTTATTACATTCCCATGATCTTTTAGGTTTAGAGTTTTATAGAATTAGAACATCACAAATAAATAACAAATGAATATGTTAAAATTGGACACTTCCACTCAGTATCTATTTTTTCCTACAATATAAAACTTTTAAAATTAACCATTTTTTATTTTCATAACAAATCTTTATGAATTTTGACTTGATTTATTATTTGTTTCTACTCATCCTTAAATCCTATAAAAACATTTGAAAATGTGGGATGAAAAAAACTCAACAAGTGATATAAATGAAATAAAACCATTATTCCAGTAAAAAACATGAAAAGTAATTAAATGTTTGCCTTTTTCACATTATTCTTTAAGAGAATAAAATAAATCATATCCATATGAAAAAACAATTCTAACTCAAAGAAAGACCTTTAGAAAGCCATATAAATTAATATAAAACCATTATAGGAATCTTAGAGAATCATATTCATAACCTATGTTAACTTATGTCAAAAATAACTGGAGTCTAGTTAAATACATAGGAGAAAACTCCCTAGTTAATTTCCCCATTTTTTCCTCTTAAAACAAGTAACATTAACCAATGCATTGGAGAGCTATATTGGGCTTACCCAACATATAAGGTATATCATCCTCACCCATCATATAAGTTGTATCAGGATCACTGATCATAATATATTATGATCAAGTACCATATCATGAATAAAACATTTTTAAACTTGCACGTTTTCATCATAAATCACTTGAGAACACATTTTAACATATATACAAAACAATTTTCAGATATCAAAATATACTTCCTCTAAAAAACCATTTTTTGAAAAAATGAATTACCTAGAATAAGGGAAGAAATGTTTTTCTTTGAATAAAAAATGGAATCATGTAAATAAAGATAAACAATGTTTTTAGTGGTGTGAAAATCTTTTGATTCCATATACGTTAAAAAATAATATTTCTTTTTATCTTTTGTAATGAAAGTCAAAACGTTCTGTATAAAATATGTAAAAATGTTACTTTTAAAAAAAATTAAAAGGATACATAAAATTTCATTTAAAATTAATTTATTTCCATTTAAATACATACATTAAATAATTTTAAGAATATTAATGTGTAGGAAGAATATTTAGAAAATAAAACATTTAAAATGAGGTTTTGAGATAAAGTATCCCTTACCGCAAGTCTAAATTATCTTGTATGTTATTTATACTACTGAATAATAAACCTATGTTAATAATTTAATTTACTATGAATTTTTTTCATTTTTATTATTCCTTTTAATTCACTTATTACCATGTTATACTTTATTACTTAATCGATTAAGTTTACATTAGACGTTTTGGGTACGTTCGCCTTATGCATCCAAAATGGATTCAGTGGGTTGAATATGGTTAAATGTATCACGATTATACCATTTAAAAATTATTAATAATGATATAATTATTATTTTTATACATTAATTATACTTTTAGAACCAAACATATAAGGTGGTTATGAAAAATTAATTATGTTACATCAAGGAGACAGTAGTCTGTATGTACACATGAGTAACATTTCCATTTTTCAATGAACATTTGAGAAATAAGGTAAGTATTATTTTAACTTTAAATAATTATAATTATATCATAAATAACATATTAATTCTTTCAAATCACACATATATATCATCCATGTGAGGTGGTGATGAAAAATAAAATACATTGTCTCGCGTAGCGGTAGTCTGCACATACGTACAAGCGATGTTTTAACTTTTCATTGGATTGTAAAGAAAGAAGTATGATATTTTATTTACTATTTAATAATTAAATTTATATCATATATATCATTTCATTTCATTTCATTTCAATCCATCATTATTACCATCCATAATGGGTGGTGATGGGAAAATAATTACATCGTTTCGTGAGGTGGTAGTTCGTCGTACACGCGAATGATGTTTTCATTTTCCATTATATGGTTAAGGAAGATGAAAAAGGGTTATACCATAGAAATAATAAAATTTAATTATATTTTATATACTTATGTTTCTATATCTAAATGTCTTTAACAGGTTTGAAATATGCATAGGAAGAAATAAAACAAAGGAGTTTGGTTGAGACTTATACTTTTTCTTCAGACAACAACTCTTGGTTTGCACCTTCATCCTTTTAAGGTGGAAATTTTTTCAATAAAAATACTCTAAGATGTGGGGAAAAAGTAGAGTAATATATATGTGTAGTTATTGGTTGATATAATAGTATCTTTAAGTGTGTAAAGGTGAGGATAGGGGTGTCCATTTATAAGTGAGGGAGAGGACACACATGGAATTTTTCAAATGATTTAAATATTATTAAGTAATTTTCATGGAAAAGTGTCCCATATAAAAATAAATTTAAATAATAATGTTATAAGGGTAAAAATAAATTCATACAATAAGAATTAAGAATAAATTTGGTGACCATGTCACATAGTTTTAACCTAGTTTAAACCGATGTACCTTTTTACTGTAGTGACACAATTTTTAACGAAGTTATTTTCCATAATGACCAAAAATGAAATTGACCTCATTAATAAATTTGGAACTATTGATTAAAAAAATTGAATACATTTTTCAAGATTAAATCTCTTTAAATATAAGAACTTTATTTAATATAAAAAATTAAAATGTAATGAAAAACAGTTTTCTGGAAAATGTCTTTCAAAGTATAAAAGTGATTTTATACAAAGATCAAGTATAATGTTGATCCAAAAGTAATAAATTGAATTAATCTAAAAAAATAAACTATTTAAATTTAAACCCAATCCAAATCAAAATTATTATTTGAAAATAATAGAAAATAAAATACACTTATCTTTAAAAATCGTAATTTTCTATTATTCACCCAAAAATAAACTTTATCAAAAAATTACAAAAAAATCAACCTAAACTAATTTCAACAAAATTAATTAAAAAAATATATATTTTTTATAAAATTAAATTTATAAAATTTATAAATTAATATTTTAAAATAAACCATATAATACATGAAAGCCCAATTTAGCTAGAATATAGTTATTTCCTTTATATTGAAAAAATAACTAATATTATTATAATAAATGTGACTCTATAAAATCTAATTCATGAATATTAATAAGGAATGAGAATTGCTTATTATTAATATTACTTGGGTTTTCACATTATGCCCTCTTTTTTAAATTGTATACTTTAAATTTTATTCATTACTAAAATAAGTGGGGATATTTTTCCTTCATAACATTTTCTAGTTTCCTTGTTTTTTAATTAATAATATGGTTTTCCTCAAATTATTAACCTAATTAATCACTTTATTCCACAATAACTTATCTATATAGTCAATAAATTTAATTTGTTATTCCTTATACTAAAGGTTCTCTTTCAACTATATTATTTCAGGGTTCAAGTCATGAGATTAATTTGGAACATATTTCCTCAACAATGAAACATGAAACACATTATATACCTAAGATAAAATCATATGCAAGGCCACTTAGTAATTAATTGATCCAAATTTATCCTATATTTCATATGTTCCAATAAACTATGGACTTGACCTTCACTTTTTACTAAAATTCGTGACACTCTTCCAATGAGATACTTTAAGAAAAATAGGATCTCCCGCCTCAAATGAAATATATTTACTTTGGTTATCTACATAAATTTTCTACTCGGTCTGAGTTTCTCTCATTTAATGCTAAATCATCTTCATCATCTTAACCATCTCTTCGATTAACTCTGGTCCCAACTTCTTCCTTTCACCAATATTGTCCCAAAAATTGGGAGTTCGACACCACTTTCTATAAAATTACTCAAAAGGTTCCATATGTATACTATGATGAAAACTATTATAATAAGAAAATTTATCTAAATACAGATATTGATCCCAAATTCCTTGGTAGTCCAATGAATATTCTCAAATAATATCTTTCAAAGTCTGAATCATCCACTCTGAATGTCCATCAGATTGTGGATGAAAATCCATACTTAAATTTAATTTAGTATCCATAAACTTCTAAAGTCTTTTCCATAAATTTGAGGTAAATGTGGGATTACATTCAGATATAATGGAAAGGGGGACTCAATTAAATCTAATTATCTCTTTAACATAAATTATAGAAATCTTATCCAAATACATACTATCTAGAATAGGAAGAAAATGTATAAATTTATTCAATCAATCCAAAATAGCCCAAATCACATTATTACATAGAGATGTATTTGGTAATTAAACCATGAAATATATGAATATATTCTCTCATTTCCACTCTAATGCGGGAAAAGGTTGAAGTATCACCTTTAATTATTTTTGTTTTGATTTAACTTATTGAAAATTCAAACATTTCATGGTAAATTCAGTAATAATTATTTTCATTCCATACCAACAAAAATGTTCTTGAAGGTATCTATACATCTTAGTACTACTGAGAAGAATGGAAAATAGAGAGTTGTGAGCATTACTCAACAATTCCTTTTTTAACTAGGAGATATCTAGCACCCATAATATTTTTCCAAATCTTAAAAAAAAATCTTATCAATGTTAAAATCATGAAACTCACCCTTCCTAACCAATTTTACTTTTTTTATAAAAAACATGGTCTTCCTTCTAATCTTTCTTACTCTCATATATTAATGATGACTACATTGGAACTAAAAAAATAGAGGTAGTTCCTACATACATAATTTCTAGGCCAACATTAGTAAAATAACAAACCAAAGGATCGTGTTCTAAAAATAGAATAGTTGATGATGCAATATCTTTACAACTCAAGGTATATAATACTCTATTTTATTTTCCTGAAAGGTAGTGAACCATGAAAGTCTAATCCTTTATAAGTTAAGTCTATATTCTTGGCTTCGTTTTCAACTCATTTTGAGTGAATATATACATAAAAGTTTTATGATTATTATATATTTCACATTTTACACCATATAAATTATGTATCCATATTTTTAAATTAAAAACCATGGTATCCAGTTAAAGATCATATGTTGGATAATTTAGATCAAGTGCTTTCAATTATTTTTAAGAATAAGAAATTACGAGATCATTTTGCATCAAAAAACAACCAGGTGCCTTTAAATAAGCATTGTTTTATATAAAAAACTCACCATTTCTGGATAGAAGGTCCAAAACTGGAGAATTCACCAATATTATTTTCAATTCATAGAAAAACTCATCACACTCTTTCATCCAGAAAAATTTTACTTCTTTTTAAGTTAAAATAGTTAGTTTTATGGATAATCAAGCAAATTTTTCAACAAAGTGCATGTAGTGTCCTTATAATCCAAGAAAACTATGAATCTATATTAAATGTGTAGTTTTTTTCCATTATTTAACCACTTTAGTTTTAATAGGGTCAACAGTGATGTTATCTTTAGAAATAATGTTCACAAGGAATGAAATCTATTGCAACCAAAATTCACATTTATTAAATTTCCCATATAACTTATTTTATTTCAATTTTTATAAAATAATCCTTAGGTTTCTTCCATAATCCTCATGAATTTTAGAATATTCCAAAATATCATCAATAAAAACAACCACAAACTTATCCAAATAGTCATAGAAAACTCTAATTATAGTATCCATGAATATTGTAGTGCATTAGATAACCCGAAGGGAATAACTAAAAAATCATAATGTCCATATCTAGTATGAAATATCATCTTTATAATATCTTCCTCATTAACCTTCAATGGATGTTACCATATCCTGAGATCAATATTCAAAAAAAATCACGCTCCTTGGAGCTAGTCAAAAAAATCATCAATATGAGCAAAAGGCTACTTGTCATTAACATTGATGTTACTCAAGGCTCTATAATCAATAAAAAACCTCATTGGACCATCTTTAATTTTAAAAAAAATAAAATATAATCACCCCATGGTGAAGTGACAAGATGAATTTAACCTTTATCGATAAAATCTTGCAACTAATTTTTCAATTCCAAATGTTCTAATTAAGAAATTCGATATGGATGTTTATAAATTGTCCTAGCATCAAGAACTAAGTCAATAGTAAATTCAACCTCTCGATTGGGAATAATACTAGGTAAATCATGAGGAAATACATCCATATATTCATTTACAATTGGCACATATCTAATATGAATATTTTCCTTCTTTTTAATAACATGATTTATGTAAATTTCAATGTAACCTTTTATCAGTTTCTCAACTTATTGAAAAGTTATAAAAGGTATGAATTCATTTTTATACACTAAATATAATTCATTTTGAAAAAAAATCTTTATCTCTTCAATATCTCTTAGTATGATAAATTTAAATCCAATCCATACATAGAATAACATCAAATTCTACAAGATTTAAGACAACAAGATTTTCAAGAAAAAAAATTCCATGAATGTTAATGGTAATATTCATATAGATTCTTGTCACATTAATTCTATCACAATATATTTTTATAAAAATTTATGAACCCATTTATTAAGGTGAAATTTATAATTTGATAGAAAATTTCTTAGAAATAAAATAATTTGTAGAACCCAAATCAAACAATTCATTTTCATAATCTGAATATATAAGTAATGTAATTGAAATAAAATCATTCAATGGCCTAGAATTCATTGATGTATTCATAAAATATTTTTATGCACTCTTCTATTTTCTATCCTATTGATTTCTACCTTGGTTGACTAACTTTAGATATACATTAGCATAATGTGCCAATTCATTACAACTAAAACATCTCACCATTGGCTGGCTATCTATCTTCCCATTCATGGTTAGTCATGACTCTTTTACTTATAGTTCCAATCCATATAACCAAACTTAACACACTAGTAACATTTCCCAGATCTGGTTAAACATTACTTAAAATGTCTCTTTCCACACTTGTAACAATTAGGGGGATTACCATTGGATTTATTTACTGATTGGATTTACATTGTTTATAACATTGATCGCTTATTCCCTTTTATTTCATGTGATAGATAATGATAAAAAAAATCTATTTTTACTTCCTCATAATAATGAAAATTTTTATCATAAATTTTAAATTCATGAGAATGAAAATCTCTTTAATATATTGGATTCAATACTGAGTAAAATTGATTAATTTTACTATCAAGATCCCAAATATAATTTGGTGCAAACCTGGACAATTGGGTAAAATTTACTTCATATGTGGAAACTAACTCATACTCCTTTTACTTTAATCCCAAGAATTATTTCTTTATCATGATTCAAGTTTCGTTATGGGAAATATTTCCCTAGGAAATGATTATTAAATTCAATCCATTCCCTTTCCTAGAGCTATTCTGTTTCCTTGGTATTGTTAACCATTGTCCATCATTGATCAACTTTTATTGAAAAATAATAAATAGTAATATTTTAATTTTAATGTTATGAATATCCCATGGATTCGAATATCTTTTCCAGAACATTGATCCATCCTTAAACTATCACTAGATATAAGGTTTCACCAAAATATAGAGGGTATTGTTTTATAAAATTCCCTATAATGAACATATTCCTCTATGGTAAATATATTGTCTCTCTAACATGGATTTCTACACCATTTATATCCTTCAAAAACTAATCCATCACATTAAAAAAAATGTTCAATTCTAATTTCAACCATTCGGGATATTAATTTGGAAGGATATTGTCCTCTTGATACCTTCCTAAATCAGATTCCCTATTTCCCTTATGAAAATCCATTTTGAATAGATATATATTAGATAATGAAACATGGTAACCTTTAAATGATATATCATGTCAACAAAACCATAAATTATAATCTTTTAAGGGGTTTATTTTATTATCTAACCTCTAAAATTATTTAAACCATGCTTTGATTCCAACTATAAGGACACTTATCTTAATCAACCCCTAATTACATGATTTATAATAAGGGTTTCACTTTCTTACATTCTCATGATCTTTTAGGTTTATAATTTTAGATAATTAAATCATCATAAATATATAACAAACTCATATATTACAAGTGGATACTTCTACTCAGTGTGTATTTTTACCATAATATAAAACTTTTAAAATGAAACATGTTTTCTTTTCATAAAAAATCTTCATGACTTTCAACTTGATTTATTATTTGTTCCTGTTCATCCTTAAATCCTGTAAAATACATTTGAAAACATGGCATGAGGAAAAAATCTCAATTAGGGATATAAAGTAAATAAAACTATTAGTCCAGTGAAAAACATAAAAACCCATGAAATTTTTACTTTTTTCACTATATTCATTAAACGTATAAAATAAATTATATCCATGTGGAAAAAATATATCTAAAATAAAAAATTTAGATACCCAAATCAATAAATAGAAAACCCTTTCAGGAATCATAGATAATAATACTCATAACTTGTGTTCACTCATATCATAAATAACTAGAGACCAATTTAATCCATAGGAGAAACCTCCCCAGTTAACTCCATCCTTATTACCTTAAAAGACAAGGAACATTACCCAATGCACGGTTTGGTCGTACCATTTTCAAAATTGCGTGCCAACTGTGCATGATCTACTCTAGGAAGGGGGAACTTTCATGGTTAGGCCATGTGATTAGGGAAATCATATACCAACTATGTAAATCACCTTTGTAATTTGTCTGCAATTTTTTGCATAGTCGTGCAGCCCAAATCGCATGGTTAGGGAAAACTATGTGCCCCATATCACCCCACAATCTAGCCTCACACGGTTAAAACTAAATATGTGTCTTTCCTCGCATAGTTTCCTCTAGCCCTATGATGGGTCATTTTCTCCTAAAAAAAGCAGGTTTTCTAGCTCCAAACAAGCCTCAGACAACCCTGAGACCTTTGAAAACTCACTAGGAATCCACATTAGGTCTATAAAAGATAATTAGACAAAAATTTAAAGGATCCATACCTGAGTGAAAATCAGGGTTCTTATAGTCTCCCCCCCTTAAAGGAACTCATCCCTAAGTTCACCTTCCAATGGTAGTGAAACACTATCTGAGAATAACTCTGGCCACTGGGCACGTACATCGACCTCCTACTCCCAAGTCTCATCTTGTTCACAGATGTGATATTATAGCACTCCTACTATAAGGACAAACCAACCTCAAAGATCCTTCATTCTCCAGTAAATAATGTGTATAGGATACTCCTCAATGGTGGTATCTACATCTAACTCAACTTCCTTAGGTTCAAAATTATGAGATAGGTTTCCATGATACCGACAAAGATGTGAAACATGGAAGACATTGTTCATGGTATAGTACCTATGAGCTAGTAACAACCAATAGTATATCAACCAGAATCTCTCCAAAATATCAAACTACCTGAAAAATCATGGTGATAGCTTCCCTTGCCTTTGTATACATTTATTCCCTATCCTGGGTGATACTTGTAGGAAAACATAATCCCCAACCTCGAACTCTAGAGGTCATCTACGGTGATCGGAATAATATTTCTCTCTAGATTGAGTACTAGACATACAATTATTGATCATCTGAACCTACTTCAAATTCTCATGCATGATACGAGGACCTAGTAGGGACGCCTCTCCTTCCTCTTGCTAACATAGGGGTGAATGGCATGTCCTACCATACAAGACCTCAGAAGGATCCATCTGAATTGTCGCCTGAAAGATATTATTGTAGGAAAAATTAAAGATAGGGATAAGATTCTCCTAAGAACCATAGATATCAAGGAAGCATTCCTAGAGCATTTCATCTATAACCTGTATCATCTGTTCTGACTGACCATCGGTCTGAGGGCATAAAGTTGTGCTCAGAAGCACTTGTGTACCCATAGCCTTTTGCAACCCTTACCAAAACTATGACGTGAAGTGATAATACCTATCTAAAATGATATTATGAGGGACCTAATTTAGTCATATGATCTCACATACATATAGTCTTCCCATATCATCAACTGAGAACATCTTCTATATAAGAAGGAAGTGGGCTACTTTCATTATTCGATCAGTCACTACCCATAAAACATCACTACCTCTAGGTGACTTTGGAAATATGATCACAAAATCTATAGAAACATATTCCCATTTCCATTATAGAACTGTAAGCAACTATAACAATCCAGCAGGTCTTTGGTGCTCTGCTTTCAACTGTTGACAGGTGGAACACCTTGTGATAAAGCATACTATCTGACATTTCTTCTCAAACCACCAATACTAGAATCTCATATCTTGATACATCTTATATATTCTTGGATGAACTTCACACTGAGAAATGTGGGACTCATGCATTAGTTACTCTCTAATATTTGTAGAAACTCATACATTTCCATGTATATGTAGGATTTCAACTTTTTCCACAGACCAATCTATAGGAAAGTCAAATCCTAAAATACTCTCACGGAGAACCAAGCCCTTGGGATCTGAAAATTTCCTTATCTACACCTTTTCAAGGAGGTAAGAGGTAACTATAAAGGTTGTTATATAAGATTGATCTTAACTATCATGATACTCTAGATACATCTTAAAAAATAGGGCCCTTAATTTCCATTCATCACTGGCTTCCCGTATGGCAAGTGCCTGAGTTTTCTGACTCAACACATTCACTACTACATTTCCTTTTACAGACATATAAGCAAGCTCAAAATCAAAGGACTGAAGATATTTGACTCATATCCAATGTTTGAGGTTCAAGTTACACTATTTAAAGATATATTTGATGTTCTTGTGGTCAATGTACACCATAAAGTTCCCACTCAATACATAATGCCTCCAGCAACATAATGCATGGACAATTGCTACTAGATCAAGGTCTTATATTAGATAATTTATCTCTTGATGCCACAACTACCAAGATCTGTACACAACGACTCTTTCCTTCTACAGTAGTACTACTCCCAGGCTAATTCCTGATATATCACAAAACACTATATAACCTCTACCAGCCTCCGGCAGAATCAGAATAGGTGGCGAGAAAATCCTCCCTTTCGGCTCCTGAAAGGCTTTCTCACACTCTTCTAACCATAAGAAATTTACAACTTTCTTTGTAAGAATAGTAAGAGGTAAATAAATACATGAGAAATACTGTATAAAATTCCTATAATATCTAGCCAGCCCCAAGAAACTTCATATAGCAAACTCATTCTTGGGATTCTCTAAGGATACCACATCACTCACCATCTTTGTGTTAATAGATACTCCTAATTCTGAGATAATATAACCCAAGAAGTGAACTTTTTTTATCAATAAGTGGAACTTGGCAATCTTGGAATAAAACTCATGCTCTCTTAGTTTACTCATAATGATCTCAAGGTTCTTATCATGGTCGCTATGAGTATAAGAATACACCAAGATTTCATCCATAAATACTATGAAAAAGGAATCCAGATAGGGATGGAACACCCTATTCATTAAATCCATGAAAATGGAGGGCATGTTCATAAGACTGAACAGCATACTGAGGTAATCTTATAGACCATACCTAATATATAAATTTTTATGAGGTATGTCTAATGACTTGACTCACACCTAATGTTATCCCAATCTTAGGTAGATCATATAAAATACCCTATCTCCTTGGATATGTTAAAAAATATTATCTATATGGGGAAATGGATAGCAGTTCTTGATCATAATCTTGTTTAACTGTCTTTAATCCACACATAGATGAAGGGTCCCATCCACCTTCTTGGTGAAAAGCATGAGCGAACCCCAAGAGGAAGTATTAGGTCATATAAAACATTTGGCCTCTAGATCCTCTAACTACTGCTTAAACTTCTGGAGCTCGATAGTTTCCATCTTGTATGAAGTAATAGACACTAGAGATACTCCTAAAATGAGCTCAATCGTAAAATATACCTCTCTATTCAGAGGTGAGCTATAAAAATCATTAGGAAAAACATCCTTGAAATTATCTACTACTGGAGAGAATTCATACCAATGTAAACTCTGATCCTCCAAGAAGATATTGGAAATTTGGTTAGTCAATCCACCTAGCCCATTATTCTCTGGTCCATCTCTACTATCATAAATATCCAACTCTCCCCTGCATAGAAAACTTCCACCCTCTAGTGATGTAAATGATACCCTATAATGATATAAATATACAAAGTCATGATACAAAACCAACCAATCCATCTCAATAATGACATCGAAGCCTATTATATCAATAACAAAGAGGTACCACAAGAAAGGTTAACTAACTAACTCAAGGGGATAGTCCCTAAATTGGAATATTCCCTCTGACCATACTCGCAATGGTGTATCTAGGGTCATTACACCACAGTAATATTGTATTTCAAGTTCGAGACTTTCCACGATAGATAAGGAGATTAAGGAGTGTGAATAACCTGTATTAAACAAAGAAGATATTATAGTGGATGATACTAGAATAGTACCTTGTACTATAGATGGTCTTAAAGCCTAATTCTTAGGTATTTTTTTTAATTCATGAAACTAACCTAATCCATGGACTTGTTCAACAGTTGAACTACCATGATCAAGACCTCTCTTCTGGCACTGTTGGAAATACAAATTTTGGATACCATGGTCATAACCTCCTCCTCGTCCATTCCTATTAGTGATACTCCAACTCCCTACCTGACACAGTATAAAATAACCTACCCCTAAAAGTGTATATGGTGAAAATCCTATTCCAGCAGGAAAGGTAATACAGAATCTCTAAAGGTTCCCCATAATGTCATAAGCTCGGCACTCCAGAGGGTCTCTATCACATTGAGTCTTCAGATACCACTTTAATCCACACTGATGACACACCATAGAGCTACCAGTATGAGTACTATGGACACCACTTCCCTGATGAGAAACCTTGATGGAATGTTTCCTGCTACCGGAAGAACTACTGGACTACCTCAGCACTGGTCCTATATGCCTGGTATTATCAACATCCCTTAGGTTTTGCTTAGTGATAATAGCATGTTTGACTATTACATAAAAGGATGGTAGGTGAAAGACATTCAGCTAAGCATGAATGGCATACATGATCCCATCCTCAAATCATCTAGCACAAAAAAGCTCATCATCGGCTAAAAGTGGTGCAAAGCACTGAAACCCGATGAAACGTGCTGAATATTCCATGACTAACATTGAACCCTACTCAAGATGCATGAAATATCTGGATCTGTCATCTTTCAATGTATGAGGAAAGAACTAAACATAAAAATAAGTATATAAATCAGCCCATACCATTCCCTGATGGCAACCAGCCTAGGTAATCACATCCCACCAGTGTTTGGCTAAATCACGCAGCATGTACATAGAAATACTGATCCTTTTCTCTAGTGGAATATCTATATGATAAAAGATAGAAAGGGTGGCCTATATCCAAGACTCAATGGCCTATGGACCTCCATCCCCTGAGAATGGAGGAGTATGTTTCTACTAGAACTCATAAGACAGATCAGTCGTTGTAGGTGCAGGTTGTAGAGCACCTTTCATAGGCTGCATTAGACATAGGAAACTATCACAGACCTAAGAATTAGTGCCCAAATCAGGTATAAGAGGTGATGCCTCAAGTGGAATTCCTGGAAGTAAGACTGGAGGCTTAGGTCCCACCACGTCTAGAGTATGGTCTTCACCACCCTTCTGGCGCACGACATGAGGACGTCGTGGCGGCATTAGTCTACAAATTCCAAGCACATGCCTCAAAACAAGCTTCAAGAAGGTAGATAGCAACACTATAGAAATATAAACAAAAAGAAAAGGGCTCACTCCCCATGGTATACAACCCTAACTACCAACTTAGAAGGTTGGGTATTAGTAAGTTATCTAGTTTAATTTATAGTGGTTCAAGTAGATGAAGGGTAAAAAATACCTTTCCTCATCATTTATTAGGAAATTGTTTCATTTTACAAGTAATGATTCCCTTATCAATTTCATTTTCCTATTTCTATATGTCAAGGTTTATTGAAAATGATTTGTTCATGCTAGTGAATCTGGTCTTTTACTCTTTATCACTAAGATCAGCACCCATTTCAATTGTATTCTAATGGATCGACTTGGTAAATTACTCATTCCAACCCCCAAGGGCTCATACACCTCATGAATTGAAACTAGAAATCACTCAATCATAACCAAAAATAAGAACAAGAATATATATATAATAAGGCTCACTCAATAATCATAGGCATATAAAGTAATGAAAGTAGTTAAATTCACCTATATGGAATGAAAATATACATGACATGTGAATTCTATGTGTCTATGATGATGCATGTAACAAAGCTCCTTACCCTCATATCATCAAGACAAGGATGAATAAGAATCTCAATCAGAATAATAAAAAAACATGTGTGCCACTCAATGGTGAAATGATATCAATTGTAATAAGAAAAATCAAAACAACCATTACAATTCAGGCAACTTGGCTTTTATCCCGAACATGGGTTCACGATGCCCAAGAATGTCTTATGACTAGGTTCCAAGAATTATTAATCTCCAATCCATTGTCTCCAAATAGTAAATCAAGAAATAAACTACTCTAATACCACTTTGTGACATCCTGGGCCTAGATTCCACATAGAGGTTCCCCAATCTCGGTGGGTCATATGGCCTCAAGCACTTCTCTTCAAACTCCAGGGGATACCAACTAGCAGTGAGGGTCTGGGGTGTGTCCATGGGGAGACTATACCCTAATTACTATAGTGTAGCATAATGGATAAGTAATAAATTAGAAGGTAAATAGAGGAATCATTATAAATAATCAGATGGCATAGCAGAAGCTGACTGATATAAATATACAAAATCTGATGATGACATATTCCATGTATATACAAAGCTAGAAAACATGGATACATAGTAGTAGGAAATACAAGATATAAAAAAGTAGAAAAACTAGAATCCAAAAACAATCCCCCAGTATCCCAATCTCTGAATCAGTCATCTTCTACCAGCTCCATCCTAAACAATCAAGCAATCACGTTTTTGAAGCCAAACACTTCCCTTTGTCATCACCTATATACATGTAGTCTGTCCGGATGCTAATGGAGGCCTAGATAGGGTGTGAGATAAATCTCAGTAGGCCACCACCAATGGATTCTATAATAATAAATCATTGTATTATAAACCAAAATATTGTTCAAGCATGCATATATAAAAGTATAGTAGTATAATAATATAAATACACAAGTACATGATTCATCCCTCAGCTAGTATCTGAACATGTAACTGGTTCATTAATTAATTAAGTTCTAGTTTATATATATATAAGTCACTTGAGGCATAGACATCATTGACACTATACTAGTGATGGATCCAAGATATAACAAGGCATCCTAATGTGATTTATAATGAAAATGTTCCAAGGTGATAACCAAGGAAACCTAGACTTCAAGGATCGCCAACTCAGTCGTAACTATAGCCTAGATATAGGGGTAAGAGTGTAATCCAAAGAGAATCATCCAAGTATTTACACAATAGTGAATCTAACTGAGTCCAAGGTATAAATCCATGGTAAAATGGGATAAGCGATGGTTAGACCCAAGTATATAACCAAGGAACCTCATGTCCATAGAATCCATGATGGATCCAAGGAGTGTATCCAAAGAATTATATAACAGTAAATGAGGGATCTTATGGTGTCATACCAGGAATCCACTGATATAAAAATATCAGGTTCTAAGGTGGCTCTCACCCTAAATTAGAATGGCATCCATGAGAAGTCAAGGCATTCCCTTAGGAATCCAAAACCTAAATTGAGTTTGACCAATCCTATAATGATGTAAAGGTCCATATACAATTAGGAACCTTATAGTTGATTCTTTTATTTAATTAATCCATGTAATGGTCATACCAATTATAGTGTTCATTTGGTTCAGGCCTTTCATTTTATTAGTATGAAAAGGATAAGGGGGAATGAAACCATTTCATTTCATATAATTCAAAATCATTTCATTAGGTTCATTATTTTACCTTCAATCAAAAGTGGCAGGGGGTACTACGAACATGCAACCAATATTTCATTTACATTTAATAAGTCTAATTCATATACTTTTTTTAAAAGGTTGGGGCTGAAGCCTCAATTTACTATTTAAATCAAAGACCTATTTAGACTGGGTATAGGGAGACCCATTACATAGCCCAAAGGCCCAAGGCCAAGTGGCCTGAATACAAGGCATAAAATCCCATTAAATGGACCAAAGGACCCCTTGGTGAACAGTACTGCTACAGTACCCGTGCTGCAATAGTACCTACTACAGTACAGCCGCCGCTACAGTACCTGCTACAGTCTCTCCGCTGCTACAGTCCCGCCGCTGCTATAGTTCCACCGCTGCTATAGTACTGCTACAGTGCCCTACTACAATACTGCTACAGTACCGGAAATTCATCCCTACCCAGATTTGATCCTGGGTCTTTTGGATGCCAAGAAAGAGCATGTACCACTAGGGTACTGGCTTGTTGGCTCCAAGTCATATACTTAATATACTTTCCAATTACATTTAATGTTGGATGATCAATTTTAATCACTTACCTTAGGTGGTTTAAGTGGAAATAAAAATGGTCTAATCCATTCATCAATTCATATTTGAGTAGTTATTTAATTAGGGAGTCTTACCATTAGCAGTTTCAATCCGAGGCACACCCAAACAGTGGAACAGACACACACATCCAGATATAAAATCCCAATATGGAAAATCACTCTACATGGGGTGGTCGGCATTGTAGATGGTGGAACAAAAACACATGCCAACAGTGAACAATATTTTATAGGAAGGGGTCACCCACACGGTTAAGGAAACTTTGTGTCAACCATGTGAATCACCTCTACAATTTTTCTTCATTTTCTTGCAAGGTCGTGTGACCTAAATCGTATGGTTAGGGAAAAATATGCACCCCATATCACCCCATGGTCCATCCTCACATGGTTAAAACTAACCAGGAATCCTACCTCACATGGTTTCCTCTAACCATGAAATAGGCTATTTTCTCCCAAAAATCTAGGATCCGGGATCTAAACAAGCCTCGAACACCCCAAAGACCATTGCGAACTCACTAGGAATCCATATTAGGTACATAAAAAAGAATTAGACCAAAATTTAAAGGATCCATACCTGATTGAAAAATAAATTTCTTACAAAAACATTTTTAAGCTTTCACCTTTTCATCATAAATCCCTTGAAAACACATTTTAAAATATAGGTAAAATCATTTTCAGGTATCGAAATATCCTTCCTATAAAGACACTTTTTAAAAAACCGAAATACCAAAAACAAGGGAAGAAAGGTTTTTCTTTGAAAAAAACTTGGAATATTATAAATAAATATAAATAATGGTTGTGGTGGTGGGTAAATCTATTGATTCCATATATGTTAAAATAGAACATTCCTTTTGTCTTTTGTAAATAAATTCAAAATGTTTCGTATAAAATATATAAAAATTTCATTTTAAAAAAACATTAAAAGAAATTAAAAATAGAAATAAAATGTCATTTATAATTCATTTATATACATTTAAATACTTTCATAAAATATTTTTATGATTTTGGACATGTATTAAGAATATTTAGAAAATACAACATTTAAAATGAGGTTTTAAGGTAAATTATCACATACCTTGATTCTAACTTATCATGTACATTATTTATCTTCCTAAATAATAAAATTAGTTTAATTAGTTACTTTATTATGATTATTTTTCATATTTATTATTCCTTTTAGTTCACTTATTGTCATTTCATACTTTATTACTTAAATAATTAAGTATACATCAGATGTTTTGAGGACGTTTGACTTATGTGTCCAAAATGGATTTGGTAGGTTGAATATGGTAAAATTGATCATGATTATATCATTTATAGGATATTAATCATGATATAATTATCATTTTTATATAAAAATCATACTTTTAAAACTGACCATATAAGGTGGTTTTAAAAAATGAATTATCTTACATCCTGGAGATGGTAGTATGTATGTACACATGAGTAACATTTCCATTTTTCAATGAAAGGGAAAGAAGGTAGGTATTATTTTATCCTTCCAGAATTATTAATATATTATAAATAAAATATTATTTCATTAAACCCACTCATATATACCATCCATGTGATATGGTTATGAAAAATAAAATACATCATCTCTTGAGGCGATAGTCTGTACGTATGCATGGGCGATGTTTTTATTTTCCATTGGATGGTAAAGAAAGAAGTATAATATTTTATTTACTATTTAAAAATGATATTTTTATCATATATATAATTTTATTTCATATTTATCCATCATTATTACCATTTATAAGAGTCATTTATGGAAAAAAATTATATTGGTTCATGAGTTGGTAATCTGTCGTACACATGAATGATGTTTTTATTTTCCATTAGATGGTTAATAAATATGAAAAGGGGTTATAAAACAGGCATAATAACATTTAATTATATGTTATATACTGATTTTACAATATATAAATAATTTTTATATGTTTAAAGAAGGTAGATAAAGAAATAAAACAAAGGATCTTAGTTGAGACTTATACCTCTTCTTCGGATAACCTCTCTTGGTTTGCAACTTAAAAATTATAAGGTGTGTGTTTTCATTAATAAAGAAACTCTATGATGTGGGGAGGAATTACAGGAAGAGATATGGGTAGGTATTGGCTAATATAAGAGGATCTTTAAGTGTGGAAAGGAGAGGATAGTGGGTGTCCTTTTATAAGTGATGGAGAAGACACGCTTGGAATTTTTCAAAAGATTTAAATATTATTAAATAATTTTCATATTAAATTATCTTATAAAAAATAAATTATTAGAATAAGGTTATTTTGGTTGAAATAAATTCATCTAATAAGAATTAAGATGAAATTTTGTGGCCCTACCACTTATTTTTAACCTAGGTTAACCTGCCTTTTTCCATGGTGACACATTTTTTACCGAAGTTACTATTCATAATAACCAAAAATGAAATTTACCTCATTACTAAATTTAGAAATTATGATTATAAATATGGAATAAATTTTTAAATATTCAATCTCAAGAAATTTAAGGAATTAATTTAATATAAAAATAGAAAATGCAATGAAAAACAGTTTTCTGAAAAATGCCTTTTAAGTATAAAATTGATTCTATACCAAGATCAAGTATAATATTGATCCAAAAGGTATAAATTGAATTAATTTTAACAAAAAAAATAAAATAATAAAATTTTAAACCCAATCTAAATAAAAATGATTCTTTTCAAATACTGGAAAATAAAATATGGTTTTCTTTAAAAATTGATATTTCCCATTATTCTCCCAAAATTAAAATTTTTCAAGAAATTTAAAAAAAATCACAATAAACTAATTTCAAAATTATGAATTAAAAATTAATATACTTTATATCAAATTAAATTCCTAAAATTTAGAAATTAATCATTTAAAAAACAATATAATACATGATAGTTAGAATATAACTATTTTCTTTTAATTGGAAAAAAATAATAATATTCTTATAATGAATGTGACTCTATAAAATATAATTCATGAATATTAATAATATAAAAACCCAGGATTCTCATATATAAATATTAAATCTTTTTATATGAATGGATATTACATTAGAAAAATAAACCCCTAAGGACCATATGAGTTTAATGTATTTAGAGACTAAATATTCTATCTTCTTATTTCATTAAATATCTTCAATGTATCCCACAAAGATATTTCCATTAATTAATCTTTATAGACATGACATAATTAAAACCTTTATTCATAACCAAGGGAAAGTAAACATAATAAAGGTTGAGCTCAGATGTTCAATAAGGTTAAACAATAGAAATGTCAACCTATCAGAAGCATGAGGGTATAAGAACATGAGAATAACATTTGAGAACCATACCTTGTTTATAAAATATCATGATCTTGAGTCATGGCATAAATATTAGAAGTTAATAAGACATGTATCATAAGGAAATCAAATAACATTATTCATGAGAGCATAACATTGGCATAAGACATAGAATTTTGGCATAAACATAAGTATAGAAAATCATTTCCATAGTACTCGATGCTCACTTCCAAGGAGGTCATAGTTTAATGGGTTAACTCCCTAAACTATCATAATAGTCAAGTTTCACTCCCAAGACCATAATAGTAGACAAATTCCCTTACTGAATTGTCTTCACTCCCCGTTACACTATTATCAATCTCATTAGATATAATTAATTATCCAATGCATTGGAAGTAGATATATGTCCCACCCATAACATATTTAAAATCATATGTATGTGTTCCACAAGATTATAAAACATTCACCATATCATAACCCATGAAATGAAATGGGTTTCATAAACATTTCATTATATCACAACCTATGGAAAAGTGACCGGTTTCATAATCATTTCATCATTTCATCGTAGCATAACCCATGAAAAGAAGCAGTATTCATAATCATTTCCTCATGGTATAACCCATTGAATAGAAATGGGCTTCATAAAAATCATGTCATTGTAAACATAAACCATTAATAGAAAGAATAATAATGGTATTCCATGATCATATACCCAGTAAGGCCTAGTTAACAACAATGGATGTCATATTAGATGGATGATGATTTTAAAAGATCATTTAAAAAAATTGAGGAAAATAACTTTTCTTTGAAAATCACTTTTTAAAAATTTAAATTCATAAAAAAATTTAGAAATCCTTTTTTTAAATAAACTTTAAAACTTATTAAGTAATGTTTAAAAATAATTTAAAACAATTTTTTAGGAAAATATACTTTCCTCTTTGAAAAAAAAATTAAAAACATAAAAAAATTTCATATTACTTTTATTTTAAAATAAACATGAAAAATTATAAAGTAATATTCAATGTAAATAATGGTCCTGACGATGGGTAATTTTGTTCATACCGTACACCTTAAAACAAAAAATACTTTTATATTTTTGATAAAAGACAAATGAGAATTGTTTGGAAAATTACATGAAGATTCCTTTAAAAACATTTTTTAAAAATTAAAACATGGTTAAATATATCTTTAAAACCCATTTGGAGGATTTTATAAACATTTTTGAAAACATTTTAAAAAACATGGTTTTGGAAGAAAAATGGTTTTCGAGTGAAGAGAGAAATAAAGATGATTTTTCTTAAAAAGGTTATATTGAACTCTTGAGTACATAAAGAGAGGAAAATGAAGGTAAAACATTTATTCTCAGGAAATAAACAGATTATAATGAAAAAAATAGTTTCTTTATTGATGTATCATAAAATTTTATCATTGGAAACATAATCATGAGTAATCCCGATAAATGATGAGATTGTAATATAAAACCCTTACCACTTTGGTAACTTTGAATCATAATTATCATGAAGGAATAATGTTAAATGAAACTTAAAATATCATGAGAATAAATAAATTCATTATATTACATGTTAAAGGGGGTATATATACACCTCATAAAAGAATATAGGTGCACAACATAACATATGTATCAAGGAAAAAAAATTGAGATAAAACTATCTTACCGCATTGGTAACTTTTGTACCATAAACCCCATGAAATATAGATATTAAAATGGATATGTAAATACCAATAATTTTTATTATAATAATAATAAAATACATTCAAGGGTATTATATACACCATATAAAATAAATAGTTATTGAATATAGCATGTTCCTCATAGAAGTAAAAAAGTGAGACGGAAATTCCTTACCGCTTTAGTAATATTTTGGATCATAAGACTAAATAAAGAATAACATAAAATGAAACTTTAAATTTCATTAAAATAATGATATTCATGATATAATATGTCAAATTTTTAGTATATATACCACACAAAAGAAACAGGTTGTGAATTTGAATATGTCTCCTAGAAATAAAAGAGGGACTAGAAATCTCGTACCTTATGTCTCGACTTCATTCATAAATGTTCAAACCTCCTATATAATAAATATAATATTATTATACATATATTAATGAACCATAATTATATATATCATACCATATGTGATTTATGGATGACCTTTTATTACTTTTTTATTACCAATTACACATTAAAGTCATGTTTGGTGAATAACTGCTTTGTTTTTCATGTATGTTTTTATTTGATTTTTTTTGTCATATTAATTTTATAATGGTTACATAATCCCCATAATTTTAAACATTATATAAATATAATATATATTAATTATATATTTTTTATAAATATAAAAAATGTTAGAGATAGAAAATGAAATACATTGTTCATGGATACGGTAGGTCGTACGTATGCATGAATGTTGTTTTCATTTTCTTGAAAGGTTGAAAGAAATAAAGTTAAAAAAATATATTACCATTAAAGAATAATTTTTATGTAATATATATCACATATATTCATTAAAATAATCCTTATTACATTCTATGTAATGTGTGAATAAATCACAACACTTCACGAGGCGGTAGTCCGCCGTACACACGTACAACATTATCATATTCCCACGGAATGGAAAGTAAGAAGTAATATGTGATATCATGATTAAAAAGCATAATAATATTATAAATATAATATATAAACAATAAATAAATCATTATATCTATCTATGATGGGTGGTGATGGAAAATGAATAACATTGGTTCGCAAGGCGGTAGTTCGGTGTACACATGAATAATGATTTCATAACCCATTTGATAGAAGAGGAGAAGGATTTAGGTTATGTCATTAATATAATATCTCAGTATATTAAAGATAATTATTTTATAATATCATAATTTTTTAATAAAAATTTAAGGAGTCAGAGGAAGAAATTAAATAAAACACTTGATTAGGGGTGTTACCTCTTCTTTGCACAACTTCTTTTGGTTTGCACCAAAACTCTTCATATATTGAATTATTGACCAAAATAAAGATAATATGATGGGATTAGGGAAGTAAAGATGTGATTTTTTTAGGTATATTTGAAACCAATGGGTTTTTAATGTGTAAATAATAGATGAGAGTGGTGTCCTTTTATAAGTGAGGTGAGTGGAACACATATAATATTTGAAAAAAAATGTCCCCACAATTTTCACATGCCAAAAGGATCCAAAAATGGTCCATTATAAAACCTATAAGTGATAATATATAAATTTTGGCCATAAAATTTATTTTTTATAAGTTTTGGTTCATTTTTAACACTTATATTTTTAGTTTAACCCCCCCCCCAGTAAACACATTTTTACATTAACCGCAGTAAATAATTTTCACTGTTTTACTATTCATTATGGTAAAAAATTAAGTTTAAATTATTAGATAATATAAATTATTATGACTACAAATATTTAATTTATTTTTCAAAATTCCATTCACATAATTTGTGAATTTTAATTTAAAATTAATCCCAAATATGCAATGAGAAAGTGGTTTTGTAATGTGAAAATGTACAAAAGTTTGAAATATATATATATATATATATATTTAATATTAAATTGGTTATAATGAAATAAATTGGATTAATAGTTATATAATTTAACTAATTTTAATTTTAAAACCATATTAAAAAAAATTAAGTTTTTAAATTCTTTAAAATAAATGAAAATTCTTAATAAAACCCTGTATTTTTCACTATTCATCAAAAAATTTATCTTATATGAAAATTCTCAAAAATTAACTCCAAGATAATTTTAAAATTATTATTTAAAAAATTAAGTTTATTTTGAAAAATAAATTTTCTAAAAGTTTCAAAAATTAGTTTTAAAATAAGTGCACTAAAGGTGACAAAACTGTTTTTTATAAAAATATAGTTTTTAAGCCTAAAATTGGATTTATTCTTATCTCTATTCTAGAAAACACACAAAATGAATATTAAAACTTTGATTAAATATATAGTATATAAATTTCATTAAAATAATTCACCAAAAAAATTAATTTATTGTGGTAAAATGTGTTTGTTTGAAAAAAATAGTTTTTATAAAAAGATTTCTTTTATTTTCAAATAGTTTTTATTTTCATTTTTAATTAATTGGTCACCAGAGAATTAATTTTATATACGTGTGTAAACTATATATTTTCAATGTTTATTTAATACTATTCATACCCATAATTTCAACGGCTTGTTGATAACTATCATATTAAATTATAATATTTTAATATTATGTCAGGATTTGTTTAAAGTTGGTGTTGTGTGTAATGAAAAATATTGAAAAGATTAAATTAATTTTGAAAAAAATATTTCACAAAATCTCAGGGCATTATATTCACCCCCCCCCCCCACCCCGAATAAATTTCATACTCGCAATTTTAACTTTTTCTTAGTAGGTTGGGGTTTAACATTTGAAAATACCATTATGGAAAACTCACATCGTAAAATAGGTTAATAAAAATTTCTATTGAAAAAAGATAAAGGGATGTGAGAAGGTTATTTGTAATAAAACATACTAGATTTACAAGTAGAATAACATTGGAAGAAAGTGAAAACATGAACATATAATAGAAAACTAACACCCAAATAATGATGGAGAGTAATATAAAACATGGTATGGTGAAATTTAAAGACAACAAATCCATAAACCAAATAGGTGTAAAAATATTCATTGATATCATTAAAAATGATGATAATACGACAAAATTTTATTTCATTTTCATTTTCCTAAAGTTGGGGAATTTTCATGAGAATAAATACATACATGATTTAATTCCATTTCATAAGCACAATCTCATCCTTTGGTTGTGCCATGATCAATTTCAACTTTAGCTATTACTCTAAGAGATGAATTTTTCATGTATAAAACACTAAATAAGATCCATAAAATAATGATAAGTCATGCATTCTATCTATAGTTATTATCAAAAAAAATGGTTAGAATAATTTATGCATAAATCTTTATATGGTGAAATAATATATTAATCTATAAAACTTCATCCGAAATTCAAATTAAACCATTCCATAAATGGTTAACCTTATAAACTTTAAAAAATTAAAAAATTATAAATAAGTTCACTAAATTTCTCAAAATAAACATAAAAATAATACTCCAAATATCATAAAGTATCTCTTGATTGTCACATACCAAATATGTGAATACCTTAGTCGTATATTTTCTTGAATCACAGTAATAACCAGAATTACAATAAAACCTTAATGAAAACATGAATACTTCATCATTACTTGAATAAAACCACATATTTTTTAATATATTTGATAAATCCAATAATTTTGTAAACTTCATCAATGATAACATAAACCAATTTTTTTCATAAATCATTAATCAAATCCATGGTCTTCAATAATATCCAATTTACTTTATTCATATCAATCATCTCTTTATCCAAACTAAACACCATTTTCTTAACATGATGAAGATATTAAGGGTTTTAATACCTTAATAAAAATATCACCATTCCATTAAATAACTTTTCTAGTTCATCAACACCATTCTACATATTTTTTCAAATCCTTAATGAAAAAATTATACCAAATAATCATTATATATTTCATGATTCATATAACATAATTATTGAATTCCAATATATAAACACTTAAATAATTAAACTTCCTTCACAAACCATTAACTAGGATTCATCATCTTACTCCTTAATACCTCTTTCCTTTCATATGCCATTCATAATCTCTTCATCATCCACAGAAAAACCATTACTCATATAACCTTGATGATTCTCTTCAAAATCTTTCCCCTTAGGAAATCGATTTTCATAATGCCCATATATTACACATTTAAAACATTCAAAATTAGATGATACCTTAGGGATAACATTATTATCATCCATTATATTAGATGAACTTTTCATTTTTCCTTTTCAATTACTTGATTTGTGTCAATATTTTCCACACCTAAAATATCTTCTCGCCCCTCTATGACATTCCCTTGAGTTCTGATTCCCACATTCTTGACATATAGGAAAATGAATATTCTTTCCTACATGGTACCCACTAATTGAACTCTTAGAAAAATATATCCTTCACATATTTAGTGAGTTTTAGAGTTAGTTAAGGTGAATTTTGTTAATCATTTTCCATGATAAATAATTATGCATAATCACAATATCTTTTACTCTATTCATTATCCCATTTGGTTTCTCATAAATAAATTTTCTATGACATTCAATTTTAATTTAGTTTTTTCTGGTTCCCTCCATTGAAAAAACCAAAAATCATAGTGTGATTAAAAATATTCATAGTGGGAAACCAAATAATTATGAAAAATCACTTATAGGATGTCTAAATAATGAAACCTTCTTTTTAATCTATGATATCTTGGGTTTATACTAGGTTATTCATAGTCATAATCTATTTAAATCCTTCATGATGGTTCATAAAGAGTTTATGAATGTACAAATAATATCCCCCGGGAGTGTCAAAATATGTGTGCAGAAAGGCTTATTGTCATGTACCAGGTGATTATTGAGTTGGGTCAATTCACCTTTTTTAGAGTTATTACACCTAGGTACCACTTTTCTAGAGGCACGTCCACTTGTAGTATCCAGATAGGGATATAATTACTTAGAAACAACTCTCTCTATCCTTACACAAAATTTTAGGAAATTTTATTATACTTTGACTCATCCTAAGACTTACCCTTAGATACATCCCTAGAAATATCCTTAGAAATATATATAGGTATCTCACTAAAGTTTTCTCAACCTAGTTTCCAAAGGTTAACTAAACCTTTCCCCTAATAAAAACTATAATAGTCTACTCTAATGACTAATGGGATATAATTTATACCTATTAAGGCACCCCATGGGTGGATAAACCACCTAGGCGGGACAAACCACTGTCCCCAGTGATGGCCATGTCCTTATGAAGCCCTTGGGAAGAGAGTCATGCTTCACCCAATGTTCCCATGTGAGAGTTCCCAAGGATCAGTTCACTTAATTTTCATTTAATACCAACTATAACAACCCAGGATTCTCATACATAAATATTACATCTTTTTATATGAATATTCATTACATTACAAAAATACACTCCTAAGGACCATATTGGTTTAGTGTCTTTGGATACTAGATACACTATAATATTATTTTATGAAAGAACTTTAATGTCCACCATAAATATTTTCCCATTAATTAATATTCATATACATACCCAACTTAAAACCTTTCTTCATAGCCTATGTAATGGAAACATAATAAAGGGTGAGCTTAGATACTCATTAAGGGTAAACAAGGTAAATATCAACATATCATGAGCATAAAGGTATAAGAACATGAGAATAAAATTTGAAACCCATAACCTATATATAAAATATTATAATCTTGAGTCATGGCATAAATATTGGTATTTCATAAGACATTTATCATAATTAAATCAAATAGCATGATCCATGAGAGCATAACATTGGAATAATACATAGAATTATGGCATAAAAATAAGCACAGAAAATCATCTCCATGGTAGTCAAGGCTCACTAAAAAGGCTATAATTTTGGAATGGGTTCACTCCCCAAATCATAATAGCAGTCAAGGTTCACTCCTGATACCATCATAGAATACAATGTCCCTTACTAAACCGGTTTCACTCCCTATTCCAGTCCTATCTATCTCATGAGATATAAATCTTTACCTAATGCATTGGAAAGAGATATAGGGCCCACAAATCAGATGATAAAAATTATATGTATATATACCAAAATATCATAAAACATTCATCATATCATAACCCATTAAATGAAATGGGTTTCATAAACATTTCATCACATCACAACCAATAGAAAATATATAGGTTTCATAATCATTTCATCATTTCATCATAGAATAACCCATGAAAAGAAGCAGTTTTCATAATCATTCCCTCATGGTATAACCTGCATAAGTGAAAAAAGTTTCATAAACATTATTCCATCATAAGCATAAACCATTTAGAGAAATAATAATAATGGTATCCTTGGATCATATCCCTAGTAAGGCATATGTAACATTAAGGGATGTCATATAATATAGAAAATGATTTTGAAAGATCATTTAAAATATTTATTGAGGAAAATCAATTTTCTTTGAAAATCAATTTTTAAAACTAAAAATTCATAAAATATTTTATAAATCTTTTTATTTTAAAATAAATATTGAAATTTATAAAGGAATAATTAATAATTATTTAAAAACTTTCTTGAGAAAAATATTCTTTTTGCAATAAAAAACACTTTTTAAAACTTAAAACTTTTTCAAAATACTTTAATTGTTAAATAAACATGAAAATTTATAAATTAAGCTTCAAATAAAAGAATTATCATGATGGTAATAAATTCCATAAATGTCATACATGTTAAAACAAATATCCCTTTCATGTTTTTGGTAAAAGCAAAACAGACATTGTTTGGAAAATTATATAAAGATTCCTTTAAAAACAATATTTAAAAAGTAAAAATGAGTAAAAATTTATTTAATAAATCATTTGGATAATTATAAAAACATTTTTTAAAAAAAATTAGAAAATATGGTTTTGTAAGAAAGAGGGTTTTCGACAGAAGAGAGAAATAAAGATAATTTTTCTTAAAAATGTTCTTTTGAAATCTTGGGTACATAAAGAGAGAAAAGTGATATGGAAAATTTATATTATCATGAAATAACCAGAGGATAATAAAATTCATGAGTTTATTGAGATATGTATCATAATATTTTATCATCGTAAACATAATGATGAGCAATCCTGGTAAACGATGAGATTGTAACATAAAACCCTTACCACTTTGGAAACTTTGAATCGTAAGCAACATGAAATAATAAAATTAAATGAAACATAAAATATCATGATAATAAATAAATTCACGATATTACATTTCAAAGGGTCTCTATATACACCTCATAAAATAATATAGGTGAATAAGATAACATATGTCTCAAGGAAGTAAAATTGCGATAAAATCCCTTACCGATTTGGTAAATTTTGCACCATAAACCCCTTGAAAGAGAGATCCTAAAATGGAAATGTAAATCACAATAATTTTCAAGATAATAATCATAACATACATTATTGGGTAGTATATACACCACATAAAATAAATAGGTGGTGAATATATCATGTGTCTCACAAAAGTAAAAAGTGAGACGGAAATCCCTTACAACTTTAGTAACATTTTGGATTAGAAGACCTCAATAAAAAATAACATCAAATAAAACTTTAAATATCATGAAAATAATTATATTAATTATATAAAATTTAAAATGGGTGTAATATACACCACTCATAAGAAACAAGTAATGAATTTTCATATGTCTCCCAAAAATAAAAGAGATACTAGAAATCCCATACCTTATTCTCAACTTCTTTCAAACGCATTTGAAACTCCTGTATAATAAATATAAGATTATTATAAATCTATTATTGAACCATAATTATATATATAATACCATATATTATTTACATATTACCTTTTATTACCTGTTTATTAACAATTCCATGTTAAAGCACGTTCGTGAAATAACTGCTTTGTTTTTCATGTATATTTTGATTATAATTTTTTTTGGACCTCTTACTTTGAGAATGGTTCCATATTCTCAAGAATGTTAAACATTATATAAATATAATATATATTAAATATATATTAATTTATATAAATCTATGAAATTTTGAGATATAAAATGAAATACACTATTCATGGAGACAGTGGGTCGTACATACGCATGAACATTGTTTTAACTTTATTGATAGGTTAAAATAAATAAAGTTAATTAATATATTACCATTATAGAAAATTTTTTATTCAATTTATATTTCATATTTTCATTAAAATCATTCTTATTACCTTACATGTAAAGTGTGAATGAATCACATCGCTTCGCGAGGCGGTAGTCCACCGTACACACGAACGATGTTATCGTATTCCCGTGGATTGGAAAGTAAGAAGGGATATGTGATATCATGGTTAAAAAAGAATAATAATATCCTAAATATAATATATATAAATAATAAATCCATCATTATATCAAGCTATGAGAGGTACTGATGGAAAATTAAAAACATCGGTTCGTGAGGCGGTAGTCCGTTGTACACAAAAATATTGATTTCATGACACATTTAATGGAAGAGGAGGAATATTTAGATTATTAAATTAACATAATAACATATAAGTATATTTAATATAATTATGATATCATATAATCATGGTTTAATAATAATTTAAGGGGTGGAGGAATAAATAAAATGAAATGCTCGATTATGAGTGTTACCTCTTCTTCACACAACTTATTTTAGTTTGCACCAAAAGAATTCTTAGGATTGATTTCTAACCAAAATAAGGCTTCTATTATTATAGTATGGAATTAAGTAATTTATTTAGGTAGGTATTGTATGAACCAATGGGTTTTTAAAGTGTTAATAGGATGGGATGGGGGTTGCCTTTTATAAGTGAGGTGAGTGGTACACTTGTAATTTTTGAAAAGAAAAAGATGTGCCCACGTTTTTCACATGCCACAAGGCTCTAAAATGGTTCATTATCAATACTAGTAAATAAAATATTTAAATAATTTAATAAATTTTTTTTTACCAGTTTTTGTCCATTTTTAACCCTTATCATTTTAGTTTAACCCCCCCCCCCTGTAAACCCATTTTTACCTTAACTGTGGAAAATAATTTTTACTGTTTTGACTCTTCATTATGGTAAAAAATTAAGTTGAAATTATTAGATAATATAAATTATTATTATTACAAATATATAATCCATTTTTCAAAATTACATTCAAATAATTAGTAAATTTTAATTTAAAATTAATCCAGCATATGCGATGAGAAAGCGGTTTTCCAAAGAAAAAATGTTCAAAAGTTTGAAAAGTTTTTATATAAAAATTTAAAATGAAATTTATTATAATGAACTAAATTTTATTAATAGTTATATAATTGAACTAATTTTACTTTAAAATCCATATTTTAATAATTTTATGTTTTAAAATTCTTTAAAAGATATGAAAAATCTTAATAAAAATCAGTATTTTTCATGATTTATTGAAAAAATTTCTTCTTAGAAAATTCTATAAAATTAACTCCGAGATTATTTTGAAATTTTGATTTAAAAAGTTAATTTTATTTTTTCAAATAATTTTTTTAAAATTGTTAAAAATTATTTTTAAGATATGTGCACAAAAGGCAAAAAAACTACTTTTTAGAAAAATACAGTTTTTAAGCGTAAAATTGGATTTATTCTTCTCTATTATAGAAAACACATAAAATGAATATTAAAATTTTGATTAAAAATATAATATATAAATTAAATTAAAATCATTCACCAAATGTATTTTTTTTAAATTTTTGAGGTAAAATTTATTTATTTTAATAAAAATAGATTTTCAGAAAAATATTTCCTTTATTTTCAAATACTTTTTTATTTTATTTTTTAATTAATTGGTCACCAAATAATTAATTTTATATACATGTGTAAACTATATATTTTCCTAATTTAGTTAATCTTATTCATACCTATCATTCTAATAGCTAGGTGATGACCATCATACTAAATAATAATATTTTAATAGCATGTCATGTTTCATTTAAATTCGGTGTTGCATATAAAAAAATATCAAAAATATTAAATTCATTTGAAAATGCATTTCACAAAATATTAGGGAGTTAAAAATGGGTCATGAAAATTATTTATTTTTAACATTACTCAAGTTGTCACATCCCCCCCCCCCCCTTGGAAATTGTCTCCTTATAATTTTACTCAATACTAAATAAGTGGGGATATTTTTCCTTTATAGTATTTTCTAATTCTCATGTTACTTCTTAAAAAATATTCTTTTCCAAAAAACTTAACCTTCTAAATCACTTTATTCCACAATACCTTCTCATTATGGTCAATAAAGTTAATTGTCTATTCTTTATAGGAAGGATTCTCTTCCAACTATACTATTTCAGGGCTCAAGACATAAGATGCATCTGGTACATATTTCCTCAACAATGAAACATGAAACACATCATATACTAGAGATAAACTCAAAGGAAATTATGATCAGTAAGAAACTGATACAACTTTCTCCAAGATTTTATATGGTCTAATAAACTTTGAACTTAACATTCCCTTTTTACCACAATTCATGAAACTTTTCCAAGTATATACTTTAATAAAAACATTATCACCTACCTCAAATGAAATATATTTCCTCTAGTTATCTGCATAACTTTTTTTCTTTCTCTAAGATTCTCTCATGTGATGATGAATTGTCTTCACATTCTCAATCATATCTTTGATTAACTATGGTCTCAACATCTTCCTTTCACCAAATTCGTCACAACAAGAGGTAGTTCTACATTTCTTTCCATACAATTCTTTAAAAGGTGTCATCTGTATAATAGAACAAAAACTATTATTATAAGAAAATTTAACTAAATACATATATTGATCACAACACCCTTGGTAGTATAATGATCAAGATCAAGGCATATCTTTCAAATTTTGAATCATTCACTATGAATTCCCATCAGATTGAGGATGGAAAGATGTACTAAAATTTAATTTAATACCCATATAATTATAAAGGCTTTTCCAAAAAAATGAGGTAAATCTAGGATCACAGACAAATAAAATAGAAAGAGGGACTTGATGCAATATTCTTATATCTTTAACATAATGTCTTTAAAGATGATCTAAATACATTTTATCTCGAATAGAAATGAAATTTGTATATTTAGTCAATCAGTAAATAATAAATCAAATTTTATTATTACCTAGAGATGTATTTGGTAATATAACCACAAAATCCATAGATATATTCTCTCATTTCTAATTTGGAACTGGAAAATGTTGAAGAATCCCCTTTGTTAATTATTTTTCTACTTTAACCTTTTGAAAATTCAAAAATTTCATAGTAAAGTGAATAATATCTATTTTCATTGTATCCCACCAAAAATATTCCTAAAGGTATCGATACATCTTAATACTATTATAATGAATAGAAACGGTAGATCTATGAGTGTCACTTGACAATTCCTTTTTCAACTAGAAGATAGTTGGTACACATAATCTTTTTCCAAATCTCAAAACACTTTTCTTTTCAATGTTAAAATTAGGAAACTTACCCTTGTTGACCAATTTAACCTTTTTCTAAAAAACAAAGTCTTCCTTTTCAGCTTTCTTAATTATATATATCAATGATGACTGCATTGACACCTAAAACAAAACATAGGTAGTTCCTGTATACTTAATTTCTTGGTCAATATTCATCAAATCACAAACCAAAGTATCATGTTCTAAATGTATTATAGATAATGATGGATTATCTTTTTAAATAAAATCATTAACTAATCTATTTTATTTTCATGGATGGCAGTGAATAATGAAATCATAATCCTTTATAAGTTCAATTCATCTTCTTTATCTCATGTTCAAATATTTTTTAGTGAATATATACTTCAAACTTTTATGATCAATATATATTTCAAATTTTACTCCACATAAATGATGTCGCCATATTTTTAAATTAAAAAAAAAAGCAACCAGTTCATGATCATGTGTAGGATAATTTATCGTATGAGGTTTCAATTGGTGTAAAGTATAATAATTTACCTAAGCATTATGCAACATAACGCAACTAGGTACCTTCAAAGAAGCATCATTGTAGATAATAAACTCACTATTTCTAGATAGAATCAACAAAATTGGATCATTAACCAATATTATTTTTGGTTCCAAGAAACATTTATCACACTCTTTTATCCAGATGAATTTTACTCCTTTTCAAGTTAACTTAGTAATTGGGGTATATAAATGAGCAAAGTTTTCAATAAATCATTGGCAGTTTCCTACTAATCTATGAAAACTATGAATCTATGCAACATTTTTAGATCTTATCCATTATCCAACCACTTTATTTTTAGTAGGGTCAATATTTATTCCATATTTAGAAATAATGTTCCCAAGGAATGAAATCTATTGCAACCAAAATTCAAATTTTCTAAATTTTCCATAAACTTATTTTCTTTTAATGTTTACAGAATAATCCTTAACTGTCTTTCATGATCCTTGTGGATTTTATAATATATAAAAATATCATCAATAAACACAACCAAAAACTTTTCCAAATATTTATGGAAAACTCTATTCATAAGATCCATGAATATAGTTACTGCATTAGATAACTCAAAGGTCATAACCAAAAATATATAATGATCATATCTAGTTTGAAACATTGTCTTTGGAATATCTTCCTCCTTCACCTTAAACTGATGGTACCCTGACCTAAGATAAATCTTTAAAAAAATTACACTCCCATGAGCATATCAAAAAAATAATCAATATGAGGTAAAGGATACTTGTTCTTAATAGTTATTTTATTCAAGGATGTATAATCAATACAAAGCCTCATTGAAAAATATTTATTTTTAATAAATAAAATATGATCACCCCAAGGTGAAGTGATAGGATGAATTAATCCTTTATCAAGAAACTCATGCAACTGATTTTTCAATTCCAGGATTTTTACTTGATCCATTCCATAAGGAGGTTCATAAATTAGCTTAGCATCAGGAACTAAGTCAATAGTAAATTCAACCTCTCAATAATTAATAATACCAGGAAAATCATTAAGAAATACATCTAGATATTCATTTATTACTGGAATATCACTAATCTAAATATTTTCTTTCTTGTTAATAACATGAGCTACATAACTTTAAATTTCACCTTTTATCAGTTTCTCATCTTCTTAAAAATTTATCAAATTTATGAATTCATTCTTATACATAAACTAGAACTCATTTCAAAAAATAACCTCTTAATATGTGCAATATTTCTTAGCATTATAATTTGAAATTAAATCCATACCTAGAATAACATGAAATTATAAAATATGTATTATAGTAATATTTATAGGAAAATCCTTTCCACATAAATTAATAGGAATATTCCTATAAATTTGTGTCACCCTAATCCTACCACTATATTTTTTTATCAAAATTTATGACTCTATTTCTTGGGGAGAAATTTCTAATTTACCAGTGAATTTCTCAAAAGTAAAAGAATGTGTAGACCCTAAATCAAAAAAATCATTAGCATAATCTGAATAAACAAGTGATGTACTTAAAACCACTTAGTTCGATGGTCCTTCACACACCGAGGTAGTCCAAAAAGATTTTTTTGCACTCTTTTGTCTTAGATCTTATTGATTTCTACTATGATTGACTAACATCAGACATAAGATATCATAATGGCCCAATTCCTTATAACTAAAACATCTCATTATTGGATGGATATATATCTTACCATTCTTGGTAAGATAAATACTATTTTACATGAATTGTTTGAGCCATATAATCAAACATACCACATCGGTAACATTTCCCATATCTAGATAAATATTCTTTAACATTTATCTTTCCATAATTGGAACAATTTTTGGGATTACCTTTGTTTTTTTTTTGTTTACTAGATTTATATTTCTTTATACCTTGATCATTTATTCCCTTTGATGTCATGTAATGGATAATCATCAGAAAGCCCCATTTCTACTTTCTTAGTACAATGAACAATTTTCTCATAACTTTTAAATTCACAAGAGTCCAAATCTATTTGATATCTTGGATTCAATCCTATATAAAAATCAATTAATTTTAATTTCAATATCCCAAATACAATTTGGTGCATACCTAGCTAATTGAGTAAGATTTACTTCACATACAATAATTTAATCCTCCTTTTATTGCATTAGTTACAGTAATTTTTTCTTCATATTGAGTTCAAAATCCTTAGGTAAATATTTATCTAAGAAAATATTCTTAAATTAATTCTATTCAATTTCATTGAGATCTTATCTTTCCTTGTTATTCTTAAACATTAACTACCATCGACCATCTTTACCTTCAAATTGATAAACGGAAAGATTTACCTTTTGACATTATGAATACCCTATGAATTAAAATATATTTTCCAAAACATTGATTCATCCTTTGACTACCACTAGATATGAGGTTCCACTAAAAGATAGAGGGTGTTGTTTCATAAAATGATCTACAATGGATATGTTCTTATATGGTAAATCTAGTTTATATCTAACATGAATGACAATATTATTTATAGTTTTTATCAATTGATCCATCATAGCTATAAACTCTTAATTTCTAGTTCTAAACTATCCAAGCTATAATTTGGAAGGATATTATCCACTTAATACTTTTCTACTTTAGATTTCATGTTTCTTCTATGTAAAACCATTCTGTAGAGACATAGATTAAATAAAGCAACATAGTAATCTTCAAATGTTATATCATATCAACATAACCATAAATTAGAATCTTTGAATGTTTTTATTTTATTATCTAACCTATAAAATTATCTAAATCCTACTTTGATACCAATTGTAAAGACTTGTGTCTTAATCAACCCTGAATTACATTATTTAAAACAAGGGTTTCACTTTATTACATTCTTATTTACTTTTAAGTTTATAGTTTTAGAGAATTAGATCATCAAAAATACAAACTAAACTCATATATTACAAGTAGAAACTTCCACTCAGTGTCTATTTTTTCACATTATAAAACTTTTAAAATGAAACATGTTTTCTTTTCATAACAAATCATCAAGACTTTCAAGTTTATTTTTTCTTTGCTCCTGCTCATTCTTAAACACTATGAATAATTAAAAATATATATGGGATGAGCAAAAAAATATCATTAAAGGATATAAAGTAAATAAAATCATTATTCTAGTAAAAACATGAAAATACATGAAATTTTTTAACTTTTTCACATTATTCATTGAGTGATAAAATAAATCATAACCACATGGAAAAACAATTCTAGTTCAAAAAAACCTTTAGAGACCCATAACAAGAAATAGAAAACCCTTATAGGAATATTAGATCATCATATTAATATCATATTCTCACTTGTTTCATAAATAATTAGATCCTAGTTAGGATAAATCTATCTTTTTAACTCTCCCATTATTTTCTTTGAACATAAGTAATGTTACTCAATGCATTGGAGAGAAATATCATGCTCACCCATCGTATAAGTTGTATCCAGATCACCCATCATATAAGTTGTATCAAGATCACTTGTCATAATTTATAATTATAAAGTACCATATCATGAATAAAAAAATTTTAAGCTTTCACTTTTTCATCACAAATCCCTTGAAAACACATTTGAATACATTTTCAATAGAATTTTCATATATTGAAATAACCTTCCTCTAAAAACCATTTTTGAAAAACCAAAATACCCAGAATTAGGGAACAACTTTTTTTATTTGAATAAAACATGTAATATTATAAATAAAGGTAAATAAAATTTTTAGTGTTGGGAAATTCCATCGACGACATATACGTTAAAATAGAACATTAATTTTATCTTTTGTAAAGAAATTCAAAACATTTCGTATACAACACACACAAAAAGATTCTTTTTTAAAACCCTTGAAATAAATTGAAATGAGAAATAAAATATCATTTATAATTCATTTATTTATATTGAAATACATCTATAAAATAATTTTAATAAAATAGATGTGGAGGAAAAATATTTAGAAAATAAAACATTAAAAATGAGGTTTTAAGAAAATGTATCTCTTACCTCAAGTCTGATTTTTCATGTACGTTATTTATATTCCTAAATAATAAACTTATGTTAATTATTTACTTTATTAGGAATATTTTTAATGTATATTATTCCTTTTAATTAACTTATTACCATGGTATACTTGATTAATTAATTGATTAAATTTACATTAGATGTTTTTAAGGACGTTCGGTTTATGTGTCCAAAATAGTTTTGGTGAGTTGACTATGGTAAAATGGATCATTATTATATAATTTAAATAATATTAATCATGATATAATTATAATTTATATACATCAATTATACTTTTACAACCAACCATGTAAGGTGGTTATGAAAAATTAATTACGTTACATCATAGATATGTTAGTCCGTACGTACACATAAGTAACGTTTCCATTTTTCAATGAACATGATGAAAAGAAGGTAAATATTATATTAAATTTATAGAATTATAATTATATAATAAATGATATATTATTTATTTAAACTCACTCATATATACCATTCATTTTAGGTGGTTAAGAAAAATAAAAACATCATCTTGTGAGGTGGTAGTCTGCACATACGCACGAGCGAGGTTTTTACATTTAATTGGTTGGTAAAGAAATAATTGGGATATTTTATTTAATATTTAATAATTATATTTATATAATATTATTCCATTTTTATCCATGATTGCGATCATCTATAAGATGTGATGATATAAAAAGAATTACATCAGTTCGCAATGTCGTGCACGCAAACGATGTTTTCATTTTCCATTAGATGGTAAAGAAAGTTTAAAAAGGGTTATACCATAGACATAATAATATTTAATTATATTTTAGATACTTATGTTACTATATAAAAATTTATAGGAGATTTTTGAATGAGGTAGAGGATGAAATAAAACAAAGGAACTCGGTATAGACTTATACCTCTTCTTCGGACAACCTCTCTTGGTTTACACCTTCAGCCTTATAAGGTGGGTATTTTGATCAATACAGAAGATCTAGGACATGGGGAGTAATTATAAGAAGATTTATGGGTAAGTATTGGTCAATATAAGAGGATTATGAAGTGTGGAAAGTAGAAAATATGGGGTGTTCTTTTATAAGTGAGGGAGGGGACATGGTTGGAATTTTTTGAAAGATTTAAATATTATTAATTCATTTTCATGGAAAAATGTCCCATAAAAAAATTTAAAGAATAATGTGATAAGGGTTGAAATATATTCATACAATAATAATTAATATGAAATTGGGTGGCCTTATCACTTAGTTTTAACCTAGATTAACCCAAGTTATCATTTCACCATGGTGACACATTTTTTACCGAAGTTACTATTCATAATGACCAAAAATAAAATTGAAATCATTAATTAATTTGGAAATTTTGATTCCAAATACTTAATCCATTTTTCACAATTCAATCTCTAACAAATTCCTAAATTAATTTAATATAAAAATTAAAAATTCAATGAAAAAGGTTTTTTGAAAAATTATTTTATAAGTATAAAAGTGATTTTATACTAAGATCAACTATAATATAGATATAAAAGGTATAAATTGAATTAATTTTTACAAAAATAAGATAATTTAATTTTAAAATCAATCCAAATAAAAAAATCTTTGAAAATACATGAAAATAAAATGTAGTTTTCTTTAAAAATCGGTATTTTCCACTATTCACCCACAAATTAACTTTTTTCATAAAATTCCTAAAAAATCACCCTAAACTAATTTCAAAAGGATGAATTAAAAAATAAAATAATTTTTATAAAATTAAATTTCTAAAACATATAAATTAATATTTAAAAATAAATCGTATAGTACATGAAAACCCAATTTAGTTATAATATAGTTATTTCCTCTTGATTGAAAAAAAATAACTAATATTCTTATAATGAATGTCACTCTATAAAATATAATTCCTGAATATTAATAAGGTATAAAAATTATTTATTATTTACATTACCTAGGTTTTCATAGATAATGTATATACATTTTTTGTATATGAATTTATGAGTGATTAATGTTGTTTGGAGATAAATGTTAAATTGATCTCAGAAGAATATATGATCAAATATTTATGATTTTTTGTTTTTAAAATTGGTTGGGAATATTTTTGGATTGTTTTAAGTTTAGTTATTTATGTAATTATTTAAGTTGAAATTTTTTTTTATTATTGATTCTTTGGATATTAATTTAGTATTTCCTAATATGAAGGTTTATTCGTCATGATTATTATTTTAACTTATGTTGAACATTTCAATTTTGGATTGGAGGAATAACTTTTTACCATTATGTGGATCTTATATTAAATTAAAAGTTTATTTTAGTGATTTAGGCATGAAAAAATCATCATGATCATGATAATAAACATCAAAGGATGAAGTCATGATTATATAATGGGAAGAAATCAAGTAATTAAATTTTATCATTTTTTATCCCAAGAGTAAAGGAATTTCTCAAACTCAAGAAAACTAAAGTCAAATATATCGAATATTAAGTAGAAAGTAACACTCATATACCAAGGTATATTTTTAGAAACTCGTTTTCAAGTACCATTTTTATTGAGGTACATTCATAATAGTTTTCATGTTCATAACTTAAAAATAAAAGTTCATGATAAAATCTATAGTGATTTTATTAATATTATATAATATATTCAGTTTAGAAATGAAGAATCGAAATTATGTAGATGAAATTTATTTAATGAGGTGAGAATATAATACCTATAGATTTTATTTTATATTTTCATTTCAAAAAAATACTATGTTTGAAAATGTACACAACACATAACCTTGATCTTAAAGGAACCACAAAAATAATATTATTTAAATATAACCGTTATAACCTAGTTTTTAGGTTGGTGAGTATGAATAAGAATAATTGAATTATGAAATATATTTATAAATTATTTACTTAATCAAAATAATTAATAAAATAAATAAATTTAACATTCATCTAATTTTTATACTGGGAAAATAATAAGAATATATTCATTTTATGTTTTAAAGTTGATTTTCCTCAAAAAAGATTTTTATTACTTTTTGTGTGCAGATATTATAATTAATTTATACCAATTTTATAAAGATTATTTGAAAAAATTATTATAATTTTTTAAATCAGCATGTAAATATTATCTTAGGGTGAATTTTTAGAATTTTTCTAAAAATATTTATTTTTCAATAAATAGTGGAAAATACTGATTTTTTCAAAACAATAATTTATTTTCATTAAATAAATTAATTTAAAAATCTTGTTCTATTTTTTATTTGGTTTAAATTAATATAAGATCTATTTTATTAAACATAATCTAAATAATTTCATAGGAATCAACAATATATTTAATTTTTGTATAAGTTCATTTTTATGCTTAAAAACAAAATTTTATAAAAATTGTTCTTCATTGAATTTTACACATTTATATTAAAATTGATTTCTGCTACTTATATAAATTTAATCTTAAAAATGGATTAAATATTTTTAATCAAGAGGTTAAAATTTGTTAAATAGGTCAATTTCTTTTTTAGTCATAATGAATAGTAACTGTGGTAAAAGTTTATCACCATAGTAATGGGTAAAACATGTTAATTAAGGTTAAAACTATGAGATAAGGTCTCAAAATAAACCTAGAACTTTAATTTATTTAATTTTATGATATTAATTTTACCATATCCATCCTAAATTCTAATATATGTAATTTTTGTGCCATTTATCTTTGATAATTACATTTACATTATTTTAAGTTAAGAAAGTAAAAAATTTCACTCTCTTTCTTTTAATATATATAATATATTTTTATTGGGATAAAAATAAGTTATGGTCATTTATAAATGATTTTTTGTAAAATTGATATATTATTTTTATGATAGTAATTTATTTTTGATTTTCAGTGATGAAATAATTACCTTAATCACTTATGCAACACTGATAGAGTGTGTGCAAGTAGTATAAAAATAAAGGTAAATGATTTTAAAAATAATAAAATAATATTTTTTGAATGAATCATGGTATTATAAGAATTTAATAGATAATTATAAATTATAATTAATTTTAAATTTGTTTATATTCTAATTATATTGTTTTATTTATGTATTTGAAGTCAAATTAAATGAATAGTTCCAAAAATGACTTTAATGATATTTTAAGATAAAAAATATTTTATTAAATAATTTAAAAAAAAATATATTAAAATCAGATAATTGGGATTTTAAATGGTCTAAAATTTCATATATTTAGCCACTTCTCATCTTAGAAGTAAATTTTTGACCCTTAAGGTCTAAAAAATGTGTTGTCATAGTTAAGGTTAAAAAGGGTTGTTGTGGGGGTTAAACCAAAAAATAAGGATCAAAATGAAACTTAAAAATGTATAAATTTTATTGGTTGATGTTAGTTTGAAATTATCATTCCATAAATTAATAAATAATTTCTATTTGGTTCCACTTAACATTATTATGATATATAATATATTTAAATATGTTAAGTAATTCCAAGTGTGTCTTTTCCCTCACTTATAAAATGGAAACTCCTATTCTCCTTTATTCAAAAAGTTTTAGAATTATATATTATAAAATACCTACCCAAATACTTTACTATATTCCTTACTCTTATTCTTGATCTTCTTTTATTCTCCTAAGACCCTCTTAAGAAGGCATAAGGTGTAATTCGAAGGAGGTCTCTCAAAGAAGAGGTAATTGTATTAATTGACTATTTAAAAGTTTACTTATTATTATAATTTATCTAAATATGTTATACCCATCATAAATGTACTAATATTTTATTATTTTTATGGGACAACCATTTTCCATGTCCTTTCCATCGTATGAAAAATGAAAACATCGCTCATGTGTATGTACGACCTATCATCTTCACATAGCGGTGTAATTATTTTTTCATATCTAATTTACTAATATGGTTATAAATATGGAACTAATGAATATATATTATATTTATTAAATAATTATGATTATTTAAATATAATATATCATTTACCTTCTTACCCTTCCACCCATTAAAAAATAATAATGTCGCTCGTGCGTACGTGTGGACTACCAAATCCACAAAGCGATGTGATTCATTTTTCATGTCCATATTTCATAGATTATTATAAATATTTATATAATTAATATATATGATATTTATATCATTATTATAATTTTTTAACCATTATCAAGAAGAAAGTACTATAACTAATGAATCGAAACATACATGAAAAACAAATTAGTTAACACCCAAAATGATGATAATAATAAAGGATTATTAATGAGTGGGTGATAAGATGTTATAAGAAAAATGTGTATGGCATTATAAGTATGAATATGATTTTTTATAGAAGTTTAATAAATTTAAATTTATTTTATAGGAGGTTAAAATCACTTATGAAGAAAGTTGGACCCGAGGTAAGGGTTTTCTTAACACAATTTCTTTTCATTGGGTTATATTTACTTATTCACTTTATATGTTTTTCCAAGATTATGTGTGTGATTAAATAGAATTATTTTATGTTTTATTTAAACTTTTTTTATGTTTATTTACATTTTTTACACATAATAACTTCATTGATTAATTATCACTTCAATTTTACAATCACTGTAAAGGTTTCTTGTCTCACTTTTGTTTCCGTGAGACATATTCCATATTCACCACTTGTTTCCTTCATGTGGTGTATATACTACCCTTTTTATATGTTATATCATGAATAAATTTATATTCATGGTATTTAAAGTTTCATTTTAAGTTATTTATTTCATTGGGGTTATGATTCCAAAGTTACCAAAGTGATAAGGGTTTATTTTACAATCTCATCTATATTCAAGATTGTTTACGATTAAGTTTACATTAGGGTAATTATATTATAATTATATATTAAATCCCTTTTATTTTATTCTACTATGTTTATTTATAAAAATTAAAAGTTTTCCTTTCATTTTCCTCTCTCTAAGTACTCAAAATTATGAAATAATTCTTTTAAGGAAAATTGATATTGTTTTTCTATTCAGTGGGGAATATTTTTCTTCATTGTCCATATTTTCTTTTCAAGAATGATTTTACAATGAACCAGTGATTTATTAAATTCATATTTACCCATGTTATACTTTTTATACAAATCTTTAAAAGTAATCTTCTTATCATTTTACGAACATGGAAATTTTTACTGAAGGTGTGAACAGAATCATTTTTTAACGCTTACCGCATGAATGAATTTTTTTGTCATCATAACTATTATTTTCCTTGAAGATTCATTTAAAAGTTTCCATGATTATTTTAAAAGGAATTTTTTTTCTTAATATTCTGGAAATTTTTAGATTTAAAATAAGTTATTTCAAAATGGAAAGGTTATTTTCCTAAAGAAATGTTCTAGTGGTCTTTTAAAAGTATTTTAATTTATGTCAACATCCTCTGATGAATATTATGCTTTAATGGGGATATAATCTAATGATATCATCCACAACATTACTCTAGATGACTTATAATCATATTTTTCTATTTATTAATAGGGAAAAATATTAGCATTTAATAAGCTATTTTTTAATATGAATGCTTATGTTAATTATGTATTGAATTTTTATTAATTTATTTAATATTATGAATGCATTGGACTTATTATGTGATAGGAGGGGAATTTGAAGAACCTTAATACATTAGTAGGTTTCATGAGACAAACTAGATTGGGTATTTTGTGTATTCTACACCAATTTATGTATATTTCCTTAGAAAAAATCCTTGGTAGTAAGATTGTGATGTATGGGATATGCATTATATCATTATAAAACTATTTATTCTTATCCATGTGATTATTTATCTTATTTCATCATCCATAGATATATTCTTATCTTATGATATTAGTTATATGGAATATTTTATTTTTGTTTATCTCTGTTGTATTATCCATGATATATTTATAATTTGATATCTTCTATTGTAATCTTTCTCTTAGTGAGCATTTAAACTCAACATTTATTGTGTTTTCCTTTCCCTATGATACCAAGAAGGGCTCTATGAATGATTCCAGGGATATACTAGAAGAAATAATAATTTTCTCACTATAATTTTAAGTTTCATTTTATGATTTCAAATGTAATGTGAGAATCATGTATGAATTTAATTTTCAAATATAATTAAACTATTTGATCCTTTGGGATGAGATATCTTATATTTTGTTCCAATTTAGTAAGATAACCACTATCTCATAGTTACTGGAGTTGGGGTGTTAAAAATTTCATACTGATTCTTTTGGTATATGATACATAAGATATTGATGTAATGGTTTTATAATGTATCATGATTTTATAATAAATTAAATCTCTTATCATTATTCATTCATGTGTATTGTAATTTACTTTATATAGATAGGGGAATGATATTATCCCCTTAAAGTATGACTTTGACTTGTACCTAATTGATGATTATCATAGATTATTATGGGTTTTGATGGTATGTTAATATTAGTGCGAGTAGTATACTCATGAGACAATAAGTGGAGACTTATTATTTGGACTGACCCACTGAAGTATATCTCATGGAATTCATACAATCATCAATATACATAGTGGTTCATACATATTATCAATAATTTTTACCTAAGTTTGGAAAGATACCTGACATGAGAAACTTTATACCTTCATACCTTTCTTACGCAATCCTTTAGTATTAACTAATCAAGGTGTGGTTGGGTGTGTTACTAATTATGTCATCAGTTGGAGCTCAACTAAGATAGGATTTTTCCATTCGTATTATGAGAAAATACATTTGGAACTTGATTGAATTAAAATTGGAAAATGTATGGACATGATTATTTGAATCACATATAATTTGTTCAGATACTTGGATGAGAGACATATAATGTTCTCATCTTATAGATGAATAACATGTGATGTATTCATCAATCAGTTCAGTCTTTTTCAGAGAATCTGGAAAGTTTGGGATGACCTATACTAGATTGAAATTGTTTTATGTTAAGTGTTCACTCAATGTCATGGGAAAATGGGTTATATGGGTATACATATTATTTATATGATACATATTATAGTGTATATGTTCATATTGAGATATGATTATGTTTTATGGAGATCACACCAAACACTTTAGTAGCTTGAGAAGCACTGATTCTTTGTTAGAGGTCTCTCTTTACTTACATCTATGAAATAAGGATTTTATATTTTTTTATTAATTCTAATAAGGCTTGCATGGTCACATATACAGGCCTTTAGATAATTAAAAGGATTCAAACAATGTGTTTATTCCAAAATGAAGAGTGTTTGATAAACTGTATCCAAAAGATACTTGGATAGACTCACAAAGAGTTGTGAAGTTATGTAATTACTTATGGTGTTTTAGTACAAGTGGGTGACTGTAGGAAATTATCTAAAAGGTTAAATCGTATTTAGTGATATACCTTGTATTGTAAATAGTGACATGCATATGATGAATGAAATTTCATATGATATGATTATATCATAAAGAGGCATTGGATTCCGTATACTACCAATGTCGTACCATATGATTGGAATTCTATACAATTTTCATGGGATGTTCATGCATTCATCTAGACATCTCCTCTACATAATTTAACCCTAATTTCTCTCTTGTGTTTCCTCCCCAACCAAAGCACACTAGTGCCACTTTTCATTCCCCACCTCCACCCCACATCGATATGCATTACTCCCCATTTCTCTATGCGGTCAACCCACAGTTGTGTATGTCTTATTTCCCTCTGTCATGATCCTCATCCACTTTACCTACTTTTTAACTCTCATCTCCTCCCATATCTTTCATTCTGCACACATGTTTCTTATTGTTTGACCCCCTTCCATTGTCATGTGATTATCAAAGGTGAATGATTTCTCATGTTCCCATCCCCCCCAATTTTTTCTTTGGTAGGTGTCTGTGACTTTTATATTCTCAACAATAATATTATTGTTTTAATATTGTTTTAATTGCATTTTACACCAATCATAACGCTATAAGGGTATCAATACATGTTTTTATTATTTATAATTATTTATCATAAGCTTAAAAAGGTGAAAAATAAAAAATATATTATTTTCATTCAAATAAGTTTAATTATTTTTTATCATGAAACAAGAATGTCAACAATCTAAAATAAAAAAATGTAAACACAAATAATAACTATAATCACTATCTTGTGTTTCTCCACTAACCCTTACACATTGGTGCTTCTTTGTACTCCCCACCTCCTCCCCACATCGATCTGAACTACTCCCCATTTCTCTACGCAGTCAACTTGTAGTTTCACATGTCATGGTTCCTTCTATCATGATTCTCATAAACTTTAACTATTATGAAACTCTAATCTCCTATTATCCCTTTTGTTCTAGATGTACATTTCTCTTTGTCGGGCACCCCTCCATTATCTTGTAGTTATCAAAGACAAAGGACCGCTCATGTTCCCATCCCCTGGCCTTTTTTGATAGGTGTCCATTACTTTTCTACAGTTAACAATAATCTTATTGTTTTAATGTTTTTTTAATGTTGTTCTAAACCAATTCAACCACTATAAGGGGATTTCAACAAGTTTTTATTATTTATAATTATTTATCATAAGTTTTAAAAGGTGAAAAGTAAAAAAATCATTTATTTTATTTTAGGTTTCTTTAGCTATTTTTCATCATAAAACAAAAATGTCTACATTCTAAAATAAAAAAAACAGTGTAATCATAAATAATAACCCTAATAACTCTCTCATGTTTCCTGCAAAACCCTTACAGACCGACACCACTTTTCACTTATTGAAGTTAGTTCCCTAGAACTAACTTCTAAGTACTTGATTAAATGTATTAATTATCTTAAATATTAATCAATTTTATTATCACATCATGATTTTTCCTCTATATGAAATTTGTATGTGATAATGTCCTAAGAATATATGTTTCACTAAAAGATCATAGAAGATCCCCATTATAATGAGAACTAAGAGGTGCTAGGATAGTATTATTGAATATATATTATATAACTGAATGATTTCATTTGATGGGACACAAATGATATATTATATTAGGTGTGGAGACTCATATGACATTGAGGCACCCTCTCATGGTGTACACCCTTGGTAATTTCCAGTGCAGTATATTATGAAAATGAGACCCGTTAATATAAAATCCATATTTACATGTTTCATTGGGTGTTTCTATATGTGGATGTGTGTATTTATCCTTAGACTTTAATATTATCATTAATTGATACCATGAGTCATGTAATTTGATGTATTGATGAAAACCATGATGAAATATGCTATCAGCGAAGTAGGATACATTGGGTATGTCACGAGTGATATTACATTAATGGAAAATGCAAGAAAGGATTTGTCACTTCTATCCTTTTATGTAATTTGATATCTTAGGAACTTTAATGGTAATGTAACTATCAGGATAAATCTATATCCATAGTGTTCTATGGGAGAGTTCAATTTCAAAATGTTAAATAAAGAGACATCAAGAACATAGGTTGATGACACCAGTATGCAACATGTTTGATTCAAGATATCACGACAAAGAGATTATATTACATGGTAATCATTCATAGGATTTTTTATACCATTCCGTCGTTAACCTCTTTCTCTATGGATTTCTTAGTGTGTTTCAAGATGCTATACTTGGAATTTAGGTGGTTGTACATAATTCCACTGAGAAAGAGGCACAGAGGGTCATAAACTAGTTGTATCTACAATCTCAGTAAAATTCAGTATTGAATTTAAAAAGTTATAATAAATAATATTTATCCATGTTTCGTTTGATTGCCAATATTTAATCATAGGTTATTTGAATGAATGATTGAGTTAAATAATAATAATAAATATTTATTTTCTAGGTTTTTTTAGTATAATTTTTATTATATTTATTGATGAATATTATAGTAATATTTATTTATTAAATAAATAGGAATTATTTAAGTATTGGTAAACATTAAGAAGGCATAAGGTGTAATCTGAAGGAGGTCTCTCAAAGAAGAGGTAATCGTATTTATTGACTATTTAAAAGTTTACTTATTATTATAATTTATCTAAATATGTTATACCCATCATAAATGTACTAAGATTTTATTATTTTTATGGTATAACCATTTTCCATGTCCTTTCCATCATATGAAAAATGAAAACATCGTTCATGTGTATGTACGACCTATCATCTCCATATAGCGATGTAATTCTTGTTTCATATCTAATTTACTAATATGGTTATAAATATGGAAGTAATGAATATATATTATATTTATGAAATAATTATGATTATTTAAATATAATATATCATTTACCTTCTTACCCTTCCACCCATTAAAAAATAATAATGTCGCTCGTGCGTACGTGTGGACTACCAAATCCACAAAGCGATGTGATTCATTTTTCATGTCCATATTTCATAGATTATTATAAATATTTATATAATTAATATATATGATATTTATATCATTATTATAATTTTTTTACCATTATCAATATTCAATTACTATAACTACTGAATCGAAACATACATGAAAAAAAAATTAGTTAACACACAAAATTATGATAATAATAAAGTATTATTAATGAGTGGGTGATAAAATGTTATAAGAAAAATGTGTATGGCATTATAAGTATGAAGTTGATTTTTTATAGAAGTTTAATAAATTTAAATTTATTTTATAGGAGGTTAAAATCACTTATGAAGAAAGTTGGACCCGAGGTAAGGGTTTTCTTAACACAATTTCTTTTCATTGGGTTAGATTTACTTCTTCACTTTCTAGGTTTTTTCAAGTTTATGTGTGTGATTAAATAGAATTATTTTATTTTTTATTTAAACATTTTTTATGTTTATTGAAATTTTTTACGCATAATCACTTCATTGATTAATTCTCACTTCAATGTTACACTCACTGTAAAGGTTTCTTGTCTCACTTTTGTTTCTGTGAGATATATTCCATATTCACCACTTATTTACTTCATGTGGTGTATATACTACCCTTTTTATATGTTATAACATGAATATATTTATATTCATGGTATTTAAAGTTTCATTTTAAGTTATTTATTTCATTGGGGTTATGATTCCAAAATTACCAAAGTGATAAGGGTTTATTTTATAGTCTCATCTATATTCAAGATTGTTTATGTTTAAGTTTACATTAGGGTAATTATATGATAATTATATATTAAACCCATTTTATTTTATTCTACTATGGTTATTTATAAAAATTAAAAGTTTTCCTTTCATTTTCCTCTCTATATGTACTCAAAATACTGAAATAATTCTTTTAAGGAAAATAGATATTGCTTTTCTATTCAGTTAGGAATATTTTTCTTTAGTGTCCATATTTTATTTTCAATAATGTTTTTACAATGAACGAGTGATTGATTAAATTTATATTTACCCATGTTATACTTTTTATACAAATCTTTAAAATTAATCTTCTTATCATTTTCTGAACATGGCAATTTTTACCGAAGGTGTGAACGGAATCATTTTTTAACGCTTACAGCATGAATGAATTTTTTTGTCATCATGACTATTATTTGACTTGAAGATTCATTTAAAATTTTCCAGGATTATTTTAAAAGTAATTTTTTTTCTTAATATTCTGTAAATTTTTAGATTTAAAATAAGTTATTTCAAAATGAAAAGGTTATTTTCCTGAAGAAATGTTCTTGTGGTCTTTTAAAAGTATTTTAAACTATGTAAACATCCTATGATGAATATTATGCTTTAATGGGGATATAATCTAATGATACCATCCACAACATTACTCTAGATGACTTATAACCATATTTTTCTATTTATTAATTTGAAAAAATATTAGTATTTCATAAGCTAGTTTTTTAATATGATTGTTTATGTTAATTATGTATTGAATTTTTATTCATTTATTTAATATTATGAATGAATTGGACTTATTATGTGATAGTAGGGGACTTTATATACCCTTAATACATTAGTAGGTTTCATGAGACAAACTAGATTGGGTATTTTGTGTATTCTACACCAATTTATGTATGGTTCCTTAGAAAAAATCCTTGGTAGTAAGATTTTGATGTATGGGATATGCATTCTATCATTATAAAACTATTTATTTTTATCCATGTGATTATTTATGTTATTTCATCATCCATAGATATATTCTTATCTTATGATATTAATTATATGTAATATTTTATTATTGTTTATCTCTATTGTATTATCCATGATTTATTTATAATGTGATATCTTCTATTGTAATCTTTGTCTTAGTGAGCATATAAACTCAACATTTATTGTGTTTTCCTTTCCCTATGATACCAAGAAGGGATCTATGAATGATTCTAGGGATATACTAGAAGAAATAATAATGTTCTCACTATAATTTTAATTTTTATTTGATGTTTTCAAATGTAATGTGAGAATCATGTATGAATTTAATTTTCAAATATCGTTAAACTATTTGATCCTTTGGGATGAGATATCTTATATTTTGTTTCAATTTAGTAAGATAACCATTATATCTTATTTACTGGAGTTGGGGTGTTAAAAATATTATTTTGGTATATGATACATAAGATATTGATGTAATGGTTTTATAATGTATCATGATTTTATAATAAATTAAATCTCTTATCATTATTCATTCATGTGTATTGTAATTTACTTTATATAGATAGGGGAATGATAATATCCCCTTAAAGTATGACTTTGACTTGTACCTAATTGATGATTATCATAGATTATTATGGGTTTTGATGGTATGTTAAGATTAGTGCGAGTAGTATAATCACAAGACAATAAGTGGAGACTTATTATTTGGATTCACCCACTAAAGTATATCCCATGGAATTCATAAAATCACCAATATACATAGTGGTTCATACATATTATCAATAATTTTTACCTAAGTTTGGAAAGATACCTGACATGAGAAACTTTATACCTTCATACCTTTCTTACGCAATCCTTTAGTATTAACTAATCAAGGTGTGGTTGGGTGTGTTACTAATTATGTCATCAGTTGGACCTCAACTAAGATAGGATTTTTCCATTCGTATTATGAGAAAATACATTTGGAACTTGATTGAATTAAAATGAGAAAATGTATGGACATGATTATTTGAATCACATATAATGTGTTCAGATACTTGGATGAGAGACATATAATGTTCTCATCTTATAGATGAATAACATGTGATGTATTCATCAATCAGGTCAGTCTTTTTCAGAGAATCGGGAAAGTTTGGGATGACCTATACTAGATTGAAATTGTTTTATGTTTAGTGTTCACTCAATGTCATGGGAAAATGGGTTATATGGGTATACATATTATTTATATGATACATATTATAGTGTATATGTTCATATTGAGATATGATTATGTTTTATGGAGATCACACCAAACACTTTAGTAGCTTGAGAAGCACTGATTCTTTGTTAGAGGTCTCTCTTTACTTACATCTATGAAATAAGGATATTATATTTTTTTATTAATTCTAATAAGGCTTGCATGGTCACATATACAGGCCTTTAGATAATTATAAGGATTCAAACAATGTGTTTATTCCAAAATGAAGAGAGTTTGATAAACTGTATCCAAAAGATACTTGGATAGACTCACAAAGAGTTGTGAAGTTATGTAATTACTTATGGTGTTTTAGTACAAGTGGGTGATTGTAGGAAATTCTCTAAAAGGTTAAATCGTATTTAGTGATATACCTTGTATTGTAAATAGTGACATGCATATGATGAATGAAATTTCATATGATATGATTATATCATAAAGAGGCATTGGATTTCGTATACTACCAAGGTCGTACCATATGATTGGAATTCTATACAATTTTCATGGGATGTTCATGCATGCATCTAGACATCTCCTCTACATAATTTAACCCTAATTTCTCTCTTGTGTTTCCTCCCCAACCCAAGCACACTAGTGCCACTTTGCATTCCCCACCTCCACCCCACATCGATATGCATTACTCCCTATTTCTCTATGCGGTCAACCCACAGTTGTGTATGTCTTATTTCCCTCTGTCATGATCCTCATCCACTTTACCTACTTTTTAACTCTCATCTCCTCCCATATCTTTCATTCTGCACACATGTTTCTTATTGTTTGACCCCCTTCCATTGTCATGTGATTATCAAAGGTGAATGATTTCTCATGTTCCCATCCCCCCCAATTTTTTTTGGAAGGTGTCTGTGACTTTTATATTCTCAACAATAATATTATTGTTTTAATATTGTTTTAATTGCATTTTACACCAATCATAACGCTATAAGGGTATCAATACATGTTTTTATTATTTATAATTATTTATCATAAGCTTAAAAAGGTGAAAAATAAAAAATATATTATTTTCATTCAAATAAGTTTAATTATTTTTTATCATGAAACAAGAATGTCAACAATCTAAAATAAAAAAATGTAAACAGAAATAATAACTATAATCACTATCTTGTGTTTCTCCACTAACCCTTACACATTGTTGCTTCTTTGTACTCCCCACCTCCTCCCCACATCGATCTGAACTACTCCCCATTTCTCTACGCAGTCAACTTGTAGTTTCACATGTCATGGTTCCTTCTATCATGATTCTCATAAACTTTAACTATTATGAAACTCTAATCTCCTATTATCCCTTTTGTTCTAGATGTACATTTCTCTTTGTCGGGCACCCCTCCATTATCTTGTAGTTATCAAAGACAAAGGACCGCTCATGTTCCCATCCCCTGGCCTTTTTTGATAGGTGTCCATTACTTTTCTACAGTTAACAATAATCTTATTGTTTTAATGTTTTTTTAATGTTGTTCTAAACCAATTCAACCACTATAAGGGGATTTCAACAAGTTTTTATTATTTATAATTATTTATCATAAGTTTTAAAAGGTGAAAAGTAAAAAAATCATTTATTTTATTTTAGGTTTCTTTAGCTATTTTTCATCATAAAACAAAAATGTCTACATTCTAAAATAAAAAAAAATAGTGTAATCATAAATAATAACCCTAATCACTCTCTCATGTTTCCTCCAAAACCCTTACAGACCGACACCACTTTTCACTTATTGAAGTTAGTTCCCTAGAACTAACTTCTATGTACTTGATTAAATGTATTAATTATCTTAACTATTAATCAATTTTATTATCACATCATGATTTTTCCTCTATATGAAATTTGTATGTGATAATGTCCTAAGAATATATGTTTCACTAAAAGATCATAGAAGTTCCCCATTATAATGAGAACTAGGAGGTGCTAGGATAGTATAATTGAATATATATTATATAACTGAATGATTTCATTTGATGGGACACAAATGATATATTATATTAGGGGTGGAGACTCATATGACATTGAGGCACCCTCTCATAGTGTACACCCTTGGTAATTTCCAGTGCAGTATATTATGAAAATGAGACCTGTTATTATAAAATCCATATTTACATGTTTCATTGGGTGTTTCTATATGTGGATGTGTGTATTTATCCTTAGACTTTAATATTATCATTAATGGATACCATGAGTCATGTAATTTGATGTATTGATGAAAACCATGATGAAATATGCTATCAGCGAAGTAGGATACATTGGGTATGTCACAAGTGATATTACATTAATGGAAAATGCAAGAAAGGATTTATCACTTCTATCCTTTTATGTAATTTGATATCTTAGGAACTTTAATGGTAATGTAACTATCAGGATAAATCTATATCCATAGTGTTCTATGGGAGAGTTCAATTTCAAAATGTTAAATAAAGAGACATCAAGAACATAGGTTGATGACACCAGTATGCAACAAGTTTGATTCAAGATATCATGACAAAGAGATTATATTACATGGTAATCATTCATAGGATTTTTTATATCATTCCGTCGTTAACCTTTTTCTCTATGGATTTCTTAGTGTGTTTCAAGATGGTATACTTGGAATTTAGGTGGTTGTACATAATTCCACTGAGAAAGAGGCACAGAGGGTCATAAACTAGTTGTATCTACAATCTCATTAAAATTCAGTATTGAATTTAAAAAGTTATAATAAATAATATTTATCCATGTTTCGTTTGATTGCCAATATTTAATCATAGGTTATTTGAAAGAATGATTGAGTTAAATAATAATAATAAATATTTATTTTCTAGGTTTTTTTAGTATAATTTTTATTAAATTTATTGATGAATATTATAGTAATATTTATTTATTAAATAAATAGGCATTATTTAAGGATTGGTAAACATTAAGAAGGCATAAGGTGTAATCCGAAGGAGGTCTCTCAAAGAAGAGGTAATCGTATTTATTGACTATTTAAAAGTTTACTTATTATTATAATTTATCTAAATATGTTATACCCATCATAAATGTACTAAGATTTTATTATTTTTATGGTAGAACCATTTTCCATGTCCTTTCCATCATATGAAAAATGAAAACATCGTTCATGTGTATGTACGACCTATCGTCTCCATATAGCGATGTAATTATTGTTTCATATCTAATTTACTAATATGGTTATAAATATGGAAGTAATGAATATATATTATATTTATGAAATAATTATGATTATTTAAATATAATATATCATTTACCTTCTTACCCTTCCACCCATTAAAAAATAATAATGTCGCTCGTGCGTACGTGTGGACTACCAAATCCACAAAGCGATGTGATTCATTTTTCATGTTTATATTTCATAGATTATTATGAATATTTATATAATTAATATATATGATATTTATATCATTATTATAATTTTTTAACCATTATCAATATTCAATTACTATAACTACTGAATCGAAACATACATGAAAAACAAATTAGTTAACACACAAAATTATGATAATAATAAAGTATTATTAATGAGTGGGTGATAAAATGTTATAAGAAAAATGTGTATGGCATTATAAGTATGAAGTTGATTTTTTATAGAAGTTTAATAAATTTAAATTTATTTTATAGGAGGTTAAAATCACTTATGAAGAAAGTTGGACCCGAGGTAAGGGTTTTCTTAACACAATTTCTTTTCATTGGGTTAGATTTACTTCTTCACTTTCTATGTTTTTTCAAGTTTATGTGTGTGATTAAATAGAATTATTTTATTTTTTATTTAAACTTTTTTTATGTTTATTTAAATTTTTTACACATAATCACTTCATTGATTAATTCTCACTTCAATGTTACACTCACTGTAAAGGTTTCTTGTCTCACTTTTGTTTCTGTGAGACATATTCCATATTCACCACTTATTTACTTCATGTGGTGTATATACTACCCTTTTTATATGTTATAACATGAATATATTTATATTCATGGTATTTAAAGTTTCATTTTAAGTTATTTATTTCATTGGGGTTATGATTCCAAAGTTACCAAAGTGATAAGGGTTTATTTTATAGTCTCATCTATATTCAAGATTGTTTATGTTTAAGTTTACATTAGGGTAATTATATGATAATTATATATTAAACCCATTTTATTTTATTCTACTATGGTATTTATAAAAATTAAAAGTTTTCCTTTCATTTTCCTCTCTATATGTACTCAAAATACTGAAATAATTCTTTTAAGGAAAATAGATATTGCTTTTCTATTCAGTTAGGAATATTTTTATTTAGTGTCCATATTTTATTTTCAATAATGTTTTTACAATGAACGAGTGATTGATTAAATTTATATTTACCCATGTTATACTTTTTATACAAATCTTTAAAATTAGTCTTCTTATCATTTTGTGAACATGGCAATTTTTACCGAAGGTGTGAACGGAATCATTTTTTAACGCTTACAGCATGAATGATTTTTTTTCATCATGACTATTATTTTACTTGAAGATTCATTTAAAATTTTCCATGATTATTTTAAAAGTAATTTTTTTTCTTAATATTCTGTAAATTTTTAGATTTAAAATAAGTTATTTCAAAATGAAAAGGTTATTTTCCTGAAGAAATGTTCTTGTGGTCTTTTAAAAGTATTTTAAACTATGTCAACATCCTATGATGAATATTATGCTATAATGGGGATATATTCTAATGATACCATCCACAACATTACTCTAGATGACTTATAACCATATTTTTCTATTTATTAATTTGAAAAAATATTAGTATTTCATAAGCTAGTTTTTTAATATGATTGTTTATGTTAATTATGTATTGAATTTTTATTCATTTATTTAATATTATGAATGAATTGGACTTATTATGTGATAGTAGGGGACTTTATATACCCTTAATACATTAGTAGGTTTCATGAGACAAACTAGATTGGGTATTTTGTGTATTCTACACCAATTTATGTATGGTTCCTTAGAAAAAATCATTGGTAGTAAGATTTTGATGTATGGGATATGCATTCTATCATTATAAAACTATTTATTTTTATCCATGTGATTATTTATGTTATTTCATCTTCCATAGATATATTCTTATCTTATGATATTAATTATATGTAATATTTTATTATTGTTTATCTCTATTGTATTATCCATGATTTATTTATAATGTGATATCTTCTATTGTAATCTTTGTCTTAGTGAGCATATAAACTCAACATTTATTGTGTTTTCCTTTCCCTATGATACCAAGAAGGGCTCTATGAATGATTCTAGGGATATACTAGAAGAAATAATAATGTTCTCACTATAATTTTAATTTTTATTTGGTGTTTTCAAATGTAATGTGAGAATCATGTATGAATTTAATTTTCAAATATCGTTAAACTATTTGATCCTTTGGGATGAGATATCTTATATTTTGATTCAATTTAGTAAGATAACCATTATATCTTATTTACTGGAGTTGGGGTGTTAAAAATATTATTTTGGTATATGATACATAAGATATTGATGTAATGGTTTTATAATGTATCATGATTTTATAATAAATTAAATCTCTTATCATTATTCATTCATGTGTATTGTAATTTACTTTATATAGATAGGGGAATCATAATATCCCCTTAAAGTATGACTTTGACTTGTACCTAATTGATGATTATCATAGATTATTATGGGTTTTGATGGTATGTTAAGATTAGTGCGAGTAGTATAATCACGAGACAATAAGTGGAGACTTATTATTTGGATTCACCCACTAAAGTATATCCCATGGAATTCATAAAATCATCAATATACATAGTGGTTCATACATATTATCAATAATTTTTACCTAAGTTTGGAAATATACCTGACATGAGAAACTTTATACCTTCATACCTTTCTTATGAAATCCTTTAGTATTAATTAACCAAGGTGTGGTTGGGTGTGTTACTAATTATGTCATCGGTTGGAGCTCAACTAAGATAGGATTTTTTCATTCGTATTATGAGAAAATACATCTGGAACTTGATTGAATTAAAATGAGAAAATATTTGGACATGATTATTTGAATCACATATAATGTGTTCAGATACTTGGATGAGAGACATATAATGTTCTAATCTTATAGATGAATAACATGTGATGTATTCATCAATCAGGTCAGTCTTTTTCAGAGAATCATGAAAGTTTGGGATGACCTATACTAGATTGAAATTGTTTTATGTTTAGTGTTCACTCAATGTCATGGGAAAATGGGTTATATGGGTATACATATTATTTATATGATACATCTTATAGTAGATATGTTCATATTGAGATATTATTATGTTTTATGGAGATCACACCAAACACTTTAGTAGCTTGAGAAGCACTGATTCTTTGTTAGAGGTCGCTCTTTACTTACATCTATGAAATAAGGATTTTATATTTTTTTATTAATTCTAATAAGGCTCGCATGGTCACATAGCCAGGAATTTGGATAATGATAAGGATTCAAACAATGCGTTTATTCCAAAATGAAGATAGTTTGATAAACCGTATCCAAAAGAGACTTGGATAGACTCACAAAGAGTTGTGAAGTTATGTAATTACTTATGGTGTTTTAGTACAAGTGGGTGATTGTAGGAAATTATCTAAAAGGTTTAATCGTATTTAGTGATATACCTTGTATTGTAAATAGTGACATGCATATGATGAATGAAATTTCATATGATATGATTATATCATAAAGAGGCATCGGATTCTGTATACTACTAATGTCGTACCATATGATTGGAATTCTATACAATTTTCATGGGATGTTGATGCATGCATCTAGACATCTCCTCCCCATAATTTATTTGATTATGGATCAATAAGATTGATCCATTTATGGATTTTTCAAACTAGACACATTTATTGAAGTGTTTGATGAGTGGAAGCATTAAAGGGAAGTAACACCATGAGATGGCAGTCACACCTTAACTCTCTTTGTTAAATGAATAGAGTCTATAAATGGGATATGATCCCTCTATTAGTGTAAATTGGATAATCAATATCCAAATCCAAAACTCTAAAACTCACTTCCTACCTGAAATTTCATTTATCTTTGAAATAAGGTGCTAGCGCCCCTTTAGTGGGTTTGGGATCCTCTTGCTATGAATAAGGATCCAAGGCCCATTTACTACTAGAGGAGGTGATATACTTTTGTTGCTTTAGTGATATTCATCAATCATTGATAATTATAATGGATATTATTCTATGTATAAGCACATAGGAATAAAAATTATACCATTCAAGTGGATTTGAAAACTTGGATTAATAGCATATTGTTTTTACAACCTCATTGACCTTCTTTGAAATCTCACTTCCTTTGAAGTTTCTCAGGAATTGAAATTCATATTTGAAATATTTGGAATGATTTTATAAGTAGTGAAACATATTTATGATACTAAAAAATGCCAGTTGATATTCTATTCTCAAATTAAAAATTATTAAATTAATTGTAATCCGAATATTAAAAGTGGAAGTTGAATTCCAATGTATTTAAGTTGGTTTCACAAAGAAATTTATGGTACATGACTAAATAGGAATTGGTATAGTTGAAAATGTAATAAAAAAATTAGATGATGAATATGATTTATATATAAAGGAAGAGAAATAAAAATATGTTTGTATGATATAAATAAACTGAAAGTGAATTGTAAATTTATAGAGACATAGTATATTGAATAATGGTTATACAATTTTATCATACATATAAAAAAATTAAAAAAAATTAAAAAATGCTGTAAGGAATTCATTGTTTCTAAGGAACATATAAAAAAATTTCTATACATATTCATTTATGATAAACAACAAGGTTTTAATTTTGAAATAATTTTTAGTTTCAATCAATTCTACAATTTTATTCATAACAAAATCCTTAATCCTCATTTGTTTAAATATATTTTAGGGATATTTGTTAAAATGATTCAACTTATTAATAAATAAATAAATTTTTTAACTGATAACATTACATATAAATCTATGTGGGGAAATATTTTTTTGGGACTGTAGTAGTTGTTGTATCGGGGTACTATAGCAGTAGCACTATTCAGGCCCCAGGGCCATATATTTAGGACTATGGGGCATCAGGACTTCGGGACATTGGACCTCCAGTACATCATCTTATGAGGGGATTTCATTTAAGGATAAATTAGGTGGAAGGTGTGGTGATGTGACATAGGATAACATTGTGATATGACAGGTGTAGCGTTGTGTGATGACATGTAGACTTTTTTGGGAAATCGGAAGCTTTGACAAGTGATAAGTGTGTTGACATCCATCTAGTATCCATCTAACTAAATGGTTTTTCAATATAGGATGGAGGTATTTCCTATCAAAATGTGACAGATGTGGCATGGTGTGATGGAGGCTATTATCACAATGCATAGGTTCATGTGTGGAAAAGATGGTGTGGTACATTATGACATGATTGTTGGTGGCACGACATGACAATGGGTATCGTGGTATGAATTCTATAGTTATGGAGTGATGAATACTGATTAGTTGGTCTTTAAATATTATCTCTTAGGGAATCTAATCTATATTCATTTGGGCTTTTGTACCTTTATCATCTGAGCCTTTGGGCCATATAATACTTGGGGCATTTAGGTTATGTAAGGGTTCTCTATCAACATAATTAAAAAGTGGTTTCTTTGCTTAATAAAAAGGGTATTGCAACATGTTTCAATTATTTAAAATTATTTATCATAAGTTTCTAAAAGATAAAAAGATAAAAATAAAAAAAATATCTTATTTTCATTCAGTTCAGTTTATTTATTTTGAATCATGAAAAAAAATGTATATGTTATAAAATATAATAAAAATTTAAATATAAATAATAACCCTGATTTCTCTTGTGTGTTTCATCCCCATCCCTCACATATTGTCATGGATTTTCACTAACCACCTCCTCCCCACATCAATCTTTGTTGCTACACTTTTCTCTACATGTTTGACCTATAGTAATGCACTTTATAGTTCCATATATCACGATCCTCATCCACTTTATCTACTCTACAACTCCCATATCTTCATATTCCCTTCATTTTGTATGCTTGTTTCTCCTCATTTGTCACCCTTCCATTATCATGTGATTACTAGAGGAAAAATACCTCTCATGTTATCACCCCCACCTGATGTGACAAGGGGTTTGTGAAACGTGAATTTTTTGATTGTGGCATGAAGAATTCTACTTAGTTGGTCCTTCAAGGTCATCTCTTGTGGCCTTTGAGCCATATTCAGTTGGGATTTCATGCCATCATCATTTGAGCCTTCGGGCTTTGTAATGATTGGTGATTTCAGGTTATGTAAGGGTTCCCCCACAAAAAAATTAAAAATTAGTTTCTTTCCATAATAAAAATGGGATTGCACCATGTTTTGTTTACATATAGTTATTTATCATAAGTTTCTAAAGGTGAAAAATAATTTTTTTTCATTCAGGTCAGTTTAATTATTTTGAATCCTGAAACAAAAAACTCTACATTCCAAAATATAAACAAAAAAGCAAAATAAATATTAACCCTAATTTCTCTCTTGTATTTCCCTCCCAACCCTAGCATACTATTTCCACTTTGCATTCCCCACCTCCTCCCCACATCGATATGCATTGATTTCCATTTCTCTATGCGGTCAACCCACAGTTGTGTGTGTCTTATTTCCCTCTATCAGGATCCTCATCCAATTTACCTACTTTTTAACTCTCATCCCCTCCCATCTCCTTCATTCTTCACACATATTTCTTATTGTTTTACCCCCTTCCATTGTCATGTGATTATCAAAGGTGAATGATTTCTCATGTTCCCATCCCCCCCCCCCAATCCTTTTTTTGGTAGGTGTCTATGACTTTTCTATTATCAACAATAATATTATTGTTTTAATGTTGTTTTAATAGCATTTTAAACAAATCATAACGCTATAAGGGTATCAATACATGTTTTTATTATTTATGATTATTTATCATAATCTTAAAAAGGTGAAAAATAAAAAATATATTATTTTCATTCAAATAAGTTTAATTATTTTTCATCATGAAACAATAATGTCAACAATCTAAAATAAAAAAATGTAAACATAAATAATAACTATAATCATTGTCTTGTGTTTCTCCCCTAACCCTTACACATTAGTGCTACTTTGTACTCCCCACCTCCTCCCCACATCGATCTGCACTACTCCCCATTTCTCTATGCAGTCAACTCGTAGTTTCACATGTCATGGTTCTTTCTATCATGATTCTCATAAACTTTAACTATTATGAAACTATAATATCCTATTATCCCTTTTGTTCTAGATGTACATTTCTCTTTGTCCAGCACCCTTCCATTATCTTGTAGTTATCAAAGACAAAGGACCGCTCATGTTCCCATCCCCCGGCCTTTTTTGATAGGTTTCCATTACTTTTCTACAGTTAACAATAATATTATTGTTTTAATGTTGTTTTAATGTTGTTCTAAACCAATTCATCCACTATAATGGGATTTCAACATGTTTTTATTATTTATAATTATTTATCATAAGTTTTAAAAGGTGAAAAGTAAAAAAATCATTTATTTTATTTTAGGTTTCTTTAGTTATTTTTCATCATAAAACAAAAAAGTATACATTCTAAAATCAAAAAAAATAGTGTAATCATAAATAATAACCCTAATCACTCTCTCATGTTTCCTCCCCAACCCTTACAGACTGACACCACTTTTCACTTATTGAAGTTAGTTCCCTAGAACTAACTTCTATGTACTTGATTACATGTATTAATTATCTTAAATATTAATCAATTTTATTATCACATCATGATTGTTACTCTACATGAAATTTTTATGTGATAATGTCCAAAGAATATATGTTTCACTAAAAGGTCATAGAAGTTCCCCATTTTACTGAGAACTAGGAGGTTCTAGGATAGTATTATTGAATATATATTATATAACTGAATGATTTCATTTTATGGGACACAAATGATATATTATATTAGGGGTGAAGACTCATATGACATTAAGGAACCCTCTCATGGTGTACACCCTTGGTAATTTCTAGTGCAGTATATTATGAGAATGAGACCCGTTAATATAAAATCCATATTTACATGTTTCATTGGGTGTTTATATATGTGGATGTGTGTATTTATCCTTATACTTTAATATTATAATTAATGGATACCATGAGTCATGTAATTTGATGTATTTATGAAAACCATAATGAAATATGCTATCAGCAAAGTAGGATACATTGGGTATGTCACGAGTGATATTACATTAATGGAAAATGCAAGAAAGGATTTATCACTTCTATCCTTTTATGGAAGTTGATATCTTAGGAACTTTAATGGTAATGGAAATATCAGGATAAATCCATATCCATGGTGTTCTATGGGATAGTTCAATTTCAGAATGTTAAAGAAAGAAACATCAATCACATAGGTTGATGACACCAGTATGCAACATGTTTGATTCAATATATCATGATAAATGGATTATATTACATGGTAATCATTCATAGGATGTTTTATATCATTGCGGCGTTAACCTCTTTCTCTATGGATTTATTAGTGTATTTCAAGATGCTAGACTTGGAATTTAGGTGGTTCTACATAATTACACTGAGAAATAGGCACAGAGGGTCATAAACTAGTTGTATCTACAATCTCAGTAAAATTCAGTATTGAATTTAAAATTTTATAATAAATAATATTTATCCATGTTTCGTTTGATTGCCAATATTTAATCATAGGTTATTTGAAAGAATGATTGAGTTAAATAATAATAATAAATATTTATTTTCAAGGTTTGGTGAGTATAATTTTTATTATATTTATTGATGAATATTGTAGTAATATTTATTAATTAAATAAATAGTCATTATTTAAGGATTGGTAAACATTAAGGAGGAAAAGATGACCGAATTTAATGGTTTGATTGGAAATAATATAAATGATAATTATTTATTATTAGGCGATGTAAATGTTAAGTGAATAATAATTATATTATTATTATGGAATGGGGTTCACTAAGAAATAAGGAATTTTAATAGGGTACATGTACCAATTTCAAAATGTAGACCTACCTTTATAAATATATAATTATGTCACTTTTATAAGAGACACTTGTTGTGCACAACAGATAGAGAAAATCTCTATCAAGACTAGGTGAGATTTCTAGAGACCTAAAAGTGTGATATTTCCTTATCTTCTATCAATCCTTTTAGAGATCATCAGGAGTTTTTCCTCCTTATAGAAGAATTCGACAGTGATCAACCATGAATGATGCAAGTTATTAGTATTAGTCATGTTATCACCCAATGATTACACAATGATGTTTAGAGATTTTAGTGCACATGTGGATCACCTCTAGATGGATTATGTACTTGGATACTTTAGTGAAATGATGGTAAAACAAGATCTAATCAATTGAATCATCAAAAAAGGAATAATTACAATTTTAAGTAATTCTAGATCTGAACATAAATTAATTATAAATTACATGTAAAGATCCTCCTATTCTAGTTTAAACATTTAATCAAGTCATGTAATATATGATTTTCATTTGTCGTGATTTCAATAATTATGTAAAGTAATTATTATTCATAAATTAAGACTAAAAAATTGAGTTTTTTATTCCATACAGGCGCTTACACTACATTTGAAACCGACAAGTGGTATCAAAGTGATCACATATTTAATTTATAGTTATTTATTGATATTTGATTATTTACATGTGTTTGGGATTTATTTTAATTCATATTGATTCACTATTGAAATTCAAACATCGTCTTCTATTACATTTCTTTATTCTCATTAACATAACCAATAAATAGTTAATATTAAAGTGAAGAAATATCTAAAAACACCATATAAAGATACCAATGGTTCTGTCTGGACAACATAAATGTACACAGATTATTCCCTAAAGCCACACATCGTATACTAGTGTATCTTGTTTATATCTCATGATAAAATCAAATTATTCCAAGGAAACCAGATTAGTGATCTGAAAAAAGTGGATCAATATATAGATCTGGATAGGTTGGCACATGGTTTGAAGAACCACATGTCGTGTAACATGGATAAATGGTGTTTCATACTTATGTATTTATAATAGAGAACATGGGGGGTCCAAGCTTGTCGTGTATCTGCTACACGATATGGGGACTAACAAATCGTTCAACTTCGAGGTCACACATCATGTAGTAACACCACATCTCATTTACTTTGAACATGTTTGTGGTAAGGAAACACTATAATGACCCGTCCTAGTGGGGCTCGATTCATGACCCCCCCCCCCCCAATACCTCCTCTAATAGGACAAGGGCTAGCGACTAGCACTGAGTAGGCATATCACTAATATGAGGGGCCTTATCCTAAGTACATGTACACAAGAAAACATCTCCAAGACTATAAAATGATAAAATGAAAAACAACTGAATAAACATGCATGAATGCATATAAATCCCACAACCAGAGTACGATATGAAGTAAAGGAAAGTAAACAGGCCCAAATACAATCACACCAAAAAAGTTTGTAAAACAAGTCCAACCAGAAAGAACACTGGGGATGCTATCAGAATATCACAGGAACACACCTCAGTCTGTCTGGTCTCACTAAGCACTATCTAGTCCTGGTCCATCAAGGACACTGTCAAAAGGTTTGTTATATGCACAAGACACAACACGTGTAGGCAAAGGAAGAATCTGTAATTCTGAAAAATTCTAGGTTTTAAGACATTTCATCTAGGATCACATGTTGTGTGGGACCCCATTGTGTAGCGTTAGGGTTCCACAAAGAAGATAAACATCACATGGTGTGTGACAGTTATCACACAACGTGTAACCCTTTACAGGATCTTGGGCATATACCCAGGGAGGTACACAGACATGGACGTGGACACGGCCAGGAGTACATGGGCTTGGACACACCGTGTACTCAGGAACAAACACAAACATGGGTATGGACCGTGATACATGGGAAGGACCCGGTGCTAAAGGAATATTCCATGTACTAGTACATACCATGTACTTCCTCATAGAAGGCTTAAATCCCTCATCCCCTTAAAATTGGACGAGTTTCATTAGGGTTCATTCCCTTGATCCATTCCCTGAGGGTTTAGTATGGAATAACGTCTTATACATAGAATGGTGATCCCTTAAAAGGGAATTTAGTCTTGGATGGAGTTTTTGGGATCCATCTATGAGGTGCAGAGTGAGATCCACTATCATCATATTTTCCATAGGTGGGGTTCTTGGAATCTTGGTGACTAAAATGATGAAAGTGTTGATCCCCTACATAGTGGGTTAATCCATATTAGGTTGTTGGTATAACCCATAGCCTTGGGTGCGATCCCCTTCTATGTATCGTTCTCTTCAGACTTCTAGTGTGTTCTTCTTATAGCGAGACTCGACGAGAATGAAATATTGTATGGATGCCATCAGTGTTATCTGACCCATGGAGTGTGTTCTCTCGAACAATTATTATGTGGAATCTTTGATTATGAATCCTATAATGACATTACAGTTGTGATTTTACCTTGAGACTGCATTTCTACGTTGATTATATCTAGATATTCTTGTTATTTGTGTTGTTTACATATACCTGTGATGAGATAATTATTATTCTTGATGTTATATGCTTAGTTATTTTGGGGGTGTCCTACTGGGTATTTTTATACTCACACATGCATGGGTTTTTTCTGCACATGTCGTGTCTTATGCAGACGATCGACCTTTTGACAGAGTCCTAGAGGGACCAGGACGAGGTAGAGCTTAGTGAGTCAGATAGACTGAGGTGTGTTACTACAGTTTCCTCGTTGATAGTCCTCACCCACTTTATAGTTTAGACTTGTTTTAGTTTCTTGGTGGTGAAATTGTATTTGGCCCTTTTTCTTTCCAGTACTTGTTGTCGTAACCTGATAGTGAGATTTTAGATGTATGAATGCATGGTTATCATTTGTTTTACATTTAAGCATAGTATGGGAATAGAGATGTGTGAGTGTGTATAGTTACATTAGGCTAAGGCCTCCCATGTGTGTGATATTTCTACTCAGTGATTGTCGTCATCCACTGGCCTATTAGAGGTAGGCTTGGGGTAGTTGTGGTATAGTCCCCATTGGGACAGGGTGTGACATTGTAATTAAAAACAATTAATTAAAAATTAGTAATTAATTAATAATTTATAATTTAATAATTTAATATTTATTATTAACATTTAGTAACTAAATAATAATTTTAAATATTTATGCAACTAGTGTTGTGGCTAAGTGGTACTCGGTTTCATCCCCCTTAAATCAGGAAACTGCGGTTCTATTCTCAGTTGCAATCGATTCCCATGGAGATTGCGAATTGGTGGTTTCCAGTGTCGTGACAAGGCCAAGATGGACGGTGGTGGGAAACTGGCAGTGATGTGATGATGGAGGTTGGTGGACCATGTGGAAGGTGAAGGGATCGAGTGAGCGTAGGAGGGCTGGTGGTTGGTGGCTAGTGGTGATGCGAAGATGAGTGTTGGTGGGCTATGAGGAGACGATGGGGATCGAGTGGGAATAGGAGGGCCAGCGGTTGACAACATTAGTTGATCAGGCATGGACATAATAGAAGGTAGATTGCTAGAATAACGATGGTTTTTTGGGGAAAAAAGTCATAATGGCAGGTAGATGGACCGACGATAGGTGTCAGACGCAAGATGATGTATTGATTAAGGCATGAATATGGGTGACAGGTAGGTGTTTAAGACTACGACCATGGGTCCTTGAAACCATGTATTTCAACCTATGAGGTAGGAGCCTTAGGTTCAGTTCATTAGGCCTTGGTGCTCTTGGGACTACGGGCCATGTAATGATTTCCCCTTTAATTGTATAAAAAAGGACTTTTCCCTTAATAAAAAAAGAGATGTTATCCCCTAACTTTTTAAATACTAATAATAATAATTTTAAATATATATTAGTATTTGATTAATAAAAGTATTAATATTAATTAATTAATTAGTTAATTGGTAATAAATATTATTAATAAGTAATTAAATATTATTTATTTTCTAATTAATAAATAAATATTAACTATTAATAATTAATTAGTTATTTATTAATATTTATGTTAATATTATTAATATTAATTATCCAATTATTAATATTTAATGGTGAATAATAATAATTAATTACTATTTAGTTATTATTATTATTTTTTATTTGTAATTAATTAGTAATTAATATTTATTATTAATTAATTACTAATTATGTGGTTGACGGGCTGGTGTTTAAACCTACGAGTCATGGTTCCTTGTGACTGTGTATTTGGACCTACGGGTCATGGGCCTAAGGGTCATTTCATTAGGTCTTGTTCCCCTGGGCCCACAGGCCACGTAATGGGTTCCTCTCTACCGAGATAAAAAAGAGGGCTTTGTTTCTTTAATAAAAAAGGAGGCATTTTTTCCTATTTGTTTTAAAAATATATATATTGTTTGAAATATTTATTAGTAATTATTTAATAATATTTATTAATATTAATTAATTAATTAATAATTAATTAGTTAATTGATAATAAATATTATAAATAATTTATTTTATTTTATTTTATCACTAATTAATCAATGCATATTAACTATTAATAATTAATTAGTAATTAATTAGTTATTCATTAAGCGGGTCTCCCGATCAATGGTGGAAGGCGGTCTGGAAACTGCAAAAGTCGATATGCATAATGATCTGGTGAAGTTCTTCATTAGGGATAATGTTAAAGTGCATATTGTTCTTGGGGATGTTAAGGTTGGAAAAAAGGGGGATATGCCCACTATTGCACCAGAGGGCTCTAGAGTGCCATATTTGGTTGAAGAGTCTAAGAGTGATAAAGAAAATTCAGGGCAGCCTCCAATCTGGAGGAGAGGATGATATCTGGTGAATTGGGGTAGACCGCATAGTATAGGTACTCAACATAAAAAACATTGAATGTTCTTGTTGCGCAAATGTGGTAACTAACTCTTAAGAGATCTTGTCTGTCTTTGGTTGGCAATGTCTTGTGCCACCTTTTGAGCCTTCATCCCATGTATTTGTGTGTGTGTGTTTTCCATTTTTAATAAAATTTGCAAGGTCATTGATTTAGGCTACCAAATCCACAATCTAAACCGGATTGGGTATTAATTAATTATTTAGTTACTAATTAATTAATAAGTATTAAACAATTACTAATAAATATTAAAAAATATTATTTAGTTTCTATTTATTAAAAATTGTTATTATTTAATTACTAATTAATTAATAACTATTCATTATTAATAAACTTAGTAAAACTAACTACTAATTATTATTATTAATTACTAATGAATTATAATTAAATAATAATTAGTAATTAAATAATTTAATAATTATTATTATTAATTGTTATTTATTTTATAATTATTAAAAATAATTATTATTTAATTAATAATTAATCAATAATTATTAATTATTAAAAAATTAATAAAAATAATATATTATTTATCATTAATAATTATTAATGAATTGTAATTAATTACTGATAATAAATAAATATTAGTAAATAATTAAATACTATTAATTATTAATAAACTAAATAAAAATAAATACTAATTAATAATAATAATTATTAGTGAATTTTAATTAATAAATAATAAAAAAAATTTAGTAGTTAATTAATAATTATAAATTATTTAATTCCTTATTAAAAGTCAATTAATTAATAATTTATAATTAATTATTAATAATTAATAACTAAAAATTAGTAATGATTATTTAATTAATTAATAATGTTTTAATAATAATCAATTAATAATTAGTAATTTCATATTTTAATTTTTATTATTAATATTTAGTAACTAAATAATAATTTTAAATATTTATTAGTAATTTTTTAATAATTATTATTAATATTTATTTATCAATAAATAATTAATCAGTTAATTAGTAATACATATTATTAATAAGTAATTAAATACTATTTAATTATTAATTAATTAATAAATATTAACTACTAATATTTACTAAGACGACTTAGCCATGGATTTTAAAACCCAAACCCATGGCTCTAAAAATTTATTAAAAAAGTAAACATACAAGGGAAAGATGGAGGCACAAGTTCAAGTATAACACACACACTAGGATAACAACATTGGAAATTATTCCACACTGGTCAAAAGAAAGTAAAGGAGCATTCATCTCTTTTTATGTCGGTTGGCCTGACTTCGAGATCTCCCCCCCCCCCCCCCCGATTAGCCAGGTTTCACCCTCTCCTCCATTAGGGGATCTATTGTGAGATGAGTTCTTCATCCACTAAAACCTCATCTATTATAATTAAGAAAACTTCCTCCTACACTGGTTTATCAAATGGCAGATCCTTCTTAGGATGGTTAGTTTTATCGTCCTCTTTAGAAGATGAATTATCACCCCGCTTAGATGGGCGAGGTAGAACCTTCAAGTCCAGGGTCCTTCCCTTTGGAGAAGCAGGAGTTCCCCTACTACTGGAGACGTGGTAGGGAGAAAAAACATCTCTTGATTACCACAATCATGAGTCTTTCCCTATATATCAGCAGACTAATTACATACAGGTTCATATTTATTCATTAGAGGAGAATTCTTTTAGTTTCTACATCCGACATTTTCAAGTTTTTTAAGATAAAGTAAGTAAAATTTAAGGGTATTTACAGAATCCAACATAAAGAAGAAGTTAATATCTTACTGATGGGAAAGACTCAAAAAATTATCATTTCCATGGACTTCCCTTGGGGCATCATCCCTACGAGTCTCATTTGTTGTATCATTCCCAGAGGATCTTAATATTTATTAATATTAATTAGTTAATTATTAATATTTAATAGTAAATATTAATAGTCAATTTTTATTATTATTATTTATTATTAAATAATTAGTAGTTAATATTTATTATTAATTAATTAATAATTAATAATAATATATTATTAATTCTATGCAAGAAAGAAGGAAGTTGAATCCCACATTGTAAATCCATAAATATTTCTAGGATATCCCCCTTATAAAAAGGATCCATTGTGAGAGATTTTATCATAATTTCATATTAATTTCATTGTAGTAATAATCAATATTTAATTACAGTAAAATTATGCTAAAAAAATTATTTATATATTTATATATATAAACAAAATAAAAATAAAAAATATTTTTTTTTAGTTGAGTCCAAAAGCGTCAGGTGCTCCAATGCCCTTGGCTCTTACCCAAGACTAAAGGTTTTGAAGCCCGTAATATATGTGGCCTCTACCAAATAATACCAAAGGAGTGAGGGGTCTTGATGCATTTGTGGCTTACTTTTCAAAAAAAATTAACCAAGACTTATTTTCGATTTTTTTCAGAAAAAACTACAAAAAAACCCACATTTTTGTTTCATAATGAAAAATAACTAAACCAACCTGAATGAAAATAAGATATTTTTTTATTTTTCACCTTTTAAAACTTATGATAAATAATCCTAAACAATAAAAACATGTTTTTATCTCTTTATATAATTCATATTGGTTTAGAAAAATATTAAAACAATAGTAAAACAATAATATTATTATTGAGCACAGAAAAGGAATGAACACCTACCAAAAAAAGGCTGGGGGGATGGGAACACAATAATGTTGTATATGTCTCTCTCTCATAGTGTTTTAATGATCACAAATACTCACCTATATATTTAATGTATTCTTTTAAGTGAGTTTCAGTGTTTATATTGAATATCAAATGATGGAATCTTAAGGATCTTGGATATCTCTTTAAAGTATTTAAAGCTTCCTTGAAGATATTTTTGAAGTCTTAATGGATTTTTTAAAGTCGTGAAAGGATGTTGGAAGAACCTTTGATGGTGTTTTATGGAATTTGTAAATCCCTAGGGGTGTTATTATTATAGCAGGCAGCACTAGCTAGCCAGTGCAGTGCCGCTAGATAGCTGATAGCATGGACAAAATGCTCTTGACCAACAAGAGTCCACCAACCACCTGGTGGTGGCGCACCGATAGGCGGATGGGAGTTTTCCAGAAGCATTTTCTATCAAGTATATCACTAACTACCCTATTAAGTCTATTGGGTAGCTGATGGCATTGAAACTAACTCTTCGAGGAAGCATTTAATGTGGTCAAAGTGGCCATTAAGGCGGTCCACTTCATCTTCAATGAACCTATGGGATTCCAGAATATTCCTAAACCTTTTAAGCCTATAAACATAGGATCAATAAAGCTTTTATATAATCAATTGACTTGTATAACAACTCTCTAATCGAATTGATGTTGAATCACTAGAATTATCTAAGCCCTCCCCTCAAAGAAACAACCTTATTTTCTCAATCTCAAAGGCTCTCACCATAGTCTCTATCTCTACCACCCTTTATCAAAATGCATCCATCCTTCAAGAGGGATAGAAGATTAACTTTTTGAGAGATTTTCACCAAGAAAATCATCTCTTCTCATATCATATTATCAAGGTTATCACAACCATTAAGTGAGGGACATGGTTCTTGGGTTTGTATTAAAACTAAGGGAAGATTGTTCTTTGGTCTCTACTAAAACCAAGGGATGTGGTTCTTGGATTTCCATTAAAACCAAAGTATGTGGTTATTGGATTTATATTAAAACCAAGGTAAGGTATTAATAAAACACATCTCTCTAATTAAGCTGTGGAAACTTAGGGTCTCTTTATGTTCTATTATCGAACCCCATATCATTTGTGTTTGTTCTCTCGTTATATTTTCATATTGTATCATCCAAATCTTGATATGTATAAAGTGAATAAATATGATATGTCTTCTTACCACTATGATTAAACTATTAATTAAATTTGATATAATCTTTAACACATATCAAATTTATTACTTTATTATTTCATTATATTGAAATCATTTTATTTTTAATTTTTTGTTTGATTTTATCACTTTATTTTTAAAATGAAATCCACCCCTCCTCTTAGAATATAATCATACCAACATTTGGTATTAAATGGGATCTTTTTATTTATTTCAAAAATCCTAGTTCTTTAAAAAAAATTGATTTTAAAAATATTTATTTATTTCAAAGTATGATTTTATGATGGTATCTTCCTCTTATATTCATGATGCTTTCTTTGATGGAATAGATTATTCTTATTAGAAAAACTGAATGTCTAACTTTCTTAGCAATATCAGTTATCTTGTCTAAAAAATGTTCATGCATGAAAATATATCTACTAAAGAACCAGTGGATAAATAGACTCCTCAAGATATTTCAATTATTAAATTAATTAAAAGGACATTAATTCACTCCATTGCAGGCTTGACCAAAATGAATTTAACCATATATATTCTTTCAAAATGTATCATGAAATATGGAAGCTTTTAGAAGTCACACATAAAGGAACAAACAAATTTAAATACACTAGATTGAATATGTATTGTAAATATTTTTAAATTTTATCTATACTTCAAAATAAATCTATTACTATCATGTTTACATTGTTTTCTAACATTTATAATGGTATAAAATATCTTAGTGATGATTTTTCTATAGAAATTCTCATAATGAAAAACCTATGGGTTTTACCTTGCTCCTGGTCTCTCAAAGTGTTGATAATCCAATGATCCAAGGATATAAAGAAAATGGTGGTTGAAGAACTCTTTATATCACTCATGACATACGAAATCACCATGAAATGCCAATAAGTAAAGGAAGAAATGGAAGCCAAGGAAACCAAGAAGAATCTAAATTTTAAGGCAATAAAATATGATGACTCTTCTAAAAGTGACTCCAATGATGAAGGTAAACTTGAACAAGTTGTCAAAAAACTGAACAAATTTTAAATAATAATAAATTATCTCGACATGTCAAAAAGAAAAAAGAAAATTTAAGTGCTTGTTGTGATGTGATCCAATTTCAAAAAGAAGGTTCATATCAAACTGGATTACCCCTTCAACAAAATAAACAAGTGAGGTAAGAAAGATCTTAAAGTATTAACTTGGTGTGTTAGAAAGTATTCTATTTTAACATATGAATCAATCCAATAAACTCTTAAATGCCTCATAGATCATAATGATTTAGGTGAGGAGGTTAGATCTTACTATCCTTCTCATTCTGCTTATTCATCTCCTCAATCCTCTTATTCTTACTCTTCTTCTTCAATTCCCCTAAGATATAAACACCTAGAATATGCATGTTATCAAATTGAAAATTTGTTTCATGAAATTTTTTATTTATAAAAAGATCTCATAGAAAAATACAAAGAATTTTCTAATGAGAAAAATCAAGTTTTAAATGAAAAATATATTCTTTTAAAAAAAAATATGACCTGGTTTGGAAATTTAAAAATCAACTTGATGTTGAAGTTTTCAAATATAAAATCAAGGATCTCAAAATCTCTCTTTAAAAATTCAATCAAGGTGAAAAAAATATTAATGTGAGCCTGGGTTCTCAATGTGTTAAAAGGAATAATTATGGCTTTGGTTCTTCAAATGAAACAATCTCTTCGATAAATAAAACTTTTGTAAAAGGTGTTTCTCAAAATAAGTTTTTTAATTATTTTAAAAAAATTGGGCTTTTAATTTATGAGTGTGATTGTAAAAACTCCAGATATATAACACCTAAGTCTATCCATCTTTATTTTAAACTTTTATCTCGTTTAAAATCTCATACCAAACAAGTTTGGGTTCCTAAATCCATATTAGTCAATCTTAGTGGACCCAAAATTATTTCACCATCATAATGTTTATTATCTCACAAAAATAGAACATCAAGGGCACCATGTAGAACCCTAAATATTTAGAATACAATTCTCTATAGCTTTCCTAATATACAACACTGAGCTTTAAGTTAACCATGATATATTATTAAAAATATTATTATTTAATGTAACAGTTATCGCCTAACCATTGGATTGATAGGTATGAATAGGGTTAACCAAATTTTAATAAAATATATAATGGTTTGATATAATGTATTTATTAATAATAAATAATTAAAAAAATTCAATAAAGTCATTTAATACTTCAAAAACATTTTTTCTTAAAAAATACTTTTTATTTCCTTTTGTGTGTGGAAATTATAATTAATTTATACCTTTTATATAAATTTTATTTTAGGAAATTAATATCATTTTTGAAATAATTATATCAAAATTATTTTAGGGTGATTTTTTTGTAATTTTCTAAAAAAGTTAATTTGTGGTTGAATAGTGAAAATATTGATTTTTAAAGAAAAATTTATTTTCTTTTATTTTATATTATTTTGAAAGATTAATTTTGATTTTGATTGGTTTTAAAATTTTATTTGTTTCTTTTTGTTAAAAATAATTCAATTTATACCTTTTGGATCAATATTATACTTGATCTTGGTATAAAAATACTTTTATACTTAAAAAGGCATTATTAGAAAATTATTTTCCGTCGCACTTTGTGGGATTATTATAAAATAAATTTATGATATTTATAGAGATTAAATTTGGTCAAATGGTTAACGTATTTGGCCTTAGTAGGTTTAAATTTGGTAAATAGGTGTCTTTTATTTCTGGTCACTATGAATACTAACTACGGTGAATATTTGTCACCTTGGTAAGGGTAAAATGGGAAGAAAAAAATGGTTAAAACAATGAAATAAGGTTTAAAAATCAACCTAAAACGTGAACAATTTTTATTTTATGGGAAACATTTGACCATATCCATAATAAATTCGAATATATGACATTTTGGTGTCATTTTCCCTTGATAATGACGTTTATATTAATTTTTTAACATGTTTGGGCAAAGCCATTTTTTGTTAAACCAAATAAAAAACTCTTTTATACTAGTTTAGGGGAACCAATTACATAGTATTGAAGGCCCTGGCCTATAAGTACACTTGGTGGACCATGGGACCCCCCCCCCCACACACACACAGACACACACAGATATATATAAGCTTGCAACCCAAGCCATCACTGTCGTGGAGGTCGTCCATCTTTGGTCGTCATCGCACAAAATCCATCACCATCGCTCACCTCTATGGAGGTCATTTTCTTATTTTCACTACCTAATTCCTATCCTCACTATATACTACCATCATGTAATCTAAACAAACTAACCTCAGGTTGTAAACTCCAAATGACGAATCATGCCAACCGTCCCTCGTCATTGCCCATAGTGAACACTTGCCTACATCCATCGAGCAGTGACACACTACCAAGAAGTAACCATAAAATGGTCCATAGGGGGTCAAACATAGGACCCATGAAGAAATTATGTCATAGGAAGGTGTTGGTCACCACTTTACTAGCACCCCATTAGCACATTTATATTAATTTAATTAAAGAAAATTCCAAAATTTCACCCTTTTGACTTTAAAATATCTAAATTTTGTACATAAGGATAAAAAGTGGATAAGTTTTGTTATAAATGTTTATTTGAATTATGAATTATTTTTTATCATATTAATTTTTTTAAATTTTTAGTGATGAAATAATTACCTTAAATGCTTACACAATGCCGACACAATTCTTTCACAAGGATTATAAAAATCATGTAAATTATATTAAAAACTCTAAAAGGAATTTTTTTGGGTGAGTTATAGTACCTCAAGAATTTTATAAATGAATATAATTTATTAGGGATGTCTTCCACACCCTTTATATCCCTCCCAGTAGTATCTGGAACACCACCTCCTAATTTAATAGGTTCAACATGTGATGACCCTACAATGAGGGAACATGTGGCCACTCCTTTTACTTTACGATGATATTGGAGGGTGATGATTATATGTAAAAAAATTATGTGAATAAATTAATTGCACTTTTTTATATTAATAACCTATTTTTCATAAAATATGGAAGTAATTTTACAACCAATAAAAATATTAATAGTTTAGTTGTATGGAATATGAATGTATTTAAGATAGTTATCCCCATTAATTCTTATAGGGTCCCAACAGATGATGTTGCAAGAATATTTGGCCTGATTATAGGCATGTTGGCTGCTGTTTTGGTGACCCTTCTTGTTAAATATTTTTATTAGAGTCATATGCCTCAATCTTGGAAGAATTAAGTATTTTATTCCTATATAAATATAATTTTAATACATTATGAATCAATTGAATGTCATTATTTAAATAAATTTTAATATTTAAAAAATGAATCTCTTTATACAAATGTTATTCCACTTTACCATAACTCATTTTATTGCACGGAAGTAGATGTTGAAAATTTTGGTATGGAAAGATTTCAAATAGATATAATGGAATAGATTCAATGATACATCATTTACCACTCATTAGTAGTATGATAACGTACCTGAAGGGGTACCTAAAGAGTGCTGGAAAGTGTTTGTTGATAGTCATCGCTTTGATAAGTACATTGTATTGAAGAATATATTATTATATTAATCTTATATAACATATATACATGCATATAAAAAGGATATGACATTGCATACAATACTATTAAATTACCTGTTATTTATTTCAGAAAGTTTTAAGAAAAAATGAATCAAGTTGAGTGAAACAAATCACCCCCACACTATCAATTCATAGAATTTTCCAAGAAATATACCCACAATGGTAATATTTTCTTTAGTTCAGATATTTATAATATAATATTATCTACTGAATATATTAAATTTTTTATTTATATCTATTTAATATAAATAAAGAATTTAGGTAACAAAGTCTCCTAGACAAAACTTTGGTCGATGTTCATATGAAATCCAATGAGAGTTATACGAATGATCCTACCAAATAAGTTGGGGTATGAATTACTTTTTCATTTTAATGGTTTACACAATAATCTTCAATACTATAATAACTTATGAAACCAAATATATCTATGAAAATTTTCATTTATGATCATCAAACAACAGTTATTCAAAAATATATGTTATATTTTATAAAAAAACTTTATTCTCGGAAATATGACCCCTCTCTCTTAGGCTCACACTTTATTTTTAGTTGTCACATTGTTAATATGTATTACTTTAAATTTGTCTGATATTTTATTTATAGTTAAAAATAAAAAACTATGGGATTCCAATCCCATGCAGTCGTTCTCGGTCTCCTAGGATAATCTTGTTGGTCAGGTCCTTGGTAAGGAACATCTTAGTCATGTATTTGGGATAGGTTTGGGTCCATTATCATCTAAATCCCTTGAAAGTTCATTGAAGATTGCATCAACATCTACTCTAGGTTTTAGTTACTCCCTACCTCTAGATGATTAGAAGCAGTTTCTTGTAATGAAAAACACAATTGGACAATAGGGGAGAACAATCCAAAAATAGGGGACTCATATACAGTTAGAGGATGTGAATTTCATTTCTCTATAAAAATCATTAGTTGAATTATATCAAAAGATGATTGGATGTGTCCCCAGTGACATTGCGTCAATGGATGGTTCAAGTAGCGGGTAAATCACACAATTTCAAAATCATTTAGTAAACAAATTTTTTTTGGTTTTACGTTGAAATTTAAATTTAAATCACTATTTAATTTTCAGTAAATTTTTTATAGAGGTGTCAGGAGAAGGGAGTGGTGATAGATATAGATATGGAGACAATATTAGTTCATTTGGTAGTGATGGGGCTTGACTTTGGATTTAGTTGTGGTGTTGTGTAACTAAACTCATTATAGATGTTCATAACTTAAAGGTTTGTTTGTATAGTTGATGGGAGGGTGGAGATTATTGGTATCAATATTGGTAAGGTGGTATAACATGATTTTATTAATTCCCAAATCTATATAGTACTTTTGAAGGTTTTAATTATCCTTGAAAACACTTCTAAAATTTTCATTCCCGGTAGGATTCTATAAAACTCTCAGTTTCCTGTACTTCAACACATTGGTTAATATAAGGTTTGGGAGAGGAATATATAACACATACCCTTGTTGGTGCTTTTTATTCACTAGATAGTCTTTGAAACAACCACTCTTCTTCTTATTAATTGATAAATGAAAGAATCCATGATTGTTTCATCAATCACCCTAGGTTGAAATATATTTTGAGGTTTTATCTAGGAATTATCACTTATTTGTTATCCCTCATTATTATTTGTGTGAATAGGTATCAATGACACCTAAATAGTAAACTCCTCCTAAATCACTTAGGAAAATCCCAATCTGGTTTTTTTGTTCCTAAGCAATTAAAGAAAATACCACTACCTTCACACACATTCCAGCAATCACTAGACATTCATGAATCATCCAAGCCTATTTCTTTATATATAAACTACACCATGTAGAGGGAGAGTTTAAATCATCAAATGAGGTAGAAGAATATGATCATGTATAATGATTCAAACATAATCACATTTAAACCATTAATTCTTTCATTTAATAGTGAAATAAATCAAAAAAAGATTTTATTCATTAAATTTTCTAATCATTCATTAAAATTAGATCACATTTCATACCTTGATTACACCTCCTTCCTATGTGTGTGAATAGGTTTTTACCCCTCTATTAAATTACCAAAGTTTTTCTTCTCTCCTTATCTTCTTCTTCAATGTCTATCCACTCTTCTTTACCTATTTAGCCATGGTGGCCAAATATAAACTTAGTGTTGTATTAATCATGGGGATTTTTGTTTCTTAGTATTCTGAAGGTTCTCTTTAGACCTAAATCTTTATTATTCAAAAAATTTAGGGTTATCTCATTGTTGATAGGTAAGTTATTCTTTTTAATCCCATTTTATTAACATACTTATGGTTATTACACTTTAAAAGTATAACTTCTTCTAAGTTATTACCCATATCAATTGTCATTTAAAGGATTATAAATTATTTTTTTGGGTTCTTTAATTTTGTGTTTGATAAATTTGGGACTTCAATTTTATTTAAGTTTTATATTTATAAAATTTCATTTCATGTTCAAAAGGTGTTTGTGTAAATTATTTCAGACTTGTGTTAGTTCAAACGGATTTCTATAGGATGTTTTAAAAGATATATGATTTTTAGGAAAGGGATTTCATTGGTTTTTATTGTGTTGTGATCTATAAATGTTTATTCAGTGAGGTGTAAATCATTATTTTTCATTTTTCCTTACTTCTTATATATATTTTTTCATTACTTGACATTATTTACATAATTTTTGAAGTTGGATAATTGGTAGAGGTGATTATTGGAATGATATTTGACTTGTTTAACATGGGAAACTTTAGTGGTTATATGTGTAATATCTAAGAGTACTACATTGGCCTATATTATGCACTGGATAGTGCATCCTAGTATAGTTCATGCCTTATCTAGTGGTCTTCCACCCAATGTGGCCAATGAGGGTAATTCAGGATCCATAATTGTTAGGATCATATCATAGGCTAATGTGTGATCCACATTTAGTGAGGTCCTATGTTATCCCATTAGGATCGAGGTTGATATCCCATGTTGTGTAATATTCATTTCATGGTTTACTTAATACCTTAGTTCACCTTAATATATATTCCATATATATATTTTATTTGGGTTTTACACACATGTTCCATACTTATGTTTATTTTTAAGGTAGTTTGTTTTTATAAAGTAAAATCACATGTGATTGGTTTTTCATATTTATATAAAGTGAAAATTAAATTTCTAATTTCCTTTCAAACTGGTGCTAGGGGTTTTGATTATAAAATAATCTACATATATCTCATTATGTTTATGTTTCTGCTTATATTTTTTTCAGTTGTTTGGTTTTTTTGTGGGTTTTATCTTATGCATTTTTTTAATAGCAATATATAGTGGCAGTTAAAAATGCTGCTATATATGGTAAAAATATTTTTTGTGGTAGTTTAAACCTCCATGATATCAGATAGAATATATAGATACTATTTAAACCACAATTATATATTAATAATTATACTAGTGGTTTAAACCACTATTAAACCTTTGACACTTTTGATAGCTAAAAACCACCACTAAAAATAAAAATAACCACCAATAAATAGCATTTCATGACACTTCTCAGAAACTACATCTAAATGGGTTAAAACGACATGAGATGATTCTTGATGCCAAATTTTCATTAGTTTACAAAAACATTCATGTAACAATTTGGTGGCAGTTTAAATGGCTGCCAAACAAAAAAACCCACCTCTAGTACCCTAATTTTTCATAGTGTGTGGAGTAAAAAGTGGCTCTAGTGTGTGAGGATTCTCAAGGAAACATAATAGAGAGATTAGGGTTATTATTTATGTTTACATTTTTGTATTTATTTTGTAACATAGACATTTTTTCATGATAAAAAATAACTAAATCAACTTGAATCAAATAAAGAGATTTTTCATTTTTAACCTTTTTAAAATTATGATAAATAATTCTAAAAAAATCATGATTTTATCCCATTATAGTGGTATGATTGGTTTAAAATAATATTAAAATGACATTAAAACAATAAGATCATTATTGAGTATAGAAAAAGAGTATACACCTATCAAAAAAAGGATGGGGGATGGGAACATAAGAAGTCCTTCACCTATATTAATCACATGATAGTGGAAGGGTTCCAAATGAGGAGAAACATGTGTGTTGAACTAAGGGGATAGGAGGAGATTATATTTGTTGATTGGATAAAGTGGATGAGTATCGTGATAGAAGAACCTAATGTGTGTGTAATTGTATATTGACTGTGCAGAGAAATGGGGAGCAGTGCAGATCAGTGTGGGAGAGGGTGGGGAGTGAAAATTAGTTCTAATTTGTGAGGGTTGGGGTGGAAACATTAGAGAGCGATTAGGGTTATTATTTATGTTTATATATATTTTTATTCTGGAACATACATTTTTGTTTCATTATGAAAAATACTAAACTGGATTGAATGAAAATAAGAGATTTTTTATTTTTCAGCTTTTAAAACTTATGATAAATAATTATAAATAATTGAAACATAATATTATCCCCTTTTTATTATGTAAAGAAACAACTTTTTAATTGTGTTGAGATGGAACCCTTATATAATCTGAAGTTCCCAAGCATTATCTGGCCCAAAAGATCAGATGATAATGGCCCAAAATCCCAAATGAATATGGATCAAAGGCCTCAATAGATGACTTTGAAGGAACAATTGAGAAAAATTCATCACTCTATAATTATATACTTCATGTCACACCACCTCCTTGTCATTTCGGGGGTTTGGGAACATGAGTGATCCTTTGCCTCTGGTAATTATGTGAGAATGGAAGGGTGTTGAATGAGGAGAAATGTGTGTGTAGAGTGAAGGGGATAGGAGGATATAAGAGTTACACTATAAGTAAAGTGGGTGAGGATCATGAAAAAAGGAACTATGATATGCGCAATTATAGGCCGACCACATAGAAAATTGGGGAGTAGTACAGATCAATGTGGGGAGGAGTTAGGGAGTGTTGTAGGTTTCAGGAACAGTGTAAGCACCTGTATGTAATGACCAACTCAAAATTTTTAGTATTAATTTATGAATAATAATTGATGTATATAAATATCGATGTCATAACCAATGAAAATCATAGATTACTTGACTTGATTAAATACTAAAACCATAAGAGGGGGATCTTATCCTATAATTTATAATGAATTTATGTATAGATCTAGAATTACCTGAACTTTAAATTATTCCTTTGTTGATGATTTATCTTATTTGATCTAGTTGTACCAACATTACATTTCCATATCCAAGTGCATAATCCCTCTAGCTGTGATCCAAACGTGCACTACAATCTCTGAATATCATCATAGAAACACTGGGTGCTAGCAAAACTATTCTTGATCACTTACATCATTCATGGTTGATCGCAACAGAATTCCTCTATGAGGATGAAGAATTATTAATGATATCTCGATGGATTGATTGAATAGGAGTTTATAGAACACTTTTAGATCTATATAACCCTCTCTAGGGATTGAGAGGGATTCTCTCTATCTTTTTTGCAACATTAAGAACCTCTTAAGAAATTGATATAATTAGATATTTATAAAGGTAGGTCTAGGGTTTGCAATTGGCACATAATCCCCATTCTAGTTTCTTATTTATTAGTGAACCCCATGTCTTAATAATAATATAATTATTATTCAATTGACATGTGTATCACCTAATAATAAATAAATATCATTTATATAATTTATAATCAGACCATTAAACTCGGTTCACTTTTTCTCCTTGACATTTATGAGTCCTTAAATAATGGTTATTCATTTAAAAAATAAGTATCACTACATTATTCATAGATAAATATAATAAATATCATATTCACCAAACCGTGCATATAAATATTTTTTAAATATTATTTAACTCACTTATTATTTCGAATAACTTGTGATTAAATATTAGAAATCAACCAAAACCCAAATAAATATTATTTATTATAACTTGTTAAATTTAATACTAAATTTAACTAAGATTGAGGATACACTTAGTGTGTGACCTTATAGTCCTCTTTCTCAGTGGCATTAGTTAGAACCTCCTAATGCCCAAGGTTAGTATATATAAACACAACCAATACATTCATAAAGAAATAGGTTATTGTCATAATTACACACAACCTCCTAAAACTTCTTACTCTGTAATATAATCACTTTACCATGATATCTCAAATAAAGCTAGTTGCATACCGGTGTCCTCAACCTATGTGCTTGATGTATCTTTCTTTGACTTTCTGAAATCGAACTCACCCACAAAACACCATGACCATGGATTTATTTATAAAATTTTATTCCTATCAAAGGACTTGAGATATCAACTTCCATCAAAGGAAAATAGATATAAATATTTTCTCATATTATCTATTAATATGATTTTACTCGTGACACATCCAATGTATCCCACCTCACTTTGATAATATGTTGTCATAGTTTTCATTAATAAATCAAATCATGCAACTCATTGTATCCATTAAAGATAATTTTAAAGTCTAAGGATCAATACACACATCCACAAAAAGGATCACCCAATGACACATGTAAATGTTTATTTCCTGTTGGTGGGTCTCATTCTAATAATATCATGCATTGGAAATTACCAAGGGCATACAATATGAGAGGGTTACTTAAATCCCTTTGAGTCTCTACCCCTGATATCCTTTATCGTCTATGTGCCATCAAATTATATCATCCAAATATAGAAAATATATTCAAGAATATTATTGTAGCACCTCTTGGTTCTCATCATAGACAGGAACTACTGTGGAATTTCATTGTGACATATATTCTTAGGAAATTATCACATACAAATTTCATGAAGATGAACACTCATGACATGATATGAAACTTCATTAATATTTAAGATAATGAATACATGTAATCAATTAATTGGAATTTTATTATAGGGAACCAACCTCAATATACTCTCACTTTCACATGAACCAAATTTTAATAACCTTTAGTCGACTAGGGATCTAATCTATGTATAATAAAATACACGGTGTGTAGTAAGGGTCACATGTCGTGTCCCTTGAACCTGGGTCCTACTCTTGTAAACGGACCATGTATCAAGCCTTGTTCGTGTAAAATAACATGATGTCTAGGTTTCCCATGTAGTCTACCTGTTTTCTAGTACATGAATTATCCCATGTACCCCTCCTCATGTACCATTACACGACTTAGTCTATATACTTGGTCCAGGCCATGTCTTTGTAGGGGAGTGCACGGTGTGTAGGATGCCCATGTACTCCACCCTGTGTTAATATACCCTCTGAGGTACATTTCAAGTTCACTAGTGACAGACCATAGGTCGTGTCATATGTTCACACGTGATATGATACTTATCTTTCTTCAAAAACCTTAGCTGCCACACAGGGGGGGCACGGCATGTAGATCTAGTTTACACATCATGTAATGCAGTATTTTCTAGAAATCTAGATTTGGTTCCGCCTATCCTAGTCATTACTCTGGCCTTTGATGCAGCAATCGTTTCACTGCAAAAACATAGATCAAGCCTCATAATTTCATTCCATCTTTAATTAACTTGTTTCAGGACCTCGATCCACTCAGAAAATGGGATCATTATTCATTCTTTGTTGTCCACTGAAGAATAAAAAAAATGGGTAACTACATCATCTGATCCACTTTCGTCTCCATCGCCACACCACCATCATGTCATTTCGATCCTAGATCTACAATATCAGATTTTTGTGCTAAAAAACAAATGTACAATGATATATTGATTAAGATATGTCGAACTATGGGACAAACGAATAATTCCCATGATGAACATAGAATCAGGGGAGAAAAGCATTAGAAAAATAAAGAGGAATGAACCTCGATCGATGTTTGTGTCAAACTTAATCCATTTCCATGAGAATAACATTGAATAATCGACAATCATAAAGTAATTCTCCCAAAAATCAATTAATATAATCCATCCCACAAGTCGACTGAATCGTAGATCAATATGTTCATTGATTGATTTGAGTTTTTCATAGAAATCAAGAAAGGGGAATGAATCCAATTAAAAAAACATCCTACCTTGATTTGGATCAATCAATGATGAAGAATTATGTGGTGTTGTAGTAATTGGTGAGATCCTTGGATTTCATCCTATTCTAGTCGTCGGTCATCAATCTGATCATTATCTGCAAACTGAATCTCATTCTATGCTCTTTAATGTCTCTATAAAAATTTTCAGGTTTATGTAGCAAACCCTACAAATTTTCTATAAGTGTGTATTTAAATATATTGAATTAGGTCATTTCATAGGTGAATAAATAAAATAATTTATTTTATTATTTTATTCATTTTATGTCTGTGATGAATTTTACACAAATGACCCACGCTGACTAATATTATGTCACGCCTGGGGTAAACATCATATTCTGAACTCAATAGTTCCCTCATATTTCCAATCAGGGCATCCATTAAAAGTTATTCCACTATTTTAGGAAAACTATGTGAGCATGTTATTTAATATATTTAATATATTTCAAACACTTTTTTGGGAACAACAGGCCTTGGAATTGCATGTCGTCTCAATTCTTGGTCTTGAAAATATTCTATACAATATCCAAAAATAATATATGGAAAATCCCAGTCATTAAATTCTCCCCACCTTGGGGATTTATGTCTCCAAAAATCCAATAAAAATGCTACATAAAAAGATGTGGGTACTGAGCATGAATCTGAGCTACCTTCTCCCATGTTTTCTTCTATAGAATCCCATGTTTCCACCGGACATGCACTAAAGGAATCGCTCTCCCATGAAGGATCCACTCTTTTCAATCCTTGATCTCTACCAGGTACTCAGAAAAGGTAGCTCCATCCTTGATGTCTATCTAGACCCAGTTGATAACATGCGATGGGTTATGCACATATCTCCTTAGCTACAACATGTGGAAGATGTCGTGTACCCAGTATTACTGTGGAGGTAGAGCTAAGTGATGCACCACCTCCCCAACTCTACACAGTATCTAGAAAGGGCCAATGAACCTTATAGATAGCTTGACACCCTAACCAAATCCCTATAATCCACATCAAGTTGAAACCCATAAAAACACATGGTCTACTTCCTATAACTCCAAAGGCATTCATCATCTATCAGTATAAGACTTTTGATAAATCTATGAAATCTTCATGTGCTCATGGATGATCGTTACCTTCTCGGTAGTAGCTCCCAAAAACTCTAGGCTCATGAGTACTGACTCTCCTGGGTCAGTCTAGTAAAGTGGTGACCTACAGGGCTGCCCATAAAAAGCCTCTAATGGTGCCATATTGATAGTGGAATGGTAGATGTTATTGTATGAAAACTCCATAAGTGGTAGGTGATCCTCCCAACTATATCCAAATTCCAACATGCAAGCTCGCAACATGTCCTCCAGAACCGGAATGGTCCTCTCAATCTGGTCATTAGTTTGGGGGTGAAATACTATGATAAATCATAACTAAGTCCCAAACTCCTCCTATAATACCTTACACAACTAGGATGTGAAGCAAGCATCTTGTTCATAAATGATCATCAATGGAACTCCATGGAGTTGGACTATCTCCTAAACATAGAGGCATCTCAATCACTCTACTAAACTCTACTCCTAAATAGTTAAGATGTGGGGAAACTTGGTGAGTCAGTCTATGATCACCTAGATGGAATCATGTCCCCTGGACGTACATGGTAAGAACATCATGAATTCCATGGATATCTCATCCCACGTCCATTCTAGAACCTCAAGGGGTTGAGATAAACCCACTGGAACTTGGTGCTCAACCTTCACTTGCTAATAATTAAGGCATTGAGAGACAAACTCTACAACTCCTTTATTTATCCCTGATCACCAAAACTAACATTTTAGGTCCTGGTACATCTTTGAAACACCTGAATGAACTTCCAAAGTAGATGTATGAAAGTCTCTCGAAACTTCCTCCCGCAACATCATGGGTACCATCATGCATCCTTTGAAAAGAATTACAAGTTTCATGCCTTTAGAAAATCTATCATGAGTATGTTTAGTAGATATCTAAGTACGTAGGGTCTCATAGTCGGTATACCCTATTTGTGCCTCCCTAAATCACTACAAGAGCAGTGGGGTCACAAGAATTGACATGAGGTAAGCTTCTACATCCCCATCCACAGAAGATAACTGAAACGAGGCCAACTGCTCTTATGCCTCATTTTTCAACTGCAAATAAGATCTAATACTGAGATAATTTACTACCATGTTCCCCATCCTTAGAGTATAGAAAATTTATAAGTCATAGTCCTGGAGGAACTCTAGTCATCGCCTCTATCTCAAGTTAAGATCCTTATGAGATAAGATGTGCTTGAGACTCTTGTGATCATAATAGAGAATAAATCGCTCACCCATTAGGTAGTGTCCCCACATATTTATTACGAAGACCATAGCTACTAACTCAATATCATGGGATGTGTAGTTCTACTCTTGTGGTCTTAGCTAATGTGAACCATAGTCAATCACTTCCTACCTCGGTATATGAACACAACTAAGTCTAGTTCCTGAGGAATCACTAAACACTACATACTCAACATTATCCTCTAGAAATCTCAATATCATAGTGCTCATAAAACTCTATCTCAACTACTGAAAATCCCGTTATCACTTCTCTGTATACATGAAAGTCTTACCCTTTTGGGTCAAAGTTATCATGGGTGCTGATGCCTTGGATAAATCAGGGATGAATCTCTAATAATATCATTCCAATCAAAGGAAGATATGCACCTCTGTCACACTCTTGGGTGGATCCCATGTTAACACTGCCTCAACCTTGGCTGGGTCCACTTCCACTCCATCTTTTGAGATAACTTATCCTAGAAAGTGAACTAATTATATCTAGAACTATCACTTTGAGAGATTCTCATAAATCTAGTGCTCTTAGAGTACGTCTAGAACCATCCTTAAGTATCTCGCATGCTCCTCCTCAAATGTCGAGTACACAAGGATATCATTGATGAATACTACCAAGAACCGATCTAATAAAGGATAAAATATCTAGTTCTTGAGTCCCATGAACACTATTGAAGCATTCGTCACACCAAATGGAATCACCAAAAACACATAGTGACTGTAAATACATCTAAATGTCATCTTCAATATATCCTCATCTCATACTCACAACTAGTGATAGATTTATCTGAGTTCAACCTTTGAGAACCATTGATACCCTATCAACTAGACAAAGAGGTCATCAATCCTCAATATTGGATACTTGTTCTCCATGTTCACCTAATTAAATCAATGGTAATCCACACACAACCTCAAGCTCCAATATTTCTTCTTGGAAAACAAAACTAGGGCTTCCCAGGGTGAAACACTCGGTCTAACAAATACCTTCCTCTATAAGTCCTCTAACTTCACCCTCATCTTTCAAAGATCTATGGAAGCCATCTAATATGTTGGTGCATATATTGGTATCATTCTAGGGTATAGATAAATGAAAAATTATATCTCCCAATGGGGAGATATGCCTGGAGAATCTTTGGGGAAGATGCCCTCATACTCCACCACCACTGTAGGAAACTGGTAACTCATAAAATCCATTACACTGAGGGTTATTCTAGCCAATTGATGGGCCTACGGGTCTCCAGGGACTTTGGGTCATCAAATACATTTGGGCCACAGGGCCTTCGGGTCACTTAGACCATGGAGTAGCCCAGTTCACACAGAACAGGCCTCAGAAGAGGATCATAGTAACAGGAGTAGCAGCCACAAGATGCAGAGCTAACCGGATTGGAAGTATGAGAGGGTATGGCAGCCGCCATCGGGACTAGGAACCATGCATCTTTGTATGGGGAAATTCTAACTGATCAGCAATTCAAGGTGGGGTTCTAGAAGATCAATGACGCAGAAATTTGGGGAGGGGAAGTTCAAGTGGGTTAGGCCTACGAGTCATGTATTGGGCTTGGTATGCCTCTGGGCCTTCGGTTCATGTATTGTAGGTTTTTCGGGCCTTGAGCCTTGGGCCTACGGGTCATGTACGGGTTCCCCTTCAACCCTTAAAAGGGGGATTATCTATAATAAAATAACAAAGAAGGCCTTTGGGCCATTCAGGAAGGCAGGTTATAAGGCCTCACTACTGCTATAAAGATATTCCAATAGAAATTATCACCTCTAAGAGTCCGGACACACTTTCAGCACAAGTGTGTGATCACTAAGTCTTCTCCAGTGGGAGTCTCCAAGTGCAAGGGTCGAGCCAAGGGATCAATCGGAATATCAAAGTCTCGAACAAGATAAGTGGCAAGAAATGAATTACTAGAACATGTGTCTATAAGTACTATAGCTAAGGTAGAAAAGACATAGATTATACCTCAAATCATTCCTGAAGCCTCTAGTTCATAAGATTCAACTACCTATAGCCATCCCTGCCCATGTCCTCCTTCTCTTTGATCCTATTGTGGATCACCTAGTGGTAGTGGTGGTAAAAATTAAAATTGCCTACCACCTCTTATTGCTCTCCCAACTCCTCTTCCAAATCCGCTTACTTGTAAACCTGCCTGCTCCTACCACTGCCTCTACCTTGGTGGCCCATATATGTTTTCTCTATCATCTTTATAGTAGTTTATAAAATATCATGCAAGATGTCCCCTACTATCAAAAGAGTAGAACCACCTATCCTTGGGCTGACTAGATCCACACTGTGAGCCCTGAACCAAAGACCCTCTATCCTAGGACCTCCTTCTAAAATGTCAAACATGTCTTGGTCCCTGAAAAAAAGTTGTCTCCCTACTTATGAGTTCTCTGCTCCTGTATTCCCACTACTAGAAACAACTGGTTGAATTTTCTCATCCAAGAAACTCTCTATTACAAAATATTGCTCTAGCACCCCGACATATATAGAATTTCATTGAGGGATAAAATTTTCCTAAATGTCTCTATGTAAACCTCACTCAAAAATTTGATCCCAGAATAACTTGTCAAGAACCATATCCATCAATTAAATGGATAGGTTGGTAAACCTTGATGAATACTCATCTATTGTGGTACTTCCCTACTGAAGATATAGAATCTCCTGGATATGTACAACCATCAGTATAGTTGGTGATAACTTCTCTTTGAAAAGGTGCTCAAACTCTATCTACACAAGATTTGCCTCATCATAATATTGGTGTACTAACCCCAACCATCTCCCTACTGATCTATGGAGAAGTCTCACTACTAGGACCACCATCTAATCTGATGGGGTCCTAACCAGATGAAAAACTCAGGTCACTACGTTAATCCAGTCCTCAGCCGCCTATGCATCAGGCTCACCTAGAAACCTAAGGGGTCTCTACCACTGAAAATTGTGAAGTTTTCAAAGCCTACACACCTTAGAAGCTGGTAATATGGGTACCATGTGCTATTCTATGGGTGGTGGTATAGCTGGTGCACCACCTGGAGGTAACATCTTGGGAACTGGTCTATGTATCAATGCCTCATCACTAAGTGGATCATCCCCATGACCATGATGTTGAATACTAGCTAGCATACATCATGGAGGCATCTTGAAATAAACAAGATGTACCACATTCAATGAGTATATCTAGAGAGATTAATCAAGAAGGTCATGGAAACCAAAACCCATTCCTATATGATGCCTGTACCATTTTTTCCTACAACCAATTTTCTCATGTACTGAGACAAATTGTAAGTGATCGGAATCCTGGTGTATGGATATTTCAGCCGTCGCACCAACACTGGAGTCCCTGGCCTGAAATACAAACTTAAAACACTTAACATTGTTTCCCTAAACCAATCTCACAAACTTTGGTCCAAAATTAGAACCGAACGCTCTGATACCACTCTGTTATGACCCATCCCAATGGGTCTTGTGTCACGGATCCTCAAGCCCACCTATAATAGGACAGGGGCTGGAAACTAGAACCAAGTATTCATATCACTGACATGGGAGACCTTAGCCTAAGTACATGTAAACATGAACACATCTCTAAGACTATAAAATGATGAAATGTAAAAACAACTGAATGGACATGCATGAATACATATAAATCCCACAAATAGGGTATGACAGGAAGTAAAGTAAAGTAAAGAGTTCTAAATACAATCCCACCACAAAATTCTATAACACAATTCCAACCTGAAAGAATACTGGGATTGCTTTCAGAATGCCAGAAGAACACACCTCGGACTGTTTGGTCTCACTAAGTACTGCCTGGTCCTGGTCTGTCAAGAACTCTATCAAAAGGTTGATCATCTTCATAAGACATGACATGTGTGGGAAAATCCCGTGTAGGAATGAGTATAACAATACTTAGTAGGAAACCCTGAAACCACAAAGTATACAACAAAGGAAATACAGTCATCTCTACATAGGCATATTTCTATAGAACATATAACAAGAATATCTAGATATATTCAACAAAGACACACAGTCTAAAGGTAAGTAAAAACTTTAGTATACCAGCCTAGGATTATATATTGAAGTTTCCACATAGCACTCATATAGGATAACATACTTCTGAGTCTGATAGCATTGATGACTTCCATTTGAGAGGTAATACTCGCCGGGTCTCGCCATTATAAGTACATGCTGATAGTCTGAAGAGAATATGATACACATATAAGGATCACTTCCAAGTCTATGGGGTTATACTAACAGATAAATTTGGATTAACCCGCTAAGTAGGGGATCGGAACTCATGTACTATTGGTCATGATGATACCAAGAACTCCACTTAGGGGACAAAGATGAATAGAGGATCTCACTCTGGGCCTCACGGAGGGATTCCAATGACTCTATCCAAGAATTCCTTCTGAAGGGATCATTGTCCTAGGATTAAGAGATGATTCCATACTAACCCTTAAGGAAAATATAAGGGGAACACACCCTAATGAAACTTATCCAAGATACAGAGTAAAGGGGATTCAATCCATGTATAATAAATTACACGGCATGTGGTAGGGGTCACATGCCATGTCCCGTGACCCCAGGTCCTACCCGTGTAAACAACCCATGTCTCAAATCATGTTTTTGTAGAAGTACATAGAATGTAGGTTGTCCATGTAGTCTACCCATGTGCTAGTACATGTCTTATCTCGTGTACTTGTGACTGTGTACCAGTACACAGCTTAGCCTGTGTACTTGGTACAGGCCATGTCTGTGTAGGAGAGTACATGACGTGTAGGCTTCCCGTGTACTCTACCCTATGTCTGTGTACCCTTTGAGGTATGTGTTGAGTTCACCAAGGAGAGACCACATGTGACGTGATAGGGGTCACATGTTTTTTGATACTTATCTTTCTCCGAAAACCTAATCTACCACACAGGGGGGCCCACATGGTGTGTAGATCCAGTTAATATGCTGTGTAACGCGAGATTTTCTAGGAATCTAGATCTGGTTCTGCATGTCCTATTCATTCCTTTAGACTTTAATCTAGTGATTCAATCACTGAAAAAATATATATCTAGCCTCATAAATTCATGTCATCACTGATTAACATGTTTCAGGCCTTTGATCTACTCAGAAAATGGGATTTTTCATTGTTCTTGATTGCATACTGAAGAGAAAAAAAATTGGATAGCTACACCATCTGATCTGATGTCGTCTTCATAATCGAACCACCATAATTTCATTCTGATCTTGGATCTACAATATCAGAACATTGCACTAAGAAACAGATGCACAATGATCAATTGATCAGGATATGTTGAAACATGGTCCATGCGAAGAACACCCATGATGAATGCATAATCGGGGGAGAAAATCATATGAATAATAAATAGGAACAAACATTGATAGATTTTCATGTTGACCTAGATCTATTTCCATGATAATAACAATGAATAATTTAAAATCACAAAATAATTCTTCGAAAACCCGATTAATCTAACCCATCCTGCAAGACGACCGAACCGTAGATCAATTTGTTCATTGATTAAATAACGTTCATCATAGAAATCAAGAACGAAGAATGAATCCAATAAAAACAAGCATTCAACCTTGATTTAGATCAATTACTAGTAAATAAAAAAGTTTTTTTGTATTCATTGGCGAGATCCTTGGATTTTGTCCTGTTCTGGTCGTCGATCCTCAATTTGGTCATCATCCACCAACAAAATCTCATTCCACGCTCTCCAATATATCTCCAATAATTTGTAGGGTTATGTGGATAACCTTGAAAATTTTCCATAAGTGTGTATTTAAAAAGAGGGAATTAGTTCACTACATCGATAAACAAGTAAAATAATTTATTTAATTATTTTATTCATTTTATGCCAGCTATGAATTTTCTACAAATGACCTGTGCTAACCAAGGTTATGTTGCGCCAAGGGTAAGCATCACGTTCTAAACTCAATGGCACCCTCAAATTTTTTATATGAGCATCCTTTTAGAAGTTATTCCACTTTTTCTAGAAAACTTTATGTGCACGCTATTTAATATATCTAATATATTTCAAACATTTATTCTAGGCACACCAATCCTCAAAATCACATGTTGCCTCAGTACCTGGTCTCGAAAATATTCCATTAATTATCCAAAAATAATATATAGAAAATTGGATTCATTAGAAACGCTTCTAGTCTCCAATGTGTGTTCTACAGACATAGGAAAAAGAAAATACATGTCATGTAACCCAATACACGTTGTGTATTATATTGCAGACTATGTGCTCAATTTGATGTGGGGAGAATAATTGATTATATAATTAAACATATTCGCATGTTTTATGTGTTAAATTTATCTCATAGTACATGTCATGTCATGGTATTGATAATTATATATTGAATTAATTTCCATATTAAATTTTAAGACTAAAATTTATGTATGGTCTTTTCTTATAATGTATTCTACTCACATCAAGAGCATCGCATACAATGTAAATCACATGTGTTTCATGTGTCATTTTTTTACAATACACACCATGTAATTACCTGTCATTCAATATGTGTTGGATTCCAAGGGAAATCATAAGCACAAGGATCATGTCATGTAGTTTAGGAGAGTACATGTCATTGCCTCCAAATATAATTATGTGCTTCATTAATTTTAAATGAGATAAATTTATTTAATTTGTTTCAAATTATGGATGATGGAAATTAAAGGATTTTCATATATTGTTAGGATAAATTTAATTAATTAGATTAATTGATGGTGTTTTATATTGATTAAAGATCAATTGATGGATAAATTGAAAATTTATGTTTGTTGCATGTTGTTTGGATGTTCATGATATTAGACCAGCCCAGCATGTTATTGGTTTATTTTAATTTATTATGATTAAATTAAAATTTATGGCCTACAATTCATCTCATCCTCCTTATTATGTAAGGGCCTACATGCCCATAGTTTCTTTTATGTAAACCCCTTTTATATAAATCATTATATCACCTCAATTTCATGTGAGTAAAATATTATATAATGATGGATCTCTAAGATGAGAAGAGGCAGTTCAAGTCTAAGAGCTAAGGTAAAACCAATCAAGGTGATACATAGGAGCCAAGGTGAAATGATACATGATAAAAAAAGTTATGGTTCAAGGTTTTTACCCCTAGGATCAAGGGTTAGTTTATCATTCGCTAGATAAACTAACCATTAGATAATATAATGATCATGCCACTTATATTTATTTCTATCAATTGAATGATGGAATATTTATGTTTGTGGATGTTGTGCAGTTACTTAATAAATGAATTAACAAGCATGAAAGATGAAATAAAATAAAATCAGATTATGTGTAAAATTTATCATACATGGTTAATCACTTAAGTAAAATCCACTTAATATTATCAAGGCATGTGATAAGATAAAATGGGATTTTATGCATAAGGATAAAAAACCATCAACTAAAATATTAAGTCAGTATAGACTTCCATTACTTAAGTTAAGAGTCAAACCCATAGTTTAAAGTGCTTTATTGGACCAAGTTAGGGTGATTTAAATTATCAAGGAACTTTTATCTTAAAGTTTTGGGTTAAATTAACTTAGTTCACATTAAGGGTTGACTGTCCAAGTAAGACTTGGTGTAACTAAGAGGAAAGGGTTGAGGAAATCTTTATTTAGGATTTCAGGATTGGGGAGTCCACTCAACAAATAGAGGAACTATGAATTAATGTAGTTATAAAGTTACACCTACCTAAAACCCTTCAATTAACTTGTCATACACATGTATTGGTTATGAAAAGGGGATATGGTTCCTTACCACTAGAATATAGATACAACTGGATATTCCAAAACTAATGGTGAGGGTTATTAGGTTTCAAAAAAATAGTGTGAGATTAATAATATTTAATTTTACTATTCTGATTTCATAATCAATAAAGTACTAATTATCTTCTCTTAATTTTTAGAAATAAAAAATAACATAAATTCAACAATATCACTGTGATCCTTAGTAGAGAATGATAACCTTCTCACTAGTATGAATTTACAAGAATGGTATAGGCACTTACACATTATACTACACTATGAACAGAAATTATACATACTAGAAACCCTACTTCCTGAGCTGTTTACCAAAGAGTCTAGTGAGGAACAAGTATCTCTCTACTTGAAACATGTTAATGGTAAAATGGATGTCCAGTGTTTCATTCTATCCTCTATGTTCGGTGATACTCTGATGAAATATGAGTATATGGATGAATATAGAATCATTCTCTCCTTCATAATTTTATTATGAAATAGTGAGACATGAGACATATGAGACCTACAATGCATTATTCATGTAAAATTTTGGAGATTCGGTGCTAGTTGGGCCTCATGTAGTCAAGATGATTGGCTACATATAATTCTTATACATCTTGGGGTTTAAAATCCCTGATGAGTTGTGCATAGATATCATTCTTTCCTCACTGCCTAAAAGCTTCTCCAATTTTATTATGAATTATAATATGGGTAATAGAGAGAAGAATCTTTTAGAACTTCTTACTCTTATTTTCCAAGTTAATAAATACACGAGGAATGAAAAACCCATCGTCCTTATAATGGATAAGAATAGGAAGAACAAGGTAAATGGTATGAAGACTCATTCTAAGTCTAAGGATTCATAGCATTGTACTTCCAACAAGAATAAGATCAAGAGTCAAGAAAAGGAATAGAATGTGGTATGTTTTTCATGTGGAAAGTAAGCCCACTGGAAGAGGAACTACACCTAGCCAAATAATCAAGGGGAAGCATCAGATGTGTTTTTTATCAAGTGTAATATTTTTATATCAACAAGTTGGATATTAGATACTGCATGTGGTTCTTACATTTGTATCCAAATATAGGAACTAAGTAGATTTTAGAAGGTTTCTAGAGGAGAGTTATATCTATGATTTGTAAATAGAGAAAGGATGGTTTATTTATCCATTGAAGACTAACACCTCGCATTGCCAATGGGATTTATTTTGTTTTTAAATAACCATTATTATGTTACTAGAATTACCAAGAACATCATTTATATATCTTGTTTAAACATGGATGGATTTATTTTCAGTTTTTGAAATAAGAGTTGTTACTTTTATAAAGATATAATATTTTATGGTATGAAAAAAATGAATAACAGTGTTTTTATGTTAAATTATGAAAACCAAATATTAGAAATTGATAAAAAAATCAAATTTAGCTGACTCATTTAACACCTACTTTTTCCATCGATGTCTTGGTCACATAAATGAAAAGTGTTTGAAAAAGATCTATTAAGATGGTTATTTAGAGTCTTTTAAGCTTAAACCACTTGAAAGACTTCATGGTTTTTTAAAAGGAAACATGATCAAACCACTATTTGGTGGTCAAGGTGAAAGGGTCATAGAGCTTCTAGAATTGGTACATAATGATGTGTGCAGAACTTTTCAAGTAGAAGTTAGAGGTGGATTCTCATACTTTATTACTTTTACTTATGAATTGAGTAGGTACAATTATATTTACTTAATGAGGTATAATTCTGAATCCTTTGAGAAGTTTGAGGACTTCAAGAATTAAGTTTAGAATCAATTTGGTAATAAGATAAAGAATCTTTGATCAGATTGAGGTGGTGAATATCTTAGCTAAGAGTTTATCAAAATTATATAGGATTATGAGATTTTATCTCAACTCACTATGCCTTATACATTATAGTGGAATGGTGTTAATGAAAGGAGTAATAGTACCTTACTGGATATGGTAAGGATGGCGATGATTCATTCATGTATTCCATTATCCTTTTGGGGATATGTATTACACACAACAGCATGCATACTAAACTGAGTACCAACTAAAGTAGAAAACAGTATTCCCTTTGAGTTATGGAGTTGAAAGAAACTCATTTTTCACATGTTCATGCATGGGGTGTGATTTGTTTATTAAGGCTAGCTCAAGTAACAAACTATCACCCCATGGAATGAAGTGTATCTTTGTAGGGTATCCTAAGGAATCAAGGGGTATACAACCCTTTGGACAAGAAAGTAATTATCACAAGTCATGTCATATTTCTTGAGACGGGTCACATACTCAATAAGTATAGTGGGAGAAAATTTAATTTAATTAATTTGATGCTAAAGATACGCAAGATTTGGTACAGGAAAAAAATCTACAGTACCCTGAGGAATAAGTTGTTCATAAAACACAAGTACTATGTAGGATCACTAGAGAGGTCAGATAACCAAAAAGATATGTTTTTTTATTCATAAATTTTGGTAACTCAATATTGATGAAAAATAATTAACCACTCACCTAAAAGGAGAAAATAGAGATATCAGAATCTACAAGATAGAAAGAAGACATTAATTATAAGATGGATTCTATATATCAAACCCATGTTTGGGTTCTGGCCGATCCACCAATTGATGTAAAATCCATCAGTTGTAAATGGGTATTCAAGATAAAAATAGACATGGAAGGTAAATAAAAGACTTATAAATTATTTATAGTGGCTAAAGGTCTTAGATAACATAAAGTAATTGACTATGAAAAAATATTTTCTCCAATTTATATCCATCAAAAATTTTCTTTTCATAACAGCTTACCATGACTATGAGATTGGAATATGGATGTCAAAACTTCCTTACTTAATGAGAACCTTTATGAGGATGTATATATGACACAACCAGAAGGTTTTTTTACTCCAAGAAATTCCAAAAAGGTATAAAAGTTGAAGAGATCCATTTATGAATTAAAGAAATCATCTAGGTAATGGATATTTAGTATAATAAAACTATAAAAGAGTTTGGTTTTATTAAGAATGAATGTGACTCATGTGTTTACAAGTGGTTTAGTGGGAGTGTGGTAATTTTTATAGTAGTATATATTGATTTCATATTACTAATTAGAAACAAAATTCTATCATTATAATTGGTTAAGGTTTGGTTGAGAAAGTGCTCCTCCATAAAGTACATAGGTGAAGCAGACTATATTCTATAGATCAAGTCCATGAATGATGGATCTAAGAGGATTATTGGAATAATTAAAAGTAAATACATTTTCCAGATACTAAATAGGTTTAGTATGGAACAATCTAAATGGGAATGTTTTCCAGTTTCACATGGTATACATCATTCCAAGAAAATGTGTCCTCATACATAAGAGTAAATAGAGAGAATGAGTAAGATCCCATACACATATATGATAAGATATATCATGAATGTCATGTTACATATGAGGTTCAACATTTTCTATGATTTGTTAATAGTATGAATATATCAATCTAATCCAAGTGAACATCATTGGACTATTTTTAAGGATATCCTTAAGTGTTTAATAATAACTGAGGATATGTTCCTCATGTATGGAGGAGATAAAGATATATTCATCAGGGATTATATATATGCTAGATTTTAGACATATCAAAATGATCGGAATTCATATTCAGGATATGTCTTTTGTCATAATAGAGGAGTTGTGAACTGAAAGAGTTCAAAGCAACAGGTTTTCATTGAATCTGTAGTGGAGTCTGAGTATATTGTCACTTTTGATGCATCCAAGGAAGTATTATATATTTGAGACTTTTTTCATGAGCTTGATGAGATGCCTATAAGTCAATACCCTATCATAGTTTACTGTAATAACATTTCAATGATGTATCTTTCCAAAGATACAAGGTTGTATCAAAGGAAAAAGCATATAATTCAGAATGTTTAACTCTTGAGGGACATTTATCAATGAGGTAAAGTTTTAGTGAGTAGATTATCCGCATATGAAAACATGGTGGACCCCTTAAAATGGCTCTCTCTCAATAGAGGCATGTGTTTTATGTGAGATCTAGTCGACTCAAGGTTATTAATAGTTGGTTCATGTGCAAGTGGGAGTCTGTTGAGGTTGGAGCCCTATAATAAAATTCTAAGTAATTGACTGCATGTATTCATTATCTTAAATATTAATTAAGTTTCCTATCATGTCATGAGTGCGCATCTTCATGACATTTTTATGTGATAATTTACCAATAATATATGTCACATTAAAATTCCATAGCAGTTCCTCTCTATGATGAGAACCAAGAGGTGCTACAATAATATTCTTGAATATATTTTCTATAACTAGATGATATAATTTGATGGGACACAGACGATATAGGATATCATGGGTGGAGACTCAAAGGGATTTAAGGACCCTTAGTAATTTCCAATTCAGGATATTATGAGAATGAGACCCACCAATAGAAAAGCCACATTTACATGTGTCATTGGATGATCCTTTCTATGGATGTGTGTATTGATCCTTAGACTTTAAAATTATCATTAATGGATACCATGAGTTTCATGATTTGATTTATTGATGAAAAATATGACAACATATTATCATAGTGAGGTGGGATATACTAGATGTGTCACGAGTAATATCACATTAATAGATAATACAAGAAATGGTTTATCTCTGTTGTCCTTTCATGGAAGTTGATATCTCAAGTCCTTTGATGGGAATAGAATTTTCTGAATAAATCCATAGTCATGGTGTTCTGTGGGTGAGTTCAATTTCAGAAATTCAAAGAAAGAGACATCAAGCACATAGGTTGATGACACCAGTATGAAACTAGATTTATTTGAGATATCATGGTAAAGTGATTATATTACACAATAAGCATTTGTAGGAGGTTTTTTGTAATTATAAAATTAACCAATTTCTTTATGCATGTCTTGTTTGCGTTTATATATGATAACCTTATAATTTAGGAGGTTCTAACTAATTCTAGAGAGAAATAGGCCTAGAGGGTCACATAGTAAGTGTATCCACAATCTTAGTTGAATTTAGTATTGAATTTAACAAGTTATAATAAATAATATTTATTTGGGTTTTAGTTGATTTCTAAGATTTAATCACAAATTATTCGAAAGAATAAGTGATTTAAATAATATTAATAAATATTTATATGCATGGTTTGGTGAATATAATATTTATTATATTTATCTATGAATAATGTAGTGATACATATTTTTTAAATGAATAACCATTATTTAAGGACTCATAAATGTCAAGGAGGAAAAGAAAACCTAGTTTAATGGTTTTATTGGAAATTATATAAATGATATTTATTTATTATTAGGCAATAAAAATGTAAATATAATATTAATTATATTATTATTAAGACATGGTTTTCACTAATAAATAAGGAATTTTAATGGGGATTATGTGCCAATTGTGAACCCTAGACCTACCTTTATAAATATCTAATTATATCACTTTCCTAAGAGGTTCTTAATGTTGCATAGGAGATAGAGATAATCTCTCTCAATCCATAGAGTGAGTTATATAGATCTAAAAGTGTTCTCTAACCTCCTATTCACTCAATCCATCGATATATCATTAATAGTTCTTCATCCTCTTAGAGTAATTGTACTGTGATCAACCATGAATGACATGCAAGTGATCAGGAACAGTTTTACTAGCACCCAGTGATTCTATGATGATATTCAGAGATTGTAGTGCACATTTGGATCATAGTTAGAGGGATTATGCACTTTGATATTGCAAAGTAATGTTGGTACAACAAGATCAAATTAGTTAAATCATCAACAAAGTAATAATTACAAGTTCAAGTAATTCTAGATCTGTACATAAATTCATTATAAATTATAGGTGAAGATCCTCCTCTTTTGGTTCAAGTGGTTAATCAAGTCAAGTAATCTATGATTTTCATTGGTTATGAGATATATATTCATGTACATCAATTATTATTCATAAATTAATACTAAAAAATTGAGTTGTTCATTCCATACAGGTGTTTATACTGTTCCTGAAACCTACAGCACTCCCCACCTCCTCCCCGCATTGATCTGCACTACTCCCCAATTTTCTATGTGGTATTCCTACAGTCACGCATGTCATAGTTTCATTTTTCATGATCCTCATCCACTTTACTTATAGTGTAACTCTCATATCCTCCTATCCCCTTCAATCTACATGCACATTTCTCCTTATTCATCACCCTTCCATCTCACATGATTACCAGAGTCAAAGGATCACTCATGCCCCCCCCCCCGACATGATAAGGAGGTGGTGTGATGTGAAGTCTATAATTGTGGAGTTAGGAATGTTTCTTGATTGGTCCTTCAAGGTCATATCTTGACACCTTTGAGCCATATTCAGTTGGGATTTTGGTCCATTATCATCTGATCTTTTGGGCCAGGTAATGCTTGGGGGCTTCAAATTATATAATGGTTCCCTCTCAACACAATTAAAAAGTTGTTTCTTTGCATGATAAAAAGGGAATCACAACATGTTTCAATAATTTATAATTATTTATCATAAGTTTTAAAATTTGAAAAAAAAATCTCTTATTTTCATTCAGGTCAGATTAGTATTTTTCATAATGAAACAAAAATGTATGTTCCAAAATAAATATATATATAAACATAAATAATAACCCTAATTTATCTCTCATGTTTTTGCCCCAACCCTCACACATTAGAACTGATTTACACTCCCCACCTTCTCCCCACACTGATCCGCACAACTCCCCATTTCTCTACATAGTTAACCTACAGTCACACACACCTTAGGTTCTTATATCATGATCCTCATCCACTTTACCTACTCTACAAATATAATATCCTCATATCCCATTAGATAAACACACATGTTTCTCCTCATTGGGAACCCTTCCACTATCAAGTGATTAATGGAGGTGAAGGACTTCCCGTGTTCCCATCCCCCCATCCTTTTTTATAAGTTTCTACTTGTTTTCTATACTCAACAATGATCTTGTTGTTTTAATTTCATTTTAATATTGTTTTAAACCAATCCGACCACTATAAGGGGATAGAATCATGTTTTAATTATTTATAATTATTTACCATAATTTTAAAAAGGTGAAAAATTAAAAATATCATTATTTGATTCAAGTTTATTTAGTTATTTTTTATCATTAAACAAAAATTTCTATGTTCCAAAATAAATAAATAAATGTAAACATAAATAATAACCCTAATATCTCTATTGTATTTACTCGAGAACCCTCTCATACTGGCGCCACTTTTCACTCCCCACACTATGATAAATCATCAGACTAGAGGTGGTTTTTTTTGGTTTGGCAGCCATTTAAACTACCACCAAATAGTTTCATAAATGTTTTTTCAAACCAAAGAAAAAATTGGCATTTAGAATCATCTAATTTCATTTTCACCAATTTATCTCTAGTTTCTAAGAAGTTTCATGAAACTTTATTTAGCAGTGGTTTTTTTATTTTTATTAATGGTTTTTAGCTATCAAAATTGTTAAAGGTTTAGCGTTGTTTTAAACCACTACTATAATTATTAATATATAGATATAGTTTAAATAGTCACTATATATTCTATCTGATATCGTGGTGGTTTAAACGACCACAAAAAATATTTTTACCTTATATAAAATCATTTTTAACCGCCGCTATATATTTCTATTCAAAAAAAATTAAAAGATAAAATTCCCAAAAAAACCAAACAGATGAAAAAATAGAAATATAAGCAAAAACATAAAAACAAACAGATATATGTAACTTATTTTATAATCCAAACCCCTAGAACCAATTTGAAATGAAATTATAAATTTAATTTTCACTATATATAAATATGAAAAACCAATCACATGTGATTTTACTTTATAAAAATAAACTACCTTAAAAATAAACATAAGTATGGAACATGTGAGTAAAACCCAAATAAAAGATATATGGAATATATATTAAGGTGAACCAAGGTATTAAGTAAAACATGAAATGAATATTACACAACATGGGATATCAACCTTGAGTCTAATGGGATAACCTAGGACCTCACTAAATGTAAATCACTCATCAGCCTATGATATGATCCTAACAGTTATGGATCCTAACTTACCCTCATTGGCCACATTGGGTGGAAACCCACTAGCTAAGGCATGAACTATACTAGGATACACTATCCAGTGCATAATGTAGGCTAGTGCAGTTGTCTTCCAGATTACACATATAACCACTGAAGGTTCCTATGTTAAACAAGTCAAATATCATTCCCATAATCACCGCTACCTTTTATCCAACTTAAAAAATTATATAAATAATGTTAAGTAATGACAAAATATATATAATAAGTAAGGAAAATGAAAAATAATGATTTAAACATCACTTAATAAACATTTATAGATCACAACACAATAAAAAACAATGAAATCCCGTTCATAAAAATCATATATCTTTTAAAACATCCTATAGAAATCCATTTAAACTAACACAAGTTTGAAATAATTTATACAAAAACCTTATGATCATGAAATGAAATTTTATAAATATAAAAATTAAATACAATTGAAGTCCCAACTTTATCGAACACAAAATTAAAGAACCCAAAAAAATAATTTATAATCCTTTCAAGGAATATTGATACGAGTAATAACTTAGAAGAAGTTATACTTTCAAAGTGTAATAACCATAAGTATGTTAATAAAATGGGATTAAAAAGAACCACTTACCTCTCACCAATTAGATAACCCATTCTTCTTTAAATAATAAATAATTAGGTCTAAATAGAACCTTCACAATCCCAAGAAACAAAAATCTCCATGATTAACCCAACACCAAGTTTAGATTTGGCCACCATGGATGGATAGGTTAAGAAGAGTGGATAGATAATGAAGAATAAGATAAGGAGAGAAACAAAAAATTATTGAACGAATAGAGGGGTAAAAACCTATTCACACACAAATGAAGGAGGTATAATCAATTAATGAAATGTGATCTAATTTTAATGCTTGATTAAAAAAATTAATGAATGAAATCTTTCTTTGATTTGGTTAATTTCAATATTTAATGAAAGAACTAATGGTTTAAATGTGATTATGTTTGAATCATTATACATGATCATTTTTTCTACCTTGGTTGATGATTTACACTCTCCCTACATATAGTGTAGTCTATATATAATGAAATAGGATAGGATGATTCATGAATGTCTAGTGATTTCTGGAATGTGTGTGAAGGTAGTGATATTTTCTTTAATTTCTTAGGAACACGAAAACCTTATTGGGATTTTCCTGAGTGATTTAGGAGGATTTTACTATTTAGGTGTCATTGATACCTATTCACATGAATATGAAGTATGGATAATAAATAAGTGATAATTCCTAGATAAAACCTAAAAATATATTTCAACCTAGGGTGATTGATGAAATGATCATGGATTATTTAATTTATCAATTAATAATAAGAAGAGTGGTTGTTTCAAAGACTATATAGTGAATAAAAATCACTAAAAAGGGTATGTGGTATGTATTCCTCTCCCAACACTTATATTAACCAATGTGTTGAAGTGCAAGGAACTATGAATTTTATAGAATCGTATCAGGAAAGGAAATTTTAGAAGTCTTTTCAAGGATGATTAAAACCTTAAAAAGTACCATATAGATTTGGGAATTAATAAAATCATGTTATACTACCTTACCGATATTGATACCAACAATCTCCACCCTCTCATAAACTATACAAACAATCCTTTAATTTATGGACATCTATAATGAGTTTTGTTACACAATACCACAACTAAATCCAAAGTCAAGCCCCATCGCTACCTGATGAACTAATATTGTCTTCATATCTATCTCTATCACCACTCCCTTATCCCAATACCTCTATGAAAATTTTCCAAAAAATTAAATAGTGATGTATATTTAAATTTCAACTTTAATCCAATAAATTTTTGTTGACTAAATTATTATGAAATCATTTTATTTACATGCTACTTGAACTATCCACTGACGCAATGTCACTGAGGACACATTCAATCATCTTCTAATATAATTCAACCAATGATTTATGAAGAGCAATGACTTTCACATCCTACAAATATATATGAGTCCCCTATTTCTAGATTGTGCTCTCATGTTGTCCAATTGTGTTTTTCATTACAAGAAAATACCTCTAAGAATCTATAGGTAGGGATTAAATACAACCTATAGTAGATGTTTATGCAATCCCCAATGACCTTCCAAAGTCCTCATATGATAATAGCCCCAAACCCATCCCACACATGCGGCCAAGATGCTCCTTACTGAGGACATGACCAACTAGATCATCCTAGGAGACCGAGAAGGATTGCACAGGATTAGAATCCCATAGTTCTTTTATTTTTACCTATAAATAAAATATCAGAAAAAATTAAATTAATACGAAATAACAAAGTGACAATTGAAAATAAAGTGAGAGACTAAGGGAGAGGGGACATATTTCTGACAATAAAGTTTTTTTATAAAATATTACATATATTTTTTATTAACTATTGTTTGATGATCATAAATGAAAATTTTCATTGATATCTTTGGTTTCATAAGTTATTATAGTATTAAAAATTATTGTGTAAACCATTAAAATGAAAAAGTAATTCATACCCCAACTTATTTGGTAGGATAATTCATATAACTCTCATTGGATTTCATATGAACATCGACCAAGGGTTTGTATTTGAGACTTTGTTCCCTAAATTCTTTGTTTATATTAAACAAATATAAATCAAAAATTTAATATATTCAATAGATAATATTATATTATAAATATTTGAACTGAATAAAATATTACCATAGTTGGTCTGTTTCTTGGAAGACTCTATGAATTGATAGTGTGGGGGTGATTTGTTTCACCCATCTTGATTCATTTTTTCTTGAAACTTAATGAAATAAATAATAGGTAATTTAATAGTATTGAATGAAATGTCATGTCCCTTTCATATGCATGTATATATGTGATATGAGATTAATATAATAATATATTTTTCAATACCATGTGCTTCTCATAGCGATGGCTATTAACAAACACTTTCCACTACTCTTTAGGTACCCCTTCGGGTACGTTATCATACTAATACTGAGTGGTCAATGATGTATCATTGAATTCATTCCATGATATCTATTTAAAATATTTCTATTTATTAACCAAATTTTTCAACATCCACTTCCATGTAATAAGATCAATGATGGTAAAGTGGAATAACATTTGTACAAAGAGATTCATTTTTTAAATATTAAAATTTAATTAAATAATGAAATTAAATTAAATAATAATGTATTAAAATTATATTTATCTAGGAATAAAATACTTCATTATTCCAAGATTGAGGCATATGACTCCAATCAGAATATATAATCAGAAGGGTCACCAAAATAGCATCCAACGGGCCTGGAATCTGGCCAAATATTCCTACAACATCATCTCTGGGGACCCCATAAGAATCAATGGGGATAAATATCTTCAATCCATTCATATTTTATACAACTAAAATATTAGTATTTGTATAAATAGTAACATTACATACATATTTTATAAAAAATAAGTTATTAAAATAAAAAGGTGCAATGAATTTATTCACATTAAATTTGTACATATAATCTTCACCCTCAAATATCATCATAAAGAAAAAGTAGTGGCCAAGTGTTCCCTAATTATAGGGTCATAACATGTTGAACCTATTAAATCATGATGTGGTGTTCCAAATTCTGGTGGGATGGAGATGGAGGGTGTGGAAGACATTCCTAATAAATTATATTCATCTATAAAATTCTTGAGGTACTATAACTCACCCAAAAAAATTACTTTTAGAGTTTTTGAAATCATTTACATAATTTTTATACTGATTGTACTAGAATTGTGTCAGAATTATTTAAGCATTTAAGATGATTATTTCATAACTAAAAATTAAAAATAAATTAATATTATAAAAAATTCGTAATTCAAATAAACATTTATAACTGAACTTATCCACTTTTTATCCTTGTGTACAAAATTTAGATATTTTAAAGTCAAATGGGTGATATTTTGGAATTTTATTTAATTAAATTAACATAAATGTGCCAATGGAGTGTTGGTCAAGTGGTTACCAGTACCTTCCTATGACATAATTTCTTCATGGGTCCCATGTTTTACCCCGGATGGCCACTTTTATGGTTACTTCTTGGTAGTGTGTCATTTCTCAATGGATGTAGGCGGGTGTTCATTGTGGGCAATGGTGAGGGCTGGTGGGCGTGATTCACCGATGGGAGTTTGCAGGCCATGAATCTGCCTGAGGGAAGTTTTTTTAGCCTCCATGATGGTAGTATATGGTGAGTATGTGAATTAAGTATTGAAAAGAAGCGAATGACCTCCATGAAGGTGAGCGACGATGAGGGATTTTGTACGAGGGTGATCAAAGATGGATGAACTCCACGACAGTGAGGGATTGGTTTGAAACCTTATATATATCTATGGGGGGTCCCTTGGTCCACCAGGTGGACCGATAGGACAGATACTTCAACGATATGTAATTGGTTCCCCTCAACTAGTAGAAAAGAGGTGTTTATTTGGTTTAATAAAAAAGGGGGCTTGCCCCAATGTGTTAAAAAATTAATATAAATGTCATTATCAAGAGAAAATGACACCAAAATGTCATATTTTAGAATTTATGATGAATATGGTCAAATGTTTCCCATCCAATAAAATTTGGTTGAGTTTTAGGTTGTTTTTGAAAACTTATTTCATGGTTTTAACCATGTTTTTTTCATTTTACCCTTACCAAGGTGATAAATACTGATCGCGGATAGTATTCATAATGACGAGAAATAAAAGGCACCTATTTAGAAAATTTGAACCTACTGAGTCCAAATATGTTAACCATTTTACCAAATTTAATCTCTATAAATTTCATAAATTAATTTTATAATAATCCCACAAAATGCGACGAAAAACAGTTTTTTGATAATGCCTTTTTAAGTGTAAGGGTATTTTTAAACCAAGATCAAGTATAATGTTGATCCAAAAGGTATAAATTGAATTATTTTTAACAAAAATAAACTAATGAAATTTTAAAACCAATCAAAATAAAAATTAATCTTTGAAAATAATATAAATAAATGAAAATAAATTTTTCTTTAAAAATCAATATTTTCACTATTCACCCAAAAATTAACTTTTTCAGAAAATTCTAAAAAAATCACCCTAAAATAATTTTGATATAATTATTTAAAAAAAGATATTAATTTCCTAAAATAAAATTTATCTAAAAGGTAAAAATTAATTATAATTTCCACGGACAAAAGGAAATAAAAACTATTTTTTAAGAAAACATCATTTTGAAGTATTAAATGACTTTAATGAAAAATTGATTACTTATTTATTATTAATAAATACATTGTATAAAACCTTTATATATATTTTTTTATGTGGTTAACTCTATTCATACCTATAAATCCAATGGTTATGTGATAATTGTTACATTAAATAATAATATTTTTTAATAATATATCATGGTTAACATAAAGCTCAATGTTGTGTATTAGGAAAGCTATCGAGCATTATATTCTCAATTTTTTGGGTGTTACATGGTGCCCTTGATGGTTTGGTGTTGTGAGCTAATAAAAATTGAGATGGTGAAACAATTTTGGGTCCACTAAGATTGACTAATATGGATTTAGGAACCCAAACTTGTTTGGTATGAGATTTTAAAAGAGATAAAAGTTTAAAAGAAAGATGGATAGACGTAGGTATTATATATCTAGTGTTTCTAAGATCACACTCATAAATCAAAAGCCCAAATTTTTTAAAATAATTACAAAACTTATTTTTAAAAACACCTTTTATAGAAGTTTTATTTATCGAAGAGATTGTTTCATTTGAAGAACTAAAGCAATAATTATTCCATTTTACACATTGAGAACCAAGTCTCATGTCAAGATTGTTTTCACCTTGATTGAATTTTAAAAGATAGATTTTTAATTTCAAAACTAGATCATCTTTTTCTTTTAAAAGAATATCTTTTTCATTTAAAACATGATTTTTCCCATTAAAATCTTCTTTGTATTTTTCTATGAGATATTTTAATAAATAAAAAAATTTCATGAAACCCATTTTCAAGTTGATCACAATAATATTCTAGGTCTTCATATCTTAGGGGACTTGAAGAAGAAGAAGAGTAAGAATAAGAGTATTGAGGAGATGAATAAGTAGAATGACAAGGATAGTAAGATTTATCCTCTTAAACTACCTCAATATGATCCATGAATCATTTAGGAGTTGATTGGATTTATTCATGTGTTAAAATAGAATACTTTCTAATGCTCCAAGTTAATACTTTAAGATCTTTATTGCCTCACTTGTTTATTTTGTTGAAGGGGTAATCCAATTTGATATAACCATTCTTTTTGTAATTGGATCACGTCACAACAAGGACTTAAATTTGATTTTTTTATTTTTGACATGTTGAGATAATTTCTTATTATTTAAAATTTTGTTCAGTTTTTTTGACAACTTGTTGAAGTTTACCTTCATCATTGGAGTCACTTTCATAAGAATCATCATATTTTATTGCCTTAAAATTCATATTCTTCTTGGTTTACTTGGCTTCCATTTTTTCCTTTACTTCTTGGAATTTCATGGTGATTTTGTATGTAATGAGTGACCCAAGGATTTCGTTGACCACCATTTTCTTTATGTCCTTGGATTATTGTATTATCGCCACTTTGAGAGACCAGGAGCAAGGTAAAACCCGTAGGTTTTTCTTTATGATAATTTCTATAGACAAATCATCACTAAGATATTTTCTACCCTTATAAATGTTAGCAAACCATGTAAACATGTTAGTAATAGATTTATTTGGATGAATATATAAACTTTCAAAATATTTACAATACATATTCAATCTAGAGTATTTAACTTTTTTTGTTCCTTCATGTGTTACTTCTAAAAGCCTCCATATTTCATGATCCATTTTGAAAGAATATATATTGTTAAATTCATTTTGATCAAGCCCGCAATTGAGTGAATTCATGTCCTGTTAATTAATTTAAAAATAGAAATATCTTGAGGAGTTCATTTATCCTCTAGTTCTTTAATAGGAATATTTTCATGCATGAACATTTTTCAGACAAGATAACTGATAATGCTAAGAAAGGTAGACATGCAGTTTTTCCAATAAGATTAATATATGTCATCAAAGAAAGGATCATGAATATAAGAGTTATATACCATCATAAAATTATACTTTGAAATCAATAAATATTTTTTAAAATCAAAAAAAATTGAAGAACTAAGATTTTTGAAATAAATACAAAGATCTCATTTAATACCAAATATTAGTCTGAGTATATGGTAAGAGGAGGGGTAAATTTATTTTTAAAAATAAAGTGATAAAAGTAAAAAAAATCAAATTAAATTATTTAAATATGATTAAATAATAAAGTGATAAATTTGATATGTGTTAAAGATAATATCAAGTTTAATTAATAGTTTAATCATAGTGGTAAGAAGATGTATCAAATTTATTCACTTTATATATATATCAAGATTTGGATGATACAATACAGAAATATAAAGAGATAATAAACCCAAATGATATGGGGTTAGATAATAGCACATAAGTAGACCCTATGTTTCCACCCCTAAATTATAGAGATGTGTCTTATTAATACCTTCCCTTGGTTTTAATATAAATCTAAGAACTACATCCCTTGATTTTAATGGAAATCTAAGAACCAAGTCCATCACTTAATGGTTGTTATAACCTTGAGAAGATGTGATGAGAAGAGATGATTTTCTTGGTGTAAATCCTTCACAAAGTCAATCTTATATCTCTCTTTAATGATAAATACAATTTGAAAAAGGGAGGTAGAGATAGAGACTATGGTGAGAGACTTTGAGATGGAGAAAATAAGGTTGGATCTTTGAGGGGACGGCTTGGATAATTATAGTGATTCAATATCAATTCGATCAGAGAGTTGTTACACAATTCAATTAATTAGATACAAGCCTTCTTAATCCTATTTTTATAGCCTTCAAAAGGTTTAGGAATATTCTGGAATCCCTTAGGTGCATTAAAGATGAAGTGGACTGTCTTAATGTCCACTTTGACCACATTAAATGCTTCCTCAAAGAGTCAGTTTCGACGCAATCGGCTACACAGTAGCCTTTATAGGGTAGTCAATGATCTTCTTGGAAGAAAATGCTTCTGGAAAACTCCCATATTCATGTTGGTGCACCACCACCAGCTGGTTGGTTGACTCTTGTTGGTCAAGAGCATTTTGTCCATGCTAACGGCTATCTGGTGGCACTACACTAGCTAGCTAGTGCTACCTTCTATAATAATAACACCACCAAGTATTTCCAAATTCCTTAAAAGGTATTAAAAGTTTCTTCCAACATACTTTCATGACTTTAAAAAATCTATTAATACTTCAAAAAGATCTTCAAGTCAGCTTTAAATACTTTAAAGAGATATTCAAGATCCTCAAGATTCCATCATTTGATATTCAATATAAACACTGAAACTCACTTAAAAGAATAAATTAAATATATAAGTGAGTGTTTGTGATCATTAAAACACCATGAGAGAGAGATAGACAACATGCTTGTGTTCCCATCCCCCCAACCTTTATTGGTAAGTGTTCATGCCTTTTCTATGCTAAATAATAATCTTATTGTTTTAATGTTGTTTTAATATTGTTCTAAACCAATTTGACCACTATAAAGAGATCCCAACATTTTTTGATTTTTTATAATTATTTATGATAAGTTTTAAATGGTGAAAAGAAATATCTTATTTTCATTTAGGTCGGTTTAGTTATTTTACATTATGAAACAAAAATGTTGGGTTTTTTAATTTTTTTTTGAAATAAAAAACAAAAATAAGTCTAGGTTTAATTTTTTTTTAAAGTAAGCCAAAAATTCATTAAGACCCCTCACACATTTGGTCTTATTTGGTAGAGGCCAAATATATTAGGGGCTTAAACACCTTTATCCTTGGGTAAGAGCCAAGGGCATTGGAGCACCTGGCGCTTTTGGAATCAACTAAAAAAACTATTTTTTTTATTTTTGTTTTAATTTGTTTATATATATAAATATATAAATAAAACAAAATTTTTTATCAGAATTTAACTGCTATTAAATATTAATTATTACTAAAATTAAAGTAATATGAAATTATGATAAAATCTCTCACCATGGATCCTTTTTATAAGGGGGATATCCTGGAAATATTTATGGATTTCCAATGTGGGATTGAGCTTCCCCCTTTCCTATGTAGAATTAATAATATATTATTATTATTAATTAGTAATTAATTAATAATAAATATGAACTACTAATTAATTACTGATAAATAATAATAATAATTAACTATTAATATTTACTATTAAATATTAATAATTAACTAATTAATATTAATAAATATTAAGATCCTCTAGGAATAATACAACAAATAAGACTCATGGGGATAATGCCCCAAGGGAAGTCCATGGAAATGAGAATTTGTTGAGTCTTTCCCATCAGTCAAACATTAACTTCTTCTTTATGTTGGATTCTATTAACACCCTTAAATTTTACTTACTTTATCTTAAAAAACTTGAAAATGTTGGATGAGGAAACTAAAATAATTCTCCTTTGATGAATAAATATGAACTTGTATGTAATCAGTTTGCTGATATATAAGGAAAAACTCATGATTATGGTAATCAAGAGATGTATCTTCTCCCTACCACGTCTCCAGTAGAATGGGCACTCCTGCTTCTCCAAAGGGGATGACCCCAGACTTGAAGGTTCTACATTGTCCATATGAGCGGGGTGATAATTCATCTTCTAAATAGGTTAAGCAAACTAACCATCCTAAGAAGGATTTGCCATCTAATGAACCAGTGTAGGAGGAAGTTGTCTTAACTATAATAGAGGAGGTTTTAGAGGATGAAGAACTCATCTCATAATAGATCTCCCAATGGAGGAGAGGGAAACACCTGGCTAGATGGGGGGATCTCAAAGTCAGGCCAGCCAACATAAAAAGAGATGAATGATCCTTTAATTTGTTTTGAACAATGTGGAATAGTTTTCAATGTTGTTGTCCTGGTGTGTGTGTGTGTGTTACACTTGAACTTGTGCCTCCATCTTTCCCTTGGATGTTTACTTTTTTAATAAATTTTCGGAGCCATGGGTTTGGGTTTCAAAATCCATGGTTAAGTCGTCTTAATAATTATTATTAGTTAATAATTATTAATTAATTCGTAATTAAATAATATTTAATTATTTATTAATAAAATGTATTACTAATTAATTGATTAATTACTTATTGATAAATAAATATTAAAAATTATTACTAAAAATTTACTAATAAATATTTAAAATTATTATTTATTTACTAAATATTAATAATAACAATTAAAATATTAAATTACTAATTATTAATTGATTGTTATTAAATAATTATTAATTAATTAAATAATCGTTACTAATTTTTAATTATTAATTATTACTAATTAATTATTCATTGATTGATTTTTAATAATAAATTAAATAATTATTAATTATTAATTGACAGCTAAAATTTGTTTATTATTATTAATTAATTAAAATTCACTAATAATTATTAATATTAATTAATATTTATTTTTATTTAATTTATTAATAATTAATAGTTATTAATTATTTACTATTATTTATTTATTATCAGTAATTAATTTCAATTCATTAATAATTATTAATGATAAATAATATCTTATTTTTATTAAGTTTTTAATAATTAATAGTTATTGATTAATTATTAATTAAATAATAATTATTTTTAATAATTATAAACTAAATAACAATTAATTATTATTATTTAATTATTTAATTACAAATTATTAATTAATTACAATTCATTGGTAGTTAATAATAATAATTAGTAGTTATTTTTACTAAGTTTATTAATAATTAGTAGTTATTAATCAATTAGTAATTAAAAAATAAATTTTTTTAATAAATATAAACTAAATAATGGTTTTTAATATTTATTACTAATTGTTTAATACTTAGTAAGTAATTAGTAACTAAATAACTAATTAATACCCAAGGCGGTTCAGATCATGGATTTGGTTGCCCAAATCCATGACCCTATAAATTTTATTAAAAAGGGCAAACACACACACACAAATACATGGGATCCAGGCTCAAAAGGTGGCACAAGACATTGCCACCCAAGGACAGACAAGATCGCTTCAGATTTAGTTACCACATTTTCATAGCAAGAACATTCAATGTTTTTTATCTAGATAACCTCTACTCTGAGTTCCACCCCAATTCATTAGATATCATCCTCTCCTCCAGGTTGGAGGTTGCCCTGAGTTTTCTTTAGCACTCTCAGACTCTTCATTCAAATCTGGAACTCTAGAGCCCTCTGGTGTAATGGTGGCCATATCCTCTTGTTTTCCAACCTCAACATCACCAGGCACAATACGCACTTTAACATTATCCCTAATGAAGACATTCTCCAGATCATTATTCATAGAGACTTTGGCAGTCTCCACACCACCTTCCATAATTGATTGGGAGACCCGCTTATTTCGCACACTATATTTCTCCAAGCCTTTAAGGTAGAGAAAGTCAAACTCCATGTTATTAATAGATTCAAGCATAGAAAATTTTACCTTTCCCTTCCAGGGTGTCTCTAATAGCTTGGTTTTCAACTAATTCATCAAGACTAGATTTTTCATCCTCAGCTATCCTCTTAACCTCAGAGGATCTCATTAGAATATTTGGTGGTGGCTACTTTAATACCAAACTTCATTGGTCATAAAAAATAGATGCAGAAGTATTCTAAATAGGCATAATTGTCTTTCTGGACTAATCGCCTAACTCTTTCATGGCAGCATCATATAGATCTAGTTGGTTTATGGCCTGATCACCTACCACCCCCTAAATGAATGCAATGTCACTGGCCACATTCTTATTCTCCCTAGGGCATCCAGAAGCAACATTCTTCAAAAATGTGAAAGGAGATCCCTTGATGATCTACTATTTTTTATGTGCTTTAGCCTAGAATTCATGAGATCCATCCTTTCCCTTATTATTAAAAAAGTTTGGGAAATCATCCCCAGTTATGTCAGTGGTGTCGATCGCATATTTTATTTCATATGACACGTCATACTCCTTACATGCATGTTGTAAGGCCACCACCCAGGGTGCCAACATGTAACTCATCCTTGTCCAGAGTTCCCACAATGAAAACCTTATTAAATTGAAAATCATCGGCAACTTGAGATGGGGGTTTAGCATTGTCCATACCTCGCATGATCTTCATAGCATCTGAATCACAACTAGCAGTTTGCATAATATGAGTGATAGGAATTTTTTAGGACCATCTTTCGAGCTAGTTACAACAACCAAAGTAGCAAAATATTGAATCTGAAGAGCACAATTATTTGATTAAAGGCTAGTGTTAGGAATTCCACTCCTACTCATAGGCCTATGAAGCCTGCTACCCATCAAGTTCCCCTTCTTGGTTTACAGATGAGTAGAAACATCACAATCTCTAATCTGCTCCATTCCATCCTCCCCTCCGTGAAAATGAGAGGTACCGAAGAGATTATTCTTCCTAACCATTGGTTAAATATGGATTCCCACTGCAGACTTATTTCCATCTGAAATGGGTAGTTTCAATTTACAATTTTCAACTCGATGCCCATATTTTTTATAGTTAGAGCACCCCAAGCCTCGACGGTAATTTTCCCTAACATGCCCAATGCACAAGTAGTTGAAACAAAAACCCATCACATGTTCATGCTCAATTGCTAGTTCAAATTTAAACTCACCAGCAACCAAATAGAAAGTTTCAATAAATGTTGAGCTAAGATAAAATTCAACCAAAATTTTGGTGTAATACCCATATCTATCAAACTCGGTTTCTTTATCAAATTTGATTGGAGATCCTACTTCCAAGGATAAATCCCAATAAATATTTGGGTGCCTAAAGAACCGATTCATCCCTTTAACCCAAATCCATGACTTTTCGATGAATTTTTTTACCTAGAAGATGTCAAACTAGGGATCCCAATCCTGAAATATCATAACCCTTTGCTGGAGATTCACAAAGTCACAACTCCATACCCTTAATTTATGATCTTGTGAAGGAAATGTAATATGGAAATAACCCATATCTATTAACACAATATATTATCCATTGAAGCCCCAAACTTGCATTAGTTGTTTCCGTAATTCCTCAAGCTTCAAGGAATTATTCCACGATATTAGAGTAAGTAATGAAAAAATGGAATGTTTACATTCCTCAATTATTTTGTCAACAGACTTAGGGATTTCTTTAATGAAGGAAAGGGATCCATTCCTCAAGATTCGATTGTGCTTGAGTTTAGGTTCACTCTAAGGATTGGGAAAGAATCTATCAAATACAACAGCCCGTGATGCATGAGTGGTCTTTTGGTTATCATTATTCCCCAAATCCATAGGTTTTGAAAAGTTAAAATCAGGGTTCACCCTCTTTGAATTGCATTGTACTTTTTAAGAGGAAAAATTCACATTACCCAAGCCAGATCCAATATCCACTTTCTTTGTAGGGCCAATGATGACCTTTGTTGGATCAAAATATGCATCTGAAATTGAATCCATCAATGAGATTTACCCTAGTCACCATGAGCATAGAGAGAAAAGCTCACAAGCTCATCTATTTCCTATCTTTAAATCTCCAAAATATCTAATAATTAATAATTAATAATTGTATACTTATTATTATTATTATTAATTGGCAGTAATAAATATTTATCAAAAATTAATATTTTTACTACTAAATAATATTATTTAATTACTAATTAATTATTAATTATTAATTATTAATATCTAATAGTAATTATTAATATCTAATAATAATTATTAATATTTAATTATTATTTATTTATTATAAATATTATTTAATTACCAATGAATTAAAATCGATTAATTAATAATAATTAATTAATTCTTAATTAGTAATTAATTAATTATTTAATAATATTATTAATTAATATTAATATTTATTAGAAAATAATATTTTTAATTGGTAATTAATATTATTTAATTAAAAATTAATTAGTAATTAATTATTAATTAATATTTTTTCGGTAGGTGTACGTGCCTTTTCTACACTCAATAATAATTTTATTTTTTTAATATTGTTTTAATATTATTATAAACTAATTTTACCACTATAAGGGGATTGTGACATGTTTGGATTATTTAGAATTATTTATCATAAGTTTCAAAAGGTAAAAAATAAAAAAATCATATTTTCATTCAGGACAGTTTAACTATTTTACATCATAAAACAAAAATGTTAGGTTTTTTATAGGTTTAAAAACAAAATTGAAAATAATTCTATGTTTTTTTTAAAAGTAACCAACACATGCGTTGAGACCCCTCACACCTTTGGTCTCCTTTGGTATAGGCCAAAAAATTTAGGGGCTTCAACACCTCTAGCCTTGGGAAAGAGCCAAGGGCGTTGGAACCCCAACACCTTTGGACTCAACTAAAAAAACTATTTTTTTAGTTTTAAAATTTTTATTTTTATTTTGCTTTGTTTATATATATATATATATATATAACAAATTATTTTATCATAATTTAACTAATATTAAATATCCAGTTTTACTGCAATTAAAGTAATATGAAATTATGATAAAAACTCTCATCATAGCTCCCTTTTATATGGGGGTTGCCCTGAAAATCCTTATATAATTCCAATTTGGGATTCAACTTCCCAGTTTCCTGTGTAGAATTAATAATATATTATTATTAATTAGTAATTAATTAATAATAGATATTAATTACTAATAAATAATAATAATTAAATATTATTATTTATTATTAAATATTAATAATTGACTAATTAATATTAATAATATTAACAAAAAATATTAATGAATAACTAATTAATTATTAATAGATAATATTTATTGATTAATTAGTGATTAAATAAAATTAAATTAATTATTTATAACATTTATTATCAATTAACTAATTAATTAATTAATATTAAAAATTATTATTAAAAATGTAATAATAAATATTTAAAATAATTTTTTTTTATTTTTTTTAAACAAATAGGGGGAAATGCCTCCTTTTTTATTAAGGAAATAGAGCCCTCTTTTTTATCTTGGTAGAGAGGAACCCGTTACATGGCTCTTGGGCCCAGGGGAACAAGACCTAATGAACTTACCCTAAGGCCCATGACCCATAGGTCCAAATACATAGTCACAAGGACCCATGACTCGTAGGTCTAAACACCAGCTCGTCAGCCACATAATTAGTAATTAATTACTAATTAATTACTAATAAATAATAATAATAACTAAATAATAATTAACTATTATTATTCACTATTAAATATTAATAATTGGATAATTAATATTAATAATATTAACATAAATATTAATAAATAACTAATTAATTATTAATAGTTAATATTTATTAATTAATTAGAAATTAAATAATATTTAATTACTTATTAATAATATTTATTACCAATTAACTAATTAATTTATATTAATAATTTTATTAATCAGATACTAATAAATATTTAAAATTATTATTAGTAGTATTTAAATAGTTAGGGGCTAACATATCCTTTTTTATTTAGGAAAAAGCCCTTTTTTATAAGATTAAAGGGGAACTCATTACATGGACCGTAGACCCAAGAGCACCAAGGCCTAATGAATTAACCCTAAGGCTCATGCCCTGTAGGTTCAAATACATGGTTTCAAGGACCCATGGTCGTAGGCCTAAACACATACCTATCAGCCATATGCATGCCTTAATCAACACATCATCCTGTGTCCGGCACCTATCGTCGGTCCATCTACCTACCATTATGACTTTTTTTCCCTGAACAGCCATCATTATTCCAGCTATCCGCCTTCCATTATAACCATGCTTTATCAGACAATGCCATCAGCTTTCGGCCCTCCTATGCTCGCTCGAGCCCCATCGTCTCCTCACGGCCCACCAACACTCATCGTCGCATAACCTCCAACCACTGTCCACCATCCCTCCTACGCTCTCTCGAGCCCGTCACCTTCCACATGGTCCACCAACCTTTATTGTCACGTCACTTCCAGTTTCCCACCACCGTCCATCATGTCCTTGTCACAACACTGGAAGCCACCTATTCTCAATCTCCATGGGAATCAATTACAACTGAGAGTGGAACCTCAGTTTCCTGATGTAAGGGGGTTGTGACTGAGTACCACTCAGTCGCAACTCAAGTTGCATAAATATTTAAAATTATTATTTAGTTACTAAATGTTAATAATAAAATTTAAATTATTAAATTACAAATCATTAATTAATTACTAATTGTTAATTAATTGTTTTTAATTACAATGTCACACCCCGTCCCAATGGATCCTATACCAAGACTACCCCAAGCTCGCCTCTAATAGTCTAGGGGCTGGCGACCAGCATAGAGTAGCTATATAACACACATGGGAGGCCTTATCCTAATGTAATTGTACAAACCCACACATCTCTAAGACCATAAAATGCTGAAATATAAAACAGATGATAACCTTGCATGCATACATCTTAAATCTCACCATCAGGGTACGACAACAAGTACTGGAAAGAAAAATGGCCAAATATAAGCTCACCATAAAGAAACTAAAATCAATTCTAACCTATAAAGTGGTTGAGGACTACTATCGAGGTGACCGCAGGATCACACCTCAGTCTGTCTAAGTCACTAAGCTCTGCCTGGTCCTAGTCTCTCTAGGACTTTATCAAAAGTTTGATCATCTACATAAGACACAACCTGTGCAGGGAAAAACTATACAGGGGTGAGTATAACAATACCCATTGGGACACCCCCAAAATCACTAAGCATATAACATCGATAATAACAATCATCTCATCACAGGTATATGTCAACAACACATATAACAAGAATGTATAGATATAATCAATGTAGACACGCAGTCTCAAGGTAAAATCACAACTATAATGTCATTCTAGGATTCTTGATCAAAGATTCCACATAACACTCATTTGGGAGAACACACTCCAAGGGTCAGATAACACTAATGGAATCCATCTAATATTTCATGCTCGTTGAGTCTCACCATAATAAGTACACACTGGAAGTCTGAATAGAATGATAAACAGAAGGGGATCACACCCAAGGCTATAGGGTATACCAACAACCTAATCTGAATTAACTCGCTAAGTAGGGGATAAATGCTTGCATAGTTTTAGTCATGAAGATTCCAATAACCCCACCTAGGGAAAAGATGATGATAGTGGATCTCACTTTGCACCTCAAAGATGGAGCCCAACAACTCTATCTGAGACTGAAGTCCCTTCAAAGGGATCACCATCCTATGTATAAGATGTTATTCTATACTAAAACCTCAGGGAATGGATCAAGGTAATGCACCCTAATGAAAATTGTCTAAGCTTAAGGGGATGAGGGCTCCAAGCCTTCTTTAAGGAAGCACATGGTGTGTACTAGTAGCACATGGCATATTCCTTTAGCACCGGGTCCTACCTGTGTATCACGGTCCATACCTGTGTTTGTGTTTGTGCCTAAGTACACGGCATGTCTGAGCCCGTGTACACCTGGTTGTTTCCATGTCCTTCTAGGTGTGTCCATGTCTATGTACCTCCCTGGGTACACACCCAAGAGCCTAGAAAGGTTCACACACCATGTGACAACTTTCACATGCCTTGTGATAGTTTTCTTCTTCGTGGAACTCTATCTCTACACAGGGAGGTCCCACACAACATCTAATCCCAGATGACACATCATAAAACCCATAATTTTTCAGAATTCTTGATTCTTCCACTGCTTTCACCAGTGCCATTATCTCTAGTTTCACCACCAATCTCACCCAGAGATCACAGATCTAGTTCGAATGAGCCTTTTCGTCACCTACTCATCGGAGATCATGACTCAATCTGCTCAAAAACCATTTGTTGAGTCTCCCCATCATCACACACCAAATATAAAAATAATGGGTATCCCTAAATATTTATTCGACCAATCATCCATCGTCACCATAGTCACAGCTCGATCTCATCATCAATATGAAGCCAGATCTGTGATAATAACCTATTTCACCAAGAAATGGGTTTGCAATGATAGTTTATCCGGTATTTTTTTAACAACGGGCCAAAGGAATTGCCCATGATGAATGAAGAATAGGGAAGGAAAATAAAAACATGCAAATGTAAGGAACAGACCTCAACCAATGCTCATGTTGGCCCTGATTTGTTGTTGTTAGAACAAAGAATAAAGAGATATCACATAATCAACAAAAAAATTTCCAAACTCAGATAATATCTATCTCATACCCACAATATGAATGATCCGTGAATCAATTCATTAGTTGATTGATTTTAATTCATTATAGGAATAATTAAATGGGGAAAAATCTACATAAAATAAACATCCTACCTCGAGATGGATTGATCGATGATAAATAATGAATCTGCATCTTTGTCATTGGTGTGATCCTTGAGTTTCGTAGCTCACCAATCAATGATACACGATCCATTCATTGCTCACCAATGAAAGATCCTCCAACACCCTCTCACAAATCTCTATGGTTATATAGCTAATCATGGGATTTGTTCTTAAAAACATATTTATTGAGAAATAGATTAGGTCATTGCGTCACTTAATAAAATAAATAATTTATTTTATTAATTCGCTCGCGATGGTACTCAACCCGAACATCTAATGCGTTCTAAGGTTAAGTTGTTCATAGGGTAAAACCCATGATCTAAACTTAATTATGGAATCAGATTTATTATATGATCCTCTATTTAAGAGTTATTCCACTTTTTCAGGAAAACCGTGCATGCTTGATATTTAATATATTTAATATATGTCAAAAAATAAATGTGGGAACACCAAGTCTCAAAATCTCATTCCATATAAATTCCAATCCCTGAAATTAATCCATGTAATATTTCAAAGCAATATATGAAAAAAACTAAGTTGTTACATTCTCCCCACTTTGGGTCTTTATGTCCCAGAAAGACAAAACAAAAGGCTACACAAAGAGATGTGGGTACTGAGCACGCATCTAGGTATCCCACTCCCATGTTCTCTCTTGAATATTCCCATGCTACCACCAGACATGCACTAGGGGAATCAATCTCCCAAGAAGGATCCACTCCTACAAATCCTCGATATCTACTGGGTACTCAGCAAAGGTTTCTCCATCCTCGATGTCTAACTTTCCCCGATCGATAACACCCAATAGGTCATGAACGTACCTCTTCATCTATGACATGTGGAAGAAATAGTGTACCCAATATTACTAAGATGGTAGAGCTAAGTGGTACATCTCCTCACCAAATCTATGCATTATTTGGAAATAGACAATGAATCTTGTAGATAGCTTGTCGCCCCAACCAAATGTCCACAATACATGTCGAGGTGAGACTCTTAGGAACACATGGTCTCCCTCCTTGAACTCCAAAGGCATTTATTGTTAGTTTGAACATGACTTATAATGGATTTGTGTAGTCCTCATCCTCTCCTAGATGATTTTCACCTTCTCTGTAGTGGCTCACACCATAAGTGTTGACTCTCCTAGGCCGGTCCAACATAGTGGAGATATGAAGGGTCTCTCATGCAATGCCTCGAATGGTGTCATACCTATAGTGGAATGGTAGTTGTTTTTGTATGAAATATCCATCAATAGTAGGTGATCCTCCCAACTACGTCCAAAATCTAACATGAAATCTCACAACATGTCCTCCAAGACCTGAATGGTTCACTTAGTCTGGACATCATTATGGGGTAGAAATGTTGTACTCAGATGCAACTAGGTCCCAAAAGCCTCCTACAATACCTTACATAACTGAGATGTGAAGAAAGCATCCTGGTCAGAAATGATCATCTAGGGAACTCCATGGAGTCGGATTATCTCATGCATGTAGAGGCATCCCAAGCTCTCTACTGAACTCTACTCTTGAATATATAAGAAGTCGGCTAACTTAGTGAGTCGATCTACGATCACCTAGATGGCTTTGTTTCCCCTAGACATATGTGGTAACCCCATCACAAAGTCCATAGATATCCCATCCCACTTCCACTCTAGCGCCTCAAGGAGCTGAGCTCAACCCGCTGGAACCTGGATCTCATCCTTAACTTGCTAACAAGTAAGGCATCGAGAGACAAACTTTGTAACTCCATTTTTCATCCTTGGCCTGAAAGTTAAACTCAAAACACTTAACACTATTACCCTAAAGCAATATCATAGACTCTGGTCCCAAGGTAGAACTGACTGCCTCTGATACCACTCTGTCATGACCCATCCTAATGAGACCCATGCCGCGACTACCCCAATCCCACCTCCAATAGGCTGGGGGATGGAAACCAGCACTGGGTAGGTATATCACACACATTGGAGTCCATGGAAAAATGTACTTGTGCACACATACACATCTCCATTCCCATAAAATGATGAAATGTAAAATAGTTGATAACCATGGATGAGTACATATAAAATCCCACCATAAAAGTGTGATAACAAGTACAGGAAAGAAAAGGGGCCAAATACAAGACCACCACACAGAAACTGAAAACTAGTCCAACTTGTATAGTGGGAGAGGAATGTTGTCAAGGTGACTGTAAGAACACACCTCAGTCTGTCTGACTCACTAATATTTGTCTAGTGCTGGTCCCAATAGGACTCTGTCAAAAGCTTGATCATCTGGATAAGACCTGACATGTGTGGGAAAAGCCCATGTAGGGGTAAATATAACAATACACAGTAGGACACCCTAAAATCACTAAGCATATAACATCAAGAATAATAATAAACTCATCATAGGTATATGTCAACATCACATATAATAAAAAATTTCATATATACTCAATTTAGACACATAGTCTCAAGGTAAAATCATGATCGTAATGTCAGTCTAGGATTCTTGCTCAATGGTTCCACATATCACTCGTCTAGGATAAAACACTCCATGATCCAGATAGCACTGATGGTGTCCATATGAGATTTCATGCTCATCAAGTCTCACCATAATAAATACACATTGAAAGTCTAAAGATAATTATACGCATAATGGGATCACACCCAAGGACATGGGGTATACCAATAACCCAGTTTGTATTAACCTACCAAGTAGGGGATCGATGTCCGCATAATTTTAGTCATGATGATTCCAAGAACCCCACCTAGGTCAAAGATGGTGTTAGAGGATCTCACTCCTGACCTCATGGATTGATTCCAATAACACTATCCAAGACTGAAGTCCCTCTGAAGGGATCACCATCCTATGTATAGGATGTGATTCCATACTAAACCTTTAGGGAATTGATCAAGGGAATACACCATAATTAAAATCATCCAAGCTAATGAATAAGAGGGATCCAAGCCTTCTTTGAGGAAGCACACGGAGTATACTAGTAGTACACGATGTGTCCTTTTGGCACCAGATCCTACCCGTGTATCATAGACTGTGTCCATGTCTCTGTCTGTGCATGAGTACACGGCATGCCTAAGCCCATGTACTCTTGGTCGTGTCCATGTCCGGTTGGTCATGTCCATGTCAGGATATCCATTTATGTGCCTATGTACCTCCCAAGGTACACACCCAAGCACCCAAAAGGGGTAACATGTCATGTGATAGTTGTCACATTTCATGTGATATTTATCTTCTTCACAAAACCCTAGCACTGCATAGGGGGTCCCACATGGTGTGTGATTCCAGATTACACACTATGTAAACCGGAAATCCCAGATTTATAGATTCTTCCCTCGTGTTCACCTACATCGCCACAACCTGTTCCACCACTGACCTAACTCTAAGATCACAGATCTAGTTCAACTGAGCCTCGTTATTGCCTTCTCGTTGAAGATCATGACTCGATATGCTTGAAAACTATTCATCAAGATACCCCATCATTGTACACCAAATATATTAATAATTGGTATCCCTAAATCTATCCTTAATAAAACATAAATCATTTCCATCATTACATCTTAATCCCATCATTGATCTAAACCCAGTTCTGTGATAACAATTCATTGCACCAAGTTTAAATGGGTGTGAAATAATTTTTTATCTGGTATTTTTTGAACCATGGGCCAAAGGAATTGTTCACAATGACCAAAGAATGGGGAAGGAAAATCACAACACACAAACATGAGGAACAGACCTCAGCCAATATTTGTGTTAGTCTTGATTTGTTTCCATTAGAATGATGAACTAATAGATATAACATAATCAACAAACAAATCCCCAAACATGGATAATATTTATCATATACATGTAATACGCATGATCCAGATATAAATTCATTAGTTGATTGATTCGTGTTCATTATAGGAGTAATTAAATGGGGAAAATCCACATAAAACAAAAATCATACCTCAAGATGCATTGATCAATGATGAATAATGAATCAACATCACTTTCATCGATGTGATCCTCGAGTTTTGTAGCTCACCGACAGATGATCAATGATCCAGTCATTGCTCTCCAATGGAAGCTCCTCTAACGCTCTCTCAAAAATATCAAGGGTTATGCAGCTCACCCTAGGATTTGTTCTTAATAGCCTATTTATAGAGAAATAAATTAAGTCATTGTGCCACTTAATAAAATAAATATTTTATTTTATTTTATTTTATTAATTTTCCCGTGACATCACTCAACCTGAACGTCCGACGCGTTCCAAGGTTAAGTCATGCCTAGGGTAAAACCCACACTCTAAACTCAAAAAATGCCTCAAATTTCTTACCTGGGCCTTTATTTAATAGTTATTCCACTTTTTATGGAAAACCGCACATGTGTGATATTTAATATATTTAACATATTTTAAAAATTAATTCCGAGCACACCGGGCCTCAGAATCTCATGTCGTCTCAGTGCCTAGCTCTGAAATTAATCCATGCAATATTCCAAATCAATATATATAAAAATCTATGTCATTTCGTATAAATTAAATAAATTATAATTATTAAAAACTATTATTATTTAACTACTTCAATTTATTGATTATTATTAATTAGTTACAATTCACTAATAATTATTATTAATAATTAATAATTGTTTTTATTTATTTTATTAATAATTAATAGTTATCAATTAATTACTATTATTTATTTACTATTAGCAATTAATTACAGTTTATTAATAATTATTAATAATAAATATTATTTATTTTTATTAAATTTATTAATAATTAATAGTTATTAATTGATTATCAATTAAATAATAATTATTTCTACTAATTAGAAACTAAATAATTTTTTTAAAGATGAGGACTTTTCCAATGCCAAGTCTCCTTTATTGAAAAATAAAAGATTACAAAAGTGTAAAATGGGACATTTTACAACGGTCTATTTTGGAGAGATGTAACAGGTCAGAGGGAAGGATATCCATCTATATGAGGCCATTGTTACCTACACCCATATTTTTTAGGCCATTAGCTACCATGTTTGATTCTCAATAAGAATTATTAAGGATAAAGTCAATGGAATCTAAGAACTCAAGGAAATCCATCCACTAAACCATCAATCTCCATGAGAGGTGTGTGCTATTTTTATTGATTGCATACACTATATTTGTGGAGTCACTCTCCAACCATAGCTTAGACTAACCTCTTTGTCTAGAAATGTTCACCACATTGATGAATCCAAGCATCTTGGATTCAAGTGAAAATGTAGTACCACAAGTACTATAAAAGAAACCAAGGATGCACTCGGTGTGATTTTTGAAAACAGTGTTGCACCCTGAGATACCAGGATTACCTTTAGAAGTACCATCCATATTTGCTTTCACCCAACCTGGGAATGGAACTACTACAAAATAGGACTTTAACGGTGCTAGAATTGGCCTTTATCAATGCTAAAAAGGCACTGACTACTGGAGCATGGTTAAAATACCTAGGCTTTTATCAGCACTAGAAAATCACTGATAAATGGGTCCATTATTAGTTCTTAAAATACGTTTATAAAGGACCCTTTATCAGTGATTTTAGAAGAATTGATAAATGACTCCATTTATTAGCACTTTTATTTAGATATGATAAAGGGACCCTTTATTAATGCTACTAAATGCACTCATAAAGGCATCCTTTATCAGTGTTTGTTGAAGCACTGATAAAGGATACATTTATCGATGCATTTAGTAGCATTGATAAAGGGGTACACTGTAAGGTACTGTTACAACATACTATAGTGTTTTGTTATAGCATAATTTAGTGTACTATTACAGCACACTACAGCACCAGAAATAGGGAATACTGCAGTTTCTTGTAACAACACACTATAAAACCAGAAATTAGAAAAATTGGATAAAAATACAGAATTTAAATGAAATAAAATTTACAACACAAATACAAGAAAAAAAATATTATAGAGAAAAAGAACACACTTGTATAAAAGAGAAAACCACCCCTGATCAAGTAAAATAACGTGCCAATATAAGAAAAAAAAATCTAATGTTAGTAATAATATAAATAAACAAATTCAATAGAAAGTATTAATTTTAAACTAAACTTTGAGTCATGCCAAGAACATTGTGTATCAGATTGAGTTGCAGTTGATTCTTGTACATCACACCATTTATTGTTCTTCTTCAAGAATTATCACTGTGAAAATTAACTAAATAAGTATAAGATAAATATAATATGGAAATTAATTATATATTAGCAGATAGAATGATGAGAAAAGAATTTAGGCTCATTTTCTCTGTTTTGGTGATGTGATGTTTGTTTTAAACTAAAATGACACTTATATATTGAAAATAAACACTTTGAGTCATACTAGTCACACCATGCATTGGATTGGAATGTGACTAATTAATTCACATCCCAAATGACTTATTTATAATTTTCCTAAAGTATCCAAACAATCTAAATTCATTTCTTTGGTTTTCAGTATGTTGCTTGTGTTTTTTACTAAAATGTCATTTTAAACTATAAACATGTACTTTGAGTCATACCGGCCACTTCATGTGTGGGTTTGTCATAAAGACAAATTCCTACACATAAGAAATGAATTATGAATAATTGATATAAATTATTAAGAAAATCCTAGTGTGTTTTCTCAATTTTTAATGAGTGACACTTTTTTAACTAAAATGACGATTTTAAACTAATAACAGACACTTTGAGTCATATCAGGTAAAGAGTGTATTAGATTGAGGTTTATCTGATTCCTACACATAAAAAATGACTTATGGATCATTTTCTTAAATTATCAAAATAATCCTAATGTGTTTTCTCATTTTTGAGTATGTCTGTTGTCTTTTTTACTAAAATTAATGCCAACTTTAAATAAAAGGATGCACTTGGAGTCATACCAGTCACACTGTGTGTTAGATGGAGGTTAAGATGATTTATAAATGTCCCAAATGACTTATGTATTGTTTTTATAAATTATAAAATTAATATGAATGCATTTTCTTGATTTTAAGTATGCCACTTATGTTTTTTACTAAAATGTCATTTTAAACTGGAAACACAAACTTTGAGTCATACCAGTCACATCATGTGTGGGATTTATGTGAGACTAATTCCTACACATCAAAAATTAATTATGAATCGTTATCCTAAATTATCAAGACAATCTAATTTCATTTTCTTGGCTTTTAGTGGGTGTTACTTTTTGAACTAAAATGTCAATTTTAAATTGATAACAGAAACTTTGAGTCATACTAGGAACATCATGTATCATATTAAGACACAGATGATTACTAAAAGTCAAAAATGACTTATGAATAATTTTCATAAAGTATAAAAATAATATGAATGTGTTTTCTCAATTTTGAGTATGTCGGTTTTCTTTTTTACTAAAATTGATGTCAATTTTAAATAAAAAGATGCACTTGGAGTCATACCAGTCACACTGTGTGTAGGATTGAGGTGAGGAAGATTTATATATGTCCCAAATAACTTATAGATAATTTTAATAAATTATAAAAACAATCTGAATGTGTTTTATTAGTTTTGAGTGCGCCACTTTTATTTTTGACTAAAATGTCATTTTAAACTGGAAACACACGCTTTGAGTTATACCAGTCACATTATGTGTGGGTTTGATGTGAGACTGATTCATATACATCACAAATGAATTATGAATAATTTTTATAAATTATCAAGACAATGTGAGTGTATTTTCTTCGTTTTCAGTGAGTGACACTTTTTGAACTAAAATGTTAATTTTAAACTAATAACAGATACTTTGAGTCATACCGAGAACATCGTGTATCATATTGAGGTTTAGATGATTCCTCCATTCCAAAAATGACTTATGGATAATTTTACTAAAGTATCAAAAGAATTTTAATGCATTTTCTTGGTTTTGATTATGTCATTTTTCTTTTTTAGTAAAATTAATGTCGATTTTAAATAAAAAGATGCACTTTGAGTCATACTGGTCACACCATGTGTCAAATTGAGGTGTGGATGATTCCTACATATCCTAAATTACTTGTGAATCTTTTTCATAAAGTTTCAAAATAATAATAATTTGTTTTCTTATTTTTGATTATGTCACTTGTGTTTTTTATTGAAGTGTCATTTTAAACTAGAAACTCACACTTTGAGTCATACCAGTCATATCATGTGTCGGTTTTACATGAGACTAATTCCTATACATCAAAAATTACTTATGAATTGTTTTTATAAATTATCAATAAAATCTAATCATGTTTGATCAATTTCCAGTGAGTGATGTTTTGTGAACTTAAATGTCAACTGATAAGGGACACTTTGAGTCATACCGAGAACATCATGTATTAGATTTAGGTTTGGTTGATTTATAAACATAAAAAATGACTTATGGATCATGTTTATAAAGTATCAAAATAATACAAATGAATTTTATTATTTTTGAGTATGTCAGTTGTCTGTTTTAGTAAAATTAATGTCAATTTTAAATAAAAAGATTCACTTAGAGTCATACATGTCACATCGTGAATCGGATTGAGGTGCGTCTAATTCATACACATACCAAATGACTTATGGATCATTTTACTAACATATCAAAACAATCCGAGTATGTTTTATTAGTTTTTATTACATCACTTGTGTTTTTTACTAAAATGTCATTTTAAACTGAAAACACACACTTTGAGTCATAGTGGTCACATCATGTGATGGTTTGACCTAAGACTGATTCCAACACATCAAAAATGACTTATGAATTATTTTACTAAATTATAAAGACAATCCAAATGCATTTTCTTGATTTTCAGTGAGTGGTGTTTTGTGAACTTGAATGTCAATTTTAAACTAATAACTGACACTTTGAGTCATACCGAGTACATCGTGTATCAAATTGAGGTATGATTGATTCATACACATAAAAAAATGATGGGTTTTTTACCTAAATTATTCAAACAATCTTAATATCATTTCTTGGTTTTGACTATGTGATGTTTGTTTTGAACTAAAATGTAAATTATAAACTAAAAACATACATTTTGAGTCATACAAGTCACATCGTGCATTAGATTGAGTTATGAATGATTGAGTATGTGATGTGTGTTTTTATTTCAATCATATGCACCAAGCTATAAAAGATAGAAATTTACCATTTGGATGAAATAAGAAACCTAATGCTACTTGAAATACCTCATCCAAAAGCACAATGTTCTCTCTTTTCTATCTTATTGCAGACAATTGAAGAGAAAATATGAATTCCCAAAAGATATGTGCAAAAAAAATTATTAGATAAAAATGATAATGAAATTAAATTAAAAATAATAGATAAAATGGTGAAAATTTTAACTAAATAATCAATATGAATTCACCTTGTCATGATGTTGTATACATTTTTTACCCATTTCCTTGTTGTTATCTCATTTTCATCATCAAAGTCCAATATATCACGAGCATGAGCATCTTCAAAGAAACCACCCCAACTTGATAAAAAGAAGCCACCTTTGTAATAAACCAATTATTATATTAGTAATACTATAAATAAATAAATTAAACATAAATATTAAATAATATATTAATAAATTTCAATTTTAAACTGAAACCACACAATTTGAGTCATACTGGGTACACTGTGTATTGCATTGAGGTATGGTTGATTCCACCGTGTCTTTTTATCCTACAATGAATTCAAAACTCTAGTTCATCTAACAATATTGTAGTTTGATAACCCATAATGTTGAATAAACCAGAGAATAAAAAGAAAATTGCATCATCATGAGTGAATCATCCTTGTTGAGTGCATGATCATAGTACAAGAGTGAGTTGTCCTTGTTGAAAAATTTATTTATTCCTAGAAAAAATTAACTATAGTGTAAAATTATCAGTATTCATTTATTAAACTAAAATAAATATTTACATATGAGTTTTTATGGAACATAATAAAATCTATCTTTCCCTTTCACCATCATAGAGAGTACAAACTCCATGATAAACCATTTACCATATTTGATGGAAAAAACTTCAGTGTGGCCCATTATGTATTTTCAGAAGACACTAAACTTAATTATAAATTGGTTTCCCCTTTTTGAAAATATTAAACATTATTATATCCCTTTATAGAATCCAAATGATATAAAAATCTAGTGTATCCGTTAAGTCTTCTTGGATTGGGATATAGATTAGTATATCCTTTTGAATATTCTGGGTGATGATAAACTCTAACATAATTTCAAAATTATTTTTTCATAAAAATGGGAATAACCCTATTCTCATGTCTTTTTATTGAGAATGATGGAGAGTTTTTTATTAATGAGCTTGTGAACATGGATCATTTTACATAATGAATGTGCACATGCATAATGAATGTTATTTGTATGGATTTCCCAATAATTTTTTATATTATATCATGCATCTAATTGATGATCAAATAACCCAAATAATCCCACAACCCACCAAAGTGAAACCATTGTATTGTTCTTTTCTGAAAATTCATGATTCAGTTAATGAAATTTCGTATTTCTTTATTTTTTTTATAGGTTTTGTATTAAGCTATTAGATTCTTTTTCAAAGGGGTATTCATTTGGATTTTTTATAATTCATGATTTCATTTGAAGTGGGTTTTTCATTTTTGTGGATTTCTTCATAAAGCAGTTTCTTTTCATTTTATGTCATGTTTACTTTGACACTATCCCTCCTAAATGACCATAATCTCTCAATGCTTATTGTCCTCTAGTAATTCTCTCATACACACGATGGATTCGGTATTTGATTACACACATATTTATTCAAACATTTGAGTTGTATTATATACTTGTTTGATGATTGGATTGGTGTTTTATGACTCTCAGGTGACTATTGGATCTAATACTAAGACCCTTTCTTTGTAGTGTGGATAATTTGTGGGCAAGAAACTGCATTGGTTTTTTGTTGTTGGTCAGTTTTTTCTTAGTGAGGGGTTTATTTCACACTTTAGTAATATTTTATAGTACTTGGAATGTTCTAATAGAAATTGTATCCTATGATAATCAGTTTGAAAAAAATAATTGGTGTTTTTTTTGTTTCTAAAAAAATACCTCCACTTAAATTCCTATATAAAATCACTTAAATAAGTGGTCAAAAACGTTTTTCCAATAATCCACTTGAATCGCTTACATAATGGATCTTATCTTAATTGATAAGTTTTGTGCATGCTTTTCAATAATTATTATCAAACACAACCTCTGTGTGATCCCCATTATACTCCATTGACCAACAATTTTATTATTTCCAAGCCATTGCTTCGTCTCCTCCTCCACCTCGATCTCTGCCTCTGCCTCCTCCACCTCAGTTCCAACTCTGACTTCGCCTCTACCTCCACCTCTACCTCTGTTATTTCCCAACAATTTTATTGTTTGTAGGTCATCACTTTTAAACCTATTGATTTCCTCTATAATAATTATCCTTGAGAAACTGATCAAAAATAATATATAAGCATTATGAAACTAATGCTTCACACCTGAAATATATTTATAAGGTTATAGATCATACTAGATCACAAACATAGCAGGTAATCAACTAAATTTTTTATCGGAAAGTAGTATGACAACATGTATGCTACCCACTCATCTCTAAACAAATTTACTTCTTCTTTTGAGTTTGAAGGTTGTCATAAATCTTGATAGTATTGAGAAAATATAAATAGATAAATGATTAAGAAATATATTTAATGAAATTGTAATTACCTTCGAAAATTACCTTTTTGGGGATATTGGTATTTTCATTGTTTATGGTCTCTCTCATAAATTTGTAAACATAATAACCAAAATAATTTCCATTATCTGGCTTTGGAAAGTGTAAAAACATTGACCAAAATAAGTAAATTGTTTTGAAATATGTTTTTATAGTTAAATATTTCTATATATACCTTAATTTTTTCCATTTGTAGTAATCCACGAGTTTATATGTTCAAACACCAACTTCATTCCATGATTTATCCTATATTTAGTGACTACCAAATCATAATAAAACTCTTGTTAAAACATAGAATGAAACATATAATTTTAATTTTATCTATAAAATGTTGATTGCAATGTATTAAAAATTCACAATACACATCATGTGTGGTCATTTTGTTGGATATCCCTGCATTGGAACCAAAAAATAAATATTTGGGGTATCCAGATTGACTGCGATTAGAATTCAGTGCTGCCTAAAAAAACAAAAAAACAAATAAGTAATAAAAAAACTAAAAATATATTTTATTTAATTAGATTGTAGATTTTTACTTCTGTATTATAGTAATCAAAAAGGGTTTTTTGTCTGATATTTTTTTGCTAAAACTCTTCAAAAAACACATCTCTTTTCTTCTCAATTTCTTTCTTATCCAAAGTAAGTTTTTATGTAGAAATGATACAAGGATTAATGAATCCAAATCATGCTTCACACGGTTTTCCCTTTATATAGTATTAGTATAAATTCCTATAGAAAATATGAATAGTTATTAACTTTAATAAACATATTAGCTCACTATTTGGATAGACATGTTATGAAAATGTACCTTATGTATGTATTCACAACTGAGGTCTCAACCATTCATTCTTGAGAATCTCATTTATACTCTCGAGAACAATTACGTTTATCATGAAAGTTCCATATATTTATTTTTTATATAGAATGTAAGACATATTTTCGTCTTTAAATGTGGTCTATACATGAAGTTGTAATGATAATAAATGTTTCTCTAGACTGGTGGGGAGAAGTTACTCCCAAAATGTCATTTTTATTTCTTGGTCAATTCACTAGATCATCTTGATCTGACCTTCTGTTTCCCCATCATTTTATCCATCTGTAATAGCATACCTCACTTCAGAACATTTTTCATCAATTGTAACAGATTTTTCATTTGAAAAAAATTATTAAAGACGTACCTCATGTATCTTTATAATATTAGATGACCATGATGTGAAAGTTCCAATAGCATCATTAACCATTTTAATATTAGGATCATCAAGTGGAATAAGCAACTCAGTAATCAGCTCATTAGCTACATCAACCCCCACTCTTGTGTGATATTTTGGGAGGTTTTTCTAGTGTATCTTTTCTTTAATGATATTATACATTGTACCCCTCACAACAAGGTTGTGTGTGGGTGTTGACAGATAAAAAAACATATAATTGTACCCTAAAGAATTTTAGTAATATAAAATTATCAAAAGTTGTTTGATTCACATTTAGGATAAAGATTAATGAAAAAATTGATTACATCAAGTAAGGTATGTGGTCGAGGGGAATGACAAGCCTCAAAGCTAGTGGGTTAATTTGGTTCATGTGCAGATCTTTGTTCCACCACCGGTTCTATTTGATCATTTCTCATAAATTAGTATGCCAAATTAGATTGGGCAATAATATATTACAAAGAATCTATTTGTGTTTGTAATCCTTTCATCATATTATATGTATGTTCATGTGGTTTTTTATTATCAAAATATGTTCGAGGAGACACTCTAAAACCTAATCCTCCAATGTGACCATATTGTTCTAGCCACTTCAAAGCTAATGAAAGTAGTTTTTCTTCAAGTATGGTCACTGCCGATTCTTGTGTCTAAACTATATAAAAAATATTAACATAAATAGATATTTTTTTATAATACTATTATAAAGCATAACTAATTACTATTATTTCATACTTACACATGCATCTCATAATGCTTTTTTGTTTTCATCTACTAGTTTACCCTCCTTATTTACGCGACCCTCCTTCCATATCACATGATGTGCAATGGAAGTGGCATCAGATTTTGATTTATCAATATGCATATGAACAAAAGAACATATGTTGTTTTATATCACATAAAACTTTTATTATTGATTTAAAGTACATACCAATTTCTTATCTAGTGAAGCTTACCCTATCCTTGCTTTGTGATATGGGTACATTGGATTTGATGCACGTTCTTTATTTTCATCACTCTTTTTTGTTTCATAAATTAAATTTTTTGAATCAAATTGGATAAAAAATAATTTTAAATAATACATTATCAACTTAAATTCACCTAAAATGATTTCTCATTACGACGACTAATGAAAGAATTCCATGATTCATGCTTTATAATGTGTTCATAACTAACTAGTGGGTGGGGCTTTACTTTCCCCTCAACATCCCTAAGATGTAACTTGGTATGAAGAGTCAAAAAGCCTCTATGTTCTCTTCCAATGGCCATTAAGACTAATTTATTACATAAATATTCAAAAATAAATGAACTCTCTAATGAATAATGAAAATTAAATCAACTTTTAATTATATAGTTTTTTGGTAAAATAGAGAAAGTATATCGTAACATTAACGTTATATCTTTCCAAAGGGTTTCCTTTTTTTCAGGCTCTATGTGGCACCACGAATCAATATAAATCGGCACATTAATCACTATTGTGACCCCAACATAACTAATGAACATTGACTTATTGGGGTCAATAGTTTGGTTGCGCTGATTCCAACCAGCCACGAATTTTATACCCTTAATTCTTGCCTTGATAATTTTATTCAACACTGTGATGTTACGTCGTTGTTTCTTTTTTTAATCAACATGTTGTTGACCCCCTAATAGTTTTGCAGTTTCATCATCAAAAATCTATTCTTCCTCAGGATTGGTAACATCATCATGTGCAAAATACATTGTTTACATGGGTAGTCAAACATTTAATTTGTATTGAATAACAACAACATAAACACAAACAAATGATTTTATCATGGTCATATGCATGCTCTATTACAAACTTGATGAACTCATTAACCCCATCTCTATAATCTTTTGGAAAATGATTAGCATGCATACATTTTGAATGAAATGGGTAATTGAATTTAAGGAAAGAATTAATTCATTGTGGTAGGTGTTGTCCACTAAGTTCATCCAAAGGTGAAAGTTATAGACAATTATCATCATCATCATATTCATCCCCCAAATAGTTATTATTGCATTTTGTTTCTTGAGACTCATCCTCCATCTCTTCTAGATATACACCTATGTTTCTTGAACTAATCTGAGATGGGAGATGATTTTAGATTACTACTTCTCAGAGTAGTTCAAGCAACATATAAGAGATGGGAGATGAGTCTCAAGAAACAAAATGAAATAATAACTGTTTGGGAGATGATGTTGATGGGGATGACATTTTTTGCCTTAAAACTTTTTAAATTACCATATATTAATTTAAAATTTAAAATATCATCTCAAAATTCTAAAAGTTACCTAACACTGTGATGAGAACATCAAATCATCTACACTAATCTGTACTGACACTAATCTATGTTACTAGTCCTTTTCCCTCACCAGTATCTCAAATATAAGATCTCTATATCCATTTAGGTTTATGTGTCGGGTGTGAGTATAAAAATAAACAAGAAAATTCTAATAGGGGCCCTAAAATACACAACAATGCATATATTTGAGTATATTTTCAAAGTAGTAACACTCAAAATACATATGTAATTCAAGTCATTGTGTACTAAACAAGACACCATGATAATCAATTGTACCTACTTCATTTCATACCAATGAATTATACTAATCATACTATAAGTGTATACCATGGTTTTTCCCTAACATTAAAATCATTTTACTAATAATAGGTTAACATTTCAATCGTAAGAGGAGAAAAAATTATTTATCTCCCTATGGAAATAACCGCATCACAGGTGCCATGAGATTAGACCTCAGACCCCTAGCATCCAAGACTATCCCTCAGGGATAACCATCACATGTACTTGTTACGTCCAAATCATGAAATGGGTATAACATATCCAATTTTCATAGGAAGATCATTTGGAATATAGGGAAATATTAACATAATTGGTTCCCTTAGGAAGGAACCACATAACGGGTTCCATAATACATTAGTTAAACCAAACTTCTGAAAACCCATAAAGAAGAACAAACAACACAAATGTCACATCACCCTCACCCTAGCCCTCGATGAATCACTAACATGTCTATAGTAACACACATTCTAACATACCATACCTAGACCACACATAATATCCATAATATTATAATATACGATAAAAATTATTTTTATCACATCCATACATGTATTTCTTGTATAAAAATATTGTAATCATACAGTGAGAGGTATATTAAAAATCATTTCAAATAATATCAAGTAATTATTCAAAGAAAATATTTTAAGGTAAGATTCATCAAAATTTAGCAAAAAAATTAGTTACATATTATGTTTAATATAATAATTTTCAAAAAAAATACTCTAGGGAAATAATTATTAAATGAGTAAACAAAAAAATAGTAGTTAAATAGTTAGTAAAAAATGTATACAAAGATAAAAATGAAGACTTACTAAATAAAAATCACAGAATTTTTCCATTTCCTAAAATTTTAATGTCTAAAAAAATCATGTTACATTTTATAATAATTAATATATTTCCCTTAGTCAAAAAAATATTTATAAATGTGTATTGGTTTATTTTACAATATAAATATTATTAAAACCATATTTGTGTATGATTATAGTAAAATAATTTGAAGAATATATTTATCCTATGAAAATATATATATATATATATATATTATGAACCATTTCATCTGAAAAATAAAATTTTAAATACATATATAAAAACTATAAGTAATATGGTATTATAAACATAAAATTCTTTAATTGAATAATAAAATATGATAATCACTTAAATATTTCTATTATAGCATGTGTAATACATAATAATTTATCAATATTATATATAACCCACGCTTTCTCAAATATAACAAAATTATAACCATTCAATGTCATTGATTTTGTTTAAAACCAATCTAAAACCCTTATCAATGGAGTTATTTAATTAGTATGGAATTATTTAAATCATTAATAAGATATTTTAATGGTTAATAAACAATAAATTCTCTATTCCCAAAAAATACTCTAAAAGACATACATTATAAACTCTTACATATCCTATATGATCTAAATATTGTGAAATTAATATAGATAAACTTAAAATTAAAGGAAATCATGAAGTGATTTATATATTTAATGAGAAACTATTTGTTACATCTAATTAGAACAAAAAACTAAAGACAAATTTGTTTCAAAAACAAAATAAAACCTAACACTTATTATTTTTTAAAAATATGTTTATCCCATGTATACTCTAAACCCACTCATATTCAAAAATAACCTAAATGAAATTTTAATTATGTATTATAACATTTTACATTTCAAAAATATAATTCTCTAAACATAAGTGTTATTTTTTTATCAATTTAATAAAAAAACAAAAAAATAGAAAATACCATAAAATTAAATAATAGAAGGTGAGAATAAATATTTTTTGAATGAAATTTTCATTAAAAACATCAAATTAAATTGAAATTCATATAATATTAACATATTCATATAAATAAATATACCTATCAATGTATAATTATTTTTAAAAAAGTAAAAAACTTGTGAAATACAAATCATGGTGGCCTATAATAGTGTAATTTGAGGGAATTTAGATTATTGTATCATTGACAAACATCACAGAGAGACCTAAATCCATGGAAAATATACATGGAGACCTTGGTCCTTATAAATAAATATTTCATGTCTGAATCCATATTTTTTCAGATAATATTTTTGGGGAAACTCAAATGATTATAATAAACACCATTGAACAACATATTAAGTAGTTAATTGGCCAGTTGGTTGTAGTTTGCGATAAAAACATGTTTTGAAAAATGAAGAGTCAATTATAGAAATTGATGGGATGATTTCCTTATCTATGATCAATAATATTCTAAACCAAACATCCTTTACTTACTCTATAACAAAAGATCTCGCTCCATGAGAAGCTATAAGGACTGTAATGATGGAAAGAATGAGTCCCCAAAACTATATGTGAAGCACACAACCCATTTCCATTTTCCACCACTAAAAGATCTATTATTGTCCGATATGATATTTATTATATGCAGTGACCATGTAACATTAGATAAATGATCGGAGGGAATGTTCATTGGAGCAATGTGGACAGTGGTGATAGTGATAGCGATATCGCTAACAATGGCAAGAGTCATGGGTGAAGGTGGTGATAAAAATGACAACAATGAGGAATAATGAGAGTGACTAATCATGAATAGAGTTATGGGAGAAGAGAAGTAGGGTTCTTCGTGGATGAGAAAACCATAAAAACACAAACTGTGGAACCCAAGCAAGCAATCAACGAGAGAGGAAGGGGAGAAAATAACATACCTTGGATTCTAGCCTTGATTCATCCAAGAGAACGTAGAAGAGAAGCATCGACAGTAGGGGAGTTCCGTGAGAGCTTGAGAATCACGACTAAATGAGTCACAGTTAGAGTTCCTTTAAATAGATCGGGGACACTTTTATCAGCGATTCTAAAAAAGCATTGATAAAGATACCTTTTATCAATGCTAAATTAATAAGTGTTGATAAAGATGCCTTTTATTAGTTTTAAAGAAGCACTCATAAATGATTTATAATTATAACTATAAATAAAAAATATATAAATATATTTATATAATTATAGATTTATTTATTATAATTTTATAATTATTTCAATATATAATTATATATTTATAATTACATAAATACTTTTTTTAATTATATTTTTTAATTAAAATTATAAATATATAATTTTTTAAATATAATAAATATACATTTATAAATATATTTATAAATAAATATATTAGTAAATATATTTATATTTATTTATTTGTAATTATAAATATATTTATATCATTATATATATTTATATATTTATATATATTTTTAATAAATATACATAAATATTGTAAATATATTCATTATTTAAATATATTTATTATAATTTTATAATTATTTAAATATATATATATATATTTATAAATACATGACTACAAATATAAATATATAAATTTATAAATATAATAAATATATATTTATAAATATATTTTTAACATTATTAATGAATATATAATCTTAAATACATGCATTTTAAAAATGAGTGAAATTGAATAATTAGAAATGAGTACACTTTTTAGGGATGGGAGGGGGTGGCGAGAGCTTCTCGCTCTACCCAGATGGCAATTAGGGCTTTAGAATGGCGACTCTGAGTCTTCTGGCTAAAGTTTTCCTCATCCATGGGTGATTTGATTCCCACAAACATGTTTCCTCTGGAATGGATAATCATGAGATCATTTGTAAAGGGTTAATGTTGGATAATAAGTTGGATGAGGTTACCGCCAATAGGTCTTTCTCTCTCTTTAAGGGGTCCACTACTGGAGGGCTACACTGCAAGGGTAATGTTTCCTTTGTCAAATCGAATCTAGATTCTATTTTGGAGTGCCTAGAAATCGGTAATTTTTCTATAATTGTGCGATTGATTTTTTCCAAGGGATCCAAACCTTTGAAAATTAATGATTTGGTCAATCGATTGTCGAGCATCTGGGGTTTTACCAACTAGAAGTGTGTTTCTTTGGGTAGAGGATATTCCACATGTCCTTTCCCTCTGATGATTTGAAGATGAGGTCCTAGAGTCTAGGATCAATTTCCCTCAAATGAGGCATCCTTCACATCCATGAATAGGATCATAATTTCAATCCCTTGGAGGTTAGAAATTCTTGTGTCTAGTTGTGGGTTAAGGTTTATGGACTGAGCTAGGTATTATGGTACCCCAGAATACTATACGACATCACTTAGGTGATTAAAGTGCCCATAAAGATGGACAAAGAAACCAAATTGATGAGATATGTTCATTTCACTTGGTTTTTGGTGGAAGTTGACATGTTCTCTACTCTTATTGATAGGGTATTCCTTTAAATAGATGAAGATGAATTCAATCTATACATTGAGTATGAGAATGTTCCTTGATTATGTTCAGAATGTAAGAGAATTGTCCATGAGGCATCAAATTGTAAAATCTCCCTATTGTGTTCTTATTTCTCTGGTAAAGGACATGAGGAAAGTTTATGTTTTAAAAAGAAGAGGGGTTAGAAGATTGGACTACATAGTACTTCCAGAAATCCTAGGCTTGCTCAGTCGCAACATGCTGTGAAGCAATCGACTGGTCTGGATTGTTTTTTTGGGGCTAGGTTTGTTATGTCTACTCAGGTGGAGGCCACCCCCAACAGTAAGAGATTGTTCAGGATGCTACGAAGAAAAGTAGTGGGGCTCCCCCTACTTGTTTTAAAATGGTTGGATTTAATGAGAATCATGCAAAAAAGTCTTGGGATAATGTTGCCTAAGAGGAGTCATATTCTGATGTTCAGTCTTTTAATAAAGTATCTACATAAGAATTAGCGGATCAACAGATAATTTATGAACAAATAATGGCCTCAAAATCCCATATGGGCAAGCAAAAAATTAATGTTGAGATACCTTCACATTCAAAGTCTTGTATTATCACTCATAAGTAGAATAAGGCTGATAATTCCTAGGCTATTACTAAGATAAAGGCTTCTGAGCCTCCAATGAAAAGTATGAATACTGCTACTAATTTTGATAAGGATCTTGGCTCTTTTTCCGATGTTCTGAAAAGTCTAGTTACATTGAATATGTCTGATGCTAGGGTGCACATGATAAGTGCTCTGTGTATGGAAGGATCTCCAACTGCAAACTCTCAATGGGTTGATTCAGGTGCTCATCCAATTGAACCTACTGTTACTCTTCCACAGATTGGTAGGGATTATTTTAAGGAGGGGTTTGATGTTGATATTTTTGCATCTGAGCAGTAGGCATTTACTGCAGCTGCTTGTGCTTTGGAAGCTAAGGATATATTCTCATCAAGGGACAAAAACATTACAGCTTTGGCAGCTTCTCTTCCTGCTCTACAGAATGGGAATACTGATTTTCTTATGTTGAGTGAAATTAGTGATATTCCTTGCAATAGTGTGGAGGCTCATAGAACAAGTGGTCCAAATGGAAAGAAGGGACCTTCATCGAAGGTCTTATTTGATAATGATGGTTTCTAATTGGTTCCCTTTAGGAAGTTTAGATCCAGCTCTTCTCATCATGGACAGCCTTTGAGGGACATGAATTTGGTACCTTGCATGTTGCCTACTCAATCTGAGTCTCCACTAAGCTCATGAAAGTAGGTTGCTACTATCCTTCCTGATGACTCATGTAGCCCTACTATTAAAATTGCACAGGGATTGGAAACATCATGTAAGGAGTAGGTGGAAAGTGGGAAAAGTGTTGAGAAGTGGTTTTTTCCCTTGTAGATTGGGAATCTGATTGTTTCTCCCTATTTTAGAAATGTTGAGAATGTGTAGTGGGATCATCCACCCCATTTTAATGATTTAATAAAAAAATACATAGGTTTCCTTTGGAAGAGCCTCTGATAAATAATGTGCTTCTGCATGGGAAAAGAATTCAAACATTGTAACCATGGTGGTCCAAGAATGTGAAAGGACCATTGTAGGCATCGACTAGGAAGTGACTAAATGGTACTTATCGCAACTTGAGGTAACCTTATCATCAATGGAGTCAGAGGTCTTTGGATGCAATGATTATATAGCAGTGAAGGGGTTATTATCTATTAACTCTGAATATGGACTTCGTTCTAATCTAGAAATGGAGTTTCAAGATCTATCTTGGAAATTCATGATATGCTCCACCATAGAGGCTTCATCCACATCATCATAAAATGAAGAATGTGTGGCCCCTCAAAGGGTCAAGGCATGGCGGCATGGTCGACACCCAAAGGGTGGTGGATGATATCTAAGAAACTTGGGATCTATATGATATATTTATTACTTTCAATTGTGAGCATGTTATGTTTTGCTAACTTGATCACTCCTCCCTTGTACTTTTTCATTTTATTAATAAATTTTGAGGTTATGGATATGGATTTTCCAAATCCAGGGCTGAGTTGTTTTGGCAAAATGAGTACACTTTAAAAATATTAAAAAAATTGATAAGTTTTATTAATTAAATATAAATTATTAAAAAAATATGGATGTATATTGAAGTAAAGATGAATACATATGGAAAATACTAAAACATAGTAAATAAATATATATAAATAAATAATATTAAGTGATTAAATTCAAAATAAAAAAATATTAAAAATGAATAAATAATACTTAAATATAATATTATTATAAATAAATAAATAAAATTTACCGATTAAAAACATAATATATTAAATGTATCATGTTATAATGAAATTCTAAAATATACTAAAATTTGAATAAATTACATAAATATTAGTTGTGTGTGTTTATATATATATAAGATTTCATTAATTTCATAAATATTTGTGTGTGTGCATTGTATATAAAAATGCATTAATTGCATATATGTGTGTGAAATCAATGTAAGACACGTTTGATATATGTTAAATTAAAAAATCAAACAATATTAAAATTGAATAAGTCTTTAATATGTTTTTAATTATTACATTTTACTCATTTTTTATATATTTATATTTAATATATATTATTTATTACTATTTATAATTAATATATATATATATATATTAAACTTATTCATTTTTATTAATAATTATTTCATTGATAGATTTTTTAATAATTTTGTAATTTATTCATTTTTAATTTTTTTAAATTATTACAATTTATTCATTTTTAATTTTTTTGTTTAATTATTACAATTTATTCATTATATATATATATATATATTTAATATATATTATTTATTAATATTTATAATCTATATATATGTATATTAAATTTATTTTTTTATCAATAATTGTTTAATTAATAAAATGTTTAATATTTCTCTTAATTTACTCATTTGTAATTTTTATTTGTTTAATTATTTCATTTTATTCATTTTATGTATCTATATATTTAATATATAATATTTATTAATATTTATAATTCATATATATGTATATTCAATTTATTCATTTTTTTCCATAATTATTTAATTAATAAAATTGTTAATATTTTTTTTAATTTACTCATTTTTTATTTTTATTTTTTTGATTATTTCATTTTATTCTAAACCTTTATCAGTGCAAAAAATAAAATGCTAATAAAGTTTACTCTTTATCAGTGCAAAAAATAAAGTGCTAATAAAGGGTACCTTTTATCAGCACTACATAAAAGCGCTAATAAAGGTTACTCTTTATCAGCGCTAAAAAAAGCACCGATAAAGAGCGCCTTTTATCACTACTTTTTTTAGTACTGATAAACAACACCATTTATCAGCGCTTTTTTAGCGCTCATAAAGGACACCTTTATCAATGCTTTTTTCAAATGTTGATAAAGGTCGGTGTTGTTAAAGGTTTGTTTTGTAGTAGTGTGGAGGTTACCAAATTATCTCAAAAGTTCTAGGAGGAGGGATAAAGTTTCTAGGAATGCCAATGCATTTCAGGATAATAAATTCATATATGGAGTTGTCGTAGTGTTTGCTCTGAATGGTGTTAGAATCCCTTATGGAAGATATGAGATCTGATTGTGAAGTCTAGAGGTTGAAGCTAGAATCGACATGGATGATAGCATTCCTAGATCTCCAGATGATGTGTATTAATTCAGCAAGGTATGGGGGTGATATTGGATCTCCCAAGAGGAGGAAGTTTGCGTGCGGCGATGAAGCCTAGCCTTGTGCAACAGGGGTTGATAGTGAGCTTGGAACCCCCAAGAAGAGGAAGGTTATAACAACCCTAGATTTTTATATATAGATCTTACATCTTATTAGAAGAATATTCATTAAAAACATGATGATACATTCTAGGATCATAAAGGTTTAGTGTCTTTAAAAACTTGGATACATAAACAACTAGTTCATAAAAAAATATGCATCATCTTCTACTTGGTTCTCCATAACTAGAACCCTTCTTAGACACATCATACTTAAAAATTTCCTTCATATCTTGGTTAAAGGAAAACATAATTAAGGGTGATCTCAGATGCTCAATAAGGGAATAAACATGATAAGGAAGTACAATGTGTGAGACAAAGGTATAACATGATATCATAAAAGAGAAGGATCATGACTAATCACATGGGAGCATAACATAAAAAACATAGTATTATAAGATCATGGAAACATAGTAAAAGTGGAAGAAATATAAAACATAACATAATCATAAGTCAATGTTAGCTTCCAAGACAATATCACATGGTGGAAATAGTCTTGTATTGGATTATATTTACTTCCTAATCCCATACACAATATCTCATGAGACTAAAATATTACCCAATGAATTGGAGTGCTATCTGGGTGCACCCGTTATAATAGTTCATGATTATGTGTGCCTCAAAAGGAAATTTATCATAAGTCATAAACATAATAATTACCCATAGAAAGAAATGGATTACATAATCTTCCCTCATATCATAATAAAAGAAGATTTCATAAAGAAGACATTTGAGAAATGAACTTAAGGCATGTATTACCACATCAAAGGAATGGAGAATTAACTAGGTATATATGTAAGATATGTAACGTCCCGAGTCCGGAGCCCCTCCACTGGTGCCTCGTACCCGGTTCTCCACATGACCTCAAGCACGTTTCCCCAAATGCCAAAGGCTACCGACTAGCAGCGAGGGCCTTGGTGAGTCAATGGGGAAACTATGCCCTCATTCGGTAAGTATACAGTGGAAAAACAACCAGACACAATAGCAGAAACAATCAATAACATACAATAATTGAACTGAACAGCGGAAGCAATAGATAAAATAATAATGATGCAACATGGTACATATGTCTATGGAAATCAGCAAACAACCAACATGTTGAAGTACAACTGAAAACAAAGTGCAAGGAAAACAAAGTAAACTCCTCAGCATCGCGATCCACGGCTCAGTCTCATGCTCTCCATCTCCAGTGCAATCAAGAACCTAAAGTGGAAGGGTGTTTTCCCTTATCTATACCTACAGCAACAAAGTATTCTTGGGCCCAAAAGCATGGCCCAAACAGGGTGTGAGATATAATCCCAGTAGGAAATCACCCAAAGATTTGCTCCTAACAGTAAATGAATACATGGCAGTAATAAAACAAGAAGCAGTAAACAGGAAGCACAAGCAGCTACAATCCACAGTTCTAACAAACAAAGTACACAAGTAAACAGCCAGCAACAATAAGGAAAAAGGTAATCCTCTAGGTAGCTCTCATAGCCTAACCCCTATGGTTCAACCTATAAGTACTAGAAACCCTCTATGAGGCACACACAGTCTCACCCCTTTGGTTCAGCTATGAAATTAATAGACTCTCTGAGGAAGCACTCACCGTCAATTCCCTTTATAGTCTCATATCGTACTAAAGGCTCTCTGGGGAAGCACTCAACGTCTCATTCCCCCTGTGGCCCGCGTCGAGGAACTACAGACTCTATGGGGAAGCGCTCATCGTCAATTCCCCCTGTGGTCTCGCATCATGTTAAAAGACACTCTAGAGAAGCCCTTACGTCAATTCTCCCTATGGTCTGCTACACTAGGTACTCATAGTCCTGTGTGAAAATAAACATGCTCAGCATGCGTACATCATCCAAATAAACCTCCAGAACTACTTGTCTATCATTCTAAGGCTCAACAGCAAGAAATAAGCAATAGTTTCACTATCCTACAGATAGGCATGGAAACTGGAAAACGCCAAAAGGTAAAACAATCATGGCAAGGCAACCTGATAACAAAACACATCACTCTACTCACAAGCATAAACCTCTACTACAACAATCAAGAAAAGCAGGTAAACAGAAGGGGCAAAATAGGAAACCCACAATTCCCCGCCCAAGGGAATTTACGGAATTTGCACAAAATACTCATCGACTTTCAACAGAGAGGCACAAACCACCTACCTCGATCCTAGGAGATCGATATATGTGAACCATGACGATTAATTCCCCTTAAAACGTCGTAGATCTGAGAAAACGCACAAAATTCTCAACCCACGATAACCTAAAAACAAAGAGGAATCAGAAGACGAAGCTCAAGCAGAAGGAAGATCTTGCCGCTGCGATTCCATCGCAATCGACCGTGCTCAAATCAGAGAACGGACGAGGAGATGGGGGCTCCTCGAAGATTCATTCGTACGTGTCGCTCTTGGATGAACGGGGCCTAGAAGGAGGTGTTTCTGTGCGTCAGGCGTGACCCCGGTTCATTTAGTGAAAAAAAGAAAGTACACGGCGTGTACTGGGTCTTTTCCGTACTCCGCTAAAATCAGCCTCCTTGTCACCCCTACACACCGTGTGTGTGGCCCGAGCACGGCTAGCACACAGCTTCGAGCCGGAGAAGAGTACACGACATGTACTCATAAAGTACACAGCGTGTACTTCGAAAATTTCCAGAAAGTTCATTTTTCATAAAAACTCCAGAAAAAGAAAAAACATACCTGAAACGAAAATTCGGGTTCTTACAAACTTCCCCCCTTAAAGAAATTTGTCCCCAAATTTTCCTAATGTGGCATAGAAGAAGAAACCCTGAACATCTCTGGCCACTGCGATCATACATCGGCCTCCCTTTCCCAAGTCTCATCCTGTACTCGCATGTGCTGCCATAGCACCCGTACCAGAGGAACAGACCGCCCGCGAAGAACCTTTGTACTGCGATCGACAATCGAGATAGGATGCTCCTCAAATGATGCATCCGCTTTAAGCTCAACCTCCTCAGGTTGAAAGACATGAGACGGGTCTGAAAAGTAGCGTCGGAGCTGAGAGACGTGGAAGACGTCGTGCATAGCCCGGTACCTCTGTGGTAGCTGCAACCGATAGGCACCCGACCCCACTCTCTCTAAGACCTTAAACGGCCCGACGTACCGCGGTGAAAGCTTACCCTATATCTGAATCCTCTTGTGTCCCAACCTCGGTGCGACACGCAGGAAAACCTGATCCCCGACCTCAAACTCCAGAGGTCGTCTCCGCTGATCAACATAAGACTTCTATCGAGACTGTGCTGTAGCCATCCTCTTTCGAATCAGCTCTATCTGCTCTGAGGTCTCCTGAACGAGATGAGGTCCCAGCAAAGCTGCCTCTTCTACCTCCAGCCAGCATAAGGGTGATCGGCATGGCCTACTGTAAAAATCCTCGTATGGTGCCATCTGAATGGTCGCCTGGAAATTGTTGTTGTAGGTGAACTCCACCAAAGGAATATGCTTCTCCCAAGAACCACCAAAGTCTAGGATGCAAGCTCGGAGCATATCCTCAAGCACCTGGATCATGCGCTCGGACTGGCCATCAGTCTGGGGATGGTATGTTGTACTTAAAAGTACCTGTGTACCCAAGGCCTTCTGAAGCCCTTGCCAGAACTGAGAAGTAAAGCGCGCGTCCATGTCTGAAACAATGGAGTGTGGAACTCCATGCAGACGAATGATCTCTCGGATGTAAATTCATCCTAGATCATTAACACTGAAGGTCTCCTTGATCAGCAAGAAGTGGGCAACCTTCGTGAGCCTGTCGACGACAACCCAAACAGCATCGTTTTCCTGAGGCGATCTCAGCAACCTGGTCACGAAGTCCATCGCAACATCGTTCCACTTCCAATCTGGAATGGGTAACTGCTGTAAAAGGCATGTTGGTCACTGATGCTCTACTTTCACCTGTTGACAAGTAGAATATCTCATGACAAAACCAGCAACATCCTTCTTCATACCTGGCCACCAGTACTGGCGATGAAGATCCCGATACATATTGGTGACGCCAGGATGAACTTCCCAAACAGAGGAATGAAAATCCTGTATCAGCTCCTCGCGTATGTCTGCTGGAACCCACACACGTCCCTAGAAACGCAATATCTCATCCTCACCCACTATCCATCCCGGAAGAGGTTCCTCTCCTGACACACTCTCCCGTAGGACTAATCCTTCTGAGTCTTATAGCTGTCTCATCCGTACTTGATCAAGAAGTGTATAGGTAATAGCTACAGAAGAAAGGAAAGTTTGTCCCTATCTATCATGCACCTCTAGATGCATATTAGAGAACAGATCCATTAGCTTCCACTCACTGCTGGCCACCTGAACTGCCTGAAGCTGAGTTCTCCTGCTCAACGCATCTGCCACTACATTGCCCTTTCCTGGCGTATAGTCAAGATCGAAGTCAAAAGACTAAAGATACTCAATCCACTTGTGCTGTCTCAGATTCAGATCACGCTAAGTGAAGATATACATGAGACTCTTGTGGTCGGTGAAGACCACAAAGTGCTCTCCCAGCAGATAGTGTATCCAACAGCGTAGGGCATGGACAACAGCTGCCAACTCCAGATCATGTGTCGGGTAGTTCCTCTCATGTGGCCACAACTGTCGAGACCCATATGCAATGAATCCATCTCCCTGCATAAGCACAGCTCCCATCCCGATACCTAAAGAATCATAGTAAACAGTGTAGCTCTTGTCTGGCTCAGGAAAGACTAGTATCGGTGTTGATGTCAACCTCCCTTTCAGCTCCTGGAAGGCTGACTCACAAGAATATTACCATAAGAACTTCGAACCCTTCTTGGTCAGACCTGTTAAAGGTGTTGCTAGACGAGAAAAGTCCTGAATGAAGCGTTTTTAGTATCCAGCCAGCCCTAGGAAGCTTTGTACCTCAAAGACGTTCTTCGGCTGCTCCCAAGAAACTACAGCCCTCACTTTCTATGGGTCCACAGATACTCCTGCCTCTGAGATGACGTGACCCAAGAAGTGAATCTGATCCATCTAGAAGTGGCACTTCGAGAGTTTAGCATAAAGCTGATGCTCTCTCGGTGTACTCAGAACAATCTCAAGATGTGTGTCATGGTCGTGTCGAGTGTTAGAGTACACCAAGATATCATCCACGAAGGCCATGACGAAGGAGCCTAAATAAGGATGGAACACTCAGTTCATCAGTGCCATTAAAACTACTGGTGCGTTTGTGAGACCGAACGACATGACTGTATACTCGTATAGACCATACCTGCTCCTGAAGGCCGTCAGAGGTATATCTGATGGTCTAACATGCAACTGATGATAACCGGGCCTCAAATAAATCTTTGAGAACACCCGGGCTCCTCGAAGCTGATCGAAGAGGTCATCGATTCTCAGCAAGGGATATCGGTTCTTGACCGTCAACTGGTTCAGCTTCCGATAGTCCACACAAAGCCGAAGGGTACTGTCTGCCTTCTTCACAAACAGGACAGGTGAACCCCAAGGAGAAGTACTCGGTCAGATGAAACCCTTAGCCTGTAACTCCTCCAACAACTTCTTGAGATCCTACAACTCAGGTGTAGCCATCCTATTAGGAGGAATGGACACCGGTGTTGCTCCTGGCACGAGCTCAATAGAGAAGTCTACCTCACGTTCCAGAGGAAAACCTGAAAATTCCTCTGGAAAGACATCCCTGAAACGATCCACCACTGGAGGAAAGTCCAACTGTGAAGTCCCCTGGTCATCCAGACAAAAACTAGCAATCTGGGCTGTCACCCTTCCTAGACCATGATGCTTGAGTCCTGCTCGACTCGCCCGAATGTCCCATTCGCCTCTATGAAGGAAGGACTCACCCTCTAGTGAAACGAAACTCACTCTGCGGCGATAACATTCGACGACTACCTGGAATGGAACCAACCAGTCCATCCCGAGGATGAAATCATAGCCTGTTATCTCTAGGACATAGAGTTACCATAAGAAACGATACCCTACAACCTCGAGAGGGCACTCTCTACACTCGCGTACACTAGATGTCCTCGTCCTCAAAGGTGTGTCTAGTGTCAACGAGTCAGCAAAAGAAAAGATGCAGAGCCCAAGGCTCTCCATGACAGCAACAAAGATAAATCTATGCGTAGCACCAGTATCAGAAAGAGCTGAAGATAAAACTGAGGCTACTAAAATCGTACCTCTAACTGTAGAAGGGTCGGGATCCTACTCATGATAAATCTGCTCCACGGCGAAAGATTGACCTGCACCGCGGCCTTAGGCCCTGGCTAACCACTCTGAGCTGATCCACCTTGTTGATGCTGAGGGGATGGTGGTTGACCACCATGGCATCGACCTCCACCTCGGCCCAAACAGCCGGAAGAACTCCAGTTCCCTGACTGGTGAGAAACCGGTGGTGCTGCTCCTAAACGAGGAGTCATGGAAGAACCCCGGTCACCAGCTACTGGTGAAAAAACCTGGAAGAAACGCTGAAGGTGACCCATCTTGCCGCAATATCGGCACTCCACGGGGTCTCTCTGGCACTGCGGCCTCATGTGCCCTGACCGGCCACACTGGTAGCATACCACCTGGCTACCTGACGATGCATCTCACTTCCTCGGATCACCACGTGTAGACTCCCTACGGCGCTTCTTGCTATCATCTGGAGGAAGGCTATCTCTGGAAGCATAATCATCCTGGCTCGCAGCTCCGGAGTCTCTCAGATTGCGCTCCACAATTAGTGCCTGATTCACAATGGAAGTGATGGAAGTCAGCTGGAAGATGTTCACCTGCGAGCGGATCTCCCGCCTGAGACCATCCTCGAACTTCCTTGCCAAGAACACCCCACTCCCATCCCGGAGGGGTGTGAAACACCGCATCTTGGTGAAAAGAGAGGAATACTCCATGACATAAAGAGTACCCTCCTCTAAGCTTATGAACTCCCGGGCTCGGTTGGCCCTCAGGGTCTCTGGGTAGAAGTAGTCATAGAACACGCACTGGAACTCCTCCCAAGCCATAACCTGCTGATGACCCGCCTATGAGATCACGTCCCACCACCTCTTGGAAGATTCTCATAGCATGTAGGTAGCAAGCATGACCTGCCTCTCTATAGGTGTCTCCAGATGCTCGAAGATAGTCAGAATGGCTTCCATCCATGACTCTGTAGCTTGTGGTCCTCCGTCTCCCAAGAACGTGGGAGGATGCTGCTGCTGGAAAACCCACGTCAAATCTGCCATAGTCGAGGCAGGAGGCGGTGCTCCCTGAAAGGTCTGCATCATCCTTAGAAACCCTTCCCTGAACTGCGCATCAGTGCCTGCAACTGGTATGACAGTCGGTGCCAAGGCTGGCCCGACTGAAGGGTCGGTAGGAAGTCCCTGATCAGCCCTGTCTGGTGTCTGATCACTGCCTGAAGACAGACGTATGACCAGAGGACGTCTCAGAGGCATAGCTCTGAAAGATCAAGAGTACACCTTAGATCAGGAAAACAAGGTCAGAGAACACAAGAGTACAAAATGGAAATAGGGGAAGTAAAACACACGAGTTTACAAAACTTGACTACACGGCGTGTATAAAAACTACACGGCGTGTCTTCTTAAGACACTGACATGGGCGTGTGCTTTTTCCCTACAAGTCATGTAACACCTCAACTAAACGGCATGTGGACCCCAACACACGGTGTGTACCTAAAAACTATTCCCCTGCCCGAGTCTCTTAAACAGCTGGCCCACACGATTTTTCTTAAACTGAGACTACATGGCGTGTTCCCTGAGGACACGGCATGTAGTGGACAAGGATTTGGAAGCCCGTGTTGTTAAACACACGGCCGTCTACACGGCTGGACCTTACACAGTGTGCTCCGAACAAACACGGCATGTATAGGCGAAGGCAACACCGCCCCATGTTGTTCGTGACATGGCTGAGTCCATGAACAAGACTACACGGCGTGTTCCGAACAAACACGGTGTGTGGAAAAGAAGGTAACGACGGCCCGTGTTGTTCGTCACACGACCGGGTACCTGGACAGGACCACACGGCGTGTTCCCTATGGACACGGAATGTTCTACCTGAGCTTCCCCGACCCGTGTTGTTAATGACATGGCCGGGTACACAGCTCATTACTACACGGCGTGTACCTACCATACACGGCGTGTTCTTAAAGTTACTTTCACGACATCGTGTTCTGCTCACACGGTCACTAACACGGCCTAAAAAATACACGGCGTGTATCCAAAAAGTACACACCGTGTGTTCTGGGTTTTTTTGGGCAGTAGCTCAGAAACTGCATAGAATCCCAAAAACACTAAAAACAGGGCAAAGAGGTGCCAAATTCCGATCCTTGAGGGCCCATACTCCCCACAAATCAAAGCTTGGCATCTCCCACATTCATATACAAGAGAAAAAAGGACCATGATCCACCAATTTCCGATTAATGAGGGCCCATAACCCCTCAAGAACCAAAATTTGGCATTCATTTTAAGTAAAGAACAAAACAAACAGTTTTCTAACATAACAGCAGAGAATATATCAAGTATTTATCACAACAGTATGCATAATCTACACAAAGCCTATCACAACAGCATGCAATAGCTAATGTGCCCTAGATGGCATGGTAAGAATGCATGGCATGTGATTTCTACAAGTGCCTATATGATGCATGAGACGGAATACCCTCTTCTCATCGGGTTGCAACAGAAATAGAATCGCAATTGTCAAGAAAATAACAACACAGAGTATGTGAATCACTCTAGGTGAAATCATATAAACCGGAAATCTCAAAACCAGCAAACTGTAATTAACGAGGAGTATGGATTTTCCCTGTACACGGGTTAGCTACTCCCGAGCACTGCTTAATACCAAGTACTGAATCCATCCTATCCCTGGCTAAAGTCTCCAAACAGTAAAGTAAGAGAAAAGAACTCCTCTGATACCACTTTGTAACGTCCCGAGTCCGGAGCCCCTCCACTGGTGCCTCGTACCCAATTCACCACATGACCTCAAGCGCGTTTCCCCAAATGCTAGAGGCTGCCGACTAGCAGCGAGGGCCTTGGTGAGTCGGTGGGGAAACTATGCCCTCATTCGGTCAGTATACAGCGGAAAAACAACCAGACACAATAGCATAAACAATAAATAACATACAACAATTGAACTGAACAGTGGAAGCAATAGATAAAATAATAATGATGAAACATGGTACATATGTCTATGGAAAGCAGCAAACAACCAATGTATTGAAGTACAACTGAAAACAAAGTGCAAGGAAAACAAAGTAAACTCCTCAGCATCGCGAGCCATGGCTCAGTCCCATGCTCTTCAGCTCCAGTGCAATCAAGAACCTGAAGTGGAAGGGCGCTTACCCTTATCTATACCTGCAGCAACAAAGTCTACTTGGGCCCAAAAGCATGGCCCAAATAGGGTGTGAGATACAATCCCAGTAGGAAATCACCCAAATATTTGTGCCTAATAGTCAATGAATACATGGCAGTAATAAAACAAGAAGCAGTAAACAGGAAGCACAAGCAAATACAATCCACAGTTCTAACAAACAAAGTACACAAGTAAACAAACAGCAATAATAAGGAAAAAGGTAACCCTCTGGGTAGCTCTCACAGCCTAACCCCTATGGTTCAACCTATAAGTACTAGCAACCCTCTGGGAGGCACACACAGTCTCACCCATCTGGTTCAACTATGAAATTAATAAACTCTCTGAGGAAGCACTCACCGAAAATTCCCCCCTATAGTCTTGTATCATACTAAAGGCTCTCTGGGGAAGCACTCAATGTCTCATTCCCTCTGTGGCCCACGTTGAGGAACTATAGACTCTCTGGGGAAGCACACATCGTCAATTCCCCCTGTGGTCTCGCATCGTGTTAAAAGACACTCTGGAGAAGCCCTTACGTCAATTATCTCTATGGTCTGCTACAATAGGTACTCACAGTACTGTGTGAAAATAAACATGCTCAGCAGGCATATATCGTCCAAATAAACCTCCAGAACTACTTGGATATCATTATAAGGCTCAACAGCAATAAATAATCAACAGTTCCACTATCCTACAATTAGGCATGGAAACTGGAAAACGCCAAAAGGTAAAACAAGCATGGAAAGGCAACCTGAGCACAAAACACATTACTCTACCCACAAGCATAAACCTCTACTACAACAATCAAGTAAAGCAGGTAAACAGCAAGGGAAAAACAGGAAACCCACAATTCCCCACCCAAGGGAATTTGTGGAATTTGCACAAAATACTCATCGACTTTCAACAGAAAGGCACAAACCACCTACCTCAATCCTAGGAGATCGATATACGTGAACCACAACAATTGATTCTCTTTAGAACATCATAGATCTGAGAAAATGCACAAAACGCTCAACCCTCGATAACCCGAAAATGAAGAGGAGTCAGAAGACGAAGCTCAATCAGAAGGAAGATCTTACCGCTGCGATTCCAACGCAATCGACCGTGCTCGAATCGGAGAATGGAAGAGGATACGGGGGCTCGTCAAAGATTCGGTCGTACGGGTCACTCTCGGACGAACGGGCCCTAGAAGGAGGTGTTTTTGTGCGTCAGGCGCGACCCCGGTTAATTTAGTGAAAAAAAGAAAGTACACGGTGTGTACTTTTAGAGTACACAAAGTGTACTGGGTTTTTTCTCTACTCCACCAAAATAGGCCTCCACGTCACCCATACACACCGTGTGTGTGGCCCGGGCACGGCCAGCACACGGCTTCGAGTCGGAGAAGAGTACACGGCGTGTACTCGGAAATTACACGGCGTGTACTTTGAAAATTTACATAAAGTTCATTTTTCTTAATAACTCCAGAAAAAGGAAAAACATACCTGAAACGAAAATCCGGGTTCTTACAAGATACATATATAAAAAATTTAAAATCAATCCATAACATCAAAGGTTGTTGTTACTAATGAATATAAATACTATAAAAGGATTAAAAAAATCTTGAAGAAAATACCCTTTCTATTTTGAAATTACTTATTTGAAATATAAAAATTTACAAAATATTATGGAAAACATTTTCTTTGAAAATAACTTTAAAAACATATAAAGGAATCTTAAAATCATTGATGTAATGGCCCGGACCTCTCCGGTCCATTACTTTGAAAAATTTGATGTGGTTGAACACAACGCGTGTTATAATAATAATTTTTTATAATAATAATTGATAATGGTGGCGTGAAAATTTTTGGTGTTAATTAGATTAAATGCTTTTAATTTAATCATTATTAAAAAAAAGAAATAAAATTGAATGTATTTAATTCAATAAGGAGAGGTGCATGGTTTATTTTTGATTTTAATAAATAATAAATTATCTGTGTAATGGACATATAATGGGAGGCTGATCGGAGTTGACGTAATGGTGGTCGGACATGGTCAACACGGCGAACGTCAATAATAATTATTATTATTAATAATAATCACTTACGAGTTAATAAATTTTAATTGTGGATTTGTTATTATTATTATACTAAATAATTATAATAATAATGTTGGATTCAATTCTGAAAGATCCGTCAATAAAGATTTAATGAGATTTAAACTTTGAATTCAATGCAATGAGATTTGAGATATGAGGATAGATGAGTGATGTTATTATTTATGATAATTGTATTAAATAATAATGATAATGGTGACACAAATATGTGTGTGATTGGTAAATGAAATTAAATGGGTTTAATTTTGATTTGGAGTTTTGCTATTATTATTATTTTAATAATAATAATATTTCTTATTATAATTATAATTAATTCATAATAATAATAACGTTTGGAAAAAAAATGTGCCACTAACAAAATTAAATGGTTTTAATTTTGGTTAGTAAATTAAATGATTTGAATTTAATTAAATGGTATGGTTTTAATTTAATATGAGAATAACCATGGTAAACTAATTTAATGGGATTAAATTAGTAAATTAATTATGGGTGTTATTATTATTAATTTTATTAATAAATAACATTGAAGTGAAAATGGAGTTTTGGGGAATTCCACATGGAGTAAAAGAAATGGGAGGCGCCACTTTTGGTGGTGGGAGAGAATCAGGAAAGAAAAAGTTAGATTGGAGAGAGAAACATGTTGAAAGGAAATAAAATTTATAGAAAAATGAATATAAGAGAGAGGCGCCATGTGTAACCCCCCTAAAAAAATGGGATGCCATTGTGTGTGAATCTAAAAGGATATTGGAGAGAGAATGTGAGAATGTAAGGAATTAAATTAATTAAATAATATAATAATGTAATTATTAATTTTGTTGGGAAAACCATGTTTAGTCCATAACTTCTTCATGCGACATCGGTTTTACGAACCGTCAGCGACAATGTGACCCTGACTTTGAGACGGAAATTATGAGTCCAATATTGGATGTATTTTTTCGGGTTTCTGGATTGGGTACCCGAAACGCTCATGAATTAATAGATTTAATATTATTATTAAGTCTTCGACCCGCCATAACTCTCGCGTGCGACGTCCGATTGACTTCTCGTCTGTGGCGATGTGATCCTGTCATTAATACGATAAATTCAAGTATAAGGTTGGATATTAAATTATGGTTCGTGGCTCAAGTCCATGAGACACCCAATAATAATAATATCATTATTATTACGGGATCTTGTATCCAACGTATCTCCCTCATACGGTGTTGGAACGGCGAACCGTCTGTGACGTTGCAACCCTGAAATTATGGCGGTCATTTTAAAACCAATGATGAATAGCTTTTTATGACTCATATCTCGGGTCAATAAAACATCTATTATTAATTGAAGTTATTATTATCATTAAATGCATGGAAACCATGTGACGTGTCGTGTGTAGACCTGTCAAACAGCGTAATAGTTGTATGGTCACGTCGTGTATTCATTAATACACATTGCATACCATTTTACCTTTTCATTTTTTATATAAGAGAGGGTTACTTGTTATTTACAGACCCCTCTTCTTCTCCACACGGCGATTCTCCCGGATGACCCAGAAGCCTACATCCATTCTTCTACATCCGGACCCCGATCGTCGATCTGTCGGTGTCTGCGGGATCGTATCGACGAGGCGAACACCATGCACCCTATTTCGTTCCCTCTTCTTCGACTCCCTCTTAACAGTTTCCAACCGAGGAGACTGCTGATATTTGACGGGAATGACGGTCTTTGACGAATGACTCTAAAAAGTTTTTCTGGGATAATCCTTGTGATCGTGGTGGTCGTGTTCATAGAAGGACATCGGAACCTGTTGAGGTAGGGATATTAACTTCATCTCTCTAGATTGTGCATCATGCGGGGTGGGTGTCCTCTTGTTTACGTTAAACACATTTGAACTGGTTTAATAAAGATAATAACTGGCTTATATAACAGGGATGGGATGTTTTTGAATGCAGTTACATTATTTATATCCTGTGATATTATGTTGTAAATTGAATGAGCTTCTGCCTACTGAAAATCATGGTCATTGGGGGCCTTTTCTTATGCAATTAAATGTTGACCTCTCCTTCTGGATTTTCTTATGGATGAAAATTTTATTGAATGTGTAAATTGGTTAATCACATAAAGTTGGATGATTAAATACTTGGAACCCTTGTGTGATCACCCTGGTTGAACAAACTAAAATAATAAACATGTGGGTGCTGGTTAGGGTTTATTTATGTGAAGGGGTGTTTTTTGGGCGAGCATCGGGGTTGCAGTTGGCTTGGTTGTGGGTTGGTGTGAATGCTATGTTGGTGATGGGCAGTGGGGCTGTGATAAATGGTATCAAAGGGATGATGATGTATGGGTTTCGGTGTGATTTTGGTTATGGTGGTTGGTAGTGGGGCTGCAGGGATGGGTTTGAATGTGAACGAACTATGGGTTGTGAATATAAATAAAATTGGAAGGGTTAATGAATGGTGGGGTATGGTAATGGAATGGTAATAATAATCAATGGGGTTGGTTGGTTAATAAGAAGGGACTTTTTTGTGTTGCTTGTGTTTTCCTAACTTGATTTGTGGATGGCAGGGATATGTTTTATGAACGCTTGATCTAGTTTGGTTGTTGATATTTTCCCGGTAGTTAAGAAACTGATAACTAAAGCTGTTGAAACATGAAAACATTAAATGGGGTTTTGGGATTGATTGTTGTGTGCAAACTCTCAAAGTAGCAGTGCCAAGGCACGTGCTCAGATCTTTTTGTAGAAGCCTTAAGATGGGTTGAGTGGTTGTTATACTTATATAAATCTGTATGTTTTATGTTTCTTTACGCACCCAACCCATGTTGAGCACTACCTGCCAAACACCTATGGGACAGGGGGGTGAGATTCTCAAACATCCAAAGGATGGTTGGTTACTGTTCTTCCTTGTGCTCCCTCTTCCAAGTTCTATAGCCCAAGTTCCTTTGGGCAGGTTACGATAAATGTTTCCCAAGAATCTTCAGGATGAGGTGTGATATGTTCCCAGGAGTCTTTGGGATGAGATGTGGTTATGGCCGAGGATTGTGTGCTGGTGGGTTACTATGAGCTTCGTATGGCCAGGTTGCGGCACTAGCTCGAGCTTCGTATGGACAAGTTGCGACACTAGCTCAGGAAGAGGGGGAATCATCAGAGCCTTAGGCGTGAGGGCTCGAGAAGTATCCAGTGGGAAGGTGATGTGGGGTACACATACTTTGATAACATTACTACTATACTCTATTGACTTGTGATACTTGGTGAGTGTGACTGGTGAGGCTGGGTGGATAGATTCCTTGCTAGGCTTTGGTTCTTCTGTTTTCTCATAGGACATTAGGATGTATCCCCACTTGTGCACGAGATCTTTAGGTTTCCCGGCTGAGTATACTTGTATGCTCACCCTACGTTTGCTTTCAGGTTTTCAGGAGGACTAAAGGGACTGTGCGGGACCTTACTAGTCAGGCAGGGGGAGTTGCTGTTGTTTGTTGTTTTTGTTTTCCTTTAATTTTTGGTACAGTACTTTTGAGCTTTTCTGTACTTGTACTTTTGTTTCACTATTGTATAAAGCATGCATATGGGATTGGTTTTGGGCTATTTCTATACTTGTTCCTTTTCTTCTTCTTGGTGTTTGACTCATCCTATTTCCCAATCTTAAATTAATAAAAAGGGTAATGCCTCCCATATATGTGAAAAACTCATACCCTTGGTGCTAATCGCCACTCCGGGGCCTGCTGGAGGCGGGACTCGGGGGTCATCATCTCCCTTCCACCATTTCCAGCTCAGGAGGGGCATCTTTGGTGGGAGGGGTTCGTGACAGAATGGTATCAGAGTTGATGGTTGAGAGATAGGATGAATTTTGGAGTTTGGCACAGTGATAATTGCATGGGGTGGTAGGGAAATAGTGTTGGCTGATCTTGTTGCATGACATAGGCCAGAGAAGACCGGCTAGGACACGAGATTTTAGGGCCCCCAGTGATCCGATGTAAGGACTCTGAGCTTACCGAATGACCAAGTAAGACTACATTGATTGCAGGGTAGAGACCCTAGGAAAGGTACATGCATCATCATGATTTGTGTTTTACTTAATTTGGGTGTTCTGGGAAAGAAATCAAAATAAAATGATAAAATGAAACCTTGAGAAAATTTCCTTGCTACTTAGGCTTAGGCGTTCTTTGTTTACCGTACAGCTATGGCACCTGGACGTCAACAGAGAGGCAGAGGAGTGGGACGCGGACAGTTGCACGCAACAGAAGCGGCAACCCTAGAAAGGCCAAAGATTGAGAGAGGTGTTTTTAGTTTTACTTAAATGATCTCGTTTATGTTTTGTTTAAATTCAAGAGCATCACACTCTATTGTTGAAACTCATTCTCGCCCATGCTTGGGCCCGGACCTTGTTTTTCATGAGTCTATAATGCTAAGTTTTTTCCCTCTTTCCTTTAAATGTGTGTGAAGAGTCCTATAATGTGGGGAGAGGAGGACCTAATCCCTAATCAAGACGCATTAATGTGGATGCGATTGAACCCGTGCAGGCAAGTCAGTGCCGCCTAAAGCGGATAATATCTCGACATGGGGGAAGGAATTCCCTGACTCGTATAATTAGGATAGTGGTTGGATTCCTATTATGACGAGAGCCCTGAGAGGTATCTTGCAGGGTGGTTGTTCGGACCTTTCTCCTTTTTATGGTATGGTTTCTAATTATCTAGGACAAGAATGTTTTGAGAGGTATCTGATGTAATGGTCTGGACCTCTCCGGTCCATTACTTTGTAAAATTTGATGTGGTTGAACACGACGTGTGTTATAATAATAATTTTTTATAATAATAATTGATAATGGTGGCGTAAAAATTTTTGGTGTTAATTAGATTAAATTATTTTAATTTAATCATTATGAAATAAAAGAAATAAAATTTATTGTATTTAATTCAATAAGGGGAGGTGCATGGTTTCTTTTTTATTTTAATAAATAATAAATTATCTGTGTAATGGACATATAATGGGAGGCTGCTCGGAGTTGACGTAATGGTGGTCGGACATGGTCAACGCGCCGAACGTCAATAATAATAATAATTATTATTATTATTAATCGGTGACGAGTTAATAAATTTTAATTGGGGATTTGTTATTATTATTATACTAAATAATTATAATAATAATGTTGGCTTAAATTCTGAAAGATCTGTCAATAAAGATTTAATGAGATTTAAACTTTGAATTCAATGCAATGAGATTTGAGATATGAGGATAGATGAGAGATGTTATTATTTATGATAATTTTATTAAATAATAATGATAATGGTGACACAAATATGTGTGTGATTGGTAAATGAAATTAAATGGGTTTAATTTTGATTTGGAGTTGTGCTATTATTATTATTTTAATAATAATAATATTTTCTTATTATAATTATAATTAATTCATAATAATAATAAAGTTTCGAAAAAAATGTGCCACTAACAAAATTAAATGGTTTTAATTTTGGTTAGTAAATTAAATGATTTGAATTTAATTAAATGGTATGGTTTTAATTTAATATGAGAATAACCATGGTAAACTAATTTAATGGGATTAAATTAGTACATTAATTATGGGTGTTGTTATTATTAATTTTATTAATAAATACCATTGAAGTGGGAATGGAGTTTTGGGGCGTTCCACATGGAGTAAAAGAAATGGGAGGCGCCACTTTTGGTGGTGGGAGAGAATCATGAAAGAAAAAGTTAGATTGGAGAGAGAAACATGTTGAAAGGAAATAAAATTTATAGAAAAATGAATATAAGAGAGAGGCGCCATGTGTAACCCCCCTAAACAAATGGGATGCCATTGTGTGTGAATCTCAAAGGAGATTGGAGAGATAATGTGAGAATGTAAGGAATTAAATTAATTAAATAATATAATAATGTAATTATTAATTTTGTTGGGAAAACCATGTTTAGTCTATAACTTATTCGTGCGACATCAGTTTTACGAACCGTTAGTGACAATGCAACCCTAACTTCGAGGCGGAAATTATGAGTCCAATATTGGATGTATTTTTTCGGGTTTCCAGATCGAGTACCTGAAACACTCGTGAATTAATAGATTTAATATTATTATTAAGTCTTTGACCCGCCATAACTCTCATGTGTGACGTCCGATTGACTTCTCGTCCGTGGAGATGTGATCATGTCATTAATATGATCGATTAAATTATAAGGTAGAATATTAAATTATGGTTCGTGGATCGGGTCCATGAGACACCCAATAATAATAATATCATTATTATTATGGGATCTTGTATCCAACGTATCTCCCTCATACGGTGTTGGAACGGCGAACCGTCTGTGACGTTGCAACCCTAAAATTATGACGGTCATTTTAAGACCAATGATGAATACCTTTTTATGACTCATGTCTCGGGTTAATAAAACACTTGTTATTAATTGAAGTTATTATTATCATTAAACGCATGGAAACCGTGTGACGTGTCATGTGTTGACCTGTCAAATAGTGTAATAGTTGTACGGTCACGTCGTGTATTCATTAATACATGCTGCATACCATTTTACCTTTTCATTTCCTATATAAGAGAGGGTCACTTGTTATTTACAGACCCCTCTTCTTCTCCGCACGGTGATGCTCTCGGATGACCCAAAAGCCTACATCATATCTTCTTCATTCGGACCCCGATCGTCGATCTGTCAGTGGCTGTGGGATCGTGTCGACGAGGAGAACATCATGAACCCTATTTCGTTCTCTTTTCTTTGACTTCCTCTCCATAGTTTCCAACCAAGGAGACTGTTGATAATTTACGGGAACGGCGGTCTTTGACGAACGACTCTAAAAAGTCATTCTGGGAGAATCCTTGTGATCATGGTGGTCGTGTTCGTAGAAGGACATCAGAACCTATTGAGGTAGGGATCCTACCTTCATCTCTCTAGATTGTGCATAATGTGGGGTGGGTGTCCTCTTGTTTACGTTAAACACATTTGAACCAGTTTAATAAATATAATAACTGGCTTATATAACAGGGATGGGAAGTTTTTGAATACAGTTACATTATTTATATCCTGTGATATTATGTTGTAAATTAAATGAGCTTCTTCCTACTGAAAATCATGGTTGTTGGGGGCCTTTGCTTATGCAATTAAATGTTGCCCTCTCCTTCTGTATTTTCTTATGGATGAAAATTTTATTGAATGTGGAAATTGGTTAATCATGTAAAGTTGGCTGATTAAATACCTGGAACCCTTGTGTGATCACCCCGGTTGAACAAACTGAAATAATAAACATGTGGGTGTTGGTTAGGTTTTATTTATGTGAAGGGGTGTTTTTTGGGTGAGCAGCGGGGTTGCGGTTGGCTTGGTTGTGGGTTGGTGTGAATTCTATGTTGGTGATGGATAGCGGGGCTGCAATAAATGGTATCAAAGGGATGATGATGTACGGGTTTCGGTGTGATTGTGGTTATGGTGGTTGGTAGCGGGGCTGCAGGGATGTGTTTGAATGTGAACGAACTATGGGTTGTGAATATAAATAAAAGTGGAAGAGTTAATGAATGGTGGGGAATGGTAATGGAATGAGAATAATAATCAATGGGGTTGGTTGGTTAATAATAAGGTACTTGTTTGTGTTGCTTGTGTTTTCCTAACTTGATTTCTGGATGGCAGGGATATGTTTTATGAACGCTTGATCTAGTTTGGTTGTTGATAGTTGCCCGGTAGTTAAGAAACTGATAACTAAAGTTATTGAAACATGAAAACATTAAATGGGTTTTTGGGATTTATTATTGTGTGCATACTCTCGAAGTAGTAGTGCCAAGGAATGTGCTCAGATCTTTGTGTAGAAGCCTTAGGATGGGCTGAGTGGTTGGTATACTTATATAAATCTGTACGCTTTATGTTTCTTTATTCACCCCACCCATGTTGAGCACTACGTGTCGAACACCCGTGGGATGGGGGTGATATTCTCAAATATCCAAAGGATGGATGGTTACTATTCTTCCCTGTGCTCCCTCTTCCAGGTTCTATAGCCCATGTTCCTTCAGGCAGGTTACGACAGATGTTTCCCAAGAATCTTCAGGATGAGGTGTGATATGTTCCTAGGTGTCTTCAGGGTGAGATGTGGTTATGGCCAAGGATTGTGTGCCGGTGGGATGTGATTTGATATGGCTTAGGATTGTGTGATGGCGGGTTACTATGACCTTCGTATGGCCAGGTTTCAGCATTAGCTCGAGCTTCGTATGGCCAAGTTGCGGCACTAGCTCAGGAAGAGGGGGAAGCTTCAGAGCATTAGGCATGAGGGCTTGAGCAGTATCCAGTGGGAAGGTGGTGCGGGGTACCCATACTTTGATAAAATTACTAATACACTCTATTTACTTGTGTTACTTGGTGATTGTGACTGGTGAGGCTGGGTGGATAGATTCCTTGCTAGGCTTTGGTTCTTCTGTTTTCTCACGGGGTATTAGGATGTCTCCCCACTTGTGCACGAGAGCTTTAGGTTTCCCTACTGAGTATACTCGTATGCTCACCCTACGTTTTCTATTAGGTTTTCAGGAGGACTAATGGGACTGTGCGGGACCTTACTAGTCAGGCAGGGGGAGTTGCTGCTATTTGTTGTTGTTGTTTTCCTTTACTTTTTGGTACAGTACTTTTGAGCTTTTATGTACTTGTACTTTTGTTTCACTATTGTATAAAGCATGCATATGGGATTGGTTTTGGGCTATTTCTATACTTTTTCCTTTTCTTCTTCTTGGTGTTTGACTCATCATATTTCCCGATCTTAAATTAATAAAAAGGTTAATGCCTCCCATATATGTGAAAAACTCATACCCTTGGTGCTAGTCGCCACTCTGGGGCCTACTGGAGGCGGGATTCGGGGTTCATCATCTCCCTTACACCATTACCAGCTCAGGAGGGGAATCTTTGGTGGGAGGGGGTCATGATAATTGACCAATCCAAATGGTGGTAAATTCTATTCATACCATATATGTTAAAACAAGGATTTCTTCCACATTTTAGGTAAAAAGTCAAAAGTGCCTCGTTCAGGAAATAACAAGAACATTCCTTTTAAACCATTTTATAAAAATTAAAACATGGGTAAAAATTCCTTTAAATAATCATATTATAATAGTAAAAATATTCTAGAAAACATTTTTAGAAGACCTGGACATTGAAGAAAAAGGATTTTTGGCCGAAGAGAGAAATGAGGTTGATTTTCCTTAAAAACATTTTTTCGGTCTCTTGAGTATTTAAAGTGAGTAAAATGAAATGAAAGCATAAAATATACCAAAATAACAAAAGGAGATGAAAATTAAAATTATTTATTATATAAGGATCATATAATTTTCTCAATGTAAATTTCAATCATAAACAATCCCAATTAAAATAGGATTGAAACATAAATCTCCTACCATTTTGGTAACTTTTGAATCATAAGCCTAAGGAAAGAAAGAAAAATATGTGGATATATATCTATCATATTTATCATGATAATAATCATAAAATAAATTCATGGGTATCATAAGAACCACATAAAAAACAAGTGGTGAATATGACATGTGTCTTACAAAAGTAAAAGTGAGACAAAAATCTCTTACCTCGAGTTCAAACTTGTTATGTATATCCTTTAACACCTTTATAATAAACATATATCAATTATTTTATTTCTTAAGAAGCTTTTTAAGTATTAATATCTTATATTTAAATCATTTATTTCATTTATTTTAAAATACATGTTTAGATACTTAATTAGTTAAGTCTATATTGGGTGTTTTGAGGATATTCGGTTCATAATTTTAAAACGGCTATGGTATGTTGACCATGGTCAAAGGGTTCATTATTCCATAATATCTAGAATAATAATCATGAAATAATTATAATTCTATTATACATCCACTATAATTTTATAACCAATCATGAAATATGATTATGAAAAATGAACCATGTTACAATCATGGAGACGATAGGTCATACGTACGCATGAGTAACGTTTCCATTTTTCAACAATCATTATGGAAAGAAGGTAGGTATTATTTTATATTTCTATAATTATAATTATCTCATAAATTTTATCTATTTTTAAATACACTTATATATACCATTCATGTGGTTCAGTAATGAAAATCGAATCACATCGCTTCGTGGAGGTGGTAATCCACATGTATGCACGAATGACGTAATCATTTTTCTACGAATGGAAACGAAAGAAAATATATGATATATTAATTTTAAATAATTATAAATATATCATTACTATCACATATATAAATTAAATCTATCATCATAAACAGTCATGATAGGTGGTGATGGAAAGCGAATTACATCAGTTCATGAGGCGGTAATTCGTCGTACACACAAATGATGATTTAATTTCCCATTTGACGGAAGTGGATATGGATGTAGGTTATGACAATAAAATAATAAAATCTTAATATACAGAAGATATTATTTTTATTATATCATCATGTTTGAATAATATTTTAAGGTGGTGGAAGAAGAAATAAAACCAAAATGTTCGGTTAAAGATTGTACCTCTTCTTCAGAAAACTTCTTTTTATTTACACCTTAAACCATCTAAGGTTGGTATTCTACCAAAACTAAGGCATATAGAACATGGGTAGGGATTTTAGGAAGATATGTTTTCAGTTATTATTTGAACTAAAATGATTTTGAAGTGTTAATAAAAGAGGAGAGTGATTTCCCTTTTATAAGAGTGGGGAGGGACATTCTTGGAATTTCCCAAGGTATTAAATTAATATAAATTAATGTTCTCATCTAAAAGGATTAAAAAAGATATAGTTTGAATATAGTTTGATTATGGGTTGAAATACTATCATCCAATAAAATTTGGACAATTTTAGGTTATGTTTTTATCCTTATCTCTTTGTTTTAACTCACTTTAACCCTTTTTGACAATTATTGTGATAACGAAACTTTTACTTTTTAGTGGTCAATTTAGTTATTATAAAAGAAAAATTGGCCCAAAAATGGACCATGGTTGATATTTTCAACCATATCCCAATCAATTTTCTAAATAAGATATTTTTATCAATTTTAAATAATTTAATAAAATATTATTTATTATAAAATATTATTAATGTTAATTTTGGAACTTTTCATTTAATTTGACTTTAAAAACACCAATATAAAGATGGAATTCGAATATAATCCTTTAAAACTTCCCTAATAAGTTATATTTATATAAAAAATCATGGAACACAATAATTCTTTCAAATTATATTACTTTTAAAAATTTTAAAATCATTTATTTTATTTTTCTATTAATTGAATAAATATCATGTCAGGGTTGCATAAGAATTTAAGGCAATTATTTCTTAACTACAATTTAAAAATAAATTACCATGATATAAAAAATAATTTATATTTCAAATTACTATTTATAACTAAACATTCCTTCTTTTCATTCCTATTTCAAATATTTAAAGAGAATAAAATAAAGAGAATGACATTTTTTACTTTTCTTTACATAAAATATTGTAAACGACAAAATCATAGAAAAATGGCAACAAAAGGTTATATATTTTAACTTTGAATGATTATGGGTGAAATATAACCATCCAAAAAAATAAGTAAAGTATTATACTTATTTTTTAGGTCTTATCGCATTATTTTTACCCTTAATTAACTCATTTTACCCCTACCATGGTGATAATTATTTACTATGGTTACTATTTATATTGACCAAAAATAAAAGAGGAATAATTAATAAATTTTGACCTCACGTGTAATGGTTTGTGTCCTCCCAGTGTGTTACTTTGTGGGTTTTGGTTGTTGGGAGTGTTTGGAGGAGGCTCAGAGGGAGTTTAGAGAAGTTCAGTTTCTAAAGGCAGGAAGTAGGAGGATTATACATCGTGTAACATGATTACATGATGTGAAACTTTGTTTCACAGGTTGTCCTGGGATTTTCACAGTGTGTAACATTTCAAGGTTATAAAAATAAAATAAATCAGGAGGTGACGCATTATTCAATGGAAGTGGACCTCAAGGCATTACACAACGTGAAAGGGGATTACACGTCGTATAATACCCTGATGCTATAATTTTTTAAAACATTCCAGCTGCTCGGGTTTTGAAAAACACTACGGTTGTAGAACTCTTTCTCATCCTAGAAAACCCAATAGTCCCTTCCTTAGAATTTTGGAGATCCCTTTGACAAAGATCGATCACCGAGCTTTTATCGTTGATTCGTAGCAATCCGTCTTTGATCTAAGGTATTCTATTCCTCTGTTTCAATGATTTCCTTGGGTTGATCGCTCTTTCCCTCCTGCTCCTCTTATCATGTGATGGTGAAGACTCTTCCTCACCTCTAGCATGTTCTTATTTAGTTGTTGATCAGTGCGATGGTGTCATTGCATCCCCGGGTGGATGCAGATCTCGCAGGAGAGGAAATCAAAGGACCATTGCGTGAACCATTTCCACACAAAGAACATTGACACCCCTTCAAGGTAGGGAATTTCCTTTGTTTCTCTTTGATTATGCATCATGTGGGAGGGACCTACTTTTTCTTTCCTACAGATCATGGTTGTTCCACATTAATCAAAGATAATAATTGGGTAAATGAAATTTAAAGGGGTATAGGGATTTGAATCGCATGTTTTATAGCCTGATGTTATTGTGATGTTGTGAATTATATAGGCTAAACATCCTACTGAAAATCATGGTCGTTGTTGGCCCTTGTTTGTGCACTAGATAAGTTTCATGTTTATTAGTTCCCAATGAACATTTGTATATGGAAATCGATGAGTCACATACACTTGGCTAATAAACAAATGCCCTAGGATTTTATAGATTTTGTGATAACCCCTGAATTAACAAGTGAAAATAAATAAGGGGATGCCATTCTAAATCCTGAATTGTGTTATGCTTTAGTATGTGGGGTGATGTGTTGTATGGGATAATTGTGGTTGTGTTTGTGTGGGACAGATGTGATATGAAGTGGTTTTGTTGTGACGTGTAAGGTTGCTTTGGTTTGTGTTGTGGTATGGTTGTGAAGCACAAGTATGTGTTGTGGGTTGGTTTGGGTAGTGTTGTGGATGAACTTGCAGACGATACATCAACCTGACCATGTAATGGAATCTCAGGTTGAGATATTGATTTATTGTAGAATAGATGAGAAGCGTTGAGCAGCGGGGATGTGATCGGGTTGTGTGGTGGTGTGTTGTTGGGAGTGGTTGTGTGTGTGGATAGTTTTTTGAGGGATGAACTTAAAGAAGTATGGTGATGGTTGGTGTGGGTAATTTTCTAAGAGTTTCTCCATTTGTGGTTTTTTCTGTGTGGTTCTTTGTGTGTTGTTCTTGATAGTTTCCTAGATAGTTATGGAATAAATGAAAACAAATTCAATTAATAAAGTTTTGAATTAGGCTTGGTTTGGTTTGGTTAACAAAATGATTAAATTAATTGTTAAATAAATAATATAATTGGTTAAATGAATTGGTTGGGTTCGTGGATTATTGTGTGGTGTTGTGCATTTAGAGGTATCAGTAAAGGTGACATGTGGTGACTTGGTCACTTGTTGAAAACCCATAGGTTGGGTTGAGAGCTTTGTATCATATATATATAGACACACACTTATATTTTCCTTGTGATTTCTATATGCACCCTACCCTAGTTGAGCACTATGTTCCGAACACCCCCATCATCATGGGGGAGGGTTTCTTTCCCAAACATCCCAATAATAGTATGGATGGATGGCCACCCGTTCTTCCCAACTCCCTCTTCCAAGTGGTGGTAGCCCAAGATTCTTTGGGCAGGTTGTGGTTTGTGAGGCCCATGTGTGTATGAGCGAGTTGTACTTTCCCAGGTGTCTTCAGGATGAGATGTGTTGTTCTTTCTCAAGTGTTTTCAGGATGACATGTGTGGTGATTTACTAGGTGTCATAGGGATAGGTGTGGTTGTGGCCCAGGTGTCTGCAGGTGGGATGTGGTGTGGTTGTGTCTCAGGTGTTTGTAGGTAGGATGTGGTGTGGTTTTCTGGCCTAGGTGTATTCGGGTGAGATGTGATATAGCTTAGGGCTCAAGTGATGGTATGATATGTGGTTTGTGGGGCCCAAGTGTGTGTGGGTGGGTTGTGACATGGTTCTTTTGGAATAGGTGGGAGCATGAGGATGTTTTCCATTAGGAAAGAGTGGCTAAACCAGTGGGAAGTGGTGTAGGGTACCCAAATCATTGATGTGATTACTATATTACTTTACTTGACTTGCGTTACTTGGTGAGCATGCCTTGGTGAGGTTGGGATGGCTAGTATACCTTGTTAGGTGTTGTTTGGTTGTGTTTTTTTCTCATGGGAGCATTAGTATGATCCTTTCACTTGTGCATGAGAGACTTTGGTTTTCCTACTAAGTATACTTGTATGCTCACCCTGAGTATATAAAATGCTTTGAGGTTTCTAGGAGGATTACGTGGACCGTGATGGAATTTACTATCTTAGACTTTTGGACAGTTATTGTTTCACTAATTAGCTTTACTTTTGGTACTTACTTTGGAGTTTTATTGTATTTGTAACATCTTTATTTTAAACATGCATGTGGGATAGATTTGAGATTTATTTATATATGTCTTGGATTTTTTGTGAGGTTGATACATATTATCTCCCAATATTGTTTCCTATAAAAAGGGTAATGTATTCCATTTTTCAAGATTATATAACCTTGGTGCTAGTTTCCACCCCGTGGCCTACTGAAGGTGGGACTCGGGGGTCATTATCTTCCTTTCTTCATTACCATCCCATGGGGGATATCTTTTGAGGGAGGGGTCATGAAATAATGGTATCAGAGATGATGGTGAGAGATAGGATGGGGTTTGGATTTAGCCATGGTGAGGATTTAATGAGTTGGTAGGGAAATAGTGTCAGGTGACCTTGGTGGATGACATAGGCCATGGAAGACTGGCTAGGACACGGGATTTTAGGTCCCCACTGTGATCTGATTTAAGGACTCTGAGCCTACCGAACGACCAAGTGAGGATACACTGTTTGTAGGGTTGAGACCTTAGGAAAGGTATATGCATCATAATGACTTGTTTTCTTGTTTGAATTTGAATTTTTAGGAAATTTATAATGAATAATTATTTAAATGAGTTAAAATGAATCTTAAATAGAATTTCATACTATTCGGGCTTAGGAATCTCTTGTTTACTTTTCAGTTATGGATCCCAGTCATCGTCTACATGTGGCTCAGGTAGTTGAAGCTCAGTAGTCTGATCCATTTGATCAGTGGATGGTTGATCCAGTAGAGGAGGATGACCAATTGTAGATAAAGTTACATGCCTTCCAGTGGTGGGCCTTGGGAAAGTACAATGGAAGCGTTTCGAATGTGGAGAAGGGGAGATGGCTTGAGGATATTGATATCAGCTTTAGTTTACCCTAGGATCTGACATAGTAATGGGGATATGGGCTCTGACATAGTACTGGTTTCCTTTTTCAGTGAGTCAAATTTGGGGAGTTGTGCTTCAATGGTGGATGTTGTACTTGGGGGAGAGGAAGGAGACTGACATTATGTGGGTCGATTTCAAGAAGGAGTTTAGAGCATAATTCCTTTTATCGACCATGAAGGATTAGAAGAGGCATGAGTTACTCTCCCTCTAGCAGGGGAGTATATCGGTATGAGAACTGGGGATTAATTTTAAGGGTCTCCTTTATTTTTTCCCCGATATCTTTCCAAATGAGGAGTCTCATATGAGATTCCTAGAGGAGGCACTTCATCCTTCTATCCAGTATGCAGTTACTCCCTTTACATTGTTGACAAACTTTTAGGTCCAAAATAAGGTGTATGTGATTGAGTAGATGCACTCACGAGGAGGTCAACTATGATAGGGGAGTCAGTAGAGTTCTTTAAAAGGTAAAGTTACTAGCAGCAGGTCTTAAGCACTAGGGACTTCAAGGTTTTGACTGGTGGGGAGTCGACCTCAGCAGTTTCTGTTTCAACTTTTTGGTCCTTGTGCCTTTCCTGTGAACCTAGGACCAAGGTGTTTCATATGTGGAGTCTGTGGCCATTTTCAGAATCAATGCCTAACGTCCATCTGATCTCAGTATGGTGGAGGTGGGTAGTTTTAGCACCAACCTCAATAGTAGTTACCAGCTAGGCCATTTCAGCAGCAGGGACAGTAGGCTCATGCTTCACCAAGTGGAGAGGGAATGGGTGGAGGCTGACCTCAGGATGTTACTTAGGGACCTCAACCCGGGTGTGGTCATGGAGGTGGTCGTTAGCAGAGGGGTAGAGGAGCTGGGAATGGTCAGTTGCATGCAGCAGAGGCAGCAGTTCTGGCAGTACTAGGGATCATTTGAGGTACGATCAGTTTGTTTAGTACCCTTTCTTGTGAATTGTTTGATTTAGGAGCTTCACACTCCTTTATTGCACTTGCTACATCCCATGCTATGGGAATATACATAGAGAGGATTCCCATGATCCTGGTTTTGAGTATGCCATTTGGAGATCAGACTAGCTTGTTTGATGTGTGTCGGGGATGTAGACTGATGATGGGGCTGCATTAGTCCCATGGAGATCTTTCCTTGATAAAAATATTACCATACAATGTTATTCTCAACATCTACTAGTTTTATTCTATGTATGCCATTATCGATTGCTTCTGGAGGAGAGCCATGTTTTCAAATATCACTACTAGAAAATAGCCCTATACCCATGGTTTTTCACAAAACTGTGGGTATAGGGGTGTCCTATTCCCACAATTTTTTAAAACAATGGCTATAGGGGTAGTATGGTCACCTATACCCACGGTTTTGGAAAACCATGGGTATAGGTTTTTTTTATGACCTATTCTCACGGTTTTGGAAAACCGTGGGCATAGGAATTTTTTTGAAGGTCTATACCCACAGTTTTGCCAAAACCGTGGGTATAGGAATTTTTTTTGAAGACCTATACCCACAGTTTTATAAAACCGTGGGTATAGCTTTCCCGGGTTATGGAGGGGAAAAAATATTTCATGGTACATTAACTTATTCCCATGGTTTTCTATACTATACCCATGGTTTGGATTAATATATATAGATATATACAAATAATGAATAACAAAATTTCTGTAGATGTGTTGGTGAGGCATCAGTTCGTGTTCTGCATGACCACAGGATCGAATCCTTACCACCGCTTTTTTTTCTAAAACCAGGAATAATATTAATATATTAATCTAAATATAGATATATAATTCAATAATTAAGTTTGTCGGGTTGGTTTGTCGTCAGGACTTTGAAGACAAGGTCGTGGGATCGAAACCCGTGGGGTTCTTTTTTTCTAATACGGGCATGGATTATTATTTTTAATGAAATATAGATATATGTAAATAGAAGTGGCGTACTGTGAGTGGTAGGGTGTATTCAATTTGAGATGTAGGTTATGGGTTCCAATCTAGCAGCTACCCTTTTTTTATAATTTTATACCCACGGTTTAAAAACTGTGGGAATAGGGCTTTGAAAGCATGGTGGGGAAAATTTGGGTTTGACAGCATAGAAATAAATATTTACCAACGGTTTGTAAAACCGTGGGTATAGGTTGAGGACCTATACCGATGCCTCTTAGCCCCACGGTTCCCAAAACCGTGGGTATAGGCTATACCCACGGTTTTGAACTGTGGGTATAGGTCCTTTTTCCAGTAGCGTATAGATGGTCGGTGTGTGGCTTTTTTTTGTGAGTGGGGATGTCAGGTGGGAAATTGGTGTGTGGAGCCCCTTCTTTCCTTGTTGGTTGAGCTATTAGTGGAATCAGCAGGTGTTGGGATAGTGGAGGTTCCCAGATTTTTTGGGTAGTTCTTGGGTGTTTTCCCTGAGTAGGTTGTGACGCTACCCCCTCGACGTGATGTTGAGTTCGAAATAGACTTGCAGCTTGGTGCTTCTCTGATTTGGATGGATCCTTATCGGATAGAACCTTATGAGTTATAGGAGTTGAGGATTCATATTGATGATATGATGAATAAAGGATTTATCTAACCCAGTGTGTTATCGTGGGGTGTTACAGTGTTATTTGTAAAGAAGGTGGATGGTGGTATGAGGTTATGCATATACTACTAGAGGTTGAATCGGGTGACGGTCGAGAATCGTTACCCCCTTCCAAGGATAGATGATCTTTTCGATCAGTTGAGAGGGGCGAGATTGTTTTTAATATCGAGTTGTGATCTGGATATCACCAGTTGAGGGTGAAGGAGGGAGATATCCTAAATACTTCTTTGAAATGTGGGTATGGAAACTTCAAGTTTGTAGTCATGTCATTTGGTGTTACGAATGTGTCATCCATGTTCATGGGGATTATGAACTCCATTTTTCATGATTTCCTAGATCGGTTCATCATCGTGTTCATTAATGACATCCCAATCTACTCGAAATTAGACGAGGAGCATGATGAGCATCTCAAAATCATCTTATAGATTCTTCAATGCCACTAGCTCTATGGAAAGTTGTCCAAGTGTAAGTTATGGACATGATAGGTGAATTTCCTTAGACATGTGGTGTCTCAATAGGGTGTAGCAGTGGACCCATCAAAGGTTGAAGTGGTTTTTTCTTGGGTAGCACCCAAGAACATAGAAGAAGTTCACAGTTTTCTTGGTCTAGTAGGCTATTACTGGAGGTTTCACTAGTGGAAATTTTTTTTCCATGTCAGTTTTTTTTATATTTTGACATTGGTTTTTAACTGACGTCTATAAAGGCGACATTAAAAATTAAAGTTTCAATGTCAGTTTTTATAAAACAATGTCTAAATATTAATTAAAAAAATGTTCATAGGCATTTTTTAACATTGATTTTTACAAAAACTGATGTCAAAACTCATCCCTCAAGGGTCTTCAACATCGGTTTTCATATAAAATGACGTCAAAAGTCTGGCCTTGCCAGTCATCGGTGTCGGTTTTTATAAAAATCGACGTCGAATGTCAGGATTTATCAGTCTTCCACATCATTTTTTATAAACTAACATTAAAAAGTAAAATATTGACCTTTCAACATCGGTTTGTTAGAAAACTAATGTCTAAATTCTTATTCTACATGGTTTTTAACATTGGGTTTTCATAAAAACTGATTTAAAAAGTACATTTTCAAAAAAACATGTCAGTTTTGAAACAAACTAACATTAAAACATTGAAACTCTTAATATTGGAATATATTAGGTTTCCCAGGCTTCGATTTGACTCATCATGGAGCTAAAACCGACTTACAGATCAATGGTTATGGTCATCGTAAGTTGTACCTCTTTAAGTTTCAATACATACAACTCACTTCAATGAAAATATGAGAAACAAGAACCAAAAATTATACACCAAATGGACACAAAAATATAAACATAAATATTTAACCTGATTTTAATTCTATTATTATTTTCCTTTGAATCGATTTGTTGTTTGTCGATATTTCACTTCTTTTTAAGTAAAAACTCATGTGGTAATGAAAAAGATGATCGATGAAGAATTTTTCACCTCAACCGGTGAATCTCATGTGGATGTTTTATCTTTTTATCTCGATTGGAATAATTCTTCATCATAATAATAAAAATTATCATGATTTTTAGTGATAAGGAAAAAATAATAATGAAATTAAATGATAAGAATAAATACCCTGTACAAATCATCATTGATGAATTGTTGAAATTTTGATTGTATCTAAGATGTATAAAATGTTGAAAGAAAGAGAATGAGGATGTATATATTGTAAATGAAAATATTTATGGTGGTTATGAATTAAAATTTAGGCGGTATTTTGAAAATGGAAATGCGTGTTGTGAAAAAATTAAAATACCAAACCCGCGTATTTGAAATTTACTTTTAACATCGTTTAAATATATAAATGATGTTAAAGATATTCTCATTTTGAGTTTTTAACATTGGTTATTGAAAAAAAGATGCCAAAAGTGGCTTTTAATGTTGATTATTGGAAAAACTGATGCTAAAATGTAACTTTTAACATCAGTTACTAAAAAACCGACGTTAAAAGTCAAGTCTTGTAATGTTCAACTTCCGATGTCCATAACTTTTGATCCATAAGTCTATTTTAACTCTATGACCTGTCAAATAGAATTTTGGAAAATTATCTAAAACTTGGATTTTATTTTTAACATCATTTATTGAAAAAATGATGCCAAAAAGTGACTTTTAACATTGGTTACTGAAAAAAAATGACGTTAAAAATCAAGTCTTATAATGTTTAACTTATGATGTCCATAAATTTTGATTCTTAAGTCCATTTTAGCTCCACTAACTATTAAATAGAAGCTTGAGAAATTATCTATAACTTGGATTTTATTTTTAACATCTTATAAATCTCTATTTTTCATTTTCATAATAAAGAACCACTTTTATGGATAAGTGGGAACCTCACAACTTCCATCATGCCAAAAACATACAAAACACATTACACCATCCAAAACACACATTAAGCCATAAAAAAATAGGAGGTTTCAAACCAAGGTGCATATCACACATAGAAAAATTCAAAAAAAATAAAACCAGCACATGTCATCATCATCATGGACTGTGAGACCCTCGAGTAGTGCACACTACACACCAGTCACCATCATGATCATCCCAACCCTATCGTCGGTGAAGAATCAAGAAACATCAATGGAATCACTGAAAGGATTTACAAACTTACTGGAAACACGTTCACCAGAAACTGTTGAGAAGCAAACTAGCAATGAAATACCCCTTCCATCCAGGATCACCAACAGTGAGCAACGAACAAGAAAAATGAAACTGATTGTGAAAAATTATCTACAACTTGGATTTGATTTTTAACATCAGTTATTTGAAAAAATGATGCTAAAAGTGACTTTTAACATCGGTATTGAAGAACGGACATTAAAATGCCAACATTAAAGGCCATTTTTCTACTACTGGTTATACCTGATTTCTCTTAAGTTGCAGAACTGTTGATAACTTTGACCAGAAAAGACCAAGATTTCGTATGAAGTGAACAGTACCAGGTGACATTCAGTTATCTTAAAGGGAAGTTGGTCAGTGCTACGGTTGTCAGCGAAATGGGTGATATTTGAGGTGTTCTCTAATGCTTGTCATCTAGGATTGGGATGCATCTTGATGCAGCAGTGAGCAGTGATATCTTATGTGTCTAGGCAGTTACGCCCCCATGAGTGTAACTATGCCACCCACGATCTAGAGATGGTGGCATTTGTGTTTGCACTGAAGTTGTGGAATCATTACCTCATCGGGGAGCACTTTGTGGTATTTACACACTACTAGAAACCTGACCTTTCCCAATGCTTCTATACCAACGGTTTTTACAAAATGTTGGTAGAGGTCCCTTTTCCCAACGGTTTGGCCAAACCATTGGGAAAGGCCACTTTGAGGCCACCTTTCCCAACGGTTTTCCAAAACCGTTGGGAAAGGGTATGGCTTTCCCAACAGTTTGGCCAAACTGTTGGGAAAATTCCACTTTGTGGAAACCTTTCCCAACATTTTGGCCAAACCGTTGGGAATGGTCCCCAGTATATCAACCTTCCACCCAGAATTGCATCTAGAATCAAAGGATCTATACCAACGGTTGTCAAAACCATTGGTATAGGTCTATAGCAACGGTTTTGACAACCGTTGGTATAGATCCTTTGATTTTTTATCTGATATTCTTATTGAGAACATTATATAAATCAAAATTTAAAATAATTATTAGAATAAATATATATATTTATGTAATTATGTTCACAAAAGTCATGTTAGGTTAGTGGTTAAGTCGTTCAACGATAAACTAGGGGTCCTGGGATCAAATCCCAACGAATGTTTTTTTTTGAAATACATATACCAACGGTTCCATAACCGTTGGTATAGATTTTCATATTACTTATACCAACGGTTTCCAAAACTGTTGGTATAGGTTTATACCAATGGTTTTCCCAAAATCGTTGGTATAGACCTATCCCAACGGATTACTTGGCAACGGTTCTCCAAACTGTTGGTATAGCCTATACCAACGGTTTGGAGGCCTATACCAACGGTTCCAAACCGTTGGTATAGGTTAGTTTACCAATAGTGACAGATCACAAGAGCTTGAGGTATATATTTTCCCAATGAGATATGAACTTGCAGCAGCATAGGTGGATGGAGTTTCCTCAGGACTGTGATTTTGCGATCTCCTACACCTTAGGAAAGTGGAATGTCGTGGCCAATGCTTTGAATAGGAAGTCATGGAATGAGGTTGTTCGGGAATCTATGGATGCTTGGAATATGATGGAGGAGTTTGCATCCTTACACTTATATGTAGGGGTGGAAGGCGGTAGAGGCTATTTGTTTTATATGATAGTTCAGACTTCTCTGATGCAGTAGGTGGATGAGTCTTAGTGGGGAGACTCAGAGGAAGAGGTGATGCATGATTGTGTTGGCCATATCGATGCTTCAGAAGGATGGTCGGAGGATGGTTAGAATCAGATGTTGTTTTGTGGAAGGTTGTTTGTTCCAGTGGAGATGTGCGAGGGAGTCCTCCATGAGTTTCATAAATCACCTTTAGTAATACACCTCAGAGTTTCTAAGATTTACCATGGCTTGAGGATGTAGTTTTGGTGTCCCGGGATAAAGTGGGTAGTAGCAGAGTTTGTGGCAAGATGCTTATTTTGCCAATAGGTGAAGGTTGAGAACCGTGTTCCCAATGGTTTGTTACATCCCTTGGATATCCCTGAGTGGAAGTGGGATGACATCTAAATGGATTTCATCATAGGGTTACCCAAGGCTTGGTGAGGCTATTATGTTATTTAGTTGATAGTGGATTGGTTGAAGAAATCGGCCCACTTCTTAGCGATTAAGGAGTCGGGCGCAATGGATGCTTTGGCAGAGGTATATGGATGAGGTGGTACGATTTCATGGAGTCTTGATATCCATTGTCTCGGACCAAGATACACATTTTACCTCACGAGTCTAGAGGGGATTGCATCATGCTTTTGGCACCCAGTTATGCCTCTGCATTGCCTTCCACCCTCAGATAGATGGGCAGACAGAACGAACTATCCAGACATTGGAAGATATGCTGCGAGAATGCGTATTGGACTTAGGTGGATCTTGGATACGACACCTTCCCTTGGTAGAGTTTTATTATAATAACATATATCACTCTTACATTAGCATGGTTCCATTTGAAGCTTTTTATAGGTCGTGTTGTTCACCTTTGTGCTGGACAGAGGTTGGGGAGACAACTACTCTTGGTCTCGAGGTAGTGTAGAGCATGACAGAGAAGGTTTAGCTTATTTGAGAGAGTATGAAAGTGGCATAGGACTGCTGCAATTAATATGTTGATCTCAATAGGAGTCCCTTGGAGTTTGAGGTTGGGGACCACATGTTCTTGAAGTTTTCCCCCCGACATGGGTAGTGGGGGTTTGGCAGAGGGAGCAATATTTCTCCCAGGTTCATCGAACCCTTTGAGGTGTTGAGATGAGTTAGCGAGGTGGCATACCAGTTGGCATTGCCACTATAGCTGGAGAGGATCCATGATGTATTTCACGTATCTCAAATCTGTCGATATATTCATTATGACTCCCACGTCATCAACTGGGGAGATTTGGATATCGAGGATGACGTGACATTTGTGGAACGACCGGTAGATATCTAGGATCGTCAGGAGAAAATGATGCATGTCTGAACTATTACCTTGGTCCGTGTGTTGTGGAGTCATGGTTTCTAGGAGGATATTACTTGGGAGTGAGAAGCACAGATGCGTTCCCAGTACCCAGAGTTGTTTTTATCTTTGTTTTGATATATTTTTCTTAAAATGTGATGCTTGAACCTTATTGTTTATGAGACAAGTTGTTTCCTTGTTCTGTAATGTGTGATAAATTCTAGATGTGTGAAGCAGGGAGGACCTAATTCCTAATAGAGATACTTTAATTGTGATGTGATTAAACCCATTCGGGCAATACATTGCCCCCTAAAGCGGATAGTATCTTGACATGGAGGATGGAATTCCCTAATCTGCGTATTCGAAAAGTGTGGTTGTTGTTCTTTCATGGTGTGCCTTGTGGTTGTTGGGGTTAGAAGATGTTTAAGGAGGTATTCTTGTATGTGGGGGTTTCCGCTCCAACTCTCGAAAAACACAGGGTGGTTTATCGTTGAATGTTGATGTGCTTGGTTGTTAGCGGTGCTCCAAGTGTAGTGAGGTCCTTGAGAGGTATCTCATGGGGTGGTTGTTCAAACCCCTCTTTCTTCTAGGTTTGGATTTGGATTCTCAAGGGTAAGAATCACTTGAGAGGTATCTGATGTAATGGTTTGTGTCCTCCTGGTCTGTTACTTTGCGGTTTTTGGTTGTTGGGAGTGTTCGGAGGAGGCTCAGAGGGAGTTTAGAAAATTTTGGTTGCTAAAGGCTAGAAGTAGGAGGATTACACGTCATGTGACATTATTACAAGATGTGAAACATTATTTCATGGGTTATCCTAGGAGTTTCATAGTGTGTATCATTTCAGGGTTAGAAAAATAAAATAAATTAGGAGGTGAAACATTTTTTGGTGGAAGTGGACCTCGAGGCATTACACAAAGTGAAAGGGGATTACATGTCATGTAATACCTCGATGTTGTAATATTTTAAAACATTCCAACCACTCAGTTTCCACAAACCCTACGGTTGTAGTGATCTCTCTCATCCTGGGCGTTGACATTCCCTTCATTGGCACTTTGGAGATCCCTTCGACAGAAGTCGATCACCGAGATTCCGTTGTTGATCTATATTGATCCATCTTTGATCCGAGGTATGCTCTTCCTTTGTTTCAATGATTTCCTTGGGTTGATATCTCTTTTCCTCCAACTCCTCTTGTCATGCGATGGTGGATGTTCTTCCTCGCATCTAATGTGTTATTCTTCGGTCATTGATTAGTGTGGTGGTGTCGTTGCATCCTTAGGTGGATGTAGATATCATAGGAAATGAAATTGAAGGACCGTTTCATGAATTGTTTTCGCACAAAGAATGTTAACACCCCTTCAAGGAAGGGAATTTTCTTCATTTCTCTTTGATTTTGCATTATGTGGGAGGGACCTACTTTTGCTTGCCTGTGGATCATGGTTGTGCCACATTAATCAAAGATAAGAATTGGGTAAATGAAATTAAAAGGTGTAGAGGGTTTCAAATAGAACATTTTATGGATTGATGTTATTGTGATGTTGTGAATTGTATGGGCTAAACACCCCACTGAAAATTGTGGTTGTTGGTGGCCCTTGTTTTTACACTAGACAAGTTGCGTGTTGACTGGTTCTTGATGAACATTTGTATATGGAAATTGGTGAGTCGCGTACACTTGGCTAATAAATGGATGCCCCAGTATTTTACAGCTTTTGTGACAACCTCTGAATTAACAAGCGAAATTAAATAAGGGGATGTCTTTCTAAATTTGAAATTGTGTTATGATTTGGTATGTGGGGTGATGTGTTGTGTGAGATAGTTGTGGTTGTGTGTGTGGGGGACAAATGGGATGTGAAGTGGTTATGTTGTGATGTGTGGGGTTTCTTTGGTTTGTATTGTGGTGTGGTTGTGAAGTGTGGGTATGTGTTGTGGGTTAGTTTGGGCAGTGTTGTGGATGAACTTGAAGATGATACATCAATTTGGCCATGTAATGGAATCTTAGGTTGAGATATTGATTGATTGTGGAATGTATGAGAGGCATTGAGCAGCAGGGCTGCGATAGGGTTGTGTGGTGTTGTGTTATTGGGAGTGGTTGTGTGTGTGGATAGTTTTTGGAGGGATTACCTTGAAGAAGAATGGTGATGGTTGGTGTGGGTAATTTTCCTGAAGTTTCTCCATGTGTGGTTTTTGCTGTGTGGTTCCTTTTGTGATATGCTTGATAGTTGCATGGATAGTGATGGAATAAATGAATAAATGTTTTATTAATAAAGTTTGGAATTTTTATTGGGATGGTTTGGTTAAAAAAATGATTAAATGAATTTTAAAATAAAGAATAGAATCAGTTAAATGAATTGGTTGGGTTTGTGGCTTGTTGTGTGGTGTTGTGCATTTAGAGGTAGCAACAAATGTGGTGTGTGGTAAAATGGTCTCTTGTTTAAAACCCATAGGTTGGGATGAGTGCTTAGTATCATATATATATATATATAGACACACACACACACACATACATACATATATATACATACATATGTGTATTTTCCTTGTGATTTATATATGCACCCCACCCTAGTTGAGCACTATGTGCCGAACACCCCTATCATCATATGGGAGGGTGTCTTTCCCAAACATCTAGGTGGGAGGATGGATGTCTTGACACCAACTCTTCCCTGCTCCATCTTCCATGCGGTGGTAGTCTAAGATTCTTCGAGAAAGTTGTGGTTTGTGAGGCCTAGTGTGTGTGGGCGAGTTGTGATTTTCTGGGTGTCTTTGGGATGAGATGTGTTGTGCTTTCCCAGGTGTCTTTGGGATGATATGTGTGGTGTTTTACCAGATGTATTTGGTATGGTGTGTGGTTGTGGCCCAGGTGTGTGTGGGCGGGATGTGGTGTGGTTGCGGCCCAGGTGTTTGCGGGCAGGATGTGGTGTGGTTTGTGGCCCAGGTGTCTACGGGCGGGATGTGATGTGGATCAGGGTCCATATAATGGGATGATATGTGGTTTATGGGGCTCAAGTTTGTGTGGGAGAGTTGTGACGTGGTTCTTTTGGAATAGGTGGGAGCACGAGGATGTTTTCCATTAGGCAAGAGTGGTTAAACTAGTGGGAAGTGGTGTGGGGTACCCTAATCATCGATGTGATTACTATATTACTTTACTTGACTTGTGTTACTTAGTGAGCATGCCTTGGTGAGGCTGAGGTGGATAGTATACCTTGTTAGGTGTTGTTTGGTTCCACTGTTTTCTCATGAGAGCATTAGTATGCTCCTCTCACTTGTGCACGAGAGACTTTGGTTTTCCTACTGAGTATACTTGTATGCTCACCCTATGTATATAAACTTCTTTCAGGTTTCTAGGAGGATTATGTGGACCATTCTGGACCTTACTAGCTCAGAATTTTGGACAATAGTTGTGTCGCTACTTATCTTTACTTTTGGTACTTACTTTGGAGTTTTATTGCATTTGTAACAGCTTATCTTAAACATGCATGTAGGATGTATTTGGGATTTCTTTATATATGTATTGGAGTTTTTGTGAGGTTGATACATCTTATCTCTTGATATTGTTTCCTATAAAAATGGTAATGCCTTCCATTTTATGAGATTGTTTACGCTTGGTGCTAGTCGCCACCTCGGGGCCTACTAGAGGCGGGACTCGGGGGGTCATTATCTCCCTTTCTTCATTGTTATCCAAGGAGGGGTATCTTTGGAGGGATGGGGTCATGAAATCATGATTCCAAATATAAAATCCATTTTTTTAATATTCAATTCATAGAATTAGCAGAATTTAATTTAAAATTAAACCTGAAAAACATGATAAAAAACAGTTTTAAAAAAATGTCTTTTAAGTATAAAAATGTTTTTATAATAAATTCAAGTATAAAATTCATTAAAAGGATTATAATTATATTAATTTTAATCAAAATTAACTAATAAATTTTTTAAAACTAATACAAAATAGGATTTTACTTTGTAAATACTTTAAAATAAAATACAATTTTCAATAAAAATCGGTATTTTCACTATTCATTGAAAAAATCCATCTTTTCAGAATAATCCCAAAAAATAACTCTAAGATAATTTTGACATGTTGATTTAAAAAATGATATAATTTTTTATAAAATTAAAATTATAAAAGTTCCAAAAATTAATTTCCTCACATAAATCAATAAAAACCATTTTTTTGAAGAAAATGTATTTTTTGAAGAATAAAACGACTTTACTAAAAATTGAGTGATTATTTACTAGGAATTTATCAATACATTTATATTTAGTATGAAATTTATATATTTTTAATAAATTAGTAAATCTTATTCATACTTTCCAATTGAATAGTTGGGTTATAACATTCATATTTAAATAATAATACTTCATGGTTTGTTTAGGTTGGGTGTTGCATGTTGTATACGCTATCGAACATAGTTTTCATTTTTTTTAAATATTGGGGTGTTACATCCCACCCACTTTAATAAATTATTTCCCATAAATTTTAAATTGAACTCGATGATGAAAGGTTTGACATTTGAAAATACTTTGTTGAAATTCTACATCATAAAAAGGGTTAATAAAACACCCACTTGAAAATTGAGAAATAGAAGTACAAAGGTAATCCAGAATAAAACATAGTAGGTTTAAAAATAGGATAAAATTATTAATAAGTCAAAATATATACATGGAAGAAAATTAATGTATAGATATCATTGATCATAATAAAGTGAATGCTCATGAGAAAGTTAACGATAATAAAACTGTAAACCAAAGTGGTGAGAAAAAGGCCATCTATTCATTGAAAATAATGGTAATAGGATAAATTTTTTATTTCAATATCCTTTTCCAAGAGTTGATAAATTCATTTATTGTCTAGACTAAAAACATAAAGAAATATACTTACTTACCAAGTAGAATTTCATCTTCTAATCAATTTCCACCACAAACTCATATTTTCTCCAAATAACGAGTGTTTAAGATAAATTTTTCCATGCCTAAAGCACTAAAATCAACTTGTAACATGTACAAAAATCTATAAAAGTTTAATAAGTTATTCCTGATATCTTTAAACATTAACCAAAATGGTTATTCCAAGGTAAAATTATATCCAAAATGACCAAAATATCACTAATCACCTAAAAATCCCAAAATTGAAAATGATTTGATCTTATAATATGCTACCCAAAATTAACTTAAACTTTACATATAAAATTTTTTAGGTTTAAAAATTTCATACTAACCAGTACATTACATAGGCCAATGGTAGGTGATGCACCCTTTTTTCCCTTCAGTTGTGGGTTTAAACCTCACAGCCTTACCAAATGCGATAGGTTGTCACATAATCTACAGGTTTCCCTTTTCTAAAACTATATTAAGATAAATCTTGTAATTTTCCCAAAAATAGGATGAACATACTAAAAAATAACATTAATCATCAAATCACTTTTTAACCATTATGGTTTTCTATACAATTTTTTTTACAAAATAAAATAATCTTAATTGAATATTATTTCCTCAACATCAAAGATAAGATAAACTCTAAAAGTTTCCAATACCATTAAACTTATGTCCAAAAAATGTAAATTCATTCTTCCTCAAATAACTTATTTTAATAAAACCCATACTAAACCCAAGGGTTATATTACCATAAATGTAGCACCCCTAGTTTTAGGTACATGACCCTTTATTCATGTATTCTGAGTCTATATAATGTTCTGGTTGAGTTTTGGGAGGATCCGAGGGATTTTGGCATGTTTTGGAGGATTTTATGGAGGTGTAAGGTTTGTGAATGGTTAGTATAAATCATGCACCGTCTCCAGGAAACCATGCGAGGGAGAATAGTGGGCACTAAGAAGGTTCATGGTTGGCACATGGTTTGGTCAAACTATTCGAGTGCCTAGGGGAAACCATGAAACTTCAAATAGAGGGGAAATGGATGGTTGGAAAATGGGTTTTCCAATCATGTGAGCCAATCATGTGAGGGGGTGTCTTGATATAGTAGCACCACATGGTCAGCGCATGGTGTGTCAAACCGTGCGGCGTACAGTTGGAACCCCTAAAACTATGGATGTAATCCAAATTAACCCCTAAAGCCCTCATTTTCCCCTAATTATTCTTATTATCAAATTTTTTTACTCCCTAGGACTAATATATGATTCCTTTTAATCTAGACGTGATTGTTAGGTGAATCAAAGTGCATTGGAGGCCTGAATTCCTCAGTAAATCATCATTCTTGGTTGTTCTTCTTAGATCCAGTCTTCTTCTCTATTCTTGAATCATAGATCTAATTCACGGTGGATAGATCCATGTTAATTAATTATAATATTGATGTGATATTCTTTATTTGATTTAAGGGAATAATATTTATGCAATTTTTTAGAGAATCATTGTTTCATTCTTCATTTTCACCAACCGTTGAGAGGTAGGTGGCTTCTCTCTCGACTCCACTTGACTTAGAACTTGAAGGATTAGTTTTATTTAAATGGATTAATTTAAATTGATTTCAAATCCATTTTTTATTCTTAATTTAAATCTCTCTTATGTTATGGATTTGGAATTTTGTAAATTGGATGGTTTTGTGGAAAATGCTCTTCGAAAATAATTTTAAAGTGGTGAATTTTAAAATAATGGTTTTGTTTTGATGCATGGAAAAAGGTTTGTTGAAATTATTTCAATAAAATAAATGTTTAATATTTAATGGTTTTTCATGGTATTTGGCATACATGGTTGGTGTGAGAACATTCATATACATGACCCTGTGGAAGGGGTGTGTGTCATTAGGCCACCTGGTATTAGTAACCTTGTGAAAACTTAGTGGATCAATGAGAGACCACTCATGAGTATGGAACTATCACCTCAACATGAATTGTGTGTGTGTGTGTGTGTGTGGATACATGGTAATGGTTATTCTAAAATATTGAGAAAGGTTTCATGCTTGTAAATTTTTTCCTTGGAACTTGTTTACTGTTTTGATATAAACTATTTTAAAATGATTTTAAATTATTTTATATAAATGTGCTAGAAAGTTTTGTCATAGTGGCATGAGTTGGGAATTATTTGGGGAAATCCTACTAATTTTAGACTCACCCCCTTCTTGGGCACTGTTGTGTGTTTGCAGATGTCATCTATTGATAGATAGGTAAAGGAAAAGTATCTCATTTATTTAGTGATACTTCTTGATATCGTGATCGAAGCATGTGGAGCTCGAGCTTGGAGTGGGTTGGGTTTTTCTGGTTGATATCACTTGAGAGTATTGAGTTTTTGTGGTCTTTTGGTTCTCTTTTTGTATGTATTTTGGTTTCCACCTGTACTCTGATATGGTTTATTATGTTGGTTATGTTTTGATTTGTACTTTGTTGTTTACATATCATAAAGAGGATTGGATAATTATTTTTAAGTTGGTTTGGTCATTTTTATATTTAAAGGTAAAATCATCCCCCAAATGTTCTTGAGGCCCTTAACATTTATTGTCAGCCTTTGATGCCTTGGGGATGTCACCTATGGCCTAATAGCACCCCTGCCTCTTCTAAAGCCAATGAGGAGGGGTGAGATGTTACAAATTATATCATTCTTGGTTGGTCCATCTTTAATTTTAGGATAAATGGTATCAGTATTATTTGGACCTTGAAGTTGAAAATGGTCAGTCTATATATCTATCGGGGTGGTAGTAGGCGGATAGGACCATCAGAACTTGAAATGTATAGCATAAAAAGATGCAGTTGGCCTTTTTATGCCAAACTTCAAGATTCCAGGGTGTTTGGGTAAATAACTATTTTAAGACACTTCAAGTTGAGTTGTCACCTCACCATCATGGGTTTATTCAAAGATAATTTCATAGCATTCATTGGTAGTAAAACTTTCCAATAGGAATTCATTGTTTGTTTTGAGTAAATTATTTCTAAAAATGGTGGAAAAAGTGTTGATTTTTGGAAAATGGTTAAAATGGTTTGATTTTGGAAGAAAATTATTGTGGTATTTTAAAAAATGTTTATAATGATTACGATGGTTGTATTTTAGAAATGAATGATTTTGATATGTGTTGGTGTGGTAAATTGGAATTGTTAAGCCTTGAGTTGCTATTAAGTGAGACTAAATGGAGTTTTGTTTTGGTTATAGATAATGGCACCGGGTAGACATCATAGAAATCAACTAGAAGAGACTGTTAAAAATGTGGTTGCATCTGAACCACAGGTGAACCAATAACTAGTGAAAAGTATTATTCAGGATTTTTAAGCAGTGGATAGGAGGAATTGGCATGATGATCCTCAGAAAGTTAACCATTCAGTTCAGTTCCAAAAGCAGAACCCACCCATTTTTCAAGGGGATTCTAAACTGAAAAAAGAAAAAGTCTGGTTGAATAGGATGAATCGAATCTTAGATTTTCTTAGGACACCAGTAGAGTTGAAGGTAAAGTTGGAAACATATATGTTGGAGCATTTTGCATTCCAATGGTGGGAATTATCAGTTCAGGCTAAATTGGACCAAGGCATGGCATGAGAGGATTTTGAAGAATTTTTCAGCAAACAATTCTATCCTCAGACGTTCGGAATTTCTAGAACAATGGACTTCTTCAGTCTGAAGCAAGAGAACCTCTCAGTAATAGAGTATACAACAAAATTTATGAATTTAGTCTGCTTTGCATAAAAAGTTTCTACAAGTGTGTCCTTAAAGGCACACATTTTTGAGTTGTGTTTGAAACCAAAAATTCTCTAAAAGATTATTGTTCTTTATATTACAAAATATACAAAGATGGTTAATAGGGTATCAGTGGAAGAAAGGGACATCTTGGGAAATAAGGTTGGAGGGAGAATGTTTATTCCAATAGGAATAAGTGGGAACTCCAATAATGGGAATAAGAATAGAGTCACCTATTTCCAAAGTGGTGGGACACCTCAGAATCAGTCTATGGGATCATTAATCATTCCTCCTCAACCAAAGAGTAATTTGGGACGTTTTCAATGTGGTTCTTTTGACCATATGAAGTGAGATTATATGACACCACCTAGATCTTGTCATAATTGCAACCGGATGGGACATCTCATCACTATTGTTGTAGTGCTCCAAGGTTAGGTGCTAGGGACACATCTCATGCTTCTCAGGTATCATATTCTTCAATTGGACAAGCTCAGCAGAATAATTATCGCCGTCAAAACCGAGAGAGCAAAGGTGATTATAAGAACACTGTGACTCCTCAACCTATATAATCTCAACAAGGTAATAAATAAAAAAGTGTAGTGAGTGATAAATTGTATAGATCTAATAAAGTAATCATGGGTGGTCAATCAAGTCCTTAAATAGTGATAAGTATGATTATTTTGAATTCTACCCTCATGAAAGCCTTGTTTGACACATGTGAATCACACTCTTTTATTGCTTATCATGTTTCTGATCTAATGGATTTTCATGTTGAGATGATGTCTTCTATTTTGAAACTCCAAACACCATTGGGACAATGAGAGTGTAGATCTTTGAAATGTGCATTGTGTTTGATAACAATCGATGGGACTAAGTTGGTATGGTATTTATCTATGCTTGATATGGATGTGTATGACCTCATTATGGGAATGGATTGGCTAGCAAACTTTGAGTCCTATATCGATTGTTATGCACGACAAGTGAGTTTCAAATATTTTATGGGGTTAGTCATCTCTTTAAAGGAGATTTAACAGTGGATGCGAGTGAAGCAAGACCCTTGGTACTGGTGTTTGGAATTATCTCTTACTGGTTGACAACAACTGCCTTGGAATCAGTAGATGAGATCGAGAATAGAGATTTTCCGGCCACAGTGGACTAGTTCCTTGATGTTTTTTTCTGATAATTTCTTAGGGTTTCCACCCAAAAGAGAAGTGGAGTTTATGATTAATCTCCTACTAGGGACTAATTTGATTTCCCTTATGTATTACCAGATGGCACCAATAGAATTAAGGGAATGGAAGGTCTATCTTAAAAAGTTTTAAAGTAGAGGGTTCATTCGACCAAGCACAGCTCTGTGGTAAGCACCATCTTGTTTGTAAAGAATGTAGAAAAAACCCTTAGAATTTGTGTATATTATCATAATTTTAACTGATCTACAATAAAGAATCGATATCATATTCCTCGAATTGATGATTTGTTTGATCAATTGAGGGGTTCCCAGTTTTTCTCTAAAATTGATTTACATTCAGGATATCACCAACTGTGAGTTTTAAAGGAGGATATTCTAAAAACATATTTCAAAAGTTGATATTTCCATTATAAATATATGGTTATACCTTTTGGTCTTAAAAATTCACCAACAGTCTTTATGGAATTGATGAATTGAATCTTTCAGATGTATCTAGATTTCTTTGTGTTAGTGTTTATGGATGATATAGAAGTGCAATCTAGAACCAAATTTGATCATGAGAAACACTTGTCTATAGTGTTGGGAATCTTGCAGGAGAATCGCTCGTATGTTAAGTTATCAAAGTATGATTTCTGGATACAAGAAGTTTAGTTTACATAGCAATTTCATTTCTAAAAAAAGGAGTTTCTATGGATCATAAAAAGACAGAATTTATTATCTCTTGGTAACCACCGAAGAATGTTTTTGAGATACGCAGTTTCCTTGGATTATTAGGATATTATAGACATTTTGTACATTATTTTTCACATTTGGCACCACATATGATAGCTTTTATGAGGAAATTCATTCATTTTCAATGTAATAAGGAATGTCATCCTTTCAAGATCATAAGGTTAGAATTACATTAGCACTTATCCCCATGTTGTGAGAGTCGGGTTAGGGCTATGTAGTCTACTGTGATGCATTAGGATATGGTTTGGGATGTGTTCTCGTGAAAGGAGATCATATTGTTGCCTTTGGCTCTCAATAGTTATGGTTGCATGAGAATAACTACTCAATGCATGATTTGGAGTTGGTTGTTGTGGTGCACGCCTTGAAGACATGGTGTCACTATCTTTTTGGTGAGAAATTTTTTATGTATACGGATCATAAAACCTTGAAGCATATTTTCTCACAAAGATATTTGAACTTAAGGCAAATAATATGGATGGAATATCTTCAAATGTTTGATTTCGACTTGTTTTATACACTAGGGAAAGAGAATTATGTAGCAGATGCCTTGAGTAAAAAGTCATATGCTCAGTTGGATAAAGAGTCTTTAGATCAGTGGTAGCTTATGTCAGTCATAGCTGATATGCATCTAGATTATGTGGAGCAAGGTAATGCTATAGTTTTTTTTTACAGTTTATATTTTTCCTGATTTGGTTGAGTAGGTTAGAGATTCTCAAACATATGATCTAGACTGTTTGGCTATTAGGTCAAAACTCAATGGTGGGGAGACCATTAGAGGTTATACACTGAATGGGATATCACTAATATGTTCTATAGATCAGATTGTGGTACCTTTGACTCATTAGGAACAAGTTTAAAATGTCTACCACTATTCGAGATGGGATGTTCATCCTAGAATCCATAAGATGTATAAATCACTAAAAGAACAGTTTTGGTGGGTTGAAATAAAGAGGAAAGTGACATAGTTTGTCTTAATATGTCTCACCTATCAGCAGTTCAAGGCATAACATCAATGATTAGTATGTATGTTGCAGTCTTTACCAATTCTCATGTATAAATGGGAGCAGATAGCTATGGATTTTGTAATAGGTCAACCAACAATGGTTAGGAAACACAATTCTATATGGGTAATTGTGGATCTTCTCATGAAGTTGGCTCATTTTATCCTTATTAGTGAATCTCATATGGTGGAAAAATTGTCCAAAATCAATATATGAGAAGTTATAAAGAGGCACGGGGTTCCAGTATTGATTTTATTTAATTGAGACCCAAGGTTTATGTCTCATTTTTTAGAATTCCTTACAACAATCCCCTAGAAACCAATTGACCTTGATCATAGCTTATCATCCTCAAATGGATGGACAATCTGAAAGGACAATCCAAATGTTAGAGGAAATTTTGAAAGGACAATCCAAATGTTCGATTACATTCTTAGGGCTTGTGTAATGGATTTTGGTGGATCATGGGAGGAGAACATACCTTTAGTGGAGTTCCATACAATAATAGTTATTGGGCCTTAATAAATATGGCTCCTTTTGAAGTATTGTATAGGTGTCCTTATCATTCTCCACTTTGTTGGGTAGAAACATGTGAGACTTAACTAATTGGACCAAGCCTTGTGAAAGAGACAATAGAGAAAATTTAGTTGATCATAAAGAGGATGGAGATGGCTCAGAGTCATCAGAAATTATATGAGGATCACCATTGATGGTCGTTGTCCTTTGAGGTGGGTGATCATGTCTTCTTGAGAATTTCTCTAAGACTTGGGCATCATCATTTTGGTAAGAATGAAAAGTTTTTCCCCTGGTACGTAGGCCCTTTTGAGATACTTTAATGAGTTTTTGAGGTGGCATGCCGGTTGGATTTTCCACCAAGTTTTAGTTTAGTGCACAATGTGTTTCAAGTATCTTAGTTAAAGAAGTATCAAATTGATCCTAACAATTTGATTTGATGGGATCACATTGACCAAGATCAGGATGCTACATTGATTCATGTTTTAATACATATTGTGGATAGGCAATAGAATATTCTACATGGGAAAATCATCGGTCTAGTATGGGTTTTATGGAAACATGGTCAGATTCAAGAAGAAACGTGGGAGCGTGAAAAGGGATTGATGGAATAATGGCCCGAACTCTTTCAGGACAGCACTAGTTTTCTAATTTTTAAAGATGGAAAGACCAATGGTGGGGAGAATTTTGCACCCTTGTTTTTAGGTACATGGCCCTTTATTCATGTATTCTGAGTTTATATAATGTTCGTGTTGAGTTTCAGAAGGTGTTGAGGGGTTTTGGCAAGTTTTTTTGGATTTTCTGAAGGTGCATGGTTTGTGAATGATTAGTAGAAACCATGCACCATCTCCAATAAATTGTGTAAGTTATAACATTGGGCACTAGTTAGGTTCATGGTTAGTGCATAGTTTGGTCAAACTGTGAGAGTGCCTAGGGGAAACCGTGAAACTCCAAACAGAGGGAAAATGCATGGTTGATGCATGGTTTGTCTAATTGTGTGAGCCAACTATGTGAGGGGATAGCTTCAAACAATATTATCACATGGTTGGTGTACGATTTTCCAAACTGTGCAGCCTAACCATGTGGTGTATAGTTGGAACTCCTAAAATTGTGCATCTAATTCGAATTAACCCCTAAATACCTCACTTTTTCCCTAATTCTCCTTATTCTTGAATTAATTTTTCTCCCTAGTCTTGAGAGATGATTCCTTTTGATCCAAAGGAGATTCTTAGGTGAATCAAAGTGCGTTGGAGTCTCGGATTTATTAGTAAGTCATCGTTCTTGGTTATTCTTCTTATATTTAGTCTTCTTCTCTCTTTCAGAGTAATATATCTAATATGTGGTGGATATATCCATGTTCTTTAATGATGATCTTGATATTATATTCTTGATTTTATTGAAGTGAAGAATATCAAGGCTGATTTTTAGAGATTCATTTTGTTGTTCATTGTTTTCACCAACCATTGAGAGGTAGGTGGATTCTCTCTTAAATCCACTTAACATAGAACTTTAAGGGTTAGTTTTATTTAAATTAATTTCCTGAAATTGCTATGAAATATGTGTGTAATTATTAATATAAACCTTTCTTGGGGGTTATGGCTTTGGAATTGTGGAAATTTGATGGTTTTGTGGAAAATGATCTTTGGTAATAATTTTAAAATGGTGATTTTTAAAATTATGGTTTTGTTTTGACGCATTTAAAAGGTTTGTTGAAATTATTTCAATACAAGAAAATTTTTATGTGGAATGGTTTGGCATGGGATTTGGTATACATGGTTGGTGTGAGTGCATTCATAGATGTAAGCTTGTGTAAGGGGTTTGTGCCATTGGGGAACCTAGTATTGGTCACCTTATGAAGATTTGGTGGATCAAAGAGAGACCACTCATGAGTATGAAATTGTCACTTGGGCATGCATTGGTTGTGTATGTGTGTGTGTGGATACATGGAAATGGGTATTCCAAATTATTGATAAGGGTTTCATGATTGTAAATGTTTTCCTTAAAACTTGTTTATTATTTTGATATAAACTATTTTAAACTTCTTTTAAAATGTTTTAAATAAATGTTATAAAAAGTTTTTTCCTAGTGGTGTGAGTTGGGAAGTATTTTGGTAAATCCTACTAAGTTTAGAATCACCCCTGCTTGGGCACTGTTGTACATTTTCAGATGTCATTTATCAAGACATAGGTAAAGGCAATGTATCTCATTTCTTTAGTGATGCTTCTTGATACTGTGTTTGAGTCATGTGGTGATAGAGCTTGGGGAAGTTTGGTTGTTTTTGGTTGATGTCACTTGGTATTCTTGAGTTTTTGTGGTCTTTTGGTTCTCTTTGAGTGTGTCTTTTGGTTGTTTTTGAGTATGTCTTTTGGTTTCTGATTGTACTATTGTTTTAGTTATGTTTTGAGTTTTACTTTGTTTTCCATGCATCATATAGAGGATTGGATGTTTATTGTTAAGTTGGTTTGGTTATTTTTTTTCTTTAAAGGATAAATCATCCCCCAAATGTTCTTGAGGCCCTTGGAATTTATTACCAACCTTTGGTGTCTTGGTTCGTCGTACACATGAATGGTGGATTTGTTTCCCATTTGATGGAAGAGAAGATAGATATAGGTTATTACACTAACATAATAACATCTTAATATATAGGAGATACTAATTTTAATATATCATCATATTTTAATAAGATTTGAAGGAGGTGGAAGAAGAAATAAAACTAAAACATTCGATTAAAGGCTATACCTCTTCTTCGAATAACTTTTTTGCTTTAAATCTTAAACCATCTAAGGTTGGTATTCTACCCAAACTAAAGCCTCTAGAGTGTGTGGAGGGATGTTAGGAAGACATTTTTTCAGGGATTGGTTGAACTAAAAGGCTTTTGAATTGTGATGAAAAGAGGATATTGAGTGTCCTTTTATATGAGAGGGGAGGGACATTATTAGAATTTCTCAAGGTATTAAATTAATATAAATTAATTTTCCTATAAAAAAGGATCCAAAATTATATAATTTGAGGATATGATGAGTATGGGTCTAATTCCTATCATAAAATAAAAATTTTACAAATTTATGTTAGGTTTTTATCTGTATCTCTTTTTTTAACTCACTTTAACCCTTTTTGACAATTACCGTAATAACAAAGTTTTTACTCTTTAAGGGTCAATATAGTTACTATAAAAAAAATTAACATGTAAATAGACCACAGTTGCTATTTTAAACTATATACTAATAACTTGTATAAATATATGATTTTTATCAATTTTAAATCATTTAATAAAATATTAATTATTATAAAATATCATTAATGTCAATTTTGGAACTATTTATTTAATTTGACTTCAAAAACACCAAGAAAAAGATGGAATTAAAATATAATCCTTTAAAAAATTCATAATTAGTTATTTTTATCTAAAAAATTCATGGAACACAACAATTATTTCAATTTATATTACTTTTAATTTTTTAAAATCTTTTATTTTATTTTTCTATTAATTGAATTAGTATCGTGTCAGCATTGCATAAGCATTTAAGGTAATTATTTCTTCACTAAAAACTAAAAATAAATCACCATGATAAAAATAAATAATCTATCTTTCAAATGAATATTTATAACCAGTCATGACTTCTTTTTATTCCTATGTCAAAGATTTAGAGATAATAAAACAAAGAGAATAACATTTTTGACTTTTCTTTACATAAAATATTATAAAGATAAAAATCATGGTCAAATGACAACAAAATGTTATATATTCAAAAATTTAATATTTATGGACTATATATATTCATCAAATAAAACTAAGGTAAGTGTTATAGTTTTTTTTGGTCATTATCCGATTATTTTTACCCTTAATTAAATCATTTTACCTCCACTGTGGTGATAATTATTTACTATGATTATTATTCATATTGATCAAAAGTAAAAGGGAACTATTTACCAAATTTTTACATTATGATTCAAAATATGGAACCCATTTTTTAATATTCAATTCACATAAGTGACAGAATATAATTTAAAATTAAACCCACAAAATGTGACGAAAAACAATTTTTCAGAAAAATGTCCTTTTAAATATGAAAATGTTTTTATACTAAATTCAAGTATAAAATTAATTACAAGAATTATAACTGGATTATGTTTAATAAAAAATAACTAATTAAATTTTAAAACTAATCTAAAATATAATTTCACTTTGTAACTACTTTAAAAGAAAATATATTTTTCAATAAAAATCAGTATTTTTCACTGTTCATTTAAAAAATATATATATATTCAGAAAAATCCAAAAAAAATATTTCCAAGATAATTTTGATATATTGATTTCAAAAATGGTATATTTTTCATCAAATTCAAATTATAAGAGTTTCAAAAATTAATTTTCTCACAAAAAGCAATAAAAAACATTTTTTGAAGAAAACATATTTTTTGAAGAATAAAATGACTTTACTAAAAATTGAGTGGTTATTTACTTTGAATTTATCAATACATTTATATTGAGTATGACTTCTATATATTTTTAATAAATTGGTTAATTCTATTCACACTCGACAATTTAATGATTGTGTTATAACGGTCATACTTAAACAATAATATTGCATGCTTCGTTTAGGCTTGGTGTTGTGGGTTGTATGTGTTATCGAACATAATTTTTTTTAAAAAAATCTCAAGTGTTACAAAGGTTGTGTGTGATGACAAACCCTAGATCTATGCAGTAGGGGTTATCGACGATCTTGGATCTACTTTGGGATACGTTTAAGAGCTTGATGCAGAAATTGTATGGTCCAACAGTGAAAAAACCTTTGACCAGCAGTAGGGGTAAGTAATGGGTGGCAGTGAAGATTATTCTTCATATCAAAGGCTGGCAGTTTTTCCATGATCTCTCATTATCGGGAGCCCTCGGTCGGATCTACGGTGGCAACAACCTTCATTCGGACGACTGACTCAGCCCATGTCTCCCCCGATCTATGGTAATCGGGCACAAAGATGGTGTGAAGGTGGAAACGGGGGTTGTGTGGCATTAGTTCGATGGGTGAGCGGTGATAGAGTGGAACTGTCAGTCGCGAGGCTTGTGCAACTCTTCGGCTCGACATATGTTTGATCCCCTTCAGACCTGACCTCTTCTGTCGCCAGGTGCGAGATTGGTGTTCGGTGAGGCATGGGTTACGATTCGGTCGGCACAACGCAACCAATCATTTAGCATTTGACGTCAGTTGGAGATGTTTGGCATAGACACAGTGACCATCAGAGGCACAAACTAGGACGATGGTGGCGACCATCGAGACAAACAACGACGACTGTGCAGAGTCAGACAACAGAGGATCGATGGGGGGTTCCCTTACCTAGAAAGTCTTTTGGGCCCATGAGACTTATTCTATTTTTGTTTCTTAGGGATTGCGGGCCATTTGGGCTTATGAGTCTTCTCTCTTTGGGGATTTTTACCTCTAGGCCTTCGGCCTTTGTTTTGTTTGTTCTTGGGCCTTCAGGTTGTGTTGCTTTTGAGTTGTTTTCCATGTGATGGACTCCCTCTTAGTCTAAAAGAGGTTTCCTTTTTTATTTTCTTAATAAGGGGCTTGAACCAACCTATTTTAAAAAAAAGTTATTAATTAATTAATAATTAAATAACAATTAGTTTTAATAAATATAAACTAAATAATAATTTCAAATATTTATTATTAATTTTTTAATAATAATTAATAATAATTATTAATTAATTAGTAACTAAATAATTAATTAATAAGTAATAATTATATAATTATTATTACTCTCCGCTACCGAACTCCCATCACATGCTCGGATGATGACACCTGGGTTTTTTTTCCACACACCGCGATCGAGTAAGGGAATGGAGTGAAGGGTATATTGGTCTTACAGAAAAAAAAAACACTACGATGAATATTCTTCCTCTCTCTAATCAACGAAATATTCTCAATCCAATTTATAATATTATATTATATATTAAACAAATAATAAGAATTGTGATATATTTTAAAAAGAAATATTTTTTTAAATGAAATTATATTTGTAATATAAAAAAAATTATTACGCATTTCTAAAAATGACCAAATAATAGTGTTTTCAATTTTTTGATTGTTTGAATAAAATCAACATATTTTGGTTCACATTTTTAAGTGTGTATATTTTTTAAAACGTGTTAGATATTAATGAGTTACTTATATTTTAAAACCAATTATATTTGTGATTGAAATATTTTTTTTAAAAAAAAATTGTTACATATTTTAAAAATAATTAAAAATAAATATGTAATAAAACTAGACTTTTTAATCATTTAGGAGGAAATTAAAAGATTTTATTTGATATCTTTAAAGTCATATGATTTTTTTAAATGCATCAATTAATATTGAGTTTATCGTATTGTAAATACAATCATTATTGTAAATTAAATGATTTTTTTGTGTAAAAAAGGGTTTTATACCATTTAAAAAACATAAAATAATTTATATTTAAAAACATTTTTTTAATTATTTTAATAAAACTATTGAATTTTCTTTAAAAAATAATGTTTTGTGAATGGATATAGAAGATATTGTTTGATAAACATAAAATATTATTATTTCTTTAAAAATTGTTAAAAATATCTTTTTTAATTTGTAATTTTATTATTCATCATAATAAATAATATTTGTATAAATTTATTAAAAGAAACATGTTTCTCTGAAAGGTTAAAAAACTATTTTTTAAGTGATAAATATTCGTAGAAAATTTTAACTAAAAATGTTCTGGACAAAATTCTAGGACGTTTCTGCAAAATTACTCTAGAAATTTTCTGTGAATAACTTCAATGAAAATTAAATCAAGAATTTGCAATGATAAATTTTATTACAAAAATAACTAGAAAGTTTCTATTTGAATCATTCATTTTTTTTATGAAAACTATTTCTTTGAGTTATCTACTTGATTTTTTAGTGAAAGTTTTCATTGAATACTAGTGCAAGTTTTTGGTTTTCACTGAAATGTTCTAGAGGAAGTTTCACTGGAATTTCTAATAGAAAATTTCACTATAATTTCCAAAGGAAGTTGCATTGAAATTTCTTGTGGAAGCTTCATTGTAATTTCAAGTGGCACCATCTCTACTATACTGGTTATTTGAATAAAAATATATTTTTGTTGTATTATGAAACTTCCACTAGAACTTCCACTGAAACTTTCATTGAACATGCATTGAAATTCCCACTTAATAAATTTATAAATTTTATTAGTACAAATTTTGTAAAAAATATATTAAATAAATTTTATGAGTGCATTTGTTATAAATTTGGTTTTAGGTATAATTTCATATTTTATTTACATTTTTATTTATATAGAATATACATTTTTAAACGGTACATTATATTTTATTTATAATAATTATGTAACAAATATAATAAATATTTTATATCATTGAATTTACTATAAGTATATTTATTAAAATTTAATTTTTATTAATATATTCTTTAGTTTTATAAATATATACGTTTGTTGTATTGTGAAACTTTCATTGAAACTTCCAATGAAACTTCCACTGAGACTTCTACTGGAACTTCCACTTGATTGATTTATAATTGTTATTAATAAATATTTTGTAAAAAATATATTAAATATATCTTATAAGTGCATTTATTATAAATTTAGTTTTAGTTATAATTTCATATTTTATTTACATTTTTATTCATATAGAATTTACATTCTTAAATGGTAAATTATATTATATTTATAAAAACCATGCAACAAATATAATAAATATTATATATAATTGAATTTATTATAAATTTATTTACTGAATTTAATTTTTATTAACATATTATTTAGGTTTATAAATATATACTTTTATTGTTTTATGAAATTTGCACTCAAGCTTCCACTGAAACTTCCACTCGAACTTCCACTGAAACTTCCAATATAACTTATTCCATTGGAAATTGTACTTGATGCATTTATAATTGTTATTAATACATATTTCTTAAAATATATATTAAACATATCTTATAAGTGCATTTATTATAAAATTAACTTTAGTTATAACTTCACATTTTATTTACATTTTTATTCATATATAATATGCATTCTTAAATAGTAAATCGTATTATATTTATAAAAAACATGAAACAAATATAATATATATTTTATATCATTGCATTTACTATAAATATATTTATTAAAATTTAATTTTTATTAATGTATTTTTTGGTTCTATAAATATATGTTTCTATTGTATTGTGAAACTTCCACTTAATAGATTTATAATTGTTATTAGTACAAATTTTGAAAAAAAACATATTACATACATCTTCTAAGTGAATTTATGATAAATTTAGTTTTAGTTATAATTTTATATTTTATTTACTTTTGTATTTGTTTAGACTGTACATCATGAAATGTTAAATTATACTATATTTCTAAAAATTATGCATCAAATATAATACATATTGTATATAATTGAATTTATTATAAATTTATTTATTAAATTTATTTTTATTAATATATTCTTTAGTTTTATAAATATATACTTTTATTGAATTATGAAACTTCCACTGAAACTTCCATTGAAACTTCTACTATAACTTTCACTGAAACTTCCATTACAACTTCCACTTAATGGATTTATAATTATTGTTCATACAAATTTCTTAAAAAATATATTAAATATATCTTATAAGTGCATTTATTATAAGATTTTTTTAGTTATAATTTCATATTTTATTTTCATTTTTATTCATATAAAATATGCATCTTTAAATGGTAAATTATATTATATTTATAAAAACTATTCAATAAATATAATACATATTGCATATAACTGAATTTATTGTAAATATATTTACTAAATTTAATTTTTATTAATATATTATTTAGTTTTATAAATATATACTTTTATTGTATTGTGAAACTTGCACTGAAACTTACACTGAAACTTCCACCATAACTTGTTCTATTGGAACTTTCACTTAATAGATTTATAATTTTTGTTAATATAGATTTTGTAAAAAATATATTAAATATATCTTCTAAGTGCATTTATTATAAATTTAGTTTTAGTTATAATTTCATGTTTTATCTTCTAAGTGCATTTTTTATAAAAAAAAATTAGTTATAATATACATTTTTAAATGGTAAATTATATTATATTTATAAAAAATACGTATCAAATACAATACATTTTTTATATTATTGCATTTATTATAAATATATTTATTAAAATTTAATTTTTATTAATACATTCTTTAGTTTTATAAACATATACTTTTATTGTACTGTGAAAGTTTCAGTGGAAGTTTGAGTCAGATTTTCACTGGAATTGATACTGGAACTTGCAGTAGAATTTCCACTAGGACTTTCAGTGAAACTTTCATCGGAACTTACACTCAAATGAGGTTGAACTTTCCAATAAAATTTTCTATTGAAAATATTATGCCTTTCACTGTAATATTCCTTTAAAAATTTTCATATGTAGGGTGTTTTTTATTATAGTTTTTTAGTTAAAAAATCTATTAGTATTATTTACTGCAAATTTCAAGTGAATTTTTCAACTAGAACTTTGAAATGAAATTTTACAGTGGAATTATTTAGATGTTGTTCTCCGGTGGAACTTTATAATACAAAACTAGAGTGAAACTTTATCATATATTTTTTTGAATTTATTTATTGGAAATTTTATATAAACCTTTCGAATGTAATTTTCTAGTATACATTTTCAATGAAAATCTTCCTTATAAAATTTAATTTTTCTCATGTTGATGTTTCTATTTTAAAGTTTTTTTATGGATTGAATTTGATTTTTAAAATATATAAATAAGTTTTTTTAATAGGCATAGGAAATTATTAATTATTTGTAAATATTCAAAAATTTATCTTTTAAATGGATAATGTTTTTCTTTTTAGTTTTTTATAACAATTTCAAATTTTTTATTTTTAAGAATAAGTTTTTTCATATTTTTGAATTGCGTGTCAACTTATTGTTTTCAACATACAAATAAAAATTATTATTTTTATATGGTTTTAAAAAATTATTATGCAATGGTAGCCAGTAAAAAGATTTTTTACTGTAATAAACAAATAATTAGCTTTTTAAACTATTTATAGTTTTTAAATTATTTGAAAACAATTTTCCAAATTTTTATTAATTCAGTTATAAAATATTTCTTTAAAGCATAATTACAGGTTATTTAATTTTTAATGTTTTCAAAAATTAGTAGCTAACTATAAATGTATCAACATGGATAAACAATTTATTATTATTTTTCAGGTTTTTTCAATTTGGTTTTTAAAAAATGTCTAACAATCCCATTTTTTTTATTTTATTTCAATTCAATGGTCAGTTTTTTTTCTAGAGAATGTGGCACACTATACTGGATATCCGCGTTATATTGGACATTAGAGACAGTACAAACCCTCCGTTCTCCCTTCCAACCTCAATGACTCCCTTGTTCCGATTGCTTTAATCCTCGACTCCATATTCCGCTCCATTTCATCGTTGCCACCATTCATCGCACCATTTCATCGTGCCCGCTCCACCTCCCTGTTCTACATCCAAACCTATGAAATATGATTGTTTAATTTTAGTTTTCATCTTGAAATCAGCCTATTTTTTCCATAATGCCATTTTAATTTTCCAATACATGCAAATTATTAATTATTTGCTCAATTTAATATTTGTATATTGGATATGGGATATCAGGATGGGCCTCCTTGGCTGGGCCGTGAATTAAGACCACTCAGCATGTCCTACTCCATGGCCCGTGGTTTACTTGGCCTTCTTCACTGGCCGTTGATCATCTTGCCGCCCATTCAACAGCCCGCCGTCTTGCGCTCACCATTGCTAGGGTTGTTAGGGTGTTGCGATCTCTCCGTGGCTGTGACGTTCGGGTTCACCACTGGTGCGCGGTTCCTTGGGGAGCTTGTTGGCGTCCTTCCTCGGCCAAGAAGTGCGTTCATCCTTCAAATCCGAAGACCACATCTCTACATCTTGCGAGACCCTCCTACGGCGAGTCCCAACGAAGCAACGACGTGGGCGTTCTAAGAGCTTGAAGAGATTCGGACGGCCGGACTTTGTATCGTGCTGTAAGTCTCCCTTTTCTTCCGGTTTCTCAGAATTCCAGATCGGTTCTTGAAGCTTGTTATGCTGCTTCTTGTTTGTCGATTGTTCTTTATTTTTTGCTGCTTCTAGTTCGTCGTTTTCTTACTGTATCTTGTAATCTGGTTCTGGTTTTCTTTGAGCATTTAATAATACACGTGTGTGGGTGGTGTTATTGCCGTGTATGTAGCACGCAAATCATTGTGTTCCTTGTTGTTTCTTTCAATTACTTATGTTGTGGTTGTTCTGCTTGCTTTGGCTGCATTTATCTGGCAATAAATCAAAGATCTTGGTTAGGCATTGTTGTTCTGTTACTATCCATTACACATAGCCTCCTTCACAAAACCCTTGCTTCTTCCTTCAGTGCGCTCCATTTGCGTTTGGAGTGCTGATCTAACTTCCCTTCGTACACGGATTTTCAATGTAATTCATTTCCAATGGAGCACAATTGCATTATAATGTACCTTCACCTGCTATAATTGTATACTACACTTTCAGTTTACTGCAGTTTCAGTTTTTCCAAAAAATGATGTCTTCTGAACTTTCAGTTTATCTTGAAGTTTATGTCACTGGATCTTTAAACAACTACACCTGTACCGTTTCTTTGGTCTGTTGATAACTGTTCCCTTTATTTTATGTATAATCTTTATGCATTTCCTATGAAATCATATTGCATACAGACTGATCATACCGTTTCATTTATGTTGTGCATAATCTGCATGCCTTCCCTGTATAATAATATTGTACACACAGTTATCATGATATAGAATCATATTCAGTTTCCATATTCATTATGCGTTTCCTGTAAAATCATTTTCACTCATTAGCCTATCAAATATTGTCAATTCATAGTTTGTATCCGTTACATTAATGCCATTCAGTGTGCATTTCCTGTATGCATCCAGTTCCAGGAAAAATATCTTCAATTTGTTAGTTCATTGTTAAATGCTCTGATTGGTTAGTTTTGTTGTCCTTTGTGATTCGAGGTTGTGTAACAATGGGAAACATTTCAAGGAAAAGTTTAGCAAACAAAATTCCACACAACAAGAATATTATATTTCGGGGAGCTGGATAAATCAGATCACGGGGTGAGATGAATTTTAGATTATAGTTAGAGATTAATATTGACTGAATACAGAACCTTCTGGGCACAACAAGAATATTATATTTTGGGGAGCTTGATAAATCGGATAATGGGGTGAGATGAATTTGAGATTATGGCTAGAGATAAATATTTACTGATTATAGAACCTCATGGAAATCATTTTAATTTCATTTTTTTACAATAAATATGTATTGTTTATATATACTGTGGTTTATCTTATTTTCACTAGAAATTGATTTTTCTTAATGCTTTACAGTAAATTATTGATTTCCTGGTGTGTTGCAGGATGCTCTCTGCCTGATATCTAGCATTGTCTGTTGCTCAAGCCAAGCAGTTGATTTTTGTACAAGATGGCGAGCTTTGCTAGGCCAGAGAATGCTTTGAAGCGAGCTGATGGTGATGGACTTATCACATTTTAATTTATGAAATATTACTTTTTTTGTTCCGTTGTTTGCTCTCAAATTCATGTGATGAGATGATAGTTTGTTTACGCTTACAATTGAATCATTCTGTTTCCTCGTGCTCTGATTTATATAATCCTAATCCTACTTTATTTTCTCATTCATTTGCTTTATTTCTGTTTGGCCTTCAAATGCTGTAAACTAACTTTCTTCTAATGCTCTAAACTTCACCTGTGTGCAGAGTTGATAAATGTCGGGCAGAAGCAAAAAGCATTGCAAGAGCTTCGGGATCTTATCGCTTCAAAGAGATGCAGGGCTTGGCAAAAGCCACTTGAAAAAATCATGTTTAAGTACGTCGAGCTTTGTGTTGAGTTGCGCAATGTTTGGTTTGCCAAGGAAGGCCTTATCCAGTATCGCATTGTTTGCCAACATGTAAATGTTACTTCTTTAGAGGAAGTGATCAAACACTTCATGCATCTATCAACAGAGAGAGCTGAGGTGGCTCGTAATCAGGCACAGGCCCTTGAAGAAGCTCTTGATGTTGATGATTTAGAGACAGATAAAAGGCTTGATGACCTCATGCAGTGTGGAGAGAAAGGGAAGGACAGGTCTGATCGTAAACTTGTCACTCCCTGGTTCAAATTTTTATGGGAAGCATACAGGACAATACTTGAAATTCTGCAAAATAATTCGAAACTGGAAACACTTTATGCGGTTAGTCCACTTTTAAACAAAATATCTCCTGCTAATTTTTTTTTCATTACGCACTTTCAAAAAAACCGTATCATCAAGGTATAATGTCTAATTTTTGAATAAATATTGAAGCTTTGCAGTGTGTCATACGATGATTCTGCCACTGTTGATTGTAGGAATACTAATTTGCCCCCCTTTTTTGTGTGTTACATAATGAAGTTTACTAATGACAATTGTCTTGCAGATGACAGCGCACCGGGCATTTCAGTTCTGCAAACAATACAAGCGAACAACTGAGTTTCACAGGCTTTGTGAGATCATAAGGAATCATTTGGAAAATCTCAATAAATACAGAGACCAAAGGGATCGGCTTTACTTGTCATCCCCTGAGAGCCTGCAGCTTTATGTGGACTCAAGATTTGAGCAGCTTAAGATCGCTACCGAACTTGAACTCTGGAAGGTCTTGTAATTCATTTCATTATGTTTTATTTTTATTTGTATTGTTATTTTTATGTGGCATGACATCCACACAAATGGATGCAAACAGTGCTCCCATTTTCCTTGCTTTTTTGCTTCACATTTTACTCTTTCCGTGCAGGAGTCTTTCCGTTCAGTTGAAGATATTCATGGTTTGATGTGTTTGGTTAAGAAAACACCAAAGCCATCCCTGATGGTTATATATTATGCCAAGTTAACTGCAATCTTCAGATTTTTTGGCTGCCATCTCTACCATGCTTATGCATGGTTTAAGCTATTCTCACATCAGAAAAGTTTTAATAAGAACTTGAGTCAGAAGGATCTGCAACTGATAGCCTCTTCTGTTGTTTTGGCTGCACTCTCGGTTTCTCCATATGATCACACACTTGGCTCATCCCACTCGGAACTTGAAAACGAGGAGCGAAACTTGAGGATGGCTAATCTTATAGGATTCAACCTTGATCTGAAACTTGATAGCAGAGAAGCGGTAATGAAAACTATGCCTTGTTTTTTTGTTGCTATTTATGATGTTACAGTGTTCGTTTTTAACTGTTTTCCTCACTTTTTTCCTCACTTTTTTCCAGCTATCAAGGTCATCCCTTTTGTCGGAATTGGTACGATATCTAATCTATTTAATTTGGTAGTGGCTTCTGTCGGAAAGTGTTCAAAGAGATTATTTTTAACTTGCATGTCTGAATATCTTATCTGTCAAATCTTTGTTTCCATATTTATCTGATCCTATCATCTCTGACAGGTGTCCAAAGGTGTTATGTCATGTGTGATCCAGGAAGTTAAAGAGCTTTACAATATTTTGGAACATGAATTTCTCGCTCTGGATCTTGCATCAAAAGTAGGGCCATTAGTGGCAAAAATATCAAAAATCGGTGCCAAACTATCTTCTGCTTCTTCAGTTCCTGAAGTGGAATTGTCTCAATATGTCCCCTCATTGGAGAAGCTTGTGACTCTCAGATCACTTCAGCAGGTAAGTATCAAAGAAATTTGTTTTTTTTTCTGCTGGTATAATAATCTTGCCTTTGTCTTCCCAGGTATCTCGGGTGTATCAGACAATGAAGATCGACACTTTTTCACAAATGATACCTTATTTTGATTTTTCTGTTGTGGAAAAGATATCTGTTCATGCTGTTGAACATCATTTCATTTTGATGAAAATTGACCACATGAAGGGTGCTGTTCTTTTCAGCAATATGGTGAGGAATGATTTTTTTTAATATGTTGAAGTCAAGATTTTTAGGGTTTTTCCCCCTGTTTGATTTTAAGGAGCTTGAATCCGAAGAGCTGTGTGGTCACCTCTCAAATCTGGCTGAAAAGTTGAATGGAGTAAGGGCTATATTATTCCCTCCTACAAAAAGGGCATCAAGTTTAGGAGATTCTATATCTAGTTTAGGAGATAAGATCGATACAGAACACAAAAGACTTCTTGCAAGGAAATCAATTATTGAGAAACAGAAGGAAGAACATGAGCGACATCTTTTGGAAATGGTACTTCTCATAGAAAGCTTAATAATATTCTGTTCTTTCAATGAAATCTAACTCAGTCTGTTTCCTCTGTAGGAACGGGAGGAGGAGTCAAAGTGGCTAAAACTACAAAAAATAACTGAAGAGGCGGAACAGAAGCGGCTTGCATCTGAGTACGAGAAAAGGAAGAATTTAAGAATCCTCCGGGAAATAGAGGAACGGGAACTCGAAGAAGCGCAAGCTCTACTCCAGGAAGCTGAAAAGCGCAGTAAAAAGGGGAGAAAGCCCATTATAGAGGGAGTACGTGAATTTAATTATGTTTTAATGGTATATAATGTGGACTATAAACTGATTGTGTAATGATGCAGGAAAAGGTTACTAAACAAACTTTGATGGAGCTGGTTCTTACAGAGCAACTCAGGGAGAAGCAGGAAACTGAAAAGAAGTTGCAAAAAGTTTTTAAAACAGTGGATCATTTAGAAAGAGCAAAAAGAAAAGCGGCTGCTCTGTTGAACGAGGCTGCCTTTCAACAGCGTTTGTTGGCTGAGAGGGTGCTTTATGAGCGTGAACAACAGTTATGGGAGGGTTTTGTTTTCTGTCTTTTGAAAGCAGAAAAAAAATCTGTTTGTTGATATCTGTTGTATTTTTTTGTTGTTTTCAATAACTGTTATTATTCTCTGTTTATAAAACAAAAAAACATGAACAATGAAGAATTTTTTTTTTCTGATCCCAACAAAAGTTGTAATGAGTTATATGCTAGGAATGTAAAGTCGGTCCATATCCAATATGGGTGAGTTGAATCTCTTGAGTCACCGACTTGGTCTGATCCAAAAAATAAAATTTTAAATTAATTTTGAAATTAAAAGAACATAAAATTAGTAAAAAGTATGAAATAGGTCAAATTTTGGTGGACCTGAAGTTGGGCCGCTTGGGCCACTCGATCATCACAAAAAGTGTATGTCTGAATTATTAGACAAACTTAACCTGGCGAGCAGTTTTTATTTGTTATAAAAAATTAAAAAGGCTTAAATTTTACCAAACTGTATTTTTTCTTTCTTCTTTTTAGAATATTTTGTCGGTGAACATTATTAAAAAAACTTTTTTTTGTCTTGTTCTCAATGACAAATTTATAAAACCCAGATAAAAAATCCAAAGCACATCTTTTTACAGTCTTTATGAGACTCTGTTTAATAATCTTTGCAGCTAGAAATTGAGGCGAGCAGGCAGTGCCACGATGGTGATCTCAAGGTGAAGAACAGGTTATCATGCATGTTGGGAAATATGGTCAGTATCAATCTTGCTAGTATTTTTTTTGTATCAATATATATATATATATATATATATATATAAACATGAATTCTACTGTAGCCCTGAAATTGTGTTTGCTATGTCCAACAAGGATGGCAATTAGGGTTCACGTGTTTGGTTAACCTTTGCTCGAACCTGTTTAACCTGGACCCGAACCCGACTCATATAAGAAAACGGGTTTATCCGACATGACCTGCTTATAACAGGGTCAACCTGAACACGATCTGTCTAACGGGTTTAATCAAAATAAATCGAAACCTGGCCCTTTTAACCCAAATTACCTGCATAACCCAACCTGTTTAACCCGAATAACCCACATAACCCGGCCCATATAAATAAAGAATACAATTTTATTGGGTTACACCGGTTATCATAGGCCAGCCTGAACCCAGACCTGAACTCATATTATTTGGGTCAGACGGATCGACCTGATTACAACCCGGATCTTTTAAATCGGGTCATGTTGTGTTGGGTTATCATCAGGTAAAAAATTAACAGGTTACATGGGTTATCAGTCAACTCAGACCTGAACCCAGACCTGAACCCAGACCTGAATATAATCAGATGGGTTGACCTGATTACAACCTGAACCCATTTACCCGAACCTGTTCAGAAATTGGCACCTCTACTGTCCATTAATTTAGTTTTGTTTTCTTCCCTGCAGGGAATTTTTCTGGAAAAAGCCATGAAGATGCGTGAGGCGGAATGCAATAGATTGCGGCAAGAGAGGGAGGACCGAACTGCCCAAATCATCCGGGAACGTAAATACGAACGGGATGCTAACAGAAAGATGCTGTTCTACTTAAGATCCGAGGAAGAAAGGCAAAAGAAGCTGCAGGAGGAAGTGCGGAAATGTGAAGGTATTGTGGAGTCCCATTTTAGGGTAGGAAAAGAGAGAAAAATTAAATAATGGTGTTTGGCTTCCATTCTAAGAAGAAAATCAGGGTGTTTTTTTATTTATGGAGATTCGGTTTTCAACCAACCAGCCGTATGGTAATGTTTTATGCAGAGGTGGAGAGACGAAAGAAAGAAGCTGAGCGCATGGGTCGTCCAATGGAACCTGTTGCGGCTTCTGCCCGTGGGAAGTACGTCCCCCCGAGGTTCAAGAGAGGATATGGTTCCGTGGCTGCACATCGCGTGACTTTTCACTTGTGAAGTTGCAGAAGAAAACAAAATCTTTTGAGATTAGAAAAATTACACAGCAGAGTACTTGGGATGGTTCAAATTACTTGTTGTCTGTTTAAAAATTTCTGGTTCATAGTTTATTGACAAATACAAAATCTTTTGAGATTAGACCACTATCATTGGGAACAAATATTAATGTACGTGACTGTAAAGTAAGTCATTAATGGGTAGAAGTTTATTATTAATAGTCATTGATGGTAGCATATTATTAGCAAAAATTAACTATTATGAAAGTGCATGTGACCGTGATATCAATCAAAAAATGTATCTTATTATGGAATTATTGAGAAATCCTAATATTGGATTATTAATGTAATGGTCATGTTAGGGTTTCCTCTGAAACCTCTTTTGACCACGCTTCCTTCTCCTTTTTCGACCTCTCAAGTTCTTGTTTCTTCATTTGTTTTTTCATCTAGAGGGTTTGCTCGCCTGTGTCAGTTCTTTGCGTGATGTTTTGTGGCCCAAGTTCCGAACTCTCTTCTCTGCCCTTTTCGTCTTCGCTGTCGCGCTTGACCCCATCTTGGTCGAGTGCGATGGTTCCAATGACGGCTTGGGATGGTGTAGGTGGAGCTTTGGTTTGGGGCTTTGGTTCATTGGGTTTCTTCCTCTCCTCCGCCAGTCCCTTTTGGATCTAAGGTCCCCCACTTTCTTGGTGTTTGATTGTTTGGTTACAATTTTTCTGGTTCTGTTTCGATGTTATGTTTGCTTGTTTGTTTTGCTGGCGATGACTGTTTTGTTTTTGTGGCAAGGAGCTTGCGGTTCGGTGAATGGTTCTGCTCGACGACGGTGTTGTCAATGACGACGATGCTTCCTTCTTTCTTCTTGGTTTTGGATGGTTCTGTTTGGTGTTCTTCCGTGACGTCGACATTGGTTTCATGGTGTTGGTGTTCTTCGCCTGGTTGTGGCTCCGAAGGTAGGGTTCGGTTGTCATGGCGGTGGTCACATCTCACCGTAGGGGTCTTTGTTTGCTCTATACTTTGCTCTGACTCCTTGTTTCCACCAATCTTCTCCCAGTTGGATTTTCACGATGGTTCTCAAGGAGTTTTGGGATGTGAATTCGAGCAGTCGCTGACGCTTCGGGAGGCGCTTCTCCGTGGTGGCTTTGTCTCTTTCCCTGGGTTCCAGAAGGGCTTGATCTTTGTGATGGATTGTAGATTGACTTCAACTTTGTGGGTTTGATGGTTTGTGGTGATCTGTTTTGGTTTTCTACGGTGGTGGTGATGCTATATCCCTTTAGATGATGTTCATCAATGAGTTTTTTTGAAGATTTGTGGTGTTCAGTTTGTGTGATGATGATGATGGTGATTTACGATAACGATGAAGGAGTTCGACGGTCATTCCCCGTCGGTGATCTGGTGTGACAAAAAATTTGTTCTGTGTTAGGGTACGCATGACGAGGTGGGATGTGGCCCGAGGCAGTGATGTTTGTTGCAGTTCGAATTATGAAATTTGAAATTTGAAATTTGAATCTGGTTTTTGTGATTGTATGTGTGGGAGTGTATGGTTTTGTAGGTTCCCACTTAACCAAAAAATGGCTTTTCAAAATAATAAAAAATGGATTGGGTGGGGGGATAAGGCATGTACGTAGATAATTGTGGATTCAAGGTAGTTAACACAAATTGACTAGACCTAACACAAATTCAACGATAAAGAGCCTTATATTTTGGCATCATAGGCAAACCAAATGTTTTATGTAGAAGATTCGTTGACACCTGAATATAGTGTTGTAGTTGAAGTTATTCCTTGGCATATATTCTAGGAAGGCACTGATATATTCATATTAATGTTATCAATTGGTTTATTGTGTACATATTAAACTAACAAATGTTTTCATAAACCATGTTGAGCTATGAAAATGTAATATTGAATCAGATGTGGGAAAATGAGCGTAGGATTCGAGTTGTAGGATTGACTCCCATGATCGCTACTACGAGTATAATATTTTGATTTCATTAAATTTTATTTTAATAAAGTTATTATTTTTAAAAGTTCAATTATTCTTTCATGGATCATCATCTAGGATACAATTGTCTTACTCAAAGGAAACTGGGGATGGTTGATCTTCACCTTCTATTCCATTAACGGGGGATAGAAGTCAGTGCTCAACATGGTCTACAAGAAGTATGAGATCAAATAGCATTCCATTATCAGATTGTTAGAGACCCAGACTGACCTGGAGATTGGAGGGTGTATGTTAGGAGGGGTAAAAGAGTCTTTTCTGGTGTTGGCAGTTAGTTAACCACATGTGTAGGGGGTTTCTATGAATAAGAGGGCGGGAAGGGGTGAAGTGAGAGGGGGGAATCTTTCGGTTATGCTTTCGGTAGTTTTGCTTGGGCGGTTGAGCTGCGCCTCTTCCGAATGCTTCTTCTCCAGACTCCCTCTCTTCCAGTTTCTCCAATCTTGTTGTTAGCTCTGTATTTTCTCAACTGAATATAAGTACTTTGTTTGTTCTTTCCCTAGTACTCTAACAATTGGTCCAACCTGCCGGACTTTTGATGGAGACTTGCCATCACGCTCGTCTTGATAGCTTGGAGCGGCGTCTTGGTCGTTTTGAATCAATGATCACTGAGTTGGCTTCTTCCGTTGCCACTCTTACTCAATATCAACAGAGCATTGAGGAGGAAAGGCATCATTCTGACCTTGATCAGAAGCATTGGGATAAGGAGATCCCCGATCAAGCTGAATTCCATCAGTATATGGTGCAACATCTTGAGAAACAACCTTCATGTGGAGATGCACCACCTTCGGGCGCGCCGACTCTTTTTGATTTACATGTTCCGTTGTGGAACAGTTAACCGATTCAGTTGATCAGGCGCCAGAGAATCTTCCTCCTATACTGGATTCACCTCAGTGTGGGCGGCGCGTTGAGCTTCTGTATTTCGATAGAACGGATCCGCGAAGTTGGCTTACCTGCGCTGAGCTTTACTTTCAGATTCATCGTACTCCAGAACCTCTAAAAGTGTCCCTAGCACGGGTGTGTTTAGAGGGGCCTGCGATTCATTGGTTTACCATTTTGGAGGAGGTACATCCTCATTTAACTTGGTTGGTTTTCAAGAATGAATTAATGGAGCGCTTTAGTAGTCTTGATATACAAAATCCCTACGAGGAGTTGGCAGCGTTAACACAATATTCCACAGTTGCCGAGTATATTGATCAGTTTGAATACCTTTCTTCCTTGGTTCCTCAGCAACCAAAACGACAATATGTGGCTTATTTTTTACATGGTTTATGGGAGGCTATTCGTAATTGGGTATGCATTCATGATCCTGACACTCTTCTTAAGGATATACGTTTAGCTCGCCATGTTGAATTGGCTATGCCCAAGGGTGTGGCTACTCCGCTTCGTTTGTGAAGGGAATCCTTGGAAACCTCCAAACCGATTCAGTTCTTCATAAATCTCACCTTTGCAGCAATCCACACAACAAACTGATGCCCCTTTAACTGGAATGAGACTTGATTTTCCTAGGCAGTAGCCACTGGGTATTCGCGACCCTCGATATCTTTCAAATCAGGAGTGGGAGGACTGGCGTAATCGTGGATTATGTTTTTGCTATGGTTTACCTTATACACCTCTACATAAATGTGTCGAGTCCAAATTACATGTTTTACTTTTACTAGAGGATGATTCTAAGCCGAAGGAAGGGGATCCTAGGTGTTCCACTATTTTGCCACCTACTACTTCATTTAATCATGAGAATGCTGAATGTTTGGTGGTTTCTTATGATACTTTGGCCCCTCTTTGTTCTTCGTTGGCTGTTCGGGATCGTGCAACAACTTCTATGAAAGTGGAGGGCCACCTTGGGGATGTCCCAATTTTAGTCTTGTTAGATAGTGGGGCTACACACAATTTTTATTTCTCCACATTTGGTTCAACTTATTAATTTTCCCTTGAAATCTACTATGGTTATGCATGTTAAATTGGGTGATGTATATCAGTTAACTACACACGGGCTCTGTCAACTAGTGCCACTGATTCTTGAGGATTTTTCCTGCCTTATTGATCTTCATGTTCTTGAGTTGGGTGGACTTGACCATATTTTGGGAATTGCTTGGTTACAGACTCTCAGTGAGGTTACAGTAAATTGGGAAGCTTTGACTATGCAATTTACTATTGGGGACCACAATTTTAGTCTTCAGGGAGTTACTAATTATTTACCAATAGCTTCATCTTTGGGTCACCGATTTTTTTTGTTTCACACTGGTGGTCAATAGTGAGTAATATTGGGAGGTGCAGATTCCATTTCACACCATACTTTGTCTGCACCCCAACACTCAGCTTTACAGGGTCTCTTATTTCAGTTTCATAAAGTTTTTGCTAATCCTCAAGGTCTGCCTCTTGTTCGGCAGTGGGAACATGTGATTTTTCTGGTGGCTGCACAGGGTCCTGTGGCTGTACATCCCAATAGATATCCACAATTTCAAAAAACAAAAATTGAAAGGCAAGTGGAAACTATGTTACAGACATGAATTATCCATCATAGTTCAAGTGCTTACTCTGCTCTGTTTTTTTGCTAAAGAAAAAGGATGATTTGTGGCAGATCTGTGTTGATTATAGGGCCCTAAATTGCATCACAATACCGAATAAATTTTCCATTCCAATTATCAATGACTTGCTCGATGAGGTGGGGGGTTCGATTTATTTTTCCAAGATTGACTTGAAATCTGGTTATCATCAGATTTGTATGTAGGAGCAAGATATTTAAAAAATGTCTTTTCGTACTCATAGTGGCCATTACAAATTCTTAGTTATGCCTTTTGGCTTAACTAATTCCCCATCAACGTTCCAAGCCACTATGAATGATTTGTATCACCCCTTTCTTCATAAGTTTGTCCTGATATTTTTTGATGACATTTTGATTTATAGTTGTGATTGGCCGATTCATTTAGAACATCTCCAGGCTGCTTTGGAATTACTTAGGGATAACTCTTTTATTGCCAATCATAAAAAATGCTCGTTTGATCGGCAAGAAATTGAATATTTGGTACATGTTGTTTCTTATTTGTGCATTTCTATGTATCCTTCTAAAGTTCATATGGTTTTGGATTAGCCCCAACCTACTACACCTAAGGGTTTATGCGGTTTTCTTAGCCTTACGGGGTTATTACTAAAAATTTGTTCAGGATTATGGACAAATTGCTCGCCCACTTATTGTTTTTTTGGGGAATGCTCCATTTTTCTGGTCTTCTATGGCTCAAAAAGATTTTGATTGTTTGAAATGGTCAATAAACACTGCACCAGTTTTAGCTCTTCCTGATTTTTTAGCGAATTTCGAAATTGAATGTGATGCTTTGGGCCATGGAGTAGGTGTTGTCCTTATGCAGAAGAACCTTCCTGTTTCTTGTTTTAGTAAGGCATTGGCGACCTCCACTCTATCCAAATCCACCTATGAGAAATAAAGTAGGGCATTGGAGTTGGCTATTTCACATTGGCGGCCTTATCTCTTGGGTCGCCATTTTTTTGTTTTCTCTGATCACTGTAGCCTCAAATTTCTCTTACAATAGTGTATCACTTCTATGGACCAACAAAACTGGATTGTTAAATTGTTGGGTTATTAGTTTGAGGTTAAGTTTCACCCTAGTTCTGAGAATGCAACAACTGATTTGTTGTCTCGTAGGGCTGAAAATGTGGATTTCCGTATGCTTCATTCTTTTTTAGTTTGGGTGGACAATAGTAGTCTTACAGAATATGTACAAACTGATCCTCACCTCCATAGTATTATCCAGTCCCTTCAGAATTTCCAGACTTTGCTGCATAGATTTAAGATTTCTTAGGGAACTTTAACATATCGTGGATGCTTGATGATTCCAATTGCTTCTCCATGGATACCCAAGCTTTTGGAAGAGTTTCATTCTACACCTCATGGAGTTCATTCTAGATTTTATAGAACCTATCACCGATTGGCTGCAAATCTGTATTGGGTTATCATGAAACACCATATTCTGAATTTTGTCTGGACGTGTTCCATTTTTCAACGTTTTAAGTATTCTATGCTTGATCCAGTTGGTATCCTCCAACCATTAGAGATACCTTCAAAAATTTGGGCAAATATTTTGATGGATTTTATCTCCAAATTTCCTCAATCCCGTAGATATGATGTTATTTTGGTGGTGGTGGACAAGCTATCCAAATATTCTCATTTCATTGCTTTGAAACATCCTTATACCACTTCAGGTATTGCTACCATTTTTATGAGGGAAATTGTTCGTCTCCATGGAATTCCTTTTTCCACTGTGAGTGATTGTGATCCTATATTTATTAGTAATTTTTGGATGGAATTATTTCAGCTGTCTGGTACTACTATCAAGTTTAGTTCAACCTATCACCTGCAGACGGACAAGAAAACAGAGGTCGTAAATCATTACCTTGAAACTTATCTTAGGTGTTTCCCTGATGAACAACCTCAGAATTAGTATTTTTGGTTATCATTGGCTGATTTTAAATATAATACCTCTTGGAATTATTCTATTAACACTACCCCATTTGAGTTTGTTTATGGTCATCCACCACCAACCCTTGTTAGTTACTTACCTTTTGAAATTCGGGTAGAGGCCATGGGTGCAACATTGCGAGATAGGGATGAAGATCTCCTAAAGCTTCTTCACCATTTGGGTCACTCTCAGTGTTATATGAAGAATCAGGCTGACTAGAATCAACAAATGGTAGAATTTCATATAGGTGAAAAAGTATATTTAATGCTTCTCCCTCATAAAAAATATTCCATCTCACAAAAAATTAATAAAAAAATTTCGCCCAGATTTTATGGACCTTTTTTGATCCTAAAACGATTGGGTCTAGTGGATTATCAATTGGATTTACCTCCAAAATCTCATTTGCATCCTTTTTTTCATGTTTACCAGCTTAAAAAAGCAGTGGGATCTCATCCTCTATGATTCTTTTCCACATGACTTGGCCAATGATTTCACAGCATGTCCAGAACCAAAAGTTGCGCTGGATCGTCGCATTGAACACCCATTGGGGATCGAAATCCCTCAGAGTTTGGTGTAGTGGTAGGGCCGTCCAGTTGAAGATGCTACTTGGGAAGATGATTATGTTCTTCTCAACTAGTTTATGTCTTTTAGGCTTGAGGACAAGCCTATTTTTTAGGAGGGGGAGAGTGTTAGAGACCAGGACTAACCTGGATATTGGAGGGTGTATGTTAGAAGGGGTAAAAGAGTCTTTTCTAATGTTGTTAGTTATTTAGCAATGCATGCAGGGTTTTTTGTGAATAATAGGGTGGGAAGGGGTGATGTGATAGGGGTAATCTTTCAGTTATGCTTTCGGCAGTTTTGCTTGGGCGATTGAGCTGCGCCTCTTCCGAACACTTCTTCTCCCAACTCTCTCTCCCTCTTCCACTTTCTCCAATCTTGTTGTTAGATCTGTATTTTATAAAATGAATATAAATACTTTGTTTGTTCTTTCCCTAGTACTCTAATATAGATGCACCTTCTTTTATAGTTTCCCCTACTAGTTAATCATTAGAGTACTATCGACCGGTTATGATGTCGGTACCCCCTGCTATATATTTTTACCCACCTACATCTATTAATCCCAATGGGAAATATATTATACCTACCCCATATGATACAATGAATACTACTGGATATAAGTTCCCATCTATGATATAAGACACTCCTCCTATTGCTCTCTGCTCTCCTACAAGTAGCGTTGATGACCATTCTCAACCTTTTGATCATCCTTCTTTAGTTACATCTATAATATGTAATTAATTTTTTTTTGGATAAATGTTTTTTTTGGTTCATGTATTGATATTTTTTATTTTTATTTTTCTAAATATGGATCAAATAAATGATGCGGTCCTATGAGAATTCATGCGGTATGGAACAAGAAGGTAATGGTTGAACACAATGATGATCTACAGATGATTGGAAAAAATGAAAAGTCTCTAAAAGATTAATGGGAATTATTTTCAAATATAGTGATATTATCTCAATTCAACCATTGAGTTGGAGATAATTAAATAATTATATTAAGGATAAAGTGTGGGATGAGATTTGGGGAAATATTAATTTATAAAATTACATTTATTCTGTAATTAAATTTATTAAATAACTTTTTGAATATATGCAGTGTTGATACAACTTTCCTGATGCTGAAAAGGAAAAATTAGCTCAGTTAATGTACAGATCTCACAGGTGTACCTTACATTAGAGACCAATAAGTAAATCAATACCAAAGAATGATTATTTATTGAAAATTTTCAAAATTCTTGGTATTATTTAACATTCTTATTTACATTATTATTATATTTAAATGATAATTTATTAATTATAATACAATTTTAAGTATTTTTTAGGCTATAAAGTGCTAATAATTTTCTATTTAAATGCATATTGTTATAATTATTTGCATACATTCTCAAACTAGTATGCTTTTTAAACTCCTGAAAAAGAAGAAAAATATTGTTTAGGCCCTAATGATTAATTTCATAATTTATTTAGTGAAGATCATCAAGGAAGAATTTGATGCATACCTAGAAAAAAATTGATGCCCTCAAGTTATTGGTCTTCAAAAATTACCACTTCTTCAGCTCACAACATATTTACAGAGGTTCAGTTAGTTGAGGTTATAGATATAGCGTATAGAATGAAAGAGCAATCCTATCATGGACTCCAAGAGTTATAATTTGAAAATCTAAAAAGAAATCTTCTCACACAAGAGTTTCTGAATACCATTTCCCTTTTATGTTTAGTGATTCCATAAGAAAAGATATCATAACTCAAGGATAGCATGGAAATGGTTCAGGAAAATGTTGATATACACTATAGTCTTAACATACCACCTATAAGTGATCATTATGGCGAAAATGAGGGTGATGATGTTCATGAAGATGATAGCAGTGGTGACACTAGTGGTGGTAGCAGTTGCGACATCAATGATGATAATTCTCTTCCAATACAATGGCCAACATTATTAGAATGAAATATCATGATCATGTGGTTTAGGTACTGATAAAAGAGTGGTAGTTTATTTTCCTTTTCTATGGTTTAACAATTAGTTTATTTTTCTTAGAATGAAATATCATGATCATGTGGTTTAGGTACTAAAATATCATGATTGTTTTGTGATTTGTAAGAGCCCCAATGGCAGGGAGTATCTGAAAGTATGTATGAAAGATGGACATTACATTTTTATATATATTATAGGTTATAAAATATTTCACACATGTGAGTGGTTTTTATACAATGATTTCACCCTCTCATTGGGTGGTTTAACCTAGATTAGAAAAGATGCATCATTAAATACAATGACAGATCTTTTGTTCTTATTTGTGCAATGATATAACATGGTTCATTTCTTTATTACTTAATTTTATGAAGGTAATGGAAAATCGTTAGAGACCTAATGGAATACTTCATCCAATTACCAAACATTAATTAATTTGGTAATGTTTGAGGTGGTGTACCACATACCATATAAATCACATATGTGATGGATTAAAGTAGGGTAAACATCATTGATTAGTCCTAGTATTGTTTAAGAGATAATAAAATGAGTTTAGTTTATTAATATATATATATATATATGTTTTAGTGTTTGTAGTGATCTTATATATACCAAAGACCACGAATGAGGGAGTTCGACATCAGAGACAGATTCATTATACGAACATGGATAAGAAACAAACTATTTATAGATTAAGAGAAGTTGGGATCAAGTTTCTTGGTTTCTTTTGATATTATTTTGTGCATCAGAGATATGGATACCATATCTATATATATAATATGTTACACTTAATATATATTAGTTATGAATGCATGAGTTTTTTTTTCATCAGTAATATTAAGGATGAGTAATTGATGGATGAATTGTTTGTATAATGGTCCCTTCAGTTTGCTTTTCATTGATTTTTAGATCAAACAATTTATTTAATTAAAATATTTTTTTCATTGGTTAAATTGTTTAGATTAAATTGGTTACATTTATGCTGTTTATCTTTATTAGTCCCACACATGAATTTAGTGAGATATAATCTGAAGTGGGTGTGTGTGTGGGGGATTAGGGTATGAATTATTTTCAATTAAAACATTTTTTTCATAGGTCTCATTGACTTAAAATATCTTGAACTCATTATCAGTAGGTTCACATTTAAGTTAAACTCTTAATGATGATGATCTGATTGTAATTTCACTTAGGACCACTTTTACCAGATCTGATTTTTGATTACTTATCCCACCTTCACCATGTTACACTACTAGAAAATAAGGCTATAGCCAAGGTTTACTCAACCGTGGATGGTATTGGCATGGCTATAGGGAAAATCCTATAGCCACAGTTTAAACCATGTCTAAAACCCTATAGCCACTGTTCAAAACTGTGGTAGAGGATAAAACCAGTCATCATCTATAGTTGTGGTTTAAACCATGGCTATAGTTCTTCACATCTCCTAAAAGAAAACCAACACCGTTCAGCCAGTGCTGGCCCCTTTCACCCCCCTACACACCCCCAGTTCCCTTGCACACCCCTTTCCCCCCCTGCTGGACCCCCTTGAACCACCCTTGCTGGAAAAACCCACCCCACTCCTAGAAATTCCCCTAGATAGACCCCTCCCCCCTGAAAAAACACCCCCCCTGGACAACACCCCCCTCCTGGACAACCCCCCTCCTAGACAGACCCCTCCCCCCCTTTGGACAGACACCCCCTGGACAGCCTCCCCTGCACAGCCCCCCTTGAACCCCCCTTAGGCATCCCTTGCACCCCCTACACCCCCCAGTCCCCTTGAACACCCCACTGCACACCCCCTTCCCCCTACTAGACACCCCCCAGACAACACCCCCATGCCCCTGGACAACAATCCCCACCCCACCCCCTGGACTGATCCCCACCCCCCTGCACAACCCCCCTTGCACCCCCTACGCATCCCTTGCACCCCCTGCACACCCCACGACCCCCTTTCACACCCCTTTCCCCCCTTCTGGACCCCCTTGCACCACCCTTACTGAAAACCCCCCGGATAGCACCCCCATGCCCCTGGAAAGCAACCCCCACCCCCTGGACAGACACCCCCCTACATAGCCCCCCTTGCACCCCCTGTCCCCTTGCACACACACCCCTACACCCCTGCACACCCTTGATGAACACCCCTTGCATCACCCATGCTGGACACCCCCCTGCTGGACCCCCCTGCACCAGCCCTGCTGGACACCCCCTCGCACAACCCCCTTGCCCCCCTACACACATGCACACCCCTGCTGGACACCCCCTTGCACCACCCCCCATGCACCACCCCTATTGGACCCCCTTGCACCACCCCTACTGGACCCCCCCTGCACAGCCCCCCTACACCCCCTGTCCCCTTGCACACACCCCCCCTGCACACCTGCACACCCCTGCTGGACCCCCCTTGCACCACCCCTGCTGAACACCCCCCCTGCTGGACCCCCCTTGCACCACCCCTACTAGACACCCCTTTCACCACCCCTAGTGTACACCCCCTGCATATCCCCCCATGCACAACCCCCTTAAACATCCCTTGCACCCCCTCCCCATCCCCTTGCACACACACCCCTTCACCCCCCTGTTGGACACCCCCACTGCACACCCCTGTCCCCTAGCAGACCCCCTTGCACCAACCTTGTTGGACACCCCCACTGCACACCCCCCTCCTAGACAACACCCCCATGCCCATGGACAGCAGCCCCCCACCCCCTACATAGCTCCTTGCACCCCCGCTACGCACCCCTTGCACCCCCTACACACCCCCTGGTCCCCTTGCACACCCCTTTCCCCCCCTGTTGGACCCCCCTTGCACCACCCCTACTGGACACCCCCCCCCCCAGACAACACCTCTATTCCCCTGGATAGTAGCCCCCACCCCCTAGACATACACCCCCCGGACAGCAGCCCCCCCCTCGGACAAACACCCCACCCCCCTACACAGCCACCCTTGCACCCCCTAGGCATCCCTTGCCCCACTGAACACCCCCGGTCCCCTTGCACACCCTTTCCACCTACTGGACCCCCCGTTCACCACCCCTACTGTACACCCCCCAGACATCACCCCCATGCCCCTGGACAACAGACCCCCACCCCCACCCCTGGACATACACCCCCTGGACAACAGCCCCCTAGACAAACACCCCCTGCATAACCCCCCTTGCACCCCATCCCCTTTCATACACACCCTTGCACCCCTGCACACCCTTGATGAACACCCCTTGCACCACCCCTAATGGACACCCCCTGCAGGACCCCCTGCACCAGCCCTGCTGGACCCCCCCTACACACCCCCATTGCACACACCCCCCTGCACACATGCACACCCCTACTGTACACCCCCCTTGCACCACCCCTGCTGGACACCCCTTTCACCACCCCTACTGGACCCCCCTACACAGCCCCCCTTGCACCCCTTTCCCCTTGCACACCCCCCCTGCACACCTGCACACCCTTGCTGGACCCCCCCCTTACACCACCCCTACTGGACACTCCTTTCACTACCCCTACTGGACACCCCTTTCACCACTCCTACTGGACACCCCCCCCTGCACAACCCCACTTAAATATCCCTTACACCCCTCCCTGTCCCCTTTCACACACACCCCTGCACCCCCTGCTGTACACCCCCACTACACACCCCTATCCCCTTGCACACCCCCCTACACCACCCCTGCTGGACCCCCTTGCACAAACCCTACTGGACACCCCCACTGCACCCCCTCCTGGACAGACCACCCCCTCCCCTTGGACAGAACCCTCCCCCTAGTAGATTCAGGCTCTCATCCATATAGTGTTGGAGGATAATTAACAGTGGCATAATGGCCACAATAGTTGGAGTAGTTATCTACTCACAAAAGAGATGAAATCAACAATACATTCAAAAATGGTGTCTGGTTTGTGGTTACATTTGATTGGAAGAACAGAGAAAAATTTCTCAAACTGAAAAACATAGGAAATAATGAAGTTATTGATGGAAGAATTAATTATGCATGGAATGCCTTAGGTTTGTTATTTCTTTTTTGAACTGAAAAGAATCGGCCTACCTGGATTCACTTCATAGTAGCGTCGATTAAGAGATTTGGAGGTGTGGTGGTGCAATAATAACTACTATGAGAATCCAAATATAAATTTGTTTGATTGTAGTGGTGATTTAAACAATAAATACAAGAAAGTGAATATCCTTTCTAAACATAAGGCTGTTAAGGGAAGTGATTCAGAATAGGCCAGTCTAGTTTTTTAGCTTTGGGAAACCACTGTTCAAAACCATAGAGATAGCAAGAACGATAGGAAATTACAAATAGAATATGCCTCATTTGGAATTATATTTTGAAAAATAACATGGTGCATACATATTGGAAATGTATAATAATTTGGGAATAACTTTTTCACACTTCCCTACCACCCCCTGCCCACCCCATGCACCCACTACACCCCCCTGCACACCCCCAACACACCCCCCTGCCCCATGCACACCCCCATCACCCCCCTGCACACCCCCTTCCCCCCTGCACACCCCCTGCCCCCTGCACACCCCCCATGCCCACCTCCCCTACCCACCCCCTGCCCACCTCCCATGCCCACCCCACAACCCCTTACCCACCCCATGCAAATTTCACTTCAACCACTTAATGCAAGGCAAAGCATATCAAAACACTCAGAAACATGTCACTTAATACAAGAATAACTATTCATTTTATTCTAATAAGGTCCTCTCAATTTAAACACTCAAGGAAAGGATTTCTGCCATGATAAGTCATTCCATCCAAATCATGCTATTCACTTAGTGGTGACTTGGTCATTACAACACTTTCCTACTTGGGCAATTCCATATTAAAAGTCTAACGACACTTAAAGAGTGTTTTGGTTCAAACAACTATTTTAATAAAAAGAGGGAACCCTACCCCTTCCCTTTCAAAAGAACCCATCACACTAGTGAAGGACTTAGAACCTAAGTGAAAGGTTCTCTGCAAGTTTTTTCAAACTAGGATAATCAAAAGAGTATGAGAGATGGATAAAGTCCTTTTTAGGATATGTATGCGTTATATATTTTGATTAATAATATGAAGTTCAAACTTCCATGGTAAATGATTTGTTTTATGGATCACTACTGCAAATGGAAAGCTAATATGAATTACTATAATTATGGTAGGCTGATCTCACTAGTTTTAATGAATATGGAAGTTGATTTGAATGAGTGAGAGTCAATGAGATTCCAGAAGAGTAATACCCTATCTACAATTCTTTTGAATACCATTGGGTACTTCTACGATACCAACTCAAATTCCTTGAAGTTAGTTAGTTGGGAAGGAGTGGCTCAAAATTGAATTATGTATCCTTACAGATTCAGTCCCTATAGTGTGATATGTTCACACCATTCCTTATGCAAGATTTCAAGAGGAATATTATGGGTGAGTTCCATGATACCAGAGAAGATGTAAGGAATCTTGGTATTGGAACTAATAGATCCTTAAATTAAGTAGTGATCTTTTATGATGAATTTAATGGGAAGTTGAATGGGATCATGAATGTCTCTAAGGATGATCAATGTATGATTTTTAGATCTCTTTTTCTAGTATCTAGAAACTACTAGAAGTTGTTAACCTCTTTGAATGAGGTCTATAAATAAGTTCAAGGGCTATATTCATATTCTTCCTTGAAAAAGCTAGTGGTTATTAGAAAATCATTTTTTAAAAAAATAAAGAAATTATGGAAACACGTTTTTAAAATAATCAGGCAATTATAGAATTCAAATTAAAGGTTTAGGCAGAGGGAACCTACCTTAACCTCAAGAAGAATTGCTTTTGATGACGACAACTCGAATCTTCTTTTTTTCCGCTTGCATACATATGAAACTTCACATATATATAAGGACACCTAGCCACTATGTACATATTTTCATGGCCAAATATGCACAAGGGGGTCCTTAGATATATGTTTATACTTGAATATACCCCTTTACACTTACACATGTATGCATTTTTCATATCTATATATAAGAACACCTAGCCCCAATACATATATTCATACTACCATGAGTAAATATATATAAAGGGGGAACTTATATATGTATATGCCTACCTATGCATACACATATAAGCCTTCATCAATGGTGACCTGAATCCACCTCAACAAAATCCAAAACACACTACAAAAATATAAGGAACCCAAAAATCAAAATAGCCCTAATTAAAATTGGGCCAAAGAATAAAAACAGAATAAACCTTACCCAAATCTGATGTTGAACTCACAGTCTTCAATGGTGGTGGATAAAACCGGCCTCATCATAAGAAACCACCTATAAGAAAATAGTGGAAAAAGAAATGAGATATAATGACTTCTTATATATATGTGATCAGTGTGTCAACTGTACATGATAAATGATACATGAATCCATAACCAACAATGAACAAATAATATTCAGATTGATATGTACATCCCAATACTAAATAACATAATCATTAATAAATATCTTTATTTTTCAAACATCACCTTCAATTGCCTATTCAAAAATCAAAAATCACCAAAATATGGGAATAAAGTAAACTTCTATCAGCACTTTAAAGTGAGAAATAGGGATTAGACGTTGTTATTAACCTAGAAAATCCATTCCTTGAATGTATAAAATACCTAAAACTCTTCATACCTATATCATTCTTAAATTTCTAGATTGAAACCTCATTTATTAGAATGTTATTATTCTGGAATTCACCTTTATTCTTAGTTTATATAGGTTTATCAATTTTATAAAGTAGAGAATTTTCCTTCTTTTATTCTTACTCAATCCTCTTGGATTTTTCAAACCAGTTTTCTAAAATGATTAGACACTTTTTTGGTGCATCATATTCCTTCTTCTTGATTTTATATTCCTTATTTGTAGAAATTATTTTCTAACATGCGATAATTGGTTCTTTCCTTTTATTTTTCAACAATTATTATTGTTATGGAATCTATGTCATAAATTCTTAACAATTTGGACTACTTGGTTTCCCTTCCACACACACTTTCAACCGCCTTTAGGGTACCCTTTTTAGTCTCCCTTTCAAACTCCACACTAGAATTTTCAAACACTATCCCACTACAATATAAAATACTGATACTTAACCCAACACATTGATCTGAATTAAATCTTAGAAATACGGAAGCTCCAAATATCCTATTTACCAATATAAACTCCACATAATTAATTGAAAACACTGACTATACCAACCACTATAGGTAAATCATTAATTTTGGTGTAGTCTTGGAACTAAATATGGTTCATCCAACATCCATCTCCAGAGACTAAATTCATCCATTTACTGTCTAAGTTCATACATTTCACAATCTTGATAATGATCACCATCCCTTGATATGGATTTCACTCAAAAAATATGAGTATGAATCTCCCCACTATATTATTATCGATACCATCATCAATCCTATATACACATGTCTAGTGCCTCATATCGCATTATGATCACTATAGAATATCCTGTCCCAATAATATCAACACAATTTCTTCATTTAAAAACAATTATCTTTTAAATACACATTATATTCAAAAAAAATAATACATTAAAAGATATTAGATAGAGAAATCAAAATTATAGAAAAAAAATTAACTTTAGGAATACCTCAAAAAGTATGGTACTAAAAGCCCCTTAACCTAGGATGGATTATCCCAATAGAATAATCTCTATAGAAACCCACATCTCAACACATACATGAAACCTATTTTTCCCATCCCAATACTAAGGGAATTCACACACATTCTTGATACATGAGAAATAGACCAGGGCTCATTTATTTTTCTAATATTGAGCTGATATATTACTCCTTCAATTTACTCTTTCACCCTCATAGTGAGGCTCACCAACCAACATTCATTCCTACCCGATTTCCATCCTTCTCCATACACCTTTCTATGAAATGGATGTATCTACATAGATAACTCAATATTTCTTGAATATCTCTAAGTAGGTGTCTAGATAAAAGGAAGCTAATCATACCCATAATGAGTACATAAGACCATTTAAAAAATAGAATTCCTTTATGAATAAATTTCATTTGAAGGATGGCATGAAATGAATAAACCTTTCAAATTTAGTGTCATACTCCATTACTGATTCCGATAATGATATAACTCCATGGATTCCCAAAACATGTTCTTATTCTGTAAATCTACCATAGCCTCTCATAGAAGAGGGAATGAAACTCGATCCATAAAACCTTCTCATTCCTTATTTTATGATCAAATGAATTTATCCATTCTGATTCATCTCCTTTGAATTTATAAACTTATAGTTTCACCCATATATCCTATAGAGTTCCAATCCTTTCAAATAGGAACTAAGCTTTCTTCAACATATTCTAAAAATACTACGATCCCATGTCACTACTAAAAATTAGATACTGCTACTCCTGGAACTCATGGATAACTTAGAAAACCATTGTTTTTTTCGAAGGCCTTGGTCAATGGATCAAAGTAGTTGTAACATAATATGAGGGAAAAAACCACTTGTGCATATTTCCCACGAGAACACAATTCCATACTAATTATATTCTTTTTTGATGAATTTTTACTCAACATTATCTGGTAATAACAATATTACTAATTAGAAACCCATCGCGCCACAATCCTAAGCATGCATTATTACCAAAAAATCACGAAACTACCTTTAATCCATACTTCATAACAAAATATCATTTCAAAAACACCAAACCCTAAGGTTTATCATAATAATCTAAGGGTTACTCTCCTACACACCAAGCATAACAACCAAACCCCACACATTCACCCCTGATAATAAGAAACCAACCACCCCTTAACTGATATAACAAGAAACTTCATAATAAAAATACACAATCAAATCACCTAGAAATCACCAAAATTCCCTATATCAAGATTTTTACATCAAAACATCAAGAAAAACCCCAACAAGATCCACCAACTTGAGGGATTACCACCAACCCAAACCCCCAAAGACAAATCCAAACCATACCCAATACATAACCATCATACTCCAAACTACTAGGAATCTAATATCCTAACAAACCAACTAAAGGTTTTCATCTACCATATAAACATGATTAAGACATCATAAATCAAACAAAAACACGTGAAAACCACTATTTTAGATTTTATTAATTAACACACCATCAATAGGTTATTCTAGAAAACACCAATTAATATATTATTGATGTTTTAATTAATCAAAACCACTTTCAAATTAATTTTCCAAAAACATGAACACAAATATTACTTTCTCAAACCCACATTCTAAACAGTATTTCCTTTTTTAAAAATATTTTTCATAGACAAGAATTCATGGACATGTAGAAAAATACATATATTTCAAGTACGATTCATGAACTCAGATTCTATTTCCACCCCATGCCAAGAGTCAAACAAAAAATAACAATCCCAACTCAAAAATAATACTTTAATAAATATCTCAATGATAACAATGTAAATCTATAATGGAAAAAAACACCCTTGGTGACTTGGGTTTCCACCATACATGTGTTCTTGATGCATACAACCGGTGTACATCCTAATATCCAACCATTGGAGAAAATACACATGAGCGAAATTTGAGGGGTTAAAACCATAAATACCTTCAGTGGGTAATCAGGAGGTCTGACTGGCTAAGGAGGAGGATGATCTGCAAAGTTGGGGTAGCCACGTCGGAGGCACACCGAAGGAGGAGGTGGGGCGATTGTTTCAGGGCAGCGTCTGCGGGGTAGCAGAGTCGAGGGAGGACACCGCGGTGAGGATTCCGTCGTGAATAGCGTGAGAGGTCGACGGTTTAGAGAGGAGGGTTGCAGTGAGAGAGGTCGACGACATCATAGAGGGAGTTGATATGAAGCGTTGGGAGGACGGAGCCATGGTGAGAGATGTAGACAGAGAGGAGAGGAGGGTTGCAGTAGATCATGGGAGGAGGAGAGGAGAGCCTGACACATATCGCAAAAAAAAGGAGAGGAGATCCCGATACGGATCACAAAAAAAAAAGAACCAAGATGTTTAGCCACAGATGGGTAATTAAATCGTGGCTATAAACAACCTATAGCCAGGGACCTATAAAACCGTGGCTATAGGTCCATGGCTATAGCTTAAATTTCTAGTAGTTTTATGTCTTGAAGAATATAAAAAAACCATGCACACAATAAATAATGATTTTTACTTGGTTCACCCACACTAGGATATTCTAAAGAGCCTAAAATCAGTAATGTTTCAATGCATTGAGATCTAATAAATGCATTATTGGGTGGTGGATTTAGGCTAGGGAACTCCTAGGCTTGAGTTCACTCTCCTAATAAGGTTTGAGGTTATATCACTACTATCCAAGGGATACTCCCTTCACTTATATCCTTTTCTCACTGTTCTAGAATGAATAATTACTTTGGTATGTAGGTCAATGCAAATAGTATCACTATAGTTATAGTTTCACCAAATATAGGTTGGTGCATGTTTATCTCCTCATTTATCCTTTATAGTTTGGTTGTGAAAATCACACGAACAACATCACCACTTTTCCATGAGTCTTCATAGAAAAATCCACCTTTTTCTTCATTGTAAGGATCTTCAATGAATGCCAATGCTTCCTTCACTTATTTCCAGCATGGATATGAAATTATCTCTCTTATTCTTCTATGAAAATATATGTTCAATGTTCTTCACTTTGTTACACAACAATAATCTATCTTCTCTTCTATATAGAATTCATTTCTCACAAATATTTTCAAATTTTTGACTCTCTAATCATAGAAACAAACCCCAATATTTATGAAGAAATATATCTCCATAATTCACACCTTCCAGGAATATTTTTCTCCATTCAAAGAGAAAATATCCACATTTACCTCCATGAAGATCTCTTTAATCATGATAATGATGGAAAAATCCATCTTGCATCCTTCCTTAAATCCGATTCAAACTCATTCATTAAACTCTTGAATCTTCCTCTTGAAAGATAGAAAATACAAAATAAGTAAACCCACAAACTCATCTTCACCATGGACTGATCACTTTCCTTTGTAGTGTGAAGCTTTTTTAAATACTAGTCCCACCAGATCTACTAATATCTTGAATTTAAATAACTAGCATATCATGAAATAATCCTCCTTTAATTTCTTCATGATTTTATCCATCATAGATTTACCAAAACATTAATAATATTTTATTATTAATAAAATATACTTTAATTCTATTACATCTAGACAAACCTTTAAAATAACTAAAGGAAGACCCATATGAATTGCCCTGACGACTCTTACGTTCTTCTAGGATTACTCTTATGGAATGCCTCACAAATTTACATGACGACTCTTACGTTTTTCCAGGATATACTCTTATGTAATACCTTGATTCATAGAAATTACTCTTATAGAATACAAGGACAACCCTTTTGATTTTACCCTTTGCTGTGAAATCACTCTTACAAACTCTAGTGCATAGTTTGATGACTCTTACAAAGTATACCTTTTCCATTTTCTGTAATTATAAGACATTGAATCTTATAAAAATGAGTCTGGATACTCTTTTGAAATTTAATATAAAATGAATCTTATTCTCATTGGGAAATTCTATACCATTATTAAACCTACCACCTTCTAGTAAATAGAAATACTTATGAAATCAAGGATACCTCTAGGAAATTTCTATTTTCCAATCTTCTAAGCCTTGAATTAATATTTTCTATGACTTTTATGCATCTCTATCCATTTTATCAAACCATATTTCTCCATAATATCTCTATAATATATCTATTTAGTTCAAAGAAACTTTCATAATTCCAATGTACTTCCATAACTTATTCACTTTAGTTTCAACACCTCCAATACAAAAAACAAATTGTATTAATAAAAAACCCAACACAACTAAACTAACAACTATAGAAAAAAAAAGAATACTCCATTTAATCATTAATCTTAAATTGGATTCTAATAATATCTCCCTTTGTATTTTTTTACAACACCCATCATGAATCTAACACTCCTTCACATCATTATGATCCTTCCTTCTCCCCCACTTTCTAATCCCCTTTGAGGGCCAGAAAGATTCATGGATTCATGATGATTCCTATTCCCCTTTGACATAAAATCCAAATCATTCCTCTTTATATGAGAAACCACCACTTTCATGGCCCCTATCTTCATGATGTAAAAAAACAAAAACTTTTATTAAGTTTACACTTGTAATATTCTTTGAGGACTCTTCTTGCTATGATGTGACACTGAACTATTAATAAAAAATACCCCCATGGAAATGAAATAATTTTATTAGATTAAGAGATATTAGGCTTAACCTATTTCAATAAAAAACAAGGATCCTATAATTTCCATCTCCATTTTCAACCATTTGTTAATAATAGATATGTTAAATACAACTTAATATTTGTATTTCAAGCTTCAGAAACTCCTCAACCGTGGTTTCATTCTAAAATAATTTCAGTAAGTGGTATTACCTCCTAGGGATGGGCCATTTACAAAACCTTTAAGAATACCAGGTTAAAAATCTTTGTAGAAAACATGAAATTAAGTTAACAACATCATTACTTCCCATTGCACTCACTTCTATAAGATACATGTCCCATCACTTCTCAGCTTCTATTAAGGATCCATTCCTCTGAACTCAACCACACTTTTAAAAAATAATTAGTTATTAAACATGAAATACATAGTGTGTGATTAATATTAGATTAAATCTTTTCAAATCATCTTCAGAAACCAAACCTAATACCAATTATCAAATCCAATACCAAATTGTTAAAACATATTTGTTATCTCACCCATAAGGTGTCTCTTTGGTTGATGGGGTTACCACCTTTGGATCTATATCTCCAAACTCCCCTAAAAATATTTTTTCCATCACCAAATATAGAGATTACATACAAAATTAAATCCACCCACCTAGTAGCCTTTGATATCCCGAAAAGTCTCAGATTATAGTGAACCAGCTCAGGTTGACCTAAACCGTCACCTAAGCCAGTACACCACAAGGCCTGAATCACGTTCCATAAGCACTGAGGCATAAAAGATAACCATTTGTGAATGGTTTCACCCATAAAAATTCTATGTGACCCATACATTAATTGGATGGCCAAACAAACTAATAAAAAAGATCAACATATATAATACATACAACAAATATAAATATATATCAGAGTAAACACAACAATGACCAAAAACATATATCATAACATTATCACATCAAAATTCATAAAACACATACACAAAAACACACACACACACACATTATATCTAAGTCAAAAACTAAAAATTAAGAATAAGACCCATAATATCCAATACATCAAATCCCAATGATACAGAATATCAAAACTACTCTACATGAGCCAACTCTGTAAGACCATGCCTCCACTATCCCAACTAACCATGGACGTCAATAATCAAGAAAGGCCATCAAAATATAAGGGGACCTTAACCTTACCTGTGTCCTTCAAAACAAGGTATCCATACTCCCAAATACATGTATAGGGTGTGGGGAACAAAGAGCATTAGGGTAACACCATGAATCTATACAAGACATGTTACCATGAAAACCATTAATTATTGTTTGAAAATTAATTTTCAAAACCAAGTTCACTTTTTAAAATCTAGTTCACTTGAAAATAATACATTAGAAATCTATTTTTTTCCTAAAAAACAAACCATATTTTCAAAGCTTAGTAAATCAGGCTCAAATAATGAAACAAATCCACCCAACATGAATGTTCTCAACACACCCCAAACATGGCATAAACATGGGAATAAACTTAACATCAATATATATGATCAAATAATGGAAATAGAATAAGCATAATATATCACAACCAAACAAAGCACTGAAATCATGCACAAAGTCTATAAAAACCAACTGGGCACAAGTTGTACCCACCATGGGCTCTAAACAATAGGGTATAGTGTGAATTAGTCTAATAAAAAGTTTTTATAACCTAATGAGTAAGGTATAACAAGTTTAGAAGCTCTCTTTGTCTTCCACATACCCAACCATAATTACATGGACACTATTAGTCTTCATGGCCACATTTTTGGAATCTCTCTCTACCTTCCTCCCAAAGTCCCCCTCAGTCCCTTGGATAACACTTCCTATCTCATCCTAGACATAGGATAAGGTTACATTTTTCTAAGTCATTCACACACACACACACCCAAGTTATCCCATGTGCTACACAATTCCAAATACATAAACATCAATATGTTCCAATTTCATAAGACATTTAAAATCTATTTTCATAAACCTTTCATGACCATAATGAGTCATGAATTCAACACCATGAAATACCTATTTGAAAACCCTTTAAGAAACCCATTTGAAATCATAAAACCTCTTTGAGTCATTTTAACAAAAACATGGAGTGCATCAAACCAACTCCCTTTGAAAAGAAACTTTAAACCATTATATTTCCAACCCATTTAAAAAATCACAATAAGCATGGACAAACCATCACTAATAACATAAATTAGGGGTAGTTTCATTATCAAAAACCAATGGAAATCATGAATCAATGTAAATTCATGGAAATGGACCCTTAAATAGAGATACTTACCTTATAATCAAACCAAACATCATTCCCTTCAATGAAAACCATAATATTTGAGTAATATAGGACCACACACACCTTAGAAACAAAGAAAAAACAAAACACCCCCATAAACAACATTAGGTTTTTCTAAATCACAAGATAGGGTTTCCAACTTCCATGAAAATATAATAACAAGGATAAATAAGGAGAAATAAAGGAGAAATCAGGAATAAATCAAGACTACCTTGAAAGAAATCACCAAAGGAAGAAATAAATCCACCAAAAAGGAGAGGGTAAAATATCCAAGGCATGGGGGAGAGGTTTTAATTGATTGACCAGAGAAATCAGGGTGATAACCCTTAAAAATCTAAAGGAAAATTGGTCAAAATCATTTTTTTAATTATCTAGAAGCACTGCATGGTTTGGACGCACAATCAGAAAAAACACATGCCAATCACGTGAGAGCCACTATATCCCCAAAACAAAGCCCACATAGTTTTTGGAGATCTTTTCATGCTTATAAAAACCTTTCTCAAGTTGCAAAAAACCCTAATGTTATCTAAACATCTCTCTCACACAATTAACAACACAGTTTCACTAACCCTACACCAACCATGAGCTAGAGTCTGTTTTCCCAAAAACCGAGGATCTTGATCTCCAAATATAAAAAACTTCCATAATAAATAAGTAAATAAATCTAAAAATAATATGTACCAATGACCTGACAAGTGTCATAATTCTCCCCACCATGCCACTTTCTACCCTAGAAAATCCTTAAGGCACTTCATAAGAAAATAGGTGAGGCCACTACTCCCACACCAAAACATCATGCTCCAAAGTCTCATAGATATCACCACCACACTACCAAAGAACATAGACCAATGATATGACTTACCATGAAGCACCTTGTTATGATAATATAAGATATGAATATACTACTCCACAATGATGGTGTCCGGATCTATCTCCAAATATTCTTTCTCTATCATATGAGATGGGTCTGGATGGTACTTATTCAATAAGGATACATGGAAAACAACATGGATCGAGGTTATTCATGGTGATGTGTCCATATAAAAGGCTACCTTCCCAAGATGATTCAAAATATGAAATATATCAACATAACACAACACCAACTTCCCCTTTTTTCCTAAGTGATAATATCCTAGTTGAACTGATACCTGAGGAAACACCTAATCACCAACTTCAAACTCTAGCAGGTGATAAAGACTATCAACATATGTTTTTTGGATACTTTGAGCTATTTAAAAACTTTTTTGGATTAATTTAACTTTCTCTATCACCTCTTAGATGAGGCTCAGTTTGAATAAGGAGTGTTCACCTAGCTCAACCTAACATGATGGTGACCGACATGACCTCCCATAAAATGTATCAAATGGGGATATCATTATTGAGGACTATTAATTGTGGTTGTATGAAAAATATACCAATGACATATACTTTCCCATGAACTTTTAATTAAATCACACACACATGAAGTATATCCTCAAGAATCTGGATGGCCCACTTAGTCTGACCATCCATCTCTAAGTGATAAGTTGTGATCAAATTCAACAAGGTTCCCATTGATTCCTAGAGACGCTTATAAAACCACCAAGAAGTAAAATAGGAATCCCAACCAAAAACTATAACTGAAGACACACCATGAAGCCTAATGACCTTTCAAACATACAGGTTCTTGAGATTCTCAACCTTGGTTGACTCCCTAATGGGGAGAAAGTGGGATGAATTAGTAAATAGATATATAATCATACAAATAGAATCTTTACTACTAGGAGTATGAGGTAGAATGATAAAAAAGTCCATGTAGATCTCATCAAACTTACACACTGGGATGGGAAGAGGATAAATCAACCCGACTAGACTTTGATGCTCTGCTTTAATCCTCTAGTAGGTAAAAAACAAAGATAAAAAATTCAAAACTGCCCATATCATTCAGGGCCACCAGTACCGAATCCTTAGAGTATAAAACATCTTGGTATCCCCTAGGTGAATGAACCAACTAGAATAATTCCCCTAATGCATCACCTTTGACCTTAAGGTTTAGAGAACTACCATCTATTTCCTAAAGAAGAGGGTACCATCAGGAGATTGAGACTAATCACTCGAGGTATCCCCACCATTTAAAACTATACTAACGAATTTAAAGTTGGGTTTATATATCTTATCTCCCTGAAATAGATTAACAAGAGAGGGCATAACCTAAACACTATCCAAGGACACCCACTCTTTATCCTACAACATCTCTAGACATAAATTAGTAAATAAACCCATTATAATCCACCCATCCACTGATTCTCTAACTACCTAGATCAATAAATTTTTTCTAAAGGCATCAAAGACCACATTCCCCTTTCTAGGGGTACACAAAATATTGAAATGAATGGTAGGGGTGTCCATGGGTCGGGTTGGGTTGGGTTGAGGGATATTTTGGACCCGAACCAATCAAAATAGGATGGGTCAGGTTGGGTTGGGTTAGAGATGTTTTTGGATTCAGACCCGACCCAACCCGACCTGTCTCAAATCGGGTTGGGTCGGGTCGGGTTGATCGGGTTAAGGAAAAAAAATCGTTTGGTATTTTTTATGATCCCAACCTGCAGGTTGACCGAGTTACGAAAAAAAACTGTTCATTTATTTTTTTGGATATAGCCCCATGGGTTGATCGGGTTATGTATTCCTATGCTTCATCTTCTTCACCACACTTGGGAATGCCCGCATCCTCCGCCCTGTAATAAATCGAACCAAAAAAACATCAGTCTGCAACTCGATGGTGTGATGTGATTAGCTTGACTGCAAGTATTTATAAAGGTTTGAGGAGGTTCAAGGTGAGGCCAGGAGGGTGATGAGAATGGGGTACTGCCTGAAACTGATAGATTTGGCACTGCACACAGTCTCAATGGAGATGGAGGTGGTGACAGAGGTAAGGGGAATATGTAGGTGCGACGCAGTGGATACACTGGACTGGTGAGGGTGAGGGAGATGTTCAATGATTGTTTTCTTAGTCGATCCTCCACCGTTGGATATTCTAATCATTAAAATAGATCTATATTCCTTTGGTTTTTTTCTTGTTCTTTAGTTTTCATAGAAAAATCGAATGAAATCCAGTTATCTTCATGTTTTTGTTTGTTGATCGGGCATTGTTTTTCCGCTGATTTCACATGTCTTGATTCCTTTGAATTTATTTTATGTTTGTCTTAGAAATGTCATGGAAGATTCAATCATCTATGTGATTAATAGAGTATTCATGTAATGGTGGGAAATGTCATGGAATCAATGGATGGTGTAGGAAAGGAGAAAGATAGCAGCGTGGGGTGAGGGTGAGGGGGAATTGAGTTGAGAGGCAGGGGGAGAGGGTGAAGTCTGAAGAGGCGACTCACAGTAGTTGGGTTGGTTGGGTTGGGTTGGGTCAAAGTTTTCCCAACCCATGACCCGACCCAACCTGAACATGATATAACCCAACCCAACCCAACCCAACCCGTGGTATAAATTTTTTAACCCGACCCAACCCGATTGGGTCGAGTCGGGTTGGTCGGGTTGGGTCGGGTCTGGACACCCCTAATGAAAAGTTTGAAGATACTCCATCCGCTATCTATTCTTGAGGTTCAAGGTCCTCTAGGTGAAGTTATACTTCAGGATCTTATGATCTTAGTAGACCATAAATCATTCCCTGAAGAGGTAATGACACCATGTCTTCAAAAAATACATCATATCTATCAAATATAAGTTATTGTAATGGTAATTTCTCTCATGTGTATGCATCTAACAAGATCTATAAGCCACCATATGATCATCCCACATTATAACCCAAAACAACCCCACACCTAAGGCATCATATTACATTACATATTCCTTCCCAGGACCAGGATGAATCAAAACTAAATCCAACGTAAAATGAACCTGAAACTCCTCAAAATAAATTTAACACTTCTCACTCTAATCAAATCTGACCCCTTTCAAAGATAACTCTATTAAGGGAGAAGCTATCCAGAAGAAGTCTCTAAAAAAGTGACTATAATATCCGACCAATCCTAAAATGATATTGATCTCAAACATGTTATTGGGATACTCACAAGGCATAACTACTTGGATCTTTTCAGGACCCACAAAAATCAATTTCTCCAAAAATCACATGGATAAAAAAATTTACCTTTTAGATCCAGAACTAAAATTTAGATAGATTTTCATATAGGAAATTATCTTTTAAGATTCCTAAATCAACACTCAGATAGTCTCCATGGTCCTCCTCTGTCTTGGAGTACACAAAGATTTCATTAACAAAAAAAAACTATGAACTAGTCCACAAAGTGATGAAAGATTCAGTTCATCAATTCCATAAAGACCACATGAGACTTGGTAATTATAAATGGAATAAATAGATACTCAAAATTCCCATACCGACTCCTAAAGGTGATCTTAGGAATATACTGTTCTTGGAACCCCAACTGATGGTACCCTGACCTTATGTCGGATTTTAAAAACCACTGGGCTCCCCTTAGCAGATTAATTTTTTTTTATCAATTTAAGGAAATGATTATTTGTTTTCATAAGTAACCTAATATATATTACAATAATCTATTTAAATTTGGATACCACCATCCACCCTCTTTGAAAATAGCACTGGTGATGCCCACAGTGACACACTATGATGATAAACCCCTTGCTTTCAAGGTCCTCCAACTGAAAATTTAACTCCTTAAACTTGACAGGAGCTATATGGTATGATTACAAAGATATGGGGTTCATCTCTAGGAGTATATTGGTAGTGAACTCAACCTATCACTGTGGAAACAACCCATAAAATTCATCCATAAACACCTTAAGGTACTGATCCAAAACCACCAGAAGACCACCATACAAATCCTACTCCACAACATCAAAGAAAAACACAGATAACTAACATGAAATCAATCCCACATCCAAAGAAACGAGTCCTGTCCTCCCTAACCTCATATCTCACTCACCCTGGAAGATATGAGTGATACCATTAGAAGATAAAAACTTGAACCTTTGATGATAACAATGAATATGATCTTTGAAAATGATCATTAAATTCATACTAATGATGAGATCGAAAACTTCTAGGTACAACATGAGGAATTCCCATGCTACCTCCATTCCATTGATAAAAACATGACACTCCAAGCACTTAAAATCTTTCTCTTTCTTCATTCCCAATGAGGTAAGTAGATCCATCACGAATGGAATCAACTCCACTCACATACCAAAAGCATCAAGAAAATTTAACAATATAAATGAATGAAAAGAACCAATAACAAAAAAGGATAAATCCATAGAATACGTGATAAAAATCATACCTATCATAGTGGTCGACCCACATTTGGAGTCTTCAGGTGCCGTATCTACTTCATAAAGGAGTTCTAACTATGGAATTCAATTAGCCTTCTTAACTATATAATAATACCCTCTAGACTAAGGGTGAGATAATAAACCCTTAGAAGCATCTAATCGCACATGAAAACCATTAAAAAAATAATAACTAAATCCACTCCCCTAAAGGGAGGCCTTTCAGAAGCACTGAAGACGACTCGAATTCCCACATTGGTGGAACATCCTTATGAACTCTAGAAAATTAGGCCTGATATGGACAGAATTTCCACATTGATAGTTTGTCACTAGCATAAACCTTGAATAATCCAATGACACCGAACTTGATGACTGCTAATCACCCTTTCCACTACTCTGATGAGGTTCATCCTGCTTCCTCTTCTAGGCAGATGAATAACTCTAGATACAACCCACTATTGAAGACACTCCACTGAGACCTATCTTCCCTACTAATTACACCTATTCTATAACTTCCTTATCCACCACCTAGGCATAAGTTGGTAGGAAAAATAGAATAAACATAGATTTGATCTCATCCTTCAAGTCCATTTCAAAATGTCTCACCTTGAGATAGTCGTTTGTGAGGAGATAAGGAGAAAATGGAAAAACTCAGAAAACTACGTAGCATAATCCATCACTGTAAGGTCTCATTTATCCAACATCAAGAACTCACATGCCTTCACCACCTTCAGTGTCTTAGGATAAAAATACCGATGAAAATCCTTTTTAAAGGTAATATATGTGAGATCCTCATGCCTCTCAGGGGTCTTCAAAAATTATAAGATGCACTTGATCCGTTCCTTAGGCTCATGGATACCTCTGTTACCATAAAATACCAGTGTATTATACTTCGTTAACTCTTAATCATGGTCCACTGTCCATTCCTAACCTCATCCAACCTACTGACCTAAGGACTGAATCATACAGATCACCAATTCCACCAAAATGAGATCAACTAGAGGGGTTTCCTATGGGACATGCTTTAAAAAACCCTCTCTACACCTATAATAGGTCCTTATATGATGAATTATCTATAAAACACAAGGTATAACTTATTCAATACATAATTAAATCTCAAAAAACACTAGATAATATACAAGAAACCCTTATAATAGACTTAAAAACAACAACATTACCATCAACAAAACTTTCAAATGAAGAAGGGTTGAAAACTTCAAAGTTTTATACATTTTATACTATGCATGGTCAGGAAAACCATGTTCTAACCATATGAAACAAAACTAGAAGATCACAGACCTAGTCACATGGGCTTTGTATGGTTACCACTAATCATGTTCCTATTCTCTTCTTCCCCATTCCACCCTGAAACTCAAGATTTTTTAAATTCATTTATGGGTTCTTCCTGAAACCCATAACCAATGATGAAAAACATAAAATATCATAAAAAAACACAAAACCTTGTTTGTTCTTCCTAAAACCTATAACTAATGATGTAAAACATCAGATCTCATAAAAACAACCCAAAAGAGGGTTTAAATCATAAAAAAAACTCCCAACCACACATGGTTTCTCAATGTTTGACATGAGGAAGAACCAGCCAAAAATTTTTCCACACCCACCTATCGATCACTGAATATCTCATATCTTGTCTACCACTGACTCCCAAATAAAAAGAGGCATCTGATACCATTTTTTAGCGAACCATCCTAGTTCGAACCAACTTGTCACCCGAGATGACACACTATAAGAGCTGAAGCATGTTCTTGATCACTATCTGATACCATTTTGTAGCGAACCAGCCTGGTTCGAACCAACTTGTCACCCAAGACGACACACTATAAGAGCTGAAGCATGTTCTTGATCACTACTGCATGGAGACAAGCACCAAGACATCATAAATAAAAATTTGGTAATGGTTTTACCCATGAAAATCCAGCATGAACCATCCATGAATTGGGTGACCACACCAAAAAATAAACAAGACCTAGTTATATAACATATATAAATGTACAGTAGAGAAAACAAAATAATGAACAAACATAGATATCAAAACATCATTACATAACAAGTCATAAATAGACACACACACACACACATATATATAATATCCATAATCAAAACTAAAAATAGGTAATAAGACCCAAAGAGACCAATAAATCAAATTCCATTGATAAAGAGTCTCCAAATTGCTTCATATGATCTAAATTTGTGAGACCACATCTACACCACCCCAACCAACCAAGGATTTCGGTAATCAAGAAGGGCCACTAAACTATAAGGTTACCTTTCACTTACCCATGTACTGAAAAAAAGGTTTTCATATTCCAAAATTCTTATGCAAGGAGTGAATTAAAATGACTAGTAGGATGCCACCATGAATCAATGTAAGGACTTCACCCATGAAAAACATTAATTATAGTTTGAAAACTCATTTGAAAAACCAAGTTCACTTTTTAAATCCAGTTCACTTGAAAACAATAATTCAGAAATCCTATTCGGTTTTCTAAAAAACAAACCATATTTTAAAATATTCATAAAGAAGGATAAAATAAAGAAACAAATCCACCCAATATAAACGAGGTTAATACACCCCAAACATGTAATAAACATGTGCATAATCTTAACATCATTATATAAAACCAAATAAAGGATGCGGAATAATCAAACACTATCATAAGAAAAAAAATCACTAAAATAATGCACAAATAATATGAAAACAAACCAGGAAAAAGTAGTACACACCATGGGCTCTAACCAATAGGGTAAATCATGACTTAGCATAAGAAAATATTTTTATAGATGACTAAGAATGATATAAAAAGTTTGGAAGCTCTCTCAGTCATCCCCTAGCCCAACCATAATTCCATGGGCACTCTCAGTCTACATGGAAACGTTTTGTAAGCTTCCTCAGTCATCTTACCAAAGTCTCCCTAGGTCCCTTGTAAAAAACTCCCTAGCTAGTCCAAGACATAGGCTAAGGTTCCATTTTTCTAAGTTATGCACACACACACACACACCCAATGTTGCCCATGTGCTACACAATTCCAAACACATAAACATCAACTAGTGACAATTTCATAATCTATTTAAAATAAATTTTCATAAACTTTATTACCCATAACAATTCATTCATTCAACACCATGCAATACATACTTTACAATACTTTTATAAACCCATTTGAAATCATAAAACCTCTGATCCCTTTTAACAAACACATTGAGTGCATCAAAGCCAACTGTCTTTGAAAATCCACTTCAAAACATTAAACTATCAACCCATTTCCAAGATAACAATCATGGATAAACCATCACTAATAACTCAAATTAGAGGGAATTTAATTAGAAAAATCCAAGGGAAATAAATAATTAATAATGAAAATCCATGGAAAAGTTCCCTTAAATAAAGACACACACCTCATAATCAAACCAAATATTGTCACCTTTGATGACAACCACAATATTAGAGTAATATAGGGACTCACATACCTAAGCCACAAATAAACAACACAAAACCCCTATTGACAACCCTAGGTTTTACTAAATTGAAATCGATGGTTTTCACCTTACATGAAAATGGATGAACAAGTATAAAAAATGGTAAAGGAAGGATAAATCATGAAGAAATAAATATTACCTTGAAATAAATTGCCAAAGTAAGAAATAAATACACCAAAATAAAGGGGGAATAAGTTCAAAGTCATAGGGGAGAGGATATGCACAATTGGGGAGATAAACGAGGGTGATAACCCTTAAAAATCAAAAGGTAAAAATGGATAAAAACCATTTTAAATGACTTAGACTCACCATAAGGTTTGGTTGCATGGTTAGACAAACTCTATGCCAACCATGCAAGTGCCACTATCTCCCTAAAACACACCTAGCATGGTTTTTGGATATCCTCACATGGTTATAAAATCTGTGATCAAGTCGTGTGAAACCCCACTAACCCCCAAACATAAATATCACATGATTATCCACATAGTTTCACTAACCATGCACCACCCATGTTCCAGGGCCTATTTTCCCCAAAATAACGTCTCTGGACCTCTAACTCCTGGAAACTACCATAATAAATAAATAAATAAATAAATCTCAAAATAAAATATACCAATGACCCAACAAGTGTCACATAGATGATATCACATGTTATCATAAATCAAATAAATTATAAAAAACATTTTTTATACTTTTACATCAAGGTATCTTCCCCCATCTTCAAGGTCTGATATGAATTGATAATATGAGATCTTGAAACCATTACTTCAATTGGACCTTGATACCGATTAAGATACCTACGACCATTACTCTGATGATTCTAGTAGTATCATTATTCTTGTAATTCCATATTAATAAAAATTTCACTTTCACTACTCTAATAATAAATTTGGAACTTCAATAAATATCACAATATCACTTAAATACTCTTATTCAACATCCCCATGGATCATATCTCCCATAAAACTAGAAACACTTTAATTACAATTAATAGCATCTAAATACATTAGGATAAGGGGAATTCTAATTTCATAAAGTCAAGGATCGTGGTGAGTAATTATGGAACTCCCTTTTTTTCCTTTATCCTTTATTTTGGAATATATATTTAGATACAAATTAGTTTTTATAGAATCTAAATTCACTTTATCTTCCTTGGGATTGATCTTCTCTTTATCCCCCTCCACACAAGTTCCCCATCCTTGGGTACTATTACCAATAAGGATCTCTTGGAACTTAACTATTTGGAATTTTCTTTTCCAAACCTTACTGTTTTCTTGATTTTCCCTGCAAGAATAATTAGGTTTCTTAATATATAACATTAATTGGGATGATTCTTTCATATGATCTTTATCATCTTTACAAGCAGGTGAACTTCTCTCTCTTTTCCAAATCTTCTTGTATTTCTAAGACATTTTTTGTTCAACAACAGATTTGGGACTCCTTTTCAAGCTAATTTCAACATGGATATCTTCAACTGACCCCTGAAATATTTTTTTTATTGTCGGTAACTTATTTTTGAAAAACATCCATCAAAATTCATCTCTTTACTTGTATTATTTAATGTGATACCATTTCTACATGCTTCATATTTCTCATCTATGATGGCCATGAGTGCCACCTCAATTTTTTTTCTTTGATGGATCATTCTTTACATGCTCAGCCATATTCCTCATATATGGAGTAGATTATTTCCTTTTAATATATATTTTATTATGTTTTATCTATGTGGGATTCTATGATTAAATTACTTTTGGTTCCTGGTACACCATTAGTTGAGCTCTAACATTTCTTTCCTCCAATACAATAAATCTATTTTCTAGCTAAATGAATTTTATTTATGTGTATGTTTTTTTACTTTTCCTCCTAGGAATATAAGATTTCCTAATGAAACTTTTAGCACTCCACTTTATACAATTTACATCCTTGTGGCTATGGTTAGCACAAATAAAGAATATCTCATTAAAACCTTACCATCTATAATTATGATTTGATTGATATTTTTTTTGAAGTAGATTTATTTCCACCATTTAACCCTTGGGCTTAGAAACACACAATCATAGAGTGTACCAATATTCCATAAAAGTATATTTTTTAGATACCCTTTTCTGAGAGTTATATCTTCTAAATTTGGTGAGAATATTATATTTATTCACTAATTTTAGATATGAAAATTTTCATACTACACTTATTAAGGTTTTCATGGTAAGTATCTTCTTCTTTTCATTATATATCTTCAACCACTCTTTATGTTCCTTGATCTTCTCAATTTTCAATACTAATTGGGTATCCATATCCTTAAGCCTTAATCTAGATTCCATCCTAGATTTTATCCACTCATCAAGTATTGTTTTTAGAGGGATAATTCTTCATTTTAACTCTTTCTCTATGAACATTTGTTTTCCTAATTTATGTATAATTTATTATGGAGATGACTTTGGCCCTTAATTTTTGCACCCAATTTAATAATTTCATAAATCAAGGCCATCTACACTTGTTTTAGTATTTTTTTTCTTCATAGATAGATATTATATGAATTCATATCCCACTTTGTTCATAATCTACCATTGAACCTCCTTCTCATGTAAGGATTGGATCTTTTATTGGTTATTTTATGATGACTCTCCAAATGTATGAATTGATGTTGTTACCACTCCTTCCTTGGAATAAACATCCTTGACCACTTCCATGGGGTTATCTAGAGTTAAATATTTATATGGGTATTCCAAAACACTTTTAGAATCATATTTAAAAACAAATTCATAATTGATTGACCTAATTGGAGAGTCCACTGCCCCAGGATTCTTTATATGATTCTTCTTCTTATTTCCTTGTTCTATAAGGAAATATTCTCTTAAATTAGACATCATAACCTATTTTGTTTCCAATGATTTTCCATAAATACTTTAAAAGCATACCCAAATATCAAAATCACTAGCACATAGAAAAGTTTTCATAAATACCTCATTAGATATAACTATGTTTAGAATTTCATGTGTTTCCATGTGATGAACTTGTTCACTGATCTTTCTAAGATAAACATATAATTGGACATATTCTAAAATATTTTCACTATAAGTATGAAAAAATACATATCCTTTTTTACATACATAAAACTTAGTACCATTAAATTCAATAGGATTCATCATTGAATTAATGTTACCAAAATATTGTATATGAAGAAAAGAAATTAACTTCAAACATTAATCAGATCATTAAAAAAATCCAACAAAAGAACCTATTATTTGATTCTAATTATTAGTACCATAAGGGAATTTAGTGAGAATTACCATGGGGGTGTGGGGGGGGGGAAGTTAATTAGGGTATGAAACTTTTACAATTAAAACACTTTTTCCTTAAAGTCTCACTGCCCTAAAATATCTTGACACCATTATTGTAGGGACACACATAGGTTCTCCTCTCAATGACAATGATCTGATTGTAACTTCACTTGGATTGAACCTTACCATATTTGATTATTATTTTCTTTTACCACCTTCACTAAGTTATGAATTGAAGAATATAAACAAACCATGCACACACAACACAAGTATTTTTACTTGGTTTATCCAAATTGTTATGACCCAACCCACCAGGGCCCACCTAGTTGGTGGTAAGATTAGTGTGACAACACCAAGAACACCTCCAATAGGATAGGGGATAGAGAAAAGTGACAAGTAGGTATAAAATATATATGATAGGCCTTATACTAACGTACTTGTACACACACACACATCCAATACCCATACAATGTTGAAATGTAAATAGAACTGACACCAATGCATGCATAAATATAAATACCACAATCAGAGTATGAGAATTATATTGGAAAGTAAAAAGGGAAAAATAAAAGTCTTCCAAAATATTAAAAGAATTTCAACCTTTTAGAGGGATGGGACTACAATCAAATGAAACACCTGGTACAAAACACGGTCTTTCTAGCCTAATATAATCTCTATTTTCTCCTAGTCCACCAAGGAACCCATCAAATGACCTGTCATCTATATAATACATGACATGTATGGGTAGATCCCATGAAGATTTGAGTATAACAATACCCAGTAGGACACTTTGAAATAACTAAAAGTAAAACATCAAAGAGTAGTCAGTACATCATAAGGGAATGTTAACCAGAATATGAATCATATAATAATAACACTCGGATATGCTCATGGTAGACACTAATTATCAATTTAAGGTCATAACTACACTGCCGGCCTATGATTATTGCTCGAGAGTTCACAGTAACACTCATATGAGATAAATTACTCCATGAGTCTGATAGCACTGATGGTGTGCTTATGATATTTCATGATCGTTAGGTCTGTCCATGAGGAATTACATCCTAGAACATAGAAGAGATCAATACATAGATAGGGGATCATACCCAGTGTAAAGACCCGGAATTTTCCATGTAATGTTTTTTAATTATATGGAAATATTAAGAGTCTTCGAAAATTGACAACGCATGATTCTGAGGCCTGGTGTGCTCGGAATGAATTTCTGAACTTTTTTTAGGTACATTAAGTAAACGCACAAGTGAAATTTTGTAACTTTTGAACCGGTGCTCGGAATTGAAATCCGAGGACACTGTTGAACTCACAACGCCGATATTCGCTTAAGGAGACCTTCACCTCAACCACAATAGGTCGAGGGTGGAAGTTAGTTTTTCGGATTTTTGTGGGAGAGTTAAAAAAAATAATAAAATAAAACAATCAAATTTTATTTTATTTATTTATTTGAAACATACCAATTGAATTATTGGTGGTGGGGACCACCCGAACTCCTCCTTTAATGTGGGGAGGGGGGTAACTATTGAGTTTACCTCAATTGATGTGCCAACTTTTAATTAATCATGTAATTAATTCTTGAACTTAATTAAGTGGATCCTCACCTCTTGGTTGGGGATTGTTGGCAAGAAGATAACTTAGGGGAGAACCTTTGGAGAAAGATACTCCAACGAAGAACGAACCACCGATGAGGACGATGCTCAATCTCAGATCGAGATCGTGTTGCGGGAATAACATACATCGACATCTTCAACATTTACATCTCCTTCCTCATTCCATCTCCAATGAACAATCAAGGTAGATAATTGTTTATAAATTTTCTTCATGGATTTCACGTTGTTTCCATCCTCATGAACCGCCTGCTATCGGTCTAACACGGAGGGTGCAGTACAAACAAACACGGCCCGATCCCTCTGCAATTCTTTGTGATTTGACGTGTTCTTCGCGGGTGAAGTGATGGGTTGAGCGGAACCTAAGCACGACATTGGCGACCGATGCCGGAAGGGCACAAGGCGGCGGCCGAAACACTAGCCGACTATGATGGAGGTGGTAGCACAACCACACTGCTGAAGAAGGCTGCGGCCGGTGGCCGCGGCGGTGGGAGGACGGTGGCCGACACATCCGTCGACCGTGTGAAGGCGGGGCGGCGTGCATCCACACTGCCAGTAGAGGAGAAGGCCACGACTCATCGGCCGCGACGGCGCACTGAGGCAGATAGAGGGAGGGCCAACCATTTCGGTCAGCCGCGTCGCACCGAGAGGGAATACTCCGGAGGGTCCTGCGCACCAGCCGAACGGTCCGTTGGACCATTCGGGAAAACTGGGAGGGGTGGGGGGGCTCCCCCTCAGGTGTCAACTAGGGTAGATCCCACCACAGCGGGCCACCCGACCGTGGGCCGCACCACAACGGGCTGCGCCGCGCCCAGTGCAGGCCAGGTCATGCCCAGCAGGCTGGGATGGACTTGGACCAGGTCAGGTCAACCCAAACTAGGATGGGTTGGCCCAGGCTGGGTTAGGCTGGGTGGGTCCGACCGGGTCGGACCGGACCCGGACCCATCTGGACCCAGATACGCCTTTGTGACCATATCTTGAGAACCGAGCTTCCGTTTGACGAACCGTCTGCAACACCAGAATCCTTGGATCGAAACCATCCTTTTGGTATACTCCACTTGAGTTTTGGATAATGTTGGATTACAACCAGGTTGGATCGAACCCGAATCCAATCGGGCCCTCGGAACGAAAACACTAATAACTTACATACCGGGCGTCCGATTGACGTGCCGTCAGTCGCGTTGGGTCCCTTTTGACATGACGGATCGTTGGGATGCTTTTTAGTGTGACTTTGTGGTAGTTAAAGTAACGACCGATGGCTTAAGGATCAGAACCTCCTAAAATCAAGCATACCAATCCTATGTGGGCCATCTCCAGATCCTGTGTGGGTCATCTTCAGATCCTTTGTGGGTCATATTCAATCCTATGTGGGTCAACAGTAGAGATTCTCAATGAAGTAAGATTATCTATCAATACAGCTAATCATCTATACTTCCGTTCTTAAGTTATACCTGGTGTGAGCTGAGTCTTTACCTTTGTGGTACACTTCCGTGTGGTGATACCTTTGTGGTATTCTTCTATGTGGCGTTACCTTTGTGGTACTTACCTTTGGGGTGATACCTGTGTGGTATTCATTTGTGAGGCATTACCTTTGTGGTACTTACCTTTTTGGTGTTACCTTCGTGGTATTATTTCCTTCGTGGAACAGTTGAGCTTTTGGCTAAGGATTTGGGCCTTGTGTTTCCTCATGAATGAGATGGGTGCACTTGATAACTTAGGTATATGTATGGGAATATACCTAAGTAGGGTTGAATGTTTTATTCATGCTTTGTGGTTTATCCTTTGTGGATTTTGATATACCTTCAGGGGTCTCGGGGTCCCTACTGAGTATTGTTATACGCACCCTTGCATGGTCTACGCCTTCACCTTGTTGCGTCTTGTTCAGATGATGGACAACGCTGATTGAGGACGAGGGTACCAAGACTGTGCTTGTATTTTGTTGTGTGCTTGGTTGTGTGAGTTTATAGGTTATAAAGGCAATGCCTTCCCAGTTTTAAGGATATGCCTTTCCGGTGCAAGTCGCCAGCCCCTGGCCTATGGAAGGTGGGCTTGGGGTAGTCACGACATGGGCCCTGGGGGATAAGTTGTGAAAAATTGGCATCAGAGGAGTCAGTTTTACCGGAGAACTTAGACTTTGATATTTTAATCGGCAATAATGTTAAGTTTTATGAGTGTGGTTATCAGTTTGGGGAATCCAGTGTTGGTGCGGCGGCCGATGTATCCATACACTAGGACCCTGACTATTGATTTCCGACTCAGTACATGAAAACACTGATTGTGTGTGTGTTTTTGGAAATGTTTTCTTTGTGATATCTTGAGTCAGCTCACCAGGTATAAAATAATGACCGTGGCACACCTGTTTCTTTTCAGGATGCCTCCACGTAGCCATCCATCCAGGGTTCTAGGTAGAGTACACGATGATAGCCCACTGAGTGACGAGGCTTCGGTGCAGGGCCCCCTTTTGGTAGTTGTACCATTGGGTGGTGTACTGGCAGCACCACTACCCAGCTGATGCCACCATCCCCAGCAGCAGAGGGTGCACGCCACTTGAGTGCGCTGCATGAGTTTCAGCGGTAGAGGCCACAGAGGTTTTGAGGAGATACTGATCCACAGGTGGCTGAGGACTGGCTGGAGGCTGTGGTTAGCATTTTTCTACTGGTAGGGACACCGGCTGATCTCATGGTGATCCTTGCTGCCAGTCTTCTTTAGGAAGCATAATGTAGATGGTGTATCTTGATACTATAGGTTCACGATGAGGTGACTCTCATCTGGATGGACTTTGAGATCCTTTTCAGAGTAGAGTTCATCCCAACGACTTTTCACTCAGTGTGTATACAAGAGATTCTCCACTTACAGAAGGGTAGCATGACTGTGGATCATTATTCAGCGAGGTTCACCAAAATCTCATGATACTCCATAAACATGGTGCAAGACCCTTTCTTCAGGGCCCAGACCTTCGATCAGGGGATCAGACAGGAGATTAGAGCTTTGATGATTTCTCTCAGCATCCCGACGTATGCAAGGGTGTTAGAGCGAGCACTCTTAGTGGAGATCTTCCTTGATGAGCAGTCACCAGTAGCGAGACCCACCACCAGACATTACATAGTAGAGTCATATGTAGTTGGAAGCAGATAGATGACACAGAGGTCCAAGAGGACTAGACCTATAGGTGGATGACCGTAGGATACAGGGTTGGTTGTGTGAGGCTCTCAAGATAGAGCATGATAGGTGAGGAGTAGGCAATGTTACTCATGTGGCGGGCATGGTCACATGGCTCGTGACTTCACGAACTATCATACGGATGACCAGAAGACAATAGAAGGACCACCTGGGAAGAGGTGAAGATTCGATCAAGGAGGTCTGCAGGCAGGAGGCAGACGTGGTAGAGGAGCTGGCCGTGTAGCAGGCGGTGGGCAGCGATTCGAGGTTCTACTGCCACCACCTCCAGGTGGTCTACCCTGACCACAAGGAGTAGGTGGAAAGGGACGAGCTCAAATCCAGGCAGCTGAGGTCTACAACCACGGTGCTCTGGAGATTATTATAGGTACGATCTGTGTCTACTTCACCTTAGCTACTGTACTTATAGACACGGGTTCCAGTCACTCTTTTATTGCCATGACCCACGTTCGGAGCTCGGGGATTCTGGTGGAGCTGTTGGCTTGATCCTTACGGCTAGAGACTCATACGAGAGCAGATTTGAAGATTACACACTGATTTCAACAGTGTGAGCTTACTCTAGGAGGCGAGAGATTCAGCTTGGATCTTCTAGTAGTGGCGTCGAGGCCTTACGACGTCATCTTGGGTATGGATTGGTTATCTACAGTCCATGCTCAGATCGATTGTATTAGGCGCAAAGTGTGGTGTGTCTGCGAGGATTGGACCAAGTTTTCCTTCACCGGTGAGAAGGAAACCTTTGCATCACATGATGAACTTACCCGGAGGAGGGTACAACCAATCACACATCAGTTGGATAGCCTAACCCTTGGAGTAGTTGATGATGAGAGTCTGAACTATCCTATAGTGGTGGACCAGTATGCTGATGTTTTCCCTGATGATGTTCCGGGTCTTACTCCTTATGGAGAGGTGGAATTTTACATCGACTTTTACCCCGGTACGACACCGATATCTACACCAGCATATTGGATGGCTCCTGTGGAGCTATGAGAGATGTGAGTACAACTAGAGGACTTGTAGAGTAAGGGGTTCATTTGGCCTAGTATTTCTTCTTGGAAAGCCCTGATTTTTTTCTCCAAGAAGGAGGATGGGAGTTTAAGACCCTGTTTGGACTATCGGTTCCTGAACTAGGTGACCATGAAGAACAAGTACCCACTCTCGAGGATTGATGATATTTTTGATCACTTGAAGGGAGCATAATGGTTTTCAAAGTTAGACCTCAGATCAAGATATCACCATCTCAGGGTACGAGACAAGGATGTGCAGAAGATGACCTTAAGATGTCGGTATGGACATTATGAGTTCTTGGTTATTCCATTCAATGTGACCAATTCCCTAGCAGTGTTCATGTGACTCATGAACAAGATCTTCTATCCATAGCTTGATCTCTTTGTAGTAGTCTTTATCGATGAAATCCTGATATTCTCAGTGACAGAGGAGGAGAATTCCTATCATCTATAGAGGCTAGAGTTGTAGTGGATCTAGTGAATATTGAGGCTGCGCTTGCTTGGGAGCCACCTAGGAGTGTGACAGAGGTGTGGAGTTTCCTGGGTTTGGCCGGTTACTACCGGAGGTTTGTGCCTGACTTTTCCAGAGTTGCGGTACCCTTATCAGTTTTGATAAATAAGGGGCATCCCTTTATAGGGTCAGAGAGATGCCAATAGAGTTTCTAGAAGATGAGGCAGAGACTGATGAGTGAAATAACCACAAGCCATTACAGCCCTCTACACACATATATGGGTAAAACTAACCACTGTGCCTACCAGCACAAAGATCTACCAAGAGAAGAGAGCGGGGCCAAAGGGGGTAGTCATCCATTCAACCTCCCATCAGAATGTTGGGGAAAACACCCCCCCAGGGCTCAGAATCTCAGGGGTGTCAGTTTCCCTTACCGACAGGGTGGAGTAGCGTATAGAAACACAAAAAGTACAGAATATATATAACTCACAACCACACTATGGGCATTACCTAGTCATAGGCACAACTGCAGCTAACGTCTCTCAGACTCCAGGATGCTACTTCTAAGACTAGGTATCCTATAAGCACACAACCATTTGAAGAGATTTATTAGATTACTCCATTCTCATTTTATCAGTTCCACTGTACGTTAATTAATTCTTTAAACATTAATTAACCATGAGAAATTTACCACATTAAACTAAATTGGCATCACATTCAAAAACTGCTCCTTTTTAGGATTCACATCACTATTAAATTCCAGTTTCTCCATCCCCGTGGATTATCACCATCTAAACAAACTTTCATTATGGAATTACCTTCCCCATATTCCCAGGCATTCTAGAAAAGCATCATATGCTACTAAACACAAAGGGCTCAACACGGTGAGTAGATATAGTTCTCGTCGAGTCTTTTCCTCCTATAGAAAGAGCATAGACCCATCCTTCATCGAGAGGCTTAACACGGAAAGCACGTGGCATACCCCGCGTGTCTTCGCCTCCTTCGGAAAGAGGGTAAGCAAAACCAACTGCCCTGAGTAGTGGGGAAAAGTAAAGCAGATAAACAACCAAACCAAACCACCAACATCAAACCATCACATTCATCTCATTCCATCATCCTTGGTGTCCTCCCCGACACCCACATGCATAAACCGATGCATCTCACCACACTAGGCGTCATCCGCTGCCACAACCACAAGTCCCCATGCCTCCACATATCACAAGATCCATCCAGGCTCACATCAAATCACAAGCAGCAGGAAATCAAAGATCACAAAATGGGCTCTCGGCCCTTTAACAAGGCATTCAGCCTTCATACAAGATGAGCACTCAGATCTCCAAACCACAAGGCATTCAGCCTTACAAGAAAGCGGGTAACTCAGAACCCTTTTGAAATTATCGAACTAATAGTTCTTTAATCCATCTAGAATTAACAGATTCATTAACATGCCTCTTTATCTTTAGCCAATTATTTAACAAATAATTTCGTCTTTACGTTCTTTATCAATTTCCTTCATGAACGAGCAATTAATTAAAGAAAATCATAGATATCACTCTATCTAGGAAAACATGAGGCAAACCGTTATCATGGTACAAAGAAACAACATGCGATCAACCAATTCTTTTAATCCAGTTCAAGTATTTAATTAGGTCAATTTCATTGTGATCCAAAGGGTTAAATCATGCTAATTCTACAGTTGCACATAAACAATTAGAGAAGCCATGAATCCCCTACCTCGAAGAGTTCTTGACGTCCTTTATCCACACAACGGGTCATAGTCCTCTTCTCCTCACGACAACTGCATCCACCGGAGGATGCCACGGTACGACAGTACCAACCAACCCCAAGAAAACTCATTAGAACCATGGAGATTACATGATAATATGGAAGGAAGAACAAGATAAGGTGATCCCCGAATGAATGATGATAAAACATACCTTATATGGAAGAACAATCGACACAACTTGGTTGCATCAAACAGAGCGGAACTGATCCGAGTAACGTTTGATTGTGAAACTCCTACGGGAATGATTGCAAGGTTCTAGCGTCTCGTAGATGAGAACCAGGAGGAAGAAAAACGAAGAATGATATCTCGTTCCCTTTAAAAAAATAAATTAGAGAGGCGACGGTTTAAGATCCGATTTATTCTCCATTAAAAACGGATCGCATTAACCCACACGGTTTGACCAAGTAAAAACATCTCGACCTTAGGAATAATTAATATAGAATTTATGGCCTTTGAATCGGCCTTAAAGTCCTTAAAATAAGATTTTAAAAGTATTTTACGTCAAAGAAAACGTCAAATTTGCGAAGCTAGAAACACTGTTCACATACTCAAAATTTGGCAAAGTATGGAATCGGTTGCTCTCATGAAGTCTGGAAACACTGTTCATTTGTGAAATTTGGCAAAGTATGGAATCGGTAGCTCTTAGGATTCTGTAAAAACTGTACAAGTCCACCGATAGAACCTCACCGATAGAAACATTGTTCAAGTCTACCGATAGAAGTCCACCGATAAAACCTCACCGATAGAAACACTATTCAAGTCTACCGATAGAAGTCCACCGATAGAACCTCACCGATAGAAACATTGTTCAAGTCTACCGATAGAAGTCCACTGATAGAACCTCACCGATAGAAACATTGTTCAAGTCTACCGATAGAAGTCCATCGATAGAACCTCACCGATAGAAACACTGTTCACTGAACCTCACCGATAGAAACACTGTTCACCTACCGATACTGTTCATAAAACTGGAAACACTGTTCCCAGAACTAGAAATTTGGCAAAGTGTTAGCTGAGCTACTGCTAGACTGCGGCTACCAGTATACCCAGCTACCAGTAGGATGCGGCTACCGGTAGACCGAGCTACTGGTAAGCGGCGGCTACCGGTAGGCAGCAGCTACCGGTAACCGGTAGGCATCAGCTACTGGTAACTGGTAGGCAGCCGCTACCGGTAGATCGAGCTATCGGTAGGCAGCAGCTACCGGTAGACCGAGCTACCAGTAGGCAGTAGCTACCGGTAGACCGAGCTACCGGTAGGCAGCAGCTGGGGGATAAGTCACTTTGACCTCCCGGAACACCTCCAACACCACATTTTCACAAAGTAATGGACCAGGGAGGTCCGGGCCATTATAAACAGGGTGTAGCAGTGGACCCGTCGATGGTTGAAGCGGTTTTTTCTTGGGCAGCACCCAAGAACATGGAAGAAGTTCGTAGTTTTCTTGGTCTAACAGGCTATTACTAGAGGTTTCACTAGTGGAAAAATGTTTTTCCATGTCAGTTTTTTTTACATTTTGACATTGGTTTTTAACTGATGTCTATAAAGGTGACATTAAAAATTAAAGTTTCAATGTCATTTTTTATAAAACAATGTATAAATATTAATTAAAAATATGGTTATAGGCATTTTTCGACATTGGTTTTTACAAAAACTGATGTCGAAACTCATCCCTCGAGGGTCTTCAGCATCGGTTTTCATATAAAATGACGTCTAAAGTCAGGCCTTGTCAATCTTCGGTGTCAGTTTTTATAAAAATTGATGCCGAATGTTAGGATTTGTCAGTCTTCGACATCAGTTTTTATAAATGACATTAAAAAGTAAAATATTGACCTTTCAACATCGGTTTTTTAGAAAACTAATGTCTAAATTCTTATTCTACATGGTTTTTAACATTGGTTTTTCATAAAAAATGATTTAAAAAGTATGTTTTCAAAAAAAATCATGTCATTTTTGAAAAAAACTAACATCAAAACATTGAAACTCTTAATATTTGAATATATTAGGTTTCCCAGGCTTCGATTTGACTCATCATGGAGCTAAAACAGACTTAAAGATTAAAATTTATGGTCGTTGTAAGTTGTACCTCTTTAAGTTTCAATACATACAACTCACTTCAATGAAAACATGAGAAACAAGAACCAAAAATTATACACCAAATGGCCATAAAAAAATAAACTTAAAGATGCAACCTGATTTTAATTCTTTTATTGTTTTCCTTTGAATCAATTTGTTTTTTGTTGTTATTTCACTTCTTTTTAAGGAAGAACTCATGTAGTAATGAAAAAGATTATCGATGAAGAATTTTTCACCTCAACTGTTGAATATCATGTGGATGTTTTATCTTTGTATCTCGATTGGAATAATTCTTCATCATAATAATAAAAATTATCATGATTTTTAGTGATAAGGAAAAAATAATAATGAAATTAAATGATAAGAATACATACCCTGTACAAATCATCGATTGAAGAATTATTGATATTTCTATTGTATCGAAGATGTTGAAAATGTTGAAAGAAAGAGAATGAGGATTTATATATTGTAAATGAAAATATTTATGGTGGTTATGAATTAAAATTTAGGTGGTATTTTGAAAATGGAAACGCGCATTGTGAAAAAATTAAAATACCAAACCCGTGTATTTGAAATTTACTTTTAACATCGGGTAAATATATAAGTGATGTTAAATCTATTCTAATGTTGGGGTTTTAACATTGGTTATTGAAAAAAAAAGATTCCAAAAAGTGGGTTTTAATGTCGATTATTTGAAAAACTGATGCTAAAATGTAACTTTTAACATCGGTTACTGAAAAAACCGATGTTAAAATTCAAGACTTATAATGTTCAACTTACGATGTCCATAACTTTTTATCCATAAGTCTCTTTTAGCTCCACGACCTGTCAAATAGAATTTTGAGAAATTATCTAAAACATGGATTTTATTTTTAACATCATTTATTGAAAAAATGATGCCAAAAAGTGACTTTTAATGTTGGTTACTGAAAAACTGATGTTAAAAATCAAGTCTTATAATGTTTAACTTATGATGTCCATAAATTTTGATTCTTAATTCCATTTTAGCTCCACGACCTATCAAATAGAAGCTTGAGAAATTATCTACAACTTGGATTTTATTTTTAACATCTTATAAATCTCTATTTTTTATTTTCATAATAAAGAACCACTTTTATGGATAAGTGGGAACCTCATAACTTCCATCATGCCAAAAACATACAAAACACGTTACACCATCCAAAACACACATTACAATATAAAAAATAGGAGGTTCCAAACCAAATTGCATATCACACATAGAAAAATTCAAAAAAAATCAAACCAACACATGTCATCATCATCATGGACTGTGAGACCCTTGAGCAGTGCACACTACACACCAGTAACCATCATTATCATCCCAACCCTATCGTTGGTGAAGAACCGAGCAACATCGATGTAATCACTGAAATAATTCACAAACTTACTGGAAACATGTTCACTAGAAACTATTGAGAAACAAACTAGCAACGAAATACCCCTTCCATCCAGGATCACCAACAGCGAGCAACGAACAAGAAAAATGAAACTGATTGCGAAAAATTATCTAAAACTTGGATTTGATTTTTAACATCAGTTATTTGAAAAAATGATTCCAAAAAGTGACTTTTAACATCGTTATTTAAGAACATACATTAAAATTCCTACATTAAAGGCCATTTTTCTACTACTATTTATACTCGATTTCTCTTAAGTTGCAGAACCATTGATAACTTTGACCAGAAAAGACCAAGATTTCATATGAAGTGAACAGTGACAGACGACATTCAATTATCTGAAAGGGAAGTTGGTCAGTGCTATGGTTGTCAGCAGAATGGGTGATGTTTGAGGTGTTCTCTGATGCTTCTCATCTAGGATTGGAATGCATCTTGATGCAGCAGTGAGCAGTGATATCTTATGGTTCTAGGCAGTTACGCCCCCATGAGTGTAACTATGACATCCACGATCTGGAGTTGGTGGAATTTGTTTTTGCGCTGAAGTTATGGCAACATTACCTCATCAGGGAGCACTTTGTGGTATTTACAGATCACAATATCTTGAGGTATATATTTTCCCAACGAGATCTGAACTTGCAGCATCATAGGTTGATGGAGTTTCTTTACGACTATGATTTTGAGATCTCCTACACCATAGGAAATGGGAATTTCGTGTCTAATACTTTGAATAGGAATTCATAGAAGGAGGTTGTTCGGGAATCTATGGATGCTTGGAAGACGACGGAGGAGTTGGAAGCCTTACACTTGGATGTAGGGGTGGAAGGCGGTAGAGTATATTTGTTTTATATGATATTTAGGACTTCTTTGATGCAGTAGGTGGAGGAGTCTCAGTGGGGAGACTCATAGGAAGAGTTGATGCATGATTGTGTTGGCCATGTCGATGCTTCAGAAGGATGGTCGGAGGATGGTTAGAATCAGATGTTGTTTTGTGGAAGGTTGTTTGTTCTGGTGGAGATGTGTGAGGGAGTCCTCCATGAGTTTCATAACTCACCTTTAGTAGTACAACTCTGAGTTTCTAAGATGTACCATGGCTTAAGGATGCAGTTTTGGTGGCCCGAGATGAAGTGGGTAGTAGCGGAGTTTGTGGCGAGATGCTTAGTCTTCCAGCAGGTGAAGGTTGAGCACCGTGTTCCCGGTGGTTTGTTACATCCCTTGGATATCCCTGAGTGGAAGTGGGATGAAATATCAATGGATTTCATCATAGGGTTACCCAAGACTTAGGGAGTCTATTATTTTATCAGGGTGAATGTGGGTTGGTTGAAGAAATCGGCTCACTTCTTAGCGATTAGGGAGTCGGGCGCAATGGATGCTTTGGCAGAGGTATATGGATGAGGTGGTATGGTTTCATGGAGTCCTGATATCCATTTTCTCGGAACAAGATACACATTTTACCTCTTGAGTCTAGAGGGGATTGCATCATACTTTTGGCACCCAGTTATGCCTCAGCACTGCCTTCCACCCTCAGATAGATGGGCAGACAGAATGAACTATCCAGACATTGGAAGATATGTTGCGAGAATGCGTATTGGACTTCGGTGGATCTTGGGTACAACACCTACCCTTGGTAGAGTTTTCTTATAATAACATCTATCACTCTTACATTATCATGGATCCATTTGAAGCTTTTTACAAGCCGTGTTGTTCACCTTTGTGTTGGACAGAGGTTGGGGAGACAACTGCTCTTGGTCTCGAGGTAGTGTAGAGCATGACGGAGAAGGTTTAGCTTATTCGAGAGAGTATGAAAGTGGCGTAGGACTGGTATAAGTCATATGATGATCACAAGAGGAGTCCCTTGGATTTTGATGTTGGGGACCATGTGTTCTTGAAGTTTTCCCCTCGACATGGGCAGTGGGGGTTTGGTAGAGGGAGCAATATTTCTCCTAGGTTCATCGAACCCTTTGAGGTGTTGAGACGAGTTAGCGAGGTGTAATACCAGTTGGCATTGCCACCATAGCTGGAGAGGATCCATGATGTATTTCACGTATCTCAGATCCATAGATATATTGACGATGACTCCCATGTCATCAACTGGGGAGATTTGGATATCGAGGATGATGCGACATTTGTGTGACGACCGGTAGAGATCTAGGATCGTCAAGAGAAAATGATGCATGTATGAACCATTACCTTGGTCCGTGTGTTGTGGAGGCATGGTTTCCAGGAGGAGATTACTTGGGAGTGAGAAGCACAGATGTGTGCCCAGTACCCGGAGTTGTTTTGAGCTTTGTTTTGATATATTTTTCTTAAAATGTGATTCTTGAACCTTATTGTTTATGAGACGATTTTTTTCCTTGTTCTGTAATGTGTGATAAAGTCTAGACGCGTGAAGTGGGGAGGAACTGATTCTTAATAGAGATACATTAATTGTGATGTGATTAAACCTGTGTAGGTGAGACATTGCCACCTAGAGCGGATAATATCTTGACATGGAGGATGGAATTACCTAATCCACTTATTCATGTGGTTGTTGTACTTTCATAGTGTGCCTTGTGGTTTTTGGGGTTAGAATATTTTTAAGGAGGTATTCTTGTATGTGGGGGTTTCTGCTCCAACTCTCAAAAAACACAGTGTGGTTTATCGTTGAATGTTGATGTGCTTGGTTGTTAGCAGTGCTCCAAGTGTAGTGAGGTCCTTGAGAGGTATCTCATGGGGTGGTTGTTTAGACCCCTCTTTCTTCTAGGTTTGGCTTTAGATTCTCGAGGGCGAGAATCATTTGAGAGGTATCTGATGTAATGTTTTGTGTCCTCCTGGTATGTTACTTTGCAGGTTTTGGTTGTTGGGAGTGTTCGTTGGAGGCTCAGAAGGAGTTTAGAAAATTTTGGTTGTTAAAGGCTAGAAGTAGGAGGATTACACGTCATGTGACATTATTACAAGATGTGAAACTCTATTTCATGGGCTATCCTAGGAGTTTCATAGTGTGTAACATTTCAGGGTTAGAAAAATAAAATAAATCAGGAGGTGAAACATTTTTCGGTGGAAGTGGGCCTCGAGGCATTACACAGCGTGAAAGGGGATTACATGTCATGTAATACCTCGATGCTATAATATTTTAAAACATTCCAACCACTCAATTTTTCACAAACCCTATGGCTGTAGTGATCTCTCTCATCCTAGGCGACCCAGCATTCCCTTCCTTGGAATTTTGGAGATCCCTTCGATAGAAATCCATCACTGAGATTCTATTTTTAATCTATATTGATCTGTCTTTGATCTGAGGTATGCTCTTGCTTTGTTTCAATGATTTCCTTGGGTTGATATCTCTTTTTCTCCATCTCCTCTTGTCATGTGATGGTGAATGTTCTTCCTCACTTCTAATGTGTTATTCTTCATTCATTGATTAGTGTGGTGGTGTCATTGCATGCCCAGGTGGATGTAGATCTCATAGGAAAGGAAATTGAAGGACCGTTGCATGAACTATTTCTGCACAAAGAATGTTGACACCCCTTCGAGGAAGGGAATTTCCTTCATTTCTCTTTGATTTTGCATCATGTGGGAGGGACCTACTTTTTCTTGCCTGCGGATCATGGTTTTGCCACATTAATCAAAGATAAGAATTGGGTAAATGAAATTGAAATGGGTGGAGGGTTTCAAATAGCATGTTTTATGGCTTGATGTTATTGTGATGTTGTGAATTGTATGGGCTAAACACCCTGTTGAAAATTGTGGTTGTTGGTGGCCCTTGTTTGTGCACTAGACAAGTTTCATGTTGATTGGTTCTTGATGAACATTTGTATATGGAAATTGGTGAGTCACTTACACTTGGATAATAAATGGATGCCCCAGGATTTTACAGCTTTTGTGATAACCTCTGAATTAACAAGCGAAATTAAATAAGGGGATGTCTTTCTAAATTTGAAATTGTGTTATGCTTTGGTATGTGGGGTGATGTGTTGTGTGATATAGTTGTGGTTGTGTGTGTGTGGGACATATGGGATATGAAGTGGTTATGTTGTGATGTGTGGGTTGCTTTGGTTTGTGTTGTGGTATAGTTGTGAAGTGTGGGTATGTGTTGTGGGTTATTCTGGGCGGTGTTGTGGATGAACTTGAAGATGATACATCAATCTAACCATATAATGGAATCATAGGTTGAGAGATTTATTGATTGTGGAATGTATGAGAAGCATTGAGCAGCAAGGTTGTGATCGGGTTGTGTGGTGTTGTGTTTCTGTGAGTGGTTGTGTGTGTGGATAGTATTTGGAGGGGTGGCCTTTGAAGAAGAATGGTGATGGTTGGTATGGGTAATTTTCCCAAAGTTTATCCATGTGTGGTTTTTGCTGTGTGGTTCCTTTTTTGATGTGCTTGATAGTTTCCCGGATATTGATGGAATAAATGAATAAATGTTTGATTAATAAAGTTTGGAATTTGGCTTGGGTTGGTTTGGTTAACAGAATGATTAAATGAATTTTTAAATAAAGAATGGAATCAGTTAATTGAATTGGTTGGGTTTGTGGCTTGTTGTGTGGTGTTGTGCATTTAGAGGTAGCAATAAATGTAACATGTGGTAAAATGGTCACTTGTTGAAAACACATAGGTTGGGATGAGTGCTTGGTATCATATATATATACATACATACATATATACATACATATGTGAATTTTCCTTGTGATTTCTATATGCACCCCACCATAGTTGAGCACTATGTGCCGAACACCCCTATCATCATAAGGGAGGGTGTCTTTCCCAAACATATAGGTGGGAGGATGGATGGCTTGACACCCGCTCTTCCCTGCTCCCTCTTCCATGTGGTGGTAGCCTAAGATTCTTCGGGAAAGTTGTGGTTTGTGAGGCCTAGGTGTGTGCGGGCGAGTTGTGATTTCCCGAGTGTCTTCGGGATGAGATGTGTTGTGCTTTCCCAGGTGTCTTTGGGATGAGATGTGTGGTGATTTCCCAGATGTATTCGGTATGGGGTGTGGTTGTGGCCCAAGTGTGTGTGGGCGGGACGTGGTGTGGTTGTGGCCTAGGTGTTTGCGGGCAGGATGTGGAGTGGTTTTTGGCCCAGGTGTCTGCGGGCAGGATGTGATGTGGATCAGGGCCCATATAATGGGATTATATGTGTTTTATGGGGCTCAAGTGTGTGTGGGAGAGTTGTGACGTGGTTCTTTTGGAAGAGGTGGGAGCACAGGGACGTTTTCCATTAGGCAAGAGTGGTTAAACTAGTGGGAAGTGGTGCGGGGTACCCTAATCATCGATGTTCTTACTATATTACTTTACTTGACTTGTGTTACTTGGTGAGAATTCCTTGGTGAGGTTGAGGTGGCTAGTATACCTTGTTAGGTGTTGTTTGGTTCCACTGTTTTCTCATGAGAGCATTAGTATGCTCCTCTCACTTGTGCACGAGAGACTTTGGTTTTCCTACTAAGTATACTTGTATGCTCACCCTATGTATATAAACTTATTTCAGGTTTCTAGGAGGATTATATGGACTGTTCTGGACCTTACTAGCTCAGAATTTTGGACAGCAGTTGTGTCGCTGCTTAGCTTTACTTTTGGTACTTACTTTGGAGATTTATTGCATTTGTAACAGCTTTATTGTAAACATGCATGTGGGATAGATTTGAGATTTCTTTATATATGTCTTGGAGTTTTTGTGAGGTTGATACATCTTATCTCTCTATATTTTTTCATATAAAAATGTAAATGCCTTCCATTTTATGAGATTGTATACCCTTGGTGCTAGTCGCCACCCCGGGGCCTACTAGAGGCGGGAATTGGGGGTCATTATCTCCCTTTCTTCATTGCTAGACCTGGAGGGGTATCTTTGGAGGGATGGGGTCATTAAATCATGATTCCAAATATAAAATCCATTTTTTAATATTCAATTCATAGAATTAGCAGAATTTAATTCAAAATTAAACCCGAAAAACATGATAAAAAATAGTTTTAAAAAAATGTCTTTTAAGTATGAAAATGTTTTTATAATAAATTAAAGTATAAAATGAATTAAATGAATTATAATTAGATTAAGTTTAATCAAAATTAACTAATAAAATTTTTAAAACTAATCCAAAATAGGATTTTACTTTTTAAATACTTTAAAATAAAATACAATTTTCAATAAAAATCGGTATTTTCACTATTCATTGAAAAAAATCTATCTTTTCATAATAACCCCAAAAAATAACTCTAAGATAATTTTGACATGTTGATTTAAAAAATAATATAATTTTTTATAAAATTAAAATTATAAATGTTCCAAAAATTAATTTCCTCACATAAATCAATAAAAACCATTTTTTTGAAGAAAATGTATTTTTTGAAGAATAAAATGACTTTACTAAAAATTGAGTGATTATTTACTCGGAATTTATCAATAAATTTATATTTAGTATGAAATTTATATATTTTTAATAAATTATTAAATCTTATTCATACTTTCCAATTGAACAGTTGGGTTATAACATTCATATTTAAATAATAATACTTCATGGTTTGTTTAGGATGGGTGTTGCATGTTGTATACGCTATCGAACATAGTTTTAATTTTTTTTAATATTGGGGTGTTACATCCCCCCCACTTTAATAAATTATTTCCCATCAATTTGAAATTGAACTCGATGATCAAAGGTTTGACATTTGAAAATACTTTGTTGAAATTCCACATTATAAAAAGGGTTAATAAAACACCCACTTGAAAAGTGAGAAATAAAAGTACAAAGGTAATACATAATAAAACATAGTAGGTTTAAAAATAGAATAAAATTAGTAAGAAGTCAAAATATATACATGGAAGAAAAGTAATGTACAGATGTCATTGATCATAATAAAGTGAATGATCATGAGAAAGTTAACGATAATAAAACTGTAAACCAAAGTGGTGAGAAAAAGACCATCTATTCATTGAAAATAATAGTAATAGGATAAATTTTGTATTTCAATATCCTTTTCCTAGAGTTGATAAATTCATTTACCTTCTAGACTAAAAACATAAAGAAATATACTTACCTGACAAGTATAATTTCATCCTTTAATCAATTTCCACCACAAACTCATATTTTCTCCAAATAACGAGTGTTTAAGATAAATTTTTCCATGCCTAAAGCACTAAAATCAACTTGTAACATGTCAAAAAATCTATAAAAGTTTAATAAGTTATTCCTCATATCTTTAAACATTAACCAAAATGGTTATCCCAAGGTAAAATTATATCCAAAATGATCAAAATATCATTAATCACCTAAAAATCCCAAAATTGAAAATGATTTGATCTTATAATATGCTACCCAAAATTAACTTAAACTTTATCTATAATGTTTTTTAGGTTTAAAAATTTCATATTAACTAGTACATTACGTAGGCCAATGGTAGGTGATGCACCCTTTTTTCCCTTCAGTTGTGGGTTTAAACCTCATAGCCTTACCTAATTTGATAGGTTGTCACCTAATCTACAGGTTTCTCTTTTCTAAAACTATATTAAGATAATTCTTGTAATTTTCCCAAAAATAGGATGAACATACTAAAAAAATAACATTAATCATCAAATCACTTTTTTAACCATTATGGTTTTCTATACAATTTTTTTTTACAAAATCAAATAATCTTAATTGAATATTATTTCCTCAACATCAAAGATAATATAAACTCTAAAAGTTTCCAATACCATTAAACTTATGTCAAAAAAATGTAAATTCATTCTTCCTAAAATAACTTTTTTTACTAAAACCCATACTAAACCCAAGGGATATATTACCATAAATGTAGCACCCCTAGTTTTAGGTACATGACCCTTTATTCATGTATTCTGGGTCTATATAATGTTCTGGTTGATTTTTGGGAGGATTTGAGGGATTTTGTCATGTTTTAGAGGATTTTATGGAGGTGCACGCTTTGTGAATGGTTAGTATAAATCATGCACCATCTCCAGGAAACCATGTGAGGGAGAATAGTGGGCACTAAGAAGGGGCATGGTTGGTACATGGTTTGGTCAAACTATTCGAGTGCCTAGGGGAAACCATGCAACTTCAAATAGAGGGGAAATGGATGGTTGGAAAATGGTTTTTCCAATCATGTGATCCAACCGTGTGAGGGGGTGGCTTGATATAATAGCACCACATGGTTAGCGCATGGTGCACCAAACCGTGCGACGTACAGTTAGAACCCCTAAAACTATGGATGTAATCCAAATTAACCCCTAAAGCCCTCATTTTCTCCTATTTATTCTTATTCTAGAATTTTTTTTACTCCCTAGGATTGAGAGATGATTCCTTTTAATCTAGAGGTGATTATTAGGTGAATCAAAGTGAATTGGAGGTCTGGATTCGTCAATAAATCATCATTCTTGGTTGTTTTTCTTAGATCTAGTATACTTATCTATTCTAGAATCATATATCTAATTCACAGTGGATATATCCATGTTAATTAATGATAATATTGATGTTATATGCTTTATTTGATTGAAGGGAATAAGATTTAAGAATTTTTTTAGAGAATCATTGTTTCGTTCTTCATTTTCACCAACTGTTGAGAGGTAGGTGGCTTCTCTCTCGACTCCACTTGACTTAGAACTTGAAGGCTTAGTTTTATTTAAATGGATTAATTGAAATTTATTTCAAATCCATTTTTTATTCTTAATTTAAATATCTCTTATGTTATGGATTTGGAATTTTGTAAATTGGATGGTTTTGTAGAAAATGCTCTTCGGTAATAATTTTAAAGTGGTGAATTTTAAAATAATGGTTTTGTTTTGATGCATGGAAAAAGGTTTGTTAAAATTATTTCAATAAAATAAATGTTTAATATGTAATGTTTTTTCATGGTATTTGGCTTACATGGTTGGTGTGAGAGCATTCATATACATGACCCTGTGTAAGGGGTGTGTGTCATTAGGGCACTTGGTATTGGTAACCTTGTGAAAACATAGTGGATCGATGAGAGACCACTCATGAGTATGGAACTATCACCTCAACATGAATTGTGTGTGTGTGTACATGGTAATGGTTATTCTAAATTATTGATAAAGGTTTCATGCTTGTAAATTTTTTCCTTGGAACTTTTTTACTGTTTTGATATAAACTATTTTAAACTGATTTTAAATTATTTTATATAAATGTGCTAGAAAGTTTTGTCATAGTGGCATGAGTTGGGAAGTATTTGGGGAAGTCCTACTAAGTATAGACTCACCCCCTTCTTGGGCACTATTGTGTGTTTGTAGATGTCATCTATTGATAGATAGGTAAAGGCAAAGTATCTCATTTATTTAGCGTTACTTCTTGATATCATGGTCAAAGCATGTAGAGGACGAGCTTGGAGTGGTTTGGGTGTTGCTGGTTGATGTCACTTGAGAGTATTGAGTTTTTGTGGTCTTTTGGTTCTCTTTTTGTATGTATTTTGGTTTCAACCTATACTCTAATATGGTTTATTATGTTGGTTATGTTTTGATTTGTAATTTTTTGTTTACATATCATATAGAGGTTTGGATAATTATTTTTAAGTTGGTTTGGTCATTTTTATCTTTAAAGGTAAAATCATCCCCCAAATTTTCTTGAGGCCCTTAACATTTATTGTCAGCCTTTGGTGCCTTGGGGATTTCACCTATGGCCTAGTAGCACCTCTGCCTCTTCTAAAGCCAATGAGGAGGGGTGGGATGTTACAAATGATATCATTCTTGGCCGGTCTAACTTTAATTTTAGGAAAAATGGTATCAGTATTATTTGGACCTTGAAGTTGAAAATGGTAAGTCTGTATATCTATCGGGGTGGTAGTAGGAGGATAGGACCATTAGAACTTGAAATGTATAGCATAAAAAGATGCAATTGACCTTTTTATGCCAAACTTCAAGTTTCCAGGGTGTTTGGGTAAATAACTATTTTAAGACACTTCAAGTTGAGTTGTCACCTCATCATCATGGGTTTATTAAAAGATAATTTCATAGAATTAAAAGAAACACGTTTCTCTGAAAGGTTAAAAAACTATTTTTTAAGTAATAAAGATTCGTAGAAAATGTTAACTAAAAATGTTCAGGACCAAATTTTAGAAGGAAGTTTCTGCAAAATTACTCTAGAAATTTTCTGTGAATAACTTCAATGAAAATTACATTAAGAATTTGCAATGAGAAATTTTATTAAAAAAATCACTAGAAAGATTCTAGTTGAATCATTAATTTTTTTTATGAAAACTATTTCTTTGAGTTATCTACTTGATTTTTTAGTGAAAGTTTTCATTGAATACTAGTGTAAGTTTCTGGTTTTCACCGAAATGTTCCAGAGGACGTTTCACTGAAATTTCTAATGGAAAATTTCACTATAATTTCTAATGGAAGTTGCATTGAAATTTCTTGTGGAAGCTTCATTGGAATTTCAAGTGACGCCATCTCTGCTATACTGGTTATTTCAATAAAAATATATTTTTGTTGTATTATGAAACTTCCACTAGAACTTTCACTGAAACATGCATTAAAATTCCCACTTAATAAATTTATAAATTTTATTAGTACAAATTTTGTAAAAAATATATTAAATATATCTTATGAGTGAATTTATTATAAATTTGGTTTTAGGTATAATTTCATATTTTATTTACATTTTTATTTATATAGAATATACATTTTTAAACGGTACATTATATTTTATTTATAATAATTATGTAACAAATATAATAAATATTTTATATCATTGAATTTATTATAAATATATTTATTAAAATTTAATTTTTATTAATATATTCTTTAGTTTTATAAATATATACGTTTGTTGTATTGTGAAACTTTCATTGAAACTTCCATTGAAACTTCCATTGAGACTTCTACTGAAACTTCCACTTGATTGATTTATAATTGTTATTAATAAAGATTTTGTAAAAAATATATTAAATATATCTTATAAGTTCATTTATTATAAATTTAGTTTTAGATATAATTTCATATTTTATTTACATTTTTATTCATATAGAATTTACATTCTTAAATGGTAAATTATATTATATTTATAAAAAACCTGCAACAAATATAATACATATTGTATATAATTGAACTTATTATAAATTTATTTACTGAATTTAATTTTTATTAACATATTATTTAGGTTTATAATTATATACTTTTATTGTTTTATGAAATTTACACTCAAAATTCCACTGAAACTTTCACTCGAACTTCCACTGAAACTTCCAATATAACTTATTCCATTGGAAATTGAACTTGATGGATTTATAATTGTTATTAATACATATTTCTTAAAAAATATATTAAACATATCTTAGAAGTTCATTTATTATAAAATTAGTTTTAGTTATAACTTCACATTTTATTTACATTTTTATTCATATAGAATATGCATTCTTAAATGGTAAATCGTATTATATTTATAAAAAACATGTAACAAATATAATATATATTTTATATCATTGCATTTACTATAAATATATTTATTAAAATTTAATTTTTATTAATATATTTTTTGGTTCTATAAATATATGTTTCTATTGTATTATGAAACTTCCACTTAATAGATTTATAATTGTTATTAGTACAAATTTTGAAAAAAAAACATATTACATACATCTTCTAAGTGAATTTATGATAAATTTAGTTTTAGTTATAATTTCATATTTTATTTACTTTTGTATTTGTGTAGACTATACATCATGAAATGTTAAATTATATTATATTTATAAAAATTATGTATCAAATATAATACATATTTTATATAATTTAATTTATTATAAATTTATTTATTAAATTTACTTTTTATTAATATATTCTTTAGTTTTATAAATATATACTTTTATTGAATTATGAAACTTCCACTGAAACTTCCACTGAAACTTCTACTGTAACTTTCACTGAAACTTCCATTGGAACTTCCACTTAATGGATTTATAATTATTGTTAATACAAATTTCTTAAAAAATATATTAAATATATCTTATAATTGCATTTATTGTAAGATTTGTTTTAGTTATAATTTCATATTTTATTTTCATTTTTATTCATATAAAATATGCATCCTTAAATGGTAAATTATATTATATTTATAAAAACTATCCAACAAATATAATACATATTGCATATAATTGAATTTATTATAAATATATTTATTAAATTTAATTTTTATTAATATATTCTTTAGTTTTATAAATATATACTTTTATTGTATTGTGAAACTTGCACTGAAACTTCCACCATAACTTGTTCTATTGGAACTTTCACTTAACGGATTTATAATTGTTGTTAATAAAAATTTTGTAAAAAATATATTAAATATATCTTCTAAGTGTATTTATTATAAATTTTGTTTTAGTTATAATTTCATGTTTTATCTTCTAAGTGCATTTGTTATAAAAAAAATTAGTTATAATATACATTTTTAAATGGCAAATTATATTATATTTATAAAAAATATGTATCAAATACAATACATTTTTTATATTATTGCATTTATTATAAATATATTTATTAAAATTTAATTTTTATCAATACATTCTTTAGTTTTATAAACATATGCTTTTATTGTATTGTGAAAGTTTCAGTGGAAGTTTGAGTCAGATTTTCACTGGAATTGACACTGGAACTTCCAGTAGAATTTCCACTAGAACTTTCAGTGAAACTTTCATCGGAACTTACACTCAATTGAAGTTGAAATTTCCACTAAAATTTTCTATTGAAAATATCATTCCTTTCACTGTAATATTCCTTTAAAAATTTTCATATGTAGTGTGTTTTTTATTGTAGTTTTTTAGTTGAAAAATCTACTAGTATTATTTACTACAAATTTCAAGAGAATTTTTCAACTAGAAATTTGCAATGAAATTTTACAGTGGAATTATTTAGATGTTGTTTTCTGGTGGAACTTTATAATATAAAACTAGAGTGAAACTTTATCATATTTTTTTTTGAATTTATTTATTGGAATTTTTATATAAACCTTTTGAATGTAATTTTCTAGTATACATTTTCAATGAAAATCTTCCTTATAAAATTTATTTTTTCTCATGTTGATGTTTCTATTTTAAAGTTTTTTTATGGATTGAATTTGATTTTTAAAATATATAAATAAGTTTTTTTAATAGGCATAGGAAATTATTAATTATTTGTAAATATTCAAAAAATTATCTTTTAAACAGATGATGTTTTTCTTTTTAGTTTTTTATAACAATTTCAAATTTTTTATTTTTAAGAATAAGTTTTTTCATATTTTTGAATTGCGTGTCAACTTATTGTTTTCAACATACAAATACAAGTTATTATTTTTATATGGTTTTAAAAAATTATCATGCAATGGTAGCCAGTAAAAAGATTTTTTACTGTAATAAACAAATAATTATCCTTTTAATCTATTTATAGTTTTTAATTATTTGAAAATAATTTTCCAAATTTTTATTAATTCAGTTATAAAATATTTCTTTAAAGCATAATTACAGGTTATTTAATTTTTAATGTTTTAAAAAATTAGTACCTAACTATAAATGTATCAACATGGATAAACAATTAGAGACGATACAAACCCCCCGTCCTCCCTTCCAACCTCAACGGCTCCCTTATTCCGATTGCTTTAATCCTCGACTCCATCCTCCGCTCCATTTCATTGTTGCCACCATTCATCGCACCATTTCATCGTGCCTGCTCCACCTCCCTGTTCTACATCCAAACCTGTAAAATATGAGCGTTTAATTTTAGTTTTCATATTGAAATTAGCCTATTTTTTCCATAATGCCATTTTAATTTTCCAATACATGCAAATTATTAATTATTTGCTCAATTTTATATTTGTATATTGGATATGGGATATCATGATGGGCCTCCTTGGCTGGGCCGTGAATTAAGCCCACTCAGCATGTCCTGCTCCATGGCCCGTGGTTTACTTGGCCTTCTTCACTGGCAGATAACCCGCCGTCTTGCGCTCGCCGCTGCTAGGGTTGTTAGGGTGTTGCGATCTCTCCGTGGCTGTGACGTTCGGGTTCACAGCTGGGGCGCGGTTCCTTGGGGAGCTTGATGGCGTCCTTCCTCGGCCAAGAAGTGCGGCCATCCTTCAAATCCGAAGACCACATCTCTACATCTTGCGAGACCCTCCTACGGCGAGTCCCAACGAAGCAACGGCGTGGGCGTTCTCAGAGCTTGAAGAGATTCGGACGGCCGGACTTTGTATCGTGCTGTAAGTCTCCCTTTTCTTCCGGTTTCTCAGAATTCCAGATCGGTTCTTGAAGCTTGTTATGCTGCTTCTTGTTTGTCGACTGTTCTTTATTTTTTGCTGCTTCTAGTTCTTCGTTTTCTTACTGTATCTTGTAATCTGGTTCTGGTTTTCTTTGAGCATTTAATAATACGCGTGTGTGGGTGGTGTTATTGCCGTGTATGTAGCACGCAAATCATTGTGTTCCTTGTTGTTTCTTTCAGTTTCTTTCAATTACTTATGTTGTGGTTGTTCTGCTTGCATTGGCTGCATTTATCTGGCAATAAATCAAAGATCTTGGTTCGGCATTGTTGTTCTGTTACTATCCATTACACATAGCCTCCTTCACAAAACCCTTGCTTCTTCCTTCAGTGAGCTCCATTTGCGTTTGGTGTGCTGATCTAACTTCCCTTCGTACATGGATTTTCAATGTAATTAATTTCCAATGGAGCACAATTGCATTATAATGTACCTTCACCTGCTATAATTGTATACTACACTTTCAGTTTACTGCAGTTTCAGTTTTTCCAAAAAACGATGTCTTCTGAACTTTCAGTTTATCTTGAAGTTTATGTCACTGGATCTTTAAACAACTACAACTGTACCGTTTCTTTGGTCTGCTGATAACTGTTCCCGTTATTTTATGTATAATCTTTATGCATTTCCTATGAAATCATATTGCATACAGACTGATCATACCGTTCCATTTATGTTGTGCATAATCTGCATGCCCTCCCTGTATAATAATATTGTACACACAGTTATCATGATATAGAATCATATTCAGTTTCCATATTCATTATGTGTTTCCTGTAAAATCATTTTCACTCATTATCCTATCAAATATTGTCAATCCATAGTTTGTATCCGTTACATTAATTCCATTCAGTGTGCATTTCCTGTATGCATCCAGTTACAGGAAAAATATCTTCAATTTGTTAGTTCATTGATAAATGCTCTGATTGGTTAGTTTTGTTGTCCTTTGTGATTTGAGGTTGTGTGACAATGGGAAAAATTTAAAGGAAAAGTTTAGCAAACAAAATTCCACACAACAAGAATATTATATTTTGGGGCGCTGGATAAATCTGATCATGGGGTGAGATGAATTTGAAATTATAGTTAGAGATAAATATTGACTGAATACAGAACCTTCTGGGCACAACAAGAATATTATATTTTGGGGAGATGGATAAATCGGATAATGGGGTGAGATGAATTTGAGATTATGGCTAGAGATAAATATTTACTGATTACAGAACCTGATGGAAATCATTTTAATTTCATTTTTTTACAATAAATATGTATTGTTTATATATACTGTGGTTTATCTTATTTTCACTAGAAATTGATTTTTCTTAATGCTTTAGAGTAAATTATTGATTTTCTGCTGTGTAGGATGCTCTCTGCCTGATATCTAGCATTGTCTGTTGCTCAAGCCAAGCAGTTGATTGTTGTACAAGATGGCGAGCTTTGCTAGGCCAGAGAATGCTTTGAAGCGAGCTGATGGTGATGGACTTATCACATTTTAATTTATGAAATATTACTTTTTTTGTTCCGTTGTTTGCTCTCAAATTCATGTGATGAGATGATAGTTTGTTTACGCTTACAATTGAAGCCATTCTGTTTCCTCGTGCTCTGATTTATATAATCCTAAGCCTACTTTATTTTCTCATTCATTTGCTTTATTTCTGTTTGGCCTTCAAATGCTGTAAACTAACTTTCTTCTAATGCTCTAAACTTACTTCACCTATGTGCAGAGTTGATAAATGTCGGGCAGAAGCAGAAAGCGTTGCAAGAGCTTCGGGATCTTATTACTTCATAGAAATGCAGGTATTGGCAAAAGCCACTTGAAAAAATAATGTTTAAGTACGTCGAGCTTTGCGTTGAGTTGCGCAAAGTTTGGTTTGCCAAGGAAGGCCTTATCCAGTATCGCATTGTTTGCGAACAAGTAAATGTTCCTTCTTTAGAGGAAGTGATCAAACACTTCATGCATCTATCAACAGAGAGAGCTGAGGTGGCTCGTAATCAGGCACAGGCCCTTGAAGAAGCTCTTGATGTTGATGATTTAGAGATAGATAAAAGGCTTGATGACCTCATGCAGTGTGGAGAGAAAGGGAAGGACAGGTCTGATTGTAAACTTGTTACTCCCTGTTTCAAATTTTTATGGGAAACATACAGGACAATACTTGAAATTCTGCAAAATAATTCGAAACTGGAAACAATTTATGCGGTTAGTCCACTTTTAAACAAAATATCTCCTGCTCCTATTTTTTTTTTCATTACGCACTTTCATAAAAACCGTATCATCAAGGTATAATGTCTAATTTTTGAATAAATATTGAAGCTTTGCAGTGTGTCATACGATGATTCTGCCACTGCTGATTGTAGGAATACTAATTTGCCCCCCTTTTTTGTGTGACATAATAAAGTTTACTAATGACAATTGTCTTGCAGATGACAGCGCACCGGGCATTTCAGTTCTGCAAGCAATACAAGCGAACAACTGAGTTTCACAGGCTTTGTGAGATCCTAAGGAATCATTTGGCAAATCTCAATAAATACAGAGACCAAAGGGATTGGCCTTACTTGTCATCCCCTGAGAGCCTGCAGCATTATGTGGACTCAAGATTTGAGCAGCTTAAGATCGTTACCGAACTTGAACTCTGGCAGGTCTTGTAATTCATTTCATTATGTTTTATTTTTATTTGTATTGTTATTTTTATGTGGCTTGACATCCACACAAATGGATGCAAACAGTGCTCCCATTTTCCTTTCTTTTTTGCTTCACATTTTACTCTTTCCGTGCAGGAGTCTTTCCGTTCAGTTGAAGATATTCATGGTTTGATGTGTTTGGTTAAGAAAACACCAAAGCCATCCCTGATGGTTATATATTATGCCAAGTTAACTGCAATCTTCAGATTTTTTGGCTGCCATCTCTACCATGCTTATGCATGGTTTAAGCTATTCTCACTTCAGAAAAGTTTTAATAAGAACTTGAGTCAGAAGGATCTGCAACTGATAGCCTCTTCTGTTGTTTTGGATGCACTCTCGGTTTCTCCATATGATCACACACTTGGCTCATCCCACTCGGAACTTGAAAACGAGGAGCGAAACTTGAGGATGGCTAATCTTATAGGATTGAACCTTGATCTGAAACTTGATAGCAGAGAAGCGGTAATGAAAACTATGCCTTGTTTTTTTTGTTGCTATTTATGATGTTACAGTGTTCGTTTTTAACTGTTTTCCTCACTTTTTCCAGCTATCAAGGTCATCCCTTTTGTCGGAATTGGTATGATATCTTATCTGTTTAATTTGGTAGTGGCTTCTGTCGGAAAGTGTTCAAAGAGATTATTTTTAACATGCATGTCTGAATATCTTATCTGTCAAATCTTTTTTTCCATATTTATCTGATCCTATCATCTCTGACAGGTGTCCAAAGGTGTTATGTCATGTGTGATCCAGGAAGTTACAGAGCTTTACAATATTTTGGAACATGAATTTCTCGCTCTGGATCTTGCATCAAAAGTAGGGCCATTAGTGGCAAAAATATCAATAATCGGTGCCAAACTGTCTTCTGCTTCTTCAGTTCCTGAAGTGGAATTGTCTCAATATGTCCCCTCATTGGAGAAGCTTGCGACTCTCAGATCACTTCAGCAGGTAAGTATCAAAGAAATTTGTTTTTTTTTCTGCTGGTATAATAATCTTGCCTTTGTCTTCCCAGGTATCTCGGGTGTATCAGACAATGAAGATCGACACTTTGTCACAAATGATACCTTATTTTGATTTTTCTGTTGTGGAAAAGATATCTGTTCATGCTGCTGAACATCATTTCATTTTGATGAAAATTGACCACATGAAGGGTGCTGTTCTTTTCAGCAATATGGTGAGGAATATTTTTTTTAATACGTTGAAGTCAAGATTTTTAGGGTTTTTCCCCCTGTTTGATTTTAAGGAGCTTGAATCCGAAGAGCTGCGTGGTCACCTCTCAAATCTGGCTGAAAAGTTGAATGGAGTAAGGGCTATATTATGCCCTCCTACAAAAAGGGCATCAAGTTTAGGAGATTCTATATCTAGTTTAGCAGATAAGATCGATGCAGAACACAAAAGACTTCTTGCAAGGAAATCAATTATTGAGAAACGGAAGGAAGAACATGAGCGACATCTTTTGGAAATGGTACTTCTCATAGAAAGCTTAATAATATTCTAACTCAGTCTGTTTCCTCTGTAGGAACGGGAGGAGGAGTCAAAGTGGCTAAAACTACAAAAAATAACAGAAGAGGCGGAACAGAAGCGGCTTGCATCTGAGTACGAGCAAAGGAAGAATTTAAGAATCCTCCGGGAAATAGAGGAACAGGAACTCGAAGAAGCGCAGTAAAAAGGGGAGAAAGCCCATTATAGAGGGAGTACGTGAATTTAATTCTGTTTTAATGGTATTTAATGTGGACTATAAACTAATTGTGTAATGATGCAGGAAAAGGTTACTAAACAAACTTTGATGGAGCTGGTTCTTACAGAGCAACTCAGGGAGAAGCAGGAAACTGAAAAGAAGTTGCAAAAAGTTTTTAAAACAGTGGGTCATTTAGAAAGAGCAAAAAGAAAAGCGGCTGCTCTGTTGAACGAGGCTGCCTTTCAACAGCATTTGTTGGCGGAGAGGGTGCTTTATGAGCGTGAACAGGTATGGGAGGGTTTTGTTTTCTGTCTTTTGAAAGCAGAAAAAAAATCTGTTTGTTGATATCTGTTGTATTTTGTTGTTGTTTTCAATAACTGTTATTATTCTCTGTTTATAAAACAAAAAAACATGAACAATGAAGATTTTTTTTTTGTTTTCTGATCCCAAAAAAAGTTGTAGTGATATGCTAGGAATGTAAAGTCGGTCCATATCCAATATGGGTGAGTCGAATTTCTTAAGTCACCGACTTGGTCTGATCCAAAAAATAAAATTTTAAATTAATTTTGAAATGAAAAGAGCATAAAATTAGTAAAAAGTATGAAATAGGTCAAATTTTGGTGGACCTGAAATTGGGCCGCGTGGGCCATTCGATCATCACAAAAAGTGTATGTCTGAACTATTAGACAAAACTTATCCTGGCGAGCAGTTTTTATTTGTTATAAAAAATTAAAAAGGCTTAAATTTTACCAAACTGTATTTTTTCTTTCTTCTTTTTAGAATATTTTGTCGGTGAACATTATTAAACAAACTTTTTTTTTGTCTTGTTCTCAAAAACAAATTTATAAAACCCAGATAAAAAATCCAAAGCACATCTTTTTACAGTCTTTATGAGACTCTGTTTAATAATCTTTGCAGCTAGAAATTGAGGCGAGCAGGCAGTGCCACGATGGTGATCTGAAGGTGAAGAACAGGTTATCATGCATGTTGGGAAATATGGTCAGTATCAATCTTGCTAGTATTTTTTTGTATCAATATATATATATATATATATATATATAAACATGAATTCTACTATAGCCCTGAAATTGTGTTTGCACTGTCCATTAAGGATGGCAATTCGGGTTCACGTGTTTGGTTAACCTTTGCTCGAACCTGTTTAACCTGAACCCGAACCCGACTCATATAAGTAAACGGGTTTATCCGACATGACCTGCTTATAACAGGGTCAACCTGAACACGATCTGTCTAACGGGTTTAATCAAAATAAATCGAAACCTGGCCCTTTAACCCAAGTTACCTGCATAACCCAACCTGTTTAACCTGAATAACCCACATAACCCGGCCCATATAAATAAAGAATACAATTTTATCGGGTTACACTGGTTATCATAGGCCAACCTGAACCCAGACCTGAACTCATATTATTTGGGTCAGATGGATCGGACCTGATTACAACCCGGATCTGTTTAAATCGGGTCATGTCGTGTTGGGTTATCATCGGGTAAAAAATTAACAGGTTACATGGGTTATCAGTCAACTCAGACCGGAACCCAGACCTTAATTATAATCAGATGGGTTGACCTGATTACAACCCTAATCCATTTACCCGAACCTGTTCAGAAATTGGCACCACTACTGTCCATTAATTGAGTTTTGTTTTCTTCCCTGCAGGGAATTTTTCTGGAAAAAGCCATGAAGATGCGTGAGGCGGAATGCAATAGATTGCGGCAAGAGAGGGAGGACCGAACTGCCCAAATCATCCGAGAACGTAAACACGAACGGGATGCTAACAGAAAGATGTTGTTCTACTTAAGATCTGAGGAAGAAAGGCAAAAGAAGCTGCAGGAGGAAGTGCGGAAATGTGAAGGTATTGTGGAGTCCCATTTTAGGGTAAAATCAGGGTGTTTTTTTTATGGAGATTCGGTTTCCAACCAACCAGCCGTATGGTAATGTTTTATGCAGAGGTGGAGAGACGAAAGAAAGAAGCTGAGCGCATGGTAAAGCCTGAGCGCATGGTAAAGCTTGACGAGATATCTGTGAAGCAGAGGCAAATGGAGCTTGAGCTCGAGGAGAAGGAAAGGCCGAGGAAGGAATCCCTTCTTGGGAAAACAACCAAACTGCTTCTAAAGGCCGAGGCTGATGTTCCTCTGGTGGGTCGTCTAATGGAACCTGTTGCGGCTGCTGCCCGTGGGAAGTACGTCCCCCCGAGGTTCAAGAGAGGAGATGGTTCCGTGGCTGCACATCGCGTGACTTTGTTAAATTGTGAAGTTGCAGAAGAATACAAAATCTTTTGAGATTAGAAAAATTACACAGCAAAGAGTACTTGGGATGGTTCAAATTACTTGTTGTCTCTTTAAAAATTTCTTGTTCATAGTTTATTGACAAATACAAAATCTTTTGAGATTAGAGCACTATCATTTGGAACAAATATTAATGTACGTGACTGTAAAGCAATTCATTAATGGGTAGAAGTTTATTATTAATAGTCATTGATGGTGGCATGTTATTAGCAAAAATTAACTATTATGAAAGTGCATGTGACGTGATATCAATCAAAAAAATGTATCTTATTATGGAATTATGGAGAAATCCTAATATTGGATTATTAATGTAATGGTCATGTTAGGGTTTCCCTCTTTTGACCACGCTTCCTTCTCCTTTTCTGACCTCTCAAGTTCTTGTTTCTGCGTGTGTCTTTTCATCTCGAGAGTTTGCTCACCTGTGTCAGTTCTTTGCATGATGTTTTGCGGCCCAAGTTCCGGACTCCCTTCTCTGCCCTTTTCGTCTTTCCTGTCGCGCTTGACCCCATCTTGATCGAGTGCGATGGTTCCGATGACGGCTTGGGATGGTGCAGGTGGAGCTTTGGTATGGGGCTTCGGTTCATTGAGTTTCTTCCTCTTCCCCGTCAGTCCCTTTTGGATCTAAGGTCCCTCCACTTTCTCGGTGTTTGATTGTTTGGTTACGATTTTTCTTGTTCTGTTTCGATGTTCTGTTTGCTTGCTTGTTTTGCTGGTGATAACTGTTTTGTTTTTGTGGCGAGGGACTTCGGTTCGGTGAATGGTTCTGCTCGACGACGGTGTTGTCGATGACGACGATGCTTTCTTGTTTCTTCTTGGTTTTGGATGGTTCTGTTCGGTGTTCTTCCGTGACGTCGACATTGGTTTCCTGGTGTTCTTCACCTGGTGGTGGCTCCGAAGGTAGGGTTCGGTTGTCATGGCGGTGGTCACATCTCACTGTAGGGGTCTTTGTCTGCTCTATACTCTGCTCTGACTCCTTGTTTCCACCAATCTTCTCCCAGTTGGATTTGCACGATGGTTCTCAAGGACTTTTGGGATGTGAAGTTCGAGCAGTCGATGACGCTTCGGGAGGCGCTTCTCCGTGGTGGCTTTGTCTCTGTCCCTGGGTTCCAGAAGAGCTTGATCTTTGTGATGGATTGTAGAGTGACTTCAACTTTGTGGGTTTGATGGTTTGTGGTGATCTGTTTTGGTTTTCTACGGTGGTGGTGATGCTATATCCCTTTAGACGATGTTTATCAATGAGTTTTTTTGATGATTTGTGGTGTTCAGTTTGTGTGATGATGATTATGGTGATTTACGATAACGATGAAGGAGTCCGACGGTCGTTCCCCATCGGTGATCTGGTGTGACAACGAGTCTGTTCTGTGTTAGGGTGCACATGACGAGGTGGGATGTGGCCCGAGGCGGTGATGTTTGTTGCAGTTTGAATTATGAATTTTGAAATTTGAAATTTGAAATTTGAATTTTGAATCTGGTTTTTGTGATTGTATGTGTGGGAGTGTATGGTTTTGTAGGTTCCCACTTAACCAAAAAACGACTTTTCAAAATAATAAAAAATGGATTGGGGGGGGGATAAGGCATGTATGTAGATAATTGTGGATTCAAGGTAGTTAACACAAATTGACTAGACCTAACACAAATTCAACGATAAAGAGCCTTATATTTTGGCATCATAGGCAAGCCAAATGTTTTATGTAGAAGATCCGTTGACACCTGAATATAGTGTTGTAGTTGAAGTTATTCCTTGGCATATATTCTAGGAAGGCACTGATATATTCATATTAATGTTATCAATTGGTTTATTGTGTACATATTAAACTAACAAATGTTTTCATAAACCATGTCGAGCTATGAAGATGTGATATTGAATCAGATGTGGGAAAATGAGCGTAGGATTCGAGTTGTAGGATTGACTCCCATGATCCCTACTATTAGTATAATATTTTGATTGCATTAAATTTTATTTTAATAAAGTTATTATTTTTAAAAGTTCAATTATTCTTTCATGGATCATCATCTAGGATACAATTGTCTTACTCAAAGGAACTGGGGATGGTTGACCTTCACCTTCTATTCCATTAACGGGGGATAGGAGTCAGTGCTCAACATGGTCTACAAGAAGTATGAGATCAAATAGCGTTCCATTATCATATTTTTAGAGACCCAGACCGACCTGGAGATTGGAGGGTGTATGTTAGGAGGGGTAAAAGAGTCTTTTCTGGTGCTGGCAGTTAGTTAACCACATGTGTAGGGGGTTTCTATGAATAAGAGGGCGGGAAGGAGTGAAGTGAGAGGGGGGAATCTTTCGGTTATGCTTTTGGTAGTTCTGCTTGGGTGGTTGAGCTGCGCCTCTTCCAAACGCTTCTTCTCCAGACTCCCTCTCTTCCGGTTTCTCTAATATTGTTGTTAGCTCTATATTTTCTCAATTGAATATAAGTACTTTGTTTGTTCTTGCCCTAGTACTCTAACATTTGGTCCGACCTGCTGGCCTTTTGATGGAGACTTGCCATCACGCTCGTCTTGATAGCTTGGAGCAGCGTCTTGGTCATTTTGAATCAACGATCACTGAGTTGGCTTCTTTCGTTGCCACTCTTACTCAATATCAACAGAGCATTGAGGAGGAAAGGCATCATTCTGACCTTGATCAGAAGCATTGGGATAAGGAGATCCCTGATCAAGCTGAATTCCATCAGTATATGGTGCAACATCTTGAGAAACAACCTTCATGTGGAGATGCACCACCTTCGGGCGTGCCGACTCTTTCTGATTTACATGCTCCGTTGTGGAACAGTTAGCCAATTCAGTTGATCAGGCGCCAGAGAATCTTCCTCCTATACTGGATTCACCTCAGTGTGGGCAGCGTGTTGAGCTTCTGTATTTCAATAGAACAGATCCGCGAAGTTGGCTTACCCGCGCTGAGCTTTACTTTCAGATTCATCGTACTCCAGAACCTCTAAAAGTGTCCCTGGCACAGGTGTGTTTAGAGGGTCCTGCGATTCATTGGTTTACCATTTTTGAGGAGGTACATCCTCATTTAACTTGGTCGGTTTTCAAGACTGAATTAATGGAGCGCTTTAGTAGTCTTGATATACAAAATCCCTACGAGGAGTTGGCAGCGTTAACACAATATTCCACAGTTTCCGAGTATATTGATCAGTTTGAATATCTTGCTTCCTTGGTTCCTCAGCAACCAAAACGACAATATGTGGCTTATTTTTTACATAGTTTACGGGAGACTATTCGTAATTGGGTATGTATTCATGATCCTGACACTCTTTTTAAGGCTATACGTTTAGCTCGCCATGTTGAATTGGCTATGTCCAAGGGTGTGGCTACTCTGCTTCATTTGTGAAGGGAATCCTTGGAAACCTCCAAACCAATTCAGTTCTTCATAAAGCTCACCTTTGTAGTGATCCACAAAACAAACTGATGCCCCTTTAACTGGAATGCGACTTGATTTCCCTAGGCAGCAGCCACTGGGTAGTCGCGACACTTGATATCTTTCAAATCAGGAGTGGGAGGACTGGCGTAATCGTAGATTATGTTTTTTCTATGGTTTACCTTATACGCCTCTACATAAATGTGCCGAGTCCAAATTACATGTTTTACTTTTACTAGAGGATGATTCTAAGCCGGAGGAAGGGGATCCTAGGTGTTCCACTATTTTACCACCTACTAATTCATTTAATCATGAGAATGCTGAATGTTAGGTGGTTGCTTATGATACTTTAGCCCCTCTTTGTTCTTCGTTGGCTGTTCGGGCTCGTGCAACAACTTCTATGAAAGTAGAGGGCCACCTTGGGGATGTCCGAATTTTAGTCTTGTTAGATAGTGGGGCTACACACAATTTTTATTTCTCCACATTTGGTTCAACTTATTAATTTTCCCTTGCAATCTACTATGGTTATGCATGTTAAATTGGGTGATGTATATCAGTTAACTACACACGGGATCTGTCAACTAGTGCCACTGATTCTTGAGGATTGTTCCTTCCTTATTGATCCTCATGTTCTTGAGTTGGGTGGACTTGACCTTATTTTGGGAATTGCTTGGTTACAGACTCTTAGCGAGGTTTCAGTAAATTGGGAAGCTTTGACTATGCGATTTACTATTGGGGTCCACAATTCTAGTCTTCAGGGAGTTACTAATTCTTTACCAACAGTTTCATCTTTGGGTCACCGATTTTTTTTTTTGTTTCACACTGGTGGTCAATAGTGAGTAATATTGGGAGGTGCAGATTCCATTTCACACCATACTTTGTCTGCACCCCAACACTCAACTTTACAGGGTCTCTTATTTCAGTTTCATAAAGTTTTTGCTGAGCCTCAAGGTCCGCCTCTTGTTCGGCAGCGGGAACATGTGATTTTTCTGGTGGTTGCACAGGGTCTTGTGGCTGTACATCCCAACAGATATCCGCAATTTCAAAAAACAAAAATTGAAAGGCATGTGGAAACTATGTTACAAACATGAATTATCCATCATAGTTCAAGTGCTTACTCTGCTCTATTTTTTTGCTAAAGAAAAAGGATGATTTGTGGCAGATCTGTGTTGATTATAGGGCCCTAAATTGCATCACAATACCGAATAAATTTTCCATTCCAATTATCAATGACTTGCTTGATGAGGTGGGGGGTTCGATTTACTTTTCCAAGATTGACTTGAAATCTTGTTATCATCAGATTTGTATGTAGGAGCAAGATATTTAAAAAATGACTTTTCATTACTCATAGTTGCCATTACAAATTCTTAGTTATGCCTTTTGGCTTAACTAATTCCCCATCAACGTTCCAAGCCACTATGAATGATTTGTTTCACCCCTTTCTTCGTAAGTTTGTCCTGATATTTTTTGATGACATTTTGATTTATAGTTTTGATTGGCCGATTCATTTAGAACATCTATAGGCTGCTTTGGAATTACTCAGGGATAAATCTTTTATTGCCAATCGTAAAAAATGATCGTTTTCTCAGTGGAAAATTGAATATTTAGGACATGTTGTTTTTTCTTTGGGCATTTCTATGGATCCTTCTAAAGTTCATATGGTTTTGGATTAGCCCCAATCAACTACACCTAAGGGAATATGAGGTTTTCTTAGACTTACGGGTTATTACTAAAAATTTGTTCAGGATTATGTACAAATTGCTCGCCCACTTATTTTTTTTATGGGGAATGCTCCATTTGTCTGGTCTTCTATGGCTCAACAAGATTTTGATTGTTTGAAATGGTCAATAAACACGGCACCAGTTTTATTTATTCCTAATTTTTTAGAGAATTTCGAAATTGAATGTGATGCTTTGGGCCATAGAGTAGGTGTTGTCCTTATACAGAAGAACCGTCCTGTTTCTTGTTTTTGTAAGGCACTGGCGACCTCCACTCTATCCAAATCCACCTATGAGAAATAGATTAGGGAATTGGAGTTGGTTATTTCACATTGGCGGCCTTATCTCTTGGGTCGCCATTTTTTTGTTTTCTCTGATCTCTGTAGCCTCAAATTTCTCTTACAATAGTGTATCACTTATGTGGACCAACAAAACTGGATTGTTAAATTGTTGGGTTATCAGTTTGAGGTTATGTTTCACCCTGGTTATGAGAATGCAACAAATAATTTTTTGTCTCGTAGGTCTGAAAATGTAGATTTCCGTATGCTTCATTCTTTTTTAGTTTGGGTGGACAATAGTAGTCTTACAGAATATGTCCAAACTGATCCTCACCTCCATAGTATTATCCAGTCCCTTCAGAATTGCCAGACTTTGCTGCCTGGATTTAAGCTTTCTTAGGGAACTCTAACATATCTTGGCCGCTTGATGATTCCAATTGCTTCTCCATGGATACCCAAGCTTTTGGAAGAGTTTCGTTGTACACCTCAGGGAGTTCATTCTAGATTTTATAGAACCTATCACCGGTTGGCTGCAAATCTGTATTGGGTTGTAATGAAACACCATATTCTGAATTTTGTTTGGCTGTGTTCCATTTTTCAACGTTTTAAGTATTCTATGCTTGCTCCAGTTGGTATCCTCCAACCATTAGAGATACCTTCAGCAATTTGGGTGGATATTTTGATGGATTTTATCTCCAAATTTCCTCAGTCCCATAGATATGATGTTATTTTGGTGGTGGCGGACAAGCTATCCAAATATTCTCATTTCATTGCTTTGAAACATCCTTATACCACTTCGGGTATTTCTACCATTTTTATGAGGGAAATTGTTCATCTCCATGGAATTCCTTCTTCCATTGTGAGTGATTGTGATCCTATCTTTATTAGTAATTTTTGGATGGAATTATTTTAGATGTCTGGTACTACTATCAAGTTCGGTTCAACCTATCACCTGCAGACGGACAAGAAAACAGAGGTCGTAAATCATTACCTTGAAACTTATCTTAGGTGTTTCCCTGATGAACAACCTCAGAATTAGTATTTTTGGTTATCATGGGATGAGTTTAGATATAATAACTCTTGGAATTATTCTATTAACACTACCCCATTTGAGGTTGTTTATGGTCATCCACCACCAACCCTTGTAAGTTACTTACCTTTTGAAATTCGGGTAGAGGCCATGGGTGCAGCTTGCGAGATAGGGATGAAGATCTCCGAAAGCTTCTTCACCATTTGGGTCGCTCTCAGTGTTATATGAAGAATCAGGTTGACTAGAATCAACAAATGGTATAATTTCATATAGGTGACAAAGTATATTTAAAGCTTCTCCCTCATAAACAATAGTCCATCTCACAACAAATTAATAAAAAATTATCCCCCAAATTTTATGGACCTTTTTTTATCCTGAAACGATTGGTTCCAGTGGCTTATCAATTGGATTTACCTCTAAAATCTCATTTGAATCCTTTTTTTCATGTTTACCAGCTTAAAAAAGTAGTGGGATTTCATCCTCTATGATTCATTTCCACATGTCTTGGCCAACGATTTCACAGCATGGCCAGAACCAAAAGTCATGCGGGATCATCGCATTAAACACCCATTGGGGCTTGACATCCCTCAGAGTTTGGTGTAGTGGTAGGGCCATCTAGTTGAAGATTCTACTTGGGAAAATGATTATGTTCTTCTCAACCAGTTTCTGTCTTTTAGGCTTGAGGACAAGCCTATTTTTTAGGAGGGGGAGAGTGTTAGAGACCAGGACCGACCTGGATATTGGAGGGTGTATGTTAGAAGGGGTAAAAGAGTCTTTTCTAATGTTTTTAGTTAGTTAGCCATGTGTGCAGGGTTTTTTGTGAATAAGAGGGTGGGAAGGGGTGAAGTGATAGGGGGAATCTTTCAGTTATGGTTTCGGCAGTTCTGCTTGGGCGATTGAGCTGCGCCTCTTCCGAACACTTCTTCTCCCGACTCTCTCTCCCTCTTCCACTTTCTCCAATATTGTTGTTAGCTCTGTATTTTATAAAATTAATATAAATAATTTGTTTGTTCTTTCCCTAGTACTCTATCATAGATGCACCTTCTTTTATAGTTTCCCCTACTAGTTAATCATCAGAGTATTATTGACCAGTTATGATGTCGGTACCCCCTGCTATATATTTTTACCCACCTACATCTATTAATCCCAATGGGAAATATATTATACCTCCCCCATATGATACAATGAATACTCCTGGATATAAGTTCCTATCTATGATATAAGAGACTCCTCCTATTGCTCTCTGCTCTCCCACACGTAGCGTTGATGACCATTCTCAACTTTCTGATCATCCTTCTTTAGTTACATCTATAATATGTAATTAATTTTTTTGGATAAATGTTTTTATTTGCTTCATGTATTGATATTTTTTATTTTTATTTTGCTAAAGATGGATCAAATAAACGATGTGGTCCTATGAGAATTCATGCGGTATGGAACATGAAGGTAATGGTTGAATACAATGATGATCTACAGATGATTGGAAAAAATGAAAAGTCTCTAAAAGCTTAATGGGAATTCTTTTCAAATATAGTGATATTATCTCAATTCAACCATTGATTTGGAGATAATTAAATAATGATATTAAGGATAAAGTGTGGGATGAGATTTGGGTAAATATTAATTTATACAATTACATTTATTCTGTAATTAAATTTATTAAATAACTTTTTGAATATATGGAGTGTTGATACAACTTTCCTGATGCTGAAAAGGAAAAATTAGCTCAGTTAATGTACAGATCTCGCAGGTGTACCTTACATTAGAGATCATGAAGTAAATCAATACCAAAGAATGATTATTTATTGAAAATTTTCAAAATTATAGGTATTATTTAACATTATTATTTACATTATTATTATATTTAAATGATAATTTATTAATTATAATACAATTTTAAGTATTTTTGAGGCTATAAAGTGCTAATAATTTTCTATTTAAATGCATATTGTTATAATTGTTTGTATACGTTCTCAAACTAGTATGCCTTTTAAACTCCTGAAAAAGAAGAAAAAGATTGTTTAGGCCCTAATGATTAATTGCATCATTTATTTAGTGAAGATCATCAAGGAAGAATTTTATGCATACCTAGAAAAAAATTGATTCCGTCAAGTTATTGGTCTTCAACAATTACCACTTCTTCAGCTCGCAACATATTTACAGAGGTTCAGTTAGCTGAGGTTATAGATAGAGCTTATAGAATGAAAGATAAATCCTATCATGGACTCCAAGAGTTATAATTTGAACATCTAAAAAGAAATATTCTCACACAAGAGTTTCCAAATACCATTTCCCTTTCGTGTTTAGTGATTCCATAAGAACAAATATCATAACTCGAGGATAACATGGAAATGGTTCAGAAAAATGTTGATATACAATCTAGTCTTCCCATACCACCTATAAGTGATCATTATGGCGAAAATGAGGGTGATGATGTTCAAGAAAATGACATCAGTGGTGACACTAGTGGTGGTAGCAGTTGCGACATCAATGATGATAATGCTCTTCCAATACAATGGCCAACATTATTAGAATGAAATATTATGATCATGTGGTTTAGGTACTGATAAAAGAGTGGTAGTTTATTTTCCTTTTCTATGGTTTAACAATTAGTTTATTTTTCTTAGAATGAAATATCATGCTCATGTGGTTTAGGTACTAAAATATCATGATTGTTTTGTGATTTGTAAGAGCCCCAATGGTAGGGAGTATCTGAAAGTATGTATGCAAGATGGACATTACATTTTTATATATATTATAGGTTATAAAATATTTCACACATGTGAGTGGTTGTTATACAATGATTTCACACCTCTCATTTGGTGGTTTAACCTAGATTAGGAAAGATGTATCATTAAATACAATGACAGATCTTTTGTTCTTATTTGTACAATGATATAACATGGTTCATTTCTTTATTCCTTAATTTTATGAAGGTAAATGAAAATCGTTAAATACCTAATGGAATACTTCATCCAATTACCAAACATTAATTAAGTTGGTAATGTTTGAGGTGGTGTACCACATACCATATAAATCACATATGTGCTGGATTAAAGTAGGGTAAACATCATTGATCAGTCCTAGTATTGTTTAAGAGATAATAAAATGATTTTAGTTTATTAATATATATATATATATATGTTTTAGTGTTTGTAGTGATCTTATATATACCAAAGACTAAGCCAGAGGGAGTTCGACATCAGAGACAAATTCATTATACGAACTTAGATAAGAAACAAACTATTTATAGATTAAGAGAAGTTGGGATCAAGTTTCTTGGTTTATTTTGATATTATTTTGTGCATTAGAGATATGGATACCATCTCTATACATATAATATGTTACACTTAATATATATTAGATATGAATGCATGAGTTGTTTTTCATAAGTAATATTAAGGATGAGTAATAGATGGATGAATTGTTTGTATAATGGTCCCTTCAGTTTGTTTTTCATCGATTTTTTAGATCAAACAAATTATTTAATTAAAATATTTTTTTCATTGGTTAAATTGTTTAGATTAAATTGGTTACATTTATGCTATTTATCTTTATTAGTCCCACACATGAATTTAGTGAGATATACTCCGAAGTGGGTGTGTGTGGGGGGGATTAGGGTATGAATTATTTTCAATTAAAACATTTTTTCATAGGTATCATTGACTTAAAATATCTTGAACTCATTATTAGTAGGGTCACATTTAAGTTCAACTCTTAATGATGATGATCCGATTGTAATTTCACTTAGGCCCACTTTTACTAGATCTGATTTTTGATTACTTATCCCACCTTCACCATGTTACACTACTAGAAAATAAGGCTATATCTAGGGTTTACTCAATCGTGGATGGTATTGGCATCACTATAGGGTAAATCCTATAGCCACAGTTTGAACCATGGCTAAAACCCTATAGCCATTATTCAAAACTGTGGCAGAGGATAAAATCAGTCATCATCTATAGCTGCGATTTAAACTGTGGCTATAGGTCTTCACATATCCTAAAAGAAAACCAGCATCGTTCAGCCGATGCAGGCCCCTTGCACCCCCCTGCACACCCCCAGTTCTCTTTCACACCACTTTTCCCCCTACTGGACCCCCTTGCACCACCCTTGCTGGAAACCCCCACCCCCACTCCTGGACATCCGCCTAGACAGACCCCCTCCCCCCTGGACAGACACCCCCCTGGACAACACCACCCTCCTGGACAACCCCCCCTCATAGACAGACCCCTCCCCCCCTCTGGACAGACACCCCCCTGCACAGCCCCCCTTGCACCCCTTATACATCCCTTACACCCCCCTGCACACCCCCCGGTCCCCTTGAACACCCCACTGCACACCCCTTTCCCCCCTACTGGACACCCCCCGGACATCACCCCCATGCCCCTGGACAGAAACCCCCCCACCCCCACCCTCTGGACAGACCCCCACCCCCTACACAACCCCCCTTGCACCCCCTACGCATCCCTTGACCCCCCCTACACACCCCATGTCCCCTTGCACACCCCTTTCCCCCCTTTTGGACCCCCTTGCACCACCCCTACTGGACCCCCCCCGGATAGCACCCTCATGCCCCTGGATAGAAACCCCCACCCCCTGGACAAACACCCCCCTACACACCCCCCCTTGCACCCCTGCACACCCCTGATGGACACCCCTTGCATCACACCTACTGGACCCCCTGCTGGACCCCCCTGCACCAGCCGTGCTGGACACCCCCCTTGCACAACCCCCTTGCACACCCCCTATACACCTGCACCCCCCTACTGAACACCCCCTTGCACCACCCCCATGCACCACCCCTACTAGACCCCCCTTCCACCACCCCTATTGGACCCCCCTGCACAGCCCCCCCTGCACCCCCTGTCCCCTTGCACACCCCCCCCCCCCCGGCACACCTGCACACCCCTGTTGGACCCCCCTTGCACCACCCCTGCTGGACACCCCCCTGCTGGACCCCCTTGCACCACCCCTACTAGACACCCCTTTCACCACCCCTAGTTTACACCCCCCCCCCTGCATAGCCCCCCATGCACATCCCCTTAAACATCCCTTGCACCCCCTCCCCATCCCCTTGCACACACACCCCTGCACCCCCCCCCCCCCCTGTTGGACACCCCCACTGCACACCCCTGTCCCCTTGCACACCCCCTTGCACCACCCCTGCTAGACCCCCTTGCACCAACCTTATTGGACACCCCCACTGCACACCCCTCCTGGAAAGCACCCCCATGCCCATGGACAGCAGCCCCCACCCCCTGGACAGACACCCCCACCCCCTACATAGCCCCTTGCACCCCCGCTACACACCCCTTGCACCCCCCTGCACACCCCCCAGTCCCCTTGCAAACCCCTTTCCCCCTGTTGGACCCCCCTTGCACCACCCCTGCTGGACCCCCCCCCCCCCAGACAACACCCCCATGCCCCTAGACAGCAGCCCCCACCCCTGGACATACACCCCCCGGACAGTAGCCCCCCCGGACAGACACCCCCACCCCCTACACAACCACCCTTGCACCCCTACACATCCCTTGCCCCCCCTACACACCCCCGGTCCCCTTGCAAACCCTTCCCCCCCTACTGGACCCCCCGTGCACCACCCCTACTGGACACCCCCCGGACATCACCCCCATGCCCCTGGATAGCATCCTCCACCCCACCCCTTGGACAGACACCCCCTGAACAATAGCCCCCCCAGACAAACACCCCCTGAACAACCCCCCTTGTACCCCCATCCCCTTGGACACACACCCTTGCACCCCTGCACACCCTTGATGGACACCCCTTGCACCACCCCTGCTGGACACCCCCTACTGGACCCCCCCTGCACCAGCCCTGTTGGACACCCCCCTACACAACCCCCCTTGCACACACCCCCTGCACACCTGCACACCCCTACTGGACACCCCCTTGCACCACCCCTACTGGACACCCCTTTCACCACACCTACTGGACCCCCCCCCCTGCACAGCCCCCTTTCACCCCATGTCCCCTTGCACACCCCCCCCCCCCAGCACACCTGCACACCCCTGCTGGACCCCCCCTTACCCACCCCTTTCACCACCCCTGCTAGACACCCCTTTCACCACTCCTACTGGAAACCACCCTGCACAGCCCCACTTAAACATCCCTTACACCCCTCCCCATACCCTTGCACACACACTTCTGCACCCCCCTGCTGGACACCCCCACTGCCCACCCCTATCCCCTTGCACACCCCCTTACACCACCCCTGCTGAAACCCCTTGCACCAACCCTGCTGGACACCCCCACTGCACCCCCCTCCTGGATAGACCACCCCCTCCCCTTGGATAGACCCCCTCCCCCTAGTATATTTAGGCTCTCATCCATATAGCGTTGGAGTAGAATTAACATTGGCATAATAGCCAAAATAGTTGGAGTAGTTATCTACTCACACAACAGATGAAATCAACAATCCATTCAAAAATGGTGTCTGGTTTGTGGTTACACTTGATTGGAAGAACAAAGGAAAATTTATCAAACTAAAAAGCATAGGAAATTATGAAGTTATTGATGGAAGAATTAATTATGCATGGAATTACTTAGGTTTTTTATTTCTTTTTTGAACTGAAAAAAATGGGCCTACCTGGATTCACTTAATAGTAGCGTCGATTAAGAGATTTGGAGGTGTGGTGGTGCAATAGTAACTACTCTGAGAATCCAGATATAAATTTGTTTGATTTTAGTGGTGATTTAACAATAAATACAAGAAAGTGAATATCCTTTCTAAACATAAGGCTGTTAAGGGAAGTGATTCAGAATAGGCCAATCTAGTTTTTTAGCTTTGGGAAACCACTATTCAAAACCATAGAGCTAACAAGAAAGCTAGGAAATTACAAATAGAATATGCCTCATTTGGAATTCTATTTTGAAAAATAACATGGTACATACATATTGGAAATCTCTAATAATTTGGGAATAACCTTTTCACACTTCCCTGCCACCCCCCTTCCCACCCCATGCACCCCCTGCACCCCCCTACACACCCCCATCACACACCCTACCCCATGCACACCCCCATCACCCCCATGCACACCCCCTGCCCCCTGCACACCCCCATGCCCCCCTACACACCCCCCATTCCCACCTCCCCTACCCACCCCCCTGCCCACCTCCCCTGCCGACCCCACAACCCCTTACCCACCCCATGAAAATTTTACTTCAACCACTTAATGCAAGGAAAATCATATCAAAACACCCAGAAACATGTCACTTAATACAAGAATAACTATTCATTTTATTCTAATAAGGTCCTCTCAATTTAAACACTCAAGGAAAGGATTTCTTCCATGATAAGTCATTCCATCCAAATCATGCTATTCACTTAGTGGTGACTTGGTCATTACAACACTTTCCTACTTGGGAAATTCCATATTAAAAGTCTAATGACACTTAAAGGGTGTTTTGGTTTAAACAACTATTTTAATAAAAAGAGGGCACCCTCCCCTTTCCCTTTCAAAAGAACCCATCACACCAGTGAAGGAATTAGAACCTAAGTGGAAGGTTCTCTGCAAGTTTTTTCAAACTAGGATAGCCAAAAGAGTATGAGAGATGGATAAAGTCCCTTTTTAGGATATGTATGTGTTATATATTTCGATTAATAATATGAAGTTAAACCTGCCAAGGTAAATGATTTGTTTCATGGATCACTACTTCAAAGGGAAAGCTAATCTGAATTACTATAATTATGGTAGGCTGATCTCACTAGTTTTAATGAAGATGGAAGTTTATTTGAATGGGGGAGAATCAATGAGATTCCATAAGAGTAATACCCTATCTACAATTCTTTTGAATACCATTGGGTACTTTTAAGATACCAACTCAAATTCCTTGAAGCTAGTTAGTTGGGAGGAAGTGGCTCAAAATTGAATTATGTATCCTTACAGATTCAGTCCCTATAGTGTGATATGTTCACACCATTCCTTATGCAAGATTTCAAGAGGAATATTATGGGTGAGTTCCATGATACCAGAGAAGATGTAAGGAATATTGGTATTAGAACTAATAGATCCTTAAATTAAGTAGTGATCTTTTATGATGAATTTAATGGGAAGTTGAATGGGATCATGAATGTCTCTAAGGATGATCAATGTATGGTTTTTAGATCTCTTTTTCTAGTATCTAGAAACTAATAGAATTTGTTAACCTCTTTGAATGAGGTCTATAAATAAGTTCAAGGGCTATATTCATATTCTTCCTTGACCAAGCTAGTGGTTATTAGAATTTTTTTTAAAACAATAAAGAAATTATAGAAACATGTTTTTAAAATAATCAGGCAATTATAGAATTCAAATTAAAGGTTTAGGCAGAGGGAACCTACCTCAACATCAAGACGCATTGCTTTTGATGATGACAACTCGAATATTTTTTTTCCACTTGCATGCATATGCAACTTCACATATATATAAGGACACCTAGCCCCTATGTACATATTTTCATGGCCAAATATGCACAAGAGGGTCCTTAAATATATGTTTATACTTGCATATACCCCTTTACACTTACACATGTATGCATTTTTCATATCTATATATAAGAACACCTATCCCCAATACATATATTCATACTGCCATGGGTGAATATATATAAAGGGGGAACTTATATATGTATATTCCTACCTATGCATACACATATAAGCCTTCATCAATGATGACTTGAATCCACCTTAACGAAATCAAAAACACACTAAAAAAATATAAGGAACACAAAAATAAAAATAGCCCTAATTAAAATTGGGTCAAAGAATAAAAACAAAATAAACCTTACCCAAATCCGATGTTGAACTCACTATCTTAAATGGTGGTGGATAAAACTGGCCTCATCATAAGAAACCACCTATAAGAAAATAGTGGAAAAAGAAATGAGATATAATGAATTCTTATATATATGTGATCAGTGTGTCAACTGTACATGATAAATGATACATGAATCCATAACCAACAATGAACAAATAATATTCAGATTGATATATACATCCCAATACTAAATAACAAGATCATTAATAAATCTCTTTATTTTTCAAACATCACCTTCAATTGCCTATTCAAAAATCAAAAATCACCAAAATATGGGAATAAAGTAATCTTCTATCGACACTTAAAAGTGAGAAATATGGATTAGACGTTGTTCTTAACCTAGAAAATCCATTCCTTGAATGTATAAAATACCTAAAACTCTTCATGCCTATATCATTTTTAAATTTCTAGATTGAAACCTCATTTTTAGCATGTTATTCATCTGGAATTCACCTTTATTCTTAGTTTATATAGTTTTATCAATTTTATAAAGTAGAGAATTTTCCTTCTTTTAATATTACTCAATCCTCTTGGATTTTTCAAACTAGTTTTCTAAAATGATTAGACAATCTTTTGGTGCATGATATCCCTTCTTCTTGATTGTATATTCCTTCTTTGTAGAAATTATTTTCTAACATGCAATAATTGGTTCTTTCCTTTTATTTTTCAACAATTATTATTGTTATGGAATCTATGTCATAAATTCTTAAAAATTTAGACTACTTGGTTTCCCTTCCACACACACTTTTAACCGCCTTTAGAGTACCCTTTTTAGGCTCCCTTTCAAACTCCACACTATAATTGTCAAGCACTAGACCACTACAATATCAAATATTGATACTTAACCCAACACATTGATCTGAATGAAATCTTAGAAATACAGAAGCTCTAAATAGCCTATTTACTAATATAAACTCCTCATAATTAATTGAAAACACTAACTATACCAACTACTATAGTTAAATCATTAATTTTGGTGCGGTCTTGGAACTAAATATGGTTCATCCAACATCCATCTCCAGACATTAAATTCATCCATTTACTGTCTAAGTTCATACATTTCACAACCTTGATAATGATCACCATCCCTTGATATGGATTTTACTCAAAAAATATGAGTATGAATCCCCCCAATATATTATTATCGATACCATCATCAATACTAAACACACATGTCTAGTTCCTCATATCGTATTATGATCACTATAGAAGATCCTGGCCCAATAATCTCAACAAAATTTCTTCATTTAAAAACTATTATCTTTTAAATACACATTATATCCAACAAAAATAATACATTAAAAGATATTATATAGAGAAATCCAAATTATAGAAAAAAATTAACTATAGGAATACCTCAAAAAGTATGGTACTAAAAGCCCCTTCACCTAGGATGGCTTTTCCCTATAGAATAATCTCTATAGAAACACACATCTCAACACATACATGAAACCTATTTTTCCCATCCCAATACTAATGGAATGCACGCACATTCTTGATACATGAGAAATAGACCAGGGTTCATTTATTTTTCTAATATTGAGCTGATATATTACTCCTTCAATTTACTCTGTCACCCTCATAGTGAGGCTCACCAACCAACATTCATTACTACCCGATTTCCATCCTTCTCCATGCACCTTCCTATTAAATGGATGTATCTACATATATAGCTCAATATTTCTTGAATATATCCAAGTAGGTGTCCGGATAAAAGGAAGATAATCATACCCATAATGAGTACATAAGACCATTTAAAAAATAGAATTCCTTTATGAATAAATTTCATTTAAAGGATGGCATAAAATGAATAAACCTTTCAAATTTAGTGTCATACTCCATTACTGATTCCCATAATGATATAACTCCATGGATTCCAAAAACTTGTTCTTACTCTGTAAATCTACCATAGCCTCTCATAGAAGAGGGAATGAAACTCGATCCATAAAAACTTCTCATTCCTTATTTTATGATCAAATGTATTTATCCATTCTGATCTCCTTTGAATTTAGAAACTTACTGTTTCAACCATATATCCTATAGAGTTTCAATCCTTTCAAATAGGAACTAAAATTTCTTCAAAATATTCTAAAAATCCTACGATCCCATGTCACTACTAAAAATTAGATACTGCTACTCCTGGAACTCATGGATAACTTAGAGAACCATTTTTTTCCTTTTCGAAGGCCTTGGTCAATGGATCAAAGTAGTTGTAACATAATATGAGGGAAACAACCACTTGATAATATTTCCCATGAGAACACAATGCCATCCTAATTAGATGCTTTGTTGATGAATTTTTACTCAACATTATCCGGTAATAAGAACATTACTAATTAGAAACCCATCACGCCACAATCCTAAGAATGCATTATTACCACAAAATCATGAAACTACCTTTAATCCATACTTCATAAAAAAATATCATTTAAAAAACACCAAACCCAAAGGTTTATCATAATAATATAAGGGTTACTCTCCTACACACCAATAATAACAACCCAACCACACACATTCACCCCTGATAATAAGAAACCAACCACCCCTTAACTGATATAACAAAAAATTTCCTAATAAAAATACACAATCAAATCACCTAAAAATCATAAAAATTATCTATATCAAGAGTTTTACATAAAAAAATCAAGAAAAACCCCAACAAGATCCACCAACTCGAGGGATTACCACCAACCCAAACCCCCAAAGACAAATGCAAACCATACCCAATACATAGCCATCATACTCCAAACTACTAGGAATCTAATATCCTAACAAACCAACTAAAGGTCTTCATCTACCATATAAACATGATTAAGATATCATAAATCAAACAAAAACACATGAAAACCACTATTTTAGATTCTATTAATTAATACACCATCAATAGGTTATTCTAGAAAACACTATTAATATATTATTGATGTTTTAATTAATCAAAACCACTTTCAAATTAATTTTCCAAAAAAATGACCACAAATATTACTTTCTCAAACCCATTTTCTAAATAGACTTACCTTTTTTAAAACCATTTTCATAGACAAGTATTCATGGACATGTAGAAAAATCCCTATATTTCAAGTACGATTCATGAACTCGGATTCTATTTCCACCCCATGCCAAGAGTCAAACAAAAAATAACAATCTCAACCCAAAAATAATACTCGAATAAATATCTCAATGATAACAGTGTAAATCTAAAATGGAAAACAACACCCTTGGTGACTTGGGTTTCCACCATATAGGTGTTCTTGATGCATACAACAAGTGTACATCCTAATATCCAACCATTGGAGAAAATACACATGAGTGAAATTTGATGGGTTAAAACCATAAATACCTTTGGTGGGTAATCAGGAGGTCTGATTGGCTGAGGAGGAGGATGATCTGTGGAGTTGGGGTAGCCACGTCGGAGGCACACCGGAGGAGGAGGTGGGGCGGCTGTTTCAGGGCAGCTTTTGTGGGGTGGCAGAGTCGGGGGAGGACACCGCGGTTAGAATTCTGTCGCGAACAACATGAGAGGTCGACGGTTTGGAGAGGAGGGTTGTAGTGAGAGAGTTCGAAGACAGCGTAGAGGGTGTTGATAGGAAGCGTTAGGAGGAGGGAGCCGTGGTGAGAGATGTAGACATAGAGGAGAGGAGGGTTGCAGTTGATTAGGGGAGGAGGAGAGGAGAGCCCGATGCATATCGCAAAAAAAAGAGGATAGGAGAGCCCGATACGGATCACAAAAAAACAATAACCAAGATATTTAGCCACATATGGGTAATTAAATCATGGCTATAAACAACCTATAGCCACAGACCTATAAAGTAGTGGTTATAGGTCCATGGCTATAGCGTAAATTTCTAGTAGTTTTATGTCTTGAAGAATATAAAAAAACCATGCACACAATAAATAATTATTTTTACTTGGTTCACCCAAACTAGGATATTCTAAAGAGCCCACAATCAGTAATGTGTCAATGCATTGAGATCTAATAAATTCACTATTTTGTGGTGTATTTAGGCTAGGGAACTCCTAGGATTGAGTTCACTCTCCTAATAAGGTTTGAGGTTAGATCACTACTATCCAAGGGATACTCCCTTCACTAATATACTTTTCTCACTGCTCTAGAATGAATAATTACTTTGGTACATAGGTCAATGCAAATAGTATCACTATAGTTATAGTTGCGCCAAATATAGGTTGGTGCATGTTGATATCCTCATTTATCCTTTATAGTTTGGTTGTGAAAATCACATGAACAACATCACCACATTTCCATGAGTCTTCATAGAAAAATCCACCTTTTTCTTCATTAGAAGGATCTTCAATGAATTCCAATGCTTCCTTCACTTATTACCAGCATAGATATGAAATTATATCTCTTATTCTTCTATGAAAATATATGTTCAATGTTATTCACTTTGTTACACAACAACAATCTCCCTTCTCTTCTATCTAGAATTCATTTCTCACAAATATTTTCTAATTTTTGACTCTATTTTCATAGAAAACCCCCCAGTATTTATCAAGAAATATATCTCCATAATTCACACCTTCCAGGAATATTTTTCTCCATTCAAAGAGAAAATCTCCACATTTACCTCCATGAAGATCTCTGTAATCATGAGAATGATGGAAAAATCCATCTTGAATCCTTCCTTAAATCCGATTCAAACTCATTCATTGAACTCTTGAATCTTCCTCTTGAAAGATAGAAAATACAAAATAAGGAAACCCACTAACTCATCTTCACCATGGACTGATCACTTTCCTTTGGAGTGTGAAGCTTTGTTAAATACTAGCCCCACCATATCTACTTATATCTTGAATTTAAATAACTAACATATCATGAAATAATCCTCCTTTAATTTCTTCATGATTTTATCCATCATATCTTGACCAAAACATTAATAATATTTTATTATTAATAAAATATACTTTAATTCTACTACAGCTAGAAAAACCTTTAAAACAACTAAAGGAATACCCATATGAATTGCCCTGACGACTCTTACATTCTTCTAGGATTACTCTTATGGAATGCCTCACAAATTTACATGACAACTCTTAAATTTTTCCAGGATATACTCTTATTTAATACCTTGATTCATATAAATTACTGTTATAGAATACAAGGACAACCCTTTTGATTTTACCCTTTGCTGTGAAATCACTCTTACAAACTCTAGTGCATAGTCTGATGACTCTTACAAAGTATACCTTTTCCATTTTCTGTAATTATGAGACATTGAATATTATAAAAATGAGTGTGGATACTCTTATGAAATTTCATATAAAATGAATCTTATGATCATTGGGAAATTCTATACCACTGTTAAACCTGCCACCTTCTAGTAAATAGAAATCCTTATGAAATCAAGGATACCTCTAATAAATTTCTATTTTCTAATCTTCTAAGCCTTGAATTAATATTTTCTAGGACTTTTATGCATCTCTATCCATTTTATCAAACCATATTTCTCCATAATATCTCTATAATATATCTCTTTAGTTCAAATAAACTTTCATAATTCCAATGTACTTCCATAACTTCTTCAATTTAGTTTCAACACCTTCAACACAAAAAAACAAATTGTATTGACAAAAAACCCAACACAACTAAACTAACAACTATAGACAACAAAGGCTACTCCATTTAATCATTAATCTTAAATCAAATTCCAATAATATATCCCTTTTTATTTTTTTACAACACCCATAATGAATCTAACACTCATTCACATCATTATGATCCTTCCTTCTCTCCCAATTTCTAATCCCCTTTGAGGGCCAGAAATATTCATGGATTCATGATGATTCCTATGCCCCTTTAACATAAAATACAAATAATTCCTCTTTCTATGAGAAAACAACACTTTTAATGGCCCCTATCTTCATGATGTCAAAAAACAAAAATTTTTATTAAGTTTACACTTGTAATATTCTTTGAGGACTCTTCTTGCTAGGATGCAACACTGGACTATTAATAAAAAAATAACCCCATTTAAATTCAATAATTTTATTAGATTAAGAGATATTAGGATTAAACTATTTCAATAAAAAACAAGTCTCCTATAATTTCCATCTCCATTTTCAACCATTTGTTAACAATATATATGTTAAATACAACTTCATATTTTTATTTCAAGCTCCAGAAACTCCTCAACTGTGGTTGCATTCTAAAATAATTTCAGTAAGTGGTATTACCTCCTAGTGATAGGCCATTTACACAACCTTTAAGACCACTAGGTCAAAAATATTTTTAGAAAACATGAAATTAATTTAACAACATCATTACTTCCCATTGCACTCACTTCCATAAGATACATGTCCCATCACTTATCAGCTTCTATTAAGGATCTATTCCTTTGAACTCAACCACACTTTCAAAAAATAATTAGTTATTAAACATGAACTACATAGTGTGTGATTAATATTATATTAAATCTTTTCAAATCATCTTCAGACACCAAACCTAATACCAATTATCAAATCCAATACCAAATTGTTAAAATATATTTGTTATCTGACCCATAAGGTGTCTCTTTGGTTGACGGGGATACCACCTTTGGATCTATATCTCCAAACTACCCCAAAAATATTTGTTCCATCACTAAATATAGAGATGATATAAAAAATTAAATCCACCCACCTAGTAGCCTTTGATATCCTGAAAAGACTCAGATTATAGTGAACTAGCTCAGGTTGACCTGACCCATCACCTAAGCCAGTACGCCACAAGGCCTAAATCATGTTCCACAAGCACTGAGGCATAAAAGATAACCATTTCTGAATAGTTTCACTCATAAAAATTCTATGTGACCCATGCATTAATTGGATGACCAAACCAACTAATAAACAAGATCAACATATATAATAAATATAACAAATATAAATATATATTAGAGTAAACACAACAATGACCAAAAACATATATCATAACATTATCACATAAAAATTCATAAAACACATACACACACACACACACACACATATATGATATCTAAGTAAAAAAACTAAAAATTAAGAATAAGACCCATAATATCCAATACATCAAATCCCAATGATACAGAATATCAAAACTACTCTACATGAGCCAACTCTGTGAGACCATGTCTCCACTATCCCAACTAACCATGGAAGTCAATAATCAAGAAAGGCCATAAAACTACAAGGGGACCTTAACCATACCTGTGTCCTTCAAAACAAGGTATCCATACTTCCAAATACATGTATAAGGTGTGAGGCACAAAGACCAGTAGGGTACCACCATGAATCTATACAAGACATGTTCCCATGAAAACCAATAATTCTTGTTTGAAAATTAATTTTCAAAAACAAGTTCACTTTTTAAAATCCAGTTCACTTGAAAATAATACATTAGAAATCTATTTTTTTCCTAAAAAACAAACCATATTTTCAAAGATTAGTAAATCAGGATCAAATAATGAAACAAATCCACCCACCATAAATGTTCTCAACACACCCCAAACATGGCATAAACATGGGAATAAACTTAACATCAATATATATGATCAAATAATGGAAATAGAATAATCATAATATATCACAACCAAACAAAGCACTGGCATCATGCACAAAGTCTATAAAAACCAACTGGGAACAAGTTGTACCCACCATGGGATCTAACCAATAGTTTCTAGTGTGAATTAGTCTAATAAAAAGTTTTTATAACCTAATAAGTAATGAATAACAAGTTTTGAATCTCTCTTGGTCTTCCAAATACCCAACCATAATTACATGGGCACTCTTAGTCTTCATGGACACATTTTTGGAATCTCTCTCTACCTTCCTCCCAAATCCCCCCTCAGTCCCTTGGACAACACTTCCTATCTCATCCTAGACATAAGATAAGGTTACATTTTTCTAATTCATGCACACACACACACACCCAAGTTATCCCATGTGCTACACAATTCCAAATACATAAACATCAATAAGTTCCAATTTCATAAGCCATTTAAAATCCATTTTCATAGACCTTTCATGACCATAATGATTCATGAATTAAACACCATGAAATACCTATTTAAAAACCCTTTAAGAAACCCATTTGAAATCATAAAACCTCTTTGAGTCATTTTAACAAAAACATGGAGTGCATAAAACCAACTCCCTTTGAAAACAAACTTTAAACCATTATATTTCCAACCCATTTAAAAAATCACAATAAGAATGGATAAACCATCACTAATAACATAAATTAGGGGTAGTTTGATTATCAAAAACCAATGGAAATCAGTAATCAATGGAAATTCATGAAAATTAACCCTTAAATAGAGATACTTACCTTATAATAAAACCAAACATCGTTTCCTTCAATGAAAACCATAATATTTGAGTAAGATAGGACCACACACACCTTAGAAACAAAGAAAAAACACAAAACCCTCATAAACAACATTAGGTTTTTCTAAATCACAAGATAGGGTTTCCAACTTCCATGAAAATAGAATAATAAGGATAAATAAGGAGAAATAAAGGAGAAATCAGGAATAAATCAAGACTACCTTGAAAGAAATCACCAAAGGAAGAAATAAATCCACCAAAAAGGAGAGGGTAAAATATCCAAGGCATGGGGGAGAGGTTTTAATTGATTGACCAGATAAATCATGGTGACAACCCTTAAAAATCTAAAGGAAAAATGGTCAAAATCAATTTTCTAATTATCTAGAAGCACTGCATGGTTTGGACGCACAATCAGAAAAAACACATGCCAATCACGTGAGAGACACTATCTCCCCAAAACAAAGCCCACATAGTTTTTGGAGATCCTTTAATGGTTAGAAAAACCTTTCTAAAGTTTCACAAAACCCTAGTGTCCTCTAAACATCTCTCTCACACAATTAACAACACAATTTCACTAACCCTACACCAACCATGAGCTAGAGTATGTTTTCCCAAAAACCGAGGCTCTTGATCTACAAATATCAAAAACTCCCATAATAAATAAGTAAATAAATCTCAAAATAATATGTACCAATGACCTGATAAGTGTCATAATTCTCCCCACCATGCCACTTTCTACCCTAGAAAATCCTTAAGGCACTTCATAAGAAAATAGGTGAGGCCACTACTCCCTCACTGAAACTTCATGCTCCAAAGTCTCATGGATATCACAACCACACTACCAAAGAACATAGACCAATGATATGACTTACCATGAAGCACCTTGTTATGATAATCAAAGATATGAATAGACTGCTCCACAATGATGGTGTTAGGCTCTATCTCCAAATATTCCTGCTCTATCATATGAGATGGGTCTGGATGGTACTTCTTTAATAAGGATACATGGAAAAAATCATGGATAGAGGTTAGTCATGGTGATGCATCCATATAATAGGCTACCTTCCCAAGATAATTCAAAATATGAAATATATCAACATAACACAACACCAACTTCCCCTTATTTCCTAAGTGATAATATCCTAGTTGAACTGATACCTAAGGAAACACCTAATCACCAACTTCAAACTCTAGCAGGTGAAAAATACTATCAACATATGTTTTTTGGATACTTTGAGATATCTAAAACCTCTTTTAGATTAATTTCACTTTCTCTATCACCTCCTAGATGAGACTCAGTCTGAATAAGGAGTGTTCACCTAGCTCAACCTAACCTGATGGTGACCGACATGACCTCCCATAAAATGTATCAAAATGAGGATATCTTTATTGAGTACTAGTAATTGTGGTTGTATGAAAAATATACCAATGACATATACTTACCCATGAACTTTGAATTAAATCACACATGCATGAAGTATACCCTCAAGAATCTGGATGGCCTACTTAGTTTGACCATCCATCTCTGAGTGATAAGTTGTGATCAAATTAAACTAGGTTCCCATTGATTCCTAGAGACTCTTATAAAACTAAAAAGTAAAATAGGAATCCCAACAAAAAACAATCACTGAAGACACACCATGAAGCCTAACGACCTTTCAAACATACAGGTTCTCGAGCTTCTCAACCTTCATTGACCCCTAATGGGAAGAAAGTGGGATGAATTAGTCAATAGATATATAATAATACAAATAGAATCTTTACTACTAGGAGTATGAGGTAGAATGATAAAAAAGTCCATGTAGATATCATCAAACTTACACACTGGGATGGGAAGAGGCTAAATCAACCCGACTAGACTTTGATGCTCTGCTTTAATCTGCCAGTAGGTAAAAAACCAAGATACAAAATTCAAAATCGTCCATATCATTCAGGGCCACCAGTACTGAATCCTTAGAGTATAAAACATCTTGGTATCCCCTTGGTGAATGAACCAACTATAATAATTCCCCTAATGCATCACCTTTGACCTTAAGGTTAAGAGAACTACCATCTATTTCTTGAAGAAGAGGGTACCATCAGGAGATTGAGACCAATCACTCGAGGTATCCCCACCATTTAAAACTTTACTAATTCATTTAAAGTTGGGTTCATATATCTTATCTCCCTAAAATAGATTAATAAGAGAGGGCATAACCTAAACACTGTCCAAGGACACCCACTCTCCATCCTACAACATCTCCAGACATAAATTAGTAAATAAACCCATTATAATCCACCCATCCACTGATTCTATAACTACCTAGATCAATAGATTTTTTTCTAAAGGCATCAAAGACCACATTCCCTTTTCTAGGGGTACAAAAAATATTGAAATGAAAGGTTTGAAGATACTCCACCCACCATCTCTTCTTGAGGTTCAAGGCCCTCTAGGTGAATTTATACTTCAGGATATTATGATCTGAGTAGACCATAAATCATTCCCTAAAGAGGTAATGACACCATGTATTCAAAAAATACATCATATCTATCAACTATAAGTTATGGTAATTGCAATTTCTCTCATGTTTATGCATCTAACAATATCTATAAGCCACCATATGATCATCCCACATTAGAACACAAAACAACCCCACACCTAAGGAATCATAGTACATTACATATTCCTTCCTAGGACCAGGATGAATCAAAACTAAAGCCAATGTAAAATGAACCTGAAACTCCTCAAAATAAATCCGACAATTCTCACTCTACTCAAAGTTGACCCCTTTCCAAGATAACTCTATTAAGGGAGAAGATATCCAGTAGAATTCTCTAAAAAGTGACTATAATATCTGACCAATCCTAAAATGATATTGATCTCAAACATGTTATTGGGCTACTCAAAAGACATAACTGCTTGGATATTTTCAGGACCCAAAAAAATCAATTTCTCCAAAACCACATGGCTAAAAAACTTTACCTTTTAGATCCAGAACTGAAATTTAGATAGCTTTTCATATAGGAAATTATCTTTTAAGATTCATAAATCAACACTTAGATAGTCTCCATGGTCCTCATCTTTCTTGGAGTACACAAAGATTTCATTAACAAAAACAACTATGAACGAGTCCAAAAAGTGATGAAAGATTCAATTCATCAATTAAATAAAGACCACATGAGACTTGGTAATTATAAATGTAATAAATAGATACTCAAAATTCCCATACCGACTCTTGAAGGTGATCTTAGGAATATACTCTTCTTGGAACCCCAACTGATGGTACCCCGACCTTAAGTCAGATTTTGAAAACCACTGGGATCCCCTTAGAAAATTAAAAAGTTCATCAATTTAAGGAAATGATTATTTTTTTCATAAGTAAACTAATATATATTACAATAATCTATTTAAATTTGTATACTACTATCCACCCTCTTTGAAAATAGAACTGGTGATTCCCATAGTGACACACTATGATGATAAACCCCTTGCTTTCAAGGTCCTCCAACTGAAAATTTAACTCATTAAACTTGACAGGAGCTATATGGTATGATTCCAAAGAGATGGGGCTCATCTAAGGGAGTATATTGGTAGTAAACTCAACCTATCACTGGGGAAACAACCCATAAAATTCATCCATAAAAACCTTAAGGTATCGATCCAAAACCACCATAAGACAACCATCCAAACCCTACTCCACAACATAAAAGAAAAACACAGATAACTAACATGAAATCAATCCCACATCCAAAGCAACGAGTCCTGTCCTCCCTAACCTCATATCTCACTCACCCTGGAAGATACGAGTGATCCCATTAGAAGATAAAAACTTGAACCTTTGATGATAACAATGAATATGATCTTTGAAAATGATCATTAAATTCATACTGATGATGAGATCAAAAACATCTAGGTACACCATGAGGAATTCCCATGCTACCTCTATGCCAGTGATCAAAACATGACACTCCAAGCACTTAAAATATTGCTCTTTATTCATTCCCAATGAGGTAAGTAGATCCATCATGAATGGAATGAACCCCACTCACATACCCAAAGCATCAAGAAAATTTAATAAAATAAATGAATGAGAAGAACCTATAAAAAAGGATAAATCCATAGAATAAGTGATAAACATCGTACCTATCATAGTGGTCAGCCCACATTTGGAGTCTTCAGGTGCCGTATCTACTTCATAAAGGAGTCCTAACTATGGAATTCACTTAGCATTCTTAACTATATAATAATACCCTCTAGACTGAGGGTGAGATACTAAACCCTTAGAAGCATCTGATTGCACATGAAAACCATTAAAAAAAGAATAACTAAATCCACTCCCCTAAAGGGAGGCCTTGCAGAAGCACTAAAGATGACCCGAATTCCCAAATTGGTGGAACATCCTTATAAACTATAGAAAATTAGGCCTGATATAGACAGACTTCCCACATTTATAGTTTGTCACTGGCATAAACCTTGAATAATCCAATGACACCAAACCTGATGACTGATAATCACCCTTTCCACTACTCTGATGAGGTTCATCCTGCTTCCTATTCTAGGCAGAGGAAGAACTCTAGATATGAACCACTATTGAAGAAACTCCACTGAGACCTATATTCCCTACTAAGTCTACCTATTCCATAAATTCCTTATCCACCACCTAGGCATAATTTGGTAGGAAAAGTAGAATAAACATCGATTTGATATCATCCTTCAAGTCCATTTAAAAATGTCTCACATTGAGATAGTCGTTTGTGAGGAGTTTAGGAGAAAATGGAATAAATCAGAAAACTACGTAGCATAATCCATCACCATAAGGTTTCATTTATCAAACATCAAGAACTCACAGGCCTTCACCACCTTCAGTGTCTCAGGATAAAAATACTGATGAAAATCATTTTTAAAGGTAGTACATGTGAGATCCTCATGCCTCTCAGGGGTATTCACAAATTAGAAGATGCACTTGATACATTCCTTAGGCTCATGGATACCTCTGTTACCATAAAATACCATTGTATTATACTTTGTGAACTTTTAATCATGGTCTACTGTCCATTCCTAACCTCACCCAACCTCCTGACCTAAGGACTGAATCATACAGATCACCAATTCCACTAAAATGAGATCAACTAGAGGGGTTTCCTGTGGGACATGCTTCACAACACCCTCTCTACACCTATAAGAGGTCCTTCTATGATGAATTATCTATAAAACACAAGGTATACCTTATTCAATACATAATTAAATCTCAAAAAACACTAGATAATCTACAATAATCCCTTATAATAGACTTAAAAAACAACATTACCATTAACAACACTTTCAAATAAATAAGGGTTGAAAACATAAAAGTTTTATACATTTTATACTATGCATGGTCAGAAAAACCATGTTCCAACCATATGAAAAAAAAACTAGAAGATCACAGACCTAGTCACACGGGCTTTGTATGGTTAACACTAATCATGTTCCTATTATCTTCTTCCCCGTTCCACCCTGAAACTCAAGATTTTTCAAATTCATTTATGGGTTCTTCCTAAAACCCATAACCAATGATGAAAAACATAAAATATCATAAAAAAACACAAAACCTGGTTTGTTCTTCCTGAAACCTATAACTAATGATGCAAAATATAAGATCTCATAAAAACAACCCAAAAGAGGGTTTAAATCATAAACAAAACTCCCAACCACACATGGATTCTCAATGTTTGACATGAGGAAGAACTAGCAAAAAAAATTTCCACACCCAACTATCAATCACTGAAGATCTAATCTCTTGTCTACCACTGACTCCCAAATAAAAAGAGGGATCTGATACCATTTTGTAGTGAACCAGCCTGGTTCAAACCAACTTGTCACCCGAGATAACACACTATAAGAGCTGAAGCATGTTCTTGATCACTACTGCATGGAGACATGCAGCAAGACATCATAAATAAAAATTTGGGAATGGTTTTACCCATGAAAATCCAGCATGAACCATCCATTAATTGGGTGACCACACCAAAAAATAAACAAGACCAAGTTATATAACATATATAAATGTACAGTAGAGAAAACACAATAATGAACAAACATAGATATCAAAACATCATTACATAACAAGTCATAAATAGACACATATATATATAATATCCATAATCAAAACTCAAAATAGGTAATAAGACCCAAAGAGGACAATAAATCAAATTCCATTGATAAAGAGTCTCCAAACCGCTTCACATGATCTAACTTTGTGAGACCACATCTACACCATCCCAACCAACCAAGGATGTCGGTAATCAAGAAGGGCCACTAAAATATAAGGTTACCTTTCACTTACCTATGTCCCGAAAAAAAGGTTTTCATATTCCAAAATTTATATGCAAGGCGTGAATTAAAAAGACTAGTAGGATGCCACCATGAATCAATGTAAGGCCTTCACCCATGAAAAACATTAATTATAGTTTGAAAACTCATTTTAAAAACCAAGTTCACTTTTAAAATCAAGTTCACTTGCAAAAAATAATTCAAAAATCCTATTTGGTTTTCTAAAAAACAATCCATATTTTAAAAGATAATACACCCAACATAAACGAGCTTAATACACCCCAAACATGGAATAAACATGTGCATAATCTTAACATCATTATATACAACCAAATAAAGGAAGTGGAATAAGAAAACCCTATCATAAGCAAACAAAGCACTAACATAATGCAAAAATCATATGAAAACCAACCGGAACAAGTAGTACACACCATGGGCTCTAACCAATAGGGTAAATCACGACTTAGCATAAGAAAATATTTTTATAGCCGACTAAGAAAGATATAAAAAGTTTGGAAGCTCTCTCAGTCGTCCCCTAGCCCAACCATAATTCCATGGGAACTCTCAGTCTACATGGAAACGTTTTGGAAGCTCCCTCAGTCATCTTACCAAAGTCTCCCTAGGTCCCTTGTAAAAAACTCCCTAGCTAGTCCAAGACATAGGCTAAGGTTCCATTTGTATAAGTTATGCACACACACACCCACCCAATGTTGCCCATGTGCTACACAATTCCAAACACATAAACATCAACTAGTGACAATTTCATAAGCTATTTAAAATCCACTTTCATAAAACTTTCTTACCCATAACAATTCATGAATTCAACACCATGCAATACATATTTGAAAATACTTTTATAAACCCATTTGAAATCATAAAACCTATGATCCATTTTAACAAACACATTGAGTGCATCAAAGCCAACTGCCTTTGAAAATCCACTTTAAAACATTCAACTATCAGCCCATTTCCAAGATAAAAATTATGGATAAACCATCACTAATAACTCAAATTAGGGGAAATTTAATTAGAAAAATCCAAGGGAAATAAATAATTAATAATGAAAATCCATGGAAAAGTTCCCTTAAATAAAGACACATACCTCATAATCAAACCAAATATTGTCACCTTTGATGAAAACCACAATATTAGAGTAATATAGGGCCTCACACACCCAAGCCACAAATAAATAACACAAAACCCCTATTGAAAACCCTAGGTTTTACTAAATTGAAATCGATGATTTTCACCTTACATGAAAATGGAAGAACAAGTATAAAAAAGTGTAAAGGAAGGATACATCATAAATAAATGAATATTACCTTGAAATAAATTTCCAAAGTAAGAAATAAATTCACCAAAATGAAGGGGGAATAATTTCAAAGGCATGGGAGAGAGGATATGAACAAGTGGGGAGATAAGCGAGGGTGATAATCCTTAAAAATCAAAAGGTAAAAATGGATAAAAACCATTTTAAATGACTTAGACTCACCATAAGGTTTGGTTTCATGGTTATAAAAACTCTATGCCAACCATGTAGGTGCCACTATCTCCCTAAAACACAACTAGCATGGTTTTTGGATATCCTCACATGGTTATAAAATCTGTGATCAAGTTGTGTGAAACCCCCCTGACCCCCAAACATACATATCACATGATTATCCACATAGTTTCACTAACCATGCACCACCCATGTTCCAGGGCCTATTTTACCCAAAATAACGTCTCTTGACCTCAAACTCCCAGAAACTCCCATAATAAATAAATAAATAAATAAATCTCAAAATAAAATATACCAATGACCCGAAAAGTGTCACATAGATGATATCACATGTTATCATAAATCAACTAAATCATAAAAACCATTTTTATACTTTTACATCAAGGTATCTTTTCCCATCTTCAAGGTCTGATATGAATTGATAATATAAGCTCTTGAAACCATTACTTCAATTGGACCTTGATACCGATTAAGATACCTACGACCATTTCTCCGATGATTCTAGTAGTATCGTTATTCTTGTAATTCCATATTAATAAAAATGTAACTTTCACTACTCTAATAATAAATTTGGAACTTAAATAAATATAAAAATATCACTTAAATACTCTGATTCAATATCCCCATGGATCATATCTCCCCTAAAACTAGAAACACTTTAATAAGAATTAATAGCATCTAAATACATTGGGATAAGGGGAATTCTAATTTCATAAAGTCAAGGATCATGGTGAGTCATTATAGAACTCCATTTTTTTCCTTTATCCTTTATTTTGGAATATATATTTAGATAAAAATTAGTTTTTATGGAATCTAACTTCACTTTATCTTCCTTGGGATTGATCTTCTCTTTATTCCCCCACACAAAAGTTCCCCATCCTTGGGTACTGTTACCAATAAGGATCTCTTGGAACTTCACTATTTGGAATTTTCTTTTCCAAACCTTACAGTTTCCTTGATTTTCCCTACAAGAATAATTAGGTTTCTTAATATATAAATTTCATTGGGATGATTCTTTCATATGATCTTTATCATATTTACAAGCAGGTGAACTTCTCTCTCTTTTCCAAATCCTCTTGTATTTCTAAGACATTTTTTGTTCAACAACAGATTTGGAACTCCTTTTCAAGCTAATTTCAACATGGAAATATTCAACCAACCCCTGAAATATTTTTTTATTGTCGGTAACTTATTTTTGAAAAACATCCATAAAAATTCATCTCTTTACTTGTATTAGTTTATGTGATACCATTTCTACATGCTTCATATTTCTCATCTATGATGGCCATGAGTGCCACCTCAATTTTTTTCTTTGATGGATCATTCTTTACATGCTCATCCATATTACTCATATATAGAGTAGATTATTTCTTTTTACTATATATTTTATTATGTTTTATCTATGTGGGATTCTATGATTAAATTAGTTTTGGTTCCTGGTGCACCATTAGTTGAGCTCTAACATTTCTTTCCTCCAATACAATAAATCTATTTTCTAGATATCTTTTTATTTATGTGTATGTTTTATTACTTTTCCTCCTAAGAATATAAGATTTCCTAATGAAACTTTTAGCACTCCACTTTATACAATTTATATCCTTGTGGCTATGGTTAGCGCAAATAAAGAATATCTCATTAAAACCTTACCATCTATAATTATGATTTGATTGATATTTTTTAAGTAGATTTATTTCCACCATTTAACCCTTGGTCTTATAAACACACAATCATAGAGTGTCCCAATCTTCCATAAAAGTATATTTTTTAAATACCCTTTTCTGAGAGTTATCTCTTCTAAATTTGGTGATAATATTATATTTATTCACTAATTTTAGATATGCAAATTTTCATACTCCAATTATTAAGGTTTTCATGGTAAGGATCTTGTTATTTTCATTATAGATCTTCAACCACTCTTTATGTTCCTTGATCTTCTCAATTTTCAATACTAATTGGGTATTCATATCCTTCAGCCTTAATCTAGATTCCATCCTAGATTTTATCCACTCCTAAAGTCTTGTTTTGAGAGGGATAATTCTTACTTTTAACTCTTTATCTATGAAAATTTGTTTTCCTACTTTATGTATAATTTATTAAGGAGATGACATTGGCCCTTAATTTTTGCACCCAATTTAATAATTTCATAATTCAAGGCCATATCCACTTGTTTTAGTATTTTTTTCCTCATAGATAGATATTCTATGAATTCATATCCCACTTTGTTCATAATCTCCCATTGAACCTCCTTCTCATGTAAGGATTGGATCTTTTATTGGTTGTTTTACGATGACTCTCCAAATGTATGAATTGATGTTGTTACCACTCCTTCCTTGGAATAACCATCCTTGACCACTTCCATGGGGTTATCCAGAGTTAAAGATTTATAGAGGTATTCCAAAACACTTTTAGAATCATATTTAAAAACAAATTCAGAATTGATTGACCTGATTGGAGAGTACACCGCCCTAGGATTCTTTATATGATTCTTCTTCTTATTTCCTTATCCTATAAGGAAATATTCTCTTAAAGTAGACATCATAACCTATTTTTTTCCCAATGATTTTCCACAAATCCTTTAAAAGCATACCCAAATATCAAAATAACTAGTACATAGAACAGTTTTCATGAATACCTCATTAGATATAACTATGTTTAGAATTTCATGTGTTTCTATGTGATGAACTTGTTCACTGATCTTTCTAAGATAAACATATAATTGTACATATTCTAAAATATCTTCACTATAAGTATGAAAAAATACATATCCTTTTTATATCCATAAAACTTAGTACCATTACATTCATTAGGATTCATCATTGAATTAATGTTACCAAAATATTGTATAGGAAGAAAAGAAATTAACTTCAAACATTAATTAGATCATTAAAAAAAATACAACAAAAGAACCTATTATCATATTCTAATTATTAGTCCCATAAGGTAATTTAGTGATAAATACCATGGGGGTGTGGGGGTGTGTGGGGGGGGGTGAATTAGGGTATGAAACTTTTACAATTAAAACACTTTTTCCTTAAAGTCTCACTTCCCTAAAATATCTTGACACCATTATTGTAGGGACACACATAGGTTCTCCTCTCAATGATGATGATATGATTGTAACTTCACATGGCCTAAACTTTACCATATTTGATTATTATTTTCTTTTACCACCTTCACTAAGTTATGAATTGAAGAATATAAACAAACCATGCACACACAACACAAGCATTTTTACTTGGTTTATCCAAATTGTTATGACCCAACCCACCAGGGCCCACCTAGTTGGTGGTAATATTAGTGTGACAACACCAAGACCACCTCCAATAGGCTAGGGGCTAGTGAAAAGTGACAAGCAGGCATAACATATATATGATAGGCCTTATATTAATGTATTTTCACACACACACACACATCCAATACCCATACAATGTTGAAATGTAAATAGAATTGAAACCAATGAATTCATACATATAAATACCACAATCAGAGTATATGAATTATATTGGAAAGTACAAATGGATGAATAAAATCCTTCCAAAATCTTAAAAGAAGTTCAACCTTCTAGAGGTATGGGACTACAATCAAATGAAACTCCTAGTACAAAACACAGTATTTCTAGCCTAATATAATCTCTATTTTCTCATAGTCCACCAAGGACCCCATCAAATGATCTGTCATCTATATAAGACATGACATGTATGGGTAGATCCCATGAAGATTTGAGTATAACAATACCCATTAGGACACTTTTAAATCACTAAAAGTAAAACATCAAAGAGTAGTTAGTACATCACAAGGGAATGTTAATCGGAATATGAATCATATAATAATAACACTTGTATATGCTCATGGTAGACACTAAATCTCAAGTTAAGGTCACAACTACACTTTCAGCCTATGATTCTTGCTCGAGAGTTCATAGTAACACTCATATGAGATAACTTACTCCATGAGTCTGATAGCACTAATGGTGAGCTTATGATATTTCATGATCGTTAGGTCTCTCCATGGGGAATTACATCCTAGAACATAAAAGAGATCAACACATAGATAGGGGATCATACCCAGTGTAAAGACCCATAATTTTCCATGTAATATTTTTTAATTATATAGAAATATTAAGAGTCCGTGAAAATTGATGGCGCATGATTCTGAGGCCCGGTGTGCCCAGAATGAATTTCTGAACATTTTTAGGTACATTCAGTAAATGCATGAGTGAAATTTTGTAAATTTTGAACCGGTGCTTGGAATTGAAATATGAGGACACCGTTGAACTCACAACGCCGATATTCGCTTAAGGAGACCTTCACCTCGACCACAGTAGGTCGAGGGTGGAAGTTAGTTTTCTGGATTTTTGTGAGAGAGTTAAAAAAAATAATAAAATAAAACAATCAACTTTTATTTTATTTATTTATTTGAAACCTCCCAATTGAACTATTATTGGTGGGGACCACCTAAACTCTTCCTTTAATGGGGGGAGGGGGGTAACTCTTGGGTTTCCCCCAATTGATGTGCCAACTTTTAATTAATCATGTAATTAATTATTGAAATTAATTAAGTGGATACTCACCTATTGGTTGGAGATTGTTGGCAAGGAGAGAACTTGGGGTAGAGCCTCTGGAGAAAGATACTACAATGAAGAACGAACCACCAACAAGGACGATGCTAGAGCTCAGATCGAGATCATGTTGCGGGAACAACATACATCGACATCTTCAACGTTTACATCTCATTCCTCACGCCGTCTCCAATGAACAATCAAGGTAGGGAATTGTTAATAAATTTTCTTCTTGGATTTCACATTTTTTCCATCCTCATGAACCGCCTGCTATCGGTCTAACATGGAGGGTGTGGCCCAAACGAACACGACCCGATCCCTCTACAATTCTTTGTGATTTGACGTGTTCCTCACGGGCGAAGTGATGGGTTGAGCGGAACCCAAGCATGACATCGGCGACCGATGCCGGCAGGGCACAAGGCGGAGGCCGAAACACTGGCCGACTGTGATGGCGGTGGTAGCACAACCACACCGCTGAAGAAGGCTGCGGATGGTGGCCACGACGGTGGGAGGACGGTGGCCGACACATCGGTCGATCGCGTGAAGGCGGGCGGCATGCATCCACACCGCTAGTAGAGGAGAAGGCCACGACTCTTCGGCCGTGACGGCACACCGAGGCAGCTAGAGGGAGGGCCGACCATTTCGTTCGGCCGCGTCGCACCAAGCGGGACCGTTCTAGAGGGTCCTGCGCGCCAACCGAATGGTCTGTTGGACAATTCGGGAAAACTGGGAGGGGGGGGGGGCTCCCCCTCAGGTGTCAACTAGTGCAGATCCCACCACACCCGACCGTGGGCCGCACCATAATGGGACGCTCCTCGCCCAGTGCAGGCTAGGTCGTGCCCAGCAGGCCGAGCCGAACCCGGACCAGGTCAGGTCAACCCGAACCAGGACGGGTTGTCCCAGGCCGGGTTGGGCTGGGTCGGTCTGACCGGGTCGGACTGGACCCAGACCCATCTGGACCTAGATACGCCTTTGTGGCTATATCTTGAGAACCGAGCATCTATTTGATGAACTGTTTGCGGCACCCGAATCCTTGGATCGAGACAGTCCTTTTGGTATAATCCACTTGAGTTTTGGATAATGTTGGAGTACAACCAGGTTGGATCGAACCCGAATCCAACCGGGCCCTTGGAACAGAAACACTAATAACTTACATACCGGGCATCCGATTGACGCACCGTCAGTCGTGTTGGGTCCCTTTTGACGTGACATATCTTTGGGATGCTTCTTAGTGGGAATTTGTGGTATTTGAAGTAACGACCGATGGCTTGAGGATCAGAACCTCCTAGAATCAAGCATACTGATCCTATGTGCGTCATCTCCAGATCCTGTGTGGGTCATCTTCAGATCTTGTGTGGGTCATTTTCAATCCTATGTGGGTTAGCAGCAGATATTCTCGACGAAGTAATATGATCTATCAATACATCTAATCATCTATACTTCCATTCTTAATTTATACCTGGTGTGAGCTGAGTCTTTACCTTTGTGGTACACTTCCGTGTGGTGATACCTTTGTGGTATTCTTCTGTGTGGCGTTACCTTTTTGGTACTTACCTTTGGGGTGACACCTGTGTGGTATTATTCTATGAGGAATTACCTTTTTGATACCTACCTTTGTGGTATTCTTTCCTTCATGGAACAGTTGAGCTTTTGGCTAAGGATTTGGGCCTTGTGTTTCCTCATGAATGAGATGGGTGCACTTGATAACTTAGGTATATGTATGGGCATATACCGAAGTAGGGTTGAATGTTTTATTCATGATTTGTGGTTTATCCTTTGTGGATTTTGAGAGATCTTCAGGGGTCTCGGGGTCCCTACTGAGTATTGTTATACGCACCCCTGCATGGGCTACGCCCTCACCTTGTTGTGTCTTGTGCAGATGACGGACAACGCTGACTGAGGATGAGGGTACCAAGACTGGAGGCTGCTCAGAGGTGGACCTTAGATGAGACGTACTACAGAGATGACCATTCGAGAGCTGTACCTACCCTTAAGGTAGGATCCTTGGTGGGTGTTCGCAGGAGTTGTTTTCACTTTTACTTGTACTTTCCTGTTGGGCTTGTATTTCGGACCCTTTACTTACTGTATACACTCTTTTTACTATACAGTTTACTTTGTGCTCGTATCTTGTTGTGTGATTGGTTGTGTGAGTTTACAGGTTATAAAGGAAATTCCTTCATGGTTTTAGGGATATTACTTTCCGGTACTAGTCGCTATCCCCTGACCTATGAAAGGTGGGCTTGGGGTAGTCACGACATGGGCCCTGGGGGACGATTTGTGACAAATTGGTATCAGATGAGTCAATTATACCAGAGAACTTGGACTCTAATATTTTAATCAGAAATAATGTTAAGTTTTATGAGTGTGGTTATCAGTTTGGGGAATCCTGTGTTGGTGCGGTGACCGATGTATGCATACACTAGGACCATGACTTCTGATTTCCGACATAGTACACGAAAACACTGATTGCGTGTGTGTTTTTGGAAATGTTTTCTTTGTGATCTCTTGAGTCAGCTCACCAGGTATAACATAATGAATGTGGAACACCTGTTTCTTTTCAGGATGCCTCCACATATCCAGCTAGCTAGGGTTCCAGGTAGAGTACACGATGACAACCCACTGAGTTACGAGGCTTCGGTGCAGGGCCCCCTTTCGGTAGTTGTACCATTGGGTGGTGTACCGGCAGCACCACTACCCAGCCGGTGCCACCATCCCCAGAAGAAGAGGGTGCACGCCACTTGAGCTTGCTTCAAGAGTTTCATTGGTAGAGGCTACTGAGGTTTTGGGGAGATATTGATCCACAGGTGGCTAAGGACTGGCTGGAGGCTGTGGTTAGCATTTTTCGACTGGTAGGGACACCAGCTGATCTCATGGTGATCCTTGCTGCCAGTATTCTTCAGGAAGCAACATGCAGATGGTGTAACTTGATACTCTAGGTTCACGATGAGGTGACTCTCATATGGACGGACTTTGAGATCCTTTTTAGGGTAGAGTTCGTCCCAACGACTTTGCACTCAGTGCGTATACAAGAGCTTCTCCACTTATAGTAGGGTAGCATGACTGTGGATCAGTATTCAGCGAGGTTCACCAAAATCTCATGCTACTCAATAAACATGGTGTAGGACCCTTTCTTTAGGGCCCAGACCTTCGTGCATGGGATCAGACAGGAGATTAGAGCTTTGATGATTTCTCTCAGCATCCCGATGCAGGCTAGGGTGTTAGAGCGAGCACTCTTAGTGGAGATCTTCCTTGCTGAGCAGTCACCGGTAGTGAGACCCACCACTAGACGTTACGTATCAGAGTCATATGTAGTTGTAAGTAGACAGATGATTCAGAGGTCCAAGAGGACTAGACCTATAGGTGGATGACCGTAGGATACATGGTTGGTTGTGGGAGGCTCTCAAGATAGAGTAGGACAGGCGAGGAGTAGGCAATGTTACTCGTGTGGCGGGCAGGGTCACATGGCTCATGACCGCCTGACCTATCATATGGATGACCAGAATATAGTCGAAGGACCACCTAGGCAGAGGTGAAGATTCGATCAAGGAGGTCTACAGGTAGGAGGCAGATGTGGTAGCGGAGCTGGTCGTGCAACAAGCGGTGGGCGGCGATTCGAGGTTCTACCGCCACCACCTCCATGTGGTCCACCCTGACCACAAGGAGTAGGTGGACAGGGATGAGTTCAACTCCAGAAATCTGATTTCTACAACCACGGTGCACTAGAGATGATTATAGGTACAATCTGTGTCTACTCCACCTTAGCTGCTGTACTTATAAACATGGGTTCCAGTCACTATTTTATTGCCACGACCCCCGTTCAGAGCTCAGAGATTCTGGTGGAGCTTTTGGCTTGATCCTTACGGCTAGAGACTCCTATGAGAGAAGATTTTATGATTACACACTGATTTCAATAGTGTGAACTTACTCTAGGAGGTGAGAGATTTGGCTGGGATCTTCTAGTAGTGGCATCGAGACCTTACAACGTCATCTTGGGTATGGATTGGTTATCTACAGTCCATGATCGGATCAACTGTATTAGGTGCAAAGTGTGGTGTGTCCGCGAGTATGGGACCAAGTTTTCCTTCACCAGTGAGAAGGGAACCTTTACATCACATGATGGACTTACTCAGAGGAGGGTGCAGCCGATCACACATCAGTTAAATAGCCTAACCCTTGTAGTAGTTGATGATGAGAGTCTGAACTATCCTATAGTGGTGGACCAGTACACTGATGTTTTCCCTGATGATGTCCTGGGTCTTCCTCCTCATAGAGGTGTAATTTTACATCGACTTGTACCCTGGGACGACACCGATATCTACACCAGAATATTGGATGGATCCCACAGAGCTATGAGAGCTGCAAGTACAACTAGAGGACTTGCAGAGAAAGGGGTTCATTCGGCCTAGTGTTTCTCCTTAGGCAGCCCCAATTTTGTTCTCCAAGAAGGAGTATGGGAGTTTAAGAATCTGTTTGGACTATCGGTGCCTGAACCAGCTGACCATGAAGAACAAGTACCCACTCCCAAGGATTGACAATATTTTTGATCAGTTGAAGGGAGCACAATGGTTTTCGAAGATAGACCTCAGATCAGGCTATCACCAGCTCAGGGTACGAGACAAGGATGTGCAGAAGACGACCTTCAGATGTCGGTATGGCCATTATGAGTTCTTGGTTATTCCATTCAGTGTGACCAATTCCCTAGCAGTGTTCATGTGACTCATGAACAAGATCTTCCATCCATACCTCAATCGCTTTGTAGTAGTCTTTATTGATGAAATCCTGATATTCTCAATGATGGAGGAGGAGCATTCCTATCATCTGTAGATAGTTCTGGACACACTTCGAGACCACCATATTTATGGTAAGCTCTCAAAGTTCCAGTTTTAGATATGAGAGGTTCACTTTCTAGGACACATGATCTGAGAGGCTGGATTTGTGGTGGATCTAGTGAATATTGAGGCTGTGCTTTCTTGGGATCCACCTAGGAGTGTGACGGAGGTGTGGAGTTTCCTGGGTTTGGCCGGTTACTACCGGAGGTTTGTGCCTAAATTTTCTAGAGTTGCGGCACCCTTATTAGTGTTGATGAAGAAGGGGAAAGCCTTCAAAGGGTCGGAGAGATGCCAATAGAGTTTCCAGAAGATGAGGAAGAGACTGACGAGTGCCCCCATCTTGAGGTTACCGGAGGAGGGTGTTGGGTAAGTAGTCCACTACGATGCATCAGGGACCAGGATTGGATGTGTCATGATGTAGGAGTGAGAAGTGATCACGTATGGTTCTCGACAGATGAGACAATATAAGAAGAACTATGCTACCCATGACCTGGAGTTAGAAGCAGTGGTCTTCGCCTTGAATATGTGGCGACATTACTTAATGGGCGAACATTTTACAGTCTACTCTAATCACAAAAGTCTTAGGTATATCTTCTCTCAGAAGGACTTGAACCTGAGATAGCGACGTGGGACTGAGTTCCTCCAGGACTATGACTTCAAGATATTCTATACTCCTGGGAAGGGGAAAGTATTCACAGATTCACTCAGCAGGAGATCTGGTATATAGTTTCTGAGTGAGGCAATAGAGTAGCTAGCCGCTTTGCGGATATCCTACATGGATCGAGATGGAGCAACTTATCTTCTGTCTCTGATAGTCACTCCCCCAATCCTTCAGTGAGTCAGGGAGGCATATCTTGGGTACACTGACTATGAGGATTGAGGTGCTCAGATATCCACAGGACAAGCACCTAATGGATTTTCTGAAGACGGGGAGTGCGTTATCCTCTTTCGAGGGCGTACTATGGTACCATTGGAACTATGAGAGGAAGTGTTGAGGGAGTTACATATGTCCCCTCTAGTGGTAAATCCGGAAGTGGAGAAGATGTAACAGGACCTTCGGTGTCATCACTGGTGGCCAGGAATGAAGAAAGCAGTGGCAGAGTTTGTCTCACGGTGCCTCACTTGTCAGCAAGTGAAGGTAGAGCATCAGGTTCTAGTAGGCTTAGTTCAGCCACTAGAGGTGCAAGAGTGGAAGTGGGATGAAATTTCCATGGACTTAATGACAGGACTTCCACGCACGTCCAGGATTCATGATTCTATCTGGGTGATCATTGACCGACTCTCCAAATCGGCCCACTTACTACCTATTAGAGAGCAGGGATCAGTAGAGAGCTTGGGAAACCTCTACGTGCATGAAATTGTATGACTTCAGGGAGTTACATATACTATTGTCTCTGATCGTGATGCACGTTTCACTTCCTATCTATGGAAGGGGTTACATGAGGCATTCAGAATGCAGCTTTAGTTGAGCACCACCTTCCATCCTCATATGGATGGTCAGACATAACAGACCATTTAGACCCTCAAGGAATGCTACGTGCTTGCTTCCTTGATTTTGGCCGCACCTGGGAGGATCACTTGACCTTAGTGGAGTTCGTATAAAACATCAGTCATCACTCCACCATCAGTATGGAACCATTTGAGGCATTGTACGGTCGAACTTGTAGATCACCTCTGTGCTGGACTGACTTAGGGGAGTCAGCACTCATGGGACCAGAGATGGTATGGGATACCATAGAGAAGGTGAAGATCATCCAGGAGCGGATGAAGACTGAACAAAGTAGGAAGAAGTCATATGCTGACAGGAGATGAAGACCTCTCGAGTTCAAGGATTGTGACCATGTCTTTCTACGAGTCTCACCCTGATGAGGTTTGTGGAGATTTGGCCAGAGAGACAAGTTATCTCCAAGGTTCATCAGACCCTTTTAGGTACTCAACAGAGTTGGTGAGGTGGCATACCACCTAGCTATCCCCCCTCAGTTTCATCAGGTTCACAATGTTTTCCATGTATCCCAGCTGAGGAGATACGTACATGATTCTTCGCAAATCATTGACTGGGGCGAGCTGGACATCGACGATGGGGAGACGTTTTCGGAGGTTCTATTGGAGATTGAGGATTGACATGATCAGGTCCTTAGTGGGAGGTCGATACCTCTAGTTCATGTTCATTGGAATCACAAGAACCTCCAGGAGAGCACATGGGAGCGGGAGACTCAGATTCATGCTCAGTACCCCCACTTGTTTCCCTAGTTTGTATTGTGGCTTTTAGGTACACAAAGCCCTGAGGTGGGGAGAATGTAAAGACCCAGAATTTTCCATGTATTTTTTTAATTATATGAAAATATTATTAATTCAAAAAAATTGACAGCATGTGATTCCGAGGCCCGGTGTTCCCGGAATGAATTTATGAACTTTTTTTAGGTATGTTTAGTAAACGCGCGAGCAGAGTTTTGTAACTTTTGAACCGGTGCTCGGAATTGAAATCTGAGGACACCGTTGAACTCACAACGCCGATATTCGCTTAAGGTGGCCTTCACCTTAACCGCAGTAGGTTGAGGGTGGAAGTTAGTTTTCCTGATTTTCGTGGGAGAGTTAAAAAAAATAAAATAAAATAATGAACTTTTATTTTATTTATTTATTTGAAACCTCCCAATTGAATTCTTGGTGGTGGGGACCACCCAAACTCCTCCTTTAATGGGGGGGGGGGGGGGTTAACTCTTGGGTTTCCCCCAATTGATGTGCCAACTTTTAATTAATCATGTAATTGATTCTTGAACTTAATTAAGTGGCTCCTCACCTCTTGGTTGGGGATTGTTGGCAAGGAGAGAACTTGGGGGAGAGCCTTTGGAGAAAGATCTTCCAATGAAGAATGAACCTCCGATAAGGACGACGCTCAAGCTTGGATCAGGAGCATGTTGTGGGAACAACCAACATAAACATCTTCAATGTTTACATCTCCTTCCTCACGCTGTCTCCAACAAATAATCAAGGTAGAGAATTGTTTATAAACTTTCTTCATGGATTTCACGTTGTTTCCATCCTCATGAATTTACTACTATCGGTCTAATGTGGAGGGTGTAGGCCAAATGAAAATAGACCGATCCCTCCATAATTCTTCATGATTTGACATGTTCTTCATGGGTGGAGTGACGGGTTGAGTGGAACCCGAACACGTCACCGACAACCGACGCTGGTAGGGAACAAGGCGGTGACTGACACACCGGCCAGCCGTGATGGCGGCGGCAGCAGCGGTGGGAGGACGGCGGCCGACACGCTGGCCGACAACATGAAGGTGGGGCTACACACGTCCACAATGCTGGTAGAGGAGAAGTTCGCGGCCTGTTGACCGTGGTGGCGCACTAAGGCGGTTGGAAACCGGTCGGCCATGGGAGGAGCAGCGCGCGTCCGCGACGTTGGAGGGAGGGCCAACCATTCTGGATGGCCACGTCACGCCGAGCGGGACCGATCCGAAGGGTCCCGTGCGCTAGAAGAATGGTCCGCTGGACCGTTCAGGAAAACCAGGGGGGCTCCCCCTCGGGTGTCAGCTAGGGAGGATCCCACCATGGCGGGCCACCTGACTGCGGGCTGCACCCAGCGCAGGACGGGTCGTGCCTAGCGGGCTGGGCCATACCCATTGTGGGATGGGATGGACCGGTTCGAGTCGACCCGAACCAGGACGGGTCAGTCTGACTGGGTCGGACCAGACCGAGACCCATCTGGAACCAGATAAGCCTTTGTGGCCATATCTTGAGAACCGTACATCCGTTTGACGAACCGTCTATGGAAACAGAATATTTGGATCAGGAAAATAATTTTGGTATACTAAAATTGAGTTTTGGATAAATTTGGAGTATGGACGGGTTGGATCGTACTCGAATCCAACCAGGCCCTCAGAACGAAAACGCTAATAACTTACATACCGGACGCCCGATTGACGCGTCATCAGTTGCGTTGGGTCCCTTTTGACCTGATAGATCTTTGGAATGATTCTTCGTGGGAATTTGTGTAAGTTGAAGTAATTACCAATGGCTTGAGGAGAGGAACCTCCCGGAATCAAGCATGCTTAGTGCGGGAACCCTGTGGCTTACTGTACTTGAAGAATCTTCGGAACATGTGTGGGTCGTCTTCAGATCCTGTGTGGGTCAGCACTCAACAATTCTGTGTGGGTCAGTGCTCAGAAATCCTTTGTGGGTCAGTGCATACCGATCTTATGTGGGTCATCTCCAGATCTTGTGTGGGTCATCTTTAGATCCTGTGTGGTTTATATTCGATCCTGTGTGGGTCAGCAACAAAGCATCTTGATGAAGTATGATGATCTATCAATACAGCTAATCATCTATACTTTTGTTCTTCAATTATACCTGGTGTGACCTGAGTCTTTACCTTTTTGGTACACTAATGTGTCGTGACACCTTTGTGGTATTCTTCTGTGTAGAGTTACCATTTTGGTACTTACCTTTGGGGTGATACCCATGTGGTATTCTTCTGTGAGGTGTTACCTTTGTGGTGTTATCTTCGTGGAACAGTTGAGCTTTTGGATAAGGATTTGGGCCTTTTGTTTCCTCCTGAATGAGGTGGGTGTACTTGATAACTTAGGTATATGTATGAACATATAACTAAGTAGGGTTGACTGTTGTATTCATGATTTTTGGTTAATCCTTTGTGGATTTTGAGAGACCTTTGGGGATCTCGGGGTCCCTACTAAGTATTTTTATACTCACACCTACACAGGCTACGCCCACACCTTGTTGTATCTTATGAAGACGACAAAAAACGCTGACTGAGGAGAAGGGTACCAAGACTGGAGGATACTCAGAGGTGGACCTTAGACGAGATATACCATAGAGATGACCGTTCGAGAGCTGTACCTACCCTTCAGGTAGGATCCTTAGTGGGTGTCGCAGGAGCTGTTTTTAGTATTACTTGTACTTTCCTGTTAGGCTTGTATTCCGTCCCCTTTACTTACTGCACACACTCTTTTTATTATAAAGTTTACTTTGTGCTCATATCTTATTGTGTGCTTGGTTGTGTGAGTTTACAGGTTATAAAGGCAATACCTTCCTGGTTTTAGGGATACGCCTTTCCAGTGCTAGTCGCCATCCCTTGGCCTATGGAAGGCGGGCTTGGGGTAGTCACGACACGAGCCCCAGGGGACGGGTCGTGACACCCAGGGCTATTAGGGACACCATAAAACCCAACTGAATTAACCTAATAAGTAGGGGATCAATTCACATGTATATTGGTTATGCCGATTCCTAGAACCCCACTAGGGAATAAGACGATAAAGGACCCCACCTTAGGTCTTTAGGGGTATTCCTACAACTCTATCCAAGACTAATACCTTAAAAGGGATCAAAATCATATGTTTAGGATATAATGAAACACATTACCCTCGTAGGGATGGATTTAGGGAACACACCCTAAGGAAACTGGTCCATGCTAAAGAGAACAAGGGTCTTAGACCTCCCTGGGGAAAGTACATGACATAAACTAGAAGTACATAGTGTGTCTTTCCAGCCTCGGGTCTCACCGTGTGCTCCATCCTATGATCGTGTACTCAAGGCCATGTCTGTGTACTTGGGTCATGCACATGTACCGGGTCATGGCCATGTACCAGGCCATTCCCAAGTACCGTCCCACACCCATGTACTAGGCCATGACCAAGTATCAGTCTGTTTCCGTGTACATAGCCATGCCCATGACTGTATACCCCAAGGCCACACACTGAGTTTCTAGGTTGGGTTACACAGTGTGTGACATGTGTCACACGATGTGTGATACTTTTATCTATGCCTAAACCCTAGCAATGCATAAGGGAGGACTATATGGCATGTGTTCTTATGGATTACACATCGTGTAGTCAGGTTATATTCACAGAACTGTAGGTACTTTATGCGGCTTCACTCATGATGATACTGCCACTAGATCCACCATCCATTAAACCGAAAATAAAATATCTAGGTCCAATCGAGCCTCAATATCACTACTTATCAGATTCCAGCCATTCGAGTTGTGACACCTCGAAAAACTAAAGTAAGAACCTTGTATTCGATAACATGTATGACACCCAATACCAAGTGCATAAGGTAATATAATATCAGGATACTTTATAATATATTTAATATTTAAAATAGATTTTATATATTTGAATGCATGAAACACCTATTTAGTGTGCGTTACACGCAAAAGAAACCTTCCTTGATAGCTTGTGTTACATGCAATAGTGACCTTCCTTGATAGCTTTCATTACATGCAAGATTGAGTTTTAATGAACAATAATATATTATTAAAATATCATTATTTAATATAATAAGATATAAACTAGCTGTTATGAATAATATTAAATAACTAATTAAAATATATGATTTATATAAATATAAAATGAATTCATGGGTTACTAATTAATGATAAATGAAAATAAGAACCAATTGGATATATAAAGAAATATTATTATTTTAATGCTTCCAAATGAGTTTTATCTTAATAAAAATAATTAATTACAATTATTAAATTATTTTAATGAAATATATATGTTATATATTCAATAAAATATTTTTACTATTCATCTATTAGGTTAGATATTCATAAGATAAGAACAAACTCCATTTTACACATAAAAACCTATATTTTTATAAAGGCAATTTTACTGCCTTTTAATGCTGAAGCCATTTTAAATCTATATTTTTTCACTTTAATTGATTTAATATGTCAAAATAAACTTAATATTTGAAATATAAACATAATAATTATGTTAGGGTGAATTTTTGATTTTTTTCTGAGACATTTCATTTTTTAACAAATAGTTAAAAATACTGAATTTTAGTTTTAAACATATTTTTCATCTAATTTATTTATAAGATTAAATTATAATTTTAATTGAATTTAAAGTTTAATCAGATAATATTTTTATCAATTAATACAATTTATTTCATTGGAATAAATTTTACTTTGAAATTGATTATAGAAATAGATCAAACTTTCGAACATTCTTACTTTAAAAACCAGCATTGTCATCCAGCCTACGGGATGGATCTTAAATTAATTTATACCTCTTGTATGAATAGAATTTGGAAAAAATAGATTCCATATTTGGAATCATAATAATTTATAATTTATAATAATACAAACTTTTTTTTACCAAAAAGATTAGTGAAAGTGATTAAAATTAATTACAATTATTAAGGAAAAATTAAGCTTAATAAAGGACTAAACCTTTAACTTAAGGGCCCAAATGACCTATAAAATTTTAAAAAACCTATTTTATGGCCATATATAGTCCATAAACCTTCCATTATTTAGTTTTGTTAGTTTGGTATGACTTTTTTAGGTAAGAACATGCGTGCACCTCACTTGTTTCCAAATATTCCAAGTGAGTCCTTTTCCCTCCTTATAAATGGGCACCACATTTCCACATTCATCACACCTATCAAACCACTTAGGTCTATACAATATATACCCACATAGCTTCAAAAAATCCCTCCTCTATACCTTGAATCCTCCCTTTGGCCAGAAAGCCTTCCAAGGAAGCCTTTTGATATAAACCAAAATAAGTTACCTGATTAAGAGGTAACGTCTTCATTTAAGATTTTTACTTTAATTTAAATTATAAACTCACTATACTATTATTATTATATGATTACATAAAAAAAATAGTACACTAAATATACTAGGATTTTTTTATGTTAAATTTTCAACCTAAACTTACACACACCTCCATTTAGTTGATAACAAACATACTCGTTCTTTCCATACATGGAACATATAAAGGATGATTTTAATAAACCTATGTGTCATATGTAACATATATATGATACAAGAATTATAATATACATATTTATCATTTTAGTTTTCATTCTTTTAATACAACAAATAAATGAAAGTAGCGTTCATGCGTACGTACGACCTACCGTCTCCATGAACAATGCATTTCATTTCTTATCTACAAACATTATAGATTAATCAGGATACATATATACTGGATATATATGATATAAACATAATGTTTTAAATTATGGATATTATTAAACCATGTTATATCTAATAATAACAACAAATAAAAAGTTAAAACATACTCGACAAACTAGGAAATTAACACCAAAAGTAGTTAAAATAATGAAAGGTTATTAACAAACAGGTAATAAGATATTATAAAAGGATAATATATGATATCATAAATATTAATATAGTTCTGTTATAATTTAGCATCATGTTTAAACCCCTTATACATAAGTTTAAATTATGTTCACCTGGAAGGAAAAGCAAGGTAAGGGATTCTCATCTTACTTTTTTACCTCCGTGAGATAAATGTCATGTTCACCACTTACATATTTTGTGTGATGTATCTATTGATCCTTTTTTTATATTTTACCATTAATAATTTTAACTTAATGGTATTTTAAACTTTAATATTATGTTATTCCTTTATGAGTATTATGTTTTAAAATGTTTCCAAGTGGTATGGGACACTTTGGAAGGTTTAAAGATTATTTCCCTCAATAATAACTTTAATGATCTTTAAATGGTATTTCCATTTGAGGAAATTATGTGACCATTGTTCAATAAAACATTTCATTCTCTATCCTTTGTTTATTCATGACCATTTTTATATATCAGTACCATTTCTCCACTCTTTATTACTAAGATGTTTTAGAAAATGTTTTTCAGAAAACCCAACTTTATATCTATCTTTAGTCAGAGAACCTATTTTTTTTTTCTAAAAACCATGTTTTAATAAAATGTTTTAAAAAATGTTTTTAAAATTATTTGGTAAATAAAATTTTTCCGTTTTTGTCTTTTACTAATGTTTTTAATGGAATATTCTTATCACTTTCCAAATAAGGCATTTTTCTTACCTTTTTACCATATAAAAGGAATATTCTTTTTACCTTGTATGACATGTACAGATTTATCCTCTGTCATTTCTTTGAAGCCTCCTTTTCATGTTTAAAAGTTTTATTTTTAAAGATTTTTTTAAAAAGTTATTTTCAAGTAAAATATTTTCAAAAGGTTTTTCAAAAGAAAATGATATTTTCCTTAAGAATATTTTTTAAAGTTATTCTTTTATTTCATCAATGACAATAACCCTATATTTTTCTCTACTTTGGATTTGTTGCATTGATATCATCCTTATTCTTTGTCTAGATGATTTATGATTCATTTATACAAGGATAGTATTCACATCCACTTCCTTGATTCCTTTTAGTCCCCTTGAAATATTCAATATCCTATGATCCTTGAACATTGAATTTACCTTAAATTATCCATATCATTTATCCTGGCTATTACTATTTCCTAACCCGCAACAAAAGAGCCTCAGAACAGTTGGTGAGGACTCGCTAGGTGCATCCAAGAGACCCGATATCAAATCCGGGTGGAGGCATATTTTCGGGGTACTATAGCAGTACTGTAACAGGCACTGTTTGGTATTGTAGCAACCAGAACTATTCATCCATCTAGGCCTTCGGGCCACCAGTTTTGTCCTCGGGTCCTGCAAGGCTTTCGGGCCACCCAAGGCCTTCGGTCCAGTTGATTCTCAAGGAATTCAGGCCACCTTAAGGCCTTCGGGCCACCCTAAGGATTTCGAGCCACATGAATGCAGGTCCAGAAACACTACAAAAAAGGAGCAGCCCCAGAAGAGGATTCAGAGCAGGTGCACTCACCAGAGTAGAGCCAAATGGATTGTCATAATGAGAGGGTATGGATATGCCATCAGTACCATCCTGTTCTTGCATGGGAATCTTAGCCAGATGGTCATGAAAAGGTGGAGATCTACTATCAATATATAGATGCTGGGGAGGGGCAGTTCCTTGTAGACAGTCTGGTTGAATTCCCTAAGACCTTTGGGTCATGTAATCTCCTAAGCCTACGGGCCATGTAATCTCTGAGCCTACGGGCCTTGTAAGGGTTCCCCCTTATCCCTTGAAAGGGGGGTTATCAAAAATCAATAAAAAATAAAGGCCTTCAGGCCATTCAGGCTAAACTGCATACCATTTTACACATACGGGTGCTACTTTGAATGTTATTTGATTATTTGGTAAATATTGGTAATTATGTATTCTTTATTCAATATGGAAATTTTATAAGGCATCTTATTTATTTGATTATTCAATATGAGGAATTATTTGTATTAGTATACATGGGTTGAGGACTGTTTATGGAAAGACCTATGAGTTGGGGACCGGTAAATGAAATCCCCTCGATGCATCAGTAGTTTCATGAGACAAAATAGTTGTCTAGCCTCCTTAGATGGGTTTTTAACTGATAGATAAACCATCTTGTGAAAGGTCTTTATGGCACTTTTTCCAAGTACCTAGGAAACATGGAATCTAATAATTAATCATTTTCCATCATATTAGTTTTAGTTATTATTCATCCATGAGATTTTGCATCGACATATCTATGAATACATTTTATTTTCAGTTTATTGATTAAATATAATGTGTTTTAGTTTCTTACCTTGCCATATATATTTTTCCTTATCTAGTTATTCAAATGACATGTGTTTCTAGTTATTACCTTTCTATATTGTTTATTAAGATCCTTATCAGTTTACTGATTACATGGTATGTGTGTTTAGTTAATTACCATGCTATAATTATTACTCTCATTGATTCATTATTGATTCCACTATAATTTTCCCTTATCAAGCATTTGAGATCACCTTTATTATGTTTCTACCCTAGGAATCCAAGAATCATACTATGAAATATATGTAGTAATTTACTATATGGATTAGAGTTTTCCTTGATACTTTTTATTTATAAAGAATAAAAAAAATTATTTTGTAATTAGTGTATTCATTTGTAACATAATACTCATTTATGTATCTGGTTTACTAAGACTACTAAATTGATCGGTACTTCAGGGATTGATTCCTTATAATCATGCTAATGTAATTAGTAGTAGACAGTAACTCTAGACAATCTGGGGTCAGGTCACTATAGTTGGTATCAAAGGAAGTTTAGTAGCAACCATGGGAACTAGATTTACAAAAACATAGATTATAGAACATAACCCTAAGGTAGAAATTGATGATAAGTATATAATAACACTATAAAATTTTGGTAAAGTATAGATTATATGGGTCTTCCTTTAAATACATCCCTACATGGACACTACAAGTGGATGTGGTTTTGAAACATATGTACTTAGGGGTAACAAATCCAACAAGGTGTTCTGGGACTAGCTCGGGGTAACCTGTTACATGTCAACGGGCCTTACTATGCACCTGGTTTGACACCCCTAGGAGATATGCTTAGGACAATTCTCATTTTCTTTACAAACCACTATGAAGGATTTTGACATTGAATAACCTAGGTTAATACTAAGGTGTTTTATATTGAAGATAAGGTGTCATGATTTAGAAATCCAATATATGATATTGTGGTTAAACCTTATACTAAGGAAGGACCAATTTTGATGATGTATTTTTGGGATTCAATAATTAAATTGTAGAATAATTTTACCACTGGTATTTTTTCAATAAGAATCATGAAAAATCTAAGGAGTATGTTTGATTTTAGAAGCATATGTTTTATAGTAAGAAGTTATTTTAGGAATAATGCCTTTACATTTATATAGACATAATTTTAAAGGTATTGATAACCTTTAGGGTTCATGTGATCAGTAATGACATCATACTAATAGTCATATAATATTATGATACTTAATAAAAAATGGTTGTATTGAAAACCTTAGTTAAGGGTCTATTTAATGATTAAATTTCAAGGACGTCCATTAGATTTATTTTTGAAATTATATTAATATGGTTTTAGAAAAGGAAAACCTATAAGCTGGGTGAAAACCAATCAAATCCATCAAGGTCATGGGTCTAGAACCCATGACCGAAGTACGATAAGGGTTTCACACCAACCACTGACCTACACAATGTCCTAGTTTATTTTTCATTGTTTTTAGTTAAACAATTTGATGAATAAATGTTAAGGATGAACTGGAAGTATCAATTTTTATAATTAGGAATTAATCTATTAACCATACTAGTTTTGGAAGATATTTAAAGAAAAATAGTTATACTTTTCACTCTTTTATAGGCCTTATGATCCTTTAAAAGTTTCTTTTAGTGCTTCAGACATCAATTTTAATTTTTAGAAATCCATTTTGTGAAGTAATTCATGAATTAGAATTTTATCAAAGCAAAACCAAGAGTAAGGATTGTTTATATGAAACTAAAACCTACCAAGTAATAATATTTCATTATATTCTTGGTTATTAAAATAATTACCCTACATTAGGAAAATGAATTATAAATAAAATGTTTTCCCAATACCTTAATATTTGGTGAACCAAAGGTCTTATAAATCATCACATATTTACGACTTTGAGGCCCTAAACCTTCCATTGATCAATCACTTGTTTGTGATTTATGACCTTAATCACTCCCTATAAATATTTATGATTTTACTCCAAGTATGTATCTCTACTTTCCACTAATGTTCTCCCACTTAGAGACCTAATTACATGGTAGTCCATTCAAGCTTTATACTTTTTATATTCTCTTTTATAGAGGATTAATTATGAACCCTTATCACGATGTGGGATTTAAAACATAGAAATAATCAAACAATATATCACCATGATCGATTTTAAATTGTGAGGACTCAATTTAAATAAGGTGGGGAGAATTTTACAGCCCAAAAAACTAAAGTAAGAACCTAGTATTTGATAGTGTGTATGACACGCAACACCAAGCGCATAAGGTAATATAATATCCAGATACTTTATAATATATTTACCATTTAAAATAGATTATATATATTTCAATGAATTCAACACCAAGTTACTGTGTGTTACACACAAGAGAAACCTTCCTTGATAGCTTGCATTACACATAAGAGAGACCTTCCTCGATAGCTTATGTTACACGCAAGACCGAGTTTTACTGAAAAATAATATATTATTAAAATATTATTATTTAATATAATAAGATATAAACTAGAAATTATGAATAATATTAACTAAATTATTAAAATATATGGTTTATATAAATATAAAATGAATTAATGGGTTACCAATTAATGATAAATGAAAATAAGAACCAATTGGATATAAAAAGAAATATTATTATTTTTATACATCCAAAGGAGTTTTATCTTAATAAAAATAATTAATTACAATTATTAAATGATTTTAATGAAATATATATGTTATATATTCAATAAAAATATTTTTAATATTCATCCATTAGGTTATATATTCATAAGATATGAACAAACTCTATTTTACACATAAAATCCTATATTTTTATAAAGGCAATTTTACCGCCTTTTAATAGTGAAACCATTTTATATCTATATTTTTACACATTAATTGATTTTATGTCAAAATAAACTTCATATTTGAAATATAAACATAATAATTATTTTAGGGTGAATTTTTGATATTTTTCTGAGACATTTCATTTTTTAACAAATAGTTAAAAATACTAAATTTTAGTTCAAAACTTCTTTTTCATATAATTTTTTTATAAGGTTAAATTATAATTTTAATTGGTTTTAAAGTTTAATTATATAATTTTTTTATCAATTAATAAAATTTATTTCATTGGAATAAATTTTAATTTGAAATTTATTATAGAAACAGAGAAAACTTTCGAACGTCTTTACTTTAAAAACCTGAATTGTCGTCCCAACTACGAGATGAATCTTAAAGTAATTTATGCCACTTCTATGATTAGAATATGGGAAAATGGATTCCATTTTTTAATTCAGAATAATTTATAATTTCTAATTAGACCAACTTTTTTTTTGACCAAAAATATTAATGAAAGTGATTAAAATTAATTATAATTATTAAGGAAAAATTAAGCCTAATAAAGGACTAAACCATTAACTTAAGAGACCAAATGACCTATACACTTGTAAAAAAACTATTGGATGTAAATATATTGAAAAAAAACCTTAAATTATTGAGTTTTTTGGTTTGGTATGACTTTTTTAGGTAAGAACACATGTACACCTAACTTGTTTCCAAAAATTCCAAGTGAGTGATTTTATTTCCTTATAAAAGGCCACCACTTCTCCCCATTACTCACACATCTCAAACCACTTAGGTTTTGAAAATATCTATCTATATAGATTCCCAATATCTCTCCTATATACCTTTAATCCTCCCTCTGTTCATAAAACCTTCCAAGGATTTTTTTTGGTATAAACCAAAAGAAGTTACCTGGTTAAGAGGTAACGTCTTCTTTCAATCTTTTTAGTTTCATTTACATTATCCACTATATATACTCTTATTATTCCATTATTAAATAAAACACCAGTATCCTCTACATACTAGTATGTTTTTATGTTAATAGTTATACCTAAAATTACACACACCTCCATCTAATGGATAACAAACCTACTGTTTCTGTGTACGGTGAACTACTGCCTCACAAAATGATGATTGTTTATTTTTCCCTTACCAGATCACATGGTGTCCATTATGATGGAAAATATTTTTATATATTTTATATATGATATTTATAATATCTTTATTCTTCTGTAATTATTATTTATAACATACCTTTATGCTTTCCATCTTGTGTAAATACGATAATTTTGTTTGAGGAAGCGTGGACTACTGCCCCCTCAAAGCGATATGACTCGTTCTTTCCATAAATGGAACATATAAATGATGGTTTTAATATAAATATATAACAAATGTAACATATATATGATAATTTAATTATAATATACATATCTTTTATTTTATTTTTCATTCTTTTAATAAAAAAAAGAAATGAAAGTAGCGTCCATACGTACGTACGACCTACCGTCTCCATGGATGGTGAATTTCATTTCTTATCTACAAAAATTATATATTAATAAAGATATATATATATATAATGAATATATATGATATAAAAATCATGGTTTACATTATTGATATTATGAAACCATGATATATTTAATAAGAACAACAAATAACAAGATAAAACATACTAAAAAAACTAGGCAATTAACACCCGAAATAGTTAAAATAATGAAAGGTTATTAACAGAAAGGTAATAAGATATTATAATAGGATCATATATGATATCATAAATATTAATTTATTTTTGTTATAAGTTATAAAAATGTTTAAACCTCTTATATAGGAGGTTAAAGGACATTAACCTGAAATGAAAAACAAGGTAAGGGATTCTCATCTCACTTTTTTACATCTATGAGATAAATGTCATGTTCACCACATACATATTTTGTGTGGTGTATCTAATACTCATTTTTTTATATTGTAACATTATTAATTTTACCTTCAAGGTATTTTAAACTTTCATATAATATTATTCCTCCATGATGATTATTTTTTAAAATGTTTCAAAGTAGTATGTGACACTTTGGAATGTTTAAATATTATTTTCCTCAACAATAACTTTAATGATCTTTAAATGGTATTTATATTTGAGTAAATTATATGAAATTTTTTAAATAAAACATTAAATTCTATATTATATGGTTATTCATGACTATTTTCATGTATTAGTACCATTTCTCCACTCTTTGGTACTAAGATGTTTTAGAAAATATTTTTCAAAAAACCTGACTTTATATCTCTCTTTAGTGAGAGGAACTGTTTTCTTCTAAAAGCAATGTTTTAATAAAATGTTTTAAAAAATATTTTTTAAAATATTTGGTAAATAAAATTTTCCCTTTTTATCTTTTACCAATGTTTTCAATGGAACCTTTTTGTTAATTTCTAAGTAAGGAATTTTTCTTACCTTTTTACCATACAAAAGGAATATTCTTTGTCTCTGATATGACATGAACAGATTTATCCACCATCATTTCTTTGAAGCCTAATTTTCATGTTTAAAAGGTTTATTTTTAAAGTATTTTTTAAAAGGTATTTTCAATGAAAAATATTTTCAAAAGTTTTTTCAAAAGAAATGGATATTTTTCACAAGAATATTTTTAAAAGTTATTATTTAATTTCATCAACGACAAAAACCTTCTATTTTTACTCCAATTAGGATTTTTTGTATTGATATCATAATTATTCTTCCTATATATGATTTATGATTGATTTATCCAAGGATAGTATTCAGATTCACTTCCTTGATTCCTTTCAGTCCCCTTGAAATATTTAATTTCCTATGATCATTGAACATTGGATTTCCCTTAAATTATCCATATCATTTATCATGGATATTACTATTACCTAAATCTTATACCATTTTACATAAAATTTATACTTTGACAGTTATTTTATTATTTGGGAAATATTGGTAATTCTATATTCTTTATAAATACAATTTTTTGATAAGGAATATTATTTATTTGATTATTCAATACGAGGAATGATTTAGACTAGTAGACACGGGTTAGAGACCGTTTATGGAAATACCTATGGGTTGGGGACTATTAAATGAAATACCCTCGATGCATTGGTAGTCTCATGAGACAAAATAGTTGGCTAGCCACCTTAGATGGGTTTTTACCCAATAGCTAAACCATCTTGTGAAAGGTCTCGATGGTACTTGTTCTATGTACCTAGGAAACATGGAATCCAATAATTAATCATTTTTCTTCATATTATTTTTAGTTATTATTCATCCATGAGATTTTGCGTCAACATATATATGGATACATTTTAGTTTCAATTCATTTATTTAATGGAATATGTTTTAGTTTCTTACCTTTCCATATTTTTTTAATATAGTTATTTGAATGGCATATATTTCTAGTTATTACCTTTCCATATTTTTTATTCAGTTCCTTCTCAGTTTGTTTATTAAGTGGTATGTGTGTTCAGTTATTTACCATGCCATAATTATTACTCTCATTGATTTATTATTGCTTCTACTATATTTTTCCCTTACTGAGAATTTAATCTCTCCCTTATTATCTTTCTTTACCCAGGAATCCAAGAAGCATACTGTGAAATATATAAAGGAATTTATAACATGTATTAGAGTTGTCCTTAATGTTATTTATTTATAAAGAATCAAAAAAATATGTTATAATTAGTGTATTCATTTGTTATACAATACTCATTTATGTATCTAGTTTACCAAGACTACTAAACTGATCGGTCCTTCGAGGATTTATTCCTTATAATAATGACAATGTAATTAGTAACAGACATTAGATTTAAATTATCAAGGGTCAGTTTGTTACACGAGATGATTTGGAATTGATCTTGTAGAACCATGCCACTGTCATAATGACCAAATAACTTTGATACAATCCTGATCTATCAGCATTTCCATCACAGATTGATTCCATTATCAAATTCGAACCTGGATGCATGGTATTAATCCATTTCACCAAAGAATTGTTGCACAATTATTGATTACCAGGAATTTGTCAAACTGTCGGCCAAACAAAATACTGATGATGAACACATGAAAAATTGGGGAAGAAATGCATAAAACAAAAACATGAGGAATGCACCTCGACCAATGTTCATATCATCCTCGATTCACTGACATTAGAATGATGAACAAAGAGCTATAATAACAATCAATACTAATTTTCCAAAATCCTTGAAAATAAACCATCACCCGCAACATGATCGATCTGAAAATCAATATGTTGGTTGATTTGATTTGTGTTCATTGTAGGATAAACAACAGGGTAATAAAACACATTAATCAAATTCCCTACCTTGAGTTTGAATTGAATTCTGATGAAGAACGGTCCTATGTTGTCATTGTTGGTGAGATTTATGGGTTCTGTTAGCACAATGATTTCCAAAACATGATCCAATGATGATGGTCCATGAAAGCTCCTCCACCAGATCCTCTCCCAATTCCTAGGGTTATGTGGGTAAACCTAGGTATTTTTCATAATCGAGTTAACATATAGGATATTTAGGTCACTATGTTTAAACACAAACAAACAAACAAATTTATTTTATTATTTGTACCCGCGAATTTTTTTTAACAAACATCTAATGCTGAAAAAGGTTATGTCATGCTTAGGGAAAATACCACATTTCAGACTCAATGGTGGTATCAGATTTCTTATCCAAGACTCTTTTTAAGATTTATTCTATTATTTCATAAAAAATGAGTGCGTGTGATATAATATATTTAATATTTTTATTATATCAATACTGAGCTTCCCCATGCCTCGAAATCTCGCACCAACTTAGATCCTAGATCCAAAAATATTACTTTAAATATTATAAAACATTACATAGAAAAAATAGATTTTTTACAAGAATATTTCAGAAACATTGGCAGTGAAGAATGACAAATGATTCACAAAATATTAAAAGGGAAAAACAAAAGAACAAGAAGAAGATCATAGGACACAATGATTTACATGGTTCGAGAAAAATACCTATATCCATAGAGAGGTAGAATCACTTCACTAATTTAGGAGAAAAATTATAGATATATAATCATAGTTTCACACATGAAACCCTAGATTGAATGAGGTAATAAAGAAGAATATGCACTATTCCACCAACCACATGGTAATTTCATTATGCTAAAGTGACACAACCACCCAAGTTTGCACTACTATAGTACTACAACCACCTAAGTCCAAGATGATACTGTGTCAATGGAAAGAATTCCACCGAGCTATAGTACCCCGTCAGAGTCTCCTGGTCAACTCTACTAAAGTTCCATGTTGAAGTCCACACTACTACAGTTCCTTATTAGTGTCGTTGGTTAGTACTACTATAGTGAGTCAATATTGCTGGAGTTCTCAAAATTTGTTTTGAGGGTCTTCAACTCTCGGACCCCTAGAGAAGGGATGCGCTGCCCCATAAAACCCCAAGCAACCCTATCAAGGAGGTCAAACCATGAGAGTTGCGGTCTGGTGTACAATACATGCCACTAGAATTCGATACAACTTCATCCAAATGGATCAGGATACACCACCCCAACACCGAATTGGGCTAATACAAGGAGCATGCAACCAGAAATGTGTCGATTCACCATAATCCACTAAAAAAACTATTTGGTGGTGATTTTAGGATAGTTAAATCCTAGTCCCAGGGTCACTCCATGAGTCATCATAGAAAATTCCACCTTTTTCTTCATTGGTAGGATCTTCAATGATTTTCAATCCTCCCTCACTAAAGGAAAATTAAAGTGAGGGAGTTCCCTTACCCCAAGTCCTAACCTACTTGAACGCACCTCTAGAGTTCTAAATAATCTAATTACATAGGTTAATTTAATATTACAAAACCTCATTAATTTTTTTCATATATTAAAATCATTTTATTATAATATGTTATTCATTTATTACATTGATTTTTCTTATGTCGATCACTTGGGGTTGTCTAGTCAACCACTCTAGAACTTCTTCGGTATGTTGGTTTTGGTTAGAGATGTTTTAAAATAATTCCATGATTTATAAAAGTGTAAATTTATGAATTATTTATCATTCCATTATAATAGAATTTATATAGTTCAATTGATTTTTCAAAATAGTTTCAAATTATAAAAAGCATCTCGATATTCTTGTTTTATGTGGTTAAAATGACCATGATTGTATATTGTTAATATAATTAATATAATTCCAAATTTATATTTCTATAATCTTAATAATTTCATTAATATATATTTAATTATTAAATCAATTTTAAAATCAATCCATGTATGGTGGTAATAGTTGATTCATTACATCTTCCATATAGGCAGTTAAAACTGACCATGATGGGATGAGTGATATAAACATCCATGAAATGAATTTATAAATTAAATGATGATATAATTCACATTATAGTATAATTATATTCTTAATTTTATAATGTAACAATATTTAATTAAATTTATAAATATTAATAAGAATAAATAAAAATAAAGAAATTGAAAGAGCTTAGATGGCGAGACTTACTTTCCTCTGTGAGACAACTCCTTAAGGCTTATAAAATTGGTCTTATGGTTAGAATAAGGCTTAAAAAACATGGATAAGAGGGTTTTAAGTTGGAATTTGGAATATATTTTTCAAGTTAAGGAGTTTTGGAAGTGAAGATAAATGGGTGTAAGATTAGTGTATTTATAGGTGAAGCAGAGGGTGTTTTTTGAATAAAATATTGAAAAATTCATCATTTTTTATCAAGAATATGAATAGTATCAATTATTTTTATTAATTATAGTAATTTATGCATGTGAGTCCATTATAATGGTTTATTACATCAACTAGGATGTAATTAATCATGTATTTAACTTATAAGGTAAAATACTATATTCTTCCATATTTCACTATTCACCTTCATATTTTACTATTTAAAAAAATTACCAAAACTTCACCCCTACCTATTTTCAACATGAAAATTCAAAAAATTAAATTAAATTTTCCAAAATAGATTTATAAATTAGGTAATTTTTATTTTTATTTATAGTATAAAAAATACTATTTTTTATATAATGTAAAACATGTGTTACAAAAAATATATACTTATTATTAAATTATGTTATATTGATTGAATAATTATTTTATGGTATTTTGATACTTATTTTACCTTAATTTATCCATGGTAAAAATTACTTAAAATGATACTTCATTAATTACTATATTAATCATTTTACTATTCTAATGATCATGTTGTGATTCTAACTGCCATGTGACTATTCTAGTAGTCATATTTCTAATGGTTATATAATATTTACTCATCCTACAAATAAATTTTATTTATATAATTATTTATTAACTCAAATCATTCTCAAGGTTCTTTATAATTTGTTTACAAAATTTAAATCCAATTTCTAACATTTTGATTACTTTTCACAGTGTTGTTCATGGGTGTGATATTTATTAGAGACCATAATCCTATAGATTCCCAAATTCTAATCATGTTGTTTATTTATTTTTATTATCAAGTTGTAATGTTATCAATTTTTTGGAATTTATTTATTCTTTATATTTAATGTTCTATATTTATTAATTAAAGTAATGATGGTTTTTATTATGTGCTTCATGTGAATTATGCTATATCTAACACTTGAATTTGACACCCAAATATATCGAGAAGGGAGAATTTTTACATAGAAAAATCTCAATCATTATAGTCTAGAATATAGTAATGTTAAGGACTAAATTTATCATATGGGGTAGGGTATGAGACTTTAGAATCTCAATGTGGGATATGAGACTTGAGATACACCACATGGTTCAGTTGGTATCCTTTTACTTTGTTCATGCATCCTGATCGTGGCATGATTAGGGTATGATACATGTGGCTATGGGTGTTGTTTTCTAGCATATTGATTTGTCATAATCAATTATTAATTGAATTAAATTATAATTTATTCAATGTTTTTTCAATTAAATTATAATAGGTGATTAAATTAATATGGATTTTAGAGGTTTCATGTGATGTGATTTATTGATTATGCTTGTTTAACCGCTATAGGGAAATGGTTTTCAAGAGTTGGATTTTTGAGAAAAACCCAGTTTTCAAATAAAAACTCATGTAATGGAACAAGGAATAAATAAATCTATTTTATAAGTTAGTTTTATTTTTAATGGATCATGGAGATTATGGTTTTGAAATAAAATAGATTTTTGAGGAAATCTAGTTTTGGGGAATATGTTTGTGTGATGGTATGGTGTGAGTGAAATGGAATGGGATTCATGAGATTATTAGAAATTTATAGTAAATGATTCGGAAATTTAAATTCAATTGGTTTTTGATAACAAATTTATTATTCAATAAAAAACCAAAAAGGACACAAATTTTAGGTCTTTCATCTTTGGTAAAAACATTTGGCTTCCAGGAGGTGTTTTCAGAATATACATGAGTTTTTAGTGTGTGTAAAGTGATTGATATGGTTTTCAAAAATAATTCTCCCATACCTATGTAAACCAGGTTATCTTGGTTTTTAGTATTTTAATTGGGTGTTTTGATTATAAAATTTTGGTTTGTGTGTTGTGATTAATTAGAGAGACCCACATGGGTTAGTCTTGATAAGCATGCATTTAGTATTAGGATGGAGTATCCAGTGATAAAATTAAGGATTTCATATATTTTATTATTGGATTGGGATTCAATAGGAAATTACTATAGAGGGGAAACCATTAGGATTAATTGGACTTTAATAATTAGTTATTGTGTTGGGAAGTTCTATAAGTGTAGATGTGGGTTGATCATCGATTTTTTTGTACTGATGAGTATATTCTTACACCATATCCGTGTTTTGATATTTTATATGAGTGGAGTTTCAAAGGATTGGTTTAGTACTATGTGAACATTATAGATATATGAGAGTAAAGAAACACCAATGTTGATATGATTATTGTGGAGAGAAGTAAAAATATCAGTGATATTATAGTGAAGTGTTTGATGAATAGTGCACTCCAGTGTTGGAGACATGTATTGTATGCATTTTAAAAGATAAAACATAATGATATTATGATGAGTAAATTACTAGTGTAGGTAAATATGTATTAATGAAGGATTAGTGGTCATTCTTTAGGATGCTAAGTATTATAGTGGGGAGTTTGTAACAATTCACACCTTGGTGTCAGTGAACTCGAGGTCAGGCTAGTTTTTTATTGACATAATGATTAAGTGAATTGTAATTATTTAGAAAGGGATCAAGAGTAGAATATTATGGATATTTTTTGGATTTTTAAATAGACGTTTTGAATTTATAATTGGTTGTGGAAAATCCCGATGAAGGTATTTTATCATAGGTAGAGGCAATCAGGTCCAGTGGGTGGCGGTAGAAAACCACCAGAACCTCAATGAAACTCCACCAGAGTTATGATAGAGTGGAAAATAGTGGTTATTCCTACTACCAAAATTTTTAATGGTAGTAAACCAAATTTATTATGGGATATTCACTAGTGATGCACCACTTTCCTTGACACCAAAACCTAGTGGAATCCCACTAGAGTTTTAGTGGAAACTTGGGTAGTTTTTTAAAAGTGGTAAAAAGGGGGATTTATCCCATTTATTTAATATCCACTTAGGTCTATTATTTTAATATTTTCACACATATTGGAGTGGCTATATCCCCCTCCCAATCTTACTCCTCCTTTCCCCTATTTGATCTAAGTGGTTTAGAGACATTTCATTACTCTGATTCTAGAAAATATTATCCCTTACTCATCCATTGTCATCCCACTTTTATTTTATTTTATTTTATTTTTATCATCTAGGTATTAAAGTGTGATTACATCAGAGCATGGTGTAATGACTTTATAGTGATGGGGTTTTCGTGTGTGGTGTGGAGAGGATTCTTGGATCATCCACGTAGTTAATTTTTAGCTTGAGGTATTTCACTGAGTGAGTATTTCTAGTGATTTTGATAAATTGGGATGAAATTGATATATTAATCAGGTATTACAATTATATATTTCATATATCATAGTCTCAAGTGCTTGTTAGGAGTGGACCACACCCTTTTTCTCATGGTTTCAACAACAAAGTATCACTTAGTGTGTGTTATACCAATTATGTCAAATTGGGAAATGGTTTTAAATTATTTAATAGTTAGTTTATGGGTTTCTATGGTTGATATAGGTTCTCTATATTTTATGGATATTGATATGATCTTGGGAAAATTAAATGGAAGAGATAACGAGGTAGGTGTCCTTTATATATTGTGTCTCTTGATCTTTTAGTGATATTATGTTTGTGTTTTATTATTATTATTATTATTATTATTGGAATTTTGTATTAAATATTATAATATTAATATATAAATTGGTATGTGATCACATCAACCTAATATTTAAAAAGGATAATATATCTTGTTAAAAGGTTTTTTGTTGTTTTCTTAGACAAAAAAGTGTTGGTGGATCATTTTATGGACGTTCTTGGTGGTATATGTGACACATGTTGGGTCATTGGTATGTTTTATTTTGATTATTTATTTTAATTTCATTTACTTTGGATTTTGTGGGAGTTAGGGGTAAAAAATATGTATTTTTGGGAACATAGGGTAGGGTGTATGATTATCAAATAGTTAGTTCCAACCATGTACCAAACCATGCAGGGGGGGTGAGGGATCCCTGTGCTATTTTTCATAGTTTCTACATGGTTTTTATAATTGTTCAGACTCTATATAAAAACCATGTAGTCTATTTTGTAATGGGGGAGTGGCTCACATAGTTTGTGCATGTATTTCTAAACCATATGGTCAAACCATAAAGTCTTCCCAGGTTACTTAAAATTGTGAATTTACCCATTTACCTTGATGATTTTTAACCCTCTTTCTCCCTTTTCTTCTCCCACTCATTAAAACTATCTCCCTATAGACAAGATCCCTATTCTCTCTTTCTCCCTTGGTAGTCTTCCACCTCCCTTGGAAATTTATCTTGAGGTAAACTCCGATTTTATCTTTATTTCCTTCTCCTATTCCAATGTTCTTCCTTATTCTACCCACTTTATTCTATCCCTATAACCCTAATGTATATGAAAGGTCGAATATTTGGTTTAGGTTTTGTATTTTATAGATTTTATTGGGTTTTAGGCCAGTGATGATCCCTTTATTCATTTCCTAGTGGTTTCAAGAAAAGGTGATGAGATTCCATTATGGTTTAGGTAGCTATTTATAAATAACATGAATTTTCCTTTATCATACATAAATTTCTTGATATTTCATTTGGTTTACATATTTATATATTATTGAAATTATTTTTGAGTGTTGATATGTGTGTTTTAATTTCTATATTTTCTTGTGTTTAAATGAATGTTGGTTTCTATTAGATTTCCCTTTTAAAAATTAGTTTATGCCTTCAAGGTGTTTTCTAAAATGTTAAAAAGGATCCCTTACTTATAAATGAGTTTTAAAAGAGGATTTAAAAATAAAATGTGATTTCAATTTATATTCTTGATTATTGGTACTTATTTTATACCTTGGATATTACTTTGGATTGGTTTTAGATTATGTTGGCACATGGGAGACCTTATATAGGAAGTTGATCAAATGGGTGTTTCTCTATATCTAGGCGTAAACTAGCTAGTGGTTGTATCTGGTGAGGACTCATGAGGCCCTGAGATAACTTACTTGTTTAGGATCACATAGGTTAGACAATTTTCTATGATAGAGTCCTAGTAACCTTTGGAACTTATAAGTCAAATCTCTTCCCATGTGGCCTGTATTATGCTTGAGTTGATATATGATAATATGCCCACTTTTGTTCTGTTTATAATGATGATGATTATACCATGTTTCCCTCTATTTATTATATTTTTCCTTATTCATATTTTATTTACTTTTATCTTGGATTATTTAAATAAACCAAAGGGTTTCAAATGGAATTGTTTTTAAAAATGGAAAGGTTTCTCAAAATGGATTTCAAACATGGACTAATGATTTTCATTGTGAAAAGTTTATATAGATTCATGGTGGTATCCTATTTTGATTTTACTCACACCTTTCATATTCCATTGGATGTATATAGACTTGGTTTTTTAGTATATAAATAAAAGAAATAGATCACGCAGTTTAGTGTATCTTCTTGATTCTCATCATTCTTCTTTGATGCCATAGTGATAGTGACTATAGGTCATGAGGAGTTGGGCGCATGTGGAGAATTTTGGGATCCTCAGTGATTTGGGGTTACAATGTACAAACCTCTCTATCCTTGATATCATTTTGGTATATATATATGATGTTGGTTATCATTTTTTATATTTATGATGTGATGTTTATGAGTTATAGTTCATTTTTTTGTTTCTTATACTCTATTTTTCCATTTTTATATTTTGAGATTGTTTATTTGATGGCGTGGATGTCCCACTTATGGATGGGTCATACCAATTTTTTGGGAGGAATCTATGTGTTTCAATTATTAGATTATGTGAGTGAAATCATCCCCTAATGTTACATTTTGATAACCTAGTGTGTTTTTCTTGTCCATGGAAATTTTAAACATGATTTGGGCCTTATGGTGGAGTGGTTCAAGTAAAGTGTCATGTTTAACCAAGCCAGTTTATTAAAAAATGGTATCAGATCCCTCTTATTATTAGAGGAGTAAAGGTATTATAGAGATAGGACTATCAGAGCTCGGGAGGTAGGTGTGGGGGAGTGTATAACTAGCTCTACTTCACGCTGAACCTTGAGTTACCATGGGTGGTTTGGATTTATGTCTTGGATTTGAGCCCAGTTTTATTTTTTTGATGATATTTGATGTTTTTTTATTATTGGTTTCTAGTTTTAGGATGAAACTATATATCATTTTGAGAAATTTTGAGTATCAGTGTGAAATAGGGGAGTAAAACCGAGGCGCATGTTTTAGGTACATAATTAGTAGAAACCATGTGGAACCTATGTGACCAGGTCAACAATCCATGAAATTCCAATTTTCATGGTTGTTACATGGTTTTTCAAACTGTGTGAGAAAACTATGTGCACTGGTAAAATTCTTAAATTTTTAATGTTTTTACCCCTTATGTATTTTCAATTATTGAGATTGTTGTTATTACTCATTTAAGTGTAATTGAATGGATTTTTTGATTAGATTGATGATTTTGGAATTTTAATTTGGTATTAATTATGTTTTATTTCATTTTTTAAGAACCATGCCTCCCAAAATGACTCATAGTAATTAGTTATAGGAATATAAGGAGAATACATTATAGGAAAATCCTCTTGAGGAAGGGCCTGATCAGAGGTTTTGGGACTTGATCATGTTGTCTAAGCTCCATGAAGATATTTCTTAGACTAATTTCAAGTAGATGTTCAACAAGAAATTTTTTACCAAGAATTTAATAGTGGAAAAAGATAATGAGTTCATGAAACTCAAGTAGAAAGACCACTTTGTTCTGTAATATTCCACTCAATTTATCAATCTGGTTTATCTTTCACCCGATCTTTTCACAAACAATTATTTTAAGGCACATAGGTTTGAAATAGGTTTAAAACTAGAAATTATATCGAGGATCATTGTTATTTTTCTTCTGACCTATGCATATGTAATGGAAAATTTAGTGTTAGTCGAGGTGGACCTGGCCGGTTTGATTGGTATTCGTGGTACCCTTATTACAACATGAGGTAGTCAGAGATCTTATTTAGGTCAAAAGAGAAAGAATGATGAGGATCATTGAGGTATTAATAGAAATGTGAATCATAATAACTTTTCTTATGGGTCATCTTATGAGTGGAAGACTGTAGTATTCTATGAATGAAGGAAGCTAGAACATAGCAAGAAAGTCTTCCAGGAGGCTCTGAGGACTTTCCATTTGTGTGGAAACTTAGATCATCTACAATGTTATTATAGGTATGCTTATTAAGGTATTAGGGTGGTTTATTTTCATACTGATAGTTCTTAGGTGTATTTAGATGGATTGAAAGGGATGGGGTCTTACCCTTAGGTGAAATAAGTCTTCTATCCTATAAGGAAGACCCAGGGTGGGCCCAAATATCAGTGTTTATACATGGTAGATCATATTATAAAGGATTCAGGGGTTGGTCTAGTGAATTTTCAATGCATTATGTTTATTATTGCATTAAAGGCTATGATTTTTTTTAACATAGGTGCATCTCATCCATTCATTTAATTTAAATTTATTGATTCTTTGGGGATGCAATCAGAGTTGATACTGTATAAAATGGATCATTATACTCCTTTGGAAAAGAGGAAGGTGTAGGGATTTATGTGTCCCAAGTCTTATGTTATTCATGTGGTACTTATTCATCCTTGGCCTAGAATTTTTTGATCTTATAATTGGTGTAGAATAAATGATCATCTTAAAACCCCAGATCGAGTATTATCATTCTAGAGTTTAATTTCTCTCTACTAATGGGAACAACCATGTATTTCAGGGTGAGTGATATCCTAGGTTAGGGAGAGAAGGAAAAATTATCCCAAATATCAGAGTGATTTCATGAAAGTTTCCTAGTTTTCCCTTCAATGCTACTAAGCATAGTTTAGTTGGTCATCTTACAGTGGTGGTATATAGGTATACTAAGGTATTTCCTGATGACTTTTCGGGGTTTCTACCCCAGTGAGTGGTAGAGTTCTCTATTGAATTACTTACTAAGATAATACCCATATCTTTACTATATTACTTGATGGATCCTACTGATCTAAAGTAGTTAAAGGATCTATTAGAGGGTCTCCAAGGAAATGGATTTATTTAAATAAGTGTGTCACCATGGGAATAACTAGTTCTATTTTCAAATAAGGTAGATAAAAGTATCTAAATATTCATCAATTAATAGAAAATAAACCTTGTGACAATAAATAATAAATACTCATTTCCTATAATTAATTATCTCTATGAACAGATTAGGGGATCCCTATTTTTTTCAATGATTTATCTGAGATCTACATACCATTAGTTGAGGGTTCTATAAATGAATGTTCCTAAAATTACTTTCAGGAGAAGGTATGTGCATTATGAGTATTTGGTTATTCCATTCAGAATTATAAACACTACTATATTTTACATGGATTTGATGAATTAGAACTTCCATTGCTATCTGGATTCTTTCATGTTGGTGTTCATGGATGATATCTCAGTATACTCTAAGTCGAGGGAAGAACATGTGTCCTATCTAGTCATTTACCTAAAAACCTTTAAAGAGAACCACATGTTTTTAATCCCTCTAAATTTCATTTATGGATTCAGGAAGTAAGATTTTTAGGCTATGTAATATCTAAGAAAGGAATCTCAGTAGATCCTAATAAGATCCAAGAGGTGATGTCTTGGGAGCATCCCAAGAAGGTGTTTTAGGTGAAGAGATTCCAAGGTCTAGGTAGATATTAAATATGACTTGTTTAAGGATTTTCCATATTGGATTCATCCATTATAGATTTGAACAAAAAGTGGGTGAAGTTAGAATGGGACAAGAAGTGTCATAGGTATTTTGAGGAGCTAATAGTGAGGTTGACTTCAACTCAAGTTCTAATTCTACCTGATCCAAGTTAGGGTTATGCTTTGTATTATGATGCTTTGAGTTCAAGATTGGGGTGGATGCTAATGCATCTTAAACATGTGATGGCATATGGACATAGCTAGATATTCCATCAAGAGAATAATTACCCCATTAAAGACCTAGAGTTATAAGTGGTAATTAGTGATTCAAATATGTGGCAATACTATCTTTTCAAGGAACAATTTATAGTGTATTTATACCATTAGATCCTAGAATATATTTTCACCTATAGGGATTTGAACCTTTAACAGAGACATTGGGTGGAGTATCACAAGACTATGGACTTTTTTATAGCTTATATCCTCATAAATGGGAATGTGGTAGCTGACGCCTTGAGTAGGAAACTACCAACCAAGAAAGTGTGGGAATGAGAGGATGAATAGAACTTGATAGGGTTATTCACTAAGATGTAGTTGGATATGGAAGTGGAGGTTGAGTAAGTGCTTTTGGATTGTGTACAAGTCATGCCTTAGATGATCAGATTTATATTGGCTAGGTTAATTATTTTAATTAAAAGGGTATTAGTATCATTCTAAATTGTGGGAAAACCTCAGTTTATTGTTCTCAGTATCCCAAGGGTTCTCTTTTGTTTTGAAAGAGGAATGTAATTCTCGCATCTTTGAGGTAAGGGATGATGGAGGGTGGGAAAATATATAGCTAGATCATTCAATCCAAGTATTCCAAGATGTTCTATGATTTTATACATTAGTTTTAGTGTCCAAGTATGTTTTTTAGTTATTTATTTCATATCTCAGTGTATCACATGTTAGATGATTAAGGCTGAGCATCGGAGACCTGCTAGTTTATTATAGCCTCATCCCATTCTGTTATAGAAGTTGGATGAGATCTCAATGGAATTCATGACTAGATTACCTCAGACTCTGAGTGAGAAAGATTCTATTTGTGTGGTTATTTATCAGTTAACTAAATCAAACCACTTCCTTTCTATTAAAGAGTATAAAAATTTAGAGAATCACATACACCTTTATGTCCGAGAGATGTTGAGACTCCATGGTGTGACTTCATCCATTGTTTCTAATCAAGAACCTCACTTGATGTCACGGTTTTTGATTATTATTCAATAGAATATGGAATCTGCGCTAAATTTGAGAATATTTTACCACCCTCATATAGTTAGTTATACTGAGCAGGCCATCCAGATTCTTGAGGATATGCTTTGAGCGTGTGTTCTTGAATTTGGAAGTTCTTAGGAGAAAAATTTATTATTGATCGAGTTTTCCTATAAAAATAGTTATTAATATTTTATTAATATAGATCCATTTAATGATCTGTATAGAAAACTATGTTAATCTCCTCTATGTTATACATAATTTGGTGATCACTCCTTACTTGGGCTAAGTATCATTTAGGAGATTATAGAGAAGATTAAGTAGATTTATAGGTTGTTGGTGATAGTTTAGATTCATCAGAAATATTATGCAGACCTTTTATTTCATCATTTGAAGTTTGTGGTTGATGATTGGGTTTTTTGATGGGCATATCCTTAGTTAGGACACCATCTATTTGGGAGACCGGGTAAGTTGGCACCATGATATATCAGGTCATTTGGGATTTTATAGAATATCAGGAATGTGTCATATCAATTAGATTTACCACCATTATTTATTTTTATTCATAAAGTGTTCTATGTTTCATAGATAAAGAAATACCATCTAGACCTATCCCATGTGATTGTCTATGAGGATATGAAGGTGGATCCTGATACCTCTATTTTTGTGTAGCGAGTTCATATCATGGATTTTTAGAATAAGGTGCTGTATGGTAATTTTATCCCCATGATCCATGTATTACAGAAGTGTGTCTAGGATAACCATGATATGTGGTGGCATAATGCATTTTTGAGGGAGTAGTGGCATCATCTTTTCAAAGATTCAAAACTTTGATGATTTTTTGGGGGAAGAAAGTGGCATGGTGGGGAAAATTATGACACCCTCCAAGCCATTGGAATGTTTTATTTTGAGTCTTTAGTATCATTTCATTTAATTTGTAGTTTTTAGGATTCAAGGGTTGAAAATATAGATTTTTGGAAAAATAGACTAGAGCACATGGTTAGAGAAAGATTAATACTAATTATACACACATTTATTCAAGAGGGGGGGGGGTGAGAGATTCAAGTGCTATTTTCAGGGTTATTTTATGAATTTTACAAATATCCTACTTGTTTTGTGAATGGGGAGTGACCTTTCTAGTTATCACACATTTTTGAAACCACATGGTCTATCCGGTTTACTTAAAATTGTGAATTGACTTATTTTACCTTGATACTTTTTAACCCTCTTTCTAATCTTTCTTCTCCCACTCATTCAAACCACCCCCTCCAGTGGAGATCCCTCTTATCTCTTGTTCCCTTAGTAGTCTTCCTCCAACCTTGTAGATTTAGGTAATTCCTATTTTCTCTTGATTCCCTCCTCCTCTTCCAATGTTCTTCCCTATTGTACCCATTCAATTCCATCACTATAACCCTAATGTCCATGGAAGTCCAAACCTAGGGTTTAGGTTGGGGTTTTAATGATTTTTTATGGGTTTTAGGTCAGTGATGATCTATTTCTTCTATTCCTAGTGGTTTCAAGTTAAGGCGATTAATTCCATTGTGGTTGAGGTATGTGTCTCTATATAACTTGACTTTTCCTTTATCATACCTAAAATTATTGATATTTTACTTGGATTACTTTATTAAATATTCATGAAAGTATTTATTTAGGGATTATATGTGTGATTAAATTTATATGTTTTCATTATTTATCATGAATGGTGGTTTATATTGGATTTCCATTTTAAAAATCTATTTATTCCTTCAAGGTGTTTTCTAAAATGTTTAAAAAAGGATTCCTTACTTCCAAATGATTTTTCAAATAGGGATTTGAAAGAAAATTTTATTTCAATTTATATTTTTTATTATGGGATTTTATTTTGTATCTTGGATATTTATTTATCTTTGGATTTGATTATCCCGGAACATGGGAGACTATAGGTAGGGATTATTTCAATTTATATTCTGGATTTGGTTTATTTATTTTTTATCTTGAATATTTATATTGGGATTTGATTATCCTTTGAGCTTGGATTATTTAAATAAACCAAATTTTTTCAAATAGAAATGTTTTAAAAAATGGAAAGGTATTTCAAAATGGATTTTAAACTTGGACTAATAAGTTTCATTGTGAAAAGTTTTATGTATATTCAATGTGGCATCCTATTGAGATTTTCATGACACATTAAATATTCCATTGAGAGTATATGGACTTGGTTTTATAGGATATAAATAACGGAAAGGGGACCATGAATTTTGGAAGATCTTCCTGATTCTATTCATCCTTCTCCAATGTCATAGTGATGGTGACCGTGGGCCATGAGGAGTTGGGATCATGTGGAGTGTTTTGAGATCCTCAGTGATTTTGGGTTATGATGTATCATCCCCTCTAACCTTGACCTCATTTTAGTATTTTTGTATATATATTAAATTGGTTATCATTTTTTATGTTTATGATGTGATGTTTATGAGTTATAGTTCATTTTCGCTACTACCTATACTCTGTTTGTCTATTTTTATATTCCAAGACTATTTATTTGTTGGTGTGAACATCCCACTTATGGATTGGTTATGTTGGATTTTTTGAGAGGAATAAATGTATTTTTATTATTGTATTTTGAGTGTGAAACCATTTCCAAAGGTTATATTTTGATACCCTAGTTCTTTTCGCTAGCTCCTGGAGATTAAGAATGTGCTTTGGATCTTATGGAAGAGTGGTCTGAGTGACATTTTAGGTTGAACCAATCTGGTTCATTGTAGTGTGAGTTTCCTTTTAACTTGGTTTTAAAAAGAGAATTTAATTACCTTTGAAATGTTATTTTTAAGTGAAGGTATTTGTAAATGGGTTTTAAAAGAAAAAATTTGATTCACGTGAAATTTTTTAGAATGGGATTTCAAAATAAAGTGTTGATTTTTAAAGGGGTTTTGATTTTATATTTTAGTTGAGTGACTAGAATGAGTAAATTTGACATAGGTTCTACTTTTAACATGATTTTAAAATGTGGTTTTTTACTTTTATTTTAAAGGAAAACAAGGTTTTTGTTTTGTGGTAAATGATTTAGACTGATTGACCATAAGAGGGACATGCTCTATTTTTCCAATGCTTATATACTTTTGTGATATCCTTGATTTATTTTTTCCTTATTTCTATTATCTATTGTATGATTATGCATGAAAATATAGGATCTCTTTACGAACCATCCATTCGGTGATAGTTTGGTCAGTGGGTTTGGAAAAATTAATATGTCTCCTTTTGGCTTTAGTTACATAGGAACATTGAGATACCACTTTAGTATATGATTTAGTCTAGTAATATTGAGTTACCCCAACAACTTGGACTGAGTCTTGGGTTTTTTTGAGGGTATGAAAAAACCAAAAAACCAAAAAACCCATTGTGTTTTTGTGTGTGAACTATATTCTAGTAAATTTTTTGAACTTCCAAAACATTTATTTTTGGAAGGAAACTTGTAAAACCAGGATATAGTAGTTTAAATTCACCAAGTAAAGTCCAGTTCTTGAAAAAAACATCACAAGAAACATCCAATCATAGACTAAGTGATATAGGAGGAGTTCTTGATGCAACATGAATGTTTTGGAGGATGCAGTGAAGTAGACATCCAATTGATTTTGGTGGAGGCCTTGGTGTTTCGAAGGTTATGTTAGATTAATAAAAAGGGCTGTATAAGATTAATATAAAAGAAAAGGATTATATTTTTTCTATCACTGAGTGTATAAGCTGAATAATGAGGTTTCAAAAGCTATTTTGTGAATGCAGGGGAAGTGATTTAGAATACAAATATTGAATTTTCACTAAATGATTTAGTTAAATTAATGGATGTCAGATGGTTTTTTAACTGAGTTGATGGATATATAAAAATATTATAAGGTAGTGTAACTAATGGGAACCACTGGTTACTATAGTGAACCTCTAAAAACAGAGGGTTCTAACTCACTTTTTCGATATGACAAGATTGAGCGAGAGAAAATTCAAAAGAGGGTGGAGTGGAATCCATCCATATGGGGGGAATTCCATACAGAGAGATTGTGGTGGGAGTTTATCATGTAGAGAATTTCTAGGAGGTTCTTTCATTTTCAAGTAGGGATCTAGATTATAGTCCCTTATAACACAAGTCAGGTAATGTTCCTGAACAAGAATCCCTTGTAACTCAGTTTTTATCATTAAAAATATATGTACTATGTCCTCAATTAGATTGTGGATTTATCTAAACCATAATATTCATGTGTTTATTGCACTACTTCAAAATATCATGTGTTTGTTATTTTTTTCACTATTTATGAAAAATATTATCTAAGAGCATAAAGATATAAAAACTAAATTGAATTTCATATCAACACGGTGTGAAGGGTTCTTGGTCTTCCAAGTTTCAAATGTTGAATTCACAGGGTTGTGTCATAGAACATTGGACCCTTTCCAGAGACTTGTTTTATAAATTAAGGTTTGCGTTGAAGTTCGATGGTGAAAGTTTAGGATTTTGGAGGATGCTAGTTCTGCTACTCCTGGAGAATCCATAAGTTCTATTTATGGATATCCAACTAAAAGTGATGTGTTTAATAGAGCGGGAAACCATAATAGGAAAACACACACTCTTTTTTTTGAAATATGTATCCTATAGAAGTAGAACATGACCTAATAGGAGGTTTTGATGGTAAATCCAATATAAACATCTCATATTGTTTAAAGTGGAGGAATAATGAGCTGATGTGATTTGGCTGGTTCCTGATTCCACTTCTAGAAATATGTAAGGAAAGGTTTTGGTAGGAAACTGTTGGGACTGAAAGGTGTGTTTTGAAAAGTAACTTGAGAAGGTTTGATAAATCCCATAGTTGAGAAGGTGTGGCTATTTTTTCAATGAAGTGTTAACTATACCACTTGAGTCATGATTATTTTTATAGGGTTTATTACTTAATGTTTGAGAAGGCTATAAAGTGTTTGTTTTTAAAGGCTTTGGTTGAGTGGTACTTGTGATCATTGAAAAAGGTTGTGGTTCTATTTGGTTCGCATATATAGGCTTTTAGGGATATAAGAAGTATAGAATTCTCCCATATCAAATAGGTATCAGGTTTCTATGAAAATTATTTTATATGTAATGGGATTCATGTGATAGAGATCATGGTTTTGGAAAAGTGAAATAAATGGACTTTGTTTACTATTGGGTTTTTGTAAGGACAATTCATGTTATAAAAATAGACTTCTAGAATAGTGGGATATATGGAATGGTTTCTTGATCATGTGCATTGAGAGAAAGGGGTAAACACACTTGGATTTTGATAAATTACTTGATAGAACTTGATGTATGGAGTGTAGAAAGTATGTAGAGAAATAATCTTTCATCAAAAGTTTTTACTGAGATGTCATATGGCATGTTCTTAAAATGATTGTAAAAGATATTTGGGTGTGGTTAAACATGTGTCTTATCTTTTGGATCAATATTTTTATATTTATATTTAGGTCAAGATATTTCAGTGTCACTTAAAGTTTAGAATGGTTGGTTTTCTATTCACTCACCTACAAACTCTTTAAGAAGTAAACCATGACCACATTGATTATTAAAAAGGGTCAACCCTAAGTTTAGGGTTTATTTATTTTAAAGGGTTTAGTGATGAAGAAATTGGAATTCCAATATCTAGGATAGGATATTATAGAAGGTTATTAGAGTTTTATAATTCCCTATGTAATTATGGTGAACCTTGAATGGTTCCAAACCAGGCTGTGATGTAGTAGGAGAAAATAACCATGCTTTCCTTGGTTTCAATGAGAAATGGGGATTTTGTTCCATGATGTTTTAGTAGATGTATGGTTTTATGATATTAGAATATTCAGAATATGTTTTGGATATAGGTTGATTTCAATGGTATTGATAGAGTCTGATATAATTGAAAGCTCTTGGATTACCAAATCTTGGTAGTAGATTTTTATGAATACAGGATTTTTGAAGGAGTAGGGATATGGACATGGTACATGATAATGTCATGTTTATCGGACTTCAAAAAATTTAAATTTTTCTATAGCCTATTTTCTTTTTAAAAATTCCATGGATCCATTCATATGGTATTGTGGTTTTATAGAATGAGTGGTTAGAGTCTATAAGTACAGGGTGGATTTGTATCAGTGGGTATTGGATGATCAAAAGCATGAAAAAGGACCATTAAAACACTGAAAAGGAGAGGATAATGGAAGATAATATTCAGAACATTGTTGGTGGAATTTAGTGAAAACCTTGAGAATAGTATTTTAGTGAAAAAATGTTAAACTTAACCCATGAAAGCAGTTCTCAAGTGGGATATTGTTGAGTTTTTTATGAGAAATATTTTTTGGATAAGTTATTGGAACTTTTGGAAATTTTATTTCTATAAGTACATTTATAGAAGTAGTATGGAGAAATTCTCCCTCACCAAGTAAATTCTGGGTCTAATCTAGTGATAGTGGAAGAAACATATAATTCTAGATGAAGTAAATTAGGATGATTTTTGGATGCGACATGGAAGTTTTAGAGGAAGTGGTGAAGTAAATAGTCAATTGAATCTGGTGGAGGATATATAAGATTAAACTAATCTTTCATAGGAGTGGTATTAGTATTTAAAAGGCTACATCAGATTAATCTAAAGTATTATGTAATATAAATCTAGAAAAAGAGGATGATCCATATAATATCATAGAGTGCAGAAGTTTAAAGATGCAATTTTGAAAGTAATCATGTTAATGTAAGAGAAGTAATAGAGAATACAGAGCTTTACTTTTCACAAGATGGTTTAGTTGATATGGTGGATCTTAGTTAGTTTCATTGACCAAATATAGTGATGTTTGTGAAATTCCGAATGTGGTGTAACCATTAGTATCTAATGGTATCTGTGGAGCACTTCTATAAAGTGAGGGTGCTAGATCACTTGTTTTATGTGACTGGATCGAGTGGGAGAAAAATAAGAATTGGGTGGAGTGATGTTCTTCCCCATGGGGGGAATTCCCCATACTTTAATTATAGTGGGAGTTCATAATGTAGAGTGTTTCCAAGAGGTTCTTTAGTTTTTCATGTGTTTGTTATTTCTCATTCACTATTTATGGAAGATCTTATAAAAAATTATAAAGTTATCAGAACTATATTTAAGTGAGTATCAACATGGTGGCTAGGTTTCTTGGTCTTCCTAGTTCTTGATGTTGAATTTTCATGGGTGTTCCGTGACACTTTAGACCTTTCTAGGAGTATTGTTCTTCAAATTGAGGTCCAGAAGTTAGCTTTCATTCATAACATGTGGTAGTTTCAATTTTTTGGGTTTTAATTCCTTATATGTGGTATGGGGAACATGGTATTTGGATGGACGTGATAGGGAAAAATTCCCCAACAAGTGGTATTCGAACATTGATGTTGTTCTAGTGCATATTAGAGTAGGTTCTTGTTTTGGTTTCTTGTTTCAAAAAAAAAACAAACTCAACCCAATCAGACCCACTCAAAAATCCCTAAAACCACTAAACTACCTTATATAATGTGGTTTTTTTTCATTGAGTATGTTTATGTTAGGTGGTAGGGTCATTATTTTTTTAGTGGAGTTAACCCAACCTACACACACTAAGTATAAAGTATTTTATAAGCTCATGTTTTGTATTTTTATTTATAAAATTTAATTATGTTTAACTACATTTGGACATGAAAAATATTATTTTTTAAATGATTAGAGTTAAATATAGTGTTGTTAAAAAATTATTACTTTTTATAGTATGTTATTTAAAATAATTATTAATATTAAAATGTTATTGATTTTTATATGTTATTTTTTAATGTAATTTTATGGATTATTATAAATTTTTTCCAACCCAAACTGATCCAACCTTTAAACTACCTCATCATACCATGTTGAGTTTTATAGAAAAGTTCCAATTGGAGTGTTGAATTTGGGTTATTTTTTTCACCTACCAAATAAAGGTCAGATGAGATTTATCTTTAAACCAAAGTGACCCACCCATTTACACACCATTTGGTTTAGTGGGATTTTTTAAGATCATCAATGAATAGATTTTGGGTAGTATTGTCATTCCTAATGATTTCTACCTCCTTAGTTCCTTATAGGAGATCCTCATGGATGAAAATAGTGGTTGAGGCAAGAGATAATACCTTTGATATTTTGATTGACGGTTGGACTTAGTTCCTTACAGGAGATCCTCTATAGATTCCTTGGCATGTTTCTATATAATAGACTTGGACTTTAAGTGGTTATGAATTAAAACACTAAGAAAGTGGATTAGAGGGTCACACACTAAGTGTATTCAAAATCTTAGTTAAACTCAGTATTAAATTTAATAAGTTAGAATAAATAATATTTATTTAGGTTTTGATTGATCTCTAAGATTTAATCACATGTTTTTTAAATACTAAGTGAATAAAATAATAATAATAAATATTTATTTTCAAGGTTTTATGAATATAATATTTTTTATATTTATCGATGAATAATAGTGATATTTATTTATTAAACAAATAGTCATTATTCAAGGATTAGTAAATATTGAGGAGGAAAAGAGGACCATGTTTAATAGTTTGATTAAAAATAATATAAATGATATTTATTTATTCTTAGGTGATGCACATGTCAAGTGAATAATAATTATATTTTTATTATGACATGGGGATCACTAAGAAGTAAGGAATTATAAAGGGGATCATGTTCTAATTAAAAACCCTAGACCTACCTTTATAAATATCTAATTACACCACTTTCCTAATAGACACTTATTTTACACAATAGAAAGAGATATTATCTCTCAATCCCTATAGATAATTCTAGAGATCAAAAAGTGTGATCACTCCTCATTTTCTCTCAATGCATCAAGAGACCATCAAGAGTTCTTAATCCTAATAGAATAATTTTATTAAAATCAAACATGAATGATGAAAGTTATCAATATCGACTGTGCTAGAACCCAATGATTATACGATGACATTCCAAGATTGTGGTGCACATGTAGACTATCGCTACAAGGATTATTAACTTAGATCCTTCAATGAAATGATGGTGTAACAAGATCGAATATACTAAATCATCAATAAATGAAGAATTACAAGTTTAGGTAATTCTATATCATCACATAAATTAATTATAAATTACATGTGAAGATCCTCTTATTCTGGTTCTGACATTTAATCAAGTCAATTAATCTACGATTTTCATTGGTCATGATGTCAATCACTATGTACAAAAACAATTATTCGTAAATTAATACTAAAAAAGTTGATTTTTCATTCTATACAAGCACTTACACTAAGTCCGAAACCTAAAATTGGTATAAGAGCAGTCACATGTTTAATTTATAATTATTTATTGATCATTTATTATTTACATTCATTTGTGATTTATTTTACTTCAGATTGATTCATTCTTGAAATTAAAAAAAATCATATTTTATTCCCTTTCTTCATTATCATTAACATAACTAATAAAAAATTAAAATTAAAAATAAGAAAAATATGAAAATTCCATCTAAAGATACCAAAGGTTATTTTTGGGCAACATAAGAATACACAACATGTACCCTAAAACCACACATCATATACCAATGTATCTCATCTATATCTTGTGATAAAATATGATCAATGTGAGGAAATCAGATCAGTGATCTGATAAAATTAGATCAATGTATAGATCCAGATAGTCTGGTATACAGTTTAAAGAAAAACGAACCATGTAACATTATTACATGTAGTTTCATCCCCATGTCTTCATAATGGAGAAAAAAGAGGTCTAATCATGTCCTATATATGCTACATGACATGTTGACTAAAAAACTATTCAACTTCGAGGTCACACATCAGGTAAGAACACCACACAATATCTATTGTAAACACATATGTGGAAAGGAAACACACCCAGTCCCCAAGGTGTGTTCTGTAGACATAGGAAAAAAACCTCATTCCATGTAACCCAATACATTCCATGTAGTTTTATACAAATTTTGCACTCAATTTGATTTGGAAGAATAATTGATTATGTAATTAAACCTATTCACACATGTTTCATGTGTCGTTTATCTAATAATAAATTCCATTTAATAGGATTTACAATTATATATTGAATTAATTTCCATGTTAAATTCTAAAACTACAAGTTATGTATGGTATTTTATTATAGTGTATTCTACGCACATCAAGAGAATCACATGTAGTGTAATAAACATGTTCTCCATGTGTCATTTTTTTAATAGTACACACCATGTAATTACCTATCAGTCAATATGTGTTGGATCCTAAGGGAATTCAGAAGAAAAAGAATCATGTTAGGTATTTTGGGAGAGTAAATGTCATTTTATCCAAGTAAACTTATATAATTAATTAATTTTTAAATAAAATTAATATATTTAATTTGTTTAAAATTATGGATGATGTTAATTCAAGGATTCTCATATGGTATTAATATAAATTGAATTAATTGGATTAATTTGTGGTGTTTTATCTTAGTTAAAGAATGAATTGAAGTAATTGATAGGTAAATTACAAATTTACAATCATTTAATGTTATGTTGATGATGATGAGATTATCCTATCCCTACATGTGATTGGTTTATTTTAATTTATTATGATTAAATTAAAATTTATGGACTACATGTCATCCCATCATCCTTATTACATAAGGGATTTCATTCCCACAATTTTTTTATGTAAACCCCATTTATCTAATCCATTGGATCCCCTCACTTGCATGTGAGTAAAATATTATGTAAGGATGGAGCTCCAAGGTGAGAGAAGGTGATCTGAGTATAAGAGCCACATAAAATACAATAGAGGCAATACATAGGATCCAAGGTGGAATTACACAACACAAATTGTAACGTTGCGACCTTAGTTACCCAGATTTGGTGCATTATTACATAAAATTGGCATGATACAAAGAATCATGTCCCGAAAGACCGATCAGTTTAGTAGCCTTAGAAGTACTAGATACATTCATAAGTTTTACATTACATCATGAAATGAAAACATCAACAACATTTTGTCCCCTTTTGAACACACTTATATCCTTAGACTATCCCTACAGGTCAACCATAAAATACTTCTTCACATCCTGGGAAAAATAAAACATAGGAAGGGGTGAGCTCAGATGCTCAGTATGGATAACAATATAGCATAAACTTTCATAAATAAGCATAAACATTTAAGGCAATGTATAAGACTAAAAAAAGCCTTTTGAACTTAAACTTTAGCATAACATGGAAAAGATAAAATCAAATAATTCAATTTACTTATTCAAATGGATATTATACTAGTTGAATAATCACATGCAATATCAATATCCACCTTCATAATGATGGAATGCATAATACCAAACTTCATAATCACATAGTCAAGGCCTTGTGCCAAGACTACAAATAATATTTTTTCAAGGCCTTGTTCCAAGACACTAGTTTGTCTCATGATACCTACCGATGCATCGAGGAGCTATATCAGGCTCCACCCATCACTTACTAATTCCAATGCATTCCTCATATGAAAAGGTTTAAACATAACATAAACATTCATATTAAAACTAGAATACGAAATGTCAATACATTATCCATAAACCATGAATGGTGTAAAAATAACACATCCACAATAAAACATATCACAAAAACTTCAATACAATATGGAAGTTTTGTATCATAATAAATCAACTTCAAACAAGCTTAAAATCCATCAAAGGATGTTGATATAGATGAAATCAAAACTTTTTTTAGAGAAATATCTCTTTATATTTTGAAATTATTTAAAAGTCATATAATTATAAAAGAAAACATTTATTTTGAAAATATTATTATAATCTTGTATGGGAAGCTTCGACGATGATATAACAGCAGAAAATAGCCACACCCACCGTATAATTTAAAAAAAGACATTCTTACCTTAATTTTGTCGAAAAGGTCATAAAGTACCTTGTTTGGAAAATGACGGAAAGATTCATTTAAAAACATATATGGTAAAATAAGGGTATAAATGACTTTAACCCATAGTATAGTAAATAGTAAAAATGTTTTGAATTACATTTTTAAGAAAACATGGATGTGGATGATAAATAGGTCCTAGTAGATACTTACATAAAAACAACCTCGGATAAAAAAGAGATTGTGAAATTAACCCTTACCTTGTAATTTTCCTTGGTCGAGGGTATGTTAACCTCCTGTATAATAGTTAAATCATTGTTATTAAATTATACAAAAACTATATACATAAATATGATATCATATATGATCCTCTAATATTGCTTTGGTAATAATATTTTAGTAATATCATCATTTCAGGTGTTAACTGATTCATTTTCCTTTATATGCTTGGTTACATAAGCCATGTTTTTTATGGATATGATGTATTTGATTCATATAAAAAATGATATTATGTTCATAAAAATTATTTTTAATCATAAAATGAAAATTATTCATGAATGATTACGATGGATAATGAATCTCACCGCGTTCATGGAGACAGTAATCCGTACGTACACACGAGCGACAATATCATTATATTGATGGTGAAATAATATGTAATTGGATGATATATCATATATAAAAAATCATTAAAATGTTATATTTATTATTTAAATTAGTTATATTCATTATTATACCCATCCAAAATAATGAAGTGTTTGAATAACAAACTACACCACGACATGTAGACGGTAAGCCGTACGTACGCACGTATGGTGACTTTGTCATTCATATGAAGGATATAATAATGAATATGGTTGTACCATTTTAATAACATCAATGTATATAGAAGATATTGGAGTTATTATTTTTTATTGGAAACAACAAAGAAAGAGGAAGTGGAAGAAGAAAAGAACTTGAAAGAGGTGATGAAATATTTACCTCTTCTTCAGGTTCTTCCTTTTGATTTGATCAAAAGGGCTCCTTAGGTTAGACTTATTACCAAAGGATGGCCTCTATGATGAAGGGAGTAATTTTGGGAGGATATTTGGGTAGGTTTTGGCTGAGCCAAAAGGCTTTGGAGGTGTGAAATTAAGAGAAGGGGAAGTGGCCTTTTATAAGAGAGGTGAGGGTCACTTTAGGAAAAGCTTGAAATATTATTTTATAATAAAATAATTTTCGATTTCTAGTGGATCCAAAATGAATTATTTAGAGGATAAGGTAGGTATGAGTCAAAAATATCTCAACCAATAGGTTTTAGATAGGTTTAGATCATTATATTAACCTTATCTTTTAGATTTAACTCTTAGTTTAATAGTTTGACATTTACCATGTCTCTTTGTATTTTTATATTATATGGTTAATAAAATTACTATAACAAGACAATAGAACCCCATGTGGTTAATTATTAATATATATAACCTTATCTACATCCTTTTTTGGAATCTTATTTTTTTATGAATATTATATCAATTAATAATATAGTATTTGTTTTAAAAACTCAATTATGTCAATTTTGACAATATTTAGTATTTGATTTTATTGAAAGCCATAAAAACTTTATAACTTATAATAAAATTTATTTAACCGACCATAACATGTCATATTAACCTATAAAATTAGTGTAATTTATCATAAGTCTCAATTTACATTTATTTGGATATTTATAATATCAATTATTTTAACATTTCATTAATAAGGTAATTACTGCATCATTATTGTGTCATAAATAAATTAAAATATTTAATGTATAAAAATTATAAATAAAATACCATTATGTATGAAATATTTTTATCTTTATAATGAATATTTATAGTCAAATTTATATTGTTCATATACCTATATTAAAAATGGTTTAGTTATTAAACTTTAAATTTAACTCTTTTAGCTCTTCTTTAAATAAAATAATAATAAATGTCCTAATCTACTCCAAGTGGACCAAAGAGGATCATATTTTATTCCTAAGGTTTTTTTTGGTCAAATTATACTTATCCAGTAAAATTAGGACATGTTTTTGAAATGAATTCCATTTTGAAAGATAAAATTTATAAAATTTCAAAAATGGGTATTACTATTCATAACATCTAGTTTGATTGGTTGTGGTGTGTTTGAACTAGAAGTTGCATAAAACACAAGCTGTTGTATTAATCAAAGGGAAATGTAATATGGAATCTTAGGGTGTTACATTCTCCCCTCCTTAAAATAATTTTTTCCTTGAAATTTATAGAATACTACTGCATAAAAAGATTCGAGTGGTTATTCATCATAAGTTCCTCGGGTTCCCAAGTTGCCTCTTCCATATTATGATTTCTCCATAGAAATTTTACCAGAATATTCATTCAGTTTCTCAGCACTTGTTCTCTAGTTTCAAGAATTTTGATAGGCTCTTCACAATAAGGCAAATCAGGTTCCAGTTCAATTTCCTCATAGGTGAGTACATGCGTTGGGTCTGGCATGTATTTTCTCAATAGTGATACATGGAACACATCATGAACTTTGGAGAGACTTAGAGGGATTTCCAAATGATAAGCTACAACTCCAATTTGTTCTAGAATTTTGAAAGGACCGATGTACCTTGGACTCAATTTACCCTTCTTACTGAAACGTATAACACCCTTCCATGGAGATACCTTCAAGAAAACATGGTCTCCTACTTGAAATTTTAAATCCTTACTTCGGTTATTGTCAAAGGTGATGTGGGTTTGGATAACCTTTATATTTTCCATTATTTCATCAGCATGTTCTGGAGCTACGAGTTTTATTTCACCAACATCATCCCAACAAGTTGGTGTGCGACATCTCTTTCCATTTAACGCTTCATATGGTGCCATCTGAATACTTGAATGTAAGCTATTGTTATATGAAAATTCTACCATGGGTAAATATTGATCCCACATAACTTGAAATTCAAGTTAGAAATATCTCAACGTGTCTTCTAAGGTTTGAATAGTATGTTCTGATTGTCCATCAGTTTGAGGGTGGTAGGCAGTGCTTAGATGAAGTTCAGTATCCGGGGCCTTCTGAAGTCTTTTCCAGAATCTTGATGTAAAATGGGGATCACGATTAGAAACAATCGATAGGGGTACTCCATGAAGTCTTAAAACTTCATTAATATATAGTCTTTTTATACGTTCAAGTGGTAAATCTTCTCTTATAGAAATAAAATGTGCTGACTTGGTAAGACGATCAACAATGACCCATATTGCATCATTCCTTCCAGGAGTCTTTGGTAGCCCCATGAGAAAGTCCATAGTAACATTATCCCATTTCCACTTAGGTACAGGAAGAGGTTTCATGACTCATCCAGGTTGTTTCCTTCCAGCTTTCACTTGTTGACAAACCATAAATCTTGACACAAAATTAGAAATCTCCCTCTTCATGTTGTCCCACAAAAAATGTTCTTTAAAATCTCTATACATCTTGGTGATCCTAGGGTTTATAGAGAAATTGGAGCTATGAGCATCATCCAAAAATTATATTTTTAGATCAGGTATGTTAGGAACACAAAGTATCTTCCCAAATTTCAAAATTCCTTCATATATGAAGTCACTCAATCTCCCATCATTCACAGCTTTAATATTATTTTAAAATTCCTCATGATCAGTCTGAGAACTCTTTATCCTTTATAGTAAAGATGTTTTGGCAAACATTTGAAAAAGTATTGATGTTTCACCTTCCATGGTTATTCCCATATCCATATTTACTAGATCTATGAAAAAATTATCCCTTTCAACCCTCATCTGGTTCAAAAATCCATGATCCTTTCTACTCAAAGAATTTTCCAACTTATTTTCCTTCCCCAGGTGGTAGTGTATGGTGCAATCATAATCCTTGAGTAGTTAAAGTCATAATATTTTCCTCATGTAGAGTTATTTCTGTGAGAAAATATACTTCAAACTCTTGTGATCAATATAAATCTCACATTTTTCACCATAGAGATAGTGTCTCCATATATTTAAAGCAAAGATTACAGGTGCTAACTCAAGATTAGAAGTGGGATAGTTTTTATCATGAATTTTTAGCTGTCGTGATGCATAGGCAATAACTCTATCATTTTTCATAAGGACACAACCAAGTCCTTTCTTTGTGGCATCACTATAAATAACAAACCCATCGTTCCCTGATGGTAGAGTCAAGATAGGAGCGTTGACTAATCTTCTCTTCAGTTATTCAAAAAATTCTTCACAGTTTTTTGTCCAAACAAATTTAACCCCTTTACGAGTGAGCTTGGTTAATGGGTTAGCCAATTAGGAAAAATTCTGGACAAAATGCCGATAATAACCTGCTAAACCAATAAAACTGCATACCTCAGTTATAATCATCGGTGCTGGCCATTCTTGGATTGCCATGGTCTTTGAAGGATCAACAGAGATTCCATACTTAGAGATAATATGGCCAAGAAAAGAAATATTCTGAATCCATAATTCACACTTGCTAAATTTCCCATGTAATTCATTTCTTCTAAGAGTCCTTAGGATAATTCTCAAGTGATTTTCATGATCTTCATAGATTTTTGAGTATACCAAAATATCATCAATAAATACCACTATAAATTCATCAATATATTCCTTGAAAACTATATTCATTATATCCATGAAGACAAAGGGTGCATTAGTCAATCCAAAAGGCATTACTCTAAACTCATAATGCCCGTACCTAGTTTGAAATGCTATTTTCAGAATGTCTTAATTCTTCACACACAACTGATGATATCCAGATTGAAGGTCAATATTTGAAAAATATTGAGCACCATGAAGTTGGTCAAATAAATCATCAATGCGAGGTAGGGGATACTTGTTCTTTATTGTTATAGCATTGATTTCCCTATAGTCAATGCACAACCTCATAGACCCGTCTTTATTTTTTTAAAAAAGGAAAGGGGCTCCCCATGGAGAAACACTAGGGTGAATAAATCCCTTGTTAATCAATTCCTCTAGTTGTTTCTTTAGTCCCCCTAATTCCACAGTGGTCATTCTATAAGGGGTCTTCGATATGGGCCTTGAACCAGGAATTAAATCTATAGAAATCTCAATTTCTCATTCTGGAGGATGTCCAGGTAAATCCTCTAGAAACACATCAACATATTATTGCACAATAGGTATGTCCTCTATTAGAACATTCTTTTCCTCACCTATAGTTATTTCATTTTCTTCATCCCCAATAATTAAATTTAGTAGACCTAATAGGGGGGATCTAGATAAGAATTAGGTGGTGAAGTTTCTTCTCTAAAGATAAGGTAATCCTTATCATCATCAAAAATTGTAACCTACTTCTTCTTAAAATAAATTTTCACATCATGGTCTGAAATCCAATCCATTCTGAGGATTATATCAAATTCAATCATGGGTATGACGATGAGATCAAAAGATAAAGAACATTTATATTCCTTAACAGGAACTGATTCACAAAAATTTATTGCGATGATACTTCCCTTAGGTGTTTTGACTGATAAATCCCTTGTTAATTTAAATTGAAAATATCTAATTTTCTTAGAAAACTAGGAAGATATGAAATAACGCGATGATCCAGAATCAAATAAAGCATTGGCTAAACTTGAGGAAACCACTAAATTACCTACCACCGCATATTTCAGAGCTTCAAACTCAGCAGTAGTGATCGCATAAGCTTGGCCTTGATCCCTTAGCCTTTTCTAAGGTAAGTTCCCTTGGTTATTAGGACATTCTTTTTCATAATGCCCCTTTTCTCCACAATTGTAGCATTCAACATTGACAACCTCTTTTTTCCCCTTGTAATCACGAGCTTGGTGGCCTTTTTCACCACACTTGTAACAGACTCCCATTCCCTTTAGGAAAGTACCATGGTGTTTCTTCCCACATTTACCAGAGGATGGATATTAAACTTTTCCCTTCTTCCCCTTATTTCCATTTCCATAGTGTTCATCAGATCTCTTCTTCTCTTTCTTTTCTTTGAAGTCGTAAGACTTAGAGAATTCATTTTCTATCTTGATAGCACACGAGACAATATATTTGTACGATGAAAAGGATTGTGAGACCAATGATTTATGGAGAAATGGATTTAAACCATCAAATAATTGATCAATATTACTCCTTGGGTTACGTATATAATCTGATGCATGTCTTTCTAACGTTGTAAAGTTAACCTCATACTTTGCGACATTCTCATCCTCCTTTTTTCCTCAGACTCAGAAATTGTCTTTCCATATCCGGTTAATGGTCATAAGAAAAGTATTTTTCTAAGAAAATTTCTTTAAACTCCCTCCATTCCATGTTCGATATTTCTTCATCTTCATTTGTGTTTTGGCTTAATGACCACCATTGATCTGTATCTCCCGTGAGGCGATAAACTGCCATGATAACTTTTTCCCTTTTGCTACTCCCCAAAGCATGAAATATTTTTTCTAAGGAATTTATCCATTAATCAGATACTAATTGATTTTTAATCCCATTTAATGTTGGTGGTTTTTTCCTCATGAAGTGGTCTAACATTTATCCTCTGTGTTTTGGATCAAGGTGCTCCATACGAGCAAGGTTATTATTCATAACCAGAGTGAGTTGTCCCAGTATGGTGATAAGATGATCAATACCTGTTGCTTCACCAGATCCACTATAATTATCTTGAGTAGGAGTGAAATCTCTACATGTATTACGTGCGTTGATACAATTTCCATTCTTTCAACTAGGTGCCATTTCTAAACAATGGAATACAATAGATTAGTTTATGAACCACAATACATAATTATGAACTTGTAAAACACTTAACATAAATTGAAAAGTTTATAGATTTAGGGATGGGTCTAAAACCTCTCAACCAATAGGTTTTATATAGATTTAGTTCATCATATTAATCTTATCTTTTATATTTAACTCTTAGTTAAATAGTTTGACATTTACCATGTCTCTTTGTATTTTTATATTATATGGTTCATAAACTTACTATAACAAGCCAAGAGAACCCTATGTGGTTAATTATTAATATATATAACCTTATATAAGTCCTTTTACCAAACCTTATATTTTTAGTAATATTATATCAATTAATAATATAGTATTTGTTTTAAAAACTCAATTATGTCAATTTTTCCACTATTTAGTATTTGATTTTTTTGAATGCCATAAAAACTTTATCACTTAAAATAAAATTTAATTAACCAAACCTAACATGTAATATTAACCTATAAAATTAGTTTAATTCATCATAAGTCTCAATTTACATTTATTTATTTATTTATAATATCAATTATTTTAATATTTCATTAATAAGGTAATTACTGCATCATTATTGTGTCATAAATAAATTAAATTATTTAATATCTAAAAATTATAAATAAAATACCATTATGTAGGAAATATTTTTAGATTTATAATTAATATTTATAGTCTAATTTATATTGCGTGTATCCCTATATTAAAAATGGTTTAGTTATTAAACTTTGAATTTAATTCTTTTAACTCTTCTTAAAATAAAATAATAATAAATGTCCTAATCTAATACAATTGGACCAAAGAGGATCATATTTTATTCTAATTTTGTTCTTGGTCTAATTATACTTATATAATATAATTAGGACATGTGTTATGGTAATTATGATATCATTTTTACCCTTAATTACCATATTTACTTTTAACCGTGGTAAATAAAAGTCAAAAGTTACTATTCACCAAAAATTATTTTTATCTTATTGAACCAAAATTTACTTACTGATATTAACCAATTCTATCTGATTTTGTAAATTCAAGTCACAGAAGTAGTAAAATTACGTTTTATGCAAATTTGTAAATGCTCCTAGAAGGTGGGTAAAAGACGATAAAAAGTTCAATAAAATTTTTATATATATAAATTTATTATAAAATGACTCCAGTGAATTATATGAAACTTATATATGTATTATGTATCTATTTTGACCTAAAATAAATTTAAATAAAAAAAATTATTTAAATAAAAAATTTGGTTTTAACCATTAACAAAGTGTTTTTCACTATTCATCAAAAATTGAAAGTTTTCAGAAAAATACAAAAAATTCACCCTAAGATAATTTCGATATTCCAAATCCAAAAATGAAGTACATTTTGAAAGATAAGTTTTTTAAAATTTCAAAAAGTGTCTATTACTATTCATAATGGCTAGTTTGATTGGTTGTGGTGTGTTTGAACTCGGAGTTGTGTATAACACAAGCTATTGTATTAATCAAAGGGATACATACCATGAAAGATTGGGGTGTTACACAAACCAAGCTATGGCTCATGTTATTTTTCCACTAGGGTCAAGGGTTAGTTTATCATCCACCAAATAAACTAACCATTATATAATCTCATGATGATGCCACTTATATTTTATTTTTATCAGTTTCTTGGTTGATTATTTTTGTTTGTGGATGATACATGATCGCTTAACAAATAAAATAAATAGAAAGTAAGATGGAATAAAAGAAAATCATATTATGTGTAAACTTTATCAAACATGGTTAATCACTTAAGTAAAATCCACTTAATATCATCAAGGTACATGATAATATAAAATGGAATTTTATGTATAAGGATGAAAATCCATCAACTAAAATATTAATTCAGTATATCCTTCCATTACTTAAGTTAAGAGTAGAACCCATAGTTTAAAGTTCTTGATCAACCAAAGTTGGGGTGCTTTCAATTACCAGGTAACTTTTAGCTTAAAGTCATAGGTTGACTTAACTTAGTTCACATCAAGGGTTGACTAACCTAGCAAGAATTTTTGTAACTGAGAGGAAAGGGTTGGGGAAATATTTATCCAGGTTTTTAAGATTGGGGAGTCCACTCAGTAGATTGAATAACTACGAGTTAATGAAGTTGTAAAATTACGCCTACCTAAAACCCTTCAATTAACATGTTAGGACCAAGTCTGGGTTCTGATAAGGGAATATGGGTCCTTGCCACTAGAGTATATATACAACTAGATATTCTAAAACTAATGGTGAGGGATATTAGGTTTCAATAAAATAGTGGGAAATTAATATGATTTAATTTTATCAATATGATTTGGTAATCAAGGAAATACTAATTATATGATGTCAATTTATAGAAATGGAAAATAAAATGAATTCAAAAATATCACTATGATCCTTACTAGATAAGGATAATCTTTCCACTTATATGAATTTCTAGGAATGGTATAGGCACTTACATGTTATACTGTGCCATGAACATAAATTATATGTGCTGGAAACCTCACTTCCTGATTCACTTGATAAAGAGGCTAGCGAGGAATAGGTATCTCTCTACCTAAAACACATGGAAGATGCAATGGATGTCCAGTGTTTCATGATATTCTCCATTTTCAGTGAGATTCTAAAGAAATATGAGGACATGGATACATATAGAATCATTTATAACATTTATGATCTCTATCCGGAGAAGGTGGGATAGGAGAGATATGATATCTCTAATGCATTGTTCACATGCAATATTGGAGATTCGGTTCCAGTTGTGCCTCATGTAGTCAAGATCATTGGATATATAGAACTTTTAGATATCTTGTGGTTTAATATCCTTGATGAGTTTCACACTGATCTCATTCTGTCCACACTACCTAAAACCTTCACCAGTTTTATTCTGAATTATAATATGAGTAATATCTAAAAGTCTCTTTTAAAACTTCTTACTTTTATTCAAAAAGTTTATAAATACATGGGGTGTGACAAACCCATAGTCCTTGTGGTGAATAATAATAGGAAGAATAAGGTAAAGGGTATGGAGACTCATTCCATGTATAAATATCCATAACATTGTCCTTCCAAGAAGAAGAATAACTAGAGGAAATCAAATTAATAAAATTTTGTATGTTTTGTATATAGAAATCAAGGCCACTAGAAGAGGAACTAAAACCATACAAATAAGTAAGTGGAATTATCAGGTGTTGTTCGTTATCGAGTGTAATATTTTTATATCAACATTTTGGGTATTATATACTACATGTAGTTATCAAATTTTTATAAAAATATAGTAACCAAGTATATTTATAAAGGTCTCTAGAGGTGATGTGGATATACGAGATGCTAATGGAGTGAGGAATGCTCCTCTAGCCATTAGAGACTACCATCTCACAATTCTAATGAGATTTATTTTTTCTTTTAAATAACTATTATTATGTTCTTAGTGTTACCAATAACATAATTTATGTTTCTTATTTAGACATAGATGGATTTATTTTCAATTTTGGAAATAAGAGTTTCTAATTTTATAAAGATAACATATGTTATGGTATTAAACAACTGAATAATAGTCTTTATGCATTAAATTACAAAAACCAAATATTGGAAATTTATAATTAATCAAATTCAGATGAATCATTTAACATTTGGTTATGGTATCACCACCTTGATCCCATAAATGAGAAAGATTTGACAAAGATCTATTAAGATGGTTATTTAGAACCATTTGAGATTAAACCACTTGAAAGATGTTATTCTTGTTTATAAGGAAAGATGACCAAACCAAATTTTTTTGGTTAAGTTGAAAGGTCTATAGAGAAACTAAAATTGGTAAATATTGATATTTGTGGACCTTTTTATGTAGAATCTATAGGTGGATTCTCATACTTTATTACTTTTACCAATGAATTGAGTAGGTATAGTTACATTTACCTGATGAGGTATAAGTATGAATCCTTTGAGAAGTGTAAGGAATTTAGGAATGATGTTGAGAATAAATTTGGTAAGAAGATAAAGAAGCTTTGATCATATCAAGGTGGTTAATATCTTATCCAATATTTTATCAAATTTATATAGGATTATGGGATTTTATCTCAACTCACTCTTCCTTATACATCATAGTGGACTGGTGTTATAAAATATAACGCATATTTTTTATTAACTATAGTTTGATAACCATAAATGAAAAATTTCATTTATATATTTGGTTTCATAAGTTATTATAGTATTGAATATGTTTGTGTGAACCATTACAATGAGAAATGAATTCATACCCCAACTTATTTGGAAGGATCATTCACGTAACACCCATTGTATTTCTTATTAACATCCAAAAAATGTTCCATCTAGGAGACTTGGTGCCTTAATTTTTTTGTCTACATTAAATAGAAATAAATAAACAATTTAATATATTAAAAATATAATACTGTCATGTAAATATTTGAACTGATGAAAATAATACCACAGTGGGTCAGTTTCTTGAAAAAATATTTGAACCAATAGTGTGGGAGATGATTTGCTTCGCTTGACTTGATACATTTTTTCTTGAAAATTCCTGAAATAAATAACAAGTAATTTAATAGTAATTTATGCAATGTCATCACCTTTTTATGTACATGTATATATGTAAAATGAGATTAATATAATAATATATTCTTCATATCATGTGCTTCTCATGGTGATGGATATCAACAAACACTTTCCACAACTCTCTGGGTACCCTTTCAAATACCTTATCATAATGCTACTGAGTGGTCAATGATGTATCATTGAATTTATTCCACAATATCTATTTAAAATCTTTCCATTTCGCACTAAAATTTTTAAATGTCCACTTTCACGTGATAAGATCAACAATGGTAAAGTGTAATAAAATATGTAAAACAAGATTCATTTTTAAAATATTATAATTTAATTAAATAATGACATTCAATTGAGTCACAATGTATTAAAATTACCTCCACATAGGAATAAAATACTTCATTATTACAAGATTTAGGCATATGACTCCAATTAGGATATATAATTGAAAGGGTCACCAAAATAGCCACCAACTCGCCTAGAATCTGGCCAAATATCCCCACAACATCATCTGTGGGGACCCCATAACAATCAAAGGGGACAACTATCTTCAATACATTCAGATTCCACATATATGAACTATTAATATTTGTCTCAATAGTAACATTGATTCAATATTTTATGAAAAAATTATTTGTTAGTGTAAAAAGGTAAAATAAATCTATTAACATTAAAATTTGTACCAATAACCGAAACCCTCAAATATCCTCAGGAAGAAATAGGAGCAACTAGATGTTTGCTCGTTATAGGGTTTTCGTGTGCTGAACCTACTGAATTAGGAGGCAGTGTGCCAGATGCTGTTGGGAGGGAGACAAAGGGTGTGTCAGATGATGATGGGATAGAGATAGAGGGTGTAACACATGCTGGTGGGAGGGAGATGGAGGGAATCCAATACTATATAGTGAGGGATCTTGAGGGATCATTGGGAGACACTAATGATGTCTATATGGTTAGGGTAACATCAAATAGGAGTTGACTGTAATAATTTAATCACATATTCTTTGGCATTCCTCTCATTTAAAAAAGTAAAAAAAACCTCATAACATATATTTTTAAAGATTCATGTAGAAAAAAATTAGAAATGATAACAGATGCACAATACTGAAAAACATAATATACACAGGTATGTTAATGAATGATTGAAGATACAAAAAATATAACACTTACTTTTTTGAAATTAAATAACCGATGCATAAAAATAAATTTAAACATGATAAAAGATCCAAATTTCTGGAATGAATAGTATATAACATAGGTAGTTGATAAGTTAATGGATGACTAAACATACAATCATTTTTTTCTTCAATCATGTTATTATCCTATGCTATCATTACTAATTCTACTTTATTGAGCCTTTTAAGAATAATATTTTCAATATAATTATGGAAAAATAAGTCAAATTCTTATTGATGATGGGATTCAATGTCATATGTCAAATATTCCACTTCATCACCCATATCATACAAGTCTCTTTGTTTTACGTGCACAACTATACTCTACCATTAATCCATGACATCTTACACATAATATACCATTTTCACTTGCGATGAGAAGATATACATACCATGTACTTCATGTTCAATGACATCCATAAAGAAATATAAGTTCAAAAAAGTAAATTGAAAGGAATATCTTTTAATAGCCCTAATAATATCGACCCACTTTTATTTGAATAAAAAAACTAAAAAATGACCGTGGTAGATTAATTCGATAATATTAGTCAACTTTCAGTTGTATCCCAATTCAAAAATATATGATGACATAAGAAGAACCATTTTTTACTATAAGGTAGTCATTTAGACTCAAAATCAATGTTACAGATAGGATAAGACAAACCCATGTAATTATTCTAACCAGATAAGTTCCCAAGTCCAGCGAAGACACTAATGATCCATATTAGAGTATCATGTATTTTGAACATTATTCTAGAAGATGCATTATACGTCTCAACACTATTTCTCTATAACTCCTGCAATTATTTAATTACAGGCTACAAGTATACATCTATATCATTTCTAGGAATTTTTTATAGGAATACTCATCAAAATGATAAAGGATAATTGTTTCATACACATCCAAAAAGGTATATTGTAAGGGATCAAAATAACTGAAAAAATGTTGTGACTGGTACTCAAAGACCCAAATGGTTTGAATCCATTGACATCTAATCACAATCTCACATTTCCAGTATTAGATTAGAAATATAGATGTAATGAATCTAAAGTATTCCATGGTTTTTAATCTCTTGGATGTCATATTAACCCATCACTGTTATTATCTATATAATTCTACATTAAGTGCTCAACAATTTTCATTTACATGAATAATCTTTATAATTAAGGTTTTAATGAGAAGTTACACAAAACAATTTATAGGTGTGTTATTTTTATGCTTCTTCATAATATCATGTTGATTCAGACTTCCAAAATTACCCATTTACTTCTATCTAGAAGATGGATATTTTTTTCACTCCAGTTTACTTCAATCCTCTCTCTAATAAAGCATACAATCATTGAGACAAGTAGGTATTTTTGTATAATTTAGACTAAGATTGTTATGTTTTTTTCATATTAAAAGAATAATTAGGGATCTTAACTTTAGTAAATGCGTCATGCAATAATTCCAATATCATGAAAATCACCTTATTTATAATTCTGTATCGGAATTTGAAATGGTACAACTTAAGAAGAAATGAATGTTTTGCATATTTTAGACATCCTCCATACAACTCTTGATTTCCATAATCAACTAAATAATGAAACACAATTTTCTACTCAATAAATTTATCTATTACATTATTATCCACAACATCAGGAAGAAGATCTATTATTATGTTACATTATTGATTTGTTTTTCCTATAGTCCTAAAAACATAATTTTTCAAGTTAATATTTACAGCACCCTCAACTGTTTGTACTAATATGTTTTTGATACTGTTAATTTTGTCCTACAATATTTAACAAATAGTTTATAAGGTTATGAATTCCATTGTCTATTGTCGATGAAGTTATGATCTCATTCTATTGACTAACATTAGTGCTCAAACTTTCTATGATGTTTGATTCTCCGTTTAAAATAAAAAAACATATTAACTAGGGAATTAATTTAATATAAAGTGTTCATAAAATTCAATTTTATTCAACCATCAACTAAATTAAAATTTAGGGCATGAAAATATTATTTTTCCATCAATGGGTTGATTGGAAATTGAAAAATCTAAAAAATCTTCTAAACTCTTAGCATACCGGGGTGTGTTCTTTAGTAATGTGATCCATATTTTCTCCATATATCACAAAGTTCCTACACTTTGATAAAGAAAATTAAAATACATAAGAAATTTTATGTCATTTAAAGAAAAATTTCTAATTTAATGGGACAAGAATATTGATCGACTCATCCACTATATCTTATGACGCCAGAATCATGAATTTGTTTTTGGGAAGTTTCATATAACATGTTCTATTAATAAATATTTTCTAAAACATAAATTATCTTCATTTATAATTCAATAGAATTCAATTCCATCACATTTCTTTAACTATAATTTAATCTCATCTTATGAAAACTTCTAAACATCAATGCATATAATTATATTGAAAAATGTGCTAAATTTCATTTAAGTTTTCTTTAGAAAAATAAAAATAAATTCTATTCAAAATTGTTACATTTTTTTATTAATATATAATAGAAGAATGAATTTTTAATTGATTTAATAAGTGTATATTTGTGTTAACATAATAATAAAACACTAATTGAAAATTGATTATCACACTTATCACATATGACGAGTTAATTCTATATTTTTTCACAACATACCTCAAGTTACAAAAAATTTACTCAAGTTACTCTATATAAAAAATAATATGATGGATTTTAATTGAGTTAATAAGTGATGATAAATATAAGAATAACACTGAAAGTAAGTTAAAACTTCTTACAAAACTTATCATATATGATGAATTAATTGAGTGTATTTTCATAACACACCTTAAAATATAAAAAAAATCAGTTAAGATTCTTTATTAAAAAAATTATATAGAATTTTAATTGAAAGTGATTTCATATGGGAAATAGAATTACCTAGTAACACTGATGCTGTGATATTTTCAATGATAGAATGAGGAAAAGAGGGTAAATGATTGGTATAATGATAGGGGGAGAGGGATCCGTAGGGAGAAAGGGGAGATCAACACACTATTAGGGGGAAAGAGGGGTGGCCAGTATGATGACAGGGGGAAAGGGGGATGATAAAGAAGCATGATGGCATGGGATGAGGGATACATAGGGGAAAGAGGAGAAATGGTGATTTTGAGGTTGGTAGTGAGGGAGAGAGTGGATATAGTGAGCGGGGAAGTGGTGATGGCGTGGGGAAGGGCATGGGGGTGGGGGGAAAGTGGGGAGAGGGATCAAGGGAGGTTAGAATCATGTTTATTTTAATTTTAGTAAATATTTAGTGTCAGTTTTTAAAAAACCACCACAAAACAGCCACTAAACCTTGATTTTGGTGTGGTTCGACCTCCTCCCCACATCGATCTAGATTTATCCCCATTTTTATATGCTATAAACCCATAATCACACATAGAATAGTTCCTTATATCATGATCCTCATCCACTTTTCCTACTCTGAAACTCCCATATCCTCTTATCCCCTTCGTTGTGTACACGTGTTTCTCCTCGTTCATCACCCTTTAATTTTCATGTGATTATCATAGGTGAAGGACCTCTCATGTTTCTACCCCCAACCCAACGTGACAAGGGATAATGTGACATGATGTTTTTTGTTTTGTCATGATGAATGTTTCTTATTTGGTCCTTAAAGGCCATCTCTTGGCCCCTTTGATCCATATTCAGTTGGGATTTTAGGCCATCATAATCTGAGTCTTTAGGCTATGTAATACTTAGTTCCTTTGGGTTATATAAGGGTTCCATATGAACACAATTAAAAAGTGATTTCTTTACTTAATAAAAAGGAGTTCACAACATGTTTTTATTATTTAGAATTTTATCATAAGTTTCAAAAGGTGAAAAAATATTTATTTTATTTTTTGTCTGTTTAGTTATTTTTTATTATGAAAAAATATCTATGATCCAAAATAAAAAAGAAAATTTAAACATAAATAATAACCCTAATATCTCTCCCGTGTTTCCTCCCCAACCCCTGTACACTGGTGTTGTTTTGTACTCCCCACCACCTCCCCAGATTGATATGTAGTACTTCCCATTTATCTACATGGTTGACTCACAACAATGCACACAAGAGTTCCTTGTATCATGATCCTCATCCTATTTACCTACTCCAAAACTCTCATATCCTCCAATATTATTTGTTTTCCATGCTCTTTTCTCCTTGTTTGACACCCTTCCATTGCCACGCAATTACTGGAGGTGAAGGAATTCCCATGTTCCTACCCCTATCCTTTTATGGAAGGTGTCAATGTTTTTATTATGATCAAAAATAATATTATTTTTTTAATTTTGTTTTAATATTTTTATAAACCAATCCAACCTATATAAGGGGATCACAACATGTTTTGATTATTTATATTTATTTATCATAATTTTTAAATGGTGAAAAATAAAAAATCTTATATTTTCATTCAGGTTGGTTTATTTATTTTTCACCATAAAAAATTCATATTTTTCAAAATAAAAAAATGTAAATATAAATAATAACCCTAATCACTCTACCATGTTTCCTCCCAACCCGCATACACTGGCCCTGCCTTTTACTCCCTACCTTCTCCCCACATCTTTTTTCATTGCTCTCAATTTCTATATGTAGTTGACCCATAATCAAAAATGGTGTAGTTCCTTCTATCATGATCCTAATCCGCATTAACTATTTTTAAATCTCTTATCCTCCTATAACCTTCATTCTATATGTGCATTTCTCCTCATTCGACACCCTTACACTATCATGCGATTACTAGAGATGAAGGACCACTCATGTCCCCCCCCCAAACGTGACAAGGGGTGGTGGGATGTAAAGCCTATGGTTGAGGCCTGATGAATACTGCTAAGTTGGTCTTATAAGGTCATCTCTTAGGGCCTTTGATGCATATTTAGTTGGGCTTTTAGGTCATCATCATCTGAGACTTCAGGCCATGTAATTCTTAGGGAATTTGGGTTATATAATGGTTCTGACTCAACAAAATTAAATAGTGATTCCTTTACTATATAAAAAATGGGATCATGACATATTTTGATTATTTATAACTATTTATAATAAGATTTAAAATGTGAAAAATAAAAAAACTCTTATTTTCATTCAGGTCAGTTTAGTTATTTTTTATCATGAAACAAAAAAGTCTATGTCGCAAAATAAAAAAAATGAAAACATAAATAATAACCAAAATCACTCTCTCATGTTTCCTCCCCAACCCTCACACACTGGTGCCAATTTTCACTCCCCACATCCTCCACACATCTGTTTACACTAATCCCCATTTCTCTATGTGGTTGAACCATAGTCGTGCATGCTTTAGTTCTTTCTATCATGATCATTATCCAATTTACCTACTCTATAACTCTCATACCCTCCTATACCCTTCATTATGCATGTGTGTTTCTCCTCATTTGGAATCCTTACATTGCCACATGATTACCGGTGGTGGAGGACCACTTGGGTTCCCATACACAACCTTTTTTAGTAGGTGTTGATTCCCTTTACATGCTCAATAATAATATTATAATTTTAATGTTGTTTTAATATTATTATAAACAAATGAAAATGTTCTATGGGGATTTAAACATGTTTCAGTTATTTAAAATTATTTATCATAAGTTTTAAAAAGTGCATAATAAAAAATACCTAATTTTAATTTATTTCAGTTTAGTTATTTTGAATCATGAAACAAAAAAGTATATGTTCCAAAATAAATAAAAAACGAAAACATAAATAATGACCCTATTTGTTCTATCATGTTTCCTCACCAAGCCTCACACGATGGTTCCACTTTGCACTCCCCACCTTCTCCCCATATTGATCTGCAATGATCCCCATTTCTCTACATGGTCGATCTGCAGTCACACATGCTGTAGTTTTGTCTATCACAATCATCATACACCTTACCTACTCTGTAACTCTCCTATCCCACCATCCTGTTAATTTTTCATGCATGTTTCTCCTCATTCAACACCCTTATATTTCCACACAATTATCATAGGTGAAGGACCACTTTATTGATCAGAGTAGATTATATGTGGGGTTGAATTTAATTTTAAAAATAAAGTGATAAAATCAAATGAAAAATTTAAAATAAAAAGATTTCTATATGATAAAATAATAAATTGATTAATTCAACACATATTAATGATAATATCAAAGTTGATTAATCATTTAAGGATAGTGGAAAAAATACACACCCAATTTATTCACTTTATTTGTATCAATATTTGGATGATACAATGCAGAAATACAAAGAGAGACTAAACACAAGTGATAAAGAGTTAAGATATATCAGACAAGGTTCCCCTATGTTTCCACCCCTAAATTGGAGAGATATGTCTTATTAAGACCTTCCCTTGATTTTAATGTAAATCCAAGAACCATGTTCCTTGGTTTTAATAGAAATCCAAGAACCACATCCCTTTCTTCTAATAGATACCCAAGAACCAATATTCCCTTGGTTTTAACATAAACCCAAGAACCATGTCTCTTACTTTGTAGTTATGAGCATCTTGCAAAGATAAGATAAGAAGAGATGATTTTCTTGGTGATAATCCTTTGAAAATATGGTTTTATATATCTCTTGAAGGATTTATACAATTAGAGAGAGATAGATAGATAATAAGGTGAGATACATAGATATAGAGAAAAGAAGGATTGAACCTTGAGATAAGGGCTTTAGGAATTATAGCGAGGCATCGATTCAATTCAAGAGTTGTTGCACAAGTTAATTGATTAGATCCAATTATCCTTAATCCTCTATTTGTAGCCTTCAAAAGGTTTCAAAACATTCAGGAATCCTTTATGTGAATTGAATTATAAGTGTATTTCCTTAATGACCACTTTGAACAGATTAAATTATTCCTCAAAGAGCCTGTTCTGATTCCACAGGTTACCCGATAGCCTCCACCAGGTAGCCGATGGCCTACCTAACAGTGAAAACTTCTAGAACACTCTCATAAGTTACCTGATACACCTCTATTGGTTGGCCAATGTATTACTTCTATTTATGAGAATTATTTTCTTACTATTGGCTATCTGATGGCACTGCACCAGCTAACCGGTATTTCCTACTACAACAAGTACACTACCAAGGCTTTCCAACTTCCTTCAAAAGTCTTCAAAGGTTCTTCCAACATCCTTACACGAATTTAATAAGTCTATTGATAATTTAAATCAAGAATTAAAAATAATTCAAAGTAAATTAAGATTTAAGAGATCAAGATATTCAACATGATAAAGGGATTAATATAATGATATTAAATATGAAACTCCCCTTTTGAGATACAAAATTATTTACCCTTATGATCCAATAAAACAATTTTTAAAAAACTTCTCATACTTTTAAATAAAAAACACCTTAAAACTTACCTCCCTAAAGTCTCTCCCCATTTGTGATTATCAAAAAGTAAAATAAATAAGTCAAAAAAAGGTTTAAAGAAAAAGGATAATTTCATTAAAGATAAAACTATTAAGACATGAAAAACTATCTCCCCCTTAATTATTACCATTAACTAAAAAACCAATATTAGAGAATAAGCATGAAAAATAAAGACAATCATAAGATAGTAAATCATATGAGATGATTAAATGTTAAAACACTTAAGATCACATCATCTAAATTACAAAGTAAAATATAATAGTGGATCTCAAGATTTCAAAAAATATTTTGAAAAAAAGTTTTAAAAAATAAATATAAAAAGTTTTTTTTTTGAAAAAACAATTTATGCACTTTAAGGATTAAGAAAAAAAATACACGAGAGAGAGAGGATATATTTAAAAAAATATCAAGAGATAAATAAAATTAAAAATAACCAAAAACCTTTTTGCAAGTATATTTGTCCAAAATTTACCAAAAAAGGTAAAATTTATGCTCCCACTCAGTTGGAACATTAAAAAAAGATCTTAAGAAGGAAAATGATTGATCAATATATTAAAGGGTTGAAACACCATGTTTATTGAGAAGCCACTAAATTATAAATCAATGATGATTGATGGAAAATACTTACCAAATCTCAAAATAAAGTTCCTTTTGTTATGTAAACACCCTAACCCTAATATCTTAGAGATGATGGTAAATTTATTACATTAGCATTAGATTTAAGAGATCACATCCCAAAGGACTGAATATTTTAGCAGTCTTGGTAAAATAGATATATTCTTGATTCTCACATTATATTTAAAAACCTAAAATAAAACATAGTATTTTCTTTGAGAACACCATTATTACCTTCATATCCTTGAATACCAATCATAATAAATTTCTTATCATCCCGAGGAAAGGAAATATAATAAAGGGGTGATCTCAAATTATTAGAAAGGGAATAAATACAATGAAAGATAAATAAGCCATGAATAATATGGAAGGAATAAATAATAATAAAATAATTACATATAAATAATCACATGATCTTAGAACTTAACCAATATTTTCATAACTATTCAAATAATCACATGGACATCAATAATTGATTTTACAATGATGGAATATATAATGTAAGACATATTAAAATTCCCACTACGTCTTTGTTTCAAGACATATGCATAAATGGGTAAGGTCTTGGCCAAATAACCAACCCATTTTGTCTTATGAGACATATTGATGCATCAAAGAGCTTTGTAATTTTAAGCTGCACCTGTCACTTAAGAAGTCCAATGCATTCATAATATAAATAAAAAATAAAACTTAATAAAAATTCCTTAAAATAAATAACCATCCATATTAGAATAACTAACATAAAAAATGTCAATACATCCCCCAGTCAAACTAATCATAAACCATCCAAGGAAATATGGTGGATGATATCATTTATAAGGACTTGGGTATAAAACATTACATATTCTAGTGATTTGAGACTAGAATTAAATTTATTTTAACAAATATCTTTTAGGTTTAGAGTTTTAGAGAATTAGTAATAATACTTAATAACTTGTATTCATAAAAAAGTGGATCATAGATATCAACATCTTATCACACTATACCAAACTTTTCATATTCTATATTAAGTCTTCAACATATTCCATAAAATTATTCATGAGTTTCAACTTGACTTATTAATTTCCCTTACCCATACTTAAACCTATAAAAAACATTTTAAAAATGTGGAATGAGAATAAAAATATTAGTAATGTATATAAAAAATAAATAAATAAACCTTTAGTCCATGAACAAAAACATTTTCACAAAGTTATAACTTTTACCCATAAAACATAAGCTCTTTAGCTTACCATATGAAATCACAAGTTTAATATAAAACCCATAAAAAGTATAAATAATAAAGGTAACTTGTGAAATCATTGTCATATCAATCTTACATATATTGTATCTCTCACAGATACACAAGGATTAACCTTCATAGTTACATTTGGAATAACCACCATAGTATATTCCCTTAATCTCTTAGAAGAAACCTAATCGGTTAAATTCATCCATTTAACTAATGCATTAGAGAGCTATAATGGGATCACTCACCCTTAGTTTATCAAAAAACCACCCATCCTCATAAAACATTACCAAGAACCATAACATAATCATAATGAATAAAGCTTAAATAAAAGAATCATTTTTGAGGAAAATAACTTTTCCATTGTGAAATCACTTTTCATTTTTACAAAGCCGCACACTCATAAATGAAAAAAATTTATTTGAAAATAAAATTCAAAAATTTTTAAGTAATATTTAAAAAATTAAGTCATCATGAAATCAGGAAAACCCATCAATTTTTTATAAGTTAAAAAAACATTCATTTGGGATTTTATAAAAATAAACATTAAAAGAGTATTTTAAAAGAAAATCCATTACAAAGATCCTATCATTTAAGTGAGAATTAATCAAATGAATAAATTATGTTTATTAAATATAAATCCTTATAAAACAAGTGGAAATATAACATAATATAATTAAAATTAATTTCAAAACATAATCTTATCATTACATAATCAAAGAAATAGAATTTTAACCCAATAAATTGAGATTGGGTTAAGAGTTCCTTACCTTAAGTCAGAATCATCACATGTGTTATTTATATTACTGAATAATAAAATTATGTTAATTATTTACTTTCTTGAGAAAATTTTTCAAGTTTATTATTACTTTAATATCACTTATTACCATGATATGACAATTACTTAATTATTTAAGTTCACGTTAGATGTTTTGATGATATTCAGTACTTGAGTCCAAAATGAATTTGGAATGATGTATATTGTCAAAGTGGTCATTAGTAAATCATATCCAAAATAATATTCATGAAACAATTATCACTTTAATAAATCAATTATACTTTTAAATCCATCCATTAAATATGGTTATGAAAAATGAACAACGTTACAACAATGAAGATGGCAGGTCGTACGTACGCATGAGTAACGTTTCCATTTTTCAAAAACCATTAAGGAAATAAGGTAAGTATTAATTTATATTTCCATAATTATTGTAATATAATTAAAATAATATTAATAATTAAAATATACTTATATATATCATTCATTTTATGTGGCAATGAAAAATGAATCACATCACCTCGTAAAGGTGATAATTCACACGTACGCACAGACGACATTAAAATTTTTGTGTGCATGGAAAGGTATAAACATAAATGATATATTATCTTTTAATAATGATAAATATTTCATGAATATAATATATAAGAATTAATTATATCATTATAACCATTATTGAGAGACAATGATGGGAAACAAATTTCATCGATTTGTGAGGCGGTAGTCCACCGCACACACAAACGATAAATTCTTTTTCCATCTGGTGGAAGTGGAGATGGATTTAGGTGATGATATTAACATAATAAAATATCAGCATATTTAGGTTACCGGAGTTATTATTTCATCATGGTTTCATAATATTTGAAGGAGGTGGAAGAAGAAACAAAATAGAAACACTTAGATAAAAACGATACCCCTTATTTAGAAATCTACCATTGTTTAACATCTTAATACCACTAATGTTGGTATTATTTCTAAAAAAATACCTCTATAATGTGATTAGGGATTATATTAAGGAATTTGGGTGGGTATGTTATGAAATAAAATGGTTTTTAACTGTGATAGATTGAGAATAATAGGTGCCCTTTTATAAGAGAGGGGAGGGGCACTCTTAGAACTTATCAACATATTAAATTAATATAAATTAATTATCTAATTAAAATAGCTAAAAATGATTTATTTATAATATAGGATTATTATGTATATAAATAACTTCATAAAATAAAAATTAGACAAGTTTTTACTATTTTTTAATCCCTATCTTTTGGTTTTAACCCTTATTTAATCCCTTTAACTCTTACCATGACAACATGTATTTTTACACTTTGAGGGTTAATATAATTACTATAAAATGACAAAAAACACATAAATGAGTCATAAATGAAATTTTAAACCCTTTTCCAATAATTTATTCTAATTTAATATTTTTAGTAATTTTATATCATTTAATAAAATATTATTTATTTTAAAATATCATTATTGTCAATTTTGACACTATTCAATACATTGACTTTTAAAAATATCAAAAAAATAGTATAAATTAGAAAAACGTATTTTAATACATCCATAAAATATCAAAGTCATCTATAAAATTTATGTATCACAATAATTAACTCAAAGTTTATTTATTTTAATATTTTTAATATCATTTATTTGATTTTCCCATTAATTGAATAATTGCTGCATCAACTTTGTGTCAACATTTAAGGGGATTATTTTATCAATAAAAATTATAAATAAATGAACATGATGTATAAAATTAATTTATATTTAAAATTAATATTTATAGTCAAATATATCTTCTAAATAACCCTACATTAGAAATGTTATAGTTGTTAAAAACATGAGTATGACATCTTTGAATTTTCTTTAAATAAAATATTATAAACATCATAATAACTTAAAAATGGAAAAGGCCATATATTCTAACCTTAGAATAGTATTGAAAAAAATTAATAATCCCATAAAATTTTTTCAAGTGTTAGGGTCATTTTATTGTCCTTATAATTTTATTTTTACCCTTAATTACCCGATTTTCCCTTTACTGTGGTAATAAAAATTACAAAAGTTACTATTCATATTAGACAAAAATAAAAGGAAACCATTTAATAAATTTGGAACTCATGATTAAAAATATGGTATCTATTTTATAAAATTCAAAAAATAGAATTGGAAGAATTTAATTTAAAATTAAACCGATAAAACGTAATGAAAAACAATTTTTCGAAAAATGCCTTTTTTTAATCATAAAATGTTTTTATACTAAATTCAAGTATAAAACCCATTTAAAAAACCATAATTTCATTATTTTATATCAAAATTAACTAATTAAAATTTAAAAATAATCCAAAACTTAATTTTAACTTTAAATACTTTGAAGAAAATAATTTTTATTAAAAATCGGTTTTTTCACTATTCATTAAAAAATCAAACTTTTCAAAAAATAATCAAAATTTCACCATAGGAAAATTTTGATAAGATGATTTAAAAAATGAATTTAATTTTATAAAATAAATTTTCTAAAATATCCAAAAATTAAATATATTATTTTTACATAAAAAGAAATAAAAACCATTTTTAAAGAAAATGTATTTTTGAAGAATAAAACGACTTTTCAAAAAATATAGTTCTTATTTAAAAATAATTAATTAATACATTAAAAATGAGTTATACGATTAGATATTTCATAATACCATTAATACTATTCATTCTCGCCAATTTAATTGCTAGGTTATAACAACCACATTCAAATAGTAATATTTAGTTATTTGTTTAAGTTTGATGTGGCATATCTTGTACACCATAGAATATAGTGTTTCCATAAAAAAAATCTTAGGATGTTACATTCTACCTTCTTTTTGACATTTCATCCTCAAAATTTTGAACTTGTCCTCATTAACTAATGTTTGACTTTTCAAAATACCTTTATTGAAATGCCACATGAGAACAGGGGTCAATAAAACTTCTATTTGAAAAGAGAGAAAGAAAAGTGTGAAGGTCACCTAAGATAACACATACTAGGATTCCATGTAGGAAAACATGAACATGGAAGAGAAAAATAAATATGAATTTCTGATGGAGATTGATATAGAACATGGTCATTATAAAGTTAACCATCACAAAAATGTAAATCTATGATGGGTTAAAAGACTATTGATATCTCTATAAGAAAAGTAAATGAATAATGTTTTTTCTTCAAAATAACTTTCCCAAAGTTGAGGAATTACTTTACCATATATATTATAAGAATAAGGAAAATTACTTAATTGAAGAGTAGTGTTTCAACCTTTAATAAATTTCCACCACAAACTCATCTTTTACTCTAAATGATAAGTATGAATTTTTTATGCCTGAGGTACTAGAATCAACTTCTACAGATAAAAAAACCAGAAAAATAATATATTTCTTCTATCTTTAGTCATTAACCAAAACTAAAATAGTTAATAAAATATAAGATAATTATCCAAATGAAAAACATTTATATGATAAAAAACTACTATAATAAAAAAAATTCAACAGTAACACCTAAAGTTCTACTTAGATCATTCAATAAACAACTATACTTAAAATTCTTCAAAAATATTCTAGATTAATATTGAAACCAAAAAATAAAAAGGATTTTATCATATAGTCTTCCAAGATAAATTTTAACATTTTTCTCCAAATAAAATCAATCACTATTGAAGTCTCATACCAAAAAGTATATTCCAAAATCACATAGTCCCCAAAATATGATAATCATTTCTATAAATAACCCAGGTCATCATAAATACACGATAAAATTTTATATTATTCCAAAATATAATTCAACCGTTATTCTTAAAATAAAATCCCATAGTATTGTACTTACCATAATCATATAGGGTTCCCAAAAATAATAAACTTCTTTTGTAATAACATTGATCACTTAATCACCAAATCATTTTACAATCCCATGATTATATATTTAATGAATCATATATTTCCAAAATGAAGTTAACCTTTATCCACTAGACTATTTAAATAAAAAATCAATTGAATACTAACTATGAAACCATGTAAGATAGTGGTAGGCATTTCACACTTGTCTCCCTTTGGTTGTGGGTTTAATTCCCATGGACTTTCTGGACATGATGGGTTGTCACATGATTTTCAGGTTTTATTTTTTCTAAACTATATTAATATAATCCTTATAAAATTCAAGAAATGTGAGAATATTTCCAAAAAATAACCTTAATATGTTTTATCCTCAAGGGTTATCTCATACCTTTCATTTTGCATACTAAAATGAAATAACCCATAAATACCTCAAAATCAAATATTATATAAATCCACGAGGTTATCCATACCTTTAAAATTTGTCTCTACAAACTTAAATGATAATTATTTCTCAGATAACATTTTTCACAAGAAAAACTTAAGGATTACATATAACTCAAACTTAATAAAATTCCCCCAAAGTACTCCAATTATAAAAAGAGTATTAGTACTTTTAAACATTTCATCATCCTTAAATATACTATAACTCTTGAATCCCTTATACGTATACAAATTAATCATTTAGTGTTCTTAATAGTACCTTAACCATGGTTTTATATCTTATTCCTCAATACTTATTTCATAAAAACAAAAATATGAATCATTTCCTAAGATTCAAGAATGTCAAAACATGAGAAAATAAATAATCCATACCTTGATCATGGTGTCCACTTGATTTCATTGTCATTTTTTGATGTAGATAGAAGTTACATGCAATGTAACAATGCTTGAGAGCTTCTTCAAAGTGCCTATCTTCTTTTTTTCAAATTCACCTTGTATAAATTAGGTTGTATGGATGTTGATAGAGAAATAGTTTTGTAAAATCTTTTTGTATGACAAATAATTTCAAAAATTCAAATAAAAATTGATTTTTATAAAACATGCAGACCAATTTTATTTTGAAACTTTCAATCAAGGGGAATTTTGAAACACCATAAGTATGTCCCTGAAGACTTTAAATTAAAACCAAATATAAATAGGCTTTACAAGGGTCTCCTTCTCTATAAGTTTTATTAAAATCATAATATACTTCAAAATCCTATGATAAGGTAAAATATTTTAAAATTCCTTGATGAAATTTACCATTTTTTGAAAGATATAAAAATTGGGAAAATATGATTTGATTAAAAATAAACCATGAACCATGATGGTATTGAGGTATATATGAAGTGTTTTATATTTCATAAAACTATTTAAAAGTGAGTTATACCTTAAAAAAAGTTTCTAAATCATAAGGAAATGACTTTTTAATAATTATTGAAAGAAATTCATTAAGAATAGATAGAAATTTAGTTTAGGATCCTAATCCTTCCATTTGTAACTTATTTTCCTTGATATGAAATGTTACAAAACAATTATTTTATTAAAATAATGTGCATAGAAACTTAACCTATGTTTAACCAAAATTCATAATCTCTAATTTTTTAAAACCCTATTATGATACCAATTGTAATGACCCAGTCTTAAAACATTACATATTTTAGTGACTTAAGACTAGAATTAATTTTTTTACCAAATATATTTTTGGTTTATAGTTTTATAGAATTAGGAGAAATACTTAACAATTTGAATTCATAAATAAATAGTTCATAAATATCAAAATCTCCTTACAATATTCCCAACTTTTCATATTTCATATTAAGTCTTCAATATATTCTATAAAATTATTTGTGAGTTTTAACTTTAATTATTCATTTCCCTTATCCATACTTAAACCTGTGATTTTTTAAAGACATGAGATGAGTATAAAAATCTTATGCAAGGGACATAAAAAGAAATAAAGAAACAAACCGTTAGTTCATGAATGAAAACATTTTCACAAAGTTATAACTTTTAACCATAAAGCATAAGCTCTTTAGATTACTATATGAAATTATAAGTTTCTTGTAAAATCCATAGAAATAATAGATCATAAAGGTAACTTGTGGAATCATTTTCATATCACTCTTATTATACTATATCTCTCACGAATACACATGGAGTAACCTTCATAATTACATTTGAAATAACCACTGCAATATATTCCCTTAATCTCTTAGGATAAACCTAATCAGTTAATTACATCCCTTTATGCAATGCATTGGAGAGATATAACGGGCTAAACCACCCTCGATTTACCAAAAAACAACCTGTACTCATAAAAAATTAACAATAACTATAATATAAGAATAACACATAAAGCTTGTATAAAATAAACATTCTTTAGGGAAATAACTTTTCTATTCTGAAATAACTTTTCATTTTTACGAAGACACGCACTGAAAAATGAAAATATTTTATTTGAAAATAAAATTAAAAAATTATAAAGTAATATTCAAAACATTATTTTTTCATGAAAGTGTGAAAATCCATTCATTCTATATAAGTTATAAAAAAACATTCCTTTTTTATTTTATAAAAATAAATATTAAAAGAGGATTTTAAAAGAAAGTACCTTACAAAGATCATATCATTAAAGTGAGAATTAATCAAATGAATCAATTATGTATATTTTATGTAAATCCATATAAAAAAGTGTAAATACAACATAATATATTCAAAATTAATTTCAAAACATAATCTTATCATGACATAATCAAAGAAATATAAGTTTAACCCATTGAATGGAATTTGGGATAATAATTCTCTTACCTTAAGTATGAATCATCACATACATTCTTTATACTCCTAAATAATAAACTTATGTTAATTATTTAATTTATTGAGAACATTTTTTCAAGTTTATTATTCATTTTATATCCCTTATTACCATGCTATAACAATTGATTAATTATTTAAGTTCACATCATATGTTTTGATGATATTCAATACTTGAGTCCAAAATGAATTTGGTATGATCTCTATAGTCAAAGTGGTCATTAGTATATCATATCCAGAATACTATTCACAACATAATTATCACTTTCATAAATCAATTATACTTTAAAATCCATCCATTAAATATGGTAGTGAAAAATGAACTTCATTACAATCATGGAGACAATAGACTGTACGTATGCATAAGTAATGTTTCCATTTTTCAACGATCATTAAAGAAAGAAGGTAAGTATTAGTTTATATTTACATAATGATAATAATATAATTAATATAATATTAATAATTTAAATATACTTATATATATATATATCATTTATGTGATGTGGTGATGAAAAATGAATCACATTACTTTGTGGAGGTGATAATTCACATGTACGCATGAACGATGTTATCATTTTTTTGTGCATGTAAAGGTAAGAAAATAACGGATATATTATATTTTCATAATGATAAAAATTTAATAAATTTCATATATAATTATTAATTCCATTATTATAACCAGTATTGAGAGACGGTGATGGAAAACTATTTTCGTCGGTTCGTGAGGCGATAGTCCGTTGTACACACGAATGATAACTTCCTTTTCCCATTTGATGGAAGTAGAGATAAATTTAGATGATGATATTAACATAATAAAATCTCAGTATATGTATAATACTGTAGTTATTATTTCATCAAGGTTTAATAATATTTTAAGGAGGTGGAAGAAGAAATAAAACAGAAACACTTTAAAATCGATACCTCTTCTTTAGAAATCCACCATTGTTTAGCACCTTAAGACCACTAAGGTTGGTGTTATGCCTTAAAAAATACCTCTATAATGTGAGGAGGTATTATAGGAAGGGATTTGGGAAGGTATTTAATGAAATAAAATGGTTTTGAAGTGTGATATATTGAGAAGAAAAGGTTTCCTTTTATAAGTGAGAGGGGAGAACTCTTAGAATTTCTCAAAATATTAAATTAATATAAATAAATTTTCTATTAAAAATTGATCCAAACTGATTTATTTAGAAAATTGGATGATTATGGGTCAAAATAACTTAATATAATGAAAATTAAACAAGTTTATACTATTTTTTAATAATTATCTTTTGGTTTTAACCCTTATTTAGCCCCTTTAACTCTTACCTTGACAACATGTATTTTTACACTTTGAGGGTTAATATAATTACTATAAAATTCCAAAACAACCCATAAATGACTCATATATGAAATTTTTAATGTTATAACAATAATTTGGCCTAATTTAATATTTTTAGGAATCTTATATCATTTAATAAAATATTATTTATTTTAAAATATCATTAATATCAATTTTGACACTATTTATTAAATTGATTTAAAAAAATAAAAAAACAAGATAAATTCAAAAAAATATTTTAATACATACCTAACATATCAAATTAATCTATAAAATTTATGTATGACAATAATTATCTCAAATTATATTTATTTTAATATTTTTAATATCATTTATTTTATTTTTTTATTAATTTAATAATTACTTCATCAATGTTATGACAACATTTAAGGTAATTATTTCATCACTTAAAATTATAAATAAATTTCTATGATGTATAAAAATCCTTTATATTTTAAATGAATATTTATAGTTAAATATATATTCTGAATAACCCTATATCAGAAATTTTATAGTTATTAAAAACACAAGTACAACACCTTTAACTTTTCTTTAAATAAAATATCATAAACATCATAATCTATTAAAAATGAAAAAGGAAAAATATTCGAACCTTAAGAGATTATGGACTAAAATTAATCATCTACTAAAAAATGGACAATTGTTAGGGTCATTTTATAGTCCTTATCATTTTATTTTTACCTTTAATTACCCGATTTACCCTTTACTGTGGTAATAAAAATTACCAAAGTTATTATTCATATTGACCAAAAATAAAAGGAAAATATTAAATAAATCTGAAACTAATTATTAAAAATATATAATCAAATTTTCAGAATTAAAAATACTTAATTGGTAGAATTTAATTTAAATTTATACGAGCAAAATGCAATGAAAAACAATTTTTCATAAAAATGCCTTTTTTTAAATATAAAATGTTTTTATACTAAACCAAAGTATAAAATCTATTTAAAAAACCATAATTATATTATTTTATATAAAAATTATCTATTTAAAATTTAAATCTAATAAAAACTTAATTTTACCTTGTAAATACTTTGGAAAATATAATTTTTAATAAAAATTAGTAATTTTCACTATTCATTGAAAAATCTAACTTTTCGGAAAATTATCAAAATTTAACCATAGGAAAATTTTGATAATATTATTTAAAAAATGAAGTTAATTTTATCAAATAAATTTTATAAAATCTCTATAAATTAATTATATTATTTTTTACATAAAAAGAAATATTTTTTTTTGAAAATAAGGAATTTTTGAAGAATAAAATGAATTTTATAAAAATATAGTACTTATTTAAAAATAATTAATTAATACATTATAAATGAGTAAGAACATAAAATATTTCATAATTCCATTAATACTATTTATTCCCTCTAATTTAATGTATAGGTTATAACAACTATGTTTAAATAATAATATTTAGTTGCTCATTTAAGCTTGATGTGACGTAACTTATATGCTATCGAGCATAACATTTAATTTAAAAAATCTTAAGATGTTTCATAATTAGAGTATATCCTTATTAAATCATAATACTCAACAAAATATACTTACATAGATGAAAATACTTTAAAAAGATAACTAGAAAATTTATTGAGGAAAATACCCATTTCAATTTGAAATCACTTATTAAAAATATAAAAATTTCCCAAATACTAAGGAAAAAAATTTATATGAAAAAAAACTCTTAAAATTGTAAAGGAATATTCAAATCATTTAGTGTACATGATGGTGGGAAATTTTTTCCCTTCCGTTTATATTAAAACATTGATTCCTTTCAAATTTTTAATAAAAAGTCAAAAGTAACTTGTTCGGAAAATGATAAGAAGATTCATTTTAAACCATTTTTTAAAAGTAAAAAAAGGTTAAAAATATATTGACTAAATTATTTTAGAATATTATAAACATTATCTAAAATAGTTTAAGTAAAATATGGAAATGGGAGAAAAAAATCCCGACAAAGTAGAAAAACAAAGTCAGTTTTTACTTAAAAACATTATTTTAGTATCTTGAGTACATAAAGAGATGAAAGTGAAAGGAAACAAGTATTCTAAAAAAATAACCAGAGTACAATAAAATATATTTGGTTTATTATATAAATATCAAATAATTCCCCTAGAAGAGACTTAAACATAAAAAATCTTGAATAATGACGAGGTTGAGAAATAAAATCTTACAACTTTAATAACATTTCAATAAAAACCAATTAAAATAGAAATATCAAATGGAAACTAAAAATAATATAAATAAAGAGTTATTAATAATATAATATTTAAAAGGGGAAGTATATACACCTTAAAAACATAAATAGGTGCATAACATCAAACATGTCTCAACGAAACAATATCGAGATGAAGAACCCTTACCTCAGGTCCGAATTCCTTTTAAGTGTAAAAATATTTTTATACCAAGATCAAGAGTAATGTCGAATAAAAAGGTATAAATTGATTTTTAAAAAAACTAAACTAATGTAATTTAAAAAAAATAAAAATCTAACATAATCTTTGAAAATACTAGAAAAGAAAGGAAAATGAAGTTTTCTTATAAAAATCAATGTTTTCACTATTCAAAAAAAAAATTAAATTTATCATAAAATCACCAAAACATTACCCTAATATAATTTTGATATACATATTTTTAATATTATATTAATTTACTAAAATAAATTTTTTTAAAATATAGAAATTAATTATAATTTCTGCACACAAAAGAAAATAAAAACCATTTTTGAAGAAATATATTTTTGAAGTATAAAATGACTTTACTAAAAAGTTGACTACTTGTTTATTATTGATAAATAGATTATATAAAACCATTATAAAATTTTTAGAACATGGTTGACCCTATTAATACCCAATAATTCAATAGTTAGTCAATAACTATTACATTAAATAGTGATATTTTTAATAATATATCACGCTTCACTTAAAGCTCAGTGTTGCATGTTAAGAAAGCTATCGAGCATTTTATTCTAAATTTTTAGTGGTATTAAATTATACCCCCATTAAATAAATTGTGCCATAAAAATTTTATCTTGATCACCAAATATTAAATATTTGAATATACCTTTTTTGAAACCCACATCTTATGATGGGTTAATAAAACTTTATTTAAAAAATGGAAAGTGGGAAATATAAATGTTACCTAAAATATCACATAATCGGGTTCCCATATAGGGATAACAAAGTTGGGAAGTTAAAATATAGACATAGAGGATAAAACTAGAATCTAAGAACTGGTAGAGAGTAATAGATAACATGATCATAAGAAATTTAATGACCATAAAACCTTGAATCTGTGTGAGGTGAAAAGACCACCGATTCATCATAAATGAAGGAAAAAGTATATTTTTTTATTTAAAGTTATTTTTCCTAAAGTTAAGGAATCATTTTACTATAAATATAGATAACATAAGAAAATATACTTAATTTGTTTCCATTTCATAAGTACAATTTCATCCTTTAACCTATTTCTACCACAATCTCATCTTTTGATGTAAACAATGGGTATTCAAGATGAATTTTTCATGATTTAAGCAATAAAATCGACTTCTAAAAGATCCTATAATCCTCAAAAGAAAAAAATATAATCCTATTGCCTTCAGATATTTAAAAAACCAAAATGATTAACATAGGTTATATAATATAGATAAATCTTCAAAAGAGGAAATAATAAATTAATCCTTAAAACCTTAAAAATAACAACTAAAGTTTGAATTAAACTTAAGTCTCCTCCAAAATATATATAGAGAAATTCAAATCCCAAATATCTAAAATATTTTATCATAATTTTCTTTTCAAGATCAAACTAACTATAATATCAAAATAATATCAATTTAATATAATTTTATATGCCAAAAATTTATATAACCTAATCATATACTCCCCAAAATATGTTAATTATTTCTATAAATTTCCTAAATCACTATAAATCCATAATAAAATCATATATACTTCCATAAATTAACTAAATTTTAATTCCTAAAATTATGTTAACCTTAATAATATAATATTTCCAATATAGTATATTTAACATTAATCACTTATTCACCAAATCACTTTTCAATCCCATGCCAAAGAGCCTATACCTGAGTGGTAGAGTCTCCTACTTAGCATCCTAAAGACCTAGGATCAAATTCAGGTGGGGGTGTATTTTTGAGTTAATTTAGCAGTATTATAGCATTTACTATAGTAGTTAGTTTGTGTTATAGTAGAATCCATAACTATTCATCCGATTTGGGTCTTTGGACCACCGGTTTGGGCTTATGGGTCTTAGGGTCTCTGGGCCACTAAAGGCCTTCGGGCCACCAAAAGGCCTTAGGGCCATAGGGAATTCGAGCCACCATAAGGCCTTCAGGACACTGAGCCTCCAAGCCACAAAGGGACAGATGAAACCTGGAAATATCACACAAGAGCATGCTCCAAATGAGGATTTAGAGAATGTAGCATATACCGGAGGAGAGTTAATTGGATTTTATAAATGAGAGGGTATGGAAATTGCCATCAGTACGAGGCATCGTGAAACTTTTCATGGGGAAATGCTAGTCGATAAGACATGTGAGGTGGGTAGCTAGACACCTTCAATGTTATAGATGCTGGGGAGGAGAAGTTCTTATGTTGTCAAGTCCTGGGCCTTCAGGTCATGTATAAGCATTGTGCATTTGACCTTAGGGTCATGTAATAGACCTTGTACCAATGGACCTATGGGTCATGTTAGGGTTCCCCCTCAACCCATAAAAGGGGGATTATCAAAAAAAATAAAAATATCAAAGGCCTTCAGGCAGGGTTAACCACCACCAATTTTCAATCCCACGGTTATCTATATGATATTTTACAAAATTTACCAACTCTTTTATCTTAATAAACCATAATAACCTCAACATAAATGATCATATTAACCCTAAAGGTTATCAATACATTTAAACTCAAGTCTATAAAATATAAAAAAATTATTCCCCAAATAACCTTTCCACTAAAATATATACTAAACCAAAAGGTTGTATTATATTAAATATCACCCAAAATATCCTTAATCATGTTAAACACCAATCACATAAAACCACAAAAGGGGTATGCATGCATATAAACTTATGATCAAACTTAGACGTATCATTCCAAGACACTTTGGGTTTATCCCATATCACTATGGCATATCATTGGTTTCCATAGGTTTTATCCTCTAATTCATCATAATGATTCATTAAGAAAATGTGAATCAATCCAAACATATCCCCAAAGAGTGTCAAACGAGGTTCACAATAAGGGAACATTCATCGTACAACCAAATGATGGTTGAAATATACTCAACCAACTCTTTCGGGTTTATTACCCCCAGATGCATCTGTACTAAAACCATTTCTACTTGTAGTATCTAGATAGGGATACATTACTAGGAAAACCACATAATCACTACCTTACCAAGACTTTAGGATGCTATTATATACTTAGTATTATCCTTAAATTCAATTATAGGGTTATGTTCCCTAGTCTATTTTTCTTAAATCTAGTTCTCAAGGTTTCAACTAAACCTAATCTAATACCAATTGTAAAAACCTCAAAAAAGTAGCTCAGAGTCAGTGGTTACTTTATTACATTGTAATTAGATACAATTGATCACATCTAAAAGGACTTAATAGTTTAATAATATTGGTAAACTAGATACATGCTTGATTCTCATATTAAATTTGTAAACATAAAATAAAACATAGTATTTTCTTTGATAACACCACTCTTACCATTAGTATATACCTTAATATCAATCATAATACACTTATTTTTATCTTGGGGAAATAATACATAATTAAGGGGTGATCTCAAATGGTTAGTAAGGGAATGCATATAACACAAGCTAAATATGGCATGGATAATATGGTAGGAATAAATAGTAATCAAATAATTCTATATAAATAATCACACAAGTTTGAAACATAACCCTGTATTTCATAAATATTAAAATAATCACATGGAAATCAATAATTGATTTTATAATGATGGAATGCATAAGTCTAGACATCTTAAACTTATCATCAAGGCCTCATGAAAAGACATCAACATAAATGGGTAAGGCCTATGACAAATTCCTCACATGTTTTGTCTCATGAGACCTATCGATGAATCTAGGGGCTATGTAATTACAATCCCCACCTATCACTTAACAAGTCTAATGGATTCATTATATTAATAAACAATACAACTTAATCAACATACCTTAAAAATAAATAATTGTTATTATTGGAGGAAATAACATACATAATTTCAATAATTCCCCTTGTAAAACTCATCATAAAACAGCCAAGAAATATAGTGGATGGTATCATTAGATTATATCCTCATTAAATCATAATATTCAATAAAATTGGTTTACAAAAATGAAAATACATTAAAATTATTACTGGAATTTTTTTGAGGAAAATACCCTTTTCACTTTTAAATCACTTATTGAAAATATAAAATTTTCCCAAATATTAAGGAATTATTTTTATTTCAAAATAACCTTTAAAACTTTTAAAGTAAGATTTAAATCATTGATCATACATGACTATAAGAAATTCCATTCATGCCATGTACATTAAAACCAATATTCCTTTCACATTTTTAGTAAAAAGTCAAAAGTAACTCATTCAAAAATGATAATAAGATTCATTTTAAACTATTTTTAAAAAGTAAATAATGGATAAAAATGTATTTTATAAATAAATAGAGAATATTAAAAAAATTCTTTAAATTTTTTTATGTAAAATATGGAGATGTAAGAAAACCATGCCTGAATGAGTATAAAAAAAGTCAGTTTTCCATAAAAAAAATATTTCAGTATCTTGGGAACTAAAAGAGAGGAAAATGAAATGAAAATATGTATTATAAAAAAATAAATATTTTAGAATAAAATATATTGGCTTTATTATATAAATAATAAACAATTCCCCCATCGGAGACTTAAACATAAACAATCATGAATAATGATGAAATTATTAAATAAACCCTCATGACTTCGATAAAATTTGAATAAAAAAATCATTAAAAATAATTCTTGAATGGAAACTAAAAATACTATTAATAAAGAGGTATTAATAATATAATATGTAAAAGGGTTATTATATACACCTCATAAACATAAATAGGTGCATAACATCAAACATGTCTCAATGAAACAATATCGAGACGAAGAACCCTTACCTCAGGCCTGAATTCAATCTTATGTGTTAGAACCTCATGTAAAATAATATATATTTATTATAAATATATTATATAACCATAATCATATATATCATACCATATATGATTTACTTATAAAATTTTATCACCGATTTATTGACAATTATTTATTAAAATTATTGTTTCGGGTGATAACAACTTTGTTTTTCATATATGTTTTGGTTCGGTAGTTTTTTTTACTTATAATTTGATCATGGTTCTATCATAAAAAATATTAATAATAATATAAATATCATATATATTCATTATATATATATATATATATATATTCATCCATAAAAGGTATTGATAGAAAAATTAATTATAATATTCATAGAGACGGTAAGTCTTACATATACATGAACGTTATTTTTACTTTTCAGCTGATGAAAAAAATAAAGTTAAATAATAATTAAAATTTAATAAATCATTATAATATCACACATATATAAATATTATATTCATTAAATATATCCTTATTACCTTCCATGTAAAGTGGAAATTAAAAACGAATCACATCGCTCCATGGAAGTGGTAGTTCACACATACACACAAGCGACATTATCATTTCCCAACAGATGGGAAGACAAGAAGGTAGATATGATATTATAATTATATAATAATAATTATATAATTAATATAATATTTATTCATTATATACTTTTTTAGAATCATTATTGAAAGGCGGGTATGGAAAATAAATCACATCACTTCATGGAGACAGTAGGTCCTACGTACACACAAGCGATGGTTTTGTTTTACATTTGATGGAGATGAAGATGGATAATATTATGCAATAAATATAATTAAATATAAATATATAATATATACTGGTGTTATTACTTTATAATGGTTATAACATAATTGAAGGTGGTAAAAGAAAAAGTAAAAAAGAAAGAGCTTGGTGAAGACGATTACCTTCTCTTAGAGAAACATCTTTTGGATATGTTATTAAGGACCCTAGGGTTAGTATTTTGGGTAGAAAATAATCTATATAACATGTTTAAGGATTTAATATATATATATTTTTATGGTTTTGTAGAGATAATTTTCTCATATGGTGTGAATAAGTGAGGGGATGAGGTGGCCTTTTATAATTGAGGTGAGTGGCGCACTTATAATTTTTCAAAGTTTTAAAATATTATTAAGTCCATTTCTTGATAAAATGGATAAAAAATGGATCATATTAGAAGGTGATAAGGTTATGTTCAAAATAAAACCAACCAATGTGGTTTAATCAAGTGTTTATATCATTTTAACCCTTATATTTTTATATTAACCCCCGAGTAAACCTATTTTAACCTTAACTATGGTAACGACTATTTTAATATTAAAGGGTTATAATTTTAATTATAATGTTAAAGTTTGATCATAAATGGAGAAGGGATGAAAATTTTTACCATATATTATACAACTTTCTTCTTTCAATATTTTAATCCTTTTTTAAATAATTTAATAAAAATATTATTTTTCATAAAATACCATTAATGTCATTTTTGTCACTATTATTTAATTTGACTTTAAATACATCAAGATAGTAATTAAATTAGAATATAAAAATTTCACACATAACAAATATGTTATATTAATCTATAAAATTTGTGAGGTACTATAAATCACCCAAAAAAATTACTTTTAGAGTTTTTTAAACCATTTACATGATTTTTTGATTGCTTGTACAAGCAATGTGCTGACATTATGTAAGCATTTAAAGTAATTATTTATTCACTAAAAATTAAAAATAAATTAATATAATAAAAAATTAATTAATATTTTAAATAAAAATTTATAACTCAAACTATCCTTTTTTTATCCTCATGTAAATTTTTTAGAGATATTAAAGTCAAGAGAGTAACATTTTGGAATTTTATTTAATTAAATTAATATATATGTGCAAGCATGGTGCTAGTCAAGTGGTGACCATCACATTCCTATGACATAATTTCATTAGGGGTTTTGTTTTCAACCCCCAATTGACCCCTTTATGGAGACTTCTTAGTAGTGTGCCAATGCTCGATGGATATAGGCAGGTGTTTACTACGGGAAACAGTGAGGGATGGTAGTAAAAATTCTTCGAAAAGAGTTATAAGGACACATATCAGAGTGGGGACCACAAGTGGTGGTGTTATGATGTTTACTCAAGGTCATGTTGTTCTATTTCCATGACAGTATACAATAGTGAGGGCGGGTATGCAGCGACAACCATAAGTAGGCGACCTCCATGATGGTGATGGCTTGGGTTGCAAGATTATATATATATATGGGTTCCTTTGGACCACCAAGAAGAACTATAGGTTAGGGACTTTAGGGATATGTAATTGGTTCCCCTCACCCAGTAGAAAAGAGTTGTTTATTTGGTTTAATAAAAAAGGGGGTTTTTCCCAGCCTGTTAAAAATAATAATATAAATGTTATTATCGAGTGAAATGACAAAAAAATGACATATATTCGAATATATGATGGATATGGTCAAATTTTTACCATCCAATGAAATTAGGGTAAGTTTTGGGTTGATTTTGATACCTTAATTAATGTTTTTAACCCTCTTTTACCCATTTTATCCTTACCGAGGTGATAAATATTCACCGTGGTTAGTATTCATAATGAAAAAATAAAAGGGACCTATTTACCAAATTTGAACCTACTGAATCCAAATATGTTCTCTATTTTTCCAAATTCAACCTCTATAAGTTACCTAAATTCATTTTATAATAATTCCACAAAGTGTGAAAAAAAATGTTTTTTTAGAAAAATGCCTTTTTAAGTGTAAAAGTATTTTTATTCCAAGATCAAATATAATGTTGATCCAAAATGTATAAATTTAATTATTTTTAGCAAAAAGAAACTAATGAAATTTTAAAACCAATACAATTCAAAATTAATCATTTAAAATACTAGAAAAGAAAATAAAATAAAGTTTTCTTTAAAAAATCAACATTTTCACTATAAACCCAAAAAATAATTTTTTTTCAGAAAATTCCCAATAATTATCCCAAAAATAATTTTGATATAATTATTTAAATAATAACAATAATTTTCTAAAATAATACTTATAAAAGGTATAAATTAATTATAATGTCTATGCACAAAAGTCAATAAAAACGATTTTTGAATTATAAAATGACTTTACTAAAAAATTGATTCCTCATTTATTATTATTAAATAAGTTATATAAAACCTTTATACATTTGTTTATAATGTGGTTAACCCTATTGATACCTTCCAATCCAATAGTTATTTGATGACTGTTATATTAAATGATAATATTTTTAATAATATATCGTGGTTCGCTTAAAGATCAGTGTTGCGTGTTAAGAAAAATATCAAGCATTGTATAATAAATTTTCAGGGTTTTACATGGTACCCTTGTGGGTATAAAATTGTGAGCTAATAAACATTGAGATAATGAATCAAATTTGGGTCCACTAAGATTGAATAATAAGGATTTAAAAACCCAAACTTGTTTAGTATGATATTTTAAACGAGATAAAAGTTTAGAAGAAATATAGATAGAATTAGGTATTATATATCTAGTGTAATTACAATCACAATCATAAACTAAATGTGTAAATTTTAAAAAATAATTAAATATTTCTTTTGAGAAACACCTTTTACAAAAGTTGTATTTTTCAAATATCTTGTTTCATTTAAAGAAACAAATCCATAATTAATTATTTTAACAAATTGAGAACTATTGATCATGTTAAGATTTTGTTCACCTTGAGTGAATCTTGAAAGAGATATTTTTTAGATCCTTGATTTTATATTTGAAAACTTCAACATTTGATTGATTTTTTAATTTCAAAACCAAATCATATTTTTGTTTTAAAAGAGTATATTTCTCATTTAAAACATGATTTTTATTATTAAGAACATCATTGTATTTTTCATTGAGATATTTTTGTAAAGAAACAAGTTCATGAAAACCATTTTCAAGTTTATCACAAGCATATTCTTGGTCTTCATAACTTATGGTACTTTAAGAAGAAGATGAGTAATAAGAAGAGGATTAAGGAGAGGAATAAGATGAATGATAAGGGGTGTGAGAACTAACCTCTTCACCCACCTCGATACGATCCATGAGGAATTTAGGAGTTGATTGGATTGAATAATATGTTGAAATATAATCCCAGATAGCACTCTATGTTAAGAATTTAAGATCCTTCTTACCTTATTATTATTTTTTAATTGGTAATATGATTTTATATGACCCTTATTTTTGCAACCAAATCTCATTAAAACTAGAGATTCAATTTGGTTTTTCTTTTTGGCATGTTAAGATAATTTCTTATTCTTTAAAAGTTTGTTCACTTTTTCTTAAAATTTGTTCAAGTTAAACTTCATCATCAGAGTCACTTTCATAAGAATCATTATATTTGATTTCTTTAAAATTCAGGTTCTCCTTGATTTTGTTGGATTCCATTTCTTCCTTTAATGTTTGGTGTTTCATGATGATTTTGTATGTTATGAGAAATAAAATAAGTTATTTTAATTCTATTTTCTTTATGTCCTTAGCTTCATGGATTGACATCACTTAGGGAGCCAATAAGTTAGGTAAAACCCATATGATTTTCTTAATGAGTGTTTCTATAGAAAAATCATCATTGAGATATTTTCTACCATTGAAAATGTTAGTAAAATTTTTAAACACACTATTAATTAATTTATTTGGATTAATGGAGAAATATTTAAAATCTTGATGATACATATCCAATCTAGTGTCTTTAAATTTTTTTGTTCCTTCTTGTGTGATTTATAAAATCTTCCATATTTTATGATCCATTTTGAAATAAGATATATGGTAAAATTCATTTTGGTCAGGCCCACAATGGAGAGAATTCATAGCCTTTTCATTAATTTCAAAAGCATCATTATCTTTAAGATTCTATTTATCTACTCATTATTTAGTAGGAATATTTTCATCCATTACCATTTTTCAGACAAGATAACTTATGCTACTAAGAAAGGTAGATATTAAATTTTTTCAATAAGAATAATATTGGTTATTAAAGAAATGATCATGAGTATAAGATGTAGAAACCATCATAAAATAATACTTTTAAATCAATAAATATTTTGAAAAATTATTTTTTAAGGAACTAGGATTTTTGAAACTAATAAAAAGATCTCCTTTGATAGAAAATGTTAGTCTGATTGGATGAAAAGATAAGGGGTGAATTGCCTTTTAAAAAATATAGTGATTAAATAAAATGAAAATTTTAAAATAAAATGATTTCAATATGATGAAATAATAAAGTGATAAATTCGATCCATGTTAAACATAACATCAAAGTTAATTAATCATTTACAAAAAATGGCAAGGATACATATCAAATTTATGAACTTTAGGTGTATTGATATTTGGATAACACAATAAGTAAATATAAAGAGAGAACAAACAAAAATGATAAGGAGTTAAAAAATAGCACATAAGTAGACCCTATGTCTCCACCCCTTAATTATAGAGATATTTATTATTAATAACTTACCTTGGTTTTAATATAAATCCAAGAACCACATCACATGGTTTTAATGGAAATACAAGAACCACATCCCTTAGTTTTAAAGGAGACCCAAGAAACAATATTCCCTTAGTTTTAAATAAAACCTAAGAACCATGTCCCTAACTTTGTGGTTGTGCACACCTTGAGAAGATGAGATAATAAGAGATTATTTTATTTGAAAAAATCCTTTAAAAATATGGTATTATATATCTCTTAAAGCATGGATACATTTTGAGAGAGAGATAGATAGAGACTAATGTGAGAGCCTTTGAGATGGAGAAAAGAAGGTTGTCTCTTTAAGAGGAGGTCTTGGAGAATTCTAGTGATTCAATGTAAATTTTATTATAGATTTATTACATAATCATATTTATTATATTCATACCATATTTATACTCTATTTATAACCTCCAAAAGGTTTTGGAACATTATGGAATCCTTCAGGTGAATTGAAGTTGAAGTAGACCGCCTTAACGGCCACTTTAACCACATTAAATGCTTCCTTGAAGAGTCTATTTTGATGCCAACAACTACCTAGTATACTTCATAAGTTAGATAGTGGCCTAGATATAAGTCACTACTTATGGAAAAATCCCACCATCCCGTCAGTGAACCTCTATCGACTATTTGGTGGACTCCTACTAGACGATAGCATTTTGTCTATGCTATCAGTTATCCTGTGACACTGCACTAGCTAGCTAGTGCTACCTAATGCAACAAGAACACCACCAAGGATTTCCAAATTACTTTAAGGATCACCAAAGGTTCTTCCAAAATCATTCCTTGACTTTAAAAAGTCTATTAAGACTTCAAAAATATCATTAAGGAAACTTTAAATGCTTTAAATAGATATATAATATACTCAAGATTCTATAATTTTATATTCATTATAAACACTAAAAATCACTTAAAAGAATACATAAAATAAATAGGTGAGTTAATATGATAATTAAAACACCATGAGAGAGAGATAGAGGTACAAAACACTTATATTCCCACCCCCTATCCTTTTTTCAATAGGTGTCTGTGCCTTTTATATGCTCAATAATAATCTTACTATTTTAATGTTGTTTTAATATTGTTATAAACCAATATGACCACTATAAGGGAATAATGACACGTTTCAATTATTTAGAATTATTTGTCATTAGTTTAAAAATGTGTAATATAAAAAATATCATATTTTTATTCTGGTCAGTTTAGTTATTTTGCATCATGAAACAAAAATGTTGGGGTTTTTATATGTTTAAGAAAAATTGAAAATAAGTCCAAGTTTAATTTTTTAGAAAAGTAATCCAAAACTTCATTAAGAACCCTCATGAATTTGTTCTATTTTGTTAGAGGCCAAATATATTAGGGGCTTGAACAATTTTTGCCTTGGGTAATAGCTAAGGGCATTGAAGCCCCTAACGCCTTTAGACTCAACTAAAAAAACTTGTTTTTTAGTTTTAATTTTATTATTTTTATTTTGTTTTGTTTATATATATTTATTTTAATACGGTGATGTCTTGAAAAAAATGGCCAATACTCCTTTATTGAATAAATAAAAAGTTAAAAGAGTTTAAAAGAAGGAATTTTATTAAAGTATTTCTCAAAAAAAAAAATCAGAAGGAAGATCATCCAACTTTATGAGGTCGGTGTTGACTCCTTTTTTGGAAAACCCATATTACACTAAGTTATCCTCCTAGAAAACATGGTAAATGATGTAGTTATAATCCTAAATGAAGATAAATCATTCCATCCATCTAGATGTGAGATTGAATGAAATATGAATCATACCATTATGAATAGATTAAACAATAGTGATGGAGTCACTTTAAAGCCAAATATTATTACATAATTTTTTCCTTGAAAAAGAAACCAAATTGTTGATTCCAATAATTTTTTCCTCTAGAGATGATGTTATACCACATGTTCCATTAAATCATATGAAAATATATCCACTATGATCACAAAATACAACACCATAAATGGAAGTACCCTAGTTAACATTTGAAGCATTATAAACATTAAATTCAATCTAACTTAGAAGAGGATCATGCCAAAATACTTCAAAGGTTACCACAATCAGCTTTAAATTTATAGTAATTCCTAGCCAATGCAACATAGTGAAGTCGTAAATAGAGTTTTGGTAATAGACATTCTGTAATGGGTTGGCCTATTTGATCACAACAATTATCCTCACCAACACTACATGAAGGATAACAGGCTTATGATTGTGAATAAAAGAGTTTTGGATATACCAGAGGATGTGTAGGAGTTTGGTTGATATAATATTAAAGATGTTTCTGATTTGGGGTGATAATGACACACTTGTACAAGACTGGAGTTGGGAGAAAAGGGAGAAATCCTTAAACAGATTGACTTCAAAGAAATCATAAATTTTATTACATAATGCATAAGTAGTGGTCCAACATATGGAGAGGTGATTTAAATCCTCTCTATATTGATTACAAATTTGGAACTTAGAGAAAAGTAGAATACAAAAAATTGTAAACAATCATCAGTAGGAATTATGTTTTGGGAAAGCCTCTAAACAAGGATCAAGTGTGATAGACTAATATACGACTTATAAAATCCTCTAATATAGGTAAAATAATGGCTGAAATCCATGAAATTTTCATGATAAAAAATTTTAGAATCCAAAATATAATTCAAGGAAGGTTCCCAGACCAACATATCATCAATAAGAGAAAAAGAATAATTATTGATCAGGATTCTAATATTTTCTAGCAGATCTGGGTTGGGCATAATCAAAAAATATTTAATAGATATTTGAGTATCTATTTGAGGATTCTAAGGGTTCATTATAGAAATTAAAGGAGTACTATTCCAGTTGTTAATCCAAAATTTATGATAGGAATCCCTATTTGTAATCTATTTGGAGTGAGACATGATGTTGAAGAACAAATACTTAATGTTTGGACAAATAGATGAGTCAATATAATGTAGACTACCCCTTTTTAGCTTACCAAGTAATTTATCCCTAATAAAGCTATGGGAAATGGAATCACTATTCAATAGGTTCCAAGTAAGCCTATCCTAGAGAGCATTATTAAAGATCTTGATGTTTTTGATACCCAGACCTCTATTAGAAAGTGGTTACACCATTTAATCCAAGTAACAATGAATAATTTTCATTCAAGAATTCTACTACTCAAAAAAAAAGTTTTTAAAGAAATTATTAGGGTTTTTTAGATGATTAAGAGGTCATTTTTAGACCATAAAATAATAAACTAATTTAGAGACGATGGTATATTTGAGAAGTAAAATACGACCATCCATCAAGAGGGACTTCCCTTTCCAAGATGAGAGGTGGTTCTTAATTTTTTAGCAATCTTGGATAAATTTTTGTCTTTAGGTATCCCCCAAAATAATGGGACACCAAGGTAGGTAGTGGGAATATAACTTTATTTTATGCCCAGGTCATCCATGATGCGAGTTTTTCTTACAGTGGGAACCTTTTCCCAAAGTAAATGAAATATTTATTCCAATTGATAGTATGACCTGAAACATCTTCATAATGGGAAATAGATTCCTTGATATTCTGAATATTTCATTTTCTTCCTTGAAAAAATAGAATAATACCATTCACATAAAGGATATGGGAAGGGAAAACAATGTTCTTAGAATAAATTATTAGACTGAGCTTACCATGGTCCACCATATGAGTGAGGAGACTGTTTAAATAATCTTCAAAAGTGGATAAAAGTATGGAATAGAGGGGATATCCTTGTCTAACACCTTTTGAGAACTTAAAGTATCCCTAATGAGTGAAATTGATGAGTACCGAGATGTGATTTTAGAAAAATAGGGATTTAACACCATTAACAAAAATATCATTAATGCCAATGTTTTGAAGCACCTCGTAGATGGAGTTCCAATATATAGTATCAAAGGCCTTTCTGATACTGATCTTTAGAATAATTCTACCACCTATATTTCATTTCTTTAGGATATTGATGAACTCATATGTTGTACTAATGTAGTCTTGAATGGTTCAACCTTTTATAAAACCAAACTGGTTCTAAGAGACATTTTTTTTCAATTGTGTAAAGTCTATTAGAAATATATTTGGTAATAATCTAGTATATTGTTTTTATAAGGGATATATGTATAAAAAGATGTATATTAGTGGCCTTTTTAAATTTGGTAATCGAGGTGATAAATTGGTAATTATGAAAATGTGGAAGAGTTCCATTAGAAAATAAATATTTAACCAATCTACACATGTCCCATTGGATAACATCCCAATAATTCTAAAAAAATGAGTTGGTAAAACCATCAGGGCCCAAGGAACCATCAGGCTTCAGAATAAAAATAGCTTCTTTTATTTCAAATTTAATAGGAATACCAGTGAGATGGTTATTATCGTAATTTATAACAATGACAAGAATAAAAATAGGAGCTAAATATTCTTTAATATTAGGTCCATTAAAGAGGTTGGTAAAGTAAGAGACAATGTGATCATTAATACATTCCTCATTATCAATGAAACAGTCTCCATCATTGATTAAGGTGATGGGTCTGGAATATTTCCTGAATCTTTGAAGTTATTTGTAAAATTTGGTATTTCTATCTCCATCCTTGAGCCACTTAAACTTTAATATCTCATTTTTAAGTTTATCTTTTATGGGGAGGAGAGAGTTTAACTTGGCAGAGAACTCAATTTCTTGTTGAAGATCTAAAACAAAATCATAATTGGTAAAATCATCCCTTACTTAATTGAGATTGGATTCAAGAGATGGAATTTCATTTTCAATCCCATTAGAGGTATCTTTTCACAAACCCTTTAGTTTTCTCTTAAATAGCTTCAACTTCATGACACATAAAAAATCACCATTTCCACAATGAGAATAATTCTAGAGCACATGAACAATATTTCCACAATCAGGATGGGAGTTCCAGGATTTTTTGAATATGAAAGGTAGAGCATTACTAAAGTTTATAGTAATTAGGCTTTCTAAAACTAGATTATGATCAGAATTTATCTTTGGAAGAGTGATGATATAAATAGTATCCCACTTTTCAAGGGCTTTCTTATTGGAGAAGGTTCGGTCAAGATTTATAGCAATAGTTCTGTTATTGTGCTTTCTATACCAAGTATATTTGGTCCCAACTAAATTGATCTCAGTTATATTATTAAATTCAATGTATGATTTAAACTACCATGTAGAGATGGTAGAGTGTGAAACACCCATATTTTCATTGGAACATAATATAGCGTTGAAATCTCCAAGAATAATCCAAGGGTCTTGGATTATGTTTATAATGCCGTCTAGGTTTTACCAAAGTCTTCTTCATGCTATCTAATTTTAGAATAGATGAGGGAGAATTACATATGTGCATTATGGAAACCAACCTCACAAGTAATCATCTGCTCTTCAATACTAAAGGAAGTGGCACTGTTAAGAGAGGATTGAGAAAAAACCCAAAGTGTTTCCATAGTGGTAGCATTGGTGTTTTTGCCAATGTAGAAATAGACTCCATTTTCAAGACTAAAAAATCCAAGAGAATAATTTTTTTTGGGTTCAGAAATACCAAGGAGTTTGGGCTTGTGAATATGAATAAATATGTGTAAGGAGTTTTATGTATTATAGTTTTCCACTCATTAACTATCTTAGAATAAAATAATCATTTGAACCTATTATTGGGGTTGTAACCCCCTTTTCCCCTAACTCTAGAGTTCTTTTATTTTTGGTTTATTTTTGGGTTAGGACAATCTTTTTTGAACTAATATCAATAGTTTCATTATTTTTATTTGGAAAATAAGCTATTATAGATTCATTATTTTTTAAGTTCAACAACATTTGGAATTGATATGAGATTAACATAAAAACAATTTTCATTCACACCAACAAAATTCTTGGGACTATCATCAGGTTCCAAGATGATTGAATTATTGAAAACATCAGTATTTTTAGTCTTAAAAGCCACAAAATCATCTTTTTTTGTAGATTTATAATTTGGTGAAGCATCACAATATCCTTGTTTATCATCCTCATTGAGTTCATTAGTAAGATATGGGATGTGGCCAAATTTTCTACCAGCATCCATGATGGTTTGGGCCTATTGCGTACGTTCCTTTAAAGTGTTGGAATTGTCAGCAACATAAGATTGTTCAATTGGATAGTGAATTTCCTTAGAGATTATAATCTACAACCTTTTTTTAGAGTATTATGTTTTAAAGGAATAACTTTTAGTTTTTTACTTCATAGAATAATAATAGGTTTCAACAACATTATGAGGTCTTTAAGATATTGAGGTATCATCTGCAACACTTTCCTTACAAGGATTAAAAGGCACATTAGTTTCCCCAAATTGATTACATATAAACTCCCTATTGTAATTAGAGTTTTCAAGATCAGATTAAGATTGGAGGTAATTAAAAAGATTCCAAATATACTAAGAAATTTTAAAGGTTATGTTTTCATCTTTATTATCCTTCCCCTCTCCATAAAAAAATAAGCCCAAATTTTTTTATATGCTGCTTTTGGGGCAGTGATGATATATTGTTTCGCCACCCATTTTCCGTCATCATTTTTCTTTAATGGATCACCCTTATCTATGAAAATAGATTTAACTTTATTAATTTTGTTAACCTATTTCCATGCATTAACATTAGGAGATGGCTTCACATGATTTTGGATTACCCTACAGTTAGCAATAGAGTGCCCAACAATTCAGCACACATCACAGAAAGGAGGAATGTACTCAAACTCTACCTTGATTTAAACCAAGTAATCATTAGTAGTGAAACTGATAAAATATACTAGATCTATATCTAAGTTGTCATCAAACATAATCCTATAATAAAGTCCGAGCTCCCTATTTTGAGTACACTAATACAGTTTTAGAGGAATTCCAATTTAAGAAGTAAGCTCATTTAGAATCTTTAGTTGCCATAAAACCCAATTAAATCTATGAAGTATGGCCCAAATCTAAAACATAAAATTTCCATGAGTAAAGATATCTACAGAACTCCATGCTTTAGGTGCAATTTTCCAGATTTCCATGATAATTTCAAATCTTATTAGATTCCCAGTGTAACGTCCCACATCCGGGTGCCACACAACGGGTGCCCTGAACTCGGTTGTTCACATGACCTCAAGTGCATTTCCCCAAATTCCAGAGGCTGCTAATGGACAACAAAAATGTAGTAAAAGATAACCAAAAATCATATATATGATGATGAAATATGTCTCTAATTCCAAGAAAGAATCCAAAATAGGATACAATGAAATCTGATACAATAAATCACAAGGTACAGAGTACAACAAAACAAAACCAAAGCAGTGCAATAGGAAAGCCACAGTATCACAAGCCTATGCTCGGTCCCGTGCTCTCCTACTCCTCTGCAAAAATCATGTACCTATGTAGGGACTCTTTCCCTTATCGACAGCTGCAGCAGTATAATTTGTTTGTGCCCAAGACATGACCCAAATAGGGTGTGAGAAATAAATCCCAGTAGGAAACCAAAAAAGGCTCGTTCCCAACTATTAGTGAAAATGTGCAACAACAATGTGCAATAATGAAATTCAGTAAACTAGGAAGTACTCAAAAGTAACCATTCTTACCAGTTACATTTCCATTTTAATAATTATTTAATAATTCAATATGATTGAACTCTGAGTTCTCCGAGACTCGGCCTCGACTGACAATCTCCTATACCAGTGCCATAGAAGAAACCACAACAGGCTACCTAACAAGTAAAAGATAATAATAATACTAAGCCTATGCTTTATCTTGGTAGATACAACATAAGAAATCACCACAGTGAATATTTAAAGTAAACATTGTCCTCAGACATACAAGTCCTTACCCTCAGGCAATCAGAAACGAAACCCTCAGGTGACCTCCCTTAGGAATAATGAATATTGTCCTCAAGCATACAATATATATCCCTCAAGCACATAATCTACTGCCCACAGGCATAAGAAATGTTGACCTCAGGCTAAACAAAACAGTGCCCTCAGGCTAAACAAAACACTGCCCTTAGGCTAAACAAAATACTACCCTCAGGCATTCCATAGGAAAAGAAAGTAACCGGACCGAGCCCAATGCATAAGTAGGAAATTTATATATGTTTCCTCTCAAGAAAACTCAAAATATGCTATAATCATAGAATACCCACGAGTATCCTGGCCAAACGGATAAACAAGGGAAACACACCCTCGGGGTGGCCCTAGATCAAAACAATGATCTCAAACACCAGTTTATACTTATTCATTAGATTACCTATGAAATTATAGGTATTTCAACAGTCAAAGTCTCATCCATAAGACACCCCGAACATGGGTGCGTGGCATAATGGTACACAAAATCAACTCGATAGTCAGAATTAAACACAAGACCACCTACCTCGATATCCTCTGATCGATATATGTGGAAGGCGCCTCCCGAAACAACCAAGAACGAAGTATATATGAGATAAATTATTACCCGTTCAAACCTAAATAACTTCCCTTAAGGAAATAATTTAAAGGAAATATTCAAGAAGGGGGAAGACCTTACCCACGCGGCTCAAACGAGATCGACGGTGGAAGAATCAGAGTCCCGGTGAGCGATCGAGAGCTCCTCCAAGTCTCGGCCTCCTCTCCTGCTACTCCTGGTGAGCTCTCTTCCTCCTCTGACGAAAGAGGAGGCTACTGCCTATTTTTAACGAAAAAACATAACTACACGGTGTGTAATTTCAAGTACACGGCGTGTACTATCCATTTTAACTGTTCCTTTGGTGGCTAATTTCGACTGCCTCAATATTCATCTGCTGACTGATTACATGGTGTGTATTACTAAGTACACGAAGTGTAGTTAGTTTTTACACCCTTGAATCGCCGAAGAGCCTAAACTCCCTATATTCTCATCCCACACAGCCAAAGTACATGACGTGTGTACAAAATTACACGACGTGTAGTAGTTTTTACACCCTTAATCGCTGATAAGCCTAAACGCCCTGTATTCTCATACCACACAGCAAAAGTACACATCATGTGTATGAAAGTACACAGAATGTACCCATAAATTTTGGTTTTTTTGCCCAAAATTTCCTTGTTTTCTCAAAAACACTTAAGGAAAAGGAAAAGAAGAAACCCGTACCTCAAGAATAAAAACTGGGTTCTTACAAACTTCCCCCCTTAAAGAAATTCTTCCCTGAATTTACCCTCCAAGGGTGGTAAAGATAAAGCTAGAAACAATTTTGGCCACTGAGCTTGTATGTCAGTCTCCCGCTCCCAGGTTTCGTCCTACACTTGGCCATGCTACCATAACACCCATACGAGAGGAACTGACCGGCCTCAGAGAACCTTCGTGCTCCTATCAAAAATATGAATCAGATTCTCCTCAAAGGATGCATCAACCTAAAGTTCAACCTCCTCGGGTTGAAAGATGTGAGATGGGTCTAAGTGATAACGGCGCAACTGAGATATGTGGAAGATGTTTTGCATGGAATGTTACCTCTGTGGTAAATACAACCGATAGACAACCAGCCTAACTCTCTCCGGAATCACAAATGGACCTAGATAGCTCAGTGAAAGTTTACCATGTCTTCTGATCCACCTGTGTCTCATCCTCGGTGAAAAAAACAAGAAAACCTGATCCCCGACCATGAACTCCAAGGGTCGTCTACGGTGATCATCATAAGATTTATGACGAGACTGTGTAGTATCCATCTGCTTCTGAATCAACTGGACCTGCTTTGAAGTCTCTTGCATGAGACATGGTCCCAGTAAAGCTGCCTCACCTGCCTCCAATCAGCACAAGGGTGATCGGCATGGCCTACCATATAAAGCCTCATAATGTGCCATCTCAATAGTTTCTTGAAAACTATTATTTTAGGAAAACTCGACCAGGGGTATGTGCTTCTCCCAAGAGCCCCCAAAGTCTAGGACGTATGCACGCAACATGTCCTCTAGCACCTGTATTGTACGCTCTGACTGGCCATCGGTCTGAGGGTGGTAAGCTGTGCTCAGAAAAACCCGTGTATCCAATGCCCTCTAAAAATTCTTCCAGAAATGAGACGTAAAACGGGAATCCCTATCTGGAACGATAGAATGAGGGACCCCATGAATACGTACTACCTCTCGGACATACAATTTCCTGATCTCGTCAACACTGAAGGTATCCTTGATCAGCAAAAAGTGAGATGCCTTTGTAAGTCTATCCACTACAACCCATACAGTATCATTACCTCGAGGTGACCTCGGAAACCCAGTCACTAAGTCCATCGCGACATCATCCCATTTCCACTCCAAAATGGGTAATTGTTGTAAGAGTCCAACTAGCCTCTGATGCTCCACCTTGACCTGCTGACAGGTGGAACATCTCGTAAAAAACTAGCTACCTCTCTTTTCATACCCGACCACCAATACTGACGTATCAAGTCACGGTACATTTTGGTAACTCCAGGATGCACTGCCCAAGCTGAAGCATGAAATTCCCACATCAACTCCTCAGGTATATCCCCTGGAACCCACACTCGTCCATGGATACACAGTACCTCATCATCTCTTATCATCCAACTAGGAGGAGGGTCCTCACCTGCCACCGACTCCTGTAGAACTAGGCCTTCTGAACCTAATAGATGTCTCATCCTTAGTCTATCTTGGAGGGTAGAAGTAACAACTAAGGATGAAAGATAGGTTCGCCACTGACTATCGTGCACCTCTAAATGCATCTCAGAGAACAAATCCATAAGCTTCCACTCACCACTGGACACCTGCACTACCTATATCTGAGTCTTCCTACTCAGTGCATCTGCTACTGCGTTACCCTTACCAGGTGTATAGGCAAGCTAAAAGTCGAAGGATTGAAGGTATTCAAACCACCGTCACTGTCTCAAATTCAATTCCCACTGGGTAAAGATGTATTTAAGACTTTTGTGGTATGTAAACACCACAAAGTGTTCTCTTAAGAGATAGTTTCTCCAATAGTGTAATGCATGAACAACTGCAGCCAACTCGAGATCATGCATCAGGTAATTCCTCACATGTGGCCTCAACTGCTGAGACCCGTATACAACTACTCGATCACCCTGCATCAACACTACTCCCAACCCAATACCTGATGCATCACAGTAAACTGTATATCTCTTCTCTTGCTCTGGAAGTATCTGGACTGGTGCTGTTTTCAACCTTCCCTTTAGCTTCTAAAAGGCTATTTTGAAAGATTTTGACAAAATGAAATTCATACCCTTCTTAGTCAAACCCATCAACGATGCTTCTAAGTGGGAGAAGTCCTATATAAAGCACCTGTAGTAACCATCCACCCCCATGAATCTCCATATTTCAAACATGTTCTTAGGCTGCTCCCAAGAAACTACTGCTCTCACTTTATCTAGGTCTACGAAAACTCCTACCTCTGAGATAATATGACCCAGGAAGTGAATCTGGTCCATCCAAAAGTGGCACTTTTAGAGCTTAGAATATAAATGATTCTCTCTCAGTGTACTCAGTACGATCTCAATATGGGTGGCATGGTTGTGTCGAGTGTGAGAGTACACCAAGATATCATCCATGGAGACTACCACAAAAGAATACAGATATGGGTGGAACACACGATTCATCAAAGACATGAAAACTACAGGTGCGTTTTTGATTCCAAACGACATGACCAAGTACTCGTATAGACCATATCTGCTCCAAAAGGCTGTAAGCGGTATGTTCGATAGTCTAATGTGCAACTAATGATATCCGGATCTCAAGTCAATCTTTGAGAACACTCATTATCCTCGAAGTTGATCAAAAAGATCATCAATCCTTGGTAAGGGATATCGGTTCTTAACCATCAACTGGTTCAGTTTCCAATAATCCACGTAGAGTCTGAGGGTACCATTCCCCTTCTTAGCGAAAAGGACAGGCGAACCCTTGGGAGAAATACTAGGTCAGATAAAACCCTTGGATTGTAACTCCTCTAACTGCCTCTTGAGATCCTGAAATTCTGGCGTAGCCATCCTATAAGGAGTAATAGACACTGGTACTTCTCCTGGAATAAACTCAATAGATAATTACACCTTTCGCTCTGGAGGTAGACCTGAAAAGTCATCCGGGAAGACATCCCTGAAACAAATAACCACCGGAGGGAAAACCTTCTGACAAGTTCCCTGGTCATCCAGATATAAGCTCGCAATTTGGGCTGTCACTGCACCTCACCCACGATGCTCGGGTCCAGCTCGGCTCTCCTGGACATCCCATTCGCCCTTGTATAGAAACTCTCCACCCTCTGGTGACGTGAAACTCACTCTGAGACAATAGCAATCTACAAAGGCTCGAAAGGGTACCAAACAGTCCATCCTGAGAATGAAATCATAGGCTTTCATCTCTAAGACAAATAGGTCCCATGGAAAGTGACACCCACCAACCTCTAGGGGGAACTCCTTGCACTGACGCGCACCTACTGTTCTAATTCCCAATGGAGTGTCTAGGATCATGATATTCGAAGAATAAGAAACACAGAGCCCAAGGTTCTCCACAATGGGAACAAATTTAAAGCTATGTGTAGAACCAGTATCTAAAAGTACAGAAGTTAAAATAGAAGAAACTATAATATTACCTCTGAAAGTGGAAGGTCCAAGATCCTTCTCCTGTTGGGTCTGTTGCACTGCATATGTCTGCCCAGTGCCATGGCCCTGCGACCCAACCTAGCTACCCTGAGCTGACTCACCCTGCTATCTCTGAGATCCTGGTGTTTGGATACCATGACCATGACCACCACCTTGGCCCGAATGTCCTAACCTATTCCAATTCCTTGACTGGTAAGAAGCTGCTGGCCCTGCTCCTGCACGTGGAGTCTGCACAGAACCCCTCTCACTAGTCACTGGTGGAAATACCTTTCAAAAACACTGAAGATGACCCCTCTTGATGCAAGCTTTACACTCCACTGGGTCATGTGGACACTGAGGTCTCTTGTTCCCCTCTTTACAACACTGGTAGCACATTACCTGACCACATGAAGAATTTTTCTGGCTAGAACTGCCACTATGAGAGAAATCCATATGTATCTTCCTCTTGCTGGTAGAAATAGTACCAGAGACTGGTGCCGAACCGCCCTGGTCCACACCACTAGGTTCTAGTAGGTTCTGCTCAGTAATCAACACCTGGTTCAAAATAGCATGCACTGTAGGAAACCTAAAAACATTCACCAGCGCTCGAATATCATATCGAAGACCATCCTCAAAGCGTCTAGCCCTCAATGTCTCATCTCCCACTAAAACAGGTGAAAAACTCTATAGCTCGATGAAGTGGGCAAAATAGTCCATCACTAACATGGCACCCTGCTACAGATTCATGAACTCTCGAGCTCGATCTTCCCTTAGCATCTCTAGAAAGAACAATTCATAAAAGACTGCATAAAAATATTTCTATGCCATGTCTTGGTGATGCTCAGACTGGGTGGTAACATCTCACCATCTCTTGGTGGAATCACGCAACATGTAAGTAGTGAGCTCGACCCTCCTCCTAGGAGGCATCTCCAGATGCTCGAAGATCGTTTGCATAGAACCCAGCCATTACTTTATATCCTGTGGTCTTCCATCCCCTGAAAACGTAGGTGGATGCTGCTGCTGGAATATATGTGTCAGCTCTACCATAGATGTGGAAACCGATGGTGCTCCCTGGAAGGTCTGCATGAACCTTATAAAGCCTTCACGGAACTACGCATCCACGCCTGCATCTAGTATAACGGTTGGTGCCGCATCTGGCACTGCTGGAGGATCCATCGGTAGCCCATGGACTACCATATCTGGAGTATAATCGTTGCCACTCTCTCGGCGAACAACTCATGGTCATCTCGGCGGCATAAATCTACAAGGTCAAACACATGCCTTATTTTAATTACTTTCGAGGTTTCTTTTGTCCGGTTAAGAGTGCCAACAAAAAGGGGAAAGATCCACAAGAACTGGAAAAAGAGACTACACGGCGTGTATAAGGTCTACACGATATGTACACTTAAGCCCTTACATGGTTGTGTTCTGATGCCGACCTGGGTGTGTATCAACCCTAGGTACACGACATGTTATACCCGCACATGACGTGTACACCACCTGGTTTCCCCAGCCACATGGCCAAGTCCACTCAGTATTTCACCGGTCAAGACTACACGGCGTGTCCCATAGGTACATGACGTGTACTAGAAAGGTAACACTGACCCGTGTTGTTAGTTACACAGACAGATTCCAATATTACACTACACGACGTGTTTATAACTAACATAGCATGTATCACCTAAGGTTTCTCCATCGGTGTTTTTAGCCACATGGGCGGACACAAGGTCAACCCTACACGGCGTGTAAAACCAGTACACGACCTGTTCCCACAAGAACTTCCCTATTCCGTGTCTCTTCCCACACAGCCTATGACACGGTTAGAGAATACACGACATGTACATAAGGTACACCACATGTACTTAAGAAAAATAGTTTCTTCCCGAACAGAAGAACACATGGCATGTAGTCAAAACTACACGACATGTATTCTGGGTTTTTCCAAATAGTAAGCCTCAGAAACTACTCTGGAGCCCAGAAAACACTGAAACGAACACCAAAGTTCCAAATTCCGATATGTGAGGGCCCATACTCCCTGCAAATCAAAGCTTGGAATCCTATATATGTTATAAACAAGGTAAAAAAAGTCAATGATCCACCAAATTCCAGTCAATGAGGGCCCATAACACCTCCGGAACCAAAGTTTGGTGTTCATACAAACAAAAACTCATACAAACAAAACCCTATCAAACATCATGTATTTTTATCAAGGAAACTATCACAACAACATGAATTTTATATCACAACATCTATCACAACAACATTCAATGTCTAATGCACCTACATGGCATGGAAACTATGAATGAAATTTGATTCTAACATGTTCCTAAATGATGCATGAGATCGAATACCCTCATATCATCGGGTTGTGACTAAATAGAACCCAAGTATATAAAAATATAAACATCACACCACAATTGAATCACCCAACGGTGAAATCTAATCATTTTTAATAATCATAAATATAAAATCAAAATTTAATTCAAGGTAATCCGGACTTTACCTGTACACGAGGTAGCTACTTCCGGGCACATTTTATTACTGAATCCCTCAACAATCTATCTCTTTTCGTTGTCTCCAAATAATAAAATAACCCAGAGAAAATAAACCCTCTGACACCACTTTGTAACCTCCTGGATCCGGGTTCCACACAACGGGTGCCATGAACCCGGTTGGTGACATGACCTCAAGTGCATTTCCCCAAACTCCAGAGGCTGTCGACTAGCAGCGAGGGCCTAGGACTGATAGCGGAGAAAATATGCCCTCATTTTTCAAAGTGTAGCACAACGGAAAAAAAATTTAAACATAAAAAATCGGAAGCAGTAAAAAATAGAGACTTAAAATGGACAATGAAACTGAAGTAAAAGATAACCAATAGTCATATATATGATGATGCAATATGTCTCTAATTTTAAGAAATAATTCAAAACAAGATACACTGCAATCTATTACAATAAAGCACAACGTAAAAAGTACAACAAAACAAAACCAAAGCTGTGCAATAGTAATGCAGCAACATCACAAGCCTAAGCTCATTCCCTTGCTCTCCTACTACTCTACAACAATCATATACCTGTGTAGGGACTCTTTAACTTATAGACACCTGCAACAATATAATCTATTTGGGCCCAACACATGACCCAAACAGGGTGTGAGAAATAAATCCCAGTTGGCAACCACCAAAGGCCTATGTCCAATTGTCAGTGAAAATGTGAAACAACAGTGTGCAATAATGAAATGTAGTAAACTAGGAAGTACTCAAAAGTAACCATTCCTACCAGTTACATTGCCATTTTAATAATTATTTAACAATTAAATATAATTGAACTCTGAGTTCTCCGAGACTCAGACTCGACCGACAATCTCCTATACCAGTGCCACAGTAGAAACCAAAACATGCTATGTAACAAGTAAAAGATAATAATAATACCAAGCCTGTGCTTTAGCTTGGAAGGTACAACATAAGAAATCACCATAGTGAATATTCAAAGTAAACATTGTCCTCAGACATGAAAGTACTTACCCTTAGGCAATCATAAATGAAACCCTCAGGTGACTGCCCTCAGGCATAACGAATATTGCCCTCAAGAATATGAGATATCTCCCTCAAGCACTGAAGCTACTACCCATAGGCATAAGAAACATTTCCCTCAGGCTAAAAAAAACCAGTGCCCTCAGGCTAAACAAAACGCTGGCCTCAGGCTAAACAAAACACTTCCCTCATGCATTCCATAGGAAAATCAAGTAACTGGGCCAAGCCTAATGTATAAGAAAGACATTTATATATGTTTCCTCTTAAGAAAACTCAAAACATGCTATAATCATGGCATACCCACGGGTACCCTGGGCAAATGGCTAAACAAGGGAAACACATCCTCGGTGTGGCCCTAGATCAAAGCAACGATCACAAACAGTAGTTTATACTTATTCATTTGATTACCTATGCAATTCTAGGTATTTCAACAATAAAAGTCTCATCCATATGACACCTCGAACATGGGTTCATGGCACAACAGTACACAAAATCAACTTGATAGTTGAAATGAAACACAAGAACACCTACCTCGATCTCCTATGATCGATATACGTGGAAGGCGCCTCCAAAAACAACCAAGAATGACATAGATATGAGATAAAAGATTACCCGTTCAAACCTAAATAACTTCCCTTAAGGAAATAATTGGAAGGAAATATTCAAGAATCGGGAAGACCTTACCCGCGCAGTTTAAACAAGATCGACGATGGAAGACCATCCCTCTTGCACTCGCTTGAGGTCACCACCTTTAATGCGGTCCACCAATGTTCTCCTTCATGTCACCACTAGATGACCACCATTGTTCATCACAACCTTTCTACAACACTGTAATCCACCCATCTGCAATCTCCATAGAAATAAACTACAACTGGGAGTTGATCCCCAACTGCCTGATGTAGGGGGCTACTTACATGTGTTGATAAAGTCTTACTTTCAACCGATGATAAATTTTTTTTATCTCAAAATCAAGTATGAAAATGTCCCTCGTTTCTATTTTAATTGAAAGTAAATTTTTTATGATTTATTGAATTGAAATAGGTCTTCTGTTTGTGCATTTTTCTATGCTCAAGGAAATGATGAAAAATCATGTTTCAAAATGATGAAGTAGCTGAAATACACTGATCGAAATGGAATGAAAAATAATGGATAGTTAAAACCCAGGGAGGGAGGTTTGGAACATTGTGACCCCTATCCAAATCCCATTGCTCAAGATGGATTAGAATGTGATTTACAAGAACAAAACATGGTAAAAGGTTTGGCAAATGGCTGTGATTTGGGTTTTCATGGATTGAACTCAGCTGGGTAGAATGTTCTTTCTATGATAGCTGTAAATGGTTTTGATGATACAACAAGTTGTTATGGGCCGAACCTACTAAACAATACCCCTCATCAGAAGGATGATTCTCATTATCTAACTAATCTAGGGATGTATATTTGCCCTACTGTTGTTAGAGATCTGTAAATTGAGTTGAGTGGACATCATGCCACCAAATCATGGGTAGTGATAGTGGAAGAGGTGATGGATAATGAGGCTAAATCATCAGATTAATCAGTGGTGAAAGAGATCACCGACCATTAGATCCTATATGAGCATTTGATTGCTTTAAGATCTAGTAAAGGTAATAAATTAGATACAGAGGCTCCATCATGAGTAAAGTTTATTTTTTTTTAAAAATTGAATTTGGGTGACACACCTTTAGAGAAAGGTCTTCAAAAAGAGTTTGTGTTTAAGGGGGAAGGTTTAGATGGTCTTGAAAGCAAGGGATGTATAAAATTAGTAGGTTCTCATCTTGATGACCAGGTTTATGATTCTAATTTTGTGAAACTCAAAGGAATTCAATCAACTGATACTTCCATTAGCAATTAATAGGTCCATAGGGATTTTGTTCTAGAAGGTAAGAAAAATCCTTCATCTAAGGTGGATTCAGTAGATGAAGAGGGATTCCAAATGGTTCCTTTTAGGAAGTCCATACTTCATTTTTCTAATCATGGTTAGGTCTCTTATTTTGACACTACAAGTGACATGGTCTTGGCCCCTATTATGCTTCCTATCAAGATGGAAACTCCTTTATGAATCCACACATGTAGTAAAGTTGATGCTTTCCTGAAATATTCCTTAGATAACCTTACTATTAATTATGAGTAGGGATTGGGTAATGTAAGCAAGGTGCAAGTGACAACTTCTAACCTAGTTGGAGTGATTGATACACTCAATGAAGATAAAGATCAATCTTAGAAAGTAGTGGTCCACTTTTGATCCCTGGAGAAAGGAGATGTGTGGCTGGTTTATACTAATGAAGTGAAAAAAGGTATAGATCAGATAAATATGGTTTAGGCTTCCTTAGAGATGATCAATGAAGATACACTACTCAATGACCCATCAAAAATGGTGTTGGTTCAATTAGATACTAGGAGAACAGATTCAGTCAACAATGACATTGACGGTCTCTTGAAACAAGTGAAGACTTTGAGGAGAGGCTAGAATCCAAGAAGTCAAGACCATGGGTATAGAAGTTTTAACTGGAATGCTATGCATGATTAAGAGTGGCATATTGGAGCTAAGTTTAGAGAAAAGGTAGATATTTGACTATTTTTTAGTTTCTCTTTTTGGGCTGTGTTGTCAGATTTGACCCCTTCTCTTTCCTTATCTATTTTTCTATCCTATAATAAAGGGGAATTATCCCGAAAATTTCAAAAAAATAGAAATTATTAATTAATTATTATTAAACCATTATTAATTAATTAAACAATTTTTTCTAATTTGTAATTACTAATTATTACTTTTGCGATAACAAAGTTTTTATTATTTAGGGTTAAATATAGTTATTATAAAAGGAAAACTAAGCCATAAATGGAAAAAATTGATATTTTCAACCATAAACCAATCACTTGGCCAATAATTTTATTTTTACCAATTTTAATTCATTTAATAAAATATTATTTTTTATAAAATATCATTAATGTCAAATTTGGAACTATACATTTAATTTTTCTTTAGAAACACCAAGACAAAGATTGAATTTGAATATAATCCTATAAATCTTCCCTAATAAGTTATTTTTATCTAGAAAATTCACATAACACAATAATTATTTCAAGTTATATCACTTTTATTATTTTTTAAATCATTTAATTTATTTTTCTATTAATTGAATAAATACTATGTTAGAATTGCATATGCATTTAAGTTAATTATTTATTCACTAAAAATAAAAAATACATTACCATGATAAAAATAAATAATTTGTCTTTAAAATTACTATTTTTAATTAAAAATACATTCTTTTTAATCCTATGTCAAATATTTAAAGATAATAAAACAAAGAGAATGACATTTTTGACTTTTTTTACACAAAATATTATAAAGGTCAAAATCATGGAGAAATAGAAACAAAATGTTATATATTTGAACATTGAATCATTATGTGTGAAATATACTCATCCAAAAAAAATTAAGACACGTATTATAGTAATTTTTTAGTTCATATCTCATTATTTTTTACCCTTAATTAACTAATTTTAACTCTATCATGGGGACAATTATTCGTTACGATTACTATTCATATTGAAAAAATAAAAGGCAATTATTTACTAAATGTGGACCTCATAATTAAAAATATGGAATCCATTTTTTAATATTAAATCCATAGTAGCGTAAGAATCTAATTTAAAATTAAAACCAAAAAATGTGATGAAAAACAGTTTTTCAGAAAAAATGTATTTTTAATTATAATTTTTTTTCAATACTAAATTCAATTATAAAATTAATTATAATGACTATAATTAGATTATATTTAATAAAAATGAACTAATTAAATTTTAAAGCTAATATATAGTAGAATTTTACTTTGTTAATACTTTAATAAAATATAGTTTTAAATAAAAATCAATATTTTTTACTATTCATTGAAAAAATCAATATTTTCTAAAAAATACCAAAAAATATTTCTAAGATAATTTTGACATGATTATTTAAAAAATGATATATTTTTTTATAAAATTAATATTATAAAATTCCCAAAAATTAATTTCCTCACAAAAAAGTAATAAAAACCATTTTCTAAATAAAATGTATTTTTTAAAGAATAAAATGACTGCACTAAAAATTGAGTGATTATTTATTAGAAGTTTATCAATAAATTTATATTGATTATATTTATATATTTTTAATAAATTAGTTAATTCTATTTAAACCCTCCAATTTAATGGTTATGTTATGGAAATCATATTTAAATAATAATATTTCATGGTTCGTTTAGGCTCACTCTCGTGTGTCGTATACATTATCAAACATTGTTTTAAAAAAAATCTTGGGGTTCTAAATTCTCACCCTTCTAATAAATTGTTTCTTCATAATTAAAAATTAAACTTGGTGATCAAAGGTTTGATATTTGAAAATACTTTTATTTAAATCTCACACCATAAAATGGTTAATAAAACATACACTTGAAAAAAGAGAAAAGGGAAGTACAAAGGTCATCTATAATTATACACACTAGGTTTAAAAATAAAAGAAAATTAGTGTGAAGTGAAAATATGGATGTGGAATAAAATCAATGTACAAATATCATTGATCATAAGAAAGTTAATGATAATTATAAAGTTAATGACCACAAAACCATAAACCAAAGTGTTGAGAAAAATACCATCAATTCATCAAAAATGATGGTAATAGAATAATTTTTTTGTTTCAAGATCCATTTTCTAGAGTTGATAAATTAATTTTCCATCTAGAGTAAAAAATATGGAAATATACTTACTTTAAATGTATAATTTCATCCTTCAATCAATTTCTATCACAAAATAATATTTTCTCAAAACAATGAGTATTTATGATGATTTTTTTCATGCCCACAACACTAAAATAAAATTTTAATGGATGAGAAAATCCAAAAAAGATTAATAAGCTATTCCTACCACCTTTAAACATTAACCAAAATGGTTATGCCGAGGCAATATAATATCTGAAATGAATAATATATTTTACTTCAAAATTTCTACAATATCATCAAAGGCTCAACTTAGTCCATTCCATAATCATATATCCCAAATTACGTCAATAACCTCAATATTAAATTTTTTTAAACCTCAATGGTGATCTCATAACTTTCTAATTAAATCCCAAAAATTTAATTTTTTTCTCACCAAATAATCATTTATGTTAAACCTAATGGTTATATATAGTTGAACCTAATAAAATATCTCCCAAAATATCATTAATAACCTAAAAATACCAAAATTGAAAATGATTTGATCCTATAACATGATTCCAAAAATTAAATTATTTTTTATCTATAAAATTGTTTATGTAAAAAAATTTCATACTAACTAGGAAATTACGTAGGCTAGTGGTAGGCGATGCACCCTTGTCACCCTTCAGTTATGGGTTCAAACCCCATGGCCTTTACGGATGCAAAAAGTTTTCACCTGGTCTACGATTTTCCCTTTTATAAAATTATATTAATATAATTCCTATAATATTCCCTAAAATACGATGAACATCCTCAAAAATAACAATAATCATTAAATCACTTTTTAACCACTATGGTCTTCTATACAACATTTTTTTATAAAATAAAATAATATTAATTTACTATTATTACCTTAACATCAAAGATAAGATAAAATTTAATGGTTACCAATACCATTAAACTTATGTCTACAAAATGTAGTGGCATTATTCCTTAAATATTTTTTTACTAAAACCCATAATAAAGCCAAGGGTTATATTACCATAAATGTTTCCCAAAATACTCTTAATCATATTATACTTCTATAACTTAAAACCTCAAAAGTGATATCTATTACTTTAAACTTATGATCAACCTTAGACTTTTCAACCCCAGAAACTTTAGGTTTATCCCATATCACTATAGAATATCATAGTCTTCTAATGATTTTATTCTCTTATTCATCATAATAGTTTATAAGGAAATTCTGAATTAACCCAAGAATATCCCCCAGTAGTTTCAAACTAGGTGTGTAGTAAGGGAACACTCACTGTGCATCAGAATTATGGGAGAGATATACTAAAACAACTATTTTTAGGATTATTACCCCTAGATGCATCTATTCTAAAACCATGTCCACTTTTAGTATCCAAACATTGATGTATTTCTAGGAAAACAACATAATCTGTTCCATACTAAAACTTTAGGATGTTATCCTATACTTAGACTTAGCCTCAGGGATTTTACCAAAATTATCTAACCATAATCTCCAAATAGTAACTAAACCCTACAATGATACCAAATAGAGTAACCCTGACTTTCTATATATAGATATCACATCTTATTAGACAATTATTCATTCAAGAACGTTATGATCTATTTCAGGATCTTAAAGGTTTAGTATCTTTAGAAACCTGGATACATAAAAAAATAGTTTATAATTTTTTTACATCATGTCCCACTTGGTTCTTCATAACTACCACCCTTCTTAGACACATCATACTTAAAAATTTATTTCATATCCCGGGAAAAGGAAAACATAATAAAGGGTGAGCTCAGATTTTCAGTATGGTAATAAATATGACAGGGAAGCATAACATGTGAGTCAAAGGTATGACATGATTTAATAAAATAGAAGGCTCATGAATAATCCCAAAGGGTCATAACATAAAGAACATAGTATCACAAGATCATGTAAACATTAGAAACATGGAATTAATACAAAACAAATCATAAGAATAAGTCAATGTTAACTTTCAAGACAACATCACATGGTGGACATAGTCCCATAGTGGATTAGGTTTACTCCCTAATCTCGTACATAATGTTTCACAAGACTAAAACATTATCCAATGCATCATAGCACTATATGGGTGCACCCATCATAACATGTTCATGATTACGTGTGCCATACAAATAAATCAATCATAAGGTGTAAACATAAGAATTACCCATGGAAATAAATGTGTTTCATAATCTTTCCTCATATCACAATCAAAAGAGATTTCATAAAGAAGAAATTTGAGAAATGAAATTAAGGTATGTATTACCCTATCAAATGAAAGGGAGAATAAGTTGGGTATATATGTATGAGAAATATATACATAATTTATAAGTAATCCATAACATCAAAGGTTGTTATCATTGATGAATATAATTATATAAAAATATTAAATACAATCTTAAGGAAAATACCCTTTTCATTTGGAAATTACTTTGAAATATAAAAATTTATAAAATATTATTATTTTTTTCTTTGAAAATAAATTTGGAAACTTGTAAAAGAAGAATCAAAGCATTGAGTGGACATGACAGTGGGAAATTTCGTTCATACTGTATACATTAAAACAAATATTCATTCCATATTTTCAGTAAAAAAAATAAAAGTACCTCATTCAGAAAATTATAAGAAGATTCATTTTAAACCATTTTCTAATAAGTTATAAATGGGTAAAAATGAATTTAAATAATCATAGTATAATAGTAAAAACATTCTTGAAATAATTTTTAGTAAACCATGATTGGAAAGAAAAAGAATTTTAGGCTTAAGAGAGAAATAATGTAACGTCTCCTGGACTGACACTCTCTCACACAACCAAAATGGGTTGGTTACGTGACCTAAAGTGCGCATCCCTATATTCCATAGGTTTTTTAACAGTACCAGGGGTGTGATGAATATTGTGGGTAGACTATACCCCCTGGTTTAGAGTCACAATACAGTAGAAAATACATAAATATCAGAGTGTGGAAATAATGGAAACCATAAAACACAATGAATAAACCAAACAATAAATGATAACTGAATAATATAATAAATAATAAAGGAATAATTTAATGACAATATGAATGAAAATAAATGACATGATGATGGTCATAAAAATAAAATAACAACAAACCCAAATAAAGACTCCAATAACCCTGGTCTCGAACCCCATGTCGGTCCTGTCTCTACGCTCCAATCCATCTAGAAAGAAACAATCAACTAAAAGGTCATTTTCCATTTTCCAAACATATATCCATGTAAGCTACTCTAGTACAAAATGATATCCCAAGTAAGATGTGAGTAAAACTCAACTGGTTGACACCATCATGTATAAACAAACCATTCTGATAATAAGTTCATGGAATAATGTGATAAAATGGTGTATACATTAATTTAATAGTTAATATAATACATTAATAAACCAAATTTGGCACCCTAATGGAATGAATTTGAAAATGTAGAACAACCATGCCAACAAAAACCATGAAACCAAACAACCTTATTTGGCACCATTCTAGAATGCCTCTGAGCATGTAGCACAACCATGAAAACCACAACTGTATACACAAGGTAAAACATATCAGTGGGCCAAATCCAATAGATAATAATCTCAGTATGTGTGAGGGCCTATCCCAGTATATAATCATTTAAACATGTGGTTGGGCCTAGCTCAGTATATAAGCATCACAACTTTTATCATGGCCTAGTCTGGTATATAAGCAATGAAACATGTGTGAGGGCCTAGCCTGGTATATAATAATTGAAACATGTGTCAAGGCCTAGCTCGGTATATAAGAATTGAAACATTTTCCAGGTATTATCCTGGTATATAAGCATCTCAACATGTGTTATAAGTTCATATCACAATAGAAATAATATCAAAAAATAAAAACATAAGACCAAAAGGTTAATTCTGCTAATTACCATTTTTCTTTTAATTTACCCATTTGTTCAACAAATAAAATAATTAATTTTCCAAGGTGAATCTATAATAAGAAATAACTTGAAACGCATGTCATGATAAAATCATATGTAATCCATTTCTAATTCATTATTTTCAAACGAAACCACAAGCTAGGTCACATATCAATAGACCCAAATGTATCTAAGGAATGATCCAATTACATGATTATAATTTCCAATTAATCCATTAATTAATGCACATAAGTGAAATTTTTTGTATTTCAATCACTTTATTAATTGAAATTATACCATAGAGTTAAGTTTTAGACCCAAAACCTTTTTGAGACGATCAAAGAAATGATTCTAAGGGAAAACACCAACAAGGATGAAGGTGCAGAAGATATCAAGAACCTAGATCAAACTAGGTGAAGGTCAAAACCCAAATTAAACCTACGGTCAAAATATTACACCAAAAAGATGGATAATAGTGAAAGAGAGTGGAAAACCTAAGAGAAACACATCGCCATGAATCAGATGTGGAAACAGAACATTTGAAATGGAGGGAAGGGACCCCAAATCACCTGGATCACCTTAGGGTTTGAGAGGAGGAATGGATTCACTAAAAAAATGAGGAGGATCAAATTCACGATAACCTTAAAACCATTGGTACTAGGGAATAAATGATGTGAAACCTTTTCACATCGCATTTTTCTCAATTAATGAGGTATGCCAAAAAAACCCATCATCTTTGGTTAATATTTAACATTGCTCAAACATTACACGACCTGTAATGCAGATTCATGACATGTATTTATTTCAAATCATGAATCACTTCACCATATGAAACTATTCATGAGAAGTGTCTGGCAATGTTTACACATAATGTAATACATTTACATGGTGTGTAAATGTTCTTTAGAAAATTTTTAGCCCAGTTTCTACATAAGGATTTGAACCACCTCCAATTCCTTCCAAACCTTGGAATAATTTTGTAAACCCTTTTAAATCATTCATAACCAGACTCCATTAATTCAAATAAACATGCTTCCCAGAAATAGGCAGAACCTCGGGCTCCCCCATTCCGCGTGACTGGAGCCCTAAACCAAAGCAGAGAAGTGGGATTCTCTTTACCCTACTGTCCAAATCATTCCATCTTCAAAATTTCTTAGATTCTCATTTTTAATCTATAAGTTATACTTTCATTTTAATGTTATGTATCTTCTATTTTGATTTTATGTCTTCTATTTTGATTTTCTGTTTTCAATTGGGTGAAGAGGTGAATTGGGATTCTGTTTACCCTACTGCGAAAATCCTTCATTCCAACCCATCTTCAAAATTTCTTAGTTCTACATTTCCTATAAGGGATACTTTTATTTTAATTATCTACATCTACTGTTTTGGTTTTTTCTTTATATTTGGGTGTTTATGAATTTTTTTTTCTGTTTGATTTGGGTGCGTGTGTTGAGCTTTGATAGTGGCACACATATAGTGATTATAGTATGAGTTTGGTCTATTGGGATAAGTAGTAAAGTGAATCAAATTTGATTCAAAATTAATTGTGTGTTAATATCATCCATAAATTTTCAGTTTTTAGAAGGCTTGGTATTTCTGGGAATTTTGTGTTAATATCATTCATATTACACATGATTTACATCATGGTAAGAATGTGTGATGATGTTGTTGAAATTAGAGAGAAAACTCATACACTCTAGGTTGTTTATAGTGGCATGGTTAGTCATGAGTGATAATTTTCTTAGTTTTTAGTTTCGATTTTGATGTGGGATGAGACTAATTTCTATTCTCATATTCCAGCCGAATTTCTATTCCAGCCCAATTTATGTTTCCGTTCTTTATTTACATTCCATGCATATTCCATCCCATATAGATTGCATTAGACATTTGTCTAATTTTTTGATGTGCCTTTCATGTTTCATTACCAAGAAATTTTTATTATATGTTATAAAATTCAATCACATGTTTAGTTTTAACATTCATTTTTACTTTATTATCTTGTTTTAATAATTTATAATAATATTCTTTTCATATATTCCATCATTGAGTGTTTTTACTTGTGCAATAGAATTCCAAGCTCATTTTACTTCATAGTGATTATTTAGATTTCAAAGTGTTTTATTTTTCATGTTAAATTTATTAAAAAGTTTTGGGGACTAATTAAAGTTATTAGATTCCAATTTCCATGATTCTATGCTTATTAAGAATTTAATGAAATATGATGGTTGTAATTAAATGAAATTCAATGTTCAATTTTTATCATGTATGGGTGATTAATAAATTGGAATGTGATGAACCATATAATTGAACCATTGTTGATGCACATTATATACCAAAAGGTTATTGAATAAAAGTTATTCTTGTTAATTTCGTTACATCATAGATAAAAATGGTTGTGGTTATATGAGAGATACCTCCGATGGTTCTTTGATCATTGTTTTATGGAGAATGAATGGTTTAGGTCCGGTATTAATAGTGGCTTCCAGTGAGACCATTTTAGTATAAGGGGAAACGAGATTATGATCTACAAGGGGGTGATTGAGTTGTTAGAGACCAAACATTGTTTGTTCCTTGTGTTCAAGAACCATAAATAGAGTGTTCCAATTAGGTGGTCATCAGTAAAGACGTATGTAATATTTCCAAGTCCTGTTTCATGAAGTTGAATATGTGGTACTATAGTGGTTTTGGATTGTTTGAGGTACTCTTAGTGTATTATAAACCCTCATTTGTTCCATATTCATTTAAATTGATTTAATATCATTTTTTTCACACACACCATTATATCCTCTCAAACTATATTTAGAGTGTATTTTCATTCGTATGGTGTTACATATTTTATTAAATTTCCATACTAGCTTCTTTTATGTGTTCTAGGGGTTTAGACTAATGACAGGGCTGCATGATTATTGTGGGGGTATTCTTTTCATATAAATATACCTATACACCCTGACCCCCTTGGACAACCTGACCACCCCTACGGACAACCCACCCACTTGGACACCCCGACCCCCCTAGACATCCCCCCACCCCCTGGACACCTCCGACCCCCCGGACGGCCCCACCACCCCCTAGACACCCCGCACCCCCTGGACACGCCACACCCCCCTTGGACAGTCCCGCCACTCCCATGATCCTCATCCTACTCCTCATCCTGATCTACTTGAAGAAGTTAAAGTATAAAACTCATATACTCCCAACAAGACACTTAAGGATTATGTATTCCTTGATCCACTTCCAATATCTTACTGGTCAATCCTTGAATATAGGCATTAGAAATTTTGTATCTTATTTTCTTATATACACTGTATTTTGTTGTATTTCTTAAAATGATTCTCATATAGAGTAATGTGTCAGTTATGCTTTTTTATAGAGTAAACAATTGTCATTTACGTAAATATTTTTTTGATTAAACTTTAATATTATTGAATTGCTTTGAAATGACTTATTGCGTTTTTACAGAATGGATAGAAGTTGGATGTACGAAAATGATTGGATTTCAACCGATTTTCAAAATAATTTGAAAAGATTTCTAGATTTTGCATTTGACAAGGCTTCAGATAGTGGTCGCATACACTGCCCATGTTTTAATTGTGTTGGAAGACCTTGGTTGGGTCGTGAATCAGTTAGCTATCATATAACCAAATATGGTTTCCAAACAAACTATTATGTGTGGTATCACAATGGAGAGAAAATGGAATCTCAAAATGTTGATGATCCAAATGATAGGACTGAATTGGAGAGTTTGATATATGATCGGTTTCCATTTATTCGACATCATGAGAAGGAAAGGATTTCCAACCAACAAGATTTCGATACAAGCACACATGATGCGTCCAATGAAAATGATGATGTTGATAGGGTGAAAAAATTGAATGATGCTGCGACGAATCCAGTATATCTGCAATGTGATAAAATGAAAAAGTTGTAATTTTTAATCTGATTGTTTCATGGGAAAACTATGTATGGGATTTCAAATACTGCAATTGATTACATTCTTACCTTCTTGAAGGACTTACTTCTAGATGATGCAGATATTCCCTCAAACCACTATATGGCATGAAAGTTGGTTGATGAACTTGGATTCTCAAAAAAAAATTCTTGCTTGCCCGAATTATTGCAGCTTATTTTGGGAGGAAACTGCTGAATGAAATGATTGTATAAAAAGAGGAACCTCCCGATGGAAGCCAAAAGATGATGGAAAACCATCTCGTATGCCACAAAAAGTAATGTGGCACTTTCCATTGATCCCCAGATTACAGAAGCTTTTCATGTCTGATGAAATATCCGTAAAAATGCGATGGCATGACACCGAGAGAAAAAAGAATAATGAAGAGTTGGTTCACCCTGCAGATGGATTTGCATGGCAGAGATTTGATGCTCGATATCCTGAATTTGCAGCCGACGTGCGTAATGTGAGACTGGGTCTTTCATGTGACGGTTTTAATCCATTTGGGCAGATTCTTACTTCGCACAACACATGGCTGGTTTTCATACACATTTATAACCTTCCCCCTTGGTTGTGTATGAAAAAGCCTTACACTTTATTGAGTATACTGATATCTGGCCCTTCTGATCTCGGCAATGATATAGATGTATACATGCAACCTTTAATAAAAGAGTTGAAACTTCTTTGGGATGTGGGTGTGCCCACATACGATGCATGTTCGAAAGACATATTTCAGATGCGTGCTGCACTTATGTGGACTATCAATGATTTTCCTTCTTATGCAATGATGTCTGGATGCAGCACAAAAGGAAAATTGTCATGTCCTGTTTGTATGAAGAATACTCGATCGAGAATACTGAAATATCATCATAGTTTTAGTTTTATGGGACATCGAAGATTCTTGCCAATGAACCATCCATATAGAAACAATCGTCGAAGATTTGACAATACCATGGAGAATGACGATCCACCTCAGCGTATGTCTGGAACTGATGTGCTTAATGAATTGAAAGATTTCAGTTATTCATTTGGAAAGAGTGTAATGAAATCTAGAAAGAGGAAAAATGTTTCCAATGATACCTATTACAATTGGAAGAAGAAGAGTATATTCTTTGAGTTGTCATATTGGTCAACCAACTTGTTACGTCATTGCTTAGACGTAATGCACATTGAAAAGAATATATATGAAATGTTTCTTTCGATTCTTCTAAATGTCAAGGGGAAGAAAAAATATGATTTACGATCTCGGCGCGACTTGGTAGATTGGGGGATCAGACCAGAATTGCATCCTGTCTGTATCAGTGAAAATAAATGGCAAGTTCTATGTGCTTCTTATGTGATGACTCCTGCTGAAAAAAATCAATTTATGGAAGTGCTAGAGACTATTAAAGTTCCTGATGGCTATTCAAGAAATATATCAAAACGGGTCAACAGAAAATAGTTGAAGTTGAAATCATTGAAGACTCATGATTATCACGTCCTTTTTCATGAGTTGATTCCAATAGTAATCCATCATCTCTTGTCAAATAATGTTAGAGTCTCAGTTATTCGGTTGTGCTATTTGTTTAGAGATCTTTGTGCTAAGAGGTTTTCCAAATCCCTCGTGCAAAAACTGTTAGCAGAGACACCATTAATTTTGTGTGAGTTAGAGAAAATATTCCCTCCATAATTTTTTATATGCATGTTGCATCTGACTGTCCATCTTCTGACCAAAATACTTCTTGGAGGACCCGTTGCTTTCCGTTGGATGTATCCAATAGAAAGAAACATGTTCACATTGAAATCATATGTTCGGAATAGGAATTATCCCGAAGTTTCTTTTGTGAACGGTTACTTGGCTCAAGAATGTATGGATTTATGCTCAATGTATTTGTCTGATCATTCTACGAGAATAAACAGACCAATGAGAAATGAAGAAGAATAGTATGGGAAAATTGAACCCAGTTTTCCATCAGTTCCTCAGACAAGAGGAATTCCAGGATCATATACATTGACAACATTAAGCCTTGAAGAGCGAGAGATGGCACATTGCACAGTGTTGTTCAATTGTGATTTGTTCGATGAGTATATCAAGTAAGTTAATTGTACATGTATCTGTTATCTTATCTCTTGTAATTTTAAATATTTGTTAAACTATTATTATTTTTATCTATAGGGAACATAAAGAATTGATATATAGAAAGCATCGTTCTTTATCTTTGAGAAAGAATGAGACTTTGCATAGCAAAGGGTTTTCTGCTTGGTTGAAATTGAAGGTAAAAATATTTCTGTAATAACTAAATAAAAATAATATTTAATTAAGTTTACTATTTGTTTATATTTCAGGTATCGAGTTTTCCTATAGACTCTGTTTCTGAGGAAATAAGAGCTTTGTCTTTTGGTCCTAATACCATGGTTCATGCTTGTAAATCACTTGTGATCAATGGATACAAATTTATTATCACTGAACGAGCAAGAAACATGAGAACACAGCATAATGGTGTTATGATAACTTCCACAACAGACTGTTATGCCAGTTCATCGGACACTAGACCTCATTATGAAAATGTTGCTTATTATGGTGTCGTGGAGAAAATAATAATTTTGGATTATTACTCGCATGGTCGATTCACAATGATGAAATGTCAATGGTTTGATTCAATGACGAGGCAAGGCACCTTTATTGATGATTGTGGATTTCGAGTTATTGACATGACTCTCACTCTTGCCACCGATGAACCATATGTATTGGCATCAATGGTGAAACAAGTTTTTTATGTCAAAGATCATCGTCATCCTAAATTCGGTGTAATTATTGAAGTAAATCCCAGACATGTTTTTGATGATGGTGATAATGAAGTTGACACTATCCCTACTGCAATTGGAAGCAATCCATTTATTACTTATGATGACCCCAACAACTCAATTGTGAGAGTTGATTATGAACCCGAAGTTGTGGTGGGAAATATATAGAATCATACAGTCGTGTTCTCACCTACATGTTTCACCTACATCATTCAGAGTGTGTATCCTAGTACTTACCTTCATAACACCATAAATCTTTTGTTTCATTATGTTATTTTTATCATAATGGTTTTTCTATATTTTGTTTTTTGGGTTACACATTAGTTATCTGTTTCTAATTACTTCCATATTTGTTTTCATTGTAGGAAATGACACCCATTGAAGAGAGGTGGTGGAAAAAGATGACAGATAATAATCGTCGCATGGTACAGATGGGTGTTCCTCCACTCATCCCTGTTGTGAGTATTTTATTTCAAATATAAATATTTCAATAACTTATAATATCATGTGTTTACTTTTCTGTCAAACTTTTTTTCAGGATCCACCCCCTAGACGACAGATATCTGACGAGGAGCCTGATATTGCTCCCAGTAGAGAGGTTGGTGGTAGGAGGGAGGGTGGAGTTAGAGATGGACGATCATCTAGTGGTCCCAGTACTGAGGCCGGTGGTACGAGGGCTCGTGGGGCGAGAGTTAGACGACCCACTACCATAAACGTATCTTCTACGCCCTATTTTGATCCTGGCGTGTCTTCAGGGACATATGAGATATTTAGACCTCCGATTTTTACACTACCAGCTGGCCAGACGTCTATGCCATCATCTTTTGCTTCTGGTTCATTATCTCAGAGATATTATATTCCACCTTCTTCGACTCCTGCTGCGACATAGTATGTGGCTGAGGAGCATACACTGAGAGACACTCCACCTGTACAGGATACTCCTTCAGATTTTGCACCCATTGATCCGACTACCACATGTATATTTATATAACTCTATCAAATTTTTATACCAAAATTTATTTTTACTATAACTTGTATTGATATTATTTTTCTTTAATAACATATTCATCTACAGATAGGAGGCGGGGGAGGGGGAGTACTCGCTTGCGTGCGGTATGGAACTACCAGACACAGTTGATGGTTGAATACAATGTTGATGGACAAATGATTGAGAAATATGGGCAGCAATGTCGGGGTTTTTTGGCGACGCTATCCAAATACTCCGATATCATTCCGGTCAGCCCTCTCTCTTGGAGACATCTGCCACCCGAAGCCAAGGATAATGCGTGGGCACAAATACGGGTAAAAAATCTATTGGATTTAATGTAGTATATTTTTGTATTTAAATGAACTATTCAATTTGGTTTCATCTTCGGTTTAACTTCCCTGATGGCGAAGGTGCACGACCAGCACGTTTAAAAGAGCTAGGAGAGCTTTGGAGAGCTTATAAGCATGAGCTGTATGTTGGCTGGTGTGATAGAGTGGGCACGGAGTTAGAGACATTACCTATCGTGGATGACTGCCCGATAGAGCAATATCGCCAAAGGATTACCCATTGGGCGACTACCAAATTTAAGGTATTAATCTCATTTGAGTTATTTAAATGAGAGTTTTTATATTTTTCATTAATATAATCTTATTAATTATTAATCATTATTTAGGAATCTTCTGAAAAAACAAAAAAAAATATTGATTCAAAGCAATACCTCCACACTTTGGGGCGCACAACTATGGAAGATCATGAGAGGCAGCAGGTACGATATAGTTGTTTATAATTTTTCTTTAGGACTTTCCCTTTTTAGTGGATCCTACTTAAATTATGTGATTTATTGAATAATGAATATATGATTATAATTTCACTTTATATTGTTTCAATGTCATTACAGAAGCACAAAATGAATATTGAAGGATGTATCCCTCGAGCAAAATTGTTTTGCTCGAGTAGAAGAAAAAAAGATGGAACTGCGGTAAATGAACCAACCCAAGAGAATATTGTAAGTTTTAATTTGTTTATTTAAAAGTTTAATATCTAATTTGAAATTTAATAATCTATTAATATTTTTTACAGGCTTCTTTAGAGGCTCTTGATGCCCAGGATCCTGACAATTTTGGGCCACATGATCATTTATATCAGGTTTTGGGAGATGAGCACTCTGGTCGAGTACGCTGCCGACCTGGTAAGAATATAGTCCCGACGAGGTATTGGTCGTCTCCAGTTATCCATTCTAGTACCACCGAGTTGGAACAAGTCAAGGAGCATGCAAGACAGTCTGATAAAAGGGTCACAGAGTTGGAAGTATAAGTTCAAACAAGAGACAGAGAATTTATGAAACTGATGAAAGCATTATCTTTATCACTTCCACCAGAGGCTAGTGCGGCTTGTCAGACATTTATGTCGTCGATGGGTGCATCATCCAATGCACCAGGCGGCAGCTCTAGTGGCGATCGAGATGATGATGTTCCTAGTGATGACGAGGATGCTGAAGAGGAAGAGGGCGAGGATGAGGATGTGGACGAGGGCGAGGATGGGGCCGAGGGCGAGGATGAGGCCGAGGGAAAGGATGATGCCGAGGATGAGGATGAGGCCGACGATGAGCATGGGGACGATTACGAGGACGACGATGAGGACAGAGATGACAAAGAGGATGAGGCTGATGATGATAGTGGTGATGGTGATGGTGATCAGAGTCAGATTTATCCATTACATTTTTGAATTATGTATAACTCTTTATTTTTGAACATGGTTTTCCACTTTGGGGTTTTCCTCTGCTTCATAGGGACGTTGCATTCGGATTCTATTTTTTTCACTTGATTCTTATTGTATGATTAGTCTACTACCTAGACCTTTAGTATTCCTTGGTACTGTGATACTCATTTTTCTATTTTTTTTACTTATCTTTCTTAGTTAGCCATGTATTTCATGTTTATGCATGTGGAAAATGATATGGAAAATGTGCTTTGAAGTAGTGGCCGACACCACTCAAAGTGTCTAACTTTTATTTGAAATGGACAGGATTTTAAGTGAAAACAACAACTGGCATACGGAAAACAGACCAAACGCATTCGGATTCTATTTAAACTATAGTACAACGATCCATGGGTCATATGTGATGTGCACGAGTCAACCCCGCCTCAATCCGAGGGCCGGTGTGGCCGGTACCACTCAAAGTGTGTCACTTTTCTTTGAAATGGATGCGCTTTTAAGTAAAAAAACCACATACGGAAAATGGACCAAACGCATTCGGATACTATTGATACTTTAGGACATGTATCCATGGGTCATATGTGACGTGTACGAGTCAACCCCGCCTCAATCCGAGGCGCGGTGTGGCCGGCACCACTCAAAGTGTCTAACTTTTATTTGAAATGGACATGATTTTAAGTGAAAACAACAACTGGCATACGGAAAACAGACCAAACGCATTCAGATTCTATTTAAACTATAGGAAAACGATCCATGGGTCATATGTGATGTGTAAGAGTCAACCCTGCCTCAATCCAAGGGCAGGTGTGGTCGGTACCACTCAAAGTGTCTTTCTTTTGTTTAAAATGGATGCGCTTTTAAGTAAAAAAACCACATACGGAAAATGGACCAAACACATTCAGATACTGTTGATACTTTAGGAAATGTATCCATGGGTCATTTGTGGCGTGTAGGAGTCAACCCCGCCTCAATTCGAGGCGCGGTGTGGCCGGGACCACTCAAAGTGTCTTTCTTTTGTTTAAAATGGATGCGCTTTTAAGTAAAAAAACCACATATGGAAAAATGACCAAACGCAGTCGGGTACTGTTGATACTTTAGGAAATGTATCCATTGGTCATTTGTGACGTGTATGAGTCAACCCCGACTCAAACCGAGGCGCGGTGTGGCTGACACCACTCAAAGTGTTTAACTTTTATTTGAAATGAACATGATTTTAAGTGAAAACAACAACTGGCATATAGAAAACCAACCCAACACATTTGGATTCTGTTGAAACTTTTGGAAAACGATACATGAATCATATGTGATGTGTATGAGTCAACCTTGCCTCAATCTGAGGGCCGGTGTGGTCGGGACCACTCAAAGTGTCTTTCTTTTGTTTAAAATGGATGCGCTTTTAAGTAAAAAAAATGACATACGGAAAACTGACCAAACGCTTTAGGATTCTATTGAAACTTTAGGAAAATGATCCATGGGTCATTTGTGATGTGTACGAGTCAACCCCGCCTCAATCCGAGGCATGGTGTGGCCAGAACCACTCAAAGTGTGTCACTTTTCTTTGAAATGGACAACAGTTTAAGTTAAAACAACAACTGACATACGGAAAATAGACCAAAGGCATTCGGATACTGTTGATACATTATGACATGTATCAATGGGTCATTTGTGATGTGTACGAGTCAACTCCGCCTCAATCCGAGGTGCGGTGTGGCCGGTACCACTCAAAGTGTCTAACTTTTCTTTGAAATGGACAACAGTTTAAGTTAAAACAACAACTGACATACAGAAAACCAACCAAACACATTCAGATTATGTTGAAACTGTAGTAAAACGATCCATGGGTCATATGTGACGTGTACGAGTCAACCCCGCCTCAATCTGAGGGCCGGTGTGGCCGGTACCACTCAAAGTGTCTTTATTTTGTTTAAAATGGATGCGCTTTTAAGTAAAAAAAACGACATACGGAAAATCGACCAAACACTTTCAGATTCTGTTGAAACTTTAGGAAAATGATTTATGGGTCATTTGTGACGTGTAAGAGTCAACCCCACCTCAATCCGAGGCTCGGTGTGGCCGACACCACTCAAAGTGTCTAACTTTTATTTGAAATGGACAAGATTTTAAGTGAAAACAATAACTGGCATACGGAAAACCGACCAAACGCATTCGGATTCTGTTGAAACTTTAGGAAAACGATCCATGGGTAAAATTTGACATGTACGAGTTAACGCCGCCTCAATTAGAATGCCGGTGTGGCCGGGACCACTCAAAGTTTGTCACTTTTCTTTGAAATTGACAACGGTTTAAGTTAAAACAACTGGCATATGGAAAATGAACCAAAGGTATTTAGATACTATTGATACTTTAGGACATGTATCCATGGGTCATATGTGACGTGTACGAGTCAACCCCGCCTCAATCTGAGGGCCGGTGTGGCCGGGACCACTCAAAGTGTCTTTCTTTTGTTTAAAATGGATGCGCTTTTAAGTAAAAAAAACCACATACGGAAAACTGACCAAACACAGTCGGATACTGTTGATACTTTAGGACATGAATCCATTGGTCATTTGTGACGTGTAAGAGTGAACCCCACCTCAATCCGAGGTGTGGTGTGGCCGACACCACTCAAAGTGTCTAACTTTTATTTGAAATGAACATGATTTTAAGTGAAAACAACAACTGGCATACGGAAAACCAACCCAACGCATTCAAATTCTGTTGAAACTTTAGGAAAACGATCCATGGGTCATATGTGACGTGTACGAGTCAACCTTGCCTCAATATGAGGGCCGGTGTGGCGGGGACCACTCAAAGTGTCTTTCTTTTGTTTAAAATGGATGTGCTTTTAAGTAAAAAAAATGACATACGGAAAACCGACCAAACGCTTTCGGATTCTATTGAAACTTTAGGACAATGATCCATGGGTCATTTGTGACATGTACGAGCCAACCCCGCCTCAATCCGAGGCGTGATGTGGCCAGAACCACTCAAAGTGTGTCACTTTTCTTTGAAATGGACAACAGTTTAAGTTAAAACAACAACTGACATACGGAAAATAGACCAAAGGCATTCAGATACTATTGATACTTTAAGACATGTATCCATGGGTCATTTGTGACGTGTACTAGTCAACTCCGCCTCAATCCGAGGCACGGTGTGGACGACACCACTCAAAGTCTCTCTTTTATTTCAAAAGGAAATCATTTTAAGTGAATACAACTGAAATTTACACTCATCAACGATAGTCGCAAACTCTTTTTCATGAGTTGGGTAGTTTCACTCATGGGGTCATAAGTGAAGAGACTCCTAAGAAAATATATTTTCACCATATATTATAAACAATACAAGTTCAATGAAAAAATCATCACAAATCATTACATACCCAAACCTAGTATCACAAAAAAATGGGATTTGAGTCAATTTGAATGTCTTATTCAACTCTAATAGATATTTATCAAACTATTCTGCCTATTAGAATTTGATGGGTGAGGTGAATTACCACCAGATGATTGTTGTCATATGTGTTTTTTTGGGCTATTTTAGGTTTTTATATACTGTTTGAAGTCTGTATGTGGCTTTTGTGATATTTTTTATGCAGGTGTATAGTGGAGGGTATACTGGAGGGCTGTTGTGCACTGTTTTTTTTATGCAGGTGTATGGTAGGGCTTCTGGAGGGCTTCTGGGGGCTGCAGTGCAGCAGCTCTGGGAAACTCTTTACCAACGGTTCAGAACCGTTGGTAATGCCTTTTCCAGAATTCTCGAAAAACTTATACCAACAGTTCTGAACCGTTGGTAAAGCTTTTTCCAGAATTCTGAAAAAACTTATACCAACGGTTCTGAACCGTTGGTAAAGCTTTTTCCAGAATTCTCAAAAACCTTATACCAACAGTTCTGAACCTTTGGTAAAGTGTTCCCCAGAATTCTCAAAATCCTATACCAATGGTTTAAATGAAACCGTTGGTATAGGGCTTTCCTCACGGCTAACTGTCCAACGGTTTTGAAAACCGTTGGTATACCCTATACCAACGGTTTTCCAGCTTATACCAACGGTTATAAACTGTTGGTATAGCCTACTTTTCCAGTAGTGTAACATGGTACCCTGCTACAGATTCATGAACTCTCGAGCACGATCTTCCCTTAGCATCTCTAGAAATAAAAATTCATAAAAGACTGCATAAAAATATTTCCATGCCATGTCTTGGTGATGCTCAGACTATGTGGTAACATCCCACCATCTCTTGGTGGAATCACGCAACATGCAAGTAGTGAGATCGACCCTCCTCCTAGGAGGAATCTCCAGATTCTCGAAGATCGTTTTCATAGAACCCAGCCATGACTTCATTGCCTGTGGTCCTCCATCCCCTGAAAAAGTAGGTGGATGCTGCTTCTGGAATATATGTGTCAGCTCTACCATAGATGTGGCAACCGATGGTGCTCCCTGGAAGGTCTGCATGAACCTTATAAAGCCTTCACGGAACTACGAATCCGCGCCTGCATATAGTATAATAGTTGGCGCCGCATCTGGAACTGCTGGAGGATCCATCAGTAGCCCATGGACTACCATCTCTGGAGTATAATCGTTGCCACTCTCTCGGCGAACAACTCATGGTCATCTCGGCGGCATAACTCTACAAGGTCAAACACATGCCTTATTTTAATTACTTTCAAGGTTTTTTTGTCCGGTTAAGAGTGCCAACGAAAAGGGGAAAGATCCACAAGAACTGGAAAAAGAGACTACACAGCATGTATAAGGTCTACACGATACGTACCCTTAAGACCTTACATGGTTGTGTTCTGATGCTGACCTGGGTGTGTATCAACCCTAGGTACACGACATGTTATACCCACACACGACGTGTACACCACCTGGTTTCCCCAGCCACATGGCCAAGTCCACTCGGTCTTTCACCGGTCAAGACTACACGGCGTGTCCCACAGGTACATGACGTGTACTAGAAAGGTAACACTGACCCGTGTTGTTAGTTACACGGATAGATTCCAAGATTACACTACACAGCGTGTTTATAACTAACATAGCATGTATCACCTAAGGTTTCTCCATATGTGTTGTTAGCCACATGGGCGGACACAAGGTCAACCCTACACAGCGTGTAAAACCAGTACACAACGTGTTCCCACAAGAACTTCCCTATTCCGTGTCTCTTCCCACACAGCCTATGACACGGTTAGAGACTACACGACATGTACATAAGGTACACCACATGTACTTAAGAAAAATAGTTTCTTCCCGAACAGAAGAACACATGGCATGTAGTCAAAACTACACGACATGTATTCTGGGTTTTTCCAAACAGTAAGCCTCAGAAACTACTCTGGATCCCAGAAAACACTGAAACGAACACCAAAGTTCCAAATTCCGATATGTGAGGGCCCATACTCCCTGCAAATCAAAGCTTGGAATCCTATATATGTTATAAAAAAGGTAAAAAAAGTCAATGATCCACCAAATTCCAGTCAATGAGGGCCCATAACACCTCCAGAACCAAAGTTTGGTGTTCATTCAAACAAAAACTCATACAAACAAAACCCTATCAAACATCATGTATTTTTATCAAGGAAACTATCACAACAACATGAATTTTATATCACAACATCTATCACAACAACATTCAATGTCTAATGCACCTACATGGCATGGAAACTATGCATGAAATGTGATTCTAACATGTGCCTAAATGATGCATGAGATGGAATACCCTCATATCATCAGGTTGTGACTAAATAGAACCCAAGTATATAAAAATATAAACATCACACCACAATTGCATCACCCAACGATGAAATCTAATCATTTTTAATAATCATAAATATAAAATCAAAATTTAATTCAAGGTAATCCAGCCTTTACCTGTACACGAGGTAGCTACTTTCGGGCACATTTTATTACTAAATCCCTCAACAATCTATCTCTTTTCGTTGTCTCCAAATAATAAAATAACCCAGAGAAAATAAACCCTCTGATACAACTTTGTAACCTCCTGGATCCGGGTTCCACACAACGGGTGCCATGAACCCGGTTGGTCACATGACCTCAAGTGAATTTCCCCAAACTCCAGAGGCTGTCGACTAGCAGTGAGGGCCTAAGAATGATAGCGGGGAAAATATGCCCTAATTTTTCAAAGTGTAGCACAACGGAAAATAAAATTTAAACATAAAAATCAGAAGTAGTAAAAAATAGAGACTTGAAATGGACAATGAAACTGAAGTAAAAGATAACCAATAGTCATATATATGATGATGCAATATGTCTCTAATTTTAAGAAAGAATTCAAAACAAGATACACTGAAATCTGATACAATAAGCACAACGTAAAAAGTACAACAAAACAAAACCAAAGCTGTGAAATAGGAATGCAACAACATCACAAGCCTAAGCTCAGTCCCATGCTCTCATACTACTCTACAACAATCATGTACCTGTGTAGGGACTCTTTACCTTATCGACACCTGCAACAATATAATCTATTTGGGCCCAACACATGACCCAAACAGGGTGTGAGAAATAAATCCCAGTAGGCAACCACCAAAGGCCTGTGCCCAATTGTCAGTGAAAATGTGAAACAACAGTGTGCAATAATGAAATGTAGTAAACTAGGAAGTACTCAAAAGTAACCATTCCTACCAGTTACATTGCCATTTTAATAATTATTTAATAATTAAATATAATTGAACTCTGAGTTCTCCAAGACTCAGCCTCGACCGACAATCTCCTATACCAGTGCCACAGTAGAAACCACAACATGCTACGTAACAAGTAAAAGATAATAATAATACCAAGCCTGTGCTTTAGCTTGGAAGGTACAACATAAGAAATCACCATAGTGAATATTCAAAGTAAACATTGTCCTCAGACATGAAAGTCCTTACCCTTAGGCAATCAGAAATGAAACCCTCAGGTGACTTCCCTCAGGCATAACGAATATTTCCCTAAAGAATATGCGATATCTCCCTCAAGCACTGAAGCTACTACCCATAGGCATAAGAAACGTTGCCCTCAGGCCAAACAAAACAGTGCCCTCAGGCTAAACAAAACACTGCCCTCAGGCTAAACAAAACACTGCCCTCATGCATTCTATAGGAAAATCAAGTAACCGGGCCAAGCCCAATGTATAAGAAAGCAATTTATATATGTTTCCTCTTAAGAAAACTCAAAACATGCTGTAATCATGGCATACCCACGGGTACCCTGGCCAAACGGCTAAACAAGGGAAACAAATCCTCGGTGTGGCCCTAGATCAAAGCAATGATCTCAAACAGTAGTTTATACTTATTCATTTGATTACCTATGAAATTCTAGGTATTTCAACAATAAAAGTCTCATCCATATGACACCTTGAACATGGGTTCATGGCACAATAGTACAAAAAATCAACTTGATAGTTGAAATTAAACACAAGAACACCTACCTCGATCTCCTCTGATCGATATACGTGGAAGGCGACTCCAAAAACAACCAATAATGACATAGATCTGAGATAAACGATTACCCGTTCAAACCTAAATAACTTATCTTAAGGAAATAATTGGAAGGAAAGATTCAAGAAGTGGGAAGAACTTACCCGCGCAGTTCAAACAAGATCGACGATGGAAGACCATCCCTCTTTCACTCGCTTGAGGTCACCACCTTTAATGCGGTCCACCAATTTTCTCCTTCATGTCACCACTATATGACCACCATTGTTCATCAAAACCTTTCTGCAACACTGTAATCCACCCATCTGCAATCTCCAAAGAAATAAACTACAACTGGGAGTTGGTCCCCAACTGCCTGATGTAGGGGGCTACCTACATGTGTTGATAAAGTCTTACTTTCAACCGATGATAAAATTTTTTATCTCAAAATCAAGTATGAAAATGTCCCTCGTTTCTATTTGAATTGAAATTCCATTTGTTATGATTTATTGAATTGAAATAGGTCTTCTGTTTGTGCATTTTTCTATGCTCAAGGAAATGATGAAAAATCATGTTTCAAAATGATGAAGTAGCTGAAATACACTGATCAAAATGGAATGGAAAATAATGGATAGTTAAAACCCATGGAGGGAGGTTTGGAACATTGTGACCCCTATCCAAATCCCATTTCTCAAGATGGATTAGAATGTGATTTACAAGAACAAAACATGGTAAAAGGTTTGGTAAATGGCTATGATTTGGGTTTTCATGGATTGCACTCAGCTGGGTAGAAAGTTTTTCTATGATAGCTGTTAATGGTTTTGATGATACAACAAGTTGTTATGGGCCGATCCTACTAAACAATACCCCTCATCAGAAGGATGATTCTCATTATCTAACTAATATAGGGATGCATATTTGGCCTACTGTTGTTAGAGATCTGTAAATAGAGTTGAGTGGACATCATGCCACCAAATCATGGGTAGTGATAGTGGAAGAGGTGATGGATAATGAGGCTAAATCATCAGATTAATTAGTGGTGAAAGAGATCAATGACCATTAGATCCTATATGAGCATTTGATTGCTTTAAGATCTAGGAAAGGTAATAAATTAGATATAGAGGCTCCTTCATGATCAAAGTTTATTTTTTTAAAAAAATTGAATTTGGAGGACACACCTTTAAAGAAAGGTCTTCAAAAAGAGTTTGTGTTTAAGGGGGTAGGTTTAGATGGTCTTGAAAGCAAGGGATGTATAAAATTAGTAGGTTCTCATCTTGATGACCAGGTTTATGATTCTAATTTTGTGAAACTCAAAGGAATTGAATCAACTAATAATTCCATTATCAATTAATAGGTCCATAGGGATTTTGTTCTAGAAGGTAAAAAAAATCCTTCATCTAAGGTGGATTCAGTAGATGAAGAGGGATTCCAAATGGTTCCTTTTAGGAAGTCCATACTTCATTTTTCTAATCATGGTTAGGTCTCTTATTTTGACACTACAAGTGACATGGTCTTGTCCCCTACTATGCTTCCTATCAAGATGGAAACTCCTTTATGAATCCACACATGTAGGAAAGTTGATGCTTTCCTGAAATATTCCTTAGATAACCTTACTATTAATTATGAGTAGGGATTGGGTAATGTAAGAAAGGTGCAAGTGACAACTTCTAATCTAGTTGGCGTGATTTATACACTCAATGAAGATAAAGATCAATCTTAGAAAGTAGTGGTCCACTTTTGATCCCTGAAGAAAGGAGATGTGTGGCTGGTTTATACTAATGAAGTGAAAAAAGGTATAGATCAGATAAATATGGTTTAGGCTTCCTTAGAGATGATCAATAAAGATACACTACTCGATGACCCATCAAAAATGGTGTTGGTTCAATTAGATACTAGGATAACGGATTCAGTCAACAATGACATTGACGGTCTCTTGAAACAAGTGAAGACTTTGAGGAGAGGCTAGAATCCAAGAAGTCAAGACCATGGGTATAGAAGTTTTAACTGGAATGCTATGCATGATTAAGAGTGGCATATTGGAGCTAAGTTTAGAGAAAAGGTAGATATTTGACTATTTTTTAGTTTCTCTTTTTGGGCTGTGTTGTCAGATTTGACCCCTTCTCTTTCCTTATCTATTTTTCAATCCAATAATAAAGGGGAATTATCCCTAAAATTTAAAAAAAAATAGAAATTATTAATTAATTATTATTAAACCATTATTAATTAATTAAACAATTGTTTCTAATTTGTAATTACTAATTATTACTTTTGCAATAACAAAGTTTTTATTATTTAGGGTTAAATATAGTTATTATAAAAGGAAAACTAAGCCATAAATGGAACACAGTTGATATTTTCAACCATAAACCAATCACTTGGCCAAGAATTTTATTTTTACCAATTTTAATTCATTTAATAAAATATTATTTTTTATAAAATATCATTAATGTCAAATTTGGAACTATATATTTAATTTGTCTTTAGAAACACCAAGACAAAAATTGAATTTGAATATAATCCTATAAATATTCCCTAATAAGTTATTTTTATCTAGAAAATTCACATAACACAATAATTCTTTCAAGTTATATCACTTTTATTATTTTTTAAATCATTTAATTTATTTTTCTATTAATTGAATAAATACTATGCTAGAATTGCATATGCATTTAAGTTAATTATTTATTCACTAAAAATAAAAAATACATTACCTTGATAAAAATAAATAATTTGTCTTTAAAATTACTATTTTTAATTAAACATACATTCTTTTTATTCCTATGTTAAAGATTTAAAGATAATAAAACAAAGAGAATTCCATTTTTGACTTTTTTTACACAAAATATTATAAAGGTCAAAATCATGGAGAAATAGAAACAAAATGTTATATATTTGAACATTGAATCATTATGTGTGCAATATAATCATCCAAAAAAAAATTAAGACATGTATTATAGTAATTTTTTAGTTCATATCTCATTATTTTCTACCCTTAATTAACTAATTTTAACTCTATCATGGGGACAATTATTTGTTAAGATTACTATTCATATTGAAAAAATAAAAGGCAATTATTTTCTAAATATGGACCTCATAATTAAAAATATGGAATCCATTTTTTAATATTAAATCCATAGTAGTGTAATAATCTAATTTAAAATTAAAACCAAAAAATGTGATGAAAAATAGTTTTTCAGAAAAAATGTATTTATAATTATAATTTTTTTTCAATACTAAATTCATTTATAAAATTAATCATAATGAATATAATTAGATTATATTTAATAAAAATGAACTAATTAAATTTTAAAGCTAATATATAGTAGAATTTTACTTTTTTAATACTTTAAAATAAAATATAGTTTTAAATAAAAATCAATATTTTTTACTATTCATTGAAAAAATCAATATTTTCTAAAAAATACCAAAAAATAATTCTAAGATAATTATGACATGATTATTTAAAAAATGATATATATTTTTTATGAAATTCATATTATAAAATTCCCAAAAATTAATTTCATCACAAAAAAGTAATAAAAACCATTTTTAAATAAAATGTATTTTTTGAAGAATAAAATTACTGCACTAAAAATCGAGTGATTATATATTAGAAGTTTATTAATAAATTTATATTGATTATATTTATATATTTTTAATAAATTAGTTAATTCTATTTAAACCCTCCAATTTAATGGTTATGTTATGGAAATCATATTTAAATAATAATAGTTCATGGTTCGTTTAGGCTCACTCTCGTGTGTCGTATACATTATCAAACATTGTTTTTTAAAAAAAAAAATCTTGGGGTTATAAATTCTCACCCTTCTAATAAATTGTTTCTTCACAATTAAAAATTAAACTCGGTGGTCAAAGGTTTGATATTTGAAAATACTTTTATTGAAATCTCACATCATAAAATGGTTAATAAAACATACACTTGAAAAGAGAGAAAAGGGAAGTACAAAGGTCATCTAGAATTATACACACTAGGTTTAAAAATAAAAGAAAATTAGTGTGATGTGAAAATATGGATGTGGAATAAAATCAATGTACAAATATCATTGATCATAAGAAAGTTAATGATAATTATAAAGTTAATGACCACAAAACCATAAACCAAAGTGGTGAGAAAAATAGCATCAATTCATCAGAAATGATGGTAATAGAATAATTTTTTTTGTTTCAAGATCCATTTTCTAGAGTTGATAAATTAATTTTCCATCTAGAGTAAAAAATAAGGAAATATAATTACTTTAAATGTATAATTTCATCCTTCAATCAATTTCTATCACAAAATAATCTTTTCTCAAAACAATGAGTATTTATGATGATTTTTTTCATGCCCACAACACTAAAATCAAATTTTAATGGATGAGAAAATCCAAAAAAGATTAATAAGCTATTCCTACCACCTTTAAACATTAACCAAAATGGTTATGCCGAGGCAATATAATATCTGAAATGAATAATATATTTTACTTCAAAATTTCTACAATATCATCAAAGGCTCAACTTAGTCCATTCCATAAACCTATATCCCAAATTATGTCAATAACCTCAATATTAAAGTTTTTTTAAACCTCAATGGTGATCTCATACCTTTCTAATTAAATCCCAAAAATTTAATTTCTTTCTCACCAAATAATCATTTATGTTAAACCTAATGGTTATATATAGTTGAACCTAGTAAAATATCTCCCAAAATATCATTAATAACCTAAAAATACCAAAATTGAAAATGATTTGATCCTATAACATGATTCCAAAAATTAAATTATTTTTTATCTATAAAATTGTTTATGTAAAAAAAATTCATACTAACTAGGAAATTACGTAGGCTAGTGGTAGGCGATGCACCCTTGTCACCCTTTAGTTGTGGGTTCAAACCCCATGGCCTTTACGGATGTGACAAGTTGTCACCTGGTCTACGATTTTCCCTTTTATAAAATTATATTAATATAATTCCTATAATATTCCCTAAAATACGATGAACATCCTCAAAAATAACAATAATCATTAAATCACTTTTTAACCACTATGGTTTTCTATACAACATTTTTTTATAAAATAAAATAATATTAATTTACTATTATTACCTTAACATCAAAGATAAGATAAAATTTAATGGTTACCAATACCATTAAACTTATGTCTACAAAATGTAGTGGCATTATTCCTTAAATATTTTTTTTACTAAAACCCATAATAAAGCCAAGGGTTATATTACCATTAATGTTTCCCAAAATACTCTTAATCATATTATACTTCTATAACTTAAAACCTCAAAAGTGCTATCTATTACTTTAAACTTATGATCAACCTTAGACTTTTCAACCCCAGAAACTTTAGGTTTATCCCATATCACTATAGAATATCATAGGCTTCTAATGATTTTATTCTCTTATTCATCATAATAGTTTATAAGGAAAATCTGAATTAACCCAAGAATATCCCCCAGTAGTTTCAAACTAGGTGCGTAGTAAGGGAACACTCACTATGCATCAGAATTATGGGAGAGATATACTAAAACAACTATTTTTAGGATTATTACCCCTAGATTCATCTATTCTAAAACCATGTCCACTTTTAGTATCCATACATTGATGTATTTCTAGGAAAACAACATAATCTGTTCCATACTAAAACTTTAGGATGTTATCCTATAATTCGACTTAGCCTCAGGGATTTTACCAAAATTGTCTAACCATAATCTACAAATAGTAACTAAACCCTACAATGATACCAAATAGAGTAACCCTGACTTTCTATATATAGATATCACATCTTATTAGACAATTATTCATTCAAGAACATTATGATCTATTTTAGGATCTTAAAGGTTTAGTATCTTTAGAAACCTGGATACATAAAAAAATGGTTTATAATTTTTTTACATCATATCCCACTTTGTTCTTAATAACTACCACCCTTCTTAGACATATCATACTTAAAAATTTATTTCATATCCCGGGAAAAGCAAAACATAATAAAGGGTGAGCTCAAATTTTTAGTATGGTAATAAATATAACAGGGAAGCATAACATGTGAGTCAAAGGTATGACATGATTTAATAAAATAGAAGGCTCGTGAATAATCACAAAGGGTCATAACATAAAGAACATAGTATCACAAGATCATGTAAACATTAGAATCATGGAATTAATACAAAAAAAATTATAAGCATAAGTCAAGGTTAACATCCAAGACAACATCACATGGTGGACATAGTCCCATAGTGGGTTAGGTTTACTCCCTAATCCCATACATAACGTTTCACAAGACTAAAACATTATCCAATGCATCATAGCACTATATGGGTGCACCCATCATAACATGTTCATGATTACGTGTTCCATAAAAATAAATCAATCATAAGGTGTAAACATAAGAATTACCCATGGAAATAAATGTGTTTCATAATCTTTCCTCATATCACAATCAAAATAGATTTCATAAAGAAGACATTTGAGAAATTAACATAAGGTATGTATTCCCCTCTCAAATGAAGGGGAGAATAAGTTGGGTATATATGTAAGAGAAATATATACATAATTTATAATTAATCCATAACATCAAAGGTTGTTATTATTGATGAATATAATTATATAAAAATATTAAATACATTCTTAAGGAAAATACCCATTTCATTTGGAAATTACTTTGAAATATAAAAATTTATAAAATATTATTATTTTTTTCTTTGAAAATAAATTTGGAAACTTGTAAAAGAAGAATAAATGCATTGAGTGGACATGACAGTGGGAAATTTCATTCATACTGTATACATTAAAACAAATATTCATTCCATATTTTCAGTAAAAAAATAAAAGTACCTCATTTAGAAAATTATAAGAAGATTCATTTTAAACCATTTTTTAATAAGTTAGAAATGGGTAAAAATGAATTTAAATAATCATAGTATAATAGTAAAAACATTCTTGAAATAATTTTTAGTAAACCAGGATTGGAAAGAAAAAGAATTTTAGGCTTAAGAGAGAAATAATGTAACGTCTCCTGGCCTGACACTCTCTCACACAACCAAAATGGCTTGGTTATGTGACCTAAAGTGCGCATCCCCATATTCCAGAGGTTTTTGAATAGTAGCAGGGGTTTGATGAATATAGTGGGTAGACTATAACCCCTGGTTTAGAGTCACAATACAGTAGAAAATACATAAATATCAGAGTGTGGAAATAATGGAAACCATAAAACACAATGAATAAACCAAACAATAAATGATAACTGAATAATATAAAAAATAATAAAGGAATAATTTAATGACAATATGAATGAAAATAAATGACATGATGATGGTCATAAAAATAAAATAACAACAGACCCAAATAAAGACTCCAATGACCCTGGTCTCGAACCCCATGTCGGTCCTGTCTCTACGCTCCAATCCATCTAGAAAGAAACAATCAACTAAAAGGTCATTTTCCCTTTTCCAAACATATATCCATGTAAGCTACTCTAGTACAAAATGATATCCCATGTAAGATGTGAGTAAAACTCAACTGGTTGACACCATCATGTATAAACAAACAATTCTGATAATATGTTCATGGAATAATGTGATAAAATGGTGTATAAATTAATTTAATAGTTAATATAATACATTAATAAACCTAATTTGGCACCCTAATGGAATGAATTTGAAAATTTAGAACAACCATGCCAACAACAACCATGAAACCAAACAACCTTCTTTGGAACCATTCTAGAATTCCTCTGAGCATATAGCACAACCATGAAAACCACAACTGTATACACAAGGTAAAACATATCAGTGGGCCAAATCCAATAGATAATAATCTCAATATGTGTGGGGGCCTATCCTAGTATATAATCATTGAAACATGTGGTTGGGCATAGCTTAGTATATAAGCATCACAACATTTATCATGGCCTAGTCTGGTATATAAGCAATGAAAAATGTGTGAGGGCCTAGCCTGATATATAATAATTGAAACATGTGTCAAGGCCTAGCTCGGTATATAAGCATTGCAACATGTTCTAGGTATTAGCCTGGTATATAAGCATCTCAACATGTGTTATAAGTTCATATCACAATAGAAATAATATCAAAAAATAAAAACATAAGACCAAAAGGTTAATTCTACTAATTACCATTTTCTTTTAATTTACCCATTTATTCAATAAATAAAATAATTAATTTTCCAAGGTGAATCTATAATAAGAAATAACTTTAAACGCATGTCATGGTAAAATCATATGTAATCCATTTCCAATTCATTATTTTCAAACGAAACCACAAGCTAGGTCACATATCAATAGACCCAAATGTATCTAAGGAATGAATCAATTACATGATTATAATTTCCAATTAATCCATTAATTAATGCACATAAGTGAAATTTTTTATATTTCACTCACTTTATTAATTGAAATTATACCATAGGGTTAAGTTTTAGACCCAAAAACTTTATGAGATGACCAACAAAATGATTCTAAGGGAAAACACCAACAAGGATGAAGGTGCAGAAGATATCAAGAACCTAGATCAAACTAGGTGAAGGTCAAAACCAAAATTAAACCTACGGTCAAAATATTACACCAAAAAGATGGATAATAGTGAAAGAGAGTGGAAAACCTAAGAGAAACACATCGCCATGAATCAGATGTGGAAACAGAACATTTGAAATGGAGGGAAGGGACCCCAAATCACCTGGATCACCTTAGGGTTTGAGAGGAGGAAGGGATTAACTAAAAAAAATGAGGAGGATCAAATTCACGATAACCTTAAAACCATTGGTACTAGGGAATAAATGATGTGAAACCTTTTCACATCGCGTTTTTCTCAATTAACGAGGTATGCCAAAAAAATCCATCATCTTTGGTTAATATTTAACATTGCTCAAACATTACACGACCTGTAATGCAGATTCATGACATGTATTTATTTCAAATCATGAATCACTTCACGATATGAAACTATCTATGAGAAGTGTCTGGCAATGTTTACTCATAATGTAATACATTTGCATGGTGTGTAAATGTTCTTTAGAAAATTTTTAGCCCAGTTTCTACATAAGGATTTGAACCACCTCCAATTCCTTCCAAACCTTGGAATAATTTTGTAAACCCTTTTAAGACATTCATAACTAGACTCCATTAATTCAAATAAACATGCTTCCTAGAACTTTAGGTCATTTTATGCAATAAAGACTCTCTGTCTCCAAATAAGACTCAGATACCAAGGTACAAAAAAAAACTCAAAGATGGATGTACCTGGAAAAAGAAAGGATCTTACAACCTCCCTACCATATAACAGCTCATCCCCAAGATGATCCAAGAATCATCTTGAGGTCTCGACAAACAAATCCAACCACTGTGATTACATATAAGACTCCCTATCCTAGGTTTCCTCTTAAACATTCCCATGATTCCATTGCACTAGAACTAGAGGTACTATCTTAACTTAGAGATACCTCTCACTATGGTCCACAATTTGTATCAGACGCTCCTCAAAGGATGCATCAACACAAATCTCGATATTCTTTACATCCACAACATGATAAAGGTCAATATAATATTTAAAAAGATATGACACATGAAACATGTTGTTCATGACACTGTGGTGATGTGGAAGGGCTAATCAGTATGCCACTAGACCAACCCTTTCCACTATCTCAAATGGCCTAAAAACCAGGGCACTGGATTTCCCTATTTCCTGATACAGTGTTTCACCAACCTAGGTGAAACTCAAAGGAAAACATGATGACACACATAAAACTCTAGAGGTCATCTCCAATGGTAAACATATATTTTCTTTTAGATCTCTGCGGTTACCAACCACCTTTTGATCAATCGAACCTGCTCAGTCTTCTCCTACATGAGACTGGGTCCAACAAGTGCTAACTCTTCTACTTTTGACAAATAAAGAGGTCAAAAACATGGTATTACATACAAGGCCTCAAAAGGATCCATCTAAATCAATGTATGGAAGCTGTTATTATAGGAAAAATCCGCGAGTTCCTAATGATGCTCCCTTAAACCACTAAAATCCAAAACATAGGCTCACAAAATATCCTCCAGAATCTAAATATTCCTCTTAGATTGGCCATAAATTTGAGGATAGTAGGATGTACTCAAAAGAAACTACGATCCCAAATCCATTTAAACACCTTTCCAAAACCAATAAATTAGATGAGGTTATCTGTTTGAAATGATACTCCTTGAAACACTATGAAACCGAACTATTTCATGAACATGAAGACTACCTAGATCATCAACAGTGAATCTATAACTGATAGGTAAGAAGTGGGATACCTTCATCAGTCGATCCAAAATCACCAATACTGTATCATTCTTATGGGTTATCCTGGGTAATCCTATCACAAAATCCATATAAAAATCATCCTAAATCCACTTAGGAATGAAAAGAGTATACAATATCCCAACAGGCCTCTGATCTTCATACTTCACCTGCTAAAAAGTGAAACATCTCACTATGAAGCCTTCTATCTCATTCTTCATCCCTGTACACCAATATTGTATATGGTGATCATGATACACCTTTGTTAAACCAAGATATACCACCAATCTAGAGGCATGAAATTCTCTCATTAGCTCCTCAAGCAAACCTGAAGGAACCCATACTCGGTTAAAAAAGAGAATAACATCACTGCCACCAAGAGACCACCATGATAGTCAAACCCCACCATATATGATTTCCCTTAGAGCTAAAACCTCCAGATTAGATAACTAATCTATATTTATTTTGTAAAAAATCCCAGGTATAATAGATGTTGAAGTCATAACTACTTGTCCCTGAGACTTCTGAACATCTAGATGTATGCCTGTAAAAGGCTTCATCATATTCCACTCATCTCAAAACTCCCACACTACCTTTTTATGTGTCTTATGGATCAATTAATAAGAAATGATGTTTAAATTTCCCAGTGTATAAGCAAGTTTGAAGTTGAAATATTTAAGATACTCAAACCACATCCTCTGCTAAAGGTTCAGGTCACACTGAGAAAAGATGTACTTGAGTATCTTATGTTTTGGGTACACCACAATCCTATCACCCAAAATATAGTGTCTCTAGAATCATAGGGTGTGTAAAAATACTACTAACTCCAGATTGTGGTTGGGGTAATTCCTCTCATGAGGTCTCAACTGTATGGATCCATATGCGACCACATGGTCATCCTGCATTAGAAATTATTTGAGACCAACTCCATATGCATCAAAGTACATGGTATACTTCTTATCAAAATTTGGTAAGGTGAGGATCAATGCTAATTTCTACTTGATCTTAAAAAATCTCTCATAAGAATCTAACCAAACAATCTTCACCCCTTTCTTGGTCATCTTGGACATCAGTGTTTCTAGATGAGATAATTCTTGTATGAATCACTAGTAATAACTTTTTAATCCAAAAAAAGTCTAAATATTGAATTTATTCTTAGGTCACTCCCAAGATACCATGGATTCAACCTTCTTTGGGTCCACTAAAACTCCAACCTCTGAGATAACATGGCCCCAAAAGTGTACTCTATTAATCCAAAAACTACATTTGGATAGCTTGGAATAAAGCTAATTCCATTTAAATGTTCTCAAGAAGATTTTAAGATGTTGGAAATTATTGTCTGTAGATTAGAAGTAAACTATGATGTCGTCAATGAAAACCACCACAAAATGGTCCAGGAAATGATGAAATATATAATTAATCAAGTCCATGAATACCACTGATGCATTTGTTAAACCGAACAACAACACTATGAAATCATATAATTCATTCACTCTCCTAAAATAAGTTCAGAGTATGTTTGATGGTATCACTCTCAACTAGTGGTACCCTGACCTAAAATCAATCTTGGAGAAAATATTGGGACCTCTTAGTTGATCTAAGAGATCATCGATTCATTGAAGGGGATACAAGTTCTTAACTATCATGTGGTTTAGTATTTGATAATCCACACATAAGCAAAAATTCTCATCAGCCTTCTTGGTGAAAAGAACTAGAGAACCCCACAAAGATGTACTAGGACATATGAAACCCTTATCCTCCATAACTTCCAACTGAACTTTTAACTCATGAATCTTTTTTGGAAATATCTTATAAGGTGGGATAAAAATTGGCTTAGCTCCTGGAAACAACTCGATCATGAACTCAATCTCTTGATCATGTGGTATGCTAGATAACACTTTAATAAATATATCTTGAAAAAAGTCCACCATTGGTGGAAAAGTCTCATGATACATTCCTCCACTATCTAGAACAAGGATTTCTATATGAGCCATGAGACAATCCAATCCACACTGAATTAGTCTTGCATGACCAACTTGAAGATCCCACTCACCTTGGAGAGTATAGATGCCTCCATATAAAGATAGAAAGGTAAATCTACTATGATAATAGTCAATATGATCCTGGTATAGAACTATCCAATCCATACCAATAATAAAATCGAATCCAATCATTTCCAACATAAAAATTTCCCGAAGGAAATGATAGCCACCAATTTCAAGAGAACACACCTTGTAACACCTGATACCCTCTGACTGTACTCCCAATGGTTTATCAATAGTCATGACCCCATCTATGCTCTCCACATCTAAACCCAAACCATTTTCAAAAATAGAATATACAAAGGAATGAAATGTTCCTGTATCAAACAAAAAACAAGATAAGGTAGATGATACAAGAATCATTCCTCTAATAGTAAAAGGTTTTGCATCAAAACCAATCATAGCATACTGTATATCATGCAGTTGGATTGCCTCTCTACCCTGGTCTCTAGTTTGAATCCCATGTGCTTCTTCATATGAGTGGCACTTTATTTCCTATACTAGGGTACCACGTCCCATACCTCAGCCTGAACAACTAGTGGAACTTAAAATTTCTATCTATGGAGGGGTATTTGAGACCCTTCCAGACTCATGTGTCTATCCTGATCCCATGCCTCTACTCTACTGCAAAAAATTCCCACAAAACTTTTAAAGATGACCCAATCTTTGATAATAATGAAACTCTAAAGTAGTGTGTAGACATTATAGATTCTTATGACCAAACTTGACACACTAACAACACTAAAATAGAACATGATCCTGAGATGTCTTCCCATTTCCATGACTACTCTTACCACTACTGCCTTTGTGAAAACTATCATAGTGACACTTCTTTATTCTCAAATAAAATTTCCTAGATCACCCTACTAAAATATCCTGGTTTGTGAAGTTCCAGAAATTCTGTATTTTTTTAATTATATGAAATTATTACGAGACCATAAAATCTGACGGCACATGATTCCGAGGCCCAGAGTGCCCGAAATGATCCGTCGAAGTTTTTGTTATTCTTAAATTAGTGCACGTAAGCAGTTTTCCTGAAAAAGTGGAATAACTCTTAAACGGTTGCTTGAATCAGAAATATGAGGGCACTGTTGCGTTCAGAATGGTGGGTTTACCCTAGGCGCAACTTAAGTTTGGTCGGCGCGGGCCTCCTGTGAGAAAACCCAAAAATGATATAATCATAAATAAAATAATAAAATAAATTATTTTATTTTTCAAATGCTTATAACTCACAAATGGTAACATGGATTGAAAATCCGAGACAACCGCCGAAATTGTGAGGGTATTATTTATTTATGCAGATACTAACTTTGGTCGGCGTGGGCCACCAGTGAAAGTTAGTTTTTGGCCGTAAATAAAATAATTAAGTGACAATTATTTTATTGTAAAATCCATAAATTTTAAATAGTAACTCGGATTGGAAATCTGAGATACCGGTGGATTCTTTGGGGAATTTTTCACCTAGGAAGAGCCTAACATCGACCGATGCGGGTCTAGGGTGACTGATAAAAGTTTTCCAAACTTTTTTTAGGGTACGTTCAGTAAACGCGAAAGAAGAATTTTATAAATTTTGAACCGGTTGTCGGAATTGAAATCTGATGGCACTGTTGAACTCACAGTGCCAATATTCACTTAAGGAGACCATCACCTTGACTACAGTAGGTCGAGGGTGAAAATTAGTTTTTTTGAATTTCGTGGGAGAGTTAAAAGAATAAAAATAAAATAAATAGAAATTTTTATTTTATTTTTAAAACCTCCCAATTTGTATGTGTAGTGGTGGGGACCACCCGACCCCCTTGAACTCCCTCTTTAATGTGAGTTAACTCTTGGTTTCTCCCCCAAATTAAATGTTACAACTTTAGTTTAATTAATGTGCTGACAATTAATTGAGTTAATAGACTTAACTCAATTAAAATTGGCTCCTCATCCTTTTGGTGGAGATCGTTGGCAAATGAGATTTGGGAGAGCCTTGGAGAACTGGGAAGAACATACTCTAAATGAAGAACTTCTCCAACGAAGAAGCATTCTCTGAATTGAGGAATGTGGAACCAACTTCGAGAGCGTGGTGTGGGAGTGACGAACGCCGACGTCGTCAACATCATATCCTTCCTCACACCGACACCAATGAGCAGTCGAGGTAGGGGTTCTAATTTGAAATATGATTGAATTTAATTGTTAATTATTCATATTCTAGATTTGCAATGATGATGGCCAAACTAACATGGTCACCATCCTGCGCATATTCCTTGCCCCTTTTTATTTTGTTCTTTACGGGTTCTTCATGTGTTCATCAACGCCAAATAATTAATCACACTGGAAACACAATATTGTGTTGAAAAAAACATATAGACGTAGAGTACTCGACCCAAGGATCATGAATATGTGGTCGGCATATATTTTGGGCTTAGAACGAAGATACAGCGGCCCGTGGAATGGGTGACATGGTGGTGTGATTTCTGGCCTGTGTTAAGGGCGTGACTCCGGGAGAGGTAGAGGGTGCGACGTGTGATGAAGGACAGCTAGAAGACAACGTCTAGGCGGTGCCGCTAGCCAAAGGTGGTGGCGTCGGTTCTGGACGTGCGCAGGAACCCAGCTGTTTGGGAAAGGAGTTAATTGGAGTGTGAGAAAACTGTGGAATAAGAAAGGGTTGATTGGAGAGAGAAAATTAAGGAGATGAAATAATAATAAAAATAGAAAATCATGGAATACTGGAGGAGGTGCCATGTGGAAGCCGCATTCAAAAAATGAATTCCCCATGCGTGATTGAATTTGGAGTTAAGGAAATAAGTAATTAAAAATAATAATAAAATATTATTATTATTAATTTTGTTGATAAAACACTTTTTGACTGTAACTTATCCGTACGACCTCAGTTTTACGAACCATTAGTGGTAGTACGACCCTGAATTCAAGATGGAAATTATGAGTCCAATATTGGGTGTCTTTTTCAGGTTGTTGGATTGGGTACCTGAAATGATTAAATAATAATATATTATTATTATTATTAAATCTTCGACCCTCTATAACTATTGCGTGCGATGTCTGATTGACTTACCGTAAGTGGCGATGTGATCCTGACATTAAGACGTTCGGTTTAAGTTTAATGTTGAATATTAAATTCTGGTTTGTGGCTTGGGTCCACAAAACACCCAATAATAATAATAATAATATTATGGTATCTTGTATTTGACTTATCTCCCTCATTTAGTATCGAAATGAAGAACCATCTGCAACACTGAAATCCTTGATACGAGGCGGTCCTTTTAAGATAATCTATGAGAATTTTGCAGAAAGTTAGAGTTTGGCCAGGTTGGATCGTACTCGAATCCAACCGGGCCCTCAACACTAAAACACTTATAACTCATAGACCGGATGTCCGATTTATGAACCGTCTATTGCGTTGAGATCCCTTTTACATGGTGGTACTTTGGGATACTTATTTGTGGGACTTCGTGGAAGTTGGAGTATCGACCTATGGCTTGAGGATCAGATCCTCTCGGAATCAAGCGAGCTTAGTGCGGGAACCCTGTCGATGGATGTAATATGAGAAATGGATCCTTCATGGGTTTGTGCTTGAGGATCCCACATGGATCCGCTCTAGGAATCCATGTGGGACTAATCTAGGATCTTGTGTGGGTCTGCTGTACTAGGATCATGTGTGGGTATGATGATGTACTAGGATCCTGTGTGGGTCTAACGACATACTAACGATGTACTATGATCCTGTGTGGGTCTGGTGATGTACTGACAATGTACTAGGATCCTGTGTGGGTCTGAGGACGTACTGACGATGTACTAGGATCCTCTGTGGGTCTGACGATGTGCTGACAATGTACTAAGATCCTGTGTGGGTCTAACGATGTACTGATGATGTACTAGGATCTTGTGTGGGTCTAACGACGTACTGACGACGTACTAGGATCCTGTGTGGGTCTGACGATGTACTAGGATCCTGTGTGAGTCTAATGAGGTAATAGGATCCTATGTGGGTCTGACGATGTACTACGATCCTCTATGGGTCTGATGATGATTTAGGATCCTTCATGGGTCTGCCTCTTAACAGAGAAAGATGAATTAATAATTACATCTAATCATCTCTACTACTGTACCTAAGTTATACCTGGTGTGAGTTGAGTCTTTATCTTTGTGGTAATCTTTTGTGTGGCGTACCTTTGTGGTACTTAGCTTCATGGTGATACCTTTGAGTTATTCTTCTATATGGCGTACCTGTGTGGTACTTACCTTCATGGTGATACCTTTGTGGTATTCTTCTGTGTGGCGTACCTGAGTGGTACTTATCTTCGTGGTGATACATTTTTGGTATTCTTCTATGGGGCGTACCTGGGTGGTACTTACCTTCATGGTAATATTTCCTTTGTGGAATAGTTGTACTTTGGCTAAGGATTTGGGCCTTATGTTTCCTCATGAATGAGATGGGTAATATTTAATAACTTAGGTATATGTATGGGCATATACCTAAGTAGGGTTGTCACTGGTTTACATGCATTTTGGTTTATCCTTTGTGGATTTTTTGAGACCTTGAGGGTCTCGGGGTCCCTACTAAGTATCATAATACTCACCCTTTCACGGGCTATGCCCGAACCTTGTTGTGTTTTGTGCAGACGATAGACATCGCTGACTGAGGACGAGGGTACCAGGACTGGAGGTAGCTCAGAGGTGGACCTTAGACGAGGCATACTACAGAGACGACCGTTTAGGAGTTGTACCTACCCATTTAGGTAGGATCCTTGGCAGGTGTGTACATGAGTTGTTAAGTTTATTTATACTTTTCATTTTTCTTGTACTTTCTAGTTGGGCTTGTATTTTGGCCCCTTTTACTTACTGTACACACTTCTTTTTCTATACAGTTTACTGGTGTTCGTATCTTGCTGTGCGCTTGGTTGCATGAGTTTACAGGTTATAAAGGCAATGCCTTCCCAGTTTTAGGGAATACGCCTTTCGGTGCTAGTCGCTAGCCCCTGGCCTATGGAAGGCGGGCTTGGGGTAGTCATGACACGGGTCTCGGGGGACGGGTCATGACAAATTGGTATCATAGGAGTCGGTTATACCATATAACATAAGACTCTGATCATTTTAACTATAATAGTGTTAAGTGTAGTGAGTGTAGTTATCTATTTAGGGAATCCAATGTTGGTGTGTTGGACGATGTATCCATACACCAGGACCCTAACTTCTGATTTCTGAATCAGTGCATGAAAACACTGATTGCATGTGTATTTTGAAAAGTTTTATTGTGTTTTCTTGATTCAGCTGACCAAGTATAACTAAATGACCGTAGCACACCTGTTCCTTATCAAGATGCTGCTGCATAGACAACCAGCTAGGATTCCCGAGAGAGTACATGATGACGGCCCACTGAGCGAAGAGGCTCTGATGTAGGGCCCTCTTACTATGTTGGCACCTTCGGGTGGTGTACCAATAGCACCACCACCTGTTGGGTAGTAGATATCACCAGCCGCACTAGCGGACTATGCACACTGAATGAGAATATTGCATGAGTTTCAGTATTAGAGGCCTCCGAGGTTTCGAGGCGAGACATATTCCCACACAGCTGAGGGCTAGCTGGATGTGGCTGCTAGAGTTTTCCGCCTAGTTGAGACACCAGTAGAGCAGATGGTAATCTTAGCTACTAGTCTTTTCCTATGAGTGACCATGAGGATGATCTTCTTGGTGATGAGGCTTTGGTACTTGGACTGTTACCCAAGATGGTACCTTTGGGTAGTGTGTTAGCTATATCACTGCTCGTTGGTCAGTAGTTACAACTGGTGATACTGGTAGATGATACAAATAGGCTTAGTGCCTTACATGTGATTCAGTATCAGATACCCCTTAGGTTCTGAGGTGAGCCCGACTCACAGGCGGCTGGGGAATAGATTGAGGAGGTGGATGAGAGTTCTCTTGAGCTTCTACAGCTCGGAAGGACGACATGTTAGTAGCTAAGTATTCATCGAGGAGTACCGATCATTCCTGGTACTCGATGAATATGATATGATTAGTCATTCAGGGCTCGGACTTTCTAGCGCAGTGTGTTTAAGGATGTCCGAGCCAACACTATTTCTCTTTGCATTCCTACTTATGTTGGGGTTCTAGAGAGTAACATTGTGGTTGAATGTTCTTTGGTTGAGTAGATACAACTAGTGAATTTTATTAGTAGGAAAATAGGAAACTGGCGCCAGTCTTAGAGACTTGGGCGTGTACAAATTTTTCGGGAAGAAGAAGTATTAGGGATAGATGAATCTGCAGGGCTGTAGACATGGAAGCAGAGATAGGGGAGCAGCATGAGGTGGTGTAAATTTCGACATGATACAACCACCCCCCATTGTGGTCCCTACTAGGCTCAGGGAGCTGGAGGATAGGGGAAGGAAGTAGCTACATGAAGTCAAGGAGTGCGACCCAAGGGCTCTAGGAATGATTTGAGGTACGGTCTGTGTCTATTACTAGCTGCTGTATCAATAGACATAGGTACCAATCTTTCCTTCCATCCACGAATCTTGTACAATACCTAGAGTTTCTAGTTAAACCATTGACTTTACCCTCATATCTGGAGATAACTTTGGGAGGATACTCGATAATCAAACTTACGCCAATGGTGTGATCTGACCCTTGAGGTGAGAGTTTTAGTTGGAACCTCTTGGTGGAAGAATTGAGGCCTTATGACATTAGTTTGGGTATGACTGGACATCCACAATTCATACTCAGATTGAATATATTAGGCAAAAAGGTTGTGGTCTATCTACAATGTTGGGATGAGGTTTTCCTTAGTCGGTGAAAAAGGAAACCCAGGAAGCACAGGTTAAACTCATGCATATGAGGGTGAAACCGATCACTCTTGAGTCAACCAGCCTTACCCTCGTGGAAGTAGGAGTTTTGAGTTTTCAAGTTCCCAAAAGGAGTGGCTATAATTCCTCTAGGACTATGAATTTGAGATAGTCTATACTCTTGGGAAGGGGAACATGGTAGTAGATGCACTCAGCAGGAGGTCTGGCCTGCAGCTGCTGAGTGAGGCGACAGAGCAGCTAGCCGCTCTACGGATATCCTATGTTGATCGAGATGGAGCAAATTATCTTCATTCTCTGATAGTCACTCCCCCACTTCTTTAGCAAGTTAGGGTGGCACAACGTGGGGACACTGACTGCGATACTTGATGTGTTTAGATATCCTTAGAGTAGCCACCTGATGGATTTTCTGAAGGTGGGGAGCATTTCATTCTCTTCAGAGGACGTTCCATGGTACCAATAGCGCTACAAGATGAGGTGTTGAGGGAGTCCCATACGTCCCCTCTGATGGTACATCCTGGTGTGGTGAAGATGTATTAGGATCTCTGACGTCAGTACTGATAGCCTGGGATGAAGGAAGCAATGGCAGAGTTTGTATCATGATGTCTCGCTTTTTAGCAAGTGAAGACTATAAAAATTTGGCAGAAGTCTTCTGCTGACAATATACGAAGACCTATGGAATTCGAGGATGGTGACCATGTCTTTCTACGGGTCTCACCTCAACAAGGTTTGCGGAGATTTGGCCGGTATGGAAAGTTATCTCCAAGGTTCATCGGACCCTTTCAGGTCCTTAGCAGAGTCGGCGAGGTGGAATATCGCCTATCCCTTCGACCACAGTTGGAGAAGGTGTACGACGTATTCCATGTATCCCAGCTGAGGAGATACATGCACGACCCATCTCACATCATCGACCATGGCCAGCTGGAAATCAAGGATGGGGCGATGTTTTTAGAGGTTCCAGTGGAGATTTAGGATGGACATGAGAGATTCCTTCATGGGAGATCGATAGCTTTGATGCATGTACGTTGGAAGCACGAGAACCTCTAGGAGAGAACATGGGAGCTGGAGGCTCAGATTCATACTCAGTACCCCCACTTTTTTTCCTAGTTTTGGTAATGAGGCTTTCAAGGACGTAAATCCCTAAGGTGGGGATAATTTAATGTTATGGAAATTCTATATATTTTTTTAATTATATGGAATTATTACGAGAACACAAAATCTGACAGCGCACGATTCCGAGGCTCGGAGTGCCCGGAATGATCCGTTGAAGTTTTTATTATGCTTAAATTAGCGTGCGTAAGCAGTTTTCCTGAAAAAGTTGTATAAATCTTAAACGGTTGCCTAGATCAGAAATATGAGGGAACCATTGCATTAAGAATGGTGGTTTTACCCTAGGCGCAACTTAAGTTTGGTTGGCGCGGGCCTCCTGTGAGAAAACCCAAAAATGGCATAATTGTAAATAAAATAATTAAAGAAATTATTTTAGTTTTCAAATGCTTATACCTAACAAACAGTAACTCAGATTGAAAATCTGAGACAACCGATGAACTCATGAGGGTATTATTTATTTAGGAAGATACTAACTTTGTCCGACAGGGGTCACCAGTGACAGTTAGTTTTTGGCTGTAAATAAACTAATTAAGTGAAAATTATTTTATTGTAAAATCCATAACTTTTAAATGGTAACTCGGATTGGAAATCCGAGAGTACCGTTGGGTTTTTTGGGGAATTTTTCACCTAGTAATAGCCTAACCTCAACCATCAAGGGTCGAGGGTGACTGATAATAATTTTTTGAACTTTTTTTTGGGTACGTTCAGTAAACACGCAAGTGACATTTTATAACTTTTTAACCGGTGCTTGAAATTGAAATCTGAGGGCATTGTGGAACTCACAACGTCAATATTCTATTAAGGAGACCATCAAATTGACCACAATAGGTCTAGGGTGAAAATTAGTTTTCATGAATTTCATGGGAGAGTTAAAACAATAAAAATAAAATAAAGAACAACTTTTATTTTATTTTTAAAACCTCCCAATTTGTATATTCAGTGGTGGGTACCACTCGAACCCCTTAAACTCCCTCTTTAATGTGATTTAACTCTTGGTTTCTCCCCCAAATTAATAGTTCCAACTTTATTTTAGTTAATGTGCTGACAATTAATTGAGTTAATAGACTTAACACAATTAAAATTGGCTCCTCATCCTTTTGGTGGAGATCGTTGGCAAAGGAGATTTGGGAGAGCCTTGGAGAACTGGGAATAACATCCTCCAAATGAATAACCTCTCCAATGAAGAATAATTATCCTAATAGAGGAACGTGGAACCAACTTCGGGAGTGTGGTGCGGGAGTGACGAACGCCGACGTCATCAACATCATCTCCTTCCTCACGCCGACACCAACAAGAAATCGAGGTAGGGGTTCTAATTTGAAATATGATTGAATTTATTTGTGAATTCTTCATATTATGGATTCGCAATGACGATGGCCAAACTAACATGGTCATCATCCCGCACATACACCTTGCCCCTTTTTCTTTTTTTCTTCGCGCGTTCTTCGTGCATTGATCAACTTCAAATAATTAAGCACGTTGGAAACACAATATTGTGTTGAGCACAACATAAGGACATGAAGCCCTCAACCCGAGGATCGCGAATATGTGGTCGACATATTTTTCGGGCTTAGAACGAAGATGCGGTGGCCCATGGAAGGGGAGACATGGTGGTGTGATTTCCGGCGTGTGTTCAGGGCGCGGATCCGGGCGAGGTAGATGGTGCGACGTGCGACAGAGAAGGACAACCGGAAGGTAGTGTCTAGGTGGTACGACTAGCCGGAGGTGGTGGTGTTAGTTCTGGACGTGTGGAGGAACCCAACCGTTTGGGAAAGGAGTTAATTTTAGGGTGAGAAAACCATGGAATAAGAAAGGGTTGATTGGAGAGAGAAAATTAAGGAGATGAAATAATAATAATAATCAAAAATCATGTAAGAGTGGAGGAGGCGCCATGTGGAATCTGTGTTCACCAAATGAATGCCCCATGCATGATTGAATTTGGAGTTAACAAAATAATTAATTAACAATAATAATATTTTATTATTATTATTACTTTTGTTGATAAAACACTTTTTTGACTGTAACTTATCCGTGCGACCTCAGTTTTATGAATAATCAGCGGCAGTATGACCTTGACTTCGAGATGGAAATTATGAGTCCAATATTGGATTTCTTTTTTAGTTTTTTGGATCGGGTAACCGAAACGATTTAATAATAATAATATATTATTATTATTAAATATTCGACCCTCTACAACTCCCACGTGCGACGTTCGATTGATGTACCGTAAGTGGTGATGTGATCCTGAAATTAAGAAGGTCAATTTATGTCTAATGTTGAATATTAAATTCTGGTTCATGGCTCGGGTCCACAAAACACCCAATAATAATAATAATAATATTGCAGGATCTTGTATTTGACTTATCTCCCTCATACGGTATCGAAATGACGAACTGTCTGCAGCACTAAAATCCTTGAGATGAGGTGGTCCTTTTGAGATACTCCACATGACTTTTGGAGAAAGTTGGTGTTTGGCCGGGTTGGATCGTACTCGAATCTAGCCGAGCCCTCAGCACTAAAACACTTATAACTCACAGACCGTGCATCTGATTGATGCACCGTCTATTGCGTTGAGACCCCTTTTACATGGCGGTCCTTTGGGATACTTCTTAGTGGGACTTAGTGGCAGTTTGAGTATCAACCTGTGGCTTGAGGAGTGGATCATCCCAGAATCAAGTGATCTTAGTGCGGGAACCCTATAGCTGGTTGTAACATGAGAAAGGAATCATTCGTGGGTCTATGCTCGAGGATAACACATGGATCCGCTCTAGGAATCCATGTGAGACTACTCTAGGATCCTGTGTGGGTCTGTTGTACTAGGATACTGTGTGGGTCTGATGATGTACTAGGATCCTATGTGGGTTTGATGATGTACTGACAATGTACTAGGATCGTGTGTGGGTCTGACTACGTACTGATGATGTACTAGGATCTTGTGTGGGTATGGCGACGTACTGACGATGTACTAGGATCCTGTGTGGGTCTGACGATATACTGACAATGTACTAGGATCCTGTGTGGTTCTAACAACGTACTGACGATGTACTAGGATCCTGTGTGGGTCTGACGATGTACTGACGAGGTACTAGGATCCTGTGTGGGTCTGATGACATATTGATGAGGTACTAGGATCCCGTGTGGGTCTGACAATGTACTAGGATCCTATGTGAGTCTGACGAGGTACTAGGATCCTATGTGGGTCTGACGATGTACTACGATCCTCTGTGGGTCTGATGGTGATTTAGGATCCTTTATGGGTCTGCCTCTTAACAGAGTAAGATGAATTAGTAGTTACATATTATCATCTCTACTACTGTACCTATGTTATACCTGGTGTGAGATGAGTCTTTATCTTTGTGGTAATATTATGTGTGGCGTACCTTTGTGGTACTTACCTTTATGGCGATACCTTTGAGGTATTCTTTTATGTGGCATACCTGTGTGGTACTTACCTTCGTGGTGATACCTTTGTGGTATTCTTCTGTGTGGAATACCTGAGTGGTACTTACCTTCATGGTGATACATTTGTGGTATTCTTCTATGTGGCGTACCTGGGTGATACTTACCTTTGTGGTAATCTTTCCTTCATGGAACAGTTGTACTTTGGCTAAGGATTTGGGCCTTTTGTTTCCTCATGAATGTGATGAGTAATATTTGATAACTTAGGTATATGTATGGGAATATAACTAAGTAGGGTTGTCACTGGTTTACATGCTTTGTGGTTTATCCTTTGTGGATTTTGTGAGACCTTGAGGGTCTTGGGGTCCCAACTGAGTATCGTTATACTCATCCATGCATGGGATATGCCCACACCTTATTGTGTTTAGTGCAGTTGACAGACAACGCTGACTGAGGATAAGGGCACCAGGACTAGAGGTAGCTCAGAAGTTGACCTTAGATGAGGCGTACTGCAGATACGACCGTTAGAGATCTGTACCTACCCATCAGGTAGGATCCTTGGCGGGTGTACACAAGAGCTGTTCAGTTTACTTATACCTTCCTTTTTTCTTGTACTTTCTAGTTGGGCTTGTATTCTGGCCCCTTTTACCAACTGTACACACTTCTTTTACTATACAGTTTACTGATGTTCGTATCTTACTGTGTTCTTGGTTGCGTGAGCTTACAGGTTATAACGGCAATTCCTTCTCTATTTTAGGGAATACGCCTTTCGGTGCCAGTCGCCAGCGCCTGGCCTATGGAAGGTGGGCTTGGGGTAGTCATGGCACGAGCCACGAGGGATGGGTCGTGACATGGTTACTACTCAGTTCCTTTCCCAGAATACCTTCTGTGATGAGTGCCTGATTCATCATATCCTCAAAATTGGTCAAATGAAAAATGTTCACCTATGAAAAAATCTCATAGTGAAGATCATCTTAAAAATACCTCACCATGGTGACCTCATTAGATATTAGAGATGGTGCAAAGCACTACAGGTCAATGAAACATCTAGAGTATTCCAACACTGACATTCCCTCCCATTTCTGATGCATGAACTCACAATCCTTCTCATCCCTCAATGTCTTAGGATAGAAATGACTCCTGAAATTCATCTAGAATTCCTTCCAATATAACTCCTCTTGTTTCACATTTTTCTCCAGAATGTCTTAACAATGCATGGTTGGTCCAAGAAGTATGTATGAAACAAGCTTCACCCTCATATTTTCAGGCGTCTCAAGGTGCTTAAAGATTTTCTAGATTGACTCAATCTAGAACTCAGCTTCCTGGGGACCTCCATCTCCAGTGAACATAGGTAGATGTTGTAGTTGAAACTCTCTTGTCAGATCAGACATCAAAGGTACATCACGAACAATATCCCTTTCCATGGATTTTATTTACCCTCAAGAATATATCATGAAGATGAACATCTATATGACTGTCAGGATCTACAAGAAGCTTCAACTCAGTAGTGTTAGAAGTATGCAGGTTTCCACTCTCCTAGAACTCAATTCAAAGATGATGAGGAGGTATTTTCTCTACAAGACAAAAACACTCCTTAGAATAGTGGGTAACAATAAGGCCAACCTCAATAGGTGACAAAAATATAGAAACACCAATCTTGGTCTCTTTAAACATGGAATACAATTATTTTAGTATGAAATATCAGTCCATTTATTTCATTTATCAGATATAACAGGTGTCTCATTTTATAGTTCATATAGGAAAATTATTAAATTTACTAAATATGTTCCTATCATGAATAATTCATGTCAGTATATATCCCTATGTGCCTATCATGATGCATTAATACTCATATCATTCCATACTAGGCCATGAGTATAAATCTCAATAAATAATAATATGACCTAACATGGGAATCACTCAAGGTGAAATAACATCAAACTGTAACAATCTAACATCATGAACAAAAATACTATCCCTAGGCACTTGGATTTTACCCGTACATGGGTTAGTTACTCCCATGAAGAAACTCTTTACAAAGTTCCAACACATCCTAGTATACTTTATACCTTTCCCAAATAGTAAAGGAAAATAAAAAGAAAACCGACCCTCTGATACTACTTTATAACATCCCCCAGCCTAGAACTCCCTCATGTGGCCAAATTGGGTTGGTTATGTGACCTCAATTTCACCTCCCCACACACCAGAGGCTGTTGACTAGTAGTGGCGGTGTGATGAATATAGTGGGGAGACTATACCCCCTCATTTAGAGTCATAATACAGTAGAAAATACATAAGTATTAGAGTGTGGAAATACAAGAAATCATTCAACATAGTGGATAAACCAAACAATAATCGTCAACTGAATAATCCAATAAATAACCATGAAAAAATGTAACGACAATATGAATGAAACTAAATAAAATTTTGAAAGTCATACAAATAAAATAATAGTAGACTCAAACCAATAATCCAAAAATCCCGGTCCCAAACCCCATGCCAGTCCTGTCTCCAAGCTCCAACCCATCCACCATGAAACAATAAACTACAAGGTCCTTTTCACTTGTACAAAATTGAATTCATGTAATCTGTATGGGTACCAAAAAATGGCCCAAGTAGGGTGTGAGTAAAACTCATTAGTTTGATACTACTATGTCTATAAAAACCAGTCTGATAATAAGTAAATGCAATAATGTGATAAACAGGTGTATAAATTAATTTAAAAATTAATAGAATACATTAATAAACCTACTTAAACACTATTTTGGAATGTCTCTGAGCATGTAGCACAACCATTCCAACCATAACCATGAAACCAAATAACCCACTTCAATACCATGATAGACTGTCTATGAGTATGTAGCACAACCATGCCAACCAAAACTATATACACATAGTATAACATATCATTGGGGCAAACATTCTAGATAAGAATCTCAAAATGTGTTAGGGACTATCCCAATATATAAGAATTGCAACATGTGTTAGGGAATAGAACGGTATATAAGCATTGCAACATGTGTTAGGACCTACCTCGGTATATAAGCATTGCAACATGTATCAGGGCCTAGCCAGGTATATAAGCATCATAACATGTGTTTGGTCCTAAACTAGTATATAATCATTGAAACATGTGTCAGGGCCTAGCCAGGTATATAATCATCACATCATGTGTCAAAAGTGCATATCAAAACATCAAGTGTATCAAAAAATAACAACATAAGACCAAATGGTTAATTATGCTAATTATAATTTTTCTTTTAATTTACCCATTTATTCAATTAATAAAATAATCCATTTTCAAGGTGAATCTATAATAAGAAATCACCTAAAACACATGTCATGATAAAATCACATGTATGTCATTGCCAATTCATTATTTTCAAAGGAAACCACAAGCTTATTCGTATCTCAACAGAACTAAAGGGATCTATGAGAGATCCAATTACATGAATATAATTTCCAATTAATCAATTAATTAATGTGCACATTGTGTCAGTGCAATTGCATATATTTCACACACATTAGTAATTGAAATTAGACAATAGGGTTGGGTTTTAGACCCCCTACATTTATCATATGATCAAAACAATGCTTCCAATAGAAAATTCCAACAAGGATAAAGGTGAAGAATATCTCAAGAAGAACCAAGATCAACCCAGGTCAAGGTAAGAACTCAAATTGAACCTACAGTCAAAAAATTGCCCCGAAAAGATATAGAAAAATGGAAGAGAGGGGAAAACCTAAGTAGAATAACTCACCAAGGATCAAATGTAGAAATGGAATGTCGTGAATGGAGGGAAGGGGCAAAAAATATCCTAGAGCACCTTAGGCTTTGAGATGAGGAAGAGATGCGATGAAATAATGAGGTGGATAAAACACCCAAAAAAATTAAAACCAATGGGCGCATGGAATACATGGAGTGTAACCCTTTCACATCATGTATTTATCAATTAATGAGGTACACTAAAGAACCCATCAACTTATGTTAATATTTAACATGCCTAAAAATTACATGGAGTGTAATTCAAATTCAAATTGTGTATTATTTTCACTGCATGAATCACTTCACATATTGTAACTATTCATGGATATTTTCTAGAAATTTTTACACATCATGTAATACATTTACATAGTGTGTAAATGTTATGAAAATAATTTTTAACCCAGTTTCTATATAAGGATCTGAATCACCTCCATTTCCTTCCAAACCATGTAAAACCCTCATAAACCCATTTAACATGTTTATAAATGGACTTAATTAATTAAAATAAATATATATCCATGAAATTTAGGCCATTTCCCCCAATAAATGATCTCCTTCTCTAAACAGGACTCGACCACCATGGTCCAACAAAAAACTTGAAGAGTGATATACCTGAAAAAATAATGGATATTATAAATATGGTTGATTTTCCTTAAAAATATTCTTTTGGTCTCTTAATTAATTAATATAGAGACCCATTATTATCATATATGGATATTATATCTTTTTAGATGAATATTCATTACATTACAAAAACATACACATGAGGAAAATAATAGATTAGTGCCTTTGGAAACTTAGAATACAATCTTCATAAATCATGAAAGATCTTAAATTTATCCCATAAATATCTTCCTCTTTAGTACTACTACTTAAGAAACTTTATTCATAACCTAGGGAAAGGAAACATAATAATGGGTTAGCTCAGATGCTGAGTAAAGGAAAACAAGGGAGATATGTAAGTATAACATGAGAATGAGGGTATGTGAGCATGATCATAACCTATGAAAACCCTACCTAGAATATCAAAGATCAAAAATATTAAGTCACAACATAAATATTGGAAGTTCAAAAGACAAGAATCATAATGAAATAAAATTACATGAGACATGAGTTCATAATATTGGAATAAAACATAGATATGTGGCATACACATCATCTTATAACATTGTAAACATGTATAAATAGAGAAATGTTCACTCATTAATTTAAGGAGAAGAAATTAGTCCCTTAGATAAACTTATGGACATGAAACCAGGTCCACACACAACATTGTGGACATGGAAGATAGGTCCACACATAACACTGTGACCATGTAATCAGGTTCACGTATAACATTGTGAACATGTAATTAGGTTAACACATAACATTGTGAACATGTAATCAGGTTTACACATAACATATTTACTCATGAGTTATCCATCATTACCTAATGCATTAGTGGGAGATATAGGCCCCTCCCACCACATAATGAAAATCATACATATGTGTGCCAAAAATTCAAAAAAATTTCATCATATTATAGCCCCTGAAATGAAATGGGCTTCATAAACATTTCATCATATCATAAAATATGAGAAAAGAGATATGTTTTATAATCATTTTATAATCTCATCAAAGAATAACCTATTTAAAAATAATAAGGTTTCATAAGAATTCTATCATGGTATAACTCATGGAAGAGAGACAAGTTTCACAAAATTTTTTCATAATAAACCATTTAGAGAAAGAATAATAATGGTATACTTAGTTAATATCCCCAGTAAATCATAGGTATCATCAATGAATGTCATCCCAGATGGAATGTAATTTTGAAAGATTACTCATGAAATTCCTTGAGTAAAATAATTTTTCTTTTAAAATCAATTTTTAAATCTTAAAACATTTTCAAAATAATTTAATTTAAAAATAAACATGAAAACTTATAAAGGAAGCTTTAAAAACCATTTAAATCATTTCTTGAGGAAAATATCCTTTCTGATTTGATTTTTTTTAAACATAAAAAATTTTGAAAATATTTTTCTTTGAAAATAATGTTAACAAATTATAAAGGAATATTCAATGAAAATAATGGTCATGATGACAAGAAATTTTTTTCATACCATACACATTACAACAAAGATTTCTTCCATATTTTTGGTAAAATCCAAATGTGGATTTTAGAAAATTACATGAATATTCCATTTAGTTTTTTTAAAAAAGTAAAAAATGTGTAAAAATTTCTTTAATGAATCATTTGGAGAATAATAAAACATTTTTTAACACATTTTTAGAAAACATGGTTTTGGAAGAAAACAGATTTCCGACTGAAGAGAGAAATAATGTCAGATTTTATTGAAAAAAATTTATCAACTATTTCAAGTACCAAAGATTATAAAAATGGTAATATTACTTTAAAATACCATGAATAACTAGAGTATAAGAAAATCCATGAGTTTATTGAGATATGGATCAAAATATTTCATTCTAGGCCACAAGTATAAATCTCAATAAATAATAATATCACATAACACGTGAATCACCCAAGGTGAAATAACATCAAACCGTAACAATCTAATATCATGGAAAACAATCCTATACCCGGGAACTTGGATTTACCCCATACATAGGATATATAATCAAATGAACAAGCTTCTTATGATGTTCCAATACATCATATTATCCTTTCTACATTTCCCAAATAGTAAAGAAACAAAAAAGAAAACCAAACCCTCTGATACTACTTTGTAACATTCCCTATCCTGGAACTCTCTCATGTGGCCAAATTAGGTTGGTTATGTGACCTCAAGTGCACCTCCCCACACACCAGAGGTTATAAAATAGAAGTGGTGGTGTGGTGAATATAGCGGGGATACTATACCCCCTTGTTTAAAGTCATAATATAGTAGAAAATACATAAGTATCAAAGTATGGAAATAAAAGAAACCATACAACACAGTGGATAAACTAAACAATAAATATCAACTCAATAATCCAATAAATAAAAAAAATAATGTAATTACCAGGTGAATGAAACTAAATAAATTTTTTAAGGTCATACAAATAAAATAATAGCATTAACAAACCAATACACTAAAAAAACTCATCAATGAATGTTACATCTTCTTCAGGTATCCTCCTCAGGTTTTCATTAAAGGCCTTATTTGGTTGGATTTATGTCCAAAATAAGGCTTCTAGGATGATATGAGGGATTTTTTAATTTATTCTTTAGATATTGGCTGAAAAAAGGGTTTTAAGTTTTGAATAGAAGAGGAGAAGGGGTGGCCTTTTATATGTGAGGCGAGTGGCACACTTGTAATTTTTTTGAAAGAGAGAATTCAAACCATGTTTTTTCATGTCACAAGGCTCAAATAATAGAAAAATATTGATAATATAAGGGATAATTTCTAAATATGTCGAGTAAATGGGTGTTGGACAAGTTTTTGGTCATTTTTTATCCTTATCTTTTTAGTTTAACACCTGGTAAATCCATTTTTACCTTAAACGTGAAAATTAATTTTTACTATTTTCACTATTCATTTTGGTCAAAAAAATAAGTTGATATTATTAGAAATTATAAATTATGATGATTAAAAATATATAATACATTTTTCCAAAAATCAATTAATAGAAAAAATATAATTTAAAATTAATCCTGTAGATGTGATGAGTAACTGTGTTTTTAAAGAGAAAATGTTCAAAAGTTTACAAATTTTTTATATGAAAATTAAAAAAGAAAATTATTCCAATTATATAAATTAGATTAATTTATAATTTTTTTTTACTAATTTTACTTTAAAACTAATTAAAAATTTAATTATATATTATGAATTATTTAAAAAAAAGAAATTTTCAATTAAAATTCACTATTTTTCACAATTAATAAAAATTTAATATTTTTAGAAAAATCCAAAAAATCCACACTAAGATAATTTTTACTTGATTATTTAAAATATTCTATTTATTTTATCAAATTAATTTTCTAAAATCAGTAAAAATTAATTTTAAAATAAGTGTACTAGGGGCAAAAAAACTTCTTTTTAGAAAAATATGACTTTATGTGTAAAATTGGATTTATTCTTATCTCCTGTCTAGAAAAAATATATTATAAATTTTAATCATTTTATTGAATATATACTACATAAATTACACTAAAATAATTTAAAAAAAGTGTCTTATTTAATTTATTGAAGTAAAATGTGTTTGTTTTCATAAAAATAGTTTTTTTAAACACATATCATTTATTTTCAAATAGTTTTTATTTTAATTTGTTAATTAATTGGTCACTATAGAATTAATTTTAAATACAGATGTAAACCATATATTTTCATAATTTACTTAATCATATTCATACCCACCATTTCAATGGATAGGTGATAACTATCATATTAAATAATAATATTTTAATAATCTAACATGTTTCATTTAAACTCAGTGTTTTGTGTAACGCAAGATAAGATCGGTGTTTTATAATCTAATAAAATATAAAATTTGTGTTACATGAAAAACAAGATAAAATCTATATTTTGTGCAACACAAAATATTTAAAATATTAAATTCATTTGAAAAAAAATCTCACAGAATCTCGAGGTGTTACATTTAAAGTGAGGAAAATGAAAGGAAAACATGTAATATTCCAAAATAATCATATGAGAAGAAAATAAAAAGGATTTTTTATATAAATATTATATAATTTCCTCAATGTAAATTTCAAGAATAAATAATCTCGATAGAAATAGGATTGAAACAGAAACCCTTACCGCTTTGGTAACATTCGACTCATAAGACCCAGGAAAGAAAGAATAATAAGTGGATATATGTCCCATAATTATCATGAAAAAAATTATAAAATACATTCACAAGAATTATATAAACCAAAAAAAATAAATAATTAGTGAATATGAAATTTGTCTCACAAAAGTAAAAGTGATATGAAAATCCTTTACCTTGAGTTTAGACTTGCTATGTATATCGTTTAACACCTATATAATAAACATATATAAATTATTTGTTTTATTAAGAACCATTTTTAGTATTAATACCTTACCTTTAAATCATTTATTTCATTTATTTTAAATGACATAATTATATGCTTAATCAGTTAAGTTCACATTGGGTGTTTTGAGGACGTTCGGTTCATAATTTTAAAATAGCTATGGTATGTTGACCGTGGTCAAAGGTTTTAGTATTCCATCATCTCTAGAATAATAATAATAAAATAATTATAATTTTTATATATATCAATTATAATTTTAATACCAATCATGAAATATCGTTATGAAAAATGAACTACATTACAATCATGGAGATGGTAGGTCGTACGTACACATGAGTAACGTTTCTATTTTTCAATGATCATTATAAAAAGAAGGTATGTAACATTTTATCCTTAAATAATGATAATTATATCATAAATATAATATTATTTATTTAAATACACTTATATATATCATCAATGTTGTGTGTTAATGAAAAACTAATCACATCACTTTGTGGAGGTAGTAATCCACACATACGCACAAACAGTGATATAAATTTTCAATGAATGGAAAGGTGAGAAAATATATGATATATTACTTTTAAAAAATGATAAATTTGTCATTAATAACACACACACACACACACACATATATATATATATATATATTAAATCCACCATCATAAATAGTCATGAGATGTAGTGATGGAAAATGAATTACATCGATTCGCAAGATGGTAGTCTGCCATACCCACGAATGATGGTTTCATTTCTTATTTTATAGAAGAGGAGATGGATATAGGTTATTACAATAATATAATGAAATATAATTATATAGGAGATACTAATGTTATTATATCATCATGGTTGAGTGAGATTTGAATGAGGTTGAAGAAAAAATAAAACTACAACATTCGGTTAAAGACTATACCTCTTCTTTAGATAACTTCCTTTTATTTACACCTTAAACCCTCTAAGGTTTTTATTATACCAAAAATAAATTCTATATAATGTGGGGAGGTACTTTTGGAAGAAATATGGTTAGTTATTATCCAAAATAAAAGGATTTTTAATTTTTTATAAAAGAGGAGAGTGAACACCCTTTTATAAGAGAGGGGAGGGGCATTCTTGGAATTTCTCAAGGTATTAAATTAATATAAATTAATTTTCCTATTAAAAAGGATAAAAACTAATATAATTTTAATATAGGATGATTATTAGTCGAAATACTATCATAAAATAAAATTTTGAAAAGTCTAGATTATATTTTTATCATTATCTCTTTGTTTTAACTCACTTTTACCCTTTTTGACAATTACCATGATAACAAAGCTTTTACTGTTAAGGGATCAATATAATTACTATAAAAGGAAAAATGACCCATAAATGGTCCATGGTTGATATGTAAAACCATATCTAATTCACTTGGCTGAATATATTATTATTTTTTATTTTTAAATCATTTAATAAAATATTATTTTTTATAAAATATCATTAATGTCATTCATGGAACTATTCATTTAATTTGATTTTAAAAACATGAAGACAAAGATGGAATTAGAATATAACACTTTAAAGTTTTTCAAATAAGTTACTTTTATCTAATTTTTTTAGAACATAATAATTATTTCAATTTATATTACTATTAATATTTTTAAAATCATTTATTTTATTTTTTAATTTATTGAATAAATAACATGTCCATGTTGCATAAGCATTTATGATAATTATTTATTCAATAAAAATTAAAAATAATTTACCCCGATAAAAAAATAATTTATATTTAAAATGAATATTTATTACTAAACATACCTTCTTATTATTTATATGACAAAGATTTAAAGATAATAAAACAAAGAGAATAACATTTTTGGCTTTTCTTTACATAAAATATTATAAAGGTAAAAATCTTGGAAAAATGGAAAAGGATATATATTTTAGATTTTAATTGTTATGGATGAAATATAACAATCCAATAAAATTAATGTAAGTGTTAGTGTTATTTTTTAGTCTTTATCCCATTATTTTTACCCTTAATTAACTCTTTTTACCTTTACCGTGGTGACAAATATTTACTATGGTTACTATTAATATTGACAAAAAATAAAAGGGGACTATTTAATAAATCTAAACCTAAAAATTAAAAATATTTAATTAATTTTGTAATAATTAATTCAAATAAGTTCTATAATTTAATTTAAAATTAAACTCATAAAATGTGATGAAAAACAATTTTTTTCTTCAGAAAAATGACTTTTTAAGTATAAAAATGTTTTTATACAGAATTCAAGTAAGAAATTTATTCCAAGGGCTATAATTGGATTATTTTTAACCAATAGGAACTAATTAAAATTTAAAAATAATATAAAATAGAACTTTACTTTTTAATTACTTTAAAATAAAATACAGTTTTTAATAAAAATAGCTATTTCTCACTATTCATTGAAAAAATCAATCTTCTCAGAAAAATTTCAAAAAACCACTCTAAGATAATTTTTACAAACTAATTTTTAAAATTATATATATATATATATCAAATTAAAATTCTAAAAGTTCTAAAAATTAATTTCCTCACAAAATGTAATAAAAACCATTTGTTTAAGAAAACATATTTTTTGAAGAATAAAATGATATTACTAAAAATTGAGTGGTTATTTACTAGGAATTTATCAATAAATTTTTATGTATTATGAAGTTTTTATAAATATATTAGGTTCTTGGGGGTATAATTATATTCTAATACACACAAACACCATAGGGTTTGGGCGGTGCTCGTTCAATGGGAGAGCGGTGCTAGAGTGGACCCCTTGGTCGGTGAGGCTTGTGTGACTCTTCGGATTGACGTCTGTTCGACCCTCTTCAGACCAGACCTCTTCTATCACCAAGTGTGAGATTTCTGTTTGGAGAGGCACGAGTTGAGGTATGGAAGGTGCAAGGCATGAATGCTTTTTTTATTATAATAATGAAGGGGAAACAACAAGAAATGTAAACGGCCTAGTCACTCAGGGGGGCCTAAAGTAATGTAACCCTAATGGGTCCTTCAACAAAAAGGGCCTACACTCAAACGGTAGAGATACCAAGCTTCTATACAAAAAGACCTCGTTCCCTGGACTTCTGATCTTCGCAAGTGCATCCGCAACAAAATTACTTTCCCTCCACCTATGTTGCATGAGTTGTCCTTGATTGGTCTCCAAGACACACTGTCTGATGATATAAGTAAGATCCCAAGGCGCGCCCGACCTTCCTCGGACATGATTAACCAAGACCTCTAAATCTGACTCCACCTATGACACCTAAAAGCCATTGCTCGTGCAAACTCTCAGTCCCATAAGGAGGGAACGAGCCTCCACCCCCAGCGAGTTGTCCATTCTGAAGGTAACACTGAAGGCCATAAAAACTGAGCCTTCTGAGTCACAAAGAACCCCACCACCTCTCATCATGCCATGCATGCATGAGCCATCCAAGTTAAGCTTGAGCCCATTAAAAGAAGATTTCCATCTAATCCACCGCCCTTCAGAATAGTTCGATCTGATAGGTCTATGCAAGAAGTTGGATACCACATCTGAGCGTTAATACAGTCTTGCCAGCGAGACCAACTCATGGACCAACGATCTTGATCTTAACTGAATCTGGTTAATCGAACTCTGGGAACCCAAGAGTTCTTTGTTCCTGGCCTCCCAAATGACCCATTAGGTTGTAGCGAGGATAAAAACTCTCACCTTTTTATCTGGTTGGATGATCATTCCTCTGAGAAACCACGAGGACATGAGCTCCTGGAAGCATAAATGATCAAAACTGGTGCAAACAGACGGGGTGAACATGCTCCAGATAGCTGCCGCCCATTCACTCTTGAAGAAGAGATGGTTAGATGATTCTCTTTTGGGAGTATTGAAACAATAGCAGCGGGATGCCAAATGGATTACCCTACTTTGGATATTTTCATCTGTTGGAAGGGCACAATTCTTGACACGCCAGACCAGGAAGTTCATCTTGGTTGGAATCTCCTTGCACCAGGTGTTCTCCAACCCATTCCCAGGACAGGGTTCCATGCTTCTCCATTCTCTGTAGTTCTGAGTGGTAAACCTGCCCGAGCTTGAGCCCATAAAGCAACATCGATCCTCTTCTCCATTAATACATATACTGTCAAATACCGTCTTCTGTTCTTGGCTGTGAACCACGCTGATGAACTCGGGATGCTTTGAAGCTTCCCTGAAGGTGATGTCCACCATAGGACATCCAGGAAAATACAACCGCTCCCCTCCCCAATTATCCTTCCAGAAACCGACGGACCCAGCCGATGGAATCGACAGCCAGGGCAAACAACAACAGCTGTGCAAATATAGATGATAGAGGATAAATGGGGGGAGGTGGGGTTCCTTACCTAGAAAGTATTTTAGACCCATGGTTTTTGTTTTATTTTTATTTCTTAGGGCTTACGGATCATTTGGGCATACAATTCTTATTACTTTGGGTATTTCTGCCTCTGGACCTTTAGGATTTGTTTTTTTTTGTTCTTGGGATTTAAAGTTGTGTTGATATTAGGACATTTTCCATGCAATAGGTTCTATATCAGTCTAAAAGAGGTTTCTTTTTTATTTTCTTAATAGAGGGGCTTGATCCCAACCTATTTAAAAAAAACAAAAAAGAGTTATTAATTAATTTGTAATTAAATAACAATTATTTTATATAAATAGAAACCATATAATTATAAATAATTATTAGTAATTATTTAATAATAATTATTAATTAATTAGTAGCTAAACAATTAATTAATAAGTAATAATTATATAATAATTATTATTATTAATTATTAGTATTTAATATTTATTAGAAATTAATATTATTTAATACTAAATAATATTATTTAAAACTAAATAATATTATTTAATCACTAATTAATTATTAATTAATAATTATTAATATGTCATATAAATTATTAATAATTAATTATTATTTATTTATTATCAATAATATTTATAAGTAATTAAATATTATTTAATTACTTATTAATTATAACCAATTAATAAAAAAAAATTAATTAGTACTTAATAAGTAATTAATTTTTCATTTATTAATATTATTAATTAGTAATTAATATTTATTAGAAAATAACATTATTAATTAGTAATTAATATTATTTAATTACTAATTAATTCATAATGAATAATTCTTAATATCTCATAGTAATAAATCATTATGGGTTGGAAAAAAATTCTCTCCATCTTTGTTCACTTGTATGTTGTACCTTACTTTGCATCTTCTAACGAAAGTTCTTCTTAATGGTATTGTTTGTTATCATTGGATATATCCTATTGAATGAAATATATATACATTAAGCCACACATAAGGAATAAGAACCATCATAAGGTTTCACTTGTAAAAATTTATTTAACCAAATAATGAATGGATTTTTTTATGTATCTAAGTATTGTTACTACAAGGTTTAATTGATATATGAGAACCAAAGATGTGCAATATGAGCTAGTTGAGCCAAATTTTCCATCAATTCTACAACCTGGGGGAATTTTTGGTTCATATCAATTATTTAGATTGATTCTTGAAGAGTGAGATATGGCACATCACATGTATTTGTTCAATTGTGAAGTTGTAGAAGAATACATCAAGTAAGTAATTATCATAGTCACTTTTCATTTATTACATATTATGAAAGATGTTTCTTATAAATGTATCATTTTATATGAAACAAAAGGAAATTATAAATAGAACACATCATTCTTTTCCTCTTCAAAGGAAAGAGAAATTACATATTAAAGAGTTCCATGTATAGTTCAAATCACATGTTGTCTATTTAAATATTCTAGGTTTATAGTTTATTAAAAAATACAGTATATTTTGATATTAGAGCTCTGTCATTTGGACCAAATAAAATAGTATGTGAGTTTAAAATAAAATTCATCAATGGGTATAATTTTATTATTAATATTAATTTAGTAAATGTGAAAACCGAACATGATGGTGACATGTTAAGTGTAAAAATTAACTATTATGAAAGTGAATATGAAATGCGATCTCAATCTAAAAATGTATCTTATTATGGAATTATGGAGAAAATCATAATATTGGATTATTACTGTAATGGTCACGTTTTTATGATGAAATTAAATTTTTTTAATTTAGTTAAACAATAAGGCATGTATGAAGATAGTTGTGGATTCAAGTTAGTTAACAAAAACTGATTACACATAACTAAGAGCCTTATATTTTGGAATCATATGCAAGGAAAGTGTTTTATGTAGAAGATCTATTGGCACCTGAACATAGTGTTGTAGTTGAAGTTAATCCTTAGCATATATTATAGTAAGGCTATGATGTATTCATACTAATGTTATCAACTGTTTTATTATGTACATATTAAACTAAAAAATATTTTCATAGATCATGATGAATTATAAAGATGTAATATTGAATCTATTGTGGGAAAATTAGTGCAGGATTCATGCTGTATGATTTAGTCCCATGATTTCTACTATGAGTATAATATTTTGATTTTATTAAATTTTATTTTAATAAAGTTATTATTTTTAAAAGTTCAATTATTCTTTCATGGATCATAATCTAGGATACACTTTTTTTTACTTAGAAGAAACTAGGGATGATGGACCTTCACCTGTTATTCCATCAATGAGGGATAGAATTCAGTGCAGAAAAAGGTTTACTCAAAGTAATAGATCAAAAAACGTTCCATTATCTGACACACCTTGTTTTATAGTTTCCCCTACTAGTTAATCATCAGAGTACTATAGACAAATTATGATGTTAGTACCCCCTATTATTTATTTTTACCCATCTACATCTATTCATCCAAGTGGAAAATATATTCTACCACAACCATATTATATAATTCCTACTCTTGGATATAGGTTCCAATATATGGTATAGGAGACTCCTCCTATTTCTCTCTGCCTTCCTACATGTAGCACTGATGACCATTCTCAACCTTTTGATCATCCTTATTCAGGTACATCTATAATATTTAAATAAATATTTATGGTAAATTTTATTATTTGGTACATGTATTGATACTTTTTTATATTTCTTTTGTTAAAGATGGATAAAATAAATGACATGTCCCAATGTTAATTCATGTAGTACGGAAAAGGAAGGTAATGGTTGAATATAATGATGATCTACAAATGATTGAAAAAAATGAGAAGCCTGTAAAAGCTTCATGGGCATGATTTTCAAATATGGTGATATTATCTTGGTTCAACCATTGAGTTGGAGATAATTAAATAATGATATTAAGTATAAATTGTGTGATGGTATTTGGGAATAAATTATTTTATACAGTTACATGCATTATTTTATTAAATTTATTAAATATTTTTTGAATATATGAACTTTTGATACAACATTTTTGATGATAAAAAGGAAAAAAATAACTTAGTTAATATACTAATCTCATAGGTGTACCTTACATTAAAGACTATTAAGTAAATCGATACCCAATAATGTTTACTTATTGATTTTTTTGAAATTAAAAGTATTATTTAATATTATTATTTACTTTATTATTTTATTAAAATGATAATTTTTTAATTACAATAAAATTGTAAGTAAATTTTTTGACTAGAAAATGATAATAATTTTCTATTTAAATTCATATTGTTATAATTATTTTCAGACATTCTCTAACTAGGATTATTTGTACACTCTCAGTAAAGAAAAAAATGATGGTTAAAGACCTAATGATTATTTGCACCATTTTTTTAGTGAAGATCATCATGGAAGAATTTTATGTAGACCTAGAAACAAATTGGTTCCATCAAGTTACTGGTCTTCAACAGTTATTAATTCTTCAACTCACAACATATTTTCAGAGGTTCAGTTAGTTAAGTCTATATATAAAGCTACTAGAATTAAAGAGAAATCATGTCATCTACTCTAAGTGTCAGAAGTTGAATTTCAAAAAGGTAACTGCTCAAATAAGAGTTTTTGAATACCATTTCCCTTTTGTGTTTGGTGATTTATAAGAAAAAATATCAAAAATCAAGGATAATGTAGAAATGGTTCAATAAAATGTTGATATACACTCTAGTCATCCCACCCCACTTATAAGTGGTCATCATGATGACAATGAGGGAGTAAATGTTCATGAAGATGATAACATTTCCAACACTAGTGGTGGTGGAAGCTGTGGCATTAGTGATGATATTGATCTTCAAATATAGTGTCCAACATTCTTAGAATTAAATACCATGATCGTGTGGTTTAGGTACTAATAAAATAGTGGTAGTTTATTTTCTTTTTTCGTGGTTTAAAAATTAGTTTATTTTTCTTATAATGAAATATCATGATCATGTGGTTCTTGTACTAAAATATCATACTTATTTTTTGATTTTCAAGAGCCATAATGGTAGGGATCATCTAAAAGTATGTATTCAAGATGGAAATTACCTTTTTTATATGTATAAGATGTTATACATTATGAAACACATGTGAGAGTTTGTTATACAACACTTTCACACCTCTAATTAGGTGGTTTAACCTAGATTGAAAAAGATACATAATTAAATACAATGAGGGATCTTATAATCTTATTTTTACAATGATATAACATGGTTATTTTATTGATTTTTTAATTTTATAAAGGTAAAGTAAAATCCTTAGATACCTAATGGAATAATTTATCCATTTATCAAACATTAATTAATTTTATATAGTTTGAGGCAGTTTACCACATACCATATGAATCACCCATGAGTCCGATTAAAGTAGGGTAAACATCATTTATTAGTCCTAGTTTTGTTTAAGATATAATAAAATGAGTTTATTTTATTAATATATGAATATATATATATATATGTTTTAGAGTTTGTAGTGATCTTATAAATAATGAATACCTTGACTGAGGGAGTTCGACATAGGAGATAAATTCATTCTATGAATTTAGATAAGAAACCTTCCATTCATAGATTAAGATAAGTTGGTATAAAGTTTCTTAGTTTCTTTTAATATTATTTAGTAAATCAGAGATATGGATACCATCTATCTACATGTAATTCGTTACAATTAACATATATTAGTTATGAATGCATGAATTGTTTTTCAATAGAAATATTAAGGACGAGTAATAGATGAATGAATTGTTTTTATAATGGTTTGTTCAGTTTGTTATTCATTTATTTTTAGATTATTTTTTTAGTTAAACTATTTTTTTTCATTGGTTAAACTGTTTAGATTAAATTGGTTATATTTATGTTGATTATCTTTGTTAGTCCCATATAGGAATTTAGTGAGAGATAATCTTAGGTGGTTGTTGGGGGGATCGGGGTATGAAACTTTTTTATTTAAAACATTTTTTCCAACTCTCACTTCCTTAAGAGATCTTGAACTCATTATTACCAGGGTAACATTTAAGTAAACCTCTTAATGATTATGATCTTATTGTAATTTCACTTAGACCCACATTTACCAGATTTTATTTTTCATTACCTATCCCACCTTCACTAAGTTATGTATTGGAGAATATAAACAAACCATTCACAAAATAAATAATGATTTTTACTTAGCTCACACACACTAGGCTAATCCAAGGAGCATACAGTCAATAATGTGTCAATGCATTGAGATATACTAAATGAACTCTTTGATGGTGGGTTTTGGATAGGGAACTCCTAGGATTGAGGTTACTCTCTTAATAATGTTTTAGTATAGATCACTTCCATAAAAGTGACGATCCCTTCACTTATATCATTTTCTCACTATTCTAGAAATAATATCTTCATTGGTACATATTTAAATGAAAATAGTATCACCACAATTATAGTTACACCAAATGCAGGTTGGTGAATGTATATCCCCTCACTAATCCTTCATATATTGGCTATGAACATCACAAGAACAACATCACCACTTTTCCATGATTCTTCATGGGAAACTCCACCCTTTTCTTCATTGGAAATATCTTTAATGAATGCTAAAACATCCTTCACTTATTTCCAGAAAGGACATGGAATTCCCTCTCTTATTCTTCTCTGAAAATACATTTTCAATGTTCTTCACTTTTCTCTATAACAAAAATACCCCTTCTCTTCTCTATGAAATTTATTTATCATAAAAATTTTCTATTTTCATATCTCTTTTCATAGTAGTAAGCTCCAAAATTTATCAGGAAAGATAACTCCATAATTCACACCTTCCAAGAATCCTTTTTTCCATTCAAATAGAAAATATCCACATTTACCTCCATGAATATCTCTGTAATAATGATAATGATGGGAAAATCGATCTTGCATCCTTCCTCAAATACGATTCAAACTCATTAATTGAACTCTCTAATATTCCAATTGAAAGATAAGAATTAAAAAATATGTAAACCAACTTACTCATCTTCACCATGGATTAATGATTTTCATTTTAAAGATTTCTCAAATACTAATCCCACCAGATCTACTTATATCTTGAATTAAAATAACTGATATATCATGAAATCACCCTCTTTTAAATTCTCTATGATTTTATACATCATACCTGGACCAAAAAATTAATCATATTTTATGATTAATAAAACATAATTTACTTATACTATAGAAGGACGAACCTTTCAAACAACTAAGGGAAGACCCTTATGAATTGCCCTGATGACTCTTAAGTCCAGCCAGGATTAGTCTTATAGAATGCATCACATTTTTCCATAATGAATACCATATTATACCTAGATTACTCTTATTGAATTCCTTTAGTAATATAAATTACTCTTATAAAATCCAAGGATTACCCTTATGATTTTACCCTTTTCTGTGAAATTACTCTTAGAAACTCTAGTTCATAGTCTAATGACTCATATAAAGTCTACCTTATCCATCTGTCCTAATCACAATAAATTGAACATTAAAAAATTTATTCTCATGACTCCTATGAAATTTCATGTAAAATGAATCATATGATCACTAGTAACTTCCATACTTTTTTCAATCCCACTACCTTCTCATAAATATAAATCTTATGAAATAAAGGATACCTCAAGGAGTGGTATTTTCAAATATTATGATTCTTGAATTACACTTATAAACATAGGTATTTTTTCTAGGACTTTTATATATCAATATCCATTTCCTCAAACCATATATCTCCATATTTTATCTATAATATATCTATTTACTTCAAAGAAACTATCAGAACTCCAATGTACTTGCAGAACATCTTCACTTTAGTGTCAACACCTCGAACCCCAAAAACCAAATTATGTTGAAAAAAACCTGACACAAAGAAACTAACACCTATTGAAAATAAATCCAACTCTATATAATAATTAATCCTCATTTGGTTTCCAATAATATATCCTTTTATATTTGTTGAAAATACCCATCTTGAATCCAATATTCCTTTACATAATTATGATCCTTCCTTCTCCCCTGCTTCCTACTCCCCTTTGAGGGATGATAAGATTCATGGATTCAAGATGATTACTACTCACACTTTTACATAAAATACAAATCATTTCTCTTTCTATGTGAATCCAACACTTTTCATGATACCCTACCTTTTGGATTTCAAACAACACAAGCTTTTATTTAGTTTCCACTTGTAAGATTCTTTAGGGAATCCACTTGCTAGGATGCTACACTGGACTGTTAATAAAAATTACCCCCTATGTAAATGCAATAATTTCATTATATTAAGTGAAACTAGTCTTAACCTCTTGAAAAACACTTCAAGGCTCCTATACTATCCATCTTTATTTGTTAACTATTTGTTAACAATAGATATGTTAAATATAACTTCATATTTATATTTCAACCTCCAGAAACTCCTAAAATGTGGTTTCATTCTAAAATAATTTTAGTAAGTTATCCTAACAACTAGTGACGGGCCATTGACACAACCTTTATGCCAACCAAGTTAAAACTTTTTTTAGGAAATATGAAATTAAGTTAACAACATCATTACAACCCATTTCACTCACTTATTTCCATAAGATACATGTTTTCTCATTTATCATATTCTATTAAGGATCTATTACTTTTAACTAAAAACACTTTCAAAAAATAATTAGTGAATAAATATGAACTACATAGTGTGTGAGTCATATTAGATTCTTTCTTTTAAGGTAATCTCCAAACACCAAACCTGATACCAATTATCAAAACTAATACCACATTGTTAAAACAAACTTTTTTCTCTCACCCATCAGGTGTCTCTTCTTACTTTATGGGGATACCAAATTTGGATCTATATATCCAAATCCCCTAACTCTCTACTCTATCACTGAATAAATAGATGATATTCAACATAAAATCTATCCACCTAGTAGCCTTTGATATCCTGGAAAGACTCGGATTATAGAAAACCAACTTGGGTCGACCTGACCCGTCACCTGATCTGAATCTCCACAAGGCCTGAAGCACATTCCTAATCACTAATGCCCAATTACAAGCATCTAAGCATAAAAAATAATCATTTTTAATAGTTTCACCCATAAAAATTCTGTACTACCCTTTCATGAATTGGACGACTACGCTAACCAATAAACATGGTCAACATATATAACGAATATAAATATACAACAAAGTAAACAAAATAACAACCAAAAATATATATCATAGCATTATCACATCAGAATTCATAAAAAACATATAAATATGATATTTATAGTCAAAACTCAAAATAATGAATAAGAACAAAAGTGTCCAATACATCAAAATCCAAATGATATGGAATCTCAAAATTTCTCTACATGAGCCAACTTTGTGAGACCACATCTCTACTATCCCAACCAACCATGGATATTGGTAATCAAGAAGGGACACCAAACTGCAAGGTTCCCTTTGACTTTCCCGTGTCCTAAAAACAAGGTATTTATATGCCCAAATACATATACAAGGTGTGATGCACAAATCCCATTAGGATACCACCATGAATCTATGAAAGACATTTTACCATGAAAACCCTTAATTATTGTTTGAAAATTAATTTTCAAAAATAAGTTCACTTTTAAAATTGAGTTCACCTTAAAATAATACAATATAAATATCTCTTTTTTCTAAAAAAAGATACATTTTAAAATATTATTAAACTAGGCTCAAATAAAGAAACAAATAAACCCAACATAAATATGTTCAAAACACCCCAAACATGTCATAAACATGGTAATAATCCTAAGATCAATATATAAAACCAAATAATGGAAATCATGTAAACATAATATATCACAACCAAAAAAATCACTATCATCATGCACAAAGTATATAAAAATCAACCGGGAAGAATTAGTACTCACCTTGGGCTCTAAAAAATAGGGTCTAGTGTGACTTAGTCTAAGAAAACGTTTTTCTAGTTGGATAATAAAGATACAGCAAGTTTGGAAGCTCTCTTAGTCTTCCCCATACCCAACCATAATTCCATGGGTACTCTCATCCTACATGAACATGTTTTGGAAGATCTCTCAGTATTCCACCCAAAGGCTCTACCAGTCACCTGGACAACACTCCCTATCTTTTCTTAGACACAGGCTAAGGTTCCATTTGTCTAAGTCATGCACACACACACCCAAGGTCTCCCATGTGATATATAATTCCAAAAACATAACCATCAATAATTTCTAATTTCATAATCCATTTAAAATCCATTTTCATAAACCTTTCATACCCATAAAAATTCATGCATTCAACACCATGAAATTCCTCTTTGAAAACCCTTTCAGAAACTCATTTGAAAGCATAAAACCTCTTTAATCCATTTTAACAGACACATGGAGTGAATCAAACCAAATACCTTTGAAAATACACTTTAAACCATTAAATTACCAACATATTTCAATGATCAAAAAAATAATGGATAAAACATCAATAATAACTCAAATTAGGGGTAATTTAATTATAAAAAACAAAGTTAAATCACAAATTAATGGAAATTCATTCAAATGCACCCTTAAATAGAGGAACCTACCTCAAAATCAAATTAAATATTGTTTGCTTCAATAAAAACCATAATATTTGAGTAAGAGAGGTCCTCAAAAACTTAATACAAAACAAAAAAAAAACAAAAACCCCATAAAAAACCCAAGGTTCATCCAAATCACAAGCTAGGGTTTCCACCTTCCATGAAAATGGAAGAACAAGAATAAATGAGGGGAAATGAATGAAAAATTATGAATAAATAAAGATTTCCTTAAAAGGAATCACCAAAGGAAGTAAGAGATATACCAAAATAGAGAGGTTAAAATATAAAAGGGATGGGGGAGAGGCTGAAAATGAGTGGTTAGATAGATAAGGGTGATAACCCTTATAAATAAAAATGAAAAAAATGGTCAAAATACATTTTTAATGATCTAGATACACTGCATGGTTTGGACACATAATAAAAAAACATGAAATAACCATGTAAGTGAAACTGTATCCCCAAAAAAAACCCACATTGTTTATGGAGATACTTGTATGGTTATATAGACTATGTTCGTGATGTGTGGAATCCTAATATCCCCCGAACATCCCTCTCACATAGTTTACCGCACGACTGCACTAACTATTCACCAACCATGTGCCAGGTTCCATTTCCCAAAAAATTGAGGCTCTCAACATCCAAGTCTCATAAACTCCTATAATAAATAAATAAATATCAAAAAATATATACTAGTGACCTGATAAGTATAATAATTCTCCCCACCATACTGCTTTCTACCACAAAAAATTCCTCAAGGATCTTCAGAAGAAAAAAGGTGAGGCCATTGCTCCCTCACTGAAAATTACTACTCCAAAGTATCATGGATATCAACTCCATGATCCCAAATTTCATGGACCAATGAGATCAACTTACCATGAAACACCTTGTTATAATAGTATAGGATATGAACATGCATCTCCAAAACAATGGATTCTAGCTCTATCCCTAAATATTTCCACTCTATAAAATAAGATGGGTCTAGATAGAACTTAATCAATAGGGATATGTGGAAAACATCATGGATCAAGTTCAGTCATGGTGACATGTCCAAACAATAGGATACCTTCCCAAGGCACTCCATAATATGAAATTACTATACATAATGAAATACCAACATCCCCTACTTTTTTAAGTGGTGATGTCACATTTGAAATGATAGAGGAAACACCTGATCAACAACCTCAGTGATGAATGAAATCAACATATGATTTTTGGAGACTCTGATCCATCACCAACCTCTTTTGGATTAATTTCACTTTGTCCATCATATACTGGATGAGATTCTATCTGAACAAGGAGTGCTCACCCTACTCAACACATCATGATAGGGACTGACATGGACACCCCTAAAATGTCTCAAAAGGGGCCATCTTGATCAAGTACTAGTAACTATGGTTGTATGAAAAATATAAAAATGATATATACCTTTCCCATGAACCCCTAAATTCAAGAACACATGAATGAAGCATATCCTTAAGAATCTAGATGGCCTGATCAGTCTAACCATCCATCTTCAATTGATAATTTGTGCTCAAATTCAACTAGGTTCCCATGGATTCATGGAGAATATTCTAAAACTTTGAGTTAAAATAGGCTTCCCAACCAATAACTATCACTAAAGGAACACCATGAATCCAAATGATCTCTTAGACATACAAGTTCTCGATATCCTCTACCTTCATTGACTCCCTAATGAGAAGAAGTGGGATGACATAGTCAACCAATCTATAATCACCCAAATAACATCTTTACTACTAGGAGTATGAGTTATACCGATAAAAAATTCCATAGAGGTATTTTCCCACTTCTACACTAGGATGGGAAGAGGCTAAAGAAACTCAACTAGCCTTTGATGCTCCACTTTGATCCTCTAGAAAGAAAAACATTGAGATACAAAATTCACTATAGTCCATATCATTTAGGGTCACCAGTACCAATTCTCTATAGTATAAAACATATTTTTATAACTCAAGTAAATGACCCAACTAGAATAATTCCCCCCGTGCATCACCTCCTACCTCAAGTTCAAAGGAACTACCAACTACTTCCTAAATAATAGGGTACCATTGGGAGACTGAGACCAATCACCATATGTATTCCCACTATTTAGAACTATAGAAATCCAATGATAGTCAGGGTTAGATGTATTCTCACCCAAAAATTTATTAACAATAGAGAGAGAGAGTGTGACCTAAACACTATTCAAGGACACCTTATTTCCATCCTCCAATATATCTAGACTTAGATCAGAAAACAAACCCATCCGACTCCACCCATTCACTGATTCTTTAAATTACTAGATTGATAAATTTTTCCACATAGAACCAACGAACACATTCCTTTTATTAGGGGTATAAGAAATATCAAAATGAAATTTCCAATGATACTCCACCCAACATCTCTTCCTGAAGTTCAAGTCCCTCTAGGTGAAGTTATACTTTAGGATCTTATGTTCTGAGTAGACCATATAAAACTCTTTGAAGAGGTAATGGAACCAATTATTCAATGAATGAATCAAAAAATTTCAACTCAAAGTTATGGTTCTAGTAAGTAATCTCATGTTGGAGTAGCTAATATGATCCATGGGACACTGTATGATTATCTTGTATCAGCACACACCCCAGCCTCACCCCCAAAGCATTATAGTACACCGCATATTCCTTCTCAGGATTAAGAAGATTAAAAAATACTGCCTATATAAAATGAACCTAAAACTCCTCAAAATAAAACCGAAACTTCTCACTCTACTTAACTTCACCCCTTTCTAATAAAAATACATCAAGGGAGAATCTATTTTGAAGAAGTCCTGAAGAAAGTGCCTAAAATATCAAACTAAGCCTAAAATTTTCATGATATCAAACATGTTCATGGGATGATTATAAGACCTAATTGCATGGATCTTTTTGAGTCCCAAAAAAATAACTTTCTCAAAAATCACATGGACCAAAAAAATTACTTTCCAAATCTAGAACTGACATTCATATAGATTTTCATATAGTTGATTCTCTTTTAAGATTACCAAAACAACACTCAAATAGTCTCCATGGTCCTCCTCCATTTTGGAATACACCAAGATGTCATCAATAAACACAACTATGAAGGAGTATAAAAAGAAATTAAAGATCCAATGCATCAATTATATAAAGATTTTATGAGAATTAATAAGTTCAAATGGTATAACTATATACTCAAAAATTCCCATACCAGCTCTTGAAGGTGATCTTAGGAAAATCCTCTTCCCAGAACCTCAACTGATGGTACCATGACCTCAGGATAATTTTTGAAAACCATAAGGCTCCCCTTAGTTGATTAAAAATGTCATAAATTTTTGGAAAATTTATTTGTTTTTAATATTTACCTAAACCAACTTATGACAATCTATGTAAACTTGGAGACACCCATCTGCCTTTTTTGCAAATACCATTGCTGGCACCCATGATGACACACTATAATTAATAAAACCCTTACTTTCAAGGTCCTACAACTAAACAATTAACTCCTTAAACTAGATAGGATCCATATGGTATGACTAAAAGGATGTGGGACTCATATCGGTGAGTAGATTGATATTAAACTTGACCTATCACTAGGGAGGTTACCTAGAAAAGTAATCTAGAATCACCTTAGGGTACTGTTCCACAACCACCGAAATACAACCATCCAAACCCTTCTCCACAAAATCAAAGAAAAATAAAAATAAATGACATGAAATAAATACCATATCCAGATTAATGTGTCTTGACCTCCCTGACCTTAGATCCCACTCACCCTGGATTTTATGTTTGCTCATATTGGGAGATAAAAACTTGACCCTACAATGATAATAGTCAAACCTATATTTGAAAGTGATCATTTAATTTATATAAATGATTATATCAAAAATTTATTGGTCCAACATGATGAATTCCCACACTACCTCCATGTCAGAAATCAAAATACGACACTCTGGGAACTTAAAATATTTCTCCTTCTTCCTTCCCAATGTGGTAAGTAGATCCATCATGAATGTCATAAACTCCACTTGCATACCCAAAGCATCAAGAAAATTTAAAAATATAAATTAATGAGAATAAAATATATAAAAAAAGTCTAAATCCATAGAATAAGTGATAAACACCATACCTATCATACAGGTCGGCCCAAATTTGGAGTCCTTAAGTGTCGTATCTACTGCATAAAGGCATCCTGACTCTAGCACACACTTAACCTTCTTAAATGGACAAGAATACCCTCTATAATGAGGGTGAGATACCACACCTTTATAAGAATAAAATCACACCTGTAAACCATTAAGAAAGAAGAACTAACTCCACTCCCTTGATGGGTGGACATGCTGAAGCAGTGAAGATGAACCAGATGCCCACATCGGTGGAACAATCTTGGAACCTCTAGGAAATTTGGTCTGGTATGGATAGATTTCCCAAAATAATAGAAAGTAACTAGTATATTCCTAGAATAATCCAATAAAATTGAACTTCATGACTACTAATCACCCTTTCCACTACTCTGATGGGGTTCATCCTACTTCCTCTTCTAGAAAAAGGAAGAACTCTGGCTACTGCTCACTACTGAAGAAAATCCATTGATGCCTATCTTTACTACTAAGTCTTCCTATTCTATAAATTATTTATCCACCACATAGGGATAAGTTAGTAGGAAAATTATAATATTCATTGGTCTAATATTTTCCTTAAATAACATTTCAAAATGGGTTTCCTTGAAATAGTTGTTTGTGAGAATCTGAGGAGACAAATTGGATAACTCAAAAAACTGAGTAGCATACTCCATCACTGAATGATCTCCTTTATTCATTGTTATGAACTCATGGGAATTCAACACATTTAGTTGTTGGGCGGAAGAAAAACGAGGGAATGATGGCAAGATGGGGGTGAATTCCCTTTTAAAAATTGATTAACAAATTAAAATCAAAGTGAAATCAAAGTATGTGCAGCGGAAAAAAAAAGAGGCAATCACACAAGAAATTGTTAACGAAGTTCGGCCAAAAACCCGGCCTACGTCTCCGCTCCCAACTCAACCGTTGAGAGATTCCTACCGCTTTCTTTTCAATGGTTTTAGCAAGAAACCCACTAGGCTTTGAGGTAGCACTAGGACCTATTACAGCTTTCTTTTGAATTGGTTTAGCAAGAACCCACTTGCTTTTAATGGTTTAGCAAGAACCCACTATCATTCTTACAGGTGAAGGATAGCTCACCTATGACACATGACTTTTAAAAGGAAAGGCTTGAAGAAACCTCTTCACACCTTAGTGGTGATGTGAAACCCAAAAGAAAGAGGGATGAGAAAAGGAGTTGGGGTTTGTAGGCACAAACCCAATTTTAAGCTCAAAATATATAAAGCAAGAAAAACCGTAATTGAGGAAGACTTGGGCGCCAAAGTATGATGGAGTTGATGTAGTGTGCTCTCCCAAGCTTCTTGAGGTGCTCCTTGGATTGGAAATTGGTTGGATCACTTGAGGATCCTTGAAGGTGGAGCGCCGGAGGTTCTCCAAATGTTCAACAATATGTCCGAGCGCTTGGTATATGATTCGGGTGGTGTCCGGGGCTTCCTTGGCCTTTATTTATAGGCATGGAACCCTTGGGGAGTCTTCGGAGCCGTTGGAAAAGGCCTCGGAGCCGTTGGAGGCCAAAAGAGGGTTGACTGGTCAAAGCCAACGGCTAGTTTGACTGGGCTACCGGCCGGCCGGTGCAGGGCCACCGGCTGGCCGGTGCCTTGGAATGTGGAGAGTGCTTCTGCCCAGGAGCCACCGGCTGGCCGGTGAGAAGGCCACCGTCTGGCCGGTGGTGAGACAGTAGGTCTCACTATTGTATCAGGTTGCCACCGGCTGGCCGGTGACAGAGCCACCGGCCGACCGGTGGAACCTGGCAGTGGGCAATGCCTCTGCCAGGTCCACCGGCCGGCCGGTGCTATCACACCGGTTGGCCGGTGGACTGAATTTTAGTCCACTTCTTGTCCATTCTTGGGCCAACTTCTTGGAAACCTTGTGTCTATCATTCAAAAACACTTCAAACAATATTAGACAAATAAGAAGGTGATTGTGATCATGAAAATCAAACAACGAGGGGAACGAGGGGTACAACAATCTCCCCCTATTTTGATGATCACAATCACCAAAACAATAAATGTAAAAACTTGAATTAAAGGCATGCTTTAATGAATAAAATGAAATGTAAAGCAAAGCATGATCAAAAGGTTTCTCCCCCAATCAATCAAGAAATTTCTCCCCCTTTGTGATTATCAAAATAGCACGGGGCATAAAACTTGATTGAGGGAAAAGAGATTTGAAAAACAAGATTTGAGATTTGAAAATCAATTGAAATTTTGGAAATTGAAAGATTGAATAACAGTTTGAATTGAAAGTTTTGAATCAAAATTGAAATGAAAATTTTGAACCAAAAATTGAATTGAAAGTTTTGGATCTAAGACAAGGTTTTGAAAAATCTCCCCCTAAATAAAAATAATGAATCACCGGGGAGAGGGATTTTGAAAAGAGATAATTTCAGGCCCGAAGAGACTCGCTAGAAGGGATTTTTCAATCCATACTTGTCTCATGGCGGGTCTTCTCCTATAAAACTCATCAGAATAGAAAATAGACTTGGGTTGGCCGTACCGGGCATTTTTGCAATCACACTCATAAATGAGGTGCCCGGGTTTTTTACAATAATTGAAAAATTTAAAACTAGAGCTCCCCCTTACAAAAACAGTGGGTGCATGGGAGGAGGAGGCTTGGTTGGTATAGCCAAGTCCATTGGTGGTTCTAGAAACCCTTTGAGAACCCAATAATTTGGTCAAATTTTGTTCCCCTTGGGTGAACTTAGCTAGGGATTCTCTATGGTCCTTAATGGTTGATTCCAAAGAATCAACATTGGGAAAATTTTGGATTTTAAGGGAGAGTTCCTCCTTCTCTTTGAGAAGTTGGTCTTTTTCGGAGGAAAGCTTTTTGAAATTCTTTTTCAAAGAAACAAATTTAGAAGAAAGTTCATGAAAACCATTTTCTAATTGGTCTCTAGCATGTTGGATTTCTTCATATGATAAATGATTAAAAGAATTAGAAGAACTAGAGGAGGAAGAAGAGGAAGAGGATGATAATACCTCATGTTTTTCCATTAGGCATTTTGTACCTTGGTCGCTTGAGGAGGAGGAGGAGGAGGATGATGAGGTGTCAATCCATGTCGCCTTGATGACCTTTTTCTTTCCTTTTTCCTTTTGCGTGGCCCGTTTTTTGTTGAGTGGACAATCGGGCTTGTAATGGCCCTTTTCGCCGCACCCGTAGCATTTTACCTTGGGCTCGGATCTTTGGGTGGGTTCTTGCTTTCGCGCCTTGCAAGATTTCTTCTTCTTCTTGTGCTTATTCATAAATTTGTGCATTTGGCGGGCGAGATTCTCCATTTCCGAGTCGCCGCTTGATGATGAAGAAGATGAAGATGATGAGGAGGAGGAGGAGCTTACTTCTTTTTGTACCTTGAGGGCGATGTTCTTTGGTGTCTTGATTGGTGTGCCCTCCTTTTGAGCTTGCCTCCTCATCGTGATCTCGTACGTCATTAGGGATCTGATGAGCTCTTCGACCGGCATATTCTTTACATCCTTAGCTTCTTGGATAGCCGTCACCTTAGGTGCCCATGAGCTCGGAAGGACCCATAGAATCTTCTTGACCATTTCTTCAGCTGAAACATCATCACCAAGAGATTTTATACCATTGCAAACGTCAGTGAAGCGTGTAAACATTTCAGAAATAGACTCATTTGGATGCATGGAAAAGCTTTCAAAATCTTGTCTATACATGTCTAACCGAGTATCCTTAACTTTGTTAGTGCCCTCATGGGTCACTTCCAATAGTTTCCAAATTTCATGAGATGAGGTGCAAGTGGAAACTCGGTTTAACTCATTTCGGTCAAGGCCGAAATGTAGAGCGTTCATGGATTTGCCATCAAGATCAAAGTTTCTAATATCGGCGGGGGTCCATTTGGATTCTTCGGGGGTAGACAAAGTATAACCTTGCATGACAATTTTGAAAATAGGATATCCTATGCTTCTTAAAAAAGTGGTCATGCGGGTTTTCCAATAATTATAATCGGACCCATCAAAAAATGGAGCCCGACCCAAAGAGTAACCCTCGGGGGCGAAAGAGGTAGATGCCATCAAAAAAAATGTTTAATTTGAAACCAGTTTAGGGAATTATTCAAATACTCCCTCCGATACCAATTGTTGGGCGGAAGAAAAACGAGGGAATGATGGAAAGAGGGGGGTGAATTGCCTTTTAAAAATTGATTAACAAATTAAAATCAAAGTGAAATCAAAGTATGTGCACCGGAAAATAAAAGAGGCAATCACACAAGAAATTGTTAACGGAGTTCGGCCAAAAACCCGGCCTACGTCTCCGCTCCCAACTCAACCGTTGAGAGATTCCTACCGCTTGCTTTTCAATGGTTTTAGCAAGAAACCCACTAGGCTTTGAGGTAGCACTAGGACCTATTACAGCTTGCTTTTGAATTGGTTTAGCAAGAACCCACTTGCTTTTAATGGTTTAGCAAGAACCCACTATCCTTCTTACAGGTGAAGGATAGCTCACCTATGACACAAGCCTTTTAAAAGGAAAGGCTTGAAGAAACCTCTTCACACCTTAGTGGTGATGTGAAACCCAAAAGAAAGAGGGATGAGAAAAGGAGTTGGGGTTTGTAGGCACAAACCCAATTTTAAGCTCAAAATATATAAAGCAAGAAAAACCGTAATTGAGGAAGACTTGGGCGCCAAAGTATGATGGAGTTGATGTAGCGTGCTCTCCCAAGCTTCTTGAGGTGCTCCTTGGATTGGAAATTGGTTGGAGCACTTGAGGATCCTTGAAGGTGGAGCGCCGGAGGTTCGCCAAATGTTCAACAATATGTCTGAGCGCTTGGTATATGATCCGGGTGGTGTCCGGGGCTTCCTTGGCCTTTATTTATAGGCATGGAACCCTTGGGGAGTCTTCGGAGCCGTTGGAAAAGGCCTTGGAGCCGTTGGAGGCCAAAAGAGGGTTGACTGGTCAAAGCCAACGGCTAGTTTGACTGGGCTACCGGCTGACCGGTGCAGGGCCACCGGCTGGCCGGTGCCTTGGAATGTGGAGAGTGCTTCTGCCCAGGATCCACCGGCTGGCCGGTGAGAAGGCCACCGGCTGGACGGTGGTGAGACAGTAGGTCTCACTATTGTATCAGGTTGCCACCGGCTGGCCGGTGACAGAGCCACCGGCCGACCGGTGGAACCTGGCAGTGGACAATGCCTCTGCCAGGTCCACCGACTGGCTGGTGCTATCACACTGGTTGGCCGGTGGACTGAATTTCAGTCCACTTCTTGTCCATTCTTGGGCCAACTTCTTGGCAATCTTGTGCCTATCATTCAAAAACACTTCAAACAATATTAGACAAATAAGAAGGTGATTGTGATCATGAAAATCAAACAACGAGGGGAACGAGGGGTACAACATTAGTGTCTCCAGATATAACTTCCAATGAAAATAATTTTTGAAGGTATTCTAGGTGATATAATCATGCCTCTCAGGGGTCTTCAGAAATTGGAAGATAATTGAGATCCACTTAATCCATTCCTCAGGATCATGCATACCTTTGTCACTAAAAAATACCAAGGTATTCTACTTAGTGAACTACTAAGTGTGGTCCACTTTCTAGGACTAACCTCTTTCACCCTACTAACCTAATTACTAAATCATACATATCACCAATTCCACCAAAATGAGATCAAATAGAGGGTTTTCCTATAGAAAATACTCAACAGGTCCCTCTCTACACCTAGAATAGGTACTTCCACGAGGCATTATATAAAAAAAGGCAAAACTTATTAAATACACAATTAAATCTAAAAAAACTAAATAAAACATAATAAATCCTTATAAAAGGTCTCAAACAAACAAAATTAACATTAATAACACTTAAGGGTGAAAATATTGAAGTTTTAAACATTTGTATATTGTACATGGTTTGGCTGCATGGTTAGACAAACCACATGACAACCATTTGGAAAAAAATGGAAGATCACATACTTAGTCACACAAGATTTCTATGATTACACTTACAATGTTTTTTGTGATATTCTACCCCATTCCACCTCAAAACTCAATATTTATCAAAGTCACTCATGGGTTCTTCCTGAAACCCATAACCAATGATGAAAAGAATAAAATATCATCAAAAAAACACAAAAATATATATTTTATTCATAAAAACTATATCCAATGATGAAAAACATTAGGTATCATCAAAACAACCCAAAATTAGGTTCAAATAAAAAACAAAACTCTCAACCACACATCGAATCACGATGTCTGACACGAGGAAGATTTGTCCAAGAACTCATCCCCACCCACCTTTTAAGCACTGAAGACATCATATTTTATCTACCATTGACCCCAAAATAACAAGAGGCCTCTAATACCATTTTATTGGGAACTAGAATAGGCCGGCCTAACTCATCACCTGAGCTAACATGCTATAAGGCCTAAAGAGTTTTACTGATCACTACAAGCAAGAGACAAGAACCAAGGCATAATAAATAACCATTTTGGAATGGTTTCACCCATGAAAATACAACATGACCCATCCATGAATTTGATGACCACACCAACCAATAAACAAGATCAACTAATATAACAGATATAAATACACAATAGGATAAACACAATAATGACTAAAAGAATATATCACAACATCATCACATAACGACTCATAAAGAGACATAAATATATACGATATCCATATTCAAAACTCAAAATAGGGAATAAGACCCAAAGAGGACAATACATCAAATCCCATTGATAAAGAATCTCAAAACCCATCCATATGATCCAACCATGTGAGACCACATCTATACCATCCCAAACAAACAAGGATGTCGATAATCAAGAAGGGCCACTGAACTATAAGGTTCGGTTTCCCTTACCCGTGTCTTGAAAAATAAGTTATGCATATTCCCAAAGGGATATGAAAGGTGTGAGGCACAAATATTAGTATGATACCACTATGAATATATATAGGGCCTTTACCCATGAAAAACATTAAGTATAGTTTGAAAATTCATTTTCAAAACCAATTTTACTTTTTAAAGCAAGTTCACTTGAATACAATACTTTATAAATCCATTTGTTTTTTCTAAAAAACAAACTATATTTTCAATGATTAGTAAAGAAGCCTTAAATAAAGAAACAAATCCACCCAAAATAAAAATGATCAACACACCCAAAACATGGAATAAACATGTACATAATTTTAACATCATTATAAAAAACTTAATAATGGAAATGGAATAAGCATACCATATCATAGCCAAACAAATCACTAAAATCATGGAAAAAGCATATAAAAACCAACTGGGCATAAGTAGTATACACCATGTGCTATAACTAATTAGGTAAAGTGTTAATTAGAATAAGAAAAGGGTTTTCTAGATGGATACACATGATATAACAAGTTTTTAAGATCTCTCGGTCTTCCACAGTACCAACCATAATTCCATGGGTACTCTTGGTCTACATGGGCATGTTTTGGAAGATCTCTCGGTCAAACTCCCAAAGTATCCATCATTACCTTGGATAAAACTCCCTAACTAGTCTACTAAATAGGGTAAGGTTCAATTTTTCTATTTTATTCACACAAACACCCAAGGTATCCCATGTGTTACATGTTCCAAACATAGAAACATCAACAAGTTCGAATTGCATAATCAATTTAAAATCCATTTTCATAAACCTTTCATACCCATAATAAGTCATGCATTCAACACCATGTAATACATAATTTACAACCCTTTTATAAAACCATTTTAAAGTATAGAACCTCTTTTAAAATTTTTAAGAAACAGATGGAGTGCATCAAATCCAAATCCATTTGTAAATCCACTTTAAACCATTAAATTTACAATCCATTAAAAAGATCAGAAGCATGGATAAACCATCACTAATAACTCAAATTATGAGAAATTTAATAAGAAAAACCAAGGGATATCATGAATCAAGAAAAATACATGGAAAAGTTCCCTTAAATACATACACATACCTCAAAATCAAACCAAATATTGTCACCTTTGATGAAAAACACATGATTCGAGTAAGATAGGTCCTCACACATCTAAGACACAAAGAAACAAAAAAGAACCCCATAAAAAATCTAGTTTTAGCTAAATCACAATCAATGGTTTTCACTTTCCATGAAAATGGATGAACATGGATAAAAAAGGGGAAAGGGAGGAGAAATCATGGAGAAATCAATATTACCTTGAAAGAAATCGCCAAAGAAAGCAAGAAATCCTCCAAAAATTGAGGGGGAAGAAGCTCAAAGGCATGGGGGAGAGTCCTTACACAAGTGGGAATATATATTAGGGTGATAAAACTTAAAAATAAAAAGAAATAAAATGTTTAAAACCATTTTAAATAAATTAGGCACACTATAAGGTTTGGTCGCATGGTTAGAAAAACTATGAGCCAACCATGCAGGTTCCACTGTCTCCAAAAAACGTAAACAAATTTGTTTCTATAGATCCTATCACATCTTGAAAAACCATTATCAATCGATAAAAAACCCCATTTCCACCCAAAAATCTCTCACATGGTTAGCCACATTGTTTCACTAACCATGCACGACCCATGGTCCATGTCCTATTTTCCCAAAAACCACAACTCTTAACCTACAACTCCTGGTAAATAACATAATAAATAAATAAATAAATATCAAAATAAAATGTACCATTGAACTAGTGGGTGTCACATAGATGATATCAGATGTTAACATAAATTAAATAAATTATAAAAACCATTTTACCACTTTTTAATCAAGTTATATTCTTAAATCTTTAAGGTTTGATATGAATTAATAATATATGCTCTTAAAATCATCACTTCAATTGGAACTTTATATTAATTAAGATACCTAAAACCATTTCTCCGATACATCTATCTGTACTATTATTCTTGTAATTCTAGATTCATCCAAATGTCACTTTCACTACTTTAATAACAAATTTGGAACTTCATAAAATATCATAATAACAATTAAATATTTTTATACAAATTACCCATGGATCATATCTATTCTTAAACCAAAAACAATTCAATAACAATTAATAGAATTTAAATATATGGGGATAGGATAATTTAAATTTCATCAAGTCAAGGAGGATGATGAGTCACTATGAAACACTATTATTTTCCTTTATCCTTTATTTTGGAATCTATATTTAGATCTGAATTAGTTTTTATGGAATCCAACATCAATTTATCTTCCTTGGTCTTGATGTTCTCTTTATGGTTCCACACAAAAGATCCCCATCCTTGGGTACTGTTACCAATAAGGATCACATGAAACTTCTTTATTTAGAATTTTCTTTTCCAAACCTTCTTGCTTCTTTGATTTTCCAAGAAATAACCATTAGGTTTCTTAATATATACCTTTACATGGGATGGTTGTTTAATATGATTCTTATCAGCTTTAGAAATAGGTGAACTACTCTCTATTTTCCAAATATTCATGTATTTACAAGACATTTTTTGGATCAACAATAGATTTATAACTCCTTTTCAAGCCACTTTCAACATATAGATCTTCAACCATCCCTAAAAATATTTATTTTTGTGGTTTGTAACTTATTTTTGAAAGATATCCATCAAAATTCTTCTCTTTAATTATAATAGTTTATGTGAGACTATTTCAAAATTATTCATATTTTTCATCTATGATATCCATGAGTTCCACCTCATAATTTTTATTTTTTATGGATCATTTTTTCCATGATCATCTATAATACTCATAGATAGATCAACTTATTTCCTTTTACTACAAATTTTATTTTCTTCTCCCCATGAGGCCTACTGTGTTTAAAATAATTTTGGTTCCTTTTTCACCCTTCACTAAGCTCTAATATTGTTTTCCTCTAATAAAACAAATCTATTTTCCCGCTAATTTTTTTTTCTTTCTATGTATACCTTCTTCCTATTCATCCTTGGAATATTGGATTTTCTAATGGAACTTTTAGCACCCCCTTTCTATAATTTATATCCATGTGGATATGATTATCATAAATAAAGAATATCTAATTAAAACCTTACCATGTATAATTATGCTTTGATTGAGATTTTGTTACAACAGATTTATTTTCACCATTGATCCCTTGGTCTTCTAGAAACATCATAATAGTGTGTCCCGATCATCCATAATAGTATCATTTTATGGAAACCTCTTTCAAGAGTTATCTCTTCCATATTTGGTATGAATATTATATTTATTTACTAATTCTAGATCTTAAACTCTACATAATCAACTTATTAAGGTTATCATAGTAAGGATATTATTATTTTCATTAGAGGTATTTAACCACTCTTTAAGTTCCTTGATATTCTAATATTTTAATACTAATTGGGAATCCATATCCTTCAACCTTAATATATCTTCCATCCTATATTTTTATCCACTCATAAAGTTGTGTTTTGGGATGAATAATTATTACTTTCAACTATTTTATATGACCATTTTTCCCTCCTTTATGTATATGTTCTTAAGGAGATAACTTTGGCGCTTCATTTTTGCACCCAATTTCATAATTTCATAATTCAAGGACACCTTCACTAATTTTAGTGGTTTTTCTCTATATAAAGATCTTCTATGAATGAATATCCCACTTTATGCATAATCTCCCATTGAACCACCTTCTCATGAAAGTCTTGGTTCTTTTATTAGTTGCTACATGATGACTCTCTAAGTGTATGAATTGATGTCATTGACAATACTTACATAGAATAAAATTCCTCTACCACTTCCATGGTTTTATCTAGATTTAAATATTTTTATAGATCTTCCAAAGAACTATTAGAATTATATTTTAAAAAAATTCAAAATTGATCACCTTGATTGGATATTCCATCACCCTTGGAGTCTTTCTATGATTCTTTTTCTTCTTGAATTTTTCTATAATGAAATATTCTCTTGAGGTAGAAATAACAACCTATTTTGTTTAAAATAATTTTCCATAAATCATTTAAAATCATACCCAACTATCAAAATAACTAGCACATGTATGAGTTTTCATGAATACCTCATTATATATAACATTGTTTAGAATTTTTTTGTGTCTCTGTGTGATGAATTTGTTTACTGATATTTATAAGATCAACATATCATTAGAAATATTCCACAATCACTTAACCATATGTCTAAAAAGTAGTAAATCTCATTTTAGCATCCATAAAATTTAGTACCATTGAATTCAATAATATTCATCGTTGAATTCATGTTACCAAAATATTGTATAGGTAGAGAAGAAATTAAATTCAAACACTAATCATATAATTTAACAAAAAAATAAATCCAACAAAAGAACCAATTATATGATGTCAATTATTAGGCCCATAAGGAACTTTAGTTAGAAATAACCTAATGGGGGGGGAGTGGGGTGAATCAGGGTATGAATCTTTTCCAATCACCACACTTTTTCCTTAAACTCTCAGTACCCTAAAAGATCTTGACACCATTATTGCAGGGAAACACTTAGGTTCTCATATCAATTATGATGATATGATCGTAATTTCAATTAGACCCAAATTTACAAGCTTTGTTAATTAATTTCTTATCCCAAATTTTCCAAGTATTATCTTGAAGAATATAAACAAACCATGAACACATGACACAAGTATTTTTACTTGATTCACCCAAATGGTCATAAATCGACCCACTGTGGATCACCTGGTCAGTGGTAAAATGAGTGTGGAAACCCCAATCCCACCTCCAATAGGACAGGGGATAGAAACAAGTATCGAGTAGAAATAAAATACATATGGTAGGCCTTATCCTAATGTATATATACACATGAACACATCTAAAATACCCATACAATGATGAAAGGTAAATACAGCTAATACTAATGCATGAATACATTTAATCCCACAATCAATGTATGAAAATAATACTAGAAATAAAAAAGGCACAAATACAATACTACAAAAAATAGAAAAGAAGTAAAACCTTCTAGAGGGAGGGTACTGCAGTCTAATACAAGACCTAGTATGAACCATAGTCTTTCTATCCCAATCTAATCCTTTTCTACTCCTGGTCCACTAAGGACAACATCAAACAACCTGGCATCTGTCTAAGACATGACATGTGTTGGAAGATTCCACATAGGGGTGAGTATAACCATACCTAGTAGGACACCCCAAAATCACCTAATGTAAAAAATAAAAGAGTATAGATCTCATCATCATGGAATATGGATTAGAATATGAGACATAAAATAATAACAATTAGTTATTCTCATGGTAGACACTAAGTCTCAAGGTAAGGTCACAACCACACTGCCAGCCTGGGATTCCTGCTCAAGAGTTTGAAGTAACACTCATCTAGGATAACTCATTCCATAATTCTAATAACAGTGATGACATCCTTTTGAGATTTTATGCTTGTCGGGTCTATCCATGAGGAAGTAAATGATGTAATCTAGAAGATATCGATGCATATATTGGATATCACACCTAGATCCATGGAGGACATTGAAAACTCTAACTGGATTAACTCTGTAAGTAGAGGATCAATGCCTGTGTATGTTGGTCACATCGATTCCTAGAACCCCACCTAGGGTATAAAAAGACAAAGGATCCCACCTCGGGACTCTGGGGGATTCCTACTACTCTATCTGAGACTAATCCATTAGAGGAGATCACAATACTATGTTTGGGATGTAATGCCACAATGTATCCACATAAGGATGGATCAACGGAATGCACTCTAAGGGAACTAGTCCAAACTGAAAATAACAAGGGCCTCAAACCTCCCTATGGAAATTACATGGTGTGCACTAGTACTACATGGCTTGTATTACCTACCCTATGTCTACCTGTGTTCTCTACCCCATTCCCATGTACTTCAATCCATGCTTGTGTACTTGGGTCATGCCTGTGTACCAAGTTGTTTTGGAGTACCGGGCTATGCCCTTGTACTCTGTCCATGATCCTATTCATGGATGTGTCTATTCCTATGTACTCTAAGGGTACATGTATAGTACCCAATTCAGGTTACACAGTGTGTGAAATGTGTCACATAATGTGTGATAATTTTCTCTACTTGTAAACCCTAGCACTGTAGAAGGGGGGACTACACAACGCATATTCTTCTGAAGTACACTCCAAGTAGTTGGGTTTTTCACAAAAACCATAGGTTCTTCATGTAGATTTTCTAGCACCACTGCCACCTCCAAATCTATTGTATTTACACCTCAAATAGAAGATCTCAGTCTAACCGAACCTCAGTATCATCGCTCGATGGATTCTGACCATCTGATCCAATCAGGAATCGATCTTATAGTACCATGCCACCTCCATAATGTTTGAAGAACTTTGATCTGGTCCCGCTCAATCTTTATTTCCATCGTATATTGATTCCATCATCAAAATCAAACTTGTATTTGTAGTATCAATTTGTTTCACGAAATATTAATTACGCAATGATTGATTACCATGTATTTGTCTAAATACCAGCCAAAAAAAATACTGGTGATGAATGCATGAAGATGGGAGGAATAAATGCACAAAAAAAGTGAGGAAAAAGCTTTATCCAATGTTTGTGTTGGCCTCGATTTTTTTCCATTATAATTATGAATGAAGAGCTATAAAAATAATAAATAATAATTCCCCCAAATCCCTAAAAATTAAACCCATACCCACAACATTATCGATACACAAATCAATATATTGGTTGATTAATTTGCGTTCATTATGAGATAAAAAATAGGGTAATAAACCATAGAAATCAAATTACCTACCTTGGGTTTGGATGAATCTATGATGAATAATGGTCCAATGTTATCATCATGGGTGAGATACATGGGTTTAATTGGCACAATAATTACTAAATTACAATCTGATGATGATCATCCATGAAATATACTCTATCAGATCCTCTCTAAATCCCTTGGGTTATGTGGACAATCCTAGTGATTTTTCATAAGTAGTTTTAAATAGAGGATATTTAGGTCACTGTATTAAACCATAATAAAATAAATAAATAAATTTATTTTATTATTTGAGATAGTGACCAAATTTTTAATGAATAACCGAATTCAAAAAAGGTTATGTCACTCCTAGGTTAAGCCCACATTTTGGAATCAATGGTGGTATCCAATTTTTGATCTAAGACAGCATTCAAGAGTTTTTATATTAATTTATAAAAACTATGCACACATGATATAATATATTTAATATTTTTATTATATAAATACCCAACCTTCCCAAGCACTTAAATCTCATGTCATCTTATCGCCTTGTAACATCCTGACTCGAGATCCACTTAACCCATACCCCGAGCCAATAGGTCACATGGACTCAAGCGTTCATCCCCATATTCCAGAGGCTACCGATTAGCAGAGAGGGTGTAAAGGTGGTATGATGGGGAGACTATCCCCTCTTATCAGTGTAGTACAACAAATATAAAAATAAATAGACAATAGTGTAATCATAATACAAAATAAGATACAAAAAAGATAATAAATAAACCATGGAAGTGTAAATAACTGAGAAACTAAATAATAATATCAAAATCTACTAGGCAGTGTCATATATAAGGATTCATGGCATGCTGATGTACAAAAGGGGCATAAGGGACAAGCATATACAACATGACATACAAAAAATACAAAATAACAAAAGTTTTCTCCAATATAATCTTAAGAATATACTCAGTCCTCTTCTCCTATGATCCAAATATAGGTAAATCATAATAGATATCTATAGCAGGGTGATTAACCATATTCATACCCGCAGACAAGTAATCTACTAAGGTACCAAAGGTGGCCCAAGTGGGGTGTGGGATAAAATACCAGTAGGCCACCACCAATGGTGTCTAGAAGTAATCCAAGTAGATTACCTAGAAAAATAATAGTTTTAAGTATATATAATAATAAACAGTTATGAATAAATAAATACCAGCCTTCTCAGGTTCCTATAGGACACCTGACGGCTCTACCTACTACATACCATGCTAGAATGAATGTTTGATTAGTAAGAACATATATAATATATATATATATATATATATATAATATTTATATATCACATCCACCTATATGGAAAAAGTACATGCAGTTGTAAGTGGACATATACTTGGAATACTGGGTGCTGGCTAGACTGGGGCATAACCTAATCATCCATAACCAGTGTAAATAAGCCTATAAGCTCCAATAGAGTGTGAAAGGCCTACATATCATAATGACTGGGAGACATCATACTCATCACTCAATATGGTGGGTATGTTTTCATTCCAACACCCTAAAATGGGACATAGTGCATCATTCCCAATATCTAAATAGTGTTAATGGTGTGAAACGTCTTGCTCAACACCCGATGTAATGGAGCATGAATCGTACTTCCCAACCAAACCCTTACCATTTCACCACAACCTATATCAAGGCATAATCTTATTTATAATAATGGCCATGGGTCATTACCTCTCATGCCTTATATTCATCAAGACCATTATAAATAAGTAATTTCAATTCAATCGAATAATTTGATAAAACATGAAATAATCAGTTTGGCCTTTACAACCTTTATAAACCATTTCAATTAAACCATTTCAATTAAAAAAATTAATTCATTCAAGGAAGGAAATCCACTATGAAACATGCCATCCAATTTAACACATTCCAATGAATCTAACAAAACATGGAAATTCATTTCACAAGGATCAATGATGCATTTAAAAAGGTTCCATTATCAATTAGGAAACTACCTACATGGGAAGTTCCTTTTATAAGTCGGGCCAAACACTTAGGAGGTTCCTCGGGTTCATTTAACATTTATATAACTGAGGAAATTTGATTTATAACCCAAGATGAATGATTAGAAGTCATTATTAGAATTTAATCATTTAATTATAAAGGTGTAAATTCAAGACAATACACCCAAGGGGTGTCCATGATCAAGGTAAACAACCTATAACTACATAATAACGATCCTTAGAAGTATAAAAAGGTGTATATATCAATTGAGAAGGAGGAAAAAAAATTTAAGGTGATGCGTGGTGAAGGATAGCGTGCAACACAATGTCGTAGCTATGAAAACACTTTAAATATTATGGAAGATGATGAGACCAACTACATTAGGTCCTTTTATGAATCCTCATCCGATGGAGGCCTCAAATTCTAAGTAGGTTGAGAGAAATTAGAGAAACGACCCAAATCAATAAAAATAGGTAAAAAGAGATTGCACCTAAATAGAATAAAAGATCAGAAGATAAATTTAAATAAGAAGTAAGAGGAATAAATATATTACCAAGATCTATCCAATTCTTCCAATGGATATTGAATCAGACTTCAGATCGAGAAGATATCATGGGACCTAGGTTACATAAGAAGAAGAAGAGCTACAGGAGAAGGAGGAGATGCTCATCCAGTGGAATGAGGAGAAGGAAAAATATAAATAAGATAAATAGATTCATTAAGGGTGAAAAAATTCATTTCACCCTAAAATATAGGATTTCATGGTTTGGTTGTATGGTTTTTACAAACTATGCGCAAACCATGCTCAGACCATTGTCCAAGGAGAGACCTCGCACAGTTAAGGTGCATGGTTTACCTAACAGTGTGCAAACCATGCAAAATACCACTATCCAAACTTTGTAGTTATTCACACGAGCATGTACCTTAGGTCATATATTTGTATAAAAAACATATATCCCATGATCCTACTCTATATCACCCCAAATGGTTAGTAAAAATCATGCGGGTTGGGTGGTATTATTTCTACTAACTGTGCGGCCCATTTGTTTCCAAAATCCTGAGGTTTTGGGCTCTGAAAAATCCCATGGAACCCTCATGACCTCTGTGAATACATTGGGTAACATTATAAGGTTTTTTATATAAACTTAAAAAAATCTGTACCTTCTTTAAAACTAGTCATTACAACCTCCCCTCCTTAAAGCAACTAGTCCCTGAGTTGGCCGTTTATGGGTAAAGAGGTATCATCTGAGAATAGCTCCAGACACTATGCTTGTATATCAGCTTCCCACTCCTAGGTCTTAACATATACATGGTCATGATACCATAGCACCCATACCAAAGGAACTAACCTACCTTGAAGTGCCTTTATGCACAGATCCACAATACAAACTAGATACTCCTCAAAAGAAGCATCCGCATCCAACTCAACCATATTAGGATGAAAGACATGTGATGGGTCTGGATGATATTAGAAAAGCTAAGATACATGAAATACATCATGCATAGATTGGTATATTTTAGGAATTTCAAGATAGTAAGCCATTGGTATGATCCATTTCACAACCTCTAAGGGTCTAAAGAACCTAGGAGAGAGCTTACCTTACCTTTGAATATGTCTATGACCCAACCTAGGTGAGACTCACAATAAATCCCAATCTCCAACCTCAAATTCAAGTGGTCATCAATGTCTATTGGCATATGATTTATATATGGAATGATCTTTAATCATATACTTTCTGGTCAATTGGACCTTCTCTGTAGTCTCTTGCATGAGACGTGGTCCAAGCATAGTTGCCTCCCCTACCTCTAGCTAGCATAGAGGTGAACATAACGACCTACCATATAAGGCATCATAAGGAGCTTCTCAATGGCATCTTGAAAGTTTTTATTTTAATAAAACTAAATAAGGTTAATTTTTTTCTCAAAAGAACCCTTTAAATCAAGTACACATATACAAAGCATGTCCTATAGCACTTGAACCAAACACTCTGTATGTCCATCGGTCTGTGGGTGATAGGCCGTGCTTAGAAGAACCGATGTACTTGATAGAACAAAATTAGGTGAAATTTTTATTCAAATTATGATAATTTATTCATTATTTTCATTGATAAAACACATTTATTTCAATGTTTTATTAAAATAATGGATAATTTGAATTATAGAATGAAAATGGGCTAAAATTTGAAAATTGGTTAATTCTGGAATTTTGATAGATTTTAACAACTTTTGTGTTTCGATCATAACTTTTAAAATATATATCCAATTGATGTGGTTATTTTTTATAGGATTTATTGATTTGTGGGATAAAAATTTATCTTCTAGAAAAATAGCTAATTTGTTTATATAGAGGCCTAAAACAATATATCAATTTGAAAAGTGTTTGGGTGGACAGAGTGAACCCAACTCTAGAAATGAGGAATACATTGGGGTACATACCACCAATTAAGGTTATTAAAAATTTATTTGAAATAAGAATAATTTATGAATTTCACCAATAAATTTCTTCGAGTTATTCAGTCATTATGGTGGCCATTGGACACTAAACATTGAAGGAACATTTATGAATCATTCATCCAGAAAAAAAGCATAGATTAAATTAGTGATATCTTTTAATAAACATGGAGGATGGAGTTGAAATTTTGAGAAAAAATCATAAAATATTTTGGAATAACATTTTAGAAGACTATATTCTTTGATTTAGAAATTAATGGGGTAAACCATGTGAAAAATTTCATAGGAATAATTCTAGAGAAAAAAATATCCCCCGCACCTATAAAAATAGGTGAACCCCTCATTTCCAAATCATCGATCGACACCACAAAGAAGGTGATCTCCACCAAGGAGGATTCTGGATAAACATCTCCCCCATTTATTCTTATTCTTAATTTTTTGTTTCCTTTTTATTTATTTTTGTTTTAGTTTTTATTTTTTTCAATTTTAATTTCATTTCTCATTTAGTTTTAAATAAATAAATTCTTGTATTTTTTTCGTTTCCACCCATTCTTATTCCTCTATTCTAATTATTCTTAATTTTATTATTATTATTAGCATTAATATTAATGTTACTATTAATATTAATATTACTATTACTATAATTATTAAAAAATATTCTTGTAACACTTTTATTTTATTTACTTATTACCTTATTATCCCAATAATAATAATAAATTATTATTATTATTATTATTATATTTATAGATTATATTATTTACTTTATTTTATTTTCTTATTCACTTTTATTCTCTTTATCTCTCTCTCATCCCAATTCAATTTTATTTTATTCTTATATTTTCTCATCTCCATTCTTTTTAATTTTCTTTATTTTATTTCATTATATTTATTTCTAATTCCTCTACATCCATTCCACCGAGTGATCTATTAATATTAGAAATGAGAGACTGACCTCAAGTCTTGGCCCAGGGGGAGGTCATGGTTTATTTTAAGTACGTAATAGATTTTAGTAGCATGCATGAGTGAGGAGAATGAACCCGATGTGAGGAATACACCCCAATGACATGCAACTCATTCTATTATATTATTTTTTTTAATAAATTTTTACTCTCCCTATTAGTTAGTTCTTCAAATGATGGAGTTGAACTAATAAATGGATGAAATGGCATTGATAGAGCCTGATCATGGAAGATGACATATTCTAGACCAAGGTGTGTCATCAACCTTGATTAAAGAAGGAGGTGTAATTGAGATTTCTTATACATTCAATGATATTCCAAAATTTCTAAATAAAGAATAGTTGTCCAAATATGATATTTTATGCTTGGATTATAAAACAAAAATTAAATACATAAAGGATAATAATGATTGAACCCAAAAATGAACCTAAAAACAAGTGATTTCTTCTTAACTCATTATTTCTATATTTACATGTTAGTATAAATTAGAATATCTATTTTTTCATATCATTAATCAAAAAACCAAAAATATTTTCACTTTTTTAATTAAACACTTAAAACAAAAAAAAAATAGATATCATAGGTTAATTAGATAAAGTAGGTAAATAAACTAAAAGGCTCCTTAAGTGAGATGAACCTGGTCAGCCACTATATTTCATTAGGAAAAATATAATTTCTTTTGACTATGCCCCATAATAAGCATGCATCAAAACTGGCACAATTTTCAGGGAGCCAATAAAAAGTTTACTTATCTTTTTCTATTTCACATCTCAGATAGATTTTATTTATTTTATAAAAAAAATATCTTCAATTGTGTTTTCATGTGACAATTTTTTTAATTCATGGAACAAAAAATACTCTGAGTTGTAAGAAATAGTAGCTAAAGCACCCTAGTCTACAAAAGATAGTGTTTCATTATGAGCTAGATAGATTAGGGGATCCTAGATCCAAATTTGAAAAAAGGTGAAATTTAAGGACCCCATCTAGGATCTCAAGGAGAATCTATAGAAACCAGTGGTTGAAGTATTTTCTAGAGAACTCACTAAATTCTATGAGTAAGCCCCATAATTCTATCAAGAAGTGACCAAAACAGAAGAAGAGTGATCCTTATTTCCTGCAAACACTTTTTAAGAAGTTACACCCAAATATTTCTAGGAGAAAGTTGAAAAACAGAAACTCAAGTATGATATTCAAGATCTTGATGAAAAGGTGAAATATCTCCAAGAGAAAATGGATTGGACAACTACATACTTCCAATAATCATATAAAGAACATAAACCTAAATCTGAACCTAAACTAGAAGATAAGACACTTGTATTACCTGAGGAGCCAAAGAAGGAATTCTTTCTTGCTGAGCTACAAGTAGGATATCAACAAGAATTGGATGACTTCTGGAATGAATGTGATGAACATATTAATCTCCCCAATCCCTAAAAAGAAGAATATCCAACATTATTGAAGGAAGGTACAACCCAAGTGGTGGAATTTGAAGTGAAAATAGAGGATCCTAACTAATTTCCTCCATCCTATGAGAAATTAATCTAATATACAGTTACCATTGAGGCATTGATTAAATCTAAACCAATATGAGGAGTTTATATTTTATTATACTCTATCTCCTAAAATTTTATTGAAACTAAATTGTGCGTCACTCTTTACTATTTTGATTATACATATGAAGACAAACATTGTTATGCCTTGGAGGAGGATGAAGAACTTGGACTTTCACCTACTTAGGAACACATGGATCTCTTTGATATCAATGAAAATACATCTAAGGAGCCCCATCGGGAGATGCAAGGAGCTAAGATTGAGGAAATTAGGGAAGAGGATTCTCATATTAAAGGGGATAAATTTATTATTAAAAAGTAAAAATTATATTTTATTCAATAATAAATACCTTTTTACATCCCCTTTTATCATTCATTTCATTCAGCCTATATAAATCCATCAATGGAAGATAAGGAAGTGGTTGAAAAAGTAGCAACAAATAAGGAGTTTGATTCATACTTCATCCTACCCTCGCCATGCAATCTATACCTAATTTTGAAGGGGGAGGATCTGGTATACTCTATGCATGGATCATTCCTCACTAGAAAGGATGAAACATAATATGGGAAAAACCACACATGGTGGTTCAAATCAAATAAGCTTCATCTAACTTCTTATTTTGGATAACAACTGGTACTACCCTCTAGAGGTAGTAAAAATTTAGGACCCATTCGGGGGATCATACCAAGACTTATCCATTTCATTTACTTTCTAGGAATTTAGATTTCAATTTCAGTCTTAGAAATTAGTTCAGCATGTAGCACCACTCCCTTCTATTCTTTTTTAACTTTAATGAAATTATCCTTGTGATTAATTTTGTAAATTCTTCTTTTTAGGGTCATAAATGGTAGAAGGAAGCCTCAACTATTGAATGAGGAGGACTAAGCTTCATGGGAAAGGGTGTTCACTTTTTAATGATTATCTTTTAAACTACTTGCATTTTTGTTCCAAAATATTTTTCGAGCTTTAATGATAAAATTAGATGCCCACACTTGAATTCATTTTTTACATGAATAATCTAGGAGATATTAGTTCTTAGGAATCTTATGATACCATGCTTTGGATTTAAAAGTAAATGAAATTGAATGCATAAAATGGATAATTGAATAATTAAAGTGAAACATGGATATTAAAATGAGGACTCATGATTTGAGGGAATTTATTGATTAATGTAAATGAAATTTCCCAACCATTTCTCACGATTTTAATTTCCTAAATTCATTTTAATCGTTTTTATATTATTAATCATGCCTTTATTAATTGTCCCAAATCATATTTCCATCCCTGAGAGTATTCCTAGACTAAGTACTTCCTATTTATTCCTGAGCATATTTCTTGAGTGATCTTGGGACATTCCACCTACTAGAACTTTAATTTTCACTTGTCAAAGATATGACTGTGAAAAAACACATTTAAAATGATTTAGGCATCCTTTTAAAAGACACTTATCCTTAAAATACCACTTTTACATCAATCCTTATTTATCCCATATATACCATGGATGACCTTTAGGAATGATCCATGTTTCAATCCATTCTTATCCATTCCTACCCTCTGCTTAGTAATAACATGATATTTTAAAGTTGAAGTGTGGGGGGTAAAGATAATCACAGTAAATGGGACGATTTACATTGTAAGGAATAAGTGTGGGGGTGCTTATTGTTGGAATTTTAAAAGGTTGTGGAATCATTCATTTTACTCTATTGTTTTCCCCTCTTGAATATAAAAAAATGAAAATGACAAAAAGAACCAAAAAAATGAGAAAAATGGGTTCCGATTTTAATAAACCAAAAACAACCATTACTAGACCTATGATTTTTATCATACATGGTTAGACTGTGGATATGAGGTTTATTCTAATCATAACTTTTGAAAAAAAGGAAAAATAATCAAATGGTTCATTGAAAAATAAAAAAAACAATAAAAGTAGAAAAAATATTCAAGGGAGGGAAAAATTATTCATTATGATTAAACTGATGATGATCTTTACTTTGAGACTTAGGGAAAGTTGGGAGTTGTTACAATTTTAAGGGGAGAATGTCATTAAACTTTTTTAATTTTAATATCATTCTTTATGATTTAAGAGTTAAACCTCCTCCTTGGGCTTTATTTTTAAACATCATATCTTACAAAACTTAAGAATCAGAGTAATTAGAACCTTTATTTAAAGTACTTATGATTTTATGTTCCTTTTTTCATTACAAAGTGGAGAAAGTAGTTCCATTACAAGCCTATAGAAAATAATGATTTTCTCATGATATTTGCATAACTCTACTTTAATTGTATCATGAGTGATGATAGAAAAGAATCAAAAGTGAGGTAAATCATGGATTGGCATGTTTGATAATAGTGAATTGAGGAGCTTTAATTAATTAAAGGATAATCTTAATCATTTTTCAAAGGGGAAAAGTAAAATACATAGATTGGTTTTTTCTTTAAAGAATGTTAAATTGAATTGATATTTTATGTGGAATTTGAAAATTTTATTTTATGTTGATCATTTTTATTTTATTACATTGAAATTTGAATATTGATAACATTAGCGCCCTCTTTAATTCCTTGTTGAGATTTTATACTTGAGGATAACAATGGTTTAAGTGTGGGGGTATTTGACAAAGAAAAATTAAGTGAAAATTTTTATTCAAATTATGATGATTTCTTCATGATTTTAAATGATAAAACCTGTCTATTTAAACGTTTTATTAAAATAGTGGGTAATTTGAATTATAGAATAAAAATAGGCTAAAATGTGAAAATTTCTTAATTCTGGAATTTTGACATCTTTTAATCACTTTAGTGTTTTGATCATACCTTTTAAAATATATATCCAATTAATGTGACTATTTTTTAGGATTCCTTGATTTGTATGATAAAAATTTATCTTCTGGACTAAGAGCTAATTCATCCATATAGAGGCCTGAAAAAATAAATAAATTTGAAAAAGTGTTCGGGTGGACAAAGTAGGAGCCATCTCAAAAAATGAGGCCTAAATTTAGGTACACAACTAATTCACACTCAAATTTACCCATGTTTTTAGGGTTATGCGGTTGCTTGTAGTGTAGCTTGGGTTGTCGAATCCTCAGACACCTAAGAATAAACCTATAGAAATGAACATTCTAAGGACTATTTTTGGCTATGAAGTGGCCAACTTTGGTTGGTTTTATATGGTTTTAAAGGATCATTAACAAATTTAAGTTAATTCAATTTAAGATAATGAGTTGATCCTAGGTTATCGCTCAGGGTGGATTGTATGAATTCCTTTTTTAATGATTTTAATTTCTTATATTTGAGGTGAGTTGATTTAAGAAGATTAAACAACATCATCACTTACTGGTTTAATACCTACATAATTTAATACTAATCACCTAAAAACATGAAGGATTAGAGTTTTGATCACTTTAAGGTTAAGGTTAGTATAAGCACTTGAAGTGTATGGCCTTAAATTCAATAAGGACGAAGGAGTTTAAAGATCTTCAAACAAAATTATCAATTAAAATAAGTGATTAGAAATTAATTTAGTGAGAAATAACATTCAATATAGAACCTTTCTACTACATTGGATCAACCCATAAGCGGGTTATCCCTCCATTGATGACTTGTTCTCAACGGAAGCAGAAAGTATACTTACGAGGGTGGAATTGAAGAAGTAAAAAAAACTAAATAACGATCACTCCACCATTGTGTGATAAATTTCACAATGCATGGTGTGAATAAATTCACACCTTGAGGAAAAAATATCAACATGATATGGAGAAGAACATAATAAGTGTAAAGGAAGAACTTTTATTAAGAAAATAAGGTGAATTGAACAACTTACATGAGAAGGAAATGTGATTACAAACACAAAGTGACAACATAACACTACAATGAAACCAAACACCAAAGATTCCCAACTCCTCCCCCAACACTACCTTAAATAGGCATTTTTAAATCCTTGGGTAGATCCTCCAATAGTACAAGTCTCCTAAATTAATTGTGGTAGGCCATAAATGGGTGGAAAGTTAAGGGAGAGTTGATTTTTCCATCATTGACAAACAATCCGAGCCAACTTGAACGACTCAATATATGTGTTCAAAAGAGCATCTAGATGGCTGAATTTTGGTGGTCCATAGAAGAGAAAAATGAATATATGGATGTCCCGGATATCCTGTAAAATTTCATCCCACAATAGTTTATTTTTAGCGAGATATGATTAAATGTGTGGGCTGTTTTTCTGGGCCGAAGAATCTGTCCCATAATTTTATCTCCAAATTGGGCCGCATGAAACTCTATTTGAAACACCGAATTAGATCTTATCACCGTTTGATGAAATGTTTCTCTTGATGTTTTTTATCATCCCCAAAAGTTGGGCTTTATTGGGCCTGTATTGTGGGCTCCACATTCTCATCAGTGGGCTGGTGTCCAATGTGCCTTCTTCAGAATTGTTTCCTTTCATCACCAAATATCCCCATCATCCTTTATGAATACTCCGTTGATACCGGAATTAAAAATGTTAATATTGAAGTTTATATCCATTTCTCAAAGTATAAAATTAAAAAATGGATAATTATATTCCATAAAATTAGATGAATCATTGGGCCTAAATTGGTGTACATTAGGCATGAAGTGCACAAATGATGAGAGTTGTTCAAAATTAAAATCCACTAACTCGGGACCATAAGATCAAAAATGAACATTTAATACAATTAAAATGTAATTAAAATATTTGTTTTTATTGGCTAATCACACCCCCAACTTGAGATTTTCTAGTCCCAAGCAAAATGTATCTCAATAATATGAAATTCGAATTCCCTTTTCCAAAAATATTTTAATACACAATGATCACCAAAAACCCTTATACCAAACAATCATGAAACCCATCAAAATATTTTAATACAGGATAGTTTCATAAGCAGATCTTAATCCCAATATCATTCCTTTGTTCAAATTCATTTCCATATTTCATCCAATATCAATTAAGAGTGATGATGTGTTGTGCATCGCAATAGACATGGGGGTTCATCTTTATTTAATGGGGGAAATTATAGAAGCACTAGGTTGAATCAAATTTCAATATTAAGATGATTATTAATTTTTTTATTGTATTTTTTTTTGTTTTTGTTTTTGTTTTGAAAATTTCCATGGTAATTGAAATTGCACTCAAAAGAGTCAACCCATGTAGCGAGACTTTGCCGATGACTCCCAGTCTTAAAGACATTAGGGAACCAAGTGAAGCCCACATACTTGGGTATCATCTCAAGTTAAATTAGTTAAAAAAAATTCAAATTACTACAAGTAGAGATAAAATTACTAACTCTAGGCCAGACAACTATGGAGTCATGATTCCCAAGTGCCGAAAGCCACATATTAGGTTATTTCATTTCTCTATGCACAAATTTATTGTTTATTTTGATTTTTTTATTGAATAATAATATTAAAACTAAAATGATCACCAAACCTATCCTATTTATTTCGGGGACCCCATGAACTCAAACTAATACCCCACTATCCAAAGGACGTGCGTTGTGATCTCTTTTTTTATTTGGATGAAAATATAAATGATGAAATTTCACATTAGACAGCCACACTTTCCAAAATTTATGCTCATGAAATTATACATGGATTAAAATTAGAATCAGGGCATACTAAATTATTTGATATTCAGTTTCAAAGTGTAAAATTTCTATTATCATGTTCAAGGTTAAAGAAAATTTTCCTTCCATTAAGGCACACTTTTTCTTTTTCAAATCATTCATTTTTTTATACAAAATATTTTTTTTATCTCCCCCCAACTTATAATAACACTGTCCCCAGTGTTTAAAGAAAAGAAATTTTAGAAGGGGGTAGAGGTAGAGAATGGGATTTCAAAAAGAAAATTGAAAATGTGGATCGTGGAATGAAGTCACCTGGTGGTTGAAGTTGAAATTCATGATAATCCAATTTAGCCCTTTGATATCCATGTCACTTGTAGAGTTCCCTAGTGGAAAAAGGAAAAACAAACAAACAAACAAAACAAAACAATATATATATATATATTTATATATAATAATAATAATAATAATAATAATAAAAGTAAAATATAAGTATATATACAAAAATTATATAAAAAGGAATCACTATAACCCGTAGGTCAGTGGTAGGTGCACTCCCCTGTCTCCCTTTGGTCCCAGGTTTGAGTCCCAGTGGCTTCGCCGATTGTGACAGGGTTTTCCCCATGACCTACGATGTTTCCTTATATATATATATTATTATATATATATTTTTTGTATTTTTATTTTAACCCACAAACCCATAAAAATTAACTGATGATACATTGTTTTCTTTTTAAATTTCTTGGTAAGGTATTACTCAAGGATCACACCACATGAGACAGATGAATATGGAGATCCCCTTTCATACCCATCCATACTCATAATAGAAGAACAGGTCAACAGTCTATGATACTATCATATGTAGAGTTAAGTATTTTTTTAATATAAAATTTATTTATTAATCCTATTTTTTTTAAAAAAAGATGATTCACAAAGATGAAAACCATGGGTTGCCTCCCGTGAATCACTTTTGTTTAATGTCGCTAGATCGACTTAGACCCTTAATTATTTAAGTATTTTCCTCATCTAAGGTTAGTTCACACAATTTTTCATCAAATTCATTTTTTGGAATGGTTCAATGAATGGTTTGACTCTATAACCATTAACATAGGTTTGACCATTGGTGGGATCTTAAATTTCTAAAGCCCCATGGGGTACACCTTATGCACTATGTATGGACCTGACTATCTAGACCTCAAATTTCCTGGGTGTAAATGAAGTTTAGAACTATACAAAAGAATAGGTTTACCCGGTACAATGTGTTTGGTTTTAAGATTTTGAGATTGGTAGGATTTTACTTTAACTTTATTGATCCTTGAATTTTCATAAGCCTCCATCCTAAGTTCCTCAATTTCATTGAGATCTAATTTCATTTTTGTTTCGGCCAATGAGTGGTCATAATTCATTTTCTTAATTTCCCAAAATGCCTTATGTTCAATATCCACTATAAAATGGAATGATTTACCATAAACCAAACTATATGGGGACATTCATAAAATAATTTATATGTGGTTCGATAGGCCCAAAGAGAATCTAAGAGTTTTCTCAACTAATCTTTCCTAGATGGATTAATAGTTTTCTCAAGAATTTGTTTGATTTATCAATTGGATAACTCAGCTTGACCATTGTTCTGTGGGTGGAAAGTAGTGGAATCTTTGTGAGAAATTCCATACTTGTCCATGAGTGATGAGAATGGACCATTTCAAAAATGAGTTCCATGATCACTAATGATAGACCTAGGAATTCTAAATCTAGAGAAGATGTTTTCTTTTAGGAATCTAATCACAATTTGATGATCATTGGATTTTGTGGGAATGGACTCAACCCATTTCTATACATAATCAATAGCTAAGAAAATTTAAAGATATCCCCTAGAGTTTGGGAAGGTACCCATGAAATCAATTCCCCAACATTCAAAGATTTCAACCACTAAGATGGGAGTGAGTGGAATTTGATTCATTTTTGTGATGGACCCTACTTGTTGACACCTAGGAAAGATTTGACAAAATGTGTAGGAGTCCCTTGAGAGGGTGGGCCAAAATATACCACACTGAATAATCTTAGTAGATGTTTTCTTAGAGGAAAATTAACCCCCACATGCCTCGCTATGACAGAATTTAAGGATGGACACTTGTTCAGATTCTAGGACACAACTCTTAATGACTAGGTCAGGATGGAACTTATAGAGGTATGGATCATCAAACACATAATGATTGACATCATAAAGGAATTTCCTTCGATCTTGAGTACCTAAGAATTTTGGAATAACTCCTATAACTAAGAAGTTGGCTATGTCGGCATACCATGAGCAATCACTCACTGAATAGAGGTGCTCATCGAGAAATGAATCAGACACAAAAAGGTGATTTGAGTTGTCTTTGAATTCCATTCTAGAGAGATGATCAACTACAATATTTTCAACACACTTTTTATCCTTGATTGTGATATCAAATTCTTGTAATAGAAGGACCCACCTAATCAGTCTAGCCTTAGCATCTTGTTTTTGGAAGAGGTATTTTAGTGCATAATGGTCATTGAACATAGTGATGGGGGATCCTAAGAGGCAGGACCTAAAATTTTCTAAGGAAAAAACAATATCAAGTAACTCCTTCTCAATGGTGGTGTAGTTTTTTTGTGCATCATTTAAAGATTTTCTTACATAATCAATGACACATGGATTTTTCTCACTTAGTTGTTCTAAGACTACTCCTACAACAAAGTCACTCGCATCACACCTGAGCTCAAAAGGAAGTTTCTAATTTGGTGGCTGCATGATAGGTGGAGAGATAAGATCTGACTTGAGTGTAGATAATTATTCCCCACAACTTTATATCCATAAAAATAGAGCATCTTTCACCAATAGAGCACAGAGTGGTCGAGAAATAGAGCTGAAATTCCTAATGAACCTTTTATAGAAACCAACATGTCCTAATAAAGACCTCACTTCCTTGACAGTTTTGGGTGATGGAAGGTGAAAAATGATTTCAACCTTGGCTTTATCAAATTCAATCCCCCTACTCAAGACTATATGGGAAAGGGAAAGTCCCTCTTTAACCATGAAATGGCATTTTTCCTAGTTTAGGACTAGATTATTTTCTTCACTTATTGACAAGACTCTCTCCACATTCCTCATAAATCCCTCAAATGTATCCCCAAACATAGATAAGTCATCCATGAAGACCTCTAGAAAATCCCCTACCATGTCTGAGAATATTCCCATCATGCACTGTTGGAAGGTTCTAGGGGCATTACATAACCCGAAGGGCATGAGTTTGAAATAAAAGGTGCCAAATAGACATGTGAATGTAGTCTTCCCTTTATCCTCTAGGGAGACCTCAATTTGATTATACCCTGAGTACCCATCTAAGAAACAGTAGAAGGCGTGACCTGCGACTCTCTCAAGGACTTTGTCAATGAATGGTAAGGGGAAATGGTCCTTCTTGGTAAATGAATTTAGCTTCTTATAGTTTATGCAGACTCCCCATCCACTAATCACCCTTGTTAGAAGAATATCTTTATCCTTATTGGTTATCACTATGATTCCTGCCTTCTTGGTAACCACTTGGATTGGGATCACCCAATCACTCTCAGCTATGGGATAGATGATACCAGCTTTTAACAATTTCATAAGTTCTTTCCTTACTACCTCCATGAGATTAGGATTGAGTCTCCATTGTGGTTGACGACATGGATTTGAATCAGATTATAGAACAATCCTATGAGTCCTGATTTGTGGGATAATCCTAGGAATATCAGACAAGGTATAACCAATGGATTTCTTATGTTTTCTAAGGACATCTAGAATCATCCTCTCGTGATTGGATTCAAGAAAAGAAGAAATTAAAATAGGATGTGTTTGATTGTCCCCTAGGAAGGCATACTTGAGTGCAGTGGTAAGTTCCTTCATTTCAAGATCAGGTTGGTTCAGAATTTCCGCAGAATATTTGGACATTGGATCAAGATTGATTTTGTTTCCTAGAGTTTTAGATAGAATCAAATCCCCATGTGTAGAAGTTTCATCTACAAGATTGGTTTGATCAGATTTAGAGAAGTAAGTTTTATTAGTCTCCATGAAATTGGTTTCCTGAAAGGTTTCACTGATTCTTGGACCTAAGACTTCATCATAAGAACAATTTGAAAATGATTCAAGCCAAGGAGATAAAAATACATCATGTGAACAAAGGAAATCAATCTCATCCTGACTTAAACATCCATCAAATATTCCTTGATGTTTTATGGATTCATTATCAATTCTTCTTATCATTTTTATTTCATGAATGTCCACATCATCTCTTATTTGTGAGCTTTCATTATAGATGTTCAAGTCTAGACTCATGTTTCCAAAGGTTATAGTCATGTTCCCATTTTGAACTCAGATAACAGAGTTGATTTTTGCAAGGAAAGGTTGACCAAGGATGATTGGGGTATGTTTTTTATTTTCTAAGTTTGGATGGTTGTAAAGAACAATGCAGTCATTAGGGTAGATGAAGTTTTCAACCTTTACCAGAACGTCCTTTAAAATCCACTTTGGAATCCTAATGCTATGATCTGCAAGTTGAAGTGTGAAAGATGTGGGTTAGATCTCTTCTAGGCCTAACTGGCAGTACACAACATAGGGAATGATATTGACACTAGCACCTAGGTCACACAAGTCCTTGAAAACTTTTCTCTCTCCTAGTTCAACATTGATGTAAGGGAAACCCGAGTCTTTCAAATTAGGAGGAATGGTCCCTTGAATGGTGGTACTCACATTAGCAGCCAAAAGGACTTGGTTTTTATGTGAAAAATTTATTTTAAATGTGCACAAGTCCTTAAGGTACTTTGAGTAGGTAGGTATTCTTTGGATTGCATCGAGAAGGGGAATGTTCAACTTGACTTGTGAGAAGATTTCCCTCAATGTTTCACTCAATTCAGGCTTGGATTTCCCCTCATGCGTTGAGGAAATGGCGCAGGTTGTGGGGTTATTTGTCGAAGAGATATTTCAGTTACATAATTTGGTTCATTTGAATTTTCATCCAAGTTTGAATCTTCAGATGGGTTATGAATTAATTGTTCAAGTTTCTCAATTGATTTCCCACTTATTAAAACAGTCAAAAACTTTAGTTGTTCATGAGTTGTTTGAGTGAAACACGACTCTCCCCTTACTGTTTGTTGTGGAATGTCTTGTGTAGGCATGGGTTCCTTCCCATTTTTTATGGTTTGAAGTTCTTGTTTTAAGGAAGAGACTTCGTAGTTCATCCTTTCCATTTGTTTGTACAGTTGTTCTAGTAGGCTTTGTGGAACAGTTTGGGTTGGTGTTTAAGAATATTGGTTTATCCCTGGGGGACATTTAGGAGGTGGGATAGTTTTTTTTTAAAATGGACCAGTGGCTTTTGGTATTGGATAGGTTGGGTTTGGAATTGGTTATGGGTTTGGTAGTTCTTATGGGGGTAAAGATTTTTTCCCTGTGGTTAGTTAGGTTGTTGGTTATCATTCCAGTGGAAGCCTGGGTGGTCATTATACCTTGGGTTTAAGGTGTTTTGGTATTGAGGATTTTGAAAGTTCAAATCATTTACTTCCACTGGGGGTCCTCCTAAAAGAACATCCTTGATGGATGGAATGGTTGGGAATTTGTCTGTCTTATGGTCATGTTCGTCACAAATTGTGCAAACAGGGTCTACAGTTTGGATTTCATGGACTTTCCTAAGGTCTATCTTTTCAACCTTCTTAGAGAGTGCTGTGAGTTTAGACCTAAGGATTTTCTCTTATATAACTGTATGAATTACAGTAGTTATTTGCATCTTTTAATAATAAGGTGAAGTTCCCCATGTTTGGTTTTGTTCAGCAATTCTTTCCAAATAATCGTAAGCATCATTTGGGGCTTTGTTTTTAAAAGTTCCATTACACACCATGTTAATGAATTGTTTGTTCCCTAGACCCAACCCTTCATAGAAAATTCAAACTTGTTCTGGGATTGAAAATAAATGGTGAGGTACCTTGTTGAGTGTGTCTTTGAACCTTTCCCATGTTTCATAAAATGACTCTCCCTATTTTTCAAAAACGTTTTGGATGCTATTTTTAAGTGCAATTGTTTTGTGGTGGGGAAAGTATTTTTTCTAGAATTATCTTTGTAATTGGTCCCAAGAGTTGAAAGATGACGGTCTAAAATTTTTTATCCAATTTTTATCTCAATCCTTTAAAGAAAAAGGAAATAGCCTCATCTTATCTGATTCCAGTTGATGTGGGGGACACATGTTTTCTACAATGTCATTTAACTCCTTAACGTGAAGGTAGGGAATCTCGGACTTGATTCCATGGAATGTGGGAAAGTGGTTTAGGAAATGGGGTTTAAATATGTAGTTGGAATATCATAGGTAATTGTGTCTAATGCATGAGGGGGCGTTGTTCTAGGCAAGTGTGGGGTAGTCATTCAGGGTTTGATCGACTACATTCCCCAAGTTTGGGACTGCCTCATTTGGATTTCCATTTTGGTTTCCACCTGGGTTTATGAGTTGGTTTATTTGAAGAACTTCCATATAAATGGGATCAATTTTTGAATCTAGAGTATTAGGAATATTAGGATCTAATGTAAATAGTTCCCTTGGTTTACTTGACTCTCCAACCCCAGGACTATCCACCCTAACTAGACAGTTTGATTGGTCATGAGTGTAGGCGGACATGCGCCAAAAGAAATAAAAAAAATTAGAAATGGAAAAGATAAGATAATATGGATGAGAATAGAAGAAATGGGGGAGAATAGAATGGGTGTTTAGATGACTGACTTGAGTCCCCTACAATGGTTCCAAAATTTGATTCACGCTCAAATTTACCCGACTTTTTAGGGTTAAGTGGTAGCTTGTAGTGTAGCTTGGGTTATCGAATCCTCAGAGACCTAAGAAGAAACCTATAGAAACGTAAATTCTAAAGACTATTTTTGGCTATGAAGTGGAAAAATTGGGTTTATTTTTTATGGTTTTAAAAGATCAATAAAAAATTTAAGTTAATTCAATTTAAGATAATGAGTTGATCCTAGGTTATCACACAGCGTGGATTGGATGAATTCATTTTTTAATGATTTCAATTTCTTATATTTGAGATGGGTTCATTTAAGAAGATTAAACAAAATCATCACTTAGTGGTTTAATACCTGAATACTTTAATAATAATCACCTACACACTTTAAGGATCAACGTTTTGAGAACTTCAAGGTTAAGGTTCGTATTAGCACTTGAAGTGTGTGACCTTAAATTCAACAAGGACGAAGGAGTTTAAAGATATTCAAACAAAATTCTCAATAAAAATAAGTGATTAGACATTAATGGAGTGATAAATAACATCCAATAAATACCCTTTCTAATCCCTTGGATCAATTCATAAGTGGTTTATTCCTACATTTATGATATGTTCTCAACAGAAGTGGAAATTAGACTTACGAGGGTGGAATTGAAGAAGTAAAAACAAAAAAATAACGATCACTCCACCGTTGTGTGATAAATTTCACAAGGTATGGCGTGAATAAATTCACACCTTGAGTAAATGGTTTCAAAATGATATGGAAAATAATAGAATAAGATGAATGTAAGAACTTTTATTAGGAAACTAAGGTGAATTGAACAACTTACATGAGAAGGAAGTGCCATTACAAACACAAAGCGACAACATAACACTATAATGAAACCAAACACCAAAGATTCCAAAATCCTCCACCACCACTGCCTTAAATAGGAATTTTTGAAGCCTTGGGTCGAGATTCAAATATTCCAAGTCTCCTAAATTAATTTTGGTAGGCCATAATTGGGTGGAAAGTTGAGGGAGATTTTATTTTTCCATCCTTGACAAACAATCCAATCCAACTTTCACGACTCGAAAGATGTGTTCAAAAGATAATCTATATGGAAAAATTTTGGTGGGACATAGAATAGAAAAACGAATATATGGATATCCCCTGATATCCTGTAAAATATCAGCCTACAATAGTTTATGGTTTTCAAGATATGATTAAATATGTGGGCTGTTTTTTTGGGTTGTAGAATCTGGCCCATAATTTTATCTCCTAATTGGGCTGCATGAAACTCCATATAAAACTCCAAATTAGATATTTTAACCATTGGATTAAATGTTAATCTTTATGTCTTATAGAATCCAACAAAATTTGGGCTTTAGTGGGCCTGTATTGTGGGCCCCACATTCTCATCAGTGGGTTGGGGTCCAATGTGCCTTCTCTAGAATTTTTTCCTTTCATCTCAAAATACCCCCATCATCCTTTATGAATCCTCCATTGATCCCTGAATTAAAAGTGTTCATTTTTAAGTTTAGATCCATTTATCAAAATATCAAATTAAAACATGGATAATTATATTCATTAAAATTAGATGAATCATTGGGCCTAAATTGGTGTACATTAGGCATGAAGTGTACAGATGATGAGAATGGATGTTCAAATTAAAATCAACTAACTCAGGACCATAAGATCAAAAATGAACATTTAATACCATTAAAATGTAATTAACATATTTGTTTTTATTTTCTAATAAACACCTACAATTTAGGTGATTCTAATTGTGTTTGAAATAATAATAATAATTTCCATGTTCCCAAAATACATTTCATTGATTTATTCAGTCATTATGGTGTCCATTGGATGCTAAACATTGAAGGAACATTTAGGAATAAATTTTCCAGAAATAAATAGTAGATTAAATTGGTGATATATTTTAATACATGTGGATTATAGATGTAAAATTATGAGAAAAAAGGCATAAAATATTTTGGAAAAACATTATAGAAGATTAAATTTTATGATTCAGGCATTAATGTGGTCAATGACAAAAAAAATTTTGGCGAAAGAATTCTAGAGAAAAAAATCCCCCCCTCTCCTAAAAAAGGATGTGAAGCCCTCCTTTATAAATCCTTAGTTGACACCACCAAGAAGGATTCCATATATAAATCTACCTCATTTATTATTATTATTCTTTTTCTTTTTTTGTTTTTTTATTTAATTTTATTTTTCATTTTGTTCAGTTGTAATTACAATTCTCATTTATTTTTAGATAAATAAATTCATGAGTTTTTTTGTTTCCACCCATTCTTCTTCCTCTTTTATAATTCTTATTAATTTTATTATTATTATTATTATTACTATTACTATTACTATTATTATTACTATTACTATAATTATTAATAATATTCTTTTAACACTATTTTATTTACTTTTTCTCTTATTATCTTAATAATAATAATAAATTATTATTATTATTATTATATTATTATTTAGAAATTATATAATTCACTTTATTTTATTTTATTATTATTATTTTTTCTCTCTCTCTCATCCAAATTCTATTTTATTTTATTCTTATATTTTCTCTCCTATATTCTTTTTAATTTTTTTATTTAATTTTTTTTTCTATTTATTTCTCTTTCTCCTCCATCTATTCCACCAAGTGATCTCTTACTCTTGGAAATGAGAGGATGACCCTAAGGCTTGGCCAGAGGGGAGGTCAAGGCATTCATAAATTTTCCTTTAAGTTTATTTTATGTTCATAATAGATTTGAGTAGCTTGCATGAGTGAGGAGAATGTCCTTGATGTGGTGAATTACCCCCAATGAAATGAAACTCAATCTATTCTATTAATTTGTTTAATCACTTTTCCCTCTCTCCATTGGTTAGTTCTTCACATGATGGATTTGAACTAATTAATGGATGGAACAACGTCGATATAACCGAGTCTTGGAAGATGAAACATTCTAGACCAAGGCGTGTTATCAAAATTTATTAAAGGAGGAGGTTTAATTGATATTTCTTAGGAATTCAACAATATTTTAAAATTTATAAATAAATAATAGTGGTCCAAAAATAAGATTTCATGCTTGTATTTTCAAAATGAAATCAAACACATGAAGGAGAGTAATGATTGAACCCAAAATTGATCCCCATAACCACATGCTTTCTTCTTAACTCATTATCTATATATTTTCATGTTCGTATAAATTATAATATCAAATATCTCATATCATTAATCAAAAACCCAAAAACATTGTCACTAATTTCATTAAACACTTAAAACAAAAAAAGTAGATAGCATAAGTGAATTAGATAAAGTTGGTGAAAAAATTGAAAGGATCATCAAGTGAGACGACCCTGGTCAGCCACTATGTTTCACTAGGAAAAATATAATTTCTTTTGACCACATCCTACAACAAGTGTGTGTCAGTACCTAAGGCCTTATGAAGCCCCTTCAAGAACCATGATGCAAAGTGAGCGTCTCTGTCCTAAATGATAGAATAAAGAGCTCCATGAAGGCGTAAAAATTCCCTAATGTATAGCCTACCTAGATCATCTACTGAGATGGTATCTTTCACTGGTAATAAGTGTGCGACCTTCATCAAATGATTAATGAGAACCCACACTACATCGTTTCCACAAGGTGATATGGGAAAACCAGTCACAAAATCTATAGAAACATCATCCCATTTCCACTCAGGAATGGAAAATGGATGTAAAAGTTCTATTGGATTTGATGTTATAAATTAACCTGTTGATAGATAGAACACCAAGTGATGAAGATGGAAATATCACATTTCATACCAAGCCACCAATACTACTGCTATAGATCCCGATACATCTTGGTGATATCAGGATGAACCTCCCAAGACGAGGAATGAAATTTCTACATTATCTCCTCTCTAATGTCTGTTGGGACCCATATACACTCATAGAATAGTTGAATATCATCCCCATTCATAGTATAACCTGAATATATATCATCATATGAGACACATTTACTTAGTAAGAGGCCCTCATGATCAAATAGTTACCTCATCCTTACCCATTCCTGAAGAGTAGAGGTCACTGCTATGGTTGAGAGGATAGTCTGGCCATGATCCTCCTGAACCTCAATATGTATCTTTGAGAATACGTCCATGAGATACCATTATCCATTAGCCTCCTGAACTACCTGTACCTGATTCTTCTAGTTCAGAACATCTCCACTACATTTCCCTTATAATGCATTTATGTATGATCAAAATCAAACGACTGAAGGTATTCAACATATCCATGATATATAAGATTTAGATATCATTGTGTAAATAAATACTTAAGGATTTTTTGACTAGTTAATACCAAAAAACTCTCTCTAAGTAAGTAGTGTCTCAAAAAATGTAGAGAATAAACTACATCATCTTGCTTGAGATTGTGCATCAGGTAATCCCACTCATGAGGCCTCAACTGACAAGACCTGTACACGATGAATCACTCATCCTGCATTAGGGAAACTTCCATCCTGATACACGATTCATCATAGTAAATAGTATAAATCCTACCTAGATCAATAAAAATTAGTATCAATGATAAATTCAAGCTGACCTTCAACTCCTGAAATGCTTCTTTACAATCTTCGGACCATATGAACTTCACACCTTTCTTTGTCAAGCAAACAGGGCTTCCAAATGTGAGAAATCCTGGATGAAGCATCTATAATATTTGGAAAATCCTAAGAAACTATATATGTTAAATATGTTCTTGGGATACTCCAAATAAGCTACATATTTCACTTTCTATAGGTCTATTGAAACTCTTAACTCTGATATAATGTGACCCAAGAAGTTAAAATTTCAATCTAAAAGTGACATTTTTTAAATATTTATATAAATATGATTTTCTTTCTGTGTATTAAACATGATATTAAGATGGATAGCATGGTCATGTCTGGAGCATGAATACACTAAGATATCATCAACAAAGACTACCTAAAATGAATCCAGATACTGGTGGATAAACTGATTCTTAAGATCTAAAAAATATAAAGGTGCATTTTTGTGTCCGAATGACATGACTGGGTACTTATATAGATCATACCTACTCTTAAAAGATGTGTGAGGTATGTATGATGACCTAGCATACACCCGATGATAGAACAACCTCAAAATATCATTGAAAATACTCTCTCTCCTTAGAGATGATCAAATAGGTCATTTATTTTATGTAGTGGATTCTATTTCTTGACCATAAGCTGGTTCAACTATTTTCAATCCACAAAAAGCTAAGGAGTATGTTCAAATTATTGTAAAAAATGACTGGTTAACCCTAAGGAGAAGTGTTGGGGAATATAAATACTTTATCCTTAGGATCTTCTAATAGTTTCTTGAACTCTGTAAGCTCCATAGGTGTTATCCTATAAGGAGGAATGGTCACTGGTTCTTATCCTGGCACTAGATCAATAGTAAACTTTACCTCTCATACTTGAGGATGCCCATAAAATTATTCAGGGAATTCATCCCTAAAACACTCCACTACAGGAAGGAAAATAGTGTGTTGTAACCCCTTATCATCTAAGAAAATATTAGTGATCTAAGCTATCACACTACCCATCATCTACTGCTCAGGTCCTAATCGCATAACTTGAACATCCCATTCACCCTTATGCATCTACCTACTGCCCTCTAGTGATGTAAAAATCACTCTTTGATGATAGAAGTCAATCTGGGATTGATAGGGACCTAACCAGTCTATCCCGATGATTACATAAAAGATCATATGTTGAGTAAAAAAATATTCTATACAAATAGGTATTGACCTATCTCAAGGAGAAAATAATTACATCAGCATATTCTCTTTGATCATATACCTAATGGGGTATCAAGTGTCATCATGCCACAGAATTGTTCTATATCGAGGCCCAGAGTCTCCATAATTTCCTTAGATATAAAAGAATGAGATTCTCTTATGTCAAACAAAGAAGACACTGAAGTGGAGGATACTAGAATAGTACCTCGAACCATAGAAGGTATGGAACCCTGCTCCTCTGGTATTGGCTAAACTACATATAACTAGCCTATTATATAGCTCTGAGTCCGTTCCTGACTTCATTGAGAAAGCCTACTTTGTTGGTTCTGAGAATCACGAGTATGACTACCTCTTCCTCGACCACTGCCTTGGCCTAAATGGATGGTGGTATTCCAATTTCCTTCTTTTCATGATACTACTGGCCCTACTATGGAATGTGGAGTGGGAATAGATCCTCACTCTCTAGGCACTGATGGAAAGGTCCTACATAAATGATGTATATGCCCCATCTTACCACATCCTCTGCATTTCACTAGATCTCTTAATAACTAAGGTTTTTTATGTACCGGATTCCCACACTGGTGATAATTTAGAAAGTATTCAACATGAGGAGCCTGACTACTGCTACTCCTGTGAGCAACCTCAAAATGTCTCTTTCACCCAGAATAAGAAACATTGATATATCTAGGTGTCAAACATCCCTAAAACGCACCATCATCTTCCCTCAAATACCTCTATGTAATAAGGGTTTGGTTTACTATCTTAGATATGGTCAGCAATAGAAATACATTGACCAGTGACCAGATAGCATATACCAACCCATCCTTGAATCTCCTAGTAGTTATAATATCAACACCCACTACAGTAAGGGAAAATCACTATAGCTCAATAAAATGAGCAAAGTATTTGATAACATACATACCTCCCTATTATAGGTTAATAAATTCTCTATCTCTCTCAGCCCTTAGAGTACGGAAAAAGAAATAATAATAAAAGATAGTCTAGAAGACATACCAAACCATATATATATTTCAATATACTAGGGTAATAACATCACACCACTACTTGGTAGAATCACTTATCACATACGCTGCAAGATTGACCCTCTGCTCTAGAGGAACCTCTAGATGCTCAAATATAAAAAGAATATCTTTGATCCAAGATTCATTAGAATAAAGTCTTCCATCACCTAAAAAGGTGGGAGGATTCTATTTCTGAACTCTTGGTCCAACTATTCCATACTTAGGGCAGGTCGAAAAACACCTTACATATTCTACAACATACATAGAAATCCCTCTTTAAACTAGGTGTCAGAGCCCATATCAAGTATAGGAAGTGGTGCCACAGGTTTCACTGCAGGAGGGATCACTAATGTATTAGGGCCCACCATCTCAGGTGCATGGTCATCATAACCTTTAGGGTGTGTGACTAGAGAATGTCGTAGTGGCATGATACTAAAGGTACAAATGCATTCCTCAATAGATATTTTAATAGTTGAAATTATTAGAGATAGGGGAATAAAACAGGGGAATAGTATTCCTATAGACCTATTGCACCCCTCTGTTTTCTCCTAAATATAGGATTGAGTAATAAATAAATACCATAGTAGTCCATAAGAACATAAGTGATACCCCACTTCCCACTTCTAAGTCTTGGTTTAGGTCTAGGTCTCTGTTTCATATGTATAATATGGCTATTTCACTTTAAAAGTCATATTTGTTTTAAATTTTTTACTTGTTCAAATATCTAAATCTCATTAAATGGTTTAATTAGAGGGATCACCATTTTTGATCCATAGGGACCCATAATCCTTATGAACCTAAATATAGCATCCACTTAACCCATACCATAACACATTCCATCCCATTCAACCAATGGTCCATGGATCAACATTCCATTATTGAATTCTTATGGTGTGTTATTTATTCTATTCAAGAAAACACTATTAGTTTAAAGAAGACACTTTAAGTTTCAATTATGTTTTTCAATTCCATGAAATAAATGTTAGAAAATTTCAGTACATAATAACTAGGTATTAATAATATGCAATAAGAAAATTCATGATGAAAATAAACACGACATAGAATAAATGCATTTAATATTAATCCTATTGCACCTATAATGATTCATGAACTGATGCAACACCCTCATTTCATTGGGCCTAGGTGAAATAAATCTCATATCAATCATATTAATAATAATAACCTCGAAAGTCATGTGCATCACCCAATGGTGAAGTCGTATTAACCATAATAGGAAAAATCAATAATTACAATTTCCCATCCTAGGTAATTTTGGTTCCCTTGTACATGGGTTAGATACATCCAGGCATAGGGTAAATTCTAAATTCCTTTAACTTCTAGTCTTTTATCTAACACCCAAATAGTAAGAAAAAAGAACAAACTGCTCTGATACCACTTTGTAACATCCTTATCCAGGATCAACTTAAACCGTTCCCCAAGCTAGTGGGTCACAAAGCCTAAAGCGTGCCTCCCCGTATGTCAGAGTCTTTTGACTAGTAGTGAGGGTGTAAAGGTGGTATGGTGGGGAGACTATACCCTCATTTCATAGTGGCACAAAAAATATAACAATAAATAGACAAAAGAGGAAGCATAATACAAAAGAAGATACAACAAATATAATAAACCCTGGATGTGTAAATAACTGAGGAACTTGATAATAATATCAAAATCTACTAGGAAGTGTCATATACATGGATGCATGGAATGTTAATGTACAAAAATGGAATATGGGAAAACATATACGACATGCTATACAAAAAATAAAAAAAATAATAAAGGTATTCTCCACTAGTATCTTGAGAATATGCTCAGTTTTATGCTTTTATGCTCTAACTATAGGTAAAGCATAACAGATATCAATAGCAGTGCACTTTCCCTTATCCATACATGCATATAAGTAATCTACTAAGGTACCAAGGTATCCCAAGTTGGGTGTGAGATAAAATCCCAATAGGCCACCACCAACTATGTCTAGAAGTAATCCAAGTAGTGTGCATATCCAAACAACAATGTGTAGGTATATAGAATAATAAACAATTCTGAATAAATAAATACCATCCCACTCAGGTTCCCATAGGAAACTTGGAATCTCTACCTACTTCAGATTAAGTCAGAATTAATGTATAATAAATAACCACATATATAGTAATAATATATATATAGTATAGTTATATATCACATCCACCTATATGGACCAAGTATGTGCAGATATAAGTGGCCATATACTTGGAATACTAGATGCTGGCTAGATCGGGGCGTAACTCAGTCACCCATAACTAGTCTAACCGATCCTATAAGCTCCAATAGAGGTTAAAATCCCTAATTATCATAATGAGTGGGATATGTCATTCTCATCACTCGATATGGTGGGTGTGTTGTCATGGAAACACCCAAAACAAGGGACGCGGTGTGTCATGCCCAGTGTCCAAATAGTGTCAATGGTGTGAGATGCCATACTGAACATCCGAAGTAAGGGAGAATGAATCATCATTCCCAACATAACCCTTACCATCATACAACTACCTATATCATGATGTAATCATATTTATAATAACATCCATGAGGCATTACCTATCATGCCTTATATTCATCAAGTCCATTATAACTAAGGAATTTCAATTCAATTGATGCACTTAATAAAATATACAATAATTAGTGTGGACTCTCCACCCTTAATAAACCATTTCAATTAAACCATTTAATTCATTTTAGGAAGTCAATCCACCATGAAATAATCCATCCAATTTAACACATGATGTAACACCCCAAGCTTCTACGGTACGTTTCCCTTTGAATAATGCGATAGCGTGTGTTGTACGCAACCTCGAGTTCTAACACACACCACAACTAATTAAACTAGCCGTTGTGAATAGTAATACCTAATTTTTGAAATTATATATATTTTATATTTGAAAATGGACTTCATTTTTGGATTCGGAATATCGAATTTAGCCTAAGGTGAAATTTTGGTACTTTTCGGATAACTTTCATATTTTGATGAATAGTGAAAATTACTAAATTTTAATTAAAAACAACTTTTTTAATCAAAATAATTAATAGTGATAAATTATGAATTTTAGTAGTTTTAAAGTATATTTAGAATATATTTTTACCATTTAATATAATGTTGGTCATTGTACATAATTTTACAATTAAACCGAACATAAACAAGTGTCAATCTTTTGATACTTATTATCTCTTAAAAACACGCTTTTTGTTTTGACAGCGGGAATTAATTTTAAATTAATTTCTGCCACTTCTGTGTTTTGAATTTAGGAAAATGGATTCCATATTTGGAATCAGGATGTTCAAATTGTGTAAATGGGTAACTTTTATTTTTAGACATTTTGAATAATTACTGCGGTAAATATTTTATTTACCATGGTTAAGGGTAAATCCGGTAAATAAGGGTTAAAAAATAATATTATAATAATACTAAATTACCCTAAAACGTGTCTTAACCCTATTGGTTGATAGATGGTCGACCATGGGCATCTTTGTGTCAATTTTGGGACCCCATGGATCCACTTGTAAGTGATAATGACACTTTATTTTAATTTAGATAAAATGAATACAAAAATGACACAAGCATATATCTTTTAGAACAACAATTTTTACATAGGGTTATATATGTTGGATTTTAGATTATAAATATTCATTAGAAATCTAAAAAGATTTCTTACATAATTATATTTTATTTATAATTTTTAGACATTAAATAATTTATTTTATTTATGACACAATGATGATGCAGTAATTACTATAATAGTGAAAAATTAAAATAATTGATATTATAAATTCCCAAATAAATATAATATGAAACTTTTAATGAATTAAACTAATTTTATAGGCTAATATGATATATTATTATTGATTTAATGGACTTTGTTCGAAGTAATCAATCTGTTATGAGTTTCACAAAAATCAACTATTGAATAGTGTCAAAATTGACATAAAAGAGTTCTTAAAACAAATATTATATTATTAATTGATATTAAATTCCTAAAAATCTAAGGTTCGGCCAAGAGACTTATATTATGATAGGTTAATCATTAATGGACCACTTGGGGGTCGCTTGGATGTATATAGTAAGGTTAGTAACCATATTATATAAAAATAAAAAGAGACATTGTAAAAGTGAAACTAATTAACTTAGAGTTAATACTTAAAGATAAGGTTAATATAAGTACCCAAACCTGTCTAAATTCTATTGGATGAGTTGTTTTCGACCTATCCCCACCTCATACTTTGAATAGTAAACTTTGGAGCCTTTGGAAACCGAATATGAATTTATTATAAATTAATATTTCTAGCTTTTCCAAAGGTGCCCCTCACCCCTCTTATAAAAAGGGCACTCCTCCTTCTCATTTCTTCACACCTTCAAAGCCTTTTGGTTCGGCCAAACTCTGCCCAAATACTCTCCCAACATCCCTCACTACAACCTAGAGGCCTTATTTTGATCAGAAAGCCAACCTATGGAGCCCTTTTGATCAAATCAATAGGAAGAACCCGAAGAAGAGGTAATGATTTCACCACCCTTTTCTAAGTTCATTTCTTCTTCCACTTCTTCTTCCTTTGTTCTTACCATTCTAAAATAATAACTCCAGTATCTCACATATACTGTGATGTTATTATAAGTATGGTACAACCATATTCAGTATTCTATCCACCCTTTGAATAACATGTCACCATACGTGCGTACGTACGGCTTACCGTCTCCACGTCGTGGTGTAATTGTTATTCAATATAATATTATTTGGATGGGTATAATAATGATGTGTAACTCATGTAAATAATAAATATAACATGTTAATGATTCTGTATATATGATATACCATTCATTTATATATTATTTTAATATCAAAAGAATGATATTGTCGCTCGTGCGTACGTACGGACTACCGTCTCCACGAACGCGATGAGATTCATTCTCCATCGTATCCATTCAAGTATAATTATCATTTTATGATTTAAAAATGATTTTTAAGGACTTGATATCATTCTGGATATGAATAAGATACAACAAACATGGCTTATGTAACAAAACATATAAAAGAAAATGAGTAAGTTAACTCCCGAAACGATGATAATTCTAAGATATTATTAATAAATCAATGTTAAAATATCATATATGATATCATATTAATATATATGATTCTTGTATAATTTAATAACAATTATTTCACCATTATACAGGAGGATAACCTACCCCAACCAAGGAAAAGTACAAGGTAAGGGTTATTTCACAATCTCTTCATTATCCGAGGTTGTTTATATGTAATAATCTACTGGGATCTCTTTATCATCCACATCCATGTTTCTTAAAAATGTATTTCAAAACATTTTTACTATTTACAAGAATATGGGTTAAAGTCATTTATACCCTTTTTTGACTTTTTATAAGAGGTTTATAAAGGAATCTTTCCGTCGTTTTCAAAACAAGGTCCTTTTTAACCTTTTCGACAGAATTGAGGTAAGAATGTTTTTTTTAACTTATACGGCGGGTGCGGTTATTTTACGCTGTTATAAAATCATCAAAGCTTTACTTACAAGCTTATAAGAATATTTTCAAAGAAAATGTTTTATTTTATATGGATCTTAAATGATTTCAAAATAAAAGGAGATATTTCTTTAAAAAGAATTTTGATTTCATCTATGTCAACATCCTTTGATGGATTTTAAGATTATTTGAAGTTGATTTATTATGATACAAAACTTCTATATTGTATTGAAGGTTTTGTGATATGTTTGACTGTGGATGTGCTATTTTTATACCATTCATAGTTTATTTTGAAAGTATTGACATTTCGTATGCTAGTTTTAATACGAATGTTTATGTTATGTTTAAACCTTTTCATATGGGAATGCATTGGACTTAATAAGTGACGGGTGGAGCCCGCTATAGCTCCTCGATGCATCGGTAGGTCTCATGAGACAAACTAGTGTCTTGGCAAAAGGCCTTGACAAAATCTTATTTGTAGTCTTGGCACGAGGCCTTGGCTATGTGGTTATGAAAGTCTAGCATTATGCATTCCAACATTATGAAAGTGGTTATTGATTTTTGCATGTGATTATTCGATTAGTAGAATATCCATGTGAACAAGTAAATGGCATTATTTCATTTTACTTTTGCCTTACTATGTTGAAGTTCAATTTTAAAAGGCTTTTGTTTTAGTAATTCATTGCCTTAAATGTTTATGCTTATTTTGAATGTTCCGCTATATTGTTATCCTTACTGGGCATTTGAGCTCACCCCTTTTCTATGTTTTATTTTTCCCAGGTAGTGAAGAAGTAAATTATGAATGACTTGCAGGGATATTATGAGGGGTTAATAGTGTGGATATGAAGACTTTGTTGTTGTAGTAGTTTTTCACTTTGAAATGTAATGTAAAACTTTATGATTATATCTAGTGTTTCCAAGGCTACTAAACCAATCGGTCTTTCGAGATTTGATCTTTCTTGTGATCATGCCAATGTTATGTAATTAATGCACCGACTCTGGGTAGCTGGGGTCGGGGCGTTACAGTTGGTATCAGAGGAAGTTTAGTACAAACCTTGGAAGCTAGATTTAGATAAACTCTGATTAGAGCACATAGACCTAAGATGAACTTTGAGGATTAGTATAGAAGAACTTCCTAGAATTTTGGTATTGTAGAGACTTTGTGAGTTTTCCGAGCAATACATCCCTGTCTGGATACGAGCAGGTAGAGGCGGATCTGGCACAGATGTACCTAGGGGTAAAACCCGAAAACACCGCTTTGAGCTAGACTCGAACGGGAACTAGTGCACGACAACGGGCCTTGCTGCACTCTTGGTTACGACACTCCCGGGGGATATGCTTAGGATAACTCTCACTTTCTTTACAAATCATTATGAAGGGTTTATGAGTATATACTTCCTCAAAGAAAACATATTTATGATTATGGATTATATCCATAGATAGTTCAATTTATGTTTAGTGTTTTATAAGTATGGGATTATGTATTTTGATTCAAAAACTGATCTAGTTTATGCCATTGTTTAGAAATGGCGCCTAGTGGAAGAAATGGAAACCGTATCAATGCACGCACTCCATGTAGGGATTGCCCTCCTGCTCAAGATAACTATAGTGGGGCTGGTGATGCAACTGGTGATGATCAGCTAATCACCGTACTGGGACAACTTACTCAGGTTATGAATAATAACCTTACCCGTATGGAGCACCCTGATCCGCAGCGTGGAGGATCAATGTTAGATCGATTCATGAGACAACAACCACCAACGTTCAATGGGAGTACAAATCCCTTAGTAGCTGAGCAATGGATATTTTCTCTAGAGAAAATATTTCAGGCTTTGGGGAGTAGTGAAAGGGAAAAAGTTACCATGGCAGTTTACCACCTCACTGGAGATGCTGATCAATGGTGGTCATTGATTCAAAACATGAAGGAAGATGATGAAGTATCAAACATGGAATGGAGGGAGTTCAAAGATCTGTTTTTAGAAAAATACTTTCCTCACGACCATCGAGCAGATATGGAAAGACAATTTCTGAGTCTGAGACAAAAGGAGGATGAGAATGTCACAAAGTATGAGGCTAACTTTACAAGGTTAGCGAGGTACGCTGGTGATTATATTCGCAACCCAAGAAGTAAGATTGATCGTTTCTTTGATGGGTTAAAACCATTTCTCCGTCGAGCGTTAGTCTCACAATCCTTTTCATCGTACGAAGACATTGTCTCATGTGCTATCAAGACCGAAAAGGAATTCTCTAAGTCTTATGACTTTAAAGCAAAGCAAGAAAAGAAGAGACCTGCTGATCAATCTGGGAATGGAAATAAGGGGAAGAAGGGAAAGGTTGAATATCCATCTTGTGGTAAGTGCGGGAAGAAACACCCCGGTGCTTGCCTGAAGGGAATGGGAGTCTGTTACAAGTGTGGTGAAAAAGGCCACCAAGCTCCTGATTGCAAGGGGAAGAAGGAAGCTACCAACGTTCAGTGCTACAATTGCAGGGAGATGAGGCATTATGCAAATGCATGTCCTAAGCGTCAGGAGAACTTACCTCAGAAAAGGCCAAGGGATCAAGGCCAGGCATATGCTATCACTACTGCTGAGGTAGAAGCTCCGAAAGACGTGGTGGCAGGTAATTTAATGGTTTCCTCAAGTTTAGAAAATGCATTATTTGATTCTGGATCATCGCATTGTTTCATATCTTCCCAGTTTGCTAAGAAAATTAGATATTTCCAATTTGATTTAATAAGGGAGTTGTCAGTTAAAACTCCTAAGGGAATTATCATTGCAACAAAGTTTTGTGAATCAGTCCCCATTAGAGCACATAAATTTTCTTTATCTGCTGATCTCATCGTCATACCTATGATTGAGTTTGATATAATCCTCGGTATGTACTGGCTTTCGGACTATGATGAGAAGATTTATTGTAAGAAGAAAGAGGTTACGATTCTTGATGATAATGATAAGGAACACCTTATTTTTAGAGCAGAATCGTCACCACCTAATTCTTATTTAGATCCACCCCCAGTAGCTCAACTAAATTCAATTATTGGGGAGGAAGAGAATGAAATAACTGCGGGTGAGGAAAGGAATGTTCAAATAGAGGATGTACCTGTTGTGAAAGAGTTTGTAGATGTATTTCCGGAAGATTTACCTGGACATCCTCCAGAACGAGAAGTTGAGTTTTCTATTGATTTGATTCCTGGATCAAGGCCTATATCGAAGACCCCTTATAGAATGGCCACTGTAGAGCTAGTCGAACTAAAGAAACAACTAGAGGAATTGAGTAATAAGGGATTTATTCGCCCTAGTGTTTCTCCATGGGGAGCCCCTGTTCTTTTTGTTAAAAAGAAAGATGGATCTATGAGTTTATGTATCGATTACAGGGAGATCAATGCTATAACGATAAAGAACAAGTATCCCCTACCTCGTATTGATGATTTATTTGACCAACTGCATGGAGCTCAATACTTTTCAAAGATTGACCTTCGATCTGGATACCATCAGTTGTGTGTGAAGAAGGAAGACATTCCGAAGACAGCATTTCGAACTAGGTACGGGCATTACGAGTTTACTGTAATGCCGTTTGGATTGACTAATGCACCCTCTGTATTCATGGATCTGATGAATAGAGTTTTCAAGGAGTATCTCGATGAATTTGTGGTGGTATTTATTGATGATATCTTGGTATACTCCAAAACCTACGAAGATCATGAAAATCACTTGCGCATTATCTTGAAGACTCTGAGGAGGCATGAATTATATGGAAAGTTTAGCAAGTGTGAATTCTGGCTTCAGGAGATTTCTTTTCTTGGCCATATTGTCTCTAAAGATGGAATCTCTGTTGATCCTTCTAAGACCAAGGCAATCCAAGAATGGCCAGCACCTACGAGTATAACTGAGGTACGTAGTTTTATTGGCTTGGCAGGTTATTATCGACGTTTCGTCCAGAATTTTGCCCGATTGGCTAACCCATTAACGAAGCTCGCACGTAAAGGGGTTAAATTTGTTTGGACAAAAGAGTGTGAGGAATGTTTCGAAGAACTGAAGAGAAGATTTGTCAATGCTCCTATATTTACTCTACCATCGGGGAATGATGGGTTCGTTATTTATAGTGATGCATCAAAGAAAGGACTTGGTTGTGTCCTTATGCAGAATGATAGAGTTATTGCCTATGCATCAAGACAGTTGAAAATTCATGAACAAAACTATCCTACTCATGATCTTGAGTTAGCAGCTGTGATCTTTGCTTTGAAGATATGGAGGCACTACCTCTATGGTGAAAAATGTGAGATTTATACTGATCACAAGAGTTTGAAGTATATTTTCTCACAAAAAGAACTCAACATGAGGCAAAGGAGATGGCTTGAATTACTCAAGGATTATGATTGTACGATACACTACCACCCAGGGAAGGCAAACAAGGTGGCAGATTCTTTGAGTAGAAAAGACCATGGAGTTTTGAACAATATGAGAATTGAAAGGGATCCAATTTTCATGGAGCTAGTGAAGATGGACATGGGAATAACCAGGGAAGGTGAAACATCAATGCTTTTTCAAATGGTTGCCAAACCATCTTTACTAGAAAGGATTTTGAGTTCTCAGACTGATGATGAAGAATTCCAAAAGAAGATTAAAGATGTGAATGATGGGAGATTGAGAGACTTCGCGTATGAAGGTGGAATTTTGAAATTCGGGAAGAGACTTTGTGTTCCCAATATACCTGATCTAAAAAGGGAATTGCTGGATGATGCTCATAGTTCCAATTTCTCTATACACCCTGGGAGCACCAAAATGTATAGAGATTTGAAGGAACATTTTTGGTGGGACAACATGAAGAGGGAGATTGCTGATTTTGTGTCAAGATGTATGGTTTGTCAACAAGTGAAAGCTGGAAGGCAACAGCCTGGAGGAGTCATGCAACCTCTTCCCATACCGGAGTGGAAATGGGACAATATTACAATGGAATTTGTTATGGGGCTACCAAAGACTCCTAGAAGGAACGATGCAATATGGGTGATTGTTGATCGTCTTACCAAGTCAGCACATTTTCTTGCTATAAGAGAAGATCTACCCCTGGAACGTCTAGCAAGACTATATATTAATGAAGTTGTGAGACTTCATGGAGTACCCCTATCGATTGTTTCTGATCGTGACCCCCGTTTTACTTCAAGATTTTGGAAAAGTCTTCAGAAATCCCTGGATACTGAACTTCATTTGAGCACTACTTACCACCCTCAGACAGACGGACAATCAGAACGGACTATTCAGACCTTAGAAGACATGTTGAGATCTTGCTCACTTGATTTTCAGGGTATGTGGGATCAATATTTACCTCTGGTAGAATTTTCCTATAACAATAGCTTCCATTCGAGTATTCAGATGGCACCATATGAAGCGTTATACGGAATGAGATGTCGTACACCAACCTGTTGGGATGACGTTGGTGAAAGAAAACTTGTAGGCCCAGAACTGGTGGAGGAAACGGTGGAAAAGGTGAAGGTAATCCAAAATCACATCAAAGCAGCTCAAAGTAGGCAGAAGAGCTATGCTGATAATCGAAGGAAGGATTTGGAATTTCAAGTCGGTGATCATGTTTTCCTGAAGGTATCTCCATGGAAGGGAGTCATACGTTTTGGTAAGAAAGGTAAATTGAGTCCTAGGTACATCGGACCTTTTGAAATTCTAAAACGAATTGGGGTTGTAGCTTACCGATTGGCAATGCCGCCAAGTCTCTCCAAAGTTCACGATGTGTTCCACGTATCTCTGTTGAGGAAATACATGCCTGACCCAACGCATGTACTCACCTATGAAGATTTAGAACTGGAACCCGATCTGTCTTATTGCGAAGAGCCCATCAAGATTTTTGATACGAGAGAACAAGTGCTGAGAAACCGGACGACGCGTCTGGTAAAAGTTTTGTGGAGGAATCATAAGATGGAAGAGGCAACGTGGGAACCCGAGGAACTTATGATGAAGAACCACCCGAGTCTTTTTATGCAGTAATACCCTAGAAATTGCGAGGACGCAATTATTTGAAGGAGGGGAGAATGTAACACCCCAAGCTTCTACGGTACGTTTCCCTTTGAATAATGCGATAGCGTGTGTTGTACACAACCTCGAGTTCTAACACACACCACAACTAATTAAACTAGCCGTTGTGAATAGTAATACCTAATTTTTGAAATTATATATATTTTATATTTGAAAATGGACTTCATTTTTGGATTTGGAATATCTAATTTAGCCTAAGGTGAAATTTTGGTACTTTTCTGATAACTTTCATATTTTGATGAATAGTGAAAATTACTAAATTTTAATTAAAAACAACTTTTTTAATCAAAATAATTAATAGTGATAAATTATGAATTTTAGTAGTTTTAAAGTATATTTAGAATATATTTTTACCATTTAATATAATTTTGGTCATTGGACATAATTTTACAATTAAACCGAACATAAACAAGTGTCAATCTTTTGATACTTATTATCTCTTAAAAACACGCTTTTTGTTTTGACAGCGGGAATTAATTTTAAATTAATTTCTGCCACTTCTGTGTTTTGAATTTAGGAAAATGGATTCCATATTTGGAATCAGGATGTTCAAATTGTGTAAATGGGTAACTTTTATTTTTAGACATTTTGAATAATTACTGCGGTAAATATTTTATTTACCATGGTTAAGGGTAAATCCGGTAAATAAGGGTTAAAAAATAATATTATAATAATACTAAATTACCCTAAAACGTGTCTTAACCCTATTGGTTGATAGATGGTCGACCATGGGCATCTTTGTGTCAATTTTGGGACCCCATGGATCCACTTGTAAGTGATAATGACACTTTATTTTAATTTAGTTAAAATGAATACAAAAATGACACAAGCATATATCTTTTAGAACAACAATTTTTACATAGGGTTATATATGTTGGATTTTAGATTATAAATATTCATTAGAAAGATAAAAAGATTTCCTACATAATTATATTTTATTTATAATTTTTAGACATTAAATAATTTATTTTATTTATGACACAATGATGATGCAGTAATTACTATAATAGTGAAAAATTAAAATAATTGATATTATAAATACCCAAATAAATATAATATGAAACTTTTAATGAATTAAACTAATTTTCTAGGCTAATATGATATATTTGGATTGATTTAATGGACTTTGTTTGAAGTAATAAATCTGTTATGAGTTTCACAAAAATCAACTATTGAATAGTGTCAAAATTGACATAAAAGAGTTCTTAAAACAAATATTAAATTATTAATTGATATTAAATTCCTAAAAATCTAAAGTTCGGGAAAGAGACTTATATTATGATAGGTTAATCATTAATGGACCACTTGGGGGTCGCTTGGATGTATATAGTAAGTTTATTAACCATATTATATAAAAATACAAAGAGACATTGTAAAAGTGAAACTAATTAACTTAGAGTTAATACTTAAAGATAAGGTTAATATAAGTACCCAAACCTGTCTAAATTCTATTGGATGAGTTGTTTTCGACCTATCCCCACCTCATCCTTTGAATAGTCAACTTTGAAGCCTTTGGAAACCGAATATGAATTTATTATAAATTAATATTTCTAGCTTTTCCAAAGGTGCCCCTCACCCCTCTTATAAAAAGGGCACTCCTCCTTCTCATTTCTTCACACCTTCAAAGCCTTTTGGTTCGGCCAAACTCTGCCCAAATACTCTCCCAACATCCCTCACTACAACCTAGAGGCCTTAGTTTGATCAGAAAGCCAACCTAAGGAGCCCTTTTGATCAAATCAAAAGGAAGAACCCGAAGAAGAGGTAATGATTTCACCACCCTTTTCTAAGTTCATTTCTTCTTCCACTTCTTCTTCCTTTGTTCTTACCATTCTAAAATAATAACTCCAGTATCTCACATATACTGTGATGTTATTATAAGTATGGTACAACCATATTCAGTATTCTATCCACCCTTTGAATAACATGTCACCATACGTGCGTACGTACGGCTTACCGTCTCCACGTCGTGGTGTAATTGTTATTCAATATAATATTATTTGGATGGGTATAATAATGATGTGTAACTCATGTAAATAATAAATATAACATGTTAATGATTCTGTATATATGATATACCATTCATTTATATATTATTTTAATATCAAAAGAATGATATTGTCACTCGTGCGTACGTACGGACTACCGTCTCCACGAACGCGATGAGATTCATTCTCCATCGTATCCATTCAAGTATAATTATCATTTTATGATTTAAAAATGATTTTTAAGGACTTGATATCATTCTGGATATTAATAAGATACAACAAACATGGCTTATGTAACAAAACATATAAAAGAAAATGAGTAAGTTAACACCCGAAACGATGATAATTCTAAGATATTATTAATAAATCAATGTTAAAAGATCATATATGATATCATATTAATATATATGATTCTTGTATAATTTAATAACAATTATTTCACCATTATACAGGAGGATAACCTACCCCAACCAAGGAAAAGAACAAGGTAAGGGTTATTTCACAATCTCTTCATTATCCAAGGTTGTTTATATGTAATAATCTACTGGGATCTCTTTATCATCCACATCCATGTTTCTTAAAAATGTATTTCAAAACATTTTTACTATTTACAAGAATATGGGTTAAAGTCATTTATACCCTTTTTTGACTTTTTATAAGAGGTTTATAAAGGAATCTTTCCGTCGTTTTCAAAACAAGGTCCTTTTTAACCTTTTCGACAGAATTGAGGTAAGAATGTTTTTTTTAACTTATACGGCGGGTGCGGTTATTTTACGCCGTTATAAAATCTTCAAAGCTTTCCTTACAAGCTTATAAGAATATTTTCAAAGAAAATGTTTTATTTTATATGGATCTTAAATGATTTCAAAATAAAAGGAGATATTTCTTTAAAAAGAATTTTGATTTCATCTATGTCAACATCCTTTGATGGATTTTAAGATTATTTGAAGTTGATTTATTATGATACAAAACTTCTATATTGTATTGAAGGTTTTGTGATATGTTTGACTGTGGATGTGCTATTTTTATACCATTCATAGTTTATTGTGAAAGTATTGACATTTCGTATGCTAGTTTTAATACGAATGTTTATGTTATGTTTCAACCTTTTCATATGGGAATGCATTGGACTTAATAAGTGACGGGTGGAGCCCGCTATAGCTCCTCGATGCATCGGTAGGTCTCATGAGACAAACTAGTGTCTTGGAACAAGGCCTTGACAAAATCTTATTTTTAGTCTTGGCACGAGGCCTTGGCTATGTGGTTATGATAGTCTGACATTATGCATTCCAACATTATGAAAGTGGTTATTGATTTTTGCATGTGATTATTCGATTAGTAGAATATCCATGTGAACAAGTAAATGGCATTATTTCATTTTACTTTTGCCTTACTATGTTGAAGTTCAATTTTAAAAGGCTTTTGTTTTAGTAATTCATTGCCTTAAATGTTTATGCTTATTTTGAATGTTCCGCTATATTTTTATCCTTACTGGGCATTTGAGCTCACCCCTTTTCTATGTTTTATTTTTCCCAGGTAGTGAAGAAGTAAATTATGAATGACTTGCAGGGATATTATGAGGGGTTAATAGTGTGGATATGAAGACTTTGTTGTTGTAGTAGTTTTTCACTTTGAAATGTAATGTAAAACTTTATGATTATATCTAGTGTTTCCAAGGCTACTAAACCAATCGGTCTTTCGAGATTTGATCATTCTTGTGATCATGCCAATGTTATGTAATTAATGCACCGACTCTGGGTAGCTGGGGTCGGGGCGTTACACATGACATTGAATCTAACAAAACATGGAAATTCATTTCATAAGGCTCAATAAGGCATTTAAAAATGTTCTATTATCAATTAGGAAACTACCTACATGGGAAGTTCCATTTATAAGTCATTAAAACCACTTAAGAGGTTCCTTGGGTTCATTTAGAATTTATATAATAGAGTAAATTCGATTTATAACCCAAGACGAATGATTAGAAGGTATTCCTATCATTTAATCACTTAATTATAAAGGGGAAATTTATGACGGAACACCCAAGGGGTGTCCATGATCATTATTAACAACCTATAACTACATAATAACAATCCTAAGGAGTATAATGAGGTGATTATATCAATTTCGAATAAATAAAACCATTTAAGATGACGTGTGGTGAATACTGACATGTGACACAATGACTCAGCTATGAAAACACCATAACTTTTGGGGAAGATGAGGAGACCACCTACCTTAGGTCTGTTGAGAAATACCTATCTAATGGTGGCTCCATATTTGAAGTAGGTTGATAGAAATTAGAGAAATGGTCTAATTCCCTGAAAATAAGGAAAAAGAGATTACACTTAAATAGCCTAATGGATCCCAAGATAATCCTAAATAGGAAGCAAGAGGAATAAAGATCCTATAGATATATATCCAATGATTCCAATAGATCTTGAATTGGACTTTGGGTCGAGAAGATATCAAGGGACCTATGTTGAAGAAGAATAAGATCTATAGGAGAATGAGGAGCTTCTCATCCACTATAATGAGGAGAAGGAAAAAATAGAAATAAGGTAAATAGATTCACACGAGCGTGTACCTCGAGTCGCAAGGTCACAGAAAAACCATGCGGCCCCTGCTTCTCTGTATCACTTCACATAGTTAATAGAGACCATGCAGGTTGGGATTCATGGGTTTTACTAATAGTTAATACCTAATTTCTTTCCAAAAATCCCAAGGTTCGTGGCTCTAAAAAATCCTCGGACATCCTCAAAACCTTCGTGACTCCATTAGGTAAATTTATAAGGTCTGTTTAGATAAATTTAAACAAAAAAAAATGAGTTATACCTTTATGAAAATATGGGTCATTAAACACCAGGTATAGAAAATATCCCTTTAAATATTTCATGGAAAAAATTGATTTGTTACATGAATATTGTGAAAACATAGAGATAAACAAACAACAAATGATTCATAGAAGAGTAAAAGGGAAAAAAAATATCATGAAGAAGATAATATGACACAATGATTTATGTGGTTCAAAATATATATATATATATATAAACATAGAGAGACATAATCACTTCACTAATTCAATATCATAATTATAGGTAGATAATTAGAGTTTCACACAAAGAAACCCTATCTTGAATTATCTAATAAAGAAGATGATGCACTGTCCCAACAACTACACAGTAAGTTCACAATGCTACCATGCTGCAACCACCCAAGTCCATACTACTACAGTACCACATAAAATAATTCTAATTTTCTACAATGTTAGGGGAAGAAATTACATGGATATATTGTTACTTATCAGTGTTTCCTGGTCATCTCTACTAAAGTCCCATGTTAAAGTCCACACCACTACAATGCCATGTTGATGTTCCCAATCAGTACTACTATAGTGATTCAAAATTACTAAAATTACCAAAATTTGGTCCAGGGCCCTTTGACCCCTGGAACTCCATTGTAGGGATGCACTACACCCTTCAACTTTCAACAATTTCATCATGGTGGTCAAACCGCGAGAGTTGCGGTTTAGTGTACATTCTTGGCCACTAACATTCGAAAAAACTTCATCCAAATAGATCAGGATACACCATTCAAACTCTGAATTTGGATAATACAAGGATCATTCAATAAAAAATGTGCCAATGCACCATAACCCACTAAAAACACTATTTTTTTTTGTGAGTTTAGGCTAGGGAACTCCTAGGTCTCGGGTCAATCCAATGAATCATCAAGGAAAAATACACCTTATTCTTCATTGGTAAGATATTAAATGAGTTCCAATCCTCATTTTACTTCTTTCTAGAATGTATTTTGAATTCCATACCTCATTATTATCTAAACATATATGTTTAATGTTCTTCACTTTGATGCATAATAATACTTTCCCTTCTCTTCACTATGGAAATCTTCTCTCATGGTTATTTTCTGTTTCTCAACTCTCTCATTTCATATTAGAAAAATATAATATTTATCAAGATGGATATCTCTATAATTTCCAACTTCTATAAATCATTTTATATATTCAAAGGGAAAATATCCACATTACCCTCCATGAAGATATCCAATTATTCACGAGAATTATTGGAAAATCCCTTCAACATCCTTCTTAAAATCCAATTCAAAATCATTCATTGAAATATAATATCTTCATCTTAAAATATAGGAAATAAAAAATAAAGAAACCTAATAACTTATCTTCACAATGACTTGATCACTTTACTTTGTGGTTTAAGCTCTCTTAAATACCAATCCCAACAGATATACTTATATCTTGAATTTAAATCATTAGAATATCTTGAATTAATCCTCCTTTAATTTCTCCCTGATTTTTCCATTGTATCTTGGCCAAAACATGAATTATATCTTATAATTAATAAAACACACTTTAATTTTATTGTAGCTGACCAAACCTTTCAAAGAGTTAAGGGAATGACCTTGTGAATTTCCCCGACAACTCTTACATTTTACCTAGATTACTCTTATGAAATACCTCATGTTATAGAAATTACTCTTAATGAATCATGGGATAACTCTTAAAATTTCACCATTTCTCATGAAATTACACTTATAAATTCCTATGTATAATATGATGAAACCTATAAAATCCACCATTTCCATTTTCCAAAATCATAAGACAGTGACTCTTAAAAAATGATTCTAGAAAATCTTATGAAATTTTCAACTAAACCTTATGAAATATATGTTACTTGAAAAATAACTCTTAATGCCATACAGAACTTCTATGACGTTGTACAATCTATCACCAATGAGTAAATGTGACTCCTATAAAATCAAGGATACCTATGGGAATTTAATATTTTAAAATATTCTTAGTATTGAATTACTATTACAAACATAGGGTGTCCTTATTGGGATTTGTCTAATTATAGATCAAGACAAAATTCTTTATAATTTCACTAGAATACATCTCTGTACTTCAAAATAACTTATGGACATACTATGTACTCTATAACTTCTTCACTTTTGTGTCAACACCTCCAAAACATAAAATCAACTTATATTGAAAACAAAACCAATAAAACTAAACAAACACATGTTAACAACAAATCCAACTCTATCCAATCGTTAATCCTAAATTGGATGCTAATAATATTTCTATGAAACTTTGTTTATTGATATATATAGAAGATTATTTAGATTAAATTGTTACTTTTTCAATTATTTATATGATTTATGTTCACTTGCTAATGTTTTTACTACCTATAAGTGTGGTGGATGGGCTACTTTGAAGTGAATGATTGTTGGGCTATTTATAAGTGTGGTGGCTAAGTAGTTTTTTGATTGTTTATATGTAAAAATTGCATGTTTATGGTGCATATTAATTTTGTTTGTGATACATTGTCGTATATTCATTTAGTTAACAATGTAATATATTTTATTCTTTTTATATTTAATATTTATATTGTTTCAATTAATATTGGACACATACTAATTTAATGGTTATAATTAATTTGTGGAAATTAATACTATAAAAACTTACTATTGAGTCATAGTTAAAACCATGAATGAATGGAAAACTCAAAAAAATTATTTTGTACACACTACCATGTTTTAAAAGTCTTTCGATAGTATAAACATGTGATGATAGTTTAAAGTAATTTCTATAGTACATATGCCTAATCATGGTTAAAAATATTGTGAAATTCAAAAAAATCGATAAATCTATCATCTACATTCATAAACCATGGTTTTAGATTATTTTTATCCATGGTTCTTTATATCCATGCCCATATATCTATTTCCATGGAAGTTTTTTCCATGGCTCAGAAAACCATGTCCATAAGATATGATCATGGTTTTTGGAAATTTTCTTTAATTTATGAACCATGGAAATAACCTCCTTTTGTATTAGTGTTTTTTATAAGACCCAATTGATTCATCCTCCATTTTTATGTCCAATTAATCACCTCTCCATCTTAATACTGAGAGTATGGATAAAATATTTATTGAAAAAATATTTTCTTGAATTTATCCAATTACATTTAGTTGATGTCTTTCTTGGGCTTAGTATTTTTGATAATATTAATTCATTGATCAACTTTTCCCTCTATGTGATATAAAATCAATATAACTTTCCTTTTCTAAAATCATTAAAGTAAATAAAAATCCTCTAAATGGAATTAATTCATCTCTTCAGCATTAAGGGATTAAGAAAACCACCAAAATAGGGAGTCCATTTTCATATAATTGATTTAATTATAACTTTATATCCATTAATAGGAGGGAGTTCCATATAATTCAAGTTATTATTCATAACTTGAGTCAGTTGAGAAAGTTCAACCATTGGATTCTTGACTCCCTCTCCCATCATATTAGGCACCACATTTGAGTGATCATTACCCCACCCATTTCATTTATTGTTGACATGATTTCTACTATTTCCATCCATTTACTAAAATAAAAGAAAGTTAGTGATGAGGATATTCTAAATAATAATCATATAAATGTAAAATTAGGAACTTAGAAAGAATAACTCATAAATCAAACACATACCCTAACTTATTTCTTTCTAAATTTAAATCTACATTATTTATGATGTATTTCCCATTAGGTTATCTAATTTAACCCCAAAAAAAAACTAAACCTTTATTTGATACCAACTATAAAAATATGCATCTCATAAACATATTGTTACATCATTTTTATCATAAATAATCACAAAAAACCCATGAATATAGATTCCTAGTTCTTTTGGGTGATTAGTTACATAATAAAACATTTTAGAAATAAAAACAACATCATTTAATTCCATATTCATTTTACCATCCTAGAACATATCATACTTATATCAATGAATGTGGTTTCTTGGGGATATATATAAATAAGTGTGATAAAAACACTATAAAGGGATTAATAAAGATAAATAAATAAGTGAGATAACATAGGGGTCAATAATCATAACATAGAATCATAAAAGAGGAATATCACAAATCATAACATGGAAATATGTCATAATACAGATGATAGCATAGGAACATGATAAACATAACAATCATATGAATGTGTAAAAAATATAAAACATGTTGTCATAAACATAAGTTTTTTATTTCCAAGTTATCATAATGTAGTGTGTTAGTCTCATTTCCCATGCACCATACATAATATCTCATGAGAGTTAAACATTACCCAATAAATTAGAGAGATGCATAATTATAAGTCCACCAATATTATAATATTATTCCATGCATACATGTTACACATAGAAAATAAATCATACATAAATCATAATCATGATAGAAATACATGAGAAGGAAATAGGTTTCATAATAATGTATTCTACCATATTTCACTATCCACCTTCGTATGTTACTATTTAAAAAAATTACAAAAAATTCACCCATACCTATTTTTAAAATGATAATTCAAAGGAGGAAATTAATTTTTCCAAAATTAATTTTTAAACTAGTTAATTTTAATTTTTAAATATAGTATAAAAATAATATTTTTTTATATAATGTAAAACATGTGTAAAAAATCTATACTAATTATTAAATTATATTATATTGATTGAATAATTATTTTATGCTATTTTTATAATTATTATAACTTAATTTACCGTTGATAAACATTATTTAAAAGGATACATCATTAATTACAATATTAACTATTTTTCTATTCCAATGATTAGGTTATAATTCTAACAATCACGTGACTATTATAATAGTCATATTTACAATGGCTATATACACTACTGGAAAATGGACCTATCCCCAGGGTTTTCCTCAAAACCGTGGGGATAGGTACCCCCTATACCCACGGTTTTGGAAAACTGTGGGTATAGGTCAATTTTCAAGACCTGTACCCACGGTTTTCAAAAACCGTGGGCATAGGGGGGTCTATCCCCACGGTTTTCCAAAACCGTGGGGATAGGTCTTGAAAATTGACCTATACCCACGGTTTTCAAGAACCGTGGGTATAGGGGTACCTATCCCCACGGTTTTGAGGAGAACTGTGGGGATAGGTATAGGATAAAAAAACTATACCCACGGTTTTTAAAAACCGTGGGTATAGGTTTCCCATGTGTGCGCGGGAAATTTTTTTTTTCCGCGGGAAAGATTTTTTTTTGGCGGGAGTCCTATACGTACGATTCGTCCCTCTATACCCACGGTTTATATAACTATATTTAACTATATATATATATACACACATAATTGATAGTAGGGTAGTGGTAGACGCGGTACTTTGCAGCGAAGAGGTCGTGGGATCGAAACCCGCCTGTAGCTTTATTTTAGGATCTATACCAACGGTTTTGAAATCGTGGGTAAAATCCATTGACACCGTGGAAATTGGGAATGTTTTGTTGACACGGTGGCAGAACACCTATACCCACGGTTTTGGAAAACCGTGGGTATAGGATGGGGACCTATACCGACGGCGTTCCAGCCCACGGTTCCCAAAACCGTGGGTATAGCCTATACCCACGGTTTTGGGGGCTATACCCACGGTTTTGAACCGTGGGTATAGGCCTTTTTTCCAGTAGTGATAATATTTACTCATCCTATAAATACATTTTATTTCTATAATTCTTTATTCAATAAAATCCTTCTTAAGATTCTATATAGTTTATTTACAAAATACCAATCCAATTTCTAATGTTTTGTTTCCTTTTTATAGTGTTGTTCATGTTTTTGATATTTCTTAGAGACCACAACCATATGGATTTCCAAATTCGAATGATTTTGTTTATTTTTTTATTATCTTGTTGTAATTTTATCAATTTTATGGAGTTATTATAATTATTATTTATATTTAATTTTCTATATTGATGAATTAAAATAATGTTGTTTTTTATTATGTGTTTCATGTGAATTGTATTATATATTACACTTAGATTTGACACAAAAAATATATTGATAAGAGAAAATTTTCACATAGAAAAATATTTATTATTACAGACTATAATATAGTTCTATTGAGAACCAACTATATGAAATTGGGTAGGGTGTGAGACTTGAGAATCTTAAAGTGGGATATATGAAACTTGAGATGCATCACAGGGATTAGCCGAGAGCCTTTTTCTTTGTTCATGCATCATGATTGTGGAATTATTAGGGTATTATACATGTGCCTATGGGTGGAGTTATTTAGCATATTTCTTTACAAGGATCCATGATTAATTAAAGTAACTTATAATTTATTTATTTTTTCTCAATTAAATTTTTAGAGGTGATTAAATTAATATGTATTTGAGAGGTTTCCTATGATGTGATTTATTTATTGTTCTCATTAAACCACCATAAGGAAATGGTTTTCAGCATTATTTACAAAAACCATGTTTTCAAATAAAAACTTGTGTAGTGGTATAAGGAAAATGTAAAACTATTTTATGAGTTGGATTTATTTGTAATGGATCATGGAGTTGATGGTTTTGAAATAAAATATATTTTTAAGGAAATATAGTTTTTGGGAATGGGTTTTGTGTGATGGTATGGTGTGAGTGAAATGGTTTTGGATTCTTGATATTATATGAAATTTGTGATAAATGATTTTTAAATCGAACTTCAATTGGTTTTTGAGAACAAATTTAGTTTTCAAGAAAAAATTAATACAACCATAGATTTAATTTTTTCATTTTTGGTGAATAAATTTGGATTCCAAGAGGTTTTTTCAATACTTACATGAGTATTTATTGTGTGTAAAGTGATTATGATGGTTTTTAAAATAATCAACTAGTACCTATGTAAACCGAGTTAGCTTGGTTTTTAGTATTTTTACTAGGGGTGACCCAAGCATTTGGAATATAACATTTTGGTCTTTTTATTGTGATTAATTAGAGTTCCCCCCATGGGATAGGATTGATAAATAGGTGTTTAGTGTTAAGATTAAGTATCTAGTGATAAAATTAAGGATTTCATTGATTAGGTTGTTAGATTGGGATTCAACAGGTAATTCCTATTGAAGGGAACACCATTAGGATTAATTTGACATTAATAGTTGTTTATTGTGGTGGGGAGTTCTATAAGTGTATATATGGGTTTATAATCAGTTTTTTTGTATTGATTAGTATATTCACGCACCATCTCAGGGTTTTGATTTTTGGTTCAAATGGAGTCTCGAAGGATTGGTTTAGTTCCATGGGATAATTATAGATAAATAAGAGAAAAGAAACACCAATGTTGATATGATGATTATAGAGAGATAAGTAAAAATATCTATGATATAATAATGGAGTGTTTGATGAATCATGCACTCCAGTGTTGGAGATATGCATTGGATGTGTTTTTAGAGATAAAAAAATGATATAATTATGAATTACTTACTAGTGCAGATTAAGATGTATAGATGAATTATTAGTGGGGATTCTTGAGGATGATAAGTATTATGGTGGGGATTTTGTAACAATTTCACCTTGGTGTCATTGAACCCTAGGTCTGACTAGTTTTTACTAACTTGTTAATTGGGTAAATTGGAATTAATTATTATTGTATTGAGAGGATAATATTATTAATATTTTTTGTATGTTTAAATATATGTTTTGAAGTTATAATTTTTTATGGAAAAGATGGTTGAAGGGATTTTGTAAAAGGTATAGGAAACTAGGTCTAGTGGGTGGAAGAATGAAACCACCATAATCCTGATGGAGCTCCACCAAAGTTATGATGGAGTGGAAAATGGTGAATTTTACTACTATAAAAAGTTCTGTGGTATTCCACCAAAGTTTTGGGATGCACTGGTGCTGCACCACTTTCCTTGACACCAAAATCTAGTTGAATCCCATTGGAGTTCTAGTGGAAACATAGGTAACTTTTTTAAAAGGGGTAAAAGAGAGAGTTCCACTATTTATTTAATATCCACTTAGTTATATTATTTTCAAATGTGTACACAAATGGGAGAGACTATCTCCCCCTCCCCCTCTTACTCCTCCTTTCTCCTCATTGATCTAAGTGGTTTGGAGACATTTATTTATACTGATTCTTTTAAGTCTTATCCCTTACTCACCACTTTTCTACCAACATATATTTTATTTTATTTTATTTCTATTATTTAGGTATTGAATTTTAATTCCACCAGAGAATAGAGGAATGCATTTATAGTGGTGGGGTTTTCTTATGCACTGTGGAGAGGATGCTAGGGAATCTCGAATTATCCACATAATTCATCTTTTAGCTAGAGGTATTTACATGAGTGAGTATTTTTAGGTATTTTGGTAAATTGGGATGAAATTGATAAATTAACAAGGTATTACAATTAGATATTTCATATGTCATAGGATGAGGTGTATGTTGGAGTGAACCGCACCCTTTTTTTCATGGTATTACATGAGTGTGTTTTATGTCAATTATGTCCAATTGGGAAATTGGTTTTAAATTAATTAATAGTTAATGTATGGGTGTAATTTTGTTGAGATAGGTTCTCGTTGTTTGATATATATCAATACAATATTGGGTAAATTAAGTGGAAGAGATACCGAGGTAGTTGACCTTTATATATTTTGTCTCTTGATCTTTTAGTGATGTTATGTTTGCGTTATTATTATTATTATTATTATTTGAATGTTTTATGAAACATTATGATATTAATATATAAATTAGAATATTCTCACATATGTATAATATTAGAAAAAGGACCATAAATATTGTTAAAAGGTTCATTGGTGGTGCCATAGCTAAACAAGTGTCGCTGGATCGTTTTATGGATGCGATTGGTGGTATTTGTGACACTAGTTGGGTCACTGGTATGTTTTATTTTGAGTATTTATTTTCATTTCATTTATATTTGTTTTTTTGAGAGTCAGGAATAAAAAATATTTATTTTTTAGAAAATAGGACAGAGAACACGGTTATCGAACAGTTAGTGCTAACTGTACACCCAGCCGTGCAATAGGGGGTGAGGGATTCCAATGCCATATTTCATGGTTAAAACACATTTTTTATAATTTTTCAGAATCTATAAGAAAACTATTCATCCCATTTTGTAATGGTGGAGTGTATTACAATGTTGGTGAATGGTTTTTTAAACCATATGGACAAACCATAGTCTTCCCAAGTTACTTAAAATTGTGAATTTTCCTATTTCCCCTTGATGATTTTAACCCTCTTTCTCCCCTTTCTTATCCCACTAATTCAAAATACCCCCCTATAGCTTAGATCCCTCTTCTCTCTTATTCCATTGGTAGTCTTCCTCCTCCATTAGTGATTTCTATTAAGGTAAACTCCAATTTTACATTGATTTACTTATACTCCCCCCATGTTCTTACTTGTTCTATCCACTTTTTTCTATTCTTATAACCCTAAGGGACATGAAATCCCAAACCTATGGTTTAGGTTTGGGTTTTGATGAATTTTATTGGGTTTTAGGATAATTAGGATCCATTTCGTCTATTCCTAGTGGTTTCAAGATAAGATAATGAGATTCCGTTATGGTTGAGGTAAAAGTATCTAAATAATATTAATTTTCCTTTATAATACCTATATTTCTTGAAATTCACTTTGGTTTACATATTTAAAAGTTCTTGAAATGATTTTGGAGGGTTTACATGTGTATTTTGATTTCTATGTTTTCTATGTTATAATGAATAGTGGTTTCTCTGAGATTTCACTTTTAAAAATAACTTTATGACTTTAAGGTGTTTAATAAAATGTTAAAAATGCCTTCCTTGCTTATAAATGAGTATTAAATGAGGATTTCACAGGAAAATGTGATTTAAAGTTATATTATTGATTTTTGTGCTGCTATTTTGTTCCTTGGATATTACTTTGTATTGGTTTTTGTTTATTTTGGCACATAAGAAACCTCAATTTGGTGGGTGACTATACTGGAATTACTCTAGCTCTAAGTGTAAACTAGATAGCGATAGTCTCTATTGAGAACACTGGGCTAACTTACCTTTTTAGGATCACATAGGTCGACTAGTGTTCACGAGGGAGTCCTAGTAACCTTTAGAACTTATCGGTTAGATCTCTTTGCATGTGTCTTGTATTATACTTGAGTTGATGTATGATAACATTCCCACATTTGTTCAATTTATGATGATGCTGATTATACCATGTTTCCCTATATTTCCTATATACTTCCTTGTTTATATTTTATTTCCTTTGAGCTTGTATTATTTAAAGATACCAAATTTTTTCAAATAGAATTGCTAACAAAAATGGAAAGGTATTTCAAAATGAATTTCAAACATGGACAAATGATTTTCACTGTGAAAAGTGTTATATATATATTCATAGTTTTATCCTAATGGTATTTTCCTCACACCTTTGATTTTCCATTGGGCATATAAAAACTTGGTTTTTATGATATAAATAAAGGAAAGGGATCATGTGGTTTAGTTAATCTTCTTGATTCTCATCGTCCTTCTATGATGATGTAGTGATGTTGATCATGGTTTACGAGGAGTTGAGTGCATGTGGAGTGTTTTGGAATCCTCAGTGATTTTGGGTTATGATATATTGACTTCTGCACCCTTGATCTCATTTTGGTATTTTTGTATATATATGATTTTGGTTATCATTTTTTATATTTACAGTGTGATGTTTATGAGTTATAGTTTAATGTTGTTGCTTATACTATTTTTATATTCTTTATATTTTGATACTAATTATTTTATGGCATGGATATCCCACATATGGATGTGTCAAGATGAATTTATGGGAGGAATCAATGTATTGTGATTATTAGATTCTCTGAGTGAAACCACTCCCAACGGTTAAATTTTGATACCCTAGTGATTTTTTTCATGTCCATGGTGATTAGAAATGTGATTCCGGACTTATAAAGGAGTGGTTCAAGTAACATGTTAGTTTTACCCAAGATAGTTCATTAAAAAATGGTATTATATCCCTCTTGTTATTAGAGGTTTAAAGGTAGTATGTAGATAGGGTTGTCGGAGCTCGAGAGGTAGGCTTAGGGGAGTGCGTAACCATATATTTTCACGTCTAACCTCAAGTTTCCTTGTGTGGTCAGGATTTGTTTCTTGTATTTGATCATAGTTTTGTATTTTTTGGATGAGATTTGATGTTTTTTTATTGGTTATTATTTTCAGGATGAAACTATGTGTTGTTTTTGGAAATTTTGAGTACTGGGGTGAATTGGGGAATAAAAAAAGAGGTGCTTATTTTAGGAACATAGTTAGTAGAAACCATGAGGAACCTATGTGATCAGGTCAAAAATCCATCCAATTCAATTTTTCATGGTTGCCACTTGGATTTTAAAACCATACTACTAAACTGTGTGCACTAGGAAAATGCTTAAATTTTCAGTATTTTTACCCCTTTGGTATTTGTAATTAATGTTATTGTTGTTATTACTCATTTTAGTGTAATTTAATGGGTTTTTTGATTGAATTGATTATTTTTGAATATGAATTTTGTATTAATTATGTTTTATGTCATTTTTTGAAGGGCCATTCCTCCTAGATTGACTTATAGGAACCATTTAGAGGAATCCACAGAGAATACATTGCAGGATAATCCTTTTTTGGAAGGTTATGATCAGTGGTTTTGGGACTCAATCCTACTAAATAATCTCTATGAAGATATTTATTAGACTAATTTCAATTAGATATTTAGAAAACAATTTTAACCCAAGAATTTAATATTGTATAAATATAGGGAGTTCATGAAACTCAAGTTAAAAAACCACTCTGTTATGGAATATTTCACTCAATTTACTAATCTAGTTCATCTTTAACCTGATATTTTCACGAATGATTATTTAAAGGCACATAGATTTGAAATAGGTTTAACATCAGAAATCATATCTAGGATCATTCTTATTTTTCTTCTGACTTATTCATTGGTAATGGAAAATGCGGTGATGGCCGAGGTGTACATGAAAGTTTGAATGGTATGAGTGGTACCCCAATTACAACATGAGGTAGTCAGAGATCTTGTTTAGGTTAAAATAGGAAGCATGGTGAATCTTTTTAGGGTATTAGTGGTAATGTTAAGTGTTCAAAATTTTCTTCTAGTTCATCTTATAAGTAGAATACTATAGTATGTTATCAATGAAGGAAGATAAAATATATGAAGAAAGTCTTAAAAGAGGCTCTGAGGAATTTCCATCTATATGGACACATGTGGAATCTACAACATTGTTTTAGGTTCTCTCCTCAAGGAAGTAGGGTGGGTTCTTTTCATATTAGGGGTTTCTAGGTGCAGTATGCAGAGAAATTGGTGGGGTCTTACCCTTAGGTGAAATAAGACTCCCATCCTATAAGTAAGACCTAGGGTGGACCCAAATATCAGTTTTTATATGTGGTAGATCATTTTCTAAAGGAGTAGGAGGTCAAGCTAGCGACCGTTAGAGGTTTGATTTTTATTGTTGTATTGAATTCTTTGATATTTTTTAACATAGGTGTATCTCATTCATTAATTTCATTTAAATTTGTTAATTATTTTCGGATTCAACCGAAGCTGATTCCATATGTAATGGATCTTTCCACTCTGTTGTGAAAGAGGAAGGAGTAGGGATTTATGTGTTCTGAGTCCTATGTTGTGATTTCTAACTTAGAGTTCACATGGTAATTCTTCATCCCTGACCTATAAGTTTTTAATCTTATAACTAGAATGGAATAAATGATCATCTTAGAATCCCATATTGATAGTTATCACTACGGGGTTCAATTTCTTTCTCTTAATGGGAACACCCATGTATTTCAAGGTTAGTGGATTCCTAGGTCAGGGAGATAAGGACCAATTTTTTGAAATATCATAGTGATTTCATGAAAGTTTTTGGTTTTACCTTTCATTATATTGAGCATAGTTCTGTTGGACAACTTTCAGTGGTGGTAGATAGGTATCCCGAAGTTATTCCTAATGAATATTTAGGGTTTCTACCTCTGTGGGAGGTAGAGTTCTCTATTTAATTACTTAATGGAATGATAATCATCTATTTACTATATTACCAGATGGATACTACTAAGATAAATGAGTTAAAGGATCAATTGTAGGATTCTAATGGAAATGGATTTTTTTGAGTGGGTGTGTCACCATGGGATCAACAGTTATCTATTCAAAGAAGGTGGGTGAAAGTATTTAATTATAATACCTTTACCTTTTTGGATATTCCTCATGCCCATTTTTAGGAACACATTTAACTTTTTTTTGTTATAACTTCGTTGGGGTTTTTTACTTTGGATTTTTTAGGTGAAATTGGAGAAATTTGAAAGTGCATGGGGCTGTTCATGGTTGAATAATGTTTAGTAAAAACCATGTAGCCTGCCCTTGGAAATTATTAACCATATTTCGGAGAGACAAGAGGTGGATCACGGTTGGTGCACGGTTTGGCCAAACTGTGCGGACTCCCACCCCAAATTGTGCACCCTCAAACAGAGGGGGTTTGCATGGTTGGTGCATAGTTTTTCAAACCACGTGTCACTTAGGATTATCTATATTTCCCCTAAGTAGAGGCACATGATTAAGGCACATAATTTGGAAAACCATGCACCTCTCCCCAAGAAACCATGCATGTACGATTTAATTCGCACAATTGTTTTTATAAAAAATTCTTGAACCTCGTGATTTTAACCTCAAATCACCCAAGATTAGACATAAACACTTTCATTTGATTTTGGGAGCTCTTGAGAGGATTAAAATTATCTAAGAACCTGTTTATTGATGAATTAAAGATCTTATTGAAGGATCATCTCCTTTATGGTATGTGATTTCTTCCCCGATTGGTTTCCTCTCTCTCTCTCTCATCTCTCTTTCCCGATGAAGAGGAATGATCTTTCCCCCATAGGTGATTTTTTAGATTTAGGTTTTGATAGATCTTATTACTTTGGTTCTTGATCTTAGGTATTCATCCCAAATCTCCCACTCAATTGTGAATTCAATTTTTCTCCATCAATTTTGAAGATTGTGGGTTAGCGAGCATTTATCTATGACATTGTGGCAGGTGGTCTAGTTTTCAATTCCCCTACTCTTGATTTTCATTGCTTGTTTGTAATTATGAAATTGAAATTTTCACATTGGGTAATTGAATTCTAAATTGAATTAATTAATTGGTTTATTAACAATAAAATGAAATTTATGGAATAATGAGATTATGAAAATTATTTATTAATGGAATTTTGAAATTGATATCAACACATGGGGTTTGATGATATGATTTGAAATGATAATTTATAATTTATGCATGGTAGATAAATGAAATTATGAAATGAGTTAAATAATTATTTATGGAAATAGTTGATAAATGGTTGGAAATATGGAACCATGCAATGTGATATTTGTGACTAAGTTATAGGACATGGACTGGTGATCCAAATAACCATGGGCTGTAAGTATTCCACTCTTGGCCCCCAATATATTTATGTATTGCATGTGATCACTGAGTTTTGGGATATGGAATTATACTCCAAATACACACGGGGTGCCAGACTGCTTCTCTAGGCCCACATTCTATCACTGTGAAATTGGAGTTTGTTGACACTCATTTCCGTCACAGAGTCCAATGAATGAAAAAAGGGAATAAATTAAGCACAAAGAGGGTCACCCTTTGAAGAACATCAAAAATATTGACGAAGGCATGGACTAGGAGCCCATTTGGAGTGAGGCGCTAAAGTTACTTGCATGCCGCGCAAGTCACTTGCACGCCACCTAAGGGTCGTGAATCTCACTTGCATGACCTATTTGATTTTTTTCCCAAGGAGCAAGGTGACCTATAAATAGCCCCTGTGGGCCCCCATTTCACGGACGGATTTTCCAAAAGTCAAATTCAAGCTATGGTTGCCCACGTATTCAACTCAACTCTTCTGAAAGCTTATAAGGTAACTTTTTACCTAGAATGGAAGACTTGAAGGAGTAGGATAATACCTAAGTGTTTATAATTCATCAAAACTTGCGTGCCTAAGTATCCAGACCTCCTTAAAAATGGGAACACTTGCACGCCGCCCTACCCTTTAGATGAAACTTGTGCGCCACCCTTTTGGAAATATCTTAGGATAATACTAAAGGATTGAGTTAAGTCTCTCCCAAGTATTACCCTACAGATTCTTCATTTCCCAGGTGAACCCATGCCGCACAAGTACACTTGCATGACCAAGACTTGATCGCCAAATTACTTGTGCGACCTACACTCGCACGCCAAATTAATTTGTGTGCCTCTCTCCCATTCACCTCTCCTCTTCAAGATATTATCCCTAAAACCCCTTTTAAAATCCATTTATGGCATGGTTCCTCTGTTTTCTTCCTTATATGAAAGGAGTTCTGTGAGAACCTCTCCCAAAACCTCATGACTTACAAACTTTATGTCACTGCGATTAGAGGGTTCCTCCATATAACATCATCCTTTAAGATGAGAAGATCTTTTGATTTAGGGAATCATCATCTAGAGTAAGCCCCAGGTCCCCTTAACCTGGGCCTCCTTCTTAGGAGTAAACCCCAAGTCCCCTTAACCTAGGCCTCGTTCTCAGGAGTAATCCCCAGTCATAATTTCCTTTAACATTGGGCCTCCTTCTCAGGAATAAGCCCCAATCAGAATTCCTTTAATTTGGGCCTCCTTCTCAAAACTAAGACCCAAGTTATAATTCCTATTTAATTTGGGCATCCTCCTTAGGAGTAAGCCCTGGGTTCAAACTTCAAATCTCTATAATGTACAAATACCTTTATGGACCATGATCCTGGGATTATTTCCTAAAGTAAGTCCTGGTCTTCATCTCTTTTTGGGCAGTCATACATATGTAAGCCCCACATCATTTCTTGTGATTGCATATTTCATGGAACAATCGTCAGGTTTACTGATACCTCTTGTTTCTCACATTGAGTATGACTCATGTGAGCTTAGAGTGTAAAAGTAATCACAACATCTCTTTGTGGGCTGTTAACCATGCATAACCCCATATTTCTTCACCCAAACTACATGGACTTTTGATCTCTGCCTTAAAAGTATAGTACGTAGGAAGCCTTTCTAAGGTTCAAGAAAATATTTAAATAATTCTTTTCCATCCCATATGACGTTAAACTATATCCTTCTTATCAAACTATGTGGGTTCTGATTCCTTTTTAACAAGGATATATAGGTAGCCCATCTGTGGGTACGATCCCAACTCTGGAATAATCCATGTCTTTCTGAATGAAAATAAACTTCAAGTGCCCCACTGAGTGGCTTTAAAACTAGTATGGTCATCATAATGACCAAGAGATTTCTATATAATGTATTGAAGGATACCATTGAATAAGAATCTCTAATACATATGGATGATTCTCCATTGATGATGAACCTCAAATACATATAAAAGATTCTCTAAATCCCATACATATCAATCATTGATTGTAAAATCTAAAGGAAAACTCATTTTCATGATTGGTGAATTAATAAGGATTCATGAACATAACTTAAATCTATAAGAGAGTATCAAAGTAGGAAATAATTCCCCCAAAAAGGTGTGATGAGCCTGACCTCACATCCTCTCGACCAATGCAAATTCTTAAGCCTCATCGGTCCATAACTAATGAGCACCTACCATTGGAAAGTAGGTCCAAATGGATATAGAATCATTGGGTGTTTCCAGTTCTAAAAATAAACTCGTTAGTAACCGATTGGAAAATTTAAACCTTAAAAAACAAGGTCATCCCCATTTCCAGACAAAACAAAAAAAATGGTGAACCCGACGTGAATATTTAACCAAGTTAAATGATGTTTAACTTATTTTTTAGGCCCCTATTAAACTCAACTTGAGGGACAACAAATCAATCAATAACATATGTTCTCATAAAAAAGATGTAGTCTTGCCAAAATTATCTTGATTATGTCTTCTATATCAAACAAGAACTCTTTTACAAGATCTCTCTGCAACACAAAATATCTTCTTTAAGGTTCACACCTATGAATGCCTCGGCCGCTACTCATGCTGGATCCTCGTCCGCTCTAAGGACGACATCACCTACTCAGCATCTTCAACGTTTGGTCTCAAATGCATTGGTGAGGGAATACCGTCAACACAGTACCATCCCGACTCTGGAGGCCGCTCTACAATCCCTCCAAGTTAACAACTCACCCTGGTTTTCCAAACAGCGATGACCAGTGGTCAAGAAGAAGGTGGTTCCAACCACCGCCTCCAACCATTTAAGGTCTCTGTCCCCAGAATGCAACAACTAGTCCCTCCCATATTATAGGGAGGTGAATAAAGAGGTCACTCAAGGCCTCATTTCAAAAATACAAGAGTCCTTCCTGAGGACTCCCACCAAAAATTGCCGCTAGACTCGTGCGATAGTGCACCCTCAACATGATGGGGGTATCACCTCTAGGTGTTCGTCTCAAGTTCCTCAGACCCGAGCATACAAGAAGAACCGTCAGAGGTGAAATTAGGCCAATAGAGAGTAGGTTTTTACCTCTTCCCCCTCTGGAGAATTCCATCAACCTAACTTGATGGAAAACAAAGAGAAGGCATATACACCCGTCCATCCTAATTTCACTGCCCAGCAGACTCGTCTGGTAGTAACACACCAATCCCACCAGAAAATTCCGGCAGAGTACTATAGGTAGGAAAATACACCTGTTTATAAATCATCAGCCAGTCAGTAGTCTCATCTGACTGCATCCAAAGAAGCCCTCCAACCAAATGTGGTGACCACCTGTAAACATGCTCATAAACCTACTTACACTCATCCATTCTGCCAACATTCTCGTCTGCCAGTATTGAAGGAAATTCATCAATCATATTCAGTGGAGAAAAATCAGCAGGAACATACACCTACAATTCATCAAGCTAACCAAAAGTCTCATTTGTTAGCACCCAGATATGTCAATTGGAAATATCCAATGACAAACAAGAGGTAGACACAAATTTATTCCCCCACAGATGAGTACTGTCAGAATTCACTAACAGGAAAAGGAGGATAGGATCAGTAACACACACCTAATCCAAACACGGAATGGACGTATAGTCCCATTCCGGAAGCTGAATTCACCAAGAACATTCTGAAAATGGTGAAAGAGAAGAAGAAAATCCCTGCCCATATTCTAGATACCTGTCAGAATATTATAACAACTTCAGTGACATCACGGGGAAAGAAACATAAATCTATCCCTATTAGTGGAGTGACTCATCAACATGTCACCCTGGAGGAGATACACACCTTTTTTTTAGTCCAGGAGGGTCATGGGGCATACTCCCAAATGTCATACAGAGAATAAAGTCGGGCACATACACCTGATTTAAATGGATATAGTCAGCCTAACCTAACCATTTCTCCTGAGTAGGCACATACACCTGACCATAATAACCACTTTCATCAACAAGTGGTTTCCAAATTGAGTACGAAGGCGTCCAAGAAAAAGACCCATCTAGCACAGTTAAAAAATCATGATCCAATCTACAATAAGGCCTTGCTCAAGGATGGAGTTCTTGAAGCCCTCAGACAATTATCTGTTACAACTCAAGATTCTAATCTCTCATTTCCAAATTCTAGAAATAACAATAATAATTTTGAAGGTCTTCATCAGAAACCTCCTCATGAAGGCTTGCTTCATGACAATTTGATCAATCTCGAAGCATCATCTTCAGATGAGAGCCACGATAACCCTCTGTGTGGCCATAAGACCAAGGATCAAAAGGTTTTATCTTTTGATGTAACCCACCATGGTGGTCCTTCCCATGATGATGAATTTATCTGTGAAAGTCCTATCCATAGTAGTAATTTGCATTGAATGGAAAATTCTTCAATGGAAAATGTAGTAATGAGAAAGACCTCCTATCTTGAGGCACTTGCAGATGCGAAGCCAGTCATGTCTGATGCCTTACTGCTAGCAGGTGAAGTAATTTCTCAATAAGAAGATAGCCCGAGGTGTAGGTAATTCTCCGAACCACCCCTGGGTCATTCATCTTCTAATTTGACAAATTAATTCTCTACCAATATTGTTGAATCTGATGAAGCAACAAATAAGAACCATCTTTGGTCTAATCAGGTTGAAGAATCTTCATCAAATGACAAATAGGAAGTGCTGAATATGAGAAAAAATTTGGAGAAAGGTGAAATGCCAGTAATGTTTTGGCCTTTGGCTGACTCTCAGTATGATATTCTAGAAACGTTGACAGAATATTGTATTCACGATATTCATCTCAACATATGGAAAACTCTTTGTTACTTAAAAGAGAAAATATTACCTTATGATGAATATTAAAATCATGTTAAGGTAATAGAAGGGTTGCAACGCCAAATTGACTTGGCATCTCTCTCAGTTTTTCGACATCCAAAGGTTGAAAAGCAACAGAGAGAACTTCAGCGTAAATGCCTTGGAACATTAAAAATGGTGTGCCGGTTAATTACCAATGCCCCATCTAGTATTCATATCAGGTGATGAGGTGTTCATGGAGAATTTCATTTCACTATGCTCTCCAGTCAACAAATCCCGCCAAAATTGGTCTCATGCAGTGTTATTGCCCATGGATGGCCACAACTAACTGGTTTTGTGTGTAATCAAAGGCTTGCTCAAGAACAGGCCTCAACTAGTTCTTCCCAAATTCAGGCATATAAAGAACAGGTTGTTGAATTACTCTTGAATCAAGCAAATGAGAATATCGAACAGGCTTCTTGTTTAGAGCATGCACATCATCAGGTGACAGAGGTGTCAGAAATAATCCAACGGTCATCTGAGCCAGGTGATTTGAGAGGATGTCGGATGATGCTTCCATCAAATTTCTGGACTAAAATCTGCAAAATTAGGAGAGATTTTAAGAAAGTTTCAGATGTAGCAGCTCAAGAGCCACATCATCTTTCCAGGCTGGGGAATCTTTTAATCCAACCCTCGGGATCAATAGAAAGGATTTGAGGAGTTGAGCAGAAAAAATAGGAAGATCCCCAGTCCATTGGACTGGGGACTTTTTCAAATTCTCAATCTCTTCCTCAGTGAAAGTCAATATTCTCTCGATTAAGGAAGAAGCCACAAGAGGAATGAAGAGATGAATTATCAGGAAATTCCCTCCAAATTATGGTTCATCAAGAAGTTCCTAAGGGATCAACCAAACAAAATGAAATGTCTCATAAAGGACATGGAAGAAGACAGTATCGCAGAAACGCTGACAGAAGGGCTGCAATGCATTATGCATCGATAAATGTCATCAATGCCATTGTCACTAATCCCCCAAAACAAGAGGCTCACTCAGATGAATCATATGAAGAAGTTCTTGTTCAAGAGGTTGTATACACAGAAACAAATTAAGGAGGTGTGCATACCAGAAGCCAGAGGGTTTCCCAGGGGCAAGCCATTCCTTCAGGTAATACCCTTTCATACTCCATAAAGGCATATGCCAAGGAAAATGGTAAAATTCAAGTTACATCCCACCCTACCTCTGGAGAAGGCCAATAACTCTCATTAGAGGAAAGGTTTGCATAGAAATAAGAATAAATGAAGGAGTTAAGGAGGTTAAATAAAGAACTACTTCAAGGTAGTATTCCTCCTAAGCATGATGAAGTTAATCAATCAAGGGAATTGTTGCAGCTATTGGGATGGATCAAGAGTATCCCCCTTTACAAGTACACCCTCACAGGTCCAATCCTATGGGTCATATGCGACAGCAACCGGCAATACTACCATCAGCGACAGTACCGGTCGCCACACCCATCCAAACTCTATTTATTGCACCTGCTCAGGTCCAAGATCAAACGGATGTTTCTCAAGCATTAATGAATACCATTGAGTCATTAATAGCTCGGTTGGAAGATATGGAAGGATGAAGTGCACTAGTTCAACCGGAAAAGAGATCTTAACCGGAATGGGTGGATGTATTTACTCCCCCATCAAATTTTGCGAATACCACATTCCCAATTTTTAATGGTTCGGGAGATCTAGAACAACACTTAACACATTTTTTTATCGTTGTGATCCTATGATGGGAACTCCTCAACAACAAGAAGCAGTTAAGCTCAGGTGTTTTGTGCAGTCATTACAAGGACCTTCTTTTGTCTGGTATACAAGTTTTAAATCTCAGTCAATTACTGGGTGGGAAGATCTCCGTCAAAAATTCCTTCTTCAATTTAACTCAACATTTCCAAAGATGAAATTTTTTGATCTTACCTGTTTTAAACAAATGGGAAATGAAAGAGTTTTGGATTTCATTATGTGTTGGAATGGATTAACATATTCCTTAAGTTTAGCACTCCCTCAAGAAGAGTTGCTGCCAATATATGTGGCAAATCTGCGTGATGAATTACGCACACCATTGATCCCTATAAAATACATTGGAGGGTTTCGAGACCTTACTTCAATCACTTAGTAGATAGAATACTCTCTTATAGAGACTAGGGCTAAAACTCGTGTAATTCCATCAGCTCCAGGAAGGAGAATAGGGAAAGTATAGATTTCTATAGTTACACTTAAACAAGCACCTATACCTGCTTCCACTTCAAAACCTTCATCATATCGAAGGGCTCCACCTACGGAGAATCAACAACAATGGCTGCCTCATCAAGATGATCAAAGAGATCAAAGGTGGAAACAATTTGAGGATTTAAATAACAAAGTTTATTCTTTCCAGAATGAACAAGTTCCTGGTTACTTCATCTCGGCTCTAGAAAAAAATCTAGTTCAGTTTCCAAGGCCCAAAAGGCCAAATAATGAAGGAGATGAATACCTCTCCAACTATTTCCTATTTCATCAGATGTTGGGGAATCCCATTCAGGAGTGTTTTGTCTTTAAAGACCTCCTTCAAAAGATGGTGGACTCTAGACAAGTAAAACTGAAAGGTTCTTCAGTCCAGGTAGCATGTGTTACTGCTACTGATCCAGAGGAAGAAGGCAAGTGGCATGAAGTCAAAAGTAAAAATACACAGAAATATGATGATTATATGGTCGGGAAAACAATCAACCGAACTCATACCATTTTACAAACACAATTGAATCAACCAATTGTGTCTTCTGCTATTTATACCACATCAAAACCCCCTTCATCAGAAGGAAAATCCTCAAAGAATCGGTGTAATTTGAAGAAATAAGGGTAGTCAGAAGAAGATGAGCTCATGTCAAAGCCTAAGTTGTCTTTGACTCTAGAAGATTTTATGCCATCTACTTCAAAAGCACGAGCACCGCCCCACCAAACGGCACAGCCTGAACTGGTTCATTAGGCAGAATCTTCATTATATGAAGAATTGATCTTTGGTTCTATTAACATGATTCATTTAATGGATCCCTATGCCAATGACAGTTCCGATCATGATGAGCCTAAGTTCCCTGTATCTAACAGAGGAATTAGAGGTAGAGACAGAGGTCTAGGATATAGGGGAAGACGTGGATATTCCAGAAGCCACTATTTCAATACTACCCCTGCTAGAACTTTATATGCATAAGAAACTCATTGAAAATCCCTTCAGCGGGATCAACAGGAAAAAGAATGTTCTTCCACACATGGCAGATTCAGTCCTGACACAGTTATTTTGGAGGACCGGTTAGAGGTTGTACCTTCTTCCTCTCAGCAAATAGATATACCTAGTCAGTCTAATATATCAATTCCAGGAGTGTTTCTAATTCCTACCCTGATACGGGATGCATCTACTACCAAATCATTAACTTCTAAGGCACCTGAAAAACCACATTTTCATGTTGGGAAACACAGACCTTTGGAAGAAAAAGTATGATGTCTTGAAACATTTGGCCCAAGTACCATCCAAGTTATCAATTCTGGATTCTTTGAATCTATCAAAATATCTTCGGGAGGTGCTTATTGAGGCTTTGTCAAGTCCTCAAGAATTCGAAACTGAAATTGCTACGGATGAGGTCTACCGTATAGAGAATGATCCTACAAAATGCCATGCAATGATATCTTTTATAGATGAAGATGAAGATGATGTTGTACATGGACATATCAGACCTTTGTATCTATCTGGAAAAGTCTATGACATAGACATCCGACGAGCTTTCATTGATAATGGCTCCGGAGTCAACCTCATTCATATTCGTACACTTTGTCGATTGGGCCTCACCGAATCTGTTTTATCTCCTTCTACTTTGATGTTGAAAGGATATTATAATAATGAACAAGAAACTATGGGCAAGATTACTCTCAGAATTTAGTTTGGAGACCTTGTGTCTAATTCAGATTTCATGGTTGTTTGTTAGGACACAACCTTCAACATTTTTCTTAGAAGACCTTGGCTACATCAACATGCGATCGTACCTTCATTATACCATCAATGTCTCAAATATTGTTTCAATGGTCAAATTGGTACATTGTATGGTTTCAAGGCCCCATTCAAAATGTGTGAATCTCAATACATTGAGGTTGAATTTTATCACATGGAGGGAAAGGAAAAATCCACGGCAAAAAAGGTCACCAAAATTAATGCTCTAAATGGTTTGGAAAGGATTTTAGTAAACCCATTCATACATGTGAGTACAGATTATGTGTTTCCTATTAGTCAAATTGACAGGATAGACCTAAAACCAAACACTCTTATGGAAACTTCCATAAAGTCAATTACGAAAACCAAGCCAGATAGCATGGGGGAAATTTTTGATTCACAAAGCAGTGACGAAAGCTTAAATGGAGATGTCTTCATTTCGTCTGCTGAAATTCAGAAATTCTATAATTCATCAACCAGTCCAGAAGAAGTTATAGAAATACCAGAGGAAAACCATGATGTCGATTCTCAATCCATCATCTCCTCTCTATCACTCTAGGAAGACCCTTCATCATTAATAGGGTCAGAAATGGAAGCCTCTTCTTCAAGATGTTAAAATTTTAACTTCTCCCCTAACCATGGAAATTCTGCTTCGTCATCTACTATGCAAGTAGAAATAGAATAAGTAACACACATTGAAGAAGAAGAGGAAGATCTCAGGGATGCTCCTCCATCATTTGAAGATGGTATCTCTACCACTATGGATGAACTCAGAGAAATAAATCTGGGTACAAAAGAAGATCCACGCCCCACTTTAATTAGTATAGCCATGACTCTTGGAGAGCAAGATATGTATACTTCATTTCTAAAGAAAAATCAAGATGTATTTTCTTAGAATTATACAGAAATTCCAGGTCTTGATCCCGATGTTTCCACTCATCATTTGGGTTTTCTAGAAGAACATCGAGGATTCAAGCAAGCAGCAAGAAGAACACACCCAACTTATGCCTCCAAAATTGAAGCTGATGTTGATAAGCTTATCAAGGCTTACTTTTTCATAGAAGTTAAATATCCCAAATGTCTAGCTAATATTGTCCCTGTGAAAAATAAGAATGGAAAAATTAGGGTTTTCATTGACTTCAGAGATCTTAATCGGCATTGTCCCAATGATGATTTTCTAGTTCCAATCACAGAACTCTTAATTGATGCAACAACTGGATAAAAAGATCTTTCCTTCATGGATGGTTACTCTGGGTACAATCAAATACGAATGGCCCCAGAATATGAGGAGTTTACAGCCTTAAGATATCCTCAAGGTGTGTTTTTCTATTGAGTAATTCCCTTTGGCCTGAAGAATGCAGGTGTAAGATATCAACATGCCATGCACCATATCTTCAAACCCGTTTTAGGGAAATTTGATGAATGTTATGTGGATGATTTGGTGGTTAAATCCAGACAACGTTCTGATCACTTGGCCTAGAAGTCCCCCTGGGAGCACATGGTGTGATATGGAATACCCTGGTCTTTATTCACATTAGGTTTATAACAAACGCATGATGTGTATCCCTCACTATGGTTCAAGCTCTACGACCTTAAACTGAGATCTTCCATGCTCTCATCCTGCATGACGTTAAACTGTATTTCAAGAACTATTTGTGGCTTGATTATCATCCTAATGAGATACATAGTGACATCCATAATCTCAATTCAGGACCCAGCTGCAACATTATACAAATAATATTCATGGTCTCCATAACCCTTTTATTGACTTCTGGTTTCAAAATATCTGATACCTACAAGTTATTTTTCCTAACTATGCAACACGTGCCCTTAGGTGGCCTTGCATAAGTTGTCTATATAACAGACCTGTCAGCCAAAAGATGCTACTATTTGACTATGCAGCCTATGCCTCAGTTGGCTCTGCATAATTCAGCCTCCATAATGGGTTTTTCAAGTAATGGTAACTTCATTCTTAGGAGAAGCCTCTTTTGTCCCTATTGGTCTTAATGGCGACACGTAAGAATTTGTAAAAAAACTGTCATCATTAACATATTTGTTTCATACTTTTTTTCATGATCTGAAAGTATTCAAGTCTATGGTTTATATTTTCCTCCTTCTCTATATGTTCATAGCAATATGAAATAACCTTGGACCACTTGACCATATGACGTATAATGTTTCTATCTCCGGTTTTAGTCATATGATTTAAAACCACAGATACCCTTTTTCCTACGTTTGGGTCAGACCTTCGTAGAATTTACTTCCTCCAATTCTTTGAAAATTCTGATTGGAAATATCCTCTCCATATTAAAGTACCTTTCTCCATAAAGTAGACTTTATGCTTTGGAAAATTTGAATCTCCATAAAAATTTCTTCGGATTTTAGTAATAGAAAGTCAAATTTCTGAGAGTTCTTTTGCCCGACTATGCAGCACGTGCCCTTAGGTGGCCTTGCATAAGTTTTCTACATAATAGATCTGTCAGCTAAAAGATACTACTATTTGACTATGCATCATATTCTCTAGTTGGACCTGCAAAATTCAGCCCCCATAACGGGTTTGTCAAGTAGTGGTAACTTTATTCTTAGAAAAGACTTCATCTAATGCCTTTTAGCTCTTTTCCCATGTCATTCCTCAGATTCAAAATTTCTCAAGTCACAGTTTACAATTTCCCCCCTCCATACTTGAATATGGTAATACGTTTCCAAAAAAATTATCAAGAATTAATTCAATATCATCAATTCGATCAAATCTATTCGACCTTAAATATTAACCTTTTTATAGTCGAACATTCATGAATTTAAACTGCCAATAACAAAAGACATGGTACTCATTAAATTGGGAACCAATAAAGGGTACTATGAACAAAAGTCAAGTCCCAGCTCACTAAAAGTACATTTTGTATGATTTAGGCAATATTGAGAAATTAAAAGATGAAAAGTTTATGGGGTTGTTTATATAACCCTAGTAAAAATCAAACTATGTTTACTAGGCCCATTGGCTTAGGTAAAAATAAGAGAAATTATCAAGAAAATGAAGGTACATATCATTGAAGATGAACTGTTTTTCATTGATGAACAAGATTAGAAGAACATCCACAGACTGGAGTCTCTTCTCTTTTTTTTCAGAAATTACTAAAGACTTTCAACATTATTTCTCATCTGTTTCACAGTATCCTGAGCTTCATCAACAACCACTTGAAGTTCATTTACTCGACCAGCTTCAATCTCTTTATCTCAACGAAGTGCTTCTTTGGAATATTTGATGGATTTTATACCATACGCTTGGACTTATTACAACAAATTATGAAGATGGTCAAGATCCCCAGTAGCAGAATATAGCTCTTGCTGAAGGTGCAACTGCTGGAAAATCTTCTCCTTGATCTTCTGCTTCAGTTCCTTCAGCTTTGCAGCATGATCAGCCTCAGCTCGGGACACTACAGTCTAAAATTCACTAATATTGGTCAGTAATCTAGTTCTAATAAGGTCTTTATGACACATTTTCTCTTGATACCTCATTAGAATGACTTTTTTCACTACAACATGGATTTCTTGATATCCAAAACCGCCACACCCCAGCATCTGCACGCCGAACTTGCACACCGCAGACCCTTGATTTCTCCGACTTTACCTCAGAGTCAGATCCTCTTTCCATTTTAGATCCAACTCTGAGGGGGGACTTTTGTTGATGCTCATTTCCATCACAGAGTCTAAATAATGGAAAATGGGAATACCTTAAGCACAAAGAGTGTCACCCTTTGAAGAACATAAAAAAAATTGATGAAGGCATGGACTAGGATCCCATTTGAAGTGAGGCGTGCAAGTTACTTGCGCACCGCGCAAGTCACTTGCACGCCACCTATGGGTCACACATCTCACTTGTGCGTGCCCTATTTGATTTTTCGCCCAAGGTGCAAGGTGACCTATAAATAGCCCCTGTGGGCCCCCATTTTAGGGATGAATTTTCCAAAAGTCAAATTCAAGCTATGGTCACCCAAGTCTTCAACTCAAATCTTATGAAAGCTTTTAAGGTAACATTTTACCTATAATGGATGACTTGAAGGAGTAGGATAAGACCTAAGTGTTTAGAATTCGTTAACACTTGCGCGCATAAGTATCCATACCTCCTTAAAAATGGAAACACTTGTGTGCCGCCCTACTCGTTCGATGAAACTTATGCGCCGACCTTTTGGAAATATCTTAGGATAATACTAAAGGCTTGAGTTAAGTCTCGCCCAAGTATTACCCTACATATTCTTCGTCGCCTAGGTGAACCCATATCGCGCAAGTACACTTGCGCGACCAAGACTTGTGCTCCAAATTACTTGTGCGACCTACACTCACACACCAAATTCATTTGTGTGCCTCTTTCCCGTTCACATCTCCTATTCAAGATATTCGCCCTAGAACCCCTTTTTAAAATCCATTTATGGCATGGTTCCTTTGTTGGCTTCCTTATGTGAAAATATTTCTATGAGAACCTCTCCCAAAACCTCATGACTTACAAACTTTATGTCACTATGATTAGAGATTTCCTCCATATAACCTCATCCTTTAAGATGAGAAGATCTTTTGATTTAGGGCATCCTCCTTAGGAGTAAGCCCCAAGTCCCCTTAACCTGGGCCTCTTTATCAAGAGAAATCCCCAGTCATAATTTACTTTAACATTGGGATTCCTTCTCAGGAATAAGCCCCAATCATAATTCCTTTTATTTGGGCCTCCTTCTCAGGAGTAAGCCCCAAGTTATAAGTCCCCTTTAATTTGGGCATCCTCCATAGGAGTAAGCCCCAGGTTAAAACTCCAAAACTCCATAATGTAAAAATACATTTATGGAAGTTACTCATAGGATTCTTTCTTGAAGTAAGTCCTAGTCTTCATCTACTAGGGAAGTCATACATACGTAAGCCTCACATCATTTCTTGTGACTACATCTTTCATGGCACAATCGCCAGGTTTACTGATACCTCTTGTTTCTCACACCAAGCATGACTCACTTGAGATTAGAGTTTAAAAGTAATCACAACATCTCTTTTTGGGCCGTTAACCATGCATAATCCCCATATTTCTTCACCCAAACTACACGGACTTTGATATCTACCTTAAAAGTAGATTACGTAGAAAGCCTTTATAAAGTTTAATACCATATTTAATTAATTATTTTCCATCCCATATGACATTAAACTATATCCTTCTTATCGAACTATATGGGTTCTAATTCCTTTTTAACGAGGATACGTAGGTAGCCCATCCGCGGGTACGATGCCAACTCTGAAATGATCCATGTCTTTCTGAATTACAATAAAATTCAAGTGCCCTACTGAGTGGCTTTAAAACTAGTATGGTCATCATAATGACCAAGATATTTCTATGTAATGTATTGAAGGATACCATTGACTAAGAATCTCTAATACATATGGATGATTCTTCATTTATGAAGAACCTCAAATACATATAAAAGATTCTCTAAATCCCATACATATCAATCATCGATTTCCAAATCTAAAGGAAAACTCATTTTCATGTTTGGTGAATTAATATGGATTCATGAACATAACTTAAATCTATAAGAGAGTATCGGAGTAGGAAATAATTCCCCCCAAAAGGTGTGATGAGCCTGAAATCTCATTATCTCAACCAATGAAAATTCTTAAGCCTCATCAGTCCACAACTAATGAGCACCTACCTTTGGAAAGCAGGTCCAAATGGATATAGAATCACTGGGTGTTTCCAATTCAATGAATAAACCCGTTAGAAAACGATTGGAAAGTTTGAACCTTAAACAAACAAGGTTATCCCCATTTCTAGAAGAAAAAGTTCCATACCATGTGAATATTTATAAAAGTCCATCTCCCTATTATTTTATGTATTAGGAACACCACCAAAGTTTACATTGTTAATCATATATCTCGATAGTTGATTTGGAATAATCGTAATATATTCCTCTCCAGTTATTATCCAATTTAATTTCTCATAGTCACCAAATTTTCTATTATATTAAATGTTAACCCATTTCCTTCTGGTTCCCTCCATTGACTAAAACCAAAAATCATAGTTTAGGCAACATTTATCATAGTGAAAAACCACATAATCATGAAAAATCACTTATATAATGTCTAAATCATGACACATAATTCTTTAATCTATTACATATTAGTTTTATCCTAGGTTATTAAATGTCATCCCACATGATAGTTTTTAAAGAGTTTGAATTCCCAAAGCATATCCCCCAAGAGTGTCAAACCAGGTGTGCAACAAGTCCCTTTATCATGCACCAGTCGTCGATTAAGTCTGTCTCAATATGGTGTTTTTGGGGTTGTTACCCATATGTACATCTATTCTAGATCTACACCCACTTGTAATATCTGGACATGGATGTATTTCTATGAAACCACTTGCTCTATCTTTTACCAAAATTCCAAGATATTTTCCTAAACATTAACTCATCCTTAGACTTATCCTTAGAGATATCCCTATACATATTCTTAAGAATATCTCTATGGATCTCACTAAAGTTTTCCCATCATAGTTTCTAAAGGTTGACTAAATATTTCATTTGATACCAACTATAGAAACCCAGGATTAATATGCATAGATATTACATCATTTTAGAGGAATATTCAGCATATTACAAAAATTCATGCCCTATGGCCATAATAGTAATTTTCTTTGGAAACATGGAACACATTATTGTATTTTGGTGAAAGATCTTAACCATCTCTTTAAAGATATTACCCTTTAGTAATCCTACTTAATAACCTTTCTGCATATCCTAGGGAAATGAAACATAAGAAAGGGGTTATATCAGATGCTCATTAAGGTTAAATAAGAAGATATGTAAGTATAATCATGAGAATAAGTATATGAGAACATAATTGTATCATTAGAAGAGCATACCCTGCATATCAAATATCATAATAAATATTCATGGCATAAATATTGATAGTTCATAAGATATAAATGATAAGTTAATCAGGAGCATAATCCATGAAATAATAACATAGGAATAAGACATGGAATTGGGGCATACAGATCATCTTATAACATTTGGAACATGTCTAAGTAGAAAAAATATCACTAATTATGTTTAGGACATGAAATTAGACCCTCACATAAACTTATGGACATGAAACTAGGTCTATGAATAACATTTTGAACATGTAATCAGGTTCATGCATAACATTGTGAACATGTAATCAGGTTCACACATAAACTTATGTACATGATACCAAGTCAATATATAACATTATGAACATGTAATCTGGTTCAAACATAATATTATGAACACGTAATATGGTTCACTCATAACATTGTGAAAATGTAATCAGGTTCATCCATAAACTTATGGACATACAACCAAGTCCATGAATAACATTGTGAACATGTAATCAGGTTCACACATAACATTGTGAACATATAATTAGTTTCATGCATAACTTTTTTTAACATGTAATCAGGTTCACGCATAACATTTATACTCATGATTCATCCATCATTACCTAATTCATTGGAGGGAGATATAGGTCACACCCATCACATAATAAAATCATACATACATGTTCCACAAGATTATAAAAAATCATCATATCATAACCCATGAAATAAAATGGGTATCATAAACATTTTATCATATAATTACCTATGTAAAATAGATAGGTATCACAATCATTTAATTGAATTAAAATCTATTAGAATAAGTGTATCTCAAAATCATATATCTGTGGAAGAGAAATGGGTGTCATAAATATCATTCCATCAAAACATAATCCATTCAAGAAACAATATAAATGGTATTCTTGGATCATATCCCCAATAAGGCATGAATAACACCAAAATATTTCATATTAGATGATAAATAATTTTGAAAGATCATTTGAAAACATTTATTGAGGAAAATATCTTTTATTATTTGAATAATTCTTTTGAAAACATAAAACCTCTTGAAAACCATTTTCTTTAAAAATAAAATCACTTTGAAAACTTATAAAGAAATACTGACAACATTTAGAAATACTTTTCCTTGAAAATTTATTTGAATACTTATAAATAAATATTTAAAATATTTTGAAAAAATTTTCTTTGAAAATAGCATTGAAACATTTAAATAAAGCTTTGAAAAACACTTCTTGAATCATAAAAAAAATAAAGCGTTTTTTATTTGAAAATTAATTTAAAAACAATAAAATTCCAGAATATTCGTCAAAAAATTATTAAAAATGAATATTTTAAACATTCAAAGGAGGCTTCAAAGGAAGTACGGTCATGATGGCAGATAAATCTGTGCATGTCGAACATTCCTTTTGTGCCGTAAAAAGTTTAGAAAAGTGCCTCGATTAGAAAACAACAATAAGATTACTTTTAAAAAAACTTTTTTTAAAAGGTAAATCATGGGTAAAAATTTCTTTTAAAGATCATAGAAGAATATTAGAATATTTTTGGAACATATTTATACAACATGGTTTTGAAAGAACACATATTTCTAACTGAAGAGATTGATAATGTCATATTTTCTTAAAACACCTTTCTTAATTATCTTAAGTAAAAAAAGAGTGTAAAATGGTACCAATACATGAATATATCATGTATAACAATATGAGAATAAAACTCATGAGAGTTATTGAGATATGGATCATAATATTTCATCAATGTCAGCATAATCATAACGAATCCTGATAAATGATGAGATTTTAGCAATAAATTGTTACCACTTTGGTAACATTGAATCATAATCCCCATGAAAGAATAAAATTAAATGAAGCTTAAAATATAATTAGAATAATGGGATTCATTATATAACATACAAGAGTCATTATATACACTCCATATAAAAATATAGGATCATAACATGGAATGTATCTCAAAGAAGAAAAATTGAGACAAAAAATACTTTACCGATTTGGTAACTTTTGAGCCATAAAACCCATGAAATAAAGATCACCAAATGGATATGTAAATAACCATAGATTTAAATATAAGAAACATATAATACATTAATGGTTAGTATATATACCACACAAAATAAATGAGTGGTGAATAAGGCATAAGTCCCACAGAAATAAAAGTGAGACGAGAAAACCCTTACCTTAAGTCTTAATTTTTTTCACACACTTTAAAACCACCTATATAATAAATATAATTTTATTATACATATACCAAATAATAATAATATTTTATCTAATATAATATATTATTTATTTATGACTTTATACCACCTTTTTATTATAAACTATATGTTAATGTTACGTTTCGGGTAATATCCGATTTGTTTTTCGTGTGTTTTGACTTATTATTCTTGATTCTCTTAATTAGATCATGATTCATATATTTCAAAAATTTAAAAAGTAATATAAATATCATATATATTTATTATATAAATATTTATAATATTCTATGAAATATATAAATATGAAATGGAATAAACCGTTCATGGAGACGGTAGATCGTACGTATGCATTAATGTTGTTTCCATTTTCTTGTCATATTGAAAGAAAATTAAATGACATATATGTATGTATGTATATATATAATATCATTAAAATATAATTATTATTCCATATATATCATATAATTTCACTAAACCCATCCTTAATACATTCCATTTAAAGTGTGAATGAATCACATCGCTTTGAGGAGGCGGTAGTCCACCCGTCCACAAACAAAGTTATCATATTTACACAAAAAGGAAATAAATAATGTATTTTTTATATAATAAATAAATAGGAATAAATACATCATAAATATCATAAATATCATAAATATCATAAATATCATATAAAAACACTATTACCATCAAAATTATCACCCATTATAGGTGGTAAAGGAAAAACGAACAACATCGTTTCGTGGGGCGGAAGTCTACCATACACATGAATGGTATGTTCATTACCCATTAGATGGATGTTTGTGAAAGTATAGGTTGAAAACGTAGAATTAAAAAAAACTTAGTATATTGAGGATATTGATTTTATTATATAATCATGGAATGAGAAGAGTTTAGGGGTCAGAGAATGAAAATAAAACAAAAGAGATTGTGGAAGGATGTTACGTCTTCATTGGATAACTCCTCTTGGTTTTCCCCAAAGGGCTTACTTGGTTGGATTTCTAAAAAAAGTTAGAAATATAGGATGAATTAAGGGATTTTTTAGGATATTTTAATAGATTTTTTCTGATACAAAGGGCTTTAGATGTGTGAATAAGGGGGTGGAGTGAGTTTCTTTTTTATAGTGGAGGAGGAGAGGCATTCTTGTATATTTTTAAAAAGGGAATTCCACCCATGTTTTTCCCATATAAAGTGGATAATATAATGCTAAAAATATTATATAAGGGATTATATGGTCAAAATATGAACATAAATTTTATTTTGAACAAGTTTATGGGTCATTTTGGGCCGTAAGTTTAAGGTTTGGACCTTTATTAAACTAATTTATCTCTTAATCACTATAATTAATTTTAATAAAATTCACTAATATTTAAAAAATAATAATTTTCACTTATTTTTATTCAAAATATGGAATCCATTTTTCCAAATTACAAACATAGAAGTGGCATAAATTAATTTAAAATTAATCCCGCAGACGTGTCACGACAGTGGTTTTTTTAAGCAAAAATGTTTAAAATTTTGGAAATGTTTTTATATCCAATTTAAATGTGAAATTGGTTTCAATTACCTAAATTGGATTAATATATGTAAAATTTATCTAATTAAACTTTAAAATAAAAATAAAATTAAAATTTAACTATATAAATAAATTAGATTAAAAAACAGTTTTTAATTAAAATTCAGTATTTTTCATTATTCATCCAAAAATGAAGTTTTTTCATAAAAATACATAAAATTAACCCTAATTTAATTTTAAAATTATATCTTCAAAAATTAATTTTATTTTATCAAATTAAATTTCTAAAATTTTCGAAAATAATTTTATTATTATTCATAGAATGACATAAAAAGAAGTTCATTTGAGAAAATAATATTTTCAAACATATAAAGACTTTACGAAAAATTAAATGTTTTATTATCAATATGTTTTAATTATATAAAACCATTATAAATAATCTTTAAATATTATTTATTAATATTTTAATTGATAAGTTTATCATATAGGTTATAATTATCACATTTAAATCATTATAATAAAATGTTATTTTGTAGAAACTCGGTGTTGCATGTAACGCAGGCCAAGTCAGTTTTGTGTATAGCATAAGCTTATCTTGGTGTAGTGTATAAAAAAAGATTAATTTGGTTTAGCATACAAATAAATAATAACTTTTTGATTTTATAAAACACAAACTATAATCATTGTTGTGTGCAATGAAAAATATCAAAAAGTTTAAATTAATTCGATAAAAATTTCACAAAATCTCAGGGTGTTTCAACATCACTAACTCGAGGAGACCTTGGAAAAACAGTCCTAAAATCTATTGAAACATCATCCCATTTCTACTCAAGAATAGGTCACTATTGTAAAATCTTATTTAGTCACTAATGTTCTACCTTCAACTAATGATAGGTGGAACACCTCATGAAAAAACCATCTACCTCATGTTTCATCCTCAACCGCTAATACTAATGGTGTAAGTCATGATACATCTTTGTAACACCAAGATGAACTGCCCAAACTAAGGCATGAAAATCCTACATCATCTCTTAGAGTATTTCTAATAGAACCCATATGTGAACATGAATATGTAGAATTTCATCCTCATCCATAGTCCAGCTAGGAGGTGAGTCCTCTCTTACCACACTCTCCCATAGGACTAGGCCCTCAAAATCCGATAACTTTCTCATCCTCACTCTATCTAGAAGAGTAGATTTCATAGCTAAAGAAGAAAGAAAGTTATGAAACTATCCATACTACACCTCCAAGATCATCTCTGACAATAAGGCCATAAGATACCACTCACTAATGTCCTACTGAACTACTTATAATTAAGTCATCCTACTCACTACATCGGCAACTACATTGCCTTTACCAGGATTATAGGCAAGCTCAAAGTCAAAATATTGAAAGTACTCCACCCACCATCACTGCCTCAAATTAAAGTCACACTATTTAAATATAAAATTGAGGCTTTTGGGGTCTGTGTACACCAAAAATTTCTCTCCCAGTAAATAGTGCCTCCAACAACACAAGGCAAGTACAACAGTAGTTAATTCTATATCACGTATCAGTTAATTCCTCTCATGTGGCCTCAATTGACAAGATTAATATTCCATGACTATATACTCTTACATCATAACTTCTCCTTCCCTGATACTTTATGCATCGCAATATGATTTGTAGATTTAATCAACCTCTAGAAAAATCAGAACTGATGCTATAGTCACTCTCCCTTTCAACTCCTAAAAGACTATCTCATAGTCCTCTGACCATAAAAAATTTACACCCTTCATATTCAATCCCATCAATGGTTCTTTAAATAATGATAAGTCCTATATTAAATTCATATAATACCCAGTTATCCCCAAGAAGTTCCATATGTTAAAGACATTCTTGGGATACTCCCAAGAAACTACATCACTCACTTTCTCTAGGTCAACTAATACTCATGCATCTAAGATAATATGACCCAAGAAGTGAATCTTATACATCCAAAAATGTAACATTGTGAGATTATCATATAATTGATTCTCTCTAATTACATAAAAAAAATAACAAGATGTTTGTCATGTTCATGTTGATTTTGAGAATACACCACGATATCATCCATGAATACCACCAAAAACGAGTTAATATAAGGATGGAAAACTCAGTTCATCAGCACCATGAAAACTGTTAGTGCATTTGTGAGATGAAATGGCATAACCAGATACTAAAATATACCATAACAACTATGAAAAGTTTTACAATGTATGTCTGAAGGTAGAACACATACCTGGTAATAACCTGACCTCAAATAAATCTTTGATAGAACCTGATCTCTTCGATAAGGTTGAATATATCATCTATCGGAGGAAATGGATACTAGTTCTTAACTTTCAATTGGTTTAATTTTCAATAATCTACACATATCTAGAGGGTATCATCCTATTATTTTTGTAAAAAGGACCAGAGAACCCCATGGAGATGTATTGGGTTATATAAACCCCTTTCCCTCTAAGTCCTCTAGTTGTCTCTTGAGCTCATATAACTCGGTAGTAGCCATCCTGTAAGGAGGAATGGACATCAGTGAAGATCCTGGAATCATATCTATTAATAAATCCATCTATATCTTAGGTGTTAAACTAGAAAATTCATCAGGGAAAACATCCCTAAAATGACCAACCATTGGAGGAAACTCTTCCTAACACACTCCTCAATCATATAGATATAAACTACCAATCTGGGTTGTCATCCCACCCATCCCACAATGCTCATTTCTAGATCTACCTTCTTGGATTTCCCATTAACCTTTGGTAATAAAAACTCCACCCTATATAGATGTGAGGGTCACCCTTCAATGAAAATAATCAATGTTGTCTTGATAAGAAACTAGCCAGTCCATATTGAGTATAATGTCAAACCCTGACATCTTGAGGAAAAAAGATCCCATAGAAAGTGACACCCACCAATATTAATGGGGAATTCCATAAACTATCATAAATCCTCTATTCCCATCCCCAACAGAGTATCAAGCATCATAACACCATCAAAAAATTGTATAATGAGCCCAAGGTTCTCCACCACAGGTACATATATGAAACTATGTGATTCACATGTACCAAAAAGAGAGTATACTAGAGTATAAGATACTATTATCATACCTCTCACCATAGAAAACCAGAAACTTTGATCCATAGGTGTAGGCTGTATAGAATATATTTGTCCTGAACAGCAGCCCTATGAAACAACCTCACTACCCAAAGTCGGCCCACTTTACTATCTAGGTACAATTGGTGTCTGGATACCTCGGCCATAAACACCACCTCAGCCTGAACGACTGGGAATCCTCTAGCTTCTAGCTTGATGTGGAGCTATGAATCCCGCTCCTGAACCTGGAGTGTAACACCCCAATATTTCATAGTATGTTATCTCTTTAAAGTAATTCAATAACTTGTGCTACACGCAACAACGAGTTCGAGAACACTATGACTTACCAAACTAGCCATTTTAAAAAATGGGGTTATGAATAGTATTAACTTAATTTTTAATTATATATATATCCTATATAATTTTAACATTCATATTTTTTTTCTTAGACATAATATAAGGACAAATTCAATTTTTCAGATAAAAGAAGTATTTTTCAAAAAATGCAAGTTTACTGCCTATTTAATGGAGAATCCTTTTTAAAACAAATATTTAAGAATTTTACATTAAATTTAATTAAATTAAATTCTTCTTTAGAATCAGGACATAAAAATTTAGTTTGGATAAATTTTTGGTACTTTTCTGATAACTTTCATATTTTGATGAATAGTGAAAAATATTATGTTTTAATTGAAAAAAAATTAATCGAAATAATTTATAGTGTTAAATTATGAATTTGAATGGGTTTTAAGTATAATTATATTATAGTTTTATCATTTAATATAATTTAGGTCATTATAAGTAATTTCACATTTAAACTTGACATAAACACATGTCAATATTTTGATAGTTTTTACTTTTTTAAAAACCCGTTTTTTGGTTTTGACAATAGAAATTAATTTTAACTTAATTAATGAAACTTATATGTTCTGAATTTGGTAAAATAGAATTCATTTTTGAATTCATAATATCAAAATTATCTTAGGTTGAATTTTTGGTATTTTTCTGAAAACATTCAATTTTTGATGAATAGTGAAAAACACTACGTTATTGTTTAAAACCGACTTTTTATTTAAATAATTATTTATTTTATTTAAATTTATTTTAATTAAAAATAGATATATAATACTTATATAAGTTCAACATAATTCATTGGATTTATGTTCTAATAAAATTAGATGTATAAATTTTTATTGAACTTTTTACCGTCTTTTACCCACCTTCTAGGAGCATTTGCAAATTTGATTAAAATGTAATTTTATTACTTATGTGAGTTGAATTTAAAAAATCTGAGAGATTCAGTTGATATCAGTAAGTAAAATGTGGTTCAATAAGAGGAAAATAATTTTTGATGAATAGTAAATTTTGACTTTTATTTACCACGGTTAAAAGTAAATAGGGTAATTAAATGTAAAAATGATATTATAATTACACTAACAAATGTCCTAATTCTATTGAATAAGTTTATTTAGACCAAAAAAAATCTTATAAATAAAATATTATCCTTTAGGTCTACTTGGACTAGATTATGACATTTATTATTATTTTATTTAAAGAAGAGTTAAAAGTGTTAAATTCAATGTTTAATAACTAAACCATTTTTAATATAGGGTTACGCAAAAGATAAATTCAACTATAAATATTAATTATAAAGATAAAAATATTTCCTATATAATGGTATTTTATTTATAATTTTTAGACATTAAATAATTAAATTTATTTATGGCACAATGATGATGCAATAATTACCTTATCAACGAAAGAATCAAATAAATGGTATTATAAATATTAAAATATATATAATTTTAACGTTTTTATAACATCCAAGAATTTTATATATGAATATAAAATTTTAGTGATGATTAAATGTAACTTTTTCTAAGTAATCAAGTTGTGATGACTTTCACAAAAACCAAATACTAAATAGTGTCAAAATTGACATAAATGAGTTTTTAAAACAAATATTATATTATTAAATTATATACTATTCCTAAAAATTTAAAATTCTGAAAAAGAACATAAATAATATTATATATTTAATTAATGAATCACTTTTTGTTCTCTTGGAATTTTAGAGTATTTTTATTAACCATATAGTGTAAAAATACAAGAAGACGCGGTAAAAGTTAAACTATTTAACTAAGAGTTAAATCTAAAAGATAAGGTTAATATAGTGACCTAAAACTGTCTAAAACCTATTGGTTGAGTGGTTTTCGACCCATCCCCACCTTATACTAGAAATAAATCATTTTTGAGACATTATAAACCTAAAATGATTTTATTATAAAATAATATTTCAAGCTTTTCCTAAAGTGACCATCACCCCTCTTATAAAAGGTTATTTTCCCTTCTCTCAAAATCACAACTCCAAATCCATTTGGCTCGGCCAACCCCTTCCCAAATCTCCTCCCAACTTCATTCACTTCAACCTATAGTCCTTCATTTGAGCATAAAGTCAACCTAAGGATCCCTTTTGTTCAAATCAAAAGGAAACACCCAAAGAAGAGGTAATTATTTTATCACCTCTTTCAAAGTTCTTTTTTTCTTCCCCTTTCTATTTCTTTGTTATTTCCATAAAAAATAATAACTATAGTACCTTATACATACTTTTATGTTATTATAAATATGGTATAACCATATTCCTTATTCTATCCATCCTATGAATGATAATGTCACCATGTGTGCGTACGTACGAATTACTGTCTCCATGCCGTGGTGTAATTTTTTATTCAAAACTATGTTTTTTGGAAGGACATAATGATGAGTAATATGTATATAAATAATGAAAATAACATAATAATGTCTATGTAAAATTAATATACCATCCAATTCCACACCTTTTAATCATTAAGTAAATGATATCGTCGCTCATGTGTACGTACGACTTACCGTCTCCATGACGTGATGAGATTCATTTCCACATTCACCATTCAACGATGATTATAAATATATATATATAATAAGTATGTAATATATGACAATATAATTCTACTTAAAACACACACACATATATATATCAATATATCTTATTCACTTAGTTTCATTCGATACGATATGAAAACGGAAACAACGTTTATACGTACGTACGACCTACCTTCTCCATAAACGGTGTTTTCCATTTCATATATCTGTCTATTATACATATTTATATTCTAAATATATATGATATATAAATCATTTTTTATATTTTGGAAGTATTTAAATCATGATCTAAGTGATACGATCAAGAATAAAAAGTTAAAACTCGTATGATAAAGAAAGCGATTATTACCCGAAATGTTAATTTAACATGGAAATTATTATTAAATGGGTAGTATAAAATAATAAATGAATGATTTATGATATAATAAATATTAATATTATTTTGGTATAATTTAATAACATACTATAGTCATCATATAGCAAGTTAAACGTACCCACGACTAAAGAAAAGTACTAGGTAAAGGTTAATTCCTCAATCTCATTATTATCCGAGATTGTTTATATGTAAGTATTTTTTGGGATGTATTTATTATCCATGTCTGTGTTTCATAAAAGACATTTAAAAATGATTATTTTAAGTAACTCTTTAACTAAAACATCATTTTAAATGTTTGAAATATTTATTATTCTAAATATTTTTTATTAATGTCCATATTTTCAAAAAGGTTTTAAGGATTTATTTATATGGACATGATTGTTTTAAAATTTTAATTCCTTTAAAAAGTTTCAAAGTGGTATGGGACACTTTGATTTAAAAATATATTTAGATGACATACTTTATAAATGGGTGACTTTTAAATGATTTCACAAAAAGTTATATTGCTCTCAAAGAGTTTTAGTGATCATTTTTCAACTATGTCAACATCATTTACTGAATATTATTATTGATTGAGGTTGATTTATTATAATAAAATCTTCCATATTGTATTGAATTAGTTATGACATGTTTGACTATAGAAGTTATATTTTTATACGATTCATGGTTTATGGTTAATGTATTGACATTTCATATTCTAGTTTTAATTCGAATGTTTATGTTATGTTTCAACATTTTCATATGAGGAATGAAGTGGACTTAGTAAGTGATGGGTGGAGACCGCTATAGCTCCTTGATGCATCGGTAGGTCTCATGAGACAAAATAGTGTCTTGGTATTGGGCCTTGACAAAACTTTTATTTGTAGTCTTGGCACGAGGCCTTTACTATGTGGTAATGATGTCCAACGTTAGACATTCCATCATTATGAAATTAATTATTACATGTGATTATTCAACTAGTATAATATCCATGTACATGTTTATGTGGTGATGTTTGATTTATTTTTTTTCCATATCATGTTCAAGATTATGTTTAAAAAGGAATTTTTTTATTACACATATTTCTTTAAAAGTTTATAGCTTCCAATAAATTATTTACCCTAACTGAGCATCTGAGATCACCCCTTTCTTATGTTTTATTTTCCTAGGATTCCAAGAAGTGTATTATGATTGATATGCAGGGTTAATCTAAAGGGAATAATGGAATTCTGAAGGAACTATTTATGCTTTATTCTATATTTGAAATTTTAATGTAAAGTTGATGTATGTAATCTATTTTCCAAGACTGCTAAACTGATCGGTCTTTCGGGGCTTGATTCCTTGTAATCATGCCAATGTATTAAAATAATGCACTGGCTCTGAGATTCCGGGGTCGGGGTGTTACAGTTGGTATCATAGTAAGTTTAGATATAACCTTGGAAACTAGATTTAGAAAAACTATAATTAGATAACATTACCCTAAGATAGACTTGGAGGATTAGAATAGAAGAACATAATATAATTTTGGTAATATAGTGATTTTATGAGTTTTCCAAGAAATAAATTCATGTCTGGATATGAGCAGGTAGAGGTGGCTCTAACACAGATGTACCTAGGGGTGAAAACTATAACAAGGAGTTTCAGGTTTAACCCGGGGTATCTTGGTACATGAAAACGGGCCTTATTGTACTCTTGGCTACAACACTTCCGGGGGATATTCTTATGATAATTCATATTTTCTTTACAGAACATTATGAAGGATTTAGGATTAATACATCCTCAAAGAATTTTTTTTATGATTATAGATTAAATGAATAATATTTTCAATTTACATTAGATATTTTACAAGTTTGGAATTATGCATTGTGATTCATAAAACTAACCTAGTATATTCCATAGTTTAGAAATGGTGCCCACTAGATGGAATGAGAACTCCAGCAATATGCATGATCCAAAGAGTTAGAAGGATAATATCTTTCATGGTATTAATCCAACATTTAGAAAGGAAATAGTCTCCCACGTATTATCATCATATTAAGAAATAGTATCATGTGTTAATAAGATATGTAAAGAATTTTCTGAGTCATATGGATTTGAAGGGAAGCCAGAGAAGAAAAGGATGGTAGAGAGAAATATGGATAAATAGAATAAGGGAAAGAAGGATTTTCCCATATGTGATAACTATTAAAAGAATCACCTTGGAAAATTCTTGAAGAGAATGGGAGTTTGTTATAAGTGTGGAGAAAAAGAACACCGATTACGTGATCGCAAGGGTAAGAAAAAGGTTTCAAATCTACAATGCTTCATCTACAAGGAGTTCAGACACTATGCGAATCAATGTCCAAATCATCAGAGTATACCACAAATGATGTTGTTAGATAATAATCAAGTTATAATATTACCACATATGAAGAGTAATGACTAGTGTTCATATGTTGATATTAAATAATTATGTCATTTGAGTATTGTATCAAACATGTACTGGTTATAATAATTATGGAGTATACTGCAGTACTATTTCATTAAGGATTTGAGATTGTGTGGTACCAAGAAAAGTGACTCAATAGCAAGTTAAACATTTTGGAAAATACATGGTTGAAGGAAAGATAAAAATTTAATATTGTCTTGATACTGAGGTATTTATTTTGGAATAAGAGATGATTGATTTGGATAAATTATATTGGTTATTGACATCCTTGGAACTGATTAATGTTTTGTTTATTCCATCATTGTTGGAGTCTACAGCATTTTTGGATATAAGGAGTATTTCTAGTATTCTATAAAGAATAAAGGATAATGAATGTAATAAATATGGTTTTATGGCAATTCAGGGTGTTACCGTGTTTTAAAAGAATACATGATGATGGTATTCACATGTTATTACATGGAAAAAAGAATCTTAATTGTGTTTACCTTCCATATAAATTTTGTACTATGAATTTGGACAGAAGTATTTGGGATAAGTCTAAAGGTTGGAATGGATTATGTTTTACATTGGATACTATTATTAAGGTTAAAACATTTCTTAAGATTATTTTTGGATTTTTATAAAAAGGACAACCCGGAGGTCGGGCGTCAACACGTCGCATCGGTATGGCCGCGAGACTTGAACCCACAACCGAAGGGTGACAAGGGTACATCACCTACCACTGGCCTACATGATATCATGGTTTGTATAATGTAGTTTTTTTAAATAGTCTGACAAATGAATTATAAATTCATTATTTTTGGAACACCACATGATTATAATAAATGGAATATTTTTGAATTCTATTATATTTTGGAGTGAAATATGATTTTGTTGTAGGAATTAGTTGAAGGATGAAACTCTACTAGTCAAGTATATATTTTTTTCTCTTATTATATGAAGAAATTAATTCTTAAACTTTAGGTAAGAGATATTAAAACCAAAAATGTGTTATCATAATACCTTATGTTTTGTTGAACCGATGATATTTCAAATCATCATAGATTGATGGCTTTGAGGCCTCAATTTTACACTTGTTTATGATTGATGACCTCAATCAATCCCTATAAATATTTACGTTTTCCCTATAATTATGTGTGTCTAATTTCCACCAATGTTCTCCTAATCGAGATCATAATTTGGTGGTGAATTTTTCATTTCTCTTTCCCTCTTATTAAGACTAAATTTCATTAACACGATTTCCGATGTGGGTTTTCCACAAAGGTATTTTTATATTCTTATCCTTTTATTTTCAAAGAAAAATTTCAAATTGCGAGGAATCAATTTATTGAATGAGGAGATAATTTAACACCCCAATATTTCATAGTATTTTATCTCTTCAAAGTAATTCAATAACTTGCGCTACACGCAACAACGAGTTCGAGCACACTACGACTTACCAAACTAGTCATTTAGAAAAAAAGCAGCTATTAATAGTATTAACTACATTTTTAATTTTATATATATCCTATATAATTTTATCCTTCATATTTTTTGTTTCATAGACATAATATAAGGACAAATTCAAATTTTCAAATAAAAGAAGTATTTTTCAAAAAATGAAAATTTACCACCTATTTAATGGAGAATCATTTTTAAAACAAATACTTGACAATTTTATATTCTATTTAATGAAATTAAATTCTTCTTTAGTATTGGGACATAAAATTTTAGTTTGGATAAATTTTTGGTACTTTTTTGATAACTTTCATATTTTGATGAACAGTGAAAAATATTATGTTTTAATTGAAAAAAAGAATTTTAAATCAAAATAATTTATAGTGCTAAATTATAAATTTGAATGGTTTTGAAGTATAATTAGATTATATTTTTATAATTTAATACAATTTAGGTCATTATAAATAATTTCACATTTAAATTTGACATAAACACATGTCAATCTTTTGATAGTTTTTACTTTTTTAAAAATCCGATTTTTGGTTTTGACAACATGAATTAGTTTTAAATTAATTAATGCAACTTAAATGTTTTGAATTGGGTAAAATAGAATTAATTTTGGAATTCATAATATAAAAATTATCTTAGGGTGAATTTTTGGTATTTTTCTGAAAACATTCAATTTTTGATGAATAGTGAAAAACACTGTGTTATTGTTTAAAACCGACTTTTTATTTAAGTAATTATTTATTTTATTTTAATTTATTTTAATTAAAAATAGATATATAATACCTATATAAGTTCAATTTAATTCATTGGAGTCATTTTATAATATAATTGGATGTATAAATTTTTATTGAACTTTTTACCGTATTTTATCCACCTTCTAGGAGCATTTGCAAATTTTCATAAAACTTAATTTTATCGCTTATGTGAGTTGAATTTCAAAAATCAGAGACATGTGGTTGATATTAGTAAGTAAAATTTGTCTTAATAAGTTGAAAATAATTTTTTTGTGAATAGTACATTTTGACTTTTATTTACCATGGTTAAAAGTAAATATGTTAATTAAAGGTAAAAATGATATTATAATTACCCTAACACATGTCCTAATTCTATTGGATAAGTTTATTTAGACTAAAAAAACCTTATAAATAAAATATGATTCTTTAGGTCCACTTGGACTAGATTAGGAAATTTATTATTATTTTATTTAAAGAAGAGTTAAAAGTGTTAAATTCAATGTTTAATAACTAAACCATTTTTAATATAAGGTTACACATAAGATAAATTCGACTATAAATATTCATTAGAAAGATAAAAATATTTCATATATAATGGTATTTTATTTATAAATTTTAGACATTAAATAATAAAATTTATTTATGACACAATGATGATGCAGTAATTACCTTATTAACGAAAGAATCAAATAAATGGTATTATAAATATTAAAATAAATATAATTTCAAAGTTTTTATGACATCCACTAATTTTCTAGGTGAATATGACATGTTATGGTTGATTAAATTTAACATTTTCTAATTAATCAAGTTGTGATGTCTTTCCAAAAACCAAATACTAAATAGTGTCAAAAATGACATAAATGAGTTTTTAAAACAAATATTATATTGTTAAATTATATAATATTCCTAAAAATATAAGGTTCAGAAAAAGGGATTAAATAATATTATATATGTCACTAATTAATTACTTGAGGTTATATTGGAAGTTTTGAGTAATTTTATTAACCATATAGTGTAAGAATACAAGAAGACGCGGTAAATCTTAAACTATTTAACTAAGAGTTAAATATAAAAGATAAGGTTAATATGGTGACCTAAACCAATATAAAACCTATTGGTTGAGTTTTTTTCAACCCATACCCATATTATACTATACATAAATCATTTTGGAGCCATTATAAACCAAAAGTGATTTTATTATAAAATAATACTTCAAGCTTTTCCTAAAGTGACCATCACCCCTCTTATAAAAGGGTATTTCCACTTCTCTCAAAATCATAACTCCAAAGCCATTTGGCTCAGCCAACCCCTACCCAAATCACCTCCAAAAATCCATCACTTCAACCTAGAGGCATTATATTGAGTATAAAGTCAACCTAAGGATACCTTTTTTTAAAATCAAAAGGAAACACCCAAAGAAGAGGTAATTATTTTATCACCTCATTCAAAGTTCTTTTTTTCTTCCACTTTCTATTTCTTTATTATTTCCATAAAAAAATAATAAATCAAATACCTTATACATACTTTGATGTTATTATAAATATGGTACAACCATATTTCTTATTTTATCCATCCTATGAATGATAATTTCACCATGCGTGCATACGTACGGCTTACCGTCTCCACGCTGTGGTGTAATTTGTTATTCAAAACTATGTTTTTTGGATGGACATAATGATGAGTAATATGTATATAAATAATTAAAATTACATGATAATGTCTCTTTAAAATTAATATACCATCCAATTTCACACCTTTTAATCATTAAGTAAATGATATCGTCGCTCGGGTGTACGAACGACTTACCGTCTCCACGAGGCGATGAGATTCATTTCCACATTCACCATTCAACGATGATTATAAATATATATATATATAATAAGTATGTAATATATGACATAATAATGCTACTTAAAACATATATATATATTTATATGTGTGTGTGTGGGTTTGTGTTTGTGTATTTAAATATATCTTATTCACTTAGTTTTGTTCAATATGATATGAAAATGGAAACATCGTTTATGCGTACGTACAGCCTACCGTCTCCATAAATGGTGTTTTCCATTTCATATATCTATCTATTACACATATTTATATTCTAAATATATATGATATATAAATCATGTTTTATATTCTATAAGTATTCAAATCATGATCTAATTGATACGATCAAGAATAACAAGTTAAAACACGTACGATAAAGAAAGCGATTATTACCAAAAATGTTAATTTAACATGGAAATTATTATTAAATGGGTAGTATAAAGTCATAAATGAATCATGTATGATATAATGAATATTAATATGGTTCTATAATAATTTAATAACATTCTATGGTCATGATACAGAAAGTTAAACGTACCCACGACTAAAGAAAAGTACAAGGTAAGGGTTAATTCCTCAATCTCATTATTATCTGAGCTTGTTTATGTGTAAGTATTTTCTGGGAAATATTTATTATCCATGTCCGTGTTTCATAAAAGACATTTAAAAATGATTCTTTTAAGTAAATATTTAACTAAAACATCATTTTAAATGTTTTAAATATTTATTCTTCTAAATCTTTCTCATTAATGTCCATGTTTTCAAAATGGTTTTAAAGATATTTATATGGACATGATTGTTTTAAAATGTTAATTCCTTTAAAAAGTTTCAAAGTTGTATGGGAAAATTTGATTTAAAAATATCTTTAAATGACTTAATTTATAAATGGGTGACTTTTAAATGATTTCACAAAAAGTTATATTTCTCTCAAAGAGTTTTACTAGTCATTTTTCAACTATGTCAACATCATTTACTGGATATTATTCTTGATTGAGGATGATTTATTATAATACAATATTTTATATTGTATTGAATGAGTTATGATATGTTTGACTATGAATGTTATATTTTTATACCATTCATGGTTTATTGTTAATATATTGACATTTCATATGCTAGTTTTAATACGAATGTTTATGTTATGTTTCAAAATTTTCATATGAGGAATACAGTGGACTTAATAAGTGATGGGTGGAGCCTGCTATAGATCCTCGATTCATCGGTAGGTCTCATGAGACAAAATAGTGTCGTGGCACAAGGCCTTGAAAAAAAAATTATTTTTAGTCTGGGCATGAAGCCTTGACTATGTGATAATGATGTCCGGCGTTATGCATTCTCTCATTATGAAATTAGTTATTACATGTGATTATTCGACTAGTAGAATATCCATGTGCATGTTTATATGGTGATGTTTGATTTATTTATTTTCCATATTATATTTAGTATTATGTTTAAAAAGGATGTTGTTTTTATTACACATCTTTCTTTAAAAGTTTATAGCTTCCACTAAATTATTTACCCTTACTGAGCATCTAACCTCACCCCTTTCTTATGTTTTATTTTCCGAGGATTCCAAGAATTTTATTATGATTGATATAAAGGGTTAAGATAAAGGGAGTAATGTAATTCTCAAAGAACTATCTATGCTCTATTTTATGTTTGAAATTGTAATTTAAAGTTGATGTATGTAATCTATTTTTCAAGACTTCTAAAATGATCGGTCTTTTGGGACTTGATTCCTTGTAATCATGCCAACGTATTAAAATAATGCACCGACTCTAGGCTTCTTGGGTCGGGGAATTACATGGAGTCAAAATCTATCCCCATCCACTGACTGTTGGAGGGAAGATCTTGCAAAAACGTTGTATAAGGCCCATCCTACCACAAGCTTAGAACTCGACTTGGTCGTGTTCAAAATATTTTTTCCTATGTCCCAATCTGCCAACACTAATAGCCTAGTTGGTACTCCCCTCATGAGAAGCCTCAAAACGACACTTCCTTCTATTGGAAGCTAAACCACTAGGTCAAGATGCGACATTACCCTACTTTGTGCCCCCATCTTCCTTCAAGTTTTCCTCTATAATTATCACCTAATTCACTATTTCAGTAATAGTATTCTACCTGACCATGTTGATCTAGGATTGAACGACATGTATGAATCCTTACTCAAATAATCTCACCCTTATCATCTCATCAGCAAGATAAACTAGGAAAATGTGCCGGAGCTTTGTAAATCACACTGAGTACTCCATAATGAACATCACACCTTGCTCTAGATGCATAGACTCACAATCCTACTCTACTCTCATTATATTGAGGAAAACATATTCATAAAACCTAGATTGGAAATCCCTCCAAACCATATCTCAGAGCATATCATCCTGGTTCAAAACATCCCACCAGTATTTACCTGCTCCCCGAATCATATATGTTATGAGCTTCACTATCCTCTCAGGAGGTGTCTCTAGATGCTCAAATATAAAAAATGTAGTCTCAAGCCACATATTAGCAGTCTATGGACTACCATCCCTTGAAAACATGGAAGGATTCTACTTCTGAAACACACGCATTAGCTCTACCATAGATGAGGTAGGCTAAGGTGAAGCTTGAAAAGTCTCCATGAATCATAGGAAACCCACACGGGATTGTGCCTCCGTACCCATATCTGGTACAACCACTAGGGCCTTGGCTATAACTATAGGAGGATATACTGGTATCCCATGGTCCACCACCTCTGGTGCATGGTTGTCGCCACCCTCTTGGCATGTGAGTAGAGGTCTTCATGGTGGCATGTCTCTATAATGACAAACAGATTCCTTAGGATGTCCTGATAATGATATGATCATGGTTATAAATGTATGATAGATCAAATACTTCCTATAAAAAGGTTACAACCCTATTCCTACTCCTAAATCTAGCTCTGGGTAAAAAGAAATATCCATAAACATCACTAGAGACACTACCTACTACCCACTCAAAATCCAGGTCTAGGTCAAGTTCTGTATTTTCAACAATTTAATGTCATTTAAGTTCACTTTCTCAATTCATTTCTATTTAAATGTTTATACTAAATGGTTTATAACTTCTGATTCATAAGGGAACATACACCTCATAAACCAAAGTGTGGTGTCCGCCTAATCCAAACCATAAAATGTTCCAATCCATACGACCAATGTTCCATGACTCAATGTTCCATAATTGACGGCTTAGTGTGTCTACTATATTCTAAGTAGGAAAACGTTGTTTAGGTTATGACAGGAACTCTAACTACTAACCAGGTTTCTCAATTCCCTCCACAAATCATCTATCAATCAATAGGTATATCACACAATGCACACAAAATTAAATTCATGAATTCAAGAAATTCATCATACATGGCATAGAATAATGCATGGATTGTAAATTATAACAGGTTCGTAAAATGAGGTATGAGATGTATACCCTCATCTCATCGAAAAATGGAAAAAATCCATAATCAAAAGTAATATCAAATAGTAAGTGCATAACCCAACAGTGGAATCAAATCAACATTAATAGGAAAAATCTAGAAAATAGAAATTTTCATTCCAGGCAATTTGTATTTTCCTATACATGGGTTAGCTACTCCCAATCATACCTCATTACCAAATTAAAATTCATTCATAATCCCTTTCTATTATCACAAAATAGTAAATATAGAAAAGTAACTACTCTGATATAACTTTGTAACATCCCAAACCTGGTGGCATTGTATGATTCCTCAAGCTGGTGTGTCACATGGCCTCAAGCACACCTCCCCATATGTCAGAGGCTTCCGACTAGTAGCGAAGGCCTAGGGTGTGTCTGTGTGGAGACTATTCCATCATTTCATAGTGTAATGCAGTGTTATAAAAATATTAATCAATAGAATCAGTATATAATATAACTAAAATTATAAAAAATATAAACATCCAAAAGACCGAATAAATAAACAATGCCAAAGGTTATCTCATATAAACAATGATGTGTCATGTCATGTCTCTACAAAATAGGAAAATAGGTATACAAGTATCCATTACAATACATGAATCAAAATAAAAAAAAGACCAACAATTAACTATCCTGGCTAGCATCACGAGCATAGCTCAGTTATGTGCTCCCCTTATCCTAAGCAATGATCAAATCAAGAATTGTACAATGGTTTCTTGCCTCAATATATACCTTTATCCATGAAATCTGTTCGGTTACCCAATGGTGGCCCAAACATGGTGTGAGATAACACTCAATAGGACACCACCAACGATGTCTATAATAAGTCAAATCTATATAATGACAAGCTAAAGTAGTTTGAAGTATATAAAAAGTATGGTAGTACATAAAGTAACGTTCCCAATGAATATGTAAAAAATAAGTGATACTATATAGCCAAAAAAGTATCCTTAAAAACAAGGGTCAATCTCCCACAACAAGGGTATATTTAATTAAAAATAGAAAATCTACCATGGAAATGTTATACAATCAAGTATAAATCATCCATCACACCCATGCCATATAACCTAGTATAAATCATCCATCATGGCCACCCCATATAATCAAAAGTGTCAGGCCATGAAGGGATGGATCCAAGGTATATAAGATCAAGGCATCCTCATTGAGTTCTGTGAGAATCATTATGGAAAATTAGTAAAGTCTTGGGTGGGGTCCTAGGATCATGTCAACAATTCATGTCATATGTGATTCCAATAATGTTGGATCCAATGGGTAGAAAGGCCCAAGGCATCTTATGGAATCAAGATCCTTAGAGCATATAGGTCCAAGGCATCCACCACAAAAATCATGACCCATAGTGTAGAAACATCCATGGAGTCCTATGGAATCAGGACCCAAGGACAATATAGGTCCAAGGAATCCACTACCATAATAATTCATCATTAAATTAATTCAAAAATTCATAAACGGTCTCATTCCATGAGTTCTTCCAAGTCATTTAACAATTCCCATTTGAAAAATCAAACCAATATACCTCATGTAATCACATTTCAAAGGAGGAAAAACCATATCCTAATAGTTAAATTCAATTAAATTCAATTTATAAAGGCTTAATCTTACTAGGAAAGCACTCACACACCCAATAGGGTGGTATAAATCATGGAAGATACAAAGCCACACCCCATGGGTTTCCTAGGTTAGGGAAATAACCTCCAAAAAAGTCAAAGGTACAATAGGAAACCTAAACATGTTTCAATTAATTTGAACAAGACATTCAATTCATTTTTAGGGGAAGCACTAGTAAGTCTGGCATGCGTCACAACTGCAATAGGTAATATAAAACAAAAAACCATGAGGGAAAGGTATAGACCAACTACTATAGTTCCATAGTAGATCACTCATCCAGTATCAATCTCTGATTTAGTCTAGATTAAGATAAAAATAATTAACGGATGAAGAAACTTGAAATATGGCATATTATCTTTCACTTAAATAATACTTTTGATACCAAGACAAAAAAATAATGGCACAATATGACTGAATAACTTACTAGTGTGGATCCAATGACACAAACAATGCTTGGATCAAATGTTGGATGAATAAATAGGACAAATCCTACATTTTGGATTCAAAGAGGAGATCCCATGGTGAGATACTATCCAATATAGGAAAAAACAAAAGGAGGGTTGAGTTTTAATAAGTTTTAAGAGAGAAATGGTCATTTCCTCTCTTTTAACTAGGTTACATAGTTTGGAAACATAGTTGGACAAACTGTGGTCCAACCATGAACCCTTTACTCTCTTAATTGGAACCTCACACAGTTTCATGCACACAATTTGAAAAACTATGCGCAAACAATGACCCAAACTCTGTCTAGGTCTGAAGAAAGTCTCAAAGGCATAAACATATGGAGGCACGATTTTCCTTAAACCATTTGACCCTCTTTCACCCCACTATCAATCCCTACACAGTTAGGGGTAACCTTGTGGCATTTCATTCACGGTGACTCCTAACCATGAGTCCTACCTACTTTTCCCAAAACAAATTGAGATTCAGGATCTAAACAATCTTTGGAAACCCCACAAAACCCCCATGATCCCTTTAAGAACTCACATTAGGTCAAAACCAAGGAGTTAAACTGAAAACAATATGTATGTACCACATAGAAAAACCCATTATCTTACAATATTCCTCCTTAATGCAATTCATCCCCAAATTTCCCTTCCATTGGTGGTCAAGATTATTCTAAGAATAACTTCGACCACTAAGCACATACATTGCCCCCTGCTCTAAATTCTTGTCCTATAAATGGTTGTGCTACCATAGAACCTGTACTAGAGGAACTAATAGGCCTCATAGAACCTTTGTTCTCTTGATAATGATAGGAATAGGATTCTCCAAAAAGGATGCATCTACTTGTAGATTAACCTCATCCAACTGTAAATTGTGAGATGGGTCTAAGTGATAATGGTATAGATGAGATATGTGGAAATTCCATGCATGGATTGGTACCTTTAGGGTAACTGTAACCAATAGTCTACCAGCCCAACTCTCTCCAAAATCTCAAATGGACTAACATATCGTGATGAAAGCTTACACTGTCTCCTAATTTTTCTATGTCCCATCCTTTGTGAGATATATAAAAAGACCTTATCCACAACCTTGAACTATAGAGATCTTCGATGATAATCAAGATAAGATTTATGTTGAGATTTTGTAGTAGTCATCCATTGTATGGTCAACCAAACCAACTCTAAAGTCTCTTGGATGAGATAAAGTCCAAGAAACACTACCTCTCCTAAGTCTAACTAGTACAAGGGAGATCAGCATGACCTACCATAAAAATCCTTATAAGGTTTTATCTATATAGTTTCTTGATTGATATTATTGTAGGAGAACTCAATTAGGGGTAGGTGTATCTCCCAAGAGCCCCCAAAATCTAGGATTCATTCTCTCAGCATGTCCTCAAGAACCTGAATCGTGCACTCTGACTGGCCATCAAACTGAGGGTGGTATGATATGATCAAAAGCACCTATATAAACAATCCCCTCTAGAAAATCTACTATAAATGAGATTTAAATTAGGCATCACTATCTGATACCATGGTTTAAGTAATCCCATGAATTAATACTATCTCATAGATATGAAACCTCCCAAGCTCATCCATGGAGAAGGTCTAGCTGATTGGTGGGAAATGAGAACCCTTCATGATCTTGTCCAAAACAACCCACATAGAATCACTACCTCAAGTATACCTTGGAAAACTGGTTCCGAAATCCATTACAACATCATCCAATTTCCACTCGGGAATAGGTAACTGTTGTAAAAGACTAGCTGGTTTCTGATGTTCCACCTTCACCTGCTGAAATGTGGAACACCACATCACAAAACAAGATACCTCACATTTCATCCCTAACCACTAGTAATGATGTCTCAAGTCATGGTACATCTTGGTAACACTGAGATGTATTGCCTAAACTGAGGCATGAAACTCCCACATCAGCTATCGATGTATGTCTGTTGGAATCCATATATGACCATGAATATTTATAATTTCATCCTCATCCACAGTCCAACCAGGAGGTGGGTCCTCTCCTTCCACACTCTCCCATAGTAATAGGCCCTCAGCATTTAATAACTATCACATCCTCACTCTATCCAACATAGTAGACATCATAGAAAAAGAATAAAGAAAGGTTTGACCCTGGTCATCCTGCACCTCCAAGTACATCTCTAAGAATAAGGCCATAAGAAACCACTTTCTACTAGCCTATTTAACTTCCTATACCTGAGTCCTCCTAATCAGTGCATTGGAAAATAAATATCCTTTACCAAGAATATAGGAAATCTCAAAGTCAAAACACTATATCCACTCCATCCACCTTCACTTCCTCAAATTCAAGTCATGATGTGTAAATATATACTTGAGGATTTTGTGGTTTTTGTACAATACAAAACACTCTCATGGTAAATAGTTCCTCCAATAGTATAAGGCATGTACAACCGTGGATAACTTTAGATCATTCATTGGGTAATTACTCTCATTTGGCCCCAGCTAACAAGATTCATATGTCACAACTTGATCCTCTTTCATCATAACTACTCCTAGTTTGATACTTGATGCATCATAATACAATGTGTATCTATTACTCAGCTCTAGAAGAAACAAGACCGATGCTGAAGTCAATCTTCCTTTCAGCTCCTGAAAGGTAGTCTTGTAGGTATCTAAGCATACAAACTTCACACCCTTATTATTCAAGTCTGTCAACAGTGTTGTTGAGCATGAGAAGTCTTGGATGAAATACCTATAATATCCATCTTTCTCGAAGAAACTTTTTGTGTCAAAGACATTCTTGGTATGTTCCCAGGAAACTACAAGACTCACCTTCTCTAAGTCAACTGATACTCCTGTCTCTAAGATAATATGACCCAGAAAGTGAATATTTTCTATCCAGAAGTGGCACTTTGTGAGCTTAGAATATAATCAATACTCTCTCAGTGTATCCAAAATGATCTCAATATATTTATCATGGTCATGTAAATTGTGATAATACACTAAGATATCATTCATGAATACCACCACAAACAAGTCAAGATAATGATGGAAAACTTAGTTCATCATCACCATGAAAACTTATGGCACGTTCGTGATACTGAATGGAATAACTGAATATTCTTATAGACCATACCTACTATGAAAAGTTATATGAGGTATTTCTGAAGGTAGAACATGTACATAGTGATAACTAGACCTCAAATAAATCTTCATGAAATCTTGAGATCCTCATATTTGGATAAAGAGATTATATATCTGAGGAAAGGGATACCCATTCTTAACCATAAACTGGTAAAATTTTTGATAATACACACATAACCTAAGGGTTACATCCACTTTTTCTCAAAAAGTACTGGTTAACCCCATGGAAAAGTATTGGGTCTTATAAACCCCTTTTCCTCCAAGTCCTCTAGATATCTCTTGATATCCTGTAACTAAATAGTATACATCCTATAAGGAGGAATGGATAACAGTGCAGCTCCTAGAACCATCTCTATTGAGAACTCCACCTCTATCTCAAGAGGTCAACCAGAAAATTTGTATGAGAAAACATCCCTGAAACAATAAACCACTGAAGGAATGTATGTTTGATGCACTCCCTTTTCATCCATATATAAACTAGAAATATGGGATATCATCCTACCCAGCCCCCAATGCTCAGGTCCAGCTCTACCTTCCTAGATTTCCAATTCACCTTTTTGAATAAAAACTCCACCCTATGGTGATGTGAAGGTCACCCTTTGGTGATAATAATAAATGTATGATTAATAATAAACTATCCATTCCATCCTGAGTATGATGTCAAAACCTATCATCTTAAGTAAAAAATATCCCATATGAAGTCACGCCCATAAATATCAAGGGGAAAATCCCTACACTAGCATAAATTCTCTGTTATCATCCCTAATGGAGTATCTAGTGTCATAACGCCATTAGAAAACTGTACAACGATCCCAAGGCTCTCCAATATAGGTACATATATGAAACTATTCACTGCACTTGTATCAAAAAATAGTAGATACTAGAGTAGAGGCTACTATGATCATGCCTCTCACAATAGATGGCCCGACACTCGACTCCTCAGCTGTAGGTTGTACATAATATATATGTCCTGAGCTGTGGCCCTATGAAACAACCTCACTACCTGAAGTAAGCCCATTCTATTGTCTAGATACAAATGGTGTCTAGATGCATTAGACACAACCACCACCTTCTCTTAAACAACTGGTATAGCTCTAGCTCCCATCCTAACATGGATCTTTGAATCTCACTCCGGAAATTAGTGTCAAATTCGATCCCCTTCCACTGACTACTAGAGGAAAGGTCCTACAAAAACTTTTTACATGGACCATCTAGATGAAATCTCAGAACTTTATTGGGTCACATTCACACTAATTTTTTATATGTCCCCATATATCACTTTGATGATAGAAAATAGATCTACCAACACTAACAACCTAGTGGGTACTCCCCACATGAGAAGCCTCAAAATAGTGATTCCTTCCATTAGAATATCAACCACTAGGTCAAAAGGATACAATTCCCTACTCTACACCTACATCTTCCCTTAGGCTCTTCTCTGTAATCAGTACTTAATTCACTATTTTAGTAACAATACTCAACCTGAATGCATTGACCTATGATCAAACATCATCCCTGAGACCTTCCTCAAAGCATATTTCCCTCTATATCTCATCAGAAATATAAACTAGTGAAAAGCATCAAATCTCTATAAATCATGCCGAGTAATCTATAAAATACATCACACCCTTCTCCAAACACATAAACTCATTGAACCATATTATCTTGGTTCAAAACATTCCACCAACAATTAGTTTCTCCCTGAAGCATATATGTCACGAGCTTCCCTCTCCTCTAAGAGGTGTCTCCAGATGTTCAAATATCAAAAATGTAATCTAAAACCATATCTCAGTAGTCTATAGACCATCATCCCTATAAAACATGGGAGGATACTACTATTGGAACAAACATGTCAGTTTGAAATAGATGAGGTAGGATTTGGTGCTCCCTGAAAAAGTCTGTATGAAGTTCAAGAAACCATCACAGAATTATATCTTAGAACTCGTATCTGGTACAATCACTAGTTCCTCACCTAGAACTAGAGAAGGATATATTTGTATCCCATGCCCCACCACCTCTGGAACATGGTAATTTCCACCCTCTTGGAATAGAATGGAAGTCATTATGTTGGCATGTATCTACAATGCCAAACACACACCTTAGTAAATCTCAATAATGAGATTATCACAGTTATAAATGTAGGATAGGTCAAAGCCTTCTTATAAACAGGTCATACACCTCTTCTTATCCTAAATCCAGGACTAAGTAAAAATAAATTGTTTTAAACATCACTAGAGATTCTGCTTACTGCCCACTCAAAAGTCGGGTCTAGGTCAAGTTCTCTTTTTTCAATAATTCAATTTCATTTAATTTCACTTTATCAATTCATTTCTCTTTAAATGGTAAAACTAAATAGTTCACCACTTATAATCCATAAGGGATCATACACCTCATGAACTGAAGTGTGGCATCCACCTAATCCAAATCATAACACATTTTAGTCCATGTGACCAATGGTCCATAACTCAACATAGCATAGTTGACTGCTTATGGTGTATGTTGTAGCCTAAGAAGGAAAACACTATTTAGGTTATGGAAGGAACTCTAAGTACGAACCATGTTTCTCAATTCCCTACATGAATCATCTATCAAGCAACAAGTACATCACATAAGGCACAAATAATCAAAGTCATGCAGATAAGAAATGCATCCAATATGGCATGGCATAATGCATGGCATGTGAATTCTAATAGGTTTCTAAAATGATGCATGAGATGCATACCCTCATCTCACCAGGAAATATAAAAATCCATAATCATAGGGAACATCAAATATCAAGTTCATCACTCAATGGTGGAATCAAATAAATTATAATAGGAAAAATCTAGAAAACAGTAATTTCCATTCGAGTAAATTTGGATTTTCCTATACATGGATTAGCTACTCTTAGGAATAGCTTATTAAAAAATTACAATTCCTTCTTAATACCTTTCTATAATTTCAAAATATTAAATCCATAAATGGAACTGCTCTAATACCACTTTGTAATGTCCCAACCTGGGTACCACTGTATAGTGCTCTAAGATGGTTGGTCACGTGGCCTCAAGCACTCCTCCCCATATGTAAAAGGCTACCAACTAGAAGCGATGGACTATGGTGTTTTTGTGGGGATATTATACCCTCATTTCAGAGTGTAATGAATTGGTATAACAATATCAATCAATAGAGGAAGTATATAATATAATTGAATGTAGACAGAATATATACGTCCATAAGACTGAATAAATAAACAATGCTAAAGTTTATCTCATATACAAAATGTTGTTTCATTTCATGTCCCTACAAAATATGAAAATAGGTATACAATCATCCAGTACAATACATGAATCAAAATACTAAAAGTAAAAAAGGAACTATCCCAGCTAACATCACGATAATATCTCATTCTTGTGCTCCCCTACTCCTGAGTAGTGATCAAATCAAGAATATTATAGTGGGTTCTTGACCCATTACCTACCTGTATCCATGAAATATGTCTAGGTACTCAATGGCGACACAATAAAGGTGTGAGATAACACATAGTAGGCCACCGCCAATAGTTTCTATAACAATTCTAATCTATGTAATGAAAAGATAAATTAATGTGCGGTATATAACAAGTATGTATTTACAAAAAGTGAAGTTCCTAAGGATTATGTAATAAACAAGTGATACTTTATATCCAAATGAATATCCTTGAAAACAAGGGTCAATCTACCATAATTAGGTCAATTATAAAACAAAAAGGAACATCTAACATGGCCATGTTGTACAACCAAGTATAAATCATCCATCGTGGCCACATCATATAACCAAGTATAAATTATCCATCACAAACACACCATAAAATCAAAATTGCCAAACAATGAAGGTCTAGATCTAAGGTATAGAAGACCAATTCATCCTTATCAAGTCCTGAGAGCATCTCAATGGAAAATCAGTAAAGACTTGGGTGGATTCCTAGGAAAATGTCAACATATCATGTCCTATGAAAGTATAACCAAGATAGATCCAAGGTGTATCAAGGCCTAATACATCCTACGAAATCAAGAACCAAGGAGTATATAGGTCCAAGGTGTCCACTGCCATAATCATTACCCATGGTGTAGAAACATACCTGGCGTCCTGTGGAATCTTGATCCAAGGAGCATATAGTTCCATGACATCCACTACTATAACCATTTATTATTCAATTCATTAAAAAAATCATAAATAATCACATTTCATGAGTTCTTCTAAATTATTTAACAATTTCCATTTAATAAAATTAAACTAATACATGTCATGTAGTCACATGGAAAAGGAGGTATAATTATCTCCTAATAGTTCAAGTCAATTCAATTAAATTTATAAAGGATTACACTAATTGGGAAAGCACTCACACACCCATCAAGGTTGTATAAAGCATGGAAGATACCAAGGCACACCCCAGGGGTGGCCTGGGTTGGAGAAACAACCTCTAAAAAACTCAAGGGTACAAGTGGTAAACCTAAACAGGTTCCAATTCATTTAATCAATACATTCAATTCATTTTAGGGAAACACCGATAAGTCTTTCATGTAGAACAATTTCAATTAGACATATAAAACACCAAACCATAAGGGAAAGGTATACTACACCTATCATAGGTCCATAGTAGAGCATTCATCCAGTATCGATCTTTGATTCGGTCCAAATTTAGAGAAAAATGAAGAATGGATGAAGAACCTAGAAATAGGGAATATTATCTTGCACCTAAATAACTCTGTCGATACCAGGACAAATGAATAATGTCCTAATATGATCTAAGAACTTACCGGCATGGATCTAACAAGACAAATTATGCTTGGATCAGATGTCGACTGAAGAAATGGGATCCAAACATAAATTCATCTTCAAAGAGAAGCTCTTAAGGTGAGTTATTTTCCAACCAAGGAAAATTAAAAAGAGGGTTGATTTTTAATAAGTTTTAAGGTAAAAATTTTCATTTACCCTCTCTTAACTATGTCGCATGTTTTGGCCACACGGTTGGCCAAAGCATGCGCAAACTGTACACAAAACCATGCCCCAACCTCTATCAAGGTCTACAAAAATATTCATAAGAGTGTGTCTGGGGTGGCACGGTTTACCTCAAACCGTGAGAGCCTCTTGAAATCCATTTTCCAGCCCAAACAGTTAAGGGTAACTATGCGGCCTATCCCACATGATTTCTCTTAACCATGCGACATTCCTTATTTTACCTAAAATTTGGGCTCCTAGTTTCGAAAAAATTATAGAAACAACTGAAACTCATGTGATCCCTTTAGGAACTCAAATTAGGTTAAAAACAAGGAGTTAAACCCAAAATAAAGAGATCATTACATCATATAAAAACCTAGGATCTTATATAATTCCACTAAGAAAGAGGCCTAGATAGTCACACACTAAGTGTATCAGAACATCAATTAAATAATAATATTATTTATTATTTAAAAAGTTTAATAAATATTATTCTTACATGTGATTTAATAATTATTAATGTTCTTTTATCATATATATTTCATCACCATTTATTTGAGATAATATTTTATGAGAATAATATTTAATAAATTTGTATTTACTATTTAGTTAATAGAATATTTATTTATTTATTTGAAAATAATGCGGTAATATTTATTTATTAAATAAATATTCATTTTTTATAGTCTAATAAATATGGTAGAGTAATGGAAGATTGAGATTAATGGCCCAATGAGAAATGATAAATATTGATTATTATTTGAATAAATAATATTTAACTTAATTTTTGAGTTTAGAACATATTGGCATGGGGTTCTATGGTAATTAAGAAAAATAATAATAAGGGTGCATGCGCCATTATTATTTTCTAACCCTAGAAGTATATAAATCCAATTATATTATTTTCTTCATGGGAAGCCAATTTCATGTGTTATGCACAATGACATCCATAGATAATTCTCTTGAACCCATAGAGAACTCCCACTACAAGAACTCTCTCAAGAAAAGATAGAGATCCTCCCCCACCACCACTCTAAAGTCTAGATAGATCAAAGAGAAATATTTCTTGAATATATTCTCAAGGCAATAAAATATGAATGATGCAGGAATTATGATCTATTGGTATAGAACCTGAATATTCCTATGGTGACATTTAGAGGCTCTTGGAGCACATGTGGATCACCACTAGAGGGAATATACTCCTGATTCCTACAACACATTGTTGGTATGGAATTTAGATATTTTCAGAAACATCAATGAAGAAGTAATTTATTGAAAAGTAATTCATAATTATTTAAATTAATTATAAATAATATGTGATGATCATGTGCATTGGTTCTAGAATTCTCAATCATCAATTAATATTTGATTCAATTCCATTGATCAAAAAGTTTATTATCATGTAAATAACGAATTAATAATCAATTATGAAAAAATGAGAATTTGGAAGGCCCCCTATAGTGCTTTTACTTCACCTAGAACCTTCATGATACCATCCTAAGAAGGCTTAAGGTGTTAGGCAAAGAATGTATCTCGAAGAAAAGTTAATCATCTATACTTACTCTTTCAAAAAAAATATTCTTCTAATTACTATAAATATGTTTGAAACTTCCTAAAATAATTAATATAGTATAATAAATATAATAAGTTGTTATTATTATTATGGGACAACCATTTTCCACCACCATTCCATCCTATAGAAAATGAAAACATCGCTCATGAGTATATACAACCTACCATCTTCATAGAGTGGTGTAATTAGTTATTCATCACTAATTTACTTGTATGGTTTTAAATATGAAACTAATTAATATATATTATATTTATGAAATAATAAAGATTTTTAAAATATAATATATCATTTACCTTGTTACCCTTACACCTATTAAAAAATTATAATGTTTCTCGCGCATACGTGTGGTCTAGAAACATCATGGATGATTATAAATTTTGTATATAATGAATATATATTTTATATTTATATCATGATTTACTTTTTGAAACAATTATCAAGATGAAAGGGTTATAACTGCTAAATCAAAACATATATAAAAAATGAAGAAGTTAACACCTGAAATGATGATGATAATGAAAGATTGTTAATTAAGGGTGATAAGATGTTATAAGAAAACCATATATGGTATTACAAGTATTAATATTATTCTAGTATATAATTATAATAAATTTAAATTTATTTTACAGGAGGTCAAAATAACTTATGAAGTAAGTCGGGCCTGAGGTAAGGGGTTGCATAACTCAATTAATTTTCATTATGTTATATTACTTCTTCAATGTTTATACTATTCCAAGATTATGTGTGTAATTACCTATGATTATTTTATGTTATATTTCCACTTATTTTATATGTATTTATATTTTTTACACAAAATCACTTTAATGATTAATTATTATTTCAATGTCATGATATTTGTAAAGGTTTCTCATATCACCTTTTTTCTATGATACATATGCCATATTCACCACTTTTATCCTTCATATGGTGTATATACACCTATTTTATATGTAATATCATGAATCACTTTTTTTATGGTATTTAAAGTTTAATTTAAATTTATTTCTTTCATAGGGGTTATGATTGAAAAATAACCAAAGTGGTAAGAATTTATTTTATAATCTCATACTTATTCAAGATTGTTTATGTTTAAGTTTTCATGAGGAAAATTGTAACACCCTAATATTTTTAAAAATAAAACTATGTTTTATAGTGTATAAAACACATAATGTTGATACTAAACAAACCATGAAATATTATTATATAAATATGATCATTATAACATATTCATTAAATTGGAAATTATAGATAGGATTAAATACTTCATGAAATATATATAAATGTACTACTCAATATAATTATATTGATAAATTATTAGTAAATAATCACTCATTTTTCAGTAAAGTCATTTTATTCTTCAAAAATATGTTTTCTTTATAAAAAAAGTTTGTATTACTTTTGTTGAGAAAATATTATAATTAATTTATGAAAATTTTATAAATTTTATTTATAAAAAGGTTATCATTTTTGATATCATCATATCAAAATTATTTTATGGTTAAAAAATTTATATTTTTATGAAAATTTTGATTTTTCAATGAATAATGAAAAATACAGATTTTTATTGAAAATTATATTTTATTTCAAATTATTTACAAATTAAAACTATATTTTGGATTTGATTTAAAATTTATTTAATTAATTTTGATTAAAAATAAACAAATTATATTATTTTTAATGATTTTTATACTTGAATTTGGTATAAAAATATTTTTATACTTAAAAAGGCATTTTTCTAAGAAACTATTTTTTATTGCATTTTTCATGTCAACTTTAAATAAATTTTTTTCACTTATAGAAATTGAATCATGAAAAATGGATTCCATATTTTGAATCATTAGGTATATATTTTTTAAATAGGTCCCTTTTATTTTTGGTTATTATGAATAAAAACCATAGTAAATAATTGTCAGCACAATAAGGGTAAGTCAGGTAATTAAGGAAAACATTAATATGATGAGAACTAAAAATGACTATAACGCTTGATTTTATCCTATTTTATGATTTTTGTATTTCCATGTCCATCAAAGTTTCAAAAATATGGAAAATTAGTTCCATATTTCTTTGATTTTTACCTTTATACTATTTTAAGTAATGAAAAGTCAAAAATGTCATTCTCTTTGTTTTATTATCTCTAATTTTTTTACATAGGGATAAAAAGTAGATATGTTCATTAATAAAAAGGTATAATTGAAATATAAATTATTTTTTTATAATTTTAATTTATTTATAATTTATTAGTGGTGAAATAAGGACCTTAAATTCTTACATAATGTTGACATAGTATTTATTCAATTAATAGAAAAATAAAATAAATTATTTTGAAAATATTAAAAGTAATATAATTTGAATTGATTTTATTTATTAATAGATTTTTTTGATAAAAATAACATATTATATAGTTTTTAGAGGTTTATATTTCAATTCAATCTTTGTCTTGATGTCTTTAAAGTCAAATTAAATGAATAGTTCTAAAATGACATTAATGATATTTTATAATAAATAATATTTCATTAAATGATTTAAAATTACTAAAAATTATATCTTCATCAAATTTATTGGTATGTGGTTTAAAATATCCACCATGGTCCATTTTTGTGGAAATTTTTCTTTTACAGTAACTATATTGACCCCTAAAGAGTAAAAAGTTTGTTATCGTGGTAATTGTCAAAAAGGGTTAATGCAGGTTAAAACAAAGAGATAAGGGTAAAAATATAATATAAATTTATTAAAATTTTATTATATTATATGATTATGACCCATACTCATCCTATATTAAAATTATATTATTATTATTTTTCCTTTTTTTCTATGAAAATTAATTTATATTAATATTTTAAGTAATTCCAAGAGTGTCTCTCCCCTCACTTATAAAAGGGAACCTCACCTTCTCTTTTATTCACACATAAAAAGCCTTTTAGTTAGTCCAATACCTACCAAAATCCCTTAATAACATACCTATTCAATTTATATAGGTCATAGTTTTGGCATTATACCCCCCTTAGAGGGTAGAAGGTGTAAAAAAAGGATGTTATCTAAAGAAGTGGTATAATATTTAACTAAATGATTTAGTAATATTTTGTCTTCTACCTCATTAAAATATTATTAAAACATTTTTGAATAAAAAAACCAATATATTCCATATAATTTTATTTTTTATGTTAATGTAATAACCTATATCCATATACTCTTCCATAAAATGGGAAACAAACCTTTTGTTTGTGTGTACGGCGGACTACAACCTCACAAACCGATGTAATTCATTTTCCATCACCACCTGTTATAGATGGTTATAATGATATATTTAAAATATATATATGATATTAATAACATAATTAAATTTATTTTATATTATATAACATATAATTTCTTAACTCTCCATTCACTGAAAAATGATAAAGCCATTCATGTGTACGTGTGGATTACCCCTCCAAGAAGTGATATTATCTATTTTTCATCTCCACATTATATGGATGATATATATATAGGTTTATTTAAAGATATAATATAATATTTATGATATAATTATCATTATATAAATACAAAATAGTACTTACCTTTTATCCATCATGGTCATTGAAAAATAGAAATGTTACTAATGTGTACGTACGACCTACCGTCTCTATGATTATAACATGGTTCATTTTTCATAACCATATTTCACGGTTTGTTTTAGAATTATAATTTATGTATAAATATGATAATTATTTCATAATTATTTTTCTTGATATTATGGAATAATTACCTCTTTGAACATACTAAACCTATAGAAATCATTTTGGACAAATGAGCTAAATATCATCAAAATGTCCGATGTGAACTTAATCGGTTAACTAATTGATTATAATATGGTAAAATAAATAATAATCTTGAAAAATGTTATCAATAAAGTAAATAATTAACATAATTTTATTATTTAGTAATATATGGAATGTAGGTGATGATTCATACTTGAGGTAAGGGACACTTTACTTTAAAAACCTCATTTTAAATGTTTTTAAAATTTATTTTATAAATATTTTTCTTCCATGTCCATATTTTTAAAATTATTTTATGGTTGAATTTATATAAACATTAATGAATAATAAAGGAAATTTTATGTATATTTTTTACTTTATTTCAAAAGTTTTCAAAAGGAATATTTTTACAAATCTTATATGGAACATTTGACTTTCTTTATAAAAGATAAAAAAATGTTCTATTTTAATATATATGGTGTCAATGGTTTTTCCTGCCACTATAATTGTTATTTTATGTTTGTATTCCTTATAAAATTCCATGTTTTATTCAAAGAAAACCCTCATTCCTAATTTTTTAATTATTTTCAAAATAAGTTTTAAATGGAATGGATAATTCAATATCTGTAAATATTTCTTTATGGGAGTAATGAATATTTTTATAATTATGCATTATTTCATGTGTTATGATTATTTTATGGTTCTTGGGAATTTTTTATGATTATTAGTGATTAAATTATAAACCAAGGATTTGTGATTCCTTTATAAACCTAGGTTGGGTGGTTTTGTTATAAACCAAGGCTGAGTGGTTCTGTTATAAACAAAGGATGCGTGGTTATGTTATAATCCAAGGATATGTGGGTCATTTACATCCCACCAATGCATTAGGTAATGATCATGATATAAGTTGATCTTGTAGGTTATTCCATTTGTAAGAGTGATATAAAAATGATTTACCAAGTTACATACATGATTTATTTATCCCTTCTATGGTTTTTACTGAAGTATCATGATTTCAGAAGGTAAGTTAATGAGATTATATTTAAAAGAGAGTATTTTTTAATTCTTAAGGGTTAAAATTTTAACTTTTTGAAAAAAAATTGATGATTTTTCTTGATTAAAAATAAAAATTTATAAGTTTTATTTTTTCATTAATAATTCTTAGGAAATGTTTTATGAAAATCTTTGATTAGAAAAGTTGAATTCTTGGGTAAGAAAATGTTTTTTAACCCAAAGTTTATTTTGAAATAGGAATTTTTTTTATAAGTATTAATTAACTAAAATGTTTCTTTATTTGTTTATATGTCTATTACTGATCTTTTTGATCTCATCCAACATTTTAAAAAAAATTAACTGGGTTTTAAGGATCATTAGGGATAAGGATGAGCTCAAGATAAACTTTTTGAAGATATTTAATTAAAAAAAACTTATTATATTATAAAACAATTATTGGAAAAATGGATACTAAGTATAAATTTCCACTTTTTAATGTAATGTTTATTTATATAATGGTGATGGTCTAATTATATAAAACTCTAAACCTAAAAACATCCTTTAAATAAAAGAAAGTGAATTATTTTATAGAGATTAAATTTATGAATTGATTAAGGTCAGGTACTTATGGTTATTGTTAAAGGAAATGTTTAGCTGACTTTAGATGTTAGGATATTTTCATGGGATGTTAACTTAAGTGTTATTGATACCATTATGGGTTTATAAGTTTAATGTAGATTAATATTTAAATGTCTTAGACACCACTTTTGAGGTTTTAAGTGATGTAAGTAAAGAGTATTAAGAGTGTTTTTGTATAAATATATGTTAATATAACCCTAGGTTTTAGTATGGGTTTTAGTGAAAATTTTATTTGAGGAACAATGCCTTTACATTTTGTGTACATGATTTTAAAGGTATTGAAAACCTTTAGAGTTTATATGATATTTGATATTGAGGTGATTTTGGGTTATTACAATTTAGAGACATATATTTTATCATATAGATAACCATGGGATTGAAAATTGATTTATTGATTAAGTGATTAATGTTATTTCATAAGAATATCACTATAATTTTGGGGAATATTATATGATTAAGGTAAGAAGAATATTGTGGGATTTTATTTGAGGAGTAAAGGTTGAATTATATTTTATAATTATATATGATTTTAATGTGTCTTTATGGTGATTCATGTTATTTATGTAAATGATTAGCATAACATGGAAAGAGTATAATTAGAGAACATACATTTTAGGTATGAGACTTTAACAGTGATTAATGTTATTTAGAGATAAATGTTAAATTTATCTTGGAATAATATGTAATAAAATAGTAATAATTTTTGGGTTTTGAACTTTGTTGGGAATATTTTTAAGAATTTTGAGGTTAGATATTTATCAAATGATCTAAGCTGTACTTTGGGTGTTATTTTGAGGCTTTATAGATTAATGTTATATTTATTCATATAAAGGTTTACTCTTTTGGGAAATTATCTTACCTTGTTCTAACCATTTTTTGTTTTCATTAATGTCTAAATATAGGAAGAATATCTGTTTATACTTTTTTGAATTATGTGATCCATTAGAAGTTTATTTTAGTGCTTTGTACATTAAAAACTCATCTTTAATATTCAACATTTGGAGAAAAAGATAACATTGTGGTGTAAATTGATTAAAGGATGAAATGTTAATTTTAAAATAAGTATATTTATTTATATTATCATTTGAGATGGTAAATTAATTTCTAAGCCCAAGGAAAATTATCTTGAAACAAAAATGTAATCCTATTATATTCATTCCCCATTAATCAATGGTATTTTTCACACCTCATTAATATATAGTCATTAACATTCTCTTGATCATTCAATTTATTATGATCAATAATATATATCAATATATATCATTATTTTGACATTATTTTGATCCTATTTTACATATTTTCACTTCCCACTAATGTTATCCTATTTGGAATCCAAGTTATGTGTTATTCTACACGACCTTAATATTTCATTTTCACTATTTTCAAGTGGAATTTTTATCAACCCTTTTTATGATGTGGGATTTCAATAAAGGTATTTTCATATGTAAATCCATTAATTATAAAGATCAAGTTAAAATTGAGAGGTTGAAATTTATTAAAGGGTGGGATAATGTAACACCCAGATATTTTTAAAAATAAATCTATGCATGATATCATATATGATATGCAATTCCAATCATAAACGAACCATAAAATATTATTATTTAAATAAAATTGTCAAAACCTAGACATTAAGTCAAATGGCATGAATATGATTAAATAATTTTTGAAATATATATATAAATTTCCTACTTTATGTAAATGTATTGATAAATTCTTAGTAAATATTCACTAAATTTTTTGTAAAGTCATTTTATTCCTCAAAAATAAATTTTTTCAAAAATGGTTTTTATTGCTTTTTGGTGAAAAAAATATTATAATTAATTTTTGAAACTTTTAGAAAATTTATTTGATAAAAAGGATATAATTTTTCAAATTAGAATATCAAAATTCAATTATGGTAAATTTTTTGAGATTTTTCAAAAAAGATTGGTTTTTCAATGAATAGTGAAAATACTAATTTTTGTTGAAAATTTTATTTTCTTTTAAAGTATTTACAAAGTAAAATTATATTTTGGATTAATTTCAAGATCTAATCAATTAATTTTGATTAAAAGTAATATAATTATAGTCTTTTTAATAAATTCTATACTTTAATTTGGTATAACAAAGATTTTTATACTTAAAAGGCATTTTTCTAAAAAAACTGTTTTTTATTGCATTTTTCATTTTAATATTTAATTAATGTATTCCATTTATATAAATTGAACCATGAAAAATTTATTCCATATTTTAATTAGGTGGTCCAAATTTTTTAAATAGGCCCCTTTTATTTTTTTATCATTATGAATAGTAACCATAGTAAATAATTGTAACCATGGTAAGGGTAAATCGGGATGTTAAGGTTAAAAATAATATGATGGGGACTAAAAATGACCATAACACTTGAAATTATACTATTAGATGATTGAATTTTATCCATTTCCATAAAAGTTTTGAAAATATGGAAACTTGGTTCCATATTTCTTTGATTTTGAACATTAAAATATTTTATATAATGAAAAGTCAAAAATGTCATTCCCTTGGTTTTATTATCTATAAAAAAATTTACGTGGGGATAAAAAAAGTCTATGTTCAGTTATAAAAGGATTATTTGAATGATAAATTATTTTTTTACCATGATAATTTATTTTCAGTTTTTTAGTGATGAAATAATTACCATAAATTCTTATGCAACATAAACACAGTATTTATTCAATTAATAGAAAAATAAAACAAATATATTTGAAAATTTTAAAATTAGGATAAATTGAATTAATTATTATGTAACCTGAATTTTTTAGATAAAAATAACATATTATAAAGGTTTTGAATGTTTATATTTAAATTACATCTTTTTTTGAAGTCTTAAAAGTAAAATTAAATGAACAGTTCCAAAAATGATATTAATGATATTTTATAAAAGATAATACTTTATTAAATGATTTAAAATTTCCATGAATAATATATTTTACTAAGTTATTGGGTTATGGTTTAAAACTTTAAACATGTTCTATTTATGTTCCAATTTTCCTTTTATAGTAAATATATTGACTCCTAAAGAGTAAAAACATTGTTATTGTTGTAATTGTCAAAAATGGTTAACAGTGGTTAAAACAAAGAGATAATGGTAAAAACCTAATCTAAACTTGTTTAAAAAATTGAATGATATTATTTTGATATATTCTCATCCTATCATTTTGGAGCCTTTTATCTATGAAAATTAATTTATATTAATATTTTAAGAAATTCAAAGATTGTCCCACCCTTCACTTATAAAAGGGAACCTCCCATACTTTTTTATTCACACTTAAAAATCCTTATAGATCATCCAATTAATAAAAAATACCTTTACAATATACCTAATCATGTTTTGGAGGTATTAGTTTTTTCATAATACTAACCTTAGAGGGTTTAAGGTGTAAAGAAAAGGAAGTTGTCTCAAGAAGTGGTATAGTCTTTAACCGAATGTTTTAGTATTATTTATTCTTATACCTCCTCAAATATTATTAAAATATGATGAAATAATAACACCTGTATCATCCATATATTTATATTTTATTATGTTAATTAAATAAACTATATCCATCTCCTCTTTTATCAATTGGGAAATGAAATTGTCGTTCGTGTGTATGGGAGACTGTCGCCTCGCGAACTGGTATAATTTATTTTCCATCACCACCTCTTATGGATGGTTATAATGATGGATTTAAAGTTTATATATTATATCAATAACATAAATAAAATTATTTAATTATAATATATCACCCACTTTATTATGTTTCCATTCATTAAAAAATGATAATGTTGTCCGTGTGTGTATGTGGACTACCACCTCCATGAAGCGACGTGATTAATTTTTCATATGAAAATCATATAGATGATATATATAAATTTATTTAAAGATATAATATTATATTTATGATATAATTATCATTATATAAAGATAAAATAATAATTACCTTCTTTCCATCATGATCTTTTTAAAATGGAAAAATTACTCATGCGTACATATGAGCTATTGTCTCCATGATTGCAACATAGTTCATTTTCTATAACCATATTTCATGGTTAGTTTTAAAAATATAATTTATGTATAAAATTATAATTATATATTGATTATTATTTTTTAGATGATATAATAATGACCTCTTTGACCATAATAAACCTTTAGAAGTCATTTTGGACAAATGAGACGAATATCGCCAAAGCGTCTCACATAAACTTAATCGATTAAGTAATTGATTATAACATTGGTAAAATGAATAATAAACTTTAAAATAGTTCTTAAGAAATTAAATAATTAAAATAATTTAATTATTAAAGAATATAAGTAATGTATGTGATGAGTCACACTCGAGGTAAGGGGCACTTTACTTTAAAAAAACTTGTTTTAAATGTTTTCAAGATTTATTTTCTAAATATTTTTATTCCATGACCGTATTATTAAAAATATTTTATAGATGAATTTATATGGACATTAATGAATTATAAAGTACATTTTATGTCTATTTTTAATTTATTTCAAAGGTTTTCAAAAGGAATATTTTTATGCATTTTACACACAACGTTTTGAATTTCATTATAAAAGACAAAAAGAATGTTCTATTTTAACATATACGATGTAAAAAGTTTTTACAAACATTGTAATCATCATTTAATATTTTTATTCCTTATAATATTACATATTTTCTTCAAAGAAAAACCCACCTACCCTATGTTCTGATTATTTTCAAAAAAAGGTTTTAAATGGAATAGATATTTCAATATCCAAAAATGTTTCTTTATGGGAGTAAAGAATGTTTCTATAATTATAAAAGCTTTCATGTGTTATGATTATGTTATGGTTCTTGGGAATTATTTATTATGATATGCGGTTCAGTTATAAACCATGTATTGTTGGTTCCTTTATATTCCATGGATGTTTGGTTCCATTATAAACCATGTATGGGTGGTTCCATTATAAACCAAGTATGGGTCGTTACATTATAAACCAAGGATGGGTGGGTCTGTAATAAACCTCTAGTGCATTGGGTAATGATCATGATGAAATTTTAAACTATAGTTTATTCCATTTTTAAGAGTGATATAAAAATTATGTCCTAAGTTATATAAATGATTTATTTATCCTTACTATGGTTTTTATAGAAATATCATGATTCCACAAGGAAAGTTAATGAGCCTATGTTTAAAGGAAAGTATTTTTATACGTATTAAGGGTAAAAATTATAACTTTGTAAAAACAATCATGGGTTTTTTTTTGTTTAAAAAGAAATTTTTTTGAGTTTTATTTTGAATTTAAAATTTATTATGAAATGTTTTATGAAAAAATTTGGGTAGAGAAGTTGATTTCTAGGGTAAGAAAATGTTTATTTTGAACCCAAAGTTTGTTTTTTAAATATGCCAAATTTTTATAAGTAATTATGAACTAATATGTTTCTTTATTTATTTTTATGTCCTTTAATAATATTTTTGTGATCGTTCTACATTTTAAAAACTTTTCACTAGGTTTTAAGTATTAGTAGGGAAAAGGATGAAAAAAAGTTGAAAATTTTGAATATATTTCATGAAAAAAAGTTTTTATATCATAAAAGTTTTGTTTGGTGGGAAAAATAGATACTAAGTTGAATTTTAAATATTTTTTATTTAAATTTTTTTATGTAAGGGTGATGTGATAATTCTCTAAAACACTAAACCTAATAAGATCCTCAAAATAAAATAAAGTGAATTATCTTTTAAATATTAAATTTATGAAATAATTAAGGAAGTTTCCTTATAAAAATTATATATTCTTTATATCTTAAAACCTTATATTTTATTCTCCTATGGTTATTTATTTAAATTACAAGTTTTCCTTTAATTTTACTCTCTCTAAGTACTAAAATTTTTGAAAGAGTTTTTTAATGAAATCTGACTTTATTTTTCTATTCGGTTGGGAATATTTTTATTCCATATCTTTATTTTCTATAAAATTATTTCAATAATGTTTTTATTATTCTCAAATGGTTTATTAAATTCATTTTTACCTATGTTTTAATTTGTTTATAATGGTTTAAATAGAATATTCTCTTCATTTTCCAAATGAGGAACTTTTTACTAAAGGTGTAAATAAAATCTTTGTTTTAACCCTTATCACACAAAAATATTTTCCAACCATCATGAATAATATTTTCCTTGAACTATCCTTTACATGATCCCATGGTTATTTTAAAAGAAAATATTTTTCCAAATATTCTATAATTTTTTAGACTTTAAATAAGTGATTTCAAAATAAAAAGGTTATTTTACTCAATAAATGTTATGGTGATATTTTAAAATTATATTCATTTATGTAAATATACTTTGATGAATATTATATTTTATTAGAAATATTATCTAATGATACTATCTAGAATATTACTTTGTATGGCTTATGATAATGTTGTTTTATTTTTTACTAGGGAAAATATTAACATTTTTTATAATAGTTTCTCAATACAAATGTTTGTGTTGATTATGTATTGAATTGTTATTAATTTATTTAATATTATGAATGAATTATACTTAGAATATGATGGTTGGGGCCTATTATATCCCATTGATTCATCAGTAAGACTCATGAGACAAAGTATCATGGTTATTTGGTGTATGTCATACTTATTTATGTATGGTGTCTTATTACGAATCCTTGATGGTCGGATTATGATGTTCGATATATGAATTATATCATTAAAAAACTTGTTATTATAATTCATGTGATTATTTATGTTGTCATGTAATCCATGGATATATTATTATTTTATGATATTAGTTACATGGAATATTTGATTATTATTTATCTCTTTCATACTATTCATGATTTATTTATTCTATGATAGATTATTTTGTATGCTTTCCCTTATTGAGCATCTGAGCTCACCCTTTATTATGTTTTCCTTTCCCTAGGATACCAAGAAGGGATCTATGAATGATTCTAGGGATATTCTATAATAAATAATAATTCTCTCAATAGAATTTTAAGTTTTATTTCTTGTTTTCAAATGTAATGTGAGAATCATGTATGTATCTAGTTTTATAATATTGGTAAACTATTCGATTCTTTGGGATTTTATCACTTGTATTTTGTAAAAATATAGTATGATAACCACTGGCTATGGGTTACTGGAGTATGGTTGTTATAGTTGTTATCAAAGTAAGTTTAGTAGTACCCATATGATCTAGATTTAGGAAAACATGGATTAGAGAACATAACCATGTGGCACAAATACAAGGTATAAGTCGATGCAGAACAAATAAAAGGTATAATAACATAACCTTGTTCCATAACCTTAGATTCTAGGCATAATTCTATGTATAGGGTAATATCTTGAAGCTTTGGTAAATTAGAGATCATGTGTATTTCATAGAAAATACAACTCTGTCTGGATATTAGAAAGTCGATGAGGTTGTGGCATAAATTAACCTAGGGTAACAACAATGAAATGGGTGTATTAGGTAATAACCCTATCATCATTGGTTCACAATGAGTGGGACTAAGACTGCACACATAGATAGATATTCCCAAGGGATATGCTTGGGTTAATTCAAAATTTCTTTATAAACCATTGTGATGAATGGGAGGATAGAACCAATAAAAACCTATGATATTCCATAGTAACATAGGATGATCCTAAAGTTTCATGGGTTGATAATTCTAAGGTTTATTATAAGTTTAAATGTATAGATACCCTTTTTTATGTTTTATGTGATGGGTTTTAATATTATTAAGAATATTTTCATAGATATTTATGGGATACCCTTTGGTTTTATGTGATGGGTTTTATGTGATGGGAATAAAACACTTTGGGTTTTATATTATGGGTTTAAATAACCCTTTGGGGTTTTAAGGATATTCTAGTGAAAATTTTATTTTAGGAATAATGATTTTATATTTTATAGAAATAAGTTGAAAGGTATTGATAACCTTTAGATTTAATACGAACTTTTATGTTAATTTGGTTAATTAGGATAAAAGGGTTATTAAAATTTGGGAATATATGTTCTATCATATAGATAACCATGGTAATAAAAGGGTGATTTAGAACCTAAGTGATTCATGTTATTTTTTAATAAGTTCACTATATTGGGAACATTATATGATTAAGGTAAATGGAAATATTTTTTGATAAAATGGGATTTTATTTTAATAATAATGATGAAGTTATATTTTGGGAGAATAAATGATTTTATTGTGGCTTTATGTTGACTTAGGTTATTTATGGGAAAGACTGTCATGTTTTGGAGATTAAATGATATTTTAAGGACTCATATATTAATAAACCCCTAATTATATGATTTATAGAAAGGGTTTCACTTTATAACATTCCCATGATCTTTTAGGTTTAGAGTTTTATAGAATTAGAACATCACAAATAAATAACAAATGAATATATTAAAATTGGACACTTCCACTCAGTATCTATTTTTCCTATAATATAAAACTTTTAAAAATAACCATTTTTTCTTTTCATAACAAATATTTATGAATTTTAACTTGATTTCTTATTTGTTCCTACTCATCCTTAAATCCTTAAAAACATTTGAAAATGTTGGATGAAAAAAACTCAACAAGTGATATAAATGAAATAAAACCATCATTCCAGTAAAAAACATGAAAACTCATTAAATGTTTACCTTTTTCACATTATTCTTTAAGCGAATAAAATAAATCATATCTATATGAAAAAACAATTCTAACTCAAATAAAGACCTTTAGAAACCCATATAAATTAATATAAAACCATTATAGTAATCTTATAGAATCATATTCATAACCTATGTTAACTTATGTCAAAAATAACTGGAGTCTAGTTAAATTCATAGGAGAAACCTCCCTAGTTAAGTTCCCCATTTTTTCCTTTTAAAACAAGTAACATTAACCAATGCATTAGAGAGCTATATTGGGCTTACCCAACATATAAGGTATATCATCCTCACCCATCATATAAGTTGTATCAGGATCACTGATCATAATATAGTATGATCAAGTACCATATCAGGAATAAAACATTTTTAAACTTTCACGTTTTCATCAAAAATCACTTGAGAACAAATTTTAACATATATGCAAAAGAATTTTCAGATATCAAAATATACTTCATCTAAAAACAATTTTTTGAAAAAAAGAATTACCTAGAATAAGGGAAGAAATGTTTTTCTTTGAATAAAAAATGGAATCATTTAAATAAATATAAACAATGGTTTTATTGGTGTGAAAATCTGTTGATTCCATATACGTTAAAATAGAATATTCCTTTTTGTCTTTTGTAATGAAAGTCAAAAAGTTCTGTATAAAATATGTAAATAACTTAATTTTAAAAAAAATTAAATAAATTCAAAGGATACATAAAATTTCCTTTATAATTAATTTATTTTCATTTAAATACATACATTAAATAATTTTAAGAATATCAATGTGTAGGAAGAACATTTAGAAAATAAAACATTTAAAATGAGGTTTTGAGATAAAGTATCCCTTACCTCGAGTCTAAATTGTCTTGTATGTTATTTATACTCCTGAATAATAAACTAATGCTAATTATTTAATTTAATATGAATATTTTTCATTTTTATTATTACTTTTAATTCACTTATTACATGTTATACTTTATTACTTAATTGATTAAGTTTACATTATACGTTTTGGGTACGTTTTCCTTATGCATCAAAAATGGATTCAGTGGGTTGAATATGTTTAAATGTATCATGATTATACCATTTAAAAATTATTAATAATGATATAATTAATATTTTTATACATTAATTATACTTTTAGAACCAAACATATAAGGTGTTTATGAAAAATTAATTAAGTTACATCAAGGAGACGGTAGTCTGTACGTACACAAGAGTAACATTTCCATTTTTCAATGAACATTTGAGAAATAAGGTAAGTATTATTTTAAATTTAAATAATTATAATTATATCATAAATAAAATATTCCTTCTTTCAAATCACACATATATATCATCTATGTGAGGTGGTGATGAAAAATAAAATACATTGTCTCGCGTAGCGGTAGTCTGCACATACACACAAGTGATGTTTTAACTTTTCATTGGATGGTAAAGAAAGAAGTAGGACATTTTATTTACCATTTAATAATTAAATTTATATCTTATATATCATTTCATTTCATTTCAATCCATCATTATGACCATCCATAATGGGTGGTGATGGGAAAATAATTACATCGCTTTGTGAGGTGGTTGTTCGTCATACACACAAATGATGTTTTCATTTTCCATTAGATGGTTAAGGAAGATGAAAAAGGGTTATACCATAGACATAATAAAATTTCATTATATTTTATATAATTATGTTTCTATATCTAAATGTTTTTTATAGGTTTGAAATGTGCATAGGAAGAAATAAAACAAAGGAGTTTGGTTGAGACTTATACTTTTTCTTCGGACAACCACTCTTGGTTTACACCTTCATCCTTTTAAGGTGGGATTTTTTTCAAAAAAAATACTCTAAGATGTGGGGATAAAGTAGAGTAATAGATATGTGTAGTTATTGGTTGATATAATAGTATCTTTAAGTGTGTAAAGGTGTGGATAGGGGTGTCCATTTATAAGTGAGGGAGAGGACACACATGGAATTTTTCAAATGATTTAAATATTATTATGTACTTTTCATGGAAAAGTGTCCCATATAAAAATAAATTTATATAATAATGTTATAAGGGTAAAAATAAATTCATAAAATAAGAATTAAGAAGAAATTTGGTGACCTTATCACATAGTTTTAACCTAGTTTAACACGATTTACCCTTTTACTGTAGTGACACAATTTTTAACGAAGTTATTTTCCATAATGACCAAAAATGAAATTGAACTCATTAATAAATTTGGAACTATTTATTAAAAAAATTGAATCCATTTTTCAAGATTAAATATCTTTAAATATAATAAGTTTATTTAATATAAAAAATTAAAATGTAATGAAAAACAGTTTTCTGGAAAATGTTTTTCAAAGTATAAAAGTGATTTTATACCAAGATCAAGTATAGTGTTGATCCAAAAGTAATAAATTGAATTAATCTAAAAAAATAAACTAATTAAATTTAAACCCAATCCAAATCAAAATTTTTCTTTGAAAATAATATAAAATAAAATACACTTATCTTTAAAAATCGTAATTTTCTACTATTCACCCAAAAATAAACTTTATCAAAAAATTCCCAAAAAATCACCCTAAACTAATTTCAACATATTTAATTAAAAAATAGTATATTTTTTTATAAAATTAAATTTATAAATTAATCTTTTAAAATAAACCATATAATACATGAAAACCCAATTTAGCTAGAATATAGTTATTTCCATTAGATTGAAAAAATAACTAATATTTTTATAATAAATATGACTCTATAAAATCAAATTAATGAATATTAATAAGGCATGAGAAATAATTATTATTAATATTACTTAGGTTTTCACATTATACCTTCTTTTTTAAATTGTATCCTTTAAATTTTATTCATTACTAAAATAAGTGGGGATATTTTTCCTTCATAACATTTTATAGTTCCTATGTTTATTAATTAATAATATGGTTTTTCCTCAAAATATTAACCTGATAAATCACTTTATTCCACAATAAATTATCTATATGGTCAATAAATTTAATTGGTTATTCCTTATACTAAAGGTTCTATTTCAACTATATTATTTAAGGGTTCAAGTCATGAGATTAATTTGGAACATATTTCCTCAACAATAAAACATGAAACACATTATATACCTAAGATAAACTCATAGGAAAGGCCACTTAGTAAGTAATTGATCCAAATTTATCCTATATTTCATATGGTCCAACAAACTGTGGACTTAACCTTCACTTTTTACTAAAATTCATGACACTCTTCCAATGATATACTTTAAGAAAAATAGGATCTCCCACCTCAAATGAAATATATTTACTTTGGTTGTCTACATAAATTTTCTACTTGGTCTGAGTTTCTCTCATGTGATGCTAAATCATCATCACCATCTTAACCATATCTTTGATTAACTCTGGTCCCAACTTCTTCCTTTCACCAATATTGTCCCAAAAATTGGGATTTCGACACCACTTTCTATAAAATTAATCAAAAGGTTCCATATGTATACTATGATGAAAAATATTATTATAAGAAAATTTAATTAATATAGATATTGATCCCAAATTCCTTGGTAGTCCAATGAATATGATCAAAGAATATCTTTCAAAGTCTGAATCATCCACTCTGAATGTCCATCAGACTGTGGATGAAAATCTATACTTAAATTTAATTTAGTATCCATAAACTTCTAAAGGCTTTTCCATAAATTTGAGGTTAATATAGGAATACATTCAGATATAATGCAAAGGGGGACTCAATGATATCTGATTATCTCTTTAACATAAATTATAGAAATCTTATCCAAATACATAATATCTAGAATAGGAAGAAAATGTATAAATTTATTCAATCAATCCAAAATAGCGCAAATCACATTATTAACTCAAGATGTATTTGGTAATTCAACCATGAAATCCATGGATATATTCTCTCATTTCCACTCTAATGCTAGAAAAGGTTGAAGTATCACCATTAATTATTGTTGTTCTGATTTAACTTATTGAAAATTCAAACATCTCATGGTAAATTCAGTAATAATTCTTTTCATTCCATACCACCAAAAATGTTCTTGAAGGTATATATACATCTTAGTACTACTGAGAAGAATGGAAAATGGAGAGTTGTGAGCTTCACTCAACAATTCCTTTTTCAACTAGGATATATCTAGCACCCATAATATTTTTCCAAATCATAAAAAAAATTTCTTATCAATGTTAAAATCATGAAACTTACCCTTCTTAACCAATTTTACTTTTTTATAAAAAACATGGTCTTCCTTCTAATCATTCTTAATCTCATATATTAATGATGACTACATTGAAACTAAAAAAATAGAGGTAGTTCCTACATACATAATTACTAGGCCAACATTAGTAAAATAACAAACCAAAGGATCATGTTCTAAAAATAGAATAGTTGATGATGCAATATCTTTCCAACTCAAAGTATATAATACTCTATTTTCTTTTCATGAAAGGTAGTGAACCAAGAAAGTATAATCCTTTATAAGTTAAATCTATATTCTTGGCTTCGTGTTCAAATCATTTTTAGTGAATATATACATAAAAGTTTTATGATTATTATATATTTCACATTTTACACCATATATATTATGTATCCATATTTTTAAATTAAAAACCATGGTATCTAGTTTAAGATCATATATTGGATAATTTAGATCAAGTGGTTTCAATTATTTTGAAGAATAAGAAATTATGAGATCATTTTGCATAAAAACAACCAAGTTCCTTTAAATAAGCATTTTTTTATATAACAAACTCACCATTTCTGAATAGAAGGTCCAAAAATGGAGAATTAACCAATATTGTTTTCAATTCCTAGAAAAACTCATCACACTCTTTCATCAAGATGAATTTTACTTCTTTTTTTGTAAAAATAGTAAGTTTTATGTATAATCAAGAAAAGTTTTCAAGAAAGTGCATGTAGTATCCTTCTAATCCAAGAAAACTATGAATCTATATTAATTGTGTAGGTTTTTCCATTATTTAACCACTTTAGTTTTAATAGGGTCAACAGTGATGTTATCTTTAGAAACAATGTTCACAAGGAATGAAATATATTGCAACCAAAATTCATATTTATTAAATTTCCCATATAAATTATTTTATTTCAATTTTTATAAAATAATCCTTAGGTTTATTCCATAATCCTCATGAATTTTAGAATATACCAAAATATCATCAATAAAAACAACCACAAACTTATCCAAATATTCATATAAAACTCTAATTATAGTATCTATAAATATTATAGTGCATTAGATAACCCAAAGGGAATAACTACAAAATCATAATGTCCATATCTAGTCTGAAATATCATCTTTAGAATATATTCCTCATTCACCTTCAATGGATGTTACCCTATCCTGAGATCAATATTCAAAAAATTTCACGCTCCTTGGAGTTAGTCAAAAAAATCATCAATATGAGGCAAAGGATACTTGTTATTAACAGTGATGTTAATCAAGTCTCTATAATCAATAAAAATACTCATTGGACCATATTTAATTTAAATAAAATAAAATATAAGCACCCCACGGTGAAGTGATAGGATGAATTACACCTTTATTGATAAAATCTTGCAACTACTTTTTCAATTCCAAATGTTCTACCTAAGACATTCGATATGGATGTTTATAAATTGGCCTAGCATCAAGAACTAAGTCAATAGTAAATTCAACCTCTCGATTGGGAATAATACCAGGTAAATCATGATGAAATACATCCATATATTCATTTACAATTGGAACATCTCTAATATGAACATTTTCCTTCTTTTTAATAACATGATTTATGTAAATTTCACTGTAACATTTTATCAGTTTTCCAACTTCTTGAAAAGTTATCAAAGGTATGAATTCATTTTTATACACTAACTAGAATTCATTTTGAAAAAAAAATCTTAATCTCTTCAATATCTCTTAGCGTGATAAATTTAAAGCCAATCCATACCAAGAATAACATCAAATTCTACAATATTTAAGACAACAAGATTTTCAAGAAAAACATTTCCATGAATATTAATGGTAATATTCGTATAGATTCTTGTCACATTAATTCTATCACAATATATTTTTATAAAAATTTATGAACCCATTTCTTGAGGTGAAATTTATAATTTGATAGAAAATTTCTTAGAAATAAAATAATTTGTAGAACCCAAATCAAACAATTCATTTTCATAATCTGAATATATAAGTAATGTAAATGAAATAAAATCATTCAATGGCCTAGAATTCATTGATGTATTCATAAAATATTTTTATGCACTCTTCTATTTTCAATCCTATTGATTTCTACCTTGGTTGACTAACTTTATATATACATTAGCATAATGTGCCAATTCATTACAACTAAAACATCTCACCATTGGCTGGCTATCTATCTTCCTATTCATGTTTAGTAATGAATCTTTTCCTTATAGTTCCAATCCATATAACCAAACTTAACACACTAGTAACATTTCCCAGATCTGGTTAAACATTACTTAAAATGTATCTTTCCACACTTGGAACAATTGGGGGGATTACCATTGTATTTATTTACTTATTGGATTGACATTGTTTATAACATCGATCGCTTCTTCCCTTTCATTTCATGTGATGGATAATGATAAAAAAAATCTATTTTTTACTTCCTTATCATAATGAAAAAATTTATCATAAATTTTTAATTCATGAGAATGAAAATCTATTTAATATCTTGGATTCAACAATGAGTAAAATTAATTAATTTTACTATAAAGATCCCAAATATAATTTGGTGAAAACCTAGACAATTGGGTAAAATTTACATCATATGTGGCAACTAAATCATCCTCCTTTTAATTTAATCCCAAGAATTGTTTCTTTATCATGATTCAAGTTGCCTTGGGGAAATATTTCCCTAGAAAACGATTATTAAATTCAATCCATTACCTATCCTAGAGCTATTCTATTTCCTTGGTATTCTTAACCATTGGCCATCATTGATCAACTTTTCTTTCAAAATGATAAATGGTAATATTTTACTTTTAATGTTATGAACGTCCCATGGATTCAAATATCTTTTCTAGAACATTGATCCATCCTTCAACTATCACTATATATAAGGTTTCACAGAAATATAGAGGGTATTGTTTTATAAAATTCCCTATCACGAACATATTCCTCTATGGTAAATCTAGTTTATCTCTAACATGGATTACTCCACCATTTATATCCTTCAACAACTAATCCATCACAGTAAAAAAAATGTTCAATTCTAATTTCAACCATTCGGGATATTAATTTGGAAGGATATTGTCCTCTTGATACCTTCCTAAATCAGCTTCCCTATTTCCCTTATGAAAATCCATTTGGAATAGATATATATTTGATAAAGAAACATGGTAACCTTTAAATGATATATCATGTCAACAAAACCATAAATTATAATCTTTTAAGGGGTTTATTTTATTATCTAACCTCTAAAATTATTTAAACCATGCTTTGATTCCAATTATAAGGACACTTATCTTAATCAACCCCTAATTACATGATTTATAACAAGGGTTTCACTTTCTTACATTCTCATGATCTTTTAGGTTTATAATTTTAGATAATTAAATCTTCATAAATATATAACAAACTCATATATTACAAGTGGATACTTCTACTCAGTGTCTATTTTTACCACAATATAAAACTTTTAAAATGAAACATGTTTTCTTTTCATAAAAAATTTTTATGACTTTTAACTTGATTTATTATTTGTTCCTACTCATCCTTAAATCCCGTAAAATACATTTGAAAACATGGAATGAGGAAAAAAGCTCGATTAGGGATATAAAGGAAATAAAACTATTAGTCCAGTAAAACACATAAAAACCCATGAAATTTTTACTTTTTTCACAATATTCATTAAACGTATAAAATAAATTATATCCATGTGGAAAAAAATATATCTCAAATAAAAAATTTAGATACCCAAATTAGTAAATATAAAATCCTTTTAGAAATTATAGATAATCATACTCATAACTCATGTTAACTCATATCATAAATAACTAGAGACCTATTAAATCCATAGGAGAAACCTCCCCAGTTAACTCCATCCTTATTACCTTAAAAGACAAGGAACATTACCCAATGCATCAGAGAGATATATCAGGCTCACCCACCATATAAAATGTATCAGGATCATCAGTCATATAATTTTTATTGAGTTCACTCATCATCATCTATAATTATCAAGTACCATATCATGAATAAAATTGTGACATACCAGACCCAGATTCCACTCAAAGGTACCCATATCCTGGTGGGAAACATGGACTCAAGTGAATCTCCCCAAACTCTAGAGGATGTCGACTAGTAGGTAGGTCGTCAGGTGTGTATGTAGGGAGACTATTCCCTCATTACCAAAGTGTATCATAGAGTATAATTAATAAAAAATAAGGTATATAGTGTAATCATTATAAATAATTAGATGAAATAGAAGAAGAAGACTTATATAAATATACAAAAGTTGGTGATGTCATATTTCATGTATCTATAAAGATAAGAAACACAGATACACAATAGTAGGCAATACAAGCTATAAAAAAGTAGCAAAAGGGGAATCCAAAAACTATCCCCCAACATCCTGAGCTCTAGTTCAGTCATCTACTACCAACTCCATCCTAAGAAATAAAGTGTTTGAATCCAGATTCTTCCCTTTGTCAACACCTTCATACGTGCAGTCTACCTGGGATCCAATGGAATCTCAGATAGGGTCTGAGATAAACCACAATAAGCCACCACCACCAACATATATAACATCCAATATGTGTAGTATAAACTAAAACAGTGTTCAAACATGAATATATAAAAGTAAAGCAGTATAGTAACATGAAGACCCAAGTACCTACTTCATCCCTCGAATGGTGTCTAAAAATGTAACCAGTTCATTAATTAATTAAGTTCTAGTTTATACATATAAATATAATTTCCATGAGGCATAGCCATCACTGACATGATACTAGTGATGGATCCAAGATATAGCAAGGCATCCTAATGTTATTTATAATTAAAAGGTTCCAAGGTGGTAACCAAGGAAACCTAGACCTCAAGGGTCACCAAATCATTTGTAATTGTATCTTAGCTATAGGGGTAAGAGTGTAATACAAGGAGCATCATCCAAGTCATTCCACAATAGTGAATCTAACTGATTCCAAGGAATACATCTAAGGTAAAATAGGATAAGTGATGTCTAGACCCAAGGATGTAACCAAGGCATATCTCTTCTGTAGAATCCATGTTGGGTCCAAGGAGTTTTTTCAAATCATCCTATAATACTAAAAGAGGTATCCTATGGTTTCATACCGAGCATCCACTGATTTGAAAAATATCAGGTTCCAAGGTGGGTATCACCCTTGGCAACCTGCATCTCTAAATCAGAATGGAATCCATGAGCACTCAAGGTATTACCTTAGGAATATAAAAGTTAACTTAAGTCTAACCACTCCTATAATTATTTCATGGTCCATATACAAGTAGGCACCTAAAAATTTATTCTTTTATTTAATTAATCCATGTAATGGTCATACCATTTAAAGAGTTTGTTTGGTCCATGCCTTTCCTTTCATTAGTGTGATAAGGATAAGGGGGAATGCAACCATTTCATTTCATATAATTTATAATAATTTCATTAGGTTCATTCTAATACCTTCCATCACAAGTGGCAAGGGGTCCCACATACATGCAACCAACATTTCATTTACATTTAATAAGTCCAGGTCATATACTTAGTATACTTTCCAATTACATTTAAGGTTGGTTAATCAATTTGAATAACTTGCCTTAGGTGGTTCAAGTGGAAATAAACATGGTACAATCCATTCATCAATTCACATTTCAATAGTCATTTAATAAGGGAGGCTTACCATTAGCAGGGTCAAGCTAAGGTACACCCGAATAGTGGTGCAGACACACACACCAAACACTAAAAGCCGAATATGGAAAATCACCCAACATGGGGTGGTCGGAATTGTGGATTTAACCACAAATGATGATTAACATATATGGAATGGGTCTTAAAACACTATTCTAATGACTACAATCAAGACATGTTAATTAAATAGATGATGCCCAATGAAATCAACATGCACACATGGAAATTTATAAAATGAAGAATCTTGAGGAATGATTTATAGACCACCTACCTCGTACTCATCGATAGGAAGAATAATGAAAAATGATTAAAAAAGAATTAAAAACATACCAGTGTGGATCCAACAAGGAAGATGGAGCTTTAATCAGACTCCAGACAGATACTCATGATCAAATCCTAGATTAGGCTTAAAACGGGCCTCAAAAGAGGATAAATGGGAGGGGTTTTCCACTATAGATAAATAATATGATATGGGTGATTTTTAAAATATAATTTAATGTAAAAAATGTAAAATCACCCAAAAATAGCCTCTGCACAGTTTGGCCGTACCATTTTCCAAATTGCGTGCCAACTGTGCATGATCTACTCTAGGAAGGGGGTAATTTCATGGTTAGGCCATGTGATTAGGGAAACCATGCACCAACTATGTGAATCACCTTTGTAATTTGTCTGCAATTTTTTACATAGTCATGCAGCCCAAATCACATGTTTAGGGAAAACTATGTGCACCATATCACCCCACTATCTAGCCTCACACAGTTAAAACTAACTATGTGTCTTTCCTCACATAGTTTCCTCTAGCCATGTGATAGGTAATTTTCTCCAAAAAAAAGTAGGGTTTCTTGCTCCAAACAAGCCTCAGACAACCCTGAGACCTTTGAAAACTCACTAGGAATCCACATTAGGTATATAAAAGAGAATTAGACCAAAATTTAAAGGATCCATACCTGGGTAAAAAGTAGGGTTCTTACAGTCTTCCCCCCTTAAAGGAACTCATCCCTAAGTTCACCTTCCAATGGTAGTGAAACACTATCTGAGAATAACTCTAGCCACTGGGCACGTACATTGACCTCCTTCTCACAAGTCTCATCTTGTTCACAGATGTGATACTATAGCACTCCTACTATAAGGACAGACCGGACTCAAAGATCCTTCATGCTCCAGTAAATGATATGTATAGGATACTCCTCAATGGTGGTATCTACATCTAACTCAACTTCCTAAGGTTAAAAAGTATGAGATAGGTTTCCATGATACCGACAAAGATGTGAAACATGGAAGACATCGTTCATGGTATATTACTTATGAGGTAGTAACAACCGATAATATATCAACTAGACTCTCTCCAAAATATAAAACAGCCTGAAAAAGCATGGTGATAGCTTCCCTTTCCTATGTATCCATTTATTCCCTATCCTAGGTGATACCTGTAGGAAAACATGATCCCCATCCTCAAACTCTAGAGGTCATCTACGGTGATCAGAATAATATTTCTGTCTATATTGATTAGTAGACATACAATTATTGATCATCTGAACCTACTTCAAATTCTCATTCATGATACGAGGACCTAGTAGGGAAGCCTCTCATTCCTCTAGCTAGCATAAGGGGAATGGCATGGCCTACCGTACAAGACCTCAGAAGGATCCATCTGAATTGTCGCCTAAAATATATTATTGTAGGAAAACTTAATGATAGGGATATGATTCTCCTAATAACCATAGATATCAAGGACGCATTCCTAGAGCATTTCATCTATAACCTATATCATCTGTTCTGACTGACCATCGGTCTGAGGGCATAAAGTTGTGCTCAGAAGCACTGGTGTACCCATAGCCTTTTGCAACCCTTACCAAAACTATGATGTGAAGTGAGAATACCTATCTAAAATGATATTATGAGGGTCCTCATTTAGTCATATGATCTCACATACATATAGTCTTCCCATATCATCAACTGATAACATCTCCCATATAGGAAGGAAGTGGGATACTTTCGTTATACAGTCAGTCACTACCCATACAATATCACTACCTCTAGGTGACTTTGGAAATCTGATCACAAAATCTATATAAACATATTCCCATTTCTATTCTAGATCTGGAAGCAACTATAATAATCCATAAGGTCTTTGGTACTCTGCTTTCAACTGCTGATAGGTGGAACACCTTGTGATAAAGCCTACTATCTGACATTTCTTCTCAAACCACCAATACTGGAATCTCATATCTTGATACATCTTAGATATTCTTGGATGAACTTCCCACTAAGAAATTTGGGACTCATGAATCATTTACTCTCTAATATTTGTATAAACTAATACATTTCCATTTATATGTAGGATTTCATCTTTTTTCACAGACCAATCTATAGGAAATTCAAATCCTAAAATACTCTCACGGAGAACCAAGCCCTTGGGATCTGAAAATTACCGGATCTTCACCTTTTCAAACAGGTAAGAGGTAAATATAAAGGTTGAGATATAAGATTGATCTTAACTATAATGATACTCTAGATACATCTTAAAAAATACGACCATTAATTTCCATTCATCACTGTCTTCCCGTACGAAAAGTGCCTGAGTTTTCTGAATCAACACATTCACTACTACATTGCCTTTTACAGACATATAAGCAAGCTCAAAATTGAAGGACTGAAGATATTTGACCCATATCTAATGTTTGATGTTCAAGTTACACTATTTAAAGATATATTTGATGTTCTTGTGGTCTATGTACACCATAAAGTGCTCACTCAACAGATAATGTCTCCAGCAACATAAGGAATGGATAATTTCTACTAGATCAAGGTCTTGTATCAAATAATTTATCTCTTAAGGCCACAAATACCAAGATCTATACACAACAACTCTTTCCTTCTACATTATTACTACTCTCAGGATAATTCCTGATATATCACAAAACACTATATAACCTCTACCAGCCTCGGGAAGAATCAGAATAGGTGGCGAGAAAATCCTCCCTTTCGGCTCCTGGAAGGCTTTCTCACACTCTTCTAACCATAGGAACTTTACACCCCTATTTTTAACACTAGTAAGAGGTGAAGAAATACATGAGAAATCCTATATAAAATTCCTATAATATCTATCCATCCCCAAGAAACTCCATATATCAAACTCATTCTTGGGATGTCTAAGGATACCACATCACTCACCTTCTCTATGTCAATAGATACTCTTAATTCTGAGATAATATGACCCAATAAGTGAACTTTTTTTATCAATAAGTGGAACTTGGTGATCTTGGAATAAAACTCATGATCTCTCAGTGTACTAAGAATGATCTCAAGGTGATTATCATGGTCACTATGAGTGTAACACTACACCAAGATGTCATCCATAAATACTATGAAAAAGGAATCCAGATAGGGATGGAACACCCTATTCATTAAATCCATGAAAATGGAGGGCACGTTCATAAGACTGAACAATATACCGAGGTACTCATATAGACCATACCTAATATATAAATTTTTATGAGGTATGTCTAATGACTTGACTCACACCGAATGTTATCCCAATATTAGGTAGATCATATAAAATACCCTATCTCCTTGGATATGTTCAAAAAGATCATCTATATGGGGAAATGGATAGCGGTTCTTGATCATAAGCTTATTCAACTGTCTTTAATCCACACATAGATGAAGGGTCCCATCCACCTTCTTGGTGAAAAGAATGAGTGAACCACAAGAGGAAGTATTAGGTCATATAAAAAATTTGGCCTCTAGATCCTCTAACTACTTCTTGAGCTCTTGGAGATCGATATTTTCCATCCTGTATGAAGGAATAGACACTAGAGATACTCCTAAAATGAGCTCAATCATAAAATCTACATCTCTATTAGGTGTTGAGCTAGAAAAATCATTAGGAAAAACATCCCTGAAATTGTCTACTACTGGAGGGAATTCGTACTGATGTAAACTCTGATCCTCCAAGAAGATATTGTAAATTTGGTTAGTCACTCCAACTAGCCCATTATTCTCTGGTCTATCTCTACTAGCCTAAATATCCCAATCTCCTTGTGTAGAAAACTTCCACCCTCTAGTGATGTAAATGATACCCTGTAATGATATAAATATACAAAGTTATGATACAAAACCAACCAATCCATCTCAAGAATGACATCGAAGCCTATTATCTCAATAACAAAGAGGTACCACAAGAATGGTTAACTAACAAACTCAAGGGGACAGTCCCTAAATTGGCATATTCCCTCTGACCATACTCAAAATGGTGTATCTAGGGTCATTACACCACAGTAATATTGTATTTCGAGTTCGAGACTTTCCACGATAGATAAGAAGATTAAGGAGTGTGAATAACCTATATTAAAAAAAGAAGATACTATAGTGGATGATACTAGAATAGTAACTTGTAATATAGATGGTCCTAAAGTCTGATTCATAGGTATTGGTTGTAATTCATGAAACTAACCTAATCCATGGACTTGTTCAACAGCTGGACTACCATGATCAAGACCTCTCTTCTGGCACTGTTGGAAATACAAATTTTGGATACCATGGTCATAACCTCCTCCTCGACCATTCCTATTAGTGCTAATCTAACTCCCCACCTGACACGGTATAAAATAACCTACCCCTGAAAGTGTAGATGGTGAAAATTCTATTCCACTAGGAAAGGTAATACAGAATCTCTAAAGGTTCCTCATAAGGTCATAAGCTCGGCACTCCAGAGGGTCTCTATCACATTGAGGCTTCAGATACCACTTTAATCCACACTGATGACACACCATAGAGCTACCAGTATGAGTACTATGGCTGCCACTTCCTTGATGAGAAACCTTGATGGAATGTTTCCTGCTATCGGAAGAACTACTGGACTACCTCAGCACTGGTCCTATATTCCTGGTACTATCAACATACCTTAGGTTTTGCTTACTTATAATAGCATGTTTGACTATTACAGGAAAAAAATTGTAGGTGAAAGAAATTTGTAGAGACCCGAAGCTTGACGTACAGGGACATTACATTACATTTGCGGAATAATTAATACATAACAAAAACAGACACGCAAGGATCGTAATAGTTTAGTGTCTTTGGAAACTTGGAATATAAACTTCTAATCATGTTGAAAGATATTCAACAACTCCCATAATGATCTTCCCCTTTTTGTTTCCTTTCCTAAAACCTTTCTTTATTTTCTAGGTAAAATAAAACATAAAAAGGGTGAGCTCAAATGCTGAGTAAGGGCAAACATAGAGAACATAAAACAGTCCATAAACATTTGAAAAGAAAAACTTGAACATGAAATTTAAACATCAAAATCTTGAGCAAAGACATAAATCGTGGAAGTATGTAAGGCATATATCATAATGGAACATCAACCATGATAAAATATAATGGGAATAAAACATGTAATAGTGGAAACCATTCAGCACATGTAATGATTTCGATAGTATCCAAGGCATTAATGCCAAGACCATCTTAGTGGACAAAGTCCCTTTCTGAATCGAGTTCACTCCTCGTTTCAGTCCTGTAACACTAAACCGGATTAACTTACCATTCCAGCCATGTCTATCTCCTGAGATATAAATCTTTACCCAATGCATTGGAGGGAGATATAGGTCCCGCCCATCTCATAATGAAATCATTCTTACTTGTGCCACAAAATAAACATAGATCATTCATAAAAACACAATAAATAAAATGGGTTTCATAAACATCATCCCATCATCACATAATCCATATAAAAAAATGGATATCATTTCATAATAAGAAAAGTGAAACCATGTAAATCATAGAGACATTATACTTGAAACATACACATATGAAATAATGTCATCTTAGATAGAAAATGGTTTTGATAAAACATTTTAAATGAATTCTTGAGGAAAATAACCTTTCTTCATCAAAATCATTTTGTTTTCAAAAAATTCCATGCAATTTTCAAATAAAAATATTTTTTTGAAAATATTCATAAAATCATGTAGAGTAAGCTTCATGAAAATGAGGCGTTATGAAACCGTAACAATCCGTTCACGCCGTATAAGTTAAAAATAACATTCTCCTCGTACTTTTGTCGGAAAAGTCAAAAAAGTACCTCTTAACGTAAACAAAAGAAAGATTCCTTACATACCATGTAGTAAAAGTAGAAATGGGTAAAAAGGAAATCAAACATACATAAAAACACTTTTAGAAAACATGGACATGGATGATAACAATAACCCCAGTAATTACTTACATGTAAGCAATCTCAGATAAAAATGAGATTTGCAAAATTATCCCTTACCTTAGGTCTGATATGCTTCGTACGTATCCAAACCTCCTGTATAATGATATAAAATAATGTCATTGACTTATTACAGAATCATATTCATTGTTATTATATCATATATGGTTCACTTATGACTTTATATTACCCGTTCTTTTGTAAATTCATGTTAAAGTAGTGTTTTGGGTAAAATCGTTTCATTTGTCGTTCGTGTTTTAACTTTTAATTATTGATATGATTAATTAGATCATGATTACTTACATCCAGAATGTAAAAAATGATTTATATATAATATATATTCATAAAATATATATATAATGGATCGATAAATGGAAATAAATACACCGTTCATGGAGACGGTAGGTCGTACGTACGTATGAACGCTATTTTCATTTCCTTATTGAATTGAATGGAATTAAGTAGATGAAATATATATATATATAAATAAATCCAGTAGAATTATTATGTCATATATTTCATTATTACTTATTATATATACTTTATAATCATTCTTGAATGGTTATCATGGAGAGTGAATCTCATCACGTCGTGGAGACGGTATTCCGTACGTACGCACGAGCGATGATATCATTCCCATGACTGTGGAATTGTATTAAAGTGTATGTATAATATTATAGAATCAATATCACTTTACAATAATCATATATATTCATTACTTTCCCCATTATACCCATCCATGTAATGTGGTGGTGGAAAATAGATTACACCACGGCGTGGAGACGGTATTCTGTACGTACGCATGCGTGGTGATTTCGTTTTCCGTAGGATGGATAGATGGTGAAATAGGGTTGTTTCATACTTATAATAACATATCAGTATATGAGTGATACTTATGTTATTACTTCATAATCAAAAAACTAAAGAAGATGAAGTGGAAGAAGAAATAAAGTTGAAAGAATCGGTAACGGACATTACCTCTTATTTGAAGCGCCTCTTTGAAACCTACTCTTAGGACACTAAAATTGGTCTTTGAAGAATACCAGGACCTATAAGATGTTTCTAGGGAAGTTTAGAAGAGAATTTGGTAGGGGTTTTCCGATCTTGAAGGCTCAAAGTGGTGTGAGGAAGAGAGGGAGGAGGTGCTCTTTTATAAGGGAGGAGAGGGGCACCTTTGGAAATATAAGAAATATTAGTTTATATTAAATCCCAAACCCACTTAAAAACATCAAAAATGACTCATATCCGAATATTAGATGAGATAGGGTTGTAATATCATCAACCAATAAAATTTATACATGTTATGAATTTATTTTAAACATTATCAACTTGATTTATCCTTATTTAATCAATTTAATTTTATTTGTGGTAATAATATTCTAAATTTTAAATTAGAACAAATAATTACTTATCTGTTGTGAATTGTCCATAATTGGATACTTTATAACATTTTATACCATATAAATTTCAATTTATAATTTTTAAATATTTTCGTGGTTTTTAAAAAATTTTATAATATGTTATTTTTATAAAATAACAGTAGTGTCAATTTTGACACTATTTATTATTTGAATTTAAATAAAATATATACAGAAGATATGTTCAAACTAAAAGCTTTAATAGATTCATAAAAGGTAATATGTATCTAGAAAATTAGTTTAGAACATTAAATAGCTCATATAATATTTATTTTATTATTTTTAAAACCATTTATTTGGTTTATCTATTAATAAAATAATTACTACAACATTTTTGTATAATTATTTAATATACTTATTTGTTGCATAAAAATTAAAAATAAAATCCTATGATTAATATAAATCTATTAAATTTTACAATAATACTTTTAATCTAATTTATCATTTTAAAATCACAATATTTAAATTTTTATATTTATTAAATTATGAAGGTGACAACTTTGGCATCATTTAAAATAAAATAATATAAGTGTCATAATCACTTTTATAAGGCTCCAAATGGTCAATTATTCGACCATTGGATGATTATGGTTTAAATTGACATGACCAATAAGTTTTGGTTCAGGTTTGGTGCCTTTTATGGTCACTATTAGTTTAATAAAAACTATATTCTTGATTTGTCACTAGATAAACAATTTCTACATCACTATTGTGTCACAATTAATGATATTTATTTAATATCTAAAAATTATAAATAAATTCATATGATGTAGATAATTTTATTATATTTCTTTATACTATTCATGTTCAAAGTTTCATTAAGTTTATCACTAAATTAAAATTATTATACTTTTAAGATTTAAGAAAGTGACATGTTGTCACTTTCTTTGGTTTTAATAATAATTAAATTATTTTCATGGACAAAAGTCCATTAAATGATTCTAATCCTACCATTAGGTGATATGGGTCGACTTTTAGTCATTAAATAGGATTTTGTAAGGTGTTAGGTTAATTTTATAATCTTATATTTACCCTTAATTACCTGATTTACCTTTAACTATGGTAAATAAAATTTACCGTAGTTACTATTCATAAAGACCAAAAATAAAAAGTAGCTTATTAACATAATTTGGACCCACTGATTCCAAAAATGGAATCCATTTTTTCAAATTCAATACACAAAAGTTTCATAAATTAAATTAAAATTAATCTTTTTGTCGAAAGAAAACGGGTTTTTGTTTAAAACATTGTAAAAGATTGAATTTATTTAACCTACGAATTGAATGTAAAATCAAGGATAATGACATACATTATATTAAATGGTAAAAATATATTATATATATATTTTAAAACAGTTAAATATTACAATTTAACTATATAAATTATTATGATGAAAAAGTTTTTTTTAATTAAAATATATCGTGTTTTTATTATTCATTAAAATATGAATGTTATCAGAAAAATATCAAAACATTATCCAATGCAACTTTTTATATCATTATTCAAAATTATAATTTTATTCTGTAAAATTTTACTTATAAACATTTCAAAAACTAGATTTAAAGTGGGTGCGCCATCAAAAGGCGGCAAAACTGCATTTTTTTGAAAAATAATTATTTTACCCGAAAACATTTATTTTGTTCTTATACCATGTTCTAGAAAATGTGTAAGATGAATAATAAGGTTATAAAATTAAAAATGTAGTTAATACTATTCATAACGGCTAGTTCATAATAATATTATAACCATATATCATTGTTTAGTGAAACCTGATATTGGGTACAACACATGCTATCGAGGAAAGTCGTGATTGCGTGTAATGCAAGCCAAGTCAGGGTTGCGTGTTGTGAAAGAATCCTTCATTGTTTCATATAACAGAATCCAACCATATTTCATTTATACATTTAATATATATATATATATATACACGCAATGTTGCGTAGAATGACTATTATAAAACAAACATTACATTATGTGTAACACAATCTAAGAATATTATTGTGTATATTGCAAGCTAATACGGTGTTGAGTATAGCACAAGATAATCTTGTTGTAGCATAAAAAAAATGACATCAAATAAATTAAAAATAATACTTATCATAAAATATTGGGTTGTTACATTCTACCCCCCTTAAAATGAATTTTGCCCTCGAAATTCGTTGGGGTTATACCTGGTTTTCTACTTGAAAGTTTTTTAATTGAAACCCACATTGTAAAATTAAATACCAAAACTTAACTTTAAAAACTAAAGTATGAAACGTAACGGTTACACAAATTAACTCATCACTGGGTTTCCACGTAGGAGAATATAGGTGAAAATATGGATATGGAAGAAAAATCTAACCATCAAGTTACGATGGAGAGTGGTAGAGAACATGGCTAGGAAAAATCCATCAATCACAAAGCGATAAATTTATGATGATCTAAGGTACCATCTGATTAATCAGATATAAGAGAACTAGGACAACATTTTTGGTTATCAATATCATTTCCCTAAAGTTGAAAATTTTGAATTAGAAGAAATACTTGCTTGATTTTTGTACAATCTCACTTTTTTTCGTGCTTTGAACAATTTCCACTTCATCCCTTAAATAAATGAAGTTGAATTTGTTATTCGTGATGTGTTAGAAGATCATGTGATAGAATGATGGTTGATTCCATCTGTTTCAAACAAAAGGTTAGAAAAATTTATAAGTCTATCTTATGGTTAGATTAATCGTATATGGTTCCAAAAATGAACTTATACTTCATATATCATACCGCTTAATAAAATAAAACTAGTTTCTACTAACCAGGTAATTCTTGTAGGCCATTGGTAGGTGATAAAGGCCATTCGTACTTCGGTTGTGGGTTCGATTCCCACAGCCTTGTCCGATGTGATGGGCTGTCGCCCGTCCTGCAGGTTGTCCTTTTTCTAAAACTACATTATAAATAATATCGGAAAAAAAATCTAGCCTTAAACAATACTAACTTATGTCCAACATAATTCATTCCAATCATTAGGCTTATCCAAAATACATATTTCCAATCTCATAGTATAATGAAAACGATTACTTGAAATTTCATCAACCAAGCATGTGAATACCATCATTTATCCCCCATTTATCTTGTTGGTCACATTCCAATCATGTGAATACCTTAATCATGTATTATCTTGAAAAATAAATACCCATTGAACCTTAGTGAAAACATGAATTCTGTCAAAAGTTAACTCTTTCCAAATTCCAAAATCACAAAAATTATATATACTCAAACCATGATATGACCTTCTCCTTATATTAGTCATGAGCTCATGAATACTATCAAACATTTAATTTTCTCTTTATCCCTTCATTATGCGCATACCATCTACTTTCCAAAAATATTTGAATAAAATTTCATGGTCACTGGTACCATTTATCATATACTTTCAAAACTTAAGGAAAGACAACAGTGTAACAATCCTTAGATGTCTCTTTATTCCATAGTACCATGAGATTAGTTATACAACATTACACTTGATAAACATGTAATCATTCCACTACCTTCTTAAACCATTGAACAAGATTCAACAATTCTTTCATCTCACATATCATTTGTAGTCTCTTAATCATCATCAACATAAATACTACCCATACGACCATACTGATTCTCTTCATGAGACTTTCCCTTAGGGCATTGGTTTTCATAATGCCCGTACATTCCACATTTAAAACATTTAACCATTGTTGTTGTCGTAGCAATACCATTATCCTTGTCCATGGTTTTAGCTGCACCTTTTCCTTTACACTTATTGGCTTTGTGTCCTTCTTTTCCACACCCAAAGAATCTTCCAGTTCCTTTGAAACATTCTCCTTGATGCCTCTTCCCACATGATTTACATAGGGTACATTGAACTTTCTTTCCTCTATGATCACCATGAAACTCCATCTTTCTCTTATTAGCCGAGTCAGGAAACTTACCAAATTTTAGTTTATTGATCATATTATGAGATTGCTGATTCGGCATAATAATGATGTTTGGACTTCCAAATCCCATTTCATTTGGTTTCTCAAGATTAATTTCATTCCATTGTCCGTCATATCCTCCATTATCGTGAATCTTCTTGTTTCCAGCTATTTTCTAAAACCCAAAAAGAATAGTGTGAGAGGTAAAAATCATGCTAGGGAAAACAACATAGTAACAGGAGAGTACACTCAATATCTAACATCTTAGGTTAAATTCTAAGATCGTTACCATAGTTCTAGGACTATATCATATACATATACTTATCCTTAGGGACATCCCTAGACATACCTTAGAAATATCTCTAGGGATCTCACTAACGTTTTCGCATCCTAGTTTCCAAAGGTTAACTAAACCTTTCCTCTGATACCAACTGTAGAGACCCGAAGCTTGACATACAAGGAAATTACATTACTTTAGCAGAATACTTAATACAAGACAAAAACAGACACAAAAAGATCATAATAGTTTAGTATCTTTGGAAACTCGGAATATAATCTTCTAATCGTGGTTAAAGATCTTCAACAAATCCCATAATGATCTTCCCCTTTTTGTTTCCTTACCTAAAACCTTTCTTTATTTCCTGGGGAAAATAAAACATAAAAAGGGTGAGCTCAAATTCTCAGTAAGGGAAAACATAGAGAACATAAAACAATCCATAAACATTTGAAAACAAAAACTTGAACATGAAATTTAAACATCAAAATCTTGAGCAAAGACATAAATAATGGAATTATATAAGGCATATATCATAATGGAACCTCAACCATGATAAAATATAGTGGGAATAAAATATGTAATTTTGGAAACCATTCAGCACATCTTATGATTTCCATAGTAGCCAAAGCATTACTGCCAAGACCATCTTAGTTGACAAATTCCCTTTCTGAATCGAGTTCACTCCTCGTTTCAGTCCTATAACACTGAACCGGATTAACTTACCATTCCATATATGTCTATCTCATGAGATATAAATATTTACCCAATGCATTGGTGGGAGATATAGGTCCCACCCATCTCATAATGAAATCATTCTTACTTATGCCACAAAATAAACATACATCATTCAGAAAAACCCAATAAATAAAATGGGTTTCATGAACATCATCCCATCATCACATAATCCATATAAAAAATGGATATCATTTCATAATAAGAAACGTGAAACCATGTAAATCATTGAGACATTATACTTGAAACATACACATATGAAATAATGTCATCTTAGATGGAAAATGGTTTTGATAAAACATTTGAAATGAATTCTTGAGGAAAATATCCTTTCTTCGTCAAAATCATTTTGTTTTCAAAAACATCCATGCACTTTTCTAATAAAAATATTTTGTTGAAAATATTCATAAAATATTATACAGTAAGCTTCATGAAAATGAGGCGTTATGAAACCGTAAAAATCCATTCACGCCATATAAGTTAAAAATAACATTCTCCTCGTACTTTTGTCGAAAAAGTCAAAAAGTACCTCGTAACGTAAACAAAAGAAAGATTCCTTACATACCATGTAGTAAAAGTAAAAATGGGTGAAAAGGACATAAAACATATATAAAAACACTTTTAGAAAACATGGACATGGATGATAACAATAACCCCATTAATTACTTACGTGTAAGCAATCTCGGATAAAAATGAGATTTGCAAAATTATCCCTTACCTTAGGTCTGATATGCTTCATACGTATCCAAACCTCTTGTATAATGATTTAAATAATGTCATTGACTTATTATAGAATCATATTAATTGTTATTATATCATATATGGTTCACTTATGACTTTACATTACCCGTTCTTTTGTAAATTCATGTTAAAGTAGCGTTTTGGGTAAAGTCGTTTCATTTGTCATTCGTGTTTTAACTTTTAATTATTCATATGATTACTTAGATCATGATTAATTACATCCAGAATGTAAAACATGATTTATATATAATATATATCCAGATAATATATATATAATGGATCGATAAATGGAAAGAAATACACCGTTCATGGAGACGGTAGGCTGTACGTACGCATGAACGTTGTTTTCGTTTCCTTATTGAATTGAATGAAATTAAGTAGATGAAATAAATATATATATACATAAATCCATTAGCATTATTATGTCATATATTTCATGATTACTTATTATATATACTTTATAATCATTCTTGAATGGTTATCATGGAGAGTGAATCTCATCGTGTCGTGGAGACGGTATTCTGTACGTACGCACGAGCGAAGATATCATTCCCATGATCATGGAATTGTATTAAAGTGTATATATAATATTACAGAATCAATATCACTCTACAATAATCATATATATTCATTACTTTCACCATTATACCCATCCATGTAAGGTGGTGGTGGAAAATAGATTACACCACGGCGTGGAGATGGTATTCCGTACGTACGCACGCGCGGTGATTTCGTTTTCCGTAGGATGGATAGATGGTGAAATAGGGTTGTTTCATACTTATAATAACATATAATTATAAGAGTGATACTGATGTTATTACTTCATAATGAAACAACTAAAGAAGAAGAAGTGTAAGAAGAAATAAAGTTGAAAGAATCGGTAACAGACATTACCTCTTCTTTGAAACCTACTCTTAGGGGACTAAAATTGGTCTTTTAAGATGACCAGGACCTCTAGGATATTTCTAGGGAAGTGGAGAAGAGAATTTTTCAGGGGTTGGACGAGCTTGAAGGCTCAAAGTGGTGTGAGTAAGAGAGAGAGGAGGTTCCCTTTTATAAGGGAGGAGAGGGGCACCTTTGGAAATATAAGAAATATTAATTTATATTAAATCCCAAACCCACTTAAAAACATGCAAAAATGACTCATATCCGAAGCTTAGATGATATAGGGTTTTAATCGCATCAACCAATAAAATTTATACATGTTAGGAATTTATTTTAAACATTATCAACTTGATTTATCCTTATTTAATCAATTTAATTTTATTTGTGGTAATAAAATTATCAATTTTAAATTATACAAATAATTACTTATTTGTTATTAATTGTCCATAATTGGATACTTTATAACATTTAGACCATATAATTTTAAATTTATAATTTTTAAATATTTTTGTGGTTTTTAAGCAATTTTATAATATGTTATTTTTATAAAATAACAATAGTGTCAATTATGACACTATTTATTTATTTGAATTTAAATAAAATATATACAGAATATATGTTCAAAATAAAAGATTTAATAGATTCAAAAAAGGTCATATGTATCTAGAAAATTAGTGGAGCACATTAAATAGTTCATATAATATTTATTTTATTATTTCTAAAACCATTTATTTGGTTTATCTCTTAATAAAATAATTACTACAACATTTTTGTATAATTATTTAATATACTTATTTGTTGCATAAAAATTTAAAATAAAATCCTATGATGAAGATAAATCTATTAACTTTCACAATAATACTTTTATTCGAATTTATCATCTTAAAATCACAATATTTAAATTGTTATATTTATTAAATTATGAATGTGAAAACTTTGCCATCATTTAAAATAAAATAATATAAGTGTCATAATCGCTTTTATAAGGCTCCAAATGGTACAATATTAGACCATTGGATGATTATGGTTTATATTTACATGACCAATAAGTTTTTTTTCAGGGTTTTGGTGTCTTTTATGGTCACTATTAGTTTAATAAAAACTATATTCTTGATTTTTCACTAGATAAACAATTTCTGCATCACTATTGTGTCACAATTAATGATATTTATTTAATCCCTAAAAATTATAAATAAATTCATATGATGTAGATAATTTTATTATCTTTCTGGAGACTATTCATGTTCGAAGTTTCATTAAGTTTATCACTAAATTAAAATTATTATACTTATAAGATTTAAGAAAGTGACATGTTGTCACTTTCTTTGGTTTTAATAATAATTAAATTATTTTCATGGAAAAGAGTCCATTAAATGATTATAATACTACCATTAGGTGATATGGGTCGCATTTTAGTCATCCAATAGGAGTTTGTCAGGTGTTAGGTTAATTTCATAATCTTATATTTACCCTTAATTACCCAATTTACCTTTAACTATGGTAAATAAAATTTACCGTAGTTACGATTCATAAAGCCCAAAAATAAAAAGTAGCTTATTAACATAATTTGGAACAACTTATTCCAAATATGGAATCCATTTTTTCAAATTCAATACACAAAATTTGCAGAAATTAAATTAAAATTAATCCCGTTGTCGAAAGAAAACGGGTTTTTGTTTAAAACATTGCAAAAGATTGAATTTATTTAACCTACAAATTCAATGTAAAATCAAGGCTAATGAAATAAATTATATTAAATGGTAAAAATATATTCTATTTATACTTTAAAACCATTCAATATTACAATTTAACTATATAAATTATTACGATGAAAAAAGTTGTTTTTAATTAAAATATAGCGTGTTTTTACTATTCATTAAAATATGAAAGTTATCAGAAAAATATCAAAAATTTATCCAATGTAAATTTTTATATCCTGATTCAAAATTATAATTTTATTTTGTAAAATTTAACTTATAAACATGTCAAAAACTAGATTTAAAGTGGGTGCGCCATCAAAAGGCGAGAAAAATGCATTTTTTTTTGAAAAATACTTATTTTACCCTAAAAAATTTATTTTGTTCTTATACAATGTTCTAGAAAATGTGTAAGATGAATAATAAGGTTATAAAATTTAAAATGTAGTTAATAATATTCATAACGACTAGTTCATAATAACATTATAACCATATATCATTGTTTAGTGAAACCTGATATTGCGTACAACACACGCTATCGAGGAAAGTCGTGATTGCGTGTAATGCAAGCCAAGTGAGGGTTGCGTGTTGTGCAAGAATCCTTCATTGTTTCATATAACAGAATCCAACCATATTTCATTTATACATTTAATATATATATATATATACACTCAATGTTGCGTAGAATGACTATTATAAAACAAACTTTAAATTGTGTGTAACACAATCTTAGAATAGTGTTGTGTATACTACAAGCTAATACGGTGTTGCGTATAACACAAGATAATCTTGTTGTAGCATAAAAAAATGACATCAAATAAATTAAAAATAAAACTTATCATAAAATATTGGGTTGTTACATTCTACCCCCCTTAAAATGAATTTCGCCCTCGAAATTCGTCGGGGTTATACATGGTTTTCTACTTGAAAGTTTTTTTAATTGAAACCCACATCGTAAAATAAAATACCAAAACATAACTTTAAAAACTAAAGTATGAAACGTAACGGTTACCCAAATTAACTCATCACTGGATTTCTACGTAGGATAATATAGGTGAAAATATGTACATGGAAGAAAAATCTAACCATCAAGGTACAATTGAGAGTGGTAGAGAACATGGCTATGAAAAAGCCATCAATCACAAAGCCATAAATTTGTGATGATCTAAGGTACCATCTGATTCATTAGATATAAGAGCACTAGGACAACATTTTTGGTTTTCAATATCATTTCCCTAAGGTTGAAAATTTTGAATTAGAAGAAATACTTGCTTGATTTTGGTACAATCTCACTTTTGTTTGTGCTTTGAACAATTTCAACTTCATCCCTTAAAGAAATGAAGTTGAATTTGTTATTCGTGATGTGTTAGCAGATCATGTGATAGAATGATGGTTCATTCCATCTGTTTCAAACAAAAGGTTATCAGAAGTTATAAGTCAATCTTATGGTTAGATTAATCATATATGGTTCCAAAAATGAACTTATACTTCATATATCATACCGATTAATAAAATAAAACTAGTTTCTACTAACCAGGGACTTCCTGTAGGCCAGTGGTAGGCGATAATGGCCAGTCGCACTTCGGTTGTGGGTTTGATTCCCACAGCCTTGTCTGACGCGATGGGATGTCGCCCGTCCTGCAGGTTTTTTTTTCTAAAACTAAATTATAAATAATATCGGAAAAAAAATCTAGCCTTAAACAATACTAACTTATGTCCAACATAATTCATTCCAATCTGTAGGCTTATCCAAAATACATATGTCCAATCTCATAGTATAAAGAAAAAGATTACTTGAAATTTCATCAACCAAGCTTGTTAATCCCATCATTTATCCCCCATATATCTTGTTGGTCACATTCTAATCTTGTGAATACCTTAATCATGTATTCTCTTGAAAAATGAATACCCATTGAACCTTAGTGAAAACATGAATGCTGTCAAAAGTTAACTCTTTCCACATTCCAAAATCATAAAAATTATATATACTCAAACCATGATATGAACTTCTCCTTATATCAGTCATGAGCTCATGAATACTATCAAACATTTAATTTTCTCTTTATCCCTTCATTATGCACATACCATCTACTTTCCAAAAATATCTGAATAACCTTTCATGGTCACTGGTACCATTCATCATATACTTTCAAAACCTAAGGAAAGACAACAGTGTAACAATCCTTAGATGTCTCTTTATTCTATAATACCATGAGATTACTTATACAACATTACACTTGATAAACATGTAATCATTCCACTACCTTCTTAAAACATTGACCGAGCTTCAACAATTCTTTCATCTCACATATCATTTGTAGTCTCTTCATCATCATCAACATAAATACTACCCATACGACCATACTGATTCTCTTCATGAGACTTTCCCTTAGGGAATTGGTTTGCATAATGCCCATACGTTCCACATTTAAAACATTTTTCCATTGTTGTTGTCGTAGCAATACCATTATCCTTGTCCATGGTGTTAGCTGAACCTCTTCCTCTACACTTACTGGCTTTGTGTCCTTCTTTTCCACACCCAAAGCATCTTCCAGTTCCTTTGAAACATTCTCCTTGATGCCTCTTCCCACATGATTTACATAGGGGAGATTGAACTTTCTTTCCTCTATGATCATCATGAAAATCCATCTTTCTCTTATTAGCCGAGTCAGGAAACTTACCAAATTTGAGTTTATTGATCATATTATGAGATTTCTGATTCGGAATAATAATGATGTTTGGACTTCCAAGTCCCATTTCATTTGGTTTCTCAAGAAGAATATCATTCCATTGTCCTTCATATCCTCCATTATCACGAATCTTCCTATTTCCAGGCATTTTCTAAAACGCAAAAAGAATAGTGTGAGAAGAAAAAATCATGCTAGGGAAAACAACATAGTAAAGGGGGAGTACCCTCAATATCTAACATCTTAGGTTAAATTCTAAGATCATTACTGTAGTTCTAGGACTATATCCTATACGTATACTTATCCTTAGGGACATCCCTAGACATACCTTAGAAATATCTCTAGGGATCTCACTAACGTTTTCGCATCCTAGTTTCCAAAGGTTAACTAAAACTTTCTTCTGATACCAACTGTAGAGACCTGAAACTTGACGTACATGGACATTACATTACTTTAGCGGAATACATAATACATGACAAAAACAGACACACAAGGATCGTAATAGTTTAGTGTCTTTTGAAACTCGGAATATAATCTTCTAATCGTGGTGAAAGATCTTCAACAACTCCCATAATGATATTCCCCATTTTGTTTCATTACCTAAAACCTTTCTTTATTTCCTGGGGAAAATAAAACATAAAAAGGGTGAGCTCAAATGCTCAGTAAGGTCAAACATAGAGAACATAAAACAATCCATAAACATTTGAAAACAAAAACTTGAACATGAAATTTAAACATCAAAATCTTGAGCAAAGACATATATCGTGGAAGTATGTAAGGCATATATCATAATGGAACATCAACCATGATAAAATATAATGGGAATAAAACATGTAATTTTGGAAACCATTCAGAACATGTCATGATTTCCATAGTAGCCAAGGCATTACTGCCAAGACCATCTTAGTGGACAAAGTCCCTTTCTGAATCGAGTTCACTCCTCATTTCAGTCATGTAACACTGAACCGGATTAACTTATCATTCCAGCCATGTCTATCTCATGAGATATAAATCTTTACCCAATGCATTGGAGGGAGATATAGGTCCCACCCATCTCATAATGAAATCATTCTTACTTATTCCACAAAATAAACATACATCTTTCCTAAAAACACAATAAATAAAATGGGTTTCATAAACATCATCCCATAATCATATAATCCATATAAAAAAATGGATATCATTTTATAATAAGAAAAGTGAAACCATTTAAATCATAGAGTCATTATACTTGAAATATACACATATGAAATAATATCATCTTAGATGGAAAATGGTTTTGATAAAAACATTTGAAATGAATTCTTGAGGAAAATATCCTTTCTTCGTCAAAATCATTTTGTTTTAAAAAAATGTCATGCACTTTTCAAATAAAAATATTTTTTTGAAAATATTCATAAAATCATTTAGAGTATGCTTCATGAAAATGAGGCGTTATGAAACCGTAAAAATCCTTTCACGCCGTATAAGTTAAAAATAACATTCTTCTCGTACTTTTGTCGAAAAAGTCAAAAAGTACCTCGTAACGTAAACAAAAGAAAGATTCCTTACATACCATGTAGTAAAAGTAAAAATGGGTAAAAAGGAAATCAAACATACCTAAAAAACTTTTAGAAAACATGTACATGGATGATAACAATAACCCTAGTAATTACTTATGTGTAAGCAATCTCAGATAAAAATGAGATTTTCAAAATTATCCCTTACCTTAGGTCCGATATGATTCGTACGTATCCAAACTTCCTGTATAATGATTTAAATAATGTCATTGACTTATTATAGAATCATATTCATTGTTATTATATCATATATGGTTCACTTATGACTTTATATTACCCGTTCTTTTGTAAATTCATGTTAAAGTAGCGTTTTGGGTAAAATCGTATCATTTGTCATTCGTGTTTTAACTTGTAATTATTCATATGATTACTTAGATCATGATTACTTACATCCAGAAGGTAAAACATGATTTATATATAATATATATTCAGAGAATATATATATAATGGATCGATAAATGGAAATAAATACACCGTTCATGGAGACGGTAGGCCGTACGTAGGCATGAACGCTGTTTTCGTTTCTTTATTGAATTGAATGGAATTAAGTAGATGACATAAATATATATATACAAAAATCCAGTAGCATTATTATTTCATATATTTCATTATTAGTTATTATATATTCTTTATAATCATTCTTGAATGGTTATCATGGAGAGTGAATCTCATCGCGTCATGGAGATGGTATTCCGTACGTACGCACGAGCGATGATATCATTCCCATGATCGTGGAATTGTATTAAAGTGTATGTATAATATTAAAGAATCAATATCACTTTACAATAATCATATATATTCATTACTTTCACCATTATACCCATCCATGTAAGGTGGTGGTGGAAAATAGATTACACCACGGTGTGGAGACGATATTCCGTACGTACGCACTCGCGGTGATTTCGTTTTCTGTAGGATGGATAGATGGTGAAATAGGGTTGTTTAATACTTATAATAACATATCATTATATGAGTTATACTGATGTTATTACTTCATAATGATACAACTAAAGAAGAATAAGTGGAAGAAGAAATAAAGTTGAAAAAATCGGTAACAGACATTACTTCTTCTTTGAAACCTACTATTAGGGCACTAAAATTGGTCATTGAAGAAGACCAGGACCTCTAGGATGTTTCTAGGGAAGTGGAGAATAGAATTTGGCAGGGTTTGGCCGAGATTTAAGGCTCAAAGTGGTGTGAGAAAGAGAGGGAGGAGGTGCCCTTTTATAAGGGAGGAGAGGGGCACCTTTGGAAATATAAGAAATATTAGTTTATATTAAATCCCAACCCCACTTAAAAACTTCCAAAATGACTCATATCCGAATATTAGATGATATAGGGTTGTAATCGCATCAACCAATAAAATTTATACATGTTAGGAATTTATTTTAAATATTATCAACTTGATTTATCCTTATTTAATCAATTTAATTTTATTTGTGGTAATAACATTCTAAATTTTAAATTAGAACAAATAATTACTTATTTGTTTTGAATTGTCCATAATTGGATACTTTATAAAATTTTAGACCATATAAATTTAAATTTATAATTTTTAAATATTTTTGTGGTTTTTAAACAATTTTATAATATGTTATTTTTATAAAATAACAATAGTGTCAATTTTGACACTATTTATTTATTTGAATTTAAATAAAATATATACATAAGATATGTTCGAACTAAAATCTTTAATAGATTCATAAAAGGTCATATTTATCTAAAAAATTAGTGGATAACATTAAATTGTTCATATAGTATTTATTTTATTATTTTTAAAACCATTTATTTGGTTTATCTCTTAATAAAATAATCACTACAACATTTTTGTATAATTATTTAATATAATTATTTGTTGCATAAAAATTAAAAATAAAATCCTATGATGAATATATATCTATTAAATTTAAAAATAATACTTTTACTCGAATTTATCATCTTAAAATCACAATATTTAAATTGTCATATTTATTAAATTATGAAGGTGACAACTTTGGCATCATTTAAAATAAAATAATATAAGTGTCATAATCGCTTTTATAAGGCTTCATATGGTCAAATATTCAACCATTGGATGATTATGGTTTAAAGTTACATGAAAAATAAGTTTTGGTCAGGGTTTTGTGCCTTTTATGGTCACTATTAGTTTAATAAAAACTATATTCTTGATTTTTCACTAGATAAACAATTTATGCATCACTATTGTGTCAAAATTAATGATATTTATTTAATCCCTAAAAATTATAAATAAATTCATATGATGTAGATAATTTTATTATCTTTATGGAGACTATTCATGTTCGAATTTTCATTAAGTTTATCACTAAATTAAAATTAATACTTATAAGATTTAAGAAAGTGACATGTTGTCACTTTCTTTGGTTTTAATAATAATTAAATTATTTTCATGGAAAAAAGTCTATTAAATGATTCTAATCCTACCCTTAGGCGATATGGGTCGACTTTTAGTCATCCAATAAGATTTTGGCAGGTGTTAGGTTAATTTTATAATCTTATATTTACCCTTAATTACCCGATTTACCTTTAACTATGGTAAATAAAATTTACCGTAGTTACTATTCATAAAGCCCAAAAATAAAAAGTAGATTATTAACATAATTTGGACCCACTGATTCCAAATATTGAATCCATTTTTTCAAATTCAATACACAAAAGTTGCAGAAATTATATTAAATGGTAAAAATATATTCTATTTCTACTTTAAAACCATTCAATATTACAATTTAACTATATAAATTATTACGATGAAAAAAGTTGTTTTTAATTAAAATATAGTGTGTTTTTACTATTCATTAAAATATGAAAGTTATCAGAAAAATATCTAAACTTTATCCAATGTAAATTTTTATATCCTGATTCAAAATTATAATTTTATTTTGTAAAATTTAACTTATAAACATGTCAAAAACTAGATTTAAAGTGGGTGCGCCATCAAAAGGCGGCAAAATTGCATTTTTTTGAAAAATACTTATTTTACCCGAAAAAATTTATTTTGTTCTTATACCATGTTCTAGAAAATGTATAAGATGAATAATAAGGTTATAAAATTCAAAACATAGTTAATAATATTCATAACGGCTAGTTAATAATAATATTATAACCATATATCATTGTTTAGTGAAACCTGATATTGCGTACAACACACGCTATCGAGGAAAGTCGCGATTGTGTGTAATGCAAGCCAAGTCAGGGTTGCGTGTTGTGCAAGAATCCTTCGTTGTTTTGTATAATAGAATCCAACCATATTTCATTTATACATTTAATATATATATATATATACTCAATGTTGCGTAGAATGACTATTATAAAACAAAATTTAAATTATGTGTAACACAATCTTTGAATAGTGTTGCGTATACTGAAAGCTAATACGGTGATGCGTATAGCACAAGACAATCTTGTTTTAGCATAAAACACATGACATAAAATAAATTAAAAAGAATACTTATCATAAAATATTGGGTTGTTACAACATTCACCTGAGCATGAATGGAATACATGATCCCATCCTCAAATCATCTAGCACACAAAATCTCATCATCGGCTAAAAGTGGTGGAATGCACTGAAACCCAGTGAAACGTGTTGAATATTCCATGACTAACATAGAACCCTACTCAAGATGCCTAAAATATCTGGATCTGTCATCTTTGAATGTATGATGAAAGAACTAATCATAGAAATATGTATAGAAATCTGCCCATCCCATTCCCTGATGGCAACCAGCCTAGGTAATCACATCCCACCAGTGTTTTGCTGAATCATGCAGCATGTATGTAGAAATATTGATCCTCTGATTTAGTGGAATCTTTATATGATAAAAGATAGAAAGGGTGGCCTCTATCCAAGAATCAGTAGCCTATGGACCTCCATCCCCTGAGAATGTAGGAGGATGTTTCTACTAGAACTCATGGGCCAGATCAGCCGTTGTAGGTGCAGGTTGTAGAACAACTTGCATAGGCTGCATCATAAATAGGAAACTATCACAAACCTAAGAATCCGTGCCCAAATCAGGTACAAGAGGTGATGCCTCAAGTGGAATGCCTGGAAGTAAGACTGGAGGCTTAGGTCTCACCACGTCTGGAGCATGGTCTTCACCACCCTTCTGGCACACGACCTGAGGACGTCGTGGCGGCATTAGTCTACAAATTCCTATCACATGCCTCAAAACAAGCTTCAAGAAGGTAGATAGAAACACTAGAGAAATATAAAAAAAAGAAAAGGGCTCACTAACCATGGTAAACAACCCTAACTACCAACTTAGAAGTCCAGGTATTAGTAAGTTCTCTAGTTTAATTTATAGTGGTTCAAGTAGATGGAGGGTCAACAATACCTTTCCTCATCATTTATTAGGAAATTGTTTCATTTTACAATTCCTGATTCCCCTATCAATTTCATTTTCCTATTTCCATATATCAAGGTTTATTTAAAATGAGTTGTTCATGCAAGTGAATCAGGTCTTTTACTCTTTATCACTAAGACCAGCACCCATTTAAATTGTATTCTAATGGCTCGACTTGGTAAATTACTCATTCCAACCCCCAAGGGCTCATACACCTAATGAATTGAAATTATAAATCACTCAATCGTAGCCAAAAATTAGAACAAGAATATATATATATAACAAGGCTCACTCAATAATCACAGGCATATAAAGTAATGCAAGTAGTTAAATGCACCTATATGGAATGGAAATATACAGGACATGTTAATTATATGTGTCTATGATGATGCATGTAACAAAGATCCTTACCCTCATATTATCAATCCAAGGATGAATAATAATCTCAATAAGAATAATAAAAAAACTTGTGTGCCACTCAATGGTGAAATGATATCAATTGTAATAGGAAAAATCAAAACAACCATTACAATTCAGGCAACTTGGATTTTATCCCGAACATGGGTTCATGATGCCCAAGAATGTCTTATGACTAGGTTCCAAGAATTCTTAATCTCCAATCCATTTTCTCCAAATATTAAATCAAGAAATAAACTATTCTGATACCAATTTGTGACATCCTGGGCCTGGATGCCTCATAGAGGTTCCCCGATCTCGGTGGGTCATATGGCCTCAAGCACTTCTCTTCAAACTCCAGGGGATACCAACTAGCAGTGAGGGCCTGGGGTGTGTCCATGGGGAGACTATACCCAAATTACTATCGTGTAGCATAATGGATAAGTAATACATTAGAAGGTAAATAGAGGAATCATTATAAATAATCAGATGGCATAACAGAAGCTGACTAATATAAATATACAAAATCCGATGATGTCATATTCCATGTATATACAAAGATAGAAAAAATGGATACATAGTAGCAGGCAATACAAGATATAAAAAGGTAGAAAAACTAGAATCAAAAAACAATCCCTCAGTATCCCAAGCTCTGACTCAGTCATCTGCTACCAGCTCCATCCTAAACAATCAAGCAATCAAGTTTCTGAAGCCAAACGCTTTTCTCTGTCAGCACCGACATACATGTAGTCTATCCGGGTGCCAATGGAGGCCTAGATAGGGTGTGAGATAAATCTCAGTAGGCCACCACCAATAGATTCTATAACAATAAATCCGTGTATTATAAACCAAAATAGTGTTCAATCATGCATATATAAAAGTAGAGTAATATAATAATGTAAATACCCAAGTACCTGATTCATCCCTCAGCTAGTATCTGAACATGTAACTGGTTCATTAATTAATTAAGTTTTAGTTTATATATATATAAGTCACTTGAGGCATAGACATCAATGACTCTATACTAGTGATGGATCCAAGATATAAAAATGCATCCTAATGTTATTTATAATGAAAATGTTCCAAGGTGATAACCAAGGAAACCTAGAATTCAAGGATCACCAACTCAGTTGTAACTATAGCCTAGATATAGGGGTAAGAGTGTAATCCAAAGAGAATCATCCAAGTATTTACACAATAGTGAATCTAACTGAGTCCAAGGAATAAATCCATGGTAAACTGGGATAAGCGATGGTTAGACCCAAGTATGTAACAAAGGAACCTCATGTCCATAGAATCCCTGATGGATCTAAGGAGTGTATCCAAAGAATTATATAATAGTAAATGAGGGATATTATGGTGTCATACCAGGAATCCACTGATATAAAAATATCAGGTTCCAAGGTGGCTCTCACCCTGAATTAGAATGGAATCCATGATAACTCAAGGCATTCCATTAGGAATCCAAAAGCTAAATTGAGTTTGACCAATCCTATAATGATTTAAAGGTCCATATACAATTAGGAACCTTAAAATTTATTGTTTTATTTAATTAATCCATGTAATGGTCATACTATTTAAAGTGTTCATTTGGTTTAGGACTTTCCTTTTATTAGTGTGAAAAGGATAAGGGGGAATGAAACCATTTTATTTCATATAATTCAAAACCATTTCATTAGTTTCATTATTTTACCTTCGATCATAAGTGGTAGGGGGTACTGTAGACATGCAACCAACATTAAATTTACATTTAATAAGTCCAAGTCATATACTTAATATACTTTCCAATTACATTTAAGGTTGGCTGATCAATTTGAATCACTTACCTTAGGTGGTTTAAGTGGAAATAAAAAATGGTACAATCTATTGATCAATTCATATTTGAGTAGTTATTTAATTAGGGAGTCTTACCATTAACAGTTTCAATCAGAGGCACACCCAAACAGTAGAACAAACACCCACATCAAGAACTAAAATCCCAATATGGAAAATCACTATACATGGGGAGGTCGGCATTGTGGACGGTGGAACAAACACACAGGCCAATAGTGAACAATATTTTGTAGGAAGGGGTCACCCTCATGGTTAAGGAAACTTTGTGTCAACCATGTGAATCACCTCTACAATTTTTCTTCAATTTCTTGCAATGTCGTGTGACCTAAATCGTATAGTTACAGAAAACTATGCACCCCATATCACCTTGTGGTCTAGCCTCACATGGTAAAAACTAACCTGGAAGCCTACCTCACATGATTTCCTTTAACCATTAAATAGGCTATTTTCTCCCAAAAATCTAGGTTTCAGTATCTAAACAAGCCTCGAACACCCCAAAGACCTTTGCGAACTCACTTGGAATCCATATTAGGTCCATAAAAGAGAAATAGACCAAAATTTAAAGGATCCATACCTGATTGAAAAATAAATTTCTTACAAAAACATTTTTAATCTTTCACCTTTTCATCATAAATCCCTTGAAAACACATTTTAAAACATAGGTAAAATCATTTTCAGGTATCGAAATATCCTTCCTATAAAGACACTTTAAAAAACCGATATACCAAAAACAAGGAAAGAAAGGTTTTTCTTTGAAAAAAATATGGAATATTATAAATAAATATAAATAATGATTGTGGTGGTGGGTAAATCTATTGATTCCATATATGTTAAAATAGAACATTCCTTTTGTATTTTGTAAATAAAGTCAAAATTTTTCGTATAAAATATATAAAAAATTCATTTAAAAAAAACATTAAAATAAATTAAAAATAGAAATAAAATGTCATTTATAATTTATTTATATACATTTAAAAACTTTCATAAAATATTTTTATGATTATGGACATGTATTAATAATATTTAGAAAATAAAACATTTAAAATGAGGTTTTAAGGTAAATTATCACATACCTTGATTCTAACTTATCATGTACATTATTTATCTTCCTAAATAATAAAATTATTTTAAGTAGTTACTTTATTATGATTATTTTTCATATTTATTATTCATTTTAGTTCACTTATTGTCATTCCATACTTTATTACTTAAATAATTAAGTATACATTAGATGTTTTGAGGACGTTCGACTTATGTGTCCAAAATGGATTCGGTAGGTTGAATATGGTAAAATTGATCATGATTATATAATTTATAGGATATTAATCATGATATAATTATCATTTTTATATAAAAATCATACTTTTATAACTGACCATATAAGGTGGTTAAAAAAATGAATTATATTACATCATGGAGATGGTAGTATGTATGTACACATGAGTAACGTTTCCATTTTTCAATGAAAGGGAAAGAAGGTAGGTATTATTTTATCCTTCCAGAATTATTAATATATTATAAAAAAATATTATTTCATTAAAACCACTCATATATACCATCCATTTGATGTGGTTATGAAAATTAAAATACATCATCTCGTGAGGCGGTACTCTGTACGTATGCATGAGTGATGTTTTTATTTTCCATTGGATGGTAAAGAAAGAAGTATAATATTTTATTTACTATTTCAAAATGATATTTTTATCATATATATCATATTATTTCATTTTTATCCATCATTATTACCATATATAAGAGTCATTTATGGAAAAAAAATTATATTGGTTCATGAGTTGGTAGTCTGTCGTACACATGAACAATGTTTTCATTTTCCATTAGATGGTTAATAAATATGAAAAAATGTTATAAAAGAGACATAATAACATTTAATTATATTTTATATACTGATTTTACAATATATAAATAATTTTTATATGTTTAAAAGAGGTAGATAAAGAAATAAAACAAAGGATCTCAGTTGAGACTTATACCTCTTCTTCGGATAACCTCTCTTGGTTTGCAACTTAAAAATTATAAGGTGTGTGTTTTGATTAATAAATAAACTCTAGGATGTGGGGAGGAATTTCAGGAAGATATATGGGTAATTATTGGCTGATATAAGAGGATATTTAAGTGTGGAAATGAGAGGATAGTGGGTGCCCTTTTATAAGTGATGGAGGAGACATGCTTGGAATGTTTCAAAAGATTTAAATATTATTAAATAATTTTGATATAAAAGTATCTAATAAAAAAATAAATTATAAGACTAAGGTTATTTTGGTTGAAATAAATTCATCTAATAAGAATTAGGATGAAATTTTGTGGCCCTAACACTTATTTTTAACCTAGGTTAACCTGCCTTTTTCCATGGTGGCACATTTTTTTTACCAAAGTTACTATTCATAATGACAAAAAATGAAATTTAACTCATTACTAAATTTGGAAATTATGATTATAAATATGGAATAAATTTTTAAATATTCAATCTCAAGAAATTTAAGGAATTAATTTAATATAAAAATATAAAATGCAATGAAAAACAGTTTTCTGAAAAATGCCTTTTAAGTATAAAATTGATTTTATACCAAGATCAAGTATAATGTAGATCCAAAAGGTATAAATTGAATTAATTTTAACAAAAAAAGAAAATTTTATAATTTTAAACCAAATCTAAATAAAAATTATTCTTTTCAAATACTGGAAAATAAAATATGGTTTTCTCTAAAAATTGATATTTCCCGTTATTCACCCAAAACTAAAATTTTTCAGGAAATTTAAAACAAATCACAATAAACTAATTTCAAAATGATGAATTAAAAATTAATATACTTTATATAAAATTAAATTCCTAACATTTAGAAATTAATCATTTAAAAAACAATATAATACATGATAGTTAGAATATAACTATTTCTTTTTAATTGGAAAAAAATATTAATATTCTTATAATGAATGTGACTCTATAAAATATAACTCATGAATATTAATAATATAAAAACCCAGTATTATCATATATAAATATTAAATATTTTTATATTAATGGAAATTACATTACAAAAATAAACCCCTAAGGACCATATTAGTTTAATGTATTTGGAGACTAAATATTTTATCTTCTTATTTCATTAAATATATTGAATGTATCCCACAAATATATTTCCATTAATTAATCTTTATAGATATGACATACTTAAAACCTTTCTTTATAACCAAGGTAAGGGAAACATAATCAAGGTTGAGCTCAGATGTTTAGTAAGGTTAAATAATAGAAATGTCAACCTATCAGAAGCATGTGGGTATAAGAACGTGAGAATAACATTTGAGAACCATCCCTTGTTTATCAAATATCATGATCTTGAGTCATGGAATAAATATTAGAAGTTAATAAGACATGGATCATAATGAAATCAAATAACATTATTCATGAGAGCATAGCATTGGCATAAGACATAGAATTATGGCATAAACATAAGCATAGAAAATCATTTCCATAGTACCCGATGCTCACTTCCAAGGAGGTCATAGTTTAATGGGTTAACTCCCTAAACTATCATAATAGTCAAGTTTCACTCCCAAGACCATCATAGTAGACAAATTCCCTTACTGAATTGGCTTCACTCCCCGTTACACTCTTATCTATCTAATTATATATAATTCATTATCCAATGCATTGGAAGGAGATATATGTCCCACCCATAACATATTTAAAATCATATATATGCGTGCCACAAGATTATAAAATATTCACCATATCATAACCCATGAAATGAAATGGGTTTCATAAACATTTCTTTATATCAAAACCTATAGAAAAGTTACTGGTTTCATAATCATTTCATCATTTCATCGTAGCATAACCCATGAAAAGAAGCAGTATTCATAATCAATTCCTCATGGTATAACCCATTGAATAGAAATGGTCTTCATAAAAATCATTTCATTGTAAACATAAAACATTAATATAAAGAATAATAATGATATCATTAGATCATATACCCAGTAAGGCATAATTAACATCAATGGAAGTCATATTAGATGGATGATGATTTTAAAAGATCATTTAAAAAAAATTGAGAAAAATAACTTTTCTTTGAAAATAACTTTTTAAAAATTAAAATTCATAAAAAAATATAGAAGTCCTTTTTGTTGAAAATAAACTTTAAAACATATTAAGTAATGTTTAAAAATAATTTAAAACAATTTTTTAGGAAAATATACTTTCCTATTTGAAAAAAAAATAAAAACATAAAAAATTTTCAAATTACTTTTAATTTAAAATAAACTTGAAAAATTATAAAGTAATCTTCAAAGTAAATAATTTTCATGACGGCGGGTAATTTTGTTCATACCGTACACCTTAAAACAAAAAATACTTTTACATTTTTGATAAAAGACAAATGGGAATTTTTTGGAAAATGACATGAAGATTCCTTTAAAAACATTTTTAAAAAATTAAAACATGGGCAAATATGTCTTTAAAATCCATTTGGAGGATTTTAAAAACATTTTTGAAAACATTTTTAAAAACATGGTTTTGGAAGAAAAAGGTTTTTCGAGTGAGAGAGAAATAAAGATGATTTTTATTAAAAAGGTTATATTGAACTCTTGAGTACATAAATTGATGAAAATGAAGGTAAAACATTTATTCTTAGGACATAAATAGATTATAATGAAAAAAATAGTTTATTTATTGATGTATCATAAAATTTTATCATTGGAAACATAATCATGAGCAATCCCGATAAATGATGAGATTGTAATATAAAACCCTTACCACTTTGGTAACTTTTAATCATTAGTATCATGAAGGAATAATGTTAAATGAAACTTAAAATATCATGAGAATAAATAAATTCATTATATTACATGTCAAAGGGGCTATATATACACCTCAAAATAGAATATAGGTGCACAACATAACATATGTATCAAGGAAGGAAAATTGAGATAAAAATCTCTTACCGCATTGGCAACTTTTGTACCATAAACCCCATGAAAGATAGATATTAAAATGGATATGTAAATACCAATAATTTTTATTATAATAATAATAAAATACATTCAAGGGTATTATATACACCATATAAAATAAATAGGTATTGAATATAGCATGTGCCTCAAAGAAGTAAAAAAGTTAGACGGAAATTCCTTACCGCTTTAGTAATATTTTGGATCATAAGACCAAATAAAGAATAACATAAAATGAAACTTTAAATTTCATTAAAATAATGATATTCATGATATAATATGTCATGTTTTTAGTATATATACCTCACAAAATAAACAAGTTGTGAATTTTAATATGTCTCCTAGAAATAAAAGAGGGACTAGAAATCTCGTACCTTATGTCTCGAATTCCTTCATAAATGTTCAAACCTACTATATAATAAATATAATATTATTATACGTATATTAATGAACCATAATTATATATATCATACCATATGTTATTTATGGATGACCTTTTATTACCTGTTTATTACCAATTACACGTTAAAGTAATGTTCGATGAATAACTGCTTTGTTTTTCATGTATGTTTTGATTTGATGTTTTTTTGGTCATATTAATTTTATAATGGTTACATAATCCACATAATTTTAAAAATTGTATAAATGTAATATATATTAATTATATATATATATTTATAAATATAAAAAAAAGTTAGAGATAGAAAATGAAATACATTGTTCATGGATACGGTAGGCCGTACGTACGCATGAATGTTGTTTTCATTTTCTTGACAGGTTGAAAGAAATAAAGATAAAAAAATATATTACCAGTAAAGAATAATTTTTATGTAATATATATCAAATATATTCATTAAAACAATCCTTATTACATTCTATGTAAAGTGTGAATAAATCACATCACTTCATGAGGTTGTAGTCTGCCGTACACACGTACAACATTATCATATTCCCACGGAATGGAAAGTAAGAAGTAATATGTGATATCATGATTAAAAAGAATAATAATATTATAAATATCATATATAAACAATAAATAAATCATTTTATCCATATATTATGAGTGGTGATTGAAAATGAATAACATTGGTTCGCGAGGCAGTAGTTCGGCGTACACATGAATAATGATTTCATAACCCATTTGATAGAAGAGGAGAAGGATTTAGGTTATGTAATTAATATAATATCTCATTATATTAGAGAAAATTATTTTATAATATCATAAATATTTAATAAAAATTTAAGGATTCAGAGGAAGAAATTAAATAAAACACTTGATTAGGGGTGTTACCTCTTCTTTACACAACTTCTTTTGGTTTCCACCAAAACTCTTCATATATTGAATTATTAAACAAAATAAAGATAACAGGATGGGAATAGGGAATTAATGAAGTTATTTTTGTAGGTATATTTGAAACAAATGGGGTTTTAATGTAAAAATAATAGAAGAGAGTGGTGGCCTTTTATAAGTGAGGTGAGTGGAACACATATAATATTTGAAAAAAAATGTCCCCACAATTTTCACATGCCAAAAGAATCTAAAAATGGTCCATTATAAAACCTATAAGTGAGAATATATAAATATGGCCATAAAATTGATTATTTATAAGTTTTGGTTCGTTTTATGCATTATATTTTTAGTTTAACCCCCCCCCCCCCAGTAAACACATTTTTACATTAACCGTAGTAAATAATTTTTACTCTTTTACAATTCATTATGGTAAAAAAGTATGTTTAAATTATTAGATAAAATAAATTATTATGATTAAATATATTTGATTTATTTTTCCAAATTCCATTCACATAATTTGTGAATTTTAATTTAAAATTAATCCCAAATATGCAATGAGAAAGCGGTTTTCTAATGTGAAAATGTTCAAAAGTTTGAAATATATATATATAAATTTAATATTAAATTGGTTATAATGAAATAAATTGGATTAATAGTTATATAATTGACCTAATTTTAATTTTAAAACCATATTAAAACAATTTTTAAGTTTTCAAATTATTTAAAATAAATGAAAATTCTTAATAAAACCCAGTATTTTTCACTATTCATCAAAAAATTTATCTTATCTGAAAATTCTCAAAAATTAACTCCAAGATAATTTTAACATGATGATTTAAAAAATTAAGTTTATTTTGTAAAATAAATTTTCTAAAATTTTAAAAAATTAGTTTTAAAATAAGTGCACTAAAGGTGACAAAACTGCTTTGTATAAAAATATTGTTTTTAAGCCTAAAATTGGATTTATTCTTATCTCTAGTCTAGAAAACACATAAGATAAATATTAAACCTTTTTTAAATATATAGTATATAAATTTAATTAAAATAATTCACCAAAAAAAATAATTTATTGTGGTAAAATTTGTTTGTTTGCAAAAAAATAGTTTTCAAAAAAAGATTTCTTTTATTTTCAATTAGTTTTTATTTTCATTTTTAATTAATTGGTCACCAGAGAATTAATTTTATATACATGTGTAAACTATATATTTTAATTGTTTATTTAATACAATTCATACCCATAAGTTCAATGGATCGGTGATACCTATCATATTAAATTATAATATTTTAATAGTATGTCAGGATTTGTTTAAAGTCAGTGTTGCGTGTAACGAAAAATATTGAAAAGATTAAATTAATTTTGAAAAAAATATTTCACAAAATCTTAGGGAATTATATTCACCACCCACCACAAATAAATTTCATACCCACAATCTGAACTTTTTCTTAGTAGGTAGGGGTTTAACATTTGAAAATTCCATTATGGAAAACCCACATCATTAAATAGGTTAATAAAACTTTGTATTGAAAAAAGATAAAGGGATGTGAGAAGGTTATATGTAATAACACATACTATATTTCCAAGTAGAATAACATTGGCAGAAAGTGAAAACATGAACATCTAATAAAAGAATAACACCCAAATAATGATGGAGAGTAATATAAAACATGGTATGGTGAAATTTAAAGACAACAAATCCATAAACCAAATAGGTGTAAAAAAATTCATTGATATCATTAAAAATGATGATAATAGGACAAAATTTTATTTCAATTTCATTTTCCTAAAGTTGGGGAATTTTCATGAGAATAAATACATACTTGATTTCATTCCATTTCAGGAGAATAAATACATACCAAGTATGTGAATACCTTAGTCGTATATTTTATTGAATCACAGTAATTACCAGAATTACAATAAAACCTTAATGAAAACATGAATACTTCATCATTACTTGAATAAAACCACATATTTTTTATTATATTTGATAAATTCAATATTGTTGTAAACTCCATCAATGATAACATAAACCACTTTTTTTCATAAATCATTAATCAAATCCATGGTCTTCAATACTATCCAATTTAATTTATTCATATCAATCATCTCTTTATCCAAACTAAACACCATTTTCTTAACATCAGGAAGATATTAAGGGTTTTAATACCTTAATAAAAATATCACCTTTCCATTAAATAACTTTTCTAGTTCATCAACACCATTCTACATATTTTTTCAAATACTTAATGAAATACTTATACCAAATAATCATTATATATTTCATGATTCATATAACATAATTCTTGAATTCCAATACATAAACACTTAAATAATTAAACTTCCTTCACAAACCATTAACTAGGATTCATCATCTTACTCATTAATACCTCTTTCCTTTCATATGTCATTCATAGTCTCTTCATCATCAACAGAAAAACCATTACTCATATAACCTTGACGATTCTCTTAATAATATTTTCCCTTAGGAAATCAATTTTTATAATGACCATATATTACATATTTAAAGCTTTCAGCATTCAATGATACCTTAGGGATACCATTATTATCATCCATTATATTAGATGAACTTTTCATTTTTCCTTTTTAATTACTTTATTTTTGTCAATCTTTTCCACACCAAAAATATCTTCTCGCCCCTCTATGACATTCCCTTGAGTTCTTATTCCCACATTCTTAACATATAGGAAAATGAATCTTCATTCCGACATGGTATCCACTAAATGAACTCTCAGAGAAATATATCCTTCACATATTTGGTGAGTTTGAGAGTTAGTTAAGGTGAATTTTGTTAATCATGTTCCATGATAACTAATTATGCATAATCACAATATCTTTTACTCTATTCATTATCCCATTTGGTTTCTCTTAAATAAATTTTCTATAAAATTCAATGTTAATTTAGTTGTTTCTGGTTCCCACCATTGAAAAAACCAAAAATCATAGTGTGAGTAAAAATATTCATAGTGGGAAACCAAATAATTATGAAAAATCACTTATAGGATGTCTAAATAATGAAACCTTCTTTTTAAACTATGTCATCTTTGGTTTATACTAGGTTATTCATAGTCATCATATTTTTAAATCCTTCATGATGGTTCATAAAGAGTTTATGAATTTCCAAATAATATCCCTCGGGATTTTCAAAATAGGTGTGTAGAAATGATCATTGACATGTACCATGTGATTATTGAGTCGGGTCAATTCACCTTTTTTAGAGTTATTACACCTAGGTACCACTGTGCTAGAGGCACATCCACTTGTAGTATCCAGACAGGGATATAATTACTTGGAAACAACTCTCTCTATCCTTAAACAAAATTTTAGGAAATTTTATTATACTTTGACTCATCCTTAGACTTACCCTTAGATACATCCCTAGAAATATCCTTAGAAATATCCATCGATATCTCACTAAAGTTTTCTCAACCTAGTTTCCAAAGGTTAACTAAAACTTTCCCCTAATACCAACTATAATAGTCTAGTATTATGACCAATGGGATATAATTTATGCCTATCAAGGTAACCCATGGGTGGATAAACAACCTAGATGGGACAAACCACCGTCCCCAGTGATGGCTATGTCCATATGAATCCCTTGGGAAGAGAGTCATGCTTCAACCAATGTTCCCATGTGAGAGTTCCCAAGGATCAGTTCACTTCATTTTCCTTTAATACCAACTATAATTACCCAGGATTATCATACATAAATATTACATCTTTTTATATGAATATTCATTACATTACTAAAATACACTCCTGAGGACCGTATTGGTTTAGTGTCTTTGGATACTAGATACACTATAATATTATTTTATGAAAGCAATTTAATGTCTGCCATAAAGACATTCCCATTAATTAACATTCATATACATACCCTACTTAAAACCTTTCTTCATAACCTATGGAATGGAAACATAAGAAAGGGTGAGCTTAGATACTCATTAAGGGTAAACAAGGTAAATATCAACATATCATGAGCATAAAGGTATACGAACATGAGAATAAAATTTGAAACCCATAACCTATATATAAAATATCATAATCTTGAGTCATGACATAAATATTGGTATTTCATAATACATGTATCATAAGTAAATCCAATATCATGATCCATGAGAGCATAACATTGTAATAATACATAGAATTGTGGAATAAAAATAAGCATAGAAAATCATTTCCATGGTAGTCAAGGCTCACTAAAAAGGATATAATTTTGGAATGGGTTCACTCCAAAAATCATAATAGTAGTCATGTTTCACTCCTAATACCATCATAGAATACAATGCCCCTTACTAAACTGGTTTCACTCCCCATTCCAGTCCTATCTATCTCATGAGATATAAATCTTTACCTAATGCATTAGAAAGAGATATAGGTCCCACAAATCACATGATAAAAATTATATGTATGTGTACCACAAGATAATAAAACATTCATCATATCATAAACCATTAAATAAAATGGGTTTCATAATCATTTCATCACATCACAACCAATAGAAAATATATAGGTTTCATAATCATTTCAACATTTCATCATAGAATAATCCATGAGAAGAAGCAGTTTTCATAATCATTCCCCCATGGTATAACCTGCATAAGTGAAAAAAGTTTCATAGAAATTATTCCAAAAAAAACATAAACCATTTAGAGAAATAATAATAATGGTATCCTTGGATCATATCCCTAGTAAGGCATATGTAACATTAAGGGATGTCATATAATATGGAAAATGATTTTGAAAGATCATTTAAAACATTTATTGTGGAAAATAAATTTTCTTTGAAAATAAAATTTTAAAACTAAAAATTCATAAAACATTTTATAAATCCTTTTATTTGAAAATAAATATTTAAACTTATAAAGGAATAATTAATAATTATTTAAAAATTTTCTTGAGGAAAATATTCTTTTTGCTATAAAAACACTTTTTAAAACTTAAAACTTTTTCAAAATACTTTAATTTTTAAATAAACTTGAAAATTTATAAATTAATCTTTAAATAAAATAATTATAATGATGGTAATAAATTTGATTAATTTCATACATGTTAAAACAAATATCCCTTTCATGTTTTTTGGTAAAAGCCAAACGGACATTGTTTGGAAAATTATATAAATATTCCTTTAAAAACATTATTCAAAAAGTTAAAAATGGGTAAAAATTTATTTAATAAATAATTTGTATAATTATAAAAACATTTAAAAAAAATTATAAAATATGGTTTTGGAAGAAATAGGGTTTTCGATAGAAGAGAGAAATAAAGATAATTTTTCTTAAAAATGTTCTTTTGAAATATTGGGTACATAAAGAGAGAAAAGTGGTGTGGAAAATGTATATTATCATGAAATAACTAGAGGATAATTAAATTCATGAGTTTATTGAGATATAGATCATAATATTTTATCATCGGAAACATAATGATGAGCAATCCTGATAAACGATGAGATTGTAACATAAAACCCTTACCACTTTGGAGACATTGAATCGTAAGCCACATGAAATAATAAATTTAAATGAAACAAAAAATATCATGATAATAAATAAATTCATGATATTAAATTTCAAAGGGTCTCTATATACACCTCATAAAATAATATAGGTGAATAAGATAACATATGTCTCAAGGAAGTAAAATTGCGATAAAATCCCTTACTGATTTGGTAAATTTTGCACCATAAACCCCTTGAAATAGAGATCCTAAAATGGATATGTAAATCAAAATAATTTTTAAGATAATAATCATAAAATACATTCTTGGGTATTATATACACCACATAAAATAAATAGGTGCTGAATATATCATGTGTCTCACAGAAGTAAAAAGTGAGTTGGAAATCCCTTACAACTTTAGTAACATTTTGGATTAGAATACATCAATAAAAAATAACATCAATTAAAACTTTAAATATCATGAAAATAATTATATTAATTATATAAAATTTAAAATGGGTGTAATATACACCACACATAAGAAACAAGTGATGAATTTTCATATGTCTCCCAAAAATAAAAGAGATACTAGAAATCCCATACCTTATTCTCAACTTCTTTCAAACGCATTTGAAACTCCTATATAATAAATATAAGATTATTATAAATATATTATAGAACCATAATTATATATATAATACCATATATTATTTACTTATTACCATTTATTACCTGTTTATTAACAATTCCATATTAAAGTCACGTTCTGGAAATAACTGCTTTGTTTTTCATGTATATTTTGATTATGATTTTTTTTTCTCCTCTTACTTTGAGAATGGATCCATAATCTCCAGAATGTTAAAAATTCTATAAATATCATATATATTAAATATATATTCATTTATATAAATCTATAAATTTTTGAGATATAAAATGAAATACACTATGCATGGAGACGGTGGGTTGTACATACACATGAACGTTGTTTTAATTTTATTGACATGTTAAAATAAATAAAGTTAATTAATATATTACAATTATAGAATATTTTTATGAAATTTATATTTCATATTTTCATTAAAATCATCCTTATTAACTTCCATGTAAAGTGTGAACAAATCACATCGCTTCGTGAAGGCGGTAGTCCACCGTAAACACGAACGACGTTATCGTATTCCCATGGATTGGAAAGTAAGAAGGGATATGTGATATCGTGGTTAAAAAAGAATAATAATATACTAAATATCATATATATAAATAATAAATCTATCATTATATCAATATGTGAGAGGTACTATTGGAAAATTAATAACATCGGTTCGTGAGGCGGTAGTCCGTTGTACACATAAATAATGATTTCATGACACATTTAATGGAACAGGAGGAATATCTAGGTTATTAAATTAACATAATAACATATAAGTATATTTAATATAATTCTGATATCATAGAATCATGGTTTAATAATAATTTAAGGGGTGGAGGAATAAATAAAATGAAATGCTCGATTAGGAGTGTTACCTCTTCTTCAGAAAACTTCTTTTAGTTTGCACCAAAAGAATTATTAGGATTGATTTATAACCAAAATAAGGCTTCTAGTATTATATTATGGAATTAAGGATGTTATTTAGGTAGGTATTGTATGAACCAATAGGTTTTTAATGTGTTAATAGAATGGGATAGGGGTGGCCTTTTATAAGTGAGGTGAGTGGTACACTTGTAATTTTTGAAAAGAAAAAGATGTGCCCACGTTTTTCACATGCCACAAGGCTCCAAAATGGTTAAATATCAATACTAGTAAATATAATATTTAAGTAATTTAATAAAATTTGTTTTTAAAAGTTTTGTTCAATTTTTAACCCTTATCATTTTAGTTTAACCCCCCACCCCGGTAAACCCATTTTTACATTAACTGTGGAAAAGAATTTTTACTGTTTTGACTCTTCATTATGGTAAAAAATTAAGTTGAAATTATTATATAATATAAATTATTATTATTAAAAATATATAATCCATTTTTAATAATTACATTCAAATAATTGGTAAATTTTAATTTAAAATTAATCCCACATATGCGATGAGAAAGCGGTTTTCCAAAGAAAAAATATTCAGAAGTTTAAAAAGTATTTATATAACAATTTAAAATGAAATTTATTATAATGAACTAAATTGTATTAATAGTTATATAATTGAACTAATTTTACTTTAAAATCCATATTTTAATAATTTTATGTTTTAAAATTCTTTAAAAGAAATGAAAAATCTTAATAAAAATTAATATTTTTCATGATTCATTGAAAAATTTTCTTAGAAAATTCGACAAAATTAACTCCAAGATAATTTTGAAATTTTGATTTGAAAAATTAATTTTATTTTTTCAAATAATTTTTTTAAAATTGTTAAAAATTATTTTTAAGATATGTGCACAAAAGAAAAAAAAACTACTTTTTAAAAAAATACAGTTTTTAAGCGTAAAATTGGATTTATTATTCTTTATTTTAGAAAACACATAAAATGAATGTTAAAAATTTGATTAAAAATATAATATATAAATTTAATTAAAATCATTCACCAAATGTGGTTTCTTTAATTTTTGAGGTAAAATTTATATATTTTAATAAAAATAGATTTTTCAGAAAAATATTTCCTTTATTTTAAAATACGTTTTTATTTTCATTTTTAATTAATTGGTCACAAAATAATTAATTTTATATACATGTGTAAACCAAATATTTTCTTAATTTAGTTAATCTTATTCATACTCATCATTCTAATGGCTAGGTGATGACCATCATATTAAATAATAATATTTTAATAGTGTTTCATGTTTCATTTAAATTCAGTGTTTCATATTACAAAAAATATCAAAAACATTAAATTCAATTGAAAATTCATTTCACAAAATCATAGGTAGTTAAAAATGGGTCTTGAAAATTATTTATTTTTAACATTACTTAAGTTGTCACATCCCACCCCCCTTGGAAATTGTGTCCTTATAATTTTACTCATTACTAAACAAGTGGGTATATTTTTCCTTTATAGTATTTTCTAATTCTCATGTTACTTCTTAAATAATATTGTTTTCCAAAAAACTTAACCTTCTAAATCACTTTATTCCACAATACCTTCTCATTATGGTCAATAAAGTTAATTGTCTATTCTTTATAGGAAGGATTCTCTTCCAACTATACTATTTTAGGGCTCAATACATAAGATGCATCTGGTACATATTACCTCAACAATGAAACATGAAACACATCATGTACCTGAGATAAACTCAAAGGAAATGCCGATCAGTAAGAAAATAATACAACTTTCTCCAATATTTTATACGGTCTAATAAACCTTGAACTTAACATTCCCTTTTTACCAAAATTCATGAAACTTTTCCAAGTATATACTTTAATAAAAACATTATCACCTACCTCAAATGAAATATATTTCCTCTAGTTATCCACATAACTTTTGTTCTTTCTTTAAGATGCTCTCATGTGATGATGAATTATCTTCACATTCTCAACCACATCTTTGATTAATTATGGTCCCAACATCTTCCTTTCACCAACTTCATCACAATAATAGGTTGTTCTAAATTTCTTTCCATACAATTTTTTAAAAGGTGTCATCTGTATAATAGAACAAAAACTATTATTATAAGAAAATTTTACTAAATACATATATTGATCACAACACCATTGGTAGTATGATGAAAAAGATCAAAGCATATCTTTCAAATTTTGAATTATTCACTCTGACTTCCCATCAGATTGAGGATGAAATGATGTAATAAAATTTAATTTAATACCCATCGAATTCTAAAGGATTTTCCAAAAAATGAGGTAAATCTAGGATCACAGTCAGATAAAATGGAAAGAGGGACTTGATGCAATCTTATTATATCTTTAACATAATGTCTTGAAAGATTATCTAAATACATTTGATCTCGAATAGGAAGGAAATTTGTATATTTAGTCAATCAGTCAATAATAAATAAAATTTCATTTTTACCTAGAGATTTATTTGGTAATATAACCAAAACATCCATAGATATATTCTCTCATTTCTAATTTGGAATTGGAAAATGATAAAGAATCCTGTTTGTTAATTATTTTTCTACTTTAACCTTTTGAAAATTCAAACATTTCATAGTAAAGTGAATAATATCTATTTTCATTGTATCCCACCAAAAATATTCCTAAAGGTATCTATACATCTTAATACTATTAGAATGAATAGAAAAGGTGGAGCTATGAGTGTCACTTGACAATTCATTTTTCAACTAGAAGATAACTAGTACACATAATCTTTTTCCAAATCTCAAAACACTTTTCTTTTCAATGTTAAAATCAAGAAACTTACCCTTCTTGACCAATTCTACCTTTTTATAAAAAACAAAGTATTCCTTTTGAGCTTTCTTAATTCTATATGTTAATGATGACTGCATTGACACCTAAAACAAAACATAGGGAGTTCCTGTAAACTTAATTTCTTAGTCAATATTCATCAAATCACAAACCAAAGTATCATGTTCTAAATGTATTATAGATAATGATGCATTATCTTTTCAAATAAAATCATTAACTACTCTGTTTTATTTTCTTGGATGGTATTGAATCATGTAATCATAATCCTTTATTAGTTCAATTCATCTTCTCTATCTCATGTTCAAATATTTTTGAGTGAATATATACTTCAAACTTTTATGATCAGTATATATTTCACATTTTACTCCACATAAATGATGTCGCCATATTTTTAAATAAAAAACAATAGCAACCAGTTCATGATCATGTGTAGGATAATTTATCATTTGAAGTTTCAATTTATGTAATGTATAAGAATTTACCTAATCATTATGCAACATAACACAACTAGGTCCCTTCAAAGAAGCATCATTGTAGATAATAAACTCACTATTTCTAGATGGAATCACCAAAATTGGATCATTAACCAATATTATTTTTGGTTCCAAGAAACATTTATCACACTCTTTTATCCAGATGAATTTTACTCCTTTTCAAGTTAACTTAGTTAGTGGGGTATATAAATGAGAAAAGTTTTCAATAAAGCACTGGCAGTTTCCTGCTAATCTATGAAAACCATGAATCTATGCAACATTTTTAGATCTTATCCATTATCCAACCACTTTTGTTTTAGTAGGGTTAATAGTTATGCCATATTTAGAAATAATGTTCCCAAGGAATGAAATCTATTGCAACAAAAATTCACATTTACTAAATTTTCCATAAACTTATTTTCTTTTAATGTTTACAGAATAATACTTAACTGTCTTTCATGATCCTTGTGGATTTTATAATATATAAAAATATCATCAATAAACACAACCAAAAACTTTTCCAAATAGTTATGGAAAACTCTATTCATAAGATCCATGAATATAGTTGCAGCATTAGATAACTAAAAGGTCATAACCAAAAACATATAATGATAATATCTAGTTGGAAACATTGTCTTTAGAATATCTTCCCCCTTCACCTTAAACTGATGGTACCCTGACCTAAGATAAATCCTTAAAAATAATTACCCTCCTATGAGCTTATCAAAAAAATAATCAATATGAGGTAAAGGATACTTGTTCTTAATAGTGATTTTATTCAAGGATGTATAATCAATACAAAGCCTCATTGAACAATATTTATTTTTAATAAATAAAATATTATCACCCCAAGGTGAAGTGCTAGGAAGAATGAATCCTTTATCAAGAAACTCATGCAACTAATTTTTCAATTCCAAGAGTTTTACTTGATCCATTCCATAAGGAGGTTCATAAATTAGCTTAGCATTAGGAACTAAGTCAATAGTAAATTCAACCTCTCAATAATTAATAATACCAGGAAAATCATTAAAAAATACATCTAGATATTCATTTATTACTAGAATATCACTAATCTAAATATTTTCTTTCTTTTCAATAACATGAGCTACATAACTTTAAATTCCACCTTTTTTCAGTTTATCATCTTCTTAAAAATTTATCAAATTTAGGAATTCATTCTTATACATAAACTAGAACTTATTTCAAAAAATAACCTCTTAATCTGTGCAATATTTCTTAGAATGATAATTTGAAATTAAATCCATACCTAGAATAACATAAAATTATAAAATAGGTCATATAATAATATTTATATGAAAATAATTTCCACATAAATTAATAGGAATATTATTATAAATTTGTGTCACCCTAATCCTACCACTGTATGTTTTTATCAAAATTTATGACTCTATTTCTTGGGGTGAAATTTCTAATTTACCAGTGAATTTCTCAGAATTAAAAGAATTTGTAGACCCTAAATCCAAAAATTCATTGGAATAATCTGAATAAACAAGTGATCTACTTAAAACCACTTAGTTCGATGGTCCTTCACACACCGAGGTAGTCCCAAAAGATTTTTTTTCACTATTTTTTCTTAGATCTTATTGATTTCTACTATGATTGACTAAATTTAGACATAAGATATCATAATGTCCCAATTCGTTATAACTAAAACATCTCATTATTGGATAGATATATATCTTACCATTCTTGGTAAGATAAATACTCTTTTCCATGAAGTTTTTGAGCCATATAATCAAACATACCACATCGGTAACATTTCCCATATCCAAATAAATATTATTTAACATTTATCTTTCCATAATTGGAACAATTTGTGTGATTACCTTTGTTTTTTTTGTTTACCAGATTTCTATTGCTTTATACCTTCATCATTTCTTCCCTTTGATGTCATGTGATGGATAATCATCAGAAAACCCCATTTCTACTTTCTAAGTACAATGAACAATTATCTAATAACTTTTAAATTCATAAGATTCCAAATCTATTTGATATCTTGAATTCAATCCTATATAAAATCAATTAATTTTAATTTCAATATCCCAAATACAATTTGGTGCATACCTAGATAATCGAGTAAAATTTACTTCACACAAAACAATTTAATCCTCTTATTCTTGCTTTAGTTGCAATAATTATTTCTCCATATTGAGTTCAAAAGCCTTAGGTAAATATTTCTCTAAGAAAATATTCTTAAATTCATTCTATTCCATTTCATTGAGCTCTTATCTTTCCTTGGTATTCTTAAACATTAACCATCATCGACCATCTTTACCTTTAAATTGATAAAAGGAAAGAGTTACCTTTTGACATTATGAATACCCTTTGACTTCAAATATATTTTCCGAGACATTGATTCATCCTTTGAGTACCACTAGATATGAGGTTCCACTGAAAGATAGAGGGTGTTGTTTCATAAAATGATCTACAATGGAAATGTTTTTCTAGGGTAAATCTAGTTTATATCTAACATGAATGAAACTGTTATTTATAGTTTGTATCAATTGATCGATCATAGCTACAAACTCTTAAGTTATAGTTCTAAACTATCTAAGCTATAATATAGAAGGATATCATCCACTTAATACTTTTCTACTTTAGATTTCCTATTTCTTCTATGTAAAACCATTCTGTAGAGACATAGATTAAATAAGATAACATAATAATCTTCAAATGTTATATCATATCAACATAACCATAAATTAGAATCTTTGAAGGTTTTTATTTTATTATCTAACCTATAAAATTATCTAAATCCTACTTTGATACCAATTATAAGGACTTTTTTCTTAATCAACCCTATATTACATTATTTAAAACAAGGGTTTTACTTTCTTACATTCCTATTTCCTTTTAAGTTTATAGTTTTATAGTATTAGATCATCAAAAATAAAAAATAAACTCATATATTACAAGTAGAAACTTCCAATTAGTGTCCATTTTTTCCATATTATAAAACATTTAAAATGAAACATGTTTTCTTTTCATAAAAAATCATCAAGACTTTCAAGTTGATTTTTTATTTGTTCCTACTCATCCTTAAACACCGGGAATAATTAAAAATATATATGGTATGAGCACAAAAATCTCATTAAAGGATATAAAGTAAATAAAATCATTAGTCTTGTAAAAACATGAAAATACATGAAATTTTTTAACTTTTTCACATTATTCTTTGAGTGATAAAATAAATCATAGCCACATGGAAAAACAATTATAGTTTAAAAAAACATTTAGAGACCCATAGAAAGAAATAGAAAACCATTATAGGAATATTATATCATCATATTAATATTGTATTCTCACTTGTTTCATAAATAATTATATCCTAGTTAAATGTTTAGGATAAATCTCTCTTTTTAACTCTCCCATTATTTTCTTTGAACATAAGGAATGTTACTCAATGCATTGGAGAACAATTTCATGCTCACCCATCGTATAAGTTGTATCCAGATCACCCATCGTATAAGTTTTATCAAGATAACTTGTCATCATTTTAATTCTCAAGTACCATATCATGAATAAAACATTTTTAATCTTTCACTTTTGCATCACAAATCCCTTGAAAACACATTTGAATACATTTTCAATAGAATTTTCATATATCGAAATAACCTTCCTCTAAAAACCCTTTTTGAAAAACCAAAATACACAGAATTTGGGAACAAATTTTTTTATTTGAATAAAACTTGTAATATTATAAATAAAGGTAAATAAAATTTTTAGTGGTGGGAAAATCCATCGACAACATATACGTTAAAATAGAACATTCCTTTTATCTTTTGTAAAGAAAGTCAAAAAAATTCGTATAAAACACACACAAAAAGATTCCTTTTAAAAAACCCTTGAAATAAATCGAAATGAGAAATAAAATATCATTTATAATTAATATATTTCTATTTAAATACATCTATAAAATAATTTTAATAAAATAGATGTGGAGGAAAAATATTTAGAAAATAAAACATTAAAAATGAGGTTTTAAGAAAATGTATCCCTTACCTCAAGTCTGATTTTTCATGTACATTATTTATATTCCTAAATAATAAAATTATGTTAATTATTTACTTTATTAGGAATATTTTTAATGTATATTATTCCTTTTAATTCACTTATTACCATGTTATACTTGATTAATTAATTGATTAAATTTACATTAGACGTTTTTAAGGACATTCGGTTTACATGTCCAAAATAGTTTTGGTGGGTTGACTATGGTAAAATAGATCATTATTATATAATTTAAATAATATTAATCATGATATAATTATAATTTCTTTACATAAATTATACTTTTACAACCAACTATGTAAGGTGGTTATGAAAAACGAATTACGTTACATTATAGATACGTTAGTTCGTACATACACATAAGTAACGTTTCCATTTTTCAATGAACATGAATAAAAGAAGGTAAATATTATATTAAATTTATAGAATTATAATTATATAATAAATGATAAATTATTTATTTAAACTCACTCATATATACCATTCATTTGAGGTGGTTAAGAAAAATAAAAACATCATCTTGTGAGGTGGTAGTCTGCACGTACGCACGAGCGATGTTTTTACTTTTAATTGGTTGGTAAAGAAATAAGTGGGATATTTTATTTAATATTTAAGAATTATTTTTATATCATATTATTCCATTTTTATCCATCATTGTGATCATATATAAGATGCGATGATAGAAAAATAATTACATCAATTATCAAGGCGGTAGTATATCGTGCACGCAAACGATGTTTTCATTTTCCATTAGATAGTAAAGAAAGTTTAAAAAGGGTTATACCATAGACATAATAGAATTTAATTTAATTTTAGATACTTATGTTACTATATAAAAATTTATAGGAGATTTTTGAATGAGGTAGAGGATGAAATAAAACAAAGGATCTCGGTATAAACTTATACCTCTTCTTCGGACAACCTCTCTTGGTTTACACCTTCAGCCTTATAAGGTGGGTATTTTGATCAATACAGAATCTCTAAGACATGGGGAGCAATTATAAGAAGATTTATGGGTAAATATTGTTCAATATAAGATGATTTTGAAGTGTGTAAAGTTGAAAAGATGGGATTTCCTTTTATAAGTGAGGGAGGGGACATAGTTGGATTTTTTTGAAAGATTTAAATATTATTAATTCATTTTCTTGGAAAAACGTCCCATAAAAAAACATTAAAGAATAATGTGATAAGGGTTGAAATATATTCATAAAATAATAATTAATATGAAATTGGTTGGCCTTATCCCTTAGTTTTAACCTAGATTAACCCAAGTTATCCTTTCACCATGGTGACACAATTTTTACCAAAGTTACTTTTCATAATGACCAAAAATGAAATTGAAATCATTAATTAATTTATAAATTTTGATTCCAAATATTTAATCCATTTTTCACAATTCAATCTCTAAAAAATTCATAAATTAATTTAATATAAAAATTAAAAATTCAATGAAAAATGTTTTTTGAAAAATGATTTTTTAAGTATAAAAGTGATTTTATACCAATATCAACTATAATATTGATATAAAAGGTATAAATTGAATTAATTTTTACAAAAATAAGATAATTTAATTTTAAAATCAATCCAAATAAAAAAAATTCTTTGAAAATACTTGAAAATAAAATGTAGTTTTCATTAAAAATCTGTATTTTCCACTATTCACCCACAAATTAACTTTTTCATAAAATTCCTAAAAAATCACCCTAAAATAATTTAAAAAGGATGAATCAAAAAATAAAATAATTTTTATAAAATTAAATTTCTAAAACATATAAATTAATATTTTAAAATAAATAGTATAATACATGAAAACCCAATTTAGTTATAATATAGTTATTTTCTCTTGATTGAAAAAAAACTAATATTCTTATAATGAATGTCACTCTATAAAATATAATTCCTGATTATTAATAAGGTATAAAAATTATTTATTATTTACATTACATAGGTTTTAATAGATAATGTATATATTTTTTTTGAATATGAATTTATGGGTGATTAATGTTGTTTGGAGATAAATGTTAAATTCATCTCGGAAGAATATATGATTAAATATTTCTGATTTTTCATTTTTAAAATTAGTCAGAAATATTTTTGGGTTGTTTTAAGGTTAGTTATTTATGTAATTATTTAAGTTGAATTTTTTTTGTTATTATTGATTCATTGGATATTAATTTAGTATTTTCTAATGTAATGGTTTATTCATCATAATTATTATTTTAACTTATGCTGACCATTTCAATTTTGAATTAGAGGAAAAACTTTTTACCATTATGTGGATCTTATATTCAATTAAAAGTTTATTTTAGTGATTTAGGCATGAAAAATCATCATGATCATGATAATAAGCATCAATGGATGAATTCATGATTATATAATGGGAATAAATCAAGTAATTAAATTTTATCATTTTTTATCTCAAGTGTAAAGGAATTTCTCAAACTCAAGAAAACTAAAGTTAAATATCTCGAATCTTAAGTAGAAAGTAACACTCATATACCGAGGTATATTTTTAGAAACTCGTTTTCAAGTACCATTCTTATTGAGGTACATTCATAATAAGTTTAATGTTCATAACTTAAAAATTAAAGTTCATGATAAAATCTATAGTGATTTTATTAATATTATATAATATATTCAGTTTAGAAAAGAAGAATCAAAATTATGTAGTTTAAATTTATTTAATGGAGTGAGAATATAATACCTCTAGATTTTAATTTATATTTTCATTTCAAAAAAACACTATGTTTGAAAACGTACACAACACATAACCTTGATCTTAAAGGAACCAAAAAATAATATTATTTAAATATAACTGTTATAACCTAGTTGTTGGGATGGTGAGTATGAATAAGAATAACCGAATTATGAAATATATTTATAAATTATTTACATAATAAAAATAATTAATAAAATAAGTAAATTTAACATTCATCTAAATTTTCTACTGGGAAAATGATAAGAATATATTCATTTTTTGTTTTAAAGTTGCTTTTCCTCAAAAATGATTTTTATTATTTTTTGTGTGCAGATATTATAATTAATTTATACCAATTTTATGAATATTATTTGAAAAAATTAATATAATTTTTTAAATCACCACGTAAATATTAGCTTAGGGTTAATTTTTGGAATTTTTTTAAAAATATTTATTTTTCAATAAATAGTGGAAAATACTAATTTTTTCAATACTATAATTTCTTTTCATTAAATAAAGTAATTTAAAAATATTTTTCTATTTTGTATTTAGTTTAAATTAGTATAAGATATATTTTATTAAACATAATCCAAATTATTTAATAGGAATCAACAATATATTTAATTTTTGTATAAGTTCATTTTTATGCTTAAAAACAAAATTTTATAAAAATTGTTCTTCATTGAATTTTACACATTTATATTAAAATTGATTTCTTCTACTTATATAAATTTAATCTTAAAAATGAATTAAATATTTTTAATCAAGACGTTAAAATTTGTTAAATAGGCCAATTTATTTTTTAGTCATAATGAACAGTAACTGTGGTAAAAGTTTATCACCATAGTAATGGGAAAAACATGTTAATTAAGGTTAAAACTACGAGATAAGGTCTCCAAATCAACCTAGAAATTTAATTTATTTAATTTTATGATATTAATTTTACCATATCCATCCTAAATTCTAATATATGTAATTTTTGTGCCATTTACCTTTGATAATTACATTTACATTATTTTATGTTAAGAAAGTACAAAATGTCACTCTCTTTCTTTTAATATATATAATATATTTTTATTGGGATAAAAAGAAGTTATAATTATTTAAAAATGATTGTTTGTAGAATTGATACATTATTTTTATGATAGTAATTTATTTTTGATTTTCAGTGATGAAATAATTACCTTAATCACTTATGCAACACTAATACAGTGTGTGCAAGTAGTATAAAAATAAAGATAAATGATTTTAAAAATAATAAAATAATATTTCTTGATTGAATCATGGAATTCCAAGAATTTAATAGATAATTATAAAGTATAATTATTTTTAAATTTTTTTATATTCTAATTATATTGTTTTCTTTATGTATTTGAAGTAAAATTAAATGAATAGTTCCAAAAATGACTTTAATGGTATTTTAAGATAAAAAATATTTTATTAAATAATTTAAAAATAAAAAAATATTAAAATCAGATAATTTGGATTTTAAATGGTCTAAAATTTCATATATTTAGCTACTTCTCATCTTAGAAGTAAATTTTTGACCCTTAAGGTCTAAAAAATGTGTTGCCATGGTTAAGGTTAAAAAGGATTGTTGTGGGGGTTAAACTAAAAAATAAGGATTAAAATAAAACTTAAAAATATATAAAAAATTTATTGGTTGGTGTCAGTTTGAAATTATCATTCCATAACTTAATAAATAATTTCTATTTGGTTCCTCTTAACATTATTATGATATATATTATATTTAAATATGTTAAGTAATTCCAAGTGTGTCTTTTCCCTCAAATCAAAAATGAAAACATCGCTCATGTGTATGTACGACCTATCGTCTCCATATAACGGTGTAATTCTTGTTTCATATCTAATTTACTAATATGGTTATAAATATGGAAGTAATGAATATATATTATATTTATGAAATAATTATTATTATTTAAATATAATATATCATTTACCTTCTTACACTTCCACCCATTAAAAAATAATAATGTCGCTCGTGCGTATGTGTGGACTACCAAATACACAAAGCGATGTGATTCATTTTTCATGTCCATATTTCATAGATTGTTATAAATATTTATATAATTAATATATATGATATTTATATCATTATTATATTTTTTTAACCATTATCAATATGCAATTAATATAACTACTGAATCGAAACATACATGAAAAACAAATTAGTTTACACCCAAAATGATGATAATAATAAAGGATTATTAATGAGTGGGTGATAAGATGTTATAAGAAAAATGTGTATGGAATTATAAGTATGAAGTTGATTTTTTATAGAAGTTTAATAAATTTAAATTTATTTTATAGGAGGTTAAAATCACTTATGAAGAAAGTTCGACCCGAGGTAAGGGGTTTCTTAACACAATTTCTTTTCATTGGGTTAGATTTACTTCTTCACTTTCTATGTTTTTTCAAGATTATGTGTGTGATCAAATAGAATTATTTTATTTTTTATTTAATTTTTTTTATGTTTATTTAAATTTTTTACACATAATCACTTCATTGATTAATTCTCACTTCAATGTTACAATCACTGTAAAGGTTTCTTGTCTCACTTTTGTTTCTGTGAGACATATTCCATATTCACGACTTTTTTCCTTCATGTGGTGTATATACTACCCTTTTTATATGTTATATCATGAATATATTTATATTCATGGTATTTAAAGTTTCATTTTAAGTTATTTATTTCATTGGGGTTATGATTCTAAAGTTACCAAAGTGATAAGGGTTTATTTTACAGTCTCATCTATATTCAAGATTGTTTATGTTTAAGTTTACATTAGGGTAATTATATGATAATTATATATTAAACCCATTTTATTTTATTCTACTATGGTTATTTATAAAAATGAAAATTTTTCCTTTCATTTTCATCTCTATATGTACTCAAAATACTGAAATAATTCTTTTAAGGAAAATAGATATTTTTTTTCTATTCAGTCTGGAATATTTTTCTTTAGTGTCCATATTTTATTTTCAATAATGTTTTTACAATGAACCAGTGATTTATTAAATTCATATTTACCCATGTTATACTTTTTATACAAATCTTTAAAAGGAATCTTCTTATCATTTTCCGAACATGGTAATTTTTACCGAAGGTGTGAACAGAATCATTTTTTAACGCTTACCGCATGAATGAATTTTTTTGTCATCATGAATATTATTTTCCTTGAAGATTCATTTAAAATTTTCCATGATTATTTTAAAATTAATTTTTTTTCTTAATATTCTGTAAATTTTTAGATTTAAAATAAGTTATTTCAACATGAAAAGGTTATTTTTCTGAAGAAATGTTCTTGTGGTCTTTTAAAAGTATTTTTAACTATATCAACATCCTATGATGAATATTATACTTTAATGGGAATATAATCTAATGATACCATCCACAACATTACTCGAGATGACTTATAACCATATTTTTCTATTTATTAATTGGAAAAAATATTAGTATTTCATAAGATAGTTTTTTAATATGAATGTTTATGTTAATTATGCATTGAATTTTTATTCATTTATTTAATATTATGAATGAATTGGACTTATTATGTGATAGGAGGGTAATTTATAGACCCTTAATACATTATTAGGTTTCATGAGACAAACTAGATTGGGTATTTTTTGTATTCTACACCAATTTATGTATGGTTCCTTAGAAAAAATCCTTGGTAGTAAGATTTTGATGTATGGGATATGAATTCTATCATTATAAAACTATTTATTTTTATCCATGTGATTATTTATGTTATTTCATCATCCATAGATATATTCTTATCTTATGATATTAGTTATATGGAATATTTTATTATTGTTTATCCCTGTTGTATTATCCATGATTTATTTATAATGTGATATCTTCTATTGTAATCTTTCTCTTAGGGAGCATATAAACTCAAAATTTATTGTGTTTTCCTTTACCTATGATACCAAGAAGGGCTCCATGAATGATTCTAGGGATATTTTTTTAAAGGTCAAGTCAGAAGCAAAAGCTTCTGACCCTTTGTTCAATAAAGAAAAGAGAAAACAAGTAGGAGGCGAAAGGGGTCACACAATCAGTAATTCCCTAATTCTCAAAAACTAAAAATCATAATATGACATGTCATTCCTATAATCAGAGTCTCCAGCAGGCTCCCATTCAGATTGAGACTTATCTTGGTTAAAGCCCTTCCAATAATTGTCATCAAATTTTTTTTGAGACCTTTGAAGCTGATCTATTCGACACCGTCTTAGGAATTTGAGAGCAATCCTTGCGTTGTCTTCTATTTGTAGGAATATAAGTAAAATCTTCACCATCAGTCATCCTTTCCTCCCCAGCCACGACCATATCCTTGAAGGAGAGAGATCCACCACTGTTCGGAGTAGTGAAGCTAGCCTTTTCTCCCTCAACATCTGAAACATCCCCCCATTTACCAATAAGGGGTTCCTGTCGATCATCAACCTGTTGCCCCGCATCCAGCACAGTTAAGGAAATCTCAGTTAACTGTAATTGGTTCAAATTAACACAAGAAGGACCACTAAGGTCTCTTGTGGGGGACACATACACTATCTTTTATTTGTCATTAAGAGGAAATTGTGAGATAGTTTTCTCTACATCAACCAAAGATGACACTCTGGGCGCAGCACCACCCTCAGTCGACATGTAACCAGACTTCCCAATAATCAGAACATCAGAAGTAGCAGGAGGTGACTCTTTACTTGAGTCACCATAATGAATGGAAGCCTTTGCCAAAGAAGTATCTTTCAATTGTTTTTTCCTTCGACATAGATTTGATGGGTGGCCCGTCCTCCCACATTCATCACAGGGGGTGTTCCTCCGACATAAGTCCAAAGAATGCCCAACAGCCATACAATGATTATAGAAAAGTGGCCTTTTTTCATATTCAACATCAATTTGGATATTTTCAGAAGGTGTAGAGAGGATTACCTTGTCAATCAGCATAGATCTGAGATCTATCTCTACCAATACTCTGGCAAAGTGACCATAACAGACATCTTTAGTCTCTTTATCGAGGCGAATGGGAGTTCCAATAGCAGTATCGATATCAAGCAAGATCTTCGGGTGCCAAAGGACCCAATTGAGTCCATGAAGGCGGACCCAAACCTGAGAAAAAGAATTTCTTGCACGTGAAACATTAAAGTCCATAGACCATTCATGTAGGTGAAACCATCCAGGTTTCAAAAGCAGGGTTCCACTGCTCCATGCTTGCAGCTTCAACTCCTCAGAGGGGAACAAACAATGAAATAATCCTCGACCAAGTGAGACACATTTCCATTTAGAATCATGTATGAATTTAATGTTTTCAAATGTAATGTGAGAATCATGTATGAATTTAATTTTCAAATATCGTTAAACTATTTGATCCTTTGGGATGAGATATCTTATATTTTGTTTCAATTTAGTAAGATAACCACTATCTCTGATTTTCTGGAGTTGGGGTGTTAAAAATATTCTTTTGGTATATGATACATAAGATATTGATGTAATGGTTTTATAATGTATCATGATTTTATAATAAATTAAATCTCTTATTATTATTCATTCATGTGTATTGTAATTTACTTTATATAGATAGCGGAATGATAATATCCCCTTAAAGTATGACTTTGACTTGTACCTAATTGATGATTATCATAGATTATTATGGGTTTTGATGGTATGTTAAGATTAGTGCGAGTAGTATAATCATGAGACAATAAGTGGAGACTTATTATTTGGATTGACCCACTAATGTATATCCCATGGAATTCATAAAATCATCAATATACATAGTGGTTCATACATATTATCAATAATATTTACCTAAGTTTGGAAAGATACCTAATATGAGAAACTTTATACCTTCATACCTTTCTTATGAAATCCTTTAGTATTAATGAATCAAGGTGTGGTTGGGTGTGTTACTAATTATATCATCGGTTGGAGCTCAACTAAGATAGGATTTTTCCATTCGTATTATGAGAAAATACATCTGGAACTTGATTGAATTAAAATGAGAAAATATTTGGACATGATTATTTGAATCACATATAATGTGTTTAGATACTTGGATGAGAGACATATAATGTTCTAATCTTATATATGAATAACATGTTATGTATTCATCAATCAGGTCAGTCCTTTTCAGAGAATCGGGAAAGTTTGGGATTACCTATACTAGATTGAAATTTTTTTATGTTTAGTGTTCACTCAATGTCATGGGAAAATGGGTTATATGGGTATACATATTATTTATATGATACATATTATAGTGGATATGTTGATATTGAGATATTATTATGTTTTATGGAGATCACACAAAACACTTTAGTAGCTTGAGAAGCACTGATTCTTTATTAGAGGTCGCTCTTTACTTACATCTATGAAATAAGGATTTTATATTTTTTTATTAATTATAATAAGGATCGCATGGTCACATAGCCAGGACTTTGGATAATGATAAGGATTCAAACAATGTGTTTATTCCAAAATCAAGATATTTTGATAAACCGTATCCAACAGAGACTTGGATAGACTCACAAAGAGTTGTGAAGTTATGTAATTACATATGGTGTTTTAGTACAAGTGGGTGATTGTAGGAAATTATCTAAAAGGGTGAATCATATTTATTGATATACCTTGTATTGTAAATAGTGACATGCATATGATGAATGAAATTTCATATGATATGATTATATCATAAAGAGGCATCAGATTCCGTATACTACTAATGTCGTACCATATGATTGGAATTCTATACAATTTTCATGGGATGTTGATGCATGCATCTAGACATCTCCTCCCCATAATTTATTTGATTATGGATCAATAAGATTGATCCATTTATGGATTTTTCAAACTAGACACATTTATTGAAGTGTTCGATGAGTGGAAGCATTAAAGGGAAGTAACACCATGAGATGGCAGTCACACCTTAACTCTCTTCGTTAAATGAAGAGAGTCTATAAATGGGATATGATCCCTCTATTAGTGTAAATTGGATAATCAATATCCAAATCCAAAACTCTAAAACTCACTTCCAACCTGAAATTTCATTTATCTTTGAAATAAGGTGATAGCGCCCCTTTAGTGGGTTTGGGATCCTCTTGCTATGAATAGTGATCCAAGGCCCATTTACTACTAGTGGAGGTGATATCCTTTTGTTGCTTTGGTGATATTCATCAAGCATTGATAATTATAATGGATATTATTCTATGTAGAAGCACATAGGAATAAAAATTATGCCATTCAAGTGGATTTGAAAATCGGGATTAATAGGATATTGTTTTTACAACCTCATTGACCTTCTTTGAAATCTCACTTCCTTTGAAGTTTCTCAGGAATTGAAATTCATCTTTGAAATATTTGGAATGATTTTATAAGGAGTGAAACATATTTATGATACTAAAAAATGACAGTAGATATTCTATTCTCAAATTTAAAATTAGTAAATTAATTGTAATCTGAATATTAAAAGTGGAAGTTAAATTCCAATGTATTTAAGTTGGTTTCACAAAGAAATTTATGGTACATGACTAAATAGGAATTGGTATAGTTGAAAATGTAATAAAAAAAATTTGATGATGAATATAATTTATATATAAAGGAAGATAAATAAAAATATGTTTGTATGATATAAATAAACTCAAAGTGAATTGTAAATTTATAGAGACATAGTATATTGAATAATGGTTATACAATTTTATCATACATATAAAAAAATTAAAAAAATTAAAAAATGCTGTAAGGAATTCATTGTTTCTAAGGAACAAATAAAAAAATTTCTATACGTATTCATTTATGATAAACAACAAGGTTTTAATTTTGAAATAATTTTTAGTTTCAATAAATTCTGCAATTTTATTCATAACAAAATCCTTAATCCTCATTTATTTAAATATATTTTAGGGATATTTGTTAAAATGATTCAACTTATAAATAAATAAATAAATTTTTTAACTGATAACATTACATATAAATCTAGGTGGGGAAATATTTTTGTGGGACTGTAGTTGTTGTTGTATCGGGGTACTATAACAGTAGCACTATTCAACTGATTTGGGCCCCGGGTCCATATATTTAGGACTATGGGGCATCAGGACTTCGGGACATTGGAACTCCAATACATCATCTTATGAGGGGATTTCATTGAAGGATAAATTTTCTGGAAGGTGTGGTGATGTGACATGGGAGAGCATTGTGATATGACAGGTGTAGAGTTGTGTGATGACATGTAGACTTTTTTGGGAAATCAGAAGCTTTGACAAGTGATAAGTGTGTTGAAATCCATCTGGTATCCATCTAACTAAATGGTTTGTCAATATGGGATGGAAGGATTTCCTATCACAATGTGACAGAGGTGGCATGGTGTGATGGAGGCTATTATCACAATGCATAGGTTCATGTGTGGAAAAGATGTTGTGGTACATTATGACATGATTGTTGGTGGAATGACATGACAATGGGTATTGTGGTATGAATTCTATAGTTATGGAGTGATGAATACAGATTAGTTGGTCTTTCATGTTTATCTCTTAGGGAATCTAATCCATATTCATTTGGGATTTTAGACCTTTATCATCTGAGCCTTTGGGCCATATAATTCTTGGGGCATTTAGGTTATGTAAGGGTTCTCTCTCAACATAATTAAAAAGTGGTTTCCTTGCTTAATAAAAAGGGTATCGCAACATGTTTCAATTATTTATAATTATTTATCATAAGTTTCAAAAAGAGAAAAAGATAAAAATAAAAAAAATCTTATTTTCATTCAGGTCAGTTTATTTATTTTGAATCATGAAAAAAATGTATATGTTATAAAATATAATAAAAATTTAAATATAAATAATAACCCTAATTTCTCTTGTGTGTTTCATCCCCATCCCTCACATATTGTCAAGGATTTTCACTACCCACCTCCTCCCCACATCAATCTTTGTTGCTCCACTTTTCTCTACATGTTTGACCTGCAGTCATGCACTTTATAGTTCCATCTATCACGATCCTCATCCACTTTATCTACTCTACAACTCCCATCTCTTCATATTCCCTTCATTTTGTATGCTTGTTTCTCCTCATTTTTCACCCTTCCATTTTCATGTGATTACTAGAGGAAAAATACCTCTCATGTTATCACCCCCACCTGATGTGACAAGGGGTTTGTGAAACATGAATTTTGTGATTGTGGCATTAAGAATGCTACTTATTTGGTCCTTCAAGGTCATCTCTTGGGGCCTTTGAGCCATATTCAGTTGGGATTTTATGCCATCATCATTTGAGCCTTAGGGCTTTGTAATGCTTGGTGATTTCAGGTTATGTAAGGGTTCCCCCACAAAAAAAATTAAAAAGTAGTTTCTTTCCTTAATAAAAATGGGACTGCACCATGTTTTGTTTACATAGAGTTATTTATAATAAGTTTCTAAAGGTGAAAAATAATTTTTTTTCATTCAGGTCAGTTTAATTATTTTGAATCCTGAAACAAAAAACTCTACATTCCAAAATATAAACAAAAAAGTAAAAATAAATATTAACCCTAATTTCTCTATTGTGTTTCCCCCCAACCCTAGCATACTAGTTCCACTTTTCATTCCCCACCTCCTCCCTACATCGATATGCATTTCTTTCCATTTCTCTATGCGGTCAACCCACAATTGTGTATGTCTTATTTCCCTCTATCATGATCCTCATCCACTTTACCTACTTTTTAACTCTCATCTCCTCCCATATCCTTCATTCTGCACACATATTTATTTATTTTTGACCCCCTTCCATTGTCATGTGATTATCAAAGGTGAATGATTTCTCATGTTCCCATCCACCCAATCCTTTTTTTGGTAGGTGTCTATGAATTTTCTATTATCAACAATAATATTATTGTTTTAATGTTGTTTTAATAGAATTTTAAACCAATCATAACTCTATAAGGGTATCAATACATGTTTTTATTATTTGTAATTATTTATCATAATCTTAAAAAGGTGAAAAATAAAAAATATATTGTTTTCATTCAAATAAGTTTAATTATTTTTCATCATGAAACAATAATTTCAACAATCTAAAATAAAAAACTATAAAAATAAATAATAACTATAATCACTCTCTTGTGTTTCTCCCCTAACCCTTACACATTGGTGATACTTTGTACTCCCCACCTCCTCCCCACATCGATCTGCACTACTCCCCATTTCTCTATGCAGTCAACTCGTAGTTGCACATGTCATGGTTCTTTCAATCATGATTCTCATAAACTTTAACTATTATGAAACTATAATATCCTATTATCCCTTTTGTTCTGGATGTACATTTCTCTTTGTCCAGCACCCTTCCATTATCTTGTAGTTATCAAAGACAAAGGACCGCTCATGTTTCCATCCCCCGGCCTTTTTTGATAGGTTTCCATTACTTTTCTATAGTTAACAATAATATTATTGTTTTAATGTTGTTTTAAAGTTGTTCTAAACCAATTCAACCACTATAAGGATATTTCAACATGTTTTTATTATTAATAATTATTTATCATTAGTTTTAAAAGGTGAAAAGTAAAAAAAATCATTTATTTTATTTTAGGTTTCTTTAGTTATTTTTCATCATAAAACAAAAAAGTATACATTCTAAAATCAAAAAATAGTGTAATCATAAATAATAACCCTAATCACTATCTCATGTTTCCTCCCCAACCCTTACAGACTGACACCACTTTTCACTTATTAAAGTTAGTTCCCTAGAACTAACTTCTAAGTACTTGATTACATGTATTAATTATCTTAAATGTTAATCAATTTTATTACCACATCATGATTGTTCCTCTACATGAAATTTTTATGTGATAATGTCCAAAGAATATATTTTTCACTAAAAGGTCATAGAAGTTCCCCATTGTAATGAGAACTAGGAGGTTCTAGGATAGTATTATTGAATATATATTATATAACTGAATGATTTCATTTGATGGGACACAAATGATATATTATATTAGGGGTGAAGACTCATATGACATTGAGGAACCCTCTCATGGTGTAAACCCTTGGTAATTTCTAGTGTAGTATATTATGAGAATGAGACCTGTTAATATAAAATCCATATTTACATGTTTCATTGGGTGCTTCTATATGTGGATGTGTGTATTTATCCTTAGACTTTAATATTATAATTAATGGATACCATGAGTCATGTAATTTGATGTATTTATGAAAACCATAATGAAATATTCTATCAGCAAATTAGGATACATTGGGTATGTCACGAGTGATATTACATTAATGGAAAATGCAAGAAAGGATTTATCACTTCTATCCTTTTATGGAAGTTGATATCTTAGTAACTTTAATGGTAATGGAAATATCAGTATAAATCCATATCCATGGTGTTCTATGGGATAGTTCAATTTCATAATGTTAAAGAAAGAAACATCAATCATATAGGTTTATGACACCAGTATGCAAAATGTTTGATTCAAGATATCATGATAAATGGATTATATTACATGGTAATCATTCATAGGATGTTTTATATCATTGCGACATTAACCTCTTTCTCTATGGATTTATTAGTGTATTTCAAGATTCTAGACTTGGAATTTAGGTGGTTCTACATAATTACACTAAGAAATAGGCACAGAGGGTCATAAACTAGTTGTATCTAAAGTCTCGGTAAAATTTAGTATTGAATTTAAAAAGTTATAATAAATAATATTTATCCATGTTTCGTTTGATTGTCAATATTTAATCATAGGTTATTTGAAAGAATGATTGAATTAAATAATAATAATAAATATTTATTTTCAAGGTTTGGTGAGTATAATTTTTATTATATTTATTGATGAATATTGTAGTAATATTTATTAATTAAATAAATAGTCATTATTTAAGGATTGGTAAACAATAAGGAGGAAAAGAGGGCCGAATTTAATGGTTTGATTGGAAATAATATAAATGATACTTATTTATTCTTAGGTGATGAACATGTTAAGTGAATTATAATTATATTATTATTATGGAATGGGTTTCACTAAGAAATAAGGAATTTTAATAGGGTATATATACCAGTTTCAAAACGTAGACCTACCTTTATAAATATATCATTATATCACTTTTATAAGAGACACTTGTTATGCACAACAGATAGAGAGAATCTCTATCAAGACCAGGTGAGATTTTTAGAGACCTAAAAGTGTGATATTTCCTTATCTTATATCAATCCTTTTAGAGATCATCAGGAGTTTTTCCTCCTTATAGAAGAATTCGACAGCGATCAACCATGAATGATGTAAGTTATTAGCATTAGTCATGTTATCAACCAATGATTACACAATGATGTTTAGAGATTTTAGTGCACATGTGGATCACCTCTAGATGGATTATGTACTTGGATACTTTAGTGAAATGATGGTAAAACAAGATCTAATCAATTGAATCATCAAAAAAGAATAATTACAATTTTAAGTAATTCTAGATTTGAACATAAATTAATTATAAATTACATGTAAAGATCCTCCTCTTCTAGTTTAAACATTTAATCAAGTAAAGTAATATATGATTTTCATTGGTCGTGATTTCAATAATTATGTAAAGTAATTATTATTCATAAATTAAGACTAAAAAATTGAGTTTTTTATTCCATACAGGCGCTTACACTACATTTGAAACCTACAAGTGGTATCAAAGTGATCACATATTTAATTTATAGTTATTTATTGATATTTGATTATTTACATGTGTTTGGGATTTATTTTACTTCAGATTGATTCACTATTGAAATTCAAACATCATCTTCTATTACATGTATTTATTCTAATTATCATAACCAATAAATAGTTAATATTAATGTGAAGAAATATATAAAAACACCATATAAAGATACCAATGGTTCTGTCTGGACAACATAAATGTACACAGAGTATTCCCTAAAGCCACACATCGTATACTAGTGTATCTTGTTTATATCTCATGATAAAATAAAATTAGTCCAAGGAAACCAGATTAGTGATCTGAAAAAAGTGGATCAATATATAGATCTGGATAGGTTGGCACATGGTTTGAAGAACCACATGTTGTGTAACATGGATAAATGGTGTTTCATACTTATGTATTTATAATGGAGAACATGGGGGTCCAAGCTTGTAGTGTATCTGCTACACGATATGGGGACTAACAAATCATTCAACTTCGAGGTCACACATCACGTAGTAACACCTCATCTCATTTACTTTGAACATGTTTGTGGTAAGGAAACACTATAATGACCCATCCCAGTGGGGCTCGGTTCATGACCCCCCAATACCTCCTCTAATAGGACAAGGTCTAGAGACTGGCGCTGAGTAGGCATATCACTAATATGAGGGGCCTTATCCTAAGTACATGTACACAAGAGAACATCTCCAAGACTATAAAATGATAAAATGAAAAACAACTGAATAAACATGCATGAATGCATATAAATCCCACAACCAGAGTACGATAGGAAGTAAAGGAAAGTAAACAGGACCAAATATAATCACACCAAAAAAGTCTGTAACACAAGTCCAACCAGAAAGAACCCTGGGGCTACTATCAGAATATCACAGGAACACACCTCAGTCTGTCTAGTCTCACTAAGCACTATCTAGTCCTGGTCCATCAAGGACTCTGTCAAAAGGTCTGTTATATGCACAAGACACAACACGTGTAGGAAAAGGAAGAATATGGAATTCTAAAAAATTCTAGGATTTAAGAAATGTCATCTAGGATCACATGTTGTGTGCGACCCCACTGTGTAGCGTTAGGGTTCCACAAAGAAGATAAACATCACATGGTGTGTGACAGTTATCACACAACGTGTAACCCTTTACAGGATCTTGAGCATATACCCAAGGAGGGACACAGACATGGATATGGACATGGCCAGGAGTACATGGGCTTAGACACACCGTGTACTCAGGAACAAACACAAACATGGGTATGGACCGTGGTACATGGGAAGGACCTGGTGCTAAAGGAATATTCCATGTACTAGTACATACCATGTACTTCCTTATAGAAGGCTTAAATCCCTCATCCCCTTAAACTTAGACGAGTTTCATTAGGGTTCATTCCCTTGATCCATTCCCTGAGGGTTTATTATGGAATAACGTCATATACATAGAATGGTGATCCCTTAAAAGGGACTTTAGTCTTGGATGGAGTTTTTGGGATCCATCTATGAGGTGCAGAGTGAGATCCACTATCATCATATTTTCCCTAGTTGGGGTTCTTGGAATAATGGTGACTAAAATGATGAAAGTGTTGATCCCCTACTTAGTGGGTTAATCCATATTAGGTTATTGGTATACCCCATAGCCTTGGGTGTGATCCCCTTCTGTGTATCGTTCTCTTCAGACTTCTAGTGTGTAATTCTTATAGTGAGACTCGACGAGCATGAAATATTGGATGGATTCCATCATTGTTATCTGACCCATGGAGTGTGTTCTCTCGAACAATTATTATGTGGAATATTTTATTAGGAATCCTAGAATTACATTACAGTTGTGATTTTACCTTGAGACTGCATTTCTACATCGAGTATATCTAGATATTCTTGTTATTTTTGTTTTTTACATATACCTGTGATGAGATAATTATTATTCTTGATGTTATATGCTTAGTTATTTTGGGGGTGTCCTAGTGGGTAATTTTATACTCACACATGCATGGGTTTTGTCCGCACATGTCATGTCTTATGCAGACGATCGACCTTTTGAAAGAGTCCTAGAGGGACCAAGACCAGGTAGAGCTTAGTGAGTCAGATAGACTGAGGTGTGTTACTACAGTCACCTCGTTAATAGTCCCCACCCACTTTATAGTTTAGACTTTTTTAAGCTTCTTGGTGGTGAAATTTTATTTGGCCCTTTTTCTTTCCAGTACTTTTTGTCGTAACCTGATAGTGAGATTTTAGATGTATGCATTCATGGTTATCATTTGTTTTACATTTAAGCATAGTATGGGCATAGAAATGTGTGAGTGTGTATAGTTATATTAGGCTAAGGCCTCCCATGTGTGTGATATTTCTACTCAGTGATGGTCGTCAGCCACTGGCCTATTAGAGGTAGGCTTGGGGTAGTTGTGGTATAGTCCCCATTGGGACGGGGTGTGACATTGTAATTAAAAACAATTAATTAAAAATTAGTAATTAATTAATAATTTTTAATTTATTAATTTAATCATTATTATTAACATTTAGTAACTAAATAATAATTTTAAATATTTATTTAACTAGTGTTGTGGCTAAGTGGTACTCGGTTTCATCCCCCTTACATCAGGAAACTGCGGTTCTATTCTCAGTTGCAATCGATTCCCATGGAGATTGAGAATTGGTGGTTTCCAGTGTCGTGATAAGGCCAAGATGGATGGTGGTGGGAAATTGGAAGTGATGTGATGATGGAGGTTGGTGGACCATGTGGAAGGTGAAGGGCTCAAGTGTGCGTAGGAGGACTGGTGGTTGGCGGCTAGTGGTGATACGAAGATGAGTGTTGGTGGGCTATGAGGAGACGATGGGGATCGAGTGGGAATAGGAGGGCCAACGGTTGACAACATTAGTTGATCAGGAATGGTCATAATGGAAGGTATATTGCTAGAATAACGATGGTTTTTTGGGGAAAAAAGTCATAATGGTAGGTAGACGGACCGACGATAGGTGTCAGACGCAAGATGATGTATTGATTAAGGCATGAATATGGGTGACAGGTAGGTGTTTAAGCCTACAACCATGGGTCCTTGAAACCATGTATTTCAACCTTTGAGGTAGGAGCCTTAGGTTCAGTTAATTAGGCCTTGGTGCTCTTGGGCCTACGGGCCATAGAATGATTTCCCCTTTAATTGTATAAAAAAGGACTTTCCCTTATTAAAAAAAGAGATGTTATCCCCTATCTTTTTAAATACTAATAATAATAATTTTAAATATTTATTAGTATTTGATTAATAAAAGTATTATTATTAATTAATTAATTAGTTAATTGGTAATAAATATTATTAATAAGTAATTAAATATTATTTAATTTCTAATAAATAAATAAATATTAACTATTAATAATTAATTATTTATTTATTAATATTTATGTTAATATTATTAATATTAATTATCCAATTATTAATATTTAATGGTGAATAATAATAATTAATTACTATTTGGTTATTATTATTATTTTTTATTTGTAATTAATTAGTAATTAATATTTATTATTAATTAATTACTAATTATGTGGCTGATGGGCTGGTGTTTAAACCTATGAGTCATGGTTCCTTGTGACTGTGTATTTGGACCTACGAGTGATGGGCCTAAGGGTCATTTCATTAGGTCTTGTTCCCCTAGGCCCATAGGCCACGTAATGGGTTCCTCTCTACCGAGATAAAAAAGAGGGCTTTGTTTCTTTAATAAAAAAGGAGGCATTTTTCCCTATTTTTTTTAAAAAAAATATATATTGTTTTAAATATTTATTAGTAATTGTTTAATGATATTTATTAATATCAATTAATTAATTAATAATTAATTATTTAATTGATAATAAATATTATAAATAATTTATTTTATTTTATTTTATCACTAATTAATCAATACATATTAACTATTAATAATTAATTAGTAACTAATCAGTTATTCATTAAGCGGGTCTCCCAATCAATGGTGGAAGGCGGTCTGGAAACTGCAAAAGTCACTATGCATAATGATCTGGTGAAGTTCTTCATTAGGGATAATGTTAAACTGCATATTGTTCTTGGGGATGTTAAGGTTGGAAAAAAGGAGGATATGCCCACTATTGCACTAGAGGGCTCTAGAGTGCCATATTTGGTTGAAGAGTCTAAGAGTGATAAAGAAAACTCAGGGAAGCCTCCAATCTGGAGGAGAGGATGATATTTGATGAATTGGGGTGGACCTCAGAGTATAGGTACTCAACATAAAAAACATTGAATGTTCTTGTTGAGCAAATGTGGAAACTAACTCTTAAGCGATCTTGTCTGTCTTTGGGTGGCAATGTCTTGTGCCACCTTTTGAGCCTGCATCCCATGTATTTGTGTGTGTGTGTTTTCCATTTTTAATAAAATTTGCAGGGTCATGGATTTAGGCTACCAAATCCGCAATCTAAACCATCTTGGGTATTAATTAATTATTTAGTTTCTAATTAATTAATAAGTATTAAACAATTACTAATAAATACTAAAAAATATTATTTAGTTTCTATTTATTAAAAATTGTTATTATTTAATTAATAATTAATTAATAACTATTCATTATTAATAAACTTAGTAAAACTAACTACTAATTATTATTATTAATTACTAATGAATTATAATTAAATAATAATTAGCAATTAAAAAATTTAATTATTATTATTAATTGTTATTTAGTTTATAATTATTAAAAATAATTATTATTTAATTAATAATTAATCAATAACTATTAATTATTAAAAAATTATTAAAAATAATATATTATTTATCATTAATAATTATTAATGAATTGTAATTAATTACTGATAATAAATAAATATTAGTAAATAATTAATAACTATTAATTATTAATAAACTAAATAAAAATAAATACTAATTATTAATAATAATTATTTGTGAATTTTAATTAATTAATAATAATAAACAAATTTTAGTAGTTAATTAATAATTATAAATTATTTAATTTGTTATTAAAAGTCAGTTAATTAATAATTTATAATTAATTATTAATAATTAATAACTAAAAATTAGTAATGATTATTTAATTAATTAATAATGATTTAATAATAATCAATTAATAATTAGTAATTTCATATTTTAATTGTTATTATTAATATTTAGTAACTAAATAATAATTTTAAATATTTATTAGTAATTTTATAATAATTATTATTAATATTTATTTATCAATAAATAATTAATCAGTTAATTAGTAATACATATTATTAATAAGTAATTAAATACTATTTAATTATGAATTAATTAATAAATATTAACTACTAATATTTACTAAGACGACTTAGCCATGGATTTTGAAACCCAAACCCATGGCTCTAAAAATTTATTAAAAAAGTAAACATACAAGGGAATTATGGAGGCACAAGTTCAAGTGTAACATACACAATACGACAACAACATTGGAAATTATTCCACATTGTTCAAAAGAAAGTAAAGGAGCATTCATCTCTTTTTATGTCAGTTGGCATGACTTCAAGATCCCCCCCCCCCTCGATTAGCAAGGTTTCGTCCTCTCCTCCATTAGGGGATCTATTGTGAGATGAGTTCTTCATCCTCTAAAAACTCATCTATTATAATTAAGACAACTTCCTCCTACACTGGTTCATCAGATGGCAGATCCTTCTTAGGATGGTTAGTTTGCTCATACTCTTTAGAAGATGAATTATCACCCCACTTAGATGGACGAGGTAGAACCTTCAAGTCCAGGGTCCTTCCCTTTGAAGAAGCAGGAGTTCCCCTACTACTGGAGACGTGGTAGGGAGAACAAACATCTCCTGATTACCATAATCATGAGTCTTTCCCTATATATCAAGAGACTGATTACATACAGGTTCATATTTATTCATTTGAGGAGAATTCTTTTAGTTTCTACATCCAACATTTTCATGTTTTTTAAGATAAATTAAAATTTAAAGGTATTTATAGAATCCAACATAAATAAGAAGTTAATATCTGACTGATGGGAAAGACTCAAAAAATTCTCATTGCCATGGACTTCCCTTGGGGAATCATCCCAACGAGTCTCATTTGTTGTATCATTCCCAGAGGATCTTAATATTTATTAATATTAATTAGTTAATTATTAATATTTAATATTAAATATTAATAGTTAATTTTTATTATTATTATTTATTAGTAAATAATTAGTAGTTAATATTTATTATTAATTAATTAATAATTAATAATAATATATTATTAATTCTATGCAAGAAATATGGAAGTTGAATCACTCATTGGGAATCCATAAAGATTTCTAGGATATCCCCCTTATAAAAAGGATCCATTGTGAGAGATTTTATCACAATTTACTATTAATTTCATTTTAGTAATAATGAATATTTAATTACAGTAAAATTATACTAAATTTTTTTATTTATATATTTATATATATATAAACAAAATAAAAATAAAAAAAATATTTGTTTAGTTGAGTCCAAAAGCGTCAGGTACTCCAATGCCCTTGGATCATACCCAAGACTAAAGGTGTTGAAGCTCGTAATATATGTGGCCTCTACTAAAGAAGACCAAAGGAGTGAGGGGTCTTAATTCATTTGTGGCTTACTTTTCAAAAAAAATTAACCAAGTGTTATTTTCGATTTTTTTCTGAAAAAACTATAAAAACCCAACATTTTTGTTTCATAATGAAAAATAACTAAACCGACCTGAATGAAAATAAGAGATTTTTTTATTTTTAACCTTTTAAAACTTATGATAAATAATCCTAAACAATCAAAACATGTTTTGATCTCTTTATATAATTCATATTGGTTTAAAAAAATATTAAAACAATAGTAAAACAATAATATTATTATTGAGCACAGAAAAGGAATGAACACCTACCAAAAAAAGGCTGGGGGATGGGAACACAAGAACATTGTCTCTTTCTCTCTCTCATAGTGTTTTAATGATCACAAACACTCACCTATTTATTTAATGTATTCTTTTAAGTGAGTTTCGGTGTTTATATTGAATATCAAATGATGGAATCTTGAGGATCTCAGATATCTCTTTAAAGTATTTAAAGCTTCCTTGAAGATATTTTTGAAGTCTTAATAGATTTTTTAAAGTCATGAAAGGATGTTGGAAGAACCTTTGAAGACGTTTTATGGAATTTGGAAAGCCCTGGTGGTGTTATTATTATAGCAGGCAGCACCAGCTAGCTAGTGCAGTGCCGCTAGATAGCTAATAGCATGGACAAAATGCTCTCGACCAACAAGAGTCCACCAACCAGCTGGTGGCGGCGCACTGATAGGCGGATGGGAGTTTTCCAGAAGCATTTTCTATCAATTATATCACTATCTATCCTATTAAGGATATTTGGTAGCTGATGGCATCAAAACTAACTCTTCAAGGAAGCATTTAAAGTGGTCAAAGTGGCCATTAAGGCGGTCCACTTCATCTTCAATGAACCTGAGGGATTCCAGAATATTCTTAAACCTTTTAAGGCTATAAACATAGGATCAAGAAGGCTTGTATATAATCAATTGTCTTGTATAACAACTCTCTGATCGAATTGATGTTGAATCACTAGAATTATCTAAGCCCTCCCCTCAAATAAATAACCTTATTTTCTCAATCTCAAAGGCTCTCACCATAGTCTCTATCTCTACCACCCTTTATCAAAATGTATCCATCCTTCAATAGAGATAGAATATTAACCTTTTGAGAGATTTTAACCAAGAAAATCATCTCTTCTCATATCATATTATCAAGGTTATCACAACCATTAAATGAGGGACATGGTTCTTGGATTTGTATTAAAACTAAGGGAAGATTTTTCTTTGGTCTCTACTAAAACCAAGGGATGTGGTTCTTGGATTTCCATTAAAACCAAAGGATGTGGTTCTTGGATTTATATTAAAACCAAGGTAAGGTATTAATAAAGCACATCTCTCTAATTAAGCTGTGGAAACATATGGTGTCCTTATGTGCTATAATCGAACCCCATATCATTTGTTTTTGTTCTCTCTTTATATTTTCATATTGTATCATCCAAATCTTGATATGTATAAAGTGAATAAATTTGATATGTCTTCTTACCACTATGATTAAACTATTAATTAAATTTGATATTATCTTTAACACATATCAAATTTATCACTTTATTATTTCATCATATTGAAATCATTTTATTTTGAATTTTTTGTTTGATTTTATCACTTTATTTTTAAAAGTAAATTCACCCCTCTTCTTACCATATACTCATACCAACATTTTGTATTAAATGTGATCTTTTTATTTATTTCAAAAATTCTAGTTCTTTAATTTTTTTTTATTTTAAAAATATTTATTGATTTCAAAGTATGATTTTATGATGGTATCTTCCTCTTATATTCATGATCCTTTCTTTGATGAAATATATTATTCTTATTAGAAAAACTGAATGTCTACCTTTCTTAGCAGCATTAGTTATCTTGTCTAAAAAATGGTCATGCATGAAAATATTTCTACTAAAGAACCAGTGGATAAATGGACTCCTCAAGATATTCCAATTATTAAATTAATGAAAAGGACATGAATTCACTCTATTTCAGGCTTGACCAAAAAGAATTTAACCATATATATTCTTTCAAAATGGATCATGAAATATGGAAGCTTTAAAAGTCACACATGAAGGAAAAAACAAAGTTAAATACACTAGATTGAATATGTATTGTAAATATTTTTAAATTTTATCTATATATCCAAATAAATTTATTACTAACATGTTTACATGGTTTTCTAACATTTATAATGGTAGAAAATATCTTAGTGATGATTTTTCTATAGAAACGCTCATAAAGAAAAACCTATGGGTTTTACCTTACTCCTGGTCTCTCAAAGTGTTGATAATCCAATAATCCAAGGACATGATGAAAATGGTGGTTGAAGAACTCCTTGTATTACTCATGACATACGAAATCACCATGAAATTCCAAGAAGTAAAGGAAGAAATGGAAGCCAAGGAAACCAAGAAGAATCTGAATTTTAAGGCAATAAAATATGATGACTATTCTAAAAGTGACTCCAATGATGAAGGTAAACATGAAAAAGTTGTCAAAAAACTGAACAAAATTTAAAGAAGAAGAAATTATCTCAACATGTAAAAAATAAAAAAGAAAATTTAAGTGCTTTTTGTGATGTGATCCAATTTCAAAAAGAAGGTTCATATCAAACTGGATTACCCCTTCAAAAAATAAACAAGTGAGGTAAGAAAGATCTTAAAGTATTAACTTGGAGTGTTAGAAAGTATTCTATTTTAACATATGAATCAATCCAATCAAATCCTAAATGCCTCATAGATCATATTGAGGTAGGTGAGGAGGTTAAATCTTACTATCCTTCTCATTCTGCTTATTCATCTCCTCAATCATCTTATTATTACTCTTCTTCTTCTTTAATTCCCCTAAGATATAAACACCTAGAATATTCATGTGATCAACTTGAAAATGTGTTTCATGAACTTTTTTATTTATAAAAATATCTCATAGAAAAATAAAAAGAATTTTCTAATGAGAAAAATCAAGTTTTAAATGAAAAATATATTCTTTTAAAAGAAAAACATGACCTGGTTTGGAAATTTAAAAATCAACTGGATGTTGAAGTTTTCAAATATAAAATCAAGGATCTCAAAATATCTCTTTAAAAATTCAATCAAGGTGAAAAAAAATATTAACGTGAGCTTGGGTTCTCAATGTGTTAAAAGGAATAATTATGGCTTTGGTTCCTCAAATGAAACAATCTCTTCGATAAATAAAACTTTTGTAAAAGGTGTTTCTCAAAATAAGTTTTTTAATTATTTTAAAATTTTTAGGATTTTAATTTATGAGTGTTATTGTAAAAACTCCATATATAGAATACCTAAGTCTATCCATCTTTCTTTTAAACTTTTATCTCGTTTAAAATCTCATACCAAACAAGTTTGGGTTCCTAAATCCATATTAGTCAATCATAGTGGACAAAAAATTGGTACACCATCTCAATGTTTATTAGCTCACAAAAAATAGACTATCAAGGGAACCATGTATCACCTTAAATATTTAGAATACAATTCTCTATAGCTTTTCTAATATACAACACTGAGCTTTAAGTTAACCATGATATATTATTAAAAATATTATTATTTAATGTAACAGTTATCGCCTAACCATTGGATTCATAGGTATGAATAGGGTTAACCAAATTTTAAAAAAATCTATAATTGTTTGATATAATGTATTGATTAATAATAAATAAGTAATCAATTTTTCAATAAAGTCATTTAATACTTCAAAAACATGTTTTCTTCAAAAATACTTTTTATTTCCTTTTGTGTGTGGACATTATAATTGATTTATAACTTTTATATGAATTTTACTTTAGGAAATTAATATCATTTTTGAAATAATTATATCAAAATTATTTTAGGGTGATTTTTTGTAATTTTCTAAAAAAGTTAATTTTTGGGTGAATAGTGAAAATATTGATTTTTAAAGAAAAATTTATTTTATTTTATTTTATATTATTTTAAAAGATTAATTTTGATTTTTATTGGTTTTAAAATTTAATTTGTTTTTTTGTTAAAAATAAATCAGTTTATACCTTTTGGATCAACATTATACTTGATCTTTGTATAAAAATACTTTTATACTTAAAAAGGCATTATTAGAAAATTATTTTCCGTCACACTTTGTGGGATTATTATAAAATGAATTTTTGACATTTATAGAGATTAAATTTGGTAAAATGGTTAAAATATTTGGCCTTAGTAGGTTTAAATTTGGTAAATAGGTGTCTTTTATTTCTGGTAACTATGAATACTAACTGCGGTGAATATTTGTCACCTTGGTAAGGGTAAAATGGGAAGAAAAAAATGGTTTAAACAATGAAATAAGGTTTCAAAATCAACCTAAAACTTGACCAAATTTTATTTTATGGGAAACATTTGACCATATCCATCATAAATTCGAATATATGAAATTTTGGTTTCATTTTCCCTTGATAATGACATTTATATTAATTTTTTAACATGTTGGGGAAACACCCTTTTTATTAAACCAAATAAACAACACTTTTATACTAGTTTAGGGAAACCAATTAAATAGTCTTGAAGGACCTAGCCTATCAGTACACTTGGTGGACCAAGGGACCCCCCCCCCCACACACAGATATATATAAGCTTGCAACCCAGGCCATCGCTGTCGTGGAGGTCGTCTATCTTTGGTCGTCATTGCACAAAATCCATCACCGTCGCTCACCTATATGGAGGTCATTTTCTTCTTTTCACTACCTAATTCCTATCCTCACTATATCCTACCATCATGAAAGCTAAAAAAACTGACATCAGGTTGTAAACTCCCATTGATTAATCACACCTACCGTCCCCCGTCATTGCCCATAGTGACCACCTGCCTACATCCATCGAGCAACAACACACTACCAAGAAGTAACCATAAAAGGGTCCATAGGGGGTCAAACATGGGACCCATGATGAAATTATGTCATAGGAAGGTGTTGGTCACCACTTTACTAGCACCTCATTAGCAAATTTATATTAATTTAATTAAAGAAAATTCCAAAATGTCACCCTTTTGACTTTAAATTTTCTAAATTTTGTACATAAGGATAAAAGGTGGATAAGTTTGGTTATAAATGTTTATTTGAATTATGAATTATTTTTTTATCATATTAATTTTTTTTAAATTTTTAGTGATGAAATAATTACCTTAAATTCTTACACAATAAGACACAATTCTTGCACAAGCAGTATAAAAATCATGTAAATGATTTTAAAAACTCTAAAAGGAATTTTTTTGGGTGAGTTATAGTACCTCAAGAATTTTATAAATGAATATAATTTATTAGGGATGTCTTCCACACCCTCTATATCCCTCCCACTAGTATCTGGAACACCACCTCCTAATTCAATAGGTTCAACATGTGATGACCCTACAATGAGGGAACATGTGGCCACTCCTTTTACTTTACGACGATATTGGAGGGTGACGATTATATGTAAAAATTGTATGTGAATAAATTAATTGAACTTTTTTATATTAATAACCTATTTTTTATAAAATATGGAAGTAATGTTACTAACAAGAAAAATATTAATAGTTTAGTTGTATGGAATATGAATGCATTTAAGATAGTTATCCCCATTGATTCTTATGGGGTCCCAACAGATGATGTTGCAGGAATATTTGGCCAGATTATAGGCCTATTGGAAACTGTTTTGGTGACCCTTCTGATTACATATTTTGATTAGAGTCATATGCCTCAATCTTGGAAGAATTAAGTATTTAATTCCCAGATAAAGATAATTTTATTACATTATGAATCAATTGAATGTCATTATTTAAATAAATTTTAATATTTAAAAAATTAATCTCTTTAAGAAGTTTTATTCCACTTTACGGTAACTGATATTATTGCACTGAAGTAGATGTTGAAAAATTTGGTTAATAAATGGAAATATTTTAAATAGATATAATGGAATAAATTCAATGATACATCAATTACCACTCAGTAGTAGTATGATAATGTACCTGAAGGGGTACCTAAAGAGTGCTGGAAAGTGTTTGTTGATAGTCATCGCTATAAGAAGAACATGGTATTGAAGAATATATTATTATATTAATATTATATCACATATATACATTCATATAAAAAGGATATGACATTGCATACAATACTGGTAAATTACTTGTTATTTATTTTATAAAGTTTTAAGAAAAAATGAATCAAGTTGAGTGAAACAAATCACCCCCACACTATCGATTCATAGAATTTTCCAAGAAATATACCCACAATGGTAATATTTTCTTTAGTTCAAATTTTTATAAGAAAATATTATCTATTTAATATATTAAATTTATTATTTATATATATTTAATATAAATAAAGAATTTAGGTAACAAAGTCTCCTAGACAAAACTTTGGTTGATGTTCATATGAAATCCAATGAGAGTTATATGAATGATCCTACCAAATAAGTTGGGGTATGAATTAATTTTTCATTTTAATGGTTTAGACAATCATCTTCAATACTATAATAACTTATGAAACCAAATATATCTTTGAAAATTTTCATTTATGACCATCAAACAATAGTTATTCAAAAATATATGTTATATTTTATAAAAAAACTGTATTCTCTGAAATATGTCCCCTCTCGCTTAGGCTCACACTTTACTTTTAGTTGTAACTTTGTTAATATGTATTACTTTAAATTTGTCGGGTATTTTATTTATAGTTAAAAATAAAAAACTATGGGATTTAAATCCCATGCAGTCCTTCTCGGTCTCCTAGGATAATCTTGTTGGTCAGGTCCTTAGTAAGGAACAACTTAGTCATGTACTTGGGTTAGGTTTGGGGCCATTATCATCTAAATCCATTGAAAGGTGATTGAGTATTTCATCAACATATACTCTAAGTTGGTGTTACTCCCTACCTATATATGATTAGAAGTAGTTTCTTGTAATGAAAAACACAATTATACAATAGGGGATAACAATCCAGAAATATGGGACTCATATACAATTATAGGTTGTGAATTTCATTTCTCTACAAAAATCATTAGTTGAATTATATCAAAAGATGATTGGATGTGTCCCCAGTGACATTGCGTCAATGGATGGTTCAAATAGCGGGTAAATCACACAATTTCATAATCATTTAGTAAACAAAATTTTATTGGTTTTACGTTGAAATTTAAATTTAAATCACTATTTAATTTTCAGGAAAATTTTTATAGAGGTGTCAGGAGAAGGGAGTGGTGATAGACACAGAGATGGAGACAATCTTAGTTCATCTGGTAGCGATGGGGCTTGACTTTGGATTTAGTTGTGGTGTTGTGTAACTAAACTCATTATAGATGTTCATAACTTAAAGGTTTGTTTGTATAGTTGATGGGAGGGTGGAGATTATTGGTATCAATATTGTTAAGGTGGTATAACATGATTTTATTAATTCCCAAATCTATATAGGACTTTTTAAGGTTTTAATTATCCTTGAAAACACTTCTAAAATTTTCTTTCCCGGTAGGATTCTATAAATTTCTTAGTTCCCTGAACTTCAACACATTGGTTAATATAAGGGTTGGGAGAGGAATACATACCAAATACCCTTGCTGGTGCATTTTATTCACTAGATAGTCTTTGAAACAACCACTCTTTTTCTTATTAATTGATAAATGAAAGAATCCATGATTGTTTCATCAATCACCCTAGGTTGAAATATATTTTGAGGTTTTATCTAGGAATTATCACTTCTTTGTTATCCATCATTATTATTTGTGTGAATAGTTATCAATGACACCTAAATAGTAAACTCCTCCTAAATCACTTAGGAAAATCCCAATCTAGTTTTTTGTTCCTAAGAAATTAAAGAAAATACCACTACCTTCACACACATTCCAGAAATCACTAGACATTCATGAATCATCCAGTCCTATTTCATTATATATAAACTACAACATGTGGAGGGAGAGTTTAAATCATCAACTAAGGTAGAAAACAATGATCATGTATAATGATTCAAACATAATCACATTTAAACCATTAATTCTTTAGTTGAATAGTGAAATAAATAAAAAGAAAGAAAGATTTTATTCATTAAATTTCCTAATAAATCATTAAAATTAAATCACATTTCATACCTTGATTACATCTCCTTCATATGTGTGTGAATAGGTTTTTACCCACCTATTCAATCACCAATGATTTTCTTATCTCCTTCTCTTATTCTTAAATGTTTATCCACTCTTCTTTCCCTATTTAGCCATGGTGGAAAAATATAATCTTAGTGTTGGATTAATCATGGAGATATTTGTTTCTTAGTATTGTGAAGGTTCTCTTTAGACCTAAATCTTTATTATTCAAAAAAGTTAGGGTTATCTCATTGGTGAGAGGTAAGTTATTCTTTTTAATCCCATTTTATTAACATACGTATGGTTCTTACACTTTGAAAGTATAACTTCTTCTAAGTTATTACCCATATCAATTGTCATTTAAAGGATTATAAATTATTTTTTTTGGGTTCTTTAATTTTGTGTTTGATAAATCTGGGACTTCAATTTTATTTAGGTTTTATATTTATAAAATTTCATTTCATGTTCAAAAGTTGTTTGTGTAAATTATTTCAGACTTGTGTTAGTTCAAACAGATTTCTATAGGATGTTTAAAAAGATATATGATTTTTAGGAAAGGGATTTCATTGTTTTGTATTGTGTTGTGATCTATAAATGTTTATTTAGTGAGGTTTAAATCATTACTTTTCATTGTTCCTTCCTTTTTATATATATTTGTTCATTACTTGACATTATTTACATAATTTTTGAAGTTGGATAATTGGTAGAGGTGATTATTGGAATGATATTTGACTTGTTTAACATGGGAACCTTTAGTGGTTATATGTGTAATATCTAAGAGTACTACATTGGCCTATATTATGCACTGGATAGTGCATCCTAGTATAGTTCATGCCTTAGCTAGTGTTATTCCACCCAACGTGGCCAATGAGGGTAAGTCGGGATACATAATTGTTAAGATCATATCATAGGCTAATGTGTGATCCACATTTAGTGAGGTCCTAGGTTATCCTATTCGGCTCGAGGTTGATATCCCATGTTGTGTAATATTCATTTCATAGATTACTTAATACCTTAGTTCACCTTAATATATATTCCATATATATTTTATTTGGGTTTTACACACATGTTCCATACTTATGTTTATTTTTAAGGTAGTCTGTTTTTATAAAGTAAAATCACATGTGATTGGTTTTTCATATTTATAAAAAGTGAAAATTAAATTTCTAATTTCCTTTCAAACTGGTGCTAGGGGTTTGGATTATAAAATAAGTTACATATATCTCATTATATTTATGTTTCCGCTTATATTTTTTTCTTCAGTTGTTTGGTTTTTTTGGAGCTTTTATCTTATGAATTTTTTTAATAGTAATATATAGTGGCAGTTAAAAATGATGCCATATATGGTAAAAATATTTTTTGTGGTAGTTTAAACCTCCACGATATCAGATAGAATATATAGAGACTATTTAAACCACAATTATATATTAATAATTATACTAGTGGTTTAAACCACTGTTAAAACATTGACACATTTGATATCTAAAAACCACCACTAAAAATAAAAATAACCACCGATAAGTAGAATTTCATGACACTTCTTAGAAACTACTTCTAAATGGGTTAAATCGACATGAGATGATTCTCGATGCCAAATTTTTCATTAGTTTATAGAAACCTTCATGTAACCATTTTTTGCAAGTTTAAACGACTGCCAAACAAAAAACCCCACCTCTAGTACCCTAATGTTTCATAGTGCGTGGAGTAAAAAGTGGCTCCAGTGTGTGACGGTTCTCAAGGAAACATAATAGAGAGATTGGGGTTATTATTTATGTTTACATTTTTGTATTTATTTTGAAACATAGACATTTTTTCATGATTAAAAATAACTAAATAAACTTGAATTAAATAAAGAGATTTTTCATTTTTCACCTTTTGAAAATTATGATAAATAATTCTAAAAAAACAAATCATGATGTTATCCCATTATAGTGGTTGGATTGGTTTAAAATAATATTAAAATTACATTAAAACAATAAGATCATTGTTGAGTATAGAAAAATAGTATACACCTATCAAAAAAAGGATGGGGTATGGGAACATAAGAAGTCCTTAACCTATATTAATCACATGATAGTGGAAGGGTTCCAAATGAGGAGAAACATGTGTGTTGTACTAAGGGGATAGGAGGAGATTATATTTGTAGATTATCTAAAGTGTATGAGTATCGTGATAGAAGAACCTAAGGTGTTTGTAACTGTATATTGACTGTGTAGAGAAATGGGGAGCAGTGCAGATCGGTGTGGGAGAGGGTGGGGAGTGAAAAGTAGTTCTAATTTGTGAGGGTTGGGGTTGAAACATTAGAGAGCAATTAGGGTTATTATTTATGTTTATATATATTTTTATTCTGGAACATACATTTTTGTTTCAATATGAAAAATACTAAACTGGATTGAATGAAAAAAAGAGATTTTTTATTTTTCACCTTTTAAAACTTATGATAAATAATTATAAATAATTGAAACATAATGTTATCCCCATTTTATTATGTAAAGAAACAAATTTTTAATTGTGTTGAGATGGAAACCTTATATAATATGAAGTTCCCAAGCATTATCTAGCCCAAAAGATCAGATGATAATGGCCCAAAATCCCAAATGAATATGGATCAAAGGCCTCAAGAGATGACTTTGAAGGACCAATCAAGAAGAATTAATCACTCCACAATTATAGACTTCATGTCACACCACCTCCTTATCATGTCGGGGGTTGGGAACCTGAGTGATCCTTTGCCTCTAGTAATTATGTGAGAATGGAAGGGTGTTGAATGAGAAGAAATGTGCATGTATAGTGAATGGGATAGGAGGATATGAGTGTTACACTATAAGAAAATTGGGTGAGGATCAAGAAAAAAAGGAACTATGACATGCGCGACTATAGGCCGACCACATAGAAAATTGGGGAGTAGTACAGATCAATATGGGGAGGAGTTGGGGAGTGTTTTAGGTTTCAAGAATAGTATAAGAACCTGTATGGAATGACCAACTCAAAATTTTTAGTATTAATTTATGAATAATAATTGATTTATATAAATATCGATGTCATAACCAATAAAAATCATAGATTACTTTACTTGATTAAATACTGAAACCATAAGAGGAGGATCTTCTCCAATAATTTATAATGAATTTATGTATAGATCTAGAATTACCTGAACTTGTAATTATTCCTTTGTTGATGATTTATCTTATTTGATCTTTCTGTACCAACATTACGTTTCCATATCCAAGTGCATAATCCCTCTAGCTGTGATCCAAATGTGCACTACAATCTCTGAATATCATCATAGAGACACCAAGTTCTAGCAAAACTGTTCCTGATCACTTACGTCATTCATGGTTGATCGTAGCAGAATTCCTCTACGAGGATGAAGAACTATTGATGATATCTCGATGGATTGATTGAATAGGAGTTTATAGAACACTTTTAGGTCTATATATCTCTCTCTAGGGATTTAGAGAGATTCTCTCTATCTTCTGTGCAACATTAAGCACCTCTTAAGAAAGTGATATAATTAGATATTTATAAAGGTAGGTCTAGGGTTTGAAATTGGCACATAATCCCCATTCTAGTTACTTATTTATTAGTGAAACCCATCTCTTAATAATAATATAATTATTATTCAATTGACATGTGTATCACCTAATAATAAATAAATATCATTTATAAAATTTATAATCAAACCATTAAACTCAGTTCACTTTTTCTCCTTGACATTTATGAGTCCTTAAATAATGGTTATTCATTTAAAAAATAAGTATCACTACATTATTCATAGATAAATATAATAAATATTATATTCACCAAACCATGCAAATAAATATTTCTTTAATATTATTTAACTCACTTATTATTTCAAATAACTTGTGATTAAATATTAGAAATCAACCAAAACCCAAATAAATATTATTTATTATAACTTGTAAAATTTAATACTAAATTTAACTAAGATTGTGGATACACTTAGTGTGTGACCTTCTAGTCCTCTTTCTCAGTGGCATTAGTTAGAACCTCTTAAAGTCCAAGGTTAGCATATATAAACACAAGCAATACATTCATAAAGAAATAGGTTAATGTCATAATTACACACAACCTCCTAAAAATTCTTACTCTGTAATATAATAACTTTACCATGATATCTCAAATCAAGCTAGTTGCATACCAGTGTCATCAACCTATGTGCTTGATGTCTCTTTATATGACTTTATGAAAATGAACTCACCCACAGAACACCATGACCATGGATTTATTTATAAAATTTTATTCCAATCAAAGGACTTGAGATATAAACTTCCATCAAAGGATAATAGATATAAATCCTTTCTCATATTATCTATTAATACGATATTACTCGTGACACATCCAATGTATCCCACCTCACTTTGATAATATGTTTTCATAGTTTTCATTAATAAATCAAATCATGAAACTCATTATATCCATTAATGATAATTTTAAAGTCTAAGGATCAATAACCACATCAAAAAAAAGGATCACCCAATGAAACATGTAAATGTGGATTTCCTATTGGTGGGTCTCATTCTCATAATATCAGGCATTGGAAAATACCAAGGGTATATAATATGAGAGGGTTACTTAAAGCCCTTTGAGTCTCTACCCCTGATATCCTTTATCATCTGTGTCCCATAAAATTATATCATCCAAATATAGAAAATATATTCAAGAATATTATTGTATCACCTCTTGGTTCTCATTATAGAGAGAAACTACTGTGGCATTTCAGTGTGACATATATTCTTAGTAAATTACCACATACAAATTTCATGAAGATGAACACTCATGACATGATATGAAACTTCATTAATATTTAAGATAATTAGTACATGCCATCAATTACATAGAATTTTATTATAGGGAACCAACCTCAATATACTCTCACTTTCACATGAACCAACTTTTAATAACCTTTAGTCGACTAGGGATCTAATATATGTATAATAAAAGACACGGTGTGTAGTAAGGGTCACATGCCATGTCCCTTGACCCTAGGTCCTGATCTTGTAAACGGACCATGTCTCAATCCTTGTTTGTGTAAAATAACACGATGTATAGGTTTCCCATGTAGTCTAACTATGTGCTAGTACACGAATTATCCCATGTACCCCTCCTCATGTACCATTACACGACTTAGTCTGTGTACTTGGTCCAGGACATGTCTTTGTAGGGGAGTGCATGGTGTGTAGGATGCCCATGTACTCCACCCTGTGCTAGTATACCCTCCGAGGTACATTTCAAGTTCACTATGGAGAGACCACAGGTCGTGTGATATGTTCACATGTGGTATGATACTTATATTTCTTCAAAAACCTTATCTTCCACACAGGGGGGCACGACATGTAGATCTACTTTACAAGTCGTGTATTGTAGGATTTTCTAGAAATCTAGATTTGGTTCTGCGTATCCTAGTCATTCCTCTGGCCTTTGATGCAGCAATTGTTTCACCGCAAAAACATAGATCAAGCCTCATAATTTCATGCCATCTTTAATTAACATGTTTCGGGACCTCGATCTGCTCATAAAATGGGATCATTATTCATTCTTTGTTGTCCACTGAAGAATACAAAAAATTGGAAACTACATCATCTAATCCACTGTCGTCTCCATTGCCACACCACCATCATGTCGTTTCGATCCTAGATCTACAATATCGGATCGTTGTGCTAAAAAACAAATGTACACTGATATATTGATTAAGATATGTCGAACCGTGGGCCAAACGAAGAATTCCCATGATGAACATATAATCGGGGGAGAAAAGCATTAGAAAAATAAAGAGGAATGAAACTCAATCGATGTTTGTGTCAAACTTAATCCATTTACATGAGAATAACATTGAAGAATCGACAATAATAAAGTAATTCTCCCAAAACTCGATTAATATAACCCATCCCCCAAGACGACTGAACTTTAGATCATATGTTCATTGATTGATTTGAGTTTTTCATAGAAATCAAGAAAGGGGAATGAATCCAATTAAAAAACAACCTACCTTGATTTGGATCAATCACTAATGAAGAATGATGTGGTGTTGTAGTCATTGGTGAGATCCTTGGATTTCATCATGTTCTAGTTGTTGATCATAAATCTGATCATTATCTGCAAACTGAATCTCATTCCATGCTCTTTAATGGCTCTACAAAAATTTTCAGGTTTATGTAGCTAACCCTACAAATTTTCCATAAGTGTGTATTTAAATAGATTGAATTAGGTCATTGCATAGGTGAACAAATAAAATAATTTATTTTATTATTTTATTCATTTTATGTATGTGATGAATTTTACACAAATGACCCACGCTGACTAATATTATGTCACACCTGGGGTAAACCTCATTTTCTGAACTCAATAGTTCCCTCATATTTCCAATTTGGGCATCCATTTAGAAGTTATTACACTATTTTCGGAAAACTATGTGAGCATGTTATTTAATATATTTAATATATTTCAAACACCTGTTTTGGGAACAACATGCCTTGGAATTACATATCGTCTCAATTCATGGTCTTGAAAATATTCCATACAATATCCAAAAATAGTATATGGAAAATCCAAGTCATTAAATTCTCCCCACCTTGGGGATTTATGCCACCAAAATTCCAATAAAAATTCTACATAAAAAGATGTGGGTACTGAGCATGAATCTGAGCTTCCTGCACCCATGTTTTCACCTGGATAATCCCATGTTTCCACTGAACATGCACTAAAGGAATCGCTCTCCCATGAAGGATCCTATCTTGTCAATCCTTGATCTCTACTAGGTACTCAGAAAAGGTAGCTCCATACTTTATGTCTAGCTGGGCCTAGTTGATAACATGTGATGGGTTATGCACATATCTCCTTAGCTATGACATGTGGAATATGTCGTGTATGCGGTATTACTGTAGAGGTAGAGCTAAGTGATGCACCACCTCCCCAACTCTACACAGTATCTAGAAAGGGCCAATGAACCTTATAGATAGCTTTCCACCCTAACCAAATCTCCATAATCCACATAAAGGTAAAACCCATAAAAACACATGGTCTACTTCCTATAACTCAAAAGACATTCATCATCTGTCAGTATAAGACTTATGATAAATTTGTGTAGTCTTCATATGCTCATGGATGATCGTTACCTCCTCGATAGTATCTCTCAAAAACTCTAGGCTCATGAGTACTGACTCTCTTGGGTCAGTCTAGTAAAGTGGTGACCTACAGGGCTGCCCATACAAAGCCTCTAATGGTGCCATAATGATAGTGGAATGGTAGATGTTATTGTATGAAAACTCCATAAGTGGTAGGTGATCCTCCCAACCATATCCAAATTCCAACATGAAATCTCGCAACATGTCCTCCAGAACCGGAATGGTCCTCTCAATATGGTCGTTAGTTTAGGGGATAACTACTATGATAAAGCATAACTAAGTCTCAAACTCCTCCTATAATCCCTTACACAACTAGGATGTGAAGCAAGCATCTTGTTCATAAATAATCATTAATGGAACTCCATGGAGTTAGAATATCTCCTAAACATAGAGGCATCCCAATCTCTCTACTAAACTATAATCCTAAATAGTTAAGATGTGGGGAAACTTGGTGAGTCAGTATATGATCACCTAGATGGAATCATGTCCCCTGGACGTAAATGGTAAGACCATCATGAATTCTATGGATATCTCATCCCACATCCATTCTGGAACCTCAAGGGGTTGAGCTAAACCCACTGGAACTTAGTGCTCAACCTTGACTTGCTAATAATTAAGGCATTGAGAGACAAACTCTACAACTCCTTTATTTATCCCTGATCACCAAAACTAACATTGGAGGTCCTAGTACATCTTTGAAACACCTGAATGAACCTACAAAGTAGATGTATGAAACTCTCTTGAAACTTCCTCCCACAACATCACTGGTACCATTGTGCATCCTTTGAAAATAATTAAATGTTTCATGGATTTAGAAAATATATCATGAGTATGTTTAGTAGATATCTAAGTATGTAGGGTCTCATAGTCAGTATACCCTAGTTGTGCCTCCCTAAATCACTACAAGAGAAGTGGGGTCACAAGAATCGACCTGAGGTAAGCTACTTCATCTCCATCCACAGAAGATAACTGAAACGAGGCCAACTGATCTTATGCCACATTTTTTAACTACAAATAAGATCTACTATTGAGATAATTTACTACCATGTTCCCCATCCTTAAAGTACAGAAAATTTCTAAGTCATAGTCCTGGATGAACTCTAATTATCACCTATATCTCAAGTTAAGATCCTTATGAGAGAAGATGTGCTTGATACTCTTGTGATCATAATAGAGAATAAATCTCTCACCCAATAGGTAGTGTCCCCAAATATTTAGTACGAAGACTAAAACTACTAACTCAATATAATGGGATATGTAGTTATACTCTTGTGTTCTTAGCTAACGTGAACCATAGTCAATCACTTCCTACCTCGGTATAAGAACACAACTAAGTCTAGTTCCTGAAGAATCACTGAACACTACATACTCAACACTATCCTCTAGAAATATCAAGATCAGAGTGCTCATAAAAAACTATCTCAACTACTGAAAATCCCGTTAGCACTTCTCTTTAAACATGAAAGGCTGCCCCTTTTGGGTCAAAGTTATCATGGGTGCTGATGCCTTGGATAAATCGGAGATGAATCTCTAATAATATCATTCCAATCCAAGGAAGATCTGCTCCTCTGTAGCACTCTTTGGTGGATCCCATGTTAACGCTACCTCAACCTTGGCTGGGTCCACTTCCACTCCATCTGTTGAGATAACTTATCCTAGAAAGTGAACTACTTATATCGAGAACTAGCACTTTGAGAGCTTCACATAAATCTAGTGCTCTTAGAGTACGTCTAGAACCATCCTTAAGTATCTCGCATGCTCCTCCTCAAATGTCGAGTAAGGATATCATTGATGAATACTACAAAGAACCAATCTAAGAAAGGCTAAAAGATCTAGTTCATGAGTCCCATGAACACTACTTAAGAATTCGTCACACCAAAGGGAATCACCAAGAACACATAGTGACTGTAAATACATATAAATGTCATCTTCAATATATCCTCATCTCATAATCACAACTGGTGATAGATTTATCTGAGTTCAACCTTTGAGAACCATCGATCCCCTATCAACTAGACAAAGAGGTCATCAATCCTCAATAGTGGATACTTGTTATCCATGTTCACCTAATTCAATCAATGGTAATCCACACACAACCTCAGGCTCCCATATTCCTTCTTGGAAAACAAAACTAGGGCTTCCCAGGGTGAAACATTGGGTCTAACAAATACCTTCCTCTATAAGTCCTCTAACTTCACCATCATCTTGAAAAGATCTATGGAAGCCATCCAATATGTTGGTGCATATATTGGTATCATTATAGGGTATAGATAAATGAAAAATTCTATCTCCTAATGGAGAGGTATTCCTGGAGAATCTTTTGGTTAGATTTCCTCGTACTCCACCACAACTGTAGGAAACTGATAACTCATAAAATCCATTGCACGGAGGGTTATTCTAGCTAATTTATGGGAATACGGGTCTCCAGGGCCTTTAGGTCATCAAAGGCCTTCGGGCCACAGGGACTTCGGGTCACGTAGACCATGGAGTATCCCAGTTCACACAGAAAAGGCCCCAGAAGAGGATTAGAGCAACATGAGTAGCATCCACAAAATGCAGAGCTAACCGGATTGGAATAATGAGAGGGTATGGCAGCCTCCATTGGGACAAGGCATCGTGCATCTTTGTACGGGGAAATGCTTGCCGATCAGAAATTCTAGGTGGGGTGCTAGGAGATCTGTAAAGACACAAAGCTTGATGTACATGGAAATTACATTACTTTTTCAGAATACTTAATACATAACAAAAACAGACACACAAGGACTGTAATAGTTTAGTGTCTTTGGAAACATGGAATATAATCTTCTAATCGTGGTGAAATATCTTCAACATCTCCCATAAAGATCTTCCCCTTTTTGTTTTCTTACTTAAAACCTTTATTTAAATCCTGGGGAAAAGAAAACATAAAAATGGTGAGCTCAAATGCTCAGTAAGGGTAAACATAGAGAACATAAAACAATCCATAAACATTTGAATGAAATAACTTGAACATAAAATCTAAACACCAAAATCTTGAGAAAAGACATAAATATTGGAAGTACGTAAGGAATATATCATAAAGGAACATCAATTATGATAAAATAGAATGGGAATAAAACATTTAATTGTGTAAAACCATTAATCACATGATATGATTTTCATAGTAGCCAAGGTATTGCTGCCAAGACCATCTTAGTGGACAAAGTCCCTTTCTGAATCGAGTTCACTCCTCGTTCCAGTCCTGTATCACTGAACCAGATTAACTTACCATTCCATCCATGTATATCTCATGAGATATAAATCTTTACCCAATGCATTGGAGGGAAATATAGGTCCCAGCCATCTCATAATGAAATCATTCTTACTTGTTCCACAACATAAACATAAATCATTCATCATAACCCAAAGAATAAAATGTGTTTCATAAACATCATCTCATCATTACATAATCTATATAAAACAAATGGATATCATGTCATCATAAAAAAAGTGAAACCATGTAAATCATCAAGACATTGTACTTGAAACATACAAATTTTAAATAATGTCATCTTAGATGGAAAATGGTTTTGATAAAGCACTTGAAATGAATTATTGAGGAAAATATCCTTTCTTCTTCGAAATCATTTTTTTTTCACAAAATGCCATGAAATTTTAAAAGAAAATTATTTTGTTGAAAATAGTCATGAAATATTTTAGATTAAGCTTTATGAAAATATGGTGTTATGAAACCGTAAAAATCTGTTCATGCCGTATAAGTTAAAAAAACATTCTCCTCGTACTTTAAACAGAAAAGTCAAAAAGTACCACGTATGGTAAACAAAAGAAAGATTCCTTCCATAGTACAAAGTAAAAGTAAAACAGGGGTAAAAATGACTTTAAAAATACATGGAAGAATATTAAACACTTTATAAAAAACATTTTTATAGACATGGATGAAAAATATAACCCCAGTAAACACTTACGTATAAGCAATCTCGGATAAAAATGAGATTGCAAAATTATCCCTTACCTTAGGTCCGATATGCTTCGTACGTATCCTAACCACATGTATAATGATTTAAATAATGTCATTGACTTATTAAAGAATCATATTAATTGTTATAATATCATATATGGTTCAATTATGACTTTATATTACCCGTTCTTTTGTAAATTCCATGTTAAAGCAGCGTTTTGGGTAAAACGTTTTATTTATTGTACGTGATTGGACTTGTTGTTCTTGATATTATTATTACTTATATCATGATTTAATTACTTCCAGAATGTAAATAATGATTTATATATCTTATGTATTCAGTATATATATATATATATAATAGATAGATAAAATGAAATGAAATACACCGTTTATGGAGACGGTAGGTCGTACGTACGCATGAACGCTGTTTTCTTTTCCGTATTGACTTGAATGGAAGTAAGTAGATGATATATATATATATATGTATACATAAATCCATTAGCTTAATTATGTCATATATTTCATTATTATTCATTATATATACTTTATAATCATTCTTGAATGTTTAATCATGGAAAATGAATCTCATCACGTTCGTGGAGACGGTAGTCCGTACGTACGCACGAGTGATGATATCATTCCCATGATCGTGGAATTGTATTGAAGTGTATGTATAATATTTCAGAATAAATATAACTTTAAAATAATCATATATAGTTATTTATTTACACCATTATACCCATCCAAGTAAGGCGGTGGTGGAAAACAGATTACACCACGGCGTGGAGACGGTATTCCGTACGTACGCACGCGCGGTGATTTCATTTTCCGTAGGATGGATAGAAGATGAAATAGTGTTGTTTAATATTTATAACAAAATATCAGTATATTAGTGATACTTATGTTATTAATTTATGATGAAAAAAATAAAGAAGAAGAAGTAGAAGAAGAAATGAATTGGAAATAATCGGTAAAGGATATTACCTCTTCTTTGACGCGCCTCTTCTTAACCTCCTCTTAAGGCACTAGAGTTGGTCTTTTGAGGAGGCAATAAACTCTATAATGTTTCTAGGGAAGTTGATAAGGTAAATGGTCAGGGGTTGCCTGATCTTGAAAGCTCAAAATTGTGTAAAGAGAAGAGGGAGGAGGTGCACTTTTATAATGGAGGAGAGGGGCACTTTAGGAAAAAACTTAAAATATTATTTTATAATAAAATGATATTAAGTTTATAATGGCTCCAAAGTGACTTATTTCGGAGATAAAGTGGGTATGGGTCGAAATACTATCAACCAATAGGTTTTATACAAGTCTAGGTTACTATTTTAACCTTATCATTTAGATTTAACTCTAAGTTAAATAATTTAACTTTTACCATGTTTTCTTGTTTTCTTACACTATATGGTTAATATACTTACTATAACAAGCAAAACAAACCCCAAGTGGTTAATTATTAATATATATATCCTCATCTAAGTCATTTTGACGAACCTTATATTTTTAAGAATATAATAACAATTAATAATATAATATTTGTTTTAAAAACTATTTTATGTCAATTTTGACACTATTTGGTAATTGATTTTTGTAAAAATAATAACAGCATGATTAGTGAGAAAAAAGTTAATTAAATAAATAATAAAATGTCATAGTAACCTATTAAATTAGTTTAATTCATAAAAAGTCTAAAATTACATTTATTTAGGTATTTATAATATCAATTATGTTAATATTTCATTAATAAGATAATTACTGCATCATCATTGTGTCATAAATAAATTAACTTATTTAACGTCTAAAAATTATAAACAAAATACCATTATGTAGGAAATATTTTTATCTTTATAATTAATATTTATAGTTGAATTAATATAATGTATAACCCTATATTAAAAATGTTTTAGTTATTAAACTTTTATTTTAACTCTTTTAACTCTTCTTTAAATAAAATAATAATAAGTGTCCTAATCTAATCCAAGTGGACCTAAAGGGTAATATTTTATTCCTAAGATTGTTTTTGGTCGAATTACACTTATAAAATAGAATTAGGACATGTGTTAGGGTAATAATAATATCATTTTTACCCTTAATTACCTTATTTACTTTTAACCGTGGAAAAAAAAGTAAAAAGTTACTATTCACCAAAAAAATATTTTTATCTTATTGAACCAAATTTTACTCCTTGATATTAACCGTGTCTCTCGGATTTTCGAAATTCCACTCACAGAAGCGGTAAAATTATGTTTTATGTAAATTTTCAAATTCTCCTAGGAGGTGGGTACAAGACGGTGAAAAGTTCAATAAAATTTTTATATATCTAACATTATTATAAAATGACTTCAATGAATTACATTGAACTTATAAAGGTATTATGTATAAATTTTTACCTAAAATAAATTTAAATAAAATAAATAATTATTTAAATAAAAAGTCGGTTTTTAAATAGTAACATAGTGTTTTCACTATTCATCAAAAATTGAAAGTTTTTAAAAAAATACAAAAAATTCACCCTAGGCTAATTTCGATATTCCGAATCCAAAAATGAAGTCCATTTTGAAAAATTAAATTTATAAAATTTCAAAAAGTGGGTATTACTATTCATAACGGCTAGTTTATATAATATTTTAAAAACATATCGTTGTTTTGTGAAACTCGGTATTGCGTACAACACACGCTATCATGGAAGGTCACGATTGCGTGTAAAGCAAGCCGAGTCAGGGTTGCATGTAGTGTAGGATTCCATTGTTGTTGCGTATAAAAAAATCCAACCATATTTTATTTATACATTGAATATATATATATACACGCAATGTTGCGTAGAATAACTACTATCAAACAAACTTGAAATTGTGTGTAACATGATCCAAGAATAGTGTTGCGTATACTACAATATAATATGGTGTTGCGTATAGCGCAAGATAATCTTGGTGTAGCGTACAAAAAAAGACATGAAGAAATTAAAAAGAATAATTCTCATAAAATCTCGGGTTGTTACATTCTACCCCCCTTAAAATGAATTTCGCCCTCGAAATTCATCGGGGTTATAAATGATTTTCTACTTGAAAGTTTCTTTAATTGAAACCACATCGTAAAATGGAATACCAAAACTTAACTTTAAAAACTAAAGTATGAAATGTAACAGTTACCCAAATTAACTAATCACTGGGTTTCCACATAGGTGAAAATATGGATGTGGAAGAGAAATCTAACCATCAAGTTCTGATGGAGAGTGGTAGAGAACATGGCTATGAAAAATCCAACAATCACAAAGCCATAAATTTGTGATGATCTAAGGTACCATCTGATTCATCATATATGAGGATACTAGGACAACATTTTTGGTTTTCAAGATCATTTCCCTAAAGTTGAATAATTTGAATTAGAAGAAATACTTACTTTCGGTACAATATCACTGTTGTTCGTGCCTTGAACAATTTCCACTTCATCTCTTAAAGAAATGAAGTTGAATTTGTCACTCTTGAAGTGTTAGAAAATAATGTGATAGAAAGATGGGTTATTCCATGTGTCTCAAATAAAAGGTTAGCAAAAGATATAAGTCCATCTTATGGTGAAATTAATCGTATATGGTTCCAAAAATGGACTTATACTAAATCTATTATAGCGCTTAATAAAATAAAACTAGTTTCTACTAACTAGGGACTTCTCTTAGGCCAGTGGTATGCAATAAAGGCCTGTCACACTTCAGTTGTGGGTTCGATTACCACATCCTTGTCCGACGCGACGGGTTATCCCCCGTCCTACAGGTTGTCCTTTTTCTAAAACTACACTATTATAACATTACAGAAATAATTTTGAAAAAAAAGTTCTAGCCTTAAACAATACTATCTAATGTCCAACATAACCCTTTCCAATCTTTAGACTTATCCAAAATACATCTGTCTAATCTCATAGTATAAAGAAAATGATTACTGGAAAGGTTACATAACAAGAATGTGAATACCATCATTTATCATACGATATATCTTGTTGGTCACATTCCAAACATGTGAATTCTTTAATCATGTATTCTCTTGAAACAGAAATTACCATAGAACCGTAGTGAAAACATGAATGATGTTAAATGTTAACTCTTTCCACTTACCAAAATCCCAAAAATTCTATATACTCATACCATGATATAACTTTGTCCTTATATCAGTCATGAGCTCATTTCATTTTCTTTCTTTATCCTTTCATTATGCGCATATCATTTACTTTAAAAAAATATCTGAATAACCTTTCATGGTTACCGGTAACACTCAACATATACTTTAAAAAACATAAGGAAAAACAACAATGTAATAATCCTGAGATGTATCTTTATTCCATAGTACCATGAGATTACTTATATAACATTACTCTTGATAAACATGTAATCATTCCACAACCTTCTTAAACCATTGACCGATCTTGAACAATTCTTCCATCTCATATATCATTTGTAGTATCTTCATCATTATAAATATAAATACTACCCATATGACCATGATAATTCTCTTCATGAGATTTTCCCTTAGGGAATTGGTTTGCATAATGCCTGTACATTCCACATTTAAAACATTTAACCATTGTTGATGTCTTAGAAATACCATTATTCTTGTCCATGGTGTTAACTGAACCTTTTCCTTTGCAATTACTAGCTTTTTGTCCTTCTTTTCCACACCCAAATCATCTTCCAGTTCATTTGAAAAATTCTCCTTGATTTCTATTCCCACATGATTCACATGAGGAAAATAAACTTTCTTTCCTCTATGATCATCATGAAACTCCTTATTTCTCTTATTAACTGAGTCAAAAAACTTACCAAATTTGTGATTATTGATCATATTATGAGATTTATGATTAGGCATAATAACGATGTTTTACCTTCCAAATCCCATTTTATTTGCTTGATCGTGAAGAATATCATTCCATTGTCTATCATATTCTCCATTATTGTGAATCTTCCAGTTTCCAGCCATTTTCTAAAACCCAAAACGAATAGTGTGAGAGGAAAAAATCATAATCAAGGGGAAGTACCTTCAATATCTAACATATTAGGTTAAATTATAAGATCTTTACCATAATTCTAGGACTATAACCTATACTTATACATAATCTTAGAGAAATCCCTAGACATACCTTAGAAATATCTCTAGGGATCTCACTAAAGTTTTCGCATCGTAGTTTCCAAAGGTTGACTAAACCTTTCCTAAGATACCAATTGTAAAGACCCAAAGCTTGACGTACATGGAAATTACATTACTTTTTCAGAATACTTAATACATAACAAAAACAGACACACAAGGACCATAATAGTTTAGTGTATTTGGAAACTCGGAATATAATATTCAAATCGTGGTGAAAGATCTTAAACATCTCCCGTAAAGATCTTCCCCTTTTTGTTTTGTTATATAAAACCTTTCTTTAAATCCTGGGAAAAAGAAAACATAAAAAGGGTGATCTCAAATGCTCAGTAAGGGTAAACATAGAGAACATAAAACAATCCATAAACATTTGAATGCAAAAACTTGAACATAAAATCTAAACATCAAAATCATGAACAAAGACATAAATATTAAAAGTACGTAAGGAATATATCATAAAGGAACATCAATCATGATAAAATAGAATGGGAATAAAACATTTAATTATGGAAAACCATTAATCACATGATATTATTTCCATAGTATCCAAGGCATTTCTACCAATACCATCTTAGTGGACAAAGTCTCTTTCTGAATCGAGTTCACTCCTTGTTCCAGTCCCGTATCACTGAACCAGATTAACTTACCGTTCCAGCCATGTCTATATCATGAGATATAAATATTTACCCAATGCATTGGAGAGAGATATAGGTCCCACCCATCTCACAATGAAATCATTCTTACTTGTTCCACAACATAAACATAAATCATTCATCGTAACCCAAAGAATAAAATGGGTTTCATAAACATCATCTCATCATAACATAATCTATATAAAACAAATGGATATCCTTTCACCATAAGAAAAGTGAAACCATGTAAATAATCAAGACATTATACTTGAAACATACACATTTGAAATAATGTCATCTTAGATGGAAAATGGTTTTGATAAAACACTTGAAATGAATTATTGAGGAAAATATCCTTTCTTCTTCAAAATCATTTTCTTTTCACAAAATGCCTTGAAAATTTAAAAGAAAGGGATTTTGTAGAAAATAGTAATGAAATCTTGTAGATTAATATTTATGAAAATATGGAGTTATGAAACCGTAAAAATCCGTTCATGCCGTATAAGTTAAAAAACATTCTCCTCGTACTTTTAACGGAAAAGTCAACAAGTACCACATATGGTAAACAAAAGAAAGATTCCTTCCATAATACAAAGTAAAAGTCAAATATGAGTAAACATGACTTTAAAAATACATGGAATAATATTAAACACTTTATAAAAAACATTTTTATAGACATGGATGAAAAATATAACCCCAGTAAACACTTACGTATAAGTAATCTCAGATAAAAATGAGATTGCAAAATTATCCCTTACCTTAGGTCTGATATGCTTCATACGTATCCGAACCTCCTGTATAATGATTTAAATAATTTCATTGACTTATTACAGAATCATATTCATTGTTATGATATCATATATGGTTCACTTATGACTTTATATTACCCGTTCTTTTGTAAATTCCATGTTAAAGCAACGTTTTGGGTAAAATGTTTTATTTATCGTATGTGATTGGACTTGTTGTTCTTGATATTATTATTACTTATATCATGATTTAATTACTTCTAGAATGTAAATAATGATTTATATATCATATATATTCAGTATATATATATATATAATAGATAGATAAAATGAAATGAAATACACTATTCATGGAGACAGTAGGCCGTACGTACGCATGACCGCTGTTTTCTTTTCCTTATTGACTTGAATGGAAGTAAGTAGATGAAATATATATATATATATATGTATACATAAATCCAGTAGATTAATTATGTCATATATTTCATTATTATTCATTATATATACTTTATAAGCATTCTTGAATGTTTAATCATGGAAAATGAATCTCATCGCATTCGTGGAGACGGTAGTCTGTACGTACGCACGAGCGATGATATCATTCCCATGATCGTGAAATTATAATTAAGTATATGTATAATATTTCAGAATCAATATCACTTTAAAATAATCATATATAGTTATTTATTTACACCATTATACCCATCCAAGTAAGGTGGTGGTGGAAAACATATTACACCACGACATGGAGACGATATTCCATACGTACACATGCGCGATGATTTCATTTTCCATAGGATGGATAGAAGATGAAATAGTATTACTTAATATTTATAACAATGTATCAGTATATTAGTGATACTTATGTTATTAATTTATGATGAAAAAAATAAAGAAGAATAAGTAGAAGAAAAAATGAATTGGAAAGAATCGGTAAAGGATATTACCTCTTCTTTGACGCGCCTCTTCTTAACCTTTTCTTAAGGTACTAGAGTTGGTCTTTTGAGTCGCCCAGAACCTCTATAATTTTTCTATGGAAGTTGATAACGGAAATGGGCAGGGTTAGGCCGATCTTGAATGCTCAAAATTTTGTAAAGAGAGGAGGGAGGAGGTTCCCTTTTATAATGGAGGAGAGGGGCACTTTAGGAAAAAACTTAAAATATTATTTTATAATAAAGTCATATTCGGTTTATAATGGATCCAAAGTGACTTATTTCGAAGATAAAGTGGCTATGGGTCGAAATAATCTCAAAAAATAGGTTTTAGACAAGTTTAGGTTACTATTTTAACATTATCATTTAGATTTAACTCTAAGTTAAATAATTTAACTTTTACCACGTCCTCTTGTTTTCTTACACTATATGGTTAATAAACTTACTATAACAAGCAACAATAACCCCAAGTGGTTAATTATTAATATATATAACCTTATATAAGTCATTTGGCGAAACCATATATTTTTAAGAATAGAATAACAATTAATAATATAATATTTGTTTTAAAAACTATTTTATGTCAATTTTGACACTATTTGTTAATTGATTTTTGTAAAAATCATAACAGAATGATTAGTTCTAAAAAAGTTAATTAAATCAATAATAACATATCATATTAACCTATTAAATTAGTGTAATTCATAAAAAGTCTCAAATTACATTTATTTGGGTATTTATAATATCAATTATGTTAATATTTCATTAATAAGGTAATTACTGCATCATCATTGTGTCATAAATAAATTAACATATTTAGTGTCTAAAAATTATAAATAAAATACCATTAAGTAGGAAATTTTTTTAGATTTATAATGAATATTTATAGTTGAATTTATCTAATGTATAACCCTATTTTAAATTTTTTTTAGTTATTAAACATTGATTTTAACTCTTTTAACTCTTCTTTAAATAAAATAATAATAAGTGTCCTAATATAATACAAGTGAACCTAAAGGGTAATATTTTATTCCTAAAGTTTTTTTGGTCGAATTACACTTATCCAATAGAATTAGGACATCTGTTAGGGTAATAATAATATCATTTTTACCCTTAATTACCCTATTTACTTTTAACCGTGGTAAAAAAAGTAAAAAGTTACTATTCACCAAAAAATATTTTTATCTTATTGAACCAAATTTTACTAATTTATATTAACCGTGTCTATCAGATTGTCGAAATTCCACTCACAGAAGTGGTAAAATTAAGTTTTATGTAAATTTTCAAATTCTGCTAGGAGGTGGGTAAAAGACGGTGAAAAGTTCAATAAATTTTTATATATCTAAAATTATTATAAAATGACTATAATGAATTACATTAAACTTATATAGGTCTTATGTATCAATTTTGACCTAAAATAAATTTAAATAAAATAAATAATTATTTAAATAAAAAGTCGGTTTTTAAATAGTAACCAAGTGTTTTCACTATTCATCAAAAATTGAAAGTTTTTAGAAAAATACGAAAAATTCACTCTAGGCTAATTTCAATATTCCAAATCCAAAAATGAAGTCCATTTTGAATGATTAAATTTATAAAATTTTAAAAAGTGGGTATTAACATTCATAACGGCTAGTTTATATAATATTTTAATAACATATCGTAGTTTTGTGAAACTCAGTATTGTGTACAACACACGCTATCGTGGAAGGTCGTGATTGCATGTAAAGTAAGCCAAATCATGGTTTCTTGTAGTTCAAGATTACTTTGTTGTTGCGTATAACAAAATCCAACCATATTTCATTTATACATTGAATATATATATATATACACACTCAATGTTGAGTAGAATAACTAATATCAAACAAACTTGAAATTGTGTGAAACACGATCCAAGAATAGTGTTGCGTATACTACAAGCTAATACAGTGTTGCGTGTAACGCCCCGACCCTAGCTACCCAGAGTCGGTGCATTACTTCGTAACATTGGCATGATAAAAAAAAGATCAAGTCTCGAAAGACCGATTAGTTTAGTAGCCTTGGAAACACTAGATACATTCATAATGTTACATTACATCATAAAATGAAAAACTAAAATAACAAAGTCTCCATAGTCCACACTCATATCCTCTTCTGACTATCCCTGCAGGTCATTCATAAAATACTTCTTCACATCCTGGAAAATATTAAAACATTGAAAGGGGTGAGCTCAGATGCTCAGTAAGGATAACAATATAGCGGAAGCTTTCATAAATAAACATTAACTTTATAAGGAAATGTATAACTAAAACAAAATCCTTTTTAAACTTGAACTTCAGAAAAATATGGAAAAAGCAAAATGAAATAATGCCATTTACTTATTCAAATGGATATTCTACTGGTCGAATAACCACATGAAATATCAATAACCACTTTCATAATGATGGAATGCATAATGCCAGACTATCATAACCACGTAGCCAAGGTCTCGTGCCAAGACCACAAATAAGATTTTGTCAAGGCCTCGTGCCAAGACACTAGTTTGTCTCATGAGACCTACCGATGCATCGAGGAGCTATAGCGGGCTCCACCCGTAACTTATTAAGTCCAATGCATTCCTCATATGAACAAGTTTAAACATATCATAAAACATAACATAATTTTATCACATAAAACATGCATAAAGGAAACATAACATTTCCACGTTTCAATCATAAGATATCAACACAACACATTGATATATTAAAACATTATCAAAACCATTTTTGATACCAAAATAAATGAAAGTTAAAACATGGTATTTATTTTTCATTAGAAAAAAGTGACGGCTTGTAGAGGAAGCCGAAACTCAAATAATGGTCACGGCGGCGGAGAAGTCGTTGTCACCGCATATGTACGGAAATAAAAACATTCCCTTTTTTCGTTTATTAAAACGCCTCATATAAAAAATATTCCTTTCGAATAAACGTAAAAGTCAAAGGGGTTTATACACCGTATAAAAGAAAGTTGTGTATAAAACCAAATATGCCTCAATGAAAGGAGATTGAGACGAAGTCCTTAAAAAGATCCTTTTTAAAATAACATAGATCTATTATGTGTATTCACTATATGTACACATAAAGAAAGTATAAATACAAGATATGACATAATAATATCATGACATAATTTGAAAGTAGGAGATTAACCCAAAGAATGGAAATTGGGTTAAGAAGTTCCCTTACCTTGCGCCCTGTCTTGACTCGACCGTTATTTAACCTCCTGAATAATAAACTAGAGTTAATTTATAATTTCTTAAGAACCTTTTTCAAGTTTTTTATTCCTTTTATATCACTTATTACCATGTTATGAACATTATGTAATTATTAATGTTATTAACGGTCGTTTTGTCGATCTTTGGTACTTGAGTCAAAAATAGACTTCTTATAATTACAAGTTGTTCATGTGGTGAAATATCCATTATATCCAGAATTATATTCATGATTTAGATATCATATATATCATATATATCCATTATATACATTCATTTATAATATTACATAACATTTAGAGGTAAGAAATGGAATGCACTGTTCATGGAGACGGTAAGCCGTACGTACGCATGAACGCTACTTTCATTTCTATTTCATATTTAATGGAATGAAATCATAATATTATAAAGTTGTATTATAATTCCAGTATAATATCATATAAAATATCATTTAGTCCATCCTTTATACATCCCACATATGGCATTAACGATTCAAATCACTTTGAGAGGGCGATAGTCCGCACTTCCTAAAATGAAATTATCGCGTTTACCCATAATGGAAATCATAAAGTATGCCATAAATGAGAAATACAGAAGCATAAGGAAAACATAAACATAATATATATATCATATATGAAAATAGTTTCATAAAAATGGCCACCATTAGAGGTATTAAAATAATATTTAACAATCATCGTTTCGTGAGGCAGTATTTCGCCACCCACAGAAACAGTATGTTCTTTAACCGTTAGATGAAGGTGTGTATAAGTGGAAACCAAATACATATCATAAAAACATCCTAGTATATTATAGATACTGGTGTTGTTACAAAATAAAGGAATAAAAAGAGTTTAAGGGGTTGGAGAAGCTAAATAACACAAAACAACATTAGAGAAGACAATACCTAAAAATCGGGTAACTCTTTTGATTTGAGCCAAAGGCTTCCTTGGGAAGAATTCTTCCCAAAGTGAGGCTTCTAGGAGTAAGTGAGGGGATTTGGGAGAGTATTTTGGCAGAGGTTGGCCGAGCCAAAAGGCTTTGAAAGTGTGATTAAGGTGGTAGTGGTGGGGGCCTTTTATAAGTGAAGAGGAGGGGCACTCTTGGAATGTAATGAAATGTTACTTTATTATACAATGATTTTCGGATTCTAAAGGTCCCACACTTCTATAATTCGAGGATAAGGTGATAAGGGTTCGAAATATACCCATCCAATAGGCTTTGGACAAGTGTAAGGCTTGGATTTTACATTATCTTTTCATTTTATTTAAATCGTTAATTAATTAGGTAATCGATGCATCATCATGGTGTCATAAATAATTTAATTTGTTTAATGTCTAAAAATTATAAAAAAATTATAATGATGTGGGAAATCTTTTTATATTTATAATGAATATTTATAGTCAAAAATATGACTTGTATAACCCCATTTAAAAATTATTTTAGTAAAACAACTTATGTTTGTGATATTTTTATTTTAACTTTAAATAAAAGTTATTTATGTCATTTTCCAACCAAAGTTGCTCCATAGGGTCCCCAAGTTGACCCATGGATTTTCTTGGTCGGCCATGACTCATAAAATAGGGGTAGGATAAGTTTCAATGTCAGTTCATATTTTTATAATATCATTTTTACCTTAAATTTCACTAATTACCTTTAATCGCGATTAATTAATCTTAAAAGTTACTATTCACCAAAAAATTATTTTAATCTCATTGAACCACATTTTACTTCCTAATGACAACCATGTATGTAGGATTTTTGAAAATCAAATCACAGAAGTGGTAATGTTTCATTTAAACGAAAAATCAGTTTTTTTAACTACCACTTAGTGGTTTCACTATTCATTGAAAATTGAAGTTTTTCAGAACAATGCCAAAATTTCACCTTAAGCTATAATAGATATTCCGAATCCAAAAATGATGTCTATTTTAAAAAATTACAAACTTATAAGTTGCATTAATTAATTTTATAATTAATTCCCGCTGTCACAACAAATAGCGTGTTTTTAAGAAACAATATATATCAAAAGATTGACAATTGTCTATGTCCAATTTCAAAGTGAAATTAATTCTAATGAACACCATTGGATAAAATGGTAAAAATATATTCTAATTATAGTTTAAAACCACTCAATAGTATAATTTATCACTATAAATTATTTTGATTAAAAAAGTTGTTTTAAGTATTTTTCACTATTCATAAAAAAATAGAAGTTCTCAGAAAATTACAAAAAATTCAACTTAGGATAATTTTGATATTACGAATACAAAAATGAAGTCCATTTTGAAATATAAAATCTCTATAATTTTAAATAGTGGGTATTAATATTCATAACAGCTACTTTTGATTAGTCGCGGTGTGTTAGAACTCGAACTTGCGTACAATGCAAGCTATTGCATTATTGAAAGAGAAGTGTATCATGAAAGATCGGGGTGTTACATTCTCCCCTCCTTCAATAAATTGTGTCCTCGCAATTTGAAAATTTTCTTTGAAAATAAAAGGTTGAAAATAGAAAATACCTTTGTGGAAAACCCACATCAGAAATAATGTTAATAAAAATATCACATTAAAAGAAAGAAAGAGAAGTACAAAGGTCACCCGAGATAGCCCATACTAGGATTCTATGAAAATATGATTATGGAGGAGAAAAAAACCATCAAGGTTTGATGGAGAGTTGTAGAAATCAGAATTAGGATAAAGTTAACCACAAGAAAATAACAAACTTGTGATTGGTTAATCGTTCATTGAATCCCGAGTTGGAAAAGTTAACCGGAAACATTTTTGTTTTAAGTTAAATTTTATAATGTTGAGGAATTTATTTAGAAGATTCACTAAGAACTTAAGGGAATATACATACTTGTCATGTAGACTTTCATTCATTAATAAATTTTTACCACAAACCCATGTTTCACTCTAAAATGTAATAGAACTCAAAAATATTCTATTTATCCTAATTTTATAAGGTTCCAAATATTAACACATACCATTTAGATTAGTAAAACTATTTTGTAATAACCAGGGACTTCCTATAGTCTAGTGGTAGGTAATAAAGGCCTATCGCACTATGGTTGTGGGTTCGATTCCTGCAGCTTTGTCCGACGTGACGGGTTATGCCCCACCCTGCAGGTTATCCTTTTCCTAAAACTATAGTATTATAATATTCCAAAAATAATATTCAGAAATGTTTTAACCCTAAACAATACTATCCAAAGATCAACTTAATCCATTCCAACCTTTATAGTTATCCAAAATACCTCAGTCCAGGCTTTCTCTAAAAGGTCTCTAAATTCCAAAATCAATTGCAACATTAGATTCCCCAAACAAATTAAGGTTTCCCTTATTGTCACATACTGAAAATATGATTACCTTCATCATATTAAAACCTTAATGAAAACAACAAGTACTGTAGTACAATCCTTCAATATATATCACATTATTCTAATAACTAGAATATAATCCATGAGTCCAAAAGCACCAATACATTAATTATTCTGCTTCAACTGTAGTCACAACATAAGACTGGCCTTGATCCCTTGGCCTTTTCTGAGGTAAGTTTCCCTGACGCTTAGGACATTCATTTGCATAATGACCCATTTCACCACAATTGTAGCACTCAACATTGATAGCCTCTTTCTTTCCATTACAATCACGAGCTTGGTGGCCTTTTTCTCCACATTTATAACAAACTCCCATTCCTTTTAGGCAAGTACCAGGGTGATTCTTCCCACAATTATCACATAATTGAAAATCCTTCTTTCCCTTTTTCCCTTTATCTATCTCTTGTTCCACCGTTCTCTTCTTCTCTTGCTTTACTTTGTTGTCACATGACTTAGAGAATTCTTTTTCTGTCTTGATAGCACACGAGACAATATCTTCGTACGATGAGAAGGTTTGTGAGACTAATGCTCGACGAAGAAATGGTTTTAACCCATCAAAAAAATGATCAATCTTACTTTTTGGGTTACGTATATAATCTACAACATGCCTCGCTAACCTTGTAAAGTTAGCGTAATACTTTGCGACATTCTCATCCTCCTTCTGCCTCAAACTAAGAAATTGACTTTCCATATATGCTCGATGGTTATGTGGAAAGTATTTTTCTAAGAAAATTTCCTTAAACTCCATCCACTCCATACTTGATACTTCTTCATCTTCTTTTGTGTTTTGAATCAGCGACCACCATTGATTGGAATCTCCAGTGAGGCGGTAAACTGCCATGATAACCTTCTCCCTTTCGCTACACCCCAAGGTGTAGAATATTTTCTCTAAGGAGTTTATCCATTGCTCAGCAACTAATGGATTTGTACCCCCATTAAATGTTGGCGGTTGTTGCCTCATGAAGCGGTTTAACATTGATCCTCCACGTTGCGGATCAGGGTGCTCCATACGAGTAAGGATATTATTCATAACCTGAGTGAGTTGTCCCAGTATGGTAATAAGTTGATTAGCACCAGTTCAATCTCCAGATCCACAATAATTATCTTGAGAAGGAGGGAAATCCCTACACTGAGTGCGTGTATTGATACAGTTTACATTCCTTCCACTAGGCGCCATTTCTAAACAATGGAATAAACTAGATTAGTTTATGAATCAAAATACATAATTCCATATTTGTAAAATACTTAACATAAATTGAACTATTTATGGATATAATCCATAAAAATGTTTTCTTTGAGTAAGTATATACTCATAACCCTTCATAGTGGTTTGTAAAGAAAAAGAGAATTATGCTAAGCATATCCCCCAGGAGTGTCATAACCAAGAGTGCAGCAGGCCCGTTGTCGTGCACCAGTTCTCGTTCGAGTCTAGCTCAAAGCGGTATTTTCGGGTTTTACCCCTAGGTACATCTGTGTCAGATCCGCCTCTACCTGCTCGTATCCAGACAGGGATGTATTGCTCGGAAAACTCAAAAAATCTCTACAACAACAAAATTCTAGGAAGTTCTTCTATACTAATCCTCAAAGTCTATCTCTGGGCTATGTTCTCTAATCAGATTTTATCTAAATCTATCTTCCAAGGTTAGTACTAAACTGCCTATGATACCAACTGTAACGCCCCGACCCCAGCTACCCAGAGTCGGTGCATTACTTTGTAACATTGGTATGATCAAAAAGAGATCAAGTCTCGAAAGACCGATTAGTTTAGTAGCCTTGGAAACACTAGATACATTCATAATGTTACATTACATCATAAAGTGAAAAACTACAATAACAAAGTCTCCATAGTCCACACTCATATCCTCTTCTGACTATCCCTGCAGGTCATTCATAAAATACTTCTTCACATCCTGGAAAATATTAAAACATTGAAAGGGGTGAGCTCAGATGCTCAGTAAGGATAACAATATAGCGGAAGCTTTCATAAATAAACATTAACATTTAAGGCAATGTATAACTAAAACAAAAGCCTTTTTAAACTTGAACTTCAGCAAAATATGGCAAAAGCAAAATTAAATAATGCCATTTACTTATTCAAATGGATATTATACTGGTCGAATAACCACATGAAATATCAATAACCACTTTCATAATGATGGAATGCATAATGCTAGACTATCATAACCACGTAGCCAAGGCCTCGTGCCAAGACCACAAATAAGATTTTGTCAAGGCCTCGTGCCAAGACACTAGTTTGTCTCATGAGACCTACCGATGCATCGAGAAGCTATAGCGGGCTCTACTCGTCACTTATTAAGTCCAATGCATTCCTCATCTGAACAGGTTAAAACATATCATAAACCATAACATAATTGTATCACATAAAACATGCATAAAGGAAACATAACATTTCCATGTTTCAATCACAAGATATCAACCCAACACATTGATATATTAAAACATTATCAAAACCATTTTTGATACCAAAATAAATGAAAGTTAAAACTTGGTATTTATTTTTCATTAGAAAAAAGTGATGGCTTGTAGAGGAAGCCGAAACTCAAATAATGGTCACGGCGGTGGAGAAGTCGTTGTCGCTGCATATGTACGGAAAGAAAAACATTCCCTTTTGTCGTTTAGTAAAATGCTTCGTATAAAAAATATTCATTTCGAATAAACGTAAAATTCAAAGGGGTTTATACACCGTATAAAAGAAAGTTGTGTATAAAACCAAATATGCCTCAATGAAAGGAGATTGAGACGAAGTCCTTAAAAAGATCATTTTTAAAATAACATAGATCTATTATGTGTATTCACTATATGTACACATAAAGAAAGTATAAATACAAGATAGGACATAATAATATCATGATATAATTTGAAAGTAGGAGATTAACCCAAAGAATGGAAATTGGGTTAAGAAGTTCCCTTACCTTGCGTCCGGTCTTGACTCGACCATTCTTTATCCTCCTGGATAATAATCTAGAGTTAATTTATAATTATTTAAGAACATTTTTCAAGTTTTTTATTCCTTTTATATCACTTATTACCATGTTATGAACATTATGTAATTATTTAAGTTAATAACGGTCGTTTTGTCGATCTTTGGTATTTGAGTCAAAAATAGACTTCTTATAATTACAAGTTGTTCATGTGGTGAAATATCCATTATATCCAGAATTATATTCATGATGTATATATCATATATATAATATATATCCAGTATATACATTCATTTATAATATTACGTAACATTTAGAGGTAAGAAATGAAATGCACCGTTCATGGAGACGGTAAGCCGTACGTACGCATGAATGCTACTTTCATTTCTATTTCGTATTTAATGGAATGAAATCATAATAGTATAAAGGTTTATTATAATTCCAGTATAATATCATATAAAATATCATTTACTCCATCCTTTATACATCCCACATATGGCATTAACGATTCAAATCACTTTGAGGGGGCGGTAGTCCGCACATCCTAAAATGAAATTATCGCGTTTACCCATAATGGAAATCATAAAGTATGCCATAAATGAGAAATATAGAAGCATAAATAAAACATAAACATAATATATATATCATATATGAAAATAGTGTCATCAAAATGGCCACCATTAGAGGTGTTAAAAGAATATTGAACAATCATCATTTCGTGAGGCAGTATTTCGCCACCCACAGAAACAGTATGTTCTTTAACCATTAGACGAAGTTGTGTGTAAGTTTAAACCAAATACTTATCATAACAACATCCTATTATATTTTATATACTGTTGTTGTTACAAAATAAAGGAATAAAAAGATTTTAAGGGGTTGGAGAAGCTAAATAAAACAAAACAACATTAGAGAAGACATTACCTAAAAATCGGGTAACTCTTTTGATTTGAACCAAAGGCTTCCTTGGGAAGAATTATGCCCAAAGTGAGGCTTCTAGGAGTAAGTGAGGGAAGTTGGGAGAGTATTTGGGCAGAGTTTTGCCGAGCCAAAAGGCTTTGAAAGTGTGAGTAAGGTGGTAGTGGTGGGGGCCTTTTATAAGTGGAGAGGAGGGGCACTCTTGGAAAGTAATGAAATGTTACTTTATTATACAATGCTTTTCGGATTCTAAAGGTCCCACACTTCTATAATTCGAGGATACGGTGATAAGGGTTAGAAATATACCCATCCAATAGGCTTTGGACAAGTGTAAGCCTTGGATTTTACATTATCTTTTCATTTTATTTAAATCATTAATTAATGAGGTAATCGCTGCATCATCATGGTGTCATAAATAATTTAATTTATTTAATGTCTAAAAATTATAAAAAATTTATCATGATGTGGGAAATATTTTTAGATTTCTAATGAATATTTATAGTAAAAAATATGGCTTGTATAACCCCATTTAAAAATTATTTTAGTAAAACAACTTATGTTTGTGACATTTTTATTTTAACTTTAAATAAAAGTTATTTATGTCATTTTACAACCAAAGTGGCTCCATGGGGTCCCCAAGTTGACCCATGGATTTTATTGGTCGTCCATGACTCATACAATAGGGTTAGGACAAGTGTCAAGGTCATTTTATATTTTTATAATATCATTTTTACCTTAAATTTCACTAATTACCTTTAATCACGATTAATTAAACTTAAAAGTTACTATTCACCAAAAAATTGTTCTAATCCCATTGAACCACATTTTACTTCCTAATGAAAACCATGTATGTCAGATTTTTGAAAATCAAATCACAGAAGTGGTAATGTTTCATTTAAATGAAAAATCAGTTTTTTTAACTACCACTTAGTGGTTTCACTATTCATCAAAAATTGAAGTTTTTCAGAACAATGCCAAAATTTCACCCTAAGCTATAATTGATATTCCGAATCCAAAAATGATGTCTATTTTAAAAAATTCCAAACATATAAGTTGCATTAATTAATTTTATAATTAATTCCCGCTGTCACAACAAATAGCGTGTTTTTAAGAAACAATATATATCAAAAGATTGACAATTGTTTATGTCCAATTTCAAAGTGAAATTAATTATAATGAACACCATTGGATAAAATGGTAAAAATATATTCTAATTATAGTTTAAAACCACTCAATAGTATAATTTATCACTATAAATTATTTTGATTAAAAAATTTGTTTTAAGTATTTTTCACTATTCATAAAAAAATGGAAGTTCTCAGAAAATTACAAAAAATTAAACTTAGGATAATTTCGATATTACGAATACAAAAATGAAGTCCATTTTGAAATAAAAAATCTCTATAATTTTAAAAAGTGGGTATTACTATTCATACCAGCTACTTTTGATTAGTCGCGGTGTGTTAGAACTCGAACTTGCGTACAATGCAAGCTATTGAATTATTGAAAGAGAAGTGTATCATGAAAGATCGGGGTGTTACATTGCATATAGCGCAAGATAATCTTGTTTTAGCGTACAACAAAAGAAATCAAAGAAATTAAAAAGAATTATTCTCATAAAATCTCAGGTTGTTAGAAGATCAATGACGCAGAAAGCTGGGGAGGGGCAGTTCAAGTGGGTTGGGCCTACGAGTCATGTATTCGGCATGGTATGCTTCTGGGCCTTCGGGTCATGTATTGCAGGTTTTTCGGGCCTTGGGACTTGGGCCTACAGGTCATGTACGGGTTCCCCTTCAACCCTTAAAAGGGGGATTATCCATAATCAAATAAAAAATAAGGCCTTAGGGCCATTCAGGCAGGCAGTTTATAAGGCCTCATTACTGCTATAAAGATATTCCAATAGAAACTATAACCTCTAAGAGTCTGGCCACGCTTTCGGCACAAGTGTGGGATCACTGAGTCTTCTCCAGTGGGAGTCTCCAAGTTCAAGTGTCGGCCCAAGGGATAAATCAGAATATCAATATCTCGAACAAGATAAGTGGCAAGAAATGAATTACTAGAACATGTGTCTATAAGTACTATAACTAAGGTAGAAAAGACATAGATTGTACCTCAAATCATTCCTGAAGCCTCTAGTTCATAAGCTTCAACTACCTGTATCCATACATGTCCATGTCCTCCATCTCTTTGAGCCTATTGTGGACCACCTAGTGGTGGTGGTGGTAAAAATTCAAATTTCCTACCACCTCCTATTGCTCTCCCAACTCCTCTTCCACATCTGCTTACTTGTGAACCTGCCTGCTCCTACCACTGCCTCTACCTTGGCAGCCCATCTATGGTTTCTCTATCATCTTTATAGTAGTTTATACAATATCATGCTAGATGTCCCCTACTATCACAAGAGTAGCACCGCCTCTCCCTGGGCTGACTGGATCCACACTGTGAGCCCTGAACCCAAGACCATCTATCCTAGGACCTCCTTATAAAATGTCACACATGTCTTGGTCCCTGACACAAAAGTTGTCTCCCTACTTATGAGTTCTCTTCTCCTGTATTCCCACTACTAGAAAAAACTGGTTGTATTTTATCATCCAAGAAACTCTCTATTAAAAAATATCACTCTAGGACCCCGACATATATATAATTTCATTGAGGGATAACATTTTTCTGAATGTCTCTATGTAAACCTCATTAAAAGTTCGATCCTAGAATAACTTGTCACAAACCATATCCATCAATTAAATGGATATGTTGGTAAACCTTGATGAATACTCATCTATTGTGGTACTTCCCTACTGAAGATATAGAATCTCCTGGATATGTACAACCATCAGCATAGTTGGTGAGAACATCTCTTTGAAAAGGTGCTCAAAATCTATCTGCACAAAAGTTGCCTCATCATAATATTGGTCTACTAACCCCAACCATCTCCCTACTAAGCTATGGAGAAGGATCTCTACTAGGACCATCATCTAATCTAATGGTGTCCTAACCAGACAAAAAACTTAGGTCACTGCATTAATCCAGTCCTCAGCCACCTAAGCATCAGGCTCACCTAGAAACATAAGGGGTCTCTGCCGCTGAAAATTGTGAAGTTTTCAAAGCTTACACACCTTAGAAGCTAGTACTATGGGCACCATGTGCTATTCTATGGGTGGTGGTATAGTTAGTACACCACATGGAGGTAACATCTTGGGAACTGGTCTATGTATCAATGCCTCGTCACTAAGGGGATCATCCCCATGACCATGATGTTGAATCCTAGCTAGCATACATCATAGAGGCATATTGAAATAAAAAAGATGTACCACATTCAATGAGTATATCTAGAGAGATGAATCAAGAAGGACATGGAAACCAAAACCCATTCCTATATGATGCATGTACCATTTTTTCCTACAACCAATTTTCTCATGTACTGAGACAAATAGTAAGTGATCGTAGTCCTAGTGTATGGATATTTCAATCGTCGCACCAACACTGGAGTCCCTGTCCTGAAATCCAAACTTAAAGCACTTAACATTGTTTCCCTAAACCAATCTCACAGACTTTGGTCCAAAAGTATAACTGAACGCTCTAATACCACTCTGTTATGACCCATCCCAATGGGTCTTGTGTCACGACTCCCCAAGCCCAACTCTAATAGGACGGGGGCTGGAGACTAGCACCAAGTAGTCATATCACTGACATAGGAGATCTTAGCCTAAGTACCTGTAAGAATTCCCACATATCTAAGCCTATAAAATGATGAAATGTAAAAACAACTGAATGGACATGCAGGAATACATCTAAATCCCACAAACAGGGTATGACAGGAAGTAAAGGAAAGTAAACAGTTCTAAATACAATCCACCACAAAATTCTATAACACATGTCCAACCTGAAAGAAAACTAGGATTGCATTCAGAATACCAGAAGAACACACCTCGGACTGTTTGGTCTCACTAAGTAATACCTGGTCCTGGTCTGTCAAGAACTCTGTCAAAAGGTTGATCATCTTCACAATACATGACATGTGTGGGAAAATACCGTGTAGGAATGAGTATAACAATACTTAATAGGAAACCCTGAAACCACAAAGTATACAACAAAGGAAATACAATCATCTCTACATAGGTATATGTCTACAGAACATATAACAAGAATATCTAGATATATTCAACAAAGACACACAGTCTGAAGGTAATTCAAAACTTTAGTATACCATCCTAGAATTCTATATTTAATTTTCCACATATAACTCATATAGGATAACATAATTTTGAGTCTAATAGCATTGATGACTTCCATTTGAGAGGTAATGCTCGTCGGGTCTCACCATTATAAGTACAGGCTGATAGTATGAAGAGAATATGATACACATATGAGGATCACTTCTATGTCTATTGGGTGATAATAACAGATAAATTTGGATTAACCCACTAAGTAAAGGATCGGCACTCATGTACTATTGGTCATGATGATACCAAGAACTCCACTTAGGGGACAAAGATGAATAGAGGATCTCACTCTGGGCCTCACAGAGGGATTCCAATGACTCTATCCAAGAAGTCCTTCTAAAGGGATCATTGTCCTAGGAGTAAGAGATGATTTCATACTAACCCTTAAGGAAAAGATAAGGGGAACAAACCCTAATGAAACTTATCTAAGATACAGAGTAAAGGGGATTCAATCCATGTATAATATATTACACAACATGTGGTAGGGGTCACATGCCATGTCCCGTGACCCCAGGTCCTACTCGTGTAAACAACCCATGTCTCAAATCATGTTTTTGTAAAAGTAAATAGCATGTAGGTTGTCCATGTAGTCTACCCATGTGCTAGTACATGTCTTATCTCATGTACTTGTGACTGTGTACTAGTACAGAACTTAGCCTGTGTACTTGGTACAAGCCATGTTTGTGTAGGAGAGTACATGACGTGTAGGCTTCCTGTGTACTCCACCCTATGTCTGTGTACCCTCTGAGGTATGTGTTGAGTTCACCAGGGAGATACCACATGTCACGTGATAGGGGTCACATGTTGTGTGATACTTATATTTCTCTGAAAACCTAATCCGCCACACAGGGGGGCCCACATGGTGTGTATATTTAGTTAACATGCTGTGTAACGTGAGATTTTATAGGAATCTGGATCTGGTTTCGCATGTCCTATTCATTCCTTTAGACTTTAATATAGTGATTCAATCACTAAAAAAACATATATCTAGCCTCATCGATTCATGCCATCATTGATTAACATGTTTCAGGCCTTTGATCTACTCGAAAAATGGGATTTTTCATTATTCTTGATTGCGTACTGAAGAGAAAAAAATTTGGATAGCTACACCATCTGATCTGATGTCATCTTCAAAATCACACCACCATCATTTCATTCTGATCTTTGATCTACAATATCAGATCATTTCACTAAGAAACAGATTCCCAATGATTGATTGATCAGGATATATTGAAACATGGTCCATGCGAAGAACGCCCATGATGAATGCATAATCGAGGGAGAAAAGCATGTGAAAAATAAAGAGGAACAAACCATGATAGATGTTCATGTTGACCTAGATCTATTTCCATGATAATAACAATTAATAACTAAAAATAACAAAATAATTCTCCGAAAACCCGATTAATCTAACCCATCCCGCAAGACGACCGAACCGTAGATCAATCTGTTCGTTGATTAATTCAAGTTCATCATAGAAGTCAAGAACTAAGAATGAATCCAATAAAAAAAACATCCAACCTTGATTTAGATCAATCACTAGTAAATAACAATGTGTTTTTGTAGTCATTGGCGAGATCCTTGTATTTCGTCCTGTTCTAGTCGTCGATCCTCAATTTGGTCATCATCCACCAACAGAATCTCATTCCACACTCTCCAATAGATCTCCAATAATTTGTAGGGTTATGTGGATAACCTTGAAAATTTTCCATAAGTGTGTATTTAAAAAGAGGTAATTAGTTCACTGCATTTACAAACAAGTAAAATAATTTATTTAATTATTTTATTCATTTTATGCCCGATATGAATTTTCCACAAATGACATGCGCTAACCAAGGTTATGTTGCACCAAGGGTAAGCCTCACGTTCTAAACTCAATGGTTCCCTCAAATTTTTTTATATGAACATCCTTTTAGAAGTTATTCCACTTTTTCTAGAAAACTTTATGTGCACGCTATTTAATATATCTAATATATTTCAAACATTTATTCCGGGCACACCGAGCCTCAAATTCGCATGTTTCCTCAGTACCTGGTCTTGAAAATATTCCATTCATTATCCAAAAATAATATATAGAAAATTGGATTCATTAGAAATGCTCCCAGTCTCCAATGTGTGTTCTACAGACATAGGAAAAAGAGACTACATGTCATGTAACCCAATACATGTTGTGTATTATATTGCAGACTATGTGCTCAATTTGATGCGGGGAGAATAATTGATTATATAATTAAACATATTCACATGTTTTTTGTGTTAAATTTATCTCATAGTACATGTCATTTCATTGGATTGATAATTATATATTGAATTAATTTCCATATTAAATTTTAAGACTAACATTTATGTATGGTCTTTTCTTATAATGTATTCTACTCACATCAAGAACATCACATACAATGTAAATCACATGTGTTTCATGTGTCATTTTTTTTACAATACACAACATGTAATTACCTATTATTCAATATGTGTTGGATTCCAAGGGAAATAATAAGCACAAGGATCCTGTCATGTAGTTTAGGATAGTACATGTCATTGCCTCCACGTATACTTATGTGCTTCATTAATTTTAATTGAGATAAATTTATTTAATTTGTTTCAAATTATGGATGATGGAAGTTAAAGGATTCCTTTTATGGTATTAAGATAAATTTAATTAATTAGATTAATTCATTGTGTTTTATATTGATTAAAGATCAATTGATGGATAAATTGAAAATTTATGTTTGTTTCATGTTGTGTGGATGGTCATGATATTAGACCAACCCAGTATGTTATTGGTTTATTTTAATTTATTATGATTAAATTAAAATTTATGGCCTATAATTCATCTCATCCTATTTATTATGTAAGGGCCTACATGCCCATAGTTTCTTTTATGTAAACCCCTTTTATATAAATCATTACATCACCTCACTTTAATGTGAGTAATATATTATATAAGGATGGTTCTCTAAAATGAGAAGAGGCAGTTCATGTCTAAGATCTAAGGAAAAACCAATCAAGGTGATACATAGGAGCCAAGGTGAAATGATACAACATAAAACAAGCTATGGTTCAAGGTTTTTACCCCTAGGATCAAGGGTTAGTTGATCATTCGATAGATAAACTAACCATTAGATAATATCATGATCATGCCACTTATATTTTATTTCTATCAGTTGCATGATTAAATATTTATGTTTGTGGATGTTGTGCAGTCACTTAATAAATGAATTAATAAGCATGACAGATGAAATAAAATAAAATCGGATTATGTGTAAAATTTATCATACATGGTTAATCCCTTAAGCAAAATCCACTTAATATTATCAAGGAATGTGATAAGATAAAATGGGATTTTATGCATAAGGATAAAAAACCATCAACTAAAATATTAAGTCATTATAGACTTCCATTACTTAAGTTAAGAGTCAAACCCTTAGTTTAAAGTGATTTATTATACCAAGTTAGGGTGATTTCAATTATCAAAGAACTTTTATCTTAAAGTTTAGGGTTGAATTATGTTAGTTCACATTAAGGGTTGAATGTCCAAGTAAGACTTGGTGTAACTGAGAGGCAAGGGTTGAGGAAATATTTATTTAGGATTTCAGGATTGGGGAGTCCACTCAACAAATAGAGGAACTATGAATTAATATAGTTATAAAGTTACACCTACCTAAAACCCTTCAATTAACTTTTCATACACAAGTATTGGTTATCAAAATGGAATATGGTTCCTTACCACTAGAATATCGATACTACTGGATATTCCAAAACTAATGGTGAGGGTTATTAGGTTTCAAAAAAATAGTGTGATATTAATAATATTTAATTTTACTATTTTGATTTCATAATAAATAAATTACTAATTATCTTCTATTAATTTGTAGAAACAGAAAATAACATAAATTCAACAATATCACCATGATCCTTACTAGAGAATGATAACCTTCTCAATAGTATGAATTTCCAAGAATGGTATAGGCGCTTATACGTTATACTACACCATGAACAGAAATTATACATACTAGAAACCCTACTTCTTGAGCCGTTTACCAAAGAGTCTAGTGAGGAACAAGTATCTCTATACTTGAAACATGTTAATGGTGAAATGGATGTCCAGTGTTTCATTCTATCCTCTATGTCTTGTGATACTCTAAATCAATATGAGGATATGGATGCATATAGAATCATTATCTCCTTCATAATTTTATTGTGAAATAGTGAGAAATGATACATATGAGACCTACAATGCATTATTCATGTAAAATTTTGGAGATTCGGTGCCGGTTGGGCCACATGTAGTCAAGATGATTGGATACATATACTTCTTATACATCTTGGGGTTTAAGATACCTGATGAGTTGTGCATAGATATCATTCTGTCCTCACTACCTAAAATCTTCTCCTATTTTATTATGAATTATAATATGGGTAATAGAGAGAAGACTCTTTTAGAACTTCTTACTCTTATTTTCTAAGTTAATAAATACACGAGGCATGAAAAACCCATCATCCTTATAATGGATAAGAATAGAAAGAACAAGGTAAAGGGTTTGGAGACTCATTCTAAGTCTAATGATTCAAAGCATTGTCCTTCCAACAAGAAGAAGATCAAGAGTCAAGAAAAGGAATAGAATGTGGTATGTTTTTCATGTGGAAAGTAATCCCACTGGAAGAGGAACTACACCTAGGCAAAGAATCAAGGGGAAGCATCAGATGGGTTTTTTATCATGTGTAATATTTTTATATCAAAAATTTGGATATTAGATACTACATGTGGTGATTACATTTGTATCCAAATATAGGAACTAAGTAGATTTCAGAAGGTTTCCAGAGGAGAGGTAGATCTATGAGTTGTAAATAGAGAAATTATGGTTGTTGTAGCCATTGAAGACTAACACCTCGCATTGCCAATAGGATTTACTTTGTTTTTAATTAACTATTATTATGTTCCTAGAATTACCAAGAACATCATTTATATATCTTTTTTAAACATGGATGGATTTATTTTCAGTTTTTGAAATAAGAGTTGTTACTTTTATAAAGATAGAATATTTTATGGTATGAAAAAAATGAATAATAGTGTTTTTATGTGAAATTATGAAAACCAAATATTAGAAATTGATAACAAATCAAATTCATGTGACTCATTTAACACCTATTTTTGGCATCGATGTCTTGGTCACATAAATGAACAGTGTTTGAAAAAAGATCTATTAAGATGGTTATTTAGTGTTTTTTAAGCTTAAACCACTTGAATGACTTCATGATTTTTTATAAGGAAATATGATCAAACCACTATTTGGTGGTCAAGGTGAAAGGGACATAGAACTTCTAGAATTGGTACATAATGATGTGTGCAGAACTTTTCAAGTAGAAGTTAGAGGTGGGTTCTCATACTTTAGTACTTTTTCTTATGAATTGAGTAGGTACGATTATATTTACTTAATGAGGTATAATTCTGAATCCTTTGAGAAGTTTTAGGACTTCATGAATTAAGTTTAGAATCAATTTGGTAATAAGATAAAGAAGCCTTTATCAGATTGAGGTGGTGAATATCTTGGCTAAGAGTTTATCAAAATTCTATAGGATTATGAGATTTTATCTCAACTCACTGTGCCTTATACATTATAGCGGAATGGTGTTGATGAAAGGAGGAATCGTACCTTACTGGATATGGTACGGATAATGATGATTCATTCATGTATTCCATTATCCTTTTGGGGATATGTATTACACACAACAACATGCATACTAAACCAGGTACCAAATAAAGTAGAAAATAGTATTCCCTTTGAGTTATGGAGTGGAAAGAAACTCATTTTTCACATGTTCATGCATGGGGTGTGATCTTTTTATTAAGTCTAGCTCAATTAACAAAATATCACCCCATGGAATAAAGTGTATCTTTGTAGGTTATCCTAAGGAAACAAGGGGTATACAACCCTTTGTACAAGAAAGCTATTATCACAAGTCATGTCATCTTTCTTGAGATGGATCACATACTCAATAAGTATAGTGGGAGAAAGATTTAATTTAATGAATTTGATGCTAAAGATACACAAGAGTTGGTACAAGAAAAAATTCTATAGGACCCTGAGGAAGAAGTTGTTCCTAAAACACAAGTACTATGTAGGAGCACTAAAGAGGTAAGAGAACCAGAAAGATATGGTTTTTTATTCATAAATTTTGGTAACTCAATATTGATTAAAAATAATTAACCACTCACCTAAAAGGAGGAAATAGAGATATCAGAATCTACAAGATAGAAAAAAGACATGAATTAAAAGATGGATTCTATGTATCAAACCCATGTTTTCGTTCTGGCCGATCCACCAATTGATGTAAAATCCATTAGTTGTAAATGGTTATTCAAGGTAAAAATAGACATGGAATGTAAATAAAAGACTTATAAAGTATTTATAGTGGATAAAGGTCTTAGACAACATAAAGTAATTGACTATGAAAAAATATTTTCTCCAATTTATATCCATCAAAAAAATTTCTTTTCATAACAGCTTACCATGACTATGAGATTGGAATATGGATGTAAAAACTTCCTTACTTAATGAGAACCTTTATGAGGATGTATATATGACAAAACCAGATGGTTTTTTGACTCCACAAAATTCCAAAAAGGTATAAAAGTTGAAGAGATCCGTTTCTGAATTAAAGAAATCATCTAGGTAATGGATATTTAGTTTGATGAAACTATAAAAGAGTTTGGTTTTATTAAGAATGAATTTGATGCATGTGTTTACAAGTGGTTTAGTGGGAGTGTGGTCATTTTTATAGTGTTATATATTTATTTCATATTACTAATTAGAAAAAAAATTCCATCATTATAATTGGTTAAGGTTTGGTTGATAAAGTGATCCTCCATGAAGTACATTGGTGAAGCAGCCTATATTCTAGAGATCAAGCCCCTGAATGATGGATCTAAGAGGCTTCTTGGACTAACTAAAAGTAAATACATTGTCCAGATACTGAATAGGTTCAGTATGGAACAATATAAATGGGAATTTTTTCCAGTTTTACACAGTATACATCATTCCAAGAAAATGTGTCCTCATACACAAGAGGAAATAGAGAGAATGAGTAAGATCCCATACACATATATGATAAGATATATCATCAATGTCATGTTACATATTATGTTCAACATTTTCTATGATTTTTTAATAGTAGGAATATATCAATCTAATCCAAGTGAACTGCATTGGACAATTGTTAAGGATATCCTTAAGTGTCTAATAATAACTAAGGATATGTTCCTCATGTATGGAGGAGATAAAGATATATTCATCAGGGATTATATATATTCTTTCTTTTAGACATATAAAAATGATCGGAATTCATATTCGGGATATGTATTTTGTCATAATATAGGAGTTGTGAACTGGAAGAGTTCAAAACAGCAAGTTTTCATTGACTCTATAGTGGAGTCTGAGTATATTGTCACTTTTGATGCATCCAAGGAAGTATTATATATTTGAGACTTTTTTCAAGAGCTTGATGAGATGCCTAGAAGTCAAGATCCTATCATAGTTTACTGTAATAACATTTCAATGATGGCTCTTTCCAATGATACAAGGTTATATCAAAGGAAAAAGCATATACTTCAGAATGTTTAACTCTTGAGGGACTTTTATCAATGAGGTTAAGTTTTAGTGAGTAGATTATCTGCATATGAAAACATGGTGGACCCCTTAAAATGGATCTATCTCAATAGAGGCATGAGTTTCCTGTGAGATCTAGTCGACTCAAAGTTATTAATATTTGGTTCATGTTCAAGTGGGAGTCTATTGAGGTTGGTGCCCTATAATAAAATTCTAAGTAATTGATTACATGTATTCATTATCTTAAATATTAATTAAGTTTCCTATCATGTCATCAGTTCACATCTTCATGAAATTTTTGTGTGATAATTTCCCAATAATATATGTCACACTGAAATTCCATAGAATTTCCTCTTTATGATGAGAACCAAGAGGTCCTGCAATAATATTCTTGAATATATTTTCTATAACTGGATGATATAATTTTATGGGACAAAGAAAATATTGGATATCTGGGGTGGAGACTCAAAGGGATTTAAGGAACCCTCTCATAGTGTATGCCCTTAGTAATTTCCAATGCAGGATATTATCAGAATGAGACCCACCAATAAGAAAGCCACATTTACATGTGTCATTGGATGATCCTTTCTATGGATGTGTATATTGATCCTTAGACTTTAAAATTATCATTAATGGATACCATGAGTTTCATGATTTGATTTATTGATGAAAAATATGAAAACATATTATCATAGTGAGGTGGGATATATTAGATGTTTCACGAGTAATATCACAATAATAGATAATACAGGAAATGGTTTATCTCTATTTTCCTTTCATGGAAGTTGATATCTCAAGTCCTTTGATGGGAATAGAATTTTATGAATAAATCCATGGTCATGGTGTTCTTTGGGTGAGTTAGATTTCAGAAAGTCAAAGAAAGAGACATCAAGCACATAGGTTGATGACACCATTATGCAACTAGATTTATTTGAGATATCATGGTAAAGTGATTATATTACACAATAAGCATTTATAGGAGGTTTTTTGTAATTATAAAATTAACCTATTTCTTTATTCATGTCTTGTTTGCATTTATATATTCTAACATTATACTTTAGGAGGTTCTAACTAATTCCAGAGATAAATAGGCCTAGATGTCACATAGTAAGTGTATCCACAATCTTAGTTGAATTTATTATTGAATTTAACAAGTTATAATAAATAATATTTATTTGGGTTTTGGTTGATTTATAAGATTTAATCACAAATTATTCAAAAGAATAAGTGATTTAAATAATATTAATAAATATTTATATGCATGGTTTGGTGAATATAATATTTATTATATTTATCTATGAATAATGTAGTGATACATATTTTTTAAATGAATAACCATTATTTAAGGACTCATAAATGTCAAGGAGGAAAATAAAACCCAGTTTAATGGTTTGATTGGAAATTATATAAATGATATTTATTTATTATTAGGTGATACACATGTCAATAGAATATTAATTATATTATTATTAAGACATGGGTTTCACTAATAAATAAAGAATTTGAATGGGGATTATGTTCCAATTGTGAACCCTAGACCTACCTTTATAAATATCTAATTATATCACTTTTCTAAGAGGTGCTTAATGTTGAATAGGAGATAGAGATAAGCTCTCTCAATCCCTAGAGTGAGTTATATAGATCTAAAAGTGTTCTCTAACCTCGTCTTCACTCAATCCATCGATATATCATTAATAGTTCTTCATCCTCTTAGATTAATTCTACTGCGATCAACCATGAATGACGTGCAAGTGATTAGGAACAGTTTTAATAGCACCCGGTGATTCTATGATGATATTCAGAGATTGTAGTGCACGTTTGGATCATAGTTAGAGGGATTATTCACTTTGATATTGCAACGTAATTTTGGTACAACAATGTAAAATTATTTAAATCATCATCAAAGTAATAATTACAAGTTCAAGTAATTCTAGATCTGTATATAAATTCATTATAAATTATAGGTGAAGATCCTCCTCTTTTGGTTCTAGAGGTTAATCAAGTCAATTAATCTATGATTTTCATTGTTTATGACATATATATTCATGTACATCAATTATTATTCATAAATTAATACTAAACAATTGATTTGTTCATGCCATACAGGTGTTTATACTGTTCCTGAAACCTACAACACTCCCCACCTCCTCCCCACATTGATCTACACTACTCCCCAATTTTCTATGTGGTATTCCTATAGTCACGCATGTCATAGTTTCTTTTTTCATTATCCTCATCCACATTACTTATATTTTAACTCTCATATCCTCATATCCCCTTCAATCTACATGCACATTTATCCTTATTAAGCACCCTTCCATCTCACAAGATTACCGAAGGCAAAGGATCACTCATGTCCCCCCCGACATGATAAGGAGGTAGTGTGATGTAAAGTCAATAATTTTGGAGTGATGAATGTTTCTCGATTGTTCTTTCAAGGTCATATCTTAACACCTTTGAGCCATATTCAGTTGGGATTTTGGTCCATTATCATCTGATCTTTTGGGCCAGGTAATGCTTGGGGCTTCAGATTATATAAGGGTTCCCTCTCAACACAATTAAAAAGTTGTTTCTTTTCATGATAAAAAGGGAATCACAACATGTTTCAATAATTTATAATTATTTATCATAAGTTTTAAAAGGTGAAAAATAAAAAATAAAATCTCTTATTTTCATTCAGGTCAGTTTATTATTTTTCATAATGAAACAAAAAAGTATGTTCCAAAATAAAAATATATATAAACATAAATAATAACCCTAATTTCTCTCTCATGTTTTTCCCAATCCTCACACATTATCACTACTTTATGCTCCCCACCTTCTCCCCACATTGATTCGCACTGCTCCCTATTTCTCTACACAGTTAACCTATAGTCACACACACCTTAGGTTCTTCTATCATGATCCTCATCCACTTTACCTACTCTAAAAATCTAATCTCCTCCTATCCCCTTAGTTCAACACACATGTTTCTCCTCATTGGGAACCCTTCCACTATCAAGTGATTAATGGAGGTGAAGGACTTCCCGTGTTCCCATCCCCCATCCTTTTTTATAAGTTTTTACTCGTTTTCTATACCCAACAATGATCTTGTTGTTTTAATTTCATTTTAATATTGTTTTAAACCAATCCTACCACTATAAGGTTATAGAATCATGTTTTAATTATTTAGAATTATTTATCATAATTTTAAAAAGGTGAAAAATGAAAAATGTCTTTATTTGATTCATGTTTATTTAGTTATTTTTTATCATGAAACAAAAATGTCTATGTTCCAAAATAAATAAATAAATGTAAACATAAATAATAACCCAAATATCTCTATTGTATTTCCTCAAGAACCCTTACATAATGGAGCCACTTTTCACTCCCCACACTATGACAAATCATTGGACTAGAGGTTGTTTTTTTTTTGGTTTGGCGGCCGTTTAAACTACCAACAAATAGTTTCATAAAGGTTTTTTCAAACCAATGCAAAATTTGGCATTTAGAATCATCTAATTTCATTTTAACCCATTTAGCATTAGTTTCTAAGAAGTTTCATGAAAATTTATTTAGCAGTAGGTTTTTTATTTTTAGTAATGGTTTTTAGCTATCCAAAGTGTTAAAGGTTTAACATTTTTTAAACCACTGCTATAATTATTAATATGTAGATATAGTTTAAATATTCACTATATATTCTATCTGATATCGTGGTTGTTTAAACCACCACAAAAAATATTTGCACCTTATATAACATCATTTTTAACCGCCACTAAATATTTCTCTTAAAAAAAATGAAAAAGATAAAATTCCCAAAAAAATCAAACAGATGTAAAAATAGAAATACAAGAAAAAACATGAAAACAAACATATATATGTAACTTATTTTATAATCCAAACCCCTAGAACCAGTTTGAAATGAAATTAGAAATTTAATTTTCACTTTATATAAATATGAAAAACCAATCACGTGTGATTTTACTTTATAAAAATAAACTACATTAAAAATAAACATAAGTATGGAACATGTGAGTAAAACCCAAATAAAATATATATGTAATATATATTAAGGTGAACCAAGGTATTAAGTAAAACATGAAATGAATATTACACAACATGGGATATCAACCTCTAGTCTAATGGGATAACCTAGGACCTCACTAAATGTGAATCACTCATCGGCCTGTGATATGATCCTAACAGTTATGGATCCTAACTTACCCTCATTGGCCACATTGGGTGGAAACCCACAAGATAAGGCATGAACTATACTAGGATACACTATCCAGTGCATAATATAGGCTAGTGTAGTAGTCTTCCAGATTACACATATAACAACTAAAGGTTCCCATGTTAAACAAGTCAAATATCATTCCCATAATCACCGCTACCTTTTATCCAACTTAAAAAATTATGTAAATAATGTTAAGTAATGACCAAATATATATAATAAGGAAGGAACAATGAAAAATAATGATTTAAACATCACTAAATAAACATTTATAGATCACAACACAATACAAAACAATGAAATCCATTTCATAAAAAACATACATCTTTTAAAACATCCTATAGAAATCCATTTAAACTAACACAATTTTGAAAGAATTTATATAAACAACTTATGATCATGAAATGAAATTTTATAAATATAAAACTTAAATACAATTGAAGTCCCAACTTTATCGAACACAAAATTAAATAACCCAAAAACATAATTTATAATCCTTTCAAGGAAAATTGATGCGGGTAATAACTTAGAAGAAGTTATAATTTCAAAGTGTAAGAACCATAAGTATGTTAATAAAATGGGATTAAAAATAATCACTTACCTCTCACCAATTAGATAACCCATCCTTATTTAAATAATAAATAATTAGTTCTAAAGAGAACCTTTACAATCCTAAGAAACAAAAATCCCCATGATTAACCCAACACCAAGTTTAGATTTGGACACCATGGATGGATAGGGAAAGAAGAGTGGATAGATAATTAAGAATAAGAGAAGGAGAGAAACAAAAACTTGTTGATCGAATATTGGGGTAAAAACCTATTCACACACATATGAAGGAGGTCTAATCAAGGAATGAAATGTGATCTAATTTTAATGCTCGATTACAAAATTTAATGAATGAAATCTTTCTTTGATTTGGTTGATTTCAATATTTAATGAAAGAACTAATGGTTTAAATGTGATTATGTTTGAATCATTATACATGATCATTGTTTCCTACCTCGGTTGATGATTTACAATCTCCATCCATATAGTTTAGTTTATATATAATGAAATATGATAGGATTATTCATGAATGTCTAGTGATTTCTGGAATGTGTGTGAAGGTAGTGATCTTTTCTTTAATTTATTAGGAACACCAAAACCTTATTGGGATTTTCCTGAGTAATTTAGGAGGAGTTTACTATTTAGGTGTCATTGATACCTATTCACACGCATAATAAGTATGGATAATTAAGAAGTGATAATTCATATATAAAACCTCAAAATATATTTCAACCTAGGGTGATTGATTAAACGATCATTGATTCTTTCATTTATCAATTAATAAGAAGAATAGTGGTTGTTTCAAAGACTATATGGTGAATAAAAAGCACCAAAAAGGGTATGTGGTATGTATTCCTCTCCCAACACTTATATTAACCAATGTGTTGAAGTGCAAGGAACTACGAATTTTATAAAATCATATCAGGAAAGGAAATTTTAGAATTATTTTCAAGAATTATTAAAACCTTAAAAAGTACCATTGATTCACGCTCAAATTTACCCAAGAGATGGAGGTAGAATGGTACTTGTAGTTTAGCTTGGGTTATCGAATCCTCAGAGACGTAAGAAGAAACCTATAGACACGTACATTATATGGACTATTTTTGGCTATGAAGTGGCCAAATTGGTTTTATTTTATATGGGTTTAAGTGAACTCTAAGATACTTAAGTGAATTCAATTTAAAAGAGTGATTTGATCCTAGTTTATCACTTGGGGTGGATTGGACGTATTTCCTTTTCAATGATTTCAATTTCTTATATTTGAGATGGATTCATTTAAGAAGATAAAACAACATCATAACTTACTTGTTTAATACCTACACCCTTTAATACTAATCACCTATACACTTTAAGGATAAAAGTTTTGAGCACTTAAAGGTAAAGGTTCGTATTCGCACATGAAGTGTGTGGCCTTAATTTCAACAAGGACGATGGAGTTTAAAAATCATCAAATAAAAATCTCAATTAAAGAAGTGATTATACATTAATGGGGTAATAAATAACATCCGATCTATCCCATTTCTACTCCCTTGGATCAACCCATAAGTTGGTTAACCCTCCATTGATCCCATGGTTTCAATGGAAGTGGAAAGTAGACTCATGAGGGAAGAAATAGATAAGTAAAGAAAACAATAAAAATAAAATGATCACTCCACCGTTGTGTGAATAATTTCAGAAGGTTTAGTGTGAATAAATTAACACTTTGAACCAACGGTATCAAAGTTATATTAATAACAACATAATAATAGGAAAAGAAAATATTTTATTAAGAAACTAAAGTGAATTGAACAACTTACATGTGAAAGAAAAACTTGAGACATCAAAATCGCAGCATAACATTACAGTTGAACAGAGCATCAAATATCTTAAAAATATTCCACCACCAATACCTTAAATAGACATTTTGAAAGACTTGGGTCGAGCCTCCAACAGTAAAAAGTGTCCCACTTGATTATGGTAGGCCTAGGGTGGTGGAAAGCTTGTGGAACTTGGACTTTTCCACATTTGACCCAAGGTGGCATCTAACTTTCATCCACCAAATAGATGCGCTTGTAAGGCCTTCTCGATGGCCGAATTAGAGTGGTCCATAGAAGACATAAATGGATCCCCGGATATATCCTAACCATCTGTAAAATTTGGGCCCATTTGGAGGTGTATATTCGGAGATATTATTAGATTATTGGGATGTTTTGTTGGGCCGCAGAATCTGGCCCAAAATTTTATCTCTATCTTGGGCCTCCTAAATGAAAATAATGGTGTACGAATTAGCACTTTATCCTAAATAATGATTTGTTCCTATATATGTCTTCTAGACTCACAAAACATTTGGGAATCATTTGGTTTTTAATGTGGGTCCCACATTCTCATCAGTGGGATCGTGTCCAATATGACTTCTTCAGAATTGTTTCCTTTCATCACAAAATATCTCCATCATCTTCCATGAATTCTCCATTGATTCCTGAATAAAACATGTTCATATTTAAGTGTAGATAAATTTCCCAAAATATAATATTAAAATATGTATAATTAGATTCTTTAAAATCAGATGAATCATTGGGTACTTTAAATGATGTTAAAAAATGTACCAAATAATAGTGCATTTTAAGAAGGTATTACAATCATAATGTGAAATGATGTTCAAAGTGTAAAATGCACTAAAATTGTGTTTATGAATAATAAATCACATGAATATTATATATAATAACAATGAATATTATCCTCATTTAGTGGATAATCACACCCCCCAACTTGAGTTTTGCTAGTCCCGAGCAAAATATATCTCATCAAAAATGAAATTTGAATTCCCTTTTCTGAAAAAATTTTAATACACAATGATCACCAAAAACCCTTATACCAAAAAATAATTAAACCCATCAAAATATTTTAATACAAGATAGTTTCATAAGAATATCCCAATCCCAAGCACATTCCTTTGTTCAAATTCATTTCCATATTTCATCCAATATCAATTAAGTATGAGGATGTGTTGTGCATCACAATAGACATGTGGGTCATCTTTATTTGAGGAAATTACGGAAGAACTAGGTGGAATCACATTTCAATATCAATATGATTAATAAATTCTTTTTATATTATATATATATATATATATATATTGTTTTTTTCAATTTTTTCATAGTAATTGAAATTGCACTCAAAAGAGTCAACCCCTGTAGCGAGACTTTGCCGATGACTCCCAGGCTCAAAGACCGTAGGGAACCAAGTGAAACCCACATACTCGGGCATCATCTCGAGTTAACTCAGTCAAAAAAAATTCAAATTACCAAAAATAGAGATAAAATTACTAACTCTAGGCCAGACAACTATGGAGTCACGATCCCCAAGTGTCGAAAGCCACTCATTAGGTCATTTCATTTCTCTACGCGCAAATTTATTGTTTTTTTTATTTTTTTATTGAATACTCATATTAAAACTAAAATGATCACCAAACATATGCTATTTATTTGGGGGACCCCATGAACTCAAACTAATACCCCACTATCAAAAGGACGTGCATTGTGATCTTTTTTTTATTTGGATGAAAATATAAATGATGAAATATCACATTGGACAACCACACCATCCAAAATCTATGCTCATGAAATTATACAACGATTAAAATCAGAAACAGGGCATGCTAAATTATTTGATATTCAGTTTCAAAGTGTGCAATGTGTATTACCATGTTCAAAGTTAAAGGAATTTTTCCTTCCATTTACACTTTTTTTTTCAAATAATTAATTTTTTTGACACAAAAGCATTTTTTATTTTATCTCTCCCCCCAACTTAAAATAACACTATCCTCAGTGTTTAATGAAAAGAAAATTTAGAAGGGGTAGAGGTAGAGAATGAAAGTTAAAAAAGGAAATTGAAAATGAGGATCATGGAATGAAGTCACCTGGTGGTTGAAGTTGAAATTATTGCTGCTCTCTTTTAATCCTTTGATATCCATGTCAGTTGCAGAGTTCCCTAGTAGAAAAAGGGAAAAAACAAAAAAAACAATATATATAAATATATATATTTATATAATAAAGAAAGTAAAATATAAGTATATATATATAAATTATAGAATAAGGAAGCACAAAAAGCCATAGGTCAGTGGTAAGTGCGCCCCTGTCTCCCTTCGGTCCCGGGTTTAATCCCCACGGCTTCGCCGGTTGTGACAGGGTTTTCCCCACGACCTACGATGTGGCCTTTTATTATTATTATATTTTTTTAATTTTTTTGTATTTTTATTTTAACCTACAAACTCATAAAAATAAAATAAATCAAACTGATGATACATTGTCTTATTTTTAAATTTATGGGTAAGGTATTAATCAAGTATCACACCACGTGACACAGATGAATATGGCGATCCCCTTTCATACCCATACATACTCATTATAGAAGAACAGGTCAACAGTTTATTTTTTTTATTTCTAAATATCAAAAGTACTCATTAATCCTATTTAAAATAGAAAGTTGATTAAAACAACAAAATGATTGGAAACTTGAAAACCATGGGTTTCCTCCCATTTAGTTCTTTGTTTAACGTCGTTATCCCAACATGGATCCTAAATCTATCAATTTTTTTTCTAGTTCATAGATTGGCTCAGTTAACTCAACCACTATTTCCTATTTATTAAATGATTCAATTAATTGTTTTAACCTATGACCATTGACCTTGAAAATTTGACCACTAGTGGGATCTTGAATCTCTACTGCCCCATGGGGGTACACATGATGCACTATGAAAGGAACTGACCATCTAGACCTTAACTTTCCTGGGTGTAAATGAAGTTTTGAACTATATAAGAGCACACATTTTCCCGGTTCAAAATGTTTTACATTGATATTCCTAGATTGGTAGGCTTGACCTCTAGATTTATTTATCCTTGAATTTTCATAAGCCTCCATCCTAAGTTCCTCAAGTTCATTAAGATCTAATTTCCTCTTTTTTCGGCTAAAGAAATGTCGAAATTCATTTTTTTGATTGCCCAAAATGCCTTATGCTCAATTTCAACAGGTAAATGCCATGCTTTTCCATAAACCAACCTATATGGGGACATTCCCAAAATGGTTTTATATACGGTTTGATAGGCCCAAAGAGTATCTAAGAGTTTCTCATACCAATATTTCCTATAGGGGTTGATAGTTTTTTCAAGAATTTGCTTAATATCCCTATTTTCTAACTCAGCTTGACCATTGGTTTGAGGATGGTACGCAGTGGAAACTTTATGAGAAATTACGTACTTATACATGAGTGAAGAGAATGGGCGATTACAGAAATGGGTTCCTCGATCACTGATGATATCTCTAGGAATTCCAAATATAGAGAAGATTCTTTCCTTGAGAAATCTAATCACAGTTTGATGATCATTGGATTTTGTAGGAATGGACTCAACCCATTTGGAGACATAATCAATATCTAAGAGAATGTAAAGATATCCCCTAGAGTTTGGGAAGGGACCCATGAAATCAATTCCCCAAAAGTCAAATATTTCAACCACTAAGATGGGAGTGAGTGGAATTTGATTCCTTTTTGTGATAGACCCTACTTGTTGACACCTAGGACAGCTTTGACAAAATGTGTAGAAGTCCCTTGAGAGGGTGGTCCAGAAGAGACCACATTGAAGAATATTAGCAGATGTTTTCTTAGAGGAAAAGTGACCTCCACATGCCTCACTATGACAGAATTCAAGGATGGACTCTTGTTCATATTATGTAACACACCTCTTAATGACTTGGTCAGGGCAGAACTTATATAGGTATGGATCATCAAACACATAATGTCTAACATCAGAAAGGAATTTCCTTTGAGATTGAGTCCCTAAGAATTTTGGAATGACTCCTGTAACTAAGAAATTGGCTATGTCGGCATACCAAGGGCAGTAACTCACAGAGTATAGGTGTTCATCATGAAATGAATCAGATACAGAAAGGTGATTGGAGTTATCTTTGAATTCCATTCTAGAGAGGTGATCGGCTACAAAATTTTCAACACCCTTTTTATCCTTGATTGTGAGGTAAAATTATTGTAAGAGAAGGACCCAGCTAATTATTATAGCCTTAGCATCTTGTTTTTGGAAGAGGTATTTTAGTGCAGAATGGTCAGTGAACATAGTGACGGGGGATCCTAAGAGGTAGGTCCTAAACTTCTCTAAGGAAAACACAATATCAAGTAACTCCTTTTCAGTGGTGGTGTAGTTGATTTGGGCATCATTTAAGGATTTGCATGCATAAGCAATGACATAAGGAGTTTTATCACAACGTTGTCCTAACACGGATCCTATAGAAAAGTAACCGATATCACACATAAGTTCGAAAGGAAGGTTCCAATTCGGAGATTTCATAATGGGAGGAGAGGTGAGAGATGATTTGAGGGTTGAGAATGAACCCTCATAGCTTTTTGTCCAAAAAAATGGAGCATCTTTTACTATTAGAGCACAAAGGGGACGGGAGATTGAACTAAAGTCCTTGATGAATCTTCTATATAAACTAGCGTTTCCTAGGAAAGGCCTCACTTCCTTGACAGTTTTGGTGATGGAAGGTGACAAATGATGTCAACATTTGCTTTATCAACTTCAATACCCCTACTCGAGACTAGATGGCCAAGGACTAGTCCCTCTTTAACCATGATATGTCATTTTTCCCAGTTTAGGACCAGATTCTTTTCTTCACATCTTGGGAAGACTCTCTCTACATTCCTACGACATCCCTAAAATGTATCCCCAAACACAGATAAGTCATCCATAAAGACCTCAAGAAAATCCCCTACCATGTCTGAAAAGATTCCCATCATGCACCACTGCAAGGTTCCAGGAGCATTTCATAAACCAAAGGGAATGCGTTTGAAGTAAAATGTGCCGAATGGACATGTGAATGTAGTCTTACCTTGATCCTCTAGGGAGACCTCAATTTTATTATACCCTGAGTACCCATCTAAGAAATAGTAGAAGGCATGACTTGCCACTCTCTCAAGGACTTGGTCAATGAATGGTAAGGGGAAATGGTCCTTCTTGGTGAATGAGTTTAGCTTCCTATAGTCAATACAAACCCTCCATCCACTACTCACCCTTGTTGGAAGAATCTATCCATCCTCATTGGTTATCACTATGATTCCAACCTTTTTTAGAACCACTTGGATTGGGCTCACCCATTATCTCTCAGATATGGGATATATGATACCAGCTTTTAACAATTTCAGAAGTTCTTTTCTTACTACCTCCATGAGATTAGGATTGAGTCATCGTTGAGGTTGACGAAATGGCTTTGAGTCAGATTCTAGAACTATCCTATGAGTCCCGATAAGTGGTCTAATCCCAGGAATATCAGATAGGGTCCAACCAATGGCTTTCTTATGTTTCTTAAGGATATCTAGAAGAATCCTCTCATGATTGGATTCAATAAGAGAAGAAATGGAAATAGGATGTGTTTGATTATCCCCTAGGAAGGCATACTTGAGTGCAGTAGTAAGTTCCTTCAATTCAAGATCAGGTTGGTTCAGAATTTCAGCAGAATATTGGATCATTGGATCAAGATCAATTTTGTTTCCTAGAGTTTTAGATAGGACTGATTCCCCACATGTATAAGTTTCAGCTACTAGATTGGCTTGACCAGATTTTGGGAAGGAAGTTGGAGTGGTCTCCATGAAAGTGGTTTCGTGAAAGGTTTCACTGATTGTTGGACCTAATAATTTATCATAAGATCAATTTGGAAATGATTCAAGCCAAGGATATAAACTTCCTTCATATGAAAAAAGGAAATCAATCTCATCCTGACTTAAACATTCATCAAATATTCCTTGATGTTCTATGGATTCATTATCAATTCTTCCTATCATGTTTAATTCATGAATGTCCTCGTCATCCCCTATTTGTGAGCTTTCATTATAGATGTTCCAGTCTAGAATCATGTTTCCAAAGGTGATGGTCATGTTCCCATTTCAGACTCGGATAACAAATTTGATTGTTGCAAGGAAAGGACGACCAAGGATGATTGGGATTTGTTCCTTATTTCCTAAGTTTGGATGGTTGTCAAGGACAATGAAGTCAGCAGGGTAGATGAAGTTTTCAACCTTTACCAGAACGTCCTTTAAAATACCCTTTGGAACCCTAATGCTACGATCAGTAATTTGAAGTGTGACAGATGTGGGTTGGAGCTCTTCTAGGCCTAATTGACAGTACACAACACAGAGAATGAGATTAACACCAGAACCTAGGTCACATAAGGCCTTGACAACTTTTCTCTCTCCTAGTTAAACATTGATGTAAGGGCAACCCAGGTCTTTCAACTTAGGAGGAATGGTCCCTTGAATGGTGATACTCACATTAGCAGCCCAAAGGAGTTTGTTTTTATGTTAAAATTTTCTTTTAAATGTGCACAAGTCCTTAAGGTACTTTGAGTAGGTAGGTATGGTTTGGATGGAATCAAGAAGGGGAATGTTCAACTTGACTTGTGAGAAGATTTCCCTCAATGTTTCACTCAATTCAGGCTTGGTTTCCCCCCCTCATGCGTTGAGGAAATGGTGCAGGTTGAGGGGTTGTTTGTTGAAGAGTTGTTTCTTTGACAATGTTATAGTGTTTTTTAGTTTGATCATTTAGTTCATTTGAATTTTCATCCAAGTTTGAATCTTCGGGTGGGTTCTGAATTAGTTTTTCAGGTTTCTCAATTTATTTTCCACTTCTTGAAACATTCATAGCCTTTAGTTGTTCATGAGTTGTTTGAGTAAAACTTGAATCTCCCCTTGAAGTTGAGGATGGAACCACCTAAGTAGGCATGGGTGCCTTTCCAGTTTTGATGGTTTGAAGTTCTTGTTTAAGGGAATAGACTTCAAAGTTCATCCTCTCCATTTGTTTTCATAGTTGTTCTAGTAGGCTTTGTGGAACAGTTTGGGTTGGTGCTTGAGAAGATTGGTTTATCCCAGGGGGGATATTTTGGAGGTGAAATGGTCTGTTGAAAATGGACAGGTGGCTATTCGTATTGGATAGGTTGGGTTTAAAACTGGTCATGGTTTTGGTAGTTCTGATAGGGGTAAGGATTTTGTCCCTGTGGTTTTCTAGGTTGTTGGTTATCTTTTCAGCAGAATCCTGGGTGGTCATTATACCTCGGGTTGAAGTTGTTTTGGTATTGAGGCTTTTGAAAGTTCAAGGAATTTACTTCTGTTGGGAGTCCTCCTAAAATAACACCCTTGATGGATGGAATGGTTGGGCAGTTTTCTGTCTTATGGTCATGTTTTTCACAAATTGTTCAAACAAGGTCTATAGTTTGGATTTCATGGACTTTCCTAAGGTCTATTTCTTCAACCTTCCTAGAGAGTGCTATGAATTTTTCCCTAAGGCTTTCCTCTTCTCTAAGTGTATGAATTCCAATAGTTCTTTGTGTCTTTTTAGAATAAGGTAAAGTTCCCCATGTTTGGTTTTGTTCAGAATGGATTTCTATATACTCGTAAACATCATTTGGGGCTTTTTTTTAAAGGTTCCATTACACATCATGTCAATGAATTGTTTGTTCCCCGGACCCAACCCTTCATATAAAATTATCAATTGTTCAGGAATAGAAAAACCATGGTGTGGAACCATGTTTAGGGTGTCTTTGAACCTCTCCCATGTTTCATATAATGAATATCCCTCTTTTTCAAAAATGTTTTGGATACTCTTTTTATGTGCAATTGTTTTGTGGTGGGGAAATTATTTTTTTGTAGAATTATCCTTGTATTTGGTACCAAGAGTTTATGGATGATGGTCTCAAATTGTTTAGCCAATTTTAGCTCGATATTTTAAATAAAAAATAAATTGACCCATCTTAGCTGATTCTAGTTGATGTGGGGTACACATGGTTTCTACAATGTCATTGAACTCCTTAATGTGAAGGTAGGGCATCTCGGAATCCATTCCATGGAATGTTGGAAGGTGGTTTAGAACATGGGGTTTAAAGATGTAATTGGGATCTCCTAGGTAATTGTGTCTAATTCATGAGGGGGCATTGGTCCAAGATGGAGTGAGGTAGTCATTCATGGTTTGATCGAATACATTCCCTAGGTTTCGAGCTTCTTGGTTTTGGTTCCCCATTTGATTTCCCCCAGGATTTACAATTTGATTTCTTCGAAGACCATCCGTTATAATTGGTTCAATTTTTGATTCTAGAGTATTATGAAGATTGGTATCTAATGGATACAATCCCCTATGTTCACTTGACTCCCCTATCCTATGACTTTCTACCCTAACTAGTCTATTTGAATTATCGTGAGTGTAGGCGGACATGCGCCAAAAAAATGAGAAAGGGACAAGATAAGAGATCTTGGGTGAGAATAGAAGAATGGAGGTGAGGAAAGAAGGTTTTTAGTCTATGGTACTTACTTGGTCCTCGTCAATGGTGCCAAAATTTTATTCACACTCAAATATACCCAAGAGATGAAGGTAGAACGGTCCTTGTAGTTTAGCTTGGGTAATCGAATCCTCAGAGACCTAAGAAGAAACCTATAGACATGTACATTATATGGACTGTTTTTGGCTATGAAGTGTCCAAATTGGTTTGATTTTATATGGGTTTAAGTGAAATCTAAGAGACTTAAGTTAATTCAATTTAAAAGAGTGAGTTGATCCTAGGTTATCACTTGGGGTGGATTGGACGTATTTCCTTTTCAATGATTTCAATTTCTTATATTTGTGATGGATTCATTTAAGAAGATAAAAAAACATCATCACTTACTGGTTTAATACCTACAACCTTTAATATTAATCACCTGTACACTTGACGGATCAAAGTTTTGATCACTTCAAGGTAAAGGTTCATATTAGCACATGAAGTGTGTGACCTTAAATTCAATAAGGACGATGGAGTTTAAAAATAATCAAATAAAAATCTCAATTAAAGAAGTGATTATACATTAATGGGGTGATAAATAACATCCAATCCAACCACTTACAACTCCCTAGGATCAATCCATAATTGGGTTAACCCTCAATTGATCCCATGGGTTCAATGGAAGCGGAAAGTAGACTCATGAGGGAGGAAATGGGGAAGTAAAGAAAACAATAAAAATAAAATGATCACTCCACTGTTGTGTGAATAATTTCACAAGGTTTAGTGCGAATAAATTCACAAATTGAACCAACGATATCAAAGTGATATTAAGAAAAATATAATAAGAGGAAAAGAAGATATTTTATTAAGAAACTAAAGTGAATTGAACAACTTACATGTGAAAGACAAACTTGAGACAACAAAATCGCAGCATAACATTACAATTGAACAAAGCATCAAAGATCTTAAAAATACTCAACCACCACTACATTAAATAGACATTTTGGAAGCCTTGGGTCGATCCTCCAACAGTACAAAGCATCCCACTTGATTATGGTGGGCCTAGGGTGGTCTAAAGCTTGTGGAACTTGGACTTTTCCACATTTGACCCGAGGTGGAAACCAGCTTTCATCGACCGAACAAACGCGCTTGGAAGACCTTCTAGATAGCCGAATAAGAGTGGACCATAGAAGAAGAAAATGGATCCCCGGATGTCTCTTAACCTTATGTATAATTGGGGCCCATTTGGAGTTGTATATTATGAGATATTATTATATTAGTGGGATGTTTTTTTGGGCCGCAGAATCTGGCCCAGAATTTTATCTCTAACTTGGGACTCCTAAATGACCACAATGGAGGCCGAATTAGCACTTTATCTTGAATAATGATTTGTTTATATATATTTCTTATAGCCTCCCACAAAATTTGGGCTTCATTTGGTTTGTAATGTGGATCCCACATTCTCATCAGTGGGCTGGTGTCCAATATGACTTCTTCAGAATTGTTTCCTTTCATCACAAAATATCCCCATCTTCTTCCATGAATTCTCCATTGATCCCTGAATCAAACATGTTCATATTTAATTTTAGATCAATTTACCAAAATATCAAATTAAAATATGTATAATTTTATTCCTTAAAATCAGATGAATCATTTGGTACTTTAAATGATGTTAAAAAATGTACCACATAATAGTGCATTTTAAGAAGGTATTACAATCATAATGTGAAATGATGTTCAAAGTGTAAAATGCACTAAAATGGGGTTTATGAATAATAAAGCACATGAATATTATATATATTAACAATTAATATTAGCCTCATTTAGTAGCTAATCAACCATATAGATTTGGGAATTAATAAAATCATGTTATACCACCTTACCGACATTGATACCAACAATCTCCACCCTCCCATCAACTATACAAACAATCCTTTAAGTTATGGACATCTATAATGATTTTTGTTACACAATACCACAACTAAATCCAAATTCAATCACCATCACTACCAGATGAACTAATATTGTCTCCATATCTATCTCTATCACCACTCCCTTCTCCCAACACCTCTATGAAAATTTTCTTAAAAATGAAATAGTGATGTATATTTAAATTTCAACTTTAAACCAATAAAATTTCATTTACTAAATTATTATGAAATGATTTTATTTACGTGCTACTTGAAATTTAAACTGACGCAATGTCACCGAAGATACATTCAATCATCTTCTGATATAGTTGAACTAATTATTTATGAAGAGCAATGACCTTCACATCCTACAAATATATATGAGTCCCCTATTTATAGATTGTGCTCTCCTGTTGTCCAATTGTATTTTTCATTATAAGAAACTACATATAAGCATATATAGGTAGGGATTAACTACAACATATAGTATATGTTTATGCAATCCCCAATGACCTTCCAAAGGCCTCATATGATAATAGCCCCAAACCCATCCCACGCATGCGACCAAGATGCTCCTTACTGAGGACCTGACCAACTAGATCATCCTAGGAGACCGAGAAGGATTCCACAGGATTATAATCCCATAGTTATTTTATTTTTACCTATAAATAAAATATCATACAAATTTAAATTAATACGTATTAAAAAAGTGACAATTGAAAATAAAGTGAGAGCCTAAGCGAGATGGGACATATTTCTGAAAATAATATTTTTTATAAAATATTACATATATTTTTTATTAACTATTGTTTGATGATCGTAAATGAAGATTTTAATTTATATATTTGGTTTCATAAGTTATTATAGTATTAAAAATTATTGTGTAAACCATTAAAATGAAAAAGTAATTCATACCCCCAACTTATTTGGTAGGATAATTCATATAACTCTCATTGGATTTCATATGAACATCGACCAAGGATTTGTCTATGAGACTTTGTTCCCTAAATTCTTTGTTTATATTAAATAGATATAAATAAAAAATTTAATATATTCAATAGATAATATTATATTATAAATATTTGAACTGAATAAAATATTACCATAGTGGGTCCGTTTCTTGGAAGACTCTATGAATTGATAGTGTGGGGGTGATTTCTTTCACCCATCTTGATTCATTTTTTCTTGAAACTTACTGAAATAAATAATATGTAATTTAATAGTATTGTATGAAATGTCATATCCCTTTCATATTCATGTATATATGTGATATGAGATTAATATAATAATATATTCTTTAATACCATGTGCTTCTCATAGCGATGGCTATTAACAAACACTTTCCACTACTCTTTAGGTACCCCTTCAGGTACGTTATCATACTACTACTGAGTGGTCAATGATGTATCATTGAATTCATTCCCTGATATCTATTTAAAATATTTCTATTTATTAACCAAATTTTTCAATATCCACTTCTATGCAATTAGATCAATGATGGTAAAGTGGAATAACATTTGTACAAAGAGATTCATTTTTTAAATATTAAAATTTAATTAAATAATGAAATTAAATTAAATAATAATGTATTAAAATTACATTAATCTAGGAATAAAATAATCTATTCTTTCCAGATTGAGGCATATGACTCCAATAAGAATATGTAATCAGAAGGGTCACCAAAATAGCATCCAACAGGCCTAGAATCTGGCCAAATATTCCTACAACATCATCTCTGGGGACCCCATAAGAATCAATGGGGATACATATCTTCAATCCATTCATATTTTATACAACCAAACTATTAGTATTTGTCTCAGTAGTAACATTACTTCCATATTATATAAAAAATAAGTTATTGAAATAAAAAGGTTCAATGAATTTATTCACATTAAAATTTGTACATATAAATGTCACCCTCAAATATCCTCATAAAGAAAAAGGAGTGGCCACATGTTCCCTCATTGTAGGGTCATAACATGTTGAACTTATTAAATCCGGAGGTGGTGTTCCAGATGCTGGTGGGATGGATATGGATGGTGTGGAAGAAATCCCTAATAAATTATATTCATCTATAAAATTCTTGAGGTACTATAACTCACCCAAAAAAATTATTTTTAGAGTTTTTGAAATCATTTACATAATTTTTATACTGATTGTAAAAGCATTGTGTCAGAATTTTTTAAGCATTTAAGATAATTATTTCATCACTTAAAATTAAAAATAAATTAATATGATAAAAAAAATCATAATTCAAATAAACATTTATAACTGAACTTATCCACTTTTTATCCTTGTGTACAAAATTTAGATATTTTAAAGTCAAATGGGTGACATTTTGGAATTTTATTTAATTAAATTAATATAAATGTGCCAATTAAGTGTTGGTCAAGCGGTTACCAGTACCTTCCTATGACATAATTTCTTCATGGGTCCCATGTCTTACCCTTGATGGCCACTTTTATGGTTACTTCTTAGCAGTGTGTCGTTTCTCGATGGATGTAGGCGGGTGTTCACTGTGGGAAATGGTGAGGGTTGGTAGGCATGATTCGTCGATGGGAGTTTGCGGGCCATGAATCTGCTTGAGGAAAGTTTTTTTAGCCTCCATGATTGTATTATATGGTGAGTATAGGAATTAGTTATTGAAAAGAAGCGAATGACCTCCATGAAGGTGAGCGACGGTGAGGGATTTTGTGCGAGGGTGACCAAAGATGGATGAACTCCACAACAGTGGGGGATTGGGTTGCAACCTTATATATATATATATCTTTGGGGGGTCCCTTGGCCCACCAAGTAGACCGATAGGCCAGATCCTTCAAGGACATGTAATTGGTTCCCCTCAAAAAGTATAAAAGAGGTGTTTATTTGGTTTAATAAAAAAGGGGGCTTGCCCCAATGTGTTAAAAAATTAATATAAATGTCATTATCAAGAGAAAATGACACCAAAATGTCATATTTTATAATTTGTGATGGATATTGTCAAATTTTTCCCATCCAATAAAATCTGGTTGAGTTTTAGGTTGTTTTTGAAAACTTATTTCATAGTTTTAACCATGTTTTTTCCATTTTACCCTTACCAAGGTGATAAATATTGATCGCGGATAGTATTCATAATGACAATAAATAAAAGGAACCTATTTAAAAAATTTGAAACTACTGAGTCCAAATATGTTAACCATTTTACCAAATTTAATTTCTATAAATTTCATAAATTAATTTTATAATAATCCCACAAAGTGCGAAGAAAAACAGTTTTTTGATAATGCATTTTTAAGTGTAAAGTTATTTTTATACCAAGATTAAGTATAATGTTGATCCAAAAGGTATAAATTGAATTATTTTTAACAAAAAGAAACTAATGAAATTTTAAAACCAATCAAAAAGAAAATGAATCTTTGAAAATAATATAAATAAATGAAAATAAAGTTTTCTTTAAAAATCAATATTTTTACTATTCACCCAAAAATTAACTTTATCAGAAAATTCTAAAAGAATCACCCTAAAATAATTTCAATATAATTATTTCAAAAAAGATATTAATTTCCTAAAATAAAATTTATATAAAAGGTATGAATTAATTATAATTTCCACACAAAAGGAAATAAAAACTATTTTTTAAGAAAACATTTTTTTGAAGTATTAAATGACTTTAATGAAAAATTGATTAATTATTTATTATTAATAAATACATTGTATAAAACATTTATAGATTTTTTTTAATGTGGTAAACTCTATTCATACCTATAAATCCAATGGTTAGGTGAAAATTGTTACATTAAATAATGATATTTTTTAATAATATATCATGGTTAACTTAAAGCTCAATGTTGTGTATTAGGAAAGATATCGAGCATTATATTCTCAATTTTTGGGGTGTTACATAGTGCCCTTGATGGTTTGGTGTTGTGAGCTAATAAAAATTGAGATGGTGAAACACTTTTGGGTCCATTAAGATTGACTAATATGGATTTAGGAACCCAAATTTGTTTGGTATGAGATTTTAAATGAGATAAAAGCTTAAAAGAAAGATGGATAGACTTAGGTATTATATATCTAGTGTTTTTAAGATCACAATCATAAATTAAAAGCCCAAATTTTTTAAAATAATTACAAAAATTATTTTTGGAAACAACTTTTATAGAAGTTTTATTTATCAAAGAGATTGTTTCATTTGAAGAACTAAAGCCCTAATTATTCCATTTAACACATTGAGAACCAAGGCTTATGTTAATATTGTTTTCACCTTGATTGAATTTTAAAAGATAGATTTTCAGATCCTTTATTTTAGATTTTAAAACTTCAACATCCGGTTGATTTTTTAATTTCAAAACTAGATCATCTTTTTCTTTTAAAAGAATATCTTTTTCATTTAAAACATGATTTCTCCCATTAAAAACTTCTTTGTATTTTTCTATGAGATATTTTTATAAATAAAAAAGTTCATAAAACCCATTTTCAAGTTGATCAAAAGAATATTCTATGTCTTCATATCTTAGGGGACTTGAAGAAGAAGAAGAGTAAGAAAAAGAGTATTGAGGAGATGAATAAGCATAATGAGAAGGATAGTAAGATTTAACCTCTTCAACTACCTCAATATGATCCATGAATCATTTAGGAGTTTATTGGATTGATCTATGTGTTAAAATAGAATACTTTATAACACTCTAAGTTAATAATTTAGGATATTTCTTACCTCACTTGTTTATTTTGTTGAAGGGGTAATACAGTTTGATATAACCCTTCTTTTTGAAATTGGATCACGTCACAACAAGGACTTAAATTTTATTTTTTATTTTTGACATGTTGAGATAATTTCTTATTATTTAAAATTTTGTTCAGTTTATTTGACAACTTTTTGAAGTTTAACTTCATTATTGGAGCCACTTTCATAAGAATCATCATATTTTATTTCCATAAAATTCATATTCTTCTTGGTTTACTTGGCTTCCATTTTTTCCTTTACTTCTTGGAGTTTCATGGTGATTTTGTATGTAATGAGTGATCCAAGGATTTATTCGACCACCATTTTCTTTATGTCCTTGGATTATTGTATTATCTCCACTTTAAGAGACCATGTGTAGAGACCTGAAGCTTGATGTACATGGACATTACATTACTTTTTCAGAATACTTAATACATAACAAAAACAGACACACAAGGACCGTAATAGTTTATTGTCTTTGGAAACTCGGAACATAATCTTATAATCATGGTGAAAGATATTCAAAATCTCCCATAAAGATCTTCCCCGTTTTGTTTTCTTACCTAAAAACCTTTCTTTATATCCTGGGGAAAAGGAAACATATAAAGTGTGAGCGGAAATGCTCAGTAAGGGTAAGCATGGAGAAAATAAAACAAACCATATAAATTTGAACTTAAAAACATGAACACAATGTTTAAACATCAAGATCTTGAGTAATGACATAAAACATGGAAATACGTAAGGCATAAATCATAAAGAAACATTAATACTGATAAAATAGCATGAGAATTTGTGGAAACCATTAAGCACATGATATTATTTCCATAGTAACCAAGGCATTTCTTCCAAGACCATCTTAGTGGACAGAGTCCCTTTTTGAATCGAGTTCACTCCTCGTTCCAGTCCTGTATTACTGAACCGGTTTAACTTTCCGTTCCAACCATGTATATATCATGAGATATAAATCTTTACCCAATTAATTGGAGGGAGATATATGTCCCACCCATCTAATAATGAAATCATTCTTACTTCTGCCACAAAATAAACATACATCATTCATAATAACCAAATAAATAAAATGGGTTTCATAAACATCATCCCATAATTACATAATCCATATAAAAGAAACGGATATCATTTCATAATAAGGAAAGTGAAACCATGTAAATCATTGAGTTATTATACTTGAAATATACACATATGAAATAATTTTATCTTAGATGAAAAATGGTTTTGATAAAACACTTGAAATGAATTTTTGAGGAAAATATCCTTTCTTCTTCAAAATTATTTTATTTTCACAAAATGTCATGCAATATTAAAAGAAAAGGATTTTGTTGGAAATAGTCATGAAATATTTTGGAGGAAGCTTCATGAAAATAAGTCTTTCTAAAACCATAAAAATTCTTTCATGCCATATACGTTAAAAAAACATTCTTCTCGTACTTTTGTCAGAAAATTCAAAAAAGTACCTTGTAGGGTAAATAAAAGAAATATTCCTTCCATACCATGGGGTAAAAGTAAAAATGGGTAAAAATGACATTAAAAATACATGAATACACTTTTATAAAACATGGACATGGATGATAGCAATAACCCTAGTAAATAATTACGAATAAGCAATCTCGGATAAAAATGAGATTTGAAAAATTATCCCTTACCTTAGGTCAGATATGCTTCGTACGTTTTTGAACCTCCTATATAATGACTTAAATAAAGTCATTGAATTATTAAAGAATCATATTCATTGTCATGATATCATATATGGTTCACTTATGACTTTATATTACCCGTTCTTTTGTAAGTTCCATATTAAAGCATCATTTTGGGTTAAATCGTTTTATTTATCGTACGTGTTTGGACTTGTTGTTCTTGATATTATTACTTATATCCTGATTTACATAATTCCAGAATGTAAAACATGATTTATATATAATTTATATTCATCATATACATATATATTATAGATTGATAAAAGGAATGAAATACACCGTTCATGGAGACGGTAGGCCGTACGTGCGCATGAACGTTGTTTTCGTTTCCTTGTTGAATTGAATGGAAGTAAGTAGATGAAATATATATATATATATGTATACATAAATACAGTAGCTTAATTATGTCATATATTTAATTATTATTCATTATATATACTTTATAATCATTCTTGAATGGTTAATCATGGAAAATGAATCTCATCGCGTTCGTGGAGACGGTATTCCGTATGTACGCAAGACCAATGATATCATTCCCATGATCATGGAATTGTATTGGAGTGAATGTTTACTATTTCAAAATCAATACCACTTTACAATAATCATATATAGTTATTTATTTGCACCATTATACCCATCCAAGTAAGGTGGTGGTGGGAAACAGAGTACACCACGGCGTGGAGACGGTATTCCGTACGTACACACGCGCTGTGATTTTGTTTTTCCATAGGATGGATAGATGGTGAAATAGGGTTGTTTCATACTTATAATAAAATATCAGTATATTAGTGATACTGATGTTATTAATTCATAATGAAACAACTAAAGAAGAAGAAGTAGAAGAAGAAATAAAGTTGAAAAAATCGGTAACGGATATTACCTCTTCTTTCGACATGCCTTTTTGAAACCTCCTATTAGGGCACTAAGATTGGTCTTTGAAGAATACCACAACCTCTATTATGTTTCTAGGGAACTGGAGAAGATAAATTGGTAGGGTTTGGCCGAGGTTTAAGGCTCAAAGGGGTGTGAGGAAGAGAGGGAGGAGGTGTCCTTTTATAAGGGAGGAGAGGGGCCCCTTTAGAATAACTAAAACTATTATTTTATTATAAAGTCATATTCGGTTTTTAATAGATAAAAATTGAGTTATTTAGATGGTAAGGTGGGGATGGGTCGAAATACTCTCATCCAATAGAATTTATACAAGTTTAGGGTTCTATTATAACGTTATCATTTAGATTTAACTTTAAGTTAGATAATTTAACTTTTACCGCGTCTTCTTGTTTTTTTACACTATAAGGTTAATAAACTTACTATAACAAGCCAAAAGAACCCCAATTTGTTTATTATTAATATATATAACCTTATCTAAGTCATTTGGCCGAAACTTATATTTTTAGAAATAAAATAACAATTAATAATATAATATTGTTTTTAAAAACTATTTTATGTCAATTTTGACACTATTTGGTAATTGATTTTTGTGAAAATCATAACAGAATGATTAGTTAAAAAAAAGTTAATTAAATAAATACTAACATGTCATATTAACCTATAAAATTAGTTTAATTCATAAAAAGTCTCAAATTACATTTATTTGGGTATTTATAACATCAATTATGTCAAAATTTCATTAATAAGATAATTACTGTATCATCATTGTGTCATAAATAAACTAAATTATTTAAAGTATAAAAATTACAAATAAAATAAAATTATGTAGTAAATATTTTTTTCTTTCTAATGAATATGTATAGTCTAATTTATCTTATGTACAACCCCATATTAAAATTTTTTTAGTTATTAAACTTTGATTTTAACTATTTTAACTATTCTTTAAATTAAATAATATTAAATGTCCTAATCTAATACAAGTGGACCTAAAGGGTAATATTTTATCCCTAAGTTTGTTTTTGGTCGAATTAAACTTATCCAATAGAATTAGGACATGTTTTAGGGTAATAATAATATCATTTTTACCCTTAATTACCCTATTTACTTTTAACCGTGGTAAGTAAAAGTAAAAAGTTACTATTCACCAAAAATTATTTTCATCTCATTGAACCACATTTTATTTACTGACATCAACCGTGTCTCTCGTATTTTTGAAATTACACTAACAGAAGCGGTAAAATTAGGTTTTATGTAAATTTTCAAATTCTCCTAGGAGGTGGGTAAAAGACGGTGAAAAGTTCAATAAAATTTTTATATATCTAAAATTATTATAAAATGACTTCAATGAATTGAATTGAACTTATATAGGTATTATGTATCAATTTTGACCTAAAATAAATTTAAATAAAATAAATAATTATTTAAATAAAAAGTCGGTTTTTAAATAGTAACCCAGTGTTTTCACTATTCATCAAAAATTGATAGTTTTCAGAAAAATACCAAAATTTCACCCTAGGCTAATTTCGATATTACGAATCCAAAAATGAAGTCCATTTTGAAAAGTAAAATTTATAAAATTTCAAAAAGTGGTTATTACTATTCATAATGGCTAGTTTTAGTAATATTTTAATAACATATCGTTGTTTAGTGAAACTCGGTATTGCGTACAACGCAAGCTATCGAGGAAGGTCGCGATTGCGTGTAAAGAAAGCCAAGTCAGGGATGCGTGTTATGAAAGACTCCTTTGTTGTTTTTCATAACAGAATCCAACCATATTTCATTTATACATTGAATATATATATATATATATATATACACTCAATGTTGTGTTGAATAACTACTATCAAACAAACTTGAAATTTTGTTTAACACGATCTAAGATTAGTGTTGCGTATACTGTAAGCTAATACGGTGTAGCATATAACGCAAGATAATCTTGGTGTATCGTACAACAGAAGATATGAATGAAATTAAAAAGAATATATCTTATAAATTCTCGGGTTGTTACATTCTACCCCCTTAAAATGAATTTCGCCCTCGAAATTTGTCAGGGTTATAAATCGTTTACTATTCATAGACACCCACATCGTAAAAAGGAATACTAAAACTTAATTTTTAAAAACTACAGTATGAAACATAACGATTACCCAAAGTAACTCATCACTGGGTTTCCATATAGAAGAACATAGGTGAAAATATGGATATGGAAGAAAAATATAACCATCAAGTTCTGATGGAGAGTGGTAGAGGACATGGCTATGAAAAAGCCATCAATCACAAAACCATAAATTTGTGATGATCTAAGGTACCATCTGATTCATTGGATATAAGAGCACTAGGACAACATTTTTGGTTTTCAATATCATTTCCCTAAAGTTGAAAATTTGAATTAGAAGAAATAATTGCTTGATTTTAGTACAATCTCACTGTTGTTCATGCTTTGAACAATTTACACTTCATCTCTTAAATAAATGAAGTTTAATTTGTTATTCGTGAAGTGTTAATAGATCATGTGATAGAATGATGGGTCATTCCATCTATTTCAAACAAAAGGATAGCAAAAGTTATCAAATATACATAAGTCCATTTATGGTGAGGTTAATCATATATGATTCCAAAAATGAACTTATACTTCATATATCACACTGCTTAATAAAAGAAAACTAGTTTCCACTAACCAAGGACTTCTTTTAGGCTAGTGGTAGGCGATAAATGCCAGTCGTACTTCAGTTGTGTGTTCAATTCCCACAGCCTTGTCCGACGCGATGGGTTGTCGCCCGTCCTACATGTTGTATTTTTTCTAAAACTACATTACTATAACATCCCATCAATAATATCGAAAAAAAATTTATCCTTAAACAATACTAACTTATGTCCAACATAATCCATTCCAATCTTTAGGCTTATCTAAAATACTTCAGTCCAAGCTCATAGTATAAAGAAAACAATTACTAGAAAGGTTATCTGCCAAGAATGTGAATATAAGAATTTATCCCACATATCTCATAAGATATATCTTGTTGGTTGTATTCCAAAAACATGAATACCTTAGTCATATATTCTCTTGAAACATAAATTATCATAGAACCTTAATGAAAACATGAATACTGTCAAAAGGAAACTCTTTCCACATACCAAAATCCCAAAAATTCTATATACTCAAACCATAATATCACTTAGTACTTATATCAGTCATGAGCTCATGAATACAATCAAACATCTCATTATCTTCTTATCTCTTCATTATGCACATATCATCTACTTTCCAAAATATTTGAATCACTTTTCATGGTTACCGGTACCATAAAATTATTGAAGACTACAATAGAATAATACAAAAATATTCTAATACACCATAAAAGTACCTCAACAAAATTATTCTTGAATACCAATACATAAACACTTCAATACATCTTATTCAATGATTGTCCGGGAATAAGTCCTTCTTTGATTTAGAAGTAACTTTTTAGGTCAGGGCATTGAGTTGGGTAATTCCCATGTTCTCCACAAATAAGACATTAAACTCCATAACAGTCTGTCACTCTATGACCCTTTTCTCCACACAGATAACATATGTCCCTCCATTTGAGGTATTCCTCAAGGTTCTTCTTCCCTTCTTTAGAAATCTCAATCTTCCTTTCTTTATTCTCCTCAACATGCGACCATGCATAAAATTCTATCTTCCTATTATTTGATGAATTAGGCATACCACTAAATTTCACCTTGTTAATCATATACCGTGATGACTGATTCGACATAAGCACAATTTCTTTCCCTCTAGGCATTACGCAATTTTGTTGCTCATAGTCAGCAATTTTTCCATTGGATTAAATGTTAACCGAATTCCTTTTGGTTCCCTCCATTGACTAAAACATAAAAAGAATTCTGGGAGAGGAAAAAATCATACAAGGAAAATAACATAATCAAGGGGGAGTACCTTTTATATCTAATATCTTAGGTTTAATTCTAATATCGTTACCATAATTCTTGGACTATAAACTATACTTACACTTAACCTTAGGGACATCCCTAGACATACCTTAGAAATATATCTAGGTATTTCACTAAAGTTATTCGCATCCTAGTTTCCAAAGGTTGACTAAACCTTTCCTCTGATACCAACTATAGAGACCCAAATCTTGACGTACATGGACATTACATTACTTTTTCGGAATACTTAATACATAACAAAAACAGACACACAAGGTCAGTAATAGTTTAGTGTCTTTGGAAACTGGGAACATAATCTTCTAATCATGGTGAAAGATCTTCAACATCTCCCATAAAGATCTTCCCCTTTTTGTTTTCTTACCTAAAAACCTTTCTTTATATCCTGTGGAAAATAAAACATAAAAAGGGTAATCTCAAATTCTTAGTAAGTGTAAGCGTGGAGAAAATAAAATAAACCATATAAATTTGAACTTAAAAACATGAACACAATGTTTAAACATCAAGATCTTGAGCAATGAAATAAAACATGGCAATAAGTAAGGCATATATCATAAAGAAAAGTTAATCCTGATAAAATAGCATGGGAATTTGTGGCAACTATTAAGCACATGATACGATTTCCATAGTAGCCAAGGCATTTCTTCCAAGACCATCTTAGTGGACAGAGTCCGTTTCTGAATCGTGTTCACTCCTCGTTCCAGTCCTATATTACTGAACTGGTTTAACTTGTTGTTCCAGCCATGTCTATCTCATGAGATATAAATCTTTACCCAATGCATTGGTGGGAGATATAGGTCCCACCCATGTCATAATGAAATCATTCTTACTTGTGCCACAAAATAAACATACATCATTCATAATAACCCAATAAGTAAAATGGGTTTCATAAACATCATCCCATCATTACATAATCCATATAATAGAAATGGATATAATTTCATATTAAGGAAAGTGAAACCATGTAAATCATAGAGACATTATACATGAAACATACACATATGAAATAATTTCATCTTAGATGAAAAATGGTTTTGATAAAACACTTGAAATGAATTCTTGAGGAAAATATCCTTTCTTCTTCAAAATCATTTTCTTTTCACAAAATGTAATGCAATTTTAAAAGAAATGGATTTTTTTGAAAACATTTATGAAATATTTTGGAGGAAGCTTCATGAAAATAAGGCTTTATAAAACTGTAAAAATCATTTCATGCCGTATACGTTAAAAAACATTATTCTCGTACTTTTGTCGGAAAAGTAAAAAAAGTACCTTGTAGGGTAAATAAAAGAAAGATTCCTTCCATAACATGGGGTAAAAGTCAAAATGGGTAAAAAGGACATAAAAAATACAGGAATACACTTTTATAAAACATGAACATGGATGATAGCAATAACCCTAGTAAATACTTACGAATAAGCAATCTCGGATAAAAATGAGATTTGAAAAATTATCCCTTACCTTAGGTCCGATATGCTTCATACGTTTATGAACCTCCTGTATAATGATTTAAATAATGTCATTGACTTATTAAAGAATCATATTAATTTTTATGATATCATATATGGTTCACTTATGACTTTATATTACCCGTTCTTTTGTAAGTTCCATGTTAAAGCAGCATTTTGGGTTAAATATTTTTATTTATCGTACGTGTTTGGACTTGTTGTTCTTGATATTATTACTTATATCCTGATTTACATAATTCCAGAATTCAAAACATGATTTATATATAATTTATATTCATCATATACATATATATTATAGATCGATAAAAGGAGTGAAATACACCGTTCATGGAGACGGTAGGCCGTACGTATGCATGAACGTTGTTTTCGTTTCCTTATTGAATTGAATGGAAGTAAGTAGATGATATATATATATATGTATACATAAATACAGTAGCTTCATTATATCATATATTTCATTATTATTCATTATATATATACTTTATAATCATTCTTGAATGGTTAATCATGGAAAATGAATATCATCACGTTCGTGGAGACGGTATTCCGTACGTACGCACGAGCGATGATATCATTCCCATGATCGTGGAATTGTATTGGATTGTATGTATACTATTTCAGAATCAATAAAACTTTACAATAATTATATATAGTTATTTATTTTCACCATTATACCCATCCAAGTAAGGTGGTGGTGGGAAACAGAGTACACCACGGTGTGGAGACGGTATTCCGTACGTACGCACGCGCGGTGATTTCGTTTTCTGTAGGATGGATAGATGGTGAAATAAGGTTGTTTCATTATTATAATAACATATCAGTATATTAGTTATACTGATGTTATTACTTCATAATGAAACAACTAATGAAGAAGAAGTAGAAGAAGAAATAAAGTTGAAATAATCGGTAACAGATATTACCTCTTCTTTCGACATGCCTTTTTGAAACCTCCTCTTAGGGCACTAAGATTGGTCTTTGAAGAAGACAAGAACCTCTAGTATGTTTCTAGGGAAGTGGATAAGATAAATTGGCAGGGTTTGGTAGAGCTTGAAGGCTCAAAGTGGTGTGAGGAAGAGAGGGAGGATGTGTCCTTTTATAAGGGAGGAGAGAGGCACCTTTGGAATAACTAAAAATATTATTTTATTATAAAGTCATATTGGGTTTTTAATAGCTCAAAATTGAGTTATTTCTAAGCTAATGTGGGGAAGTGTATAAATCCTCTCATCCAATATAAGTTATTCAAGTTTAGGGTTCTATTTTAACCTTATCATTTAGATTTAACTTTAAGTTAGATAATTTAACTTTTACTGTGTCTTCTTGTTTTCTTATACTATATGGTTAATAAACTTACTATAACAAGACAAACGAACCCCAAGTTGTTTATTATTAATATATTAACCTTATATATGTCATTTGGCCGAACCTTAGATTTTTAGGAATAAAGTAACAATTATTAATATAATATTTGTTTTAAAAACTATTTTATGTCAATTTTGACAATATTTGGTAATTGATTTTTGCGAAAATCATAACAGAATGATTAATTTGAAAAAATTTAATTAAATCAATACTAACATGTCATATTAACCTATAAAATTAGTGGAATTCATAAAAAGTCTCAAATTACATTTATTCGGGAATTTATAACATCAATTATGTCAATATTTCATTAATAAGATAATTACTGTATCATCATTATGTCATAAATAAACTAAATTATTTAATGTTTTAAAAATTACAAATAAAATACCATTATGTATTAAATCTTTTTTTATTTATAAGGAATATTTATAGTCGAATTTATCTTATGTATAACCCCATATTAAAAATGTTTTAGTTATTAAACTTTGATTTTAAATATTTTAACTATTCTTTAAATAATATAATATTAAATGTCCTAATCTAATCCAAGTGGATCTAAAGGGTAATATTTTATCCATAATGTTGTTTTTTGTCGAATTACACTTATCCAATAGAAGTAGGACATGTGTTAGGGTAATAATAATATCATTTTTACCCTTAATTACCCTATTTACTTTTAACCGTGGTAAATAAAAGTAAAAAGTTACTATTCACCAAAAATTATTTTCATCTCATTGAACCGCATTTTACTTACTGACATCAACCATGTCTCTCGTATTTTTAAAATTCCACTCACAGAAGCGGTAAAATTAAGTTTTATGTAAATTTGCAAATTCTCCTAGGAGGTGGATAAAAGACGGTGAAAAGTTCAATAAAATTTTTATATATCTAAAATTATTATAAAATGACTCCAATGAATTGCATTGAACTTATATAGGTATTATGTATCAATTTTTACCTAAAATAAATTTAAATAAAATAAATAATTATTTAAATAAAAAGTCGGTTTTTAAATAGTAACCTAGTGTTTTCACTATTCATCAAAAATTGAACGTTTTCAGAAAAATACCAAAATTTCACCCTAGGCTAATTTCGATATTACGAATCCAAAGATGAAGTCCATTTTGAAAAATAAAATTTATAAAATTTTAAAAATTGGTTATTACTATTCATAACGGCTAGTTTTAGTAATATTTTAATAGCATATCGTTGTTTAGTGAAACTCGGTATTACGTACAACGCAAGCAATCGAGGAAGGTCACAATTGCGTGTAAAGCAAGCCATGACGGGGTTGCATGTTGTGAAAGACTCTTTTGTTGTTTTGTATAACAGAATCCAACCATATTTCATTTATACGTTGAATATATATATATATATATATACACTCAATGTTGTGTTGAATAACTGCTATCAAACAAAATTGAAATTGTGTTTAATACGATCCAAGATTAGTGTTGCGTATACTGTAAGCTAATACGATGTAGCGTATAGTGCAAGATAATATTGGTGTATCGTACAAAAGAAGTTATGAATGAAATTAAAAAGAATATATCTTATAAATTCTCGGGTTGTTACATTCTACCTCCTTAAAATGAATTTCTCCCTCGAAATTTGTCGGGGTTATAAATTGTTTACTATTCATAGAAACCCACATTGTAAAAAGGAATACTAAAACTTAATTTTTAAAAACTAAAGTATGAAACATAACGATTACCCAAAGTAACTCATCACTGGGTTTCCATATAGGAGAACATAGGTGAAAATATGGATATGGAAGAAAAATCTAACCATCAAATTCTGAAGGAGAGTGGTAGAGGACATGGCTATGAAAAAGCCATCAATCACAAAGCCATAAATTTGTGATGATCTAAGGTACCATCTGATTCATCAGATATAAGAGCACTAGGACAACATTTTTGGTTTTCAATATCATTTCCCTAAAGTTGAGAATTTGAATTAGAAGAAATACTTGCTTGATTTTAGTACAATCTCACTGTTGTTCATGCTTTGAACAATTTCCACTTCATCTCTTAAAGAAATGAAGTTGAATTTGTTACTCATGAATTGTTAACAGATCATGTGATAGAATGATGGGTCATTCCATCTGTTTCAAACAAAAGGTTAGCAAAAGTTATCAAATATACATAAGTCCATTTATGGTGAGGTTAATCATATACGATTCCAAAAATGAACTTATACTTCATATATCAAACCACTTAATAAAAGAAAACTAGTTTCTACTAACTAGGGACTTCCTGTAGGCCAGTGGTAGGCGATAAAGGCCAGTCGCACTTCAGTTGTGGGTTCAATTCCCACAGCCTTGTCCGACGCGATGGGTTGTCGCCCATCCTACAAGTTGTCTTTTTTCTAAAACTACATTACTATAACATCCCATCAATAATATCAAAAAAAATTCAATCCTTAAACAATAATAACTTATTTCCAACATAATCCATTCCAATCATTAGGCTTTTCTAAAATACTTCGGTCCAAGCTCATAGTATAAAGAAAACAATTACTAGAAAGGTTATCTACCAAGAATGTGAATACAAGCATTTATCCCACATATATCATAAGATATATCTTGTTGGTTTTATTCCAAACACATGAATACCTTAGTCATATATTCTCTTGAAACATAAATTACCATAGTACCTTAGTGAAAACATGAATACTGTCAAAAGGTAAATCTTTCTACATACCAAAATCCCAAAAATTCTATATACTCAAACCATAATATCACTTAGTCCTTATATCAGTCATGAGCTCATGAGTACAATCAAACTTCTCATTATCTTCTTATCCCTTCATTATGCGCATATCATCTACTTTCCAAAATATTTGAATCACTTTTCATGGTTACCGGTACCATAAAATTATTGAAAACCACAATAGACTAATAAAAAAAATATTCTAATACACCATAAAAGTACCTCGACAACATTATTCATGAATACCAATACATAAACACTTCAATCCATCCTATTCAATGATTGTCTGGGAATAAGTCCTTCAATGATTTAGAATTAAATTTTTAGGTCAGGGCATTAAGTTGGGTAATGCCCATGTTCTCCACAAATAAGACATTGAACTCCATAACAGTCTGTCACTCTATGACCCTTTTCTCCACACAGATAACATCTGTCCCACCATTTGAGGTATTCCTCAAGGTTCTTCTTCCCTTCTTTAGAAATCTCAATCTTCCTTTCTTTATGCTCCTCAACATGCAAACATGCATAAAATTCTATCTTCCTCTTATTTGATAAATTAGGCATACCACTAAATTTCACCTTGTTAATCATATATTGCGATGACTGATTTGGCATAATCACAATATCTTTCTCTCTAGGCATTACGCAATTTTGTTGCTCATAGTCACCAATTTTTCCATTGGATTCAATGTTAACCGAATTCCTTCTGGTTCCCTCCATTGACTAAAACACAAAAATAATTCTGTGAGAGGCAAAAATCATACAAGGAAAATAACATAATCATGGGGGAGTACCTTCAATATCTAACATCTTAGGTTTAATTCTAAAATCGTTACCGTAATTCTTGGACTATAACCTATACTTATACTTAACCTTAGGGACATCCCTAGACATACCGTAGAAATATCTCTCGGGATTTCACTAAAGTTTTTCGTATCCTAGTTTCCAAAGGTTGACTAAACCTTTCCTCTGATACCAACTGTAGAGACCCGAAGCTTGACGTACATGGACATTACATTAATTTGGCGGAATACTTAATACATAACAAAAATAGACACACAAGGACTGTAATATCTTATTGTCTTTGGAAACTTGGAACATAATCTTCTAATCATGGTGAAAGATCTTCAACATCTCCCATAAATATCTTCCCCTTTTTGTTTTCTTACCTAAAAACCTTTCTTTATATCCTGGGGAAATGAAAACATATAAAGGGTGAGCTCAAATTCTCAGTAAGGGTAAGCATGGAGAAAATAAAACAAACCATATAAATTTGAACTTAAAAACATGAACACAATGTTTAAACATCAAGATCTTGAGCAATGACATAAAACATGGCAATTAGTAAGGCATAGATCATAAAGAAACATTAATCCTGATAAAATATCATGGGAATTTGTGGCAACCATTAAGCACATGATATGATTTCCATAATAGCCAAGACATTTCTGCCAAGACCATCTTAGTGGACATAGTCCCTTTCTGAATCGAGTTCACTCCTCGTTCCAGTCCTGTATTTCTGAACCGGTTTAACTTGCCGTTCCAGCCATGTTTATCTCATGAGATATAAATCTTTACCCAATGCATTGGAGGGAGATATAGGTCCCACCCATCTCATAATGAAATCATTCTTACTTGTTCCACAAAATAAACATACATCATTCATAATAACCCAATAAATAAAATTTGATTCATAAACATCATCCCATCATTACATAATCCATATAAAAGAAATGGATATCATTTCATAATAAGGAAAGTGAAACCATGTAAATCATAGAGACATTATACTTGAAACATACACATATGAAATAATTTCATCTTAGATGGAAAATGGTTTTGATAAAACACTTGAAATGAATTCTTGAGGAAAATATCCTTTCTTCTTCAAAATCATTTTCTTTTCACAAAATGTCATGCAATTTTAAAAGAAAAGGATTTGGTTGAAAGTAGTCATGAAATATTTTGGGGGAATCTTCATGAAAATAAGGCTTTATAAAACCGTAAATATCCTTTCATTCCGTATACGTTAAAAAAAACATTACTCTCATACTTTTGTCGGAAAAGTCAAAAAAAGTACCTTTTAGGGTAAATAAAAGAAAGATTCCTTCCATACCATGGGGTAAAAGTCAAAATGGGTAAAAAAGAAATTAAAAATTCATGAATACACTTTTATAAAACATGGACATGGATGATAGAAATAACCCGAGTAAATACTTATGAATTATCAATCTCGGATAAAAATGAGATTTGCAAAATTATCCCTTGCCTTAGGTCCGATATGCTTCGTACGTTTCTGAACCTCCTGTATAATGATTTAAATAATGTCATTTACTTATTACAGAATCATATTCATTGTTATGATATCATATATGGTTCACTTATGACTTTATATTACCCGTTCTTTTGTAAGTTCCATGTTAAAGCAGCATTTTGGGTTAAATCGTTTTATTTATCGTACATGTTTGGACTTGTTGTTCTTGATATTATTACTTATATCCTGATTTACATAATTCCAGAATGTAAAACATGATTTATATATAATTTATATTCATCATATACATATATATTATAGATTGATAAAAGGAATGAAATACACCGTTCATGGAGACGGTAGGCCGTACGTACGCATGAACGTTGTTTTCATTTCCTTATTGAATTGAATGGAAGTAAGTAGATGAAATATATATATGTATTTATACATAAATACAGTAGCTTCATTATGTCATATATTTCATTATTATTAATTATATATACTTTATAATCATTCTTGAATGGTTAATCATGGAAAATGAATCTCATCGCGTTCGTGGAGACGGTATTCCGTACGTACGCACGAGCGATGATATCATTCCCATGATCGTGGAATTGTATTGGAGTGTATGTATACTATTTCAGAATCAATAAAACTTTACAATAATCATATATAGTTATTTATTTTCACCATTATACCCATCCAAGTAAGGTGGTGGTGGGAAACAGAGTACACCATGACGTGGAGACAGTATTCTGTACGTACGCACGCGCTGTGATTTCGTTTTCCGTAGGATGGATAGATGGTTAAATAGGGTTGTTTCATACTTATAATAACATATCAGTATATGAGTGATACTTATGTTATTACTTCATAATTAAACAACTAAAGAATAAGAAGTAGAATAAGAAATAAAGTTGAAAGAATCGGTAACGGGTATTATCTCTTCTTTCGACATGCCTTTTTAAAACCTCCTCTTAGGGAACTATGATTGGTCTTTGAAGAAGACCAGAACCTCTATAATGTTTCTAGGGAAGTGGTGAAGATAAATTGGCAGGGTTTGGACGATCTTGAAAGCTCAAAGTGGTGTGAGGAAGAGAGGGAGGAGGTGTCCTTTTATAAGGGAGGAGAGGGGCACCTTTGGAATAACTAAAAAGATTATTTTATTATAAAGTCATATTCGGTTTTTAATAGCTCCAAATTGAGTTATTTAAAAGCTAACATGGGTATGGGTCGAAATAATCTCATCCAATAGAATTTAGACAAGTTTAGGGTTCTATTTTAACCTTATCATATAGATTTAACTTTAAGTTAGATAATTTAACTTTTACCGTGTCTTCTTGTTTTATTGCACTATAAGGTTAATAAACTTACTATAACAAGAAAAACTAACCCCAAGTTGTTTATTATTAATATATATAACCTTATATAAGTCATTTGGCCGAACCTTAGTTTTTTAGGAATAAAATAAAAATTAATAATATAATATTTGTTTTAAAAACTATTTTATGTAAATTTTGACACTATTTGGTAATTGATTTTTTTGAAAGTCATAACAGAATTATTAGTTTGAAAAACGTTAATTAAATCAATAATAACATGTCATAGTAACCTAGAAAATTAGTGTAATTCATAAAAAGTCTCAAATTACATTTATTTGGGTATTTATAACATCAATTATGTCAATATTTCATTAATAATATAATTATTGTATCATCATTGTGTCATAAATAAACTAAAGTATTTATAGTCTAAAATTTAAAAATAAAATAACATTATGTAGGAAATATTTTTATCTTTCTAATGAATATTTATAGTCTAATTTATCCTATGTAAAACCCCATATTAAAAATGTTTTAGTTATTAAACTTTGATTTTAACTATTTTAACTATTCTTTAAATAAAATAATATTAAATGTACTAATCTAATCCAAGTGGACCTAAAGGGTAATATTTTATACCTAATGTTGTTTTTGGTCGAATTACACTTATCCAATAGAATTAGTACTTGTGTTAGGGTAATAATAATATCATTTTTACCCTTAATTACCCTATTTACTTTTAACCGTGGTAAATAAAAGTAAAAAGTTAGTATTCACCAAAAATTATTTTCATCTCATTGAACCACATTTTACTTACTTAAATCAACCGTGTCTCTCGGATTTTTGAAATTCCACTCGCAGAAGCGGTAAAATTATGTTTTATGTAAATTTTCAAATTGTCCTAGGAGGTGGGTAAAAGACGGTGAAAAGTTAAATAAAATTTTTATATATCTAAAATTATTATAAAATGACTCCAATGAATTGAATTGAACTTATATAGGTATTATGTTTCAATTTTTACCTAAAATAAATTTAAATAAAATAAATAATTATTTAAATAAAAAGTCGGTTTTTAAATAGTAACCCAGTGTTTTCACTATTCACCAAAAATTGAAAGTTTTCAGAAAAATACCAAAAATTCACCCTAGGATAATTTCGATATTATGAATCCAAAAATGAAGTCCATTTTTAAAAATAAAATTAATAAAATTTAAAAACGTGGCTATTACTATTCATAACGACTAGTTTTAGTAATATTTTAATAGCATATCATTGTTTAGTGAAACTCGGTATTGCGTACAACGCAAGCTATCGAGGAAGGTCACGATTACATGTATAGAAAGCCAAATCGGGGTTGCAAGTTGTGAAAGACTCCTTTGTTGTTTTGTATAACAGAATCCAACCATATTTCATTTATACATTGAATATATATATATATATATATACACACTCAATGTTGTGTTGAATAAATGCTATCAAACAAACTTGAAATTGTGTTTAACACGATCCAAGATTAGTGTTGCGTATACTGTAATCTAATACGGTGTATCGTATAACACATGATAATCTTGGTGTATCGTAAAACATAAGATATGAATTAAATTAAAAAGAATATATCTTATAAATTCTTGGGTTGTTACACCAGGAGCATGGTAAAACCCATAGGTTTTTGTTTTTGAGAATTTCTATAGACAAATCATCACTAAGATATTTTCTACCCTTATAAATGTTAGAAAACCATGTATACATGTTAGTAAGAGATTTATTTGGATGCGTAGATAAACATTCAAAATATTTACAATACATATTTAATCTAGAGTATTTAACTTTGTTTGTTCCTTCATGTGTGACTTCTAAAAGCTTCCATATTTCATGATCCATTTGGAAAGAATATATATGGTTAAATTCATTTTGATCAAGCCTACAATTGAGTGAATTCACATCCTTTTCATTAATTTAAAAATAAAAATATCTTGAGGAGTTCATTTATCATCTTGTTCTTTAATAGGAATATTTTCATGCATGAACATTTTTCAGACAAGATAACTGATAATGCTAAGAAAGGTAGACATGCAGTTTTTCTAATAAGAATAATATATGTCATCAAAGAAAGGATCATGAATATAAGAGGTAGATACTATCATAAAATTATACTTTGAAATCAATAAATATTTTTTAAAATAATTTTTTTGAAGAACTAAGATTTTTGAAATAAACACAAAGATCTCATTTAATACCAAATGTTGGTATGAGTATATGGTAAGAGGAGGGGTGAATTTACTTTTAAAAATAAAGTTATAAAAGAAAAAAAAAATCAAAATAAAATGATTTAAATATGATTAAATAATAAAGTGATAAATTTGATATGTGTTAAAGATAATATCAAATTTAATTAATAGTTTAATCCTAGTGGTAAAAAGACGTATCAAATTTATTCACTTTATATATATATCAAGATTTGTATGATACAATACATAAATATAAAGAGATAGTAAACACAAATGATATGGGGTTAGATAATAGCACATAAGTAGACCCTATGTTTCCACCCCTTAATTATAGAGATGTATCTTATTAATACCTTCCCTTGGTTTTAATATAAATCTAAGAACCACATACCTTGATTTTAATGGAAATCTAAGAACCAAGTCCATCACTTAATAGCTGTGATAACCTTGAGAAGATGAGATGAGAAGACATGATTTTCTTGGGGTAAATCCTTCACAAAGTCAATCTTCTATCTCTCTTGAAGGATGTATACAATTTGACAAAGGGAGGTGGAGATAGAGACTATGGTGAGAGACTTTGAGATGGAGAAAATAAGGTTGGATCTTTGAGGGGAGGGCTTAGATAATTCTAGTGATTCAATATCAATTCGATCAGAGATTTTTTACACAATTCAATTAATTAGATACAAGCCTTCTTGATCCTATGTTTATAGCCTTCAAAAGGTTTAGGAATATTCTGGAATCCCTTAGGTGCATTGAAGATGAAGTGGACTATCTTAATGTCCATTTTGACCACATTAAATGCTTCCTCAAAGAGTCAGTTTCGACGTCATCGGCTACCCAGTAGCCTTCATAGGGTCGTCGATGATCTACTTGGAAGAAAATGCTTCTGGAAAACTCCCATATTCATGTTGGTGCACCACCACCAGCTGGTTGGTTGACTCTTGTTGGTCGAGAGCATTTTGTCCATGCTATCGGCTATCTGGCGGCACTACACTATCTAGATAGTGCTACCTTCTATAATAATAACACCACCAAGTCTTTCCAAATTTCATAAAAGGTATTAAAATTTTCTTCCAACATCCTTTCATTACTTTAAAAAATCTATTAATACTTCAAAAAGATCTTCAAGGCGGCTTTAAATACTTAAAAGTGATTTCCAAGATAATCAAGATTCCATCATTTGATATTCAATATAAACAATGAAACTCACTTAAAAGAATACATTAAATATATAAGTGAGTGTTTGTGATCATTAAAACACCATGAGAGAGAGAGATACAACATGCATGTGTTCCCATCCCCCCAACCTTTTTTGGTAAGTGTTCATGCCCTTTCTATGCTAAATAATAATCTTATTGTTTTAATGTTGTTTTAATATTGTAATAAACCAATTTGACCACTATAAAGAGATCCCAACATGTTTTTATTTTTTAGAATTATTTATGATAAGTTTTAAATGGTGAAAAAAATCTCTTATTTTTATTTAGGTTGGTTTAGTTATTTTGCATTATGAAACAAAAATGTTGGGTTTATTAATTTTTTTTTGAAAAAAAAAACAAAAATAAGTCTAGTTTTAATTTTTTTTAAAAGTAAGCTGCAAAATCATTGAGACCCCTCACACCTTTGGTCTTATTTGGTAGAGGCCAAATATATTAGGGGCTTAAACACCTTTATCCTTGGGTAAGATCCAAGGGCATCAGAGCACCTGACGCTTTTGGAATCAACTAAAAAAACTATTTTTTTAAGATTTGTTTTAATTTGTTTATATATATAAATATATAAATAAAACAAAATTTTTATCAAAATTTAACTGCTATTAAATATTCATTATTACTAAAATTAAAGTAATAAGAAATTATGATGAAATCTCTCACCATGGATCCTTTTTATAAGGGGGATATCCTGGAAATCTTTATGGATTTCCAATGTGGGATTGAGCTTCCCCCTTTCATATGTAGAATTAATAATATATTATTATTATTAATTAGTAATTAATTAATTATAAATATTAACTACTAATTAATTACTAATAAATAATAATAATAATTAACTATTAATATTTACTATTAAATATTAATAATTAACAAATTAATATTAATAAATATTAAGATCCTCTAGGAATAATACAACAAATGAGACTCACAGGGATAATGCCCCAAGGGAAGTCCATGGAAATGAGAATTTGTTGAGTCTTTCCCATCAGTCAAACATTAACTTCTTCTTTACGTTGGATTCTATTAACACCCTTAAATTTTACTTACTTTATCTTAAAAAACATGAAAATGTTGGATGAGGAAACTAAAATAATTCTCCTTTGATGAATAAATATGAACTTGTATGTAATCAGTTTGCTAATATATAAGGAAATACTCGTGATTATGGTAATCAAGATATGTGTCTTCTCTCTACCACGTCTCCAGTAGAATAGGAACTCTTGCTTCTCCAAAGGGGATGACCCCAGACTTGAAGGTTCTACATTCTCCATCTGAGCGGGGTGATAATTCATCTTCTAAAGAGGATAAGCAAACTTACCATCCTAAGAAGGATTTGCCATCTGATGAACCAATGTAAGAGGAAGTTGTCTTAACTATAATAGAGGAGGTTTTAGAGGATGAAGAACTCATCCCATAATAGATCTCCCAATGGAGGAGAGGGAAACACCTGGCTAGTCGGGGGGATCTCAAAGTCAGGCCAGCCAACATAAAAAGAGATGAATGATCCTTTAATTTATTTTGAACAATGTAGAATAGTTTTCAATGTTGTTAACCTGGTGTGTGTGTGTGTTACACTTGAACTTGTGCCTCCATCTTTCCCTTGTATGTTTACTTTTTTAATAAATTTTCGGAGCCATGGGTTTGGGTTTCAAAATCCACGGTTAAGTCGTCTTAATAATTATTATTAGTTAATATTAATTAATTCATTCATAATTAAATAATATTTAATTATTTATTAATAATATGTATTACTAATTAATTGATTAATTATTTATTGATAAATAAATATTATAAATTATTATTAAAAATTTACAAATAAATATTTAAAATTATTATTTATTTACTAAATTTTAAAAATAAAAAATAAAATATTAAATTACTAATTATTAATTGATTATTATTAAATAATTATTAATTAATTTAATAATCATTACTAATTTTTAATTATTAATTAATACTAATTAATTATAAATTATTAATTAATTGATTTTTAATGATAAATTAAATAATTATTAATTATTAATTGAAAACTAAAATTTGTTTATTATTTTTAATTAATTAAAATTCAATAATAATTATTTTTATTAATTACTATTTATTTTTATTTAATTTATTAATAATTAATAGTTATTAATTATTTAATATTTTTTATTTATTATCAGAAATTAATTTCAATTCATTAATAATTATTAATGATAAATAATATCTTATTTTTATTAAGTTTTTAATAATTAATAGTTATTGATTAATTATTAATTAAATAATAATTATTTTTAATAATTATAAACTAAATAACAATTGATTATTATTATTATTTAATTATTTAATTACTAATTATTAATTACTTACAATTCATTAGTAGTTAATAATAATAATTAGTAGTTATTTTTACTAAGTTTATTAATAATTAGTAGTTATTAATTAATTAGTAATTAAAAAATAATTTTTTTAATAAATATAAACTAAATAATGGGTTTTAATATTTATTAGTAATTGTTTAATACTTAGTAAGTAATTAGTAACTAAATAATTAATTAATACCCAAGGTGGTTCAGATCATGGATTTGGTAGCCCAAACCAATGACCCTATAAATTTTATTAAAAAGGGAAAACACACACACACAAATACATGGGATCCAGGCTCAAAAGGTGGCACAAGACATTGCCACCCAAGGACAGACAAGATCACTTCAGATTTAGTTACCACATTTGCGTAGCAAGAACATTCAATGTTTTTTATCTAGATAACCTATACTCTGAGTTCCACCCCGATTCATTAGATGTCATCCTCTCCTCCAGGTTGGAGGCTGCCCTAAGTTTTCTTTATCACTCTCAGAATCTTCAATAAAATCTTGCACTCTAGAACCCTCTGGTGTAATGGTGGTCATATCCTCTTGTTTTCCAACCTCAACATCACCCGACACAATACACACTTTAACATTATCCCTAATGAAGAACTTCTCCAGATCATTATGCATAGAGACTTTGGCAGTCTCCACACCACCTTACATAATTTATTGGGAGACCCGCTTATTTCGCACATTATATTTCTCCAAGCCTTTAAGGTAGAGAAATTCAAACTCCATGTTATTAATAGATTAAAGCATAGAAAATTTTACCTTTCCCTTTCCAGGGTGTCACTAATAGCTTGGTTTCCAACTAATTCATCAAGACTATTTTTCATCCTCAGCTACCCTCTTGACCGCAGAGGATCTCATTCGAATATTTGGTGGTGGCTACTTTAGTACCAAACATCATTGGTCATAAAAAATAGATGCAGAAGTATTCTAACTAGGCACAATTGTCTTTCTGGATAGATCACCTAACTATGTCATGGCAGCATCATATAGATCTAGTTGGTTTATGGATTGAACACCTACCACCCCCTAAATGAATGCAATGTCACTGGCCACATTCTTATTCTCCTTAGGGAATCCAGAAGCTACATTCTTCAAAACTGTGAAAAGAGATCCATTGATGGTCTACTAGTTTTTATGTGATTTAGCCTAGAAGTCATGAGATCCATCCTTTCCCTTATTATTAAAAAAGTTTGGGAAATCATCCCTAGTTATGTCATTGGTGTCGATCTCATATTTTATTTCATATGACACATCATACTTCTTACATGCATGTTGTAAGGCCACCGCCCAGGGTGCCAACATGTAACTCATCCTTGTCCAGAGTTCTCACAAGGAAAACCTTATTAAATTGAAAATTATCAGCAACTTGAAATGAAGGTTCATCATTTTCCATACCTCGCATGATCTTCATAGTATCTGAATCACAACTAGCAGTTTTCAAAATATGAGTGATAGGAATTTTTTAGGACCATCTTTCGAGCTAGTTCCAACAACCACAGTAGAAAAACATTGACTCTGAAGAGCACCATTATTTGATTTAAGGCTAGTGTTAGGAATTCTACTCCTATTCACAGGCCTATGAAGTCTGCTACCCATAAAGTTCCCCTTTTTGGTTTACAGATGAGCAGCAACATCACAATCTCTAATCCGCTCCATTCCATCCTCCCCTCTATGCAAATGAGAGGTACCGAAGAGATTCTTCTTCCTAACCAATGGTTCAATATGGATTCACACTACATACTTATTTCCATCTGAAATGGGTAGTTTCAATTTACAATTTTCAACCCGATGCCCATATTTTTTATAGTTAGAGCACCCCAAGCCTCGACGGTAATTTTCCCTAACATGCCCAATGCACAAGTAGTTGAAACAAAAATCCCTCACATGTTCATACTCAATTTCTAGTTCAAATTTAAACTCACCAGAAACCAAATAGAAAGTTTCAATAAATGTTGACCTAAGATAAAATTAAACAAAAATTTTGGTGTAATACCCATATCTATCAAACTCGGTTTCTTTATCAAATTTGATTGGAGATCCTACAGCCAAGGCTAAATCCCAATAAATATTTGGGTGCCTAAAGAACCGATTCATCCCTTTAACCCAAATCCATGACTTTTCCATGATTTTTTTACCTGGAATATGTCAAACTAGGGATCCCAATCCTGAAATATCATTACCCTTTGCTTGAGATTCACAAAGTCACAACTTCATGCCCTTAATTTGTGATCTTGTGAAGGAAATGTAATATAGAAATAACCCATACCTATCAACACTATATATCATCCATTGAATCCCCAAACTTGCATTAGTTGTTTCCGTAAGTCCTCAAGCTTTAAGGAATTGTTCCACGATATTAGAGTAAGTCATGAAAAAATAGAATGTTTACATTCCTCAATTATTTTGTCAACGAACTTATGGATTTCTTCAACGAAGGCAAGGGATCCATTCATCAAGATTCGATTTTGCTTGAGTTTAGGCTCACTCTAAGGATTGGGAAAGAATATATCAAATACAACATCCCGTGATGCATGAGTGGTCTTCAGGTCATCATTATTCCCCAAATCCATAGGTTTTGAAAAGTTAAAATCAGGGTTCACCCTCTTCGAATTGAATTGAACTTTTTAAGAGGAAAAATTAACATTACCCAAGCCAGATCCAGTATCCACTTTCTTTGTAGGGCCAACGAAGACCTTTGTTGGATCAAAATATGCATTTAAAATTGAATCCATCAATGAGATTTACCCTAGTCACCATGAGCATAGAGAGAAAAGCTCACAAGCTCATCTGTTTCCTATCTTTAAATCTCCAAAATATCTAATAATTAATAATTATATTATTATATTATTATTATTATTATTAATTGGAAGTAATCAATATTTATCAAAAATTAATATTTTTACTACTAAATAATATTATTTAATTACTAATTAATTATTAATTATTAATTATTAATATCTAATAGTAATTATTAATATCTAATAGTAATTATTAATATTTAATTAATATTTAGTTATTATAAATACTATTTAATTACCAATGAATTAAAACCGATTAATTAATAATAATTAATTAGTTATTAATTAGTAATTAATTAATTATTTAATAATATTATTAATTAATACTAATATTTATTAGAAAATAATATTGTTAATTAGTAATTAATATTATTTAATTAGAAAACAATTATTAATTAATTATTAATTAATATTTTTTGGTAGGTGTACGTGCCTTTTCTACACTCAATAATAATTTTATTGTTTTAATATTGTTTTAATATTATTCTAAACTAATTTTACCGCTATAAGGGGATCGTGACATGTTTCAATTATTTAGAATTATTTATCATAAGTTTAAAAAGGTAAAAAATAAAAAATTTCATATTTTAATTCCGGTCAGTTTAATTATTTTACATCATAAAAAAATTTTGGGTTTTTTATAGGTTTTTCGAAAAAAATTGAAAATAAGTCTATGTTTTTTTTTTGAAAAGTAACCAATACATGCGTTGATACCCCTCACACCTTTGGTCTCCTTTGGTATAGGCCAAAAAATTTAGGGGCTTCAACACCTCTAGCCTTAGGAAATAGCCAAGGGTGTTGGAACCCCAACACCTTTAGACTCAACTAAAAAAAACTATTTTTTTAGTTTTAAAAATTTTGTTTTTATTTTTCTTTGTTTATATATATATACATAATTTTTTTTTCAAAATTTAACTGATATTAAATATCCAGTATTACTGAAATTAAATTAATATTAAATTATAATAAAAACTCTTTTCACAGCTCCCTTTTATATGGGGGTTGCCCGGAAAATCCTCATATATTTCCAATGTGGGATTCAGCTTCCCAGTTTCCTGTGTAGAATTAATAATATATTATTATTAATTAGTAATTAATTAATAATAAATATTAATTAATAATAAATAATAATAATTAACTATTATTATTTATTATTAAATATTAATAATTGACTAATTAATATTAATAATATTAACAAAAATATTAATGAATAACTAATTAATTATTAATAGTTAATATTTATTGATTAATTAGTGATTCAATAAAATAAAATTAATTATTTATAATATTTATTATCAATTAACTAATTAATTATTAATTAATTAATTAATATTAATAATTATTATTAAAAATGTACTGATAAATATTTAAAATATTTTTTTTATTTTTATTTTTTAAAACAGATTGGGGAAAATGCAACATTTTTTATTAAGGAAATAGAGCCCTCTTTTTTATCTTGGTAGAGAGGAACCCATTACATGATGTTGTACCTCTCGAACCCCTCAAGGTTTTATTTTCATGATCACAATCACCCTCATATTTATCTAATCCTCTTTCAAGTGTTTTTGGTTGATAGGAATCAAATCAGGTGGCCAAGGAATTGGGCCAAGAAAGAAAGAAGGCAAAGTGGACTGAAATTCAGTCCACCGGCCCACCGGTGGCTTCACCACCGGTCAGCCGGTGGAGTCTGGACAGAAGGCATCCTTCTGTCCAGACCACCGGCCAGCCGGTGGCACCTGCAATCAAGAGGGAGCCACTGCCTCCCCACCGGCCAGCCGGTGGTCTCAGCACCGGCCAGCCGGTGGTCTCAGCACCGGCCAGCCGGTGGCTTCCAGCCCCAACAGTGAGACCTACTGTCTCACCACCGGCCAGCCGGTGGCCTCAGCACCGGCCAGCCGGTGGCTCCTGGGCAGAACAAGTTTCCATTCTCCAAGGCACCGTCCAGCCGGTGGCCATGCACCGGCCAGCCGGTGGACCAGTCAAACTAGCCGTTGGCTTTGACCAGTCAACTCCTTTTTGGCCTCCAACGGCTCCGAGGCCTTTTCCAACGGCTCCAAAGCCCTCCAACGGATACTTGAAGGTTCCTAGCCTATAAATAAAGGCCTAGGAAGCCCCGGAATGTCACCCAAGCCACCGGACACATTGTTGATCATTTTGGCGAAGCTCCGGCGGATTGTTCCAAGAGAACCCCAAGTGCTCCATCCATTTCCACATCCAAGAGCACCACTCAAGAAGCTTGGGAAAGCACGCTACATCAACTCCATCATCCAATTGGCGCCCAAGTCTTCCCAATCACGGTTTTTCGTGTTTTATTTATTTTGAGCTTAACTTTGAGTTTGTGCCTACAAACTCCCAATTTTCCCATCCCCTCTTTTCTTTGGGTTTCACATCACCACTAAGGTGTGACAAGGTTGCCAAGCTTTCCTTTAAATAGCTTGAGACATAGGTGAGCTATCCTTCACCTGTAAGAAGGATAGTGGGTTCTTGCTAAACCATCAAAAGCAAGTGGGTTCTTGCTAAACCACAAAAGCAAGCTGTAATAGGTCCTAGTGCTACCTCAAAGCCTAGTGGGTTTCTTGCTAAAACCATTGAAAAGCAAGCGGTAGGAATCTCTCAACGGTTGAGTTGGGAGCGGAGACGTAGGTCGGGTATTGGCCGAACTCCGTTATCAATTTCTTGTGTCTTGCCTTATTTATTTCCGCTGCATTCTTCAACTTTGATTTTAATGTTAATCAATTTTTTAAAAAGGCAATTCACCCCCCTCTTGCCATCATTCCTTGCTTCTTCCGACCCAACAATTGGTATCAGAGGGAGTATTTGAATAATTCCCTAACCGGTTTCAAATTAAAGATCCTATTTTTTGATGGCTTCTACCGCTTCTTCCTCTCAATCCCTCGAAGGTCATTCATTGGGTCGTGCTCTATTGTTTGATGGAACCGACTATTCTTTTTGGAAAACCCGCATGACCACATTTCTTAAAAGCATTGGTTATCCTATTTTTAAAATTGTCATGCATGGTTTCACCCTTTCTTCTCCCAATGAATCTCAATGGACCCCCAATGACATTGCTTATTTTGAGCTTGATGGCAAAGCCATGAATGCTCTTCATTGCGGCCTTGACCGAAATGAATTTAACCGAGTTTCCACTTGCACCTCATCTCATGAAATTTGGAAACTATTGGAAGTAACCCATGAGGGCACTAACAAAGTTAAAGATACTCGGTTAGATATGTATAGACAAGACTTTGAATCTTTTTCAATGCATCCAAATGAGTCTATTTCTGAAATGTTTACACGCTTCACTGACGTTTGCAATGGTAGAAAATCTCTTGGTGATGATGTTTCAGCCGAGACGATGGTCAAGAAGATTCTATGGGTCCTTCCGAGCTCATGGGCACCAAAGGTGACGGCGATCCAAGAAGCTAAGGACGTCAAAAATATGCCGGTAGAGGAGCTCATCGGATCCCTAATGACATATGAGATCACAATGAGGAGGCAAGCTCAAAAGGAGGGCACACCAATCAAGACACCAAAGAACATCGCCCTCAAGGTACAAAAAGAAGTAAGCTCCTCCTCATCCTCATCTTCCTCATCTTCATATTCTTCAAGAGGCGACTCGGAAATGGAGAATCTCGCCCGCCAAATGCAAAAATTCATGAAGAAGCACAAGAAGAAGAAATCTCGCAAGGCGCGAAAGCAAGAACCCACCGCAAGATCCGAGCCCAAGGTAAAATGCTACGGGTGCGGCGAAAAGGGCCATTACAAGCCCGATTGCCCACTCAACAAGAAACGGGCCACACACAAGGAGAAAGGAAAGAAAAAGGTCCTCAAGGCCACATGGAGTGACTCCTCATCATCCTCCTCCTCCTCCTCGAGCGACAACGGTAACAAATGCCTAATGGCATTCCATGAGGTAACTTCTTCCGATTCCTCCTCCTCTTGTTCTTCATATTCAAATTCTTTAAATCATTTATCTTATGAAGAACTCTCACATGCTAGAGATCAACTAGAAAAAGGTTTTCATGAACTATCTTCAAAATTTGTTGCTTTGAAAAAGTCTTTCAAAAAACTCTCCTCCGAAAAAGAACAACTTCTCAAAGAGAAGGAGGAGATGTCCCTTAAAATCCAAAATTTTCCAAATGTTGATTACATGGAATCAACCATCAAAGACCTTAGGGAGACCCTTGCTAGGTTCACCCAAGGGGAACAAAATTTGAACAATTTGCTTGGTTCCCAACGTATATCTAGAACCACCCAAGGGTTAGGATATACCAACCGAGCTTCCTCCTCCCATGCACCCACTATTTTTGTAAGGGGGAGCTCCGATTTTAAATTTTGTAATTATTGCAAAAAACCCGGGCACCTTATTTATGAATGTAATTGTAAAAACGCCTGGTACGGTCAACCCAAATCGATTTTTTATTCGGACGAATTTTATAGGAGAAGACCCGCCATGAGGCAAGTGTGGATTGAAAAATCCCTCTTAGCGAGTCTCTCCGGGCCTAAAATCATCTCTTTCCAAAATCCCTCTCCCCGGTGACTTTTTGTTTTTATTTAGGGGGAGTTAGGATCTTTTAAGCTTTTTTGTAATTTCAAAATTTTCGATTCAAACTTTCAATTTCAACTCTTGGTTTCAAAATTTTCAATTCAAAATTTTCAATTCAATTTTTGATTCAAAACTTTCAATTCAAACTGTTATTCAATTTTCATTTCAAAATTTTCAACAATTGGTATTATTGTCAATTGGTTTAAAATCTTGTTTTTCAAATTATTCCCTCAATCAAGTTTTATGCCCCATTCTATTTTGATAATCACAAAGGGGGAGAAATTTCTTGATTGATTGGGGGAGAATTCTTTTTCATCATGCTTTGCATTGCCTTTAACCTCAGTATTTTACATTGTTTGTTTCGGTGATTGTGATCATCAAAATAGGGGGAGATTGTTGTACCTCTCGAACCCCTCAAGGTTTTATTTTCATGATCACAATCACCCTCATATTTATATAATCCTCTTTCAAGTGTTTTTGGTTGATAGGAATCAAATCAGGTGGCCAAGGAATTGGGCCAAGAAAGAAAGAAGGCAAAATGGACTGAAATTCAGTCCACCGGCCAACCGATGGCTTCACCACCGGTCCGCCGGTGGAGTCTGGACAGAAGGCATCCTTCTGTCCAGACCACCGGCCCGCCGGTGGCACACCAGCGGCCAGCCGGTGGCACCTGCAATCAAGAGGGAGCCACTGCCTCCCCACCGGCCAGCCGGTGGTCTCAGCACCGGCCAGCCGGTGGCTTCCAGCCCCAACAGTGAGACCTACTGTCTCACCACCGGCCAGCCGGTGGCCTCAGCACCGGCCAGCCGGTGGCTCCTGGGCAGAACAAGTTTCCATTCTCCAAGGCACCGGCCAGCCGGTGGCCATGCACCGGCCAGCAGGTGGACCAGACAAACTAGCCGTTGGCTTTGACCAGTCAACTCCTTTTTGGCCTCCAACGGCTCCGAGGCCTTTTCCAACAGCTCCAAAGCCCTCCAACGGATACTTGAAGGTTCCTAGCCTATAAATAAAGGCCTAGGAAGCCCCGGAATGTCACCCAAGCCACCGGACACATTGTTGATCATTTTGGCGAAGCTCCGGCGGATTGTTCCAAGAGAACCCCAAGTGCTCCATCCATTTCCACATCCAAGAGCACCACTCAAGAAGCTTGGGAAAGCACGCTACATCAACTCCATCATCCAATTGGCGCCCAAGTCTTCCCAATCACGGTTTTTCGTGTTTTATTTATTTTGAGCTTAACTTTGAGTTTGTGCCTACAAACTCCCAATTTTCCCATCCCCTCTTTTCTTTGGGTTTCACATCACCACTAAGGTGTGACAAGGTTGCCAAGCTTTCCTATAAATAGCTTGAGACATAGGTGAGCTATCCTTCACCTGTAAGAAGGATAGTGGGTTCTTGCTAAACCATCAAAAGCAAGTGGGTTCTTGCTAAACCACAAAAGCAAGCTGTAATAGGTCCTAGTGCTACCTCAAAGCCTAGTGGGTTTCTTGCTAAAACCATTGAAAAGCAAGCGGTAGGAATCTCTCAACGGTTGAGTTGGGAGCGGAGACGTAGGTCGGGTTTTGGCCGAACTCCGTTATCAATTTCTTGTGTCTTGCCTTATTTATTTCCGCTGCATTCTTCAACTTTGATTTTAATTGTTAATCAATTTTTTAAAAAGGCAATTCACCCCCCTCTTGCCATCATTCCTTGCTTCTTCCGACCCAACACATGACTCGTGGGCCCAAGGGAACGAGACCTAATGAACTGACCCTAAGGCCCATGACCCATATGTCCAAATACACAGTTGCAAGGACCCATGACCCGTAGGTCTAAACACCATCTCGTCAGCCGCATAATTAGTAATTAATTACTAATTAATTACTAATAAATAATAATAATAATAATAATAATAACTAAATAATAATTAACTATTATTATTCACCATTAAATATTAATAATTGGCTAATTGATATTAATAATATTAACATAAATATTAATAAATAACTAATTAATTTTTAATAGTTACTATTTATTAATTAATTAGAAATTAAATAATATTTAATTACTTATTAATAATATTTATTACCAATTAACTAATTAATTAATATTAATAATTTTATTAATCAGATACTAATAAATATTTAAAATTATTATTATTATTATTTAAATAGTTATGGGCTAACATCTCCTTTTTATTAAGGAAAAGCCCTTTTTTATACGATTAAAGGGGAACACATTACATGGACCATAGACCCAAGAGCACCAAGGCCTAATGAATTAACCCTAAGGCTCATGCCCTTTAGGTTCAAATACATGGTTTTTGGGACCCATGGTCGTAGGCCTAAACACATACCTATCAGCCATATGCATGCCTTAATCAACACATCATCCTGCGTCCAACACCTATCATCAGTCCATCTACCTTCCATTATGACTTTTTTACATGAACAACCATCGTTATTATAGCAGTCTGCCTTCCATTATAACCATTCTTGATCAGCCAATGCCATCAGCTTTCAGCCCTCCTATGCCCGCTCGATCCCCATAGTCTCCTCCTGGCCCACAAACACTCATCGTCGCATAACCTCCAGCCACCATCCACCATCCCTCCTACGCTATCTCGAGCTCGTCACCTTCCACATGGTCCACCAACATTCGTTGTCATGTCATTGCCAGTTTCCCACAACTTTCCATTATGTCCTTATCACAATACTGGAATCCACCTATTCACAATCTCCATGGAAATCAATTGCAATTGAGAGTGGAACCTCAGTTTCCTGATGTATGGGGGTTGTGACTGAGTACCACTCAGTCGCAACGCAAGTTGCATAAATATTTAAAATTATTATTTAGTTACTAAATGTTAATAATAAAATTTAAATTATTAAATTACAAATCATTAATTAATTACTAATTGTTAATTGATTATTTTTAATTACAATGTCACACCCCGTCCTAGTGGGTCCTATACCATGACTACCCCAAGCTCACCTCCAATAGGCTAGGGGTTGGCGACCAGCACTGAGTAGCCATATCACACACATGGAAGGCCTTATCCTAATGTAACTATACAAACCCACACATCTCTAAGACCATACAATGCTGAAATATAAAACAGATGATAACCATGCATGCATACATCTTAAATCTCACCATCAGGGTACGACAACAAGTAATGGAATGCAAAATGTCCAAATAAAATCTCACCACAAAGAAAATAAAAACAATTCTAACATATAAAGTGGGTGAGGACTACTATCGAGGTGACCACAGGAACACACCTCATTCTGTCTAACTCACTAAGATCTGCCTGGTCCTAGTCCCTCTAGGACTTTTTCAAAAGTTCGATCATCTACATAAGACACGACCTGTGCAGGGAAAAACTATACAGGGGTGAGTATAACAATACCCATTGGGACACCCCCAAAATCACTAAGCATATAACATAGATAATAACAATCATCTCATCATAGGTATATGTCAACAACACATATAACAGGAATGCCTAGATATACTCAATGTAGACATGCAGTCTCAAGGTAAAATCACAACTATAATGTCATTCTAGGATTCTTGATCAAAGATTCCACATAGCAATCGTTTGGGAGAACACACTCCAAGGGTTAGATAACACTAATGGAATCCATCTGATATTTCATGGTCATTGAGTCTCACACTAATAACTACACACTGGAAGTCTGAAGAGAATGACACACAGAAGGGGATCACACCCAAGGCTATGGGGTATACCAACAACCTAATCTAGATTAACTGGCTAAGTAGGGGATCAACGCTTGCATAGTTTTAGTCATGAATATTCCAAGAACCCCACCTATGGAAAAGATTATGATAGTGGATCTCACTTTGCACCTCATAGATGGAGCCCAAGAACTCTATCTGAGACTGAAGTCCCTTCAAAGGGATCACCATCCTATGTATAAGTTGTTATTCCATACTAAAAACTCAGGGAATGGATCAAGGGAATGCACCCTAATGAAACTTGTCTAAGCTTAATGGGATGAGGGCTCCAAGACTTATTTTAGGAAGAACATGGTGTGTACTAGTAGCACATGGAATATTCCTTTTGCACCGGGTCCTACCTATGTATCACGGTCCATTCATGTGTTCGTGTTTGTGCCTGAGTACACGGCATGTCTGAGCCCGTGTACTCTTGGTTGTTACCATGTCCTTCTAGGTGTGTCCATGTCTATGTACCTTCCTAGGTACACACCCAAGATCCTAGAAAGGTTCACATGCCATGTGACAACTTTCACATTCCATGTGATAGTTATCTTCTTCGTGGAACTCTATCGCTACACAGGGAGGTCCCACACAACATGTAATCCCAGATGACACATCATAAAACCTAGAATTTTTCAGAATTCTAGATTATTCCTCTGCTTTCACCAGTGCCATTGCCACTATTTTAACCACCAATATCACCCAGAGATCACAGATCTAGTTCGAATGAGCCTTTTCGTCACCTATTCATCAGAGATTATGACTCGATCTTCTCAAAAACAATTTGTTGAGTCTCCCTATCATCACACACCAAATATAAAAATAATAGGTATCCCTAAATATGTATTCAACCAATAATCCATCATCACCATAGTCACAGCTCGATCTCATCATCAATATGAATCCAGATATGTGATAACAACCTATTTCACCAAGAAATGGGTTTGCAATGATAGTTTATCAGGTATTTTTTGAACAATGGTCCAAAGGAATTTCCCATGATGAACGAAGAATGGGTAAGGAAAATAAAAAAATGAAAATGTGAGGAACAGACCTCAACCAATGTTCATGTTCTCCCAGATTTGTTGTTTCTAGAACAAAGAATAAAGAGATATCACATAATCAAAAAAAAATCCCCATACTCAGATAATATCTATCCCATACCCACAATATGCATGATATGTGAATCAATTCATTAGTTGATTGATTTTAATTCATTATAGGAATAATTAAATGGGAAAAAATCTATATAAAATAAACATCCTACCTCGATATGGATTGATCGATGATAAATAATGAATCTTCATCTTTATCATTGGTGTGATCCTTGAGTTCCGTATCTCACCAATCAATGATACACAATCCATTCATTGATCACCAATGAAAGCTCCTCCAACACCATCTCACGAATCTCCAGGGTTATGTAGCTAATCATGGGATTTGTACTTAACAACATATTTATTGATAAATAAATTAGGTCATTGCGTCACTTAATAAAATAAATAATTTATTTTATTAATTCACTCGCGATGGTACTCAACCCGAATGTCTGATGTGTTCTAAGGTTAAGTCGTTCATAGGGTAAAACCCATGATCTAAACTTAATGATGTCATCAGATTTACTATATGATCCTCTATTTAAGAGTTATTCCACTTTTTCAGGAAAACCGTACATGCTTGATATTTAATATATTTAATATATGTCAAAAAATAAATGTGGGAACAACAAATCTCAAAATATCAGGCCATATAAATCCCAAGCCCTGAAATTAATCCATGTAATATTCCAGAGCAATATATGAAAAAAAGAAGTTGTTACATTCTCCCCACATTTGGTCTTTATATCCCAAAAAGACAAAACAAAAGGCTACACAAAGAGATGTGGGTATTGAGCACACATCTAGGTATCCCACTCCCAAGTTCTCTCTTGAATATTCCCATGCTACCACTGGACGTGCACTAGGGGAATCAATATCCCAAGAAGGATCCTCTCTTGCAAATCCTCGATCTCTACTGGGTACTCAACAAAGGTTTCTCCATACTCAATGTCTAACTTTCCTCGATCGATAACACTCAATAGGTCATGAATGTACCTCCTCAACTATGACATGTGGAAGACATCTTGTTCCCAATATTGTGAAGATGGTAGAGCTAATTGGTACATCTCCTCGCCAAATCTATGCATTATTTGGAAATAGACAATGAATCTTGTAGATAGCTTATCCCCCCAACCAAATGTCCACAATCCACATCGAGGTGAGACTCTTAGGAACACATGGTCTCCCTACTTGAACTCCAAAGGCATTTATTGTTGGTTTGAACATGACTTATAATGAATTTGTGTAGTCCTCATCCTCTCTTAGACGATATGTACCTTATTTGTAGTGGCTCACACCATAAGTGTTGACTCTCCTGGGCTGTTCCAACATAGTGGAGATATGAAGGGTCTCTCATACAATGACTCGAATGGTGTCATACCTATGGTGTAATGGTAGTTGTTTTTGTATGAAATATCCATCAATAGTAGGTGATCCTCCCAAATACAGCCAAAAGCTAACATGAAATCTCGCAATATTTCCTCCAAGACCTGAATGGTTCGCTTAGTCTGGACATCATTATGAGGTAGAAATATTGTACTCAGATGAAAATAGGTCCCAAAAGCCTGCTAAAATACCTTACATAACCGAGATGTGAAGCAAGCATCCTGGTCAGAAATGACCATCGAGGGAACTCCATGGAGTCGGATTATCTCATGCATGTAGAAGCATCCCAATCTCTCTACTGAATTATACTCTTGAATATATAAGAAGTCGGCTAACTTAGTGAGTCGATCTATGATCACCTAGATGGATTTGTGTCCCCTAGACATATGTGGTAACCCTATTACAAAGTCCATATATATCCCATCCCACTTCCACTCTGGCGCCTCAAGGAGCTGAGCTAAACCCGCTGGAACCTGGATCTCATCCTTAACTTGCTAACAAGTAAGGCATCGAGGGACAAACTTTGTAACTCTCTTTTTCATCCTTGCCCTGAAAGTTAAACTCAAAACACTTAACACTATTACCCTAAATCAATATCATAGACTCTGGTCCCAAGGTAGAAATGAGTACCTCTGATACCACTCTGTCATGACCCATCCTAATGAGACCCATGCCGCAACTACCCCAATCCCACCTCCAATACTGGGTAGGCATATCACACACATGGGAGTCCATAGAAAAATGTACTTGTGCACACATACACATCTCCATTCCCATAAAATGATGAAATTTAAAATAATTGACAACCATGCATGAGTACTTATAAAATCCCACCATCAAAGTGTGATAACAAGTACAAAAAAGAAAAGGGGCCAAATACAAGCCCACGACAAAGAAACTGAAAACTAGTCCAACTTGTATAGTGGGTGAGGAATGTTGTCAAAGTTACTACAAGAACACACCTCAGTCTGTCTGACTCACTAAGATTTGTCTCGTACTGGTCCCAATAGGACTCCGTCAAAATCTTGATCATCTGGATAAGACATGACATGTGTGGGAAAATCCCATGTAGGGTTAAGTATAAAAATACCCAGTAGGACACCCCAAAATCACTAAGCATATAACATCAAGAATAATAATCAACTCATCACAGGTATATTTAAACATCACATATAATAAAAATTTTCATATATACTCAATTTAGACACATAGTCTCTAGGTAAAATCATGATCGTAATGCCGGTCTAGGATTATTGCTCAAAGGTTCCACATAGCACTTGTCTAGGATAACACACTCCATGATCCAGATAGCACTTATGGAGTCCATATGATATTTCATGCTCATCAAGTCTCACCCTAAGAAATACACATTGAAAGTCTAAAGATAATGATACACATAAGGGGATAACACCCAAGGACATGGCATATACTAAAAATTCAGTCTGTATTAACCTACCAAGTATGGGATTGATGTCTGTATAATGTTAGTCACGATGATTCCAAGAACCCCACCTAGGTCAAAGATGATGTTAGAGGATCTCACTCCTGACCCCATGGATTGATTCCAATAACACTATCCAAGACTGAAGTCCCTCTGAAGGGATCACCATCCTATGTATAGGATGTGATTCCATACTAAACCTTTAGGGAATTGATCAAGGGAATACACCATAATTAACCTCATCCAAGATAAAGAGTAAGAGGGATCCAAGACTTCTTTGAGGAAGCACACAGAGCATACTAGTAGTACACGATGTGTCCCTTTGGCACCAGATCCTGCCCGTGTATCATAGACTATGTCCATGTCTGTGTCTGTGCATGAGTACACGGCGTGCCTAAGCCCATGTACTCTTGGTCGGGTCCATGTCTGGTTGGTCATGTCCATGTCAGGATATCCATTTATGTGCCTATGTACCTCCCCAGGTACAAACCCAAGCACCCAAAAGGGGTAACATGTCATGTGATAGTTGTCACATTTCATGTGATATTTATTATCTTCACAGAACCCTAGCACTACATAGGGGGTCCCACATGGTGTGTGATTCCAGATTACACACTATATAACCCGGAATTCCCAGATTTATAGATTCTTCCCCCCGTGTTAACCTACATCACCACAAACAGTTTCACCACTGACCTAACTCTAAGATCATAGATCTAGTTCAACTGAGCCTCGTTATTGCCTTCTCATTGAAGATCATGACTCGATATGCTTGAAAACTATTCTTCAAGCTTCCCCATCATTGTACACCAAATATATGAATAATGGGTATCCCTAAATCTATCCTTAATAAATCATAAATCATTTCCATCATTACAACTTAATCCCATCATTGATCTAAACCCAGTTCTATGATAAGAATTCATTGCACCAAGTTTAAATGGGTGTGCAATAATTTTTTATCTGGTATTTTTCGAACCATGGGCCAAAGGAATTGTTCACAATGAACAAAGAATGGGGAAGGAAAATCACAACACAAAAACGTGAGGAACGGACCTTGGTCAATATTTGTGTTATCCTTGATTTGTTTCCATTAGATTGATGAACTAATAGATATAACATAATCAACAAAGAAATCCCCAAACATGGATAATATTTATCCTATACCTAAAATACTCATGATCCACAAATAAATTCATTAGTTGATTGATTTGTGTTCATTATAGGAGTAATTAAATGGGGAAAATCCACATAAAACAAAAATCCTACCTCGAGATGCATTGATCACTGATGAATAATGAATCAACGTCACTTTTATCGATGTGATCCTCGAGTTTCTTAGCTCACCGATCGATGATCAATGATCCAGTCATTGCTCTCCAATGGAAGCTCCTCCAACGCTCTCTCACAAATATCAAGGGTTATGAATCTAACCCCAGGATTTGCTCTTAATATCCTATTTATAGAGAAATAAATTAAGTCATTGTGTCACTTAATAAAATAAATATTTTATTTTATTTCATTTTATTTAATTAATTTTCTCGTGACATCACTCAACCCGAACGTCTGAAGCATTACAAGTTTAAGTCATGCCTAGGGTAAACCCCACACTCTAAACTCAAAAAATGCCTCAAATTTTTTACTTAGTCCTCTATTTAATAGTTATTCCACTTTTTATGGAAAACTACACATGTCTGATATTTAATATATTTAACATATTTTAAAAATTATTTCCGAGCACACTGGGCCTCATAATCTCATGTCATCTCAATTCCTAGCTCTAAAATTAATCCATGAAATATTCCAAATCAATATATATAAAAATCTATGTCATTTCGTACAAATTAAATAAATTATAATTATTAAAAACTATAAATAATTAACTACTTCAATTTATTAATTATTATTAATTAGTTACAATTCACTAATAATTATTAATAATAATTAATAGTTGTTTTTATTTATGTTATTAATAATTAATAGATATAAATTAATTACTAATATTTATTTATTATTAGAAATTAATTACAGTTTATTAATAATTATTAATAATAAATACTATTTATTTTTATTAAATTTATTAATAATTAATTGTTATCAATTGATTATTAATTAAATAATAATTATTTCTACTAATTAGAAACTAAATATTTTTTTTAAAGGTGAGGACTTGGCTAATGCCAAGTCTCCTTTATTGAAAAATAAAAGATTACAAAAGTCTAAAATGGGACATTTTACAATGGTCTATTTTGGAGAGATGTAACAGGTTAGAGGGAAGGATATCCATCTAGATGAGGCCATTGTTACCTATACCTATATTTGTTAGGCCATTAGATACCATGTTTGATTCTCAATATGAATGAGTGATGGTAAATTCAATGGAATCATGGAACTCAAGGAAATCCATCCATTAAACCATCAATCTCCATGAGAGGTGTGTGCTATTTTTATTGATTGCATACACTATATTTGTGGAGTCACTCTCCAACCATAGCTTAGACTAACATATTTGTCTAGAAGTTTTCACCACATTGATGACTCCAAGCATCTTGGATTAAATTGAAAATGTAGTACCACAAGTACTATAAAAGAAACCAAGGATGCACTTGGTGTGATTTTTAAAAACAATGTTTCACCCTGAGATACCAGGATTACCTTTAGAAGAACCATCCATATTTACTTTGACCCAACTTGGAAATGGAACTACTACAAAATAGGAATTTAACGGTGCTATAATTGGCCTTTATCAATGCTAAAAAGGCACTGACTGCTTGAGCATGGTTAAAATACCTAGGCTTTTATCAGCACTAGAAAATCACTGATAAATGGGTCCATTATTTGTGCTTAAAAAACATTGATAAAGGACCCTTTATTAGTGATTTTAGAAGCATTAATAAATGACACCATTTATTAGCACTTTTATTTAGATCTAATAAAGGGACCCTTTATTAATGCTACTAAATGCACTCATAATGGAATCCTTTATCAGTGTTTGTTGAAGTACTGATAAAGGATGCCTTTATCGACGCATTTAGTAGCATTGATTAAGGGGTACACTCCAATGTACTATTACAACATACTATAGTGTTTTTTATAGCATAATGTAGTGTACTATTACAGCACACTATAACACCATAAATATGGAATACTGCAGTTTCTTGTAACAACACACTGTAAAACCAGAAATTAGAAAAATTAGATAAAAATACGTAATTTAAATGAAATAAAATTTACAACACAAATACAATAAAAAAATATTATATAGAAAAAAAACACACTTGTATAAAAGATAAAACCACCCCTGATCAAGTAAAATAATGTGCCAATATAAGAAAAAAATATAATGTCAGTAATAATATAAATAAACAAATTAAATAGAAAGTATTAATTTTAAACTAAACTTTGAGTCATGCCAAGAACATTGTGTAGCATATTGAGTTGCAGTTGATTCTTGCACATCATACCATTTATTGTTCTTCTTCAAGAATTATCACTGTGGAAATGAACTAAATAAGTATAAGATAAAGATGATAAGGAAATTAATTATGTATTAGCAAATAGAATGATGAGAAAACAATTTAGGCTCATTTTCTCAGTTTTGGTGATGTGATGTTTGTTTTAAACTAAAATGACACTTATATATTGAAACTAAACACTTTGATTCATACTTGTCACACCATGCATTGGATTGGAATGTGACTAATTAATGCACATCCCAAATGACTTATTTATCATTTTCCTAAAGTACCAAAACAATATAAATTCATTTCTTTGGTTTTGAGTACGCCACTTGTGTTTTTTACTAAAATGTCATTTTAAACTATAAACATGTACTTTGAGTCATACCGGCCACTTAATGTGTGGGTTTGAAATGAAGACTAATTCCTACAGATAAAAAATGAATTATGAATCATTGATCTAAATTATTAAGATAATCCTAGTGTGTTTTCTCAATTTTTATTGAGTGACACTTTTTGAACTAAAATGACAATTTTAAACTAATAACAGGAACTTTGAGTCATATCGGGTACATAGTGTATCATATTGAGTTTTATCTGATTCCTACAGATAAAAAATGACTTATGGATCATTTTCTTAAATTATCAAAATAATCCTAATGTGTTTTCTAATTTTTGAGTATGTCTGTTGCCTTTTTTACAAAAATTAATTCCAATTTTAAATAAAAGGATACACTTGGTGTCATACCGGTCACACCGTGTGTTAGATTGAGGTTAGGATGATTTATAAATGTCCCAAATTACTTATGTATTGTTTTTATAAATTATAAAATTTATATGAATGCATTTTCTCGATTTTAAGTATGCCACTTATGTTTTTTACTAAAAAGTCATTTTAAACTGGAAACACAAAATTTGAGTCATACCAGTCACATCATGTGTGGGATTTATGTGAGAATAATTCCTACACATCAAAAATTAATTATGAATCGTTATCATAAATTATCAAGACAATATAATTGCATTTTCTTGGCTTTTAGTTAGTGTCACTTTTTGAACTAAAATGTCAATTTTAAATTAATAATAGACACTTTGGGTCATATTGGGAACATTATGTATCGTATTGAGACACAGATGATTCCTACAAGTCAAAAATGACTTATGAATCATTTTCATAAAGTATAAAAATAATATGAATGTGATTTCTCAATTTTGAGTATGTCGGTTTTCTTTTTTACTAAAATTGATGTCAATTTTAAATAAAAAGATGAACTTGGAGTCATAACAGTCACACTGTGTGTCGGATTGAGGTGAGGAAGATTTATATATGTCCCAAATAACTTATATATAATTTTAATAAATTATAAAAACAATCTGAATGTGTTTTCTTAGTTTTGAGTGGGCCACTTTTATTTTTTACTAAAATGTCATTTTAAACTGGAAACACACGTTTTGAGTTATACCAGTCACATTGTCTGTGGGTTTAATGTGAGAATGATTCCTACACATTAAAAATGAATTATGAATCATTTTTATAAATTATCAAGACAGTGTGAGTGTATTTTCTTCGTTTTCAGTGAGTGATGTTTTTTGAACTAAAATGCTAATTTTAAACTAATAACGGATACTTTGAGTCATACCAGGAACATCATGTATCAGATTGAGGTTTAGATGATTCCTCTATGCCAAAATGACTTATGGATAATTTTACTAAAGTATCAAAAGAATTTTAATGCATTTTCTTCGTTTTGATTATGTCATTTTACTTTTTTAGTAAAATTAATGTCGATTTTAAATAAAAAGACGTACTTTGAGTCATACTGGTCACACCATGTGTCAAATGAAGGTGTGGATGATTTCTATGTATCCTAAATGACTTATGAATCTTTTTCATAAAGTTTCAAAATAATAATAATTTTTTTCTTATTTTTGATTATGTCACTTGTTTTTTATTGAAGTGTCATTTTAAACTAGAAACTCACACATTGAGTCATACCAGTCATATCATGTGCCGGTTTTACATGAGACTAATTCCTATACATCAAAAATTACTTATGAATTGTTTTTATAAATTATAAAGATAATCTGATCATGTTTGATCAATTTCCAGTGAGTGATGTTTTGTGTACTTAAATGTCAACTGATAAGGGAAACTTTGAGTCATACCGAGCACATAGTGTATTAGATTTAGGTGTGGTCAATTTCTAAACATAAAAAATGACTTATGGATCATTTTTATAAAGTATAAAAATAATACAAATGAATTTTATTAGTTTTGAGTATGTCAGTTGTCTGTTTTAGTAAAATTAATGTCAATTTTAAATAAAAATATTCACTTAGAGTCATACATGTCACATCGTGAATCGTATTGAGGTTCAGATAATTCATACACATACCAAATGACTTATGGATCATTTTACTAACATATCAAAACAATCTGAGTATGTTTTCTTAGTTTTTATTACATCACTTGTGTTTTTTACTAAAATGTCATTTTAAACTGGAAACACACACTATGAGTCATAGCGATCATCGTGTGATGGTTTGACCTAAGACTGATTCCAACACATCAAAAATGACTTATGAATCATTTTACTAAATTATCAAGACAATCCAAATGTATTTTCTCAATTTTCAGTGAGTGATGTTTGGTGAACTTGAATGTCAATATTAAACTGATAACAAACACTTTGAGTCATAGCGAGTACATCATGTATCAAATTGAGGTATGATTGATTCCTACACATAAAAAATGATGTATTTTTTATCTAAATTATCCAAACAATCTTAATGTGTTTTCTTGGTTTTGACTATGCGATGTTTGTTTTGAACTAAAATGTAAATTATAAACTAAAAACATACAGTTTGAGTCATACAAGTGGCATCATACATCGGATTGAGTTATGACTGATTGAGTATGTGATGTGTGTTTGTATTTCAACCATATGAACCAAGCTATAAAAGATAGAAATTTACCATTTGTATGGAATAATAAACCTAATGCTACTTGAAATACCTAATCCAAAAGCACAATGTTCTCTGTTTTCTGGATTATTGCAGACGATTGAAGAGAAAATATGAATTCCCAAAAGATACGTGAAAAAAATTATTAGATAAAAATTATAAGGAAATTAACTTAAAAATAGTAGATAAAATTGTGAAAATTTTAACTAAATAATCAATATGAATTAACCTTGTCATGATGTTGTATACATTTTTTAACCATTTCCTTATTGTTATCTCATTTACATCATCAAAGTCCAATCTATCACGAGCATGAGCATCTTCAAAGAAACCACCCCAACTTGATAAAAAGAATCCACCTATACAATACAACAATTATTATATTATTAATACTATAAATAAATAAATTAAACATAAATATTAAATAATATATTAATAAATTTCAAATTTAAACTAAAACCACACAATTTGAGTTATACCGGGTACACCGTGTATTGCATTGAGGTATGGTTGATTCGATCGTGTCTTTTTATCCTACAATGAATTCAAAACTCTAGTTTATCTAACAATATTGTAGTTTTATAACCCATAATGTTGAATAAACCAGAGAATAAAAAGAAAATTGCATCATCATGAGTGAATCATCCTTGTTGAGTGCATGATCATAGTACAAGAGTGAGTTGTCCTTGTTGAAAAATTAATTTATTCCTAGAAAACATTAACTATTAGTGTAAAATTATCAGTATTCATTTATTAAACAAAAATAACTATTTACATACGAGTTTTTATGGAACATGATAAAATCTATCTTTCCCTTTCACCATCATAGAGAGTATATACTCCATGATAAACCATTTACTATATTTGATGGAAAAAACTTCAGTGTGGCCCATTATGTATTTTCAGAAGACACTAAACTTAATTATAAATTGGTTTCCCCTTCTTGACAATATTAAACATTAGTATATACCTTTATAGCATCCAAATGACATAAAAATCTAGTGTATCCGTTAAGTCTTCTTGGATTGGGATGTAGATTAGTATATCCTTTTAAATATTCTAGGTGATGATAAACTCTAACATAACGTCATAATTATTTTTTAATAAAAATGGGAATACCCCTATTCTCATGTTTTTTATTGATAATGATGGAGAGTTTTTTTATTAATGAGCTTGTGAACATCGATCATTTTACATAATGAATGTGCACATGCATAATGAATGTTACTTGTATAGATTTCCCAAGAATTTTTGATATTATATCATGCATATAATTGATGATCTAATAACCCAAATAATCCCACAACCCACCAAAGTGAAGCCACTGTATTGTTCTTTTCTAAAAATGCATGATTCGGTTAATGAAATTTCTTATTTCTTTATTTTTTTAGAGGTTTTGTATTAAGCTATTAGATTCTTTTTGAAAGAGGTATTCGTTTGTATTTTTTATGATACATGATTTCATTTGAAGTGGGTTTTTCGTTTTTGTGGATTTCTTTATAAAGAAGTTTCTTTTCATTTTATGTCATGTTTCCTTTGACACTATCCCTCCTAAATGACCACAATCTCTTTATGCTTATTGTCCTCTAGTAATTCTCTCATACACCCGACGGCTTTGGTAGTTGATTACACACATATTTATTCAAACATTTGAGTTGGATTATATACCTATTTTATGATTGGATTGGTGTTTTATGACTCTCAAGTGACTATTAGACCCAATACTAAGACCCTTTTTTTGTAGTGTAGAGAATTCATGGGCAAGAAACTGCATTGGTTTTTTTATTGTTGGTCTGTTTTTTCTTAGTGAGGAGTTTATTTCACACTTTTGTAATATTTTATAGTACTTGGAATGTTTTAATAGAAATCGTATCCTATGATAATCAGTTTCAAAAAAATAATTGGTGTTTGTTTTGTTTCTAAAAAAATACCTCCACTTAAATTCCTGTATAAAATCACTTAAATAACTGGTGAAAAACATTTTTTCTATAATCCACTTGAATCAATTACATAATGGATCTTATCTTAATTGAAAAGTTTTGTGCATTCTTTTCAACAATTATTATCAAACACAACCTTTGTATAATCCCCATTCTACTCCATTGACCAACAATTTTATTATTTTCAAGCCATTTCTTCATCTCCTCCTCCACCTCGATCCCTGCCTCTACCTACTCCTCCACCTCAGTTCCAACTCTGACTTCGCCTCTACCTCCACCTCTACCTGTTTTATTGCCCAACAATTTTATTGTTTGTAGGTCATCACTTTTAAACCTATTGATTTCCTCTATAATAATTCTCCTTTAGAAACTGATCAAAAATAATATATAAGCATTATGAAACTAATGCTTCACACCCTAAATATATTTATAAGGTTATATCTCATACTAGATCACAAACATAGTAGGTAATCACCTAAATTTGTTATCAGCAAGTAGTATGAAAACATGTATGCTACTCACTCATCTCTAAAAAAATTTACTTCCTCTTTTGAGTATGAAGGTTGTCAGAAATCTTGATAGTACTGAGAAAATATAAATAGATAAATGATTCAGAAATATATTTAATGAAATTGTAATTACCTTCAAAAATTACCATTTTGGGGATATTTGTCTTTTCATTGTTTATGATCTATCTCATAAATTTGTAAACATAATATCCAAAATCATTTCCATTATCTTGATTTGGAAAGTGTAGAAACATTGACCAAAATAAGTAAATTGTTTTGAAATATGTTTTTATAGTTAAATATTTCTATATATACCTTAATATTTTCCATTTGTAGTAATCCATAGGCTTTATATGTTCAAACACCAACTTCATTCTATGATTTATCCTATATTTAGTGACTACCCAATCATAATAAAACTCTTGTTAAAACATAGAATGAAACATATAATTTTAATTTTATCTATAAAGTGTTTATTGAAATGTATTAAAAATTCACAATACACATCATGTGTGGTCATTTTGTTGGATATCCATGCATTGGAACCGAAAAATAAATATTTGGGGTATCCAGATTGACTGCGATCAGAATTCAGTGCTGCCTAAAAAAACAAAAAAACAAATAAGTAATAAAAAACTAAATATATATTTTATTTAATTATATTGTAGAGTTTTAATTCTACATTATAGTCATCAAAAAGGGTTTGTTGTATGATATTTTTTGCTAAAACTCTTCAAAAAACTCATCTCTTTTATTCTCAATTCTTTCTTATCCAAAGTAAGTTTTTATGTAGAAATGACACAGGGATTAATGAATCCAAATCATGTTTCACACATTTTTCCCTTTATATGGTATTAATATAAATTCCTATAGAAAATATGAATCGTTATTAACTTTAATAAACATATTATCTCACTATTTGGATATAAATGTTATGAAAATGTACCTTATGTATGTATTCACAACTGAGGTCTCAAACATTCATTCTTGAGAATCTCATTTATACTCTTGAGAACAATTACGTTTATCATGAAAGTTCCATATATTTATTTTTCATATGGAATGTAAGACATATTTTCATCATTAAATGTGGTCTATATATGAAGTTGTAATGATAATAAATGTTTCTCTAGGCTGGTGGGGAGAAGTTACTCCCAAAAGGTCATTTTTATTTCTTGGTCAATTCACTAGATAATATTGATCCGACCTTCTGTTTCCCCATCATTTTATCCATCTATAATAGCATACCTCACTTCAGACCTTTTTTCATCAATTGTTACAGGTTTTTCATATGAAAAAAATTATTAAAGTCATGCCTCCTATATATTTATAATATTATATGAACATTATGTGAAAGTTCCAATAGCATAATTAACCATTTTAATATTAGGATCGTCAAGTGGAATAAGAAACTCAGCAGTCGGCTCATTAGCTACATCAACCCCCACTCTCATGTGACAGTTTGGGAGGTTTTTCTGGTGTAGCTTGTCTCCAAGGATATTATACATTGTACCCCTCACAACAAGGTTGTGTGTGGGTGTTGACAAATAAAAAAACATATAATTGTACCCTAAATAATTTTAGTAACATAAAATTATAAAAAGTTGTTTGATTCACATTTAGGATAAAGAGTAATGAAAAAATTGATTACATCAAGTAAGGTATGCAGTCGAGGGGAATGACTATCCTCAAATCTAGTGGGTTCATTTGGTTAATGTTCAGATCCTTGTTCCACCACCGGTTCTCTTTGATCATTTATCATAAATTAGTATTCCAAATCAGACTGGGCAATAATATCTTACAAAGAATCTATTTGTGTCTGCAATCCATTCACCATATTATATGTATGTTCATGTGGTTTTTTCTTATCAAAATATGTTTGAGGAGACACTCTAAAACCTAATCCTCCAATGTGACCATATTGTTCTTGCCACTTCAAAGATAATGAAATTAGTTTTTCTTCTGGTATGGTCAGTGTTGATTCTTGTGTATAAACTATATAAAAAATATTAACATAAATAGATATTTTTTTATAATACTACTATAAAGCATAACTAATTTCTATTATGTCATACTTACACATGTATCCCATACTGCTTTTTGTTTTCATCTACTAGTTTACCCTCCTTATTTACACGATCCTCCTTCCATATCACATGATGTGGGATGGAAGTGGCATTAGATTCTGATTTATCAATCTTCATATAAACAAAAGAACATATGTTGTTTCATATGACATAAAACTTTTATTATTTATTTAAAGTACATACCAATTTCTTATCTAGTGAAGATTACCCTATCCTTGATTTGTGATAGGGGTACATTGGATTTGATGCACGTTCTTTATTTATATCACTCTTTTTTGTTTCATAAATTAAATTTTTGGAATCAAATTGGATTAAAAAATAATTTCAAATAATAAATTATCGACTTAAGTTCACCTAAAATGATTTCTCATTACAATGAATAATGAAAGAAGTCCCTGATTCATGCTTTATAATGTGTTCATAACTAACTAGTGGGTGGGGATTACTTTCCCCTCAACATCCCTAAGATGTAACATGGTAAGAAGAGTCAGAAAGCCTTTATGTTCTCTTCCAATGGCCATTAAGACTAATTTATTACATAAATATTAAAAATTAAATGAACTCTCTAAGTAATAATGAAAATTAAATCAACTTTTAATTATATAATTTTTTGGTAAAATAGAGAAAGTGTATCATAACATTAACATTATATCTTTCCAAAGGGTTTCCTTTTTTACAGGCTCTACGTGGCACCATGAATCAATTTAAATCGGCACATTAATCACTATTGTGATCCCAACATAAATAATGAACATTGAATTATTGGGGTCAATAGTTTGGTTGCACTGATTCCAACCAACCTGTAATTTTATTCCCTTAATTCTTGCCTTGATAATTTTATTCAACACTGTGATGCTACGTCGTTGTTGATTTTTTTCATCAACATGTTGTTGACCCCCTAATAGTTCTGCAGTTTCATCATCAACAGTTTTTTCTTCCTCAAGATTGGTAACATCATCATGTGTAGAATACATTGTTTGCATGGGTAGTCAAACATTTAATTTTTATTAAATAACAACAACATATACACAAACAAATGATTTTAGAATAGTCATATGCATGCTCTATTACAAACTTGATGAACTCATTAACCCCATCTCTATACTCTTTTGGAAATGATTAGCATGCATCCATTTTGAATGAAATGGGTAATTGAATTTAAGGAAAGAATTAATCCACTATGGTAGGTGTTATCCACTAATTTCATCCAAAGGTGAAAGTTATAGACAATTATCATCCTCATCATATTCATCCCCCGAACAGTTATTATTGAATTTTGTTTCTTGAGACTCATCCTCCATCTCTTCTAGATATACACATATGTTTCTTGAACTAATCTGAGATTGGAGATGATTTTAGATTACTGCTACTCAGAGTAGTTCAAGAAACATATAAGAGATGGGGGATGAGTCTCAAGAAACAAAATGAAATAATAACTATTTGGGAGATGATGTTGATGGGGATGACATTTGTTGCCTTAAAACTTTTTAAATTACTATATATTAATTTAAAATTTAAAATATCATCTCAAAATGCTAAAAGTTCCCTAACACTGTGATGAGAACATCAACTCATCTACACTGATCTGTACTGACTCTAATCTATGTTACTAGTCCTTTTCCCTCACCAGTATCTCAAATATAAGATCTCTATATCCATTTAGGTTTATGTGTAGGGTGTGAGTCTAAAAATAAACAAGAAAATACTAATAGGGGCCCTAAAATACACAACAATGCATATATTAGAGTATATTTTCAAAGTAGTAACACTAAAAATATATATGTAATTCAAGTCATTATGTACTAAACAAGACACCATGATAATCAAATGTACCTACTTCATTTCATACCAATGAATTATACTAATCATACTATAAGTTTATACCATGGTTGTTCCCTAACCTTTAAATCATTTTACTAATAATAGATTAACATTTGAATCGTAAGAGGAGAAAAAATTATTTATCTCCCTCTGAAAATAACCACATCACAGGTACCATGAGATTCGACCTCAGAACCCTGGAATCCAAGACTATCCCTCGGGGATAACCATCACATGTACTTATTACGCCCAAATCATGAAATGGGTATAACATATCCAATTTTCTTAGGAAGATCATTTGGAATATAGGGAAGTCTTAACATAATTGGTTTCCTTAGGAAAGAACCACATAACGGGTTCCATAATACATTAGTTAAACCAAACTTCTGAAAACCCATAAAGAAGAACAAACAACACAAATGTCACATCACCCTCACCCTATCCCTCGATGAATCACTAACATGTATATAGTAACACACATTCTAACATACCATACCTAGACCTCACATAATATCCATGATATTATAATATACGATAAAAAATATTTTTATCACATCCATACATGTATTTCTTGTATAAAAATATTGTAATCATACAGTGAGAGGTATATTAAAAATCATTTCAAATAATATCAAGTAATTATTGAAAGAAAATATTTTAAGGCAAGATTCATCAAAATTTAGCAAAAACAATTAGTTACATATTACGTTTAATACAATAATTTTCAAAAAAAACTCTAGGGAAAGAATTATTAAACGAGTAAACAAAAAACAGTAGCTAAACAGTCATTAAAAAATGTATACAAAGATAAAAATGAAGACTTACTAAATAAAAATCACAGAATTTTTCCATTTCCTAAAATTATAATGTCTAAAAAAATCATGTTACATTTTATAATAATTAATATACCTCCCTTAGTCAAAAAATTATTTATAAATTTGTACTGGTTAATTTTACAATATAAATATTATTAAAACTATATTTGTGTATGATTATAATAAAATAATTTGAAGAATATATTTATCCCATCAACATATATATATATATATATATTATGAACAATTTCATCTAAAAAATAAAATTTTAAATACATATATAAAAACTATAACTAATATGGTATTATAAACATCAAATTCTTTAATTGAATAATAAAACATGATAATCACTTAAATATTTCTATTATAGCATGTGTAAGACATAATAATTTATCCAGATTATATATAACCCATGCTTTCTCAAATATAAAAAAAATTATAACCATTCAATGTCATTGATTGTGTTTAAAACCATTCTAAACCCCTTATCAATGGATTTATTTAATTACTATGGAATTATTTAAATCATGAATAAGATATTTTAATGGTTAATAAACAATAAATTCTCTATTTCCAAAAAATACTCTAAAAGACATAAATTATCAACTCTTACATATCCTATATTATGTAAATATTGTGAAATTAATATAGATAAACTTAACATTAAAGGAAATCATGAAGTGATTTATATATTTAATGAGAAACTATTTGTTACATCTAATTAGAACAAAAAACTAAAGGCAAATTTGTTTCATAAACAAAATAAAACCTATCACTTACTATTTTTAAAAAATATGTTTATCCCATGTATACTCTAAACCCACTCATATTCAAAAATAACGTAAATGAAATTTTAATTATGGATTATAACATTTTACATTTCAAAAATATAATTCTCTAAACATATGTGTTAATTTTTTATCAATTTAATAAAAAAAATAAAAAAATAGAAAATACCATAAAATTAAATAATAGAAGGTGAGAATCAATATTTTTTGAACGAAATTTTCATTAAAAACATCACAATAAATTGAAATTCATATAATATTAACATATGTATATAAATAAATATACATATCAATGTATAATTATTTTGTAAAAAGTAAAAAACTTGTGAAATACAAATCATGGTGGCCTATAATAGTGTAATTTGAGGGAATTGGGATTATTCTATCATTAAAAAACATCACAGAGAGACCTAAATCCATGGAAAATATACATGGAGACCTTGGTCCTTATAACTAAATATTTCATGTCTGAATCCATATTTTGTTATATAATATTTTTGGGGAAACTCAAATGATTATAATAAACACCATTGAACAACATATTAAGTAGTTAATTGGCCAATTGGTTGTAGTTTGCGATAAAAACATGTTTTGAAAAATGAAGAGTCAATTATAGAAATTGATGGGATGATTTCCTTATCTATGCTCAATAATATTCTAAACCAAACATCCTTTACTTACTCTATAAGAGAAGATCTTGCTCCATGAGAAGCTATAAGGACTGTAATGATGGAAAGAATGAGTCTCCAAAACTATATGTGAAGCACACAATCCATTTCCATTTTCCATCACAAAAAGATATATTATTGTCTGATATGATATTTATGATATGAAGTGACCATGTAGCATTAGATAAATGATCAGAGGGAATGTTCAGTGGATCAATGTGGATAGTGGTGATAGTGACAGCGATATCCCTAACAATGGAAAGAGTAGTGGGTGAAGGTGGTGATAAAAATGACAATAATGGGGAATAATTAGAGAGACTAATCATGAATAGAGTTATGGTAGAAGAGAAGTAGGGTTCGTCATGGCTGAGAAAACCATAAAAACGCAAACTGTGGAACCCAAACAAGTAATCAACGAGAGAGGAAAGGGAGAAAATAACATACCTTGGATTCTAGCCTTGATTTGTCCAAGAGAACGTAGAAGAGGAGCATCGACAGTAGGGGAGTTCCGTGAGATCATAAGAATCACGACTAAATGAGTCACAGTTAGAGTTCCTTTAAATAGATCGGGGACACTTTTATCAGCGATTCTAAAAAAGCGTTGATAAAGATCTAAATTAATAAGTGCTGATAAAGATGCCTTTTATTAGTGTTAAAGAAGCGCTGATAAATGATTTATAATTATAATTATAAATAAAAAATATATAAATTTATAAATATATTTATATAATTATAGATTTATTTATTATAATTTTATAATTATTTCAATATATATTTATATATTTATAATTACATAAATACTTTTTTTAATTATATTTTTTAATTAAAATTATAAATATATAATTTTTTAAATATAATAAATATACATTTATAAATATATTTATAAATAAATATATTAGTAAATATATTTATATTTATTTATTTGTAATTATAAATATATTTATATCATTATATATATTTAGATATTTACATATATTTTTAATAAATATACCTAAATATTGTAAATATATTCATTATTTAAATATATTTATTATAATTTTATAATTATTTAAATATATATTTATTTATTTATAAATATATGAGTACTTTTAAATAAATTTTTATATATTTATATCACTATATATATTTATATAAATATATATATATAATATAAATATAAATATAAATATAAATTTGAATATAAATATAGTATGTTCATTATTTAAATAAATATATTATAATTTTATAATTATTTAAATATATATATTTATTTATAATTATATAAATAATTTTTTTATAATAATATTTATTTATTTATATTTAAAAATATATAAATTTATAAATATAGTAAATATATATTTATAAATATTTATTTATAAATATATTTTTAACATTATTAATGAATATATAATCTTAAATACATGTATTTTAAAAATGAGTGAAATTGAATAATTAGAAATGAGTACACTTTTGAGGGATGGGAGGGGATGGTGAGAGCTTCTCGCTCTACCCGGATGGCAATTAGGGCTTTAGAATGGCGACTCCGAGTCTTCTGGATAAACTTTTTCTCATCCATGGGCGATTTGATTTCCACAAACATGTTTCCTCTGGAATGGATAATCAGGAGATCTTTTGTAAAGGGGTAATGGTGGATAACAAGTTGGATGAGGTTACCGCCAATGTGAATTTCTCTCTCTTTAAGGGGTCCACTATTGGAGGGATACACTGCAAGGGTAATGTTTCCTTTGTCAAAGAGAATCTGGATTCTATTTTGGAGTGCCTGGAAATCGGTAAGTTTCTATAATTTTGCGATTGATTTTTTCCAAGGGATCTAAACCATTGAAAATTAATGATTTGGTTGATCTACTGTTGAGAATTTGGGGTTTTACTAACTAGAAGTGTGTTTCTTTGGGCAGAGGATATTCCACATGTCCTTTCCCTCTGATGATTTGAAGATGAGGTCCTAAAGTCTAGGATCAATTTCACTCAAATGAGGCATCCTTCACATCGATGAATGGGATCATAATTTCAATCCCTTGGAGGTTAGAAATTCATGTGTCCAGTTGTGGGTTGAAGTTTATGGACTGATCTAGGTATTCTGGCACCCCAGAATACTATACGACATCACTTCGGTGATTAATGCTCACATAAATGTTGACAAAGAAACCAAATTGATGAGATATGTTCATTTCACTTGGTTTTTGGTGGAAGTTGACATGTTCTTTACTCTTATTGATAGGGTATTCCTTTCAATAGATGAATATGAATTCAATCTATGCATTGAGTATGAGAATGTTCCTTGATTCTATTTAGAATGTAATAGAATTGTCCACGAGGCATCAAATTGTAAAATCTCCCTATTGTGTTCTTATTTCTCTGGTAAAGGACATGAGGAACGTTTATTTTTTAAAAAGAATATGGGTTAGAAGATTGGACTACACAGTACTTCCAGAAATCTTAGGCTTGCTCAGTCACAACATGCTGTGAAGCAATCGACTGGTCTGGATTGTCTTGTTGGGGATAGGTTTGTTAAGTCTACTCAGGTGGAGACCACCCCCAACAGTAAGAGATTGTTCAGGATGCTACGAAGAAAAGTAGTGGGGCTCCCCCTATTGGCTTTAAAATGGTTGGATTTAATGAGAATCATGCAACAAATTCTTGGGCTAATGTTGCCGAAGAGGAGTCATTTTTTGATATTCAATTTTTTAATGAAGTAGCTACATAAGAATTAGCGGATCAACAGATAATTCATGAACAAATAATTGCCTCAAAATCCCATAAGGGAATGAAAAAAAATGAATATTGAGATACCTTCACATTTGAAGTCTTGTATTATCACTCATAGGTAGAATAAGGCTGATAATTCCTAGGCTAGTACTAAGATAAAGGCTTCTGAGCCTCCAATGAAAAGTATGACTACTGCTACTAATTTTGATAAGGATCTTGGCTCTTTTTCTGATGTTCTGAAAAGTCCAGTTACATTGAATATGTCTGAGCTGGGGTGAACATGATAAGTGCTCTGTGTATGGAAGGATCTGAAACTGCAGACTCTCAATGGGTTGATTTAGGTGCTCAGCCTATTGAACCTACTGTTACTCTTCCATAGATTGGTAGGGATGCTTTTAAGGAGAGGTTTGATGCTGATCTTTTTGCATCTGAGTAGTAGGAATTTACTGCAACTACTTGTGCTTTGGAAGCTAAGGATATATTCTCATCAAGGGAAAAAACATTACAGCTTTGGAAACTTCTCTTCCTTCTCTACAGAATGGGGATACTGATTTTCTTATGGTGAGTGAAATTAGTGATATTCATTGCAACAGTGTGGAGGCTCATAGAACAAGTGGTCCAAATGGAAAGAAGGGACCTTCATCGAAGGTCTTATTTGATAATGATGGTTTTCAATTGGTTCCCTTTAGGAAGTTTAGATCCATCTCTTCTCATCTTGGACAGCCTTTGAGGGACATGAATTTGGTACCTTGCATGTTGCCTACTAAATCTGAGTCTCCACTAAGCTCATGAAAGTATGTTTCTACTATACTTCCTGATGACTCATGTAGCCCTACTATTAAAATTTCACAGGGATTGGAAACATCATGTAAGGAGTAGGTGGAAAGTGGGAAAAGTGTTGAGAAGTAGATTTTTCCCTTGTAGATTGGGAATCTGATTGTTTCTCCCTATTTTAGAATTGTTGAGAATGTGGAGTGGGATCATCCTCCCCATTTTAATTATTTAATAAAAAAAATACAAAGGTTTCCTTTGGTAGAGCCTCTGATAAAGAATGTTCTTCTGCATGGGAAAATAATTCAAACATTGTAACCATGGTGGGCCAGGAATGTGAACGGACCATTGTAGGCATCAAATAGGAAGTGACTAAATGGTACTTATCACAACTTGAGGTAACCTTATCATCAATGGAGTCAGAGGAATTTAGATATAATGATTATATATCAGTGGAGGGGTTATTATCTATTTACTTTGAAGATGGACTTCGCTCTAATCTGGAAATGGAGTTTCAAGATATATCTTGGAAATTCATGATATGATCCACCATAGAGGCTTCATCCACATCATCATAAAATGAATAATGTGTGCCCCCTCAAAGGGTCAAGGCATGGAGGCATGGTCGACACCCAAAGCGTAGTGGATGATATCTAAGGAACATGGGATCTATATGATATATTTATTACTTTCAATTGTGAGCATGATATGTTTTACTAACATGATCACTCCTCCCTTGTAATTTTTCATTTTATTAATAAACTTTGAGGTTATGGATATGGATTTTCCAAATCCATGGTTGAGTTGTTTTGGAAAAATGAGTACACTTTAAAAATATTAAAAAAAATTGATAAGTTTTATTAATTAAATATAAATTATTAAAAAATATGGATTTATATTGAAGTAAAGATGAATACATATGGAAAATATTAAAACATAGTAAATAAATTTATATAAATAAATATTATAAAGTGAATAAATTCAAAATAAAAATAAAAAATATTAAAAATGCATAAATAATACTTAAATATTATATTATTATAAATAAATAAATAAAATTTATCGATTAAAAACATAATATATTAAATGTATCATGTTATAATGAAATTCTAAAATATTCTAAAATTTGAATAAATTACATAAATATTAGTTGTATGTGTTTATATATATTTATAAGATTTCATTAATTGCATAAATATTTGTGTGTGTGCGTTGTATATAAAAATGCATTAATTGCATATATGTGTGTGAAATAAATGTAACACGCATTTTATATATGTAAAATTAAAAAATCAAACAATTTTAAAAATGAATAAGGCATTAATATGTTTTTAATTATTACATTTTACTCATTTTTTATATATTTATATTTAATATATATTATTTATTACTATTTATTATTAATATATTTATATATGTATTAAAATTATTCATTTTTATTAATAATTAATTCGTTGATGTATTTTTTAATAATTTTTTAATTTATTCATTTTTAATTTTTTTTGTTTAATTATTACAATTTTTTCATTTTTAATTTTGTTGTTTAATTATTACAATTTATTCATTTTTAATTTTGTTGTTTAATTATTACAATTTATTCATTATATATATATATAATATATATTATTTATTAATATTTGTAATCTATATATATGTATATTAAATTTATTTTTTATCAATAATTGTTTAATTAATAAAATGTTTAATATTTCTCTTAATTTACTCATTTTTAATTTTTATTTGTTTAATTATTTAATTTTATTCATTTTATGTATCTATATATTTAATATATAATATTTATTAATATTTATAATTTATATATATGTATATTCAATTTATTCATTTTTATCAATAATTAGTTAATTAATAAAATTGTTAATATTTTTTTTATTTTACTCATTTTTTATTTTTATTTTTTTGATTATTTCATTTTATTCTAAACATTTATCAGTGCAAAAAATAAAACACTAATAAAGTTTACTCTTTATCAGTGCTAAAAATAAAGTGCTAATAAAGGGTACCTTTTATCAGTACTACATAAAAGCGCTCATAAAGGTTACCCTTTATCAGCGTTAAAAGAAGCGCCGATAAAGAGTGCCTTTTATCACTACTTTTTTTAGTACTGATAAACAACACCCTTTATCAGCGCTTTTTCGCGGTAATAATGAACACATTTATCAATGCTTTTTTCTAGTGTTGATAAAGGTTGGTGCTGTTAAAGGTTTGTTATGTAGTAGTGTGGTGGTTTCCAAATTATCTCAAAAGTGCTAGAAGGAGGGATAATGTTTCTAGGAATTCCAATGCGTTTGAGGATAATAAATTCATGTATGGAGTCGTTATAGCGTTTTCTCTGAATGGTGTTAGAATCCCTTATGGAAGATATGAGATCTGACTGTGAAGTCTGGAGGTTGAAGCTAGACTCGACATGGATGATAGCATTCCTAGATCTCCAGATGATGTGTATTAATTCAGCAAGGTATGGCGGTGATATTAGATCTCCCAAGAGGAGGAGGTCTGCGTGCGGCGATGAAGCCTAGCCTTGTGCAACATGGGTTGACGGTGAGCTTGGAACCCCCAAGAAGAGGAAGGTTATAACAACCCTAGATTTTTATATATAGATATTACATCTTATTAGAAGAATATTCATTACAAAACATGATGAAACATTCTAGGATCATAAAGGTTTAGTACCTTTAAAAACTTGGATACGTAAACATCTGGTTCATAAAAAAATATACATCATATTCTACTTGGTTCTTCATAACTAGAACCCTTCTTAGACACATCATACTTAAAAATTTCCTTCATATCTTGGATAAAGGAAAACATAATTAAGGGTGATCTCAGATGCTCAACAAGGGAATAAACATGATAAGGAAGTACAATGTGTGAGACAAATGTATAACATGATATCATAAAAGAGAAGGCTCATGACTAATCACATGGGAGCATAACATAAAAAACATAGTATTATAAGATCATGGAAACATAGGAAAAGTGGAAGAAATATAAAACATGACATAATCATAAGTCAAGGTTAGCTTCCAAGAAAATATCACATGGTGGACAGAGTCTTGTATTGGATTATATTTACTTCCTAATCCCATACACAATATATCATGAGACTAAAATATTACCCAATGAATTGGAGTGCTATCTGGGTGCACCCATTATAACAGTTCATGATTATGTGTGCCTCAAAAGGAAATTTATTATAAGTCATAAACATAATAATTACCCATAGAAAGAAATGGATTGCATAATCTTTCCTCATATCATAATCAAAAGAGATTTCATAAAGAAGGCATTTGAGAAATGAACTTAAGGCGTGTATTACCACATCAAAGTAATGGAGAATTAACTAGGTATATATGTAAGATACATATATAAAAAATTTAAAATAAATCCATAACATCAAAGGTTTTTCTTACTAATGAGTATAAATACTATAAAAGGATTTAAAAAATCTTGAGGAAAATACCCTTTCCATTTGGAAATTACTTCTTTGAAATATAAAAATTTAAAAAATATTATGGAAAACATTTTCTTCGAAAATAAATTTAGAAACATATAAATTAATCTTCAAATCATTTACCAATGCAAATGGTGGTAAATTCTATTCATGCCATATATGTTAAAACAAATATTTCTGCCACATTTTCGTTAAAAAGTCAAAAGTGCCTTGTTCATGAAATAACAAGAACATTCCTTTTAAACCATTTTATAAAAAATAAAACATGGGTAAAAATTCCTTTAAATAATAATAGGATAATAGTAAAAATATTCTTGAAAACATTTTTAGAATACTTGGACATTGAAGAAAAAGGATTTTCGGCCGAAGAGATAAATGAGGTTGATTTTCCTTAAAATCATTTTTTCGGTCTCTTGAGTATTTAAAGTGAGTAAAATGAAATTAAAGCATAAAATATACCAAAATAACAAAGGATATGAAAATTAAAGGTATTTATTATATAAGGATCATATAATTTTCTCAATGTAAATTTCAATCATAAACAATCCCAATTAAAATAGGATTGAAACATAAATCCCTTACCATTTTGGTAACTTTTGAATCATAAGCCTGAGTAAAGAAAGAAAAATATGTGGATATATATCTATCATATTTATCATGATAATAATCATAAAATAAATTCATGGTTCTCATATGAACCACATAAAAAACAAGTGGTGAATATGACATGTGTCTCACAAAACTAAAAGTGAGACAAAAATCACTTACCTCGAGTTCAAACTTGCTATGTATATCCTTTAAGACCTTTGTAATAAACATATATGAATTATTTTATTTTTTAAGAACCTTTTTAAGTATTAATATCTTATATTTAAATCATTTATTTCATTTATTTTAAAATAAAAATTTATATACTTAATTAGTTAAGTCTATATCGGGTGTTTTGAGGACGTTCGGTTCATAATTTTAAAACGGCTATGGTATGTTGACCATGGTAAAAGGGTTCATTATTCCATAATATCTAGAATAATAATCATGAAATAATTATAATTATAATATACATCCACTATAATTTTATAACCAATCATGAAATATGATTATGAAAAATGAACCATGATACAATCATGGAGACGATAGGTCATACGTACGCATGAGTACTGTTTCCATTTTTCAACAGTCATTATGGAAAGAAGTTAGATATTATTTTATATTTAGATAATGATAATTATATCATAAATTTCATCTATTTTTAAATACACTTATATATACCATTCAAGTGGTGCACTAATGAAAATCGAATCACATCGCTTCGTGGAGGTGGTAATCCACATGTATGCATGAATGACTTAATCATTATTCTACGAATGGAAAGGAACGGAAATTATTAATATATTAATTTTAAATAATGATAAATATATCATTAATATCACATATATACATTAAATCTATCATCATAAACAGTCCTGATAGGTGGTGATGGAAAGTGAATTACATCAGTTCATGAGGTGGTAATTCCTCATAGACACAAATGATGATTTCATTTCCCATTTGATGGAAGTGGATATGGATGTAGGTTATGAAAATAAAATAATAAAATCTTAATATATAGAAGATATTATTTTTATTATATCATCATGGTTGAATAATATATTAATGTGGTGGAAGAAGAAATAAAACCAAAACTTTCAGTTAAAGATTATACCTCTTTTTCAGATAACTTCTTTTTATTTACACGTTAAACCATCTATGGTTGGTATTCTACCAAAACTAAGGCATATAGAAAATGGGTAGGGATTTTAGGAAGATATTTTTCAGTTATTATTTGAACTAAAATGATTTTGAAGTGTGAAGAAAAGAGGAGATTGATTTCCCTTTTATAAGAGTGGGGAGGGACATTCTTGGAATTTCCCAAGCAATTAAATTAATATAAATTAATGTTATCATCTAAAAGGATTAAAAAAGATATAATTTTAATATAGTATGATTATGGGTTGAAATACTATCATCCAATAAAATTTGGAAAATTTTAGGTTATGTTTTTATCCTTATCTCTTTGTTTTAACTCACATTAACCCTTTTTGACAATTATTGTGATAACGAAGTTTTTACTTTTTAGTGGTCAATTTAGTTACTATAAAAGAACAATTGGACCAAAAATGGACCATGGTTGATATTTTAAACCATATCCCAATCAATTTTCTAAATAATATATTTTTATCAATTTTAAATAATTTAATAAAATATTATTTATTATAAAATATTATTAATGTTAATTTTGGAACTTTTCATTTAATTTGACTTTAAAACACCAATATATAGATGGAATTGGAATATAATCCTTTAAAACTTCCCTAATAAGTTATCTTTATCTAAAAAATCATGGAACACAATAATTATTTCAAATTATATTACTTTTAATAATTTTAAAATCATTTATTTTATTTTTCTATTAATTGAATAAATATCATGTCAGTGTTGTATAAGAATTTAAAGTAATTATTTCTTAACTAAAAATTAAAAATAAATTACCATGATATAAAAAATAATTTATATTTCAAATTACTATTTATAACTAAACATTCCTTCTTTTCATTCCTATTTCAAATATTTAAAGATAATAAAATAAAGAGAATGACATTTTTTACTTTTCTTTACATAAAATATTTTAAAGGACAAAATCATAGAAAAATGGCAACAAAAGGTTATATATTTTAACTTTGAATGATTATGGGTGAAATACAACCATCCAAAAAAATAAGGAAAGTATTATACTTATTTTTTAGGTCTTATCGCATTATTCTTACCCTTAATTAACTCATATTACCCCTACCATAGTGATAATTATTTACTATGGTAACTATTTATATTGACCCAAAATAAAAAAGGAATATTTAATAATTTTTGACCTCATGTGTAATGGTTTGTTTCCTCTCGGTGTGTTACTTTGTGGGTTTTGGTTGTTGGGATTGTTTGGAGGAGGCTTAGAGGTAGTTTAGATAAGTTCAGTTGCTAAAGGAAGGAAGTAGGAGGATTATAAATCGTGTAACATGATTACATGATGTGAAACTCGATTTCACAGGTTGTCTTAGGAGTTTCACAGTGTGTAACATTTCAAGGTTAGAAAAATAAAATAAATCAGGAGGCAATGCATTGTTCAATGGAAGTGGACCTCAAGGAATTACACGACGTGAAAGGGGATTACACGTCGTGTAATACCCTGATGCAATAATTTTTTAAAACATTCCAGCTACTCGGGTTTTGAAAAAACCTACAGTTTTAGAACTCTTTCTCATCCTAGAAAACCCAATAGTCCCTTACTTGGAATTTTGGAGATCCCTTTGACAGAGATCGATCAACGAGATTTTATCGTTGATTCGTAGCAATCCGTCTTTGATCTAAGGTATTCTATTCCTCTATTTCAATGATTTCCTTGGGTTGATCTCTCTTTCCCTCCTACTCCTCTTATCATGCGACGGAGAAGACTCTTCCTCACCTCTATCATGTTCTTCTTCAGTTGTTGATTAGTGTGATGATGTCATTGCATCCCCAGTTGGATGCAGATCTCATAGGAGAGGAAATCAAAGGACTGTTGCGTGAACCATTTCCATGCAAAGAACGTTAACACCCCTTCGAGGTAGGGATTTTTTTTATTTCTCTTTGATTGTGCATCATGTGGGAGGGAGATAATTTTTCTTTCCTACAGATCATGGTTGTGCCATATTAATCAAAGATAAGAATTTGGTAAATGAAATTTAAATGGGTAGAGGGATTCGAATCACATGTTTTATAGCCTGATGTTATTGTGATGTTGTGAATTATATCGGCTAAACATCCAACTGAAAATCATGGTCGTTGTTGGCCCTTGTTTTCACACTAGAAAATTTTCATGTTTATTAGTTCCCAATGAACATTTGTATATGGAGATCGATGAGTCACATACACTTGGCTAATAAACAAATTCCCTAGGATTTTATAGATTTTTTGATAACCCCTGAATTAACAAGTGAAAATAAATAATGGGATGCCATTCTAAATCCTAAATTGTGTTATGCTTTGGTATGTGGGGTGATGTGTTGTATGGGATAATTTTGGTTGTTTTTGTGTGGGACAGATGTGATATGAAGTGGTTTTGTTGTGACATGCATGGTTGCTTTGGTTTGTTTTGTGTTATGGTTTTTAAGCACATGTATGTGTTGTGGGTTGGTTTGGGTAGTTTTGTGGATGAATTGCAGACGATACATCAACCTGACCATGTAATGGAATCTTAGGCTGAGAGATTGATTTATTGTAGAATGGATGAGAAGCGTTGAGTAGCAGGGATATGATCGGGTTGTGTGGTGGTGTGTTGCTGGGAGTAGTTGTGTGTGTGGATAGTTTTTGGAGGGATGAACTTGAAGAATTATGGTGATGGTTGGTATGGGTAATTTTCTAAGAGTTTCTCCATTTTTAGTTTTTGCTGTGTGGTTCCTTGTGTGTTTTTCTTGATAGTTGCCTAGATAGTTATGGAATAAATGAAAAAATGTTAAATTAATAATGTTTTTAATTAGGCTTGGTTTGTTTTGGTTAACAAAATGATTAAATTAATTGTTAAATAAATAATAGAATTGGTTAAATGAATTGGTTGGGTTCGTGGATTATTGTGTGGTGTTGTGAATTTAGAGGTATCAGTAAAGGTGACATGTGGTGACTTGGTCACTTGTTGAAAACCCATAGGTTGGGTTGAGTGTTTGGTATCATATATATATAGACACACATTTATATTTTCCTTGTGATTTCTATATGAAGCCTACCCTAGTTGAGAACTATGTGCTGAACACCCCCATCATCATGGGGGAGGGTTTATTTCCCAAACATCCCAATAATAGTATGGATGGATGGCCACCCGCTCTTCCCAACTCCCTCTTCCAGGTGGTGGTGGCCCAAGATTCTTTGGGAAGGTTGTGGTTTTTGAGGCCCATGTGTGTATGAGCGAGTTTTACTTTCCCAGGTGTCTTCGGGATGAGATGTGTTGTGATTTCTCAGGTGTTTTCAGGATGACATGTGTGGTGATTTACTAGGTGTCATAGGGATGAGGTGTGGTTGTGGACCAGGTGTCTGCGGGTGGGATGTGGTGTGGTTGTGTCCCAGGTGATTGTAGGTAGGATGTGGTGTGGTTTGTGGCCTAGGTGTATTCTAGTGGGATGTGATATAGCTTAGGCCTCAAGTGACGGTACGAGATGTGGTTTGTACTAAGATAAAGGCTTCTGAGCCTCCAATGAAAAGTGTGAATACTGCTACTAATTTTGATAAGATCTTGGCTCTTTTTCTGATGTTCTGAAAAGTCTAGTTACATTGAATACTTCTGATGCTTGGGTGCACATGATAAGTGCTCTGTGTATGGAAGGATCTCCAACTGCAGACTCTCAATGGGTTGATTCAGGTGCTTAGCCTATTGAACGTACTGTTACTCTTCCAAAGATTTGTAGGGATTCTTTTAAGGAGGGGTTTGATGCTGATCTTTTTTCATCTGAGAAGTAGGCATTTACTGCATCTACTTGTGCTTTGGAAGCTATGGATATATTCTCATCAAGGGACAAAAACATTACAGCTTTGGCAGCTTCTCTTCCTGCTCTACAGAATGGGGATACTGATTTTCTTATGGTGAGTGAAATTAGTGATATTCCTTGAAACAGTGTGGAGGCTCATAGAACAAGTGGTCCAAATGGAAATAAGGGACCTTCATCGAAGGTATTATTTGATAATGATGGTTTCCAATTGGTTCCCTTTAGGAAGTTTAGATCCAGCTATTCTCATCTTGGACAGCCTTTGAGGGACATGAATTTGGTACCTTGCATGTTGCCTACTCAATTTGAGTCTCCACTAAGCTCATGAAAGTTGGTTTCTACTATCCTTCCTAATTACTCGTGTATCCCTACTATTAAAATTGAACAGGGATTGGAAACATCATGTAAGGAGTAGTTGGAAAGTGGGAAAAGTGTTGAGAAGCAGTTTTTTCCCTTGTAGATTGGGAATCTGATTGTTTCTCCCTATTTTAGCAGTGTTGAGAATGTGGAGTGGGGTCATCCACCCCATTTTAATGATTTAATAAAAAATACATTGGTTTCCTTTGGCAGAGCCTCTGATAAATAATGTGCTTCTTCATGGGAAAAGAATTCAAACATTGTAACCATGGTGGTCAAGGAATGAGAAAGGACCATTGTGGGCATCGATTAGGAAGTGACTAAATGGTACGTATCGCAACTTGAGGTAACCTTATCATCAATGCATTCAGAGGTCTTTGGATACAATGATTATATAGCAGTGCATGGGTTATTATCTATTAACTTTGAAGATGGACTTCTCTCTAATCTAGAAATGGATTTTCAAGATATATCTTGGAAATTCATGATATGCTCCACCATATAGGCTTCATCCAAATCATCATAAAATGAAGAATGTGTGGCCCCTCAAAGGGTCAAGTCATGGCGGCATGGTCGACACCCAAAGGGTAGTGGATGATCTCTAAGGAACTTGGGATCTATATGATATATTTATTACTTTCAATTGTGAGCGTGTTATGTTTTTCTAACTTGATCACTCCTCCCTTGTACTTTTTCATTTTATTAATAAGTTTTGAGGTTATGGATATGGATTTTCCAAATCCAGGGCTGAGTTGTTTTGGCAAAATGAGTACACTTTAAAAATATTAAAAAAATTGATAAGTTTTATTAATTAAATATAAATTATTAAAAAATATGGATGTATATTTAAGTAAAGATGAATACATATGGAAAATACTAAAACATAGTAAACAAATAAATATAAATAAATAATATAAAGTGATTAAATTCAAAATAAAAATAAAAAATATTAAAAATGAATAAATAATACTTAAATATAATATTATTATAAATAAATAAATAAAATTTAATGATTAAAAACATAATATATTAAATGTATCATGTTATAATGAAATTCTAAAATATACTAAAATTTGAATAAATTACATAAATATTAGTAGTATGTGTTTATATATATATAATATTTCATTAATTGCATAAATATTTGTGTGTGTGTGTGTTGTATATAAAAATCCATTAATTGCGTATATGTGTGTGAAATCAATGTAACACACATTTGATATATGTTAAATTAAAAAAATCAAACAATATTAAAAATGAATAAGGCTTTAATATCTTTTTAATTATTACATTTTACTCATTTTTTATATATTTATATTTAATATATATTATTTATTACTATTTATAATTAATATATATATATATATATATATATATTAAACTTATTCATTTTTATTAATAATTATTTCATTGATATATTTTTTAATAATTTTGTAATTTATTCATTTTTAATTTTTTTTGTTCAATTATTACGATTTATTTATTTTTAATTTTTTTAATTTTTACAATTTATTCATTATATATATATATATACTTAATATATAATATTTATTAATATTTATAATCTATATATATGTATATTAAATTTATTTTTTTATCAATAATTGTTTAATTAATAAAATGTTTAATATTTCTCTTAATTTACTCAATTTTAATTTTTATTTGTTTAATTATTTCATTTTATTCATTTTATGTATCTATATACTTAATATATAATATTTATTAATATTTATAATTCATATATATGTATATTCATTTTATTCATTTTTATCAATAATTATTTAATTAATAAAATTGTTAATATTTTTTTTAATTTACTCATTTTTTATTTTTATTTTTTTGATTATTTCTTTTTATTCTAAACCATTATCAGTGAAAAAAATAAAACTCTAATAAATTTTACTCTTTACCAGTGCAAAAAATAAAGTGCTAATAAAGGGTACCTTTTATCATCACTACATAAAAGCGCTAATAGAGGTTACCCTTTATCAGCGCTAAAAAAATCACCGATAAAGAGTGCCTTTTATCACTACTTTTTTTTAGTACTGATAAACAACACCCTTTATCATCACTTTTTTAGCGTTAATAAAGGACACCTTTATCAATGATTTTTTCTGGTGTTGATAAAGATCGGTGCTGTTAAAGGTTTGATTTTTAGTAGTGTGGAGGTTGCCAAATTATCTCAAAAGTGATAGGAGGGATAAAGTTTCTAGGAATTCCAATGCGTTTTAGGATAATAAATTCATGTATGGAGTTATTGTAGTGTTTGCTCTGAATGGTGTTAGAATACTTTATGGAAGATATGAGATCTGACTATGAAGTCTGGAGGTTGAAGCTAGACTCAACATGAATGATAGCATTCCTAGATCTCCAAATGATGTGTATTAATTCAGCAAGGTATGGCGGTGATATTGGATCTCCCAAGAGGAGGAAGTCTGCGTGCGGCGATGAAGCCTAGCCTTGTGCAACAGGGGTTGATGGTGAGCTTGGAACCCCCAATAAGAGTAAGGTTATAACAACCCTAGATTTTTATATATAGATATTACATCTTATTAGAAGAATATTCATTACAAAACATGATGATACATTCTAGGATCATAAAGGTTTAGTGTCTTTAAAAACTTGTATACATAAACAACTAGTTCATAAAAAAATCTGCATCATCTTCTACTTGGTTCTCCATAACTAGAACCCTTCTTAGACACATCATACCTAAAAATTTCCTTCATATCTTGGATAAAGGAAAACATAATTAAGGGTGATCTCAAATGCTCAATAAGGGAATAAACATGATAAGGAAGTAAAATGTGTGAGACAAAGGTATAACATGATATCATAAAATAGAAGGTTCATGACTAATCACATGGGAGCATAACATAAAAAACATAGTATTATAAGATCATGGAAACATAGGAAAAGTGGAAGAAATATAAAACATAACATAATCATAAGTCAATGTTAGCTTCCAAGAGAATATCACATGGTGGACAGAGTCTTGTATTGGATTATATTTACATCCTAATCCCATACACAATATCTCATGAGACTAAAATATTACCCAATGAATTGGAGTTCTATCTGGGTGCACTCATTATAAAAGTTCATGATTATTTGTGCCTAAAAAGGAAATTTATCATAAGTCATAATCGTAATAATTACCCATAGAAAGAAATGGATTACATAATCTTTCCTCATATCATAATCCAAAGAGATTTCATAATGAAGGAATTTGAGAAATGAACTTAAGGCGTGTATTACCACATCAAAGGAATGGAGAATTAACTAGGTATATATGTAAGATATGTAACATCCTGAGTCTGGATCCCCTCCACTGGTGCCTCTTACCCGGTTCACCACATGACCTCAAGTGCGTTTCCCCAAACGCCAAAGGCTGCCGACTAGCAGTGAGGGCCTTAGTGAGTCGGTGGGGAAACTATGCCCTCATTCGATAAGTATATAGTGAAAAAAACCAGACACAATAGCAGAAACAATCAATAACATAAAAAAACTGAACTGAACAGTGGAAGCAATAGATAAAATAATAATGATGCAACATGGTACATATGTCTATGGAAAACAGCAAAAAACCAACGTGCTGAAGTAAAACTGAAAACAAAGTGAAAGGAAAACAAGGTAAACTCCTCATCATCGTGAGCCACAGCTCGGTCCCATGATCTCAAGATCCAGTGCAATCAAGAACCTGAAGTGGAAAGGCGCTTGCCCATATCTATACCTATAGCAACAAAGTCTACTTGGGCCCAAAAGCATGGCCCAAACAGGGTGTGAGATACAATCCCAGTAGGAAATCACCCAAATATTTGTTCCTAACAGTCAATTAATACATGGAAATAATAAAACAAGAAGTAGAAAACAGGAAGCAGAAGCAGCTACAATCCACAGTTCTAACAAACAAAGTACACAAGTAAACAACCAGCAAAAATAAGGAAAAAGGTAACCCTCTGGGTAGCTCTCACAGCCTCACCCCTATGGTTCAACCTATAAGTACTAGCAACCCTCTAGGAGGCACACACAATCTCACCCCTCTGGTTTAGCTATGAAATTAATAGACTCTATGAGGAAGCACTCACCGTCAATTCCCCCTATAGTCTCGTATCGTACTAAAGGATCTCTAGGGAAGAACTCAACATCTCATTCCCCCTATGGCCCGTGTCGAGGAACTACAGACTCTCTAGGGAATCACTCATCGTCAATTCCCCCTGTGGTCTCGCATCGTGTTAAAAGACACTTTGGATAAGCCCTTACGTCAATTCTCCCTATGGTCTGCTACACTAGGTACTCACAGTCCTATGTGAAAATAAACATGCTCAGCGCGTGTATATCGTCCAAATAAACCTACAAAACTAATTGGCTATCATTCTAAGGCTCAACATCAATAAATAAGCAACAGTTTAACTATCCTACAACTAGGCATGGAAACTGGAAAATGCCAAAAGGTAAAACAAGCATGGCAAGGAAACATGAGAACAAAACACATTACTCTACTCACAAGCATAAACCTCTACTACAACAATCAAGCAAAGAAGGTAAACAACATGGGAAAAATAGGAAACCCACAATTCCCCACCCAAGGGAATTTGTGGAATTTGCACAAAATACTAATCGACTTTCAACAGAGAGGCACAAAACACCTACCTCGATCCTAGGAGATCGATATATGTGAACCATGACGATTGATTCCCCTTAGAACATCTTAGATCTGAGAAAACACACAAAACGCTCAACCCACGATAATTCGAAAATGAAGAGGAATCAGAAGACGAATCTCAAGAAGAAGGAAGATCTTACAGCTACGATTCCATCACAATCGACCATGCTCGAACCGGAGAACGGACGAGGAGATGGGGGCTCATCGAAGATTCAGTCGTACGGGTTGCTCTCGGACGAACGGGACCTAGAAGGAGGTGTTTCGGTGCATCAGGCGTGGCCCCAGTTCATTTAGTGAAAAAAAGAAAGTACCCGGTGTGTACTTTTAGAGTACATGAAATGTACTGGGTCTTTTCCATACTCTTCCAAAATTGGCCTCCACATCACCCCTACACACCGTGTGTGTGGCCTGAGCACGGCCAACACACGACTTCGAGCCGGAGAAGAGTACACGATGTGTACTCAGAAAGTATACGACGTGTACTTTGAAAATTTCCAGAAAGTTCATTTTTCTTAAAAACTCCAAAAAAGGGAAAACATACCTAAAACTAAAATTCTGGTTCTTACAAACCTCCCCCCTTAAAGAAATTCGTCCATGAGTTTCCCTAACTTGTCATAGAAGAAGAAACCCCGAACAGCTCCGGCCACTACGATCGTAAATCGGCCTCCCTTTCCCAAGTATCGTCCTGTACTCGCCCGTGCTGTCATAGCACCTGTACTAGAGGAACAGACTGCCCGTGGAGAACCTCTATACTGCGATCAACAATCCGGATAGGATGATCCTCAAACGATGCATCCGCTTGAAGCTCAACCTCCTCAGGTTGAAATACATGAGACAGGTCTGAAAAGTAGCGTCGGAGATGAGAGACGTGGAAGACGTCGTGCATGGCCCGGTACCTCTGTGGTAGCTGCAACCGATAGGTGATTGACCCCACTCTCTCTAATACCTTAAACGGCCCGACGTACTGTGGTGAAAGCGTACCCTGTATCTGAATCCTCTTATGTCCCAACCTCGGTGTGACACGCAGGAAAACCTGATCCCCGACCTAAAACTCCATAGGTCATCTCCACTGATCAACATAATACTTTTATCAAGACTGTGCTATAGCCATCCTCTTCTGAATCATCTCTATCAGCTCTGAGTTCTCCTGAATGAGACGAGGTCCCAGCAAAGCTACCTCTCCTTCCTCCAGCCAGCACAAGGGTGATCAGGATGGCCTATTGTAAAAAGCCTCATATGGTGCCATCTGAATGGTCACCTGGAAACCGTTGTTGTAGGAGAACTCCACCAGAGGAATATGCTTCTCCCAAGAACCACCAAAGTCTAGGATGTAAGCACGAAGCATATCCTCAAGCACCTGGATCATGCGCTCGGACTGACCATCAGTCTGGGGATGGTATGTTGTACTTAAAAGTACCCGTGTACCCAAGGCCCTCTGAAGCCCTTGCCAGAACTGAGAAGTAAAGCGCGCATCCCTGTCTGAAATAATGGAGTTTGGAACTCCTTGCAAAAGAATGATCCCTTGGATGCAAAGTCGTCCCAGATCATTGACATTGAAGGTCTCCTTGATCGGCAAGAAGTGGGCAACCTTCGTGAGCCTGGTGATGAAGATCCCAATACATCTTGGTGATGCCAGGATGAACTGTCCAAATAGAGGAATGAAAATCCCACATCAGCTCCTCACATATGTCTGTCGGCACCCACATGTTCCCCTGGAAATGAAAGATCTTATCCTCGCCCATTGTCCATCCAGGAAGAGGGTCCTCTCCTGACACACTCTCCCGCAGGACTAAGCCTTATGAGTCTGATAGCTGCCTCATCCGTACTCGATCAAGAAGTGTAGAGGTAACAGCTACAGAAGAATGGAAAGTTTGTCCCTGTCTGTCGTGCACCTCTAGATGCATCTTAGAGAACAGAGCCATCAACTGCCTCTCACTGCTGGCCTCCTGAACCGCTTGAACCTGAGTTCTCCTGCTCAACACATCTGCCACTGCATTTCCCTTTCCTGGATTATAGGCAAGATCGAAGTCAAAAGACTGAAGATACTCGACCCAACTGCGCTGTCTCAGATTCAAATCATGCTGAGTGAAGATATACTTGAGACTCTTGGGGTCGGTGAAGACCACAAAGTTCTCTCCCAGTAGGTAGTGTCTCCAACAACGTAGGGCATGGACAATAGCTACCAACTCCAGATCGTGCGTCGAGTAGTTCCTCTCATGTGGCCTCAACTACCGAGACCCATATGCAACGACTCCATCTCCCTGCATAAGCACAGATCCCAGCATGATACCTGAAGAATCACAGTAAACAATGTAGCTCTTACCTGGCTCAGGCAAGACTAGTATTAGTGCTAACGTCAGCCTCCCTTTCATCTCCTGAAAGGCTGACTCACAAGAATCTGACCATAAGAACTTCGACCCCTTCTTGGTCAGACCTGTTAAAGGTGTTGCTAGATGAGAAAAGTCATGAATGAAGAATCTGTAGTATCCAGCCAGCCCTAGGAATCTTCGTACCTCAAAGACGTTCTTCGGATGCTCCCAGGAAACTACAACCCTCACTTTCTCTGGGTCCACAGATACTCCTGCCTCTAAGATGACATGATCCAAAAGTGAATCTGATCCATCCAGAAGTGGCACTTCGAGAGTTTAGCATAAAGCCGATGCTCTCTCAGTGTACTCAGAACGATCTCAAGATGTGTGGCATGATCGTGTAGAGTGTGAGAGTACACCAAGATATCGTCCATGAAGACCACGACGAAGGAGTATAAATAAGGATGGAACACTCGGTTCATCAGTGCCATGAAAACTGCTGGTGCATTCGTGAGACCGAACGACATGACTGTATACTCGTATAGACCATACCTGCTCCTGAAGGCCGTCAGAGGAATATCTGATGGTCTAACGCGCAACTGATGATAACCGGACCTCAAATCGATCTTCGAGAACACCCGAGATCCTTGAAGCTAATCGAAGAGGTCATCGATTCTCACCAAGGGATATCGGTTCTTGACCGTCAACTGGTTTAGCTTCCGATAGTCCACACAAAGCCGAAGGGTACTGTCTGCCTTCTTCGCAAACAGGACAGTCGAACCCCAAGTAGAAGTACTGGGTCGGATGAAACCCTTAGCCTGCAACTCCTCCAACTACTTCTTGTGCTTCTGCAACTCATGTGTATCCATCCTATAAAGAGGAATAGACACCGGTGCTGCTCCTGGAACGAGCTCAATAGAGAAGTCTACCTCACGTTCCGGAGGAAAACCTGAAAATTCCTCTAGAAAGACATCTCTGAAACGATCCAACACTGGAGGAAAGTCCAACTGTGAAGTCCCCTGGTCATCCAGATAAAGACTAGAAATCTGGGCCATCACCCTTCTTAGCCCATGACGCTCGAGTCCTACTCGACTCGCCCGAACGCCCCATTCGCCTCTATGAAGGAAAGACTCACCCTCTGGTGAAAAGAAACTCAATCTGCGGCGATAGCAGTCGACAACTGCCTGGAAGGGAACCAAACATTCTATCCTGAGGATGAAATCATAGCCTGTCATCTCTATGATATAGAGGTCCCATAAGAAACGATACCCTGAAACCTCGAGAGGGCACTCTCTACACTGGCGTACACTAGATGTCCTCGTCCCCAAAGGTGTGTCTAGTGTCAACGAGTCAGTAGAAGAAAAGATGTAGAGCCCAAGGCTCTCCACGATAGCGAGAGAGATAAATCTATTCATAACAAAAGTATCAAAAAGTGCTGAAGATAAAACTTGCTACTAAAATCGTACCTTGAACTGTAGAAGGGTCGGAATCCTGCTCCTGATAAATCTGCTCCACGGCGAAAGACTGACCTGCACCGTGGCCCTAGGAACCTCGATGACCACTCTGAGCTGATCCACCTTGTTGATGTTGAGGGAATGATGGCTGACCTCCATGGCCTCGACCTCCACCTCGGCCCGGACGGCCGGAAGAACTCCAGTTCCCCGACTGGTGAGAAACCGGTGGTGCTGCTCCTGAACGTGGAGTCATGGAAGAACCCCGGTCACCAACTGCTGGTGAGAAAACCAGGAAGAAACGCTGAAGGTGACCCATCTTGCCGCAAGATCATCACTCCATGGGGTCTCTCTGGCACTGCTGCCTCGTGTGCCCTGACCGACCACACTGGCGGCATACCACCTGGCTACCTGAAGATGCATGTCGCTTCCTCGGATCACCACGCGTAGACTCCCTACGGCGCTTCTTGCTATTATCTGGAGGAACGCTAGCTCTGGAAGTAGAATCGACCTAGATCGAAGCTCCGGAGTCTCTCAGATTGTGCTTCGCAATTAGTGCCTGATTGACAATGGAAGTGATGGAAGTCAGCTGGAAGATGTTCACCTGCAAGCGGATCTACCGCCTGAGACCATCCTCGAACTTCCTTGCCAAGAACAACCCACTCCCATCCTAGAGGGGTGTGAAACGCTGCAACTCGGTGAAACGAGAGGAATACTCCATGACAGAAAGAGTAACCTCCTTTAAGCTCATGAACTTCTAGGCTCGGTCGGCCCTCAGGGTCTCCAGGTAGAAGTAGTCATAGAAAACGCACTGGAACTCCTCCCAAGCCGTAACCTGCTGATGACCTGCATGTGAGATCACATCCCACCACCTCTTGGCAGATTCTCATAGCATGTAGGTAGCAAGATTGACCCTCCTCTCTGGAGGCATCTCTAGATGATCGAAGATAGTCAGCATGGCTTCCAGCCATGACTCTGCAGCCTGTGGTCCTCCGTCTCCCAAGAACGTGGGAGGATGATGCTACTGGAAAACCCACGTCAAATCTTCCATAGTCGAGGCAGGAGGCGGTGCTCCCTGAAAGGTCTGCATCATCCTTAGAAACCCTTCCCTAAACTACACATCAGTTCCTACAACTGGTATGACAGCCGGTGCCAAGGCTGGCCCGATTGGAGGATCGGCAGGAAGTCCCTGATCAGCCCTATCTGGCGTCTGATAACTGCATGACGACAGACGTACGACCGAAGGACGTCTCGGAGGCATAGCTCTGAAGGATCAAGAGTACACCTTAGATTAGGAAAACAAGGACAGAGAACACAAGAGTTCAAAACAGAAACAGGGGAAGGAAAACACACAAGTTTAAAAAACTTGACTACACAGCGTGTATAAAAACTACACGACATGTCTTCTTAAGCCACTAACATGGGCGTGTGCTTTTTCCCTACAAGTCATGTAACACCTCAACTACACGGCATGTTGACCCCAACACATGGCGTGTAATTGAAAACTATTCCCCTACTTGAGTCTCTTACACGGCTGACCCACACAGTTTTTCTTAAACTAAGACTACACGACGTGTTCTCTGAGGACATAGCGTGTAGTGGACAAGGCTTCGGCGGCCCGTGTTGTTAAACACACGGTCGTCTACATGGATGAACCTTATATGGTGTGCTCTTAACAAACACAGTGTGTATAGGCAAAGGTGACACCGCTCCGTGTTGTTCGTGACATGGTCGAGTCCCTGAACAAGACTACACGGCATGTTCCGAATAGGCACAGCGTGCGGAAAAGAAGGTAACGACAGACCGTGTTGTTCGTGACACAGCCAGGTACCTAGACAGGACCACATGGCGTGTTCCCCATCAACACGGCGTGTTCTAACCGAGCTTCCCCGACCCGTGTTGTTAGTGACATGGCCGGGTACACTTCTCATTACTACATGGCGTGTACCTACCATACATGGCGTGTTCCTAAAGTTACTTTCACGACACCGTGTTCTGCTTACAAGGTCAGTGACACGGCCAGAAAACTACACAGTGTGTATCCAAAAAAGTACACACCGTGTATTCTGGGTTTTTCTGGGCAGTAGCTCAGAAACTGCATAGAATCCCAGAAACACTAAAAACAAGGCAAAGAGGTGCCAAATTCTGATCTCTGAGGGCCCATACTCCCCACGAATCAAAGCTTGGCATCTCCCACATTCGTATACAAGAGAAAACAGGACCATGATCCACCAATTTCCGATTAATGAGGGCCCATAACACCTCAAGAACCGAAATTTGGCGTTCATTTTTATTAAAGAACAAAACAAACTGTTTTATAACATAACAGCAGAGAATCTATCAAGCATCTATCACAACAGTATGCATAATCTACACAAATCCTATCACAACAGCATGAAATCGCTAATGCGCCCTAGATGGCATGGTAAGAATGCATGGCATGTGATTTCTACAAGTGCCTATATGATTCATGAGACGAAATACCCTCATCTCATCGGGTTGGGACAGAAATAGAACTGCAATCATCAAGAAAATAACAAAACAAATTATGTGAATCACTCTATGTGAAATCATATCAACTGGAAATATCAAAACCAGAAAACTATAATTAACGAGGTAGTATGGATTTTCCCTATACATGGGTTAGCTACTCCCAAGCACAGCTTAATACCAAGTACCAAATCCATCCTATCCCTGGATAAATTCTCCAAATAGTAAAGCTGAAGAAAATAACTCCTCTGATACCACTTTGTAATGTCCCAAGTCCGGAGCCCCTCCACTAGTGCCTCGTACCCAGTTCGCCACATGACCTCAAGCACGTTTCCCCAAACACTAGAGGCTGCCGACTAGCAGCGAGAGACTTGGTGAGTCAGTGGGGAAACTATGCCCTCATTCGGTAAGTATACAGTGGAAAAAAAACCAGAAAAAATAGAAGAAACAATAAATAACAAACAACAATTGAACTGAACAGCGGAAGCAATAGATAAAATAATAATGATGCAACATGGTAAATATGTCTATGGAAAGCAGCAAACAACAAACGTGCTGAAGTACAACTGAAAACAAAGTGAAATGAAAACAAACTAAACTCCTCAGCATCGCGAGCCACGGCTCGGTCCCATGCTCTCCATCTCTAGTGCAATCAAGAACCTGAAGTGGAAGGGCGCTTGCCCTTATCTACACTTGCAGCAAAAAAGTCTGCTTGGGCCCAAAAGCATGGCCCAAATAGGGTGTGAGATATAATCCTAGTAGGCAATCACCCAAAGATTTGTGCCTAACAGTCAATGAATACATGGTAGTAATAAAACAAGAAGTAGTAAACATGAAGCACAAGCAGCTACAATCCACAGTTCTAACAAACAAAGTACACAAGTAAACAGCCAGAAACAGCAATGAAAAAGGTAACCCTCTGGGTAGCTCTCACAGCCTAACCCCTATGGTTCAACCTATAAGTACTATCAACCCTCTATAAGGCACATAGAGTATCACCCATCTGGTTTAGCTATGAAATTAATAGACTCTCTGATGAAGCACTCACCGTCAATTCCCCCCTATAGTCTCGTATCGTACTAATGGCTCTCTGGGGAAGCACTCAATGTCTCATTCCCCCTGTGGCCTGCGTCGAGGAACTACAAACTCTCTGGGGAAGCACTCATCTTCAATTCCCCCTGTGGTCTCACATCGTGTTAAAAGACACTCTGGATAAGCCTTTACGTCAATTCTCCATATAGTCTTCTACACTAGGTACTCACAGTCCTGTGTGAAAATAAACATTCTCAACATGCATACATCGTCCAAATAAACCTCCATAACTACTTTTCTATCATTCTAAGGATCAACAGCAATAAATAAGCATCAGTTCCACTATCCTACAACTAGGCATGGAAACTGGAAAATTCCAAAAGGTAAAACAATCATGGCAAGGAAACCTGAGCACAAAATACATTACTCTAATCACAAGCATAAACCTCTACTACAGCAATCAAGAAAATCAGGTAAACATAAGGGGCAAAACAGGAAACCCACAATTCCTCGCCCAAGGGAATTTGTGGAATTTGCACAAAATACTCATCGACTTTCAACAGAAAGGCACAAACCATTTACCTCAATCCTAGGAGATCAATATATGTGAACCACGATGATTGATTCCCCTTAGAACATCGTAGATCTGATAAAATGCACAAAATGCTCAACCCACGATAACCCAAAAATGAAGAGGAATCAGAAGACGAAGCTCAAGAAGAAGGAAGATATTACCACTGTGATTCCAACACAATCGATCGTGCTTTAATCGGAGAACGGATGAGGAGACGGGGGCTCATCGAAGATTCGGCCGTACGGGTCGCTCTCGGATGAATGTGACCTAGAAGGAGGTGTTTATGTGCATCAGGCGCAACCCCGGTTCATTTAGTAAAAAAAAAGAAAGTACATGGTGTGTACTTTTAGAGTACATGGCGTGTACTGGGTTTTTTCTGTACTCCGCCAAAATCAGCCTCCACGCCACCCCTACACACTGTGTGTGTGGCCCGGGCACGACCAACACATGGCTTCGAGCCAGAGAAGAGTACATGGCATGTACTTAGAAAGTACACGGCATGTACTTCGAAAATTTCCAGAAAGTTCATTTTTCTTGAAAACTCCAGAAAAAGGAAAAACATACCTCAAACAAAAATCCAGGTTCTTACAAGATACATATATAAAAAATTTAAAATCAATCCATAACATCAAAGGTTGTTGTTACTAATGAATATAAATACTATAAAAGGATTAAAAAATCTTGAGGAAAATACACTTTCCATTTGGAAATTACTTCATTGAAATATAAAAATTTACTAAATATTATGGAAAACATTTTCTTTGAAAATAACTTTAGAAACATATAAAGGAATATTCAAGTCATTGATTTAATGGCCCTACCTCTCCGGTCCATTACTTTGTAAAATTTTATGTGGTTGAACACGATGCGTGTTATAATAATAATTTTTTATAATAATAATTGATAATGGTGGCGTGAAAATTTTTGGTGTTAATTAGATTAAATTCTTTTAATTTAATAATTATGAAATAAAAGAAATAAAATTGAATGTATTTAATTCAATAAGGAGAGGTGCATGGTTTCTTTTTGATTTTAATAAATAATAAATTATCTATGTAATGGACATATAATGGGTGGCTGATTAGAGTTGACGTAATGGTGGTCAGACATGGTCAACGCGACGAACGTCAATAATAATAATTATTATTATTATTAATCGGTGATGAGTTAATAAATTTTAGGTGGGGATTTTTTATTATTATTATACTAAATAATTATAATAATAATGTTGGCTTAAATTCTGAAAGATCCGTCAGTAAAGATTTAAGGAGATTTAAACATTCAATTCAATGCGATGAGATTTGAGATATGAGGATAGATGAGAGATGTTATTATTTATGATAATTGTATTAAATAATACTAATAATGGTGACACAAATATGTGTGTGATTGTTAAATGAAATTAAATGGGTTTAATTTTGATTTGGAGTTGTGGTATTATTGGTATTTTAATAATAATAATATTTTCTTATTATATTTATAATTAATTCATAATAATAATAACGTTTGGAAAAAAAATGCACCACTAACAAAATTATGTGGTTTTAATTTTGGTTAGTAAATTAAATGATTTGAATTTAATTAAATGGTATGGTTTTAATTTAATATGAGAATAACCATGGTAAACTAATTTAATGGGATTAAATTAGTAAATTAATTATGGGTGTTATTATTATTAATTTCATTAATAAATACCGTTGAAGTGAGAATAGAGTTTTGGGTCATTCCACATGGAGTAAAAGAAATGGGAGGTGCCACTTTTGGTGGTGGGAGAGAATCGTGAAAGAAAAAGTTAGATTGGAGAGAGAAACATGTTGAAAGGAAATAAAATTTATATAAAAATGAATATAAGAGAGTGGCGCCATGTGTAACCCCCCTAAATAAATGGGATCCCATTATTAGTGAATCTAAAAGGAGATTGGAGAGAGAATGAGAGAATTTAAGGAATTAAATTAATTAAATAATATAATAATTTAATTATTAATTTTGTTGGGAAAACCATGTTTAGTCCATAACTTCTTCGTGCGACATCGGTTTTACGAACCATCAGCGAAAACGTGACCCTGACTCGAGATGGAAATTATGAGTCCAATATTGGATGTATTTTTTCGGGTTTCTGGATCAGGTACCCAAAACGCTCATGAATTAATAGATTTAATATTATTATTAAGTCTTCGACACGCCATAACTCTCACGTGCAACGTCCGATTGACTTCTCGTCCATGGAGATGTGATCCTGTCATTAATACGGTCGATTCAAGTCTAAGGTTGGATATTAAATTATGGTTCATGGCTCGGGTCCATGAGGCACCCAATAATAATAATATCATTATTATTATGGGATCTTGTATCCAACATATCTCCCTCATACGGTGTTGGAACAGCGAACCATCTGTGACGTTGCAACCCTGAAATTATGGCGGTCATTTTAAGACCAATGATGAATACCTTTTTATGACTCATGTCTCAGGTCAATAAAACACCTATTATTAATTGAAGTTATTATTATCATTAAATGCATGGAAACCGTGTGACGTGTCGTGTGTTGACCTATCAAACAGCATAGTAGTTGTACGGTCACGTCGTGTATTCATTAATACACGATGCATACCATTTTAACTTTACATTTCTTTTATAAGAGAGGGTCACTTGTTATTTACAGACCCCTCTTCTCCTCCACACGGAGATGCTCTCGGATGACCCAGAAGCCTAAATCCTATCTTCTTCATCCGGACCCCGATCATCGATCTGTCGGTGGCTGTAGGATCATGTCCACGAGGCGAACATCATGCACCTTGTTTCGTTCCCTCTTCTTCGACTTCCTATCCACGGTTTCCAACCAAGGAGACTACTGATAATTGACGGGAACGATGGTCTTTGATGAACGACTCTAAAAATTTGTTCTGGGAGAATCCTTGTGATCGTGGTGGTCGTGTTCGTAGAAGGACATCAGAACCTGTTGAGGTAGGGATCTTACCTTCGTCTCTCTAGATTGTGCATCATGCGGGGTGGGTGTCCTCTTGTTTACATTAAACACATTTGAGCCAGTTTAATAAATATAATAACTATCTTATATAATGGGTATGGGATGTTTGTGAATACAGTTACATTATTTATATCTTGTGATACTATGTTTTAAATTTAATGAGCTTCTTCCTACTAAAAATCATGGTCGTTGGGGGCCTTTGCTTATGAAATTAAATGTTTCCCTCTCCTTCTAGATTTTCTTATGGATGAAAATTTTATTGAATGTGGAAATTGCTTAATCACATAAAGTTCGCTGATTAAATACCTGGAACCCTTCTGTGATCACCCCGGTTGAACAAACTAAAATAATAAACATGTGGGTGCTGGTTAGGGTTTATTTATGTGAAGGGGTGTTTTTCGGGTGAGCAGCGGGGCTGCGGTTGGCTTGGTTGTGGGTTGGTGTGAATGCTATGTTGGTGATGGGTAGTGGGGCTGTGATAAATGGTATCTAAGGGATGATGATGTACGGGTTTCGGTGTGATTGTGGTTATGGTGGTTGGTAGCGGGGCTGCGGGGATGGGTTTGAATGTGAACGAACTATGGGTTGTGAATATAAATAAAAGTGGAAGAGTTAATGAATAGTGGGGAATGGTAATGGAACGGGAATAATAATGAATGAGGTTGGTTGGTTAATAATAAGGGACTTGTTTGTGTTGCTTGTGTTTTCCTAACTTGATTTGTGGATGGAAGGGATATGTTTTATGAACGCTTGATCCAATTTGGTTGTTGATAGTTTCTCGGTAGTTAAGAAACTGATAACTAAAGTTTTTGAGACATGAAAACATTAAATGGGGTTTTGGGATTGATTATTGTGTGAATACTCTCGAAGTAGCAGTTCCAAGGCACGTGCTCAGATATTTTTGTAGAATCCTTAGGATGGGCTGAGTGGTTGTTATACTTATATAAATCTGTACGTTTTATGTTTCTTTACGCACCCCACCCATGTTGAGCACTACATGACGAACACCTGTGGGATGGGGGGTGAGATTCTCAAACATCCAAAGGATGGCTGGTTATTGTTCTTCCTTTTGCTCCCTCTTCCAGGTTCTATAGCCCAAGTTCCTTCGGGCAGGTTACAACAGATGTTTCCCAAGAATCTTCGGGATGAGGTGTGATATGTTCCCAGGTGTCTTCGGGATGAGATGTGGTTATGGCCGAGGATTGTGTGCCAGAGGGATGTCATTTGAGATGGCCGAGGATTGTGTGCTGGCGGGTTATTATGATCTTTTTATGACTAGGTTGAGGCACTAGCTCGAGCTTCGAATGCCCAAGTTGCGACACTAGCTCAGGAAGAGGGTGAAGCATCAGAGCGTTAGGCATGTGGGCTTGAGCATTATACAGTGGGAAGGTGGTGTGGGGTACCCATACTTTGATAACATTACTACTATACTCTATTGACTTGTGTTACTTGATGAGTGTGACTCGTGAGGCTGGGTGGATAGATTCCTTGCTAGGATTTGGTTCTTCTATTTTCTCACGGGGCATTAGGATGTCTCCCCACTTGTGCACGAGAGATTTAGGTTTCCCTACTGAGTATACTTGTATGCTCACCCTACATTTGATTTCAGTTTTTCAAGAGGATTACAGGGACTGTGCGGGACCTTACTAGTCAGGCAGGGGGAGTTGCTGTTGTTTTCTGTTGTTGTTTTCCTTTACTTTTTGGTACAATACTTTTGAGCTTTTATGTACTTTTACTTTTGTTTCACTATTGTATAAAGCATGCATATGGGATTGGTATTGGGATATTTCTATACTTGTTCCTCTTCTTCTTCTTGGTGTTTGACTCATCCTATTTCTCGATCTTAAATTAATAAAAAGGGTAACGCCTCCAATATATGTGAAAAACTCATACCCTTGGTGCTAGTCGCCACTCCAGGGCCTACTGGAGGCGGGACTCGGGGATCATCATCTCCCTTCCACCATTTCCAGCTCGGGAGGGGCATCTTTGGTGGGAGGGGGTCGTGACAGAATGGTATCAGAGCTGATGGTTGAGAGATAGGATGAATTCTGGAGTTAGGCATAGTGAGGATTTCATGGTATGGTAGGGAAACGGTGTTGGCTGATCTTGTTTCATGACCTAGGCCAGGGAAGACTGGCTAGGACACGGGATTTTAGGCCCCCCGTGATCCGATGCAAGGACTCTGAGCTTACCGAACGACCAAGTAAGACTACATTGATTGCAGGGTAGAGACCCTAGGAAAGGTACATGCATTATCATGATTTGTGTTTTACTTGATTTGGGTGTTCTGAGAAAGAAATCAAAATAAAATGATAAAATGAAACCTTGAGAAAATTTCCTTGCTACTTAGGCTTAGGAATTCTTTGTTTACCGTACAACTATGGCACATGGACGTCAACAGAGAGGCAGAGAAGTGGGATGCGGATAGTTGCACACAATAGAAGTGACAACCCTAGAAAGGCCATAGATTGAGAGAGATGTTTTCAGTTTTACTTAAATTCCCTCGTTAATGTTTTGTTTAAATTCAAGAGCATCGCACTCCATTGTTGAAACTCATTCTCGCCCATGCTTGGGCCTGGACCTTGTTTTTAATGAGTCTTTAATGCTATGTTTTTTCCCTCTTTCCTTTAAATGTGTGTTAAGAGTCCTATAATGTGGGGAGAAGAGGACCTAATACCTAATCGAGACGCATTAATGTGGATGCGATTAAACCCGTGCAGGCGAGTCAGTGCCGCCTAAAGCGGATAATATCTTGACACGGGGGAAGTAATTCCCTGACTCATATAATTAGGATAGTGGTTGGATTCCTCTTATGATGAGAGCCCTGAGAGGTATCTTGCAGGGTGGTTATTCGGAGCTTTCTCCTTTTTATGGTATGGTTTTTAATTCTCGAGGACGAGAATGTTTTGAGAGGTATCTAATGTAATGGTCTGGACCTCTCCGGTCCATTACTTTGTAAAATTTGATGTGGTTGAACACGAAGCGTGTTATAATAATAATTTTTTATAATAATAATTGATAATGGTGGCGTGAAAATTTTTGGTGTTAATTAGATTAAATTATTTTAATTTAATCATTATGAAATAAAAGAAATAAAATTGAATATATTTAATTCAATAAGGGGAGGTGCATGGTTTCTTTTTTATTTTAATAAATAATAAATTATCTGTGTAATGGAAATATAATGGGAGGCTTCTCAGAGTTGATGTAATGGTGGTCGGACATGGTCAATGTGGCGAACGTCAATAATAATAATTATTATTATTAATAATCGGTGACGAGTTAATAAATTTTAATTTGGGATTTGTTATTATTATTATACTAAATAATTATAATAATAATGTTGGCTTAAATTCTGAAAGATCCGTCAATAAAGATTTAATGAGATTTAAACATTGAATTCAATGTAATGAGATTTGAGATATGAGGATAGATGAGATATGTTATTATTTATGATAATTGTATTAAATAATAATGATAATGGTGACACAAATATGTGTGTGATTGGTAAATGAGATTAAATGGGTTTAATTTTGATTTGGAGTTGTGCTATTATTATTATTTTAATAATAATAATATTTTCTTATTATAATCATAATTAATTCATAATACTAATAACGTTTGTAAAAAAATGTACCACTAAAAAAATTAAATGGTTTTAATTTTGGTTAGTAAATTAAATGATTTGAATTTAATTAAATGGTATGGTTTTAATTTAATATGAGAATAACCATGGTAAACTAATTTAATGGGATTAAATTAGTACATTAATTATGGGTGTTTTTATTATTAATTTTATTAATAAATACCATTGAAGTGGGAATGTAGTTTTGGGGCGTTCCGCATGGAGTAAAAGAAATGGGAGGCGCCACTTTTGGTGGTGGGAGAGAATCATGAAAGAAATAGTTAGATTGGAGAGAGAAACATGTTGAAATAAAATAAAATTTATAGAAAAATGAATATAAGAGAGAGGCCCCATGTTTAACCCCCCTAAACAAATAGGATGCCATTGTGTGTGAATCTCAATGGATATTGGAGAGAGAATGTGAGAATGTAAGGAATTAAATTAATTAAATAATATAATAATGTAATTATTAATTTTGTTGGGAAAACCATGTTTAGTCCATAACTTCTTCGTGCGAGATCGGTTTTACGAACCTTCAGTGAAAATGCAACCCTGACTTCGAGGTCGAAATTATGAGTCCAATATTGGATGTATTTTTTCGGGTTTTCGGATCGGGTACCTGAAACACTCGTGAATTAATAGATTTAATATTATTATTAAGTCTTCAACCCGCCATAACTCTCGCATGTGATGTCCGATTGACTTCTCGTCTGTGGCGATGTGATCCTGTCATTAATAAGATCAATTCAATTTTAAGGTTGGATATTAAATTACGGTTCGTGGCTTGGGTCCATGAGACACCCAATAATAATAATATCATTTTTATTACGGGATCTTGTATCCAACGTATCTCCCTCATACGGTGTTGGAACGACGAACCGTCTATGACGTTGCAAACCTGAAATTATGATGGTCATTTTAAGACGAATGATGAATACCTTTTTATGAATCACGTCTCAGGTGAATAAAACACCTATAATTAATTGAAGTTATTATTATCATTAAACGCATGGAAACTGTGTGATGTGTCGTCTGTTGACCTGTCAAACAGCGTAATAGTTGTACGGTCACGTCGCGTATTCATTAATACACGATGAATACCATTTTACCTTTTTGTTTCCTATATAAGAGAGGGTCACTTGTTATTTACTAACCGCTCTTCTTCTTCGCATGACGATGCTCCCAGATGACCCAGAAGCCTACATCCTATCTTCTACATTTGGACCCTGATCGTCAATCTGTCGGTGGCTGTGGGATTGTGTCGATGAGGCGAACATCATGCACCCTTTTTCGTTCCCTCTTCTTCGACTTCCTCTCCACAGTTTTCAACCGAGGAGACTGTTGATAATTGAAAAAAATGACGGTCTTTGACAAACGACTCTAAAAAGTAATTCTGGGAGAATCCTTGTGATTGTGGTGGTCATGTTCATAGAAGGACATTGGAACCTGTTGAGGTAGGGATCTTACCTTCGTCTCTCAAGATTGTGTATCATGAGGGGTGGGTGTATTCTTGTTTACGTTAAACACATTTGAAACGGTTTAAAACTGTGGATTTTCTTATGGATGAAAATTTTATTGAATGTGGAAATTTGTTAATCACATAAAGTTGGATGATTAAATACCTGTAACCCTTGTGTAATCACCCCGGTTGAACAAACTGAAATAATAAACATGTGGGTGCTGGTTAGGGTTTATTTATGTGAAGGGGTGTTTTTCGGGTGAGCAGCAGGGCTGTGGTTGGCTTGGTTGTGGGTTGGTGTGAATGCTATGATGGTGATGGATAGAAGGGCTGTGATAAATGGTATCAAAGGGATGATGATGTACGGGTTTCGGTGTGATTGTGGTTATGGTGGTTGGTAGCAGGGCTGCAGGGATGGGTTTGAATGTGAACGAACTATGGGTTGTGAATATAAATAAAAGTGGAAGAGTTAATGAATGGTGGGGCATGGTAATGTAATGGTAATAATAATCAATGGGGTTGGTTGGTTAATAAGAAGGGAATTGTTTGGGTTTCTTGTGTTTTCCTAACTTTATTTGTGGATGGAGGGGATATGTTTTATGAACGCTTGATCCAGTTTGGTTGTTGATAGTTGCCTGGTAGTTATGAAACTGATAACTAAAGCTATTGAAACATGAAAACATTAAATGGGGTTTTGGGATTGATTATTATGTGCATACTCTCTAAGTAGCAGTGACAAGTCACGTGTTCAGATCTTTGTGTAAAATCCTTAGGATGGGCTGAGTGGTTGTTATACTTATATAAATATGTACAGTTTATGTTTCTTTACGCACCTCACCCATGTTGAACACTACGTGCCAAACACCCATGTGATGGGGGGGGTGAGATTCTCAAATATCCAAAGGATGGATGGTTACTGTTCTTCCCTGTGCTCCCTCTTCTAGGTTCTATAGCCCAAGTTCCTTCGGGCAGGTTATGACAGATGTTTCCCAAGAATCTTCAGGATGAGGTGTGATATGTTCCCAGGTGTCTTTGGGATGAGATGTGGTTATGGCCGAGGATTGTGTTCTGGAAGGATGTGATTTGAGATGGATGAGTATTGTGTGTCGGCGGGTTACTATGAGCTTCGTATGTCCAGGTTGCGGCATTACCTCGAGCATCGTATGGCTAAGTTGCAGCACTAGCTCAGGAAGAGGGGGAAGCATAAGAGCGTTAAGAATGAGGGCTTGAGTAGTATCCAGTGGGAAGGTGGTGCGGGGTACCCATACTTTGATAAAATTACTACTATACTCTTTTGACTTGGGTTACTTGGTGAGTGTGACTGGTGAGGCTGGGTGGATAGATTCCTTGCTAGGCTTTGGTTCTTCGGTTTTTTCACGGGGCATTAGGATGTCTCCCCACTTGTGCACGAGAACTTTAGGTTTTCCTACTAAGTATACTTGTATGATCACCCTATGTTTGATTTTAGGTTTTCAGGAGGACTACAGGGACTGTACGGGACCTTACTAGTCAGGTAGGGGGAGTTATTGATGTTTGCTGTTGTTGTTTTCCTTTACTTTTTGGTACAATACTTTTGAGCTTTTCTGTACTTGTAATTTTGTTTCACTATTGTATAAAGCATGCATATGGGATAGGTTTTGTGATATTTCTATACTTGTTACTTTTCTTCTTCTTGGTTTTTGACTCATCCTATTTCCCGATCTTAAATTAATAAAAAGGTTAATGCCTCCCATATATGTGAAAACTCATACACTTGGTGCTAGTCGCCACTCCGGGGCCTATTGGAGGCGGGACTTGGGGGTCATCATCTCCCTTCCACCATTGCCAGCTCAGGAGGGGCATCTTTTGTGGGAGGGTTTTGTGAAAATTGACCAAACCAAATGGTGGTAAATTCTATTCATACCATATATGTTAAAACAAATATTTCTTCCTCATTTTAGGTAAAAAGCCAAAAGTGCCTCGTTCAGGAAATAAAAAGAACATTCCTTTTAAACCATTTTATAAAAATTAAAACATGGGTAAAAATTACATTAATTAATCATATTATAATAGTGAAAATATTCTTGAAAACATCTTTATAAGACCTGGACATTGAAGAAAAAGGATTTTCAGCCGAAGAGAGAAAATGAGGTTGATTTTCCTTAAAAACATTTTTTCGGTCTCTTGAGTATTTAAAGTGAGTAAAATGAAATGAAAGCATAAAATATACCAAAATAACCAAAGGAGATGAAAATTAAAAGTATTTATTATATAAGGATCATATAATTTTCTCAATGTAAATTTCAATCATAAACAATCCCAATTAAAATAGGATTGAAACATAAATCTCTTACCATTTTGGTAACTTTTGAATCATAAGCCCGAGGAAAGAATGAAAAATATGTGGATATATATCTATCATATTTATCATTATAATAATCATAAAATAAATTCATGGGTATCATAAGAACCACATAAAAAACAAGTGGTGAATATGACATGTGTCTCACAAAAGTAAAAGTGAGACAAAAATCTCTTACCTCGAGTTCAAACTTGCTATGTATATCCTTTAACGCCATTATAATAAACATATATCATTTATTTTATTTCTTAATAACCTTTTTAAGTATTAATATCTTATATTTAAATCATTTATTTCATTTATTTTAAAATACATGTTTAGATCCTTAATTAGTTAAGTCTATATCGGGTGTTTTGAGGACGTTCGGTTCATAATTTTAAAAGGGCTATGGTATGTTGACCATGGTCAACGAGTTCATCATTCCATAATATCTAGAATTATAATCATGAAATAATTATAATTATATTATACATCCACTATAATTTTATAACCAATCATGAAATATGATTATGAAAAATGAACCATGTTATAATCATGGAGACGATAGGTCATACGTACGCATGAGTAACATTTCCATTTTTCAACAATCATTATGGAAAGAAGGTATGCATTATTTTATATTTCTATAATGATAATTATCTCATAAATTTTATCTATTTTTAAATACACTTATATATACCATTCATGTGGTGCAGTAATGAAAATCGAATCACATCGCTTCGTGGAGGTGGTAATCCACATGTATGCATGAATGACGTAATCATTTTTCTACGAATGGAAAGGAAAGAAAATATATGATATATTAATTTTAAATAATTATAAATATATCTTTAATATCACATATATACATTAAATCTATCATCATAAACAGTCGTGATAGGTGGTGATGGAAAGCGAATTACATCAGTTCATGAGGCGGTAATTCATCGTACACACAAATGATGATTTCATTCCCCATTTGACGGAAGTGGATATGGATGTAGGTTATGGAAATAAAATAATAAAATCTTAATATATAGAAGATATTATTTTTATTATATCATCATGGTTGAATAATATTTTAAGGTGGTGGAAGAAGAAATAAAATCAAAATGTTCGGTTAAAGATTGTACCTCTTCTTTAGATAACTTCTTTTTATTTACACCTTAAACCATATAAGGTTGGTATTCTACCAAAACTAAGGCATATAGAACATGGTTAGGGATTTTAGGAAGATATTTTTCAGTTATAATTTGAACTAAAATGATTTTGAAGTGTGAAGAAAAGAGGAGAGTGATTTCCCTTTTATAAGAGTGGGGAGGGACATTCTTGGAATTTCCCAAGGTATTAAATTAATATAAATTACTTTTCTCATCTAAAAGGATTAAAAAAGATATAATTTGAATATAGTTGAATTATGGGTTGAAATACTATCATCCAATAAAATTTGGACATGTTTAGGTTATGTTTTTATCCTTATCTCTTTGTTTTAACTCACTTTAACCCTTTTTGACAATTATTGTGATAACGAATTTTTTACTTTTTAGTAGTCAATTTAGTTATTATAAAAGAAAAATTGGCCCAAATGTCACGACCCGCCCTCGGGGCCCGTGTCGTGACTACCCCAAGCCCGCCTTCCATAGGCCAGGGGCTGGCGACTAGCACCAAGGCGTAAAATCCCAGTAAAAAGGGAAGGCATTGCCTTAATAAAGTAAACAAGCACCTCAGAGTAACAAGCGGAAGTAAAGAAGTACACAAAACTAGAACAACTGTGCTGAAGTAAAGGGGCCGGAAATACAAGCCCAACTGTAAAGTAAAGTACAACTCGAAAGGGAAAAACAGCAACTGAAAGTACAAGCGGCTCCTGGACGTCCTCCTCGATTCCTACCTGAAGGGTAGGTACTGATGGCTCAGCTCCTGGATCGTCCACCACGGATCCTACCTGAAGGGTAGGTACAGATAGCTCCACAACTCCTCGGTCCAACTGTCCGCTCCGAGCATGACCTGCTCAGTGGTCCTCCTCCGGGTACCGACCTACTCCGAAACCTCAACCGCAGTCAGCGCTGTCCGTCGTCTGCAACCAACACAACGAAGTGCGGGCAAAGCCCGTGCAGGGGTGAGTATAAGCTACTCAGTAGGGACCCCGAGACCCCTGAAGGTCTCTCAAATCCACAAAGGATAAACCACGAAGAAAAGTAACAATCACGAAGTAACATCCAGTATTGATTAGGTATATGCCCATACATATACCTATGTCACCAATTTCCATTCGGCTCCAACACCGAGCCCAAGAACAACCCAATCCACAAGAAGAGTAAACAGTAAATACACACAGGATAACAGTACAAGTTCACACAGTTTATAACAAGTTTATGAAATCAACGGATAACCATTACCCAGGTATATGCCCATACATATACCTAAGTTATCAAGCGACGCATCTCAATCATGAGGAAACACAAAGATCATTGACTCAGCTCAAACCAGGATTTTCATTATCGAAACCGAATCTGCTGAAGAGCTCCGTCTCTAGAGTGTACAGTGGTCCTGTCACGACTCCGAGGCCGCCGCTCACTAACCTAAGACTGCTGAAGTACTCCTCCTGTCGAGTACCGCGGGTCTGCTGCCAACTACCGGGCGCTCCGTCCGCTGAGGGTCTACTGCCAAATACCGGGCGCTCACCCAAATAGCCTACTGAGGTACTCCTCCTGTCGAGTACCGCGGGTTTGCTGCCAACTACCAGGCGCTCCGTCCGCCGTGGGTCTGCCGCCAAATACCGGGCGCTCTGTCCACTGGGCTAGTCGACTCACTCCAAGTCGAGTCGGTCAAGCAGTCGTCAGGTCTCAGCCGGCTACACGGTCTCCGTACTCCGCACGCACGTCTCCACCGTCGCGGGTCTGTCGCTACAACCAAGCGCACACACTCCGTAGAATATCGCGGGTCCGCCGCTAAAACCAAGAGCTCCACCGCCAAGGGTCTGCTGCTGCATCCAAACGCACCACCACTGTCAAGTACCACGGGTCCGCCGCTACTCCCAAGCGCTCCACCGCTCAAGGTAAAAAGAAGGTTCAGCTCACACAGGTTAGATAGCACTGTTCCATGTAGGATCGCTGAGTGTTGTAGTCGTCGTCGTCGAATCCACACAGGATCTCTGTACTGTCGTCGTCGAAGTCACAGTAGCAGTCGTAGCAGTAGAACAGTCGCAGCCAGCACTAGGGTTCCCGCACATAGCAAGCTTGTACGGAGGGTCCGCTCCACGAGCTGAGAGGCTGATACATCAACTGTCACGAAGACCGAAGTTGATGTATCCAAAAGTTCCGTATCGTCAATAGGAACTCAACGCAACAGACGGCGCGTCGATCGGACGCCCGGTCTGAGAGTTATTGGCATTTTCGTCTCCGGGGCCCGGTTGGTTTTTAAGGCAAAACCAACCCGACCGTACTCCACCTGCGTCCAAACCTCGGGCGGAGTATGCCAAAAGATCCGTCTCACATAGAGGATTCCATCAAAGTCGACGGCACGTCAATCGGACGTCCGGAACTCAAGATATGAGCGTTTCCGCTCCGAGGGCCCGGTTGGTTTCGTGAACGAACCAACCCGGCCGTACTCCACCTGCGTCCAAACCTCGAGAGGAGTATGCCAAAAGATCCGTCTCACTAAGAGGAACACAACGCGACTGACGGCGCGTCAATCGGACGTTCGTAGCTCAAGATATGAGCGTTTCCACTCCGAAGGCCCGGTTGGTTTCGTGAACGAACCAACCCGCCGCAGCGGGCGGCGGCGGCGCGGCGGCCGGCGGCGGCGCGGCGGCGGGGCGGCGCGGGGTGCCGCGGAAACTTGGGGCGCCGCGAGGAGCCGCACGCGGGGGCAATCAAGCCCCCGTTTCCTTGATTGGCGGCGCGGCCTAAGTGTCGCGCCATTTGAAAATAAACGGCCCCCCGCACGTGGGGGCCGGCTGGAGACAAAACCGGGGGGCTGTTGCCCCCCCTTTCAAGGAACCGCCCCCCCCCCTATTAAAGAGGGGGGTTTTACACGCTGGCCGGGGGAATTTATTCCCCCGGTTTTAAGCCTTCCGGCCGGCCAGCTGGCCGGCCGGTTTTTCTCCAACGGGACCGGAAATTCCGGTCCCCCTTCGGCTTCCGACGCCGGCGGCCCGGCCGCCGGTCTTCTCTTCCGCCGCGGCCCGGAACCGGCCGCGGTCTTCTCGTCCCGCCGCGGCCCGGAACCGGCCGCGGTGTTCGTCGCCCGGCGCGGTGCGACGGCACCGCGCCCCTTTTCGCCGTGCCATGATTCCTTTCAACACGGCGCGACGGCGTCGCGTTCTTGGAGATTTTTCCTCGTCGTGGCGCGACGGCGTCATGTAAGATTAACGTACAATTATCCGCGTGGTGTGATGGCACCACTCCACCTTGCTTCCGCCCGCAGATAAACAACATGAACGATGGAGGGGGTTCGGTCGTGTTCATGCGGTCCGGCCCCCCTCGCGTTAACAAATAAAACGCAACTTAAATAAAAATCATGCCACACGTTATACTTGCTATTCACGATCAAGAAATGGAATAATAAAGAATAAAACAACAACCCCTACCTCGGGTAAAAGATCGAAGATTGTGATCATTCCGCGGAAGACGACGTCGCGGAGGTCGGGCTTCGCGGTAGCCGTTCGTAAAATCCGATGACGAAGGGATGCGTTCGAAGAGACACGTCGTTGGCGAAACTTGTACGCCGACGAAGGTTGTCCGAGGAAGAAGCGGTGTTCTCTCTCGTTGACACGGAAGACGAAGAAGAGCGGAGCGGCGTTCTTCGTCGGAACTTGAGCGTTCTTCGTCAAGTCTTGAGGAAAGTCAAATAATAAAGAAAACAACGAACTCAAGAACCCCTACTTCGATAGTCGCACGTTGACGCACGGTGTCGACGTCGGAGGAAGAGTCGTTGTCGATGGCATTCGTCGCGGAAAACCGTCGCGGAAGAGATGACGCGGAAGAAGTACGTCGCGTCGCGGATTCGGCGTCGCGGATGAACCGTGTTCTTCGGTGGAGAAGTTCTTCGTTGAAGAACGGCGTTCTTCGCGTTCTTCGTTGAGGTTTGAAGAAGAAGAGAAAGCTCTCAAATCCTCTCAAGAAATAAAGGGACTAACCCAAAAACAATAAATTAAGCTCACTTAATTTATTAACACAACACAAACCGTTGAAATTCAAGAGTTTGAATTTCAAAAACTTTAATTAAACTCACTTATTAATGACATAAGTTATAACCTAAGTTTACAACATTAATTGTGAGTTGGGGAGGGTTAGAGAATATGAAGGGGTGGGGTTCGTGTGGGCCCCACCACCCTCTTAACCTCCTAAGGGAAGTTGGGTTGTCACCCAACTTCCACCCAAAGGATAAAAACACTTAAGGAAGATAAAAATAAAAAATGAAGTTAAATTTTTATTTTAACATTCACAATTTTATTTTTACAATTCCCCACGTGTAAACGCAACTTCGGGAAAGGTCTCCTTAAGCGAATATCGGCGCTGCGAGTTCATCGGTGCCCTCGGATTTCAATTCCGAGCACCAGATCAAAAGTTAGGAATTCCCGCTCGTTCGTTCACTGAACCTACCCGAGCCAAACATCGGAAATTAATTCCGGGCACTCCGGGCCTCGGAATCAGGTGCCGTCTGAAACCGCGCTCTTGTAAAATTCTAAAGAAATTTAAGAAAAAATTTCCCTTGAATTTTACGGGTCTTTACATTACTCCCACCTCTGGGCTTTACGTCCCCGTAAAGCTTCAACTCACACTTAAGGGAAACAAGGTAGTACTGAGCACGCAACTGAGCTTTACGCTCCCATATGCTCACCTGAAGATCTCGTGCTACCCGAGAAGCACCCCAGAGGAAGCAACCGTTCACGTAGAACCTGCTCCTATCGATCCTCGATCTCTACTAGAACCTCTGTGCTTGTCGCCCTTTCATCGACGTCCAACTCCCCGGGGTCGATGACGTGTGAAGAAACATACACGTATCTCCACAGCTGAGACACGTGGTGGACATTATGCACCCGGTGCGACTGAGGTGGTAGGGTCAAGCGGTAAACCTCCTCTCCTACCCTGCTGAAGATCAAAGGGTCCATCGAACTTCGGAGATAACATGCCGCCTCGGCCACATCTCCGAAACCTCATCGGGTTGAGACCGTACAAGAACGTGTTCGTCCCCCTCGAACTCAAGAGGTTTCCCTTTTTAGGTTATAACTGAAACTAAAAACTCCTGCTGCCACATGGGTAGGGTTGACCAACTCAAGAGTGATCGGCCACACCCTCTTATGCCTGAGTTTAACATGTGCTGCCCAGGGTTTCCTTTTCGCCGACCAAGGAAAACCCAATCCGACGTTTTCCTAAAACAGTCAACCGGGGTATGATTTGTGAATCAAAACCATACCCAGATCAACGTCGTAAGGCCTCTACGCTGCCACCAAGAGATTCCAACCGAAACTCTCGCCTCGAGGTCAAATCACACCGTCGGCGTAAGCGTGATTATCGAGTATCCTCCCAAAGGTATCTCCAGACGTGAGGGTCAAGTCTACGGCTTACCCGGAACCTCTTGGTCTGGGACATGATTCGTGGAAGGGTAGAATGATTGGTTCTTATGTCTATAGATATGGCAGCTCGTAGTAGACATAATCCGTACCCCGAATCATTCTTAGAGCTCCTGGGTCACACTCCTTGACCGTAATGCAGCTACTCTCCTCCCCAGCCCTCCTGCTCCCTAAGCCTGGCGGGGACTACTAAGTCGGGTGGTCGTAACATGTCGAAATGTACACCACCACATGCTGATCTCCAAGCTCCGCTTCCACGTCTGCTACCCTGCAGATTCATCTGTCCTTAGCACTTCCTCCTCCTGAAATATTTTTACTCGCCCGAGTCTCTGAGACTGGCGCTAGTTTCCTGCCTTTCACTGCTAACGTTCACAACCACAAAGGTTCTCTCTGGCATCCTAACATAGGTAGGAATGCATAGAGGAAAAGAATTGGTTTGGATGTCCTTTAGACACACTTCGCTCAGATGTTCGAGTCTAAAGAACTGATCACAACGCAACCAACGAGTATCAAGATTGATTGGTAAGCCACGTTGAGTGCTCTGCTTCCGACATGTCGTACTGTCGAAGCTGTATTAGCTCCAGAAAACTCACAACCACCTCCTCAAGCCAGTCCTCAGCCGCCTACGAGTCAGGCTCACCTCGAAACTTGAGGGATATCTGGAGCTAAAACATATGTAAGGCACTAAGCCTGTGAGTCTCTGCTACCGGTACCGCCGGTAGTGTCTGCTGACCAACAGGTAGTGACATAGCTGGCGCACTACCCGTAGGTACTATCCCAGGTATCAGTTCGCGTAACGAAGCCTCATTACTATAAGGACCAACCTCATGGTCACTCACTGGAAACAACAGGAGCTAAGATCATCATCCGCTCTACTATTATCAAAGCTAGGCGTAGAACTCTAGCAATTGCCTCCATCCAGTCCACTGCTGCCTGGGAATTCTATCTCGCCTCGTATCCTCAGAGGCCTCTACTGCTGGAACTCGTGCATCGCGCTCTGCTAGCGTGCATCGTCAGCTAGTGGCATCTGCTGCCTAACGGGTGGTGGTGCTGCTGGTACACCACCCGAAGGTGCCAACACTGAAAAAGGGCCCTGCACTGGAGTCTCGCTGCTCGGTGGGCCATCATCGAGAACTCTCTCGGAACTCCAGCTAACTATCTGCATGGTGACATCCTGAACAGATGTGTCACGGTCAACGATTTATACCTGGTGAGATGACCTGGTTTGAGCTGACTTAAACCTTTTGGGAAACACACACGCAATCAGTGTTTTCGTGCATTAAGTCGGAAATCAGAAGTCAGGGTCCTGGTGTACGGATACGTCGGCCGCCGCACCAACACTGGACTCCCTGGACTGATAACCACACTCAATAAACTAAACACTATTGCTTCACATAGCAGAAAGATCAGAGTCTGCGGTAGAACCGACCGCCTCTGATACCAATTTGTCACGACCCGCCCTCGGGGCCCGTGTCGTGACTACCCCAAGCCCGCCTTCCATAGGCCAGGGGCTGGCGACTAGCACCAAGGCGTAAAATCCCAGTAAAAAGGGAAGGCATTGCCTTAATAAAGTAAACAAGCACCTCAGAGTAACAAGCGGAAGTAAAGCAGTACACAAAACTAGAACAACTGTGCTGAAGTAAAGGGGCCGGAAATACAAGCCCAACTTTAAAGTAAAGTACAACTCGAAAGGGAAAAACAGCAACTGAAAGTACAAGCGGCTCCTGGACGTCCTCCTCGATTCCTACCTAAAGGGTAGGTACTGATGGCTCAGCTCCTGGATCGTCCACCACGGATCCTACCTGAAGGGTAGGTACAGATAGCTCCACAACTCCTCGGTCCAACTTTCCGCTCCGAGCATGACCTGCTCAGTGGTCCTCCTCCGGGTACCGACTTACTCCGAAACCTCAACCGCAGTCAGCGCTGTCCGTCGTCTGCAACCAACACAACGAAGTGCGGGCAAAGCCCGTGCAGGGGTGAGTATAAGCTACTCAGTAGGAACCCCGAGACCCCTGAAGGTCTCTCAAATCCACAAAGGATAAACCACGAAGAAAAGTAACAATCACGAATTAACATCCAGTATTGATTAGGTATATGCCCATACATATACCTATGTCACCAATTTCCGTTCGGCTCCAACACCGAGCCCAAGAACAACCCAATCCACAAGAAGAGTAAACAGTAAATCCACACAGGATAACAGTACAAGTTCACACAGTTTATAACAAGTTTATGAAATCAACGGATAACCATTACCCAGGTATATGCCCATACATATACCTAAGTTATCAAGCGACCCATCTCAATCATGAGGAAACACAAAGATCATTGACTCAGCTCAAACCGGGATTTTCATTATCGAAACCGAATCTGCTGAAGAGCTCCGTCTCTAGAGTGTACAGTGGTCCTGTCACGACTCTGAGGCCGCCGCTCACTAACCTAAGACTGCTGAAGTACTCCTCCTGTCGAGTACCGCGGGTCTGCTGCAAACTACCGGGCGCTCCGTCCGCTGAGGGTCTGCTGCCAAATACCGGGCGCTCACCCAAATAGCCTACTGAGGTACTCCTCCTGTCGAGTACTGCGGGTTTGCTGCCAACTACCAGGTGCTCCGTCCGCCGTGGGTCTGCCGCCAAATACCGGGCGCTCCGTCCACTGGGCTAGACGACTCACTCCAAGTCGAGTTGGTCAAGCAGTCGTCAGGTCTCAGCCGGCTACACGGTCTCCGTACTCCGCACACACGTCTCCACCGTCGCGGGTCTTTCGCTACAACCAATAGCACACACTCCGTAGAATATCGCGGGTCCGCCGCTACAACCAAGCGCTCCACCGCCAAGGGTCTGCTGCTGCATCCAAGCGCACCACCACTGTCAAGTACCACGGGTCCGCCGCTACTCCCAAGCGCTCCACCGCTCAAGGTAAAAAGAAGGTTCAGCTCACACAGGTTCGATAGCACTGTTCCACGTAGGATCGCTGAGTGTTGTAGTCGTCGTCGTCGAATCCACACAGGATCTCTGTACTGTCGTCGTCGAAGTCACAGTAGCAGTCGTAGCAGTAGAACAGTCGCAGCCAGCACTAGGGTTCCCGCACACAGCAAGCTTGTACGGAGGGTCCGCTCCACGAGCCGAGAGGCTGATACATCAACTGTCACGAAGACCGAAGTTGATGTATCCAAAAGTTCCGTATCGTCAACAGGAACTCAACGCAACAGACGGCGCGTCGATCGGACGCCCGGTCTGAGAGTTATTGGCATTTTCGTCTCCGGGGCCCGGTTGGTTTTTAAGGCAAAACCAACCCGACCGTACTCCACCTGCATCCAAACCTCGGGCGGAGTATGCCAAAAGATCCGTCTCACATAGAGGATTCCATCAAAGTCGACGGCACGTCAATCGGACGTCCGGAACTCAAGATATGAGCGTTTCCGCTCCGAGGGCCCGGTTGGTTTCGTGAACGAACCAACCCGGCCGTACTCCACCTGCGTCCAAACCTCGGGCGGAGTATGCCAAAAGATCCGTCTCACTAAGAGGAACACAACGCGACTGACGGCGCGTCAATCGGACGTTCGTAGCTCAAGATATGAGCGTTTCCACTCCGAAGGCCCGGTTGGTTTCGTGAACGAACCAACCCGGTCAAACTCAAAGTAATCCGAAACCTTGAGTGCGATATACCGAAACGACCGTCTCGATCCAAGGATCGTGTTTCCGCTGACGGTTCGTCGATCGGAAGTCTGAGGCTCAAGTTATGGGCCAAAAACCAATTCTGGTTCGAAACGGGGGGGTCCGGGTCCGGGCCGACCCGGCCTGACCCCCCCCTGGGCGGCGCGGCGGCGCGGGGTGCCGCGGCGACTTGGGGTGCCGCGAGGAGCCGCACGCGGGGGCAATCAAGCCCCCGTTTCCTTGATTGGCGGCGCGGCCTAAGTGCCGCGCCATTTGCAAATAAACGGCCCCCCGCACGTGGGGGCCGGCTGGAGACAAAACCGGGGGGCTGTTGCCCCCCCTTTCAAGGAACCTCCCCCCCCTCTTAAAGAGGGGGGTTTTACACGCTGGCCGGGGGAATTTATTCCCCCGGTTTTAAGCCTTCCGGCCGGCCAGCTGGCCGGCCAGTTTTTCTCCAACGGGACCGGAAATTCCGGTCCCCCTTCGGCTTCCGACGCCGGCGGCCCGGCCGCCGGTCTTCTCTTCCGCCGTGGCCCGGAACCGGCCGCGGTCTTCTCGTCCCACCGCGGCCCGGAACCGGCCGCGGTGTTCGTCGTCCGGCGCGGTGCGACGGCACCGCGCCCCTTTTCGCCGTGCCATTATTCCTTTCAACGCGGCGCGACGGCGTCTCGTTCTTGAAGATTTTTCCTCGTCGTGGCGCGACGGCGTCATGTAAGATTAACGTACAATTCTCCGCGTGGTGCGATGGCACCACGCCACCTTGCTTCCGCCCGCAGATAAACAACATGAACGATGGAGGGGGTTCGGTCGTGTTCATGCGGTCCGGCCCCCCTCGCGTTAACAAATAAAACGCAACTTAAATAAAAATCATGCCACACGTTATACTTGCTATTCACGATCAAGAAATGGAATAATAAAGAATAAAACAACAACCCCTACCTCGGGTAAAAGATCGAAGATTGTGATCGTTTCGCGGAAGACGACGTCGCGGAGGTCGGGCGTCGCGGTAGCCGTTCGTCAAATCCGATGACGAAGGGATGCGTTCGAAGAGACACGTCGTTGGCGAAACATGTACGCCGACGAAGGTTGTCCGAGGAAGAAGCAGTGTTCTCTCTCGTTGACACGGAAGACGACGAAGAGCGGAGCGGCGTTCTTCGTCGGAACTTGAGCGTTCTTCGTCAAGTCTTGAGGAAAGTCAAATAATGAAGAAAACAACGAACTCAAGAACCCCTACCTCGATAGTCGCACGTTGACGCACGGTGTCGACGTCGGAGGAAGAGTCGTTGTCGATGGCGTTCGTCGAGGAAAACCGTCGCGGAAGAGATGACGCGGAAGAAGTACGTCGCGTCGCGGATTCGGCGTCGCGGATGAACCGTGTTCTTCGGTGGAGAAGTTCTTCGTTGAAGAACGGCGTTCTTCGCGTTCTTCGTTGAGGTTTGAAGAAGAAGAGAAAGCTCTCAAATCCTCTCAAGAAATAAAGGGACTAACCCAAAAACAATAAATTAATCTCACTTAATTTATTAACACAACACAAACCTTTGAAATTCAAGAGTTTGAATTTCAAAAACTTTAATTAAACTCACTTATTAATGACATAAGTTATGACCTAAGTTTACAACATTAATTGTGAGTTGGGGAGGGTTAGAGAATATGAAGGGGTGGGGTTCGTGTGGGCCCCACCACCCTCTTAACCTCCCAAGGGAAGTTGGGTTGTCACCCAACTTCCACCCAAAGGATAAAAACACTTAAGGAAGATAAAAATAAAAATTGAAGTTAAATTTTTATTTTAACATTCACAATTTTATTTTTACAACTCCCCACGTGTAAACGCAACTTCGGGAAAGGTCTCCTTAAGGGAATATCGGCGCTGCGAGTTCATCGGTGCCCTCAGATTTCAATTCCGAGCACCAGATCAAAAGTTAGGAATTCCCACTCGTTCGTTCACTAAACGTACCCGAGCCAAACTTCGGAAATTAATTCCGGGCACTCCGGGCCTCGGAATCAGGTGCCGTCTGAAACCGCGCTCTTGTAAAATTCTAAAGAAATTTAAGAAAAAAATTTCCCTTGAATTTTACGGGTCTTTACACCAAAAATGGACCATGGTTGATATTTTCAACCATATCCCAATAAATTTTCTAAATAAGATACTTTTATCAATTTTAAATAATTTAATAAAATATTATTTATTATAAAATATTATTAATGTTAATTTTGGAACTTTTCATTTAATTTGACTTTAAAAACACCAATATAAATATGTAATTCGAATATAATCCTTTAAAACTTCCCTAATAAGTTATCTTTATCTAAAAAATCATGGAACACAATAATTATTTCAAATTATATTACTTTTAATACTTTTAAAATCATTTATTTTATTTTTCTATTAATTGAATAAATATCATGTCATCATTGCATAAGAATTTAAGGTAATTATTTCTTAACTAAAAATTAAAAATAAATTACCATGATATAAAAAATAATTTATATTTCAAATTACTATTTATAACTAAATATTCCTTCTTTTCATTCCTATTTTTAATATTTAAAGATAATAAAATAAATAGAATGACATTTTTTACATTTCTTTACATAAAATATTGTAAAGGACAAAATCATAGAAAAATGCCAACAAAAGGTTATATATTTTAACTTTGAATGATTATGTGTGAAATATAACCATCCAAAAAAATAAGTAAATTATTATACTTATTTTTTAGGTCTTATCACATTACTTTTACCCTTAATTAACTCATTTTACCCCTACCATGGTGATAATTATTTACGATGGTCACTATTTATATTGAATAAAAATAAAAGAGGAATAATTAATAAATTTTGACCCCACATGTAATGGTTTGTGTCCTCCCGGTGTGTTACTTTTTGGGTTTTGGTTGTTGGGAGTGTTTGGAGGAGGCTCAGAGGGAGTTTAGAGAAGTTCGGTTTCTAAAGGCAGGAAGTAGGAGGATTATACATCGTGTAACATGATTACACGATGTGAAACGTTGTTTCACAGGTTGTCCTGGGAGTTTCACAGTTTGTAACATTTCAAGTTTAGAAAAATAAAATAAATCAAGAGGTGATGCATTGTTCAATGGAAGTGGACCTCAAGGCATTAGACAACGTGAAAGGGGATTACCCGTCGTGTAATACCCTGATGCTATAATTTTTTAAAACATTCCAGCTGCTTGGGTTTTGAAAAACCCTACGGCTGTAGAACTCTTTCTCATCCTAGAAAACACAATAGTCCCTTCCTTGGCATTTTGTATATCCCTTTGACAGAGATTGATCACCGAGATTTTATCGTTGATTCGTAGCATTCCATCTTTGATCTAGGGTATTCTATTCCTTTGTTTCAATGATTTACTTGGGTTGATCTCTCTTTCCCTCCTGGTCGTATTATCATGCGATGGAGAAGACTCTTCCTCACCTCTATCATGTTCTTCTTCAGTTGTTGATCAGTGCAATGGTGTCATTGCATCCCCGGGTGGATGCAGATCTCGCAGGAGAGGAAATCAAAGGACCGTTGTGTGAACCATTTCCACAGAAAGAACGTTGACACCCCTTTGAGGTAGGGAATTTCCTTGATTTCTCTTTGATTGTGCATCATGTGGGAGGGACCTACATTTTCTTTCCTATAAATCAGGGTTGTGCCACTTTAATCAAATATAATAATTGGGTAAATGAAATTTAAAGGGGTAGAGTTATTCAAATCTCATGTTTTATAGCTTGATGTTATTGTGATGTTGTGAATTATATGGGCTAAACATCCTATTGAAAATCATGGTCGTTGTTGTCCCTTATTTGTTCACTAGACAAGTTTCATGTTTATTAGTTACTAATGAAATTTTTTATATGGAAATCGATGAGTCACATACACTTGGCTAATAAACAAATGCCCTAGGATTTTATAGATTTTGTGATAACACCTGAATTAACAAGTGAAAATAAATAAGGGGATGTCATTCTAAATCCTAAATTTTGTTATGCTTTGGTATTTGGGGTGATGTGTTGTATGGGATAATTGTTGTTGTGTTTGTGTGGGGTAGATGTGATATGAAGTGGTTTTTTTGTGACATGCAAGGTTGCTTTGGTTTGTGTTGTGGTATGGTTGTGAAGCACGAGTATGTGTTGTGGGTTGGTTTCGGTAGTGTTGTGGATGAACTTACAGACGATACATCAACCTGACCATGTAATGGAATCGCAGGTTGAGAGATTGATTTATTGTGGAATGGATGAGAAGCGTTGAGCAGCGGGGATATGATCGTGTTGTGCGGTGGTGTGTTGTTGGGAGTGGTTGTGTGTGTGGATAGTTTTTGGAAGGATGAACTTGAAGAAGTATGGTGATGGTTGGTATGGGTAATTTTCTAAGAGTTTTTCCATGTGTGATTTTTTCTGTGTGGTTACTTTTGTGTTGTTCTTGATAGTTTCCTAGATAGTTATAGAATAAATGAAAAAAATTTCATTTAATAAAGTTTTGAATTAGGCTTGGTTTGGTTTGGTTAACAAAATGATTAAATTAGTTGTTAAATAAATAATAGAATTGGTTAAATGAATTTGTTGGGTTCGTGGATTATTGTGTGGGGTTGTGCATTTAGAGGTATTAGTAAAGGTGACATGTGGTGACTTGGTCACTTGTCGAAAACCCATAGGTTGGGTTGAGTTCTTGGTATCATATATATATAGAAACACACTTATATTTTCCTTGTGATTTCTATATGCACCCCACCCTTGTAGAGTGCTATGTGCCGAACACCCCCATCATCATGGGGGAGGGTTTATTTCCCAAACATCCCAATAATAGTATGGATAGATGGCCACCCGCTCTTCCCAACTCCCTCTTCTAGGTGGTGGTAGCCCAAGATTCTTTGGGAAGGTTGTGGTTTGTGAATCCCATGTGTGTATGAGCGAGTTGTACTTTCCCAGGTGTCTTCGAGATGATATGTGTTGTTCTTTATCAGGTGTTTTTAGGATGAAATGTGTGGTGATTTACTAGGTGTCATAGGTATGAGGTGTGGTTGTGGCCCAGGTGTCTGCGGGTGGGATGTGGTGTGGTTGTGTCCTGGGTGTTTATAGGTAGGATGTGGTGTGGTTTGTGGCCTAGGTGTCTTTGGGTGGGATGTGATATAGCTTGGGGCTCAAGTGATGGTACGAGATGTGTTTTTTGGGGTCCAAGTGTGTGCGGGTGGGTTGTGACATGGTTCTTTTGGAAGAGGTGGGAACATGAGGATGTTTTCCATTAGGAAAGAGTGGATAAACCAGTGGGAAGTGGTGCAGGGTACCCAAATCATTGATGTGATTACTATATTACTTTACATGACTTGCGTTACTTGGTGAGTATGCCTTGGTGAGGATGGGATGGATAGTATACCTTGTTAGGTGTTGTTTGGTTGTTTTGTTTTCTCACGGGAGCATTAGTATGATCCTTTCACTTGTGCATGAAAGACTTTGGTTTTCCTACTGAGTATACTTGTATGCTCACCCTAAGTATATATACTACTTTGAGGTTTCTAGGAGGATTTTGTGGATCATGATGGACTTTAATATCTTAGACTTTTGGATAGTTATTGTTTCATTACTTAACTTTACTTTTGGTACTTACTTTGGAGTTTTATTGCATTTGTAGCAACTTTATTTTAAACATGCATGTGGGATAGATTTGAGATTTCTTTATATATGTCTTGGATTTTTTGTGAGGTTGATACATATTATCTCCCAATATTGTTTCTTATAAAAAGGGTAATGTATTCCATTTTGTGAGATTATATACCCTTGGTGCTAGTCGCCACCCCGTGGCCTACTGGAGGTGGGACTCAGGGGTCATTATCTTCCTTTATTCATTACCACCCCATGGGGGGTATCTTTTGAGGGAGGGGGTCATGAAATAATGGTATCAGAGATGATGGTGAGAGATAGGATGGGGTTTGGAGTTAGGCATGGTGAGGATTTAATGGGTTGGTAGGGAAATAGTGTCAGGTGACCTTGGTGTATGACATAGGCCATGGAAGACTGGCTAGGACACGGGATTTTAGGTCCCCACTGTGATCTGATTCAAGGACTCCGAGCCAACCAAACGACCAAGTGAGGCTACACTGTTTGTATGGTAGAGACCTTAGGAAAGGTATATGCATCATAATGACTTGTTTTCTTGTTTGAATTTGGATTTTTAGGAAATTTATAATGAATAATGAGTTAAATGAGTTAAAATGATTCTTAAATAGAATTTCATACTGTTCGGGCTTAGGAATATCTTTTTTACTTTTTAGTTATGGATCCCAGTCATCGTCTACATGTGGCTTAGGTAGTTGAAGATTAGTAGTCTGATACGGTTGATCGGTGGATGGTTGATCTAGTGGAGGATGATGAACAATGGTAGATAAAGGTACATTCCTTCCAGTGGTGGGCCTTGGGAAAGTACAAGGGAGGTGTTTCGAATGTGGATAAGGGGAGATGGATTGAGGAGCTTGATATCAGCTTCAGTTTAATCCAAGATTTGACAGAGTACTGGGCATCTGGGCTCTGACAGAGTACTGGTTTTCTTTGTCAGTGAGTCAAATTTGGTGAGTTATGCTTCAATGGTGGATGTTGTACTTGGGGGAGAGGAAGGAGACTGACATTCTATGGGTCGATTTAAAGAAGGAGTTTAGAGCATAATTCCTTTCATCGACAATGAAGGATTAGAAGAGGCAAAAGTTACTCTCCCTCTAGCAGGGGAGTATATCGGTATGAGAACTGGGGATTAATTTTAAGGGTGTCCTTTATTTTTTCCCCGATATCTTTCCAAATGAGGAGTCTCATGTGAGACGCCTAGAGGAGGAACTTCATCCTTCTATCCAGTATGCAGTTACTCCCTTTACATTGTTGACATACATTTAGGTCCAAAAGAAGGTGTATGTGATTGATTAGATGCACTCACAAGGAGGTCAACTGTGATAGGGGATTCAGTAGAGTTCTTTGAAAGTCAAGGTTACTAGAAGCAGGTCTTAAGCACTAGGGACATCGAGGTTTTGAGCAGTGGGGAGTCGACCTCAGCAGTTTCTATTTCAACTTTCTGGTCGTCGTGCCTTTCTCGTCAACCTAGGACCAAGGTGTTTCATATGTGGAGTCTATGTCCATTTTCAGAATCAATGCCTAGCGTCCATCTGATCTTAGTATGGTGGAGGTGGGCAGGTTTAGCACCAACCTCAGTAGTAGTTACCAGCTAGGCCATTTCAGCAGCAGGGATAGTATGCTCATGCTTCACCAAGGGGAGATGGAATAGGTGGAGGCTGACCTCAGGATGTTACTTAGGGACCTCGACCTAGGTGTGCTCATGGAGGTGGTTGTTATCAGAGGGGTAGAGGAGGTGGGAATAGTCAGTTGCATGCAGCAGAGGCAGCAGTTCCGGCAGGACCAGGGATCATTTGAGGTACAATCAGTTTGTTTAGTACCCTTTCTTGTGCATTGTTTGATTTAGGAGATTCACACTCCTTTATTGCACATGCTCCATCCCATGCTCCTAGTTTTGAGTATGCCATTTGGAGATCATGCGAGCTTGTTTGATGTGTGTCGGGGATGTAGACTGATGATGGGGCTACATTAGTCCCATGGTGATCTTTCCTTGATACAAATACAGCCATAAAATGTTATTCTCAACATCGACTGGTTGTATTCAATGTATTCCATTATCGATTACTTTTGGGAGAGAGTGATGATTTCAAATATCACAACTGGAAAATATCCATATACACACGGTTTTGCACAAAACCATGGGTATAGGGGTGTCCTATACCCATAATTTTTGAAAACAGTGGCTATAGGGGTTGTATGGTCACCTATACCCACGGTTTTGGAAAACCGTGGGTATTGGTTTTTTTATGACCTATTCTAATAGTTTTTGAAAAATGTGGGGAAAAAATAGATATACCCACAGTTTTGGTCAAAACTGTGGGCATAGGAATTTTTTTGAAGGTCTATACCCACAGTTTTTCCAAAACCGTGGGTATATTAATTTTTTTTGAAGACCTATACCCACAGTTTTATAAAACCATGTGTATAGCTTTCCCGGGTTATGGCGGGGAAAAAATATTCCATGGTACATTAACTTATACCCACGGTTTTCTTTCCTATACCCACGATTTGGATTAATATATATAGATATATACAAATAAATAATAACAGAAGTTCTGTAGATGTGTTGGTGAGGCGTCAATTCGTGTTCTTCATGACTACAGGATCAAATCCTTACGAACGCTTTTTTTTTCTAAAACCGGGAATAATATTAATATATTAATCTAAATATAGATATATAATTCAATAATTAAGTTTTTTGGGTTGGTTTGTCATCAGGAATTTGAAGACAAGGTCGTGGGATCGAAACCCGTGGGGTTCTTTTTTTCTAATACATGCATGAATTATTATTTGTAACGAAATATAGATATATGTAAATAGAAGCAGCATAGTGTGAGTGGAAGGGTGTCTTCAATTTGAGATGTAGGTCACGGGTTCCAATCTAGCAGCTACCCTTTTTGTATAATTTTATACCCACGGTTTAAAAACTGTGGGAATAGGGCTTTGACAACATGGAAATAAATATTTACCCCCGGTTTGTAAAAACGTGGGTATAGGTTGTGGACCTATACTGACGCCTCTCAGCCCCATGGTTCTCAAAACCATGGGTATAGGCTATACCCACAGTTTTGGGGGCTATACCCACAGTTTTGAACTGTGGGTATATGTCCTTTTTACAATAGTGTATGGATGGTCGGTGTGTGGTTTTTGTTGGTAAGTGGGGCTGTCAAGTGGGAAATCGGTGTGTGGAGCCCCTTCTTTCCTTATTGGTTGAGCTGTCAGTGGAATCATCAGGTGTTGGGATAGTGCAGGTTCCTAGATTTGTTGGGTAGTTCTTGGGTGTTTTCCCTGAGTAGGTTGTGACGCTACCTCCTCGATGGGATGTTGAGTTCGGAATAGACTTGCAACTCGGTGATTCTCTGATTTTGATGGCTCCTTATCGGATGGAACCTTTTAAGTTACAGGAGTTGAGGATTCATATTGATGATATGATGAATAAAGGATTTATCTGACCCAGTGTGTTATCATGGGGTGTTACGGTGTTGTTTGTAAAGAAGGTGTATGGTGGTATGAGGTTATGCATAGACTACTAGAGGTTGAATCGGGTGATGGTCGAGAATCGTTACCCCCTTCCAAGGATAGATGATCTTTTCGATCAGTTGAGAGGGGCGAGTTGGTTTTCTAAGATCGAGCTATGATCTGGATATCACCATTTGAGGGTCAAGGAGAGAGATATCCTAAATACTGCTTTCAAATGTGGGTATGGAAAATTCAAGTTTGTAGTCATGTCATTTGGTGTTACGAATGTACCAGCCATGTTAATGGGGCTTATGAACTCCATTTTTCATGATTTCCTGGATCGGTTCATCATCGTGTTCATTAATGACATCCTGATCTACTCGAAGTTAGATGAGGAAAATGATGAGCATCTCAAAATCATCTTATAGATTCTTCGATGCCACTAGCTCTATGGAAAGTTGTCCAAGTGTAAGTTATAGACACAATAGGTGAATTTCCTTAGACATGTGGTGTCTCAACAGGGTGTAGCAGTGGACCTGTTGAAGGTTGAAGCGGTTTTTTATTGGGTAGCACCCATGAACATGGAATAAGTTCACAGTGTTCTTGGTCTAGCAGGCTATTACTGGAGGTTTCACTAGTGGAAAAATGATTTTCCATGTACGTTTTTTTACATTTTGACATTGGTTTTTAACTGACATCTATAAAGGCGACATTAAAAATTAAAGTTTCAATGTTAGTTTTTATAAAACAATGTCTAAATATTAATTAAAAAAATGTTCATAGGTATTTTTCAACATTGATTTTTACAAAAACCGATGTCTAAACTCATCCCTCAAGGGTCTTCAACATCTATTTTCATATAAAATGACATCAAAAGTCAAGCCTTTTCAGTCTTCGATGTCAATTTTTATAAAAATCAATGCCGAAAGTCAGGATTTAACAGTCTTTGACATCGGTTTTTATAAACGAACATTAAAATGTAAAATATTGACCTTTCAACATCGGTTTTTTAGAAAACTAATGTCTAAATTCGTATTCTACATGGTTTTTAACATTGGTTTTTCATAAAAACTGATTTAAAAGTTATATTTTCAAACAAAAATGTCATTTTTGAAAAAAAAATGACATTAAAACATTGAAAATCTTAATATTGGAATATATTAGGTTTCCCAGGCTTCGATTTGACTCATCATGGAGCTAAAACAGACTTACAGATCAAAAGTTATGGTCATTGTAAGTTGTACCTCTTTATGTTTCAATACATACAACTCACTTAAATGAAAACATGAGAAACAAGAACAAAAAATTATACACAAAATGGCCACAAAAATATAAACTTAAAGATTCGACCTGATTTTAATTATTTTATTATTTTCCTTTTAATCGATTTGTTGTTTGTCGTTATTTCACTTCTTTTTAAGGAAGAACTCATGTGGTAATGAAAAAGATGATCGATGAAGAATTTTTCACCTCAACCGGTGAATCTCATGTGTATTTTTTATCTTTTTATCTTTATTGGAAGAATTATTCATCATAATAATAAAAATTATCATGATTTTTAGTGATAAGAAAAAAATAATAATGAAATTAAATGATAAGAATAAATACCCTGTACAAATCATCGATTGAAGAATTTTTGAAATTTTGATTTTATCGAAGATGTCAAAAATGTTGAAAGAAAGAGAATGAGGATGTATATATTGTAAATGAAAATATTTATGGTGGTTATGAATTAAAATTTAGGCGGTATTTTGAAAATGGAAACGCGCGTTGTGAAAAAATTAAAATTCCAAACCCGCGTATTTGAAATTTACTTTTAACATCAGGTAAATATATAACTGATGTTAATGATATTCTCATTTTGGGGTTTTAACATTGGTTATTGAAAAAAAGATGCCAAAAGTGGATTTTAATGTCGATTATCTGAAAAACTGATGCTAAAATGTAACTTTTAACATCAGTTACTAAAAAAACCGACGTTAAAAGTCAATTCTTATAATGTTCAACTTCTGATGTCCATAACTTTTGACCCATAAGTCTGTTTTAGATCCATGACCTATCAAATAGAATTTTGGGAAATTATCTAAAACTTGGATTTTATTTTTAACATCATTTATTGAAAAAATGATTCCAAAAAGTGTCTTTTAACATTGGTTACTGAAAAAACTGATGTTAAAAATCAAGTCTTATAATGTTTAACTTATGATGTCCATAAATTTTGATTCTTAAGTCCATTTTAGCTCCACAACCTATCAAATAGAAGCTTGAGAAATTATCTACAACTTGGATTTTATTTTTAACATCTTATAAATCTCTATTTTGCATTTTCATAATAAAGAACCACTTTTATGGATAAGTGGGAACCTCACAACTTCCATCATGAAAAAAACATAAAAAACACATTACACCATCAAAAACATACATTAATCCATAAAAATAGGAGTTTTCAAAACAAGGTGCATATCACACATAGAAAAATTCAAAAAAAATCAAACCAACACATGTCATCATCATCATGGACTGTGAGACCCTCGAGCTGTGCACACTACACACCAGTCACCATCATGATCATCCCAACCCTATCGTCGGTGAATAATCGAGAAACATTGATGGAATCCTTGAAAGGATTCACAAACTTACTGGAAACACATTCACCAGAAACTGTTGAGAAACAAACTAGCAATGAAATACCCCTTCCATCCAGGATCACCAACAACGAGCAACGAACAAGAAAAATGAAACTGATTGCAAAAAATTATCCACAACTTGGATTTGATTTTTAACATCATTTATTTGAAAAAATGATGCTAAAAGTTACTTTTAACATCGGTATTGAAGAACAGACATTAAAATTCCAACATTAAAGGCCATTTTTCTACTACTAGTTATACCCGATTTCTCTTAAGATGCAAAACCCTTGATAAATTTGACCAGAAAAGACCAAGCCTTCGTATGAAGTGAATAGTACCCGGAGACATTCAGTTATCTGAAAGGGAAGTTGTTCAGTGCTACGGTTGTCAATGGAATGGGTGATTTTTGAGGTGTTCTATAATGCTTCTCATCTAGGATTGGGATGAATCTTGATGCAGCAGTGAGCAGTGATATCTTATGTGTCTAGGCAGTTACGCCCCCACGAGTGTAACTATGCCACCCATGATCTGGAGTTGGTGGAATTTGTGTTTTTTCTGATGTTGTGGCGGCATTACCTCATCGGGGAGCACTTTGTGGTATTTACAGATCACAAGAGGTTGAGGTATATATTTTCCCAATGAGATCTGAACTTGCATCAACATAGGTGGATGGAGATTATTCCGGACTATGATTTTGAGATATCCCATACCTTAGGAAAGGGGAATGTTGTGGCCAATGCTTTGAATAGGAAGTCATAGAATGAGGTTGTTCGGAAATCTATGGATGCTTGGAAGACGGCAGAGGAATTTTCATCCTTACACTTAGATGCAGGGGTGGAAGGTAGTAGAGGCTATTTGTTTTATATGATAGTTCGGACTTCTCTGATGTAGTAGGTGGATGAGTCTTAGTGGGGAGACTCAGAGGAAGAGATGATGCGTGATTTTGTTGGCCATATCGATGCTTTAGAAGGATGGTCGGAGGATGGTTAGAATCAGATGTTGTTTTGTGGAAGGTTGTTTGTTCCGGTGGAGATGTGCGAGGGATTCCTAAATGAGTTTCATAAATCACCTTTAGTAATACACATCAGAGTTTCTAAGATGTACCATGGCTTGAGGATGTAGTTTTGGTGGCCCGAGATAAAGTGGGTAGTAGTGGAGTTTGTGGCGAGATGCTTATTCTGCTAGCAGGTGAAGGTTGAGCACCGTGTTCCCAGTGGTTTGTTACATCCCTTGGAAATCCCTGAGTGGAAGTGGGATGACATCTCAATGGATTTCATTATAGGGTTACCCAAGGCTTGGGGAGGCTATTATGTTATCTGGGTGATAGTGGACTGGTTGAAGAAATCGTCCCACCTCTTAGCGATTAAGGTGTCGGGCGCAATGGATACTTTAGCAGAGGTATATGGATGAGGTGGTATGATTTCATGGAGTCCAAAGATCCATTTTCTTAGACCAAGATACACATTTTACCTCATGATTCTAGAGGGGATTGAATCACGCTTTTGGTACCCAGTTATGCCTCAGCACTGCCTTCCACCCTCAGATGGATGGGCAGATAGAACGAACTATCCATACATTGGAAGATATGTTGTGAGAATGCGTATTGGAATTTGGTGGATCTTTGGTATGACACCTTCCCTTGGTATAGTTTTATTATAATAACATCTATCACTATTCCATTATCATGGATCCATTTGAAGCTTTTTACAGATCGTGTTGTTCACCTTCGTGTTGGACAGATCTTGGGGAGACAACTGCTCTTGGTCTCGAGGTAGTGTAGAGCATGACAGAGAAGGTTTAGCTTATTCAAGAGAGTATGAAAGTGGCATAGGACTGGTATAAGTCATATGTTTATCGCAAGAGTATTCCCTTGGAGTTTGAGGTTGGGGACCACGTGTTCTTGAATTTTTCCCCTCGACATGGGCAGTGAGGGTTTGGCAGAGGGAGCAATATTTCTCCCAGGTTCATCGAACCCTTTGAGGTGTTGAGATGAGTTAGCTAGGTGGCATACCAGTTGGAATTATCACCATAGCTAGAGAAGATCCATGATGTATTTCACGTATCTCAAATCCGTCGATATCTTCATGATGACTCCCACATCAACAACTGGGGAGATTTGGATATCGAGGATGACACAACATTTGTTGAATGACCGGTAGAGATCTAGGATCGTCAGGAGAAAATGATGCATGTATGAACTATTACCTTGGTCTGTGTGTTGTGGAGGCATGGTTTCTAGGAGGATATTACTTGGGAGTGAGAATCATAGATGTGTTCCCAGTACCCGGAGTTTTTTTGAGCTTGGTTTTGATATATTTTTCTCAAAATGTGATGCTTGAACCTTATTGTTTATGAGACAAGTTGTTTCCTTGTTCTATAATGTGTGATAAATTCTGGACATGTGAATTAGGGAGGACCTAATTCCTAATAGATATACTTTAATTGTGATGTGATTAAACCCATACGGGCAAGACATTGCCACCTAGAGTGGATAGTATCTTGACATGGAGGATGGAATTCCCTAATCCGTGTATTCGAAAAGTATGGTTGTTGTACTTTCATGGTGTGCCTTGTGGTTGTTGGGGTTAGAATATGTTTAAGGAGGTATTCTTGTATGTGGGGGTTTCCGCTCCAACTCTTAAAAAATACAGGGTGGTTTATCGTTGAATGTTGATGTGATTGGTTGTTAGCGGTGCTCCAAGTGTAGTGAGGTCCTTGAGAGATATCTCATGGGGCGGTTGTTCAAACCCCTCTTTCTTCTGGGTTTGGATTTGGATTCTTGAGGGAGAGAATAATTTGATAGGTATCTGATGTAATGGTTTGTGTCCTCCTGGTATGTTACTTTGCGGGTTTTGGTTGTTGGGAGTGTTTGGAGGAGGCTCAAAGGGAGTTTAGAAAATTCTTGTTACTAAAGGCTAAAAGTATGAGGATTACACGTCATGTGACATTATTAAAAGATGTGAAACTCTATTTCATGGGTTATCCTAGGAGTTTCATAGTGTGTAACATTTCAGGGTTAGAAAAATAAAATAAATCAGGAGGTGAAGCATTTTTCGGTGGAAGTGGACCTCGAGGCATTACACAAAGTGAAAGGGGATTACATGTCATGTAATACCTCAATGCTGTAATATTTTAAAACATTCCAACCACTCAGTTTCTCACAAACCCTATGGCTATAGTGATCTCTCTCATCCTAGGAGACTCGACATTCCCTTCATTGACATTTTGGAGATCCCTTCGACAGAAATCGATAACCAAGATTCCGTTGTTGATCTATATTGATCCGTCTTTGATCCGAGGTATGATCTTCCTTTATTTCAATGATTTCCTTGGGTTGATATCTCTTTTCCTCCAACTCCTCTTGTCATGCGGTGGTGAATGTTCTTCCTCGCTTTTAATTTGTTCTTCTTCGGTCATTGATTAGTTTGGGGGTGTCGTTGCATCCCTAGGTGTATGTAGATATCATAGGAAAGGAAATTTAAGGACCGTTTCATGAACTTTTTCTGCACAAAGAATGTTGAAACCCCTTCAAGGAAGGGAATTTCCTTCATTTCTCTTTGATTTTGGATCATGTGGGAGGGACCTACTTTTTCTTGTCTACGGATCATGGTTATGCCACATTAATCAAAGATAATAATTGGGTAAATGAAATTGAATGGGGTATAGGGGTTAAAATAGCATGTTTTATGGCTTGATGTTATTGTGATGTTGTGAATTGTATGGGCTAAACACCCCACTGAAAATTGTGGTTGTTGGTGGCCCTTGTTTGTGTACTAGACAAGTTGCATGTTGATTGGTTCTTGATAAACATTTGTATATGGAAATTGGTGAGTCGCGTACACTTGGCTAATAAATGGATGCCCCAGGATTTTACAGCTTTTGTGAAAACCTCTGAATTAACAAGAGAAATTAAATAAGGGTATGTCTTTCTATAATTGAAATTGTGTTATATATGCTTCGGTATGTGAGGTAATGTGTTGTGTGAGATAGTTGTGGTTGTGTGTGGGGGGGACAGATGGGATATGAAGTGGTTATGTTGTGATGTGCGGGGTTTCTTTGGTTTTTGTTGTGGGGTGGTTGTGAAGTGTGGGTATGTGTTGTGGTTAGTTTGGGAGGTGTTTTGGATGAACTTGAAGATGATACATCAATCTGACCATGTAATGGAATCTTAGGTTGAGATATTGATTGATTATGGAATGGATGAGAGGCATTGAGCAGCAGGGCTGCGATTGAGTTGTGTGGTGTTGTGTTACTGGGAGTGGTTGTGTGTGTGGATAGTTTTTGGAGGGATGACCTTGAAGAAGAATGGTGATGGTTGGTAAGGGTAATTTGCCTGTAGTTTTTCCATGTGTGGTTTTTTCTGTGTGGTTTATTTTGTGATGTGCTTGATAGTTTCCTGGATAGTGATGGAATAAATTAATAAATGTTTTATTAATAAAGTTTGGAATTTGGATTGGGATGGTTTGGTTAACAGAATGATTAAATGAATTTTTAAATAAAGAATGGAATCAGTTAAATTAATTGGTTGGGTTTGTGTCTTATTGTGTGGTGTTGTTCATTTAGAGGTAGAAAAAAATGTGGTGTGTGGTAAAGTTGTCTCTTGTTGAAAACCCATAGGTTGGGATGAGTGCTTGGTATCATATATATATATATATATACATATACACATATATACATACATACGTGTATTTTCCTAGTGATTTGTATATGCACCCCACCCTAGTTGATCACTATGTGCCAAACACCCATATCATCATAGGGGAGGGTGTCTTTCCCAAACATCTTGGTGGGAGGACGGATGGCTTGACACCCGCTCTTCCCTGATCCCTCTTCCATGCAGTGGTAGCCTAAGATTGTTCGAGAAAGTTGTGGTTTGTGAGGCCTAGGTGTGTGCGGGCGAGTTGTGATTTTCCGGGTGTCTTTGGGATGAGATGTGTTGTACTTTACCAGGTGTCTTTGGGATGATATGTGTGGTGTTTTCCCAGATGTATTCGGTATGGGGTGTGGTTGTGGCCCAGGTGTGTGTGGGAGGGATGTGGTGTAGCTGCGGCCCAGGTGTTTACAGGAAGGATGTGGTGTGGGTTGTGGCCCAGGTGTCGGCGGGCGGGATGTGATGTGGATTAGGGCCCATATAATGGGATTATATGTGGTTTATGGGTCTCAAGTGTGTGTGGGAGAGTTTTGACATGGTTATTTTAGAATAGGTGGGAGCACGAGGACGTTTTCCGTTAGGTAAGAGTGGTTAAACTAGTGGGAAGTGGTGCGGGGTACCCTAATAATCGATGTGATTACTATATTACTTTACTTGACTTGTGTTACTTGGTGACCATGCCTTGGTGAGGTTGAGGTGGCTAGTATACCTTGTTAGGTGTTGTTTGGTTCCAATGTTTTCTCATGAGAGCATTAGTATTCTCCTCTCACTTGTGCACGAGAGACTTTGGTTTTCCTACTGAGTATAATTGTATCCTCACACTATGTATATAAACTTATTTCAGGTTTCTAGGAGGATTATGTGGACCATTATGGACCTTACTAGCTCAGAATTTTGGACAACAGTTGTGTCGCTGCTTAGCTTTACTTTTGGTACTTACTTTGGAGTTTTATTGCATTTGTAACAGATTTATTTTAAACATGCATGTGGGATGGATATGAGATTTCTTTATATATGTCTTGGAGTTTTTGTGAGTTTGATACATCTTATCTCTTGATATTGTTTCCTATAAAAATTTTAATGCCTTCTATTTTATGAGATTGTATACCCTTGGTGCTAGTTGCCACCCTGGGGCCTAGTAGAGGCGGGACTCGGGGGTCATTATCTCCCTGTCATCATTGCTAGACCAGGAGGGGTATATTTGGAGGGATGGGGTCATGCAATTATGATTCCAAATATAAAATCCATTTTTTAGTATTCAATTCATAGAATTAGCATGATTTAATTTAAAATTAAACCCGAAAAACATGATAAAAATAGTTTTAAAAAAATGTCTTTTAAGTATAAAAATGTTTTTATAATAAATTCAAGTATAAAATTCATTAAAAGGATTATAATTAGATTAAGTTTAATCAAAATTCACTAATAAATTTTTTAAAACTAATCCAAAATATGATTTTACTTTGTAAATAATTTAAAATAAAATACAATTTTCAATAAAAATTAGTATTTTTCACTATTCATTGAAAAATATCTATCTTTTCAAAATAATACCAAAAAATAACTCTAAGATAATTTTGACATGTTGATTTAAAAAATGATATAATTTTTTATAAAATTAAAATTATAAAATTTCCAAAAATTAATTTCCTCACATAAATCAATAAAAACCATTTTTTTGAAGAAAATGTATTTTTTGGTGAATAAAACGACTTTACTAAAAATTGAGTGATTATTTACTGGGAATTTATCAATACATTTATATTTAGTATGAAATTTATATATTTTTAATAAATTAGTAAATATTATTCATACTTTCCAATTGAACAGTCGGGTTATAACATTCATATTTAAATAATAATACTTCATATTTTTGTTTAAGGTGGGTGTTTCATGTTGTATACGCTATCGAACATAGTTTTAATTTTTTTTAAATATTGGGGTGTTACATCCCCCTCACATTAATAAATTATTTCCCATCAATTTGAAATTGAACTCGATGATCAAAGGTTTGACATTTGAAAATACTTTGTTGAAATTATACATCATAAAAAGGGTTAATAAAACACCAACTTGAAAAGTGAGAAATAGAAGTACAAAGGTAATCCAGAATAAAACATACTTGGTTTAAAAATAGGATAAAATTATTAAGAATTCAAAATATATACATGGAAGAAAAGTAATGTATAGATATCATTGATCATAATAAATTGAATGATCTTGAGAAAGTTAACTATAATAAAACTGTAAACCAAAGTGGTGAGAAAAAGAAAATCTATTCATTGAAAATAATGGTAATAGGATAATTTTTTTTTAAATATCCTTTTCCTAGAGTTGATAAATTTATTTACTGTCTAGAATAAAAAAATAAATTAATATACTTACCTGACAAGTAGAAGTTCATCCTCTATTCAATTTCCACCACAAACTCATATTTTCTCCAAATAACGAGTGTTTAAGATAAATTTTTCCATGCGTAAAGCACTAAAATCAACTTGTAACATGTAAAAAAATCTATAAGTGTTTAATAAGTTATTACTCATATCTTTAAATATTAACCAAAATGGTTAGCCCAAGGTAAAATTATATCCAAAATGACCAAAATGTCATTAATCACCTAAAAATCCCAAAATTGAAAATGATTTGATCTTATAATATGCTACCCAAAATTAACTTAAACATTATATATAAAATTTTTTAGGTTTAAAATTTTCATACTAACTAGTAAATTACATTGGCCAATGGTAGGTGATGTACTCTTTTTTCCCTTCAGTTGTGGGTTTAAACCTCACATCCTTACCGAATGCGATAGGTTGTCACCTAATCTACATGTTTCCCATTTCTAAAACTATATTAAGATAATTCTTGTAATTTTCCCAAAAATAGGATGAACATACTAAAAAATAACATTAATCATCAAATCACTTTTTATCCATTATGGTTTTCTATACAATTATTTTTACAAAATCAAATAATATTAATTGAATAATATTTCCTCAACATCAAAGATAAGATAAACTCTAAAAGTTTCCAATACCATTAAACTTATGTCCAAAAAATATAAATTCATTCTTACTCAAATAACTTCTTTTAATAAAACCCATACTAAACCCAAGGGTTATATTACCATAAATGTAGAACCCCTAGTTTTAGGTACATGACCCATTATTCATGTATTCTGAGTCTATATAATGTTCTGGTTGAGTTTTGGGAGGATCCGAGGGATTTTGACATGTTTTGGAAGATTTTATGGAGGTGTACGGTTTGTGAATGGTTAGTATAAATCATGCACCATCTCTAAGAAACAATGTGAGAGAGAATAGTGGGCTCTAAGAAGGTGCATGGTTGGTACATGGTTTGGTCAAACTATTCGAGTGCGTAGGGGAAACCATGCAACTTCAAATATAGGGGAAACGTATAGTTGGAAAATGGTTTTTCCAATCATGTGAGCCAATAATGTGAGGGGGTGGATTGATATAGTAGCACCACATGTTCGGTGCATGGTGTGCCAAACCGTACGGTGTACAGTTGGAACCCCTAAAACTATGGATGTAATCCAAATTAACCCCTAAATCCCTCATTTTCCCCTAATTATTCTTATTATCGAATTTGTTTACTCCCTAGGATTGAGATATGATTCCTTTTAATCTAGAGGTGATTGTTAGGTGAATCAAAGTGCATTGGAGGCCCAAATTCCCCAGTAAACCATTATTCTTGGTTGTTCTTCTTAGATCCAGTCTTCTTCTCTATTCTTGAATCATAGATCTAATTCACGGTGGATAGATCCATGTTCATTAATGATAATATTGATGTGATATGCTTTATTTGAATTAAGGGAATATGATTTATGCAATTTTTTAGAGAATCATTATTTCGTTCTTCATTTTCACCAACCGTTGAGAGGTAGGCGGCTTCTCTCTCAAATCCACTTAACTCAGAACTTGAAGGCTTAGTTTTATTTAAATGGATTAATTGAAATTGATTTAAAATCAATTTTTTATTCTTAATTTAGATCTCTCTTATGTTATGGATTTGTAATTTTTTAAATTGGATGGTTTTTTGGAAAATTCTCTTCGACAATAATTTTAAAGTGGTGAATTTTAAAATAATGGTTTTGTTTTGATGCATGGAAAAATGTATGTTGAAATTATTTCAATAAAATAAATGTTTAATATGTAATGGTTTTTCATGGTATTTGGCGTACATGGTTGGTGTGAGAGCATTCATATACAAGACCCTGTGGAAGGGGTGTGTGTCATTAGGGAACCTGGTATTAGTAACCTTTTGAAAACATAGTGGATTGATGAGAGACCACTCATGAGTAAGGAACTATCACCTCAACATGAATTGTGTTTGTGTGTGTGTGTGTGGATACATGGTAATGGTTATTCTAAATTATTGAGAAAGGTCTCATGCTTGTAAATTTTTTCCTTAGAACTTGTTTACTGTTTTGATATAAACTATTTTAAACTTCTTTTAAATTATTTTATATAGATGTGCTAGAAATTTTTGTCATAGTGGCATGAGTTGAGAATTCTTTGGGGAAATCCTACTAAGTTTAGACTCACCCCCTTATTGGGAAGTGTTGTGTGTTTACAGATGTCATCTATTGATAGATAGGTAAAGTCAAAGTATCTCATTTATTTAGCGATACTTCTTGATATCGTGATCGAAGCATGTGGAGCTCGAGCTTGGAGTGGGTTGGGTGTTTCTGGTTGATGTCACTTGAGAGTATTGAGTTTTTGTGGTCTTTTGGTTCTCTTTTTGTATGTATTTTAGTTTCCACCTGTACTCTGATATGGTTTATTATGTTCGTTATGTTTTGATTTGTACTTTGTTATTTACATATTATATAGAGGATTGTATAATTATTTTTATGTTGGTTTGGTCATTTTTATCTTTAAAGGTAAAATCATCCCCAACATGTTCTTAAGGCCCTTAACATTTATTGTCAGCCTTTGGTGCCTTGGGGATGTCACCTATGGCCTAGTATCACCTCTTCCTATTCTAAATCCAATGAGGAGGGGTTGGATGTTACAAATGATATCATTCTTGGTTGGTCCATATTTAATTTTCGGAAAAATGGTATCAGACTTATTTGGACCTTGAAGTTGAAAATGGTCAGTCTATATATCTATCGGGGTGGTAGTAGGCAGATAGGACCATAAGAACTTGAAATGTATAGCATAAAAAGATTCAGTTGACCTTTTTATTCCAAACTTCAAGTTTCCAGGGTGTTTGGGTAAATAACTAATTTAAAACACTTCAAGTTGAGTTGTCACCTCATCATCATGGGTTTATTCAAAGATAATTTCATAGAATCCATTAGTATTAAAACTTTCCAATAGGAATGCATTGTTCGTGTTGAGTAAATTATTTCTAAAAATGGTGGAAAAGTGTTGATATTTGGAAAATGGTTAAAATGGTTTGATTTTGGAAGAAAATTATTGTGGTATTTTAAAAAAATGTTTATAATGATTATGATGGTTGTATTTTAGAAATGAATGATTTTGATATGTGTTGATGTGGTAAATTGGAATTGTTAAACCTTGAGTTTCTAGTAAGTGAGACTAAATGGAGTTTTGTTTTGGTTATAGATAATGGCACCGGGTAGACATCGTAGAAATAAACTAGAAGAGACTGCTAAAAATGTGGTTGCATCTAAACCACAGGTGAACCAATAAGTGATAAAAAGTATTATTCAGGATTTTTAAGTAGTGGATATGATGAACTGGCATGATGAGCCTCAGAAAGTGAACCATTCAGTTCAATTCCAAAAGCATAACCCACCCATTTTTCAAGGGGATTCTAAATTGAAAAAAGAAAAAGTCTGGTTGAATATAATGAATCAAATCTTAGATTTTCTTAGGACACCAGTAGAGTTGAAGGTACAGATAGAAACATATATGTTAGAGGATTTGGCATGCCAATGGTGGGAATTAGCAGTTCAGGTTAAATTGGACCAAGTCATGGCATGAGAGGATTTTGAAGAATTTTTCAGTAAATAATTATATCCTCCAACGTTCGGAATTTCTAGAACAATGGAATTATTCAGTCTGAAGCAAGAGAACCTCTCGGTAATAGAGTATACAACAAAATTTATTAATTTAGTCTACTTTGCATCAAAATTTTCTACAAGTTAGTCCTTAAAGGTACACATTTTTTAGTTGTGGTTGAAACAAAAAATTCTATAAACGATTATTGTTCTTTATATTACAAAATATACAAAGATGGTTAATAGGGTAGCAGTGGAAGAAAGGGACGTCTTGGGAAATAAGGTTGGAGGGAGAATGTTTATTCCAATAGGAATAGGTGGGAACTCTAATAATGGGAATAAGAAGAGAGGCACCTATTTCTAAAGTGGTGGGACACCTCAGAATCAGTCTATGGGATCAGTAATCATTCCTCCTCAACCAAAAAGTAATTTGGGACGTTTTCAATGTGGTTATTTTGACCATATGAAGCGAGATTGTATGACACCACCTAGATCTTTTCATAATTGAAACTGTATGGGAAATCTCATCACTATTGTTGCAGTGCTCCAAGGCTAGGTGCTAGGGACACATCTCATGCTTCTCAGGTATCATATGCTTCAATTGTACAAGCTCAGTAGAATAATTATCGTCGTCAAAACAGAGAGATCCAAGGTGATTATAAGAACAATGTGACTCTTCAACCTATACAATCTCAACAAGGTAATAAAGAAAAAAGTGTAGTGAGTGATAAATTGTATAGATCTAAGAAAGTAATCATGGGTGGTCAATCAAGTCCTTAAATAGTGATAAGTATGATTATTTTGAATTCTACCCTCATGAAAGCCTTGTTTGATACATGTGCATCACACTCTTTTATTGCTTATCATGTTTCTCATCTAATGGATTTTCATGTTGAGATGATGTCTTCTATTTTGAAACTCCAAACACCTTTGGGACAATGAGAGTGTAGATCTTTGAAATGTGCATCGTGTTTGATAACAATCGATGGGACTAAGTTGGTATGGTATTTCTCTATACTTGATATGGATGTGTATGACCTCATTATGTGAATGGATTGGCTAGAAAACTTTTAGTCCCATATCGATTGTTATGCACGACAGGTGAGTTTCAAAAATTATATGGGGTGATTCATCTCTTTAAAGGATATTTAACAGTGGATGCGAGTGAAGCAAGACCCTTGGTACTGGTGGTTGGAATTATCTCTTACCGGTTGACAAAAAATACCTTGGAATCAGTATATGAGATCGAGAATAGAGATTTTTCGACCATAGTGGACTAGTTCCTTGATGTTTTTTTCTGATAATTTCTTAGGTTTGCCACCCAAAAGAGAAGTGGAGTTTATAATTAATCTCCTACTGGGGACTAATTTGATTTCCCTTATATCATACCGGATGGAACCAATGGAATTAAGGGAATGGAAGGTCCATATTAAAAAGTTTTAAAGTAAAGGGTTCATTCGAACAAGCACAGCTTTGTGGGAAGCACCATCCTGTTTATAAAGAAGGTGAAAAAACCCTTAGAATTTGTGTATATTAACATAATTTTAACTGATCTACAATAAAGAATCGATATCATATTCCTCGAATTGATGATTTTTTTGATCAATTAAGGGGTTCCCGGTTTTTCTCTAAAATTGATTTACATTCAGGATATCACTAACTGTGAGTTTGAAATGAAGATATTCTAAAAACATCTTTCAAAACTAGATATTTCCTTTATAAATATGTGGTTATACCTTTTGGTCTTAAAAATTCACCAACAGTCTTTATGGAATTGATGAATTGAATCTTTCATATGTATCTAGATTCCTTTGTGTTAGTGTTTATGGATGATATACAGGTGTAATCTAGAACCAAATTTGATCATGAGAAACACTTGTCTATAGTGTTGGGCATCTTGCAGGAGCATCGCCCGTATGTTAAGTTATCAAAGTATGATTTATGGATACAATAAGTGTAGTTTCTATAGTAATTTCATTTCTAAAAAAGGAGTTTCTATGGATCCTAAAAAGATAGAATATATTATCTCTTGGTAACCACCGAAGAATGTTTTTGAGATATGTAGTTTCCTTGGACTAATAGGATACTATAGACATTTTTTACATTATTTTTCACATTTGGCACCACCTATGATAGATTTTATGAGGAAATTAATTCATTTCCAATGTAATAAGGAATGTTATCCTTTCAAGATCATAAGGTTATAATTACATCAGCACTTATCCCCATGTTGTGAGAGTTTGGTTAGGGCTATGTAGTCTACTGTGATGCATCGGGATATGGGTTGGGATGTGTTCTCATGAAAAGAGATCATATTGTTGCCTTTGGCTCTCAATAGTTATGGTTTCATGAGAATAACTACTCTATTCATGATTTGGAGTAGGTTGTTGTGGTGCGCGCCTTGAAGACTTGGCGTCACTATCTTTTTGGTGAGAAATTTTCTATGTATACGGATCATAAAACCTTGAAGCATATTTTCTCACAATGATATTTGAACTTAAGGAAAATAATATGGATGGAATATATTCAAATGTTTGATTTCGACTTGTTTTATACACTAGGGAAAGGGAATTATGTAGTAGATGCCTTGAGTAGGAAGTCATATGCTCAGTTGGATAAATAGTCTTTAGATCAGTGGCAGCTTTTGTCAGCCACATCTGATATGCATCTATATTATGTGGAGAAAGGTAATGCTATAGTTTTCTTTACAGTTTATATTTTTCCTAATTTGGTTGAGTTGGTTAGATATTCTCAAACATCTGATCCAGACTGTTTGGCTATTAGGTCAAAACTCAATGGTGGGGAGACCATCAGGGGTTGTACACTGAATGAGATATCACTAATATGTTCTATAGATCCGATTGTGGTACCTTTGACTCATTAGGAACAAGTTTAAAATGTCTACCACTATTCGAGATGGGTTGTTCATCCTAGAATCCATAAGATGTATAAATCACTAAAAGAAGAGTTTTGGTGGGTTGGAATGAAGAGGAAAGTGACATAGTTTGTCTTAATATTTCTCACCTATGAGTTGGTCAAGGCATAACATCAATGATTAGTATGTATGTTGCAGTATTTACCAATTATCATGTGTAAATGGGAGCAGATAGCTATGGATTTTGTAATAGGTCTACCAACAATGGTTAGGAAACACAGTTCTATATGGGTAATTGTGGATCAACTCATGAGGTTGGCTCATTTTATCCTTATTAGTGAATCTCATATTGTGGAAAAATTGTCCAAAATCAATATATGAGAAGTTATAAAGAGGAACCAGGTTCCAGTCTTGATTTTATTTAACTAAGACCCAAGGTTTATGTCTCATTTTTTGGAATTCCTTACAACAATCCCTTGGAAACCAATTGACCTTGATCAGAGCATATCATCCTCAAATGGATGGACAATCTGAAAGGAAAATTCAAATGTTAGAGGACATTTTGAAAGGACAATCCAAATGTTCGAGTACATTCTTAGGGCTTGTGTAATGGATTTTGGTGGATCATGTGAGCAGAACATACCTTTAGTGGAGTTCCATACAATAATAGTTATTGGGCATTAATAAATATGGCTCCTTTTAAAGTATCGTATATGTGTCTTTATCATTCTCCACTTTGTTGGGTAGAAACATGTGAGACTTAACTAATTGGACCAAGCCTTGTGAAAGAGAAAATAGAGAAAATTTTAGTTGATCAGAAAGAGGATGGAGATGGCTCAGAGTCATTAGAAATTATATGAGGATCACCATTGACGGTCGTTGTCCTTTGAGGTGGGTGATCAAGTCTTCTTGAGAATTTCTCTGAGACATGGGCATCATCATTTTGGTAAGAAGGAAAAGTTTTTCCCCTGGAACATAGAACCTTTTTAGATACTTGAATGAGTTTTTGAGGTGGCATTCCGGTTGGTTTTCCACCAAGGTTTAGTTCAGTGCACAACGTGTTTCATGTATCTTAGTTAAAGAAGTATCAACTCGATCCTAACAATGTTATTTGATGGGATCACATTGATCGAGATCAGGATGCTACATTGATTCATGTTTTAATACGTATTTTGGATAGGCAATAGAATATTCTACATGGGAAAATCATCGGTCTAGTATGGGTTTTAAGGAAACATGGTCAGATTCAAGAAGAAACGTGGGAGCGTGAAAAGGGAGTGATGGAATAATGGCCCGAACTCTCTTAGGACAACACTAGTTTTCTAATTTTTAAGGAAGGAAAGACCAATAGTGGGGAGAATTTAGCACCCCTTTTTTTAGGTATATGTCCCTTTATTCATGTATTTAGAGTTTATATAATGTTCGTGTTGAGTTTCAGAAGGTTTTGAGGGGTTTTGGCATGTTTTTTTGGATTTTTTGAAGGTGCATGGTTTGTGAATGATTAGTAGAAACCATGCACCATCTCCAAGAAACTGTGTAAGGTACAACATTGGGAACTATTTAGGTGCATGGTTAGTGCATAGTTTGGTCAAACCATGAGAGTGCCTAGGGGAAACCGTGAAACTCCAAACAGATGGAAAATGCATGGTTGATGCATGGTTTGTCTAATTGCGCGAGACAACTATGTGAGGGGATAGCTTCAAATAGTATTATCACATGGTTGGTGTATGATTTTCCAAACTGTGTAGCCTAACCATGTTTTGTATAGTTGGAACCCCTAAAATTGTGCATCTAATTTGAATTAACCCCTAAATACCTCACTTTTTCCCTAATTCTCCTTTTTCTTGAATTCATTTTTCTCCCTAGTCTTGAGAGATGATTCCTTTTGAACCAATGGAGATTCTTAGGTGAATCAAAGTGTGTTGGAGTATCGAATTCATTAGTAAGTCATCATTCTTGGTTATTCTTATTATATTTAGTCTTCTTCTCTCTTTCAAAGTAATAGATCTAATATCTGGTGGATATATCCATGTTCTTTAATGATGATCTTGATATGATATTCTTGATTTTATTAAAGTGAAGAATATCAAGGCTGATTTTTAGAGATTCATTTTTTTGTTAATTGTTTTCAACAACCATTGAGAGGTAGGTGGATTCTATCTTAACTCCACTTAACATAGAACTTTAAGGGTTAGTTTTATTTAAATTAATTTCCTGAAATTTATATGAAATATGTCTATGATTATTAATATAAACCTTTCTTGGGGGCTATGGATTTGGAACTGTGGAAATTGGATGGTTTTGTGGAAAATGATCTTTGGTAATAATTTTAAAATGGTGATTTTTAAAATTATGGTTTTGTTTTGAGGAATTTAAAAGGTTTGTTGAAATGCTTTCAATACAATAAAATTTTTACGTGGAATGGTTTGGCATGGGATTTGGTATACATGGTTGGTGTAGGTGCATTCATAGATGTAAAATTGTGTAAGGGGTTTGTTCCATTGGGGAACCTAGTATTGGTCACCTTATGAATATTTGGTGGATCAAAGAGAGACCACTCATGAGTATGGAACTCTCACTTGGGCATGCATTGGTTGTGTATGTGTGTGTGTGGATACATGGTAATGGGTATTCCAAATTATTGAGAAGGGTTTCATGCTTGTAAATGTTTTCCTTATTTTTTTTATTTTGATATAAACTATTTTAAGCAGGTTTTAAAATGTTTTAAATAAATGTCATAAAATTTTTTTTCCTAGTGGTGTGAGTTGGGAAGTATTTTAGTAAATCCTACTAAGTTTAGAATCACCCCTGCTTGGGCACTGTTGTACGTTTTCAGATGTCATTTATCAAGACATAGGTAAAGGAAAGGTATCTCATTTATTTAGTGATTCTTCATGATACTGTGGTTGAGGCATGTGGTGATAGATATTGGAGCAGTTTGGTTGATTTCACTTGGGATTCTTGAGTTTTTGTGGTCTTTTGGTTCTCTTTGAGTGTGTCTTTTGGTTCTTTTTGAGTATGTCTTTTGGTTTTTGATTGTACTTTGATATGGTTTATTGTATTGGTTATGTTTTGAGTTTTAATTTGTTTTGCATGCATCATATAGAGTATTGGATGTTTATTGTTAAGTTGGTTTGGTTATTTTTTTTCTTTAAAGGATAAATCATCCACCAAATGTTCTTGAGGCCCTTGGAATTTATTACCAACCTTTGGTGTCTTGGTTCGTCGTACACATGAATGGTGGATTTGTTTCCCATTTGATGGAAGAGAAGATAAATATAGGTTATTACACTAACATAATAACATCTTAATATATAGAAGATACTAATTTTAATATGTTACCATATTTTAATAAGATTTGAAGGAGGTGGAAGAAGAAATAAAACTAAAACATTCGATTAAAGGCTATACCTCTTCTTCGAATAACTTCTTTTGCTTTAAATATTAAACCATCTAAGGTTGGTATTCTACCAAATCTAAATCCTCTAGAATATGGGGAAGGACGTTAGGAAGATATTTTTTCAGGGATTGGTTGAACTAAAAGGCTTTTGAATTGTTAAGAAAAGATGATATTGAGTGTCCTTTTATAAGAGAGGGGAGGGACATTATTAGAATTTCCCAAGGTATTAAATTAATATAAATTAATTTTCGTATAAAAAAACATCCAAAATGATATAATTTGACGATAGGATGAGTATGGGTCTAATTCCTATAATAAAATAAAATTTTTACACATTTATGTTAGGTTTTTATCTGTATCTCTTTTTTTAACTCACTTTAACCCTTTTTGACAATTACTGTGATAACAAAGTTTTTACTCTTTAAGGGTCAATATAGTTACTATAAAAGAAAAATTGACCTGTAAATAGACCATGGTTGATATTTTAAACCATATAATAATAACTTGGATAAATATATGATTTTTATCAATTTTAAATCATTTAATAAAATATTAATTATTATAAAATATCATTAATGTCAATTATGGAACTATTTATTTAATTTGACTTCAAAAACACCAAGAAAAAGATGAAATTCAAATATAATCCTTTAAAAAATTCATATTCGGTTATTTTTATCTAAAAATTTCATGGAACACAAAAATTCTTTCAATTTATATTACTTTTAATTTTTTAAAATATTTTATTTTATTTTTCTATTAATTGAATTAGCATTGTGTCAGCATTGCATAAGCATTTAAGGTAATTATTTCTTCACTAAAAATTAAAAATAAATCACCATGATTAAAATAAAAAATTTATCTTTAAAATGAATATTTATAACCGATCATGACTTCTTTTTATTCCTATATCAAAGATTTAGAGATAATAAAACAAAGAGAATAACATTTTTGACTTTTCTATACATAAAATATTATAAAGATAAAAATCATGGTCAAATGACAACAAAAGGTTATATATTAAAACATTTAATACTATGGACTAAATATATTCATCAAATAAAACTAAGGTAAGTGTTATAGTTTCTTTATTCATTATCCGATTATTTTTACCCTTAATTAAATCATTTTACCTCCACCGTGGTGACAATTATTTACTATGATTATTATTCATATTGATCAAAAGTAAAAGGGAACTATTTACTAAAATTGGACCTTATGATTCAAAATATGGAACCCATTTTTTAATATTAAATTCAAATAAGTGACAAAATATAATTTAAAATTAAACCCGCAAAATGTGACGAAAAACAATTTTTCAGAAAAATGTTCTTTTAAATATGAAAATGTTTTTATAATAAATTCAATTATAAAATTAATTAAAAGAATTATAATTGGATTATGTTTAATAAAAAATAACTAATTAAATTTTAAAACTAATCTAAAATACAATTTCACTTTGTAACTACTTTAAAAGAAAATATATTTTTCAATAAAAATCAGTATTTTTCACTGTTCATTTAAAATATATATATATATACAAAAAAATCCCAAAAAAATCTTTCCAAGATAATTTTGATATATTTATTTCAAAAATGGTATATTTTTCATCAAATTAAAATTCTAAGAGTTTCAAAAATTAATTTCCTCATAAAAATTAAAAAAACCATTTTTTGAAGAAAACGTATTTTATGAAGAATAAAATGACTTTACTAAAAATTGAGTGGTTATTTACTTTGAATTTATCAATACATTTATATTGAGCATGGCTTCTATATATTTTTAATAAATTGGTTAATTCTATTCAAACTCGACAATTTAATTATTGTGTTATAACGGTCATATTTAAACAATAATATTGCATACTTCTTTTAGGCTCGGTGTTGTGGGTTGTATGTGTTATCGAACATAATTTTTTTTTAAAAAAATCTCGAGTGTTAAAAAGGTTGTGTGTGACGAAAAACCCTAGATCTATGCAGTAGGGGTTATCGACGATCTTGGATCTACTATGGGATACGTCCAAGAGCTTGATGCAGAAATTGTATGGTCCAACAGTGAAAAAAACTTTGACCAGCAGTAGGGGTATGTAATGGGTGGCGGTGAAGATTATTCTTTGCATTAAAGGCTGGCAGTTTTTCCATGATCTCTCATTCTCAGGAGCCCTCGGTCGGATCTACGGTGGAAACAACCTTCATTCGAACGACTGACTCAGCCCATGTCTCCTCTGATCTATGGTAATCGGGCACAAAGATGGTGTGAAGGAGGCAACGGGGGTTGGGTGGCATTAGTTCGACGGGGGAGTGGTGCTAGAGTGAAACCGTTGGCCGCGAGGCTTGTGTGACTCTTCGGCTCGACATGTGTTTGATCCCCTTCATACCTGACCTATTCTGTCGCTAGGTGCGAGATTATTGTTCGGTGAGGCATAGGTTACGATCCGGTCGACGCAAGGAAGCCCATAATTTTGCATTTTACTTCAGTTGGGGACGTTTGGCATAGACACAGTGGACATCAGAGGCACAAACTATGCTGATGGTGGCGACCATCGAGACGGACGACGACAACAGTGCGGAGTCGGACAACAGAGGATCAGTGGGGGGTTCCCTTACCTAGAAAGTCTTTTGGGCCCATGAGACTTATTCTATTTTTGTTTCTTAGGGATTACCGGCCATTTGGGCCTACGATTCTTCTCTCTTTGGGGCTTTTTACCTCTAGGCCTTCGGCCTTTGATTTGTTTGTTCTTGGGCCTTCAGGTTGTGTAGCTTTTGAGTTGTTTTCCATGTAATGGATTCCGTCTTAGTCTAAAAGAGGTTTACCTTTTTATTTTCTTAATAAGGGGCTTGAACCAACCTATTTGAAAAAAAAGTTATTAATTAATTAATAATTAAATAACAATTATTTTTAATAAATATAAACTAAATAATAATTTCAAATATTTATTATTAATTTGTTAATAATAATTAATAATTATTATTAATTAATTAGTAAATAATTAATTAATTAATAAGTAATAATTTTATAATTATTATTACTCTCCGCTACCGAACTCCCATCACATGATCAGATGATGATACCTGGGTTTTTTTTTCACACGATCGAGTAGGGGAATGGAGTGAAGGGTATATTGGTCTTACAGAAAAAAACACTATAATGAATATTCTTCCTCTCTCTAATCAACAAAATATCCTCAATCCAATTTATATTATTATATTATATATTAAACAAATAATAAGAATTGTGATATATTTTAAAACTAAATATTTTTTTAAATGAAATTATATTTGTATTATAAAAAAAATTATTACGCATTTCTAAAAAATGGCCAAATAATAGTGTTTTCAATTTTTTTATTGTTTGAATAAAATCAACATATTTTGGTTCACATTTTTAAGTGTGTATATTTTTTAAAATGTGTTAGATATTAATGAGTTAATTATATTTTAAAACCAATTATATTTGTGATTGAAAAAAAATTCAAAAAAAAATTGTGTTACATATTTTAAAAATAATTAAAAATAAATATGTAATAAAAATAGACTTTTTAATCATTTAGGGGGAAATTAATAGATTTTCTTTTATATCTTTAAAGTTATATGATTTTTTTAAATGCATCAAATAATATTGAGTTTATCATATTTTAAATACAATTATTATTGTAAATTAAATGATTTTTTTTTGTGTAAAAAAAGGTTTTATACCATTTAAAAAAGATAAAATAATTTATATTTAAAAACAGTTTTTAATTATTTGAATAAAACTAATAAATTTTCTTTAAAAAATAATGTTTTTTGAATGGATATAGGTGATATTATTTGATAAACATAAAATATTATTATATCTATAAAAATTGTTAAAAATTTCTTTTTTAATTTTTAATTTTATTATGCATCATAATAAATACTATTTGTATAAATTTATTAAAAGAAACATGTTTCTATGAAAGGTTAAAAAAATGTTTTTTATGTAATAAAGATTCGTAGAAAATTTTAACTAAAAATGTTCTGGACAAAATTCTAGGATGTTTCTGCAAAATTACTCTAGAAATTTTATGTGAATAACTTCAATGAAAATTAAATTAAGAATTTGAAATGATAAATTTTATTACAAAAATCACTAGAAAGTTTCTAGTTGAATCATTAATTTCTTTTATGAAAACTATTTCTTTGAGTTATCTACTTGATTTTTTAGTGAAAGTTTTCATTGAATACTAGTGTAAGTTTCTGGTTTTCACTGAAATGTTCTAGAGGAAGTTTCACTGGATTTTCTAATGGACAATTTCACTATAATTTCTAAAGGAAGTTTCCTTGAAATTTCTTATAGAAGATTCATTGTAATTTAAAGTGGCACCATCTCTGCTATACTGGTTATTTCAATAAAAATATATTTTTGTTGTATTATGAAACTTCCACTAGAACTTCCACTAGAAATTTCATTGAAACATGCATTGAAATTCCCACTTAATAAATTAATAAATTTTACTAGTACAGATTTTGTAAAAATTATATTAAATATATCTTATGAGTGAATTTATTATAAATTTTGTTTTAGGTATAATTTCATATTTTATTTTCATTTTTATTTATATAGAATATACATTTTTAAATGGTACATTATATTTTATTTATAATATTTATGTAAAAAATATAATAAATATTTTATATCATTGAATTTATTATAAGTATATTTATTAAAATTTAAATTTTATTGATATATTCTTTAGTTTTATAAATATATACATTTTTTGTATTGTGAAAGTTTCATTGAAACTTAAATTGAATCTTCCACAGAGACTTCTACTGGAACTTCCACTTGATTGATTTATAATTGTTATTAATAAAGATTTTGTAAAAAATATATTAAATATATCTTATAAGTGCATTTATTATAAATTTAGTTTTAGTTATAATTTCATATTTTATTTACATTTTATTCATATAGAATTTACATTCTTAAATGGTAAATTATATTATATTTAAAAAACCATGCAACAAATATAATACATGTTATATATAATTGAATTTATTATAAATTTATTTACTGAATTTAATTTTTATTAACATATTGTTTAGGTTTATAAATATATAATTTTATTGTTTTATGAAATTTTCACTCAAACTTCCACGGAAACTTCCACCCGAACATCCACTAAAACTTCCAATATAACTTATTCCATTGGAAATTGAACTTGATGGTTCTATAATTGTTATTAATACATATTTCTTAAAATATATATTAAACATATATTATAAGTGCATTTTATGATAAAATTAGTTTTAGTTCTAACTTCACATTTTATTTAGATTTTTATTCATATTTAATATTAATTCTTAAATGGTAAATCTTATTATATTTATAAAAAACATGCAACAAATATAATATATATTTTATATCATTGCATTTACTATAAATATATTTATTAAAATTTAATTTTTATTAATATATTTTTTGGGTCTATAAATATATGTTTCTATTGTATTGTGAAACTTCCACTTAATAGATTTATAATTATTATTAGTACAAATTTTGAAAAAAAACATATTACATACATCTTCTAAGTGAATTTATGATAAATTCTCTTTTAGTTATAATTTCATATTTTATTTACTTTTGTATTTGTGTAGACTGTACATCATGAAATGTTAAATTATACTATATTTATAAAAATTATGCATCAAATATAATACATATTTTATATAATTGAACTTATTTTAAATTTATTTATTAAATTTATTTTTATTAATATATTCTTTAGTTTTATAAATATATACTTTTATTGAATTATGAAACTTCCACTGAAACTTCCATTGAAACTTCTACTATAACTTTCACTGAAACTTCCATTGGAACTTCCACTAAATGAATTTATAATTATTGTTAATACAAATTTCATAAAAATTATATTAAATATATCTTATAAGTTCATTTATTATAAGATTTTTTAGTTATAATTTCATATTTTATTTTCATTTTTATTCATATAAAATATGTATCCTTAAATGGTAAATTATATTATATTTATAAAAACTATTCAATAAATATAATACATATTGCATATAATTGAATTTATTATAAATATATTTACTAAATTTAATTCTTATTAATATATTCTTTAGTTTTATAAATATATACTTTTATTGTATTGTGAAACTTTCACTGAAACATACACTGAAACTTTCACCATAACTTATTCTATTAGAACTTTCACTTAATGGATTTATAATTATTATTAATATAGATTTTGTAAAAAATATATTAAATATATCTACTAAGTGTATTTATTATAAATTTAGTTTTAGTTATAATTTCATGTTTTATCTTCTAAGTGCATTTTTTATAAAAGAAAATTAGATATAATATACTTTTTTAAATGGTAAATTATATTATATTTATAAAAAATATATATCAAATACAATACATTTTTTATATTATTGCATTTATTATAAATATATTTATTAAAATTTAATTTTTATTAGTAAATTCTTTAGTTTTATAAACAAATACTTTTATTGTATTGTGAAAGTTTCAAGGGAAGTTTGAGTCAGATTTTCACTGGAATTGACACTGGAACTTGCAGTAGAATTTCCACTAGGACTTCCAGTGAAACTTTCATCAGAACTTACACTCAAAAGAAGTTGAACCTTCCACTAAAATTTTCTATTGAAAATATTATGCCTTTCACTGTAATATTCCTTTAAAAATTTTCATATGTAGTGTGTTTTTTATTATAGTTTTTTAGTTGAAAAATCTAATAGTATTATTTACTGCAAATTTCAAGTGAATTTTTCGACTAGAACTTTGCAATGAAATTTTACAGTGGAATTATTTAGATGTTGTTTTCCAGTGGAACTTTATAATACAAAACTAGAGTGAAACTTTATCATATATTTTTTTGAATTTATTTATTGGAAATTTTATATAAACCTTTTGAATGTAATTTTCTAGTATACATTTTCAATAAAAATCTTCCTTATAAAATTTAATTTTTCTCATGTTGATGTTTCTATTTTAATGTTTTTTTATGGATTGAATTTGATTTTTTAAAATATATAAATATGTTTTTTTAATAGTCATAGGAAATTATTAATTATTTGTAAATATTAAAAAATTTATCTTTTAAATGGATAATGTTTTTCTTTTAAGTTTTTTATAACAATTCCAACTCTTTTTATTTTTAAGAATAAGTTTTTTCATATTTTTGAATTGTGTTTCAACTTATTATTTTCAACATACAAATACAAATTATTATTTTTATATGGTTTTAAAAAATTATTATGCAATGGTATCCAGTAAAAATATTTTTTACTCTAATAAACAAATAATTAGCTTTTTAAACTATTTATAGTTTTTTAATTATTTGAAAATAGTTTTCCAAATTTTTATTAATTCAGTTATAAAATATTTCTTTAAAGCATAATTACAGGTTTTTTAATTTTTAATGTTTTCAAAAATTAGTAGCTACTATAAATTTATCAACATGGATAAACAATTTATTATTATTTTTCAGGTTTTTTCAATTTTGTTTTTAAAAAATGTCTAACAATCCCATTTTTTATTTCATTTCAATTCAATGTTCAATTTTTTTCTAGAGAATGTGGCGCACTATACTGGATATCCACGTTATATTAGACATTAGAGACGATACAAACCCCCTGTCCTCCCTTCCAACCTCAACGGCTCCCTTATTCCGATTGTTTTAATCCTCGACTCCATCCTCCACTCTATTTCATCATTGCCACCATTCATCGCACCATTTCATCATGCCCGCTCCACCTCCCTGTTCTACATCCAAACCTATTAAATATGAGTTTTTAATTTTAGTTTTAAACTTGAAATTAGCCTTTTTTTTCCATAATGCCATTTTAATTTTCCAATACATGCAAATTATTAATTATTTTCTCAATTTAATATTTGTATATTGGATATGGGATATCAGGATGGGCCTACTTGGCTGGGCCGTGAATTAAGCCCACTCAGCATGTCCTGCTCCATGGCCCATGGTTTACTTGGCCTTCTTCACTAGTTGTTGATCATCTTGCCGCCCATTAAATAGCCCGCCGTCTTGCACTCGCCGCTGCTAGGGTTGTTAGGGTGTTGCGATCTCTCTGTGGTTGTGTAGTTATTAGGTCGCTCAGGTTCACCGTTGGTGCACGGTTCCTTGGGGAGCTTGTTGGTGTCCTTCCTCGGCCAAGAAGTGCGGCCATCCTTAAAATCCAAAGATAACATCTCTACATTTTACGAGACCCTCCTACGGCGAGTCCCAACGAAGCAATGACGTGGGCATTCTCAGAGCTTGAAGAGATTCGGATGGCCGGACTTTGTATCATGCTGTAAGTCTCCCTTTTCTTTCGGTTTCTCAGAATTCCAGATCAGTTCTTGAAGCTTGTTATGATACTTCTTGTTTGTCGATTGTTCTATTTTTTTTTGCTGCTTCTAGTTCGTTGTTTTCTTACTCTATCTTGTAATCTGGTTCTAGTTTTCTTTGAGCATTTAATAATATGCATGTGTGGGTGGTGTTATTGCCGTGTATGTAGCACACAAATCATTTTGTTCCTTGTTGTTTCTTTCAGTTTCTTTCAATTACTTATTTTGTGGTTGTTCTGCTTGCATTGGCTGTATTTATCTGCCAATAAATCAAAGATCTTGGTTCAACATTGTTGTTCTGTTACTATCCATTACACATAGCCTCCTTCACAAAACCCTTGCTTCTTCCTTCAGTGCACTCCATTTACATTTTGAGTGCTGGTCTAACTTCCCTTCGTACATGGATTTTCATTGTAATTCATTTCCAATGGATCACAATTGAATTATAATGTACCTTCACCTGCTATAATTGTATACTACACTTTCAGATTACTGCAGTTTCAGTTTTTCCAAAAAATGATGTCTTTTGAACTTTCAGTTTATCTTGAATTTTATGTCACTGGATCTTTAAACAACTACACCTGTACCATTTCTTTGGTCTGATGATAACTGCTCCATTTATTTTATGTATAATCTTTATGCATTTCCTATGAAATCATATTGCATAAAAAATGATCATACGATTCCATTTATGTTGTGCATAATCTACATGCCTTCCCTGTATAATAATATTGTACAAACAGTTATCATGATATAGAATAATATTCAGTTTCCATATTCATTATGTGTTTCCTATAAAATCATTTTCACTCATTATCCTATCAAATATTTTCAATCAATAGTTTGTATCTGTTACATTAATGCCATTCAGTGTGCATTTCCTGTATGCATCCAGTTATAGGAAAAATATCATCAATTTGTTAGTTTATTGATAAATGCTCTGATTGGTTAGTTTTGTTGTCCTTTGTGATTCGAGGTTGTGTGACAATGGGAAAAATTTCAAGGAAAAGTTTAGCAAACAAAATTCCACACAACAAGAATATTATATTTTGCGGAGCTGGAAAAATCAGATCATGGGGTGAGATGAATTTGAGATTATAGTTAGAGATAAATATTGAATGAATACAGAACCTTCTGGGCACAACAAGAATATTATATTTTGAGGAGTTGGATAAATCGGATAATGGGGTGAGATGACTTTGAGATTATGTCTAGATATAAATATTTATTGATTACAAAACCTTATGGAAATCATTTTAATTTAATTTTTTTACAATAAATATGTATTTTTTATATATACTATGGTTTATCTTATTTTCACTATAAATTGATTTTTCTTAATGCTTTAGAGTAAATTATTGATTTTTTGCTGTGTTGCAGGATGCTCTCTACTTGATATCTAGAATTATATATTGCTCAAGCGAAGCAGTTGATTGTTGTACAAGATGGAAAGATTTTCTAGGCCAGAGAATGATTTGAAGCGAGCTGATGGTGATGGACTTATCACATTTTAATTTATGAAATATTACTTTTTTTGTTCTGTTGTTTGCTCTCAAATTCATGTGATGAGATGATAGTTTGTTTACACTTACAATTGAAGCCATTCTGTTTCCTTGTTCTCTGATTTATATAATCCTAAGACTACTTTATTTTCTCATTCATTTTCTTTATTTCTTTTTGGCCTTCAAATGATGTAAACTAGCTTTCTTCTAATGCTCTAAACTTACTTCACCTGTGTGCACAGTTGATAAATGTCGGTCAGAATCAAAAAGTGTTGCAAGAGCTTCAGGATCTTATTACTTCAAAGAGATGCAGGGCTTGTCAAAAGCCACTTGAAAAAATAATGTTTAAGTACATCGAGCTTTGCATTGAGTTGCACAAAGTTTGGTTTGCCAAGGAAGGCCTTATCCAGTATCGCATTGTTTTCCAACAAGTAAATGGTACTTATTTAGAGGAAGTGATCAAACATTTCATGCATCTATCAACAGAGAGAGCTGAGGTGGCTCTTAATCAGGCACAAGACCTTGAAGAAGCTCTTGATGTTGATGATTTAGAGACAGATAAAAGGCTTGATGACCTCATGCAGTGTGGAGAGAAAGGGAAGGACAGGTCTGATCGTAAACTTTTTACTCCCTGGTTTAAATTTTTATGGGAAACATACAGGACAATACTTGAAATTCTGAAAAATAATTTGAAACTGGAAACACTTTATGCGGTTATTCCACTTTTAAACAAAATATATCCTACTCTATATTTTTTTTATTATGCACTTTCATAAAAACCGTATCATCAAGGTATAATGTCTAATTTTTGAATAGATATCGAAGCTTTGTAGTGTGTCATACGATGATTCTTCCACTGTTGATTGTAGGAATACTAATTTCCCCCCTTTTTTGTGTGTTACATAATAAAGTTTACCAATGAAAATTGTCTTGCAGATGACAGTGCACCGGGCATTTCAGTTCTGCAAGGAATACAGGCGAACAACTGAGTTTCACAGGCTTTGTGAGATCATAAGGAATCATTTGGAAAATCTCAATAAATACAGAGACCAAAGGGATTGTCCTTACCTATCATCCCCTGAGAGCCTGCAGATTTATGTGGACTCAAGATTTGAGCAGCTTAAGATCACTACTGAACTTGAACTCTGGAAGGAGTTGTAATTCATTTCAATATGTTTTATTTTTATTTTTATTGTTATTTTTATGTGGCATGACATCCACACAAATGGATGAAAACAGTGCTCCCATTTTCCTTTCTTTTTTTCTTCACATTTTACTCTTTTCGTGCATGAGTCTTTGTGTTCAGTTGAATATATTTATGGTTTGATGTGTTTGGTTAAGAAAACACCAAATCCATCCCTGATGGTTATATATTATGCCAAGTTAACTACAATATTCAGATTTTTTGGCTGCCATATCTACCATGCTTATTCATGGTTTAAGAAATTCTCACTTCAGAAAACTTTTAATATGAACTTGAGTCAGAAGGACATGAAACTGATAGCCTCTTCTGTTGTTTTGGCTGCACTCTAGGTTTCTCCATATGATCACACACATGGCTCATCCCACTCGGAACTTGAAAATGAGGAGAAAAACTTGAGGATGGCTAATATTATAGTATTCAACCTTGTTCTGAAACTTGATAGAAGAGAAGCGTTAATGAAAACTACGACTTGTTTTTTTTTGTTTCTATTTATGATGTTATAGTGTTCATTTTTAACTGTTTTCCTCAAATTTTCCAACTATCAAGGTTATCCCTTTTGTCGGAATTGGTATGATATCTTATCTGTTTAATTTGGTAGTGGCATATGTCGGAAAGTGTTCAAAGAGATTATTTTTAACTTGCATGTCTGAATATCTTATCTTTTAAATATTTGTTTCCATATTTATCTGATCCTATCATCTCTGACAGGTGTCCAAAGGTGTTATGTCATGTGTGATCCAATAAGTTAAAGAGCTTTACAATATTTTGGAACATGAATTTTTCGCTCTGGATCTTGCATCAAAAGTAGGGCCATTAGTGGAAAAAATATCAAAAATCGGTGCCAAACTGTCTTATGCTTCTTCAGTTCCTAAAGTGGAATTGTCTCAATATGTCCCCTCATTGAAGAAGCTTGCGACTCTCAGATCACTTCAGTAGGTAAGTATCAAAGAAATTTGTTTTTTTTCTCCTGGTATAATAATCTTACCTTTGTCTTCCCAGGTATCTCAGATGTATTAAACAATGAAGATCGACACTTTGTCACAAATGATACCTTATTTTGATTTTTCTGTTGTGGAAAAGATATTTGTTCAGGCTGTTGAACATCATTTCATTTTGATGAAAATTTACCACATGAAGGGTGTTGTTCTTTTCAGCAATATGATGAGGAATTATTTTTTTTAATATGTTTAAGTAAATATATTTATGGTTTTCCCCCTGTTTGATTTTAAGGATCTTGAATCCAAAGAGCTGTGTGGTCACCTCTCAAATCTGGCTGAAAATTTGAATGGAGTAAGGGATATATTATGCCCTCCTACAAAAAGGGCATCAAGTTTAGGAGATTCTATGTCTAGTTTAGCAGATAAGATCGATACATAACACAAAAGACTTCTTGCAAGGAAATCAATTATTGTCATAGTTGCTTTTCATTTATTATATAATATGATAGATGTTTCTTATAAATGTCTTAATTTATTGGAAACAAAAGGAAATTATAAATATAAAACAACATTCTTTTCGTCTTCAAAGGAAATAAAAATTACACAGAAAAGAGTATTTGGGAGGGTTCAAATCACTTGTTGTCTATTTAAAAATTTATGGTTCATAGTTTATTGACAAATACAAAATCTTTTGAGATTATAACACTATCATTTGGAACAAATATTAATGTACGTGACTGTAAAGTAAGTCATTAATGGGTATAATTTTATTATTAATAGTTATTGATGGTGGCATGTTATTAGCAAAAATTAACTATTATGAAAGTGCATGTGACGTGATATCAATCAAAAAATGTATCTTATTATGGAATTATAGAGAAATCCTAATATTGGATTATTAATGTAATGGTCATGTTAGGGTTTCCTCTGAAACCTCTTTTGACCATGCTTCATTCCCCTTTTCTGACCTCTCAAGTTCTTGCTTCTGCGTCTGCCTTTTCATCTCGAGGGTTTTCTCACCTATGTTAGTTCTTTTCATGTTGTTTTGCGGCCCAAGTTCCGGACTCCCTTCTCTACCCTTTTCGTCTTTCCCATTGCGCTTGACCCCATCTTGGTCAAGTGTGATGGTTCTGATGATGGCTTGGGATAGTGTAGGTGGAGCTTTGGTCTGGGGATTTGGTTCATTGGGTTTCTTCCTCACCCCTGTCAGTCCCTTTTGGATCTAAGGTCCCCCACTTTCTCGATGTTTGATTGTTTTGTTACTATTTTTATGGTTCTGTTTTGATGTTCTATTTTCTTTCTTGTTTTTCTGGTGATGACAGTTTTTTTTTGTGAGGGGCTTGCGGTTTGATGAATGGTTCTGCTCGAAGACGGTGTTGTCAATGATGACGATGCTTCCTTGTTTCTTCTTGGTTTTGGATGGTTCTATTCGGTGTTCTTCCGTGACGTCGACATTGGTTTCCTGGTGTTCTTCGCCTGGTGGTGGCTCCGAAGGTAGGGTTTGGTTGTCATGGCGGTGGTCACATCTCACTGTAGGGGTCTTTGTCTGCTCTATACTCTGCTATGACTCCTTGTTTCCACTAATCTTCTCCCAGTTGGAGTTTCACGATGGTTATCAAGGAGTTTTGGGATGTGAAATTCATGCAGTCGATGACGCTTCGGGAGGAGCTTCTCCGTGGTGGCTTTGTCTCTGTCCCTGGGTTCGAGAAGGGCTTGATCTTTGTGATGGATTGCAGAGTGACTTCAACTTTGTGGGTTTTATGGTTTGTGGTGATCTGTTTTGGTTTTCTACAGTGGTGGTGATTCTATATCCCTTTATACGATGTTCATCAATGAGTTATTTTTTGATGATTTGGGGTGTTCAGTTTGTGTGATGATGATGATGGTGATTTACGATAATGATGAAGGAGTCTGATGGTAGTTCCCCATCGGTGATCTGGTGTGACAACGAGTTTGTTCTGTGTTAGGGTACGCATGACGAGGTGGGATGTGGCCCGAGGCGGTGATTTTTGTTGCAATTTGAATTATGAATTTTGAAATTTGAATTTTGAATCCGGTTTTTTTGATTGTATGTGTGGGAGTGTATGGTTTTGTAGGTTCCCACTTAACCAAAAAATGGATTTTCAAAATAATAAAAATGGATTGGGGGGGATAAGGCATGTATGTAGATAATTGTTGATTCAAGGTAGTTAACACAAATTGACTAGACCTAACACAAATTAAATGATAAAGTGAATTATATTTTGGCATCATAGGAAAGCCAAATGTTTTATGTAGAAGATCTGTTGACACATGAATATAGTCTTGTAGTTGAAGTTATTCCTTGACATATATTCTAGGAAGGCACTGCTATATTCATATTAATGTTATCAATTGGTTTATTGTGTACATATTAAACTAACAAATGTTTTCATAAACCATGTCAAGCTATGAAGATGTGATATTGAATCAGATGTGGGAAAATGAGCGTAGGATTCAAGTTGTAGGATTGACTCCCATGATCGCTACTATGAGTATAATATTTCGATTGCATTAAATTTTATTTTAATAAAGTTATTATTTTTAAAAGTTCAATTATTCTTCCATCGATCATCATCTAGGATACAATTGTCTTACTCAAAGGAAACTGGGGATGATTGACCTTCACCTTCAATTCCATTAACGAGGGATAGAAGTCAGTGCTCAACATGGTTTACAAGAAGTATGAGATAAAATATCATTCCATTATCAGATTTTTAGAGACCCAGACCGACCTGGAGATTGGAGGGTGTATGTTAGGAGGGGTAAAAGAGTCTTTTCTGGTGCTGGAAGTTAGTTAACCACATGTGTAGGGGGTTTCTATGAATAAGAGGGCAGGAAGGGGTGAAGTGAGAGGGGGAATCTTTCAGTTATGCTTTCAGTAGTTCTGCTTGGGCGGTTGAGCTGTGCCTCTTCCGAACGCTTCTTATCCAGACTCCCTCTCTTCCATTTTCTCCAATCTTTTTGTTAGCTCTGTATTTTCTCAACTGAATATAAGTACTTTGTTTGTTCTTTCCCTAGTACTCTAAAACTTGGTCCGACTTTCCGGCCTTTTGATGGAGACTTGCCATCACGCTCGTCTTGATAGCTTGGAGCAGCATCTTGGTCATTTTGAATCAACGATCACTGAGTTGGCTTCTTCACTCAATATCAACAGAGCATTGAGGAGGAAAGGCATCATACTAACCTTGATCAGAAGCATTGGGATAAAGAGATCCCCAATCAAGCTGAATTCCATTAGTATATGGTGCAACATCTTGAGAAACAACCTTCATGTGGAGATGCACCACCTTCGGGTGCACCGACTCTTTATAATTTACATGTTCCGTTGTGGAATAGTTAGCTGATTCATTTGATTAGGCACCAGAGAATCTTCCTCCTATACTGGATTCACCTCAGTGTGGGCGGCGCGTTGAGCTTCTGTATTTCGATAGAACGGATCTGCGAAGTTGTCTTACCCGCGCTGATCTTTACTTTCAGATTCATCGTACTCCAGAACCTCTAAAAGTGTCCCTAGAACAGGTGTGTTTAGAGGGGCCTTCTATTCATTTGTTTACCATTTTGGAGGAGGTACATCCTCATTTAACTTGGTCAGTTTTCAAGACTGAATTAATGGAATGCTTTAGTAGTCTTGATATACAAAATCCCTACGAGGAGTTGGCAGCGTTAACACAATCTTCCACAGTTGCCGAGTATATTGATCAATTTGAATACCTTGCTTCCCTGGTTCCTCAGAAACCAAGATGACAATATGTGGCTTATTGTTTACATGGTTTACATGAGGATATTCATAATTGGGTATGCATTCATGATCCTGACACTATTATTAAGGCTATATGTTTAGCTCTCCATGTTGAATTGTCTATGTCCATGGGTGTGGCTACTCCGCTTCGTTTGTGAATGGAATCCTTGGAAACCTCCAAACCAATTCATTTCTTCATAAAGCTCACCTTTGCAGCGATCCACACAATAAACTGATGCCTCTTTAACTGGAATGTGACTTGATTTCCCTAGGCAGCAGCCACTGGGTAGTCGCGACACTCGATATCTTTCAAATCAGGAGTGGGAGGACTGGCGTAATCGTGGATTATGTTTTTTCTATGGTTTACCTTATACGCCTCTACATAAATGTGATGAGTCCAAATTACATGTTTCACTTTTAGTCGAGGATGATTCTATGTCGGAGGAAGGGGATCCTAGGTGTTCCACTATTTTTCCACCTACTACTTCATTTAATCATGAGAATGCTGAATGTTTGGTGGTTGCTTATGATACTTTGGCCCCTCTTTGTTCTTCATTGGCTGTTCGGGCTCATGCAACAACTTCTATGAAAGTGGAGGGCCACCTTGGGGATGTCCCAATTGTAGTCTTGTTAGATAGTGGGGCTACACACAGTTTTAATTTCTCCACATTTGGTTTAACTTATTAATTTTCCCTTGCAATCTACTATGGTTATGCATGTTAAATTGGGTGATGTATATCAGTTAACTACACACGGGCTCTGTCAACTAGTGCCTTGATTCTTGAGGATTTTTCCTGCCTTATTGATCTTCGTGTTCTTGAGTTGGGTGGACTTGACCTTATTTTGGGAATTTCTTGGTTACAGACTCTTAGCGAGGTTATATTAAATTGGGAAGCTTTGACTATGCGATTTACTATTAGGGTCCACAGTTCTAGTCTTCAAGGAGTTACTAATTCTTTACCAACAACTTCATCTTTGGGTCACCGATTTTTTTTGTTTCACACTGGTGGTCAATAGTGAGTAATATTGGGAGGTGCGGATTCCATTTCACATCATACTTCGTCTTCTCCCCAACACTCTGCTTTACAGGGTCTCTTATTTCAGTTTTATAAAGTTTTTGCTGAGCCTCAAGGTCCGCCTCTTGTTTGGAAACAGGAACATGTGATTTTTCTGGTGGCTGCACAGGGTCCTGTGGCTGTACATCTCAACAGATATCCGCAATTTCAAAAAACAAAAAATGAAAGTCAAGTGGAAACTATGTTACAGACATGAGTTATCCATCATAGTTCATGTTCTTACTCTGCTCTGTTTTTTTGCTAAAGAAAAAGCATGATTTGTGGAAGATCTGTGTTGATTATAGGGCCCTAAATTGCATCACAATACCGAATAAATTTTCCATTCCAATTATCAATGACTTGCTTGATGAGGTGGGGGTTCAATTTATTTTTCCAAGATTAACTTAAAATCTGGTTATCATCAGATTTCTATGTAGGAGAAAGATATTTGAAAAATGAATTTTCGTACTCATAGTGGCCATTTCAAATTCTTAGTTATGCCTTTTGGCTTAACTAATGCCTCATCAACATTCCAAGACACTATGAATGATTTGTTTCACCCCTTTCTTTGTAAGTTTGTCCTGATATTTTTTTATGACATTTTGATTTATAGTTGTGATTGGTCGATTCATTTAGAACATCTGTAGGCTGCTTTGGAATTACTTAGGGATAACTCTTTTATTTCCAATCGTAAAAAATGCTCGTTTGCTCAGTGGAAAATTGAATATTTAGGACATGTTGTTTCTTCTTTGGGCATTTCTATGGATCCTTCTAAAGTTCATATGGTTTTGTATTAGCCCCAACCTATTACACCTAAGGGTGTATGAGGTTTTCTTAGCCTTATGGGTTATTACTAATTTTTTTTCCGGATTATGTACAAATTGCTCGCCCACTTATTGTTTTTATAGGGAATGCTCCTTTTGTCTGGTCTTCTATGGCTCAACAAGATTTTGATTGTTTGAAATGGTCAATAAACAATGCACTAGTTTTAGCACTTCCTGATTTTTTAGCGAATTTCGAAATTTAATGTGATGCTTTGGTCCATGGAGTATGTGTTGTCCTTATGCAGAAGAACTATCTTGTTTCTTGTTTTTGTAATGCATTAGCGACCTCCACTCTATCCAAATCCACCTATGAGAAATAGACTAGGGAATTAGAGTTGGCTATTTCACATTGACGGCCTTATCTATTGGTTTGCCATTTTTTTTGTTTTCTCTGATCAATGTAGCCTCAAATTTCTCTTACAATAGTGTATCACTTCTGTGGACCAAAAAAAGTGGATTGTTAAATTGTTGGGTTATCGGTTTGAGGTTAAGTTTCACCCTGGTTCTGAGAATAAAACAACTGATTTGTTCTCTCATAGGTCTGAAAATGTGGATTTCTGTATGCTTCATTATTTTTTAGTTTGGGTGGACAATAGTAGTCTTACAGAATATGTCCAAACTAATCCTCACCTCCATAGTATTATCCAGTCCCTTCATAATTTCCAGACTTTACTGCCTAGATTTAATCTTTCTTAGGAAACTATAACATATCGTGGCCGCTAGATGATTCCAATTGCTTCTCCATGGATACCCAAGCTTTTGGAAGAGTTTCATTCTACACCTCAGGGAGTTCATTCTAGATTTTACAGAACCTATCAATGGTTGGCTATAAATCTGTATTGGGTAGTCATGAAACACTATATTCTGAATTTTGTCTGGATGTGTTCCATTTTTCAACGTTTTAAGTATTCTATGCTTGCTCCAGTTGGTATCCTCCAACCATTAGAGATACCTTCAGCAATTTGGGCGGATATTTTGATGGATTTTATCTCCATATTTCCTCAGTCCCATAGATATGATGCTATTTTGGTGGTGGTATACAAGATATCCAAATATTCGCATTTCATTTCATTGAAACATCCTTATACCACTTTGGGTATTGCTACCATTTTTATGAGGGAAATTGTTTGTCTCCATGGAATTCCTTCTTCCATTGTGAGTGATTGTGATCCTATTTTTATTAGTATTTTTTGGATGGAATTATTTCAGCTGTCTGGTACTACTATCAAGTTCGGATCAACCTATCACCTGCAAATGAAAAAGAAAACATAGGTCATAAATCATTACCTTGAAACTTATCTTAGGTGTTTCCCTGATGAACAACCTCAGAATTAGTATTTTTGGTTATCATGGTCTGATTTTAAATATAATACCTCTTGGAATTATTCTATTAACACTACCCCATTTGAGGTTTTTTATGTTCATCCACCACCAACCCTTGTTAGTTACTTACCTTTTGAAATTCGGGTAGAGGCCATGGGTGCAGCGTTGCGAGATAGGGATGAAGCTCTCCGAAAGCTTCTTCACCATTTGGGTCGCTCTTAGTGTTATATGAAGAATCAGGTTGACTAGCATCATCAAATGGTAGAATTTCATATAGGTGACAAAGTATATTTAAAGCTTCTCCCTCATAAACAATAGTCCATCTCACAACAAATTAATAAAAAATTATCCCCCAAATTTTATGGACCTTTTTTTATCCTAAAACGATTGGGTCCGGTGGTTTATCAATTGGATTTACCTCCAACATCTCATTTTCATCCTTTTTTCATGTTTACCAACTTAAAAAAGTAGTGGGATCTCATCCTCTATGATTCATTTCCACATGACTTGGCCAACGATTTCATAGCATGGCTAGAACCAAAAGTCGTGTTGGATCATCACATTAAACACCCACTGGGGCTTGGCATCCCTCAGATTTTGGTGTAGTGGTAGGGCCGTCTAGTTGAAGATGCTAATTGGGAAGATGATTATGTTCTTCTCAACCAGTTTTTATCTTTTAGGCTAGAGGACACGCCTATTTTTTTGGAGGGGGAGAGTGTTAGAGACCAGGACCAACCTGGATATTGGAGGGTGTATGTTAGAAGGGGTAAAAGAGTCTTTTCTAATGTTTTTAGTTAGTTAGACATGTCTGCAAGGTTTTTTTTGAAAAAGAGGGTGGGAAGGGGTGAAGTGATAGGGGGAATCTTTTAGTTATGCTTTTGGCAGTTCTGCTTGGGTGATTGAGATGTGCCTCTTCCGAACACTTCTTCTCCTAACTCTCTCTCCCTCTTCCACTTTCTCCAATATTTTTTTAGCTCTGTATTTTCTAAAATGAATATAAATACCTCCTTCTATTTCTCTCTGCTCTCCTACACGTAGCGTTGATGACCATTCTCAACCTTCTGATCATCCTTATTTAGTTACATCTATAATATGTAATTAATATTTTTTGGATAAATGTTTTTATTTGGTTCATGTATTGATATTTTTTATTTTTATTTTGCTAAAGATTGATCAAATAAACGATGTGGTCCTATGAGAATTCATGTGGTATGGAACAGGAAGGTAATGTTTGAACACAATGATGATCTACAGATGATTGGAAAAAATGAAAAGTCTCTAAAATCTTAATGGGAATTCTTTTCAAATATAGTGATATTATCTCAATTCAACCATTGAGTTGGAGATAATTAAATAATGATATTAAGAATAAAGTGTGGGGTTATATTTGGGTAAATATTAATTTATACAATTATATTTATTCTGTAATTGAATTTATTAGATAATGTTTTGAATATATGCAGTGTTGATACAACTTTCCTGATGCTGAAAAGGAAAAATTAGCTCAGTTAATGTACAGATCTCACAGGTGTACCTTACATTAGAGACCATTAAGTAAATCAATACCAAAGAGTGGTTATATATTGAATTTTTTCAAAATTATAGGTATTATTTAACATTCTTATTTACATTATTATTATATTTAAATGATAATTTATTAATTATAATAAAATTTTAAGTATTTTTAGGCTATAAAGTGCTAATAATTTTCTATTTAAATGCATATTTGTATAATTATTTGCATATTTTCTCAAACTAGTATGCCTTTTAAACTCCTAAAAAATAAGAAAAATATTTTTTAGGCCCTAATGATTAATTGCATCATTTATTTAGTGAATATCATCAAGGAAGAATTTGATGAATACCTAGAAAAAAATTGATGTCGTCAAGTTATTGGTCTTCAACAATTGCCACTTCTTCAGCTCGCAACATATTTACAGAGGTTCAGTTAGATGAGGTTATACATATAGCTTCTAGAATGAAAGATAAATCCTATCATGGAATTCAAGAGTTAGAATTTGAACATCTAAAAATAAATCTTCTCACATAAGAGTTTCTGAATACCATTTCCCTTTCGTGTTTAGTGATTCCATAAGAACAGATATCATAACTCGAGGATAGCATGGAAATGGTTCAAGAAAATGTTGATATACAATCTAGTCTTCCCATACCACCTATAAGTGATCATTATGGCGAAAATGAGGGTGATGATGTTTATGAAGATGATAGCAGAGGTGACACTAGTGGTGGTAGTAGTTGCGACATCAATGATGATAATGCTCTTCCAATATAATGGACAACATTATTAGAATGAAATATCATTATCATGTGGTTTAGGTACTGATAAAATATTGGTAGTTTATTTTTTCTTTTCTATGGTTTAACAATTAGTTTATTTTTCTTAGAATGAAATATCATGCTCATGTGGTTTAGGTACTAAAATATCCTGATTGTTTTGTGATTTGTAAGAGCCCCAATGGCAGGGAGTATCTGAAAGTATGTATGCAAGATGGACAATAAATTTTTATATATATTATAGGTTATAAAATATTTCACACATGTGATTGGTTGTTATACAATGCTTTCACACCTCTCATTGGGTGGTTTAACCTAAATTAGAAAAGATGCATCATTAAATACAATGATAGATCTTTTGTTCTTATTTGTACAATGATATAACATGGTTCATTTCTTTATTCCTTAATTTTATGAAGGTAAAGGAAAATAGTTAGAGACCTAATGGAATACTTCATCCAATTACCAAACATTAATTAAGTTGGTAATGTTTGAGGTTGTGTACCACATACCATATAAATCACATATGTGCTGGATTAAAGTAGGGTAAACATCATTGATCGGTCCTAGTATTGTTTAAGAGATAATAAAATGAGTTTAGTTTATTAATATATATATATGTGTGTGTGTGTTTTACTGTTTGTAGTGATCTTATATATACCAAAGGCCATGACTAAGGGAGTTCGACATCAAAGACAAATTCATTATACGAACTTAGATAAGAAACGAACTATTTATAGATTAAGAGAAGTTGGGATCAAGTTTATTGGTTTATTTTGATATTATTCTATGAATTAGAGATATGGATACCATATATATATATATATAATATGTTACACTTAATATATATTAGTTATGAATGCATGAGTTTTTTTTAATTAGTAATATTAAGGATGAGTAATAGATGGATGAATCGTTTGTACAATTGTCCCTTCAGTTTGTTTTTCGTTGATTTTTTAGATCAAACAAATTATTTAATTAAAATATTTTTTTCATTGGATAAATTTTTTATATTAAATTGGTTACATTTATGTTGTTTATCTTTTTTAGTCCCACACATGAATTTAGTGAGATATACTCTGAAGTGGGTGTGTGGGGGGGGGATTAGGGTATGAATTATTTTCAATTACTTTTTTTTTCATAGGTCTCATTGACATAAAATATATTGAGCTCATTATTAGTAGGGTCACATTTAAGTTCAACTATTAATGATGATGATCCGATTGTAATTTCACTTAGGCCCACTTTTACCAGATCTGATTTTTGATTACTTATCCCACCTTCACCATGTTACACTACTAGAAAATAAGGCTATATCCAGGGTTTACTCAACCGTGGATGGTATTGGCATGGATATAGGTTAAATCCTATAGCTACGGTTTGAATCATGGCTAAAACCCTATAGACACTATTCAAAAATGTGGTAGAGGATAAAACCAGTCATCATCTATAGCCGCGGTTTAAACTGTGGATATAGGTCTTCACATATCCTAAAAGAATACCAGCACCGTTCAGCCAGTGCTGGCCCCTTGCACCCCCCTTCACACCCCCGGTTCCCTTGCACACCCCATTCCCCCGCTTCTGGACCCCCTTGCACCATCCTTTCTAGACACCCCCACCCCTACTCCTGGACATATGCCTAGACAGACCCCCTCCCCCCAGGACAAACACCCCCCTTGGACAGCACGACCCTCCTGGACATCCCCCCCTCCTAGACAGACCCCCTCCCCCCCTCTAGACATACACCCCCTGCACAGCCCCCCCTTGCACCCCCCCTTACGCATCCCTTGCACCCCCCATGCACACCCCCCCAGTCCCCTTGCACACCCCACTACACACCCCTTTCCCCCTACTGGACACCCCCCAGACAGCACCCCCATGCCCCTGGACAGCAACCCCCCACCCCCACCCCCTGGACAGACCCCCACACCCCTGAACAACCCCCATTGCACCCCCCTATGCATCCCTTGCACCCCCCCCTACTCACCCCCTTGACCCCTTGAACAACCCATTCCCCCCTTCTGGACCCCCCTTGCACCACCCCTACTGGACACCCCCCCTGGGATAGCACCCCCATGCCCCGAGACAGCAACCCCCACCCCCTGGATAGACACCCCCCTTACACAGACCCCTTACACCCCATGTCCCCTTTCACACACACCCATGCACCCCTACACACCCCTGATCGACACCCCTTGCATCACCCCTACCGGACACCCCCTGCTGGACCCCCCTGCACCAGCCGTGCTGGACACCCCCCTGCACAACCCCCTTCCACACACACCCCTACACACCTGCACACCCCTGATGGAAACCCCCCTTGCACCACCCCCATGCACCACCCCTGCTGGACCCCCCTTGAACCACCCCTACTGGACCCCCCTACACCCCCCCTGCACCCCCTGTCGCACACACCCCCCTGCACACCTGCACACCCCTGCTGGACCCCCCTTGCACCACCCCTACTGGACCCCCTTGCACCACCCCTACTAGACACCCCTTTCACCACCCCTAGTGTACACCCCCTGCATATCCCCCCCATGAAAAACCCCCTTAAACATCCCTCGCACCCCTCCCCATCCCCTTGCACACACACCCCTACACCCCACTGTTGGACACCCCCACTGCACACCCATGTCCCCTTGCACACCCCCTTGCTCCAAACCTGCTGGACCCCATTACACCATCCTTGTTGGACACCCCCACTGCACACCCCCTCCTGGATAGCACCCCCATGCCCATGGACAACAGCCCCCACCCCTGGACAGACACCCCCACCCCCTACACAACCCCTTGCACCCCCTCTATGCACCCCTTGCACCCCTTACACACCCCCTCGGTCCCCTTGCACACCCCTTTCCCCCCTGTGGGACCCCCCTTGAACCACCCCTGCTGGACACCCCATAGAAAACACCCCCATGCCCCTAGACAGCAAACCACCACCACCCGGACATACACCCCGTCGGACAGCAGCCCCCCCGGACAGACACCCCCACCCCCTACATAGCCACCCTTGCACCCCCTACGCATCCCTTGCCTGCCTGCACACCCACGGTCCCCTTGCACACCCTTTCCCCCCTACTAGACACCATGTGCACCACCCCTGCTAGACACCCCTCAGACATCACCCCCATTCCCCTGGACAACAGCCCCCACCCCCACCGCTTGGACAGACACCCCCTGGACAACAAACCCCCCTATACAAACACTCCCTGCACAACCCCCCTTGCACCCCATCCCCTTGCATACACACCCATGCACCCCTGCACACCCTTGATGGGCACCCCTTTCACCACCCCTACTGGACACCCCCTGCTGGACCCCCCTACACCAGCCCTGCTGGACCCCCTGCACAACCCCCCCTGCACACACCCCCCTACACACCTGCATACCCCTACTGGACACCCCCCTTGCACCACCCATACCATACACCCCTTTAACCACCCCTACTGGACCCCCCCCCCCACACAACCCCCCTTGCACACCTGCACACCCCTGCTGGACCCCCCTTACCCACCCCTACTGGACACCCCTTTCACCACCCCTGTTGGACACCCCTTTCACCACTCCTAGTGGACACCCCCCCTGCACAGCCCCACTTAAACATCCCTTTCACCCCTCCCCATCCCATTGCACACACAACCCTGCACCCCCTGCTGGACACCCCCACTGCACACCCCTATCCCCTTGCACACCCCCTTACACCACCCCTGCTGGACCCCCTTGCACCAACCCTGCTGGACACCCCCACTGCACCCCCTCCTGGACAGACCACCCCTCCTCTTGGACAGACCCCCTCACCCTAGTATATTTAGTCTCTCATATATATAGTGTTGGAGGAGAATTAAGAGTGGCATAATGGCCACAATAGTTGGAGTAGTTATCTACTCACACCACAGATAAAATCAACAATCCATTAAAAAATGGTGTCTGGTTTGTGGTTACACTTGATTGGAAGAACAGATGAAAATTTCTCAAACTGAAAAACATAGGAAATGATGAAGTTATTTATGGAAGAATTAAATATGCACATAATTACTTAGGTTTTTTATTTCTTTTTTGAATTGAAAAAGAATGGGCCTACCTGGATTCACTTCATAGTAGCGTCGATTAAGAGATTTGGAGGTGTGGTGGTGCAATAGTAACTACTCTGAGAATCCAGATATAAATTTGTTTGATTGTAGTGGTGATTTAAACAATAAATACAAGAAAGTGAATATCCTTTCTAAAAATAAGGCTATTAAGGGATGTGATTCAGAATAGTCCAGTCTAGTTTTTTAGCTTTGGGAAACCACTGTTCAAAACCATAGAGCTAGCAAGAAAGCTAGGAAATTACAAATAGAATATGCCTCATTTGGAATTCTATTTTGAAAAATAACATGGTGCATACATATTGTAAATATTTAATAAATTGGTAATAACCTTTTCACACTTCCATGCCACCCCCTACCCACCCAATGCACCCCCTGCACCCCCCCCTCCACACCCCCATTCCCCATGCACACCCCCAGAACCCCCCTGCACACCCCCTGCCCCCAGAACCCCCCTGCCCCCTACACCCCCCTACCCACCTCCCCTGCCCACCCCCCGACCCACCTCCCCTACCCACCCCACAACCCCTTACGCACCCCATGAAAATTTCACTTCAACCTCTTAATTCAAGGAAAATAATATCAAAACACTCAAAAACATGTCACTTAATACAAGCATAACTATTCATTTTATTCTAATAAGGTCCTCTCAATTTAAACACTCAAGGAAAGGATTTCTACCATGACAAGTCATTCCATCCAAATCATGTTATTCACTTAGTGGTGACTTGGTCATTACAACACTTTCCTACTTGGGAAATTCCATATTAAAAGTATAATGACACTTAAAGGGTGTTTTGGTTCAAACAACTATTTTAATTAAAAGAGGGCACCCTCCCCTTGACCTTTCAAAAGAACCCATCACACCAGTGAAGGACTTAGAACCTAAGTGGAAGGTTCTCTGCAAGTTTTTTCAAACTAGGATAGACAAAAGAGTATGAGAGATGGATAAAGTCATTTTTTAGGATATTTATGTGTTATATATTTCGATTAATAATATGAAGTTCAACCTTCCATGGTAAATGATTTGTTTCATGGATCACTACTGTAAAGGGAAATCTAATATGAATTACTATAATTATGGTAGGCTGATCTCACTAGTTTTAATGAAGACGGAAGTTTATTTGAATGAGGGAGAGAGAATGAGATTCCATAAGAGTAATAACCTATCTACAATTCTTTTGAATACCATTGGGTACGTCTAAGATACCAACTCAAATTACTTGAAGCTAGTTAGTTGGGAAGAAGTGGCTCAAAATTAAATTATGTATCCTTACATATTCATTCCCTATAGTGTGATATGTTCACACCATTCCTTATGAAAGATTTCAAGAGGAATATTATGGGCGAGTTCCATGATACCAGAGAAGATGTAAGGAATCTCGGTATTGGAACTAATAGATCCTTAAATTAAGTAGTGATATTTTATGATGAATTTAATGGGAAGTTGAATGGGATCATGAATGTCTCTAAGGATGATCGATGTATGGTTTTTAGATCTCTTGTTCTAGTATCTAGAAACTATTATCATTTGTTAACCTCTTTGAATGAGGTCTATAAATAAGTTCAAGGGCTATATTCATATTCTTCCTTGACAAAGCTAGTGGTTATTAGAAAACCATTTTTTAAAATAATAAAGCAATTATAAAAACAAGTTTTTAAAATAATCAGGCAATTATAGAATTCAAATTAAAGGTTTAGGTAGAGGGAACCTACCTCAACCTCAAGACACATTTCTTTTGATGACGACAACTCGAATATTTTTTTTTCGCTTGCATGCATATGAAACTTCACATATATATAAGGACACCTAGCCCTTATGTACATATTTTCATAGCCAAATATGCACAAGGGGATCCTTAGATATATTTTTATACTTGCATATACCCCTTTACACTTACACATGTATGCATTTTTCATATTTATATATAAGAACACCTATCCCCAATACATATATTCATACTACCATGAGTGAATATATATAAAGGGGGAACTTATATATGTATATGCCTACCTATGCATACACATATAAGCCTCCATCAACAGTGACTTGAATCCACCTCAACGAAATTCAAAACACACTACAAAAATATAAGGAACCCAAAAATCAAAATAGATTTGGCCAAAGAATAAAAACAGAATAAACCTTACCCAAATCTGATGTTGAACTCGCTGTCTTCAATGGTGGTGGATAAAACCAGCCTCATCATAAGAAACCACCTATAAGAAAATAGTGGAAAAAGAAATGAGATATAATGACTTCTTATATATATGTGATCAGTGTGTCAACTGTACATGATAAATGATACATGAATCCATAACCAATAACAAACAAATAATATTCAGATTGATATGTACATACCAATACTAAAAAACATGATCATTAAAAATGCTCTTTATTTTTCAAACACCACCTTCAATTACCTATTCAAAAATCAAAAATCACAGAAATATGGGAATAAAGTAAACTTATATCGGCACTTAAAAGTGATAAATAGGGATTATAAATTGTTATTAAACTATAAAATGCATTCCTTGAATGTATAAAATACTTAAAACTCTTCATTACTATATCCTTATTAAATTTCTAGATTGAAACCTCATTTTTTACCATGCTCTTCTTCTGGAATTCACCTTTATTCTTAGTTTATATAGGTTTATCAATTTTATAAAGTAGGGAATTTTCAGTCTTTTATTCTTGCTCAATCCTCTTGGATTTTTTAAACCAATTTTCTAAAATGATTAGACAATCTTTTGGTGCATGATATCCCTTATTCTTGATTGTATATTCCTTCTTTCTATAAATTATTTTCTAACATGCGATAATTGGTTATTTCCATTTATTTTTCAATAATTATTATTGTTATGGAATCTATGTCATAAATTCTTAACAATTTGGACTACTTGGTTTCCCTTCCACACACACTTTCAACTACCTTTAGAGTACCCTTTTTAGGCTCCCTTTAAAACTCCACACTAGAATTGTCAAGCAATAGCCCACTACAATATCAAATATTGATACTTAACCCAAAAAATTGATCTGAATGAAATCTTAGAAATAAAGAAGCTCTAAATATCCTATTTACTAATATAAACTCCTCATAATTAATTGAAAACACTAACTATACCAACCACTATAGGTAAATCATTAATTTTGGTGCAGTCTTGGAACAAAATAAGGTTCATCCAACATCCATCTCAAGACACTAAATTCATCCATTTACTGTCTAAGTTCATACATTTCACAACCTTGATAATGATCACCATCCCTTGATATGTATTTCACTCAAAAAATATGAGTATTAATCTCCCCAGTATATTATTATCGATACCATCATCAATCCTATATACACATGTCTAGTGACTCATATCGCATTATGATCACTATATAAGATCCTGGCCCAATAATCTCAACAAAATGTCTTCATTTAAAAACTATTACCTTTTAAATACACATTATATCCAACAAAAATAATATATTAAAAGATATTAGATAGAGAAATCCAAATTATAAAAAAAATTAACTTTAGGAATACCTCAAAAAGTATGGTACGAAAAGCCCCTTCACCTAGGATGGATTATCCCAATAGAATAATCTCTATAAAAACCCACATCTCAACACATACATGAAACCTATTTTTCCTATCCCAATACTAAGGGAATGAACACACATTCTTGATACATGAGAAATAGATCAGGGTTCATTTATTTTTCTAATATTGAGCTGATATATTACTCTTTCATTTTACTCTGTCACCCTCATAGTGAGGCTCACCAACCAAAATTCATTCCTACCCGATTTCCATCCTTCTCCATGCACCTTCCTATGAAATGGATGTATCTACATAGATAGATCAATATTTCTTGAATATCTCCAAGTAGGTATCTGAATAAAAGGAATCTAATCATACCCATAATGAGTACATAAGACCATTTAAAAAATAGAATTTCTTTATGAATAAATATCATTTGAAGGATGGCATGAAATGAATAAACCTTTCAAATTTAGTGTCATACTTCATTACTGATTCCCATTATGATATAACTCCATGGATTCCAAAAACATGTTCTTATTCTGTAAATCTACCATAGCCTCTCATAGAAGAGGGAATGAAACTCGATCCATGAAACCTTCTCATTCCTTCTTTTATGAACAATGTATTTATCCATTCGGATTCATCTCCTTTGAATTTAGAAACTTATAGTTTCACCCATATATCCTATAGAGTTACAATCCTTTCAAATAGGAACTAAACTTTCTTCAACATATTCTAATAATCCTACGATCCCATGTCACTACTAAAAATTAGATACTGCTACTCCTAGAACTCATGGATAACTTAGAAAACCATTGTTTTTCCATTTCGAAGGCCTTGGTCAATGGATCAAAGTAGTTGTAATATAATATGAGGGAAACAACCACTTGAGAATATTTCCCATGAGAAAACATTTCCATCCTAATTAGATTCTTTGTTGATGAATTTTTACTCAACATTATCCGGTAATAACAAAATTACTAATTAGAAACCCATCGCGCCACAATCCTAAGCATGCATTATTACCACAAAATCAGGAAACTACCTTTAATCCAAACTTCATAAAAAAATATCATTTCAAAAACGCCAAACCCTAAGGTTTATCATAATAATCTAAGGGTTACTCTCCTACACACCAAGAATAACAAAAAAAACCCCACACATTCACCCCTGATAATAAGAAACCAACCACCCCTTAACTGATATAACAAGAAACTTCCTAATAAAAATACATAATCAAATCACCTATAATCAACAAAATTACCTATATCAAGAGTTTTACATCGAAACATCAAGAAAAAACCCAACAAGATCCACTAACTTTAAGGATTAACACCAACCCAAACCCCCAAAGACAAATCCAAACCATACCCAATACATAGCCATTATACTCCAAACTACTAGGAATATAATATCCTAACAAACCAACTAAAGGTTTTCATCTACCATATAAACATGATTAAGATATCATAAATCAAACAAAAACACTTGAAAACCACTATTTTAGATTCTATTAATTAATACACCATCAATAGGTTATTCTAGAAAACACCAATTAATATATTATTGATGTTTTAATTAATCAAAACAACTTTCAAATTAATTTTACAAAAACATGACCACAAATATTACTTTCTCAAACCCACTTTCTAAACAGACTTTCCTTTTTTAAAACTATTTTTCATAGACAAGTATTCATGGACATGTAGAAAAATCCCTATATTTCAAGTACGATTCATGAACTCAGATTCTATTTCCACCCCATGCCAAGAGTCAAACAAAAAATAACAATCTCAACCCAAAAATAATACTCGAATAAATATCTCAATGATAACAGTGTAAATCTATAATGGAAAACAACACCCTTGGTGACTTGGGTTTCCACCATACATGTGTTCTTGATGGATAAAACCGGTGTACATCCTAATATCCAACCATTGGAGAAAATACACATGAGTGAAATTTGAGGGGTTAAAACCATAAATACCTTTGGTGGGTAATCAGGAGGTCTGATTGGCGGAGGAGGAGGATGATCTATGGAGTTGGGGTAGCCACGTTGGAGGCACACCGGAGGGGAGGTGGGGCGGCTGTTTCAGGGAAGCTTCTACGGGGTGGAATAGTTGGGTGGTAGAGTCGGGGGAGGACACCGTGGTGAGGATTCCGTCGTGAACAGAGTGAGAGGTCGGCGGTTTGGAGAGGAGGGTCGCAGTGAGAGAGGTCAAAGATAGCGTAGAGTGTGTTGATATGAAGCGTTGGGAGGAGGGTGTCGTGGTGATAGATGTAGACAGAGAGGATAGGAGGGTCGTGGTGGATCAGGGGAGGAGGAGAGGAGAGCCCGACGCATATCGCAAAAAAAAAGAGGATAGGAGAGCCTGATATGGATCACAAAAAAAATAATGAACAATATGTTTAGCTATAGATGGGTAATTAAATCGTGGCTATAAACAACCTATAGCCACAGACCTATAAAACTGTGGCTATAGGTCCATGGATATAGCTTAAATATCTAGTAGTGTTATGTCTTGAAGAATATAAAAAAACCATGCACACAATAAATAATGATTTTTACTGTGTTCACCCACACTAGGATATTCTAAATATCCAACAATCAGTAATGTGTCAATGCATTGAGATCTAAAAAATGCACTATTTGGTGGTAGATTTAGGCTAGGGAACTCCTAGGCTTGAGTTCACTCTCCTAATAAGGTTTGAGGTTAGATCACTACTATCCAAGGGATACTCCCTTCACTTACATCCTTTTCTCACTGCTCTAGAATGAATAATTACTTTGGTACGTAGGTCAATGAAAATAGTATCACTAAAATTATAGTTGCACCAAATATAGGTTAGTGCATGTTGATCTCCTCATTGATCCTTTATAGTTTGGTTGTGAAAATCACACAAACAACATCACCACTTTTCCATGAGTCTTCATAGAAAAATACACCCTTTTTCTTCATTGTAAGGATCTTCAATGAATTCCAATGCTTACTTCACTTATTTCCATCATGGATATGAAATTATCTCTCTTCTTCTTCTATGAAAATATATATTCAATGTTCTTCACTTTGTTACACAATAATAATCTCTCTTCTCTTCTCTATAGAATTAATTTCTCACAAATATTTTCTAATTTTTGACTCCCTTTTCATAGAAGAAAACCCCAGTATTTATCAAGAAATATATCTCCATAATTCACACCTTCCAAGAATATTTTTCTCCATTCAATTAGAAAATATCCACATTTACCTCCATGAAGATCTCTGTAATCATGAGAATGATGGAAAAATCAATCTTGCATCCTTCCATAAATCCGATTCAAAATCATTCATTGAACTCTTGAATCTTCCTATTAAAATATAGAAAATACAAAATAAGGAAACCCACTAACTCATCTTCACCATGGACTAGTCACTTTCCTTTGTAGTGTGAAGATTTGTTAAATACTAGTCCCACCAGATATAATTATATATTTAATTTAAATAACTAACATATCATGAAATAATACTCCTTTAATTTCTTCATGATTTTATCCATCATAGATTGACCAAAACATTAATAATATTTTATTATTAATAAAATATACTTTAATTATACTACAGCTAGACAAACCTTTAAAACAACTAAAGGAAGACCCATATGAATTGTCCTGATGACTCTTACGTTCTTCTAGGATTACTCTTATGGAATGCCTCACAAATTTACATGATGACTCTTACGTATTTCCAGTATATACTCTTATGTAATACCTTGATTCATATAGACTACTCTTATAGAATACAAGGAAACCCTTTTAATTTTACCCTTTGCTGTGAAATCACTCTTACAAACTCTAGTGCATAGTTTGACGACTCTTACAAAGTATACCTTTTCCATTTTCTATAATTATAAGACATTTAATCTTATAAAAATGATTATGGATACTCTTATGAAATTTCATATAAAATGAATCTTATGCTCATTGGGAAATTCTATACCATTGTTAAACCTTCCTCCTTCTAGTAAATAGAAATCCTTATGAAATCAAGGATACCTCTAAGAAATTGCTATTTTCCAATCTTCTAAGCCTTGAATTAATCTTTTCCAGGACTTTTATGCATCTCTATCCATTTTCTCAAACCATATTTCTCCATAATATCTCTATAATATATCTCTTTAGATGAAAGAAACTTTCATAATTCCAATGTACTTCCATAACTTCTTCACTTTAGTTTCAACACCTCCAACACAAAAAAACAAATTGTATTGACAACAAACCCAACACAACTAAACTAACAACTATAGAAAACAAAGGCTACTCCATTTAATCATTAATCTTAAATTGGATTCCAATAATATCTACATTTGTATTTTTTTACAACACCCATCATGAATCTAACACTCCTTCACATCAGTATGATCCTTCCTTCTCCCCCACTTTCTAATCCCCTTTGAGGGCCAGAAAGATTCATGGATTCATGATGATTCCTATACCCCTTTGACATAAAATCCAAAGCATGCCTCTTTCTATGATAAACCACCACTTTTCATGACCCCTATCTTAATGATGTCAAAAAACAAAAACTTTTATTAAGTTTACACTTGTAATATTCTTTGAGGACTCTTCTTGCTAGGATGAGACACTGGACTATTAATAAAAAAAATACCCCCATGTAAATGCAATAATTTTATTAGATTAAGAGATATTAGGCTTAACCTATTTCAATAAAAAACAAGTCTCCTATAACTTCCATCTCCATTTTCAACCATTTGTTAACAATAGATATTTTAAATACAACTTCATATTTGTATTTCAAGCTCCAGAAACTCCTCAACTGTGGTTACATTCTAAAATAATTTCAGTAAGTGGTATTACCTCCTAGTGATGGGCCATTTACACAACCTTTAAGACCACTAGGTAAAAAATATTTTTAGAAAACATGAAATTAAGTTAACAACATCATTACTTCCCATTTCACTCACTTCCATAAGATACATGTCCCATCACTTCTCGTCTTCTATTAAGGATCTATTCCTTTGAACTCAACCACACTTTCAAAAATTAATTAGTTATTAAACATGAACTACATAGTGTGTGATTAATATTAGATTAAATCTTTTAAAATCATCTTCTGACACCAAACCTAATACCAATTATCAAATCTAATACCAAATTTTTAAAACATATTTGTTATCTCAACCATAAGGTGTCTCTTTGGTTGACGGGGATACCACCTTTGGATCTATATCTCTAAACTCCCCCCAAAAATATTTGTTCCATCACTAAATATAGAGATGATATAAAAAAATTAAATCCACCCACCTAGTATCCTTTTATATCCTGAAAAGACTCAGATTATAGTGAACCAGCTCAGGTTGACCTAACTCGTCACCTAAACCAGTATGCCACAAGTCCTGAATCACGTTCCACAAGAACTAAGGCATAAAAGATAACCATTTGTGAATAGTTTCACTCATAAAAATTATATGTGACCCATACATTAATTGGATGACCAAACCAACTAATAAAAAATGATTTATAAAAGTGTAAATTTATGAATTTTTTTTCATTCCATTATAATAGAATTTATATAGTTCAATTGATTTTTCAAAATAGTTTCAAATTATAAAAAGCATCTCGATATTCTTGTTTTATATGGTTATAATGACCATGATTGTATATTGTTAATATAATTAATATAATTCCAAATTTATCTTTCTAGAATCTTAATAATTTCATTAATATATATTTAATTATTAAATCAATTTCAAAATCAATCCATGTATGGTGGTAATAGTTTATTCATTACATCTTCCATATAGGCAGTTAAAACTGACCATGATGGGATGAGTGATATAAACATCCATGAAATGAATTTATAAATTATATGATGATATAATTCACATTATAGTATAATTATATTCTTAATATTTTAACGTAACAATATTTAATTAAATTTATAAATAAGAATAAGAATAAATAAAAATAAATAAATTGAAAGAGCTTAGATGACGAGACTTACTTTCCTCCGTGAGGTGACTCTTTAAGGCTTATAAAATTGGTCTTATGGTTAGAATAAGGCTTCAAAAACATGGATAAGAGGGTTTTAAGTGGGAATTTGGAATATATTTTTCAAGTTAAGGAGTTTTGGAAGTGAAGATAAATGGGTGGAAGATTAGTGTATTTATAGGTGAATCATAGGGTGTTTTTTGAATAAAATATTGAAAAATTTATCATTTTTTATCAAGAATATGAATAGTATCAATTATTTTTATTAATTATAGTAATTTATGCATGTGAGTCCATTATAATGCTTTATTACATCATCTAGGATGTAATTAATCATGTATTTTACTTATATGGTAAAATACTATATTCTTCCATATTTCACTATTCACCTTCCTTTTTTACTATTTAAAAAAATTACAAAAACTTCACCCCTACCTATTTTCAACATGAAAATTTAAAAAATTAAATTAAATTTTCCAAAATATATTTATAAATTAGGTATTTTTTATTTTTATTTATAGTATAAAAATACTATTTTTTATATAATGTAAAACACGTGTTACAAAAAATATATACTTATTATTAAATTATGTTATATTGATTGAGTAATTATTTTATGGTATTTTGATACTTATTTTACCTTAATTTATCCATGGTAAAAATTACTTAAAATGATACTTCATTAATTACTATATTAATCATTTTACTATTCTAATGATCATGTTGTGATTCTAACTGCCATGTGACTATTCTAGTAGTCATATTTCCAATGGTTATATAATATTTACTCATCCTACAAATACCGTTTATTTATATAATTATTTATTAACTCAAATCATTCTCAAGGTTCTTTATAATTTATTTACAAAATTGAAATCCAATTCTAACATTTTTATTACTTTTCACAGTGTTGTTCATGGGTGTGATATTTATTAGAGACCACAATCCTATAGATTCCCAAATTCTAATCATGTTGTTTATTTATTTTTATTATCAAGTTGTAATGTTATCAATTTTATGTAATTTATTTATTGTTTATATTTAATGTTCTATATTTATGAAATAAAGTAATGATGGTTTTTATTATGAGCTTCATGTGAATTATACTATATCTAACACTTGAATTTGACACCCAAATATATCAAGAAGGGAGAATTTTTACATAGAAAAATCTCAATCATTATAGTCTGGAATATAGTTATGTTATGGGCCAAATATATCATATGATGTAGGGTATGATACTTGAGAATCTCAATGTGGGATATGAGACTTGAGATACACCACATGGTTCAGTTGGTATCCTTTTACTTTGATCATGCATCCTAATCGTGGCATGATTAGGGTATGATACATGTGGCTATGGGTGTTGTTGTTTAGCATATTTCTTTGTCATAATCCATTATTAATTGAATTAAATTATAATTTATTCAATGTTTTTTAAATTAAATTATAAGAGGTTATTAAATTATTATGGATTTGAGAGGTTTCATGTGATGTGATTTATTGATTATTCTTGTTTAACCGCTATAGGGAAATGGTTTTCAAGAGTTGGATTTTTTAGAAAAACCCAGTTTTCAAATAAAAACTCATGTAATGGAACAAGGAATATATAAAACTATTTTATAAGTTAGTTTTATTTTTAATGGATCATGGAGATTATGGTTTTGAAATAAAATACATTTTTGAGGAAATCTAGTTTTGGGGAATACGTTTTGTGTGATGGTATGGTGTGGGTGAAATGGAATGGGATTCATGAGATTCTTATAAATTTATAGTAAATGATTTGGAAATTTAAATTCAATTGGTTTTTTATAACAAATTTATAATTAAATAAAAAACCAAAAAGGACACAAATTTTAGGTCTTTCAACTTTGGGAAAAACATTTGGATTCCAGGAGGTGTTTTCAGAATATACATGAGTTTTTAGTGTGTGTAATGTGATTGATATGGTTTTCAAAAATAATTCTCCCATACCTATGTAAACTAGGTTATCTTGGTTTTTAGTATTTTAATTGGGTGTTTTGATTACAAAATTTTGGTTTGTGAGTTGTGATTAATTAGAGAGACCCACATGGGTTAAGCTTAATAAGCACACGTTTAGTATTAGGATGGAGTATCCAGTGATAAAATTAAGGATTTCATAGATTGTATTATTGGATTGGGATTCAATAGGAAATTACTATAGAGGGGAAACCATTAGGATTAATTGGACTATACTAATTATTTATTGTGTTGGGAAGTTCTATAAGTGTAGATGTGGGTTGATCATCAATTATTTTATACTGATGAGTATATTCTTGCACCATATCCGTGTTTTTATATTTTATATGAGTGGAGTTTCAAAGGATTGGTTTAGTACTATGTGAAAATTATAGATACCTGAGAGTAAAGAAACACCAATTTTGATATGATTATTGTGGAGAGAAGTAAAAATATCAGTGATATTATAGTGAAGTGTTTGATGAATAGTGCACTCCAGTGTTGGAGACATGTATTGGATGCATTTTCAAAGATAAAACATAATGAGATTATGATGAGTAAATTAATAGTGTAGGTAAATATGTATGAATGAGGTATTAGTGGGTATTATTTAGGATGCGAAGTATTATAGTGGGGAGATTGTAACAATTCACACCTTGGTGTCAGTGAACTCAAGGTCGGGCTAGTTTTTTATTGACATAGTGATTAGGTGAATTGTAATTATTTAGAAAGGGATAAAAATTAGGATATTATGGATATTTTTTGGATGTTTAAATAGACGTTTTGAATTTATAATTGGTTGTGGAAAATCCCGATGAAGGGATTTTGTCATAGGTAGAGGCAATCAGGTCCAGTGGGTGGAAGTAGAAAACCACCAGAACCTCGATGGAACTCCACCAGAGTTCTAATAGAGTGGAAAATAGTGATTATTTCTACTACCAAAATTTTGATGGTATTCCACCAAATTTATTATGGGATATTCACTAGTGATGCACCACTTTCCTTGACACCAAAACCTAGTGGAATCCCACTAGAGTTTTAGTGGAAACTTGGGTAGTTTTTTAAAAGTGGTAAAAGGGGGGATTTATCCCATTTATTTAATATCCACTTAGGTCTCTTCTTTTAATATTTTCACACATATGGGAGTGGATATCTCCCCCTCCCAATCTTACTCCTCCTTTCCCCTATTTGATCTAAGTGGTTTAGAGACATTTCATTATTCCGATTCTAGAAAATATTATCCCTTACTCATCCATTGTATTCCCACTTCTATTCTATTTTATTTTATATTTATCATCTTGGTATTAATGTGTGATTACATCAGAGCTTGGTGTAATGACTTTATAGTGATGGGGTTTCCTTGTGTGTTGTGGAGGGGATTCATGGATCATCTATGTAGTTCATTTTTAGCTTGAGGTATTTCACTGAGTGAGTATTTCTAGTGATTTTGATAAATTGGGATGAAATTGATAAATTAATCAGGTATTACAGTTATATATTTCATATATCATAGTCGCAAGTGCTTGTTAGGAGTGGACCACACCTTTTTTTTCTCATGGTTTCAACAACAAAGAATCACCTAGTGTGTGTTATACCAATTATGTCAAATTAGGAAATGGTTTTAAATTATTTAATAGTTAATTTATGGGTTTCTTTGGTTGATATAGGTTCTCTATATTTTATGGACATCGATACGATCTTGGGAAAATTAAATGGAAGAGATAACGATGTAGGTGTCCTTTATATATTGTGTCTCTTGATCTTTTAGTGATATTATGTTTGTGTTTTATTATTATTATTATTATTATTATTGGAATTTTGTATGAAATTTAATAATAATAATATATAAATTGGTATGTGATCACATCAACCTAATATTTAAAAAGGATAATATATCTTGTTAAAAGGTTTTTTGTTGTTTTCTTAGACAAACAAGTGTTGGTGGATCATTTTATGGATGTTCTTGGTGGTATACTTGACACCTGTTGGGTCATTGGTATGTTTTTATTATTATTTATTTTAATTTCATTTACTTTGGATTTTTTGGGAGTAAGGGGTAAAAAATATGTATTTTGGGAACATAGGGTAGGGTGTATGATTATCAAATAGTTAGTGTTAACCACGTACCAAACCATGAAAGAGGGGGGGTGAGGGATCCCTGTGCTATTTTTCATAGTTTCAACATGGTTTTTATAATTATTCAGACTCTATAGAAAAACCATGTATTCTATTTTGTAATGGGGGAGTGGCTCACACAGTTTGTGCATGTATTTCTAAACCATACGGTCAAACCATAAAGTCTTCCTAGGTTACTTAAAATTGTAAATTTACCCATTTTACCTTGATGATTTTTAACCCTCTTTCTCCCTTTTCTTCTCCCACTCATTAAAACTATATCCCTATATCCAAGATCCCTATTCTCTCTTTCTCCTTTGGTAGTCTTCCTCCTCCCTTGGAAATCTCTCTTGAGGTAAAATCCAATTTTATCTTTATTTACTTCTTTTATCCCAATGTTCTTTCTTATTCTACCCACTTTATTCTATTCCTATAACCCTAATAGTCATGAAAGGTCGAATATATGGTTTAGGTTGGGGATTTGATAGATTTTATTGGGTTTTAGGCCAGTGATTATCCCTTTATTCATTTCGTAGTGGTTTCAAGAAAAGGTTATGAGATTCCATTATGGTTTAGGTAGTTATTTATAAATAACATTAATTTTCCGTTATCATACCTAAATTTCTTGATATTTCGTTTGGTTTACATATTTATATATTATTGAAATTATTTTTGAGGGTTGATATGTGTGTTTTAATTTCTATATTTTCTTGTTTTAAAATGAATGTTGGTTTCTATTAGATTTCCCTTTTAAAAATTAGTTTATGCCTTCTAGGTGTTTTCTAAAATGTTAAAAAACGATCCCTTACTTATAAATGAGTTTTAAAAGAGGATTTAAAAATAAAATGTGATTTCAATTTATATTCTTGAGTATTGGTACTTATTTTATACCTTGGATATTACTTTGGATTGGTTTTTGATTATGTTGGCACATGGGAGACCTTAGGTAGGAAGTTGATCAAATGGGTGTCTCTCTAGATCTAGGTGTAAACTAGCTAGTGGTTGTCTTTGGTGAGGAATCGTGAGGCCCCATGATAACTTACTTGTTTAGGATCACATAGGTTAGACAATGTTCTGTGATATAGTCCTAGTAACCTTTGGAACTTATAAGTCAAATCTCTTCCCATGTGGCATGTATTATGCTTGAGTTGATGTATGATAATATGCCCACTTTTGTTTTATTTATAATGATGATGATTATACCATGTTTCCCTCTATTTCTTATATGTTTCCTTATTAAAATTTTATTTACATTTATCCTGGATTATTTAAAGAAACCAAAGGGTTTCAAATGGATTTTTTTTTAAAAATGGAAAGGTTTCTCAAAATGGATTTCAAACACGGACTAATGATTTTCATTGTGAAAAGTTTATATAGATTCATGGTGGTATCCTATTTTGATTTTACTCACACCTTTCACATTCCATTGGATGTATAAAGACTTGGTTTTTTAGTATATAAATAAAAGAAATAGATCACATAGTTTAGTGTATCTTCTTGATTCTCATCATTCTTCTTTGATGCCATAGTGATAGTGACTATGGGTCATGAGGAGTTGGGTGCATGTGGAGAATTTTGGGATCCTCAATTATTTGGGGTTACAATGTATAAACCTCTATATCCTTGATCTCATTTTGGTATATATATATGATATTGGTTATCATTTTTTATATTTATGATGTGATGTTTATGAGTTATAGTTCATTTTTGTTGTTTCTTATACTCTATTTTTTCATTTTTATATTTTGAGATTGTTTATTTGATGGCATGGATGTCCCACTTATGGATGGGTCATACCAATTTTTTGGGAGGAATATATGTGTTGCAATTATTATATTATGTGATTGAAATCATCCCCAAATGTTACATTTTGATAACCTAGTGTGTTTTTCATGTCCATGGAAATTGGAAACTTGATTTGGGCCTTATGGTGGATTGGTTCAAGTAAAGTTTCAGGTTTAACCATGCCAGTTTATTAAAAAATGGTATCAGACCCCTCTTGTTATTAGAGTAGTAAAGTTATTATGGAGTTAGGAATATCATAGCTCGGGAGGCAGGTGTGAGAGAGTGTATAACTAGCTCTACTTCACGCTGAACCTTGAGTTACCATGGGTGGTTTGGATTTATGTCTTGGATTTGAGCCCAGTTTTGTTTTTTTTTTTGATGAGATTTGATATTTTTTGATTATTAGTTTTTAGTTTTAGGATGAAACTATATATCATTTTGAGAAATTTTGAGTATCAGTGTGAAATAGGGGAGTAAAACTGAGGCGCATGTTTTAGGTACATAATTAGTAGAAACCATGTAGAACCTATGTGACCAGGTCAACAATCCATGCAATTCCAATTTTCATGGTTGTTATATGGTTTTTCAGACTGTGTGAGCAAACTATGTGCACTTGGAAAATTATTAAATTTTTAATGTTTTTACCCCTTATGTATTTTCAATTATTGAGATTGTTGTTATTACTCATTTAAGTGTAATTGAATGGATTTTTTGATTATATTGATGATTTTGGAATTTGAATTTGGTATTAATTATGTTTTATTTCATTTTTTAAAAACCATGCCTCCCAAAATGACTAATAGGAATTAGTTATAGGAATATAAGGAGAATACATTATAGGACAATCCTCTTGAGGAATGGTCTGATCAGAGGTTTTGGGACTTGATCATGTAGTCTAAGCTCCATGAAGATATTTATTAGACTAATTTCAAGTAGATGTTCAACAAGAAATTTTATCCCAAGAATTTAATAGTGGAAAAAGATAATGAGTTCATGAAACTCAAGCATAAAGACCACCTTGTTATGTAATATGCCACTCAATTTATCAATCTGGTTTATCTTTCACCCGATCTTTTCATGAAAAATTATTTTAAGGCACATAGGTTTGAAATAGGTTTAAAACAAGAAATTAGATCGAGGATCATTATTATTTTTCTTCTGACCTATGCATATGTAATGTAAAATTTAGTGTTGGTTGAGGTGGACCTGGCCAGTTTGATTGGTATTCGTGGTACCCTTATTACAACATGAGGTAGTCAGAGATCTTATTTAGGTCAAAATAAAAATCATGATGAGGCTCATTGAGGTATTAATGGAAATGTGAATCATAATAACTTTTCGTATGGTCCATCTTATGAGTGGAATACTGTAGTATTCTATGAATGAAAGAAGCAAAAACATAGCAAGAAAGTCTTCCAGGAGGCTATGAGGACTTTCCATTTGTGTGGAAACTTGGATCATCTACAATTTTATTATAGGTCCACTTATTAAGGTATTATGGTGGTTTATTTTCATACAGATGGTTCTTAGGTGTATTTAGATGGATTGAAAGGGATGGGGTCTTACCCTTAGGTGAAATAAGTCTTATATCCAATAAGGAAGACTCAGGGTGGGCCCAAATATTAGTGTTTATACATGGTAGATCCTATTATGAAGGATTCAGAGGTTGGTCTAGTGAATTTTCAATGTATTATTTTTATTATTTCATTAAAGGCTATGAATTTTTTTTAAAATAGGTGCATCTCATCCATTAATTTATTTTAAATTGATTAATTCTTTGGGGATGCAATCAGAGTTGATGCTGTATACAATGGATCTTTCTACTCCCTTGGAAAAGAGGAATGTGTAGGGATTTATGTGTCCCAAGTCCTATGTTATTCATGTGGTACTTATTCATCCTTGGCATAGAATTTTTTGATCTTATAATTGGTGTAGAATAAATAATCATCTTAAAACCCCAGATTGACTATTATCATCATAGAGTTTAATTTCTCTCTACTAATGGGAACAACCATGTCTTTCCGGGTGAGTGAGATCCTAGGTTATGGAGAGAAGGAAAAATTATCACAAATATCAGAGTGATTTCATGAAAGTTTCATAGTTTTCCCTTCAATACTACTAAGAATAGTTTAGTTGGTCATCTTACAGTGGTGGTAGATAGGTATACTGAGGTATTTTCTGATGACTTTTCAGGGTTTCTACCCCAGTGGGTGGTAGAGTTCTCTATTGAATTACTTACTAAGATATTACCCATAGCTTTACTATATTACTTGATGGATCATGCTGATCTAAAGAAGTTAAAGAATCTATTAGAGGATCTCAAAGGAAATATATTTATTTAAATGAGTGTGTTACAATGGGAATAACTAGTTCTATTTTCAAAAAAGGTAGATAAAAGTCTCTAAATATACATCAATTAATAGAAAATAAACCTTGTGAAAATAAAGAATAAATACTCATTTCCTAGAATTAATGATCTCTATGAACAGGTTAGGGGATCCCTATTTTTTTCAATGATTGATCTGAGATCTACATACCATTAGTTGAGGGTTCTGTAAATGAATGTTCATAAAATTACTTTCAGGAGAAGGTATGTGCATTATGGGTATTTGGTTATTCCATTCAGACTTATAAACACTGCTATAGTTTACATGAATTTTATGAATTATAACTTCCATTGCTATCTGGATTCTTTAATTTCGGTGTTCATGGATGATATCTTAGTATACTCTAAGTCGAGGGAAGAACATGTGGCCTATATAGTCATTGTCCTAAAAACCTTTAAAGAGAACCACATGTTTTTAATCCCTCTAAATTTCATTTATGGATTCAGGAAGTAATATTTTTAGGCTATGTAATATCTAATAAAGGAATATCAGTAGATCCTAATAAGATCCAAGAGGTGATGTCTTGGGAGCATCCCAATAAGGTGTTTGAGGTGAAGAGATTCCAAGGACTATGCGGATATTAAATATGACTTGTTTAAGGATTTTCCATATTGGATTCATCCATTATATATTTGAACAAAAAGTGGGTGAAGTTAGAATAGGACAAGAAGTGTCATAGGTCTTTTGAGGAGCTAATAGTGAGGTTGACTTCAACTCAAGTTCTAATTCTACCTAATCCAAGTTAGGGTTATGTTGTGTATTGTGATGCTTTGGGTTCAAGATTGGGTTGGATGCTAATGCATCTTAAACATGTGATGGAATATGGACATATCTAGATATTCCATCAAGAGAATAATTACCCCATTAAAGACCTCGAGTTAGAAGTTGTAATTCGTGATTCGAATATGTGGCAATACTATCTTTTCAAGGAAAAATTTATAGTGTATTTAGACCATTAGATCCTGGAATATATTTTCACCTATAGGGATCTGAACCTTTAACAGAGATATTGGGTGGAGTATCACCAAACTATGGAATTTTTTATAGCTTATATCCTCATAAATGGTAATGTGGTAGCGGACGCCTTGAGTAGGAAACTACCAACCTAGAAAGTGTGGGAATCAGAGGATGAATGGAACTTGATAGGGTTATTCACTAAGATGTAGTTGGATATGGAAGAGGAGGTTGAGTAAGTGCTTTTGGATTATGTAAACTTTATGCCTTCCTTAGATGATCAGATTTAGATTTTCTAGGTTAATGATTTTAATTGAAAGTGTTTTAGTATCATTCTAAATGGTGGGAAAACCTTGATTTATTGTTCTCAGTATCCCAAGGGTTCTCTTTTGTTTTGAAAGAGGAATGTAATTATCGCATCTTTGAGGTAGGGGCTGATGGAGGGTGGGAAAATATCTAGCTGGATCATTCAATCCAAGTATTCCAAGATGTTATATGATTTTAGACATTAGTTTTAGTGTCAAAGTATGATTTTTTAGTTATTTATTTCATATCATAGTGTATCACATGTTAGATGATTAATGCTGAGCATTAGAGACCTGCTAGTTTATTATAGCCTCATCCCATTCTGTTATAGAAGATAGATGAGATGCCAATGGAATTCATGACCAGCTTACCTCAGAATATGAGTGAGAAAAATTCTATTTGAGTGGTTATTTATCAGTTAACTAAATCAAACAACTTCCTTTCTATTAAAGAGTAGACAAATTTAGAGAATCACATTAACCTTTATGTCCAAGAGATGTTGAGACTCCATGGTGTGACTTCAACCATTGTTTCTAATCGATAACCTCACATGAATTCATGGTTTTTGATTATTATTCAAGAGAATATGGAATCTGAGCTAAATTTGAGCATATTTTACCACCCTCAAATAGTTAGTTATACAGAGTGGGCCATCCAGATTCTTGAGGATATTCTTTGAGAGTGTGTTCTTGACTTTGGAAGTTCTTGGGAGAAACATTTATTATTGATCGAGTTTTCGTATAAAAATAGTTATCAATATTTTATTAATATGGATCCATTTAATGCTCTATATAGAAAACTATGTTAATCTCCTCTATGTTATATATAATTTGGTGATCACTCCTTACTTGGGCTAAGTATCATTTAGGAGATTATAGAGAAGATGAAGTGGATTTATAGGTTGTTGGTGATAGTTTAGATTCATCAGAAATATTATGCAGACCTTTGATTTCATCAGTTGAAGTTTTTGGTTGATGATTGGGTTTTTTAATGGGCTTATCCTTAGTTAGGACACCATCGATTTGGGATACCGAGTAATCTGGAACCATGATATATCAGGTTATTTTGGATTTTATAGAATATCAGGAATGTGGAATATCAATTGGATTTACCACCTTGATTTATGTTTATTCATAAAGTGTTCTATGTTTCATAGATGAAGAAATACCATCTAGACCAATCCCATGTGATTGTCTAGGAGGATATGAAGGTGTATCCTGATACCTCTATTTTTGAGTATCGAGTTCATATCATGGATTTTTAGAATAAGGTGTTGTATGGTAATTTGATCCCCATGATCCATGTATTACAGAAGAGTGTCCAGGATAACCATGATATGTGGTAGCATAAAGCATTTTTGAGGGAGTAGTGGCATCATCTTTTCAAAGATTCAAAACATTGAGTATTTTTTGGGGGAATAAAGTGGCATGGTGGGGGAAATTATGACACCCTCCAGGCCATTGGAATGTTTTATTTTGAGTATTTAGTATCATTTCATTTAATTTGGAGTTTTTAGGATTCAAGGGTTGAAAATATAGATTTTTTGAAAAATAGACTAGAGTGCATGGTTAGAGAAATATTAATACTAACTATACTCACAGTTATTCAATAGGGGGGGTGAGAGATTAAAGTGCTATTTTCAGGGTTATTTTATGGATTTTACAAATATCCTACTTGTTTTGTGAAGGGGGAGTGTCCCTAGTTATCACACATTTTTGAAACCACATGGTCTATCCAGTTTACTAAAAATTGTGAATTGACTTATTTTTCCTTGATGCTTTTTAACCCTCTTTCTACTCTTTATTCTCCCACTCATTCAAACCACCCCCTCCAGTGGATAACCCTCTTATCTCTTGTTCCCTTAGTATTCTTCCTCCACCCTTGTTGAATTAGGTAATTCTTATTTTCTCTTGATTCCCTGCTCCTCTTCCAATGTTCTTCCCAATTGTACCCATTTAATTCCATCACTATAACCCTAATGTCTATAGAAGTCCAAACCTAGGGTTTAGGTTGGGGTTTTAATGAATTTTAATGGGTTTTAGGTTAGTGATGATCTATTTCTTCTATTCCTAGTGGGTTCAAGTTAAGGCGATTAATTCCATTGTGGTTGAGGTATGTGTCTCTATATAACTTGACTTTTCCTTTATCATACCTAAAATTATTGATATTTTACTTGGTTTATTTTATTAAATATTCATGAAAGTATTTATTTAGGGATTATATGTGTGATTAAATTTCTATTTTTTTTTGATTTATCATGAATGGTGGTTTATATTGGATTTCAATTTTAAAAATATATTTATTCCTTCAAGGTGTTTTCTAAAATGTTTAAAAAATGATTCCTTACTTCCAAATGATTTTTCAAATAGGGGTTTGAAATAAAATTTGATTTCAATTTATATTATTTATTATGGGATTTTATTTTGTATATTAGATATTTATTTATTTTGGGATTTGATTATCCTGGAACATAGGAGACTATAGGTACAGATTGTTTCAATTTATATTCTTGATTTGGTTTATTTATTTTTTATCTTCAATATTTATCTTGGGATTTTATTATCCTTTGAACTTGGATTATTTAAATAAACCAAAAGTTTTCAAATAGAAATGTTTTAAAAAATGGAAAGGTATTTCAAAATGGATTTTAAACTTGGACTAATAGGTTTCATTGTGAAAAGTGTTATGTATATTCGATGTGGCATCCTTTTGAGATTTTAATGATACCTTAAATATGCCATTGAGAGTATATGGACTTGGTTTTATAGTATATTAATAAAGGAAAGGGGACCATGAATTTTGGAAGATCTTCCTGATTCACTTCATCCTTCTCCAATGTCATAATGATGGTGACCGTGGGCCATGAGGAGTTGGGATCATGTGGAGTGTTTTGGGATCCTCAGTGATTTTGGGTTATAATGTATCATCCCCACTAACCTTGACCTCATTTTAGTGTTGTTTTATATATATGAAATTGGTTATCATTTTTTATGTTGATGTTGTGATGTTTATGAGTTATAGATCATTTTCGCTACTACCTATACTCTATTTTTCTATTTTTATATTCCAAGACTATTAATTTATTGGTGTGAACATCCCACTTACGGATTGGTTATGTTGGATTTTTTAGTGAAATAATTGTATTGTGATTATTGTATTTTTAGTGTGAAACCATTTCCAAAGGTTATATTTTGATACCCTAGTTCTTTTCGATAGCTCCTAGTGATTCAGAATGTGCTTTGGATCTTATGGAAGAGTGGTCTGAGTGACATTTTAGGTTGAACCAATCTGGTTCATTGTATTTTGAGTTTCCTTTTAACTTGGTTTTCAAAAGAGAATTGAATTACCTTTGAAATGTTATTTTTAAGTGAAGGTATTTAGAAATGGGTTTTAAAATAAAAAAATTGATTCACGTGAAATTTTTTAGAATGGGATTTCAAAATAAAGTCTTGATTTTTAAAGGAGTTTTGTTTTTATATTTTAGTTTAGTGACTAGAATGAGTAAATTTGACATAGTTTCTAATTTTAACATGATTTTAAAATGTGGTTTTTACTTTTATTTTAAAGGAAAACAAGGTTTATTTTTTGTGGTAAATGATTTAGACTGATTGACCATAAGAGGGACATGCTCTATTTTTCTAATGCTTATATACTTTTGTGAGATCCTTGATTTATTTTTTTCCTCATTTCTATTATCTATTGTATGATTATTCATGAAAATATAGGATCTCTTTACGAACCATCCATTCAGTGATAGTTTGGTCAGTGTGTTTGGAAAAATTAATATGTCTCCTTTTGGATTTAGTTACATAGGAACATTGAGATACCACTTTAGTATATGATTTAGTCTAGTAATATTGAGTTACCCCAACCACTTGTACTGAGACTTGGGTTTTTTTGAGGGTATGAAAAAACCAAAAAATCAAAAAACCCATTGTGTTTTTGTGTGTGAACTATATTCTAGTTAAATTTTGTGAGCTTCCAAAACATTTATTTTTTGGAAGGACACTTGTAAAACCAGGATAGAGTAGTTTAAATTCATCAAGTAAAGTCCATTTCTTGAAAAAAAACATCAGAATAAACATCCAATCATTGACTAAGTGATATAATAGGAGTTCTTGATGCAACATGAATGTTTTGGAGGATGTGGTGAAGTGGACATCCAATTGATTTTGGTGGAGGACTTGGTGTTTCGAAGGTTATGTTAGATTAATAAAAAGGGCTGTATAAGATTAATATAAAAGAAAAGGATTATATATTTTCTATCACTATGTTTATAATCCGAATAATGAGGTTTCAAAAGCTATTTTGTGAATGCAGGGGAAGTGATGTAGAATACAAAGATTGACTTTTCACTAAATTATTTAGTTAAATTGATGGATGTCAGATGGTTTTTTAACTGAGTTGGTGGATATATACAAATATTATAAGGTAGTGTAACTGATGGGAACCACTGGTTACTATAGTGAACCTCTAAAAACAGAGGGTTATAACTCACTTTTTCGATATGAAAAGATTGAGTGAGAGAAAATTCAAAAGAGGGTGGAGTGGAATCCATCCATATGGGGGGAATTCGATACAGAGAGATTGTGGTGGGAGTTTATCATGTAGAGAATTTATAGGAGGTTCTTTCATTTTCAAGTAGGGATCTAGATTATAGTCCCTTATAACATGAGTCAGGTAATGTTCCTGAACAAGATTCTCTTGTAACTCAGTTTCTATCATTAAAAATATATGTAGTATGTCCTCAATTGGATTGTGGATTCATCTGAACCATAATATTCATGCGTTTATTACACTTCTTCAAAATATCACGTGTTTGTTATTTTTTTCACTATTTATGAAAAATATTATCTAAGAGCATAAAGTTATAAAAACTAAATTTTATTTAATATCAACACAATTTTAAGGGTTCTTGGTCTTCCAAGTTGCAGATGTTGAATTCACAGGGTTGTGTCATAGAACTTTGGACCCTTTCTAGAGACTTGTTTTATAAATTAAGGTTTGCGTTGAAGTTCGTTGGTGAAAGTTTAGGATTTTGGAGGATTCTAGTTCTACTACTCCTGGAGAATCCATAAGTTCTATTTATGGATATCCAAATAAAAGTGACGTGTTTAATAGAGCGGGAAACCATAATAGGAAAACACACAATGTTTTTTTTGAAATATGTATCCTATAGAAGCAGAACATGACCCAATTGGAGGTTTTTATGGTAAATTCAATATAAACATCTCATATTGTTTAAAGTGGAGGAATAATGAGTTGATGTGATTTGGCTGGTTCCCGATTCCACATCTAGAAATACGGAAGGAAAGGTTTTGGTAGGAAACTGTTGGGACTGAAAGGTATGTTTTAAAAAGTAATTTGAGAAGGTTCTATAAATCCCATTTTTGAGCAGGTGTGGATATTTTTTCAACGAAGTGTTAACTATCCCACTTGAGTCATGTTTATTTTTCTAGGGTTTATTACTTAATGTTTGAGAAGGCTATAAAGTGTTTGTTTTTAAAGTATTTGGTTGAGTGGTAATTGTGATAATTGAAAATGGTTGTGGTTCTATTTGGTTCCCATATATAGGCTTGTAGGGATATAAGGAGTATATAATTCTCCCATATCAAATAGGTATCAGGTTTCTAGGAAAATTATTTTAGATGGAATGGGATTCATGTGATAGAGATCATGGTTTTGGAAAAGTGAAATAAATGGACTTTGTTTCCTAATGGGTTTTTGTAAGGATAATTCATGTTAGAAAAATAGACTTCTAGAATAGTGGGATATATGGAATGGTTTCTTGATCACATGCATTGATAGAATGGGGTGAACACACTTTTATTTTGATAAATTACTTTATAGAACTTAATGTATGGAGTATAGAAAGTATGTAGAGAATCAATATTTCATCAAAGGTTTTTACTAAGATGTCATATGGCATGTTCTTAAAATGATTGTACAAGATATTTGGGTGTGGTTAAACATGTGTCTTATATTTTGGATCAATATTTTTATATTTAGATTTAGTTCAAGATATTTCAATGTCACTTAATGTTTAGAATGGTTGGTTTTCTGTTCAATCACCTACAAACTCTTTAAGAAGTAAACCATGGTCACATTGATTATTAAAAAGGGCCAACCCTAAGTTTAGGGTGTATTTATTTTTAAGGTTTTAGTGATGAAGAAATTGGAATTCCAATATCTAGGATAGGATATTATAGAAGGTTATTAGTGTTTCAGAATTCCCTATGTAATTATGGTGAACCTTGAATGGTTCAAAACCAGGTTGTGATGTAGTAGGAGAAAATAACCATGCTTTCCTTAGTTTCACTGATAAATGGGGATTTTGTTCCATGATGTTTTAGTGGATGTATGGTTTGATGATATTAGAATCTTTATAATATGTTTTGGATATAGGTAGATTTCAATGGTATTTATAGAGTCTTATATACTTGAAAGCTCTTGGATTACCAAATATTGGTGGTAGAGTTTTATGAATATAGGATTTTGGAAGGAGTAGGGATATGGACATGGTACATGATAATGTCATGTTTATGGGACTTCAAAAAATTTAAATTTTTCTCTAGCCTATTTTCTTTTTAAAAATTCCATGGATCCATTCATATGGTATTGTGGTTTTATATAATGAGTGGTTAGAGTCTATAAGTATAGGGTGGATTTGTATTTGTGGGGATTGGATGATCACAAGCATGAAGAAGGACCATGAAAACACTGAAAAAGAGAGGATAATGGAAGATAATATTCAGAATATGGTTGGTGGACTTTAGTGAAAACCTTGAGAATAGTATTTTAGTGAAAAAATGTTAAACTTAACACATGAAAACAGTTCTCAAGTGGGATATTGTTGAGTTTTTTATGAGAAATATTTTTTGGATAAGTTGTTGGAACGTTTGGAACTTTTATTTCTATAAGTACATTTATAGAAGTAGTATGGAGAAATTCTCCCTCACCAAGTAAATTCTGGGTATAATCTAGTGATAGTGGAAGAAACATCTCATTCTAGATGAAGTAAAGTAGGATGATTTTTGGATGTGGCATGGAAGTTTTAGAGGAAGTGGTGAAGTCAATATTCAATTGAATCTGGTGGAGGATATATAAGATTAAACTAATCTTTCATAGGATTGGTATTAGTATTTAAAAATATACATCAGATTAATCTAAAGGATTATGTAAGATTAATCTAGAAAAAGAGGATGATCCATATAATATCATACAGTGCAGAAGTTTAAAGATTCAATTTTGAAATTAATCATGTTAATGTAAGATAAGTGATAGAGAATACAGAGCTTTAATTTTCACAAGATGGTTTAGTTGATATGGTGGATCTTAGTTAGTTTCATTGACCAAATATAGTGATGTTTGTGAAATTCAGAATGTGGTGTAACCAATAGTATCTAATGGTATCTTTGGAGCACTTCTATAAAGTGAGGGTGCTAGATCACTTGTTTTATGTGACTGGATCGAGTGGGAGAAAAATAAGAATTGGGTGGTTTGATGTTCTTCCCCATGGGGGGAATTCCCCATACTTTACTTATAGTGGGAGTTCATAATGTAGAGTGTTTCCAAGAGGTTATTTAGTTTTTCATGTGTTTGTTCTTTCTCATTCACTATTTATGGAAGATCTTATAAAAAATTATAAAGTTATCAGAACTATATTTAAGTGAGTATCAACATGGTTTATAGGTTTCTTGGTCTTCCTAGTTCTTGATGTTGAATTTTCATGGGTGTTTTGTGACACTTTATACCTTTCTAAGAGCCCTGTTCTTCAAATTGAGGTCCAGAAGTTAGCTTTCATTCATAACATGTGGTGGTTTCAATTTTTTGGGTTTTAATTCCTTAGCTGTGGTATGGGACACATGGTATTTCGATGGATGTGATAGGGAAAAATTCCCCAACAAGTGGTATTCGAGCACTGATGTTGTTCCAGTGCATATTAGAGTAGGTTCTTGTTTTGGTTTCTTGTTTATAAAAACAAACTCAACCCAATCAGACCCACCCAAAAATCCCTAAAACCACTAAACTACCTTAGATAAGGTGGGTTATTTTTTTTATTGAGTATGTTTAGGTTAGGAAGTATGGTCATTATTTTTTTAGTGTAGGTGACCCAACCTATGCACACTAAGTATAAAGTATTTTATAAGCTCATGTTTTGCCTTTTTATTTATAAAATTTAATTAGGTTTAATTACAGTTGGACATGAAAAATATTAGTTTTAAATGATTAGAGTTAAATATAGTGTTGTTAAAAAATTATTACTTTTATAGTATGTTATTTAAAATAATTATTAATATTAAAATGTTATTTATTTTTATATGTTATTTTTTTATGTAATTTTATGGATTATTATAAATTTTTTCCAACCCAAACTGATCCAACCATTAAACTGCCTCGTCCCACCATGTTGAGTTTTATAGAAAAGTTCCAATTGGAGTGTTGAATTTGGGTAATTTTTTTCACCTACCAAATAAAGGTCAGATGAGATTTATCTTTAAACCAAAGTGACCCACCCATTTACACACCATTTGGTTTAGTGGGATTTTTTAAGATCATCAATGAATAGATTTTGGGTAGTATTGACATTCCTAATGAGTGCTACCTCCTTAGTTCCTTATAGGAGATCCTCATGGATGAAAATAGTGGTTGAGGCAAGAGACAATACCTTTTATATTTTTATTGATGGTTGGACTTAGTTCCTTATACGAGATCCTCTATGGATGCCTTGGCATGTTGCTATATAATTGACTTGTACTTTAAGTGGTTATTAATTACAACACTAAGAAAGTGTCTTAGAGGGTCACACACTAAGTGTATTCACAATCTTAGTTAAACTTAGTATTAAATTTAATAAGTTAGAATAAATAGTATTTATTCAGGTTTTGATTGATCTCTAAGATTTAATCACATGTTTTTAAAATACTAAGTGAATAAAATAATAATAATAAATATTTATTTTCAAGGTTTTATGAATATAATATTTTTTATATTTATCGATGAATAATACAATGATATTTATTTATTAAACAAATAGTCATTATTCAAGGATCAGTAAATATTGAGGAGGAAAAGAGGACCCGGTTTAATAGTTTGATTGAAAATAATATAAATGATATTTATTTATTCTTAGGTGATTCGCATGTCATGTGAATAATAATTATATTATTATTATGACATGGGGTTCACTAAGAAGTAAGGAATTAAAAAGGGGCTCATGTTCTAATTGAAAACCCTAGACCTACCTTTATAAATATCTAATTACACCACTTTCCTAATAGAGACTTATTTTACACAATAAAAAGACATAATATCTCTCAATCCCTATAGATAATTCTAGAGATCAAAAAGTGTGATCACTCCTCCTTTTCTCTCAATCCGTCAAGAGACCATCAAGAGTTCTTCATCCTAATAGAATAATTTTATTAAAATCAAACATGAATGATGCAAGTTATCAAGATCAGCTGTGCTAGAACCTAGTGATTATAAGATGACATTCCAAGATTGTGGTTCACATGTAGACTATCGATACAAGGATTATTAACTTAGATCCTTCAGTGAAATGATGGTGTAACAAGATCAAATATACTAAATCATCAATAAAGGAAGAATTACAAGTTTAGGTAATTCTATATCATCACATAAATTATTTATAAATTACATGTGAATATCCTGTTATTATAGTTATAACATTTAATCAAGTCAATTAATCTACGATTTTCATTGGTCATGATGTCAATCATTATGTAAAAAACAATTATTCATAAGTTAAGACTAAAAAAGTTTAGTTTTCATTCCATACAAGCACTTACACTATACCCGAAACCTAAAATTGGTATCAGAGAAGTCATATGTTTAATTTATAATTATTTATTGATCATTTATTGTTTACATTCATTTTTGATTTATTTTACTTCAGATCAATTCATTCTTGAAATTTAAAAAAATCATATTTTATTCCCTTTCTTTATTATCATTAAAAAAACTAATAGAAAATTAAAATTAAAAATAAGAAAAATATGAAAATGCCATCTAAAGATAACAAATTTTATTTTTGGGAAACATAAGAATACACAACATGTACCCTGAAACCACACATCATATACCAATGTATCTCATCTATATCTTGTGATAAAATATGATCAGTGTGAGGAAATCAGATCAGTAATCTGAAAAAAATAGATCAATTTATAGATCCAGATAGTCTGGTATATAGTTTAAAGAAAAACACACCATGTAACATTCTTACATGGAGTTTCATACCCATGTCTTCATAATGGAGAAAAAATAGGTCTAATAATGTCCTGTATATGCTACATGACACGGTGAATCAAAAACTATTCAACTTCAATGTCACACATCGTATAAGAACACCACACAATATCTATTGTAAACACATATGTGGAAAGGAAACACACCCAGTCCCCAAGGTGTGTTATGTAGACATAGGAAAAAAGACCTCATTCCATGTAACCCAATACACGCCATGTAGTTTTATACAAATTGTGCACTCAATTTGATTTGTAGAGAATAATTGATTATGTAATTAAACCTATTCAAACATGTTTCATGTGTTGTTTACCTAAAAATAAATTCCATTTCATAGGATTTATAATTATATATTGAATTAATTTCCATGTTAAATTCTAAAACTACAAGTTATGTATGGTATTTTATTATAGTGTATTTTACGCACATCAAGAGAATCACATGTAGTGTAATAAACATGTGCTCTATGTGTCATTTTTTTAACAGTACACACCATGTAATTACCTGTCAGTCAATATGTGTTGGATCCTAAGGTAATTCATAGGAAAAAGGACCATGTTAGGTATTTTGGGAGAGTAAATGTCATTTTATCCAAGTAAACTTATGTAATTCATTAATTTTTAAATGAAATTAATTTATTTAATTTGTTTAAGATTATGGATGATGTTAATTAAAGGATTCTTAGATGGTATTAATATAAATTGAATTAATTGGATTAATTTGTGGTTTGTTATCCTTCTTAAACAATGAATTGAATTAATTGATAAGTAAATTAAAAATCATTTAATGTTATGTGGATGATGATGAGATTATCATATCCCTACATGTGATTGGTTTATTTTAATTTATTATGATTAAATTAAAATTTATGGACTACATGTCATCCCATCATCCTTATTACATAAGTTCTTGCATTCCCACAATTTATTTTATGTAAACCCCATTTATCTAATCCATTAGATCCCCTCACTTGCGTGTGAGTAAAAGATTATGTAAGGATGGAGCTCCAAGGTGAGTGGAGGTGATCTGAGTATAAGAGCCACATAAAATACAATTGAGGAAATATATAGGATCCAAGGTGGAATTCCACAACACAAATTGTAACGTTGTGACCTTAGTTACCTAGATTTGGTGCATTATTACATAAAATTGGCATGATACAAATAATCATGTCCCGAAAGACCGATCAGTTTAGTATCCTTAGAAGTACTAGATACATTCATAAGATTTACATTACATCATGAAATAAAACATCAACAACATTTTTTCCCATTTTGAACACACTTATATCCTTAGCCTATCCCTATAGGTCAACCATAAAATACTTCTTCACATCCTAGGAAAAATAAAACATAGGAAGGGGTGATTTCAAATGTTCAGTAAGGATAACAATATAGCAGAAACTTTCATAAATAAGCATAAACATTTAAGGCAATGTATAAGACTAAAAAAAGCCTTTTGAACTTAAACTTCAGCATAATATGGAAAAGATAAAATCAAATAATTACATTTACTTATTCAAATGTATATTCTACTAGTTGAATAATCACATGAAATATCAATATCCACCATCATAAGATGGAATGCATAATGCCAAACTTCATAACCACATAGTCAAGGCCTTGTGCCAAGACTACAAATAAGCTTTTACAAAGGACTTGTTCCAAGATACTAGTTTGTCTCATGAGACCTACCGATTCATCGAGGAGCTATATCAGACTCCACCCGTCACTTACTAATTCCAATGCATTACTCATATGAAAAGGTTTAAAAATAACATAAACATTCATATTAAAACTATAATAAAAAATATCAATACATTATCCATAAACCATGAATGGTGTAAAAATAACACATCCACAGTCAAACATATCACAAAACCTTCAATACAATATGGAAGTTCTTTATCATAACAAATCAACTTCAAACAAGCTTAAAAACCATCAAAGGATGTTGACATAGATGAAATCAAAACTTTTTTTAGAGAAATATCTCTTTATATTTTGAAATCATTTAAAAGTAATATAATTATAAAAGAAAACATTTATTTTGAAAATATTATTATAAGATTTTATGGGAAGCTTTGAAGATGATATAACAGCAGAAAATAGCCACACCCACCGTATAAGTTAAAAAAGACATTCTTACCTTATTTTTGTCGAAAAGGTCATAAAGTACCTTGTTTGGAAAATGACGGAAAGATTCATTTCAAAACATATATGGTCAAATAAGGGTATAAATTAATTTAACCCATAGTATAGTAAATAGTAAAAATGTTTTGAATTACATTTTTAAGAAAACATGGATGTGGATGATAAAGAGGTCCTAGTAGATACTTACGTAAAAACAACCACAGATAATAAAGAGATTGTGAAATTAACCCTTACCTTGTACTTTTACTTGGTAGAGGGTATGTTAACCTCCTGTATAATAGTTAAATCATTGTTATTATATTATACATAAACTATATACATAAATATGATATCATATATGATCCTCTAATATTTCTTTGTTAATAATATTTTAGTAATATCATTGTTTTGGGTGTTAACTGATTCATTTTCCTTTATATGATTGGTTACATAAGCCATGTTCTTTATGGATATGATGTATTTGATTCATATAAAAAATGATATTATGTTCATAAAAATTATTTTTAATAATAAAATGAAAATTATTCTTGAATGATTATGATGGGGAATTAATCTCGTCGCGTTCGTGGAGACGGTAATCCGTATGTACACATGAGCGAAAATATCATTATATTGATGGTGAAATAGTATGTAATTGGATGATATATCATATATAAAAAATCATTAAAATGTTATATTTATTATTTACATTAGTTATATTCATTATTATACCCATCCAAAATAATTAAGTGTTTGAATAACAAACTACACCACGACGTGGAGACGGTAAGCCGTGCGTATGCACATATGGTGACTTTGTTATTCATATGATGGATATAATAATGAATCTAGATGGAACATTTTAATAACATCAAATTATATAGAAGATACTGGAGTTATTATTTTTGAATGGAAACAACAAATAAAGAGGAAGTGGAAGAAGAAAAGAATGTGAAAGAGGTGATGAAATATTTACCTCTTCTTCAGGTTCTTCCTTTTGATTTGATCAAAAGGACTAATTAGGTTGGATTTATGACCAAATAAAGGACTCAAGGATTAAGGGAGGAATGTTGGGAGGATATTTGGGTAGGTTTTGTCTGATCCAAAAGGCTTTGGAGGTGTGAAATTATGAGAAGGGGAAGTGGCCTTTTATAAGAGATGTGGGGGTCACTTTTGGAAAAGCGTGAAATATTATTTTATAATAAAATAATTATCAGTTTATAGTGGATCCAAAATGAATTATTTAGAGGATAATGTGGGTATGAGTCAAAAAACTCTCAAACAATAGGTTTTAGACAGTTTTAGGTCATTATATTAACCTTATCTTTTAGATTTAACTCTTAGTTTAATAGTTTGACATTTACCATGTCTCTTTGTATTTTTATATTATACGGTCAATAAACTTACTATAACAAGACAAGAGAATCTCCTGTGGTTCATTATTAATATATATAACCTTATATAAGTCATTTTTCTGAACCTTATATTTTTATGAATTTTATATCAATTAATAATATAATATTTGTTTTAAAAACTCAATTATGTCAATTTTGACATTATTTAGTATTTTTTTAAGCCATAAAAACTTTATAACTTAGAATAAAATTTATTTAACCAACCATAAAATGTCATATTAACCTATAAAATTAGTGGAATTCATCAGAAGTGTCAATTTACATTTATTTGGATATTTATAATATCAATTATTTTAACATTTCATTAATAAGGTAATTGCTGCATCATTATTGTGTCATAAATAAATTAAAATATTTAATGTATAAAAATTAAAAATAAAACACCATTATTTATGAAATATTTTTAGCTTTCTAATGAATATTTATAGTCAAATTTATATTGTTCATATTCTAATATTAAAAATGGTTTAGTTATTAAACTTTGAATTTAACTCTTTTATCTCTTCTTTAAATAAAATAATAATAAATGTCTTAATCTAATCCAAGTGGACCAAAGAGGATCATATTTTATTCCTAAGGTTGTTTATGGTCAAATTATACTTATCTAGTAGAATTAGGAAATGTTTTTGAAATGAAGTCCATTTTGAAAGATTAAATTTATGAAATTTCAAAAATGGGTATTACTATTCATAACGTCTAGTTTGATTGGTTGTGGTGTGTTTGAACTAGAAGTTGCTTACAACACAAGCTATTGTATTAATAAAATGGAAACGTACTGTGGAATCTTAGGGTGTTACATTCTCCCCTCCTTAAAATAATTTTTTCATTGAAATTTCTAGAATACTACTGCATAAAAAGATTCGGGTGGTTCTTCATCATAAGTTCCCCTGGTTCCCAAGTTGCCTCTTCCATCTTATGATTTCTCCATAGAAATTTTACCAGAAGATTCATTTGGTTTCTCAACACCTGTTCTCTAGTATCAAGAATTTTGATAGGCTCTTCATAATAATACAAATCAGGTTCCAGTTCAATTTCCTCATAGGTGAGTACATGCATTGGGTCTGGCATATTTTTTTTCAATAGTGATACGTGGAACACATCATGAACTTTGGAGAGACTTGGAGGCATTTCCAAAAGATAAGCTACAACTCCAATTCATTCTATAATTTCTAATGGACTGATGTACCTGGGACTCAATTTACCCTTCTTACTAAAATGTATAACACCCTTCCATGGAGATACCTTCAAGAAAACATGGTCTCCTACTTGAAATTTTTAATCCTTCCTTCGGTTATCGGCATAGTTGATGTGGGTTTGGATAACCTTCATCTTTCCATTATTTCCTCAGCAAGTTCTGGAGCTACAAGTTTTCTTTCACCAACATCATCCCAACAAGTTGGTGTGCGACATCTCTTTCCATATAACGCTTCATATGGTTTCATCTGAAAACTTGAATGTAAGCTATTGTTATATGAAAATTCTACCATGGGTAAATATTGATCCCGCATACCTTGAAAGTCATGTGAGAAAGATCTCAATGTGTCTTCTAAGGTTTGAATAGTCTGTTCTGATTTTCCATCAGTTTGAGGGTGGTAGGCAGTGCTCAGATGAAGTTCAGTATCCAGGGACTTCTGGAGACTTTTCCAGAATCTTGATGTAAAAAGGGGATCAAAATAAGAAAAAATCTATAGGGGTAATCCATGAAGTCTTACAACTTCATTAATATATAGTATTACCATACGTTCAAGTGGAAAATCTTCTCTTATGGAAAGAAAATGTGCTGACTTGGTAAGACGATCAACAATGACCTATATTTCATCATTCCTTCTAGGAGTTTTTGGTATCCCCATGAAAAATTCCCTCATAATATTATCCCATTTCCACTTAGGTACGGGAAGAGGTTTCATGACTCATCCAGGTTTTTTCCTTCCAACTTTCACTTGTTGACAAACCATACATCTTGACACAAAATCAGAAATCTCCCTCTTCATGTTGTCCCACCAAAAATGTTCTTTCAAATCTCTATACATCTTGGTTATCCCAGGGTGTATAGAAAAATTTGAGCTATGAGCATCATCCAACAATTCCCTTTTCAGATCAGGGATGTTAGGAACACAAAGTCTCTTCCCAAATTTCAAAATTCCTTCATATATGAAGTCACTCAATCTACCATCATTCACAGCTTTAATCTTCTTTTGAAACTCCTCATCATCAGTCTGAGAAATCTTTATCCTTTCTAGTAAAGATGTTTTTGCAACCATTTGAAAAATTATTGATGTTTCACCTTCCATGGTTATTCCCATATCAATCTTTACTAGATCCATGAAAATAGGATCCCTTTTAACCCTCATCTAGTTCAAAACTCCATGATCCTTTCTACTCAAAGCATCTTCAACCTTATTTTCCTTCCCCTGGTGGTAGTGTATAGTGAAATCATAATCCTTGAGTAGTTCAAGTCATCATATTTTCCTCATGTTGAGTTCTTTCTATGAGAAAATATACTTCAAACTCTTGTGATCAATATAAATCTCACATTTTTCACCATAGAGATAGTGTCTCCATATCTTCAAAGAAAATATTACATGTTCTAACTCAAGATCATGAGTGGTATAGTTTTTATCATGAATGTTTAGTTGTCGTGACGCATAGGCAATAACTCTATCATTTTTCATAAGGACACAACCAAGTCCTTTCTTTGAGGCATCACTATAAATAAAAAACCCATTGTTCCCTGATAGTAGAGTCAAGATAGAAGCGTTGACTAATATTCTCTTCGGTTCTTCAAAACATTCTTCACACTTTTTTTTCAAACAAATTTAACCCCTTTACGAGTGAGTTTAGTTAATGGGTTAGCCAATTAGGAAACATTCTGGACAAAATGCCGATAATAACTCGCTAAACCAATAAAACTGCATACCTCAGTTATACTCATCGGTGCTGGCCATTCTTGGATTGTCATGGTCTCTAAAGGATCAACAGAGATTCCATCCTTAGAGATAATATGGCCAAGAAAAGAAATATCCTGAATCCATAATTAACACTTGCTAAATTTCCCATGTAATTCATTTCTTCTAAGAGTCCTTAGGATAATGCGCAGGTTATTTTCATGATCTTCATAGATTTTTGAGTATACCAAAATATAATCAATAAATACCTCTACAAAGTCATCAATATATTCCTTGAAAACTATATTCATTATATCCATGAATACAAAGGGTGAATTAGTCAATCTAAAAGGCATAACTATAAACTCATAATGCCCGTACCTAGTTCGAAATGCTATTTTCAGAATGTCTTACTTCTACACACACAACTGATGATATCCAGATCGAAGGTCAATATTTGAAAAATATTGATCTCCATTAAGTTGGTCAAATAAATCATCAATGCGAGGTAGGGGATACTTGTTCTTTATTATTATAGCATTGATTTCTCTATAGTCAATGCACAACCTCATAGATCTGTCTTTCTTTTTAACAAAAAGGAGAGGGGCTCCCCATAGAGAAACACTAGGGTGAATAAATCCCTTGTTACTCAATTCCTCCAGTTGTTTCTTTAGTTCCCCTAATTCCACAGTGGTCGTTCTATAAGGGGTATTCGATATGGGCCTTAAACTAGGAATTAAATCGACTGAAAACTCAATTTCTCATTCTGGAGGATGTACAGGTAAATCCTCTAGAAACACATCAACATATTATTGCACAATAGGTATGTCCTCTATTAGAAAATTCTTTTCCTCGCCTATAGTTATTTCATTCTCTTCTTCCCCAATAATTAAATTTAATAGAGCTAATAGCGGGGATCTAGATAAGAATTAGGTGGTGATGTTTCTTCTCTAAAGATAAGGTACTCCTTATCATCATCGAAAATTGTAACCTCCTTCTTCTTACAATAAATTTTTGCATCATGGTCTGAAAGACAATCCATTCTAAGGATTATATCACATTCAATCATGGGTATCACGATGAGATCAACAGATAAATAACATTTATATGCCTTAACAAGAAATTATTCACCAAAATTTGTTGTGATGATAATTCCCTTAGGTGTTTTTACTGATAAATCCCTTGTTAAGTCAAAATTAAAAATATCTAATTTTCTTAGAAAAATGGGAAGATATGAAACAATGCGATGATCTAGAATCAAATAAAGCATTGGATAAACTTGAGGAAACCATTAAATTACCTACAACCACATCTTTCGGAGCTTCAACCTCAGTAGTAGTGATCGCATAAGCTTGGCCTTGATCCCTTAACATTTTATAAGGTAAGTTCCCTTGGTGATTAGTACATTCATTTTCATAATTCCCCTTTTCTCTATAATTATAGCATTCAACATTGACAACCTCTTTCTTCCCCTTGTAACCACGAGCTTGGTGGCCTTTTTCACCACACTTGTAACAGACTCCCATTCCCTTTAGGAAAGTACCAGAGTGTTTCTTCCCACATTTACCATAGGATGGATATTCAAATTTTCCCTTATTCCCCTTATTTCCATTTCCATAGTGTTCAGCAGATCTCTTCTTCTCTTTCTTTGCTTTGAAGTCTTAAGACTTAGAGAATTCATTTTCTATCTTGATAGTGCATGAGAAAATATCTTTGTACGGTGAAAAGGATTGTGAGACTAATTCTCGATGGAGAAATGGCTTTAACCTATCAAATAATCAATCAATATTACTCCTTGGGTTGTGTATATAATCTGTTGTATGTCTTGCTAACCTTGTAAATTAACCTCATACTTTGCGACATTATCATCCTCCTTTTTCCTCAGACTCAGAAATTGTCTTTCCATATCCGGTTTATAATCACGAGGAAAGTATTTTTCTAAGAAAATTTCTTTAAACTCCTTCCATTACATGTTCGATACTTCTTCATATTCCTTTGTGTTTTGAATTAATGGCCACCATTGATCTGCATCTCCCGTGAGGTGATAAACTGAAATGATAACTTTTTCCCTTTCGCTACTCCCCAAAGCATGAAATATTTTTTATAAGGAATTTATCCATTAATCAGCTACTAATGAATTTGTAATACCATTGAATTTTGGTGGTTTTTTCAACATGAAGTGGTCTAACATTTAACCTCCGTGTTGTGGATCAGGGTGCTCCATACGGGCAAGTTTATTATTCCTAACCTGAGTGAGTTGTCTCAGTATGGTGATAAGATGATCAATACCAGTTGCTTCACCAGCTTCACTATAATTATCTTGAGTAGGAGGGAAATCCCTACATGGATTATGTGTGTTGATATGGTTTTTATTCTTTCAACTAGGCACCATTTCTAAAAAATGGAATACAGTAGATTAGTTTATGAACTGCAATACATAATTCCAAACTTGTAAAACACTTAACATAAATTGAGCAGTTTATAGATATATTACATAATCATAAAAATGTTTTCTTTGAGGAATTATATACTCATAAACCATTCATAATGGTTTTTAAATAAAATGAGAATTATCCTAAGCATATCCCCTGGGAGTGTCATAACCAAGAGTGCAGAAAGGCCCATTATCTTGCACCGATTACCATTCGAGTCTAGCTCAAAGCGCTGTTTTCAGATTTTACCCCTAGGTACATCTATTCCAGATCCGCCTCTACCTGCTCGTATCCAAATAGGGATGTATTTCTTGGAAAACTCACAAAATCTCTACAATACCAAAATTCGAGGAAGTTCTTCTATAATAATCCCCAAAGTCTATCTTAGGGTAATGTTCTCTAATTAGAGTTTTTCTAAATCTAGCTTCCAAGGTTTGTACTAAACTTCCTCTAATACCAATTGCAATTCCCCGAACCTAGTTACCCAAAGTTAGTGCATTATTACATAACATTGGCATGATACAAAGAATCATGTCTCGAAAGACTGACCAGTTTAGTAGGCTTGGAAGTACTAGATACATTCATAAGTTTTACATTACATCATGAAATAAAAACATCAACAACATTTTGTCCCATTTTGAACACACTTATATCCTTATCCTATCCCTACAGGTCAACTATAAAATACTTCTTCACATCTTTGGAAAAATAAAACATAGTAAGGGGTGATCTAACATGCTCAGTAATGATAATAATATTTCGGAAACTTTCATAAATAAGCATAAACATTTAATGAAATGTATAAGACTAAAACAAAATCCTTTTAAACTTAAAATTCAGCATAATATGGAAAAGATAAAATCAAATAATTCCATTTACTTATTCACATGGATATTCTACTAGTCTAATAATCACATGCAATATCAATAAACACTTTCATAATGATGGAATGCACAATGCCAGACTTCATAACCACATAGCCAATGCCTTGTGCTAAGACTACAAATAAGATTTTTTGAAGGCCTTGTGCCAAGATACTTGTTTGTCTCATGATACATACCAATTCATCGAGGAGATATATTGGGATTCACCCTTCACTTACTAAGTCCAATGCATTCCTCATATGAAAAGTTTTAAACATAACATAAATATTCGTATTAAAACTAGCATACGAAATGTCAATACTTTATCCATAAACCATGAATGGTGTAAAAATAACACATACACAGTCAAACATATCACAAAACCTTCAATACAATATGGAAGTTTTGTATCATAATAAATCAACTTCAAATAAGCTTAAAATTCATTAAAGGATGTTGACATAGATGAAATCAAAACTTTTTTAGATAAATAACTCTTTATATTTTGAAATCATTTAAAATTAATATAATTATAAAAGAAAACATTTATTTTGAAAATATTATTATAAGATTTTATGGGAATCTTCAACAATGATATAACGGAGAAAAATAGCCACACCCGCCATATAAGTTAAAAAAAATACATTCTTACCTTAATTTTGTTGAAAACGTCATAAAGTACCTTGTTTGGAAAACGACAGAAAGATTAATTTCAAAACATATATTGTAAAATAAGGGTATAAATGAATTTAACCCATAGTATAGTAAATATAATTTTTTTTGAATTACATTTTTATGAAAACACGGATGTGGATGATAAAGAGGTCCCGGTAGATACTTACGTAAAAACAACCTCAGATAATAAAGAGATTGTGAAATTAACCCTTACCTTGTACTTTTCCTTAGTTGAGGGTATGTTAAACTCCTTTATAATAGTTAAATAATTGTTATTAAATTATAAAAAAAACTATATACATAAATATGACATCATATATGATCCTCTAATATTGATTTGTTAATAATATTTTTGTAATATCATCGTTTCGGGTGTTAACTGATTTGTTTTCCATTATATGCTTGGTTAAGTAAGCCATGTTTTTTATGGATAGGAGTTATTTTATTCATATAAAAAATGATATTATGTTAATAAATATTATTTTTAATCAGAAAATGAAAATTATTCTTAAATGATTAGGATGGGGAATGAATCTCATCACGTTCGTGGAGACGGTAATCCGTACGTACGCAAGAGCAACAATATCATTATATTGATGGTGAAATAGTATGTAATTGGATGATATATCATATATAAATAATCATTAACATGTTATATTTATTATTTAAATTAGTTTTATTCATTATTATACCCATCCAAAATAATGAAGTGTTTGAATAACAAACTACACCACGACGTGGAGACGATAATCCGTAAGTACGCACGTATGGTGACTTTGTCATTCATATGATGGATAGAATAATGAATATGATTGTACCATTTTAATAAAATCATAGTATATATAAGTTACTGGAGTTATTATTTTATAATGAAAAAAACAAAGAAAGAGGAAGTGGAAGAAGAAAAGAACTTGAATGAGGTAATGAAATATTTACCTCTTCTTTGGGTTCTTACTTTTGATTTGATCAAAAGGGCTCCTTAGGTTGGATTTATAACCAAAGTAAGGCCTCTAGGATTAAGGTAGAAATATTGGGAGGATATTTGGGTAGGTTTTTTCTGATCCAAAAGGCTTTGGAGGTGTGAAATTAAGAGAATGTGGAGTGGACTTTTATAAGAGAGGTGAGGGTCACTTTAGGAAAAGCTTGAAATATTATTTTATAATAAAATCATTTTTCGTTTATAATGGCTCAAAAATGAATTATTTAGAGGATAAGGTTGGTATGGGTCTAAAACCTCTCAAAAAATAGGTTTTAGATATATTTAGTTCATCATATTAACCTTATCTTTTATATTTAACTCTTAGTTAAATAGTTTGACATTTACCATGTCTCTTTGTATTTTTATATTATATGGTTAATAAACTTACTATAACAAGCCAAGAGAACCCCATGTGGTTAATTATTAATATATATGAACTTATATAAGTCCTTTTTCCAAACCTTATATTTTTAGTAATATTATATCAGTTAATAATATAGTATTTGTTTTAAAAACTCAATTTTGACAATTTTGACACTATTTAGTATTTGATTTTTTTTAATGACATAAAAACTTTATCACTTAAAATAAAATTTATTTAACCAACCCTAAAATGTCATATTAACCTATAAAATTATTTTAATTCATCATAAGTCTCAATTTACATTTATTTTTATATTTATAATATTAATTATTTTAATTATTCATTAATAAGGTAATTACTGCATCATTATTGTGTCATAAATAAATTAAATTATTTAATATATAAAAATTATAAATAAAATACCATTATGTAGGAAATAATTTTATATTTATATTGAATATTTATAGTTTAATTTATATTGAGTTTATTCCTATATTAAAAATGGTTTAGTTATTAAACATTGTATTTAATTCTTTTAACTCTTCTTAAAATAAAATAATAATAAATGTCCTAATCAAATCCAAGTGGACCAAAGAGGATAATATTTTATTATAATGTTGTTTTTGGTCATTATACTTATCTAATAGAATTAGGACATGTGTTAGGGTAATTATGATATCATTTTTACCCTTAATTACCCTATTTACTTTTAATCGTGGTAAATAAAAGTCAAAAGTTACTATTCACAAAAAATTATTTTTATCTTATTGAACAAAATTTTACTTACTGATATTAACCATGTATCTCTGTGTTTTTAAATTCAACTCACAGAAGCGGTAAAATTAAGTTTTATGCAAATTTTCAGATGCTCCTAGGAGGTGGGTAAAAGACGGTAAAATGTTCAATAAAATTTTTATATATATAAACTTATTATAAAATGACTCTAGTGAATTATATTAAACCTATATATGTATTATGTATCTATTTTTACATAAAATAAATTTTAATAAAATAAAAAATTTGGTTTTAACCATTAATGTAGTGTTTTTCACTATTCATCAAAAATTGAAAGTTTTCAGAAAAATACCAAAAATTTACCCTAAGCTAATTTTGATATTCCGAATCCAAAAATGAAGTCCATTTTGAAAGATAAAATTTTTAAAATTTAAAAAAGTGTATATTACTATTCATAATGGCTAGTTTGATTGGTTGTGGTGTGTTTGAAGTCGAATTTGTGTATAACACAAGCTATTGTATTAAACAAAGGGATACATATCATGGAAGGTTGGGGTGTTACACAAACCAAGCTATGGCTCATGTTATTTTTCCCCTAGGGTCAAGGGTTAGTTTATCATCCACCAGATAAACTAACCATTATATAATCTCATGATGATGCCACTTATATTTTATTTTTATCAGTTTCTTGGTGGATTATTTTTGTTTGTGGATGCTACATGATCACATAATAAATAAAATAAATAGAAAGTAAGATGGAATAAAAGAAAATAGGATTATATGTAAAATTTATCAAACATGGTTAATCACTTAAGTAAAATCCACTTAATATCATCAAGGAACATGATAATATAAAATGGAATTTTATGTATAAGGATGAAAATCCATCAATTAAAATATTAATTCAATATATCCTTCCATTACTTAAGTTAAGAGTAGAACCCATAGTTTAAAGTTCTTGATCAACCCAAGTTGGGGTGCTTTCAATTACCAGGTAAATTTTAGCTTAAAGACATAGGTTGACTTAACTTAGTTCACATCAAGGGTTGACTAACCAAGCAAGACTTTGTGTAACTATGAGGAAAGGGTGGGGGAAATATCTATCCAGGTTTTCAAGATTGGGGAGTCCACTCAGTAGATTGATTAACTACGAGTTAATGAATTTTTAAAATTACACCTACCTAAAACCCTTCAATTAACATGTTAGGACCATGTCTGGGTTATGATAAGGGAATATGGGTCATTTCCACTAGAGTATCTATACAACTATATATTACAAAACTAATGGTAAGGGATATTAGGTTTCAATAAAATAATGGGAAATTAATAAGATTTAATTTTATCAATCTGATTTGGTATTCAAGGAAATACTAATTATATGATGTCAATTTATAAAAATGGAAAATAAAATGAATTCAAAAATACCACTATGATCCTTACTATATAAGGATAATCTACCCACATATATGAATTTCTAGGAATTGTATAGGTACTTACGTGTTATACTGTTCTATGAATAGAAATTATATGTGGTGGAAACCTCACATCCTGATTCACTTGATAAATCGGCTAGTGAGGAATAGGTGTCTCTCTACCTAAAACATGTGGAAGATGCAATGGATGTCCAGTGTTTTATGACATTCTCCATTTTCAGTGAGATTCTAAAGAAATATAAGGACATGGATACATATATAATAATTTTTAACATTTATGATCTCTATCCAGAGAAGGGGGGATGGGAGAGATGTGATATCTATAATGCATTGTTCACATGAAATATTAGAGATTAGTTTCCAGTTGTGCCTCATGTATTCAAGATTATTGGATATATAGAACTCTTAGATATCTTGTGGTTTAAGATCCTTGATGAGTTTCACACTGTTCTAATTATTTCCACACTACCTAAAACCTTCACCAGTTTTATTATGAACTATAATATGAGTAATATCTAAATGAATCTTTTAAAACTTCTTACTTTTATTCAAAAAGTTTATAAAGACATGGGGTGTGACAAACCCACAGTCCTTGTGGTGAATAATAATAGGTAGAATAAGGTAAAGGGTATGAAGACTCATTCAATGTATAAAGATCCATAACATTGTCCTTCCAAGAAGAAGAAGAACCAGAGGAAATCAAATTAATAAAATTTTGTATGTTTTGTATATAGAAAGAAAGGCCACTAGAAGAAGAACTAAAACCATACAAATAAGTAAGTGGAATCATCATGTGTTGTTCCTTATCGAGTGTAATATTTTTATATCAACAAGTTGGGTATTGTATACTACATGTAGTTATCACATTTTTATACAAATATAATAACCATGTAGATTTATAAAGGTTTCTAGAGGTGATGTGTATATACGAGATGCTAATGGAGCGAGGAATGCTCCTGTATCCATTAGAGACTACCACCTCACATTTCTAATGAGGTTTATTTTTTCTTTTAAATAACTATTATTACGTTCTTAGTGTTACCAATAACATAATTTATGTTTCTTATTTAGACATATATGGATTTATTTTCAATTTTGGAAATAAGATTTTCTACTTTTAAAAAGATAACATATGTTATGGTATGAAACAACTGAATAACAGTCTTTATGCATTAAATTAAAAAAAACAAATATTGTAAATTTATAATGAATCAAATTCAGATGAATCATTTAACACCTGGTTATGGTATCACCACCTTGGTCCCATAAATGAGAAACATTTGACAAAGATCTATTAAGATGGTTATTTAGAACCTTTTGAGATTAAACCACTTGAATGATGTTATTCTTGTTTATATGGAAAGATGACCAAACCACAATTTTTTGGTTAAGTTGAAAGGTATATAGTGATTCCAAAATTGGTAAATATTGATATTTGTAGACATTTTTAAGTAGAATCTATAGGTGGATTCTCATACTTTATTAATTTTACCAATGGATTGAGTAGGTATAGTTACATTTACCTGATGAGGTATAAGTATGAATCCTTTGAGAAGTGCAAGGAATTTAGGAATGATGTTGAGAATAAATTTGGTAAGAAGATAAAGAAGCTTTGATCATATCCAGGTGGTGACTATCTTATCCAATATTTTATCAAATTTCTATAGGAGTATGGGATTTTGTCTCAACTCACTCTTCCTTATACATCATATTGGACTGGTGTTATAAAATATAACGCATATTTTTGATTAACTATAGTTTGAAAACCATAAATGAAAATTTTCATTTATATATTTGGTTTCATAAGTTATTATAGTATTGAATATGTTTGTTTGAACCATTATAATGAGAAATGAATTCATACCCCAACTTATTTGGAAGGATCATTCATGTAACACCCATTGGATTTCATATTAACATCCAAAAAAAGTTCCATCTAGGAGACTTGGTGCCTTAATTTTTTTTTTGTCTACATTAAATAGAGATAAATAAACAATTTAATATATTCAAAATATAATACTGTAATGTAAATATTTGAACTGATGAAAATATTACCATATTGGGTCAGTTTCTTGAAAAAATATTTGAACCAATAGTGTGGGAGATGATTTGTTTCGCTTGACTTGATACATGTTTTCTTGAAAATTCCTAAAATAAATAACAAGTAATTTAATAGTAATTTATGCAATGTCATCACCTTTTTATATGCATGTATATATGTAAAATGAGATTAATATAATAATATATTCTTCATATCACGTGCTTCTCATGGTGATGGATATCAACAAACACTTTCCACAACTCTCTGGGTACCCCTTCAAATACCTTATCATAATGCTATTGAGTGGTTAACGATGTATCATTGAATTTATTCCACAATATCTATTTAAAATATTTCCATTTCATACAAAATTTTTTAAATGTCCACTTTCACGTGATAAGATCAGCAATGTTAAAGTGTAATAAAATATGTAAAACAAGATCCAGTTTTAAAATATTATAATTTAATTAAAAATGACATTCAATTGAGTTACGATGTATTAAAATTACCTCAATATAGGAATAAAATACTTCATTATTCAAATATTGAGGCATATGACTCCAATTAGGATATATAATCGAAAGGGTCACCAAAATAGCCACCAACTGGCCTACAATCTGGCCAAATATCCCCACAACATCATCTGTGGGGACCCCATAATAATCAAAGGGGAAAACTATCTTCAATCCATTCAGATTACACATATATGAACTATTAATATTTGTCTCAATAGTGACATTGATTCCATATTTTATGAAAAAAATATTTGTTAGTATAAAAAGGTGAAATACATCTATTAACATTAAAATTTGTATTAATAACCGCAACCCTCCAATATCCTCAGGAAAAAATAGGAGCAACTAGCTGTTTGATCGTTGTAGGGTTGTCGTGTGCTGAACCTACTGAATTAGGAGGTAGTGTTCCAGATGCTGTTGGGAGGGAGACAAAGGGTGTGTTAGATGATGATGGGATAGAGATAGAGGGTGTAACACATGCTGATGGGAGGGAGATAGAGGGAATCCCATACTCTATAGTGAGGGAGCTTGAGGGAATATTAGGAGACATTAATGACGTCTATATGGTTAGGGGAACATAAACTAGGAGTTGACTGTGATAAGTGAATCACCTCTTCTTTGGCATTCCTATCATTTAAAAAAGTAAAAAAAACTTCATAACATATATTTTTAAAGATTCATGTAGAAAAAAATTAGAAAGGATAACATATGCACAATACTGAAAAACATAATATACATAGGTATGTTAATGAATGATTGAAGATACAAAAAAATATAACACTTACTTTTTTGAAATTAAATAACCGATGCATAAAAATAAATTTAAACATGATAAAAGATACAAATTTCTAGAATGAATAGTATATAACATAAGTAGTTGATAAGTTAATGGATGACTACACATACAATCATTTTGTTCTTCAATCATGTTGTTATCCTATGACATCATTGCTAATTCTACTTTATTGAGCCTTTTAAGAATAATATTTTCAATATCATTTTGAAAAAATAAGTCAAATTATTATTGTTGATGGGATTCAATGTCATATGTCAAATATTCCACTTCATCACCTATATCATACAAGTCTCTTTGTTTTACGTGCACAACTATACTCCACCATTCATCCATGACATCTTATACATAATATACCATTTTCACTTGCAATGAGAAGATATACATATCATGTACTTCATGTTCAATGATATCCATAAAGAAAGATAAGTTCAAAAAAGTAAATTGAAAGGAATATCTTTTAATATCCCTAATAATATCGACCCACTTTCATTTGAATAAAAAACTAAAAAATGATCATGGTAGATTAATTCGATAATATTAGTCAACTTTCAGTGGTATCCCAATTCAAAAATATATGATGGAATAAGAAGAACCATTTTTTACTATAAGGTAGTCATTCAGACTAAAAATAAATGTTACAGATAGGATAAGCCAAACCCATGTAACTGTTCTAACCAGATAAGTTCCCAAGTCCAGGGAAGACACTAATGATCCATATTAGAGTATCATGTATTTTGAACATTATTCTAGAAGATGCATTATATATCTCAACACTGTTTCTCTATAACTCCTGAAATTTTTTAATTACAGGCTGAAAGTATACATCTATTTCATTTCTAGGAATTTTTAATAGGAATACTCATCAAAATGATAAAGGATATTTGTTTCATACACATCCACAAAGGTATATTGTAAGGGATCAAAATAACTAAATTTTTTTTGTAATTGGTACTCAAAGACCCAATTGGTTTGAATCCATTGGCATCTAATCACAATCTCACATTTCTAGTATTAGATTAGAAGTATAGATGTAATGAATCAAATGTATTCCATGATTTTGAATCTCTTGGATGTCATATTAACCCATCACTGTTATTATCTATATAATTCCACATCATGTGCTCAAAAATTTTCATTTACATGAATAATCTTTATAATTAAGGTTTTAATGAGAAGTTACACAAAAAAATTTATAGGTGTGTTATTTTTATGCTTCTTCATAATATCATGTTTATTCAGACTTCCAAAATTACCCATTTACTTCTATCTAGAAGATGGATATTTTTTTCACTCTAGTTTACTTCAATCCTCTCTCTAATAAAGCATATAATCATTGGGACAAGTAGGTATTTTTGTATAATTTAGACTAATATTGTTATTTTTGCTCATATTAAAAGAATACTCAGGGATCTTAACTTTAGGAAATGTGTCATGCAATAATTCCAATATCATGGACATCACCTTATTTATAATTCCACATAGGAATTTGAAATGGTACAACTTAAGAAGAAATGAAACTTTTGAATATTTTAGACATCATCCATACAACTCTTGATTTCCATCATCAACTAAATAATTAAACACAATTTTCTACATAGTAAGTTTATCTATTACATTATTCTCTACAAAATTAGAAATAGGATCTATTATTATGTTACATTCTTGATTTGTTTTTCATATAGTCCCAAAAACATCATTTTTCAAGTTAATATTTTCAGTACCCTCAAATTGTTTTACTAATATGTTTTTGATACTGATGATTTTTTCCAACAATATTGAACAAATCGTTTATAAGGTTATGAATTTCATTGTCTATTGTCGATGAAGTTTGGATCTCATTATATTGACCAACATTAGTGCTCAAACTTTATGTGACGTTTAATTCTCCATTTAAAATACATCAAATATATTAACCGGGGAATTAATTTAATATAAAGTGTTCATAAAATTCAATTTTCTTCAACCATCAACTAAATTTAAATTTAGGGATTGAAAATATTATTTTCCCATCAATGGGTTGATTGGAAATTGAAAAATCTAAAAGCTCTTCTAAACTCTTAGCATACCAAGGTGTGTTCTTTAGGAATACGATCCAGATTTTCTCCATATATCACAAAGTGCCTACACTTTGATAAATAAAATTGAAATAAATAATAAATATTATGTCATTTAAAGAAAAATTTCTAATTTAATGGGATAGGAATATTGATCGACTCATCCACTATATCTTATAATTCCAGAATCAAGAATATGTATTTGGGAAGTTTCATATAACATGTTCTATTAATAAATATTTTCTAAAACATAAATTATATTCATTTATAATTCAATAGATTTCAAATCCATCACATTTCTTTAACTATAATTTAATATCATCTTATGAAAACTTCTAAACATCAATGAAGATAATTATATTGAAAAATGTGCTAAATTTCATTTAGGTTTTCTTTTAAAAAATAAAAATAAATTCTATTAAAAAGTGTTACATTTTTTTATTAATATATAATAGAAGAATGAATTTTTAATTGATTTAATATGTGTATATTTGTGTTAACATAATAATAAAACACTTATTGAAAATTGATTATCACGCTTATCACATATGATGAGTTAATTCTATATTTTTTCACAACACACCTCAAGTTACAAAAAATTTACTCAATTTACTCTATATAAAAAATAATATGATGGATTTTAATTGAGTTAATGAGTGATGATAAATATAAGAATAACACTAAAAATAAGTTAAAACTGCTTACAAAACTTATCATATATGATTAATTAATTGAGTATATTTTCATAACACACCTTAAAATATAAAAATTTAGTTAAGATGCTTTATTAAAAAAATAATATAGAATTTTAATTGAAAGTTATTTCTTGTGGGAAATAGAATTACCCCGTAACACTGATGTTGTGAGATTTTCAATGACAGAAGGAGGAAAGGAGGGTGAATCATTGGTATAATGATAGGGGGAGAGGGATCCGTAGGAAGAAAGGGGAGATCAACACACTGTTAGGGGGAAAGAGGGATGATAAAGAAGAATGATGGCATGGGATGAGGGATACATAGGGGAAAGGGGAGAAAGTGTGATTTTGAGGTTGGTAGTGACGAAGAAAGTGGATATAGTGAGCGAGGCAGTGGTGATGGTGTGGGGAAGGGCATGGGGGTGAGGGGAAAGTGGGGAGAGGGATCAAGGGAGGTTAGAAGCATGTCTCTTTTGATTTTAGTAAATATTTAGTGTCAGTTTTTAAAAAACCACCACTAAAACATCCACTAAACCTTGATTTTGGTGTGGTTCGACCTTTTCCCCACATCGATCTAGGTTTCTCCCCATTTTTCTATGCTATAAAACCATAATCACACATAGAATAGTTTCTTATATCATGATCCTCATCCACTTTTCCTACTCTAAAACTCCCATATCCTCTTATCCCCATTGTTGTGTACATGTGTTTCTCCTCATTCATCACCCTTAAATTTTCATGTGATTATCATAGGTGAAGGACCTCTCATGTTTCTACCCCCACCCCAACGCAGTAATGGATAATGTGACATGATGTTTTTTGTTTTGGAATGATGAATGTTGCTTATTTGGTCCTTAAAGGCCATATGTTGGCCCCTTTGAGCCATATTCTGTTGGGATTTTAGGTCATCATCATCTAAGTCTTTAGGCCAAGTAATGATTAGTTCCTTTGGGTTATATAAGGGTTACATATCAAAACAATTAAAAAGGGATTTATTTACTTAATAAAAAGGAGATCACAACATGTTTTTATTATTTATAATTATTTATCATAAGTTTCAAAAGGTGAAAAAAATATTTTATTTTATTTTTGATCTATTTAGTTATTTTTTATTATGAAAAAATATCTATGATCCAAAATAAAAAATAAAATTTAAACATAAATAATAACCCTAATCACTCTCTCGTGTTTCCTCCCCAACCCCTATGCACTGGTGTTGTTTTATAGTCCCCAAAACCTCCCCACATTGATATGTAGTACTCCCCATTTATCTACATGGTTGACCCACAACAATGCACAATAGAGTTCCTTATATCATGATACTCATCCTATTTACCTACTCCAAAACTCTCATATCCTCTTATATTATTTGTTTTTCATACTCTTTTCTCCTTTTTTGACACCCTTCCATTGCCACGCAATTACTGGAGGTGAAGGAATTCCCATGTTCCTACCCCTAGCCTTTTATGGAAGGTGTCAATGTTTTTATTATGGTCAATAATAATATTATTATTTTTTAATTTTGTTTTAATATTTTTCTAAACCAATCCAACCTCTATAAGGGGATCACAACATGTTTTGATTATTTATAATTATTTATCATAATTTTAAAATGGTGAAAAATAAAAAATCTTATATTTTCATTCAGGTTGGTTTTTTTATTTTTCACCATAAAAAATTCATATTTTTCAAAATAATAAAATGTAAACATAAATAGTAACCCTAATCACTCTATCATGTTTCCTCCCAACCCTCATACACTGGCCCTGCCTTTTACTCCCTACCTTCTCCCCACATCTTTTTTCATTGCTCTCAATTTCTATATGTGGTTGACCCATAATCACACATGGTGTAGTTCCTTCTATCATGATCCTAATCCGCATTAACTATTTTTAAATCTTCTATCCTCCTATAACCTTTATTCTATATGTGCATTTCTCCTCATTCGACACCCTTACACTATCACGAGATTACTAGAGATGAAGGACCACTCATGCCCCCCCCCAAACGTGACAAGGGGTGGTGGGATGTAAATCCTATGGTTGAGGCCTGATGAATACTGCTAAGTTGGTCCCATAAGCTCATCTCTTAGGGCCTTTGATGCATATTTAGTTGGTATTTTAGGTCATCATCATCTGAGACTTCAGGCCATGTAATGCTTGGGGACTTGGGGTTATATAAGGGTTCTGACTCAAAAAAATTAAATAGTGGTTCCTTTCCTAAATAAAAAATGGGATCACGCCATATTTTGATTATTTATAAATATTTATAATAATATTTAAAAGGTGAAAAATAAAAAAAAAATCTTATTTTCATTCAGGTCAGTTTAGTTATTTTGTATAATTAAACAAAAACGTCTATGTCGCAAAATAAAAAAATGAAAACATAAATAATAACCTAAATCACTCTCTCATGTTTCCTCCCCAACCCTCACAAACTGGTGCCAATTTTCACTCCCCACATCCTCCACACATCTGTCTACACTACTCCCCATTTATCTATGTCATTGAACCATAGTCGTGCACGCTTTAGTTCTTTTTATCATGATCTTCATCCAATATACCTACTCTATAACTCTCATACCCTCCTATACCCTTCATTATGCATGTGTGTTTCTCCTCATTTGTAATCCTTCCATTTCCACATGATTACCGGTGGTTAAGGACCACTTGTCTTCCCTTACCCAACCTTTTTTAGTAGGTGTTGATTCCCTTTATATGCTCAATAATAATATTATCATTTTATTGTTGTTTTAATATTATTATAAACAAATACAAATGTTATATGGGGATTTAAACATGTTTCCGTTATTTAAAATTATTTATCATAAGTTTTAAAAAGTGCATAATATAAAATACCTAATTTTCATTTAGGTCAGTTTAGTTATTTTGAATCATGAAACAAAAAAGTCTATGTTACAAAATAAATAAATAAGGAAAGCATAAATAATGACCCTATTTGTTCTATCGTGTTTCCTCTCCAAGACTCACACAATGGTGCCACTTTTCACTCCCCACCTCCTCCCCACATCGATCTGCAATGCTCCCCATTTCTCTACATGGTCGATCTGCAGTCACACATGCTGTAGTTTTGTCTATCACAATCATCATACACCTTACCTACTATGTAACTTTCCTATCCCACCATCCTATTAATTTTTCATGCAAGTTTCTCCTCATTCGACACCCTTCTATTTCCACACAATTATCATAGGTGAAGAACCAATTTATTGACCAGAGTAGATTATATGTGGGGTTGAATTTAATTTTAAAAATAGAGTGATAAAATCAATTGAATAATTTAAAATAAAAATATTTCTATATGATAAAATAATAAATTGATTAATTCAACCCATATTAATGATGATATCAAAGTTAATTAATCATTTAAGTATTGTGGAAAAAATACATACCCAATTTAATCATTTTATTTGTATCGATATTTGGATGATACAATGCAGAAATACAAAGAGAGAACAAACACAAGTGATAAGGAGTTATGAAATATCAAACAAGGTTCCCCTATGTTTCCACCCCTAAATTGGAGAGATATGTCTTATTAAGACCTTCCCTTGATTTTAATGGAAATAAATGAACCATGTTCCTTGGTTTTAATAGAAATCCAAGAACCACATCCCTTTATTTTAATAGATACCCATGAACAAATCTTCCCTTGGTTTTAACATAAACCCAAGAACCATGTCTCTCACTTTGTAGTTATGAGAATCTTGCAAAGATATGATAAGAAGAGATGATTTTATTGCTGAGAATCCTTTAAAAATATGGTTTTATATCTCTCTTGAAGGATTTATACAATTGGAGAGAGATAGATAGCTAATAAGGTGAGAGAATCAGATATAGAGAAAAGAAGGATTGAACCTTGAAATAAGGGCTTGAGGAATTATAGTGATGCATCGATTCAATTGAAGAGTTGCTGCACAAGTTGATTGATTAGATCCAAGAATCCTAAATCCTATATTCGTAGCCTTCAAAAGGTTTCAGAACATTCATGAATCCTTTGGGTGCATTGAATTAGAAGTGGATTTCCTTAATGATCACTTTGAACACATTAAATTCTTCCTTAAGGAGCCTGTCTCGATTCCACAGGTTACCCGATAACCTCCACCAGGTAGCTGATGGCCTTACTCGCAGTGACAAATTCTAGAAAACTCCCATCAGTAACCTGATACACCTCTATTGGTAGGCCAATGTATTAATTCTATTTATGAGAATTATTTAATTACTATTGGATATATGATGGCACTGCACCGGATAACTGGTATTTCCTACTACAACAAGTACACTACCAAGGATTTCAAACTTCCTTCAATAGTCTTTAAAGGTTCTTTCAACATCCTTACATGAATTTAATAAGTCTATTGATAATTTAAATTAAGAATGAAAAATAATTCAAAGTAAATTAAGATTTAAGAGATCAATATATTCAACATGATAAATGGATTAATATAATGATATTCAATATGAAACTCCCCTTTTGAGATACAATTTTTTTTACCCTTATGATCCAATAAAACAGTTTTTAAAAAACTTCTCATACTTTTAAATAAATAACACCTTAAAAATTACCCACCCTAAAGTCTCTCCCCATTTGTGATTATCAAAAAGTAAAATAAAGAAGTAAAAATAAGGTTTAAAGAAATAGGATAATTTCATTAAAGATAAAATAATTAAGACAGGAAAAACTATCTCCCCCTTAATTATTACCATTAACTAAAAAACCAATATTAGAGAATAGACATGAAAAATAAAGACAATCATAAGATAGTAAATCATATGATATGATTCAATGTTAAAACACTTAGTATCACATCATCTAAATTACAAAGTAAAAGATAATAGTGGATCTCAAGATTTCCAAAAAGATTTTGAAAAACATTTTTAAAAAATAAATATAAAAAGAAAACAAAATTTAAAAAAAAATAATTTATGAACTTTAAGGATTAAGAAAAAAATACATGAGAGATAGAGGATAGATTTAAAAAAATATCAAGAGATAAATAAAATTAAAAAGAACCAAAAACCTTTTTATAAGTATATTTGTCCAAAATTTACCAAAAAAGGTAAAAGTTATGCTCCCACTCAGTTGGAACATTAAAAAAAGATCTCAAGAAGAAAAATGATTGATCAATATCTTAAAAGGTTGAAACACCATGTTTATTGAGAAGCCACCAAATTATAAATCAATGATTATCGATGGAAAATACTTACCAAATCTCAAAAGAAAGTTCCTTTTGTTCTGTAAACACCCTAACCCTAATATCTTAGAGATGATGGTAACTTTATTACATTATAATTATATTTAAGAGATCACATCCCAAAGGACTGAATATTTTTTTAGTCTTGGTAAAATAGATACATTCTTGATTCTCACATTATATTTAAAAACCTAAAATAAAACATAGTATTTTCTTTGAGAACACCATTATTCCCTTCATCATATCCTTGAATATAAATCATAATAAATTTCTTGTCATCCTGAGGAAAGGAAATATAATAAAGGGGTGATCTCAAATTATTAGAAAGAGAATACATACTATGAAAGATAAATAAGGCATGAATAATATGGAAGGAATAAATAATAATAAAATAATTACATATAAATAATCGCATGAGCTTAGAACTTAACCAATATTTTCATAACTATTCAAATAATCACATGGATATCAATAATTGATTTTACAATGATGTAATATATAATGTAAAACATATTAAAATTCCCATTAAGTCTTTGTTTCAAGACTTATGCATAAATTGGTAAGGTATTGGCCAAATAACCAACCCATTTTGTCTTATGAGACATACTGATGCATCAAAGGGCTTTATAATTTTAAGTTGCACCTATCACCTAAGAAGTCCAATGCATTCATAATATAAATAAAAAATAAAACTTAATAAACATTCTTTAAAATAAATACCCATCCATATTAGAATAACTAACATAAAAAATGTCAATACTTCTCCCAGTCAAACTAATCATAAATCATCCAAGGAAATATGGTGGATGATATCATTTTTAAGGACTTGGGCATAAAACATTACATATTCTAGTGATTTGAGACTAGAATTAAATTTATTTAAACAAATATCTTTTAGGTTTAGAGTTTTGGAGAATTAGGAATAATACATAATAACTTGTATTCATAAAAAGGTGGTTCATAGATATAAACATCTTCTCACACTCTACCCAACTTTTCATATTCTATATTAAGTTTTCAACATATTACATAAAATTCTTCATGAGTTTAAACTTGACTTATTAATTTCCCTTACCCATACTTAAACCTATAAAAAACATTTTAAAAATGTGGGATGAGAATAAAAATATTAGTAATGTACATAAAAAAATAAATAAAGAAACCATTAGTCCATGAACAAAAACATTTTCACGAAGTTATAACTTTTACCCATAAAACATAAGCTCTTTAGCTTACCATATGAAATCACAAGTTTAATGTAAAACCCATAGGAAGTATAAATAATAAAGGTAAATTTTGAAATCATTGTCATATAAATATTACGTATACTATATCTCTCACACCTACACAGGGATTAACCTTCATAATTACATTTTGAATAACCACCGTAGTATATTCCCTTAATCTCTTAGAAGAAACCTAATCAGTTAAATTCATCCCTTTACCTAATGAATTAGAGAGATATAATGGGATCACTCACCCTTAGTTTATCAAAAAATCACTCATCCTCATAAAACATTCGCAATAACCATAACATAATCATAATGAATAAAGATTAAATAAAATAATCATTTTTGAGGAAAATAACTTTTCCAATTTGAAATCACTTTTCATTTTTACAAATCCGAACACTCATAAATGAAAAAAAATTATTTGAAAATAAAATTAAAAACTTATTAAGGAATATTTAAAAAATTAAGTCATCATTAAATTAGGAAAACCCATTCATGTTTTATAAGTTAAAAAAATTCATTTGAGATTTTATAAAAATAAATATTAAAAGAGTATTTTAAAAGAAAATCCTTTACAAAGATCATATCATTTAAGTGAGAATTAATAAAATGAATCAGTTATTTTTATTAAATATAAATCCATATAAAACAACTGGAAATATAACATAATATAATCAAAATTCATTTCAAAATATAATCTTATCATGGCATAATCAAAGAAATATAAGTTTAACCCTATAAATTGAGATTGGGTTAAGAGTTCCTTACCTTAAGTCAGAATCATCACGTGCATTATTTATATTCCTAAATAATACAATTTTTTTAATTATTTACTTTCTTGAGAACATTTTTCATGTTTATTATTCCTTTTATATCACTTATTACCATGTTATAACAATTACTTAATTATTTAAGTTCACGTCAGATGTTTTGATGATATTCAGTACTTGAGTCCAAAATGAATTTGGTATGATGTATATTGTCAAAGTGGTCATTAGTAAATAATATCCAAAATAATATTCATTAAATAATTATCACATTAATAAATAAATTATACTTTTAAATCCATCCATTAAATATGGTTATGAAAAATGAACAACGTTACAACCATGAAGACGGTAGGTCGTACGTACGCATGAGTAACGTTTCCATTTTTCAAAAATCATTAGGGAAATAAGGTAAGTATTAATTTATCTTTCCATAATGATTTTAATATAATTAATATAATATTAATAATTTGAATATACTTATATATATCATTCATTTGATGTGGCAATGAAAAATGAATCACATCACCTCGTAAAGTTGATAATTCACACGTACGCACGGACTACATTAACATTTTTCAGTGCATGGAAACGTATGAAAATAAATGATATATTATATTTTAATAATGATAAATATTTCATTAATATAATATATAACAATTAATTATATCATTATAACCATTATTGAGAGACAGTGATGGGAAATGAATTTCATCGATTTGTGAGGCGGTAGTCCACCGTACACACAAATGATAAATTCTTTTTCCATTTGGTGGAAGTGGAGATAGATTTAGGTGATGATATTAAAATAATAAAATATAAGTATATTTAGGTTACCAGAGTTATTATTTCATCATGGTTTCATAATATTTTAAGGTGGTGGAAGAAGAAACAAAATAGAAACACTTAGTTAAAAATGATACCTCTTATTTAGAAATCTACCCTTGTTTAACATCTTAATACCACTAATGTTGGTATTATTCCTAAAAAAATATCCAAAAATTAAATATATACTTATATATATAATTAATTTTATAAAATAAATTTTCTAAAATATCAAAAAATTAAATATGTTATTTTTACATAAAAAGAAATAAAAACCATTTTCAAAGAAAATGTATTTTTGAAGAATAAAATTACTTTTAAAAAAATATAGTTCTTATTTAAAAATAATTAATTAATACATTAAAAATGAGTAATTCCATTAGATATTTCATAATACCATTAATACTATTCATTATTTCCAATTTAATTGATAGGTTATAACAATCACATTCAAATGGTAATATTTAGTTGTTTGTTTAAGTTTGATGTGGCGTATCTTGTACACCATAGAATATAGTGTTTCCTAAAAAAATATTAGGATTTTACATTCTACCCCATTTTTAAAATTTCATCCTCAAAATTTTGAACTTGTCCTCATTAACTAATGTTTGAATTTTCAAAATACATTTATTGAAATTCCACAAGAGAACAGGGGTCAATAAAACTTCTATTTGAAAAGAGAGAAAGAAAAGTGTGAAGTTCACCTAAGATAACACATACTAGGATTCCATGTAGGAAAACATGAACATGGAAGAGAAAAATAACTATCAAGTTCTGATGGTGAGTGATATAGAACATGGTCATTATAAAGTTAACCATCACAAAAATGTAAATCTGTGATGGGTTAAAAGGCTATTGATATCTCTATAAGAAAAGTAAATGAATAATGTTTTTTCTTCAAAATACCTTTCCCAAAGGTGAGGAATTACTTTACCATATATATTATAAGAATAATGAAAAAATACTTAATTGAAGAGTAGTGTTTCAACGTCTAATAAATTTCCACCACAAACTCATATTTTACTCTAAATGATAGGTATGAATTTTTTATGCCTGAAGCACTAGAATCAAATTCTACAGATAAAAAAACCAGAAAAATAATATATTCCTTCTATCTTTGGTCATTAACCATAACTAAAATAGTTAATAAAATATAAGATAATTATCCAAATGAAAAACCATTATATGATGAAAAACTACCATAATAAAAAAAATTCCACAATAAAACCTAAAGTTCAACTTAGATCATTCAACAAACAACTATACATAAAATTCTTCAAAAATGTTATAGATTAATATTGAAACCAAAAAATAAGAAGGATTTTATCATATAGTCTTCCAAGATAAATTTTAAAATTTTTCTCCAAATAAAATCAATCACTGGTGAAGTCTCATAACAAAAGGTATATTCCAAAATCACATAATCCCCAAAATATGCTAGTCATTTCTATAAATAACCCAAGTCACCATAAATATAAAATAAAATCTTATATTATTCCAAAATATAATTCAACCTTTATTCTTCAAATAAAATCCCATAGTATTCTACTTACCATAATCATATAGGGTTCCCAAAAATAATAAACTTCTTTCGTAATAACATTGATCACTTAATCACCAAATCATTTTTCAATACCATGATTATATATTTAATAAATCATATATTTTCAAAATGAAGTTAACCTTTATCCATTAGACGATTTAAATAAAAAATCAATTTCATTCTAACTATGAAACCATGTAGGCTAGTGTTAGGAATTTCACACTTGTCTCCCTCTGGTTGTGGGTTCAATTCCCATGGCCTTTCTGGACATGATGGGTTGTCACATGGTTTTCAGGTTTTCTTTTTTCTAAAACTATGAAAATATAATCCTTATAAAATTTTAGAAATGTGAGAAAAATTCCCAAAAAATAACCTTAATATGTTTTATCCTCAAAGGTTATCTCATACCTTTCATTTTGCATCCTAAAATGCAATAACCCATAATTACCTCAAAATCAATGATTATATAAATCCTCCAGGTTATCCATACCATTAAAATTTATCACCACAAAATGAAATGATAATTATTTCTCAAATAAAATTTTTCACAAGAAAATCTTAAGGATTACATATAACTCAAACTTAATAAAATTCCCCCAAAGTACTCCCATTATCAAAAGAGTATTAGTAATTTTAAACATTTCATCGTCCTTAAATATACTATAACTCTTAAATACCTTATACGTATACATATTAATCATTTAGTATTCTTCATAGTACCTTAACCATGATTTAATATCTTATTCCTCAATACGTATTTCATACAAACAAAAATATGAATCATGTCCTAAGATTCAATAATGTCAAAACATGATCCAAGAAATAATCCATACCTTGATCATGGTGTCCAATTGATTTCATTGTCATTTGTTCATGTAGATATAAGTTACATACAATACAACAATGCTTGAGAGCTTCTACAAAGTCCCTAGATTCTTTTTTCCAAATTCACCTTGTATAACTTGGGTTGTATGGATGTTGATAGAGAAATAGTTTTGTAAAATCTTTTTTTATGACATATAATTTTAAAACTTCAAATAAAAATTGATTTTTATAAAACATGCAGACCGATTTTATTTTGAAACATTCAATCAAGGGGAATTTTGAAACACCATAAGTATGTCCCGAAAGAATTTAAATTAAAACCAAATATAAATAGGCTTCACAAGTGTATCCTTCTCTATAAGTTGTATTAAAATCATAATATACTTCAAAATACTATGATAAGGTAAAATATTTGAAAATTCCTTGATGAAATTTAGCATTTTTTGAAATATATTCAAATTGGAAAATTAGGATTTGATTAAAAATAACCCATGAACCATGATGGTATCGAGGTATAGAGTAAGTGTTTTATATTTCATACAACTATTTAAAAGAGAGTTATACGTTAAAAAAAGTTTCCAAATCATAAGGACATGACTTTTAAATAATTATTGAAAGAAATTCATTAAGAATAGATAGAAATTTAGTTTAAGATCCTCATCCTTCCATTTGTAACTTATTTTCCTTAATATGAAATGTTACAAAATAATTATTTTATTAAAATAATGTACATAGAAACTTAACCTATGTTTAACCAAAATTCATAATCTCTAATTTTTTAAAACCCTATTATGATACCAATTGTAACGACCCAGTCTTAAAACATTACATATTCTAGTGACTTGAGACTAGAATTCAATTTTTTTACCAAATATATTTTTGGTTTATAGTTTTATAGAATTAGGAAAAATACTTAAAAATTTGGATTCATAAATAAATAGTTCATAAAGATCAATATCTTCTTACAATATTCCCAACTTTTTATATTTCATATTAAGACTGTAATATATTCTATAAAATTATTTGTGAGTTTTAACTTTAATTATTCATTTCCTTTACCCATATTTAAACCTGTGATTTTTTAAAGACTTGGGATGAGTATAAAAATCTTATTAAAGGGACATAAAAAGAAATAAAGAAAAAATCCATTAGTTCATGAATGAAAACATTTTCAAAAAGTTATAACTTTTACCCATAAAACATAAGCTCTTTAGATTACAATATAAAATTATAAGTTTCTTGTAAAATCTATATAAATAATTGATCATAAAGGTAACTTTTGGAATAATTTTCATATCAATCTTATTATACTGTATCTCTCATGAATACACATGGAGTATCCTTCATAATTACATTTGGAATAACCACTGCAATATATTCCCTTAATCTCTTTGGATAAACCTAATCAGTTAATTATATCCCTTTATGTAATGCATTGGAGAGCTATAACGGGATAAACCACCCTTAATTTTCCAAAAAACAACATGTACTCATAAAAAATTAACAATAACTATAATATAAGAATAACACATAAAGCTTGTATAAAAGAAACATTCTTTAGGGAAATAACTTTTCCATTTTGAAATCACTTTTCATTTTTACGAACACACAAACTCATAAATGAAAACATTTTATTTGAAAATAAAATTCAAAAATTATAGAGGAATATTCAAAAAATTATTTTTTCATGAAAGTGTGAAAATCGATTCATTCTGTATAAGTTATAAAAAAACATTCCTTTTGGATTTTATAAAAATAAATATTAAAAGAGGATTTTAAAAGAAAGTCTCATACAAAGATCATACCATTAAAGTGAGAATTAATCAAATGATTCAATTATGTATATTTTATGTAAATACATATAAAAAAGTGTAAATACAACATAATATATTCAAAATTAATTTCAAAACATAATCTTATCATGACATAATCAAGGAAATATAAGTTTAACCCAATGAATGGAATTTGGGATAATAATTCTCTTACCTTATGTATGAATCATCACATACATTCTTTATAATCCTAAATAATAAACTTATGTTAATTATTTAATTTATTGATAACCTTTTTTAAGTTTATTATTCATTTTATATCCCTTATTACCATGTTATAACAATTTCTTAATTATTTAAGTTCACATCATATGTTTTGATGATATTCAATACTTGAGTCCAAAATGAATTTGGTATGATGTCTATAGTCAAAGTAGTCATTAGTATATCATATCCAGAATAATATTCACAACATAATTATCATTTTCATAAATCAATTATACTTTTAAATACATCCATTAAATATGGCAATGAAAAATGAACTTCGTTACAATCATGGAGATAGTAGACTATACGTATGCATGAGTAATGTTTCCATTTTTCAACGATCATTGAAGAAAGAAGGTAAGTATTAGTTTATATTTCCATAATGATAATAATATAATTAATATCATATTAATAATTTAAATATACTTATATATATATCATTTATGTGATGTGGGGATGAAAAATGAATCACATTGCTTTGTGGAGGTGATAATTCACATATACGCATGAACGATGTTATCATTTTTTTGTGCATGGAAAGGTAAGAAAATAACAGATATATTATATTTTCATAATGATAAAAATGTAATAAATATCATATATAATTATTAATTCCATCATTAAAACCAGTATTGATAGACGGTGATGGAAAACAATTTTCATCGGTTCGTGAGGCGATAGTCCATTGTACACATGAATGATAACTTCTTTTCCCATTTGATGGAAGTAGAGATAAATTTAGATGATGATATTAACATAATAAAATCTCAGTATATATATAATACTGTATTTATTATTTCATAATGGTTTAATAAGATTTTAAGGACGTGGAAGAAGAAATAAAACAGAAACACTTAACTAAAAATGATACATCTTCTTTAGAAATCCACCATTTTTAGCACCTTAAGACTACTAAGGTTGGTGTTATGCCTGAAAAAAGACCTCTATAATGTGAGGAGGTATTATAGGAAGGTATTTGGGAAGTTATTTAATGAAATAAAATGGTTTTGAACTATGATAGATTGAGAAGAAGAGGTTTCCTTTTATAAGAGAGGGTAGAACTCTTAGAATTTCTCAAAATATTAAATTAATATAAATAAATTTTCTATTAAAAATTGATCCAAACTGATTTATTTAGAATATTGGATGATTATGGGTCAAAATAACTTAATATAATGAAAATTAGACCAGTGTAGACTGTTTTTTAATCAATATATTGTGATTTTAACCCTTATTTATCCCCTTTAACTCTTACCTTGACAACATGTATTTTTACACTTTGAGGGTTAATATAATTACTATAAAATACCAAAATAACCCATAAATGACTCATATATGACATTTTTAATGTTATAAGAATAATTTGGCCTAATTTAAGATTTTTAGGAATATTATATCATTTAATAAAATATTATTTATTTTAAAATATCATTAATATCAATTTTGACACTATTCATTAAATTGATTTTAAAAAAATAAAAAAACAAGATAAATTCAAAAAAAAAATTTAATACATACCTAACATATCAAATTAATCTATAAAATTTATGTATGATAATAATTATCTCAAATTATATTTATTTTGATATTTTCAATATCATTTATTTGATTTTTCTATTAATTTAATAATTACTTCGTCAACGATATGAAAACATTTAAGGTAATTATTTCATCACTTAAAATTATAAATAAATTTCTATGATGTATAAAAATAATTTATAATTTAAAGGAATATTTATAGTTAAATATATATTCTGAAGAACCCTATATCATAAATTTTATAGTTATTAAAAACACAAGTACGACACCGTTAACTTTTCTTTAAATAAAATATTATAAACATCATAGTCTATTAAAAATGAAAGAAGGAAAATATTCGAACCTTAAAATATTATGGACTAAAATTAATTATCCAATAAAAATTGGACAATTGTTAGGTTCATTTTATAGTCCTTATCATTTTATTTTTACCTTCAATTACCCGATTTACCCTTTACTGTGGTAATAAAAATTACCAAAGTTATTATTCATATTGACAAAAAAATAAAAAGAAAATATTTAATAAATTTTCAACTAATTATTAAAAATATATAATCAATTTTTCAGAATTAAAAATATCTAATTGGTAGAATTTAATTTAAATTTATACCAGAAACATGCAATGAAAAAAATTTTTTCATAAAAATGCCTTTTTAAAATATAAAATGTTTTTATACTAAATCAAAGTATAAAATCTATTTAAAAACCCATAATTATATTATTTTATATAAAATTATCTATTGAAAATTTAAATCTAATACAAACTTAATTTTACCTTGTAAATACTTTGAAAAATATAATTTTTAATAAAAATTAGTATTTTCACTATTCATTGAAAAATCTAACTTTTCTGAAAATTATCAAAATTTAACCATAGGAAATTTTTTGATAATATTACTTAAAAAATGCAGTTATTTTTATCAAATAAATTTTCTAAAATCTCTATAAATTAATTATATTATTTTTTACATAAAAAGAAATAAATTATTTTTGAAAAAATGTATTTTTGAAAAATAAAATGAATTTTATAAAAATATAGTACTTATTTAAAAATAATTAATTAATACATTATAAATGAGTAAGACCATAAAATATTTCATAATTCCATTAATACTATTTATTCCCTCTAATTTAATGTATAGGTTATAACAACTATGTTTAAATAGTAATATTTAGTTGCTCATTTAAGCTTGATGTGACGTATCTTATATGCCATCGAGCATAGCATTTAATTTAAAAAAATATTAAGATGTTTCATAATTAGAGTATATCATTATTAAATCATAAGACTCAATAAAAGATACTTACATAGATGAAAATACTTTAAAAAGATAACTAGAAAATTTATTGAAGAAAATACCCATTTCAATTTGAAATCACTTATTAAAAATATAAAAATTTCCCAAATTTTAAGGAAAAAAATTTATTTGAAAAGAAACATTGAAAATTTTAAAGTAATATTCAAATCATTGAGTGTACATGATGGTGAGAAATTTTCTCCCTTCCATTTATATTAAAACATTTATTCCTTTCACATTTTTAATAAAAAGTCAAAAGTAACTTGTTCAGAAAATTATAAGAAGATTCATTTTAAACCATTTTTTAAAATTAAAAAAAGGTTAAAAATATATTTAATAAATTTTTTTATAATATTATAAACATTATCTAAAATATTTTAATGAAAATATGGACATGGGAGAAAAAATTACCGACAAAGTAGAAAAACAAAGTTAGTTTTTCCTTAAAAACATTATTTTAGTATCTTGAGTACTTAAAGAGATAAAAGTGAAAGGAAACAAGTATTCTAAAAAAATAACCAGAGTATAATAAAATATTTTGGGTTTAATATATAAATATCAAATAATTCCCCTAGATGAGACTTAAATATAAAAAATCTTGAATAATGATGAGGTTGAGAAATAAACTCTTACAGCTTTAATAACATTTCAATAAAAACCACTTAAAATAGAAATATCAAATGGAAACTAAAAATAATATAAATAAAGAGTTATTAATAATATAATATGTAAAATGGAAAGTATTTAAACTTAAAAAACATAAATAGGTGCATAACATCAAACATATCTCAATGAAACAATATCGAGACGAAGAAACCTTACCTCAGGTCCGAATTCCTTTGTATGTGTTTGAAAATCCTATATTATAAGAATATATTTATTATAACAATATTAAAAACTCATAATAATATATATATAATACTAAATATTATTTACTTATATCCTTTTATCACCCATTTATTTACAATTCATTATTAAAATCACTGTTCTGAGTGATAGTTAATTCGTTTTTCATGTTTATTTTGGTTTGGTAGTTTAGGTCCTTATACTTTTATAATATATATGTAATATAAAATATATTAATAATGATATAAATATAATATTTATTCATTATATATATATATTTATAGTCATCCATAAATGGTAGAGATATAAAAATGAATTACACCGTTCATAGAGACGGTAAGTCGTACAAACGCATGAATGCTGTTTTCACTTTCAACAGATGAAAAAAAGAAATTTAAATAATAATTTACATTTATAGAATAATTATAATATCATATATATCATATATATTCATTAAATACATCCTTATTACCATCCATGTAAAGAGAAGATGAAAAACAAATCACATCACTTTGTAGAGGTGGTAGTCCACACATACACACAAGCGACGTTATCATTTTCTAATGGAAGGGGAGGTAATAAGGTGGATATTATATTATAATTCCAAAATAATAATTACATAATAATATCATATTTAATAATTAGATACATTTTTTTAATAATTCTTAAAATATGGATATGAAAAATGAATCGCATCACTTTATGGAGACAGTAAGTCATACGTACGCATGAACAATATTTTTGTTTCATATTTGATGGATAAAGAGATGTATAAATATTAAATAATAAATATAAATACATCTAATTATATGGTGAATATTTTTGTTATAATATTTTAATGTTTATTAATTAATTTAATGTGGTAAAATAAGAAGTAAAAAGGAAAGAGCTTAGTGAAAACGATTACCCTCTCCTAGAGAAACCACCTTTGAATCTCTTCTTAAGGACCATAGGTTTGGTCATTTGGGAAGAACATAACCTATATATCATGTATAATGAAGTCGTGGAGATATTTTGGTAGGATTTTGTCGAGAAAATTGGCTCAAAATGTGTGAATAAGTGAGGGGAGGAGGTGCCCTTTTATAATTGAGTCGAGAGACACACTTTTAATTTTTCAAAGTTTAAAAATATCATTAAGTCACTTTCTTGAAAAAATGGATAACAAATGACCCATATTAGAAGGTGATAAGGTTTAAGTCAAAATAAAACCAAAAAAATTCATTTTAAGAGAGTTTATAGGTCATATTAACCCTAATCTTTTTAGATTAACCCCTGATAAACCCGTTTTAACCTTAAATGCGGTAACAAATTTTTCAATCCTAAAGGGTTACAATTTTATTTATAAGGTAAAAATTGTATAATAAATGTAAAATAGATGCAATTATAGAACATATATGATACTAATTTTCCCCCTACAATATTTTTATCATTTTTAAATTATTTAATACAATATTATTTTTCATAAAATATCATTGATGTCATTTTTTACATTATTCATTTACTTTAAATTTAAAGACATTGAGATAGTAATTTAATTATAATATAAACCTCTAACACATGTATAATATATTATATTCATATATAAAATTCATAAGCTACTATAACTCATCCAAAAAAATTACTTTTAGAGTTTTTAAAATCATTTACATGATTTTTCTACTACTTGCACACGCATTGTATCGGCGTTGTGTAAGTATTTTAGGTAATTATTACATAAATAAAAATTAAAAATAAATTAATAGGATAAAATAAATTAATTAATATTTCAAATAAAAATTTATAACTTAACTTGTCGTTATTTTATCCTTATTTAAAAAATTTAGAGATATTAAAGTCAGGAGAGTGACATTTTTGTATTTTCTTTAATTAAATTAAAATAGATGTCATTATCAATGTAAAATGGAACCAAAATGCCATATTTTAGAATTTATAATGAATATTATTTAATATTTTCCATAAAATAAAATTATTTCACGTGTTGGGTTGATTTTTAGATCTTATTTCATAGTTTTAACCTTATTTTACCCAATTTACCCTCACCGAGGGGATGAATATTCACCACGGTTAGTATTCATAATGAAAAACTAAAAGGAAAATATTTACCAAATTTTAAACTCATGAATCAAAATATGGTATCCATTTTAACAAATTAAATCTCTATAAGTGTCATAAATTCATTTTATAATAATCCTGCAAAGCGTGATGAAAAACAGTTTTCTGAGAAATGCCTTTTATGTGTAAAACTATTTTTATACCAAGGTCAAGTGTAATATTGAATAAAAAGGTATAAATTGAATTATTTTTTAAAAAAATAAACTAATGTAATTTTAAAAAAAAAATCTAACATAATCTTTGAAAATACTAAAAAATAATGGAAAATGAAATTTTCTTATAAAAATCAATGTTTTCACTATTCAAACAAAAATTAAATTTATCGTAAAATCACCAAAACTTCACCCTAATATAATTTTAATATACATATTTTAAAGATTATATCAATTTCCTAAAATAAAATATTTAAAAATATAGAAATTAATTATAATTTCTGCACACAAAAGAAAATAAAAACCATATTTGAAGAAATATATTTTTGAAGTATAAAATGACTTTACTAAAAAATTGATTACTTGTTTATTATTTATAAATAGATTATATAAAACCATTATAAATTTTTTAGAACATGCTTTACCCTATTAATACCCAATAATTCAACAATTATTCAATAAATGTTACATTAAATAATAATATTTTTAATAATATATCATGCTTAACTTAAAGCTCAGTGTTGCATGTTAATAAAGCTATCAAGCATTTTATTCTAATTTTTTAGTGGTATTAAATTATACCCCCATTAAATAAATTGTGCAATAAAAATTTTATCTCGATCACCAAATATTAAATATTTGAATATACCTTTTTTGAAACCCACATCTTATGATAGGTTAATAAAACTTTATTTAAAAAATGGAAAGTGGGAAATATAAATGTTACCTAAAATATCACATAATCGGGTTCCCATATAGGGATAACAAAGTTGGGAAGTTAAAATATAGACATAGAGGATAAAACTAGAATCCAAGAACTGATAATGATTAATAGAGAACATGATCATAAGAAATTTAATGACCATAAAATCCTGAATCCATATGAGGTGAAAAGACCACTGATTCATCAAAAATGAAGGAAAAAGTATAATTTTTTTTATTTAAAGTTCTTTTTCCTAAAGTTAAGGAATTATTTTACTATAAATATAGATAACATAAGAAAATATACTTAATTTATTTCCATTTCATAAGAAAAATTTCATCCTTTAACCTATTTCTACCACAATCTCATCTTTTTATGTAAACAATTTGTATTCAAGATGAATTTTTCATGATTTAAGCAATAAAATCAACTTCTAACAGATCCTATAATCCTAAAAAGGAAAAAAAATAATCTTATTGCCTTCAGATATTTAAAAAAACAAAATGATTAACATAGGTTATACAATATAGATAAATATTCAGAAGAGGAAATAATACATTAATCCATAAAACCTTAACAATAACAACTAAAGTTTGAATTAAACTTAAGTATCCTCCAAAATATATATGGACAAATTCAAATCCCAAATATCTAAAATATTTTATTGTAATTTTTTTTTCAAGATCAAACTAACTATAATATCAAAATAATATCAATTTATCATAATTTCATATACCAAAAAGTTATATAACCTAATCATATACTCCCTAAAATATGTTAATTGTTTCTATATATTTCATAAATCACTATAAATCCATAATAAAATCATATATACTTTCATAAATTAACTAAATGTTCATTCCTAAAATTATGTTAACCTTAATAATATAATATTTCCAATATAGTATATTTAATATTAATCACTTAGTCACCGAATCACTTTTCAATCCCATGCCAAAGAGCCTATACCTGAGTGGTAGAGTCTCCTACTTGGCATCCTAAAGACCTAGGGTCAAATTCGGGTGGGGGTGAATTTCTGAGTTACATTAGCAGTATTATAGTATTTACTATAGTAGTTAGTATATGTTATAGTAGAATCCATAACTATTCATCTGATTTGGGTCGTTGGACCACCGGTTTGGGATTATGGGTCTTAGGGCCTCTGGGCCACCAGAGGCCTTCGGGCCACCAAAAGGCCTTAGGGCTATAGGGAATTCGAGCCACCATAAGGCCTTCGGGCCACTGAGCCTCCAAGACACAAAGGGATAGATGAAACCTGAAAAGATCACATAGTAGAATTCTCCAGATGAGGATTTATAGAATGTAGCATATACTAGAGGAGAGTTAATTTGATTTTATAGATGAGAGGGTTTAGAAATTTCCATCAGTACGAGGCATCGTGAAACGTTTCATGGAGAAATGCTAGTTGATAAGCCATGTGAGGTGGGTAGCTGGACACCTTCAATGTTATAGATGCTGGGGAGGGGCAGTTCTTATGTTGTCAAGTCCTGGGCCTTCAGGTCATGTATAGGCATTGTGCATTTGGCCTTAGGGTCATGTAATGGTCCTTGTACCAATGGACCTATGGGTCATGTTAGGGTTCTCCCTCAACCCATAAAAGGGGGATTATCCAGAAAAAATAAAAATATCAAAGGCCTTCAGGCAGGGTTAACCACCACCAATTTTCAATCCCATGGTTATCTATATAATATATAATAACATTTACTAACTATTTTATCTTAATAAACCATAATCACCTCAACATAAATGATCATATTAACCCTAAAGGTTATCAATACATTTAAACTCAAGTCCATAAAATATAAAAAAATTATTCCCCACATAACCTTTCCAATAAAATATATACTAAACCAAAAGGTTTTATTCTATTAAATATCACCCAAAATATCCTTAATCATGTTAAACACCAATAACATAAAACCACAAAATGGGTATGCATGCATATATACTTATAATTAAACTTAGACGTGTCATTCTGATACACTTTGGGTTTATCCCATATCACTATGGCATATCATTGGTTTCCATAGGTTGTATCCTCTCATTCACCATAATGATTCAGAAAGAAAATTTGAATCAATCCAAACATATCCCCAAAGAGTGTCAAACCAGGTGTACAATAAGGGAACATTCATCGTATAACTAAATGATGGTTGAAATATACTCAACCAACTCTTTTTGGGGTTATTAACCCCAGATGCATCTATACTAAAACCTTTTCTACTTGTAGTATCTAGATAGGGTTGCATTACTAGGAAAACCACATAATCAATACCTTACCAAGACTTTAGGATGTTATTATATACTTTGTCTTATCCTTAAATTCAATTATAGGTTTATGTTCCCTAGTCTATGTTTTCTTAAATCTAGATCTCAAGGTTTCTACTAAACCTACTCTAATACCAATTGTAAAATCCTCAAAAACAGTATCTTAGAGTCATTGGTTACTTTATTACATTGTAATTAGATAAAACTTATCACATATAAAAGGACCAAATAGTTTAGTAATATTGGTAAACTAGATACATGCTTGATTCTCATATTACATTTGTAAACATAAAATAAAACATAGTATTTTCTTTGATAAAACCACTATTACCATTAGTATATACCTTAATATCAATCATAATACACTTATTGTCATCTTGGGGAAATAAAACATAATTAAGGGGTGATCTCAAATGGTTAGTAAGGGAATGTGTAGAACATAAGCTAAATATGGCATGGATAATATGGTAGGAATAAATAATAATCAAATAATGATATATAAATAATCACACAAGTTTGAAACATAACCATGGATATCATAAATATTAAAATAATCACATGGAAATCAATAAGTGATTTTATAATGATGGAATACGTAAGTCTAGACATATTAAACTTATCATCGAGGCCTCATGAAAATACATCAACATAAATGGGTAAGGCCTAGGCCAAATGCCTAATAGGTTTTACCTCATGAGACCTATCGATGCATCGAGGGGCTATGTAATTACAAGCCCCACCCATCACTTAATAAGTCTAATGGATTCATTATATGAATAAACAATACAACTTAATCAACATGCCTTAAAAATAAATAATTGTTCTTATTGTAGGAAATAACATACATAATTTCAATACTTCCCCTTGTCAAACTCATCATAAAACAGCCAAGAAATATAATTGATGGTATCATTATATTATATCCTCACTAAATCATAATATTCAATAAAATAGGTTTACATAAATGAAAATACTTTAAAAAATTTATTGGAATTTTTTTGAGGAAAATACTCTTTTCACTTTTAAATCACTTATTGAAAATATAAAATTTCCCCAAATATTAAGGATTTTTTTTATTTCAAAATAACCTTCAAAACTTGTAAAGTAAGCTTTAAATCATTGATCAGACAAGACTATGAGAAATTCCATTCATTCCATGTACATTAAAACCAATATTCCTTTTACATTTTTAGTAAAAAGTCAAAAGTAACTCATTCGAAAATGATAAGAAGATTGCTTTTAAACCATTTTTAAAAATTAAATCATGGATAAAAATTAATTTTATAAATAAAAAGAGAATATTCAAAACATTCTTAAATTTTTTTATGTAAAATAAGGAGATGGAAGAAAACTATGCCTGAACGAGTATAAAAAAAGTCGGGTTTTCCTTAAAAAAATATTTCAGTATCTTGGACACTAAAAGAGAGGAAAATGAAATGAAACTATGTATTATAAAAAAATAAATATTTTAGAATAAAATATATTGTCTTTATTATATAAATAATAAACAATTCCCCCAGTGGAGACTTAAACATAAACAATCATGAATAATGATGAAATTATTAAATAAAACCTCATGACTTAGAAAACATTTGAATAAAAAAACCATTAAAAATAAGTCTTCAATGGAAACTAAAAATACTATGAATAAAGAGGTATTAATAATATAATATGTAAAAGGGTTATTATATACACCTCATAAACATAAATAGGTGCATAACATCAAACATGTCTCAATGAAACAATATCGAGATGAAGAACCCTTACCTCCGGCCCGAATTCAATATTATGTGTTAGAACCTCATGTAAAATAATATATATTTATTAAAAATATATTACAGAACAATAATAATATATATAATACCATATATTATTTACTTATAAACTTTTATCACCTATTTATTGACAATTCTTTATTAAAATTATTGTTTCGGGTGATAACTACTTTGTTTTTCATATATGTTTTGGTTCGGTAGTTTTTCTACTTGTAATTTGATCATGGTTCTATCATAAAAAATATTAATAATAATATAAATATCATATATATTCAATATATATATATATATTGAGTCATCCATAAAAGTTATATATAGAAAAATTAATTACAATATTCATAGAGACGGTAAGTGTTACATATACATGAATGTTATTTTCACTTTTTAGCTGATGAAAAAAGTAAAGTTAAATAATAATTAAAATTTCATAAATAATTATAATATCACACATATATAAATATTATATTCATTAAATATATCCTTATTACCTTCCATGTAAAGTGTAAATTAAAAACGAATCACATCTCTCCATGGAAGTGGTAGTTCACACGTACACATAAACGACATTATCATTTCCCAACGGATGGGAAGGAAAGAAGGTAGATATGATATTATAATTATAGAATAATAATTATATAATTAATATAATATTTATTCATTATATACTTTTTTAGAATCATTATTGAAAGGTGGGTATGGAAAATAAATCACATCACTTCATGGAGACAGTAGGTCCTACGTACACACAAGAGATGGTTTTGTTTTACATTTGATGGAGAAGAAGATGGATAAATATTATGTAATAAATATAATTACATATAAATATATAATATATACTGGTGTTATTACTTTATAATATTTAAAACATAATTGAAGGTGGTAAAATAAAAAGTAAAAAAACAAAGAGCTTGGTGAAGACGATTACCTTCTCTTAGAGAAACATATTTTGGATCTGTTATTAAGGACCCTAGGGTTAGTATTTTGGGAAGAAAATAATCTATATAAAATGTTTAAGGATTTAATATATATATTTTTTAGGGTTTTTTAGAGATAATGTTCTCATAAGGTGTGAATAAGTGAGGGGATGAGGTGGCCTTTTATAATTGAGGTGAGTGGCGCACTTATAATTTTTCAAAGTTTTAAAATATTATTAAGTCTATTTCTTGATAAAATGGATAAAAAATGGCTCATATTATAAGGTTATAAGGTTAAGTTCAAAATAAAACCAACCAATGTGGTTTAATCAAGTTTTTATATCATTTTAACCCTTATATTTTTATATTAACTCCCGAGTAAACCTATTTTAACCTTAACTGTGGTAACGACTACTTTAATCTTAAAGGGTTATAATTTTAATTATAATGTTAAAATTTGATCATAAATTTATAAGTGATGAAATTTTTTACCATATATCATATAACTTTCTTCTTTCAATATTTTAATCTTTCTTTAAATAATTTAATAAAATATTATTTTTCATAAAATACCATTAATGTCATTTTTGTCACTATTATTTAATTTGACTTTAAATACATCAAGATAGTAATTAAATTAGAATATAAACCTTCCACAAATACCTAATATGTTATATTAATCTATAAAATTTGTGAGGTATAGTAAATCACAAAAAAAAATTACTTTTAGAGTTTTTTAAACTATTTACATGATTTTTCGATTGCTTGTACAAACAATGTACTGACGTTATGTAAGAATTTAAAGTAATTATTTCTTCAATAAAAATTAAAAATAAATTAATATAATAAAAAATTAATTAATATTTTAAATAAAAATTTATAACTCAAACTATCCTCTTTTTATCCTCATGTAAATTTTTTAGATATATTAAAGTCAAGAGAGTAACATTTTGGAATTTTATTTAATTAAATTAATATATATGTGCAAACAGGGTGCTAGTCAAGTGGTGAACATCACATTCCTATGACATAATTTCATTAGGGGTTCTGTTTTCAACCTCCAATTTACCCTTTATGGAGACTTCTTAGTAGTGTGCCACTGCTCGATGGATATAGGCAGGTGTTCACTACGGGCAACCGTGAGGGATGGTAGTAAAAATTCTTCGACAAGAGTTAGAAGGACACATATCAGAGTGGGGACCATAAGTGGTGGTGGTATGATGTTTACTCAAGGTCATTTTGTTCTATTTCCATGACAGTAGACAATAGCGATGGCAGGTATGCAACGACAACCCTAAGTAGGCGACCTCCATGATAGTGAGGGCTTGGGTTGCAAGATTATATATATATATATGGGTTCCTTTGGGCCACAAAGTAGACCTATTATTTATGACCTTTAGGGATATTTAATTGGTTCACCTCACCCAGTAGAAAAGAGTTGTTTATTCAGTTTAATAAAAAAGGGGGTTTTCCCCAACCTGTTAAAAATAATAATATAAATGTTATTATCGAGTGAAATGAAACAAAAATGACATATATTCTAATATATGATGGATGTCATCGAATTTTTACCATAAAATGAAATTAGGGTAAGTTTTGGGTTGATTTTGAGACCTTAATTAATGGTTTTAACCCTCTTTACCCATTTTATCCTTACCGAGGTGATAAATATTCATTGTGGTTAGTATTCATAATGAAAAAACTAAAAGGGACCAATTTACTAAATTTGAACCTACTGAATCCAAATATGTTCTCTATTTTTCAAAATTCAACCTCTATAAGTATCCTAAATTCATTTTATAATAATCCCACAAAGCGTGAAAAAATTTTTTTTTTAGAAAAATGCCCTTTCAAGTGTAAAAGTATTTGTATTCCAATATCAAATATAATGTTGATCCAAAATGTATAAATTTAATTTTTTTTAACAAAAAGAAACTAATAAAATTTTAAAACCAATCCAATTCAAAATTAATCTTTTAAAATAATAGAAAATAAAAGAAAATAAATTTTTCTTTAAAAAATCAACATTTTCACTATAAACCCAAAAAATAATTTTTTTCAGAAAATTCCCAAAAATTATCCCAAAAATAATTTTGATATAATTATTTAAATAATAATAATAATTTCCTAAAATAATATTTATAAAAGGTATAAATTAATTATAATGTTTGTGCACAAAAGTCAATAAAAACCATTTTTGAATTATAAAATGACTTTACTAAAAATTTGATTCCTCGTTTATTATTGTTAAATAACTTATAAAAATCCATTATAATTTTTTTTATAATTTGTTTAACCCTATTGATACCTTCTAATAAAATAGTTATTTGATGACTATTATATTAAATGATAATATTTTTAATAATATATCGTGGTTCGCTTAAAGATCAGTGTTGCGTGTTAAGAAAAATATCAAGCATTGTATTATAAATTTGTAGGGGTTTACATGGTACCCTTGTGGGTATAAAATTGTGAGCTAATAAACATTGAGATGATGAAACAAAATTGGGTCCACTAATATTGAATAATAAGGATTTAGGAACCCAAATTTTTTTGGTATGATATTTTAAACGAGATAAAAGTTTAGAAGAAATATAGATAGACTTAGGTATTATATATCTAGTGTTTTTACAATCACAATCATAAACTAAATGTGTAGATTTTAAAAAATAATTAAATATTTCTTTTGAAAAACACCTTTTACAAAAGTTGTATTTTTCAAATATCTTGTTTCATTTAAAAAAATCCATAATTAATCATTTTAACAAATTGAGAACTATTGATCATGGTAAGATTTTGTTCACCTTGAGTGAATTTTGAAAGAGAGATTTTTGAGATCCTTGATTTTAGATTTTAAAACATCAACATTTGATTGATTTTTTTAATTTCAAAACCAAATAATCTTTTTGTTTTAAAAGAGTATCTTTTTCATTTAAAATAGGATTTTTATTATTAATAACATAATTGTATTTTTAATTGAGATATTTTTATAAATAAAAAAGTTCATGAAAACCATTTTCAAGTTTATGACAAGCATATTCTTGGTCTTCATATCTTATGATACTTTAAGAAGAAGATGAGTAATAATAAGAGGATTAAGGAGAGGAATAAGAGGAATGAGAAGGGGTGTGAGAAATAACCTCTTCACCCACCTCGATATGATCCATGAGGAATTTAGGAGTTGATTGTATTGAATAATATGTTTAAATATAATCCCAGATAGCACTCTATGTTAAGAATTTAAGATCCTTCTTATCTTATTAATATTTTTGAATTGGTAATCTGATTTTATATGACCCTTATTTTTGCAACCAAATCTCATTACAACTAGCGCTTCAATTTGGTTTTTATTTTTGGCATGTTAATATAATTTCTTATTCTTTAAATGTTTGTTCACTTTTTTAAAAAAAAAATCAAGTTAAACTTCATCATCAGAGTCACCTTCATAAGAATCATCATCTTTGATTGCTTTAGAATTCAGGTTCTCCTTGATTTTGTTGGATTCCAATTCTTCCTTTAATGTTTGGCGTTTCATGATGATTTTGTATGTTATGATAAATAAAATAAGTTATTTTACTTCTATTTTCTTTATGTCCTTAGATTCTTGGATTGAAATCACTTTGGGAGCCCATAAGTTAGGTAAAACCCATATGATTTTCTTAATTAGTGTTTCTATAGAAAAATCATTATTGAGATATTTTTTACCATTTAAAATGTTAGTAAACTTTATAAACACACTATTAATTGATTCTTTTGTATTAATGGAGAAACATTTTAAATCTTGATGATACATATCAAATCTAGTGTCTTTAAATTTCTTTTGTTCCTTCTTGTGTGATTTCTAAAAGATTCCATATTTTATAATCCATTTTGAAATAAGATATATGGTGAAATTAATTTTTGTTAGGCCCACAATGGAGAGAATTCATAGCCTTTTCATTAATTTCAAAAGCATCATTATCTTTAAGATTCTATTTATCTACTCATTATTTAGTAGGAATATTTTCATACATTACCATTTTTCAGACAAGATAACTTATGCTACTAATAAAGGTAGATATGAAATTTTTTCAATAAGAATAATATAGGTTATTAAATAAATGATCATGAGTATAAGAGGTAGAAACCATCATAAAATAATACTTTTAAATAAATAAATATTTTAAAAAATCATTTTTAATGAACTGGGATTTTTGAAATTAATAAAAAGATCTCATTTTATACAAAATGTTGGTTTGATTGGATTACAAGAGAATGAGTTAATTTCCTATTAAAAAATATAATGATTAAAGAAAATGAAAATTTTAAAATAAAATGATTTCAATATGATGAAATAATAAAGTGATAAATTTGATCCATGTTAAAGATAACATCAAAGTTAATTAATCATTTACAAAAAATGGCAAGGATACATATCAAATTTATGAACTTTAGGTGAATTGATATTTGGATAACATAATAAGTAAATATAAAGAGAGAACAGACACAAATGATAAAGAGTTAAAAACTATCACATAAGTAGACCCTATGTCTCCACCCCTTAATTATAGAGATATGTATTATTAATACCTTACCTTGGTTTTAATATAAATCGAAGAACCACATCACATGGTTTTAATGAAAATACAAGAACCACATCCCTTAGTTTTAAAGGAGACCCAAGAACCAATATTCCCTTAGTTTTAAATAAAACCTAAGAACCATGTCCCTAACTTTGTGGTTGTGAGAACCTTGAGAAGATAAGATAATAATAGATTATTTTCATGGCACAAATCCTTTAAAAATATGGTATTATATCTCTCTTAAAGTATGGATACATTTTGAGAGAGAGATAGATAGAGACTAATGTGATATCCTTTTAGATAGAGAAAAGAAGGTTGTCTCTTTGAGAGGAAGTCTTGGATAATTCTAGTGATTCAATGTAAGTTTTACTATATATTTATTACATAATAATATTTATTATATCCAAACCATATTGATACTCTATTTATAATCTCCAAATGTTTTTGGAACATTCTGTAATCCTTCAGGTGAATTGAAGTTAAAGTAGACCACCTTAATGGCCACTTTGACCACATTAAATGCTTCCTTGAAGAGTCTATTTTGATGCCAACAACTACCTAGTAGACTTAATATGGTAGATAGTGTACTATCTATAAGTCACTACTTATGGAAAAATCTCACCATCTTGTCAGTGAACCTCTATCGGCTAGTTGGTGGACTCCTACTGGCCGAGAGCATTTTGTCTATGTTATCTGTTATCCTGTCGCACTGCACTATCTAGCTAGTGATACCTAATTCAACAAGAACACTGCCAAGGATTTCCAACATACTTCAATGATCACCAAAGTTTCTTCCAAAATCATTCCATGACTTTAAAAAGTCTATTAAGACTTTAAAAATATCATTAGGGCAACTTTAAATACTTTAAAGAGATCTATAATATACTCAAGATTCTATAATTTTATATTCATTATAAACACTAAAAATCACTTAAAAGAATACATATAATAAATAGGTGAGTTCTTGAGATCATTAAAACACCATGAGAGAGATATAGAGGTACAAAACACTTATATTCCCATCCCCTATCCTTTTTTCAATAGGTGTATGTCCCTTTTATATGCTCAATAATAATCTTACTATTTTAATGTTGTTTTAATATTGTTATAAACCAATACGACCACTATAAGGGGATAATGACATGTTTTAATTATTTAGAATTATTTATCATTTGTTAAAAAAGGTGTAAAATAAAAAATATCATATTTTAATTCTGGTCGGTTTAGTTATTTTTCATCCTGAAACAAAAATGTTGGAGTTTTTTTATGTTTAAAAAAAATTGAAAATAAGTCTAGGTTTAATTTTTTAGAAAAGTAATCCAAAAATTCATTAAGAAGCCTCATGCATTTTTTCTATTTTTTAGAGGCCAAATACATTAGGGGATTGAACAACGTTTTCCTTGGATAAGAGCTAAGGGCATTGAAGCCGCTAACGCCTTTAGACTCAACTAAAAAAACTAGTTTTTTAGTTTTAAATTTTTTATTTTTATTTTGTTTTGATTATATATATTTATTTTAATACGGTGATGTCTTGGAAAAAATGGCCAATACTCCTTTATTGATGAAATAAAAAGTTAAAAGAGTTTGAGAGAAGGAATTTTATTAAAGTCTTTCTCAAAAATAAAAAATAAATCAGAAGGAAGGTCATCCAACTTTATGAGGTCGGTGTTGACTCCTTTTTTGGAAAACCCATTTTACACTAAGTTATCCTCCTAGAAAACATGGTAAATGATGTAGTTATAATCCTAAACGAAGATAAATCATTCCATCCATCTAGTTGTGAGATTGAATGAAATATGAATCATACCATTACGAATAGATTAAAAAATAGTGATGGAGTCACTTTCAAGGCAAATATTATTACATAATTTTTTCCTTGAAAAAGAAACCAAATTGTTGATTCTAAGAATTTTTTCTTCAAGAGATTATGTTATGCCACATGTTCCATAAAATCATATGAAAATATGTCCACTATGATCACAAATGACAACCCCACAAAATGAAGGACCCTAGTTAACTTTTGAAGCATTATAAACATTAAATTCAATATAACTTAGAAGAGGATCATGCCAAAATACTTCAAAGGTTACCACAATCAGCTTTAAATTTATAGCAATTCCTAGCCAATGCAACACAGTGAAGTGGAAAATATAGTTTTTGTAATAGATATGCTGTAATGGGTTGGCCTATTTGATCACAGCAATTATCCTCACCAACACTACATACTGGCTAAAAGGCTTATGATTATGAATAAAAGAGTTTTGGCTATACCAAAGGATGTGTATGAGTTTGGTTGTTATAGTAGTGAAGATGTTTCTGATTTGGGGTGATAATGACACGCTTGTACAAGACTAGAGTTGGGAGAAAAGGGAGAAATCCTTCAATAGATTGACTTCAAAGACATCATAAATTTCATTAAATAATGCATAAGCAATGGTTCAATATAGGGATAGGTGATTTAAATCCTCTCTATATTGATTACAAATGTGGAACTTGGAGAAAAGTAGAATAAAAAAATTATAAACAATCATCAGTAGGAATTGTGTTATGGGAAAGCCTCCAAACAAGGATCAACTGTGATAGACTAATAAAAGGCTTATAAAATCCTCCAATATAGGTAAAATAATGGCTGAAACCCATAAAATTTTCCTGATAAAAAATTTTAGAATCCAAAATATCATTCAAGGAAGGTTCCCAGACCAACATATCATCAAGAGAAAAAGAATAATTATTGATCAGGCTGCTAATATTTTCTAGCAGATCTGGATTGGGCATAGTAAAAAAATATTTAATAGTGATTTTATTATATATATGAGGATGCTAAGGGCTCATTATAGAAATTAAAGTAGTACCATTCTAGTTTTTAATCCAAAATTTATGATAGGAATCCCTATTTGTATTCTATTTGGAATGATACATGATGTTGGAGAAAAAATACTTAATGGTTGGACAAATAGATGAGTCAAGATAATGTTGACTACCCCTTTTCAGTTTACCAAGTAATTTAGCCCTAAGAAAGCTATAGGAAATGGAATCACTATTCAATAGGTTCCAAGTAAGCCTATCCTAGAGAGAATTATTAAATAGCTTGATGTTTTTGATACCCAGACCTCTATTAGAAAGTGGTTACACCATTTATTCCAATTAACAATGAATAATTTTCTTTCAAGAATTCTACTACTCCCAAAAAAAAGTTTTTAAAGAAAGAATTAAGGTTTTCTAGATGATTAAGAGGTAATTTTTAGACCATAAAATAATAAACTAATTTAGAGACGATGGTATATTTGAGAAGGAAACTCCAACCATCCATCAAGAGGGACTACTTCCCTTTCCAAGAAGAGAGGTGGTTCTTAATTTTTTAGCAATCTTGGATAAATTTTTGACTTTAGGTATCCCCCAAAATAATGTGACACCAAGGTAGGTAGTGGGAATATAGCCTTATTTTATGCCCCGGTCATCCATGATGTGATTTTTTCTTACAATGGAAACATTTTCCCAAAGTAAATGAAATATTTATTATAATTGATAGTCTTACCTGAAACATCTTTATAATGGGAAAGAAGTTCCTTGTTATTCTGAATATTTCATTTTCTTCCTTTAAAAAATATAATAATATCATTCACATAAAGGATATTGGAAGGGAAAACAATGTTCTTAGAATAAAGTATTAGATTGAGCTTACCATGGTCCACCATATGAGTGAGGAGATTGTTTAAATAATCTTCAAAAGTGGCTAAAAGGATGGAATATAGGGGATATCCTTGTCTAACCCCTTTTTGAGCACTTAAAGTAGCCCTAATGAGTGAAATTGATGAGTACCAAGATGTGATTTTAGAAAAATAGGGATTTAAAACCTTTAACAAAAATATCATTAATGCCAATGTTTTGAAGAACCTTGTAGATGGAGTTCCATTATATAGTATCAAAGGACTTTCTGATACCGATCTTTAGAGTAATGCTACCACCTCTATTTCATTTACTTAGGATACTAATGCACTCATATGTTGTACTAATGTAGTCTTGAATGGTTCTACCTTTTATAAAACCAAAATGGTTCTAAGATAATTTTTTTTTCAATTGTGTGAAGTCTATTAGAATGATATTTGGTAATAATATGGTATGTGGTTTTGATAAGGGATATATGGATAAAAAGATGTATATTAATGGCATTTTAAAATTTGGTAATCAAGGTGATAAATTGGTAATTATGACAATGTGTAAGAGTTCCATTAGAAAATAAATATTTAACCAATCTACACATGTCCCATTGGATAACAACCCAATAATTCTAAAAAAAGGAGTTGGTAAAACCATCAGGGCCCAAGGAACCATCCGGATTAAGAATAAAAATAGCTTCTTTTATTTCAAATTTAATAGGAATACCAGTGAGATGGTTATTATCTTAATTTATAATAATTACAAGAATAAAAATAGAAGCTAAATATTCTTTAAGATTAGGTCCATTAAATATATTGGTAAAGTAAGAGACAATGTGATCATCCAGACATTCCTCATTATCAATGAAACGGTCTCCATCATTGATGAAGGTGATGGGTCTGGAATATTTCTTGACTCTTTGAAGATAGTTGTAAAATTTGGTATTTCTATCTCCATCCTTGAGCCACTTAAACTTTAATATCTCTTTTTTAAGTTTATACTTTATGGAGAGGAGAGAGTTTAACTTGGCAGAGAGCTCAATTTCTTGTTGAAGATCTAAAACAAAATCATAATTGGTAAAATCATCCCTCACCTAATTGAGATTGGATTCAAGAGATTCAATTTCATTTTCAATCCCATTGGAGGTATCTTTTCACTAACCCTTTAGTTTTCTCTTAAAGAGCTTCAACATCATGACACATACAAAATCACCATTTCCACAGTGAGAATAATTCTAGAGCACATGAAAAATATTTCCACAATCAGGATGGGAGTTCCAGGATTTGTTGAATATGAAAGGTAGAGCATTCCAAAAGTTTATAGTAATTAGGATTTCTAAAACTAGATGATGATCAGAATTTATCTTTGGAAGAGGGATGCTATAAATATTATCTCTCTTTTCAAGGGCTTTCTCATTGGAGAAGGCTCGGTCAAGATTTCTAGCAATAGTTCTGTTGTTGTTCTTTCAATACCAAGTATATTTGGTCCCAGCTAAATTGATCTCAGTTATATTATTACATTCAGTGTAGGATTTAAACTACCATGTAGAGATGGTAGAGTGTGAAACACCCGTCTTTTCATTGGAACATAATATATCATTGAAATCTCCAAGAATAATCCAAGGGTATTGGATTATGTTTCTAATGCCGTCTAGGTTTTACCAAAGTCTTATTTTTTCGTACAATTTTCTTTTAGAATAGATGAGGGAGCAATACATATGTGCATTATGGAAACCAACCTCATAAGTAATCATCTTCTCTTCAATACTAAAGGAAGTGGAACCTTTAAGAGAGGAGTGAGAAAAAACCCAAAGTGTTTCCATAGTGGTAGCATTGGTGTTTTTTCCAATGTATAAATAGACTCAATTTCCAAGACTAAAAAATACAAGAGAATAAATTTTTTTGGGTTCAGAAATACCAAGGAGTTTAGGCTTGTGAATATGAATAAATATGTGTAAGGAGTTATATGTATTATAGTTTTCCACTCATTAACTATCTTAGAATAAAATAATCATTTGAACCTATTATTGGGGCAGGAACCCCCTTTTTTCCTAACTCTAGAGTTCTTTTATTTTTGGTTTATTTTTGGGTTACGACAATATTTTTTGAACTAAGATCAAGAGTTTCATTATTTTTATTTGGAAAATAAGCTATTATAGATTCATTATTTTTAAGTTCAAAAACATTTGGAGTTGAAATGAGATTAACATAAAAACAATTTTCATTCACACCAACCAAATTCTTGGGACTATCATCAGGTTCCAAGATGATTGAATTATTGAAAACAGCAGTATTTTTGGACTTAAAAACCACAAAATCATCATTTTTTGTAGATTTATAAATTGGTGAAGCATCACAATCTCCTTGTTTATCATCCTCATTAAGTTTATTAGTAAGATATGGGATGTGGCCAAATTTTCTACCATCATCCATGATGGTTTGGGCCTATTGCATAGGTTCCTTTAAAGTGTTGGAATTTTCAGCAACATAACATTGTTCAATTGGATTGTGAATTTCCTTAGAGATTATAATCTCCAACATTTTTTAGAGTATCATGTTTTAATGAAATAACTTTTAGTTTTTTCCTTCATAGAATAAAAATAGGTTTCAACAGCATTATAAGGACTTTAAGATATTGAGGTATCATCTGCAACACTTTCCTTACAAGGATTAAAATGCACATCAGTTTCCCCAAATTGATTAGATATAAACTCCATATTTTAATGAGAGTTTTCAATATTAGATTAAGATTGGAGGTAATTAACAAGATTCCAAATATACTAAGAAATTTAAAAGTCTATGTTTTCATCTTCATTATCCTTCCCCTCTCTATAAAAAAATAAGCCCAAATTTTTTTATATGCTGCTTTTGGGGAAGTGATGATATATTGTTTTCCCACCCATTTTCCGTCATCATTTTTCTTTAATGGATCACACTTATCTATGAAAATGGATTTACCCTTATTAATTTTGTTAACCTATTTCCATTCATTCACATTAAGAGATGGCTTCACATGATTTTGGATTACCCTACAGTTAGTAATAGAGTGCCCTACAATTCAGCACACATCACAGAAAAGAGGCATGTACTCAAACTCTACCTTGATTTAAACCATGTAATCATTAGTAGTGAAACTGATAACATCTACTAGATCTGTATCCAAGTTGGCATCAGCCATAATCCTAGAATAAAGTCTGAGCTCCCTATTTAGAGTAAACTAATCCAGTTTTAGAGGAATGCCTATTTAAGAAGTAAGCTCATTTAGAATCTTCAGTTGCCATAAAACCGAATTCAATCAATGAAGTATGGCCCAAATCTGAGCCATAAAATTTCCATGAGTAAAGATATCTACAGAACTCCATGCTTTAGGTGCAAGTTTCCAAATTTCCATGATAATTTCAAATCTTATTAGATTCCCAGTGTAACGTCCCGAATTCGGGTACCACACAATGGGTGCGGTGAACCCGGTTGGTCACATGACCTCAAGCGCATTTCCCCAAATTCCAAAGGTTGTCGACTAGAAGTGAGGGCCTAGGAGTGATGGTGGGGAAACTATTCCATCATTTGTCAAAGTGTAGAGTAGTGGAAAAAATATAAACATACAAAAGTGGAAGCAGTAAACAGTATAGAACTGAAATGGACAACGGAACTGAAGTAAAAGATAACCAATAGTCATATATATAATGATGAAATATGTCTCTAATTCTAAGAAAGAATCCAAAATAGGATACACTACAATCTGATACAATAAAGCACAAGGTACAGTGTACATCAAAACAAAACCAAAGCAGTGCATTAGGAACACATCAGCATCGCAAGCCTAAGGTCGGTCCCATGCTCTCCTACTCCTCTGCAACAATCATGTACCTATGTAGGGACTCTTTCCCTTATCGACACCTACAGTAGTATAATCTATTTGTTCCCAAGACATGACCCAAATAGGGTGTGAGAAATAAATCCCAGTAGGAAACCGAAAAAGTCTCGTGCCCAACTATCAGTGAAAATGTGCAACAACAATGTGCAGTAATTAAATGCAGTAAACTAGGAAGTACTCAAAAGTAACCATTCTTACCAGTTACATTGCCATTTTAATAATTATTTAACAAATCAATATAATTGAACTCTAAGTTCTTCGAGACTCGGCCTTGACCGACAATATCCTATACCAGTGCCATAGAAGAAACCACAATAGGATACCTAACAAGTAAAAGATAATAATAATACCAAGCCTGGGCTTGATCTTGGCAGGTACAACATAAGAAATCACCACAGTGAACATTTAAAGTAAACATTGTCCTCATACATGCAAGTCCTTAACCCTCAGGCAATCAGAAAAGAAACCCTCAGGTGATCGCCCTTAGGAATAACGGATATTTCCCTCAGGCATACGAGATATCCCCCTCAAGCACAGAATCTACTGCCCACAGGCATTAGAAACGTTGACCTTAGGCTAAACAAAACAGTGCCCTCAGTCTAAACAAAACACTGCCCTCAAGATAAAAAAAACACTGCCCTCAGGCGTTCCATAGGAAAAGAATTAATCGGGCCGAGGCCAATGCATAAGTAAGAAATTTATATATGTTTCCTCTCAAGAAAACTCAAAATATTCTATAATAATAGCATACCCACGAGTATCCTATACAAACATCTAAACAAGGGGAACACACCCTCGGGGTGGCCCTAGATCAAACCAACGATCTCAAACAGCAGTTTATACTTATTCATTAGATTACCTATGAAATTATAGGTATTTCAACAGTCAAAGTCTCATCCATACGACACCCCGAACATGGGTGTGTGGCATAATGGTACACAAAATCAACTCGACAGTCGGAATTAAACCCAACACCACCTACCTTGATCTCCTCTGATTGATATATGTGGAAGGCGCCTCCCTAAAAAACCAAGAACGACGTAGATATGAGATAAAATATTACCTGTTCAAACCTAAATAACTTCCCTTAAGGAAATAATTTAAAGGAAATATTCAATAAGAGGGAAGACATTGCCCACGCGGCTCAAACGAGATCGACGGTGGATGAATCAGAGTCCCGGTGAGTGATCGGGAGCTCCTCCAAGTCTCTTCCTCCTCTCCCGCTACTCCTGGTGAGCTCTCTACCTCCTCTGCCAAAAGAGGAGGCTACTGCCTATTTTTAATGAAAAAACATAACTACATGGTGTGTAATTTCAAGTGCACGGTGTGTACTATCCATTTTAATTGTTCCTTTGGTGGCTAATTTTGACTGCCTCACTGTTCATATGCTGACTGATTACACAGTGTGCATTACTAAGTACACGGAGTGTAGTTAGTTTTTACACCCTTTAATTGCTGAAGAGCCTACACTCCCTATATTCTCATCCCACACAGCCAAAGTACACGACGTGTGTAAAAAATTACACGGCGTGTAGTAGTTTTTACACCCTTAATCACTGATAATCCTAAACGCCCTGTATTCTCATCCCACACAGCCAAATTACACAGCGTGTGTATGAAATTACATGGCATGTACCCATAAATTTTGGGATTTTTGCCCAAATTTCCCTTGTTTTCTCATATACACTTAAGGAAAAGGAAAAGAAGAAACTCGTACGTCAAGAATAAAAACTAGGTTCTTAAAAACATCCCCCATTAAAGAAATTCATCCCTGAATTTCCATTCCAAGGGTGGTAAAGATAAATCTAGGAACAATTTTGGCCACTGAGCATGTACGTCGGTCTCCCGCTCCCAGGTTTCATCCTGCACTTGGCCATGCTACCATAACACCCATACAGGAGGAACTGACTGACCTTAGAGAACCTTCGTGCTCCTATCAATAATACGAATCGGATTCTCCTCAAAGGATGCATCACCCTAAAGTTCAACCTCCTCAGGTTGAAGGACATGAGACAGGTTTGAGTGATAACGGCACAACTGAGATATGTGGAAGACGTTTTTCATGGCCCGGTACCTCTATGGTAACTACAACCGATAGACAACCAGCCTAACTCTCTCTAGAATCTCAAACTTCCCTACATAGCTCAGTGAAAGTTTACCTTATCACCTGATCCACCTGTGTCCCAACCTCGGTGAAACACACAAGAAAAACTGATCCCCGAGCATGAACTCCAAGGGTCGTTTGCGGTGATTATCATAAGATTTCTGAAGAGATTGTGTAGTAGCCATCTGCTTCTGAGTCAACTGGACCTGCTCTGAAGCCTCCTGCAAAAGACGTGGTCTCAGTAAAGCTGCCTCACCTGCCTCCAACCAGTACAAGTCTGATCAGCATGGCCTACCATTTAAGCATCATAATGTGTCATCTCAATAGTTTTCTAAAAACTATTATTATAGGAAAACTCGACCAGCGATATGTGCTTCTCCCAAGATCCCCCAATGTCTTGGACGTATGAACGCAACATGTCCTCTAGAACCTGTATTGTATGCTCTGACTGGCCATCGGTCTAAGGGTGGTAAGTTGTGCTCAGAAGCACCTGTGTACCCAATGTCCTGTAAAATTTCTGCCAGAACTGAGATGTAAAATGGGAATCCCTATCTGAAATGATAGAACAAGGGACCCCATGAAGACATACTAACTCTCAGACATACAATTTCTTGATCTCGTCAACACCGAAGGTCTCCTTGATCGGCAAAAAGTGAGATACCTTCGTAATTCTCTCCACTACAACCCATACAGTATCATTACCTCGAGGTGAACTCGGAAACCCAGTCACGAAGTCCATCGCGACATCATCCCATTTCCACTCTAGAATGGATAATTATTATAATAGTCCAGATGGCCTCTGATGCTCCACCTTCACCTGCTGACTGGTGGAACATATCGTAAAAAACTAGTTACCTCTCTTTTCATACCCGACCACCAATACTGACGTATCAAGTCATGGTACATTTTGGTAACTCCAGGATGCACTGCCCAAGCTGAAGCATGAAATTCCCACATCAACTCCTCGCGTATATCCCCTGGAACCCACACTCATACATGGATACATAGTACCTCATCATCGCCTATCGTCCAACTAGGAGGAGGGTCCTCATCTGTCACCGACTCCTGTAGAACTAGACCTTCTGAACCTAATAGCTGTCTCATCCTCACTTTATCTAGGAGGGTAGAAGTCACAGCTAAGGATGAAAGATAGGTTCTCCCCTAACTATCATGCACCTCCAAATCCATCTCAGAGAACAAATCCATAAGCTGCCACTCACCATTGGCCTCCTACACTACCTATATCTGAGTCTTCCTACTCAGTGCATCATCTACTGCGTTACCCTTACCAGGTGTATAGGCAAGATAAAAGTCGAAGGACTGATGGTATTCAACCCACCGTCACTGTCTCAAATTCAAGTCCCACTGGGTAAAGATGTATTTAAGACTTTTGTGGTCTGTAAACACCACAAAGTGTTCTCCCAAGAGATAGTGTCTCCAACAGCGTAATGCTTGAACAACTGCAGCCAACTCGAGATCATGCGTCGGGTAATTCCTCACATGTGGCCTCAACTGTTGAGACCCGTATACAACTACTTGATCACCCTACATCAACACTGCTCCCAGCCCAATACCTGATGCATCACAGTAAACTGTATATCTCTTCCCTTTCTCTTGATGTATCAGGACTGGTGTTGTTGTCAACCTTACCTTTATCTTTTAAAAGGCTATTTTGAAAGCTTTTGACAAAACTAACTTCATACCCTTCTTAGTCATACTTGCCAACGACGCTTCTAAGCAGGAGAAGTACTATACAAAGCACCTATAGTAACCATACAACTCCAAGAATCTCTGTATTTCAAACATGTTCTTAGGCTGCTCCCAAGAAACTACTTCTCTCACTTTCTCTAGGTCAACAGAAACTCCTACCTCTGAGATAATATGACCCAGGAAGTGAATCTGGTCCATCCAAAAGTGGAACTTTGAGAGCTTAGCATATAAATGATGCTCTCTTTGTGTACTCCAGTACGATCTCAATATGGGTGGCATGGTTGTGTCTAGTGTGAGATTACACCAAGATATCGTCCATGAAGACTACCAAAAAATAATCTAGATATGGGTGGAACGCATGATTCATCGGAGCCATGAAAACTATAGGTGCGTTTGTGAGTCTGAACGGCATGACCAAGTACTCGTATAGACCATATCTGCTCCGAAAGGCTGTAAACGGTATGTTAGATGGTCTAACGTGAAACTAATGATATCTGGATCTCAAGTCAATCTTCGAGAACACTCATTCTCCTCGAAGTTGATCAAAAAGATCATCAATCCTTAGTAAGAGATATCAGTTCTTAACCGTCAACTGGTATAGTTTCCGATAATCCACACAGAGTCTGAGGGTACCATTCGCCTTCTTAGAGAAAAGGAAAGGTGAACCCCAGGGAGAAATACTAGGTCAGATAAAACCCTTGACTTGTAACTCCTCTAACTTCCTCTTGAGATCCTGCAATTCTGGCATAGCCATATTATAAGGTGGAATGGACACTGGTGTTTCTCCTGGCACAAGCTCAATAAAGAATTCCACCTCTCACTCTGGAGGTAGACCTAAAAAGTCATCCGGGAAGACATCCATGAAACAACTAACCACCGAAGGGAAAACCTTCTGAAAATTTCCCTAGTCATCTAGATATAAACTCGCAATATGTGCTGTCACTCTACCTCACCCATGATGTTCGGGTCTAGGTCAGCTCTCCTAGACATCCCATTCGCCCTTGTATAGAAGCTCTCCACCCTCTGGTGACGTGAAACTCAACCTGCGACAATAGGAATCTACAAAGGCTCTAAAGGGTACCCCGAAGTCCATCCTGAGAATGAAATCATAGGTTGTAATCTCTAAGACATAGAGGTCCCATGGAAAGTGACACCCACCAAACTCTAGGGGGAACTCCTTGCACTAACGTGCACCTACCATTCAAATTTCCAATGGAGTGTCTAGGATCATGATATCTGAAGAAGAAGAAACATAGAGCCCAAGGTTATCCAAAATGGGCAAAAATATAAAGCTATGTGTAGCACGAGTATCGAAAAGTACAGAAGATAAAATAAATGAAACTAGAATATTACCTCTGATAGTGGAAGGTCTGGGATCCTACTCCTGTTGGGTCTGTTGCACTACATATGTCTACCCAGTGTCGCAGCCCTGCGACACAGCCTGGCTACCCTGAGTTAACCCACCCTACTATCTCTAAGATCCTGGTGTTTGGATACCAGGACCACGACCACCACCTTGTCCTGAATTTCCTAACATATTCCAATTCCCTGACTAGTAAGAAGCTGTTGGCCCTGCTCCTGCACACAGATTCTGCACAGAACCCCTCTCACTAGTCACTGGTGGAAATACCTTGCAAAAATGCTGAATATGACCCCTCTTGATGCAAGCTTGGAACTCTACTGGGTCATGTGGACACTGAGGTCTCTTGTTCCCCTCTTTACCACACTGGTAGCACATTACCTGACCACCGGAATAATTTTTCTGGCTAGAACTGCCACCGTGAGAGAAATCCATTTGTCTCTTCCTCTTGCCGGTAGAAATAGTACTAGAGACTGGTGCCGAACCACCCTGGTCCATGCCACTAGCTTCCAGTAGGTTCCGCTCAGTAATCAATGCCTGGTTCACAATAGCATGCACTGTAGGCAACCTAAAAACATTCACCAGTGCTCAGATATCATATCCAATACCATCCTCAAAGCGTCTAGCCCTCAACGTCTCATATCCCTCTAGAACCGGTGCAAAAGGCTATAGCTCGGTGAAGTGGGCAGAATAGTCCATCACTGAAATGGAGCCCTGCTACAGATTCATGAACTCTCGAGCTCGATCGTTCCTTAGCATCTCTAGAAAGAAAAATTCATAAAAGAATGCCTAAAAATATTTCCATTCCATGTCTTGGAGATGCTCAGACTGGGTGGTAACATCCCACCATCACTTGGCGGAATCACGCAACATGTAAGTAGCGAGCTTGACCCTCCTCCCAGGAGGCATCTCCAGATGCACGAAGATCGTCTACATAGAACCCAGCCATGACTTCGTAGCCTGTAGTCTGCCATCCCCTGAAAATGTAGGTGGATGCTGCTGCTGGAATATATGTGTCAGCTCTACAATAGATGTGGAAACGGATGTTGCTCCCTGGAAGGTATGCATGAACCTTATAAAGCCTTCACAGAACTACGTATCTACGCCTGCGTCTGTTATAATGGTTGGTGCCGCATCTGGCACTGCTGGAGGATCCATCGGTAGCCCATGACCTACCATCTCTAGAGTATAATCGTTTCCACTCTCTCGGAGAACAACTCATGGTCATCACGGCGGCATAACTCTACAAGGTCAAACTAATGCCTTATTTTAATTACTTTCGAGGTTTCTTTTGTCCGGTTAAGACTGCCAATGAAAAGGGGAAAGATCCATTAGAACTGGAAAAAGAGACTACACGGCGTGTATAAGGTCTACACGATGTGTACCCTTAATCCCTTACATGGTTGTGTTATGATGCTGGCCTAAGTGTATCTGAACCCTAGGTACATGGCATGTTATACCCGCACACGACGTGTACACCACCTAGTTTCCCCAGCAACACAGCCAAGTCCACACGGTCTTTCACTGGTCAAGACTACACGGCATGTCCCAAAGGTACATGATGTGTACTATAAAGTTAACACTGAACCGTGTTGTAAGTTACATGGTCGGATTCCAAGATTACACTACACGGCATGTTTATAACTAACACAACATGTATCACCTAAGGTTTCTCCATCAGTGTTGTTATCCACATGGGCGGACACAGGGTCAACCCTACATGGCGTGTACAACCAGTACATGATGTGTTCCCATAAGAACTTACCTATTCCATGTCTCTTACCACATGGCCTATGACATGGTTAGAGACTACACGACATGTACATAAGGTACACAACGTGTACTTAAGAAAAATAGTTTCTTCCCGAACAGAAGAACACATGGCATGTAGTCAAAACTACATGATGTTTATTCTGGGTTTTTCTGAACAGTAAGCCTCAGAAACTACTCTGGAGCCCAGAAAACACTGAAACGAACACCAAAGTTCCAAATTCCGATCTGTGAGGGCCCATACTCCCCTCAAATCAAATCTTGGCATCTTATACATGTTATAAACAAGGTAAAAAAGTCAATGATCCACCAAATTCTAGTCAATGAGGGCCCATAACACTTCCAGAACAAATGTTTGGTGTTCATTCAAACAAAAACTCATACAAACAATACCCTATCAAACATCATGTATTTTTATCAAGGAAACTATCACAACAACATGAATTTTATATCACAACATCTATCACAAAAACATTCAATGTCTAATGCACCTACATGGCATGGAAACTATGCATGAAATGTGATTCTAACATGTGCCTAAATGATGCATGAGATGGAATACCCTCTTCTCATTGGGTTGTGACTAAATAGAACCCAAGTATATAAAAATATAAACATAACACCATAAGTGAATCACCCAACGGTGAAATCTAATCAATTATAATAATCATAAATAAAAAATCAAAATTTATTTTGAGGTAATCTGGCCTTTACCTGTACACGAGTTAACTACTTCTGGGCACATTTTATTACCAAATCCGTCAACAATTTATCTCTTTTCGTTGTCTCCAAATAATAAAATAACCCAGAGAAAAGAAACCCTCTGATACCACTTTGTAACCTCCCGAATTCGGGTGACACACAATGGGTGCCACGAACCCAGTTGGTCACATAACCTCAAGTGCATTTCCCCAAACCCCAGAGGCTGCCGACTAGCAGCGAGGGCCTAGGACTGATAGCGGGGAAACTATGCCCTCATTTGTCAAAGTGTAGCACAACAAAAAAAATATAATCATACAAAATCGGAAGCAGTAAACAGTAGAGACTTGAAATGGACAACAAAACTGAAGTAAAAGATAACCAACAGTCAAATATATGATGATGCAATATGTCTCTAATTCTAAGAAAGCATTCAAAACAAGATACATTGCAATCTGATATAATAAAGCACAAGGTACAAATTACAACAAAACAAAACCAAAGTATTGCAACATGAATGCAGCAGCATCACAAGCCTAAGCTCAGTCCCATGCTCTCCTACTCCTCTGCAACAATCATGTGCCTGTGTATAGACTCTTTCCCTTATCGACACCTACAACAATATAATCTGTTTAGGCCCCACACATGACCCAAATAGGGTGTGAGAAATAAATCCCAGTAGGCAATAACCAAAGGCTTGTGCCCAACTATCGGTGAAAATGTGCAACAACAGTGTGAAATAATAAAATGTAGTAAACTAAGAAGTACTCAAAAGTAACCATTCCTACCAGTTACATTTTCATTTTAATAATTATTTAATAATTCAATATAATTGAACTTTGAGTACTCTGAGACTCAGCCTCGACCGACAATCTCTTATACCAGTTCCACAGGAGAAACCACAACATGCTACCTAACAAGTAAAAGATAATAATAATACTAAGCCTGTGCTTTAGCTTGCAAGGTACAACATAAGAAATCACCATAGTGAATATTCAAAGTAAACATTGTCCACAGACATGCAAGTCCTTACCCTCATGAAATCAAAAATGAAACCCTCAGGTGACTGCCCTCAGGCATAACGAATATTGCCATTAGGCATACGAGATATCTCCCTCAACCACAGAAGCTACTGCCCATAGGCATAAGAAATGTTTCCCTCAGGCTAAACAAAACAGTGCCCTCAGGCTAAACATAACACTGCCCTCAGGCTAAACAAAACACTACCCTCAGGCATTCCATAAGAAAATCAAGTAACCGGGACGATCCCAATGAATAAGAAATAAATTTATATATGTTTCCTCTCAAGAAAACTCAAAACATGCTATAATCACAACATACCCACGGGTATCCTGGCCAAACGGCTAAACAAGGGAAATGCATCCTCGGGGTGGTCCTTGATCAAAGCAACGATCTAAAATAGTAGTTTATAATTATTCATTTGATTATCTATGAAATTATAGGTATTTCAATAGTCAAAGTCTCATCCATACGACAGCTCAAACATGTGTTCATGGCACAACAGTACACAAAATCAACTTGATAGTTGAAATTAAACACAAGACCACCTACCTAGATCTCCTCTGATCGATATACGTGGAAGGAACCTCTAGAAACAACCAAGAATGACATATATATGAGATAAATGATTACCCGTTAAAACCTAAATAAGTTCCCTTAAGGAAATAATTGGAAGGAATGATTCAAGAAGAGGGAAGACCTTACCCGCGTGGTTCAAACAAGATCGACGATGGAAGAATCGAAGTCCTGTTGAGCAATCGGGAGCTCCTCAAAGTCTCGGCCTCCTCTCCCACTGCTCCTGGTGATCTCTCTACCTCCTCTACCAAAAGAGGAGGCTACTGCCTGTTTTTAATGAAAAAACATAACTACATGGCGTGTACTTTCAAGTACACAGCATGTACTATCCTTTTTAACTATCCCTCTGGCGGCTACTTTCCACCGCCTCACTGTTAATCTGTAGACTAATTACATGGTGTGTATTACTAAGTACACAAAATGTAGTTAGTTTTTACACCCTTTAATCACTGATGAGCCTACATGCCCTATATTCTCATCCAACATAGCCAAAGTACATAGCGTGTGTACAAAAGTACACGGCGTGTAGTCGTTTTTACACCCTTAATCACCGAAAATCCTACACGCCATTAATTCTCATCCCATACAGCCAAAGTACACGGTGTGTGTATGAAAGTACACAATGTGTACCTATAAATTTTGGGATTTTTTCTCACATTTCCCTTGTTTTCTCAAAAAAACTTAAAAAAAGGAAAATAAGAAACTCGTACCTCAAGAATAAAAACCATGTTCTTACACCGAGAATAATGTGGAAGAATAATATTCCAATCAGAATCAATTTCCACTTTCTATTTCCCCAACAATGAGAAATTATTTTTGTAAGATCTGCAAGAGACCACAATTTATCCCCCTTTAAATATGTGATGCGTCCAAGGATTGAGAATTTACACATATTAAGCCTTTGATGAAGGAATTCAGGGCTACCGACAATCGAGAATCTACCATCCTACATTTTCTTAAACATATATGACTTCAGAATAGCATCTTTGGGAGGATGGGATCATTGGGATGATCTGATCCTTTAAGTACCTCTAAGAAGAATATTCCTCTGGTTTTTGGAAGAAGATCATTATTAGAACCCCTACAAGATCTAGGTTATCCACCAAAATCTTATTTTCATCAGATGATTTGCATACCACCTATTTGGTGGAACACTCCCATTCTGGATTAAAAGAATCCATGATGCAAACAATGACCTAGTGAATCAAGGATAAACCATCACATGGATTCACATAAATGTAGAGATGTTCTTCCAAGAATGTCTCCCATGAAGAAACCATTATGCTCCTTCTCTCTCTTATATATATATAAATAAAACACATATTTTTAGCAGAATTCAACTACTATAAAATATCCAGTATTACTGTAATCAAAGTAATATGAAATTATGATAAAAACTCGCACCAGGGATCCCTTTTATAAGGGGGGATGCCCTGAAAATCTTTATGGGTTTCTAATGTGTGATTCAACTTCCCTCTTTCCTACATAGAATTAATGTTATATTGTTATTATTATTTATTAATGAATTAATAATAAATATTAATTGATAATAAACAAGAATAATTAACAATTAATATTTACTATCAAATATTAATAATCGAATAATTAATATTAATAATATGAAAATAAATATTAATAAATAACTAATTAATTATTAATAATTCATATTTATTTATTAATTAGTAATTAAATAATATTTTATTACTTATTTATAATATTTATTACCAATTAACTAATTAATTATAAATAAATTAATAAATATTAATAATTCTTATTAAAAAATTTCTAATAAATATTTAAAATTAAAATTATTGTTATTATTATTATTTTAAACAGATAGGGGGAAACACCTCCTTTTTTATTAAGGAAATGAATCCCTTTTTATATTTTGGTAGAGGAAAACCCATTACATAGCTTGTAAGCTTAGGGGGACCAAGGCTTAATGGACTGACCCTAAGGCCCATGACCCACAGGTCTAGATACATGGCTGTAAGGACCCATGACCCGTAAGCCTAAACACCATCTCATTAACCACTAAACTAATAATTAATTAATTAATAATAAATATTAATTACTAATTTATTATTAATAAATAATAATAATAACTAAATAATAATTAACTATTAATATTTATTATTAAATATTAAAAATTGACTAATTAATATTAATAATAATAGTACAAATATTAATAAATAACTAATAAATAACTAATTAATTACTAATAGTTAATATTAATTAATTAATTAATTATTAAATAATATTTAGTTACATATTAATAATATTTATTACCAATTAACTAATTAACTATTAATTAATAAATAAATATTGACAATTATTATAAAAACATTACTTCTAAATATTTAGAATTATTATTATTATTATTTTAAATAGGTAGGGGAAACACCTCTTTTATTATCAAGGAAATAAATCCCTCTTTTTTTATCTTAGTAGAGGGTAACCCATTACATGACCCGTAGACCTAGGGGAATCAATGTCAAATGAACTGAATCTAAGGCTCATGACCTATAGGTTCAAATACATAATCGAAACGACCCATGGATGGCATGCCTAAACACCAACCCATCAGCCACATCCATGCCTCAATCAGCATATCATCTCACGTCCTACACCTAAAGTTGGTCCATCTTCCTACCATTATGAATTTTTTCCCAAACAATTGTCGATAATCCAAAAATCCACATGCCATTATGACTGTGGCCAAATGACCAACATCACCAGCTATCATCCCTCCTATGTTCATTTGAGCCCTATCATCTCCTCACGTCCCACCAACACCCATCATCGCATCACTACCAACCACTAAATGTCATCCCTCCTACACTTTCTCAAGGTCACCACCTTTCATGCGGTCCACCATTGTTCTCCTTCATGTCACCACTAGATGCCCACCATTGTTCATCACAAACTTTCTGCAACACTAAAATCCACCCATATGCAATCTCCATAGGAATAAACTGCAACTGGGAGTTGATCCCCAACTGCCTAATGTAGGGGCTACCTACATGTGTTGATAAAGTCTTACTTTCAACCGATGATAAAAATTTTTATCTCAAAATCAAGTATGAAAATGTCCCTCATTTCTATTTGAATTCCCAGTCCATTTGTCATGATTTATTGAATTGAAATAGGTCTTCTATTTGTGAATTTTTCTATGCTCAAGGAAATGATGAAAAATCATGTTTCAAAATGATGAATTAGCTAAAATCCACTGATCAAAATGGAATGGAAAATAATGGATAGGTAAAACCCATGGAGGGAGGTTTGAAACATTGTGACCCCTATCCAAATATCATTGCTCAAGATGGATTGGAATGTGATTTACAAGAACAAAACATGGTAAAAGGTTTGTCAACTGGCAATGATTTAGGTTCTCATAGATTACACTCAGCTGGGTAGAAATTTCATTCTATGATAGATGTTAATGGTTTTGATGATACAACAAGTTTTTATGGGCCGATACTACTAAAAAATACCCCTCATCAGAAGGATGCTTCTCATTCTCTAACTAATCTAGGGATTCATATTTGGCCTGCTATTGTTATAGATCTGGAAATAGAGTTGAGTGGACATCATGCCACCAAATCATGGGTAGTGATAGTGGAAGAGGTGATGGATAATGAGGCTGAATCATCAGATTAAGCAGTGGTGCAAGAGATCATTGACCATTAGATCCTATATGAGCAGTTGATTGCTTTAAAATCTAGGAAAGGTAAGAAATTAGATACAGAGGCTCCTTCATGAGCAAAGTCTATTTTTAAAAAAAAATTGATTTTGGATGACACACCTTTAAAGAAAGGTCTTCAAAAAGAGTTTGTTTCTTAGGGGGCAGGTTTAGATGGTCTTGAAAGCAAGGGATGCATAAAATTAGTAGGTTCTCATCTTGCTGACCAGTTTTATGATTCTAATTTTGTGAAACTCAAAGGAATTGAATCAACTGATACTTTCTTTAGCAATTCATAGATCCATAGGGATTTTGATCTAGAAGGTAAGAAAATCCTTCATCAAAGGTGGATTCAGTAGATGAAGAGGGATTCCAAATGGTTCCTTTTTCGAAGTCTAGACTTCATTTTTCTAATCATGGTTAGGTCTCTTATTTTGACACTACAAGTGACATGGTCTTGGCCCCTATTATGCTTCCTATCAATATGGAAACTCCTTTATGAATCCACACATGTAGGAAAGTTGATGCTTTCCTGAAATATTCCTTAGATGACCTTGCTATTAATTATGAGTAGGGATTGGGTAACGTAATCAAGGTGCAAGTGACAACTTCTAACCTAGTTGGAGGGCTTGATACACTCAATGAAGATAAAGATAAATCTTAGAAAGTAGTGGTCCACTCTTCATCCCTGGAGAAATGAGATGTGTCTTTGGTTTATACTAATGAAGTGAAAGAAGGTATAGATCAGATAAATATGGTTTAGGCCCTACTCGATGACCCATCAAAAAATGGTGGTGGTTCAATTAGATGCTAGGAGAAATGATTCAGTCAACAATGACATTGACTGTCTCTTGAAATAAGTGAATACATTAATGAGAGTCTAGAATCCAAGAAGTCAAGACCATGGGTATAGAAGTTTTAACTGGAATTCTATGCATGATTAAGAGTGACATATTGGAGCTAAGATTAGAGAAAAGGTAGGTCTTTTACTATTTTTTAGTTTCTCTTTTTAGGATGTGTTGTCAGATTTGACCCCTTCTCTTTCCTTATCTATTTTTCTATCCTATAATAAAGGGGAATTGTCCCTAAAATTTCAAAAAAATAGAAATTATTAAATAAATAAATAATTGTTTCTAATTTTTAATTACAAATTATTACTTTTGTGATAACAATGTTTTTATTATTTAGGGTTAAATATAGTTACTATAAAAGGAAAACTAACCCATAAATGGAACACGGTTGATATTTTCAACCATAAACCAATCACTTGGCCAATAATTTTATTTTTACCAATTTTAAGTCATTTAATAAAATATTATTTTTTATAAAATATCATTATTGTCAAATTTGGAACTATACATTTAATTTGTCTTTAAAAACACCAAGAAAAAGATTCAATTTGAATATAATCCTATAAAACTTCCCTAATAAGTTATTTCTATCTAGAAAATTCACATAACAAAATAATAATTTAAAGTTATATAACTTTTATTATTTTTTAAATCATTTAATTTATTTTTCTATTAATTGAATAAATACTGTGTTAGCATTGCATACGCATTTAAGTTAATTATTTATTCACTAAAAATAAAAAATAAATTACCTTGATAAAAATAAATAATTTATCTTTAAAATTACTATTTTTAACTAAACATAAATACTTTTTATTCCTATTTCAAATATTTAAAGATAATAAAACAAAGAGAATGACATTTTTGAATTTTTTACACAAAATATTATAAAGGTCAAAATCATGGACAAATAGCAACAAAATGTTATATATTTGAACATTGAATCATTATGTGTGAAATATACTCATCCAAAAAAAATTAATACATGTATTATAGTAATTTTGTTGTTCATATATCGTTATTTTTTACCCTTAATTAACTAATTTTAACTCTATCATGGGGGAAATTATTTGTTACGATTACTATTCATATTGAAAAAAATAAAAGGCAATTATTTACTAAATATGGACCTCATAATTAAAAATATGGAATAAATTTTTTAATATTAAATACATAGTAGTGTAAAAATATAATTTAAAATTAAAACCAAAAAATGTGATGAAAAACAGTTTTTCAGGAAAATGTATTTTTAATTATAATTTTTTTTCAATACCAAATTCCATTATAAAATTAATTATAATGACTATAATTAGATTATATTTAATAAAAATTAACTAATTAAATTTTAAAGCTAATATATAGTAGAATTTTACTTTATTAATACTTTAAAATAAAATATAGTTTTAAATAAAAATCAATATTTTTTATTATTCATTGAAAAAATCAATATTTTCTAAAAAATACCAAAAAATCATTCTAAGATAATTTTTACATGATTATTTAAAAAATGATATATATTTTTTTATAAAATTCATATTATAAAATTCCCAAAAATTAATTTCCTCAAAAAAAAAGTAGTAAAACCCATTTTTTAAATAAAATGTATTTTTTGAAGAATAAAATTACTGCACTAAAAATTGAGTGATTATTTATTAGAAGTTTATCAATAAATTTATATTGATTATATTTATATATTTTTAATAAATTAGTTAATTCTATTTAAACCCTCCAATTTAATAGTTATGTAATGGAAATCATATTTAAATAATAATATTTCATGGTTCGTTTAGGCTCACTGTCGTGTTTCGTATACATTATCAAACATTTTTTTTAAAATCTTGGGGTTCTAAATTCTCACAATTATAATAAATTGTTTCTTCACAATTCAAAATTAAACTCTATGATCAAAGGTTTGATATTTGAAAATACTTTTATTGAAATCTCACATCATAAAAAGTGTTAATAAAACATACACTTGAAAAGAGAGAAAGAGAAGTACAAAGGTCATCTAGAATTATACACACTAGGTTTAAAAATAGGAGAAAATTAGTGTGAAGTGAAAATATGGATGTGGAATAAAGTCAATGTAAAAATATCATTGATCATAATAAAGTTAATAATCATTATAAAGTTAATGACCACAAAACCATAAACCAAAGTGGTGAAAAAATACCATCAATTCATCAAAAATGATGGTAATAGAATAATTTTTTTGTTTCAAGATCCATTTTCTAGAGTTAATAAATTAATTTTCCATCTAGAGTAAAAAAATAAGGAAATATACTTACTTTAAATGTATAATTTCATCCTTCAGTCAATTTCCATCACAAAATCATCTTTTCTCAAAACAATGAGTATTTATGATGATTTTTTTCATGCCCACAACACTAAAATAAAATTTTAATGGATGGGAAAATCCAAATAAGATTAATAATATATTCCTATCATATTTAAACATTAACCAAAATGGTTATTCCGAGGCAATATAATATCTAAAATGAATAATATATTTTACTTCAAAATTTCTACAATAACATCAAAGGCTCAACATAGTCCATTCCATAAACCTATATCCCAAATTACGTCAATAACCTCAATATTAAAGTTTTTTTAAACCTCAATGTTTATCTCATACCTTCCTAATTAAATCCCAAAAATTTAATTTTTTTCTCACCAAATAATCATTTATGTTAAACCTAATGGCTATATAGACCTGAACCCAATAAAATATCTCCCAAAATATCATTAATAACATAAAAATACCAAAATTGAAAATGATTTGATCTTATAACATGATTCCAAAAATTAAATTATTTTTTATCTATAAAATTGTTTATGTAAATAAATTCATACTAACTAGGAAATCACGTAGGCTAGTGGTAGGCGATGCACCCTTGTCACCCTTCGGTTGTGGGTTCAAACCCCATGGCCTTTACGGATGTGACAAGTTGTCACCTGGTCTACGAGTTTCCATTTTCTAGTATTATATTAATATAATTCCTATAATATTCCCAAAAATATAATGAACATCCTCAAAAATAACAATAATCCTTAAATCACTTTTTAACCACTATGGTTTTCTATACAACATTTTTTTATAAAATCAAATAATATTAATTGACTATTATTACCTAAACATCAAATATAAGATAAAATTTAATGGTTACCAATACCATTAAACTTATGTCTACAAATTGTAATGGCATTCTTCCTTAAATAATTTTTTTTACTAAAACCCATAATAAAGCCAAGGGTTATATTACCATAAATGTTTCCCAAAATACTCTAAATCATCTTATACTTCTATAACTTAAAACCTCAAAAGTGATATCTATTACTTTAAACTTATGATCGACCTTAGACTTTTCATCCCCAGAAACTTTAGGTTTATCCCATATCACTATAGAATATCATAGGCCTCTAATGGTTTTATTCTCTCATTCATAATAATAGTTTATAACGAAAATCTGAATTAACCCAAGAATATACCCCAGTAGTTTCAAACTAGGTGTGTAGTAAGGGAACACTCACCGTGTATCATAATTATGGGAGATATATACAAAAACAACTATTTATAGGATTATTACCCCTAGATGCATCTATTCTAAAACCATTTCCACTTGTATTATCCATACAGTGATGTATTTCTAGGAAAACCACATAATATGTTCCATACTAAAACTTTAGGATGTTATCATATACTCAGACTTAGCCTCAGGGATTTTACCAAAATTTTCTAACCATAATCTACAAATAGTAACTAAACCCTATAATGATACCAAATAGAGTAACCCTGACTTTCTATATATAGATATCACATCTTATTAGACAATTATTCATTCAAGAACATTATGATCTATTCCAGGATCTTAAAGGTTTAGTATCTTTAGAAACATGGATACATAAAAAAATGGTTTATAATTTTTTTACATCATCTCCCACTTGATTCATCATAACTACCACCCTTCATAGACACATCATACCTAAAAATTTATTTCATATCCCGGGAAAAGGATAACATAGTAAAGGGTGAGCCCAGATTTTCAGTAAGGGAATAAATATGACAGGGAATCATAACATGTGAGTCAAAGGTATGACATGATTTAATAAAATAGAAGGATCATGAAAAACACAAAGGGTCAGAACATAAAGAATATATTATCAAAAGATCATGGAAACATTGGAAACATGTAAGTAATACAAAACACATCATAAGTATAAGTCAAGGTTAACTTCCAAGACAACATCACATGGTGGACATAGTCCCATAGTGGATTAGGTTTACTCCCTAATCCCATACATAACGTTTCACAAGACTAAAACATTATCCAATGCATCATAGAACTATATGGGTGCACCCATCATAACATGTTCATGATTATGTGTTGCACAAAAATAAATCAATCATAAGGTGTAAACATAAGAATTACCCATGGAAATAAATGTGTTTCACAATATTTCCTCATATCACAATCAAAAGAGATTTCATAAAGAAGAAATTTGAGAAATGAACTTAAGGTATGTATTATCCTATCAAATGAATGGGAGAATAAGTTGGGTATATATGTAAGAGAAATATATACATAATTTATAAGTAATATATAACATCAAAGGTTTTTATCATTGATGAATATAATTATATAAAAATATTAAATACATTCTTAAGGAAAATACCCTTTTCATTTAGAAATTACTTCTTTGAAATATACAAATTTACAAAATATTATTATTTTATTCTTTGAAAATAAATTTGGAAACTTGTAAAGGAAGAATCAAAGCATTGAGTGGTCATGACAGTGGGAAATTTCATTCATACTGTATACATTAAAACAAATATTCATTCCATATTTTCAGTAAAAAAAATAAAAGTACATCATTCAGAAAATTATAATAAGATTGATTTTAAACCATTTTTTAATAAGTTAAAAATGGGTAAAAATGAATTTAAATAATCATAGGATAATAGTAAAGACATTATTGAAATAATTTTTAGTAAACCAGGATTGGAAAGAAAACTAATTTTAGGTTTCAGAGAGAAATAATGTAACGTCTCCCGACCTGGCACTCTCTCACACAACCAAAATGGATTGGTTATGTGACCTAAAGTGCACATCCCTATATTCCAGATGTTTCTGAATAGTAGTGGGGGTGTGATGAATATAGTGGGTAGACTATACCCCCTACTTTAGAGTCATAATACATAAGAAAATACATAAATATCAGAGTGTGGAAATAATGGAAACCATAAAACACAATGAATAAACCAATCAATAAATGCTAACTGAATAATATAATAAATAATAAAGGAATAATTTAATGACAAGATGAATGAAAATAAATTACATGATGATGGTCATAAAAATAAAAGAACAAAAAACCCAAATAAAGACTCCAATGACCCTGGTCTCGAACCCCATGTCGATCCTGTCTCTAAGCTCCAATCTATCTAGAAAGAAACAATCAACTAAAAGGTCATTTTCCCTTGTCCAAACCTATATCCATGTAAGCTACTCTAGTACAAAATGATAGCCCAAGTAAGATGTGAGTAAAACTCAACTGTTTAACACCATCATGTCTAAACAAACCATTTTGATAATAAGTTCATGGAATAATGTGATAAAATAGTGTAAAAATTAATTTAATAATTAATATAATACATCAATAAACCTAATTTGTCACCCTAATGGAATTCCTTTTATAATGTAGAACAACCATGCCAACAACAACCATGAAACCAAACAACCTTCTTTGGCACCATTCTAGAATGCCTCTGAGCATGTAGCACAACCATGAAAACCACAACCGTATACACAAGGTAAAACATATCAGTGGGCCAAATACAATAGAAAATAATATCAGTATGTTTGAGGGACTATCTCAATATATAATCATTGAAACATGTGTTTGGGCCTAGCTCGGTATATAAGCATCACAACTTGTATCATGGCCTAGTCTGGTATATAACCAATGAAACATGTGTGAGGGCCTAGCCTGGTATATAATAATTGAAACATGTGTCGAGGCCTAGCTCGGTATATAAGAATTGCAACATGTTCCAGGTCTTATCTCGATATATAAGCATCTAAACATGTGTTAGAAGTTCATATCACAATAGAAATAATATCAAAAAATAAAAACAAAATACCAAAAGGTTAATTCTGCTAATTACCATTTTTCTTTTAATTTACCCATTTATTCAATAAATAAAATAATTCATTTTCCAAGGTGAATATATAATAAAAAATCACGTGAAACACATGTCATGGTAAAATCATATGTAATCCATTGCCAATTCATTATTTTCAATCAAAACCACAAGCCAGGTTACATATCAATAGACCCAAATGTATCTAAGGAATGATTCTATTACATGATTATAATTTCCAATTAATCCATTAATTAATGCACATAAGTGAAATTTTGTATTTTTCACTCACTTTATTAATTGAAATTAGAACATAGGGTTAAGTTTTAGACCCAAAAACTTTATGAGACGATCAACGAAATGCTTCTAAGGGAAACCACCAACAAGGATGAAAGTGCAGAAGATATCAAGAACCTAGATCAAACCAGGTGAAGGTCAAAACCCAAATTAATCCTACGGTAAAAATATTACAACAAAAAGATGGAGAATAGTGAAAGAGAGTGGAAAACCTAAGAGAAACACATCACCATGAATCATATGTGGAAACAGAACATTTGAAATGGAGGGAAGGGACCCCAAATCACCTGGATCACCTTAGGGTTTGAGAGGAGGAAGGGATTCACTGAAAAAATGAGGAGGATCAAATTCACGATAACCTTAAAACCATTGGTACTGGGGAATACATGATATGAAACCTTTTCACATCGTGTTTTTCTCAATTAATTAGGTATGCTAAAAAAATCCATCATCTTTGGTTAATATTTAACATTTCTCAAACATTACACCACCTGTAATGCAGATTCATGACATGTATTTCTTTCAAATCATGAAGCACTTCACGATATGAAAATATTCATGAGAAGTGTTGGGAAATGATTACACATAATTTAATACATTTACACAGTGTGTAAATATTCTTTAGAAAATTTTTAACCCAGTTTCTACATAAGGATTTGAACCAACTCCAAATCCTTCCAAACCTTGGAATACTTTTGTATACCCTTTTAAAACATTCATAAACAGACTCCATTAATTCAAATAAACATGCTTCCTGGAACTTTAGGTAATTTTTTGCAATAAAGGCTCTCTTTCTCCAAACAATACTCAGCTACCAAGGTACAATAAAAAAACTCAAAGGTGGATGTACCTGGAAAAAGAAAGGATCTTACAACCTCCCTACGATATAACAGCTCATCCCCAAGATGATCCAAGAATCATTGTGAGGTCTCGACAAACAAATCCAGCCACTATTCTTACATATCAGACTCCTTTTCCAAGGTTTCCTCTTAATCATTCCCATAAGTCCACTGCACTAGAACCAGAGATACTATCTTACCCTAGAGATACCTCTCACTATGGTCCAAAATTTGTATGAGACGGTCCTCAAAGGATGAATCATTACAAATCTCGATATTCTTTACATCCATTACATGATAATGGTCAAAATAATATTTAAAAAGATATGACACATGAAACATGTTGTTCATGACACTGTGTTGATGTGGAAGGGCTAATCGGTATGCCACTAGACCAACCATTTCCACTATCTCAAATGGCCTAAAAAACTAGGGCACTAGCTTTCCCTATTTCCTGATACAGTGTTTCCCCAACCTAGGTGAAACTCAAAGGAAAACATTATGACCCACATCAAACTATAGAGGTCATATCCATTGGTAAACATATATTTTCATTCGGATCTCTGCGGTTAACAAACACCTTTTGATCAATTGAACCTGCTCAGTCTTCTCCTACATGAAACTGGGTCCAACAAGTGCTAAATCTTCTACTTTTGACCAATAAAGAGGTCAACAACATGGTCTTCCATAAAAGGTCTCAAAAGGATCCATATAAATCAATTTATGGAAGCTATTATTATAGAAAAAATCCACGAGTTCCAAATGATGCTCCATTAAACCACTAAAATCCAAAACATAGGCTCACAACATATCCTATAGAATCTAAATAGTCCTCTTAGATTGGCCATAAATTTGAGGATAGTAGGATGTAATCAAAAGAACCTATGATCCCAAATCCATTTAAATACCTTTCCAAAACCAAGAAATGAGATGAGGTTATCTGTTTGAAATGATACTCCTTGAAACACTATGAAACCGAAATATTTCATGCACATGAAGACTACCTAGATCATCAACAGCGAATCTATACATGATAGTTAAAAAGTGGGATACCTTCATTAGTCGATCCAAAATCACCTATACTGTATCATTCTTATGACTTATCCTAGGTAATCCTATCACAAAATCCATAGAAAAATCATCCTAAATCCACTTAGGAATGAGAAGAGGATACAATATCCCAACATGCCTCTAATCTTCATACTTCACCTGTTGAAAAGTGAAACACCTCACTATGAAGCCTGATATCTAATTATTCATCCCTGGACACCAATATTGTATATGGTGATCATGATACACCTTTGTTAAACCTGTATATACCACCAATCTAGAAGCATGAAATTCTCTCATCAGCTCATCAAGAAAACCTGAAGGAACCCATACTCAGTTACAAAAGAGAATAACATCACTACCACTAAGAGACCACCATGATAGTGGAACCCCACCATATATGATTTCCCTTAGAGCTAAAACCTCCAGATTAGATAACTACTCTATCTTTATTTTGTAAAAAATCACAGGTATAATAGATGTTGAAGTCATAACTACTTGTCCCTGAGACTCCTGAACATCTAGATGTATGCCTGCAAAAGGTTTCATCATCTTCCACTCATCTCAAAACTCCCACACTACCTTTGTATGTGTCTTATGGATCAATTAATAGGAAATTATGTTTAACTTTCCCAGTGTATAAGAGAGTTTGAAGTTTAAAGATTGAAGATACTTAAACCACATCCTCTGCTAAAGGTTCAGGTCACACTGAGAAAAGATATACATGAGTATCTTATGTTTTGGGTACACCACAAACCTATCACCCAAAATATAGTGTCTCTAGAATCATAGGTTGTGTAACAATACTTCTAACTCCATATTATTATTGGGGTAATTCCTCTCATGAGGTCTCAACTATATGGATCCATATGCGACCACATGATCATCCTGCATTAGAAATTCTTTGAGACCAACTCCAGATGCATCAAAGTACATGGTATACTTCTTACCAAAATTAGGTAAGGTGAGGATCAGTGCTAATTTCTACTTGATCTTAAAAAATCTCTCATAAGAATCTAACCAAACAATCTTTACCCCTTTCTTGTTCATCTTGGACATCAGTGTTTCAAGATGAGATAATTCCTATATGAATTACTAGTAATAACTTTTTAATCCCAAAAAACTCTAAATATTGAATTTATTCTTAGGTCACTCCCAAGATACCATGGATGCAGCCTTCTTTGGGTCCACTGAAACTCCAACCTCTGAGATAACATGGCCCCAAAAGTGTACTCTATTAATCCAAAAACTGCATTTCGAAAGCTTGGCATAAAGCTAATGCCATTTAAATGTACTCAAGATGATTTTAAGATGTTGGACATTATCGTCTATATATTAGAAGTACACTATGATGTCATCAATGAAAACCACCACAAACTAGTCCAGGAAATGATGAAATATACAATTCATCAAGTCCATGAATACTACTAATGCATTTTTAAACCGAACAACAACACTATGAACTCGTATAATTCATTCACACTCCTAAAATAATTTCAGAGTATGGTTGATGGTATCACTCTCAACTAGTGGTACCCTGACCTCAAATCAATCTTGGAGAAAATCTTGGGACCTCTCGGTTGATCTAAGAGATCATTGATTCAATGAAGGGGATACCAGTTCTTAACTATCATGTGGTTTAGTCTTTGATAATCCACACATAAGCACAAATTCTCATCAGCCTTCTTGGTGAAAAGAACTAGAGAACCCCACAAAGATGTACTAGGACATATGAAACCCTTATCCTCCATACCTTCCAACTGAACTTTTAACTCATGAAGCTTTTTTGGACATATCCTATAAGGTGGGATAAAAATTGGCTTAGCTCCTAGAAACAACTCGATCATGAACTCAATATCTTGATCATGTGGTATGCTAGAGAACACTTTAGGAAATATATCTTTAAAAAAGTCCACCATTTGTGGAAAAGTCTCATGATACATCCCTCCACTATCTAGAACAAGGATTTCTATATGAGCCATGAGACAATCCAATCCACACTGAATTGGTCTTGCATCACCAACTTGAAGATCCCACTCACCTTGGAGAGTATAGATGCATCTATATAATGATAGAAAGGTAAATCTCCTATGATAATAGTCAATATGATCCTGGTATAGAACTATCCAATCCATACCAATAATCAAATCGAATCCAATCATTTCCAACATAAAAAGTTCCCAAAGGAAATGATAGCCACCAATTTCACGATAACACACCCTGTAACACCTGATACCCTCTGACTGTACTCCCAATAGTGTATCAATAGTCATAAACCCATCTATGCTCTCCACATATACACCCAAACCAATTTCAAAAATAGAAGATATAAAGGAATGAAATGTTCCTGTATCAAACAAAACACAAGATAAGGTAGATGATACAAGAATCATTCCTCTAATAGTAAAATGTTCTGCATCCAAACCAATCATAGAATATTGTATATCATGCAGTTGGATTTCCCCTCTACCCTGGTCTCTAGTTTGAATCCCTTGTGCTTCTCCATATGAGTGGTACTTTCGCTCCTATACTGGGGTACCACATCCCATACCTCAGCCTGAACAACTAGTGGAACTTAAAATTTCTTTCTATGGATGGGTAGTTGAACCCCTTCCAGACTCATGTTTCTATCCTGATCCCATGCCTCTACTCTACTACAAAAAATTCCCAAAAAACTTTTAAAGATGACCCAATCTTCTGTAATCACGAAACTCTAAAGTAGTGTGTAGATATTAAGGATTCTTATGACCAAACATGACACACTAAAAACACTAAAATTGAACATGGTCCTGAGATGTCTTCCCATTTCCATGACTACTCTTACCACTACTGCCTTTGTGAAAACTATCATAGTGGCACTTCTTTCTTCTCAAATAAGAGCTCCAAGATTACCCTATTAAAATATTATGATTTGTATGGTTCTATAAATTATGTATTTTTTTAATTATATGGAATTATTACGAGACCATGAAATCTGACAGCGCATGATTCTGAGGCCCGGAGTGCCTGGAATGATCCATTGAAGTTTTTGTTACGCTTAAATTAGCATGCATAAGCAGTTTTCCTGAAAAACTAGAATAACTCTTAAATGGTTGCTTGGATCAGAAATACGAGGGGACTGTTGCATTCATAATGGAGGGTTTACCCTAGGCACAACATAATTTTGGTCGGTGAATGCCTCCTGTGAGAAAACCCAAAAATCTATTAATCGTAAATAAATTAATTAAATAAATTATTTTATTTTTCAAATGCTTATAACTCACAAATGGTAACTCGGATTGAAAATTCGAGACAACCGATTAACTCATGAGGGTATGCTTTATTTATGCAGAAACTAACTTTTTTCGGCGGGGACCATGAGTGAATGTTAGTTTTTTTCCGTAAATAAAATAATTAAGTGACAATTATTTTATTGTAAAATTCATAACTTTTAAATTAGTAACTCAGATTGGAAATCTGAGATACTGTTGGGTTATTTGGGGCGTTTTTCACCTAGGTAGAGCCTAACCTCAACCAGCGCGGGTCGAGGGTGACTGATAAAAATTTTCCGAACTTTTTTTCAGGTACATTCAGTAAATGCGCAAGAAGCATTTTATAACTTTTGAACCGGTGCTCGGAATTGAAATCTGATGGAACTGTTGAACTCACAGTGCCAATATTCACTTAAGGAGACCATCACCTTGACTGCAGTAGGTCTAGGGTTAAAATTGGTTTTTGAGAATTTCATGAGAGAGTTAAAAGAATAAAAAAAATAAAGAACAACTTTTATTTTATTTTTAAAACCCCCCAATTTGTATGTGTAGTGGTGGGGACCACCCGACCCCCTTGAACTCCCTCTTTAATGTGAGTTAACTCTTGGTTTCTCCCCCAAATTAAATGTTCCAACTTTAGTTTAATTAATGTGCCGACAATTAATTGATTTAATAGACTTAACTCAATTAAAATTGGCTCCTCATCCTTTTAGGGGAGATCGTTGGCAAAGGATATTTGGGAGAGCCTTGGAAAACTGGGAATAACATCCTCTAATTGAATAACTTCTCCAACGGAGAAGAATTCTCTGAATCGAGGAATGTGGAACCAACTTCGGGAGCATGGTGTAGGAGCGACGAATGCCGACGTCATCAACATCATATCCTTTCTCATGCCGACACCAACGAGTAATCGAGGTAGGGGTTCTAATTTGAAATATGATGGAATTTATTTGTTAATTCTTCATATTCTGGATTCGCAATGACGATGGCCAAACTAACATGGTCATCATCCCACACATATACCTTGCCCTTTTTTCTTTTGTTCTTTGAGGGTTCTTTATGCGTTCATCAACGCCAAATAATTAAGCACACTGGAAACACAATGTTGTGTTGAGCACAACATATAGACGTAGAGCCCTCAACCTGAGAATCGTGAATATGTGGTCGGCATATTTTTTGGGCTTAGAACGAAGATGCAGCGGCCCATGGAAGGGTCGACATGGCAGTGTGATTTATGGCGTGTGTTCAGGGCGTGACTTCGGGCGAGGTAGAGGGTGTGACGTGCAACGAAGGACAGCTGGAGGGCAGCATCTAGGCAGTGACTCTAGGAAAAGGTGGTGGCATCGGTTCTGGACGTACAGAGTAACCCAACCATTTGAGAAAGGAGTTAATTGGAGCGTGATAAAATTGTGGAATAAGAGATGGTTGATTGGAGAGAGAAAATTAAGGAGATGAAATAATAAAAATAAAAAATCATGGAAGACTGGAGGAGGCGCCATGTGGAAGCCACATTCACCAAATGAATGCCCCATGCATGATTGAATTTGGAGTTAAGGAAATAAGTAATTAACAATAATAATAAAATATTATTATTATTATTATTACTTTTGATTATAAAACACTTTTTGATTTTAACTTATCTATACGACCTCGGTTTTATGAACCATTAGTGGTAGTACGACCCTGACTTCAAGATGGAAATTATGAGTCTAATATTGGATGTCTTTTTCAGGTTGTTGGATTGGGTACCTGAAATGTTTAAATAATAATAATATATTATTAATATTAAATCTTCAACCCTCTATAACTTCTGTGTGCGACGTCTGATTGAATTACCATAAGTGGCGATGTGATCCTGACATTAAGACGGTCGATTTAAGTTTAATATTGAATATGAAATTCTGGTTCATGGCTTGATTCCACAAAACACCCAATAATAATAATACTAATAATATTGTGGGATCTTGTATTTGACTTATCTCCCTCATACGGTATCGAAATTAAGAACCATCTGCAGAACTGAAATCCTTGAGACGAGGCGGTCCTTTTAATATAATCCATGCGAATTTTGGAGAAAGTTAGAGATTGGCTGGGTTGGATCGTACTCGAATCCAACCAGGCCCTCGGCACTAAAACACTTGTAACTCACAGACCGGACGTCCGATTTATGCACCATCTATTTCGTTGAGACCCCTTTTACTTGGTGGTCCTTTGGGATACTTATTCGTGGGACTTTGTGGCAGTTGGAGTATCGAACTGTGGCTTGAGGAGAGGATCCTCTTGGAATCAAGCGATCTTAGTGCGGGAACCCTATAGCTGGATGTAACATGAGAAATGGATCCTTCGTGGGTTTTTGCTTGAGGATACCACATGGATCCGCTCTAGGAATCCATGTGGGACTACTCTAGGATCTTATGTGGGTCTGATGTACTAGGATCCTATGTGGGTCTGATGATGTACTAGGATCATGTGTGGGTCTAACGACGTACTGATGATGTACTATGATCATGTGTGGGTCTGACGATGTACTAACAATGTACTAGGATCTTGTGTGGGTCTGACAACGTACTGACGATGTACTAGGATCCTCTGTGGGTCTGATGATGTACTGAAAATGTACTAAGATCCCTTGTGGGTCTGACGATGTACTGAGGACGTACTAGCATCCTGTGTGGGTCTGACGAAGTACTGACTACGTACTAGGATCATGTGTGGGTCTGACAACGTACTAACAAGGTGCTAGGATCATGTGTGGGTCTGGCGATGTACTAGGATCCTGTGTGGGTCTGACGAGGTACTAGGATTTTGTGTGGGTCTGATGATGTACTAAGATCCTCTATGGGTCTGATGATGATTTAGGATCCTTCATGGGTCTGCCTCTTAACAGATTAAGATGAATTAGTAGTTACATCTAATCATCTATACTACTGTAACTAAGTTATACCTGGTGTGAGATGAGTCTTTATCTTTGTGGTAATCTTCTGTGTGGCATACCTTTATGGTACTTAGCTTCGTGGTGATACCTTTGAGGTATTCTTCTATGTGGCGTACCTGTGTGGTACTTACCTTCGTATTGATACCTTTGTGGTATTATTCTGTGTGGCATACCTGAGTGGTACTTATCTTCATGGTGATACATCTGTGGTATTCTTCTGTGTGGTGTACCTGGGTGGTACTTTCCTTCATGTTAATCTTTCCTTTGTGGAATAGTTGTACTTTGGATAAGGAGTTGGGCCTTATGTTTCCTCATGAATGATATGGGTAATATTTGATAACTTAGGTATATGTATGGGCATATACCTAAGTAGGGTTTTCACTAGTTTACATGATTTGTGGTTTATCCTTTGTGGATTTTGTGAGACCTTAAGGGTATCGGGGTCCCTACTAAGTATCGTAATACTCACCCTTGCATGGGCTATGTCCAAACCTTGTTGTGTTTTGTGCAGATGACAGACATCACTGACTGTGGATGAGGGTACCAGGACTGGAGGTAGCTCGGAGGTGGACCTTAGACGAGGCGTAATACAGAGGCGACCGTTTGGGAGCTGTACCTACCCTTCAGGTAGGATCTTGGCGGGTGTATACAGGTGCTATTCATTTTACTTATACTTTTCAGTTTTCTTGTACTTTCCACTTGGGCTTGTATTCTGGCCCCTTTTTACTTATTGTACATGCTTATTTTTCTATACAGTTTACCGGTGTTTTTATCTTGCTGTGTTCTTGGTTGCGTGAGTTTATAGGTTATAAATTCAATGCCTTCTTGGTTTTAGGGAATATTCCTTTCGGTGCTAGTTTCTGGCCCCTGGCCTATGGAAGGTGGGCTTGGGGTAGTCACGACACAGGTCTCAGGGGATGGGTCGTGAAAAATTGGTATCAGAGGAGTCGGTTATACCATAGAAAATAGGACTCTGATCTTTTTAACAACAATAGTGTTAAGTGTAGTGAGTGTGGTTATCAGTTTAGGGAATCCAATGTTGGTGCGGCAGCCGACATATCCATACACCAGGACCCTGACTTCTGATTTCTGAATCAATGCATGAAAACACTGATTGCATGTGTGTTTTGAAAAATTTTCTTGTGTTTTCTTGATTCATCTCACCAAGTATAACTAAATGACCATGGCGCACCTATTCCTTATCAGGATGTCGCTGCATAGAAAACCAGTTATGATTACCAAGAGAGTACACGATGAAGGCCCACCGAGCGAAGAGGCTCCGATGTAGGGACCTCTTACTATGTTGGCACCTTTAGGTGGTGTACCAATAGCACCAACACCTATTGGGAAGTAGATATCACTAGCCGCACTGGCGGACTATGCACACTGACTGAGCACATTGCACGAGTTTCAGTAGTAGAGGCCTCTGAGGTTTTGAGGCGAGACTGATTCCCTCGCAGCTGAGTGCTGGCTGGATGCGGTTGCTAGAGTTTTCCGCCTAGTTGAGACACCAGTAGAGCAGATGGTAATCTTAGCTACTAGTCTTTTCCAGTGAGTGAACATGAGGATTTTATGCTTGGTGATGAGGCTTTGGTACTTGGATTGCTTCCCAATATGGTACCTTCGGGTAGTGCGTTAGCTATATCACTGCTCGTTGGTCAGCAGTTAAAACTGACGGTACTAGTAGATGATACATATAGGCTTAGTGCCTTACACATGATTCAGTATCAGATACCCCTCAGGTTTCGAGGTGAGCCTGACTCACAGGAGGCTGAGGACTGGCTTGAGGAGGTGGCTGAGAGTTCTCTAGAGCTTCTACAGCTCGGAAGGACAACATTTCAGTAGCTAAGTATTCATCGAGGAGTACCGATCATTTCTGGTACTCGATGAATATGATATGATCATTCCTTCAGGTCTCGGACTTTCAAGCGTAGTGTGTTTAAGGACGTCCGAGCCAAAACTATTCCTCTTTTCATTCCTACTTATGTTGGCGTGCTAGATAGTACCTTTTTGGTTGAATGTTCTTTGGCTGAGCGGATACAACTAGTGAATGTTGTTGGTAGGAAAATAGGAAACTGGCGCAATTCTTAGAGACTTGGGTGTGTAAAAAAATTTCCGGAAGAAGAAGTGTTAGGGACAGATGAATTTTCAGGGCTACAGACGTGGAAGCAGAGCTAGGGGAGAAGCATGATGTGGTGTACATTTCAACATGATACAACCATCCTCCATTATAGTCCCCACTAGGCTCAGGGTGCTGGAGGATAGGGGAAGGAAGTAGCTGCATGCAGTCAAGGAGTTCAACCCAAGGGATCTAGGAATGATCCGAGGTATGGTCTGTGTCTACTACTAGTTTTTGTATCAATAGACATAGGTACCAATCATTTCTTCCTTCCGCGAATATTTTCCAAGACCTAGAGTTTCCAGTTAAACCATTGACTTTACCCTCACATCTGAAGATACCTTTGGGAGGAGACTTGATAATCAAACTTACGCCAATGGTGTGATCTGACCCTTGAGGTGAGAGTTTTAGTTGGAACCTACTGGTGGAATCATCGAGGCCTTATGAAGTTTATTTGGGTATGACTGGACATCCACAATTCATACTTGGATTGACTATATTACAAAAAAAGGTTGTGGTTTATCTACAACGTTGGGATGAGGTTTTCCTTAGTTAGTGAAAAAGGAAACCCAGGTAGCACAGGTTAAACTCATGCATATGAGGGTGAAACCGATCACTCTTGAGTCAACTAGCCTTACCCTCGTGGCAGTAGGAGTTTTGAGTTTTCAAGTTCCCAATGGGAGTGGCTATAGTTCCTCTAGGACTATGAATTTGAGATAGTCTATACTCTTGGGAAGGGGAATGTGGTAGTAGATGCACTCAGCAAGAGGTCTGGTCTGCAGGTTCTGAGTGAGGCGATAGAGCAGCTAGCCTCTTTACAGATATCCTACATTGATCAAGATAGAGCAGCTTATCTTCAGTCTCTGACAGTCACTCCCCTGCTTCTTTAGTGAGTTAGGGTGGTGTAGTGTGGGGACACTGACTATGAGACTTGATGTGTTTAGATATCCTAAGGGCAGCCACCTGATAGATTTTTTGAAGGTGGGGAGCATGTCATTCTCTTCAAAGGATGTACCATGGTACCAGTAGCACTACAAGAGGAGGTGTTGAGGGAGTCACATACGTCCCCTCTAACGATACATCCTAGTGTGGTGAAGATGTATTAGGATCTCTGACATCAGTATTGATAGCCTAGGATGAAGGAAGCAGTGGAAAAGTTTGTATCACGATGTCTCACTTGTTAGCAAGTGAAGACTGTACAAAGTTGGAAGAAGTCTTATGCTGACAAGATACGGAGACCTATGGAATTTGAGGATGGTGACCATGTCTTTCTATGGGTCTCACCTCGATGAGGTTTGCGGAGATTTGGCCGGCGTGGAAAGTTATCTCCAAGGTTCATCAGAAACTTTCAGGTTCTTGGTAGAGTTGGCGAGGTGGAATATCACCTATCCCTTCCACCACAGTTGGATAAGTTGTACGACGTATTCCATGTATCCCAGCTGAGGAGATACGTGCACGACCCATCTCATGTCATCGACCACGACGAGCTGGAAATCAAGGATGGGGTGACGTTTTAAGAGGTTCTAGTGGAGATTGAGGATCGATAAGAGTGAATCCTTCATGGGTGATCGATATATTTGGTGTGCGTACGTTGGCAGCATGAGAACCTCTAGGAGAGAAAATGGGAGCTGGAGGCTCAGATTCATACTCAGTACCCCCACTTGTTTTCCTAGTTTTGGTAATGTGGATTTCAAGGAAGTAAATCCCTAATGTGGGGAGAATGTAATTTTACAGAAATTCCATATATATTTTTTAATTATATGGAATTATTACGAGAAATTGAAATCTAACGGCGCACTATTCCGAGGCCCGGAGTGCCCAGAATGATTCGTCGAAGTTTTTGTTACGCTCTAATTAGCGTGAATAAGCAGTTTTCCTAAAAAAGTGGAATAAATCTTAAACGGTTGCCTAGATCAGAAATATGAGGGCACCATTACATTCAGAATTGAGGTTTTACCCTTGGCGCAACTTAATTTTGGTTGGTGCGGGCCTCCTGTGAGAAAACCCAAAAATGGCATAATTGTAAATAAAATAATTAAATAAATTATTTTATTTTTCAAATGCTTATAACTCACAAACAGTAACTCAGATTGAAAATCTGAGACAACTGATGAACTCATGAGGGTGTTCTTTATTTAGTTATATACTAACTTTGGGCGGTAGGGGTCACTAGTGATAGATAGTTTTTGGATGTAAATAAAATAATTAGGTGACAATTATTTTATTGTAAAATCCATAACTTTTAAATGGTAACTCAGATTAGAAATCCGAGAGTACCATTGGGTTTGTTGGGGAATTTTTCACCTATAAAGAGCCTAACCTCAACCGGCATGGGTCGAGGGTGACTGATAATAATTTTTCAATTTTTTTTGGTACGTTCAGTAAATGCGTAAGCGACATTTTATAACTTTTGAACCATTGCTCGAAATTGAAATATGAGGGAATTGTTGAACTCACAACGTCAATATTCTCTTAAGGAGACCATCACATTGACCACAGTAGGTTGAGGGTGAAAATTAGTTTTCATGAATTTCGTGGGAGAGTTAAAAGAATAAAAATAAAATAAAGAACAACTTTTATTTTATTTTTAAAACCTCCCAATTTGTATGTTCAGTGGTGGGGACCACTCGAACCCCTTGAACTCCCTATTTAATGTGAGTTAACTCTTGGTTTCTCCCCCAAATTAATAGTGCCAACTTTATTTTAATTAATGTGCCAACAATTAATTGAGTTAATAGACTTAACTCAATTAAAATTGGCTCCTCATCCTTTTGGTGGAGATCGTTGGCAAAGGAGATTTGGGAGAGCCTTGGAGAACTGGGAATAACATCCTCCAAACAAAGAACCTCTCCAATGAAAAATAATTCTCCGAATCGAGGAACGTGGAACCAACTTTGAGAGCGTGGTGTAGGAGCGACGAACATCGATGTCATCAACAGCATCTCCTTCCACACGCCGACACCAACAAGAAATCGAGTTAGGGGTTCTAATTTGAAATATGATTGAATTTATTTGTGAATTATTCATATTATGGATTGAAATGATGATGGAAAAACTAACATGGTCATCATCCCGTGCATACACCTTTCCCCTTTTTCTGTTGTTCTTTGCGCGTTCTTCGTGCATTCATCAATGCCAAATAATTAAGCACGTTGGAAACACAATATTGTGTTGAGCACAACATATGGACGTAGATCCCTCAACCTAAGGATTGTGAATATGTGGTCCACATATTTCTTAGAATGAAGATGTGGAGTCCCACGGAAGGGGTGACATGGTGGTGTGATTTCCAGCATGTGTTCAGGGTGCGGATCCGGGCGAGGTAGGTGGTGCGATGTGTGGCGGAGGACAACCGGAAGGCAATGTCTAGGTGGTGCAGCTAGCCAGAGGTGGTGGTGTTAGTTATGGACGTGTGGAGGAACCCAACCGTTTGGGAAAGGAGTTAATTGTAGGGTGAGAAAACCATGTAATAAGAAAGGGTTGATTAGAGAGAAAAAATTAAGGAGATGAAATAATAATAAAAATCAAAAATCATGGAAGAGTGGAGGAGGTGCCATCTGGAAGCCGTGTTCACCAAATGAATGCCCCATGCGTGATTGAATTTGGAGTTAAGGAAATAAGTAATTAACAATAATAATATTTTATTATTATTATTACTTTTGTTGATAAAACACTTTTCTGACTGTAACTTATCTGTGCGACCTCAGTTTTATGAATAATTAGTGGAAGTATGACCCTGACTTCGAGATAGAAATTATGAGTCCAATATTGGATGTATTTTTTTAGGTTTTTGGATCAAGTACCTGAAACGATTAAATAATAATAATATATTATTATTATTAAATGTTTGACCCTCTACAACTCCTGCGTGCGATGTTTGATTGATGTACCGTGTGTGGAGATGTGATCCTGACATTAATATGGTCAATTTAAGTCCAATGTTGAATATTAAATTCTGGTTCATGGGTCAGGTCCACAAAACACCCTATAATAATAATAATAATTTTATTGTGGGATCTTGTATTTGACTTATCTCCCTCATACGGTATCGAAATGACGAACCATCTACGGCACTAAAATCCTTGAGATGAGGTGGTAATTTTGAGATACTCCATATGACTTTTGGAGAAAGTTGGAGTTTTTCCAGGTTGGATCGTACTCGAATCCAATTGGGCCCTTGGCACTAAAACACTTATAACTCACAGACTGGGCATCTGATTGATGCACCATCTATTGCGTTGAGACCCCTTTTACATGGAAGTACTTTGGGATACTTATTAGTCGGACTTTGTGGAAGTTTGGGTATCAACATGTGGCTTGAGGAGTGGATCCTCCTAGAATCAAGTGATCTTAGTGCGGGAACCCTATAACTAGTTGTAACATGAGAAATGGATCCTTTGTGGGTCTGTGCTCGAGGATCCCACATGGATCTGCTCTAGGAATCCATGTGAGACTGCTCTAGGATCCTGTCTGGGTATTCAATACTAGGATCCTGTGTGGGTTTGATGATGTACTAGAATCATGTGTGGGTATGACGACGTACTGATGATATACTAGGATCTTGTGTGAGTCTAACGACGTAATGTCGATGTACTAGGATCCTGTGTGGGTCTGATGACATACTAAAGATGTACTAGGATCTTGTGTGGGTCTGAAGATGTACTGACAATGTACTAGGATCATGTGTGGTTCTGAAGACGTACTGACGATGTACTAGGATCCTGTGTGGGTATGACGACGTACTGATGAGGTACTAGGATCCTGTGTGTGTCTGACGACGTACTGATGAGGTACTAGGATCCTGTGTGGGTATGATGATGTACTAGGATCCTGTGTGGGTCTGATGTAGTACTAGGATCTTATGTGGGTCTGACGATGTACTACGATCCTCTGTGGGTCTAATGATGATTTAGGATCCTTCGTGGGTCTTCCTCTTAACAAAGTAAGATGAATTAGTAGTTACATCTTATCATCTCTACTACTGTACCTATGTTATACCTAGTGTGAGCTGAGTCTTTATCTTTGTGGTAATATTCTGTGTGGTGTACCTTTGTGGTACTTACCTTCATGGTGATACCTTTGAGTTATTCTTCTATGTGGAATACCTGTGTGGTACTTACCTTCGTGGTGATACCTTTGTGATATTCTTTTTTGTGGCATACCTGAGTGGTACTTACCTTCATGGTGATACATTTGTGGTATTATTCTGTGTGGCGTACCTAGGTGATACTTACCTTTTTGGTAATCTATCCTTCGTGGAAAAGTTATACTTTGGATAAGGAGTTGGGCCTTGTATTTCCTCATGAATGAGATGAGTAATATTTTATTTCACTGGTTTACATGCTTTGTGGTTTATCCTTTGTGGATTTTGTGAGACCTTGAGGGTCTCGGGGTCCCTACTGAGTATCGTTATACTCACCCCTACATGGGATATGCCCACACCTTATTGTGTTTGGTGCAGATGACGGACAGCGCTGACTGAGGACAATGGTACGAGGACTAGAGGTAGCTCGGAGGTGGACCTTAAATGAGGCGTACTACAGAGACGACCGTTCGAGAGCTGTACCTACCCATCAGGTAGGATCCTTGGAGGGTGTACACAAGAGTTTTTCAGTTTACTTATACCTTCCTGTTTTCTTATACTTTCCAGTTGGACTTGTATTCTGGACTCTTTTACCTACTGTACACACTTCTTTTACTATAAAATTTACCGATGTTCGTATCTTGATGTGTACTTGGTTGCGTGAGCTTACAGGTTATGAAGGCAATGCCTTATCTCTTTTGGGGAATACGCCTTTCGGTGCTAGTCTCCAGCCCCTGGCATATGGATGGTGGGCTTGGGGTATTCACGGCACGAGCCCCGAGGGATGGGTCGTGACATGGTTACTAATCAGTTCCTTTCTCAGAATACCTTCTGTGATGAGTGCCTAATTCATCATGTCCTCAAAATTGGTCAAATGAAAAATGTTCACCTATGAACAAATATCATAGTGAAGATCATCTTAAAAACACCTCACCACGGTTACCTCCTTAGATATTAGAGATGGTGCAAAGCACTACAGGTCAGTGAAACATCTAGCATAGTCCAACACTGACATTCCCTCCCATGTATGATGCATGAACTCGCAATCCTTCTCATCCCTCAAAGTCTTAAGATAGAAATGACTCCTGAAATTCATCTGAAATTCCTTCCAATATAACTCCTCTTGCTGCCCATTTTTCTCCAGAATGTCTTACCAATGCATGGTTAGTCCAAGAAGTATGTATGAAACAAGCTTCACCCTCATATTTTTGGGTGTCTCAAGGTGCTTAAAGATTTTCTAGATTGACTCAATCTAGAACTCAGCTTCCTGGGGACCTCCATGTCTAGTGAATGTAGGTAGATGTTGTATTTGAAACTCTCTTGTTAGATCATACATCAAAGGTACATCATGAACAATCTCCCTTTCCATGGATTTTATGACCCTCAAAAATATATAATGAAGATGAACATCTATATGACTGTCAGTATCTACAAGAAGCTTCGACTCAGTATTGTTACGAGTATGCAGGTTTCCACTCTCCTGGAACTCAATTCAAAGATAATGAGGAGGTATTTTCTCTACAAGATAAAAAACTCCTTAGAACAGTGGGTAACAATAAGACCAACCTCAATAGGTGAAAACAACAAAGAAACACTACTCTTGGTCTCTTTAAACATGGCATACAATTATTTTCGTATGACATCTCAGTCCATTTATTTCATTTATTAGATATAATAGGTGTCTCGTTTTGTAGTTCATATAGGAAAAATATTAAATGCACTAAATATGTTTCTATCATGAATAATTCATGTCAGTATATATCCCTATGTTCCTATCATGATGCATGAATACTCATATCATTCCATACTAGGCCATGAGTATAAATCTCAATAAATAATAATATGACCTAACATGTGAATCACCCAAGGTGAAATAACATCAAACTGTAACAATATAACATCATGAACAAAAATACTATCCCTAGGCACTTGGATTTCCCCCATACATGGGTTAGCTACTCCCATGAACAATCTCTTTACCAAGTTCCAACACATCCTAGTATACTTTATACCTTTCTCAAATAGTAAAGGAAAAGAAAAGAAAACCCGACCCTCTGATACTACTTTATAACATCCCCCATCCTGGAACTCCCTCATGTGGCCAAATTGGATTGGTTATGTGACCTCAAGTGCACCTCCCCACACACGAGGTTGTTGACTAGTAGTGGCAGTGTGATGAATATAGTGGGGAGACTATACCCCCTCATTTAGAGTCATAATATAGTAGAAAATACATAATTATTAGAGTGTGGAAATACAGGAAATCATTCAACACAGTGGATAAACCTAACGATAAACATCAACTAAATAATCCAATAAATAACCATGAAATAATGTAACGACAATATGAATGAAACTAAATAAAATTTTAAAGGTCATACAAATAAAATAATAGCAGACTCAAACCAATAATCCAGAAATCCTGATCCCAAACCCCATGCTAGTCTTGTCTCCAAGCTCCAACCCATCCACCACGCAACAATAAACTACAAGGTCCTTTTCACTTGTACAAAATTGAATCCATGTAATCTGTATGGGTACCAAACAATGGCCCAAGTAGGGTGTGATTAAAACTCATTAGTTTGATACTACCATGTCTATAAAAACTAGTCTGATAATAAGTGACTGCAATAATGTGATAAACAGGTGTATAAATTAATTTAAAAATTAATAGAATACATTAATCATCCTACTTAAACACTATTTTGGAATGTCTCTGATAATGTAGCACAACCATTCCAACCATAACCATGAAACCAAATAACCCACTTCAACACCATGATAGACTGTCTATGAGCATGTAGCACAACTATGACAACCAAAACTGTATACACATAGTATAACATATCATTGGGCCAAACATTCTAGATAAGAATCTCAAAATGTGTTAGGGACTAGCCCGATATATAAGCATTTCAACATGTGTTAGGGAATAGACCGGTATATAAGCATCGCAACATGTGTTAGGGCCTAGCCCGATATATAAGCATTGCAACATTTATCAGGGCCTAGCCAGGTATATAAGAATTAGAGCATGTGTTTGGTCCTAAACTAGTATATAATCATTGAAACATGTTCCAGGGCCTAGCCAGGTATATAATCATCACATCATGTGTCAAAAGTGCATATCACGACATCAAGTGTATCACAAAATAACAACATAATATCAAATGGTTAATTATGCTAACTATAATTTGTCTTTTAATTTAACCATTTATTCAATTAATAAAATAATCCATTTTCAAGGTGAATCTATAATAAGCAATCACCTAAAAAACATGTCATGCTAAAATCATATGTATGTCATTGCCAATTCATTATTTTCAAAGGAAACCACATGCTTATTCGTATCTCAATAAAACTAAAGGGATCTATAGAGTGATCCAATTACATGAATATAATTTCTAATTAATCAATTTATTAATGTGCACATTGTGTCAGTGCAATTTCATATATTTCACACACATTAGTAATTGAAATTAGACCATAGGGTTAGGTTTTAGACCCCATACCTTTATCAGATGATCAAAACAATGCTTCCAATGGAAAATTCCAACAAGGATGAAGGTGAAGAAGATCTCAAGAAGAACCAAGATCAACCCAGGTTAAGGTAAGAACTCAAATTGAACCTACTGTCAAAAAATTACACCGAAAAGATATATAAAAATGGAAGAGAGGGGAAAACCTAAGTAGAACAACTCACCAAGGATCAAATGCAGAAATGGAATGTCCGGAATGTGGGGAAGGGACACAAAATATCCTAGGGAACCTTAGGCTTTGAGATAAGGAAGATATGCGATGAAATAATGAGGTGGATAAAACACACACAAAAAATTAAAACCAATGGGCTCATGGAATACATGGCGTGTAACCCTTTCACATCATGTATTTCTCAATTAATGAGGTAAACTAAAGAACCCATCTCCTCAGGTTAATATTTAACATGCCTGAACATTACATGGAGTGTAATTAAAATTCAAAGTGTGTATTATTTTCACTACATGAACCACTTCACAGCTTGTAACTATTCATGGATATTATTTGGAAATTTTTACACCTCATGTAATACATTTACACAGTGTGTAAATGTTATGTAGATAATTTTTAACCTAGTTTCTATATAAGGATCTGAATCACCTCCAATTCCTTCCTAACCATGTAAAACCCTCATAAACTCATTTAACACGTTTATCAATGGACTCCATTAATTCAAATAAATATATATCCCTGAAATTTAGGCCATTTTCCCTAATAAAGGATCTCCTTCTCTAAACAGGACTCAACCACCATGGTCCAACAAAAAACTTGAAGAGTGATATACCTGAAAAAATAATGGATATTATAAATATGGTTGATTTTCCTTAAAAATATTCTTTTGGTGTCTTAATTAATTGATATAGTGACCCATTATTCTCATATATGGATATTATATCTTTTTAGATGATTATTCATTATATTACACAAACATACACATGAGGACAATAATAGTTTAGTGCCTTTGGAAACATAGAATAAAATTTTCATAAATCATGAAAGATCTTAAATGTATCCCATAAATATCTTCCTCTTTAGTACTACTACTTAAAAAACTTTATTTATAACCTGGGAAAAGGAATCATAAGAATGGGTGAGCTCAGATGCTGAGTAAAGGGAAAAAAGGGAGATACATAAGTATAACATGAGAATGCGGGTATGTGATCATGATCATAACCTATGAAAACCCTACCTAGAATATCAAAGATCAAAAATATTAAGTCACAACATAGATATTGGAAGTTCAAAAGACAAGAATCATAATGAAATAAAACTACATGAGACATGAGAGCATAATATTGGAATAAAACATAGATATGTGGCATAAACATCATCTTATAAAATTTTAAACATGTATAAATAGAGAAATGTTCACTCATTAAGTTAAGGACAATAAATTAGGCCCTTGGATAAACTTATGGACATGAAACCAGGTCCACACACAACATTGTGGACATGAAAGATAGGTCCACACATAACACTGTGACCATGTAATCAGGTTCACGTATAACATTGGGAACATGTAATTAGGTTAACACATAACATTGTGAACATGTAATCAGGTTTACACATAACATATTTACTCATGAGTTATCCATCATTACCCAATGCATTAGTGGGAGATATAGGCCATTCCCATCACATAATGAAAATCATACATATGTGTGCCAAAAATTCAAAAAACTTTCATCATATTATAGCCCCTCAAATGAAATGGGCTTCATAAACATTTCATCAAATCATAAAATATGAGAAAAGATATATGTTTTATAATCATTTTATAATCTCATCAAATAATAACCTATGTAAAAATAAGAAGGTTTCATAAGAATTCTATCATGGTATAACTCATGGAAGAGAGACAAGTTTCACAAAAATTTGGCATAATAAACTGTTTAGAGAAAGAATAATAATGGTATACTTAGTTAATATCCCCAGTAAATCATAGGTAATATCAATGAATGTCATCTCAGATGGAAATTAATTTTGAAATATTACTCATGACATTTCTTGAGTAAAATAATTTTTCTTTTAAAATCAATTTTTAAAACATAAAATATTTTCAAAATAATTTTATTTAAAAATAACCCTGTAAACTTATAAAGGAAGCTTTAAAAATCATTTAAATAATTTCTTGAGGAAAATATCCTTTCTGATTTGATTTTTTTTTAAAATAAAAAATTTTGAAAATATTTCTCTTTGAAAATAATGTTAACAAATTATAAAGGAATATTCAATGAAAATAATGGTCATGATGACAGGAAATGTTTTTCATGCCATACACATTACAACAAAGATTGCTTTCATATTTTTGGTAAAATCAAAATGTGGATTTTAGAAAATTATATGAAGATTCCATTTAGTTTTTTTAAAGTAAAAAATGTGTAAAAATTTATTTAATGAATCATTTGGAGAATAATAAAATATTTTTTAACACATTTATAGAAAACATGGTTTTGGAAGAAAACAGATTTCCGACTGAAGAGAGAAATAATGTCAGATTTTGTTGAAACAAATTTATCAACTATTTCAAGTACCAAAGATGGTAAAAATGGTAATATTACATTAAAATACCATGAATAACTAGAGTATAAGAAAATCCATGAGTTTCTTGAGATATGGATCAAAATATTTCATACTAGGCCACAAGTATAAATATCAATAAATAACAATATCACATAACACATGAATCACCCAAGGTAAAATAACATCAAACCTTAACAATCTAATATCATGGAAAACAATCCTATACCTGGGAACTTGGATTTCCCCCATACACAGGATATCTACTCCCATAAACAAGCTCCTTATGATGTTCCAATACATCCTATTATCCTTTCTACATTTCCCAAATAGTAAAGGAACAGAAAAGAAAACCAAACCCTCTTATACTACTTTTAACATTCCCTTGCCTGGAACTCTCTCATGTGGCCAAATCAGGTTGGTTATGTGACCTCAAGTGCACCTCCCCACACACCAGATGTTATCAAATAGCAGTGGTGGTGTGGTGAATATAGCGGGGATACTATGCCCCCTTTTTTAAAGTCATAATATAGTAGAAAATACATAAGTATCAGAGTATGGAAATAAAAGAATCTATACAACACAGTGGACAAACTGAACAATAAATATCAACTAAATAATCCAATAAATAACAAAAAAATAATGTAATTACAAGATGAATGAAACTAAATAAAATTTTTAAGGTCATATAAATAAAATAATATCATTCACAAACTGGTACGTTAAAAACACTCATCAATGAATGTTACCTCCTCTTCAGGTATCCTCCTCATGTTTGCATTAAAAGCCTTATTTGGTTAGATTTATGTCCAAAATAAGAATTCTAGGATGATATGAGAGATTTTTTAATTTATTTATTTAGATATTGGTTTAAAAAAAGGGTTTTAAGTTTTTAATATTATAGGATAAGGGGTGGCCTTTTATATGTGAGGTGAGTGGCACACTTGTAATTTTTTTGAAAGAGATAATTCAAACCATGTTTTTTTCACGTCACAAGGCTCCAATAATAGAAAAATATTGATAATAGAAGGGATAATTTCTAAATATGTCTAGTAAATGGGAATTGGACAAGTTTTGGGTCATTTTTTATCCTTATATTTTTAGTTTAACACCTGGTAAATCCATTTTTACATTAAACGTGAAAATTAATTTTTACTGTTTTCACTATTCATTTTAGTCAAAAAAATAAGTTGATATTATTAGAAATTATAAATTATGATGATTAAAAATATATAATCCATTTTTTCAAATTTAAATCACTTAATAGACAAAATTTAATTCAAAATTAATCCTGCAGATGTGATGAGTAAGTGTGTTTTTAAAGAGAACATGTTCAAAAGTTTACAAATTTTTTATATCAAAATTAAAAAAGAAAATTATTCCAATGATATAAATTAGATTAATTTATAATTTTTTTATTTTACTTTAAAAATAATTAAAAATTTATTTATATATTATTAATTATTTAAACAAAAAATCAATTTTCAATTAAAATTCACTATTTTTCACAATTCATAAAAAATTAATATTTTTAGAAAAATACAAAAAATTCACACTAAGATAATTTTGACTTTATTATTTAAAATATTATATTTATTTTATTAAATTAATTTTCTAAAATCAGTAAAAATTAATTTTAAAATAAGTGTACAAGAGGAAAAAAACTGCTTTTTAGAATAATACGGCTTTAAGTGTAAAATTGGATGTATTCTTATCTTCTATCTAGAAAAAATATAATATAAATTTTAATAATTTTATTGAATATATAATACATAAATTTCACTAAAATAATTTACCAAAAGTTTCTTATTTAATTTATTGAAGTAAAATGTGTTTCCTTTCCTAAAAATAGTTTTTTTAAAAATATTTCATTTATTTTCAAATAGTTTTTATTTTAATTTGTTAATTAATTGGTCACTATAGAATTAATTTTAAATACACGTGTAAACCATATATTTTCATAATTTACTTAATCATATTCATACCCACCATTTCAATGGCTAGGTGATAACTATTATATTAAATAATAATATTTTAATAATCTAACATGTTTCATTTAAAATCAGTGTTTTGTTTAACGCAAGCTAAGATCGGTGTTTCATGAAACATAATCTAATACAATATAAGCTTTGTGTTACATGAAAAACAAGATAAACTATATATTTTTTGTAACACAAAATATTGAAAATATGAAATTCATTTGGAAAGAAATCTCACAGAATCTTGAGGTGTTACATTTAAAGTGAGGAAAATGAAAGGAAAACATATAATATTACAAAATAATCATATGAGAAGAAAATAAAAAGGATTTTTTATATAAATATTATATAATTTCCTCAATGTAAATTTCAAGAATAAATATTCTCGATTGAAATAGGATTGAAACAGAAACCCCTTACCGCTTTGGTAACATTTGACTCATAAGACCCAGGAAAGAAAGAATAATAAGTTGATATATATCCCATAATTATCATGAAAAAAATTATAAAATACATTCATGGTAATTATATAAACCAAATAAAATAAATAATTAGTGAATATGAAATGTGTCTCACAGAAGTAAAAGTGAGATGAAAATCCTTTACCTTGAGTTTAGACTTGCTATGTATATCGTTTAACACTTATATAATAAACATATATAAATTATTTTTTTTCTTAAGAACCATTTATAGTATTAATACCTTAACTTTTAATCATTTATTTCATTTATTTTAAATGACATAATTCTATTCTTAATCAGTTAAGTCTACATTGGGTGTTTTGAGGACGTTTGGTTCATAATTTTAAAATAGCTATGGTATGTTGACCGTGGTAAAAGGTTTTAGTATTCAATCATCTCTAGAATTATAATAATAAAATAATTATGATTTTTTTATATATCAATTATAATTTTAATACCAATCATGAAATATGGTTATGAAAATTGAACTACATTACAATCATGCAGATGGTAGGTCGTACGTACACATGAGTAATGTTTCTATTTTTCAATGATCATTATAAAATGAAGGTATGTAAAATTTTATCCTTAAATAATGATAATTATATCATAAATATAATATTATTTATTTAAATACACTTAAATATATCATCAATGTTTTGTGTTAATGAAAAACTAATCACATCACTTCGTGGAGGTGGTAGTCCGCACGTACGCACAAACGATGATATAATTTTTCAATGAATGGAAAGGTGAGAAAATATATGATATATTACTTTTAAAAATGATAAATTTGTCATGAATAACACACACACACATACATATATATATATATATATATATATTAAATCCACCATCATAAATAGTTATGAGAGGCAGTGATGGAAAACAAATTACATCGATTCGCAAGATGGTAGTCTGTCATACCCACGAATGATGGCTTCATTTCCTATTTTATAGAAGAGGAGATGGATATAGGTTATTACAATAATATAATAAAATATAATTATATAGGAGATACTAATGTTATTATATCATCATGGTTGAGTGATATTTTAATGAGGTTGAAGAAAAAATAAAACTACAATATTCGGTTAAAGACTATACCTCTTCTTCAGATAACTTCCTTTTATTTACACCTTAAACCCTCTAAGGTTTGTATTATACCAAATATAAATCCTATATAATGTGGGGTGGTAATTTTGGAAGAAATATGGTTAGTTATTGGCCAAATTAAAAGGATTTTTAATTTTTTATAAAAGAGGAGAGTGAACACCCTTTTATAAGAGAGGGGAGGGGCATTCTTGGAATTTCTCAAGGTATTAAATTAATATAAATTAATTTTCATATTAAAAAGGATAAAAACAAATTAATTTTAATATAGGGTGATTATTAGTCGAAATACTATCATAAAATAAAATTTTGAAAATTCTAGATTATATTTTTATCATTATCTCTTTGTTTTAAATCACTTTTACCCTTTTTGACAATTTCCGTGATAACAAAGCTTTTACTCTTAAGGGATCAATATAGTAACTATAAAAGGAAAATGGCCCATAAATTGTAACACCCCAAGCTTCTACGGTACGTTTCCCTTTGAATAATGTGATAGCGTGTGTTGTACGCAACCTCGAGTTCTAACACACACCACAACTAATTAAACTAGCCGTTGTGAATAGTAATACCTAATTTTTGAAATCATATATATTCTATATTTCAAAATGGACTTCATTTTTGGATTCGGAATATCAAAATTAGCCTAGGGTGAAATTTTGGTACATTTCGGATAACTTTCATATTTTGATGAATAGTGAAAATTTCTAAATTTTAATTAAAAACAACTTTTTTAATCAAAATAATTAATAGTGATAAATTATGAATTTGAGTGGTTTTAAAGTATATTTAGAATATATTTTTACCATTCAATTTAATGTTTATCATTGGACATAATTTTAAAATTAAACCAAACATAAACAAGTGTCAATCTTTTGATAGTTATTATCTCTTAAAAACACGCTTTTTGTTTTAACAGCGGGAATTAATTTTAAATTAATTTCTGCCACTTCTGTGTTTTGAATTTAGGAAAATGGATTCCATATTTGGAATCAGGATGTCCAAATTATGTAAATAGGTAACTTTTATTTTTAGACATTTTGAATAATTACTGCGGTAAATATTTTATTTACCATGGTTAAAGGGTAAATCCGGTAAATAAGGGTTAAAAAAATAATATTATAATAATACAAAATTACCCTAAAACGTGTCTTAACCCTATTGGTTGATACATGGTCGACCATGGGCATCTTTGTGTCAATTTTGGGACCCCATGGATCCACTTGTAAGTGATAATGACACTTTATTTTAATTAAGTTAAAATGAATACAAAAATGACACAAGCATATATCTTTTAGAAGAAAAATTTTTACATAGGGTTCTACATGTTGGATTTTCGATTATAAATATTCATTAGAAAGATAAAAAGATTTCCTACATAATGATATTTTATTTATATTTTTTAGACAATAAATAAGTTATTTTATTTATGACACAATGATGATGCAGTAATTACTATAATAGTGAAAAATTAAAATAATTGATATTATCAATACCCAAATAAATATAATATGAAACTTTTAATGAATTAAACTAATTTTCTAGGATAATATGATATATTAGGATTGATTTAATGGACTTTGTTCGAAGTAATCAATCTGTTATGAGTTTCACAAAAATCAACTATTGAATAGTGTCAAAATTGACATAAAAGAGTTCTTAAAACAAATATTATATTATTAATTGATATTAAATTCCTAAAAATCTAAGGTTCGGCCAAGAGACTTATATTATGATAGTTTAATCATTAATGGACCACTTGGGTGTCGCTTGGATGTATATAGTAAGTTTATTAACCATATTATATAAAAATACAGAGAGACATTGTAAAAGTGAAACTAATTAACTTAGAGTTAATACTTAAAGATAAGGTTAATATAAGTACCCAAACCTGTCTAAATTCTATTGGATGAGTTGTTTTCGACCTATCCCCACCTCATCCTTTTAATAGTCAACTTTGGAGCCTTTAGAAACCGAATATGAATTTATTATAAATTAATATTTCTAGCTTTTCCAAAGGTGCCCCTCACCCCTCTTATAAAAGGGCACTCCTCCTTCTCATTTCTTCACACCTCTAAAGCCTTTTGGTTCGGCCAAACTCTGCCCAAATACTCTCCCAACATCCCTCAATACAACCTAGAGGCCTTAGTTTGATCAGAAAGCCAACCTAAGGAGCCCTTTTGATCAAATCAAAAGGAAGAACCCGAAGAAGAGGTAATGATTTCACCACCCTTTTCTAAGTTCATTTCTTCTTCCACTTCTTCTTCCTTTGTTCTTACCATTCTGAAATAATAACTCCAGTATCTCACATATACTGTGATGTTATTATAAATATGGTACAATCATATTCAGTATTCTATCCACCCTTTGAATAACATGTCACCATACGTGCGTACGTACGGCTTACCGTCTCCACGTCGTGGTGTAATTGTTATTCAATATAATATTATTTGGATGGGTATAATAATGATGTGTAACTCATGTAAATAATAAATATAACATGTTAATGATTCTGTATATATGATATACCATCCATTTATATATTATTTTAATATCAAAAGAATGATATTGTCGCTCGTGCGTACGTACGGACTACCGTCTCCACGAACGCGATGAGATTCATTCTCCATCGTATCCATTCAAGTATAATTATCATTTGATGATTTAAAAATGATGTTTAAGGACTTGATATCATTCTGGATATGAATAATATACAACCTATCCTTTACAAACATGTCTTACGTAACAAAACATATGAAAGAAAACAAGTAAGTTAACACCCGAAACAACGATAATACTAAGATATTATTATCAAATCAATATTAAAAGATCATATATGATATCATATTAATGTATATGATTCATGTATAATTTAATAACAATTATTTCACCATTATACAGGAGGTTAACCTACCACAACCAAGGAAAAGTACAAGGTAAGGGTTATTTCACAATCTCTTCATTATCCGAGGTTGTATTATACGTAATAATCTACTGGGATCTCTTTATCATCCACATCCATGTTTCTTCGAAATGTATTTCAAAACATTTTTACTATTTACATGAATATGGGTTAAAGTCATTTATACCCTTGTTTGACTTTTTATAAGAGGTTTATAAAGTAATCTTTCCGTCGTTTTCAAAACAAGGTCCTTTTTAAGCTTTTCGACAGAATTGAGGTAAGAATTTTTTTTTTAACTTATACGGCGGGTGCGGTTATTTTCCGCCGTTATAAAATCGTCGAAGCTTCCCATACAAGCTTATAAGAATATTTTCAAAGAAAATGTTTTATTTTATATGGATCTTAAATTATTTCAAAATAAAAGGAGATATTTCTTTTAAAAGAATTTTGATTTCATCTATGTCAACATCCTTTGATGGATTTTAAGATTATTTGAAGTTGATTTATTATGATACTAAACTTCTATATTGTATTGAAGGTTTTGTGATATGTTTGACTGTGGATGTGCTATTTTTATACCATTCATAGTTTATTGTGAAAGTATTGACATTTCGTATGCTAGTTTTAATACAAATGTTTATGTTATGTTTAAACCTTTTCATATGGGAATGCATTGGACTTAATAAGTGACGGGTGGAGCCCGCTATAGCTCCTCGATGCATCGGTAGGTCTCATGAGACAAACTAGTGTCTTGGCACAAGGCCTTGACAAAATCTTATTTGTATCCTTGGCACGAGGCCTTGGCTATGTGGTTATGATAGTCTGGCATTATGCATTCCAACATTATGAAAGTGGTTATTGATTTTTGCATGTGATTATTCGATTAGTAGAATATCCATGTGAATAAGTAAATGGCATTATTTCATTTTACTTTTGCCATACCATGTTGAAGTTCAATTTTAAAAGGCTTTTGTTTTAGTAATGCATTGCCTTAAATGTTTATTCTTATTTATGAAAGTTTCCGCTATATTGTTATCCTTACTGGGCATTTGAGCTCACCCCTTTTCTATGTTTTATTTTTCCCCAGGATGTGAAGAAGTAAATTATGAATGACCTGCAGGGATATTATGAGGGGATAGTAGTGTGGATTATGGAGACATTATGTTGTTGTAGTAGTTTTTCATTTTATGATGTAATGTAAAACTTATGAATATATCTAGTGTTTCCAAGGCTACTAAACCAATCGGTCTTTTGAGATTTGATCTTTCTTGTGATCATGCCAATGTTACGAAGTAATGCACCGACTCTAGGCAACTAGGGTCGGGGCGTTACATAAATGGTCCATATTTGATATGTAAAACCATATCCAATTCACTTCGCTGAATATATTTTTTTATTTATTTTTAAATCATTTAATAAAATATTATTTTTTATAAAATATCATTAATGTCAATCTTGGAACTATTCATTAAATTTTACTTTAAAAACATGGAGAAAAAGATGGAATTAGAATATAATACTTTAAATTTTTTTCAAATAAGTTACTTTTATCTAATTTATTTATAACACAATAATTATTTCAATTTATATTACTATTAATATTTTTAAAATCATTTATTTTATTTTTTAATTTATTGAACAAATATCGTGTCCATGTTGCATAAGCATTTATGGTAATTATTTATTCAATAAAAATTAAAAATAATTTACCATGATAAAAAAAATAATTTATACTTAAAATGAATATTTATTACTAAACATACCTTCTTATTATTTATATGTCAAATATTTAAAGATAATAAAACAAAGCGAATGACATTTTTGGCTTTTCTTTACATAAAATATTATAAAGGTAAAAATCTTGGAAAAATAGAAAAGGTTATATATTTGAGATTTTAATTGTTATGGATGAAATATAACCATCCAATAAAATTAATATAAGTGTTAGAGTTATTTTTTAGTCTTTATCCCATTATTTTTACCCTTAATTAACTCCTTTTACCTCTACCATGGTGACAATTATTTACTGTGGTTACTATTAATATTGACAAAAAATAAAATGGGACTATTTAATAAATCTAGACCTAAAAATTAAAAATATTTAATTAATTTTTTAATAATAAATTCAAATAATTTCTAGAATTTAATTTAAAATTAAACTCATAAAACGTGCTGAAAAACAATTTTTCTTTCAAGAAAAATGACTTTTTAAGTATAAAAATGTTTTTATACAGAATTCAAGTAAGAAATTTATTCCAAGGGCTATAATTGGAATATTTTTAACCGATAGGTACTAATTGAAATTTAAAAATAATATAAAATAGAACTTTAATTTGTAATTACTTTAAATTAAAATACATTTTTTAATAAAAATAGTTATTTTTCACTATTCATTAAAAAAATCAATCTTCTTAGAAAAATTTCAAAAAACCACTCTAAGATAATTTGTACAAACTGATTTTAAAAATTATATATATATATATATATATATATATCAAATTAAAATTCTAAAATTTCTAAAAATTAATTCCTCACAAAACGTAATAAAAACCATTTTTTGAAGAAAACATATTTTTTGAAGAATAAAATGATATTACTAAAAATTGAGTGGTTATTTACTAGGAATTTATCAATAAATTTTTATTCAGTATGAAGTTTTTATAAATATATTAGGTGCTTGTGGGTATAATTATATTCAAATACACACAAACACCACAGGTTTTGGGCGGTGCTCGTCCAATGGGAGAGCGGTGCTAGATTGGACCCATCGGTCGGTGAGGCTTGTGTGACTCTTCGGATCGACGTCTGTTTGACCCTCTTCAGACCATACCTCTTCTATCACCAGGTATGATATTGTAGTTTGGAGAGGCACGAGTTGAGTTATGGAAGGTGCAAGGCATGAATGCTTTTTATTATTATAATAATGAACGGGAAACAGCAAGAAACGTAAATAGCCCAGTCACTTAGGGGGTCCTAAAGTAATGTAACCCTAAGGAATCCTTCAACACAAAGGGCCTACACTCAAACGGAAGAGATCCCAAGCTTCTATACATGATGACCTCGTTCGCAGGACTTCCGATCTTCAAAATCACATCTGCAACAAAATTACTTTCCCTCCACCAATGTTGCATGAGTTGTCCTTGATTGGTCTCCAAGGCACACTGTCTGATGATATAAGCAAGATCCCAACGCACACTTGACCTTCCTCAGACATGATTAACCAAGACATATGAATCTGACTCCACCTCTGACACATGAAATCCATTTCTCCTGCAAACTCTCAGTCCCATAAGAAGGGCACGGGCCTCCGCCCCCAGCGAGTTACCCATTCTGAAGGTAACAATGAAGGCCATAAAAACTGAGCCTTCTGAGTCACGAAGAACCCCACCACATCTCATCATTCCATGCATGCATGAGCCATCCATGTTATGCTTCAGCCCACTAAAAGAAGATTTCCATCTAATCCACCGCCCTTCAGAACAGTTCGAGCTGCTAGGTCTATGCAAGAAGTTGGATGCCACAGCTGAGTGTTGATCCTGTCTTGCCAGTGAGACTAACTCATGGACCAACGATCTTGTTCCTAACTGAATCAGGTTAATTGAACTCCGGGAACCCAGGCGTTCTTTGTTCATGGCCTCCCAAATGACCCAGTAGGTTGCAGCGAGGATACAAACTCTCACCTTTTTATCTGATTGGATGATCGTTCCTCTAAGAAACCACGAGGACATGAGCTCCTAGAAGCAGAAATGATCAAAGCTGGTGCAAACTGATGGGGTGAACATGCTCTAGATATCTACTTCCCAATCTCTCTGAAGAAGAGATTGTTGGATGATTCTCTTTTGGGAGTATTGCAACAATAGCAGCGGGATGCCAAATGGATTCCCCTGCTTTGTATATTTTCATCTGTTGGAAGGGCACGATTCTTGACATGCCAGACCAGGATGTTCATCTTGGTTGGAATCTCCTTGCACCATGTGTTCTCCAACCCATTCCCAGGATGGGGTTCCATGCTTCTCCATTCTCTGTAGTCCCGAGTGGTAAACCTGCCCAAGCATGAGCCCGTGAAGCAGCATCGATCTTCTTCTCCATTAATACATATACTATCAAAGACTGTCTTCTGTTCTTGGCTACGAACCGTGCTGATGAACTCAGGATGCTTTGAAGCTTCCCTGAAGGTGATGTACGTCGTAGGACATCCAGGAAAATACAACCGCTCCCCTCCCAAATTGTCCTTCCAGAAACTGATGGACCCAGCCGATGGAATCGACTGTCAGGGTGAACAACAACAGAGGATCAATGGCTGGAGGTGGGGTTCCTTACCTAGAAAGTATTTTGGCCCCATGGTTTTTGTTATATTTTTCTTTCATAGGGATTACGGATCATTTGGGCATACAAGTCTTATTACTTTGGGAATTTCTGCCTCTAGCCCTTTAGGATTTGTTTTGTTTGTTCTTGAGATTTAAAGTTGTGTTGATATTAGGCCATTTTCCATGTAATAGGTTCTATCTCAGTATAAAATAGGTTTCTTTTTTATTTTCTTAATAGAGGGGCTTGATCCCAACCTATTTAAAAAAACAAAAAAGTGTTATTAATTAATTTTTAATTAAATAACAATTATTTTATATAAATGGAAACCATATAATTATAAATAATTATTAGTAATTATATAATAATAATAATTATTTAATTAGTTGCTAAATAATTAATTAATAATTAATAATTATATAATAATTATTATTACTAATTATTAGTATTTCATATTTATTAGAAATTAATATTATTTAATACTAAATAATATTATTTAATCACTAATTAATCATAAATTAGTAATTATTAATATGTAATATAAATTATTAATAATTAAGTATTTTTTATTTATTATTAATATTATTTATATGTAATTAAATATTATTTAATTACTTATTAATTATACCCAATTAATTAAAAAAATTAATTGGTACTTAATAATTAATTAATTTTTCATTTATTAATATTATTAATTAGTAATTAATATTTATTAGAAAATAACATTATTAATTAGTAATTAATATTATCTAATTACTAATTAATTCATAATGAATAATTCTTAATATCTCATAGTAATAAATCATTATGGGTTGGAAAAAAATTCTCTCCATCTTTGTTCACTTGTATGTTGCACCTTACTTTGCATCTTCTAATGAAAGTTCTTCTTAATGGTATTGTTTGTTATCATTGGATATATCTTGTTGAATGAAATATATATACACTAAGCTACACATGAGGAATAAGAACTATCAAAAGGTTTCACTTGTAAGAAGTTATTTAACCAAAGAATGAATGGATTTTTTTATGTATCTAAGTATTGTTACTACAAGGTTTAATTGATATATGAGAACCTAAGATGTGCAATATGAGCTAGTTGAGCCAACTTTTCCATCAATTCCACAACCTGGGGGAATTTTTGGTTCATATCAATTATTTAGATTGATTCTTGAAGAGCGAGATATGGCACATCACATGTATTTGTTCAATTGTGAAGTTGTAGAAGAATACATCAAGTAAGTTGTTATCATAATCACTTTTCATTTATTACATAATATGAAAGATGTTTCTTCTAAATGTATCATTTTATATGAAACAAAAGGAAATTATAAACAGAACACATCATTCTTTTCATCTTCAAAGGAAATAGAAATTATGTATTAAAGAGTTCCATGTATAGTTCAAATCACATGTTGTCTATTTAAATATTCCAGGTTTATAGTTTATTAAAAAATATAGTATATTTTGATATTAGAGCTCTATCATTTGGACCAAATAAAATGGTATGTGAGTGTAAAATAAAATTCATCAATGGGTATAATTTTATTATTAATATTCATTTAGTAAACTTGAAAAACCAACATGATGGCGACATGTTAAGTGTAAAAATTAACTATTATGAAAGTGAATCTGAAATGCGATCTCAATATAAAAATATATCTTATTATGGAATTATGGTGAAAATCATAATATTGGATTATTACTGTAATGGTCACGTTTTTATGATGAAATTAAAATGTTTTAATTTAGTTAATAAAATAAGGCATGTATGTAGATAGTTGTGGATTCAATTTAGTTAAAAAAAACTGATTACACATAACTAAAGAGCCTTATATTTTGGCATCATATGCAAGGAAAGTGTTTTATGTAGAAGATCTATTGGCACTTGAACATAGTGTTGTAGTTGAAGTTAATCCTTATCATATATTCTAGTAAGACTATGATTTATTCATAATAATGTTATCAACTATTTCATTATGTACATATTAAAATAAAAAATATTTTTCATAGATCATGATGAGTTATAAAGATGTAATATTGAATCTGTTGTGGGAAAATTAGTGCAGGATTCATGCTACATGATTTAGTCCCATGATTTATACTATGAGTATAATATTTTTATTTTATTAAATTTTATTTTAATAAAGTTATTATTTTTGAAAGTTCAATTATTCTTTCATGGATCATAATATAGGATACACTTTTCTTACTTTGAAGAAAATAGGGATGATTGACCTTCACCTGTTATTCCATCAGTGAGGGATAGAATTCAGTGCAGAACAAGGTTTACTCAAAGTACTAGTCCAAACAACTTTCCATTATCTGACGCACCTTATTTTATAGTTTCCCCTATTAGTTAATCATCATAGTACTATAGACCAATTATGATGTCAATGTCCCCTATAATTTATTTTTACCCATATACATCTTTTCATCCTAGTGGAAAATATATTCTACCACAACCATATTATATAATTCTTACTCTTGGATATAGGTTCCAATATATAGTATAGGAGACTCCTCTTATTTCTCTCTGCCTTCCTACATGTAGCACTGATGACTATTCTCAACCTTTTGATCATCCTTATTCAGGTACATCTATAATATTTAAATAAAAATTTATAGTAAATGTTATTATTTGGTACATGTATTGATACTTTTTTATTTTTCTTTTGTTAAAGATGGATAAAATAAATGACATGTCCCAATGTTAATTCATTTAGTATGGAAAAGGAAGGTAATGGTTGAATATAATGACGATCTGCAAATTATTGAAAAAAAATGAGAAGACTGTAAAAGCTTCATGGGCATGATTTTCAAATATGGTGATATTCTCTTGGTTCGACCATTGAGTTGGAGTTAATTAAATAATGATATTAAGGATAAATTATGTGATGGTATTTGGGAACAAATTATTTTATACAGTTACATGAATTATTTTATTAAATTTATTAAATTTATTAAATATTTTTTTGAATATATGAACTTTTGATACAGTATTCATGATGCTAAAAATGAAAAAAAATAACTTAGTTAATATACTAATCTCATAGGTGTACCTTACATTAAAGACTATTAAGTAAATCGATACCCAATAATTTTTACTTATTGATTTTTTTTAAATTAAAAGTATTATTTAATATTCTTATTTACTTTATTATTGTATTAAAATGATAATTTTTTAATTATAATTAAATTGTAAGTAAAATTTTAGACTAGAAAATGATAATAATTTTCTATCTAAATTCATATTGTTATAATTATTTTCAGAACTTCTCTAACTAGGATTATTTTTACACTCTCAGTAAAGAAGAAAATGATGGTTTAAGACCTAATGATTATTTGCACCATTTTTTTAGTGAAGATCATCATGGAAGAATTTTATGTAGACCTAGAAACAAATTGGTGCCATCAAGTTACTGGTCTTCAACAGTTATTACTTCTTCAGCTCACAATATATTTTCAGAGGTTCAGTTATTCAAGTCTATAGATAGAGCTACTAGAATTAAAGAGAAATCATGTCATCTACTCTAAGTGTCAGAAGTTGAATTTCGAAAAGGTAACTACTCAAATAAGCGTTTCTAAATACCATTTCTCTTTTGTGTTTGGTGATTTATAAGAAAAAATATCAAAAATCAAGGATAATGTAGAAATGGTTCAATAAAATGTTGATATACACTCTAGTCATCCCACCCCACTTATAAGTGGTCTTCATGATGACAATGAGGGAGGAAATGTTCATGAAGATGATAGCATTGGCAACACTAGTGGTGGTGGAAGTTGTGGAATCAGTGATGATATTGATCTTCAAATATAGTGGCCAACATTCTTAGAATTAAATACCATGATCATGTGATTTAGTTAATAATAAAATAGTGGTAGTTTATTTTTCTTTTCTATGGTTTAAAAATTAGTTTATTTTTCTTATAATGAAATATCATGATCATGTGGTTCGTGTACTAAAATATCAGACTTATTTTTTGATTTTCAAGAGCCCTAATGGTAGGGATCATCTAAAAGTATGTATGCAATATAGGAATTAACTTTTTTATATGTATAAGAGGTTATACATTATGAAACACATGTGAGAGTTTGTTATACAATACTTTCACACCTCTAATTGGGTGGTTTAACCTAGATTGACAAAAATACATAATTAAATACGATGAGGGATCTTATAATCTTATTTGTACAATGATATAACATGGTTATTTTATTGATTGTTTAATTTTATAAAGGTAAAGTAAAATACTTAGATATCTAATGGAATAATTTATCCATTTATCAAACATTAATTAATATTATATTGTTTGAGGTAGTTTACCACATACCATATGAATCACCCATGTGTCAGATTAAAGTAGGGTAAACATCATTTATTAGTCCTAGTGTTGTTTAAGATATAATTAAATGAGTTTATTTTATTAATATATGAATATATATATATATATGTGTGTGTGTGTGTGTGTTTTAGAGTCTGTAGTGATCTTATACATACTGAATACCTTGACTGAGGGAGTTCGACACAGGAGATAAATTCATTCTATGAACTTAGATAAGAAACCTTACATTCATAGATTAAGATAAGTTGGTATAAAGTTTATTAGTTTCTTTTAATATTATTTAGTTAATCAGAGATATGGATACCATCTATCTACATGTAATTCGTTAAAATTAACATATATTAGTTATGAATGCATGAATTGTTTTTCAAAAGTAATATTAAGGATGAGTAATAGATGAATGAATTGTTTTTATAATGGTTCGTTCAGTTTGTTATTCATTTATTTTTAGATTAAATTTTTTTAGTTAAACTTTTTTTTTCATTGGTTAAACTGTTTAGATTAAATTGGTTATATTTATGTTGATTATCTTTGTTAGTCCCATAAATTAATTTAGTGAGAGATGCTCTTAGGTGGTAATAGGGGGGATCAGGGTATGAAACTTTTTTATTTAAAACATTTTTTTCCAACTCTCACTGCCTTAAAAGATCTTGAACTCATTATTACCAGGGTAACATTTATGTTAACCTCTTAATGATTATGATATTATTGTAATTTCACTTAGACCCACATTTACCAGATTTTATTTTTCATTACCTATCCCACATTCACTAAGTTATGTATTTAAGAATATAAACAAACCATTCACAAAATAAATAATGATTTTTACTTATCTCACACAAACTAGTATAATCCAAGGAGTATATAGTCAATAATGTATCAATGCATTGAGATATACTAAATGAACTCTTTGATGGTGGGTTTTGGATAGGGAACTCCTAGTATTGAGGTTACTCTCCTAATAAGGTTTTAGGTTAGATCACTTCCATCAAAGGGACGATCCCTTCACTTATATCATTTTCTCACTATTCTAGAAATAATATATTTATTGGTACATATTTAAATGAAAATAGTATCACTACAATTATAGTTACACCAAATGCAGGTTGGTGAATATATATCCCCTCACTAATCCTTCATATATTGGCTATGAACATCACAAGAACAACATCACCACTTTTATATGATTCTTCATGGGAAACTCCACCCTTTTCTTCATTGGAAATATCTTCAATGAATGCTAAAACTTCCTTCACTTATTTCCAGAAAGGATATGGAATTCCCTCTCTTATTCTTCTATGAAAAGACATTTTCAATGTTCTTCACTTTTCTCTATAACAAAAATACCCCTTCTCTTCTCTATGAAATTTATTTATCATAAATATTTTCTATTCTCATATCTCTTTTCATAGAAGCAAGCTCCAAAATTTATCAAGAAAGATAACTCCATAATTCACACCTTCCAAGAATCCTTTTTTCCATTCAAATAGAAAATATCCACATTTCCCTCCATGAATATCTCTATAATAATGATAATGATGGGAAAATCCATCTTGCATCCTTCCTCAAATACGATTCAAACTCATTAATTGAACTCTCTAATATTCCAATTGAAAGATAAGAAATAAAAAATATGTAAACCCACTTACTCATATTCACCATGGATTAATTATTTTACTTTTAAAGATTTTTCAAATACTAATCCCACCAGATCTACTTATATATTGAATTAAAATAACCGATATATCATGAAATCACCATCCTTTAAATTCTCTATGATTTTATACATCATACCTGGACCAAACAATTAATCATATTTTATGATTAATAAAACATACATTACTTCTACAATAGCAGGACGAACCTTTCAAACAACTAAGGGAAGACCCTTATGAATTGCCCTAATGACTCTTAAGTCCAGCCAGGATTAGTCTTATAGAATGCATCACATTTTTCCATAATTAATACCATATTCTACCTAGATTACTCTTATTGAATTCCTTGAGTCATATAAATTACTCTTATAAAATCCAAGGATTTTCTTTATGATTTTACCCTTTTCTGTGAAATTACTCTTACAAACTCTAGTTCATAGTCTAATGACTCATATAAAGTCTACCTTATCCATCTGTCCTAATCACAATAAATTGAACATTAAAAAATTTATTCTCATGAATCCTATGAAATTTCATGTAAAATGAATCTTATGATCACTAGGAACTTCCATACTTTTTTCAAACCCACTACCTTCTCATAAATATAAATCTTATTAAATCAAGGATACCTCAAGGAGTGGTATTTTCAAATATTATAATTCTTGAATTACACTTATAAACATAGGGATTTTTTCTAGGACTTTTATATATCAATATCCATTTCCTCAAACCATATTTCTCCATATTTTCTCTATAATATATCTATTCACTTCAAAGAAACTATCATAATTCCAATGTACTTGCAGAACATCTTCACTTTAGTGTCAACACCTCGAACACTAAAAACCAAATTATGTTGAAAAAAACCTAACACAATGAAACTAACACCTATTGAAAAGAAATACAACTCTATATAATAATTAATCCTAATTTTGTTTCTAATAATCAATCCTTTTAGATTTGTTGACAACACCCATCATGAATACAATATTCCTTCACATAATTATGATCTTTCCTTCTCCCCTGCTTCCTACTCCCCTTTGCGGGATGATAATATTCATGGATTCAAGATGATTACTACTTGAAATTTTACATAAAATAAAAATCATTTCTCTTTCTATGTGAATCCAACAATTTTCATGATACCCTGCCTTTTGGATGTTAAACAACACAAGATTTTATTTAGTTTCCACTTGTAAGATTCTTTAGGGACTCCACTTTCTAGGATGCTACACTGGACTGTTAATAAAAAATACCCCCTATGTAAATGTAATAATTTCATTATATTAAGTGAAACTAGTCTTAACCTCTTGAAAAACACTTCAAGGCTCCTATACTATCCATCTCTATTTTTTAACTATTTGTTAACAATAGATATGTTAAATACAACTTCATATTTATATTTCAATCTCCAGAAACTCCTAAAATGTGGTTTCATTCTAAAATAATTTTAGTAAGTTGTCCTAACACCTAGTGATGGGAAATTGACACAACCTTTATTCCAACCAAGTTAGAACTTTTTTTAGGAAATATAAAATTAAGTTAACAACATCAATACAACCCATTTCACTCACTTATTTCCTTAAGATACATGTTTTCTCATTTATCATATTATATTAAGGAACTATTACTTTTAACTAAAAAACACTTTCACAAAATAATTAGTGAATAAATATGAACTACATAGTGTGTTAGTCATATTAGATTCTTTTTTTTTCAGGTAATCTCCAAACACCAAACCTGATACCAATTATCAAAACTAATACCACATTGTTAAAACAAACTTTTTTCTCTCACCCATCGCGTGTCTCTTATTACATGATGGGGATACCAAATTTGGATCTATATATCCAAACCCCCTAACTCAATACTCTATCACTGAATAAATAGATGATATTCAACCTAATATCCATCCACCTAGTAGCCTTTGATATCCTGAAAAGACTCAGATTATAGCAAAACAGCTTGGGTCGACCTGACCCGTCACCTGATCTGAAACTCCACAATGCCTGAAGCACATTCCTAATCACTAATGGACAATTACAAGCATCTAAGCATAAAAAATAATCATTTTTTAATAGTTTCACCCATAAAAATTCTGTATGACCCTTTCATGAATTGGACGACTACGCTAACCAATAAACATGGTCAACATATATAACGAATATAAATATACAACAATGTAAAAAAAATAACAACCAAATATATATATCATAGCATTATCACATCACAATTCATAAAAAAACATATAAATATGATATTTATAGTCAAAACTCAAAACAAGGAATAAGATCAAAAGTGTGTAATACATCAAAATCCAAATGATATGGAATCTCAAAATTGCTCTACATGAGCCAACTTTGCGAGACCACGTCTCCACTATCCCAACCAACCATGGATATTGGAAATCAAAAAGGGCCACCAAACTGCAAGGTTCCCTTTGACTTACTCGTGTCCTAAAAAACAAGGTCTTTATATGCCCAAATACATATACAAGGTGGGAGGCAAAAATCCCATTAGGATACCACCATGAATCTATGAAATACATTTTACAATGAAAACCCTTATTTATTGTTTGAAAATTAATTTTCAAAAATAAGTTCACTTTTAAAATTGATTTCACCTTAAAATAATACAATATAAATATCTCTTTTTTCTAAAAAACAAGCTACATTTTAAAATATTATTAAATTAGGATCAAATAAAGAAACAAATACACCCAACATAAACATGTTCAAAACACCCCAAACATGTCATAAACACGGTAATAATCTTAAGATCAATATATAAAACAAAATAATGGAAACACATAAACATAATATATAACAACCAAAAAAATCACTATCATCATGCACAAAGTATATAAAAACCAACCGGGAAGAATTAGTACTCACCTTGGGCTCTAAAAAATCGGTTCTAGTGTGACTTAGTCTAAGAAAACGTTTTTCTAGTTGGCTAATAAAGATATAACAAGTTTGGAATCTCTCTTAGTCTTCCTCATACCCAGCCATAATTCTGTGGGTACTCTCAGCCTACCTGAACATGTTTTGGAAGCTCTCTTAGTATTCCACCCAAAGGCTCTATCAGTCACCTGGACAACACTCCCTATCTTTTCTTAAACATAGGCTAAGGTTCCATTTGTCTAAGTCATGCACACACACACCCAAGGTCTCTCATGTGATATATAATTCCAAACACATAAACCTCAATAATTTCTAATTGAATAATCCATTTAAAAGCCTTTTTTATAAAACTTTCATGCTCCTAAAAATTCATGCATTCAACACCATGAAAATCCTATTTGAAAACCCTTTCAGAAACTCATTTGAAATCATAAAACCTCTTTGATCCATCTTAACAAACACATGGAGCATATCAAACCAAATACCTTTGAAAATACACTTTAAACCATTAAATTACCAACATATTTCAATGATCAAAAAAATAATGGATAAAACATCAATAATAAGTCAAATTAGGGGTAATATAATTATAAAAAAACAAGGGAAATCACAAATTAATGGAAATTCATGGAAATGAACCATTAAATAGAGGAACCTACCTCAAAATCAAATTAAATATTGTTTCCTTCGATAAAAACCATAATATTTGAGTAAGAGAGGTCCTCACAAACTTAAGACAAAACAAAAAAACAAAAAACCCCATAAAAACCCCAAGCTTCATCCAAATCACAAGCTAGGGTTTCCACCTACCATGAAAATGGATGAACAAGAATAAACGAGGGGAAATGAATGAAAAATTATGAATAAATAAATATTTCCTTGAAAGGAATCACCAAAGGAAGTAAGAGATATACCAAAATAGAGAGGGTAAAATATACAAGGGATGGAGGAGAGTCTGAAAATGAGTGGTTAGATAGATGAGGGTAATAACCCTTACAAATAAAAATGAAAAAATGTTAAAAATACATTTTTTAATGATCTAGATACACTGCATGGTTTGGACACTTAATAAAAAAACACGAGCTAACCGTGTAAGTGAAACTGTACCCCCAAAACACAACCCACATTGTTTATTGAGATACTTGTATGGTTATATAGACTATTCTTATGATGTGTGAAATCCGAATATCCCCCAAACATCCATCTTCCATAGTTAACTGTATAACTGTACTAACCGTTCACCAACCATGTGCCAGGGTCTATTTCCCAAAAAAATTGAGGCCCTCAACATCCAACTCTCATAAACTCCTATAATAAATAAATTAATTAATTAATATCAAAAAAAATATATACTAGTGGCATGATAAGTATCATAATTCTCCCCACCATACCACTTTCTACCACCAAAAAGTCCTCAAGGATTTTCAGAAGAAAAAAGGTGAGGCCATTGCTCCCTCACTAAAAATTACTACTCCAAAGTATCATGGATATAAAATCCATGATCCCAAATTTCATGGACCAATGAGATCAACTTACCATGAAGCACCTTATTATAATAGTCTAGGATATGAACATGATGCTCCATAATAATGGATTCCATCTCTATCCCTAAATATTTCCACTCTATAAAATAAGATGGGTCTAGATGGAACTTATTCAATCGGGATATGTGGAAAACATCATGGATCAAGTTCAGTCATGGTGACATGTCAAAACAATAGGCTACCTTCCCAAGGCACTCCACAATATGAAATAACTATACATAATGAAACAACAATATCCTCTACTTTTTAAAGTGGTGATGTCCCATTTGAAATGATAGAGGAAACACCTAATCAACAACCTCGGTGATGAATGCAGTCAACATATGATTTTTGGAGACTCTAATCCATCACCAACCTCTTTTGGATTAATTTCAATTTGTCCATCATATCCTGGATGAGATTATGTCTGAATAAGGAGTTCTCACCCTACTCAACACATCATGATGGGGACTGACATGGCCACCCATAAAATGTCTCAAAAGGGGCCATCTTGATCAATTCCTAGTAACTATGGTTGTATGAAAAATCTAAAAATGATATATACCTTTCCCATGAACCCATAAATTCAAGAACACATGCATAAAGCATATCCTCAAGAATGTAGATGGCCTGATTAGTCTGACCATCCATCTTCAATTGATAATTTGTGCTCAAATTCAACTAGGTTCCCATGGATTCATGGAGACTATTCTAAAACTTTGAGTTAAAATAGGCTTCGCAACAAAAAACTATCACTAAAGGAACACCATGAATCCAAATGATCTCTTAGACATACAAGTGCCTGATATCCTCTAGCTTCATTGACTCCCTAATGGGAAGAAGTGGGATGACTTAGTCAACCAATCTATAATCACCCAAATAACATCTTTACTACAAGGAGTATGAGTTATACCGATAAAAAATTCCATAGAGGTATTTTCCCACTTCTACACTAGGATGGGAAGAGGCTAAAGAAACTCAACTAGCCTTTGATGCTTCACTTGGATCCTCCAGAAAGAAAAACACTGAGATACAAAATTCACTATAGTCCATATCATTTAGGGTCACCGGTACCGATTCTCTATAGTATAAAACATCTTGGTATCCCTCAGGTAAATGAACCAACTAGAATAATTCCCCTCGTGCATCACCTACTGCCTCAAGGTCAAAGGAACTACCAACTGCTTCCTAAATAATAGGGTACCATCGGGAGACTGAGACCAATCACCATAGGTATTCCCACTATTTAGAACTACGGAAATCCAATGATAGTCAGGGTTAGATGTATGCTCACACAAAAATTTATTAACAAGAGAGAGAGAGAGAGAGTGACCTAAACACTATTCAAGGACACCTTCTTTCTATCCTCCAATATATCTAGACTTAGATCAGAAAACAAACCCATCTAACTCCACCCATTCACCGATTCTTTAAATTACGAGATTGATAAATTTTCCCTCATAGAACCAATGACCACATTCCTTTTATTAGGGGTATAAGAAATATCAAAATAAAATTTCCAATGATACTCCACCCAACATCTCTTCCTGAAGTTCAAGTCCCTCTAGGTGAAGTTATACTTTATGCTCTTATGTTTTGAGTAGACCATATAACACTCTTAGAAGAGGTAATGGAACCAATTATTCAGTGAAGGAATCAAAAAAAATCAACTCTAAGTTATGGTTCTGGTAAGTAATCTCATGTGGGAGTAGAGAATATGATCCATGGGACTCTATATGATTATCTTGTATCAGTACACACCCCAGCCTCACCCCCAAGGCATTATAGTACACCGCATATTTCTTCTTAGGATTAAGAAGAATAAAAAAATGGTGCCGATATAAAATGAACCTAAAACTCCTCAAAAGAACACTGAAACTTCTCAATCTACTTAACTTCACCACTATCTAATAAAAATACATCAAGGGAGAATCTAGTTTGAAGAAGTCGTGACGAAAGTGACTACAATATCAAACCAAGACTAAAATTTTCATGATCTCAAACATGTTTTTGGGATGATTCTAATACCTAATTACTTGGATCTTTTTGAGACCCACAAAATACCTTTCTCAAAAATCACATGGACCAAAAAATTTACCTTCCAAATATAGAACTGTCATTCATATGGATTTTCATATAGGTGATTCTCTTTTAAGATTCCCAAAACAACACTCAAATGGTCTTCACGGTCCTCCTCCATTTTGGAGTACACCAAGATGTCATCAATAAACACAACTATGAAGGAGTTTAAAAAGAAATTAAAGATCCAATGCATAAATTATATAAAGATTTTATGAGAATTAATAAGTTCAAATGGTATAACTATATACTCAAAAATTCCCATACCAGCTCTTGAAGGTGATCTTAGAAATATCCTCTTCCCAGAACCTCAACTGATGGTACCCTGACCTCAGGTTAATTTTTGAAAACCATTGGGCTCCCCTTAGTTGATTAAAAAGGTCATAAATTTTTGGAAAATTTATTTGTTTTTAATATTTACCTAAGCCAAATTATAACAATCTATGTAAAATTGGAGACTCTCATCTGCCTTTTTTGCAAATAGCATTGCTGGCACACATGATGACACACTATAATTAATAAACCCCTTACTTTCAAGGTCCTCCAACTAAAAAATTAACTCCTTCAACTCGATAGGATACATATGGTATGACTGAAAGAATGTGGGCCTCATATCAGGGAGTAGATTGATATTTAAATTGACCTCTCACTAGGGAGGTTACTTAGAAAAGTAATCTAGAATCACCTTAGGGTACCGTTCCACAACCACCGAAATACAACCATCCAAACCCTTCTCCACAAAATCAGAGAAAAATAAAAATAAATGAAATGAAATCAATAACATATCTAGATTAATTTGTCTTGACCTCCCTGACCTTAGATCCCACTCACCCTGGAATCTATGTTTGCTCATATTGGGAGATAAAAACTTTACCCTACAATGATAATAGTAAACTGAAGCTTTGAAAGTGATCATTTAATTTATTTAAATGATGATATTAAAAATTTATTGGTCCAAAATGATAAATTCCCACACTACCTCCATGTCAGAAATAAAAATACAACACTCTAGGAACTTAAAATATTCTCCTTCTTCCATCCCAATGTGGTAAGTAGATCCATCATGACTGTCATAAACTCCACTTGCATACCCAAAGCATCAAGAAAATTTAAAAATATAAATTAATGAGAAGACAATATATAAAACAAGTCTAAATCCATAGAATAATTGATAAAAACCATACCTCTCATGCAGTTCGGCCCAAATTTGGAGTCCTTAAGTGTTGTATCTACTGCATAAAGGCATCCTGACTCTAGCACACACTTAACCTTATTAAATGGAAAAGAATACCCTCTATAATAATGGTGAGATACCACACCTTTATAATAATAAAATAACACCTGTAAACCTTTAAAAAAGAAGAACCAACTCCAATCCATTGATGTGTGGACTTGCTGAAGCAGTGAAGATGAACCAGATGCCCACATCGGTGGAACAATCTTGGAACCTCTGGGAAATTAGGTCTGGTATGGATAGATTTACCAAAATAATAGAAAGTAACTAGTATATTCCCATAATAATCCAATAAAATTGAACTTCATGACTACTAATCACCCTTTCCACTACTCTGATGAGGTTCATCCTACTTCCTCTTCTAGAAAAAGGAATAACTCTGGCTACTGCTCACTATTGAAGAAACTCCATTGATGCCTATCTTTGTTACTAAGTCTTCCTATTCTATAAATTATTTATCCACCATATAGGGATAAGTTAGTAGGAAAATTAGAATATTCATTGGTCTAATATTATCCTTAAATAACATTTCAAAATGGGTTTCCTTGAAATAGTTGTTTGTGAGAAGCTTAGGAGACAAATTGGCTAACTCAAAAAAGTGAGTAGCATACTCCATCACTGAATGATCTCCTTTATTCATTGTTATGAACTCATGGGACTTCACCACATTTAGTGTCTCTAGATATAACTTCCAATGAAAATACTTTTTGAAGGTAGTCTATATGAGATACTCATGCCTCTCAGGGGTCTTAAGAAATTGGAAGATAATTGAGATCCACTTAATCCATTCCTCGGGATCATGGATACCTTTGTCACTAAAAATACCAATGTATTCTACTTAGTGAACTACTAAGAATGGTCCAATTTCTGAGACTAAACTCTTTCACCCTACTGACCTAAGTACTAAATCATATAGATCACCAATTCCACCAAAATGAGTTCAAATAGAGGGTTTTACTATAGAAAATACTCTGCAGGTCCCTCTCTACAACTAGAAGAGGTCCTTCCCAGAGGTATTATATAAAAAACAAAAGGTAAAACTTATTAAATACACAATTAAATCTAAAAAACTAAATAAAACATAATAAATCCTTATAAAAGGTCTCAAACAAACAAAATTATCGTTAATAACACTTAAGGGTGAAAATATTGAAGTTTTAAACATTTGTATATTGTACATGGTTTGGCTGCATGGTCAGACAAACCATGTGCCAACCATTTGGAAAAAAATGGAAGATCACATACTTAGTCACACAAGATTTCTATGATTACACTTATAATGTTTTTTGTGATCTTCTACCCCATTCCACCTCAAAACTCAATATTTCTCAAAGTCACTCATGTTGTAACGCCCCGACCCCAGCTACCCAGAGTCGGTGCATTACTTCGTAACATTGGCATGATCACAAAAGATCAAGTCTCGAAAGACCGATTAGTTTAGTAGCCTTGGAAACACTAGATACATTCATAAGTCTTTCATTACATCAAAATTAAACAAACTACAATAACATGGTCTTCATAGCCCACACTCATATCTTCACTGACTATTCTTGCAAGTCAGTCATAATACACTTCTTCACATCCTGGAAAATTTTTAAACATTGAAAGGGGTGAGCTCAGATGCTCAGTAAGGATAACAATATTGCGGAAGCTTTCATAAATAAACATTAACATTTAAGGCAATGTATAACTAAAACAAAAGCCTTATTGAACATGAACTTTAGCATAATATGGCAAAAGTAAACTGAAATAATGCCATTTACTTACTCACATGGATATTCTACTAGTCGAATAATCACATGAAATATCATTAACCACTTCCATAATGAGGGAATGTATAATGCCGGACATTCTGAAACATTTTGTCAAGGCCTCGGCCAAGACATCTAAAATGATTAAGGCCTCGGCCAAAACCATAAATCAAATTGGGAAAGGGCCTCGGCCAATTCCACGTCTAGTTGTCTCATGAGACCTACCGATGCATCGAGGAGCTATAGCGGGCTCCACCCGTCACATATTAAGTCCAATACATTCCTCATATGAATAGATTAAAACATAACATAAATATTCGTATTAAAACTAGCATACGAAATGTCAACAATTTCTCCATAAACTATGGATGGTATAAAATAACACATCCTCAGTCAAATATTTCACGAAATGCTCAATGGAAGTTTTGTATCATAAATCAATTTCAATTAAACTTAAAACCCATCAAAGGATGTTGAAATGGATGGAATCAAAGCTATTTGAGAGAAATATCTCTCCTTTTTTTTTAAATCATTTAAAAGTCCCATAATTATAAAATAATACATTTACTTTGAAAATTCTCTTACCTTAAATTTGTCAAAAAGGTCAAAAAGTACATTGTTTGGAAAACGACGGTGAGATTCTTTTCAAAAACGTATAAGGGTATAAAAGACTTTAACCCATTTTCCATTTAATAGTAAAAATGTTTTGAAAGACATTTTTAAGAAACATGGATTTGGATGATAACGAGGTCCCAGTAGATAATTATGTATAAACAACCTTGGATAATGAAGAGGTTGTGAAGTAAACCCTTACCTTGTACTTTTCCTTGGTTGGGGTAGGTTAACCTCCTGTATAATGGTGAAATAATTGTTATTAAATTATACAAGAATCATATACATTCATATGATATCATATATGATCTTTTAACATTGCTTTGTTAACAATATCTTAGATTTATCGTTGTTTTGGGTGTTAACTTACTCGTTTTCTTTTATATGTTTTGTCATGTAAGTCTTGTTTTTCATGGATAGGTTGTATATTATTCATATCCAGAATGATATCATGTCCTTAAACATTATTTTTAAATCATAAAATGATAATTATACTTGAATGGATACGACGGAGAATGAATCTCATCACGTTCGTGGAGACGGTAGTCCGTACGTACGCACGAGCGACAATATCATTATTTTGATATTAAAATAATATATAATTGGATAGTGTATCATATATAAAGAATCATTATCATGTTATATTTATTATTTACATGAATTACATATCATTATTATACCCATCTAAATAATAATATAATGAATAACAATTACACCACGACGTGGAGACGGTAAGCCGTACGTACGCACGTATGGTGACATGTCATTCAAATGATGGGTAGAATACTGAATATGGTTGTTCCATATTTATAATAACATCACAGTATATAGAAGATACTGGAGTTATAATTTTAGAATTGAAATAATAAACAAAGAGGGAGTGGAAGAAGAAAGAAACTTGAAAGAGGGTGATGAAAATGTTACCACTTCTTCGGGTTCTTCCTTTTGATTTGATCAAAAGGACTCCTTAGGATGGCTTTCTGACTAAAGTAAAGCTTCTAGGACGAAGGGAGAGAAGTTGGGAGAGTATTTGGGCAGGGGTTGGCCGAACCAAAAGGCTTGGAAGTGTGAATAAGGTGGTAGAGGTGGGGGCCTTTTATAAGAGGAGAGGAGGGGCACTTTTGGAAAGATTGAAATGTTACATTATTTCACAATGCTTTTCGGATTCTAAAGGTCCCACACTTATATAATTCGAGGCTAAGGTGATAAGGTTTCGAAATCTCTTCATCCAATAGGCTTTGGACAAATGTAAGCCTTGGATTTTGCATTATCTTCTCATTTTATTTAAATCGTTAAATAATGAGGTCATCGCCACATCATAATGATGTCATAAATAATTTAATTTATTTAATGTCTAAAAATTATAAAACAAATACTATGATGTAGCTAATCTTTTTAGCTTTCTAATGAATATTTATAGTCAAAATTTGGACTTGTGTAACCCTACTTAAAAATTGTTTTAGTAAAACACTTTATGTTAGTGTCATTTTCACTTTAACATTAAATAAAAATTAATTTATGTTATTTCCCAACAAAAGTGGATCCATGGGGTCCCCAAGTTAGGCCATGGCTTGTCTTGGTCGGCCATGACACAACCAATGAGGTTGGGACATGTGTCTAGGTCATTTCATATTATTAAAGTATTATTTATACCTTAAACTACACTAATTACCACTAATCGCGATTAAGACTTAATAAGTTACTATTCACCAAAAAATTATTTTTATCCCATTGAACCACATTTTACATACTAATGACAACCATGTATGTCGGATTTTCAAAATTCAATACACATTAGTGGTAAACTTTCATTTAAACGAAAAATCAGTTATTTAACTACCACTTAGTGGTTTCACTATTCATCAAAAATTGAAGTTTTTCAGAACAATGCCAAAATTTCACCCTAAGATATAATTGATATTCCGAATTCAAAAATGATGTCTATTTTACGAAATTCCAAACATATAAGTTGCATTAATTAATTTTATAATTAATTCCCGCTGTCAGAACAAATAGCGTGTTTTTAAGAAACAATTTATATCAAAAGATTGGCAATTGTTTATGTTCGATTTCAATGTTAAATTAATTCCAATGACCACCATTGGATAAAATGGTAAAAATATATTCTAATTATACTTTAAAACCACTAAATAGTATAATTTATCACAATTAATTATTTTGATTAAAAATGTTGTTTTAAGTATTTTTCACTATTCATAAAAAATTGGAAGTTCTCAGAAAGTTACAAAAAATTCAACTTAGGATAATTTCGATATTACGAATTCAAAAATGAAGTCCATTTTGAAATATAAAATTTCTATAATTTTAAAAGGTGGTTATTACTATTCATAACAGCTACTTTGATTAGTTGCGTTGTGTTAGAACTCGAACTTGCGTACAATGCAAGCTATTGCATTATTCGAAGGGAAACATACAGTGGAAACTTGGGGTGTTACATTCTCCCCTCCTTCAAATAATTGCGTCCTCGCAATTTCTAGGGTATTACTGCATAAAAAGACTCGGGTGGTTTTTCATCATAAATTCCTCAGGTTCCCACGTTGCCTCTTCCATTTTATGATTTCTCCACAAAACCTTCACCAGCCGAGTCGTCCGGTTTCTCAGCACCTGCTCCCTCACATCAAGAATCCTGACGGGCTCTTCACAATAGGAAAGATCGGGTTCCAGTTCTAATTCCTCATAGGTGAGTACATGCGTTGGGTCAGGCATGTATTTCCTCAACAGAGATACGTGGAACACATCGTGAACTTTGGAGAGACTTGGCGGCATTGCCAAACGGTAAGCTACAGCCCCAACTCGTTCCAGAATTTCGAAAGGTCCGATGTACCTGGGACTCAATTTACCTTTCTTACCAAAACGTATGACTCCCTTCCATGGAGATACCCTCAGGAAAACATGATCACCAACTTGAAATTCCAAATCCTTCCTTCGATTATCGGCATAGCTCTTCTGCCTACTTTGAGCTGCTTTGATGTGATTTTGAATCACTTTCACCTTTTCCACTGTTTCCTCCACTAGTTCTGGGCCTACAAGTTTTCTTTCACCAACGTCATCCCAACAGGTTGGTGTACGACATCTCTTTCCGTATAACGCTTCATATGGTGCCATCTGAATACTCGAATGGAAGCTGTTGTTATAGAAAAATTCCACCAGTGGTAAATATTGATCCCACATACCCTGAAAGTCAAGAGAGCACGATCTCAACATGTCTTCTAAGGTTTGAATAGTCCGTTCTGATTGTCCATCTGTTTGAGGGTGATAGGCAGTGCTCAAACGAAGTTCAGTATCCAAGGCCTTTTGAATACTTTTCCAGAATCTTGAAGTAAAACGAGGATCACGATCAGAAACAATCGATATGGGTACTCCATGAAGTCTTACAACTTCATTAATATATAGTCTTGCTAGACGTTCAAGTGGTAGATCCTCCCGTATAGCCAGAAAATGTGCTGACTTAGTAAGTCGATCAACAATGACCCATATTGCATCATTCCTTCTAGGAGTCTTTGGTACTCCCATGACAAAGTCCATCGTAATATTATCCCATTTCCACTCAGGTATGGGAAGAGGTTGCAATACTCCACCAGGATGTTGCCTTCCAGCTTTCACTTGTTGACAAACCATACACCTTGACACAAAATCAGAAATCTCCCTCTTCATATTGTCCCACCAAAAATGTTCCTTTAAATCTCTATACATTTTGGTGCTCCCCGGGTGTATAGAGAAGTTGGAACTATGAGCATCATCCAGCAATTCCCTTTTTAGATCAGATATATCGGGAACACAAAGTCTCTTCCCGAATTTCAAAATTCCATCCTTATACACAAAGTCCCTCAATCTTCCATCATTCACACCTTTAATCTTCTTTTGAAATTCTTCATCATTGGTTTGAGAACTCTTAATCCTTTCTAGTAATGATGGTTTGGAAACCATTTGAAAAAGCATTGATGTTTCACCTTCCCCAGTTATTCCCATGTCCATCTTCACTAGATCCAAGAAAATTGGATCCCTTTCAATTCTCATCACATTCAAAACTCCATGGTCTTTTCTACTCAAAGCATCTGCCGCCTTGTTTGCCTTCCCCGGGTGGTAATGTATCGTGCAATCATAATCCTTGAGTAGTTCAAGCCATCTCCTTTGCCTCATGTTGAGTTCTTTTTGTGTGAAAATATACTTCAAACTCTTGTGATCAGTATAAATCTCACATTTTTCACCATAGAGGTAATGTCTCCATATCTTTAAAGCAAAGATCACAGCTGCTAACTCAAGATCATGAGTAGGATAGTTTTGCTCATGAATTTTTAGCTGTCGTGATGCATAGGCAATGACCTTATCATTCTGCATAAGGACACAACCGAGTCCTTTCTTCGATGCATCACTAAAAATAACAAACCCATCATTCCCCGATGGTAGAGTCAATACAGGGGCATTGACTAATCTTCTCTTTAGTTCTTAAAAACATTCTTCACACTCTTTTGTCCAGACAAATTTAATCCCTTTACGTGTGAGCTTTGTCAATGGGTTAGCCAATCTGGCAAAATTCTGGACGAAACGTCGATAATAACCTGCTAAACCAATAAAACTGCGTACCTCAGTTATACTTGTCGGTGCTGGCCATTCTTGGATTGCCTTGGTTTTAGAAGGATCAACGGAAATTCCATCCTTAGAGACAATATGGCCAAGAAAAGAAATCTCGTGAAGCCAGAATTCACACTTGCTAAATTTCCCATATAATTCATGTTTTCTAAGAGTCTTCAGGATAATGCGTAAGTGATTTTCATGATCTTCGTGGCTTTTGGAGTATACCAAGATATCATCAATAAATACCACTACAAAGTCATCAAGATATTCCTTGAAAACTCTGTTCATTAGATCCATGAAAACAGAAGGTGCATTAGTCAATCCAAAAGGCATTACTGTAAACTCGTAATGCCCGTACCTTGTTCGAAATGCTGTCTTTGGAACGTCTTCCTTCTTCACACACAACTGATGGTATCCAGACCGAAGGTCAATCTTTGAAAAGTATTGAGCTCCATGCAGTTGGTCAAACAAATCATCAATGCGAGGTAGGGGATACTTATTCTTTATTGTTATAGCATTGATCTCCCTATAATCAACGCACAACCTCATAGATCCATCTTTCTTCTTAACAAAAAGAACAGGGGCTCCCCAAGGAGAAACACTAGGGCGAATAAATCCCTTATTACTCAATTCCTCTAGTTGTTTCTTTAGTTCAACTAATTCCACAGTGGCCATTCTATAAGGGGTCTTCGATATGGGCCTTGATCCAGGAATCAAATCAATGGAAAACTCAACTTCTCGTTCTGGAGGATGTCCAGGTAAATCTTCCGGAAACACATCAACATATTCTCTCACAATAGGTACATCCTCTATTTGAATATTACTTTCCTCATCCTCAGTAACTTCCTTCTCTTCCTCCCCAATAATTGAATTTAGTTGAGCTACTGGGGGTGGATCTAGATAAGAATTATGTGGCGACGATTCTGCTCTAAAGATAAGGTGTTCCTTATCATTATCATCAAGAATTGTAACCTCTTTCCTCTTACAATAAATTTTTGCATCATGGTCCGAAAGCCAATCCATACCAAGGATTATATCAAATTCAATCATGGGTATGACGATGAGATTAGCAGGTAAAGAACATTTAGGTGCTCTAATGGGAACTAATCGACAAAACTTTGTTGCAACAATACTTCCCTTAGGGGTTTTGACCGACAACTCCCTTGTTAAATCAAATTGGAAATATCTAATTTTCTTAGCAAACTGGGAAGATATGAAACAATGCGATGATCCAGAATCAAATAATGCATTTGCTAAACTTGAGGAAACCATTAAATTACCTGCCACCATGTCTTTCGGAGCTTCCACCTCAGCAGTAGTGATAGCATAAGCCTGGCCTTGATCCCTTGGCCTCTTCTGAGGTAAGTTCCCCTGACGCTTAGGACATTCATTTGCATAATGTCCCTTCTCTCTACAATTATAACATTCCACGTTGACAGCCGCTTTCTTTCCCTTGCATTCATGAGCTTGGTGGCCTTTTTCACCACACTTGTAACATACTCCTTTTCCTTTTAGACAGGCACCAGGGTGCTTCCTACCACAATTATCACAGGGTGGAAATTCATTTCTACCCTTCTTCCCTGTTTCCTTATTTCCTTTCCCAGAGTTTTCAGCGGATCTCTTCTTATCTTGCTTTGATTTAAAGTCATAAGACTTAGAGAATTCCTTTTCCGTCTTGATGGCGCATGAGACAATACCTTCGTATGAAGAGAAGGTTTGTGATACTAAAGCTCGACGGAGAAATGGTTTCAACCCATCAAAGAAACGATCAGTCTTACTTCTTGGGTTACGTATGTAATCTGCAGCATACCTTGCTAACCTTGTAAAGTTAGCCTCATACTTTGCGACATTCTCATCCTCCTTCTGCCTCAGACTCAGAAATTGCCTTTCCATATCCGCTCGATGGTCTCGAGGAAAGTATTTTTCTAAAAATAGCTCTTTGAACTCCTGCCATTCCATGTTTGTTAATTCATCATCCTCCTTTGTGTTTTGAATTAGTGACCACCATTGATCGGCATCTCCAGTGAGGCGGTAAACTGCCATGATAACATTCTCCCTTTCACTACTCCCCAAGGCATGGAATATTTTCTCTAAGGAATTTATCCATTGCTCAGCTACTATAGGACTTGTACTCCCATTGAAGGTTGGCGGTTGTTGCCTCATGAAACGGTCTAGCATTGATCCTCCACGTTGCGGATCAGGGTGCTCCATACGAGTAAGGTTGTTATTCATAACCTGCGTGAGTTGTCCCAGTACGGTGAGAAGCTGATCAGCACCAGTTGTATCACTAGCTCCACCATAATTATCCTGAGCAGGAGGGCAATCCCTACACGGAGTGCGTGCATTGATACGGTTTCCATTCCTTCCACTAGGCGCCATTTCTAAATAATGGCATAAACTAGATTAGTTTATGAATCAAAATACATAATCACAAACTTATAAAACACTTAACTTAAATTGAACTATTTATGGATATAATCCATAATCATAAAAGAAATGTTTTCTTTGAGGAAGTATATACTCATAAACCCTTCATAATGATTTGTAAAGAAAATGAGAGTTATCCTAAGCATATCCCCCGGGAGTGTCGTAACCAAGAGTGCAGCAAGGCCCGTTGTCGTGCACCAGTTCCCGTTCGAGTCTAGCTCAAAGCAGTGTTTTCGGGTTTTACCCCTAGGTACATCTGTGCCAGAGCCGCCTCTACCTGCTCGTATCCAGACAGGGATGTATTGCTCGGAAAACTCACAAAATCTCTACAATACCAAAATTCTAGGAAGTTCTTCTATACTAATCCTCAAAGTCTATCTTCGGGCTATGTGCTCTAATCAGAGTTTACCTAAATTTTGCTTCCAAGGTTAGTACTAAACTGCCTCTGATACCAACTGTAACGCCCCGACCCCAGCTACCCAGAGTCGGTGCATTACTTCGTAACATTGGCATGATCACAAAAGATCAAGTCTCGAAAGACCGATTAGTTTAGTAGCCTTGGAAACACTAGATACATTCATAAGTCTTTCATTACATCAAAATTAAACAAACTACAATAACATGGTCTTCATAGCCCACACTCATATCTTCACTGACTATTCTTGCAAGTCAGTCATAATACACTTCTTCACATCCTGGAAAATTTTTAACCATTGAAAGGGGTGAGCTCAGATGCTCAGTAAGGATAACAATATTGCGGAAGCTTTCATAAATAAACATTAACATTTAAGGCAATGTATAACTAAAACAAAAGCCTTATTGAACATGAACTTTAGCATAATATGGCAAAAGTAAACTGAAATAATGCCATTTACTTACTCACATGGATATTCTACTAGTCGAATAATCACATGAAATATCATTAACCACTTCCATAATGAGGGAATGTATAATGCCGGACATTCTGAAACATTTTTTCAAGGCCTCGGCCAAGACATCTAAAATGATTAAGGCCTCGGCCAAAACCATAAATCAAATTGGGAAAGGGCCTCGGCCAATTCCACGTCTAGTTGTCTCATGAGACCTACCGATGCATCGAGGAGCTATAGCGGGCTCCACCCGTCACATATTAAGTCCAATACATTCCTCATATGAATAGGTTAAAACATAACATAAATATTCGTATTAAAACTAGCATACGAAATGTCAACAATTTCTCCATAAACTATGGATGGTATAAAATAACACATCCTCAGTCAAATATTTCACGAAATGCTCAATGGAAGTTTTGTATCATAAATCAATTTCAATTAAACTTAAAACCCATCAAAGGATGTTGAAATGGATGGAATCAAAGCTATTTGAGAGAAATATCTCTCCTTTTTTTTAAATCATTTAAAAGTCCCATAATTATAAAATAATACATTTACTTTGAAAATTCTCTTACCTTAAATTTGTCAAAAAGGTCAAAAAGTACATTGTTTGGAAAACGACGGTGAGATTCTTTTCAAAAACGTATAAGGGTATAAAAGACTTTAACCCATTTTCCATTTAATAGTAAAAATGTTTTGAAAGACATTTTTAAGAAACATGGATTTGGATGATAACGAGGTCCCAGTAGATAATTATGTATAAACAACCTTGGATAATGAAGAGGTTGTGAAGTAAACCCTTACCTTGTACTTTTCCGTGGTTGGGGTAGGTTAACCTCCTGTATAATGGTGAAATAATTGTTATTAAATTATACAAGAATCATATACATTCATATGATATCATATATGATCTTTTAACATTGCTTTGTTAACAATATCTTAGATTTATCGTTGTTTTGGGTGTTAACTTACTCGTTTTCTTTTATATGTTTTGTCATGTAAGTCTTGTTTTTCATGGATAGGTTGTATATTATTCATATCCAGAATGATATCATGTCCTTAAACATTATTTTTAAATCATAAAATGATAATTATACTTGAATGGATACGACGGAGAATGAATCTCATCGCGTTCGTGGAGACGGTAGTCCGTACGTACGCACGAGCGACAATATCATTATTTTGATATTAAAATAATATATAATTGGATAGTGTATCATATATAATGAATCATTATCATGTTATATTTATTATTTACATGAATTACATATCATTATTATACCCATCTAAATAATAATATAATGAATAACAATTACACCACGACGTGGAGACGGTAAGCCGTACGTACGCACGTATGGTGACATGTCATTCAAATGATGGGTAGAATACTGAATATGGTTGTTCCATATTTATAATAACATCACAGTATATAGAAGATACTGGAGTTATAATTTTAGAATTGAAATAATAAACAAAGAGGGAGTGGAAGAAGAAAGAAACTTGAAAGAGGGTGATGAAAATGTTACCTCTTCTTCGGGTTCTTCCTTTTGATTTGATCAAAAGGACTCCTTAGGATGGCTTTCTGACTAAAGTAAAGCTTCTAGGACGAAGGGAGAGAAGTTGGGAGAGTATTTGGGCAGGGGTTGGCCGAACCAAAAGGCTTGGAAGTGTGAATAAGGTGGTAGAGGTGGGGGCCTTTTATAAGAGGAGAGGAGGGGCACTTTTGGAAAGATTGAAATGTTACATTATTTCACAATGCTTTTCGGATTCTAAAGGTCCCACACTTATATAATTCGAGGCTAAGGTGATAAGGTTTCGAAATCTCTTCATCCAATAGGCTTTGGACAAGTGTAAGCCTTGGATTTTGCATTATCTTCTCATTTTATTTAAATCGTTAAATAATGAGGTCATCGCCACATCATAATGATGTCATAAATAATTTAATTTATTTAATGTCTAAAAATTATAAAACAAATACTATGATGTAGGAAATCTTTTTAGCTTTCTAATGAATATTTATAGTCAAAATTTGTACTTGTGTAACCCTACTTAAAAATTGTTTTAGTAAAACACTTTATGTTAGTGTCATTTTCACTTTAACATTAAATAAAAATTAATTTATGTTATTTCCCAACAAAAGTGGATCCATGGGGTCCCCAAGTTAGGCCATGGCTTGTCTTGGTCGGCCATGACACAACCAATGAGGTTGGGACATGTGTCTAGGTCATTTCATATTATTAAAGTATTATTTATACCTTAAACTACACTAATTACCACTAATCGCGATTAAGACTTAATAAGTTACTATTCACCAAAAAATTATTTTTATCCCATTGAACCACATTTTACATACTAATGACAACCATGTATGTCGGATTTTCAAAATTCAATGCACATTAGTGGTAAACTTTCATTTAAACGAAAAATCAGTTATTTAACTACCACTTAGTGGTTTCACTATTCATCAAAAATTGAAGTTTTTCAGAACAATGCCAAAATTTCACCCTAAGATATAATTGATATTCCAAATTCAAAAATGATTTCTATTTTACGAAATTCCAAACATATAAGTTGCATTAATTAATTTTATAATTAATTCCCGCTGTCAGAACAAATAGCGTGTTTTTAAGAAACAATTTATATCAAAAGATTGGCAATTGTTTATGTTCGATTTCAATGTTAAATTAATTCCAATGACCACCATTGGATAAAATGGTAAAAATATATTCTAATTATACTTTAAAACCACTAAATAGTATAATTTATCACAATTAATTATTTTGATTAAAAAAGTTGTTTTAAGTATTTTTCACTATTCATAAAAAATTGGAAGTTCTCAGAAAGTTACAAAAAATTCAACTTAGGATAATTTCGATATTACGAATTCAAAAATGAAGTCCATTTTGAAATATAAAATTTCTATAATTTTAAAAGGTGGTTATTACTATTCATAACGGCTACTTTGATTAGTTGCGTTGTGTTAGAACTCGAACTTGCGTACAATGCAAGCTATTGCATTATTCGAAGGGAAACATACAGTGGAAACTTGGGGTGTTACACATGTGTTCTTCCTGAAACCCATAACCAATGATGAAAAGCATAAAATATCACAAAAAATACAAAAATATATTTTTTATTCATAAAACCTATATAGAATGAAGAAAAACATTAGGTATCATCAAAACAACCCAAAATTAGGTTCAAATAAAAAAAACTATCAACCACACATCTAATCTCGATGTCTGACATGAGGAAGAGTTGTCCAAGCACTCATACCCACCCACCTTTTGAGCACTGACGACATCATATTTTATCTACCATTGACCCCCAAATAACAAGAGGCCTATAATACCATTTTATTGTGAACTAGAATAGGTCGGCCTAACTCGTCACCTGAGATAACATGCTATAAGGCCTGAAGAGTGTTACTGATCACTACAGGCAAGAGAAAAGAACCAAGGCATAATAAATAACCATTTTGGAATGGTTTCACCAATGAAAATACAACATGACCCATCCATGAATTGGATGACCACACCAAACAATAAACAAGATCAACTAATATAACAGATATAAATACACAATAGGATAAACACAATAATTATTAAAAGAATATATCATAACATCATCACATAACGACTCATAAATAGACATAAATATATATGATATCCATATTCAAAACTCAAAATAGGGAATAATACCCAAAGAGGACAATACATAAAACCCCATTGATAAAGAATCTCAAAACCCATCCATATGATCTAACAATGTGAGACCACATCTATACCATCCCAACCAAACAAGGATGTCGGAAATCAAGAAGGGCCACTAAACTATAAGGTTCTGTTTCCCTTACCCGTGTCTTGAAAAATAAGGTCTGCATATTCCCAAAGGGATATGAAAGGTGTGAGGAACAAATATTAGTATGATACCACTATAAATCTATGTAAGGCCTTTACCCATGAAAAACATTAAGTATAGTTTGAAAATTCATTTTCAAACCCAATTTTACTTTTTAAATAAAGTTCACTTGAATACAATACTTTATAAATCCATTTGTTTTTTTCTAAAAAACAAACAATCTTTTCAAAGCATAATAAAGAATCCTTAAATAAAGAAACAAATCCACCCAAAATAAACATGATCAACACACCCAAAACATGGAATAAACATGTACATAATTTTAACAACATTATATAAAACAAAATAATGGAAATGGAATAAGAATACCATATCATAGCCAAACAAGTCACTAAAATCATGGAAAAAGCATATAAAAACCAACATGGCATAAGTAGTATACACCATGTGCTATAACTAATAGGGTAGAGTGTTAATTAGAATAAGAAAATGTTTTTATAGATGGATACACATAATATAACAAGTTTTGATGCTCTCTCGGTCTTCCACAGTACCAACCATAATTCCATGGGTACTCTTGGTCTGCATGGACATGTTTTGGAAGCTCTCTCAGTCAAACTCCCAAAGAATCCCTCATTACCTTGGATAAAACTCCCTAACTAGTCTACTAAATAGGGTAAGGTTCTATTTTTCTATGTTATTCACACACACACCCAAGGTATCCCTTATGTTACAGGTTTCAAACATAGAAACAACAACAAGTTCGAATTGCATAATCAATTTAAAATACATTTTCATAAACCTTTCATACCCATAATAAGTCATGCATTCAACACCATGTAATACCTAATTTATAACCCTTTTATAAAACCATTTGAAAGTATAAAACCTCTTTTAACAATTTTAAGAAACACATGGAGTGCATAAAATCCAAATCCCTTTGAAAATCCACTTTAAACCATTAAATTTACAATCCATTTCAAAGATCGGAAGCATGGATAAACCATCACTAATAACTCAAATTACGGGAAATTTAATAAGAAAAACCAAGGGATATCATGATTCAACGAAAATCCATGGAAAACTTCCCTTAAATACATACACATACCTCAAAATCAAAACAAATATTGTCACCTTTGATGAAAAACACATGATTCGAGTAAGATAGGTCCTCACACATCTAAGACACAAAAAGACAACAAAAAACCCCCATAAAAAACCTAGTTTTAGCTAAATCACAATCAATGGTGTCCACTTTCCATGAAAATAGATGAACATGGATAAAAATGGGAAAGGAAGGATAAATCATGGAGAAATAAATATTACCTTGAAAGAAATCGCCAAAGAAAGCAAGAAATCCACCAAAAATGGAGGGGGAAGAAGCTCAAAGGCATAGGGGAGAGTCCTCACACAAGTGGGAATATAAATTAGGGTGATAAACCTTAAAAATAAAAAGAAATAAAATGTTTAAAACAATTTTAAATAAATTAGTCACACCATAAGGTTTGGTCGCATAGTTAGAAAAACTATGAGCCAACCATGCATGTTCCACTGTCTCCAAAAAACACAAACAAATTTGTTTCTATAGATCCTATCACATCTAGAAAAACCATTATCAATTGATACAAAACCCCATTTCCATCCAAAAATCTCCCACATGGTTAGCCACATTGTTTCACTAACCATGCACCACCCATGGTCCATGGCCTATTTTCCCAAAAACCACAACTCTTAACCTACAACTCATGGTAAATAACATAATAAATAAATAAATAAATATCAAAATAAAATGTACCATTGAACTAGTGGGTGTCACATAGATGATATCACATGTTAACATAAATAAAATAAATTATAAAAACCATTTTACCACATATTAATCAAGTTATATTCTTCAATATTTAAGGTTTGATATGAATTAATAATATATGCTCTTAAAATCATCACTTAAATTGGAACTTTATATTGATTAAGATACCTACAACCATTTCTTCGATACATCTATCTGTACTATTATTATTGTAATTCTAGATTCATCCAAATGTCACTTTCACTACTCTAATAACAAATTTGGAACTTCATAAAATATCATAATAACAATTAAATATTTTTATACAAATTCCCCATGGATCATATCTATCCTTAAACCAGAAACAATTCGATAACAATTAATAGCATTTAAATATATGGGGATAGGATAATTTCAATTCCATCAAGTCAAGGAAGATGATGAGTCACTATGGAACACTATTATTTTCCTTTATCCTTTATTTTGGATTCTATATTTAGATCTGAATTGGTTTTTATGGAATCCAACATCAATTTATCTTCCTTGGTCTTGATGTTCTCTTTATGGTTCCCCACACAAGATCCCCATCCTTGGGTACTATTACCAATAAGGATCACTTGGAACTACTTTATTTAGACTTTTATTTTCCAAAACTTATTTCTTCCTTGATTTTCCCTACAAGAACCATTAGGTTTATTAATATATACCTTTACTTGGGATGGTAGTTTAATATAATTCTTATTAGCTTTAGAAATAGGTGAGATTCTCTCTATTTTCCAAATATTCTTGTATTTACAAGACATGTTTTGGGACAAAAATAGATTTATAACTCCTTTTCAAGCAACTTTCAACATAGATATCTTCAACTATCCCTAAAAATATTTATTGTTGTGGTTTGTAACTTATTTTTTAAAAATATCCATAAAAATTCTTCTCTTTACTTATAATAGTTTATGTGAGACCATTTCAACATTATTCATATTTTTCATCTATAATATCCATGAGTTCCACCTCATTATTTTTATTTTTGATGGATCATTTTTCCATGATCATATATATTACTCATAGATAGATCAACTTATTTCCTTTTACTACATATTTGATTTTATTCTCACCATGAGGTCTACTGTGTTTAAAATAATTTTGGTTCTTTTTTCACCCTTCACTGAGCTCTAACATTGTTTTCCTATAATAAAGCAAATCTATTTTCCCACTAATATTTTTTTCTTTCTATGTATACCTTATTCCTATTCATCCTTGGAATATAGGATTTCCTAATGGAACTTTTAGAACCCCCTTTTTATAATTTATATCCATGTGGATATGGTTATCATAAATAAATAATCTCTAATTAAAACCTTACCTTGTATAATTATGCTTTGATTGAGATTTTGTTAAAACAGATTTATTTTCACCATTGATCCATTGGTCTTCTAGAAACATAATAATTGTGTGTCCAATCATCCATAGAAGTATCATTTTATGGAAACCTCTTTCAAGAGTTATCTCTTCCAGATTTGGTATTAATATTATATTTATTCACTAATTCTAGATCTTAAACTCTACATAATCATCTTATTAATGTTATCATAGTAAGGATATTATTCTTTTCATTAGAGGTATTTAACCACTCTTTAAGTTCCTTGATATTCTCATATTTTAATACTAATTAGGAATCCATATCCTTCAACCTTAATCTATACTCTATCCTATATTTTTATCCACTCATAAAGTTGTGTTTTGGGATGAATAATTATTACTTTCAACTCTTTTCTATGACCATTTTCCCTCCTTTATGTATAATTTCTTAAGGAGATAACTTTGGCGCTTCATTTTTTTGCACCCAATTTCATAATTCCATAATTCAAGGACACCTTCACTAATTTTTAGTGTTTTTTCTCCATATAAAGATCTTCTATGAATGAATATCCCACTTTATTTGTAATCTCCCATTGAACCACCTTCTCATTAAAGTCTTGGTTCTTTTATTAGTTGTTGCATGATGACTCTCTAAGTGTATGAATTTATGTCATTGACAATCCTTACATAGAATAAAATTCCTCTACCAATTCCATGGTTTTATCTAGATTTAAATATTTTTATAGATATTCCAAAGAACTATTAGAATTATATTTTAAAACAAATTCAAAATTGATCACCTTGATTAGATATTCCATCACCCTTGGAGTCTTTCTCTGATTCTTTTTCTTCTTGAATTTTTCTATAATGAAATATTCTCTTGAGGTAGAAATCAAAACCTATTTTGTTTAAAATAATTTTCCATAAATCATTTAAAATCATACCCAAATATCAAAATAACTAGAACATGTAGGAGTTTTCATAAATACCTCATTAGATATAACTTTGTTTAGAATTTTTTTGTGTCTCTGTGTGATGAATTAGTTTACTGATATTTATAAGATCAATATTTAATTGGAAATATTCCACAATCACTTAACCATATGTCTAAAAAGAAGTATATCTAATTTTAGCATCCATAAAATTTAGTACCATTGAATTCAAGAATCTTCATCGTTGAATTCATGTTACCAAAATATTGTATAGGTAGAGAGGAAATTTAATTCAAAAACTAATCATATCATTTAACAACAAAATAAATCCAACAAAAGAACCAATTATATGATGTCAATTATTAGGCCCATAAGGAATTTAGTTTGAAATAACCTAATGGGGGGAGTGGGGTGAATCAGGGTATGAAACTTTTCCATTCACCACACTTTTTCCTTAAACTCTCAGTACGCTAAAAGATTTTGACACCATTATTGCAGGGAAACACTTAGGTTCTCATATAAATTATGATGATATGATGGTAATTTCAATTAGACCCAAATTTACAAGCTTTGTTAATTAATTTATTATCCCACCTTTTCCAAGTATTATCTTGAAGAATATAAACAAACCATGCACACATGACACAACTATTTTTACTTGATTCACCCAAATTGTAATAACTTGACCCACTGTGGATCACCTGGTCAGTGGTAAACTGATTGTGGAAACCCCAATCCCACCTCCAATAGGACAGGGGCTAGAAACAAGTATCGAGTAGGAATAAAATAAATATGGGAGGCCTTATCCTAATGTATCTATACACATTAACATATCTAATATACCCATACAATGATGAAAGATAAATACAGCCAATACCAATGCATGAATACATTTAATCCCATAATCAATGTATGAAAATAATACTAGAAAGAAAAAAGGTACAAATACAATACTAAAAAAATAGAAAAGAAGTAAAGCCTTCTAGAGGGAGGGGACTGCAGTCTAATTCAAAACTTAGTATGAACCACAGTCTTTCTAGCCCAATCTAATCCTTTTCTACTCCTGGTCCACTAAGGACAACATCAAACAACCTGTCATCTATCTAAAACATGACATGTGTTGGAAGATTCCACATAGGGGTGAGTATAACCATACCAAGTAGGACACCCCAAAATCACCAAATTTTAAAAAAAATAAAAGAGTATAGATCTCATCACAATGGAATATGGACTTGAATATGAGACATAAAATAATAACAATTAGTTATGCTCATGGTAGACACTAAGTCTCAAGGTAAGGTCACAACCACACTGCCAGCCTGGGATTCCTGCTCAAGATTTTGTAGTAACACTCATTTAGGAGAACTCATTCCATAATTCTGATAACAGTGATGACATCCTTTTGAGATTTCATGCTTTTCGGGTCTATCCATGAGGAAGTAAATGTTGTAATCTAGAAGATATCGATACATATATTGGAGATCACACCTAGATCCATGAAGGACATTGAAAACTCTAACTGGATTAACTCAGTATGTAGAGGATCAATGCCTGTGTATGTTGGTCACATCGATTCCTAGAAACCCACCTAGGGTATAAAAAGATAAAGGATCCCACCTCGGGACTCTGGGGTATTACTACTACTCTATATGAGACTAATCCCTTAGAGGGGATCACAATACTATTTTTGGGATGTAATGCCACAATGTATCCACATAAGGATGGATCAAGGGAATGCACCCTAAGGGAACTGGTCCAAACCGAAAATAACAAGGGACTCAAACCTCCCTAGGGAAATTACATGGTGTGTACTAGTAGTACATGGCTTGTATTACCTACCATGGGTCTACCTGTGTTCTCTACCCCATTACCATGTACTTCAATCCATGCTTGTGTACTTGGGTCATTCATGTGTACCAAGTTGTTTTGGAGTACCGAGCTATGCCCTTTTACCCTGTCCATGATCCTATTCATGGATGTGTCTATTCCTATGTACTCCAAGGGTACATTCATAGTTCCCAATTCAGGTTACACAGTGTGTGAAATGTGTCACATAATGTGTTATACTTTTCTCTACTTGTAAACCCTAGCACTATAGAAGTGGGGACTACACGATGCATTTTCTTCTAAAGTACACTCCAAGTATTTGGGTTTTTCACAAAAACCATAGGTTCTTCATGTAGCTTTTCTAGCACCGCTGCCACCACTAGATCTATTGTATTTACACCTCAAATAGAAGATCTCAGTCTAACCAAGCCTCAGTATCATCACTCTCTGGATTCTGACCATCTGATCCAATCAGGAATCGATCTCATAGTACCATGCCACCTCCATAATGCTCGAAGAACTCCGATCTGTTCCCGATCAATCATTGTTTCCATCTCATATTGATTCCATCATCAAAATCAAACCTGGATTTGTAGTATCAATTTTTTGCACGAAATAATAATTACGCAATGATTGATTACCATGTATTTGTATAACTATTGACCAAACAAAATACTGGTGATGAATGCATGAAGATGGGAGGAATAAATGCACAAAAAAAGTGAGGAAAAAACTTTAACCGATGTTTGTGTTGGCCTCGATTTTTTCCATTATAATGATGAATGAAGAGATATAAAAATAATCAATAATAATTCCCCCAAATCCCTAAAAAATAAACCCATACCCGCAACATGATCGATACACAAATCAATATATTGATTGTTTTAATTTATGTTCATTATGGGATAAAAAATATGGTAATAAACCATAGAAATCAAATTCCCTACCTTGGGTTTGGATCAATCGATGATGAATAATGGTCCAATGTTATCATCATGGGTGAGATACAAGGGTTTAATTGGCACAATAATTACTAAATTACAATCTGATGATGATTGTCCATGAAATATCCTCTATCATATCCTCTCTAAATCCCTTGGGTTATGTGGACAATCCTAGTGATTTTTCATAAGTAGTTTTAAATAGAGGATATTTCGGTCACTGTATTTAACCATAATAAAATAAATATATTTATTTATTTATTTTATTATTTGAGATAGTGACCAACTTTTTAATGAATACCAGACTTCAAAAAAGGTTATGTCACTCCTAGGTTAAGCCCACATTTTGGAATCAATGGTGGTATACAATTTTTGATCTAAGACACCATTCAAGTGTTTTTCTATTAATTTATAAAAACTATGCACACATGATATAATATATTTAATATTTTTATTATATCAATACCCAACCTTCCCAAGCCCTGAAATTTCATGTCATCTTAGCGCCTTGTAACATCCTGACCTGCGATCCACTTAACCCATACCCTGAGCCAATAGGTCACATGTACTCAAGAGTTCATCCTCATATTCCAGAGGCCACCAATTAGCAGAGAGGGTGTAAAGGTGGTATTATGGGGATACCATCCCCTCTTATCAGTGTAGCACAATAGATATAACAATAAATAGGAAATAGTGGAATCATAATACAAAATAAGATACAAAAAAGATAATAAATAAACCATGGAAGTGTAAATAACTGAGAAACAAAATAATAATATCAAAATCCACTAGGCAGTGTCATATATAAGGATTCATTGCATGTTGATGTACAAAAGGGGCATAAGGGACAAGCATATACAACATGACATACAAAAACTAAAAAATAAAAAAAGTTTTCTCCAATATCATCTCAAGAATATTCTCGATCCTCTTCTCCTATGATCCAAATATAGGTAAATCATAATAAATATCTATAGTAGGGTGATTTACCTTATTCATACCTATAGACAAGTAATCTACTAAGGTACCAAAGGTGGCCCAAGTGGGGTGTGGGATAAAATACTAGTAGGCCACCACTAATGGTGTCTATAAGTAATCCAAGTAGATTACATAGAAAAATAATAGTGTTAAGTATATATAATAATAAACAATTATGAATAAATAAAAACCAGCCTTCTCAGGTTCCTATAGGACACCTGGTGGCTCTACCTACTTCGGATCATGCTAGAATGAATGTTTGATTAGTAACCACATATATAATATATATATATATATATAATATATTTATATATCACATCCACCTATATGGAAAAAGTACATGTGGATGTAACTGGACATATACTTGGAATACTGGGTGCTAACTAGACCGGGGCATAACTCAGTCATCCATAACTAGTGTAAATAAGCCTATAATCTCCAATAGAGTGTGCAAGACCTACATATCATAATGATTGGGAGACATCATACTCATTACTCAATATGGTGGGTATGTTTTCATTCCAACACCCTAAAATGGGACATAGTGAATCATTCCCAACGTCTAAATAGTGTTAATGGTGTGAAACGTCATGCTCAACACCCGATGTAATGGAGCATGAATCGTACTTCCCAACCAAACCCTTACCATTGCACCACAACCTATATCAAGGCATAATCTTATTTATAATAATGTCCATGGGTCATTACCTCTCATGCCTTATATTCATCAAGACCATTATAAATAAGTAATTTCTATTCAATCGATGAATTTGATAAAACATGAAATAATCAGTGTGGCCTTTCCAACCTTTATAAACCATTTCAATTAAACCATTTCAATTGAAAATTTTAATTCATTCAAGTAAGGAAATCCACCATGAAACAGACCATCCAATTTAACACATTCTAATGAATCTAACAAAACATGGAAATTCATTTCACAAGGATCAAGGATGCATTTAAAAAGGTTCCATTATCAATTAGGAAACTACCTACATGGGAAGTTCCATTTATAAGTCGGTCCAAACACTTAGGAGGTTCCTCGGGTTCATTTAACATTTATATAACTGAGGCAATTTGATTTATAACCCAAGATGAATGATTATAAGGCATTCTTAGAATTTAATCATTTAATTATAAAGGTGTAAATTCAAGCCAACACACCCAAGTGGTGTCCATGATCAAGGTAAACAACCTCTAACTACATAAGAACGATCCTTATAAGTATAACAAGGTGTGTATATCAATTGAGAATGAGGAAAAACATTTTAAGTTGATGTGTGGTAAAGGATAGCGTGCAACACAATGTCACAGCTATGAAAACACTTTAAATTTTAAGGAAGATGATGAGACCAACTACATTAGGTCCTTTTATGACTCCTCGTCCGATGGAGTCCTGAAATTATAAGTAGGTTGAGAGAAATCGGAGAAATAGTCCAACTCCCTAAAAATAGGTAAAAAGAGATTGCACCTAAATTGCATAAAAGATCAGAAGATAACTTTAAATAGGAAGTAAGAGGAATAAATATCTTACCAAGATCTATCCAATTCTACCAATGGATATTGAATCAGACTTCAGATCGAGAAGATATCATGGGACCTAGGTTACATAAGAAGAAGAAGAGCTATGGGAGAAGGAGGAGCTTCTCATCTACTGGAATGAGGAGAAGGAAAAATATAAAAAAGATAAATAGATTCATTAAGGGTGAAAAATTCATTTCACTCTAAAATATATGATTTAATGGTTTGGTTGTATGGCTTGTCCAAACTATGTTCAAACTGTTCTTAGACTATTTTCCAAGGAGATACCTCGCACAATTAAGGTGCATGGTTTACCTAACATTGCGCAAACCATTAAAAATAAAACTATCCAACATTTGTAGTTCTTCACACGAGCATGTACCTTAGGTCATATAGTTGTAGAAAAAACATATATCCCATTATCCTCCTCTATATCACCCAAAATGGTTAGTAAAAATCATGCAGGTTAGGTGGTATTATTTCTACTAACTGTGCGGCCCATTTGTTTTCCAAAATCCCGAGGTTTTGGGCTATTAAAAAGCCCATGGAACCCTCATGACCTCTGTGAATCCATTGGGTAACATTATAAGGTTTTTTATATAAACATAAAAAATATGTACCTTCTTTAAAACTATTCATTACAGCCTCCCCTCCATAAAGCAACTGGTCCCTAAGTTGGCCGTTTGTGGGTAAAAAGGTATCATCTGAGAATAGCTCCAGACACTGAGCTTGTATATCAGCTTCCCACTCCTAGGTCTTATCCTATACATGGTAGTGATATTATAGCAGCCATACTAGAGGAACTAACCTACCTTGAAGTGAATTTATGCACAGATCCATAATACAAACTAGATACTCCTCAAAAGAAGCATCCGCATGCAACTCAACCTCATTAGGATGAAAGACATGCGATGGGTCTGGATGATATTGGAAAATATGAGATACATGAAATACATCAGGCATAGATTGGTATATTTTAGGAATTTCAAGATAGTAAGCCATTGGTATGATCCAGTTCACAACCTCCAAGGGTCTAAATAACCTAGGAGAGAGCTTACCCTACCTTTTAATACGTCTACGACCCAACCTAGGAGAGACTCACAATAAATCCCGATCTCCAACCTCGAATTCAAGTGGTCATCAACGTCTTTTGGCATATGATTTATAAATGGAATGATCTTTAATCATATACTTTCTAGTCAATTGGACCTTCTCTGTAGTCTCTTGCATGAGACGTGGTCCAAGAATATTTTCCTCCCCTACCTCTAGCTAGCATAGAAGTGAACAAAACGACCTACTATATAAGGCTTCATAAAGAGCTTCTCAATGGCAGCTTGAAAGTTGTTATTTTAATAAAACTAAATAAGGTGAATTTGTTTCTCAAAATAACCCTTTAAATCAAGTACACATACATAGAACATGTCCTATAGCACTTGAACGAAACACTATGTATGTCCATGAGTCTATGGGTGATAGGTCGTGCTTAGAAGAAACTATGTACTTAACAGAACAAAATTAGGTGCAATTTTTTTATTCAAATTATGATTATTTATTCATTATTTTCATTGATAAAACACATTTATTTCAATGTTTTATTAAAATAATGGATAATTTGAATTATAGAATGAAAATGGGATAAAATTTGAAAATTGGTTAATTCTACAATTTTGATAGATTTTAACAACTTTTGTGTTTCGATAATAACTTTTAAAATATATATCCAATTGATGTGATTATTTTTTATAGGATTTATTGATTTTTGGGATAAAAATTTATCTTCTAGAAAAATAGATAATTTGTCCATATAGAGGCCTAAAAAAATAAATCAATATGAAAAGTTTTCAGGTGGACAGAGTGAACCCAACTCCAGAAATGAGGAATAAATTGGGGTACATACCACCAATTAAGGTTATTAAAAATTTATTTGAAATAAGAATAATTTATGAATTTTACCAATAAATTTCTTGGAGTTATTCAGTCATTATGGTTTCCATTAGACACTAAACATTGAAGGAACATTTATGAATTATTCATCCAGAAAAAAATCATATATTAAATTAGTGATATCTTTTAACAAACATGGAGGATGGAGTTGGAATTTTGAGAGAAAAAAAATATTTTGGAATAACATTTTAGAAGACTATATTATTTGATTCAGAAATTAATGGGGTAAACCACATGAAAAATTTCATAGGAATAATTCTGGAGAGAAAAATATCCCCCTCACCTATAAAAATAGGTGAACCCCTCCTTTCTAAATCATCGATCAACACCACAAAGAAGGAGATCTCCACCAAGGAGGATTATAGCTAAAAATCTCCCAAATTTCTTTTTATTATTCATTTTTTGTTTCCTTTTTTATTTATTTTAGTTTTAGTTTTTATTTTTTTCAATTGTAATTTCATTTCTCATTTAGTTTTAAATAAATAAATTCATGTATTTTTTCGTTTCCACCCATTCTTATTCCTCTTTTCTAATTATTCTTAATTTTATTATTATTATTAGTATTAATGTTATTGTTACTATTAATATTAATATTAATATTACTATAATTATTAAAAAATATTCTTGTAACACTTTTATTTTATTTACTTATTACCTTCTTATCTTAATAATAATAATAATAAATTATTATTATTATTATTATTATATTATTATTATTTATAGATTATGTTATTTACATTATTTTATTTTCTTATTCACTTTTATTCTCTTTATCTCTCTCTCATACCAATTCAATTTTATTTTATTCTTATATTTTCTCATCTCTATTCTTTTTAATTTTCTTTATTTTATTTCATTCTATTTATTTCTAATTCATCTCCATCCATTCCACCAAGTGATCTATTGCTATTATAAATGAGAGGATGACCTCAAGGCTTGGCCCATAGGGAGGTCAAGGTTTATTTTAAGTACGTAATAGATTTTAGTGGCATGCATGAGTGAGGAGAATGACCTCGATCTGACGAATACACCCCAATGACATGAAACTCAATCTATTCTATTATTTTGTTTAATAAATTTTTACTCTCCCTATTAGTTAGTTCTTCAAATGATGGAGTAGAACTAATAAATGGATGAAATGGAATTGATAGAGCCTGATCAAGGAAGATGACACATTCTAGACTATGGTGTGTCATCAAACTTGATTAAAGAATGGGGTGGAATTGAGATTTCTTATACATTCAATAATATTCCAAAATTTCTAAATAAACAATAGTAGTCCAAATATGAGATTTTATGCTTGGATTATAAAACTAAAATCAAACACATAAAGGAGAATAATGATTGAACCCAAAAATTAACCTAAAAACCAAGTGCTTTATTTTTAACTCATTATTTCTATATTTACATGTTAGTATAAATTATAATATCTATTATTTCATATCATTAATCAAAAACCCAAAAATATTTTCGCTTTTTTAATTAAACACATAAAACAACAAAAATAGATATCATAGGTAAATTAGATAAAGTAGGTGAATAAACTTAAAGGATCCTCAAGTGAGATGAACCTAGTCAGCCACTATATTGCATTAGGAAAAATATAATTTCTTTTGACTATGCCCCATAATAAGCGTGCATCAAAACTGGCACCATTTTCAGGGAGCCAATCAAAATTTTCCTTATCTTTTTCTATTTCACATCTCAGATATATTTTATTTATTTTATAAAAAAATATCTTCAATTATGTTTTCATATGAATTTTTTTTTAATTCATGGAACAAAAAATACTCTAAGATGTAAGAAACAGTATCTGAAGAACCCTAGGCTACAGAAGATGGTGTTTCATTATGAGCTAGATAGATTAGGGGATCCTAGAGCCAAATTTGAAAAAAGGTGGAATTTAAGGACCCCATCTAGGATCTCAAGGAGACCCTAGAGAAACCATTGGTTGAAGTATTTTCTATAGAACTCACTAAATTCTAGGAGTACGCCCCGTAATTTTTTCAAGAAGTGACCAAAACAGTAGAAGAGTGATCCTCATTTCCTGCAAACCCTTTTTAAGAAGTTACACCCAAATATTTCTAGGATAAAGTTGAAAAACACAAAATCAAGTATGATATTCAAGATCTTGATCAAAAAGTGAAAGATCTACAAGGGGAAATGGATTGGACAACTACATACTTCCAAGAATCATATAAAAAACATAAACCTAAATCTGAACCTAAAACAGAAGATAAGACACTTGTATTACCCAAGGATCCAAAGAAGGAAGTCTTTCTTGCTGAGCTACAAGTAGGATATAAATAAGAATTGGATGACTTCTGGAATGAATGTGATGAACTTATTAATCTTTCCAATCCCTACAAATAATAAGATCCAACATCAGTGAAGGAAGGCACCACCCAAGTGGTGGAATTTTAAGTGAAAATGGAGGATCCTAACTAATTTCCTCCATCCTATGAGAACCTACTCCAATATATAGTTACCACGAAGGCATTGATTAAATCTAAACCAATCTGAGGAGTTGATCTTTTATTATACTCTATCTCCTAAAACTTTATTGAAACTAAATTGTGAATCACTCTTTACTATTTTGATTATACATATGAAGACAATATTTTTTATGCCTTGGAGGAGGATGAAGAACTTGGACTTTCACCTTCTGAGTAACACATGGATCTCTTTGATGTCAATGAAAATACATCTGAGGAGCCCCATCGGGAGATGCAAGGAGCTAAGATTGAGGAAATCAAGAAAGAGGATTCTCATATTAAAGGGGATAAATTTATTATTAAAAACTAAAATTTATATTTTATTCAATAATAAATACCTTTTTACTTCCCCTTTGATCATTCATTTCATTCAGCCTATATAAATCCATCAATGGAAGATAATAAAGTTCTTGTACAAGTAGCAAAAAATAAGGAGGTTGATTCATACTTCATCCTACCCTCTCCATGCAATCTATACCTAATTATGAAGGGGGAGGATCTAGTATACTCTGTGCCTGGATCATTCCTCACTATAAAGGATGAAACATAATATGGTAAAAACCACACATGGTCATTCAAATCAAAGAAGCTCCATCTACCTTCTGATTTTGGATAACAAATGGTACTACCCTATAGAGGTAGTAAAAATTCAGGACCCATTCGGGGGATCATACCAAGACTTATCCATTTCATTTACTTTCTAGGAATTTAGATTTCAATTTCAGTCTTAGAAATTAGTTCAGCATATAGCACCACTCCCTTATATTCTTTTTGAACTTTAATGAAATTATCCTTGTGACTAATTGTGTAAATTCTCCTTTTTAGGGTCGTAAATGGTAGAAGGAAGCCTCAACTAGTGAAGGAGGAGGACTAAGATTCATGGGAAAGGGTGTTCACTTTTTAATGATTATATTTTAAACTACTTACATTTTTGTTCCAAAATATTTTTCGAGCTTTAATGATAAAATTTCATGCCCACACTTGAATTAATGTTTTACATGACTAATCTAGGAGACATGAGTTTTTAGGAATCTTATGATGCCATGTTTTTGATTTAAAAGTAAATGAAATCGAATGAGTAAAATGGAGAATTGAATAATTAAAGTGAAACATGGATATTAAAACGAGGAATCATGATTTGAGGGAATTCATTGATTAATGTAAATGAAATTTCCTAACTATTTCTCATGATTTTAATTTCCTAAATTCATTTTAATTGTTTTTATATTATTAATCATGCCTTTATTGATTTTCCCAAATCATATTTCCATTCCTGAGAGTATTTATAGACTAAGTACTTCCTATTTATTCCTGAGAATATTTCTTGAGTGATCTTGGGACATTCCACCTAATAGAACTTGAATTTTCACTTGTCAAAGCTATGACTGTGAAAAAACACATTTAAAATGATTTAGTCATCCTTTGAAAAGACACTTTTCCTTAAAATAACACTTTTACATCAATCCTTATTTATCCCATATAGACCATGGATGACCTTTAGGAATGATCCATGTTTCAATCCATTTTTATCCATTCCTACACTCCTCTTAGTAATAACATGATATTTTAAAGTTGAAGTGTGGGGGTAAAGATAATCACGGTAAATGGGATGATTTACATTGTAAGGAATAAGTGTGGGGGTGATTATTGTTGGAATTGTAAAAGGTTGTGGAATCATTCATTTTACTCTATTGTGTTCCCCTCTTGAATATAAAAAATGAAAATGACAAAAAGAACCAAAAAAATGAGAAAAATGGGTTTTGATTTTGGTAAACCAAAAATTACCATTACTAGACCTATGATTTTTATCATACATGGTTAGACTATAGATATGAGGTTTATTATAATCACAACTTTTAAAAAAAAGAAAAATATAATCAAATGGTTCTTTGAAAAATAAAAAAAAAGAATAAAAGTAGAAAAAAATATTCAAGGGAGGGAAAAAATTATTCATTATGATTAAACTGATCATGATATTTACTTTGAGACTTAGGGAAAGTTGGGAGTTGTTACAATTTTAAGGGGAGAATGTCATTAAACTTTTTTACTTTTAATATCATGCTTTATGATTTAAGAGTTAAACCTCCTCCTTGGGCTTTATTTTTAAACATCAAATCTTACAAAACTTAAGCATCGGAGTAATTAGAACCTTTATTTAAAGTCCTCATGATTTTATTTTCCTTTTGTCTTTACAAAGTGGAGAAAGTAGTTCCATTACAAGCCTATAGAAAAGAAGGATTTTCTCATGATATGTTCATAACTCTACTTGAATTGTATCATGAGTGATGATAGAAAAGAATCAAAAGTGAGGTAAATCATGGCTTGGCATGTTTGATAATAATGAATTGAGAATCTTTAATGAATTAAAGGATAAGATCAATCATTTTTCAAAGGGGAAAACTAAAATACATATATTGGTTTTTTCTTTGGAGAATGATAAATTGAATTGATATTTTGTGTGGAATTTGAAATTTTTATTTTATGTTGATTTTTTTTATTACATTGAAATTTAAATATTGATAACATTGGTGCCCTCTTTAATTCATTTTTTAGATTTTATACTTGAGGATAAGAATGGTTTATGTGTGGGGGTATTTGACAGAGAAAAATAAAGTGAAATTGTTTATTCAAATTATGATGATTTCTTCATGATTTTAAATGATAAAACCCTTCTATTTAAATGATTTATTAAAATAGTGGGTAATTTGAATTATAGAATGAAAATAGGCTAAAATGTGAAAATTTATTAATTCTGCAATTTTTACATCTTTTAATCACTTTAGTGTTTTGATCATAACTTTTAAAATATATATCCAATTAATGTGACTATTTTTTTAGGATTCCTTGACTTGTATGATAAAAATTTATCTTCTGGACTAAGAGCTAATTCAGCCATATAAAGGCCTCAAAAAATCAATAAATTTGAAAAAGTATTCGGGTGGATAGAGTAGACCCCACCTCTGTAAATGAGGCCTAAATTGAGGTACACAACTGATTCATGCTCAAATTTACCCAAGTTTTTAGGGTTAAGCGGTTGCTTGTAGTGTAACTTGGGTTGTCGCATCCTCAGACACGTAAGAAGAAACCTATAAACACGCACATTATAAGGACTGTTTTTGGATATGAAGTGGCCAACATGGGTTGATTTTATATGATTTTAAAGGATCATTAACAAATTTAAGTTAATTCAATTTAAGATAATGAGTTGATCCTAGGTTATCACTCGGGGTGGATTGGATGAATTCATTTTTTAATGATTTAAATTTCTTATATTTGAGGTGGGTTCATTTAAGAAGATTAAACAATATCATCACTTAATGGTTTAATACCTACATAATTTAATAATAATCGCCTAAAAACAAGAAGGATCGTAGTTTTGAGCACTTCAAGGTTAAGGTTAGTATAATCACTTGAAGTGTCTGGCCTTAAATTCAACAAGGACGAAAGGAGTTTAAAGAACTTCAAACAAAATTATCAATTAAAAGAACTGATTAGAAATTAATGTAGTGAAAAATAACATTAAATACAGAACCTTTATAATCCATTGGATCAACCCATAAGCGGGTTATCCCTCCATTGATGACATGTTCTCAACGGAAGCACAAAGTAGACTTACGAGGGTAGAATTGAAGAAGTAAAAACAACTAAATAACGATCACTCCACCATTGTGTGATGAATTTCACAAGGTTTGGTGTGAATAAATTCACACCTTGAGTAAACAGTATCAACATGATATGAAGAAGAAAAAAATAAGAGTAAAGGAATAACTTTCATTAAGAAAATAAGGTTAATTGAACAACTTACATGAGAAGGAAATGCGATTACAAACACAAAGCGACAACATAACACTACAATGAAACCAAACACAAAAGATGCCCAACTTTTCCCCCACCACTACCTTAAATAGAAATTTTTTAATCCTTGGGTCGATCCTCCAATAGTACAAGTCTCCTAAATTAATTTTGGTAGGCCATAAGTGGGTGGAAAGTTAAGGGAGAGTTGATTTTTTCCATCCTTGACAAACAATTCGAGCCAACTTGAACGACTCAACATATGTGTTCAAACAAGCATCTAGATGGCTGAATTTTGGTGATCCATAGAATAGAAAAATGAATATATGGGTGTCCCCGGATAGCCTGTAAATTTTCATCCCACAATAGTTTATTTTTTGCGATATATGATTAAATGTGTGGGCTGTTTTTCTGGGCCGCAGAATCTGGCCCATAATTTTATCTCCAAATTGGGCTGCATGAAACTCCATTTAAAACTCTGAATTAGCTCTTTTCACTATTCGATGAAATTTTCCTCTTGATGTTTTTTATCATCCCCAAAAATTTGGGCTTTATTGGGCCTGTATTGTGGGCCCCACATTCTCATTAGTGGGATGGTGTCCAATCTGCCTTCTTCAGAATTGTTTCCTTTCATCACCAAATATCTCCATCATCCTTTATGAATAATCCATTGATACCTAAATTAAAAATGTTTATATTGAAGTTTAGATCCATTTCTCAATGTATCAAATTAAAAAATGGATAATTATATTCCTTAAAATTAGATAAATCATTGGGCCTAAATTGGTGTACATTAGGCGTGAAGTGCACAAATGATGAGAGTTGTTCAAAATTAAAATCCACTAAATCAGGACCATAAGATCAAAAATGAAAATTTAATACCATTAAAATGTAATTAAAATATTTTTTTTATTGGATAATCACACCCCCAACTTGATATTTTCTACTCCCAAGAAAAATGTATCTAAACAATATGAAATTCGAATTCCCTTTTCCAAAAACATTTTAATACACAATGATCACTAAAAACCATTTTACCAAACAATCATGAAACCCATAAAAATATTTTAATACAAGATAGTTTCATAAGTAGATCCTAATCCCAAGCTCATTCATTTGTTCAAATTCATTTCCATATTTCATCCAATATCCATTAATAGTGATGATGTGTTGTGCATCACAATAGACATGGGGGTTCATCTTTATTCAATGGGGGAAATGATAGAAGAACTATGTGGAATCACATTTCAATATTAAGATGATTATTAATTTTTTATTGTATTTTTTTGGTTTTTTTTTTGTTTTTGTTTTTTGAAATTTTCCATGGTAATTGAATTTGCACTCAAAAGAGTCAACCCATGTATCGAGACTTTGTTGATGACTCACAGGCTTAAAGACATTAGGGAACCGAGTGAATCCCACATACTTGGGTATCATCTTGAGTTAAATTAGTTAAAAAATTCAAATTACTACAATTAGAGATAAAATTACTAACTCTGGGATAGAAAACTATGGAGTCACGATCCCCAAGTGCCGAAAGCCACATATTAGGTCATTCCATTGCTCTATGCACAAATTTATTGTTTATTTTGATTTTTTTTATTGAATACTCAAATTAAAACTAAAATGATCACAAAACCTATGCTATTTATTTGGGGGACCCCATGAACTCAAACTAATACCCCACAATCCAAAGTATGTGCATTGTGATCTCTTTTTTTCATTTGGATGAAAATATAAATGATGAAATTTCACATTAGACAACCACACTTTCCAAAATTTATGCTCATGAAATTATACATGGATTAAAATTAGAATCAGGGCATACTAAATTATTTTATATTCAGTTTCAAAGTGTAAAATTTCTATTATCATGTTCAAGGATAAAGAAAATTTTCTTTCCATTAAGGCACTCTTTTTTTTCAAATCATTCATTTTTTTACACAAAAACAATTTTTTTTATTTTGTCTCCCCCCAACATAAAATAAAATTATCCCCAGTGTTTAAGGAAAAGAAATTTTATAAGGGGGTAGAGGCAGAGAATGGGAGTTCAAAAAGGAAATTGAAAATGAGGATCATGGAATGAAGTCACCTGGTGGTTGAAGTTTAAATTCTTGATAATCCAATTTAGTCCTTTGATATCCATGTCACTTGCAGAGTTCCCTAGTGGAAAAAGGAAAAACAAACAAACAAACAAAACAAAACAATATATATATATATAATAATAATAATAATAAAAGTAAAATATAAGTATATATACAAAAATTACATAAAAAGGAATCACAATAACCCGTAGGTCAATGGTAGGCGCACTCCCATGTCTCCCTTTGGACCCGGGTTTGAGTCCCAGTGGCTTCACCGGTTATGACAGGGTTTTCCCCATGACCTATGATGTGTCCTTATATATATATATATTATTATTATTATTATATTTTTTTTTGTATTTTTATTTTAACCTACAAACCCATAAAAATTAACTGATGATACATTATCTTCTTTTTAAATTTATGGGTAAGGTATTACTCAAGGATCACACCACATGACACAGATGAATATGGAGCTCCCCTTTCATACCCATACATACTCATAATAGAAGAACATGTCAACAGTCTGTGATACTATCATATGTAGAGTTAAGTATTTTTTTAATATAAAATTTATTTATTAATCCTATTTTTTTTTTAAAAAGATGATTCACAAAGATGAAAACCACAGGTTTCATCCGGTGAAGAGCTTTGGTTTAATGTTTCTAGCTCAATTTAAACCCTTAATTATTTAAGTATTTTCCTCATCTAAGGTTAGTTCACACAAGTTTTCATCAACTTCATTTTTTTTGAATGGTTCAATGAATGGATTGACTCTATAACCATTAACTTGGGTTTGACCATTGGTGGGATCTTGAATTTCTATAGCCCCATGGGGTACACCTTATGCACTATGTATGGACCTAGCCATCTAGACCTCAAATTTTATGGGTGTAAATGAAGTTTATAACTATACAAAAGAATAGGTTTACCCGGTAAAATGTGTTTGGTTTTAAGATTTTGATATTGGTAGGATTTTACTTTAACTTTATTGATCCTTGAATTTTCATAAGCCTCCATCCTAATTTCCTGAAGTTCATTGAGATCTAATTTCATTTTTTTTGGCCAATGAGAGGTCATAATTCATTTTCTTAATTTCCCAAAATGCTTTATGTTCAATATCAACTGGAAAATGGCATGGTTTACCATAAACCAACCTATATGGGGACATTCCTAAAATAATTTATATGCGGTTCGATAGGCCCAAAGAGCATCTAAGAGTTTCCTCAACTAATCTTTCCAAGATGGATTAACAGTTTTCTCAAGAATTTGTTTGATTTCTCAATTGGATAAATCAGCTTGACCATTGGTCTATGGGTGGTAAGTATTGGACACTTTGTGATAAATTCCATACTTGTCCATGAGTAATGAGAATGGACCATTTCAAAAATGAGTTCCACGATCAATAATGATAGACCTAGGAATTCCAAATCTAGAGAAGATGTTTTCTTTTAGGAATCTAATCACAATTTTATGATCATTGGATTTTGTGGGAATGTCCTCAACCAATTTTGATACATAATAAATAGATAAGATAATGTAATGATATCCCCTAGAGTTTGGGAATGGACCCATGAAATCAATTCCCCAATAGTCAATGATTTCAACCACTAAGATGGGAGTGAGAGGAATTTGATTCCTTTTTGTGATGGACCCTACTTATTGACACCTAGCACAGCTTTGAAAAAATTTGTAGGAGTCCCTTGAGAGTGTGGGCCAAAAGATACCACACTGAATAATCTTAGTAGATGTTTTCTTAGAGGAAAAGTAACCCCCACATGCCTCACTATGAAATAATTTAAGGATGGACTCTTGTTTAGATTCTGGGACACTGCTCTTAATGACTAGGTCAGGATAGAACTTATAGAGGTATGGATCATAAAACACATAGTGATTGACATCATAAAGGAATTTCCTTCGAGCTTCAGTCCCTAAGAATTTTGGAATAACTCCTGTAACTAAGAAGTTGGCTATGTCGGCATACCATGGGCAATCACTCACTGAATAGAGGTGCTCATCGAGAAATGAATCAGACAAAAAAAGGTGATTTGAGTTGTCTTTTAATTCCATCCTAGAGAGATGATCAACTACAACATTTTCAACACACTTTTTATCCTTGATTGTGAGATCAAATTCTTGTAATAGAAGGACCCACCTAATCATTCTAGCCATAGCATCTTGTTTTTGGAAGAGGTATTTTAGTGCATAATGGTCAGTGAACACAGTGATGGGGGATCCTAAGAGGTAGGACCTAAAATTTTATAAGGAAAACACAATATCAAGTTACTCCTTCTTAGTGGTGGTGTAGTTTATTTGTGCATCATTTAATGATTTTCTTGCATAATCAATGACACATGGATTTTTCTCTCATCATTGTTCTAAGACTGCTCCTACAGCGAAGTCACTCGCATCACAAATGAGCTCAAAAGGAAGTTTCTAATTTGGTGATTTCATGATAGGTGGAGAGATAATATCTGAATTGAGTGTAGATAATGATTCCCCACGACTTTCTATCCATAAAAATAGAGAATCTTTCACCAATAGAGCACAGAGTGGTCAAGAAATAGAGCTGAAATTCCTAATGAACCTTTAATAGAAACCAACAAGTCCTAATAAATACCTCACTTCCTTGATATTTTTGGGTGATGGAAGGTGACAAATGATGTCAAACTTGGATTTATCAACTTCTATCTCCCTAATCAAGACTAGATGGCCAAGTACAAGTCCCTATTTAACCATGAAATGGCCTTTTTCCTAGTTTAGGACTAGATTATTTTATTCATATCTTGACAAGACTCTCTCCACATTCCTCATACATCCCTCAAATGTATCCCCAAACACAAAGAAGTCATCCATGAATACCTCTATAAAATCCCCTACCATGTCTAATAATATTCTCATCATGCATAGTTAGAAGTTTCTAGGGGCATTGCATAACCCGAAGGGCATGAGTTTGAAATAACAGGTGCCAAATGGACATGTGAATGTAGTCTTCTTTTTATCCTCTAGGGAGACATAAATTTGATTCTACCATGAGTACCCATCTAAGAAACAGTAGAAGGAATGACCTACGACTCTCTCAAGGACATTGTCAATGAATGGTAAGGGGAAATGGTCCTTCTTGGTAAATGAATTTAGCTTCTTATAGTTGATGCAGACTCCCCATCCACTACTCACCCTTGTTAGAAGAATATTTGTATCCTTATTGGTTATCACTGTGATTCCTTCCTTCATGGGAACCACTTAGATTTGTCTCACCCACTCACTCTCAGTTATGGGATAGATGATACCGACTTTTAACAATTTCATAAGTTCTTTCCTTACTACCTCCATTAGATTAGGATTGAGTCTCCATTGAGTTTGACGACATGGATTTGAATCAAATTATAGAACAATCCTATGAGTCCCGATTAGTGGGATAATCCTAGTAATATCAGACAAGGTATAACCAATGGATTTATTATGTTTTATAAGGACATCTAGAATCATCCTCTCATGATTGGCTTCAAGAAAAGAAGAAATGACAATATGATGTGTTTGATTGTCCCCTAGGAAGGCATACTTGAGTCCAGTGGTAAGTTCCTTCAATTCAAGATCAGGTTGGTTCATAATTTCAGCAGAAGATTTGGACATTGGATCAAGATTGATTTTGTTTCCTAGAGTTTTAGATAGAATCGAATCCCCATGTGTAGAAGTTTCAGCTACAAGATTGGTTTGATCAGATTTAGAGAAGGAAGTTTGATTAGTATCCATGAAATTGGTTTCCTGAAAGTTTTCACTGATAGTTGGACCTAATACTTCATCATAGGAGAAATTTGAAAATGATTCAAGCCAAGGAGATAAACTTACGTCATGTGAACAAAGGAAATCAATCTCATCCTAACTTAAACATCCATCAAATATTCCTTGATGTTCTATGGATTCATTATCAATTCTTCTTATCATTCTTATTTCATTAATGTCCTCATCATCCCCTATTTGTGATCTTTCATTATAGATGTTCAAGTATAGACTCATGTTTCCAAAGGTTATGGTCATGTTCCCATTTCGAACTCAGATAAAAAAGTTGATTATTGCAAGGAAAGGTCGACCAAGGATGATTGTGGTATGTTCCTTATTTTATAAGTTTGGATGGTTGTAAAGAACAATGAAGTTATGTAACACCCCAAGATTTCATAGTGTGTTATTTCTTCAAAATAATTCAATAACTTGCACTACACGCAACACTTAGTTCAATTGCACCATGACTTACCAAAAAAAAAGCCATTAAAAGAGTTCATGAATAATATTAACTAAATTTTAAACTTTATATTATCCTTATAATTTTAGAATCCATATTATGAGTTTCTTAGTCATAATGCAAGAACATATTCATTTTCAGTATTGCACTTTTATCAACTTTTGATAGTGAAACCTTTTTAAATACAATATTTTAAACTTTTTGACTAAATGGAGACATCAAAAAATTTAAAATGAAACATCCCAAGCTTCCACGGTACGTTTCCCTTCGAATAATGCGATAGCGTGTGTTGTACGCAACCTCGAGTTCTAACACACGCCACAACTAATTAAACTAGCCATTGTGAATAGTAATACCTAATTTTTGAAATCATATATATTTTATATTTTAAAATGGACTTCATTTTTGGATTCGGAATATCGAAATTAGCCTAGGGTGAAATTTTGGTACATTTCGGATAACTTTCATATTTTGATGAATAGTGAAAATTTCTAAATTTTAATTAAAAACAACTTTTTTAATCAAAATAATTAATAGTGATAAATTATGAATTTGAGTGGTTTTAAAGTATATTTAGAATATATTTTTACCGTTTAATATAATGTTGGTCATTGGACATAATTTTACAATTAAACCGAACATAAACAAGTGTCAATCTTTTGATAGTTATTATCTCTTAAAAACACGCTTTTTGTTTTGACAGCGGGAATTAATTTTAAATTAATTTCTGCCACTTCTGTGTTTTGAATTTAGGAAAATGGATTCCATATTTGGAATCAGGATGTTCAAATTGTGTAAATAGGTAACTTTTATTTTTACACATTTTGAATAATTACTGCGGTAAATATTTTATTTACCATGGTTAAAGGGTAAATCCGGTAAATAAGGGTTAAAAAATAATATTATAATAATACTAAATTACCCTAAAACGTGTCTTAACCCTATTGGTTGATACAAGGTCGACCATGGGCATCTTTGTGTCAATTTTGGGACCCCATGGATCCACTTGTAAGTGATAATGACACTTTATTTTAATTAAGTTAAAATGAATACAAAAATGACACAAGCATATATCTTTTAGAAGAACAATTTTTACATAGAGTTATACATGTTGGATTTTCGATTATAAATATTCATTAGAAAGCTAAAAAGATTTCCTACATAATGATATTTTATTTATAATTTTTAGACATTAAATAATTTACTTTATTTATGACACAATGATGATGCAGTAATTACTATAATAGTGAAAAATTAAACTAATTGATATTATAAATACCCAAATAAATATAATATGAAACTTTTAATGAATTAAACTAATTTCTAGGATAATATGATATATTAGGATTGATTTAATTGACATTGTTCGAAGTAATCAATCTGTTATGAGTTTCACAAAAATCAACTAATGAATAGTGTCAAAATTGACATAAAAGAGTTCTTAAAACAAATATTATATTATTAATTGATATTAAATTCCTAAAAATCTAAGGTTAGGCCAAGAGACTTATATTATGATAAGTTAATCATTAATGGACCACTTGGGGGTCGCTTGGATGTATATAGTAAGTGTATTAACCATATTATATAAAAATACAAAGAGACATTGTAAAAGTGAAACTAATTAACTTAGAGTTAATACTTAAAGATAAGGTTAATATAAGTACCCAAACCTGTCTAAATTCTATTGGTTGAGTGGTTTTCGACCAATCCCCACCTTAACCTTTGAATAGTCAACTTTGGAGCCATTAGAAACCGAATATGAATTTATTATAAATTAATATTTCTAGCTTTTCCAAAGGTGCCCCTCACCCCTCTTATAAAAGGGCACTCCTCCTTCTCATTTCTTCACACCTCTAAAGCCTTTTGGTTCGGCCAAACTCTGCCCAAATACTCTCCCAACATCCCTCACTACAACCTAGAGGCCTTAGTTTGATCAGAAAGCCAACCTAAGGATCCCTTTTGATCAAATCAAAAGGAAGAACCCGAAGAAGAGGTAATGATTTCACCACCCTTCTCCAAGTTCATTTCTTCTTCCACTTCTTCTTCCTTTGTTCTTACCATTCTAAAATAATAACTCCAGTATCTCACATATACTGTGATGTTATTATAAATATGGTACAATAATATTCAGTATTCTATCCACCCTTTTAATAACATGTCACAATACGTACGTACGTACGGCTTACCGTCTCCACGTCGTGGTGTAATTGTTATTCAATATAATATTATTTGGATGGGTATAATAATGATGTGTAACTCATGTAAATAATAAATATAACATGTTAATGATTCTGTATATATGATATACCATCCATTTATATATTATTTTAATATCAAAATAATGATATTGTCGCTCGTGCGTACGTATGGACTACCGTCTCCACGAACGCGATGAGATTCATTCTCCATCGTATCCATTCAAGTATAATTATCATTTGATGATTTAAAAATGATGTTTAAGGACTGGATATCATTCTGGATATAAATAAGATACAACAACCATGGCTTATGTAACAAAACATATAAAAGAAAATGAGTAAGTTAACTCCCGAAACGACGATAATTCTAAGATATTATTAACAAATCAATGTTAAAAGATCATATATGATATCATATTAATATATATGATTCTTGTATAATTTAATAACAACTATTTCACCATTATACAGGAGGTTAACCTACCCCAACCAAGGAAAAGTACAAGGTAAGGGTTATTTCACAATCTCTTCTTTATCCGAGGTTGTTTATACGTAATAATCTACTGGGATCTCGTTATCATCCACATCCATGTTTCTTCGAAATGTATTTCAAAACATTTTTACTATTTACAAGAATATGGGTTAAAGTCATTTATACCCTTGTTTGACTTTTTATAAGAGGTTTATAAAGGAATCTTTCCGTCGTTTTCAAAACAATGTTCTTTTTAACCTTTTCGACAGAATTGAGGTAAGAATGTTTTTTTTAACTTATACGGCGGGTGCGGTTATTTTCCGCCGTTATAAAATCGTCGAAGCTTTACATACAAGCTTATAAGAATATTTTCAAAGAAAATGTTTTATTTTATATGGATCTTAAATGATTTCAAAATAAAAGGAGATACTTCTTTAAAAAGAATTTTGATTTCATCTATGTCAACATCCTTTGATGGATTTTAAGATTATTTGAAGTTGATTTATTATGATACAAAAATTCTATATTGAATTGAAGGTTTTGTGATATGTTTGACTGTGGATGTGCTATTTTTATACCATTCATAGTTTATGGTGAAATTATTGACATTTCGTATGCTAGTTTTAATCCGAATGTTTATGTTATATTTCAAACTTTTCTTCAGATGAATGTGCTAAACAAGTATGTTCCGGGTTGGGGACCGGTAAAAGTAAGCCCTCCAGGTTGGGGACTGGTAAAAGTAAGCCCTCCAGGTTGGGGACTGGTTAAAGTAAGCCCTCCAGGTTAGGGACTGGTAAAAGTATGCCCTCCGGGTTGGTGTCCGGTTATTAGAGGCACTCCGGGTTGGTGTCCGGTTATTAGAGGCACTCCGGGTTGGTGTCCGGTTATTAGAGGCACTCCGGGTTGGGTTCCGGTTAGAAGTAACCCCTAGATCTTGGGATGAGGCCTAGACAAAGAAATTAACGTTTAGCATTATGCATTCCAACATTATGAAAGTGGTTATTGATTTTTGCATGTGATTATTCGATTAGTAGAATATCCATGTGAACAAGTAAATGGCATTATTTCATTTTACTTTTGCCATACTATGTTGAAGTTCAATTTTAAAAGGATTTTGTTTTAGTAATTCATTACCTTAAATGTTTATGCTTATTTTGAATGTTCCGCTATATTGTTATCCTTACTGGGCATTTGAGCTCACCCCTTTTCTATGTTTTATTTTTCCCAGGTAGTGAAGAAGTAAATTATGATTGACTTGCAGGGATATTACGAGGGGTTTATAGTGTGGATTATGGAGACAATTTGTTGTTGTAGTAGTTTTTCGTTTAATGATGTAATGTAAAACTTATGAATATATCTAGTGCTTCCAAGGCTACTAAACCAATCGGTCTTTCGGGATTTTATCCTTCTTGTGATCATGCCAATGTTATGTAATTAATGCACCGACTCTGGGTAGCTGGGGTCGGGGCGTTACAAGTTAGCAGGGTAGATGAAGTTTTCAACCTTTACCAGAACGTCCTTTCAAATCTCCATTGGAACCCTAATGTTGTGATCTGCAAGTTGAAGTGTGAAAGATGTGGGTTAGAGCTCTTCTAGTCCTAACTAGCAGTACACAACATAGGTAATGATATTTACACTATCCCCTAGGTCATACAAGGCCTTGAAAACTTTTCTCTCTCCTAGTTCAACATTGATGTAAGGGAAACCCAAGTCTTTCAACTTAGGAGAATGGTCCCTTGAATGGTGGTACTCACATTAGCAGCCAAAAGGACTTGGTTTTAATGTGAAAATATTATTTTAAAAGTGCACAAGTCCTTAAGGTACTTTGAGTAGGAAGTTATGTTTTGGATTGCATCAAGAAGGGGAATGTTCAACTTGACTTGTGAGAATATTTCCCTCAATGTTTCACTCAATTCAGGCTTGGCTTTCCCCCTCATGCATTGAGGAAATGGCGCAAGTTGTGGTGTTGTTTGTCGAAGAAATGTTTCAGTTGGATCATTTGGTTCATTTGAATTTTCATCCAAGTTTGAATCTTCAGATGGGTTTTGAATTAATTGTTCAGGTTTCTCAATTGATTTCCCACTTCTTAAAACAGTCAAAACCTTTGGTTGTTCATGAGTTTTTTGAGTGAAACTTGACTCTCCCCTTACTGTTTGTTGTGGAATGGATTGTGTAGGCATGGGTGACTTACCAATTTTGATGGTTTTAAGTTCTTGTTTTAAGGAAGAGACTTCTTCGTTCATCCTTTCCATTTGTTTGTACAGTTGTTCTAGTAGGCTTTGTGGAATAGTTTGGGTTGGTGCATGAGAATATTGGTTTATCCCTGGGGGAAATTTTGGAGGTGGGATGGTTTTTTGAAAATGGACTGGTGGCTATTGGTATTGTATAGGTTGGGTTTGGAATTGGTTATGGGTTTGTTAGTTCTTATGGGGGTAAGGATTCTGTCCCTGTGGTTGGCTAGGTTGTAGGTTATCTTTCCAGTGGAAGCCTGGGTGGTCATTATACCTTGGGTTGAAGGTGTTTTGGTATTGAGGATTTTGAAAGTTCAAAGAATTTAATTCCACTGGGGGTCCTCCAAAAATAACATCCTTGATGGATGGAATGGTTGGGAAGTTGTCTGTCATATGGTCATGTTCGTCACAAATTGTGCAAACAGGGTCTACAGTTTGGATTTCATGGACTTTCCTAAGGTCTATCTCTTCAAATTTCCTAGAGATTGCTGCGAGTTTATACCTAAGGCTTTTCTCTTCTCTAAGTGTATGAATTATAGTATTTATTAGTGTCTTTTCAGAATAAGGTGTAAGTTCCCCATGTTTGGTTTTGTTCAGCAAGGCTTTCCAGATACTCGTAAGCATCATTTGGGGATTTGTTTTTAAAAGTTCCATTACACACCATGTTAATGAATTGTTTGTTCCCTAGAACCAACCCTTCATAGAAAATTCGAACTTGTTCTGGGATTTAAAATCCATGGTGAGGTACCATGTTGAGTGTGTCCTTGAACCTTTCCCATGTTTCATAAAATGACTCTCCCTCTTTTTCAAAAACATTTTTGATGCTCTTTTTAAGTGCAATTGTTTTGTGGTGGGGAAATTATTTTTTCTAGAATTATCTTTGTAATTGGTCCCAAGAGTTGATAGATTATGGTATCAAATTTTTTAGCCAATTTTTATCTCAATACTTTAAATAAAAAGTAAATAGCCTCATCTTAGCTGATTCTAGTGGATGTGGGGGACACATGTTTTCTACAATGTCATTGAACTCCTTAACGTGGAAGTAGGGCATCTCGGACTCCATTCCATGGAATGTGGGAAGGTGGTTTAGGAAATGGGGTTTAAAGATGTAGTTGTAATCTCATAGGTAATTATGTCTAATGCATGAGGGGCAATTGGTCCAGGAAGGTGTGGGGTAGTCATTCTGGGTTTGATCGACTACATTCCCCAAGTTTGGGACTGCCTCATTTGGATTTCCATTTTGGTTTCCACCTGGGTTTATGAGTTGGTTTCTTTACAGACATTCCATAGAAATGGGATCAATTTTTGAATCTGGAGTATTAGGAATATTAGGATCTAATGTAAAGAGTTCCCTTGGTGTACTTGACTCCCCAACCCCAGGAAAACCCACCCTAACTAGACGGTTTGATTGGTCACGAGTGTAGGCGGACATGTGCCAAAAGAAAGAAAAAAAAAACGAGAAAGGGAAAAGTTAAGAGAATTTGGATGAGGATAGAAGAAATGGGGGATAATAGAATCGGTGTCTAGATGACTTAATTGAGTCCCATGAAATGGTGCCAAAATTTGATTCATGCTCAAATTTACCCGAATTTTTAGGGTTAAGTGGTCGCTTGTAGTGTAGCTTGGGTTATCGAATCCTTAGAGACCTAAGAAGAAACCTATAGACACGCAAATTCTAAAGAATATTTTAGGATATGAAGTGGAAAACTTGGGTTTATTTTATATGGTTTTAAAATATCAATAACAGATTTAAGTTAATTCAATTTAAGATAATGAGTTGATCCTAGGTTCTCACTCAGCGTGGATTGGATGAATTCCTTTTTTAATGATTTAAATTTCTTATATTTGAGATGGGTTCATTTAAGAAGACTAAACAATATCATCAATTACTAGTTTAATACCTATATACTTTAATACTAATCACCTACACACTTTAAGGATCAAAGTTTTGAGAACTTCAAGGTTAAGGTTCGTATTAGCACTTGAAGTGTGTTGCCTTAAATTCAACAAGGACGAAAGAGTTTAAAAATCTTCAAACAAAATTCTCAATTAAAAGAAGTGATTAGACATTAATGGAGTGATAAATAAAATCCAATACAGAACCTTTATAATCCCTTGGATTAATCCATAAGTGTGTTATCCCTCCATTGATGATATGTTCTCAACGGAAGCGGGAATTAGACTTACGAGGGTGGAATTAAAGAAGTAAAAACAACAAAATAACGATCACTCCACCATTGTGTGATAAATTTCACAAGGTATGGTGTGAATAAATTCACACCTTAAGGAAATGGTATCAATATGATATATAGAATAATATAATAAGATTAAAGGAAGAACTTTTATTAAGAAACTAAGGTGAATTTAACAACTTGCATGAGAATGAAGTGTGATTACAAACACAAAGCGACAACATAACACTACAATTAAACCAAACACCAAAGATGCCAAAATCCTCCACCACCACTGCTATAAATAGTTATTTTTGAAGCCTTGGGTTTAGCGTCAAATATTCCAACTCTCCTCAATTAATTGTGGTAGGCCATAAGTGGGTGGAAAGTTGAGGGAGAGTTGATTTTTTCATCCTTGACAAACAATCCAAGACAACTTGAACGACTCAACATATGTGTTCAAAAGTACATCTATATTGAATAATTTTTGTGGGGAATAGAATATAAAAATGAATATATTGATATCCCCTGATATCCTATAAAATATCATCCAACAATAGTTTATGGTTTTCGAGATATGATTAAATGTCTGGGCTGTTTTTTTGGGTCATAGAATCTAGCTCATAATTTTATCTCCAAATTGGGCCGCATGAAAATCCATATAAAACTCCGAATTAGATCTTTTCACCATTGGATAAAATTTTAATCTTGATTTATTATAGAATCCAACAAAATTTGGGCTTTAGTGGGCCTGTATTGTGGGCCCCACATTCTCATCAGTGGGCTGAGGTCCAATGTGCCTTCTCCAGAATTGTTTCACTTCATCTCCAAATACCCACATCATCCTTTATGAATCCTCCATTGATCCCTGAATTAAAAGTGTTCATTTTTAAGTTTATATCCATTTATCAAAATATCAAATTAAAACATGGATAATTATATTCATTAAAATTAGATTAATCATTGGGCCTAAATTGGTGTACATTAGGCATGAAGTGTACAAATGATGAGAATTGATGTTCAAAATTAAAATCCACTAACTCAGAACCATAAGATCAAAAAATGAACATTTAATACCATTAAAATGTAATTAACATATTTTTTTATTGGCTATTCAACAACTACAATTGAGGTGATTCTAATTGTGTTTGAAATAATAATAATAATTTCTATGTTCCAAAAATAAATTTCATTGATTTATTCAGTCATTATGGTGTCCATTGGATTCTAAACATTGAATGAACATTTAGGAATAATTTTTCTAGAAATAATTTTTAGAGTAAATTGGTGATATCTTTTAATAAATTTGGATTACATAGCTAAAATTTTGAGAAAAATGGCATAAAATATTTGGAAAAATATTATAGAAGAATAAATTTTATGATTTAGGCATTAATGTGGTCAATGACACACAAAATTTTGGAGAAAGAATTCTAGATCCAAAAATATTCCCCTCTCCTATAAAAGGATGTGAAGCCCTTATTTATAAATCCATAGTTGACACCACCAAGAAGGATTCCATATATAAATCTCCCTCATTTATTATTATTATTATTATTATTATTATTATTTTGTTTATTTTTATTTTTTATTTTTTTCAATTGTAATTACAATTCTCATTTAGTTTTAAATAAATAAATTCATGAATTTTTTTGTTTCCACCCATTCTTCTTCCTCTTTTCTAATTCTTCTTAATTTTATTATTATTATTATTACTATTACTATTACTATTACTATTATTATTACTATTACTATAATTATTAATAATATTCTTTTAACAATTTTTTTATTTACTTTTTCTCTTATTATCTTAATAATAATAATAATAAATTATTATTATATTATTATTATTATTTATAAATTATATAATTCACTTTATTTTATTTTATTATTATTTTTTCTTCTCTCTCTCTCATCCAAATTATATTTTATTTTATTCTTATATTTTCTATCCTATATTCTTTTTAATTTTTTTATTTAATTTTTTTTCTATTAATTTATCCTTCTCCTCCATCCATTCCACCAAGTGATCTCTTACTCTTGGAAATGAGAGGATGAACCTAAGGCTTGGCCAAAGGGGAGGTTAAGTCATTCTTAAATTTTCCTTCAAGTTTATTTTATGTTCTTAATAGATTTGAGTAGCATGCATGAGTGAGGAGAATTTCCTTGATGTGGTGACTTCCCCCCAATGAAATGCAACTCAATCTATTCTTTTAATTTGTTTAATCACTTTTCCCTATCTCCATTGGTTAGTTCTTCACATGATGGATTTGAACTAATTAATGGATAGAACAATGTCGATAGAGTCGAGTCTTGGAAGATGACACATTCTAGACCAATGTGTGTTATAAACCTTGATTAAAGGAGGAGGTGTAATTGAGATTTCTTAGGCATTCAATGATATTTCAAAATTTATATATAAATAATAGTGGTCCAAACATAATATTTCATGCTTGGATTATCAAAATTAAATCAAACACATGAAGTAGAATAATGATTGAACCCAAAATTTATCCCCATAACAAAATTCTTTCTTCTTAACTCATTCTCTCTATATTTTCATTTTGGTATAAATTATAATATAAATATTTCATATCATTAATCAAAAACCCAAAAACATTTTCAATATTTTCATTAAACACTTAAAACAAAAAAAGTAGATAGCATAAGTGAATTAGATAAAGTTGGTGAAAAAATTGAAAGGCTCATCAAGTGAGATGACCCTGGTCAGCCACTGTGTTTCACATGGAAAAACATAATTTCTTTTGACCACATCCTACAACAGGAATGTGTCAGTACCTAAGGCCTTATGAATCCCCTTCGAGAACCATGATGCAAAGTGAGCGTCTCTATCCTAAATAATTGAATAAAGATCTCTATGAAGGCATACAAATTCCCTAATGTATATCCACCCTAGCTCATCTACTGAGAAGGTCTCTTGAACTGGTAATAAGTGTGTGAACTTCATCAAATGATCAATGAGAACCCACACTACATCATTTCCACAAGGTGATCTAGGCAAACCAGTCACGAAATCTATAGAAACATCATCCCATTTCCACTTAGGAATGGAAAATGTATGTAAAAGTTCTATTGGATTTGATGTTCTACATTCACCTGTTGATAGATGGAACACCAAGTGATGAAGATGGAAATATCACATTTCATACCAAGACACCAATACTACTTCTATAGATCCTGATACATCTTGGTGATATCAGTATGAACCTCCCAAGATGGGGAATTAAATTTCTACATTAGATCCTCTCTAATGTCTATTGGGACCCATACACACTCATAAAATAGTTTAATAACATCCCCATCCATAGTATAACCTGAATATATATCATCATCTAAGACACATTCACTTAGTAAGAGGCCCTCGGGATTAAATAGTTACCTCATCCTTACCCATTCCTGAAGAGTAGAGGTCACTTCTATGGTTCAGAGGATAGTCTGACCATGATCCTCCTAAACCTCAATATGTATATTTTAGAATAAGGCCATGAGATACCATTATCCACTGGCCTCGTGAACTACCTATAGCTGATTATTCTAGTTCAGGACATATCCACTACATTTCCCTTACAAAGCATGTAGGTATGATCAAAATCAAACGACTGAAGGTATTCAACATATCCATGATATCTGAGATTTAGTTATCATTGTGTAAAGATGTACTTAGGGATTTTTTTATTAGTCAATACCAAAAAACTCTCTCCAAGTAAGTAATGTCTCAAAAAATGTAGAGAATAAACTACATCAGCTTGCTTGATATTGTGCATCAGGTAATCCCACTCGTGAGGACTCAACTGACAAGACCTGTACACGATGAATCGCTCATCCTGCATTAGGGAAAATTCCATCCCGATACATGATTCATCATAGTAAATAGTGTAACTCCTACCTAGATCAGGAAAAATTAGTATCAATTCTAAATTCAACCCGACCTTCAACTCCTGAAATGCTTCTTTACAATCTTCGGACCATATGAACTTCACTCCTTTCTTTGTCAAGCAATCAGGGCTTCCAAATGTGAGAAATATTGGATGAAGCATCTATAATATCTGGAAAATCCTAAGAAACTATATATGTTAAATATGTTCTTGGGATACTCCAAATAAGATACATATTTCACTTTCTATAAGTCTATTGAAAATCTTAACTCTGAGATAATGTGACCCAAGAAGTTAAAATTTTCAATCTAAAAGTGACATTTTTTAAATATTTATATAAATATGATTCTCATTCTGTATATTAAACATGATCTTAAGATGGATAGAATGGTCATGTCTGGAACATGAATACACTAAGATATCATCAACAAAGACTACCTAAAATGAATCCAGATACTGGTGGAAAAACTAATTCACAAGAGCTAAAAAAATCTACAAGTGCATTTTTGTTTCTAAATGACATGACCGGGTACTTGTATAGACCATACCTACTCCTAAAAGTTGTGTGAGGTATGCATGATGACCTGACGTGCACCCCATGATAGAAAAACCTTAAATATATCATTGAAAATACTCTCTCTCCTTATAGATGATCAAATAGGTCATTTATTCTATGTTGTGGATTCTATTTCTTGACCATAAGCTGGTTCAACTATTTGAAATCCACACAAAGCCTGAGGATTATGTTCACCTTCTTGGAAAAAATGACTGGTGAACCCTAAGGATAAGTGTTGGGGAATATAAAGACTTTATCCTTATGATCTTCCAATAGTTTATTGAGCTCTATAAGATCTATAGGTGTTATCCTATAAGGAAGAATGGTCACTGGTGTTTATCCTAACACTAGATCAATATTAAACTTTACCTCTCATACTTGAGGATTCCCATTAAATTATTCATGGAATTCATCCCTAAAACACTCCACTACAGGAGGGAAAATAGTTTTTTGTAACCCCTGATCATATAAGAAAATATTGGTGATCTAAGCTATCACACTACCCATCATCTACTGCTCATGTCCTAATCGCATATCTTGAACATACCATTCACCCTCATGCATGTACCTAATTCCATATAGTGATGTAAACATCACCCTTTGATGATATAAGTCAATATGGTCTTGATAGGGACCTAACCAGTCTATCCTGATGATTACATAAAATACCATATGTTGAGTACAAAAATATTCCATACAAATAGGTATTCACCTATCTCAAGGAGAAAATAATTACATCGGTGTATTCTCTTTGATCATATGCCTAATGGGTTATCAAGTGTCATCATTACACAGAAGTGTTCTATATTGAGGCCCATACTCTCCTTAATTTCCTTAGATATAAAAGAATGTGATGCGCCTATGTCAAACAAAGCAGACACTAAAGTGGAGGATACTAGAATAGTACCTCGAACCATAGAAGGTCTGGTGCCCTGCTCCTCTGGTATAGGCTGAACTACATGTAACTAGCCTATTACATAGCTCTGAGTCCTTTCCTAACTTCATTGAGCAAGCCTGCTTTGTTGGTTCTGAGAATCATGAGTCTGACTACCTCTTCCTCGACCACTGCCTTGGCCTAAATGGATGGTGGTATTCCAATTGCCTTCTTGTCAGGATACTACTGGCCCTGCTCTGGAATGTGGGGTTGGAATAGATCCCTGCTCTATAGGCACTGATGGAAAGGTCTTACATAAATGATGTATATGCCCCATCTTACCACATCCTCTTAATTTCACTAGATCTCTTAAGAACTAAGGTTTTTTATGTCCCAGATTCCCACACTGGTGATAATTTAGAAAGTTTTCAACATGAGGAGCCTGACTACTGCTACTCTCATGAGCATCCTCAAAATGTCTCTTTCACCCAGAAGAAGAAACATTGATATATCTAGGTGTCGAACATCCCTAAAACTCACCATCATCTTCCCTCAAATACCTCTTTGTAATAAGGTTTTGGTTTACTATCTTAGATATTGTAACAGCCCAAGATTTTATAAAAAAATATTCTTTTTAATTTTATTAAAGTCTTGTGTTGTACGCTACACCAAAAGGAGCTTTCACAACACGCATCCTTGACTTGCCTTGCATTACACGCAATCACGACCTTCCTCGATAGCGTGTGTAATACGCAATACCGAGTTTCACTAAACAACGATATGCTATTAAAATATTATTAAAACTAGCCATTATGAATAGCAATAACCACTTTTTAAAACTCTTTAAATCTTATTTTTCAAAATGAACTTCATTTTTGGATTCGGAGTATCGAATTTAGCCTAAGGTGAAATTTTGGTACTTTTCGGATAACTTTCATATTCTGATGAATAGTGAAAATTACTAAATTATAATTAAAAACAACTTTTTAATCGAAATAATTAATAGTGATAAATTATTAATTTGAGTGGTTTTAAAGTATATTTAGAATATATTTTTACAATTTAATACAATGTTGGTCATTGGATGTAATTTCACATTTAAACCAGACATAATCAAGTGTCAATCTTTTGATAGATATTGTTTCTTAAAAACACGCTATTTGTTTTAACAGCGGGATTTAATTATAAAATTAATTAATGCAAATTCCATGATATGAATTTGGTAAAATAGACTTCATTTTTGAATTCGGAATATGAAATATAGCTTAGGATGAAATTTTGGCATTGTTCTGAAAAACATCAATTTTTGATGAATAGTGAAACTACTAAGTGGTAGTTAAAAAAATTAATTTCTTCATAAATCTTAATTTTACCGCTTCTGTGAATGGAATTTCAAAAATCCGAGAGACACGGTTGATGTCAGTAAGTAAAATTTGGTTCAATGAGATCAAAATATTTTTTGGTGAATAGTAACTTTTTACTTTTTTTTACCACGGTTAATAGTAAATAGGGTAATTAAGGGTAAATATGATATTACTATTACCCTAACACATGTCCTAATTCTATTGGATAAGTGTAATTCGACTAAAAACAACCTTATGAATATAATATGACCATTTAGGTCCACTTGGATTAGATTATGACATTTAATATTATATTATTTAATGAATAGTTAAAATAGTTAAAATCAAAGTTTAATAACTAAAACATTTTTAATATGGGGTTATACATAAGATAAATTCGACTATAAATATTCATTAGAAAGCTAAAAATTTTTCCTACATAATGATATTTTATTTATAATTTTTAGACTTTAAATAAATTAATTTATTTATGACACAACGATGATGCAGTAATTACCCTTTTAAGGAAATATTAACATAATTGATGTTATAAATGCTCAAATGAATGTAATGTGAGCCTTTTTATGACTTAAACTAATTTTCTAGGTTACTATGATATATTATTGTTTATTTAATCAACTTGGTTCGAACATATAATTCTGTTATGACTTTCACAAAAATCATATATCAAATAGTGTCAAAATTGACACAAAATAGTTTTTAAATCAAATATTATATTATTAATTGTTATTTTATTCCTAAAAATCTAAGGTTCGGCCAAATGACTTAGATAAGAATATATTTATTAATAATATATAATTTGGGGTTCGTTTGGCATGTTATAGTAAGTGTATTAACCATATAGTGAATGAAAACAAAAAGACACGGTAAAAGTTAAATTATATAACTTAGAGTTAATTCTAATTGATAAGGTTAAAATAATAACCTAAACTTGTCTAAATCCTATTGGTTGATAGGATTTCGACCCATCCCCACTTTATCTTCGAAATAAGACCCTTTGGAACCATTATAAACCGATTTTGACTTTAATATAAAATAATATTTTGAGATATTCCTAAGGTGCCCCTCTCCTCCCTTATAAAAGGACACCTCCTCCCCCTCCTCCTCACACCAATTTGAGCACTCAAGCTCGGCCAACCCCTGAAAAAATCTCTTCTCCACTTCCCTAGAAACATCCTAGAGGTTCTGGTCTTCCTCAAAGACCAATTTTAGTGCCCTAAGAGGAGGTCTCAAAGAGGCGCTTCAAAGAAGAGGTAATTACCGTTACCAATTCTTTCATCTTTATTTCTTCTTACACTTCTTCTTCTTAGGTTGTTTCATTATGAATTAATAACATCAGTATCACTCATATACTGATACGTTATTATAAGTATGAAACAACCCTATTTCACCATCTATCCATCCTACGGAAAAAGAAATCACTGCGCGTGCGTACGTACGGAATACCGTCTCCACGCCGTCGTGTAATCTATTTTCCACCACCACCTTACATGGATGGGTATAATGGTGTAAAGAATAAATATACATAGTTATTACAACATCATATTGATTCTGATATATTGTATAATCCACTCCGATTCAATTCAATATTTATGAAAATGATATCATCGCTCGTGCGTACGTACGGACTACCGTCTCCACGACGCGATGAGATTAATTCTCCATGTTAACCATTTAAGAATGATTATAAAGTATATATAAGAAATAATAATGAAATATATGACATTATAAATCTACTGGATTATGTATATATAAATATATGTATGTCATCTACTTACTTCCATTTCAAGACAATAAGGAATGGAAAACAGCGTTCATGCGTACGTACGGACTACCGTCTCCATGAACGGTGTTTTTCATTTTATTTATCTATCTATTATATATATATATATACTGAATATATATGATATATAAATCAAATTTTATATTCTGGAAGTAAGTAAATCATGATATAAGTAATAATAATGTCAAGAACAACAAGTCAAAACACCTACGATAAATGAAACGATTTTACCCAAAACGCTTCTTTAACATGGAATTTACAAAAGAACGGGTAATATAATGTCATAAGTGAACCATATATGATATCATAACAATTAATATGATTCTATAATAAGTCAATGACATTATTTAAATCATTATACAGGAGTTTCGGACACATAAGAAGCAAATCGGACCTAAGGTAAGGGAAATATCACAATCTCATTTTTATCCGAGATTGTTTATTCGTAAGTATTTACTGGGGTGTATTTTATCATCCACATCCATGTTTAATCAATATGTAATATTATTTCCATCCACCTAAAATTGTTTAAATCCATTTTTACCCTTCGGTGAGTTTTTAGTAATATGTATGAAAGGAATCTTTTGTCGTTTTTCGTACGAGGTACTTTTTGACTTTTCCGACAAAAGTACGAAGAATGTTTTTTTTAACTTATACAGCATGAATGGATATTTAAAACATTGTTTCCAAGAAACTTCCTTTACAAGTTTTCAAGTTTATTTTTAATCAACTTCTTTTATTTTAAAGTTGTATGACATGTTATGAAAGGAAAAATGTTTTTGAAGAAGAAAGGATATTTTCCTCAAGAATGGAGTTCAAGTGTTTTATCAAAACTATTTTCCATCTAAGATAATAAAGGGTTCTGTTTTTATCCCTATTATTAAATTGATTTGTTCATGTTGTGATGGAATTATTTTTATGAATTTCTTTATCTTATATGAATTGATTTATGATGTCATGATGTTTCAAGAATCCCATTTTTATTACATGGGTTATGCAATGATGTATGGTTTATGATTATGTGGCACACATAAGAAAGGATTCATTATAAGATGGGTGGGACCTATATATCCCTCCAATGCATTGGGTAAAGATTTTATATCTCATGAGATAGACATGGCTGGAATGGTAGGTTATACCGGTTCAGTGAAACAGGACTGAAACGAGGGTTACTCGATTCAGAAAGGGACTTTGTCCACTAAGATAGTCTTGGCAATGAGTCTTGACTAACAAGAAATGATTTTCCATGATTATGTGTGCATGCCACAAAGTTTCAAGTTTTATGTTATGATTATGGGGATCTCATTTTCACTTCTATTATTTATTCCATGTTAAGATATTATGATCTCTTTTGCAGGTTTTTTGATTTTCAAAAAGATATGATATGATTTTTATTTCCTTTATTTTCCCTTGCTGAGCATTTGAGCTCACCCTTTTATGTTTTCTTTTCCCCAGGATATAAAGAAAGGTTTTAGGTAAAAAAAGAGAAAGATCTTTATGGGAGATGTTGAAGATCTTTCACCATGATTAGAAGATTACGTTCCGAGTTTCCAAAGACACTAAACTATTACGATCCTTGTGTGTGTGTTTTTGTTATGTACTAAGTATTCCTCTAATGTAATGTAATGTCCATGTACGTCAGGCTTCGGGTCTCTACAGTTGGTATCAGAGGAAAGGTTTAGTAAAACTTTGGAAACTAGGATGCAAAAATGTTAGTGAGATCCCTAGATATATTTCTAAGGTATGTCTAGGGATGTCTCTAAGGTTAAGTATACGTATAGGTTATAGTCCTAGAATTGCGCTAACGATCTTCGAATTTAACCTAAGATGTTAGATATTGAGGGAACTACCCCTTTATTATGTTGTTTTCCCTAGCATGATTTTTGCCTCTCATACTATTCTTTTGGGGTTTTAGACGATGGCTGGAACCCGAAGGAACCGTGTTAATGCGGAATGTGATGGGCAATGCAATGATTGTCCCCCGGAGAAACCAAACGATATGGGAGCCGGAATGCAAAATCTTGTAGCCATGCTCACACAACTTTCTCAAGCTATGAATCATGCAGGACTTCCAAACGAGCAAAGGAAGGAGCAACATTCTGTTGAATCCTTCATGAGGCAGCGTCCACCTTCTTTCAGTGGGTCTACTGATCCATTAGTTGCTGAACAATGGATTAGTACTACTGAAAAGATATTTTCAGTTCTTCAATGTTCTGAACATGATAAAGTCATCCTAGCAGTGTATCATTTGGAAGGAGATGCTGATCAATGGTGGAATCTTATTAAGAATACGAGGCAAAGGGATGAAATTGATTCTATGGAATGGGACGAGTTCAAGAACTTATTTTTCAATAAGTACTTCCCTCGTATTCTCCGAACAAAGATGGAGAAAGAGTTTCTTGAACTGAAGCAAAGGGATGATGAATCTGTTGGTACCTATGAAGCGAATTTTACAAGACTTGCAAGGTACGCTTCTGGTATTATCATCCAACCTGAAAGTAAAGTTGATCGATTTTTCAGTGGCTTAAAAGCAAGTCTTCGAAGGGAATTAGCTATAAGAGACTTCAGTAGCTATGAAGAAATTGTGCGTTGTGCTATCAAGGTAGAAATGGAAGTTGGTGTTACATATCCATCTCATGGGTTTGACAAGAAACGAAAGATGGAGTTCAAGGAGAAAACTCAGAATAATGGTGAAAAGAAGATGAATGTTTCCTTATGCACAAAGTGTGGAAAGAAGCATGGTGGAGATTGTCTTAAAGGGACTAGAAAATTTTTTAAGTGTGGAAAAGAAGGTCATCGAGCAGCTGAGTGTCGAAGTAATGGAAAATGGGATTCTAATGAAGTGAATAAAGCAAACACTGCAGAGAACGTACAACCAACACTTCAATGCTTCAAGTGCAAGGAAATGGGGCATTATGCTAATAAATGCCCTAATCCAAGGGTTAGTGATGATCGACATGAGAAACCGCTTAAGGCAAAGGACAAAGGGAAGTCACATGCGATCACTATTGACAATGTTGAATATGACAACGATGTGGTGGAATGATTAAGTGTTTATGTAATGGGATTTCGAAATAATGTTGTATTATTGAGTATTGCAATATTTATTGATGTGGTATTCAAAGTGATTGATATATTTTGGAAATAAGATGATATGCGCATAATGAAGGGAAAATGAGAAAATGAAATGTTTAATAGTATTCAGGAGCTCATGATTGATATAAGGACTAAGTGATATCATGGTTTGAGTATATAGAATTTTGAGGATTTTGGTATGTGGAAAGTGTTAACTTTAAACTGCATTCATGTTTTCACTATGGTATTCAAGAGAATACATGATTAAGGACTTTGAATGATTGGAATGTGACCAACAAAACATATCTTATGATATATGGGAGTGGACTGCAGTATTATGGATAAGCCTAAAGATTGGAATGGATTATGTTGGACATAAGTGAGTATTGTTTAAGGATATAAGTTTTTTTTTCGATATTATTGATGCGATGTTATAGTAATGTAGTTTTAGAAAAAGGACAACCTGCAGGACGGGCGACAGCCCATCGCTTCGGACAAGGCTGTGGGAATCGAACCCACAACCGAAGTGCGACTGGCCTTTATCGCCTACCACTGGCATACATGAAGTCCCTGTTTAGTAGAAACTAGTTTTATTATATTAAGCAATATGATATATGAAGTATAAGTCCATTTTAGGAACCATATGTGATTAATCTCACTATAGATCGACTTATGTATATAATTTTTGCTAACCTTTTGTTTGAGACAGATGGAATGACCCGTCATTCTATCACATGATCTGCTAACACTTCACGAATAACAAATTCAACTTCATTTATTTAAGAGATGAAGTGGAAATTGTTCAAGGCATGAACAACAGTGAGATTGTACCAAAATAAAGTAAGTATTTATTCTAATTCAAATTTTCAACTTTAGGGAAATGATCTTGAAAACCAAAAATGTTGTCCTAGTGATCTTATACCTGATGAATCAGATGGTACCTTATATCATCACAAATCTATGGATTTGTGATTACTGGCTTTTCCATAGCCATGTTCTCTACCACTCTCCATCAGAACATGATGGTTAGATTTCTCTTCCATATCCATATTTTCACCTATGTGGAAACCCAATGATTAGTTTATTTGGGTAACTGTTACGTTTCATACTTTTGTTTTTAAAGATTGGTTTTGATATTCCTTTTTACGATGTGGGTTTCTATTAAAGAAACTTTCGAATAGTAAACCATTTATAACCCCGACGAATTTCGAGGGCGAAATTCATTTTAAGGGGGGTAGAATGTAACAGCCCAAGATTTTATAAAAAAATATTCTTTTTAATTTTATTAAAGTCTTGTGTTGTACGCTACACCAAAAGGAGCTTGCACAACATGCATCCTTGACTTGCCTTCCATTACACGCAATCACGACCTTCCTCGATAGCGTGTGTAATACGCAATACCGAGTTTCACTAAACAACGATATTCTATTAAAATATTATTAAAACTAGCCGTTATGAATAGTAATAACCACTTTTTAAAACTCTGTAAATCTTATTTATCAAAATGAACTTCATTTTTGGATTCGGAGTATCGAATTTAGCCTAAGGTGAAATTTTGGTACTTTTCGGATAACTTTCATATTCTGATGAATAGTGAAAATTACTAAATTATAATTAAAAACAACTTTTTTAATCGAAATAATTAATAGTGATAAATTATTAATTTGAGTGGTTTTAAAGTATATTTAGAATATATTTTTACAATTTAATACAATGTTGGTCATTGGATTTAATTTCGCATTTAAACCAGACATAATCAAGTGTCAATCTTTTGATAGATATTGTTTCTTAAAAACACGCTATTTGTTTGAACAGCGGGATTTAATTATAAAATTAATTAATGCAAATTCTATGATATGAATTTGGTAAAATAGACTTCATTTTTGAATTCGGAATATGAAATATAGCTTAGGATGAAATTTTGGCATTGTTCTGAAAAACATCAATTTTTGATTAATAGTGAAACTACTAAGTGGTAGTTAAAAAAATTAATTTCTTCATAAATCTTAATTTTACCGCTTCTGTGAATGGAATTTCAAAAATCCGAGAGACACGGTTGATGTCAGTAAGTAAAATGTGGTTCAATGAGATGAAAATAATTTTTGGTGAATAGTAACTTTTTACTTTTTTTACCACGGTTAATAGTAAATAGGGTAACTAAGGGTAAATATGATATTACTATTACCCTAACACATGTCCTAATTCTATTGGATAAGTGTAATTCGACCAAAAACAACCTTATGAATATAATATGACCATTTAGGTCCACTTGGATTAGATTATGACATTTAATATTATATTATTTAATGAATAGTTAAAATAGTTAAAATCAAAGTTTAATAAATAAAACATTTTTAATATGGGGTTATACATAAGATAAATTCGACTATAAATTTTAATTAGAAAGCTAAAAAGATTTCCTACATAATGATATTTTATTTATAATTTTTAGACTTTAAATAAATTAATTTATTTATGACACAACGATGATGCAGTAATTACCCTTTTAAGGAAATATTAACATAATTGATGTTATAAATGCTCAAATGAATGTAATTTGAGACTTTTTATTCCTTAAACTAATTTTCTAGGTTACTATGATATATTATTGTTGATTTAATCAACTTGGTTCGAACATATAATTCTTTTATGACTTTCACAAAAATCATATATCAAATAGTGTCAAAATTGACACAAAATAGTTTTTAAATCAAAAATTATATTATTAATTGTTATATTATTCCTAAAAATATAAGGTTCGGCCAAATGACTTAGATAAGGATATATTTATTAATAATATACAATTTGGGGTTCGTTTGGCATGTTATAGTAAGTGTATTAACCATATAGTGAAAGAAAACAAAAAGACACGGTAAAAGTTAAATTATTTAACTTAGAGTTAAATCTAATTGATAAGGTTAAAATAATAACCTAAAATTGTCTAAATCCTATTGGTTGATAGGATTTCGACCCATCCCCACTTTATCTTCGAAATAAGACCCTTTGGAACCATTATAAACCGATTTTGACTTTAATATAAAATAATATTTTGAGATATTCCTAAGGTGCCCCTCTCCTCCCTTATAAAAGGACACCTCCTCCCCCTCGTCCTCACACCAATTTGAGCACTCAAGCTCGGCCAAACCCTGCCAAAATCTCTTCTCCACTTCCCTAGAAACATCATAGAGGTTCTGGGCTTCCTCAAAGACCAATTTTAGTGCCCTAAGAGGAGGTCTCAAAGAGGCGATTCAAAGAAGAGGTAATTACCGTTACCAATTCTTTCATCTTTATTTCTTCTTCCACTTCTTCTTCTTAGGTTGTTTCATTATGAAGTAATAACATCAGTATCACTCATATACTGATATGTTATTATAATTATGAAACAACCCTATTTCACCATCTATCCATCCTACGGAAAAAGAAATCACTGCGCGTGCGTACGTACGGAATACCGTCTCCACGCCGTGGTGTAATCTATTTTCCACCACCACCTTACATGGATGGGTATAATGGTGTAAAGAATAACTATACATAGTTATTACAACATCATATTGATTCTGATATATTGTATAATCCACTCCGATTCAATTCAATATTTATGAAAATGATATCATCGCTCGTGCGTACGTACAGACTACCGTCTCCACGACGCGATGAGATTAATTCTCCATGTTAACCATTTAAGAATGATTATAAAGTATATATAAGAAATAATAATGAAATATATGACATTATAAATCTACTGGATTATGTATATATAAATATATGTATTTCATCTACTTACTTCCATTTCAAGACAATAAGGAATGGAAAATAGCGTTCATGCGTACGTACGGACTACCGTCTCCATGAACGGTGTTTTTCATTTTATTTATATATCTATTATATATATATATATACTGAATATATATGATATATAAATCAAATTTTATATTCTGGAAGTAAGTAAATCATGATATAAGTAATAATAATGTCAAGAACAACAAGTCAAAACCCCTACGATAAATGAAACGATTTTACCCAAAACGCTTCTTTAACATGGAATTTACAAAAGAACGGGTAATATAATGTCATAAGTGAACCATATATGATATCATAACAATGAATATGATTCTATAATAAGTCAATGACATTATTTAAATCATTATACAGGAGGTTCGGACACATACGAAGCAAATCGGACCTAAGGTAAGGGAAATATCACAATCTCATTTTTATCCGAGATTGTTTATTCGTAAGTATTTACTGGGGTGTATTTTATCATCCACATCCATGTTTCATCAATATGTAATATTATTTCCATCCACCTAAAATTGTTTAAATCCATTTTTACCCTTCGGTGAGTTTTTAGTAATATGTATGAAAGGAATCTTTTGTCGTTTTTCGTACGAGGTACTTTTTGACTTTTCCGACAAAAGTACGAAGAATGTTTTTTTTAACTTATACGACATGAATGGATTTTTAAAACATTGTTTCCAAGAAGCTTCCTTTACAAGTTTTCAAGTTTATTTTTAATCAACTTCTTTTATTTTAAAGTTGTATGACATGTTATGAAAGGAAAAATGTTTTTGAAGAAGAAAGGATATTTTCTACAAGATTGGAGTTCAAGTGTTTTATCAAAATTATTTTCCATCTAAGATAATAAAGGGTACTGTTTTTATCCCTATTATTAAATTGATTTGTTCATGTTGTGATGGAATTATTTTTATGAATTCCTTTATCTTATATGAATTGATTTATGATGTCATGATGTTTCAAGAATCCCATTTTTATTACATGGTTTATGCAATGATGTATGGTTTATGATTATGTGGCACACATAAGAAAGGATTCATTATAAGATGGGTGGGACCTATATCTCCCTCCAATGCATTGGGTAAAGATTTTATATCTCATGAGATAGACATGGCTGGAATGGTAGGTTATACCGGTTCAGTGAAACAGGACTGAAACGAGGGTTACTCGATTCAGAAAGGGACTTTGTCCACTAAGATAGTCTTGGCAATGAGTCTTGACTAACAAGAAATGATTTTCCATGATTATGTGTGCATGCCACAAAGTTTCAAGTTTTATGTTATGATTATGGGGATCTCATTTTCACTTCTATGATTTATTCCTTGTTAAGATATTATGATCTCTTTTGCAGGTTTTTTGATTTTCAAAAAGATATGATATGATTTTTATTTCCTTTATTTTCCCTTGCTGAGCATTTGAGCTCACCCTTTTATGTTTTCTTTTCCCCAGGATATAAAGAAAAATTTTAGGTAAAAAAAAGAGAAAGATCTTTATGGGAGATGTTGAAGATCTTTCACCACGATTAGAAGATTACGTTCCGAGTTTCCAAAGACACTAAACTATTACGATCCCTGTGTGTGTGTTTTTGTTATGTACTATGTATTCCGCTAATGTAATGTAATGTCCATGTACGTCAGGCTTCGGGTCTCTACAGATATGGTCATCAATAGAAATACATTGACCAGTGACTAGATAGCATATACCAACCCATCCTTGAATCTCCTAGTATTTATAAGATCATCACCCACTACAGTGGGGTAAAATCACTATAGCTCAATAAAATGAGCAAAGTATTTGATAACATACATACCTCCTTATTATAGGTTAATAAATTCTCTATCTCTCTTAGCCCTTAGAGTCTGGCAAAAGAAATAATAATAGAAGATAGTCTAGAAGACTTTCCAAACCATATATCTATGTCAATATACTGGGGTAATAATATCCCACCACTACTTGGTAGAATCACTTAGCACATATGCTGCAAGATTGACCCTCTTCTCTAGAGGCACCTCCAGATGCTCGAATATAAAAAGAATATCTTTGATCCGAGACTCATTAGAATAAGGTCTTTCATCACCTAAAAGGTGTGAGGATGCTATTTATGAACTCTTGGTCCAACTATTCCATACATAGGGCAGGTCTAAAAACACCTTACATATTCTACAACATACATAGAAATCCCTCTTGAAACTAGGTGTCAGAGCCCATATCAAGTATAGGAAGTGGTGCCACAGGTTTCACTGTAGGAGGGATCACTAATGTCTTAGGGCTCACCATCTCAGGTGCATGATCATCATAACCTTTAGAGTGTATGACTAGAGAACTTCATAGCGGCATGATACTAAAATTAAAATGCATGCCTCAGTAGAGATTTTAATAGTTGAAATGATTAGAGATAGAGAAATAAAACAGGGGAATAGTCTTCCTATAGACCTATTTCACCCCTCTATTTTCTCCTAAATCTAGGATTGAGTAATAAATAAATACCATAGTAGGCCATAATAACATAAGTGATACCCCACTTCCCACTTCTAAGGCTGGGTTTAGGTCTAGGTATCTGTTTCACATGTATAAGATGGCTATTTAACTTTAAAAGTCATATTTGTTTTAAATTTTTTGCTTGTTCAAATATCTAAATCTCATTAAATGTTTGAATTAGAGGGATCACCATTTTTGATCCATAGGGACCCATAATCCTTATGAACCTAAATATAGCATCCACTTAACCCATACCATACCACATTCCATCCCATGCGACCAATGGTCCATTTATCAACGTTCTAGAATTGACTTCTTAAGGTGTGTTCTTTATTCTATTCAGGAAAACACTATTAGTTTAAGGAATACACTTTAAGTTTCAATTATGTTTTCCAATTCCATGAAAGAAATGTTAGAAAATTTCAATACATAATAACTAGGTATTAATAATATGCAACAAGAAAATGCACTATGAAAATAAACACGACATAGAATATATGCATTTAATATTAATCTTATTGCACCTATAATGATGAATGAACTAATGCAACACCCTCATTTCATTGGGCCTAGGTGAAATGAATCTCATATCAATAATATTAATAATAATAACCTTGCAAGTCATGTGGATCACCCAATGGTGAAGTCGTATTAATCATAACAGGAAAATCAATAATTGAAATTTCCCATCCTAGGTAATTTGGGTACCCTTGTACATGGATTAGATACGTCCAGGCATAGGGTAAATTCTAAATTCCTTTAACTTCTAGTCTCTTATCTAATACCCAAATAGTAAGACAAAGGAACAAACTGCTCTGATACCACTTTGTAACATCCTTATCCGGGATCAACTTAACATGTGCCCCAAGCTAGTGGGTCACATAGCCTAAAGCGTGCCTCCCCGCATGTCAGAGTGTTTTGACTAGCAGTGAGAGTGTAAAGGTGGTATGGTGGGGAGACTATACCCTCTTTTCATAGTGTCACAAAAAATATAACAATAAATAGACAACAGAGGAAGCATAATATAAAAGAAGATACAATAAAGATAATAAATAAACCTTGGAAGTGTAAATAACTGAGGAACTGGATAATAATATCAAAATCTACTAGGAAGGGTCATATACATGGATGCATGGAATGCTAATGTAAAAAAAATGGAATAGGGGAAAAAATATACAACATGCTATAAAAAAAATAAAAAAAATAAAAAACGTATGCTCCACTAGTATCTTGAGCATATGCTCAGTCCTATGCTCTTATGCTCTAACTATAAGTAAAGCATAACAGATATCAATAGCAGGGAACTTTCCCTTATCCATACATGCATATAAGTAATCTAATGAGGTACCAAGGTATCCCAAGTAGGGTGTGAGATAAAATCCCAATAGGCCACCACCAACTATGTCTAGAAGTGATCCAAGTAGTGTGCATATCCAAACAACAATGTGTAGGTATATAGAATAATAAACAATTCTGAATAAATAAATACCATCCCACTCAGGTTCCCATAGGAAAATTGGAAGCTATACCTACTTCAGATTAAGTCGGAATGAATGTCTAATAAATAACCACATATATAGTAATATATATATATATATATATATAGTTATATATCACATCCACCTATATGTACCAAGTATGCACGGATATAAGTGGCCATATACTTGGAATACTAGGTGCTGGCTAGATCGGGGCGTAACTCAGTCATCCATAACTAGTCTAACTGAGCCTATAAGCTCCAACATAGGTTATAATCACAAAATATCATAATTATTGGGATATTTCATTCTCATCACTCGAGATGGTGGTTGTGTTGTCATGGAAACACCCAAAACAAGGGACACAATGTGTCATGCGCACCGTCCAAATAGTGTTAATGGTGTGAGATGCCATACTGAACATCCGAAGTAAGGGAGAATGAATAATCATTCCCAACATAACCCTTACCATCATACCACTACCTATATCATGATGTAATCATATTTATAATAACGTCCATGAGGCATTACCTATCATTCCTTATATTCATCAAGTCCATTATAAGTAAGGAATTTCAATTCAATTGAAGTATTTAATAAAACATGAAATAATTAGTGTGGCCTTTCCACCCTTAATAAACCATTTCAATTAAACCATTTAATTCATTCAAGGAAGGAAATCCACCATGAAATAATCTATCCAATTTAACACATGACATTGAATCTAACAAAACACGTAAATTCATTTCATAAGGCTCAATAAGGCATTTAAAAAGGTTATATTATCAATTAGGCAAATACCTACATGGGAAGTTCCATTTATAAGTCATTAAAACCACTTAAGAGGTTCCTCGGGTTCATTTAAAATTTATATAATAGAGTAAATTCGATTTATAACCCAAGACGAATGATTAGAAGGCATTCCTAGCATTTAATCACTTAATTATAAAGGGGAAATTTAAGACGGAACACCCAGGGGGTGTCCATGATCATTCTTAACAACCTCTAACTACATAAGAACAATCCTAACGAGTATAATGAGGTGACTATATCAATTTTTAATAAAGAAAACCATTTAAGATTACGTGTGCTGAATAATGACATGTGATACAATGACTCAGCTATGAAAACACTATAACTTTTGGGGAAGATGACGAGACCACCTACCTTAGGGATGTTGAAAAATCCCTATCTAATGGTCGCTCCATATTTGAAGTAGGTTGAGAGAAATTAGAGAAATGGTCTAATGCCCTGAAAATAAGGAAAAAAAGATATTTCACCTAAATAGCCTAATGGATCCCAAGATAATCTTAAATAGGAAGCAAGAGGAATGGAGATCCTATAGATATCTATCCAATGATTCCAATGGATCATGAATTGGACTTCGGGTCGATAAGATATCAAGGGACCTATGTTGAAGAAGAAGAAGAGCTACAGTAGAAGGAGGATCTTCTCATCCACTAGAATGAGGAGAAGGAAAAAATAGAAATAAGGTAAATAGATTCATTAAGGGAGAAAAAGTCATTTCACCCTCAAATACTAGGGCACATAGTTTTACCACATGGTTTGGACAAAATATGCACAAACCATGCTCATACCACTATCATAGGAGGGAACCCACATGGTTAAGGAACACAGTTTCCTTAACCCTGCACAAACCATGTGAAATCCTACTTTCCAACCTCTATAGTTTTTCACACGGGCGTGCACCTCGAGTCGCAAGGTCACAGAAAAACCGTGCGACCCCTGCTTCTTTGTATCACTTCACATAGTTAATAGAGACCATGCAGGTTGGGATTCATGGGTTTTACTAATAGTAAATCCCTACTTTCTTTTCAAAAATCCCAAGGTTCTGGGCTCTAACAAATCATCAGACATCCTCAAAATCTTCGTGACTCCATTAGGTAACTTTATAAGGTTTGTTTAGAGAAATTTAAACAAAATAGAAATTAGTTGTACCTTTATGAAAATATGGGTCATTACACACCAGGTATAGAAAATATTCCTTTAAATATTCAAAAAAAATATCATGGAAAAAATATATTTTTTACATGAATATTGTGAAAACATAGAGAGAAACAAACGACAAATGATTCATAGAAGAGTAAAATGGAAAACAAAATATCATGAAGAAGATCATATGACACAATGATTTATGTGGTTTAATATATATATATATATATAAACATAGAGAGACATAATCACTTCACTAATTCAATATCATAATTATAGGTAGATGATTAGAGTTTCACACAAAGAAACCCTATCTCAAATTATCTAATAAAGAAGATGATGCAATGTCCCACCAACTGCACAGTAAGTTCACTATGCTACCATGCTGCAACCACCCAAGTCCATACTACTACAGTACCACATACACTAAGTCTAAGTTTCTACAATGTTAGGGGGATAAATTACATGGAGATATAGTTACTTATCAGTGTTTCCTTGTCATCTCTACTAAAGTTCCATGTTAAAGTCCACACCACTAAAATGCCCTATTGATGTTCCCGATAAGTACTACTATAGTGATTCAAAATTACTAAAATTACCAAAATTTGGTCTAGGTCCCTTTGACCCCTAGAAATCCATAGTAGGGATGCACTACACCCTTCAACTTTCAACAATTTCATCATGGTGGTCAAACCGCGAGAGTTGTGGTATAGTGTACATTCTAGACCACTAGCATTCGAAAAAAACTTCATCCAAATAGATCATGATACACCATTCCAACTCTGAATTTGGATAATACAAGGATCATTCAATCAATAATGTGCAAATACACCATAACCCACTAAAAACACTATTTGGTTGTGAGTTTAGGCTAGGGAACTTCTAGGCCTGGGGTCAATCCAATGAGTCATCATGGAAAAATACACCATCTTCTTCATTGGTAGGATATTAAATGAGTTCCAATCCTGATTTTACTTCTTTCTAGCATGGATTGTGAATTCCATACCTCATTCTTATATAAACATATATGTTTAATGTTCGTCACTTTGATGAACAATAATACTTTCCCTTCTCTTCACTATGGAAATCTTCTCTCATGGTTATTTTCTATTTATAATCTCTCTTATTTCATATTAGAAAAATATAATATTTATCAAGAATGATATCTCTATAATTCACAAATTCTAGAAATCATTTTATATATTCAAAGAGAAAATATCCACATTACCCTACATGAAGATATCCAATTATTCACGAGAATTATCGGAAAATCCATTCAACATCCTTCTTCAAATCCAATTCAAAATAATTCATTGAAATATCATATCTTTATCTTAAAATATAGGAAATAAAAAATAAGGAAACCTGATAACTTATCTTCACAATGACTTGATCACTTTCCTTTATGGATGAATCTTTCTTAAATACCAATCCCAACAGATCTACTTATATCTTGAATTTAAATCATTGGAATATCTTGAATTAATCCTCATTTAATTTCTCCCTGATTTTTTCATTGTAGCTTGGCCAAAACATGAATTATATCTTATAATTAATAAAACACACTTTAATTCTATTATAGATGGACAATGCTTTCAAAAAGTTAAGGGAATGACCTTGTGAATTTCCCCGACAACTCTTACATTTTTCCTAGATTACTCTTATGAAATACCTCATGTTATAGAAATTACTCTTAATGAATTATGGGATAACTCTTAAAATTTCACCATTTATCATGAAATTAATCTTATAAATTCCTATGTATAATCTGATGAAACCTATAAAATACACCATTTCTATTTTCCAAAATCATAATATAGTGACTCTTATAAAATGATTCTAGAAAATCTTATGAAATTTTAAACTAAACCTCATGAAATATATGTTACTTGAAAAATAACTCTTAATCCCATAGAGAAATTCTATGACATTGTAAAATCTATCACCAATGAGTAAATGCAACTCTTATGAAATCAAGGATACCTAAGGGAATTTAATATTTTAAAATCTTCTTAGTATTTAATTACTATTACAAACATATGGTTTCCTTCTTGGGATTTTTCTAATTATAGATCAAGACAAATTTCTTTATAATTTCTCTGGAATACATATCTGTACTTGAAAATAACTTATGGACATACTATGTACTCCAGAACTTCTTCACTTTGGTGTCAAAACCTCCAAAACTAAAAATCAACTTATATTGACAACAAAACCAATAAAACTAAACAAACACATGTTAACAACAAATCCAACTCTGTCCAATCATTAATCCTAAATTGGATTCTAATAATATTTCTATGAAAATTTGTTTATTGATATATATATATATGATTATTTAGATTAAACTGTGCCTTTTTCAATTATTTATATGATTTATGTTCACTTGCTGATGTTTTTACTACCTATAAGTGTGGTGGATGGGCTACTTTGAAGTGAATGATTGTTGGGCTATTTATAAGTGTGGTGGCTAAGTAGTTTTTTTTATTATTTATATGTAAAAATTCCAGGTTTATGGTGCATATTATTTTTTTGTGATACTTTGTCGTATATTCATTTAGTTAACAATGTAATATATTTTATTCTTTTTATATTTAATATTTATATTGTTTAAATTAATTTTGCACACAAACTAATTTAATGGTTACAATTAATTTGTGGAAAGTAATACTATAAAAACTTACTATTGAGTCATAGTTAAAACCATGAATGAATGGAAAACTCAAAAAAAATTATTTTGTACATACTAACATGTTTTAAAACTATTTTGATAGTATAAACATGTGATGATAGTTTAAAGTAATTTCTATAGTACATATGCCTAATCATGGTTAAAAATGTTGTGAAATTCAAAAAAAACGATAAATCCATCATCTACATTTATAAACCATGGTTGTAGATTATTTTTAGCCATGGTTATTTATATCCATGCCTATATATCTATTTCCATGGAAGTATTTTCCATGGATCATAAAACCATGTCCATAAGATATGATCATGGTTTTTGGAAATTTTCTTTAATTTATGAACCATGGAAATAACATTCTTTCGTAGTAGTGTTTTTTTATAAGTCCCAATTTATTCATCGTCCATTTTTTAAGTCCAATTAATCACCTCTCTATTTTAATACTGAGAGTATGGATAAAATATTTATTGAAAAATATTTTCATGAATTTATCCAATTACATTGAGTTCATGTCTTCCTTCGGCTTAGTATTTTTGATAATATTCATTCATTGATCAACTTTTCCCTCTATGTGGTATAAAATCAATATAAATTTCCTTTTATAAAATCATTAAAGTAAAAAAAATCCTCTAAATGGAATTAATTCATCTCTTCAGGATTAAGGAATTAAGAAAACCACCAAAATAGGGAGTCCATTTTCATATAAATGATTTAATTATAACTTTCTATCCATTAAGAGGAGGGAGTTTCATATGGTTCAAGTTATTATTAATAACTTGAGTCAGTTGAGCAAGTTCACCCATTGGATTCTTGACTCCCTCTCCCATCATATTAGGCACCACATTTGAGTGATCATTACCCCACCCATTTCATTTATTATTGACATGATTTATACTATTTCTATCCATTTACTAAAATAAAATAAAGTTAGTGATGATGATATTCTAAATAATAATCATATAAATGTAAAATTAGGAACTTAGAAAGAATAACTCATAAATAAAACACATACCCTAACTTATTTCTTTCTAAATTTAAAATCTACATTATTTATGATGTATTTCCTGTTAGGTTATCTAATTTAACCCCACCAAAAAACTAAACCTTTATTTGATACCAAATATAACAATATGCATCTCATAAACATATTGTTACATAATTTTTATCATAAATAATCACAAAAAACCCCATGAATATAGATTCCCAGTTCTTTTGGGTGATTAGTTACATAATAAAACATTTTAGAAATAAAAACAACATCAATTAATTCCATATTTATTTTACCATCCTAGAACATATCATACTTATATCAATTCATGTGGTTTCTTGGGGACATATATAAATAAGTGTGATAAAAACCCTATAAAGGGATTAATAAAGATAAACAAATAGGTGAGATAACATAGGGATCAATAATCATAACATAGAATCATAAAAGAGGAAGATCACAAATCAGAACATGGAAATATGATATAAGACAGATGATAGCATAGGAACATGATAAACATAAAAATAATATGAATGTGTAAAAAATATAAAACATGTTGTCATAAACATAAGTTTTTATTTCCAAGTTATCATAACATAGTGTGTTAGTCTCATTTCATATGCACCATACATAGTATCTCATGAGAGGTAAACATTACCCAATAAATTAGAGGGATTCATAATTATAAGTCTTCCAATATTATAATATTATTCTATGAATACATGTTACACATAAAAAATAAATCATACATAAATCATAATCATGAGAGAAATACATGAGAAGGAAATAGGTTTCATAATCCTGTATTCTACCATATTTCACTATCCACCTTCGTATGTTAATATTTAAAAAAATTACAAAAAATCCACCCATACCAATTTTTAAAATGATAATTCAAAGGAGGAAATTAATTTTTCCAAAATTAATTTATAAACTAGTTAATTTTAATTTTTAAATATAGTATAAAAATAATATTTTTTTATATAATGTAAAACTTGTGTAAAAAATATATAATAATTATTAAATTATATTATATTGATTGAATAATTATTTTATGCTATTTTGATAATTATTCTAACTTAATTTACCTTTGATAAACATTATTTAAAAGGATAATTCATTAATTACAATATTAACTATTTTTCTATTCCAATGATTAGGTTACAATTCTAACAATCATGTGACTATTATAACAATCATATTTACAATGGTTATATAATATTTACTCATCCTATAAATACATTTTATTTCTATAATTATTCATTCAATCCAATCCTTCTTAATCTTCTATAGAGTTTATTTACAAAATACCAATCCAATTTCTAATTTTTTGTTTCCTTTTTATAGTGTTGTTAATGTTTGTGATATTTCTTGGAGACCACAACCATATGGATTTCCAAATTATAATGATGTTGTTGATTTTTTTTATTATCTTGTTGTAATTTTATCAATTTTATGGAGTTATTATTATTATTTATATTTAATTTTCTATATTTATGAATTAAAATAATGTTGTCTTTTATTATGTATTTCATGTGAATTTTATTATATCTTACACATAGATTTTACACAAAAAATATATTGAGAAGGGAAGATTTTCACATAGAAAAATATTTATTATTACAGTCTATAATATAATTCTATTGAGAACCAACTATATGAAATTGGGTAGGGTGTGAGACTTGAGAATCTTAAAGTGGGATATATGAAACTTGAGATGCATCATAGGGCTTAGCCGAGAGCCTTTTACTTTGTTCATGCATCATAATTGTGGCATTCTTAGGGTATTATACATGTGCCTATGGGTGGAGTTATTTATCATATTTATTTACAAGGATCCATGATTAATTAATGTAACTTATAATTTATTCATTTTTTCTCAATTAAATTTTAAGAGGTGATTAAATTAATATGTATTTGAGAGGTTTCCTATGATCATATTTATTGATTGTTCTTATTCAACCACCATAAGGAAATGGTTTTCAGTATTATTTATGAAAACCATGTTTTCAAATAAAAACTTTTGTAGTGGTACGAGGCAAATGTAAAACTATTTTATGAGTTTGATTTATTTGTAATGAATCATGGAGTTGATGGTTTTGAAATAAAATATATTTTTAATGAAATATAGATTTTGGGAATGGGTTTTGTGTGATGATATGGTGTGAGTGAAATGGTTTGGGATTCTGGATATTATATGAAATTTGTGATAAATGATTTTTAAATCGAACTTCAATTGGTTTTTGAGAACAAATTTAGTTTTCAAGAAAAAATTAACAAAACCATAGATTTATATTTTTTCATTTTTGGTGAATAAATTTGGATTCCAAGAGGTTTTTTCAATACTTACATGAGTATTTATTGTGTGTAAAGTGATTATTATGGTTTTCAAAATAATCAACTAGTACCTATGTAAACCAAGATAGCTTGGTTTTTAGTATTTTTACTGGGGGTGACCCAAGCATTTGGAATATAACATTTTGGTGTTTTTATTGTGATTAATTAGAGTTCCCCCATGGGATAGGATTGATAAATAGGTGTTTAGTGTTAGGATTTAGTATCCAATGATAAAATTAAGGATTTCATTGATTAGGTTGTTGTATTGCGGTTCAACGGGTAATTCCTATGGAAGGGAACACCATTAGGATTAATTTGACATTAATAGTTGGTTGTTATGGTGGGGAGTGCTATAAGTGTAGATATGGGTTTATAATCAGTTTTTTTTGTATTGATTAGTATATTCACGCACCATCTCAGGGTTTTGATATTTGGTACAAATGGAGTCTCGAAGGATTGGTTTAGTTCCATGGAAGAATTATAGATAAATAAGAGCAAAGAAACCCCAATGTTGATATGATGATTATAGAGAGCTAAGTAAAAATATCTATGATATATTAGTGGAGTGTTTGATGAATAATGCACTCCAGTATTGAAGATATGAATTGGATGTATTTTTAGAGATAAAAAATGATATAATTATTAATTACTTACTAGTGCAGATTAAGATGTATAGATGAATTGTTAGTGGGGATTCTTGATGATGAGAAGTATTATGGTGGGGATTTTGTAACAATTTCACCTTGGTGTCATTGAACCCGAGGTCCGGCTAGTTTTTACTAACTTGGTGATTGGGTAAATTGGAATTAATTATAATTGGATTGAGAGGATAATATTCTTAATATTTTTTGTATGTTTAAATAGATATTTTGAAGTTATACTTTTCTATGGAAAAGATGGTTGAAGGGATTTTTTCAAAGGTATAGGAAACTAGGTCTAGTGGGTGGAAGAAGGAAACCACCATAATCCTGATGGAGCCCCACCAAAGTTATGATGTAGTGGAAAATGGTGACTTTTACTACTATAAAAAGTTCTATGGTATTCCACCAAAGTTCTGGGATGCACTGGTGCTGCACCACTTTCCTTGACACGAAAATATAGTTGAAGCCCGCTGGAGTTCCAGTGGAAACATAGGTAGCTTTTTTAAAAGGGATAAAAGGGGGAATTCCACCATTTATTTAATATCCACTTAGTTAAATTCTTTTTAAATGTGTACAAAAATGGGATAGACTATCTCCCCCTCCCCCTCTTACTCCTCCTTTCTCCTCATTGATCTAAGTGGTTTGAAGACATTTATTTATACTGATTCTTTTAAATCTTATCCCTTACTCACCAATTTTCTACCAACATATATTTTATTTGATTTTATTTTTATCATTTAGGTATTGAAGTTTGATTCCACTAGAGAATATAGGAATAATTTATAGTGGTGGGGATTTCTTATGCACTGTGGAGAGGATGCTGGGGAATCTCAAATTATCCACATAATTCATGTTTTATCTAGAGGTATTTCCATGAGTGATTATTTTTAGGTATTTTGGTAAATTGGGATGAAATTGATAAATTAATAAGGTATTATAATTATATATTTCATATGTCATAGGATGATGTGTGTGTTGGAGTGAACCACACCCTTTTTTCATGGTTTCAATATCAAAGTATCACCTAGTGTGTTTTATGTAAATTATGTCGAATTGGGAAATTGGTTTTAAATTAATTAATAGTTAATGTATGGGTGTATTTGGTTGAGATAGGTTCTCGTTGTTTGATAGATATCAATACGATATTGGGTAAATTAAGTGGAAGAGATACTGAGGTAGTTGACCTTTATATATAGTGTCTCTTGATCTTTTAGTGATATTATGTTTGTGTTATTATTATTATTATTATTATTTGAATGTTTTATGAAACTTTATGATATTAATATATAAATTAGAATATTATCTCATATGGATAGTATTAAAAAAGGACCATTCATATTTTTAAAAGGTCCATTGGTGGTGCCATAGCTAAACAAGTGTCCCTGGATCATTTTATGGATGCAATTGGTGGTATTTGTGACACCTGTTGGGTCACTGGTATGTTTTATTTTGAGTATTTATTTTGATTTCATTTATATTTGTTTTCTTTTGAGAGTCAGGAATAAAAAATATTGATTTTTTAGAAAACCGAACAAAGAACACTGTTATCGAACGGTTAGTGATAACTGTACACCCAGCCGTGCAAGAGGGGGTGAGGGATTCCAATGCTGTATTTCACGGTTAAAACACGTTTTTTATAATTTTTCAGAATCTATAAGAAAACTATTCAGCCCATTTTGTAATGGTGGAGTGTATTACAAAGTTGTTGTATGGTTTTTTAAACCATATGGACAAACCATAGTCTTCCCAAGTTACTTAAAATTCTGAATTTGCCTATTTCCCCTTGACGATTTTAACCCTATTTCTCCCCTTTCTTATCCCTCTAATTAAAAATATCCCCCTATAGCTTAGATCCATATTCTCTCTTATTCCATTGGTATTCTTCCTCCTCCATTAGTGATTTATATTAAGGTAAACTCCAATTTTATATTGATTTACTTATACTCCCCCCATGTTCTTACTTGTTCTATCCACTTTTTTCTATTCCAATAACTGTAAGGGACATGAAAGCCCAAACCTATGGTTTAGGTTTGGGTTTTGATGAATTTTATTGGGTTCTAGGATAATGAGGATCCATTTCATCTATTCCTAGTGTTTTCAATAAAAGATAATGATATTTCGTTATGGTTGAGGTAAAAGTATCTAAATAATATTACTTTTCCTTTAGAATACCTATATTTCTTGAAATTCACTTTGGTTTACATATTTAAAAGTTCTTGAAATTATTTTGGAGGGTTTACATGTGTGTTTTGACTGCTATGTTTTTTTATGTTATAATGAATAGTGGTTTCTCTCATATTTCACTTTTAAAAATCACTTTATGCCTTTAAGGTGTTTAAAAAAATGTTAAAAATGAATTCCTTGCTTATATATGAGTATTAAATGAGGATTTATAAGGAAAATGTGATTTAAAGTTATATTATTGATTTGTGTGATTCTATTTTGTTCCTTGGATATTACTTTGTATTGGTTTTTGTTTATTTTGTCACATAAGAAATTTCAATTAGGTGGGTGACCAAACTGGCATTACTCTAGCTCTATGTGTAAACTAGCTAGTGATTGTCTCTAGTGAGAACACTGGGCTAACTTACCTTATTAGGATCACATAGGTCGGCTAGTGTTCACGAGGGAGTCCTAGTAACCTTTAGAACTTATAGGTTAGATCTCTTTGCATGTGTCTTGTATTATACTTGAGTTTATGTATGATAATATTCCCACATTTTTTCAATTTATGATGATTATTATTATACCATGTTTCCCTATTTTTCCTATATATTTCCTTGTTTATATTTTATTTCCTTTGAGCTTTTATTATTTAAAGAAACCAATGTTTTTCAAATAGAATTGCTTTCAAAATTAATTTCAAACATTTACTAATGATTTTCATTGTGAAAAGTGTTATATATATATTCATAGTGTTATACTAATGGTATTTTCCTTACACCTTTCATTTTCCATTGGGCATATACAAACTTGGTTTTTATGATATAAATAAAGGAAAGGGATTGTGTGGTTTAGTAAATATTCTTGATTCTCATCGTCCTTATATGATGATGTAGTGATGTTGATCATGGTTTACGAGGAGTTGAGTGCATGTGGAGTGTTTTGGGATCCTCAGTGATTTTGGGTTATGATGTATTGACTTCTGCATCCTTGATCTCATTTTGGTATTTTTGTATATATATGATTTTGGTTATCATTTTTTATATTTACAGTGTGATGTTTATGAGTTATAGTTCAATGTTATTGATTATACTATTTTTTTATTTTTTATATGCTGATACTAATTATTTTATGGCATGGATATCCCACATATGGATGTGTCAAGATGAATTTATTGGAGGAATCAATGTATTGTGATTATTAGATTCTCTGAGTGAAACCACTCCCAAAGGTTAAATATTGATACCCTAGTCATTTTTTCTTATCCATGGTGATTGGAAATGTGATTCAGGACTTATAGAGGAGTGGTTCAAGTAACATGTTAGTTTGAACCAAGACAGTTCATTAAAAAATAGTATTAGATCCCTCTTGTTATTAGAGGATTAAAGGTATTATGGAGGTAGGGTTGTCGGAGCTCGAGAAGTAGGCTTAGGGGAGTGTGTAACCATATATTTTTCACATCTAACATCATGTTTCCTTGTGTGGTCAGGATTTGTTTCTTGGATATGATCCTAGTTTTGGATTTTTTGGATGATATTTTATGTTTTTTTATTGGTTATTGTTTTCAGGATGAAACTATGTGTTGTTTTTGTAAATTTTCAGTACTGGGGTGAATTGAGGGATAAAAAAAGAGGTTCTTATTTTAGGAACATAGTTTGTAGAAACCATGAGGAACCTATGTGATCAGGTCAAAAATCCATCCAATTCAATTTTTCATGGTTTCCACATGGCTTTTAAAACCATACTACTAAACTGTGTGCACTAGGAAAATGCTTAAATTTTCAGTATTTTTACCCCTTTGGTATTTGTAATTAATGATATTTTTGTTATTACTCATTTCAGTGTAATTGAATGGGTTTTTTAATTGAATTGATTATTTTTGAATTTGAATTTTGTATTAATTATGTTTTATGTCATTTTTTGATGGCCCATTCCTCCTAGATTGACTTATAGGAACCATTTAGAGGAATCCATAAAGAATACATTGTAGGATAATCCTTTTTTGGAAGGTTGTGATTAGTGGTTTTGGGACTCAATCCTACTAAATAAGCTCCATGAAGATATTTCTTAGACTAATTTCAATTAGATGTTTAGAAAACAATTTTAACCCAAGAATTTAATATTGTATAAATCTAGGGAGTTTATGAAACTCAAGTTGAAAAACCACTCTGTTATGGAATATTCTACTCAATTTACTAATCTAGTTCATCTTTCACCTGATATTTTCACGAATAATTATTTAAAGGCACATTGATTGAAATAGGTTTAACACCAAAAATCAGATCTAGGATCATTCTTATTTTTCTTCTGACCTATTCATTGGTAATGGAAAATGTGGTGATGGCCGAGGTGGACATGAAATTTTGAATGGTATGAATGGTACCCCAATTACAACATGAGTTAGTTAGAGCTCTTCTTTAGGTTAAAATAGGAAGAATGATGAATCTTGTTGGGGGTATTAGTGGTAATGTTAAGTGTTCTAAATTTTCTTCTAGTTCATCTTATAAGTGGAATAATATAGTATGTTATCAATGAAGGAAGCTAAAATATATGAAGAAATTCTCAAAAGAGGCTCCGAGGAATTTCCATCTGTATGGACAGATGTGGAATCTACAACATTGTTTTAGGTTCTCTCCTCAAGTAAGTAGGGTGGGTTCTTTTCATATTAGGGGTTTCTAGGTGCATTATGTAGAGAAATTGGTGGGGTCTTACCCTTAGGTGAAATAAGACTCCCATCCTATAAGTAAGACCTAGGGTGGACCCAAATATCAACTTTTATATGCGGTAGATCATGTTCTAAAGGATTAGGAGGTCGAGCTAGTGACCGTTAGAGGTATGATGTTTATTGTTTCATTGAAGGCTTTGATTTTTTTAACATAGGTGTATCTCATTCATTAATTTCATTTAAATTTGTTAATGCTTTTGGGATTCAACCGAAGCTGATTCCATATGTAATGGATCTTTCCACTCCATTGTGAAAGAGGAAGGAGTAGGGATTTATATGTCCTGAGTCCTATGTTGTGGTTGCTGACTTAGAGTTCACATGGTAATTCTTCGTCCCTGACCTATAATTTTTTAATCTTATAACTAGAATGGAATAAATGATCATCTTAGAATCCCATATTGATAGTTATCACTACAAGGTTCAATTTCTTTCTCCTAATGGGAACACCCATGTATTTCAAGGTTTGTGGATTCCTAGGTCAGGGAGAGAAGAACCATTTTTTGAAATATCATAGTTATTTCATGAAAGTTTATTGGTTTTACCTTTAATTCTATAGATCATAGTTCTTTTGGAAAACTTTCAGTGGTGGTAGATAGGTATCCCAAAGTTATTCCTGATGAATTTTTAGGGCTTCTACCTCTTTGGGAGGTAGAGTTCTCTATTGAATTACTTACTGGAATGATCATCACCTATTTACTATATTACTAGATGGATACTACTAAGATAAATGAGTTAAAGGATCAGTTGTAGGTTCCTAATGGAAAGGGATTTTTATGAGTGGGTGTGTCACCATGGGATCAATAGTTCTCTATTCAAAGAAGGTGGGTGAAATTATTTAATTATAATATCTTGACCTTTTTGGATATGCCTCATGCCCATTTTTAGGAACACTTTTAACTTTTTTTTGTTATAACTTGGTTGGGGTTTTTTTACTTTGGATTGTTTTAGGTGAAATTGGAGAAATTTGAAAGTGTGTGGGGTTGTTCATGGTTGGATAATGGTTAGGAAAAACCATGTTGCCTGCCCTTGGAAACTATTAACCATATTTTAGAGAGACAAGAGGTGGATCACGGTTGGTGCACGGTTTGGACAAACTATGCGGACTCCCACCCCAAATTGTGCACCCTTAAACAGAGGGGGTTTGCATGGTTGGTGCATAGTTTTTCAAACCGTGTGTCACTTAGGATAATCAATATTTCCCCTAAGTAGCAGCACATGATTAAGGCACATAATTTGGAAAACCATGCACCTCTCCCCAAGAAACCATGCATGTATGAATTAATTCCCACAATTTTTTTTATAAGAAATTTCTGAACCCCCGGATTCTAACCTCAAATCACCCAGGATTAGACCTAAACACATTCATTTGATTTTGGAAGCTCTTGAGAGGATTAAAATTCTCTGAGAACCCCTTTATTGATGAATTAAAGATCTTATTTAAAGATCATCTCCTCTATGGTATGTGATTTCTTCCCTGATTGGTTTCCTCTCTCTCTCTCTCTCTTGTCTCTCTTTCTCGATAAAGAGGAATGATATTTCCCCCATAGGTGATGGTTTAGATTTAGGTTTTGATAGATATTATTAATTTGGTTCTTGATCTAAGGTATTCATCCCAAATCTCCCACGCTGTTGTGAATTCAATTTTTCTGCATCAATTTTGAAGATTGTGGGTTGGCGAGCATTTATCCATGACATTGTGGAAGGTGGTCTAGTATTCAATTCCCCTACTCTTGATTTTAATTTCTTGTCTGTAATTATGAAATTGAAATTTTCACATTGGGTAATTGAATTATAAATTGAATTAATTAATTGGTTTATTAATAAGAAAATGAAATTTATGGAATAATGAGATTATGAAATTGATTTATTAATGAAACTGTGAAATTTATATCAACCCATGGGGTTTGATGATATGATTTGAAATGATAATTTATAATTTATGCATGGTTGATAAATGAAATTATGAAATGATTTAAATAATTATTTATGGAAATGGTTGATAAATGGTTGGAAATATGGAACCATGAGATGTGATTTTTGTGACTAAGTTATAGGACATGGACTGATGATCCAAATAACCATGGTTGGTAAGTATTCCACTCTTGGACCCCAATATATTTATGTATTTCATGTGATCACTGAGTTTTGGGATATGGAATTCTACTCCAAATACACACGGGGTTCCGGACTGCTTCTCTAGGCCCACATTCTATCACTGTGAAATTGGAGTTTGTTGACACTCATTTCCATCACAAAGTCCAACGAATGGAAAAGGGGAATACATTAAGCACAAAGAGGGTCACCCTTTGAAGAATGTCAAAAAAATTGATGAAGGCTTGAACTAGGAGCCCATTTGGAGTGAGGTGCGCAAGTTACTTGCGTGCCACGCAAGTCGCTTGCACGCCACCTAAGGGTCATGCAGCTCACTTGCGCACCCTATTTGATTTTTCGCCCAAGGTGCAAGGTGGCCTATAAATAGCCCCTATGGGCCCCCATTTTAGGGATGAATTTTCCAAAAGTCAAATTCAAGCTCTCGTCGCCCATGTCTTCAACTCAACTCTTCTGAAAGATTATAAGGTAACTTTTTACCTATAATGTAAGATTTGAAGGAGTAGGATAAGGCTTAAGTGTTTAGAATTAATCAACACTTGCATGCCTAAGTATCCAGACCTCCTTAAAAATGGAAACACTTGCGCGCCGCCCTACCCTTTCAATGAAACTTATGCACCACCCTTTTGGAAATATATTAGGATAATACTAAAGGATTGAGTTAAGTCTCTCCCAAGTATTACCCTATAGATTCTTCATCGCCCAGGTGAACCCATGTCGTGCAAGTACACTTGCACGACCAAGACTTTATCGCCAAATTACTTGCACGACCTACACTCGCACGCCAAATTCATTTGTGTGCCTCTCTCCCATTCACCTATCCTCTTCAAGATATTAGCCCTAAAACCCCTTTTCAAAGCCATTTATAGCATGATTCCTTTGTTGGATTCCTTATGTGAAATGAGTTCTGTGATAACCTCTCCTAAAACCTCATGACTTACAAACTTTATGTCACTGAGATTAGAGGTTTCCTCCATATAAAATCATCATTTAAGATGAGAATATCTTTTGATTTAGGGCATCCTCTTCAAGAGTAAGCCCTAAGTCCCCTTAACATGGGCCTCCTTCTAAGGAGTAAGCCCCAAGTCCCCTTAACCTGGGCCTCCTTCTCAGGAGTAATCCCCAGTCATAATTTCATTTAACATTGGGCCTCCTTCTCAGGAATAAGACCCAATCAGAATTCCTTTAATTTGGGCCTCCTTATCAGGACTAAGCCCCAAGTTATAAGTCCCCTTTAATTTCGGAATCCTCCTTAGGATTAAGCCCTAGGTTAAAACTCCATATCTCCATAATGTACAAATACCTTTTTGGACCATTCTCTTGGGATTCTTTCCTAAAGTAAGTTCTGGTCTTCATCTCTTTTTGGACAGTCATACATAAATAAGCCCCACATCATTTATTGTGACTGCATCTTTTGTGGAACAATTGTCAGGTTTACTGATACCTCCTATTTCTCACACCGAGCATGACTCATGTGAGCTTAGAGTGTAAAAGTAATCACGACATCTCTTTTTGGGCCATTAACCATGCATAAGCCCCATATTTCTTCACCCAAACTACATGGACTTTTGATCTCTACCTTAAAATTAGAGTACGTAGGAAGCCTTTTTAAGGTTCAATACAATCTTTCATTAATTATTTTCTGTCCCATATGACATTAAACTATATCCTTATTATCAAACTATGTGGGTTCTGATTCCTTTTTAACAAGGATACGTAGGTAGCCCATCTGCGGGTACAATCCCAACTATGAAATAATCCATATCTTTCTGAATTAAAATAAACTTCAAGTACCCCACTGAGTGGCTTTAAAACCAGTAGGGTCATCATAATGACCAAGATATTTCTATATAATGTATTTAAGGATACCATTGACTAAGAATATCTAATACATACGGATCATTCTTCATCGATGAAGAACCCCAAATACATATAAAAGATTCTCTAAATCACATACATATCAATCATCGATTGTAAAATCTAAAGGAAAACTCATTTTCGAGCTTGGTGAATTAATAAGGATTCGTGAACATAACTTAAATCTATAAGATAGTCCTGAAGTAGGCAATAATTCCCCCCAAAAAGTTGTGATGAGCCTGACCTCACATCCTATGGACCAAAGCAAATTCTTAAGCCTCATCGATTCACAACTAATGAGAACCTACCTTTGGAAAGTAGGTCCAAATGGATATAGAATCATTGGGTGTTTCCGGTTCTAAAAATAAAATCTTTAGTAACTGATTGGAAAATTTGAACCTTAAACAAACAAGGTCATCCCCATTTCCAGAGGAAACAAAAAAATGGTGAAACCGACGTGAATATTTAACCAAGTTAAATGATGTTTTACTTATTTTTTAGGTCCCTATTAAACTCAATATGAGGGCCAACAAAGCAATCAATAGCATATGTGCTCATCCAAAAGATGTAGTCTGGCCAAACTTATCTTGGTTATGTCTGCTATATCAAACATGCACTCTTTTCCAAGATCTCTCTACAACAAAAAAATGGCTTCTTTAAGGTTCACACCTGTGAATGCCTTGGCCGCTACTCATGTTGGATCCTCGTCCGCTCTGAGGATGACATCACCTACTCATCATCTTCAACGTTGGGTCTCAAATGCATTGGTGAGGGAATACCATCAACACAGTACCATCCCGACTCTGGAGGCTGCTCGACAATCCCTCCAAGTTAACAACTCACCCTAGTTTTCCGAACAGCGACGACCAGTGGTCAAGAAGCAGGTGGTGCCAACCACCGTCTCCAAACATTTCGGGTCTTTATCCCCAGAATGCAACAACCAGTCCCTCCCATATTATAGGGAGATGAATCAAGAGGTCACTCAAGGCCTCATTTCAAGAATACAATAGTCCTTCCTGATGAATCCCACCAACAATCTCCGCCAAAATCGTGTGGTAGTGCACCCTCAACATGATGGGGGTATCGCCTCTAGGTGTTCGGATCAAGTTCCTCAGACCCGAGCACACAAGATGAACCGTCAGAGGTGAAATTCGTCCAACAGAGAGCAGGTTTTTACCTTTTCCCCTCCGGAGAAGTCCACCAACCTAACTTGATGGCAAACAACAAGCGGGCATATACACCCGTCCGTCCAAATTTCACTGCCCAGAAGACTCTTCTGGTAGTAACACACCAATCCCACCAGGAAATTCCAGTGGAGTACTATAGGTAGGCACATACACCTATTTATAAATCATCATCCAGTCATTAGTCCCGTCTGACTGCATCCAAAGAAGCATGCCAACCAAATGTTGTGACCACCTGTAAACATGCACATACACCTACTTACACTCATCAATTCTACCAGCAGTCTCGTCTTCCAGTATTGAAGGAAATTCATCAATCATATTTTGTGGAGAACAATCAGCAGGAACATACACCTAAAATTTATCAAGCTAACCAACAGTCTCATTTGTTAGCACCCGGAGATGTCAATTGGAAATCTCCAATGTCAAATAGGAGGTAGACACAACTTTCTTCCCCCACACATGAGTACTGTCAGAATTCACTAACAGGAAAAGAAGGATTGGATCAGGAACACACACCTACTCCAAACATGGAATGGACGTATATTCCCATTCTGGAAGCTGAATTCACCAAGAACATTCTGAAAATGGTGAAAGAGAAGAATAAAATCTCTGCCCATATTCTGGAAACCCGTTAGAATATTATAACAACTTCAGTGACATCACGGGGAACGAAACATAAATCTATCCCTATCAGTGAAGTGACTCATCAACATGTCACCCTGGAGGAGAAACACACCTTTGTTCTAGTCCAGTAGGGTCGTGGGGCATACTCCCCCATGTCATACAGAGAATCAAGTCGGGCACATACACCCGATTTAAATGGAGATAGTCATCCTAACCTGACCATTTCTCCTGATCAAGCACATACAACTTCCCATAATAACCACTTTCATCAACAAGTGGTTTCCAAAGTGAGTAAGAACGCGTCCAAGAAAAAGACCCATCTAGCACAGTTAAAAAATTAATATCCAATCTGCAATAAGGCCTTGCTCAATGCTGGAGTTCTTGAAGCCCTCAGACAATTATCTGTTGTAACTCAAGATTCTACTCTCTCATTTCCAAATTCTAGAAATAAAAATAATAATTCTGAAGGTCTTAATCAAAAACTTCCTCATGAAGGCTTGCTTCATTAAAATTCAGTCAATCTAGAAGAATCATCTTTATATGAGATCCACGATAATCCTCTACGTGGCCAGAAGACCAAGGATCAAAAGGTTTCATCTTTTGCTATAACCCACCATGGTGGTCCTATCCGTGATGATGAATTTAGCTGCGAAAGTCCTCTCCGCAGTAGTAATTTGCATTGCTTGTAAAATTCATCAATGGAAAATTCAATAATGAGAAATCCCTCTTATCTTGAGGCACTTGAAAATGTGAAGCCAGTCATGTCTGATGTCTTACTACTAGCAGGTGAAATACTTTCTCAATCAGAAGATAGCCCGAGGTGTAGGTCATTCTCCGAACCACCCCTGGGTCATTCATCTTCTAATTTGACAAATGAATTCTCTACCAATCTTGTTGAATCTGATGAAGCAACAATGAAGAACCATATTTGTTCCAATCAGGTTGAATAATCTTCATCAAATGAAAAATAGGAAGTGCTGAATATGAGAAAACAATTAGAAAAAGGTGAAATGCCAGTCATGTTTTGGACTTTGGCTGAATCTCAGTATGATATTCCAGAAACGTTGACAGAAGATTGTATTCACGATATTCGTCTCAACATATGGAAAACTCTTTGTCACTTAAAAGAGAAAATATTACCTTATGATGAATATCAAAATCATGTTAAGGTAATAGAAGGGTTGCAATGCCAAATTGACTTGGCATCTCTCTCAGTTTCCCGACATCCAAAGCTTGAAAAGAAGCAGAGAGCCCTTCAACGTAAATTCCTTGGCGCATTAAAAAGGTTGTTCCAGTTAATTACTAGTTCCCCATCTGGTATTCATATCAGGGGATGGGGTGTTCATGGAGAATTGTATTTCACTATGCTCTCCAGTCAACAAAGCCCGCCAAAAGTGGTCTCATGCAATGTTATTGCCCATGGATGGCCACAGCTAACTGGTTTTGTGTGTAATTAAAGGCTTTCTCAAGAACATGCCTCAACTAGTTCTTCCCAAAGTCAGGCATATAAAGAACAAGTTATTTAATTACACTTGAATCAAGAAAATGAGAATATCGAACAGGCTTCTTGTTAGAGCATGCACATCATCATGTGACAGAGGTCTCGGAAATAATCCAATGGTCATTTGAGCCAGGTGATTTTAGTGGATGTCGGATGATGCATCCAGCCAATTTTCGGACTAAAATATGCAAAATTATGAGAGATTTTAAGAAAGTTTCAGATGTAGCATCTCAAGAGCCACCTCATCTTGCTAGGTTGGGGAATCTTTTAATCCAACCCTTGGGATCAACAGACATGATTCGAGGAGTTGATCAGGAAAAATAGGAAGAGTCCCAGTCCACTGAACTGGGGACTTTTTCAAATTCTCAATATCTTCCTCAGCGAAAGCCAATATTCTCTTGATTAGGGAAGAATCCACAAGAGGAACGCAGAGCTGAATTATCAGAAAATTCCCTCCAAATTATGGTTCATCAATAAGTTCATGAGGGATCAACCAAACAAAAGGCAATGTCTCATAAAGGACATGGAAGAAGACAGTATCGCAGAAATGCTGACAGAAGGGCTGCAATGAGTTATGCATTGATAAATGTCATCAATGCCATTATCACTAATCCCCCAGAACAAGAGGCTCACTCAGACGAATCAGATGAAGAATTTCTTGTTCAAGAGGTTGCATACACAAAAACAAATGAAGGAGGTGTGCGTACCAGAATCCAGAGGGTTTCCCAGAGGCAAGATATTCCTTTGGGTAATACCCTTCCATAATCCAGAAAGACACATGCCAAGGAAAATGTTAAAAGTCAGGTTACATCCCACCCTACCTATATAGAAGGCCAATCACTCTCATTAGAGGAAAGGTTCGCATAGCAATAAGAAGAAATGAAGGAGTTAAGGAGGTTAAATGTCGAACTACTTCAAGGTAGTATTCCTCCTAAGCATGCTGGAGTTAATCAATCAAGGGAATTGTTGTAGCTATTGGGATGGATCAAGAATATCCCCCTTTACAAGTACAACCTCAAAGGTCCAATCCTATGGGTAATATGCGATAGCAACTGGAAATACTACCATCAGAGGCAGTACCGGTCACCAAACCCATCCAAACTCCAGTTATTGCACCTGCTCAGGTCCAAGCTCAACCAGATGTTTCTCAAGAATTAATGACTACCATTGAGTCATTAAAAGATCTGTTTCAATCTATGGAAGGATGACGTGCACCAGTTCAACTGGAAAAGAGAGCTTACCCTGAATGGGTGGATGCAATTCCTCCCCCATAAAATTTTGCGAATACAACATTCCCAATTTTTAATGGTTCAGGAGATCTAGAACAACACTTAACACATTTTGTTTCTCATTGTGATCCTATGATGGGAACTCCTCAACAACAAGAAGCAGTTAAGCTCAGGTGTTTTGTGCAGTCATTACATGGACCTACTTTTGTCTGGTATACAAGTTTTCAATCTCGGTCAATTACTGGGTGGGAAGATCTCCGTCAAAAATTCCTTCTTCAATTTAGCTCAACATTACCAAAGACGATTGTTTTTTATCTTACCAATTGTAAAAAAATGGAAAATGAACGAGTTTCAGATTTCATTGCTCGCTGGAATAGATTAACATATTCCTTAAGTTTAGCACTCCCTCAAGAAGAGTTGCTGCCAATCTGTGTGGCAAATCTGCATGATGAATTACGCACACCATTGATCCCTGTGAAATACATAGGAGGGTTTCGAGACCTTACTTAAATCACTCAATAGATATAAGACTCTCTTATAGAGACTAGGGATAAAACTCATGTAATTCCATTAGCTCTGGGGAGGAGAATAGGGAAATCAGAGGCTGATATAGTTACACTTAAACAAGCATCTGTACTTGCTTCCACTTCAAAACCTTCATCATATCGAAGGGATCCACCTACTGAGCTTCAACAACAATGGCCTCCTTGTCAAGATGATCAAAGAGATCAAAGGCAGAAACAATTTGAGGATTTAAAGAACAAATATTATTCTTTTCGGAATGAACAAGTTCCTGGTTATTTAATCTCAGCTCTAGAAAAAAATATGGTTCAGTTGACAAGGCCCAAAAGGCCAAAAAATGAAGGAGATGAAGACCTCTCCAACTATTTCCTATTTCATCAGATGTTGGGGAATCCCATTCAGGAGTGTTTTGTCTTCAAAGACCTCCTTCAAAAGATGGTGGACTCTAGACAAGTAAAACTGAAAGGTTCTTCAGTCCAGGTAGCATGTGTTACTACTACTGATCTAGAGGAAGAAGGCGAGTGGAACAAAGTAAAAAGTAAAAATGCATATAAATATGATGATTGGATGGTCGGGAAAACAATAAACCAAACTCATGCCATTTTACAAACACAATTGAATCAACCAATTGTGTCTTCTGCTATTTCTACCACAAAAAAACCCCCTTCATCAGAAGGAAAATCCTCAAAGAATTGGCGTAATTTTAAGAAAGAAGAGTAGTCAGAAGAAGAAGATGAGCTCGTGTCAAAGCCTAAGTTGTCTTTGACTCTGGAAGATTTTATATAACGACCCATACTTTACATACATGGTTATTAATTCAAAATTGAAGCATACTTATTACAACATATAACAAAACCATGAAAGGACCGTATAGGTATAGTGTCTTTAGAAACTGGGAAACATAAACAACTGGTTCATAAATCATCTACGTTGTCTCCCATTTATTTCATCATATCTAGAGTCACTTTTTGGAATATCCTACTTAATATCCTTCTTCCAGACCTGTGGAAAAGAAAATATACAAAAGGGTGAGCTCAAATGCTTAGTAAGGGTAAAAAAAATAGATATCAAACATATCCTATTTATAAGAACATAACATTTTGAAAATCTTATCCTGTAAAAGAGATCATAACATGGGATAAATAATAGAAGTGAAATGTAATCCCAATAATCATAACATAAAACATGAAGCTTTTTGGCATACACACATAATCATAGAAAATCATTTCATAGTATTCAAGAATCATTTCCAAGACTATCTTAGTGGACAAAGTCCATTTCTGAACCGATTTCACTCCTCGTTTCAGTCCTGTTTCACTGAACCGGTTTAACCTGTCGTTCCAGCCATGTATATCTCATGATATATAAAATCTTTACCCAATGCATTGGAGGGAGATATAGGTCCCACACATCTAATAATGATACCATTCTTATATGTGCCACAAAATCATAAACCGTACATCATAGCATAACCCATGTAATAAAAATGGGAATCTTAAACATCATGACATCATAAAAATATTTCCATCACAACATAATAAAATCAATGTAATAATAGGGATAGAAACAGAACCCTATATTATCTTATATGGAAAATAATTTTGATAAAACTCTTGAACTCCATTCTTGAGTAAAATATCCTTTCTACTTCAAAAACATTTTTCCTTTCTTAACATTCTCATACAATCTTAAACTAAAAGAAGCTGATTAAAAATAAACTTGAAAACTTGTAAAGGAATATTCTTGGAAATAATGTTTTAAAAATCCATTCATTCCATATAAGTTAAAAAAACATTCTTCTCATACTTTTGTCGGATAAGTCAAAAAGTACCTCGTACGAAAAACGACAAAAGATTCCTTTCATATCTTTTACTAAAAACTCACGAAAGGGTAAAATTGGATTTAAAAAATTGTAGGAGGATGTGAATAATATTACATATTGAGGAAACATGGATGTGGATGATAAATATTCCCCAGTAAATTCTGAAGTATAAACAATCTCGGATAAAAATTGAGATTGTGAGATTGTCCCTTACCTTAGGTCCGATTTGCTTTGTAAGTGTCAGAAACTCCTGTATAATGATTTAAATAATGTTATTAACTTATTTCAGAATCATACTTATTGTTATGATATCATATATGGTCATATTCTTAGCTTCTTATTAGTAATATTTCATTACTACTTGTTATTCTGGTGTTTATTACTTTTTGTTCTTATGCGTGTTTTGTCGAATAAATTCTTATTTTTCTCTTTAGGTTATAGATACTTCATTTCCAGAATGGTATTATTGTACTATATATCATATTTATTCATTCTATTCATTTATATAATCATTATTCAATGAAGATCATGTAGAACGAATCGCATCACATCGTGGAGACGGTATTCCGTACGTACGCACGAGCGATGATATCGTTCCCATGATCGTGGAATTGTATTGGAGTGTATGTATACTATTTCAGAATCAATAACACTTTAAAATAATCATATATAGTAATTTATTTTCACCATTATACCCATCCAAGTAAGGTGGTGATGGAAAATATATTACACCATAGCGTGGAGACGGTATTCCGTACGTACGCATGCACGTTGATTTCGTTTTCCGTAGGATGGATAGATGGTGAAATAGGGTTGTTTCATACTTATAATAACATATCATTATATTAGTGATACTGATGTTATTAATCCATAATGAAAAAACTAAATAATAAGAAGTGGAAGAAGAAATAAAGTTGAAAGAATCGGTAACAGACATTACCTCGTCTTTGAAGCACCTCTTTGAGACCTCCACTTAGGGCACTACAATTGGTCTTTTAAGAAGACCAGAACCTCTAGGATGTTTCTAGGGAAGTGGGGAAGTAAAATGGGCAGGTATTGGCCGAGCTTGAAGGCTCAAATTGGTGTGAGGAGGAGAGGGAGGAGGTGCCCTTTTATAAGGGAGGAGAGGGGCACCTTTGGAAATATAAGAAAAATTAGTTTATATTAAATCCCAACCCCAATTAAAAACTTAAAAAATGACTCATATCCCAAGATTTGTTGAGATAGGGTTGTAATCTCATCAACCAATAAAATTTAGACATGTTAAGAATTTATTTTAAACATTATCAACTTGATTTATCCTTATTTATCAATTTAATTTTATTTGTGGTAAAAATATTCTAAATTTTAAATTATTATAAATAATTACATATGTGTTGTGAATTTTCCATAATTTGACAATTTATGACATTTTCGACCATATAAATTTTAATTTATAATTTTTAAATATTTTTGTGATTTTTAAACAATTTTATAATATATTATTTTTATAAACTACAATAGTGTCAATATTGACATTATTCATTTATTTGAATTTAAATAAAATATATACAAAATATATGTTCAAACTAAAAGCTTTAATAGATTCATAAAATGTCATATGTATCTAGAAAATTAGTGGATCACATTAAATAGTTCATATAATATTTATTTAAATATTTTTAAAACCATTTATTTGATATTTTAATTAATAAAATAATTTCAACATCACTATTGTGGCATAATTAATGATAATTATTTAATCCCTAAAAATTCTAAATAAATTCCTATGATGTAGATAACTGTATTATATTTCTGGAGACTATTCATGTTTGAAGTTTAATTAAGTTTATCACTAAATTAAAATTATTATACTTATAATATTTAAGAAAGTGACATGTAGTCACATTCTTTGGTTTTAATGATAATTAAATTATTTTCATGGAAAAATGTCCATTAAATGAATCTAATCCGACCCTTAGGTGATATGGGTCTACCTGTAGTCATCCAATAGGATTTTATCAGGTGTTAGGGTAACTTTATAATCTTATATTTACCCTTAATTACCCGATTTACCTTTAACTATGGTAAATAAAATTTACCGTAGTTATTATTCATAATGCCCAAAAATAAAAAGTAGCCTATTAACATAATTTGGACCCACTAATTCCAAATATGGAATCCATTTTTCAAAATTCAAAACATATAAGTTGCAGTAATTAATTTAAATTAAATCCTGTTGTTAAGAAAATTGGTTTTAGAAGTTAAAATATTGCCAAAGATTGAAATGTTTTTACCTATGAATTCAATGTGAAATTAGTGATAATGACATAAATTATATTAAATGGTAAAAATATATTCTATTTATACTTTAAAACCATTAAATATTATAATTTATCCATATAAATTATCTCAATGAAAAAAGTTGTTTTTAATTAAAAATTAGCGTATTTTTACTATTCATCAAAATATGAAAGTTATCAGAAAAATATCAAAAAATTATCCATAGTAACTTTTTATACCTTGATTCAAAAGAATAATTTTATTTTATCAAATTTAACTTATAAATATGTCAAAAACTAGATTTAATGTGGGTGCGCCATCAAAAGGCGGCAAAACTACATTTTTTGAAAAATACTTATTTTACCTGAAAATTTTATTTTGTTCTCTTACCATATTCTAGAAAATGTGTAAGATGAATAATAATGTTATAAAATTAAAAATGTAGTTAACACTATTCATAACGACTATTCCATAATAATATATCGTTGTTTAGTGAAACCCAGTATTGCGTACTACACACGCTATCGAGGAAGGTCGTGATTGCGTGTAATGAAAATCAAGTACATATTGTGTGCTGTGAAAGTTTCCTTTGGTGTTGCGTATAACATAAGACATAAAAAAACTATTTCTCATAAAATCTCAGGGTGTTACATTCTGCCCCCCTTAAAATTATTTTCTCCCTCGAAATTCGTTACTTTATTACAAACAGATGAGGATACCTCTCCCTCATCATATCCTCAAGTTCCCATGTAGCTTCTTATAATTGGTGTTTCCTCCATAAAACTTTCACCAAGCGATTGGTCTTGTTCCGTAGGACTTTTTCACTGCGATCCAGAATCTCTATTGGTTGTTTTTCATAAGAAAGATCTTGCTCCAGCGGTACAACTTCTGAGCTGAGTACATGTGAATGATCAAGTATGTACTTTCTCAGGAGAGATACATGGAACACATCGTGAACTTGAGAGAGATTCAGTGGAAGCGTCAATCAGTAAGCTACCTTCCCAACATTATCCATAATTTCAAAAGGACCGATATATCTAGGGCTCAACTTTCCCTTCTTTTCAAATCTCATGACCCTCTTCCAGGGAAATATTCGTAAGAACACTTTATCACCCACTCCAAACTCTAGGTCTTTTCTTCGGTTGTCAGCATAACTTTTTTTTCGACTCTGAGCTACTCTTATGTGTTGTTGAATAGATCTGACCTTTTCTGCCATTTCATCAACAAGATTAGGTCCTAATAGCTTTCTTTCCCCAACTTCATCCCAGCAAGTTGGAGTCTTGCATTTCTTTCCATAGAGAGCTTCATAAGGAGCCATCTGAATACTGGAGTGAAAGATATTATTATAATAAAATTCCACCAAAGGTAGGTGTTGATCCCAACCACCTTTTAAATCTATAGAGCAAGCTCTCAAAATATCTTCTAGAGTTTGAATTGTCCTCTCAGACTGACCGTCTATCTGAGGATGATAAGCAGTGCTAAAACTCAACTCTGTATCCAGAGTATGCTGAAGACTTCGCCAGAAATTTGAGGTAAACCTCGGATCCCGATCAGATATAATAGAAAGTGGTACTCCATTCAATCTTACCACTTCCTTTACATATATCCTGGCAAGATGATCTAGAGATAAATCCTCTCTAATAGCAATGAAGTGTGCAGACTTTGTAAGACGATCAACTATAACCCAGATAGCATTATTTCCTTTGGATGTTTTAGGAAGTCCAGTGACAAAGTCCATAGTGATGTTTTCCCATTTCCATTCTGGTATGGGTAATGGTTGTAACATCCCCTTATACTTTTGTCTATTAGCTTTAACTTGCTGACAAACCAAGCATCGAGAGACATATTGAGCAACATCTCTTTTCATTCCATCCCACCAGAAGTACTCTTTCAGGTCCCTATACATCTTCGTGCTTCCAGGATGAATAGAGAATGAAGAACTATGAGCCTCGTCTAGTAGCTCCTTCTTTAATTCTGGGATGGGAGGAACACAAACCCGATTCCTGAACCTTATTAACCCATCACAATCAAGGTTGAATTAAAGAACATTTCTCACCTTCTTTTGTAACTCGACATCTTCTTTCTGTGCCTCTTGAATCTTCACATGTATAGATGGTTGAACATTCATTTGAGAAAGATAATATTTCTCCCCTTCTATTAAAATTACAGGATCCATCCTTTGTAAATCCATAAATATTGGATCTTTTGTGATCCTCGTTATGGATAAGCTAGTATGGTCTTGTCGACTTAATGCATCTGCCACCTTGTTTGATTTCCCAGGGTGGTAATGAATTGAGCAGTCGTAATCCTTAATCAGCTCCAACCATCTTCTTTGGCGCATATTCAAATCCTTTTGTGTGAAAATATACTTTAAACTTTTATGATCAGTATAAATGTCACACCTTTCTCCATAAAGATAATGCCTCCAAATCTTTAATGCAAAGATTACTGCAGCTAACTCCAAATCATGAGTTGGGTAATTTTGCTCATGGATTTTCAATTTTCGTGAGGCATAAGCTATCACTATATAATTTTTCATAAGAACACACCCCAATCCCTTCTTGGATGCATAACTATAGATCACAAAACCTTTCTCCACTACAAGGTAGTGTGAGCACAGGTGCACTGGATAACCTTCTTTTCAACTCCTTGAAATTCTCTTCACATTCCTCAGTCCAAACAAACTTAACTCCTTTCCGAGTCAACTTGGTGAGTGGATTAGATAATCGTGAAAAATCTTTCACAAAACATCGATAACATCCAGCCAATCCAAGAAAACTTCAGATCTCGGTTACTGTTGTTGGTCTCGACCATCTTTTGATAACCTCTGTTTTTGCTGGATCCACAGATATCCCATCTTTTGAGATTATGTGACCCAAAAATGAAACTTTTTGAAGCCAAAATTCACACTTGGTAAATTTGTCATAAAGATTCTCCTTTCTTAGGGTCTTTAATACAATTCTCAAGTGATCTTCATGTTCTTACTTTCTCTTTGAATAGACAAGAATATCATCTATAAAGACTACCACAAACTGATCAAGATAGTCTCTAAAGACTCTATTCATCAGATCCATGAAGATAGCAGGGGAATTAGTAAAACCAAATGGCATCACTATAAATTCATAGTGTCCATACCTTGTACGGAAAGCCGTTTTTGGTATATCCTCTCTTTTGACCCTTAATTGATGATACCCTGAACGAAGATCAATCTTGGAAAAGTATTGATCTCCGCGTAGTTGTTCAAATAGGTCATCAATGTGTGGGAGAGGATATTTGTTCTTGATAGTGATCTTGTTAAGTTATCGATAATCAATGCAAAGTCTCATTGATCCATCTTTCTTCTTAACAAATAGAACAGGTGCTCCCCAAGGTGATGCACTAGGGCGTATGAATCCTTTATCAAGATTCTCTTGGAGTTGCTTCTTCAATTCTTGCAACTCAATTGGGGCCATTCTATACGGTGTCTTTGAAATAGGCAAAGCACCCGGTACGAGTTCTATTGAAAACTCAACTTCACGATTTGGTGGAAGACCTGGCAATTCCTCCGAAAAGACATCATCAAATTCCCGTACAATGGGCATATTCTTAATCGTGAGTTTATCTCCAACCATTTGAGATAAATAACCCTCATTTAGTGTAATCAAGACCCATAAGATGGAAGAAATTTCCACTGGAAGGTTATGTTCATCCTTTCATCGATAGACGATCATAGATTGATCTGGAATATGAAATGTGACTTCCCTTCTTTGGAAATTGATATGATCTCCATATAGAGAAAGCCAATCCATTCCAAGAATCACATCAAATTCCACTATAGGAAGGATCACAAGATTTGTTGGAACCACTTTCCCACAAACTTCAATTAGAGAAGAATTGTAAACTTTTGATGCGACTGTTGTGCCATTAGGAGTTGTCACAGCCAACTCAACATATAATTGTTGAGGTAATATGGCGATACCCTTAGAAAATTCTTCAGAAATAAAAGAGTGGGTGGATCCAAAATCAAATAAAACATTTGCTACTTTAGAGTGGATGGTAAGTGTACCTCTCACCACTTCGTTGTCATACTCCACATCGCCGATAGTAATTGCATGTGACTTTCCTTTGTCTTTGGCCTTAAGAGTTTGTTGACGTCGATCATCATCATCAACCCTTGGATTTGGGAATTGATTTTCATAATGTCCCATCTCCTTGCACTTGAAACATTGAAGTTTATTAGGCTCATTCTGTGTATCCCTTCCTTTATTTGCATCATTAGACATCTTCTTCCCATTATTTCGACATTCAATTTCCCGATGACCTTCTTTTCCACACTTATAACATTTGCTTGTACCCTTAATACAATTTCCTCCATGTTTCTTTCCACACTTTTAGCATAAGGGAAAACTCATCTTCTTTTCAGTGTGGTCTTTAGATTTTCCTTTGAATTCCATTTTCCTCTTCTTATCAAACCCATATGACTGATGGGTTACACCAATATCCATCTCAACCTTGAGAGCACATCGAACAATTTCCTCATAGCTATTGAAGTCCATTATGGCTAATTCCCTTTGAAGACTTGGTTTTAAGCCACTAAAGAATCAATCGATCTTACTCACAGGTTGGATAATAATTCCAGAAGCGTACCTTGAAAGTCTTGTAAAATTTGCTTCGTAGGTACCAACGGATTCATCATCCTTTTACTTCAGTTCAAGAAACTCTTTCTCCATCTTTGTTCGAAGAATACGAGGGAAATACTTATTGAAAAATAAGTTCTTGAACTCGTCCCATTCCATGGACTCAATTTAATCCATTTGCCTCGTATTCTTAATAAGATTCCACCATTGATCAACATCACCTTCCAAACGATACACTGCTAAGATGAATTTATCATGTTCAGAACATTGAAGAACTAAAAATATATTTTCAGTGTTATTGATCCATTGTTCAGCCACTAATGAATCAGAAGACCCGTTGAATGAAGGTGGACGCTGCCTCATGAAGGATTCAACAGAATTTTCTCCTTCCTTTTCTCATTTGGAAGTCTTGCATGATTCATAGCTTGATAAATTTGTGTGATCATGGCTACAAGATTTTGCATTCCAGATCCCATAATGTTTGGTTGCTCAGGGGGACAATCATTTCATTTCCCGTCGCATTCTGCATTAACACAGTTCCTTCGGGTTCTAGCCATTGACTAAAACGAAGAAGAATTGTATGAGCAACACTAATTATAATAGGAAAACCACATAATCACGAATAAAATTTCACACTTAAGGTCTTATCATAGGTTGTTCATGGCCATGTCTAAAACACTAAGATTGTGTTCTATGCTTAGACATATCCTTAGGTTTCTTACTAAGGCTTTCACATCCTAGTTTCCAAAGGTTTACTATACCTTTCCTCTGATACCAACTATAACGACCCATACTTTACATACATGGTTATTACTTCAAAATTGAAGGATACTTATTAAAACATATAACAAAACCATGAAAGGACCGTATAGGTATAGTGTCTTTAGAAACTGGGAAACATAAATAACTGGTTCATAAATCATCTATGTTATCTCCCATTTATTTCATAATATCTAGAGTCCCTTTTTGGAATATCCTACTTAATATCCTTCTTCCTGTCCTGGGGAAAATTAAACTTACAAAAGGGTGAGATCAAATGCTCAGTAAGGGTAAACAAAAGAAATATCAAACATATCATATTTATAAGAACATAACATTTTGAAAATCATATCCTGTAAAAGAGATAATAACCTGGGATAAATCATAAAAGTGAAATGTAATCCCAATAATCATAACTTAAAACATGAAGCTTTGTGTCATACACACATAATCATAGAAAATCATTTCTTAGTTGTCAAGATTCATTGCCAAGACTATCTTAGTGGACAAAGTCCATTTCTGAACCGAGTTCACTCCTCGTTTCAGTCCTATTTCACTGAACCGGTTTAACCTACCATTCTAGCCATGTCTATCTCATGAGATATAAAATCTTTACCCAATGCATTTGAGGTATATATAGGTCCCACCCATCTCATAATGATACCATTCTTATGTGTTCCACAAAATCATAAACCGTACATCATAGCATAACCCATGTAACAAAAATGGGAATCTTAAACATCGTGACATCATAAAAATATTTCCATCACAACATAATCAAATCAATGTAATAATAGGGATAGAAACATAACCCTATATTATCTTAGATGGAAAATAATTTTGATAAAACTCTTGAACTCCATTCTTGAGGAAAATATCCTTTCTACTTCAAAAACATTTTTCCTTTCTTAACATGTCATACAATCTTAAACTAAAATAAGTTGATTAAAAATAAACTTGAAAACTTGCAAAGGAAGCTTCTTGGAAATAATGTTTTCAAAATCCATTCATGCCATATAAGTTAAAAAAAACATTATTCTCGTACTTTTGTCGGATATGTCAAAAAGTACCTCGTACGAAAAATGACAAAAGATTCCTTTCATATCTTTTACTAAAAACTCACAGAAGGGTAAAATTGGATTTAAAAAATTGTATAAGGATGTGAATAACATTACATATTGAGGAAACATGGATGTGGATGATAAATATTCCCCAGTAAATTCTGAAGTATAAACAATCTCGGATAAAAATTGAGATTGTGAGATTGTCCCTTACCTTAGGTCCGATTTGCATCGTAAGTGTCCGAACCTCCAGTATAATGATTTAAATAATGTTATTGACTTATTCCAGAATCATACTTATTGTTATGATATCATGTATGGTCATATTCTTAGCTTCTTATTAGTAATATTTCATTACTACTTGTTATTCGGGTGTTTATTACTTTTTGTTCTTATGCGTGTTTTGTCGAATAAATTCTTATTATTCTCTTTAGGTTATAGATACCTCATTTAGAGAATGGTATTAGTTTACTATATATCATATTTATTCATTCAATTCATTTATATAATCATTATGCAATGAAAATCATGTAGAACGAATTGCATCACATCATGGAGACGGTATTCCGTACGTAAGCACGAGCGATGATATCGTTCCCATGATTGTGGAATTGTATTGGAGTGTATGTATACTATTTCAGAATCAATACGGCTTTACAATAATAATATATAGTTATTTATTTGCACCATTATACCCATCCAAGTAAGGTGGTGATGGAAAATAGATTACACCACGGCGTGGAGACGGTATTCCGTACGTACGCACACACGGTGATTTCATTTTCCGTAGGATGGATTGATGGTGAAATAGGGTTGTTTCATACTCATAATAACATATCAGTATATGAGTGATACTAATGTTATTAATTAATAATTAAACAACTAAATAAGAGGAAGTGGAAGAAGAAATAAAGTTGAAAGAATCAGTAACAGACATTACCTCTTCTTTGAAGCGCCTCTTTGAGACCTCCTGTTAGGGAACTAAAATTGGTCTTTGAAGAAGACCAGGACCTCTAGGATGTTTCTAGGGAAGTGGGGAAGTGAAATGGTTAGGGATTGGTCGAGCTTGAAGGCTCAAATTGGTGTGAGGAGGAGAGGGAGGAGGTGCCCTTTTATAAGGGAGGAGAGGGGCACCTTTGGAAATATAAGAAATATTAGTTTATATTAAATCCCAAACCCACTTAAAAACGTCCAAAATGACTAATATCCGAAGATTAGATGATATAGGGTTGTAATATCATCAACCAATAAAATTTAGACATGTTAGAAATTTATTTTAAACATTATCAACTTGATTTATCCTTATTTATCAATTTAATTTTATTTGTGGTAAAAATATTCTAAATTTTAAATTATTATAAATAATCACATATGTGTTGTTAATTTTCCATAATTTGACACTTTATGAAATTTTAGACCATATAAATTTTAATTTATAATTTTTAAATATTTTTGTGATTTTTAAACAATTTTATAATATGTTATTTTTATAAACTACAATAGTGTCAATTTTGACACTATTCATTTATTTGAATTTAAATAAAATATATATAGAAGATATGTTCGAAATAAAATCTTTAATAGATTCATAAAATGTCATATGTATCTAAAACATTAGTGGAGAACATTAAATAGTTCATATAATATTTATTTTAATATTTTTAAAACCATTTATTTGATATTTTAATTAATAAAATAATTTCAACATCACTATTGTGGCATAATTAATGATAATTATTTAGTCTCTAAAAATTCTAAATAAATCCCTATGATGTTGATAATTGTATTAGATTTCTGGAGACTATTCATGTTTGAAGTTTCATTAAGTTTATCACTAAATTAAAATTATTATACTTATAAGATTTAAGAAAGTGACATGTTGTCACATTCTTTGGTTTTAATAATAATTAAATTATTTTTATGGAAAAAAGTCCATTAAATGAATCTAATCCGACCCTTAGGTGATATGGGTCTATTTTTAGTCATCCAATAGGATTTTGTCAGGTTTTAGGGTAACTTTATAATCTTATATTTACCCTTAATTATCCGATTTACCTTTAACTATGGTAAATAAAATTTACCGTAGTTACTATTCATAATGCCCAAAAATAAAAAGTAGCCTATTAACATAATTTGGACCCACTGATTTCAAATATGGAATCCATTTTTCAAAATTCAAAACATATAAGTTGAAGTAATTAATTTAAAATAAATCCCGTTGTTAAGAAAATGGGTTTTAGAAGTTAAAACATTGCCAAAGATTGAATTGTTTTTACCTATGAATTCAATGTGAAATTAGTGATAATGACATACATTATATTAAATGGTAAAAATATATTCTATTTATACTTTAAAACCATTCAATATTATAATTTAAGCATATAAATTATCTCAATGAAAAAAGAAGTTTTTAATTAAAAAATAGTGTATTTTTACTATTCATCAAAATATGAAAGTTATCAGAAAAATATGAAAAATTTGTCCAAAGTAAATTTGTATACCCTGATTAAAAAGAAGAATTTTATTTTGTCAAATTGAAATTATAAACATGTCAAAACTATATTTAATGTGGGTGCGCCATCAAAAGGCGGCAAAACTGTATTTTTTGAAAAATACTTATTTTACCTGAAAATTTTATTCTGTTCTCTTACCATATTCTATAAAATGTGTAAGATGAATAATAATGTTATAAAATTCAAAATGTAGTTAATACTGTTCATAACAGCTAGTCCATAATAATATATCGTTGTTTAGTGAAACCCGGTATTGCGTACTACACACGCTATCGAGGAAGGTCGTGATTGTGTGTAATGCAAGTCAAGTCTATATTGTGTGCTGTGAAAGGTTCCTTTGGTGTTGTGTATAACATAATACATAAAAAACTATTTCTCATAAAATCTCAGGCTATTACATTTTATGCCATCTACTTCAAAATCATGGGCACTGCCCCACCAAATGGCACAGCCTGAACTGGTTTATCTGGCAGAATCTTTATCAGATGAAGAATAGATATTTGGTTCTGTTAACATGATTCATTTAATAGATCCCTATGCCAATGACAGTTTCGATCATGATGATCCTAAGTTCCCTATATTTAACAAAGGAATTAGAGGAAGAGACAGAGGTCTAGGATACATGGGAAGACGTGGATATTCCAGAAGCCACTATTTCAATCATACCCTTGCTAGAACTTTATATGCGGCCGAAACTCGTGGAAAAGCCCTTCAGCAGGATCAACAGGAAAAAGAAAGTTCTTCCACACATGGAATATTCAGTCCTGACACAGTTATTTTGGAGGACCGGTTAGAGGTTACACCTTCTTCCTCTCAGCAAATAGATAGACCTAGTTAGTCTAATCTACCAAAGCCAAGAGTGTTTCCTATTCCTGCCCTGATACGGGATGCATCTACTGCCAAAGCATCAACATCCAAGGCACCTGTAAAACCACATTTTCATGTTGGGAAACGCAGACCTTTGGACCAAAAGTATGATGTCTTGAAAAATTTGGCCCAAGTATCATCCAAGCTATCAATTCTGGATTCCTTGAATCTATCAAAAGATCTTCGGGAGGCGCTTATTGAGGCTTTGTCAAGTCCTCAATAATTCGAAACTGAAATTGCTGCGACTGAGGTCGACCGTATAGAGAATAATCCTATAGAATTCCGTGCAGTGATGTCTTTTATAGATGAAGATAAAGATGATGTTGTACATGGACATATCAGACCTTTGTATCTATCTTGAAAAGTCAATGACATAGACATCTGACGAGCTTTCATTGATAATAGCTCAGGAGTCAACCTCATTCTTATTCGCACACTTTGTTGATTGAGCCTCACTGAATCTGATTTATCTCCTTATACTTTGATGTTTCAAGGATATTATAATAATGAACAAGAACCTCTGGTCGAGATTGCACTCAGAATTTAGTTTGGAGACCTTATGTCTAATTCAGATTTCATGGTTGTTTGTTAGGACACAGCCTTCAACATTTTTCTTGGAAGACATTGGCTACATCAACATGTGGTCGTACCTTCGTCATACCATCAATGTCTCAAATATTGTTTCAATGGTCAAATTGGTACATTGTATGGTGACAAGGCCCCATTCAAAATGTGTGAATCTCAATACATTGAGGCAGAATTTTATCACATGGAGGGAAAGGAAAAATCCACGGCAAAGAAGGTCACCAAAATTAATGCTCCAAATGGTTTGGAAAAGATTTCAGTAAACCCATTCATACATGTGAGTACAGATTATGTATTGTCTATTACTCAAATTGACAGGATAGACCTAAATACAAACACTCTTATGAAAACTTCCATAATGTCAATTACGGAAACCAAGCTAGACAGCATGGGAGAAAATTTTGATTCATCAAGTAGTGATGAAAGCTTAAATGGAGATGTCTTCATTTCATCTGTTGAAATTAAGAAATTATATACTTCATCAACCAGTCCAGAAGAAGTTATAGAAATACCAGAGGAAAATAATGATGTCTATTCTTAATCCATCATCTCCTCTCTATCACCCCCGGAAGACCCTTCATCATCAATAGGGTCAGAAATGGCAGCCTCTTCTTCAAGATGTTCAAATTTTAACTTCTCCCCTGACCATGGAAATTCTTCTTCGTCATCTACTATGAAAGTAGAAATAGAAGAATTAACACATATTGAAGAAGAATAGGAAGATCTCAGGGATGTTCCTCCATCATTTGAAGATGGTATCTTTACCACTGTGGATGAACTCAGAGAAATAAATCTGGGTACAAAAGAAGATCCAAGCCCCACTTTAATTAGTATATCCATGACTCTTGAAGAGTAAGAAATGTATACTTAATTTATGAAGAAAAATAATGATTTATTTTCTTGGAATTATACAGAAATTCTAGGTCTTGATCCCGATGTTTCCACTCATCATTTGGGTTTTCCAGAATAACATCGAGGATTCAAGCAAGCAACAAGAAGAACACACCCAACTTATGCCTCCAAAATTAAAGCTGAAGTTGATAAGCTTATCAAGGCTAACTTTATCAGAGAAGTTAAATATCCCAAATGTTTGGCTAATATTGTCCCTATGAAAAAGAAGAATGGACAAATTAATGTTTTCATTGACTTCAGAGATTTTAATCGGCATTGTCCCAAGGATGATTTTCCAGTTCTGATCACAAAACTCTTAATTGATGCAACAGCTAGCTACGAAGCTTTTTCCTTCATGTATGGTTACTTTGGGTATAATAAAATACGAATAGCCCCAAAAGATGAGGAGTTTACAGCCTTCAGATCTCCTCAAGGTGTGTTTTGCTATCGTGTAATTCCCTTTGGCCTGAAGAATGCAGGTGTAATGTATCAACATTCCATGCACCATATCTTCAAACCCTTTTTAGGGAAATTTGTTGAATGTTATGTGGATGATTTGGTGGTTAAATCCAGAAAACGTTCTGATCATTTGGCCGATCTGGAAATCATATTCAACAAACTTTGACAACACAATTTGAAGATGAACCCATTGAAATGTTCTTTCGGGGTAACCTCAGGAAAATTTCTCATCTTTGTTGTACGCCATTGTGGTATCAAAGTTGATCCAGAGAAGAAAAAATCAATCCTTGACATGTCACCTCCTAGAAATTTGAAGTAATTAAGAGGAATTCAAGGACACTTTGTCTATATTCAGCGTTTTATTTCCAATTTGGCAGGAAAGTGTTTACCATTCACTAGATTAATGAAGAAGGGAGTCACCTACCAGTGGACTAAAGAATGTCAGGAATCATTCGATATCCTCAAGAAATATATCTTGAGTCCACCGGTATTAATGCCACCTGTTGAAGGAAGACCAATTATTCTCTATGTGACAGATTTAGAGAGATCATTGGGTTCCTTACTTTCCCAAAATAATGATGTTGGGAATGCAAACAACCTTTACTATCTGAGTCAGACTATTCTTGAGGCAGAAACTCGATATTCAAGTATTGAAAAGTGCTGTCTAGCATTAATCTTTGCAGTTCAGAAATTGAGACACTACCTGCAATATCATGAGGTCCAATTGGTATCTCAAAATAATCTGGTCAAATTTATCCTTAGTCGTCCAATGCTTATAGGACGTCTAGTAAGGTGGGCAGTCATTTTAAAGCAGTTTAATATCTAGTATGTTTCTCAAAAGGCAATAAAGGTCCATGCTCTGCCCAATTTCCTTGCTGAACACCCATCTGTAGAAGATACATCTTTAAATATTGAACTTCCTGATATGGAAGTCTTCTCTATTAAAGATAATCCTAAAACATGTGAAATGTACTTTGATGGTGCCTCCAGAAGTCCAACAGGGAAGAAAATGGAAGATCCTAAATTCCAAAAAGTTGGGTTAGGAATCGTTCTTATTTCCCCAGAAAAGGTATTGCTTCCCTATTCCTTCTTATTGTTGGAAGGCGGTACAAACAATGAAGAAGAATATCAAGCTCTCATCGCAGACTTGGAATTGGCGCTTCAAGAACAGGTGAATCACTTGAAGGTAAAAGGTGATTCAAATTTGATAATCAAACAAATAAATGGGGATTATTCCATTAGAAAGGAAGATTTAATCCCTTTGTGTGATTATGTTAGAGATTTAATGGTGTAATTTCCCTCAGAACCGACATTTTCTTATGTCCCACGATCACAAAATTCCCAAGATGATGCACTGGCTAATGTAGCCACAACCCTGACAGATCCAAATTGGGATGAAACAATCATCAGTATTTTCCACCATCGTATAGTTTCACCATTTTTTCAAATCAAAACAGAGGAAATCAATGAAATCAATCCCATTTCTAAACCATATGGTCATACTATAGGATGGATGACACCTATCAAGTAATACCTTCAAAATGGAACACCCCCCCCTGATAGATCTGGGAAAGAACAAGTCTGGAAATGTGTGGTCAATTTTACTCTTTATGATTTCCTAGATCACCAAAAAAATCTCTACAAGTGATTTTTTTATGGAATTATCTTTAGATGTATTGATGGTGAAGAGACAATGGCTGTCATGATTGAAGTACGTGCAGGAGTTTGTGGTGCCCACCAGTCAGGACATAGACTTTCTGGTCAAATTTGAAAGCTTGGATAATTATAGACTTCAATGATATAAGATTATGTTGATTTCACCAAGAAGTTTCATTCTTGCCAAGTATGTTCCAACTTCATTCATCAAACCCCAGAGCTTCTTCATATGGATAAATACTCCTGGCTATTTTCTATATGGGGAATGGATGTAGTAGGACCTTATCCTCCGGCTACAGCTATGCAGTTTAAGTATATTCTTACTGCTACTGACTTATTTTCCAAATGGGAAGAGGCAATACCTCTAAAATAATTCGGTGATAAAATCATTGTTAGCTTTGTCAAGTCCAACATAATTACCAGATTTGGTGTTCCTCATACCATATTGACATATAATGGCCCCAAATTTTGTTAATCTGAGGTAAGAAAATTGTATCAGGAATACAATATCAGATCCAACCATTCATCTAGGTATCATGCAGCGGCCAATGGTCAAGTAGAGGCTTTCAATAAGACTCTTTCAAACATACTTCAAAAGATGGTGGATAAAGATAAGAAGTCATGTCCTGATAAACTTTTTCATGCTCTATGGGCTTATCGGAATACCACCTGCACTACTACATGATCAACTCCATATTCATTGGTACATGGAACGGAAGAAGTCTTTCCCATTTAATTTCAATTACCTTCGCTTAGAGTGGCCATTTTTGATCAATTATCTACAGATGAACAATCTCAAAAGCGATTGGATGAATTAGAGTGACTAGATGAAAAAAGATTGTGCACACTGCACCATTTAGAAGTCTATCAGAATCGAATAGCATGAGATTTCAATAAAAAAGTTTGTCTTCGTTCATTCATTCAAGGATAATTGGTATTGGTCCTCAGAACCCCAATGATACCGGGAAATAAGCATCCAAAGCTTGAGCCAAAGTGGGAAGGACCTTAATCAATACATAGGGTCTACTCCAATGGAGATTATTCTTTAATCTCAATTGATGGAGAACTCATTACAACTCCAACCAATTCAAGATTCTTGAAGAAGTATTTTGTGTAACACAAATACACCCATTGTCCTTGCTGCAGGACATTAAACTGCATAGCCCCCTCTATCATCCAACATGACGTTAAATTGTGCATCATCCGAGCTGTAGGACGTTAAACTGCCAAGCACCCCATGTATGTGACACATGACATTAAACTGTGATTGTCGCATGCACAATTTTATTTTAAACTCCATTTCCATGTGTTCCCCAGGCAGCTAACCATGAATAAGCCCCACACCATCCTTCGTGGTCGCATCTTTCACGACACGATTTCCAGGTCTGTTGTTGCCTCTTGTTTCTCACACCGAGAATGACTCATGTGAGCTTAGAATAAGCTTCTACCATGACATCTTATCTGGGCTGCTAACCACACTTAAGTCCCAACATCATCTTCGGGTCATTGTCCTCAAGTACACCCCAATCATCGAATCATTCTCAATTGAACTATGTATACTTTGATCCTTGCCTCCTAGGCCGGGTACATAGGAAACCTCCTCAGGTTCAAGCCCGAAACCACTTTCTTTACATTGATTCACCTCCATTCCATATGATGTTGATCCGTGAAGCCCCCATCAACCGTCTTATTCATATTGGTTCACTTTCATCCTATATGATGTTAAACTGTGTACGTCCCATCATCCTAGCTATATGACATTAAACTACACAGTCCCCCATTGTCCTTACTACAAGACATTAAACTGCATAGCACTGGTCCTTGCATATGACCTTAAACTATTTGAACTTTTTTCCTATATGACAATAAACTACAACAATCCCTAATACCCTCACTTGAGAGGAATCATCATTGACATGGTATCCAACCATGTCATATTTCAAGAACTACATATGGTTTGATTCTCATCCTTATGAGATACGTAGTGACACCCAAGTCTTTAATCATAGGTCCAGCCATAATTGCAATAAATTCCTCTTTACCCCTCATATGTATGAACCAAATCTGTACAAAGGGTATTTAAAGAACTATGTGCATCTTGATTATCATCCTCATGGGATATGTAGGAACGCTCAAGAATTCCTCGAGTCTAGCCCCGAGCCTTTGGGCCTAACCCCAAACTCCACTTTCGGTCCCTTGGCTAAAAAGTCCCCCTGGGAGCACATAGTGTGATATGGAACACCCTGGTCTTTATTCACATCAGGTTTATAACAAATGCATGATGTGTATCCCTCACTATGGTTCTATCTCTACGACCCTAAACTAATATCTTCCATGCTCTCGTCTTGCATGATGTTAAACTGTATTTCATGAACTATGTGTGGCTTGATTATCATCCTAATGAGATACACAGTGACATCCATAATCTCAATTCAGGACCCAGCTGCAACATTATACAAATAATATTCATGGTCTCCATAACCCTTTTCTTGACTCCTGATCACAAAATGTATGATACCTGAGAGTTCTTTTTCCTGACTATGAAGCATGTGCCCTTAGGTGGCCTTGCATAAGTTGTCTACATAACGGACATGTTAGCCAAAAGATGCTACTATTTGACTATGCAGCCTATGCCTCAGTTGGCCCTGCATAATTCAACCTCTATAATGGGTTTGTCAAGTAATGGTAACTTCATTCTTATGAGAAGCCTCTTTTGTCCCTATTGGTCTTAACGACGATATGTAGGGATCTGCAAAAAAACTGACATCCTTAACATATTTGTTGCATACTTTTTTTCATGATCTGAAAGTATTCAAGTCTATGGTTTACATTTTCCTCCTTCTTCATATGTTCAGAGCAATATGAAATAACCTTGGACCACTTGACCATATGTCGTATAATGTTTCTATCTCCGGTTTTAGTTATATGATTTAAAACCACAGATACCTGGTTTTCTACATTTGGGTCAGACCTTAGTAGAAGTCACATTCCTTCAATTCTTTGACAATTATGATTGGAAATATCCTCTCTATATTCAAGTACCTTTCTCCATAAAGCAGACTCTATGCTTTGGAAAATTTGAATCTCCATAAAACTTTCTTCAGATTTTAGTAATAGAAAGTAAAATTTCTGAGAGTTATTTTGCTCGACTATGCAGCACGTTCCCTTAGGTGGACTTGTATAAGTTGTCTACATAACAGATCTGTCAGCCAAAAGATACTTCTATTTGACTATGCATCATATTCCCTAGTTGGCCCTGCATAATTCAGCCCCCATAACGGGTTTTTCAAGTAGTGGTAACTTCATTCTTAGAAAAGAGTTCATCTAATGGCTTTTATCTCTTTTCCCATGTCATTCCTCATATTCAAAATTTCTCAAGTCACAGTTTACAATTTTCCCCCTCTATACTTGAAAATGGTAATATGTTTCCAAACAAATTATCAAGAATTGAGTCAATATCATCAATTTGGTCAAAGCTATTCGACCTTAAATATTAGCCTTTTTATAGTCCAACATTCATGACTTTAAACTATCAATAACAAAAGACATGGTACTCATTAAATTGGGAACCTATAAAGGGTACTCTGAACAAAAGTCGAGTCCCAGCTCGCTAAATGTACATTTTATATGATTTAGGAAATATCGAGAAATTAAAATATGAAAATTTTGTGGGGTTGTTTATATAACCCTAGTAAAAATAAAACTATGTTTACTAGGACCATTGGCTTATGTAAAAATAAGAGCAATTATCAAGAAAATGAAGGTATAGATCATTGAAGATGAACTGTTTTTCATTGATGAACAAGATTAGAAGAACATCCACAGACTGGAGTCTCTTCTCTCTTTTTTTCAGAAATTACAGAATACTTTCAACATGATTTCTCATCTATTTCATAGCATCCTGAGCTTCATCAGCATCCACTTGATGTTCATTTACTCTACCAACTTCAATCTCTTTATCTCGACGAAGTGCATCTTTGGCATCTGGGATGGATTGTATACCATCTACTTGGACTTATTCCAACGAATTATGAAGTTGGTAAAGCTCCCCAGTAGCAGAATCTAGCTCTTGCTGAAGGTGAAACTACCGGACAATCTTCTCCTTGATCTTATGCTTCAGTTCCTTTAGCTTTGCAGCATGATCAGCCTCATCTCAGGACACTATAGCCTAAAATTCACTGATATAGCTCAGCAATCTAGCTCTAATCAGGTCTTGATGACACCTTTTCTCTTTCTCCCTCCTTCGAATGACTTTTTTCACTATGACATGGATTTCTTGATATCCAAAACCAATAAGCCCCAGCATCTGCGTGTCGAACTTGTGCACCACAGACCCTTGATTTCTCCGACTTTACCTTAGAGTCAGATCCTTATTCCCTTTTAGATCCAACTCTGAGGGGGGACTTTTGTTGATGCTCATTTCCATCACAAATTCTAACGAATGGAAAAGGGGAATACCTTATGCACAAAGAGGGTCACCCTTTGACGAACATCAAAAAAATTGACGAAGGCATAGACTAGAATCCCATTTGGAGTGAGGCGCGCAAGTTACTTGTGCGCCGCACAAGTCACTTGTGCACCACCTATGGGTCGCGCAGCTCACTTGTGCGCTCCCTATTTTATTTTTCACCCAAGGTGAAAGGTGACCTATAAATAGCCCCTGTGGGCCCCCATTTCAGGGACAGATTTTCCAAAAGTCAAATTCAAGCTTTGTCACCCAAGTCTTCAACTAAACTCTTCTGAAAGCTTCTAAGGTAACTTTTTACCTAGAATGGAAGACTTGAAGGAGTAGGATAAGGCCTAAGTGTTTAGAATTCATCAACACTTTTGCGCCTAAGTATCCAGACCTCCATAAAAATGCAAACACTTGCGCGCTGCCCTACCCTTTTGATGAAACTTATGCGCCGACCTTTTGGAAATATCTTAGGATAATACTAAAGGCTTGAGTTAAGTATCTCCCAAGTATTACCCTATAGATTCTTCGTCACCCAGGTGAACCCATGCCGCACAAGAACACTTGCGCGGCCAAAACTTGCGCTCCAAATTACTTGAGCGACCTAAACTCGCACACCAACTTCAGTTGTGTGCCTCTCTCATATTCACCTCTCCTCTTCAAGATATTATCCCTCAAACCCCTTTTCAAATCCATTTATGGCAGGTTTACTTTATTGGATTCCTTATTTGAAATGATTTCTATGAGAACCTCTCCCAAAACCTCATGACTTACAAACATTATGTCACAATTATTAGAGGTTTCCTCCATATAACCTCATCCTTTAAGATGAGAAGATATTTTTATTTAGGGAATCCTCCTCAGGATTAAGCCCCAAGTCCCCTTAACCTGGGCCTCCTTCTCAGGATTAAGCCCTAGTCATAATTTACTTTAACATTGGGCCTCCTTCTCCGGAGTAATCCCCAAGTTATAAGCCCCCTTTAATTCGGGCATCCTCCTTAGGAGTAATCCCCGGGTTAAAACTTCAAATCTCCATAAAGTACAAATACCTTTATGGAACTTACTCCTAGGCTTCTTTCCTGATGTAAGTCCTAGTCTTCATCTACTTGGGCAGTCATACATACATAAGCCCCACATCATTTCTTGTGACTGCATCTTTCATGGAACAATTGTCAGGTTTACTGATACCTCTTGTTTCTCATACCGAGCATGACTCACTTGAGATTAGAGTGTAAAAGTAATCACGACATCTCTTTTTGGGTCGTTAACCATGCATAAGCCCCATATTTCTTCACCCAAACTACGTGGACTTTGATCACTACCTTAAAAGTAGAGTACGTAGGAAGCCTTTATAAGGTTCAAGACCATATTTCATTAATTCTTTTCTGTCCCATATGACGTTAAAATATATCCTTCTTATCAAACTACGTGGGTTCTAATTCCTTTTTAACGAGGATACATAGGTAGACCATCTGCGGGTACGATTCTAACTCTGAAATAATTCATGTCTTTCTGAATTACAATAAACTTCAAGTTTCCCACTGAGTGGCTTTAAAACCAGTATGGTCATCATAATGACCAAGAGATTTCTATGTAATGTATTAAAGGATACCATTGACTAAGAATCTCTAATACATATGGGTGATTCTTCATTGATGAAGAACCTCAAATAAATATAAAAGATTATCTAAATCTCATACATATCAATCATAAATTTCCAAATCTAAAGGAAAACTCATTTTCATTCTTGGTGAATTAATAAGGATTCGTGAACATAACTTCAATCTATAAGAGAGTCCCAGAGTAGCCAATAATTCCCCCCAAAAGGTATGATGAGCTTGACCTACCATTCTCTCAACTAATGCAAATTCTTAAGCCTCATCGGTCCACAACTAATGAGCACCTACCTTTGGAAAGTAGGTCCAAATGGATATAAAATCATTGGGTGTTTCCAATTCTACGAATAAACCCGTTAGAAACTGATTGGAAAGTTTGAACCTTAAACAAAAAAGGTCATCCCCATTTCTAGAAGAAAAAGTTCCATACCATGTGAACATTTATAAAATTCCATCTTCCCATTATTTGATGTATTAGGAACACCACCAAAGTTTACATTGTTAATCATATATCTCGATAGTTGATTTGGAATAATCGTAATATCTTCCTCTCCAGTTATTATCCAATTTCATTTCTCATAGTCACCAAATTTTCTATTAGATTAAATGTTAACCCATTTCCTTCTGGTTCCCTCCATTGACTAAAACCAAAAATCATAGTTTGAGCAACATTTATCATAGTGAAAAACCACATAATCATGAAAAATCACTTATATAATGTCTAAATCGTGACACATAATTCTTTAATATGTTACATCTTAGGTTTATCCTAGGTTATTAAATTTCATCCTACATGATAGTTTTTAAAGAGTTTGAATTCCCAAATCATATACCCCAGGAGTGTCAAACCATGTGTGCATCAAGGCCCTTTATCATGCATCAGTTCTTGATTGAGTCTGTCTCAATATGGTGTTTTTGGGGTTGTTACCCATATGTACATATATTCTAGATCTACAATCGCTTGTAGTATCTGGACATGGATGTATTTCTAGGAAACCACTCACTTTATATTTCACCAAAATTCCAAGATATTTTCCTAAACATTAACTCATCCTTAGACTTATCCTTAGAGATATCCCTATACATATCCTCAAGAATATCTCTATGGATCTCACTAAAGTTTTCTCATCATAGTTTCTAAAGGTTGACTAAATATTTCCTTTGATACCAACTATAGAAACCCCGGATTAACATACATAGATATTACATCATTTTAGAGGAATATTCAGCATATTACAAAAATGCATGCCCTATGGCCATAATAGTTATTTTCTTTGGAAACATGGAACACATTATTCTATTTTGGTGAAATATCTTAACCATAGTACTCCTACTTAATAACCTTTCTGCATATCCTAGGGAAAGGAAACATAATAAAGGGGTGATATCATATGCTCATTAAGGGTAAATAAGAAGAAATGTAAGTATAATCATGAGAATAAGTATATGAGAATATAATTGTATCATTAGAAGAGCATACCCTGCATATTAAAGATCATAATCAATATTCATGGCATAAATATTGACAGCTCATAAGATATAAATGATAAGTTAATCAGGAGCATAATCCATGAAAGAATAACATAGTAATAAGACATGGAATTGGTGCATACACATCATATTATAACATTTTGAACATGTATAAGTATAAAAAAGATCCCTAATTAAGTTTAGGACATGAAATTAGACCCTCGTATAAACTTATGGAAATGAAATTAGGTCTATGAATAACATTTTGAACATGTAATCAGGTTCATGCATAACATTGTGAACATGTAATCAGGTTTACACATAAACTTATGGACATAATACCAAGTCAATGAATAACATTATGAACATGTAATCAGGTTCAAACATAATATTGTGAACGCGTAATATGGTTCACTCATAACATTGTGAACATGTAATCAGGTTCATGCATAAACTTATGGACATAAAACCAAGTCCATGAATAACATTGTGAACATGTAATCAGGTCCACGCATAACATTGTGAACATATAATTAGTTTCATGCATAAATTTTTTTAACATGTAATCAGGTTCACGCATAACATTTATACTCATGAGTCATCCATCATTACCTAATTCATTGGAGGGAGATATAGGTCACACCCATCACATAATAAAATCATACATACATGTTCCACAAGATTATAAAAAATCATCATATCATAAACCATGAAATAAAATGGGCATCATAAACATTTTATCATTTAATTACCTATGTAAAAGAGATAGGTATCATAATCATTTAATTGAAGCACAATCTATTAGAATAAGTGTATCTCAAAATCATATATCTGTGGAAGAGAAATGGGTGTCATAAATATCATTCAATCAAAACATAAACCATTCAAGAAAGAATATAAATGGTATTCTTGGATCATATCCCCAATAAGGAATGAATAACATCAACAGATTTCATCTTAGATGATAAATAATTTCAAAATATCATTTGAAAACATTTATTGAGGAAAATGTCCTTTATTATTTGAAGAATTCTTTTTAAAACATAAAACCTTTTGAAAACTATTTTCTTTAAAAATAAAATCACTTTGAAAATTTATAAAGAAATACTGACAACATTTTGAAATCATTTTCCTTGAAAATGTATTTGAATACTTATAAATAAATATTTAAAATTTTTTAAAATTTTTTATTTGAAAATAGCATTGAAACATTTAAATGAAGCTTTGAAAAACACTTCTTGAATCAAAAAAAAAATAAAAACCTTTTTATTTGAAAATTAATTTAAAAATAATAAAATTCCAAAATATTAGTAAAAAAATTATTAAAAATGAATATTTTAAACATTCAAAGGAGGCTTCAAAGGAAGTACAGTCATGATGGAAGATAAATCTGTACATGTCTAACATTCCTTTTGTGTCATAAAAAGTTTAGAAAAGTGCCTCGATTAGAAAAAAACAATAAGATTACTTTTAAAAAACACTTTTTTTAAAAGTTAAATCATGGGTAAAAATTTCTTTTAAAGATCATAGAAGAATATTATAATATTTTTGAAACATATTTATAAAACATGGTTTTGAAAGAACACATATTTCTAACCTAAGAGAGTGATAAAGTCATATTTTCTTAAAAAACTTTCTTAATTATATTAAGTAAAAAAAGTGTAAAATGGTCCCAATACATGAATATATCATGTATAACCATATGAGAATAAAAATCATGAGATTTATTGAGATATGTATCATAATATTTCATCAATGTAAGCATAATCATAATGAATCCTGATAAATGATGAGATTTTAGCAATAAATTGTTACTACTTTGGTAACATTGAATCATAATCCCCATGAAAGAATAAAATTAAATGAAGCTTGAAATATAATTAAAATAATTGGATTCATTATAAAACATACAAGAGTCATTATATACACCCCATATAAATATATAGGTGCATAACATGGCATGTATCTCAAAGAAGAAAAATTGAGACAAAAAATACTTTACCGATTTGGTAACTTTTGAGCCATAAACCCCATGAAATAAAGATCACCAAATGGATATGTAAATAAAAATAGATTTAAATATAAGAAACATATAATAAATTCATGGTTAGTATATATACCACACAAAATAAATGATTAGTGAATAAGGCATAATTCCCACAGAAATAAAAGTGAGAAAAGAAAACCCTTACCTTAAGTATTAACTTTTTTCACACACTTTAAAACCTCCTATATAATAAATATAATTTTATTATACATATAGAAAATAATAATATTATTGTATCTAATATAATATATGATTTATTTATGACTTTATATTACCTTTTTATTAACAACTACATGTTAATGTTACGTTTTGGGTAATATCCAATTTGTTTTTCGTGTGTTTTGACTTATTATTCTTGATCCTCTTAATTAGATCATGATTCACTTATTTACAAAATTTAAAAAATAATATAAATATCATATATATTTCTTATATAAATATTTATAATATTATATGAAATATATAAATATGAAATGGAATACACCGTTCATGGAGACGGTAGATCGTACGTACGCATTAATGTTGTTTCCATTTTCTTGTCATATTGAAAGAAAAGTAAATGAAATATATATATTTATGTTTGTATATAATATCATTAAAATAGAATTACTATTCCATATATATCATATAATTTCACTAAACCCATCCTTAATACATTCCATTTAAAGTGTGAATGAATCACATCGCTTTGAGGAGGCGGTAGTCCACCCGTCCACAAACAAAGTTATTGTATTTACACAAAATGGAAATACATAAGGTATTTTTTATATAATAAATAAATAGGAATAAATAAATCATAAATATAATATATATCATATAAAAATACTATGACCATCAAAATTCTCACCCATTATAGGTGGTAAAGGAAAAATGAACAACATCGTTTTGTGGGGCGGTAGTCTACCATACACATGAATGGTATGTTCATTACCCATTAGATGGATGTTTGTGTAAGTATAGGTTGAAAACATAGAATTTTAAAAAAAACTTAGTATATTGAGGATACTGATTTTATTATATAATCATGGAATGAGAAGAGTTTAGGGTGCAGATAATGAAAATAAAACAAAAGAGATTATGGAAGGATGTTACATCTTCATTGGATAACTCCTCTTGGTTATTCCCAAAGAGATTACTTGGTTGGATTTATACAAAAACTTATAAATCTAGGATGAATTGAGGGATTTTTTTAGGATATTTTAGTAGATTTTTTCTGATACAAAGGGCTTTAGATGTGTGAATAAGTGGGAGGGGTGATTTTCTTTTTATAGTGGAGGAGGAGAGGCATTCTTGTAAATATTTAAAAAGGGAATTCCACCCATGTTTTTCCCATATAAAGTGGATAAAATAATGCTAAAAATATTATATAAGGGATTATAGGCTCAAAATATGAACATAAATTTTATTTTGAACAAGTTTATGGGTCATTTTGGGCCGTAAGTTTAAGGTTTAGACCTTTATTAAACTACTTTATCTCTTAATCACTATAATTAATTTTAATAAAATTCACTAATATTTTAAAAAAATTAATTTTAACTTATTTTTATTCAAAATATGGAATCTATTTTTCCAAATTACAGACATAGAAGTGGCATAAATTAATTTAAAATTATTCCTGCAGATGTGTCGCGACAGTGGGTTTTTTAAGAAAAAATGTTTAAAATTTTGGAAATGTTTTTATATTCAATCTAAATGTGAAATTGGTTTAAATTACCTAAATTGGATTAATTTATGTAAACTTTATCTAATTAAACTTTAAAATAAAATTAAAATATAATTTAACTATATAAATAAATTAGATGAAAAATAAGTTTTTAATTAAAATTCAGTATTTTTCATTATTCATCAAAAAATGAAGTTTTTCATAAAAATGCATAAAAATAACCCTAATCTAATTTTAAAATTATAATTTAAAAAATTAATTTTATTTTATCAAATTAAATTTATAAAATTTTCTAAAATTATTTTATTATTATTCATAGAATGACATAAAAAGAAGTTCATTAGAGAAAATAGTATTTTCAAACATATAAAGACTTTACCAAAAATTAAATGTTTTATTATCAATATGTTTTATTTATATAAAACCATTATAAATAATATTTTAAAAATATTTATTAATATTTTAATTACTAAGTTTATCATATAGGTTATAATTATCACATTTAAATCATTATAATAAAATGTTATTTTGTAGAAACTCGGTGTTGCGTGTAATGCAGGCCAAGTCAGTTTTGTGTATAGCACAATCTTATCTTGGTGTAGTGTGTAAAAAAAGATTAATTTGGTTTATCATACAAATAATTAATAACTTTTTGATTTCATAAAACACAAACTATATTCATTGTTGTGTGAAATGAAAAATATCAAAAAGTTTAAATTAATTCGATAAAAATTTGATGAAATATCAGGGTGTTTCAACATCACTACCACGAGGAGACCTTGGAAAAATGGTCCTAAAATCCATTGAAACATCATCCCATTTCTACTCAAGAATATTTAAATATTGTAAAATATTCTTTAGTCACTAATGTTCTACCTTCAACTACTGATAGGTGGAACACCTCATGACAAAACCATCTACCTCATGTTTCATCCTCAGCCACTAATACTAATGGTGTAAGTCATGATACATATTTGTAACACCAAGATGAACTGCCCAAACTAAGGCATGAAAATACTACATCATCTCTTAGAGTATTTCTAATATAACCCATACGCGACCATGAATATGTATAATTTCATCCTCATATATAGTCCAACTAGGAGGTGGGTCCTCTCTTACCACACTCTCCCATAGGAATAGGCCCTCAAAATCCGATAAATGTCTCATCGTCACTCTATCTAGAAGAGTAGATGTCATAGCTAAATAAGAAATAAAGTTATGACATTATCCATCCTACACCTGCAAGTTCATCTCTGATAATAATTCCATAAGCTACCACTCACTAATGTCCTACTGAACTACTAATATTTAAGTCATCCTACTCACTGCATCAGCAACTACATTGCCTTTACTAGGATTATAGGAAAGCTCAAAGTCAAAATATTGAAAGTACTCCACCCACCTTCACTACCTCAAATTCAAGTCACACTATTTAAATATATAATTAAGGATTTTGTGTTCTGTGTACACCACAAATTTCCCTCCCAGTAAATAGTGCCTCCAACAACACAAGGCAAGTACAACAGTAGTTAACTCTATATCATGTGTCAGTTAATTCCTCTCATGTGGCCTCAATTGACAAGACTCATATGCCATGACTATCTCCTCTTACATCATAAATTCTCCTAGCCTGATACTTGATGCATCACAATATTATTCGTAGTTTCTATCAGGCTCTAGAAAAATCATAACTGATGCTATAGTCACTCTCCCTTTCAACTCCTAAAAGACTGTCTCATAGTTATCTGACCATAAAAACTTTACACCCTTCATATTAAATCCCATCAATGGTTCTTTAAATAATGATAAGTCCTATATTAAATTCCTATAATACCCAATTATCCCCAAGAAGTTCCATATGTTAAAGACATTCTTGGGATACTCCCAAGAAACTACATCACTCACTTTCTCTAGGTCAACTAATACTCATGCATCTAAGATAATATGACCCAAGAAGTGAATCTTATCCATACAAAAATGGAGCTTTGTGATATTATCATATAATTGATTCTCTCTCATTGTATACAAAACAATATCAAGATGTTTGGCATGTTCATGTTGATTTTGAGAATACACCAAGATATCATCCATGAATACCACAAAAAACGAGTTAATATAAGGATGGAAAACTCAGTTCATCAGCACCATGAAAACTGTTGGTGCATTTGTGATATGAAATGGAATAACTAGATACTAAAATATACCATAACTACTATGAAAAGTTTTACAATGTATGTTTGAAGGTAGAACACATACCTGGTAATAACCTGACCCGAAATCAATCTTTGATAGAACATGAGCTCTTCAATAAGGTTGAATATATCATCTATCAGAGGCAATGGAGACCGGTTCTTAACTTTCAACTGGTTTAATTTTCAATAATCCACACATATCTGTAGGGTATCATCATTCTTTTTTGTAAAAAGGACCAGAGAACCCCATGAAGATGTATTGGGTTGTATAAACCCCTTTCCCTCCAAGTCCTCTAGTTGTCTCTTGAGCTCCTATAACTCGATAGTAGCCATCTTGTAAGGAGGAATGGACATCAGTGAAGCTCCTAGAACCATCTCTATTAATAAATCCATCTATCTATTAGGTGGTAAACTAGAAAAGTCATCTGGGAAAACATCCCTAAAATGATCAGCCATTGGAGGAAACTCTTTCTAACACGCTCCTTGATCATATAGATATAAACTACCAATCTGGCCCTTTATTAGCGCTAAAAACCGGCATTAACAGCACTAGAAAAGCGTTGTTAATGTTGGCGTAGATAAAGGGGGGGTCCCCTTTATTAGCTCTCTGAGAAGCACTGATATAGGAGACCTTTATCAGCGCTAAAAAAGTGTTGATAAAGGACCACCTTTATCAGCGCTTCTCTTAGCGCTGATAAAGGTCTCCTATATCAGTGCTTCTCGGAGTGCTGATAAAGGACCCCTTTATCAGTGCTTATTTTAGCACTAATAAAGGTCTCCTATATCGGCGCTTGACGGAGCGCTGATAAAGGGTTCCTTTATCAGCGCTCCTCTAGTGCTGTTAAAGGTGTCCTTTATCAGCGCTAAAAAAGCACTGATAAAGGCCCCATCGTCTGCACCTACAAAACAGTACCTGCACACCTGCACACCAGAATACCTGCACAAAGTAGCACATGCACACCTGCACACCATAGCACCCGCACCCAATATTTTGACCGACAACGGTATATACATTTACTTAACATCATTAATACAAAAAAACGCATTTCTATATACATTTCAAATGTTGTTTTACATGGTTACATTTAGAATTATTCAAAAACAGTTATAAACATTCATGTTTCATCCTTTGATATCTGTGATCTGCTCTCGACGTTATTTGTTGCCGAACAAAGCATCTGAACTCAAGGAAAAAAATTCACCTATATAAGAAAACAAATATTATGTTAGTAATGCAATAATGAATGAAATTAAAACAGTAATATGAAAGAATACATTAATATGGAAATGTGAAACTAAAATATGAAATTTTAAACTCAAAAGTTTTCATTTTCATAACAATGAAAGGGAATAATGTAAAATCAATATGTTTTTGATTGATTTATCTCATTTAATAAATACTGATTCTTTATCTAATGAAAAGCTTTACCGGTCACACCATGCGTCGGTCGGATTGAGGTGCAGTCGATTCGTACACGTCACAAATGACTCGTGGATCGTTGTCCTAAAGTATCAAAACAATCCGAATTCATTTGCTCGGTTTGGAGAATGTCATTGGTGTTGTTTTCCAAAGTTTATCTCAATTTGAAACTGATATCAGACACTTTTAGGCATACCAGTCACAGCGTGCATCAGATTGAGGTGCGGTCGATTCGTACACGTCATAAATGACTCGTGGATCGTTTTCCTAAAGTATCAAAACACTACGAACGCGTTTTCTCAGTTTAGCGTATGTCATTGGTGTTGTTTTCCAAAGTTTATCTCAATTTGAAACTGATATCAAACACTTTTAGCCATACCGGTCACAAGGTGCGTCATATTGAGGTGCGGTCAATTCATACACATCACAAATGACTCGTGGATCATTGTCCTAAAGTATGAAAACAATCCGAACGTGTTTGCTATGTTTTCCGTATGTCAATGGTGTTGTTTTCCAAAGTTTATCTCAATTTGAAACTGATATCAGACACTTTTAGTCATACTGGTCACAACGTGCGTCAGATTGAGGTGCGTTCGTTTCGTACACGTCACAAATGACTCGTGGATCGTTTTCCTAAAGTATCAAAACAATCCGAACACGTTTTCTCAGTTTGGCGTCTGTCATGGGTATTGTTTTCCAAAGTTTATCTCAATTTGAAACTTATATCAGACACTTTTATCCATACCGGTCACAGCGTGCGTCGGATTGAGGTGCGGTCAATTTTTACACATCACAAATGACTCGTGGATCATTTTCCTAAAGTATCAAAACAATATGAACGCGTTTGCTCGGTTTGGCATATGTCATTGGTGTTGTTTTCCAAAGTTTATCTCAATTTGAAACTGATATCAGACACTTTTAGCCATACCGGTCACAGCGTGCGTCGGATTGAGGTGCGTTCGATTCTTACACGTCAGAAATGACTCGTGGATCGTTTTCCTAAAGTATCAAAACAATCTGAATGCGTTTTCTCGGTTTGGCGTATGTCATTGGTATTGTTTTCCAAAGTTTATCTCAATTTGAAACTGATATCAGAAACTTTTAGCCATACTAGTCACAGCGTGCATCGGATTGAGATGTGGTCGATTCGTACACATCACAAATGACTCTTGGATCGTTTTACTAAAGTATCAAAACAATCCGAATGCGTTTGCTTGGTTTTTTTATGTCATTGGTGTTGTTTTCCAAAGTTTATGTCAATTTGAAACTAATATCAGACACTTTTAGTCATACCGGTCACATCGTGCGTCGGATTGAGGTGTGGTCGATTCGTACATGTCACAAATGACATGTGGATCATTTTCCTAAAGTATCAAAACAATCTGAACGCGTTTTCTCAGTTTGGTGTATGTCATTGGTGTTGTTTTCCAAAGTTTATCTCAATTTGAAACTGATATCAGACACTTTTAGCCATACCGGTCACAGCGTGCGTCGGATTGAGGTGTGGTTGATTCGTACACGTCACAAATTACTCGTGGATCGTTTTCCTAAAGTATAAAAATAATCCGAACGTGTTTTATTGGTTTGGCGTATGTCATTGGTGTTGTTTTCCAAAGTTTATCTCAATTTTAAACTGATATCAGACACTTTTAGCCATAACGGTCACACCGTGCGTCGGATTGAGGTGTGGTCGATTCGTACACGTCACAAATGACTCGTGGATCATTTTCCTAAAGTATCAAAACAATACGAATGCATTTTCTCGGTTTGGCGTATGTCATTGTTGTTGTTTTCCAAAGTTTATCTCAATTTGAAACTGATATCAGACACTTTTAGCCATACCAGTCACAGCGTGCGTCGGATTGAGGTGTGGTTGATTCGTACACATCACAAATGACTCGTGGATCATTGTCCTAAAGTATAAAAACAATCCGAATGCGGTTTCTTGGTTTAGCGTATGTCATTGGTGTTGTTTTCCAAAGTTTATCTCAATTTGAAATTGATATGAGACACTTTTAGCCATATCGGTCACACCGTGCGTCGGATTGAGGTGTGGTTGATTCGTACACGTCAAAAATGACTCGTGGATCGTTGTCGTAAAGTATCAAAACAATAAGAACGCGTTTCCGTGGTTTGGCGTATGTCATTGGTGTTGTTTTCCAAAGTTTATCTCAATTTGAAACTGATATCCGACACTTTTAGCCATATCGGTCACACCGTGCATCGGATTGAGGTGCGGTCAATTCGTACACGTCAAAAATGACTCGTGGATTGTTGTACTAAGGTATAAAAACAATCCGAACTTGTTTCCTTGGTTTGGTGTATGTCATTGGTGTTGTTTTCCAAAGTTTACCTCAATTTGAAACTGATATGAGACACTTTTAGACATACCGGTCACACCGTGCGTCGGATTGAGGTGCAGTCGATTCGTACACATCAAAAATGACTCGTGGATTGTTGTACTAAAGTATCAAAACAATCCGAATGCATTTTCTCAGTTTTCCGTATGTCATTGGTGTTGTTTTCCAATGTTTATCTCAATTTGAAACTGATATGAGACACTTTTAGCCATACCGGTCACATCGTGCGTCAGATTAAGGTGCGGTCGATTCGTACACGTCACAAATGACTCGTGGATCGTTGTCCTAAAGTATAAAAACAATCTAAATGTGTTTCCTCGGTTTGGCGTATGTCATTGGTGTTGTTTTCCAAAGTTTATATCAATTTGAAACTGATATCAGACACTTTTAGCCATACCGGTCACACCGTGTGTCGGATTGAGGTGCGGTCAATTCGTACACGTCATAAATGACTCTTGGATCATTTTCCTAAAGTATCAAAACAATCTGAATGCGTTTGCTTGGTTTTCCGTATGTCATTGGTTTTGTTTTCCAAAGTTTATCTCAATTTGAAATTGATATCAGACACTTTTAGCCATACCGGTCACACAGTACGTCGGATTGAGGTGCGGTCGATTCGTACACATCACAAATGACTCGTGGATCATTTTCCTAAAGTATCAAAACAATCCGAACGCGTTTTCGCAGTTTGGCGTATGTCATTGGTGTTGTTTTCAAATGTTTATCTCAATTTGAAACTAATATCTGACACTTTTAGCCATACCGGTCACACCGTGCATCGGATTGAGGTGAGGTCCATTCGTACATGTCGCAAATGACTCTTGGATCATTGTCCTAAAGTATCAAAACAATCCGAATGTGTTTGATCGGTTTTCCGTATGTCACTGGTGTTGTTTTCCAAAGTTTATCTCAATTTGAAACTAATATCAGACACTTTTAGCCATACCGGTCACACCGTGAGTCGGATTGAGGTGCGGTCGATTCTTACACATCACAAATGACTCGTGAATCATTGTCATAAAGTATCCAAACAATCAGAACGCGTTTTCTCAATTTGGAGTATGTCATTAGTGTTGTTTTCCAAAGTTTATCTCAATTTGAAACTGATATCAGACACTTTTAGCCATACCGGTCACACCGTGTGTCGGATTGATGTGAGGTCGATTCTTACACATCACAAATGGCTTCATGGATTGTTCTCCTAAAGTATCAAAACAATCATAATTCTTTTTCTTGGTTTTCCGTATGTCATTGGTGTTGTTTTCCAAAGTTTATCTCAATTTGAAACTGATATCAGACACTTTTAGCCATACCGGTCACACCGTGCGTCGGATTGAGGTTCGGTCGACTCGTACATGTCAAAAATGACTCGTGGATCATTTTCTTAAAGTATCAAAATAATACGAATGTGTTTTCTCGGTTTTCTGTATGTCATTGGTGTTGTTTTCCAAAGTTTATCTCAATTTGAAAATGATATCAGACACTTTTAGCTATACCGGTCACACCGTGCGTCGGATTGAGGTGCAGTCGATTCATACACGTTAAAACTGAATCTTGTATCATTGTCCTAAAGTATCAAAACAATCCGAACGTGTTTCCTCATTTTGGCGTATGTCATTTGTGTTGTTTTCCAAAGTTTATCTCAATTTGAAACTGATATCAGACACTTTTAGTCATACCGGTCACACCGTGCATCGGATTGAGGTGCAGTCAATTCGTACATGTCACAAATGACTCTTGGATAATTTTCCTATAGTATCAAAACAATCCGAATGCATTTCCTCGGTTTGGTGTATGTCATTGGTGTTTTTTTCCAAAGTTTATCTCAATTTGAAACTGATATCAGACACTTTTAGCCATACCGGTCACACCGTGCGTCAGATTTAGGTGCAGTCAATTCTTACACATCACAAATGACTCGTGGATCATTTTCCTAAAGTATCAAAACAATCTGAATGCGTTTGCTCGATTTGCCGTATGTCATTGGTGTTGTTTTCCAAAGTTTATCTCAATTTGAAACTGATATCAGACACTTTTAGCCATAACGGTCACACCATGCGTCGGATTGAGGTGCGGTTGATTTTTACACGTCAAAAATGACTCGTGGATCGTTTTCCTAAAGTATCAAAACAATCCGAACGCGTTTCCTCGGTTTGGGGTATGTCATTGGTGTTGTTTTCCAAAGTTTATGTCATTTTCAAACTAAGTAGTAGGAATTCACTAATCTAAGGATATGAAACATAAGAAAGGGAGATCATAGATTCTCAATAAGTGTAAAGGGAGATATCAATGACCATATAAAGATAACATAAGTATTACGAATTCACCTTCATTGTCCTATTTGTTTACATTCTTCCATCAGGTACGATGCCCATTCGTTTCTAAAGACATTTATATCATCTTCTGAATAGGAGTTTTTGCGACAGTCATAGTAGTACTGAAAAAATATAAATACAAAAAGGATTAATAATTATTTTAAATAAAGTAGTAATTATTTTCAAAAATACCTCTTGAGGGATGCTAGTTTGTTCATGAAATATGATCTCTTTCATAAATTTACAAACATAATAACCGCAGTCCTTGTCATTTGTTTGTTTCGGACACGGAAGAAACATCGATAAAAATAAGTAATTTGTTTTGATATTTATTTGGATAGTGAAATATAATTATATACACCCAAATACTTCTCCATTTGTAGATCTTGTGGGCATTGTCGTCCTTATGCCCTGGATTCATTCCAGCCTTTAGACGATATTCATACACCACCCTATCATAAAAAAATCCTCATTAAAAGATAATATAAATTATATAACTAGATATTTTGTTCCAAAATGTTGGATATAGTGTGTTAAAAATTGACAATTTCCATCATTTGTGGTCGGTTAGTTGGATATCCATGCAGTGAATCCAGAAAATAAATCTTTGGAGTATCTAAATTGACTGCAATGAGCATCCAATGTTCCCTAAAAACACAAAAAGAAATAAGTACTGATAGAAATGAAAATATAATTTATATGATTAAAATGTAGAGTTTTACCCTTGCATTGTTGGTATTAAAAAGAGCCTGTCAGTCGTAATTCTTCTTTGAAACGTTCTGAGCAGATTTGACATCAATTCAGCCTAAAAATTAGAATCTATTTCTGTTCGTTGTGTAGAAATGGTGTGAGGACTAACGAGTCCAAATTTGTATTCATGGGAAAATCCCTTCAATTGTTTATCATATATATTCCTATGAAAAATATGAGATGTATTTATCTATAATTATCAAAGTATATCAGCTTCTGTAAAATCAAATCATGAAAACATACCTCATGTATACATTTATAACTGAGGCGCCTAGCCAGTCGTATGTGATGATCTCAGAAAAAGCGTCCGAACTAACGAAATCTATTGTTTCCTCTCCATAAATATCTTTTTCCCAAACAATTGTATGACTCTTTACATCTTTCATTTTCGTATCCACATGAGCTTGTAATGATATTAAATGTGGATATAGAACGGGCGGGGTGAACACACTCTCAGTAGATTGTTTTGATTGGTTGGTTGATCCAATGTTGGAGCCGCTCTTTCGTTTTATCTTCTCCATTTTATCCTTCTGTAATAACATTCATCAGTTCAGCCATTTTCTAATTTAATGTTAAAGGTTCTTCTTGAAAAATGAACTGGAAATGAATACCTCCTGCTCGACATGTTTTTTTACAAGATTCGACGGCCATGAAACGAATGCTCCAACAGCTTTTTCCACCGTATGAATGTCGTCGTAATCATTTTTCATGGGTAGCTCGGTGCTCGGCTCATGAGCTATGTTAATCGACACTTTGACATGACCGGTTGGAAGTGGTCTGGAGTGTAGCGTGTCATTCTGCATATTGAACACTGTAGCCCTCGCTACAAGGTGATGGGTGGGAGTTGACAGATATAAATCACAGTCATTTTCACCCTGCAGAATATCATTACATGAAAGGTATCAGTGTCTATGTGATTCACATCTCACAAAAACTAATATTATAACATTGATTACCTCGGTTAAGTCAGGTCTTGGAGGGGAATGGCTCGCCTCAAAGCTGGTGAGGGGTGGATCTTCCCGCGGGGGTTGTTCTTGAGTTGTTTGTTCTTTTCGCCTCTCCTCCATCAAACTCTTTAGCATCTCTCCATGAGTTTGGATTAGTTCTTCAAGGGTAGCTACTTTATCTCTCATTACATTCAATTCTTTAGTTTGTTCATCCTCTTGTTTTTTCTGAAAATATGTCCGGGGTGACACCCCAAAACCGACACCTCTGACGCGGCCATACTGTTCTGGCTGTTTCAAGGCCGTTGAAAGTATGTTTGCATCCGGTGCAGGTGTTGTTGATTCCTGTGACTATGTCAAATAGAAAATATGAAAAAATAAGAAAGCATCGTTATATAATAGTGATTTAAAGCAAAACAAGTTTATATTATGTCATACTTACACATGTTTCCCACACTTTTTGTGTGTTTTCATCTATCAGTTTCCCCTCTTTATTAACACTAGCCTCCTTCCATAGCACATGGTGTGGAATGGAAGTGACTTGAGATTTTGCTTCATCAATCTGCATATAAACAGCGAAACATGTTTACAGTGTTGTTTTATGTCACATAAAATTATTACAGTACTTTTAAAATACATACCAATTGTTTTTCAATTGAAGCGTACCCCAACCTTGCTTTACGGTTGGGGTACGCTGGTTTTGCTTCCCGTTCTTTATTTTCAGCACTCAGTTGCTATTTCATAAATAAAAACCTATCAATCAATGTGATGAATACAAGAAACGTTACACAACGTGTAACCAAACACAATGTACCTGAAAATTCTGTTCCGCATGACGGTTGCAAAACGCATCCCACGTTCCTTGGGATATCAAGTGTGCATAAAGAGGAGGCGGGTGCGACTTGATTTTCCCTTCGGCATCTTTCAGATGATGTTTCGTTAAAATGGTGTGAAAGCCTCTATGAATCCTTCCTTCCAGTCTGAAAACATATTCTTTGTGTGAAACATCTACTATAAATGCACTCTTCAAGAGATGATGAAGGGTTAGTCAATATTTCAATATTTTATTTTATTTTAATAAATTAAATAGATGATATCATAATGTTACCGTAATATCTTCCCACATTAATGTTTTCAACCCGCTGACAACATGGTGCCACGACTCTACGTCAATCGGCACGTATTGTCGAGTGACGATTCCAATGTAGCTACTAAACATGGATTTGTTGGGGTTTACATGCTGGCATAGCTTATTCCATCCCACCTCATATTTGATGCCTTTTGCTTTTGCCTTAAGGATTTTTGCTAAAACTGTCAAACTACGGCGCACCTGTTTCTTTTGTGTCGTTGGGGTTTCATCGCCTACCATTTCCTCAGTTTCTGCATCATCATTATGTTTCTCTGAAGCACTAGCATCGGCACTGACACCAGCTGCAACAGGTTGAGAGACATGTTGTACGTCAGCAGTGGGACCAGCTGCAATAGGTTGAGAGACTTGTTGTCTCTCAGCAGTGGGACCAACTGCAACAGGTTGAGAGACGTGTTGTGTCTCGGGATTGGGTGCATCAGCAGGTGAAGAAGTCATTATCTGCAAAACTGGTTTAAAATTTAATTTAGATCACATAAAAGCAGTAGCAAACAGATAATAACATAATGTAACACAATCTATATTACAATAAAAATCAATAACCTGATTATTGAACTCCCTTTTTTTAAAAATACTGAAGGGATTTGACCCCTCTATCAAATATCCATATCCCTTCATTGTGGTCTCCTCTGACATACAAAAAGTCGTCTACATTGGGACCACTGCAAAATGATTGCGAAGTCCTAATGAAAGGGTCATCTTCCGTTGAATTTTCATCTGACCCTTTAGCTGTTTTGGTCGATAACAGAACAATTGAACAGTTTCGTTTTGCGGGATCTGGAACATAAAATACTTGCACTGCCTATGATGCCATTATAAATGGTTCGTCTTTCTCCCCTTCCTTACTGAAATCAACTTTCACGAATCCCAAATCATCTATTTTAATAGCACTCCTATTGTCAACCCACATGCATTGAAATATCGGAACATGAAATTCCGTATAGTCCAACTCCCATATTTGTTTGATGATGCCAAAGTATGACATATTCGCATAAATTGGATTTCTGTCCTTAGCACCGGAAACATGCATCTCTTCAGCCACAAGTGTAACCCCACTATTCTGCATGGTACTGTCTTCATCATGTTTATTAGTATAAAATGTATAACCATTAACTACATAAGCATTGTAAGATAATGCATACACACTTGGTCCTCCGGCTAGCCATCAAAGTCGTTCCGAAATTGACTTTGGATTTTCATCTGACTTCTTAAAAATATGATCTCCAAACCATCCTATAAATTTTCGATTATGTGTATATGATATCCATTTTTCATCCCTTGATGGATTCAAATGCCTAAGAATTTTTTTGTGGATTTCAACATATGGGTCAACGTCGAAACTGTTATGCAAAACATAAAGGTGGGCCTGCTCCCGATCTATAATATTGATTGTGACAACCTTTCTTCCAGAAATTCCTTCACCCTCAAGTCGCCCAGTGTGACGAGATTTCGGTAAGCCAATGCTTTCCACACCATACAAGTATTCGGTACAGAATTCAACGGCTTCCTCAACAATATATCGCTCTGCAATACAACCATCTGGCTGACTTCGATTTTTGACATACCCTTTCAAAATCATCATATACCATTCAATGGGGTACATCCATCTGTAATGTACAGGACCACATAGTCGAATCTCTCTCACTAAGTGGACCATCAAATGAACCATCATATCAAAAAATGAAGGCGGGAAGAACATTTATAATTCACATAATATGACAGCAATTTCGTTTTCCATAGCTGGCAATTTTGTCGGGTCTATAACTTTGCTGCATATAGCCTTGAAGAAGAAACACAGTTTCATTAATTTATGGTGGACATTCTTGGGCAAAATGCAACGTAAAGCAATTGGAATGAGATTTTTCATCAAAACATGACAGTCATGTGATTTCAGACCTTTTAACTTCATGTCTCTCATTGACACAAGGTTACTGATATTTGATGAATACCCCTCTAGAACCTTTACGTCATTCAAGAAGTTGCAAAACTGATATCTCTCCTGCCTGGAAAGAGTGTAAGCAGCAGGAGGAAGAAATGTTCATTTTTCACCCTTCACTGGTGCCAACTCTTCTCGTATTCCCATCTCAACCATGTCCAACCTAGCCTTAATTCCATCTTTTGTTTTTCCAGATGTATTTAACAACGTGCCGATAACACTGTCAAATACATTTTTTTCTACATGCATAACATCAATAAAATGTCTTACATACAGACAATTCTAGTATTGTAATTCAAAAAAAATTGGTCTCTTTTTCCAACCGATTTTCGTAAGGTTTTTCGAAGCCGGTTTACCAAAAGTAGTGTCCACATTTTTAACTTTCTCAAACAATTGATCGCCTGTTAGTGGAGACGGTGTTGTACGTTCTTCTGAACTTCCATCGAATGATGTCTTCCAAGAACGGTACTTATGTCATCGCGGTAGAAATCTGCTATGTCCTAGAAACACAGTTTTCAATGAATGTTTCAACCTAATTGATTGTGTACCTTCTTCGCAAATGAGACAGCCTTGAGTTCCTTTAACGCTATATCCTGACAAATTTCCATAAGCAGGGAATTCATTTATCGTCCCATACAACATGAATCTCAAATTGAAATCTTCCTTTCTGTATGCATCATACAATGTAACACCTGAATCCCACAATAATTTCAAATCATCGATCAATGGAGCTAAATAAACATCAATATCATTACCCGGTTGTTTTGGTCCTGATATAAGCATAGATAACATGATGTATTTTTGTTTCATGCATAACCACGGTGGTAAGTTATAATTTATCAACATAACCGGCCATGTACTGTGACTGTTGCTTTGAAAACCAAAAGGATTCACTCCATCTATAGATAACGCAAGATGAAGGTTTCTCGACTCATTTCCAAATTCAGGATACTCATGATCGATTCTCTTCCACTGAGGAGAGTCTTCCTGGTGACGTAGTATCCCATCTTTAATTATTGTATCTTCATGCCATGTTAATTGTTCTGCAGTCTCCTCACTTCCATATAGGCGTCTAAACCTTAGAATGGTTGGAAAGTACCATACAACTTTAGTAGGACTGGATTCATCATTCTTGTATCGAGAACCACCACACTTTGGGCATTCTTTAAGTGATTTATGGTCCTTTCAAAACAGTATACAGTCATTCGGGAAGGCGTGTATTCTTTCAGAGATCATACCCATAGAGCGTAGAATTCGTTTGGCATCGTATGTTCGGCTCGGGAGCTCATTGTCTTCTAGGAGCATGTCATTCAAGAGGGTAAGTAGTTTCGTAAAACTGTCGTCACTCCACCCGTTATCTGCTTTCAAATTATACAGCTTCAGTATAGCTGAAAATGCTGTATATTTAGTGAAACCAGTATACAATGGCATCTTTGCTCAACTTTTTAACTTCTCAAACAATTTTGGGAAATAACGAAGTTCATCTTCGAAGGTCCTTTTCATTTTCTCAATACGATCTTCATCATCATTTACATATGTAATCACATCCTCCATACGGTCATCTTCATTTTTCATGTTTGTAATCATATCAGATGATCCATAAAATGCAGTGTCACCCCAGTCACTACCTACATTCGTTGTTTCCCCATGTTTATTCCAACATGTATAACTTTGATCTATTCTGTGACAGATCAAGTGTACTTCCAACTCATCTGGACTAATTTGTTTTGAATAATAACAGCATAAACACGGACAAAGGATTTGAGAAGAGTCACATGCATGATCTTTTGCAAACTTGATAAATTCTTTCACGCCTTCTTCATACTCTTTTGTCAACCGATTGGCATTAATCGATTCTTTATTTATATTCATCCTATTTGAAATCCATAGGATGAGTATATAGGTTAGAGGAGAAGGAATATGAGTATAATTTAGATAAAAAACAAGATACTTCAAGGAAATAATGTGACCATGAAATGACTAAGTCTAGAATGTTGTGGATCTTGAATACATTCTTTGACTGATTTGGAGAAATGACTTCTCAAACCTTTTCTGGATAACCTAGAACTCCTTCCAAGGAAATAATGTGACCATGAAACAATACTTCTTAAACAAAATATGGGGAATTTATAATATTTTAATACAGACAAAGTTCTCTAAAAACACCCAAAACAACCTCCAGATTATCGGAGTACTCCTCCTATATATTGTAATACACCAAGAAGTATTCTAAAAAAAAGAAAATGGAGGTGTCTAGAAAGATATTAAAGATCTAGTTCATCAGTTCCATGAAATAGATAGAGCATTGGTGATCCCAAATGGAATTCATAAATACTTTAAATTTCCATATCGACTTTAAAAATATATCTTTTGAGCATCCTCTTCACAAACCCTCAACTGTTGGTACCCTGATCTCTAGAAAATTTTCAAAACCCAATAGAACCTTATAAGATAGTCAAACAAATCATCAATTATAGGCAATATGTAATTATTCATTACTGTCACCTGGCTATGACTACTGTAGAATGTTAAAATTAATAGGCTATGATATAACTTTATTAAAAACAGAATTGGAAAATCTCATAGTGACATGATCATATAGATAGAACAATTTCCTTAAAGATCTTCTAGCTGTTCTTTTAGCTCCTCTAAATCGGCCAGAGCCTTATGATGTGATGGAATAGAAAATGGGATCGTCCTGTGAAGCAAATAGATAGAAAACACAAACACTCATTGGGGAGGTTATCCCATGAAGTCCTCTAGAAATGATTTTGTGTACTTTTCCATGACCACTGGAATTTCACATGAAGAACACTTCTCAACAACCCCAAGGAAAACCTTGGAAAAATGACATGATATGAACCATAACATAGAAGAAACTTGTCATACCCTCCATGGTTATAGATCAAAATCTCCATAAAAGACATGGAATCTCCTGTTAAGAGTAAGTAACTGAACCCAATGGTGATAATAGTCATCTAGTGCACTAAATCCAATAAAAAAATCCAAGACGATAATTAGGTCGGAAAAGACCAGGTCCAAAAACTGGAATTCCGAAATGTCCTCCATGCCAAGTTCCATAACACAACTCTCAAAGAACATGAAACCATGACCATTTTTCCTACCCAAAATGGTTAGGCAATACATGAAATAATTCATAAACTCTGTCTTCATACCCAAGTAATAAAAAAATATGTGAAATTAATGACTAGGATTCACCATTTTGAAATGAAACCAATACTATAGAAGAATTAAAAAAAATTCACCTCGAATTGTGGTTGGCCAAGATTATGAGTCCTCATGAATGACCTCTACTGCATTGATTTTTTCTGGATTAGACTCGTCTATGTATTATTTCCCTATTAAGAATCCCCCTTTATTTTAGGATGTGATCCTACACTATTTGAGGCCTCTTATTTTATCTAAGAGCCCTTAAAAAGTGGATCCTACACCACTCCCATTATGAGCCAACTGAAAAAATCACAAGATATTCTCCGACTACCCAAATAGGTGGAACACCCTCAGAGTCTCTGGTAAAATCGTCCAGATGTTTCCCACATTTCTAATCTGATAAAAAAATAGGTCTATTGTCCATAGAATCCACATAATCTGTTCATAAAGACTACTCAAATCCCTTTCCACTACTTCTCTAAGACTCATCGTGCTTTAGATTTTATCCTCAAAAATAACTATGGATACCACCCATTAATGGAACACCATTGAGACCAATATTTCAATTAAAATATTCCTCTCACATCAATACCTTGGGAAACACCTAAAAATAGGTTGGTAGACTTAGAAAAATAAGAATAAATCTGATATATTTCCTCAATCCCATCTCAAAATTAATATCCATAAGATAATCGTTCATGGGGAGATAAAGAGATACATGAACCAAATTACGGAATCTAGTGGCATAATCCATGACTAAATGACCACAATAATCTAGCTTTAAAAACACATAGTCATTCATCAATCTCAAGGTATCTGGGTAGAACCTCTGAAGAAATACCACTTGGAATGTGGTAAAAGTGAGATCCTCTCTATTCCTCGAAAGAATCATTGAATCGCACCACATTCAAATAAATTCTTTTAAAAAGGAACCAAAAATAACACTTTATATGTCTTAGTGGTTTTCAAAAACTCTAAGATCTACTTGATACAGTCCAACTACTCCTTAAATTACTTGGTTTTCTTTTCAGTAAGGAAAAACTCTGAATTATTCTTTGAAAATTCTTGAGTGTGGTCCATAGTTCATGTCTTATAATGGATACCAATTTAACCCACGTTTTTGAAGTTATAAATCATTGAATCCAAAAAAAATTGTATCAATGGGATGGTTCCTCTTTGGGGTACTCTGGTTCACACTCTCTATGCTTCTACATGGTCCTTCTAGGAGGTATTGTCTACAAGAAACATGAACAACCTCCATCAAGGAAAACCCAACATCAAATCACAAAAAAATAACTAAATTAAAACACCAAAACATAATAATAACTAAATAAATCTAATGAAGTAGTGGGAAATCATAAAAACAACCCATAGTCAGGATCAAAACATAACCACAATCCCAAACCACCCTTGGAAACTGAAGATTCAACACGAAGAATAGTTGGCCAAACACTTACCCATTCCAAACATAATTAATTCATGAAAATTCAATTTGAATCACCTTAAGGAGGAGGACCCGGTGGCGGAGGAGAAGGAGGTGTTGACAGCGGAGGCACCAGAGGCAACAGAGGCAGCACAGAGGCAGGGCGGAGGCAGGGCGGAGGCAGGGCGGAGGCAGCGGAGGCAGCAGAGGAGGAGGAGGAGGAGCCCACGGTGGAGGAGGAGGCAGCGGAGTAGGCAGAGGAGGAGGAGGAGGAGGCATCGGTGGAGGAGGAGGAGGATGAGGCCGCGGACTAGGAGGAGGAGGAGGAAGTTCCGGTGGAGGAGGAGGACAACGAGGCCGCGGTGGAGGAGGAGGAGGAGGAGGAGGAGGCGGCGGGCGGAGGAGGAGGAGGTGGCGGCAGTGACGCAGAGGAGGGCTTCCGCGAGATCCTGACCAGGTGCAGGGAGTAGGAAGAGGACCCGCGGGTTTTTAACAAATCTGTGTGAGCCTTTATCAGTGCTAAAATGAAAAGTGCTGATAAATAAAACCTTTATCAGTGCTTTTTTAGCGCTGATAAATAATCCCTTTATCAGTGCTAAAAAAAGCGCTGATAAAAGGGCCAGGCCTTTATCAGTGCTAGCAAAAGCACTGATAAATGGTACACCTTTATCAGCGCTTCCTTTAGCGCTGATAAAGTGGACCTTTATTAGCGCTTGATTTAGCACTGATAAAGTGGACCTTTATCAGCACTTTTGTTAGCGCTGATAAAGGCCCGGCCCTTTATCAGCGCTTTACTGTTAGCGCTGATAAAGGCAGGCGCATGCCTTGCCCAGTTTTGTGGTAGTGATATCCCACCCATCCCACAATGTTCATTTCTAGATCTACCTGCTTGGATATCACATTCACCTTTGGTAATAAAAACTCCACCCTCTATGGATGTGAGGGTCACCCTTAAGTGATAATAATCAATGTTTTCTTGATAAGAAACTAGCCATTCCATCTTGAGTATAATGTCAAACCCTAAAATCTTGAGGAAAAAAAGATCCTATATAAAGTGACACCCACCAATCTTAATGGTGAATTCCCTAAAATATCACACATCCTCTATTCCCATCCCCAACAGAGTATCAAGCATCATAACACCATCAAAAAATTGGACAATGAGCCCAAGGCTCTCCAACACAGGTACATATATGATACTATGTGATTCACATGTACCAAAAAGAGAGTATACTAGAGTATAAGCTACTATGATCATACCACTCACCATAGACAGCCCGACACTTTGATCCACAGGTGTAATCTGTATAGAATATATTTGGCCTGAACTGTAGCCCTGTGAAACAACCTTACTACCCAAAGTCGGCCCACTTTACTGTCTAGGTACAATTGGTGTATGGCTACCTCAGCCATAAACACCACCTTAGCCAGAACGACTGGGAATCCACTAGCTTCCAGCCTGATGTGGAGCTATGAATCCCGCTCCTGAACCTGGAGTGTAACACCCCAAGATTTCATAGTATATTATCTCTTTAAAATAATTCAATAACTTGTGCTACACGTAACAACGAGTTCAAGAACACTATGACTTACCAAACTAGTCGTTCAAAAAGGGGGTTATGAATAGTATTAACTTAATTTTTAAGTTTTATATATATCCTATATAATTTTAACATTCATATTTTTTTTCTTAGACATAATATAAGAAAAAATTCAATTTTTCAGATAAAAGAAGTATTTTTCAAAAAATGAAAGTTCACCACCTATTTAATGGAGAATCCTTTTTAAAAAAATATTTGAGAATTTTACATTCAATTAAATTAAATTAAATTCTTCTTTAGAATCAGGACATAAAAATTTATTTTGGATGAATTTTTGGTACTTTTCTGATAACTTTAATATTTTGATGAATAGTGAAAAATATTATGTTTTAATTGAAAAAAATTAATTGAAATAATTTATAGTGTTAAATTAGGCATTTGAATGGTTTTTAAGTATAATTAGATTATATTTTTATCATTTAATACAATTTAGGTAATTATAAGTAATTTCACAATTAAACTTGACATAAACACATGTCAATATTTTGATAGTTTTTACTTTTTTAAAAACCAGTTTTTTGGTTTTGACAACAGGAATTAATTTTAACTTAATTAATGAAACTTATATGTTTTTAATTTGGTAAAATAGAATTCATTTTTGAATTAATAATATCAAAATTATCATAGGTTGAATTTTTGGTATTTTTCTAAAAACATTCCATTTTTGATGAATAGTGAAAAACACTACGTTATTGTTTAAAACCGACATTTTATTTAAATAATTATTTATTTTATTTAAATTTATTTTAAGTAAAAATAGATATATAATAAAAATATATGTTCAACTTAATTCATTGGAATTATTTTATAAGAAAACTAGATGTACAAATTTTTATTGAACTTTTTACCGTCTTTTACCCACCTTCTAGGAGCATTTGCAAATTTGCATAAAACTTAATTTTATTACTTCTGTGAGTTGAATTTCAAAAATATGAGAGATTCAGTTGATATTAGTAATTTAAATATGATTCAATAAGATGAAAATAATTTTTGATGAATAGTAACTTTTGACTTTTATTTACCACGGTTAAAAGTAAACGGGGTTATTAAATGTAAAAATGATATTATGATTACTCTAAAAAATGTCCTAATTCTATTGAATAAGTTTATTTAGACCAAAAACAACCTTATAAAAAATATTATCCTTTATTTCTACTTGGACTAGATTAGGACATTTATTATTATTTTATTTAAAGAATAGTTAAAAGTGTTAAATTCAATGTTTAATAACTAAACCATTTTTAATATAGGGTTACGCAAAAGATAAATTCGACTATAAATATTCATTATAAAGAAAAAAATATTTCCTATATAATGGTATTTTATTTATAATTTTTAGACATTAAATAATTAAATTTATTTGTGGCACAATGATGATGCAGTAATTACCTTATTAACGAAAGAATCAAATAAATGGTATTATAAATATTAAAATAAATATAATTTTAAAGTTTTTATGACATCCAAGAATTTTCTTTGTGAATATAAAATTTTATTGATGATTCAATGTAACTTTTTCTAAGTAATCAAGTTGTGAAGACTTTCACAAAAACCAAATACTAAATAGTGTCAAAATTGACATAAATGAGTTTTTAAAACAAATATTATATTATTAAATTATATACTATTCCTAAAAATATAAGATTCTGCCAAAGGACTTAAATAATATTATATATTTCACTAATGAATCACTTTTGGTTCTTTTGGAAGTTTAGATTATGTTTATTAACCATATAGTGTAAAAATACAAGAAGACGCGGTAAAAGTTAAACTATTTAACTAAGAGTTAAATCTAAAAGATACTGTTAATATGGTGACCTAAACCTATCTAAAACCTATTGGTTGAGTGTTTTTCGACCCATCCCCACCTTATCCTATAAATAAATAATTTTTTAGAAATTAGAAACCTAAAATGATTTTATTATAAAATAATATTTCAAGCTTTTCCTAAAGTGACCCTCACCCCTCTTATAAAAGGGTATTTTCCCTTCTCTCAAAATCACAACTCCAAATCCATTTGGCTCGGACAACCCCTTCACAAATCTCCTCCCAACTACCTTTAATTCAACCTAGAGTCCTTACCTTGATAATAAAGTCAACCTAAGGAGCCCTTTTGTTCAAATCAAAAGGAAACACCCAAAGAAGAGGTAATTATTTTATCACCTCTTTCAAAGTTCTTTTTTTCTTCCACTTTCTATTTCTTTGTTATTTCCATAAAAAAATAAAACCTCTAGTAACTTATACATACTTTGATGTTATTATAAATATGGTACAACCATATTCCTTATTCTATCCATCCTATGAATGATAATGTCACCATGTGTGCGTACGTACGACTTACCGTCTCCACGCCGTGGTGTAATTTGTTATTCAACACTATGTTTTTTAGATGGAAATAATGATGAGTAATATGTATATAAATAATGAAAATAACATGATAATGTAAATTTAAAATTAATATACCATCCAAATCAACCCCTTTTAATCATTAAGTAAATGATATCGTCGCTCATGTGTACGTACGACTTACCATCTCCACGACGCGATGAGATTCATTTCCACATTCACCATTCAACGATGATTATAAATATAAATATATATATATATATATAATAAGTATGTAATATATTAAAATATAATGCTACTGAAAACACATATATATATATATATATATATATCTTATTCACTTAGTTTCATTCAATACGATATGAAAACGGAAACAGCGTTTATGCGTACGTACGACCTACCTTCTCCATAAACGGTGTTTTCCATTTCATATGTCTATCTATTATAAATATTTATATTCTAAATATATATGATATATAAATCATTTTTTATATTATGGAAGTATTTAAATCATTATCTAAGTGATACGATCAAGAATAACAAGTTAAAACTCGTATGATAAAGAAAGCGATTATTACCCGAAATGTTAATTTAACATGGAATGGGTAGTATAAAGTCATAAATGAATAATGTATGATATAATAAATATTAATATGGTTCTGGTATAATTTAATAACATACTATAGTCATAATATAAGAAGTTAAACGTACCCATGACTAAATAAAAGTACTAGGTAAAGGTTAATTCCTCAATCTCATTATTATCCGAGATTGTTTATGTGTAAGTATTTTTTGGGACGTATTTATTATCCATGTCCATGTTTCATAAAAGACATTTAAAAATGATTATTTTAAGTAAATCTTTAACTAAAACATAATTTTAAAAGTTTTAAATATTTATTATTCTAAATCTTTCTCATTAATTTCCATGTTTTAAAAATGGTTTTAAGGATTTATTTATATAGACATGATTGTTTTAAAATTTTAATTCCTTTAAAAAGTTTCAAAGTGGTATGGAAAACTTTTATTTCAAAATATATTTAAATGACATAATTTATAAATGGGTGACTTTTAAATGATTTCACAAAAAGGTATATTGCTCTCAAAGAGTTTTACTGGTCATTTTTCAACTATGTCAACATCATTTACTGGATATTATTATTGATTGAGGTTGATTTATTATAATAAAATCTTCCATATTGTATTGAATGAGTTATGATATTTTTGACTATGGATGTTGTATTTTTATACCATTCATGGTTTATGGTTAATGTATTCACCTTTCATATGCTAGTTTTAATTCGAATGTTTATGTTATGTTTCAACATTTTCATATGAGGAATGCAGTGGACTTAGTAGGTGATGGGTGGAGCCCGCTATAGCTCCTTGATGCATCGGTAGGTCTCATGAGACAAAATAGTGTCTTGGTACAGGGCCTTGGCAAAACTTTTATTTTTAGTCTTCGCACGAGGCCTTGACTATGTGGTAATGATGTCCAGCGTTAAGCATTCCCTCATTATGAAATTATTTATTACATGTGATTATTCAACTAGTATAATATACATGTGCATGTTTATGTGGTGATGTTTGATTTATTTTTTCCATATTATGTTCAAGATTATGTTTAAAAAGGATTTTTTTATTAAACATCTTTCTTTAAAAGTTTATAGATTCCACTAAATTATTTACCCTAACTGAGCATCTGAGATCACCCCTTTCTTATGTTTTATTTTCCTAGGGTTCCAAGAAGTGTATTATGATTGATATGTAGGGTTAATCTAAAGGGAATAATGGAATTCTAAAAGAACTATTTATGCTCTATTCTATATTTGAAATTGTAATGTAAAGTTGATGTATGTAATCTATTTTCCAAGACTGCTAAACTGATCATTCTTTCGGGACTTGATTCCTTGTAATCATGTCAATGTATTAAAATAATGCACTGACTCCGAGCTTCCAGGGTCGGGGCATTACAGTTGGAATCAGATGAAGTTTAGAAATAATCTTGGAAACTAGATTTAGAAAAAATCTTATTAGAGAAAATTACCCTAAGATAGACTTGGAGGATTATAATAGAAGAACATAATATAATTTTGGTAATATAGAGATTTTATGAATTTTCCAAGCAATACATTCATGTGTGGATATGAGCAGGTAGAGGTGGCTCTAGCACAGATGTACCTAGGGGTGAAAACTTTAACAAGGAGTTTCAAGTTTAACCCAGGGTATCTTGGTACACGACAACGGGACTTGCTGCACTCTTGGCTATGACACTTCCGGGGGATATGCTTAGGATAATTCACATTTTATTTACAAGCCATTATAAAGGATTTAGGAGTAACACTTCCTCAAAGAAAACTTTTTATTATTATTATAGATTATATGCATAATATTTTCAATTTACATTAGGTATTTTACAAGTTTGGAATTATGCATTGTGATTCATAAAACTAACATAGTGTATGCCATTGTTTAGAAATGGTACCCAGTAGATAGAATGAGAACTCCAACAATATGCATGATCCAAAGAGTTAGAAGGATAATATCTTTCATGGTATTAAGCCAACATTTAGAAAGGAAATAGTCTCCCACGTATTATCATCATATTAAGAAATAGTATCATGTGTTAATAAGATATGTAAAGAATTTTCTGAGTCATATGGATTTGATGGGAAGCCAGAGAAGAAAAGGATGGTAGAGAGAAATATAGATAAATGGAATAAGGGAAAGAAGGATTTTCCCATATGTGATAACTATTAAAAGAATCACCTTGGTAAATGCTTGAAGAGAATGGGAGTTTGTTATAAGTGTGGAGAAAAAGGACACCGAGTACGTGATCTCAAGGGTAAGAAAATGGTTTTAAATGTACAATGCTTCATCTTCAAGGAGTTCGGACACTATGTGAATCAATGTCCAAATAATCAGATTATACCACAAATGATATTTTTGGATAATAATAAAGTTATTATATTACCACATATGAAGAGTAATGACTAGTGTTCATATGTTGATATTAAATAATTATGTCATTTGAGTATTGTATCAACGATATACAGGTTATAATAATTATGGAGTATATAAGTATTGTACTGCAGTACTATTTCATTAAGGATTTGAGATTGTGTGGTACCAAGAAAAGTGACTCAATAGCAAGTTAAACATTTTGTAAAATACATGGTTGAAGGAAAGATAAAAATTTAATATTGTCCTGATACTGAGGTATTGATTTTGGAATAAGATATGATTGATATGGATAAATTATATTGGTTATTGACATCCTTGGAACTGATTAATGGTCTATTTATTCCATCATTGTTGGAGTTTACAACATTTTTGGATATAATGAGTATATCCAGTATTCTATAAAGAATAAAGGATCATGAATTTAATCAATATGGTTTTATGGTAATTCAGGTTGTTACCGTGTTTTAAAATAATACATGATAAAGGTATTCACATGTTATTTCATGGAAAAAAGAATCTTAATTGTGTTTACCTTCTATATAAATTTTGGACTATGAATTTGGACAGAAGTATTTGGGATAATTCTAAAGATTGGAATGGATTAAGTTTTACATTGGATACTATTATTATGGTTAAAAAATTTCTTAAGATTATTTTTTGATTTTTATAAAAAGGACAACCCGAAGGTCGAGCGTCAACCTGTCGCGTCCGGTAAGGCCGCGAGACTTGAACCCACAACCGAAGGGTGACAATGGTGCATCACCTACCACTAGCCTACATGATATCCTAGTTTTTATAATGTAGTTTTTTTTAATATTCTGACAAATGAATTATAAATTCATTATTTTGGGAACATCACATTATTAGGATAAATGGAATATTTTTGAATTCTATTATATTTTGGAGTGAAAGATGAATTTGTGGTAGCAATTAGTTGAAGGATGAAACTCTACTAGTCAATTATATATTTTTTTCTCTTATTATATGAAGAAATTAATTCTTAAACTTTAGGGAATATATCTTAAAACCAAAAATGTGTTATCATAATACCTTATGTTTTGTTGAACTGATGATATTTCAAATCATCATATATTGATGGCTTTGAGGCCCTCAATTTTACACTTGTTTGTGATTGATGACCTCAATTACTCCCTATAAATATTTACATTTTTCCTCTAATTATGTGTCTCTAATTTCCTCCAATGTTCTCCTAATCGAGATAATAATTTAGTGGTGACTTTTTCATTTCACTTTCCCTATTATTAAGATTAAATTTCATTAACACAACTTTCGATGTGGGTTTTCCACAAAGGTATTTTTCTATTTTTATCCTTTTATTTTTAAAGAAAAATTTCAAATTGCGAGGAAGCAATTTATTTAAGGAGGAGAGAATGTAACACCCTAGGATTTCATAGTATTTTATCTCTTCAAAGTAATTCAATAACTTGCGCTACACGCAACAACGAAATAATTTATAGTGAAAATAAATTTTGATGAACAGTGAAAATATTATGTTTTAATTGAAAAAAACTTTTTAAATCGAAATAATTTGTAGTGTTAAATTATACATTTGAATGGTTTTGAAGTATAATTAGATTATATTTTTATCATTTAATACAATTTAGGTCATTATAAGTAATTTCACATTTAAATTTGACATAAACACTTGTCAATCTTTTGATAGTTATTACTTTTTTAAAAACCCAATTTTTGGTTTTGACAAGAGGAATTAATTTTAAATTAATTAATGAAACTTCTATGTTTTGAATTGGGTAAAATAGAATTAATTTTAGAATTCATAATATCAAAATTATCTTAGGGTAAATTTTAGGTATTTTTCTGAAAACATTCAATTTTTGATGAATAGTGAAAAACATTGTGTTATTGTTTAAAACTGACTTTTTATTTAAATAAATATTTATTTTATTTAAATTTATTTTAATTAAAAATAGATATATAATACCTATATAAGTTCAATTTAATTCATTGATTCATTTTATAATAAAATTAGATGTATAAATTTTTATAGACATTTTTACCGTCTTTTACCCACCTTTTAGGAGCATTTGCAAATTTGCATAAAACATAATTTTATCGCTTCTGTGAGTTGAATTTCAAAAATCAGAGAGATGCGGTTGATATTAGTAAGTAAAATGTGGTTCAATAAGTTGAAAATAATTTTTGTTGAATAGTAACTTTTTGACTTTTATTTACCATGGTTAAAAGTAAATAGGGTGCCAACGAGCCCATACCCGAGTGGTAAGGGCTCCTTATTGGAATCCAAGAGACCCAGGTTCAAAAATGGGTAGAGGAAAATTTTCCAAGGTACTTTAGCAGTACTGTAGCATTCACTGTTCGGTATTGTAGCAGCATGAACTATTCACCTGATTTGGGCCTTCAGGCCACCGATTTGGGCCTACGAGTCTCCAGGGCCTTCGGGTCATCAAAGGCCTTCAGGCCACAGGGCCTTCGGGTCACATAGACCATGGAGTATCCCAGTTCACACAAAACAAGTGCCAAAATAGAATCAGAGCAACAGGAGTAGCAACCACCAAATGCAGAGCTAACTGGATTGGAAGAATGAGAGGGTATGGCAGCCACCATCGGGACCAGGCACCGTGCAGCTTTGCACGGGTCAGTGCTAGTCGATCAGCAATGCAAGGTGGGAGCTAGGTGATCAATGACGCAGAAAAGCTGGGGAGGGGTAGTTCAAGTGGGTTGGGCCTACGAGTCATGTATTGGGAACGGTATGCCTCTGGGCCTTCGGGTCATGTATTGCGGGTTTGTAGGGCCTTGTGCCTTGGGCCTACGAGTCATGTACGGGTTCCCCTCCAACCCTTAAAAGGGGTATTATCCATAATAAAATAAAATAAAGGCCTTTGGGCCATTCTGGTAAAAGTAAATAGGGTAATTAATGGTAAAAATGATATTATAATTACCCTAACACATGTCCTAATTCTATTGGATAAGTTTATTTTGACCAAAAAAACCTTAGAAATAAAATATGATTCTTTAGGTCCACTTTTACTAGATTAGGACATTTATTATTATTTTATTTAAAGAAGAGTTAAAAGTGTTAAATTCAATGTTTAATAACTAAACCATTTTTAATATAAGGTTACACATAAGATAAATTTGACTATAAATATTCATCAGAAAGATAAAAATATTTCCTATATAATGGTATTTTATTTATAATTTTTATACATTAAATAATAAAATTTATTTATGACACAATGATGATTCAGTATTTACCTTATTAACGAAAGAATCAAATAAATGGTATTATAAATATTAAAATAAATATAATTTCAAAGTTTTTATGACATCCACTAATTTTCTAGGTGAATATGACATGTTAGGGTTGATTAAATGTAACTTTTTCTAAGTAATAAAGTTGTGATGACTTTCAAAAAACCAAATACTAAATAGTTTCAAAAATGACATAAATGAGTTTTTAAAACAAATATTATATTATTAAATTATATAATATTCCTAAAAATCTAAGGTTCGGAAAAAGGTATTAAATAATATTATACATGTCATTAATGAATCACTTGAGGTTATATTGGAAGTTTTGAGTAAGTTTATTAACCATATAGTGTAATAATACAAGAAGACATGGTAAAACTTAAACTATTTAACTAAGAGTTAAATCTAAAAGATAAGGTTAATATGGTGACCTAAACCTATATAAAACCTATTGGTTGAGTTTTTTCGACCCATCCCCATATTATCCTATAAATAAATCATTTTTGAGCCATTATAAACCAAAATTGATTTTAGTATAAATTAATATTTCAAGCTTTTTTAAAGTTACCATCACCCCTCTTATAAAAGGGTTTTTCCACTTCTCTCAAAATCACAACTCCAAAGCCATTTGGCTCGGCCAACCCCTGCCCAAATCTCCTCCCAACATCCATCACTTCAACCTAGAGTCCTTATCTTGAGTATAAATTCAGCCTAAGGAGCCCTTTTGTTTAAATTAAAAGGAAACACCCAAAGAAGAGGTAATTATTTTATCACCTCTTTCAAAGTTCTTTTTTTCTTCCACTTTCTCTTTCTTTGTTATTTCCAGACAAAAACAATAAATCAAATACCTTATACATACTGGGATGTTATTATAAATATGGTACAACCATATTTTTTATTTTATCCATCCTATGAATGATAATGTCACCATGCGTGCATACATACGGCTTACCGTCTCCACGCTCTGGTGTAATTTGTTATTCAAAACTATGCTTTTTGGATGGACATAATGATGAGTAATATGTATATAAATAATGAAAATAAAATGATAATGTCTCTTTAAAATTAATATACCATCCAATTCCACACCTTTTAATCATTAAGTAAATGATATCGTTGCTCGTGTGTACGAACGGCTTACCGTCTCCACGTCGCGATGAGATTCATTTCCACATTCACCATTCAACGATGATTATAAATATATATATATATATATATAATAAGTATGTAATATATGACATAATAAGGATAATTAAAACATATATATATATGTGTGTGTGTGTGTATTTAAATATATCTTATTCACTTAGTTTCGTTCAATACGATATGAAAATGGAAACATCGTTTATGCGTACGTACGGTCTACCGTCTCCATAAACGGTGTTTTTCATTTCATATATCTGTCTATTACACATATTTATATTCCAAATATATATTATATATAAATCATGTTTTATATTTTATAATTATTTAAATAATGATCTAATTGATACGATCAAGAATAACAAGTTAAAACACGTACGATAAAGAAAGAGATTATTACCAAAAATGTTAATTTAACATGGAAATTATTATTAAATGGGTAGTATAAAGTCATTAATGAATCATTTATGATATAATAAATATTAATATGGTTCTATAATAATTTAATAACATACTATGGTCATCGTACAGGAAGTTAAATGTACCCACAACTAAAGAAAAGTACAAGGTAAGGGTTAATTCCTCAATCTCATTATTATCTGAGATTGTTTATGTGTAAGTATTTTCTGGGACATATTTATTATCCCTGTCCATGTTTCATAAAAGACATTTAAAAATGATTCTTTTAAGTAACTATTTAACTAAAACATCATTTTAAATTTTTTAAATATGTATTCTTCTAAATCTTTCTCATTAATGTCCATGTTTTCAAAATGGTTTTAAGGATATTTATATGGACATGATTGTTTTAAAATGTTAATTCCATTAAAAAGTTTCAAAGTGGTATGGGAAAATTTGATTCAAAAATATCTTTAAATAACTTACTTTATAAATGGGTGACTTTTAAAAGATTTCACAAAAAGTTATATTGCTCTCAAAGAGTTTTACTAGTCATTTTTCAACTATGTCAACATCATTTACTGGATATTATTCTTGATTGAGGATGATTTATTATAATACAATATTTTATATTGTATTTAATGAGTTATGATATGTTTCACTATGTATGTTCTATTTTTATACCATTCATGGTTTATGGTTAATATATTGACATTTCATATGCTAGTTTTAATATGAATGTTTATGTTATGTTTCAACATTTTCATATGAGGAATGAAGTGGACTTAATAAGTGATTGGTGGAGCCCGCTATAGCTCCTCGATGCATCGGTAGGTATTATGAGAAAAAATAGTGTCTTGGCACAAGGCCTTGAAAAAAAATTATTTTTAGTCTGGGCATGAAGACTTGACTATGTGGTAATGATGTCCGGCGTTATCCATTCTCACATTATGAAATTAGTTATTACATGTGATTATTCGACTAGTAGAATATCCATGTGCATGTTTATATGGTGATGTTTGATTTATTTTTTCCATATTATGTTCGGTATTATGTTTAAAAAGGATGTTGTTTTTATTACACATCTTTCTTTAAAAGTTTATAGCTTCCACTAAATTATTTACCCTTACTGAGCGTCTAAGCTTACCCCTTTCTTATGTTTTATTTTCAGAGGATTACAAGAAGTGTATTATGATTGATATGCATGTTTAAGCTAAAGGGGATATTGTCATTCTCAAAGAACTATCTATGATCTATTTTATGTTTGAAATTTTAATTTAAAGTTGATGTACATAATCAATTTTCCAAGACTGCTAAACTGATCGGTCTTTCGGGACTTGATTCCTTGTAATCATGCCAATGTATTAAAATAATGCACTGACTCCAGGCTTCTCTGGTCGAGGAATTACATGGATTCAGAATATATCCCCATCCACTGACTTTTGGAAGGAATATCTTGCAAAAACATTGTATAAGTCCCATCCTACCACAAGCTTATCACTCGACTGGGTCGTGTTCAAAATAATCTTTCTTATGTCCCGATATTCCAACACTAATATCCTGGCTGGTACTCCCCTCATGAGAAGCCTCAAAACGACACTTCCTTCTATTGGAAGCTAAACCAGTAGGTCAAGAGGTCACATTACCCTACTCTATGCCCCCATCTTCCTTCTAGTTTTCCTCTATAATTATCACCTGATTCACTATTTTAGTTACAGTATTAAACCTGACCATGTTGAGCTAGGATCTAATGACATGTATGAAACCTTACTGAAATCATCTCACCCTTAGTATCTCATCAGTAAGATAAACTAGGAAAAAGTGTTAGATCTTTGTAAATCACACTGATTACTCCATAACGAACATCACACCCTTCTCTAGATGCATAAACTCACTAACCTACTCTACTCTCATTGTATTGAGGAAAAAATATTCATAAAACCTAGATTGGAAATCCATCCAAACCATATCTCAGAGCATATCATCCTGGTTCAAAACATCCCATCATTACTTACCTTCTCCCCGAATCATATATGTTATGAGCTTCACTATCCTCTCAGGAGGTGTCTCTAGATGCTCAAATATCAAAAATGTAGTCTCAAGCCACATATTAGCAGTCTGTGGACTACCATCCCCTGAAAACATGGAAGGATGATACTTCTGAAACACACGCATTAGCTCTACCATAGATGAGGCAGGCTGAGGTGAACCTTGAAAAGTCTCCATGAAGCATAAGAAACCCACATGGGATTGTGCCTCAGTACCCATATCTGGTATAACCACTAGGGACTTGGCTATAACTATAGGAGGATATACTGGTATCCCATGGTCCACCACCTCTGGTGCATGGTTGTCACCACCCTCTTGGCATGTGAGTAGAGGTCTTCATGGTTTCATGTCTCTATAATGCCAAACACATGCCGTAGGATGTCCTAATAATGATATGATCATGGTTATAAATATATGATAGGTCAAATACTTCTTATAAATAGGTCACACCCCTATTCCTACTCCTAAATCTAGCACTAGGTAAAAATAAATAGCCATAAACATCACTAGAGACACTACCTACATCCCATTCAAAATCCAGGTCTAGGTCAAGTTCTCTATTTTCAACAATTTAATTTTATTTAAGTTCACTTTCTCAATTAATTTATTTTTAAATGTTTAGACTAAATGGTTTATAACTTCTGATTCATAAGGGCACATACACCTCATAAACCAAAGTGTGGTGTCCACCTAATCCAAACCATAACATGTTCCAATCCATACGACCAATGGTCCATGACTCAATGTTCCATAATTGACAGGTTAGTGTGTCTATTGTAGTCTAAGTAGGAAAACGCTGTTTAGGTTATGATAGGAACCCTAAATACTAACCAGGTTTCTCAATTCCCTCCACAAATCATCTATCAAGAAATAGGTATATCACACAATGCACACATAATCAAATTCATGAATTCAAGAAATGCATCTTACATGGCATAGAATAATGAATGTCATGTAAATTTTAATAGGTTCCTAAAATGAGGTATGAGATGTATACCCTCATCTCATCAGAAAATGGAAAGAATCCATAATCAAAAGTAATGTCAAATATTAAGTGCATAACCTAACAGTGGAATCAAATCAACTTTAATAGGAAAAATCTAGAAAATAGAAATTTTCATTCCAGGTGATTTGTATTTTCCTATACATGGGTTAGCTACTCCTAATCATAGCTCATTACCAAATTACAATTCATTCATAATCCCTTTCTATTGTCTCAAAATAGTAAATATAGAAAAGTAAGTGCTCTGATATAACTTTGTAACATCCCAAACCAGGTGGCACTGTATGATTCCCCAAGTTGGTGTGTCACATGGCCTCAAGCGCACCTCCCCATATGTCTGAGGCTTCCGACTAGTAGAAAAGGCCTAGGGTGTGTCTGTGTGGAGACTATTCCATCATTTTATAGTGTAATGCAGTGTTATAAAAATATTAATCAATAGATTAAGCATATAATATAACTAAAATTATAAATAATATAAACATCCAAAAGACTGAATAAATAAACAATGCCAAAGGTTATCTCATATAAAAAATGATGTGGCATGTCATGTCTCTACAAAATAGGAAAAAAGGTATACAAGTATACATTACAATACATGAATAAAAATACTAAAAAGACCAACAATTATCTATCCCAGCTAGAATCATGAGTATAGAGCAGTTATGTGCTCCCCTGCTCCTAAGAAATGATCAAATCAAGAATTGTACAATGGTTGCTTGCCTCAATATATACCTTCATCCATGAAATCCGTTCGGTTACCCAATGGTGGCCTAAACATGGTGTGAGATAACACTCAATAAGCCACTACCAACAGTGTCTGTAATAAGTCAAATCTATGTAATGACAAGCTAAAGTAGTTTGCATTATATAAAAAGTGTGGTAGTACATAAAGTAATGTTTCCAATGCATATGTAACAAATAAGTGATACTATATATCCAAAAAAGTATCCTTAAAAACAAGGGTCAATCTCCCACAACAAGGGTAGATTTAAAGAAAAATAGAAAATCTACCATGGAAATGCTATACAATAAAGTATAAATCATCCATCAAACCCATGCCATATAACCTATTATAAATCATCCATCATGGCCACCCCATATAATAAAAAGTGTTAGGCCATGAAGGTCTAGATCCAAGGTATATAAGATCAAGGCATCTTCATTGAGTTCTCGGAGAATCGTGATGGGAAATTAGTAAAGTCTTGGGTGGAGTCATAGGATAATGTCAACAATTCATGTCATATGTGATTCCAATCATGTTGGATATAATGGGAAGCAAGGCCCAAGGTATCTTATGGAATCAAGATCCTTAGATCATATAGGTCCAAGGAATCCACTACCAAAATCATGACCCATAGTGTAGAAACATCCATGGAGTCCTATGGAATCAGGACCCAAGGAGAATATAGGTCCAAGGAATCCACTACCATAATCATTCATCATTCAATTAATTCAAAAATTCATAAACGGTCTCATTCCATGAGTTCTTCCAAGTCATTTAACAATTCCCATTTGAAAAATTAAACCAATATACTTCATGTAATCACATTTCAAAGGAGTAAAAACCATATCCTAATAGATAAATTCAATTCAATTAAATTTATAAAGGCATAATCTAACTAGGAAAGAACTCACACACCCAGCAGGGTGGTATAAATCATGGAAGATATAAATCCACACCCCATGGGATGCCTATGTTGGGGAAATAACCTCCAAAAAAGTCAAAGGTACAATGGGAAACCTAAACAGGTTTCAATTCATTTGAACAAGACATTCAATTCATTTTTAGGGGAAGCACTAGTAAGTCTAGCATGCATCACAACTGAAATAGGTAATATAAAACAACAAACCATGAGTTAAAGGTATATACCACCTACTATAGTTCCATAGTAGATCACTCATCTAGTATCAATCTCTGATTCAGTCTAGATTAAGATAAAAATAAAGAATGGACGAAGAAACTTGAAATAGGGCATATTATCTTTCACTTAAATAACACTTTTGATACCAAGACAAACAATGAATGGAACAAAATGATTGAATAACTTACTAGTGTGGATCCAATGACACAAATGGTGCTTGTATCAAACGTTGGATGAAGAAATAGGACAAATCCTACATTTTGGATTCAAAGAGGAGATCCCATGGTGAGATACTATCCAATATAGGAAAAAACTAAAAGAGGGTTGAGTTTTAATAAGTTTTAAGGGATAAATTGTCATTTCCTTTAACTAGGTTACATAGTTTGGAAACATAGTTGGACAAACTGTGGTCCAACCATGCACCCTTCACTCTCTTAATGGGCACCTCACACAGTTTCATGCACACAATTTGAAAAATTGTGCATAAACTGTGACCCAACCTTTGTCTAGGTCTGAAGCAAGTCTCAAAGGCATACACCTAGGGAGGCACGATTTTCCTTAAACCATTTGACCCTATTTCACCCCACTATCAAGCCCTGCATAGTTAGGGGTAACCTTGTGGCATGTCTTGCATGGTGACTCCTAACCATGAGTCCTACCTACTTCTCCCAAAACAAATTGAGATTCAGGATCTAAAAAAGCTTTGGAAACCCCCCAAAGTCCCCATGATCCCTTTAAGAACTCACGTTAGGTCAAAACCAAGGAGTTAAACTGAAAAATATATGTATGTACCACATATAAAAACCCAGTATCTTATAATATTCCTCCTTAATGCAATTCATCCCCAAATTTCCCTTCTATTGGTGGTCAAGATTCTTCTAAGAATAACTTCGACCAGTGAGCACATACATTTCCCCCATGCTCCAAATTCTTATCGTATAAATGTTTATGCTACCATAGAACCTGTACTAGAGGAACTAATAGTCCTCATAGAACCTTTGTTCTCTTGTTAATGATAGGAATATCATTCTCTAAAAAGGATGCATCTACTTATAGATTAACCTCATCCAACTGCAAAGTGTGAGATGGGTCTAACTAATAATGGTATAGATGAGCTATGTGGAAGATTCCATGCATGGATTGGTACCTTTAGGGTAACTACAACCAATAGTCTACCATCCCAACTCTCTCCAAAATCTCTAATGGACTAACATATCGTGATGAAAGCTTACATTTTCTCCTAATTTTTCTATGTCTCATCCTTTGTGAGATATATAAAAAGACCTTATCTTTAACCTCAAACTATAGAGGTCTTTGATGATGATCAAGATAAGATTTATGTTGAGATTTTGTAGTATTCATCCATTGTATGGTCAACCAAACCAACTCTAAAGTCTCTTGGATGAGATGAAGTCCAAGAAACGCTACCTCTCCTAACTCTAACCAGTACAAGGGAGATCAGTATGACCTACGATAAAAATACTTATAAGGTTTTATCTTTATAGTTTCTTGATTGCTATTATTGTTAGAGAACTCAATTAGGGGTAGCTGTATCTCCCAAGAGCCCCCAAAATCTAGGATGCATGCTCTCAGTATGTCCTCAGGAACCTGAATCGTGCACTCTGATTGGCCATCAATCTGAGGGTGGTATGATATGCTCAAAAACACCTGTATAACCAATCAACTCTAGAAAATATACTATAAATGAGATGTAAATTAGGCATCCCTATCTGATACTATGGTATAAGGAATCCCATGAAGTTGTATTATCTGATAGATATGCAACCTCCCAAGATCATTCATGGAGAAGGTCTAGCTAATTGGTGGGAAATGAGAACCCTTCATGATCTTGTCCAAAACAACCCACATAGCATCACTACCACATGTATACCTTGGAAAACTGGTTCTGAAATCCATTACAACATCATCCAATTTCCACTCGGGAATAGGTAACTGTTGTAAAAGACTAGCTGGTTTCTAATGTTCCAACTTCACCTGCTGACATGTGGAACACCACATCACAAAACAAGATACCTCGCATTTCATCCCTAACCAGTAGTAATGATGTCTCATGTCATGGTACATCTTGGTAACACTGACATGTACTGCCTAAAATGAGTGATGAAACTCCCACATCATCTCCCAATGTATGTCTGTTGGAATCCATATGTGACTATGAATATGTATAATTTCATCCTCATCTACAGTCCAAATAGGAGGTGGGTCCTCTCCTTCCACACTCTCCCATAGTAATAGGCCCTCAGAATTTAATAACTATCACATCCTCACTCTATCCAAAATAGTAGACATCAAAGAAAAAGAAGAATGAAAGGTTTGACCCTGGTCATCTAGAACCTCCAGGTACATCTCTAAGAATAAGGCCATAAGAAACCACTTTCTACTAGCCTATTGAACTGCCTATACCTGAGTCCTCCTACTCAGTGCATTGGAAAATAAATTTTCTTTACCAATCATATAGGAAATCTCAAATTCAAAACACTATATCCACTCCATCCACCTTCACTTCCTCAAATTCAAGTCATGATGTGTAAATATATACTTGAGGATTTTTTGGTTCATGTACACTACAAAACACTCTCATGGTAAATAGTTCCTCCAACAGCATAAGGCATGTACAACAGTGGATAACTTTAGATTGTGCATTGGGTAATTCCTCTCATTTGGCCTCAGCTGACAAGATTCATATGTCGCGACTTGATCCTCTTTCATCATAACTACTACTAGTTTGATACTTGATGAATCATAATACAATGTGTAGATCTTACTCATATCTAGAAGAAACAAGACCGATGCTAAATTCAATCTTCTTTTCAGCTCCTGAAAGGTAGTCTTGTAGGTATCTAATCATACAAACTTCACACCCTTCTTAGTCAAGTCTGTCAACAGTGTTGCTGAGCATGAGAAGTATTGGATGAAATGCCTATAATATACATCTTTCCCTAAGAAACTTTTTGTTTCAAAGACATTCTTGGTATGCTCCCAGGAAACTACAAGACTCACCTTCTCTAGGTCAACTGATACTCCAGTATCTAAGATAATATGACCCAGGAAGTGAATCTTTTCTATCCAGAAGTGGCACTTTGTGATCTTAGCATATAATCAATACTCTCTCAGTGTATCGAAAACGATCTCAATATGTTTATCATGGTCATGTCAATTGTGATAATACACTAAGATATCATCGATGAATACCACCACAAACGATTCAAGAAAATGATGGAAAACTTAGTTCATCATCACCATGAAAATTTCTGGCACATTCATGATACTAAATGGAATAACTGAATACTCATATAGACCATACCTAATATGAAAAGTTATATGAGGTATGTATGAAGGTAGAACATGTACCTAGTGATAACTAGACCTCAAATCAATCTTCGTGAAAACCTGAGCTCCTCATATTTGGATGGAGAGATTATATATCTGAGGAAAGGGATACCCATTCTTAACCATAAACTGGTAAAAATTTTGATAATCCACACATAACCTAAGGGTTCCATACACTTTTTCTCAAAAAGTACCGGCGAACCCCATGGAAAACTATTGGGTCTTATAAACCCTTTTCCTACAAGTCCTCTAGATATCTCTTGATATCCTGTAACTCAATAGTATACATCCTATAAGGAGGAATGGATTATACTGCAGCTCCTAGAACAATCTCTATTGAGAACTCCACCTCTATCTCAAGAGGTAAACTTGAAAATTTTTATGAGAAAACATCCCTGAAACAATCAACCATTGAAGGAATGTATGTTTGATGCACTCCCTTTTATTCCAGATATAAACTAGAAATATGGGATATCATACAGCCCAGCCCACAATGCTCAAGTCCAGCTCTACCTTCCTAGATTTCTAATTCACCTTTTTGAATAAAAACTCCACCCTATAGTGATGTGAAGGTCACCCTTTGGTGATAATAATCAATGTGTGATTAATAATAAACTATCTATTCCATCCTGAGTATGATGTCAAAACCTATCATCTTAAGAAAAAAAAAGATCCCATATGAAGTCACACACATAAATATCAAGGGGGAAATCTCTACACTAGCATAAATCCTCTGTTATCATCCCTAATGGAGTATCAAGTGTCATAACGCCATTAGAAAATTGTACAATGAGCCCAAGGATCTCCAACATAGGTAAATATATGAAACTATTCCCTGCACTTGTATCAAAAAATATTATATACTAGAGTAGAGGCTACTATGATAATGCCTCTCACATTAGACGGCCTGAAACTCTACTCCTCAGGTGTAGGTTGTACATAATATATATGGCCTGAACTGTGGCCCTATGAAACAACCTCACTACCTGAAGTAAGCCAATTCTATTGTCTAGATACAAATGGTGTCTAGATGCATCGGACACAACCATCGCCTTGTCCTAACCAACTGGTATAGCTCTAGCTCCCATCCTAACATGGATCTTTGAATCTCACTCCGGAACTTAGTGTCAGAGTCGATCCCCTTCCACTGACTAATGGAGGGAAGGTCCTGCAAAAACTTTTTACATGGACCATCTAGATGAAATCTCAGCACTTGATTTGGTCTCATTCACACTAATTTTGTATATGTCCCCATCTATCACTTTGATGATAGAAAATAGATCTACCAACACTAACAACCTAGTCGGTACTCCCCACATGAGAAGCCTCAAAATAGTGATTCCTTCCATTAGGATATCAACCACTAGGTCGATAGGCCACAATTCCCTACTTTGCACCCCCATATTCCCTTAGGTTCTTCTCTGTAATCGGTACTTAATTCACTATTCTAGTAATAGTACTCAACCTGAATGCATTGACCTATGATCAAACAACATCCTTGAGAACTTCCTAAAAGCATCTTTCCCTCTATATCTCATCAGAAATATAAACTAGTGAAAAGCATCAGATCTCTATAAATCATATCGAGTACTCTATAAAAGACATCACACCCTTCTCCAAACACATAAACTCACTGAACCATATTATCTTGGTTCAAAACATTCCACCAGCAATTAATTTCTCCCTGAAGCATATATGTCACGAGCTTCCCTCTCCTTTAGGAGGTGTCTCCAGATGGTCAAATATCAAAAATTTAATCTCAAACCATATCTCAATAGTCTATAGACCATCATCCCTAAAAAACATGGGAGGATACTACTATTGGAACACACATGTCAGTTATGCTATAGATGAGGTAGGTTGTGGTGCTCCCTGAAAAAGTCTACACGAAGTTCAAGAAACCATCACAGAATTATACCTTAGCACCCATATCTAGTACAATCACTAGTTCCTCAGCTAGCACCAGAGGAGGATATATTTGTATCCCATGCCCCACAACCTCTAGAACATGGTAATTTCCACTCTATTGAAATATACTGGAGTTCATTGTGGTGGCATGTCTCTACAATGCCAAACACACACCTTAGTAAATCTTGAGAATGAGATTATCACAGTTATAAATGTAGGATAGGTCAAAGCCTTATTATAAACAGGTCATACACCTCTTCCTTATCCTAAATCTTGGACTAAGTAAAAATAAATAGTTATAAACATCACTAGAGGTACTGCTTACTGCCCACTCAAAAGTCGGGTCTAGGTCAAGTTCTCTTTTTTCAATAATTCAATTTCATTTAATTTCACTTTCTCAATTCATTTCTCTTTAAATGGTTAAACTAAATAGTTCACCACTTCTAATCCATAAGGGATCATACAACTCATGAACTAAAGTGTGGAATCCACCCAATCCAAATCATAACACATTCTAGTCCATGCGACCAATGGTCCATAACTCAACATAGCATAGTTGACTGCTTATGGTGTATGTTATAGCCTAAGAAGGAAAACACTATTTAGGTTACAGAAGGAACTCTAAGTACCAACCATGTTTCTCAATTCCCTACATGAATCATCTATAAGGCAACAAGTATATCACACAAGGAACAAAGAATAAAAGTCATGCAGATAAGACATGCATCCAATATGACATGGCATAATGCATGGCATGGAAATTCTAACAGGTGCCTAAAATGATGCATGAGATTCATACCCTCATCTCATCAGGAAATAGAAAAATCCATAATCATAGGGAACATCAAATATCAAGTTCATCACCCAATGGTGGAATCAAATCAATTATAATAGGAAAAATCTAGAAAACAGTAATTTCCATTCCAGGAAATTTGGATTTTTCTATACATGGATTAGCTACTCTTAGGAATAGCTTATTAAAAAATTCCAATTCCTTCCTAATATTTTTCTATAATTTCAAAATATTAAATCCATAAAAGGAACTACTCTAATACCAATTTTTAACATCCCAACCTGGGTACCACTGTATAGTTCTCTGAGCTGGTTGGTCACGTGGCCTCAAGCACTCCTCCTCATATGCCAAAGGATACCAACTAGAAGTGATGGCCTATGGTGTTTTTGTGGGGATATTATCCCCTCATGTCATATTGTAATGCAATGGTATAACAATATCAATCAATAGAGGAAGTGTATAATATAATTTAAAGTAGACAGAATATATACGTCCATAAGACTGAATGAATAAACAATGCCAAAGTTTATCTCATATACAAAATGATGTTTCATGTCATGTCCCTACAAAATATGAAAATAGGTATAAAATCATCCAGTACAATACATGAATCAAAATACTAAAAGGAAAAAAAGGATCTATCCCAGCTAACATCACGAGAATATCTCATTCTTATGCTCCTCTGCTCCTGAGTAGCGATCAAATCAAGAATCTTATAGTGGTTTCTTGACCCATTCCCTACCTGTATCCATGAAATATGTCTAGGTACTCAATGGAGACCCAATAAATATGTGAGATAACACATAGTAGGCCACCACCAATAGTTTCTATAACAAGTCTAATCTATGTAATGACAAGCTAAATCAGTGTGCGGTATATAATAAGTATGTATTTACCGAAAGTGAAGTTCCTAAGTAGTATATAGTAAAAAAGTGATACTTTATATCCAAATGAATCTCCTTGAAAACAAGGGTCAATATCCCATAATAATATTAATTGTAAAACAAAAAGAAACATCTAACACGGCCATTTTGTACAACCAAGTATAAATCATCCATCATGGCCACATCATATAACCAAGTATAAATTATCCATCACAAACACACCATAAAATCAAAAGTGCCAAACAATGAAGGTCTAGATCTAAGGTATAGAAGACTAATTCATCCTTATCAAGTCCAGGGAGAATCTCAATGGAAAATTAGTAAAGACTTGGGTGGATTCCTAGGAAAAGTTCAACATATCAGGTCCTATGCAAGTCCAAGCAAGCTAGATCCAAGGTGTATCAAGGCCTAATACATCCTACGAAATCAATAACCAAGGAGTATATAGGTCCAAGGTGTCCACTGCCATAATCATTACCCATGGTGTAGAAACATACCTAACGTCCTATGGAATCTTGATCCAAGGAGCATATAGGTCCATGGCATCCACTAATATAACCATGTATCATTCAATTCATTCAAAAATTCATAAATAATCAAATTTCATGAGTTCGTCTAACTTATTTAACAATTTACATTTAATAAAATTAAACTAATACATGTCATGTAATCACATGGAAAAGGAGGTATAGTTATCTCCTAATAGTTCAAGTCAATTCAATTAAATTTATAAAGGATTCCACTAATTGGGAAAGCACTCACACACCCATCAGGGTTGTATAAAGCATGGAAGATACCAAGGCACACCCCATGGGTGGCCTGGGTTGGAGAAACGACCTATAAAAAACTAAAGGGTACAAGTGGGAAACCTAAACAGGTTCCAATTCATTTAATCAAGACATTCAATTCATTTTAGGGAAACACCAATAAGTCTTTCATGCAGAACAATTTCAATTAGACATAAAAAACACCAAACCATAAGGGAAAGGTATAAGAAACCTACTGTAGGTCCATAATAGAGCATTCATCCAGTATCAATCTTTGATTTGGTCCAAATTTAGAGAAAAATGAAGAATGGATGAAGAACCTAGAAATAGGGAATATTATCTTGCACCTAAATAACTCTGTCGATACCAGGACAAATGAATAATGGCCCAATATGATCTAAGAACTTACCAGCATAGATATAACGAGACAAATTTTTCTTGGATCATATGTCGGATGAAGAAACGGGATCCAAACCTAAATTCGGCTTCAAAGAGAAGCTCCTAAGGTGAGTTTTTGTCCAACCAGGGAAAATTAAAAAGTGGGTTGATTTTTAATAACTTTTAAGGTAAAAATGGTCATTTACCCTCTTTTAACAATTTCGCATGGTTTGGCCACACGGTTGACCAAACCATGCGCAAACTGGACACAAAACCATGCCCCGGTCTCTATCAAGGTCTGTAATAAGTTTCATAATAGTGTGTCTGGGGTGGCAGGATTTACCTCAAACCGTGAGAGCCTCTTGAAATCCATTTTCAAACCCCAAACAGTTAAGGGTAACTATGCGGCCTGTCCCACATGATTTCTCTTAAACATGTTTCATTCTTTATTTTACCAAAAATTTGGGCCCCTGGTTCCGAAAAAAGCCTAGAAACACATGAAACTCATGTGATCCCTTTAGGAACTCAAATTAGGTCAAAACCAAGGAGTTAAACCAAAAATAAAGAGATCCTTACATCATATAAAAACCTAGGATCTTATATAATTCCACTGAGAAAGAGGCCTAGATAGTCACACACTAAGTGTATCCGAAACCTCAATTAAATAATAATATTATTTATTATTTAACAAGTTTAATAAATATTATTATTACATGTGATTTAATAATTATTAATGTTTTTTATCATATATATTTCATCACCATTTATTTGAGATAATATTTTATGAGAATAATATTTAATAAATTTGAATTTTCTATTTAGTAAATAGAATATTTATTTATTTATTTGAAAATAATGCAATGATATTTATTTATTAAATAAATATTCTTTTTTTATAGTCTAATAAATATTGTATAGGAATGGAATATTGAGATTAATGGTCCAATGAGAAATGATAAATATTGATTATTATTTGAATAAATAATATTTAACTTAATTTTTGAGTTTAGAACATATTGGCATGGGGTTCCATGGTAATTAAGAAAAATAATAATAAGGGTGCATGCACCATTATTATTTTCTAACCCTATAAGTATATAAACCCAATTATATTATTTTCATCATGGGTAGCCAATTTCTTGTGTTATGCACAATGACATCCGGAGAGAATTCTCTTGAACCCATAGAGAACTCCCACTCCAAGAACTCTCTCAAGAACAGATAGATATCCTCCTACACCACCACACCAAATTGAATCATGAAAAATGGATTCCATATTTTTAATCATTAGGTCTATATTTGTTAAATAGGTCCATTTTATTTTTGGTTATTACGAATAAAAACCATAGTAAATAATTGTCAGCATAATAAGGGAAAGTCGGGTAATTAAGGAAAACATTAATATTATGAGAACTAAAAATGACTATAACACTTGATTTTATCCTATTGTATGAATGTAGTATTTCCATGTCCATCCAATTTTCAAAAATATGGAAAATTAGTTCCATATTTCTTTGATTTTTACCTTTATACTATTTTAAGTAATGAAAAGTCAAAAATGTCATTCTCTTTGTTTTATTATCTCTAATTTTTTTTACATAGGGATAAAAAGTGGATATGTTCATTAATAAAAAGGTATACTTGAAATATAAATTATTTTTTTATAATTTTAATTTATTTATAATTTATTAGTGATGAAATCAGGACCTTAAATTCTTACATGATGTTGATATAGTATTTATTCAATTAATAGAAAAATAAAATAAATGATTTTAAAAATATTAAAAGTAATATAATTTGAATTGATTTTATTTATTAATATATTTTGTTAGATAATAATAACATATTATATAGTTTCTAAAGGTTTATATTTCAATTCAATCTTTGTCTTAATGTCTTTAAAGTCAAATTAAATGAATGGTTCTAAAATGACATTAATGATATTTTATAATAAATAATATTTCATTAAATGATTTAAAATTCCTAAAAATTATATCTTCATCTAACATATTGGGATATGGTTTAAAATATCCACCGTGGTCCATTTATGTGGAAATTTTTCTTTTACAGTAACTATATTGACCCCTAAAGAGTAAAAAGTTTGTTATCGTGGTAATTGTCAAAAAGGGTTAATGCAGGTTAAAACAAAGAGATAAGGGTAAAAATATAATATAAATTTATTTAAATTTTATTATATTATATTATTCTGACCCATATTCATCCTATCTTAAAATTATATTATTATTATTTTTCATTTTTTCTATGAAAATTAATTTATAATAATATTTTAAGTAATTCCAAGAGTGTCTCTCCCCTCACTTATAAAAGGGAACATTGCCTTCTCTTTTATTAACACATAAAAAGCCTTTTAGTTATTCCAATACCTACCAAAATCCCTTAATAACATACCTAATCACTTTATATAGGTCATAGTTTTGGACTAATACCACCCTTAGAGGGTTGAAGGTGTAAAAAAAGGATGTTGTCTAAAGAAGTGGTATAGTATTTAACTGAATGATTTAGTAATATTTTGTCTTCTACCTCATTCAAATATTATTAAAACATTTTGGAATAAAAAAACCAATATATTCCATATAATTTTATTTTTCATGTTAATGTCATAACCTATATTCATATACTCTTCCATAAAATGGGAAACCAACCTTTTGTTTGTGTGTACGGCAGACTACCACCTCATAAACCGATGTAATTCATTTTCCATCACCACCTCTTATAGCTGGTTATAATGATATATTTAAAATATATATATGATATTAATAACATAATTAACTTTATTTTATATTATATAACATATAATTTCTTAACTCTCCATTCACTGAAAAATGATAAAGCCATTCATGTGTACATGTGGACTACCCCTCCAAGAAGTGATATTATCAATTTTTCATCTCCACATTTTATGGATGATATATATATAAGTTTATTTAAAGATATAATATTATATTTATGATATAATTATCTTTATATAAATATAAAATAATACTTACCTTTTATCCATCATGGTCATTGAAAAATAGAAATGTAATTAATGTGTATGTACGGCCTACCGTCACTATGATTATAACATGGTTCATTTTTCATAACCATATTTCACGGTATGTTTTAGAATTATAATTTATGTATAAATATGAAAATTATTTCATAATTATTTTTCTTGATATTATGGAATAATTACCTCTTTGACCATACTAAACTTATAGAAATCATTTTGGACAAATGAGCTAAATATCATTAAAATGTACGATGTGAACTTAATCAGTTAACTAATTGATTATAACATGGTAAAATAAATAATAATCTTGAAAAATGTTATTAATAAAGTAAATAATTGATATAATTTTATTATTTAGTAATATATGGAATGCACGTAATGATTCGGACTTGACGTAAGGGACACTTTACTTTAAAAACCTCATTATAAATGTTTTTAAAATTTATTTTATAAATATTTTTCTTAAATGTCCATATTCTTAAAATTATTTTATGGATGAATTTATATAAACCTTAATGAATTATAAATGAATTTTTATGTCTATTTTTGACTTTATTTCAAAAGTTTTAAAAAGGAATATTTTTACATATCTTATATGAAACACTTTGACTTTCTTTATAAAAGACAAAAAAATGTTCTATTTTAATATATATGGTGTCAAAGGTTTCTACAACCACTATAATTGTTTTTTGATTTTTGTATTCCTTATAAACTTCCATGTTTTATTCAAAGAAAACCCCTCCTTCCCAATTTTTCAATTATTTTCAAAATAAGTTTTAAATGGAATGGATAATTCAATATCTATAAATATTTCTTTATGGGAGTAATGAATATTTTTATAACTATGCATTATTTCATGTGTTATGATTATTTTATGGTTCTTGGGAATTGTTTATTATTATGAGTGATTAAATTATAAACCAAGGATTTATGATTCCATTATAAACCTAGGGTGGGTGGTTTTGTTATAAACCTAGTATGGGTGGTTCTGTTATAAACCAAGGATGGGTGGTTACGTTATAATCCAAGGATGGGTGGGTCATTTATATCCCACCAATACATTGGTTAATGATCATGGTATAAGTTGAACTTGTAGGTTATTCCATTTTTAAGAGTGATATGAAAATGATTTCCCAAGTTACCTACATGATTTGTTTATCCCTTCTATGGTTTTTACTAAAGTATCATGATTTCATAAGGTAAGTTAATGATATTATATTTAAAGTAGAGTATTTTCTAATTCTTAAGGGTTAAAATTATAACTTTTTAAAAAAATTGACAATTTTTCTTGATTAAAAAGAAAACTTTATAAGTTTTATTTTTTCTTTAATAATTCTTATGAAATGTTTTATGAAAATATTTGATTAGAAAAGTTGAATTCTAGGGTAAGAAAATGATTCTTTAACCCAAAGTTTATTTTTGAAATAGGAAAATTTTTTATAAGTATTCATTAACTAAAATGTTTCTTTATTTCTTTATATGTCCATTACTGATCTTTTTGATCTCATACAAAATTTTAAAAAAATTTAACTGGGGTTTAAGGATCAGTAGGGACAAGGATGAGCTCAAGATAAAAGTTTTGAAGATATGTAATGAAAATAAAACTTGTTATATTATAAAAAAATTATGGGAAAAATGGATAATAAGTATAAATTTCGACTTTGTAATGTAATGTTTATTTATATAAGGGTGATGGTCTAATTATCTAAAACTCTAAACCTAAAAACATCCTTTAAATAAAAGAAAGTGAATTCTTTTATAGAGAATAAATTTATGAATTGATTAAGTACAGGTACTTACGGTTAGTGTTAGAGGAAAGGTTTAGTTGACTTTATATGTTAGGATATTTTCATGTGAGGTTAACTTAAGTGTTATTGATACCATTATGGGTTTATAAGTTTAATGTCGATTAATATTTTAATGTCTTAGACACCACTTTTGAGGTTTTAAGTGATGTATGTAAAGATTATTAAGAGTGTTTTTGTATAAATATATGTTAATATAACCATAGGTCTTGGTATGGGTTTTAGTGAAAATTTTATTTGAGGAAGAATGCCTTTACATTTTGTGCACATGATTTTAAAGGTATTGAAAACCTTTAGATTTTATATGATCTTTGATATTGAGGTGATTTTGGGTTATTACAATTTAGAGACATATATTTTATCATATAGATAACCATGGGATTGAAAATGGATTTATTGATTAAGTGATTAATGTTATTTCATAAGAATATCACTATAATTTTGGGGAATATTATATGATTAAGGTAAGAAGAATATTGTGGGATTTTATTTGAGGAATAAAGGTTGAATTATATTTTATAATTATATATGATTTAAATGTGTCTTTATGGTGATTCATGTTATTTATGTAAATTATTAGCATAATATGGAAATTATATAATTAGAGAACATACATTTTAGGTATGAGACTTTAACAGTGATTAATGTTATTTAGAGATAAATGTTAAATTTATCTTGGAATAATATGTAATAAAATAATTATAATTTTTGGGTTTTGAATTTTGTTGGGAATATTTTTATGAATTTTGAGGTTAGTTATTTATCAAATGATCTAAGCTGTACTTTGGGTGTTATTTTGAGGCTTTATAGATTAATGTTGTATTTCTTCATATAAAGGTTTACTCTTTTGGGAAATTATCTTATCTTGCTCTAACCATTTTTGTTTTCATTAATGTCTAAATATTGGAGGAATATCTTGTTATAATTTTTTGAATTATTTGATCCATTAGAAGTTTTATTTTAGTTCTTCGTACATTAAAAACTCATCTTTAATACTCAACATTTGCACAAAAAGATAACATTGTGGTGTAAATTGATTAAAGGATGAAATGTTAATTTTAAAATAAGTTTATTTATTTATATTCTCATTTGAGATGGTAAATTAATTTCTAAGCCCAAGGAAAATTATCTTGAAACAAAAATGTTATCTTATTATATTCATTTCTCATTAATAAATGGTCTTTTTCAAACCTCATTAATATATAATCATTAACTTTCTATTGATTATTCAATTTATTATGATCAATAATATATATCAATCTATATCATTATTTTGACATTATTTTGATCCTATTTTACATATTTTCACTTCCCACTAATGTTCTCCTATTTGGAAACCTAGTTATGTTTTATTCTACAAGACCTTCATATTTCATTTTCACTCTTTTCAAGAGTAATTTTTATCAACCCTTTTTATGATATGGGATTTCAATAATGGTATTTTCATATGTAAATCCATTAATTATAAAGATAATGTTAAAATTGAGAGGTTGAAATTTATTAAAGTGTGGGATAATGTAACACCCTGATATTTTTAAAAATAAATCAATGAATGATAGCATATATGATATGCAATTCCAATCATAAATGAACCATAAAATATTATTATTTAAATAAAATTCTCAAAACCTAGACATTAAGTCAAATGGTATGAATAGGATTAAATAATTTATGAAATATATATATAAATTTCCTACTCGATATAAATGTATCAATAAATTCTTAGTAAATAGTCACTCAATTTTTAGTAATGTCATTTAATTCTTCAAAAATATGTTTTTTCAAAAATGGTTTTTATTTCTTTTTTGTGCTAAAATATTATAATTAATTTTTTGAACTTTTAGAAAATTTATTTGATAAAAAGGATATAATTTTTTAAATTATAATATCAAAATTCAATTATGGTAAAATTTTTGTGATTTTTCAAAAAAAGATTGGTTTTTCAATGAATAGTGAAAATACTAATTTTTATTGAAAAATTTATTTTCTTTTAAAGTATTTACAAAGTAAAATTATATTTTGGGTTAATTTCAAGATTTAATCAGTTAATTTTGATTAAAAATAATCTAATTATAGTCTTTTTAATAAATTCTATACTTTAATTTGGTATAAAAAACATTTTTATACTTAAAAAGGCATTTTTCTAAAAAAACTATTTTTTATTGCATTTTTCATTTTAATATGTAATTAATGTATTCCACTTATATAAATTGAACCATGAAAAATTTATTCCATATTTTAATTAGGTGGTCCAAATTTTTTAAATATTCCCCTTTTTATCATTATGAATTGTAACCATAGTAAATAATTGTCACCATGGTAAGGGTAAATCGGGAAGTTAAGGTTAAAAATAATATGATGGGGACTAAAAATGACCATAACACTTGAAATTATCCTATTGGATGAGTGTATTTCATCCATTTCCATACAAGTTTTGAAAATATGGAAACTTGGTGCCATATTTCTTTGATTTTGAACTTTAAATTATTTTATATAATGAAAAGTCAAAAATGTCATTCTCTTGGTTTTATTATCTATAAAAAAAATTTACGTAGGTATAAACAAAGTCTATGTTCAGTTATAAAAGGTTTATTTGAATGATAAATTATTTTTTTATCATGATAATTTATTTTTAGTTTTTAAGTGATGAAATAATTACTATAAATGCTTACGCAACATAGACACGTTATTTATTCAATTAATAGAAAAATAAAACAAATATTTTTGAAAATGTTAAAAGTAGTATAAATTGAATTAATTATTATGTAAGGTGAATTTTTTATATAAAAATAACATATTATAAAGGTTTTGAATGTTTATATTTAAATTACATCTTTTTTTTGCTATATTAAAAGTAAAATTAAATGAATAGTTCCAAAAAATGATATTAATGATATTTTATAATAGATAATATTTTATTAAATGATTTAAAATTTCTATGAATACTATATTTTACTAAGTTATTGGTTTGTGGTTTAAAACTTCAAACATGTTCTATTTATGTTTCAATTTTCCTTTTATAGTAAATATATTGACCCCTAAAGAGTAAAAACTTTGTTATTGTTGTAATTGTCAAAAAGGGTTAACATTGGTTAAAACAAAGAGATAATGGTAAAAAACTAATCGCAACTTGTTAAAAAATATTGGATGATATTATTTCGATATATTCTCATCCAATATTATAATTATATCAGTTTTGAGCCTTTTATCTAGGAAAATTAATTTATATTAATATTTTAAGTAATTCAAAGATTGTCCCACCCTTCACTTATAAAAGGGAACCTCGCCTCCTTTTTTATTCACACTTAAAAATCCTTATATATCATCCAATACCTAAAAAATACCTTTAAAATATACCTAATCATGTTTTGGAGGTATTAGTTTTGTCATAATACTAACCTTAGAGGGTTTAAGGTGTAAAGAAAAGGAAGTTGTCTCGAGAAGTGGTATAGTCTTTAACCGAATGTTTTAGTATTATTTCTTCTTATACCCCCTAAAATATTATTAAAATATGATTAAATAATAACACATGTATCATACATATATTTATATTTTATTATGTTAATTAAATAAACTATATCCATCTCCTCTTTTATCAATTAGGAAATGAAATCGTCGTTCGTGTGTATGGGAGACTGTCGCCTCGCGAACTGGTATAATTTATTTTCCATTACCACCTCTCATGGACGGTTATAATGATGGATTTAAAGTATATATATTATATTAATAACATAACTAAAATTATTTAATGATAATATATCATCCACTTTATTATGTTTCCATTCATTAAAAAATGATAATGTTGTCCGTGTGTGTGTGTGGACTACCACCTCCATGAAGCGATGTGATTAATTTTTTATATGAACATCATATAGATGATATATATAAATTTATTTAAAGATATAATATTATATTTATGATATAATTATCATTATATAAAGATAAAATAATAATTACCTTCTTTCCATCATGATCTTTTTAAAATGGAAACATTACTCATGCGTACATATGGGTTATTGTCTCCATGATTGCAACATAGTTCATTTTCTATAACCATATTTCATGGTTAGTTTTAAAAATATATTTTATGTAAAAAAATTATAATTATATCTTGATTATTATTTTTTATATGATATAATAATGACCTCTTTGACCATAATAAACCTATGGAAGTCATTTTGGAAAAATGAGACAAATATCGCCAAAGCATCTGACATAAACTTAATCGATTAAGTGATTGATTATAACATTGGTAAAATGAATAATAAACTTTAAAATAGTTCTTAAGAAATTAAATAATTAAAATAATTTAATTATTAAAGAATATAATTAATGTATGTGATGAGTCACACTCGAGGTAAGGGACACTTTACTTTAAAAAAAACTTGTTTTAAATGTTTTCAAGATTTATTTTATAAATATTTTTCTTCCATGACCATAATATTAAAATTATTTTATAGATGAATTTATATAGACTTTAATGAATTATAAATTATATTTTATGTCTATTTTTACTTTATTTCAAAGGTTTTCAAAAGGAATATTTTTATGCATTTTACACATAATGTTTTGACTTTCATTATAAAAGACAAATACGAAATCAAATTTTTTTACAAACATTGTAATCATCATTTAATGTTTTTATTCCTTATTATATTACATATTTTCTTCAAAGAAAAACCCACCAACCCTATATTCTGATTATTTTCAAATAATGGTTTTAAATGGAATAGATATTTCAATATCCAGAAATTTTTATTTATGGGAGTAAGGAATGTTTCTATAATTATAAAAGCTTTCATGTGTTATGATTATGTTATGGTTCCTGGGAATTATTTATTTTGATATGTGGTTCAGTTATAAACCATGTATGGTTGGTTCCTTTATATACCATGGATTTTTGGTTCCATTATAAACCAAGTATGGGTGGTTCCTTTATAAACCAAGTATGGGTCGTTACGTTATAAACCAAGGATGGGTAGGTCTGTAATAAACCTCCAATGCATTGGGTAATGATCATGATGAAATTTGAAACTATAGTTTATTCCATTTTTAAGAGTGATATAAAAATTATGTCCTAAGTTATCTAAATGATTTATTTATCCTTGCTATGGTTTTTATAAAAATATCATGATTCCACAAGGAAAGTTAATGAGCCTATGTTTAAAGGAAATTATTTTTATACTTATTAAGGGTAAAAAGTATAACTTTTTGAAAAAAATCATGGGTTTTTTGTGTTTAAAAAGAAACTTTTTTAAGTTTTATTTTAACTTTAAAATTTCTTATTAAATGTTTTATGAAAAAAATTGGGTAGAGAAGTTTATTTATAGGGTAAGAAAATGTTTATTTTGAACCCAAAGTTTGTTTTTTAAATACGCCAAATTTTTATATATAATTATGAACTAACAAGTTTCTTTATTTATTTTTATGTCCTTTAATTATATTTTTGTGATCGTTCTACATTTTAAAAAAATTTCACTGGGTTTTAAGTATTAGAAGGGAAAATGATGAAAAAAACATGAAATTTTTTAATATATTTCATGAAAAAAAAATTATATCATAAAAGTTTTATTTTGTGGGAAAAATAGATACTAAGTTGAAGTTTAAAATTTTTTATTTTACATTTTTTTATGTAAGGGTGATGTTATAATTCTCTAAAACACTAAACCTAATAAGATCCTCAAAATAAAAGAAAGTGAATTCTCTTTTAAATATTAAAATTATGAAATAATTAAGGAAGGGTCCTTATAAAAATTATATATTCTTTATATATTAAAACATTATATTTTATTCTCCTATGGTTATTTATTTAAATTACAAGTTTTCCTTTAATTTTACTCTCTTTAAGTAGTAAAAATTTTGAAAGAGTTTTTTTAATGAAATCTGACTTTATTTTTCTATTCAGTTGGGAATATTTTTATCCCATCTTCTTATTTTCTATAAAATGCTTTCAATAATGTTTTTATTATGCTCAAATGGTTGATTAAATTAATTTTTACCCATGTTTTAATTTGTTTATAATGGTTTAAATATAATATTCTTTTCATTTTCCAAATGAGGAACTTTTTACTAAAGGTGTAAATAGAATATTTATTTTAACCCTTATCACACAAAAGGATTTTCCCACCATCATGAATATTATTTTCCTTGAAATATCCATTACATTATCCCATGGTTATTTTAAAAGAAAATATTTTTCCAAATATTCTATAATTTTTTAGACTTTAAATAAGTTATTTCAAAATGAAAAGGTTATTTTCCTCAATAAATGTTCTGGTGATATTTTAAAATTATATTCATTTATGTAAATATACTTTGATGAATATTATATTTTATTAGAAATATGATCTAATGATACCATATAGAATATTACTTTGTATGGCTTATGATAATGTTGTTTTATTTTTTACTAGGGAAAATATTAACATTTTTTATAATAGTTTTTCAATAAAAATGTTTGTGTTGATTATGTGTTGAATTGTTATTAATTTATTTCATATTATGAATGAATTAGACTTAGTATATGATTGTTGGGGCCTATTATATCCCATTGATTCATCAGTAAGACTCATGAGACAAAGTAGAATGGTTATTTGGTGTATGCCATACCTATTTATCTATGGTGTCTTAGCACGAAGCCTTAATGGTAGGATTATGATGTTCAATATATGCATTATATCATTAAAAAACTTGTTATTATTATTCATGTGATTATTTATGTTGTTATGTAATCCATGGATATATTATTCTTTTATGATATTAGTTACATGGAGTATTTGATTATTATTTATCTCTTTCATACTATTTGTGACTTATTTATTCTATGATAGCTTCTTTTGTATGCTTTCCCTTATTGAGTATCTGAGCTCACCCTTTATTATGTTTTCCTTTCCCTATGATACCAAGAAGGGATGTATGAATTATTCTAGGGATATGCTATAAGAAATAATAATGCTCTCGATATAATTTTAAGTTTTATTTCTTGTTTTCAAATGTAATGTGAGAATCATGTATGTATCTAGTCTTCTAATATTGGTAAACTATTCAATGCTTTGGGATTCGATCACTTGTATTTTTTGAATATATAGTATGATAACCACTGGCTATGGGTTACTGGAGTATGGTTGTTATAGTTGTTATCAAAGTAAGTTTAATAGGACCCATATGAACTAGATTTAGGAAAACATAGATTAGAGAACATAACCATGTGGCACAAATACAAGGTATAAGTCGATGTAGAACAAATACAAGTTATAAGAACATAACCTTGTTCCATAACCTTAGATTATAGGCATAAGTCTAATTTTAGGTTAATATATTGAAGCTTTGGTAAATTAGAGATTATTTTGATTTCCTAGAAAATACAACTTTGTTTGGATATTGGAAAGTCTATGAGGTTTTGGAACAAATTAACCTAGGGTAACAACACTAAAATGGGTGTATTAGGTAATAACTCTATCATCATTGGTTCATAATGAGTGGTACTAAGACTGCACACATAGCTAGATATTCCCAAGGGATATGCTTGGGTTAATTCAAAATTTCTTTATAAACCATTGTGATAAATGAGAGGATAGAACCTATAGAAACCTATGATATTCCATAGTAACATAGGATAATCCTAAAGTTTCATGGGTTGATAAGTCTAAGGTTGATTATAAGTTTAAATGTATAGATACCCTTTTTTAAGTTTTATTTGATGGGGTTTTAATATGATTAATAATATTTTCAAAGATATTTATGGGATACCCTTTGGTTTTATGTGATGGGTTTTATGTGATGGTAATAAAACCCTTTGGGTTTTATATTATGGGTTTAAATAACCCTTTGGGTTTTTTAAGGATATTCTAGTGAAAATTTAATTTTAGGAAGAATGATTTTATATTTTATAGAAATAAGTTGAAAGGTATTGATAACCTTTAGATTTAATACTACCATTGATGTTAATTTGGTTAATTAGGATAAAAGGGTTATTAAAATTTGGGAATATATGTTCTATCATATAGATAACCATGGGACTAAAAGGGTGATTTAGAACCTAAGTGATTCATGTTATTTTTTAATAAGTTCACTATATTGGGAATATTATATGATTAAGGTAAATGGAAATATTTTTTGATGACATGGGATTTTATTTTAATAATAATGATAAAGTTATCTTTTGGGAGAATAAATGACTTTGTTGTGGCTTTATGTTGACCCAGGTTATTTATGGGAAAGATCGTCATGTTTTGGAGATTAAATGATAGTTTAAGGACTCATGTATTAATAAACCCCCAATTACATGTTTTATAACAAGGGTTTCACTTTCTTACATTCCCATGATCTTTTAGGTTTAGAGTTTTATAGAATTAGAACATCACAAATAAATAACAAATGAATATATTAAAATTAGACACTTCCACTTAGTATCTATTTTTCCTACAATATAAAACTTTTAAAATTAACCATTTTTTCTTTTTATAACAAATCTTTATGAATTTTAACTTGATTTCTTATTTTTTACTACTCATCCTTAAATCCTATAAAAAAATTTGAAAATGTGGGATGAAAAAAACTCAACAAGTGATATAAAGGAAATAAAACCATCATTCCAGTAAAAAAACATGAAAATTCATTAAATGTTTACCTTTTTCACATTATTCTTTAAGCGAATATAATAAATCATATACATATGAAAAAACAATTCTAACTCAAAGAAAGACCTTTAGAAACCCATATAAATTAATATAAAACCATTATATGAATCTTAGAGAATCATATTCATAACCTATGTTAACTTATGTCAAAAATAATTGTAGTATAGTTAAATCCATAGGAGAAACCTCCCAAGTTAAGTTCCCCATTTTTCCTCTTAAAACAAGTAACATTAACCAATGCATTGGAGAGCTATATTGGGCTTACCCAACATATAAGGTATATCATCCTCACCCACCATATAAGTTGTATCAGGATCACTGATCATAATATATTATTATCAAGTACCATATCATGAATAAAAATTTTTTAAACTTTCACATTTTCATCATAAATCACTTGAAAACACATTTTAACATATATGAAAAAGAATTTTCAGATATCAAAATATACTTCCTCTAAAAACCATTTTTTGAAAAAAAAGAATTACCCAGAATAAGGGAAGAAATTTTTTTCTTTGAATAAAAAATGGAATCATGTAAATAAAGATAAACTATTTTTTTAGTGGTGTGAAAATATTTTGATTCTATATACTTTAAAAAAGAATATTTCTTTTTGTCTTTTGTAATGAAAGTCAAAACATTCTGTATAAAATATGTAAAAATATTAGTTTTAAAAAACATTTTAAATATATTAAAAGGATACATAAAAAAAATTTATAATTAATTTATTTCAATTTAAATACATACATTAAATAGTTTTAAGAATATTAATGTGTAGGAAGAATATTTAGAAAATAAAACATTTAAAATGAGGTTTTGAGATAATGTATACCTTACCGCGAGTCTGAATTATCTTGTATGTTATTTATACTCCTGAATAATAAACATACATTAATTATTTAATTTACTATGAATATTTTTCATTTTTATTATTCCTTTTAATTCACTTATTACCATGTTATACTTTATTACTTAATCGATTAAGTTTACATTAGACGTTTTGGGTACGTTCGCCTTATGCATCCAAAATAGATTCAGTGGGTTGAATATAGTTAAATGTATCATGATTATACCATTTAAAAAATATTAATAATGATATAATTATTATTTTTATACATTAATTATACTTTTATAACCAAACATATAAGGTGGTTATGAAAAATTAATTATGTTACATCAAGGAGACAGTAGTATGTATGTACACATGAGTAAGCGGTAGTCTGCACATATGCATAAGCGATGTTTTAACTTTTCATTGGATCGTAAAGAAAGAAGTATGATATTTTATTTAATATTTAATAATTAAATTTATATCATATATATCATTTCATTTCATTTAAATCCATCATTATTACCATCCATAATGGGTGGTGATGGTAAAATAATTGCATCGCTTCGTGAGGTGGTAGTTCGTCGTACACGCGAATGATGTTTTCATTTTCCATTAGATGGTTAAGGAAGATGAAAAAGGGTTATACCATAGACATAATAAAATTTAATTATATTTTATATACTTATGTTTCTATATCTAAATTTCTTTTACAGGTTTGACATATGCATAGGAAGAAATAAAACAAAGGAGTTTGGTTGAGACTTATACTTTTTCTTCAGACAACCACTCTTGGTTTGCAACTTCATCCTTTTAAGGTGGAAATTTTTTCAATAAAAATACTCTAAGATGTGGGGATAATGTAGAGTAATAGATATGTGTAGTTATTGGTTGATATAATAGTATCTTTAAGTGTGTAAAGGTGAGGATAGGGGTGTCCATTTATAAGTGAGGGAGAGGACACACATGGAATTTTTCAAATGATTTAAATATTATTAAGTACTTTTCATGGAAAAGTGTCCCATATAAAACTAAATTTAGATAATAATTTTATAAGGGTAAAAATAAATTCATACAATAAGAATTAAGAATAAATTTGGTGACCTTATCACATAGTTTTAACCTAGTTTAAACCGATTTACCTTTTTACTGTAGTGACACAATTTTTAACGAAGTTATTTTCCATAATGACCAAAAATGAAATTGACCTCATTAATAAATTTGGAACTATTGATTAAAAAAATTGAATACATTTTTCAAGAATAAATCTCTTTAAATATAAGAAGTTTATTTAATATAAAAAATTAAAATGTAATGAAAAACAGTTTTCTGGAAAATGGTTTTCAAAGTATAAAAGTGATTTTATACCAGGTTCAAGTATAATATTGATCCAAAAGTAATAAATTGAATTAATCTAAAAAAATAAACTAATTAAATTTAAACCCAATCCAAATAAAAATTATTCTTTGAAAATAATATAAGATAAAATACACTTATCTTTAAAAATCGTAATATTCTACTATTCACCCAAAAATAAACTTTATCCAAAAATTAAAAAAAAATCAACCTAAACTAATTTCAACATAATTAATTAAAAAATAATATATTTTTTATAAAATTAAATTTATAAAATTTATAAATTAATCTTTTAAAATAAACTATAAAATACATGAAAGCCCAATTTAGCTAGAATATAGTTATTTCCTTTAGATTGAAAAAATAACTAATATTATTATAATAAATGTGACTCTATAAAATATAATTCATGAATATTAATAAGGCATGAGAATTACTTATTATTAATATTACTTGGGTTTTTACATTATACCCTCTTTTTTAAATTGTATCCTTTAAATTTTATTCATTACTAAAATAAGTGGGGATATTTTTCCTTCATAACATTTTCTAGTTACCGTGTTTATTAATTAATAATATGGGTTTTCCTCAAATTATTAACCTAATTAATCACTTTATTCCACAATAACTTACCTATATAGTCAATAAATTTAATTTGTTATTCCTTATACTAAAGGTTCTCTTTCAACTATGCTATTTCAGGGTTCAAGTAATGAGATTAATTTGGAACATATTTCCTCAACAATGAAACATGAAACAAATTATATACCGAAGATAAGATCATAGGCAAGGCCACTTAGTAAGTAATTGATCCAAATTTATCCTATATTTCATATGGTCCAATAAACTATGGACTTAACCTTCACTTTTTACTAAAATTCGTGACACTATTCCAATGAGATACTTTAAGAAAAATAGGATCTCCCACCTCAAATGAAATATATTTACTTTGGTTATCTACATAAATTTTCTACTTGGTCTGAGTTTCTCTCATGTGATGCTAAATCATCGTCACCATCTTAACCATCTCTTCGATTAACTCTGGTCCCAACTTCTTCCTTTCACCAATATTGTCCCAAAAATTGGGAGTTCGACACTGCTTTCTATAAAATTACTCAAAAGGTGCCATATGTATACTATGATGAAAACTATTATTATAAGAAAATTTAACTAAACACAGATATTGATCTTAAATTCCTTGGTAGTCCAATGAATATTCTCAAATAATATCTTTCAAAGTCTGAATCATCCACTCTGAATGTCCATCAGATTGTGGATGAAAATCCATACTTAAATTTAATTTAGTATCCATAAACTTCTAAAGTCTTTTCCATAAATTTGAGGTAAATGTGGGATTACATTCAGATATAATAGAAAGGGGGACTCAATGAAATCTAATTATCTCTTTAACATAAATTATAGAAATCTTATCCAAATACATACTGTCTAGAATAGGAATAAAATGTATAAATTTATTCAATCAATCCAAAATAGCCCAAATCACATTATTACCTAGAGATGTATTTGGTATTTAAACCATGAAATATATGAATATATTCTCTCATTTCCACTCTAATGCTGGAAAAGGTAGAAGTATCACCTTTAATTATTTTTGTTTTGATTTAACTTATTGAAAATTCAAACATTTCATGGTAAATTCAATAATAATTCTTTTCATTCCATACCACCAAAAATGTTCTTGAAGGTATCTATACATCTTACTACTACTGAGAAGAATAAAAAATAGAGAGTTGTGAGCTTCACTCAACAATTCCTTTTTCAACTAGGAGATATCTAGCACCCATAATATTTTTCCAAATCTTAAAAAAAATTTCTTATCAATGTTAAAATCATGAAACTTACCCTTCCTAACCAATTTTACTTTTTTTATAAAAAACAAGGTCTTCCTTCTAATCTTTCTTAATCTCATATATTAATGATGACTACATTGGAAATAAACAAATAGAGGTAGTTCCTACATACATAATTTCTAGTCCAACATTAGTAAAATAACAAACCAAAGGATCGTGTTCTAAAAATAGAATAGTTGATGATGCAATATCTTTCCAACTCAAAGTATATAATACTCTATTTTATTTTCCTGAAAGGTAGTGAACCATGAAATTATAATCCTTTATAATTTAAATCAATATTCTTGGCTTCGTGTTCAACTCATTTTGAGTGAATATATACATAAAGGTTTTATGATTATTATATATTTCACATTTTACACCATATAAATTATGTATCCATATTTTTAAATTAAAAACCATGGTATCCAGTTAAAGATCATATGTTGGATAATTTAGATCAGGTGCTTTCAATTATTTTGAAGAATAAGAAATTACGAGATCATTTTGCATCAAAAAACAACCAGGTGCCTTTAAATAAGCATTGTTTTATATAAAAAACTCACCATTTCTGGATAGAAGGTCCAAAATTGGAGAATTCACCAATATTATTTTCAATTCATAGAAAAACTCATCACACTCTTTCATCCAGATGAATTTTACTTCTTTTTAAGTTAAAATAGTTAGTTTTATGGATAATCAAGCAAATTTTTCAACAAAGTGCATGTAGTGTCCTTATAATCCAAGAAAACTATGAATCTATATTAAATGTGTAGTTTTTTCCATTATTTAACCACTTTAGTTTTAATAGGGTCAACAGTGATGTTATCTTTAGAAATAATGTTCACAAGGAATTAAAATCTATTGAAACCAAAATTCACATTTATTAAATTTCCCATATAACTTATTTTATTTCAATTTTTATAAAATAATCCTTAGGTTTCTTCCATAATCCTCATGAATTTTAGAATATACCAAAATATCATCAATAAAAACAACCACAAACTTATCCAAATAGTCATAGAAAACTCTAATTATAGTATCCATGAATATTGTAGTGATTAGATAACCCAAAGGGAATAACTACAAAATCATAATGTCCATATCTAGTATGAAATATCATCTTTAGAATATCTTCCTCATTAACCTTCAATGGATGTTACCCTATCCTGAGATCAATATTCAAAAAATTTCACGCTCCTTGGAGCTAGTCAAAAAAATCATCTATATGAGGAAAAGGATACTTGTCATTAACATTGATGTTACTCAAAGCTCTATAATCAATAAAAAACCTCATTGGACCATCATTAATTTAAAAAAATATATAATCACCCCATGGTGAAGTGACAAGATGAATTAAACCTTTATCGATAAAATCTTGCAACTACTTTTTCAATTCCAAATGTTCTACCTAAGAAATTCGATATGGATGTTTATAAATTGTCTTAGCATCAATAACTTAGTCAATATTAAATTCAACCTCTCGATTGGGAATAATAATAGGTAAATCATGAGGAAATACATCCATATATTCATTTATAATTGGCACATCTCTAATATGAACATTTTCTTTCTTTTTAATAACAGGATTTATGTAAATTTCACTGTAACCTTTTATCAGTTTCTCAACTTATTGAAAAGTTATCAAAGGTATGAATTCATTTTTATACACTAACTAGAATTCATTTTGAAAAAAAAAATCTGTATCTCTTCAATATCTCTTAGCATGATAAATTTAAATCCAATCTATACCTAGAATAACATCAAATTCTACAAGATTTAAGACAACAAGATTTTCAAGAAAAAAATTTCCATGAATGTTAATGGTAATATTTGTATAGATTCTTGTCACATTAATTCTATCACAATATATTTTTATAAAAATTTATGAACCCATTTATTAAGGTGAAATTTATAATTTGATAGAAAATTTCTTAGAAATAAAATAATTTGTATAACCCAAACCAAACAATTCATTTTCATAATCTGAATATATAAGTAATGAAACTGAAATAAAATCATTCAATGGCCTAGAATTCATTGATGTATTCATAAAATATTTTTATGCACTCTTCTATTTTCTATCCTATTGATTTCTACCTTGGTTGACTAACTTTATATATACATTACCATAATGTGCCAATTCATTACAACTAAAAAATCTCACCATTGGCTGGCTATCTGTCTTCCCATTCATGGTTAGTCATGACTCTTTTACTTATAGTTCCAATCCATATAACCAAACTTAACACACTAGTAACATTTCCCATATCTGGTTAAACATTACTTAAAATGTCTCTTTCCACACTTGGAACAATTGGGGGGATTACCATTGGATTTATTTACTGATTGGATTTACATTGTTTGTAACATTGATCACTTCTTCCCTTTTATTTCATGTGATAGATAATGATAAAAAAATCTATTTTTACTTCCTCATAATAATGAAAAATTTTATCATAAATTTTAAATTCATGAGAATGAAAATCTCTTTAATATCTTAGATTCAATACTAAGTAAAATTGATTAATTTTACTATCAAGATCCCAAATATAATTTGGTGCAAAACTAGACAATTGGGTAAAATTTACATCATATGTGGCAACTAACTCATACTCCTTTTACTTTAATCCCAAGAATTATTTCTTTATCATGATTCAAGTTTCCTTAGGGAAATATTTCCCTAGGAAATGATTATTAAATTCAATCCATTCCCTTTCCTAGATCTATTATATTTCCTTGGTATTCTTATCCATTGTCCATCGTTGATCAACTTTTCTTGCAAAATGATAAATGGTAATATTTTAATTTTAATGTTATGAACATCCCATGGATTTGAATATCTTTTCCAGAACATTGATCCATCCTTCAACTATCACTAGATATAAGGTTTCACCTAAATATAGAGGGTATTGTTTTATAAAATTCCCTATAATGAACATATTCCTCTATGGTAAATATATTTTCTCTCTAACATGGATTCCTATACCATTTATATCCTTCAAAAACTAATCCATCACAGTAAAAAAATGTTCAATTATAATTTCAACCATTTGGGATATTAATTTGGAAGGATATTGTCCTCTTGATACCTTCCTAAATCAGATTCCCTATTTACCTTATGAAAATCCATTTTTAATAGATATATATTAGATAATGAAACATGGTAACCTTTAAATGATATATCATGTCAACAAAACCATAAATTATAATCTTTTAAGGGGTTTATTTTATTATCTAACCTCTAAAATTATTTAAACCATGACTTGATTCCAACAATAAGGACACTTATCTTAATCAACCCCTAATTACATGATTTATAATAAGGGTTTCACTTTCTTACATTCTCATGATCTTTTAGGTTTATAATTTTAGATAATTAAATCATCATAAATATATAAAAAACTCATATATTACAAGTAGATACTTCTACTCAGTTTGTATTTTTACCATAATATAAAACTTTTAAAATGAAACGTGTTTTCTTTTCATAAAAAATCTTCATGACTTTCAACTTGATTTATTATTTGTTCCTACTCATCCTTAAATCCTGTAAAATACATTTGAAAACATGGAATGAGGAAAAAATCTCAATTAGGGATATAAATTAAATAAAACTATTAGTCCAGAAAAAAACATAAAAACCCATGAAATTTTTATTTTTTTCACTATATTCATTAAATGTATAAAATAAATTATATCCATGTGGAAAAAATATATCTAAAATAAAAAATTTAGATACCCAAATCAATAAATAGAAAACCCTTTCAGGAATCATAGATAATCATACTCATAACTTGTGTTCACTCATATCATAAATAACTAGAGACCAATTAAATCCATAAGAGAAACCTCCCCAGTTAACTCAATCCTTATTACCTTAAAAGACAAGGAACATTACCCAATGCATCGGAGAGATATATCAGGCTCACCCACCATATAAAATGTATGAGGATCACCATTCATATAATTTTTATCAAGTTCACTCATCATCATCTATAATTATCAAGTACCATATCATGAATAAAATTGTGACATAACAGACTCAGATGCCACTCAAAGGTACCCCGAGCCTGGTGGGAAACATGGACTCAAGTGAATCTCCCCAAACTCTATAGGATGTCTACTAGTAGGGAGGTCCTCAGGTGTGTATGTGGGGAGACTATTCCCTCATTACCAAAGTGTATCATAGAGGATAAGTAATAAAAAAATAAGGTATATAGTGTAAGAATTATAAATAATTAGATGGAATAGCAGAAGAAGACTTATATAAATATACAAAAGTTGGTGATGTCATATTTCATGTATCTAGAAAGATAAAAAACACGGATACACAATAGTAGGAAATAGAAGCTATAAAAAAGTAGCAAAAGGGGAATCCAAAAACTATCCCCCAACATCCTGAGCTCTAGCTCAGTCATCTGCTACCAACTCCATCCTAAGAAATCAATTGTTTGAATCCAGATTCTTCCATTTTTCAACACCTTCATACGTGTAGTCTACCTAGGTTTCAATGGCATCTCATATAGGGTCCGAGATAAACTACAATAATCCACCACCAACAGCATCTATAACATCTAATCTGTGTATTATAAACTAAAACAGTGTTCAAACATGCATATATAAAAGTAAAGCAGTATAGTAACATGAAGACCCAAGTACCTGCTTCATCCCTCGACTAAAATTTAACTTGAGTCTAACCACTCCTATAATGATTTCAAGGTACATATACAAGTAGGCACCTAAAATTTTATTCTTTTATTTAATTAAGCCATGTAATGGTCATACCATTTAAAGAGTTCATTTGGTCCAAGCCTTGCCTTTCATTAGTGTGATAAGGATAAGGGGGAATGCAACCATTTCATTTCATATAAGTCATAATAATTTCATTAGGTTCATTCAAATACCTTCCATCACAAGTGGCAAGGGTTCCCACATACATGAAACCAACATTTCACTTACATTTAATAAATCCAGGTCATATACTTAGTATACTTTCCAATTACATTTAAGGATGGTTAATCAATTTGAATAACTTTCCTTAGGTGGTTCAAGTGGAAATAAAAATGGTCCAATCCATTCATCAATTCACATTTCAATAGTCATTTAATGAGGGAGGCTTACCATTAGCAGGTTCAAGCTAAGGTACACCCGAACAGTGGTGTAGACACACACATCAAACACTAAAATCCCAATATGGAAAATCACCCAACATGGGGTGGTCGGCATTGTGGATTTAACCACCAATGATGATTAACATATATGGAATGGGTCTTCGAACACTATTCTAATGACTAAAATCAAGACATATTAATTAAATATATGATGCCCAATGAAATCAACACACACACATGGAAATTTATAAAATGAAGAATCTTGAGGAATGATTTATAGACCACCTACCTCGTACTCATAGATAGGAAGAATAATGAAAAAATATTAAAAATTAATTAAAAACGTACCAGTGTGGATCCAGCAAGGCAGATGGAGCTTTGATCAGACTCCGGACAGATACTCATGATCAAATCCTAAATTAGGCTTAAAATGGGCCTCAAAAGAGGATAAATGAGAGGGGTTTTCCACTATAGATAAATAATATGATATGGGTGAGTTTAAAAATATAATTTAAGGTAAAAATGTAAAATCACCCAAAAATATCCTCTACATGGTTTGGTCGTACCATTTTCCAAATTTCATTCCAACTGTGCATGATCTACTCTAGGAAGGGGGTACTTTCATGGTTAGGCCATGTGATTAGGGGAACCGTGCACCAACTATGTAAATCACCTTTGTAATTTGTCTGCAATTTTTTCCATAGTCATGTAGCCCAAATCGCATGGTTAGGGAAAACTATGTGCCCCATATCACCCCACTATCTAGCCTCACACGGTTAAAACTAACTATGTGTCTTTCCTCGCATAGTTTCCTCTAGCCATGTGATGGGTCATTTTCTCCACAAAAAAGCAGGGTTTCTAGCTCCAAACAAGCCTCAGACAACCCTGAGACCTTTGAAAACTCACTAGGAATCCACATTAGGTCTATAAAATAGAATTACACTAAAATTTAAAGGATCCATACCTGAGTGAAAAGTAGGGTTCTTATAGTCTCCCCCCCTTAAAGGAACTCATCCCTAAGTTCACCTTCCAATGGTAGTGAAACACTATCTGAGAATAACTATGGCCACTGGGCACGTACATCAACCTCCTGCTCCCAAGTCTCATCTTGTTCACAGATGTGATACTATATCACTCCTACTATAAGGACAGACCTGCCTCAAAGATCCTTCATTCTCCAGTAAATGATGTGTATAGGATACTCCTCAATGGTGGTATCTACATCTAACTCAACTTCCTCAGGTTCAAAAGTATGAGATAGGTTTCCATGATACCGACAAAGATGTGAAACATGGAAGACATTGTTCATGGTATAGTACCTATGAGCTAGTAACAATCAATAGTATATCAACCAGACTCTCTCCAAAATATCAAATAGCCTGAAAAAGCATGGTGATAGCTTCCCTTTCCTTTGTATACATTTATTCCCTATCCTGGGTGATACCTGCAGGAAAACATGATCCCCAACCTCGAACTCTAAAGGTCATCTACAGTGATCGGAATAATATTTCTGTCTAGATTGAGTACTAGACATACAATTATTGATCATCTGAACCTACTTCAAATTCTCATGCATGATACGAGGACCTAGTAGGGACGCCTCTCCTTCCTCTAGCTAGCATATGGGTGAATGGCATGGCCTACCGTACAAGACCTCAGAAGGATCCATCTGAATTGTCACCTGAAAGATATTATTGTAGGAAAAATTAAAGATAGGTATATGATTCTCCTAATAACCATAGATATCAAGGAAGCGTTCCTAGAGCATTTCATCTATAACCTGTATCATCTGTTCTGACTGACTATCGGTCTGAGGGCATAAAGTTGTGCTCAGAAGCACTTGTGTACCCATAGCCTTTTGCAACCCTTACCAAAACTATGACGTGAAGTGAGAATACCAATCTAAAATGATGTTATGAGGGACCTAATTTAGTCGTATGATCTCACATACATATAGTCTTCCCATATCATCAACTGAGAACATCTCCCATATAGGAAGGAAGTGGGCTACATTCATTATTCGATCAGTCACTACCCATACAACATCACTACCTCTAGGTGACTTTGGAAATATGATCACAAAATCTATAGAAACATATTCCCATTTCCATTCTAGAACTGTAAGAAACTATAACAATCCAGCAGGTCTTTGGTGCTCTGCTTTCAACTATTGACAGGTGGAACACCTTGTGATAAAGCCTACTATCTGACATTTCTTCTCAAACCACCAATACTGGAATCTCATATCTTGATACATCTTAGATATTCTTGGATGAACTTCACACAGAGAAATGTGGGACTCATGCATCAGTTACTCTCTAATATTTGTAGAAACTCATACATTTCCATGTATATGTAGGATTTCATCTTTTTTCACAGACCAATCTATAGGAAAGTCAAATCCTAAAATACTCTCACGGAGAACCAAGCCCTTGGGATCTGAAAATTGCCTTCTCTTCACCTTTTCAAGGAGGTAAGAGGTAACTATAAAGGTTGTGATATAAGATTGATCTTAACTATCATGATACTCTAGATACATCTTAAAAAATAGGGCCATTAATTTCCATTCATCACTGGCTTCCCATACGGCAAGTGCCTGAGTTTTCTGACTCAACACATTCACTACTACATTACCATTTACAGACATATAAGAAATCTCAAAATCAAAGGACTGATGATATTTGACTCATATCCAATGTTTGAGGTTCAAGTTACACTATGTAAAGATATATTTGATGTTCTTGTGGTCTATGTACACCATAAAGTTCCCACTCAACAGATAATGTCTCCATCAACATAAGGCATGGACAATTGCTACTAGATCAAGGTCTTATATTAGATAATTTATCTCTAGATGCCACAACTACCAAGATCTGTACACAATGAATCTTTCCTTCTACATTATTACTACTCCCAGGCTAATTCCTGATATATCACAAAACACTATATAACCTCTACCAGCCTCTGGAAGAATCAGAATAGGTGGTGAGAAAATCCTCCCTTTCGGCTCCTAAAAGGCTTTCTCACACTCTTCTAACCATAGGAACTTTACACCCTTCTTTTTAAGACTAGTATGAGGTGAAGAAATACATGAGAAATAATGTATAAACTTCCTATAATTTCTAGCCAGCCCCAGGAAACTCCATATAGAAAACTCATTCTTGGGATTCTCTAAGGATACCACATCACTCACCTTATTTGTGTCAATAGATAATCCTAATTCTGAGATAATATGACCCAAGAAGGGAACTTTTTTTATCAATAAGTAGAACTTGGCGATCTTGGAAAAAAACTCATGCTCTCTTAGTGTACTCATAATGATCTCAAGGTTCTTATCATGGTCACTATGAGTATAAGAATACACCAAGATGTCATCCATAAATACTATGAAAAGGGAATCCAGATAGGGATGGAACACCCTATTCATTAAATCCATGAAAATGGAGGGCACGTTCATAAGACTGAATAGCATACCGAGGTAATCATATAGACCATACCTAATATATAAATTTTTATGAGGTATGTCTAATGACTTGACTCACACCTAATGTTATCCCAATCTTAGGTAGATTATATAAAATACCCTATCTCCTTGGATAAGTTAAAAAAGATCATCTATATGGGGAAATGGATAGCGGTTCTTGATCATAATCTTGTTTAACTGTCTTTAATCCACACATAGATGAAGGGTCCCATCCACCTTCTTGGTGAAAAGCATGAGCGAACCCCAAGAGGAAGTATTAGGTCATATAAAACATTTGGCCTCTAGATCCTCTAACTACTTCTTAAGCTTCTGGAGCTCGATAGTTTCCATCTTGTATGTAGGAATAGACACTAGAGATAGTCCTACAATGAGCTCAATCGTAAAATATACCTCTCTATTCAGAGGTGAGCTATAAAAATCATTAGGAAAAACATCCCTGAAATTATCTACTACTAGAGGGAATTCGTACCTATGTAAACTCTGATCCTCCAAGAAGATATTGGAAATTTGGTTAGTCACTCCACCTAGCCCATTATTCTCTGGTCCATCTCTACTATCCTAAGTATCCTACTCTCCCTTGCGTAGAAAACATCCACCCTCTAGTGATGAAAATGATACCCTATAATGATATAAATATACAAAGTCATGATACAAAACCAACCAAACCATCTCAAGAATGACATCGAAGCCTATTATATCAATAACAAAGAGGTACCACAAGAAAGGTTAACTGACTAACTCAAGGGGATAGTCCCTAAATTGGAATATTCCCTCTGACCATACTTGCAATGGTGTATTTAGGGTCATTACACCACAGTAATATTGTATTTCAAGTTCGAGACTTTCCACGATAGATAAGGAGATTAAGGAGTGTTAATAACCTATATTTAACAAATAAGATACTATAGTGGATGATACTATAATAGTACCTTGTACTATAGATGGTCCTAAAGCCTGATTCTTAGGTATTTGTTGTAATTCATGAAACTAACCTAATCCGTGGACTTGTTCAACAGTTGAACTACCATGATCAAGACCTCTCTTCTGGCACTGTTGGAAATACAAATTTTGGATACCATGGTCATAACCTCCTCGTCGTCCATTCCTATTAGTGATACTCCAACTCCCCACCTGACAGAGTATAAAATAACCTACCCCTAAAAGTTAGATGGTGAAAATACTATTCCACTAGGAAAGGTAATACAGAATCTCTAAAGGTTCCCCATAAGGTCATAAGCTCGGCACTCCATAGGGTCTCTATCACATTGAGGCTTCAGATACCACTTTAATCCACACTGATGAAACACCATAGAGCTACCAGTATGAGTACTATGTCCGCCACTTCCCTGATGAGAAACCTTGATGGAATGTTTCCTGCTACCGGAAGAACTACTGGACTACCTCGGCACTGGTCCTATATGCCTGGTATTATCAACATCCCTTAGGTTTTGCTTAGTGATAATATCATGTTTGACTATTACAAAAAAGGATGGTAGGTGAAAGACATTCACCTAAGCATGAATGGCATAAATGATCCCATCCTCAAATCATCTAGCACACAAAAGCTCATCATCGGCTAAAAGTGGTGCAAAGCACTGAAACCTGATGAAACGTGTTGAATATTCCATGACTAACATTGAACCCTACTCAAGATGCATGAAATATCTAGATCTGTCATCTTTCAATGTATGAGGAAAGAACTAAACATATAAATATGTATATAAATCAGCCCATACCATTCCCTGATGGCAACCAGTCTAGGTAATCACATCCCACCAGTGTTTGGCTGAATCACGCGGCATGTACATAGAAATATTGATCCTATTCTCTAGTGGAATCTCTATATGATAAAAGATAGAAAGGGTGGCCTCTATCCAAGACTCAGTAGCCTATGGACCTCCATCCCCTGAGAATGTAGGAGGATGTTTCTACTAGAACTCATAAGACAGATCAGCCATTGTAGGTGCAGGTTGTAGAGCACCTTTCATAGGCTGCATCAGACATAGGAAACTATCACAGACCTAAGAATTAGTGCCCAAATCTGGTAAAAGAGGTGATGCCTCAAGTGGAATGCCTGGAAGTAAGACTGGAGGCTTAGGTCCCACCACGTCTGTAGTATGGTCTTCACCACCCTTCTGGCGCACGACATGAGGACGTCGTGGCGGCATTAGTCTACAAATTCCAAGCACATGCCTCAAAACAAGCTTCAAGAAGGTAGATAGCAACACTAGAGAAATATAAACAAAAAGAAAAGGGCTCAATCCCCATGGTATACAACCCTAACTACCAACTTATAAGGCCAGGTATTAGTAAGTTATCTAGTTTAATTTATAGTGGTTCAAGTAGATGAAGGGTCAACAATACCTTTCCTTGTCATTTATTAGGAAATTATTTCATTTTACAAGTAATGATTCCCTTATCAATTTCATTTTCCTAATTCCATATATCAAGGTTTATTTAAAATGATTTTTTCATGCCATTGAATCAGGTCTTTTACTCTTTATCACTAAGATCAGCACCCATTTAAATTGTATTCTAATGGATCGACTTGGTAAATTACTCATTCCAACCCCCAAGGTCTCATACACCTCATGAATTGAAACTAGAAATCACTCAATAATAGCCAAAAATTAGAACAATAATATATATATAATAAGGCTCACTCAATAATCACGGGAATATAAAGTAATGCAAGTAGTTAAATGCACCTATATGGAATGAAAATATACATGACATGTGAATTCTATGTGTCTATGATGATGCATGTAACAAATCTCCTTACCCTCATATCATCAAGCAAAGGATTAATAAGAATCTCAATCAGAATAATAAAAAAACAGGTGTGCCACTCAATGGTGAAATGATATCAATTGTAATAAGAAAAATCAAAACAACCATTACAATTCAGGCAACTTGGTTTTTATCCCGAACATGGGTTCACGATGCCCAAGAATGTCTTATGACTAGGTTCCAAGAATTCTTAATCTCCAATCCATTGTATCCAAATAGTAAATCAAGAAATAAACTACTCTAATACCACTTTGTGACATCCTGGGCCTAGATGCCACATAGAGGTTCCCCGATCTCGGGGGGTCATATGGCCTCAAGCACTTCTCTTCAAACTCCAGGGGATACCAACTAGCAGTGAGGGCCTGGGGTGTGTCCATGGGGATACTATACCCTAATTACTATAGTGTAGCATAATGTATAAGTAATAAATTAGAAGTTAAATAGAGGAATCATTGTAAATAATCAGATGGCATAGCAGAAGCTGACTCATATAAATATACAAAATTTGATGATGTCATATTCCATGTATATACAAAGCTAGAAAACATGGATACATAGTAGTAGGAAATAGAATATATGAAAAAGTAGAAAAACTAGAATCCAAAAACAATCCCCCAGTATCCCAAGCTCTGACTCAGTCATCTTCTACCAGCTCCATCCTAAACAATCAAGAAATCATGTTTTTGAAGCCAAACGCTTCCCTTTGCCAGCACCTATATACATGTAGTCTTTCTGGATGCCAATGGAGGCCTAGATAGGGTGTGAGATAAATCTCAGTAGGCCACCACCAATGGATTCTATAACAATAAATCCATGTATTATAAACCAAAATAGTGTTCAAGAATGCATATATAAAAGTATAGTAGTATAATAATGTAAATACCCAAGTACCTAATTCATCCCTCAGCTAGTATCTGAAAATGTAACTGGTTCATTAATTAATTAAGTTCTAGTTTATATATATATAAGTCACTTGAGGAATAGACATCACTGACACTATACTAGTGATGGATCCAAGATATAACAAGGCATCCTAATATTATTTATAATGAAAATGTTCCAAGGTGATAACCAAGGAACCCTAGACTTCAAGGATCACCAACTCAGTCATAACTATAGCCTAGATATAGGGGTAAGAGTGTAATCCAAAGAGAATCATCCAAGTATTTACACAATAGTGAATCTAACTGAGTCCAAGGAATAAATCCATGGTAAAATGGGATAAGCGATGGTTAGACCCAAGTATATAACCAAGGAACCTCATGTCCATAGAATCCATGATGGATCCAAGGAGTGTATCCAAAGAATTATATAACAGTAAATGAGGGATCTTATGGTGTCATACCAGGAATCCACTGATATAAAAATATCAGCTTCTAAGGTGGCTCTCACCCTAAATCAGAATGGCATCCATGAGAACTCAAGGCATTCCCTTAGGAATCCAAAACCTAAATTGAGTTTGACCAAACCTATAATGATGTAAAGGTCCATATACAATTAGGAACCATATAGTTGATTCTTTTATTTAATTAATCCATGTAATGGTCATACTATTTAAAGTGTTCATTTGGTTCAAGCCTTTCATTTTATTAGTATGAAAATGATAAAGGGGAATGAAACCATTTCATTTCATATAATTCAAAATCATTTCATTAGGTTCATTCTTTTACCTTCCATCAAAAGTGGCAGGGGGTACTACGGGCATGCAACTAACATTTCATTTACATTTAATAAGTCTAATTCATATACTTTTTTTTAAAAGGTTGGGGCCGAAGCCTCAATTTATTATTTAAAGAAAAGATATCTTTAGACTGGGTAGAGGGAGACCCATTACATATCCCAAAGGCCCAAGGCCAAGTGGCTTGAATACAAGGCATGAAATCCCATTAAATGGCCCAAAGGACCCCTCGGGGAACAGTTCTGCTACAGTACCCACGCCGCAATAATACCTACTATAGTACAGCCGCTGCTACAGTACCTGCTACAGTCTCTCCATTGCTACAGTGTCACCGCTGCTATAGTACTGCTACAGTGCCCTGCTACAAAACTGCTACAGTACCGAAAATTCATCCCTACCCAGATTTGATCCTGGGTCTTTTGGATGCCAAGAAAGAGCATGTACTACTAGGCTACTGGCTCGTTGGATCCAATTCATTTACTTAATATACTTTCCAATTACATTTAATGTTGGATAATCAATTTTAATCACTTACCTTAGGTGGTTTAAGTGGAAATAAAAATGGTCTAATCCATTCATCAATTCATATTTGAGTAGTTATTTAATTAGGGAGTCTTACCATTAGCAGTTTCAATCCGAGGCACACACAAACAGTGGGACAAACACACACATCCAGAACTAAAATCCCAATATGGAAAATCACTCAACATGGTGTGGTCGGCATTGTGGATGGTGGAACAAACACACATGCCAACAGTGAACAATCTTTTGTAGGAAGGGGTCACCCACACAGTTAAGGAAACTTTGTGTCAACCATGTGAATCACCTCTACAATTTTTCTTCATTTTCTTGCAAGGTCGTGTGACCTAAATCGTATGGTTAGGGAAAACTATGCACCCCATATCACCCCATGGTCCATCCTCACATGGTTAAAACTAAGCAGGAATCCTACCTCACATGGTTTCCTCTAACCATGAAATAGGCTATTTTCTTCCAAAAATCTAGGATCCGGGATCTAAACAAGCCTCGAACACCCTAAAGACCATTGCAAACTCACTAGGAATCCATATTAGGTCCATAAAAAAGAATTAGACCAAAATTTAAAGGATCCATACCTGATTGAAAAATAAATTTCTTACAAAAACATTTTTAAGCTTTCACCTTTTCATCATAAATCCCTTGAAAACACATTTTAAAATATAGGTAAAATCATTTGCAGGTATCGAAATATCCTTCCTATAAAGACACTTTTTAAAAAACTGAAATACCAAAAACAAGGGAAGAAAGGTTTTTCTTTGAAAAAAACATGGAATATTATAAATAAATATAAATAATGGTTGTGGTGGTGGGTAAATCTATTGATTCCATATATGTTAAAATAGAACATTCCTTTTGTCTTTTGTAAATAAAGTCAAAATGTTTCGTATAAAATATATAAAAATTTCATTTTAAAAAAACATTAAAAGAAATTAAAAATAGAAATAAAATGTCGTTTATAATTCATTTATATACATTTAAATACTTTCATAAAATATTTTTATGATTCTGGACATGTATTAAGAATATTTAGAAAATACAACATTTAAAATGAGGTTTTAAGGTAAATTATCACATACCTTGATTCTAACTTATCATGTACATTATTTATCTTCCTAAATAATAAAATTATTTTAATTAGTTACTTTATTATGATTATTTTTCATATTTATTATTACTTTTAGTTCACTTATTGCCATTCCATACTTTATTACTTAAATAATTAAGTATACATCAGATGTTTTGAGTACGTTCGACTTATGTGTCCAAAATGGAATTGGTAGGTTGAATATGGTAAAATTTATCATGATTATATCATTTATAGGATATTAATCATGATATAATTATCATTTTTATATAAAAAACATACTTTTATAACTGACCATATAAGGTGGTTTTAAAAAATGAATTATATTACATTCTGGAGATGGTAGTATGTATGTACATATGAGTAACATTTCCATTTTTCAATGAAAGGGAAAGAAGGTAGGTATTATTTTATCCTTCCAGAATTATTAATATATTATAAATAAAATATTATTTCATTAAACCCACTCAAATATTCCATCCATGTGATGTGGTTATGAAAAATAAAATACATCATATCTTGAGGCGGTAGTCTGTATGTATGCATGAGCGATGTTTTTATTTTCCATTGGATGGTAAAGAAAGAAGTATAATATTATATTTACTATTTAAAAATGATATTTTTATCATATATATCATTTTATTTAATTTTTATCCATAATTATTACCATTTATAAGAGTCATTTATGGAAAAAATTATATTGGTTCATGATTTGGTAGTCTGTCGTACACATGAACGATGTTTTTATTTTCCATTAGATGGTTAATAAATATGAAAAAGGGTTATAAAATAGACATAATAACATTTAATTATATGTTATATACTGATTTTAGAATATATAAATAATTTTTATATGTTTAAATAAGGTAGATAAAGAAATAAAACAAAGGATCTTAGTTGAGACTTATACCTCTTCTTCGGATAAGCTCTCTTGGTTTGCAACTTAAAAATTATAAGGAGTGTGTTTTGATTAATAAAGAAACTCTAGGATGTGGGGAGGAATTCCAGGAAGAGATATGGGTAGGTATTGGCTGATATAATAGGATCTTTAAGTGTGGAAAGGAGAGGATAGTGGGTGGCCTTTTATAAGTGATAGAGAAGACATGCTTGGAATTTTTCAAAAGATTTAAATATTAGTAAATAATTTTCATATTAAAGTATCTTATAAAAAAATAAATTATAAGAATAAAGTTTTTTTGGTTGAAATAAATTCATCTAATAAGAATTAAGATGAAATTTTGCGGCCCTACCACTTATTTTTAACCTATGTTAACCTGCCTTTTTCCATGGTGACACATTTTTTACCAAAATTACTATTTATAATGACCAAAAATGAAATTTACCTCATTACTAAATTTGGAAATTATGATTATAAATATGGAATAAATTTTTAAATATTCAATCTCAAGAAATTTAAGGAATTAATTTAATATAAAAATAGAAAATGCAATGAAAAATAGTTTTCTGAAAAATGCCTTTTGAGTATAAAATTGATTCTATACCAAGATCAAGTATAATATTGATCCAAAAGGTATAAATTGATTTAATTTTATAAAAAAAATAAAATAATAAAATTTTAAACCCAATATAAATAGAAATGATTCTTTTCAAATACTAGAAAATAAAATATGGTTTTCTTTAAAAATTGATATTTCCCGTTATTCTCCCAAAATTAAAATTTTTCAAGAAATTTATAAACAAATCACAATAAACTAATTTCAAAATGATTAATTAAAAATTAATATACTTTATATCAAATTAAATTCCTAAAATTTATAAATTAATCATTTAAAAAACAATATAATACATGATAGTTAGAATATAACTATTTCCTTTTAATTGGAAAAAAATAATAATATTATTATAATGAATGTGACTCTATAAAATATAATTCATGAATATTAATAATATAAAAACCCAGGATTCTCATATATAAATATTAAATCTTTTTATATGAATGGATATTACATTACAAAAATAAACCCCTAAGGACCATATGAGTTTAATGTCTTTGGAGACTAAATATTCTATCTTCTTATTTCATTAAATATCTTCAATGTATCCCACAAAGATATTTCCATTAATTAATCTTTATAGACATGACATACTTAAAACCTTTCTTCATAACCAAGGGAAAGGAAACATAATAATGGTTGAGCTCAAATGTTCAGTAAGGTTAAACAATAGAAATGTCAACCTATTAGAAGCATGAGGGTATAATAACATGAGAATAACATTTGAGAACCATACCTTGTTTATCAAATATCATGATCTTAAGTCATGGCATAAATATTAGAAGTTAATAAGACATGGATCATAAGGAAATCAAATAACATTATTCATGAGAGCATAACATTGGCATAAGACATAGAATTTTGGCATAAACATAAGCATAGAAAATCATTTCCATAGTACTCGATGCTCACTTCCGAGGCGGTCATAGTTTAATGGGTTAACTCCCTAAACTATCATAATATTCAAGTTTCACTCCCAAGACCATAATAGTAGACAAATTCCCTTACTGAATTGTCTTCACTCTCCGTTACACTATTATCTATCTCATTAGATATAATTCATTATCCAATGCATTGAAAGGAGATATATGTCCCACCCATAACATATTTAAAATCATATGTATGTGTGCCACAAGATTATAAAACAATCACCATATCATAATGCATGAAATGAAATGGGTTTCATAAACATTTCATTATATCACAACCTATGGAAAAGTGACAGGTTTCATAATCATTTCATCATTTCATCATAGCATAACCCATGAAAAGAAGCAGTATTCATAATCATTTCCTCATGGTATAACCCATTGAATAGAAATGGGATTCATAAAAATCATGTCATTGTAAACATAAACCATTAATAGAAAGAATAATAATGGTATCCTTTGATCATATACCCAGTAAGGCCTAGTTAACAACAATGGATGTCATATTATATGGATGATGATTTTAAAAGATCATTCAAAAAAAATTGAGGAAAATAACTTTTCTTTGAAAATCACTTTTTAAAAATTAAAATTCATAAAAAAAAAATTAGAAATCCTTTTTTTTAAATAAACTTTAAAACATATTAAGTAATGTTTAAAAATAATTTAAAACTATTTTTTAGGAAAATATACTTTCCTCTTTGAAAAAAAATTCAAATTACTTTTATTTTAAAATAAACTTAAAAAATTATAACGTAATCTTCAATGTAAATAATGGTTATGATGGCGGTTAATTTTGTTCATACCGTACACCTTAAAACAAAAAATACTTTTATATTTTTGATAAAAGACAAATGAGAATTGTTTGGAAAATTACATGAATATTCCATTAAAAAAATTTAAAAATTAAAACATGGGTAAATATGTCTTTAAAAACCATTTGGAGGATTTTATAAACATTTTTGAAAACATTTTTAAAAACATGGTTTTGGAAGAAAAAGGGTTTTCGAGTGAAGAGAGAAATAAAGATGATTTTTCTTAAAAAGGTTATATTGAACTCTTGAGTACATAAAGAGAGGAAAATGAAGGTAAAACATTTATTCTCAGGAAATAAAGAGATTATAATGAAAAAAATAGTTTCTTTATTGATGTATCATAAAATTTTATCATTGGAAACATAATCATGAGCAATCCCGATAAATGATGAGATTGTAATATAAAACCCTTACCACTTTGGTAACTTTTCATCAACTTCCAAGGCACCTATAAAACCACATTTTCATGTTGGGAAACGCAGACCTTTGGACCAAAAGTTTGATGTCTTGAAAAATTTGGCCCAAGTACCATCCAAGTTATCAATTCTAGATTCCTTGAATCTATCAAATGATCTTCGGGAGGCGCTTATTGAGGCTTTGTCAAGTACTCAAGAATTCAAAACTGAAATTACTGCGACTGAGGTCTACCGTATAGAGAATAATCCTGTAGAATTCCATATAGTGATATCTTTTATAGATGAAGATAAAGATGATGTTGTACATGGACATATCAGACCTTTGTATCTATCTTGAAAATTCAATGACATAGACATCCAACGAGCTTCCATTGATAATAGCTCAGGAGTCAACCTCATTCTTATTCGTACACTTCGTTGATTGGGCCTCACCAAATCTGATTTATCTCCTTCTACTTTGATGTTTCAAGGATATTATAATAATGAACAAGAACCTCTGGTCGAGATTACACTCAGAATTTAGTTTGGAGACCTTATGTCTAATTCAGATTTCATGGTTGTTTGTTAGGACACAGCCTTCAACATTTTTCTTGGAAGACCTTGGCTACATCAACATGTGTTCGTACCTTCATCATACCATCATTGTCTCAAATATTGTTTCAATAGTCAAATTGGTACATTGTATGGTGACAAGGCCCCATTCAAAATGTGTGAATCTCAATACATTGAGGCAGAATTTTATCACATGGAGGGAAAGGAAAAATCCACAGCAAAGAAGGTCCCCAAAATTAATGCACCAAATGGTTTGGAAAAGATTTCAGTAAACCCATTCATACATGTGAGTACAGATTATGTATTTTCTATTAGTCAAATTGACAGGATAGACCTAAATACAAACACTCTTATAGAAACTTCCAGAATTTCAATTACAGCAACCAAGCCAGACAGCATGGGAGAAATTTTTGATTCATCATGTAGTGATGAAAGCTTAAATGGAGATGTCTTCATTTCATCTGCTGAAATTCAGAAAATCTATACTTCATCAACCAGTCCAGAAGAAGTTATAGCAATACCAGAGGAAAATAATGATGTCTATTCTTAATCCATCATCTCCTCTCTATCACCCCAGGAAGACCCTTCATCATCAATAGGGTCAGAAATGGAAGCCTCTTCTTCAAGATGTTCAAATTTTAACTTCTCCCCTGACCATGGAAATTCTTCTTCATCATCTACTATGAAAGTAAAAATAGAAGAAGTAAAACATATTAAAGAAGAATAGAAAGATCTCAGGGATGCTCCTCCATCATTTGAAGATGGTATCTCTACCACTGTGGATGAACTCAGAGAAATAAATCTGGGTACAAAAGAAGATCCACGCCCCACTTTAATTAGTATAGACATGACTCATGAAGAGTAAGAAATGTATACTTCATTTCTAAAGAAAAATAAATATGTATTTTCTTGGAATTATACAGAAATTCTAGGTCTTGATCCCGATGTTTCCACCCATCATTTGGGTTTTCCAGACTAACATCGAGGATTCAAGCAAGAAACAAGAAGAACACACCCAACTTATGCCTCCAAAATTGATGCTGAAGTTGATAAGCTTATCAAGGCTAACTTTGTCAGAGAAGTTCAATATCCCAAATTTATGGCTAATATTGTCCCTGTGAAAAAGAAGAATGGACAAATTAGAGTTTTCATTGACTTCAGATATCTTAATCGGCATTGTCCCAAGGATGATTTTCCAGTTCCGATCACAGAACTCTTAATTGATGCAACAGCTGGCTACGAAGATTTTTCCTTCATGTATGGTTACTTTGGGTACAATAAAATACGAATGGCCCCAAAAGATGAGGAGTTTACGGCCTTCATATCTCCTCAAGGTGTGTTTTGCTATCGAGTAATTCCCTTTGGCTTGAAGAATGCAGGTGTAATGTATCAGCGTTCCATGCACCATATCTTCAAACCCTTTTTAGGGAAATTTGTAGAATATTATGTGGATGATTTGGTGGTTAAATCAAGAAAACGTTCTGATCATTTGGTCGATCTGGAAATCATATTCAACAAACTTCCACAACACAATTTGAATATGAACCCATTGAAATGTGATTTCGGGGTAACCTCAGGAAAATTTCTCAGCTTTGTTGTATACCATCGTGGTATCAAAGTTTATTCTGAGAAGAAAAAATCTATCCTTGACATGTCACCTCCTAGAAATTTGAAGTAATTAAGAGGAATTCAATGAAACTTTGCCTATATTCGGAGTTTTATTTCCAATTTGGCAGGAAAGTGTTTACCATTCACCAGATTAATGAAGAAGGGAGTCACCTACCAGTGGACTGAAGAATGTCAGGAATCATTCGATATCCTCAAGAAATATCTCTTGAGTCCACCGGTATTAATGCCACCTGTTGAAGGAAGACCAATTATTCTCTATGTGACAGCTTTAGAGCGATCATTGGGTGCCTTCCTTTCCCAAAATAATGATGTTGGGAATGAAAACAACCTTTACTATCTGAGTCAGACTATGCTTGAGGCAGAAACTCGATATTCAAGTATTGAAAAGTGTTGTCTAGTATTAATCTTTGCAGTTCAGAAATTGAGACACTACCTGCAATATCATGAGGTCCAATTGGTATCTCACAATAATCTGGTCAAATTTATCCTTAGTCATCCAATGCTTATAGGATGTCTAGTAAGGTGTGCGGTTATTTTAAAGCAGTTTGATATCTAGTATGTTTCTCAAAAGGCAATAAAGGGCCAAGATGTATCCAATTTCCTTGCTGAACACCCATCTGTAGAAGATACATCTTTAAATATTGAACTTCCTGATGTGAAAGTCTTCTCTATTCAAGATAATCCTAAAACATGGGAAATGTACTTTTATGGTGCCTCCAGAATTCCAACATGGAAGAAAATGGAAGATCCTAAATTCCAAAAAGTTGGGTTAGGAATCGTGCTTATTTCCCCAGAAAATGTAGTGCTTCCCTATTCCTTCTTATTGTTGGAAGGCGGTACAAACAATGAAGAAGAATATCAAGCTCTCATCGCAGACTTGGAATTGGCGCTTCAAGAAAAGTTGAATCACTTGATGGTAAAAGGTGATTCAGATTTCATAATCAAAAAAATAAATGGGGATCATGCCATTAGAAAGGAAGAGTTAATCCCTTTGTGTGATTAATTTAGAGAGTTAATGATGGAATTTCCCTCAGAACCGATATTTTCTTATGTCCCGCGATCCCAAAATTCCCAAGATGATGCACTGGATAATGTAGCCACAACCCTGGCAGATCCAAATTGGGACGAAACAATCATCAGTATTTCTCACCATCATATAGTTTCACCATTTTTTCAAATCAAAACAGATAAAATCAATGAAATCAGTCCCATTTCTAAACCATATGGTCATACTATAGGATGGATGACACCTATCAAGGAATACCTTCAAAATGGAACACTCCCACCTGATAGATCTGGGAAAGAACAAGTCTGGAAATGTGTGGTCAATTTTACTCTTTATGATAGCCCAGATCACCAAAAAATTCTCTACAAGCGAGGTTTTTATGGAATTCTCTTCAGATGTATTGATGGTGAAGAGATAATGGCTGTCATGATAGAAGTACATGCAGAAGTTTGTGGTGCCCACTAGTCAGGACATAGACTTTCTGGTCAAATTCGAAAGCTTGGATACTTCTGGACTTCAATGATATAAGATTATGTAGATTTCACTAAGAAGTGTCATTCTTTCCAAGTATGTGCCAACTTCATTCATTAAACCCCGGAGTTTCTTCATATGGCTAAATACTCCTGGCTGTTTGCTACATGGGGAATGGATGTAGTAGGACCTTATCCTCCAGCTACAGCTAAGCAGTTTAAGTATATTCTTACTGCTACTGACTTCTTTTCAAAATGGGAAGAGGAAATACCTCTCAAAGAATTCGGTGCTAAAAGCATTGTTAGCTTTGTCAAGTCCAACATAATTACCAGATTTGGTGTTCCTCATACCATATTGACAGATAATGGCACCAACTTTTGTTAATCCGAGGTAAGAAAATTGTATCAGGAATACAATATCAGATCCAACCATTCATCTAGGTATCATGCAGCGGCCAATGGTCAAGTAGAGGCTTTCAATAAGACTCTTTCAAACATACTTCAAATGATGGTGGATAAAGATAAGAAGTCATGTCCTGATAAACTTTTTCATGCTCTATGGGCTTATCGGAATACCACCCGCACTATTACATGATCAACTCCATATTCATTGGTACATGGAATGGAAGCAGTATTTCCTATTAAAGTCGAATTACCTTCGCTTAGAGTGGCCATTTTTGATCAATTATCTACAGATGAACAATCTCTAAAGCGATTGGATGAATTGGAGTGACTAGATGAAAAAATATTGTGCACACTTCACCATTTAGAAGTCTATCAGAATCGAATAGCACGAGATTTCAATAAAAAAGTTCGTCTTCGTTCATTCATTCAAGGAGAATTGGTATTGGTCCTCAGAACCCCAATGATACCAGGAAATAAGCATCCAAATCTTGAGCCAAAGTGGGAAGGACGTTAATCAATACATAGGTTCTACTCCAATAGAGATTATTCTTTAATCTCAATTGATGGAGAACTCATTACAACTCCAACCAATTCAAGATTCTTGAAGAAGTATTTTGTGTAACACAAATACACCCATTGTCCTTGATGGAGGACATTAAACTGCATAGCCCCCTCTATTATCCAACATGACGTTAAATTGTGCATCATCCGAGCTGTAGGACATTAAACTGCCAAGCACCCCATGTATGTGACACATGATATTAAACTGTGATTGTCGCATGCGCAATTTTCTTTTAAAATCCATTGCCATGCGTGCCCCGGGAAGCTGACCATGAATAAGCCCCACACCATCCTTCGTGGTCGCATCTTTCACGACACGATTTCCAGGTCTATTGCTGCCTCTTGTTTCTCACACCGAGAATGACTCACGTGAGCTTAGAATAAGCTTCTACCATGACATCTTCTCGGGGATGCTAACCACACTTAATTCCCAACATTATCTTTGGGTCATTGTCCTCAAGTACACCCCAATCATCGAATCCTTATCAATTTAACTATGTATACTTTGATCCTTGCCTCCTAGGCCGAGTACATAGGAAACCTCCTGAGGTTCAAGCCCGAAACCACTTTCTTTACATTGATTCACCTCCATTCCATATGATGTTGATCCGTGAAGTCCCCATCAACCGTCTTATTCATATTGGTTCACTTTCATCCTATATGATGTTAAACTATGTACATCCCATCGTCCTAGCTATATGACATTAAACTACACAGTCCCCCATTGTCATTACTACAAGACATTAAACTGCATAGCACTGGTCCTTGCATATGACCTTAAACTATTTGAACTTTTGTCCTATATGACAATAAACTACAACAATCCCTAATACCCTCACTTGAGTGGAATCATCATTGACATGGTATCCAACCATGTCATATTTCAAGAACTACATATGGTTTGATTCTCATCCTTATGAGATACATAGTGACACCCAAGTCTTTAATCTTAGGTCCAGCCATAATTGCAATAAATTCCTCTTTACCCCTTATATGTTTGAACTAAATCTGTACAAAGGGTATTTAAAGAACTATGTGCATATTGATTCTCATCCTCATGGGATATGTAGGAATGCTCAAGCATTCCTTGAGTCTAGCCCCGAGCCTTTGGGCCTAACCCCAAACTCCACTTTCGGTCCCTTGGCGAAAAAGTCCCCCTCGGAGCACATGGTGTGATATGGAACACCCTGGTCTTTATTCACATCAGGTTTATAAAAAATGCATGATGTGTATCCCTCACTATGGTTCTAGTTCTACGACCCTAAACTAATATCTTCCATGCTCTCGTCCTGTATGACGTTAAACTGTATTTCAAGAACTATGTGTGGCTTGATTAGAATCCTAATGAGATACATAGTGACATCCATAATCTCAATTCAGGACCCAACTACAACATTATACAAATAATATTCATGGTCGCCATAACCCTTTTATTTACTTCTGATCGCAAAATGTCTGATACCTGAGTGTTCTTTTTCCTGACTATGAATCATGTGCACTTAGGTGGACTTGCATAAGTTGTCTACATAACGGACCTGTTAGCCAAAAGATGCTACTATTTGACTATGCAGCCTATGCCTCAGTTGGCCCTGCATAATTCAACCTCCATAATGGGTTTGTCAAGTAATGGTAACTTCATTATTATGAGAAGGCTCTTTTGTCCCTATTGGTCTTAACGGTGATATGTAGGGATCTGCAAAAAAGCTTTCATCCTTAACATATTTGTTCCATAATTTTTTTCATGATCTGAAAGTATTCAAGTCTATGGTTTAAATTTTCCTCCTTCTCCATATGTTCAGAGCAATATGAAATAACCTTGGACCACTTGACCATATGTCGTATAATGTTTCTATCTCCGGTTTTAGTCATATGATTTAAAACCACATATACCATTTTTTTCTACGTTTGGGTCAAACCTTAGTAGAAGTCACATTCCTTCAATTCTTTGACAATTCTGATTGGAAATATCCTCTCTATATTCAAGTACCTTTCTCCATAAAGCAGACTCTATGCTTTGGAAAATTTGAATCTCCATAAAACTTTCTTTGGATTTTAGTAATAGAAAGTAAAATTTCTGAGAGTTATTTTTCCCGACTATGCAGCACGTTCCCTTAGGTGGCCTTGCATAAGTTTTCTACATAACAGATCTGTCAGCCAAAAGATAATACTATTTGACTATGCAGCATATTCTCTAGTTGACCCTGCATAATTCAGCCCCCATAATGGGTTTGTCAAGTAGTGGTAACTTCATTCTTAGAAAAGAATTCATATAATGCCTTTTAGCTCTTTTCCCATGTCATTCCTCAGATTTAAAATTTCTCAAGTCACGGTTTACAATTTTCCCCCTCCATACTTGAATATGGTAATATATTTCCAAACAAATTATCAAGAATTGAGTCAATATCATCAATTTGGTCAAAGATATTCGACCTTAAATATTAGCGTTTTTATAGTCCAACATTCATGACTTTAAACTGCCAATAACAAAAGACATAGTACTCATTAAATTGGGAACCTATAAAGGGTACTCTGAACAAAAGTCGAGTCCCAGCTCGCTAAATGTACATTTTGTATGATTTAGGCAATATTGAGCAATTAAAATATGAAAAGTTTGTGGGGTTGTTTATATAACCCTAGTAAAAATAAAACTATGTTTACTAGGACCATTGGATTAGGTAAAAATAAGAGCAATTATCAAGAAAATGAAGGTACAGATCATTGAATATGAACTGTTTTTCATTGATGAAAAAGATTAGAAGAACATCCACAAACTGGAGTCTCTTATCTCTTTTTTTCAGAAATTACAGAAGACTTTCAACATGATTTCTCATCTGTTTCACAGCATCCCGAGCTTCATCAGCATCCACTTGAAGTTCATTTACTCTACCAACTTCAATCTCTTCATCTCGACAAAGTGCATCTTTGGCATCTGGGATGGATTGTATACCATCTGCTTGGACTTATTCCAACGAATTATGAAGTTGGTCAAGCTCCCCAGTAGCAGAATCTAGCTCTTACTGAAGGTGAAACTGCTGGACAATCTTCAACTTGATCTTATGCGTTAGTTCCTTTAGCTTTGCAGCATGATCAGCCTCAGCTCAGGACACTACAGCCTAAAATTCACTGATATTGCTCAGAAATCTAGCTATAATCAGGTCTTGATGATGCCTTTTCTCTTTCTCCCTCCTTCGAATGACTTTTTTCACTATGACATGGATTTCTTGATATCCAAAACCACTAATCCCCAGCATCTGCATGCCGAACTTGCGCACCACAGACCCTTGATTTCTCCGACTTTACCTTAGAGTCAGATCCTCTTTCCCTTTTAGATCCAACTCTGAGGGGGGACTTTTGTTGATGCTCATTTCCATCACAAATTCTAACGAATGGAAAAGGGGAATACCTTAAGCACAATGAGGGTCACCCTTTGACGAACATCAAAAAAATTGACGAAGGCATGGACTAGAATCCCATTTGGAGTGAGGCGCGCAAGTTACTTGCACGCCGCACAAGTCACTTGTGCCCACCTATGGGTCGTACAGCTCACTTGTGCGCGCCCTATTTTATTTTTCACCCAAGGTGAATGGTGACCTATAAATAGCCCCTATGGGCCCCCATTTCAGGGACAAATTTTCCAAAAGTCAAATTCAAGCTCTGGTCACCCAAGTCTTCAACTCAACTCTTGTGAAAGCTTCTAAGGTAACTTTTTACCTAGAATAGAAGACTTTAAGGAGTAGGATAAGGCCTAAGTGTTTAGAATTCATCAACACTTTTGCGCCTAAGTATCCAGACCTCCTTAAAAATGCAAACACTTGCGCGCTGCCCTACCCTTTTGATGAAATTTATGCGCCGACCTTTTGGAAATATCTTAGAATAATACTAAAGGCTTGAGTTAAGTATCGCCCAAGTATTACCCTACAGATTCTTCATCGCCCAGGTGAACCCATGCCGCACAAGAACACTTGCGCGGCCAATACTTGTGCTCCAAATTACTTGCGCGACCTAAACTCGCACACCAACTTCATTTGTGTGCCTCTCTCCTGTTCACCTCTCCTCTTCAAGATATTAGCCCTCAAACCCCTTTTCAAATCCATTTATGGCAGGGTTCCTTTGTTGGCTTCCTTATGTGAAAGGATTTCTATGAGAACCTCTCCTAAAACCTCATGACTTACAAACTTTATGTCATAATTATTAGAGGTTTCCTCCATATAACCTCATCCTTTAAGATGAGAAGATATTTTGATTTAGGGAATCCTCCTCAGGAGTAAGCCCCATGTCCCCTTAACCTGGGCCTCCTTCTTAGGAGTAATCCCTAGTCATAATTTACTTTAACATTGGTCCTCCTTCTCAGGAGTAATCCCCAAGTTATAAGCCCCCTTTAATTCAGGCATCCTCCTTAGGAGTAATCCCCCGGTTAAAACTTCAAATCTCCATAAAGTACAAATGCCTTTATGGAACTTACTCCTAGGCTTCTTTCCTGAAGTAAGTCCTAGTATTCATCTACTTGGGCAGTCATACATACGTAAGCCCCACATCATTTCTTGTCACTGCATCTTTCATGGAACAATCCCCAGGTTTACTGATACCTCTTGTTTCTCATACCGAGCATGACTCACTTGAGATTAGAATGTAAAAGTAATCACAAAATCTCTTTTTGGGCCGTTAACCATGCATAAGCCCCATATTTCTTCACCCAAACTACGTGGACTTTAAACTCTACGTTAAAAGTAGAGTATGTAGGAAGCCTTTATAAGGTTCAAGACCATATTTCATTAATTCTTTTTTGTCCCATATGACGTTAAACTATATCCTTCTTATCGAACTACATGGGTTATAATTCCTTTTTAACGAGGATACGTAGGTAGACCATCTGCAGGTATGATCCTAACTCTGAAATAATTCATGTCTTTCTGAATTACAATAAACTTCAAGTGCCCCACTGAGTGGCTTTAAAACCAGTATGGTCATCATAATGACCAAGATATTTCTATGTAATGTATTAAAGGATACCATTGACTAAGAATCTCTAATACATATGGATGATTCTTAATTGATGAAGAACCTCAAATAAATAAAAAAGATTCTCTAAATCTCATAAATATCAATCATCAATTTCCAAATCTAAAGGAAAACTCATTTTCATGCTTGGTGAATTAATAAGGATTCGTGAACATAACTTAAATCTATAAGAGAGTCCCATAGTAGGCAATAATTCCCCCCAAAAGGTGTGATGAGCTTGACCTACTATTCTCTCAACTAATGCAAATTATTAAGCCTCATCGGTCCACAACTAATGAGCACCTACCTTTGGAAAGTAGGTCCAAATGGATATAGAATCATTGGGTGTTTCCAATTCTACAAATAAACCCGTTAGAAACTGATTGGAATGTTTGAACCTTAAACAAACAAGGTCATCCCAATTTCTAGAAGAAAAAGTTCCATACCATGTGAATATTTATAAAATTCCATATTCTCATTATTTGATGTATTAGGAACTCCACCAAATTTTGCATTGTTAATCATATATCTCGATAGTTGATTTGGAATAATCATAATATATTCATCTCTAGTTATTATCCAATTTCATTTCTCATAGTCACCAAATTTTCTATTAGATTAAATGTTAACCCATTTTCTTCTGGTTCCCTCCATTGACTAAAACCAAAAATCATTGTTTGAGCAACATTTATCATAGTGAAAAACCACATAATCATGAAAAATCACTTATATAATGTCTAAATCGTGACACATAATTCTTTAATCTATTAAATCTTAGGTTTATCCTAGGTTATTAAATGTCATCCTATATGATAGTTTTTAAAGAGTTTGAATTCCCAAAGCATATCCCCCAGGAGTGTCAAACCATGTGTGCATCAAGGCCCTTTATCATGCACCAGTTCTTGATTGAGTCTGTCTCAATATGGTGTTTTCGGGGTTGTTACCCATATGTACATATATTCTAGATCTACAATCGCTTGTAGTATCTGGACATGGATGTATTTCTAGGAAACCACTCACTCTATATTTTACCAAAATTCCAAGATATTTTCCTAAACATTAACTCATCCTTATACTTATCCTTAGATATATCCCTATACATATCCTTAAGAATATCTCTATGGATCTTACTAAAGTTTTCTCATCATAGTTTCTAAAGGTTGACTAAATATTTCCTTTGATACCAACTATAGAAACCCAGGATTAACATACGTAGATATTACATCATTTTAGAGGAATATTCAGCATATTACAAAAATGCATGCCCTATGGCCATAATAGTTATTTTCTTTGGAAACATGGAACACGTTATTCTATTTTGGTGAAAGATCTTAACCATCTCTTTAATGATATTACCCTTTAGTAATCCTACTTAATAACCTTTCTACATATCCTAGGGAAAGGAAACATAATAAAGGGGTGATATCATATGCTCATTAAGGGTAAATAAGAAGAAATCTAAGTATAATCATGAGAATATGTATATGAGAACATAATTGTATCATTAGAAGAGAATACCATGCATATTAAAGATCATAATCAATATTCATGGCATAAATATTGACAGTTCATAAGATATAAATGATAAGTTAATCAGGATCATAATCCATGAAAGAATGACATAGGAATAAGACATGGAATTGGTGCATACACATCATATTATAACATTTTGAACATGTATAAGTATAAAAAAGATCACTAATTAAGTTTAGGACATGAAAATAGACCCTCAGATAAACTTATGGACATGAAACTAGGTCTATGAATAACATTTTGAACATGTAATTAGGTTCATGCATAACATTGTGAACAAGTAATCAGGTTTACATATAAACTTATGGACATGATACCAAGTCAATGCATAACATTATGAACATGCAATCAGGTTCAAACATAATATTGTGAACGCGTAATATGGTTCACTCATAACATTGTGAACATGTAATCAGGTTCATGCATAAACTTATGGACATACAACCAAGTCCATGAATAATATTGTGAACATGTAATCAGGTCCACGCATAACATTGTGAACATATAATTAGTTTCATGCATAACTTTTTTAACATGTAATCAGGTTCACGCATAACATTTATACTCATGAGTCATCCATCATTACCTAATTCATTGGAGGGAGATATAGGTCACACCCATCACATAATAAAATCATACATACATGTTCCACAAGATTATAAAAAATCATCATATCATAAACCATGAAATAAAATGGGTATCATAAACATTTTATCATTTAATTACCTATGTAAAATAGATAGGTATCATAATCATTTAATTGAATCACAATCTATTAGAATAAGTGTATCTCAAAATCATATATCTGTGGAAGAGAAATGGGTGTCATAAATATCATTCCATCAAAACATAAACCATTCAAGAAAGAATGTAAATGGTATTCTTGGATCATATCCCCAATAAGGCATGAATAACATCAACATATTTCATTTTAGATGAGAAATAATTTCAAAAGATCATTTGAAAACATTTATTGAGGAAAATATCCTTTATTATTTGAAGAATTATTTTTAAAACATAAAACCTTTTGAAAACTATTTTCTTTAAAAATAAAATCACTTTGAAAATTTATAAAGAAATACTGAAAACATTTTGAAATCATTTTCCTTGAAAATGTATATGAATACTTATAAATAAATATTTAAATTTTTTTGAAAATTTTTTATTTGAAAATAGCATTGAAACATTTAAATGAATCTTTGAAAAACACTTCTTGAATCAAAAAAAATAAAACCTTTTTAATTTGAAAATTAATTTAAAAACAATAAAATTACAGAATATTAGTAAAAAAATTATTAAAAATGAATATTGTAAACATTCAAAGGAGGCTTCAAAGGAAGTATGGCCATGATGGCAGATAAATCTGTACATGTTGAACATTCCTTTTGTGTCATAAAAAGTTTAGAAAAGTGCCTCGATTAGAAAACAACAATAAGATTACTTTTAAAAAACACTTTTTTTAAAAGGTAAATCATGGGTAAAAATTTCTTTTAAAGATCATAGAAGAATATTATAATATTTTTGAAACATATTTATAAAACATGGTTTTTAAAGAACACATATTTCTAACCTAAGAGAGTGATAAAGTCATATTTTCTTAAAAAACATTCTTAAATATATTAAGTAAAAAAAGAGTGTAAAATGGTCCCAATACATGAATATATCATGTATAACCATATGAGAATAAAAATCATGAGATTTATTGAGATATGTATCATAATATTTCGTCAATGTAAGCATAATCATAATGAATCCTGATAAACAATGAGATTTTAGCAATAAATTGTTACCACTTTGGTAACATTGAATCATAATCCCCATGAAAGAATAAAATTAAATGAAGATTAAAATATAATTAAAATAACGGGATTCATTATATAACATACAAGAGTCATTATATACACCCCATATAAAAATATAGGTGCATAACATGGCATGTATCTCAAAGAAGAAAAATTGAGACAAAAAATACTTTACCGATTTGGTAACTTTTGATCCATAAACCCCATGAAATAAAGATCACAAAATGGATATGTAAATAACCATATATTTAAATATAAGAAAAATATAATACATTAATGGTTAGTATATATACCACACAAAATAAATGAGTAGTGAATAATGCATAATTCCCACAGAAATAAAAGTGAGACGAGAAAACCCTTACCTTAAGTATTAACTTTTTTCACACACTTTAAAACCTCCTATATAATAAATATAATTTTATTATACATATATAAAATAATAATATTATTGTATCTAATATAATATATGATTTATTTATGACTTTATATTACCTTTTTATTAACAACTACATGTTAATGTTACGTTTCGGGTAATATCCGATTTGTTTTTAGTGTGTTTTGACTTATTATTCTTGATCCTCTTAATTAGATCATGATTCACTTATTTCCAAAATTTAAAAAATAATATAAATATCATATATATTTCTTATATAAATATTTATAATATTCAATGAAATATATAAATATGAAATGGAATACACCGTTCATGGAGACGGTAGATCGTACGTACGCATTAATGTTGTTTCCATTTTCTTGTCATATTGAAAGAAACGTAAATGAAATATATTTATTTATATATGTATATAATATCATTAAAATAGAATTATTATTCCATATATATCATATAATTTCACTAAACCCATCCTCAATACATTCCATTTAAAGTGTGAATGAATCACATCGCTTTGAGGAGGCGGTAGTCCACCCGTCCACAAACAAAGTTATCATATTTACACAAAATGGAAATCAATAAGGTATTTTTTATATAATAAATAAATAGGAATAATTAAATCATAAATATAATATATATCATATAAAAATACTATGACCATCAAAATTATCACCCATTATAGGTGGTAAAGGAAAAATGAACAACATCGTTACGTGGGACAATAGTCTACCATACACATGAATGGTATGTTCATTACCCATTAGATGGATGTTTGTGTAAGTATAGGTTGAAAAAATAGAATTTAAAAAAAACTTAGTATATTGAGGATACTGATTTTATTATATAATCATGGAATGAGAAGAGTTTAAGGGGCATAGAATTAAAATAAAACAAAAGAGATTATGGAAGGATGTTACGTCTTCATTGGATAACTCCTCTTGGTTTTTCCCAAAGGGCATACTTGGTTGGATTTATACAAAAAGTTATAAATCTAGGATGAATTGAGGGAATTTTTTAGGATATTTTAGTACATTTTTTCTGATACAAAGGGCTTTAGATGTGTGAATAAGTGGGAGGGGTGAGTTCCTTTTTATAGTGGAGGAGGAGAGGCATTCTTGTAAATTTTTAAAAAGGGAATTCCACCCATGTTTTTCCCATATAAATTGGATAAAATAATGCTAAAAATATTATATAAGGGATTATAGGGTCAAAATATGAACATAAATTTTATTTTGAAAAAGTTTATTGGTCATTTTGGGTCGTAAGTTTAAGGTTTAGACCTTTATTAAACTAATTTATCTCTTAATCACTATAATTAATTTTAATAAAATTCACTAATATTTTAAAAAAATTAATTTTAACTTATTTTTATTCAAAATATGGAATCTATTTTTCCAAATTACAGACATAGAAGTGGCATAAATTAATTTAAAATTAATCCCGCAAACGTGTCGCGACAGTGGGTTTTTTAAGAAAAAATGTTTAAAATTTTGGAAATGTTTTTATATTCAATCTCAATGTGAAATTGGTTTCAATTACCTAAATTGGATTAATTTATGTAAACTTTATCTAATTAAACTTTAAAAGAAAATTAAAATATAATTTAACTATATAAATAAATTAGATGAAAAAAAAGTTTTTAATTAAAATTCAGTATTTTTCATTATTCATCCAAAAATGAAGTTTTTCATAAAAATGCATAAAATTAACCCTAATCTAATTTTAAAATTATAATTTAAAAAATTAATTTTATTTTATCAAATTTAATTTCCAAAATTTTCTAAAATAATTTTATTATTATTCATATAATGACATAAAAAGAAGTTCATTAGAGAAAATAGTATTTTCAAACATATAAAGACTTTACCAAAAATTAAATATTTTATTATCAATATTTTTTATTTATATAAAACCATTATAAATAATATTTAAAAATTATTTATTAATATTTGAATTACTAAGTTTATCATATAGGTTATAATTATCACATTTAAATCATTATAATAAAATGTTATTTTGTAGAAACTCGGTGTTGCGTGTAATGCAGGCCAAGTCAGTTTTGTATATAGCACAAGCTTATCTTGGTGTAGTGTATAAAAAAGATTAATTTGTTTTAGCATACAAATAAATAATAACTTTTTGATTTCATAAAACACAAACTATATTCATTGTTGTGTGAAATGAAAAATATCAAAAAGTTTAAATTAATTCGATAAAAAATTGATGAAATATCAGGGTGTTTCAACATCACTACCTCGAGGAGACCTTGGAAAAACGGTCCTAAAATCCATTGAAACATCATCCCATTTCTACTCAAGAATATGTAACTATTATAAAATCTTATTTATTCACTAATGTTCTACCTTCAACTACTGATAGGTGGAACACCTCATGACAAAACCATCTACCTCATGTTTCATCCTCAGCCACTAATACTAATGGTGTAAGTCATCATACATATTTGTAACACCAAAATGAACTGCCCAAACTAAGGCATGAAAATACTACATCATCTCTTAGAGTATTTCTAATAGAACCCATACGCGACCATGAATATGTAGAATTTCATCCTCATCCATAGTCCAACTAGGAGGTGGGTCCTCTCTTACCACACTCTCCCATAGGAATAGGCCCTCAAAATCCGATAAATGTCACATCCTCACTCTATCTAGAAGAGTATATGTCATAGCTAAAGAAGAAATAAAGTTATGAAATTATCCATCCTACACCTCCAAGTTCATCTCTGATAATAAGTCCATAAGCTACCACTCACTAATGTCCTACTGAACTACTTATATTTAAGTCATCCTACTCACTGCATCAGCAACTACATTGCCTTTACCAGGATTATAGGAAAGCTCAAAGTCAAAATATTGAAAGTACTCCACCCACCTTCACTGCCTCAAATTCAAGTCACACTGTTTAAATATATAATTGAGGATTTTGTGGTCTGTGTACACCACAAATTGCTCTCCCAGTAAATAGTGCCTCCAACAACACAAGGAAAGTACAACAGTAGTTAACTCTATATCATGTGTCAGTTAATTCCTCTCATGTGGCCTCAATTGAAAAGACTCATATGCCATGACTATCTCCTCTTACATCATAAATTCTCCAATCCTGATACTTGATGCATCACGATATTGTTCGTAGTTTCTATCAGGCTTTAGAAAAATCATAATTTATGCTATAGTCACTCTCCCTTTCAACTCCTAAAAGACTGTCTCATAGGTATCTGACCATAAAAACTTTACACCCTTCATATTCAATCCCATCAATGGTTATTAAAATAATGATAAGTCCTATATTAAATTCCTATAATACCCGGTTATCCCCATGAAGTTCCATATGTTAAAGACATTCTTGGGATACTCCCAAGAAACTACATCACTCACTTTCTCTAGGGCAACTAATACTCATGCATCTAAGATAATATGACCCAAGAAGTGAATCTTATCCATCCAAAAATGGAGCTTTGTGATATTATCATATAATTTTTTCTCTCTCATTGTATACAAAACAATATCAATATTTTTGTCATGGTCATGTTGATTTTGAGAATACACCAAGATATTATCCATGAATACCACCAAAAACGAGTTAATATAAGAATGGAAAACTCAGTTCATCAGCACCATGAAAACTGTTGGTGCATTTGTGAGATGAAATGGCACAACCAGATACTAAAATATACCATAACTACTATGAAAAGTTTTACAATGTATGTTTGACGTTAGAACACATACCTGGTAATAACCTGACCTGAAATCAATCTTTGATAGAACCTGAGCTCTTCGATAAGGTTGAATATATCATCTATCAGAGGCAATGGAGACCGGTTCTTAACTTTAAATTGGTTTAATTTTCAATAATCCACACATATCTGGAGGTTATCATCCTCCTTTTTTGTAAAAAGGACCAGAGAACCCCATGAAGATGTATTGGGTTGTATAAACCCCTTTCCCTCCAAGTCCTCTAGTTGTCTCTTGAGCTCCTATAACTCGGTAGTAGCCATCTTGTAAGGAGGAATGGACATCATTGAAGCTCCTGGAACCATCTCTATTAATAAATCCATCTATCTATTAGGAGGTAAACTAGAAAAGTCATCTGGGAAAACATCCCTAAAATGATCAACCATTGGAGGAAACTCTTCCTAACACACTCCTTGATCATATAGATATAAACTACCAATCTGGGTTGTCATCCCACCCATCCCACAATGCTCATTTCAAGATCTACCTGCTTGGATATCCCATTCACCTTTGGTAATAAAAAATCCACCCTCTATGGATGTGAGGGTCACCCTTCAGTGATAATAATCAATGTTGTCTTGATAAGAAACTAGTCATTCCATCTTGAGTATAATGTCAAACCCTGACATCTTGAAGAAAAAAAGATCCTATATAAAGTGACACCCACCAATATTAATGGTGAATTCCCTAAAATATCACACATCCTCTATTCCCATCCCCAACAGAGTATCAAGCATCATAACACCATCAAAAAATTGTACAATGAGCCCAAGGATCTCCACCACAGGTACATATATGAAACTATGTGATTCACATGTACCAAAAAGAGAGTATACTAGAGTATAAGCTACTATGATCATACCTCTCACCATAGACAGCCCGACACTTTGATCCACAGGTGTAGTCTATATAGAATATATTTGGCCTGAACTGCAACCCTGTGAAACAACCTCACTACCCAAAGTCGGCCCACTTTACTCTCTAGGTACAATTGGTGTCTGGCTACCTCGGCCATAAACACCACCTCAGCCTGAATGATTGGGAATCCTCTAGCTTCTAGCCTGATGTGGAGCTATGAATCCCACTCCTGAACCTGGAGTGTAACTCCCCAATATTTCATAGTATGTTATCTCTTTAAAATAATTCAATAACTTGTGCTACACGCAACAACGAGTTCAAGAACACTATGACTTACCAAACTAGTCGTTCAAAAAGGGGGTTATGAATAGTATTAACTTAATTTTGAATTTTATATATATCCTATATAATTTTAACATTAATATTTTTTTTCTTAGATATAATGTAAGAAAAAATTCAATTTTTCAGATAAAAGAAGTATTTTTCAAAAAATGCAAGTTCACCGCCTATTAAATGGAGAATCCTTTTTAAAAAAATATTTGAGAATTTTACATTCAATTTAATTAAATTAAATTCTTCTTTAGAATCAGGACATAAAAATTTATTTTGGATGAATTTTTGGTACTTTTCTGATAACTTTCATATTTTGAAGAATAGTGAAAAATATTATGTTTTAATTGAAAAAAAATTAATCAAAATAATTTATAGTGTTAAATTAGGAATTTGAATGGGTTTTATGTATAATTAGATTATATTTTTATCATTTAATACAATTTAGGTAATTATAAGTAATTTCACATTTAAACATGACATAAACACATGTCAATATTTTGATAGTTTTTACTTTTTTTAAAACCCGTTTTTTGGTTTTGACAATAGGAAATAATTTTAACTTAATTAATGAAACTTATATGTTTTGAATTTGGTAAAAGAGAATTCATTTTTGAATTCATAATATCAAAATTATCTTAGGTTGAATTTTGGGTATTTTTCTAAAAACATTCCATTTTTTATGAATAGTGAAAAACACTACGTTATTGTTTAAAACCGACATTTTATTTGAATAATTATTTATTTTATTTAAATTTATTTTAAGTAAAAAATAGATATATAATACATATATAAGTTCAACTTAATTCATTGGAATTATTTTATAATAAAATTAGATGTATAAATTTTTATTGAACTTTTTACCGTCTTTTACCCACCTTCCAGGAGCATTTGAAAATTTGCATAAAAATTAATTTTATTACTTCTGTGAGTTGAATTTAAAAAATCTGAGAGATGCGGTTGATATTAGTAAGTAAAATATGGTTCAATAAGATGAAAATAATTTTTATGAATAGTAACTTTTGACTTTTATTTACCACGGTTAAAAGTAAATAGGGTAACTAAATGTAAAAATGATATTATAATTACTCTAAAAAATTTCCTAATTCTATTGAATAAGTTTATTTAGACCAAAAACAACCTTATAAAAAAATATTATCCTTTAGGTCCACTTGGACAATATTAGGACATTTATTATTATTTTATTTAAAGAATAGTTAAAAGTGTTAAATTCAATGTTTAATAACTAAACCATTTTTAATATAGGGTTACACAAAAGATAAATTCAACTATAAATATTAATTATGAAGAAAAAAATATTTACTATATAATGGTATTTTATTTATAATTTTTAGACATTAAATAATTAAATTTATTTTTGGCACAATGATGATGCAGTAATTACCTTATTAACAAAAGAATCAAATAAATGGTATTATAAATATTAAAATAAATATAATTTTAAAGTTTTTATGACATCCAAGAATTTTCTAGGTGAATATAAAATTTTATTGATGATTCAATGTAACTTTTTCTAAGTAATCAAGTTGTGATGACTTTCACAAAAACCAAATACTAAATAGTGTCAAAATTGACATAAATGACTTTTTAAAAAAAATATTATATTATTAAATTATATAATATTCCTAAAAATATAATATTCTTCCAAAGGACTTAAATAATATTATATATTTCATTAATTAATCACTTATGGTTCTTTTTGAAGTTTAGATTATGTTTATTAACCATATAGTGTAAAAATACAAGAAGACGTGGTAAAAGTTAAACTATTTAACTAAGAGTTAAATCTAAAAGATAATGCTAATATGGTGACCTAAACCTGTCTAAAACCTATTGGTTGAGTGTTTTTCGACCCATCCCTACCTTATCCTAGAAATAAATCATTTTGGAGACATTAGAAACCTAAAATGATTTTATTATAAAATAATATTTCAAGCTTTTCCTAAAGTGACCCTCACCCCTCTTATAAAAGTGTATTTTCCCTTATCTCAAAATCACAACTCCAAATCCATTTGGCTCAGCCAAACCCTTCCCAAATATCCTCCCAACTTCCTTCACTTAAATCTAGAGTCCTTACCTTGAGAATAAAGTCACCCTAAGGAGCCCTTTTGTTCAAATCAAAAGGAAACACCGAAAGAAGAGGTAATTATTTTATCACCTCTTTCAAAGTTCTTTTTTTCTTCCACTTTCTCTTTCTTTGTTATATCCATTAAAAAATAATAAATCTAGTAACTTATACATAATTTGATGTTATTATAAATATGGTACAACCATATTTCTTATTATATCCATCCTATGAATGATAATGTCACCATGGGTGCGTACGTACGACTTACTATCTCCACGCCGTGGTGTAATTTGTTATTCAACACTATGTTTTCTAGATGGAAATAATGATGATTAATATGTATATAAATAATGAAAATAACATGATAATTTCAATTTAAAATTAATATACCATCCAATTCAACACCTTTTAATCATTAAGTAAATGATATCATCGCTCATGTGTACGTACGACTTACCGTGTCCACGACGCGATGAGATTCATTTCCACATTCACCATTCAACGATGATTATAAATATATATATATATATATATATAAGTATGTAATATATGAAAATATAATGATACTGAAAACATATATATATATATATATATCTTATTCACTTAGTTTCATTCAATACGATATGAAAACGGAAACAGCGTTTATGCGTACGTACGGCCTACCTTCTCCATAAACGGTGTTTTCCATTTCATATATCTGTCTATTATACATATTTATATTCTAAATATATATGATATATAAATCATTTTTTATACTCTGGAAGTATTTAAATCATGATCTAAGTGATATATCAAGAATAACAAGTTAAAACTCGTACGATAAACAAAGCGATTATTACCCGAAATGTTAATTTAACATGGAATGGGTAGTATAAAGTCATAAATGAATAATGTATAATATAATAAATATTAATATGGTTATGGTATAATTTAATAACATACTATAGTCATCATATAGGAAGTTAAACATACCCATGACTAAAGAAAAGTACTAGGCAAAGGTTAATTCCCCAATCTCATTATTATCCGAGATTTTTTATGTGTAAGTATTTTTTGGGATGTATTTATTATCCATGTCCTTGTTTCATAAAATACATTTAAAAATGATTATTTTAAGTAACTATTTAACTAAAACATCATTTTAAATGTTTTAAATATTTATTATTCTAAATCTTTCTCATTAATGTCCATGTTTTCAAAATGGTTTTAAGGATTTATTTATATGGACATGATTGTTTTAAAATTTTAATTCCTTTAAAAAGTTTCGAACTGGTATGGAAAACTTTGATTTAAAAATATATTTAAATGACATACTTTATAAATGGGTGACTTTTAAATGATTTCACAAAAAGGTATATAGCTCTCAAAGAGTTTTACTGATCATTTTTCAACTATGTCAACATCATTTACTGGATATTATTATTGATTGAGGTTGATTTATTATAATAAAATATTCCATATTGTATTGAATGAGTTATGATATGTTTGACTATGGATGTTATATTTTTATACCATTCACGGTTTATGGTTAATGTATTGAAATTTCATAGGCTAGTTTTAATTCGAATTTTTATGTTATGTTTCAACATTTTCATATGAGGAATGCAGTGGACTTAGTAAGTGATGGGTGGATCCCGTTATAGCTCCTCGATGCATCGGTAGGTCTCATGAGACAAAATAGTGTCTTGGTACAGGGCCTTGACAAAACTTTTATTTGTAGTCTTGGCACGAGGCCTTGACTATGTGGTAATGATGTCCAATGTTAGGCATTCCCTCATTATGAAATTAGTTATTACATGTGATTACTCAACTAGTATAATATACATGTGCATGTTTATGTGGTGATGATTGATTTATTTTTTCCATATTATGTTCAAGATTATGTTTAAAAAGTATTTTGTTTTTATTAAACATATTTCTTTAAAAGTTTATAGATTCTACTAAATTATTTACCCTAACTGAGAATCTGAGATCACCCCTTTCTTATGTTTTATTTTCCTAGCGTTCCAAGAAGTGTATAATGATTGATATGCAGGGTTAATCTAAAGGGAATAATGGAATTCTCAAAGAACTATTTATGCTCTATTCTATATTTGAAATTGTAATGTAAAGTTGATGTATGTAATCTATTTTCCAAGACTACTAATATGATCATTATTTCGGGACTTGATTCCTTGTAATCATGTCAATGTATCAAAATAATGCAATGACTCTGAGCTTCCGGGGTCGGGGCATTACAGTTGGAATCAGAGGAACTTTAGAAATAACCTTGGAAACTAGATTTAGAAAAAATCTGATTAGAGAATATTACCCTAAGATAGACTTCGAGGATTATAATAGAAGAACATAATATAATTTTGGTAATATAGAGATTTTATGAATTTTACAAGCAATACATTCATGTCTGGATATGAGCAGGTAGAGGTGGCTCTAGCACAGATGTACCTAGGGGTGAAAACTCTAACAAGGAGTTTCAAGTTTAACCCGGGGTATCTTGGTACACGACAACGGGCCTTGCTGCACTCTTCGCTACGACACTTCCGGGGGATATGCTTAGGATAATTCACATTTTTTTACAAGACATTATGGAGGATTTAGGAGTAATACTTCCTCAAAGAAAACTTTTTTTATTATTATAGATTATATGCATAATATTTTCAATTTACATTAGGTATTTTACAAGTTTGGAATTATGCATTGTGATTCATAAAACTAACCTAGTGTATGCCATTTTTTAGAAATGGCACCCAGTAGATGGAATGAGAACTCCAGCAATATGCATGATCCAAAGAGTTAGAAGGGTAATATCTTTCATGGTATTAAGCCAATGTTTAGAAAGGAAATAGTCTCCCACGTATTATCATAATATTAAGAAATAGTATCATGTGTTAATAAGATATGTAAAGAATTTTCTGAGTCATAGGGATTTGAAGGGAAGCCAGAGAAGAAAAGGATGGTAGAGAGAAATATAGATAAAGGGAATAAGGGAAATAAGGATTTTCCCATATGTGATAACTATTAAAAGAATCATCATGGTAAATACTTGAAGAGAATGGGAGTTTGTTATAAGTGTGGAGAAAAAGGACACTGAGTACGTGATCTCAAGGGTAAGAAAAAGGTTTTAAATGTACAATGCTTCATCTTCAAGGAGTTCGGACACTATGCGAATCAATGTCCAAATAATCAGATTATACCACAAATGATGTTTTTGGATAATAATCAAGTTATGATATTACCACATATGAAGAGTAATGACTATTGTTCATATCTTGATATTAAATAATTATGTCATTTGAGTATTGTATCAATGATGTACAGGTTATAATAATTATGGAGTATATAAGGATTGTACTGCAGTACTATTTCATTAAGGATTTGAGATTGTGTGGTACCAAGAAAAGTGACTCAATAGAAAGTTAAACGTTTTGTAAAATACATGGTTGAAGGAAAGATAAAAATTTAATATTTTCCTGATACTGAGGTATTGATTTTGGAATAAGATATGATTGATATGGATAAATTATATTGGTTATTGACATCCTTGGAACTGATTAATGGTCTATTTATTCCATCATTATTGGAGTTTACAACATTTTTGGATATAAGGAGTATATCCAGTATTCTATAAATAATAAAGGATCATGAATGTAATCAATATGGCTTTATGGTAATTCAGGGTGTTACCATGTTTTAAAATAATACATGATAAAGTTATTCACATGTTATTACATGGAAAAAAAAATCTTAATTGTGTTTACCTTCCATATAAATTTTGGACTATGAATTTGGACAGAAGTATTTGGGATAAGTCTAAAGGTTGGAATGGATTAAGTTTTACATTGGATACTATTATTAAGGATAAAGAATTTCTTAAGATTATTTTTTGATTTGTATAAAAAGGACAACCCGAAGGTCGAGCTTCAGCCCGTCGCATCCGGTAAGGCCGTGAGACTTGAACCCACAACTGAAGCGTGACAATGGTGCATCACCTACCACTAGCCTACGTGATATCCTAGTTTGTATAATGTAGTTTTTTTTAATATTCGGACAAATGAATTATAAATTCATTATTTTGGGAACACCGCATGATTAGGATAAATGGAATATTTTTGAATTCTATTATATTTTGGAGTGAAAGATGAATTTGTGGTAGGAATTAGTTGAAGGATGAAACTCTACTAGTAAAGTATATATTTTTTTCTCTTATTCTATGAAGAAATTAATTCTTAAACTTTCGGAAATATATCTTAAAACCAAAAATGTGTTATCCTAATACCTTATGTTTTGTTTAACCGATTATATTTCAAATCATCATAGATTGATGGCTTTGAGGCCCTCAATTTTACACTTGTTCGTGATTGATGACCTCAATCACTCCCTATAAATATTTACATTTTTCCTCTAATTATGTGTCTCTAATTTCCTCCAATGTTCTCCTAATCAAGATCATAATTTAGTGGTGACTTTTTCCTTTCTCTTTCCCTCTTATTAAGATTAAATTTCATTAACACGATTTCTGATGTGGTTTTTCCACAAAGGTATTTTTCTATTTTTATCCTTTTATTTTTAAAGAAAAATTTCAAATTGTGAGGAGGAAATTTATTTAAGGATAAGAGAATGTAACACCCTAGGATTTCATAGTATTTTATCTCCTCAAAGTAATTCAATAACTTGCGCTACATGCAACAACGAGTTCGAGCACACTACGACTTACCAAACTAGTCATTTAGAAACAAAGCGGCTATTAATAGTATTAAATACATTTTGAATTTTATATATATCCTATATAATTTTAACATTCATATTTTTTGTTTCTTAGACATAATATAAGGACAAATACAATTTTTCAAATAAAAGAAGTATTTTTCAAAAAATGCAATTTTTCCACCAAGTAAATGGAGAATCCTTTTTAAAACAAATACTTGAAAATTTTATATTCAATTTAATGAAATTAAATTCTTATTTAGAATTTGGACATAAAAATTTAGTTTGGATAAATTTTTGGTACTTTTCTGATAACTTTCATATTTTGATGAACAGTGAAAAATATTATGTTTTAATTGAAAAAAACATTTTAAATCAAAATAATTTATAGTGTTAAATTATACATTTGAATGGTTTTGAAGTATAATTAGATTATATTTTTATCATTTAATAAAATTTAGGTCATTATATGTAATTTCACATTTAAATTTGACATAAACACATGTCAATATTTTGATAGTTTTTACTTTTTTAAAAACCCGATTTTTGGTTTTGACAAGAGGAATTAATTTTAAATTAATTAATGAAACTTCTATGTTTTTAATTGGGTAAAATAGAATTAATTTTAGAATTCAGAATATCAAAATTATCTTAGGGTAAATTTTAGTTATATTTCTAAAAACATTCAATTTTTGATGAATAGTGAAAAACATTGCGTTATTGTTTAAAACCGACTTTTTATTTAAATAAATATTTATTTTATTTAAATTTATTTTAATTCAAAATAGATATATAATACCTATATAAGTTCAATTTAATTCATTGGAGTCATTTTATAATAAAATTAGATGTATAAATTTTTATAGAACTTTTTACCGTCTTTTACCCACCTTTTAGGAGCATTTGCAAATTTGCATAAAACTTAATTTTATCGCTTCTGTGAGTTGAATTTCAAAAATCCGAGAGACGCGGTTGATATCAGTAAGTAATATGTGGTTTAATAAGTTGAAAATAATTTTTTTTGAATAGTAACTTTGGACTTTTATTTACCACGGTTAAAAGTAAATAGGGTGCCAACGAGCCCATACGAGAGTGGTAAGGGCTCCTTCTTGGCATCCAAGAGACCCGGGTTCAAAAATGGGTAGAGGCGAATTTTCCGAGGTACTGTAGCAGTACTGTAGAATTCATTGTTCGGTAATGTAGCAGCAAGAACCATTCACCCGATTTGGGCCTTCGGGCCACCAGTTTGGGCCTACGGGTGTCCAGGGCCTTCGGGACATTAAAGGCCTTCAGGCCACAGGGCCTTCATGTCACATAGACCATGGAGTAGCCCAGTTCACACAAAACAAGATCCAAAAGAGAATCAGAGCAACAGGAGTAGCAGCCACCAGATGCAGAGCTAACCGGATTGGAAGAATGAGAGGGTATGGCAGCCGCCATCAGGACCAGGCACCGTGCAGCTTTTCACGGGTCAATTCTAGCCGATCAGCAATGCAAGGTGGAATCTAGGTGATCAATGACGCAGAAAAGCTAGGGAGGGGCAGTTCAAGTGGGTTGGGCCTACGAGTCATGTATTGGGAATGGTATGCCTCTGGGCCTTCGGGTCATGTATTGCGGGTTTGTAGGGCCTTGTGCCTTGGGCCTACGGGTCATGTACAGGTTCCCCTTCAACCCTTAAAAGGGGTATTATCCATAATAAAATAAAAAAGAAGGCCTTTGGTCTATTCAGGTAAAAGTAAATAGGGTAATTAAAGGTAAAAATGATATTATAATTACCCTAACACATGTCCTAATTCTATTGGATAAGTGTATTTTGACCAAAAACAACCTTAGAAATAAAATATGATTCTTTAGGTCCACTTGGACTAGATTAGGACATTTATTATTATTTTATTTAAAGAAGAGTTAAAAGTGTTAAATTCAATGTTTAATAACTAAACCATTTTTAATATAAGGTTACACATAAGATAAATTCGACTATAAATATTCATTAGAAAGATAAAAATATTTCCTATATAATGGTATTTTATTTATAATTTTTAGACATTAATAATAAAATTTATTTATGACACAATGATGATTTAGTAATTACCTTATTAACGAAAGAATAAAATAAATGGTATTATAAATATTAAAATAAATATAATTTCAAAGTTTTTATGACATCCACTAATTTTCTAGGTGAATATGACATGTTAGGGTTGATTAAATGTAACTTTTTCTAAGTAATAAAGTTGTTATGACTTTCAAAAAACCAAATACTAAATAGTTTCAAAAATGACATAAATGAGTTTTTAAAACAAATAATATATTATTAAATTATATAATATTCCTAAAAATATAAGGTTTGGAAAAAGGTCTTAAATAATATTATATATGTCCTTAATGAATCACTTGAGGTTATATTGGAAGTTTTGAGTAATTTTATTAACCATATAGTGTAACAATCCAAGAAGACGCGGTAAAACTTAAACTATTTAACTAAGAGTTAAATCTAAAAGATAAGGTTAATATGGTGACCTAAACCTATATAAAACCTATTGGTTGAGTTTTTTTGGACCCATCCCCATATTATCCTATAAATAAATTATTTTTGAGCCATTAGAAACCAAAATTTATTTTAGTATAAAATAATATTTCAAGCTTTTTTTAAAGTTACCATCACCCCTCTTATAAAAGGGTATTTCCACTTCTCTCAAAATCACAACTCCAAAGCCATTTGGCTCGGCCAAACCCTGCCAAAATCTCCTCCCAACTTCCATCACTTCAACCTAGAGTCCTTCTCTTGAGTATAAATGTAACCTAATGATCCTTTTTGTTAAAATCAAAAGAAAACACCCAAAGAAGAGGTAATTATTTTATCACCTCTTTCAAAGTTCTTTTTTTCTTCCACTTTCTCTTTCTTTGTTATTTCCATACAAAAATAATAAATAAAATACCTTATACATACTGTGATGTTATTATAAATATGGTACAACCATATTTTTTATTTTATCCATCCTATGAATGATAATGTCACCATGTGTGCATACATACGGCTTACCGTCTCCACACTGTGGTGTAATTTGTTATTCAAAACTATGCTTTTTGGATGGACATAATGATGAGTAATATGTATATAAATAATGAAAATAACATGATAATGTCTCTTTAAAATTAATATACCATCCAATTCCACACCTTTTAATCATTAAGTAAATGATATCGTCGCTCGTGTGTACGAACGGCTTACCGTCTCCACGACGCGATGAGATTCATTTCCACATTCACCATTCAACGATGATTATAAATATATATATATATATATATATATATAATAAGTATGTAATATATGACATAATAAGGATAATTAAAACATATATATATATGTGTGTGTGTGTGTGTGTGTCTGTGTGTATTTATATATATCTTATTCACTTAGTTTCGTTCAATACGATATGAAAATTGAAACATCGTTTATGCGTACGTACGGTCTACCGTCTCCATAAATGGTGTTTTCCATTTCATATATCTGTCTATTACACATATTTATATTCTAAATATATATTATATATAAATCGTGTTTTATATTATAGAAGTATTTAAATAATTATCTAATTGATACGATCAATAATAACAAGTTAAAACACGTACGATAAAGAAAGCGATTATTACCAAAAATGTTTATTTAACATGGAAATTATTATTAAATGGTTAGTATAAAGTCATAAATGAATCATGTATGATATAATAAATATTAATATGGTTCTAGAATAATTTAATAACATACTATGGTCATCGTACAGGAAGTTAAACGTACCCACGACTAAAGAAAAGTACAAGGTAAGGGTTAATTCCTCAATCTCATTATTATCTGAGATTATTTATGTGTAAGTATTTTCTGGGACATATTTATTATCCCTGTCCATGTTTCATAAAAGACATTTAAAAATTATTCTTTTAAGTAACTATTTAACTAAAACATCATTTTAAATTTTTTAAATATTTATTCTTCTAAATCTTTCTCATTAATGTCCATGTTTTCAAAATGGTTTTAAGGATATTTATATGGACATGATTGTTTTAAAATGTTAATTCATTTAAAAAGTTTCAAAGTGGTATGGGAAAATTTGATTCAAAAATATATTTAAATGACTTACTTTATAAATGGATGACTTTTAAAAGATTTCACAAAAAGTTATATTGCTCTCAAAGAGTTTTACTAGTCATTTTTCAACTATGTCAACATCATTTACTGGATATTATTCTTGATTGAGGATGATTTGTTATAATACAATATTTTATATTGTATTGAATGAGTTATGATATGTTTCACTATGGATGTTTTATTTTTATACCATTCATGGTTTATGGTTAATATATTGACATTTCATATGCTAGTTTTAATACGAATGTTTGTGTTATGTTTCAACATTTTCATATGAGGAATGCAGTGGACTTAATAAGTGATGGGTAGAGCCCGCTATAGCTCCTTGATGCATCGGTAGGTCTTATGAGAAAAAATAGTGTCTTGTCACAAGGCCTTAAAAAAAATTATTTTTAGTCTGGGCATGAATCCTTGACTATGTGGTAATGATGTCCGGCGTTATGCATTCTCTCATTATGAAATTAGTTATTACATGTGATTATTCGACTAGTACAATATCCATATGAATGTTTATATGGTGATGTTTGATTTATTTTTTCCATATTATGTTTAGTATTATGTTTAAAAAGGATGTTGTTTTTATTACACATATTTCTTTAAAAGTTTATAGCTTCCACTAAATTATTTACCTTTACTGAGCATCTAAGCTCACCCCTTTCTTATGTTTTATTTTCCGAGGATTACAAGAAGTGTATTATGATTGATATGCAGTTTTAAGCTAAAGGGAATATTGTAATTCTCAAAGAACTATCTATGATCTATTTTCTGTTTGAAATTTTAATTTAAAGTTGATGTATGTAATCAATTTTCCAAGACTGCTAAACTGATCGGTCTTTCGGGACTTGATTCCTTGTAATCATGCCAATGTATTAAAATAATGCACCGACTCCAGGCTTCTCGGGTCGGGGAATTACATGGAGTCATAATATATCCCCATCCACTGACTGTTGGAGGGAATATCTTGCAAAAACGTTGTATACGTACCATCCTACCACAAGCTTATCGCTCGACTGGGTCATGTTCAAAATAATATTTCTTATGTCCCGATATGCCAACACTAATAGCCTGGATGGTACTCCCATCATGAGAAGCCTCAAAACGACACTTCCTTCTATTGGATGCTAAACCAGTAGGTCAAGAGGTCACATTACCATACTCTATGCCCCCATCTTCCTTATAGTTTTCCTCTATAATTATCACCTGATTCACTATTTTAGTAATAGTATTCAACCTGACCATGTTAAGCTAGGATCTAATGACATGTATGAAACCTTACTCAAATCATCTCACCCTTAGTATCTCATCAGTAAGATAAACTAGGAAAAAGTGCTAGAACTTTGTAAATCACACTGATTACTCCATAACGAACATCACACCCTTCTCTAGATGCATAAACTCACTAGCCTACTCTACTCTCATTGTATTGAGGAAAAAATATTCATAAAACCTAGATTGGAAATCCCACCAAACCATATCTCAGAGCATATCATCCTGGTTCAAAACATCCCACCATTACTTACCTTCTCCCCGAATCATATATGTTATGAGCTTCACTATCCTCTCAGGAGGTGTCTCTAGATGCTCAAATATCAAAAATGTAGTCTCAAGCCACATATTAGAAGTCTGTGGACTACCATCCCCTGAAAACATGGAAGGATGATACTTCTGAAACACACGCATTATCTCTACCATAGATGAGGCAGGCTGAGGTGAACCTTGAAAAGTCTCCATGAAGCATAAGAAACCCACACGGGATTGTGCCTCAGTACCCATATCTGGTACAACCACTAGGGCCTTGGCTATAACTATAGGAGGATATACTGGTATCCCATGGTCGACCACCTCTGGTGCATGGTTGTCGCCACCCTCTTGGCATGTGAGTAGAGGTCTTCATGGTGTCATGTCTCTACAATGCCAAACACATGCCTTAAGAAGTCCTAATAATGATATGATCATGGTTATAAATATATGATAGGTCAAATAATTCCAATAAATAGGTCACACCCCTATTCCTACTCCTAAATCTAGCACTAGGTAAAAATAAATAGCCATAAACATCACTAGAGACACTACCTACTTCCCACTCAAAATCCAGGTCTAGGTCAAGTTCTCTATTTTCAACAATTTAATGTCATTTAAGTTCACTTTATCAATTCATTTATATTTAAATGTTTAGACTAAATGGTTTATAACTTTTGATTCATAAGGGAACATACACCTCATAAACCAAAGTGTGGTGTCCACCTAATCTAAACCATAACATGTTCCAATCCATACGACCAATGGTCCATGACTCAATGTTCCATAATTGACGGGATAGTGTGTCTACTATAGTCTAAGTAGGAAAACGCTGTTTAGGTTATTATAGGAACTCTAAATACTAACCAGGTTTCTCAATTCCCTCCACAAATCATCTATCAAGCAATAGGTATATCACACAATGCACACATAATCATATTCATGAATTCACGAAATGCATGTTACATGGCATAGAATAATGCATGGCATGTAAATTCTAACAGGTTCCTAAAATGAGGTATGAAATGTATACCCTCATCTCATCGAAAAATGGAAAGAATCCATAATCAAAAGTAATATCAAATAGTAAGTTCATAACCCAACAGTGGAATCAAATCAACTTTAATAGGAAAAATCTAGAAAATAGAAATTTTCATTCTAGGTGATTTGTATTTTCCTATACATGGGTTAGCTACTCCTAATCATAGCTCATTACCAAATTAAAATTCATTCATAATACCTTTCTATTGTCTCAAAATAGTAAATATAGAAAAGTAACTGCTCTGATATAACTTTGTAACATCCCAAACCAGGTGGCACTGTATGATTCCCCAAGTTGGTGTGTCACATGGCCTCAAGAGCACCTCCCCATATGTCAGAGGCTTCCGAGTAGTAGAGAAGGCCTAGGGTGTGTCTGTGTGGAGACTATTCCATCATTTTATAGTGTAATGCAGTGTTATAAAAATATTAATCAATATAATAAGCATATAATATAACTAAAATTATAAAAATATAAACATCCAAAAGACTGAATAAATAAACAATGCCAAAGGTTATCTCATATAAAAAATGATGTGGCATGTCATGTCTCTACAAAATAGTAAAAAAGGTATACAAGTATCCATTACAATACATGAATAAAAATACTAAAAATACCAACAATTAACTATCCCAGCTAGCATCATGAGTATAGATCATTTATGTGCTCCCCTGCTCCTAAGCAATGATCAAATCAAGAATTTTACAATGGTTGCTTGCCTCAATATATACCTTCATCCATGAAATCTGTTTGGTTACCCAATGGTGGGCTAAACATGGTGTGAGATAACACTCAATAAGCCACTACCAACAGTGTCTGTAATAAGTCAAATCTATGTAATGATAAGCTAAAGTAGTTTGCATTATATAAAAAGTATGGTAGTACATAAAGTAAAGTTCCCAATGCATATGTAACAAATAAGTGATACTATATATCCAAAAAAGCATCCTTAAAAACAAGGGTCAATCTCCCACAACAAGGGTAGATTTAAAGAAAAATAGAAAATCTACCATGGAAATGCTATACAATAAAGTATAAATCATCCATCGAACCCATGCCATATAACCTAGTATAAATCATCCATCATGGCCACCCCATATAATCAATAGTGTTAGGCCATGAAGGTCTAGATCCAAGGTATATAAGATCAAGGCATCCTCATTGAGTTCTGGGAGAATCGTGATGGGAAATTAGTAAAGTCTTGGGTGGAGTCGTAGGATCATGTCAACAATTCATGTCATATGTGATTCCAATCATGATGGATACAATGGGTATCAAGGCCCAAGGTATCTTATGGAATCAAGATCCTTAGATCATATAGGTCCATGGAATCCACTACCAAAATCATGACCCATTGTGTAGAAACATCCATGGAGCCCTATGGAATCAGGACCCAAGGAGAATATAGTTCCAAGGAATCCACTACCATAATCATTCATCATTCAATTAATTCAAAAATTCATAAACGGTCTCATTCCATGAGTTCTTCCAAGTCATTTAACAATTCCCATTTGAAAAATTAAACCAACAAACCATGAGGGAAAGGTATAGAACACCTACTATAGTTCCATAGTAGATCACTCATCTAGTATCAATCTCTGATTTAGTCTAGATTAAGATAAAAATAAAGAATGGAAGAAGAAACTTGAAATAGGGCATATTATTTTTCGCTTAAATAACACTTTTGATACCAAGACAAACAATGAATGGAACAAAATGATTTAATAACTTACTGGTGTGGATCCAATGACACAAATGGTGCTTGGATCAAACGTTGGATGAAGAAATAGAACAAATCCTACATTTTGGATTCAAAGAGGAGCTCCCATGGTGAGATACTATCCAATATAGGAAAAAACAAAAAGAGGGTTGAGTTTTAATAAGTTTTAAGGGAGAAATTGTCATTTCCTCTCTTTTAACTAGGTTACATAGTTTGGTAACATAGTTGGACAAATTGTGGTCCAACCATGCACCCTTCACTCTCTTAATGGGCACCTCACACAGTTTCATGCGCACAATTTGAAAAACTGTGCATAAACTATGACCCAACCTCTGTCTAGGTCTGAAGCAAGTCTCAAAGTCATACACCTAGGGAGGCATGATTTTCCTTAAACCATTTGACCCACTTTCACCCCACTATCAATCCCTGCATAGTTAGGGTTAACCTTGTGGCATGTCTTGCATGGTGACTCCTAACCATGAGTCCTACCTACTTTTCCCAAAACAAATTGAGATTCAGGATCTAAAAAAGATTTGGAAATCCCCCAAAACCCCCATGATACCTTTAAGAACTCACATTAGGTCAAAACCAAGGAGTTAAACTGAAAAATATATGTAGTACCACATAGAAAAACCCAGTATCTTATAGTATTCCTCCTTAATGCAATTCATCCCCAAATTTCCCTTCCATTGGTGGTCAATATTCTTTTAAGAATAACTTCGACCATTGAGCACATACATTGCCCCCATGCTCCAAATTCTTGTTGTATAAATGGTTATGCTACCATATCACCTGTACTAGAGGAACTAATAGTCCTCATAGAACCTTTGTTCTCTTATTAAGGATAGGAATAGGATTCTCCAAAAAGGATGCATCTACTTATAGATTAACCTCATCCAACTGCAAAGTGTGAGATGGGTCTAAGTAATAATGGTATAGATGAGATATATGGAAGATTCCATGCATGGATTGGTACCTTTAGGGTAACTAAAACCAATATTCTACCATCCCAACTCTCTCCAAAATCTCTAATGGACTAACATATCGTGATGAAAGATTACATTGTCTCCTAATTTTTCTATGTCCCATCCTTTGTGAGATATATAAAAAGGCCTTATCTTTAACCTCAAACTATAGAGTTCTTCGATGATGATCAAGATAAGATTTATGTTGAGATTTTGTAGTAGTCATCCATTGTATGGTCAACCAAACCAACTCTAAAGTCTCTTGGATGAGATGAAGTCCAAGAAATGCTACCTCTCCTAACTCTAACTAGTACAAGGGAGATCAGTATGACCTACTATAAAAATCCTTATAAGGTTTTATATATATAGTTTCTTGATTGCTATTATTGTTGGAGAACTCAATTAGGGGTAGGTGTATCTCCCAAGAGCCCCCAAAATCTAGGATGCATGCTCTCAGCATGTCCTCAAGAACCTGAATCGTGCACTCTGATTGTCCATCAATCTGAGGGTGATATGATATGCTCAAAAACACCTATATAACCAATCAACTCTAGAAAATATACTATAAATGAGATGTAAATTAGGCATCCCTATCTGATACTATGGTATAAGGAATCCCACGAAGTCGTACTATCTCATAGATATGCAACCTCCCAAGCTCATCCATGGAGAAGGTCTAGCTGATTGGTGGGAAATGAGAACCCTTCATGATCTTGTCCAAAACAACCCACATAGCATCACTACCTCAAGTATACCTTGGAAAACTGGTTCTGAAATCCATTAAAACATCATCCAATTTCCACTCGGGAATAGGTAACTGTTGTAAAAGACTAGCTGGTTTCTGATGTTCCAACTTTACCTGCTGACATGTGGAACACCACATCACAAAACAAGATACCTCGCATTTCATCCCTAACCACTAGTAATGATGTCTCAAGTCATGGTACATATTGGTAACACTGAGATGTACTGCCTAAACTGAGGGATGAAACTCCCACATCATCTCCCAATGTATGTCTATTGGAATCCATATGTGACTATGAATATGTATAATTTCATCCTCATCCATAGTCTAACTAGGAGGTGGGTCCTCTCCTTCCACACTCTCCCATAGTAATAAGCCCTCAGAATTTAATAACTATCACATCCTCACTCTATCCAGAATAGTAGACATCATAGAAAAAGAAGAAAGAAAGGTTTGACCCTGGTCATCCAGCACCTCCAGGTACATCTCTAAGAATAAGGCCATAAGAAACCACTTTCTACTAGCCTATTATACTGCCTATACCTGAGTCCTCCTACTCAGTGAATTGGAAAATAAATTTCCTTTACCAATCATATAGGAAATCTCAAAGTCAAAACACTATATCCACTCCATCCACCTTCACTTCCTCAAATTCAATTCATGATGTGTAAATATATACTTGAGGATTTTTTGGTTCATGTACACTATAAAACACTCTCATGGTAAATAGTTCCTCCAACAGCATAAGGCATGTACAATAGTGGATAACTTTAGATTGTGCATTGGGTAATTCCTCTCATTTGGCCTCAGCTGACAAGATTCATATGTCACGACTTGATCCTCTTGCATCATAACTACTCCTAGTTCAATACTTGATGCATCATAATACAATGTGTAGATCTTACTCATCTCTAGAAGAAACAAGACCGATGTTAAATTCAATCTTCTTTTCAGCTCCTGAAAGGTAGTCTTTTAGGTATCTAACCATACAAAATTCACACCCTTCTTAGTCAAGTCAGCCAACAGTGTTGCTGAGCATGAGAAGTCTTGGATGAAATGCCTATAATATAAATCTTTCTCTAAGAAAGTTTTTATGTCAAATACATTCTTGGTATGCTCCCAGGAAACTACAAGACTCACCTTCTCTAGGTCAACTGATACTCTTGTATCTAAGATAATATGACCCAGGAAGTGAATCTTTTCTATCCAGAAGTGCCACTTTGTGATCTTAGCATATAATCAATAGTATCTCAGTGTATCCAAAATGATCTCAATATGTTTATCATGGTCGTGTAAATTGTGATAATACACTAAGATATCATCCATGAATACCACCACAAACGATTCAAGATAATGATGGAAAACATAGTTCATCATCACCATGAAAATTGCTGGAACGTTCATGATACTGAATGGAAAAACTGAATACTCATATAGACCATACCTACTATGAAAAGTTATATGAGGTATGTCTGAAGGTAGAACATGTACCTAGTGATAACTAGACCTCAAATAAATCTTCGTGAAAACCTGAGCTCCTCATATTTGGATGGAGATATTATATATCTAAGGAAAGGGATACCCATTCATAACCATAAACTGGTAAAATTTTTGATAATCCACACATAACCTAAGGGTTCCATACACTTTTTCTCAAAAAGTACTAGCTAACCCCATGGAAAACTATTGGGTCTTATAAACCCTTTTCCTCCAAGTCCTCTAGATATCTCTTGACATCCTGTAACTCAATAGTATACATCCTATAAGGAGGAATGGATAATAGTGCAGCTCCTAGAACCATCTCTATTGAGAACTCCACCTCTATCTCAAGAGGTAAAACAGAAAATTTGTATGAGAAAACATCCCTGAAACAATCAACCACTGAAGGAATGTATGTTTGATGCACTCCCTTTTCTTCTAGATATAAACTAGAAATATTGGATATCATCCAGCCCATCCCACAATGCACAAGTCCAGCTCTACCTTCCTAGATTTCCAATTCACCTTTTTGAATAAAAACTCCACCCTATGGTGATGTGAAGGTCACCCTTTGGTGATAATAATCAATGTATGATTAATAATAAACTATCTATTCCATCCTGAGTATGATGTCAAAACCTATCATCTTAAGTAAAAAAAGATCCCATATGAAGTCACACCCATAAATATCAAGGTGGAAATCCATACACTAGCATAAATCCTCTGTTATCATCCCTAATGGAGTATCAAGTGTCATAACGCCATTAGAAAACTGTACAACGAGCCCAAGGCTCTCCAACATAGGTAAATATATGAAACTATTCACTACACTTGTATCAAAAAATATTAGATACTAGAGTAGAGGCTACTATGATAATGCCTCTCACATTAGACGGAATGACACTCTACTCCTCAGGTGTAGGTTGTACATAATATATATGGCCTGAAATGTGGCCCTATGAAACAACCTCACTACTTGAAGTAAGCCAATTCTATTGTCTAGATACAAATGGTGTCTAGATGCATCGGGCACAACCACCACCTTGTCCTAAACAACTGGTATAGCTCTAGCTCCCATCCTAACATGGATCTTTGAATCTCACTCCTGAACTTAGTGTCAGAGATGATCCCATTCCACTGACTAATGGAGGGAAGGTCCTACAAAAACTTTTTACATGGACCATCTAGATGAAATCTCAGCACTTGATTGGGTCGCATTCACACTAATTTTTTATATGTCCCCATCTATCACTTTGATGATAGAAAATAGATCTACCAAAACTAACAACCTAGTTGGTACTCCCCACATGAGAAGCCTCAAAATAGTGATTCCTTCCATTAGGATATCAACCACTAGGTCGATAGGCTACAATTCCCTACTTTGCACCCCCATCTTCCCTTAGGTTATTCTCTATAATCAGTACTTAATTCACTATTTTAGTAATAGTACTCAACCTGAATGCATTGACCTATGATCAAACAGCATCCTTGAGACCTTCCTAAAAGCATCTTTCCCTCTATATCTCATCAGAAATATAAACTAGTAAAAAGCATCAGATCTCTATAAATCATGTCGAGTACTCTATAAAAGACATCACACCCTTCTCCAAACACATAAACTCACTGAACCATATTATCTTGGTTCAAAACATTCCACCAGCAATTAGTTTCTCCCTGAAGCATATATGTCATGAGCTTCCCTCTCCTCTAGGAGGTGTCTCCAGATGGTCAAATATCAAAAATGTAATCTCAAACCATATCTTAGTAGTCTATATACCATCATCCCTAAAAACATGGGAGGATACTACTATTGGAACACATGTGTCAGTTATGCTATAGATGAGGTAGGTTGTGGTGCTCCCTGAAAAAGTCTACACGAAGTTCAAGAAACCATCACAGAATTATACCTTAGCACCCATATCTGGTACAATCACTAGTTCCTCAGCTAGCACCAGAGGATGATATATTTGTATCCCATGCCCCACCACCTCTGGAACATGGTAATTTCCACCCTATTGGAATATACTAGAGGTCATTGTGGTGGCATGTCTCTACAATTCCAAACACACACCTTAGTAAATCTCGATAATGAGAATACCATAGTTATAAATGTAGGATAGGTCAAAGACTTCTTATAAATAGGTCATACACCTCTTCCTTCTCCTAAATCTAGGACTAAGTAAAAATAAATAGTTATAAACATCACTAGAGATACTTCTTACTGCCCACTCAAAAGTCGGGTCTAGGTCAAGTTCTCTTTTTTCAATAATTCAATTTCATTTAATTCCACTTTCTTAATTCATTTCTCTTTAAATGGTTAAACTAAATAGTTCACCACTTCTAATCCATAAGTGATCATACACCTCATGAACTAAAGTGTGGAATCCACCTAATACAAATCATAACACATTCTAATCCATGCGACCAATGGTCCATAACTCAACATAGCATAGTTGACTGCTTATGGTGTATATTATAGCCTAAAAAGGAAAACACTATTTAGGTTACAGAAGGAACTCTAAGTACCAACCATGTTTCTCAATTCCCTACATTAATCATCTATAAAGCAACAAGTATATCACACAAGGAACAAAGAATCAAAGTCATGTAGATAAGAAATACATCCAATATGGCATGGCATAATCAATGGCATGGAAATTCTAATAGGTGCCTAAAATGATGCATGATATTCATACCCTCATATCATCAGGAAATAGAAAAATCCATAATCATAGGGAACATCAAATATCAAGTTCATCACCCAATGGTGGAATCAAATCAATCATAATAGGAAAAATCTAGAAAATAGTAATTTCCATTCCAGGAAATTTGGATTTTTCTATACATGGATTAGCTACTCTTAGGAATAGCTTATTAAAAAATTCCAATTCCTTCCTAATATTTTTCTATAATTTCAAAATATTAAATCCATAAAAGGAACTACTCTAATACCAATTTGTAACATCCCAACCTGGGTACCACTGTATAGTTCTCTGAGCTGGTTGGGCACGTGGCCTCAAGCACTCCTCCTCATATGCCAAAGGATACCAACTAGAAGTGATGGCCTATGGTGTTTTTGTGGGGATATTATCCCCTCATGTCATATTGTAATGCAATGGTATAACAATATCAATCAATATAGGAAGTGTATAATATAATTGAAAGTAGACAGAATATATACGTCCATAAGACTGAATAAATAAACAATGCCAAAGTTTATCTCATATACAAAATGATGTTTCATGTCATGTCCCTACAAAATATGAAAATAGGTATACAATCATCCAGTACAATACATGAATCAAAATACTAAAAGGAAAAAAAAGGAACTATCCCAGCTAACATCACGAGAATATCTCATTCTTGTGCTCCCCTGCTCCTGAGTAGTGATCAAATCAAGAATCTTATAGTGGTTTCTTGACCCATTCCCTACCTGTATCCATGAAATATGTCTAGGTACTCAATGGAGACCCAATAAAGGTGTGAGATAACACATAGTGGGACACCATCAATAGTTTCTATAACAAGTCTAATCTATGTAATGACAAGCTAAATCAGTGTGTGGTATATAACAAGTATGTATTTACAGAAAGTGAAGTTCCTAAGGAATATATAATAAAAAAGTGATACTTTATATCCAAATGAATCTCCTTGAAAACAAGGGTCAATCTCCCATAATAAGGTCAATTTTAAAACAAAAAGAAACATCTAACAGGGCCATTTTGTACAACCAAGTATAAATCATCCATCATGGCCACATCATATAACCAAGTATAAATTATCCATCACAAACACACCATAAAATCAAAAGTGCCAAACAATGAAGGTCTAGATCTAAGGTATAGAAGACCAATTCATCCTTATCAAGTCCTGGGAGTATCTCAATGGAAAATTAGTAAAGACTTGGGTGGATTCCTAGGAAAATTTCAACATATCAGGTCCTACGCAAGTCCAAGCAAGCTAGATCCAAGGTGTATCAAGGCCTAATACATCCTACGAAATCAAGAACCAAGGAGTATATAGATCCAAGGTGTCCACTACCGTAATCATTACCCATGGTGTAGAAACATACCTGACGTCCTATGGAATCTTGATCCAAGGAGCATATAGGTCCATGGCATCCACTACTATAACCATGTATCATTCAATTCATTCAAAAATTCATAAATAATCACATTTCATGAGTTCTTATAACTTATTTAACAATTTCCATTTAATAAAATTAAACTAATACATGTTATGTAATCACATGGAAAAGGAAGTATAGTTGTCTCCTAATAGTTCAAGTCAATTCAATTCAATTTATAAAGGATTACACTAATTGTGAAAGCACTCTCACACCCATCAGGGTTGTATAAAGCATGGAAGATACTAAGGCACACCCCATGGGTGGCCTGGGTTGGAGAAACAACCTATAAAAAACTCAAGGGTACAAGTGGGAAACCTAAAAAGGTTCCAATTCATTTAATCAAGACATTCAATTCATTTTAGGGAAACACCGATAAGTCTTTCATGCAGAACAATTTCAATTAGACATATAAAACACCAAACCATAAGGGAAAGGTATAAGACACCTACCGTAGGTCCATAATAGAGCATTCATCCAGTATCAATCTTTGATTTGGTCTAAATTTAGAGAAAAATGAAGAATGGATGAAGAACCTAGAAATAGGGAATATTATCTTGCACCTAAATAACTCTGTCGATACCAGGACAAATGAATAATGGCCCAATATGATCTAAGAACTTACCAGCATGGATATAATGAGACAAACGTTTCTTGGATCAGATGTAGGATGAAGAAACGGGATCCAAACCTAAATTTGGCTTCAAAGAGAGGCTCCTAAGGTGAGTTTTTGTCCAACCAAGGAAAATTAAAAAGTGGGTTGATTTTTAATAAGTTTTAAGGTAAAAATGTTCATTTACCCTCTCTTAACTATGTCGCATGGTTTGTCGACACGGTTGGCCAAACCATGCGCAAACTGGACACAAAACCATGCCCCAGTCTCTATCAAGGTCTGTAATAAGTTTCATAAGAGTGTGTCTGGGGTGGCACGATTTACCTCAAACCGTGAGAGCCTCTTGAAATCCATTTTCAATCCCCAAACAGTTAATGGTAACTATGTGGCCTATCCCACATGATTTCTCTTAACCATGTGACATTCTTTATTTTACCAAAAATTTGGGCTCCTGGTTCCGAAAAAAGCCTAGAAACACCTGAAACTCATGTGATCCCTTTAGGAAATCAAATTAGGTCAAAACCAAGGAGTTAAACCAAAAATAAAGAGATCCTTACATCCTATAAAAACCTAGGATCTTATATAATTCCACTGAGAAAACGGCCTAGATAGTCACACACTAAGTGTATCTGGAACCTCAATTAAATGATATTATTATTTATTATTTAACAAGTTTAATAAATGTTATTATTACATGTGATTTAATAATTATTAATTATTTTTATCATATATATTTCATCACCATTTATTTGAGATAATATTTTATGAGAATAATATTTAATAAATTTGTATTTTCTATTTAGTAAATAGAATATTTATTTATTTATTTGAAAATAATGCAGTGATATTTATTTATTAAATAAATATTCATTTTTTATAGTCTAATAAATATTGTACAGGAATGGAAGATTGATATTAATGGTCCAATGAGAAATGATAAATATTGATTATTATTTGAATAAATAATATTTAACTTAATTTTTGAGTTTAGAACATATTGGCATGGGGTTCCATGGTAATTAAGAAAAATAATAATAAGGGTGCATGCGCCATTATTATTTTCTAACCCTAGAAGTATATAAACCCAATTATATTATTTTCTTCATGGGTAGCCAATTTCATGTGTTATGCACAATGACATCCGGAGAGAATTCTCTTGAACCCATAGAGAACTCCCACTCCAAGAACTCTCTCAAGAACAGATAGAGATCCTCCTACATCACCACACTAAATTCTAGATAGATCAAAGAGAAATATTTCTTGAATATATTCTCAAGGCAATCAAATATGTATGATGCGGGAATTATGATCTATTGTTATAGCACCTGAAGATTCCTATGGTGACGTTTGGAGGCTCTTGGAGCACATGTGGATCACCACTAGAGGGAATCTACTCCTGATTCATACAACACAATGTTGGTATGGAATTTAGATATTGTCAGATACATCAATGAAGAAGTAATTTATTGAAAAGTAATTCATAATTATTTAAATTAATTAAAAATAATATGTGATTATCATGTTCTTTGGTTCTAGAATTATCAATCATCAATTAATATTTGATTCAATTCCATTGATCAAAAAGTTTATTATCATGTAAATAACGAATTAATAATAAATTATGAAAAAATAAGAATTTGGAAGGCCCCATATAGTGCTTTTACTTCACCTAGAACTTTTATAACACCATCCTAAGAAGGATTAAGGTGTAAGGCAAAGGATGTCTCTCGAAGAAGAGATAATCATCTATACTAACTCTTTCAAAAACATCTTCTTCTAATTACTATAAATATGTTTGAAACTTCCTAAAATAATGAATCTAGTATAATCAATATAATAAGATGTTATTATTATTACAGGACAACCATTTTCCACCTCCATTCCATCCTATAGAAAATGAAAACATTGCTCATGTGTATATACAGCCTACCATCTTCATAGAGTGGTGTAATTAGTTATTCATCACTAATTTACTTGTATGGTTTTAAATATGAAACTAATTAATATATATTATATTTATGACATAATAAATATTTTTTAAAATATAATATATCATTTACCTTGTTACCCTTCCACCTATTAAAAAATGATAATGTTTCTCGTGCGTACGTGTGGTCTAGAAACTTCATGGATGATTATAAATTTTGAATATAATGAATATATATTTGATATTCATATCATGATTAACTTTTTGAAACAATGATCAAGATGAAAGGGTTATAACTGCTAAATCAAAACATATATGAAAAATGAAGAAGTTAACACTTGAAATGATGATGATAATGAAAGATTGTTAATTAAGGGTGATAAGATGTTATAATAAAACCATATATGGTATTAGAAGTATTAATATTATTCTAGTATATAATTATAATAAATTTAAATTTATTTTACAGGAGGTCAAAATCACTTATGAAGTAAGTTTGGCCTGAGGTAAGGGGTTGATTAACTCAATTCATTTTCATTAGGTTATATTACTTCTTCAATGTTTATACTATTCCAAGATTATGTGTGTAATGACCTATGATTATTTTATGTTATATTTCCACTTATTTTATATGGATTTATATTTTTTACACAAAATCACTTCATTGATTAATTATTATTTCAATGTTATGATATTTGTAAAGGTTTATAACATAACTTTTTTTCTATGATACATTTTCCCTATTCACCACTTGTTTCTTTCATGTGGTGTATATAAACCTATTTTATATGTAATATCATGAATCACTTTTATTTATGGTATCTAAAGTTTAATTTAAATTTATTTCTTTCATAGGGGTTATGATTCAAAAATAACCAAAGTGGTAAGCATTTATTTTATAATCTCATACTTATTCAAGATTGTTTATGTTTAATTTTTCAGGTGGACAATTGTAACACCCTAAGATTTTTAAAAATAAAACTATGTTTTATAGTGTATAAGACACATAATGTTGATACTAAACAAACCATGAAATATTATTATTTAAATATGATCATTATAACATATTCATTAAATTTGCAATTATAAATAGGATTAACTACTTTATGAAATATATATAAAGGTCCTACTCAATATAATTATATTGATAAATTATAAGTAAATAATCACTCATTTTTCAGTAAAGTTATTTTATTCTTCAAAAATATGTTTTCTTCATAAAAAAAGTTTTTATTACTTTTGTTGAGAAAATATTATAATTAATTTATGAAAATTTTAGAAATTTTATTTATAAAAAGGATATCATTTTTGATATCATCATATCAAAATTATTTTATGGTTAAAAAATTTATATTTTTATGAAAATTTTGATTTTTCAATGAATAATGAAAAATACGGATTTTTATTAAAAATTATATTTTATTTCAAATTATTTACAAAGTAAAATTATATTTTGGATTTGACTTAAAATTTAATTATTTAATTTTGATTAAAAATAAACAAATTATATTAATTTTAATGATTTTTATACTTGAATTTGGAATAAAAATATTTTTATACCTAAAAAGGCATTTTTCTAAAAAACTATTTTTCATTGCATTTTTCATTTCAATTTTAAATAAATTTTTTTCACTTATATAAATTGAATAATGAAAAATGGATTCCATATTTTTAATCATTAGGTCTATATTTGTTAAATAGGTCCATTTTATTTTTGGTTATTATGAATAAAAACCATAGTAAATAATTGTCAGCATAATAAGGGTAAGTCGGGTAATTAAGGAAAACATTAATATGATGAGAAATAAAAATGACTATAACACTTGATTTTATCCTATTGTATGATTTTTGTATTTACATGTCCATCCAATTTTCAAAAATATGGAAAATTAGTTCCATATTTCATTGATTTTTACCTTTATACTATTTTAAGTAATGAAAAGTCAAAAATGTCATTCTCTTTGTTTTATTATCTCTAATTTTTTTTACATAGGGATAAAAAGTGGATATGTTCATTAATAAAAAGGTATACTTGAAATATAAATTATTTTTTTATAATTTTAATTTATTTATAATTTATTAGTGATGAAATCAGGACCTTAAATTCTTACATAATGTTGATATAGTATTTATTCAATTAATAGAAAAATAAAATAAATGATATTAAAAATATTAAAAGTAATATAATTTGAATTTATTTTATTTATTAATAGATTTTTTTAGATAAGAATAACATATTATATATTTTTTAAAGGTTTGTATTTCAATTAAATATTTGTCTTGATGTCTTTAGAGTCAAATTAAATGAATGGTTCTAAAATGACATTAATGATATTTTATAATAAATAATATTTCATTAAATGATTTAAAATTCCTAAAAATTATATCTTCATCTAATTTATTGGGATATGGTTTAAAATATCCATTGTGGTCCATTTATGTGGAAATTTTTCTTTTACAGTAACTATATTGACACCTAAAGAGTAAAAAGTTTGTTATCGTGGTAATTGTCAAAAAGGGTTAATGCAGGTTAAAACAAATAGATAAGGGTAAAAATATAATATAAATTTATTTAAATTTTATTATATTATACTATTATGACCCATACTCATCCTATCTTAAAATTATATTATTATTATTTTGCCTTTTTCTATGAAAATTAATTTATATTAATATTTTAAGTAATTCCAAAAGTGTCTCTCCTCTCACTTGTAAAAGGGAACCTCACCTTCTCTTTTATTAACACATAAAAAGCCTTTTAGTTAGTCCAATACCTACCAAAATACCTTAATAGCATACCTACTCACATTATATAGGTCATAGTTTTGGCCTAATACCACCCTTAGAGGGTTGAAGGTGTAAAAAAAGGATGTTGTCTAAAGAAGTGGTATAGTATTTAACTGAATGATTTAGTAATATTTTGTCTTCTACCTCATTAAAATATTATTAAAACATTTTGGAATAACAAAACCAATATATTCCATATAATTTTATTTTTCATGTTAATTTCATAACCTATATTCATATACTCTTCCATAAAATGGGAAACAAACCTTTTGTTTGTGTGTATGGCGGACTACCACCTCACAAACCGATGTAATTCATTTTCCATCACCACCTCTTATAGCTGGTTATAATGATATATTTAAAATATATATATGATATTAATAACATAATTAACTTTATTTTATATTATATAACATATAATTTCTTAACTCTCCATTCACTGAAAAATGATAAAGCCATTCATGTGTACGTGTGGACTACCCCTCCAAGAAGTGATATTATCTATTTTTCATCTCCACATTTTATGGATGATATATATATAAGTTTATTTAAAGATATAATATTATATTTATGATATAATTATCATTATATAAATATAAAATAATACTTACCTTTTATCCATCATGGTCATTGAAAAATAGAAATGTTATTAATGTGTACGTACGGCCTACCGTCTCTATGATTATAACATGGTTCATTTTTCATAACCATATTTCACGGTTTGTTTTAGAATTATAATTTATGTATAAATGTGATAATTATTTCATAATTATTTTTCTTGATATTATGGAATAATTACCTCTTTGAACATACTAAACTTATAGAAATAATTTTGGAAAAATGAGCTAAATATCATCAAAATGTACGATGTGAACTTAATCGGTTAACTAATTGATTATAACATGGTAAAATAAATAATAATCTTGAAAAATGTTATTAATAATGTAAATAATTTATATAATTTTATTATTTAGTAATATATGGAATGTACGTAATGATTCGGACTTGAGGTAAGGGACACTTTACTTTAAAAACCTCATTTTAAATGTTTTTAAAATTTATTTTATAAATATTTTTCTCCAATGTCCATATTTTTAAAATTATTTTATGGATGAATTTATATAAACATTAATGAATTATAAAGGAAATTTTATGTCTATTTTTGACTTTATTTCAAAAGTTTTAAAATGGAATATTTTTACATATCTTATATGAAACACTTTGACTTTATTTATAAAAGACAAAAAAATGTTCTATTTTAAAATATATGGTGTCAAAGGTTTCTACTACCACTATAATTGTTATTTGATTTTTGTATTCCTTATAAACTTCCATGTTTTATTCAAATAAAACCCCTCCTTCCCAATTTTTTAATTATTTTCAAAATAAGTTTTAAATGGAATGGATAATTCAATATCTGTAAATATTTCTTTATGGGAGTAATGAATATTTTTATAATTATGCATTATTTCATGTGTTATGATTATTTTATGGTTATTGGGAATTGTTTATTATTATGAGTGATTAAATTATAAACCAAGGATTTATGATTCCATTATAAACCTAGGGTGGGTGGTTTTGTTATAAACCAAGGATGGGTGGTTCTGTTATAAACCAAGGATGGGTGGTTACGTTATAATCCAAGGATGGGTGGGTCATTTATATGCCACCAATGCATTCGTTAATGATCATGGTATAAGTTGAACTTGTAGGTTATTCCATTTTTAAGAGTGATATGAAAATTATTTCCCAAGTTACCTACATGATTTGTTTATCCCTTCTATGGTTTTTAGTAAAGTATCATGATTTCATAAGGTAAGTTAATGAGATTATATTTAAATGAGAGTATTTTCTAATTCTTAAGGGTTAAAATTATAACTTTTTGAAAAAAATTGACAATTTTTCTTGATTAAAAAGAAAACTTTATAAGTTTTATTTTTTCTTTAATAATTCTTAAGATATGTTTTATGAAAATATTTGATTATAAAATTTGAATTCTAGGGTAAGAAAATGTTTTTTTAACCCAAAGTTTATTTTTGAAATAAGAAATTTTTTTATAAGTATTCATTAACTAAAATGTTTCTTTATTTCTTTATATGTCCATTACTGATCTTTTTGATCTCATACAACATTTTAAAAATATTTAACTGGGTTTTAAGGATCAGTAGGGATAAGGATGAGCTCAAGATAAAAATTTTGAAGATATGTAATGAAAATAAAACTTGTTATATTATAAAAAAATTATGGGAAAAATCGATAATAAATATAAATTTCCACTTTTTAATGTAATGTTTATTTATATAAGGGTTATGGTCTAATTATCTAAAACTCTAAACCTAAAAACATCCTTTAAATAAAATAAAGTGAATTCTTTTATAGAGATTAAATTTATAAATTGATTAAGGACAGGTACTTACGGTTAGTGTTAGAGGAAATGTTTATTTCACTTTATATGTTAGGATATTTTCATGTGAGGTTAACTTAAGTGTTATTGATACCATTATGGGTTTATAAGTTTAATGTCGATTAATATTTTAATGTCTTAGACACCACTTTTTAGGTTTTAAGTGATGTAATTAAAGAGTATTAAGAGTGTTTTTGTATAAATATATGTTAATATAACCATAGGTCTTCGTATGGGTTTTAGTGAAAATTTTATTTGAGGAAGAATGGATTTACATTTTGGGCACATGATTTTAAAGGTATTGAAAACCTTTAGAGTTTATATGATATTTGATATTGAGGTGATTTTGGGTTATTACAATTTAGAGACGTATATTTTATCATATAGATAACAATGGGATTGAAAATGGATTTATTGATTAAGTGATTAATGTTATTTTATAAGAATATCACTATAAGTTTGGGGAATATTATATGATTAAGGTAAGAAGAATATTGTGGTATTTTATTTGAGGAATAAAGGATGAATTATATTTTATAATTATATATGATTTTAATGTGTCTTTATAGTGATTCATGTTATTTATGTAAATTATTAGCATAATATGTAAATTATATAATTAGAGAACATACATTTTAGGTATGAGACTTTAACAGTGATTAATGTTATTTAGAGATAAATGTTAAATTTATCTTGGAATAATATGTAATAAAATAATTATAATTTTTGGGTTTTGAACTTCGTTGGGAATATTTTTAAGAATTTTGAGGTTAGTTATTTATCAAATGATCTAAGTTTCACTTTGGGTGTTATTTTGAGGCTTTATAGATTAATGTTGTATTTATTCAGAGAAAGGTTTACTCTTTTGGGAAATTATCTTATTTTGTTCTAACTATTTTTGTTTTCATTAATGTCTAAATATAGGAGGAATATCTTGTTATACTTTTTTGAATTATTTGATCCATTAGAAGTTTATTTTAGTGCTTCATACATTAAAAACTCATCTTTAATACTCAACATTTGGAGAAAAAGATAACATTGTGGTGTAAAATGATTAAAGGATGAAATTTTAATTTTAAAATAAGTATATTTATTTATATTCTCATTTGAGATGGTAAATTAATTTCTAATCCCAAGGAAAATTATCTTGAAACAAAAACGTTATCCTATTATATTCATTTCTCATTAATAAATGGTCTTTTTCAAACCTCATTAATATATAGTCATTAACATTCTATTGATTATTCAATTTATTATGATCAATAATATATATCAATCTATATCATTATTTTGACATTATTTTGATCTTATTTTACATATTTTCACTTCCCAATAATGTTCTCCTATTTGGAAACCTAGTTATGTGTTATTCTACACGACCTTCATATTTCATTTTCACTCTTTTCAAGAGGAATTTTTATCAACCCTTTTTATGATGTGGGATTTCAATAATGGTATTTTCATATGTAAATCCATTAATTATAAATATAAAGTTAAAATTGAGAGGTTGAAATTTATTAAAGTGTGGGATAATGTAACACCCTGATATTTTTAAAAATAAATCTATGCATGATAGCATATATGATATGCAATTCCAATCATAAACGAACCATAAAATATTATTATTTAAATAAAATTGTCAAAACCTAGACATTAAGTCAAATGGTATTAATATGATTAAATAATTTATGAAATATATATATAAATTTCCTACTCGATATAAATGTATCAATAAATTCTTAGTAAATAGTAACTCAATTTTTAGTAATGTCATTTAATTCTTCAAAAATATGTTTTTTCAAAAATGGTTTTTATTTCTTTTTGGTGAGAAAATATTATAATTAATTTTTTGAACTTTTAGAAAATTTATTTGATAAAAAGGATATAATTTTTTAAATTATAATATCAAAATTCAATTATGGTAAAATTTTTGAGATTTTTCAAAAAAAGATTGGTTTTTCAATGAATAGTGAAAATACTAATTTTTATTGAAAAATTTAATTTATTTTAATGTATTTACAAAGTAAAATTATATTTTGGGTTAATTTCAAGATTTAATCAGTTAATTTTGATTAAAAATAATCTAATTATAGTCTTTTTAATAAATTCTATACTTTAATTTGGTATAAAAAATATTTTTATACTTAAAAAGTCATTTTTCTATAAAAACTATTTTTTATTGCATTTTTCATTTTAATATTTAATTAATGTATTCCACTTATATAAATTGAACCATGAAAAATTTATTCCATATTTTAATTAGGTGGTCCAAATTTTTTAAATATGCCCCTTTTTATCATTATGAATAGTAACCATAGTAAATAATTGTCACCATGGTAAGGGTAAATCGGGAAGTTAAGGTTAAAAATAATATGATGGGGACTAAAAATGACCATAACACTTGAAATTATCCTATTGGATGAGTGTATTTCATCCATTTCCATACAAGTTTTGAAAATATGGAAACTTGGTGCCATATTTCTTTGATTTTGAACATTAAATTATTTTATATAATGAAAATTCAAAAATGTCATTCTCTTGGTTTTATTATCTATAAAAAAAATTACGTAGGGATAAAAAAATTGTATGTTTAGTTATAAAAGGTTTATTTGAAAGATAAATTATTTTTTTATCATGATAATTTATTTTTAGTTTTTAAGTGATGAAATAATTACCATAAATGCTTACGCAACATAGACAGAGTATTTATTCAATTAATAGAAAAATAAAACAAATATTTTTTAAAATGTTAAAAGTAGTATAAATTGAATTAATTATTATGTAAAGTGAATTTTTTAGATAAAAGTAACATATTATAAAGGTTTTGAATGTTTATATTTAAATTCCATCTTTTTTTATGTCTTAAAAGTAAAATTCAAGGAACAGTTCCAAAAATGATATTAATGATATTTTATAATAGATAATATTTTATTAAATGATTTAAATTTTCTATGAATACTATATTTTACTAACTTATTGGGTTATGGTTTAAAACTTCAAACATGTTCTATTTATGTTCCAATTTTCCTTTTATAGTAAATATATTGACCCCTAAAGAGTAAAAACTTTGTTATTGTTGTAATTGTCAAAAAGGGTTAACATTGGTTAAAACAAAGAGATAATGGTAAAAAACTAATATAAACTTGTTAAAAAACATTGGATGATATTATTTCGATATATTCTCATCCAATCTTATAATTATATCAGTTTGGAACCTTTTATCTAGGAAAATTAATTTATATTAATATTTTAAGTAATTCAAAGATTGTCCCACCCTTCACTTATAAAAGGGAACCTCTCCTCCTTTTTTATTCACAATTAAAAATCCTTATATATCATCCAATACCTAAAAATATACATATACAATATACCTAATCATGTTTTGGAGGTATTAGTTTTGTCATAATACTAACCTTAGAGGGTTTAAGGTGTAAAGAAAAGGAAGTTGTCTCCAGAAGTGGTATAGTATTTAACCGAATGTTTTAGTATTATTTCTTCTTATACCCCCTCAAATATTATTAAAATATGATGAAATAATAACGCATGTATCATCCATATATTTATATTTTATTATGTTAATTAAATAAACTATATCCATCTCCTCTTTTATCAATTGGGAAATGAAATCGTCGTTCGTGTGTATGGGAGACTGTCACCTCGCGAACTGGTATAATTTATTTTCCATCACCACCTCTCATGAATGGTTATAATTATGGATTTAAAGTATATATATTATATTAATAACATAACTAAAATTATTTAATGATAACATATCATCCACTTTATTATGTTTTCATTCATTAAAAAATGATAATGTTGTTCGTGTGTGTGTGTGGACTACCACCTCCATGAAGCGATGTGATTAATTTTTCATATGAACATCATATAGATGATATATATAAATTTATTTAAAGATATAATATTATATTTATGATATAATTATCATTATATAAAGATAAAATAATAATTACCTTCTTTCCATCATGATCTTTTTAAAATGGAAACATTACTCATGCGTACATACGGGCTATTGTCTCCATGATTGCAACATAGTTCATTTTCTATAACCATATTTCATGGTTAGTTTTAAAAATATAATTTATGTATAAAAATTATAATTATAACTTTATTATTATTTTGTATATGATATAATAATGACCTCTTTGACCATAATAAACCTATGGAAGTCATTTTGGAAAAATGAGACAAATATCGCCAAAGCGTCTGACATAAACTTAATTGACTAAGTGATTGATTAGAACATTGGTAAAATGAATAATAAACATTAAAATAGTTCTTAATAAATTAAATAATTAAAATAATTTAATTATTAAAGAATATAAGTAATGTATGTGATGAGTCACACTCGAGGTAAGGGACACTTTACATTAAAAAAACTTGTTTTAAATGTTTTCAAGATTTATTTTATAAATATTTTTCTTCCATGACCATATTATTAAAATTATTTTATAGATGAATTTATATGGACTTGAATGAATTATAAAGTACATTTTATGTCTATTTTTACTTTATTTCAAACGTTTTCAAAAGGAATATTTTTATTCATTTTACACATAACGTTTTGACTTTCATTATAAAAGACAAATACGACGTCAAAAGTTTTTACAAACATTGTAATGATCATTTAATGTTTGTATTCCTTATAATATTACATATTTTCTTCAAAGAAAAACCCACCTACCCTATATTCTGATTATTTTCAAAAAAAGGTTTTAAATGGAATAGATATTTTAATATCCAGAAATGTTTCTTTATGGGAGTAAGGAATGTTTCTATAATTATAAAAGATTTCATGTGTTATGATTATGTTATGGTTCCTGGGAATTATTTATTTTGATATGTGGTTCAGTTATAAACCATGTATGGTTGTTTCCTTTATATACCATGGATGTTTGGTTCCATTATAAACCAAGTATGGGTGGTTCCATTATAACCCAAGTATGGGTCATTACGTTATAAAACAAGGATGTATAGGTCTGTAATAAACCTCCAATGCATTGGGTAATGATCATGATGAAATTTGAAACTATAGTTTATTCCATTTTTAAGAGTGATATAAAAATTATGTCCTAAGTTATCTAAATGATTTATTTATCCTTTCTATGTTTTTATAGAAATATCATGATTCCACAAGGAAATTTAATGAGCCTATGTTTAAAGGAAAGTATTTTTATACTTATTAAGGGTAAAAAGTATAACTGTGTGAAAAAAATCATGGGTTTTTGTGTTTAAAAAGAAACTTTTTTAAGTTTTATATTGACTTTAAATTTTCTTATTAAATGTTTTATGAAAAAAAATTGGTAGAGAAGTTTATTTATAGGGTAAGAAAATGTTTATTTTAAACCCAAAGTTTGTTTTTTAAATACTCCAAATTTTTATAAGTAATTATGAACTAACAGGTTTCTTTATTTATTTTTATGTCCTTTAATGATATTTTTTTGATCGTTCTATAATTTAAATAAATTTCACTGGGTTTTAAGTATTAGAAGGGAAAATGATGAAAAAAAGATGAAAATTTTGAATATATTTCATGAAAAAAAGTTTTTATATCATAAAAGTTTTGTTTTGTGGGAAAAATAGATACTAAGTTGAAGTTTAAAATTTTTTATTTAACATTTTTTTATGTAAGGGTGATGTTCTAATTCTCTAAAACATTAAACCTAATAATATCCTCAAAATAAAAGAAAGTGAATTCTCTTTTAAATATTAAATTTATCAAATAATTAAGGAAGGGTCCTTATAAAATTTATATATTCTTTATATCTTAAAACCTTATATTTTATTCTCCTATGGTTATTTATTTAAATTACAAGTTATCCTTTAATTTTACTCTCATTGAGTACTAAAAATTTTGAAATAGTTTTTTTAATGAAATCTGACTTTATTTTTCTATTCAGTTGGGAATATTTTTATTCCATCTTCTTATTTTCTATAAAATTCTTTCAAGAATGTTTTTATTATGCTCAAATGGTTGATTAAATTAATTTTTACCCATGTTTTAATTTGTTTATAATGTTTTAAATAGAATATTATTTTCATTTTCCAAATGAGGAACTTTTTACTAAAGGTGTAAATAGAATCTTTGTTTTAACCCTTATCACACAAAAGGATTTTCCCACCATCATGAATATTATTTTCCTTGAACTATCCATTACATTATCCCAAGGTTCTTTTAAAAGAAAATATTTTTCCAAATATTCTATAATTTTTTAGACTTTAAATAAGTGATTTCAAAATGAAAAGGTTATTTTCCTCAATAAATTTTCTGGTGATCTTTTAAAATTATATTCATTTATGTAAATATCCTTTGATGAATATTATATTTTATTAGAAATATGATCTAATGATACCATCTAGAATATTACTTTGTATGGCTTATGATAATGTTGTTTTATTTTTTACTAGGGAAAATATTAACATTTTTTATAATAGTTTTTCAATACAAATGTTTGTGTTGATTATGTGTTGAATTGTTATTAATTTATTTCATATTATGAATGAATTAGACTTAGTATATGATGGTTGGGGCCTATTATATCCCATTTATTCATCAGTAAGACTCATGAGACAAAGTAGAATGGTTATTTGGTGTATGTCATACCTATTTATCTATGGTGTCTTAGCACAAAGCCTGGATGGTAGGATTATGATGTTCGATATATGCATTATATCATTAAAAAACTTGTTATTATTATTCATGTGATTATTTATGTTGTTATGTAATCCAAGGATATATTATTATTTTATGATATTAGTTACATGGAATATTTTATTATTATTTCTCTTTAATACTATTCGGGATTTATTTATTCTATGATAGCTTCTTTTGTATTCTTTCCCTTATTGAGTATCTAAGCTCACACTTTATTATGTTTTCCTTTCCCTATGATACCAAGAAGGGGTCTATGAATGATTCAAGGGATATGTTATAAGAAATAATAATTCTCTCAATATAATTTTAAGTTTTATTTCTTGTTTTCAAATGTAATGTGAGAATCATGTATGTATCTAGTCTTCTAATATTGGTAAACTATTTGATGATTTGGGATTCAATCACTTGTATTTTGTGCAAATATAGTATGATTACCACTGGCTATGGGTTACTGGAGTATGGTTGTTATAGTTGTTATCAAAGTAAGTTTAATAGGACCCATATGAACTAGATTTAGGAAAACATAGATTAGAGAACATAACCATGTGGTACAAATACAAGGTATAAGTCGATGCAGAACAAATAAAAGGTATAAGAACATAACCTTGTTCCATAACCTTAGATTCTAGGCATAAGTCTAAGTATAGGTTAATATCTTGAAGCTTTGGTAAATTAGAGATTATGTGGATTTCCTAGAAAATACAACTTTGTCTGGATATTGGAAAGTCGATGAGGTTGTCGAACAAATTAACCTAGGGTAACAACACTGAAATGGGTGTATTAGGTAATAACTCTATCATCATTGGTTCACAATGAGTGGTACTAAGACTTCACACATAGCTAGATATTCCCAAGGGATATTCTTGGGTTAATTCAAAATTTCTTTATAAACCATTGTGATCAATGGGTGGATAGAACCTATAGAAACCTATGATATTCCATAGTAACATAGGATAATCCTAAAGTTTCATGGGTTGATAATTCTAAGGTTGATTATAAGTTTAAATGTATAGATACCCTTTTTTAAGTTTTATTTCATGGGGTTTTGATATGATTAATAATATTTTCAAAGATATTTATGGGATACCCTTTGGTTTTATGTGATGGGTTTTATGTGATGGGAATAAAACCCTTTGGGTTTTATATTATGGGTTTAAATAACCCTTTGGGTTTTTTAAGGATGTTCTAGTGAAAATTTTATTTTAGGAAGAATGATTTTATATTTTATAGAAATAAGTTGAAAGGTATTGATAACCTTTAGATTTAATACTACCTTTGATGTTAGTTTGGTTAATTAGGATAAAAGGGTTATTAAAATTTGGGAATATATGTTCTATCATATAGATAACCATGGGACTAAAAGGGTGATTTATAACCTAAGTGATTCATGTTATTTTTTAATAAGTTCACTATATTGGGAACATTATATGATTAAGGTAAATGGAAATATTTTTTGATGACATAGAATTTTATTTTAATAATAATGATAAAGTTATCTTTTGGGAGAATAAATGATTTTTTTGTGGCTTTATGTTGACCCAGGTTATTTATGGGAAAGATCGTCATGTTTTTAGAGATTAAATGATAGTTTAAGGACTAATGTATTAATAAACCCCCAATTACATGTTTTATAACAAGGGTTTCACTTTATTACATTCCCATGATCTTTTAGGTTTAGAGTTTTATAGAATTAGAACATCACAAATAAATAACAAATGAATATGTTAAAATTGGACACTTCAACTCAGTATCTATTTTTCCTACAATATAAAACTTTTAAAATTAACCATTTTTTCTTTTCATAACAAATATTTATGAATTTTGACTTGATTTATTATTTGTTTCTACTCATCCTTAAATCCTATAAAAACATTTGAAAATGTGGGATGAAAAAAACTCAACAAGTGATATAAAGGAAATAAAACCATTATTTCAGTAAAAAACATGAAAAGTAATTAAAATGTTTGCCTTTTTCACATTATTCTTTAAGAGAATAAAATAAATCATATCCATATGAAAAAACAATTCTAACTCAATGAAAGACCTTTAGAAAGCCATATAAATTAATATAAAACCATTATAGGAATCTTAGAGAATCATATTCATAACCTATGTTAACTTATGTCAAAAATAACTGGAGTCTAGTTAAATACATAGGAGAATACTCCCTAGTTAATTTCCCCATTTTTTCCTCTTAAAACAAGTAACATTAACCAATGCATTGGAGAGCTATATTGTGCTTACCCAACATATAAGGTATATCATCCTCACCCATCATATAAGTTGTATCAGGATCACTGATCATAATATATTATGATCAAGTACCATATCATGAATAAAACATTTTTAAACTTGCACGTTTTCATCATAAATCACTTGAGAACACATTTTAACATATATACAAAAGAATTTTCAGATATCAAAATATACTTCCTCTAAAAACCATTTTTTGAAAAAAAGAATTACCTAGAATAAGGGAAGAAATGTTTTTCTTTGAATCAAAAATGGAATCATGTAAATAAAGATAAACAATGTTTTTAGTGGTGTGAAAATCTTTTGATTCCATATACGTTAAAAAATAATATTTCTTTTTATCTTTTGTAATGAAAGTCAAAACGTTCTGTATAAAATATGTAAAAATGTTACTTTTAAAAAAAATTAAAAGGATACATAAAATTTCATTTAAAATTAATTTATTTCCATTTAAATACATACATTAAATAATTTTAAGAATATTAATGTGTAGGAAGAATATTTAGAAAATAAAACATTTAAAATGAGGTTTTGAGATAAAGTATCCCTTACCGCAAGTCTGAATTATCTTGTATGTTATTTATACTACTGAATAATAAACATATGTTAATAATTTAATTTACTGTGAATTTTTTTCATTTTTATTATTCCTTTTAATTCACTTATTACCATGTTATACTTTATTACTTAATCGATTAAGTTTACATTAGACGTTTTGGGTACGTTCGCCTTATGCATCCAAAATGGATTCAGTGGGTTGAATATGGTTAAATGTATCACGATTAAACCATTTAAAAATTATTAATAATGATATAATTATTATTTTTATACATTAATTATACTTTTAGAACCAAACATATAAGGTGGTTATGAAAAATTAATTATGTTACATCAAGGAGACAGTAGTCTGTATGTACACATGAGTAACGTTTCCATTTTTCAATGAACATTTGAGAAATAAGGTAAGTATTATTTTAACTTTAAATAATTATAATTATATAATAAATAACATATTACTTCTTTCAAATCACACATATATATCATCCATGTGAGGTGGTGATGAAAAATAAAATACATTGTCTCGCGTAGCGGTAGTCTGCACATACGTACACGCGATGTTTTAACTTTTCATTGGATCGTAAAGAAAGAAGTATGATATTTTATTTACTATTTAATAATTAAATTTATATCATATATATCATTTCATTTCATTTCATTTCAATCCATCATTATTACCATCCATAATGGGTGGTGATGGGAAAATAATTACATCGCTTCGTGAGGTGGTAGTTCGTCGTACACGCGAATGATGTTTTCATTTTCCATTATATGGTTAAGGAAGATGAAAAAGGGTTATACCATAGACATAATAAAATTTAATTATATTTTATATACTTATGTTTCTATATCTAAATGTCTTTTACAGGTTTGAAATATGCATAGGAAGAAATAAAACAAAGGAGTTTGGTTGAGACTTATACTTTTTCTTCAGACAACCACTCTTGGTTTGCACCTTCATCCTTTTAAGGTGGAAATTTTTTCAATAAAAATACTCTAAGATGTGGGGAAAAAGTAGAGTAATAGATATGTGTAGTTATTGGTTGATATAATAGTATCTTTAAGTGTGTAAAGGTGAGGATAGGGGTGTCCATTTATAAGTGAGGGAGAGGACACACATGGAATTTTTCAAATGATTTAAATATTATTAAGTAATTTTCATGGAAAAGTGTCCCATATAAAAATAAATTTAAATAATAATGTTATAAGGGTAAAAATAAATTCATACAATAAGAATTAAGAATAAATTTGGTGACCATGTCACATAGTTTTAACTTAGTTTAAACCGATTTACCTTTTTACTGTAGTGACACAATTTTTAACGAAGTTATTTTCCATAATGACCAAAAATGAAATTGACCTCATTAATAAATTTGGAACTATTGATTAAAAAAATTGAATACATTTTTCAAGATTAAATCTCTTTAAATATAAGAAGTTTATTTAATATAAAAAATTAAAATGTAATGAAAAACAGTTTTCTGGAAAATGTTTTTCAAAGTATAAAAGTGATTTTATACCAAGATCAAGTATAATGTTGATCCAAAAGTAATAAATTGAATTAATATAAAACAATAAACTATTTAATTTTAAACCCAATCCAAATCAAAATTATTATTTGAAAATAATATAAAATAAAATACACTTATCTTTAAAAATCGTAATTTTCTACTATTCACCCAAAAATAAACTTTATCAAAAAATTACAAAAAAATCAACCTAAACTAATTTCAACAAAATTAATTAAAAAAATATATTTTTTTTATAAAATTAAATTTATAAAATTTATAAATTAATATTTTAAAATAAACCATATAATACATGAAAGCCCAATTTAGCTAGAATATAGTTATTTCCTTTATATTGAAAAAATAACTAATATTATTATAATAAATGTGACTCTATAAAATCTAATTCATGAATATTAATAAGGAATGAGAATTGCTTATTATTAATATTACTTGGATTTTCACATTATACCCTCTTTTTTAAATTGTATCCTTTAAATTTTATTCATTACTAAAATAAGTGGGGATATTTTTCCTTCATAACATTTTCTAGTTTCCTTGTATTTTAATTAATAATATGGTTTTCCTCAAATTATTAACCTAATTAATCACTTTATTCCACAATAACTTATCTATATAGTCAATAAATTTAATTTGTTATTCCTTATACTAAAGGTTCTCTTTCAACTATATTATTTCAGGGTTCAAGTCATGAGATTAATTTGGAACATATTTCCTCAACAATGAAACATGAAACACATTATATACCTAAGATAAAATCATATGCAAGGCCACATAGTAATTAATTGATCCAAATTTATCCTATATTTCATATGTTCCAATAAACTATGGACTTGACCTTCACTTTTTACTAAAATTTGTGACACTCTTCCAATGAGATACTTTAAGAAAAATAGGATCTCCCACCTCAAATGAAATATATTTACTTTGGTTATCTACATAAATTTTCTACTCGGTCTGAGTTTCTCTCATGTAATGCTAAATCATCTTCATCATCTTAACCATCTCTTCGATTAACTCTGGTCCCAACTTCTTCCTTTCACCAATATTGTCCCAAAAATTGGGAGTTCGACACCACTTTCTATAAAATTTCTCAAAAGGTTCCATATGTATACTATGATGAAAACTATTATAATAAGAAAATTTAACTAAATACAGATATTGATCCCAAATTCCTTGGTAGTCCAATGAATATTCTCAAATAATATCATTCAAAGTCTGAATCATCCACTCTGAATGTCCATCAGATTGTGGATGAAAATCCATACTTAAATTTAATTTAGTATCCATAAACTTCTAAAGTCTTTTCCATAAATTTGAGGTAAATGTGGGATTACATTCAGATATAATGGAAAGGGGGACTCAATTAAATCTAATTATCTCTTTAACATAAATTATAGAAATCTTATCCAAATACATACTATCTAGAATAGGAAGAAAATGTATAAATTTATTCAATCAATCCAAAATAGCCCAAATCACATTATTACCTAGAGATGTATTTGGTAATTAAACCATGAAATATATGAATATATTCTCTCATTTCCACTCTAATGCGGGAAAAGGTTGAAGTATCACCTTTAATTATTTTTGTTTTGATTTAACTTATTGAAAATTCAAATATTTCATGGTAAATTCAGTAATAATTATTTTCATTCCATACCAACAAAAATGTTCTTGAAGGTATCTATACATCTTAGTACTACTGAGAAGAATGGAAAATAGAGAGTTGTGAGCTTCACTCAACAATTCCTTTTTTAACTAGGAGATATCTAGCACCCATAATATTTTTCCAAATCTTAAAAAAAAATATTATCAATGTTAAAATCATGAAACTCACCCTTCCTAACCAATTTTACTTTTTTTATAAAAAACATGGTCTTCATTCTAATCTTTCTTACTCTCATATATTAATGATGACTACATTGGAACTAAAAAAATAGAGGTAGTTCCTACATACATAATTTCTAGGCCAACATTAGTAAAATAACAAACCAAAGGATCGTGTTCTAAAAATAGAATAGTTGATGATGCAATATCTTTCCAACTCAAGGTATATAATACTCTATTTTATTTTCCTGAAAGGTAGTGAACCATGAAAGTATAATCCTTTATAAGTTAAATCTATATTCTTGGCTTCGTTTTCAACTCATTTTGAGTGAATATATACATAAAAGTTTTATGATTATTATATATTTCACATTTTACACCATATAAATTATGTATCCATATTTTTAAATTAAAAACCATGGTATCCAGTTAAAGATCATATGTTGGATAATTTAGATCATGTGCTTTCAATTATTTTTAAGAATAAGAAATTACGAGATCATTTTGCATCAAAAAACAACCAGGTGCCTTTAAATAAGCATAGTTTTATATAAAAAACTCACCATTTCTGGATAGAAGGTCCAAAACTGGAGAATTCACTAATATTATTTTCAATTCATAGAAAAACTCATCACACTCTTTCATCCAGATAAATTTTACTTCTTTTTAAGTTAAAATAGTTAGTTTTATGGATAATCAAGCAAATTTTTCAACAAAGTGCATGTAGTGTCCTTATAATCCAAGAAAACTATGAATCTATATTAAATGTGTAGTTTTTTTCCATTATTTAACCACTTTAGTTTTAATAGGGTCAACAATGATGTTATCTTTAGAAATAATGTTCACAAGGAATGAAATCTATTGCAACCAAAATTCACATTTATTAAATTTCCCATATAACTTATTTTATTTCAATTTTTATAAAATAATACTTAGGTTTCTTCCATAATCCTCATGAATTTTAGAATATACCAAAATATCATCAATAAAAACAACCACAAACTTATCCAAATAGTCATAGAAAACTCTAATTATAGTATCCATGAATATTGTAGTGCATTAGATAACCCGAAGGTAATAACTAAAAAATCATAATGTCCATATCTAGTATGAAATATCATCTTTATAATATCTTCCTCATTAACCTTCAATGGATGTTACCATATCCTGAGATCAATATTCAATAAAATTCACGCTCCTTGGAGCTAGTCAAAAAAATCATCAATATGAGCAAAAGGCTACTTGTCATTAACATTGATGTTACTCAAGGCTCCATAATCAATAAAAAACCTCATTGGACCATCTTTAATTTTAAAAAAAATAAAATATAATCACCCCATGGTGAAGTGACAAGATGAATTTAACCTTTATCGATAAAATCTTGCAACTAATTTTTCAATTCCAAATGTTCTAACTAAGAAATTCGATATGGATGTTTATAAATTGTCCTAGCATCAAGAACTAAGTCAATATTAAATTCAACCTCTCGATTGGGAATAATACTAGGTAAATCATGAGGAAATACATCCATATATTCATTTACAATTGGCACATATCTAATATGAATATTTTCCTTCTTTTTAATAACATGATTTATGTAAATTTCAATGTAACCTTTTATCAGTTTCTCAACTTATTGAAAAGTTATCAAAGGTATGAATTCATTTTTATACACTAAATATAATTCATTTTGAAAAAAAATCTTTATCTCTTCAATATCTCTTAGCATGATAAATTTAAATCCAATCCATACATAGAATAACATCAAATTCTACAAGATTTAAGACAACAAGATTTTCAAGAAAAAAAATTCCATGAATGTTAATGGTAATATTCATATAGATTCTTGTCACATTAATTCTATCACAATATATTTTTATAAAAATTTATGAACCCATTTATTAAGGTGAAATTTATAATTTGATAGAAAATTTCTTAGAAATAAAATAATTTGTAGAACCCAAATCAAACAATTCATTTTCATAATCTGAATATATAAGTAATGTAACTGAAATAAAATCATTCAATGTCCTAGAATTCATTGATGTATTCATAAAATATTTTTATGCACTCTTCTATTTTCTATCCTATTGATTTCTACCTTGGTTGACTAACTTTAGATATACATTAGCATAATGTGCCAATTCATTACAACTAAAACATCTCACCATTGGCTGGCTATCTATCTTCCCATTCATGGTTAGTCATGACTCTTTTACTTATAGTTCCAATCCATATAACCAAACATAACACACTAGTAACATTTCCCAGATCTGGTTAAACATTACTTAAAATGTCTCTTTCCACACTTGTAACAATTAGGGGGATTACCATTGGATTTATTTACTGATTGGATTTACATTGTTTATAACATTGATCGCTTATTCCCTTTTATTTCATGTGATAGATAATGATAAAAAAAATCTATTTTTACTTCCTCATAATAATGAAAATTTTTATCATAAATTTTAAATTCATGAGAATGAAAATCTCTTTAATATCTTGGATTCAATACTGAGTAAAATTGATTAATTTTACTATCAAGATCCCAAATATAATTTGGTGCAAACTTAGACAATTGGGTAAAATTTACTTCATATGTGGAAACTAACTCATACTCCTTTTACTTTAATCCCAATAATTATTTCTTTATCATGATTCAAGTTTCCTTAGGGAAATATTTCCCTAGGAAATGATTATTAAATTCAATCCCTTCCCTTTCCTAGAGCTATTCTGTTTCCTTGGTATTCTTAACCATTGTCCATCATTGATCAACTTTTCTTGCAAAATAATAAATAGTAATATTTTAATTTTAATGTTATGAATATCCCATGGATTCGAATATCTTTTCCAGAACATTGATCCATCCTTAAACTATCACTAGATATAAGGTTTCACCGAAATATAGAGGGTATTGTTTTATAAAATTCCCTATAATGAACATATTCCTCTATGGTAAATATATTTTCTCTCTAACATGGATTTCTACACCATTTATATCCTTCAAAAACTAATCCATCACAGTAAAAAAAATGTTCAATTCTAATTTCAACCATTCGGGATATTAATTTGGAAGGATATTGTCCTCTTGATACCTTCCTAAATCGGATTCCCTATTTCCCTTATGAAAATCCATTTTGAATAGATATATATTAGATAAAGAAACATGGTAACCTTTAAATGATATATCATGTCAACAAAACCATAAATTATAATCTTTTAAGGGGTTTATTTTATTATCTAACCTCTAAAATTATTTAAACCATGCTTTGATTCCAACTATAAGGACACTTATCTTAATCAACCCCTAATTACATGATTTATAATAAGGGTTTCACTTTCTTACATTCTCATGATCTTTTAGGTTTATAATTTTAGATAATTAAATCATCATAAATATATAACAAACTCATATATTACAAGTGGATACTTCTACTCAGTGTGTATTTTTACCATAATATAAAACTTTTAAAATGAAACATGTTTTCTTTTCATAAAAAATCTTCATGACTTTCAACTTGATTTATTATTTGTTCCTGCTCATCCTTAAATCCTGTAAAATACATTTGAAAACATGGCATGAGGAAAAAATCTCAATTAGGGATATAAAGTAAATAAAACTATTAGTCCAGTGAAAAACATAAAAACCCATGAAATTTTTACTTTTTTCACTATATTCATTAAACGTATAAAATAAATTATATCCATGTGGAAAAAATATATCTAAAATAAAAAATTTAGATACCCAAATCAATAAATAGAAAACCCTTTCAGGAATCATAGATAATAATACTCATAACTTGTGTTCACTCATATCATAAATAACTAGAGACCAATTTAATCCATAGGAGAAACCTCCCCAGTTAACTCCATCCTTATTACCTTAAAAGACAAGGAACATTACCCAATGCATGGTTTGGTCGTACCATTTTCAAAATTGCATGCCAACTGTGCATGATCTACTCTAGGAAGGGGGAACTTTCATGGTTAGGCCATGTGATTAGGGAAATCATATACCAACTATGTAAATCACCTTTGTAATTTGTCTGCAATTTTTTGCATAGTCATGCAGCCCAAATCGCATGGTTAGGGAAAACTATGTGCCCCATATCACCCCACAATCTAGCCTCAAACGGTTAAAACTAAATATGTGTCTTTCCTCGCATAGTTTCCTCTAGCCCTATGATGGGTCATTTTCTCCAAAAAAAAAAGATGGTTTTCTAGCTCCAAACAAGCCTCAGACAACCCTGAGACCTTTGAAAACTCACTAGGAATCCACATTAGGTCTATAAAAGATAATTAGACAAAACTTTAAAGGATCCATACCTGAGTGAAAATCAGGGTTCTTATAGTCTCCCCCCCTTAAAAGAACTCATCCCTAATTTCACCTTCCAATGGTAGTGAAACACTATCTTAGAATAACTCTGGCCACTGGGCACGTACATCGACCTCCTGCTCCCAAGTCTCATCTTGTTCACAGATGTGATATTATAGCACTCCTACTATAAGGACAGACCAACCTCAAAGATCCTTCATTCTCCAGTAAATGATGTGTATAGGATACTCCTCAATGGTGGTATCTACATCTAACTCAACTTCCTTAGGTTCAAAATTATGAGATAGGTTTCCATGATACCGACAAAGATGTGAAACATGGAAGACATTGTTCATGGTATAGTACCTATGAGCTAGTTACAACCAATAGTATATCAACCAGAATCTCTCCAAAATATCAAACTACCTGAAAAATCATGGTGATAGCTTCCCTTGCCTTTGTATACATTTATTCCCTATCCTGGGTGATACTTGTAGGAAAACATAATCCCCAACCTCGAACTCTAGAGGTCATCTACGGTGATCGGAATAATATTTCTCTCTAGATTGAGTACTAGACATACAATTATTGATCATCTGAACCTACTTCAAATTCTCATGCATGATACGAGGACCTAGTAGGGACGCCTCTCCTTCCTCTTGCTAACATAGGGGTGAATGGCATGTCCTACCATACAAGACCTCAAAAGGATCCATCTGAATTGTCGCCTGAAAGATATTATTGTAGGAAAAATTAATGATAGGGATATGATTCTCCTAAGAACCATAGATATCAAGGAAGCATTCCTAGAGCATTTCATCTATAACCTGTATCATCTGTTCTGACTGACCATCGGTCTGAGGGCATAAAGTTGTGCTCAGAAGCACTTGTGTACCCATAGCCTTTTGCAACCCTTACCAAAACTATGACGTGAAGTGATAATACCTATCTAAAATGATATTATGAGGGACCTAATTTAGTCATATGATCTCACATACATATAGTCTTCCCATATCATCAACTGAGAACATCTCCCATATAAGAAGGAAGTGGGCTACTTTCATTATTCGATCAGTCACTACCCATACAACATCACTACCTCTAGGTGACTTTGGAAATATGATCACAAAATCTATAGAAACATATTCCCATTTCCATTATAGAACTGTAAGCAACTATAACAATCCAGCAGGTCTTTGGTGCTCTGCTTTCAACTGTTGACAGGTGGAACACCTTGTGATAAAGCCTACTATCTGACATTTCTTCTCAAACCACCAATACTAGAATCTCATATCTTGATACATCTTATATATTCTTGGATGAACTTCACACTGAGAAATGTGGGACTCATGCATTAGTTACTCTCTAATATTTGTAGAAACTCATACATTTCCATGTATATGTAGGATTTCAACTTTTTCCACAGACCAATCTATAGGAAAGTCAAATCCTAAAATACTCTCACGGAGAACCAAGCCCTTGGGATCTGAAAATTTCCTTCTCTTCACCTTTTCAAGGAGGTAAGAGGAAACTATAAAGGTTGTTATATAAGATTGATCTTAACTATCATGATACTCTAGATACATCTTAAAAAATAGGGCCATTAATTTCCATTCATCACTGGCTTCCCGTATGGCAAGTGCCTGAGTTTTCTGACTCAACACATTCACTACTACATTTCCTTTTACAGACATATAAGCAAGCTCAAAATCAAAGGACTGAAGATATTTGACTCATATACAATGTTTGAGGTTCAAGTTACACTATTTAAAGATATATTTGATGTTCTTGTGGTCTATGTACACCATAAAGTTCCCACTCAATAGATAATGCCTCCAGCAACATAAGGCATGGACAATTGCTACTAGATCAAGGTCTTATATTAGATAATTTATCTCTTGATGCCACAACTACCAAGATCTGTACACAACGACTCTTTCCTTCTACAGTAGTACTACTCCCAGGCTAATTCCTGATATATCACAAAACACTATATAACCTCTACCAGCCTCCGGCAGAATCAGAATAGGTGGCGAGAAAATCCTCCCTTTCGGCTCCTGAAAGGCTTTCTCACACTCTTCTAACCATAAGAACTTTACAACCTTCTTTGTAAGAATAGTAAGAGGTAAATAAATACATGAGAAATACTGTATAAAATTCCTATAATATCAGGCCAGCCCCAAGAAACTTCATATAGCAAACTCATTCTTGGGATTCTCTAAGGATACCACATCACTCACCATCTTTGTGTTAATAGATACTCCTAATTCTGAGATAATATAACCCAAGAAGTGAACTTTTTTTATCAATAAGTGGAACTTGGCGATCTTGGAATAAAACTCATGCTCTCTTAGTTTACTCATAATGATCTCAAGGTTCTTATCATGGTCGCTATGAGTATAAGAATACACCAAGATTTCATCCATAAATACTATGAAAAAGGAATCCAGATAGGGATGGAACACCCTATTCATTAAATCCATGAAAATGGAGGGCATGTTCATAAGACTGAACAGCATACTGAGGTTATCATATAGACCATACCTAATATATAAATTTTTATGAGGTATGTCTAATGACTTGACTCAGACCTAATGTTATCCCAATCTTAGGTAGATCATATAAAATACCCTATCTCCTTGGATATGTTAAAAAATATTATCTATATGGGGAAATGGATAGCAGTTCTTGATCATAATCTTGTTTAACTGTCTTTAATCCACACATAGATGAAGGGTCCCATCCACCTTCTTGGTGAAAAGCATGAGCGAACCCCAAGAGGAAGTATTAGGTCATATAAAACATTTGGCCTCTAGATCCTCTAACTACTGCTTAAACTTCTGGAGCTCGATAGTTTCCATCTTGTATGAAGTAATAGACACTAGAGATACTCCTAAAATGAGCTCAATCGTAAAATATACCTCTCTATTCAGAGGTGAGCTATAAAAATCATTAGGAAAAACATCCCTGAAATTATCTACTACTGGAGAGATTTCATACCAATGTAAACTCTGATCCTCCAAGAAGATATTGGAAATTTGGTTAGTCACTCCACCTAGCCCATTATTCTGTGGTCCATCTCTACTATCATAAATATCCAACTCTCCCCTGCGTAGAAAACTTCCACCCTCTAGTGATGTAAATGATACCCTATAATGATATAAATATACAAAGTCATGATACAAAACCAACCAATCCATCTCAATAATGACATCGAAGCCTATTATATCAATAACAAAGAGGTACCACAAGAAAGGTTAACTAACTAACTCAAGGGGATAGTCCCTAAATTGGAATATTCCCTCTGACCATACTCGCAATGGTGTATCTAGGGTCATTACACCACAGTAATATTGTATTTCAAGTTCGAGACTTTCCACGATAGATAAGGAGATTAAGGAGTGTGAATAACCTGTATTAAACAAAGAAGATATTATAGTGGATGATACTAGAATAGTACCTTGTACTATAGATGGTCTTAAAGCCTGATTCTTAGGTATTTTTTTTAATTCATGAAACTAACCTAATCCATGGACTTGTTCAACAGTTGAACTACCATGATCAAGACCTCTCTTCTGGCACTGTTGGAAATACAAATTTTGGATACCATGGTCATAACCTCCTCCTCGTCCATTCCTATTAGTGATACTCCAACTCCCTACCTGACACAGTATAAAATAACCTACCCCTAAAAGTGTATATGGTGAAAATCCTATTCCAGCAGGAAAGGTAATACAGAATCTCTAAAGGTTCCCCATAATGTCATAAGCTCGGCACTCCAGAGGGTCTCTATCACATTGAGACTTCAGATACCACTTTAATCCACACTGATGACACACCATAGAGCTACCAGTATGAGTACTATGGACACCACTTCCCTGATGAGAAACCTTGATGGAATGTTTCCTGCTACCGGAAGAACTACTGGACTACCTCAGCACTGGTCCTATATGCCTGGTATTATCAACATCCCTTAGGTTTTGCTTAGTGATAATAGCATGTTTGACTATTACATAAAAGGATGGTAGGTGAAAGACATTCAGCTAAGCATGAATGGCATACATGATCCCATCCTCAAATCATCTAGCACAAAAAAGCTCATCATCGGCTAAAAGTGGTGCAAAGCACTGAAACCCGATGAAACGTGTTGAATATTCCATGACTAACATTGAACCCTACTCAAGATGCATGAAATATCTGGATCTGTCATCTTTCAATGTATGAGGAAAGAACTAAACATAAAAATATGTATATAAATCAGCCCATACCATTCCCTGATGGCAACCAGCCTAGGTAATCACATCCCACCAGTGTTTGGCTAAATCACGCAGCATGTACATAGAAATACTGATCCTTTTCTCTAGTGGAATATCTATATGATAAAAGATAGAAAGGGTGGCCTATATCCAAGACTCAATGGCCTATGGACCTCCATCCCCTGAGAATGGAGGAGTATGTTTCTACTAGAACTCATAAGACAGATCAGTCGTTGTAGGTGCAGGTTGTAGAGCACCTTTCATAGGCTGCATTAGACATAGGAAACTATCACAGACCTAAGAATTAGTGCCCAAATCAGGTATAAGAGGTGATGCCTCAAGTGGAATTCCTGGAAGTAAGACTGGAGGCTTAGGTCCCACCACGTCTAGAGTATGGTCTTCACCACCCTTCTGGCGCACGACATGAGGACGTCGTGGCGGCATTAGTCTACAAATTCCAAGCACATGCCTCAAAACAAGCTTCAAGAAGGTAGATAGCAACACTATAGAAATATAAACAAAAAGAAAAGGGCTCACTCCCCATGGTATACAACCCTAACTACCAACTTAGAAGGTTGGGTATTAGTAAGTTATCTAGTTTAATTTATAGTGGTTCAAGTAGATGAAGGGTCAACAATACCTTTCCTCATCATTTATTAGGAAATTGTTTCATTTTACAATTAATGATTCCCTTATCAATTTCATTTTCCTATTTCTATATATCAAGGTTTATTGAAAATGATTTGTTCATGCTAGTGAATCTGGTCTTTTACTCTTTATCACTAAGATCAGCACCCATTTAAATTGTATTCTAATGGATCGACTTGGTAAATTACTCATTCCAACCCCCAAGGGCTCATACACCTCATGAATTTCAACTAGAAATCACTCAATCATAACCAAAAATAAGAACAGGAATATATATATAATAAGGCTCACTCAATAATCACAGGCATATAAAGTAATGAAAGTAGTTAAATGCACCTATATGGAATGAAAATATACATGACATGTGAATTCTATGTGTCTATGATGATGCATGTAACAAAGCTCCTTACCCTCATATCATCAAGACAAGGATGAATAAGAATCTCAATCAGAATAATAAAAAAACATGTGTGCCACTCAATGGTGAAATGATATCAATTGTAATAAGAAAAATCAAAACAACCATTACAATTCAGGCAACTTGGCTTTTATCCCGAACATGGGTTCACGATGCCCTAGAATGTCTTATGACTAGGTTCCAAGAATTCTTAATCTCCAATCCATTGTCTCCAAATAGTAAATCAAGAAATAAACTACTCTAATACCACTTTGTGACATCCTGGGCCTAGATTCCACATAGAGGTTCCCCAATCTCGGTGGGTCATATGGCCTCAAGTACTTCTCTTCAAACTCCAGGGGATACCAACTAGCAGTGAGGGCCTGGGGTGTGTCCATGGGGAGACTATACCCTAATTACTATAGTGTAGCATAATGGATAAGTAATAAATTAGAAGGTAAATAGAGGAATCATTATAAATAATCAGATGGCGTAGCAGAAGCTGACTGATATAAATATACAAAATCTGATGATGACATATTCCATGTATATACAAAGCTAGAAAACATGGATACATAGTAGTAGGAAATACAAGATATAAAAAAGTAGAAAAAATAGAATCCAAAAACAATCCCCCAGTATCCCAATCTCTGAATCAGTCATCTTCTACCAGCTCCATCCTAAACAATCAAGCTATCAAGTTTTTGAAGCCAAACACTTCCCTTTGTCATCACCTATATACATGTAGTCTGTCCGGATTCCAATGGAGGCCTAGATAGGGTGTGAGATAAATCTCAATAGGCCACCACCAATGGATTCTATAATAATAAATCCATGTATTATAAACCAAAATAGTGTTCAAGCATGCATATATAAAAGTATAGTAGTATAATAATATAAATACACAAGTACATGATTCATCCCTCAGCTAGTATCTGAACATGTAACTGGTTCATTAATTAATTAAGTTCTAGTTTATATATATATAAGTCACTTGAGGCATAGACATCATTGACACTATACTAGTGATGGATCCAAGATATAACAAGGCATCCTAATGTGATTTATAATGAAAATGTTCCAAGGTGATAACCAAGGAAACCTAGACTTCAAGGATCGCCAACTCAGTCGTAACTATAGCCTAGATATAGGGGTAAGAGTGTAATCCAAAGAGAATCATCCAAGTATTTACACAATAGTGAATCTAACTGAGTCCAAGGTATAAATCCATGGTAAAATGGGATAAGCGATGGTTAGACCCAAGTATATAACCAAGGAACCTCATGTCCATAGAATCCATGATGGATCCAAGGAGTGTATCCAAAGAATTATATAACAGTAAATGAGGGATCTTATGGTGTCATACCAGGAATCCACTGATATAAAAATATCAGGTTCTAAGGTGGATCTCACCCTAAATTAGAATGGCATCCATGAGAACTCAAGGCATTCCCTTAGGAATCCAAAACTTAAATTGAGTTTGACCAATCCTATAATGATGTAAAGGTCCATATACAATTAGGAACCTTATAGTTGATTCTTTTATTTAATTAATCCATGTAATGGTCATACCATTTATAGTGTTCATTTGGTTCAGGCCTTTCATTTTATTAGTATGAAAAGGATAAGGGGGAATGAAACCATTTCATTTCATATAATTCAAAATCATTTCATTAGGTTCATTATTTTACCTTCAATCAAAAGTGGCAGGGGGTACTACGGACATGCAACCAATATTTCATTTACATTTAATAAGTCTAATTCATATACTATTTTTAAAAGGTTGGGGCTGAAGCCTCAATTTACTATTTAAATAAAAGACCTATTTAGACTGGGTAGAGGGAGACCCATTACATAGCCCAAAGGCCCAAGGCCATGTGGCCTGAATACAAGGCATGAAATCCCATTAAATGGCCCAAAGGACCCCTTGGTGAACAGTACTGCTACAGTACACGTGCTGCAATAGTACCTACTACAGTACAGCCGCCGCTACAGTACCTGCTACAGTCTCTCCACTGCTACAGTCCCGCCGCTGCTATAGTTCCACCGCTGCTATAGTACTGCTACAGTGCCCTACTACAATACTGCTACAGTACCGGAAATTCATCCCTACCCAGATTTGATCCTGGGTCTTTTGGATGCCAAGAAAGAGCATGTACCACTAGGGTACTGGCTTGTTGGCTCCAAGTCATATACTTAATATACTTTCCAATTACATTTAATGTTGGATGATCAATTTTAATCACTTACCTTAGGTGGTTTAAGTGGAAATAAAAATGGTCTAATCCCTTCATCAATTCATATTTGAGTAGTTATTTAATTAGGGAGTCTTACCATTAGCAGTTTCAATCCGAGGCACACCCAAACAGTGGAACAGACACACACATCCAGAAATAAAATCCCAATATGGAAAATCACTCTACATGGGGTGGTCGGCATTGTAGATGGTGGAACAAAAACACATGCCAACAGTGAACAATATTTTATAGGAAGGGGTCACCCACACGGTTAAGGAAACTTTGTGTCAACCATGTAAATCACCTCTACAATTTTTCTTCATTTTCTTGCAAGGTCGTGTGACCTAAATCGTATGGTTAGGGAAAAATATGCACCCCATATCACCCCATGGTCCATCCTCACATGGTTAAAACTAACCAGGAATCCTACCTCACATGGTTTCCTCTAACAATGAAATAGGCTATTTTCTCCCAAAAATCTAGGATCCGGGATCTAAACAAGCCTCGAACACCCCAAAGACCATTGCGAACTCACTAGGAATCCATATTAGGTCCATAAAAAAGAATTAGACCAAAATTTAAAGGATCCATACCTGATTGAAAAATAAATTTCTTACAAAAACATTTTTAACCTTTCACCTTTTCATCATAAATCCCTTGAAAACACATTTTAAAATATAGGTAAAATCATTTTCAGGTATCGAAATATCCTTCCTATAAAGACACTTTTTAAAAAACTGAAATACCAAAAACAAGGGAAGAAAGGTTTTTCTTTGAAAAAAACTTGGAATATTATAAATAAATATAAATAATGGTTGTGGTGGTGGGTAAATCTATTGATTCCATATATGTTAAAATAGAACATTCCTTTTGTCTTTTGTAAATAAATTCAAAATGTTTCGTATAAAATATATAAAAATTTCATTTTAAAAAAAACATTAAAAGAAATTAAAAATAGAAATAAAATGTCATTTATAATTCATTTATATACATTTAAATACTTTCATAAAATATTTTTATGATTTTGGACATGTATTAAGAATATTTAGAAAATACAACATTTAAAATGAGGTTTTAAGGTAAATTATCACATACCTTGATTCTAACTTATCATGTACATTATTTATCTTCCTAAATAATAAAATTAGTTTAATTAGTTACTTTATTATGATTATTTTTCATATTTATTATTCCTTTTAGTTCACTTATTGTCATTTCATACTTTATTACTTAAATAATTAAGTATACATCAGATGTTTTGAGGACGTTTGACTTATGTGTCCAAAATGGATTTGGTAGGTTGAATATGGTAAAATTGATCATGATTATATCATTTATAGGATATTAATCATGATATAATTATCATTTTTATATAAAAATCATACTTTTAAAACTGACCATATAAGGTGGTTTTAAAAAATGAATTATCTTACATCCTGGAGATGGTAGTATGTATGTACACATGAGTAACATTTCCATTTTTCAATGAAAGGGAAAGAAGGTAGGTATTATTTTATCCTTCCAGAATTATTAATATATTATAAATAAAATATTATTTCATTAAACCCACTCATATATACCATCCATGTGATGTGGTTATGAAAAATAAAATACATCATCTCTTGAGGCGATAGTCTGTACGTATGCATGAGCGATGTTTTTATTTTCCATTGGATGGTAAAGAAAGAAGTATAATATTTTATTTACTATTTAAAAATGATATTTTTATCATATATATCATTTTATTTCATATTTATCCATAATTATTACCATTTATAAGAGTCATTTATGGAAAAAAATTATATTGGTTCATGAGTTGGTAATCTGTCGTACACATGAATGATGTTTTTATTTTCCATTAGATGGTTAATAAATATGAAAAGGGGTTATAAAATAGGCATAATAACATTTAATTATATGTTATATACTGATTTTACAATATATAAATAATTTTTATATGTTTAAAGAAGGTAGATAAAGAAATAAAACAAAGGATCTTAGTTGAGACTTATACCTCTTCTTCGGATAACCTCTCTTGGTTTGCAACTTAAAAATTATAAGGTGTGTGTTTTGATTAATAAAGAAACTCTATGATGTGGGGAGGAATTACAGGAAGAGATATGGGTAGGTATTGGCTAATATAAGAGGATCTTTAAGTGTGGAAAGGAGAGGATAGTGGGTGTCCTTTTATAAGTGATGGAGAAGACACGCTTGGAATTTTTCAAAAGATTTAAATATTATTAAATAATTTTCATATTAAATTATCTTATAAAAAAATAAATTATAAGAATAAGGTTATTTTGGTTGAAATAAATTCATCTAATAAGAATTAAGATGAAATTTTGTGGCCCTACCACTTATTTTTAACCTAGGTTAACCTGCCTTTTTCCATGGTGACACATTTTTTACCGAATTTACTATTCATAATAACCAAAAATGAAATTTACCTCATTACTAAATTTGGAAATTATGATTATAAATATGGAATAAATTTTTAAATATTCAATCTCAAGAAATTTAAGGAATTAATTTAATATAAAAATAGAAAATGCAATGAAAAACAGTTTTCTGAAAAATGCCTTTTAAGTATAAAATTGATTCTATACCAAGATCAAGTATAATATTGATCCAAAAGGTATAAATTGAATTAATTTTAACAAAAAAAATAAAATAATAAAATTTTAAACCCAATCTAAATAAAAATGATTCTTTTCAAATACTGGAAAATAAAATATGGTTTTCTTTAAAAATTGATATTTCCCATTATTCTCCCAAAATTAAAATTTTTCAAGAAATTTAAAAAAAATCACAATAAACTAATTTCAAAATTATGAATTAAAAATTAATATACTTTATATCAAATTAAATTCCTAAAATTTAGAAATTAATCATTTAAAAAACAATATAATACATGATAGTTAGAATATAACTATTTTCTTTTAATTGGAAAAAAATAATAATATTCTTATAATGAATGTGACTCTATAAAATATAACTCATGAATATTAATAATATAAAAACCCAGGATTCTCATATATAAATATTAAATCTTTTTATATGAATGGATATTACATTAGAAAAATAAATCCCTAAGGACCATATGAGTTTAATGTATTTAGAGACTAAATATTCTATCTTCTTATTTCATTAAATATCTTCAATGTATCCCACAAAGATATTTCCATTAATTAATCTTTATAGACATGACATAATTAAAACCTTTATTCATAACCAAGGGAAAGTAAACATAATAAAGGTTGAGCTCAGATGTTCAATAAGGTTAAACAATAGAAATGTCAACCTATCAGAAGCATGAGGGTATAAGAACATGAGAATAACATTCGAGAACCATACCTTGTTTATAAAATATCATGATCTTGAGTCATGGCATAAATATTAGAAGTTAATAAGACATGTATCATAAGGAAATCAAATAACATTATTCATGAGAGCATAACATTGGCATAAGACATAGAATTTTGGCATAAACATAAGTATAGAAAATCATTTCCATAGTACTCGATGCTCACTTCCAAGGAGGTCATAGTTTAATGGGTTAACTCCCTAAACTATCATAATAGTCAAGTTTCACTCCCAAGACCATAATAGTAGACAAATTCCCTTACTGAATTGTCTTCACTCCCCGTTACACTATTATCAATCTCATTAGATATAATTCATTATCCAATGCATTGGAAGTAGATATATGTCCCACCCATAACATATTTAAAATCGTATGTATGTGTTCCACAAGATTATAAAACATTCACCATATCATAACCCATGAAATGAAATGGGTTTCATAAACATTTCATTATATCACAACCTATGGAAAAGTGACCGGTTTCATAATCATTTCATCATTTCATCGTAGCATAACCCATGAAAAGAAGCAGTATTCATAATCATTTCCTCATGGTATAACCCATTGAATAGAAATGGGATTCATAAAAATCATGTCTTTGTAAACATAAACAATTAATAGAAAGAATAATAATGGTATTCCATGATCATATACCCAGTAAGGCCTAGTTAACAACAATGGATGTCATATTAGATGGATGATGATTTTAAAAGATCATTTAAAAAAATTGAGGAAAATAACTTTTATTTGAAAATCACTTTTTAAAAATTTAAGTTCATAAAAAAATTTAGAAATCCTTTTTTTAAATAAACTTTAAAACTTATTAAGTAATGTTTAAAAATAATTTAAAACAATTTTTTAGGAAAATATACTTTCCTCTTTGAAAAAAAAAAAAAAAAAAATTTCTTATTACTTTTATTTTAAAATAAACTTGAAAAATTATAAAGTAATATTCAATGTAAATAATGGTCCTGACGATGGGTAATTTTGTTCATACCGTACACCTTAAAACAAAAAATACTTTTATATTTTTGATAAAAGACAAATGAGAATTGTTTGGAAAATTACATGAAGATTCCTTTAAAAACATTTTTTTAAAAATTAAAACATGGTTAAATATATCTTTAAAACCCATTTGGAGGATTTTATAAACATTTTTGAAAACATTTTTAAAAACATGGTTTTGGAAGAAAAAGGGTTTTCCAGTGAAGAGAGAAATAAAGATGATTTTTCTTAAAAAGGTTATATTGAACTCTTGAGTACATAAAGAGAGGAAAATGAAGGTAAAACATTTATTCTCAGGAAATAAACAGATTATAATGAAAAAAATAGTTTCTTTATTGATGTATCATAAAATTTTATCATTGGAAACATAATCATGAGTAATCCCGATAAATGATGAGATTGTAATATAAAACCCTTACCACTTTGGTAACTTTGAATCATAAGTATCATGAAGGAATAATGTTAAATGAAACTTAAAATATCATGAGAATAAATAAATTCATTATATTACATGTTAAAGGGGGTATATATACACCTCATAAAAGAATATAGGTGCACAACATAACATATGTATCAAGGAAAAAAAATTGAGATAAAACTATCTTACCGCATTGGTAACTTTTGTACCATAAACCCCATGAAATATAGATATTAAAATGGATATGTAAATACCAATAATTTTTATTATAATAATAATAAAATACATTCAAGGGTATTATATACACCATATAAAATAAATAGGTATTGAATATAGCATGTTCCTCATAGAAGTAAAAAAGTGAGACGAAAATTCCTTACCGCTTTAGTAATATTTTGGATCATAAGACTAAATAAAGAATAACATAAAATGAAACTTTAAATTTCATTAAAATAATGATATTCATGATATAATATGTCAAATTTTTAGTATATATACCACACAAAAGAAATAGGTTGTGAATTTGAATATGTCTCCTAGAAATAAAAGAGGGACTAGAAATCTCGTACCTTATGTCTCGACTTCATTCATAAATGTTCAATCCTCCTATATAATAAATATAATATTATTATACATATATTAATGAACCATAATTATATATATCATACCATATGTGATTTATGGATGACCTTTTATTACTTTTTTATTACCAATTACACATTAAAGTCATGTTTGGTGAATAACTGCTTCGTTTTTCATGTATGTTTTTATTTGATTTTTTTTTGTCATATTAATTTTATAATGGTTACATAATCCCCATAATTTTAAACATTATATAAATATAATATATATTAATTATATTTTTTTTATAAATATAAAAAATGTTAGAGATAGAAAATGAAATACATTGTTCATGGATACGGTAGGTCGTACGTACGCATGAATGTTGTTTTCATTTTCTTGAATTTTTGAAAGAAATAAAGTTAAAAAAATATATTACCATTAAAGAATAATTTTTATGTAATATATATCACATATATTCATTAAAATAATCCTTATTACATTCTATGTAATGTGTGAATAAATCACAACACTTCACGAGGCGGTAGTCCGCCGTACACACGTACAACATTATCATATTCCCACGGAATGGAAAGTAAGAAGTAATATGTGATATCATGATTAAAAAGCATAATAATATTATAAATATAATATATAAACAATAAATAAATCATTATATCTATCTATGATGGGTGGTGATGGAAAATGAATAACATTGGTTCGCAAGGCGGTAGTTCGGTGTACACATGAATAATGATTTCATAACCCATTTGATAGAAGAGGAGAAGGATTTAGGTTATGTCATTAATATAATATCTCAGTATATTAAAGATAATTATTTTATAATATCATAATTTTTTAATAAAAATTTAAGGAGTCAGAGGAAGAAATTAAATAAAACACTTGATTAGGGGTGTTACCTCTTCTTTGCACAACTTCTTTTGGTTTGCACCAAAACTCTTCATATATTGAATTATTGACCAAAATAAAGATAATATGATGGGAATAGGGAAGTAAAGAATTGATTTTTTTAGGTATATTTGAAACCAATGGGTTTTTAATGTGTAAATAATAGAAGGGAGTGGTGTCCTTTTATAAGTGAGGTGAGTGGAACACATATAATATTTGAAAAAAAATGTCCCCACAATTTTCACATGCCAAAAGGATCCAAAAATGGTCCATTATAAAACCTATAAGTGATAATATATAAATTTTGGCCATAAAATTTATTTTTTATAAGTTTTGGTTCATTTTTAACACTTATATTTTTAGTTTAACCCCCCCCCCCAGTAAACACATTTTTACATTAACCGCAGTAAATAATTTGTACTGTTTTACTATTCATTATGGTAAAAAATTAAGTTTAAATTATTAGATAATATAAATTATTATGACTACAAATATTTAATTTATTTTTCAAAATTCCATTCACATAATTTGTGAATTTTAATTTAAAATTAATCCCAAATATGCAATGAGAAAGTGGTTTTGTAATGTGAAAATGTACAAAAGTTTGAAATATATATATATATATATATATATATATATTTAATATTAAATTGGTTATAATGAAATAAATTGGATTAATAGTTATATAATTTAACTAATTTTAATTTTAAAACCATATTAAAAAAAATTAAGTTTTTAAATTCTTTAAAATAAATGAAAATTCTTAATAAAACCCTGTATTTTTCACTATTCATCAAAAAATTTATCTTATATGAAAATTCTCAAAAATTAACTCCAAGATAATTTTAACATGATTATTTAAAAAATTATGTTTATTTTGAAAAATAAATTTTCTAAAAGTTTCAAAAATTCGTTTTAAAATAAGTGCACTAAAGGTGACAAAACTGTTTTTTATAAAAATATAGTTTTTAAGCCTAAAATTGGATTTATTCTTATCTCTATTCTAGAAAACACACAAAATGAATATTAAAACTTTGATTAAATATATAGTATATAAATTTCATTAAAATAAATCACCAAAAAAAATTAATTTATTGTGGTAAAATTTGTTTGTTTGAAAAAAATAGTTTTTATAAAAAGATTTCTTTTATTTTCAAATAGTTTTTATTTTCATTTTTAATTAATTGGTCACCATAGAATTAATTTTATATACGTGTGTAAACTATATATTTTCAATGTTTATTTAATACTATTCATACCCATAATTTCAACGGCTTGTTGATAACTATCATATTAAATTATAATATTTTAATATTATGTCAGGATTTGTTTAAAGTTGGTGTTGTGTGTAATGAAAAATATTGAAAAGATTAAATTAATTTTGAAAAAAATATTTCACAAAATTTCAGGGCATTATATTCACACCCCCACCCCGAATAAATTTCATACTCGCAATTTTAACTTTTTCTTAGTAGGTTGGGGTTTAACATTTGAAAATTCCATTATGGAAAACTCACATCGTAAAATAGGTTAATAAAAATTTCTATTGAAAAAAGATAAAGGGATGTTGGAAGGTTATTTGTAATAAAACATACTAGATTTACAAGTAGAATAACATTGGAAGAAAGTGAAAACATGAACATATAATAGAAAACTAACACCCAAATAATGATGGAGAGTAATATAAAACATGGTATGGTGAAATTTAAAGACAACAAATCCATAAACCAAATAGGTGTAAAAATATTCATTGATATCATTAAAAATGATGATAATACGACAAAATTTTATTTCATTTTCATTTTCCTAAAGTTGGGGAATTTTCATGAGAATAAATACATACTTGATTTAATTCCATTTCATAAGCACAATCTCATCCTTTGGTTGTGCCATGATCAATTTCAACTTTATCTATTACTCTAAGAGATGAATTTTTCATGTATCAAACACTAAATAAGATCCATAAAATAATGATAAGTCATGCATTCTATCTATAGTTATTATCAAAAAAAAATGGTTAGAATAATTTATGCATAAATCTTCATATGGTGAAATAATATATTAATCTATAAAACGTCATCCGAAATTCAAATTAAACCATTCCATAAATGGTTAACCTTATAAACTTTAAAAAATTAAAAAATTATAAATAAGTTCACTAAATTTCTCAAAATAAACATAAAAATAATACTCCAAATATCATAAAGTATCTCTTGATTGTCACATACCAAATATGTGAATACCTTAGTCATATATTTTCTTGAATCACAGTAATAACCAGAATTATAATAAAACCTTAATGAAAACATGAATACTTCATCATTACTTGAATAAAACCACATATTTTTTAATATATTTGATAAATCCAATAATTTTGTAAACTTCATCAATGTTAACATAAACCAATTTTTTTTCATAAATCATTAATCAAATCCATGGTCTTCAATAATATCCAATTTACTTTATTCATATCAATCATCTCTTTATCCAAACTAAACACCATTTTCTTAACATGATGAAGATATTAAGGGTTTTAATACCTTAATAAAAATATCACCATTCCATTAAATAACTTTTCTAGTTCATCAACACCATTCTACATATTTTTTCAAATCCTTAATGAAAAAATTATACCAAATAATCATTATATATTTCATGATTCATATAACATAATTATTGAATTCCAATATATAAACACTTAAATAATTAAACTTCCTTCACAAACCATTAACTAGGATTCATCATCTTACTCCTTAATACCTCTTTCCTTTCATATTCCATTCATAATCTCTTCATCATCAACAGAAAAACCATTACTCATATAACCTTGATGATTCTCTTCAAAATCTTTCCCCTTAGGAAATCGATTTTCATAATTCCCATATATTCCACATTTAAAACTTTCAAAATTAGATGATACCTTAGGGATAACATTATTATCATCCATTATATTAGATGAACTTTTCATTTTTCCTTTTCAATTACTTGATTTGTGTCAATATTTTCCACACCTAAAATATCTTCTCGCCCCTCTATGACATTCCCTTGAGTTCTGATTCCCACATTCTTGACATATAGGAAAATGAATATTCTTTCCTACATGGTACCCACTAATTGAACTCTTAGAAAAATATATCCTTCAAATATTTAGTGAGTTTTAGAGTTAGTTAAGGTGAATTTTGTTAATCATTTTCCATGATAAATAATTATGCATAATCACAATATCTTTTACTCTATTCATTATCCCATTTGGTTTCTCATAAATAAATTTTCTATGACATTCAATTTTAATTTAGTTTTTTCTGGTTCCCTCCATTGAAAAAACCAAAAATCATAGTGTGATTAAAAATATTCATAGTGGGAAACAAAATAATTATGAAAAATCACTTATAGGATGTCTAAATAATGAAACCTTCTTTTTAATCTATGATATCTTGGGTTTATACTAGGTTATTCATAGTCATAATCTATTTAAATCCTTCATGATGGTTCATAAAGAGTTTATGAATTTACAAATAATATCCCCCGGGAGTGTCAAAATATGTGTGCAGAAAGGCTTATTGTCATGTACCAGGTGATTATTGAGTTGGGTCAATTCACCTTTTTTAGAGTTATTACACCTAGGTACCACTTTTCTAGAGGCACGTCCACTTGTAGTATCCAGACAGGGATATAATTACTTAGAAACAACTCTCTCTATCCTTACACAAAATTTTAGGAAATTTTATTATACTTTGACTCATCCTAAGACTTACCCTTAGATACATCCCTAGAAATATCCTTAGAAATATCTATAGGTATCTCACTAAAGTTTTCTCAACCTAGTTTCCAAAGGTTAAATAAACCTTTCCCCTAATAAAAACTATAATAGTCTACTCTAATGACTAATGGGATATAATTTATACCTATTAAGGCACCCCATGGGTGGATAAACCACCTAGGCGGGACAAACCACTGTCCCCAGTGATGGCCATGTCCTTATGAAGCCCTTGGGAAGAGAGTCATGCTTCACCCAATGTTCCCATGTGAGAGTTCCCAAGGATCGGTTCACTTAATTTTCATTTAATACCAACTATAACAACCTAGGATTCTCATACATAAATATTACATCTTTTTATATGAATATTCATTACATTACAAAAATACACTCCTAAGGACCATATTGGTTTAGTGTCTTTGGATACTAGATACACTATAATATTATTTTATGAAAGAACTTTAATGTCCACCATAAATATTTTCCCATTAATTAATATTCATATACATACCCTACTTAAAACCTTTCTTCATAGCCTATGTAATGGAAACATAATAAAGGGTGAGCTTAGATACTCATTAAGGGTAAACAAGGTAAATATCAACATATCATGAGCATAAAGGTATAAGAACATGAGAATAAAATTTGAAACCCATAACCTATATATAAAATATTATAATCTTGAGTCATGGCATAAATATTGGTATTTCATAAGACATTTATCATAATTAAATCAAATAGCATGATCCATGAGAGCATAACATTGGAATAATACATAGAATTATGGCATAAAAATAAGCATAGAAAATCATCTCCATGGTAGTCAAGGCTCACTAAAAAGGCTATAATTTTGGAATGGGTTCACTCCCCAAATCATAATAGCAGTCAAGGTTCACTCCTGATACCATCATAGAATACAATGTCCCTTACTAAACAGGTTTCACTCCCTATTCCAGTCCTATCTATCTCATGAGATATAAATCTTTACCTAATGAATTGGAAAGAGATATAGGTCCCACAAATCAGATGATAAAAATTATATGTATATATACCCAAATATCATAAAACATTCATCATATCATAACCCATTAAATGAAATGGGTTTCATAAACATTTCATCACATCACAACCAATAGAAAATATATAGGTTTCATAATCATTTCATCATTTCATCATAGAATAACCCATGAAAAGAAGCAGTTTTCATAATCATTACCTCATGGTATAACCTGCATAAGTGAAAAAAGTTTCATAAACATTATTCCATCATAAGCATAAACCATTTAGAGAAATAATAATAATGGTATCCTTGGATCATATCCCTAGTAAGGAATATGTGACATTAAGGGATATCATATAATATAGAAAATGATTTTGAAAGATCATTTAAAATATTTATTGAGGAAAATCAATTTTCTTTGAAAATCAATTTTTAAAACTAAAAATTCATAAAATATTTTATAAATCTTTTTATTTTAAAATAAATATTGAAACTTATAAAGGAATAATTAATAATTATTTAAAAACTTTCTTGAGAAAAATATTCTTTTTGCTATAAAAAACACTTTTTAAAACTTAAAACTTTTTCAAAATACTTTAATTTTTAAATAAACATGAAAATTTATAAATTAAGCTTCAAATAAAAGAATTATCATGATGGTAATAAATTCCATTAATGTCATACATGTTAAAACAAATATCCCTTTCATGTTTTTGGTAAAAGCAAAACAGACATTGTTTGGAAAATTATATAAAGATTCCTTTAAAAACAATATTTAAAAAGTAAAAAATGAGTAAAAATTTATTTAATAAATCATTTGGATAATTATAAAAACATTTTTTAAAAAAAATTAGAAAATATGATTTTGTAAGAAAGAGGGTTTTCGACAGAAGAGAGAAATAAAGATAATTTTTCTTAAAAATGTTCTTTTGAAATCTTGGGTACATAAAGAGAGAAAAGTGATATGGAAAATTTATATTATCATGAAATAACCAGAGGATAATAAAATTCATGAGTTTATTGAGATATGTATCATAATATTTTATCATCGTAAACATAATGATGAGCAATCCTGGTAAACGATGAGATTGTAACATAAAACCCTTACCACTTTGGAAACTTTGAATCGTAAGCCACATGAAATAATAAAATTAAATGAAACATAAAATATCATGATAATAAATAAATTCACGATATTACATTTCAAAGGGTCTCTATATACACCTCATAAAATAATATAGGTGAATAAGATAACATATGTCTCAAGGAAGTAAAATTGCGATAAAATCCCTTACCGATTTGGTAAATTTTGCACCATAAACCCCTTGAAAGAGAGATCCTAAAATGGAAATGTAAATCACAATAATTTTCAAGATAATAATCATAACATACATTATTGGGTAGTATATACACCACATAAAATAAATAGGTGGTGAATATATCATGTGTCTCACAAAAGTAAAAAGTGAGACGGAAATCCCTTACAACTTTAGTAACATTTTGGATTAGAAGACCTCAATAAAAAATAACATCAAATAAAACTTTAAATATCATGAAAATAATTATATTAATTATATAAAATTTAAAATGGGTGTAATATACACCACTCATAAGAAACAAGTGATGAATTTTCATATGTCTCCCAAAAATAAAAGAGATACTAGAAATCCCATACCTTATTCCCAACTTCTTTCAAACGCATTTGAAACTCCTGTATAATAAATATAAGATTATTATAAATCTATTATAGAACCATAATTATATATATAATACCATATATTATTTACATATTACCTTTTATTACCTGTTTATTAACAATTCCATGTTAAAGTCACGTTCGTGAAATAACTGCTTTGTTTTTCATGTATATTTTGATTATAATTTTTTTTGGACCTCTTACTTTGAGAATGGTTCCATATTCTCAAGAATGTTAAACATTATATAAATATAATATATATTAAATATATATTAATTTATATAAATCTTTGAAATTTTGAGATATAAAATGAAATACACTATTCATGGAGACAGTGGGTCGTACATACGCATGAACATTGTTTTAACTTTATTGATAGGTTAAAATAAATAAAGTTAATTAATATATTACCATTATAGAAAATTTTTTATTCAATTTATATTTCATATTTTCATTAAAATCATTCTTATTACCTTACATGTAAAGTGTGAATGAATCACATCGCTTCGCGAGGCGGTAGTCCACCGTACACACGAACGATGTTATCGTATTCCCGTGGATTGGAAAGTAAGAAGGGATATCTGATATCATGGTTAAAAAAGAATAATAATATCCTAAATATAATATATATAAATAATAAATCCATCATTATATCAAGCTATGAGAGGTACTGATGGAAAATTAATAACATCGGTTCGTGAGGCGGTAGTCCGTTGTACACATAAATATTGATTTCATGACACATTTAATGGAAGAGGAGGAATATTTAGGTTATTAAATTAACATAATAACATATAAGTATATTTAATATAATTATGATATCATATAATCATGGTTTAATAATAATTTAAGGGGTGGAGGAATAAATAAAATGAAATGATCGATTATGAGTGTTACCTCTTCTTCACACAACTTATTTTAGTTTGCACCAAAAGAATTCTTAGGATTGATTTCTAACCAAAATAAGGATTCTATTATTATAGTATGGAATTAAGTAATTTATTTAGGTAGGTATTGTATGAACCAATGGGTTTTTAAAGTGTTAATAAGATGGGATGGGGGTTGCCTTTTATAAGTGAGGTGAGTGGTACACTTGTAATTTTTGAAAAGAAAAAGATGTGCCCACGTTTTTCACATGCCACAAGGCTCTAAAATGGTTCATTATCAATACTAGTAAATAAAATATTTAAATAATTTAATAAATTTTTTTTACCAGTTTTTGTCCATTTTTAACCCTTATCATTTTAGTTTAACCCCCCCCCCCCGGTAAACCCATTTTTACCTTAACTGTGGAAAATAATTTTTACTGTTTTGACTCTTCATTATGGTAAAAAATTAAGTTGAAATTATTAGATAATATAAATTATTATTATTACAAATATATAATCCATTTTTCAAAATTACATTCAAATAATTAGTAAATTTTAATTTAAAATTAATCCAGCATATGCGATGAGAAAGCGGTTTTCCAAAGAAAAAATGTTCAAAAGTTTGAAAAGTTTTTATATAAAAATTTAAAATGAAATTTATTATAATGAACTAAATTTTATTAATAGTTATATAATTGAACTAATTTTACTTTAAAATCCATATTTTAATAATTTTATGTTTTAAAATTCTTTAAAAGAAATGAAAAATCTTAATAAAAATCAGTATTTTTCATGATTTATTGAAAAAATTTCTTCTTAGAAAATTCTATAAAATTAACTCCGAGATTATTTTGAAATTTTGATTTAAAAAGTTAATTTTATTTTTTCAAATAATTTTTTTAAAATTGTTAAAAATTATTTTTAAGATATGTGCACAAAAGGCAAAAAAACTACTTTTTAGAAAAATACAGTTTTTAAGCGTAAAATTGGATTTATTCTTCTCTATTATAGAAAACACATAAAATGAATATTAAAATTTTGATTAAAAATATAATATATAAATTAAATTAAAATCATTCACCAAATGTATTTTTTTTAATTTTTTGAGGTAAAATTTATTTATTTTAATAAAAATAGATTTTCAGAAAAATATTTCCTTTATTTTCAAATACTTTTTTATTTTCTTTTTTAATTAATTGGTCACCAAATAATTAATTTTATATACATGTGTAAACTATATATTTTCCTAATTTAGTTAATCTTATTCATACCTATCATTCTAATAGCTAGGTGATGACCATCATACTAAATAATAATATTTTAATAGCATGTCATGTTTCATTTAAATTCGGTGTTGCATATAAAAAAATATCAAAAATATAAAATTCATTTGAAAATGCATTTCACAAAATATTAGGGAGTTAAAAATGGGTCATGAAAATTATTTATTTTTAACATTACTCAAGTTGTCACATCCCCCCCCCCCCTTGGAAATTGTCTCCTTATAATTTTACTCAATACTAAATAAGTGGGGATATTTTTCCTTTATAGTATTTTCTAATTCTCATGTTACTTCTTAAAAAATATTGTTTTCCAAAAAACATAACCTTCTAAATCACTTTATTCCACAATACCTTCTCATTATGTTCAATAAAGTTAATTGTCTATTCTTTATAGGAAGGATTCTCTTCCAACTATACTATTTCAGGGCTCAAGACATAAGATGCATCTGGTACATATTTCCTCAACAATGAAACATGAAACACATCATATACCTGAGATAAACTCAAAGGAAATTATGATCAGTAAGAAAATGATACAACTTTCTCCAAGATTTTATATGGTCTAATAAACTTTGAACTTAACATTCCCTTTTTACCACAATTCATGAAACTTTTCCAAGTATATACTTTAATAAAAACATTATCACCTACCTCAAATGAAATATATTTCCTCTAGTTATCTGCATAACTTTTTTTCTTTCTCTAAGATGCTCTCATGTGATGATGAATTGTCTTCACATTCTCAATCATATCTTTGATTAACTATGGTCTCAACATCTTCCTTTCACCAAATTCTTCACAACAAGAGGTAGTTCTACATTTCTTTCCGTACAATTCTTTAAAAGGTGTCATCTATATAATAGAACAAAAACTATTATTATAAGAAAATTTAACTAAATACATATATTGATCACAACACCCTTGGTAGTATAATGATCAAGATCAAGGCATATCTTTCAAATTTTGAATCATTCACTATGACTTCCCATCAGATTGAGGATGGAAAGATGTACTAAAATTTAATTTAAAACCCATATAATTATAAAGGTTTTTCCAAAAAAATGAGGTAAATCTAGGATCACAGACAAATAAAATAGAAAGAGGGACTTGATGCAATATTCTTATATCTTTAACATAATGTCTTTAAAGATGATCTAAATACATTTGATCTCGAATAGAAATGAAATTTGTATATTTAGTCAATCAGTAAATAATAAATCAAATTTTATTATTACCTAGAGATGTATTTGGTAATATAACCACAAAATCCATAGATATATTCTCTCATTTCTAATTTGGAACTGGAAAATGTTGAAGAATCCCCTTTGTTAATTATTTTTCTACTTTAACCTTTTGAAAATTCAAAAATTTCATAGTAAAGTGAATAATATCTATTTTCATTGTATCCCACCAAAAATATTCCTAAAGGTATCTATACATCTTAATACTATTATAATGAATAGAAAAGGTAGATCTATGAGTGTCACTTGACAATTCCTTTTTCAACTAGAAGATAGTTGGTACACATAATCTTTTTCCAAATCTCAAAACACTTTTCTTTTCAATGTTAAAATTAGGAAACTTACCCTTCTTGACCAATTTAACCTTTTTCTAAAAAACAAAGTCTTCCTTTTCAGCTTTCTTAATTATATATATCAATGATGACTGCATTGACACCTAAAACAAAACATAGGTAGTTCCTGTATACTTAATTTCTTGGTCAATATTCATCAAATCACAAACCAAAGTATCATGTTCTAAATGTATTATAGATAATGATGGATTATCTTTTTAAATAAAATCATTAACTAATCTATTTTATTTTCATGGATGGCAGTGAATAATGTAATCATAATCCTTTATAAGTTCAATTCATCTTCTTTATCTCATGTTCAAATATTTTTTAGTGAATATATACATCAAACTTTTATGATCAGTATATATTTCAAATTTTACTCCACATAAATGATGTCGCCATATTTTTAAATTAAAAAAAAAGCAACCAGTTCATGATCATGTGTAGGATAATTTATCGTATGAGGTTTCAATTGGTGTAAAGTATAATAATTTACCTAAGCATTATGAAACATAACGCAACGAGGTACCTTCAAAGAAGCATCATTGTAGATAATAAACTCACTATTTCTAGATAGAATCAACAAAATTGGATCATTAACCAATATTATTTTTGGTTCCAAGAAACATTTATCACACTCTTTTATCGAGATGAATTTTACTCCTTTTCAAGTTAACTTAGTTATTGGGGTATATAAATGAGCAAAGTTTTCAATAAATCATTGGCAGTTTCCTACTAATCTATGAAAACTATGAATCTATGCAACATTTTTAGATCTTATCCATTATCCAACCACTTTATTTTTAGTAGGGTCAATATTTATTCCATATTTAGAAATACTGTTCCCAAGGAATGAAATCTATTGCAACCAAAATTCACATTTACTAAATTTTCCATAAACTTATTTTCTTTTAATGTTTACAGAATAATCCTTAACTGTCTTTCATGATCCTTGTGGATTTTATAATATATAAAAATATCATCAATAAACACAACCAAAAACTTTTCCAAATATTTATGGAAAACTCTATTCATAAGATCCATGAATATAGTTTCTGCATTAGATAACTCAAAGGTCATAACCAAAAATATATAATGATCATATCTAGTTTGAAACATTGTCTTTGGAATATCTTCCTCCTTCACCTTAAACTGATGGTACCCTGACCTAAGATAAATCTTTAAAAAAATTACACTCCCATGAGCATATCAAAAAAATAATCAATATGAGGTAAAGGATACTTGTTCTTAATAGTTATTTTATTCAAGGATGTATAATCAATACAAAGCCTCATTGAAAAATATTTATTTTTAATAAATAAAATATGATCACCCCAAGGTGAAGTGATAGGATGAATTAATCCTTCATCAAGAAACTCATGCAACTGATTTTTCAATTCCAGGATTTTTACTTGATCCATTCCATAAGGAGGTTCATAAATTAGCTTAGCATCAGGAACTAAGTCAATAGTAAATTCAACCTCTCAATAATTAATAATACCAGGAAAATCATTAAGAAATACATCTAGATATTCATTTATTACTGGAATATCACTAATATAAATATTTTCTTTCTTGTTAATAACATGAGCTACATAACTTTAAATTTCACCTTTTATCAGTTTCTCATCTTCTTAAAAATTTATCAAATTTATGAATTCATTCTTATACATAAACTAGAACTCATTTCAAAAAATAACCTCTTAATATGTGCAATATTTCTTAGCATTATAATTTGAAATTAAATCCATACCTAGAATAACATGAAATTATAAAATATGTCTTATAGTAATATTTATAGGAAAATCCTTTCCACATAAATTAATAGGAATATTCCTATAAATTTGTGTCACCCTAATCCTACCACTATATTTTTTTATCAAAATTTATGACTCTATTTCTTGGGGAGAAATTTCTAATTTACCAGTGAATTTGTCAAAAGTAAAAGAATGTGTAGACCCTAAATCAAAAAAATCATTAGCATAATCTGAATAAACAAGTGATGTACTTAAAACCACTTAGTTCGATGGTCCTTCACACACCGAGGTAGTCCCAAATGATTTTTTTGCACTCTTTTGTCTTAGATCTTATTGATTTCTACTATGATTGACTAACTTCAGACATAAGATATCATAATGGCCCAATTCCTTATAACTAAAACATCTCATTATTGGATGGATATATATCTTACCATTCTTGGTAAGATAAATACTATTTTACATGAATTGTTTGAGCCATATAATCAAACATACCACATCGGTAACATTTCCCATATCTAGATAAATATTCTTTAACATTTATCTTTCCATAATTGGAACAATTTTTGGGATTACCTTTGTTTTTTTTGTTTACTAGATTTCTATTTCTTTATACCTTGATCATTTATTCCCTTTGATGTCATGTAATGGATAATCATCAGAAAGCCCCATTTCTACTTTCTTAGTACAATGAACAATTTTCTCATAACTTTTAAATTCACAAGAGTCCAAATCTATTTGATATCTTGGATTCAATCCTATATAAAAATCAATTAATTTTAATTTCAATATCCCAAATACAATTTGGTGCATACCTAGCTAATTGAGTAAAATTTACTTCACATACAATAATTTAATCCTTCTTTTATTGCTTTAGTTACAGTAATTTTTTCTTCATATTGAGTTCAAAATCCTTAGGTAAATATTTATCTAAGAAAATATTCTTAAATTAATTCTATTCAATTTCATTGAGATCTTATCTTTCCTTGTTATTCTTAAACATTAACTACCATCGACCATCTTTACCTTCAAATTGATAAACGGAAAGATTTACCTTTTGACATTATGAATACCCTATGAATTAAAATATATTTTCCAAAACATTGATTCATCCTTTGACTACCACTAGATATGAGGTTCCACTAAAAGATAGAGGGTGTTGTTTCATAAAATGATCTACAATGGATATGTTCTTATATGGTAAATCTAGTTTATATCTAACATGAATGACACTATTATTTATAGTTTTTATCAATTGACCCATCATAGCTATAAACTCTTAATTTCTAGTTCTAAACTATCCAAGCTATAATTTGGAAGGATATTATCCACTTAATACTTTTCTACTTTAGATTTCATGTTTCTTCTATGTAAAACCATTCTGTAGAGACATAGATTAAATAAAGCAACATAGTAATCTTCAAATGTTATATCATATCAACATAACCATAAATTAGAATCTTTGAATGTTTTTATTTTATTATCTAACCTATAAAATTATCTAAATCCTACTTTGATACCAATTGTAAAGACTTGTGTCTTAATCAACCCTGAATTACATTATTTAAAACAAGGGTTTCACTTTATTACATTCTTATTTACTTTTAAGTTTATAGTTTTATAGAATTAGATCATCAAAAATACAAACTAAACTCATATATTACAAGTAGAAACTTCCACTCAGTGTCTATTTTTTCACATTATAAAACTTTTAGAATGAAACATGTTTTCTTTTCATAACAAATCATCAAGACTTTCAAGTTTATTTTTTCTTTGCTCCTGCTCATTCTTAAACACTATGAATAATTAAAAATATATATGGGATGAGAAAAAAAATATCATTAAAGGATATAAAGTAAATAAAATCATTATTCTAGTAAAAACATGAAAATACATGAAATTTTTTAACTTTTTCACATTATTCTTTGAGTGATAAAATAAATCATAACCACATGGAAAAACAATTCTAGTTCAAAAAAACCTTTAGAGACCCATAACAAGAAATAGAAAACCATTATAGGAATATTAGATCATCATATTAATATCATATTCTCACTTGTTTCATAAATAATTAGATCCTAGTTAGGATAAATCTCTCTTTTTAACTCTCCCATTATTTTCTTTGAACATAAGTAATGTTACTCAATACATTGGAGGGAAATATCATGCTCACCCATCGTATAAGTTGTATCCAGATCACCCATCATATAAGTTGTATCAAGATCACTTGTCATAATTTATAATTATCAAGTACCATATCATGAATAAAAAAATTTTAAGCTTTCACTTTTTCATCACAAATCCCTTGAAAACACATTTGAATACATTTTCAATAGAATTTTCATATATTGAAATAACCTTCCTCTAAAAACCCTTTTTGAAAAACCAAAATACCCAGAATTAGGGAACAAATTTTTTTATTTGAATAAAACATGTAATATTATAAATAAAGGTAAATAAAATTTTTAGTGTTGGGAAAATCCATCGACGACATATACGTTAAAATAGAACATTAATTTTATCTTTTGTAAAGAAATTCAAAACATTTCGTATACAACACACACAAAAAGATTCTTTTTTAAAACCCTTGAAATAAATTGAAATGAGAAATAAAATATCATTTATAATTCATTTATTTATATTGAAATACATCTATAAAATAATTTTAATAAAATAGATGTGGAGGAAAAATATTTAGAAAATAAAACATTAAAAATGAGGTTTTAAGAAAATGTATCCCTTACCTCAAGTCTGATTTTTCATGTACGTTATTTATATTCCTAAATAATAAACTTATGTTAATTATTTACTTTATTAGGAATATTTTTAATGTATATTATTCCTTTTAATTAACTTATTACCATGGTATACTTGATTAATTAATTGATTAAATTTACATTAGATGTTTTTAAGGACGTTCGGTTTATGTGTCCAAAATAGTTTTGGTGAGTTGACTATGGTAAAATGGATCATTATTATATAATTTAAATAATATTAATCATGATATAATTATAATTTATATACATCAATTATACTTTTACAACCAACCATGTAAGGTGGTTATGAAAAATTAATTACGTTACATCATAGATATGTTAGTCCGTACGTACACATAAGTAACGTTTCCATTTTTCAATGAACATGATGAAAAGAAGGTAAATATTATATTAAATTTATAGAATTATAATTATATAATAAATGATATATTATTTATTTAAACTCACTCATATATACCATTCATTTTAGGTGGTTAAGAAAAATAAAAACATCATCTTGTGAGGTGGTAGTCTGCACATACGCACGAGCGAGGTTTTTACTTTTAATTGGTTGGTAAAGAAATAAGTGGGATATTTTATTTAATATTTAATAATTATATTTATATAATATTATTCCATTTTTATCCATGATTGTGATCATCTATAAGATGTGATGATATAAAAAGAATTACATCAGTTCGCAATGTCGTGCACGCAAACGATGTTTTCATTTTCCATTAGATGGTAAAGAAAGTTTAAAAAGGGTTATACCATAGACATAATAATATTTAATTATATTTTAGATACTTATGTTACTATATAAAAATTTATAGGAGATTTTTGAATGAGGTAGAGGATGAAATAAAACAAAGGAACTCGGTATAGACTTATACCTCTTCTTCGGACAACCTCTCTTGGTTTACACCTTCAGCCTTATAAGGTGGGTATTTTGATCAATACAGAAGATCTAGGACATGGGGAGTAATTATAAGAAGATTTATGGGTAAGTATTGGTCAATATAAGAGGATTATGAAGTGTGGAAAGTAGAAAATATGGGGTGTTCTTTTATAAGTGAGGGAGGGGACATGGTTGGAATTTTTTGAAAGATTTAAATATTATTAATTCATTTTCATTGAAAAATGTCCCATAAAAAAATTTAAAGAATAATGTGATAAGGGTTGAAATATATTCATACAATAATAATTAATATGAAATTGGGTGGCCTTATCACTTAGTTTTAACCTAGATTAACCCAAGTTATCATTTCACCATGGTGACACATTTTTTACCGAAGTTACTATTCATAATGACCAAAAATAAAATTGAAATCATTAATTAATTTGGAAATTTTGATTCCAAATACTTAATCCATTTTTCACAATTCAATCTCTAACAAATTCCTAAATTAATTTAATATAAAAATTAAAAATTCAATGAAAAAGGTTTTTTGAAAAATTATTTTATAAGTATAAAAGTGATTTTATACTAAGATCAACTATAATATAGATATAAAAGGTATAAATTGAATTAATTTTTACAAAAATAAGATAATTTAATTTTAAAATCAATCCAAATAAAAAAATCTTTGAAAATACATGAAAATAAAATGTAGTTTTCTTTAAAAATCGGTATTTTCCACTATTCACCCACAAATTAACTTTTTTCATAAAATTCCTAAAAAATCACCCTAAACTAATTTCAAAAGGATTAATTAAAAAATAAAATAATTTTTATAAAATTAAATTTCTAAAACATATAAATTAATATTTAAAAATAAATCGTATAGTACATAAAAATCCAATTTAGTTATAATATAGTTATTTCCTCTTGATTGAAAAAAAATAACTAATATTCTTATAATGAATGTCACTCTATAAAATATAATTCCTGAATATTAATAAGGTATAAAAATTATTTATTATTTACATTACCTAGGTTTTCATAGATAATGTATATACATTTTTTGTATATGAATTTATGAGTGATTAATGTTGTTTGGAGATAAATGTTAAATTGATCTCAGAAGAATATATGATCAAATATTTATGATTTTTTGTTTTTAAAATTGGTTGGGAATATTTTTGGATTGTTTTAAGTTTAGTTATTTATGTAATTATTTAAGTTGAATTTTTTTTTATTATTGATTCTTTGGATATTAATTTAGTATTTCCTAATATGAAGGTTTATTCATCATGATTATTATTTTAACTTATGTTGAACATTTCAATTTTGGATTGGAGGAATAACTTTTTACCATTATGTGGATCTTATATTAAATTAAAAGTTTATTTTAGTGATTTAGGCATGAAAAAATCATCATGATCATGATAATAAACATCAAAGGATGAAGTCATGATTATATAATGGGAAGAAATCAAGTAATTAAATTTTATCATTTTTTATCCCAAGAGTAAAGGAATTTCTCAAACTCAAGAAAACTAAAGTCAAATATATCGAATATTAAGTAGAAAGTAACACTCATATACCAAGGTATATTTTTAGAAACTCGTTTTCAAGTACCATTCTTATTGAGGTACATTCATAATAGTTTTCATGTTCATAACATAAAAATAAAAGTTCATGATAAAATCTATAGTGATTTTATTAATATTATATAATATATTCAGTTTAGAAATGAAGAATCGAAATTATGTAGATGAAATTTATTTAATGAGGTGAGAATATAATACCTATAGATTTTATTTTATATTTTCATTTCAAAAAAATACTATGTTTGAAAATGTACACAACACATAACCTTGATCATAAAGGAACCACAAAAATAATATTATTTAAATATAACCGTTATAACCTAGTTGTTAGGTTGGTGAGTATGAATAAGAATAATTGAATTATGAAATATATTTATAAATTATTTACTTAATCAAAATAATAAATAAAATAAATAAATTTAACATTCATCTAATTTTTATACTGGGAAAATAATAAGAATATATTCATTTTATGTTTTAAAGTTGATTTTCCTCAAAAAAGTTTTTTATTATTGTTTGTGTGCAGATATTATAATTAATTTATACCAATTTTATAAAGATTATTTGAAAAAATTAATATAATTTTTTAAATCAGCATGTAAATATTATCTTAGGGTGAATTTTTAGAATTTTTCTAAAAATATTTATTTTTCAATAAATAGTGGAAAATACTGATTTTTTCAAAACTATAATTTATTTTCATTAAATAAATTAATTTAAAAATCTTGTTCTATTTTTTATTTGGTTTAAATTAATATAAGATCTATTTTATTAAACATAATCTAAATAATTTCATAGGAATCAACAATATATTTAATTTTTGTATAAGTTCATTTTTATGCTTAAAAACAAAATTTTATAAAAATTGTTCTTCATTGAATTTTACACATTTATATTAAAATTGATTTCTGCTACTTATATAAATTTAATCTTAAAAATGGATTAAATATTTTTAATCAAGAGGTTAAAATTTGTTAAATAGATCAATTTCTTTTTTAGTCATAATGAATAGTAACTGTGGTAAAAGTTTATCACCATAGTAATGGGTAAAACATGTTAATTAAGGTTAAAACTATGAGATAAGGTCTCAAAATAAACCTAGAACTTTAATTTATTTAATTTTATGATATTAATTTTACCATATCCATGCTAAATTCTAATATATGTAATTTTTGTGCCATTTAGCTTTGATAATTACATTTACATTATTTTAAGTTAAGAAAGTAAAAAATTTCACTCTCTTTCTTTTAATATATATAATATATTTTTATTGGGATAAAAAGAAGTTATGGTCATTTATAAATGATTTTTTGTAAAATTGATATATTATTTTTATGATAGTAATTTATTTTTGATTTTCAGTGATGAAATAATTACCTTAATCACTTATGCAACACTGATAGAGTGTGTGCAAGTAGTATAAAAATAAAGGTAAATGATTTTAAAAATAATAAAATAATATTTTTTGAATGAATCATGGTATTCTAAGAATTTAATAGATAATTATAAATTATAATTAATTTTAAATTTGTTTATATTCTAATTATATTGTTTTATTTATGTATTTGAAGTCAAATTAAATGAATAGTTCCAAAAATGACTTTAATGATATTTTAAGATAAAAAATATTTTATTAAATAATTTTAAAAAAATTATATTAAAATCAGATAATTGGGATTTTAAATGGTCTAAAATTTCATATATTTAGCCACTTCTCATCTTAGAAGTAAATTTTTGACCCTTAAGGTCTAAAAAATGTGTTGTCATAGTTAAGGTTAAAAAGGGTTGTTGTGGGGGTTAAACCAAAAAATAAGGATCAAAATGAAACTTAAAAATGTATAAATTTTATTGGTTGATGTTAGTTTGAAATTATCATTCCATAAATTAATAAATAATTTCTATTTGGTTCCACTTAACATTATTATGATATATATTATATTTAAATATGTTAAGTAATTCCAAGTGTGTCTCTTCCCTCACTTATAAAATGGAAACTCCTATTCTCCTTTATTCAAAAAGTTTTAGAATTATATATTATAAAATACCTACCCAAATACTTTACTATATTCCTTACTCTTATTCATGATCTTCTTTCATTCTCCTAAGACCCTCTTAAGAAGGCATAAGGTGTAATTCGAAGGAGGTCTCTCAAAGAAGAGGTAATTGTATTAATTGACTATTTAAAAGTTTACTTATTATTATAATTTATCTAAATATGTTATACCCATCATAAATGTACTAATATTTTATTATTTTTATGGGACAACCATTTTCCATGTCCTTTCCATCGTATGAAAAATGAAAACATCGCTCATGTGTATGTACGACCTATCATCTTCACATAGTGGTGTAATTATTTTTTCATATCTAATTTACTAATATGGTTATAAATATGGAACTAATGAATATATATTATATTTATTAAATAATTATGATTATTTAAATATAATATATCATTTACCTTCTTACCCTTCCACCCATTAAAAAATAATAATGTCGCTCGTGCGTACGTGTGGACTACCAAATCCACAAAGCGATGTGATTCATTTTTCATGTCCATATTTCATAGATTATTATAAATATTTATATAATTAATATATATGATATTTATATCATTATTATAATTTTTTAACCATTATCAAGAAGAAAGTACTATAACTAATGAATCGAAACATACATGATAAACAAATTAGTTAACACCCAAAATGATGATAATAATAAAGGATTATTAATGAGTGGGTGATAAGATGTTATAAGAAAAATGTGTATGGCATTATAAGTATGAATATGATTTTTTATAGAAGTTTAATAAATTTAAATTTATTTTATAGGAGGTTAAAATCACTTATGAAGAAAGTTGGACCCGAGGTAAGGGTTTTCTTAACACAATTTCTTTTCATTGGGTTATATTTACTTATTCACTTTATATGTTTTTCCAAGATTATGTGTGTGATTAAATAGAATTATTTTATGTTTTATTTAAACTTTTTTTATGTTTATTTACATTTTTTACACATAATAACTTCATTGATTAATTATCACTTCAATTTTACAATCACTGTAAAGGTTTCTTGTCTCACTTTTGTTTCCGTGAGACATATTCCATATTCACCACTTGTTTCCTTCATGTGGTGTATATACTACCCTTTTTATATGTCATATCATGAATAAATTTATATTCATGGTATTTAAAGTTTCATTTTAAGTTATTTATTTCATTGGGGTTATGATTCCAAAGTTACCAAAGTGATAAGGGTTTATTTTACAATCTCATCTATATTCAAGATTGTTTACGATTAAGTTTACATTAGGGTAATTATATTATAATTATATATTAAATCCCTTTTATTTTATTATACTATGTTTATTTATAAAAATTAAAAGTTTTCCTTTCATTTTCCTCTCTCTAAGTACTCAAAATTATGAAATAATTCTTTTAAGGAAAATTGTTATTGTTTTTCTATTCAGTGGGGAATATTTTTCTTCAGTGTCCATATTTTCTTTTCAAGAATGATTTTAAAATGAACCAGTGATTTATTAAATTCATATTTACCCATGTTATACTTTTTATACAAATCATTAAAAGTAATCTTCTTATCATTTTACGAACATGGCAATTTTTACTGAAGGTGTGAACAGAATCATTTTTTAACGCTTACCGCATGAATGAATTTTTTTGTCATCATAACTATTATTTTCCTTGAAGATTCATTTAAAAGTATCCATGATTATTTTAAAAGGAATTTTTTTCTTAATATTCTGGAAATTTTTAGATTTAAAATAAGTTATTTCAAAATGGAAAGGTTATTTTCCTAAAGAAATGTTCTAGTGGTCTTTTAAAAGTATTTTAATTTATGTCAACATCCTCTGATGAATATTATGCTTTAATGGGGATATAATCTAATGATATCATCCACAACATTACTCTAGATGACTTATAATCATATTTTTCTATTTATTAAAAGGGCAAAATATTAGCATTTAATAAGCTATTTTTTAATATGAATGCTTATGTTAATTATGTATTGAATTTTTATTAATTTATTTAATATTATGAATGCATTGGACTTATTATGTGATAGGAGGGGAATTTGTAGAACCTTAATACATTAGTAGGTTTCATGAGTCAAACTAGATTGGGTATTTTGTGTATTCTACACCAATTTATGTATATTTCCTTAGAAAAAATCCTTGGTAGTAAGATTGTGATGTATGGGATATGCATTATATAATTATAAAACTATTTATTCTTATCCATGTGATTATTTATGTTATTTCATCATCCATAGATATATTCTTATCTTATGATATTAGTTATATGGAATATTTTATTTTTGTTTATCTCTGTTGTATTATCCATGATATATTTATAATTTGATATCTTCTATTGTAATCTTTCTCTTAGTGAGCATTTAAACTCAACATTTATTGTGTTTTCCTTTCCCTATGATACCAAGAAGGGCTCTATGAATGATTCCAGGGATATACTAGAAGAAATAATAATTTTCTCACTATAATTTTAAGTTTCATTTTATGATTTCAAATGTAATGTGAGAATCATGTATGAATTTAATTTTCAAATATCATTAAACTATTTGATCCTTTGGGATGAGATATCTTATATTTTGTTCCAATTTATTAAGATAACCACTATCTCATAGTTACTGGAGTTGGGGTGTTAAAAATTTCATACTGATTCTTTTGGTATATGATACATAAGATATTGATGTAATGGTTTTATAATGTATCATGATTTTATAATAAATTAAATCTCTTATCATTATTCATTCATGTGTATTGTAATTTACTTTATATAGATAGGGGAATGATATTATCCCCTTAAAGTATGACTTTGACTTGTACCTAATTGATGATTATCATAGATTATTATGGGTTTTGATGGTATGTTAATATTAGTGCGAGTAGTATACTCATGAGACAATAAGTGGAGACTTATTATTTGGACTGACCCACTGAAGTATATCTCATGGAATTCATACAATCATCAATATACATAGTGGTTCATACATATTATCAATAATTTTTACCTAAGTTTGGAAAGATACCTGACATGAGAAATTTTATACCTTCATACCTTTCTTACGCAATCCTTTAGTATCAACTAATCAAGGTGTGGTTGGGTGTGTTACTAATTATGTCATCAGTTGGAGCTCAACTAAGATAGGATTTTTCCATTCGTATTATGAGAAAATACATTTGGAACTTGATTGAATTAAAATGAGAAAATGTATGGACATGATTATTTGAATCACATATAATGTGTTCAGATACTTGGATGAGAGACATATAATGTTCTCATATTATAGATGAATAACATGTGATGTATTCATCAATCAGGTCAGTCTTTTTCAGAGAATCGGGAAAGTTTGGGATGACCTATACTAGATTGAAATTGTTTTATGATTAGTGTTCACTCAATGGCATGGGAAAATGGGTTATATGGGTATACATATTATTTATATGATACATATTATAGTGTATATGTTCATATTGAGATATGATTATGTTTTATGGAGATCACACCAAACACTTTAGTAGCTTGAGAAGCACTGATTCTTTGTTAGAGGTCTCTCTTTACTTACATCTATGAAATAAGGATTTTATATTTTTTTATTAATTCTAATAAGGCTTGCATGGTCACATATACAGGCCTTTAGATAATTATAAGGATTCAAACAATGTGTTTATTCCAAAATGAAGAGAGTTTGATAAACTGTAACCAAAAGATACTTGGATAGACTCACAAAGAGTTGTGAAGTTATGTAATTACTTATGGTGTTTTAGTACAAGTGGGTGATTGTAGGAAATTATCTAAAAGGTTAAATCGTATTTAGTGATATACCTTGTATTGTAAATAGTGACATGCATATGATGAATGAAATTTCATATGATATGATTATATCATAAAGAGGCATTGGATTCCGTATACTACCAATGTCGTACCATATGATTGGAATTCTATACAATTTTCATGGGATGTTCATGCATGCATCTAGACATCTCCTCTACATAATTTAACCCTAATTTCTCTCTTGTGTTTCCTCCCCAACCCAAGCACACTAGTGCCACTTTGCATTCCCCACCTCCACCCCACATCGATATGCATTACTCCCCATTTCTCTATGCGGTCAACCCACAGTTGTGTATGTCTTATTTCCCTCTATCATGATCTTCATCCACTTTACCTACTTTTTAACTCTCATCTCCTCCCATATCTTTCATTCTGCACACATGTTTCTTATTGTTTGACCCCCTTCCATTGTCATGTGATTATCAAAGGTGAATGATTTCTCATGTTCCCATCCCCCCCAATTTTTTTTGGTAGGTGTCTGTGACTTTTATATTCTCAACAATAATATTATTGTTTTAATATTGTTTTAATTTCATTTTACACCAATCATAACGCTATAAGTGTATCAATACATGTTTTTATTATTTATAATTATTTATCATAAGCTTAAAAAGGTGAAAAATAAAAAATATATTATTTTCATTCAAATATGTTTAATTATTTTTTATCATGAAACGAGAATGTCAACAATCTAAAATAAAAAAATGTAAACACAAATAATAACTATAATCACTATCTTGTGTTTCTCCACTAACCCTTACACATTGGTGCTTCTTTGTACTCCCCACCTCCTCCCCACATCGATCTGAACTACTCCCCATTTCTCTACGCAGTCAACTTGTAGTTTCACATGTCATGGTTCCTTCTATCATGATTCTCATAAACTTTAACTATTATGAAACTCTAATCTCCTATTATCCTTTTTGTTCTAGATGTACATTTCTCTTTGTCGGGCACCCCTCCATTATCTTGTAGTTATCAAAGACAAAGGACCGCTCATGTTCCCATCCCCTGGCCTTTTTTGATAGGTGTCCATTACTTTTCTACAGTTAACAATAATCTTATTGTTTTAATGTTTTTTTAATGTTGTTCTAAACCAATTCAACCACTATAAGGGGATTTCAACAAGTTTTTATTATTTATAATTATTTATCATAAGTTTTAAAAGGTGAAAAGTAAAAAAATCATTTATTTTATTTTAGGTTTCTTTAGCTATTTTTCATCATAAAACAAAAATGTCTACATTCTAAAATAAAAAAAATAGTGTAATCATAAATAATAACCCTAATCACTCTCTCATGTTTCCTCCAAAACCCTTACAGACCGACACCACTTTTCACTTATTGAAGTTAGTTCCCTAGAACTAACTTCTAAGTACTTGATTAAATGTATTAATTATCTTAAATATTAATCAATTTTATTATCACATCATGATTTTTCCTCTATATGAAATTTGTATGTGATAATGCCCTAAGAATATATGTTTCACTAAAAGATCATAGAAGTTCCCCATTATAATGAGAACTAAGAGGTGCTAGGATAGTATTATTGAATATATATTACATAACTGAATGATTTCATTTGATGGGACACAAATGATATATTATATTAGGGGTGGAGACTCATATGACATTGAGGCACCCTCTCATGGTGTACACCCTTGGTAATTTCCAGTGCAGTATATTATGAAAATGAGACCCGTTAATATAAAATCAATATTTACATATTTCATTGGGTGATTCTATATGTGGATGTGTGTATTTATCCTTAGACTTTAATATTATCATTAATGGATACCATGAGTCATGTAATTTGATGTATTGATGAAAACCATGATGAAATATGCTATCAGCGAAGTAGGATACATTGGGTATGTCACGAGTGATATTACATTAATGGAAAATGCAAGAAAGTATTTATCACTTCTATCCTTTTATGTAATCTGATATCTTAGGAACTTTAATGGTAATGTAACTATCAGGATAAATCTATATCCATAGTGTTCTATGGGAGAGTTCAATTTCAAAATGTTAAATAAAGAGACATCAAGAACATAGGTTGATGACACCAGTATGCAACATGTTTGATTCAAGATATCATGACAAAGAGATTATATTACATGGTAATCATTCATAGGATTTTTTATATCATTCCGTCGTTAACCTTTTTCTCTATGGATTTCGTAGTGTGTTTCAAGATGCTATACTTGGAATTTAGGTGGTTGTACATAATTCCACTGAGAAAGAGGCACAGAGGGTCATAAACTAGTTGTATCTACAATCTCAGTAAAATTCAGTATTGAATTTAAAAAGTTATAATAAATAATATTTATCCATGTTTCGTTTGATTGCCAATATTTAATCATAGGTTATTTGAAAGAATGATTGAGTTAAATAATAATAATAAATATTTATTTTCTAGGTTTTTTTAGTATAATTTTTATTATATTTATTGATGAATATTATAGTAATATTTATTTATTAAATAAATAGGCATTATTTAAGGATTGGTAAACATTAAGAAGGCATAAGGTGTAATTCGAAGGAGGTCTCTCAAAGAAGAGGTAATCGTATTTATTGACTATTTAAAAGTTTACTTATTATTATAATTTATCTAAATATGTTATACCCATCATAAATGTACTAAGATTTTATTATTTTTATGGTAGAACCATTTTCCATGTCCTTTCCATCATATGAAAAATGAAAACATCGTTCATGTGTATGTACGACCTATCGTCTCCATATAGCGATGTAATTATTGTTTCATATCTAATTTACTAATATGGTTATAAATATGGAAGTAATGAATATATATTATATTTATGAAATAATTATGATTATTTAAATATAATATATCATTTACCTTCTTACCCTTCCACCCATTAAAAAATAATAATGTCGCTCGTGCGTACGTGTGGACTACCAAATCCACAAAGCGATGTGATTCATTTTTCATGTCCATATTTCATAGATTATTATAAATATTTATATAATTAATATATATGATATTTATATCATTATTATAATTTTTTAACCATTATCAATATTCAATTACTATAACTACTGAATCGAAACATACATGAAAAACAAATTAGTTAACACACAAAATTATGATAATAATAAAGTATTATTAATGAGTGGGTGATAAAATGTTATAAGAAAAATGTGTATGGCATTATAAGTATGAAGTTGTTTTTTTATAGAAGTTTAATAAATTTAAATTTATTTTATAGGAGGTTAAAATCACTTATGAAGAAAGTTGGACCCGAGGTATGGGTTTTCTTAACACAATTTCTTTTCATTGGGTTAGATTTACTTCTTCACTTTCTATGTTTTTTCAAGTTTATGTGTGTGATTAAATAGAATTATTTTATTTTTTATTTAAACTTTTTTTATGTTTATTTAAATTTTTTACGCATAATCACTTCATTGATTAATTCTCACTTCAATGTTACACTCACTGTAAAGGTTTCTTGTCTCACTTTTGTTTCTGTGAGACATATTCCATATTCACCACTTATTTACTTCATGTGGTGTATATACTACCCTTTTTATATGTTATAACATGAATATATTTATATTCATGGTATTTAAAGTTTCATTTTAAGTTATTTATTTCATTGGGGTTATGATTCCAAAGTTACCAAAGTGATAAGGGTTTATTTTATAGTCTCATCTATATTCAAGATTGTTTATGTTTAAGTTTACATTAGAGTAATTATATGATAATTATATATTAAACCCATTTTATTTTATTCTACTATGTTTATTTATAAAAATTAAAAGTTATCCTTTCATTTTCCTCTCTATATGTACTAAAAATACTGAAATAATTCTTTTAAGGAAAATAGATATTGCTTTTCTATTCAGTTAGGAATATTTTTCTTTAGTGTCCATATTTTATTTTCAATAATGTTTTTACAATGAACGAGTGATTGATTAAATTTATATTTACCCATGTTATACTTTTTATACAAATCTTTAAAATTAATCTTCTTATCATTTTCTGAACATGGGAATTTTTACCGAAGGTGTGAACGGAATCATTTTTTAACGCTTACAGCATGAATGAATTTTTTTGTCATCATGACTATTATTTGACTTGAAGATTCATTTAAAATTTTCCATGATTATTTTAAAAGTAATTTTTTTTCTTAATATTCTGTAAATTTTTAGATTTAAAATAAGTTATTTCAAAATGAAAAGGTTATTTTCCTGAAGAAATGTTCTTGTGGTCTTTTAAAAGTATTTTAAACTATGTAAACATCCTATGATGAATATTATGCTTTAATGGGGATATAATCTAATGATACCATCCACAACATTACTCTAGATGACTTATAACCATATTTTTCTATTTATTAATTTTAAAAAATATTAGTATTTCATAAGCTAGTTTTTTAATATGATTGTTTATGTTAATTATGTATTGAATTTTTATTCATTTATTTAATATTATGAATCAATTGGACATATTATGTGATAGTAGGGGACTTTATATACCCTTAATACATTAGTAGGTTTCATGAGACAAACTAGATTGGGTATTTTGTGTATTCTACACCAATTTATGTATGGTTCCTTAGAAAAAATCCTTGGTAGTAAGATTTTGATGTATGGGATATGCATTCTATCATTATAAAACTATTTATTTTTATCCATGTGATTATTTATGTTATTTCATCATCCATAGATATATTCTTATCTTATGATATTAATTATATGTAATATTTTATTATTGTTTATCTCTATTGTATTATCCATGATTTATTTATAATGTGATATCTTCTATTGTAATATTTGTCTTAGTAAGCATATAAACTCAACATTTATTGTGTTTTCCTTTCCTTATGATACCAAGAAGGGCTCTATGAATGATTCTAGGGATATACTAGAAGAAATAATAATGTTCTCACTATAATTTTAATTTTTATTTGATGTTTTCAAATGTAATGTGAGAATCATGTATGAATTTAATTTTCAAATATCGTTAAACTATTTGATCCTTTGGGATGAGATATCTTATATTTTGTTTCAATTTAGTAAGATAACCATTATATCTTATTTACTGGAGTTGGGGTGTTAAAAATATTATTTTGGTATATGATACATATGATATTGATGTAATGGTTTTATAATGTATCATGATTTTATAATAAATTAAATCTCTTATCATTATTCATTCATGTGTATTGTAATTTACTTTATATAGATAGGGGAATGATAATATCCCCTTAAAGTATGACTTTGACTTGTACCTAATTGATGATTATCATAGATTATTATGGGTTTTGATGGTATGTTAATATTCGTGCGAGTAGTATACTCATGAGACAATAAGTGGAGACTTATTATTTGGACTGACCCACTGAAGTATATCTCATGGAATTCATACAATCATAAATATACATAGTGGTTCATACATATTGTCAATAATTTTTACCTAAGTTTGGAAAGATACCTGACATGAGAAACTTTATACCATCATACCTTTCTTACGCAATCATTTAGTATGAACTAATCAAGGTGTGGTTGGGTTTGTTACTAATTATGTCATCAGTTGGAGCTCAACTAAGATAGGATTTTTCCATTCGTATTATGAGAAAATACATTTGGAACTTGATTGAATTAAAATGAGAAAATGTATGGACATGATTATTTGAATCACATATAATGTGTTCAGATACTTGGATGAGAGACATATAATGTTCTCATCTTATAGATGAATAACATGTGATGTATTCATCAATCAGGTCAGTCTTTTTCAGAGAATCGGGAAAGTTTGGGATGACCTATACTAGATTGAAATTGTTTTATGTTTAGTGTTCACTCAATGTCATGGGAAAATGGGTTATATGGGTATACATATTATTTATATGATACATATTATAGTGTATATGTTCAGGTTGAGATATGATTATGTTTTATGGAGATCACACCAAGCACTTTAGTAGCTTGAGAAGCACTGATTCTTTGTTAGAGGTCTCTCTTTACTTACATCTATGAAATAAGGATTTTATATTTTTTTATTAATTCTAATAAGGCTTGCATGGTCACATATACAGGCCTTTAGATAATTATAAGGATTCAAACAATGTGTTTATTCCAAAATGAAGAGAGTTTGATAAACTGTATCCAAAAGATACTTGGATAGACTCACAAAGAGTTGTGAAGTTATGTAATTACTTATGGTGTTTTAGTACAAGTGGGTGATTGTAGGAAATTATCTAAAAGGTTAAATCGTATTTAGTGATATACCTTGTATTGTAAATAGTGACATGCATATGATGAATGAAATTTCATATGATATGATTATATCATAAAGAGGAATTGGATTCCGTATACTACCAATGTCGTACCATATGATTGGAATTCTATACAATTTTCATGGGATGTTCATGCATGCATCTAGACATCTCCTCTACATAATTTAACCCTAATTTCTCTCTTGTGTTTCCTCCCCAACCCAAGCACACTAGTGCCACTTTGCATTCCCCACCTCCACCCCACATCGATATGCATTACTCCCCATTTCTCTATGCGGTAAACCCACAGTTGTGTATGTCTTATTTCCCTCTATCATGATCCTCATCCACTTTACCTACTTTTTAACTCTCATCTCCTCCCATATCTTTCATTCTGCACACATGTTTCTTATTGTTTGACCCCCTTCCATTGTCATGTGATTATCAAAGGTGAATGATTTCTCATGTTCCCATCCCCCCCAATTTTTTTTGGAAGGTGTCTGTGACTTTTATATTCTCAACAATAATATTATTGTTTTAATATTGTTTTAATTGCATTTTACACCAATCATAACGCTATAAGGGTATCAATACATGTTTTTATTATTTATAATTATTTATCATAAGCTTAAAAAGGTGAAAAATAAAAAATATATTATTTTCATTCAAATAAGTTTAATTATTTTTTATCATGAAACAAGAATGTCAACAATCTAAAATAAAAAAATGTAAACATAAATAATAACTATAATCACTATCTTGTGTTTCTCCACTAACCCTTACACATTGGTTCTTCTTTGTACTCCCCACCTCCTCCCCACATCGATCTGAACTACTCCCCATTTCTCTACGCAGTCAACTTGTAGTTTCACATGTCATGGTTCCTTCTATCATGATTCTCATAAACTTTAACTATTATGAAACTCTAATCTCCTATTATCCCTTTTGTTCTAGATGTACATTTCTCTTTGTCGGGAACCCCTCCATTATCTTGTAGTTATCAAAGACAAAGGACCGCTCATGTTCCCATCCCCTGGCCTTTTTTGATAGGTGTCCATTACTTTTCTACAGTTAACAATAATCTTATTGTTTTAATGTTTTTTTTAATGTTGTTCTAAACCAATTCAACCACTATAAGGGGATTTCAACAAGTTTTTATTATTTATAATTATTTATCATAAGTTTTAAAAGGTGAAAAGTAAAAAAATCATTTATTTTATTTTAGGTTTCTTTAGCTATTTTTCTTCATAAAACAAAAATGTCTACATTCTAAAATAAAAAAAATAGTGTAATCATAAATAATAACCCTAATCACTCTCTCATGTTTCCTCCAAAACCCTTACAGACCGACACCACTTTTCACTTATTGAAGTTAGTTCCCTAGAACTAACTTCTAAGTACTTGATTAAATGTATTAATTATCTTAAATATTAATCAATTTTATTATCACATCATGATTTTTCCTCTATATGAAATTTGTATGTGATAATGTCCTAAGAATATATGTTTCACTAAAAGATCATAGAAGTTCCCCATTATAATGAGAACTATGAGGTGCTAGGATAGTATTATTGAATATATATTATATAACTGAATGATTTCATTTGATGGGACACAAATGATATATTATATTAGGGGTGGAGACTCATATGACATTGAGGCACCCTCTCATGGTGTACACCCTTGGTAATTTCCAGTGCAGTATATTATGAAAATGAGACCCGTTAATATAAAATCCATATTTACATGTTTCATTGGGTGTTTCTATATGTGGATGTGTGTATTTATCCTTAGACTTTAATATTATCATTAATGGATACCATGAGTCATGTAATTTGATGTATTGATGAAAACCATGATGAAATATGCTATCAGCGAAGTAGGATACATTGGGTATGTCACGAGTGATATTACATTAATGGAAAATGCAAGAAAGTATTTATCACTTCTATCCTTTTATGTAATCTGATATCTTAGGAACTTTAATGGTAATGTAACTATCAGGATAAATCTATATCCATAGTGTTCTATGGGAGAGTTCAATTTCAAAATGTTAAATAAAGAGACATCAAGAACATAGGTTGATGACACCAGTATGCAACATGTTTGATTCAAGATATCATGACAAAGAGATTATATTACATGGTAATCATTCATAGGATTTTTTATATCATTCCGTCGTTAACCTTTTTCTCTATGGATTTCGTAGTGTGTTTCAAGATGCTATACTTGGAATTTAGGTGGTTGTACATAATTCCACTGAGAAAGAGGCACAGAGGGTCATAAACTAGTTGTATCTACAATCTCAGTAAAATTCAGTATTGAATTTAAAAAGTTATAATAAATAATATTTATCCATGTTTCGTTTGATTGCCAATATTTAATCATAGGTTATTTGAAAGAATGATTGAGTTAAATAATAATAATAAATATTTATTTTCTAGGTTTTTTTAGTATAATTTTTATTATATTTATTGATGAATATTATAGTAATATTTATTTATTAAATAAATAGGCATTATTTAAGGATTGGTAAACATTAAGAAGGCATAAGGTGTAATCCGAAGGAGGACTCTCAAAGAAGAGGTAATCGTATTTATTGACTATTTAAAAGTTTACTTATTATTATAATTTATCTAAATATGTTATACCCATAATAAATGTACTAAGATTTTATTATTTTTATGGTAGAACCATTTTCCATGTCCTTTCCATCATATGAAAAATGAAAACATCGTTCATGTGTATGTACGACCTATCGTCTCCATATAGCGATGTAATTCTTGTTTCATATCTAATTTACTAATATGGTTATAAATATGGAAGTAATGAATATATATTATATTTATGAAATAATTATGATTATTTAAATATAATATATCATTTACCTTCTTACCCTTCCACCCATTAAAAAATAATAATGTCGCTCGTGCGTACGTGTGGACTACCAAATCCACAAAGCGATGTGATTCATTTTTCATGTCCATATTTAATAGATTATTATGAATATTTATATAATTAATATATATGATATTTATATCATTATTATAATTTTTTAACCATTATCAATATTCAATTACTATAACTACTGAATCGAAACATACATGAAAAACAAATTAGTTAACACACAAAACTATGATAATAATAAAGTATTATTAATGAGTGGGTGATAAAATGTTATAAGAAAAATGTGTATGGCATTATAAGTATGAAGTTGTTTTTTTATAGAAGTTTAATAAATTTAAATTTATTTTATAGGTGGTTAAAATCACTTATGAAGAAAGTTGGACCCGAGGTAAGGGTTTTCTTAACACAATTTCTTTTCATTGGGTTAGATTTACTTCTTCACTTTCTATGTTTTTTCAAGTTTATGTGTGTGATTAAATAGAATTATTTTATTTTTTATTTAAACTTTTTTTATGTTTATTTAAATTTTTTACACATAATCACTTCATTGATTAATTCTCACTTCAATGTTACACTCACTGTAAAGGTTTCTTGTCTCACTTTTGTTTCTGTGAGACATATTCCATATTCACCACTTATTTACTTCATGTGGTGTATATACTACCCTTTTTATATGTTATAACATGAATATATTTATATTCATGGTATTTAAAGTTTCATTTTAAGTTATTTATTTCATTGGGGTTATGATTCCAAAGTTACCAAAGTGATAAGGGTTTATTTTATAGTCTCATCTATATTCAAGATTGTTTATGTTTAAGTTTACATTAGGGTAATTATATGATAATTATATATTAAACCCATTTTATTTTATTCTACTATGGTTATTTATAAAAATTAAAAGTTTTCCTTTCATTTTCCTCTCTATATGTACTCAAAATACTGAAATAATTCTTTTAAGGAAAATAGATATTGCTTTTCTATTCAGTTAGGAATATTTTTCTTTAGTGTCCATATTTTATTTTCAATAATGTTTTTACAATGAACGAGTGATTGATTAAATTTATATTTACCCATGTTATACTTTTTATACAAATCTTTAAAATTAATCTTCTTATCATTTTCTGAACATGGCAATTTTTACCGAAGGTGTGAACGGAATCATTTTTTAACGCTTAGAGCATGAATGAATTTTTTTGTCATCATGACTATTATTTGACTTGAAGATTCATTTAAAATTTTCCATGATTATTTTAAAAGTAATTTTTTTTCTTAATATTCTGTAAATTTTTAGATTTAAAATAAGTTATTTCAAAATGAAAAGGTTATTTTCCTGAAGAAATGTTCTTGTGGTCTTTTAAAAGTATTTTAAACTATGTCAACATCCTATGATGAATATTATGCTTTAATGGGGATATAATCTAATGATACCATCCACAAAATTACTCTAGATGACTTATAACCATATTTTTCTATTTATTAATTTGAAAAAATATTAGTATTTCATAAGCTAGTTTTTTAATATGATTGTTTATGTTAATTATGTATTGAATTTTTATTCATTTATTTAATATTATGAATGAATTGGACTTATTATGTGATAGTAGGGGACTTTATATACCCTTAATACATTAGTAGGTTTCATGAGACAAACTAGATTGGGTATTTTGTGTATTCTACACCAATTTATGTATGGTTCCTTAGAAAAAATCCTTGGTAGTAAGATTTTGATGTATGGGATATGCATTCTATCATTATAAAACTATTTATTTTTATCCATGTGATTATTTATGTTATTTCATCATCCATAGATATATTCTTATCTTATGATATTAATTATATGTAATATTTTATTATTGTTTATCTCTATTGTATTATCCATGATTTATTTATAATGTGATATCTTCTATTGTAATCTTTGTCTTAGTGAGCATATAAACTCAACATTTATTGTGTTTTCCTTTCCCTATGATACCAAGAAGGGCTCTATGAATGATTCTAGGGATATACTAGAAGAAATAATAATGTTCTCACTATAATTTTAATTTTTATTTGATGTTTTCAAATGTAATGTGAGAATCATGTATGAATTTAATTTTCAAATATCGTTAAACTATTTGATCCTTTGGGATGAGATATCTTATATTTTGTTTCAATTTAGTAAGATAACCATTATCTCTTATTTACTGGAGTTGGGGTGTTATAAATATTATTTTTGTATATGATACATAAGATATTGATGTAATGGTTTTATAATGTATCATGATTTTATAATAAATTAAATCTCTTATCATTATTCATTCATGTGTATTGTAATTTACTTTATATAGATAGGGGAATGATAATATCCCCTTAAAGTATGACTTTGACTTGTACCTAATTGATGATTATCATAGATTATTATGGGTTTTGATGGTATGTTAAGATTAGTGTGAGTAGTATAATCACGAGACAATAAGTGGAGACTTATTATTTGGATTCACCCACTAAAGTATATCCCATGGAATTCATAAAATCATCAATATACATAGTGGTTCATACATATTATCAATAATTTTTACCTAAGTTTGGAAATATACCTGACATGAGAAACTTTATACCTTCATACCTTTCTTATGAAATCCTTTAGTATTAATTAACCAAGGTGTGGTTGGGTGTGTTACTAATTATGTCATCGGTTGGAGCTCAACTAAGATAGGATTTTTTCATTCGTATTATGAGAAAATACATCTGGAACTTGATTGAATTAAAATGAGAAAATATTTGGACATGATTATTTGAATCACATATAATGTGTTCAGATACTTGGATGAGAGACATATAATGTTCTAATCTTATAGATGAATAACATGTGATGTATTCATCAATCAGGTCAGTCTTTTTCAGAGAATCAGGAAAGTTTGGGATGACCTATACTAGATTGAAATTGTTTTATGTTTAGTGTTCACTCAATGTCATGGGAAAATGGGTTATATGGGTATACATATTATTTATATGATACATCTTATAGTATATATGTTCATATTGAGATATTATTATGTTTTATGGAGATCACACCAAACACTTTAGTAGCTTGAGAAGCACTGATTCTTTGTTAGAGGTCGCTCTTTACTTACATCTATGAAATAAGGATTTTATATTTTTTTATTAATTCTAATAAGGCTCGCATGGTCACATAGCCAGGAATTTGGATAATGATAAGGATTCAAACAATGTGTTTATTCCAAAATGAAGATAGTTTGATAAACCGTATCCAAAAGAGACTTGGATAGACTCACAAAGAGTTGTGAAGTTATGTAATTACTTATGGTGTTTTAGTACAAGTGGGTGATTGTAGGAAATTATCTAAAAGGTTTAATCGTATTTAGTGATATACCTTGTATTGTAAATAGTGACATGCATATGATGAATGAAATTTCATATGATATGATTATATCATAAAGAGGCATCGGATTCTGTATACTACTAATGTCGTACCATATGATTGGAATTCTATACAATTTTCATGGGATGTTGATGCATGAATCTAGACATCTCCTCCCCATAATTTATTTGATTATGGATCAATAAGATTGATCCATTTATGGATTTTTCAAACTAGACACATTTATTGAAGTGTTTGATGAGTGGAAGCATTAAAGGGAAGTAACACCATGAGATGGCAGTCACACCTTAACTCTCTTTGTTAAATGAATAGAGTCTATAAATGGGATATGATCCCTCTATTAGTGTAAATTGGATAATCAATATCCAAATCCAAAACTCTAAAACTCACTTCCTACCTGAAATTTCATTTATCTTTGAAATAAGGTGCTAGCGCCCCTTTAGTGGGTTTGGGATCCTCTTGCTATGAATAACGATCCAAGGCCCATTTACTACTAGTGGAGGTGATATCCTTTTGTTGCTTTAGTGATATTCAACAATCATTGATAATTATAATGGATATTATTCTATGTATAAGCACATAGGAATAAAAATTATACCATTCAAGTGGATTTGAAAACTGGGATTAATAGCATATTGTTTTTACAACCTCATTGACCTTCTTTGAAATCTCACTTCCTTTGAAGTTTCTCAGGAATTGAAATTCATATTTGAAATATTTGGAATGATTTTATAAGTAGTGAAACATATTTATGATACTAAAAAATGACAGTTGATATTCTATTCTCAAATTAAAAATTATTAAATTAATTGTAATCCGAATATTAAAAGTGGAAGTTGAATTCCAATGTATTTAAGTTGGTTTCACAAAGAAATTTATGGTACATGACTAAATAGGAATTTGTATAGTTGAAAATGTAATAAAAAAATTAGATGATGAATATGATATATATATATAAAGGAAGAGAAATAAAAATATGTTTGTATGATATAAATAAACTGAAAGTGAATTGTAAATTTATAGAGACATAGTATATTGAATAATGGTTATACAATTTTATCATACATATAAAAAAATTAAAAAAAATTAAAAAATGCTGTAAGGAATTCATTGTTTCTAAGGAACATATAAAAAAATTTCTATACATATTCATTTATGATAAACAACAAGGTTTTAATTTTGAAATAATTTTTAGTTTCAATCAATTCTACAATTTTATTCATAACAAAATCCTTAATCCTCATTTGTTTAAATATATTTTAGAGATATTTGTTAAAATGATTCAACTTATTAATAAATAAATAAATTTTTTAACTGATAACATTACATATAAATCTATGTGGGGAAATATTTTTTTGGGACTGTAGTAGTTGTTGTATCGGGGTACTATAGCAGTAGCACTATTCAGGCCCCAGGGCCATATATTTAGGACTATGGGGCATCAGGACTTCGGGACATTGGACCTCCAGTACATCATCTTATGAGGGGATTTCATTTAAGGATAAATTAGGTGGAAGGTGTGGTGATGTGACATAGGAGAACATTGTGATATGACAGGTGTAGCGTTGTGTGATGACATGTAGACTTTTTTGGGAAATCGGAATCTTTGACAAGTGATAAGTGTGTTGACATCCATCTAGTATCCATCTAACTAAATGGTTTTTCAATATAGGATGGAGGTATTTCCTATCAAAATGTGACAGATGTGGCATGGTGTGATGGAGGCTATTATCACAATGCATAGGTTCATGTGTGGAAAAGATGGTGTGGTACATTATGACATGATTGTTGGTGGCACGACATGACAATGGGTATCGTGGTATGAATTCTATAGTTATGGAGTGATGAATACTGATTAATTGGTCTTTAAATCTTATCTCATAGGGAATCTAATCTATATTCATTTGGGCTTTTGTACCTTTATCATCTGAGCCTTTGGGCCATATAATACTTGGGGCATTTAGGTTATGTAAGGGTTCTCTATCAACATAATTAAAAAGTGGTTTATTTGCTTAATAAAAAGGGTATTGCAACATGTTTCAATTATTTAAAATTATTTATCATAAGTTTCTAAAAGATAAAAAGATAAAAAAAAAATATCTTATTTTCATTCAGTTCAGTTTATTTATTTTGAATCATGAAAAAAAATGTATATGTTATAAAATATAATAAAATTTTAAATATAAATAATAACCCTGATTTCTCTTGTGTGTTTCATCCCCATCCCTCACATATTGTCATGGATTTTCATTAACCACCTCCTCCCCACATCAATCTTTGTTGCTACACTTTTCTCTACATGTTTGACCTATAGTAATGCACTTTATAGTTCCATATATCACGATCCTCATCCACTTTATCTACTCTACAACTCCCATATCTTCATATTCCCTTCATTTTGTATGCTTGTTTCTCCTCATTTGTCACCCTTCCATTTTCATGTGATTACTAGAGGAAAAATACCTCTCATGTTATCACTCCCACCTAATGTGACAAGGGGTTTGTGAAACGTGAATTTTTTGATTGTGGCATGAAGAATTCTACTTAGTTGGTCCTTCAAGGTCATCTCTTGGGGCCTTTGAGCCATATTTAGTTGGGATTTCATGCCATCATCATTTGAGACTTCGGGCTTTGTAATGCTTGGTGATTTCAGGTTATGTAAGGGTTCCCCCACAAATAAATTAAAAATTAGTTTCTTTCCTTAATAAAAATGGGACTGCACCATGTTTTGTTTACATATAGTTATTTATCATAAGTTTCTAAAGGTGAAAAATAATTTTTTTTTCATTCAGGTCAGTTTAGTTATTTTGAATCCTGAAACAAAAAACTCTACATTCCAAAATATAAACAAAAAAGAAAAATAAATATTAACCCTAATTTCTCTCTTGTATTTCCCTCCCAACCCTAGCATACTATTTCCACTTTGCATTCCCCACCTCCTCCCCACATCGATATGCATTGATTTCCATTTCTCTATGCGGTCAACCCACAGTTGTGTGTGTCTTATTTCCCTCTATCAGGATCCTCATCCAATTTACCTACTTTTTAACTCTCATCCCCTCCCATCTCCTTCATTCTTCACACATATTTCTTATTGTTTGACCCCCTTCCATTGTCATGTGATTATCAAAGGTGAATGATTTCTCATGTTCCCATCCCCCCCAATCCTTTTTTTGGTAGGTGTCTATGACTTTTCTATTATCAACAATAATATTATTGTTTTAATGTTGTTTTAATAGCATTTTAAACCAATCATAACGCTATAAGGGTATCAATACATGTTTTTATTATTTATAATTATTTATCATAATCTTAAAAAGGTGAAAAATAAAAAATATATTGTTTTCATTCAAATAAGTTTAATTATTTTTCATCATGAAACAATAATGTCAACAATCTAAAATAAAAAAATGTAAACATAAATAATAACTATAATCATTGTCTTGTGTTTCTCCCCTAACCCTTACACATTAGTGCTACTTTGTACTCCCCGCCTCCTCCCCACATCGATTTGCACTACTCCCCATTTCTCTATGCAGTCAACTCGTAGTTTCACATGTCATGGTTCTTTCTATCATGATTCTCATAAACTTTAACTATTATGAAACTATAATATCCTATTATCCCTTTTGTTCTAGATGCACATTTCTCTTTGTCCAGCACCCTTCCATTATCTTGTAGTTATCAAAGACAAAGGACCGCTCATGTTCCCATCCCCCGGCCTTTTTTGATAGGTTTCCATTACTTTTCTACAGTTAACAATAATATTATTGTTTTAATGTTGTTTTAATGTTGTTCTAAACCAATTCATCCACTATAAGGGGATTTCAACATGTTTTTATTATTTATAATTATTTATCATAAGTTTTAAAAGGTGAAAAGTAAAAAAATCATTTATTTTATATTAGGTTTCTTTAGTTATTTTTCATCATAAAACAAAAAAGTATACATTCTAAAATCAAAAAAAAATAGTGTAATCATAAATAATAACCCTAATCACTCTCTCATGTTTCATCCCCAACCCTTACAGACTGACACCACTTTTCACTTATTGAAGTTAGTTCCCTAGAACTAACTTCTAAGTACTTGATTACATGTATTAATTATCTTAAATATTAATCAATTTTATTATCACATCATGATTGTTACTCTACATGAAATTTTTATGTGATAATGTCCAAAGAATATATGTTTCACTAAAAGGTCATAGAAGTTCCCCATTTTACTGAGAACTAGGAGGTTCTAGGATAGTATTATTGAATATATATTATATAACTGAATGATTTCATTTTATGGGACACAAATGATATATTATATTAGGGGTGAAGACTCATATGACATTAAGGAACCCTCTCATGGTGTACACCCTTGGTAATTTCTAGTGCAGTATATTATGGGAATGAGACCCGTTAATATAAAATCCATATTTACATGTTTCATTGGGTGTTTATATATGTGGATGTGTGTATTTATCATTATACTTTAATATTATAATTAATGGATACCATGAGTCATGTAATTTGATGTATTTATGAAAACCATAATGAAATATGCTATCAGCAAAGTAGGATACATTGGGTATGTCACGAGTGATATTACATTAATGGAAAATGCAAGAAAGGATTTATCACTTCTATCCTTTTATGGAAGTTTATATCTTAGGAACTTTAATGGTAATGGAAATATCAGGATAAATCCATATCCACGGTGTTCTATGGGATAGTTCAATTTCAGAATGTTAAAGAAAGAAACATTAATCACATAGGTTGATGACACCAGTATGCAACATGTTTGATTCAAGATATCATGATAAATGGATTATATTACATGGTAATCATTCATAGGATGTTTTATATCATTGCGGTGTTAACCTCTTTCTCTATGGATTTATTAGTGTATTTCAAGATGCTAGACTTGGAATTTAGGTGGTTCTACATAATTACACTGAGAAATAGGCACAGAGGGTCATAAACTAGTTGTATCTACAATCTCAGTAAAATTCAGTATTGAATTTAAAATTTTATAATAAATAATATTTATCCATGTTTCGTTTGATTTCCAATATTTAATCATAGGTTATTTGAAAGAATGATTGAGTTAAATAATAATAATAAATATTTATTTTCAAGGTTTGGTGAGTATAATTTTTATTACATTTATTGATGAATATTGTAGTAATATTTATTAATTAAATAAATAGTCATTATTTAAGGATTGGTAAACATTAAGGAGGAAAAGAGGACCGAATTTAATGGTTTGATTGGAAATAATATAAATGATAATTATTTATTATTAGGCGATGAACATGTTAAGTGAATAATAATTATATTATTATTATGGAATGGGGTTCACTAAGAAATAAGGAATTTTAATAGGGTACATGTACCAATTTCAAAATGTAGACCTACCTTTATAAATATATAATTATGTCACTTTTATAAGAGACACTTGTTGTGCACAACAGATAGAGAAAATCTCTATCAAGACTAGGTGAGATTTCTAGAGACCTAAAAGTGTGATATTTCCTTATCTTCTATCAATCCTTTTAGAGATCATCAGGAGTTTTTCCTCCTTATAGAAGAATTCGACAGTGATCAACCATGAATGATGCAAGTTATTAGTATTAGTCATGTTATCACCCAATGATTACACAATGATGTTTAGAGATTTTAGTGCACATGTGGATCACCTCTAGATGGATTATGTACTTGGATACTTTAGTAAAATGATGGTAAAACAAGATCTAATCAATTGAATCATCAAAAAAGGAATAATTACAATTTTAAGTAATTCTAGATCTGAACATAAATTAATTATAAATTACATGTAAAGATCCTCCTATTCTAGTTTAAACATTTAATCATGTCAAGTAATATATGATTTTCATTGGTCGTGATTTCAATAATTATGTAAAGTAATTATTATTCATAAATTAAGACTAAAAAATTGAGTTTTTTATTCCATACAGGCGCTTACACTACATTTGAAACCGACAAGTGGTATCAAAGTGATCACATATTTAATTTATAGTTATTTATTGATATTTGATTATTTACATGTGTTTGGGATTTATTTTAATTCATATTGATTCACTATTGAAATTCAAACATCATCTTCTATTACATTTCTTTATTCTCATTAACATAACCAATAAATAGTTAATATTAAAGTGAAGAAATATCTAAAAACACCATATAAAGATACCAATGGTTCTATCTGGACAACATAAATGTACACAGATTATTCCCTAAAGCCACACATCGTATACTAGTGTATCTTGTTTATATCTCATGATAAAATCAAATTTTTCCAAGGAAACCAGATTAGTGATCTGAAAAAAGTGGATCAATATATAGATCTGGATAGGTTGGCACATGGTTTGAAGAACCACATGTCGTGTAACATGGATAAATGGTGTTTCATACTTATGTATTTATAATAGAGAACATGGGGGGTCCAAGCTTGTCGTGTATCTGCTACACGATATGGGGACTAACAAATCGTTCAACTTAGAGGTCACACATCATGTAGTAACACCACATCTCATTTACTTTGAACATGTTTGTGGTAAGGAAACACTATAATGACCCGTCCTAGTGGGGCTCGATTCATGACCCCCCCCCCCCCCCAATACCTCATCTAATAGGACAAGGGCTAGCGACTAGCACTGAGTAGGCATATCACTAATATGAGGGGCCTTATCCTAAGTACATGTACACAAGAAAACATCTCCAAGACTATAAAATGATAAAATGAAAAACAACTGAATAAACATGCATGAATGCATATAAATCCCACAACCAGAGTACGATAGGAAGTAAAGGAATGTAAACAGGCCCAAATACAATCACACCAAAAAAGTTTGTAACACAAGTCCAACCAGAAAGAACACTGGGGATGCTATCAGAATATCACAGGAACACACCTCAGTCTGTCTGGTCTCACTAAGCACTATCTAGTCCTGGTCCATGAAGGACTCTGTCAAAAGGTCTGTTATATGCACAAGACACAACACGTGTAGGCAAAGGAAGAATCTGTAATTCTGAAAAATTCTAGGTTTTATGACATGTCATCTAGGATCACATGTTGTGTGGGACCCCACTGTGTAGCGTTAGGGTTCCACAAAGAAGATAAACATCACATGGTGTGTGACAGTTATCACACAACGTGTAACCCTTTACAGGATCTTGGGCATATACCCAGGGAGGTACACAGACATGGACATGGACACGGCCAGGAGTACATGGGCTTGGACACACCGTGTACTCAGGAAAAAACACAAACATGGGTATGGACAGTGATACATGGGAAGGACCCGGTGCTAAAGGAATATTCCATGTACTAGTACATACCATGTACTTCCTCATAGAAGGCTTAAATCCCTCATCCCCTTAAAATTGGACGAGTTTCATTAGGGTTCATTCCCTTGATCCATTCCCTGAGGGTTTAGTATGGAATAACGTCTTATACATAGAATGGTGATCCCTTAAAAGGGAATTTAGTCTTGGATGGAGTTTTTGGGATCCATCTATGAGGTGCAGAGTGAGATCCACTATCATCATATTTTCCCTAGGTGGGGTTCTTGGAATCTTGGTGACTAAAATGATGAAAGTGTTGATCCCCTACTTAGTGGGTTAATCCATATTAGGTTGTTGGTATACCCCATAGCCTTGGGCTGTGATCCCCTTCTATGTATCGTTCTCTTCAGACTTCTAGTGTGTACTTCTTATAGCGAGACTCGACGAGAATGAAATATTGTATGGATGCCATCAGTGTTATCTGACCCATGGAGTGTGTTCTCTCGAACAATTATTATGTGGAATCTTTGATTATGAATCCTATAATGACATTACAGTTGTGATTTTACCTTGAGACTGCATTTCTACGTTGATTATATCTAGATATTCTTGTTATTTGTGTTGTTTACATATACCTGTGATGAGATAATTATTATTCTTGATGTTATATGCTTAGTTATTTTGGGGGTGTCCTACTGGGTATTTTTATACTCACACATGCATGGGTTTTGTCTGCACATGTCGTGTCTTATGCAGACGATCGACCTTTTGACAGAGTCCTAGAGGGACCAGGACGAGGTAGAGCTTAGTGAGTCAGATAGACTGAGGTGTGTTACTACAGTTGCCTCGTTGATAGTCCTCACCCACTTTATAGTTTAGACTTGTTTTAGTTTCTTGGTGGTGAAATTGTATTTGGCCCTTTTTCTTTTCAGTACTTGTTGTCGTAACCTGATAGTGAGATTTTAGATGTATGAATGCATGGTTATCATTTGTTTTACATTTAAGCATAGTATGGGCATAGAGATGTGTGAGTGTGTATAGTTACATTAGGCTAAGGCCTCCCATGTGTGTGATATTTCTACTCAGTGATTGTCGTCAGCCACTGGCCTATTAGAGGTAGGCTTGGGGTAGTTGTGGTATAGGCCCCATTGGGACATGGTGTGACATTGTAATTAAAAACAATTAATTAAAAATTAGTAATTAATTAATAATTTATAATTTAATAATTTAATATTTATTATTAAAATTTAGTAACTAAATAATAATTTTAAATATTTATGCAACTAGTGTTGTGGCTAAGTGGTACTCGGTTTCATCCCCCTTACATCAGGAAACTGCGGTTCTATTCTCAGTTGCAATCGATTCCCATGGAGATTGCGAATTGGTGGTTTCCAGTGTCGTGACAAGGCCAAGATGGACGGTGGTGGGAAACTGGCAGTGATGTGATGATGGAGGTTGGTGGACCATGTGGAAGGTGAAGGGATCGAGTGAGCGTAGGAGGGATGGTGGTTGGTGGCTAGTGGTGATGCGAAGATGAGTGTTGGTGGGCTATGAGGAGACGATGGGGATCGAGTGGGAATAGGAGGGCCAGCGGTTGACAACATTAGTTGATCAGGCATGGTCATAATAGAAGGTAGATTGCTAGAATAACGATGGTTTTTTGGGGAAAAAAGTCATAATGGCAGGTAGATGGACCGACGATAGGTGTCAGACGCAAGATGATGTATTGATTAAGGCATGAATATGGGTGACAGGTAGGTGTTTAAGACTACGACCATGGGTCCTTGAAACCATGTATTTCAACCTATGAGGTAGGAGCCTTAGGTTCAGTTCATTAGGCCTTGTTGCTCTTGGGACTACGGGCCATGTAATGATTTCCCCTTTAATTGTATAAAAAAGGACTTTTCCCTTAATAAAAAAAGAGATGTTATCCCCTAACTTTTTAAATACTAATAATAATAATTTTAAATATTTATTAGTATTTGATTAATAAAAGTATTAATATTAATTAATTAATTAGTTAATTGGTAATAAATATTATTAATAAGTAATTAAATATTATTTATTTTCTAATTAATAAATAAATATTAACTATTAATAATTAATTAGTTATTTATTAATATTTATGTTAATATTATTAATATTAATTAACCAATTATTAATATTTAATGGTGAATAATAATAATTAATTACTATTTAGTTATTATTATTATTTTTTATTTGTAATTAATTAGTAATTAATATTTATTATTAATTAATTACTAATTATGTGGTTGACGGGCTGGTGTTTAAACCTACGAGTCATGGTTCCTTGTGACTGTGTATTTGGACCTACGGGTCATGGGCCTAAGGGTCATTTCATTAGGTCTTGTTCCCCTGGGCCCACAGGCCACGTAATGGGTTCCTCTCTACCGAGATAAAAAAGAGGGCTTTGTTTCTTTAATAAAAAAGGAGGCATTTTTTCCTATTTGTTTTAAAAATATATATATTGTTTAAAATATTTATTAGTAATTATTTAATAATATTTATTAATATCAATTAATTAATTAATAACTAATTAGTTAATTGATAATAAATATTATAAATAATTTATTTTATTTTATTTTATCACTAATTAATCAATGCATATTAACTATTACTAATTAATTAGTAATTAATTAGTTATTCATTAAGCGGGTCTCCCGATCAATGGTGGAAGGCGGTCTGGAAACTGCAAAAGTCGATATGCATAATGATCTGGTGAAGTTCTTCATTAGGGATAATGTTAAAGTGCATATTGTTCTTGGGGATGTTAAGGTTGGAAAAAAGGGGGATATGCCCACTATTGCACCAGAGGGCTCTAGAGTGCCATATTTGGTTGAAGAGTCTAAGAGTGATAAAGAAAATTCAGGGCAGCCTCCAATCTGGAGGAGAGGATGATATCTGGTGAATTGGGGTAGACCTCATAGTATAGGTACTCAACATAAAAAACATTGAATGTTCTTGTTGCGCAAATGTGGTAACTAACTCTTAAGAGATCTTGTCTGTCTTTGGTTGGCAATGTCTTGTGCCACCTTTTGAGCCTTCATCCCATGTATTTTTGTGTGTGTGTTTTCCATTTTTAATAAAATTTGCAGGGTCATGGATTTAGGCTACCAAATCCACAATCTAAACTGGCTTGGGTATTAATTAATTATTTAGTTACTAATTAATTAATAAGTATTAAACAATTACTAATAAATATTAAAAAATATTATTTAGTTTCTATTTATTAAAAATTGTTATTATTTAATTAATAATTAATTAATAACTATTCATTATTAATAAACTTAGTAAAACTAACTACTAATTATTATTATTAATTACTGATGAATTATAATTAAATAATAATTAGTAATTAAATAATTTAATAATTATTATTATTAATTGTTATTTAGTTTATAATTATTAAAAATAATTATTATTTAATTAATAATTAATCAATAATTATTAATTATTAAAAAATTAATAAAAATAATATATTATTTATCATTAATAATTATTAATGAATTGTAATTAATTACTGATAATAAATAAATATTAGTAAATAATTAAATACTATTAATTATTAATAAACTAAATAAAAATAAATACTAATTATTAATAATAATTATTAGTGAATTTTAATTAATTAATAATAAAAAAAATTTAGTAGTTAATTAATAATTATAAATTATTTAATTCCTTATTAAAAGTCAATTAATTAATAATTTATAATTAATTATTAATAATTAATAACTAAAAATTAGTAATGATTATTTAATTAATTAATAATGTTTTAATAATAATCAATTAATAATTAGTAATTTCATATTTTAATTTTTATTATTAATATTTAGTAACTAAATAATAATATTAAATATTTATTAGTAATTTTTTAATAATTATTATTAATATTTATTTATCAATAAATAATTAATCAGTTAATTAGTAATACATATTATTAATAAGTAATTAAATACTATTTAATTATTAATTAATTAATAAATATTAACTACTAATATTTACTAAGACGACTTAGCCATGGATTTTAAAACCCAAACCCATGGCTCTAAAAATTTATTAAAAAAGTAAACATACAAGGGAAAGATGGAGGCACAAGTTCAAGTATAACACACACACACTAGGATAACAACATTGGAAATTATTCCACACTGGTCAAAAGAAAGTAAAGGAGCATTCATCTCTTTTTATGTCGGTTGGCCTGACTTCGAGATCTCCCCCCCCCCCCCCCCCGATTAGCCAGGTTTCACCCTCTCCTCCATTATGGGATCTATTGTGAGATGAGTTCTTCATCCACTAAAACCTCATCTATTATAATTAAGAAAACTTCCTCCTACACTGGTTTATCAGATGGCAGATCCTTCTTAGGATGGTTAGTTTTATCGTCCTCTTTAGAAGATGAATTATCACCCCGCTTAGATGGGCGAGGTAGAACCTTCAAGTCCAGGGTCCTTCCCTTTGGAGAAGAAGGAGTTCCCCTACTACTGGAGACATGGTAGGGAGAACAAACATCTCTTGATTACCACAATCATGAGTCTTTCCCTATATATCAGCAGACTAATTACATACAGGTTCATATTTATTCATTAGAGGAGAATTCTTTTAGTTTCTACATCCGACATTTTCAAGTTTTTTTCCCTATGTTTTTTTTAAAGTAACCAACACATGCGTTGAGACCCCTCACACCTTTGGTCTCCTTTGGTATAGGCCAAAAAATTTAGGGGCTTCAACACCTCTAGCCTTGGGAAAGAGCCAAGGGCGTTGGAACCCCAACACCTTTGGACTCAACTAAAAAAACTATTTTTTTAGTTTTAAAATTTTTATTTTTATTTTGATTTGTTTATATATATATATATATAACAAATTATTTTATCATAATTTAACTAATATTAAATATCCAGTTTTACTGCAATTAAAGTAATATGAAATTATGATAAAAACTCTCATCATAGCTCCCTTTTATATGGGGGTTGCCCTGAAAATCCTTATATAATTCCAATTTGGGATTCAACTTCCCAGTTTCCTGTGTAGAATTAATAATATATTATTATTAATTAGTAATTAATTAATAATAGATATTAATTACTAATAAATAATAATAATTAAATATTATTATTTATTATTAAATATTAATAATTGACTAATTAATATTAATAATATTAACAAAAAATATTAATGAATAACTAATTAATTATTAATAGATAATATTTATTGATTAATTAGTGATTAAATAAAATTAAATTAATTATTTATAATATTTATTATCAATTAACTACTTAATTAATTAATATTAAAAATTATTATTAAAAATGTAATAATAAATATTTAAAATAATTTTTTTTTATTTTTTTTAAACAAATAGGGGGAAATGCCTCCTTTTTTATTAAGGAAATAGAGCCCTCTTTTTTATCTTGGTAGAGAGGAACCCGTTACATGGCTCTTGGGCCCAGGGGAACAAGACCTAATGAACTTACCCTAAGGCCCATGACCCATAGGTCCAAATACACAGTCACAAGGACCCATGACTCGTAGGTCTAAACACCAGCTCGTCAGCCACATAATTAGTAATTAATTACTAATTAATTACTAATAAATAATAATAATAACTAAATAATAATTAACTATTATTATTCACTATTAAATATTAATAATTGGATAATTAATATTAATAATATTAACATAAATATTAATAAATAACTAATTAATTATTAATAGTTAATATTTATTAATTAATTAGAAATTAAATAATATTTAATTACTTATTAATAATATTTATTACCAATTAACTAATTAATTGATATTAATAATTTTATTAATCAGATACTAATAAATATTTAAAATTATTATTATTAGTATTTAAATAGTTAGGGGCTAACATATCCTTTTTTATTAAGGAAAAAGCCCTTTTTTATAAGAATAAAGGGGAACTCATTACATGGACCGTAGACCCAAGAGCACCAAGGCCTAATGAATTAACCCTAAGGCTCATGCCCTGTAGGTTCAAATACATGGTTTCAAGGACCCATGGTCGTAGGCCTAAACACATACCTATCAGCCATATGCATGCCTTAATCAACACATCATCCTGTGTCCGGCACCTATCGTCGGTCCATCTACCTACCATTATGACTTTTTTGCCCTGAACAGCCATCATTATTCCAGCTGTCCGCCTTCCATTATAACCATGCTTTATCAGACAATGCCATCAGCTTTCGGCCCTCCTATGCTCGCTCGAGCCCCATCGTCTCCTCACGGCCCACCAACACTCATCGTCGCATAACCTCCAACCACTGTCCACCATCCCTCATACGCTCTCTTGAGCCCGTCACCTTCCACATGGTCCACCAACCTTCATTGTCACGTCACTTCCAGTTTCCCACCACCGTCCATCATGTCCTTGTCACAACACTGGAAGCCACCTATTCTCAATCTCCATGGGAATCAATTACAACTGAGAGTGGAACCTCAGTTTCCTGATGTAAGGGGGTTGTGACTGAGTACCACTCAGTCGCAACTCAAGTTGCATAAATATTTAAAATTATTATTTAGTTACTAAATGTTAATAATAAAATTTAAATTATTAAATTACAAATCATTAATTAATTACTAATTGTTAATTAATTGTTTTTAATTACAATGTCACACCCCGTCCCAATGGATCCTATACCAAGACTACCCCAAGCTCGCCTCTAATAGTCTAGGGGCTGGCGACCAGCATAGAGTAGCTATATAACACACATGGGAGGCCTTATCCTAATGTAATTGTACAAACCCACACATCTCTAAGACCATAAAATGCTGAAATATAAAACAGATGATAACCATGCATGCATACATCTTAAATCTCACCATCAGGGTACGACAACAAGTACTGGAAAGAAAAATGGCCAAATATAAGCTCACCATAAAGAAACTAAAATAAATTCTAACCTATAAAGTGGGTGAGGACTACTATCGAGGTGACCGCAGGATCACACCTCAGTCTGTCTAAGTCACTAAGCTCTGCCTGGTCCTAGTCTCTCTAGGACTTTATCAAAAGTTTGATCATCTACATAAGACACAACCTGTGCAGGGAAAAACTATACAGGGGTGAGTATAACAATACCCATTGGGACACCCCCAAAATCACTAAGCATATAACATCGATAATAACAATCATCTCATCACAGGTATATGTCAACAACATATATAACAAGAATGTATAGATATAATCAATGTAGACACGCAGTCTCAAGGTAATCACAACTATAATGTCATTCTAGGATTCTTGATCAAAGATTCCACATAACACTCATTTGGGAGAACACACTCCAAGGGTCAGATAACACTAATGGAATCCATCTAATATTTCATGCTCGTTGAGTCTCACCATAATAAGTACACACTGGAAGTCTGAATAGAATGATAAACAGAAGGGGATCACACCCAAGGCTATGGGGTATACCAACAACCTAATCTGAATTAACTCGCTAAGTAGGGGATAAATTCTTGCATAGTTTTAGTCATGAAGATTCCAATAACCCCACCTAAGGAAAAGATGATGATAGTGGATCTCACTTTGCACCTCAAAGATGGAGCCCAACAACTCTATTTGAGACTGAAGTCCCTTCAAAGGGATCACCATCCTATGTATAAGATGTTATTCTATACTAAAACCTCAGGGAATGGATCAAGGTAATGCACCCTAATGAAAATTGTCTAAGCTTAAGGGGATGAGGGCTCCAAGCCTTCTTTAAGGAAGCACATGGTGTGTACTAGTAGCACATGGCATATTCCTTTAGCACCGGGTCCTACCTGTGTATCACGGTCCATACCTGTGTTTGTGTTTGTGCCTAAGTACACGGCATGTCTGAGCCCGTGTACACCTGGTTGTTTCCATGTCCTTCTAGGTGTGTCCATGTCTATGTACCTCCCTTGCTACACACCCAAGATCCTAGAAAGGTTCACACACCATGTGACAACTTTCACATGCCTTGTGATAGTTTTCTTCTTCGTGGAACTCTATCTCTACACAGGGAGGTCCCACACAACATCTAATCCCAGATGACACATCATAAAACCCATAATTTTTCAGAATTCATGATTCTTCCACTGCTTTCACCAGTGCCATTGTCTCTAGTTTCACCACCAATCTCACCCAGAGATCACAGATCTAGTTCGAATGAGCCTTTTCGTCACCTACTCATCGGAGATCATGACTCAATCTGCTCAAAAACCATTTGTTGAGTCGCCCCATCATCACACACCAAATATAAAAATAATGGGTATCCCTAAATATTTATTCGACCAATCATCCATCGTCACCATAGTCACAGCTCGATCTCATCATCAATATGAAGCCAGATCTGTGATAATAACCTATTTCACCAAGAAATGGGTTTGCAATGATAGTTTATCAGGTATTTTTTTAACAACGGGCCAAAGGAATTGCCCATGATGAACGAAGAATAGGGAAGGAAAATAAAAACATGCAAATGTAAGGAACAGACCTCAACCAATGCTCATGTTGGCCCTGATTTGTTGTTGTTAGAACAAAGAATAAAGAGATATCACATAATCAACAAAAAAATTTCCAAACTCAGATAATATCTATCTCATACCCACAATATGAATGATTCGTGAATCAATTCATTAGTTGATTGATTTTAATTCATTATAGGAATAATTAAATGGGGAAAAATCTACATAAAATAAACATCCTACCTCGAGATGGATTGATCGATGATAAATAATGAATCTGCATCTTTGTCATTGGTGTGATCCTTGAGTTTCGTAGCTCACCAATCAATGATACACGATCCATTCATTGCTCACCAATGAAAGATCCTCCAACACCCTCTCACAAATCTCTATGGTTATATAGCTAATCATGGGATTTGTTCTTAAAAACATATTTATTGAGAAATAGATTAGGTCATTGCGTCACTTAATAAAATAAATAATTTATTTTATTAATTCGCTCGCGATGGTACTCAACCCGAACGTCTAATGCGTTCTAAGGTTAAGTTGTTGATAGGGTAAAACCCATGATCTAAACTTAATTATGGAATCATATTTATTATATGATCCTCTATTTAAGAGTTATTCCACTTTTTCAGGAAAACCGTGCATGCGTGATATTTAATATATTTAATATATGTCAAAAAATAAATGTGGGAACACCAAGTCTCAAAATCTCATTCCAAATAAATTCCAATCCCTGATATTAATCCATGTAATATTTCAAAGCAATATATGAAAAAAACTATGTTGTTACATTCTCCCCACTTTGGGTCTTTATGTCCCAGAAAGACAAAACAAAAGGCTACACAAAGAGATGTGGGTACTGAGCACGCATCTAGGTATCCCACTCCCATGTTCTCTCTTGAATATTCCCATGCTACCACCAGACATGCACTAGGGGAATCAATCTCCCAAGAAGGATCCACTCCTACAAATCCTCGATATCTACTGGGTACTCAGCAAAGGTTTCTCTATCCTCGATGTCTAACTTTCCCCGATCGATAACACCCAATAGGTCATGAACATACCTCCTCATCTATGACATGTGGAAGAAATAGTGTACCCAATATTACTAAGATGGTAGAGCTAAGTGGTACATCTCCTCACCAAATCTATGCATTATTTGGAAATAGACAATGAATCTTGTCGATAGCTTGTCGCCCCAACCAAATGTCCACAATACATGTCGAGGTGAGACTCTTAGGAACACATGGTCTCCCTCCTTGAACTCCAAAGGCATTTATTGTTAGTTTGAACATGACTTATAAGGGATTTGTGTAGTCCTCATCCTCTCCTAGATGATTTTCACCTTCTCTGTAGTGGCTCACACCATAAGTGTTGACTCTCCTAGGCCGGTCCAACATAGTGGAGATATGAAGGGTCTCTCATGCAATGCCTCGAATGGTGTCATACCTATGGTGGAATGGTAGTTGTTTTTGTATGAAATATCCATCAATAGTAGGTGATCCTCCCAACTACGTCCAAAATCTAACATGAAATCTCACAACATGTCCTCCAAGACCTGAATGGTTCACTTAGTCTGGACATCATTATGGGGTAGAAATGTTGTACTCAGATGCAACTAGGTCCCAAAAGCCTCCTACAATACCTTACATAACTGAGATGTGAAGAAAGCATCCTGGTCAGAAATGATCATCTAGGGAACTCCATGGAGTCGGATTATCTCATGCATGTAGAGGCATCCCAAGCTCTCTACTGAACTCTACTCTTGAATATATAAGAAGTCGGCTAACTTAGTGAGTCGATCTACGATCACCTAGATGGCTTTGTTTCCCCTAGACATATGTGGTAACCCCATCACAAAGTCCATAGATATCCCATCTCACTTCCACTCTAGCGCCTCAAGGAGTTGAGCTCAACCCGCTGGAACCTGGATCTCATCCTTAACTTGCTAACAAGTAAGGCATCGAGAGACAAACTTTGTAACTCCATTTTTCATCCTTGGACTGAAAGTTAAACTCAAAACACTTAACACTATTACCCTAAAGAAATATCATAGACTCTGGTCCCAAGGTAGAACTGACTGCCTCTGATACCACTCTGTCATGACCCATCCTAATGAGACCCATGCCGCGACTACCCCAATCCCACCTCCAATAGGCTGGGGGCTGGAAACCAGCACTGGGTAGGCATATCAAACACATTGGAGTCCTTGGAAAAATGTACTTGTGCACACATACACATCTCCATTCCCATAAAATGATGAAATGTAAAATAGTTGATAACCATGGATGAGTACATATAAAATCCCACCATAAAAGTGTGATAACAAGTACAAGAATGAAAAGGGGCCAAATACAAGACCACCACACAGAAACTGAAAACTAGTCCAACTTGTATAGTGGGAGAGGAATGTTGTCAAGGTGACTGTAAGAACACACCTCAGTCTGTCTGACTCACTAATATTTGTCTAGTACTGGTCCCAATAGGACTCTGTCAAAAGCTTGATCATCTGGATAAGACATGACAAGTGTGGGAAAAGCCCATGTAGGGGTAAATATAACAATACACAGTAGGACACCCTAAAATCACTAAGCATATAACATCAAGAATAATAATAAACTCATCATAGGTATATGTCAACATCACATATAATAAAAAATTTCATATATACTCAATTTAGACACATAGTCTCAAGGTAAAATCATGATCGTAATGTCAGTCTAGGATTCTTGCTCAATGGTTCCACATATCACTCGTCTAGGATAAAACACTCCATGATCCAGATAGCACTGATGGAGTCCATATGATATTTCATGCTCATCAAGTCTCACCATAATAAATACACATTGAAAGTCTAAAGATAATTATACGCATAATGGGATCACACCCAAGGACATGGGGTATACCAATAACCCAGTTTGTATTAACCTACCATGTAGGGGATCGATGTCCGCATAATTTTAGTCATGATGATTCCAAGAACCCCACCTAGGTCAAAGATGGTGTTAGAGGATCTCACTCCTGACCTCATGGATTGATTCCAATAACACTATCCAAGACTGAAGTCCCTCTGAAGGGATCACCATCCTATGTATAGGATGTGATTCCATACTAAACATTTAGGGAATTGATCAAGGGAATACACCATAATTAAAATCATCCAAGCTAATGAATAAGAGGGATCCAAACCTTCTTTGAGGAAGCACACGGAGTATACTAGTAGTACACGATGTGTCCTTTTGGCACCAGATCCTACCCGTGTATCATAGACTGTGTCCATGTCTCTGTCTGTGCATGAGTACACGGCATGCCTAAGCCCATGTACTCTTGGTCGTGTCCATGTCCGGTTGGTCATGTCCATGTCAGGATATCCATTTATGTGCCTATGTACCTCCCTAGGTACACACCCAAGCACCCAAAAGGGGTAACATGTCATGTGATAGTTGTCACATTTCATGTGATATTTATCTTCTTCACAAAACCCTAGCACTGCATAGGGGGTCCCACATGGTGTGTGATTCCAGATTACACACTATGTAACCCGGAAATCCCAGATTTATAGATTCTTCCCTCGTGTTCACCTACATCGCAACAACCAGTTCCACCACTGACCTAACTCTAAGATCACAGATCTAGTTCAACTGAGCCTCGTTATTGCCTTCTTGTTGAAGATCATGACTCGATATGCTTGAAAACTATTCATCAAGATACCCCATCATTGTACACCAAATATATTAATAATTGGTATCCCTAAATCTATCCTTAATAAAACATAAATCATTTCCATCATTACATCTTAATCCCATCATTGATCTAAACCCAGTTCTGTGATAACAATTCATTGCACCAAGTTTAAATGGGTGTGAAATAATTTTTTATCTGGTATTTTTTGAACCATGGGCCAAAGGAATTGTTCACAATGACCAAATAATGGGGAAGGAAAATCACAACACACAAACATGAGGAACAGACCTCAGCCAATATTTGTGTTAGTCTTGATTTGTTTCCATTAGAATGATGAACTAATAGATATAACATAATCAACAAACAAATCCCCAAACTTGGATAATATTTATCATATACATGTAATACGCATGATCCACATATAAATTCATTAGTTGATTGATTCGTGTTCATTATAGGAGTAATTAAATGGGGAAAATCCACATAAAACAAAAATCATACCTCAAGATGCATTGATCAATGATGAATAATGAATCAACATCACTTTCATCGATGTGATCCTCGAGTTTTGTAGCTCACCGATCGATGATCAATGATCCAGTCATTGCTCTCCAATGGAAGCTCCTCTAACGCTCTCTCAAAAATATCAAGGGTTATGCAGCTCACCCTAGGATTTCTTCTTAATAGCCTATTTTTAGAGAAATAAATTAAGTCATTGTTCCACTTAATAAAATAAATAAATATTTTATTTTATTTTATTAATTTTCCCGTGACATCACTCAACCTGAACGTCCGACGCGTTCCAAGGTTAAGTCATGCCTAGGGTAAAACCCACACTCTAAACTCAAAAAATGCCTCAAATTTCTTACCTGGGCCTTTATTTAATAGTTATTCCACTTTTTATGGAAAACCGCACATGTGTGATATTTAATATATTTAACATATTTTAAAAATTAATTCCGAGCACACCGGGCCTCAGAATCTCATGTCGTCTCAGTGCCTAGCTCTGAAATTAATCCATGCAATATTCCAAATCAATATATATAAAAATCTATGTCATTTCGTATAAATTAAATAAATTATAATTATTAAAAACTATTATTATTTAACTACTTCAATTTATTGATTATTATTAATTAGTTACAATTCACTAATAATTATTATTAATAATTAATAATTGTTTTTATTTATTTTATTAATAATTAATAGTTATCAATTAATTACTATTATTTATTTACTATTAGAAATTAATTACAGTTTATTAATAATTATTAATAATAAATATTATTTATTTTTATTAAATTTATTAATAATTAATAGTTATTAATTGATTATCAATTAAATAATAATTATTTCTACTAATTAGAAACTAAATAATTTTTTTAAAGCTGAGGACTTTTCCAATGCCAAGTCTCCTTTATTGAAAAATAAAAGATTACAAAAGTGTAAAATGGGACATTTTACAACGGTCTATTTTGGAGAGATGTAACAGGTCAGAGGGAAGGATATCCATCTATATGAGGCCATTGTTACCTACACCCATATTTTTTAGGCCATTAGCTACCATGTTTGATTCTCAATATGAATTATTAAGGATAAAGTCAATGGAATCTAAGAACTCAAGGAAATCCATCCACTAAACCATCAATCTCCATGAGAGGTGTGTGCTATTTTTATTGATTGCATACACTATATTTGTGGAGTCACTCTCCAACCATAGCTTAGACTAACCTCTTTGTCTAGAAATGTTCACCACATTGATGAATCCAAGCATCTTGGATTCAAGTGAAAATGTAGTACCACAAGTACTATAAAAGAAACCAAGGATGCACTCGGTGTGATTTTTGAAAACAGTGTTGCACCCTGAGATACCAGGATTACCTTTAGAAGCACCATCCATATTTGCTTTCACCCAACCTGGGAATGGAACTACTACAAAATAGGACTTTAACGGTGCTAGAATTGGCCTTTATCAATGCTAAAAAGGCACTGACTACTGGAGCATGGTTAAAATACCTAGGCTTTTATCAGCACTAGAAAATCACTGATAAATGGGTCCATTATTAGTTCTTAAAAAACGTTTATAAAGGACCCTTTATCAGTGATTTTAGAAGAATTGATAAATGACACCATTTATTAGCACTTTTATTTAGATATGATAAAGGGACCCTTTATTAATGCTACTAAATGCACTAATAAAGGCATCCTTTATCAGTGTTTGTTGAAGCACTGATAAAGGATACCTTTATCGATGCATTTAGTAGCATTGATAAAGGGGTACACTGTAATGTACTGTTACAACATACTATAGTGTTTTGTTATAGCATAATTTAGTGTACTATTACAGTACACTACAGCACCAGAAATAGGGAATACTGCAGTTTCTTGTAACAACACACTATAAAACCAGAAATTAGAAAAATTGGATAAAAATACAGAATTTAAATGAAATAAAATTTACAACACAAATACAAGAAAAAAAATATTATAGAGAAAAAGAACACACTTGTATAAAAGAGAAAACCACCCCTGATCAAGTAAAATAACGTGCCAATATAAGAAAAAAAAATCTAATGTTAGTAATAATATAAATAAACAAATTCAATAGAAAGTATTAATTTTAAACTAAACTTTGAGTCATGCCAAGAACATTGTGTATCAGATTGAGTTGCAGTTGATTCTTGTACATCACACCATTTATTGTTCTTCTTCAAGAATTATCACTGTGAAAATTAACTAAATAAGTATAAGATAAATATAATATGGAAATTAATTATATATTAGCAGATAGAATGATTAGAAAAGAATTTAGGCTCATTTTCTCTGTTTTGGTGATGTGATGTTTGTTTTAAACTAAAATGACACTTATATATTGAAAATAAACACTTTGAGTCATACTAGTCACACCATGCATTGGATTGGAATGTGACTAATTAATTCACATCCCAAATGACTTATTTATAATTTTCCTAAAGTATCCAAACAATCTAAATTCATTTCTTTGGTTTTGAGTATGCTGCTTGTGTTTTTTACTAAAATGTCATTTTAAACTATAAACATGTACTTTGAGTCATACCGGCCACTTCATGTGTGGGTTTTTCATAAAGACTAATTCCTACACATAAGAAATGAATTATGAATAATTGATATAAATTATTAAGAAAATCCTAGTGTGTTTTCTCAATTTTTAATGAGTGACACTTTTTGAACTAAAATGACGATTTTAAACTAATAACAGACACTTTGAGTCATATCAGGTAAAGAGTGTATTAGATTGAGGTTTATCTGATTCCTACACATAAAAAATGACTTATGGATCATTTTCTTAAATTATCAAAATAATCCTAATGTGTTTTCTCATTTTTGAGTATGTCTGTTGTCTTTTTTACTAAAATTAATGCCAACTTTAAATAAAAGGATGCACTTGGAGTCATACCAGTCACACAGTGTGTTAGATGGAAGTTAAGATGATTTATAAATGTCCCAAATGACTTATGTATTGTTTTTATAAATTATAAAATTAATATGAATGCATTTTCTTGATTTTAAGTATGCCACTTATGTTTTTTACTAAAATGTCATTTTAAACTGGAAACACAAACTTTGAGTCATACCAGTCACATAATGTGTGGGATTTATGTGAGACTAATTCCTACACATCCAAAATTAATTATGAATCGTTATCCTAAATTATCAAGACAATCTAATTTCATTTTCTTGTCTTTTAGTGGGTGTTACTTTTTGAACTAAAATGTCAATTTTAAATTGATAACAGACACTTTGAGTCATACTGGGAACATCATGTATCGTATTAAGACACAGATGATTACTAAAAGTCAAAAATGACTTATGAATAATTTTCATAAAGTATAAAAATAATATGAATGTGTTTTCTCAATTTTGAGTATGTCGGTTTTCTTTTTTACTAAAATTGATGTCAATTTTAAATAAAAAGATGCACTTGGAGTCATACCAGTCACACTGTGTGTAGGATTGAGGTGAGGAAGATTTATATATGTCCCAAATAACTTACAGATAATTTTAATAAATTATAAAAACAATCTGAATGTGTTTTATTAGTTTTGAGTGCGCCACTTTTATTTTTTACTAAAATGTCATTTTAAACTGGAAACACACGCTTTGAGTTATACCAGTCACATTATGTGTGGGTTTGATGTGAGACTAATTCCTATACATCACAAATGAATTATGAATAATTTTTATAAATTATCAAGACAGTGTGAGTGTATTTTCTTCATTTTCAGTGAGTGACACTTTTTGAACTAAAATGTTAATTTTAAACTAATAACAGATACTTTGAGTCATACCGAGAACATCGTGTATCATATTGAGGTTTAGATTATTCCTCCATTCCAAAAATGACTTATGGATAATTTTACTAAAGTATCAAAAGAATTTTAATGCATTTTCTGGGTTTTGATTATGTCATTTTTCTTTTTTAGTAAAATTAATGTCGATTTTAAATAAAAAGATGCACTTTGAGTCATACTGGTCACACCATGGGTCAAATTAAGGTGTGGATGATTCCTACATATCCTAAATTTCTTGTGAATCTTTTTCATAAAGTGTCAAAATAATAATAATTTGTTTTCTTATTTTTGATTATGTCACTTGTGTTTTTTATTGAAGTGTCATTTTAAACTAGAAACTCACACTTTGAGTCATACCAGTCATATCATGTGTCGGTTTTACATGAGACTAATTCCTATACATCAAAAATTACTTATGAGTTGTTTTTATAAATTATCAATAAAATCTAATCATGTTTGATCAATTTCCAGTGAGTGATGTTTTGTGAACTTAAATGTCAACTGATAAGGGACACTTTGAGTCATACCGAGCACATCATGTATTAGATTTAGGTTTGGTTGATTTCTAAACATAAAAAATGACTTATGGATCATGTTTATAAAGTATCAAAATAATACAAATGAATTTTATTATTTTTGAGTATGTCAGTTGTCTGTTTTAGTAAAATTAATGTCAATTTTAAATAAAAAGATTCACTTAGAGTCATACATGTCACATCGTGAATCGGATTGAGGTGCGTCTAATTCATACACATACCAAATGACTTATGGATCATTTTACTAACATATCAAAACAATCCGAGTATGTTTTATTAGTTTTTATTACATCACTTGTGTTTTTTACTAAAATGTCATTTTAAACTGAAAACACACACTTTGAGTCATAGTGGTCACATCATGTGATGGTTTGACCTAAGACTGATTCCAACACATCAAAAATGACTTATGAATTATTTTACTAAATTATAAAGACAATCCAAATGCATTTTCTTGATTTTCAGTGAGTGGTGTTTTGTGAACTTGAATGTCAATTTTAAACTAATAACTGACACTTTGAGTCATACCGAGTACATCGTGTATCAAATTGAGGTATGATTGATTCATACACATAAAAAAATGATGGGTTTTTTACCTAAATTATTCAAACAATCTTAATATCATTTCTTGGTTTTGACTATGTGATGTTTGTTTTGAACTAAAATGTAAATTATAAACTAAAAACATACATTTTGAGTCATACAAGTCACATCGTGCATTAGATTGAGTTATGAATGATTGAGTATGTGATGTGTGTTTTTATTTCAATCATATGAACCAAGCTATAAAAGATAGAAATTTACCATTTGGATGAAATAAGAAACCTAATGCTACTTGAAATACCTCATCCAAAAGCACAATGTTCTCTCTTTTCTATCTTATTGCAGACAATTGAACAGAAAATATGAATTCCCAAAAGATATGTGCAAAAAAAATTATTAGATAAAAATGATAATGAAATTAAATTAAAAATAATAGAAAAAATGGTGAAAATTTTAACTAAATAATCAATATGAATTCACCTTGTCATGATGTTGTATACATTTTTTACCCATTTCCTTGTTGTTATCTCATTTTCATCATCAAAGTCCAATCTATCACGAGCATGAGCATCTTCAAAGAAACCACCCCAACTTGATAAAAAGAAGCCACCTTTGTAATAAACCAATTATTATATTAGTAATACTATAAATAAATAAATTAAACATAAATATTAAATAATATATTAATAAATTTCAATTTTAAACTGAAACCACACAATTTGAGTCATACTAGGTACACTGTGTATTGCATTGAGGTATGGTTGATTCCACCGTGTCTTTTTATCCTACAATGAATTCAAAACTCTAGTTCATCTAACAATATTGTAGTTTGATAACCCATAATGTTGAATAAACCAGAGAATAAAAAGAAAATTGCATCATCATGAGTGAATCATCCTTGTTGAGTGCATGATCATAGTACAAGAGTGAGTTGTCCTTGTTGAAAAATTTATTTATTCCTAGAAAAAATTAACTATAGTGTAAAATTATCAGTATTCATTTATTAAACTAAAATAAATATTTACATATGAGTTTTTATGGAACATAATAAAATCTATCTTTCCCTTTCACCATCATAGAGAGTACAAACTCCATGATAAACCATTTACCATATTTGATGGAAAAAACTTCAGTGTGGCCCATTATGTATTTTCAGAAGACACTAAACTTAATTATAAATTGGTTTCCCCTTTTTGAAAATATTAAACATTATTATATCCCTTTATAGAATCCAAATGATATAAAAATCTAGTGTATTCGTTAAGTCTTCTTGGATTGGGATATAGATTAGTATATCCTTTTGAATATTCTGGGTGATGATAAACTCTAACATAATTTCAAAATTATTTTTTCATAAAAATGGGAATAACCCTATTCTCAAGTCTTTTTATTGAGAATGATGGAGAGTTTTTTATTAATGAGCTTGTGAACATGGATCATTTTACATAATGAATGTGAACATCCATAATGAATGTTATTTGTATGGATTTCCCAATAATTTTTTATATTATATCATGCATCTAATTGATGATCAAATAACCCAAATAATCCCACAACCCACCAAAGTGAAACCATTGTATTGTTCTTTTCTGAAAATTCATGATTCAGTTAATGAAATTTCGTATTTCTTTATTTTTTTTATAGGTTTTGTATTAAGCTATTAGATTATTTTTCAAAGGGGTATTCATTTGGATTTTTTATAATACATGATTTCATTTGAAGTGGGTTTTTCATTTTTGTGGATTTCTTCATAAAGCAGTTTCTTTTCATTTTATGTCATGTTTACTTTGACACTATCCCTCCTAAATGACCATAATCTCTCAATGCTTATTGTCCTCTAGTAATTCTATCATACACACGATGGATTCGGTATTTGATTACACACATATTTATTCAAACATTTGAGTTGTATTATATACTTGTTTGATGATTGGATTGGTGTTTTATGACTCTCAGGTGACTATTGGATCTAATACTAAGACCCTTTCTTTGTAGTGTGGATAATTCATGGGCAAGAAACTGCATTGGTTTTTTGTTGTTGGTCAGTTTTTTCTTAGTGAGGGGTTTATTTCACACTTTAGTAATATTTTATAGTACTTGGAATGTTCTAATAGAAATTGTATCCTATGATAATCAGTTTGAAAAAAATTATTGGTGTTTTTTTTGTTTCTAAAAAAATACCTCCACTTAAATTCCTGTATAAAATCACTTAAATAAGTGGTCAAAAACGTTTTTCCAATAATCCACTTGAATCGCTTACATAATGGATCTTATCTTAATTGATAAGTTTTGTGCATGCTTTTCAATAATTATTATCAAACACAACCTCTGTGTGATCCCCATTCTACTCCATTGACCAACAATTTTATTATTTCCAAGCCATTGCTTCGTCTCCTCCTCCACCTCGATCTCTGCCTCTGCCTCCTCCACCTCAGTTCCAACTCTGACTTCGCCTCTACCTCCACCTCTACCTCTGTTATTTCCCAACAATTTTATTGTTTGTAGGTCATCACTTTTAAACCTATTGATTTCCTCTATAATAATTATCCTTGAGAAACTGATCAAAAATAATATATAAGCATTATGAAACTAATGCTTCACACCTGAAATATATTTATAAGGTTATAGCTCATACTAGATCACAAACATAGCAGGTAATCAACTAAATTTGTTATCGGCAAGTAGTATGACAACATGTATGCTACCCACTCATCTCTAAACAAATTTACTTCTTCTTTTGAGTTTGAAGGTTGTCATAAATCTTGATAGTATTGAGAAAATATAAATAGATAAATGATTGAGAAATATATTTAATGAAATTGTAATTACCTTCCAAAATTACCTTTTTGGGGATATTGGTATTTTCATTGTTTATGATCTCTCTCATAAATTTGTAAACATAATAACCAAAATAATTTCCATTATCTGGCTTTGGAAAGTGTAAAAACATTGACCAAAATAAGTAAATTGTTTTGAAATATGTTTTTATAGTTAAATATTTCTATATATACCTTAATTTTTTCCATTTGTAGTAATCCACGGGCTTTATATGTTCAAACACCAACTTCATTCCATGATTTATCCTATATTTAGTGACTACCAAATCATAATAAAACTCTTGTTAAAACATAGAATGAAACATATAATTTTAATTTTATCTATAAAATGTTGATTGCAATGTATTAAAAATTCACAATACACATCATGTGTGGTCATTTTGTTGGATATCCATGCATTGGAACCAAAAAATAAATATTTGGGGTATCCAGATTGACTGCGATTAGAATTCAGTGCTGCCTAAAAAAACAAAAAAACAAATAAGTAATAAAAAAACTAAAAATATATTTTATTTAATTAGATTGTAGATTTTTACTTCTGTATTATAGTAATCAAAAAGGGTTTTTTGTCTGATATTTTTTTGCTAAAACTCTTCAAAAAACACATCTCTTTTCTTCTCAATTTCCTTCTTATCCAAAGTAAGTTTTTATGTAGAAATGATACAAGGATTAATGAATCCAAAATATGCTTCACACGGTTTTCCCTTTATATAGTATTAGTATAAATTCCTATAGAAAATATGAATAGTTATTAACTTTAATAAACATATTAGCTCACTATTTGGATAGACATGTTATGAAAATGTACCTTATGTATGTATTCACAACTGAGGTCTCAACCATTCATTCTTGAGAATCTCATTTATACTCTCAAGAACAATTACGTTTATCATGAAAGTTCCATATATTTATTTTTTATATAGAATGTAAGAAATATTTTCGTCTTTAAATGTGGTCTATACATGAAGTTGTAATGATAATAAATGTTTCTCTAGACTGGTGGGGAGAAGTTACTCCCAAAATGTCATTTTTATTTCTTGGTCAATTCACTAGATCATCTTGATCTGACCTTCTGTTTCCCCATCATTTTATCCATCTGTAATAGCATACCTCACTTCAGAACTTTTTTCATCAATTGTAACAGATTTTTCATATGAAAAAAATTATTAAAGACGTACCTCATGTATCTTTATAATATTAGATGACCATGATGTGAAAGTTCCAATAGAATCATTAACCATTTTAATATTAGGATCATCAAGTGGAATAAGCAACTCAGTAATCAGCTCATTAGCTACATCAACCCCCACTCTTGTGTGATATTTTGGGAGGTTTTTCTAGTGTATCTTTTCTTTAATGATATTATACATTGTACCCCTCACAACAAGGTTGTGTGTGGGTGTTGACAGATAAAAAAACATATAATTGTACCCTAAAGAATTTTAGTAATATAAAATTATCAAAAGTTGTTTGATTCACATTTAGGATAAAGATTAATGAAAAAATTGATTACATCAAGTAAGGTATGTGGTCGAGGGGAATGACAAGCCTCAAAGCTAGTGGGTTAATTTGGTTCATGTGCAGATCTTTGTTCCACCACCGGTTCTATTTGATCATTTCTCATAAATTAGTATGCCAAATTAGATTGGGCAATAATATCTTACAAAGAATCTATTTGTGTTTGTAATCCTTTCATCATATTATATGTATGTTCATGTGGTTTTTTATTATCAAAATATGTTCGAGGAGACACTCTAAAACCTAATCCTCCAATGTGACCATATTGTTCTAGCCACTTCAAAGCTAATGAAAGTAGTTTTTCTTCAAGTATGGTCACTGCCGATTCTTGTGTCTAAACTATATAAAAAATATTAACATAAATTGATATTTTTTTATAATACTATTATAAAGCATAACTAATTACTATTATGTCATACTTACACATGCATCTCATAATGCTTTTTTGTTTTCATCTACTAGTTTACCCTCCTTATTTACACGAACCTCCTTCCATATCACATGATGTGTAATGGAAGTGGCATCAGATTTTGATTTATCAATATGCATATGAACAAAAGAACATATGTTGTTTTATATCACATAAAACTTTTATTATTGATTTAAAGTACATACCAATTTCTTATCTAGTGAAGCTTACCCTATCCTTTCTTTGTGATATGGGTACATTGGATTTGATGCACGTTCTTTATTTTCATCACTCTTTTTTGTTTCATAAATTAAATTTTTTGAATCAAATTGGATAAAAAATAATTTTAAATAATACATTATCAACTTAAATTCACCTAAAATGATTTCTCATTACGACGACTAATGAAAGAATTCCATGATTCATGATTTATAATGTGTTCATAACTAACTAGTGGGTGGGGCTTTACTTTCCCCTCAACATCCCTAAGATGTAACTTGGTAAGAAGAGTCAAAAAGCCTATATGTTCTCTTCCAATGGCCATTAAGACTAATTTATTACATAAATATTCAAAAATAAATGAACTCTCTAATGAATAATGAAAATTAAATCAACTTTTAATTATATAGTTTTTTGGTAAAATAGAGAAAGTATATCGTAACATTAACGTTATATCATTCCAAAGGGTTTCCTTTTTTTCAGGCTCTATGTGGCACCACGAATCAATATAAATCGGCACATTAATCACTATTGTGACCCCAGCATAACTAATGAACATTGACTTATTGGGGTCAATAGTTTGGTTGCGCTGATTCCAACCAGCCACGAATTTTATACCCTTAATTCTTGCCTTGATAATTTTATTCAACACTGTGATGTTACGTCGTTGTTTCTTTTTTTAATCAACATGTTGTTGACCCCCTAATAGTTTTGCAGTTTCATCATCAAAAATCAATTCTTCCTCAGGATTGGTAACATCATCATGTGCAAAATACATTGTTTACATGGGTAGTCAAACATTTAATTTGTATTGAATAACAACAACATAAACACAAACAAATGATTTTATCATGGTCATATGTATGCTCTATTACAAACTTGATGAACTCATTAACCCCATCTCTATAATCTTTTGGAAAATGATTAGCATGCATACATTTTGAATGAAATGGGTAATTGAATTTAAGGAAAGAATTAATTCATTGTGGTAGGTGTTATCCACTAAGTTCATCCAAAGGTGAAAGTTATAGACAATTATCATCATCATCATATTCATCCCCCAAATAGTTATTATTGCATTTTGTTTCTTGAGACTCATCCTCCATCTCTTCTAGATATACACCTATGTTTCTTGAACTAATCTGAGATGGGAGATGATTTTAGATTACTACTTCTCAGAGTAGTTCAAGCAACATATAAGAGATGGGAGATGAGTCTCAAGAAACAAAATGAAATAATAACTGTTTGGGAGATGATGTTGATGGGGATGACATTTTTTGCCTTAAAACTTTTTAAATTACCATATATTAATTTAAAATTTAAAATATCATCTCAAAATTATAAAAGTTACCTAACACTGTGATGAGAACATCAAATCATCTACACTAATCTGTACTGACACTAATCTATGTTACTAGTCCTTTTCCCTCACCAGTATCTCAAATATAAGATCTCTATATCCATTTAGGTTTATGTGTCGGGTGTGAGTATAAAAATAAACAAGAAAATTCTAATAGGGGCCCTAAAATACAAAACAATGCATATCTTTGAGTATATTTTCAAAGTAGTAACACTCAAAATACATATGTAATTCAAGTCATTGTGTACTAAACAAGACACCATGATAATCAAATGTACCTACTTCATTTCATACCAATGAATTATACTAATCATACAATAAGTGTATACCATGGTTTTTCCCTAACATTAAAATCATTTTACTAATAATAGGTTAACATTTGAATCGTAAGAGGAGAAAAAATTATTTATCTCCCTATGGAAATAACCGCATCACAGGTGCCATGAGATTCGACCTCAGACCCCTAGCATCCAAGACTATCCCTCAGGGATAACCATCACATGTACTTGTTACGTCCAAATCATGAAATGGGTATAACATATCCAATTTTCTTAGGAAGATCATTTGGAATATAGGGAAATATTAACATAATTGGTTCCCTTAGAAAGGAACCACATAACGGGTTCCATAATACATTAGTTAAACCAAACTTCTGAAAACCCATAAAGAAGAACAAACAACACAAATGTCACATCACCCTCACCCTAGCCCTCGATGAATCACTAACATGTCTATAGTAACACACATTCTAACATACCATACCTAGACCTCACATAATATCCATAATATTATAATATACGATAAAAATTATTTTTATCACATCCATACATGTATTTCTTGTATAAAAATATTGTAATCATACAGTGAGAGGTATATTAAAAATCATTTCAAATAATATCAAGTAATTATTCAAAGAAAATATTTTAAGGTAAGATTCATCAAAATTTAGCAAAAAAATTAGTTACATATTACGTTTAATATAATAATTTTCAAAAAAAATACTCTAGGGAAATAATTATTAAATGAGTAAACAAAAAATAGTAGTTAAATAGTTAGTAAAAAATGTATACAAAGATAAAAATGAAGACTTACTAAATAAAAATCACAGAATTTTTCCATTTCCTAAAATTTTAATGTCTAAAAAAATCATGTTACATTTTATAATAATTAATATATTTCCCTTAGTCAAAAAAATATTTATAAATGTGTATTGGTTTATTTTACAATATAAATATTATTAAAACCATATTTGTGTATGATTATAGTAAAATAATTTGAAGAATATATTCATCCTATCAAAAAAAAAAATATATATATATATATTATGAACCATTTCATCTGAAAAATAAAATTTTAAATACATATATAAAAACTATAACTAATATGGTATTATAAACATAAAATTCTTTAATTGAATAATAAAATATGATAATCACTTAAATATTTCTATTATAGCATGTGTAATACATAATAATTTATCAATATTATATATAACCCACGCTTTCTCAAATATAACAAAATTATAACCATTCAATGTCATTGATTTTGTTTAAAACCAATCTAAAACCCTTATCAATGGAGTTATTTAATTAGTATGGAATTATTTAAATCATTAATAAGATATTTTAATGGTTAATAAACAATAAATTCTCTATTCCCAAAAAATACTCTAAAAGACATACATTATAAACTCTTACATATCCTATATGATCTAAATATTGTGAAATTAATATAGATAAACTTAAAATTAAAGGAAATCATGAAGTGATTTATATATTTAATGAGAAACTATTTGTTACATCTAATTAGAACAAAAAACTAAAGACAAATTTGTTTCAAAAACAAAATAAAACCTAACACTTATTATTTTTTAAAAATATGTTTATCCCATGTATACTCTAAACCCACTCATATTCAAAAATAACCTAAATGAAATTTTAATTATGGATTATAACATTTTACATTTCAAAAATATAATTCTCTAAACATAAGTGTTATTTTTTTATCAATTTAATAAAAAAACAAAAAAATAGAAAATACCATAAAATTAAATAATAAAAGGTGAGAATAAATATTTTTTGAATGAAATTTTCATTAAAAACATCAAATTAAATTGAAATTCATATAATATTAACATATTTATATAAATAAATATACCTATCAATGTATAATTATTTTTAAAAAAGTAAAAAACTTGTGAAATACAAATCATGGTGGCCTATAATAGTGTAATTTGAGGGAATTTAGATTATTGTATCATTAACAAACATCACAGAGAGACCTAAATCCATGGAAAATATACATGGAGACCTTGGTCCTTATAAATAAATATTTCATGTCTGAATCCATATTTTTTCATATAATATTTTTGGGGAAACTCAAATGATTATAATAAACACCATTGAACAACATATTAAGTAGTTAATTGGCCAGTTAGTTGTAGTTTGCGATAAAAACATGTTTTGAAAAATGAAGAGTCAATTATAGAAATTGATGGGATGATTTCCTTATCTATGATCAATAATATTCTAAACCAAACATCCTTTACTTACTCTATAACAAAAGATCTCGCTCCATGAGAAGCTATAAGGACTGTAATGATGGAAAGAATGAGTCCCCAAAACTATATGTGAAGCACACAACCCATTTCCATTTTCCACCACTAAAAGATCTATTATTTTCCGATATGATATTTATTATATGCAGTGACCATGTAACATTAGATAAATGATCGGAGGGAATGTTCATTGGAGCAATGTGGACAGTGGTGATAGTGATAGCGATATCGCTAACAATGGCAAGAGTCATGGGTGAAGGTGGTGATAAAAATGACAACAATGAGGAATAATGAGAGTGACTAATCATGAATAGAGTTATGGGAGAAGATAAGTAGGGTTCTTCGTGGATGAGAAAACCATAAAAACACAAACTGTGGAACCCAAGCAAGCAATCAACGAGAGAGGAAGGGGAGAAAATAACATACCTTGGATTCTAGCCTTGATTCATCCAAGAGAACGTAGAAGAGAAGCATCGATAGTAGGGGAGTTCCGTGAGAGCTTGAGAATCACGACTAAATGAGTCACAGTTAGAGTTCCTTTAAATAGATCGGGGACACTTTTATCAGCGATTCTAAAAAAGCATTGATAAAGATACCTTTTATCAATGCTAAATTAATAAGTGTTGATAAAGATGCCTTTTATTAGTGTTAAAGAAGCACTCATAAATGATTTATAATTATAACTATAAATAAAAAATATATAAATATATTTATATAATTATAGATTTATTTATTATAATTTTATAATTATTTCGATATATAATTATATATTTATAATTACATAAATACTTTTTTTAATTATATTTTTTAATTAAAATTATAAATATATAATTTTTTAAATATAATAAATATACATTTATAAATATATTTATAAATAAATATATTAGTAAATATATTTATATTTATTTATTTGTAATTATAAATATATTTATATCATTATATATATTTATATATTTATATATATTTTTAATAAATATACATAAATATTGTAAATATATTCATTATTTAAATATATTTATTATAATTTTATAATTATTTAAAAATATATATATATATTTATAAATACATGAGTACAAATATAAATATATAAATTTATAAATATAATAAATATATATTTATAAATATATTTTTAACATTATTAATGAATATATAATCTTAAATACATGCATTTTAAAAATGAGTGAAATTGAATAATTAGAAATGAGTACACTTTTTAGGGATGGGAGGGGGTGGCGAGAGCTTCTCGCTCTACCCAGATGGAAATTAGGGCTTTAGAATGGCGACTCTGAGTCTTCTGGCTAAAGTTTTCCTCATCCATGGGTGATTTGATTCCCACAAACATGTTTCCTCTGGAATGGATAATCATGAGATCATTTGTAAAGGGTTAATGTTGGATAATAAGTTGGATGAGGTTACCGCCAATAGGTCTTTCTCTCTCTTTAAGGGGTCCACTACTGGAGGGCTACACTGCAAGGGTAATGTTTCCTTTGTCAAATCGAATCTAGATTCTATTTTGGAGTGCCTAGAAATCGGTAATTTTTCTATAATTGTGCGATTGATTTTTTCCAAGGGATCCAAACCTTTGAAAATTAATGATTTGGTCAATCAATTGTCGAGCATCTGGGGTTTTACCAACTAGAAGTGTGTTTCTTTGGGTAGAGGATATTCCACATGTCCTTTCCCTCTGATGATTTGAAGATGAGGTCCTAGAGTCTAGGATCAATTTCACTCAAATGAGGCATCCTTCACATCCATGAATAGGATCATAATTTCAATCCCTTGGAGGTTAGAAATTCTTGTGTCCAGTTGTGGGTTAAGGTTTATGGACTGAGCTAGGTATTATGGTACCCCAGAATACTATACGACATCACTTAGGTGATTAAAGTGCCCATAAAGATGGACAAAGAAACCAAATTGATGAGATATGTTCATTTCACTTGGTTTTTGGTGGAAGTTGACATGTTCTCTACTCTTATTGATAGGGTATTCCTTTAAATAGATGAAGATGAATTCAATCTATACATTGAGTATGAGAATATTCTTTGATTATGTTCAGAATGTAAGAGAATTGTCCATGAGGCATCAAATTGTAAAATCTCCCTATTGTGTTCTTATTTCTCTGGTAAAGGACATGAGGAAAGTTTATGTTTTAAAAAGAAGAGGGGTTAGAAGATTGGACTACATAGTACTTCCATAAATCCTAGGCTTGCTCAGTCGCAACATGCTGTGAAGCAATCGACTGGTCTGGATTGTTTTGTTGGGGCTAGGTTTGTTAAGTCTACTCAGGTGGAGGCCACCCCCAACAGTAAGAGATTGTTCAGGATTCTACGAAGAAAAGTAGTGGGGCTCCCCCTACTTGTTTTAAAATGGTTGGATTTAATGAGCATCATGCAAAAAAGTCTTGGGATAATGTTGCCTAAGAGGAGTCATATTCTGATGTTTAATCTTTTAATAAAGTATCTACATAAGAATTAGCAGATCAACAGATAATTTATGAACAAATAATTGCCTCAAAATCCCATAAGGGCAAGCAAAAAATTAATGTTGAGATACCTTCACATTCAAAGTCTTGTATTATCACTCATAAGTAGAATAAGGCTGATAATTCCTAGGCTATTACTAAGATAAAGGCTTCTGAGCCTCCAATGAAAAGTATGAATACTGCTACTAATTTTGATAAGGATCTTGGCTCTTTTTCCGATGTTCTGAAATGTCTAGTTACATTGAATATGTCTGATGCTAGGGTGCACATGATAAGTGCTCTGTGTATGGAAGGATCTCCAACTGCAAACTCTCAATGGGTTGATTCAGGTGCTCATCCAATTGAACCTATTGTTACTCTTCCACAGATTGGTAGGGATTATTTTAAGGAGGGGTTTGATGTTGATATTTTTGCATCTGAGCAGTAGGCATTTACTACAGCTGCTTGTGCTTTGGAAGCTAAGGATATATTCTCATCAAGGGACAAAAACATTACAGCTTTGGCAGCTTCTCTTCCTGCTCTACAGAATGGGAATACTGATTTTCTTATGGTGAGTGAAATTAGTGATATTCCTTGCAATAGTGTGGAGGCTCATAGAACAAGTGGTCCAAATGGAAAGAAGGGACCTTCATCGAAGGTCTTATTTGATAATGATGGTTTCTAATTGGTTCCCTTTAGGAAGTTTAGATCCAGCTCTTCTCATCATGGACAGCCTTTGAGGGACATGAATTTGGTACCTTGCATGTTGCCTACTCAATCTGAGTCTCCACTAAGCTCATGAAAGTAGGTTGCTACTATCCTTCCTGATGACTCATGTAGCCCTACTATTAAAATTGCACAGGGATTGGAAACATCATGTAAGGAGTAGGTGGAAAGTGGGAAAAGTGTTGAGAAGTGGTTTTTTCCCTTGTAGATTGGGAATCTGATTGTTTCTCCCAATTTTAGAAATGTTGAGAATGTGGAGTGGGATCATCCACCCCATTTTAATGATTTAATAAAAAAAATACATAGGTTTCCTTTGGAAGAGCCTCTGATAAATAATGTGCTTCTGCATGGGAAAATAATTCAAACATTGTAACCATGGTGGTCCAAGAATGTGAAAGGACCATTGTAGGCATCGACTAGGAAGTGACTAAATGGTACTTATCGCAACTTGAGGTAACCTTATCATCAATGGAGTCAGAGGTCTTTGGATGCAATGATTATATAGCAGTGAAGGGGTTATTATCTATTAACTCTGAATATGGACTTCGTTCTAATCTAGAAATGGAGTTTCGAGATCTATCTTGGAAATTCATGATATGCTCCACCATAGAGGCTTCATCCACATCATCATAAAATGAAGAATGTGTGGCCCCTCAAAGGGTCAAGGCATGGCGGCATGGTCGACACCCAAAGGGTAGTGGATGATATCTAAGAAAGTTGGGATCTATATGATATATTTATTACTTTCAATTGTGAGCATGTTATGTTTTGCTAACTTGATCACTCCTCCCTTTTACTTTTTCATTTTATTAATAAATTTTGAGGTTATGGATATGGATTTTCCAAATCCAGGGCTGAGTTGTTTTGGCAAAATGAGTACACTTTAAAAATATTAAAAAAATTGATAAGTATTATTAATTAAATATAAATTATTAAAAAAATATGGATGTATATTGAAGTAAAGATGAATACATATGGAAAATACTAAAACATAGTAAATAAATATATATAAATAAATAATATTAAGTGATTAAATTCAAAATAAAAAAATATTAAAAATGAATAAATAATACTTAAATATAATATTATTATAAATAAATAAATAAAATTTACCGATTAAAAACATAATATATTAAATGTATCATGTTATAATGAAATTCTAAAATATACTAAAATTTGAATAAATTACATAAATATTAGTTGTGTGTGTTTATATATATATAAGATTTCATTAATTTCATAAATATTTGTGTGTGTGCATTGTATATAAAAATGCATTAATTGCATATATGTGTGTGAAATCAATGTAAGACACGTTTGATATATGTTAAATTAAAAAATCAAACAATATTAAAATTGAATAAGGCTTTAATATGTTTTTAATTATTACATTTTACTCATTTTTTATATATTTATATTTAATATATATTATTTATTACTATTTATAATTAATATATATATATTAAACTTATTCATTTTTATTAATAATTATTTCATTGATAGATTTTTTAATAATTTTGTAATTTATTCATTTTTAATTTTTTTTAATTATTACAATTTATTCATTTTTAATTTTTTTGTTTAATTATTACAATTTATTCATTATATATATATATATATATTTAATATATATTATTTATTAATATTTATAATCTATATATATGTATATTAAATTTATTTTTTTATCAATAATTGTTTAATTAATAAAATGTTTAATATTTCTCTTAATTTACTCATTTGTAATTTTTATTTGTTTAATTATTTCATTTTATTCATTTTATGTATCTATATATTTAATATATAATATTTATTAATATTTATAATTCATATATATGTATATTCAATTTATTCATTTTTTTCCATAATTATTTAATTAATAAAATTGTTAATATTTTTTTTTAATTTACTCATTTTTTATTTTTATTTTTTTGATTATTTCATTTTATTCTAAACCTTTATCAGTGCAAAAAATAAAATGCTAATAAAGTTTACTCTTTATCAGTGCAAAAAATAAAGTGCTAATAAAGGGTACCTTTTATCAGCACTACATAAAAGCGCTAATAAAGGTTACTCTTTATCAGCGCTAAAAAAAGCACCGATAAAGAGCGCCTTTTATCACTACTTTTTTTAGTACTGATAAACACCACCCTTTATCAGCGCTTTTTTAGCGCTCATAAAGGACACCTTTATCAATGCTTTTTTCTAATGTTGATAAAGGTCGGTGTTGTTAAAGGTTTGTTTTGTAGTAGTGTGGAGGTTTCCAAATTATCTCAAAAGTTCTAGGAGGAGGGATAAAGTTTCTAGGAATGCCAATGCGTTTCAGGATAATAAATTCATATATGGAGTTGTCGTAGTGTTTGCTCTGAATGGTGTTAGAATCCCTTATGGATGATATGAGATCTGACTGTGAAGTCTAGAGGTTGAAGCTAGAATCGACATGGATGATAGCATTCCTAGATCTCCAGATGATGTGTATTAATTCAGCAAGGTATGGCGGTGATATTGGATCTCCCAAGAGGAGGAAGTTTGCGTGCGGCGATGAAGCCTAGCCTTGTGCAACAGGGGTTGATAGTGAGCTTGGAACCCCCAAGAAGAGGAAGGTTATAACAAACCTAGATTTTTATATATAGATCTTACATCTTATTAGAAGAATATTCATTAAAAACATGATGATACATTCTAGGATCATAAAGGTTTAGTGTCTTTAAAAACTTGGATACATAAACAACTAGTTCATAAAAAAATATGCATCATCTTCTACTTGGTTCTCCATAACTAGAACCCTTCTTAGACACATCATAATTAAAAATTTCCTTCATATCTTGGATAAAGGAAAACATAATTAAGGGTGATCTCAGATGCTCAATAAGGGAATAAACATGATAAGGAAGTACAATGTGTGAGACAAAGGTATAACATGATATCATAAAAGAGAAGGTTCATGACTAATCACATGGGAGCATAACATAAAAAACATAGTATTATAAGATCATGGAAACATAGTAAAAGTGGAAGAAATATAAAACATAACATAATCATAAGTCAATGTTAGCTTCCAAGACAATATCACATGGTGGAAATAGTCTTGTATTGGATTATATTTACTTCCTAATCCCATACACAATATCTCATGAGACTAAAATATTACCCAATGAATTGGAGTGCTATCTGGGTGCACCCGTTATAATAGTTCATGATTATGTGTGCCTCAAAAGGAAATTTATCATAAGTCATAAACATAATAATTACCCATAGAAAGAAATGGATTACATAATCTTCCCTCATATCATAATAAAAGAAGATTTCATAAAGAAGACATTTGAGAAATGAACTTAAGGCATGTATTACCACATCAAAGGAATGGAGAATTAACTAGGTATATATGTAAGATATGTAACGTCCCGAGTCCGGAGCCCCTCCACTGGTGCCTCGTACCCGGTTCTCCACATGACCTCAAGCACGTTTCCCCAAATGCCAAAGGCTACCGACTAGCAGCGAGGGCCTTGGTGAGTCAATGGGGAAACTATGCCCTCATTCGGTAAGTATACAGTGGAAAAACAACCAGACACAATAGCAGAAACAATCAATAACATACAATAATTGAACTGAACAGCGGAAGCAATAGATAAAATAATAATGATGCAACATGGTACATATGTCTACGGAAATCAGCGAACAACCAACGTGTTGAAGTACAACTGAAAACAAAGTGCAAGGAAAACAAAGTAAACTCCTCAGCATCGCGATCCACAGCTCAGTCTCATGCTCTCCATCTCTAGTGCAATCAAGAACCTAAAGTGGAAGGGTGTTTTCCCTTATCTATACCTACAGCAACAAAGTATTCTTGGGCCCAAAAGCATGGCCCAAACAGGGTGTGAGACATAATCCCAGTAGGAAATCCCCCAAAGATTTGTTCCTAACAGTAAATGAATACATGGCAGTAATAAAACAAGAAGCAGTAAACTGGAAGCACAAGCAGCTACAATCCACAGTTCTAACAAACAAAGTACACAAGTAAACAGCCAGCAACAATAAGGAAAAAGGTAATCCTCTGGGTAGCTCTCATAGCCTAACCCCTATGGTTCAACCTATAAGTACTAGCAACCCTCTATGAGGCACACACAGTCTCACCCCTTTGGTTCAGCTATGAAATTAATAGACTCTCTGAGGAAGCACTCACCGTCAATTCCCATTATAGTCTCATATCGTACTAAAGGCTCTCTGGGGAAGCACTCAACGTCTCATTCCCCATGTGGCCCGCGTCGAGGAACTACAGACTCTATGGGGAAGCGCTCATCGTCAATTCCCCCTGTGGTCTCGCATCATGTTAAAAGACACTCTAGAGAAGCCCTTACGTCAATTCTCCCTATGGTCTGCTACACTAGGTACTCATAGTCCTGTGTGAAAATAAACATGCTCAGCATGCGTACATCATCCAAATAAACCTCCAGAACTACTTGTCTATCATTCTAAGGCTCAACAGCAAGAAATAAGCAATAGTTTCACTATCCTACAACTAGGCATGGAAACTGGAAAACGCCAAAAGGTAAAACAATCATGGCAAGGAAACCTGAGAACAAAACACATCACTCTACTCACAAGCATAAACCTCTACTACAACAATCAAGAAAAGCAGGTAAACAGAAGGGGAAAAATAGGAAACCCACAATTCCCCGCCCAAGGGAATTTACGGAATTTGCACAAAATACTCATCGACTTTCAACAGAGAGGCACAAAACACCTACCTCGATCCTATGATATCGATATATGTGAACCATGATGATTAATTCCCCTTAAAACGTCGTAGATCTGCGAAAACGCACAAAATTCTCAACCCACGATAACCTAAAAACAAAGAGGAATCAGAAGATGAAGCTCAAGCAGAAGGAAGATCTTGCCGCTGCGATTCCATCGCAATCGACCGTGCTCAAATCGGAGAACGGACGAGGAGACGGGGGCTCCTCGAAGATTCATTCGTACGTGTCGCTCTTGGATGAACGGGGCCTAGAAGGAGGTGTTTCTGTGCGTCAGGCGTGACCCCGGTTCATTTAGTGAAAAAAAGAAAGTACACGGCGTGTACTGGGTTTTTTCCGTACTCCGCTAAAATCAGCCTCCATGTCACCCCTACACACCGTGTGTGTGGCCCGAGCACGGCTAGCACACAGCTTCGAGCCGGAGAAGAGTACACGACATGTACTCATAAAGTACACGGCGTGTACTTCGAAAATTTCCAGAAAGTTCATTTTTCTTAAAAACTCCAGAAAAAGAAAAAACATACCTGAAACGAAAATTCGGGTTCTTACAAACTTCCCCCCTTAAAGACATTTGTCCCCAAATTTTCCTAATGTGGCATAGAAGAAGAAACCCTGAACATCTCTGGCCACTGCGATCATACATCGGCCTCCCTTTCCCAAGTCTCATCCTGTACTCGCATGTGCTGCCATAGCACCCGTACCAGAGGAACAGACCGCCCGCGAAGAACCTTCGTACTTCGATCGACAATCCAGATAGGATGCTCCTCAAATGATGCATCCGCTTTAAGCTCAACCTCCTCAGGTTGAAAGATATGAGACGGGTCTGAAAAGTAGCGTCGGAGCTGAGAGACGTGGAAGACGTCGTGCATAGCCTGATACCTCTGTGGTAGCTGCAACCGATAGGCACCCGGCCCCACTCTCTCTAAGACCTTAAACGGCCCGACGTACCGCGGTGAAAGCTTACCCTATATCTGAATCCTCTTGTGTCCCAACCTCGGTGCGACACGCAGGAAAACCTGATCCCCGACCTCAAACTCCAGAGGTCGTCTCCGCTGATCAGCATAAGACTTCTATCGAGACTGTGCTGTAGCCATCCTCTTTCGAATCAGCTCTATCTTCTCTGAGGTCTCCTGAACGAGATGAGGTCCCAGCAAAACTGCCTCTTCTACCTCCAGCCAGCATAAGGGTGATCGGCATGGCCTACCGTAAAAATCCTCGTATGGTGCCATCTGAATGGTCGCCTGGAAATTGTTGTTGTAGGTGAACTCCACCAAAGGAATATGCTTCTCCCAAGAACCACAAAGTCTAGGATGCAAGCTCAGAGCATATCCTCAAGCACCTGGATCATGCGCTCGGACTGGCCATCAGTCTGGGGATGGTATGTTGTACTTAAAAGTACCTGTGTACCCAAGGCCTTCTGAAGCCCTTGCCAGAACTGAGAAGTAAAGCGCGCATCCATGTCTGAAACAATGGAGTGTGGAACTCCATGTAGACGAATGATCTCTCGGATGTAAATTCATCCTAGATCATTAACACTGAAGGTCTCCTTGATCAGCAAGAAGTGGGCAACCTTCGTGAGCCTGTCGACGACAACCCAAACAGCATCGTTTTCCTGAGGCGATCTCAGCAACCTGGTCACGAAGTCCATCGCAACATCGTTCCACTTCCAATCTGGAATGGGTAACTGCTGTAAAAGTCATGTTGGTCACTGATGCTCTACTTTCACCTGCTGACAAGTAGAATATCTCATGACAAAACCAGCAACATCCTTCTTCATACCTGGCCACCAGTATTGGCGATGAAGATCCCAATACATATTGGTGACGCCAGGATGAACTTCCCAAACATAGGAATGAAAATCATGTATCATCTCCTCGCGTATGTCTTCTGGAACCCACACACGTCCCTAGAAACGCAATATCTCATCCTCACCCACTATCCATCCAGTAAGAGGTTCCTCTCCTGACACACTCTCCCGTAGGACTAAGCCATCTGAGTCTTATAGCTGCCTCATCCGTACTTGATCAAGAAGTGTATAGGTAACAGCTACAGAAGAAAGGAAAGTCTGTCCCTATCTATCATGCACCTCTAGATGCATATCAGAGAACAGATCCATTAGCATCCACTCACTGCTGGCCTCCTGAACTGCCTGAAGCTGAGTTCTCCTGCTCAACGCATCTGCCACTACATTGCCCTTTCCTGGCGTATAGTCAAGATCAAAGTCAAAAGACTAAAGATACTCAATCCACTTGTGCTGTCTCAGATTCAGATCACTCTAAGTGAATATATACTTGAGACTCTTATGGTCGGTGAAGACCACAAAGTGCTCTCCCAGCAGATAGTGTATCCAACAGCGTAGGGCATGGACAACAGCTGCCAACTCCAGATCATGTGTCGGGTAGTTCCTCTCATGTGGCCACAACTGTCGAGACCCATATGCAATGAATCCATCTCCCTGCATAAGCACAGCTCCCATCCCGATACCTAAAGAATCATAGTAAACAGTGTAGCTCTTGTCTGGCTCAGGAAAGACTAGTATCGGTGTTGATGTCAACCTCCCTTTCAGCTCCTGGAAGGCTGACTCACAAGAATATTACCATAAGAACTTCGAACCCTTCTTGATCATACCTGTTAAAGGTGTTGCTAGATGAGAAAAGTCCTGAATGAAGCGTTTTTAGTATCCAGCCAGCCCTAGGAAGCTTTGTACCTCAAAGACGTTCTTCGGCTGCTCCCAAGAAACTACAGCCCTCACTTTCTATGGGTCCACAGATACTCCTGCCTCTAAGATGACGTGACCCAAGAAGTGAATCTGATCCATCTAGAAGTGGCACTTCGAGAGTTTAGCATAAAGCTGATGCTCTCTCGGTGTACTCAGAACAATCTCAAGATGTGTGTCATGGTCGTGTCGAGTGTTAGAGTACACCAAGATATCATCCACGAAGACCATGACGAAGGAGCCTAACTAAGGATGGAACACTCGGTTCATCAGTGCCATTAAAACTACTGGTGTGTTTGTGAGACCGAACGACATGACTGTATACTCGTATAGACCATACCTACTTCTGAAGGCCGTCAGAGGTATATCTGATGGTCTAACATGCAACTGATGATAACCGGGCCTCAAATAAATCTTTGAGAACACCCGGGCTCCTCGAAGCTGATCGAAGAGGTCATCGATTCTCAGCAAGGGATATCGGTTCTTGACCGTCAACTGGTTCAGCTTCCGATAGTCCACACAAAGCCGAAGGGTACTGTCTGCCTTCTTCACAAACAGGATAGGTGAACCCCAAGGAGAAGTACTCGGTCAGATGAAACCCTTAGCCTGTAACTCCTCCAACAGCTTCTTGAGATCCTACAACTCAGGTGTAGCCATCCTATAAGAAGGAATGTACACCGGTGTTTCTCCTGGAACGAGCTCAATAGAGAAGTCTACCTCACGTTCCAGAGGAATACCTGAAAATTCCTCTGGAAAGACATCCCTGAAATGATCCACCACTGGAGGAAAGTCCAACTGTGAAGTCCCCTGGTCATCCAGACAAAAACTAGCAATCTGGGCTGTCACCCTTCCTAGACCATGATGCTTGAGTCCTGCTCGACTCGCCCGAATGTCCCATTCGCCTCTATAAAGGAAGGACTCACCCTCTAGTGAAACGAAACTCACTCTGCGGCGATAACATTCGATGACTACCTGGAATGGAACCAACCAGTCCATCCCGAGGATGAAATCATAGCCTGTTATCTCTAGGACATAGAGTTACCATAAGAAACGATACCCTACAACCTCGAGAGGGCACTCTCTACACTCGCGTACACTAGATGTCCTCGTCCTCAAAGGTGTGTCTAGTGTCAACGAGTCAGCAAAAGAAAAGATGCAGAGCCCAAGGCTCTCCATGATAGCAACAAAGATAAATCTATGCGTAGCACCAGTATCAAAAAGAGCTGAAGATAAAACTGAGGCTACTAAAATCGTACCTCGAACTGTAGAAGGGTCGGGATCCTGCTCCTGATAAATCTGCTCCACGGCGAAAGATTGACCTGCACCGCGGCCTTTGGCCCTGGCTAACAACTCTGAGCTGATCCACCTTGTTGATGCTGAGGGACTGGTGGTTGACCACCATGGCCTCGACCTCCACCTCGGCCCAAACAGCCGGAAGAACTCCAGTTCCCTGACTGGTGAGAAACCGGTGGTGCTGCTCCTGAACGAGGAGTCATGGAAGAACCCCGGTCACCAGCTGCTGGTGAGAAAACCTGGCAGAAACGCTGAAGGTGACCCATCTTGCCGCAAGATCGGCACTCCATGGGGTCTCTCTGGCACTGCGGCCTCATGTGCCCTGACCGGCCACACTGGTAGCATACCACCTGGCTACCTGACGATGCATCTCACTTCCTCGGATCACCACGTGTAGACTCCCTACGGCGCTTCTTGCTATCATCTGGAGGAAGGCTATCTCTGGAAGCATAATCATCCTGGCTCGCAGCTCCGGAGTCTCTCAGATTGCGCTCCACAATTAGTGCCTGATTCACAATGGAAGTGATGGAAGTCAGCTGGAAGATGTTCACGTGCGAGCGGATCTCCCGCCTGAGACCATCCTTGAACTTCCTTGCCAAGAACACCCCACTCCCATCCCGGAGGGGTGTGAAACACCGTAGCTTGGTGAAAAGAGAGGAATACTCCATGACATAAAGAGTACCCTGCTCTAAGCTTATGAACTCCCGGGCTCGGTCGGCCCTCAGGGTCTCCGGGTAGAAGTAGTCATAGAACACGCACTGGAACTCCTCCCAAGCCATAACCTGCTGATGACCCGCCTGTGAGATCACGTCCCACCACCTCTTGGAAGATTCTCATAGCATGTAGGTAGCAAGCATGACCTTCCTCTCTAGAGGTGTCTCCAGATGCTCGAAGATAGTCAGAATGGCTTCCATCCATGACTCTGTAGCTTGTGGTCCTCCGTCTCCCAAGAACGTGGGAGGATGCTGCTGCTGGAAAACCCACGTCAAATCTGCCATAGTCGAGGCAGGAGGCGGTGCTCCCTGAAAGGTCTGCATCATCCTTAGAAACCCTTCCCTGAACTGCGCATCAGTGCCTGCAACTGGTATGACAGTCGGTGCCAAGGCTGGCCCGACTGAAGGGTCGGTAGGAAGTCCCTGATCAGCCCTGTCTGGTGTCTGATCACTGCCTGAAGACAGACGTATGACCAGAGGACGTCTCAGAGGCATAGCTCTGAAAGATCAAGAGTACACCTTAGATCAGGAAAACAAGGTCAGAGAACACAAGAGTACAAAATGGAAATAGGGGAAGTAAAACACACGAGTTTACAAAACTTGACTACACGGCGTGTATAAAAACTACACGGCGTGTCTTCTTAAGACACTGACATGGGCGTGTGCTTTTTCCCTACAAGTCATGTAACACCTCAACTAAACGGCGTGTGGACCCCAACACACGGTGTGTACCTAAAAACTATTCCCCTGCCCGAGTCTCTTAAACAGTTGGCCCACACGATTTTTCTTAAACTGAGACTACATGGCGTGTTCCCTGAGGACACGGCATGTAGTGGACAAGGATTTGGCAGCCCGTGTTGTTAAACACACGGCCGTCTACACGGCTGAACCTTACACACTGTGCTCCGAACAAACACGGCGTGTATAGGCGAAGGCAACACCGCCCCATGTTGTTCGTGACACGGCTGAGTCCATGAACAAGACTACACGGCGTGTTCCGAACAAACACGGTGTGTGGAAAAGAAGGTAACGACGGCCCGTGTTGTTCGTGACACGACCAGGTACCTGGACAGGACCACACGGCGTATTCCCTATGGACACGGAATGTTCTACCTGAGCTTCCCCGACCCGTGTTGTTAATGACATGGCCGGGTACACAGCTCATTACTACACGGCGTGTACCTACCATACACGGCGTGTTCTTAAAGTTACTTTCACGACATCGTGTTCTGCTCACACGGTCACTAACACGGCCTAAAAAATACACGGCGTGTATCCAAAAAGTACACACCGTGTATTCTGGGTTTTTTTGGGCAGTAGCTCAGAAACTGCATAGAATCCCAAAAACACTAAAAACAAGGCAAAGAGGTGCCAAATTCCGATCCTTGAGGGCCCATACTCCCCACAAATCAAAGCTTCGCATCTCCCACATTCATATACAAGAGAAAAAAGGACCATGATCCACCAATTTCCGATTAATGAGGGCCCATAACACCTCAAGAACCAAAATTTGGCATTCATTTTAAGTAAAGAACAAAACAAACAGTTTTCTAACATAACAGCAGAGAATATATCAAGTATTTATCACAACAGTATGCATAATCTACACAAAGCCTATCACAACAGCATGCAATAGCTAATGTGCCCTAGATGGCATGGTAAGAATGCATGGCATGTGATTTCTACAAGTGCCTATATGATGCATGAGACGGAATACCCTCATCTCATCGGGTTGCAACAGAAATAGAATCGCAATCGTCAAGAAAATAACAACACAGAGTATGTGAATCACTCTAGGTGAAATCATATAAACCGGAAATCTCAAAACCAGCAAACTGTAATTAACGAGGAGTATGGATTTTCCCTGTACACGGGTTAGCTACTCCCGAGCACTGCTTAATACCAAGTACTGAATCCATCCTATCCCTGGCTAAAGTCTCCAAACAGTAAAGTAAGAGAACAGAACTCCTCTGATACCACTTTGTAACGTCCCGAGTCCGGAGCCCCTCCACTGGTGCCTCGTACCCAATTCACCACATGACCTCAAGCGCGTTTCCCCAAATTCTAGAGGCTGCCGACTAGCAGCGAGGGCCTTGGTGAGTCGGTGGGGAAACTATGCCCTCATTCGGTAAGTATACAGCGGAAAAACAACCAGACACAATAGCATAAACAATCAATAACATACAACAATTGAACTGAACAGTGGAAGCAATAGATAAAATAATAATGATGCAACATGGTACATATGTCTATGGAAAGCAGCAAACAACCAATGTATTGAAGTACAACTGAAAACAAAGTGCAAGGAAAACAAAGTAAACTCCTCAGCATCGCGAGCCATGGCTCGGTCCCATGCTCTTCAGCTCCAGTGCAATCAAGAACCTGAAGTGGAAGGGCGCTTACCCTTATCTATACCTGCAGCAACAAAGTCTACTTGGGCCCAAAAGCATGGCCCAAATAGGGTGTGAGATACAATCCCAGTAGGAAATCACCCAAATATTTGTGCCTAATAGTCAATGAATACATGGCAGTAATAAAACAAGAAGCAGTAAACAGGAAGCACAAGCAACTACAATCCACAGTTCTAACAAACAAAGTACACAAGTAAACAGCCAGCAATAATAAGGAAAAAGGTAACCCTCTGGGTAGCTCTCACAGCCTAACCCCTATGGTTCAACCTATAAGTACTAGCAACCCTCTGGGAGGCACACACAGTCTCACCCATCTGGTTCAGCTATGAAATTAATAAACTCTCTGAGGAAGCACTCACCGGCAATTCCCCCCTATAGTCTCGTATCATACTAAAGGCTCTCTGGGGAAGCACTCAATGTCTCATTCCCTCTGTGGCCCACGTCGAGGAACTATAGACTCTCTGGGGAAGCACACATCGTCAATTCCCCCTGTGGTCTCGCATCGTGTTAAAAGACACTCTGGAGAAGCCCTTACGTCAATTATCTCTATGGTCTGCTACACTAGGTACTCACAGTACTGTGTGAAAATAAACATGCTCAGCATGCATATATCGTCCAAATAAACCTCCAGAACTACTTGGATATCATTATAAGGCTCAACAGCAATAAATAATCAACAGTTCCACTATCCTACAATTAGGCATGGCAACTGGAAAATGCCAAAAGGTAAAACAAGCATGGAAAGGCAACCTGAGCACAAAACACATTACTCTACCCACAAGCATAAACCTCTACTACAACAATCAAGTAAAGCAGGTAAACAGCAAGGGAAAAACAGGAAACCCACAATTCCCCACCCAAGGGAATTTGTGGAATTTGCACAAAATACTCATCGACTTTCAACAGAAAGGCACAAACCACCTACCTCAATCCTAGGAGATCGATATACGTGAACCACAACGATTGATTCTCTTTAGAACGTCATAGATCTGAGAAAATGCACAAAACGCTCAACCCTCGATAACCCGAAAATGAAGAGGAGTCAGAAGACGAAGCTCAATCAGAAGGAAGATCTTACCGCTGCGATTCCAACGCAATCGACCGTGCTCGAATCGGAGAATGGAAGAGGATACGGGGGCTCGTCAAAGATTCGGTCGTACGGGTCACTCTCGGACGAACGGGCCCTAGAAGGAGGTGTTTTTGTGCGTCAGGCGCGACCCCGGTTAATTTAGTGAAAAAAAAGAAAGTACATGGTGTGTACTTTTAGAGTACACAAAGTGTACTGGGTTTTTTCTCTACTCCACCAAAATAGGCCTCCACGTCACCCATACACACCGTGTGTGTGGCCCGGGCATGGCCAGCACACGGCTTCGAGTCGGAGAAGAGTACACGGCGTGTACTCAGAAATTACACGGCGTGTACTTTGAAAATTTACATAAAGTTCATTTTTCTTAATAACTCCAGAAAAAGGAAAAACATACCTGAAACGAAAATCCGGGTTCTTACAAGATACATATATAAAAAATTTAAAATCAATCCATAACATCAAAGGTTGTTGTTAATAATGAATATAAATACTATAAAAGGATTAAAAAAATCTTGAAGAAAATACCCTTTCTATTTTGAAATTACTTATTTGAAATATAAAAATTTACAAAATATTATGGAAAACATTTTCTTTGAAAATAACTTTAAAAACATATAAAGGAATCTTATAATCATTGATGTAATGGCCCGGACCTCTCCGGTCCATTACTTTGAAAAATTTGATGTGGTTGAACACAACGTGTGTTATAATAATAATTTTTTATAATAATAATTGATAATGGTGGCGTGAAAATTTTTGGTGTTAATTAGATTAAATGCTTTTAATTTAATCATTATTAAATAAAATAAATAAAATTGAATGTATTTAATTCAATAAGGAGAGGTGCATGGTTTATTTTTGATTTTAATAAATAATAAATTATCTGTGTAATGGACATATAATGGGAGGCTGATCGGAGTTGACGTAATGGTGGTCGGACATGGTCAACACGGCGAACGTCAATAATAATAATTATTATTAATAATAATCAGTTACGAGTTAATAAATTTTAATTGGGGATTTGTTATTATTATTATACTAAATAATTATAATAATAATGTTGGATTCAATTCTGAAAGATCCGTCAATAACGATTTAATGAGATTTAAACTTTGAATTCAATGCAATGAGATTTGAGATATGAGGATAGATGAGTGATGTTATTATTTATGATAATTGTATTAAATAATAATGATAATGGTGACACAAATATGTGTGTGATTGGTAAATGAAATTAAATGGGTTTAATTTTGATTTGGAGTTTTTCTATTATTATTATTTTAATAATAATAATATTTCTTATTATAATTATAATTAATTCATAATAATAATAACGTTTGGAAAAAAAAATGTGCCACTAACAAAATTAAATGGTTTTAATTTTGGTTAGTAAATTAAATGATTTGAATTTAATTAAATGGTATGGTTTTAATTTAATATGATAATAACCATGGTAAACTAATTTAATGGGATTAAATTAGTAAATTAATTATGGGTGTTATTATTATTAATTTTATTAATAAATACCATTGAAGTGAAAATGGAGTTTTGGGGAATTCCACATGGAGTAAAAGAAATGGGAGGCGCCACTTTTGGTGGTGGGAGAGAATCAGGAAAGAAAAAGTTAGATTGGAGAGAGAAACATGTTGAAAGGAAATAAAATTTATAGAAAAATGAATATAAGAGAGAGGCGCCATGTGTAACCCCCCTAAAAAAATGGGATGCCATTGTGTGTGAATCTAAAAGGATATTGGAGAGAGAATCTGAGAATGTAAGGAATTAAATTAATTAAATAATATAATAATGTAATTATTAATTTTGTTAGGAAAACCATGTTTAGTCCATAACTTCTTCATGCGACATCGGTTTTACGAACCGTCAGCGACAATGTGACCCTGACTTTGAGACGGAAATTATGAGTCCAATATTGGATGTATTTTTTCGGGTTTCTGGATTGGGTACCCGAAACGCTCATGAATTAATAGATTTAATATTATTATTAAGTCTTCGACCCGCCATAACTCTCGCGTGCGACGTCCGATTGACTCCTCGTCTATGGCGATGTGATCCTGTCATTAATACGATAAATTCAAGTATAAGGTTGGATATTAAATTATGGTTCGTGGCTCAAGTCCATGAGACACCCAATAATAATAATATCATTATTATTACGGGATCTTGTATCCAACGTATCTCCCTCATACGGTGTTGGAACGGCGAACCGTCTGTGACGTTGCAACCCTGAAATTATGGCGGTCATTTTAAGACCAATGATGAATAGCTTTTTATGACTCATGTCTCAGGTCAATAAAACATCTATTATTAATTGAAGTTATTATTATCATTAAATGCATGGAAACCATGTGACGTGTCGTGTGTTGACCTGTCAAACAACGTAATAGTTGTATGGTCACGTCGTGTATTCATTAATACACATTGCATACCATTTTACCTTTTCATTTTTTATATAAGAGAGGGTTACTTGTTATTTACAGACCCCTCTTCTTCTCCACACGGCGATGCTCCCGGATGACCCAGAAGCCTACATCCATTCTTCTACATCCGGACCCTGATCGTCGATCTGTCGGTGTCTGCGGGATCGTATCGACGAGGCGAACACCATGCACCCTATTTCGTTCCCTCTTCTTCGACTCCCTCTTAACAGTTTCCAACCGAGGAGACTGCTGATATTTTACCTGAATGACGGTCTTTGACGAACGACTCTAAAAAGTTGTTCTGGGATAATCCTTGTGATCGTGGTGGTCGTGTTCATAGAAGGACATCAGAACCTGTTGAGGTAGGGATATTAACTTCATCTCTCTAGATTGTGCATCATGTGGGGTGGGTGTCCTCTTGTTTACGTTAAACACATTTGAACTGGTTTAATAAAGATAATAACTGGCTTATATAACAGGGATGGGATGTTTTTGAATGCAGTTACATTATTTATATCCTGTGATATTATGTTGTAAATTGAATGAGCATCTGCCTACTGAAAATCATGGTCATTGGGGGCCTTTTCTTATGCAATTAAATTTTGACCTCTCCTTCTGGATTTTCTTATGGATGAAAATTTTATTGAATGTGTAAATTGGTTAATCACATAAAGTTGGATGATTAAATACTTGGAACCCTTGTGTGATCACCCTGGTTGAACAAACTAAAATAATAAACATGTGGGTGCTGGTTAGGGTTTATTTATGTGAAGGGGTGTTTTTTGGGCGAGCATCGGGGTTGCAGTTGGCTTGGTTGTGGGTTGGTGTGAATGCTATGTTGGTGATGGGCAGTGGGGCTGTGATAAATGGTATCAAAGGGATGATGATGTATGGGTTTCGGTGTGATTTTGGTTACGGTGGTTGGTAGTGGGGCTGCAGGGATGGGTTTGAATGTGAACGAACTATGGGTTGTGAATATAAATAAAATTGGAAGGGTTAATGAATGGTGGGGTATGGTAATGGAATGGTAATAATAATCAATGGGGTTGGTTGGTTAATAAGAAGGGACTTTTTTGTGTTGCTTGTGTTTTCCTAACTTGATTTGTGGATGGCAGGGATATGTTTTATGAACGCTTGATCTAGTTTGGTTGTTGATATTTTCCCGGTAGTTAAGAAACTGATAACTAAAGCTGTTGAAACATGAAAACATTAAATGGGGTTTTGGGATTGATTGTTGTGTGCATACTCTCAAAGTAGCAGTGCCAAGGCACGTGCTCAGATCTTTGTGTAGAAGCCTTAAGATGGGTTGAGTGGTTGTTATACTTATATAAATCTGTATGTTTTATGTTTCTTTACGCACCCAACCCATGTTGAGCACTACCTTCCAAACACCTATGGGACAGGGGGGTGAGATTCTCAAACATCCAAAGGATGGTTGGTTACTGTTCTTCCTTGTGCTCCCTCTTCCAAGTTCTATAGCCCAAGTTCCTTCGGGCAGGTTACGATAAATGTTTCCCAAGAATATTCAGGATGAGGTGTGATATGTTCCCAGGAGTCTTTGGGATGAGATGTGGTTATGTCCGAGGATTGTGTGCTGGTGGGTTACTATGAGCTTCGTATGGCCATGTTGCGGCACTAGCTCGAGCTTCGTATGGACAAGTTGCGACACTAGCTCAGGAAGAGGGGGAATCATCAGAGCCTTAGGCGTGAGGGCTTGAGAAGTATCCAGTGGGAAGGTGATGTGGGGTACCCATACTTTGATAACATTACTACTATACTCTATTGACTTGTGATACTTGGTGAGTGTGACTGGTGAGGCTGGGTGGATAGATTCCTTGCTAGGATTTGGTTCTTCTGTTTTCTCATAGGACATTAGGATGTATCCCCACTTGTGCACGAGATCTTTAGGTTTCCCTGCTGAGTATACTTGTATGCTCACCCTACGTTTGCTTTCAGGTTTTCAGGAGGACTAAAGGGACTGTGCGGGACCTTACTAGTCAGGCAGGGGGAGTTGCTGTTGTTTGTTGTTTTTGTTTTCCTTTAATTTTTGGTACAGTACTTTTGAGCTTTTTTGTACTTGTACTTTTGTTTCACTATTGTATAAAGCATGCATATGGGATTGGTTTTGGGATATTTCTATACTTGTTCCTTTTCTTCTTCTTGGTGTTTGACTCATCCTATTTCCCAACCGTAAATTAATAAAAAGGGTAATGCCTCCCATATATGTGAAAAGCTCATACCCTTGGTGCTAATCGCCACTCCGGGGCCTGCTGGAGGCGGGACTCGGGGGTCATCATCTCCCTTCCACCATTTCCAGCTCAGGAGGGGCATCTTTGGTGGGAGGGGTTCGTGACAGAATGGTATCAGTGTTGATGGTTGAGAGATAGGATGAATTTTGGAGTTTGGCATAGTGATAATTGCATGGGGTGGTAGGGAAATAGTGTTGGCTGATCTTGTTGCATGACATAAGCCAGAGAAGACCGGCTAGGACACGAGATTTTAGGGCCCCCCGTGATCGGATGTAAGGACTCTGAGCTTACCGAATGACCAAGTAAGACTACATTGATTGCAGGGTAGAGACCCTAGGAAAGGTACATGCATCATCATGATTTGTGTTTTACTTAATTTGGGTGTTCTAGGAAAGAAATAAAAATAAAATGATAAAATGAAACCTTGAGAAAATTTCCTTGCTACTTAGGCTTAGGCGTTCTTTGTTTACCGTACAGCTATGGCACCTGGACGTCAACAGAGAGGCAGAGGAGTGGGACGCGGACAGTTGCACGCAACAGAAGCGGCAACCCTAGAAAGGCCAAAGATTGAGAGAGGTGTTTTTAGTTTTACTTAAATGCTCTCGTTTATGTTTTGTTTAAATTCAAGAGAATCACACTCTATTGTTGAAACTCATTCTCGCCCATGCTTGGGCCTGGACCTTGTTTTTCATGAGTCTATAATGCTAAGTTTTTTCCCTCTTTCCTTTAAATGTGTGTGAAGAGTCCTATAATGTGGGGAGAGGAGGACCTAATCCCTAATCAAGACGCATTAATGTGGATGCGATTAAACCCGTGCAGGCAAGTCAGTGCCGCCTAATGCGGATAATATCTCGACATGGGGGAAGGAATTCCCTGACTCGTATAATTAGGATAGTGGTTGGATTCCTCTTATGACGAGAGCCCTGAGAGGTATCTTGCAGGGTGGTTGTTCGGACATTTCTCGTTTTTATGGTATGGTTTCTAATTATCTAGGACAAGAATGTTTTGAGAGGTATCTGATGTAATGGTCTGGACCTCTCCGGTCCATTACTTTGTAAAATTTGATGTGGTTGAACACGACGTGTGTTATAATAATAATTTTTTATAATAATAATTGATAATGGTGGCGTAAAAATTTTTGGTGTTAATTAGATTAAATTATTTTAATTTAATCATTATGAAATAAAAGAAATAAAATTTATTGTATTTAATTCAATAAGGGGAGGTGCATGGTTTCATTTTTATTTTAATAAATAATAAATTATCTGTGTAATGGACATATAATGGGAGGCTGCTCGGAGTTGACGTAATGGTGGTCGGACATGGTCAACGCGCCAAACGTCAATAATAATAATTATTATTATTATTATTAATCGATGACGAGTTAATAAATTTTAATTGGGGATTTGTTATTATTATTATACTAAATAATTATAATAATAATGTTGGCTTAAATTCTGAAAGATCTGTCAATAAAGATTTAATGAGATTTAAACTTTGAATTCAATGCAATGAGATTTGAGATATGAGGATAGATGAGAGATGTTATTATTTATGATAATTTTATTAAATAATAATGATAATGGTGACACAAATATGTGTGTGATTGGTAAATGAAATTAAATGGGTTTAATTTTGATTTGGAGTTGTGCTATTATTATTATTTTAATAATAATAATATTTTCTTATTATAATTATAATTAATTCATAATAATAATAAAGTTTCGAAAAAAATGTGCCACTAACAAAATTAAATGGTTTTAATTTTGGTTAGTAAATTAAATGATTTGAATTTAATTAAATGGTATGGTTTTAATTTAATATGAGAATAACCATGGTAAACTAATTTAATGTGATTAAATTAGTACATTAATTATGGGTGTTGTTATTATTAATTTTATTAATAAATACCATTGAAGTGGGAATGGAGTTTTGGGGCGTTCCACATGGAGTAAAAGAAATGGGAGGCGCCACTTTTGGTGGTGGGAGAGAATCATGAAAGAAAAAGTTAGATTGGAGAGAGAAACATGTTGAAAGGAAATAAAATTTATAGAAAAATGAATATAAGAGAGAGGCGCCATGTGTAACCCCCCTAAACAAATGGGATGCCATTGTGTGTGAATCTCAAAGGAGATTGGAGAGATAATGTGAGAATGTAAGGAATTAAATTAATTAAATAATATAATAATGTAATTATTAATTTTGTTGGGAAAACAATGTTTAGTCTATAACTTATTCGTGCGACATCAGTTTTACGAACCGTTAGTGACAATGCAACCCTAACTTCGAGGCGGAAATTATGAGTCCAATATTGGATGTATTTTTTCGGGTTTCCAGATCGAGTACCTGAAACACTCGTGAATTAATAGATTTAATATTATTATTAAGTCTTTGACCCGCCATAACTCTCATGTGTGACGTCCGATTGACTTCTCGTCCGTGGAGATGTGATCCTGTCATTAATATGATCGATTAAATTATAAGGTTGAATATTAAATTATGGTTCGTGGATCGGGTCCATGAGACACCCAATAATAATAATATCATTATTATTATGGGATCTTGTATCCAACTTATCTCCCTCATACGGTGTTGGAACGGCGAACCGTCTGTGACGTTGCAACCCAAAAATTATGAAGGTCATTTTAAGACCAATGATGAATACCTTTTTATGACTCATGTCTCGGGTTAATAAAACACTTGTTATTAATTGAAGTTATTATTATCATTAAACGCATGGAAACCGTGTGACGTGTCATGTGTTGACCTGTCAAATAGCGTAATAGTTGTACGGTCACGTCGTGTATTCATTAATACATGCTGCATACCATTTTACCTTTTCATTTCCTATATAAGAGAGGGTCACTTGTTATTTACAGACCCCTCTTCTTCTCCGCACGGTGATGCTCTCGGATGACCCAAAAGCCTACATCATATCTTCTTCATTCGGACCCCGATCGTCGATCTGTCAGTGGCTGTGGGACCGTGTCGACGAGGAGAACATCATGAACCCTATTTCGTTCTCTCTTCTTTGACTTCCTCTCTATAGTTTCCAACCGAGGAGACTGTTGATAATTTACGGGAACGGCGGTCTTTGACGAACGACTCTAAAAAGTCATTCTGGGAGAATCCTTGTGATCATGGTGGTCGTGTTCGTAGAAGGACATCAGAACCTATTGAGGTAGGGATCCTACCTTCATCTCTCTAGATTGTGCATAATGTGGGGTGGGTGTCCTCTTGTTTACGTTAAACACATTTGAACCAGTTTAATAAATATAATAACTAGCTTATATAACAGGGATGGGAAGTTTTTGAATACAGTTACATTATTTATATCCTGTGATATTATGTTGTAAATTGAATGAGCTTCTTCCTACTGAAAATCATGGTTGTTGGGGGACTTTGCTTATGCAATTAAATGTTGCCCTCTCCTTCTGTATTTTCTTATGGATGAAAATTTTATTGAATGTGGAAATTGGTTAATCATGTAAAGTTGGCTGATTAAATACCTGGAACCCTTGTGTGATCACCCCGGTTGAACAAACTGAAATAATAAACATGTGGGTGTTGGTTAGGGTTTATTTATGTGAAGGGGTGTTTTTTGGGTGAGCAGAGGGGTTGTGGTTGGCTTGGTTGTGGGTTGGTGTGAATTCTATGTTGGTGATGGACAGCGGGGCTGCAATAAATGGTATCAAAGGGATGATGATGTACGGGTTTCGGTGTGATTGTGGTTATGGTGGTTGGTAGCGGGGCTGCAGGGATGGGTTTGAATGTGAACGAACTATGGGTTGTGAATATAAATAAAAGTGGAAGAGTTAATGAATGGTGGGGAATGGTAATGGAATGAGAATAATAATCAATGGGGTTGGTTGGTTAATAATAAGGTACTTGTTTGTGTTGCTTGTGTTTTCCTAACTTGATTTCTGGATGGCAGGGATATGTTTTATGAACGCTTGATCTAGTTTGGTTGTTGATAGTTGCCCGGTAGTTAAGAAACTGATAACTAAAGTTATTGAAACATGAAAACATTAAATGGGTTTTTGGGATTTATTATTGTGTGCATACTCTCGAAGTAGTAGTGCCAAGGCATGTGCTCAGATCTTTGTGTAGAAGCCTTAGGATGGGCTGAGTGGTTGGTATACTTATATAAATCTGTACGCTTTATGTTTCTTTATGCACCCCACCCATGTTGAGCACTACGTGTCGAACACCCGTGGGATGGGGGTGATATTCTCAAATATCCAAAGGATGGCTGGTTACTATTCTTCCCTGTGCTCCCTCTTCCAGGTTCTATAGCCCAAGTTCCTTCAGGCAGGTTACGACAGATGTTTCCCAAGAATCTTCAGGATGAGGTGTGATATGTTCCTAGGTGTCTTCGGGGTGAGATGTGGTTATGGCCAAGGATTGTGTGCCGGTGGGATGTGATTTGATATGGCTTAGGATTGTGTGATGGCGGGTTACTATGACCTTCGTATGGCCAGGTTTCAGCATTAGCTCGAGCTTCGTATGGCCAAGTTGCGGCACTAGCTCAGGAAGAGGGGGAAGCATCAGAGCATTAGGCATGAGGGCTTGAGCAGTATCCAGTGGGAAGGTGGTGCGGGGTACCCATACTTTGATAAAATTACTAATACACTCTTTTTACTTGTGTTACTTGGTGATTGTGACTGGTGAGGCTGGGTGGATAGATTCCTTGCTAGGCTTTGGTTCTTCTGTTTTCCCACGGGGTATTAGGATGTCTCCCCACTTGTGCACGAGAGCTTTAGGTTTCCCTACTGAGTATACTCGTATGCTCACCCTACGTTTTCTATTAGGTTTTCAGGAGGACTAAAGGGACTGTGCGGGACCTTACTAGTCAGGCAGGGGGAGTTGCTGCTATTTGTTGTTGTTGTTTTCCTTTACTTTTTGGTACAGTACTTTTGAGCTTTTCTGTACTTGTACTTTTGTTTCATTATTGTATAAAGCATGCATATGGGATTGGTTTTGGGCTATTTCTATACTTGTTCCTTTTCTTCTTCTTGGTGTTTGACTCATCATATTTCCCGATCTTAAATTAATAAAAAGGTTAATGCCTCCCATATATGTGAAAAACTCATACCCTTGGTGCTAGTCGCCACTCTGGGGCCTACTGGAGGCGGGATTCGGGGTTCATCATCTCCCTTACACCATTACCAGCTCAGGAGGGGAATCTTTGGTGGGAGGGGGTCATGATAATTGACCAATCCAAATGGTGGTAAATTCTATTCATACCATATATGTTAAAACAAGGATTTCTTCCACATTTTAGGTAAAAAGTCAAAAGTGCCTCGTTCAGGAAATAACAAGAACATTCCTTTTAAACCATTTTATAAAAATTAAAACATGGGTAAAAATTCCTTTAAATAATCATATTATAATAGTAAAAATATTCTAGAAAACATTTTTAGAAGACCTGGACATTGAAGAAAAAGGATTTTTGGCCGAAGAGAGAAATGAGGTTGATTTTCCTTAAAAACATTTTTTCGGTCTCTTGAGTATTTAAAGTGAGTAAAATGAAATGAAAGCATAAAATATACCAAAATAACAAAAGGAGATGAAAATTAAAAGTATTTATTATATAAGGATCATATAATTTTCTCAATGTAAATTTCAATCATAAACAATCCCAATTAAAATAGGATTGAAACATAAATCTCTTACCATTTTGGTAACTTTTGAATCATAAGCCTAAGGAAAGAAAGAAAAATATGTGGATATATATCTATCATATTTATCATGATAATAATCATAAAATAAATTCATGGGTATCATAAGAACCACATAAAAAACAAGTGGTGAATATGACATGTGTCTTACAAAAGTAAAAGTGAGACAAAAATCTCTTACCTCGAGTTCAAACTTGTTATGTATATCCTTTAACACCTTTATAATAAACATATATCAATTATTTTATTTCTTAAGAACATTTTTAAGTATTAATATCTTATATTTAAATCATTTATTTCATTTATTTTAAAATACATGTTTAGATACTTAATTAGTTAAGTCTATATTGGGTGTTTTGAGGATATTCGGTTCATAATTTTAAAACGGCTATGGTATGTTGACCATGGTCAAAGGGTTCATTATTCCATAATATCTAGAATAATAATCATGAAATAATTATAATTCTATTATACATCCACTATAATTTTATAACCAATCATGAAATATGACTATGAAAAATGAACCATGTTACAATCATGGAGACGATAGGTCATACGTACGCATGAGTAACGTTTCCATTTTTCAACAATCATTATGGAAAGAAGGTAGGTATTATTTTATATTTCTATAATTATAATTATCTCATAAATTTTATCTATTTTTAAATACACTTATATATACCATTCATGTGGTGCAGTAATGAAAATCGAATCACATCGCTTCGTGGAGGTGGTAATCCACATGTATGCACGAATGACGTAATCATTTTTCTACGAATGGAAACGAAAGAAAATATATGATATATTAATTTTAAATAATTATAAATATATCATTAATATCACATATATAAATTAAATCTATCATCATAAACAGTCATGATAGGTGGTGATGGAAAGCGAATTACATCAGTTCATGAGGCGGTAATTCGTCGTACACACAAATGATGATTTAATTTACCATTTGACGGAAGTGGATATGGATGTAGGTTATGACAATAAAATAATAAAATCTTAATATACAGAAGATATTATTTTTATTATATCATCATGTTTGAATAATATTTTAAGGTGGTGGAAGAAGAAATAAAACCAAAATGTTCGGTTAAAGATTGTACCTCTTCTTCAGAAAACTTCTTTTTATTTACACCTTAAACCATCTAAGGTTGGTATTCTACCAAAACTAAGGCATATAGAACATGGGTAGGGATTTTAGGAAGATATTTTTTCAGTTATTATTTGAACTAAAATGATTTTGAAGTGTTAATAAAAGAGGAGAGTGATTTCCCTTTTATAAGAGTGGGGAGGGACATTCTTGGAATTTCCCAAGGTATTAAATTAATATAAATTAATGTTCTCATCTAAAAGGATTAAAAAAGATATAGTTTGAATATAGTTTGATTATGGGTTGAAATACTATCATCCAATAAAATTTGGACAATTTTAGGTTATGTTTTTATCCTTATCTCTTTGTTTTAACTCACTTTAACCGTTTTTGACAATTATTGTGATAACGAAACTTTTACTTTTTAGTGGTCAATTTAGTTATTATAAAAGAAAAATTGGCCCAAAAATGGACCATGGTTGATATTTTCAACCATATCCCAATCAATTTTCTAAATAAGATATTTTTATCAATTTTAAATAATTTAATAAAATATTATTTATTATAAAATATTATTAATGTTAATTTTGGAACTTTTCATTTAATTTGACTTTAAAAACACCAATATAAAGGTGGAATTCGAATATAATCCTTTAAAACTTCCCTAATAAGTTATATTTATATAAAAAATCATGGAACACAATAATTCTTTCAAATTATATTACTTTTAATAATTTTAAAATCATTTATTTTATTTTTCTATTAATTGAATAAATATCATGTCAGGGTTGCATAAGAATTTAAGGCAATTATTTCTTAACTACAATTTAAAAATAAATTACCATGATATAAAAAATAATTTATATTTCAAATTACTATTTATAACTAAACATTCCTTCTTTTCATTCCTATTTCAAATATTTAAAGAGAATAAAATAAAGAGAATGACATTTTTTACTTTTCTTTACATAAAATATTGTAAACGACAAAATCATAGAAAAATGGCAACAAAAGGTTATATATTTTAACTTTGAATGATTATGGGTGAAATATAAACATCCAAAAAAATAAGTAAAGTATTATACTTATTTTTTAGGTCTTATCGCATTATTTTTACCCTTAATTAACTCATTTTACCCCTACCATGGTGATAATTATTTACTATGGTTACTATTTATATTGACCAAAAATAAAAGAGGAATAATTAATAAATTTTGACCTCACGTGTAATGGTTTGTGTCCTCCCAGTGTGTTACTTTGTGGGTTTTGGTTGTTGGGAGTGTTTGGAGGAGGCTCAGATGGAGTTTAGAGAAGTTCAGTTTCTAAAGGCAGGAAGTAGGATGATTATACATCGTGTAACATGATTACATGATGTGAAACTTTGTTTCACAGGTTGTCCTGGGATTTTCACAGTGTGTAACATTTCAAGGTTATAAAAATAAAATAAATCAGGCGGTGACGCATTATTCAATGGAAGTGGACCTCAAGGCATTACACAACGTGAAAGGGGATTACACGTCGTATAATACCCTGATGCTATAATTTTTTAAAACATTCCAGCTGCTCGGGTTTTGAAAAACACTACGGTTGTAGAACTCTTTCTCATCCTAGAAAACCCAATAGTCCCTTCCTTAGAATTTTGGAGATCCCTTTGACAAAGATCGATCACCGAGCTTTTATCGTTGATTCGTAGCAATCCGTCTTTGATCTAAGGTATTCTATTCCTCTGTTTCAATGATTTCCTTGGGTTGATCTCTCTTTCCCTCCTACTCCTCTTATCATGTGATGGTGAAGACTCTTCCTCACCTCTAGCATGTTCTTATTCAGTTGTTGATCAGTGCGATGGTGTCATTGCATCCCCGGGTGGATGCAGATCTCGCAGGAGAGGAAATCAAAGGACCATTGCGTGAACCATTTCCACACAAAGAACATTGACACCCCTTCAAGGTAGGGAATTTCCTTTGTTTCTCTTTGATTATGCATCATGTGGGAGGGACCTACTTTTTCTTTCCTACAGATCATGGTTGTTCCACATTAATCAAAGATAATAATCGGGTAAATGAAATTTAAAGGGGTATAGGGATTTGAATCGCATGTTTTATAGCCTGATGTTATTGTGATGTTGTGAATTATATAGGCTAAACATCCTACTGAAAATCATGGTCGTTGTTGGCCCTTGTTTGTGCACTAGATAAGTTTCATGTTTATTAGTTCCCAATGAACATTTGTATATGGAAATCGATGAGTCACATACACTTGGCTAATAAACAAATGCCCTAGGATTTTATAGATTTTGTGATAACCCCTGAATTAACAAGTGAAAATAAATAAGGGGATGCCATTCTAAATCCTGAATTGTGTTATGCTTTAGTATGTGGGGTGATGTGTTGTATGGGATAATTGTGGTTGTGTTTGTGTGGGACAGATGTGATATGAAGTGGTTTTGTTGTGACGTGTAAGGTTGCTTTGGTTTGTGTTGTGGTATGGTTGTGAAGCACAGGTATGTGTTGTGGGCTGGTTTGGGTAGTGTTGTGGATGAACTTGCAGACGATACATCAACCTGACCATGTAATGGAATCTCAGGTTGAGATATTGATTTATTGTAGAATAGATGAGAAGCGTTGAGCAGCGGGGATGTGATCGGGTTGTGTGGTGGTGTGTTGTTGGGAGTGGTTGTGTGTGTGGATAGTTTTTTGAGGGATGAACTTAAAGAAGTACGGTGATGGTTGGTGTGGGTAATTTTATAAGAGTTTCTCCATTTGTGGTTTTTTCTGTGTGGTTCTTTGTGTGTTGTTCTTGATAGTTTCCTAGATAGTTATGGAATAAATGAAAAAAAATTCAATTAATAAAGTTTTGAATTAGGCTTGGTTTGGTTTGGTTAACAAAATGATTAAATTAATTGTTAAATAAATAATAGAATTGGTTAAATGAATTGGTTGGGTTCGTGGATTATTGTGTGGTGTTGTGCATTTAGAGGTATCAGTAAAGGTGACATGTGGTGACTTGGTCACTTGTTGAAAACCCATAGGTTGGGTTGAGTGCTTTGTATCATATATATATATACACACACTTATATTTTCCTTGTGATTTCTATATGCACCCTACCCTAGTTGAGCACTATGTGCCGAACACCCCCATCATCATGGGGGAGGGTTTCTTTCCCAAACATCCCAATAATAGTATGGATGGATGGCCACCCGTTCTTCCCAACTCCCTCTTCCAAGTGGTGGTAGCCCAAGATTCTTTGGGCAGGTTGTGGTTTGTGAGGCCCATGTGTGTATGAGCGAGTTGTACTTTCCCAGGTGTCTTCAGGATGAGATGTGTTGTTCTTTCTCAAGTGTTTTCAGGATGACATGTGTGGTGATTTACTAGGTGTCATAGGGATAGGTGTGGTTGTGGCCCAGGTGTCTGCAGGTGGGATGTGGTGTGGTTGTGTCTCAGGTGTTTGTAGGTAGGATGTGGTGTGGTTTGTGGCCTAGGTGTATTCGGGTGAGATGTGATATAGCTTAGGGCTCATGTGATGGTATGATATGTGGTTTGTGGGGACCAAGTGTGTGTGGGTGGGTTGTGACATGGTTCTTTTGGAAGAGGTGGGAGCATGAGGATGTTTTCCATTAGGAAAGAGTGGCTAAACCAGTGGGAAGTGGTGTAGGGTACCCAAATCATTGATGTGATTACTATATTACTTTACTTGACTTGCGTTACTTGGTGAGCATGCCTTGGTGAGGTTGGGATGGCTAGTATACCTTGTTAGGTGTTGTTTGGTTGTGTTTTTTTTTCTCATGGGAGCATTAGTATGATCCTTTCACTTGTGCATGAGAGACTTTGGTTTTCCTACTAAGTATACTTGTATGCTCACCCTGAGTATATAAAATGCTTTGAGGTTTCTAGGAGGATTACGTGGACCGTGATGGAATTTACTATCTTAGACTTTTGGACAGTTATTGTTTCACTAATTAGCTTTACTTTTGGTACTTACTTTGGAGTTTTATTGTATTTGTAACATCTTTATTTTAAACATGCATGTGGGATAGATTTGAGATTTCTTTATATATGTCTTGGATTTTTTGTGAGGTTGATACATATTATCTCCCAATATTGTTTCCTATAAAAAGGGTAATGTATTCCATTTTTCAAGATTATATAACCTTGGTGCTAGTTTCCACCCCGTGGCCTACTGAAGGTGGGACTCGCGGGTCATTATCTTCCTTTCTTCATTACCATCCCATGGGGGATATCTTTTGAGGGAGGGGTCATGAAATAATGGTATCAGAGATGATGGTGAGAGATAGGATGGGGTTTGGATTTAGCCATGGTGAGGATTTAATGAGTTGGTAGGGAAATAGTGTTAGGTGACCTTGGTGGATGACATAGGCCATGGAAGACTGGCTAGGACACGGGATTTTAGGTCCCCACTGTGATCTAATTTAAGGACTCTGAGCCTACCGAACGACCAAGTGAGGCTACACTGTTTGTAGGGTTGAGACCTTAGGAAAGGTATATGCATCATAATGACTTGTTTTCTTGTTTGAATTTGAATTTTTAGGAAATTTATAATGAATAATTATTTAAATGAGTTAAAATGAATCTTAAATAGAATTTCATACTATTCGGGCTTAGGAATCTCTTGTTTACTTTTCAGTTATGGATCCCAGTCATCGTCTACATGTGGCTCAGGTAGTTGAAGCTCAGTAGTCTGATCCATTTGATCAGTGGATGGTTGATCCAGTAGAGGAGGATGACCAATGGTAGATAAAGTTACATGCCTTCCAGTGGTGGGCCTTGGGAAAGTACAATGGAAGCGTTTAGAATGTGGAGAAGGGGAGATGGCTTGAGGATATTGATATCAGCTTTAGTTTACCCTAGGATCTGACATACTAATGGGGATATGGGCTCTGACATAGTACTGGTTTCCTTTTTCAGTGAGTCAAATTTGGGGAGTTGTGCTTCAATGGTGGATGTTGTACTTGGGGGAGAGGAAGGAGACTGACATTATGTGGGTCGATTTCAAGAAGGAGTTTAGAGCATAATTCCTTTTATCGACCATGAAGGATTAGATGAGGCATGAGTTACTCTCCCTCTAGCAGGGGAGTATATCGGTATGAGAACTGGGGATTAATTTTAAGGGTCTCCTTTATTTTTTCCCCGATATCTTTCCAAATGAGGAGTCTCATATGAGATTCCTAGAGGAGGCACTTCATCCTTCTATCCAGTATGCAGTTACTCCCTTTACATTGTTGACAAACTTTTAGGTCCAAAATAAGGTGTATGTGATTGAGTAGATGCACTCACGAGGAGGTCAACTATGATAGGGGAGTCAGTAGAGTTCTTTAAAAGGTAAGGTTACTAGCAGTAGGTCTTAAGCACTAGGGACTTCAAGGTTTTGACTGGTGGGGAGTCGACCTCAGCAGTTTCTGTTTCAACTTTTTGGTCCTTGTGCCTTTCCTGTGAACCTAGGACCAAGGTGTTTCATATGTGGAGTCTGTGGCCATTTTCAGAATCAATGCCTAACGTCCATCTGATCTCAGTATGGTGGAGGTGGGTAGTTTTAGCACCAACCTCAATAGTAGTTACCAGCTAGGCCATTTCAGCAGCAGGGACAGTAGGCTCATGCTTCACCAAGTGGAGATGGAATGGGTGGAGGCTGACCTCAGGATGTTACTTAGGGACCTCAACCCGGGTGTGGTCATGGAGGTGGTCGTTAGCAGAGGGGTAGAGGAGCTGGGAATGGTCAGTTGCATGCAGCAGAGGCAGCAGTTCTGGCAGTACTAGGGATCATTTGAGGTACGATCAGTTTGTTTAGTACCCTTTCTTGTGAATTGTTTGATTTAGGAGCTTCACACTCCTTTATTGCACTTGCTACATCCCATTCTATGGGAATATACATAGAGAGGATTCCCATGATCCTGGTTTTGAGTATGCCATTTGGAGATCAGACTAGCTTGTTTGATGTGTGTCGGGGATGTAGACTGATGATGGGGCTGCATTAGTCCCATGGAGATCTTTCCTTGATAAAAATATAACCATACAATGTTATTCTCAACATCTACTAGTTTTATTCTATGTATGCCATTATCGATTGCTTCTGGAGGAGAGCCATGTTTTCAAATATCACTACTAGAAAATAGCCCTATACCCATGCTTTTTCACAAAACTGTGGGTATAAGGGTGTCCTATTCCCACAATTTTTTAAAACAATGGCTATAGGGGTAGTATGGTCACCTATACCCACGGTTTTGGAAAACCATGGGTATTGGTTTTTTTTATGACCTATTCTCACGGTTTTGGAAAACCGTGGGCATAGGAATTTTTTTGAAGGTCTATACCCACAGTTTTGCCAAAACCGTGGGTATAGGAATTTTTTTTGAAGACCTATACCCACAGTTTTATAAAACCGTGGGTATAGCTTTCCCGGGTTATGGAGGGGAAAAAATATTTCATGGTACATTAACTTATTCCCATGGTTTTCTATACTATACCCATGGTATGGATTAATATATATAGATATATACAAATAAAGAATAACAAAATTTCTGTAGATGTGTTGGTGAGGCATCAGTTCGTGTTCTGCATGACCACAGGATCGAATCCTTACCACCGCTCTTTTTTCTAAAACCAGGAATAATATTAATATATTAATCTAAATATAGATATATAATTCAATAATTAAGTTTGTCGGGTTGGTTTGTCGTCAGGACTTTGAAGACAAGGTCGTGGGATCGAAACCCGTGGGGTTCTTTTTTTCTAATACGGGCATGGATTATTATTTTTAATGAAATATAGATATATGTAAATAGAAGTGGCGTACTGTGAGTGGTAGGGTGTCTTCAATTTGAGATGTAGGTCATGGGTTCCAATCTAGCAGCTACCCTTTTTTTATAATTTTATACCCACGGTTTAAAAACTGTGGGAATAGGGCTTTGAAAGCATGGTGGGGAAAATTTGGGTTTGACAGCATAGAAATAAATATTTACCAACGGTTTGTAAAACCGTGGGTATAGGTTGAGGACCTATACCGATGCCTCTTAGCCCCACGGTTCCCAAAACCGTGGGTATAGGCTATACCCACGGTTTTGGGGGCTATACCCACGGTTTTGAACTGTGGGTATAGGTCCTTTTTCCAGTAGCGTATAGATGGTCGGTGTGTGGCTTTTTTTTGTGAGTGGGGATGTCAGGTGGGAAATTGGTGTGTGGAGCCCCTTCTTTCCTTGTTGGTTGAGCTGTTAGTGGAATCAGCAGGTGTTGGGATAGTGGAGGTTCCCAGATTTTTTGGGTAGTTCTTGGGTGTTTTCCCTGAGTAGGTTGTGACGCTACCCCCTCGACGTGATGTTGAGTTCGAAATAGACTTGCAGCTTGGTGCTTCTCTGATTTGGATGGCTCCTTATCGGATAGAACCTTATGAGTTATAGGAGTTGAGGATTCATATTTATGATATGATGAATAAAGGATTTATCTAACCCAGTGTGTTATCGTGGGGTGTTACGGTGTTATTTGTAAAAAAGGTGGATGGTGGTATGAGGTTATGCATATACTACTAGAGGTTGAATCGGGTGACGGTCGAGAATCGTTACCCCCTTCCAAGGATAGATGATCTTTTCGATCAGTTGAGAGGGGCGAGTTTGTTTTTAATATCGAGTTGTGATCTGGATATCACCAGTTGAGGGTGAAGGAGGGAGATATCCTAAATACTGCTTTGAAATGTGGGTATGGAAACTTCAAGTTTGTAGTCATGTCATTTGGTGTTACGAATGTGCCATCCATGTTCATGGGGATTATGAACTCCATTTTTCATGATTTCCTAGATCGGTTCATCATCGTGTTCATTAATGACATCCCAATCTACTCGAAATTAGACGAGGAGCATGATGAGCATCTCAAAATCATCTTATAGATTCTTCAATGCCACTAGCTCTATGGAAAGTTGTCCAAGTGTAAGTTATGGACATGATAGGTGAATTTCCTTAGACATGTGGTGTCTCAATAGGGTGTAGCAGTGGACCCATCAAAGGTTGAAGTGGTTTTTTCTTGGGTAGCACCCAAGAACATAGAAGAAGTTCACAGTTTTCTTGGTCTAGTAGGCTATTACTGGAGGTTTCACTAGTGGAAATTTTTTTTCCATGTCAGTTTTTTTTATATTTTGACATTGGTTTTTAACTGACGTCTATAAAGGCGACATTAAAAATTAAAGTTTCAATGTCAGTTTTTATAAAACAATGTCTAAATATTAAATAAAAAAATGTTCATAGGCATTTTTTAACATTGATTTTTACAAAAACTGATGTCAAAACTCATCCCTCAAGGGTCTTCAACATCGGTTTTCATATAAAATGACGTCAAAAGTCTGGGCTTGTCAGTCATCGGTGTCGGTTTTTATAAAAATCGACGTCGAATGTCAGGATTTATCAGTCTTCAACATCATTTTTTATAAACTAACATTAAAAAGTAAAATATTGACCTTTCAACATCGGTTTGTTAGAAAACTAATGTCTAAATTCTTATTCTACATGGTTTTTAACATTGGTTTTTCATAAAAACTGATTTAAAAAGTACATTTTCAAAAAAAACATGTCAGTTTTGAAAAAAACTAACATTAAAACATTGAAACTCTTAATATTGGAATATATTAGGTTTCCCAGGATTCGATTTGACTCATCATGGAGCTAAAACAGACTTACAGATCAAAGGTTATGGTCATCGTAAGTTGTACCTCTTTAAGTTTCAATACATACAACTCACTTCAATGAAAACATGAGAAACAAGAACCAAAAATTATACACCAAATGGACACAAAAATATAAACTTAAATATTTAACCTGATTTTAATTCTTTTATTATTTTCCTTTGAATCGATTTGTTGTTTGTCGATATTTCACTTCTTTTTAAGGAAAAACTCATGTGGTAATGAAAAAGATGATCGATGAAGAATTTTTCACCTCAACCGGTGAATCTCATGTGGATGTTTTATCTTTTTATCTCGATTGGAATAATTCTTCATCATAATAATAAAAATTATCATGATTTTTAGTGATAAGGAAAAAATAATAATGAAATTAAATGATAAGAATAAATACCCTGTACAAATCATCATTGATGATTTGTTGAAATTTTGATTGTATCTAAGATGTATAAAATGTTGAAAGAAAGAGAATGAGGATGTATATATTGTAAATGAAAATATTTATGGTGGTTATGAATTAAAATTTAGGCGGTATTTTAAAAATGGAAATGCGTGTTGTGAAAAAATTAAAATACCAAACCCGCGTATTTGAAATTTACTTTTAACATCGTTTAAATATATAAATGATGTTAAAGATATTCTCATTTTGAGTTTTTAACATTGGTTATTGAAAAAAAGATGCCAAAAGTGGCTTTTAATGTTGATTATTTGAAAAACTGATGCTAAAATGTAACTTTTAACATCAGTTACTAAAAAAACCGACGTTAAAAGTCATGTCTTGTAATGTTCAACTTCCGATGTCCATAACTTTTGATCCATAAGTCTATTTTAACTCTATGACCTGTCAAATAGAATTTTGGAAAATTATCTAAAACTTTGATTTTATTTTTAACATCATTTATTGAAAAAATGATGCCAAAAAGTGACTTTTAACATTGGTTACTGAAAAAAATGACGTTAAAAATCAAGTCTTATAATGTTTAACTTATGATGTCCATAAATTTTGATTCTTAAGTCCATTTTAGCTCCACTAACTATTAAATAGAAGCTTGAGAAATTATCTATAACTTGGATTTTATTTTTAACATCTTATAAATCTCTATTTTTCATTTTCATAATAAAGAACCACTTTTATGGATAAGTGGGAACCTCACAACTTCCATCATGCCAAAAACATACAAAACACATTACACCATCCAAAACACACATTAAGCCATAAAAAAATAGGAGGTTTCAAACCAAGGTGCATATCACACATAGAAAAATTCAAAAAAAATAAAACCAGCACATGTCATCATCATCATGGACTGTGAGACCCTCGAGTAGTGCACACTACACACCAGTCACCATCATGATCATCCCAACCCTATCGTCGGTGAAGAATCAAGAAACATCAATGGAATCACTGAAAGGATTTACAAACTTACTGGAAACACGTTCACCAGAAACTGTTGAGAAGCAAACTAGCAATGAAATACCCCTTCCATCCAGGATCACCAACAGCGAGCAACGAACAAGAAAAATGAAACTGATTGTGAAAAATTATCTACAACTTGGATTTGATTTTTAACATCAGTTATTTGAAAAAATGATGCTAAAAGTGACTTTTAACATCGGTATTGAAGAACGGACATTAAAATGCCAACATTAAAGGCCATTTTTCTACTACTGGTTATACCTGATTTCTCTTAAGTTGCAGAACTGTTGATAACTTTGACCAGAAAAGACCAAGATTTCGTATGAAGTGAACAGTACCAGGTGACATTCAGTTATCTTAAAGGGAAGTTGGTCAGTGCTACGGTTGTCAGCGAAATGGGTGATATTTGAGGTGTTCTCTAATGCTTGTCGTCTAGGATTGGGATGCATCTTGATGCAGCAGTGAGCAGTGATATCTTCTGTGTCTAGGCAGTTACGCCCCCATGAGTGTAACTATGCCACCCACGATCTAGAGATGGTGGCATTTGTGTTTGCACTGAAGTTGTGGAATCATTACCTCATCGGGGAGCACTTTGTGGTATTTACACACTACTAGAAACCTGACCTTTCCCAACGCTTCTATACCAACGGTTTTTACAAAATGTTGGTAGAGGTCCCCTTTCCCAACGGTTTGGCCAAACCATTGGGAAAGGCCACTTTGAGGCCACCTTCCCAACGGTTTTCCAAAACCGTTGGGAAAGGGTATGGCTTTCCCAACAGTTTGGCCAAACTGTTGGGAAAATTCCACTTTGTGGAAACCTTTCCCAACATTTTGGCCAAACCGTTGGGAATGGTCCCCAGTATATCAACCTTCCACCCAGAATTGCATCTAGAATCAAAGGATCTATACCAACGGTTGTCAAAACCATTGGTATAGGTCTATAGCAACGGTTTTGACAACCGTTGGTATAGATCCTTTGATTTTTTATCAGATATTCTTATTGAGAACATTATATAAATCAAAATTTAAAATAATTATTAGAATAAATATATATATTTATGTAATTATGTTCACAAAAGTCATGTTAGGTTAGTGGTTAAGTCGTTCAATGATAAACTAGGGGTCCTGGGATCAAATCCCCACGAATGTTTTTTTTTGAAATACATATACCAACGGTTCCATAACCGTTGGTATAGATTTTCATATTACTTATACCAACGGTTTCCAAAACTGTTGGTATAGGTTTATACCAATGGTTTTCCCAAAATCGTTGGTATAGACCTATCCCAACGGATTACTTGGCAACGGTTCTCCAAACTGTTGGTATAGCCTATACCAACGGTTTGGAGGCCTATACCAACGGTTCCAAACCTTTGGTATAGGTTAGTTTACCAATAGTGACAGATCACAAGAGCTTGAGGTATATATTTTCCCAATGAGATATGAACTTGAAGCAGCATAGGTGGATGGAGTTTCCTCAGGACTGTGATTTTGCGATCTCCTACACCTTAGGAAAGTGGAATGTCGTGGCCAATGCTTTGAATAGGAAGTCATGGAAGGAGGTTGTTCGGGAATCTATGGATGCTTGGAATATGATGGAGGAGTTTGCATCCTTACACTTATATGTAGGGGTGGAAGGCGGTAGAGGCTATTTGTTTTATATGATAGTTCAGACTTCTCTGATGCAGTAGGTGGATGAGTCTTAGTGGGGAGACTCAGAGGAAGAGGTGATGCATGATTGTGTTGGCCATATCGATGCTTCAGAAGGATGGTCGGAGGATGGTTAGAATCAGATGTTGTTTTGTGGAAGGTTGTTTGTTCCAGTAGAGATGTGCGAGGGAGTCCTCCATGAGTTTCATAAATCACCTTTAGTAATACACCTCAGAGTTTCTAAGATGTACCATGGCTTGAGGATGTAGTTTTGGTGTCCCGGGATAATGTGGGTAGTAGCAGAGTTTGTGGCAAGATGCTTATTCTGCCAATAGGTGAAGGTTGAGCACCGTGTTCCCAATGGTTTGTTACATCCCTTGGATATCCCTGAGTGGAAGTGGGATGACATCTAAATGGATTTCATCATAGGGTTACCCAAGGCTTGGTGAGGCTATTATGTTATTTAGTTGATAGTGGATTGGTTGAAGAAATCGGCCCACTTCTTAGCGATTAAGGAGTCGGGCGCAATGGATGCTTTGGCAGAGGAATATGGATGAGGTGGTACGATTTCATGGAGTCTTGATATCCATTGTCTTGGACAAAGATACACATTTTACCTCACGAGTCTAGAGGGGATTGCATCATGCTTTTGGCACCCAGTTATGCCTCTGCATTGCCTTCCACCCTCAGATAGATGGGCAGACAGAACGAACTATCCAGACATTGGAAGATATGTTGCGAGAATGCGTATTGGACTTAGGTGGATCTTGGATACGACACCTTCCCTTGTTAGAGTTTTATTATAATAACATATATCACTCTTACATTAGCATGGATCCATTTGAAGCTTTTTATAGGTCGTGTTGTTCACCTTTGTGCTGGACAGAGGTTGGGGAGACAACTACTCTTGGTCTCGAGGTAGTGTAGAGCATGACAGAGAAGGTTTAGCTTATTCGAGAGAGTATGAAAGTGGCATAGGACTGGTGCAATTAATATGTTGATCTCAATAGGAGTCCCTTGGAGTTTGAGGTTGGGGACCACATGTTCTTGAAGTTTTCCCCCCGACATGGGTAGTGGGGGTTTGGAAGAGGGAGCAATATTTCTCCCAGGTTCATCGAACCCTTTGAGGTGTTGAGATGAGTTAGCGAGGTGGCATACCAGTTGGCATTGCCACTATAGCTGGAGAGGATCCATGATGTATTTCACGTATCTCAAATTTGTCGATATATTCATTATGACTCCCACGTCATCAACTGGGGAGATTTGGATATCGAGGATGACGTGACATTTGTGGAACGAACGGTAGATATCTAGGATCGTCAGGAGAAAATGATGCATGTCTGAACTATTACCTTGGTCCGTGTGTTGTGGAGTCATGGTTTCTAGGAGGATATTACTTGGGAGTGAGAAGCACAGATGCGTTCCCAGTACCCAGAGTTGTTTTTATCTTTGTTTTGATATATTTTTCTTAAAATGTGATGCTTGAACCTTATTGTTTATGAGACAAGTTGTTTCCTTGTTCTGTAATGTGTGATAAATTCTAGATGTGTGAAGCAGGGAGGACCTAATTCCTAATAGAGATACTTTAATTGTGATGTGATTAAACCCATTCGGGCAATACATTTCCCCCTAAAGCGGATAGTATCTTGACATGGAGGATGGAATTCCCTAATCTGCGTATTCGAAAAGTGTGGTTGTTGTACTTTCATGGTGTGCCTTGTGGTTGTTGGGGTTAGAAGATGTTTAAGGAGGTATTCTTGTATTTGGGGGTTTCCGCTCCAACTCTCGAAAAACACAGGGTGGTTTATCGTTGAATGTTGATGTGCTTGGTTGTTAGCGGTGCTCCAAGTGTAGTGAGGTCCTTGAGAGGTAACTCATGGGGTGGTTGTTCAAACCCCTCTTTCTTCTAGGTTTGGATTTGGATTCTCAAGGGTAAGAATCACTTGAGAGGTATCTGATGTAATGGTTTGTGTCCTCCTGGTCTGTTACTTTGCGGGTTTTGGTTGTTGGGAGTGTTCGGAGGAGGCTCAGAGGGAGTTTAGAAAATTTTGGTTGCTAAAGGCTAGAAGTAGGAGGATTACACGTCATGTGACATTATTACAAGATGTGAAACTTTATTTCATGGGTTATCCTAGGAGTTTCATAGTGTGTAACATTTCAAGGTTAGAAAAATAAAATAAATTAGGAGGTGAAACATTTTTTGGTGGAAGTGGACCTCGAGGCATTACACAAAGTGAAAGGGGATTACATGTCATGTAATACCTCGATGTTGTAATATTTTAAAACATTCCAACCACTCAGTTTTCACAAACCCTACGGTTGTAGTGATCTCTCTCATCCTGGGCGTTGACATTCCCTTCATTGGCACTTTGGAGATCCCTTCGACAGAAGTCGATCACCGAGATTCTGTTGTTGATCTATATTGATCCATCTTTGATCCGAGGTATGCTCTTCCTTTGTTTCAATGATTTCCTTGGGTTGATATCTCTTTTCCTCCAACTCCTCTTGTCATGCGATGGTGAATGTTCTTCCTCGCATCTAATGTGTTATTCTTCGGTCATTGATTAGTGTGGTGGTGTCGTTGCATCCTTAGGTGGATGTAGATATCATAGGAAAGGAAATTGAAGGACCGTTGCATGAACTGTTTCCGGACAAAGAATGTTGACACCCCTTCGAGGAAGGGAATTTTCTTCATTTCTCTTTGATTTTGCATTATGTGGGAGGGACCTACTTTTGCTTGCCTGCGGATCATGGTTGTGCCACATTAATCAAAGATAAGAATTGGGTAAATGAAATTAAAAGGTGTAGAGGGTTTCAAATAGAATGTTTTATGGATTGATGTTATTGTGATGTTGTGAATTGTATGGGCTAAACACCCCACTGAAAATTGTGGTTGTTGGTGGCCCTTGTTTGTACACTAGACAAGTTGCGTGTTGACTGGTTCTTGATGAACATTTGTATATGGAAATTGGTGAGTCGCGTACACTTGGCTAATAAATGGATGCCCCAGTATTTTACAGCTTTTGTGACAACCTCTGAATTAACAAGCGAAATTAAATAAGGGGATGTCTTTCTAAATTTGAAATTGTGTTATGATTTGGTATGTGGGGTGATGTGTTGTGTTAGATAGTTGTGGTTGTGTGTGTGGGGGACAGATGGGATGTGAAGTGGTTATGTTGTGATGTGTGGGGTTTCTTTGGTTTGTGTTGTGGTGTGGTTGTGAAGTGTGGGTATGTGTTGTGGGTTAGTTTGGGCAGTGTTGTGGATGAACTTGAAGATGATACATCAATTTGGCCATGTAATGGAATCTTAGGTTGAGATATTGATTGATTGTGGAATGGATGAGAGGCATTGAGCAGCAGGGCTGCGATAGGGTTGTGTGGTGTTGTGTTATTGGGAGTGGTTGTGTGTGTGGATAGTTTTTGGAGGGATGACCTTGAAGAAGAATGGTTATGGTTGGTGTGGGTAATTTTCCTGAAGTTTATCCATGTGTGGTTTTTGCTGTGTGGTTCCTTTTGTGATATGCTTGATAGTTGCATGGATAGTGATGGAATAAATGAATAAATGTTTTATTAATAAAGTTTGGAATTTTTATTGGGATGGTTTGGTTAACAAAATGATTAAATGAATTTTAAAATAAAGAATAGAATCAGTTAAATGAATTGGTTGGGTTTGTGGCTTGTTGTGTGGTGTTGTGCATTTAGAGGTAGCAACAAATGTGGTGTGTGGTAAAATGGTCTCTTGTTGAAAACCCATAGGTTGGGATGAGTGCTTAGTATCATATATATATATATATACACACACACACACACATACATACATACATATATATACATACATATGTGTATTTTCCTTGTGATTTATATATGCACCCCACCCTAGTTGAGAACTATGTGCCGAACACCCCTATCATCATATGGGAGGGTGTCTTTCCCAAACATCTAGGTGGGAGGATGGATGTCTTGACACCCACTCTTCCCTGCTCCCTCTTCCATGCGGTGGTAGTCTAAGATTCTTCGAGAAAGTTGTGGTTTGTGAGGCCTAGTGTGTGTGGGCGAGTTGTGATTTTCTGGGTGTCTTTGGGATGAGATGTGTTGTGCTTTCCCAGGTGTCTTTGGGATGATATGTGTGGTGTTTTACCAGATGTATTTGGTATGGTGTGTGGTTGTGGCCCAGGTTTGTGTGGGCGGGATGTGGTGTGGTTGCGGCCCAGGTGTTTGCGGGCAGGATGTGGTGTGGTTTGTGGCCCAGGTGTCTACGGGCGGGATGTGATGTGGATCAGGGCCCATATAATGGGATGATATGTGGTTTATGGGGCTCAAGTTTGTGTGGGAGAGTTGTGACGTGGTTCTTTTGGAATAAGTGGGAGCACGAGGATGTTTTCCATTAGGCAAGAGTGGTTAAACTAGTGGGAAGTGGTGTGGGGTACCCTAATCATCGATGTGATTACTATATTACTTTACTTGACTTGTGTTACTTAGTGAGCATGCCTTGGTGAGGCTGAGGTGGATAGTATACCTTGTTAGGTGTTGTTTGGTTCCACTGTTTTCTCATGAGAGCATTAGTATGCTCCTCTCACTTGTGCACGAGAGACTTTGGTTTTCCTACTGAGTATACTTGTATGCTCACCCTATGTTTATAAACTTCTTTCAGGTTTCTAGGAGGATTATGTGGACCATTCTGGACCTTACTAGCTCAGAATTTTGGACAATAGTTGTGTCGCTACTTATCTTTACTTTTGGTACTTACTTTGGAGTTTTATTGCATTTGTAACAGCTTATTTTAAACATGCATGTAGGATGTATTTGGGATTTCTTTATATATGTATTGGAGTTTTTGTGAGGTTGATACATCTTATCACTTGATATTGTTTCCTATAAAAATGGTAATGCCTTCCATTTTATGAGATTGTTTACGCTTGGTGCTAGTCGCCACCTCGGGGCCTACTAGAGGCGGGACTCGAGGGGTCATTATCTCCCTTTCTTCATTGTTATCCTAGGAGGGGTATCTTTGGAGGGATGGGGTCATGAAATCATGATTCCAAATATAAAATCCATTTTTTTAATATTCAATTCATAGAATTAGCAGAATTTAATTTAAAATTAAACCTGAAAAACATGATAAAAAACAGTTTAAAAAAATGTCTTTTAAGTATAAAAATGTTTTTATAATAAATTCAAGTATAAAATTCATTAAAAGGATTATAATTATATTAATTTTAATCAAAATTAACTAATAAATTTTTTAAAACTAATACAAAATAGGATTTTACTTTGTAAATACTTTAAAATAAAATACAATTTTCAATAAAAATCGGTATTTTCACTATTCATTGAAAAAATCCATCTTTTCAGAATAATCCCAAAAAATAACTCTAAGATAATTTTGACATGTTGATTTAAAAAATGATATAATTTTTTATAAAATTAAAATTATAAAAGTTCCAAAAATTAATTTCCTCACATAAATCAATAAAAACCATTTTTTTGAAGAAAATGTATTTTTTGAAGAATAAAACGACTTTACTAAAAATTGAGTGATTATTTACTAGGAATTTATCAATACATTTATATTTAGTATGAAATTTATATATTTTTAATAAATTATTAAATCTTATTCATACTTTCCAATTGAATAGTTGGGTTATAACATTCATATTTAAATAATAATACTTCATGGTTTGTTTAGGTTGGGTGTTGCATGTTGTATACGCTATCGAACATAGTTTTCATTTTTTTTAAATATTGGGGTGTTACATCCCACCCACTTTAATAAATTATTTCCAATAAATTTTAAATTGAACTCGATGATCAAAGGTTTGACATTTGAAAATACTTTGTTGAAATTCTACATCATAAAAAGGGTTAATAAAACACCCACTTGAAAATTGAGAAATAGAAGTACAAAGGTAATCCAGAATAAAACATAGTAGGTTTAAAAATAGGATAAAATTATTAATAAGTCAAAATATATACATGGAAGAAAAGTAATGTATAGATATCATTGATCATAATAAAGTGAATGATCATGAGAAAGTTAACGATAATAAAACTGTAAACCAAAGTGGTGAGAAAAAGGCCATCTATTCATTGAAAATAATGGTAATAGGATAAATTTTTTATTTCAATATCCTTTTCCAAGAGTTGATAAATTCATTTATTGTCTAGACTAAAAACATAAAGAAATATACTTACTTACCAAGTAGAATTTCATCTTCTAATCAATTTCCACCACAAACTCATATTTTCTCCAAATAACGAGTGTTTAAGATAAATTTTTCCATGCCTAAAGCACTAAAATCAACTTGTAACATGTACAAAAATCTATAAAAGTTTAATAAGTTATTCCTGATATCTTTAAACATTAACCAAAATGGTTATCCCAAGGTAAAATTATATCCAAAATGACCAAAATATCATTAATCACCTAAAAATCCCAAAATTGAAAATGATTTGATCTTATAATATGCTACCCAAAATTAACTTAAACTTTACATATAAAATTTTTTAGGTTTAAAAATTTCATACTAACCAGTACATTACATAGGCCAATGGTAGGTGATGCACCCTTTTTTCCCTTCAGTTGTGGGTTTAAACCTCACAGCCTTACCAAATGCGATAGGTTGTCACATAATCTACAGGTTTCCCTTTTCTAAAACTATATTAAGATAATTCTTGTAATTTTCCCAAAAATAGGATGAACTTACTAAAAAATAACATTAATCATCAAATCACTTTTTAACCATTATGGTTTTCTATACAATTGTTTTTACAAAATCAAATAATCTTAATTGAATATTATTTCCTCAACATCAAAGATAAGATAAACTCTAAAAGTTTCCAATACCATTAAACTTATGTCCAAAAAATGTAAATTCATTCTTCCTAAAATAACTTCTTTTAATAAAACCCATACTAAACCCAAGGGTTATATTACCATAAATGTAGCACCCCTAGTTTTAGGTACATGACCCTTTATTCATGTATTCTGAGTCTATATAATGTTCTGGTTGAGTTTTGGGAGGATCCGAGGGATTTTGGCATGTTTTGGAGGATTTTATGGAGGTGTAAGGTTTGTGAATGGTTAGTATAAATCATGCACCATCTCAAGGAAACCATGCGAGGGAGAATAGTGGGCACTAAGAAGGTTCATGGTTGGCACATGGTTTGGTCAAACTATTCGAGTGCCTAGGGGAAACCATGAAACTTCAAATAGAGGGGAAATTGATGGTTGGAAAATGGGTTTTCCAATCATGTGAGCCAATCATGTGAGGGGGTGTCTTGATATAGTAGCACCACATGGTCAGCGCATGGTGTGTCAAACCGTGCGGCGTACAGTTGGAACCCCTAAAACTATGGATGTAATGCAAATTAACCCCTAAAGCCCTCATTTTCCCCTAATTATTCTTATTATCAAATTTTTTTACTCCCTAGGATTAATTTATCATTCCTTTTAATCTAGAGGTGATTGTTAGGTGAATCAAAGTGCATTGGAGGCCTGAATTCCTCAGTAAATCATCATTCTTGGTTGTTCTTCTTAGATCCAGTCTTCTTCTCTATTCTTGAATCATAGATGGTTGATAGATCCATGTTAATTAATTATAATATTGATGTGATATTATTTATTTGATTTAAGGGAATAATATTTATGCAATTATTTAGAGAATCATTGTTTCATTCTTCATTTTCACCAACCGTTGAGAGGTAGGTGGCTTCTCTCTCGACTCCACTTGACTTAGAACTTGAAGGATTAGTTTTATTTAAATGGATTAATTGAAATTGATTTCAAATCCATTTTTTATTCTTAATTTAAATCTCTCTTATGTTATGGATTTGGAATATTGTAAATTGGATGGTTTTGTGGAAAATGCTCTTCGACAATAATTTTAAAGTGGTGAATTTTAAAATAATGGTTTTGTTTTGATGCATGGAAAAAGGTTTGTTGAAATTATTTCAATAAAATAAATGTTTAATATTTAATGGTTTTTCGTGGTATTTGGAATACATGGTTGGTGTGAGAACATTCATATACATGACCCTGTGGAAGGGGTGTGTGTCATTAGGCCACCTGGTATTAGTAACCTTGTGAAAACTTAGTGGATCAATGAGAGACCACTCATGAGTATGGAACTATCACCTCAACATGAATTGTGTGTGTGTGTGTGTGTGTGTGTGGATACATGGTAATGGTTATTCTAAATTATTGAGAAAGGTTTCATGCTTGTAAATTTTTTCCTTGGAACTTGTTTACTGTTTTGATATAAACTATTTGAAAATGATTTTAAATTATTTTATATAAATGTGCTAGAATGTTTTGTCATAGTGGCATGAGTTGGGAATTATTTGGGGAAATCCTACTAATTTTAGACTCACCCCCTTCTTGGGCACTGTTGTGTGTTTGCAGATGTCATCTATTGATAGATAGGTAAAGGAAAAGTATCTCATTTATTTAGTGATACTTCTTGATATCGTGATCGAAGCATGTGGAGCTCGAGCTTGGAGTGGGTTGGGTTTTTCTGGTTGATATCACTTGAGAGTATTGAGTTTTTGTGGTCTTTTGGTTCTCTTTTTGTATGTATTTTGGTTTCCACCTGTACTCTGATATGGTTTATTATGTTGGTTATGTTTTGATTTGTACTTTGTTGTTTACATATCATAAAGAGGATTGGATAATTATTTTTAAGTTGGTTTGGTCATTTTTATATTTAAAGGTAAAATCATCCCCCAAATGTTCTTGAGGCCCTTAACATTTATTGTCAGCCTTTGATGCCTTGGGGATGTCACCTATGGCCTAATATCACCCCTGCCTCTTCTAAAGCCAATGAGGAGGGGTGAGATGTTACAAATTATATCATTCTTGGTTAGTCCATCTTTAATTTTAGGATAAATGGTATCAGTATTATTTGGACCTTGAAGTTGAAAATGGTCAGTCTATATATCTATCGGGGTGGTAGTAGGCGGATAGGACCATCAGAACTTGAAATGTATAGCATAAAAAGATGCAGTTGGCCTTTTTATGCCAAACTTCAAGTTTCCAGGGTGTTTGGGTAAATAACTATTTTAAGACACTTCAAGTTGAGTTGTCACCTCACCATCATGGGTTTATTCAAAGATAATTTCATAGCATTCATTGGTAGTAAAACTTTCCAATAGGAATTCATTGTTTGTTTTGAGTAAATTATTTCTAAAAATGGTGGAAAAAGTGTTGATTTTTGGAAAATGGTTAAAATGGTTTGATTTTGGAAGAAAATTATTGTGGTATTTTAAAAAATGTTTATAATGATTACGATGGTTGTATTTTAGAAATGAATGATTTTGATATGTGTTGGTGTGGTAAATTGGAATTGTTAAGCCTTGAGTTGCTATTAAGTGAGACTAAATGGAGTTTTGTTTTGGTTATAGATAATGGCACCGGGTAGACATCATAGAAATCAACTAGAAGAGACTGTTAAAAATGTGGTTGCATCTGAACCACAGGTGAACCAATAACTAGTGAAAAGTATTATTCAGGATTTTTAAGCAGTGGATAGGAGGAATTGGCATGATGATCCTCAGAAAGTTAACCATTCAGTTCAGTTCCAAAAGCAGAACCCACCCATTTTTCAAGGGGATTCTAAACTGAAAAAAGAAAAAGTCTGGTTGAATAGGATGAATCGAATCTTAGATTTTCTTAGGACACCAGTAGAGTTGAAGGTAAAGTTGGAAACATATATGTTGGAGCATTTTGCATTCCAATGGTGGGAATTATCAGTTCAGGCTAAATTGGACCAAGGCATGGCATGAGAGGATTTTGAAGAATTTTTCAGCAAACAATTCTATCCTCAGACGTTCGGAATTTCTAGAACAATGGACTTCTTCAGTCTGAAGCAAGAGAACCTCTCAGTAATAGAGTATACAACAAAATTTATGAATTTAGTCTGCTTTGCATAAAAAGTTTCTACAAGTGTTTCCTTAAAGGCACACATTTTTGAGTTGTGTTTGAAACCAAAAATTCTCTAAAAGATTATTGTTCTTTATATTAAAAAATATACAAAGATGGTTAATAGGGTATCAGTGGAAGAAAGGTACATCTTGGGAAATAAGGTTGGAGGGAGAATGTTTATTCCAATAGGAATAAGTGGGAACTCCAATAATGGGAATAAGAATAGAGTCACCTATTTCCAAAGTGGTGGGACACCTCAGAATCAGTCTATGGGATCATTAATCATTCCTCCTCAACCAAAGAGTAATTTGGGAAGTTTTCAATGTGGTTCTTTTGACCATATGAAGTGAGATTATATGACACCACCTAGATCTTGTCATAATTGCAACCGGATGGGACATCTCATCACTATTGTTGTAGTGCTCCAAGGTTAGGTGCTAGGGACACATCTCATGCTTCTCAGGTGTCATATTCTTCAATTGGACTTGCTTAGCAGAATAATTATCGCCGTCAAAACCGAGAGAGCCAAGGTGATTATAAGAACACTGTGACTCCTCAACCTATATAATCTCAACAAGGTAATAAATAAAAAAGTGCAGTGAGTGATAAATTGTATATATCGAATAAAGTAATCATGGGTGGTCAATCAAGTCCTTAAATAGTGATAAGTATGATTATTTTGAATTCTACCCTCATGAAAGCCTTGTTTGATACATGTGCATCACACTCTTTTATTTCTTATCATATTTCTGATCTAATGGATTTTCATGTTGAGATGATGTCTTCTATTTTGAAACTCCAAACACCATTGGGACAATGGGAGTGTAGATCTTTGAAATGTGCATTGTGTTTGATAACAATCGATGGGACTAAGTTGGTATGGTATTTATCTATGCTTGATATGGATGTGTATGACCTCATTATCGGAATGGATTGGCTAGCAAACTTTGAGTCCTATATCGATTGTTATGCACGACAAGTGAGTTTCAAATATTTTATGGGGTTAGTCATCTCTTTAAAGGAGATTTAACAGAGGATGCGAGTGAAGCAAGACCCTTGGTACTGGTGTTTGGAATTATCTCTTACTGGTTGACAAAAACTGCCTTGGAATCAGTAGATGAGATCGAGAATAGAGATTTTCCGGCCACAGTGGACTAGTTCCTTGATGTTTTTTTCTGATAATTTCTTAGGGTTTCCACCCAAAAGAGAAGTGGAGTTTATGATTAATCGACTACTAGGGACTAATTTGATTTCCCTTATGTATTACCAGATGGCACCAACAGAATTAAGGGAATGGAAGGTCTATCTTAAAAAGTTTTAAAGTAGAGGGTTCATTCGACCAAGCACAGCTCTGTGGTAAGCACCATCTTGTTTGTAAAGAATGTAGAAAAAACCCTTAGAATTTGTGTATATTATCATAATTTTAACTGATCTACAATAAAGAATCGATATCATATTCCTCGAATTGATGATTTGTTTGATCAATTGAGGGGTTCCCAGTTTTTCTCTAAAATTGATTTACATTCAGGATATCACCAACTGTGAGTTTTAAAGGAGGATACTCTAAAAACATATTTCAAAAGTTGATATTTCCATTATAAATATATGGTTATACCTTTTGGTCTTAAAAATTCACCAACAGTCTTTATGGAATTGATGAATTGAATCTTTCAGATGTATCTAGATTTCTTTGTGTTAGTGTTTATGGATGATATACAAGTGCAATCTAGAACCAAATTTGATCATGAGAAACACTTGTCTATAGTGTTGGGAATCTTGCAGGAGCATCGCTCGTATGTTAAGTTATCAAAGTATGATTTCTGGATAAAAGAAGTTTAGTTTACATAGCAATTTCATTTCTAAAAAAAGGAGTTTCTATGGATCCTAAAAAGACAGAATTTATTATCTCTTGGTAACCACCGAAGAATGTTTTTGAGATACGCAGTTTCCTTGGATTAATAGGTTATTATAGACATTTTGTACATTATTTTTCACATTTTGCACCACATATGATAGCTTTTATGAGGAAATTCATTCATTTTCAATGTAATAAGGAATGTCATCCTTTCAAGATCATAAGGTTAGAATTACATTAGCACTTATCCCCATGTTGTGAGAGTCGGGTTAGGGCTATGTAGTCTACTGTGATGCATCAGGATATGGTTTGGGATGTGTTCTCGTGAAAGGAGATCATATTGTTGCCTTTGGCTCTCAATAGTTATGGTTGCATGAGAATAACTACTCAATGCATGATTTGGAGTTGGTTGTTGTGGTGCACGCCTTGAAGACATGGTGTCACTATCTTTTTGGTGAGAAATTTTTTATGTATACGGATCATAAAACCTTGAAGCATATTTTCTCACAAAGATATTTGAACTTAAGGCAAATAATATGGATGGAATATCTTCAAATGTTTGATTTCAACTTGTTTTATACACTAGGGAAAGAGAATTATGTAGCAGATGCCTTGAGTAAAAAGTCATATGCTCAGTTGGATAAAGAGTCTTTAGATCAGTGGTAGCTTATGTCAGTCATAGCTGATATGCATCTAGATTATGTGGAGCAAGGTAATGCTATAGTTTTTTTTTACAGTTTATATTTTTCCTGATTTGGTTGAGTAGGTTAGAGATTCTCAAACATCTGATCTAGACTGTTTGGCTATTAGGTCAAAACTCAATGGTGGGGAGACCATTAGGGGTTATACACTGAATGAGATATCACTAATATGTTCTATAGATCAGATTGTGGTACCTTTGACTCATTAGGAACAAGTTTAAAATGTCTACCACTATTCGAGATGGGTTGTTCATCCTAGAATCCATAAGATGTATAAATCACTAAAAGAACAGTTTTGGTGGGTTGAAATAAAGAGGAAAGTGACATAGTTTGTCTTAATATGTCTCACCTATCAGCAGTTCAAGGCATAACATCAATGATTAGTATGTATGTTGCAGTCTTTACCAATTCTCATGTATAAATGGGAGCAGATAGCTATGGATTTTGTAATAGGTCATCCAACAATGGTTAGGAAACACAATTCTATATGGGTAATTGTGGATCATCTCATGAAGTTGGCTCATTTTATCCTTATTAGTGAATCTCATATGGTGGAAAAATTGTCCAAAATCAATATATCAGAAGTTATAAAGAGGCACGAGGTTCCAGTATTGATTTTATTTAATTGAGACCCAAGGTTTATGTCTCATTTTTTAGAATTCCTTACAACAATCCCCTAGAAACCAATTGACCTTGATCATAGCTTATCATCCTCAAATGGATGGACAATCTGAAAGGACAATCCAAATGTTAGAGGAAATTTTGAAAGGACAATCCAAATGTTCGAGTACATTCTTAGGGCTTGTGTAATGGATTTTGGTGGATCATGGGAGGAGAACATACCTTTAGTGGAGTTCCATACAATAATAGTTATTGGGCCTTAATAAATATGGCTCCTTTTGAAGTATTGTATAGGTGTCCTTATCATTCTCCACTTTGTTGGGTAGAAACATGTGAGACTTAACTAATTGGACCAAGCCTTGTGAAAGAGACAATAGAGAAAATTTAGTTGATCATAAAGAGGATGGAGATGGCTCAGAGTCATCAGAAATTATATGAGGATCACCATTGATGGTCGTTGTCCTTTGAGGTGGGTGATCATGTCTTCTTGAGAATTTCTCTAAGACTTGGGCATCATCATTTTGGTAAGAATGAAAAGTTTTTCCCCTGGTACATAGGCCCTTTTGAGATACTTTAATGAGTTTTTGAGGTGGCATGCCGGTTGGATTTTCCACCAAGTTTTAGTTTAGTGCACAATGTGTTTCAAGTATCTTAGTTAAAGAAGTATCAAATTGATCCTAACAATGTGATTTGATGGGATCACATTGACCAAGATCAGGATGCTACATTGATTCATGTTTTAATACATATTGTGGATAGGCAATAGAATATTCTACATGGGAAAATCATCGGTCTAGTATGGGTTTTATGGAAACATGGTTAGATTCAAGAAGAAACGTGGGAGCGTGAAAAGGGAGTGATGGAATAATGGCCCGAACTCTTTCAGGACAGCACTAGTTTTCTAATTTTTAAGGAAGGAAAGACCAATGGTGGGGAGAATTTAGCACCCTTGTTTTTAGGTACATGGCCCTTTATTCATGTATTCTGAGTTTATATAATGTTCGTGTTGAGTTTCAGAAGGTGTTGAGGGGTTTTGGCAAGTTTTTTTGGATTTTCTGAAGGTGCATGGTTTGTGAATGATTAGTAGAAACCATGCACCATCTCCAATAAATTGTGTAAGTTATAACATTGGGCACTAGTTAGGTTCATGGTTAGTGCATAGTTTGGTCAAACTGTGAGAGTGCCTAGGGGAAACCGTGAAACTCCAAACAGAGGGAAAATGCATGGTTGATGCATGGTTTGTCTAATTGTGTGAGCCAACTATGTGAGGGGATAGCTTCAAACAATATTATCACATGGTTGGTGTACGATTTTCCAAACTGTGCAGCCTAACCATGTGGTGTATAGTTGGAACTCCTAAAATTGTGCATCTAATTCGAATTAACCCCTAAATACCTCACTTTTTCCCTAATTCTCCTTATTCTTGAATTAATTTTTCTCCCTAGTCTTGAGAGATGATTCCTTTTGATCCAAAGGAGATTCTTAGGTGAATCAAAGTGCGTTGGAGTCTCGGATTTATTAGTAAGTCATCGTTCTTGGTTATTCTTCTTATATTTAGTCTTCTTCTCTCTTTCAGAGTAATATATCTAATATGTGGTGGATATATCCATGTTCTTTAATGATGATCTTGTTATTATATGCTTGATTTTATTGAAGTGAAGAATATCAAGGCTTATTTTTAGAGATTCATTTTGTTGTTCATTGTTTTCACCAACCATTGAGAGGTAGGTGGCTTCTCTCTTAAATCCACTTAACATAGAACTTTAAGGGTTAGTTTTATTTAAATTAATTTCCTGAAATTGCTATGAAATATGTGTGTAATTATTAATATAAACCTTTCTTGGGGGTTATGGCTTTGGAATTGTGGAAATTTGATGGTTTTGTGGAAAATGATCTTTGGTAATAATTTTAAAATGGTGATTTTTAAAATTATGGTTTTGTTTTGACGCATTTAAAAGGTTTGTTGAAATTATTTCAATACAAGAAAATTTATATGTGGAATGGTTTGGCATGGGATTTGGTATACATGGTTGGTGTGAGTGCATTCATAGATGTAAGCTTGTGTAAGGGGTTTGTGCCATTGGGGAACCTAGTATTGGTCACCTTATGATGATTTGGTGGATCAAAGAGAGACCACTCATGAGTATGAAATTGTCACTTGGGCATGCATTGGTTGTGTATGTGTGTGTGTGGATACATGGTAATGGGTATTCCAAATTATTGATAAGGGTTTCATGATTGTAAATGTTTTCCTTAAAACTTGTTTATTATTTTGATATAAACTATTTTAAACTTCTTTTAAAATGTTTTAAATAAATGTTATAAAAAGTTTTTTCCTAGTGGTGTGAGTTGGGAAGTATTTTGGTAAATCCTACTAAGTTTAGAATCACCCCTGCTTGGGGACTGTTGTACATTTTCAGATGTCATTTATCAAGACATAGGTAATGGCAAGGTATCTCATTTCTTTAGTGATGCTTCTTGATACTGTGTTTGAGGCATGTGGTGATAGAGCTTGGGGAAGTTTGGTTGTTTTTGGTTGATGTCACTTGGTATTCTTGAGTTTTTGTGGTCTTTTGGTTCTCTTTGAGTGTGTCTTTTGGTTCTTTTTGAGTATGTCTTTTGGTTTCTGATTGTACTATTGTTTTAGTTATGTTTTGAGTTTTACTTTGTTTTCCATGCATCATATAGAGGATTGGATGTTTATTGTTAAGTTGGTTTGGTTATTTTTTTTCTTTAAAGGATAAATCATCCCCCAAATGTTCTTGAGGCCCTTGGAATTTATTACCAACCTTTGGTGTCTTGGTTCGTCGTACACATGAATGGTGGATTTGTTTCCCATTTGATGGAAGAGAAGATAGATATAGGTTATTACACTAACATAATAACTTCTTAATATATAGGAGATACTAATTTTAATATATCATCATATTTTAATAAGATTTGAAGGAGGTGGAAGAAGAAATAAAACTAAAACATTCGATTAAAGGCTATACCTCTTCTTCGAATAACATTTTTGCTTTAAATCTTAAACCATCTAAGGTTGGTATTCTACCCAAACTAAAGCCTCTAGAGTGTGGGGAGGGATGTTAGGAAGAGATTTTTTCAGGGATTGGTTGAACTGAAAGGCTTTTGAATTGTGATGAAAAGAGGATATTGAGTGTCCTTTTATAAGAGAGGGGAGGGACATTATTAGAATTTCTCAAGTTATTAAATTAATATAAATTAATTTTCCTATAAAAAAGGATCCAAAATTATATAATTTGAGGATAGGATGAGTATGGGTCTAATTCCTATCATAAAATAAAAATTTTACAAATTTATGTTAGGTTTTTATCTGTATCTCTTTTTTTAACTCACTTGAACCCTTTTTGACAATTACCGTAATAACAAAGTTTTTACTCTTTAAGGGTCAATATAGTTACTATAAAAAAAATTAACCTGTAAATAGACCACAGTTGATATTTTAAACCATATACTAATAACTTGTATAAATATATGATTTTTATCAATTTTAAATCATTTAATAAAATATTAATTATTATAAAATATCATTAATGTCAATTTTGGAACTATTTATTTAATTTGACTTCAAAAACACCAAGAAAAAGATGGAATTAAAATATAATCCTTTAAAAAATTCATAATTAGTTATTTTTATCTAAAAAATTCATGGAACACAACAATTATTTCAATTTATATTACTTTTAATTTTTTAAAATCTTTTATTTTATTTTTCTATTAATTGAATTAGTATCGTGTCAGCATTGCATAAGAATTTAAGGTAATTATTTCTTCACTAAAAACTAAAAATAAATCACCATGATAAAAATAAATAATCTATCTTTAAAATGAATATTTATAACCAGTCATGACTTCTTTTTATTCCTATGTCAAAGATTTAGAGATAATAAAACAAAGAGAATAACATTTTTGACTTTTCTTTACATAAAATATTATAAAGATAAAAATCATTGTCAAATGACAACAAAATGTTATATATTCAAAAATTTAATATTTATGGACTAAATATATTCATCAAATAAAACTAAGGTAAGTGTTATAGTTTTTTTTGGTCATTATCCGATTATTTTTACCCTTAATTAAATCATTTTACCTCCACCGTGGTGATAATTATTTACTATGATTATTATTCATATTGATCAAAAGTAAAAGGGAACTATTTACCAAATTTTTACATTATGATTCAAAATATGGAACCCATTTTTTAATATTCAATTCACATAAGTGACAGAATATAATTTAAAATTAAACCCACAAAATGTGACGAAAAACAATTTTTCAGAAAAATGTCCTTTTAAATATGAAAATGTTTTTATACTAAATTCAAGTATAAAATTAATTACAAGAATTATAACTGGATTATGTTTAATAAAAAATAACTAATTAAATTTTAAAACTAATCTAAAATATAATTTCACTTTGTAACTACTTTAAAAGAAAATATATTTTTCAATAAAAATCAGTATTTTTCACTGTTCATTTAAAAAATATATATATATTCAGAAAAATCCAAAAAAAATATTTCCAAGATAATTTTGATATATTGATTTCAAAAATGGTATATTTTTCATCAAATTCAAATTATAAGAGTTTCAAAAATTAATTTTCTCACAAAAAGCAATAAAAAACATTTTTTGAAGAAAACATATTTTTTGAAGAATAAAATGACTTTACTAAAAATTGAGTGGTTATTTACTTTGAATTTATCAATACATTTATATTGAGTATGACTTCTATATATTTTTAATAAATTGGTTAATTCTATTCACACTCGACAATTTAATGATTGTGTTATAACGGTCATACTTAACAATAATATTGCATGCTTCGTTTAGGCTTGGTGTTGTGGGTTGTATGTGTTATCGAACATAATTTTTTTAAAAAAAATCTCAAGTGTTACAAAGGTTGTGTGTGATGACAAACCCTAGATCTATGCAGTAGGGGTTATCGACGATCTTGGATCTACTTTGGGATACGTCCAAGAGCTTGATGCAGAAATTGTATGGTCCAACAGTGAAAAAACCTTTGACCAGCAGTAGGGGTAAGTAATGGGTGGCAGTGAAGATTATTCTTCATATCAAAGGCTGGCAGTTTTTCCATGATCTCTCATTATCAGGAGCCCTCGGTCGGATCTACGGTGGCAACAACCTTCATTCGGACGACTGACTCAGCCCATGTCTCCCCCGATCTATGGTAATCGGGCACAAAGATGGTGTGAAGGTGGCAACGGGGGTTGGGTGGCATTAGTTCGATGGGTGAGCGGTGCTAGAGTGGATCTGTCAGTCGCGAGGCTTGTGCAACTCTTCGGCTCGACATATGTTTGATCCCCTTCAGACCTGACCTCTTCTGTCGCCAGGTGCGAGATTGGTGTTCGGTGAGGCATGGGTTACGATTCGGTCGGCACAAGGCAACCAATCATTTAGCATTTGACGTCAGTTGGAGATGTTTGGCATAGACACAGTGACCATCAGAGGCACAAACTAGGACGATGGTGGCGACCATCGAGACGAACGACGACGACTGTGCAGAGTCGGACAACAGAGGATCGATGGGGGGTTCCCTTACCTAGAAAGTCTTTTGGGCCCATGAGACTTATTCTATTTTTGTTTCTTAGGGATTGCGGGCCATTTGGGCTTATGAGTCTTCTCTCTTTGGGGCTTTTTACCTCTAGGCCTTCGGCCTTTGTTTTGTTTGTTCTTGGGCCTTTAGGTTGTGTTGCTTTTGAGTTGTTTTCCATGTGATGGACTCCCTCTTAGTCTAAAAGAGGTTTCCTTTTTTATTTTCTTAATAAGGGGCTTGAACCAACCTATATTAAAAAAAAGTTATTAATTAATTAATAATTAAATAACAATTAGTTTTAATAAATATAAACTAAATAATAATTTCAAATATTTATTATTAATTTTTTAATAATAATTAATAATTATTATTAATTAATTAGTAACTAAATAATTAATTAATAAGTAATAATTTTATAATTATTATTACTCTCCGCTACCAAACTCCCATCACATGCTCGGATGATGACACCTGGGTTTTTTTTCCACACGCCGCGATCGAGTAAGGGAATGGAGTGAAGGGTATATTGGTCTTACAGAAAAAAAAACACTACGATGAATATTCTTCCTCTCTCTAATCAACGAAATATTCTCAATCCAATTTATAATATTATATTATATATTAAACAAATAATAAGAATTGTGATATATTTTAAAACTAAATATTTTTTTAAATGAAATTATATTTGTATTATAAAAAAAATTATTACGCATTTCTAAAAATGACCAAATAATAGTGTTTTCAATTTTTTGATTGTTTGAATAAAATCAACATATTTTGGTTCACATTTTTAAGTGTGTATATTTTTTAAAACGTGTTAGATATTAATGAGTTACTTATATTTTAAAACCAATTATATTTGTGATTGAATGATTTTTTTTAAAAAAAAAATTGTTACATGTTTTAAAAATAATTAAAAATAAATATGTAATAAAACTAGACTTTTTAATCATTTAGGAGGAAATTAATAGATTTTATTTGATATCTTTAAAGTCATATGATTTTTTTAAATGCATCAATTAATATTGAGTTTATCGTATTGTAAATACAATCATTATTGTAAATTAAATGATTTTTTTGTGTAAAAAAGGGTTTTATACCATTTAAAAAACATAAAATAATTTATATTTAAAAACATTTTTTTAATTATTTTAATAAAACTATTGAATTTTCTTTAAAAAATAATGTTTTGTGAATGGATATAGAAGATATTGTTTGATAAACATAAAATATTATTATTTCATTAAAAATTGTTAAAAATATCTTTTTTAATTTGTAATTTTATTATTCATCATAATAAATAATATTTGTATAAATTTATTAAAAGAAACATGTTTCTCTGAAAGGTTAAAAAACTATTTTTTAAGTGATAAATATTCGTAGAAAATTTTAACTAAAAATGTTCTGGACAAAATTCTAGGACGTTTCTGCAAAATTACTCTAGAAATTTTCTGTGAATAACATCAATGAAAATTAAATCAAGAATTTGCAATGATAAATTTTATTACAAAAATAACTAGAAAGTTTCTATTTGAATCATTCATTTTTTTTATGAAAACTATTTCTTTGAGTTATCTACTTGATTTTTTAGTGAAAGTTTTCATTGAATACTAGTGCAAGTTTTTGGTTTTCACTGAAATGTTCTAGAGGAAGTTTCACTGGAATTTCTAATAGAAAATTTCGCTATAATTTCCAAAGGAAGTTGCATTGAAATTTCTTGTGGAAGCTTCATTGTAATTTCAAGTGGCACCATCTCTACTATACTGGTTATTTGAATAAAAATATATTTTTGTTGTATTATGAAACTTCCACTAGAACTTCCACTGAAACTTTCATTGAACATGCATTGAAATTCCCACTTAATAAATTTATAAATTTTATTAGTAAAAATTTTGTAAAAAATATATTAAATATATTTTATGAGTGCATTTGTTATAAATTTGGTTTTAGGTATAATTTCATATTTTATTTACATTTTTATTTATATAGAATATACATTTTTAAACGGTACATTATATTTTATTTATAATAATTATGTAACAAATATAATAAATATTTTATATCATTGAATTTATTATAAGTATATTTATTAAAATTTAATTTTTATTAATATATTCTTTAGTTTTACAAATATATACGTTTGTTGTATTGTGAAACTTTCATTGAAACTTCCAATGAAACTTCCACTGAGACTTCTACTGGAACTTCCACTTGATTGATTTATAATTGTTATTAATAAATATTTTGTAAAAAATATATTAAATATATCTTATAAGTGCATTTATTATAAATTTAGTTTTAGTTATAATTTCATATTTTATTTACATTTTTATTCATATAGAATTTACATTCTTAAATGGTAAATTATATTATATTTATAAAAACCATGCAACAAATATAATAAATATTATATATAATTGAATTTATTATAAATTTATTTACTGAATTTAATTTTTATTAACATATTATTTAGGTTTATAAATATATACTTTTATTGTTTTATGAAATTTGCACTCAAGCTTCCACTGAAACTTCCACTCGAACTTCCACTGAAACTTCCAATATAACTTATTCCATTGGAAATTGAACTTGATGCATTTATAATTGTTATTAATACATATTTCTTAAAATATATATTAAATATATCTTATAAGTGCATTTATTATAAAATTAACTTTAGTTATAACTTCACATTTTATTTACATTTTTATTCATATAGAATATGCATTCTTAAATAGTAAATCGTATTATATTTATAAAAAACATGCAACAAATATAATATATATTTTATATCATTGCATTTACTATAAATATATTTATTAAAATTTAATTTTTATTAATGTATTTTTTGGTTCTATAAATATATGTTTCTATTGTATTGTGAAACTTCCACTTAATAGATTTATAATTGTTATTAGTACAAATTTTGAAAAAAAACATATTACATACATCTTCTAAGTGAATTTATGATAAATTTAGTTTTAGTTATAATTTTATATTTTATTTACTTTTGTATTTGTTTAGACTGTACATCATGAAATGTTAAATTATACTATATTTATAAAAATTATGCATCAAATATAATACATATTGTATATAATTGAATTTATTATAAATTTATTTATTAAATTTATTTTTATTAATATATTCTTTAGTTTTATAAATATATACTTTTATTGAATTATGAAACTTCCACTGAAACTTCCATTGAAACTTCTACTATAACTTTCACTGAAACTTCCATTAGAACTTCCACTTAATGGATTTATAATTATTGTTCATACAAATTTCTTAAAAAATATATTAAATATATCTTATAAGTGCATTTATTATAAGATTTTTTTAGTTATAATTTCATATTTTATTTTCATTTTTATTCATATAAAATATGCATCTTTAAATGGTAAATTATATTATATTTATAAGAACTATTCAATAAATATAATACATATTGCATATAATTGAATTTATTGTAAATATATTTACTAAATTTAATTTTTATTAATATATTATTTAGTTTTATAAATATATACTTTTATTGTATTGTGAAACTTGCACTGAAACTTACACTGAAACTTCCACCATAACTTGTTCTATTGGAACTTTCACTTAATAGATTTATAAATTTTGTTAATATAGATTTTGTAAAAAATATATTAAATATATCTTCTAAGTGCATTTATTATAAATTTAGTTTTAGTTATAATTTCATGTTTTATCTTCTAAGTGCATTTTTTATAAAAAAAATTAGATATAATATACATTTTTAAATGGTAAATTATATTATATTTATAAAAAATACGTATCAAATACAATACATTTTTTATATTATTGCATTTATTATAAATATATTTATTAAAATTTAATTTTTATTAATACATTCTTTAGTTTTATAAACATATACTTTTATTGTACTGTGAAAGTTTCAGTGGAAGTTTGAGTCAGATTTTCACTGGAATTGATACTGGAACTTGCAGTAGAATTTCCACTAGGACTTTCAGTGAAACTTTCATCGGAACTTACACTCAAATGAGGTTGAACTTTCCACTAAAATTTTCTATTGAAAATATTATGCCTTTCACTGTAATATTCCTTTAAAAATTTTCATATGTAGGGTGTTTTTTATTATAGTTTTTTAGTTAAAAAATCTATTAGTATTATTTACTGCAAATTTCAAGTGAATTTTTCAACTAGAACTTTGCAATGAAATTTTACAGTGGAATTATTTAGATGTTGTTTTCCGGTGGAACTTTATAATACAAAACTAGAGTGAAACTTTATCATATATTTTTTTGAATTTATTTATTGGAAATTTTATATAAACCTTTCGAATGTAATTTTCTAGTATACATTTTCAATGAAAATCTTCCTTATAAAATTTAATTTTTCTCATGTTGATGTTTCTATTTTAAAGTTTTTTTATGGATTGAATTTGATTTTTAAAATATATAAATAAGTTTTTTTAATAGGCATAGGAAATTATTAATTATTTGTAAATATTCAAAAATTTATCTTTTAAATGGATGATGTTTTTCTTTTTAGTTTTTTATAACAATTTCAAATTTTTTATTTTTAAGAATAAGTTTTTTCATATTTTTGAATTGCGTGTCAACTTATTGTTTTCAACATACAAATACAAATTATTATTTTTATATGGTTTTAAAAAATTATTATGCAATGGTAGCCAGTAAAAAGATTTTTTACTGTAATAAACAAATAATTAGCTTTTTAAACTATTTATAGTTTTTAAATTATTTGAAAACAATTTTCCAAATTTTTATTAATTCAGTTATAAAATATTTCTTTAAAGCATAATTACAGGTTATTTAATTTTTAATGTTTTCAAAAATTAGTAGCTAACTATAAATGTATCAACATGGATAAACAATTTATTATTATTTTTCAGGTTTTTTCAATTTGGTTTTTAAAAAATGTCTAACAATCCCATTTTTTTTATTTTATTTCAATTCAATGGTCAGTTTTTTTCTAGAGAATGTGGCACACTATACTGGATATCCGCGTTATATTGGACATTAGAGACAATACAAACCCTCCGTTCTCCCTTCCAACCTCAATGACTCCCTTATTCCGATTGCATTAATCCTCGACTCCATCCTCCGCTCCATTCCATCGTTGCCACCATTCATCGCACCATTTCATCGTGCCCGCTCCACCTCCCTGTTCTACATCCAAACCTATGAAATATGAGTGTTTAATTTTAGTTTTCATCTTGAAATCAGCCTATTTTTTCCATAATGCCATTTTAATTTTCCAATACATGAAAATTATTAATTATTTGCTCAATTTAATATTTGTATATTGGATATGGGATATCAGGATGGGCCTCCTTGGCTGGGCCGTGAATTAAGCCCACTCAGCATGTCCTGCTCCATGGCCCGTGGTTTACTTGGCCTTCTTCACTGGCCATTGATCATCTTGCCGCCCATTCAACAGCCTGCCGTCTTGCGCTCGCCATTGCTAGGGTTGTTAGGGTGTTGCGATCTCTCCGTGGCTGTGACGTTCGGGTTCACCGCTGGTGCGCGGTTCCTTGGGGAGCTTGTTGGCGTCCTTCCTCGGCCAAGAAGTGCGTTCATCCTTCAAATCCGAAGACCACATCTCTACATCTTGCGAGACCCTCCTACGGCGAGTCCCAACGAAGCAACGGCGTGGGCGTTCTCAGAGCTTGAAGAGATTCGGACGGCCGGACATTGTATCGTGCTGTAAGTCTCCCTTTTCTTCCGGTTTCTCAGAATTCCAGATCTGTTCTTGAAGCTTGTTATTCTGCTTCTTGTTTGTCGATTGTTCTTTATTTTTTGCTGCTTCTAGTTCGTCGTTTTCTTACTGTATCTTGTAATCTGGTTCTGGTTTTCTTTGAGAATTTAATAATACGCGTGTGTGGGTGGTGTTATTGCCGTGTATGTAGCACGCAAATCATTGTGTTCCTTGTTGTTTCTTTCAATTACTTATGTTGTGGTTGTTCTGCTTGCATTGGCTGCATTTATCTGGCAATAAATCAAAGATCTTGGTTAGGCATTGTTGTTCTGTTACTATCCATTACACATAGCCTCCTTCACAAAACCCTTGCTTCTTCCTTCAGTGCGCTCCATTTGCGTTTGGAGTGCTGATCTAACTTCCCTTCGTACACGGATTTTCAATGTAATTCATTTCCAATGGAGCACAATTGCATTATAATGTACCTTCACCTGCTATAATTGTATACTACACTTTCAGTTTACTGCAGTTTCAGTTTTTCCAAAAAATGATGTCTTCTGAACTTTCAGTTTATCTTGAAGTTTATGTCACTGGATCTTTAAACAACTACACCTGTACCGTTTATTTGGTCTGTTGATAACTGTTCCCTTTATTTTATGTATAATCTTTATGCATTTCCTATGAAATCATATTGCATACAGACTGATCATACCGTTCCATTTATGTTGTGCATAATCTGCATGCCTTCCCTGTATAATAATATTGTACACACAGTTATCATGATATAGAATCATATTCAGTTTCCATATTCATTATGCGTTTCCTGTAAAATCATTTTCACTCATTAGCCTATCAAATATTGTCAATTCATAGTTTGTATCCGTTACATTAATGCCATTCAGTGTGCATTTCCTGTATGCATCCAGTTCCAGGAAAAATATCTTCAATTTGTTAGTTCATTGTTAAATGCTCTGATTGGTTAGTTTTGTTGTCCTTTGTGATTCGAGGTTGTGTAACAATGGGAAAAATTTCAAGGAAAAGTTTAGCAAACAAAATTCCACACAACAAGAATATTATATTTCGGGGAGCTGGATAAATCAGATCACGGGGTGAGATGAATTTTAGATTATAGTTAGAGATAAATATTTACTGAATACAGAACCTTCTGGGCACAACAAGAATATTATATTTTGGGGAGCTTGATAAATAGGATAATGGGGTGAGATGAATTTGAGATTATGGCTAGAGATAAATATTTACTGATTACAGAACCTCATGGAAATCATTTTAATTTCATTTTTTACAATAAATATGTATTGTTTATATATACTGTGGTTTATCTTATTTTCACTAGAAATTGATTTTTCTTAATGCTTTACAGTAAATTATTGATTTTCTGCTGTGTTGCAGGATGCTCTCTGCCTGATATCTAGCATTGTCTGTTGCTCAAGCCAAGCAGTTGATTTTTGTACAAGATGGCGAGCTTCGCTAGGCCAGAGAATGCTTTGAAGCGAGCTGATGGTGATGGGCTTATCACATTTTAATTTATGAAATCTTACTTTTTTTGTTCCGTTGTTTGCTCTCAAATTCATGTGATTAGATGATAGTTTGTTTACGCTTACAATTGAATCATTCTGTTTCCTCGTGCTCTGATTTATATAATCCTAAGCCTACTTTATTTTCTCATTCAACTGCTTTATTTCTGTTTGGCCTTCAAATGCTGTAAACTAACTTTCTTCTAATGCTCTAAACTTCACCTGTGTGCAGAGTTGATAAATGTCGGGCAGAAGCAAAAAGCGTTGCAAGAGCTTCGGGATCTTATCACTTCAAAGAGATGCAGGGCTTGGCAAAAGCCACTTGAAAAAATCATGTTTAAGTACGTCGAGCTTTGTGTTGAGTTGCGCAAAGTTTGGTTTGCCAAGGAAGGCCTTATCCAGTATTGCATTGTTTGCCAACAAGTAAATGTTACTTCTTTAGAGGAAGTGATCAAACACTTCATGCATCTATCAACAGAGAGAGCTGAGGTGGCTCGTAATCAGGCACAGGCCCTTGAAGAAGCTCTTGATGTTGATGATTTAGAGACAGATAAAAGGCTTGATGACCTCATGCAGTGTGGAGAGAAAGGGAAGGACAGGTCTGATCGTAAACTTGTTACTCCCTGGTTCAAATTTTTATGGGAAGCATACAGGACAATACTTGAAATTCTGCAAAATAATTCAAAACTGGAAACACTTTATGCGGTTAGTCCACTTTTAAACAAAATATCTCCTGCTAATTTTTTTTTCATTACGCACTTTCAAAAAAACCGTATCATCAAGGTATAATGTCTAATTTTTGAATAAATATTGAAGCTTTGCAGTGTGTCATACGATGATTCTGCCACTGTTGATTGTAGGAATACTAATTTGCCCCCCTTTTTTGTGTGTTACATAACGAAGTTTACTAATGACAATTGTCTTGCAGATGACAGCGCACCGGGCATTTCAGTTCTGCAAGAAATACAAGCGAACAACTGAGTTTCACAGGCTTTGTGAGATCATAAGGAATCATTTGGCAAATATCAATAAATACAGAGACCAAAGGGATTGGCTTTACTTGTCATCCCCTGAGAGCCTGCAGCTTTATGTGGACTCAAGATTTGAGCAGCTTAAGATCGCTACCGAACTTGAACTCTGGCAGGTCTTGTAATTCATTTCATTATGTTTTATTTTTATTTGTATTGTTATTTTTATGTGGCATGACATCCACACAAATGGATGCAAACAGTGCTCCCATTTTCCTTGCTTTTTTGCTTCACATTTTACTCTTTCCGTGCAGGAGTCTTTCCGTTCAGTTGAAGATATTCATGGTTTGATGTGTTTGGTTAAGAAAACACCAAAGCCATCCCTGATGGTTATATATTATGCCAAGTTAACTGCAATCTTCAGATTTTTTGGCTGCCATCTCTACCATGCTTATGCATGGTTTAAGCTATTCTCACTTCAGAAAAGTTTTAATAAGAACTTGAGTCAGAAGGATCTGCAACTGATAGCCTCTTCTGTTGTTTTGGCTGCACTCTCGGTTTCTCCATATGATCACACACTTGGCTCATCCCACTCGGAACTTGAAAACGAGGAGCGAAACTTGAGGATGGCTAATCTTATAGGATTCAACCTTGATCTGAAACTTGATAGCAGAGAAGCGGTAATGAAAACTATGCCTTGTTTTTTTTGTTTCTATTTATGATGTTACAGTGTTCATTTTTAATTGTTTTCCTCACTTTTTTCCTCACTTTTTTCCAGCTATCAAGGTCATCCCTTTTGTCGGAATTGGTACGATATCCAATCTGTTTAATTTGGTAGTGGCTTCTGTCGGAAAGTGTTCAAAGAGATTATTTTTAACTTGTATGTCTGAATATCTTATCTGTCAAATCTTTGTTTCCATATTTATCTGATCCTATCATCTCTGACAGGTGTCCAAAGGTGTTATGTCATGTGTGATCCAGGAAGTTAAAGAGCTTTACAATATTTTGGAACATGAATTTCTCGCTCTGGATCTTGCATCAAAAGTAGGTCCGTTAGTGGCAAAAATATCAATAATCGGTGCCAAACTGTCTTCTGCTTCTTCAGTTCCTGAAGTGGAATTGTCTCAATATGTCCCCTCATTGGAGAAGCTTGCGACTCTCAGATCACTTCAGCAGGTAAGTATCAAAGAAATTTGTTTTTTTTTCTGCTGGTATAATAATCTTGCCTTTGTCTTCCCAGGTATCTCGGGTGTATCAGACAATGAAGATCGACACTTTGTCACATATGATACCTTATTTTGATTTTTCTGTTGTGGAAAAGATATCTGTTCATGCTGTTGAACATCATTTCATTTTGATGAAAATTGACCACATGAAGGGTGCTGTTCTTTTCAGCAATATGGTGAGGAATGATTTTTTTTAATATGTTGAAGTCAAGATTTTTAGGGTTTTTCCCCCTGTTTGATTTTAAGGAGCTTGAATCCGAAGAGCTGTGTGGTCACCTCTCAAATCTGGCTGAAAGGTTGAATGGAGTAAGGGCTATATTATGCCCTCCTACAAAAAGGGCATCAAGTTTAGGAGATTCTATATCTAGTTTAGCAGATAAGATCGATACAGAACACAAAAGACTTCTTGCAAGGAAATCAATTATTGAGAAACGGAAGGAAGAACATGAGCGACATCTTTTGGAAATGGTACTTCTCATAGAAAGCTTAATAATATTATGTTCTTTCAATGAAATCTAACTCAGTCTGTTTCCTCTATAGGAACGGGAGGAGGAGTCAAAGTGGCTAAAACTACAAAAAATAACTGAAGAGGCGGAACAGAAGCGGCTTGCATCTGAGTACGAGCAAAGGAAGAATTTAAGAATCCTCCGGGAAATAGAGGAACGGGAACTCGAAGAAGCGCAATCTCTACTCCGGGAAGCTGAAAAGCGCAGTAAAAGGGGAGAAAGCCCATTATAGAGGGAGTACGTGAATTTAATTATGTTTTAATGGTATTTAATGTGGACTATAAACTGATTGTGTAATGATGCAGGAAAAGGTTACTAAACAAACTTTGATGGAGCTGGTTCTTACAGAGCAACTCAGGGAGAAGCAGGAAACTGAAAAGAAGTTGCAAAAAGTTTTTAAAACAGTGGATCATTTAGAAAGAGCAAAAAGAAAAGCGGCTGCTCTGTTGAACGAGGCTGCCTTTCAACAGCGTTTGTTGGCTGAGAGGGTGCTTTATGAGCGTGAACAATAGGTATGGGAGGGTTTTGTTTTCTGTCTTTTGAAAGCAGAAAAAAAATCTGTTTGTTGATATCTGTTGTATTTTTTTGTTGTTTTCAATAACTGTTATTATTCTCTGTTTATAAAACAAAAAAACATGAACAATGAAGATTTTTTTTTTTTTGTTTTCTGATCCCAACAAAAGTTGTAATGAGTTATATGCTAGGAATGTAAAGTCGGTCCATATCCAATATGGGTGAGTCGAATCTCTTGAGTCACCGACTTGGTCTGATCCAAAAAATAAAATTTTAAATTAATTTTGAAATTAAAAGAACATAAAATTAGTAAAAAGTATGAAATAGGTCAAATTTTGGTGGACCTGAAGTTGGGCCGCTTGGGCCACTCGATCATCACAAAAAGTGTATGTCTGAACTATTAGACAAACTTAACCTGGCGAGCAGTTTTTATTTGTTATAAAAAATTAAAAAGGCTTAAATTTTACCAAACTGTATTTTTTCTTTCTTCTTTTTAGAATATTTTGTCGGTGAACATTATTAAACAAACTTTTTTTGTCTTGTTCTCAATGACAAATTTATAAAACCCAGATAAAAAATCCAAAGCACATCTTTTTACAGTCTTTATGAGACTCTGTTTAATAATCTTTGCAGCTAGAAATTGAGGCGAGCAGGCAGTGCCACGATGGTGATCTCAAGGTGAAGAACAGGTTATCATGCATGTTGGGAAATATGGTCAGTATCAATCTTGCTAGTATTTTTTTTGTATCAATATATATATATATATATATATAAACATGAATTCTACTGTAGCCCTGAAATTGTGTTTGCTCTGTCCATCAAGGATGGCAATTCGGGTTCACGTGTTTGGTTAACCTTTGCTCGAACCTGTTTAACCTGGACCCGAACCCGACTCATATAAGTAAACGGGTTTATCCGACATGACCTGCTTATAACAGGGTCAACCTGAACACGATCTGTCTAACAGGTTTAATCAAAATAAATCGAAACCTGGCCCTTTTAACCCAAATTACCTGCATAACCCAACCTGTTTAACCCGAATAACCCACATAACCCGGCCCATATAAATAAAGAATACAATTTTATCGGGTTACACCGGTTATCATAGGCCAGCCTGAACCCAGAACTGAACTCATATTATTTGGGTCAGACGGATCGACCTGATTACAACCCGGATCTTTTAAATCGGGTCATGTTGTGTTGGGTTATCATCGGGTAAAAAATTAACAGGTTACATGGGTTTTCAGTCAACTCAGACCTGAACCCAGACCTGAACCCAGACCTGAATATAATCAGATGGGTTGACCTGATTACAACCTGAACCCAGTTACCCGAACCTATTCAGAAATTGGCACCTCTACTGTCCATTAATTTAGTTTTGTTTTCTTCCCTGCAGGGAATTTTTCTGGAAAAATCCATGAAGATGCGTGAGGCGGAATGCAATAGATTGCGGCAAGAGAGGGAGGACTGAACTGCCCAAATCATCCGGGAACGTAAATACGAACGGGATGCTAACAGAAAGATGCTGTTCTACTTAAGATCCGAGGAAGAAAGGAAAAAGAAGCTGCAGGAGGAAGTGCGGAAATGTGAAGGTATTGTGGAGTCCCATTTTAGGGTAGGAAAAGAGAGAAAAATTAAATAATGGTGTTTGGCTTCCATTCTAAGAAGAAAATCAGGGTGTTTTTTTATTTATGGAGATTCGGTTTTCAACCAACCAGCCGTATGGTAATGTTTTATGCAGAGGTGGAGAGACGAAAGAAAGAAGCTGAGCGCATGGGTCGTCCAATGGAACCTGTTGCGGCTTCTGCCCGTGGGAAGTACATCCCCCCGAGGTTCAAGAGAGGAGATGGTTCCGTGGCTTCACATCGCGTGACTTTTCACTTGTGAAGTTGCAGAAGAAAACAAAATCTTTTGAGATTAGAAAAATTACACAGCAGAGTACTTGGGATGGTTCAAATTACTTGTTGTCTGTTTAAAAATTTCTGGTTCATAGTTTATTGACAAATACAAAATCTTTTGAGATTAGACCACTATCATTGGGAACAAATATTAATGTACGTGACTGTAAAGTAAGTCATTAATGGGTAGAAGTTTATTATTAATAGTCATTGATGGTAGCATGTTATTAGCAAAAATTAACTATTATGAAAGTGCATGTGACCGTGATATCAATCAAAAAATGTATCTTATGATGGAATTATTGAGAAATCATAATATTGGATTATTAATGTAATGGTTATGTTAGGGTTTCCTCTGAAACCTCTTTTGACCACGCTTCCTTCTCCTTTTTCGACCTCTCAAGTTCTTGTTTCTGCGTTTGTTTTTTCATCTAGAGGGTTTGCTCGCCTGTGTCAGTTCTTTGCGTGATGTTTTGTGGCCCAAGTTCCGAACTCTCTTCTCTGCCCTTTTCGTCTTCGCCGTCGCGCTTGACCCCATCTTGGTCGAGTGCGATGGTTCCAATGACGGCTTGGGATGGTGTAGGTGGAGATTTGGTTTGGAGCTTTGGTTCATTGGGTTTCTTCCTCTCCTCCGCCAGTCCCTTTTGGATCTAAGGTCCCCCACTTTCTTGGTGTTTGATTGTTTGGTTACAATTTTTCTGGTTCTGTTTCGATGTTATGTTTGCTTGTTTGTTTTGCTGGCGATGACTGTTTTGTTTTTGTGGCGAGGAGCTTGCGGTTCGGTGAATGGTTCTGCTCGACGACGGTGTTGTCAATGACGACGATGCTTCCTTGTTTCTTCTTGGTTTTGGATGGTTCTGTTTGGTGTTCTTCCGTGACGTCGACATTGGTTTCATGGTGTCGGTGTTCTTCGCCTGGTGGTGGCTCCGAAGGTAGGGTTCGGTTGTCATGGCGGTGGTCACATCTCACCGTAGGGGTCTTTGTTTGCTCTATACTTTGCTCTGACTCCTTGTTTCCACCAATCTTCTCCCAGTTGGATTTGCACGATGGTTCTCAAGGAGTTTTGCGATGTGAATTCGAGCAGTCGCTGACGCTTCGGGAGGCGCTTCTCCGTGGTGGCTTTGTCTCTGTCCCTGGGTTCCAGAAGGGCTTGATCTTTGTGATGGATTGTAGAGTGACTTCAACTTTGTGGGTTTGATGGTTTGTGGTGATCTGTTTTGGTTTTCTACGGTGGTGGTGATGCTATATCCCTTTAGATGATGTTCATCAATGAGTTTTTTTGAAGATTTGTGGTGTTCAGTTTGTGTGATGATGATGATGGTGATTTGCGATAACGATGAAGGAGTTCGACGGTCATTCCCTGTCGGTGATCTGGTGTGACAACAAATTTGTTCTGTGTTAGGGTACGCATGACGAGGTGGGATGTGGCCCGAGGCAGTGATGTTTGTTGCAGTTCGAATTATGAAATTTGAAATTTGAAATTTGAAACTGGTTTTTGTGATTGTATGTGTGGGAGTGTATGGTTTTGTAGGTTCCCACTTAACCAAAAAATGGCTTTTCAAAATAATAAAAAATGGATTGGGTGGGGGGATAAGGCATGTACGTAGATAATTGTGGATTCAAGGTAGTTAACACAAATTGACTAGACCTAACACAAATTCAACGATAAAGAGCCTTATATTTTGGCATCATAGGCAAACCAAATGTTTTATGTAGAAGATCCGTTGACACCTGAATATAGTGTTGTAGTTGAAGTTATTCCTTGGCATATATTCTAGGAAGGCAATGATATATTCATATTAATGTTATCAATTGGTTTATTGTGTACATATTAAACTAACAAATGTTTTCATAAACCATGTTGAGCTATGAAAATGTAATATTGAATCAGATGTGGGAAAATGAGCGTAGGATTCGAGTTGTAGGATTGACTCCCATGATCGCTACTACGAGTATAATATTTTGATTTCATTAAATTTTATTTTAATAAAGTTATTATTTTTAAAAGTTCAATTATTCTTTCATGGATCATCATCTAGGATACAATTGTCTTACTCAAAGGAAACTGGGGATGGTTGACCTTCACCTTCTATTCCATTAACGGGGGATAGAAGTCAGTGCTCAACATGGTCTACAAGAAGTATGAGATCAAATAGCATTCCATTATCAGATTGTTAGAGACCCAGACTGACCTGGAGATTGGAGGGTGTATGTTAGGAGGGGTAAAAGAGTCTTTTCTTGTGTTGGCAGTTAGTTAACCACATGTGTAGGGGGTTTCTATGAATAAGAGGGCGGGAAGGGGTGAAGTGAGAGGGGGGAATCTTTCGGTTATGCTTTCGGTAGTTTTGCTTGGGCGGTTGAGCTGCGCCTCTTCCGAATGCTTCTTCTCCAGACTCCCTCTCTTCCAGTTTCTCTAATCTTGTTGTTAGCTCTGTATTTTCTCAACTGAATATAAGTACTTTGTTTGTTCTTTCCCTAGTACTCTAACATTTGGTCCAACCTGCCGGCCTTTTGATGGAGACTTTCCATCACGCTCGTCTTGATAGCTTGGAGCGGCGTCTTGGTCGTTTTGAATCAACGATCACTGAGTTGGCTTCTTCCGTTGCCACTCTTACTCAATATCAACAGAGCATTGAGGAGGAAAGGCATCATTCTGACCTTGATCAGAAGCATTGGGATAAGGAGATCCCCGATCAAGCTGAATTCCATCAGTATATGGTGCAACATCTTGAGAAACAACCTTCATGTGGAGATGCACCACCTTCGGGCGCGCCGACTCTTTTTGATTTACATGTTCCGTTGTGGAACAGTTAACCGATTCAGTTGATCAGGCGCCAGAGAATCTTGCTCATATACTGGATTCACCTCAGTGTGGGCGGCGCGTTGAGCTTCTGTATTTCGATAGAACGGATCCGCGAAGTTGGCTTACCTGCGCTGAGCTTTACTTTCAGATTCATCGTACTCCAGAACCTCTAAAAGTGTCCCTAGCACGGGTGTGTTTAGAGGGGCCTGCGATTCATTGGTTTACCATTTTGGAGGAGGTACATCCTCATTTAACTTGGTTGGTTTTCAAGAATGAATTAATGGAGCGCTTTAGTAGTCTTGATATACAAAATCCCTACGAGGAGTTGGCAGCGTTAACACAATATTCCACAGTTGCCGAGTATATTGATCAGTTTGAATACCTTTCTTCCTTGGTTCCTAAGCAACCAAAACGACAATATGTGGCTTATTTTTTACATGGTTTATGGGAGGCTATTCGTAATTGGGTATGCATTCATGATCCTGACACTCTTCTTAAGGATATACGTTTAGCTCGCCATGTTGAATTGGCTATGCCCAAGGGTGTGGCTACTCCGCTTCGTTTGTGAAGGGAATCCTTGGTAACCTCCAAACCGATTCAGTTCTTCATAAATCTCACCTTTGCAGCAATCCACACAACAAACTGATGCCCCTTTAACTGGAATGAGACTTGATTTCCCTAGGCAGTAGCCACTGGGTATTCGCGACACTCGATATCTTTCAAATCTGGAGTGGGAGGACTGGCGTAATCGTGGATTATGTTTTTGCTATGGTTTACCTTATACACCTCTACATAAATGTGTCGAGTCCAAATTACATGTTTTACTTTTACTAGAGGATGATTCTAAGCCGAAGGAAGGGGATCCTAGGTGTTCCACTATTTTTCCACCTACTACTTCATTTAATCACGAGAATGCTGAATGTTTGGTGGTTTCTTATGATACTTTGGCCCCTCTTTGTTCTTCGTTGGCTGTTCGGGATCGTGCAACAACTTCTATTAAAGTGGAGGGCCACCTTGGGGATGTCCCAATTTTAGTCTTGTTAGATAGTGGGGCTACACACAATTTTTATTTCTCCACATTTGGTTCAACTTATTAATTTTCCCTTGAAATCTACTATGGTTATGCATGTTAAATTGGGTGATGTATATCAGTTAACTACACACGGGCTCTGTCAACTAGTGCCACTGATTCTTGAGGATTTTTCCTGCCTTATTGATCTTCATGTTCTTGAGTTGGGTGGACTTGACCATATTTTGGGAATTGCTTGGTTACAGACTCTCAGTGAGGTTACAGTAAATTGGGAAGCTTTGACTATGCAATTTACTATTGGGGACCACAATTTTAGTCTTCAGGGAGTTAATAATTATTTACCAATAGCTTCATCTTTGGGTCACCGATTTTTTTTGTTTCACACTGGTGGTCAATAGTGAGTAATATTGGGAGGTGCAGATTCCATTTCACACCATACTTTGTCTGCACCCCAACACTCAGCTTTACAGGGTCTCTTATTTCAGTTTCATAAAGTTTTTGCTAAGCCTCAAGGTCTGCCTCTTGTTCGGCAGTGGGAACATGTGATTTTTCTGGTGGCTGCACAGGGTCCTGTGGCTGTACATCCCAATAGATATCCACAATTTCAAAAAACAAAAATTGAAAGGCAAGTGGAAACTATGTTACAGACATGAATCATCCATCATAGTTCAAGTGCTTACTCTGCTCTGTTTTTTTGCTAAAGAAAAAGGATGATTTGTGGCAGATCTGTGTTGATTATAGGGCCCTAAATTGCATCACAATACCGAATAAATTTTCCATTCCAATTATCAATGACTTGCTCGATGAGGTGGGTGGTTCGATTTATTTTTCCATGATTGACTTGAAATCTGGTTATCATCAGATTTGTATGTAGGAGCAAGATATTTAAAAAATGACTTTTCGTACTCATAGTGGCCATTACAAATTCTTAGTTATGCCTTTTGGCTTAACTAATTCCCCATCAACGTTCCAAGCCACTATGAATGATTTGTTTCACCCCTTTCTTCATAAGTTTGTCCTGATATTTTTTGATGACATTTTGATTTATAGTTGTGATTGGCCGATTCATTTAGAACATCTCCAGGCTGCTTTGGAATTACTTAGGGATAACTCTTTTATTGCCAATCGTAAAAAATGCTCGTTTGATCGGCAAGAAATTGAATATTTGGGACATGTTGTTTCTTATTTGTGCATTTCTATGTATCCTTCTAAAGTTCATATGGTTTTGGATTAGCCCCAACCTACTACACCTAAGGTTTTATGCGGTTTTCTTAGCCTTACGGGGTTATTACTAAAAATTTGTTCAGGATTATGGACAAATTGCTCGCCCACTTATTGTTTTTTTGGGGAATGCTCCATTTTTCTGGTCTTCTATGGCTCAAAAAGATTTTGATTGTTTGAAATGGTCAATAAACACTGCACCAGTTTTAGCTCTTCCTGATTTTTTAGCGAATTTCGAAATTGAATGTGATGCTTTGGGCCATGGAGTAGGTGTTGTCCTTATGCAGAAGAACCTTCCTGTTTCTTGTTTTAGTAAGGCATTGGCGACCTCCACTCTATCCAAATCCACCTATGAGAAATAGAGTAGGGCATTAGAGTTGGCTATTTCACATTGGCGGCCTTATATCTTGGGTCGCCATTTTTTTGTTTTCTCGGATCACTGTAGCCTCAAATTTCTCTTACAATAGTGTATCACTTCTATGGACCAACAAAACTGGATTGTTAAATTGTTGGGTTATTAGTTTGAGGTTAAGTTTCACCCTGGTTCTGAGAATACAACAACTGATTTGTTGTCTCGTAGGGCTGAAAATGTGGATTTCCGTATGCTTCATTCTTTTTTAGTTTGGGTGGACAATAGTAGTCTTACAGAATATGTCCAAACTGATCCTCACCTCCATAGTATTATCCAGTCCCTTCAGAATTTCCAGACTTTGCTGCATAGATTTAAGATTTCTTAGGGAACTCTAACATATCGTGGATGCTTGATGATTCCAATTGCTTCTCCATGGATACCCAAGCTTTTTGGAAGAGTTTCATTCTACACCTCATGGAGTTCATTCTAGATTTTATAGAACCTATCACCGGTTGGCTGCAAATCTGTATTGGGTTATCATGAAACACCATATTCTGAATTTTTTCTGGATGTGTTCCATTTTTCAACGTTTTAAGTATTCTATGCTTGATCCAGTTGGTATCCTCCAACCATTAGAGATATCTTCAAAAATTTGGGCAAATATTTTGATGGATTTTATCTCCAAATTTCCTCAATCCCATAGATATGATGTTATTTTGGTGGTGGTGGACAAGCTATCCAAATATTCTCATTTCATTGCTTTGAAACATCCTTATACCACTTCAGGTATTGCTACCATTTTTATGAGGGAAATTGTTCGTCTCCATGGAATTCCTTTTTCCACTGTGAGTGATTGTGATCCTATATTTATTAGTAATTTTTGGATGGAATTATTTCAGCTGTCTGGTACTACTATCAAGTTCAGTTCAACCTATCACCTGCAGATGGACAAGAAAACAGAGGTCGTAAATCATTACATTGAAACTTATCTTAGGTGTTTCCCTGATGAACAACCTCAGAATTAGTATTTTTGGTTATCATTGGCTGAGTTTAAATATAATACCTCTTGGAATTCTTCTATTAACACTACCCCATATGAGTTTGTTTATGGTCATCCACCACCAACCCTTGTTAGTTACTTACCTTTTGAAATTCGGGTAGAGGCCATGGGTGCAACATTGCGAGATAGGGATGAAGATCTCCAAAATCTTCTTCACCATTTGGGTCACTCTCAGTGTTATATGAAGAATCAGGCTGACTAGAATCAACAAATGGTAGAATTTCATATAGGTGAAAAAGTATATTTAATGCTTCTCCCTCATAAAAAATATTCCATCTCACAAAAAATTAATAAAAAAATTTCTCCCAGATTTTATGGACCTTTTTTGATCCTAAAACGATTGGGTCCAGTGGATTATCAATTGGATTTACCTCCAAAATATCATTTGCATCCTTTTTTTCATGTTTACCAGCTTAAAAAAGCAGTGGGATCTCATCCTCTATGATTCTTTTCCACATGACTTGGCCAATGATTTCACAGCATGTCCAGAACCAAAAGTTGCGCTGGATCGTCGCATTGAACACCCATTGGGGATCGACATCCCTCAGAGTTTGGTGTAGTGGTAGGGCCGTCCAGTTGAAGATGCTACTTGGGAAGATGATTATGTTCTTCTCAACTAGTTTATGTCTTTTAGGCTTGAGGACAAGCCTATTTTTTAGGAGGGGGAGAGTGTTAGAGACCAGGACTAACCTGGATATTGGAGGGTGTATGTTAGAAGGGGTAAAATAGTCTTTTCTAATGTTGTTAGTTATTTAGCAATGCATGCAGGGTTTTTTGTGAATAATAGGGTGGGAAGGGGTGAAGTGATAGGGGTAATCTTTCAGTTATGCTTTCGGCAGTTTTGCTTGGGCGATTGAGCTGCGCCTCTTCCGAACACTTCTTCTCCCAACTCTCTCTCCCTCTTCCACTTTCTCCAATCTTGTTGTTAGATCTGTATTTTATAAAATGAATATAAATACTTTGTTTGTTCTTTCCCTAGTACTCTAATATATATGCACCTTCTTTTATAGTTTCCCCTACTAGTTAATCATTAGAGTACTATCGACCGGTTATGATGTCGGTACCCCCTGCTATATATTTTTACCCACCTACATCTATTAATCCCAATGGGAAATATATTATACCTACCCCATATGATACAATGAATACTACTGGATATAAGTTCCCATCTATGATATAAGACACTCCTCCTATTGCTCTCTGCTCTCCTACACGTAGCGTTGATGACCATTCTCAACCTTTTGATCATCCTTCTTTAGTTACATCTATAATATGTAATTAATTTTTTTTTGGATAAATGTTTTTTTTTGGTTCATGTATTGATATTTTTTATTTTTATTTTTCTAAATATGGATCAAATAAATGATGCGGTCCTATGAGAATTCATGCGGTATGGAACAAGAAGGTAATGGTTGAACACAATGATGATCTACAGATGATTGTAAAAAATGAAAAGTCTCTAAAAGATTAATGGGAATTATTTTCAAATATAGTGATATTATCTAAATTCAACCATTGAGTTGGAGATAATTAAATAATTATATTAAGGATAAAGTGTGGGATGAGATTTGGGGAAATATTAATTTATAAAATTACATTTATTCTGTAATTAAATTTATTAAATAACTTTTTGAATATATGCAGTGTTGATACAACTTTCCTGATGCTGAAAAGGAAAAATTAGCTCAGTTAATGTACAGATCTCACAGGTGTACCTTACATTAGAGACCATTAAGTAAATCAATACCAAAGAATGATTATTTATTGAAAATTTTCAAAATTCTTGGTATTATTTAACATTCTTATTTACATTATTATTATATTTAAATGATAATTTATTAATTATAATACAATTTTAAGTATTTTTTAGGCTATAAAGTGCTAATAATTTTCTATTTAAATGCATATTGTTATAATTATTTGCATACATTCTCAAACTAGTATGCTTTTTAAACTCCTGAAAAAGAAGAAAAATATTGTTTAGGCCCTAATGATTAATTGCATAATTTATTTAGTGAAGATCATCAAGGAAGAATTTGATGCATACCTAGAAAAAAATTGATGCCCTCAAGTTATTGGTCTTCAAAAATTACCACTTCTTCAGCTCACAACATATTTACAGAGGTTCAGTTAGTTGAGGTTATAGATATAGCGTATAGAATGAAAGAGCAATCCTATCATCGACTCCAAGAGTTATAATTTGAAAATCTAAAAAGAAATCTTCTCACACAAGAGTTTCTGAATACCATTTCCCTTTTATGTTTAGTGATTCCATAAGAAAAGATATCATAACTCGAGGATAGCATGGAAATGGTTCAGGAAAATGTTGATATACACTATAGTCTTAACATACCACCTATAAGTGATCATTATGGCGAAAATGAGGGTGATGATGTTCATGAAGATGATAGCAGTGGTGACACTAGTGGTGGTAGCAGTTGCGACATCAATGATGATAATTCTCTTCCAATACAATGGCCAACATTATTAGAATGAAATATCATGATCATGTGGTTTAGGTACTGATAAAAGAGTGGTAGTTTATTTTCCTTTTCTATAGTTTAACAATTAGTTTATTTTTCTTAGAATGAAATATCATGATCATGTGGTTTAGGTACTAAAATATCATGATTGTTTTGTGATTTGTAAGAGCCCCAATGGCAGGGAGTATCTGAAAGTATGTATGAAATATGGACATTACATTTTTATATATATTATAGGTTATAAAATATTTCACACATGTGAGTGGTTTTTATACAATGATTTCACACCTCTCATTGGGTGGTTTAACCTAGATTAGAAAAGATGCATCATTAAATACAATGACAGATCTTTTGTTCTTATTTGTGCAATGATATAACATGGTTCATTTCTTTATTCCTTAATTTTATGAAGGTAAAGGAAAATCGTTAGAGACCTAATGGAATACTTCATCCAATTACCAAACATTAATTAATTTGGTAATGTTTGAGGTGGTGTACCACATACCATATAAATCACATATGTGATGGATTAAAGTAGGGTAAACATCATTGATTAGTCCTAGTATTGTTTAAGAGATAATAAAATGAGTTTAGTTTATTAATATATATATATATATATATGTTTTAGTGTTTTTAGTGATCTTATATATACCAAAGACCACGAATGAGGGAGTTCGACATCAGAGACAGATTCATTATACGAACTTAGATAAGAAAAAAACTATTTATAGATTAAGAGAAGTTGGGATCAAGTTTCTTGGTTTCTTTTGATATTATTTTGTGCATCAGAGATATGGATACCATCTCTATATATATAATATGTTACACTTCATATATATTAGTTATGAATGCATGAGTTTTTTTTTCATCAGTAATATTAAGGATGAGTAATAGATGGATGAATTGTTTGTATAATGGTCACTTCAGTTTGCTTTTCATTGATTTTTAGATCAAACAATTTATTTAATTAAAATATTTTTTTCATTGGTTAAATTGTTTAGATTAAATTGGTTACATTTATGTTGTTTATCTTTATTAGTCCCACACATGAATTTAGTGAGATATAATCTGAAGTGGGTGTGTGTGTGGGGGATTAGGGTATGAATTATTTTCAATTAAAACATTTTTTTCATAGGTCTCATTGACTTAAAATATCTTGAACTCATTATCAGTAGGTTCACATTTAAGTTAAACTCTTAATGATGATGATCTGATTGTAATTTCACTTAGGCCCACTTTTACCAGATCTGATTTTTGATTACTTATCCCACCTTCACCATGTTACACTACTAGAAAATAAGGCTACAGCCATGGTTTACTCAACCGTGGATGGTATTGGCATGGCTATAGGGCAAATCCTATAGCCACAGTTTAAACCATGTCTAAAACCCTATAGCCACTGTTCAAAACTGTGGTAGAGGATAAAACCAGTCATCATCTATAGTTGCGGTTTAAACCATGGCTATAGTTCTTCACATCTCCTAAAAGAAAACCAACACCGTTCAGCCAGTGCTGGCCCCTTTCACCCCCCTACACACCCCCAGTTCCCTTGCACACCCCTTTCCCCCCTTGCTGGACCCCCTTGAACCACCCTTGCTGGAAAAACCCACCCCACTCCTAGAAATTCCCCAAGATAGACCCCTCCCCCCTGAAAAAACACCCCCCCTGGACAACACCCCCCTCCTGGACAACCCCCCTCCTAGATAGACCCCTCCCCCCCTTTGGACAGACACCCCCTGGACAGCCTCCCCTGCACAGCCCCCCTTGAACCCCCCTTAGGCATCCCTTGCACCCCCTGCACCCCCCAGTCCCCTTGAACACCCCACTGCACACCCCCTTCCCCCTACTAGACACCCCCCAGACAACACCCCCATGCCCCTGGACAACAATCCCCACCCCACCCCCTGGACTGATCCCCACCCCCCTGCACAACCCCCCTTGCACCCCCTACGCATCCCTTGCACCCCCTGCACACCCCACGACCCCCTTTCACACCCCTTTCCCCCCTTCTGGACCACCTTGCACCACCCTTACTGGACACCCCCCGGATAGCACCCCCATGCCCCTGGAAAGCAACCCCCACCCCCTGGACAGACACCCCCCTACATAGCCCCCCTTGCACCCCCTGTCCCCTTGCACACACAACCCTACACCCCTGCACACCCTTGATGAACACCCCATGCATCACCCATGCTGGACACCCCCCTGCTGGACCCCCCTGCACCAGCCCTGCTGGACACCCCCTCGCACAACCCCCTTGCCCCCCTACACACATCCACACCCCTGCTGGACACCCCCTTGCACCACCCCCCATGCACCACCCCTATTGGACCCCCTTGCACCACACCTACTGGACCCCCCTGCACAGCCCCCCTACACCCCCTGTCCCCTTGCACACACCCCCCCTGCACACCTGCACACCCCTGCTAGACCCCCCTTGCACCACCCCTGCTGAACACCCCCCCTGCTGGACCCCCCTTGCACCACCCCTACTAGACACCCCTTTCACCACCCCTAGTGTACACCCCCTGCATATCCCCCCATGCACAACCCCCTTAAACATCCCTTGCACCCCCTCCCCATCCCCTTGCACACACACCCCTTCACCCTCCTGTTGGACACCCCCACTGCACACCCTTGTCCCCTTGCAGACCCCCTTGCACCAACCTTGTTGGACACCCCCACTGCACACCCCCCTCCTAGACAACACCCCCATGCCCATGGACAGCAGCCCCCCACCCCCTACATAGCTCCTTGCACCCCCGCTACGCACCCCTTGCACCCCCCTACACACCCCCTGGTCCCCTTGCACACCCCTTTCCCCCCCTGTTGGACCCCCCTTGCACCACCCCTGCTGGACACCCCCCCCCCAGACAACACCCCTATTCCCCTGGATAGTAGCCCACCACCCCTAGACATACACCCCCGGACAGCAGCCCCCCGGACAAACACCCCACCCCCCTACACAGCCACCCTTGCACCCCCTAGGCATCCCTTGCCCCCCTGAACACCCCCGGTCCCCTTGCACACCCTTTCCACCTACTGGACCCCCCGTTCACCACCCCTACTGTACACCCCCCAGACATCACCCCCATGCCCCTGGACAACAGACCCCCACCCCCACCCCTGGACATACACCCCCTGGACAACAGCCCCCTAGACAAACACCCCCTGCATAACCCCCCTTGCACCCCATCCCTTTTCATACACACCCCTGCACCCTTGCACACCCTTGATGAACACCCCTTGCACCACCCCTACTGGACACCCCCTGCAGGACCCCCTGCACCAGCCCTGCTGGACCCCCCCTGCACACCCCCATTGCACACACCCCCCTGCACACATGCACACCCCTACTGTACACCCCCCTTGCACCACCCCTGCTGGACACCCCTTCCACCACCCATACTGGACCCCCCTACACAGCCCCCCTTGCACCCCTTTCCCCTTGCACACCCCCCCTGCACACCTGCACACCCTTGCTGGACCCCCCCTTACACCACCCCTACTGGACACTCCTTTCACTACCCCTACTGGACACCCCTTTCACCACTCCTACTGGACACCCCCCTGCACAACCCCACTTAAATATCCCTTAAACCCCTCCCTGTCCCCTTTCACACACACCCCTGCACCCCCTGCTGTACACCCCCACTACACACCCCTATCCCCTTGCACACCCCCCTACACCACCCCTGCTGGACCCCCTTGCACAAACCCTACTGGACACCCCCACTGCACCCCCTCCTGGACAGACCACCCCCTCCCCTTGGACAGAACCCTCCCCCTAGTAGATTCAGGCTCTCATCCATATAGTGTTGGAGGATAATTAACAGTGGCATAATGGCCACAATAGTTGGAGTAGTTATCTACTCACAAAAGAGATGAAATCAATAATACATTCAAAAATGGTGTCTGGTTTGTGGTTACATTTGATTGGAAGAACAGAGAAAAATTTCTCAAACTGAAAAACATTGGAAATAATGAAGTTATTGATGGAAGAATTAATTATGCATGGAATGCCTTAGGTTTGTTATTTCTTTTTTGAACTGAAAAAGAATCGGCCTACCTGGATTCACTTCATAGTAGCGTCGATTAAGAGAATTGGAGGTGTGGTGGTGCAATAATAACTACTATGAGAATCCAAATATAAATTTGTTTGATTGTAGTGGTGATTTAAACAATAAATACAAGAAAGTGAATATCCTTTCTAAACATAAGGCTGTTAAGGGAAGTGATTCAGAATAGGCCAGTCTAGTTTTTTAGCTTTGGGAAACCACTGTTCAAAACCATAGAGATAGCAAGAACGATAGGAAATTACAAATAGAATATGCCTCATTTGGAATTATATTTTGAAAAATAACATGGTGCATACATATTGGAAATGTATAATAATTTGGGAATAACTTTTTCACACTTCCCTACCACCCCCTGCCCACCCCATGCACCCCCTACACCCCCCTGCACACCCCCAGCACACCCCCCTGCCCCCTGCACACCCCCCATGCCCACCTCCCCTACCCACCCCCTGCCCACCTCCCCTGCCCACCCCACAACCCCTTACCCACCCCATGAAAATTTCACTTCAACCACTTAATGAAAGGCAAAGCATATCAAAACACTCAGAAACATGTCACTTAATACAAGCATAACTATTCATTTTATTCTAATAAGGTCCTCTCAATTTAAACACTCAAGGAAAGGATTTCTGCCATGATAAGTCATTCCATCCAAATCATGCTATTCACTTAGTGGTGACTTGGTCATTACAACACTTTCCTACTTGGGCAATTCCATATTAAAATTCTAACGACACTTAAAGAGTGTTTTGGTTCAAACAACTATTTTAATAAAAAGAGGGAACCCTACCCCTTCCCTTTCAAAAGAACCCATCACACCAGTGAAGGACTTAGAACCTAAGTGAAAGGTTCTCTGCAAGTTTTTTCAAACTAGGATAATCAAAAGAGTATGATAGATGGATAAAGTCCTTTTTTAGGATATGTATGCGTTATATATTTTGATTAATAATATGAAGTTCAAACTTCCATGGTAAATGATTTGTTTTATGGATCACTACTGCAAAGGGAAAGCTAATATGAATTACTATAATTATAGTAGGCTGATCTGACTAGTTTTAATGAATATGGAAGTTGATTTGAATGAGTGAGAGTCAATGAGATTCCAGAAGAGTAATACCCTATCTACAATTCTTTTGAATACCATTGGGTACTTCTAAGATACCAACTCAAATTCCTTGAAGTTAGTTAGTTGGGAAGGAGTGGCTCAAAATTGAATTATGTATCCTTACAGATTCAGTCCCTATAGTGTGATATGTTCACACCATTCCTTATGCAAGATTTCAAGAGGAATATTATGGGTGAGTTCCATGATACCAGAGAAGATGTAAGGAATCTTGGTATTGGAACTAATAGATCCTTAAATTAAGTAGTGATCTTTTATGATGAATTTAATGGGAAGTTGAATGGGATCATGAATGTCTCTAAGGATGATCAATGTATGGTTTTTAGATCTCTTGTTCTAGTATCTAGAAACTACTAGAAGTTGTTAACCTCTTTGAATGAGGTCTATAAATAAGTTCAAGGGCTATATTCATATTCTTCCTTGAAAAAGCTAGTGGTTATTAGAAAATCATTTTTTAAAAAAATAAAGAAATTATGGAAACACGTTTTTAAAATAATCAGGCAATTATAGAATTCAAATTAAAGGTTTAGGCAGAGGGAGCCTACCTTAACCTCAAGAAGAATTGCTTTTGATGACGACAACTCGAATCTTCTTTTTTTTTCCGCTTGCATACATATGAAACTTCACATATATATAAGGACACCTAGACACTATGTACATATTTTCATGGCCAAATATGCACAAGGGGGTCCTTAGATATATGTTTATACTTGAATATACCCCTTTACACTTACACATGTATGCATTTTTCATATCTATATATAAGAACACCTAGCCCCAATACATATATTCATACTACCATGAGTAAATATATATAAAGGGGGAACTTATATATGTATATGCCTACCTATGCATACACATATAAGCCTTCATCAATGGTGACCTGAATCCACCTCAACAAAATCCAAAACACACTACAAAAATATAAGGAACCAAAAAATCAAAATAGCCCTAATTAAAATTGGGCCAAAGAATAAAAACAGAATAAACCTTACCCAAATCTGATGTTGAACTCACAGTCTTCAATGGTGGTGGATAAAACCGGCCTCATCATAAGAAACCACCTATAAGAAAATAGTGGAAAAAGAAATGAGATATAATGACTTCTTATATATATGTGATCAGTGTGTCAACTGTACATGATAAATGATACATGAATCCATAACCAACAATGAACAAATAATATTCAGATTGATATGTACATCCCAATACTAAATAACATAATCATTAATAAATATCTTTATTTTTCAAACATCACCTTCAATTGCCTATTCAAAAATCAAAAATCACCAAAATATGGGAATAAAGTAAACTTCTATCGTCACTTAAAAGTGAGAAATAGGGATTAGACGTTGTTATTAACCTAGAAAATCCATTCCTTGAATGTATAAAATACCTAAAACTCTTCATACCTATATCATTCTTAAATTTCTAGATTGAAACCTCATTTATTAGAATGTTATTATTCTGGAATTCACCTTTATTCTTAGTTTATATAGGTTTATCAATTTTATAAAGTAGAGAATTTTCCTTCTTTTATTCTTACTCAATCCTCTTGGATTTTTCAAACCAGTTTTCTAAAATGATTAGACACTTTTTTGGTGCATCATATTCCTTCTTCTTGATTTTATATTCCTTATTTGTAGAAATTATTTTCTAACATGCGATAATTGGTTCTTTCCTTTTATTTTTCAACAATTATTATTGTTATGGAATCTATGTCATAAATTCTTAACAATTTGGACTACTTGGTTTCCCTTCCACACACACTTTCAACCGCCTTTAGGGTACCCTTTTTAGTCTCCCTTTCAAACTCCACACTAGAATTATCAAACACTATCCCACTACAATATAAAATATTGATACTTAACCCAACACATTGATCTGAATTAAATCTTAGAAATACGGAAGCTCTAAATATCCTATTTACCAATATAAACTCCACATAATTAATTGAAAACACTGACTATACCAACCACTATAGGTAAATCATTAATTTTGGTGTAGTCTTGGAACTAAATATGGTTCATCCAACATCCATCTCCAGACACTAAATTCATCCATTTACTGTCTAAGTTCATACATTTCACAATCTTGATAATGATCACCATCCCTTGATATGGATTTCACTCAAAAAATATGAGTATGAATCTCCCCACTATATTATTATCGATACCATCATCAATCCTATATACACATGTCTAGTGCCTCATATCGCATTATGATCACTATAGAATATCCTGTCCCAATAATATCAACACAATTTCTTCATTTAAAAACTATTATCTTTTAAATACACATTATATTCAAAAAAATAATACATTAAAAGATATTAGATAGAGAAATCAAAATTATAGAAAAAAAATTAACTTTAGGAATACCTCAAAAAGTATGGTACTAAAAGCCCCTTAACCTAGGATGGATTATCCCAATAGAATAATCTCTATAGAAACCCACATCTCAACACATACATGAAACCTATTTTTCCCATCCCAATACTAAGGGAATTCACACACATTCTTGATACATGAGAAATAGACCAGGGCTCATTTATTTTTCTAATATTGAGCTGATATATTACTCCTTCAATTTACTCTTTCACCCTCATAGTGAGGCTCACCAACCAACATTCATTCCTACCCGATTTCCATCCTTCTCCATGCACCTTTCTATGAAATGGATGTATCTACATAGATAACTCAATATTTCTTGAATATCTCTAAGTAGGTGTCTAGATAAAAGGAAGCTAATCATACCCATAATGAGTACATAAGACCATTTAAAAAATAGAATTCCTTTATGAATAAATTTCATTTGAAGGATGGCATGAAATGAATAAACCTTTCAAATTTAGTGTCATACTCCATTACTGATTCCGATAATGATATAACTCCATGGATTCCCAAAACATGTTCTTATTCTGTAAATCTACCATAGCCTCTCATAGAAGAGGGAATGAAACTCGATCCATAAAACCTTCTCATTCCTTATTTTATGATCAAATGAATTTATCCATTCTGATTCATCTCCTTTGAATTTATAAACTTATAGTTTCACCCATATATCCTATAGAGTTCCAATCCTTTCAAATAGGAACTAAGATTTCTTCAACATATTCTAAAAATACTACGATCCCATGTCACTACTAAAAATTAGATACTGCTACTCCTGGAACTCATGGATAACTTAGAAAACCATTGTTTTTTTTCGAAGGCCTTGGTCAATGGATCAAAGTAGTTGTAACATAATATGAGGGAAAAAACCACTTGAGCATATTTCCCACGAGAACACAATTCCATACTAATTATATTCTTTTTTGATGAATTTTTACTCAACATTATCTGGTAATAACAATATTACTAATTAGAAACCCATCGCGCCACAATCCTAAGCATGCATTATTACCTAAAAATCACGAAACTACCTTTAATCCATACTTCATAACAAAATATCATTTCAAAAACACCAAACCCTAAGGTTTATCATAATAATCTAAGGGTTACTCTCCTACACACCAAGCATAACAACCAAACCCCACACATTCACCCCTGATAATAAGAAACCAACCACCCCGTAACTGATATAACAAGAAACTTCATAATAAAAATACACAATCAAATCACCTAGAAATCACCAAAATTCCCTATATCAAGATTTTTACATCAAAACATCAAGAAAAACCCCAACAAGATCCACCAACTTGAGGGATTACCACCAACCCAAACCCCCAAAGACAAATCCAAACCATACCCAATACATAACCATCATACTCCAAACTACTAGGAATCTAATATCCTAACAAACCAACTAAAGGTTTTCATCTACCATATAAACATGATTAAGACATCATAAATCAAACAAAAACACGTGAAAACCACTATTTTAGATTTTATTAATTAACACACCATCAATAGGTTATTCTAGAAAACACCAATTAATATATTATTGATGTTTTAATTAATCAAAACCACTTTCAAATTAATTTTCCAAAAACATGAACACAAATATTACTTTCTCAAACCCACTTTCTAAACAGTATTTCCTTTTTTAAAAATATTTTTCATAGACAAGAATTCATGGACATGTAGAAAAATACCTATATTTCAAGTACGATTCAGGAACTCAGATTCTATTTCCACCCCATGCCAAGAGTCAAACAAAAAATAACAATCCCAACCCAAAAATAATACTTTAATAAATATCTCAATGATAACAATGTAAATCTATAATGGAAAACAACACCCTTGGTGACTTGGGTTTCCACCATACATGTTTTCTTGATGCATACAACCGGTGTACATCCTAATATCCAACCATTGGAGAAAATACACATGAATGAAATTTGAGGGGTTAAAACCATAAATACCTTCAGTGGGTAATCAGGAGGTCTGACTGGCTAAGGAGAAGGATGATCTGCAGAGTTGGGGTAGCCACGTCGGAGGCACACCGAAGGAGGAGGTGGGGCGATTGTTTCAGGGCAGCGTCTGCGGGGTAGCAGAGTCGAGGGAGGACACCGCGGTGAGGATTCCGTCGTGAATAGCGTGAGAGGTCGACGGTTTAGAGAGGAGGGTTGCAGTGAGAGATGTCGACGACATCATAGAGGGAGTTGATATGAAGCGTTGGGAGGACGGAGCCATGGTGAGAGATGTAGACAGAGAGGAGAGGAGGGTTGCAGTAGATCATGGGAGGAGGAGAGGAGAGCCTGACACATATCGCAAAAAAAAAGGAGAGGAGATCCCGATACGGATCACAAAAAAAAGAACCAAGATGTTTAGCCACAGATGGGTAATTAAATCGTGGCTATAAACAACCTATAGCCAGGGACCTATAAAACCATGGCTATAGGTCCATGGCTATAGCTTAAATTTCTAGTAGTGTTATGTCTTGAAGAATATAAAAAAACCATGCACACAATAAATAATGATTTTTACTTGGTTCACCCACACTAGGATATTCTAAAGAGCCTAAAATCAGTAATGTTTCAATGCATTGAGATCTAATAAATGCACTATTTGGCGGTGGATTTAGGCTAGGGAACTCCTAGGCTTGAGTTCACTCTCCTAATAAGGTTTGAGGTTATATCACTACTATCCAAGGGATACTCCCTTCACTTATATCCTTTTCTCACTGTTCTAGAATGAATAATTACTTTGGTATGTAGGTCAATGCAAATAGTATCACTATAGTTATAGTTTCACCAAATATAGGTTGGTGCATGTTTATCTCCTCATTTATCCTTTATAGTTTGGTTGTGAAAATCACACGAACAACATCACCACTTTTCCATGAGTCTTCATAGAAAAATCCACCTTTTTCTTCATTGTAAGGATCTTCAATGAATGCCAATGCTTCCTTCACTTATTTCCACCATGGATATGAAATTATCTCTCTTATTCTTCTATGAAAATATATGTTCAATGTTCTTCACGTTGTTACACAACAATAATCTATCTTCTCTTCTATATAGAATTCATTTCTCACAAATATTTTCTAATTTTTGACTCTCTTATCATAGAAACAAACCCCAATATTTATCAAGAAATATATCTCCATAATTCACACCTTCCAGGAATATTTTTCTCCATTCAAAGAGAAAATATCCACATTTACCTCCATGAAGATCTCTTTAATCATGATAATGATGGAAAAATCCATCTTGCATCCTTCCTTAAATCCGATTCAAACTCATTCATTAAACTCTTGAATCTTCCTCTTGAAAGATAGAAAATACAAAATAAGTAAACCCACTAACTCATCTTCACCATGGACTGATCACTTTCCTTTGTAGTGTGAAGCTTTTTTAAATACTAGTCCCACCAGATCTACTAATATCTTGAATTTAAATAACTAGCATATCATGAAATAATCCTCCTTTAATTTCTTCATGATTTTATCCATCATAGATTTACCAAAACATTAATAATATTTTATTATTAATAAAATATACTTTAATTCTATTACATCTAGACAAACCTTTAAAATAACTAAAGGAAGACCCATATGAATTGCCCTGACGACTCTTACGTTCTTCTAGGATTACTCTTATGGAATGCCTCACAAATTTACATGACGACTCTTACGTTTTTCCAGGATATACTCTTATGTAATACCTTGATTCATAGAAATTACTCTTATAGAATACAAGGACAACCCTTTTGATTTTACCCTTTGCTGTGAAATCACTCTTACAAACTCTAGTGCATAGTTTGATGACTCTTACAAAGTATACATTTTCCATTTTCTGCAATTATAAGACATTGAATATTATAAAAATGAGTCTGGATACTCTTTTGAAATTTAATATAAAATGAATCTTATTCTCATTGGGAAATTCTATACCATTATTAAACCTACCACCTTCTAGTAAATAGAAATACTTATGAAATCAAGGATACCTCTAGGAAATTTCTATTTTCCAATCTTCTAAGCCTTGAATTAATATTTTCTATGACTTTTATGCATCTCTATCCATTTTATCAAACCATATTTCTCCATAATATCTCTATAATATATCTATTTAGTTCAAAGAACCTTTCATAATTCCAATGTACTTCCATAACTTATTCACTTTAGTTTCAACACCTCCAATACAAAAAACAAATTGTATTAATAAAAAACCCAACACAACTAAACTAACAACTATAGAAAAAAAAGAATACTCCATTTAATCATTAATCTTAAATTGGATTCTAATAATATCTCCCTTTTTATTTTTTTACAACACCCATCATGAATCTAACACTCCTTAACATCATTATGATCCTTCCTTCTCCCCCACTTTCTAATCCCCTTTGAGGGCCAGAAAGATTCATAGATTCATGATGATTCCTATTCCCCTTTGACATAAAATCCAAATCATTCCTCTTTATATGAGAAACCACCACTTTCATGGCCCCTATCTTCATGATGTCAAAAAAAAAACTTTTATTAAGTTTACACTTGTAATATTCTTTGAGGACTCTTCTTGCTATGATGTGACACTGAACTATTAATAAAAAAATACCCCCATGGAAATGAAATAATTTTATTAGATTAAGAGATATTAGGCTTAACCTATTTCAATAAAAAACAAGGATCCTATAATTTCCATCTCCATTTTCAACCATTTGTTAATAATAGATATGTTAAATACAACTTCAAATTTGTATTTCAAGCTCCAGAAACTCCTCAACCGTGGTTTCATTCTAAAATAATTTCAGTAAGTGGTATTACCTCCTAGGGATGGGCCATTTACAAAAACTTTAAGAATACCAGGTCAAAAATCTTTGTAGAAAACATGAAATTAAGTTAACAACATCATTACTTCCCATTGCACTCACTTCTATAAGATACATGTCCCATCACTTCTCAGCTTCTATTAAGGATCCATTCCTCTGAACTCAACCACACTTTTAAAAAATAATTAGTTATTAAACATGAAATACATAGTGTGTGATTAATATTAGATTAAATCTTTTCAAATCATCTTCAGAAACCAAACCTAATACCAATTATCAAATCCAATACCAAATTGTTAAAACATATTTGTTATCTCACCCATAAGGTGTCTCTTTGGTTGATGGGGTTACCACCTTTGGATCTATATCTCCAAACTCCCCTAAAAATATTTTTTCCATCACCAAATATAGAGATTACATACAAAATTAAATCCACCCACCTAGTAGCCTTTGATATCCCGAAAAGACTCAGATTATAGTGAACCAGCTCAGGTTGACCTAAACCGTCACCTAAGCCAGTACACCACAAGGCCTGAATCACGTTCCATAAGCACTGAGGCATAAAAGATAACCATTTGTGAATGGTTTAACCCATAAAAATTCTATGTGACCCATACATTAATTGGATGGCCAAACAAACTAATAAAAAAGATCAACATATATAATACATATAACAAATATAAATATATATCAGAGTAAACACAACAATGACCAAAAACATATATCATAACATTATCACATCAAAATTCATAAAACACATACACAAAAACACACACACACACATGATATCTAAGTCAAAAACTAAAAATTTAGAATAAGACCCATAATATCCAATACATCAAATCCCAATGATACAGAATATCAAAACTACTCTATATGAGCCAACTCTGTAAGACCATGCCTCCACTATCCCAACTAACCATGGACGTCAATAATCAAGAAAGGCCATCAAAATATAAGGGGACCTTAACCTTACCTGTGTCCTTCAAAACAAGGTATCCATACTCCCAAATACACGTATAGGGTGTGGGGAACAAAGAGCATTAGGGTAACACCATGAATCTATACAAGACATGTTACCATGAAAACCATTAATTCTTGTTTGAAAATTAATTTTCAAAACCAAGTTCACTTTTTAAAATCTAGTTCACTTGAAAATAATACATTAGAAATCTATTTTTTTCCTAAAAAACAAACCATATTTTCAAAGCTTAGTAAATCAGGCTCAAATAATGAAACAAATCCACCCAACATGAATGTTCTCAACACACCCCAAACATGGCATAAACATGGGAATAAACTTAACATCAATATATATGATCAAATAATGGAAATAGAATAAGCATAATATATCACAACCAAACAAAGCACTGAAATCATGCACAAAGTCTATAAAAACCAACTGGGCACAAGTTGTACCCACCATGGGCTCTAAACAATAGTGTATAGTGTGAATTAGTCTAATAAAAAGTTTTTCTAACCTAATGAGTAAGGTATAACAAGTTTAGAAGCTCTCTTGGTCTTCCACATACCCAACCATAATTACATGGACACTATTAGTCTTCATGGCCACATTTTTGGAATCTCTCTCTACCTTCCTCCCAAAGTCCCCCTCAGTCCCTTGGATAACACTTCCTATCTCATCCTAGACATAGGATAAGGTTAAATTTTTCTAAGTCATTCACACACACACACACCCAAGTTATCCCATGTGCTACACAATTCCAAATACATAAACATCAATAAGTTCCAATTTCATAAGACATTTAAAATCTATTTTCATAAACCTTTCATGACCATAATGAGTCATGAATTCAACACCATGAAATACCTATTTGAAAACCCTTTAAGAAACCCATTTGAAATCATAAAACCTCTTTGAGTCATTTTAACATAAACATGGAGTGCATCAAACCAACTCCCTTTGAAAAGAAACTTTAAACCATTATATTTCCAACCCATTTAAATAATCACAATAAGCATGGACAAACCATCACTAATAACATAAATTAGGGGTAGTTTCATTATCAAAAACCAATGGAAATCATGAATCAATGTAAATTCATGGAAATTGACCCTTAAATAGAGATACTTACCTTATAATCAAACCAAACATCATTCCCTTCAATGAAAACCATAATATTTGAGTAATATAGGACCACAAACACCTTAGAAACAAAGAAAAAACAAAAAAACCCCATAAACAACATTAGGTTTTTCTAAATCACAAGATAGGGTTTCCAACTTCCATGATAATATAATAACAAGGATAAATAAGGAGAAATAAAGGAGAAATCAGGAATAAATCAAGACTACCTTGAAAGAAATCACCAAAGGAAGAAATAAATCCACCAAAAAGGAGAGGGTAAAATATCCAAGGCATGGGGGAGAGGTTTTAATTGATTGACCAGAGAAATCAGGGTGATAACCCTTAAAAATCTAAAGGAAAAATGGTCAAAATAATTTTTTTAATTATCTAGAAGCACTGCATGGTTTGGACGCACAATCAGAAAAAACACATGCCAATCACGTGAGAGCCACTATATCCCCAAAACAAAGCCCACATAGTTTTTGGAGATCTTTTCATGGTTATAAAAACCTTTCTCAAGTTGCAAAAAACCCTAATGTCCTCTAAACATCTCTCTCACACAATTAACAACACAGTTTCACTAACCCTACACCAACCATGAGCTAGAGTCTGTTTTCCCAAAAACCGAGGATCTTGATCTCCAAATATAAAAAACTTCCATAATAAATAAGTAAATAAATCTAAAAATAATATGTACCAATGACCTGATAAGTGTCATAATTCTCCCCACCATGCCACTTTCTACCCTAGAAAATCCTTAAGGCACTTCATAAGAAAATAGGTGAGGCCACTACTCCCACACCAAAACTTCATGCTCCAAAGTCTCATGGATATCACCACCACACTACCAAAGAACATAGACCAATGATATGACTTACCATGAAGCACCTTGTTATGATAATATAAGATATAAATATACTACTCCACAATGATGGTGTCCGGATCTATCTCCAAATATTCTTTCTCTATCATATGAGATGGGTCTGGATGGTACTTATTCAATAAGGATACATGGAAAACAACATGGATCGAGGTTATTCATGGTGATGTGTCCATATAAAAGGCTACCTTCCCAAGATGATTCAAAATATGAAATATATCAACATAACACAACACCAACTTCCCCTTTTTTCCTAAGTGATAATATCCTAGTTGAACTGATACCTGAGGAAACACCTAATCACCAACTTCAAACTCTAGCAGGTGATAAAGACTATCAACATATGTTTTTTGGATACTTTGAGCTATTTAAAAACTTTTTTGGATTAATTTAACTTTCTCTATCACCTCTTAGATGAGGCTCAGTTTGAATAAAGAGTGTTCACCTAGCTCAACCTAACATGATGGTGACCGACATGACCTCCCATAAAATGTATCAAATGGGGATATCATTATTGAGGACTATTAATTGTGGTTGTATGAAAAATATACCAATGACATATACTTTCCCATGAACTTTTAATTAAATCACACACACATGAAGTATATCCTCAAGAATATGGATGGCCCACTTAGTCTGACCATCCATCTCTAAGTGATAAGTTGTGATCAAATTCAACAAGGTTCCCATTGATTCCTAGAGACGCTTATAAAACCACCAAGAAGTAAAATAGGAATCCCAACCAAAAACTATCACTGAAGACACACCATGAAGCCTAATGACCTTTCAAACATACAGGTTCTTGAGATTCTCAACCTTTATTGACTCCCTAATGGGGAGAAAGTGGGATGAATTAGTAAATAGATATATAATCATACAAATAGAATCTTTACTACTAGGAGTATGAGGTAGAATGATAAAAAAGTCCATGTAGATCTCATCAAACTTACACACAGGGATGGGAAGAGGCTAAATCAACCGGACTAGACATTGATGCTCTGCTTTAATCCTCTAGTAGGTAAAAAACAAAGATAAAAAATTCAAAATTGCCCATATCATTCAGGGCCACCAGTACCGAATCCTTAGAGTATAAAACATCTTGGTATCCCCTAGGTGAATGAACCAACTAGAATAATTCCCCTAATGCATCACCTTTGACCTTAAGGTTAAGAGAACTACCATCTATTTCCTAAAGAAGAGGGTACCATCAGGAGATTGAGACTAATCACTCGAGGTATCCCCACCATTTAAAACTATACTAACGAATTTAAAGTTGGGTTTATATATCTTATCTCCCTGAAATAGATTAACAAGAGAGGGCATAACCTAAACACTATCCAAGGACACCCACTCTTTATCCTACAACATCTCTAGACATAAATTAGTAAATAAACCCATTATAATCCACCCATCCACTGATTCTCTAACTACCTAGATCAATAAATTTTTTCTAAAGGCATCAAAGACCACATTCCCCTTTCTAGGGGTACACAAAATATTGAAATGAAAGGTAGGGGTGTCCATGGGTCGGGTTGGGTTGGGTTGAGGGATATTTTGGACCCGAACCAATCAAAATAGGATGGGTCAGGTTGGGTTGGGTTAGAGATGTTTTTGGATTCAGACCCGACCCAACCCGACCTGTCTCAAATCGGGTTGGGTCGGGTCGGGTTGATCGGGTTAAGGAAAAAAAATCGTTTGGTATTTTTTATGATCCCAACCTGCAGGTTGACCGAGTTACGAAAAAAAACTGTTCATTTATTTTTTTGGATATAGCCCCATGGGTTGATCGGGTTATGTATTCCTATGCTTCATCTTCTTCACCACACTTGGGAATGCCCGCATCCTCCGCCCTGTAATAAATCGAACCAAAAAAACATCAGTCTGCAACTCGATGGTGTGATGTGATTAGCTTGACTGCAAGTATTTATAAAGGTTTGAGGAGGTTCAAGGTGAGGCCAAGAGGGTGATGAGAATGGGGTACTGCCTGAAACTGATAGATTTGGCACTGCACACAGTCTCAATGGAGATGGAGGTGGTGACAGAGGTAAGGGGAATATGTAGGTGCGACGTAGTGGATACACTGGACTGGTGAGGGTGAGGGAGATGTTCAATGATTGTTTTCTTAGTCGATCCTCCACCGTTGGATATTCTAATCATTAAAATAGATCTATATTCCTTTGGTTTTTTGCTTGTTCTTTAGTTTTCATAGAAAAATCGAATGAAATCCAGTTATCTTCATGTTTTTGTTTGTTGATCGGGCATTGTTTTTCCGCTGATTTCACATGTCTTGATTCCTTTGAATTTATTTTATGTTTGTCTTAGAAATGTCATGGAAGATTCAATCATCTATGTGATTAATAGAGTATTCATGTAATGGTGGGAAATGTCATGGAATCAATGGATGGTGTAGGAAAGGATAAAGATAGCAGCGTGGGGTGAGGGTGAGGGGGAATTGAGTTGAGAGGCAGGGGGAGAGGGTGAAGTCTGAAGAGGCGACTCACAGTAGTTGGGTTGGTTGGGTTGGGTTGGGTCAAAGTTTTCCCAACCCATGACCCGACCCAACCTGAACATGATATAACCCAACCCAACCCAACCCAACCCATGGTATAAATTTTTTAACCCGACCCAACCCGATTGGGTCGAGTCGGGTTGGTCGGGTTGTGTCGGGTCTGGACACCCCTAATGAAAAGTTTGAAGATACTCCATCCACTATCTATTCTTGAGGTTCAAGGTCCTCTAGGTGAAGTTATACTTCAGGATCTTATGATCTTAGTAGACCATAAATCATTCCCTGAAGAGGTAATGACACCATGTCTTCAAAAAATACATCATATCTATCAAATATAAGTTATTGTAATGGTAATTTCTCTCATGTGTATGCATCTAACAAGATCTATAAGCCACCATATGATCATCCCACATTAGAACCCAAAACAACCCCACACCTAAGGCATCATATTACATTACATATTCCTTCCCAGGACCAGGATGAATCAAAACTAAATCCAACGTAAAATGAACCTGAAACTCCTCAAAATAAATTTATCACTTCTCACTCTAATCAAATCTGACCCCTTTCAAAGATAACTCTATTAAGGGAGAAGCTATCCAGAAGAAGTCTCTAAAAAAGTGACTATAATATCCGACCAATCCTAAAATGATATTGATCTCAAACATGTTATTGGGATACTCACAAGGCATAACTACTTGGATCTTTTCAGGACCCACAAAAATCAATTTCTCCAAAATCACATGGATAAAAAAATTTACCTTTTACATCCAGAACTAAAATTTAGATAGATTTTCATATAGGAAATTATCTTTTAATATTCCTAAATCAACACTCAGATAGTCTCCATGGTCCTCCTCTGTCTTGGAGTAAACAAAGATTTCATTAACAAAAAAAAACTATGAACGAGTCCACAAAGTGCTGAAAGATTCAGTTCATCAATTCCATAAAGACCACATGAGACTTGGTAATTATAAATGGAATAAATAGATACTCAAAATTCCCATACCGACTCCTAAAGGTGATCTTAGGAATATCCTCTTCTTGGAACCCCAACAGATGGTACCCTGACCTTAAGTCAGATTTTAAAAACCACTGGGCTCCCCTTAGCAGATTAATTTTTTTTTATCAATTTAAGGAAATGATTATTTGTTTTCATAAGTAACCTAATATATATTACAATAATCTATTTAAATTTGGATACCACCATCCACCCTCTTTGAAAATAGCACTGGTGATGCCCACAGTGACACACTATGATGATAAACCCCTTGCTTTCAAGGTCCTCCAACTGAAAATTTAACTCCTTAAACTTGACAGGAGCTATATGGTATGATTACAAAGATATGGGGTTCATCTCTAGGAGTATATTGGTAGTGAACTCAACCTATCACTGTGGAAACAACCCATAAAATTCATCCATAAACACCTTAAGGTACTGATCCAAAACCACCAGAAGACAACCATACAAATCCTACTCCACAACATCAAAGAAAAACACAGATAACTAACATGAATTCAATCCCACATCCAAAGAAACGAGTCCTGTCCTCCCTAACCTCATATCTCACTCACCCTGGAAGATATGAGTGATACCATTAGAAGATAAAAACTTGAACCTTTGATGATAACAATGAATATGATCTTTGAAAATGATCATTAAATTCATACTAATGATGAGATCGAAAACTTCTAGGTACAACATGAGGAATTCCCATGCTACCTCCATTCCATTGATAAAAACATGACACTCCAAGCACTTAAAATCTTTCTCTTTCTTCATTCCCAATGAGGTAAGTAGATCCATCACGAATGGAATCAACTCCACTCACATACCAAAAGCATCAAGAAAATTTAACAATATAAATGAATGAAAAGAACCAATAACAAAAAAGGATAAATCTATAGAATAAGTGATAAACATCATACCTATCATAGTGGTCGACCCACATTTGGAGTCTTCAGGTGCCGTATCTACTTCATAAAGGAGTTCTAACTATGGAATTCAATTAGCCTTCTTAACTATATAATAATACCCTCTAGACTGAGGGTGAGATAATAAACCCTTAGAAGCATCTAATCGCACATGAAAACCATTAAAAAAATAATAACTAAATCCACTCCCCTAAAGGGAGGCCTTTCAGAAGCACTGAAGACGACTCGAATTCCCACATTGGTGGAACATCCTTATGAACTCTAGAAAATTAGGCCTGATATGGACAGAATTTCCACATTGATAGTTTGTCACTAGCATAAACCTTGAATAATCCAATGACACCGAACTTGATGACTGCTAATCACCCTTTCCACTACTCTGATGAGGTTCATCCTGCTTCCTCTTCTAGGCAGAAGAATAACTCTAGATACAACCCACTATTGAAGACACTCCACTGAGACCTATCTTCCCTACTAATTACACCTATTCTATAACTTCCTTATCCACCACCTAGGCATAAGTTGGTAGGAAAAGTAGAATAAACATAGATTTGATCTCATCCTTCAAGTCCATTTCAAAATGTCTCACCTTGAGATAGTCGTTTGTGAGGAGATAAGGAGAAAATGGAATAACTCAGAAAACTACGTAGCATAATCCATCACTGTAAGGTCTCATTTATCCAACATCAAGAACTCACATGCCTTCACCACCTTCAGTGTCTCAGGATAAAAATACCGATGAAAATCCTTTTTAAAGGTAATATATGTGAGATCCTCATGCCTCTCAGGGGTCTTCAAAAATTATAAGATGCACTTGATCCGTTCCTTAGGCTCATGGATACCTCTGTTACCATAAAATACCAGTGTATTATACTTCGTGAACTCTTAATCATGGTCCACTGTCCATTCCTAACCTCATCCAACCTACTGACCTAAGGACTGAATCATACAGATCACCAATTCCACCAAAATGAGATCAACTAGAGGGGTTTCCTATGGGACATGCTTTAAAAACCCTCTCTACACCTATAATAGGTCCTTATATGATGAATTATCTATAAAACACAAGGTATAACTTATTCAATACATAATTAAATCTCAAAAAACACTAGATAATATACAAGAAACCCTTATAATAGACTTAAAACCAACAACATTACCATCAACAAAACTTTCAAATGAAGAAGGGTTGAAAACATCAAAGTTTTATACATTTTATACTATGCATGGTCAGGAAAACCATGTTCCAACCATATGAAACAAAACTAGAAGATCACAGACCTAGTCACATGGGCTTTGTATGGTTACCACTAATCATGTTCCTATTCTCTTCTTCCCCATTCCACCCTGAAACTCAAGATTTTTTAAATTCATTTATGGGTTCTTCCTGAAACCCATAACCAATGATGAAAAACATAAAATATCATAAAAAACACAAAACCTGGTTTGTTCTTCCTAAAACCTATAACTAATGATGTAAAACATCAGATCTCATAAAAACAACCCAAAAGAGGGTTTAAATCATAAAAAAAACTCCCAACCACACATGGTTTCTCAATGTTTGACATGAGGAAGAACCAGCCAAAAATTTTTCCACACCCACCTATCGATCACTGAATATCTCATATCTTGTCTACCACTGACTCCCAAATAAAAAGAGGCATCTGATACCATTTTTTAGCGAACCATCCTAGTTTGAACCAACTTGTCACCCGAGATGACACACTATAAGAGCTGAAGCATGTTCTTGATCACTATCTGATACCATTTTGTAGCGAACCAGCCTGGTTCGAACCAACTTGTCACCCAAGACGACACACTATAAGAGCTGAAGCATGTTCTTGATCACTACTGCATGGAGACAAGCACCAAGACATCATAAATAATAATTTGGTAATGGTTTTACCCATGAAAATCCAGCATTAACCATCCATGAATTGGGTGACCACACCAAAAAATAAACAAGACCAAGTTATATAACATATATAAATGTACAGTAGAGAAAACAAAATAATGAACAAACATAGATATCAAAACATCATTACATAACAAGTCATAAATAGACACACACACACACACACACATATATAATATCCATAATCAAAACTAAAAATAGGTAATAAGACCCAAAGAGACCAATAAATCAAATTCCATTGATAAAGAGTCTCCAAATTGCTTCATATGATCTAAATTTGTGAGACCACATCTACACCACCCCAACCAACCATGGATTTTGGTAATCAAGAAGGGCCACTAAACTATAAGGTTACCTTTCACTTACCCATGTACTGAAAAAAAGGTTTTCATATTCCAAAATTCATATGCAAGGAGTGAATTAAAAGGACTAGTAGGATGCCACCATGAATCAATGTAAGGACTTCACCCATGAAAAACATTAATTATAGTTTGAAAACTCATTTGAAAAACCAAGTTCACTTTTTAAATCCAGTTCACTTGAAAACAATAATTCAGAAATCCTATTGGGTTTTCTAAAAAACAAACCATATTTTAAAAGATTCATAAAGAAGGATAAAATAAAGAAACAAATCCACCCAATATAAACGAGGTTAATACACCCCAAACATGTAATAAACATGTGCATAATCTTAACATCATTATATACAACCAAATAAAGGAAGTGGAATAATCAAACACTATCATAAGAAAAAAAAATCACTAAAATAATGCACAAATAATATGAAAACAAACCAGGAAAAAGTAGTACACACCATGGGCTCTAACCAATAGGGTAAATCATGACTTAGCATAAGAAAATATTTTTATAGATGACTAAGAAAGATATAAAAAGTTTGGAAGCTCTCTCAGTCATCCCCTAGCCCAACCATAATTCCATGGGCACTCTCAGTCTACATGGAAACGTTTTGTAAGCTTCCTCAGTCATCTTACCAAAGTCTCCCTAGGTCCCTTGTAAAAAACTCCCTAGCTAGTCCAAGACATAGGCTAAGGTTCCATTTTTCTATGTTATGCACACACACACACACACCCAATGTTGCCCATGTGCTACACAATTCCAAACACATAAACATCAACTAGTGAAAATTTCATAATCTATTTAAAATAATTTTTCATAAACATTATTACCCATAACAATTCATTCATTCAACACCATGAAATACATACTTTACAATACTTTTATAAACCCATTTGAAATCATAAAACCTCTGATCCCTTTTAACAAACACATTGAGTGCATCAAATCCAACTGTCTTTGAAAATCCACTTCAAAACATTAAACTATCAACCCATTTCCAAGATAACAATCATGGATAAACCATCACTAATAACTCAAATTAGGGGGAATTTAATTAGAAAAATCCAAGGGAAATAAATAATTAATAATGAAAATCCATGGAAAAGTTCCCTTAAATAAAGACACACACCTCATAATCAAACCAAATATTGTCACCTTTGATGACAACCACAATATTAGAGTAATATAGGGACTCACATACCTAAGACACAAATAAACAACACAAAACCCCTATTGACAACCCTAGGTTTTACTAAATTGAAATCGATGGTTTTCACCTTACATGAAAATGGAAGAACAAGTATAAAAAAGGGTAAAGGAAGGATAAATCATGAAGAAATAAATATTACCTTGAAATAAATTGCCAAAGTAAGAAATAAATACACCAAAATAAAGGGGGAATAAGTTCAAAGTCATGGGGGAGAGGATATGCACAATTGGGGAGATAAACAAGGGTGATAACCCTTAAATATCAAAAGGTAAAAATGGATAAAAACCATTTTAAATGACTTAGACTCACCATAAGGTTTGGTTGCATGGTTAGACAAACTCTATGCCAACCATGCAAGTGCCACTATCTCCCTAAAACACACCTAGCATGGTTTTTGGATATCCTCACATGGTTATAAAATTCGTGATCAAGTCGTGTGAAACCCCACTAACCCCCAAACATAAATATCACATGATTATCCACATAGTTTCACTAACCATGCACCACCCATGTTCCAGGGCCTATTTTCCCCAAAATAACGTCTCTCGACCTCTAACTCCTGGAAACTACCATAATAAATAAATAAATAAATCTCAAAATAAAATATACCAATGACCCAACAAGTGTCACATAGATGATATCACATGTTATCATAAATCAAATAAATTATAAAAAACATTTTTTATACTTTTACATCAAGGTATCTTCCCCCATCTTCAAGGTCTGATATGAATTGATAATATGAGATCTTGAAACCATTACTTCAATTGGACCTTGATACCGATTAAGATACCTACGACCATTACTCTGATGATTCTAGTAGTATCATTATTCTTGTAATTCCATATTAATAAAAATTTCACTTTCACTACTCTAATAATAAATTTGGAACTTCAATAAATATCACAATATCACTTAAATACTCTTATTCAACATCCCCATGGATCATATCTCCCATAAAACTAGAAACACTTTAATTACAATTAATAGCATCTAAATACATTAGGATAAGGGGAATTCTAATTTCATAAAGTCAAGGATCATGGTGAGTAATTATGGAACTCCATTTTTTTCCTTTATCCTTTATTTTGGAATATATATTTAGATACAAATTAGTTTTTATAGAATCTAAATTCACTTTATCTTCCTTGGGATTGATCTTCTCTTTATCCCCCTCCACACAAGTTCCCCATCCTTGGGTACTATTACCAATAAGGATCTCTTGGAACTTAACTATTTGGAATTTTCTTTTCCAAACCTTACTGTTTTCTTGATTTTCACTGCAAGAATAATTAGGTTTCTTAATATATAACTTTAATTGGGATGATTCTTTCATATGATCTTTATCATCTTTACAAGCAGGTGAACTTCTCTCTCTTTTCCAAATCTTCTTGTATTTCTAAGACATTTTTTGTTCAACAACAGATTTGGGACTCCTTTTCAAGCTAATTTCAACATGGATATCTTCAACTGACCCCTGAAATATTTTTTTTATTGTCGGTAACTTATTTTTGAAAAACATACATCAAAATTCATCTCTTTACTTGTATTATTTTATGTGATACAATTTCTACATGCTTCATATTTCTCATCTATGATGGCCATGAGTGCCACCTCAATTTTTTTTCTTTGATGGATCATTCTTTACATGCTCAGCCATATTCCTCATATATGGAGTAGATTATTTCCTTTTACTATATATTTTATTATGTTTTATCTATGTGGGATTCTATGATTAAATTACTTTTGGTTCCTGGTACACCATTAGTTGAGCTCTAACATTTCTTTCCTCCAATACAATAAATCTATTTTCTAGCTAAATGAATTTTATTTATGTGTATGTTTTATTACTTTTCCTCCTAGTAATATAAGATTTCCTAATGAAACTTTTAGCACTCCACTTTATACAATTTACATCCTTGTGGCTATGGTTAGCACAAATAAAGAATATCTCATTAAAACCATACCATCTATAATTTTGATTTGATTGATATTTTTTTTGAAGTAGATTTATTTCCACCATTTAACCCTTTGTCTTAGAAACACACAATCATAGAGTGTACCAATATTCCATAAAAGTATATTTTTTAGATACCCTTTTCTGAGAGTTATATCTTCTAAATTTGGTGAGAATATTATATTTATTCACTAATTTTAGATATGAAAATTTTCATACTCCACTTATTAAGGTTTTCATGGTAAGTATCTTCTTCTTTTCATTATATATCTTCAACCACTCTTTATGTTCCTTGATCTTCTCAATTTTCAATACTAATTGGGTATCCATATCCTTAAGCCTTAATCTAGATTCCATCCTAGATTTTATCCACTAATCAAGTATTGTTTTTAGAGGGATAATTCTTAATTTTAACTCTTTCTCTATGAACATTTGTTTTCCTAATTTATGTATAATTTATTATGGAGATGACTTTGGCCCTTAATTTTTGCACCCAATTTAATAATTTCATAAATCAAGGCCATCTACACTTGTTTTAGTATTTTTTCTTCATAGATAGATATTATATGAATTCATATCCCACTTTTTTCATAATCTACCATTGAACCTCCTTCTCATGTAAGGATTGGATCTTTTATTGGTTATTTTATGATGACTCTCCAAATGTATGAATTGATGTTGTTACCACTCCTTCATTGGAATAAACATCCTTGACCACTTCCATGGGGTTATCTAGAGTTAAATATTTATAGAGGTATTCCAAAACACTTTTAGAATCATATTTAAAAACAAATTCATAATTGATTGACCTAATTGGAGAGTCCACTGCCCCAAGATTCTTTATATGATTCTTCTTCTTATTTCCTTGTTCTATAAGGAAATATTCTCTTAAATTAGACATCATAACCTATTTTGTTTCCAATGATTTTCCATAAATACTTTAAAAGCATACCCAAATATCAAAATCACTAGCACATAGAAAAGTTTTCATAAATACCTCATTAGATATAACTATGTTTAGAATTTCATGTGTTTCCATGTGATGAACTTGTTCACTGATATTTCTAAGATAAACATATAATTGGACATATTCTAAAATATTTTCACTATAAGTATGAAAAAATACATATCCTTTTTTACATACATAAAACTTAGTACCATTAAATTCAATAGGATTCATCATTGAATTAATGTTACCAAAATATTGTATATGAAGAAAAGAAATTAACTTCAAACATTAATCAGATCATTAAAAAAATCCAACAAAAGAACCTATTATTTGATTCTAATTATTAGTACCATAAGGGAATTTAGTGAGAATTACCATGGGGGTGTGGGGGGGGGAAGTTAATTAGGGTATGAAACTTTTACAATTAAAACACTTTTTCCTTAAAGTCTCACTGCCCTAAAATATCTTGACACCATTATTGTAGGGACACACATAGGTTCTCCTCTCAATGACAATGATCTGATTGTAACTTCACTTGGATTGAACCTTACCATATTTGATTATTATTTTCTTTTACCACCTTCACTAAGTTATGAATTGAAGAATATAAACAAACCATGCACACACAACACAAGTATTTTTACTTGGTTTATCCAAATTGTTATGACCCAACCCACCAGGGCCCACCTAGTTGGTGGTAAGATTAGTGTGACAACACCAAGAACACCTCCAATAGGATAGGGGATAGAGAAAAGTGACAAGTAGGTATAAAATATATATGATAGGCCTTATACTAACGTACTTGTACACACACACACATCCAATACCCATACAATGTTGAAATGTAAATAGAACTGACACCAATGCATGCATACATATAAATACCACAATCAGAGTATGAGAATTATATTGGAAAGTAAAAAGGGAAAAATAAAAGTCTTCCAAAATATTAAAAGAATTTCAACCTTTTAGAGGGATGGGACTACAATCAAATGAAACACCTGGTACAAAACACGGTCTTTCTAGCCTAATATAATCTCTATTTTCTCCTAGTCCACCAAGGACCCCATCAAATGACCTGTCATCTATATAATACATGACATGTATGGGTAGATCCCATGAAGGTTTGAGTATAACAATACCCAGTAGGACACTTTGAAATAACTAAAAGTAAAACATCAAAGAGTAGTCAGTACATCATAAGGGAATGTTAACCAGAATATGAATCATATAATAATAACACTCGGATATGCTCATGGTAGACACTAATTATCATGTTAAGGTCATAAGTACATTGCCGACCTATGATTCTTGCTCGAGAGTTCACAGTAACACTCATATGAGATAAATTAATCCATGAGTATGATAGCACTGATGGTGTGCTTATGATATTTCATGATCGTTAGGTCTGTCCATGAGGAATTACATCCTAGAACATAGAAGAGATCAATACATAGATAGGGGATCATACCCAGTGTAAAGACCCGGAATTTTCCATGTAATGTTTTTTAATTATATGGAAATATTAAGAGTCTTCGAAAATTGACAACGCATGATTCTGAGGCTTGGTGTGCTCGGAATGGATTTCTGAACTTTTTTTAGGTACATTAAGTAAACGCACAAGTGAAATTTTGTAACTTTTGAACCGGTGCTCGGAATTGAAATCCGAGGACACTGTTGAACTCACAACGCCGATATTCGCTTAAGGAGACCTTCACCTCAACCACAATAGGTCGAGGGTGGAAGTTAGTTTTTCGGATTTTTGTGGGAGAGTTAAAAATAATAATAAAATAAAACAATAAAATTTTATTTTATTTATTTATTTGAAACATACCAATTGAATTATTGGTGGTGGGGACCACCCGAACTCCTCCTTTAATGTGGGGAGGGGGGTAACTATTGAGTTTACCCCAATTGATGTGCCAACTTTTAATTAATCATGTAATTAATTCTTGAACTTAATTAAGTGGATCCTCACCTCTTGGTTGGGGATTGTTGGCAAGAAGATAACTTAGGGGAGAACCTTTGGAGAAAGATACTCCAACGAAGAACGAACCACCGATGAGGACGGTGCTCAATCTCAGATCGAGATCGTGTTGCGGGAATAACATACATCGACATCTTCAACATTTACATCTCCTTCCTCATTCCATCTCCAATGAACAATCAAGGTAGATAATTGTTTATAAATTTTCTTCATGGATTTCACGTTGTTTCCATCCTCATGAACCGCCTGCTATCGGTCTAACACAGAGGGTGCAGTACAAACAAACACGGCCCGATCCCTCTGCAATTCTTTGTGATTTGACGTGTTCTTCGCGAGTGAAGTGATGGGTTGAGCGGAACCTAAGCACGACATTGGCGACCGATGCCGGAAGGGCACAAGGCGGCGGCCGAAACACTGGCCGACTATGATGGAGGTGGTAGCACAACCACATTGCTGAAGAAGGCTGTGGCCAGTGGCCGCGGCGGTGGGAGGACGGTGGCCGACACGTCCGTCGACCGTGTGAAGGCGGGGGTGGCGTGCATCCGCACTGCCAGTAGAGGAGAAGGCCACGACTCATCGGCCGCGACGGCGCACTGAGGCAGATAGAGGGAGGGCCAACCATTTCGGTCAGCCACGTCGCACCGAGAGGGAATACTCCGGAGGGTCCTACGCACTAGCCGAACGGTCCGTTGGACCATTCGGGAAAACTGGGAGGGGTGGGGGGGCACCCCCTCAGGTGTCAACTAGGGTAGATCCCACCACAGCGGGCCACCCGACCGTGGGCCGCACCACAACGGGCTGCGCCGCGCCCAGTGCAGGCCAGGTCATGCCCAGCGGGCTGGGCTGGACTTGGACCAGGTCAGGTCAACCCAAACTAGGATGGGTTGGCCCAGGCTGGGTTAGGCTGGGTGGGTCCGACCGGGTCGGACCGGACCCGGACCCATCTGGACCCAGATACGCCTTTGTGACCATATCTTGAGAACCGAGCGTCCGTTTGACGAACCGTCTGCAACACCAGAATACTTGGATCGAAACCATCCTTTTGGTATACTCCACTTGAGTTTTGGATAATGTTGGATTACAACCAGGTTGGATCGAACCCGAATCTAATCGGGCCCTCGGAACGAAAACACTAATAACTTACATACCGGGCGTCCGATTGACGTGCCGTCAGTCGCGTTGGGTCCCTTTTGACATGACGAATCTTTGGGATGCTTTTTAGTGTGACTTTGTGGTAGTTAAAGTAACGACCGATGGCTTAAGGATCAGAACCTCCTAAAATCAAGCATACCAATCCTATGTGGGCCATCTCCAGATCCTGTGTGGGTCATCTTCAGATCCTTTGTGGGTCATATTCAATCCTATGTGGGTCAACAGTAGAGATTCTCAATGAAGTAAGATGATCTATCAATACAGCTAATCATCTATACTTCCGTTCTTAAGTTATACCTGGTGTGAGCTGAGTCTTTACCTTTGTGGTACACTTCCGTGTGGTGATACCTTTGTGGTATTCTTCTATGTGGCGTTACCTTTGTGGTACTTACCTTTGGGGTGATACCTGTGTGGTATTCTTTTGTGAGGCATTACCTTTGTGGTACTTACCTTTTTGGTGTTACCTTCGTGGTATTATTTCCTTCGTGGAACAGTTGAGCTTTTGGCTAAGGATTTGGGCCTTGTGTTTCCTCATGAATGAGATGGGTGCACTTGATAACTTAGGTATATGTATGGGAATATACTTAAGTAGGGTTGAATGTTTTATTCATGCTTTGTGGTTTATCCTTTGTGGATTTTGATATACCTTCAGGGGTCTCGGGGTCCCTACTGAGTATTGTTATACGCACCCTTGCATGGTCTACGCCTTCACCTTGTTGCGTCTTGTTCAGATGATGGACAACGCTGATTGAGGACGAGGGTACCAAGACTGTGCTTGTATCTTGTTGTGTGCTTGGTTGTGTGAGTTTATAGGTTATAAAGGCAATGCCTTCCCAGTTTTAAGGATATGCCTTTCCGGTGCTAGTCGCCAGCCCCTGGCCTATGGAAGGTGGGCTTGGGGTAGTCACGACATGGGCCCTGGGGGATAAGTTGTGAAAAATTGGTATCAGAGGAGTCAGTTTTACCGGAGAACTTAGACTTTGATATTTTAATCGGCAATAATGTTAAGTTTTATGAGTGTGGTTATCAGTTTGGGGAATCCAGTGTTGGTGCGGCGGCCGATGTATCCATACACTAGGACCCTGACTTTTGATTTCCGACTCAGTACATGAAAACACTGATTGTGTGTGTGTTTTTGGAAATGTTTTCTTTGTGATATCTTGAGTCAGCTCACCAGGTATAAAATAATGACCGTGGCACACCTGTTTCATTTCAGGATGCCTCCACGTAGCCATCCATCCAGGGTTCTAGGTAGAGTACACGATGATAGCCCACTGAGTGACGAGGCTTCGGTGCAGGGCCCCCTATTGGTAGTTGTACCATTGGGTGGTGTACTGGCAGCACCACTACCCAGCTGATGCCACCATCCCCAGCAGCAGAGGGTGCACGCCACTTGAGTGCGCTGCATGAGTTTCAGCGGTAGAGGCCACCGAGGTTTTGGGGAGATACTGATCCACAGGTGGCTAAGGACTGGCTGGAGGCTATGGTTAGCATTTTTCTACTGGTAGGGACACCGGCTGATCTCATGGTGATCCTTTCTGCCAGTCTTCTTTAGGAAGCATAATGTAGATGGTGTATCTTGATACTCTAGGTTCACGATGAGGTGACTCTCATCTGGATGGACTTTGAGATCCTTTTCAGAATAGAGTTCATCCCAACGACTTTTCACTCAGTGTGTATACAAGAGATTCTCCACATATAGAAGGGTAGCATGACTGTGGATCATTATTCAGCGAGGTTCACCAAAATCTCATGATACTCCATAAACATGGTGCAAGACCCTTTCTTCAGGGCCCAGACCTTCGATCAGGGGATCAGACAGGAGATTAGAGCTTTGATGATTTCTCTCAGCATCCCGACGTATGCAAGGGTGTTAGAGCGATCACTCTTAGTGGAGATCTTCCTTGATGAGCAGTCACCAGTAGCGAGACCCACCACCAGACATTACGTAGTAGAGTCATATGTAGTTGGAAGCAGATAGATGACATAGAGGTCCAAGAGGACTAGACCTATAGGTGGATGACTGTAGGATACAGGGTTGGTTGTGTGAGGCTCTCAAGATAGAGCATGATAGGTGAGGAGTAGGCAATGTTACTCATGTGGCGGGCATGGTCACATGGCTCGTGACTTCACGAACTATCATACGGACGACCAGAAGACAATAGAAGGACCACCTGGGAAGAGGTGAAGATTCGATCAAGGAGGTCTGCAGGCAGGAGGCAGACGTGGTAGAGGAGCTGGCCATGTAGCAGGCGGTGGGCAGCGATTCGAGGTTCTACTGCCACCACCTCCAGGTGGTCTACCCTGACCACAAGGAGTAGGTGGAAAGGGACGAGCTCAAATCCAGGCAGCTGAGGTCTACAACCACGGTGCTCTGGAGATTATTATAGGTACGATCTGTGTCTACTTCACCTTAGCTACTATACTTATAGACACAGGTTCCAGTCACTCTTTTATTGCCATGACCCACGTTCGGAGCTCGGGGATTCTGGTGGAGCTGTTGGCTTGATCCTTACGGCTAGAGACTCATACGAGAGCAGATTTGAAGATTACACACTGATTTCAATAGTGTGAGCTTACTCTAGGAGGCCAGAGATTCAGCTGGGATCTTCTAGTAGTGGCGTCGAGGCCTTACGACGTCATCTTGGGTATGGATTGGTTATCTACAGTCCATGCTCAGATCGATTGTATTAGGCGCAAAGTGTGGTGTGTCTGCGAGGATTGGACCAAGTTTTCCTTCACCGGTGAGAAGGAAACCTTTGCATCACATGATGAACTTACCCGGAGGAGGGTACAACCGATCACACATCAGTTGGATAGCCTAACCCTTGGAGTAGTTGATGATGAGAGTCTGAACTATCCTATAGTGGTGGACCAGTATGCTGATGTTTTCCCTGATGATGTTCCGGGTCTTACTCCTTATGGAGAGGTGGAATTTTACATCGACTTTTACCCCGGTATGACACCGATATCTACACCAGCATATTGGATGGCTCCTGTGGAGCTATGAGAGATGTGAGTACAACTAGAGGACTTGTAGAGTAAGGGGTTCATTTGGCCTAGTATTTCTTCTTGGAAAGCCCTGATTTTTTTCTCCAAGAAGGAGGATGGGAGTTTAAGACCCTGTTTGGACTATCGGTTCCTGAACTAGGTGACCATGAAGAACAAGTACCCACTCTCGAGGATTGATGATATTTTTGATCACTTGAAGGGAGCATAATGGTTTTCAAAGATAGACCTCAGATCAAGATATCACCAGCTCAGGGTACGAGACAAGGATGTGCAGAAGATGACCTTAAGATGTCGGTATGGACATTATGAGTTCTTGGTTATTCCATTCAATGTGACCAATTCCCTAGCAGTGTTCATGTGACTCATGAACAAGATCTTCTATCCATAGCTCGATCTCTTTGTAGTAGTCTTTATCGATGAAATCCTGATATTCTCAGTGACAGAGGAGGAGAATTCCTATCATCTATAGAGGCTAGAGTTGTAGTGGATCTAGTGAATATTGAGGCTGCGCTTGCTTGGGATCCACCTAGGAGTGTGACAGAGGTGTGGAGTTTCCTGGGTTTGGCCGGTTACTACCGGATGTTTGTGCCTGACTTTTCCAGAGTTGCGGTACCCTTATCAGTTTTGATAAATAAGGGGCATCCCTTTATAGGGTCAGAGAGATGCCAATAGAGTTTCTAGAAGATGAGGCAGAGACTGATGAGTGAAATAACCACAAGCCATTACAGCCCTCTACACACATATATGGGTAAAACTAACCACTGTGCCTACCAGTACAAAGATCTACCAAGAGAAGAGAGCGGGGCCAAAGGGGGTAGTCATCCATTCAACCTCCCATCAGAATGTTGGGGAAAACACCCCCCCCCCCAGGGCTCAGAATCCCAGGGGTGTCAGTTGCCCTTACCGACAGGGTGGAGTAGCGTATAGAAACACAAAAAGTACAGAATATATATAACTCACAACCACACTATGGGCATTACCTAGTCATAGGCACAACTGCAGCTAACGTCTCTCAGACTCCAGGCTGCTACTTCTAAGACTAGGTATCCTATAAGCACACAACCATTTGAAGAGATTTATTAGATTACTCCATTCTCATTTTATCAGTTCCACTGTACGTTAATTAATTCTTTAAACATTAATTAACCATGAGCAATTTACTACATTAAACTAAATTGGCATCACATTCAAAAACTGCTCCTTTTTAGGATTCACATCACTATTAAATTCCAGTTTCTCCATCCCCGTGGATTATCACCATCTAAAAAAACTTTCATTATGGAATTACCTTACCCATATTCCCAGGAATTCTAGAAAAGCATCATATGCTACTAAACACAAAGGGCTCAACACGGTGAGTAGATATAGTACCAGTCGAGTCTTTTCCGCCTATAGAAAGAGCATAGACCCATCCTTCATCGAGAGGCTAAACACGGAAAGCACGTGGCATACCCCGCGTGTCTTCGCCTCCTTCGGAAAGAGGGTAAGCAAAACAAACTGCCTTGAGTAGTGGGGAAAAGTAAAGTAGATAAACAACCAAACCAAACCAACAACATCAAACCATCACATTCATCTCATACCATCATCCTTGGTGTCCTCCGCGACACCCACATGCATAAACCGATGCATCTCACCACACTAGGCGTCATCCGCAACCACAACCACAAGTCCCCATGCCTCCACATATCACAAGATCCATCCAGGCTCACATCAAATCACAAGCAGCAGGAAATCAAAGATCACAAAATGGGCTCTCGGCCCTTTAACAAGGCATTCAGCCTTCATACAAGACGAGCACTCAGATCTCCAAACCACAAGGCATTCAGCCTTACAAGCAAGCGGGTAACTCAGAACCCTTTTGAAATTATCGAACTAATAGTTCTTTAATCCATCTAGAATTAACAGATTCATTAACATGCCTCTTTATCTTTATCCAATTATTTAACAAATAATTTCGGCTTTACGTTCTTTATCAATTTCCATCATGAACGAGCAATTAATTAAAGAAAATCATAGATATCACTCTATCTAGGAAAACATGAGGCAAACCATTATCACGGTACAAAGAAACAACATGTGATCAACCAATTCTTTTAATCGAGTTCAAGTATTTAATTAGGTCAATTTCATTATGATCCAAAGGGTTAAATCATGCTAATTCTACAGTTGCACATAAACAATTAGAGAAGCCATGAATCCCCTACCTCGAAGAGTTCTTGACGTCCTTTATCCACACAACGGGTCATAGTCCTCTTCTCCTCACGACAACTGCATCCACCGGAGGATGCCACGGTACGACAGTACCGACCAACCCAAAGAAAACTCATTAGAACCATGGAGATTACATGCTAATATGGAAGGAAGAACAAGAGAAGGTGATCCCCGAAGGAATGATGATAAAACATACCTTATATGGAAGAAAAATCGACACAACTTGGTTGCATCAAACAGAGCGGAACTGATCCGAGTAACGTTTGATTGTGAAACTCCTACGGGAATGATTGCAAAGTTCTAGCGTCTCGTAGATGAGAACCAGGAGGAAGAAAAACGAAGAATGATATCTCGTTCCCTTTAAAAAAATAAATTAGAGAGGCGACGGTTTAAGATCCGATTTATTCTCCATTAAAAACGGATCGCATTAACCCACACGGTTTGACCAAGTAAAAACATCCCGGCCTTAGGAATAATTAATATAGAATTTATGGCCTTTGAATCGGCCTTAAAGTCCTTAAAATAAGGTTTTAAAAGTATTTTACGTCAAAGAAAACGTCAAATTTGCGAAGCTAGAAACACTGTTCACATACTCAAAATTTGGCAAAGTATGGAATCGGTTGCTCTCATGAAGTCTGGAAACACTGTTCATTTGTGAAATTTGGCAAAGTATGGAATCGGTAGCTCTTAGGATTCTGGAAAAACTGTACAAGTCCACCGATAGAACCTCACCGATAGAAACATTGTTCAAGTCTACCGATAGAAGTCCACCGATAGAACCTCACCGATAGAAACACTATTCAAGTCTACCGATAGAAGTCCACTGATAGAACCTCACCGATAGAAACATTGTTCAAGTCTACCGATAGAAGTCCACTGATAGAACCTCACCGATAGAAACATTGTTCAAGTCTACCGATAGAAGTCCATCGATAGAACCTCACCGATAGAAACACTGTTCACTGAACCTCACCGATAGAAACACTGTTCACCTACCGATACTGTTCATAAAACTGGAAACACTGTTCCCAGAACTAGAAATTTGGAAAAGTGTTAGCTGAGCTACTGCTAGACTGCGGCTACCAGTATACCCAGCTACCGGTAGGATGCGGCTACCGGTAGACCGAGCTACTGGTAAGCGGCGGCTACCGGTAGGCAGCAGCTACCGGTAACCGGTAGGCATCAGCTACTGGTAACTGGTAGGCAGCCGCTACCGGTAGATCGAGCTACCGGTAGGCAGCAGCTACCGGTAGACCGAGCTACCAGTAGGCAGTAGCTACCGGTAGACCGAGCTACCGGTAGGCAGCAGCTGGGGGATAAGTCACTTTGACCTCCCGGAACACCTCCAACACCACATTTTCACAAAGTAATGGACCAGGGAGGTCCGGGCCATTACAAACAAGGTGTAGCAGTGGACCCGTCGAAGGTTGAATCGGTTTTTTCTTGGGCAGCACCCAAGAACATGGAAGAAGTTCGTAGTTTTCTTGGTCTAACAGGCTATTACTGGAGGTTTCACTAGTGGAAAAATGTTTTTCCATGTCAGTTTTTTTTACATTTTGACATTGGTTTTTAACTGATGTCTATAAAGGTGACATTAAAAATTAAAGTTTCAATGTCATTTTTTATAAAACAATGTATAAATATTAATTAAAAATATGGTTATATGCATTTTTCGACATTGGTTTTTACAAAAACTGATGTCGAAACTCATCCCTCGAGGGTCTTCAGCAACGGTTTTCATATAAAATGACGTCGAAAGTCGGGCCTTGTCAATCTTCGGTGTCAGTTTTTATAAAAATTGATGCCGAATGTTAGGATTTATCAGTCTTCGACATCAGTTTTTATAAATGACATTAAAAAGTAAAATATTGACCTTTCAACATCGGTTTTTTAGAAAACTAATGTCTAAATTCTTATTCTACATGGTTTTTAACATTGGTTTTTCATAAAAAATGATTTAAAAAGTATGTTTTCAAAAACAATCATGTCAGTTTTGAAAAAAACTAACATTAAAACATTGAAACTCTTAATATTTGAATATATTAGGTTTCCCAGGCTTCGATTTGACTCATCATGGAGCTAAAACAGACTTAAAGATTAAAATTTATGGTCGTTGTAAGTTGTACCTCTTTAAGTTTCAGTACATACAACTCACTTCAATGAAAACATGAGAAACAAGAACCAAAAATTATACACCAAATGGCCATAAAAAAATAAACTTAAAGATGCAACCTGATTTTAATTCTTTTATTGTTTTCCTTTGAATCAATTTGTTTTTTGTTGTTATTTCACTTCTTTTTAAGGAAGAACTCATGTAGTAATGAAAAAGATTATCGATGAAGAATTTTTCACCTCAACTGTTGAATATCATGTGGATGTTTTATCTTTGTATCTCTATTGGAATAATTCTTCATCATAATAATAAAAATTATCATGATTTTTAGTGATAAGGAAAAAATAATAATGAAATTAAATGATAAGAATACATACCCTGTACAAATCATCGATTGAAGAATTATTGAAATTTTTATTGTATCGAAGATGTTGAAAATGTTGAAAGAAAGAGAATGAGGATTTATATATTGTAAATGAAAATATTTATGGTGGTTATGAATTAAAATTTAGGTGGTATTTTGAAAATGGAAACGCGCATTGTGAAAAAATTAAAATACCAAACCCGTGTATTTGAAATTTACTTTTAACATCGGGTAAATATATAAGTGATGTTAAATCTATTCTAATGTTGGGGTTTTAACATTGGTTATTGAAAAAAAAAAGATGCCAAAAAGTGGGTTTTACTGTCGATTATTTGAAAAACTGATGCTAAAATGTAACTTTTAACATCGGTTACTGAAAAAACCGATGTTAAAATTCAAGACTTATAATGTTCAACTTACGATGTCCATAACTTTTTATCCATAAGTCTCTTTTAGCTCCACGACCTGTCAAATAGAATTTTGAGAAATTATCTAAAACTTGGATTTTATTTTTAACATCATTTATTGAAAAAATGATGCCAAAAAGTGACTTTTAATGTTGGTTACTGAAAAACTGATGTTAAAAATCAAGTCTTATAATGTTTAACTTATGATGTCCATAAATTTTGATTCTTAATTCCATTTTAGCTCCACGACCTATCAAATATAAGCTTGAGAAATTATCTACAACTTGGATTTTATTTTTAACATCTTATAAATCTCTATTTTTCATTTTCATAATAAATAACCACTTTTATGGATAAGTGGGAACCTCATAACTTCCATCATGCCAAAAACATACAAAACACGTTACACCATCCAAAACACACATTACAATATAAAAAATAGGAGGTTCCAAACCAAATTGCATATCACACATAGAAAAATTCAAAAAAAATCAAACCAACACATGTCATCATCATCATGGACTGTGAGACCCTTGAGCAGTGCACACTACACACCAGTCACCATCATTATCATCCCAACCCTATCGTTGGTGAAGAACCGAGCAACATCGATGTAATCACTGAAATAATTCACAAACTTACTGGAAACATGTTCACTAGAAACTGTTGAGAAACAAACTAGCAACGAAATACCCCTTCCATCCAGGATCACCAACAGCGAGCAACGAACAAGAAAAATGAAACTGATTGCGAAAAATTATCTAAAACTTGGATTTGATTTTTAACATCAGTTATTTGAAAAAATGATTCCAAAAAGTGACTTTTAACATCGGTATTTAAGAACATACATTAAAATTCCAACATTAAAGGCCATTTTTCTACTACTATTTATACTCGATTTCTCTTAAGTTGCAGAACCGTTGATAACTTTGACCAGAAAAGACCAAGATTTCATATGAAGTGAACAGTGACAGGCGACATTCAATTATCTGAAAGGGAATTTGGTCAGTGCTATGGTTGTCAGCAGAATGGGTGATGTTTGAGGTGTTCTCTGATGCTTCTCATCTAGGATTGGAATGCATCTTGATGCAGCAGTGAGCAGTGATATCTTATGGTACTAGGCAGTTACGCCCCCATGAGTGTAACTATGACATCCATGATCTGGAGTTGGTGGAATTTGTTTTTGCGCTGAAGTTATGGCAACATTACCTCATCAGGGAGCACTTTGTGGTATTTACAGATCACAATATCTTAAGGTATATATTTTCCCAACGAGATCTGAACTTGCAGCAGCATAGGTTGATGGAGTTTCTTTACGACTATGATTTTGAGATCTCCTACACCTTAGGAAATGGGAATTTCGTGTCTAATACTTTGAATAGGAATTCATAGAAGGAGGTTGTTCGGGAATCTATGGATGCTTGGAAGACGACGGAGGAGTTGGAAGCCTTACACTTGGATGTAGGGGTGGAAGGCGGTAGAGTATATTTGCTTTATATGATATTTAGGACTTCTTTGATGCAGTAGGTGGAGGAGTCTCAGTGGGGAGACTCATAGGAAGAGTTGATGCATGATTGTGTTGGCCATGTCGATGCTTCAGAAGGATGGTCGGAGGATGGTTAGAATCAGATGTTGTTTTGTGGAAGGTTGTTTGTTCTGGTGGAGATGTGTGAGGGAGTCCTCCATGAGTTTCATAACTCACCTTTAGTAGTACAACTCTGAGTTTCTAAGATGTACCATGGCTTAAGGATGCAGTTTTGGTGGCCCGAGATGAAGTGGGTAGTAGCGGAGTTTGTGGCGAGATGCTTAGTCTTCCAGCAGGTGAAGGTTGAGCACCGTGTTCCCGGTGGTTTGTTACATCCCTTGGATATCCCTGAGTGGAAGTGGGATGAAATATCAATGGATTTCATCATAGGGTTACCCAAGACTTAGGGAGTCTATTATTTTATCAGGGTGATAGTGGGTTGGTTGAAGAAATCGGCTCACTTCTTAGCGATTAGGGAGTCAGGCGCAATGGATGCTTTGGCAGAGGTATATGGATGAGGTGGTATGGTTTCATGGAGTCCTGATATCCATTTTCTCAGAACAAGATACACATTTTACCTCGTGAGTCTAGAGGGGATTGCATCATACTTTTGGCACCCAGTTATGCCTCAGCACTGCCTTCCACCCTCAGATAGATGGGCAGACAGAATGAACTATCCAGACATTGGAAGATATGTTGCGAGAATGCGTATTGGACTTCGGTGGATCTTGGGTACAACACCTGCCCTTGGTAGAGTTTTCTTATAATAACATCTATCACTCTTACATTATCATGGATCCATTTGAAGCTTTTTACAAGCCGTGTTGTTCACCTTTGTGTTGGACAGAGGTTGGGGAGACAACTGCTCTTGGTCTCGAGGTAGTGTAGAGTATGACGGAGAAGGTTTAGCTTATTCGAGAGAGTATGAAAGTCGCGTAGGACTGGTATAAGTCATATGATGATCACAAGATGAGTCCCTTGGATTTTGATGTTGGGGACCATGTGTTCTTGAAGTTTTCCCCTCGACATGGGCAGTGGGGGTTTGGTAGAGGGAGCAATATTTCTCCTAGGTTCATCGAACCCTTTGAGGTGTTGAGACGAGTTAGCGAGGTGTAATACCAGTTGGCATTGCCACCATAGCTGGAGAGGATCCATGATGTATTTCACGTATCTCAGATCCATAGATATATTCACGATGACTCCCATGTCATCAACTGGGGAGATTTGGATATCGAGGATGATGCGACATTTGTGTGACGACCGGTAGAGATCTAGGATCGTCAAGAGAAAATGATGCATGTATGAACCATTACCTTGGTCCGTGTGTTGTGGAGGCATGGTTTCCAGGAGGAGATTACTTGGGAGTGAGAAGCACAGATGTGTGCCCAGTACCCGGAGTTGTTTTGAGCTTTGTTCTGATATATTTTTCTTAAAATGTGATTCTTGAACCTTATTGTTTATGAGACGATTTTTTTCCTTGTTCTGTAATGTGTGATAAAGTCTAGACGCGTGAAGTGGGGAGGAACTGATTCTTAATAGAGATACATTAATTGTGATGTGATTAAACCTGTGTAGGTGAGACATTGCCACCTAGAGCGGATAATATCTTGACATGGAGGATGGAATTACCTAATCCACTTATTCATGTGGTTGTTGTACTTTCATAGTGTGCCTTGTGGTTTTTGGGGTTAGAATATGTTTAAGGAGGTATTCTTGTATGTGGGGGTTTCTGCTCCAACTCTCAAAAAACATAGTGTGGTTTATCGTTGAATGTTGATGTGCTTGGTTGTTAGCAGTGCTCCAAGTGTAGTGAGGTCCTTGAGAGGTATCTCATGGGGTGGTTGTTTAGACCCCTCTTTCTTCTAGGTTTGGATTTAGATTCTCGAGGGTGAGAATCATTTGAGAGGTATCTGATGTAATGTTTTGTGTCCTCCTGGTATGTTACTTTGCAGGTTTTGGTTGTTGGGAGTGTTCGGTGGAGGCTCAGAAGGAGTTTAGAAAATTTTGGTTGTTAAAGGCTAGAAGTAGGAGGATTACACGTCATGTGACATTATTAGAAGATGTGAAACTCTATTTCATGGGCTATCCTAGGAGTTTCATAGTGTGTAACATTTCAGGGTTAGAAAAATAAAATAAATCAGGAGGTGAAACATTTTTCGGTGGAAGTGGGCCTCGAGGCATTACACAGCGTGAAAGGGGATTACATGTCATGTAATACCTCGATGCTATAATATTTTAAAACATTCCAACCACTCAATTTTTCACAAACCCTATGGCTGTAGTGATCTCTCTCATCCTAGGCGACCCAGCATTCCCTTCCTTGGAATTTTGGAGATCCCTTCGATAGAAATCCATCACTGAGATTCTATTTTTAATCTATATTGATCTGTCTTTGATCTGAGGTATGCTCTTGCTTTGTTTCAATGATTTCCTTGGGTTGATATCTCTTTTTCTCCAACTCCTCTTGTCATGTGATGGTGAATGTTCTTCCTCACTTCTAATGTGTTATTCTTCCTTCATTGATTAGTGTGGTGGTGTCATTGCATGCCCAGGTGGATGTAGATCTCATAGGAAAGGAAATTGAAGGACCGTTGCATGAACTATTTCTGCACAAAGAATGTTGACACCCCTTCGAGGAAGGGAATTTCCTTCATTTCTCTTTGATTTTGCATCATGTGGGAGGGACCTACTTTTTCTTGCCTGCGGATCATGGTTTTGCCACATTAATCAAAGATAAGAATTGGGTAAATGAAATTGAAATGGGTGGAGGGTTTCAAATAGCATGTTTTATGGCTTGATGTTATTGTGATGTTGTGAATTGTATGGGCTAAACACCCTATTGAAAATTGTGGTTGTTGGTGGACCTTGTTTGTGCACTAGACAAGTTTCATGTTGATTGGTTCTTGATGAACATTTGTATATGGAAATTGGTGAGTCACTTACACTTGGATAATAAATGGATGCCCCAGGATTTTACAGCTTTTGTGATAACCTCTGAATTAACAAGCGAAATTAAATAAGGGGATGTCTTGCTAAATTTGAAATTGTGTTATGCTTTGGTATGTGGGGTGATGTGTTGTGTGATATAGTTGTGGTTGTGTGTGTGTGGGACATATGGGATATGAAGTGGTTATGTTGTGATGTGTGGGTTGCTTTGGTTTGTGTTGTGGTATAGTTGTGAAGTGTGGGTATGTGTTGTGGGTTATTCTGGGCGGTGTTGTGGATGAACTTGAAGATGATACATCAATCTAACCATATAATGGAATCTTAGGTTGAGAGATTTATTTATTGTGGAATGGATGAGAAGCATTGAGCAGCAAGGTTGTGATCGGGTTGTGTGGTGTTGTGTTTCTGGGAGTGGTTGTGTGTGTGGATAGTTTTTGGAGGGGTGGCCTTTGAAGAAGAATGGTGATGGTTGGTATGGGTAATTTTCCCAAAGTTTATCCATGTGTGGTTTTTGCTGTGTGGTTCCTTTTTTGATGTGCTTGATAGTTTCCCAGATAGTGATGGAATAAATGAATAAATGTTTGATTAATAAAGTTTGGAATTTGGCTTGGGTTGGTTTGGTTAACAGAATGATTAAATGAATTTTTAAATAAAGAATGGAATCAGTTAAATGAATTGGTTGGGTTTGTGGCTTGTTGTGTGGTGTTGTGCATTTAGAGGTAGCAATAAATGTAACATGTGGTAAAATGGTCACTTGTTGAAAACACATAGGTTGGGATGAGTGCTTGGTATCATATATATATACATACATACATATATACATACATATGTGAATTTTCCTTGTTATTTCTATATGCACCCCACCATAGTTGAGCACTATGTGCCGAACACCCCTATCATCATAAGGGAGGGTGTCTTTCCCAAACATATAGGTGGGAGGATGGATGGCTTGACACCCGCTCTTCCCTGCTCCCTCTTCCATGTGGTGGTAGCCTAAGATTCTTCGGGAAAGTTGTGGTTTGTGAGGCCTAGGTGTGTGCGGGCGAGTTGTGATTTCCCGAGTGTCTTCGGGATGAGATGTGTTGTGCTTTCCCAGGTGTCTTTGGGATGAGATGTGTGGTGATTTCCCAGATGTATTCGGTATGGGGTGTGGTTGTGGCCCAGGTGTGTGTGGGCAGGACGTGGTGTGGTTGTGGCCTAGGTGTTTGCGGGCAGGATGTGGAGTGGTTTTTGGCCCAGGTGTCTGCGGGCAGGATGTGATGTGGATCAGGGCCCATATAATGGGATTATATGTGTTTTATGGGGCTCAAGTTTGTGTGGGAGAGTTGTGACGTGGTTCTTTTGGAAGAGGTGGGAGCACAGGGACGTTTTCCATTAGGCAAGAGTGGTTAAACTAGTGGGAAGTGGTGCGGGGTACCCTAATCATCGATGTTCTTACTATATTACTTTACTTGACTTGTGTTACTTGGTGAGAATTCCTTGGTGAGGTTGAGGTGGCTAGTATACCTTGTTAGGTGTTGTTTGGTTCCACTGTTTTCTCATGAGAGCATTAGTATGCTCCTCTCACTTGTGCACGAGAGACTTTGGTTTTCCTACTAAGTGTACTTGTATGCTCACCCTATGTATATAAACATATTTCAGGTTTCTAGGAGGATTATATGGACTGTTCTGGACCTTACTAGCTCAGAATTTTGGACAGCAGTTGTGTCGCTGCTTAGCTTTACTTTTGGTACTTACTTTGGAGATTTATTGCATTTGTAACAGCTTTATTGTAAACATGCATGTGGGATAGATTTGAGATTTCTTTATATATGTCTTGGAGTTTTTGTGAGGTTGATACATCTTATCTCTCTATATTGTTTCATATAAAAATGTAAATGCCTTCCATTTTATGAGATTGTATACCCTTGGTGCTAGTCGCCACCCCGGGGCCTACTAGAGGCGGGAATTGGGGGTCATTATCTCCCTTTCTTCATTGCTAGACCTGGAGGGGTATCTTTGGAGGGATGGGGTCATTAAATCATGATTCCAAATATAAAATCCATTTTTTAATATTCAATTCATAGAATTAACAGAATTTAATTCAAAATTAAACCCGAAAAACATGATAAAAAATAGTTTTAAAAAAATGTCTTTTAAGTATGAAAATGTTTTTATAATAAATTCAAGTATAAAATGAATTAAATGAATTATAATTAGATTAAGTTTAATCAAAATTAACTAATAAATTTTTTAAAACTAATCCAAAATAGGATTTTACTTTGTAAATACTTTAAAATAAAATACAATTTTCAATAAAAATCGGTATTTTCACTATTCATTTAAAAAAAATCTATCTTTTCATAATAACCCCAAAAAATAACTCTAAGATAATTTTGACATGTTGATTTAAAAAATAATATAATTTTTTATAAAATTAAAATTATAAATTTTCCAAAAATTAATTTCCTCACATAAATCAATAAAAACCATTTTTTTGAAGAAAATGTATTTTTTGAAGAATAAAATGACTTTACTAAAAATTGAGTGATTATTTACTCGGAATTTATCAATAAATTTATATTTAGTATGAAATTTATATATTTTTAATAAATTATTAAATCTTATTCATACTTTCCAATTGAACAGTTGGGTTATAACATTCATATTTGAATAATAATACTTCATGGTTTGTTTAGGATGGGTGTTGCATGTTGTATACGCTATCGAACATAGTTTTAATTTTTTTTTAATATTGGGGTGTTACATCCCCCCCACTTTAATAAATTATTTCCCATCAATTTGAAATTGAACTCGATGATCAAAGTTTGACATTTGAAAATACTTTGTTGAAATTCCACATCATAAAAAGGGTTAATAAAACACCCACTTGAAAAGTGAGAAATAAAAGTACAAAGGTAATACATAATAAAACATAGTAGGTTTAAAAATAGAATAAAATTAGTAAGAAGTCAAAATATATACATGGAAGAAAAGTAATGTACAGATGTCATTGATCATAATAAAGTGAATGATCATGAGAAAGTTAACGATAATAAAACTGTAAACCAAAGTGGTGAGAAAAAGACCATCTATTCATTGAAAATAATAGTAATAGGATAAATTTTGTATTTCAATATCCTTTTCCTAGAGTTGATAAATTCATTTACCTTCTAGACTAAAAACATAAAGAAATATACTTACCTGACAAGTATAATTTCATCCTTTAATCAATTTCCACCACAAACTCATATTTTCTCCAAATAACGAGTGTTTAAGATAAATTTTTCCATGCCTAAAGCACTAAAATCAACTTGTAACATGTCAAAAAATCTATAAAAGATTAATAAGTTATTCCTCATATCTTTAAACATTAACCAAAATGTTTATCCCAAGGTAAAATTATATCCAAAATGATCAAAATATCATTAATCACCTAAAAATCCCAAAATTGAAAATGATTTGATCTTATAATATGCTACCCAAAATTAACTTAAACTTTATCTATAAAGTTTTTTAGGTTTAAAAATTTCATATTAACTAGTACATTACGTAGGCCAATGGTAGGTGATGCACCCTTTTTTCCCTTCAGTTGTGGGTTTAAACCTCATAGCCTTACCTAATTTGATAGGTTGTCACCTAATCTACAGGTTTCTCTTTTCTAAAACTATATTAAGATAATTCTTGTAATTTTCCCAAAAATAGGATGAACATACTAAAAAAATAACATTAATCATCAAATCACTTTTTTAACCATTATGGTTTTCTATACAATTTTAAATTACAAAATCAAATAATCTTAATTGAATATTATTTCCTCAACATCAAAGATAAGATAAACTCTAAAAGTTTCCAATACCATTATACTTATGTCAAAAAAATGTAAATTCATTCTTCCTAAAATAACTTTTTTTACTAAAACCCATACTAAACCCAAGGGTTATATTACCATAAATGTAGCACCCCTAGTTTTAGGTACATGACCCTTTATTCATGTATTCTGGGTCTATATAATGTTCTGGTTGATTTTTGGGAGGATTTGAGGGATTTTGTCATGTTTTGGAGGATTTTATGGAGGTGCACGCTTTGTGAATGGTTAGTATAAATCATGCACCATCTCCAGGAAACCATGTGAGGGAGAATAGTGGGCACTAAGAAGGTGCATGGTTGGCACATGGTTTGGTCAAACTATTCGAGTGCCTAGGGGAAACCATGCAACTTCAAATAGAGGGGAAATGGATGGTTGGAAAATGGTTTTTCCAATCATGTGATCCAACCGTGTGAGGGGGTGGCTTGATATAATAGCACCACATGGTTAGCGCATGGTGCACCAAACCGTGCGACGTACAGTTACAACCCCTAAAACTATGGATGTAATCCAAATTAACACCTTAAGCCCTCATTTTCCCCTATTTATTCTTATTCTAGAATTTTTTTTACTCCCTAGGATTGAGAGATGATTCCTTTTAATCTAGAGGTGATTATTAGGTGAATCAATGTGAATTGGAGGTCCGGATTCGTCAATAAATCATCATTCTTGGTTGTTTTTCTTAGATCTAGTCTTCTTATCTATTCTAGAATCATATATCTAATTCACAGTGGATATATCCATGTTAATTAATGATAATATTGATGTTATATGCTTTATTTGATTGAAGGGAATAAGATTTAAGAATTTTTTTAGAGAATCATTGTTTCGTTCTTCATTTTCACCAACTGTTGAGAGGTAGGTGGCTTCTCTCTTGACTCCACTTGACTTAGAACTTGAAGGCTTAGTTTTATTTAAATGGATTAATTGAAATTTATTTCAAATCCATTTTTTATTCTTAATTTAAATATCTCTTATGTTATGGATTTGTAATTTTGTAAATTAGATGGTTTTGTAGAAAATGCTCTTCGGTAATAATTTTAAAGTGGTGAATTTTAAAATAATGGTTTTGTTTTGATGCATGGAAAAAGGTTTGTTAAAATTATTTCAATAAAATAAATGTTTAATATGTAATGTTTTTTCATGGTATTTGGCTTACATGGTTGGTGTGAGAGCATTCATATACATGACCCTGTGTAAGGGGTGTGTGTCATTAGGGCACTTGGTATTGGTAACCTTGTGAAAACTTAGTGGATCGATGAGAGACCACTCATGAGTATGGAACTATCACCTCAACATGAATTGTGTGTGTGTGTGTACATGGTAATGGTTATTCTAAATTATTGATAAAGGTTTCATGCTTGTAAATTTTTTCCTTGGAACTTTTTTACTGTTTTGATATAAACTATTTTAAACTGATTTTAAATTATTTTATATAAATGTGCTAGAAAGTTTTGTCATAGTGGAATGAGTTGGGAAGTATTTGGGGAAGTCCTACTAAGTTTAGACTCACCCCCTTCTTGGGCACTATTGTGTGTTTGTAGATGTCATCTATTGATAGATAGGTAAAGGCAAAGTATCTCATTTATTTAGCGATACTTCTTGATATCATGGTCAAAGCATGTAGAGCTCGAGCATGGAGTGGTTTGGGTGTTGCTGGTTGATGTCACTTGAGAGTATTGAGTTTTTGTGGTCTTTTGGTTCTCTTTTTGTATGTATTTTGGTTTCAACCTATACTCTAATATGGTTTATTATGTTGGTTATGTTTTGATTTGTAATTTTTTGTTTACATATCATATAGAGGATTGGATAATTATTTTTAAGTTGGTTTGGTCATTTTTATCTTTAAAGGTAAAATCATCCCCCAAATTTTCTTGAGGCCCTTAACATTTATTGTCAGCCTTTGGTGCCTTGGGGATTTCACCTATGGCCTAGTAGCACCTCTGCCTCTTCTAAAGCCAATGAGGATGGGTGGGATGTTACAAATGATATCATTCTTGGCCGGTCTATCTTTAATTTTAGGAAAAATGGTATCAGTATTATTTGGACCTTGAAGTTGAAAATGGTAAGTCTGTATATCTATCGGGGTGGTAGTAGGAGGATAGGACCATTAGAACTTGAAATGTATAGCATAAAAAGATGCAATTGACCTTTTTATGCCAAACTTCAAGTTTCCAGGGTGTTTGGGTAAAAAACTATTTTAAGACACTTCAAGTTGAGTTGTCACCTCATCATCATGGGTTTATTAAAAGATAATTTCATAGAATTCATTAGTAGTAAAACTTCCCAATAGGAATTCAATGTTCATTTTGAGTAAATTATTTCTAAAAATGGTGGAAAAGTGTTGATTTTTGGAAAATGGTTAAAATGGTTTGATTTTGGAAGAAAATTATTGTGGTGTTTTAAAAAAATGTTTATAATGATTACGATGGTTGTATTTTAGAAATGGATGATTGTGATATGTGTTGATGTGGTAAATTGGAATTGTTAAGCCTTGAGTTGCTAGTAAGTGAGACTAAACGGAGTTTTGTTTTGGTTATAGATAATGGCACCGGGTAGACATCGTAGAAATCAACTAGAAGAGACTGATAAAAATGTGGTTGCATCTGAACCACAAGTGAACTAATAACTGGTGAAAAGTATTGTTCAGGATTTTTAAGCAGTGGACAGGAGGAATTAGCATGATGAGCCTCAGAAAGTGAACCATTCAGTTCAGTTCCAAAAGCAGAACCCACCCATTTTTCAAGGGGATTCTAAACTAAAAAAAGAAAAAGTCCAGTTGAATAGAATGAATCAAATCTTAGATTTTCTTAGGACACCGGTAGAGTTGAAGGTAAAGTTGGCAACATATATGTTGGAGGATTTAGCATGCCAATGGTGGGAATTAGCAGTTCAGGCTAAATTGGACTAAGGCATGGCATGAGAGGATTTTGAAGAATTGTTCAGCAAACAATTCTATCCTCGGATGTTTGGAATTTCTAGAACAATGGACTTCTTCAGTCTGAAGCAAGATAACCTCTTGGTAATAGAGTATACAACAAAATTTATGAATTTAGTCTGCTTTTCATCATAAGTTGATACAAGTGCGTCCTTAAAGGCACACATTTTTTATTTTTGGTTGAAACCAAAAATTCTCTAAAAGATTATTGTTATTTATATTACAAAATATACAAAGATGGTTAATAGGGTAGCAGTGGAAGAAAGATACATCTTGGGAAATAAGGTTGGAGGGAGCATGTTTATTCCAATATGAATAGGTGGGAACTCCAATAATGGGAATAGTAAGAGAGGCACCTATTTCCAAAGTGGTGGGACACCTCAGAATCAGTCTATGGGACCTGTAATCATTCCTCCTAAACCAAAGAGTAATTTGGGATATTTTCAATGTGGTTATTTTGACCATATGAAGTGAGATTGTATGACACCACCTAGATCTTGTCATAATTGAAACCGGATGGGACATCTCATCACTATTGTTGCAGTGCTCCAAGGTTAGGTGCTAGGGACACATCTCATGCTTCTCAGGAATCATATAATTTAATTGTACAAGCTCAGCAGAATAATTATCGTCATCAAAACCGAGAGATCCAAGGTGATTATAAGAACATTTTGACTCCTCAACCTATACAATCTCAACAAGGTAATAAAGAACAAAGTGTAGTGAGTGAGAAATTGTATAGAGCTAAGAAAGTAATCATGGGTGGTCAATCAAGTCCTTCAATTGTGATAAGTATGATTATTTTGAATTCTACCCTCAAGAAAGCCTTGTTTGATACATGTGCATCACACTCTTTTATTACTTATCATGTTTCTGATCTAATGAATTTTCATGTTGAGATGATGTCTTCTATTTTGAAACTCCAAACACCTTTGGGACAATGAGAGTTTAGATCTTTGAAATGTGCATCGTGTTTGATAACAATCGATGTGACTAAGTTGGTATGGTATTTCTCTATGCTTGATATGGATGTGTATGACCTCATTATGGGAATGGATTGGCTATCAAACTTTGAGTCCCATATCGATTGTTATGCACGATAGGTGAGTTTCAAATATTTTATGGGGTTAGTAATCTCTTTAAAGGAGATTTAATAGTGGATGTGAGTGAAGAAAGACACTTGGTACTGGTGGTTGGAATTATCTATTACTGGTTGACAAAATCTACCTTGGAATCAGTAGATGAGATTGAGAATAGAGATTTTACGACCAGAGTGGACCAGTTCATTGATGTTTTTTTTGATAATTTCTTAGGGTTGCCACCTAAAAGAGAAGTGGAGTTTATGATTGATCTCCTACTGGGGACTAATTTGATTTCCCTTCTGTCTTAACAGATGGCACCAAAAGAATTAAGGGAATGGAAGGTCCATCTTAAAAAGTTGTAAAGTAAAGGGTTCATTCGACCAAGCATGGCTCTGTGGGAAGCACCATCCTGTTTGTAAAGAAGGTGGAAAAAACCCTTAGAATTTGTGTATATTATCATAATTTTAATTGATCTACAATAAAGAATCGATATCATATTCCTCGAATTGATGATTTGTTTGATCAATTGAGGGGTTCCCAGTTGTTCTCTAAAATTGATTTACATTCAAGATATCACCAACTATGATTTTGAAAAGAGGATATTCTAAAAACATCTTTCAAAAGTAGATATTTCCATTATAAATATGTGGTTATACCTTTTGGTCTTAAAAATTCACCAACAGTCTTTATGGCATTAATGAATTGAATCTTTAATATGTATCTAGATTCATTTGTGCTAGTGTTTATTGATGATATACAAGTGTAATCTATTACCAAATTTGATCATGAGAAACACTTGTCTATAGTGTTGGGCATCTTGCAGGAGCATCACTCATATGTTAAGTTATCAAAGTATGATTTCTAGATACAAGAAGTGTAGTTTCTGTAGCAATTTCATTTCTAAAAAAGGATTTTCTATGGATCCTAAAAAGACATAATCTATTATCTCTTGGTAACCACTGACGAATGTTTTTGAGATACGTAGTTTCCTTAGATTAATAGGATAATATAGACATTTTGTACATTATTTTTCACATTTATCATCACCTATGATATATTTTATGAGGAAGGGCATTTATTTCCAATGTAATAAGGAATGTCATCCTTTTAAGATCATAAGGTTATAATTACATCATCACTTATCTCCATGCTGTCAGAGTCAGGTTAGGGCTATATAGTCTACTGTGATGCATCAGGATATGGGTTGGGATGTGTTCTCGTGAAAGGAGATCATATTGTTGCTTTTGGATCTCTATAGTTATGGTTTCATGAGAATGACTACTCAATGGATGATTTGGATTTGGTCGTTGTAGTGCATGCCTTGAAGACTTGGCGTTACTATCTTTTTGGTGAGAAATTTTCTATGTATACGGATCATAAAACCTTGAAGCACATTTTCTCACAAAGATATTTGAACTTAAGGCAAATAATATGGATGGAATATCTTCAAATGTTTGATTTCGACTTGATTTATACACTAGGGAAAGGGAATTATGTAGCAGATGCCTTGAGTAGGAAGTCATATGCTTAGTTGGATAAAGCGGCTTTAGATCAGTGGAAGCTTATGTCAGTCGTAGCTGATATGCATCTAGATTATGTGGAGCAAGGTAATGCTATAGTTTTCTTTACAATTTATATTGTTCCTGATTTGGTTGAGCATGTTCGAGATTCTCAAACATCTGATCCAGACTGTTTGTCTATTAGGTCAAAACTCAATGGTGGGGAGACCATTAGGGGTTGTACACTGAATGGGATATCACTAATATGTTATAGAGATCAGATTGTGGTACCTTTGACTCATTAGGAACAAGTTTAAAATGTCTACCACTATTCAAGATGGGTTGTTCATCCTAGAATTCATAAGATGTATAAATCACTAAAAGAACAGTTTTTGTGGGTTGGAATAAAGAGGAAAGTGACATAGTTTGTCTTAATATGTCTCACCTATCAGCAGGTCAAGGCATAACATCAATGATCAGTATGTATGTTGCAGTCTTTACCAATTCTCATGTGTAAATGGGAGTAGATAGCTATGGATTTTGTAATAGTTCTACCAACAATGGTTAGGAAACACAGTTCTATATGGATAATTGTGGATCAACTCATGAAGTTGGCTCATGTTATCCCTATTAGTGAATCTCATATGGTGGAAAAATTGTCCAAAATCAATATATGAGAAGTTATAAAGAGGAACGGGGTTCTAGTATTGATTTTATTTAACTGATACCCACGGTTTATGTCTCATTTTTTGTAATTCCTTACAACAATCCCTTGTAAACCAATTGACCTTGATCGTAGCTTATCATCCTCAAATGGATAGACAATCTGAAAGGACAATCCAAATGTTAGAGGACATTATGAAAGGACAATCCAAATGTTCTAGTACATTCTTAGGTCTTGTGTAATGGATTTTGGTGGATCGTGGGATGATAACATACCTTTATTGGAGTTTCATACAATAATAATTATTGGGCCTTAATAAATATGGATCCTTTTTAAGCATTGTATAGGTGTCCTTATCGTTCTCCACTTTGTTGGGTAGAAACATGTGAGACTTCACTAATTGGACCAAGACATGTGAAAGAGACAATAGAGAAAATTTAGTTGATTAGAAAGAGGATGGAGATGGCTCAGAGTCATCAGAAATTGTATGAGGATCACCATTGACGATTGTTGTCCTTTGAGGTGGGTGATCATGTCTTCTTGAGAATTTCTTCGAGACTTGGGCATCATCATTTTGGTAAGAAGGAAAAGTTTTCCCCCTGATACATAGTGTAACGCCCCGACCCCAGCTACCTAGAGTCGGTGCATTAATTACATAACATTGGCATGATCACAAGAAAGATCAAATCTCGAAAGACCGATTGGTTTAGTAGCCTTGGAAACACTAGATATAATCATAAAGTTTTACATTACATTTCAAAGTGAAAAACTACTACAACAACAAAGTCTTCATATCCACACTATTAACCCCTCATAATATCCCTGCAAGTCATTCATAATTTACTTCTTCACTACCTGGGAAAAATAAAACATAGAAAAGGGGTGAGCTCAAATGCCCAGTAAGGATAACAATATAGCGGAACATTCAAAATAAGCATAAACATTTAAGGCAATGAATTACTAAAACAAAAGCCTTTTAAAATTGAACTTCAACATAGTAAGGAAAAAGTAAAATGAAATAATGCCATTTACTTGTTCACATGGATATTCTACTAATCGAATAATCACATGCAAAAATCAATAACCAATTTCATAATGTTGGAATGCATAATGCCAGACTATCATAACCACATAGCCAAGGCCTCGTGCCAAGACTACAAATAAGATTTTGTCAAGGCCTTGTGCCAAGACACTAGTTTGTCTCATGAGACCTACCGATGCATCGAGGAGCTATAGCAGGCTCCACCCGTCACTTATTAAGTCCAATACATTCCCATATGAAAAGGTTTAAACATAACATAAACATTCGTATTAAAACTGGCATACGAAATGTCAATACTTTCACAATAAACTATGAATGGTATAAAAATAGCACATCCACAGTCAAACATATCACAAAACCTTCAATACAATATAGAAGTTTTGTATCATAATAAATCAACTTCAAATAATCTTAAAATCCATCAAAGGATGTTGACATAGATGAAATCAAAATTCTTTTTAAAGAAATATCTCCTTTTATTTTGAAATCATTTAAGATCCATATAAAATAAAACATTTTCTTTGAAAATATTCTTATAAGCTTGTAAGGAAAGCTTTGAAGATTTTATAACGGCGTAAAATAACCGCACCCGCCGTATAAGTTAAAAAAAACATTCTTACCTCAATTCTGTCGAAAAGGTTAAAAAGGACCTTGTTTTGAAAACGACGGAAAGATTCCTTTATAAACCTCTTATAAAAAGTCAAAAAAGGGTATAAATGACTTTAACCCATATTCTTGTAAATATTAAAAATGTTTTGAAATACATTTTTAAGAAACATGGATGTGGATGATAAAGAGATCCCGGTAGATTATTACATATAAACAACCTCGGATAATGAAGAGATTGTGAAATAACCCTTACCTTGTACTTTTCCTTGGTTGGGGTAGGTTATCCTCCTGTATAATGGTGAAATAATTGTTATTAAATTATACAAGAATCATATATATTAATATGATATCATATATGATCTTTTAACATTGATTTATTAATAATATCTTAGAATTATCATCGTTTCGGGTGTTAACTTACTCATTTTCTTTTATATGTTTTGTTACATAAGCCATGTTTGTTGTATCATATTCATATCCAGAATGATATCAAGTCCTTAAAAATCATTTTTAAATCATAAAATGATAATTATACTTGAATGGATACGATGGAGAATGAATCTCATCGCGTTCGTGGAGACGGTAGTCCGTACGTACGCACGAGCGACAATATCATTCTTTTGATATTAAAATAATATATAAATGAATGGTATATCATATATACAGAATCATTAACATGTTATATTTATTATTTACATGAGTTACACAACATTATTATACCCATCCAAATAATATTATATTGAATAACAATTACACCACGACGTGGAGACGGTAAGCCGTACGTACGCACGTATGGTGACATGTTATTCAAATGGTGGATAGAATACTGAATATGGTTGTACCATACTTATAATAACATCACAGTATATGTGAGATACTAGAGTTATTATTTTAGAATGGTAAGAACAAAGGAAGAAGAAGTGGAAGAAGAAATGAACTTAGAAAAGGGTGGTGAAATCATTACCTCTTCTTCGGATTCTTCCTTTTGATTTGATCAAAAGGGCTCCATAGGTTGGCTTTCCGATCAAACTAAGGCCTCTAGGTTGTAGTGAGGGATGTTGGGAGAGTATTTGGGCAGAGTTTGGCCGAACCAAAAGGCTTTGAAGGTGTGAAGAAATGAGAAGGAGGAGTGCCCTTTTTATAAGAGGGGTGAGGGGCACCTTTGGAAAAGCTAGAAATATTAATTTATAATAAATTCATATTCGGTTTACAAAGGCTCCAAAGTTGACTATTCAAAGGATGAGGTGGGGATAGGTCTAAAACAACTCATCCAATAGAATTTAGACAGGTTTGGGTACTTATATTAACCTTATCTTTAAGTATTAACTCTAAGTTAATTAGTTTCACTTTTACAATGTCTCTTTGTATTTTTATATAATATGGTTAATAAACTTACTATATACATCCAAGAGACCCCCAAGTGGTCCATTAATGATTAACCTATCATAATATAAGTCTCTTGGCCGAACCTTAGATTTTTAGGAATTTAATATCAATTAATAATATAATATTTGTTTTAAGAACTCTTTTATGTCAATTTTGACACTATTCAATAGTTGATTTTTGTGAAACTCATAACAGATTGATTACTTCGAACAAAGTCCATTAAATCAATCCTAATATATCATATTAGCCTATAAAATTAGTTTAATTCATTAAAAGTTTCATATTATATTTATTTGGGTATTTATAATATCAATTATTTTAATTTTTCACTATTATAGTAATTACTGCATCATCATTGTGTCATAAATAAAATAAATTATTTAATGTCTAAAAATTATAAATAAAATATCATTATGTAGGAACTCTTTTTATATTTCTAATGAATATTTATAATCTAAAATCCAACATATATAACCCTATGTAAAAATTGTTGTTCTAAAAGATATATGCTTGTGTCATTTTTGTATTCATTTTAACTAAATTAAAATAAAGTGTCATTATCACTTACAAGTGGATCCATGGGGTCCCAAAATTGACACAAAGATGCCCATGGTCGACCATCTATCAACCAATAGGGTTAAGACACGTTTTAGGGTAATTTAGTATTATTATAATATTATTTTTTAACCCTTATTTACCGGATTTACCCTTAACCATGGTAAATAAAATATTTACCGCAGTAATTATTCAAAATGTCTAAAAATAAAAGTTACCCATTTACATAATTTGAACATCCTGATTCCAAATATGGAATCCATTTTCCTAAATTCAAAACACAGAAGTGGCAGAAATTAATTTAAAATTAATTCCCGCTGTCAAAACAAAAAGCGTGTTTTTGAGAGATAATAAGTATCAAAAGATTGACACTTGTTTATGTTCGGTTTAATTGTAAAATTATGTCCAATGACCAACATTATATTAAATGGTAAAAATATATTCTAAATATACTTTAAAACTACTAAAATTCATAATTTATCACTATTAATTATTTTGATTAAAAAAGTTGTTTTTAATTAAAATTTAGTAATTTTCACTGTTCATCAAAATATGAAAGTTATCCGAAAAGTACCAAAATTTCACCTTAGGCTAAATTCGATATTCCGAATCCAAAAATGAAGTCCATTTTCAAATATAAAATATATATATAATTTCAAAAATTAGGTATTACTATTCACAACGGCTAGTTTAATTAGTTGTGGTGTGTGTTAGAACTCGAGGTTGCGTACAACACACGCTATCGCATTATTCAAAGGGAAACGTACCGTAGAAGCTTGGGGTGTTACATTCTCCCCTCATTCAAATAATTGCGTCCTCGCAATTTCTAGGGTATTACTGCATAAAACGACTCGGGTGGTTCTTCATCATAAGTTCCTCGGGTTCCCACGTTGCCTCTTCCATCTTATGATTCCTCCACAAAACTTTTACCAGACGCGTCGTCCGGTTTCTCAGCACTTGTTCTCTCGTATCAAGAATCTTGATGGGCTCTTCGCAATAAGACAGATCGGGTTCCAGTTCTAAATCTTCATAGGTGAGTACATGCATTGGGTCAGGCATGTATTTCCTCAACAGAGATACGTGGAACACATCGTGAACTTTGGAGAGACTTGGCGGCATTGCCAATCGGTAAGCTACAACCCCAATTCGTTTTAGAATTTCGAAAGGTCCGATGTACCTGGGACTCAATTTACCTTTCTTACCAAAACGTATGACTCCCTTCCATAGAGATACCTTCAAGAAAACATGATCACCGACTTGAAATTCCAAATCCTTCCTTCGATTATCAGCATAGCTCTTCTGCCTACTTTGAGCTGCTTTGATGTGATTTTGGATTACCTTCACCTTTTCCACCATTTCCTCCACCAGTTCTGGGCCTATAAGTTTTCTTTCACCAACGTCATCCCAACAGGTTGGTGTACGACATCTCTTTCCGTATAACGCTTCATATGGTGCCATCTGAATACTCGAATGGAAGCTATTGTTATAGGAAAATTCTACCAGAGGTAAATATTGATCCCACATACCCTGAAAATCAAGTGAGCAAGATCTCAACATGTCTTCTAAGGTCTGAATAGTCCGTTCTGATTGTCCGTCTGTCTGAGGGTGGTAAGCAGTGCTCAAATGAAGTTCAGTATCCAGGGATTTCTGAAGACTTTTCCAAAATCTTGAAGTAAAACGGGGGTCACGATCAGAAACAATCGATAGGGGTACTCCATGAAGTCTCACAACTTCATTAATATATAGTCTTGCTAGACGTTCCAGGGGTAGATCTTCTCTTATAGCAAGAAAATGTGCTGACTTGGTAAGACGATCAACAATCACCCATATTGCATCGTTCCTTCTAGGAGTCTTTGGTAGCCCCATAACAAAGTCCATTGTAATATTGTCCCATTTCCACTCCGGTATGGGAAGAGGTTGCATGACTCCTCCAGGCTGTTGCCTTCCAGCTTTCACTTGTTGACAAACCATACATCTTGACACAAAATCAGCAATCTCCCTCTTCATGTTGTCCCACCAAAAATGTTCCTTCAAATCTCTATACATTTTGGTGATCCCAGGGTGTATAGAGAAATTGGAACTATGAGCATCATCCAGCAATTCCCTTTTTAGATCAGGTATATTGGGAACACAAAGTCTCTTCCCGAATTTCAAAATTCCACCTTCATACGCAAAGTCTCTCAATCTCCCATCATTCACAGCTTTAATCTTCTTTTGGAATTCTTCATCATCAGTCTGAGAACTCTTAATCCTTTCTAGTAAAGATGGTTTGGCAACCATTTGAAAAAGCATTGATGTTTCACCTTCCCTGGTTATTCCCATGTCCATCTTCACTAGCTCCATGAAAATTGGATCCCTTTCAATTCTCATATTGTTCAAAACTCCATGGTCTTTTCTACTCAAAGCATCTGCCACCTTGTTTTCCTTCCCTGGGTGGTAGTGTATCGTACAATCATAATCCTTGAGTAATTCAAGCCATCTCCTTTGCCTCATGTTGAGTTCTTTTTGTGAGAAAATATACTTCAAACTCTTGTGATCAGTATAAATCTCACATTTTTCACCATAGAGGTAGTGCCTCCATATCTTCAAAGCAAAGATCACAGCTGCTAACTCAAGATCATGAGTAGGATAGTTTTGTTCATGAATTTTCAACTGTCGTGATGCATAGGCAATAACTCTATCATTCTGCATAAGGACACAACCAAGTCCTTTCTTTGATGCATCACTATAAATAACGAACCCATCATTCCCCGATGGTAGAGTCAATATAGGAGCATTGACTAATCTTCTCTTCAGTTCGTCGAAACATTCCTCACACTCTTTTGTCCAAACAAATTTAACCCCTTTACGTGTGAGCTTCGTTAATGGGTTAGCCAATCGGGCAAAATTCTGGACGAAACGTCGATAATAACCTGCCAAGCCAATAAAACTACGTACCTCAGTTATACTCGTAGGTGCTGGCCATTCTTGGATTGCCTTGGTCTTAGAAGGATCAACAGAGATTCCATATTTAGAGACAATATGGCCAAGAAAAGAAATCTCCTGAAGCCAGAATTCACACTTGCTAAACTTTCCATATAATTCATGCCTCCTCAGAGTCTTCAAGATAATGCGCAAGTGATTTTCATGATCTTCGTAGGTTTTGGAGTATACCAAGTTATCATCAATAAATACCACCACAAATTCATCGAGATACACCTTGAAAACTCTATTCATCAGATCCATGAATACAGAGGGTGCATTAGTCAATCCAAACGGCATTACAGTAAACTTGTAATGCCCGTACCTAGTTCGAAATGCTGTCTTCGGAATGTCTTCCTTCTTCACACACAACTGATGGTATCCAGATCGAAGGTCAATCTTTGAAAAGTATTGATCTCCATGCAGTTGGTCAAATAAATCATCAATACGAGGTAGGGGATACTTGTTCTTTATCGTTATAGCATTGATCTCCCTGTAATCGATACATAACCTCATAGATCCATCTTTCTTTTTAACAAAAAGAACAGGGGCTCCCCATGGAGAAACACTAGGGCGAATAAATCCCTTATTACTCAATTCCTCTAGTTGTTTCTTTAGTTCGACTAGCTCTACAGTGGCCATTCTATAAGGGGTCTTCGATATAGGCCTTGATCCAGGAATCAAATCAATAGAAAACTCAACTTCTCGTTCTGGAGGATGTCCAGGTAAATCTTCCGGAAATACATCTACAAACTCTTTCACAACAGGTACATTCTCTATTTGAACATTCCTTTCCTCACCCGCAGTTATTTCATTCTCTTCCTCCCCAATAATTGAATTTAGTTGAGCTACTGGGGGTGGATCTAAATAAGAATTAGGTGGTGACGATTCTGCTCTAAAAATAAGGTGTTCCTTATCATTATCATCAAGAATCGTAACCTCTTTCTTCTTACAATAAATCTTCGCATCATAGTCCGAAAGCCAGTCCATACCGAGGATTATATCAAACTAAATCATAGGTATGACGATGAGATCAGCAGATAAAGAAAATTTATGTGCTCTAATGGGGACTGATTCACAAAACTTTGTTGCAATGATACTTCCCTTAGGAGTTTTAACTGACAACTCCCTTATTAAATCAAATTGGAAATATCTAATTTTCTTAGCAAACTGGGAAGATATGAAACAATGCGATGATCCAGAATCAAATAATGCATTTGCTAAACTTGAGGAAACCATTAAATTACCTGCCACCACGTCTTTCGGAGCTTCTACCTCAGCAGTAGTGATAGCATAAGCCTGGCCTTGATCCCTTGGCCTTTTCTGAGGTAAGTTCTCCTGATGCTTAGGACATGCATTTGCATAATTCCCCATCTCCCTGCAATTGTAGCATTGAACGTTGGTAGCTTCCTTCTTCCCCTTGCAATCATGAGCTTGGTGGCCTTTTTCACCACACTTGTAACAGACTCCCATTCCCTTCAGGCAAGCACCGGGGTGTTTCTTCCCGCACTTACCACAAGATGGATATTCAACCTTTCCCTTCTTCCCCTTATTTCCATTCCCAGATTGATCAGCAGGTCTCTTCTTCTCTTGCTTTGCTTTAAAGTCATAAGACTTAGAGAATTCCTTTTCGGTCTTGATAGCACATGAGACAATGTCTTCGTACGATGAAAAGGATTGTGAGACTAACGCTCGACGGAGAAATGGTTTTAACCCATCAAAGAAACGATCAATCTTACTTCTTGGGTTGCGAATATAATCACCAGCGTACCTCGCTAACCTTGTAAATTTAGCCTCATACTTTGTGACATTCTCATCCTCCTTTTGTCTCAGACTCAGAAATTGTCTTTCCATATCTGCTCGATGGTCGCGAGGAAAGTATTTTTCTAAAAACAGATCTTTGAACTCCCTCCATTCCATGTTTGATACTTCATCATCTTCCTTCATGTTTTGAATCAATGACCACCATTGATCAGCATCTCCAGTGAGGCGGTAAACTGCCATGGTAACTTTTTCCATTTCACTACTCCCCAAAGCCTGAAATATTTTCTCTAGGGAAAATATCCATTGCTCAGCTACTAAGGGATTTGTACTCCCATTGAACGTTGGTGGTTGTTGTCTCATGAATCGATCTAACATTGATCCTCCACGCTGCGGATCAGGGTGCTCCATACGGGTAAGGTTATTATTCATAACCTGAGTAAGTTGTCCCAGTACGGTGATTAGCTGATCAGCACCAGTTGCATCACCAGCCCCACTATAATTATCTTGAGCAGGAGGGCAATCCCTACATGGAGTGCGTGCATTGATACGGTTTCCATTTCTTCCACTAGGCGCCATTTCTAAACAATGGCATAAACTAGATCAGTTTATGAATCAAAATACATAATCCCATACTTATAAAACACTAAACATAAATTGAACTATCTATGGATATAATCCATAATCATAAATATGTTTTCTTTGAGGATGTATATACTCATAAACCCTTCATAATGATTTGTAAAGAAAGTGAGAGTTATCCTAAGCATATCCCCCGGGAGTGTCGTAACCAAGAGTGCAGCAAGGCCCGTTGTCGTGCACCAGTTCCCGTTCGAGTCTAGCTCAAAGCGGTGTTTTCGGGTTTTACCCCTAGGTACATCTGTGCCAGAGCCGCCTCTACCTGCTTGTATCCAGACAGGGATGTATTGCTCGGAAAACTCACAAAGTCTCTACAATACCAAAATTCTAGGAAGTTCTTCTATACTAATCCTCAAAGTTCATCTTAGGTATATGTGCTCTAATCAGAGTTTATCTAAATCTAGCTTCCAAGGTTTGTACTAAATTTCCTCTGATACCAACTGTAATGCCCTGACCCCAGCTACCCAGAGTCGGTGCATTAATTACATAACATTGGCATGATCACAAGAAAGATCAAATCTTGAAAGACCGATTGGTTTAGTAGCCTTGGAAACACTAGATATAATCATAAAGTTTTACATTACATTTCAAAGTGAAAAACTACTACAACAACAAAGTCTTCATATCCACACTATTAACCCCTCATAATATCCCTGCAAGTCATTCATAATTTACTTCTTCACTACCTGGGAAAAATAAAACATAGAAAAGGGGTGAGCTCAAATGCCCAGTAAGGATAACAATATAGCGGAACATTCAAAATAAGCATAAACATTTAAGGCAATGAATTACTAAAACAAAAGCCTTTTAAAATTGAACTTCAACATAGTAAGGCAAAAGTAAAATGAAATAATGCCATTTACTTGTTCACATGGATATTCTACTAATCGAATAATCACATGCAAAAATCAATAACCACTTTCATAATGTTGGAATGCATAATGCCAGACTATCATAACCACATAGCCAAGGCCTCGTGCCAAGACTACAAATAAGATTTTGTCAAGGCCTTGTGCCAAGACACTAGTTTGTCTCATGAGACCTACCGATGCATCGAGGAGCTATAGCGGGCTCCACCCGTCACTTATTAAGTCCAATGCATTCCCATATGAAAAGGTTTAAACATAACATAAACATTCATATTAAAACAAGCATACGAAATGTCAATACTTTCACAATAAAATATGAATGGTATAAAAATAGCACATCCACAGTCAAACATATCACAAAACCTTCAATACAATATAGAAGTTTTGTATCATAATAAATCAACTTCAAATAATCTTAAAATCCATCAAAGGATGTTGACATAGATGAAATCAAAATTCTTTTTAAAGAAATATCTCCTTTTATTTTGAAATCATTAAAGATCCATATAAAATAAAACATTTTCTTTGAAAATATTCTTATAATCTTGTAAGGAAAGCTTTGAAGATTTTATAACGGCGTAAAATAACCGCACCCGCCGTATATGTTAAAAAAAACATTCTTACCTCAATTCTGTCGAAAAGGTTAAAAAGGACCTTGTTTTGAAAACGACGGAAAGATTCCTTTATAAACCTCTTATAAAAAGTCAAAAAAGGGTATAAATGACATTAACCCATATTCTTGTAAATAGTAAAAATGTTTTGAAATACATTTTTAAGAAACATGGATGTGGATGATAAAGAGATCCCAGTAGATTATTACATATAAACAACCTCGGATAATGAAGAGATTGTGAAATAACCCTTACCTTGTACTTTTCCTTGGTTGGGGTAGGTTATCCTCCTGTATAATGGTGAAATAATTGTTATTAAATTATACAAGAATCATATATATTAATATGATATCATATATGATCTTTTAACATTGATTTATTAATAATATCTTAGAATTATCATCGTTTCGGGTGTTAACTTACTCATTTTATTTTATATGTTTTGTTACATAAGCCATGTTTGTTGTATCTTATTTATATCCAGAATGATATCAAGTCCTTAAAAATCATTTTTAAATCATAAAATGATAATTATACTTGAATGGATACGATGGAGAATGAATCTCATCGCGTTCGTGGAGACGGTAGTCCGTACGTACGCACGAGCGACAATATCATTCTTTTGATATTAAAATAATATATAAATGAATGGTATATCATATATACAGAATCATTAACATGTCATATTTATTATTTACATGAGTTACACATCATTATTATACCCATCCAAATAATATTATATTGAATAACAATTACACCACGACGTGGAGACGGTAAGACGTACGTACGCACGTATGGTGACATGTTATTCAAAGGGTGGATAGAATACTGAATATGGTTGTACCATACTTATAATAATATCACAGTATATGTGAGATACTGGAGTTATTATTTTAGAATGGTAAGAACAAAGGAAGAAGAAGTGGAAGAAGAAATGAACTTAGAAAAGGGTGGTGAAATCATTATCTCTTCTTCGGGTTCTTCCTTTTGATTTGATCAAAAGGGCTCCTTAGGTTGGCTTTCTGATCAAACTAAGGCCTCTAGGTTGTAGTGAGGGATGTTGGGAGAGTATTTGTGCAGAGTTTGGCCGAACCAAAAGGCTTTGAAGGTGTGAAGAAATGATAAGGAGGAGTGCCCTTTTTATAAGAGGGGTGAGGGGCACCTTTGGAAAAGCTAGAAATATTAATTTATAATAAATTCATATTCGGTTTCCAAAGGCTCCAAAGTTGACTATTCAAAAGATGAGGTGGGGATAGGTCGAAAACAACTCATCCAATATAATTTAGACAGGTTTGGGTACTTATATTAACCTTATCTTTAAGTATTAACTCTAAGTTAATTAGTTTCACTTTTACAATGTCTCTTTGTATTTTTATATAATATGGTTAATAAACTTACTATATACATCCAAGCGACCCCCAAGTGGTCCATTAATGATTAAACTATCATAATATAAGTCTCTTGGCCGAACCTTAGATTTTTAGGAATTTAATATCAATTAATAATATAATATTTGTTTTAAGAACTCTTTTATGTCAATTTTGACACTATTCAATAGTTGATTTTTTTGAAACTCATAACAGATTGATTACTTCGAAAAAAGTCCATTAAATCAATCCTAATATATCATATTAGCCTAGAAAATTAGTTTAATTCATTAAAAGTTTCATATTATATTTATTTGGGTATTTAAAATATCAATTATTTTAATTTTTCACTATTATAGTAATTACTGCATCATCATTGTGTCATAAATAAAATAAATTATTTAATGTCTAAAAATTATAAATAAAATATCATTATGTACGAAATATTTTTAGCTTTCTAATGAATATTTATAATATAAAATCCAACATATATAACCCTATGTAAAAATTGTTGTTCTAAAAGATATATGCTTGTGTCATTTTTGTATTCATTTTAACTAAATTAAAATAAAGTGTCATTATCACTTACAAGTGGATCCATGGGGTCCCCAAATTAACACAAAGATGACCATGGTCGACCATCTATCAACCAATAGGGTTAAGACACGTTTTAGGGTAATTTAGTATTATTATAATATTATTTTTTAACCCTTATTTACCGGATTTACCCTTAACCATGGTAAATAAAATATTTACCGCAGTAATTATTCAAAATGTCTAAAAATAAAAGTTACCCATTTACACAATTTGAACATCCTGATTCCAAATATGGAATCCATTTTCCTAAATTCAAAACACATAAGTGGCAGAAATTAATTTAAAATTAATTCCCGCTGTCAAAACAAAAAGCGTGTTTTTAAGAGATAATAAGTATCAAAAGATTGACACTTGGTTATGTTCGGTTTAATTGTAAAATTATGTCCAATGACCAACATTATATTAAATGGTAAAAATATATTCTAAATATACTTTAAAACTACTAAAATTCATAATTTATCACTATTAATTATTTTGATTAAAAAAGTTGTTTTTAATTAAAATTTAGTAATTTTCACTATTCATCAAAATATGAAAGTTATCCGAAAAGTACCAAAATTTCACCTTAGGCTAAATTCGATATTCCGAATCCAAAAATGAAGTCCATTTTCAAATATAAAATATATATAATTTCAAAAATTAGGTATTACTATTCACAACGGCTAGTTTAATTAGTTGTGGTGTGTGTTAGAACTCGAGGTTGCGTACAACACATGCTATCGCATTATTCAAAGGGAAACGTACCGTAGAAGCTTGGGGTGTTACACATAGACCCTTTTTAGATACTTGAATGAGTTTTTGAGGTGGCATGCGGGTTGGATTTTCCACCAAGTTTTAGTTCAGTGCACAATGTGTTTCATGTATCTCAGTTAAAGAAGTATCAACTCGATCCTGGCAATGTGATTTGATGAGATCACATTGACCTAGATCAGGATTCTACATTGATTCATGTTCTAATACATATTTTGGATAGTCAATAGAATATTTTACATGGTAAAATCATTGGTCTAGTATGGGTTTTATGGAAACATGGTTAGATTCAAGAAGAAATGTGGGAGCGTGAAAAGGGAGTGATGGAACAATAGCCCAAACTCTTTCAGGACAACACTAGTTTTCTACTTTTTAAGGAAGGAAAGACCAATGGTGGGGAGAATTTATCACCCATATTTTTAGGTACATGGCCCTTTATTCATGTATTCTGAGTTTATATAATGTTCGTGTTGAGTTTCATAAGGTTTTGAGGGGTTTTGGCATGTTTTTGTTGGATTTTATGAAGGTGCATGGTTTGTGAATGATTAGTAGAAAACATGCACCATCTCCCAGAAACTGTGTAAGGTATAACATTGGGCACTAGTTAGGTGCATGGTCAGTGCATAGTTTGGCCAAACCGTGAGAGTGCCTAGGGGAAACCGTGAAACTCCAAACAGAGGGAAAATGCATGGTTGATGCATGGTTTGTTTAATTGTGAAAACCAACTATGTGAGGGGATAGCTTCAAACAGTATTATCACATGGTTGGTGTATTATTTTCCAAACTGTGCAGCCTAACCATGTGGTGTATAGTTGGCACCCCTAAAATTGTGGATCTAATTTGAATTAACCCCTAAATACCTCACTTTTTCCCTAATTCTTCTTATTCTTGAATTCATTTTTCTCCCTAGTCTTGAGAGATGATTCCTTTTGATCTAAAGGCGATTCTTAGGTGAATCAAAGTGCGTTGGAGTCTCGGATTCATTAGTAAGTCGCCGTTCTTGGTTATTCTTCTTATATTTAGTCTTCTTCTCTCTTTCAGAGTAATAGATCTAATACGTGGTGGATATATCCATGTTCTTTAATGATGATCTTGATATGATATGCTTGATTTTATTGAAGTGAATAATATCAAGGATGATTTTTAGAGATTCATTTTGTTGTTCATTGTTTTCGCCAACCATTTAGAGGTAGGTGGCTTCTCTCTTAACTCCACTTAACTTAGAACTTTAAGGGTTAGTTTTATTTAAATTAATTTCCTGAAATTGCTATGAAATATGTGTGTGATTATTAATATAAACCTTTCTTGGGGGTTATGGCTTTGGAATTGTGGAAATTGGATGGTTTTGTGGAAAATGATCTTTGATAATAATTTTAAAATGGTGATTTTTAAAATTATGGTTTTGTTTTGAAGCATTTAAAAGGTTTGTTGAAATGCTTTCAATACAAGAAATGTTTTATGTGGAATGGTTTGGCATGGGATTTGGTATACATGGTTGGTGTGAGTGCATTCATAGATGTAAGCTTTTGTAAGGGGTCGGCGCCATTGGGGAACCTAGTATTGGTCACCTTATGAAGATTTTTTGGATCAAAGAGAGACCACTCGTGAGTATGGAACTGTCACTTGGGAATGCATTGGTTGTGTGTGTGTGTGTGGATACATGGTAATGGGTATTCCAAATTATTGAGAAGGGTTTCATGCTTGTAAATGTTTTCCTTGAAACTTGTTTATTGTTTTGATATAAAATATTTTAAACTACTTTTAAAATGTTTTAAATAAATGTTATAACAAGTTTTATCCTAGTGGTGTGAGTTGGGAAGTATTTTGGTAAATCCTACTAAGTTTAGAATCACCCATACTTGGGCACTGTTGTACATTTTCATATGTCATTTATCAAGACATAGGTAAAGGAAAGGTATCTCATTTCTTTAGTGATGCTTCTTGATACTGTGGTTGAGGCATGTGGTGATAGATCTTGCAGCATTTTGGTGGTTTTTGGTTGATGTCACTTGGGATTCTTGAGTTTTTGTGATCTTTTGGTTCTCTTTGAGTGTGTCTTTTGGTTCTTTTTGAGTATGTCTTTTGGTTTCTGATTGTACTTTGATACGGTTTATTGTTTTGGTTATGTTTTGAGTTTTACTTTGTTTTCCATGAATCATATAGAGGATTGGATGTTTATTGTTAAGTTGGTTTGGTTATTTTTTTCTTTAAAGGATAAATCATCCCCCAAATGTTCTTGAGGCCCTTGGAATTGATTACCAACCTTTGGTGTCTTGGTTCGTCATACACATGAATGATGGATTTGTTTCCCATTTGATGGAATAGAAGATAGATATAGGTTATTATACTAACATAATAACATCTCAATATATAGGAAATACTAATTCTAATATATCATCATATTTTAATAATATTTGAAGGAGGTGGAAGAATAAATAAAACTAAAACATTCGATTAAAGGCTATACCTCTTCTTCGAATAACTTCTTTTGCTTTAAACCTTAAACCATCTAAGGTTGGTATTCTACCCAAACTAAAGCCTCTAGAATGTGGGGAGGGACGTTAGGAAGAGATTTTTTCAGGGATTGGTTTAACTAAAAGGATTTTGAATTGTGAAGAAAAGAGGATATTGAGTGTCCTTTTATAAGAGAGGGGAGAGACATTATTAGAATTTCTCAAGGTATTAAATTAATATAAATTAATTTTCCTATAAAAAAGGATCCAAAAATGATATAATTTGAATATAGGATGAGTATGGGTCTAAGTCCTATCATAAAATTTTTTTTTTTTACATATTTATGTTGGGTTTTTATCTGTATCTATTTTTTTAACTCACTTTAACCCTTTTTGACAATTACCGTGATAACAAAGTTTTTACTCTTTAAGGGTCAATATAGTTACTATAAAATAAAAATTGACATCTAAATAGACCATGGTTGATATTTTAAACCATATACTAATAACTTGGATAGATATATGATTTTTATCAATTTTAAATCATTTAATAAAATATTATTTATTCTAAAATATCATTAATGTCAATTTTGGAACTATTTATTTAATTTGACTTCAAAAACACCAAGAAAAAGATGGAATTCAAATATAATCCTTTAAAAAATTATTAATCAGTTATTTTTATCTAAAAAAATCATGGAATACAACAATTCTTTCAATTTATATTACTTTTAATTTTTTAAAATATTTTATTTTATTTTTCTATTAATTGAATTAATATCGTGTCAGCATTGCATAAGCATTTAAGGTAATTATTTCTTCACTAAAAATTAAAAATAAATCACCATGGTAAAAATAAATAATTTATCTTTCAAATGAATATTTATAAATGATCATGAATTTTTTTTATTCCTATTTCAAAGATTTAGACATAATAAAACAAAGAGAATAACATTTTTGAGTTTTCTTTACATAAAATATTATAAAGATAAAAATCATGGTCAAATGACAACAAAAGGTTATATATTCAAACATTAAATACTTATGTACTAAATATATTCATCCGATAAAACTAAGGTAAGTGTTATAGTTTTTTTAGTCATTATACGATTATTTTTACCATTAATTAAATCATTTTACCTCCACTGTGGTGACAATTATTTACTATGATTATTATTCATATTGATCAAAAGTAAAAGGGAACTATTTACTAAATTTGGACCTTATGATTCAAAATATAGAATCCATTTTTTAATATTCAATTCACAGAAGTGAAAGAATATAATTTAAAATTAAACCCGCAAAATGTGATGAAAAACAATTTTTCAGAAAAATATCCTTTTAAATATGAAAATGTTTTTATACTAAATTCAAGTATAAAATTCATTACAAGAATTATAATTGAATTATGTTTAATAAAAAATAACTAATTAAATTTTAAAACTAATCTAAAATATAATTTTACTTTGTAACTACTTTAAAAGAAAATATATTTTTCAATAAAAATCAGTATTTTTCACTATTCATTTAAAAAATATACATATATTCAGAAAAATCCCAAAAAAAATCTTTCCAAGAGAATTTTGATATATTGATTTCAAAAATGGTATATTTTTCATCAAATTAAAATTCTAAGAGTTTCAAAATTTAATTTCCTCACAAAAAGCAATAAAAACCATTTTTTGAAGAAAACATATTTTTTGAAGAATAAAATCACTTTACTAAAAATTGAGTGGTTATTTACTTTGAATTTATCAATAAATTTATATTGAGTATGACTTATATATATTTTTAATAAATTAGTTAATTCTATTCACACTCGATAATTTAATGATTGTGTTATAACTGTCATATTTAAACAATAGTATTGCATATTTCGTTTAGGCTCGGTGTTGTGTGTTGTATGTGTTATCGAACATAATTTTTTTTTTAAAAATCTCGAGTGTTACAAAGGTTGTGTGCGACGACAAACCCTAGCTCTATTCATCAGGGGTTATCGACGATCTTGGATCTACCGTGGGATGCGTCCAAGAGCTTGATGCAGAAATTGTATGGTCCAAAAGTGAAAAAACCTTTGACCAGCAGTAGGGGTAAGTAATGGGTGGTGGTGAAGATTATTCTTTGCATCAAAGGCTGGCAGTTTTTCCAAGATCTCTCATTCTCGGGAGCCCTCGGTCAGATCTACGGTGGCAACGACCTTCATTTGGGTGACTGACTCAGCCCATGTCTCCTCTGATCTATGGTCATCGGGCACAAAGATGGTGTGAAGGCAGAAACAGGGGTTGGGTGGCATTAGTTCTATGTGTGAGCGGTGCTAGAGTGGAACCGTCGGTCGCGAGGCTTGTGCGACTCTTCGGCTCGACATATGTTCAATCCTCTTCAGACCTGACCTCTTCTGACGCCAGGTGCGAGATTGGTGTTCGGTGAGGCATGGGTTACGATCTGATCGGCGTAAGGCAACCAATCGTTTGGCATTCAACGTCAGTTGGGGACGTTCGACATAGACACATTGGCCATCCGAGGCACAAACTAGGCCGATGGTGGCGACCATCAGGAAGGACGACGACGACTGTGCGAAGTCGAACAATAGAGGATCGGTGGGGGGTTCCCTTACCTAGAAAGTCTTTTGGGCCCATGAGACTTATTCTATTTTTGTTTCTTAGGGATTGCGGGCTATTTGGGCCTACGCGTCTTCTCTCTTTGGGGCTTTTTACCTCTAGGCCTTCAGCCTTTGTTTTGTTTGTTCTTGGGCCTTCAGGTTGTGTTGCTTTTGAGTTGTTTTCCATGTAATGAGTTCCCTCTTAGTCTAAAAGAGGTTTCCTTTTTTATTTTCTTAATAAGGGGCTTGACCCAACCTGTTTTAACAAAATAGTTATTAATTAATTAATAATTAAATAACAATTATTTTTCATAAATATAAACTAAATAATAATTTTAAATATTTATTATCAATTTTTTAATAATAATTAATAATTATTATTAATTAATTAGTAACTAAATAATTAATTAATAAGTAATAACTTTATAATTATTATTACTCTCCACTACCGAACTCCCATCACATGCTCGGATGATGACACCTAGGTTTTTTTTTCCACACGTCGCGATCGGGTAAAGGAATGGAGTGAAGGGTATATTGGTCTTATAGAAAAAAACACTATGATAGATGTTCTTCCTCTCTCTAATCAATGAAATATACTCAATCCAATTTATAATATTATATTATATATTAAATGAATAATAAGAATTGTGATATATTTTAAAACTAAATATTTTTTTAAATGAAATAATATTTGTATTATAAAAAAATATTATGCATTTCTAAAAAATGACCAAATAATAGTGTTTTCAATTTTTTGATTGTTTGAATAAAATCAACATATTTTGGTTCACATTTTTAAGTGTGTATATTTTTTTTAAATGTCTTAGATATTAATAAGTTAATTATATTTTAAAACCAATTATATTTGTGATTGAAAGATTTTTTAAAAAAAATTGTGTTACATATTTTAAAATTAATTAAAAATAAATATGTAATAAAAATATAATTTTTAATCATTTAGGGGGAAATTAATAGATTTTTGTTGATATGTTTAAAGTCATACGATTTCTTTTAAATGTATCAAAGAATATTGAGTTTATCATATTTTAAATACAATTATTATTGTAAATTAAATGGTTTTTTGTGTAAAAAAGGGTTTTATACCATTTAAAAAAGAAAAAATAATTTATATTTAAAAACAGTTTTTTAATTATTTGAATAAAACCAGTAAATTTTCTTTAAAAAATAATGTTTTGTCAATGGATATATAAGATATTTTTTAGTAAACATAGAATTTTATTATTTCTTTAAAAATTGTTAAAAATTTCTTTTTTAATTTTTAATTTTATTATTCGTCATAATCAATACTATTTGTATAAATTTATTAAAAGAAACACGTTTCTATGAAAGGTTAAAAAACTATTTTTTAAGTAATAATGATTCGTAGAAAATGTTAACTAAAAATGTTCAGGACCAAATTTTAGAAGGAAGTTTCTGCAAAATTACTCTAGAAATTTTCTGTGAATAACTTCAATGAAAATTACATTAAGAATTTGCAATGTGAAATTTTATTAAAAAAATCACTAGAAAGATTCTAGTTGAATCATTAATTTTTTTTATGAAAACTATTTATTTGAGTTATCTACTTGATTTTTTAGTGAAAGTTTTCATTAAATACTAGTGTAAGTTTCTGGTTTTCACCGAAATGTTCCAGAGGAAGTTTCACTGAAATTTCTAATGGAAAATTTCACTATAATTTCTAATGGAAGTTGCATTGAAATTTCTTGTGGAAGATTCATTGGAATTTCAAGTGACGCCATCTCTGCTATACTGGTTATTTCAATAAAAATATATTTTTTTTGTATTATGAAACTTCCACTAGAACTTTCACTGAAACATGCATTAAAATTCCCACTTAATAAATTTATAAATTTTATTAGTACAAATTTTGTAAAAAATATATTAAATATATCTTATGAGTGAATTTATTATAAATTTGGTTTTAGGTATAATTTCATATTTTATTTACATTTTTATTTATATAGAATATACATTTTTAAACGGTACATTATATTTTATTTATAATAATTATGTAACAAATATAATAAATATTTTATATCATTGAATTTATTATAAATATATTTATTAAAATTTAATTTTTATTAATATATTCTTCAGTTTTATAAATATATACGTTTGTTGTATTGTGAAACTTTCATTGAAACTTCCATTGAAACTTCCATTGAGACTTCTACTGAAACTTCCACTTGATTGATTTATAATTGTTATTAATAAAGATTTTGTAAAAAATATATTAAATATATCTTATAAGTTCATTTATTATAAATTTAGTTTTAGTTATAATTTCATATTTTATTTACATTTTTATTCATATAGAATTTACATTCTTAAATGGTAAATTATATTATATTTATAAAAAACATGCAACAAATATAATACATATTGTATATAATTGAACTTATTATAAATTTATTTATTGAATTTAATTTTTATTAACATATTATTTAGGTTTATAATTATATACTTTTATTGTTTTATGAAATTTACACTCAAACTTCCACTGAAACTTTCACTCGAACTTCCACTGAAACTTCCAATATAACTTATTCCATTGGAAATTGAACTTGATGGATTTATAATTGTTATTAATACATATTTCTTGAAAAATATATTAAACATATCTTAGAAGTTCATTTATTATAAAATTATTTTTAGTTATAACTTCACATTTTATTTACATTTTTATTCATATAGAATATGCATTCTTAAATGGTAAATCGTATTATATTTATAAAAAACATGTAACAAATATAATATATATTTTATATCATTGCATTTACTATAAATATATTTATTAAAATTTAATTTTTATTAATATATTTCTTGGTTCTATAAATATATGTTTCTATTGTATTATGAAACTTCCACTTAATAGATTTATAATTGTTATTAGTACAAATTTTGAAAAAAAAACATATTACATACATCTTCTCAGTGAATTTATTATAAATTTAGTTTTAGTTATAATTTCATATTTTATTTACTTTTGTATTTGTGTAGACTATACATCATGAAATGTTAAATTATATTATATTTATAAAAATTATGCATCAAATATAATACATATTGTATATAATTTAATTTATTATAAATTTATTTATTAAATTTACTTTTTATTAATATATTCTTTAGTTTTATAAATATATACTTTTATTGAATTATGAAACATCCACTGAAACTTCCACTGAAACTTCTACTGTAACTTTCACTGAAACTTCCATTGGAACTTCCACTTAATGGATTTATAATTATTGTTAATACAAATTTCTTAAAAAATATATTAAATATATCTTATAATTGCATTTATTGTAAGATTTGTTTTAGTTATAATTTCATATTTTATTTTCATTTTTATTCATATAAAATATGCATCCTTAAATGGTAAATTATATTATATTTATAAAAACTATCCAACAAATATAATACATATTGCATATAATTGAATTTATTATAAATATATTTATTAAATTTAATTTTTATTAATATATTCTTTAGTTTTATAAATATATACTTTTATTGTATTGTGAAACTTGCACTGAAACTTCCACCATAACTTGTTCTATTGGAACTTTCACTTAACGGATTTATAATTGTTGTTAATAAAAATTTTGTAAAAAATATATTAAATATATCTTCTAAGTGTATTTATTATAAATTTAGTTTTAGTTATAATTTCATGTTTTATCTTCTAAGTGCATTTGTTATAAAAAAAATTAGTTATAATATACATTTTTAAATGGAAAATTATATTATATTTATAAAAAATATGTATCAAATACAATACATTTTTTATATTATTGCATTTATTATAAATATATTTATTAAAATTTAATTTTTATCAATACATTCTTTAGTTTTATAAACATATGCTTTTATTGTATTGTGAAAGTTTCAGTGGAAGTTTGAGTCAGATTTTCACTGGAATTGACACTGGAACTTCCAGTAGAATTTCCACTAGAACTTTCAGTGAAACTTTCATCAGAACTTACACTCAAATGAAGTTGAACTTTCCACTAAAATTTTCTATTGAAAATATCATTCCTTTCACTGTAATATTCCTTTAAAAATTTTCATATGTAGTGTGTTTTTTATTGTAGTTTTTTAGTTGAAAAATCTACTAGTATTATTTACTACAAATTTCAAGAGAATTTTTCAACTAGAACTTTGCAATGAAATTTTACAGTGGAATTATTTAGATGCTGTTTTCTGGTGGAACTTTATAATATAAAACTAGAGTGAAACTTTATCATATATTTTTTTGAATTTATTTATTGGAATTTTTATATAAACCTTTTGAATGTAATTTTCTAGTATACATTTTCAATGAAAATCTTCCTTATAAAATTTATTTTTTCTCATGTTGATGTTTTTATTTTAAAGTTTTTTTTATGGATTGAATTTGATTTTTAAAATATATAAATAAGTTTTTTTAATAGGCATAGGAAGTTATTAATTATTTGTAAATATTCAAAAAATTATCTTTTAAACAGATGATGTGTTTCTTTTTAGTTTTTTATAACAATTTCAAATTTTTTATTTTTAAGAATAAGTTTTTTCATATTTTTGAATTGCGTGTCAACTTATTGTTTTCAACATACAAATACAAGTTATTATTTTTATATGGTTTTAAAAAATTATCATGCAATGGTAGCCAGTAAAAAGATTTTTTACTGTAATAAACAAATAATTAGCCTTTTAATATATTTATAGTTTTTAATTATTTGAAAATAATTTTCCAAATTTTTATTAATTCAGTTATAAAATATTTCTTTAAAGCATAATTACAGGTTATTTAATTTTTAATGTTTTAAAAAATTAGTACCTAACTATAAATGTATCAACATGGATAAACAATTAGAGACGATACAAACCCCCCGTCCTCCCTTCCAACCTCAACGGCTCCCTTATTCCGATTGCTTTAATCCTCGACTCCATCCTCCGCTCCATTTCATTGTTGCCACCATTAATCGCACCATTTCATCGTGCCTGCTCCACCTCCCTGTTCTACATCCAAACCTGTAAAATATGAGTGTTTAATTTTAGTTTTCATATTGAAATTAGCCTATTTTTTCCATAATGCCATTTTAATTTTCCAATACATGCAAATTATTAATTATTTGCTAAATTTAATATTTGTATATTGGATATGGGATATCATGATGGGCCTCCTTGGCTGGGCCGTGAATTAAGCCCACTCAGCATGTCCTGCTCCATGGCCCGTGGTTTACTTGGCCTTCTTCACTGGCCGATAACCCGCCGTCTTGCGCTCGCCGCTGCTAGGGTTGTTAGGGTGTTGCGATCTCTCCGTGGCTATGATGTTCGGGTTCACAGCTGGGGCGCGGTTCCTTGGGGAGCTTGATGGCATCCTTCCTCGGCCAAGAAGTGCGGCCATCCTTCAAATCCGAAGACCACATCTCTACATCTTGCGAGACCCTCCTACGGCGAGTCCCAACGAAGCAACGGCGTGGCCGTTCTCAGAGCATGAAGAGATTCGGACGGCCGGACATTGTATCGTGCTGTAAGTCTCCCTTTTCTTCTGGTTTCTCAGAATTCCAGATCGGTTCTTGAAGCTTGTTATGCTGCTTCTTGTTTGTCGACTGTTCTTTATTTTTTGCTGCTTCTAGTTCTTCGTTTTCTTACTGTATCTTGTAATCTGGTTCTGGTTTTCTTTGAGCATTTAATAATACGCGTGTGTGGGTGGTGTTATTGCCGTGTATGTAGCACGCAAATCATTGTGTTCCTTGTTGTTTCTTTCAGTTTCTTTCAATTACTTATGTTGTGGTTGTTCTTCTTGCATTGGCTGCATTTATCTGGCAATAAATCAAAGATCTTGGTTCGGCATTGTTGTTCTGTTACTATCCATTACACATAGCCTCCTTCACAAAACCCTTGCTTCTTCCTTCAGTGAGCTCCATTTGCGTTTGGTGTGCTGATCTAACTTCCCTTCGTACATGGATTTTCAATGTAATTAATTTCCAATGGAGCACAATTGCATTATAATGTACCTTCACCTGCTATAATTGTATACTACACTTTCAGTTTACTGCAGTTTCAGTTTTTCCAAAAAACGATGTCTTCTGAACTTTCAGTTTATCTTGAAGTTTATGTCACTGGATCTTTAAACAACTACAACTGTACCGTTTCTTTGGTCTGCTGATAACTGTTCCCGTTATTTTATGTATAATCTTTATGCATTTCCTATGAAATCATATTGCATACAGACTGATCATACCGTTCCATTTATGTTGTGCATAATCTGCATGCCCTCCCTGTATAATAATATTGTACACACAGTTATCATGATATAGAATCATATTCAGTTTCCATATTCATTATGCGTTTCTTGTAAAATCATTTTCACTCATTAGCCTATCCAATATTGTCAATCCACAGTTTGTATCCGTTACATTAATGCCATTCAGTGTGCATTTCCTGTATGCATCCAGTTACAGGAAAAATATATTCAATTTGTTAGTTCATTGATAAATGCTCTGATTGGTTAGTTTTGTTGTCCTTTGTGATTTGAGGTTGTGTGACAATGGGAAAAATTTAAAGGAAAAGTTTAGCAAACAAAATTCCACACAACAAGAATATTATATTTTGGGGCGCTGGATAAATATGATCATGGGGTGAGATGAATTTGAAATTATAGTTAGAGATAAATATTGACTGAATACAGAACCTTCTGGGCACAACAAGAATATTATATTTTGGGGAGCTGGATAAATCGGATAATGGGGTGAGATGAATTTGAGATTATGGCTAGAGATAAATATTTACTGATTACAGAACCTGATGGAAATCATTTTAATTTCATTTTTTTACAATAAATATGTATTGTTTATATATACTGTGGTTTATCTTATTTTCACTAGAAATTGATTTTTCTTAATGCTTTAGAGTAAATTATTGATTTTCTGCTGTGTAGGATGCTCTCTGCCTGATATCTAGCATTGTCTGTTGCTCAAGCCAAGCAGTTGATTGTTGTACAAGATGGCGAGCTTTGCTAGGCCAGAGAATGCTTTGAAGCGAGCTGATGGTGATGGACTTATCACATTTTAATTTATGAAATATTACATTTTTTGTTCCGTTGTTCGCTCTCAAATTCATGTGATGAGATGATAGTTTGTTTACGCTTACAATTGAAGCCATTCTGTTTCCTCGTGCTCTGATTTATATAATCCTAAGCCTACTTTATTTTCTCATTCATTTGCTTTATTTCTGTTTGGCCTTCAAATGCTGTAAACTAACTTTCTTCTAATGCTCTAAACTTACTTCACCTGTGTGCAGAGTTGATAAATGTCGGGCAGAAGCAAAAAGCGTTGCAAGAGCTTCGGGATCTTATTACTTCAAAGAAATGCAGGGCTTGGCAAAAGCCACTTGAAAAAATAATGTTTAAGTACGTCGAGCTTTGCGTTGAGTTGCGCAAAGTTTGGTTTGCCAAGGAAGGCCTTATCCAGTATCGCATTGTTTGCGAACAAGTAAATGTTCCTTCTTTAGAGGAAGTGATCAAACACTTCATGCATCTATCAACAGAGAGAGCTGAGGTGGCTCGTAATCAGGCACAGGCCCTTGAAGAAGCTCTTGATGTTGATGATTTAGAGACAGATAAAAGGCTTGATGACCTCATGCAGTGTGGAGAGAAAGGGAAGGACAGGTCTGATTGTAAACTTGTTACTCCCTGTTTCAAATTTTTATGGGAAACATACAGGACAATACTTGAAATTCTGCAAACTAATTCGAAACTGGAAACACTTTATGCGGTTAGTCCAATTTTAAACAAAATATCTCCTGCTCCTATTTTTTTTCATTACGCACTTTCATAAAAACCGTATCATCAAGGTATAATGTCTAATTTTTGAATAAATATTGAAGCTTTGCAGTGTGTCATACGATGATTCTGCCACTGCTGATTGTAGGAATACTAATTTGCCCCCCTTTTTTGTGTGACATAATAAAGTTTACTAATGACAATTGTCTTGCAGATGACAGCGCACCGGGCATTTCAGTTCTGCAAGCAATACAAGCGAACAACTGAGTTTCACAGGCTTTGTGAGATCCTAAGGAATCATTTGGCAAATCTCAATAAATACAGAGACCAAAGGGATTGGCCTTACTTGTCATCCCCTGAGAGCCTGCAGCTTTATGTGGACTCAAGATTTGAGCAGCTTAAGATCGTTACCGAACTTGAACTCTGGGAGGTCTTGTAATTCATTTCATTATGTTTTATTTTTATTTGTATTGTTATTTTTATGTGGCATGACATCCACACAAATGGATGCAAACAGTGCTCCCATTTTCCTTGCTTTTTTGCTTCACATTTTATTCTTTCCGTGCAGGAGTCTTTCCGTTCAGTTGAAGATATTCATGGTTTGATGTTTTTGGTTAAGAAAACACCATAGCCATCCCTGATGGTTATATATTATGCCAAGTTAACTGCAATCTTCAGATTTTTTGGCTGCCATGTCTACCATGCTTATGCATGGTTTAAGCTATTCTCACTTCAGAAAAGTTTTAATAAGAACTTGAGTCAGAAGGATCTGCAACTGATAACCTCTTCTGTTGTTTTGGCTGCACTCTCGGTTTCTCCATATGATCACACACTTGGCTCATCCCACTCGGAACTTGAAAACGAGGAGCGAAACTTGAGGATGGCTAATCTTATAGGATTGAACCTTGATCTGAAACTTGATAGCAGAGAAGCGGTAATGAAAACTATGCCTTGTTTTTTTGTTGCTATTTATGATGTTACAGTGTTCGTTTTTAACTGTTTTCCTCACTTTTTCCAGCTATCAAGGTCATCCCTTTTGTCGGAATTGGTATGATATCTTATCTGTTTAATTTGGTAGTGGCTTCTGTCGGAAAGTGTTCAAAGAGATTATTTTTAACTTGCATGTCTGAATATCTTATCTGTCAAATCTTTGTTTCCATATTTATCTGATCCTATCATCTCTGACAGGTGTCCAAAGGTGTTATGTCATGTGTGATCCAGGAAGTTACAGAGCTTTACAATATTTTGGAACATGAATTTCTCGCTCTGGATCTTGCATCAAAAGTAGGGCCATTAGTGGAAAAAATATCAAAAATCGGTGCCAAAATGTCTTCTGCTTCTTCAGTTCCTGAAGTGGAATTGTCTCAATATGTCCCCTCATTGGAGAAGCTTGCGACTCTGAGATCACTTCAGCAGGTAAGTATCAAAGAAATTTGTTTTTTTTTCTGCTGGTATAATAATCTTGCCTTTGTCTTCCCAGGTATCTCGGGTGTATCAGACAATGAAGATCGACACTTTGTCACAAATGATACCTTATTTTGATTTTTCTGTTGTGGAAAAGATATCTGTTCATGCTGATGAACATCATTTCATTTTGATGAAAATTGACCACATGAAGGGTGCTGTTCTTTTCAGCAATATGGTGAGGAATATTTTTTTTAATACGTTGAAGTCAAGATTTTTAGGGTTTTTCCCCTTGTTTGATTTTAAGGAGCTTGAATCCGAAGAGCTGCGTGGTCACCTCTCAAATCTGGCTGAAAAGTTGAATGGAGTAAGGGCTATATTATTCCCTCCTACAAAAAGGGCATCAAGTTTAGGAGATTCTATATCTAGTTTAGCAGATAAGATCGATGAAGAACACAAAAGACTTCTTGCAAGGAAATCAATTATTGAGAAACGGAAGGAAGAACATGAGCGACATCTTTTGGAAATGGTACTTCTCATAGAAAGCTTAATAATATTCTAACTCAGTCTGTTTCCTCTGTAGGAACGGGAGGAGGAGTCAAAGTGGCTAAAACTACAAAAAATAACTGAAGAGGCGGAACAGAAGCGGCTTGCATCTGAGTACGAGCAAAGGAAGAATTTAAGAATCCTCCGGGAAATAGAGGAACGGGAACTCGAAGAAGCGCAGTAAAAAGGGGAGAAAGCCCATTATAGAGGGAGTACGTGAATTTAATTCTGTTTTAATGGTATTTAATGTGGACTATAAACTGATTGTGTAATGATGCGGGAAAAGGTTACTAAACAAACTTTGATGGAGCTGGTTCTTACAGAGCAACTCAGGGAGAAGCAGGAAACTGAAAAGAAGTTGCAAAAAGTTTTTAAAACAGTGGGTCATTTATAAAGAGCAAAAAGAAAAGCGGCTGCTCTGTTGAACGAGGCTGCCTTTCAACAGCATTTGTTGGCGGAGAGGGTGATTTATGAGCGTGAACAGGTATGGGAGGGTTTTGTTTTCTGTCTTTTGAAAGCAGAAAAAAAATCTGTTTGTTGATATCTGTTGTATTTTGTTGTTGTTTTCAATAACTGTTATTATTCTATGTTTATAAAACAAAAAAACATGAACAATGAAGATTTTTTTTTTCTGATCCCAACAAAAGTTGTAGTGATATGCTAGGAATGTAAAGTCGGTCCATATCCAATATGGGTGAGTCGAATTTCTTAAGTCACCGACTTGGTCTGATCCAAAAAATAAAATTTTAAATTAATTTTGAAATGAAAAGAGCATAAAATTAGTAAAAAGTATGAAATAGGTCAAATTTTGGTGGACCTGAAATTGGGCCGCGTGGGCCATTCGATCATCACAAAAAGTGAATGTCTGAACTATTAGACAAAACTTAGCCTGGCGAGCAGTTTTTATTTGTTATAAAAAATTAAAAAGGCTTAAATTTTACCAAACTGTATTTTTTCTTTCTTCTTTTTAGAATATTTTGTCGGTGAACATTATTAAACAAACTTTTTTTTGTCTTGTTCTCAATAACAAATTTATAAAACCCAGATAAAAAATCCAAAGCACATCTTTTTACAGTCTTTATGAGACTCTGTTTAATAATCTTTGCAGCTAGAAATTGAGGCGAGCAGGCAGTGCCACGATGGTGATCTGAAGGTGAAGAACAGGTTATCATGCATGTTGGGAAATCTGGTCAGTATCAATCTTGCTAGTATTTTTTTTGTATCAATATATATATATATATATATATATAAACATGAATTCTACTGTAGCCCTGAAATTGTGTTTGCACTGTCCATTAAGGATGGCAATTCGGGTTCATGTGTTTGGTTAACCTTTGCTCGAACCTGTTTAACCTGAACCCGAACCCGACTCATATAAGTAAACGGGTTTATCCGACATGACCTGCTTATAACAGGGTCAACCTGAACACGATATGTCTAACGGGTTTAATCAAAATAAATCGAAACCTGGCCCTTTAACCCAAGTTACCTGCATAACCCAACCTGTTTAACCTGAATAACCCACATAAACCGGCCCATATAAATAAAGAATACAATTTTATCGGGTTACACTGGTTATCATAGGCCAACCTGAACCCAGACCTGAACTCATATTATTTGGGTCAGATGGATTAGACCTGATTACAACCCGGATCTGTTTAAATCGGGTCATGTCGTGTTGGGTTATCATCGGGTAAAAAATTAACAGGTTACATGGGTTATCAGTCAACTCAGACCTGAACCCAGACCTTAATTATAATCAGATGGGTTGACCTGATTACAACCCTAATCCATTTACCCGAACCTGTTCAGAAATTGGCACCACTACTATCCATTAATTTAGTTTTGTTTTCTTCCCTGCAGGGAATTTTTCTGGAAAAAGCCATGAAGATGCGTGAGGCAGAATGCAATAGATTGCGGCAAGAGAGGGAGGACCGAACTGCCCAAATCATCCGGGAACGTAAACACGAACGGGATGCTAACAGAAAGATGCTGTTCTACTTAAGATCCGAGGAAGAAAGGCAAAAGAAGCTGCAGGAGGAAGTGCGGAAATGTGAAGGTATTGTGGAGTCCCATTTTAGGGTAAAATCAGGGTGTTTTTTTTATGGAGATTCGGTTTCCAACCAACCAGCCGTATGGTAATGTTTTATGCAGAGGTGGAGAGACGAAAGAAAGAAGCTGAGCGCATGGTAAAGCCTGAGCGCATGGTAAAGCTTGACGAGATATCTGCAAAGCAGAGGCAAATGGAGCTTGAGCTCGAGGAGAAGGAAAGGCCGAGGAAGGAAGCCCTTCTTGGGAAAACAACCAAACTTCTTCTAAAGGCCGAGGCTGATGTTCCTCTGGTGGGTCGTCCAATGGAACCTGTTGCGGCTGCTGCCCGTGGGAAGTACGTCCCCCCGAGGTTCAAGAGAGGAGATGGTTCTGTGGCTGCACATCGCGTGACTTTGTTCAATTGTGAAGTTGCAGAAGAATACAAAATCTTTTGAGATTAGAAAAATTACACAGCAAAGAGTACTTGGGATGGTTCAAATTACTTGTTGTCTGTTTAAAAATTTCTTGTTCATAGTTTATTGACAAATACAAAATCTTTTGAGATTAGAGCACTATCATTTAGAACAAATATTAATGTACGTGACTGTAAAGCAAGTCATTAATGGGTAGAAGTTTATTATTAATAGTCATTGATGGTGGCATGTTATTAGCAAAAATTAACTATTATGAAAGTGCATGTGACGTGATATCAATCAAAAAAATGTATCTTATTATGGAATTATGGAGAAATCCTAATATTGGATTATTAATGTAATGGTCATGTTAGGGTTTCCCTCTTTTGACCACGCTTCCTTCTCCTTTTCTGACCTCTCAAGTTCTTGTTTTTGCGTGTGTCTTTTCATCTCGAGAGTTTGCTCACATGTGTCAGTTCTTTGCATGATGTTTTGCGGCCCAAGTTCCGGACTCCCTTCTCTGCCCTTTTCGTCTTTCCTGTCGCGCTTGACCCCATCTTGATCGAGTGCGATGGTTCCGATGACGGCTTGGGATGGTGCAGGTGGAGCTTTGGTATGGGGCTTCGGTTCATTGGGTTTCTTCCTCTTCCCCGTCAGTCCCTTTTGGATCTAAGGTCCCTCCACTTTCTCGGTGTTTGATTGTTTGGTTACGATTTTTCTGGTTCTGTTTCGATGTTCTGTTTGCTTGCTTGTTTTGCTGGTGATAACTGTTTTGTTTTTGTGGCGAGGGACTTCGGTTCGGTGAATGGTTCTGCTCGACGACGGTGTTGTCGATGACGATGATGCTTTCTTGTTTCTTCTTGGTTTTGGATGGTTCTGTTCGGTGTTCTTCCGTGACGTCGACATTGGTTTCCTGGTGTTCTTCGCCTGGTGGTGGCTCCGAAGGTAGGGTTCGGTTGTCATGGCGGTGGTCACATCTCAATGTAGGGGTCTTTGTCTGCTCTATACTCTGCTCTGACTCCTTGTTTCCACCAATCTTCTCCCAGTTGGATTTGCACGATGGTTCTCAAGGACTTTTGGGATGTGAAGTTCGAGCAGTCGATGACGCTTCAGGAGGCGCTTCTCCGTGGTGGCTTTGTCTCTGTCCCTGGGTTCCAGAAGAGCTTGATCTTTGTGATGGATTGTAGAGTGACTTCAACTTTGTGGGTTTGATGGTTTGTGGTGATCTGTTTTGGTTTTCTACGGTGGTGGTGATGCTATATCCCTTTAGACGATGTTTATCAATGAGTTTTTTTTTGATGATTTGTGGTGTTCAGTTTGTGTGATGATGATGATGGTGATTTACGATAACGATGAAGGAGTCCGACGGTCGTTCCCCATCGGTGATCTGGTGTGACAACGAGTCTGTTCTGTGTTAGGGTACACATGACGAGGTGGGATGTGGCCCGAGGCGGTGATGTTTGTTGCAGTTTGAATTATGAATTTTGAAATTTGAAATTTGAAATTTGAATTTTGAATCTGGTTTTTGTGATTGTATGTGTGGGAGTGTATGGTTTTGTAGGTTCCCACTTAACCAAAAAACGACTTTTCAAAATAATAAAAAATGGATTGGGGGGGGGGGGATAAGGCATGTATGTAGATAATTGTGGATTCAAGGTAGTTAACACAAATTGACTAGACCTAACACAAATTCAATGATAAAGAGCCTTATATTTTGGCATCATAGGCAAGCCAAATGTTTTATGTAGAAGATCCGTTGACACCTGAATATAGTGTTGTAGTTGAAGTTATTCCTTGGCATATATTCTAGGAAGGCACTGATATATTCATATTAATGTTATCAATTGGTTTATTGTGTACATATTAAACTAACAAATGTTTTCATAAACCATGTCGAGCTATGAAGATGTGATATTGAATCAGATGTGGGAAAATGAGCGTAGGATTCGAGTTGTAGGATTGACTCCCATGATCCCTACTATTAGTATAATATTTTGATTGCATTAAATTTTATTTTAATAAAGTTATTATTTTTAAAAGTTCAATTATTCTTTCATGGATCATCATCTAGGATACAATTGTCTTACTCAAAGGAAACTGGGGATGGTTGACCTTCACCTTCTATTCCATTAACGGGGGATAGAAGTCAGTGCTCAACATGGTCTACAAGAAGTATGAGATCAAATAGCGTTCCATTATCAGATTGTTAGAGACCCAGACCGACCTGGAGATTGGAGGGTGTATGTTAGGAGGGGTAAAAGAGTCTTTTCTGGTGCTGGCAGTTAGTTAACCACATGTGTAGGGGGTTTCTATGAATAAGAGGGCGGGAAGGAGTGAAGTGAGAGGGAGGAATCTTTCGGTTATGCTTTTGGTAGTTCTGCTTGGGTGGTTGAGCTGCGCCTCTTCCGAACGCTTCTTCTCCAGACTCCCTCTCTTCCGGTTTCTCTAATCTTGTTGTTAGCTCTATATTTTCTCAATTGAATATAAGTACTTTGTTTGTTCTTTCCCTAGTACTCTAACATTTGGTCCGACCTGCCGGCCTTTTGATGGAGACGTGCCATCACGCTCGTCTTGATAGCTTGGAGTAGCGTCTTGGTCATTTTGAATCAACGATCACTGAGTTGGCTTCTTTCGTTGCCACTCTTACTCAATATCAACAGAGCATTGAGGAGGAAAGGCATCATTCTGACCTTGATCAGAAGCATTGGGATAAGGAGATCCCCGATCAAGCTGAATTCCATCAGTATATGGTGCAACATCTTGAGAAACAACCTTCATGTGGAGATGCACCACCTTCGGGCGTGCCGACTCTTTCTGATTTACATGCTCCGTTGTGGAACAGTTAGCCAATTCAGTTGATCAGGCGCCAGTGAATCTTCCTCCTATACTGGATTCACCTCAGTGTGGGCAGCGTGTTGAGATTCTGTATTTCGATAGAACAGATCCGCGAAGTTGGCTTACCCGCGCTGAGCTTTACTTTCAGATTCATCGTACTCCAGAACCTCTAAAAGTGTCCCTGACACAGGTGTGTTTAGAGGGGCCTGCGATTCATTGGTTTACCATTTTTGAGGAGGTACATCCTCATTTAACTTGGTCGGTTTTCAAGACTGAATTAATGGAGCGCTTTAGTAGTCTTGATATACAAAATCCCTACGAGGAGTTGGCAGCGTTAACACAATCTTCCACAGTTGCCGAGTATATTGATCAGTTTGAATACCTTGCTTCCTTGGTTCCTCAGCAACCAAAACGACAATATGTGGCTTATTTTTTACATAGTTTACGGGAGACTATTCGTAATTGGGTATGCATTCATGATCCTGACACTCTTTTTAAGGCTATACGTTTAGCTCGCCATGTTGAATTGGCTATGTCCAAGGGTGTGGCTACTCTGCTTCATTTGTGAAGGGAATCCTTGGAAACATCCAAACCAATTCAGTTCTTCATAAAGCTCACCTTTGTAGTGATCCACACAACAAACTGATGCCCCTTTAACTGGAATGCGACTTGATTTCCCTAGGCAGCAGCCACTGGGTAGTCGCGACACTCGATATCTTTCAAATCAGGAGTGGGAGGACTGGCGTAATCGTAGATTATGTTTTTTCTATGGTTTACCTTATACGCCTCTACATAAATGTGCCGAGTCCAAATTACATGTTTTACTTTTACTAGAGGATGATTCTAAGCCGGAGGAAGGGGATCCTAGGTGTTCCACTATTTTACCACCTACTAATTCATTTAATCATGAGAATGCTGAATGTTAGGTGGTTGCTTATGATACTTTAGCCCCTCTTTGTTCTTCGTTGGCTGTTCGGGCTCGTGCAACAACTTCTATGAAAGTGGAGGGCCACCTTGGGGATGTCCCAATTTTAGTCTTGTTAGATAGTGGGGCTACACACAATTTTTATTTCTCCACATTTGGTTCAACTTATTAATTTTCCCTAGCAATCTACTATGGTTATGCATGTTAAATTGGGTGATGTATATCAGTTAACTACACACGGGATCTGTCAACTAGTTCCACTGATTCTTGAGGATTTTTCCTTCCTTATTGATCCTCATGTTCTTGAGTTGGGTGGACTTGACCTTATTTTGGGAATTGCTTGGTTACAGACTCTTAGCGAGGTTTCAGTAAATTGGGAAGCTTTGACTATGCGATTTACTATTGGGGTCCACAATTCTAGTCTTCAGGGAGTTACTAATTCTTTACCAACAGTTTCATCTTTGGGTCACTGATTTTTTTTTGTTTCACACTGGTGGTCAATAGTGAGTAATATTGGGAGGTGCAGATTCCATTTCACACCATACTTTGTCTGCACCCCAACACTCAACTTTACAGGGTCTCTTATTTCAGTTTCATAATGTTTTTGCTGAGCCTCAAGGTCCGCCTCTTGTTCGGCAGCGGGAACATGTGATTTTTCTGGTGGTTGCACAGGGTCCTGTGGCTGTACATCCCAACAGATATCCGCAATTTCAAAAAACAAAAATTGAAAGGCAAGTGGAAACTATGTTACAAACATGAATTATCCATCATAGTTCAATTGCTTACTCTGCTCTATTTTTTTGCTAAAGAAAATGGATGATTTGTGGCAGATCTGTGTTGATTATAGGGCCCTAAATTGCATCACAATACCGAATAAATTTTCCATTCCAATTATCAATGACTTGCTTGATGAGGTGGGGGGTTCGATTTACTTTTCCAAGATTGACTTGAAATCTGGTTATCATCAGATTTGTATGTAGGAGCAAGATATTTAAAAAATGACTTTTCATTACTCATAGTGGCCATTATAAATTCTTAGTTATGCCTTTTGGCTTAACTAATTCCCCATCAACGTTCCAAGCCACTATGAATGATTTGTTTCACCCCTTTCTTCGTAAGTTTGTCCTGATATTTTTTGATGACATTTTGATTTATAGTTTTGATTGCCCGATTCATTTAGAACATCTGTAGGCTGCTTTGGAATTACTCAGGGATAAATCTTTTATTGCCAATCGTAAAAAATGATCGTTTTCTCAATGGAAAATTGAATATTTAGGACATGTTGTTTCTTCTTTGGGCATTTCTATGGATCCTTCTAAAGTTCATATGGTTTTGGATTAGCCCCAATCAACTACACCTAAGGGCATATGAGGTTTTCTTAGACTTACGGGTTATTACTAAAAATTTGTTCAGGATTATGGACAAATTGCTCGCCCACTTATTGTTTTTATGGGGAATGCTCCATTTGTCTGGTCTTCTATGGCTCAACAAGATTTTGATTGTTTGAAATGGTCAATAAACACGGCAACAGTTTTATTTATTCCTAATTTTTTAGAGAATTTAGAAATTGAATGTGATGCTTTGGGCCATAGAGTAGGTGTTGTCCTTATACAGAAGAACCGTCCTGTTTCTTGTTTTTGTAAGGCACTGGCGACCTCCACTCTATCCAAATCCACCTATGAGAAATAGATTAGGGAATTGGAGTTGGTTATTTCACATTGGCGGCCTTATCTCTTGGGTCGCCATTTTTTTGTTTTCTCTGATCTCTGTAGCCTCAAATTTCTCTTACAATAGTGTATCACTTATGTGGACCAACAAAACTGGATTGTTAAATTGTTGGGTTATCAGTTTGAGGTTAAGTTTCACCCTGGTTATGAGAATTCAACAAATAATTTTTTGTCTCGTAGGTCTGAAAATGTAGATTTCTGTATGCTTCATTCTTTTTTAGTTTGGGTGGACAATAGTAGTCTTACAGAATATGTCCAAACTGATCCTCACCTCCATAGTATTATCCAGTCCCTTCAGAATTGCCAGACTTTGCTGCCTGGATTTAAGCTTTCTTAGGGAACTCTAACATATCGTGGCCGCTTGATGATTCCAATTGCTTCTCCATGGATACCCAAGCTTTTGGAAGAGTTTCCTTGTACACCTCAGGGAGTTCATTCTAGATTTTATAGAACCTATCACCGGTTGGCTGCAAATCTGTATTGGGTTGTAATGAAACACCATATTCTGAATTTTGTTTGGCTGTGTTCCATTTTTCAACGTTTTAAGTATTCTATGCTTGCTCCAGTTGGTATCCTCCAACCATTAGAGATACCTTCAGCAATTTGGGCGGATATTTTGATGGATTTTATCTCCAAATTTCCTCAGTCCCATAGATATGATGTTATTTTGGTGGTGGCGGACAAGCTATCCAAATATTCTCATTTCATTGCTTTGAAACATCCTTATACCACTTCGGGTATTGCTACCATTTTTATGAGGGAAATTGTTCATCTCCATGGAATTCCTTCTTCCATTGTGAGTGATTGTGATCCTATCTTTATTAGTAATTTTTGGATGGAATTATTTTAGATGTCTGGTACTACTATCAAGTTCGGTTCAACCTATCACCTGCAGACGGACAAGAAAACAGAGGTCGTAAATCATTACCTTGAAACTTATCTTAGGTGTTTCCCTGATGAACAACCTCAGAATTAGTATTTTTGGTTATCATTGGATGAGTTTAAATATAATACCTCTTGGAATTATTCTATTAACACTACCCCATTTGAGGTTGTTTATGGTCATCCACCACCAACCATTGTTAGTTACTTACCTTTTGAAATTCGGGTAGAGGCCATGGGTGCAGCTTGCGAGATAGGGATGAAGATCTACGAAAGCTTCTTCACCATTTGGGTCGCTCTCAGTGTTATATGAAGAATCAGGTTGACTAGAATCAACAAATGGTATAATTTCATATAGGTGACAAAGTATATTTAAAGCTTCTCCCTCATAAACAATAGTCCATCTCACAACAAATTAATAAAAAATTATCCCCCAAATTTTATGGACCTTTTTTTATCCTGAAACGATTGGTTCCAGTGTCTTATCAATTGGATTTACCTCTAAAATCTCATTTGCATCCTTTTTTTCATGTTTACCAGCTTAAAAAAGTAGTGGGATCTCATCCTCTATGATTCATTTCCACATGTCTTGGCCAACGATTTCACAGCATGGCCAGAACCAAAAGTCGTGCGGGATCATCGCATTAAACACCCATTGGGGCTTGACATCCCTCAGAGTTTGGTGTAGTGGTAGGGCCATCTAGTTGAAGATTCTACTTGGGAAAATGATTATGGTCTTCTCAACCAGTTTCTGTCTTTTAGGCTTGAGGACAAGCCTATTTTTAGGAGGGGGAGAGTGTTAGAGACCAGGACCGACCTGGATATTGGAGGGTGTATGTTAGAAGGGGTAAAAGAGTCTTTTCAAATGTTTTTAGTTAGTTAGCCATGTGTGCAGGGTTTTTTGTGAATAAGAGGGTGGGAAGGGGTGAAGTGATAGGGGGAATCTTTCAGTTATGGTTTCGGCAGTTCTGCTTGGGCGATTGAGCTGCGCCTCTTCCGAACACTTCTTCTCCCGACTCTCTCTCCCTCTTCCACTTTATCCAATATGGTTGTTAGCTCTGTATTTTATAAAATTAATATAAATAATTTGTTTGTTCTTTCCCTAGTACTCTAACATAGATGCACCTTCTTTTATAGTTTCCCCTACTAGTTAATCATCAGTGTATTATTGACCAGTTATGATGTCGGTACCCCCTGCTATATATTTTTACCCACCTACATCTATTAATCCCAATGGGAAATATATTCTACCTCCCCCATATGATACAATGAATACTCCTGGATATAAGTTCCCATCTATGATATAAGAGACTCCTCCTATTGCTCTCTGCTCTCCCACACGTAGCGTTGATGACCATTCTCAACCTTCTGATCATCCTTCTTTAGTTACATCTATAATATGTAATTAGTTTTTTTGGATAAATGTTTTTATTTTCTTCATGTATTGATATTTTTTATTTTTATTTTGCTAAAGATGGATCAAATAAACGATGTGGTCCTATGAGAATTCATGCGGTATGGAACAGGAAGGTAATGGTTGAATACAATGATGATCTACAGATGATTGGAAAAAATGAAAAGTCTCTAAAAGCTTAATGGGAATTCTTTTCAAATATAGTGATATTATCTCAATTCAACCATTGATTTGGAGATAATTAAATAATGATATTAAGGATAAAGTGTGGGATGAGATTTGGGTAAATATTAATTTATACAATTACATTTATTCTGTAATTAAATTTATTAAATAACTTTTTGAATATATGCAGTGTTGATACAACTTTCCTGATGCTGAAAAGGAAAAATTAGCTCAGTTAATGTACAGATCTCGCAGGTGTACCTTACATTAGAGATCATGAAGTAAATCAATACCAAAGAATGATTATTTATTGAAAATTTTCAAAATTATAGGTATTATTTAACATTATTATTTACATTATTATTATATTTAAATGATAATTTATTAATTATAATACAATTTTAAGTATTTTTTAGGCTATAAAGTGCTAATAATTTTCTATTTAAATGCATATTGTTATAATTGTTTGTATACGTTCTCAAACTAGTATGCCTTTTAAACTCCTGAAAAAGAAGAAAAAGATTGTTTAGGCCCTAATGATTAATTGCATCATTTATTTAGTGAAGATCATCAAGGAAGAATTTGATGCATACCTAGAAAAAAATTGATTCCGTCAAGTTATTGGTCTTCAACAATTACCACTTCTTCAGCTCGCAACATATTTACATAGGTTCAGTTAGCTGAGGTTATAGATAGAGCTTATAGAATGAAAGATAAATCCTATCATGGACTCCAAGAGTTATAATTTGAACATCTAAAAAGAAATATTCTCACACAAGAGTTTCCAAATACCATTTCCCTTTCGTGTTTAGTGATTCCATAAGAACAAATATCATAACTCGAGGATAACATGGAAATGGTTCAGAAAAATGTTGATATACAATCTAGTCTTCCCATACCACCTATAAGTGATCATTATGGCGAAAATGAGGGTGATGATGTTCAAGAAAATGACATCAGTGGTGACACTAGTGGTGGTAGCAGTTGCGACATCAATGATTATGATGCTCTTCCAATACAATGGACAACATTATTAGAATGAAATATTATGATCATGTGGTTTAGGTACTGATAAAAGAGTGGTAGTTTATTTTCCTTTTCTATGGTTTAACAATTAGTTTATTTTTCTTAGAATGAAATATCATGCTCATGTGGTTTAGGTACTAAAATATCATGATTGTTTTGTGATTTGTAAGAGCCCCAATGATAGGGAGTATCTGAAAGTATGTATGCAAGATGGACATTACATTTTTATATATATTATAGGTTATAAAATATTTCACACATGTGAGTGGTTGTTATACAATGATTTCACACCTCTCATTGGGTGGTTTAACCTAGATTAGGAAAGATGTATCATTAAATACAATGACAGATCTTTTGTTCTTATTTGTACAATGATATAACATGGTTCATTTCTTTATTCCTTAATTTTATGAAGGTAAATGAAAATCGTTAAATACCTAATGGAATACTTCATCCAATTACCAAACATTAATTAAGTTGGTAATGTTTGAGGTGGTGTACCACATACCATATAAATCACATATGTGCTGGATTAAAGTAGGGTAAACATCATTGATCAGTCCTAGTATTGTTTAAGAGATAATAAAATGAGTTTAGTTTATTAATATATATATATATATGTTTTAGTGTTTGTAGTGATCTTATATATACCAAAGACTAAGCCTGAGGGAGTTCGACATCAGAGGCAAATTCATTATACGAACTTAGATAAGAAACAAACTATTTATAGATTAAGAGAAGTTGGGATCAAGTTTCTTGGTTTATTTTGATATTATTTTGTGCATTAGAGATATGGATACCATCTCTATACATATAATATGTTACACTTAATATATATTAGTTATGAATGCATGAGTTGTTTTTCATAAGTAATATTAAGGATGAGTAATAGATGGATGAATTGTTTGTATAATGGTCCCTTCAGTTTGTTTTTCATCGATTTTTTAGATCAAACAAATTATTTAATTAAAATATTTTTTTCATTGGTTAAATTGTTTAGATTAAATTGGTTACATTTATGCTATTTATCTTTGTTAGTCCCACACATGAATTTAGTGAGATATACTCCGAAGTGGGTGTGTGTGGGGGGGATTAGGGTATGAATTATTTTCAATTAAAACATTTTTTCATAGGTATCATTGACTTAAAATATCTTGAACTCATTATTAGTAGGGTCACATTTAAGTTCAACTCTTAATGATGATGATCCGATTGTAATTTCACTTAGGCCCACTTTTACTAGATCTGATTTTTGATTACTTATCCCACCTTCACCATGTTACACTACTAGAAAATAAGGCTATATCTAGGGTTTACTCAATCGTGGATGGTATTGGCATGGCTATAGGGTAAATCCTATAGCCACAGTTTGAACCATGGCTAAAACCCTATAGCCACTATTCAAAACTGTGGCAGAGGATAAAATCAGTCATCATCTATAGCTGCGATTTAAACTGTGGCTATAGGTCTTCACATATCCTAAAAGAAAACCAGCATCGTTCAGCTGATGCAGGCCCCTTGCACCCCCCTGCACACCCCCAGTTCTCTTTCACAACACTTTTCCCCCTACTGGACCCCCTTGCACCACCCTTGCTGGAAACCCCCACCCCCACTCCTGGACATCCGCCTAGACAGACCCCCTCCCCCCTGGACAGACACCCCCCCTGGACAACACCACCCTCCTGGACAACCCCCCCTCATAGACAGACCCCTCCCCCCCTCTGGACAGACACCCCCCTGCACATCCCCCCTTGCACCCCTTATGCATCCCTTACACCCCCCTGCACACCCCCCGGTCCCCTTGAACACCCCACTGCACACCCCTTTCCCCCCTACTGGACACCCCCCGGACATCACCCCCATGCCCCTGGACAGAAACCCCCCACCCCCACCCTCTGGACAGACCCCCACCCCCTACACAACCCCCTTGCACCCCCCTACGCATCCCTTGACCCCCCTACACACCCCCCTGTCCCCTTGCACACCCCTTTCCCCCCTTTTGGACCCCCTTGCACCACCCCTACTGGACCCCCCCCGGATAGCACCCCCATGCCCCTGGATAGAATCCCCCCACCCCCTGGACAAACACCCCCCTACACACCCCCCCTTGCACCCCTGCACACCCCTGATGGACACCCCTTGCATCACACCTACTGGACCCCCTGTTGGACCCCCCTGCACCAGCCGTGCTGGACACCCCCCTTGTACAACCCCCTTGCACACCCCCTATACACCTGCACCCCCCTACTAAACACCCCCTTGCACCACCCCTACTGGACCCCCCTTCCACCACCCCTATTGGACCCCCCTGCACAGCCCCCCCTGCACCCCCTGTCCCCTTGCACACCCCCCCCCCCCCCCCCCCGGCACACCTGCACACCCCTGTTGGACCCCCCTTGAACCACCCTTGCTGGACACCCCCCCTGCTGGACCCCCTTGCACCACCCCTACTAGACACCCCTTTCACCACCCCTAGTGTACACCCCCCCTGCATAGCCCCCCATGCACATCCCCTTAAACATCCCTTGCACCCCCTCCCCATCCCCTTGCACACACACCCCTGCACCCCCCCTGTTGGACACCCCCACTGCACACCCCTGTCCCCTTGCACACCCCTTGCACCACCCCTGCTAGACCCCCTTGCACCAACCTTATTGGACACCCCCACTGCACACCCCTCCTGGAAAGCACCCCCATGCCCATGGACAGCAGCCCCCACCCCCTGGAAAGACACCCCCACCCCCTACATAGCCCCTTGCACCCCCGCTACACACCCCTTCCACCCCCCTGCACACCCCCCAGTCCCCTTGCAAACCCCTTTCCCCCTGTTGGACCCCCCTTGCACCACCCCTGCTGGACCCCCCCCAGACAACACCCCCATGCCCCTAGACAGCAGCCCCCACCCCTGGACATACACCCCCCGGACAGTAGCCCCCCCGGACAGACACCCCCACCCCCTACACAACCACCCTTGCACCCCTACACATCCCTTGCCCCCCCTACACACCCCCGGTCCCCTTGCAAACCCTTCCCCCCCTACTGGACCCCCCGTGCACCACCCCTACTGGACACCCCCCGGACATCACCCCCATGCCCCTGGATAGCATCCTCCACCCCACCCCTTGGACAGACACCCCCTGAACAATAGCTCCCCCAGACAAACACCCCCTGAACAACCCCCCTTGCACCCCCATCCCCTTGGACACACACCCTTGCACCCCTGCACACCCTTGATGGACACCCCTTGCACCACCCCTGCTGGACACCCCCTACTGGACCCCCCCTGCACCAGCCCTGTTGGACACCCCCCTACACAACCCCCCTTGCACACACCCCCTGCACACCTGCACACCCCTACTGGACACCCCCTTGCACCACCCCTACTGGACACCCCTTTCACCACCCCTACTGGACCCCCCCTGCACAGCCCCCTTTCACCCCATGTCCCCTTGCACCCCCCCCCCCTGCACACCTGCACACCCCTGCTGGACCCCCCCTTACCCACCCCTTTCACCACCCCTGCTAGACACCCCTTTCACCACTCCTACTGGAAACCCCCCTGCACAGCCCCACTTAAACATCCCTTGCACCCCTCCCCATACCCTTGCACACACACTTCTGCACCCCCCTGCTGGACACCCCCACTGCACACCCCTATCCCCTTGCACACCCCCTTACACCACCCCTGCTGAAACCCCTTGCACCAACCCTGCTGGACACCCCCACTGCACCCCCCTCCTGGATAGACCACCCCGTCCCCTTGGATAGACCCCCTCCCCCTAGTATATTTAGGCTCTCATCCATATAGCGTTGGAGTAGAATTAACATTGGCATAATAGCCAAAATAGTTGGAGTAGTTATCTACTCACACAACAGATGAAATCAACAATCCATTCAAAAATGGTGTCTGGTTTGTGGTTACACTTGATTGGAAGAACAAAGGAAAATTTATCAAACTAAAAAGCATAGGAAATTATGAAGTTATTGATGGAAGAATTAATTATGCATGGAATTACTTAGGTTTTTTATTTCTTTTTTGAACTGAAAAAGAATGGGCCTACCTGGATTCACTTAATAGTAGCGTCGATTAAGAGATTTGGAGGTGTGGTGGTGCAATAGTAACTACTCTGAGAATCCAGATATAAATTTGTTTGATTTTAGTGGTGATTTAACAATAAATACAAGAAAGTGAATATCCTTTCTAAACATAAGGCTGTTAAGGGAAGTGATTCAGAATAGGCCAATCTAGTTTTTTAGCTTTGGGAAACCACTATTCAAAACCATAGAGCTAACAAGAAAGCTAAGAAATTACAAATAGAATATGCCTCATTTGGAATTCTATTTTGAAAAATAACATGGTACATACATATTGGAAATCTCTAACAATTTGGGAATAACCTTTTCACACTTCCCTGCCACCCCCCTTCCCACCCCATGCACCCCCTGCACCCCCCTACACACCCCCATCACACCCCCTACCCCATGCACACCCCCATCACCCCCCTGCACACCCCCTGCCCCCTGCACACCCCCATGCCCCCCTACACACCCCCCATTCCCACCTCCCCTACCCACCCCCCTGCCCACCTCCCCTGCCGACCCCACAACCCCTTACCCACCCCATGAAAATTTTACTTCAACCACTTAATGCAAGGAAAATCATATCAAAACACCCAGAAACATGTCACTTAATACAAGAATAACTATTCATTTTATTCTAATAAGGTCCTCTCAATTTAAACACTCAAGGAAAGGAATTCTTCCATGATAAGTCATTCAATCCAAATCATGCTATTCACTTAGTGGTGACTTAGTCATTACAACACTTGCCTACTTGGGAAATTCCATATTAAAAGTCTAACGACACTTAAAGGGTGTTTTGGTTTAAACAACTATTTTAATAAAAAGAGGGCACCCTCCCCTTTCCCTTTCAAAAGAACCCATCACACCAGTGAAGGAATTAGAACCTAAGTGGAAGGTTCTCTGCAAGTTTTTTCAAACTAGGATAGCCAAAAGAGTATGAGAGATGGATAAAGTCCCTTTTTAGGATATGTATGTGTTATATATTTCGATTAATAATATGAAGTTAAACCTGCCAAGGTAAATGATTTGTTTCATGGATCACTACTTCAAAGGGAAAGCTAATCTGAATTACTATAATTATGGTAGGCTGATCTCACTAGTTTTAATGAAGATGGAAGTTTATTTGAATGGGGGAGAATCAATGAGATTCCATAAGAGTAATACCCTATCTACAATTCTTTTGAATACCATTGGGTACTTTTAAGATACCAACTCAAATTCCTTGAAGATAGTTAGTTGGGAGGAAGTGGCTCAAAATTGAATTATGTATCCTTACAGATTCAGTCCCTATAGTGTGATATGTTCACACCATTCCTTATGCAAGATTTCAAGAGGAATATTATGGGTGAGTTCCATGATACCAGAGAAGATGTAAGGAATATTGGTATTGGAACTAATAGATCCTTAAATTAAGTAGTGATCTTTTATGATGAATTTAATGGGAAGTTGAATGGGATCATGAATGTCTCTAAGGATGATCAATGTATGGTTTTTAGATCTCTTTTTCTAGTATCTAGAAACTAATAGAATTTGTTAACCTCTTTGAATGAGGTCTATAAATAAGTTCAAGGGCTATATTCATATTCTTCCTTGACAAAGCTAGTGGTTATTAGAATTTTTTTTAAAACAATAAAGAAATTATAGAAACATGTTTTTAAAATAATCAGGCAATTATAGAATTCAAATTAAAGGTTTAGGCAGAGGGAACCTACCTCAACATCAAGACGCATTGCTTTTGATGATGACAACTCGAATATTTTTTTTCCACTTGCATGCATATGCAACTTCACATATATATAAGGACACCTAGCCCCTATGTACATATTTTCATGGCCAAATATGCACAAGAGGGTCCTTAAATATATGTTTATACTTGCATATACCCCTTTACACTTACACATGTATGCATTTTTCATATCTATATATAAGAACACCTATCCCCAATACATATATTCATACTGCCATGAGTGAATATATATAAAGGGGGAACTTATATATGTATATTCCTACCTATGCATACACATATAAGCCTTCATCAATGATGACTTGAATCCACCTTAACGAAATCAAAAACACACTAAAAAAATATAAGGAACACAAAAATAAAAATAGCCCTAATTAAAATTGGGCCAAAGAATAAAAACAAAATAAACCTTACCCAAATCCGATGTTGAACTCACTATCTTCAATGGTGGTGGATAAAACTGGCCTCATCATAAGAAACCACCTATAAGAAAATAGTGGAAAATGAAATGAGATATAATGAATTCTTATATATATTTGATCAGTGTGTCAACTGTACATGATAAATGATACATGAATCCATAACCAACAATGAACAAATAATATTCAGATTGATATATACATCCCAATACTAAATAACAAGATCATTAATAAATCTCTTTATTTTTCAAACATCACCTTCAATTGCCTATTCAAAAATCAAAAATCACCAAAATATGGGAATAAAGTAAACTTCTATCGACACTTAAAAGTGAGAAATATGGATTAGACGTTGTTCTTAACCTAGAAAATCCATTCCTTGAATGTATAAAATACCTAAAACTCTTCATGCCTATATCATTTTTAAATTTCTAGATTGAAACCTCATTTTTAGCATGTTATTCTTCTGGAATTCACCTTTATTCTTAGTTTATATAGGTTTATCAATTTTATAAAGTAGAGAATTTTCCTTCTTTTAATCTTACTCAATCCTCTTGGATTTTTCAAACTAGTTTTCTAAAATTATTAGACAATCTTTTGGTGCATGATATCCCTTCTTCTTGATTGTATATTCCTTCTTTGTAGAAATTTTTTTCTAACATGCAATAATTGGTTCTTTCCTTTTATTTTTCAACAATTATTATTGTTATGGAATCTATGTCATAAATTCTTAAAAATTTAGACTACTTGGTTTCCATTCCACACACACTTTTAACCGCCTTTAGAGTACCCTTTTTAGGCTCCCTTTCAAACTCCACACTATAATTGTCAAGCACTAGACCACTACAATATCAAATATTGATACTTAACCCAACACATTGATCTGAATGAAATCTTAGAAATACAGAAGCTCTAAATAGCCTATTTACTAATATAAACTCCTCATAATTAATTGAAAACACTAACTATACCAACTACTATAGTTAAATCATTAATTTTGGTGCGGTCTTGGAACTAAATATGGTTCATCCAACATCCATCTCCAGACATTAAATTCATCCATTTACTGTCTAAGTTCATACATTTCACAACCTTGATAATGATCACCATCCCTTGATATGGATTTTACTCAAAAAATATGAGTATGAATCCCCCCAATATATTATTATCGATACCATCATCAATACTAAACACACATGTCTAGTTCCTCATATCGTATTATGATCACTATAGAAGATCCTGGCCCAATAATCTAAACAAAATTTCTTCATTTAAAAACTATTATCTTTTAAATACACATTATATCCAACAAAAATAATACATTAAAAGATATTATATAGAGAAATCCAAATTATAGAAAAAAATTAACTATAGGAATACCTCAAAAAGTATGGTACTAAAAGCCCCTTCACCTAGGATGGCTTTTCCCTATAGAATAATCTCTATAGAAACACACATCTCAACACATACATGAAACCTATTTTTCCCATCCCAATACTAATGGAATGCACGCACATTCTTGATACATGAGAAATAGACCAGGGTTCATTTATTTTTCTAATATTGAGCTGATATATTACTCCTTCAATTTACTCTGTCACCCTCATAGTGAGGCTCACCAACCAACATTCATTACTACCCGATTTCCATCCTTCTCCATGCACCTTCCTATTAAATGGATGTATCTACATATATAGCTCAATATTTCTTGAATATATCCAAGTAGGTGTCCGGATAAAAGGAAGATAATCATACCCATAATGAGTACATAAGACCATTTAAAAAATAGAATTCCTTTATGAATAAATTTCATTTGAAGGATGGCATAAAATGAATAAACCTTTCAAATTTAGTGTCATACTCCATTACTGATTCCCATAATGATATAACTCCATGGATTCCAAAAACATGTTCTTACTCTGTAAATCTACCATAGCCTCTCATAGAAGAGGGAATGAAACTCGATCCATAAAAACTTCTCATTCCTTATTTTATGATCAAATGTATTTATCCATTCTGATCTCCTTTGAATTTAGAAACTTACTGTTTCACCCATATATCCTATAGAGTTTCAATCCTTTCAAATAGGAACTAAAATTTCTTCAAAATATTCTAAAAATACTACGATCCCATGTCACTACTAAAAATTAGATACTGCTACTCCTGGAACTCATGGACAACTTAGAAAACCATTTTTTTCCTTTTCGAAGGCCTTGGTCAATGGATCAAAGTAGTTGTAACATAATATGAGGGAAACAACCACTTGATAATATTTCCCATGAGAACACAATGCCATCCTAATTAGATGCTTTGTTGATGAATTTTTACTCAACATTATCCGGTAATAAGAACATTACTAATTAGAAACCCATCACGCCACAATCCTAAGCATGCATTATTACCACAAAATCATGAAACTACCTTTAATCCATACTTCATAAAAAAATATCATTTAAAAAACACCAAACCCAAAGGTTTATCATAATAATATAAGGGTTACTCTCCTACACACCAATAATAACAACCAAACCCCACACATTCACCCCTGATAATAAGAAACCAACCACCCCTTAACTGATATAACAAAAAATTTCCTAATAAAAATACACAATCAAATCACCTAAAAATCATAAAAATTATCTATATCAAGAGTTTTACATAAAAAAATCAAGAAAAACCCCAACAAGATCCACCAACTCGAGGGATTACCACCAACCCAAACCCCCAAAGACAAATGCAAACCATACCCAATACATAGCCATCATACTCCAAACTACTAGGAATCTAATATCCTAACAAACCAACTAAAGGTTTTCATCTACCATATAAACATGATTAAGATATCATAAATCAAACAAAAACACATGAAAACCACTATTTTAGATTCTATTAATTAATACACCATCAATAGGTTATTCTAGAAAACACTATTAATATATTATTGATGTTTTAATTAATCAAAACCACTTTCAAATTAATTTTCCAAAAAAATGACCACAAATATTACTTTCTCAAACCCATTTTCTAAATAGACTTTCCTTTTTTAAAACCATTTTCATAGACAAGTATTCATGGACATGTAGAAAAATCCCTATATTTCAAGTACGATTCATGAACTCGGATTCTATTTCCACCCCATGCCAAGAGTCAAACAAAAAATAACAATCTCAACCCAAAAATAATACTCGAATAAATATCTCAATGATAACAGTGTAAATATATAATGGAAAACAACACCCTTGGTGACTTGGGTTTCCACCATATAGGTGTTCTTGATGCATACAACCAGTGTACATCCTAATATCCAACCATTGGAGAAAATACACATGAGTGAAATTTGATGGGTTAAAACCATAAATACCTTTGGTGGGTAATCAGGAGGTCTGATTGGCTGAGGAGGAGGATGATCTGTGGAGTTGGGGTAGCCACGTCGGAGGCACACCAGAGGAGGAGGTGGGGCGGCTGTTTCAGGGCAGCTTTTGTGGGGTGGCAGAGTCGGGGGAGGACACCGCGGTTAGAATTCTGTCGCGAACAACATGAGAGGTCGACGGTTTGGAGAGGAGGGTTGTAGTGAGAGAGTTCGAAGACAGCGTAGAGGGTGTTGATAGGAAGCGTTAGGAGGAGGGAGCCGTGGTGAGAGATGTAGACAGAGAGGAGAGGAGGGTTGCAGTTGATTAGGGGAGGAGGAGAGGAGAGCCCGATGCATATCGCAAAAAAAAAGAGGATAGGAGAGCCCGATACGGATCACAAAAAAACAATAACCAAGATGTTTAGCCACATATGGGTAATTAAATCATGGCTATAAACAACCTATAGCCACAGACCTATAAAGTAGTGGTTATAGGTCCATGGCTATAGCTTAAATTTCTAGTAGTTTTATGTCTTGAAGAATATAAAAAAACCATGCACACAATAAATAATTATTTTTACTTGGTTCACCCACACTAGGATATTCTAAAGAGCCCACAATCAGTAATATGTCAATGCATTGAGATCTAATAAATTCACTATTTTGTGGTGTATTTAGGCTAGGGAACTCCTAGGATTGAGTTAACTCTCCTAATAAGGTTTGAGGTTAGATCACTACTATCCAAGGGATACTCCCTTCACTAATATACTTTTCTCACTGCTCTAGAATGAATAATTACTTTGGTACGTAGGTCAATGCAAATAGTATCACTATAGTTATAGTTGCGCCAAATATAGGTTGGTGCATGTTGATATCCTCATTTATCCTTTATAGTTTGGTTGTGAAAATCACATGAACAACATCACCACTTTTCCATGAGTCTTCATAGAAAAATCCACCTTTTTCTTCATTAGAAGGATCTTCAATGAATTCCAATGCTTCCTTCACTTATTACCAGCATAGATATGAAATTATATCTCTTATTCTTCTATGAAAATATATGTTCAATGTTATTCACTTTGTTACACAACAACAATCTCCCTTCTCTTCTATCTAGAATTCATTTCTCACAAATATTTTCTAATTTTTGACTCTATTTTCAGAGAAAACCCCCCAGTATTTATCAAGAAATATATCTCCATAATTCACACCTTCCAGGAATATTTTGCTCCATTCAAAGAGAAAATCTCCACATTTACCTCCATGATGATCTCTGTAATCATGAGAATGATGGAAAAATCCATCTTGAATCCTTCCTTAAATCCGATTCAAACTCATTCATTGAACTCTTGAATCTTCCTCTTGAAAGATAGAAAATACAAAATAAGGAAACCCACTAACTCATCTTCACCATGGACTGATCACTTTCCTTTGGAGTGTGAAGCTTTGTTAAATACTAGCCCCACCATATCTACTTATATCTTGAATTTAAATAACTAACATATCATGAAATAATCCTCCTTTAATTTCTTCATGATTTTATCCATCATATCTTGACCAAAACATTAATAATATTTTATTATTAATAAAATATACTTTAATTCTACTACAGCTAGAAAAACCTTTAAAACAACTAAAGGAATACCCATATGAATTTCCCTGACGACTCTTACATTCTTCTAGGATTACTCTTATGGAATGCCTCACAAATTTACATGACAACTCTTAAATTTTTCCAGGATATACTCTTATTTAATACCTTGATTCATGTAAATTACTGTTATAGAATACAAGGACAACCCTTTTGATTTTACCCTTTGCTGTGAAATCACTCTTACAAACTCTAGTGCATAGTTTGATGACTCTTACAAAGTATACCTTTTCCATTTTCTGTAATTATGAGACATTGAATCTTATAAAAATGAGTGTGGATACTCTTATGAAATTTCATATAAAATGAATCTTATGATCATTGGGAAATTCTATACCACTGTTAAACCTGCCACCTTATCGTAAATATAAATCCTTATGAAATCAAGGATACCTCTAATAAATTTCTATTTTCTAATCTTCTAAGCCTTGAATTAATATTTTCCAGGACTTTTATGCATCTCTATCCATTTTATCAAACCATATTTCTCCATAATATCTCTATAATATATCTCTTTAGTTCAAATAAACTTTCATAATTCCAATGTACTTCCATAACTTCTTCAATTTAGTTTCAACACCTTCAACACAAAAAAACAAATTGTATTGACAAAAAACCCAACAAAACTAAACTAACAACTATAGACAACAAAGGATACTCCATTTAATCATTAATCTTAAATCAGATTCCAATAATATATCCCTTTTTATTTTTTTACAACACCCATAATGAATCTAACACTCCTTCACATCATTATGATCCTTCCTTCTCTCCCAATTTATAATCCCCTTTGAGGGCCAGAAAGATTCATGGATTCATGATGATTCCTATGCCCCTTTAACATAAAATCCAAATAATTCCTCTTTCTATAAGAAAACAACGCTTTTAATGGCCCCTATCTTCATGATGTCAAAAAACAAAAATTTTTATTAAGTTTACACTTATAATATTCTTTGAGGACTCTTCTTGCTAGGATGCAACACTGGACTATTAATAAAAAAATAACCCCATTTAAATTCAATAATTTTATTAGATTAAGAGATATTAGGATTAAACTATTTCAATAAAAAACAAGTCTCCTATAATTTCCATCTCCATTTTCAACCATTTGTTAACAATATATATGTTAAATACAACTTCATATTTTTATTTCAAGCTCCAGAAACTCCTCAACTGTGGTTGCATTCTAAAATAATTTCAGTAAGTGGTATTACCTCCTAGTGATAGGCCATTTACACAACCTTTAAGACCACTAGGTCAAAAATATTTTTAGAAAACATGAAATTAATTTAACAACATCATTACTGCCCATTGCACTCACTTCCATAAGATACATGTCCCATCACTTCTCAGCTTCTATTAAGGATCTATTCCTTTGAACTCAACCACACATTCAAAAAATAATTAGTTATTAAACATGAACTACATAGTGTGTGATTAATATTATATTAAATCTTTTCAAATCATCTTCAGACACCAAACCTAATACCAATTATCAAATCCAATACCAAATTGTTAAAATATATTTGTTATCTGACCCATAAGGTGTCTCTTTGGTTGACGGGGATACCACCTTTGGATCTATATCTCCAAACTACCCCAAAAATATTTGTTCCATCACTAAATATAGAGATGATATAAAAAATTAAATCCACCCACCTAGTAGCCTTTGATATCCTGAAAAGACTCAGATTATAGTGAACTAGCTCAGGTTGACCTGACCCATCACCTAAGCCAGTACGCCACAAGGCCTAAATCACGTTCCACAAGCACTGAGGCATAAAAGATAACCATTTCTGAATAGTTTCACTCATAAAAATTCTATGTGACCCATGCATTAATTGGATGACCAAACCAACTAATAAACAAGATCAACATATATAATAAATATAACAACTATAAATATATATTAGAGTAAACACAACAATGACCAAAAACATATATCATAACATTATCACATAAAAATTCATAAAACACATACACACACACACACACACACATATGATATCTAAGTAAAAAAACTAAAAATTAAGAATAAGACCCATAATATCCAATACATCAAATCCCAATGATACAGAATATCAAAACTACTCTACATGAGCCAACTCTGTGAGACCATGTCTCCACTATCCCAACTAACCATGGAAGTCAATAATCAAGAAAGGCCATAAAACTACAAGGGGACCTTAACCTTACCTGTGTCCTTCAAAACAAGGTATCCATACTTCCAAATACATGTATAGGGTGTGAGGCACAAAGACCAGTAGGGTACCACCATGAATCTATACAAGACATGTTCCCATGAAAACCATTAATTCTTGTTTGAAAATTAATTTTCAAAAACAAGTTCACTTTTTAAAATCCAGTTCACTTGAAAATAATACATTAGAAATCTATTTTTTTCCTAAAAAACAAACCATATTTTCAAAGATTAGTAAATCAGGATCAAATAATGAAACAAATCCACCCACCATAAATGTTCTCAACACACCCCAAACATGGCATAAACATGGGAATAAACTTAACATCAATATATATGATCAAATAATGGAAATAGAATAATCATAATATATCACAACCAAACAAAGCACTGGCATCATGCACAAAGTCTATAAAAACCAACTGGGAACAAGTTGTACCCACCATGGGATCTAACCAATAGTTTCTAGTGTGAATTAGTCTAATAAAAAGTTTTTATAACCTAATAAGTAATGAATAACAAGTTTTGAAGCTCTCTTGGTCTTCCAAATACCCAACCATAATTACATGGGCACTCTTAGTCTTCATGGACACATTTTTGGAATCTCTCTCTACCTTCCTCCAAAATCCCCCCTCAGTCCCTTGGACAACACTTCCTATCTCATCCTAGACATAAGATAAGGTTACATTTTTCTAATTCATGCACACACACACACACCCAAGTTATCCCATGTGCTACACAATTCCAAATACATAAACATCAATAAGTTCCAATTTCATAAGCCATTTAAAATCCATTTTCATAGACCTTTCATGACCATAATGATTCATGAATTAAACACCATGAAATACCTATTTAAAAACCCTTTAAGAAACCCATTTGAAATCATCAAACCTCTTTGAGTCATTTTAACAAAAACATGGAGTGCATAAAACCAACTCCCTTTGAAAACAAACTTTAAACCATTATATTTCCAACCCATTTAAAAAATCACAATAAGAATGGATAAACCATCACTAATAACATAAATTAGGGGTAGTTTGATTATCAAAAACCAATGGAAATCATTAATCAATGGAAATTCATGAAAATTAACCCTTAAATAGAGATACTTACCTTATAATAAAACCAAACATCGTTTCCTTCAATGAAAACCATAATATTTGAGTAAGATAGGACCACACACACCTTAGAAACAAAGAAAAAACACAAAACCCTCATAAACAACATTAGGTTTTTCTAAATCACAAGATAGGGTTTCCAACTTCCATGAAAATAGAATAATAAGGATAAATAAGGAGAAATAAAGGAGAAATCAGGAATAAATCAAGACTACCTTGAAAGAAATCACCAAAGGAAGAAATAAATCCACCAAAAAGGAGAGGGTAAAATATCCAAGGCATGGGGGAGAGGTTTTAATTGATTGACCAGATAAATCATGGTGATAACCCTTAAAAATCTAAAGGAAAAATGGTCAAAATCAATTTTCTAATTATCTAGAAGCACTGCATGGTTTGGACGCACAATCAGAAAAAACACATGCCAATCACGTGAGAGACACTATCTCCCCAAAACAAAGCCCACATAGTTTTTGGAGATCCTTTAATGGTTAGAAAAACCTTTCTAAAGTTTCACAAAACCCTAGTGTCCTCTAAACATCTCTCTCACACAATTAACAACACAATTTCACTAACCCTACACCAACCATGAGCTAGAGTATGTTTTCCCAAAAACCGAGGCTCTTGATCTACAAATATCAAAAACTCCCATAATAAATAAGTAAATAAATCTCAAAATAATATGTACCAATGACCTGATAAGTGTCATAATTCTCCCCACCATGCCACTTTCTACCCTAGAAAATCCTTAAGGCACTTCATAAGAAAATAGGTGAGGCCACTACTCCCTCACTGAAACTTCATGCTACAAAGTCTCATGGATATCACCACCACACTACCAAAGAACATAGACCAATGATATGACTTACCATGAAGCACCTTGTTATGATAATCAAAGATATGAATAGACTGCTCCACAATGATGGTGTTAGGCTCTATCTCCAAATATTCCTGCTCTATCATATGAGATGGGTCTGGATGGTACTTCTTTAATAAGGATACATGGAAAAAATCATGGATCGAGGTTAGTCATGGTGATGCGTCCATATAATAGGATACCTTCCCAAGATAATTCAAAATATGAAATATATCAACATAACACAACACCAACTTCCCCTTATTTCCTAAGTGATAATATCCTAGTTGAACTGATACCTAAGGAAACACCTAATCACCAACTTCAAACTCTAGTAGGTGAAAAATACTATCAACATATGTTTTTTGGATACTTTGAGATATCTAAAACCTCTTTTAGATTAATTTAACTTTCTCTATCACCTCCTAGATGAGACTCAGTCTGAATAAGGAGTGTTCACCTAGCTCAACCTAACATGATGGTGACCGACATGACCTCCCATAAAATGTATCAAAATGAGGATATCTTTATTGAGTACTAGTAATTGTGGTTGTATGAAAAATATACCAATGACATATACTTACCCATGAACTTTGAATTAAATCACACATGCATGAAGTATACCCTCAAGAATCTGGATGGCCTACTTAGTTTGACCATCCATCTCTGAGTGATAAGTTGTGATCAAATTAAACTAGGTTCCCATTGATTCCTAGAGACTCTTATAAAACTAAAAAGTAAAATAGGAATCCCAACAAAAAACAATCATTGAAGACACACCATGAAGCCTAACGACCTTTCAAACATACAGGTTCTCGAGCTTCTCAACCTTCATTGACCCCCTAATGGGAAGAAAGTGGGATGAATTACTCAATAGATATATAATAATACAAATAGAATCTTTACTACTAGGAGTATGAGGTAGAATGATAAAAAAGTCCATGTAGATATCATCAAACTTACACACTGGGATGGGAAGAGGCTAAATCAACCCGACTAGACTTTGATGCTCTGCTTTAATCTGCCAGTAGGTAAAAAACCAAGATACAAAATTCAAAATCGTCTATATCATTCAGGGCCACCAGTACTGAATCCTTTGAGTATAAAACATCTTGGTATCCCCTAGGTGAATGAACCAACTATAATAATTCCCCTAATGCATCACCTTTGACCTTAAGGGTAAGAGAACTACCATCTATTTCTTAAAGAAGAGGGTACCATCAGGAGATTGAGACCAATCACTCGAGGTATCCCCACCATTTAAAACATTACTAATTCATTTAAAGTTGTGTTCATATATCTTATCTACCTGAAATAAATTAATAAGAGAGGGAATAACCTAAACACTGTCCAAGGACACCCACTCTCCATCCTACAACATCTCCAGACATAAATTAGTAAATAAACCCATTATAATCCACCCATCCACTGATTCTATAACTACCTAGATCAATAGATTTTTTTCTAAAGGCATCAAAGACCACATTCCCTTTTCTAGGGGTACAAAAAATATTGAAATGAAAGGTTTGAAGATACTCCACCCACCATCTCTTCTTGAGGTTCAAGGCCCTCTAGGTGAATTTATACTTCAGGATATTATGATCTGAGTAGACCATAAATCATTCCCTAAAGAGGTAATGACACCATGTATTCAAAAAATACATCATATCTATCAACTATAAGTTATGGTAATTGCAATTTCTCTCATGTTTATGCATCTAAAAATATCTATAAGCCACCATATGATCATCCCACATTAGAACACAAAACAACCCCACACCTAAGAAATCATAGTACATTACATATTCCTTCCTAGGACCAGGATGAATCAAAACTAAAGCCAATGTAAAATGAACCTGAAACTCCACAAAATAAATCCGACAATTCTCACTCTACTCAAAGTTGACCCCTTTCCAAGATAACTCTATTAAGGGAGAAGATATCCAGTAGAATTCTCTAAAAAAGTGACTATAATATCTGACCAATCCTAAAATGATATTGATCTCAAACATGTTATTGGGCTACTCAAAAGACATAACTGCTTGGATATTTTCAGGACCCACAAAAATCAATTTCTCCAAAACCACATGGCTAAAAAACTTTACCTTTTAGATCCAGAACTGAAATTTAGATATCTTTTCATATAGGAAATTATCTTTTAAGATTCATAAATCAACACTTAGATAGTCTCCATGGTCCTCATCTGTCTTGGAGTACACAAAGATTTCATTAACAAAAAAAACTATGAACGAGTCCAAAAAGTGATGAAAGATTCAATTCATCAATTAAATAAAGACCACATGAGTCTTGGTAAATATAAATGTAATAAATAGATACTCAAAATTCCCATACCGACTCTTGAAGGTGATCTTAGGAATATACTCTTCTTGGAACCCCAACTGATGGTACCCCGACCTTAAGTCAGATTTTGAAAACCACTGGGATCCCCTTAGAAAATTAAAAAGATCATCAATTTAAGGAAATGATTATTTTTTTCATAAGTAAACTAATATATATTACAATAATCTATTTAAATTTGTATACTACTATCCACCCTCTTTGAAAATAGAACTGGTGATTCCCATAGTGACACACTATGATGATAAACCCCTTGCTTTCAAGGTCCTCCAACTGAAAATTTAACTCCTTAAACTTGACAGGAGCTATATGGTATGATTCCAAAGAGATGGGGCTCATCTAAGGGAGTATATTGGTAGTAAACTCAACCTATCACTGGGGAAACAACCCATAAAATTCATCCATAAAAACCTTAAGGTATCGATCCAAAACCACCATAAGACAACCATCCAAACCCTACTCCACAACATAAAAGAAAAACACAGATAACTAACATGAAATCAATCCCACATCCAAATCAACGAGTCCTGTCCTCCCTAACCTCAGATCTCACTCACCCTGGAAGATACGAGTGATCCCATTAGAAGATAAAAACTTGAACCTTTGATGATAACAATGAATATGATCTTTGAAAATGATCATTAAATTCATACTGATGATGAGATCAAAAACATCTAGGTACAACATGAGGAATTCCCATGCTACCTCTATGCCAGTGATCAAAACATGACACTCCAAGCACTTAAAATATTGCTCTTTATTCATTCCCAATGAGGTAAGTAGATCCATCATGAATGGAATGAACCCCACTCACATACCCAAAGCATCAAGAAAATTTAATAAAATAAATGAATGAGAAGAACCTATAAAAAAAGGATAAATCCATAGAATAAGTGATAAACATCATACCTATCATAGTGGTCAACCCACATTTGGAGTCTTCAGGTGCCGTATCTACTTCATAAAGGAGTCCTAACTATGGAATTCACTTAGCATTCTTAACTATATAATAATACCCTCTAGACTGAGGGTGAGATACTAAACCCTTAGAAGCATCTGATTGCACATGAAAACCATTAAAAAAAGAATAACTAAATCCACTCCCCTAAAGGGAGGCCTTGCAGAAGCACTAAAGATGACCCGAATTCCCAAATTGGTGGAACATCCTTATAAACTATAGAAAATTAGGCCTGATATAGACAGACTTCCAACATTTATAGTTTGTCACTGGCATAAACCTTGAATAATCCAATGACACCAAACCTGATGACTGATAATCACCCTTTCCACTACTCTGATGAGGTTCATCCTGCTTCCTATTCTAGGCAGAGGAAGAACTCTAGATATGAACCACTATTGAAGAAACTCCACTGAGACCTATATTCCCTACTAAGTCCACCTATTCCATAAATTCCTTATCCACCACCTAGGCATAATTTGGTAGGAAAAGTAGAATAAACATCGATTTGATATCATCCTTCAAGTCCATTTAAAAATGTCTCACATTGAGATAGTCGTTTGTGAGGAGTTTAGGAGAAAATGGAATAAATCAGAAAACTACGTAGCATAATCCATCACCATAAGGTTTCATTTATCAAACATCAAGAACTCACAGTCCTTCACCACCTTCAGTGTCTCAGGATAAAAATAATGATGAAAATCATTTTTAAAGGTAGTACATGTGAGATCCTCATGCCTCTCAGGGGTATTCACAAATTAGAAGATGCACTTGATACATTCCTTAAGCTCATGGATACCTCTGTTACCATAAAATACCATTGTATTATACTTCGTGAACTTTTAATCATGGTCTACTGTCCATTCCTAACCTCACCCAACCTCCTGACCTAAGGACTGAATCATACAGATCACCAATTCCACTAAAATGAGATCAACTAGAGGGGTTTCGTGTGGGACATGCTTCACAACACCCTCTCTACACATATAAGAGGTCCTTCTATGATGAATTATCTATAAAACACAATGTATACCTTATTCAATACATAATTAAATCTCAAAAAACACTAGATAATCTACAATAATCCCTTATAAAAGACTTAAAAAACAACATTACCATTAACAACACTTTCAAATAAATAAGGGTTGAAAACATAAAAGTTTTATACATTTTATACTATGCATGGTCAGAAAAACCATGTTCCAACCATATGAAAAAAAACTAGAAGATCATAGACCTAGTCACACGGGCTTTGTATGGTTAACACTAATCATGTTCCTATTCTCTTCTTCCCTGTTCCACCCTGAAACTCAAGATTTTTCAAATTCATTTATGGGTTCTTCCTAAAACCCATAACCAATGATGAAAAACATAAAATATCATAAAAAAACACAAAACCTGGTTTGTTCTTCCTGAAACCTATAACTAATGATGCAAAATATAAGATCTCATAAAAACAACCCAAAAGAGGGTTTAAATCATAAACAAAACTCCCAACCACACATGGATTCTCAATGTTTGACATGAGGAAGAACTAGCCAAAAAAATTTCCACACCCAACTATCAATCACTGAAGATCTAATCTCTTGTCTACCACTGACTCCCAAATAAAAAGAGGGATCTGATACCATTTTGTAGCGAACTAGCTTGGTTCAAACCAACTTGTCACCCGAGATGACACACTATAAGAGCTGAAGCATGTTCTTGATCACTACTGCATGGAGACATGCAGCAAGACATCATAAATAAAAATTTGGGAATGGTTTTACCCATGAAAATACAGCATGAACCATCCATTAATTGGGTGACCACACCAAAAAATAAACAAGACCAAGTTATATAACATATATAAATGTACAGTAGAGAAAACACAATAATGAACAAACATAGATATAAAAACATCATTACATAACAAGTCATAAATAGACACATATATATATAATATCCATAATCAAAACTCAAAATAGGTAATAATACCCAAAGAGGACAATAAATCAAATTCCATTGATAAAGAGTCTCCAAACCGCTTGACATGATCTAACTTTGTGAGACCACATCTACACCATCCCAACCAACCAAGGATGTCGGTAATCAAGAAGGGCCACTAAAATATAAGGTTAACTTTCACTTACCTATGTCCCGAAAAAAAGGTTTTCATATTCCAAAATTTATATGCAAGGAGTGAATTAAAAAGACTAGTAGGATGCCACCATGAATCAATGTAAGGCCTTCACCCATGAAAAACATTAATTATAGTTTGAAAACTCATTTTAAAAACCAAGTTCACTTTTAAAATCAAGTTCACTTGAAAAAAATAATTCAAAAATCCTATTTGGTTTTCTAAAAAACAATCCATATTTTAAAAGATAATACACCCAACATAAACGAGCTTAATACACCCCAAACATGGAATAAACATGTGCATAATCTTAACATCATTATATACAACCAAATAAAGGAAGTGGAATAAGAAAACCCTATCATAAGCAAACAAAGCACTAACATAATGCAAAAATCATATGAAAACCAACCGGAACAAGTAGTACACACCATGGGCTCTAACCAATAGGGTAAATCACGACTTAGCATAAGAAAATATTTTTATAGCCGACTAAGAAAGATATAAAAAGTTTGGAAGCTCTCTCAGTCGTCCCCTAGCCCAACCATAATTCCATGGGAACTCTCAGTCTACATGGAAACGTTTTGGAAGCTCCCTCAGTCATCTTACCAAAGTCTCCCTAGGTCCCTTGTAAAAAACTCCCTAGCTAGTCCAAGACATAGGCTAAGGTTCCATTTGTATAAGTTATGCACACACACACCCACCCAATGTTGCCCATGTGCTACACAATTCCAAACACATAAACATCAACTAGTGACAATTTCATAAGCTATTTAAAATCCACTTTCATAAAACTTTCTTACCCATAACAATTCATGAATTCAACACCATGCAATACATATTTGAAAATACTTTTATAAACCCATTTGAAATCATAAAACCTATGATCCATTTTAACAAACACATTGAGTGCATCAAAGCCAACTGCCTTTGAAAATCCACTTTAAAACATTCAACTATCAGCCCATTTCCAAGATAAAAATTATGGATAAACCATCACTAATAACTCAAATTAGGGGAAATTTAATTAGAAAAATCCAAGGGAAATAAATAATTAATAATGAAAATCCATGGAAAAGTTCCCTTAAATAAAGACACATACCTCATAATCAAACCAAATATTTTCACCTTTGATGACAACCACAATATTAGAGTAATATAGGGCCTCACACACCCAAGCCACAAATAAATAACACAAAACCCCTATTGAAAACCCTAGGTTTTACTAAATTGAAATCGATGGTTTTCACCTTACATGAAAATGGAAGAACAAGTATAAAAAAGGGTAAAGGAAGGATACATCATAAATAAATGAATATTACCTTGAAATAAATTTCCAAAGTAAGAAATAAATTCACCAAAATGAAGGGGGAATAATTTCAAAGGCATGGGAGAGAGGATATGCACAAGTGGGGAGATAAGCGAGGGTGATAACCCTTAAAAATCAAAAGGTAAAAATGGATAAAAACCATTTTAAATGACGTAGACTCACCATAAGGTTTGGTTTCATGGTTATAAAAACTCTATGCCAACCATGTAGGTGCCACTATCTCCCTAAAACACAACTAGCATGGTTTTTGGATATCCTCACATGGTTATAAAATCTGTGATCAAGTTGTGTGAAACCCCCCTGACCCCCAAACATACATATCACATGATTATCCACATAGTTTCACTAACCATGCACCACCCATGTTTCAGGTCCTATTTTACCCAAAATAACGTCTCTTGACCTCAAACTCCCAGAAACTCCCATAACAAATAAATAAATAAATAAATCTCAAAATAAAATATACCAATGACCCGAAAAGTGTCACATAGATGATATCACATGTTATCATAAATCAACTAAATCATAAAAACCATTTTTATACTTTTACATCAAGGTATCTTTTCCCATCTTCAAGGTCTGATATGAATTGATAATATAAGCTCTTAAAACCATTACTTCAATTGGACCTTGATACCGATTAAGATACCCACGACCATTTCTCCGATGATTCTAGTAGTATCGTTATTCTTGTAATTCCATATTAATAAAAATGTAACTTTCACTACTCTAATAATAAATTTGGAACTTAAATAAATATAAAAATATCACTTAAATACTCTGATTCAACATCCCCATGGATCATATCTCCCCTAAAACTAGAAACACTTTAATAACAATTAATAGCATCTAAATACATTGGGATAAGGGGAATTCTAATTTCATAAAGTCAAGGATCATGGTGAGTCATTATAGAACTCCATTTTTTCCTTTATCCTTTATTTTGGAATATATATTTAGATAAAAATTAGTTTTTATGGAATCTAACTTCACTTTATCTTCCTTGGGATTGATCTTCCCTTTATTCCCCCACACAAAAGTTCCCCATCCTTGGGTACTGTTACCAATAAGGATCTCTTGGAACTTCACTATTTGGAATTTTCTTTTCCAAACCTTACTGTTTCCTTGATTTTCCCTACAAGAATAATTAGGTTTCTTAATATATAAATTTCATTGGGATGATTCTTTCATATGATCTTTATCATATTTACAAGCAGGTGAACTTCTCTCTCTTTTCCAAATCTTCTTGTATTTCTAAGACATTTTTTGTTCAACAACAGATTTGGAACTCCTTTTCAAGCTAATTTCAACATGGAAATATTCAACCAACCCCTGAAATATTTTTTTATTGTCGGTAACTTATTTTTGAAAAACATCCATAAAAATTCATCTCTTTACTTGTATTAGTTTATGTGATACCATTTCTACATGCTTCATATTTCTCATCTATGATGGCCATGAGTGCCACCTCAATTTTTTTCTTTGATGGATCATTCTTTACATGCTCATCCATATTACTCATATATAGAGTAGATTATTTCCTTTTACTATATATTTTATTATGTTTTATCTATGTGGGATTCTATGATTAAATTAGTTTTGGTTCCTGGTGCACCATTAGTTGAGCTCTAACATTTCTTTCCTCCAATACAATAAATCTATTTTCTAGATATTTTTTTATTTATGTGTATGTTTTATTACTTTTCCTCCTAAGAATATAAGATTTCCTAATGAAACTTTTAGCACTCCACTTTATACAATTTATATCCTTGTGGATATGGTTAGCGCAAATAAAGAATATCTCATTAAAACCTTACCATCTATAATTATGATTTGATTGATATTTTTTAAGTAGATTTATTTCCACCATTTAACCCTTGGTCTTATAAACACACAATCATAGAGTGTCCCAATCTTCCATAAAAGTATATTTTTTAAATACCCTTTTCTGAGAGTTATCTCTTCTAAATTTGGTGATAATATTATATTTATTCACTAATTTTAGATATGAAAATTTTCATACTCTAATTATTAAGGTTTTCATGGTAAGGATCTTGTTATTTTCATTATAGATCTTCAACCACTCTTTATGTTCCTTGATCTTCTCAATTTTCAATACTAATTGGGTATTCATATCCTTCAGCCTTAATCTAGATTCCATCCTAGATTTTATCCACTCATAAAGTCTTGTTTTGAGAGGGATAATTCTTACTTTTAACTCTTTATCTATGAACATTTGTTTTCCTACTTTATGTATAATTTATTAAGGAGCTGACTTTGGCCCTTAATTTTTGCACCCAATTTAATAATTTCATAATTCAAGGCCATCTCCACTTGTTTTAGTATTTTTTTTCCTCATAGATAGATATTCTATGAATTCATATCCCACTTTGTTCATAATCTCCCATTGAACCTCCTTCTCATGTAAGGATTGGATCTTTTATTGGTTGTTTTATGATGACTCTCCAAATATATGAATTGATGTTGTTACCACTCCTTCCTTGGAATAACCATCCTTGACCACTTCCATGGGGTTATCCAGTGTTAAAGATTTATAGAGGTATTCCAAAACACTTTTAGAATCATATTTAAAAACAAATTCAGAATTGATTGACCTGATTGGAGAGTCCACCGCCCTAGGATTCTTTATATGATTCTTCTTCTTATTTCCTTATTCTATAAGGAAATATTCTCTTAAAGTAGACATCATAACCTATTTTTTCCCAATGATTTTCCACAAATCCTTTAAAAGCATACCCAAATATCAAAATAACTAGTACATAGAACAGTTTTCATGAATACCTCATTAGATATAACTATGTTTAGAATTTCATGTGTTTCTATGTGATGAACTTGTTCACTGATCTTTCTAAGATAAACATATAATTGGACATATTCTAAAATATCTTCACTATAAGTATGAAAAAATACATATCCTTTTTATATCCATAAAACTTAGTACCATTACATTCATTAGGATTCATCATTGAATTAATGTTACCAAAATATTGTATAGGAAGAAAAGAAATTAACTTCAAACATTAATTAGATCATTAAAAAAAATACAACAAAAGAACCTATTATCATATTCTAATTATTAGTCCCATACTGTAATTTAGTGATAAATACCATGGGGGTGTGGGGGTGGGGGGGTGAATTAGGGTATGAAACTTTTACAATTAAAACACTTTTTTCCTTAAAGTCTCACTTCCCTAAAATATCTTGACACCATTATTGTAGGGACACACATAGGTTCTCCTCTCAATGATGATGATATGATTGTAACTTCACTTGGCCTAAACTTTACCATATTTGATTATTATTTTCTTTTACCACCTTCACTAAGTTATGAATTGAAGAATATAAACAAACCATGCACACACAACACAAGCATTTTTACTTGGTTTATCCAAATTGTTATGACCCATCCCACCAGGGCCCACCTAGTTGGTGGTAATATTAGTGTGACAACACCAAGACCACCTCCAATAGGCTAGGGGCTAGTGAAAAGTGACAAGAAGGCATAACATATATATGATAGGCCTTATATTAATGTATTTTCACACACACAAACACATCCAATACCCATACAATGTTGAAATGTAAATAGAATTGAAACCAATGAATGCATACATATAAATACCACAATCAGAGTATATGAATTATATTGTAAAGTACAAATGGATGAATAAAATCCTTCCAAAATCTTAAAAGAAGTTCAACCTTCAAGAGGTATGGGACTACAATCAAATGAAACTCCTAGTACAAAACACAGTATTTCTAGCCTAATATAATCTCTATTTTCTCATAGTCCACCAAGGACCCCATCAAATGATCTGTCATCTATATAAGACATGACATGTATGGGTAGATCCCATGAAGATTTGAGTATAACAATACCCATTAGGACACTTTTAAATCACTAAAAGTAAAACATCAAAGAGTAGTTAGTACATCATAAGGGAATGTTAATCGGAATATGAATCATATAATAATAACACTTGTATATGCTCATGGTAGACACTAAATCTCAAGTTAAGGTCACAACTACACTTTCAGCCTATGATTCTTGCTCGAGAGTTCATAGTAACACTCATATGAGATAAATTACTCCATGAGTCTGATAGCAATAATGGTGAGCTTATGATATTTCATGATCGTTAGGTCTCTCCATGGGGAATTACATCCTAGAACATAAAAGAGATCAACACATAGATAGGGGATCATACCCAGTGTAAAGACCCATAATTTTCCATGTAATATTTTTTAATTATATAGAAATATTAAGAGTCCGTGAAAATTGATGGCGCATGATTCTGAGGCCCTGTGTGCCCAGAATGAATTTCTGAACTTTTTTAGGTACATTCAGTAAATGCATGAGCGAAATTTTGTAAATTTTGAACCGGTGCTTGGAATTGAAATATGAGGACACCGTTGAACTCACAACGCCGATATTCGCTTAAGGAGACCTTCACCTCGACCACAGTAGGTCGAGGGTGGAAGTTAGTTTTCTGGATTTTTGTGAGAGAGTTAAAAAAAATAATAAAATAAAACAATCAACTTTTATTTTATTTATTTATTTGAAACCTCCCAATTGAATTATTAGTGGTGGGGACCACCTAAACTCTTCCTTTAATGGGGGGAGGGGGGTAACTCTTGGGTTTCCCCCAATTGATGTGCCAACTTTTAATTAATCATGTAATTAATTATTGAAATTAATTAAGTGGATACTCACCTATTGGTTGGAGATTGTTGGCAAGGAGAGAACTTGGGGTAGAGCCTCTGGAGAAAGATACTACAATGAAGAACGAACCACCAACAAGGACGATGCTAGAGCTCAGATCGAGATCATGTTGCGGGAACAACATACATCGACATCTTCAACGTTTACATCTCCTTCCTCATGCCGTCTCCAATGAACAATCAAGGTAGGGAATTGTTAATAAATTTTCTTCTTGGATTTCACATTGTTTCCATCCTCATGAACCGCCTGCTATCGGTCTAACATGGAGGGTGTGGTCCAAACGAACACGACCCGATCCCTCTACAATTCTTTGTGATTTGACGTGTTCTTCACGGGCGAAGTGATGGGTTGAGCGGAACCCAAGCATGACATCGGCGACCGATGCCGGCAGGGCACAAGGCGGAGGCCGAAACACTGGCCGACTGTGATGGCGGTGGTAGCACAACCACACCGCTGAAGAAGGCTGCGGATGGTGGCCACGACGGTGGGAGGACGGTGGCCGACACATCGGTCGATCGCGTGAAGGCGGGGCGGCATGCATCCACACCGCCAGTAGAGGAGAAGGCCACGACACGTCTGCCGTGACGGCACACCGAGGCAGCTAGAGGGAGGGCCGACCATTTCGTTCGGCCGCGTCGCACCAAGCGGGACCGTTCCAGAGGGTCCTGCGCGCCAACCGAATGGTCTGTTGGACAATTCGGGAAAACTGGGAGGGGGGGGGGCTCCCCCTCAGGTGTCAACTAGTGCAGATCCCACCACACCCGACCGTGGGCCACACCATAATGGGACGCTCCTCGCCCAGTGCAGGCTAGGTCGTGCCCAGCAGGCCGAGCCGAACCCGGACCAGGTCAGGTCAACACGAACCAGGACGGGTTGTCCCAGGCCGGGTTGGGCTGGGTCGGTCTGACCGGGTCGGACTGGACCCAGACCCATCTGGACCTAGATACGCCTTTGTGGCTATATCTTGAGAACCGAGCATCTATTTGATGAACTGTTTGCGGCACCCGAATCCTTGGATCGAGACAGTCCTTTTGGTATAATCCACTTGAGTTTTGGATAATGTTGGAGTACAACCAGGTTGGATCGAACCCGAATCCAACCGGGCCCTTGGAACAGAAACACTAATAACTTACATACCGGGCATCCGATTGATGCACCGTCAGTCGTGTTGGGTCCCTTTTGACGTGACATATCTTTGGGATGATTCTTAGTGGGAATTTGTGGTATTTGAAGTAACGACCGATGGCTTGAGGATCAGAACCTCCTAGAATCAAGCATACTGATCCTATGTGCGTCATCTCCAGATCCTGTGTGGGTCATCTTCAGATCTTGTGTGGGTCATTTTCAATCCTATGTGGGTTAGCAGCAGATATTCTCGACGAAGTAATATGATCTATCAATACATCTAATCATCTATACTTCCATTCATAATTTATACCTGGTGTGAGCTGAGTCTTTACCTTTGTGGTACACTTCCGTGTGGTGATACCTTTGTGGTATTCTTCTGTGTGGCGTTACCTTTTTGGTACTTACCTTTGGGGTGACACCTGTGTGGTATTATTCTATGAGGAATTACCTTTTTGATACCTACCTTTGTGGTATTATTTCCTTCATGGAACAGTTGAGCTTTTGGCTAAGGATTTGGGCCTTGTGTTTCCTCATGAATGAGATGGGTGCACTTGATAACTTAGGTATATGTATGGGCATATACCGAAGTAGGGTTGAATGTTTTATTCATGATTTGTGGTTTATCCTTTGTGGATTTTGAGAGATCTTCAGGGGTCTCGGGGTCCCTACTGAGTATTGTTATACGCACCCCTGCATGGGCTACGCCCTCACCTTGTTGTGTCTTGTGCAGATGACAGACAACGCTGACTGAGGATGAGGGTACCAAGACTGGAGGCTGCTCAGAGGTGGACCTTAGATGAGACGTACTACAGAGATGACCATTCGAGAGCTGTACCTACCCTTAAGGTAGGATACTTGGTGGGTGTTCGCAGGAGTTGTTTTCACTTTTACTTGTACTTTCCTGTTGGGCTTGTATTTCGGACCCTTTACTTACTGTATACACTCTTTTTACTATACAGTTTACTTTGTGCTCGTATCTTGTTGTGTGATTGGTTGTGTGAGTTTACAGGTTATAAAGGCAATTCCTTCATGGTTTTAGGGATATTCCTTTCCGGTACTAGTCGCTATCCCCTGACCTATGAAAGGTGGGCTTGGGGTAGTCACGACATGGGCCCTGGGGGACGATTTGTGACAAATTGGTATCAGATGAGTCAATTATACCAGAGAACTTGGACTCTAATATTTTAATCAGAAATAATGTTAAGTTTTATGAGTGTGGTTATCAGTTTGGGGAATCCTGTGTTGGTGCGGTGACCGATGTATGCATACACTAGGACCATGACTTCTGATTTCCGACTTAGTACACGAAAACACTGATTGCGTGTGTGTTTTTGGAAATGTTTTCTTTGTGATCTCTTGAGTCAGCTCACCAGGTATAACATAATGAATGTGGAACACCTGTTTCTTTTCAGGATGCCTCCACATATCCAGCCAGCTAGGGTTCCAGGTAGAGTACACGATGACAACCCATTGAGTGACGAGGCTTCGGTGCAGGGCCCCCTTTCGGTAGTTGTACCATTGGGTGGTGTACCGGCAGCACCACTACCCAGCCGGTGCCACCATCCCCAGAAGAAGAGGGTGCACGCCACTTGAGCTTGCTTCAAGAGTTTCATTGGTAGAGGCTACCGAGGTTTTGCGGAGATATTGATCCACAGGTGGCTAAGGACTGGCTGGAGGCTGTGGTTAGCATTTTTCGACTGGTAGGGACACCAGCTGATCTCATGGTGATCCTTGCTGCCAGTATTCTTCAGGAAGCAACATGCAGATGGTGTAACTTGATACTCTAGGTTCACGATGAGGTGACTCTCATATGGACGGACTTTGAGATCCTTTTTAGGGTAGAGTTCGTCCCAACGACTTTGCACTCAGTGCGTATACAAGAGCTTCTCCACTTATAGTAGGGTAGCATGACTGTGGATCAGTATTCAGCGTGGTTCACAAAAATCTCATGCTACTCAATAAACATGGTGTAGGACCCTTTCTTTAGGGCCCAGACCTTCGTGCAGGGGATCAGACAGGAGATTAGAGCTTTGATGATTTCTCTCAGCATCCCGATGCAGGCTAGGGTGTTAGAGCGAGCACTCTTAGTGGAGATCTTCCTTGCTGAGCAGTCACCGGTAGTGAGACCCACCACTAGACGTTACGTATCAGAGACATATGTAGTTGTAAGTAGATAGATGATTCAGAGTTCCAAGAGGACTAGACCTATAGGTGGATGACCGTAGGATACATGGTTGGTTGTGGGAGGCTCTCAAGATAGAGTAGGACAGGCGAGGAGTAGGCAATGTTACTCGTGTGGCGGGCAGGGTCACATGGCTCATGACCGCCTGACCTATCATATGGATGACCAGAATATAGTCGAAGGACCACCTAGGCAGAGGTGAAGATTCGATCGAGGAGGTCTACAGGCAGGAGGCAGATGTGGTAGAGGAGCTGGTCGTGCAACAAGCGGTGGGCGGCGATTCGAGGTTCTACCGCCACCACCTCCAGGTGGTCCACCCTGACCACAAGGAGTAGGTGGACAGGGATGAGTTCAACTCCAAAAAGCTGATTTCTACAACCACGGTGCTCTAGAGATGATTAGAGGTACAATCTGTGTCTACTCCACCTTAGCTGCTATACTTATAAACATGGGTTCCAGTCACTATTTTATTGCCACGACCCCCGTTCAGAGCTCAGAGATTCTGGTGGAGCTTTTGGCTTGATCCTTACGGCTAGAGACTCCTATGAGAGAAGCTTTTATGATTACACACTGATTTCAATAGTGTGAACTTACTCTAGGAGGTGAGAGATTTGGCTGGGATCTTCTAGTAGTGGCATCGAGACCTTACAACGTCATCTTGGGTATGGATTGGTTATCTACAGTCCATGATCGGATCAACTGTATTAGGTGCAAAGTGTGGTGTGTCCGCGAGTATGGGACCAAGTTTTCCTTCACCAGTGAGAAGGGAACCTTTACATCACATGATGGACTTACTCAGAGGAGGGTGCAGTCGATCACACATCAGTTAAATAGCCTAACCCTTGTAGTAGTTGACGATGAGAGTCTGAACTATCCTATAGTGGTGGACCAGTACACTGATGTTTTCCCTGATGATGTCCCGGGTCTTCCTCCTCATAGAGGTGGAATTTTACATCGACTTGTACCCTGGGACGACACCGATATCTACACCAGAATATTGGATGGATCCCACAGAGCAATGAGAGCTGCAAGTACAACTAGAGGACTTGCAGAGAAAGGGGTTCATTCAGCCTAGTGTTTCTCCTTAGGCAGCCCCAATTTTGTTCTCCAAGAAGGAGTATGTGAGTTTAAGAATCTGTTTGGACTATCGGTGCCTGAACCAGCTGACCATGAAGAACAAGTACCCACTCCCAAGGATTGACAATATTTTTGATCAGTTGAAGGGAGCACAATGGTTTTCGAAGATAGACCTCAGATCAGGCTATCACCAGCTCAGGGTACGAGACAAGGATGTGCAGAAGACGACCTTCAGATGTCGGTATGTCCATTATGAGTTCTTGGTTATTCCATTCAGTGTGACCAATTCCCTAGCAGTGTTCATGTGACTCATGAACAAGATCTTCCATCCATACCTCAATCGCTTTTTAGTAGTCTTTATCGATGAAATCCTGATATTCTCAATGATGGAGGAGGATCATTCCTATTATCTGTAGATAGTTCTGGACACACTTCGAGACCACCATATTTATGGTAAGCTCTCAAAGTTCCAGTTTTAGATATGAGAGGTTCACTTTCTAGGACACATGATCTGAGAGGCTGGATTTGTGGTGGATCTAGTGAATATTGAGGCTGTGCTTTCTTGGGATCCACCTAGGAGTGTGACGGAGGTGTGGAGTTTCCTGGGTTTGGCCGGTTACTACCGGAGGTTTGTGCCTAAATTTTCTAGAGTTGCGGCACCCTTATTAGTGTTGATGAATAAGGGGAAAGCCTTCAAAGGGTCGGAGAGATGCCAATAGAGTTTCCAGAAGATGAGGAAGAGACTGACGAGTGCCCCCATCTTGAGGTTACCAGAGGAGGGTGTTGGGTACGTAGTCCACTACGATGCATCAGGGACCGGGATTGGATGTGTCATGATGTAGGAGTGAGAAGTGATCACTTATGGTTCTCGACAGATGAGACAATATGAGAAGAACTATGCTACCCATGACCTGGAGTTAGAAGCAGTGGTCTTCGCCTTGAATATGTGGCGACATTACTTAATGGGCGAACATTTTACAGTCTACTCTAATCACAAGAGTCTTAGGTATATCTTCTCTCAGAAGGACTTGAACCAGAGATAGCGACGTGGGATTGAGTTCCTCCAGGACTATGACTTCAAGATATTCTATACTCCTGGGAAGGGGAAAGTATTCACAGATTCACTCAGCAGGAGATCTGGTATATAGTTTCTGAGTGAGGCAATAGAGCAGCTAGCCGCTTTGCGGATATCCTACATGGATCGAGATGGAGCAACTTATCTTCTGTCTCTGATAGTCACTCCCCCAATCCTTCAGTGAGTCAGGGAGGCATATCTTGGGTACACTGACTATGAGGATTGAGGTGCTCAGATATCCACAGGACAAGCACCTAATGGATTTTCTGAAGACGGGGAGTGCGTTATCCTCTTTAGAGGGCGTACTATGGTACCATTGGAACTATGAGAGGAAGTGTTGAGGGAGTTACATATTTCCCCTCTAGTGGTAAATCCGGAAGTGGAGAAGATGTAACAGGACCTTCGGTGTCATCACTGGTGGACAGGAATGAAGAAAGCAGTGGCAGAGTTTGTCTCACGGTGCCTCACTTGTCAGCAAGTGAAGGTAGAGCATCAGGTTCTAGTAGGCTTAGTTCAGCCACTAGAGGTGCAAGAGTGGAAGTGGGATGAAATTTCCATGGACTTAATGACAGGACTTCCACGCACGTCCAGGATTCATGATTCTATTTGGGTGATCATTGACCGACTCTCCAAATCGGCCCACATACTACCTATTAGAGAGCATGGATCAGTAGAGAGCTTGGGAAACCTCTACGTGCATGAAATTGTATGACTTCAGGGAGTTACATATACTATTGTCTCCGATCGTGATGCACGTTTCACTTCCTATCTATGGAAGGGGTTACATGAGGAATTCAGAATGCAGCTTTAGTTGAGCACCACCTTCCATCCTCAGATGGATGGTCAGACATAACAGACCATTTAGACCCTCAAGGACATGCTACGTGCTTGCTTACTTGATTTTGGCCGCACCTGGGAGGATCACTTGACCTTAGTGGAATTCGTATACAACATCAGTCATCACTCCACCATCAGTATGGAACCATTTGAGGCATTGTACGGTCGAACTTGTAGATCACCTCTGTGCTGGACTGACTTAGGGGAGTCAGCACTCATGGGACCAGAGATGGTATGGGATACCATAGAGAAGGTGAAGATCATCCAGGAGAGGATGAAGACTGAACAATGTAGGAAGAAGTCATATGCTGACAGGAGATGAAGACCTCTCGAGTTCAAGGATTGTGACCATGTCTTTCTACGAGTCTCACCCTGATGAGGTTTGCGGAGATTTGGCCAGAGAGACAAGTTATCTCCAAGGTTCATCAGACCCTTTTAGGTACTCAACAGAGTTGGTGAGGTGGCATACCACCTAGCTATCCCCCCTCAGTTTCATCAGGTTCACAATGTTTTCCATGTATCCCAGCTGAGGAGATATGTACATGATTCTTCGCAAATCATTGACTGGGGCGAGCTGGACATCGACGATGGGGAGACGTTTTCGGAGGTTCTATTGGAGATTGAGGATTGACATGATCAGGTCCTTAGTGGGAGGTCGATACCTCTAGTTCATGTTCATTGGAATCACAAGAACCTCCAGGAGAGCACATGGGAGCGGGAGACTCAGATTCATGCTCAGTACCCCCACTTGTTTCCCTAGTTTGTATTGTGGCTTTTAGGTACACAAAGCCCTGAGGTGGGGAGAATGTAAAGACCCAGAATTTTCCATGTATTTTTTTAATTATATGAAAATATTATTAATTCAAAAAAATTGACAGCATGTGATTCCGAGGCCCGGTGTGCCCGGAATGAATTTATGAACTTTTTTTAGGTATGTTTAGTAAACGCGCGAGCAGAGTTTTGTAACTTTTGAACCGGTGCTCGGAATTGAAATCTGAGGACACCGTTGAACTCACAACGCCGATATTCGCTTAAGGTGGCCTTCACCTTAACCGCAGTAGGTTGAGGGTGGAAGTTAGTTTTCCTGATTTTCATGGGAGAGTTAAAAAAAATAAAATAAAATAATGAACTTTTATTTTATTTATTTATTTGAAACCTCCCAATTGAATTCTTGGTGGTGGGGACCACCCAAACTCCTCCTTTAATGGGAGGGGGGGTTAACTCTTGGGTTTCCCCCAATTGATGTGCCAACTTTTAATTAATCATGTAATTGATTCTTGAACTTAATTAAGTGGCTCCTCACCTCTTGGTTGGGGATTGTTGGCAAGGAGAGAACTTGGGGGAGAGCCTTTGGAGAAAGATCCTCCAATGAAGAATAAACCTCCGATAAGGACGACGCTCAAGCTTGGATCAGGAGCATGTTGTGGGAACAACAAACATAAACATCTTCAATGTTTACATCTCCTTCCTCACGCTGTCTCCAACAAATAATCAAGGTAGAGAATTGTTTATAAACATTCTTCATGGATTTCATGTTGTTTCCATCCTCATGAATTTACTATTATCGGTCTAATGTGGAGGGTGTAGGCCAAATGAAAATAGACCGATCCCTCCATAATTCTTCATGATTTGACATGTTCTTCATGGGTGGAGTGACGGGTTGAGTGGAACCCGAACACGTCACCGACAACCGACGCTGGTAGGGAACAAGGCGGTGACTGACACACCGGCCAGCCGTGATGGCGGCGGCAGCAGCGGTGGGAGGACGGCGGCCGACAACATGAAGGTGGGGCTACACACGTCCACAATGCTGGTAGAGGAGAAGTTCGCGGCCTGTTGACCGTGGTGGCGCACTAAGGCGGTTGGAAATCGGTCGGCCATGGGAGGAGCAGCGCGCGTCCGCGACGTTGGAGGGAGGGCCAGCCATTCTGGACGGCCACGTCACGCCGAGCGGGACCGATCCGAAGGGTCCCGTGCGCTAGAAGAATGGTCCGCTGGACCGTTCAGGAAAACCAGGGGGGGCTCCCCCTCGGGTGTCAGCTAGGGAGGATCCCACCATGGCGGGCCACCTGACTGCGGGCTGCACCCAGCGCAGGCCGGGTCGTGCCTAGCGGGCTGGGCCATACCCTTTGTGGGCTGGGATGGACCGGTTCGAGTCGACCCGAACTAGGACGGGTCAGTCTGACTGGGTCGGACCAGACCGAGACCCATCTGGAACCAGATAAGCCTTTGTGGCCATATCTTGAGAACCGTACATCCGTTTGACGAACCGTCTATGGAAACAGAATATTTGGATCAGGAAAATAATTTTGGTATACTAAAATTGAGTTTTGGATAAATTTGGAGTATGGACGGGTTGGATCGTACTCGAATCCAACCAGGCCCTCAGAACGAAAACGCTAATAACTTACATACCGGACGCCCGATTGACGCGTCGTCAGTTGCGTTGGGTCCCTTTTGACATGATAGATCTTTGGAATGATTCTTCGTGGGAATTTGTGTAAGTTGAAGTAATGACCAATGGCTTGAGGAGAGGAACCTCCCGGAATCAAGCATGCTTAGTGCGGGAACCCTGTGGCATACTGTACTTGAAGAATCTTCGGATCATGTGTCGGTCGTCTTCAGATCCTGTGTGGGTCAGCACTCAACAATTCTGTGTGGGTCAGTGCTCAAAAATCCTTTGTGGGTCAGTGCATACCGATCTTATGTGGGTCATCTCCAGATCTTGTGTGGGTCATCTTTAGATCCTGTGTGGGTTATCTTCGATCCTGTGTGGGTCAGCGACAAAGCTTCTTGATGAAGTATGATGATCTATCAATACAGCTAATCATCTATACTTTTGTTCTTAAATTATACCTGGTGTGACCTGAGTCTTTACCTTTTTGGTACACTTATGTGTCGTGACACCTTGGTGGTATTCTTCTGTGTAGAGTTACCTTTTTGGTACTTACCTTTGGGGTGATACCCATGTGGTATTCTTCTGTGAGGTGTTACCTTTGTGGTGTTATCTTCGTGGAACAGTTGAGCTTTTGGATAAGGATTTGGGCCTTTTGTTTCCTCCTGAATGAGGTGGGTGTACTTGATAACTTAGGTATATGTATGAACATATAACTAAGTAGGGTTGACTGTTGTATTCATGATTTTTGGTTTATCCTTTGTGGATTTTGAGAGACCTTTGGGGATCTCGGGGTCCCTACTAAGTATTGTTATACTCACACCTACACAGGCTATGCCCACACCTTGTTGTATCTTATGAAGACGACAAAAAATGCTGACTGAGGAGAAGGGTACCAAGACTGGAGGCTACTCAGAGGTGGACCTTAGACGAGATATACCATAGAGATGACCGTTCGAGAGCTGTACCTACCCTTCAGGTAGGATCCTTAGTGGGTGCCGCAGGAGCTGTTTTTAGTATTACTTGTACTTTCCTGTTAGGCTTGTATTCCATCCCCTTTACTTACTGCACACACTCTTTTTATTATAAAGTTTACTTTGTGCTCATATCTTATTGTGTGCTTGGTTGTGTGAGTTTACAGGTTATAAAGGCAATACCTTCCTGGTTTTAGGGATACGCCTTTCCGGTGCTAGTCGCCATCCCTTGGCCTATGGAAGGCGGGCTTGGGGTAGTCACGACACGAGCCCCAGGGGACGGGTCGTGACACCCAGGGCTATTAGGGACACCATAAAACCCAACTGAATTAACCTAATAAGTAGGGGATCAATTCACATGTATATTGGTTAGGCCGATTCCTAGAACCCCACTAGGGAATAAGACGATAAAGGACCCCACCTTAGGTCTTTAAGGGTATTCCTACAACTCTATCCAAGACTAATACCTTAAAAGGGATCAAAATCATATGTTTAGGATATAATGAAACACATTACCCTCGTAGGGATGGATTTAGGGAACACACCCTAAGGAAACTGGTCCATGCTAAAGAGAACAAGGGTCTTAGACCTCCCTGGGGAAAGTACATGACATAAACTAGAAGTACATAGTGTGTCTTTCCAGCCTCGGGTCTCACCGTGTGCTCCATCCTATGATCGTGTACTCAAGGCCATGTCTGTGTACTTGGGTCATGCCCATGTACCGGGTCATGGCCATGTACCAGGCCATTCCCAAGTACCGTCCCACACCCAAGTACTAGGCCATGACCAAGTATCAGTCCGTTTCCGTGTACATAGCCATGCCCATGACTGTATACCCCAAGGCCACACACTGAGTTTCTAGGTTGGGTTACACAGTGTGTGACATGTGTCACACGATGTGTGATACTTTTATCTATTCCTAAACCCTAGCAATGCATAAGGGAGGACTATATGGCATGTGTTCTTATGGAGTACACATCGTGTAGTCAGGTTATATTCACAGAACTATAGGTACTTTATGTGGCTTCACTCATGATGATACTGCCACTAGATCCACCATCCATTAAACCGAAAATAAAATATCTAGGTCCAATCGAGCCTCGATATCACTACTTATCAGATTCCAGCCATTCGAGTTGTGACACCTCGAAAAACTAAAGTAAGAACCTTGTATTCGATAACATGTATGACACCCAATACCAAGTGCATAAGGTAATATAATATCAGGATACTTTATAATATATTTAATATTTAAAATAGATTTTATATATTTGAATGCATGAAACACCTATTTAGTGTGCGTTACACGCAAAAGAAACCTTCCTTGATAGCTTGTGTTACATTCAATAGTGACCTTCCTCGATAGCTTTCATTACATGCAAGATTGAGTTTTAATGAACAATAATATATTATTAAAATATCATTATTTAATATAATAAGATATAAACTAGCTGTTATGAATAATATTAAATAACTAATTAAAATATATGGTTTATATAAATATAAAATGAATTCATGGGTTACTAATTAATGATAAATGAAAATAAGAACCAATTGGATATATAAAGAAATATTATTATTTTAATGCTTCCAAATGAGTTTTATCTTAATAAAAATAATTAATTACAATTATTAAATTATTTTAATGAAATATATATGTTATATATTCAATAAAATATTTTTACTATTCATCTATTAGGTTAGATATGCATAAGATAAGAACAAACTCCATTTTACACATAAAAACCTATATTTTTATAAAGGCAATTTTACTGCCTTTTAATGCTGAAGCCATTTTAAATCTATATTTTTACACTTTAATTGATTTAATATGTCAAAATAAACTTAATATTTGAAATATAAACATAATAATTATGTTAGGGTGAATTTTTGATTTTTTTCTGAGACATTTCATTTTTTAACAAATAGTTAAAAATACTGAATTTTAGTTTTAAACATATTTTTCATCTAATTTATTTATAAGATTAAATTATAATTTTAATTGAATTTAAAGTTTAATCAGATAATATTTTTATCAATTAATACAATTTATTTCATTGGAATAAATTTTACTTTGAAATTGATTATAGAAATAGATCAAACTTTCGAACATTTTTACTTTAAAAACCCGCATTGTCATCCAGCCTACGGGATGGATCTTAAATTAATTTATACCAATTGTATGATTAGAATTTGGAAAAAATAGATTCCATATTTGGAATCATAATAATTTATAATTTATAATAATACAAACTTTTTTTTACCAAAAAGATTAGTGAAAGTGATTAAAATTAATTACAATTATTAAGGAAAAATTAAGCTTAATAAAGGACTAAACCTTTAACCTAAGGGCCCAAATGACCTATAAAATTTTAAAAAACCTATTTTATGGCCATATATAGTCCATAAACCTTCCATTATTTAGTTTTGTTAGTTTGGTATGACTTTTTTAGGTAAGAACATGCGTGCACCTCACTTGTTTCCAAAAATTCCAAGTGAGTCCTTTTCCTTCCTTATAAATGGGCACCACATTTCCACATTCATCACACCTATCAAACCACTTAGGTCTATACAATATATACCCAAATAGCTTCAAAAAATCCCTACTCTATACCTTGAATCCTCCCTTTGGCCAGAAAGCCTTCCAAGGAAGCCTTTTGATATAATCCAAAATAAGTTACCTGATTAAGAGGTAACGTCTTCATTTAAGATTTTTACTTTAATTTAAATTATAAACTCACTATACTATTATTATTATATGATTACATAAAAAAATAGTACACTAAATATACTAGGATTTTTTTATGTTAAATTTTCAACCTAAACTTACACACACCTCCATTTAGTTGATAACAAACATACTCGTTCTTTCCATACATGGAACATATAAAGGATGATTTTAATAAACCTATGTGTCATATGTAACATATATATGATACAAGAATTATAATATACATATTTATCATTTTAGTTTTAATTCTTTTAATACAACAAATAAATGAAAGTAGCGTTCATGCGTACGTACGACCTACCGTCTCCATGAACAATGCATTTCATTTCTTATCTAGAAACATTATAGATTAATCAGGATACATATATACTGGATATATATGATATAAACATAATGTTTTAAATTATGGATATTATTAAACCATGTTATATCTAATAATAACAACAAATAAAAAGTTAAAACATACTCGACAAACTAGGAAATTAACACCAAAAGTAGTTAAAATAATGAAAGGTTATTAACAAACAGGTAATAAGATATTATAAAAGGATAATATATGATATCATAAATATTAATATAGTTCTGTTATAATTTAGTATCATGTTTAAACCCCTTATACATAAGTTTAAATTATGTTCACCTGGAAGGAAAAGCAAGGTAAGGGATTCTCATCTTACTTTTTTACATCCGTGAGATAAATGTCATGTTCACCACTTACATATTTTGTGTGATGTATCTATTGATCCTTTTTTTATATTGTACCATTAATAATTTTAACTTAATGGTATTTTAAACTTTAATATTATGTTATTCCTTTATGAGTATTATGTTTTAAAATGTTTCCAAGTGGTATGGGACACTTTGGAAGGTTTAAAGATTATTTCCCTCAATAATAACTTTAATGATCTTTAAATGGTATTTCCATTTGAGGAAATTATGTGACCATTGTTCAATAAAACATTTCATTCTCTATCTTTTGTTTATTCATGACCATTTTTATATATCAGTACCATTTCTCCACTCTTTATTACTAAGATGTTTTAGAAAATGTTTTTCAGAAAACCCAACTTTATATCTATCTTTAGTCAGAGAACCTATTTTTTTTCTAAAAACCATGTTTTAATAAAATGTTTTAAAAAATGTTTTTAAAATTATTTGGTAAATAAATTTTTTCCGTTTTTGTCTTTTACTAATGTTTTTAATGGAATATTCTTATCACTTTCCAAATAAGGCATTTTTCTTACCTTTTTACCATATAAAAGGAATATTCTTTTTACCTTGTATGACATGTACAGATTTATCCTCTGTCATTTCTTTGAAGCCTCCTTTTCATGTTTAAAAGTTTTATTTTTAAAGATTTTTTTAAAAAGTTATTTTCAAGTAAAATATTTTCAAAAGGTTTTTCAAAAGAAAAGGATATTTTCCTTAAGAATATTTTTTAAAGTTATTCTTTTATTTCATCAATGACAATAACCCTATATTTTTCTCTACTTTGGATTTGTTGCATTGATATCATCCTTATTCTTTGTCTAGATGATTTATGATTCATTTATACAAGGATAGTATTCACATCCACTTCCTTGATTCCTTTTAGTCCCCTTGAAATATTCAATATCCTATGATCCTTGAACATTGAATTTACCTTAAATTATCCATATCATTTATCCTGGCTATTACTATTTCCTAAACCGCAACACAAGAGCCTCAGACCAGTTGGTGAGGACTCGCTAGGTGCATCCAAGCGACCTGAGATCAAATCCGGGTGGAGGCATATTTTCGGGGTACTGTAGCAGTACTATAACAGGCACTGTTTGGTATTGTAGCAACCAGAACTATTCATCCATCTAGGCCTTCGGGCCACCAGTTTTGTCCTCGGGTCCTGCAAGGCTTTCGGGCCACCCAAGGCCTTCGGTCCAGTTGATTCTCAAGGAATTCAGGCCACCTTAAGGCCTTCGGGCCACCCTAAGGATTTCGAGCCACATGAATGCAGGTCCAGAAACACTACAAAAAAGGAGCAGCCCCAGAAGAGGATTCAGAGCAGGTGCACTCACCAGAGTAGAGCCAAATGGATTGTCATAATGAGAGGGTATGGATATGCCATCAGTACCATCCTGTTCTTGCATGGGAATCTTAGCCAGATGGTCATGAAAAGGTGGAGATCTACTATCAAGATACAGATGCTGGGGAGGGGCAGTTCCTTGTAGACAGTCTGGTTGAATTCCCTAAGACCTTTGGGTCATGTAATCTCCTAATCCTACGGGCCATGTAATCTCTGAGCCTACGGGCCTTGTAAGGGTTCCCCCTTATCCCTTGAAAGGGGGGTTATCAAAAATCAATAAAAAATAAAGGCCTTCGGGCCATTCAGGCTAAACCGCATACCATTTTACACATACGGGTGCTACTTTGAATGTTATTTTATTATTTGGTAAATATTGGTAATTATGTATTCTTTATTCAATATGGAAATTTTATAAGGCATCTTATTTATTTGATTATTCAATATGAGGAATTATTTGTATTAGTATACATGGGTTGACGACTGTTTATGGAAAGACCTATGAGTTGGGGACCGGTAAATGAAATCCCCTCGATGCATCAGTAGTTTCATGAGACAAAATAGTTGTCTAGCCTCCTTAGATGGGTTTTTAACTGATAGATAAACCATCTTGTGAAAGGTCTTTATGGCACTTTTTCCAAGTACCTAGGAGACATGGAATCTAATAATTAATCATTTTCCTTCATATTAGTTTTAGTTATTATTCATCCATGAGATTTTGCATCGACATATCTATGAATACATTTTATTTTCAGTTTATTGATTAAATATAATGTGTTTTAGTTTCTTACCTTTCCATATTTATTTTTCTTTATCTAGTTATTCAAATGACATGTGTTTCTAGTTATTACCTTTCTATATTGTTTATTAAGATCCTTATCAGTTTACTGATTACATGGTATGTGTGTTTAGTTAATTACCATGCTATAATTATTAATCTCATTGATTCATTATTGATTCCACTATAATTTTCCCTTATCAAGCATTTGAGATCACCCTTATTATGTTTTTACCCTAGGAATCCAAGAATCATACTTTGAAAGATATGTAGTAATTTACTATATGGATTAGAGTTTTCCTTGATACTTTTTATTTATAAAGAATAAAAAAAATTATTTTGTAATTAGTGTATTCATTTGTAACATAATACTCATTTATGTATCTGGTTTACTAAGACTACTAAATTGATCGGTACTTCAGGGATTGATTCCTTATAATCATGCTAATGTAATTAGTAGTAGATAGTAACTCTAGACAATCTGGGGTCAGGTCACTATAGTTGGTATCAAAGGAAGTTTAGTAGCAACCATGGGAACTAGATTTACAAAAACATAGATTATAGAACATAACCCTAAGGTAGAAATTGATGATAAGTATATAATAACACTATAAAATTTTGGTAAAGTATAGATTATATGGGTCTTCCTTTAAATACATCCCTACATGGACACTACAAGTGGATGTGGTTTTGAAACATATGTACTTAGGGGTAACAAATCCAACAAGGTGTTCTGGGACTAGCTCGGGGTAACCTGTTACATGTCAACGGGCCTTACTATGCACCTGGTTTGACACCCCTAGGAGATATGCTTAGGACAATTCACATTTTCTTTACAAACCACTATGAAGGATTTTGACATTGAATAACCTAGGTTAATACTAAGGTGTTTTATATTGAAGATAAGGTGTCATGATTTAGAAATCCAATATATGATATTGTGGTTAAACCTTATACTAAGGAAGGACCAATTTTGATGATGTATTTTTGGGATTCAATAATTAAATTGTAGAATAATTTTACCAGTGGTATTTTTTCAATAAGAATCATGAAAAATCTAAGGAGTTTGTTTGATTTTAGAAGCATATGTTTTATAGTAAGAAGTTATTTTAGGAATAATGCCTTTACATTTATATAGACATAATTTTAAAGGTATTGATAACCTTTAGGGTTCATGTGATCAGTAATGACATCGTACTAATAGTCATATAATATTATGATACTTAATAAAAAATGGTTGTATTGAAAACCTTAGTTAAGGGTCTATTTAATGATTAAATTTCAAGGACGTCCATTAGATTTATTTTTGAAATTATATTAATATGGTTTTAGAAAAGGAAAACCTATAAGCTGGGTGAAAACCAATCAAATCCATCAAGGTCATGGGTCTAGAACCCATGACCGAAGTACGATAAGGGTTTCACACCAACCACTGACCTACACAATGTCCTAGTTTATTTTTCATTGTTTTTAGTTAAACAATTTGATGAATAAATGTTAAGGATGAACTGGAAGTATCAATTTTTATAATTAGGAATTAATCTATTAACCATACTAGTTTTGGAAGATATTTAAAGAAAAATAGTTAGACTTTTCACTCTTTTATAGGCCTTATGATCCTTTAAAAGTTTCTTTTAGTGCTTCAGACATCAATTTTAATTTTTAGAAATCCATTTTGTGAAGTAATTCATGAATTAGAATTTTATCAAAGCAAAACCAAGAGTTAGGATTGTTTATATGAAACTAAAACCTACCAAGTAATAATATTTCATTATATTCTTGGTTATTATAATAATTACCCTACATTAGGAAAATGAATTATAAATAAAATGTTTTCCCAATACCTTAATATTTGGTGAACCAAAGGTCTTATAAATCATCACATATTTACGACTTTGAGGCCCTAAACCTTCCATTGATCAATCACTTGTTTATGATTTATGACCTTAATCACTCCCTATAAATATTTATGATTTTACTCCAAGTATGTATCTCTACTTTCCACTAATGTTCTCCCACTTAGAGACCTAATTACATGGTAGTCCATTCAAGCTTTCTACTTTTTATATTCTCTTTTATAGAGGATTACTTATGAACCCTTATCACGATGTGGGATTTAAAACATAGAAATAATCAAACAATATATCACAATGATCGATTTTAAATTGTGAGGACTCAATTTAAATAAGGTGGGGAGAATTTTACAGCCCAAAAAACTAAAGTAAGAACCTAGTATTTGATAGTGTGTATGACACGCAACACCAAGCGCATAAGGTAATATAATATCCAGATACTTTATAATATATTTACCATTTAAAATAGATTATATATATTTCAATGAATGCAACACCAAGTTACTGTGTGTTACACACAAGAGAAACCTTCCTTGATAGCTTGCATTACACATAAGAGAGACCTTCCTCGATAGCTTATGTTACACGCAAGACCGAGTTTTACTGAAAAATAATATATTATTAAAATATTATTATTTAATATAATAAGATATAAACTAGAAATTATGAATAATATTAACTAAATTATTAAAATATATGGTTTATATAAATATAAAATGAAATCATGGGTTACCAATTAATGATAAATGAAAATAAGAACCAATTGGATATAAAAAGAAATATTATTATTTTTATACATCCAAAGGAGTTTTATCTTAATAAAAATAATTAATTACAATTATTAAATGATTTTAATGAAATATAAATGTTATATATTCAATAAAAATATTTTTAATATTCATCCATTAGGTTATATATTCATAAGATAAGAACAAACTCTATTTTACACATAAAATCCTATATTTTTATAAAGGCAATTTTACCGCCTTTTAATAGTGAAACCATTTTATATCTATATTTTTACACATTAATTGATTTTATGTCAAAATAAACTTCATATTTGAAATATAAACATAATAATTATTTTAGGGTGAATTTTTGATATTTTTCTGAGACATTTCATTTTTTAACAAATAGTTAAAAATACTGAATTTTAGTTCAAAACTTCTTTTTCATATAATTTTTTTATAAGGTTAAATTATAATTTTAATTGGTTTTAAAGTTTAATTATATAATATTTTTATCAATTAATAAAATTTATTTCATTGGAATAAATTTTAATTTGAAATTTATTATAGAAACAGAGAAAACTTTCGAACGTCTTTACTTTAAAAACCTGAATTGTCGTCCCAACTACGAGATGAATCTTAAAGTAATTTATGCCACTTCTATGATTAGAATATGGGAAAATGGATTCAATTTTTTAATTCAGAATAATTTATAATTTCTAATTAGACCAACTTTTTTTTGACCAAAAATATTAATGAAAGTGATTAAAATTAATTATAATTATTAAGGAAAAATTAAGCCTAATAAAGGACTAAACCATTAACATAAGAGACCAAATGACCTATAAACTTGTAAAAAAACTATTGGATGTAAATATATTGAAAAAAACCTTAAATTATTGAGTTTTTTGGTTTGGTATGACTTTTTTAGGTAAGAACACGTGTACACCTAACTTGTTTCCAAAAATTCCAAGTGAGTGATTTTATTTCCTTATAAAAGGCCACCACTTCTCCCCATTACTCACACATCTCAAACCACTTAGGTTTTGAAAATATCTATCTATATAGATTCCCAATATCTCTCCTATATACCTTTAATCCTCCCTCTGTTCATAAAACCTTCCAAGGATTTTTTTTGGTATAAACCAAAAGAAGTTACCTGGTTAAGAGGTAACGTCTTCTTTCAAGATTTTTAGTTTAATTTACATTATCCACTCTATATACTCTTATAATTCCATTATTAAATAAAACACCAGTATCCTCTACATACTAGTATGTTTTTATGTTAATAGTTATACCTAAAATTACACACACCTCCATCTAATGGATAAAAAACTTACTGTTTCTGTGTACGGTGAACTACTGCCTCACAAAATGATGATTGTTTATTTTTCCCTTACCAGATCACATGGTGGCCATTATGATGGAAAATATTTTTATATATTTTATATATGATATTTATAATATCTTTATTCTTCTGTAATTTTTATTTATAACATACCTTTATGCTTTCCATCTTGTGTAAATACGATAATTTTGTTTGAGGAAGCGTGGACTACTGCCCCCTCAAAGCGATATGACTCGTTCTTTCCATAAATGGAACATATAAATGATGGTTTTAATATAAATATATAACAAATGTAACATATATATGATAATTTAATTATAATATACATATCTATTATTTTATTTTTCATTCTTTTAATAAAAAAAAGAAATGAAAGGAGCGTTCATACGTACGTACGACCTACCGTCTCCATGGATGGTGCATTTCATTTCTTATCTACAAAAATTATATATTAATAAAGATATATATATATATATATAATGAATATATATGATATAAAAATCATGGTTTACATTATTGATATTATGAAACCATGATATATTTAATAAGAACAACAAATAACAAGTTAAAACATACTAAAAAAACTAGGCAATTAACACCCGAAATAGTTAAAATAATGAAAGGTTATTAACAGAAAGGTAATAAGATATTATAATAGGATCATATATGATATCATAAATATTAATTTATTTTTGTTATAAGTTATAAAAATGTTTAAACCTCTTATATAGGAGGTTAAAGGACATTCACCTGAAATGAAAAACAAGGTAAGGGATTCTCATCTCACTTTTTTACATCTATGAGATAAATGTCATGTTCACCACTTACATATTTTGTGTGGTGTATCCAATACTCATTTTTTTATATTGTAACATTATTAATTTTACCTTCAAGGTATTTTAAACTTTCATATAATATTATTCCTCCATGATGATTATTTTTTAAAATGTTTCAAAGTAGTATGTGACACTTTGGAATGTTTAAATATTATTTTCCTCAACAATAACTTTAATGATCTTTAAATGGTATTTATATTTGAGTAAATTATATGAAATTTTTTAAATAAAACATTAAATTCTATATTATATGGTTATTCATGACTATTTTCATGTATTAGTACCATTTCTCCACTCTTTGGTACTAAGATGTTTTAGAAAATGTTTTTCAAAAAACCTGACTTTATATCTCTCTTTAGTGAGAGGAACTGTTTTCTTCTAAAAGCAATGTTTTAATAAAATGTTTTAAAAAATATTTTTAAAAATATTTGGTAAATAAAATTTCCCCTTTTTATCTTTTACCAATGTTTTCAATGGAACCTTCTTGTTAATTTCTGAGTAAGGAATTTTTCTTACCTTTTTACCATACAAAAGGAATATTCTTTGTATCTGATATGACATGAACAGATTTATCCACCATCATTTCTTTGAAGCCTAATTTTCATGTTTAAAAGGTTTATTTTTAAAGTATTTTTTAAAAGTTATTTTCAATGAAAAATATTTTCAAAAGGTTTTTCAAAAGAAATGGATATTTTTCACAAGAATATTTTTAAAAGTTATTATTTAATTTCATCAACGACAAAAACCTTCTATTTTTACTCCAATTAGGATTTTTTGTATTGATATCATAATTATTCATCCTATATATGATTTATGATTGATTTATCCAAGGATAGTATTCAGATTCACTTCCTTGATTCCTTTCAGTCCCCTTGAAATATTTAATTTCCTATGATCATTGAACATTGGATTTCCCTTAAATTATCCATATCATTTATCATGGATATTACTATTACCTAAATCTTATACCATTTTACATAAAATTTATACTTTGACAGTTATTTTATTATTTGGGAAATATTGGTAATTCTATATTCTTTATAAATACAATTTTTTGATAAGGAATATTATTTATTTGATTATTCAACACGAGGAATGATTTAGACTAGTAGACACGGGTTAGAGACCGTTTATGGAAATACCTATGGGTTGGGGACTATTAAATGAAATACCCTCGATGCATTGGTATTCTCATGAGACAAAATAGTTGGCTAGCCACCTTAGATGGGTTTTTACCCAATATCTAAACCATCTTGTGAAAGGTCTCGACGGTACTGGTTCTATGTACCTAGGAAACATGGCATCCAATAATTAATCATTTTTCTTCATATTATTTTTAGTTATTATTCATCCATGAGATTTTGCGTCAACATATATATGGATACATTTTAGTTTCAATTCATTTATTTAATGGAATATGTTTTAGTTTCTTACCTTTCCATATTTTTTTTATATAGTTATTTTAATGGCATATATTTCTAGTTATTACCTTTCCATATTTTTTATTCAGTTCCTTATCAGTTTGTTTATTATGTGGTATGTGTGTTCAGTTATTTACCATGCCATAATTATTACTCTCATTGATTTATTATTGCTTCTACTATATTTTTCTCTTACTGAGAATTTAATCTCTCCCTTATTATCTTTCTTTACCCAGGAATCCAAGAAGCATACTGTGAAATATATAAAGGAATTTATAACATGTATTAGAGTTGTCCTTAATGTTATTTATTTATAAGGAATCAAAAAAAATATGTTATAATTAGTGTATTCATTTGTTATACAATACTCATTTATGTATCTAGTTTACCAAGACTACTAAACTGATCGGTCCTTCGAGGATTTATTCCTTATAATAATGACAATGTAATTAGTAACAGACATTAGATTTAAATTATCAAGGGTCAGTTTGTTACACGAGATGATTTGGAATTGATCTTGTAGAACCATGCCACTGTCATAATGACCAAATAACTTTGATACAATCCTGATCTATCACCATTTCCATCACAGATTGATTCCATTATCAAATTCGAACCTGGATGCATGGTATTAATCCATTTCACCAAAGAATTGTTGCACAATTTTTGATTACCAGGAATTTGTCAAACTGTCGGCCAAACAAAATACTGATGATGAACACATGAAAAATTGGGGAAGAAATGCATAAAACAAAAACATGAGGAATGCACCTCGACCAATGTTCATATCAGCCTCGATTCACTGACATTAGAATTATGAACAAAGAGCTATAATAACAATCAATACTAATTTTCCAAAATCCTTGAAAATAAACCATCACCCGCAACATGATCGATCTGAAAATCAATATGTTGGTTGATTTGATTTGTGTTCATTGTAGGATAAACAACAGGGTAATAAAACACATTAATCAAATTCCCTACCTTGAGTTTGAATTGAATTCTGATGAAGAACGGTCCTATGTTGTCATTGTTGGCGAGATTTATGGGTTCTGTTAGCACAATGATTTCCAAAACATGATCCAATGATGATGGTCCATGAATGCTCCTCCACCAGATCCTCTCCCAATTCCTAGGGTTATGTGGGTAAACCTAGGTATTTTTCATAATCGAGTTAACATATAGGATATTTAGGTCACTATGTTTAAACACAAACAAACAAACAAATTTATTTTATTATTTTTACCCGCGAATTTTTTTTAACAAACATCTAATGCTGAAAAAGGTTATGTCATGCTTAGGGAAAATACCACATTTCAGACTCAATGGTGGTATCAGATTTCTTATCCAAGACTCTTTTTAAGATTTATTCTATTATTTCATAAAAAATGAGTGCGTGTGATATAATATATTTAATATTTTTATTATATCAATACTGAGCTTCCCCATGCCTCGAAATCTCGCACCAACTTAGATCCTAGATCCAAAAATATTACTTTAAATATTATAAAACATTACATAGAAAAAATAGATTTTTTACAAGAATATTTCAGAAACATTGGCAGTGAAGAATGACAAATGATTCACAAAATATTAAAAGGGAAAAACAAAAGAACAAGAAGAAGATCATAGGACACAATGATTTACATGGTTCGAGAAAAATACCTATATCCATAGAGAGGTAGAATCACTTCACTAATTCAGGAGAAAAATTATAGATATATAATCATAGTTTCAAACATGAAACCCTAGATTGAATGAGGTAATAAAGAAGAATATGCACTATTCCACCAACCACATGGTAATTTCATTATGCTAAAGTGACACAACCACCCAAGTATGCACTACTATAGTACTGCAACCACCTAAGTCCAAGATGATACTGTGTCAATGGAAAGAATTCCACCGAGCTATAGTACCCCTTCAGAGTCTCCTGGTCAACTCTACTAAAGTTCCATGTTGAAGTCCACACTACTACAGTTCCTTATTAGTGTCGTTGGTTAGTACTACTATAGTGAGTCAATATTGCTGGAGTTCTCAAAATTTGTTCTGAGGGTCTTCAACTCTCGGACCCCTAGAGAAGGGATGCGCTGCCCCATAAAACCCCAAGCAACCCTATCAAGGAGGTCAAACCATGAGAGTTGCGGTCTGGTGTACAATACATGCCACTAGAATTCGATACAACTTCATCCAAATGGATCAGGATACACCACCCCAACACTGAATTGGGCTAATACAAGGAGCATGCAACCAGAAATGTGTCGATTCACCATAATCCACTAAAAAACTATTTGGTGGTGATTTTAGGCTAGTTAAATCCTAGTCCCAGGGTCACTCCATGAGTCATCATAGAAAATTCCACCTTTTTCTTCATTGGTAGGATCTTCAATGATTTTCAATCCTCCCTCACTAAAGGAAAATTAAAGTGAGGGAGTTCCCTTACCCCAAGTCCTAACCTACTTGAACGCACCTCTAGAGTTCTAAATAATCTAATTACATAGGTTAATTTAATATTACAAAACCTCATTAATTTTTTTCATATATTAAAATCATTTTATTATAATATGTTATTCATTTATTATATTGATTTTTCTTATGTCGATCACTTGGGGTTGTCTAGTCAACCACTCTAGATCTTCTTCGGTATGTTGGTTTTGGTTAGATATGTTTTAAAATAATTCCATGATTTATAAAAGTGTAAATTTATGAATTATTTATCATTCCATTATAATAGAATTTATATAGTTCAATTGATTTTTCAAAATAGTTTCAAATTATAAAAAGCATCTCGATATTCTTGTTTTATGTGGTTAAAATGACCATGATTGTATATTGTTAATATAATTAATATAATTCCAAATTTATATTTCTATAATCTTAATAATTTCGTTAATATATATTTAATTATTAAATCAATTTTAAAATCAATCCATGTATGGTGGTAATAGTTGATTCATTACATCTTCCATATAGGCAGTTAAAACTGACCATGATGGGATGAGTGATATAAACATCCATGAAATGAATTTATAAATTAAATGATGATATAATTCACATTATAGTATAATTATATTCTTAATTTTATAATGTAACAATATTTAATTAAATTTATAAATATTAATAAGAATAAATAAAAATAAAGAAATTGAAAGAGCTTAGATGGCGAGACTTACTTTCCTCTGTGAGACAACTCCTTAAGGCTTATAAAATTGGTCTTATGGTTAGAATAAGGCTTAAAAAACATGGATAAGAGGGTTTTAAGTTGGAATTTGGAATATATATTTCAAGTTAAGGAGTTTTGGAAGTGAAGATAAATGGGTGTAAGATTAGTGTATTTATAGGTGAAGTAGAGGGTGTTTTTTGAATAAAATATTGAAAAATTCATCATTTTTTATCAAGAATATGAATAGTATCAATTATTTTTATTAATTATAGTAATTTATGCATGTGAGTCCATTATAATGGTTTATTACATCAACTAGGATGTAATTAATCATGTATTTAACTTATAAGGTAAAATACTATATTCTTCCATATTTCACTATTCACCTTCATATTTTACTATTTAAAAAAATTACCAAAACTTCACCCCTACCTATTTTCAACATGAAAATTCAAAAAATTAAATTAAATTTTCCAAAATAGATTTATAAATTAGGTAATTTTTATTTTTATTTATAGTATAAAAAATACTATTTTTTATATAATGTAAAACATGTGTTACAAAAAATATATACTTATTATTAAATTATGTTATATTGATTGAATAATTATTTTATGGTATTTTGATACTTATTTTACCTTAATTTATCCATGGTAAAAATTACTTAAAATGATACTTCATTAATTACTATATTAATCATTTTACTATTCTAATGATCATGTTGTGATTCTAACTGCCATGTGACTATTCTAGTAGTCATATTTCTAATGGTTATATAATATTTACTCATCCTACAAATAAATTTTATTTATATAATTATTTATTAACTCAAATCATTCTCAAGGTTCTTTATAATTTGTTTACAAAATTTAAATCCAATTTCTAACATTTTGATTACTTTTCACAGTGTTGTTCATGGGTGTGATATTTATTAGAGACCATAATCCTATAGATTCCCAAATTCTAATCATGTTGTTTATTTATTTTTATTATCAAGTTGTAATGTTATCAATTTTTTGGAATTTATTTATTCTTTATATTTAATGTTCTATATTTATTAATTAAAGTAATGATGGTTTTTATTATGTGCTTCATGTGAATTATACTATATCTAACACTTGAATTTGACACCCAAATATATCGAGAAGGGAGAATTTTTACATAGAAAAATCTCAATCATTATAGTCTAGAATATAGTTATGTTAAGGACTAAATATATCATATGGGGTAGGGTATGAGACTTGAGAATCTCAATGTGGGATATGAGACTTGAGATACACCACATGGTTTAGTTGGTATCCTTTTACTTTGTTCATGCATCCTGATCGTGGCATGATTAGGGTATGATACATGTGGCTATGGGTGTTGTTTTCTAGCATATTGATTTGTCATAATCCATTATTAATTGAATTAAATTATAATTTATTCAATGTTTTTTCAATTAAATTATAATAGGTGATTAAATTAATATGGATTTTAGAGGTTTCATGTGATGTGATTTGTTGATTATGCTTGTTTAACCGCTATAGGGAAATGGTTTTCAAGAGTTGGATTTTTGAGAAAAACCCAGTTTTCAAATAAAAACTCATGTAATGGAACAAGGAATAAATAAAACTATTTTATAAGTTAGTTTTATTTTTAATGGATCATGGAGATTATGGTTTTGAAATAAAATAGATTTTTGAGGAAATCTAGTTTTGGGGAATATGTTTGTGTGATGGTATGGTGTGAGTGAAATGGAATGGGATTCATGAGATTATTAGAAATTTATAGTAAATGATTTGGAAATTTAAATTCAATTGGTTTTTGATAACAAATTTATTATTCAATAAAAAACCAAAAAGGACACAAATTTTAGGTCTTTCATCTTTGGTAAAAACATTTGGCTTCCAGGAGGTGTTTTCAGAATATACATGAGTTTTTAGTGTGTGTAAAGTGATTGATATGGTTTTCAAAAATAATTCTCCCATACCTATGTAAACCAGGTTATCTTGGTTTTTAGTATTTTAATTGGGTGTTTTGATTATAAAATTTTGGTTTGTGTGTTGTGATTAATTAGAGAGACCCACATGGGTTTGTCTTGATAAGCATGCATTTAGTATTAGGATGGAGTATCCAGTGATAAAATTAAGGATTTCATATATTTTATTATTGGATTGGGATTCAATAGGAAATTACTATAGAGGGGAAACCATTAGGATTAATTGGACTTTAATAATTAGTTATTGTGTTGGGAAGTTCTATAAGTGTAGATGTGGGTTGATCATCGATTTTTTTGTACTGATGAGTATATTCTTACACCATATCCGTGTTTTGATATTTTATATGAGTGGAGTTTCAAAGGATTGGTTTAGTACTATGTGAACATTATAGATATATGAGAGTAAAGAAACACCAATGTTGATATGATTATTATGGAGAGAAGTAAAAATATCAGTGATATTATAGTGAAGTGTTTGATGAATAGTGCACTCCAGTGTTGGAGACATGCATTGGATGCATTTTCAAAGATAAAACATAATGATATTATGATGAGTAAATTACTAGTGTAGGTAAATATGTATTAATGAAGGATTAGTGGTCATTCTTTAGGATGCTTAGTATTATAGTGGGGAGTTTGTAACAATTCACACCTTGGTGTCAGTGAACTCGAGGTCAGGCTAGTTTTTTATTGACATAATGATTAAGTGAATTGTAATTATTTAGAAAGGGATCAAGAGTAGAATATTATGGATATTTTTTGGATTTTTAAATAGACGTTTTGAATTTATAATTGGTTGTGGAAAATCCTGATGAAGGTATTTTATCATAGGTAGAGGCAATCAGGTCCAGTGGGTGGCGGTAGAACACCACCAGAACCTCAATGAAACTCCACCAGAGTTCTGATAGAGTGGAAAATAGTGATTATTCCTACTACCAAAATTTTTAATGGTAGTCAACCAAATTTATTATGGTATATTCACTAGTGATTCACCACTTTCCTTGACACCAAAACCTAGTGGAATCCCACTAGAGTTTTAGTGGAAACTTGGGTAGTTTTTTAAAAGTGGTAAAAAGGGGGATTTATCCCATTTATTTAATATCCACTTAGGTCTATTATTTTAATATTTTCACACATATTGGAGTGGCTATATCCCCCTCCCAATCTTACTCCTCCTTTCCCCTATTTGATCTAAGTGGTTTAGAGACATTTCATTACTCTGATTCTAGAAAATATTATCCCTTACTCATCCATTGTCTTCCCACTTTTATTTTATTTTATTTTATTTTTATCATCTAGGTATTAAAGTGTGATTACATCAGAGCATGGTGTAATGACTTTATAGTGATGGGGTTTTCGTGTGTGGTGTGGAGAGGATTCTTGGATCATTCACGTAGTTCATTTTTAGCTTGAGGTATTTCACTGAGTGAGTATTTCTAGTGATTTTGATAAATTGGGATGAAATTGATATATTAATCAGGTATTACAATTATATATTTCATATATCATAGTCTCAAGTGCTTGTTAGGAGTGTACCACACCCTTTTTCTCATGGTTTCAACAACAAAGTATCACTTAGTGTGTGTTATACCAATTATGTCAAATTGGGAAATGGTTTTAAATTATTTAATAGTTAGTTTATGGGTTTCTATGGTTGATATAGGTTCTCTCTATTTTATGGATATTGATATGATCTTGGGAAAATTAAATGGAAGAGATAACGAGGTAGGTGTCCTTTATATATTGTGTCTCTTGATCTTTTAGTGATATTGTGTTTGTGTTTTATTATTATTATTATTATTATTATTGGAATTTTGTATTAAATTTTATAATATTAATATATAAATTGGTATGTGATCACATCAACCTAATATTTAAAAAGGATAATATATCTTGTTAAAAGGTTTTTGTTGTTTTCTTAGACAAAAAAGTGTTGGTGGATCATTTTATGGACGTTCTTGGTGGTATATGTGACACTTGTTGGGTCATTGGTATGTTTTATTTTGATTATTTATTTTAATTTCATTTACTTTGGATTTTGTGGGAGTTAGGGGTAAAAAATATGTATTTTTGGGAACATAGGGTAGGGTGTATGATTATCAAATAGTTAGTTCCAACCATGTACCAAACCATGCAGGGGGGGGTGAGGGATCCCTGTGCTATTTTTCATAGTTTCTACATGGTTTTTATAATTGTTCAGACTCTATATAAAAACCATGTAGTCTATTTTGTAATGGGGGAGTGGCTCACATAGTTTGTGCATGTATTTCTAAACCATATGGTCAAACCATAAAGTCTTCCCAGGTTACTTAAAATTGTGAATTTACCCATTTACCTTGATGATTTTTAACCCTCTTTCTCCCTTTTCTTCTCCCACTCATTAAAACTATCTCCCTATAGACAAGATCCCTATTCTCTCTTTCTCCCTTGGTAGTCTTCCACCTCCCTTGGAAATTTATCTTGAGGTAAACTCCGATTTTATCTTTATCTCCTTCTCCTATTCCAATGTTCTTCCTTATTCTACCCACTTTATTCTATCCCTATAACCCTAATGTATATGAAAGGTCGAATATTTGGTTTAGGTTTTGTATTTTATAGATTTTATTGGGTTTTAGGCCAGTGATGATCCCTTTATTCATTTCCTAGTGGTTTCAAGAAAAGGTGATGAGATTCCATTATGGTTTAGGTAGCTATTTATAAATAACATGAATTTTCCTTTATCATACCTAAATTTCTTGATATTTCATTTGGTTTACATATTTATATATTATTGAAATTATTTTTGAGGGTTGATATGTGTGTTTTAATTTCTATATTTTCTTGTGTTTAAATGAATGTTGGTTTCTATTAGATTTCCCTTTTAAAAATTAGTTTATGCCTTCAAGGTGTTTTCTAAAATGTTAAAAAGGATCCCTTACTTATAAATGAGTTTTAAAAGAGGATTTAAAAATAAAATGTGATTTCAATTTATATTCTTGATTATTGGTACTTATTTTATACCTTGGATATTACTTTGGATTGGTTTTAGATTATGTTGGCACATGGGAGACCTTATGTAGGAAGTTGATCAAATGGGTGTTTCTCTATATCTAGGCGTAAACTAGCTAGTGGTTGTCTCTGGTGAGGACTCATGAGGCCCCGAGATAAATTACTTGTTTAGGATCACATAGGTTAGACAATTTTCTATGATAGAGTCCTAGTAACCTTTGGAACTTATAAGTCAAATCTCTTCCCATGTGGCCTGTATTATGCTTGAGTTGATATATGATAATATGCCCACTTTTGTTCTGTTTATAATGATGATGATTATACCATGTTTCCCTCTATTTATTATATTTTTCCTTATTCATATTTTATTTACTTTTATCTTGGATTATTTAAATAAACCAAAGGGTTTCAAATGGAATTGTTTTTAAAAATGGAAAGGTTTCTCAAAATGGATTTCAAACATGGACTAATGATTTTCATTGTGAAAAGTTTATATAGATTCATGGTGGTATCCTATTTTGATTTTACTCACACCTTTCATATTCCATTGGATGTATATAGACTTGGTTTTTTAGAATATAAATAAAATAAATAGATCACGCAGTTTAGTGTATCTTCTTGATTCTCATCATTCTTCTTTGATGCCATAGTGATAGTGACTATAGGTCATGAGGAGTTGGGCGCATGTGGAGAATTTTGGGATCCTCAGTGATTTGGGGTTACAATGTATAAACCTCTCTATCCTTGATATCATTTTGGTATATATATATGATGTTGGTTATCATTTTTTATATTTATGATGTGATGTTTATGAGTTATAGTTCATTTTTTTGTTTCTTATACTCTATTTTTCCATTTTTATATTTTGAGATTGTTTATTTGATGGCGTGGATGTCCCACTTATGGATGGGTCATACCAATTTTTTGGGAGGAATCTATGTGTTTCGATTATTAGATTATGTGAGTGAAATCATCCCCTAATGTTACATTTTGATAACCTGGTGTGTTTTTCTTGTCCATGGAAATTTTAAACGTGATTTGGGCCTTATGGTGGAGTGGTTCAAGTAAAGTGTCATGTTTAACCAAGCCAGTTTATTAAAAAATGGTATCAGATCCCTCTTATTATTAGAGGAGTAAAGGTATTATGGAGATAGGACTATCAGAGCTCGGGAGGTAGGTGTGGGGGAGTGTATAACTAGCTCTACTTCACGGTGAACCTTGAGTTACCATGGGTGGTTTGGATTTATGTCTGGGATTTGAGCCCAGTTTTATTTTTTTGATGATATTTGATGTTTTTTTATTATTGGTTTTTAGTTTTAGGATGAAACTATATATCATTTTGAGAAATTTTGAGTATCAGTGTGAAATAGGGGAGTAAAACCGAGGCGCATGTTTTAGGTACATAATTAGTAGAAACCATGTGGAACCTATGTGACCAGGTCAACAATCCATGAAATTCCAATTTTCATGGTTGTTACATGGTTTTTCAAACTGTGTGAGAAAACTATGTGCACTGGTAAAATTCTTAAATTTTTAATGTTTTTACCCCTTATGTATTTTCAATTATTGAGATTGTTGTTATTACTCATTTAAGTGTAATTGAATGGATTTTTTGATTAGATTGATGATTTTGGAATTTTAATTTGGTATTAATTATGTTTTATTTCATTTTTTAAGAACCATTCCTCCCAAAATGACTCATAGGAATTAGTTATAGGAATATAAGGAGAATACATTATAGGAAAATCCTCTTGAGGAAGGGCCTGATCAGAGGTTTTGGGACTTGATCATGTTGTCTAAGCTCCATGAGGATATTTCTTAGACTAATTTCAAGTAGATGTTCAACAAGAAATTTTTTACCAAGAATTTAATAGTGGAAAAAGATAATGAGTTCATGAAACTCAAGTAGAAAGACCACTTTGTTCTGTAATATTCCACTCAATTTATCAATCTGGTTTATCTTTCACCCGATCTTTTCACAAACAATTATTTTAAGGCACATAGGTTTGAAATAGGTTTAAAACTAGAAATTATATCGAGGATCATTATTATTTTTCTTCTGACCTATGCATATGTAATGGAAAATTTAGTGTTAGTCGAGGTGGACCTGGCCGATTTGATTGGTATTCGTGGTACCCTTATTACAACATGAGGTAGTCAGAGATCTTATTTAGGTCAAAAGAGAAAGAATGATGAGGCTCATTGAGGTATTAATAGAAATGTGAATCATAATAACTTTTCTTATGGGTCATCTTATGAGTGGAAGACTGTAGTATTCTATGAATGAAGGAAGCTAGAACATAGCAAGAAAGTCTTCCAGGAGGCTATGAGGACTTTCCATTTGTGTGGACACTTAGATCATCTACAATGTTATTATAGGTATGCTTATTAAGGTATTAGGGTGGTTTATTTTCATACTGATAGTTCTTAGGTGTATTTAGATGGATTGAAAGGGATGGGGTCTTACCCTTAGGTGAAATAAGTCTTCTATCCTATAAGGAAGACCCAGGGTGGGCCCAAATATCAGTGTTTATACATGGTAGATCATATTATAAAGGATTCAGAGGTTGGTCTAGTGAATTTTCAATGCATTATGTTTATTATTGCATTAAAGGCTATGATTTTTTTAACATAGGTGCATCTCATCCATTCATTTAATTTAAATTTATTGATTCTTTGGGGATGCAATCAGAGTTGATACTGTATAAAATGGATCATTATACTCCTTTGGAAAAGAGGAAGGTGTAGGGATTTATGTGTCCCAATTCTTATGTTATTCATGTGGTACTTATTCATCCTTGGCCTAGAATTTTTTGATCTTATAATTGGTGTAGAATAAATGATCATCTTAAAACCCCAGATCGAGTATTATCATTCTAGAGTTTAATTTCTCTCTACTAATGGGAACAACCATGTATTTCAGGGTGAGTGATATCCTAGGTTAGGGAGAGAAGGAAAAATTATCCCAAATATCAGAGTGATTTCATGAAAGTTTCCTAGTTTTCCCTTCAATGCTACTAAGCATAGTTTAGTTGGTCATCTTACAGTGGTGGTAGATAGGTATACAAAGGTATTTCCTGATGACTTTTCGGGGTTTCTACCCCAGTGGGTGGTAGAGTTCTCTATTGAATTACTTACTAAGATAATACCCATATCTTTACTATATTACTTGATGGATCCTACTGATCTAAAGTAGTTAAAGGATCTATTAGAGGGTCTCAAAGGAAATGGATTTATTTAAATAAGTGTGTCACCATGGGAATAACTAGTTCTATTTTCAAATAAGGTAGATAAAAGTATCTAAATATTCCTCAATTAATAGAAAATAAACCTTGTGACAATAAATAATAAATACTCATTTCCTATAATTAATTATCTCTATGAACAGATTAGGGGATCCCTATTTTTTTCAATGATTTATCTGAGATCTACACACCATTAGTTGAGGGTTCTATAAATGAATGTTCCTAAAATTACTTTCAGGAGAAGGTATGTGCATTATGAGTATTTGGTTATTCCATTCAGACTTATAAACACTGCTATAGTTTACATGGATTTGATGAATTAGAACTTCCATTGCTATCTGGATTCTTTCATGTTGGTGTTCATGGATGATATCTCAGTATACTCTAAGTCGAGGGAAGAACATGTGTCCTATCTAGTCATTTACCTAAAAACCATTAAAGAGAACCACATGTTTTTAATCCCTCTAAATTTCATTTATGGATTCAGGAAGTAAGATTTTTAGGCTATGTAATATCTAAGAAAGGAATCTCAGTAGATCCTAATAAGATCCAAGAGGTGATGTCTTGGGAGCATCCCAAGAAGGTGTTTTAGGTGAAGAGATTCCAAGGTCTAGGTAGATATTAAATATGACTTGTTTAAGGATTTTCCATATTGGATTCATCCATTATATATTTGAACAAAAAGTGGGTGAAGTTAGAATGGGACAAGAAGTGTCATAGGTATTTTGAGGAGCTAATAGTGAGGTTGACTTCAACTCAAGTTCTAATTCTACCTGATCCAAGTTAGGGTTATGCTTTGTATTATGATGCTTTGAGTTCAAGATTGGGGTGGATGCTAATGCATCTTAAACATGTGATGGCATATGGACATAGCTAGATATTCCATCAAGAGAATAATTACCCCATTAAAGACCTAGAGTTAGAAGTGGTAATTAGTGATTCAAATATGTGGCAATACTATCTTTTCAAGGAACAATTTATAGTGTATTTATACCATTAGATCCTAGAATATATTTTCACCTATAGGGATTTGACCCTTTAACAGAGACATTGGGTGGAGTATCACAAGACTATGGACTTTTTTATAGCTTATATCCTCATAAATGGGAATGTGGTAGCTGACGCCTTGAGTAGGAAACTACCAACCAAGAAAGTGTGGGAATGAGAGGATGAATAGAACTTGATAGGGTTATTCACTAAGATGTAGTTGGATATGGAAGTGGAGGTTGAGTAAGTGCTTTTGGATTGTGTACAAGTCATGCCTTAGATGATCAGATTTATATTGGCTAGGTTAATTAATTTAATTAAAAGGGTATTAGTATCATTCTAAATTGTGGGAAAACCTCAGTTTATTGTTCTCAGTATCCCAAGGGTTCTCTTTTGTTTTGAAAGAGAAATGTAATTCTCGCATCTTTGAGGCAAGGGATGATGGAGGGTGGGAAAATATATAGCTAGATCATTCAATCCAAGTATTCCAAGATGTTCTATGATTTTATACATTAGTTTTAGTGTCCAAGTATGTTTTTTAGTTATTTATTTCATATCTCAGTGTATCACATGTTAGATGATTAAGGCTGAGCATCGGAGACCTGCTAGTTTATTATAGCCTCATCCCATTCTGTTATAGAAGTTGGATGAGATCTCAATGGAATTCATGACTAGATTACCTCAGACTCTGAGTGAGAAAGATTCTATTTGTGTGGTTATTTATCAGTTAACTAAATCAAACCACTTCCTTTCTATTAAAGAGTATAAAAATTTAGAGAATCACATACACCTTTATGTCCGAGAGATGTCGAGACTCCATGGTGTGACTTCATCCATTGTTTCTAATCAAGAACCTCACTTGATGTCATGGTTTTTGATTATTATTCAAGAGAATATGGAATCTGCGCTAAATTTGAGAATATTTTACCACCCTCATATAGTTAGTTATACTGAGCGGGCCATCCAGATTCTTGAGGATATGCTTTGAGCGTGTGTTCTTGAATTTGGAAGTTCTTAGGAGAAAAATTTATTATTGATCGAGTTTTCCTATAAAAATAGTTATTAATATTTTATTATTATGGATCCATTTAATGCTCTGTATAGAAAACTATGTTAATCTCCTCTATGTTATACATAATTTGGTGATCACTCCTTACTTGGGCTAAGTATCATTTAGGAGATTATAGAGAAGACGAAGTAGATTTATAGGTTGTTGGTGATAGTTTAGATTCATCAGAAATATTATGCAGACCTTTTATTTCATCATTTGAAGTTTGTGGTTGATGATTGGGTTTTTTGATGGGCTTATCCTTAGTTAGGACACCATCTATTTGGGAGACCGGGTAAGTTGGCACCATGATATATCAGGTCATTTGGGATTTTATAGAATATCAGGAATGTGTCATATCAATTAGATTTACCACCTTGATTTATGTTTATTCATAAAGTGTTCTATGTTTCATAGATAAAGAAATACCATCTAGACCTATCCCATGTGATTGTCTATGAGGATATGAAGGTGGATCCTGATACCTCTATTTTTGAGTAGCGAGTTCATATCATGGATTTTTAGAATAAGGTGCTGTATGGTAATTTTATCCCCATGATCCATGTATTACAGAAGTGTTTCTAGGATAACCATGATATGTGGTGGCATAAGGCATTTTTGAGGGAGTAATGGCATCATCTTTTCAAAGATTCAAAACTTTGATGATTTTTTGGGGGAAGAAAGTGGCATGGTGAGGAAAATTATGACACCCTCCAAGCCATTGGAATGTTTTATTTTGAGTCTTTAGTATCATTTCATTTAATTTGTAGTTTTTAGGATTCAAGGGTTGAAAATATAGATTTTTGGAAAAATAGACTAGAGCACATGGTTAGAGAAAGATTAATACTAATTATACACACATTTATTCAAGAGGGGGGGGGGTGAGAGATTCAAGTGCTATTTTCAGGGTTATTTTATGAATTTTACAAATATCCTACTTGTTTTGTGAATGGGGAGTGACCTTTCTAGTTATCACACATTTTTGAAACCACATGGTCTATCCGGTTTACTTAAAATTGTGAATTGACTTATTTTACCTTGATACTTTTTAACCCTCTTTCTAATCTTTCTTCTCCCACTCATTCAAACCACCCCCTCCAGTGGAGATCCCTCTTATCTCTTGTTCCCTTAGTAGTCTTCCTCCAACCTTGTAGATTTAGGTAATTCCTATTTTCTCTTGATTCCCTCCTCCTCTTCCAAAGTTCTTCCCTATTGTACCCATTCAATTCCATCACTATAACCCTAATGTCCATGGAAGTCCAAACCTAGGGTTTAGGTTGGGGTTTTAATGATTTTTTATGGGTTTTAGGTCAGTGATGATCTATTTCTTCTATTCCTAGTGGTTTCAAGTTAAGGCGATTAATTCCACTGTGGTTGAGGTATGTGTCTCTATATAACTTGACTTTTCCTTTATCATACCTAAAATTATTGATATTTTACTTGGTTTACTTTATTAAATATTCATGAAAGTATTTATTTAGGGATTATATGTGTGATTATATTTATATGTTTTCATTATTTATCATGAATGGTGGTTTATATTGGATTTCCATTTTAAAAATCTATTTATTCCTTCAAGGTGTTTTCTAAAATGTTTAAAAAAGGATTCCTTACTTCCAAATGATTTTTCAAATAGGGATTTGAAAGAAAATTTTATTTCAATTTATATTCTTTATTATGGGATTTTATTTTGTATCTTGGATATTTATTTATCTTTGGATTCGATTATCCCGGAACATGGGAGACTATAGGTAGGGATTATTTCAATTTATATTCTGGATTTGGTTTATTTATTTTTTATCTTGAATATTTATATTGGGATTTGATTATCCTTTGAGCTTGGATTATTTAAATAAACCAAATTTTTTCAAATAGAAATGTTTTAAAAAATGGAAAGGTATTTCAAAATGGATTTTAAACTTGGACTAATAAGTTTCATTGTGAAAAGTTTTATGTATATTCAATGTGGCATCCTATTGAGATTTTCATGACACATTAAATATTCCATTGAGAGTATATGGACTTGGTTTTATAGGATATAAATAAAGGAAAGGGGACCATGAATTTTGGAAGATCTTCCTGATTCTATTCATCCTTCTCCAATGTCATAGTGATGGTGACCGTGGGCCATGAGGAGTTGGGATCATGTGGAGTGTTTTGAGATCCTCAGTGATTTTGGGTTATGATGTATCATCCCCTCTAACCTTGACCTCATTTTAGTATTTTTGTATATATATTAAATTGGTTATCATTTTTTATGTTTATGATGTGATGTTTATGAGTTATAGTTCATTTTCGCTACTACCTATACTCTGTTTGTCTATTTTTATATTCCAAGACTATTTATTTGTTGGTGTGAACATCCCACTTATGGATTGGTTATGTTGGATTTTTTGAGAGGAAAAATGTATTTTTATTATTGTATTTTGAGTGTGAAACCATTTCCAAAGGTTATATTTTGATACCCTAGTTCTTTTCGCTATCTCCTGGAGATTAAGAATGTGCTTTGGATCTTATGGAAGAGTGGTCTGAGTGACATTTTAGGTTGAACCAATCTGGTTCATTGTAGTGGGAGTTTCCTTTTAACATGGTTTTAAAAAGAGAATTTAATTACCTTTGAAATGTTATTTTTAAGTGAAGGTATTTGGAAATGGGTTTTAAAAGAAAAAATTTGATTCACGTGAAATTTTTTAGAATGGGATTTCAAAATAAAGTGTTGATTTTTAAAGGGGTTTTGATTTTATATTTTAGTTGAGTGACTAGAATGAGTAAATTTGACATAGGTTCTACTTTTAACATGATTTTAAAATGTGGTTTTTTACTTTTATTTTAAAGGAAAACAAGGTTTTTGTTTTGTGGTAAATGATTTAGACTAATTGACCATAAGAGGGACATGCTCTATTTTTCCAATGCTTATATACTTTTGTGATATCCTTGATTTATTTTTTCCTTATTTCTATTATCTATTGTATGATTATGCATGAAAATATAGGATCTCTTTACGAACCATCCATTCGGTGATAGTTTGGTCAGTGGGTTTGGAAAAATTAATATGTCTCCTTTTGGCTTTAGTTACATAGGAACATTGAGATACCACTTTAGTATATGATTTAGTCTAGTAATATTGAGTTACCCCAACAACTTGGACTGAGTTTTGGGTTTTTTTGAGGGTATGAAAAAACCAAAAAACCAAAAAACCCATTGTGTTTTTGTGTGTGAACTATATTCTAGTAAATTTTTTGAACTTCCAAAACATTTATTTTTGGAAGGAAACTTGTAAAACCAGGATATAGTAGTTTAAATTCACCACGTAAAGTCCAGTTCTTGAAAAAAACATCACAAGAAACATCCAATCATAGACTAAGTGATATAGGAGGAGTTCTTGATGCAACATGAATGTTTTGGAGGATGCAGTGAAGTAGACATCCAATTGATTTTGGTGGAGGCCTTGGTGTTTCGAAGGTTATGTTAGATTAATAAAAAGGGCTGTATAAGATTAATATAAAAGAAAAGGATTATATTTTTTCTATCACTGAGCGTATAAGCTGAATAATGAGGTTTCAAAAGCTATTTTGTGAATGCAGGGGAAGTGATTTAGAATACAAATATTGAATTTTCACTAAATGATTTAGTTAAATTGATGGATGTCATATGGTTTTTTAACTGAGTTGATGGATATATAAAAATATTATAAGGTAGTGTAACTAATGGGAACCACTGGTTACTATAGTGAACCTCTAAAAACAGAGGGTTCTAACTCACTTTTTCGATATGACAAGATTGAGCGAGAGAAAATTCAAAAGAGGGTGGAGTGGAATCCATCCATATGGGGGGAATTCCATACAGAGAGATTGCGGTGGGAGTTTATCATGTAGAGAATTTCTAGGAGGTTCTTTCATTTTCAAGTAGAGATCTAGATTATAGTCCCTTATAACACAAGTCAGGTAATGTTCCTGAACAAGAATCCCTTGTAACTCAGTTTTTATCATTAAAAATATATGTACTATGTCCTCAATTAGATTGTGGATTTATCTAAACCATAATATTCATGTGTTTATTGCACTTCTTCAAAATATCATGTGTTTGTTATTTTTTTCACTATTTATGAAAAATATTATCTAAGAGCATAAAGTTATAAAAACTAAATTGAATTTCATATCAACACGGTGTGAAGGGTTCTTGGTCTTCCAAGTTTCAAATGTTGAATTCACAGGGTTGTGTCATAGAACATTGGACCCTTTCCAGAGACTTGTTTTATAAATTAAGGTTTGCGTTGAATTTCGATGGTGAAAGTTTAGGATTTTGGAGGATGCTAGTTCTGCTACTCCTGGAGAATCCATAAGTTCTATTTATGGATATCCATCTAAAAGTGATGTGTTTAATAGAGCGGGAAACCATAATAGGAAAACACACACTCTTTTTTTTGAAATATGTATCCTATAGAAGTAGAACATGACCTAATAGGAGGTTTTGATGAAAATCCAATATAAACATCTCATATTGTTTAAAGTGGAGGAATAATGAGCTGATGTGATTTGGCTGGTTCCTGATTCCACTTCTAGAAATATGTAAGGAAAGGTTTTGGTAGGAAACTGTTGGGACTGAATGGTGTGTTTTGAAAAATAACTTGAGAAGGTTTGATAAATCCCATAGTTGAGAAGGTGTGGCTATTTTTTCAATGAAGTGTTAACTATACCACTTGAGTCATGATTATTTTTATAGGGTTTATTACTTAATGTTTGAGAAGGCTATAAAGTGTTTGTTTTTAAAGGCTTTGGTTGAGTGGTACTTGTGATCATTGAAAAAGGTTGTGGTTCTATTTGGTTCCCATATATAGGCTTTTAGGGATATAAGAAGTATAGAATTCTCCCATATCAAATAGGTATCTGGTTTCTATGCAAATTATTTTAGATGTAATGGGATTCATGTGATAGAGATCATGGTTTTGGAAAAGTGAAATAAATGGACTTTGTTTCCTAATGGGTTTTTGTAAGGACAATTCATGTTATAAAAATAGACTTCTAGAATAGTGGGATATATGGAATGGTTTCTTGATCATGTGCATTGAGAGAAAGGGGTAAACACACTTGGATTTTGATAAATTACTTGATAGAACTTGATGTATGGAGTGTAGAAAGTATGTAGAGAATTAATCTTTCATCAAAAGTTTTTACTGAGATGTCATATGGCATGTTCTTAAAATGATTGTAAAAGATATTTGGGTGTGGTTAAACATGTGTCTTATCTTTTGGATCAATATTTTTATATTTATATTTAGGTCAAGATATTTCAGTGTCACTTAAAGTTTAGAATGGTTGGTTTTCTATTCACTCACCTACAAACTCTTTAAGAAGTAAACCATGACCACATTGATTATTAAAAAGGGTCAACCCTAAGTTTAGGGTTTATTTATTTTCAAGGGTTTAGTGATGAAGAAATTGGAATTCCAATATCTAGGATAGGATATTATAGAAGGTTATTAGAGTTTTATAATTCCCTATGTAATTATGGTGAACCTTGAATGGTTCAAAACCAGGCTGTGATGTAGTAGGAGAAAATAACCATGCTTTCCTTGGTTTCACTGAGAAATGGGGATTTTGTTCCATGATGTTTTAGTAGATGTATGGTTTTATGATATTAGAATATTCAGAATATGTTTTGGATATAGGTTGATTTCAATGGTATTGATAGAGTCTGATATAATTGAAAGCTCTTGGATTACCAAATCTTGGTAGTAGATTTTTATGAATACATGATTTTGGAAGGAGTAGGGATATGGACATGGTACATGATAATGTCATGTTTATGGGACTTCAAAAAATTTAAATTTTTCTATAGCCTATTTTCTTTTTAAAAATTCCATGGATCCATTCATATGGTATTGTGGTTTTATAGAATGAGTGGTTAGAGTCTATAAGTACAGGGTGGATTTGTATCAGTGGGTATTGGATGATCAAAAGCATGAAAAAGGACCATTAAAACACTGAAAAGGAGAGGATAATGGAAGATAATATTCAGAACATTGTTGGTGGAATTTAGTGAAAACCTTGAGAATAGTATTTTAGTGAAAAAATGTTAAACTTAACCCATGAAAGCAGTTCTCAAGTGGGATATTGTTGAGTTTTTTATGAGAAATATTTTTTGGATAAGTTATTGGAACTTTTGGAAATTTTATTTCTATAAGTACATTTATAGAAGTAGTATGGAGAAATTCTCCCTCACCAAGTAAATTCTGGGTCTAATCTAGTGATAGTGGAAGAAACATATAATTCTAGATGAAGTAAATTAGGATGATTTTTGGATGCGACATGGAAGTTTTAGAGGAAGTGGTGAAGTAAATAGTCAATTGAATCTGGTGGAGGATATATAAGATTAAACTAATATTTCATAGGAGTGGTATTAGTATTTAAAAGGCTACATCAGATTAATCTAAAGTATTATGTAATATAAATCTAGAAAAAGAGGATGATCTATATAATATCATAGAGTGCAGATGTTTAAAGATGCAATTTTGAAAGTAATCATGTTAATGTAAGAGAAGTAATAGAGAATACAGAGCTTTACTTTTCACAAGATGGTTTAGTTGATATGGTGGATCTTAGTTAGTTTCATTGACCAAATATAGTGATGTTTGTGAAATTCAGAATGTGGTGTAACCATTAGTATCTAATGGTATCTGTGGAGCACTTCTATAAAGTGAGGGTGCTAGATCACTTGTTTTATGTGACTGGATCGAGTGGGAGAAAAATAAGAATTGGTTGGAGTGATGTTCTTCCCCATGGGGGGAATTCCCCATACTTTACTTATAGTGGGAGTTCATAATGTAGAGTGTTTCCAAGAGGTTCTTTAGTTTTTCATGTGTTTGTTATTTCTCATTCACTATTTATGGAAGATCTTATAAAAAATTATAAAGTTATCAGAACTATATTTAAGTGAGTATCAACATGGTGGCTAGGTTTCTTGGTCTTCCTAGTTCTTGATGTTGAATTTTCATGGGTGTTCTGTGACACTTTAGACCTTTCTAGGAGTATTGTTCTTCAAATTGAGGTCCAGAAGTTAGCTTTCATTCATAACATGTGGTAGTTTCAATTTTTTGGGTTTTCATTCCTTATATGTGGTATGGGGAACATGGTATTTGGATGGACGTGATAGGGAAAAATTCCCAAACAAGTGGTATTCGAACATTGATGTTGTTCTAGTGCATATTAGAGTAGGTTCTTGTTTTGGTTTCTTGTTTCAAAAAAAAACAAACTCAACCCAATCAGACCCACCCAAAAATCCCTAAAACCACTAAACTACCTTATATAATGTGGTTTTTTTTTCATTGAGTATGTTTATGTTAGGTGGTAGGGTCATTATTTTTTTAGTGGAGTTAACCCAACCTACACACACTAAGTATAAAGTATTTTATAAGCTCATGTTTTGTATTTTTATTTATAAAATTTAATTATGTTTAACTACATTTGGACATGAAAAATATTATTTTTTAAATGATTAGAGTTAAATATAGTGTTGTTAAAAAATTATTACTTTTTATAGTATGTTATTTAAAATAATTATTAATATTAATATGTTATTGATTTTTATATGTTATTTTTTAATGTAATTTTATGGATTATTATAAATTTTTTCCAACCCAAACTGATCCAACCTTTAAACTACCTCATCATACCATGTTGAGTTTTATAGAAAATTTCCAATTGGAGTGTTGAATTTGGGTTATTTTTTTCACCTACCAAATAAAGGTCAGATGAGATTTATCTTTAAACCAAAGTGACCCACCCATTTACACACCATTTGGTTTAGTGGGATTTTTTAAGATCATCAATGAATAGATTTTGGGTAGTATTGTCATTCCTAATGATTTCTACCTCCTTAGTTCCTTATAGGAGATCCTCATGGATGAAAATAGTGGTTGAGGCAAGAGATAATACCTTTGATATTTTGATTGACGGTTGGACTTAGTTCCTTACAGGAGATCCTCTATAGATTCCTTGGCATGTTTCTATATAATAGACTTGGACTTTAAGTGGTTATGAATTAAAACACTAAGAAAGTGGATTAGAGGGTCACACACTAAGTGTATTCAAAATCTTAGTTAAACTCAGTATTAAATTTAATAAGTTATAATAAATAATATTTATTTAGGTTTTGATTGATCTCTAAGATTTAATCACAGGTTTTTTAAATACTAAGTGAATAAAATAATAATAATAAATATTTATTTTCAAGGTTTTATGAATATAATATTTTTTATATTTATCGATGAATAATAGTGATATTTATTTATTAAACAAATAGTCATTATTCAAGGATTAGTAAATATTGAGGAGGAAAAGAGGACCATGTTTAATAGTTTGATTGAAAATAATATAAATGATATTTATTTATTCTTAGGTGATGCACATGTCAAGTGAATAATAATTATATTTTTATTATGACATGGGGTTCACTAAGAAGTAAGGAATTATAAAGGGGATCATGTTCTAATTAAAAACCCTAGACCTACCTTTATAAATATCTAATTACACCACTTTCCTAATAGACACTTATTTTACACAATAGAAAGAGATAATATCTCTCAATCCCTATAGATAATTCTAGAGATCAAAAAGTGTGATCACTCCTCATTTTCTCTCAATCCATCAAGAGACCATCAAGAGTTCTTAATCCTAATAGAATAATTTTATTAAAATCAAACATGAATGATGCAAGTTATCAATATCGACTGTGCTAGAACCCAATGATTATACGATGACATTCCAAGATTGTGGTGCACATGTAGACTATCGCTACAAGGATGATTAATTTAGATCCTTCAATGAAATGATGGTGTAACAAGATCGAATATACTAAATCATCAATAAATGAAGAATTACAAGTTTAGGTAATTCTATATCATCACATAAATTAATTATAAATTACATGTGAAGATCCTCTTATTCTGGTTCTGACATTTAATCAAGTCAATTAATCTACGATTTTCATTTGTCATGATGTCAATCACTATGTACAAAAACAATTATTCGTAAATTAATACTAAAAAAGTTGATTTTTCATTCTATACAAGCACTTACACTAAGTCCGAAACCTAAAATTGGTATAAGAGCAGTCACATGTTTAATTTATAATTATTTATTGATCATTTATTATTTACATTCATTTGTGATTTATTTTACTTCAGATTGATTCATTCTTGAAATTAAAAAAAATCATATTTTATTCCCTTTCTTCATTATCATTAACATAACTAATAAAAAATTAAAATTAAAAATAAGAAAAATATGAAAATTCCATCTAAAGATACCAAAGGTTATTTTTGGGCAACATAAGAATACACAACATGTACCCTAAAACCACACATCATATACCAATGTATCTCATCTATATCTTGTGATAAAATATGATCAATGTGAGGAAATCAGATCAGTGATCTGATAAAATTAGATCAATGTATAGATCCAGATAGTCTGGTATACAGTTTAAAGAAAAACAAACCATGTAACATTATTACATGTAGTTTCATCCCCATGTCTTCATAATGGAGAAAAAAGAGGTCTAATCATGTCCTATATATGCTACATGACATGTTGACTAAAAAACTATTCAACTTCGAGGTCACACATCATGTAAGAACACCACACAATATCTATTGTAAACACATATGTGGAAAGGAAACACACCCAGTCCCCAAGGTGTGTTCTGTAGACATAGGAAAAAAACCTCATTCCATGTAACCCAATACATTCCATGTAGTTTTATACAAATTTTGCACTCAATTTGATTTGGAAGAATAATTGATTATGTAATTAAACCTATTCACACATGTTTCATGTGTCGTTTATCTAATAATAAATTCCATTTAATAGGATTTACAATTATATATTGAATTAATTTCCATGTTAAATTCTAAAACTACAAGTTATGTATGGTATTTTATTATAGTGTATTCTACGCACATCAAGAGAATCACATGTAGTGTAATAAACATGTGCTCCATGTGTCATTTTTTTAATAGTACACACCATGTAATTACCTATCAGTCAATATGTGTTGGATCCTAAGGGAATTCAGAAGAAAAAGAATCATGTTAGGTATTTTGGGAGAGTAAATGTCATTTTATCCAAGTAAACTTATATAATTAATTAATTTTTAAATAAAATTAATATATTTAATTTGTTTAACATTATGGATGATGTTAATTCAAGGATTCTCATATGGTATTAATATAAATTGAATTAATTGGATTAATTTGTGGTGTTTTATCTTAGTTAAAGAATGAATTGAAGTAATTGATAGGTAAATTACAAATTTACAATCATTTAATGTTATGTGGATGATGATGAGATTATCCTATCCCTACATGTGATTGGTTTATTTTAATTGATTATGATTAAATTAAAATTTATGGACTACATGTCATCCCATCATCCTTATTACATAAGGGCTTTCATTCCCACAATTTTTTTATGTAAACCCCATTTATCTAATCCATTGGATCCCCTCACTTGCGTGTGAGTAAAATATTATGTAAGGATGGAGCTCCAAGGTGAGAGAAGGTGATCTGAGTATAAGAGCCACATAAAATACAATCGAGGCAATACATAGGATCCAAGGTGGAATTACACAACACAAATTGTAACGTTGCGACCTTAGTTACCCAGATTTGGTGCATTATTACATAAAATTGGCATGATACAAAGAATCATGTCCCGAAAGACCGATCAGTTTAGTAGCCTTAGAAGTACTAGATACATTCATAAGTTTTACATTACATCATGAAATGAAAACATCAACAACATTTTGTCCCCTTTTGAACACACTTATATCCTTAGACTATCCCTACAGGTCAACCATAAAATACTTCTTCACATCCTGGGAAAAATAAAACATAGGAAGGGGTGAGCTCAGATGCTCAGTATGGATAACAATATAGCAGAAACTTTCATAAATAAGCATAAACATTTAAGGCAATGTATAAGACTAAAAAAAGCCTTTTGAACTTAAACTTTAGCATAACATGGAAAAGATAAAATCAAATAATTCCATTTACTTATTCAAATGGATATTATACTAGTTGAATAATCACATGCAATATCAATATCCACCTTCATAATGATGGAATGCATAATACCAAACTTCATAATCACATAGTCAAGGCCTTGTGCCAAGACTACAAATAATATTTTTTCAAGGCCTTGTTCCAAGACACTAGTTTGTCTCATGATACCTACCGATGCATCGAGGAGCTATATCAGGCTCCACCCATCACTTACTAATTCCAATGCATTCCTCATATGAAAAGGTTTAAACATAACATAAACATTCATATTAAAACTAGAATACGAAATGTCAATACTTTATCCATAAACCATGAATGGTGTAAAAATAACACATCCACAATAAAACATATCACAAAAACTTCAATACAATATGGAAGTTTTGTATCATAATAAATCAACTTCAAACAAGCTTAAAATCCAACAAAGTATGTTGATATAGATGAAATCAAAACTTTTTTTAGAGAAATATCTCTTTATTTTTTGAAATTATTTAAAAGTCATATATGTAACACCCCAAGCTTCTATGGTACGCTTCTCTTTGAATAATGTGATAGCGTGTGTTGTACGCAACACCGAGTTCTAACACACCATAACTAATCAAACTAGCCGTTATGAATAGTAATACCTACTTTTTGAAATTATATATATTTTATATTTGAAAATGGACTTCATTTTTGGATTCGGAATATCGAATTTAGCCTAGGGTGAAATTTTGGTACATTTCGGATAACTTTCATATTTTGATGAATAGTGAAAATTACTAAATTTTAATTAAAAACAACTTTTTTAATCAAATTAATTACAAGTGATAAATTATGAATTTGAGTGGTTTTAAAGTATATTTAGAATATATTTTTACCATTTAATATAATTTTGGTCATTGGACATAATTTTACAATTAAACCGAACATAAACAAATGTCAATCTTTTGATAGTTATTATCTCTTAAAAACACGCTTTTTGTTTTAACAGCGGAAATTAATTTTAAATTAATTTCTGCCACTTCTGTGTTTTGAATTTAGGAAAATGGATTCCATATTTGGAATCAGGATGTTCAAATTGTGTAAATAGGTAACTTTTATTTTTAGACATTTTGAATAGTTACTGTGGTAAATATTTTATTTACCATGGTTAAAGGGTAAATCCGGTAAATAAGGGTTAAAAAAATAATATTATAATAATACAAAATTACCCTAAAACGTGTCCTAACCTTATTGGTGGACACATACCCGACCATGGGCATCCTTGGGTCAATTTGGGGACCCCTTGGAGCCACTTGTATGTGGTAGGGACACTTTATATTAATAAAGTTAAAATAAAAATAAAAATGGCATAAGCTTACATCTTTTAGAAGAACAATTTTTACATAGGGTTATACATGTTGGATTTTCGATTATAAATATTCATTAGAAATCTAAAAAGATTTCCTACATAATGATATTTTACTTATAATTTTTAGACATTAAATAATTTATTTTATTTATGACACAATGATGATGCAGTAATTACTATAATAGTGAAAAATTAAAATAAGTGATATTATAAATACCCAAATAAATATAATATGAAACTTTTAATGAATTAAACTAATTTTCTAGGATAATATGATATATTAGGATTGATTTAATTGACTTTGTTCGAAGTAATAAATCTGTTATGAGTTTCACAAAAATCAACTAATGAATAGTGTCAAAATTGACATAAAAGAATTCTTAAAACAAATATTATATTATTAATTGATATTAAATTCCTAAAAATCTAAGGTTCGGCCAAGAGACTTATATCATGATAGGTTAATCATTAATGGACCACTTGGGGGTCTCTTGGATGTATATAGTAAGTTTATTAACCATAATATATAAAATACAAAGAGACATTGTAAAAGTGAAACTAATTAACTTAGAGTTAATACTTAAAGATAAGGTTAATATAAGTACCCAAACCTGTCTAAATTCTATTGGATGAGTTGCTTTCGACCTATCCCCACATCATCATTTGAATAGTCAACTTTGGAGCCTTTAGAAACCGAATATGAATTTATTATAAATTAATATTTCTAGCTTTTCCAAAGGTGCCCCTCACCCCTCTTATAAAAGGGCACTCCTCCTTCTCATTTCTTCACACCTTCAAAGCCTTTTGGTTCGGCCAAACTCTGCCCAAATACTCTCCCAACATCCCTCAATACAACCTATAGGCCTTAGTTTGATCAGAAAGCCAACCTAAGGAGCCCTTTTGATCAAATCAAAAGGAAGAACCCGAAGAAGAGGTAATGATTTCACCACCCTTTTCTAAGTTCATTTCTTCTTCCACTTCTTCTTCCTTTGTTCTTACCATTCTGAAATAATAACTCCAGTATCTCACATATACTGTGATGTTATTATAAATATGGTACAATCATATTCAGTATTCTATCCACCCTTTGAATAACATGTCACCATACATGCGTACGTACGGCTTACCGTCTCCACGTCGTGGTGTAATTGTTATTCAATATAATATTATTTGGATGGGTATAATAATGATGTGTAACTCATGTAAATAATAAATATAACATGTTAATGATTCTGTATATATGATATACCATCCATTTATATATTATTTTAATATCAAAAGAATGATATTGTCGCTCGTGCCTACGTACGGACTACCGTCTCCACGAACGCGATGAGATTCATTCTCCATCGTAACCATTAAAGCGTAATTATCATTTTATGATTTAAAAATGATGTTTAAGGACTTGATATCATTCTGGATATGAATAATATACAACCTATCCTTTACAAACATGTCTTACGTAACAAAACATATGAAAGAAAACAAGTAAGTTAACACCCGAAACAACGATAATACTAAGATATTATTATCAAATCAATATTAAAAGATCATATATGATATCATATTAATGTATATGATTCTTGTATAATTTAATAACAATTATTTCACCATTATACAGGAGGTTAACCTACCACAACCAAGGAAAAGTACAAGGTAAGGGTTATTTCACAATCTCTTCATTATCCGAGGTTGTATTATACGTAATAATCTACTGGGATCTCTTTATCATCCACATCCATGTTTCTTCGAAATGTATTTCAAAACATTTTTACTATTTACAAGAATATGGGTTAAAGTCATTTATACCCTTGTTTGACTTTTTATAAGAGGTTTATAAAGGAATCTTTCCGTCGTTTTCAAAACAAGGTCCTTTTTAACCTTTTCGACAGAATTGAGGTAAGAATGTTTTTTTTAACTTATATGGCGGGTGCGGTTATTTTCCGCCGTTATAAAATCGTCGAAGCTTCCCATACAAGCTTATAAGAATATTTTCAAAGAAAATTTTTTATTTTATATGGATCTTAAATGATTTCAAAATAAAAGGAGATATTTCTTTTAAAAGAATTTTGATTTCATCTATGTCAACATCCTTTGATGGATTTTAAGATTATTTGAAATTGATTTATTATGATACAAAACTTCTATATTGTATTGAAGGTTTTGTGATATGTTTGACTGTGGATGTGCTATTTTTATACCATTCATAGTTTATTGTGAAAGTATTGACATTTCGTATGCTAGTTTTAATACGAATGTTTATGTTATGTTTAAACCTTTTCATATGGGAATGCATTGGACTTAATAAGTGACGGGTGGAGCCCGCTATAGCTCCTCGATGCATCGGTAGGTCTCATGAGACAAACTAGTGTCTTGGCACAAGGCCTTGACAAAATCTTATTTGTAGCCTTGGCACGAGGCCTTGGCTATGTGGTTATGATAGTCTGGCATTATGCATTCCAACATTATGAAAGTGGTTATTGATTTTTGCATGTGATTATTCGATTAGTAGAATATCCATGTGAATAAGTAAATGGCATTATTTCATTTTACTTTTTCCATACCATGTTGAAGTTCAATTTTAAAAGGCTTTTGTTTTAGTAATGCATTGCCTTAGATGTTTATTCTTATTTATGAAAGTTTCCGCTATATTGTTATCCTTACTGGGCATTTGAGCTCACCCCTTTTCTATGTTTTATTTTTCCCCAGGATGTGAAGAAGTAAATTATGAATGACCTGCAGGGATATTATGAGGGGATAGTAGTGTGGATTATGGAGACATTATGTTGTTGTAGTAGTTTTACATTTTATGATGTAATGTAAAACTTATGAATATATCTAGTGTTTCCAAGGCTACTAAACCAATCGGTCTTTCGAGATTTGATCTTTCTTGTGATCATGCCAATGTTATGTAATAATGCACCGACTCTGGGTAGCTGGGGTTGGGGCGTTACAGTTGGTATCAAAGGAAGTTTAGTACAAACCTTGGAAGCTAGATTTAGATAAACTCTGATTAGAGCACGTAGACCTAAGATGAACTTTGAGGATTAGTATAGAAGAACTTCCTAGAATTTTGGTATTGTAGAGATTTTGTGAGTTTTCCGAGCAATACATCCCTGTCTGGATACGAGCAGGTAGAGGCGGCTCTGGCACAGATGTACCTAGGGGTAAAACCCGAAAACACCGCTTTGAGCTAGACTCGAACGGGAACTGGTGCACGACAACGGGCCTTGCTGCACTCTTGGTTACGACACTCCCGGGGGATATGCTTAGGATAACTCTCATTATCTTTACAAATCATTATGAAGGGTTTATGAGTATATAATTCCTCAAAGAAAAACATTTTTATGATTATGGATTATATCCATAAATAGTTCAATTTATGTTAAGTGTTTTATAAGTATGGGATTATGTATTTTGATTCATAAACTGATCTAGTTTATGCCATTGTTTAGAAATGGCGCCTAGTGGAAGAAATGGAAACCGTATCAATGCGCGCACTCCATGTAGGGAATGCCCTCCTGCTCAAGATAATTATAGTGGGGCTGGTGATGCAACTGGTGCCGATCAGCTAATCACCATACTGGGACAACTTACTCAGGTTATGAATAATAACCTTACCCGTATGGAGCACCCTGATCCGCAACGTGGAGGATCAATGTTAGATCGATTCATGAGACAACAACCACCAACGTTCAATGGGAGTACAAATCCCTTAGTAGATGAGCAATGGATATTTTCCCTAGAGAAAATATTTCAGGCTTTGGGGAGTAGTGAAAGGGAAAAAGTTACCATGGCAGTTTACCGCCTCACTGGAGATGCTGATCAATGGTGGTCATTGATTCAAAACATGAAGGAAGATGATGAAGTATCAAACATGGAATGGAGGGAGTTCAAAGATCTGTTTTTAGAAAAATACTTTCCTCGCGACCATCGAGCAGATATGGAAAGGCAATTTCTGAGTCTGAGACAAAAGGAGTATGATAATGTCACAAAGTATGAGGCTAACTTTACAAGGTTAGCGAGGTACGCTGGTGATTATATTCGCAACCCAAGAAGTAAGATTGATCGTTTCTTTGATGGGTTAAAACCATTTCTCCGTCGAGCATTAGTCTCACAATCCTTTTCATCGTACGAAGACATTGTCTCATGTGCTATCAAGACCGAAAAGGAATTCTCTAAGTCTTATGACTTTAAAGCAAAGCAAGAGAAGAAGAGACCTGCTGATCAATCTGGGAATGGAAATAAGGGGAAGAAGGGAAAGGTTGAATATCCATCTTGTGGTAAGTGCGGGAAGAAACACCCTGGTGCTTGCCTGAAGGGAATGGGAGTCTGTTACAAGTGTGGTGAAAAAGGCCACCAAGCTCATGATTGCAAGGGGAAGAAGGAAGCTACCAATGTTCAGTGCTACAATTGCAGGGAGATGGGGCATTATGCAAATGCATGTCCTAAGCGTCCGGAGAACTTACCTCAGAAAAGGCCAAGGGATCAAGGCCAGGCTTATGCTATCACTACTGCTGAGGTAGAAACTCCGAAAGACGTGGTGGCAGGTAATTTAATGGTTTCCTCAAGTTTAGCAAATGCATTATTTGATTCTGGATCATCGCATTGTTTCATATCTTCCCAGTTTGCTAAGAAAATTAGATATTTCCAATTTGATTTAATAAGGGAGTTGTCAGTTAAAACTCCTAAGGGAAGTATCGTTGCAACAAAGTTTTGTGAATCAGTCCCCATTAGAGCACATAAATTTTCTTTATCTGCTGATTTCATCGTCATACCTATGATTGAGTTTGATATAATCCTCGGTATGGACTGGCTTTCAGACTATGATGCGAAGATTTATTGTAAGAAGAAAGAGGTTACGATTCATGATGATAATGATAAGGAGCACCTTATTTTTAGAGCAGAATCGTCACCACCTAATTCTTATTTAGACCCACCCCCAGTAGCTCAACTTAATTCAATTATTGGGGAGGAAGAGAATGAAGTAACTATCGGTGAGGAAAGGAATGTTCAAATAGAGGATGTACCTGTTGTGAAAGAATTTGTAGATGTATTTCCGGAAGATTTACCTGGACATCCTCCAGAACGAGAAGTTGAGTTTTCTATTGATTTGATTCCTGGATCAAGGCCTATATCGAAGACCCCTTATAGAATGGCCACTGTAGAATTAGTCGAACTAAAGAAACAACTAGAGGAATTGAGTAATAATGGATTTATTCGCCCTAGTGTTTCTCCATGGGGAGCCCCTGTTCTTTTTGTTAAAAAGAAAGATGGATCTATGAGGTTATGTATTGACTACAGGGAGATCAATGCTATAATGATAAAGAACAAGTATCCCCTACCTCGTATTGATGATTTATTTGACAAACTGCATGGAGCTCAATACTTTTCAAAGATTGACCTTCGATCTGGATACCATCAGTTGTGTGTGAAGAAGGAAGACATTCCGAAAACAGCATTTCGAACCAGGTACGGGCATTACGAGTTTACTGTAATGCCGTTTGGATTGACTAATGAACCCTCTGTATTCATGGATCTGATGAATAGAGTTTTCAAGGAGTATCTCGATGAATTTGTGGTAGTATTTATTGATGATATATTGGTATACTCAAAAACCTATGAAGATCATGAAAATCACTTGCGCATTATCTTGAAGACTCTGAGGAGGCATGAATTATATGGAAAGTTTAGCAAGTGTGAATTCTGGCTTCAGGAGATTTCTTTTCTTGGCCATATTGTCTCTAAAGATGGAATCTCTGTTGATCCTTCTAAGACCAAGGAAATCCAAGAATGGCCAGCACCTACGAGTATAACTGAGGTACGTAGTTTTATTGGTTTGGCAGGTTATTATCGACGTTTCGTCCAGAATTTTGCCCGATTGGCAAACCCATTAACGAAGCTCACACGTAAAGGGGTTAAATTTGTTTGGACAAAAGAGTGTGAAGAATGTTTCAAAGAACTGAAGAGAAGATTAGTCAATGCTCCTATATTGACTCTACCATCGGGGAATGATGGGTTCGTTATTTATAGTGATGCATCAAAGAAAGGACTTGGCTGTGTCCTTATGCAGAATGATAGAGTTATTGCCTATGCATCACGACAGTTGAAAATTCATGAACCAAACTATCCTACTCATGATCTCGAGTTAGCAGCAGTGATCTTTGCTTTGAAGATATGGAGGCACTACCTCTATGGTGAAAAATGTGAGATTTATACTGATCACAAGAGTTTGAAGTATATTTTCTCACAAAAAGAACTCAACATGAGGCAAAGGAGATGGCTTGAATTACTCAAGGATTATGATTGTACGATACACTACCACCCGGGGAAGGCAAACAAGGTGGCAGATGCTTTGAGTAGAAAAGACCATGGAGTTTTGAACAATATGAGAATTGAAAGGGATCCAATTTTCATGGATCTAGAGAAGATGGACATGGGAATAACCAGGGAAGGTGAAACATCAATGCTTTTTCAAATGGTTGCCAAACCATCTTTACTAGAAAGGATTAAGAGTTCTCAGACCAATGATGAAGAATTCCAAAAGAAGATTAAAGCTGTGAATGATGGGAGATTGAGAGACTTTGTGTATGAAGATGGAATTTTGAAATTCGGGAAGAGACTTTGTGTTCCCGATTTACCTGATCTGAAAAGGGAATTGTTGGATGATGCTCATAGATCCAATTTCTCTATACACCCTGGGAGCACCAAAATGTATAGAGATTTGAAGGAACATTTTTGGTGGGACAACATGATGAGGGAGATTGCTGATTTTGTGTCAAGATGTATGGTTTGTCAACAAGTGAAAGCTGGAAGGCAACAGCCTGGAGGAGTCATGCAACCTCTTCCCATACAGGAGTGGAAATGGGACAATATTACGATGGACTTTGTCATGGGGCTACCAAAGACTCCTAGAAGGAACGATGCAATATGGGTTATTGTTGATCGTCTTACCAAGTCAGCACATTTTCTTGCTATAAGAGAAGATCTACCCCTGGAACGTCTAGCAAGACTATACATTAATGAAGTTGTGAGACTTCATGGAGTACCCCTATCGATTGTTTCTGATCGTGATCCCCGTTTTACTTCAAGATTTTGGAAAAGTCTTCAGAAATACCTGGATACTGAACTTCATTTGAGCACTTCTTACCACCCTCAGACAGACGGACAATCAGAACGGACTATTCAGACCTTAGAAGACATGTTGAGATCTTGCTCACTTGATTTTCAGGGTATGTGGGATCAATATTTACCACTAGTAGAATTTTCCTATAATAATAGCTTCCATTCGAGTATTCAGATGGCACCATATGAAGCGTTATACGGAAAGAGATGTCGTACACCAACCTGTTGGGATGACGTTGGTGAAAGAAAACTTGTAGGCCCAGAACTGGTGGAGGAAACGGTGGAAAAGGTGAAGGTAATCCAAAATCACATTAAAGCAGCTCAAAGTAGGCAGAAGAGCTATGCCGATAATCGAAGGAAGGATTTGGAATTTCAAGTCGGTGATCATGTTTTCCTGAAGGTATCTCCGTGGAAGGGAGTCATACGTTTTGGTAAGAAAGGTAAATTGAGTCCCAGGTACATCGGACCTTTCGAAATTCTAGAACGAATTGGGGCTGTAGCTTACCGATTGGCAATGCCGCCAAGTCTCTCCAAAGTTCACGATGTGTTCCACGTATCTCTGTTGAGAAAATACATGCCTGACCCAACGCATGTACTCACCTATGAGGAATTAGAACTGGAACCGGATCTGTCTTATTGTGAAGAGCCCGTCAGGATTCTTGATACAAGAGAACAAGTACTGAGAAACCGGACGACGCGTCTGGTAAAAGTTTTGTGGAGAAATCATAAGATGGAAGAGGCAACGTGGGAACCCGAGGAACTTATGATGAAGAACCACCCGAGTCTTTTTATGCAGTAATACCCTAGAAATTGCGAGGATGCAATTATTTGAAGGAGGGGAGAATGTAACACCCCAAGCTTCTATGGTACGCTTCTCTTTGAATAATGTGATAGCGTGTGTTGTACGCAACACCGAGTTCTAACACACCATAACTAATCAAACTAGCCGTTATGAATAGTAATACCTACTTTTTGAAATTATATATATTTTATATTTGAAAATGGACTTCATTTTTGGATTCGGAATATCGAATTTAGCCTAGGGTGAAATTTTGGTACATTTCGGATAACTTTCATATTTTGATGAATAGTGAAAATTACTAAATTTTAATTAAAAACAACTTTTTTAATCAAATTAATTACTAGTGATAAATTATGAATTTGAGTGGTTTTAAAGTATATTTAGAATATATTTTTACCATTTAATATAATTTTGGTCATTGAACATAATTTTACAATTAAACCGAACATAAACAAGTGTCAATCTTTTGATAGTTATTATCTCTTAAAAACACGCTTTTTGTTTTAACAGCGGGAATTAATTTTAAATTAATTTCTGCCACTTCTGTGTTTTGAATTTAGGAAAATGGATTCCATATTTGGAATCAGGATGTTCAAATTGTGTAAATAGGTAACTTTTATTTTTAGACATTTTGAATAGTTACTGTGGTAAATATTTTATTTACCATGGTTAAAGGGTAAATCCGGTAAATACGGGTTAAAATAATAATATTATAATAATACAAGATTACCCTAAAACGTGTCCTAACCTTATTGGTGGACACATACCCGACCATGGGCATCCTTGGGTCAATTTGGGGACCCCTTGGAGCCACTTGTATGTGGTAGGGACACTTTATATTAATAAAGTTAAAATAAAAATAAAAATGGCATAAGCTTACATCTTTTAGAAGAACAATTTTTACATAGGGTTATACATGTTGGATTTTCGATTATAAATATTCATTAGAAAGCTAAAAAGATTTCCTACATAATGATATTTTACTTATAATTTTTAGACATTAAATAATTTATTTTATTTATGACACAATGATGATGCAGTAATTACTATAATAGTGAAAAATTAAAATAAGTGATATTATAAATACCCAAATAAATATAATATGAAACTTTTAATGAATTAAACTAATTTTCTAGGATAATATGATATATTAGGATTGATTTAATTGACTTTGTTCGAAGTAATAAATCTGTTATGAGTTTCACAAAAATCAACTAATGAATAGTGTCAAAATTGACATAAAAGAATTCTTAAAACAAATATTATATTATTAATTGATATTAAATTCCTAAAAATCTAAGGTTCGGCCAAGAGACTTATATCATGATAGGTTAATCATTAGTGGACCACTTGGGGGTCTCTTGGATGTATATAGTAAGTTTATTAACCATAATATATAAAATACAAAGAGACATTGTAAAAGTGAAACTAATTAACTTAGAGTTAATACTTAAAGATATGGTTAATATAAGTACCCAAACCTGTCTAAATTCTATTTTATGAGTTGCTTTCGACCTATCCCCACCTCATCATTTGAATAGTCAACTTTGGAGCCTTTAGAAACCGAATATGAATTTATTATAAATTAATATTTCTAGCTTTTCCAAAGGTGCCCCTCACCCCTCTTATAAAAGGGCACTCCTCCTTCTCATTTCTTCACACCTTCAAAGCCTTTTGGTTCGGCAAAACTCTGTCCAAATACTCTCCCAACATCCCTCAATACAACCTAGAGGCCTTAGTTTGATCAGAAAGCCAACCTACGGAGCCCTATTGATCAAATCAAAAGGAAGAACCCGAAGAAGAGGTAATGATTTCACCACCCTTTTCTAAGTTCATTTCTTCTTCCACTTCTTCTTCCTTTGTTCTTACCATTCTGAAATAATAACTCCAGTATCTCACATATACTGTGATGTTATTATAAATATGGTACAATCATATTCAGTATTCTATCCACCCTTTGAATAACATATCACCATACGTGCGTACGTACGGCTTACCGTCTCCACGTCGTGGTGTAATTGTTATTCAATATAATATTATTTGGATGGGTATAATAATGATGTGTAACTCATGTAAATAATAAATATAACATGTTAATGATTCTGTATATATGATATACCATCCATTTATATATTATTTTAATATCAAAAGAATGATATTGTCGCTCGTGCGTACGTACGGACTACCGTCTCCACGAACGCGATGAGATTCATTCTCCATCGTAACCATTAAAGCGTAATTATCATTTTATGATTTAAAAATGATGTTTAAGGACTTGATATCATTCTGGATATGAATAATATACAACCTATCCTTTACAAACATGTCTTACGTAACAAAACATATGAAAGAAAACAAGTAAGTTAACACCCGAAACAACGATAATACGAAGATATTATTATCAAATCAATATTAAAAGATCATATATGATATCATATTAATGTATATGATTCTTGTATAATTTAATAACAATTATTTCACCATTATACAGGAGGTTAACCTACCACAACCAAGGAAAAGTACAAGGTAAGGGTTATTTCACAATCTCTTCATTATCCGAGGTTGTATTATACGTAATAATCTACTGGGATCTCTTTATCATCCACATCCATGTTTCTTCGAAATGTATTTCAAAACATTTTTACTATTTACAAGAATATGGGTTAAAGTCATTTATACCCTTGTTTGACTTTTTATAAGAGGTTTATAAAGGAATCTTTCCGTCGTTTTCAAAACAAGGTCCTTTTTAACCTTTTCGACAGAATTGAGGTAAGAATGTTTTTTTTAACTTATACGGCGGGTGCGGTTATTTTCCGCCGTTATAAAATCGTCGAAGCTTCCCATACAAGCTTATAAGAATATTTTCAAAGAAAATGTTTTATTTTATATGGATCTTAAATGATTTCAAAATAAAAGGAGATATTTCTTTTAAAAGAATTTTGATTTCATCTATGTCAACATCCTTTGATGGATTTTAAGATTATTTGAAGTTGATTTATTATGATACAAAACTTCTATATTGTATTGAAGGTTTTGTGATATGTTTGACTGTGGATGTGCTATTTTTATACCATTCATAGTTTATTGTGAAAGTATTGACATTTCGTATGCTAGTTTTAATACGAATGTTTATGTTATGTTTAAACCTTTTCATATGGGAATGCATTGGACTTAATAAGTGACGGGTGGAGCCCGCTATAGCTCCTCGATGCATCGGTAGGTCTCATGAGACAAACTAGTGTCTTGGCACAAGGCCTTGACAAAATCTTATTTGTAGCCTTGGCACGAGGCCTTGGCTATGTGGTTATGATAGTCTGGCATTATGCATTCCAACATTATGAAAGTGGTTATTGATTTTTGCATGTGATTATTCGATTAGTAGAATATCCATGTGAATAAGTAAATGGAATTATTTCATTTTACTTTTGCCATACCATGTTGAAGTTCAATTTTAAAAGGCTTTTGTTTTAGTAATGCATTGCCTTAAATGTTTATTCTTATTTATGAAAGATTCCGCTATATTGTTATCCTTACTGGGCATTTGAGCTCACCCCTTTTCTATGTTTTATTTTTCCCCAGGATGTGAAGAAGTAAATTATGAATGACCTGCAGGGATATTATGAGGGGATAGTAGTGTGGATTATGGAGACATTATGTTGTTGTAGTAGTTTTTCATTTTATGATGTAATGTAAAACTTATGAATATATCTAGTGTTTCCAAGGCTACTAAACCAATCGGTCTTTCGAGATTTGATCTTTCTTGTGATCATGCCAATGTTATGTAATAATGCACCGACTCTGGGTAGCTGGGGTCGGAGCGTTACAATATAATTATAAAAGAAAACATTTATTTTGAAAATTTTATTATAATCTTGTATGGGAAGCTTCGTCGATGATATAACAGCAGAAAATAGCCACACCCACCGTATAATTTAAAAAAAGACATTCTTACCTTAATTTTGTCGAAAAGGTCATAAAGTACCTTGTTTGGAAAATGACGGAAAGATTCATTTAAAAACATATATGGTAAAATAAAGGTATAAATGACTTTAACCCATAGTATAGTAAATAGTAAAAATGTTTTGAATTACATTTTTAAGAAAACATGGATGTGGATGATAAATAGGTCCTAGTAGATACTTACATAAAAACAACCTCGGATAAAAAAGAGATTGTGAAATTAACCCTTACCTTGTAATTTTCCTTGGTCGAGGGTATGTTAACCTCCTGTATAATAGTTAAATCATTGTTATTAAATTATACAAAAACTATATACATAAATATGATATCATATATGATCCTCTAATATTGCTTTGTTAATAATATTTTAGTAATATCATCATTTCAGGTGTTAACTGATTCATTTTCCTTTATATGCTTGGTTACATAAGCCATGTTTTTTATGGATATGATGTATTTGATTCATATAAAAAATGATATTATGTTCATAAAAATTATTTTTAATCATAAAATGAAAATTATTCTTGAATGATTACGATGGATAATGAATCTCACCGCGTTCATGGAGACGGTAATCCGTACGTACACACGAGCGACAATATCATTATATTGATGGTGAAATAATATGTAATTGGATGATATATCATATATAAAAAATCATTAAAATGTTATATTTATTATTTAAATTAGTTATATTCATTATTATACCCATCCAAAATAATGAAGTGTTTGAATAACAAACTACACCACGACATGTAGACGGTAAGTCGTACGTACGCACGTATGGTGACTTTGTCATTCATATGAAGGATATAATAATGAATATGGTTGTACCATTTTAATAACATCAAAGTATATAGAAGATATTGGAGTTATTATTTTTTAATGGAAACAACAAAGAAAGAGGAAGTGGAAGAAGAAAAGAACTTGAAAGAGGTGATGAAATATTTACCTCTTCTTCAGGTTCTTCCTTTTGATTTGATCAAAAGGGCTCCTTAGGTTAGACTTATTACCAAAGGATGGCCTCTATGATGAAGGGAGTAATTTTGGGAGGATATTTGGGTAGGTTTTGGCTGAGCCAAAAGGCTTTGGAGGTGTGAAATTAAGAGAAGGGGAAGTGGCCTTTTATAAGAGAGGTGAGGGTCACTTTAGGAAAAGCTTGAAATATTATTTTATAATAAAATAATTTTCGATTTCTAGTGGATCCAAAATGAATTATTTAGAGGATAAGGTAGGTATGAGTCAAAAATATCTCAACCAATAGGTTTTAGATAGGTTTAGATCATTATATTAACCTTATCTTTTAGATTTAACTCTTAGTTTAATAGTTTGACATTTACCATGTCTCTTTGTATTTTTATATTATATGGTTAATAAAATTACTATAACAAGACAATAGAACCCCATGTGGTTAATTATTAATATATATAACCTTATCTACATCCTTTTTTGGAATCTTATTTTTTTATGAATATTATATCAATTAATAATATAGTATTTGTTTTAAAAACTCAATTATGTCAATTTTGACACTATTTAGTATTTGATTTTATTGAAAGCCATAAAAACTTTATAACTTATAATTAAATTTATTTAACCAACCATTACATGTCATATTAACCTATAAAATTAGTGTAATTTATCATAAGTCTCAATTTACATTTATTTGGATATTTATAATATCAATTATTTTAACATTTCATTAATAAGGTAATTACTGCATCATTATTGTTTCATAAATAAATTAAAATATTTAATGTATAAAAATTATAAATAAAATACCATTATATATGAAATATTTTTATCTTTATAATGAATATTTATAGTCAAATTTATATTGTTCATATACCTATATTAAAAATGGTTTAGTTATTAAACTTTAAATTTAACTCTTTTAGCTCTTCTTTAAATAAAATAATAATAAATGTCCTAATCTACTCCAAGTGGACCAAAGAGGATCATATTTTATTCCTAAGGTTGTTTTTGGTCAAATTATACTTATCCAGTAAAATTAGGACATGTTTTTGAAATGAAGTCCATTTTGAAAGATAAAATTTATAAAATTTCAAAAATGGGTATTACTATTCATAACATCTAGTTTGATTGGTTGTGGTGTGTTTGAACTAGAAGTTGCATAAAACACAAGCTGTTGTATTAATCAAAGGGAAATGTAATATGGAATCTTAGGGTGTTACATTCTCCCCTCCTTAAAATAATTTTTTCCTTGAAATTTATAGAATACTACTGCATAAAAAGATTCGAGTGGTTATTCATCATAAGTTCCTCGGGTTCCCAAGTTGCCTCTTCCATATTATGATTTCTCCATAGAAATTTTACCAGAATATTCATTCAGTTTCTCAGCACTTGTTCTCTAGTTTCAAGAATTTTGATAGGCTCTTCACAATAAGGCAAATCAGGTTCCAGTTCAATTTCCTCATAGGTGAGTACATGCGTTGGGTCTGGCATGTATTTTCTCAATAGTGATACATGGAACACATCATGAACTTTGGAGAGACTTAGAGGGATTTCCAAATGATAAGCTACAACTCCAATTTGTTCTAGAATTTTGAAAGGACCGATGTACCTTGGACTCAATTTACCCTTCTTACTGAAACGTATAACACCCTTCCATGGAGATACCTTCAAGAAAACATGGTCTCCTACTTGAAATTTTAAATCCTTACTTCGGTTATTGTCATAGGTGATGTGGGTTTGGATAACCTTTATATTTTCCATTATTTCATCAGCAAGTTCTGGAGCTACGAGTTTTATTTCACCAACATCATCCCAACAAGTTGGTGTGCGACATCTCTTTCCATTTAACGCTTCATATGGTGCCATCTGAATACTTGAATGTAAGCTATTGTTATATGAAAATTCTACCATGGGTAAATATTGATCCCACATAACTTGAAATTCAAGTTAGAAATATCTCAACGTGTCTTCTAAGGTTTGAATAGTATGTTCTGATTGTCCATCAGTTTGAGGGTGGTAGGCAGTGCTTAGATGAAGTTCAGTATCCGGGGCCTTCTGAAGTCTTTTCCAGAATCTTGATGTAAAATGGGGATCACGATTAGAAACAATCGATAGGGGTACTCCATGAAGTCTTAAAACTTCATTAATATATAGTCTTTACATACGTTCAAGTGGTAAATCTTCTCTTATAGAAATAAAATGTGCTGACTTGGTAAGACGATCAACAATGACCCATATTGCATCATTCCTTCCAGGAGTCTTTGGTAGCCCCATGAAAAAGTCCATAGTAACATTATCCCATTTCCACTTAGGTACAGGAAGAGGTTTCATGACTCATCCAGGTTGTTTCCTTCCAGCTTTCACTTGTTGACAAACCATAAATCTTGACACAAAATTAGAAATCTCCCTCTTCATGTTGTCCCACAAAAAATGTTCTTTCAAATCTCTATACATCTTGGTGATCCTAGGGTTTATAGAGAAATTGGAGCTATGAGCATCATCCAAAAATTATATTTTTAGATCAGGTATGTTAGGAACACAAAGTATCTCCCCAAATTTCAAAATTCCTTCATATATGAAGTCACTCAATCTCCCATCATTCACAGCTTTAATATTATTTTAAAATTCCTCATGATCAGTCTGAGAACTCTTTATCCCTTATAGTAAAGATGTTTTGGCAAACATTTGAAAAAGTATTGATGTTTCACCTTCCATGGTTTTTCCCATATCCATATTTACTAGATCTATGAAAAAATTATCCCTTTCAACCCTCATCTGGTTCAAAAATCCATGATCCTTTCTACTCAAAGAATTTTCCACCTTATTTTCCTTCCCCAGGTGGTAGTGTATGGTGCAATCATAATCCTTGAGTAGTTAAAGTCATAATATTTTCCTCATGTAGAGTTATTTCTATGAGAAAATATACTTCAAACTCTTGTGATCAATATAAATCTCACATTTTTCACCATAGAGATAGTGTCTCCATATATTTAAAGCAAAGATTACAGGTGCTAACTCAAGATTAGAAGTGGGATAGTTTTTATCATGAATTTTTAGCTGTCGTGATGCATAGGCAATAACTCTATCATTTTTCATAAGGACACAACCAAGTCCTTTCTTTGTGGCATCACTATAAATAACAAACCCATCGTTCCCTGATGGTAGAGTCAAGATAGGAGCGTTGACTAATCTTCTCTTCAGTTATTCAAAAAATTCTTCACAGTTTTTTGTCCAAACAAATTTAACCCCTTTACGAGTGAGCTTGGTTAATGGGTTAGCCAATTAGGAAAAATTCTGGACAAAATGCTGATAATAACCTGCTAAACCAATAAAACTGCATACCTCAGTTATAATCATCGGTGCTGGCCATTCTTGGATTGCCATGGTCTCTGAAGGATCAACAGAGATTCCATACTTAGAGATAATATGGCCAAGAAAAGAAATATTCTGAATCCATAATTCACACTTGCTAAATTTCCCATGTAATTCATTTCTTCTAAGAGTCCTTAGGATAATTCTCAAGTGATTTTCATGATCTTCATATATTTTTGAGTATAACAAAATATCATCAATAAATACCACTATAAATTCATCAATATATTCCTTGAAAACTATATTCATTATATCCATGAAGACAAAGGGTGCATTAGTCAATCCAAAAGGCATTACTCTAAACTCATAATGCCCGTACCTAGTTTGAAATGCTATTTTCAGAATGTCTTAATTCTTCACACAGAACTGATGATATCCAGATTGAAGGTCAATATTTGAAAAATATTGAGCACCATGAAGTTGGTCAAATAAATCATCAATGCGAGGTAGGGGATACTTGTTCTTTATTGTTATAGCATTGATTTCCCTATAGTCAATGCACAACCTCATAGACCCGTCTTTATTTTTTTTAAAAAGGAAAGGGGCTCCCCATGGAGAAACACTAGGGTGAATAAATCCCTTGTTAATCAATTCCTCTAGTTGTTTCTTTAGTCCCCCTAATTCCACAGTGGTCATTCTATAAGGGGTCTTCGATATGGGCCTTGAACCAGGAATTAAATCTATAGAAAACTCAATTTCTCATTCTGGAGGATGTCCAGGTAAATCCTCTAGAAACACATCAACATATTATTGCACAATAGGTATGTCCTCTATTAGAACATTCTTTTCCTCACCTATAGTTATTTCATTTTCTTCATCCCCAATAATTAAATTTAGTAGAGCTAATGGGGGGGATCTAGATAGGAATTAGGTGGTGAAGTTTCTTCTCTAAAGATAAGGTAATCCTTATCATCATCAAAAATTGTAACCTACTTCTTCTTAAAATAAATTTTCACATCATGGTCTGAAATCCAATCCATTCTGAGGATTATATCAAATTCAATCATGGGTATGACGATGAGATCAAAAGATAAAGAACATTTATATTCCTTAACAAGAACTGATTCACAAAAATTTATTGCGATGATACTTCCCTTAGGTGTTTTGACTGATAAATCCCTTGTTAATTTAAATTGAAAATATCTAATTTTCTTAGAAAACTAGGAAGATATGAAATAACGCGATGATCCAGAATCAAATAAAGCATTGGCTAAACTTGAGGAAACCACTAAATTACCTACCACCGCATCTTTCAGAGCTTCAAACTCAGCAGTAGTGATCGCATAAGCTTGGCCTTGATCCCTTAGCCTTTTCTAAGGTAAGTTCCCTTGGTTATTAGGACATTCATTTTCATAATTCCCCTTTTCTCTACAATTGTAGCATTCAACATTGACAACCTCTTTTTTCCCCTTGTAATCACGAGCTTGGTGGCCTTTTTCACCACACTTGTAACAGACTCCCATTCCCTTTAGGAAAGTACCATGGTGTTTCTTCCCACATTTACCAGAGGATGGATATTAAACTTTTCCCTTCTTCCCCTTATTTCCATTTCCATAGTGTTCAGCAGATCTCTTCTTCTCTTTCTTTTCTTTGAAGTCGTAAGACTTAGAGAATTCATTTTCTATCTTGATAGCACACGAGACAATATATTTGTACGATGAAAAGGATTGTGAGACTAATGATTTATGGAGAAATGGATTTAAACCATCAAATAATTGATCAATATTACTCCTTGGGTTACGTATATAATCTGTTGCATGTCTTTCTAACCTTGTAAAGTTAACCTCATACTTTGCGACATTGTCATCCTCCTTTTTCCTCAGACTCAGAAATTGTCTTTCCATATCCGGTTAATGGTCATAAGAAAAGTATTTTTCTAAGAAAATTTCTTTAAACTCCCTCCATTCCATGTTCGATATTTCTTCATCTTCATTTGTGTTTTGGATTAATGACCACCATTGATCTGTATCTCCCGTGAGGCGATAAACTGCCATGATAACTTTTTCCCTTTTGCTACTCCCCAAAGCATGAAATATTTTTTCTAAGGAATTTATCCATTAATCAGATACTAATGGATTTTTAATCCCATTTAATGTTGGTGGTTCTTTCCTCATGAAGTGGTCTAACATTTATCCTCTGTGTTTTGGATCAAGGTGCTCCATACGAGCAAGGTTATTATTCATAACCTGAGTGAGTTGTCCCAGTATGGTGATAAGATGATCAATACCTGTTGCTTCACCAGATCCACTATAATTATCTTGAGTAGGAGTGAAATCTCTACATGGATTACGTGCGTTGATACAATTTCCATTCTTTCAACTAGGTGCCATTTCTAAACAATGGAATACAATAGATTAGTTTATGAACCACAATACATAATTATGAACTTGTAAAACACTTAACATAAATTGAAAAGTTTATAGATTTAGGGATGGGTCTAAAACCTCTCAACCAATAGGTTTTATATAGATTTAGTTCATCATATTAATCTTATCTTTTATATTTAACTCTTAGTTAAATAGTTTGACATTTACCATGTCTCTTTGTATTTTTATATTATATGGTTCATAAACTTACTATAACAAGCCAAGAGAACCCTATGTGGTTAATTATTAATATATATAACCTTATATAAGTCCTTTTACCAAACCTTATATTTTTAGGAATATTATATCAATTAATAATATAGTATTTGTTTTAAAAACTCAATTATGTCAATTTTGACACTATTTAGTATTTGATTTTTTTGAATGCCATAAAAACTTTATCACTTCAAATGAAATTTAATTAACCAAACCTAACATGTAATATTAACCTATAAAATTAGTTTAATTCATCATAAGTCTCAATTTACATTTATTTATTTATTTATAATATCAATTATTTTAATATTTCATTAATAAGGTAATTACTGCATCATTATTGTGTCATAAATAAATTAAATTATTTAATATCTAAAAATTATAAATAAAATACCATTATGTAGGAAATATTTTTAGATTTATAATTAATATTTATAGTCTAATTTATATTGCGTGTATCCCTATATTAAAAATGGTTTAGTTATTAAACTTTGAATTTAATTCTTTTAACTCTTCTTAAAATAAAATAATAATAAATGTCCTAATCTAATACAATTGGACCAAAGAGGATCATATTTTATTCTAATTTTGTTCTTGGTCTAATTATACTTATATAATATAATTAGGACATGTGTTATGGTAATTATGATATCATTTTTACCCTTAATTACCATATTTACTTTTAACCGTGGTAAATAAAAGTCAAAAGTTACTATTCACCAAAAATTATTTTTATCTTATTGAACCAAAATTTACTTACTGATATTAACCAGTTCTATCTGATTTTGTAAATTCAACTCACAGAAGTAGTAAAATTAAGTTTTATGCAAATTTGTAAATGCTCCTAGAAGGTGGGTAAAAGACGATAAAAAGTTCAATAAAATTTTTATATATATAAATTTATTATAAAATGACTCCAGTGAATTATATTAAACTTATATATGTATTATGTATCTATTTTGACCTAAAATAAATTTAAATAAAAAAAAAATTATTTAAATAAAAAATTTGGTTTTAACCATTAACATAGTGTTTTTCACTATTCATCAAAAATTGAAAGTTTTCAGAAAAATACAAAAAATTCACCCTAAGATAATTTCGATATTCCAAATCCAAAAATGAAGTACATTTTGAAAGATAAATTTTTTAAAATTTCAAAAAGTGTCTATTACTATTCATAATGGCTAGTTTGATTGGTTGTGGTGTGTTTGAACTCGGAGTTGTGTATAACACAAGCTATTGTATTAATCAAAGGGATACATACCATGAAAGATTGGGGTGTTACACAAACCAAGCTATGGCTCATGTTATTTTTCCCCTAGGGTCAAGGGTTAGTTTATCATCCACCAAATAAACTAACCATTATATAATCTCATGATGATGCCACTTATATTTTATTTTTATCAGTTTCTTGGTTGATTATTTTTGTTTGTGGATGATACATGATCACTTAACAAATAAAATAAATAGAAAGTAAGATGGAATAAAAGAAAATCAGATTATGTGTAAACTTTATCAAACATGGTTAATCACTTAAGTAAAATCCACTTAATATCATCTAGGTACATGATAATATAAAATGGAATTTTATGTATAAGGATGAAAATCCATCAACTAAAATATTAATTCAGTATATCCTTCCATTACTTAAGTTAAGAGTAGAACCCATAGTTTAAAGTTCATGATCAACCAAAGTTGGGGTGCTTTCAATTACCAGGTAACTTTTATCTTAAAGTCATAGGTTGACTTAACTTAGTTCACATCAAGGGTTGACTAACCTAGCAAGAATTTTTGTAACTGAGAGGAAAGGGTTGGGGAAATATTTATCCAGGTTTTTAAGATTGGGGAGTCCACTCAGTAGATTGAATAACTACGAGTTAATGAAGTTGTAAAATTACGCCTACCTAAAACCCTTCAATTAACATGTTAGGACCAAGTCTGGGTTATGATAAGGGAATATGGGTCCTTGACACTAGAGTATCTATACAACTAGATATTCTAAAACTAATGGTGAGGGATATTAGGTTTCAATAAAATTGTGGGAAATTAATATGATTTAATTTTATCAATATGATTTGGTAATCAAGGAAATACTAATTATATGATGTCAATTTATAGAAATGGAAAATAAAATGAATTCAAAAATATCACTATGATCCTTACTAGATAAGGATAATCTTTCCACTTATATGAATTTCTAGGAATGGTATAGGCACTTACATGTTATACTGTGCCATGAACATAAATTATATGTGCTGGAAACCTCACTTCCTGATTCACTTGATAAAGAGGCTAGCGAGGAATAGGTATCTCTCTACCTAAAACACGTGGAAGATGCAATGGATGTCCAGTGTTTCATGATATTCTCCATTTTCAGTGAGATTCTAAAGAAATATGAGGACATGGATACATATAGAATCATTTATAACATTTATGATCTCTATCTGGAGAAGGTGGGATAGGAGAGATATGATATCTCTAATGCATTGTTCACATGCAATATTGGAGATTCGGTTCCAGTTGTGCCTCATGTAGTCAAGATCATTGGATATATAGAACTTTTAGATATCTTGTGGTTTAATATCCTTGATGAGTTTCACACTGATCTCATTCTGTCCACACTACCTAAAACCTTCACCAGTTTTATTCTGAATTATAATATGAGTAATATCTAAAAGTCTCTTTTAAAACTTCTTACTTTTATTCAAAAAGTTTATAAATACATGGGGTGTGACAAACCCATAGTCCTTGTGGTGAATAATAATAGGAAGAATAAGGTAAAGGGTATGGAGACTCATTCCATGCATAAATATCCATAACATTGTCCTTCCAAGAAGAAGAATAACTAGAGGAAATCAAATTAATAAAATTTTGTATGTTTTGTATATAGAAATCAAGGCCACTAGAAGAGGAACTAAAACCATACAAATAAGTAAGTGGAATTATCAGGTGTTGTTCGTTATCGAGTGTAATATTTTTATATCAACATTTTGGGTATTATATACTACATGTAGTTATCAAATTTTTATAAAAATATAGTAACCAAGTATATTTATAAAGGTCTCTAGAGGTGATGTGGATATACGAGATGCTAATGGAGTGAGGAATGCTCCTCTAGCCATTAGAGACTACCATCTCGCAATTCTAATGAGATTTATTTTTTCTTTTAAATAACTATTATTATGTTCTTAGTGTTACCAATAACATAATTTATGTTTCTTATTTAGACATAGATGGATTTATTTTCAATTTTGGAAATAAGAGTTTCTAATTTTATAAAGATAACATATGTTATGGTATTAAACAACTGAATAATAGTCTTTATGCATTAAATTACAAAAACCAAATATTGGAAATTTATAATTAATCAAATTCAGATGAATCATTTAACATTTGGTTATGGTATCACCACCTTGATCCCATAAATGAGAAACATTTGACAAAGATCTATTAAGATGGTTATTTAGAACCATTTGAGATTAAACCACTTGAAAGATGTTATTCTTGTTTATAAGGAAAGATGACCAAACAAAATTTTTTTGGTTAAGTTGAAAGGTCTATAGAGCTACTAAAATTGGTAAATATTGATATTTGTGGACCTTTTTAAGTAGAATCTATAGGTGGATTCTCATACTTTATTACTTTTACCAATGAATTGAGTAGGTATAGTTACATTTACCTGATGAGGTATAAGTATGAATCCTTTGAGAAGTGTAAGGAATTTAGGAATGATGTTGAGAATAAATTTGGTAAGAAGATAAAGAAGCTTTGATCATATAAAGGTGGTTAATATCTTATCCAATATTTTATCAAATTTATATAGGATTATGGGATTTTATCTCAACTCACTCTTCCTTATACATCATAGTGGACTGGTGTTATAAAATATGACGCATATTTTTTATTAACTATAGTTTGATAACCATAAATGAAAAATTTCATTTATATATTTGGTTTCATAAGTTATTATAGTATTGAATATGTTTGTGTGAACCATTACAATGAGAAATGAATTCATACCCCAACTTATTTGGAAGGATCATTCACGTAACACCCATTGTATTTCTTATTAACATCCAAAAAATGTTCCATCTAGGAGACTTGGTGCCTTAATTTTTTTGTCTACATTAAACAGAAATAAATAAACAATTTAATATATTCAAAATATAATACTGTCATGTAAATATTTGAACTGATGAAAATAATACCACAGTGGGTCAGTTTCTTGAAAAAATATTTGAACCAATAGTGTGGGAGATGATTTGCTTCGCTTGACTTGATACATTTTTTCTTGAAAATTCCTGAAATAAATAACAAGTAATTTAATAGTAATTTATGCAATGTCATCACCTTTTTATGTACATGTATATATGTAAAATGAGATTAATATAATAATATATTCTTCATATCATGTGCTTCTCATGGTGATGGATATCAACAAACACTTTCCACAACTCTCTGGGTACCCTTTCAAATACCTTATCATAATGCTACTGAGTGGTCAATGATGTATCATTGAATTTATTCCACAATATCTATTTAAAATCATTCCATTTCGCACTAAAATTTTTAAATGTCCACTTTCACGTGATAAGATCAACAATGGTAAAGTGTAATAAAATATGTAAAACAAGATTCATTTTTAAAATATTATAATTTAATTAAATAATGACATTCAATTGAGTCACAATGTATTAAAATTACCTCCACATAGGAATAAAATACTTCATTATTACAAGATTTAGGCATATGACTCCAATTAGGATATATAATTGAATGGGTCACCAAAATAGCCACCAACTCGCCTAGAATCTGGCCAAATATCCCCACAACATCATCTGTGGGGACCCCATAACAATCAAAGGGGACAACTATCTTCAATACATTCAGATTCCACATATATGAACTATTAATATTTGTCTCAATAGTAACATTGATTCAATATTTTATGAAAAAATTATTTGTTAGTGTAAAAAGGTAAAATAAATCTATTAACATTAAAATTTGTACCAATAACCGAAACCCTCAAATATCCTCAGGAAGAAATAGGAGCAACTAGATGTTTGCTCGTTATAGGGTTTTCGTGTGCTGAACCTACTGAATTAGGAGGTTGTGTGCCAGATGCTGTTGGGAGGGAGACAAAGGGTGTGTCAGATGATGATGGGATAGAGATAGAGGGTGTAACACATGCTGGTGGGAGGGAGATGGAGGGAATCCAATACTATATAGTGAGGGATCTTGAGGGATCATTGGGAGACACTAATGATGTCTATATGGTTAGGGTAACATCAAATAGGAGTTGACTGTAATAATTTAATCACATATTCTTTGGCATTCCTCTAATTTAAAAAAGTAAAAAAAACCTCATAACATATATTTTTAAAGATTCATGTAGAAAAAAATTAGAAATGATAACAGATGCACAATACTGAAAAACATAATATACACAGGTATGTTAATGAATGATTGAAGATACAAAAAATATAACACTTACTTTTTTGAAATTAAATAACCGATGCATAAAAATAAATTTAAACATGATAAAAGATCCAAATTTCTGGAATGAATAGTATATAACATAGGTAGTTGATAAGTTAATGGATGACTAAACATACATTCATTTTTTTCTTCAATCATGTTATTATCCTATGCTATCATTACTAATTCTACTTTATTGAGCCTTTTAAGAATAATATTTTCAATATCATTATGGAAAAATAAGTCAAATTCTTATTGTTGATGGGATTCAATGTCATATGTCAAATATTCCACTTCATCACCCATATCATACAAGTCTATTTGTTTTACGTGCACAACTATACTCTACCATTAATCCATGACATCTTACACATAATATACCATTTTCACTTGTGATGAGAAGATATACATACCATGTACTTCATGTTCAATGACATCCATAAAGAAATATAAGTTCAAAAAAGTAAATTGAAAGGAATATCTTTTAATAGCCCTAATAATATCGACCCACTTTTATTTGAATAAAAAAACTAAAAAATGATCGTGGTAGATTAATTCGATAATATTAGTCAACTTTCAGTTGTATCCCAATTCAAAAATATATGATGACATAAGAAGAACCATTGTTTACTATAAGGTAGTCATTTAGACTCAAAATCAATGTTACAGATAGGATAAGACAAACCCATGTAATTGTTCTAACCAGATAAGTTCCCAAGTCCAGGGAAGACACTAATGATCCATATTAGAGTATCATGTATTTTGAACATTATTCTAGAAGATGCATTATACGTCTCAACACTATTGCTCTATAACTCCTGCAATTATTTAATTACAGGCTACAAGTATACATCTATATCATTTCTAGGAATTTTTTATTGGAATACTCATCAAAATGATAAAGGATATTTGTTTCATACACATCCAAAAAGGTATATTGTAAGGGATCAAAATAACTGAAAAAATGTTGTGACTGGTACTCAAAGACCCAAATGGTTTGAATCCATTGACATCTAATCACAATCTCACATTTCCAGTATTAGATTAGAAATATAGATGTAATGAATCTAAAGTATTCCATGGTTTTTAATCTCTTGGATGTCATATTAACCCATCACTGTTATTATCTATATAATTCTACATTAAGTGCTCAACAATTTTCATTTACATGAATAATCTTTATAATTAAGGTTTTAATGAGAAGTTACACAAAACATTTTATAGGTGTGTTATTTTTATGCTTCTTCATAATATCATGTTGATTCAGACTTCCAAAATTACCCATTTACTTCTATCTAGAAGATGGATATTTTTTTCACTCCAGTTTACTTCAATCCTCTCTCTAATAAAGCATACAATCATTGAGACAAGTAGGTATTTTTGTATAATTTAGACTAAGATTGTTATGTTTTTTTCATATTAAAAGAATAATTAGGGATCTTAACTTTAGTAAATGCGTCATGCAATAATTCCAATATCATGAAAATCACCTTATTTATAATTCTGTATCGGAATTTGAAATGGTACAACTTAAGAAGAAATGAAAGTTTTGAATATTTTAGACATCCTCCATACAACTCTTGATTTCCATAATCAACTAAATAATGAAACACAATTTTCTACTCAGTAAATTTATCTATTACATTATTATCCACAACATCAGGAAGAAGATCTATTATTATGTTACATTATTGATTTGTTTTTCCTATAGTCCTAAAAACATAATTTTTCAAGTTAATATTTACAGCACCCTCAATTGTTTGTACTAATATGTTTTTGATACTGATAATTTTGTCCTACAATATTTAACAAATAGTTTATAAGGTTATGAATTCCATTTTCTATTGTCGATGAAGTTATGATCTCATTCTATTGACTAACATTAGTGCTCAAACTTTCTATGATGTTTGATTCTCCGTTTAAAATAAAAAAACATATTAACTAGGGAATTAATTTAATATAAAGTGTTCATAAAATTCAATTTTATTCAACCATCAACTAAATTAAAATTTAGGGCATGAAAATATTATTTTTCCATCAATGGGTTGATTGGAAATTGAAAAATCTAAAAAATCTTCTAAACTCTTAGCATACCGGGGTGTGTTTTTTAGTAATGTGATCCATATTTTCTCCATATATCACAAAGTTCCTACACTTTGATAAAGAAAATTAAAATACATAAGAAATTTTATGTCATTTAATGAAAAATTTCTAATTTAATGGGACAAGAATATTGATCGACTCATCCACTATATCTTATGACGCCAGAATCATGAATTTGTTTTTGGGAAGTTTCATATAACATGTTCTATTAATAAATATTTTCTAAAACATAAATTATCTTCATTTATAATTCAATAGAATTCAATTCCATCACATTTCTTTAACTATAATTTAATCTCATCTTATGAAAACTTCTAAACATCAATGCATATAATTATATTGAAAAATGTGCTAAATTTCATTTAGGATTTCTTTAGAAAAATAAAAATAAATTCTATTCAAAATTGTTACATTTTTTTATTAATATATAATAGAAGAATGAATTTTTAATTGATTTAATAAGTGTATATTTGTGTTAACATAATAATAAAACACTAATTGAAAATTGATTATCACACTTATCACATATGACGAGTTAATTCTATATTTTTTCACAACATACCTCAAGTTACAAAAAATTTACTCAAGTTACTCTATATAAAAAATAATATGATGGATTTTAATTGAGTTAATAAGTGATGATAAATATAAGAATAACACTGAAAATAAGTTAAAACTTCTTACAAAACTTATCATATATGATGAATTAATTGAGTGTATTTTCATAACACACCTTAAAATATAAACAAAATCAGTTAAGATGCTTTATTAAAAAAATTATATAGAATTTTAATTGAAAGTGATTTCATATGGGAAATAGAATTACTAGTAACACTGATGCTGTGATATTTTCAATGATAGAATGAGGAAAGGAGGGTAAATGATTGGTATAATGATAGGGGGAGAGGGATCCGTAGGGAGAAAGGGGAGATCAACACACTATTAGGGGGAAAGAGGGGTGGCCAGTATGATGACAGGGGGAAAGGGGGATGATAAAGAAGCATGATGGCATGGGATGAGGGATACATAGGGGAAAGAGGAGAAATGGTGATTTTGAGGTTGGTAGTGAGGGAGAGAGTGGATATAGTGAGCGGGGAAGTGGTGATGGCGTGGGGAAGGGCATGGGGGTGGGGGGAAAGTGGGGAGAGGGATCAAGGGAGGTTAGAATCTTGTTTATTTTAATTTTAGTAAATATTTAGTGTCAATTTTTAAAAATCCACCACAAAACAGCCACTAAACCTTGATTTTGGTGTGGTTCGACCTCCTCCCCACATCGATCTAGATTTATCCCCATTTTTATATGCTATAAACCCATAATCACACATAGAATAGTTCCTTATATCATGATCCTCATCCACTTTTCCAACTATGAAACTCCCATATCCTCTTATCCCCTTCGTTGTGTACACGTGTTTCTCCTCGTTCATCACCCTTTAATTTTCATGTGATTATCATAGGTGAAGGACCTCTCATGTTTCTACCCCCAACCCAACGCGACAAGGGATAATGTTACATGATGTTTTTTGTTTTGTCATGATGAATGTTTCTTATTTGGTCCTTAAAGGCCATCTCTTGGCCCCTTTGATCCATATTCAGTTGGGATTTTAGGCCATCATAATCTGAGTCTTTAGGCTAAGTAATACTTAGTTCCTTTGGGTTATATAAGGGTTCCATATGAACACAATTAAAAAGTGATTTCTTTACTTAATAAAAAGGAGTTCACAACATGTTTTTATTATTTAGAATTTTATCATAAGTTTCAAAAGGTGAAAAAATATTTATTTTATTTTTTGTCTGTTTAGTTATTTTTTATTATGAAAAAATATCTATGATCCAAAATAAAAAAGAAAATTTAAACATAAATAATAACCCTAATAGCTCTCCCGTGTTTCCTCCCCAACCCCTGTACACTAGTGTTGTTTTGTACTCCCCACCACCTCCCCAGATTGATATGTAGTACTTCCCATTTATCTACATGGTTGACTCACAACAATGCACACAAGAGTTCCTTGTATCATGATCCTCATCCTATTTACCTACTCCAAAACTCTCATATCCTCCTATATTATTTGTTTTCCATGCTCTTTTCTCCTTGTTTGACACCCTTCCATTGCCACGCAATTACTGGAGGTGAAGGAATTCCCATGTTCCTACCCCTATCCTTTTATGGAAGGTGTCAATGTTTTTATTATGATCAATAATAATATTATTTTTTTAATTTTGTTTTAATATTTTTATAAACCAATCCAACCTATATAAGGGGATCACAACATGTTTTGATTATTTATACTTATTTATCATAATTTTTAAATGGTGAAAAATAAAAAATCTTATATTTTCATTCAGGTTGGTTTATTTATTTTTCACCATAAAAAATTCATATTTTTCAAAATAAAAAAATGTAAATATAAATAATAACCCTAATCACTCTACCATGTTTCCTCCCAACCCGCATACACTGGCCCTGCCTTTTACTCCCTACCTTCTCCCCACATCTTTTTTCATTGCTCTCAATTTCTATATGTAGTTGACCCATAATCAAACATGGTGTAGTTCCTTCTATCATGATTCTAATCCGCATTAACTATTTTTAAATCTCCTATCCTCCTATAACCTTCATTCTATATGTGCATTTCTCCTCATTCGACACCCTTACACTATCATGCGATTACTAGAGATGAAGGACCACTCATGTCCCCCCCCCCAAACGTGACAAGGGGTGGTGGGATGTAAAGCCTATGGTTCAGGCCTGATGAATACTGCTAAGTTGGTCTTATAAGGTCATCTCTTAGGGCCTTTGATGCATATTTAGTTGGGCTTTTAGGTCATCATCATCTGAGACTTCAGGCCATGTAATTATTAGGGAATTTGGGTTATATAAGGGTTCTGACTCAACAAAATTAAATAGTTATTCCTTTACTAAATAAAAAATGGGATCATGACATATTTTGATTATTTATAACTATTTATAATAAGATTTAAAATGTGAAAAATAAAAAAACTCTTATTTTCATTCAGGTCAGTTTAGTTATTTTTTATCATGAAACAATAAAGTCTATGTCCCAAAATAAAAAAAATGAAAACATAAATAATAACCTAAATCACTCTCTCATGTTTCCTCCCCAACCCTCACACACTGGTGCCAATTTTCACTCCCCACATCCTCCACACATCTGTTTACACTAATCCCCATTTCTCTATGTGGTTGAACCATAGTCGTGCATGCTTTAGTTCTTTCTATCATGATCTTTATCCAATTTACCTACTCTATAACTCTCATACCCTCCTATACCCTTCATTATGCATGTGTGTTTCTCCTCATTTGGAATCCTTACATTGCCACATGATTACCGGTGGTGGAGGACCACTTGGGTTCCCATACACAACCTTTTTTAGTAGGTGTTGATTCCCTTTACATGCTCAATAATAATATTATAATTTTAATGTTGTTTTAATATTATTATAAACAAATGAAAATGTTCTATGGGGATTTAAACATGTTTCAGTTATTTAAAATTATTTATCATAAGTTTTAAAAAGTGCATAATAAAAAATACCTAATTTTAATTTATTTCAGTTTAGTTATTTTGAATCATGAAACAAAAAAGTATATGTTCCAAAATAAATAAAAAACGAAAACATAAATAATGACCCTATTTGTTCTATCATGTTTCCTCACCAAGCCTCACACGATGGTTCCACTTTGCACTCCCCACCTTCTCCCCATATTGATCTGCAATGCTCCCCATTTCTCTACATGGTCGATCTGTAGTCACACATGCTGTAGTTTTGTCTATCACAATCATCATACACCTTACCTACTCTGTAACTCTCCTATCCCACCATCCTGTTAATTTTTCATGCATGTTTCTCCTCATTCAACACCCTTATATTTCCACACAATTATCATAGGTGAAGGACCACTTTATTGATCAGAGTAGATTATATGTGGGGTTGAATTTAATTTTAAAAATAAAGTGATAAAATCAAATGAAAAATTTAAAATAAAAAGATTTCTATATGATAAAATAATAAATTGATTAATTCAACCCATATTAATGATAATATCAAAGTTGATTAATCATTTAAGGATAGTGGAAAAAATACACACCCAATTTATTCACTTTATTTGTATCAATATTTGGATGATACAATGCAGAAATACAAAGAGAGACTAAACACAAGTGATAAAGAGTTAAGAAATATCAGACAAGGTTCCCCTATGTTTCCACCCCTAAATTGGAGAGATATGTCTTATTAAGACCTTCCCTTGATTTTAATGTAAATCCAAGAACCATTTTCCTTGGTTTTAATAGAAATCCAAGAACCACATCCCTTTCTTTTAATAGATACCCAAGAACCAATATTCCCTTGGTTTTAACATAAACCCAAGAACCATGTCTCTTACTTTGTAGTTATGAGCATCTTGCAAAGATAAGATAAGAAGAGATGATTTTCTTGGTGAGAATCCTTTGAAAATATGGTTTTATATATCTCTTGAAGGATTTATACAATTAGAGAGAGATAGATAGATAATAAGGTGAGATACATAGATATAGAGAAAAGAAGGATTGAACCTTGAGATAAGGGCTTGAGGAATTATAGCGAGGAATCGATTCAATTCAAGAGTTGTTGCACAAGTTAATCGATTAGATCCAATTATCCTTAATCCTCTATTTGTAGCCTTCAAAAGGTTTCAAAACATTCAGGAATCCTTTATGTGAATTGAATTATAAGTGTATTTCCTTAATGACCACTTTGAACACATTAAATTATTCCTCAAAGAGCCTGTTCCGATTCCACAGGTTACCCGATAGCCTCCACCAGGTAGCCGATGGCCTACCTAACAGTGACAACTTCTAGAACACTCCCATAAGTTACCTGATACACCTCTATTGGTTGGCCAATGTATTAATTCTATTTATGAGAATTATTTTCTTACTATTGGCTATCTGATGGCACTGCACCAGCTAACCGGTATTTCCTACTACAACAAGTACACTACCAAGGCTTTCCAACTTCCTTCAAAAGTCTTCAAAGGTTCTTCCAACATCCTTACACGAATTTAATAAGTCTATTGATAATTTAAATCAAGAATGAAAAATAATTCAAAGTAAATTAAGATTTAAGAGATCAAGATATTCAACATGATAAAGGGATTAATATAATGATATTAAATATGAAACTCCCCTTTTGAGATACAAAATTATTTACCCTTATGATCCAATAAAACAATTTTTAAAAAACTTCTCATACTTTTAAATAAAAAACACCTTAAAACTTACCTCCCTAAAGTCTCTCCCCATTTGTGATTATCAAAAAGTAAAATAAATAAGTAAAAATAAGGTTTAAAGAAAAAGGATAATTTCATTAAAGATAAAACTATTAAGACATGAAAAACTATCTCCCCCTTAATTATTACCATTTACTAAAAAACCAATATTAGAGAATAAGCATGAAAAATAAAGACAATCATAAGATAGTAAATCATATGAGATGATTAAATGTTAAAACACTTAAGATCACATCATCTAAATTACAAAGTAAAAGATAATAGTGGATCTCAAGATTTCAAAAAATATTTTGAAAAAAAGTTTTAAAAAATAAATATAAAAAGATTTTTTTTTTTAAAAACAATTTATGCACTTTAAGGATTAAGAAAAAAATACACGAGAGAGTGAGAGGATATATTTAAAAAAATATCAAGAGATAAATAAAATTAAAAATAACCAAAAACCTTTTTGCAAGTATATTTGTCCAAAATTTACCAAAAAAGGTAAAATTTGTGCTCCCACTCAGTTGGAACATTAAAAAAAGATCTCAAGAAGGAAAATGATTGATCAATATATTAAAGGGTTGAAACACCATATTTATTGAGAAGCCACTAAATTATAAATCAATGATGATTGATGGAAAATACTTACCAAATCTCAAAATAAAGTTCCTTTTGTTATGTAAACACCCTAACCCTAATATCTTAGAGATGATGGTAAATTTATTACATTAGCATTAGATTTAAGAGATCACATCCCAAAGGACTGAATATTTTAGCAGTCTTGGTAAAATAGATATATTCTTGATTCTCACATTATATTTAAAAACCAAAAATAAAACATAGTATTTTCTTTGAGAACACCATTATTACCTTCATCATATCTTTGAATACCAATCATAATAAATTTCTTATCATCCCGAGGAAAGGAAATATAATAAAGGGGTGATCTCAAATTATTAGAAAGGGAATAAATACAATGAAAGATAAATAAGCCATGAATAATATGGAAGGAATAAATAATAATAAAATAATTACATATAAATAATCACATGAGCTTAGAACTTAACCAATATTTTCATAACTATTACAATAATCACATGGACATCAATAATTGATTTTACAATGATGGAATATATAATGTAAGACATATTAAAATTCCCACTAAGTCTTCGTTTCAATACATATGCATAAATGGGTAAGGTCTTGTCCAAATAACCAACCCATTTTGTCTTATGAGACATATTGATGCATCAAAGAGCTTTGTAATTTTAAGCTGCACCTGTCACTTAAGAAGTCCAATTCATTCATAATATAAATAAAAAATAAAACTTAATAAAAATTCCTTAAAATAAATAACCATCCATATTAGAATAACTAACATAAAAAATGTCAATACATACCCCAGTCAAACTAATCATAAACCATCCAAGGAAATATGGTGGATGATATCATTTATAAGGACTTGGGTATAAAACATTACATATTCTAGTGATTTGAGACTAGAATTAAATTTATTTTAACAAATATCTTTTAGGTTTAGAGTTTTATAGAATTAGTAATAATACTTAATAACTTGTATTCATAAAAAAGTGGTTCATAGATATCAACATCTTATCACACTATACCAAACTTTTCATATTCTATATTAAGTCTTCAACTTATTCCATAAAATTATTCATGAGTTTCAACTTGACTTATTAATTTCCCTTACCCATACTTAAACCTATAAAAAACATTTTAAAAATGTGGAATGAGAATAAAAATATTAGTAATGTACATAAAAAATAAATAAATAAACCTTTAGTCCATGAACAAAAACATTTTCACAAAGTTATAACTTTTACCCATAAAACATAAGCTCTTTAGCTTACCATATGAAATCACAAGATTAATATAAAACCCATAAAAAGTATAAATAATAAAGGTAACTTGTGAAATCATTGTCATATCAATCTTACATATATTGTATCTCTCACAGATACATAGGGATTAACCTTCATAGTTACATTTGGAATAACCACCGTAGTATATTCCCTTAATCTCTTAGAAGAAACCTAATCGGTTAAATTCATCCATTTAACTAATGCATTAGAGAGCTATAATGGGATCACTCACCCTTAGTTTATCAAAAAACCACCCATCCTCATAAAACATTACCAAGAACCATAACATAATCATAATGAATAAAGCTTAAATAAAAGAATCATTTTTGAGGAAAATAACTTTTCCATTTTGAAATCACTTTTCATTTTTACAAAGCCGCACACTCATAAATGAAAAAATTTTATTTGAAAATAAAATTCAAAAATTTTTAAGTAATATTTAAAAAATTAAGTCATCATGAAATCAGGAAAACCCATCAATTTTGTATAAGTTAAAAAAACATTCATTTGGGATTTTATAAAAATAAACATTAAAAGAGTATTTTAAAAGAAAATCCTTTACAAAGATCCTATCATTTATGTGAGAATTAATCAAATGAATAAATTATGTTTATTAAATATAAATCCTTATAAAACAAGTGGAAATATAACATAATATAATTAAAATTAATATCAAAACATAATCTTATCATTACATAATCAAAGAAATAGAAGTTTAACCCAATAAATTGAGATTGGGTTAAGAGTTCCTTACCTTAAGTCAGAATCATCACATGTGTTATTTATATTACTGAATAATAAAATTATGTTAATTATTTACTTTATTGAGAAATTTTTTCAAGTTTATTATTACTTTAATATCACTTATTACCATGTTATGAAAATTACTTAATTATTTAAGTTCACGTTAGATGTTTTGATGATATTCAGTACTTGAGTCCAAAATGAATTTGGAATGATGTATATTGTCAAAGTGGTCATTAGTAAATCATATCCAAAATAATATTCATGAAACAATTATCACTTTAATAAATCAATTATACTTTTAAATCCATCCATTAAATATGGTTATGAAAAATGAACAACGTTACAACAATGAAGATGGCAGGTTGTACGTACGCATGAGTAACGTTTCCATTTTTCAAAAACCATTAAGGAAATAAGGTAAGTATTAATTTATATTTCCATAATTATTGTAATATAATTAAAATAATATTAATAATTAAAATATACTTATATATATCATTCATTTTATGTGGCAATGAAAAATGAATCACATCACCTCGTAAAGGTGATAATTCACACGTACGCACAGACGACATTAAAATTTTTGTGTGCATGGAAAGGTATAAACATAAATGATATATTATCTTTTAATAATGATAAATATTTCATGAATATAATATATAAGAATTAATTATATCATTATAACCATTATTGAGAGACAGTGATGGGAAACAAATTTCATCGATTTGTGAGGCGGTAGTCCACCGCACACACAAACGATAAATTCTTTTTCCATCTGGTGGAAGTGGAGATGGATTTAGGTGATGATATTAACATAATAAAATATCAGCATATTTAGGTTACCAGAGTTATTATTTCATCATGGTTTCATAATATTTGAAGGAGGTGGAAGAAGAAACAAAATAGAAACACTTAGTTAAAAACGATACCCCTTATTTAGAAATCTACCATTGTTTAACATCTTAATACCACTAATGTTGGTATTATTCCTAAAAAAATACCTCTATAATGTGATTAGGGATTATATTAAGGAATTTGGGTGGGTATGTTATGAAATAAAATGGTTTTTAACTGTGATAGATTGAGAATAATAGGTGCCCTTTTATAAGAGAGGGGAGGGGCACTCTTAGAACTTATCAACATATTAAATTAATATAAATTAATTATCTAATTAAAATAGCTAAAAAATGATTTATTTATAATATAGGATTATTATGTATATAAATAACTTCATAAAATAAAAATTAGACAAGTTTTTACTATTTTTTAATCCCTATCTTTTGGTTTTAACCCTTATTTAATCCCTTTAACTCTTACCATGACAACATGTATTTTTACACTTTGAGGGTTAATATAATTACTATAAAATGACAAAAAACACATAAATGAGTCATAAATGAAATTTTAAACCCTTTTCCAATAATTTATTCTAATTTAATATTTTTAGTAATTTTATATCATTTAATAAAATATTATTTATTTTAAAATATCATTATTGTCAATTTTGACACTATTCAATACATTGACTTTTAAAAATATCAAAAAAATAGTATAAATTAGAAAAACGTATTTTAATACATCCATAAAATATCAAAGTCATCTATAAAATTTATGTATCACAATAATTAACTCAAATTTTATTTATTTTAATATTTTTAATATCATTTATTTGATTTTCCCATTAATTGAATAATTGCTGCATCAACTTTGTGTCAACATTTAAGGGGATTATTTTATCAATAAAAATTATAAATAAATGAACATGATGTATAAAATTAATTTATATTTAAAATTAATATTTATAGTCAAATATATCTTCTAAATAACCCTACATTAGAAATGTTATAGTTGTTAAAAACATGAGTATGACATCTTTGAATTTTCTTTAAATAAAATATTATAAACATCATAATAACTTAAAAATGGAAAAGGCCATATATTCTAACCTTAGAATAGTATTGAAAAAAATTAATAATCCCATAAAATTTTTTCAAGTGTTAGGGTCATTTTATTGTCCTTATAATTTTATTTTTACCCTTAATTACCCGATTTTCCCTTTACTGTGGTAATAAAAATTACAAAAGTTACTATTCATATTAGACAAAAATAAAAGGAAACCATTTAATAAATTTGGAACTCATGATTAAAAATATGGTATCTATTTTATAAAATTTAAAAAATAGAATTGGAAGAATTTAATTTAAAATTAAACCGATAAAAGGTAATGAAAAACAATTTTTCGAAAAATGCCTTTTTTTAATCATAAAATGTTTTTATACTAAATTCAAGTATAAAACCCATTTAAAAAACAATAATTTCATTATTTTATATCAAAATTAACTAATTAAAATTTAAAAATAATCCAAAACTTAATTTTAACTTTAAATACTTTGAAGAAAATAATTTTTATTAAAAATCGGTTTTTTCACTATTCATTAAAAAATCAAACTTTTCAAAAAATAATCAAAATTTCACCATAGGAAAATTTTGATAAGATGATTTAAAAAATGAATTTCATTTTATAAAATAAATTTTCTAAAATATCCAAAAATTAAATATATTATTTTTACATAAAATGAAATAAAAACCATTTTTAAAGAAAATGTATTTTTGAAGAATAAAACGACTTTTCAAAAAATATAGTTCTTATTTAAAAATAATTAATTAATACATTAAAAATGAGTTATACGATTAGATATTTCATAATACCATTAATACTATTCATTCTCGCCAATTTAATTGCTAGGTTATAACAACCACATTCAAATAGTAATATTTAGTTATTTGTTTAAGTTTGATGTGGCATATCTTGTACACCATAGAATATAGTGTTTCCTTAAAAAAAATCTTAGGATGTTACATTCTACCTTCTTTTTGACATTTCATCCTCAAAATTTTGAACTTGTCCTCATTAACTAATGTTTGACTTTTCAAAATACCTTTATTGAAATGCCACATGAGAACAGGGGTCAATAAAACTTCTATTTGAAAAGAGAGAAAGAAAAGTGTGAAGGTCACCTAAGATAACACATACTAGGATTCCATGTAGGAAAAGATGAACATGGAAGAGAAAAATAAATATCAATTTCTGATGGAGATTGATATAGAACATGGTCATTATAAAGTTAACCATCACAAAAATGTAAATCTATGATGGGTTAAAAGACTATTGATATCTCTATAAGAAAAGTAAATGAATAATGTTTTTTCTTCAAAATAACATTCCCAAAGTTGAGGAATTACTTTACCATATATATTATAAGAATAAGGAAAAATACTTAATTGAAGAGTAGTGTTTCAACCTTTAATAAATTTCCACCACAAACTCATCTTTTACTCTAAATGATAAGTATGAATTTTTTATGCCTGAGGTACTAGAATCAACTTCTACAGATAAAAAAACCAGAAAAATAATATATTTCTTCTATCTTTAGTCATTAACCAAAACTAAAATAGTTAATAAAATATAAGATAATTATCCAAATGAAAAACATTTATATGATAAAAAACTACTATAATAAAAAAAATTCAACAGTAACACCTAAAGTTCAACTTAGATCATTCAATAAACAACTATACTTAAAATTCTTCCAAAATATTCTAGATTAATATTGAAACCAAAAAATAAAAAGGATTTTATCATATAGTCTTCCAAGATAAATTTTAACATTTTTCTCCAAATAAAATCAATCACTATTGAAGTCTCATACCAAAAAGTATATTCCAAAATCACATAATCCCCAAAATATGCTAATCATTTCTATAAATAACCCAGGTCATCATAAATACACGATAAAATTTTATATTATTCCAAAATATAATTCAACCGTTATTCTTAAAATAAAATCCCATAGTATTGTAATTACCATAATCATATAGGGTTCCCAAAAATAATAAACTTCTTTTGTAATAACATTGATCACTTAATCACCAAATCATTTTCCAATCCCATGATTATATATTTAATAAATCATATATTTCCAAAATGAAGTTAACCTTTATCCACTAGACTATTTAAATAAAAAATCAATTGAATACTAACTATGAAACCATGTAAGCTAGTGGTAGGAATTTCACACTTGTCTCCCTTTGGTTGTGGGTTTAATTCCCATGGCCTTTCTGGACATGATGGGTTGTCACATGATTTTCAGGTTTTCTTTTTTCTAAACTATATTAATATAATCCTTATAAAATTCAAGAAATGTGAGAAAATTTCCAAAAAAATAACCTTAATATGTTTTATCCTCAAGGGTTATCTCATACCTTTCATTTTTCATACTAAAATGAAATAACCCATAAATACCTCAAAATCAAATATTATATAAATCCACGAGGTTATCCATACCTTGAAAATCTGTCTCTACAAACTTAAATGATAATTATTTCTCAAATAACATTTTTCACAAGAAAAACATAAGGATTACATATAACTCAAACTTAATAAAATTCCCCCAAAGTACTCCAATTATAAAAAGAGTATTAGTAATTTTAAACATTTCATCATCCTTAAATATACTATAACTCTTGAATCCCTTATACGTATACAAATTAATCATTTAGTGTTCTTAATAGTACCTTAACCATGGTTTTATATCTTATTCCTCAATACTTATTTCATACAAACAAAAATATGAATCATGTCCTAAGATTCAAGAATGTCAAAACATGAGCAAATAAATAATCCATACCTTGATCATGGTGTCCGCTTGATTTCATTGTCATTTTTTTGATGTAGATAGAAGTTACATGCAATGCAACAATGCTTGAGAGCTTCTTCAAAGTGCCTATCTTCTTTTTTTCAAATTCACCTTGTATAAATTAGGTTGTATGGATGTTGATAGAGAAATAGTTTTGTAAAATCTTTTTGTATGACAAATAATTTCAAAAATTCAAATAAAAATTGATTTTTATAAAACATGCAGACCAATTTTATTTTGAAACTTTCAATCAAGGGGAATTTTGAAACACCATAAGTATGTCCCTGAAGACTTTAAATTAAAACCAAATATAAATAGGCTTTACAAGGGTCTCCTTCTCTATAAGTTTTATTAAAATCATAATATACTTCAAAATCCTATGATAAGGTAAAATATTTTAAAATTCCTTGATGAAATTTACCATTTTTTGAAAGATATAAAAATTGGGAAAATATGATTTGATTAAAAATAAACCATGAACCATGATGGTATTGAGGTATAGATGAAGTGTTTTATATTTCATAAAACTATTTAAAAGAGAGTTATACGTTAAAAAAAGTTTCTAAATCATAAGGAAATGACTTTTTAATAATTATTGAAAGAAATTCATTAAGAATAGATAGAAATTTAGTTTAAGATCCTAATCCTTCCATTTGTAACTTATTTTCCTTGATATGAAATGTTACAAAACAATTATTTTATTAAAATAATGTGCATAGAAACTTAACCTATGTTTAACCAAAATTCATAATCTCTAATTTTTTAAAACCCTATTATGATACCAATTGTAATGACCCAGTCTTAAAACATTACATATTTTAGTGACTTAAGACTAGAATTAATTTTTTTACCAAATATATTTTTGGTTTATAGTTTTATAGAATTAGGATAAATACTTAACAATTTGAATTCATAAATAAATAGTTCATAAAGATCAAAATCTCCTTACAATATTCCCAACTTTTCATATTTCATATTAAGTCTTCAATATATTCTATAAAATTATTTGTGAGTTTTAACTTTAATTATTCATTTCCCTTATCCATACTTAAACCTGTGATTTTTTAAAGACATGAGATGAGTATAAAAATCTTATGCAAGGGACATAAAAAGAAATAAAGAAACAAACCGTTAGTTCATGAATGAAAACATTTTCACAAAGTTATAACTTTTAACCATAAAGCATAAGCTCTTTAGATTACTATATGAAATTATAAGTTTCTTGTAAAATCCATAGAAATAATAGATCATAAAGGTAACTTGTGGAATCATTTTCATATCACTCTTATTATACTATATCTCTCACGAATACACATGGAGTAACCTTCATAATTACATTTGAAATAACCACTGCAATATATTCCCTTAATCTCTTAGGATAAACCTAATCAGTTAATTACATCCCTTTATGCAATGCATTGGAGAGATATAACGTGCTAAACCACCCTCGATTTACCAAAAAACAACCTGTACTCATAAAAAATTAACAATAACTATAATATAAGAATAACACATAAATCTTGTATAAAATAAACATTCTTTAGGGAAATAACTTTTCTATTCTGAAATAACTTTTCATTTTTACGAAGACACGCACTGAAAAATGAAAATATTTTATTTGAAAATAAAATTAAAAAATTATAAAGTAATATTCAAAACATTATTTTTTCATGAAAGTGTGAAAATCCATTCATTCTATATAAGTTATAAAAAAACATTCCTTTTGTATTTTATAAAAATAAATATTAAAAGAGGATTTTAAAAGAAAGTACCTTACAAAGATCATATCATTAAAGTGAGAATTAATCAAATGAATCAATTATGTATATTTTATGTAAATCCATATAAAAAAAGTGTAAATACAACATAATATATTCAAAATTAATTTCGAAACATAATCTTATAATGACATAATCAAAGAAATATAAGTTTAACCCATTGAATGGAATTTGGGATAATAATTCTCTTACCTTAAGTATGAATCATCACATACATTCTTTATACTCCTAAATAATAAACTTATGTTAATTATTTAATTTATTGAGAACATTTTTTCAAGTTTCTTATTCATTTTATATCCCTTATTACCATGCTATAACAATTGATTAATTATTTAAGTTCACATCATATGTTTTGATGATATTCAATACTTGAGTCCAAAATGAATTTGGTATGATCTCTATAGTCAAAGTGGTCATTAGTATATCATATCCAGAATACTATTCACAACATAATTATCACTTTCATAAATCAATTATACTTTAAAATCCATCCATTAAATATGGTAGTGAAAAATGAACTTCATTACAATCATGGAGACAATAGACTGTACGTATGCATAAGTAATGTTTCCATTTTTCAATGATCATTAAAGAAAGAAGGTAAGTATTAGTTTATATTTACATAATGATAATAATATAATTAATATAAAATTAATAATTTAAATATACTTATATATATATATATCATTTATGTGATGTGGTGATGAAAAATGAATCACATTGCTTTGTGGAGGTGATAATTCACATGTACGCATGAACGATGTTATCATTTTTTTGTGCATGTAAAGGTAAGAAAATAACGAATATATTATATTTTCATAATGATAAAAATTTAATAAATGTCATATATAATTATTAATTCCATTATTATAACCAGTATTGAGAGACGGTGATGGAAAACAATTTTCATCGGTTCGTGAGGCGATAGTCCGTTGTACACACGAATGATAACTTCCTTTTTCCCATTTGATGGAAGTAGAGATAAATTTAGATGATGATATTAACATAATAAAATCTCAGTATATGTATAATACTGTAGTTATTATTTCATCAAGGTTTAATAATATTTTAAGGAGGTGGAAGAAGAAATAAAACAGAAACACTTTAAAAACGATACCTCTTCATTAGAAATCCACCATTGTTTAGCACCTTAAGACCACTAAGGTTGGTGTTATGCCTTAAAAAATACCTCTATAATGTGAGGAGGTATTATAGGAAGGGATTTGGGAAGGTATTTAATGAAATAAAATGGTTTTGAAGTGTGATAGATTGAGAAGAAGAGGTTTCCTTTTATAAGTGAGAGGGGAGAACTCTTAGAATTTCTCAAAATATTAAATTAATATAAATAAATTTTCTATTAAAAATTGATCCAAACTGATTTATTTAGAAAATTGGATGATTATGGGCCAAAAATAACTTAATATAATGAAAATTAAACAAGTTTATACTATTTTTTAATAATTATCTTTTGGTTTTAACCCTTATTTAGCCCCTTTAACTCTTACCTTGACAACATGTATTTTTACACTTTGAGGGTTAATATAATTACTATAAAATTCCAAAACAACCCATAAATGACTCATATATGAAATTTTTAATGTTATAACAATAATTTGGCCTAATTTAATATTTTTAGGAATCTTATATCATTTAATAAAATATTATTAATTTTAAAATATCATTAATATCAATTTTGACACTATTTATTAAATTGATTTAAAAAAATAAAAAAACAAGATAAATTCAAAAAAATATTTTAATACATACCTAACATATCAAATTAATCTATAAAATTTTTGTATGACAATAATTATCTCAAATTATATTTATTTTAATATTTTTAATATCATTTATTTTATTTTTTTATTAATTTAATAATTACTTCATCAATGTTATGACAACATTTAAGGTAATTATTTCATCACTTAAAATTATAAATAAATTTCTATGATGTATAAAAATCCTTTATATTTTAAATGAATATTTATAGTTAAATATATATTCTGAATAACCCTATATCAGAAATTTTATAGTTATTAAAAACACAAGTACGACACCTTTAACTTTTCTTTAAATAAAATATCATAAACATCATAATCTATTAAAAATGAAAAAGGAAAAATATTCGAACCTTAAAAGATTATGGACTAAAATTAATCATCTACTAAAAAATGGACAATTGTTAGGGTCATTTTATAGTCCTTATCATTTTATTTTTACATTTAATTACCCGATTTACCCTTTACTGTGGTAATAAAAATTACCAAAGTTATTATTCATATTGACCAAAAATAAAAGGAAAATATTAAATAAATTTGAAATTAATTATTAAAAATATATAATCAAATTTTCAGAATTAAAAATACTTAATTGGTAGAATTTAATTTAAATTTATACGAGCAAAATGCAATGAAAAACAATTTTTCATAAAAATGCCTTTTTTTAAATATAAAATGTTTTTATACTAAACCAAAGTATAAAATCTATTTAAAAAACCATAATTATATTATTTTATATAAAAATTATCTATTTAAAATTTAAATCTAATAAAAACTTAATTTTACCTTGTAAATACTTTGGAAAATATAATTTTTAATAAAAATTAGTAATTTTCACTATTCATTGAAAAATCTAACTTTTCGGAAAATTATCAAAATTTAACCATAGGAAAATTTTGATAATATTATTTAAAAAATGAAGTTAATTTTATCAAATAAATTTTATAAAATCTCTATAAATTAATTATATTATTTTTTACATAAAAAGAAATATTTTTTTTTGAAAAAAATGAATTTTTGAAGAATAAAATGAATTTTATAAAAATATAGTACTTATTTAAAAATAATTAATTAATACATTATAAATGAGTAAGAACATAAAATATTTCATAATTCCATTAATACTATTTATTCCCTCTAATTTAATGTATAGGTTATAACAACTATGTTTAAATAATAATATTTAGTTGCTCATTTAAGCTTGATGTGACGTATCTTATATGCTATCGAGCATAGCATTTAATTTAACAAAATCTTAAGATGTTTCATAATTAGAGTATATCCTTATTAAATCATAATACTCAACAAAATATACTTACATAGATGAAAATACTTTAAAAATATAACTAGAAAATTTATTGAGGAAAATACCCATTTCAATTTGAAATCACTTATTAAAAATATAAAAATTTCCCAAATACTAAGGAATAAAATTTATTTGAAAAAAACTCTTAAAATTGTAAAGGAATATTCAAATCATTTAGTGTACATGATGGTGGGAAATTTTTTCCCTTCCGTTTATATTAAAACATTGATTCCGTTCAAATTTTTAATAAAAAGTCAAAAGTAACTTGTTCGGAAAATGATAAGAAGATTCATTTCAAACCATTTTTTAAAAGTAAAAAAAGGTTAAAAATATATTGAATAAATTATTTTAGAATATTATAAACATTATCTAAAATAGTTTAAGTAAAATATGGAATTGGGAGAAAAAAATCCCGACAAAGTAGAAAAACAAAGTCAGTTTTTACTTAAAAACATTATTTTAGTATCTTGAGTACATAAAGAGATGAAAGTGAAAGGAAACAAGTATTCTAAAAAAATAACCAGAGTACAATAAAATATATTTGGTTTATTATATAAATATCAAATAATTCCCCTAGAAGAGACTTAAACATAAAAAATCTTGAATAATGACGAGGTTGAGAAATAAAATCTTACAACTTTAATAACATTTCAATAAAAACCAATTAAAATAGAAATATCAAATGGAAACTAAAAATAATATAAATAAAGAGTTATTAATAATATAATATTTAAAAGGGGAAGTATATACACCTTAAAAACATAAATAGGTGCATAACATCAAACATGTCTCAACGAAACAATATCGAGATGAAGAACCCTTACCTCAGGTCCGAATTCCTTTTAAGTGTAAAAATATTTTTATACCAAGATCAAGTGTAATGTCGAATAAAAAGGTATAAATTGATTTTTAAAAAAAATAAACTAATGTAATTTAAAAAAAATAAAAATCTAACATAATCTTTGAAAATACTAGAAAAGAAAGGAAAATGATGTTTTCTTATAAAAATCAATGTTTTCACTATTCAAAAAAAATAATTAAATTTATCATAAAATCACCAAAACATCACCCTAATATAATTTTGATATACATATTTTTAATATTATATTAATTTACTAAAATAAATTTTTTTAAAATATAGAAATTAATTATAATTTCTGCACACAAAAGAAAATAAAAACCATTTTTGAAGAAATATATTTTTGAAGTATAAAATGACTTTACTAAAAAGTTGATTACTTGTTTATTATTGATAAATAGATTATATAAAACCATTATAAAATTTTTAGAACATGGTTGACCCTATTAATACCCAATAATTCAATAGTTAGTCAATAACTATTACATTAAATAGTAATATTTTTAATAATATATCACGCTTCACTTAAAGCTCAGTGTTGCATGTTAAGAAAGCTATCGAGCATTTTATTCTAAATTTTTAGTGGTATTAAATTATACCCCCATTAAATAAATTGTGCCATAAAAATTTTATCTTGATCACCAAATATTAAATATTTGAATATACCTTTTTTGAAACCCACATCTTATGATGGGTTAATAAAACTTTATTTAAAAAATGGAAAGTGGGAAATATAAATGTTACCTAAAATATCACATAATCGGGTTCCCATATAGGGATAACAAAGTTGGGAAGTTAAAATATAGACATAGAGGATAAAACTAGAATCTATGAACTGGTAGAGAGTAATAGATAACATGATCATAAGAAATTTAATGACCATAAAACCTTGAATCTGTGTGAGGTGAAAAGACCACCGATTCATCATAAATGAAGGAAAAAGTATATTTTTTTATTTAAAGTTATTTTTCCTAAAGTTAAGGAATCATTTTACTATAAATATAGATAACATAAGAAAATATACTTAATTTTTTCCATTTCATAAGTACAATTTCATCCTTTAACCTACTTCTACCACAATCTCATCTTTTGATGTAAACAATGGGTATTCAAGATGAATTTTTCATGATTTAAGCAATAAAATCGACTTCTAAAAGATCCTATAATCCTCAAAAGAAAAAAATATAATCCTATTGCCTTCAGATATTTAAAAAACCAAAATGATTAACATAGGTTATACAATATAGATAAATCTTCAAAAGAGGAAATAATACATTAATCCTTAAAACCTTAAAAATAACAACTAAAGTTTGAATTAAACTTAAGTCTCCTCCAAAATATATATAGAGAAATTCAAATCCCAAATATCTAAAATATTTTATCATAATTTTCTTTTCAAGATCAAACTAACTATAATATCAAAATAATATCAATTTATCATAATTTTATATGCCAAAAATTTATATAACCTGATCATATACTCCCCAAAATATGTTAATTATTTCTATAAATTTCCTAAATCACTATAAATCCATAATAAAATCATATATACTTCCATAAATTAACTAAATTTTAATTCCTAAAATTATGTTAACCTTAATAATATAATATTTCCAATATAGTATATTTAACATTAATCACTTATTCACCAAATCACTTTTCAATCCCATGCCAAAGAGCCTATACCTGAGTGGTAGAGTCTCCTACTTAGCATCCTAAAGACCTAGGATCAAATTCAGGTGGGGGTGTATTTTTGAGTTACTTTAGCAGTATTATAGCATTTACTATAGTAGTTAGTTTGTGTTATAGTAGAATCCATAACTATTCATCCGATTTGGGTCTTTGGACCACCGGTTTGGGCTTATGGGTCTTAGGGTCTCTGGGCCACTAAAGGCCTTCGGACCACCAAAAGGCCTTAGGGCCATAGGGAATTCGAGCCACCATAAGGCCTTCAGGCCACTGAGCCTCCAACCCACAAAGGGACAGATGAAACCTGGAAATATCACACAAGAGCATGCTCCAAATGAGGATTTAGAGAATGTAGCATATACCAGAGGAGAGTTAATTGGATTTTATAAATGAGAGGGTATGGAAATTGCCATCAGTACGAGGCATCGTGAAACTTTTCATGGGGAAATGCTAGTCGATAAGACATGTGAGGTGGGTAGCTAGACACCTTCAATGTTATAGATGCTGGGGAGGAGAAGTTCTTATGTTGTCAAGTCCTGGGCCTTCAGGTCATGTATAGGCATTGTGCATTTGGCCTTAGGGTCATGTAATGGACCTTGTACCAATGGACCTATGGGTCATGTTAGGGTTCCCCCTCAACCCATAAAAGGGGGATTATCAAAAAAAATAAAAATATCAAAGGCCTTTAGGCAGGGTTAACCACCACCAATTTTCAATCCCATGGTTATCTATTTGATATATTACAAAATTTACCAACTCTTTTATCTTAATAAACCATAATAACCTCAACATAAATGATCATATTAACCCTAAAGGTTATCAATACATTTAAACTCAAGTCTATAAAATATAAAAAAAATATTCCCCAAATAACCTTTCCACTAAAATATATACTAAACCAAAAGGTTGTATTATATTAAATATCACCCAAAATATCCTTAATCATGTTAAACACCAATCACATAAAATCACAAAAGGGGTATGCATGCATATAAACTTATGATCAAACTTAGACGTATCATTCCAAGACACTTTGGGTTTATCCCATATCACTATGGCATATCATTGGTTTCCATAGGTTTTATCCTCTAATTCATCATAATGATTCATTAAGAAAATGTGAATCAATCCAAACATATCCCCAAAGAGTGTCAAACGAGGTTCACAATAAGGGAACATTCATCGTACAACCAAATGATGGTTGAAATATACTCAACCAACTATTTCGGGTTTATTACCCCCAGATGCATCTGTACTAAAACCTTTTCTACTTGTAGTATCTAGATAGGGATACATTACTAGGAAAACCACATAATCACTACCTTACCAAGACTTTAGGATGCTATTATATACTTAGTATTATCCTTAAATTCAATTATAGGGTTATGTTCCCTAGTCTATTTTTCTTAAATCTAGTTCTCAAGGTTTCAACTAAACCTAATCTAATACCAATTGTAAAAACCTCAAAAAAGTAGCTCAGAGTCAGTGGTTACTTTATTACATTGTAATTAGATAGAATTGATCACATCTAAAAGGACTTAATAGTTTAATAATATTGGTAAACTAGATACATGCTTGATTCTCATATTAAATTTGTAAACATAAAATAAAACATAGTATTTTCTTTGATAACACCACTCTTACCATTAGTATATACCTTAATATCAATCATAATACACTTATTTTTATCTTGGGGAAATAAAACATAATTAAGGGGTGATCTCAAATGGTTAGTAAGGGAATGCATATAACATAAGCTAAATATGGCATGGATAATATGGTAGGAATAAATAGTAATCAAATAATTCTATATAAATAATCACACAAGTTTGAAACATAACCATGTATTTCATAAATATTAAAATAATCACATGGAAATCAATAATTGATTTTATAATGATGGAATGCATAAGTCTAGACATCTTAAACTTATCATCAAGGACTCATGAAAAGACATCAACATAAATGGGTAAGGCCTATGACAAATTCCTCACATGTTTTGTCTCATGAGACCTATCGATGAATCTAGGGGCTATGTAATTACAATCCCCACCTATCACTTAATAAGTCTAATGGATTCATTATATTAATAAACAATACAACTTAATCAACATACCTTAAAAATAAATAATTGTTATTATTGGAGGAAATAACATACATAATTTCAATAATTCCCCTTGTAAAACTCATCATAAAATAGCCAAGAAATATATTGGATGGTATCATTAGATTATATCCTCATTAAATCATAATATTCAATAAAATTGGTTTACAAAAATGAAAATACTTTAAAAATTTTACTGGAATTTTTTTGAGGAAAATACCCTTTTCACTTTTAAATCACTTATTGAAAATATAAAATTTTCCCAAATATTAAGGAATTATTTTTATTTCAAAATAACCTTTAAAACTTTTAAAGTAAGATTTAAATCATTGATCATACATGACTATAAGAAATTCCATTCATTCCATGTACATTAAAACCAATATTCCTTTCACATTTTTAGTAAAAAGTCAAAAGTAACTCATTCAAAAATGATAATAAGATTCATTTTAAACTATTTTTAAAAAGTAAATAATGGATAAAAATGTATTTTATAAATAAATAGAGAATATTAAAAAAATTCATTAAATGTTTTTATGTAAAATATGGAGATGTAAGAAAACCATGCCTGAATGAGTATAAAAAAAGTCAGTTTTCCATAAAAAAATTATTTCAGTATCTTGGGAACTAAAAGAGAGGAAAATGAAATGAAAATATGTATTATAAAAAAATAAATATTTTAGAATAAAATATATTGGCTTTATTATATAAATAATAAAAAATTCCCCCATCGGAGACTTAAACATAAACAATCATGAATAATGATGAAATTATTAAATAAACCCTCATGACTTCGATAAAATTTGAATAAAAAAATCTTTAAAAATAATTCTTGAATGGAAACTAAAAATACTATTAATAAAGAGGTATTAATAATATAATATGTAAAAGGGTTATTATATACACCTCATAAACATAAATAGGTGCATAACATCAAACATGTCTCAATGAAACAATATCGAGACGAAGAACCCTTACCTCAGGCCTGAATTCAATCTTATGTGTTAGAACCTCAGGTAAAATAATATATATTTATTATAAATATATTATATAACCATAATCATATATATCATACCATATATGATTTACTTATAAAATTTTATCACCGATTTATTGACAATTATTTATTAAAATTATTGTTTCGGGTGATAACAACTTTGTTTTTCATATATGTTTTGGTTCGGTAGTTTTTTTTACTTATAATTTGATCATGGTTCTATCATAAAAAATATTAATAATAATATAAATATCATATATATTCATTATATATATATATATATTTAGTCATCCATAAAAGGTATAGATAGAAAAATTAATTATAATATTCATAGAGACGGTAAGTCTTACATATACATGAACGTTATTTTTACTTTTCAGCTGATGAAAAAAATAAAGTTAAATAATAATTAAAATTTAATAAATCATTATAATATCACACATATATAAATATTATATTCATTAAATATATCCTTATTACCTTCCATGTAAAGTGGAAATTAAAAACGAATCACATCGCTCCATGGAAGTGGTAGTTCACACGTACACACAAGCGACATTATCATTTCCCAACAGATGGGAAGACAAGAAGGTAGATATGATATTATAATTATATAATAATAATTATATAATTAATATAATATTTATTCATTATATACTTTTTTAGAATCATTATTGAAAGGCGGGTATGGAAAATAAATCACATCACTTCATGGAGACAGTAGGTCCTACGTACACACAAGCGATGGTTTTGTTTTACATTTGATGGAGATGAAGATGGATAATATTATGTAATAAATATAATTAAATATAAATATATAATATATACTGGTGTTATTACTTTATAATGGTTATAACATAATTGAAGGTGGTAAAAGAAAAAGTAAAAAAGAAAGAGCTTGGTGAAGACGATTACCTTCTCTTAGAGAAACATCTTTTGGATATGTTATTAAGGACCCTAGGGTTAGTATTTTGGGTAGAAAAGAATCTATATAACATGTTTAAGGATTTAATATATATATATTTTTAGGGTTTTGTAGAGATAATTTTCTCATAAGGTGTGAATAAGTGAGGGGATGAGGTGGCCTTTTATAATTGAGGTGAGTGGCGCACTTATAATTTTTCAAAGTTTTAAAATATTATTAAGTCCATTTCTTGATAAAATGGATAAAAAATGGATCATATTAGAAGGTGATAAGGTTAAGTTCAAAATAAAACCAACCAATGTGGTTTAATCAAGTGTTTATATCATTTTAACCCTTATATTTTTATATTAACCCCCGAGTAAACCTATTTTAACCTTAACTATGGTAACGACTATTTTAATATTAAAGGGTTATAATTTTAATTATAATGTTAAAGTTTGATCATAAATGGAGAAGGGATGAAAATTTTTACCATATATTATACAACTTTCTTCTTTCAATATTTTAATCCTTTTTTAAATAATTTAATAAAAATATTATTTTTCATAAAATACCATTAATGTCATTTTTGTCACTATTATTTAATTTGACTTTAAATACATCAAGATAGTAATTAAATTAGAATATAAACCTTTCACACATAACTAATATGTTATATTAATCTATAAAATTTGTGAGGTACTATAAATCACCCAAAAAATTACTTTTAGAGTTTTTTAAACCATTTACATGATTTTTTGATTGCTTGTACAAGCAATGTGCTGACATTATGTAAGAATTTAAAGTAATTATTTATTCACTAAAAATTAAAAATAAATTAATATAATAAAAAATTAATTAATATTTTAAATAAAAATTTATAACTCAAACTATCCTCTTTTTATCCTCATGTAAATTTTTTAGAGATATTAAAGTCAAGAGAGTAACATTTTGGAATTTTATTTAATTAAATTAATATATATGTGCAAGCATGGTGCTAGTCAAGTGGTGAACATCACATTCCTATGACATAATTTCATTAGGGGTTTTGTTTTCAACCCCCAATTGACCCCTTTATGGAGACTTCTTAGTAGTGTGCCAATGCTCGATGGATATAGGCAGGTGTTTACTATAGGAAACAGTGAGGGATGGTAGTAAAAATTCTTCGAAAAGAGTTATAAGGACACATATCAGAGTGGGGACCACAAGTGGTGGTGTTATGATGTTTACTCAAGGTCATGTTGTTCTATTTCCATGACAGTATACAATAGTGAGGGCGGGTATGCAGCGACAACCATAAGTAGGCGACCTCCATGATGGTGATGGCTTGGGTTGCAAGATTATATATATATATGGGTTCCTTTGGACCACCAAGAAGAACTATGGGTTAGGGCCTTTAGGGATATGTAATTGGTTCCCCTCACCCAGTAGAAAAGAGTTGTTTATTTGGTTTAATAAAAAAGGGGGTTTTTCCCAGCCTGTTAAAAATAATAATATAAATGTTATTATCGAGTGAAATGACAAAAAAATGACATATATTCGAATATATGATGGATATGGTCAAATTTTTACCATCCAATGAAATTAGGGTAAGTTTTGGGTTGATTTTGATACCTTAATTAATGTTTTTAACCCTCTTTTACCCATTTTATCCTTACTGAGGTGATAAATATTCACCGTGGTTAGTATTCATAATGAAAAAATAAAAGGACCTATTTACCAAATTTGAACCTACTGAATCCAAATATGTTCTCTATTTTTCCAAATTCAACCTCTATAAGTAACCTAAATTCATTTTATAATAATTCCACAAAGTGTGAAAAAAAATGTTTTTTTAGAAAAATGCCTTTTTAAGTGTAAAAGTATTTTTATTCCAAGATCAAATATAATGTTGATCCAAAATGTATAAATTTAATTATTTTTAGCAAAAAGAAACTAATGAAATTTTAAAACCAATAAAATTCAAAATTAATCATTTAAAATACTAGAAAATAAAATAAAATAAAGTTTTCTTTAAAAAATCAACATTTTCACTATAAACCCAAAAAATAATTTTTTTTCAGAAAATTCCCAATAATTATCCCAAAAATAATTTTGATATAATTATTTAAATAATAACAATAATTTTCTAAAATAATACTTATAAAAGGTAGAAATTAATTATAATGTCTATGCACAAAAGTCAATAAAAACGATTTTTGAATTATAAAATGACTTTACTAAAAAATTGATTCCTCATTTATTATTATTAAATAAGTTATATAAAACCTTTATACATTTGTTTATAATGAGGTTAACCCTATTGATACCTTCCAATCCAATAGTTATTTGATGACTGTTATATTAAATGATAATATTTTTAATAATATATCGTGGTTCGCTTAAAGATCAGTGTTGCGTGTTAAGAAAAATATCAAGCATTGTATAATAAATTTTCAGCGTTTTACATGGTACCCTTGTGGGTATAAAATTGTGAGCTAATAAACATTGAGATAATGAATCAAATTTGGGTCCACTAAGATTGAATAATAAGGATTTAAAAACCCAAACTTGTTTAGTATGATATTTTAAACGAGATAAAAGTTTAGAAGAAATATAGATAGAATTAGGTATTATATATCTAGTGTTATTACAATCACAATCATAAACTAAATGTGTAAATTTTAAAAAATAATTAAATATTTCTTTTGAGAAACACCTTTTACAAAAGTTGTATTTTTCAAATATCTTGTTTCATTTAAAGAAACAAATCCATAATTAATTATTTTAACAAATTGAGAACTATTGATCATGTTAAGATTTTGTTCACCTTGAGTGAATCTTGAAAGAGATATTTTTTAGATCCTTGATTTTATATTTGAAAACTTCAACATTTGATTGATTTTTTAATTTCAAAACCAAATCATATTTTTGTTTTAAAAGAGTATATTTCTCATTTAAAACATGATTTTTATTATTAAGAACATCATTGTATCTTTCATTGAGATATTTTTGTAAAGAAACAAGTTCATGAAAACCATTTTCAAGTTTATCACAAGCATATTCTTGGTCTTCATAACTTATGGTACTTTAAGAAGAAGATGAGTAATAAGAAGAGGATTAAGGAGAGGAATAAGATGAATGATAAGGGGTGTGAGAACTAACCTCTTCACCCACCTCGATACGATCCATGAGGAATTTAGGAGTTGATTGGATTGAATAATATGTTGAAATATAATCCCAGATAGCACTCTATGTTAAGAATTTAAGATCCTTCTTACCTTATTATTATTTTTTAATTGGTAATATGATTTTATATGACCCTTATTTTTGCAACCAAATCTCATTACAACTAGAGCTTCAATTTGGTTTTTCTTTTTGGCATGTTAAGATAATTTCTTATTCTTTAAAAGTTTGTTCACTTTTTCTTAAAATTTGTTCAAGTTAAACTTCATCATCAGAGTCACTTTCATAAGAATCATTATATTTGATTTCTTTAAAATTCAGGTTCTCCTTGATTTTGTTGGATTCCATTTCTTCCTTTAATGTTTGGTGTTTCATGATGATTTTGTATGTTATGAGAAATAAAATAAGTTATTTTAATTTTTTTTTCTTTATGTCCTTAGCTTCATGGATTGACATCACTTAGGGAGCCCATAAGTTAGGTAAAACCCATATGATTTTCTTAATGAGTGTTTCTATAGAAAAATCATCATTGAGATATTTTCTACCATTGAAAATGTTAGTAAAATTTTTAAACACACTATTAATTAATTTATTTGGATTAATGGAGAAATATTTAAAATCTTGATGATACATATCCAATCTAGTGTCTTTAATTTTTTTTGTTCCTTCTTGTGTGATTTATAAAATCTTCCATATTTTATGATCCATTTTGAAATAAGATATATGGTAAAATTCATTTTGGTCAGGCCCACAATGGAGAGAATTCATAGCCTTTTCATTAATTTCAAAAGCATCATTATCTTTAAGATTCTATTTATCTACTCATTATTTAGTAGGAATATTTTCATCCATTACCATTTTTAAGACAAGATAACTTATGCTACTAAGAAAGGTAGATATTAAATTTTTTCAATAAGAATAATATTGGTTATTAAAGAAATGATCATGAGTATAAGATGTAGAAACCATCATAAAATAATACTTTTAAATCAATAAATATTTTGAAAAATTATTTTTTAAGGAACTAGGATTTTTGAAACTAATAAAAAGATCTCCTTTGATAGAAAATGTTAGTCTGATTGGATGAAAAGATAAGGGGTGAATTGCCTTTTAAAAAATATAGTGATTAAATAAAATGAAAATTTTAAAATAAAATGATTTCAATATGATGAAATAATAAAGTGATAAATTCGATCCATGTTAAACATAACATCAAAGTTAATTAATCATTTACAAAAAATGGCAAGGATACATATCAAATTTATGAACTTTAGGTGTATTGATATTTGGATAACACAATAAGTAAATATAAAGAGAGAACAAACCAAAATGATAAGGAGTTAAAAAATAGCACATAAGTAGACCCTATGTCTCCACCCCTTAATTATAGAGATATTTATTATTAATAACATACCTTGGTTTTAATATAAATCCAAGAACCACATCACATGGTTTTAATGGAAATACAAGAACCACATCCCTTAGTTTTAAAGGAGACCCAAGAAACAATATTCCCTTAGTTTTAAATAAAACCTAAGAACCATGTCCCTAACTTTGTAGTTGTGCACACCTTGAGAAGATGAGATAATAAGAGATTATTTTATTGGAAAAAATCCTTTAAAAATATGGTATTATATATCTCTTAAAGCATGGATACATTTTGAGAGAGAGATAGATAGGGACTAATGTGAGAGCCTTTGAGATGGAGAAAAGAAGGTTGTCTCTTTAAGAGGAGGTCTTGGAGAATTCTAGTGATTCAATGTAAATTTTATTATAGATTTATTACATAATCATATTTATTATATTCAAACCATATTTATACTCTATTTATAACTTCTAAATGGTTTTGGAACATTATGGAATCCTTCAGGTGAATTGAAGTTGAAGTAGACCGCCTTAATGGCCACTTTAACCACATTAAATGCTTCCTTGAAGAGTCTATTTTGATGCCAACAACTACCTAGTATACTTCATAAGTTAGATAGTGGCCTAGATATAAGTCACTACTTATGGAAAAATCCCACCATCCCGTCAGTGAACCTCTATCGACTATTTGGTGGACTCCTACTGGACGATAGCATTTTGTCTATTCTATCAGTTATCCTGTGACACTGCACTAGCTAGCTAGTGATACCTAATGCAACAAGAACACCGCCAAGGATTTCCAAATTACTTTAAGGATCACCAAAGGTTCTTCCAAAATCATTCCTTGACTTTAAAAAGTCTATTAAGACTTCAAAAATATCATTAAGGAAACTTTAAATGCTTTAAATAGATATATAATATACTCAAGATTCTATAATTTTATATTCATTATAAACACTAAAAATCACTTAAAAGAATACATAAAATAAATAGGTGAGTTAATGTGATAATTAAAACACCATGAGAGAGAGATAGAGGTACAAAAACACTTATATTCCCACCCCCTATCCTTTTTTCAATAGGTGTCTGTGCCTTTTATATGCTCAATAATAATCTTACTATTTTAATGTTGTTTTAATATTGTTATAAACCAATATGACCACTATAAGGGAATAATGACATGTTTCAATTATTTAGAATTATTTATCATTAGTTTAAAAATGTGTAATATAAAAAATATCATATTTTTATTCTGGTCAGTTTAGTTATTTTGCATCATGAAACAAAAATGTTGGGGTTTTTATATGTTTAAGAAAAATTGAAAATAAGTCCAGGTTTAATTTTTTAGAAAAGTAATCCAAAACTTCATTAAGAACCCTCATGAATTTTTTCTCTTTTGTTAGAGGCCAAATATATTAGGGGCTTGAACAATTTTTTCCTTGGGTAATAGCTAAGGGCATTGAAGCCCCTAACGCCTTTAGACTCAACTAAAAAAACTTGTTTTTTAGTTTTAATTTTTTTATTTTTATTTTGTTTTGTTTATATATATTTATTTTAATACGGTGATGTCTTGAAAAAAATGGCCAATACTCCTTTATTGAATAAATAAAAAGTTAAAAGAGTTTAAAAGAAGGAATTTTATTAAAGTATTTCTCAAAAAAAAATCAGAAGGAAGATCATCCAACTTTATGAGGTCGGTGTTGACTCCTTTTTTGGAAAACCCATATTACACTAAGTTATCCTCCTAGAAAACATGGTAAATGATGTAGTTATAATCCTAAATGAAGATAAATCATTTCATCCATCTAGATGTGAGATTGAATGAAATATGAATCATACCATTATGAATAGATTAAACAATAGTGATGGAGTCACTTTCAAGCCAAATATTATTACATAATTTTTTCCTTGAAAAAGAAACCAAATTGTTGATTCCAATAATTTTTTCCTCTAGAGATGATGTTATGCCACATGTTCCATTAAATCATATGAAAATATATCCACTATGATCACAAAATACAACACCATAAATGGATGTACCCTAGTTAACATTTGAAGCATTATAAACATTAAATTCAATCTAACTTAGAAGAGGATCATGCCAAAATACTTCAAAGGTTACCACAATCAACATTAAATTTATAGTAATTCATAGCCAATGCAACATAGTGAAGTCGTAAATAGAGTTTTGGTAATAGACATTCTGTAATGGGTTGGCCTATTTGATCACAACAATTATCCTCACCAACACTACATGAAGGATAACAGGCTTATGATTGTGAATAAAAGAGTTTTGGCTATACCAGAGGATGTGTAGGAGTTTGGTTGCTATAGTATTAAAGATGTTTCTGATTTGGGGTGATAATGACACACTTGTACAAGACTGGAGTTGGGAGAAAAGGGAGAAATCCTTAAACAGATTGACTTCAAAGACATCATAAATTTTATTAAATAATGCATAAGTAGTGGTGCAACATATGGAGAGGTGATTTAAATCCTCTCTATATTGATTACAAATTTGGAACTTAGAGAAAAGTAGAATACAAAAAATTGTAAACAATCATCAGTAGGAATTATGTTTTGGGAAAGCCTCTAAACAAGGATCAAGTGTGATAGACTAATACACGACTTATAAAATCCTCTAATATAGGTAAAATAATGGCTGAAATCCATGAAATTTTCATGATAAAAAATTTTAGAATCCAAAATATAATTCAAGGAAGGTTCCCAGACCAACATATCATCAATAAGAGAAAAAGAATAATTATTGATCAGGATTCTAATATTTTCTAGCAGATCTGGGTTGGGCATAATCAAAAAATATTTAATAGATATTTGAGTATCTATTTGAGGATTCTAAGGGATCATTATAGAAATTAAAGGAGTACTATTCCAGTTGTTAATCCAAAATTTATGATAGGAATCCCTATTTGTAATCTATTTGGAGTGAGACATGATGTTGAAGAACAAATACTTAATGTTTGGACAAATAGATGAGTCAATATAATGTAGACTACCCCTTTTTAGCTTACCAAGTAATTTAGCCCTAAGAAAGCTATGGGAAATGGAATCACTATTCAATAGGTTCCAAGTAAGCCTATCCTAGAGAGAATTATTAAAGATCTTGATGTTTTTGATACCCAGACCTCTATTAGAAAGTGGTTACACCATTTAATCCAAGTAACAATGAATAATTTTCTTTCAAGAATTCTACTACTCAAAAAAAAAGTTTTTAAAGAAATAATTAGGGTTTTTTAGATGATTAAGAGGTCATTTTTAGACCATAAAATAATAAACTAATTTAACGACGATGGTATATTTGAGAAGTAAAATACGACCATCCATCAAGAGGGACTTCCCTTTCCAAGATGAGAGGTGGTTCTTAATTTTTTAGCAATCTTGAATAAATTTTTGTCTTTAGGTATCCCCCAAAATAATGGGACACCAAGGTAGGTAGTGGGAATATAACTTTATTTTATGCCCAGGTCATCCATGATGCGAGTTTTTCTTACAGTGGGAACCTTTTCCCAAAGTAAATGAAATATTTATTCCAATTGATAGTATGACCTGAAACATCTTCATAATGGGAAATAGATTCCTTGATATTCTGAATATTTCATTTTCTTCCTTGAAAAAATAGAATAATACCATTCACATAAAGGATATGGGAAGGGAAAACAATGTTCTTAGAATAAATTATTAGACTGAGCTTACCATGGTCCACCATATGAGTGAGGAGACTGTTTAAATAATCATCAAAAGTGGATAAAAGTATGGAATAGAGGGGATATCCTTGTCTAACACCTTTTGAGCACTTAAAGTATCCCTAATGAGTGAAATTGATGAGTACAGAGATGTGATTTTAGAAAAATAGGGATTTAACACCATTAACAAAAATATCATTAATGCCAATGTTTTGAAGCACCTCGTAGATGGAGTTCCAATATATAGTATCAAAGGCCTTTCTGATACTGATCTTTAGAATAATTCTACCACCTATATTTCATTTCTTTAGGATATTGATGAACTCATATGTTGTACTAATGTAGTCTTGAATGGTTCAACCTTTTATAAAACCAAACTGGTTCTAAGAGACATTTTTTTTCAATTGTGTAAAGTCTATTAGAAATATATTTGGTAATAATCTAGTATATGGTTTTGATAAGGGATATATGTATAAAAAGATGTATATTAGTGGCCTTTTTAAATTTGGTAATCAAGGTGATAAATTGGTAATTATGAAAATGTGGAAGAGTTCCATTAGAAAATAAATATTTAACCAATCTACACATGTCCCATTGGATAACATCCCAATAATTCTAAAAAAATGAGTTGGTAAAACCATCAGGGCCCAAGGAACCATCAGGCTTCAGAATAAAAATAGCTTCTTTTATTTAAAATTTAATAGGAATACCAGTGAGATGGTTATTATCTTAATTTATAACAATGACAAGAATAAAAATAGGAGCTAAATTTTCTTTAATATTAGGTCCATTAAAGAGGTTGGTAAAGTAAGAGACAATGTGATCATTAATACATTCCTCATTATCAATGAAACAGTCTCCATCATTGATTAAGGTGATGGGTCTGGAATATTTCCTGAATCTTTGAAGATATTTGTAAAATTTGGTATTTCTATCTCCATCCTTGAGCCACTTAAACTTTAATATCTCATTTTTAAGTTTATCTTTTATGGGGAGGAGAGAGTTTAACTTGGCAGAGAACTCAATTTCTTGTTGAAGATCTAAAACAAAATCATAATTGGTAAAATCATCCCTTACTTAATTGAGATTGGATTCAAGAGATGGAATTTCATTTTCAATCCCATTAGAGGTATCTTTTCACCAACCCTTTAGTTTTCTCTTAAATATCTTCAACTTCATGACACATAAAAAATCACCATTTCCACAATGAGAATAATTCTAGAGCACATGAACAATATTTCCACAATCAGGATGGGAGTTCCAGGATTTTTTGAATATGAAAGGTAGAGAATTACTAAAGTTTATAGTAATTAGGCTTTCTAAAACTAGATTATGATCAGAATTTATCTTTGGAAGAGTGATGATATAAATAGTATCCCACTTTTCAAGGGCTTTCTTATTGGAGAAGGTTCGGTCAATATTTATAGCAATAGTTCTGTTGTTGTGCTTTCTATACCAAGTATATTTGGTCCCAACTAAATTGATCTCAGTTATATTATTAAATTCAATGTATGATTTAAACTACCATGTAGAGATGGTAGAGTGTGAAACACCCATATTTTCATTGGAACATAATATAGCGTTGAAATCTCCAAGAATAATCCAAGGGTCTTGGATTATGTTTATAATGCCGTCTAGGTTTTACCAAAGTCTTCTTCATGCTATCTAATTTTAGAATAGATGGGGGAGCATTACATATGTGCATTATGGAAACCAACCTCACAAGTAATCATCTGCTCTTCAATACTAAAGGAAGTGGCACTGTTAAGAGAGGATTGAGAAAAAACCCAAAGTGTTTCCATAGTGGTAGTATTGGTGTTTTTGCCAATGTAGAAATAGACTCCATTTTCAAGACTAAAAAATCCAAGAGAATAATTTTTTTTGGGTTCAGAAATACCAAGGAGTTTGGGCTTGTGAATATGAATAAATATGTGTAAGGAGTTTTATGTATTATAGTTTTCCACTCATTAACTATCTTAGAATAAAATAATCATTTGAACCTATTATTGGGGTTGTAACCCCCTTTTTCCCTAACTCTAGAGTTCTTTTATTTTTGGTTTATTTTTGGGTTAGGACAATCTTTATTGAACTAATATCAATAGTTTCATTATTTTTATTTAGAAAATAAGTTATTATAGATTCATTATTTTTTAAGTTCAACAACATTTGGAATTGATATGAGATTAACATAAAAACAATTTTTATTCACACCAACAAAATTCTTGGGACTATCATCAGGTTCCAAGATGATTGAATTATTGAAAACATCAGTATTTTTAGTCTTAAAAGCCACAAAATCATCTTTTTTTGTAGATTTATAATTTGGTGAAGCATCACAATATCCTTGTTTATCATCCTCATTGAGTTCATTAGTAAGATATGGGATGTGGCCAAATTTTCTACCAGCATCCATGATGGTTTGGGCCTATTGCGTAGGTTCCTTTAAAGTGTTGGAATTGTCAGCAACATAAGATTGTTCAATTGGATAGTGAATTTCCTTAGAGATTATAATCTACAACCTTTTTTAGAGTATTATGTTTTAAAGGAATAACTTTTAGTTTTTTACTTCATAGAATAATAATAGGTTTCAACAACATTATGAGGTCTTTAAGATACTGAGGTATCATCTGCAACACTTTCCTTACAAGGATTAAAAGGCACATTAGTTTCCCCAAATTGATTAGATATAAACTCCCTATTGTAATTAGAGTTTTCAAGATCAGATTAAGATTGGAGGTAATTAAAAAGATTCCAAATATACTAAGAAATTTTAAAGGTTATGTTTTCATCTTTATTATCCTTCCCCTCTCCATAAAAAAATAAGCCCAAATTTTTTTATATGCTGCTTTTGGGGCAGTGATGATATATTGTTTCGCCACCCATTTTCCGTCATCATTTTTCTTTAATGGATCACCCTTATCTATGAAAATAGATTTAACTTTATTAATTTTGTTAACCTATTTCCATGCATTAACATTAGGAGATGGCTTCACATGATTTTGGATTACCCTACAGTTAGCAATAGAGTGCCCAACAATTCAGCACACATCACAGAAAGGAGGAATGTACTCAAACTCTACCTTGATTTAAACCAAGTAATCATTAGTAGTGAAACTGATAAAATATACTAGATCTATATCTAAGTTGGCATCAAACATAATCCTATAATAAAGTCCGAGCTCCCTATTTTGAGTACACTAATACAGTTTTAGAGGAATTCCAATTTAAGAAGTAAGCTCATTTAGAATATTTAGTTGCCATAAAACCCAATTAAATCTATGAAGTATGGCCCAAATCTAAAACATAAAATTTCCATGAGTAAAGATATCTACAGAACTCCATGCTTTAGGTGCAAGTTTCCAGATTTCCATGATAATTTCAAATCTTATTAGATTCCCAGTGTAACGTCCCACATCCGGGTGCCACACAACGGGTGCCCTGAACTCGGTTGTTCACATGACCTCAAGTGCATTTCCCCAAATTCCAGAGGCTGCTAATGGACAACAAAAATGTAGTAAAAGATAACCAAAAATCATATATATGATGATGAAATATGTCTCTAATTCCAAGAAAGAATCCAAAATAGGATACAATGAAATCTGATACAATAAATCACAAGGTACAGAGTACAACAAAACAAAACCAAAGCAGTGCAATAGGAAAGCAACAGTATCACAAGCCTAAGCTCGGTCCCGTGCTCTCCTACTCCTCTGCAAAAATCATGTACCTATGTAGGGACTCTTTCCCTTATCGACACCTGCAGCAGTATAATTTGTTTGTGCCCAAGACATGACCCAAATAGGGTGTGAGAAATAAATCCCAGTAGGAAACTAAAAAAGGCTCGTGCCCAACTATTAGTGAAAATGTGCAACAACAATGTGTAATAATGAAATTCAGTAAACTAGGAAGTACTCAAAAGTAACCATTCTTACCAGTTACATTTCCATTTTAATAATTATTTAATAATTCAATATGATTGAACTCTGAGTTCTCCGAGACTCGGCCTCAACTGACAATCTCCTATACCAGTGCCATAGAAGAAACCACAACAGGCTACCTAACAAGTAAAAGATAATAATAATACTAAGCCTATGCTTTATCTTGGTAGATACAACATAAGAAATCACCACAGTGAATATTTAAAGTAAACATTGTCCTCAGACATACAAGTCCTTACCCTCAGGCAATCAGAAACGAAACCCTCAGGTGACCTCCCTTAGGAATAATGAATATTGTCCTCATGCATACAATATATATCCCTCAAGAACATAATCTACTGCCCACAGGCATAAGAAATGTTGACCTCAGGCTAAAAAAAACAGTGCCCTCAGGCTAAACAAAACACTGCCCTTAGGCTAAACAAAATACTACCCTCAGGCATTCCATAAGAAAATAAAGTAACCGGACCGAGCCCAATGCATAAGTAGGAAATTTATATATGTTTCCTCTCAAGAAAATTCAAAATATGCTATAATCATAGAATACCCACGAGTATCCTGGCCAAACGGATAAACAAGGGAAACACACCCTCGGGGTGGCCCTAGATCAAAACAATGATCTCAAACAGCAGTTTATACTTATTCATTAGATTACCTATGAAATTATAGGTATTTCAACAGTCAAAGTCTCATCCATAAGACACCCCAAACATGGGTGCGTGGCATAATGGTACACAAAATCAACTCGATAGTCAGAATTAAACACAAGACCACCTACCTCGATATCCTCTGATCGATATATGTGGAAGGCGCCTCCCGAAACAACCAAGAACGAAGTATATATGAGATAAATTATTACCCGTTCAAACCTAAATAACTTCCCTTAAGGAAATAATTTAAAGGAAATATTCAAGAAGGGGGAAGACCTTACCCACGCGGCTCAAACGAGATCGACGGTGGAAGAATCAGAGTCCCAGTGAGCGATCGAGAGCTCCTCCAAGTATCGGCCTCCTCTCCTGCTACTCCTGGTGAGCTCTCTTCCTCCTCTGACGAAAGAGGAGGCTACTGCCTATTTTTAACGAAAAAACATAACTACACGGTGTGTAATTTCACGTACACGGCGTGTACTATCCATTTTAACTGTTCCTTTGGTGGCTAATTTCGACTGCCTCAATATTCATCTGCTGACTGATTACATGGTGTGTATTACTAAGTACACGAAGTGTAGTTAGTTTTTACACCCTTGAATCGCCGAAGAGCCTAAAGTCCCTATATTCTCATCCCACACAGCCAAATTACATGACGTGTGTACAAAATTACACGACGTGTAGTAGTTTTTACACCCTTAATCGCCGATAAGACTAAACGCCCTGTATTCTCATACCACACAGCAAAAGTACACATCATGTGTATGAAAGTACACAGAATGTACCCATAAATTTTGGTTTTTTTGCCCAAAATTTCCTTGTTTTCTCAAAAACACTTAAGGAAAAGGAAAAGAAGAAACCCGTACCTCAAGAATAAAAACTGGGTTCTTACAAACTTCCCCCCTTAAAGAAATTCATCCCTGAATTTACCTTCCAAGGGTGGTAAAGATAAAGCTAGAAACAATTTTGGCCACTGAGCATGTATGTCAGTCTCCCGCTCCCAGATTTCGTCCTACACTTGGCCATGCTACCATAACACCCATACGAGAGGAACTGACCGGCCTCAGAGAACCTTCGTGCTCCTATCAACAATATGAATCAGATGCTCCTCAAAGGATGCATCAACCTAAAGTTCAACCTCCTCGGGTTGAAAGATGTGAGATGGGTCTAAGTGATAACGGCGCAACTGAGATATGTGGAAGATGTTTTGCATGGAATGTTACCTCTGTGGTAACTACAACCGATAGACAACCAGCCTAACTCTCTCCGGAATCACAAATGGACCTAGATAGCTCAGTGAAAGTTTACCATGTCTCCTGATCCACCTGTGTCTCAACCTCGGTGAAAAAAAACAAGAAAACCTGATCCCCGACCATGAACTCCAAGGGTCGTCTACGGTGATCATCATAAGATTTATGACGAGACTGTGTAGTATCCATCTGCTTCTGAATCAACTGGACCTGCTTTGAAGTCTCTTGCATGAGACATGGTCCCAGTAAAGCTGCCTCACCTGCCTCCAATCAGCACAAGGGTGATCGGCATGGCCTACCATATAAAGCCTCATAATGTGCCATCTCAATAGTTTCTTGAAAACTATTATTTTAGGAAAACTCGGCCAGGGGTATGTGCTTCTCCCAAGAGCCCCCAAAGTCTAGGACGTATGCACGCAACATGTCCTCTAGCACATGAATTGTACGCTCTGACTGGCCATCGGTCTGAGGGTGGTAAGTTGTGCTCAGAAAAACCCGTGTATCCAATGCCCTCTAAAAATTCTTCCAGAAATGAGACGTAAAACGGGAATCCCTATCTGAAACGATAGAATGAGGGACCCCATGAATACGTACTACCTCTCGGACATACAATTTCCTGATCTCGTCAACACTGAAGGTCTCCTTGATCAGAAAAAAGTGAGATGCCTTTGTAAGTGTATCCACTACAACCCATACAGTATCATTACCTCGAGGTGACCTCGGAAACCCAGTCACTAAGTCCATCGCGGCATCATCCCATTTCCACTCCAGAATGGGTAATTGTTGTAAGAGTCCAACTAGCCTCTGATGCTCCACCTTGACCTGCTGACAGGTGGAACATCTCGTAAAAAAACTAGCTACCTCTCTTTTCATACCCGACTACCAATACTGACGTATCAAGTCACGGTACATTTTGGTAACTCCAGGATGCACTGCCCAAGCTGAAGCATGAAATTCCCACATCAACTCCTCAGGTATATCCCCTGGAACCCACACTCGTCCATGGATACACAGTACCTCATCATCTCTTATCATCCAACTAGGAGGAGGGTCCTCACCTGCCACCGACTCCTGTAGAACTAGGCCTTCTGAACATAATAGATGTCTCATCCTTAGTCTATCTTGGAGGGTAGAAGTAACAACTAAGGATGAAAGATAGGTTCGCCACTGACTATCGTGCACCTCCAAATGCATCTCAGAGAACAAATCCATAAGCTTCCACTCACCACTGGACACCTGCACTACCTATATCTGAGTCTTCCTACTCAGTGCATCTGTTACTGCGTTACCCTTACCAGGTGTATAGGCAAGCTAAAAGTCGAAGGATTGAAGGTATTCAAACCACCGTCACTGTCTCAAATTCAATTCCCACTGGGTAAAGATGTATTTAAGACTTTTGTGGTATGTAAACACCACAAAGTGTTCTCCTAAGAGATAGTTTCTCCAATAGTGTAATGCATGAACAACTGCAGCCAACTCGAGATCATGCATCAGGTAATTCCTCACATGTGGCCTCAACTGCTGAGACCCGTATACAACTACTCGATCACCCTGCATCAACACTACTCCCAACCCAATACCTGATGCATCACAGTAAACTGTATATCTCTTCTCTTGCTCTGGAAGTATCTGGACTGGTGCTGTTTTCAACCTTCCCTTTAGCTTCTAAAAGGCTATTTTGAAAGATTTTGACAAAATGAAATTCATACCCTTCTTAGTCAAACCCGTCAACGATGCTTCTAAGTGGGAGAAGTCCTATATAAAGCACCTGTAGTAACCATCCACCCCCAAGAATTTCCATATTTCAAACATGTTCTTAGGCTGCTCCCAAGATACTACTGCTCTCACTTTATCTAGGTCTACGAAAACTCCTACCTCTGAGATAATATGACCCAGGAAGTGAATCTGGTCCATCCAAAAGTGGCACTTTGAGAGCTTAGAATATAAATGATTCTCTCTCAGTGTACTCAGTACGATCTCAATATGGGTGGCATGGTTGTGTCGAGTGTGAGAGTACACCAAGATATCATCCATGGAGACTACCACAAAAGAATCCAGATATGGGTGGAACACACGATTCATCAAAGACATGAAAACTACAGGTGCGTTTGTGATTCCAAACGACATGACCAAGTACTCGTATAGACCATATCTGCTCCAAAAGGCTGTAAGCGGTATGTTCGATAGTCTAATGTGCAACTAATGATATCCGGATCTCAAGTCAATCTTTGAGAACACTCATTATCCTCGAAGTTGATCAAAAAGATCATCAATCCTTGGTAAGGGATATCGGTTCTTAACCATCAACTGGTTCAGTTTCCAATAATCCACGTAGAGTCTGAGGGTACCATTCCCCTTCTTAGCGAAAAGGACAGGCGAACCCTTGGGAGAAATACTAGGTCAGATAAAACCCTTGGATTGTAACTCCTCTAACTGCCTCTTGAGATCCTGCAATTCTGGCGTAGCCATCCTATAAGGAGGAATAGACACTGGTACTTCTCCTGGAACAAGCTCAATAGATAATTACACCTCTCGCTTTGGAGGTAGACCTAAAAAGTCATCCGGGATGACATCCCTGAAACAAATAACCACCGGAGGGAAAACCTTCTGACAAGTTCCCTGGTCATCCAGATATAAGCTCGCAATTTGGGCTGTCACTGCACCTCACCCACGATGCTCGGGTCCAGCTCGGCTCTCCTGGACATCCCATTCGCCCTTGTATAGAAACTCTCCACCCTCTGGTGACGTGAAACTCACTCTGAGACAATAGCAATCTACAAAGGCTCGAAAGGGTACCAAACAGTCCATCCTGAGAATGAAATCATAGGCTTTCATCTCTAAGACAAAGAGGTCCCATGGAAAGTGACACCCACCAACCTCTATGGGGAACTCCTTGAACTGACGTGCACCTACCGTTCTAATTCCCAATGGAGTGTCTAGGATCATGATATTCGAAGAATAAGAAACACAGAGCCCAAGGTTCTCCACAATGGGAACAAATATAAAGCTATGTGTAGAACCAGTATCTAAAAGTACAGAAGTTAAAATAGAAGAAACTATAATATTACCTCTGAAAGTGGAAGGTCCAAGATCCTTCTCCTGTTGGGTCTGTTGCACTGCATATGTCTGCCCAGTGCCATGGCCCTGCGACCCAACCTAGCTACCCTGAGCTGACTCACCCTGCTATCTCTGAGATCCTGGTGTTTGGATACCATGACCATGACCACCACCTTGGCCCGAATGTCCTAACCTATTCCAATTCCTTGACTGGTAAGAAGCTGCTGGCCCTGCTCCTGCACGTGGAGTCTGCACAGAACCCCTCTCACTAGTCACTGGTGGAAATACCTTTCAAAAACACTGAAGATGACCCCTCTTGATGCAAGCTTTACACTCCACTGGGTCATGTGGACACTGAGGTCTCTTGTTCCCCTCTTTACAACACTGGTAGCACATTACCTGACCACATGAAGATTTTTTCTGGCTAGAACTGCCACTATGAGAGAAATCCATATGTATCTTCCTCTTGCTGGTAGAAATAGTACCAGAGACTGGTGCCGAACCGCCCTGGTCCACACCACTAGGTTCTAGTAGGTTCTGCTCAGTAATCAACACCTGGTTCAAAATAGCATGCACTGTAGGAAACCTAAAAACATTCACCAGCGCTCGAATATCATATCGAAGACCATCCTCAAAGCGTCTAGCCCTCAATGTCTCATCTCCCACTAAAACAGGTGAAAAACTCTATAGCTCGATGAAGTGGGCAAAATAGTCCATCACTAACATGGCACCCTGCTACAGATTCATGAACTCTCGAGCTCGATCTTCCCTTAGCATCTCTAGAAAGAACAATTCATAAAAGACTGCATAAAAATATTTCTATGCCATGTCTTGGTGATGCTCAGACTGGGTGGTAACATCTCACCATCTCTTGGTGGAATCACGCAACATGTAAGTAGTGAGCTCGACCCTCCTCCTAGGAGGCATCTCCAGATGCTCGAAGATCGTTTGCATAGAACCCAGCCATTACTTTATATCCTGTGGTCCGCCATCCCCTGAAAACGTAGGTGGATGCTGCTGCTGGAATATATGTGTCAGCTCTACCATAGATGTGGAAACCGATGGTGCTCCCTGGAAGGTCTGCATGAACCTTATAAAGCCTTCACGGAACTACGCATCCACGCCTGCATCTAGTATAACGGTTGGTGCCGCATCTAGCACTGCTGGAGGATCCATCGGTAGCCCATGGACTACCATATCTGGAGTATAATCGTTGCCACTCTCTCGGCGAACAACTCATGGTCATCTCGGCGGCATAAATCTACAAGGTCAAACACATGCCTTATTTTAATTACTTTCGAGGTTTCTTTTGTCCGGTTAAGAGTGCCAACAAAAAGGGGAAAGATCCACAAGAACTGGAAAAAGAGACTACACGGAATGTATAAGGTCTACACGATATGTACACTTAAGCCCTTACATAGTTGTGTTCTGATGCCGACCTGGGTGTGTATCAACCCTAGGTACACGACATGTTATACCCGCACACGACGTGTACACCACCTGGTTTCCCCAGCCACATGGCCAAGTCCATTCAGTATTTCACCGGTCAAGACTACACGGCGTGTCCCATAGGTACATGACGTGTACTAGAAAGGTAACACTGACCCGTGTTGTTAGTTACACAGACATATTCCAAGATTACACTACATGACGTGTTTATAACTAACATAGCATGTATCACCTAAGGTTTCTCCATCGGTGTTTTTAGCCACATGGGCGGACACAAGGTCAACCCTACACGGCGTGTAAAACCAGTACACGACGTGTTCCCACAAGAACTTCCCTATTCCGTGTCTCTTCCCACACAGCCTATGACACGGTTAGAGAATACACGACATGTACATAAGGTACACCACATGTACTTAAGAAAAATAGTTTCTTCCCGAACAGAAGAACACATGGCATGTAGTCAAAACTACACGACATGTATTCTGGGTTTTTCCAAATAGTAAGCCTCAGAAACTACTCTGGAGCCCAGAAAACACTGAAACGAACACCAAAGATCCAAATTCCGATATGTGAGGGCCCATACTCCCTGCAAATCAAAGCTTGGAATCCTATATATGTTATAAACAAGGTAAAAAAAGTCAATGATCCACCAAATTCCAGTCAATGAGGGCCCATAACACCTCCGGAACCAAAGTTTGGTGTTCATTCAAACAAAAACTCATACAAACAAAACCCTATCAAACATCATGTATTTTTATCAAGGAAACTATCACAACAACATGAATTTTATATCACAACATCTATCACAACAACATTCAATGTCTAATGCACCTACATGGCATGGAAACTATGCATGAAATTTGATTCTAACATGTTCCTAAATGATGCATGAGATCGAATACCCTCATATCATCGGGTTGTGACTAAATAGAACCCAAGTATATAAAAATATAAACATCACACCACAATTGCATCACCCAACGGTGAAATCCAATCATTTTTAATAATCATAAATATAAAATCAAAATTTAATTCAAGGTAATCCGGCCTTTACCTGTACACGAGGTAGCTACTTCCGGGCACATTTTATTACTGAATCCCTCAACAATCTATCTCTTTTCGTTGTCTCCAAATAATAAAATAACCCAGAGAAAATAAACCCTCTGATACCACTTTGTAACCTCCTGGATCCGGGTTCCACACAACGGGTGCCATGAACCCGGTTGGTCACATGACCTCAAGTGCATTTCCCCAAACTCCAGAGGCTGTCGACTAGCAGCGAGGGCCTAGGACTGATAGCGGAGAAAATATGCCCTCATTTTTCAAAGTGTAGCACAACGGAAAAAAAATTAAACATAAAAAATCGGAAGCAGTAAAAAATAGAGACTTAAAATGGACAATGAAACTGAAGTAAAAGATAACCAATAGTCATATATATGATGATGCAATATGTCTCTAATTTTAAGAAAGAATTCAAAACAAGATACACTGCAATCTAATACAATAAAGCACAACGTAAAAAGTACAACAAAACAAAACCAAAGCTGTGCAATAGTAATGCAGCAACATCAGAAGCCTAAGCTCAGTCCCATGCTCTCCTACTACTCTACAACAATCATGTACCTGTGTAGGGACTCTTTAACTTATAGACACCTGCAACAATATAATCTATTTGGGCCCAACACATGACCCAAACAGGGTGTGAGAAATAAATCCCAGTTGGCAACCACCAAAGGCCTATGTCCAATTGTCAGTGAAAATGTGAAACAACAGTGTGCAATAATGAAATGTAGTAAACTAGGAAGTACTCAAAAGTAACCATTCCTACCAGTTACATTGCCATTTTAATAATTATTTAACAATTAAATATAATTGAACTCTGAGTTCTCCGATACTCAGACTCGACGGACAATCTCCTATACCAGTGCCACAGTAGAAACCAAAACATGCTATGTAACAAGTAAAAGATAATAATAATACCAAGCCTGTGCTTTAGCTTGGAAGGTACAACATAAGAAATCACCATAGTGAATATTCAAAGTAAACATTGTCCTCAGAAATGAAAGTACTTACCCTTAGGCAATCATAAATGAAACCCTCAGGTGACTGCCCTCAGGCATAACGAATATTTCCCTCAAGAATATGAGATATCTCCCTCAAGCACTGAAGCTACTACCCATAGGCATAAGAAACATTTCCCTCAGGCTAAAAAAAACAGTGCCCTCAGGCTAAACAAAACGCTGCCCTCAGGCTAAACAAAACACTTCCCTCATGCATTCCATAGGAAAATCAAGTAACTGGGCCAAGCCTAATGTATAAGAAAGAAATTTATATATGTTTCCTCTTATGAAATCTCAAAACATGCTATAATCATGGCATACCCACGGGTACCCTGGCCAAATGGCTAAACAAGGGAAACACATCCTCGGTGTGGCCCTAGATCAAAGCAACGATCACAAACAGTAGTTTATACTTATTCATTTGATTACCTATGCAATTCTAGGTATTTCAACAATAAAAGTCTCATCCATATGACACCTCGAACATGGGTTCATGGCACAACAGTACACAAAATCAACTTGATAGTTGAAATTAAACACAAGAACACCTACCTCGATCTCCTATAATCGATATACATGGAAGGCGCCTCCAAAAACAACCAAGAATGACATAGATATGAGATAAAAGATTACCCGTTCAAACCTAAATAACTTCCCTTAAGGAAATAATTGGAAGGAAATATTCAAGAAGCGGGAAGACCTTACCCGCGCAATTTAAACAAGATCGACGATGGAAGACCATCCCTCTTGCACTCGCTTGAGGTCACCACCTTTAATGCGGTCCACCAATGTTCTCCTTCATGTCACCACTAGATGACCACCATTGTTCATCACAACCTTTCTACAACACTGTAATCCACCCATCTGCAATCTCCATAGAAATAAACTACAACTGGGAGTTGATCCCCAACTGCCTGATGTAGGGGGCTACTTACATGTGTTGATAAAGTCTTACTTTCAACCGATGATAAAAATTTTTTATCTCAAAATCAAGTATGAAAATGTCCCTCGTTTCTATTTTAATTGAAAGTAAATTTTTTATGATTTATTGAATTGAAATAGGTCTTCTGTTTGTGCATTTTTCTATGCTCAAGGAAATGATGAAAATTCATGTTTCAAAATGATGAAGTAGCTGAAATACACTGATCGAAATGGAATGAAAAATAATGGATAGTTAAAACCCAGGGAGGGAGGTTTGGAACATTGTGACCCCTATCCAAATCCCATTGCTCAAGATGGATTAGAATGTGATTTACAAGAACAAAACATTGTAAAAGGTTTGGCAAATGGCTGTGATTTGGGTTTTCATGGATTGAACTCAGCTGGGTAGAATGTTCTTTCTATGATAGCTGTAAATGGTTTTGATGATACAACTAGTTGTTATGGGCCGAACCTACTAAACAATACCCCTCATCAGAAGGATGATTCTCATTATCTAACTAATCTAGGGATGTATATTTTCCCTACTGTTGTTAGAGATCTGTAAATAGAGTTGACTGGACATCATGCCACCAAATCATGGGTAGTGATAGTGGAAGAGGTGATGGATAATGAGGCTAAATCATCAGATTAATCAGTGGTGAAAGAGATCACCGACCATTAGATCCTATATGAGCATTTGATTGCTTTAAGATCTAGTAAAGGTAATAAATTAGATACAGAGGCTCCTTCATGAGCAAAGTTTATTTTTTTTAAAAAATTGAATTTGGGTGACACACCTTTAGAGAAAGGTCTTCAAAAAGAGTTTGTGTTTAAGGGGGAAGGTTTAGATGGTCTTGAAAGCAAGGGATGTATAAAATTAGTAGGTTCTCATCTTGATGACCAGGTTTATGATTCTAATTTTGTGAAACTCAAAGGAATTCAATCAACTGATACTTCCATTAGTAATTAATAGGTCCATAGGGATTTTGTTCTAGAAGGTAAGAAAAATCCTTCATCTAAGGTGGATTCAGTAGATGAAGAGGGATTCCAAATGGTTCCTTTTAGGAAGTCCATACTTCATTTTTCTAATCATGGTTAGGTCTCTTATTTTGACACTACAAGTGAAATGGTCTTGGCCCCTATTATGCTTCCTATCAAGATGGAAACTCCTTTATGAATCCACACATGTAGGAAAGTTGATTCTTTCCTGAAATATTCCTTAGATAACCTTACTATTAATTATGAGTAGGGATTGGGTAATGTAAGAAAGGTGCAAGTGACAACTTCTAACCTAGTTGGAGTGATTGATACACTCAATGAAGATAAAGATCAATCTTAGAAAGTAGTGGTCCACTTTTGATCCCTGGAGAAAGGAGATGTGTGGCTGGTTTATACTAATGAAGTGAAAAAAGGTATAGATCAGATAAATATGGTTTAGGCTTCCTTAGAGATGATCAATGAAGATACACTACTCAATAACCCATCAAAAATGGTGTTGGTTCAATTAGATACTAGGAGAACAGATTCAGTCAACAATGACATTGACGGTCTCTTGAAACAAGTGAAGACTTTGAGGAGAGGCTAGAATCCAAGAAGTCAAGACCATGGGTATAGAAGTTTTAACTGGAATGCTATGCATGATTAAGAGTGGCATATTGGAGCTAAGTTTAGAGAAAAGGTAGATATTTGACTATTTTTTAGTTTCTCTTTTTGGGCTGTGTTGTCAGATTTGACCCCTTCTCTTTCTTTATCTATTTTTCTATCCTATAATAAAGGGGAATTATCCCGAAAATTTCAAAAAAATAGAAATTATTAATTAATTATTATTAAACCATTATTAATTAATTAAACAATTTTTTCTAATTTGTAATTACTAATTATTACTTTTGCGATAACAAAGTTTTTATTATTTAGGGTTAAATATAGTTATTATAAAAGGAAAACTAAGCCATAAATGGAAAAAAAATTGATATTTTCAACCATAAACCAATCACTTGGCCAAGAATTTTATTTTTACCAATTTTAATTCATTTAATAAAATATTATTTTTTATAAAATATCATTAATGTCAAATTTGGAACTATACATTTAATTTGTCTTTAGAAACACCAAGACAAAGATTGAATTTGAATATAATCCTATAAATCTTCCCTAATAAGTTATTTTTATCTAGAAAATTCACAGAACACAATAATTATTTCAAGTTATATCACTTTTATTATTTTTTAAATCATTTAATTTATTTTTCTATTAATTGAATAAATACTATGTTAGAATTGCATATGCATTTAAGTTAATTATTTATTCACTAAAAATAAAAAATACATTACCTTGATAAAAATAAATAATTTGTCTTTAAAATTACTATTTTTAATTAAAAATACATTCTTTTTAATCCTATGTCAAATATTTAAAGATAATAAAACAAAGAGAATGACATTTTTGACTTTTTTACACAAAATATTATAAAGGTCAAAATCATGGAGAAATAGAAACAAAATGTTATATATTTGAACATTGAATCATTATGTGTGAAATATACTCATCCAAAAAAAATTAAGACACGTATTATAGTAATTTTTTAGTTCATATCTCATTATTTTTTACCCTTAATTAACTAATTTTAACTCTATCATGGGGACAATTATTCGTTACGATTACTATTCATATTGAAAAAATAAAAGGCAATTATTTACTAAATATGGACCTCATAATTAAAAATATGGAATCCATTTTTTAATATTAAATCCATAGTAGTGTAAGAATCTAATTTAAAATTAAAACCAAAAAATGTGATGAAAAACAGTTTTTCAGAAAAAATGTATTTTTAATTATAATTTTTTTTCAATACTAAATTCAATTATAAAATTAATTATAATGACTATAATTAGATTATATTTAATAAAAATGAACTAATTAAATTTTAAAGCTAATATATAGTAGAATTTTACTTTGTTAATACTTTAATAAAATATAGTTTTAAATAAAAATCAATATTTTTTACTATTCATTGAAAAAATCAATATTTTCTAAAAAATACCAAAAAATATTTCTAAGATAATTTTGACATGATTATTTAAAAAATGATATATTTTTTTATAAAATTAATATTATAAAATTCCCAAAAATTAATTTCCTCACAAAAAAGTAATAAAAACCATTTTCTAAATAAAATGTATTTTTTAAAGAATAAAATGACTGAACTAAAAATTGAGTGATTATTTATTAGAAGTTTATCAATAAATTTATATTGATTATATTTATATATTTTTAAAAAATTAGTTAATTCTATTTAAACCCTCCAATTTAATGGTTATGTTATGGAAATCATATTTAAATAATAATATTTCATGGTTCGTTTAGGCTCACTCTCGTGTGTCGTATACATTATCAAACATTGTTTTAAAAAAAATCTTGGGGTTCTAAATTCTCACCCTTCTAATAAATTGTTTATTCATAATTAAAAATTAAACTTGGTGATCAAAGGTTTGATATTTGAAAATACTTTTATTTAAATCTCCCACCATAAAATGGTTAATAAAACATACACTTGAAAAAAGAGAAAAGGGAAGTACAAAGGTCATCTATAATTATACACACTAGGTTTAAAAATAAAAGAAAATTAGTGTGAAGTGAAAATATGGATGTGGAATAAAATCAATGTACAAATATCATTGATCATAAGAAAGTTAATGATAATTATAAAGTTAATGACCAAAAAACCATAAACCAAAGTGTTGAGAAAAATACCATCAATTCATCAAAAATGATGGTAATAGAATAATTTTTTTGTTTCAAGATCCATTTTCTAGAGTTGATAAATTAATTTTCCATCTAGAGTAAAAAATATGTAAATATACTTACTTTAAATGTATAATTTCATCCTTCAATCAATTTCTATCACAAAATAATATTTTCTCAAAACAATGAGTATTTATGATGATTTTTTTCATGCCCACAACACTAAAATAAAATTTTAATGGATGAGAAAATCCAAAAAAGATTAATAAGCTATTCCTACCACCTTTAAACATTAACCAAAATGGTTATGCCGATGCAATATAATATCTGAAATGAATAATATATTTTACTTCAAAATTTCTACAATATCATCAAAGGCTCAACTTAGTCCATTCCATAAACATATATCCCAAATTACGTCAATAACCTCAATATTAAAGTTTTTTTAAACCTCAATGGTGATCTCATAACTTTCTAATTAAATCCCAAAAATTTAATTTTTTTCTCACCAAATAATCATTTATGTTAAACCTAATGGTTATATATAGTTGAACCTAATAAAATATCTCCCAAAATATCATTAATAACCTAAAAATAACAAAATTGAATATGATTTGATCCTATAACATGATTCCAAATATTAAATTATTTTTTATCTATAAAATTGTTTATGTAAAAAAATTTCTTACTAACTAGGAAATTACGTAGGCTAGTGGTAGGCGATGCACCCTTGTCACCCTTCAGTTATGGGTTCAAACCCCATGGCCTTTACGGATGCAAAATGTTGTCACCTGGTCTACGATTTTCCCTTTTATAAAATTATATTAATATAATTCCTATAATATTCCCTAAAATACGATGAACATCCTCAAAAATAACAATAATCATTAAATCACTTTTTAACCACTATGGTCTTCTATACAACATTTTTTTATAAAATAAAATAATATTAATTTACTATTATTACCTTAACATCAAAGATAAGATAAAATTTAATGGTTACCAATACCATTAAACTTATGTCTACAAAATGTAGTGGCATTATTCCTTAAATATTTTTTTTACTAAAACCCATAATAAAGCCAAGGGTTATATTACCATAAATGTTTCCCAAAATACTCTTAATCATATTATACTTATATAACTTAAAACCTCAAAAGTGATATCTATTACTTTAAACTTATGATCAACCTTAGACTTTTCAACCCCAGAAACTTTAGGTTTATCCCATATCACTATAGAATATCATAGGCTTCTAATGATTTTATTCTCTTATTCATCATAATAGTTTATAAGGAAATTCTGAATTAACCCAAGAATATCCCCCAGTAGTTTCAAACTAGGTGCGTAGTAAGGGAACACTCACTGTGCATCAGAATTATGGGAGAGATATACTAAAACAACTATTTTTAGGATTATTACCCCTAGATGCATCTATTCTAAAACCATGTCCACTTTTAGTATCCATACATTGATGTATTTCTAGGAAAACAACATAATCTGTTCCATACTAAAACTTTAGGATGTTATCCTATACTTAGACTTAGCCTCAGGGATTTTACCAAAATTATCTAACCATAATCTCCAAATAGTAACTAAACCCTACAATGATACCAAATAGAGTAACCCTGACTTTCTATATATAGATATCACATCTTATTAGACAATTATTCATTCAAGAACGTTATGATCTATTTCAGGATCTTAAAGGTTTAGTATCTTTAGAAACCTGGATACATAAAAAAATAGTTTATAATTTTTTTACATCATGTCCCACTTGGTTCTTCATAACTACCACCCTTCTTAGACACATCATACTTAAAAATTTATTTCATATCCCGGGAAAAGGAAAACATAATAAAGGGTGAGCTCAGATTTTCAGTATGGTAATAAATATGACAGGGAAGCATAACATGTGAGTCAAAGGTATGACATGATTTAATAAAATAGAAGGCTCATGAATAATCCCAAAGGGTCATAACATAAAGAACATAGTATCACAAGATCATGTAAAAATTAGAAACATGGAATTAATACAAAACAAATCATAAGCATAAGTCAAGGTTAACTTTCAAGACAACATCACATGGTGGACATAGTCCCATAGTGGATTAGGTTTACTCCCTAATCTCGTACATAATGTTTCACAAGACTAAAACATTATCCAATGAATCATAGCACTATATGGGTGCACCCATCATAACATGTTCATGATTACGTGTGCCATAAAAATAAATCAATCATAAGGTGTAAACATAAGAATTACCCATGGAAATAAATGTGTTTCATAATCTTTCCTCATATCACAATCAAAAGAGATTTCATAAAGAAGAAATTTGAGAAATGAAATTAAGGTATGTATTACCCTATCAAATGAAAGGGAGAATAAGTTGGGTATATATGTATGAGAAATATAAACATAATTTATAAGTAATCCATAACATCAAAGGTTGTTATCATTGATGAATATAATTATATAAAAATATTAAATACATTCTTAAGGAAAATACCCTTTTCATTTGGAAATTACTTTGAAATATAAAAATTTATAAAATATTATTATTTTTTTCTTTGAAAATAAATTTGGAAACTTGTAAAAGACGAATCAAAGCATTGAGTGGACATGACAGTGGGAAATTTCGTTCATACTGTATACATTAAAACAAATATTCATTCCATATTTTTAGTAAAAAAAATAAAAGTACCTCATTCAGAAAATTATAAGAAGATTCATTTTAAACCATTTTCTAATAAGTTATAAATGGGTAAAAATGAATTTAAATAATCATAGTATAATAGTAAAAACATTCTTGAAATAATTTTTAGTAAACCAGGATTGGAAAGAAAAAGAATTTTAGGCTTAAGAGAGAAATAATGTAACGTCTCCTGGACTGACACTCTCTCACACAACCAAAATGGGTTGGTTATGTGACCTAAAGTGCGCATCCCTATATTCCATAGGTTTTTTTAACAGTACCAGGGGTGTGATGAATATTGTGGGTAGACTATACCCCCTGGTTTAGAGTCACAATACAGTAGAAAATACATAAATATCAGAGTGTGGAAATAATGGAAACCATAAAACACAATGAATAAACCAAACAATAAATGATAACTGAATAATATAATAAATAATAAAGGAATAATTTAATGACAATATGAATGAAAATAAATGACATGATGATGGTCATAAAAATAAAATAACAACAAACCCAAATAAAGACTCCAATGACCCTGGTCTCGAACCCCATGTCGGTCCTGTCTCTACGCTCCAATCCATCTAGAAAGAAACAATCAACTAAAAGGTCATTTTCCATTTTCCAAAAATATATCCATGTAAGCTACTCTAGTACAAAATGATATCCCAAGTAAGATGTGAGTAAAACTCAACTGGTTGACACCATCATGTATAAACAAACCATTCTGATAATAAGTTCATGGAATAATGTGATAAAATGGTGTATAAATTAATTTAATAGTTAATATAATACATTAATAAACCTAATTTGGCACCCTAATGGAATGAATTTGAAAATGTAGAACAACCATGCCAACAAAAACCATGAAACCAAACAACCTTATTTGGCACCATTCTAGAATGCCTCTGAGCATGTAGCACAACCATGAAAACCACAACTGTATACACAAGGTAAAACATATCAGTGGGCCAAATCCAATAGATAATAATCCTAGTATGTGTGAGGGCCTATCCCAGTATATAATCATTTAAACATGTGGTTGGGCCTAGCTCGGTATATAAGCATCACAACTTTTATCATGGCCTAGTCTGGTATATAAGCAATGAAACATGTGTGAGGGCCTAGCCTGGTATATAATAATTGAAACATGTGTCAAGGCCTAGCTCGGTATATAAGAATTGAAACATTTTCCAGGTATTATCCTGGTATATAAGCATCTCAACATGTGTTATAAGTTCATATCACAATAGAAATAATATCAAAAAATAAAAACATAAGACCAAAAGGTTAATTCTGCTAATTACCATTTTTCTTTTAATTTAACCATTTGTTCAATAAATAAAATAATTAATTTTCCAAGGTGAATCTATAATAAGAAATAACTTGAAACGCATGTCATGGTAAAATCATATATAATCCATTTCCAATTCATTATTTTCAAACGAAACCACAAGCTAGGTCACATATCAATAGACCCAAATGTATCTAAGGAATGATCCAATTACATGATTATAATTTCCAATTAATCCATTAATTAATGCACATAAGTGAAATTTTTTGTATTTCAATCACTTTATTAATTGAAATTATACCATAGAGTTAAGTTTTAGACCCAAAAACTTTTTGAGACGATCAACGAAATGATTCTAAGGGAAAACACCAACAAGGATGAAGGTGCAGAAGATATCAAGAACCTAGATCAAACTAGGTGAAGGTCAAAACCCAAATTAAACCTACGGTCAAAATATTACACCAAAAAGATGGATAATAGTGAAAGAGAGTGGAAAACATAAGAGAAACACATCGCCATGAATCAGATGTGGAAACAGAACATTTGAAATGGAGGGAAGGGACCCCAAATCACCTGGATCACCTTAGGGTTTGAGAGGAGGAAGGGATTCACTAAAAAAATGAGGAGGATCAAATTCACGATAACCTTAAAACCATTGGTACTAGGGAATAAATGATGTGAAAACTTTTCACATCGCATTTTTCTCAATTAACGAGGTATGCCAAAAAAATCCATCATCTTTGGTTAATATTTAACATTACTCAAACATTACACGACCTGTAATGCAGATTCATGACATGTATTTATTTCAAATCATGAATCACTTCACTATATGAAACTATTCATGAGAAGTGTTTGGCAATGTTTACAGATAATGTAATACATTTACATGGTGTGTAAATGTTCTTTAGAAAATTTTTAGCCCAGTTTCTACATAAGGATTTGAACCACCTCCAATTCCTTCCAAACCTTGGAATAATTTTGTAAACCCTTTTAAAACATTCATAACCAGACTCCATTAATTCAAATAAACATGCTTCCCAGAAATAGACAGAACCTCGGGCTCCCCCATTCCGCGCGACTGGAGCCCTAAACCAAAGCAGAGAAGTGGGATTCTCTTTACCCTACTGTCCAAATCATTCCATCTTCAAAATTTCTTAGATTCTCATTTTTAATCTATAAGTTATACTTTCATTTTAATGTTATGTATCTTCTATTTTGATTTTATGTCTTCTATTTTGATTTTCTGTTTTCAATTGGGTGAAGAGGTGAATTGGGATTCTGTTTACCCTACTGCAAAAATCCTTCATTCCAACCCATCTTCAAAATTTCTTAGTTCTACATTTCCTATAAGTGATACTTTTATTTTAATTATCTACATCTACTGTTTTGGTTTTTTCTTTATATTTGGGTGTTTATGAATTTTTTTTTCTGTTTGATTTGGGTGCGTGTGTTGAGCTTTGATAGTGGCACACATATAGTTATTATAGTATGAGTTTGGTCTATTGGGATAAGTAGTAAAGTGAATCAAATTTGATTCAAAATTAATTGTGTGTTAATATCATCCATAAATTTTCAGTTTTTAGAAGGCTTGGTATTTCTGGGAATTTTGTGTTAATATCATTCATATTACACATGATTCACATCATGGTAAGAATGTGTGATGATGTTGTTGAAATTAGAGAGAAAACTCATACACTCTAGGTTGTTTATAGTGGCATGGTTAGTCATGAGTGATAATTTTCTTAGTTTTTAGTTTCGATTTTGATGTGGGATGAGACTAATTTCTATTCTCATATTCCAGCCGAATTTCTATTCCAGCCCAATTTATGTTTCCGTTCTTTATTTACATTCCATGAATATTCCATCCCATATAGATTGCATTAGACAGTTGTCTAATTTTTTGATGTGCCTTTCATGTTTCATTACCAAGAAATTTTTATTATATGTTATAAAATTCAATCACATGTTAAGTTTTAACATTCATTTTTACTTTATTATCTTGTTTTAATAATTTATATTAATATTCTTTTCATATATTCCATCATTGAGTGTTTTTACTTGTGCAATAGAATTCCAAGATCATTTTACTTCATAGTGATTATTTAGATTTCAAAGTGTTTTATTTTTCATGTTAAATTTATTAAAAAGTTTTGGGGACTAATTAAAGTTATTAGATTCCAATTTCCATGATTCTATGCTTATTAAGAATTTAATGAAATATGATGGTTGTAATTAAATGAAATTCAATGTTCAATTTTTATCATGTATGGGTGATTAATAAATTGGAATGTGATGAACCATATAATTGAACCATTGTTGATGCACATTATATACCAAAAGGTTATTGAATAAAAGTTATTCTTGTTAATTTCGTTACATCATAGATAAAAATGGTTGTGGTTATATGAGAGATACCTCCGATGGTTCTTTGATCATTGTTTTATGGAGAATGAATGGTTTAGGTCCGGTATTAATAGTGGCTTCCAGTGAGACCATTTTAGTATAAGGGGAAACGAGATTATGATCTACAAGGGGGTGATTGAGTTGTTAGAGACCAAACATTGTTTGTTCCTTGTGTTCAAGAACCATAAATAGAGTGTTCCAATTAGGTGGTCATCAGTAAAGACGTAGGTAATATTTCCAAGTCATGTTTCATGAAGTTGAATATGTGGTACTATAGTGGTTTTGGATTGTTTGAGGTACTCTTAGTGTATTATAAACCCTCATTTGTTCCATATTCATTTAAATTGATTTAATATCATTTTTTTCACACACACCATTATATCCTCTCAAACTATATTTAGAGTGTATTTTCATTCGTATGGTGTTACATATTTTATTAAATTTCCATACTAGCTTCTTTTATGTGTTCTAGGGGTTTAGACTAATGACAGGGCTGCATGATTATTGTGGGGGTATTCTTTTCATATAAATATACCTATACACCCTGACCCCCTTGGACAACCTGACCACCCCTACGGACAACCCACCCACTTGGACACCCCGACCCCCCTAGACATCCCCCCACCCCCTGGACACCTCCGACCCCCCGGACGGCCCCACCACCCCCTAGACACCCTGCACCCCCCCTGGACACGCCACACCCCCCTTGGACAGTCCCGCCACTCCCATGATCCTCATCCTACTCCTCATCCTGATCTACTTGAAGAAGTTAAAGTATAAAACTCATATACTCCCAACAAGACACTTAAGGATTATGTATTCCTTGATCCACTTCCAATATCTTACTGGTAAATCCTTGAATATAGGCATTAGAAATTTTGTATCTTATTTTATTATATACACTGTATTTTGTTGTATTTCTTAATATGATTCTCATATAGAGTAATGTGTCAGTTATGCTTTTTTATAGAGTAAACAATTGTCATTTACGTAAATATTTTTTTGATTAAACTTTAATATTATTGAATTGCTTTGAAATGACTTATTGCGTTTTTACAGAATAGATAGAAGTTGGATGTACGAAAATGATTGGATTTCAACCGATTTTCAAAATAATTTGAAAAGATTTCTAGATTTTCCATCTGACAAGGCTTCAGATAGTGGTCGCATACACTGCCCATGTTTTAATTGTGTTGGAAGACCTTGGTTGGGTCGTGAATCAGTTAGCTATCATATAACCAAATATGGTTTCCAAACAAACTATTATGTGTGGTATCACAATGGAGAGAAAATGGAATCTCAAAATGTTGATGATCCAAATGATAGGACTGAATTGGAGAGTTTGATATATGATCGGTTTCCATTTATTCGACATCATGAGAAGGAAAGGATTTCCAACCAACAAGATTTCGATACAAGCACACATGATGCGTCCAATGAAAATGATGATGTTGATAGGGTGAAAAAATTGAATGATGCTGCGACGAATCCAGTATATCGGCAATGTGATAAAATGAAAAAGTTTTAATTTTTAATCTGATTGTTTCATGGGAAAACTATGTATGGGATTTCAAATACTGCAATTGATTACATTCTTACCTTCTTGAAGGACTTACTTCTAGATGATGCAGATATTCCCTCAAACCACTATATGGCATGAAAGTTGGTTGATAAACTTGGATTCTCAAAAAAAAATTCTTGCTTGCCCGAATGATTGCAGCTTATTTTGGAAGGAAACTGCTGAAAGAAATGATTGTATAAAAAGCGGAACCTCCCGATGGAAGCCAAAAGATGATGGAAAACCATCTCGTATGCCACAAAAAGTAATGTGGCACTTTCCATTGATCCCCAGATTACAGAAGCTTTTCATGTCTGATGAAATATCCGTAAAAATGCGATGGCATGACACTGAGAGAAAAAAGAATAATGAAGAGTTGGTTCACCCTGCAGATGGATTTGCATGGCAGAGATTTGATGCTCGATATCCTGAATTTGAAGCCGATGTGCGTAATGTGAGACTGGGTCTTTCATGTGACGGTTTTAATCCATTTGGGAAGATTCTTACTTCGCACAACACATGGCTGGTTTTCATACACATTTATAACCTTCCCCCTTGGTTGTGTATGAAAAAGCCTTACACTTTCTTGAGTATACTGATATCTGGCCCTTCTGATATCGGCAATGATATAGATGTATACATGCAACCTTTAATAAAAGAGTTGAAACTTCTTTGGGATGTGGGTGTGCCCACATACGATGCATGTTCGAAAGACATATTTCAGATGCGTGCTGCACTTATGTGGACTATCAATGATTTTCCTTCTTATGCAATGATGTCTGGATGCAGCACAAAAGGAAAATTGTCATGTCCTGTTTGTATGAAGAATACTCGATCGAGAATACTGAAATATCGTCATAGTTTTAGTTTTATGGGACATCGAAGATTCCTGCCAATGAACCATCCATATAGAAACAATCGTCGAAGATTTGACAATACCATGGAGAATGACGATCCACCTCAGCGTATGTCTGGAACTGATGTGCTTAATGAATTGAAAGATTTCAGTTATTCATTTGGAAAGAGTGTAATGAAATCTAGAAAGAGGAAAAATGTTTCCAATGATACCTATTACAATTGGAAGAAGAAGAGTATATTCTTTGAGTTGTCATATTGGTCAACCAACTTGTTACGTCATTGCTTAGATGTAATGCACATTGAAAAGAATATATGTGAAATGTTTCTTTCGATTCTTCTAAATGTCAAGGGGAAGACAAAATATGATTTACGATCTCGGCGCGACTTGGTAGATTGGGGGATCAGACCAGAATTGCATCCTGTCTGTATCAGTGAAAATAAATGGCATGTTCTATGTGCTTCTTATGTGATGACTCCTGCTGAAAAAAATAAATTTATGGAAGTGCTAGAGACTATTAAAGTTCCTGATGGCTATTCAAGAAATATATCATAACGGGTCAACAGAAAATAGTTGAAGTTGAAATCTTTGAAGACTCATGATTATCACGTCCTTTTTCATGAGTTGATTCCAATAGTAATCCATCATCTCTTGTCCAATAATGTTAGAGTCTCAGTTATTCGGTTGTGCAATTTGTTTAGAGATCTTTGTGCTAAGAGGTTTTCCAAATCCCTCGTGCAAAAACTGTTGGCAGAGACACCATTAATTTTGTGTGAGTTAGAAAAAATATTCCCTCCATAATTTTTTATATGCATGTTGCATCTGACTGTCCATCATCTGACCAAAATACTTCTTGGAGGACCCGTTGCTTTCCGTTGGATGTATCCAATAGAAAGAAACATGTGCACATTGAAATCATTTGTTCGGAATAGGAATTATCCCGAAGTTTCTATTGTGAGCGGTTACTTGGCTCAAGAATGTATGGATTTCTGCTCAATGTATTTGTCTGATCATACTACGAGAATAAACAGACCAATGAGAAATGAAGAAGAATAGTATGGGCAAATTGAACCCAGTTTTCCATCACTTCCTCAGACAGGAGGAATTCCAGGATCATATACATTGACAACATTAAGCCTTGAAGAGCGAGAGATGGCACATCGCACATTGTTGTTCAATTGTGATTTGTTCGATGAGTATATCAAGTAAGTTAATTGTACATGTATCTGTTATCTTATATCTTGTAATTTTAAATATTTGTTAAACTATTATTATTTTTATCTATAGGGAACATAAAGAATTGATATATAGAAAGCATCGTTCTTTATCTTTGAGAAAGAATGAGACTTTGCATAGCAAAGGGTTTTCTGCTTGGTTGAAATTGAAGGTAAAAATATTTCTGTAATAACTAAATAAAAATAATATTTAATTAAGTTTACTATTTGTTTATATTTCAGGTATCGAGTTTTCCTACAGACTCTGTTTCTGAGGAAATAAGAGCTTTGTCTTTTGGTCCTAATACCATGGTTCATGCTTGTAAATCACTTGTGATCAATGGATACAAATTTATTATCACTGAACGAGCAAGAAACATGAGAACACAGCAAAATGGTGTTATGATAACTTCCACAACAGACTGTTATGCCAGTTCATCGGACACTAGACCTCATTATGAAAATGTTGCTTATTATGGTGTCGTGGAGAAAATAATAATTTTGGATTATTACTCGCATGGTCGATTCACAATGATGAAATGTCAATGGTTTGATTCAATGACGAGGCAAGGCACCTTTATTGATGATTGTGGATTTCGAGTTATTGACATGACTCGCACTCTTGCCACCGATGAACCATGTGTATTGGCATCAATGGTGAAACAAGTTTTTTATGTCAAAGATCATCGTCATCCTAAATTCGGTGTAATTATTGAAGTAAATCCCAGACATGTTTTTGATGATGGTGATAATGAAGTTGACACTATCCCTACTGCAATTGGAAGCAATCCATTTATTACTTATGATGACCCCAACAACTCAATTGTGAGAGTTGATTGTGAACCCGAAGTTGTGGTGGGAAATATATAGAATCATACAGTCGTGTTCTCACCTACATGTTTCACCTACATCATTCAGAGTTTGTATCCTAGTACTTACCTTCATAACACCATAAATCTTTTGTTTCATTATGATATTTTTATCATAATGGTTTTTCTATATTTTGTTTTTTGGGTTACACATTAGTTATCTGTTTCTAATTACGTCCATATTTGTTTTCATTGTAGGAAATGACACCCATTGAAGAGAGGTGGTGGAAAAAGATGACAGATAATAATCGTCGCATGGTACAGATGGGTGTTCCTCCACTCATCCCTGTTGTGAGTATTTTATTTCAAATATAAATATTTCAATAACTTATAATATCATGTGTTTACTTTTCTGTCAAACGTTTTTTCAGGATCCACCCCCTAGACGACAGATATCTGACGAGGAGCCTGATATTGCTCCCAGTAGAGAGGTTGGTGGTAGGAGGGAGGGTGGTGTTAGAGATGGACGATCATCTAGTGGTCCTAGTACTGAGGCCGGTGGTACGAGGGCTCGTGGGGCGAGAGTTCGACGACCCACTACCACAAACGTATCTTCTACGCCCTATTTTGATCCTGGTGTGTCTTCAGGGACATATGAGATATTTAGACCTCCGATTTTTACACTACCAGCTGGCCAGACGTCTATGCCATCATCTTTTGCTTCTGGTTCATTATCTCCGAGCTATTATATTCCACCTTCTTCGACTCCTGCTGCGACATAGTATGTGGCTGAGGAGCATACACTGAGAGACACTCCACCTGTACAGGATACTCCTTCAGCTTCTGCACCCATTGATCCGACTACCACATGTATATTTATATAACTCTATCAAATCTTTATACCAAAATTTATTTTTACTATAACTTGTATTGATATTATTTTTCTTTAATAACATATTCATCTACAGATAGGAGGCGGGGGAGGGGGAGTACTCGCTTGCGTGCGGTATGGAACTGCCAGACACAGTTGATGGTTGAATACAATGTTGATGGACAAATGATTGAGAAATATGGGCAGCAATGTCTGGGTTTTTTGGCGACGCTAGCCAAATACTCCGATATCATTCCGGTCAGCCCTCTCTCTTGGAGACATCTGCCACCCGAAGCCAAGGATAATGCGTGGGCACAAATACGGGTAAAAAATCTATTGGATTTAATGTAGTATATTTTTGTATTTAAATGAACTATTCAACTTGGTTTCATCTTCGGTTTAACTTCCCTGATGGCGAAGGTGCACGACCAGCACGTTTAAAAGAGCTAGGAGAGATTTGGAGAGCTTATAAGTATGAGCTGTATGTTGGCTGGTGTGATAGAGTGGGCACGGAGTTAGAGACATTACCTATCGTGGATGACTGCCCGATAGAGCAATATCGCCAAATGATTACCCATTGGGCGACTACCAAATTTAAGGTATTAATCTCATTTGAGTTATTTAAATGAGATTTTTTATATTTTTCATTAATATAATCTTATTAATTATTAATCATTATTTAGGAATCTTCTGAAAAAACAAAAAAAAATATTGATTCAAAGCAATACCTCCACACTTTGGGGCGCACAACTATGGAAGATCATGAGAGGCAGCAGGTACGATATAGTTGTTTATAATTTTTCTTTAGGAATTTCCCTTTTTAGTGGATCCTACTTAAATTATGTGATTTATTGAATAATGAATATATGATTATAATTTCACTTTATATTGTTTCAATGTCATTACAGAAGCACAAAATGAATATTGAAGGATGTATCCCTCGAGCAAAATTGTTTTGCTCGAGTAGAAGAAAAAAAGATGGAACTGCAGTAAATGAACCAACCCAATAGAATATTGTATGTTTTAATTTGTTTATTTAAAAGTTTAATATCTAATTTGAAATTTAATAATCTATTAATATTTTTTACAGGCTTCTTTAGAGGCTCTTGATGCCCAGGATCCTGACAATTTTGGGCCACATGATCATTTATATCAGGTTTTGGGAGATGAGCACTCTGGTCGAGTACGCTGCCGACCTGGTAAGAATATAGTCCCGACGAGGTATTGGTCGTCTCCAGTTATCCATTCTAGTACCACCGAGTTGGAACAAGTCAAGGAGCATGCAAGACAGTCTGATAAAAGGGTCACAGAGTTGGAAGTATAAGTTCAAACAAGAGACAGAGAATTTATGAAACTGATGAAAGCACTATCTTTATCACTTCCACCAGAGGCTAGTGCGGCTTGTCAGACATTTATGTCGTCGATGGGTGCATCATCCAATGCACCAGGCGGCAGCTCTAGTGGCGATCGAGATGATGATGTTCCTAGTGATGACGAGGATGCTGAAGAGGAAGAGGGCGAGGATGAGGATGTGGACGAGGGCGAGGATGGGGCCGAGGGCGAGGATGGGGCCTAGGGAAAGGATGATGCCGAGGATGAGGATGAGGCCGACGATGAGCATGGGGACGATGACGAGGACGACGATGAGGATAGAGATGACAAAGAGGATGAGGCTGATGATGATAGTGGTGATGGTGATGGTGATCAGAGTCAGATTTATCCATTACATTTTTGAATTATGTATAACTCTTTATTTTTGAACATGGTTTTCCACTTTGGGGTTTTCCTCTGCTTTATAGGGACGTTGCATTCGGATTCTATTTTTTCACTTGATTCTTATTGTATGATTAGTCTACTACCTAGACCATTAGTATTCCTTGGTACTGTGATACTCATTTTTCTATTTTTTTACTTAGCTTTCTTAGTTAGCAATGTATTTCATGTTTATGCATGTGGAAAATGATATGGAAAATGTGCTTTGAAGTAGTGGCCGACACCACTCAAAGTGTCTAACTTTTATTTGAAATGGACAGGATTTTAAGTGAAAACAACAACTGGCATACGGAAAACAGACCAAACGCATTAGGATTCTATTTAAACTATAGTACAACGATCCATGGGTCATATGTGATGTGCACGAGTCAACCCCGCCTCAATCCGAGGGCCGGTGTGGCCGGTACCACTCAAAGTGTGTCACTTTTCTTTGAAATAGATGCGCTTTTAAGTAAAAAAACCACATACGGAAAATGGACCAAACACATTCGGATACTATTGATACTTTAGGACATGTATCCATGGGTCATATGTGACGTGTACGAGTCAACCCCGCCTCAATCTGAGGCGCGGTGTGGCCGGCACCACTCAAAGTGTCTAACTTTTATTTGAAATGGACATGATTTTAAGTGAAAACAACAACTGGCATACGGGAAACAGACCAAACACATTCGGATTCTATTTAAACTATAGGAAAACGATCCATGGGTCATATGTGATGTGTAAGAGTCAACCCTGCATCAATCCAAGGGCCGGTGTGGTCGGTACCACTCAAAGTGTCTTTCTTTTGTTTAAAATGGATGCGCTTTTAAGTAAAAAAACCACATACGGAAAATGGACCAAACACATTCAGATATTGTTGATACTTTAGGAAATGTATCCATGGGTCATTTGTGGCGTGTAGGAGTCAACCCCGCCTCAATTCGAGGCGCGGTGTGGCCGGCACCACTCAAAGTGTCTTTCTTTTGTTTAAAATGGATGCACTTTTATGTAAAAAAACCACATATGGAAAACTGACCAAACGCAGCCGGGTACTGTTGATACTTTAGGAAATGTATCCATTGGTCATTTGTGACATGTACGAGTCAACCCCGACTCAATCCGAGGCGCGGTGTGGCTGACACCACTCAAAGTGTTAAACTTTTATTTGAAATGAACATGATTTTAAGTGAAAACAACAACTGGCATATAGAAAACCAACCCAACGCATTTGGATTCTGTTGGAACTTTAGGAAAACGATACATGGGTCATATGTGATGTGTATGAGTCAACCTTGCCTCAATCTGAGGGCCGGTGTGGTCGGGACCACTCAAAGTGTCTTTCTTTTGTTTAAAATGGATGCGCTTTTAAGTAAAAAAAATGACATACGAAAAACCGACCAAACGCTTTAGGATTCTATTGAAACTTTAGGAAAATGATCCATGGGTCATTTGTTACGTGTATGAGTCAACCCCGCGTCAATCCGAGGCACGGTGTGGCCAGAACCACTCAAAGTGTGTCACTTTTCTTTGAAATGGACAACAGTTTAAGTTAAAACAACAACTGACATACGGAAAATAGACCAAAGGCATTCGGATACTGTTGATACTTTATGACATGTATCCATGGGTCATTTGTGATGTGTACGAGTCAACTCCGCCTCAATCCGAGGTGCGGTGTGGCCGGTACCACTCAAAGTGTCTAACTTTTCTTTGAAATGGACAACAGTTTAAGTTAAAACAACAACTGACATACAGAAAACCAACCAAACACATTCAGATTATGTTGAAACTGTAGTAAAACGATCCATGGGTCATATGTGACGTGTACGAGTCAACCCCGCCTCAATCTGAGGGCCGGTGTGGCCGGTACCACTCAAAGTGTCTTTATTTTGTTTAAAATGGATGCGCTTTTAAGTAAAAAAAACGACATACGGAAAATCGACCAAACACTTTCAGATTCTGTTGAAACTTTAGGAAAATGATTTATGGGTCATTTGTGACGTGTAAGAGTCAACCACACCTCAATCCGAGGCTCGGTGTGGCCGACACCACTCAAAGTGTCTAACTTTTATTTGAAATGGACAAGATTTTAAGTGAAAACAATAACTGGCATACGGAAAACCGACCAAACGCATTCGGATTCTATTGAAACTTTAGGAAAACGATCCATGGGTAAAATTTGACATGTACGAGTCAACGCCGCCTCAATTAGAATGCCGGTGTGGCCGGGACCACTCAAAGTTTGTCACTTTTCTTTGAAATTGACAACGGTTTAAGTTAAAACAACTGGCATATGGAAAATGAACCAAAGGTATTTAGATACTATGGATACTTTAGGACATGTATCCATGGGTCATATGTGACGTGTATGAGTCAACCCCGCCTCAATCTGAGGGCCGGTGTGGCCGGGACCACTCAAAGTGCCTTTCTTTTGTTTAAAATGGATGCGCTTTTAAGTAAAAAAAACCACATACGGAAAACTGACCAAACGCAGTCGGATACTGTTGATACTTTAGGACATGAATCCATTGGTCATTTGTGACGTGTAAGAGTGAACCCCGCCTCAATCGGAGGTCTGGTGTGGCCGACACCACTCAAAGTGTCTAACTTTTATTTGAAATGAACATGATTTTAAGTGAAAACAACAACTGGCATACGGAAAACTGACCCAACGCATTCGAATTCTGTTGAAACTTTAGGACAACGATCCATGGGTCATATGTGACGTGTACGAGTCAACCTTGCCTCAATCTGAGGGCCGGTGTGGCCGGGACCACTCAATGTGTCTTTCTTTTGTTTAAAATGGATGTGCTTTTAAGTAAAAAAAATGACATACGGAAAACCGACCAAACGCTTTCGGATTCTATTGAAACTTTAGGACAATGATCCATGGGTCATTTGTGACATGTACGAGCCAACCCAGCCTCAATCCGAGGCGTGATGTGGCCAGAACCACTCAAAGTGTGTCACTTTTCTTTGAAATGGACAACAGTTTAAGTTAAAACAACAACTGACATACGGAAAATAGACCAAAGGCATTCAGATACTATTGATACTTTAAGACATGTATCCATGGGTCATTTGTGACGTGTACTAGTCAACTCCGCCTCAATCTGAGGCGCGGTGTGGACGACACCACTCAAAGTCTCTCTTTTATTTCAAAAGGAAATCATTTTAAGTGAATACAACTGAAATTTACACTCATCAACGATAGTCGCAAACTCTTTTTCATGAGTTGGGTAGTTTCACTCATGGGGTCATAAGTGAAGAGACTCCTAAGAAAATATATTTTCACCATATATTATAAACAATACAAGTTCAATGAAAAAATCATCACAAATCATTACATACCCAAACCTAGTATCACAAAAAAATGGGATTTGAGTCAATTTGAATGTCTTATTCAACTCTAATAGATATTTATCAAACTATTCTGCCTATTAGAATTTGATGGGTGAGGTGAATTACCACTAGATGATTGTTGTCATATGTGTTTTTTTGGGCTATTTTAGGTTTTTTTATACTGTTTGAAGTCTGTATGTGGCTTTTGTGATATTTTTTATGCAGGTGTATAGTGGAGGGTATACTGGAGGGCTGTTGTGCACTGTTTTTTTTATGCAGGTGTATGGTAGGGCTTCTGGAGGGCTTCTGGGGGCTGCAGTGCAGCAGCTCTGGGAAACTCTTTACCAACGGTTCAGAACCGTTGGTAAAGCCTTTTCCAGAATTCTCGAAAAACTTATACCAACAGTTCTGAACCATTGGTAAAGCTTTTTCCAGAATTCTGAAAAAACTTATACCAACGGTTCTGAACCGTTGGTAAAGCTTTTTCCAGAATTCTCAAAAACCTTATACCAACAGTTCTGAACCATTGGTAAAGTGTTTCCCAGAATTCTCAAACACCTATACCAATGGTTTAAATGAAACCGTTGGTATAGGGCTTTCCTCACGGCTAACTGTCCAACGGTTTGGAAAACCGTTGGTATACCCTATACCAACGGTTTTCCAGCCTATACCAACGGTTATAAACTGTTGGTATAGCCTACTTTTCCAGTAGTGTAACATGGTACCCTGCTACAGATTCATGAACTCTCGAGCACGATCTTCCCTTAGCATCTCTAGAAATAAAAATTCATAAAAGACTGCATAGAAATATTTCCATGCCATGTCTTGGTGATGCTCAGACTAGGTGGTAACATCCCACCATCTCTTGGTGGAATCACGCAACATGTAAGTAGTGAGATCGACCCTCCTCCTAGGAGGAATCTCCAGATTCTCGAAGATCGTTTTCATAGAACCCAGCCATGACTTCATTGCCTGTGGTCCTCCATCCCCTGAAAAAGTAGGTGGATGCTGCTTCTGGAATATATGTGTCAGCTCTACCATAGATGTGGCAACCGATGGTTCTCCCTGGAAGGTCTGCATGAACCTTATAAAGCCTTCACGGAACTACGAATCCGCGCCTGCATATAGTATAATAGTTGGCGCTGCATCTGGAACTGCTGGAGGATCCATCGGTAGCCCATGGACTACCATCTCTGGAGTATAATCGTTGCCACTCTCTCGGCGAACAACTCATGGTCATCTCGGCGGCATAACTCTACAAGGTCAAACACATGCCTTATTTTAATTACTTTCAAGGTTTTTTTGTCCGGTTAAGAGTGCCAACGAAAAGGGGAAAGATCCACAAGAACTGGAAAAAGAGACTACACAGCGTGTATAAGGTCTACACGATACGTACCCTTAAGCCCTTACATGGTTGTGTTCTGATGCTAACCTGGGTGTGTATCAACCCTAGGTACACGACATGTTATACCCACACACGACGTGTACACCACCTGGTTTCCCCAGCCACATGGCCAAGTCCACTCGGTCTTTCACCGGTCAAGACTACACGGCGTGTCCCACAGGTACATGACGTGTACTAGAAAGGTAACACTGACCCGTGTTGTTAGTTACACGGATAGATTCCAAGATTACACTACACAGCGTGTTTATAACTAACATAGCATGTATCACCTAAGGTTTCTCCATATGTGTTGTTAGCCACATGGGCGGACACAAGGTCAACCCTACACAGCGTGTAAAACCAGTACACAACGTGTTCCCACAAGAACTTCCCTATTCCGTGTCTCTTCCCACACAGCCTATGACACGGTTAGAGACTACACGACATGTACATAAGGTACACCACATGTACTTAAGAAAAATAGTTTCTTCCCGAACAGAAGAACACATGGCATGTAGTCAAAACTACACGACATGTATTCTGGGTTTTTCCAAACAGTAAGCCTCAGAAACTACTCTGGAGCCCAGAAAACACTGAAACGAACACCAAAGTTCCAAATTCCGATATGTGAGGGCCCATACTCCCTGCAAATCAAAGCTTGGAATCCTATATATGTTATAAAAAAGGTAAAAAAAAGTCAATGATCCACCAAATTCCAGTCAATGAGCGCCCATAACACCTCCAGAACCAAAGTTTGGTGATCATTCAAACAAAAACTCATACAAACAAAACCCTATCAAACATCATGTATTTTTATCAAGGAAACTATCACAACAACATGAATTTTATATCACAACATCTATCACAACAACATTCAATGTCTAATGCACCTACATGGCATGGAAACTATGCATGAAATGTGATTCTAACATGTGCCTAAATGATGCATGAGATGGAATACCCTCATATCATCGGGTTGTGACTAAATAGAACCCAAGTATATAAAAATATAAACATCACACCACAATTGCATCACCCAACGATGAAATCTAATCATTTTTAATAATCATAAATATAAAATCAAAATTTAATTCAAGGTAATCCAGCCTTTACCTGTACACGAGGTAGCTACTTTCGGGCACATTTTATTACTAAATCCCTCAACAATCTATCTCTTTTCGTTGTCTCCAAATAATAAAATAACCCAGAGAAAATAAACCCTCTGATACCACTTTGTAACCTCCTGGATCCGGGTTCCACACAACGGGTGCCATGAAACCGGTTGGTCACATGACCTCAAGTGCATTTCCCCAAACTCCAGAGGCTGTCGACTAGCAGCGAGGGCCTAAGAATGATAGCGGGGAAAATATGCCCTAATTTTTCAAAGTGTAGCACAACGGAAAAAAAATTTAAACATAAAAATCAGAAGCAGTAAAAAATAGAGACTTGAAATGGACAATGAAACTGAAGTAAAGGATAACCAATAGTCATATATATGATGATGCAATATGTCTCTAATTTTAAGAAAGAATTCAAAACAAGATACACTGAAATCTGATACAATAAGCACAACGTAAAAAGTACAACAAAACAAAACCAAAGCTGTGAAATAGGAATGCAACAACATCACAAGCCTAAGCTCAGTCCCATGCTCTCATACTACTCTACAACAATCATGTACCTGTGTAGGGACTCTTTACCTTATCGACACCTGCAACAATATAATCTATTTGGGCCCAACACATGACCCAAACAGGGTGTGAGAAATAAATCCCAGTAGGCAACCACCAAAGGCATGTGCCCAATTGTCAGTGAAAATGTGAAACAACAGTGTGCAATAATGAAATGTAGTAAACTAGGAAGTACTCAAAAGTAACCATTCCTACCAGTTACATTGCCATTTTAATAATTATTTAATAATTAAATATAATTGAACTCTGAGTTCTCCGAGACTCAGCCTCGACCGACAATCTCCTATACCAGTGCCACAGTAGAAACCACAACATGCTACGTAACAAGTAAAAGATAATAATAATACCAAGCCTGTGCTTTAGCTTGGAAGGTACAACATAAGAAATCACCATAGTGAATATTCAAAGTAAACATTGTCCTCAGACATGAAAGTCCTTACCCTTAGGCAATCAGAAATGAAACCCTCAGGTGACTTCCCTCAGGCATAATGAATATTTCCCTAAAGAATATGAGATATCTCCCTCAAGCACTGAAGCTACTACCCATAGGCATAAGAAACGTTTCCCTCAGGCCAAACAAAACAGTGCCCTCAGGCTAAACAAAACACTGCCCTCAGGCTAAACAAAACACTGCCCTCATGCATTCCATAGGAAAATCAAGTAACCGGGCCAAGCCCAATGTATAAGAAAGAAATTTATATATGTTTCCTCTAAAGAAAACTCAAAACATGCTGTAATCATGGCATACCCACGGGTACCCTGGCCAAACGGCTAAACAAGGGAAACAAATCCTCGGTGTGGCCCTAGATCAAAGCAATGATCTCAAACAGTTGTTTATACTTATTCATTTGATTACCTATGAAATTCTATGTATTTCAACAATAAAAGTCTCATCCATATGACACCTTGAACATGGGTTCATGGCACAATAGTACACAAAATCAACTTGATAGTTGAAATTAAACACAAGAACACCTACCTCGATCTCCTCTGATCGATATACGTGGAAGGCGACTCCAAAAACAACCAATAATGACATAGATCTGAGATAAACGATTACCCGTTCAAACCTAAATAACTTCCCTTAAGGAAATAATTGGAAGGAAAGATTCAAGAAGTGGGAAGAACTTACCCGCGTAGTTCAAACAAGATCGACGATGGAAGACCATCCCTCTTTCACTCGCTTGAGGTCACCACCTTTAATGCGGTCCACCAATTTTCTCCTTCATGTCACCACTATATGACCACCATTGTTCATCAAAACCTTTCTGCAACACTGTAATCCACCCATCTGCAATCTCCAAAGAAATAAACTACAACTGGGAGTTGGTCCCCAACTGCCTGATGTAGGGGGCTACCTACATGTGTTGATAAAGTCTTACTTTCAACCGATGATAAAAATTTTTATCTCAAAATCAAGTATGAAAATGTCCCTCGTTTCTATTTGAATTGAAATTCCATTTGTTATGATTTATTGAATTGAAATAGGTCTTCTGTTTGTGCATTTTTCTATGCTCAAGGAAATGATGAAAAATCATGTTTCAAAATGATGAAGTAGCTGAAATACACTGATCAAAATGGAATGGAAAATAATGGATAGTTAAAACCCATGGAGGGAGGTTTGGAACATTGTGACCCCTATCCAAATCCCATTTCTCAAGATGGATTAGAATGTGATTTACAAGAACAAAACATGGTAAAAGGTTTGGTAAATGGCTATGATTTGGGTTTTCATGGATTGCACTCAGCTGGGTAGAATGTTTTTCTATGATAGCTGTTAATGGTTTTGATGATACAACAAGTTGTTATGGGCCGATCCTACTAAACAATACCCCTCATCAGAAGGATGATTCTCATTATCTAACTAATATAGGGATGCATATTTGGCCTACTGTTGTTAGAGATCTGTAAATAGAGTTGAGTGGACATCATGCCACCAAATCATGGGTAGTGATAGTGGAAGAGGTGATGGATAATGAGGCTAAATCATCAGATTAATTAGTGGTGAAAGAGATCACTGACCATTAGATCCTATATGAGCATTTGATTGCTTTAAGATCTAGGAAAGGTAATAAATTAGATATAGAGGCTCCTTCATGATCAAGGTTTATTTTTTTAAAAAAATTGAATTTGGATGACACACCTTTAAAGAAAGGTCTTCAAAAAGAGTTTGTGTTTAAGGGGGTAGGTTTAGATGGTCTTGAAAGCAAGGGATGTATAAAATTAGTAGGTTCTCATCTTGATGACCAGGTTTATGATTCTAATTTTTTGAAACTCAAAGGAATTGAATCAACTAATAATTCCATTATCAATTAATAGGTCCATAGGGATTTTGTTCTAGAAGGTAAGAAAAATCCTTCATCTAAGGTGGATTCAGTAGATGAAGAGGGATTCAAAATGGTTCCTTTTAGGAAGTCCATACTTCATTTTTCTAATCATGGTTAGGTCTCTTATTTTGACACTACAAGTGACATGGTCTTGTCCCCTACTATGCTTCCTATCAAGATGGAAACTCCTTTATGAATCCACACATGTAGGAAAGTTGATGCTTTCCTGAAATATTCCTTAGATAACCTTACTATTAATTATGAATAGGGATTGGGTAATGTAAGAAAGGTGAAAGTGACAACTTCTAATCTAGTTGGAGTGATTGATACACTCAATGAAGATAAAGATCAATCTTAGAAAGTAGTGGTCCACTTTTGATCCCTGGAGAAAGGAGATGTGTGGCTGGTTTATACTAATGAAGTGAAAAAAGGTATAGATCAGATAAATATGGTTTAGGCTTCCTTAGAGATGATCAATAAAGATACACTACTCGATGACCCATCAAAAATGGTGTTGGTTCAATTAGATACTAGGATAACGGATTCAGTCAACAATGACATTGACGGTCTCTTGAAACAAGTGAAGACTTTGAGGAGAGGCTAGAATCCAAGAAGTCAAGACCATGGGTATAGAAGTTTTAACTGGAATGCTATGCATGATTAAGAGTGGCATATTGGAGCTAAGTTTAGAGAAAAGGTAGATATTTGACTATTTTTTAGTTTCTCTTTTTGGGCTGTGTTGTCAGATTTGACCCCTTCTCATTCCTTATCTATTTTTCTATCCTATAATAAAGGGGAATTATCCCTACAATTTCAAAAAAATAGAAATTATTAATTAATTATTATTAAACCATTATTAATTAATTAAACAATTGTTTCTAATTTGTAATTACTAATTATTACTTTTGCAATAACAAAGTTTTTATTATTTAGGGTTAAATATAGTTATTATAAAAGGAAAACTAAGCCATAAATGGAACACAGTTGATATTTTCAACCATAAACCAATCACTTGGCCAAGAATTTTATTTTTACCAATTTTAATTCATTTAATAAAATATTATTTTTTATAAAATATCATTAATGTCAAATTTGGAACTATATATTTAATTTGTCTTTAGAAACACCAAGACAAAAATTGAATTTGAATACAATCCTATAAATATTCCCTAATAAGTTATTTTTATCTAGAAAATTCACATAACACAATAATTCTTTCAAGTTATATCACTTTTATTATTTTTTAAATCATTTAATTTAATTTTCTATTAATTGAATAAATACTATGTTAGAATTGCATATGCATTTCAGTTAATTATTTATTCAATAAAAATAAAAAATACATTACCTTGATAAAAATAAATAATTTGTATTTAAAATTACTATTTTTAATTAAACATACATTCTTTTTATTCCTATGTTAAAGATTTAAAGATAATAAAACAAAGAGAATTCCATTTTGGACTTTTTTTACACAAAATATTATAAAGGTCAAAATCATGGAGAAATAGAAACAAAATGTTATATATTTGAACATTGAATCATTATGTGTGAAATATAATCATCCAAAAAAAATTAAGACATGTATTATAGTAATTTTTTAGTTCATATCTCATTATTTTTTACCCTTAATTAACTAATTTTAACTCTATCACGGGGACAATTATTTGTTACGATTACTATTCATATTGAAAAAATAAAAGGCAATTATTTTCTAAATATGGACCTCATAATTAAAAATATGGAATCTATTTTTTAATATTAATTCCATAGTAGTGTAATAATCTAATTTAAAATTAAAACCAAAAAATGTGATGAAAAATAGTTTTTCAGAAAAAATGTATTTATAATTATAATTTTTTTCAATACTAAATTCATTTATAAAATTAATCATAATGAATATAATTAGATTATATTTAATAACAATGAACTAATTAAATTTTAAAGCTAATATATAGTAGAATTTTTCTTTTTTAATACTTTAAAATAAAATATAGTTTTAAATAAAAATCAATATTTTTTACTATTCATTGAAAAAATCAATATTTTCTAAAAAATACCAAAAAATAATTCTAAGATAATTTTGACATGATTATTTAAAAAATGATATATTTTTTTTATGAAATTCATATTATAAAATTCCCAAAAATTAATTTCCTCACAAAAAAGTAATAAAAACCATTTTTAAATAAAATGTATTTTTTGAAGAATAAAATTACTGCACTAAAAATCGAGTGATTATATATTAGAAGTTTATTAATAAATTTATATTGATTATATTTATATATTTTTAATAAATTAGTTAATTCTATTTAAACCCTCCAATTTAATGGTTATGTTATGGAAATCATATTTAAATAATAATATTTCATGGTTCGTTTAGGCTCACTCTCGTGTGTCGTATACATTATCAAACATTGTTTTTTTTTAAAAAAATCTTGGGGTTATAAATTCTCACCCTTCTAATAAATTGTTTCTTCACAATTAAAAATTAAACTCGGTGGTCAAAGGTTTGATATTTGAAAATACTTTTATTGAAATCTCACATCATAAAATGGTTAATAAAACATACACTTGAAAAGAGAGAAAAGGGAAGTACAAAGGTCATCTAGAATTATACACACTAGGTTTAAAAATAAAAGAAAATTAGTGTGATTTGAAAATATGGATGTGGAATAAAATCAATGTACAAATATCATTGATCATAAGAAAGTTAATGATAATTATAAAGTTAATGACCACAAAACCATAAACCAAAGTGGTGAGAAAAATAGCATCAATTCATCAGAAATGATGGTAATAGAATATTTTTTTTTGTTTCAAGATCCATTTTCTAGAGTTGATAAATTAATTTTCCATCTAGAGTAAAAAATAAGGAAATATAATTACTTTAAATGTATAATTTCATCCTTCAATCAATTTCTATCACAAAATAATCTTTTCTCAAAACAATGAGTATTTATGATGATTTTTTTCATGCCCACAACACTAAAATCAAATTTTAATGGATGAGAAAATCCAAAAAAGATTAATAAGCTATTCCTACCACCTTTAAACATTAACCAAAATGGTTATGCCGAGGCAATATAATATCTGAAATGAATAATATATTTTACTTCAAAATTTCTACAATATCATCAAAGGCTCAACTTAGTCCATTCCATAAACATATATCCCAAATTATGTCAATAACCTCAATATTAAAGTTTTTTTAAACCTCAATGGTGATCTCATACCTTTCTAATTAAATCCCAAAAATTTAATTTTTTTCTCACCAAATAATCATTTATGTTAAACCTAATGGTTATATATAGTTGAACCTAGTAAAATATCTCCCAAAATATCATTAATAACCTAAAAATACCAAAATTGAAAATGATTTGATCCTATAACATGATTCCAAAAATTAAATTATTTTTTATCTATAAAATTGTTTATGTAAAAAAAAATCATACTAACTAGGAAATTACGTAGGCTAGTGGTAGGTGATTCACCCTTGTCACCCTTTAGTTGTGGGTTCAAACCCCATGGCCTTTACGGATGTGACAAGTTGTCACCTGGTCTACGATTTTCCATTTTATAAAATTATATTAATATAATTCCTATAATATTCCCTAAAATACGATGAACATCCTCAAAAATAACAATAATCATTAAATCACTTTTTAACCACTATGGTTTTCTATACAACATTTTTTTATAAAATAAAATAATATTAATTTACTATTATTACCTTAACATCAAATATAAGATAAAATTTAATGGTTACCAATACCATTAAACTTATGTCTACAAAATGTAGTGGCATTCTTCCTTAAATATATTTTTTACTAAAACCCATAATAAAGCCAAGGGTTATATTACCATAAATGTTTCCCAAAATACTCTTAATCATATTATACTTCTATAACTTAAAACCTCAAAAGTGCTATCTATTACTTTAAACTTATGATCAACCATAGACTTTTCAACCCCAGAAACTTTAGGTTTATCCCATATCACTATATAATATCATAGGCTTCTAATGATTTTATTCTCTTATTCATCATAATAGTTTATAAGGAAAATCTGAATTAACCCAAGAATATCCCCCAGTAGTTTCAAACTAGGTGCGTAGTAAGGGAACACTCACTATGCATCAGAATTATGGGAGAGATATACTAAAACAACTATTTTTAGGATTATTACCCCTAGATTCATCTATTCTAAAACCATGTCCACTTTTAGTATCCATACATTGATGTATTTCTAGGAAAACAACATAATCTGTTCCATACTAAAACTTTAGGATGTTATCCTATAATTAGACTTTGCCTCAGGGATTTTACCAAAATTGTCTAACCATAATCTACAAATAGTAACTAAACCCTACAATGATACCAAATAGAGTAACCCTGACTTTCTATATATAGATATCACATCTTATTAGACAATTATTCATTCAAGAACATTATGATCTATTTTAGGATCTTAAAGGTTTAGTATCTTTAGAAACCTGGATACATAAAAAAATGGTTTATAATTTTTTTACATCATATCCCACTTTGTTCTTAATAACTACCACCCTTCTTAGACACATCATACTTAAAAATTTATTTCATATCCCGGGAAAAGCAAAACATAATAAAGGGTGAGCTCAAATTTTTAGTATGGTAATAAATATAACAGGGAAGCATAACATGTGAGTCAAAGGTATGACATGATTTAATAAAATAGAAGGCTCGTGAATAATCACAAAGGGTCATAACATAAAGAACATAGTATCACAAGATCATGTAAACATTAGAAACATGGAATTAATACAAAAAAAATTATAAGCATAAGTCAAGGTTAACTTCCAAGACAACATCACATGGTGGACGTAGTCCCATAGTGGATTAGGTTTACTCCCTAATCCCATACATAACGTTTCACAAGACTAAAACATTATCCAATGCATCATAGCACTATATGGGTGCACCCATCATAACATGTTCATGATTACGTGTTCCATAAAAATAAATCAATCATAAGGTGTAAACATAAGAATTACCCATGGAAATAAATGTGTTTCATAATCTTTCCTCATATCACAATCAAAATAGATTTCATAAAGAAGACATTTGGGAAATTAACATATGGTATGTATTACCCTCTCAAATGAAGGGGAGAATAAGTTGGGTATATATGTAAGAGAAATATATATGTAATTTATAATTAATCCATAACATCAAAGGTTGTTATTATTGATGAATATAATTATATAAAAATATTAAATACATTCTTAAGGAAAATACCCTTTTCATTTAAAAATTACTTTGAAATATAAAAATTTATAATATATTATTATTTTTTTCTTTGAAAATAAATTTGGAAACTTGTAAAAGAAGAATAAATGCATTGAGTGGACATGACAGTGGGAAATTTCATTCATACTGTATACATTAAAACAAATATTCATTCCATATTTTCAGTAAAAAAATAAAAGTACCTCATTTAGAAAATTATAAGAAGATTCATTTTAAACCATTTTTTAATAAGTTAGAAATGGGTAAAAATGAATTTAAATAATCATAGTATAATAGTAAAAACATTCTTGAAATAATTTTTAGTAAACCAGGATTGGAAAGAAAAAGAATTTTAGGCTTAAGAGAGAAATAATGTAACGTCTCCTGGCCTGACACTCTCTCACACAACCAAAATGGCTTGGTTATGTGACCTAAAGTGCGCATCCCCATATTCCAGAGGTTTTTGAATAGTAGCAGGGGTTTGATGAATATAGTGGGTAGACTATAACCCCTGGTTTAGAGTCACAATACAGTAGAAAATACATAAATATCAGAGTGTAGAAATAATGGAAACCATAAAACACAATGAATAAACCAAACAATAAATGATAACTGAATAATATAAAAAATAATAAAGGAATAATTTAATGACAATATGAATGAAAATAAATGACATGATGATGGTCATAAAAATAAAATAACAACAGACCCAAATAAAGACTCCAATGACCCTGGTCTCGAACCCCATGTCGGTCCTGTCTCTACGCTCCAATCCATCTAGAAAGAAACAATCAACTAAAAGGTCATTTTCCCTTTTCCAAACATATATCCATGTAAGCTACTCTAGTACAAAATGATATCCCAAGTAAGATGTGAGTAAAACTCAACTGGTTGACACCATCATGTATAAATAAACAATTCTGATAATATGTTCATGGAATAATGTGATAAAATGGTGTATAAATTAATTTAATAGTTAATATAATACATTAATAAACCTAATTTGGCACCCTAATGGAATGAATTTGAAAATTTAGAACAACCATGCCAACAACAACCATGAAACCAAACAACCTTCTTTGGAACCATTCTAGAATTCCTCTGAGCATATAGCACAACCATGAAAACCACAACTGTATACACAAGGTAAAACATATCAGTGGGCCAAATCCAATAGATAATAATCTCAATATGTGTGGGGGCCTATCCTAGTATATAATCATTGAAACATGTGGTTGGGCATAGCTTAGTATATAAGCATCACAACTTTTATCATGGCCTAGTCTGGTATATAAGCAATGAAACATGAGTGAGGGCCTAGCCTGATATATAATAATTGAAACATGTGTCAAGGCCTAGCTCGGTATATAAGCATTGCAACATGTTCTAGGTATTAGCCTGGTATATAAGCATCTCAACATGTGTTATAAGTTCATATCACAATAGAAATAATATCAAAAAATAAAAACATAAGACCAAAAGGTTAATTCTACTAATTACCATTTTCTTTTAATTTACCCATTTATTCAATAAATAAAATAATTAATTTTCCAAGGTGAATCTATAATAAGAAATAACTTTAAACGCATGTCATGGTAAAATCATATGTAATCCATTTCCAATTCATTATTTTCAAACGAAACCACAAGCTAGGTCACATATCAATAGACCCAAATGTATCTAAGGAATGAATCAATTACATGATTATAATTTCCAATTAATCCATTAATTAATGCACATAAGTGAAATTTTTTATATTTCACTCACTTTATTAATTGAAATTATACCATAGGGTTAAGTTTTAGACCCAAAAACTTTATGAGATGACCAACAAAATGAATCTAAGGGAAAACACCAACAAGGATGAAGGTGCAGAAGATATCAAGAACCTAGATCAAACTAGGTGAAGGTCAAAACCCAAATTAAACCTACGGTCAAAATATTACACCAAAAAGATGGATAATAGTGAAAGAGAGTGGAAAACCTAAGAGAAACACATCGCCATGAATCAGATGTGGAAACAGAACATTTGAAATGGAGGGAAGGGACCCCAAATCACCTGGATCACCTTAGGGTTTGAGAGGAGGAAGGGATTAACTAAAAAAAATGAGGAGGATCAAATTCACGATAACCTTAAAACCATTGGTACTAGGGAATAAATGATGTGAAACCTTTTCACATCGCGTTTTTCTCAATTAACGAGGTATGCCAAAAAAATCCATCATCTTTGGTTAATATTTAACATTGCTCAAACATTACACGACCTGTAATGCAGATTCATGACATGTATTTATTTCAAATCATGAATCACTTCACGATATGAAACTATCTATGAGAAGTGTCTGGCAATGTTTACTCATAATGTAATACATTTACATGGTGTGTAAATGTTCTTTAGAAAATTTTTAGCCCAGTTTCTATATAAGGATTTGAACCACCTCCAATTCCTTCCAAACCTTGGAATAATTTTGTAAACCCTTTTAAAACATTCATAACTAGACTCCATTAATTCAAATAAACATGCTTCCTAGAACTTTAGGTCATTTTATGCAATAAAGACTCTCTGTCTCCAAATAAGACTCAGATACCAAGGTACAACAAAAAACTCAAAGATGGATGTACCTGGAAAAAGAAAGGATCTTACAACCTCCCTACCATATAACAGCTCATCCCCAAGATGATCCAAGAATCATCTTGAGGTCTCGACAAACAAATCCAACCACTGTGATTACATATAAGACTCCCTATCCTAGGTTTCCTCTTAAACATTCCCATGATTCCATTGCACTAAAACTAGAGGTACTATCTTAACTTAGAGATACCTCTCACTATGGTCCACAATTTGTATCAGACGCTCCTCAAAGGATGCATCAACACAAATCTCGATATTCTTTACATCCACAACATGATAAAGGTCAATATAATATTTAAAAAGATATGAGACATGAAACATGTTGTTCATGACACTGTGGTGATGTGGAAGGGCTAATCAGTATGCCACTAGACCAACCCTTTCCACTATCTCAAATGGCCTAAAAACCAGGGCACTGGCTTTCCCTATTTCCTGATACAGTGTTTCACCAACCTAGGTGAAACTCAAAGGAAAACATGATGACACACATAAAACTCTAGAGGTCATCTCCAATGGTAAACATATGTTTTCTTTTAGATCTCTGTGGTTACCAACCACCTTTTGATCAATCGAACCTGCTCAGTCTTCTCCAACATGAGACTGGGTCCAACAAGTGCTAACTCTTCTACTTTTGACCAATAAAGAGGTCAAAAACATGGTATTACATACAAGGCCTCAAAAGGATCCATCTAAATCAATGTATGGAAGCTGTTATTATAGGAAAAATCCACGAGTTCCTAATGATGCTCCCTTAAACCACTAAAATCAAAAACATAGGCTCACAAAATATCCTCCAGAATCTAAATATTCCTCTTAGATTGGACATAAATTTGAGGATAGTAGGATGTACTCAAAAGAAACTACGATCCCAAAGCCATTTAAACACCTTTCCAAAACCAATAAATTAGATGAGGTTATCTGTTTGAAATGATACTCCTTGAAACACTATGAAACCGAACTATTTCATGAACATGAAGACTACCTAGATCATCAACAGTGAATCTATAACTGATAGGTAAGAAGTGGGCTACCTTCATCAGTCGATCCAAAATCACCCATACTGTATCATTCTTATGGGTTATCCTGGGTAATCCTATCACAAAATCCATATAAAAATCATCCTAAATCCACTTAGGAATGAAAAGAGTATACAATATCCCAACAGGCCTCTGATCTTCATACTTCACCTGCTAAAAAGTGAAACATCTCACTATGAAGCCTTCTATCTCATTCTTCATCCCTGGACACCAATATTTTATATGGTGATCATGATACACCTTTGTTAAACCAAGATATACCACCAATCTAGAGGCATGAAATTCTCTCATTAGCTCCTCAAGCAAACCTGAAGGAACCCATACTCGGTTAAAAAAGAGAATAACATCACTGCCACCAAGAGACCACCATGATAGTCAAACCCCACCATATATGATTTCCCTTAGAGCTAAAACCTCCAGATTAGATAACTAATCTATCTTTATTTTGTAAAAAATCCCAGGTATAATAGATGTTGAAGTCATAACTACTTGTCCCTGAGACTTCTGAACATCTAGATGTATGCCTGTAAAAGGCTTCATCATATTCCACTCATCTCAAAACTCCCACACTACCTTTGTATGTGTCTTATGGATCAATTAATAGGAAATGATGTTTAAATTTCCCAGTGTATAAGCAAGTTTGAAGTTGAAATATTTAAGATACTCAAACCACATCCTCTGCTAAAGGTTCAGGTCACACTGAGAAAAGATGTACTTGAGTATCTTATGTTTTGGGTACACCACAATCCTATCACCCAAAATATAGTGTCTCTAGAATCATAGGGTGTGTAAAAATACTACTAACTCCAGATTGTGATTGGGGTAATTCCTCTCATGAGGTCTCAACTGTATGGATCCATATGCGACCACATGGTCATCCTGCATTAGAAATTATTTGAGACCAACTCCATATGAATCAAAGTACATGGTATACTTCTTATCAAAATTTGGTAAGGTGAGGATCAATGCTAATTTCTACTTGATCTTAAAAAATCTCTCATAAGAATCTAACCAAACAATCTTCACCCAATTCTTGGTCATCTTGGACATCAGTGTTTCTAGATGAGATAATTCTTGTATGAATCACTAGTAATAACTTTTTAATCCAAAAAAACTCTAAATATTGAATTTATTCTTAGGTAACTCCCAAGATACCATGGATTCACCCTTCTTTGGGTCCACTAAAACTCCAACCTCTGAGATAACATGGCCCCAAAAGTGTACTCTATTAATCCAAAAACTACATTTGGATAGCTTGGAATAAAGCTAATTCCATTTAAATGTTCTCAAGATGATTTTAAGATGTTGGAAATTATTGTCTGTAGATTAGAAGTAAACTATGATGTCGTCAATGAAAACCACCACAAAATGGTCTAGGAAATGATGAAATATATAATTAATCAAGTCTATGAATACCACTGATGCATTTGTTAAACCGAACAACAACACTATGAAATCATATAATTCATTCACTCTCCTAAAATAAATTCAGAGTATGTTTGATGGTATCACTCTCAACTAGTGGTACCCTGACCTAAAATCAATCTTGGAGAAAATCTTGGGACCTCTTAGTTGATCTAAGAGATCATCGATTCATTGAAGGGGATACAAGTTCTTAACTATCATGTGGTTTAGTATTTGATAATCCACACATAAGCAAAAATTCTCATCAGCCTTCTTGGTGAAAAGAACTAGAGAACCCCACAAAGATGTACTAGGACATATGAAACCCTTATCCTCCATAACTTCCAACTGAACTTTTAACTCATGAATCTTTTTTGGATATATCTTATAAGGTGGGATAAAAATTGGCTTAGCTCCTCGAAACAACTCGATCATGAACTCAATCTCTTGATCATGTGGTATGCTAGATAACACTTTAATAAATATATCTTGAAAAAAGTCCACCATTGGTGGAAAAGTCTCATGATACATTCCTCCACTATCTAGAACAAGGATTTCTATATGATCCATGAGACAATCCAATCCACACTGAATTAGTCTTGCATGACCAACTTGAAGATCCCACTCACCTTGGAGAGTATAGATGCCTCCATATAAAGATAGAAAGGTAAATCTACTATGATAATAGTCAATATGATCCTGGTATAGAACTATCCAATCCATACCAATAATAAAATCGAATCCAATCATTTCCAACATTAAAATTTCCTGAAGGAAATGATAGCCACCAATTTCAAGAGAACACACCTTGTAACACCTGATACCCTCTGACTGTACTCCCAATGGTTTATCAATAGTCATGACCCCATCTATGCTCTCCACATCTAAACCCAAACCATTTTCAAAAATAGAATATACAAAGGAATGAAATGTTCCTGTATCAAACAAAAAACAAGATAAGGTAGATGATACAAGAATCATTCCTCTAATAGTAAAAGGTTCTGCATCAAAACCAATCATAGCATACTGTATATCATGCAGTTGGATTGCCTCTCTACCCTGGTCTCTAGTTTGAATCCCATGTGCTTCTTCATATGAGTGGCACTTTATTTCCTATACTAGTGTACCACGTCCCATACCTCAGCCTGAACAACTAGTGGAACTTAAAATTTCTATCTATGGAGGGGTATTTGAGACCCTTCCAGACTCATGTGTCTATCCTGATCCCATGCCTCTACTCTACTGCAAAAAATTCCCACAAAACTTTTAATGATAACCCAATCATTGATAATAATGAAACTCTAAAGTTGTGTGTAGACATTACAGATTCTTATGACCAAACTTGACACACTAACGACACTAAAATAGAACATGATCCTGAGATGTCTTCCCATTTCCATGACTACTCTTACCACTACTGCCTTTGTGAAAACTATCATAGTGACACTTCTTTATTCTCAAATAAAATTTCCTAGATCACCCTACTAAAATATCCTGGTTTGTGAAGTTCCAGAAATTCTGTATTTTTTTAATTATATGAAATTATTACGAGACCATAAAATCTGACGGCACATGATTCCGAGGCCCAGAGTGCCCGAAATGATCCGTCGAAGTTTTTGTTATTCTTAAATTAGTGCACGTAAGCAGTTTTCCTGAAAAAGTGGAATAACTCTTAAACGGTTTCCTGAATCAGAAATATGAGGGCACTGTTGCGTTCAGAATGGCGGGTTTACCCTAGGCGCAACTTAAGTTTGGTCGGCGCGGGCCTCCTGTGAGAAAACCCAAAAATGATATAATCATAAATAAAATAATAAAATAAATTATTTTATTTTTCAAATGCTTATAACTCACAAATGGTAACTTGGATTGAAAATCCGAGACAACCGCCGAAATTGTGAGGGTATTATTTATTTATGCAGATACTAACTTTGGTCGGCGTGGGCCACCAGTGAAAGTTAGTTTTTGGCCGTAAATAAAATAATTAAGTGACAATTATTTTATTGTAAAATCCATAAATTTTAAATAGTAACTCGGATTGGAAATCTGAGATACCGGTGGATTCTTTGGGGAATTTTTCACCTAGGAAGAGCCTAACATCGACCGATGCGGGTCTAGGGTGACTGATAAAAGTTTTCCGAACTTTTTTTAGGGTACATTCAGTAAACGCGAAAGAAGAATTTTATAAATTTTGAACCGGCTGTCGGAATTGAAATCCGATGGCACTGTTGAACTCACAGTGCCAATATTCACTTAAGGAGACCATCACCTTGACTGCAGTAGGTCGAGGGTGAAAATTAGTTTTTTTGAATTTCGTGGGAGAGTTAAAAGAATAAAAATAAAATAAATAGAAATTTTTATTTTATTTTTAAAACCTCCCAATTTGTATGTGTAGTGGTGGGGACCACCCAACCCCCTTGAACTCCCTCTTTAATGTGAGTTAACTCTTGGTTTCTCCCCCAAATTAAATGTTACAACTTTAGTTTAATTAATGTGCTGACAATTAATTGAGTTAATAGACTTAACTCAATTAAAATTGGCTCCTCATCCTTTTGGTGGAGATCGTTGGCAAATGAGATTTGGGAGAGCCTTGGAGAACTGGGAAGAACATACTCTAAATGAATAACTTCTCCAACGAAGAAGCATTCTATGAATTGAGGAATGTGGAACCAACTTCGAGAGCGTGGTGTGGGAGTGACGAACGCCGACGTCATCAACATCATATCCTTCCTCACACCGACACCTATGAGCAGTCGAGGTAGGGGTTCTAATTTGAAATATGATTGAATTTATTTGTTAATTATTCATATTCTAGATTTGCAATGATGATGGCCAAACTAACATGGTCACCATCCTGCGCATATTCCTTGCCCCTTTTTATTTTGTTCTTTACGGGTTCTTCATGCGTTCATCAACGCCAAATAATTAATCACACTGGAAACACAATATTGTTTTGAAAAAAACATATAGACGTAGAGTACTCGACCCAAGGATCATGAATATGTGGTCGGCATATTTTTTGGGCTTAGAACGAAGATGCAGCGGCCCGTGGAAGGGGTGACATGGTGGTGTGATTTCTGGCCTGTGTTAAGGGTGTGACTCCGGGAGAGGTAGAGGGTGCGACGTGTGATGAAGGATAGCTAGAAGACACCGTCTAGGCGGTGCCGCTAGCCAAAGGTGGTGGCGTCGGTTCTGGACGTGCGCAGGAACCCAACTGTTTGGGAAAGGAGTTAATTGGAGTGTGAGAAAACTGTGGAATAAGAAAGGGTTGATTGGAGAGAGAAAATTAAGGAGATGAAATAATAATAAAAATAAAAAATCATGGAATACTGGAGGAGGTGCCATGTGGAAGCCGCATTCAAAAAATGAATGCCCCATGCGTGACTGAATTTGGAGTTAAGGAAATAAGTAATTAACAATAATAATAAAATATTATTATTATTAATTTTGTTGATAAAACACTTTTTGACTGTAACTTATCCGTACGACCTCAGTTTTACGAACCATTAGTGGTAGTACGACCCTGAATTCAAGATGGAAATTATGAGTCCAATATTGGGTGTCTTTTTCAGGTTGTTGGATTGGGTACCTAAAATGATTAAATAATAATAATATATTATTATTATTAAATCTTCGACCCTCTATAACTATTGCGTGCGATGTCTGATTGACTTACCGTAAGTGGCGATGTGATCCTGACATTAAGACGTTCGGTTTAAGTTTAATGTTGAATATTAAATTCTGGTTTGTGGCTTGGGTCCACAAAACACCCAATAATAATAATAATAATAATATGGGATCTTGTATTTGACTTATCTCCCTCATTTAGTATCGAAATGAAGAACCATCTGCAACACTGAAATCCTTGATATGAGGCGGTCCTTTTAAGATAATCTATGAGAATTTTGCAGAAAGTTAGAGTTTGGCCAGGTTGGATCGTACTCGAATCCAACCGGGCCCTCAACACTAAAACACTTATAACTCATAGACCGGATGTCCGATTTATGCACCGTCTATTGCGTTGAGATCCCTTTTACATGGTGGTACTTTGGGATACTTATTTGTGGGACTTCGTGGAAGTTGGAGTATCGACCTATGGCTTGAGGATCAGATCCTCTCGGAATCAAGCGAGCTTAGTGCGGGAACCCTGTCGATGGATGTAATATGAGAAATGGATCCTTCATGGGTTTGTGCTTGAGGATCCCACATGGATCCGCTCTAGGAATCCATGTGGGACTAATCTAGGATCTTGTGTGGGTCTGTTGTACTAGGATCATGTGTGGGTATGATGATGTACTAGGATCCTGTGTGGGTCTAACGACATACTAACGATGTACTATGATCCTGTGTGGGTCTGGTGATGTACTGACAATGTACTAGGATCCTGTGTGGGTCTGAGGACGTACTGACGATGTACTAGGATCCTCTGTGGGTCTGACGATGTACTGACAATGTACTAAGATCCTGTGTGGGTCTAACGATGTACTGATGATGTACTAGGATCTTGTGTGGGTCTAACGACGTACTGACGACGTACTAGGATCCTGTGTGGGTCTGACGATGTACTAGGATCCTGTGTGAGTCTAATGAGGTAATAGGATCCTATGTGGGTCTGACGATGTACTACGATCCTCTATGGGTTTGATGATGATTTAGGATCCTTCATGGGTCTGCCTCTTAACAGAGAAAGATGAATTAGTAATTACATCTAATCATCTCTACTACTGTACCTAAGTTATACCTGGTGTGAGTTGAGTCTTTATCTTTGTGGTAATCTTTTGTGTGGCGTACCTTTGTGGTACTTAGCTTCATGGTGATACCTTTGAGTTATTCTTCTATGTGGCGTACCTGTGTGGTACTTACCTTCATGGTGATACCTTTGTGGTATTCTTCTGTGTGGCGTACCTGAGTGGTACTTATCTTCGTGGTGATACATTTTTGGTATTCTTCTATGGGGCGTACCTGGGTGGTACTTACCTTCATGGTAATATTTCCTTTGTGGAATAGTTGTACTTTGGCTAAGGATTTGGGACTTATGTTTCCTCATGAATGAGATGGGTAATATTTAATAACTTAGGTATATGTATGGGTATATACCTAAGTAGGGTTGTCACTGGTTTAAATGCATTTTGGTTTATCCTTTGTGGATTTTTTGAGACCTTGAGGGTCTCGGGGTCCCTACTAAGTATCATAATACTCACCCTTTCACGGGATATGCCCGAACCTTGTTGTGTTTTGTGCAGACGATAGACATCGCTGACTGAGGACGAGGGTACCAGGACTGGAGGTAGCTCAGAGGTGGACCTTAGACGAGGCATACTACAGAGACGACCGTTTAGGAGTTGTACCTACCCATTTAGGTAGGATCCTTGGCAGGTGTGTACATGAGTTGTTAAGTTTACTTATACTTTTCATTTTTCTTGTACTTTCTAGTTGGGCTTGTATTCTGGCCCCTTTTACTTACTGTACACACTTCTTTTTCTATACAGTTTACTGGTGTTCGTATCTTGATGTGCGCTTGGTTGCATGAGTTTACAGGTTATAAAGGCAATGCCTTCCCAGTTTTAGGGAATACGCCTTTCGGTGCTAGTCGCTAGCCCCTGGCCTATGGAAGGCGGGCTTGGGGTAGTCATGACACGGGTCTCGGGGGACGGGTCATGACAAATTGGTATCATAGGAGTCGGTTATACCATATAACATAAGACTCTGATCTTTTTAACTATAATAGTGTTAAGTGTAGTGAGTGTGGTTATCTGTTTAGGGAATCCAATGTTGGTGTGGTGGACGATGTATCCATACACCAGGACCCTGACTTCTGATTTCTGAATCAGTGCATGAAAACACTGATTGCATTTGTATTTTGAAAAGTTTTATTGCGTTTTCTTGATTCAGCTCACCAAGTATAACTAAATGACCGTAGCACACCTGTTCCTTATCAAGATGCCGCTGCATAGACAACCAGCTAGGATTCCCGAGAGAGTACATGATGACGGCCCACTGAGCGAATAGGCTCTGATGTAGGGCCCTCTTACTATGTTGGCACCTTCGGGTGGTGTACCAATAGCACCACCACCTGTTGGGTAGTAGATATCACCATCCGCACTAGCGGACTATGCACACTGAATGAGAATATTGCATGAGTTTCAGTATTAGAGGCCTCCGAGGTTTCGAGGCGAGACATATTCCCACACAGCTGAGGGCTAGCTGGATGTGGCTGCTAGAGTTTTCCGCCTAGTTGAGACACCAGTAGAGCAGATGGTAATCTTAGCTACTAGTCTTTTCCTATGAGTGACCATGAGGATGATCTTCTTGGTGATGAGGCTTTGGTACTTGGACTGTTACCCAAGATGGTACCTTTGGGTAGTGCGTTAGCTATATCACTGCTCGTTGGTCAGTAGTTACAACTGGTGATACTGGTAGATGATACAAATAGGCTTCGTGCCTTACATGTGATTCAGTATCAGATACCCCTTAGGTTCTGAGGTGAGCCCGACTCACAAGCGGCTGGGGAATAGATTGAGGAGGTGGATTAGAGTTCTCTTGAGCTTCTACAGCTCGGAAGGACGACATGTTAGTAGCTAAGTATTCATCTAGGAGTACCGATCATTCCTGGTACTCGATGAATATGATATGATTAGTCATTCAGGGCTCGGACTTTCTAGCGCAGTGTGTTTAAGGATGTCCGAGCCAACACTATTTCTCTTTGCATTCCTACTTATGTTGGGGTTCTAGAGAGTAACTTTGTGGTTGAATGTTCTTTGGTTGAGTAGATACAACTAGTGAATTTTATTAGTAGGAAAATAGGAAACTGGCGCCAGTCTTAGAGACTTGGGCGTGTACAAATTTTTTGGGAAGAAGAAGTATTAGGGATAGATGCATCTGCAGGGCTGAAGACATGGAAGCAGAGATAGGGGAGCAGCATGAGGTGGTGTAAACTTCGACATGATACAACCACCCCCCATTGTGGTCCCTAATAGGCTCAGGGAGCTGGAGGATAGGGGAAGGAAGTAGCTACATGAAGTCAAGGAGTGCGACCCAAGGGCTCTAGGAATGATTTGAGGTACGGTCTGTGTCTATTACTAGCTGCTGTATCAATAGACATAGGTACCAATCATTCCTTCCTTCCACGAATCTTGTACAATACCTAGAGAATCTAGTTAAACCATTGACTTTACCCTCATATCTGGAGATAACTTTGGGAGGATACTCGATAATCAAACTTACGCCAATGGTGTGATCTGACCCTTGAGGTGAGAGTTTTAGTTGGAACCTCTTGGTGGAAGCATTGAGGCCTTATGACATTAGTTTGGGTATGACTGGAAATCCACAATTCATACTCAGATTGAATATATTAGGCAAAAAGGTTGTGGTCTATCTACAATGTTGGGATGAGGTTTTCCTTAGTCGGTGAAAAAGGAAACCCAGGCAGCACAGGTTAAACTCATGCATATGAGGGTGAAACCGATCACTCTTGAGTCAACCAGCCTTACCCTCGTGGCAGTAGGAGTTTTGAGTTTTCAAGTTCCCAACAGGAGTGGCTATAATTCCTCTAGGACTATGAATTTGAGATAGTCTATACTCTTGGGAAGGGGAACATGGTAGTAGATGCACTCAGCAGGAGGTCTGGCCTGCAGCTGCTGAGTGAGGCGACAGAGCAGCTAGCCGCTCTACGGATATCCTACGTTGATCGAGATGGAGCAAATTATCTTCAGTCTCTGATAGTCACTCCCCCACTTCTTTAGCGAGTTAGGGTGGCACAACGTGGGGACACTGACTGTGATACTTGATGTGTTTAGATATCCTTAGAGTAGCCACCTGATGGATTTTCTGAAGGTGGGGAGCATTTCATTCTCTTCAGAGGACGTTCCATGGTACCAATAGTGCTACAAGATGAGGTGTTGAGGGAGTCCCATACGTCCCCTCTGATGGTACATCCTGGTGTGTTGAAGATGTATTAGGATCTCTGACGTCAGTACTGATATCCTGGGATGAAGGAAGCAATGGCAGAGTTTGTATCATGATGTCTCGCTTTTTAGCAAGTGAAGACTATAAAAATTTGGCAGAAGTCTTCTGCTGACAATATACGAAGACCTATGGAATTCGAGGATGGTGACCATGTCTTTCTACGGGTCTCACCTCAACAAGGTTTGCGGAGATTTGGCCGGTGTGGAAAGTTATCTCCAAGGTTCATCGGACCCTTTCAGGTCCTTAGCAGAGTCGGCGAGGTGGAATATCGCCTATCCCTTCGACCATAGTTGGAGAAGGTGTACGACGTATTCCATGTATCCCAGCTGAGGAGATACATGCACGACCCATCTCACGTCATCGACCATGGCCAGCTGGAAATCAAGGATGGGGCGATGTTTTTAGAGGTTCCAGTGGAGATTGAGGATCGACAGGAGAGATTCCTTCGTGGGAGATCGATAGCTTTGATGCATGTACGTTGGAAGCACGAGAACCTCTAGGAGAGAACATGGGAGCTGGAGGCTCAGATTCATACTCAGTAACCCCACTTTTTTTCCTAGTTTTGGTAATGAGGCTTTCAAGGACGTAAATCCCTAAGGTGGGGATAATTTAATGTTATGGAAATTCTATATATTTTTTTAATTATATGGAATTATTACGAGAACACAAAATCTGACAGCGCACGATTCCGAGGCTCGGAGTGCCCGGAATGATCCGTTGAAGTTTTTATTATGCTTAAATTAGCGTGCATAAGCAGTTTTCCTGAAAAAGTGGTATAAATCTTAAACGGTTGCCTAGATCAGAAATATGAGGGAACCATTGCATTAAGAATGGTGGTTTTACCCTAGGCGCAACTTAAGTTTGGTTGGCGCGGGCCTCCTGTGAGAAAACCCAAAAATGGCATAATTGTAAATAAAATAATTAAAGAAATTATTTTAGTTTTCAAATGCTTATACCTAACAAACAGTAACTCAGATTGAAAATCTGAGACAACCGATGAACTCATGAGGGTATTATTTATTTAGGAAGATACTAACTTTTTCTGACAGGGGTCACCAGTGACAGTTAGTTTTTGGCTGTAAATAAAATAATTAAGTGAAAATTATTTTATTGTAAAATCCATAACATTTAAATGGTAACTCGGATTGAAAATCCGAGAGTACCGTTGGGTTTTTTGGGGAATTTTTCACCTAGTAATAGCCTAAACTCAACCATCATGGGTCGAGGGTGACTGATAATAATTTTTTGAACTTTTTTTTGGGTACGTTCAGTAAACACGCAAGTGACATTTTATAACTTTTTAACAGGTGCTTGAAATTGAAATCCGAGGAAATTGTGGAACTCACAACGTCGATATTCTATTAAGGAGACCATCAAATTGACCACAATAGGTCTAGGGTTAAAATTAGTTTTCATGAATTTCATGGGAGAGTTAAAACAATAAAAATAAAATAAAGAACAACTTTTATTTTATTTTTAAAACCTCCCAATTTGTATATTCAGTGGTGGGTACCACTCGAACCCCTTGAACTCCCTCTTTAATGTGATTTAACTCTTGGTTTCTACCCCAAATTAATAGTTCCAACTTTATTTTAGTTAATGTGCTGACAATTAATTGAGTTAATAGACTTAACAAAATTAAAATTGGCTCCTCATCCTTTTGGTGGAGATCGTTGGCAAAGGAGATTTGGGAGAGCCTTGGAGAACTGGGAATAACATCCTCCAAATGAATAACCTCTCCAATGAAGAATAATTCTCCTAATAGAGGAACGTGGAACCAACTTCGGGAGTGTGGTGCGGGAGTGATGAACACCGACGTCATCAACATCATCTCCTTCCTCACGCCGACACCAACAAGAAATCGAGGTAGGGGTTCTAATTTGAAATATGATTGAATTTATTTGTGAATTCTTCATATTATGGATTCGCAATGACGATGGCCAAACTAACATGGTCATCATCCCGCACATACACCTTGCCCCTTTTTCTTTTTTTCTTCGCGCGTTCTTCGTGCATTGATCAACTTCAAATAATTAAGCATGTTGGAAACACAATATTGTGTTGAGCACAACATATGGACATGAAGCCCTCAACCCGAGGATCGTGAATATGTGGTCGAAATATTTTTCGGGCTTAGAACGAAGATGCGGTGGCCCATGGAAGGGGAGACATGGTGGTGTGATTTCCGGCGTGTGTTCAGGGCGCGGATCCGGGCGAGGTAGATGGTGCGACGTGCGACAGAGAAGGACAACCGGAAGGTAGTGTCTAGGTGGTACGACTAGCCGGAGGTGGTGGTGTTAGTTCTGGACGTGCGGAGGAACCCAACCGTTTGGGAAAGGAGTTAATTTTAGGGTGAGAAAACCATGGAATAAGAAAGGGTTGATTGGAGAGAGAAAATTGAGGAGATGAAATAATAATAATAATCAAAAATCATGTAAGAGTGGAGGAGGCGCCATGTGGAATCCATGTTCACCAAATGAATTCCCCATGCATGATTGAATTTGGAGTTCACAAAATAATTAATTAACAATAATAATATTTTATTATTATTATTACTTTTGTTGATAAAACACTTTTTGACTGTAACTTATTCGTGCGACCTCAGTTTTATGAATAATCAGCGGCAGTATGACCTTGACTTCGAGATGGAAATTATGAGTCCAATATTGGATTTCTTTTTTGTTTTTTGGATCGGGTAACCGAAACAATTAAATAATAATAATATATTATTATTATTAAATATTCGACCCTCTACAACTCCCGCGTGCGACGTTCGATTGATGTACCGTAAGTGGTGATGTGATCCTGAAATTAAGAAGGTCAATTTAAGTCTAATGTTGAATATTAAATTCTGGTTCATGGCTCGGGTCCACAAAACACCCAATAATAATAATAATAATATTGCAGGATCTTGTATTTGACTTATCTCCCTCATACGGTATCGAAATGACGAACTGTCTACAGCACTAAAATCCTTGAGATGAGGTGGTCCTTTTGAGATACTCCACATGACTTTTGGAGAAAGTTGGAGTTTGGCCGGGTTGGATCGTACTCGAATCTAGCCGAGCCCTCGGCACTAAAACACTTATAACTCACAGACCGTGCATCTGATTGATGCACCGTCTATTGCGTTGAGACCCCTTTTACATGGCGGTCCTTTGGGATACTTCTTAGTGGGACTTAGTGGCAGTTTGAGTATCAACCTGTGGCTTGAGGAGTGGATCCTCCCAGAATCATGTGATCTTAGTGCGGGAACCCTATAGCTGGTTGTAACATGAGAAAGGAATCATTCGTGGGTCTATGCTCGAGGATGCCACATGGATCCGCTCTAGGAATCCATGTGAGACTACTCTAGGATCCTGTGTGGGTCTGTTGTACAAGGATCCTGTGTGGGTCTGATGATGTACTAGGATCCTATGTGGGTTTGACGATGTACTGACAATGTACTAGGATCGTGTGTGGGTCTGACTACGTACTGATGATGTACTAGGATCTTGTTTGGGTATGGCGACGTACTGACGATGTACTAGGATCCTGTGTGGGTCTGACGATGTACTGACAATGTACTAGGATCCTGTGTGGTTCTAACAACGTACTGACGATGTACTAGGATCCTGTGTGGGTCTGACGATGTACTGACGAGGTACTAGGATCCTGTGTGGGTCTGATGACATATTGATGAGGTACTAGGATCCTGTGTGGGCCTGACAATGTACTAGGATCCTCTGTGGGTCTGACGAGGTACTAGGATCCTATGTGGGTCTGACGATGTACTACGATCCTCTGTGGGTCTGATGATGATTTAGGATCCTTCATGGGTCTGCCTCTTAACAGAGTAAGATGAATTAGTAGTTACATATTATCATCTCAACTACTGTACCTATGTTATACCTGGTGTGAGATGAGTCTTTATCTTATTGGTAATATTATGTGTGGCGTACCTTTGTGGTACTTACCTTTATGGCGATACCTTTGAGGTATTCTTCTATGTGGCGTACCTGTGTGGTACTTACCTTCGTGGTGATACCTTTGTGGTATTCTTCTGTGTGGAATACCTGAGTGGTACTTACCTTCATGGTGATACATTTGTGGTATTCTTCTATGTGGCGTACCTGGGTGATACTTACCTTTGTGGTAATCTTTCCTTCATGGAACAGTTGTACTTTGGCTAAGGATTTTGGCCTTGTGTTTCCTCATGAATGTGATGAGTAATATTTGATAACTTAGGTATATGTATGGGAATATAACTAAGTAGGGTTGTCACTGGATTACATGCTTTGTGGTTTATCCTTTGTGGATTTTGTGAGACCTTGAGGGTCTTGGGGTCCCAACTGAGTATCGTTATACTCATCCATGCATGGGATATGCCCACACCTTATTGTGTTTAGTGCAGTTGACAGACAACGCTGACTGAGGATAAGGGCACCAGGACTAGAGGTAGCTCAGAAGTTGACCTTAGATGAGGCGTACTGCAGATACGACCGTTAGAGAGCTGTACCTACCCATCAGGTAGGATCCTTGGCGGGTGTACACAAGAGCTGTTCAGTTTACTTATACCTTCCTTTTTTCTTGTACTTTCTAGTTGGGCTTGTATTCTGGCCCCTTTTACCAACTGTACACACTTCTTTTACTATACAGTTTACTGATGTTCGTATCTTACTGTGTTCTTGGTTGCGTGAGCTTACAGGTTACAACGGCAATGCCTTCTCTATTTTAGGGAATACGCCTTTCGGTGCTAGTCGCCAGCGCCTGGCCTATGGAAGGTGGGCTTGGGGTAGTCCTGGCACGAGCCACGAGGGATGGGTCGTGACATGGTTACTACTCAGTTCCTTTCTCAGAATACCTTCTGTGATGAGTGCCTGATTCATCATATCCTCAAAACTGGTCAAATGAAAAATGTTCACCTATGAAAAAATCTCATAGTGAAGATCATCTTAAAAATACCTCACCATGGTGACCTCATTAGATATTAGAGATGGTGAAAAGCACTACAGGTCAATGAAACATCTAGAGTATTCCAACACTGACATTCCCTCCCATTTCTGATGCATGAACTCACAATCCTTCTCATCCCTCAATGTCTTAGGATAGAAATGACTCCTGAAATTCATCTAGAATTCCTTCCAATATAACTCCTCTTGTTTCCCATTTTTCTCCAGAATGTCTTAACAATGCATGGTTGGTCCAAGAAGTATGTATGAAACAAGCTTCACCCTCATATTTTCAGGCGTCTCAAGGTGCTTAAAGATTTTCTAGATTGACTCAATCTAGAACTCAGCTTCCTGGGGACCTCCATCTCCAGTGAACATAGGTAGATGTTGTAGTTGAAACTCTCTTGTCAGATCAGACATCAAAGGTACATCACGAACAATATCAGTCCATTTAAACAATATAGAAACACCAATCTTGGTCTCTTTAAACATGTAATACAATTATTTTACTATGAAATATCAGTCCATTTATTTCATTTATCAGATATAACAGGTGTCTCATTTTATAGTTCATATAGGAAAATTATTAAATTTACTAAATATGTTCCTATCATGAATAATTCATGTCAGTATATATCCCTATGTGCCTATCATGATGCATTAATACTCATATCATTCCATACTAGTCCATGAGTATAAATCTCAATAAATAATAATATGACCTAACATGTGAATCACTCAAGGTGAAATAACATCAAACTGTAACAATCTAACATCATGAACAAAAATACTATCCCTAGGCACTTGGATTTTACCCGTACATGGGTTAGTTACTCCCATGAACAAGCTCTTTACAAAGTTCCAACACATCCTAGTATACTTTATACCTTTCCCAAATAGTAAAGGAAAATAAAAAGAAAACCGACCATCTGATACTACTTTATAACATCCCCCAGCCTAGAACTCCCTCATGTGGCCAAATTGGGTTGGTTATGTGACCTCAATTGCACCTCCCCACACACCAGAGGCTGTTGACTAGTAGTGGCGGTGTGATGAATATAGTGGGGAGACTATACCCCCTCATTTAGAGTCATAATACAGTAGAAAATACATAAGTATTAGAGTGTGGAAATACAAGAAATCATTCAACATAGTGGATAAACCAAACAATAAACGTCAACTGAATAATCCAATAAATAACCATGAAAAAATGTAACGACAATATGAATGAAACTAAATAAAATTTTGAAAGTCATACAAATAAAATAATAGTAGACTCAAACCAATAATCCAAAAATCCCGGTCCCAAACCCCATGCCAGTCCTGTCTCCAAGCTCCAACCCATCCACCATGAAACAATAAAATACAAGGTCCTTTTCACTTGTACAAAATTGAATCCATGTAATCTGTATGGGTACCAAAAAATGGCCCAAGTAGGGTGTGAGTAAAACTCATTAGTTTGATACTACCATGTCTATAAAAACCAGTCTGATAATAAGTAAATGCAATAATGTGATAAGCAGGTGTATAAATTAATTTAAAAATTAATAGAATACATTAATAAACCTACTTAAACACTATTTTGGAATGTCTCTGAGCATGTAGCACAACCATTCCAACCATAACCATGAAACCAAATAACCCACTTCAATACCATGATAGACTGTCTATGAGTATGTAGCACAACCATGCCAACCAAAACTATATACACATAGTATAACATATCACTGGGGAAAACATTCTAGGTAAGAATCTCAAAATGTGTTAGGGACTATCCCAATATATAAGAATTGCAACATGTGTTAGGGAATAGAACGGTATATAAGCATTGCAACATGTGTTAGGACCTACCTCGGTATATAAGCATTGCAACATGTATCAGGGCCTAGCCAGGTATATAAGCATCATAACATGTGTTTGGTCCTAAACTAGTATATAATCATTGAAACATGTGTCAGGGCCTAGCCAGGTATATAATCATCACATCATGTGTCAAAAGTGCATATCAAAACATCAAGTGTATCAAAAAATAACAACATAAGACCAAATGGTTTATTATGCTAATTATAATTTGTCTTTTAATTTACCTATTTATTCAATTAATAAAATAATCCATTTTCAAGGTGAATCTATAATAAGAAATCACCTAAAACACATGTCATGATAAAATCACATGTATGTCATTGCCAATTCATTATTTTCAAAGGAAACCACAAGCTTATTCGTATCTCAACAGAACTAAAGGGATCTATGAGAGATCCAATTACATGAATATAATTTCCAATTAATCAATTAATTAATGTGCACATTGTGTCAGTGCAATTGCATATATTTCACACACATTTGTAATTGAAATTAGACAATAGGGTTGGGTTTTAGACCCCCTACATTTATCATATGATCAAAACAATGCTTCCAATAGAAAATTCCAACAAGGATAAAGGTGAAGAATATCTCAAGAAGAACCAAGATCAACCCAGGTCAAGGTAAGAACTCAAATTGAACATACGGTCAAAAAATTACCCCGAAAAGATATAGAAAAATGGAAGAGAGGGGAAAACCTAAGTAGAATAACTCACAAAGGATCAAATGTAGAAATGGAATGTCGTGAATGGAGGGATGGGGCAAAAAATATCCTAGAGCACCTTAGGCTTTGAGATGAGGAAGAGATGCGATGAAATAATGAGGTGGATAAAACACCCAAAAAAATTAAAACCAATGGGCGCATGGAATACATGGAGTGTAACCCTTTCACATCATGTATTTATCAATTAATGAGGTACACTAAAAAACCCATCAACTTATGTTAATATTTAACATGCCTAAAAATTACATGGAGTGTAATTCAAATTCAAATTGTGTATTATTTTCACTGCATGAATCACTTCACATATTGTAACTATTCATGGATATTTTCTAGAAATTTTTACACATCATGTAATAAATTTACATAGTGTGTAAATGTTATGAAAATAATTTTTAACCCAGTTTCTATATAAGGATCTGAATCACCTCCAATTCCTTCCAAACCATGTAAAACCCTCATAAACCCATTTAACATGTTTATAAATGGACTTAATTAATTAAAATAAATATATATCCATGAAATTTAGGCCTTTTCCCCCAATAAATGATCTCCTTCTCTAAACAGGACTCGACCACCATGGTCCAACAAAAAACATGAAGAGTGATATACCTGAAAAAATAATGGATATTATAAATATGGTTTATTTTCCTTAAAAATATTCTTTTGGTCTCTTAATTAATTAATATAGAGACCCATTATTATCATATATGGATATTATATCTTTTTAGATGAATATTCATTACATTACAAAAACATACACATGAGGAAAATAATAGATTAGTGCCTTTGGAAACTTAGAATACAATCTTCATAAATCATGAAATATCTTAAATTTATCCCATAAATATCTTCCTCTTTAGTACTACTACTTAAGAAACTTTATTCATAACCTAGGGAAAGGAAACATAATAATGGGTTAGCTCAGATGCTGAGTAAAGGAAAACAAGGGAGATATGTAAGTATAACATGAGAATGAGGGTATGTGAGCATGATCATAACCCATGAAAACCCTACCTAGAATATCAAAGATCAAAAATATTAAGTCACAACATAAATATTGGAAGTTCAAAAGACAAGAATCATAATGAAATAAAATTACATGAGACATGAGTTCATAATATTGGAATAAAACATAGATATGTGGAATACACATCATCTTATAACATTGTAAACATGTATAAATAGAGAAATGTTCACTCATTAATTTAAGGAGAAGAAATTAGTCCCTTAGATAAACTTATGGACATGAAACCAGGTCCACACACAACATTGTGGACATGGAAGATAGGTCCACACATAACACTGTGACCATGTAATCAGGTTCACGTATAACATTGTGAACATGTAATTAGGTTAACACATAACATTGTGAACATGTAATCAGGTTTACACATAACATATTTACTCATGAGTTATACATCATTACCTAATGCATTAGTGGGAGATATAGGCCCCGCCCACCACATAATGAAAATCATACATATGTGTGCCAAAAATTCAAAAAAAATTCATCATATTATAGCCCCTGAAATGAAATGGGCTTCATAAACATTTCATCATATAATAAAATATGAGAAAAGAGATATGTTTTATAATCATTTTATAATCTCATCAAAGTATAACCTATTTAAAAATAATAAGGTTTCATAAGAATTCTATCATGGTATAACTCATGGAAGAGAGACAAGTTTCACAAAAATTTTTCATAATAAACCATTTAGAGAAAGAATAATAATGGTATACTTAGTTAATATCCCCAGTAAATCATAGGTAACATCAATGAATGTCATCCCAGATGGAAAGTAATTTTGAAAGATTACTCATGAAATTCCTTGAGTAAAATAATTTTTCTTTTAAAATCAATTTTTAAATCTTAAAACATTTTCAAAATAATTTAATTTAAAAATAAACATGAAAACTTATAAAGGAAGCTTTAAAAACCATTTAAATCATTTCTTGAGGAAAATATCCTTTCTGATTTGATTTTTTTTAAACATAAAAAATTTTGAAAATTTTTTTCTTTGAAAATAATGTTAACAAATTATAAAGGAATATTCAATGAAAATAATGGTCATGATGACAAGAAATTTTTTTCATACCATACACATTACAACAAAGATTTCTTCCATATTTTTGGTAAAATCCAAATGTGGATTTTAGAAAATTACATGAATATTCCATTTAGTTTTTTTAAAAAAGTAAAAAATGTGTAAAAATTTCTTTAATGAATCATTTGGAGAATAATAAAACATTTTTTAACACATTTTTAGAAAACATGGTTTTGGAAGAAAACAGATTTCCGACTGAAGAGAGAAATAATGTCAGATTTTATTGAAAAAAATTTATCAACTATTTCAAGTACCAAAGATTATAAAAATGGTAATATTACTTTAAAATACCATGAATAACTAGAGTATAAGAAAATCCATGAGTTTATTGAGATATGGATCAAAATATTTCATTCTAGGCCACAAGTATAAATCTCAAGAAATAATAATATCACATAACACGTGAATCACCCAAGGTGAAATAACATCAAACCGTAACAATCTAATATCATGGAAAACAATCCTATACCCGGGAACTTGGATTTACCCCATACATAGGATATATAATCAAATGAACAAGCTTCTTATGATGTTCCAATACATCATATTTGTAACACCCCGAGCTTCCACAATACGCTTCTCATTCAATAATACAATAGCTTGCATTGCACGCAACTTCGAGTTCTAAAACATCGCGAAAAATCAAAGTAGCCGTTATGAATAGTAATAACCACTTTTTAAAATTATAGAAATTTTATATTTCAAAATGGACTTCATTTTTGTATTCCTAATATTGAAATTAGCCTATGTTGAATTTTTTGTAATTTTCTAAGAACTTCAATATTTTTATGAATAGTGAAAAATACTTAAAACAACTTTTTTAATCAAAATAATTTATAGTGATAAATTATAATATTTAGTGGTTTTAAAGTATAATTAGAATATATTTTTACCATTTTATCCAATGGTGGTCATTAGAATAAATTTAACATTGAAATTGGACATAAACAATTGCCAAACTTTTGATATAAATTGTTTCTTAAAAACACGCTATTTGTTGTAACAGCGGGAATTAATTATAAAATTAATTAATACAACTTATATGTTTTGAATTTTGTAAAATAGACATCATTTTTGAATTCGGAATATCAATTATAGCTTAGGGTGAAATTTTGGCCTTATTCGGAAAAACTTCAATTTTTGATGAATAGTGAAACCACTAAGTGGTAGTTAAATAACTGATTTTTCGTTTAAATGAAATATTACCACTTCTGTGATTTGATTTTCAAAAATCCGACATACATGGTTGTCATTAAGAAGTAAAATGTGGTTCAATGAGATAAAAATAATTTTTTGGTGAATAGTAACTTTTAAGTTCTTAATCGCGATTAGAGGTAATTAGTGTAGTTTAAGGTAAAAACAATGTTTTATTAATATGATATGAGCTTGACACTTGTCCTACTCCTATTGGATGAGTCATGGCAGACCAAGACAACCCATGGGTCAACGTGGGGACCCCATGGAGCCACTTTAGTTAGAAAATGACATAAATAACTTTTATTTAATGTTAAAGTAAAAAATGACACAAACATAAAAAGTTTTACTAAAACAATTTGTAAGTGGGGTTACACAAGTCCAAATTTTGATTATAAATATTCATTAGAAAGCTAAAAAGATTTCCTACATCGTAGTATTTTTCTTATAATTTTTAGACATTAAATAAATTAAATTATTTATGACATCATCATGATGCAGTGATGACCTCATTATTTAATGATTTAAATAAAATGAGAAGATAATGAAAAATCAAAGGCTTACACTTGTCCAAAGCCAATTGCATGAGGCGATTTCGAACCCTTATCACCTTAGCCTCGAATTATATAAGTGTGGGACCTTTAGAATCCGAAAAGCATTGTGAAATAATGTAACATTTCAATCTTTCCAAAAGTGCCCCTCCTCTCCACTTATAAAAGGCCCCCTCCTATCCCACCTCATTTACACTTTCAAGCCATTTGGCTCGGCCAAACTCTGCCCAAATACTCTCCCAACATTCCTACCTTACTCATAGAAGCCTCACTTTGGGCAGAACTCTTCCCAAGGAAGCCTTTGGCTCAAATCAAAAAGAGTTACCCGATTTTGAGGTAATGTCTTTTCTAATGTTGTTTTGTTTTATTTTTCTTCTCCAACCCCCTAAACTCTTTTTATTCATTTCTTTTGTAACAACACCAGTATCCTCAATATACTAGGATGTTGTTATAAGAAGTATTCGAGCTACACTTACACACACCTACATCTAATGGTTAAAGAACATACGGTTTCTGTGGATGGCGAATTTCTGCCTCACGAAACAATGATTGTTCAACACTCATATAACACCTTCAAAGGTGGCCATTAAGATGTCACTATATTTATATATGATATATAATGTGTTTATGTTTTACTTATGCTTCTGTATTTCTCATTTATGGCTTACTTTATGATTTCCATTATGGGTAAAACGCGATAATTTCATTTTAGGAAGTGCGGACTACCGCCCCCTCAAAGTGATTTGAATCGTTAATGCCATATGTGGGATGTATAAAGGATGGAGTAAATGGTATTATACACTATATTATACTGGAATTATATTATACATTTATATCATTATGATTTTGTTCCATTAAATATGAAATTGAAATGAAAGTAGCGTTCATGCGTACGTACGGCTTACCGTCTCCATGAACGGTGCATTTCATTTCTTACCTCTAAATGTTACGTAATATTATAAATGTATATACTGGATATATATGATATATATGACATCTAGATCATGAATATAATTCTGGAGATAATGGATATTCTACCACATAAACAACTTGTAATTATAAGAAGTTTATTGTTGACTCAAGTACCAAAGATCGACAAAACGACCGTTATTAACTTAAATAATTACATAATGTTCATAACATTGTAATAAGTGATATAAAAAGGATAATGAAATTGAAAATGGTTATTAATAAGGTATATATTAACTCTAGTTTATTATTCAGGAGGTTAAAGAACGGTTGAGTCAAGTCAGACACGAGGTAAGGGAACTTCTTAACCCAATCTCCATTCTTTGGGATAATCTCCTACTTTCAAATTATGTCATGATATTATTATGTCCTAATTTGTATTTTTATGTTATTTATGTGTACCTATAGTGAATACACATAATAGATCTATTTTATTTTAAAATTTATATTTTTAAGGACTTCGTCTCAATCTCCTTTCATTGAGGCATATTTGGTTTTATACACAATTTTCTTTTATACGGTGTATAAACCCCTTTGACTTTTACGGTTATTCAAAAGGAATCTTTTTATACAAAGCGTTTTACTAAACGACAAAAGGGAATGTTTTTCTTTCCGTACTTATGCGGCGACAACGACTTCTCCGCCGCCGTGACCATTATTTGAGATTCGGCTTCTTCTACAAGCCATCACTTTTTTTATGAAAAATAAATACAAAGTTTTAACTTTCTTTTATTTTGGTATTGAAAATGGTTTTGAAAGCGTTTTTATTATATCAATGTGCTGTATTGATATCTTGTGATTGAAATGTGGGAATGTTATGTTTCCTTTATACATGTTTTATGTGATACGATTAAGTTATGGTTTATGATATGTTTAAACCTATTCATATGAGGAATGCATTGGACTTAATAAGTGACGGGTGGAGCCCGCTATAGCTCCTCGATGCATCGGCAGGTCTCATGGGACAAACTAGTGTCTTGGCATGAGGCCTTGATAAAATCTTATTTGTGGTCTTGGCACGAGGCCTTGACTACGTGGTTATGATAGTCTGGCATTATGCATTCCATCATTATGAAAGTGGTTATTGATATTGCATGTGATTATTCGACAAGTAGAATATCCATGTGAAGAAGTAAATGGCATTATCTCATTTTACTTTTGCCATATTATGTTCAAGTTCATGTTTAAAAGGCTTTTGTTTTATTTATACATTGCCTTAATTGTTAATGATTATTTATGAAAGCTTCCGCATTATTGTTATCCTTACTGAGCATCTGAGCTCACCCCTTTCAATGTTTTAATATTTTCCAGGATGTGAAGAAGTATTTTATGAATGACCTACAGGGATTGTCAGAAGAGGATATGAGTGTGGACTATAAAGACCATGTTATTGTAGTTTTTCACTTTATGATGTAATGTAACATTTACGAATGTATCTAGTGTTTCCAAGGCTACTAAACTAATCGGTCTTTCGAGACTTGATCTTTTGTGATCATGCCAATGTTACGAAGTGATGCACCGACTCTGGGTAGCTCGGGTCGGGGCGTTACAGTTGGTATCAGAGGCAGTTTAGTACTAACCTTGGAAGCTAGATTTAGATAAACTCTGATTAGAGCACATAGCCCAAAGATAGACTTTGAGGATTAGTATAGAAGAACTTCCTAGAATTTTGGTATTATAGAGATGTTATGACTTTTCCGAGCAATACATCCCTGTCTGGATACGAGCAGGTAGAGGCGGCTCTGGCACAGATGTACCTAGGGGTAAAACCCGAAAACACCGCTTTGAGCTAGACTCGAACGAGAACTGGTGCACGACAACGGGCCTTGCTGCACTCTTGGTTACGACACTCCCGGGGGATATGCTTAGGATAATTCTCATTTTATTTACAAACCACTATGAAGTGTTATGAGTATATACTTCCTCAAAGAAAACATTTCTTTTTATGATTATGGATTATATCCATAAATAGTTCAATTTATGTAAAGTGTTTTACAAGTATGGAATTATGTATTTTGATTCATAAACTAATCTAGTTTATGCCATTGTTTAGAAATGGCGCCTAGTAGAAGGAATGGAAACCGTATCAATGCACGAACTCCGTGTAGGAATTGCCCTCCTGATCAAGATAATTATTGTGGATCTGGAGATACAACTGGTGCTGATCAACTTATTACCATACTGGGACAACTCACTCAGGTTATGAATAATAACCTTACCCGTATGGAGCACCCTGATCCACATCGTGGAGGATCAATGTTAGATCGATTCATGAGGCAACAACCACCAACCTTCAATGGGTGTACAAATCCTATAGTAGCTGAGCAATGGATAAATTTCTTAGAGAAAATATTCCATGCCTTAGGGAGTAGTGAAAGGGAGAAGGTTGTCATGGCAGTTTACCGCCTCACTGGAGATGCCGATCAATGGTGGTCATTGATTCAAAACATGAAGGAAGATGATGAAGTATCAAATATGGAATGGAGGGATTTCAAAGATCTGTTTTTAGAAAAATACTATCCTCGTGACCATCGAGCAGATATGGAAAGGCAATTTCTGAGTTTGAGGAGATGGAGGATGAGAATGTCACAAAGTATGAGGCTACCTTTACAAGGTTAGCGAGGCATGCTGCCGATTATATACGTAACCCAAGGAGTAAGATTGATCGTTTCTTTGATGGGTTAAAACCATTTCTCCGTCGAGCTTTAGTATCACAATCCTTCTCATCATACGAAGATATTGTCTCGTGTGCTATCAAGACAGAAAAGGAATTCTCTAAGTCTTATGACAACAAAGTAAAGCAAGAGAAGAAGAGAACGGTGGAACAAGAGACAGATAAAGGGAAAAGGGAAAGAAGGATTTTCCATTATGTGATAATTGTGGGAAGAATCACCCTGGTACTTGCCTAAAAGGAATGGGAGTTTGTTATAAATGTGGAGAAAAGGGTCACCAGGCTCGAGATTGCAAGGGAAAGAAAGAGGCTATTAAAGTTGAATGCTACAATTGTAGAGAAATGGGTCATTATGCAAATGAATGTCCTAAGCGTCAAGGAAACTTACCTCAGAAAAGGCCAAGGGATCAAGGACAATCTTATGCTGTTACTACAGTTGAAGCAGAATAACTAATGTATTGGTGCTTTTGGACTCAAGGATTATATTCTGGTTATAAGAATAATGTAATATGTATATATGGATTGTACTGCAGTACTTTTTGATTTCAGTAAGGTTTTAATATGATTAAGGTAATCATATTTTTAGTATGTGACAATAAGAGAAAATTTTCTTTGTTTGGGGAATCTGATGTTACAATTGATTTTGGAATTTAGAGACCTTTTAGAGAAATTCTGGATGAAGGTATTTTGGATAACTATAAAGGTTGGAGTGGATTAAGTTGAACTTTGGATAGTATTGTTTAAGGTTAAAACATTTATGAAGATTATTTTTGGAATAGTATAGTACTATATTTTTAGGAAAAGGACAACCTGCAGGGTGGGGAATAACCCATCGCGTCGGACAAAGCTGCAGGAATCGAACCCACAACCATAGTGCGACAAGCCTTTATTTCCTACCACTAGCCTACAGGAAGTCCCTGGTTATTACAAAATAGTTTTACTAATCTAAATGGTATGTGTTAACATTTTGAACCTTATACAATTAGGATAAATAGAATATTTTTGAGTTCCGTTACCATTTGGGAGTAAAAGTTGGGTTTGTGGTAAAAATTTATTAACGAATTAAAGTATACATAACAAGTATGTATATTCCCTTACGTTCTTAATAAATCTCCTAAATAAATTCCTCAACATTATAAAAGGTAACTTAAAACAAAAATGTTGTCGGTTAACTTTTCCAACTGGGGATTCAATGACCGTTTAACCAATCACAAGTTTGTGATTTTCTTATGGTTAAACTTTCTCCTAATCCTGTTTTCTATAACTCTCCATCAGACCTTGATGGTTTGTTTTTCTTCCATATCCATATTTTCATAGAATCCTAGAATGGGCTATATCGGGTGACCTTTGTACTTATCTTGCTTTCTTTTAATGTTATATATTTATTAACCTTATTTCCGATGTGGGTTATCCTCAAAGGTATTTTCTCTTTTCAACCTTTTATTTTCCAAGAAAAATTTCAAATTGCGAGGACGCAATTTATTGAAGGAGGGGAGAATGTAACAACCCGAGCTTCCACAATACGCTTCTCATTCAATAATACAATAGCTTGCATTGTACGCAACTTCGAGTTCTAAAACATCGCGAAAAATCAAAGTAGCCGTTATGAATAGTAATAACCACTTTTTAAAATTATAGAAATTTTATATTTCAAAATGGACTTCATTTTTGTATTCCTAATATTGAAATTAGCCTATGTTGAATGTTTTGTAATTTTCTGAGAACTTCAATATTTTTATGAATAGTGAAAAATACTTAAAACAACTTTTTTAATAAAAATAATTTATATTGATAAATTATAATATTTAGTGGTTTTAAAGTATAATTAGAATATATTTTTACCATTTTATCCAATGGTGGTCATTAGAATAAATTTAACATTGAAATTGGACATAAACAATTGCCAAACTTTTGATATAAATTGTTTCTTAAAAACACGTTATTTGTTGTAACAGCGGGAATTAATTATAAAATTAATTAATACAACTTATATGTTTTGAATTTTGTAAAATATACATCATTTTTGAATTCGGAATATCAATTATAGCTTAGGGTGAAATTTTGGCCTTATTCGGAAAAACTTCAATTTTTGATGAATAGTGAAACCACTAAGTGGTAGTTAAATAACTGATTTTTCATTTAAATGAAATATTACCACTTCTGTGATTTGATTTTCAAAAATCCGACATACATGGTTGTCATTAAGAAGTAAAATGTGGTTCAATGAGATAAAAATAATTTTTTGGTGAATAGTAACTTTTATGTTCTTAATCGCGATTAGAGGTAATTAGTGTAGTTTAAGGTAAAAACAATGTTTTATTAATATGATATGAGCTTGACACTTGTCCTACTCCTATAGGATGAGTCATGGCCGACCAAGACAACCCATGGGTCAACTTGGGGACCCCATGGAGCCACTTTAGTTAGAAAATGACATAAATAACTTTTATTTAATGTTAAAGTAAAAAATGACACAAACATAAAATGTTTTACTAAAACAATTTTTAAATGGGGTTACACAAGTCCAAATTTTGATTATAAATATTCATTAGAAAGATAAAACGATTTCCTACATCATAGTATTTTTCTTATAATTTTTAGACATTAAATAAATTAAATTATTTATGACATCATGATGATGCAGTGATGACCTCATTATTTAACGATTTAAATAAAATGGGAAGATAATGCAAAATCCAAGGCTTACACTTGTCCAAAGCCAATTTGATGAGGAGCTTTCGAACCCTTATCACCTTAGCCTCGAATTATATAAGTGTGGGACCTTTAGAATCCGAAAAGCATTGTGAAATAATGTAACATTTCAATCTTTCCAAAAGTGCCCCTCCTCTCCACTTATAAAAGGCCCCCACCTCTCCCACCTCATTTACACTTTCAAGCCATTTGGCTCGGCCAACCTCTGCCCAAATACTCTCCCAACATTCCTACCTTACTCATAGAAGCCTCACTTTGGGCAGAACTCTTCCCAAGGATGCCTTTGGCTCAAATCAAAAAGAGTTACCCGATTTTGAGGTAATGTCTTTTCTAATGTTGTTTTGTTTTATTTTTCTTCTCCAACCCCCTAAACTCTTTTTATTAATTTCTTTTGTAACAACAACAGTATCCTCAATATACTAGGATGTTGTTATAAGAATTATTCGAGCTACACTTACACACACCTACATCTAATGGTTAAAGAACATACGGTTTCTGTGGATGGCGAATTTCTGCCTCACGAAACAATGATTGTTCAACACTCATATAACACCTTCAAAGGTGGCCATTAAGATGTCACTATATTTATATATGATATATAATGTGTTTATGTTTTACTTATGCTTCTGTATTTCTCATTTATGGCTTACTTTATGATTTCCATTATGGGTAAAACGCGATAATTTCATTTTAGGAAGTGCGGACTACCGCCCCCTCAAAGTGATTTGAATCGTTAATGCCATATGTGGGATGTATAAAGGATGGAGTAAATGGTATTATACACTATATTATACTGGAATTATATTATACATTTATATCATTATGATTTCGTTCCATTAAATATGAAATTGAAATGAAAGTAGCGTTCATGCGTACGTACGGCTTACCGTCTCCATGAACGGTGCATTTCATTTCTTACCTCTAAATGTTACGTAATATTATAAATGTATATACTGGATATATATGATATATATGACATCTAGATCATGAATATAATTCTGGAGATAATGGTTATTCTACCACATAAACAACTTGTAATTATAAGAAGTTTATTGTTGACTCAAGTACCAAAGATCGACAAAACGACCGTTATTAACTTAAATAATTACATAATGTTCATAACATTGTAATAAGTGATATAAAAAGGATAATGAAATTGAAAATGGTTCTTAATAAGGTATATATTAACTCTAGTTTATTATTCAGGAGGTTAAAGAACGGTTGAGTCAAGTCAGACACGAGGTAAGGGAACTTCTTAACCCAATTTCCATTCTTTGGGTTAATCTCCTACTTTCAAATTATGTCATGATATTATTATGTCCTATTTTGTATTTTTATGTTATTTATGTGTACCTATAGTGAATACACATAATAGATCTATTTTATTTTAAAATTTATATTTTTAAGGACTTCGTCTCAATCTCCTTTCATTGAGGCATATTTGGTTTTATACACAATTTTCTTTTATACGGTGTATAAACCCCTTTGACTTTTACGGTTATTCAAAAGGAATCTTTTTATACAAAGCGTTTTACTAAACGAAAAAAGGGAATGTTTTTCTTTCCGTACTTATGCGGCGACAACGACTTCTCCGCCGCCGTGGCCATTATTTGAGATTCGGCTTCTTCTACAAGCCATCACTTTTTTTTTATGAAAAATAAATACAAAGTTTTAACTTTCTTTTATTTTGGTATTGAAAATGGTTTTGAAAGCGTTTTTATTATATCAATGTGCTGTATTGATATCTTGTGATTGAAATGTGGGAATGTTATGTTTCCTTTATACATGTTTTATGTGATACGATTATGTTATGGTTTATGATATGTTTAAACCTATTAATATGAGGAATGCATTGGACTTAATAAGTGACGGGTGGAGCCCGCTATAGCTCCTCGATGCATCGGCAGGTCTCATGGGACAAACTAGTGTCTTGGCACAAGGCCTTGACAAAATCTTATTTGTGGTCTTGGCACGAGGCCTTGACTACGTGGTTATGATAGTCTGGCATTATGCATTCCATCATTATGAAAGTGGTTATTGATATTGCATGTGATTATTCGACCAGTAGAATATCCATGTGAAGAAGTAAATGGAATTATCTAATTTTACTTTTGCCATATTATGTTCAAGTTCATGTTTAAAAGGCTTTTGTTTTATTTATACATTGCCTTAATTGTTAATGATTATTTATGAAAGCTTCCGCATTATTGTTATCCTTACTGAGCATCTGAGCTCACCCCTTTCAATGTTTTAATATTTTCCAGGATGTGAAGAAGTATTTTATGAATGACCTGCAGGGATTGTCAGAAGAGGATATGAGTGTGGACTATAAAGACCATGTTATTGTAGTTTTTCACTTTATGATGTAATGTAACATTTACAAATGTATCTAGTGTTTCCAAGGCTACTAAACCAATCGGTCTTTCGAGACTTGATCTTTTGTGATCATGCCAATGTTACGAAGTGATGCACCGACTCTGGGTAGCTGGGGTCGGGGCGTTACAATATTATCCTTTCTACATTTCCCAAATAGTAAAGAAACAAAAAAGAAAACCAAACCCTCTGATACTACTTTGTAACATTCCCTATCCTGGAACTCTCTCATGTGGCCAAATTAGGTTGGTTATGTGACCTCAAGTGCACCTCCCCACACACCAGAGGTTATCAAATAGAAGTGGTGGTGTGGTGAATATAGCGGGGATACTATACCCCCTTGTTTAAAGTCATAATATAGTAGAAAATACATAAGTATCAAAGTATGGAAATAAAAGAAACCATACAACACAGTGGATAAACTAAACAATAAATATCAACTCAATAATCCAATAAATAAAAATAATAATGTAATTACCAGGTGAATGAAACTAAATAAATTTTTTAAGGTCATACAAATAAAATAATAGCATTAACAAACCAATACACTAAAAACACTCATCAATGAATGTTACATCTTCTTCAGGTATCCTCCTCAGGTTTTCATTAAAGGCCTTATTTGGTTGGATTTATGTCCAAAATAAGGCTTCTAGGATGATATGAGGGATTTTTTAATTTATTCTTTAGATATTGGCTGAAAAAAGGGTTTTATGTTTTGATTAGAAGAGGAGAAGGGGTGGCCTTTTATATGTGAGGTGAGTGGCACACTTGTAATTTTTTTGAAAGAGAGAATTCAAACCATGTTTTTTCATGTCACAAGGCTCCAATAATAGAAAAATATTGATAATATAAGGGATAATTTCTAAATATGTCTAGTAAATGGGTGTTGGACAAGTTTTTGGTCATTTTTTATCCTTATCTTTTTAGTTTAACACCTGGTAAATCCATTTTTACCTTAAACGTGAAAATTAATTTTTACTATTTTCACTATTCATTTTGGTCAAAAAAATAAGTTGATATTATTAGAAATTATAAATTATGATGATTAAAAATATATAATACATTTTTCCAAAATTCAATTAATAGAAAAAATATAATTTAAAATTAATCCTGTAGATGTGATGAGTAACTGTGTTTTTAAAGAGAAAATGTTCAAAAGTTTACAAATTTTTTATATGAAAATTAAAAAAGAAAATTATTCCAATTATATAAATTAGATTAATTTATAATTTTTTTTACTAATTTTACTTTAAAACTAATTAAAAATTTAATTATATATTATGAATTATTTAAACAAAAAATGCAATTTTCAATTAAAATTCACTATTTTTCACAATTCATAAAAATTTAATATTTTTAGAAAAATCCAAAAAATCCACACTAAGATAATTTTTACTTGATTATTTAAAATATTATATTTATTTTATCAAATTAATTTTCTAAAATCAGTAAAAATTAATTTTAAAATAAGTGTACTAGAGGCAAAAAAACTTCTTTTTAGAAAAATATGACTTTATGTGTAAAATTGGATTTATTCTTATCTCCTGTCTAGAAAAAATATATTATAAATTTTAATCATTTTATTGAATATATACTACATAAATTACACTAAAATAATTTATAAAAAGTGTCTTATTTAATTTATTGAAGTAAAATGTGTTTGTTTTCATAAAAATAGTTTTTTTAAACACATATCATTTATTTTCAAATAGTTTTTATTTTAATTTGTTAATTAATTGGTCACTATAGAATTAATTTTAAATACAGATGTAAACCATATATTTTCATAATTTACTTAATCATATTCATACCCACCATTTCAATGGATAGGTGATAACTATCATATTAAATAATAATATTTTAATAATCTAACATGTTTCATTTAAACTCAGTGTTTTGTGTAACGCAAGCTAAGATCGGTGTTTTATAATCTAATAAAATATAAAATTTGTGTTACATGAAAAACAAGATAAAATCTATATTTTGTGCAACACAAAATATTTAAAATATTAAATTCATTTGAAAAAAAATCTCACAGAATCTCGAGGTGTTACATTTAAAGTGAGGAAAATGAAAGGAAAACATGTAATATTCCAAAATAATCATATGAGAAGAAAATAAAAAGGATTTTTTATATAAATATTATATAATTTCCTCAATGTAAATTTCAAGAATAAATAATCTCGATAGAAATAGGATTGAAACAGAAACCCTTACCGCTTTGGTAACATTCGACTCATAAGACCCAGGAAAGAAAGAATAATAAGTGGATATATGTCCCATAATTATCATGAAAAAAATTATAAAATACATTCACAAGAATTATATAAACCAAAAAAAATAAATAATTAGTGAATATTAAATGTGTCTCACAAAAGTAAAAGTGATATGAAAATCCTTTACCTTGAGTTTAGACTTGCTATGTATATCGTTTAACACCTATATAATAAACATATATAAATTATTTGTTTTATTAAGAACCATTTTTAGTATTAATACCTTACCTTTAAACCATTTATTTCATTTATTTTAAATGACATAATTATATGCTTAATCAGTTAAGTTCACATTAGGTGTTTTGAGGACGTTCGGTTCATAATTTTAAAATAGCTATGGTATGTTGACCGTGGTCAAAGGTTTTAGTATTCCATCATCTCTAGAACAATAATAATAAAATAATTATAATTTTTATATATATCAATTATAATTTTAATACCAATCATGAAATATCGTTATGAAAAATGAACTACATTACAATCATGGAGATGGTAGGTCGTACGTACACATGAGTAACGTTTCTATTTTTCAATGATCATTATAAAAAGAAGGTATGTAACATTTTATCCTTAAATAATGATAATTATATCATAAATATAATATTATTTATTTAAATACACTTATATATATCATCAATGTTGTGTGTTAATGAAAAACTAATCACATCACTTTGTGGAGGTAGTAATCCACACATACGCACAAACAATGATATAATTTTTCAATGAATGGAAAGGTGAGAAAATATATGATATATTACTTTTAAAAAATGATAAATTTGTCATTAATAACACACACACACACACATATATATATATATATATTAAATCCACCATCATAAATAGTCATGAGAGGCAGTGATGGAAAATGAATTACATCGATTCGCAAGATGGTAGTCTGCCATACCCACGAATGATGGTTTCATTTCTTATTTTATAGAAGAGGAGATGGATATAGGTTATTACAATAATATAATAAAATATAATTATATAGGAGATACTAATGTTATTATATCATCATGGTTGAGTGAGATTTGAATGAGGTTGAAGAAAAAATAAAACTACAACATTCGGTTAAAGACTATACCTCTTCTTTAGATAACTTCCTTTTATTTACACCTTAAACCCTCTAAGGTTTTTATTATACCAAAAATAAATTCTATATAATGTGGGGAGGTACTTTTGGAAGAAATATGGTTAGTTATTATCCAAAATAAACGGATTTTTAATTTTTTATAAAAGAGGAGAGTGAACACCCTTTTATAAGAGAGGGGAGGGGCATTCTTGGAATTTCTCAAGGTATTAAATTAATATAAATTAATTTTCCTATTAAAAAGGATAAAAACTAATATAATTTTAATATAGGATGATTATTAGTCGAAATACTATCAAAAAATAAAATTTTGAAAAGTCTAGATTATATTTTTATCATTATCTCTTTGTTTTAACTCACTTTTACCCTTTTTGACAATTACCATGATAACAAAGCTTTTACTGTTAAGGGATCAATATAATTACTATAAAAGGAAAAATGACCCATAAATGGTCCATGGTTGATATGTAAAACCATATCTAATTCACTTGGCAGAATATATTATTATTTTTTATTTTTAAATCATTTAATAAAATATTATTTTTTATAAAATATCATTAATGTCATTCTTGGAACTATTCATTTAATTTGAATTTAAAAACATGAAGACAAAGATGGAATTAGAATATAACACTTTAAATTTTTTCAAATAAGTTACTTTTATCTAATTTTTTTAGAACATAATAATTATTTCAATTTATATTACTATTAATATTTTTAAAATCATTTATTTTATTTTTTAATTTATTGAATAAATAACATGTCCATGTTGCATAAGCATTTATGATAATTATTTATTCAATAAAAATTAAAAATAATTTACCCCGATAAAAAAATAATTTATATTTAAAATGAATATTTATTACTAAACATACCTTCTTATTATTTATATGACAAAGATTTAAAGATAATAAAACAAAGAGAATAACATTTTTGGCTTTTCTTTACATAAAATATTATAAAGGTAAAAATCTTGGAAAAATGGAAAAGGTTATATATTTTAGATTTTAATTGTTATGGATGAAATATAACAATCCAATAAAATTAATGTAAGTGTTAGAGTTATTTTTTAGTCTTTATCCCATTATTTTTACCCTTAATTAACTCTTTTTACCTTTACCGTGGTGACAAATATTTACTATGGTTACTATTAATATTGACAAAAAATAAAAGGGGACTATTTAATAAATCTAGACCTAAAAATTAAAAATATTTAATTAATTTTTTAATAATTAATTCAAATATGTTCTATAATTTAATTTAAAATTAAACTCATAAAATGTGATGAAAAACAATTTTTTTCTTCAGAAAAATGACTTTTTAAGTATAAAAATGTTTTTATACAGAATTCAAGTAAGAAATTTATTCCATGGGCTATAATTGGATTATTTTTAACCAATAGGAACTAATTAAAATTTAAAAATAATATAAAATAAAACTTTACTTTGTAATTACTTTAAAATAAAATACAGTTTTTAATAAAAATAGCTATTTTCACTATTCATTGAAAAAATCAATCTTCTCAGAAAAATTTCAAAAAACCACTCTAAGATAATTTTTACAAACTAATTTTAAAAATTATATATATATATATATATCAAATTAAAATTCTAAAAGTTCTAAAAATTAATTTCCTCACAAAACGTAATAAAAACCATTTGTTTAAGAAAACATATTTTTTGAAGAATAAAATGATATTACTAAAAATTGAGTGGTTATTTACTAGGAATTTATCAATAAATTTTTATGTATTATGAAGTTTTTATAAATATATTAGGTTCTTGGGGGTATAATTATATTCTAATACACACAAACACCATAGGGTTTGGGCGGTGCTCGTTCAATGGGAGAGCGGTGCTAGAGTGGACCCCTTGGTCGGTGAGGCTTGTGTGACTCTTCGGATTGACGTCTGTTCGACCCTCTTCAGACCAGACCTCTTCTATCACCAAGTGTGAGATTTCTGTTTGGAGAGGCACGAGTTGAGGTATGGAAGGTGCAAGGCATGAATGCTTTTTTTATTATAATAATGAAGGGGAAACAACAAGAAATGTAAACAGCCTAGTCACTCAGGGGGGCCTAAAGTAATGTAACCCTAATGGGTCCTTCAACAAAAAGGGCCTACACTCAAACGGTAGAGAAACCAAGCTTCTATACAAAAAGACCTCGTTCCCGGGACTTCTGATCTTCGCAAGTGCATCCGCAACAAAATTACTTTCCCTCCACCTATGTTGCATGAGTTGTCCTTGATTGGTCTCCAAGACACACTGTCTGATGATATAAGTAAGATCCCAAGGCGCGCCCGACCTTCCTCGGACATGATTAACCAAGACCTCTGAATCTGACTCCACCTATGACACCTAAAAGCCATTGCTCCTACAAACTCTCAGTCCCATAAGGAGGGAACGAGCCTCCACCCCCAGCGAGTTGTCCATTCTGAAGGTAACACTGAAGGCCATAAAAACTGAGCCTTCTGAGTCACAAAGAACCCCACCACCTCTCATCATGCCATGCATGCATGAGCCATCCAAGTTAAGCTTGAGCCCATTAAAAGAAGATTTCCATCTAATCCACCGCCCTTCAGAATAGTTCGATCTGATAGGTCTATGCAAGAAGTTGGATACCACATCTGAGCGTTAATCCAGTCTTGCCAGCGAGACCAATTCATGGACCAACGATCTTGATCTTAACTGAATCTGGTTAATCGAACTCTGGGAACCCAAGAGTTCTTTGTTCCTGGCCTCCCAAATGACCCATTAGGTTGTAGAGAGGATAAAAACTCTCACCTTTTTATCTGGTTGGATGATCGTTCCTCTGAGAAACCACGAGGACATGAGCTCCTGGAAGCAGAAATGATCAAAACTGGTGCAAACAGACGGGGTGAACATGCTCCAGATAGCTGCCGCCCATTCACTCTTGAAGAAGATATGGTTAGATGATTCTCTTTTGGGAGTATTGAAACAATAGCAGCGGGATGCCAAATGGATTACCCTACTTTGGATATTTTCATCTGTTGGAAGGGCACAATTCTTGACACGCCAGACCAGGAAGTTCATCTTGGTTGGAATCTCCTTGCACCAGGTGTTCTCCAACCCATTCCCAGGATAGGGTTCCACGCTTCTCCATTCTCTGTAGTTCTGAGTGGTAAACCTGCCCGAGCTTGAGCCCATAAAGCAGCATCGATCCTCTTCTCCATTAATACATATACTGTCAAATACCGTCTTCTGTTCTTGGCTGAGAACCACGCTGATGAACTCGGGATGCTTTGAAGCTTCCCTGAAGGTGATGTCCACCATAGGACATCCAGGAAAATACAACCGCTCCCCTCCCCAATTATCCTTCCAGAAACCGACGGACCCAGCCGATGGAATCGACAGCCAGGGCAAACAACAACAGCTGTGCAAATTTAGATGATAGAGGATAAATGGGGGGAGGTGGGGTTCCTTACCTAGAAAGTATTTTAGACCCATGGTTTTTGTTTTATTTTTATTTCTTAGGGCTTACGGATCATTTGGGAATACAATTCTTATTACTTTGGGTATTTCTGCCTCTGGACCTTTAGGATTTGTTTTTTTGTTCTTGGGATTTAAAGTTGTGTTGATATTAGGACATTTTCCATGCAATAGGTTCTATCTCAGTCTAAAAGAGGTTTCTTTTTAATTTTCTTAATAGAGGGGCTTGATCCCAACCTATTTAAAAAAAACAAAAAAGAGTTATTAATTAATTTGTAATTAAATAACTATTATTTTATATAAATAGAAACCATATAATTATAAATAATTATTAGTAATTATTTAATAATAATTATTAATTAATTAGTAGCTAAACAATTTATTAATAAGTAATAATTATATAATAATTATTATTACTAATTATTAGTATTTAATATTTATTAGAAATTAATATTATTTAATACTAAATAATATTATTTAAAACTAAATAATATTATTAAATCACTAATTAATTATTAATTAATAATTATTAATATGTCATATAAATTATTAATAATTAATTATTATTTATTTATTATCAATAATATTTATAAGTAATTAAATATTATTTAATTACTTATTAATTATAACCAATTAATTAAAAAAAATTAATTAGTACTTAATAAGTAATTAATTTTTCATTTATTAATATTATTAATTAGTAATTAATATTTATTAGAAAATAACATTATTAATTAGTAATTAATATTATTTAATTACTAATTAATTCATAATGAATAATTCTTAATATCTCATAGTAATAAATCATTATGGGTTGGAAAAAAATTCTCTCCATCTTTGTTCACTTGTATGTTGCACCTTACTTTGCATCTTCTAACGAAAGTTCTTCTTAATGGTATTGTTTGTTATCATTGGATATATCCTATTGAATGAAATATATATACATTAAGCCACACATAAGGAATAAGAACCATCATAAGGTTTCACTTGTAAAAATTTATTTAACCAAATAATGAATGGATTTTTTTATTTATCTAAGTATTGTTACTACAAGGTTTAATTGATATATGAGAACCAAAGATGTGCAATATGAGCTAGTTGAGCCAAATTTTCCATCAATTCTACAACCTGGGGGAATTTTTGGTTCATATCAATTATTTAGATTGATTCTTGAAGAGTGAGATATGGCACATCACATGTATTTGTTCAATTGTGAAGTTGTAGAAGAATACATCAAGTAAGTAATTATCATAGTCACTTTTCATTTATTACATATTATGAAAGATGTTTCTTATAAATGTATCATTTTATATGAAACAAAAGGAAATTATAAATAGAACACATCATTCTTTTCCTCTTCAAAGGAAAGAGAAATTACATATTAAAGAGTTCCATGTATAGTTCAAATCACATGTTGTCTATTTAAATATTCTAGGTTTATAGTTTATTAAAAAATACAATATATTTTGATATTAGAGCTCTGTCATTTGGACCAAATAAAATAGTATGTGAGTTTAAAATAAAATTCATCAATGGGTATAATTTTATTATTAATATTAATTTAGTAAATGTGAAAACCGAACATGATGGTGACATGTTAAGTGTAAAAATTAACTATTATGAAAGTGAATATGAAATGCGATCTCAATCTAAAAATGTATCTTATTATGGAATTATGGAGAAAATCATAATATTGGATTATTACTGTAATGGTCACGTTTTTATGATGAAATTAAATTTTTTTAATTTAGTTAAACAATAAGGAATGTATGAAGATAGTTGTGGATTCAAGTTAGTTAACAAAAACTGATTACACATAACTAAGAGCCTTATATTTTGGAATCATATGCAAGGAAAGTGTTTTATGTAGAAGATCTATTGGCACCTGAACATAGTGTTGTAGTTGAAGTTAATCCTTAGCATATATTATAGTAAGGCTATGATGTATTCATACTAATGTTATCAACTGTTTTATTATGTACATATTAAACTAAAAAATATTTTCATAGATCATGATGAATTATAAAGATGTAATATTGAATCTATTGTGGGAAAATTAGTGCAGGATTCATGCTGTATGATTTAGTCCCATGATTTCTACTATGAGTATAATATTTTGATTTTATTAAATTTTATTTTAATAAAGTTATTATTTTTAAAAGTTCAATTATTCTTTCATGGATCATAATCTAGGATACACTTTTTTTTACTTAGAAGAAACTAGGGATGATGGACTTTCACCTGTTATTCCATCAATGAGGGATAGAATTCAGTGCAGAAAAAGGTTTACTCAAAGTAATAGATCAAAAAACGTTCCATTATCTGACACACCTTGTTTTATAGTTTCCCCTACTAGTTAATCATCAGAGTACTATAGACAAATTATGATGTTAGTACCCCCTATTATTTATTTTTACCCATCTACATCTATTCATCCAAGTGGAAAATATATTCTACCACATCCATATTATATAATTCCTACTCTTGGATATAGGTTCCAATATATGGTATAGGAGACTCCTCCTATTTCTCTCTGCCTTCCTACATGTAGCACTAATGACCATTCTCAACCTTTTGATTATCCTTATTCAGGTACATCTATAATATTTAAATAAATATTTATGGTAAATTTTATTATTTGGTACATGTATTGATACTTTTTTATATTTCTTTTGTTAAAGATGGATAAAATAAATGACATGTCCCAATGTTAATTCATGTAGTACGGAAAAGGAAGGTAATGGTTGAATATAATGATGATCTACAAATGATTGAAAAAAAATGAGAAGCCTGTAAAAGCTTCATGGGCTTGATTTTCAAATATGGTGATATTATCTTGGTTCAACCATTGAGTTGGAGATAATTAAATAATGATATTAAGTATAAATTGTGTGATGGTATTTGGGAATAAATTATTTTATACAGTTACAAGCATTATTTTATTAAATTTATTAAATATTTTTTTGAATATATGAACTTTTGATACAACATTTTTGATGATAAAAAGGAAAAAAATAACTTAGTTAATATACTAATCTCATAGGTGTACCTTACATTAAAGACTATTAAGTAAATCGATACCCAATAATGTTTACTTATTGATTTTTTTGAAATTAAAAGTATTATTTAATATTATTATTTACTTTATTATTTTATTAAAATGATAATTTTTTAATTACAATAAAATTGTAAGTAAATTTTTAGACTATAAAATGACAATAATTTTCTATTTAAATTCATATTGTTATAATTATTTTCAGACATTCTCTAACTAGGATTATTTGTACACTCTCAGTAAAGAAAAAAATGATGGTTTAAGACCTAATGATTATTTGCACCATTTTTTTAGTGAAGATCATCATGGAAGAATTTTATGTAGACCTAGAAACAAATTGGTTCCATCAAGTTACTGGTCTTCAACAGTTATTAATTCTTCAAATCACAACATATTTTCAGAGGTTCAGTTAGTTAAGTCTATATATAAAGCTACTAGAATTAAAGAGAAATCATGTCATCTACTCTAAGTGTCAGAAGTTGAATTTCAAAAAGGTAACTGCTCAAATAAGAGTTTTTGAATACCATTTCCCTTTTGTGTTTGGTGATTTATAAGAAAAAATATCAAAAATCAAGGATAATGTAGAAATGGTTCAATAAAATGTTGATATACACTCTAGTCATCCCACCCCACTTATAAGTGGTCATCATGATGACAATGAGGGAGTAAATGTTCATGAAGATGATAACATTTCCAACACTAGTGGTGGTGGAAGCTGTGGCATCAATGATGATATTGATCTTCAAGTATAGTGGCCAACATTCTTAGAATTAAATACCATGATCATGTGGTTTAGGTACTAATAAAATAGTGGTAGTTTATTTTCTTTTTCCATGGTTTAAAAATTAGTTTATTTTTCTTATAATGAAATATCATGATCATGTGGTTCTTGTACTAAAATATCATACTTATTTTTTGATTTTCAAGAGCCCTAATGGTAGGGATCATCTAAAAGTATGTATTCAAGATGGAAATTACCTTTTTTATATGTATAAGATGTTATACATTATGAAACACATGTGAGAGTTTGTTATACAACACTTTCACACCTCTAATTAGGTGGTTTAACCTAGATTGAAAAAGATACATAATTAAATACAATGAGGGATCCTATAATCTTATTTTTACAATGTTATAACATGGTTATTTTATTGATTTTTTAATTTTATAAAGGTAAAGTAAAATCCTTAGATACCTAATGGAATAATTTATCCATTTATCAAACATTAATTAATTTTATATAGTTCGAGGCAGTTTACCACATACCATATGAATCACCCATGCGTCAGATTAAAGTAGGGTAAACATCATTTATTAGTCCTAGTTTTGTTTAAGATATAATAAAATGAGTTTATTTTATTAATATATGAATATATATATATATATATATATATGTTTTAGAGTTTGTAGTGATCTTATAAATAATGAATACCTTGACTGAGGGAGTTCGACATAGGAGATAAATTCATTCTATGAATTTAGATAAGAAACCTTCCATTCATAGATTAAGATAAGTTGGTATAAAGTTTCTTAGTTTATTTTAATATTATTTAGTAAATCAGAGATATGGATACCATCTATCTACATGTAATTCGTTACAATTAACATATATTAGTTATGAATGCATGAATTGTTTTTCAATAGAAATATTAAGGACGAGTAATAGATGAATGAATTGTTTTTATAATGGTTTGTTCAGTTTGTTATTCATTTATTTTTAGATTATTTTTTTAGTTAAACTATTTTTTTTTCATTGGTTAAACTGTTTATATTCAATTGGTTATATTTATGTTGATTATCTTTGTTAGTCCCATATAGGAATTTAGTGAGAGATAATCTTAGGTGGTTGTTGGGGGGATCAGGGTATGAAACTTTTTTATTTAAAACATTTTTTCCAACTCTCACTGCCTTAAAAGATCTTGAACTCATTATTACCAGGGTAACATTTAAGTAAACCTCTTAATGATTATGATCTTATTGTAATTTCACTTAGACCCACATTTACCAGATTTTATTTTTCATTACCTATCCCACCTTCACTAAGTTATGTATTGGAGAATATAAACAAACCATTCACAAAATAAATAATGATTTTTACTTAGCTCACACACACTAGGATAATCCAAGGAGCATACAGTCAATAATGTGTCAATGCATTGAGATATACTAAATGAACTCTTTGATGGTGGGTTTTGGATAGGGAACTCCTAGGATTGAGGTTACTCTCTTAATAATGTTTTAGTATAGATCACTTCCATAAAAGTGACGATCCCTTCACTTATATCATTTTCTCACTATTCTAGAAATAATATCTTCATTGGTACATATTTAAATGAAAATAGTATCACCACAATTATAGTTACACCAAATGCAGGTTGGTGAATGTATATCCCCTCACTAATCCTTCATATATTGGCTATGAACATCACAAGAACAACATCACCACTTTTCCATGATTCTTCATGGGAAACTCCACCCTTTTCTTCATTGGAAATATCTTTAATGAATGCTAAAACATCCTTCACTTATTTCCAGAAAGGATATGGAATTCCCTGTCTTATTCTTCGCTGAAAATAAATTTTCAATGTTCTTCACTTTTCTCTATAACAAAAATACCCCTTCTCTTCTCTATGAAATTTATTTATCATAAAAATTTTCTATTTTCATATCTCTTTTCATAGCAGTAAGCTCCAAAATTTATCAGGAAAGATAACTCCATAATTCACACCTTCCAAGAATCCTTTTTTCCATTCAAATAGAAAATATCCACATTTACCTCCATGAATATCTCTGTAATAATGATAATGATGGGAAAATCGATCTTGCATCCTTCCTCAAATACGATTCAAACTCATTAATTGAACTCTCTAATATTCCAATTGAAAGATAAGAATTAAAAAATATGTAAACCCACTTACTCATCTTCACCATGGATTAATGATTTTCATTTTAAAGATTTTTCAGATACTAATCCCACCAGATCTACTTATATCTTGAATTAAAATAACTGATATATCATGAAATCACCCTCTTTTAAATTCTCTATGATTTTATACATCATACCTGGACCAAAAAATTAATCATATTTTATGATTAATAAATCATAATTTACTTATACTATAGAAGGACGAACCTTTCAAACAACTAAGGGAAGACCCTTATGAATTGCCCTGATGACTCTTAAGTCCAGCCAGGATTAGTCTTATAGAATGCATCACATTTTTCTATAATGAATACCATATTATACCTAGATTACTCTTATTGAATTCCTTTAGTAATATAAATTACTCTTATAAAATCCAAGGATTACCCTTATGATTTTACCCTTTTCTGTGAAATTACTCTTAGAAACTCTAGTTCATAGTCTAATGACTCATATAAAGTCTACCTTATCCATCTGTCCTAATCACAATAAATTGAACATTAAAAAATTTATTCTCATGACTCCTATGAAATTTCTTGTAAAATGAATCATATGATCACTAGTAACTTCCATACTTTTTTCAATCCCACTACCTTCTCATAAATATAAATCTTATGAAATAAAGGATACCTCAAGGAGTGGTATTTTCAAATATTATGATTCTTGAATTACACTTATAAACATAGGTATTTTTTCTAAGACTTTTATATATCAATATCCATTTCCTCAAACCATATATCTCCATATTTTATCTATAATATATCTATTTACTTCAAAGAAACTATCAGAACTCCAATGTACTTGCAGAACATCTTCACTTTAGTGTCAACACCTCGAACCCCAAAAACCAAATTATGTTGAAAAAAACCTGACACAAAGAAACTAACACCTATTGAAAATAAATCCAACTCTATATAATAATTAATCCTCATTTGGTTTCCAATAATATATCCTTTTATATTTGTTGAAAATACCCATCTTGAATCCAATATTCCTTTACATAATTATGATCCTTCCTTCTCCCCTGCTTCCTACTCCCCTTTGAGGGATGATAAGATTCATGGATTCAAGATGATTACTACTCACACTTTTACATAAAATACAAATCATTTCTCTTTCTATGTGAATCCAACACTTTTCATGATACCCTACCTTTTGGATTTCAAACAACACAAGCTTTTATTTAGTTTCCACTTGTAAGATTCTTTAGGGACTCCACTTGCTAGGATGCTACACTGGACTGTTAATAAAAATTACCCCCTATGTAAATGCAATAATTTCATTATATTAAGTGAAACTAGTCTTAACCTCTTGAAAAACACTTCAAGGCTCCTATACTATCCATCTCTATTTGTTAACTATTTGTTAACAATAGATATGTTAAATATAACTTCATATTTATATTTCAATCTCCAGAAACTCCTAAAATGTGGTTTCATTCTAAAATAATTTTAGTAAGTTATCCTACCAACTAGTGACGGGCCATTGACACAACCTTTATGCCAACCAAGTTAAAACTTTTTTTAGGAAATATGAAATTAAGTTAACAACATCATTACAACCCATTTCACTCAATTATTTCCATAAGATACATGTTTTCTCATTTATCATATTCTATTAAGGATCTATTACTTTTAACTAAAAACACTTTCAAAAAATAATTAGTGAATAAATATGAACTACATAGTGTGTGAGTCATATTAGATTCTTTCTTTTAAGGTAATCTCCAAACACCAAACCTGATACCAATTATCAAAACTAATACCACATTGTTAAAACAAACTTTTTTCTCTCACCCATCAGGTGTCTCTTCTTACTTTATGGGGATACCAAATTTGGATCTATATCTCCAAATCCCCTAACTCTCTACTCTATCACTGAATAAATAGATGATATTCAACATAAAATCTATCCACCTAGTAGCCTTTGATATCCTGGAAAGACTCGGATTATAGAAAACCAACTTGGGTCGACCTGACCCGTCACCTGATCTGAATCTCCACAAGGCCTGAAGCACATTCCTAATCACTAATGCCCAATTACAAGCATCTAAGCATAAAAAATAATCATTTTTAATAGTTTCACCCATAAAAATTCTGTACTACCCTTTCATGAATTGGACGACTACGCTAACCAATAAACATGGTCAACATATATAACGAATATAAATATACAACAAAGTAAACAAAATAACAACCAAAAATATATATCATAGCATTATCACATCAGAATTCATAAAAAACATATAAATATGATATTTATAGTCAAAACTCAAAATAAGGAATAAGAACAAAAGTGTCCAATACATCAAAATCCAAATGATATGGAATCTCAAAATTTCTCTACATGAGCCAACTTTGTGAGACCACATCTCTACTATCCCAACCAACCATGGATATTGGTAATCAAGAAGGGACACCAAACTGCAAGGTTCCCTTTGACTTTCCCGTGTCCTAAAAACAAGGTATTTATATGCCCAAATACATATACAAGGTGTGATGCACAAATCCCATTAGGATACCACCATGAATCTATGAAAGACATTTTACCATGAAAACCCTTAATTATTGTTTGAAAATTAATTTTCAAAAATAAGTTCACTTTTAAAATTGAGTTCACCTTAAAATAATACAATATAAATATCTCTTTTTTCTAAAAAAAGCTACATTTTAAAATATTATTAAACTAGGCTCAAATAAAGAAACAAATAAACCCAACATAAATATGTTCAAAACACCCCAAACATGTCATAAACATGGTAATAATCCTAAGATCAATATATAAAACCAAATAATGGAAATCATGTAAACATAATATATCACAACCAAAAAAATCACTATCATCATGCACAAAGTATATAAAAATCAACCGGGAAGAATTAGTACTCACCTTGGGCTCTAAAAAATAGGGTCTAGTGTGACTTAGTCTAAGAAAACGTTTTTCTAGTTGTATAATAAAGATACAGCAAGTTTGGAAGCTCTCTTAGTCTTCCCCATACCCAACCATAATTCCATGGGTACTCTCATCCTACATGAACATGTTTTGGAAGATCTCTCAGTATTCCACCCAAAGGCTCTACCAGTCACCTGGACAACACTCCCTATCTTTTCTTAGACACAGGCTAAGGTTCCATTTGTCTAAGTCATGCACACACACACCCAAGGTCTCCCATGTGATATATAATTCCAAAAACATAAACATCAATAATTTCTAATTTCATAATCCATTTAAAATCCATTTTCATAAACCTTTCATACCCATAAAAATTCATGCATTCAACACCATGAAATTCCTCTTTGAAAACCCTTTCAGAAACTCATTTGAAAGCATAAAACCTCTTTAATCCATTTTAACAGACACATGGAGTGAATCAAACCAAATACCTTTGAAAATCCACTTTAAACCATTAAATTACCAACATATTTCAATGATCAAAAAAATAATGGATAAAACATCAATAATAACTCAAATTAGGGGTAATTTAATTATAAAAAACCAAGTTAAATCACAAATTAATGGAAATTCATTCAAATGCACCCTTAAATAGAGGAACCTACCTCAAAATCAAATTAAATATTGTTTGCTTCAATAAAAACTATAATATTTTACGTAAGAGAGGTCCTCAAAAACTTAATACAAAACAAAAAAAAACAAAAACCCCATAAAAAACCCAAGGTTCATCCAAATCACAAGCTAGGGTTTCCACCTTCCATGAAAATGGAAGAACATGAATAAATGAGGGGAAATGAATGAAAAATTATGAATAAATAAAGATTTCCTTAAAAGGAATCACCGAAGGAAGTAAGAGATATACCAAAATAGAGAGGTTAAAATATAAAAGGGATGGGGGAGAGGCAGAAAATGAGTGGTTAGATAGATAAGGTTGATAACCCTTATAAATAAAAATGAAAAAAATGGTCAAAATACAGTTTTAATGATCTAGATACACTGCATGGTTTGGACACATAATAAAAAAACATGAAATAACCATGTAAGTGAAACTGTATCCCCAAAAAAAAAACCCACATTGTTTATGGAGATACTTGTATGGTTATATAGACTATGTTCGTGATGTGTGGAATCCTAATATCCCCCGAACATCCCTCTCACATAGTTTACCGCACGACTGCACTAACTATTCACCAACCATGTTCCAGGTTCCATTTCCCAAAAAATTGAGGCTCTCAACATCCAAGTCTCATAAACTCCTATAATAAATAAATAAATATCAAAAAATATATACTAGTGACCTGATAAGTATAATAATTCTCCCCACCATACTGCTTTCTACCAAAAAAAATTCCTCAAGGATCTTCAGAAGAAAAAAGGTGAGGCCATTGCTCCCTCACTGAAAATTACTACTCCAAAGTATCATGGATATCAACTCCATGATCCCAAATTTCATGGACCAATGAGATCAACTTACCATGAAATACCTTGTTATAATAGTATAGGATATGAACATGCATCTCCAAAACAATGGATTCTAGATCTATCCCTAAATATTTCCACTCTATAAAATAAGATGGGTCTAGATAGAACTTAATCAATAGGGATATGTGGAAAACATCATGGATCAAGTTCAGTCATGGTGACATGTCCAAACAATAGGATACCTTCCCAAGGCACTCCATAATATGAAATTACTATACATAATGAAATACCAACATCCCCTACTTTTTTAAGTGGTGATGTCACATTTGAAATGATAGAGGAAACACCTGATCAACAACCTCAGTGATGAATGAAATCAACATATGATTTTTGGAGACTCTGATCCATCACCAACCTCTTTTGGATTAATTTCACTTTGTCCATCATATACTGGATGAGATTCTATCTGAACAAGGAGTGCTCACCCTACTCAACACATCATGATAGGGACTGACATGGCCACCCCTAAAATGTCTCAAAAGGGGCCATCTTGATCAAGTACTAGTAACTATGGTTGTATGAAAAATATAAAAATGATATATACCTTTCCCATGAACCCCTAAATTCATGAACACATGAATGAAGCATATCCTTAAGAATCTAGATGGCCTGATCAGTCTAACCATCCATCTTCAATTGATAATTTGTGCTCAAATTCAACTAGGTTCCCATGGATTCATGGAGACTATTCTAAAACCTTGAGTTAAAATAGGCTTCCCAACCAAAAACTATCACTAAAGGAACACCATGAATCCAAATGATCTCTTAGACATACAAGTTCTCGATATCCTCTACCTTCATTGACTCCCTAATGAGAAGAAGTGGGATGACATAGTCAACCAATCTATAATCACCCAAATAACATCTTTACTACTAGGAGTATGAGTTATACCGATAAAAAATTCCATAGAGGTATTTTCCCACTTCTACACTAGGATGGGAAGAGGCTAAAGAAACTCAACTAGCCTTTGATGCTCCACTTTGATCCTCTAGAAAGAAAAACATTGAGATACAAAATTCACTATAGTCCATATCATTTAGGGTCACCAGTACCAATTCTCTATAGTATAAAACATATTTTTATAACTCAAGTAAATGACCCAACTAGAATAATTCCCCCCGTGCATCACCTCCTACCTCAAGTTCAAAGGAACTACCAACTACTTCCTAAATAATAGGGTACCATTGGGAGACTGAGACCAATCACCATATGTATTCCCACTATTTAGAACTATAGAAATCCAATGATAGTCAGGGTTAGATGTATTCTCACCCAAAAATTTATTAACAATAGAGAGAGAGAGTGTGACCTAAACACTATTCAAGGACACCTTATTTCCATCCTCCAATATATCTAGACTTAGATCAGAAAACAAACCCATCCGACTCCACCCATTCACTGATTCTTTAAATTACTAGATTGATAAATTTTTCCTCATAGAACCAACGACCACATTCCTTTTATTAGGGGTATATGAAATATCAAAATGAAATTTCCAATGATACTCCACCCAACATCTCTTCCTGAAGTTCAAGTCCCTCTAGGTGAAGTTATACTTTAGGATCTTATGTTCTGAGTAGACCATATAAAACTCTTTGAAGAGGTAATAGAACCAATTATTCAATGAATGAATCAAAAAATTTCAACTCAAAGTTATGGTTCTAGTAAGTAATCTCATGTTGGAGTAGCTAATATGATCCATGGGACACTGTATGATTATCTTGTATCAGCACACACCCCAGCCTCACCCCCAAAGCATTATAGTACACCGCATATTCCTTCTCAGGATTAAGAGGATTAAAAAATAGTGCCTATATAAAATGAACCTAAAACTCCTCAAAATAAAACCGAAACTTCTCACTCTACTTAACTTCACCCCTTTCTAATAAAAATACATCAAGGGAGAATCTATTTTGAAGAAGTCATGAAGAAAGTGCCTAAAATATCAAACTAAGCCTAAAATTTTCATGATATCAAACATGTTCATGGGATGATTATAAGACCTAATTGCATGGATCTTTTTGAGTCCCAAAAAAATAACTTTCTCAAAAATCACATGGACCAAAAAATTTACTTTCCAAATCTAGAACTGACATTCATATTGATTTTCATATAGTTGATTCTCTTTTAAGATTACCAAAACAACACTCAAATAGTCTCCATGGTCCTCCTCCATTTTGGAATACACCAAGATGTCATCAATAAACACAACTATGAAGGAGTATAAAAAGAAATTAAAGATCCAATGCATCAATTATATAAAGATTTTATGAGAATTAATAAGTTCAAATGGTATAACTATATAGTAAAAAATTCCCATACCAGCTCTTGAAGGTGATCTTAGGAATATCCTCTTCCCAGAACCTAAACTGATGGTACCATGACCTCAGGATAATTTTTGAAAACCATAAGGCTCCCCTTAGTTGATTAAAAATGTCATAAATTTTTGGAAAATTTATTTGTTTTTAATATTTACCTAAACCAACTTATGACAATATATGTAAACTTGGAGACACCCATCTGCCTTTTTTGCAAATAGCATTGCTGGCACCCATGATGACACACTATAATTAATAAAACCCTTACTTTCAAGGTCCTACAACTAAACAATTAACTCCTTAAACTAGATAGGATCCATATGGTATGACTAAAAGGATGTGGGACTCATATCGGGGAGTAGATTGATATTAAACTTGACCTATCACTAGGGAGGTTACCTAGAAAAGTAATCTAGAATCACCTTAGGGTACTGTTCCACAACCACCGAAATACAACCATCCAAACCCTTCTCCACAAAATCAAAGAAAAATAAAAATAAATGACATGAAATAAATACCATATCCAGATTAATGTGTCTTGACCTCCCTGACCTTAGATCCCACTCACCCTGGATTTTATGTTTGCTCATATTGGGAGATAAAAACTTGACCCTACAATGATAATAGTCAAACCTATATTTGAAAGTGATCATTTAATTTATATAAATGATTATATCAAAAATTTATTGGTCCAACATGATGAATTCCCACACTACCTCCATGTCAGAAATCAAAATACGACACTCTGGGAACTTAAAATATTTCTCCTTCTTCCTTCCCAATGTGGTAAGTAGATCCATCATGAATGTCATAAACTCCACTTGCATACCCAAAGCATCAAGAAAATTTAAAAATATAAATTAATGAGAATAAAATATATAAAAAAAGTCTAAATCCATAGAATAAGTGATAAACACCATACCTATCATACAGGTCGGCCCAAATTTGGAGTCCTTAAGTGTCGTATCTACTGCATAAAGGCATCCTGACTCTAGCACACACTTAACCTTCTTAAATGGACAAGAATACCCTCTATAATGAGGGTGAGATACCACACCTTTATAAGAATAAAATCACACCTGTAAACCATTAAGAAAGAAGAACTAACTCCACTACCTTGATGGGTGGACTTGCTGAAGCAGTGAAGATGAACCAGATGCCCACATCGGTGGAACAGTCTTGGAACCTCTAGGAAATTAGGTCTGGTATGGATAGATTTCCCAAAATAATAGAAAGTAACTAGTATATTCCTAGAATAATCCAATAAAATTGAACTTCATGACTACTAATCACCCTTTCCACTACTCTGATGGGGTTCATCCTACTTCCTCTTCTAGAAAAAGGAAGAACTCTGGCTACTTCTCACTACTGAAGAAAATCCATTGATGCCTATATTTACTACTAAGTCTTCCTATTCTATAAATTATTTATCCACCACATAGGGATAAGTTAGTAGGAAAATTATAATATTCATTGGTCTAATATTTTCCTTAAATAACATTTCAAAATGGGTTTCCTTGAAATAGTTGTTTGTGAGAATCTGAGGAGACAAATTGGATAACTCAAAAAACTGAGTAGCATACTCCATCACTGAATGATCTCCTTTATTCATTGTTATGAACTCATGGGAATTCAACACATTTAGTTGTTGGGCGGAAGAAAAACGAGGGAATGATGGCAAGAGGGGGGTGAATTGCCTTTTAAAAATTGATTAACAAATTAAAATCAAAGTGAAATCAAAGTATGTGAAGCGGAAAATAAAAGAGGCAATCACACAAGAAATTGTTAACGGAGTTCGGCCAAAAACCCGGCCTACGTCTCCGCTCCCAACTCAACCGTTGAGAGATTCCTACCGCTTGCTTTTCAATGGTTTTAGCAAGAAACCCACTAGGCTTTGAGGTAGCACTAGGACCTATTACAGCTTTCTTTTGAATTGGTTTAGCAAGAACCCACTTGCTTTTAATGGTTTAGCAAGAACCCACTATCCTTTTTACAGGTGAAGGATGGCTCACCTATGACACAAGCCTTTTAAAAGGAAAGGCTTGAAGAAACCTCTTCACACCTTAGTGGTGATGTGAAACCCAAAAGAAAGAGGGATGAGAAAAGGAGTTGGGGTTTGTAGGCACAAACCCAATTTTAAGCTCAAAATATATAAAGCAAGAAAAACCGTAATTGAGGAAGACTTGGGCGCCAAAGTATGATGGAGTTGATGTAGCGTGCTCTCCCAAGCTTCTTGAGGTGCTCCTTGGATTGGAAATTGGTTGGAGCACTTGAGGATCCTTGAAGGTGGAGCGCCGGAGGTTCTCCAAATGTTCAACAATATGTCCGAGCGCTTGGTATATGATTCGGGTGGTGTCCGGGGCTTCCTTGGCCTTTATTTATAGGCATGGAACCCTTGGGGAGTCTTCGGAGCCGTTGGAAAAGGCCTCGGAGCCGTTGGAGGCCAAAAGAGGGTTGACTGGTCAAAGCCAACGGCTAGTTTGACTGGGCTACCAGCTGGGCGGTGCAGGGCCACCGGCTGGCCGGTGCCTTGGAATGTGGAGAGTGATTCTGCCCAAGAGCCACCGGCTGGCCGGTGAGAAGGCCACCGGCTGGCCGGTGGTGAGACAGTAGGTCTCACTATTGTATCAGGTTGCCACCGGCTGGCCGGTGATAGAGCCACCGGCCGACCGGTGGAACCTGGCAGTGGGCAATGCCTCTGCCAGGTCCACCGGCTGGCCGGTGCTATCACATCGGTTGGCCGGTGGACTGAATTTTAGTCCACTTCTTGTCCATTCTTGGGCCAACTTCTTGGCAACCTTGTGCCTATCATTCAAAAACACTTCAAACAATATTAGACAAATAAGAAGGTGATTGTGATCATGAAAATCAAACAACGAGGGGAACGAGGGGTACAACAATATCCCCCTATTTTGATGATCACAATCACCAAAACAATAAATGAAAAAACTTGAATTAAAGGCATGATTTAATGAATAAAATGAAATGTAAAGCAAAGCATGATCAAAAGGTTTCTCCCCCAATCAATCAAGAAATTTCTCCCCCTTTGTGATTATCAAAATAGCACGGGGCATAAAACTTGATTGAGGGAAAAGAGATTTGAAAAACAAGATTTGAGATTTGAAAATCAATTGAAATTTTGGAAATTGAAAGATTGAATAACAGTTTGAATTGAAAGTTTTGAATCAAAATTGAAATGAAAATTTTGAACCAAAAATTGAATTGAAAGTTTTGGATCTAAGACAAGGTATTGAAAAATCTCCCCCTAAATAAAAACAATGAATCACTGGGGAGAGGGATTTTGAAAAGAGATAATTTTAGGCCCGAAGAGACTCGCTAGAAGGGATTTTTCAATCCATACTTGTCTCATGGCGGGTCTTCTCCTATAAAACTCATCAGAATAGAAAATAGACTTGGGTTGGCCGTACCGGGCATTTTTGTAATCACACTCATAAATGAGGTGCCCGGGTTTTTTACAATAATTGCAAAATTTAAAACTAGAGCTCCCCCTTACAAAAACAGTGGGTGCATGGGAGGAGGAGGCTTGGTTGGTATAGCCAAGTCCATTGGTGGTTCTAGAAACCCTTTGAGAACCCAATAATTTGGTCAAATTTTGTTCCCCTTGGGTGAACTTAGCTAGGGATTCCCTAAGGTCCTTAATGGTTGATTCCAAAGAATCAACATTGGGAAAATTTTGGATTTTAAGGGAGAGTTCCTCCTTCTCTTTGAGAAGTTGGTCTTTTTCGGAGGAAAGCTTTTTGAAATTCTTTTTCAAAGAAACAAATTTAGAAGAAAGTTCATGAAAACCATTTTCTAATTGGTCTCTAGCATGTTGGAGTTCTTCATATGATAAATGATTAAAAGAATTAGAAGAACTAGAGGAGGAAGAAGAGGAAGAGGATGATAATACCTCATGTTTTGCCATTAGGCATTTTGTACCTTGGTCGCTTGAGGAGGAGGAGGAGGAGGATGATGAGGTGTCACTCCATGTCGCCTTGATGACCTTTTTCTTTCCTTTTTCCTTTTGTGTGGCCCGTTTTTTGTTGAGTGGACAATCGGGCTTGTAATGGACCTTTTCGCCGCACCCGTAGCATTTTACCTTGGGCTCGGATCTTGCGGTGGGTTCTTGCTTTCGCGCCTTACAAGATTTCTTCTTCTTCTTGTGCTTATTCATAAATTTGTGCATTTGGCGGGCGAGATTCTCCATTTCCGAGTCGCCGCTTGATGATGAAGAAGATGAAGATGATGATGATGAGCAGGAGCTTACTTCTTTTTGTACCTTGAGGACGATGTTCTTTGGTGTCTTGATTGGTGTGCCCTCCTTTTGAGCTTGCCTCCTCATCGTGATCTCGTACGTCATTAGGGATCCGATGAGCTCTTCGACCGGCATATTCTTTACATCCTTAGCTTCTTGGATAGCCGTCACCTTAGGTGCCCATGAGCTCGGAAGGACCCATAGAATCTTCTTGACCATTGCTTCAGCTGAAACATCATCACCAAGAGATTTTATACCATTGCAAACGTCAGTGAAGCGTGTAAACATTTCAGAAATAGACTCATTTGGATGCATGGAAAAGCTTTCAAAATCTTGTCTATACATGTCTAACCGAGTATCCTTAACATTGTTAGTGCCCTCATGGGTCACTTCCAATAGTTTCCAAATTTCATGAGATGAGGTGCAAGTGGAAACTCGGTTGAACTCATTTCGGTCAAGGCCGAAATGTAGAGCGTTCATGGCTTTGCCATCAAGATCAAAGTTTCTAATATCGGCGGGGGTCCATTTGGATTCTTCGGGGGTAGACAAAGTATAACCTTGCATGACAATTTTGAAAATAGGATATCCTATGCTTCTTAAAAAAGTGTTCATGCGGGTTTTCCAATAATTATAATCGGACCCATCAAAAAATGGAGCCCGACCCAAAGAGTAACCCTCGGGGGCGAAAGAGGTAGACGCCATCAAAAAAAATCTTTAATTTGAAACCAGTTTAGGGAATTATTCAAATACTCCCTCTGATACCAATTGTTGGGTGGAAGAAAAACGAGGGAATGATGGCAAGAGGGGGGTGAATTGCCTTTTAAAAATTGATTAACAAATTAAAATCAAAGTGAAATCAAAGTATGTGCAGCGGAAAATAAAAGAGGCAATCACACAAGAAATTGTTAACGTAGTTTGGCCCAAAACCCGGCCTACGTCTCCGCTCCCAACTCAACCGTTGAGAGATTCCTACCGCTTGCTTTTCAATGGTTTTAGCAAGAAACCCACTAGGCTTTGAGGTAGCACTAGGACCTATTACAGCATGCTTTTGAATTGGTTTAGCAAGAACCCACTTGCTTTTAATGGTTTAGCAAGAACCCACTATCCTTCTTACAGGTGAAGGATAGCTCACCTATGACACAAGCCTTTTAAAAGGAAAGGCTTGAAGAAACCTCTTCACACCTTAGTGGTGATGTGAAACCCAAAAGAAAGAGGGATGAGAAAAGGAGTTGGGGTTTGTAGGCACAAACCCAATTTTAAGCTCAAAATATATAAAGCAAGAAAAACCGTAATTGAGGAAGACTTGGGCGCCAAAGTATGATGGAGTTGATGTAGCATGCTCTCCCAAGCTTCTTGAGGTGCTCCTTGGATTGGAAATTGGTTGGAGCACTTGAGGATCCTTGAAGGTGGAGCGTCGGAGGTTCGCCAAATGTTCAACAATATGTCCGAGCGCTTGGTATATGATCCGGGTGGTGTTCGGGGCTTCCTTGGCCTTTATTTATAGGCATGGAACCCTTGGGGAGTCTTCGGAGCCGTTGGAAAAGGCCTCGGAGCCGTTGGAGGCCAAAAGAGGGTTGACTAGTCAAAGCCAACGGCTAGTTTGACTGGGCTACCGGCTGACCGGTGCAGGGCCACCGGCTGGCCGGTGCCTTGGAATGTGGAGAGTGCTTCTGCCCAGGAGCCACCGGCTGGCCGGTGAGAAGGCCACCGGCTGGTCGGTGGTGAGACAGTAGGTCTCACTATTGTATTAGGTTTCCACCGGCTGGCCGGTGACAGAGCCACCGGCCGACCGGTGGAACCTGGCAGTGGGCAATGCCTCTGCCAGGTCCACCGACTGGCTGGTGCTATCACACCGGTTGGCCGGTGGACTGAATTTCAGTCCACTTCTTGTCCATTCTTGGGCCAACTTCTTGGCAATCTTGTGCCTATCATTAAAAAACACTTCAAACAATATTAGACAAATAAGAAGGTGATTGTGATCATGAAAATCAAACAACGAGGGGAACGAGGGGTACAACATTAGTGTCTCCAGATATAACTTCCAATGAAAATACATTTTGAAGGTATTCTAGGTGATATAATCATGCCTCTCAGGGGTCTTCAGAAATTGGAAGATAGTTGAGATCCACTTAATCCATTCCTCAGGATCGTGCATACCTTTGTCACTAAAAAATACCAAGGTATTCTACTTAGTGAACTACTAAGTGTGGTCCACTTTCTAGGACTAACCTCTTTCACCCTACTAACCTAATTACTAAATCATACATATCACCAATTCCACCAAAATGAGATCAAATAGAGGGTTTTCCTATAGAAAATACTCAACAGGTCCCTCTCTACACCTAGAATAGGTACTTCCAAGAGGCATTATATAAAAAAAGGCAAAACTTATTAAATACACAATTAAATATAAAAAAACTAAATAAAACATAATAAATCCTTATAAAAGGTCTCAAACAAACAAAATTAACATTAATAACACTTAAGGGTGAAAATATTGAAGTTTTAAACATTTGTATATTGTACATGGTTTGGCTGCATGGTTAGACAAACCACATGACAACCATTTGGAAAAAAATGGAAGATCACATACTTAGTCACACAAGATTTCTATGATTACACTTACAATGTTTTTTGTGATATTCTACCCCATTCCACCTCAAAACTCAATATTTATCAAAGTCACTCATGGGTTCTTCCTGAAACCCATAACCAATGATGAAAAGAATAAAATATCATCAAAAAAACACAAAAATATATATTTTATTCATAAAAACTATATCCAATGATGAAAAACATTAGGTATCATCAAAACAACCCAAAATTAGGTTCAAATAAAAAACAAAACTCTCAACCACACATCGAATCACGATGTCTGACACGAGGAAGATTTGTCCAAGAACTCATCCCCACCCACCTTTTAAGCACTGAAGACATCATATTTTATCTACCATTGACCCCAAAATAACAAGAGGCCTCTAATACCATTTTATTGGGAACTAGAATAGGCCGGCCTAACTCATCACCTGAGCTAACATGGTATAAGGCCTAAAGAGTTTTACTGATCACTACAAGCAAGAGACAAGAACCAAGGCATAATAAATAACCATTTTGTAATGGTTTCACCCATGAAAATACAACATGACCCATCCATGAATTTGATGACCACACCAACCAATAAACAAGATCAACTAATATAACAGATATAAATACACAATAGGATAAACACAATAATGACTAAAAGAATATATCATAACATCATCACATAACGACTCATAAAGAGACATAAATATATACGATATCCATATTCAAAACTCAAAATAGGGAATAAGACCCAAAGAGAACAATACATCAAATCCCATTGATAAATAATCTCAAAACCCATCCATATGATCCAACCATGTGAGACCACATCTATACCATCCCAACCAAACAAGGATGTCGATAATCAAGAAGGGCCACTGAACTATAAGGTTCGGTTTCCCTTACCCGTGTCTTGAAAAATAAGTTATGCATATTCCCAAAGGGATATGAAAGGTGTGAGGCACAAATATTAGTATGATACCACTATGAATATATATAGGGCCTTTACCCATGAAAAACATTAAGTATAGTTTGAAAATTCATTTTCAAAACCAATTTTACTTTTTAAAGCAAGTTCACTTGAATACAATACTTTATAAATCCATTTGTTTTTTCTAAAAAACAAACTATATTTTCAATGATTAGTAAAGAAGCCTTAAATAAAGAAACAAATCCACCCAAAATAAAAATGATCAACACACCCAAAACATGGAATAAACATGTACATAATTTTAACATCATTATATAAAACTAAATAATGGAAATGGAATAAGCATACCATATCATAGCCAAACAAATCACTAAAATCATGGAAAAAGCATATAAAAACCAACTGGGCATAAGTAGTATACACCATGTGCTATAACTAATTAGGTAAAGTGTTAATTAGAATAAGAAAAGGTTTTTATAGATGGATACACATGATATAACAAGTTTTTAAGATCTCTCGGTCTTCCACAGTACCAACTATAATTCCATGGGTACTCTTGGTCTACATGGGCATGTTTTGGAAGATCTCTCGGTCAAACTCCCAAAGTATCCATCATTACCTTGGATAAAACTCACTAACTAGTCTACTAAATAGGGTAAGGTTCAATTTTTCTATTTTATTCACACAAACACCCAAGGTATCCCATGTGTTACATGTTCCAAACATAGAAACATCAACATGTTTGAATTGCATAATCAATTTAAAATCCATTTTCATAAACCTTTCATACCCATAATAAGTCATGCATTCAACACCATGTAATACATAATTTACAACCCTTTTATAAAACCATTTTAAAGTATATAACCTCTTTTAAAATTTTTAAGAAACACATGGAGTGAATCAAATCCAAATCCATTTGTAAATCCACTTTAAACCATTAAATTTACAATCCATTAAAAAGATCAGAAGCATGGATAAACCATCACTAATAACTCAAATTACGAGAAATTTAATAAGAAAAACCAAGGGATATCATGAATCAAGAAAAATACATGGAAAAGTTCCCTTAAATACATACACATACCTCAAAATCAAACCAAATATTGTCACCTTTGATGAAAAACACATGATTCGAGTAAGATAGGTCCTCACACATCTAAGACACAAAGAAACAAAAAAAACCCCATAAAAACCTAGTTTTAGCTAAATCACAATCAATGGTTTTCACTTTCCATGAAAATGGATGAACATGGATAAAAAAGGGGAAAGGGAGGAGAAATCATGGAGAAATCAATATTACCTTGAAAGAAATCGCCAAAGAAAGCAAGAAATCCTCCAAAAATTGAGGTGGAAGAAGCTCAAAGGCATGGGGGAGAGTCCATACACAAGTGGGAATATAAATTAGGGTGATAAAACTTAAAAATAAAAAGAAATAAAATGTTTAAAACCATTTTAAATAAATTAGGCACACTATAAGGTTTGGTCGCATGGTTAGAAAAACTATGAGCCAACCATGCAGGTGCCACTGTCTCCAAAAAACGTAAACAAATTTGTTTCTATAGATCCTATCACATCTAGAAAAACCATTATCAATCGATAAAAAACCCCATTTCCACCCAAAAATCTCTCACATGGTTAGCCACATTGTTTCACTAACCATGCACGACCCATGGTCCATGTCCTATTTTCCCCAAAACCACAACTCTTAACCTACAACTCCTGGTAAACAACATAATAAATAAATAAATAAATATCAAAATAAAATGTACCATTGAACTAGTGGGTGTCACATAGATGATATAAGATGTTAACATAAATTAAATAAATTATAAAAACCATTTTACCACTTTTTAATCAAGTTATATTCTTAAATCTTTAAGGTTTGATATGAATTAGTAATATATGCTCTTAAAATCATCACTTCAATTAGAACTTTATATTAATTAAGATACCTAAAACCATTTCTCCGATACATCTATCTGTACTATTATTCTTGTAATTCTAGATTCATCCAAATGTCACTTTCACTACTTTAATAACAAATTTGGAACTTCATAAAATATCATAATAACAATTAAATATTTTTATACAAATTACCCATGGATCATATCTATTCTTAAACCAAAAACAATTCAATAACAATTAATAGAATTTAAATATATGGGGATAGGATAATTTAAATTTCATCAAGTCAAGGAGGATGATGAGTCACTATGAAACACTATTATTTTCCTTTATCCTTTATTTTGGAATCTATATTTAGATCTGAATTAGTTTTTATGGAATCCAACATCAATTTATCTTCCTTGGTCTTGATGTTCTCTTTATGGTTCCACACAAAAGATCCCCATCCTTGGGTACTGTTACCAATAAGGATCACATGAAACTTCTTTATTTAGAATTTTCTTTTCCAAACATTCTTGCTTCTTTGATTTTCCCAGAAATAACCATTAGGTTTCTTAATATATACCTTTACTTGGGATGGTTGTTTAATATGATTCTTATCAGCTTTAGAAATAGGTGAACTTCTCTCTATTTTCCAAATATTCTTGTATTTACAAGACATTTTTTGGATCAACAATAGATTTATAACTCCTTTTCAAGCCACTTTCAACATATAGATCTTCAACCATCCCTAAAAATATTTATTTTTTGGTTTGTAACTTATTTTTGAAAGATATCCATCAAAATTCTTCTCTTTAATTATAATAGTTTATGTGAGACTATTTCAAAATTATTCATATTTTTCATCTATGATATCCATGAGTTCCACCTCATAATTTTTATTTTTTATGGATCATTTTTCCCATGATCATCTATAATACTCATAGATAGATCAACTTATTTCCTTTTACTACAAATTTTATTTTCTTCTCCCCATGAGGCCTACTGTGTTTAAAATAATTTTGGTTCCTTTTTCACCCTTCACTAAGCTCTAATATTGTTTTCCTCTAATAAAACAAATCCATTTTCCCGCTAATTTTTTTTTCTTTCTATGTATACCTTCTTCCTATTCATCCTTGGAATATAGGATTTTCTAATGGAACTTTTAGCACCCCCTTTCTATAATTTATATCCATGTGGATATGATTATCATAAATAAAGAATATCTAATTAAAACCTTACCTTGTATAATTATGCTTTGATTGAGATTTTGTTACAACAGATTTATTTTCACCATTGATCCCTTGGTCTTCTAGAAACATCATAATAGTGTGTCCCGATCATCCATAGTAGTATCATTTTATGGAAACCTCTTTCAAGAGTTATCTCTTCCATATTTGGTATGAATATTATATTTATTTACTAATTATAGATCTTAAACTCTACATAATCAACTTATTAAGGTTATCATAGTAAGGATATTATTATTTTCATTAGAGGCATTTAACCACTCTTTAAGTTCCTTGATATTCTAATATTTTAATACTAATTGGGAATCCATATCCTTCAACCTTAATATATCTTCAATTCTATATTTTTATCCACTCATAAAGTTGTGTTTTGGGATGAATAATTATTACTTTCAACTCTTTTCTATGACCATTTTTCCCTCCTTTATGTATAAGTTCTTAAGGAGATAACTTTGGCGCTTCATTTTTGCACCCAATTTCATAATTTCATAATTCAAGGACACCTTCACTAATTTTAGTGGTTTTTCTCTATATAAAGATCTTCTATGAATGAATATCCCACTTTATGCATAATCTCCCATTGAACCACCTTCTCATGAAAGTCTTGGTTCTTTTATTAGTTGCTGCATGATGAATCTCTAAGTGTATGAATTGATGTCATTGACAATACTTACATAGAATAAAATTCCTCTACCAATTCCATGATTTTATCTAGATTTAAATATTTTTATAGATCTTCCAAAGAACTATTAGAATTATATTTTAAAAAAATTCAAAATTGATCACCTTGATTGGATATTCCATCACCATTGGAGTCTTTCTATGATTCTTTTTCTTCTTGAATTTTTCTATAATGAAATATTCTCTTGAGGTAGAAATAACAACCTATTTTGTTTAAAATAATTTTCCATAAATCATTTAAAATCATACCCAACTATCAAAATAACTAGCACATGTATGAGTTTTCATGAATAACTCATTATATATAACATTGTTTAGAATTTTTTTGTGTCTCTGTGTGATGAATTTGTTTACTGATATTTATAAGATCAACATATCATTAGAAATATTCCACAATCACTTAACCATATGTCTAAAAAGTAGTAAATCTCATTTTAGCATCCATAAAATTTAGTACCATTGAATTCAATAATATTCATCGTTGAATTCATGTTACCAAAATATTGTATAGGTAGAGAAGAAATTAAATTCAAACACTAATCATATAATTTAACAAAAAAATAAATCCAACAAAAGAACCAATTATATGATGTCAATTATTAGGCCCATAAGGAACTTTAGTTAGAAATAACCTAATGGGGGGGGAGTGGGGTGAATCAGGGTATGAAACTTTTCCAATCACCACACTTTTTCCTTAAACTCTCAGTACCCTAAAAGATCTTGACACCATTATTGCAGGGAAACACTTAGGTTCTCATATCAATTATGATGATATGATCGTAATTTCAATTAGACCCAAATTTACAAGCTTTGTTAATTAATTTCTTATCCCAAATTTTCCAAGTATTATCTTGAAGAATATAAACAAACCATGAACACATGACACAAGTATTTTTACTTGATTCACCCAAATGGTCATAAATCGACCCACTGTGGATCACCTGGTCAGTGGTAAAATGAGTGTGGAAACCCCAATCCCACCTCCAATAGGACAGGGGATAGAAACAAGTATCGAGTAGAAATAAAATACATATGGTAGGCCTTATCCTAATGTATATATACACATGAACACATCTAAAATACCCATACAATGATGAAAGGTAAATACAGCTAATACTAATGCATGAATACATTTAATCCCACAATCAATGTATGAAAATAATACTAGAAATAAAAAAGGCACAAATACAATACTACAAAAAATAGAAAAGAAGTAAAACCTTCTAGAGGGAGGGTACTGCAGTCTAATACAAGACCTAGTATGAACCATAGTCTTTCTATCCCAATCTAATCCTTTTCTACTCCTGGTCCACTAAGGACAACATCAAACAACCTGGCATCTGTCTAAGACATGACATGTGTTGGAAGATTCCACATAGGGGTGAGTATAACCATACCTAGTAGGACACCCCAAAATCACTTAATGTAAAAAATAAAAGAGTATAGATCTCATCATAATGGAATATGGATTAGAATATGAGACATAAAATAATAATAATTAGTTATTCTCATGGTAGACACTAAGTCTCAAGGTAAGGTCACAACCACACTGCCAGCCTGGGATTCCTGCTCAAGAGTTTGAAGTAACACTCATCTAGGATAACTCATTCCATAATTCTAATAACAGTGATGACATCCTTTTGAGATTTTATGCTTGTCGGGTCTATCCATGAGGAAGTAAATGATGTAATCTAGAAGATATCGATACATATATTGGATATCACACCTAGATCCATGGAGGAAATTGAAAACTCTAACTGGATTAACTCTGTAAGTAGAGGATCAATGCCTGTGTATGTTGGTCACATCAATTCCTAGAACCCCACCTAGGGTATAAAAAGACAAAGGATCCCACCTCGGGACTCTGGGGGATTCCTACTACTCTATCTGAGACTAATCCATTAGAGGAGATCACAATACTATGTTTGGGATGTAATGCCACAATGTATCCACATAAGGATGGATCAAGGGAATGCACTCTAAGGGAACTAGTCCAAACTGAAAATAACAAGGGCCTCAAACCTCCCTATGGAAATTACATGGTGTGTACTAGTAGTACATGGCTTGTATTACCTACCCTAGGTCTACCTGTGTTCTCTACCCCATTCCCATGTACTTCAATCCATGCTTGTGTACTTGGGTCATGCCTGTGTACCAAGTTGTTTTGGAGTACCGGGCTATGCCCTTGTACTCTGTCCATGATCCTATTCATGGATGTGTCTATTCCTATGTACTCTAAGGGTACATGCATAGTACCCAATTCAGGTTACACAGTGTGTGAAATGTGTCACATAATGTGTGATAATTTTCTCTACTTGTAAACCCTAGCACTGTAGAAGGGGGGACTACACAACGCATGTTCTTCTGAAGTACACTCCAAGTAGTTGGGTTTTTCACAAAAACCATAGGTTCTTCATGTAGATTTTCTAGCACCACTGCCACCTCCAGATCTATTGTATTTACACCTCAAATAGAAGATCTCAGTCTAACCGAACCTCAGTATCATCGCTCGATGGATTCTGACCATCTGATCCAATCAGGAATCGATCTTATAGTACCATGCCACCTCCATAATGTTTGAAGAACTTTGATCTGGTCCCGCTCAATCTTTATTTCCATCGTATATTGATTCCATCATCAAAATCAAACTTGTATTTGTAGTATCAATTTGTTTCACGAAATATTAATTATGCAATGATTGATTACCATGTATTTGTCTAAATACCAGCCAAAAAAAAATACTGGTGATGAATGCATGAAGATGGGAGGAATAAATGCACAAAAAAAGTGAGGAAAAAGCTTTATCCAATGTTTGTGTTGGCCTCGATTATTTTCCATTATAATTATGAATGAAGAGCTATAAAAATAATAAATAATAATTCCCCCAAATCCCTAAAAATTAAACCCATACCCACAACATGATCGATACACAAATCAATATATTGGTTGATTAATTTGCGTTCATTATGGGATAAAAAATAGGGTAATAAACCATAGAAATCAAATTACCTACCTTGGGTTTGGATCAATCTATGATGAATAATGGTCCAATGTTATCATCATGGGTGAGATACATGGGTTTAATTGGCACAATAATTACTAAATTACAATCTGATGATGATCATCCATGAAATATACTCTATCAGATCCTCTCTAAATCCCTTGGGTTATGTGGACAATCCTAGTGATTTTTCATAAGTAGTTTTAAATAGAGGATATTTAGGTCACTGTATTAAACCATAATAAAATAAATAAATAAATTTATTTTATTATTTGAGATAGTGACCAAATTTTTAATGAATAACCGAATTCAAAAAAGGTTATGTCACTCCTAGGTTAAGCCCACATTTTGGAATCAATGGTGGTATCCAATTTTTGATCTAAGACAGCATTCAAGAGTTTTTATATTAATTTATAAAAACTATGCACACATGATATAATATATTTAATATTTTTATTATATAAATACCCAACCTTCCCAAGCACTTAAATCTCATGTCATCTTATCGCCTTGTAACATCCTGACCCGAGATCCACTTAACCCATACCCCGAGCCAATAGGTCACATGGACTCAAGCGTTCATCCCCATATTCCAGAGGCTACCGATTAGCAGAGAGGGTGTAAAGGTGGTATGATGGGGAGACTATCCCCTCTTATCAGTGTAGTACAAAAAATATAAAAATAAATAGACAATAGTGTAATCATAATACAAAATAAGATACAAAAAAGATAATAAATAAACCATGGAAGTGTAAATAACTGAGAAACTAAATAATAATATCAAAATCTACTAGGCAATGTCATATATAAGGATTCATGGCATGCTGATGTACAAAAGGGGCATAAGGGACAAGCATATACAACATGACATACAAAAAATACAAAATAACAAAAGTTTTCTCCAATATAATCTTAAGAATATACTCAGTCCTCTTCTCCTATGATCCAAATATAGGTAAATCATAATAGATATCTATAGCAGGGTGATTAACCTTATTCATACCTGCAGACAAGTAATCTACTAAGGTACCAAAGGTGGCCCAAGTGGGGTGTGGGATAAAATACCAGTAGGCCACCACCAATGGTGTCTAGAAGTAATCCAAGTAGATTACATAGAAAAATAATAGTTTTAAGTATATATAATAATAAACAATTATGAATAAATAAATACCAGCCTTCTCAGGTTCCTATAGGACACCTGGCGGCTCTACCTACTACAGACCATGCTAGAATGAATGTTTGATTAGTAAGAACATATATAATATATATATATATATATATAATATTTATATATCACATCCACCTATATGGAAAAAGTACATGCAGATGTAAGTGGACATATACTTGGAATACTGGGTGCTGGCTAGACTGGGGCATAACCTAATCATCCATAACCAGTGTAAATAAGCCAATAAGCTCCAATAGAGTGTGAAAGGCCTACATATCATAATGACTGGGAGACATCATACTCATCACTCAATATGGTGGGTATGTTTTCATTCCAACACCCTAAAATGGGACATAGTGCATCATTCCCAATATCTAAATAGTGTTAATGGTGTGAAACGTCTTGCTCAACACCCGATGTAATGGAGCATGAATCGTACTTCCCAACCAAACCCTTACCATTTCACCACAACCTATATCAAGGCATAATCTTATTTATAATAATGGCCATGGGTCATTACCTCTCATGCCTTATATTCATCAAGACCATTATAAATAAGTAATTTCAATTCAATCGAATAATTTGATAAAACATGAAATAATCAGTTTGGCCTTTACAACCTTTATAAACCATTTCAATTAAACCATTTCAATTAAAAAAATTAATTCATTCAAGGAAGGAAATCCACTATGAAACATGCCATCCAATTTAACACATTCCAATGAATCTAACAAAACATGGAAATTCATTTCACAAGGATCAATGATGCATTTAAAAAGGTTCCATTATCAATTAGGAAACTACCTACATGGGAAGTTCCTTTTATAAGTCGGGCCAAACACTTAGGAGGTTCCTCGGGTTCATTTAACATTTATATAACTGAGGAAATTTGATTTATAACCCAAGATGAATGATTAGAAGTCATTATTAGAATTTAATCATTTAATTATAAAGGTGTAAATTCAAGACAACACACCCAAGGGGTGTCCATGATCAAGGTAAACAACCTATAACTACATAATAACGATCCTTAGAAGTATAAAAAGGTGTGTATATCAATTGAGAATGAGGAAAAAAAATTTAAGGTGATGCGTGGTGAAGGATAGCGTGCAACACAATGTCGTAGCTATGAAAACACTTTAAATATTATGGAAGATGATGAGACCAACTACATTAGGTCCTTTTATGAATCCTCATCCGATGGAGGCCTCAAATTCTAAGTAGGTTGAGAGAAATTAGAGAAACGACCCAAATCCATAAAAATAGGTAAAAAGAGATTGCACCTAAATAGAATAAAAGATCAGAAGATAAATTTAAATAAGAAGAGGAATAAATATATTACCAAGATCTATCTAATTCTTCCAATGGATATTGAATCAGACTTCAGATCGAGAAGATATCATGGGACCTAGGTTACATAAGAAGAAGAAGAGCTACAGGAGAAGGAGGAGATGCTCATCCAGTGGAATGAGGAGAAGGAAAAATATAAATAAGATAAATAGATTCATTAAGGGTGAAAAAATTCATTTCACCCTAAAATATAGGATTTCATGGTTTGGTTGTATGGTTTTTACAAACTATGCGCAAACCATGCTCAGACCATTGTCCAGGGAGAGACCTCGCACAGTTAAGGTGCATGGTTTACCTAACAGTGTGCAAACCATGCAAAATACCACTATCCAAACTTTGTAGTTATTCACACGAGCATGTACCTTAGGTCATATATTTGTATAAAAAACATATATCCCATGATACTACTCTATATCACCCCAAATGGTTAGTAAAAATCATGCGGGTTGGGTGGTATTATTTCTACTAACTGTGCGGCCCATTTGTTTCCAAAATCCCGAGGTTTTGGGCTCTGAAAAATCACATGGAACCCTCATGACCTCTGTGAATACATTGGGTAACATTATAAGGTTTTTTATATAAACTTAAAAAAATCTGTACCTTCTTTAAAACTAGTCATTACAACCTCCCCTCCTTAAAGCAACTAGTCCCTGAGTTGGCCGTTTATGGGTAAAGAGGTATCATCTGAGAATAGCTCCAGACACTGAGCTTGTATATCAGCTTCCCACTCCTAGGTCTTAACATATACATGGTCATGATACCATAGCACCCATACCAAAGGAACTAACCTACCTTGAAGTGCCTTTATGCACAGATCCACAATACAAACTAGATACTCCTCAAAAGAAGCATCCGCATCCAACTCAACCATATTAGGATGAAAGACATGTGATGGGTCTGGATGATATTGGAAAAGCTAAGATACATGAAATACATCATGCATAGATTGGTATATTTTAGGAATTTCAAGATAGTAAGCCCTTGGTATGATCCATTTCACAACCTCTAAGGGTCTAAAGAACCTAGGAGAGAGCTTACCTTACCTTTGAATATGTCTATGACCCAACCTAGGTGAGACTCACAATAAATCCCAATCTCCAACCTCAAATTCAAGTGGTCATCAATGTCTATTGGCATATGATTTATATATGGAATGATCTTTAATCATATACTTTCTGGTCAATTGGACCTTCTCTGTAGTCTCTTGCATGAGACGTGGTCCAAGCATAGTTGCCTCCCCTACCTCTAGCTAGCATAGAGGTGAACATAACGACCTACCATATAAGGCTTCATAAGGAGCTTCTCAATGGCATCTTGAAAGTTTTTAATTTAATAAAACTAAATAAGGTTAATTTTTTTCTCAAAAGAACCCTTTAAATCAAGTACACATATACAAAGCATGTCCTATAGCACTTGAACCAAACACTCTGTCTGTCCATCGGTCTCTGGGTGATAGGCCGTGCTTAGAAGAACCGATGTACTTGATAGAACAAAATTAGGTGAAATTTTTATTCAAATTATGATTATTTATTCATTATTTTCATTGATAAAACACATTTATTTCAATGTTTTATTAAAATAATGGATAATTTGAATTATAGAATGAAAATGGGCTAAAATTTGAAAATTGGTTAATTCTGGAATTTTGATAGATTTTAACAACTTTTGTGTTTCGATCATAACTTTTAAAATATATATCCAATTGATGTGGTTATTTTTTATAGGATTTATTGATTTGTGGGATAAAAATTTATCTTCTAGAAAAATAGCTAATTTGTTTATATATAGGCCTAAAACAATATATCAATTTGAAAAGTGTTTGGGTGGACAGAGTGAACCCAACTCTAGAAATGAGGAATAAATTGGGGTACATACCACCAATTAAGGTTATTAAAAATTTATTTGAAATAAGAATAATTTATGAATTTCACCAATAAATTTCTTCGAGTTATTCAGTCATTATGGTGGCCATTGGACACTAAACATTGAAGGAACATTTATGAATCATTCATCCAGAAAAAAAGCATAGATTAAATTAGTGATATCTTTTAATAAACATGGAGGATGGAGTTGAAATTTTGAGAAAAAATCATAAAATATTTTGGAATAACATTTTAGAAGACTATATTCTTTGATATAGAAATTAATGGGGTAAACCATGTGAAACATTTCATAGGAATAATTCTAGAGAAAAAAATATCCCCCTCACCTATAAAAATAGGTGAACCCCTCCTTTCCAAATCATCGATCGACACCACAAAGAAGGTGATCTCCACCAAGGAGGATTCTAGATAAACATCTCCCCCATTTATTCTTATTCTTAATTTTTTGTTTCCTTTTTATTTATTTTTGTTTTAGTTTTTATTTTTTTCAATTTTAATTTCATTTCTCATTTAGTTTTAAATAAATAAATTCTTGTATTTTTTTCGTTTCCACCCATTCTTATTCCTCTATTCTAATTATTCTTAATTTTATTATTATTATTATTAGCATTAATATTAATGTTACTATTAATATTAATATTACTATTACTATAATTATTAAAAAATATTCTTGTAACACTTTTATTTTATTTACTTATTACCTTATTATCCCATGAATAATAATAAATTATTATTATTATTATTATTATTATATTTATAGATTATATTATTTACTTTATTTTATTTTCTTATTCACTTTTATTCTCTTTATCTCTCTCTCATCCCAATTCAATTTTATTTTATTCTTATATTTTCTCATCTCCATTCTTTTTAATTTTCTTTATTTTATTTCATTCTATTTATTTCTAATTCCTCTACATCCATTCCACCGAGTGATCTATTAATATTAGAAATGAGAGACTGACCTCAAGTCTTGGCCCAGGGGGAGGTCATGGTTTATTTTAAGTACGTAATAGATTTTAGTAGAATGCATGAGTGAGGAGAATGACCCCGATGTGACGAATACACCCCAATGACATGCAACTCATTCTATTCTATTATTTTTTTTAATAAATTTTTACTCTCCCTATTAGTTAGTTCTTCAAATGATGGAGTTGAACTAATAAATGGATGAAATGGCATTGATAGAGCCTGATCATGGAAGATGACACATTCTAGACCAAGGTGTGTCATCAACCTTGATTAAAGAAGGAGGTGTAATTGAGATTTCTTATACATTCAATGATATTACAAAATTTCTAAATAAACAATAGTTGTCCAAATATGATATTTTATGCTTGGATTATAAAACTAAAATTAAATACATAAAGGATAATAATGATTGAACCCAAAAATGAACCTAAAAACATGTGATTTCTTCTTAACTCATTATTTCTATATTTACATGTTAGTATAAATTAGAATATCTATTATTTCATATCATTAATCAAAAAACCAAAAATATATTTCACTTTTTTAATTAAACACTTAAAACAAAAAAAAATAGATATCATAGGTTAATTAGATAAAGTAGGTAAATAAACTAAAAGGCTCCTTAAGTGAGATGAACCTGGTCAGCCACTATATTTCATTAGGAAAAATATAATTTCTTTTGACTATGCCCCATAATAAGCATGCATCAAAACTGGCACAATTTTCAGGGAGCAAATAAAAAGTTTACTTATCTTTTTCTATTTCACATCTCAGATAGATTTTATTTATTTTATAAAAAAAATATCTTCAATTGTGTTTTCATGTGACAATTTTTTTAATTCATGGAACAAAAAATACTCTGAGTTGTAATAAATAGTAGCTAAAGCACCCTAGTCTACAAAAGATAGTGTTTCATTATGAGCTAGACAGATTAGGGGATCCTAGATCCAAATTTGAAAAAAGGTGAAATTTAAGGACCCCATCTAGGATCTCAAGGAGAATCTATAGAAACCAGTGGTTGAAGTATTTTCTAGAGAACTCACTAAATTCTATGAGTAAGCCCCATAATTCTATCAAGAAGTGACCAAAACAGAAGAAGAGTGATCCTTATTTCCTGCAAACACTTTTTAAGAAGTTACACCCAAATATTTCTAGGAGAAAGTTGAAAAACACAAACTCAAGTATGATATTCAAGATCTTGATGAAAAGGTGAAATATCTCCAAGAGAAAATGGATTGGACAACTACATACTTCCAATAATCATATAAAGAACATAAACCTGAATCTGAACCTAAACCAGAAGATAAGACACTTGTATTACCTGAGGAGCCAAAGAAGGAATTCTTTCTTGCTGAGCTACAAGTAGGATATCAACAAGAATTGGATGACTTCTGGAATGAATGTGATGAACTTATTAATCTCCCCAATCCCTAAAAAGAAGAATATCCAACATTATTGAAGGAAGGTACCACCCAAGTGGTGGAATTTGAAGTGAAAATAGAGGATCCTAACTAATTTCCTCCATCCTATGAGAAATTAATCTAATATACAGTTACCATTGAGGCATTGATTAAATCTAAACCAATATGAGGAGTTTATATTTTATTATACTCTATCTCCTAAAATTTTATTGAAACTAAATTGTGCGTCACTCTTTACTATTTTGATTATACATATGAAGACAAACTTTGTTATGCCTTGGAGGAGGATGAAGAACTTGGACTTTCACCTACTTAGGAACACATGGATCTCTTTGATATCAATGAAAATACATCTAAGGAGCCCCATCGGGAGATGCAAGGAGCTAAGATTGAGGAAATTAGGGAAGAGGATTCTCATATTAAAGGGGATAAATTTATTATTAAAAAGTAAAAATTATATTTTATTCAATAATAAATACCTTTTTACATCCCCTTTTATCATTCATTTCATTCAGCCTATATAAATCCATCAATGGAAGATAAGGAAGTGGTTGAAAAAGTAGCAACAAATAAGGAGTTTGATTCATACTTCATCCTACCCTCGCCATGCAATCTATACCTAATTTTGAAGGGGGAGGATCTGGTATACTCTATGCATGGATCATTCCTCACTAGAAAGGATGAAACATAATATGGGAAAAACCAGACATGGTGGTTCAAATCAAATAAGCTTCATCTAACTTCTTATTTTGGATAGCAACTGGTACTACCCTCTAGAGGTAGTAAAAATTTAGGACCCATTCGGGGGATCATACCAAGACTTATCCATTTCATTTACTTTCTAGGAATTTAGATTTCAATTTCAGTCTTAGAAATTAGTTCAGCATGTAGCACCACTCCCTTCTATTCTTTTTTAACTTTAATGAAATTATCCTTGCGATTAATTTTGTAAATTCTTCTTTTTAGGGTCATAAATGGTAGAAGGAAGCCTCAACTATTGAATGAGGAGGACTAAGCTTCATGGGAAAGGGTGTTCACTTTTTAATGATTATCTTTTAAACTACTTGCATTTTTGTTCCAAAATATTTTTCGAGCTTTAATGATAAAATTAGATGCCCACACTTGAATTCATTTTTTACATGAATAATCTAGGAGATATTAGTTCTTAGGAATCTTATGATGCCATGTTTTGGATTTAAAAGTAAATGAAATTGAATGCGTAAAATGGATAATTGAATAATTAAAGTGAAACATGGATATTAAAATGAGGACTCATGATTTGAGGGAATTTATTGATTAATGTAAATGAAATTTCCCAACCATTTCTCACGATTTTAATTTCCTAAATTCATTTTAATCGTTTTTATATTATTAATCATGCCTTTATTAATTGTCCCAAATCATATTTCCATCCCTGAGAGTATTCCTAGACTAAGTACTTCCAATTTATTCCTGAGCATATTTCTTGAGTGATCTTGGGACATTCCACCTACTAGAACTTTAATTTTCACTTGTCAAAGATATGACTGTGAAAAAACACATTTAAAATGATTTAGGCATCCTTTTAAAAGACACTTATCCTTAAAATACCACTTTTACATCAATCCTTATTTATCCCATATATACCATGGATGACCTTTAGGAATGATCCATGTTTCAATCCATTCTTATCCATTCCTACCCTCTGCTTAGTAATAACATGATATTTTAAAGTTGAAGTGTGGGGGGTAAAGATAATCACAGTAAATGGGATGATTTACATTTTAAGGAATAAGTGTGGGGGTGCTTATTGTTGGAATTTTAAAAGGTTGTGGAATCATTCATTTTAATCTATTGTTTTCCCCTCTTGAATATAAAAAAATGAAAATGACAAAAAGAACCAAAAAAATGAGGAAAATGGGTTCCGATTTTAATAAACCAAAAAACAACCATTACTAGACCTATGATTTTTATCATACATGGTTAGACTGTGGATATGAGGTTTATTCTAATCATAAATTTTGAAAAAAAGGAAAAATAATCAAATGGTTCTTTGAAAAATAAAAAAAAGAATAAAAGTAGAAAAAATATTAAAGAGGGGAAAAATTATTCATTATGATTAAACTGATGATGATCTTTACTTTGAGACTTAGGGAAAGTTGGGAGTTGTTACAATTTTAAGGGGAGAATGTCATTAAACTTTTTTAATTTTAATATCATTCTTTATGATTTAAGAGTTAAACCTCCTCCTTGGGATTTATTTTTAAACATCATATCTTACAAAACTTAAGAATCAGAGTAATTAGAACCTTTATTTAAAGTACTTATGATTTTATGTGCCTTTTTTCATTACAAAGTGGAGAAAGTAGTTCCATTACAAGCCTATAGAAAATAAGGATTTTCTCATGATATTTGCATAACTCTACTTTAATTGTATCATGAGTGATGATAGAAATGAATCAAAAGTGAGGTAAATCATGGATTGGCATGTTTGATAATAATGAATTGAGGAGCTTTAATTAATTAAAGAATAATCTTAATCATTTTTCAAAGGGGAAAAGTAAAATACATAGATTGGTTTTTTCTTTAAAGAATGTTAAATTGAATTGATATTTTATGTGGAATTTGAAAATTTTATTTTATGTTGATCATTTTTATTTTATTACATTGAAATTTTAATATTGATAACATTAGCGCCCTCTTTAATTCCTTGTTGAGATTTTATACTTGAGGATAACAATGGTTTAAGTGTGGGGGTATTTGACAAAGAAAAATTAAGTGAAATTTTTTATTCAAATTATGATGATTTCTTCATGATTTTAAATGATAAAACCTGTCTATTTAAACGTTTTATTAAAATAGTGGGTAATTTGAATTATAGAATAAAAATAGGCTAAAATGTGAAAATTTCTTAATTCTGGAATTTTGACAGCTTTTAATCACTTTAGTGTTTTGATCATACCTTTTAAAATATATATCCAATTAATGTGACTATTTTTTAGGATTCCTTGATTTGTATGATAAAAATTTATCTTCTGGACTAAGAGCTAATTCATCCATATAGAGGCCTGAAAAAATAAATAAATTTGAAAAAGTGTTCGGGTGGACAAAGTAGGACCCATCTCTAGAAATGAGGCCTAAATTTAGGTACACAACTGATTCACACTCAAATTTACCCAAGTTTTTAGGGTTAAGCGGTTGCTTGTAGTGTAGCTTGGGTTGTCGAATCCTCAGACACCTAAGAATAAACCTATAGAAATGAACATTCTAAGGACTATTTTTGGCTATGAAGTGGCCAACTTTTGTTGGTTTTATATGGTTTTAAAGGATCATTAACAAATTTAAGTTAATTCAATTTAAGATAATGAGTTGATCCTAGGTTATCGCTCTGGGTGGATTGTATGAATTCCTTTTTTAATGATTTCAATTTCTTATATTTGAGGTGAGTTCATTTAAGAAGATTAAACAACATCATCACTTACTGGTTTAATACCTACATAATTTAATACTAATCACCTAAAAACATGAAGGATTAGAGTTTTGATCACTTTAAGGTTAAGGTTAGTATAAGCACTTGAAGTGTATGGCCTTAAATTCAATAAGGACGAAGGAGTTTAAAGATCTTCAAACAAAATTATCAATTAAAATAAGTGATTAGAAATTAATTTAGTGAGAAATAACATTCAATATAGAACCTTTCTACTCCATTGGATCAACCCATAAGCGGGTTATCCCTCCATTGATGACTTGTTCTCAACGGAAGTAGAAAGTAGACTTACGAGGGTGGAATTGAAGAAGTAAAAAAAACTAAATAACGATCACTCCACCATTGTGTGATAAATTTCACAATGCATGGTGTGAATAAATTCACACCTTGAGGAAAAAATATCAACATGATATGGAGAAGAACATAATAAGTGTAAAGGAAGAACTTTTATTAAGAAAATAAGGTGAATTGAACAACTTACATGAGAAGGAAATGTGATTACAAACACAAAGTGACAACATAACACTACAATGAAACCAAACACCAAATATTCCCAACTCCTCCCCCAACACTACCTTAAATAGGCATTTTTAAATCCTTGGGTAGATCCTCCAATAGTACAAGTCTCCTAAATTAATTGTGGTAGGCCATAAATTGGTGGAAAGTTAAGGGAGAGTTGATTTTTCCATCATTGACAAACAATCCGAGCCAACTTGAACGACTCAATATATGTGTTCAAAAGAGCATCTAGATGGCTGAATTTTGGTGGTCCATATAGGAGAAAAATGAATATATGGATGTCCCGGATATCCTGTAAAATTTCATCCCACAATAGTTTATTTTTAGCGAGATATGATTAAATGTGTGGGCTGTTTTTCTGGGCCGAAGAATCTGTCCCATAATTTTATCTCCAAATTGGGCCGCATGAAACTCTATTTAAAACTCCGAATTAGATCTTATCACCGTTTGATGAAATGTTTCTCTTGATGTTTTTTATCATCCCCAAAAGTTGGGCTTTATTGGGCCTGTATTGTGGGCTCCACATTCTCATCAGTGGGCTGGTGTCCAATGTGCCTTCTTCAGAATTGTTTCCTTTCATCACCAAATATCCCCATCATCCTTTATGAATACTCCGTTGATACCGGAATTAAAAATTTTCATATTGAAGTTTATATCCATTTCTCAAAGTATAAAATAAAAAAATGGATAATTATATTCCTTAAAATTAGATGAATCATTGGGCCTAAATTGGTGTACATTAGGCATGAAGTGCACAAATGATGAGAGTTGTTCAAAATTAAAATCCACTAACTCGGGACCATAAGATCAAAAATGAACATTTAATACAATTAAAATGTAATTAAAATATTTGTTTTTATTGGCTAATCACACCCCCAACTTGAGATTTTCTAGTCCCAAGCAAAATGTATCTCAATAATATGAAATTCGAATTCCCTTTTCCAAAAATATTTTAATACACAATGATCACCAAAAACCCTTATACCAAACAATCATGAAACCCATCAAAATATTTTAATACAGGATAGTTTCATAAGCAGATCTTAATCCCAATATCATTCCTTTGTTCAAATTCATTTCCATATTTCATCCAATATCAATTAAGAGTGATGATGTGTTGTGCATCGCAATAGACATGGGGGTTCATCTTTATTTAATGGGGGAAATGATAGAAGCACTAGGTGGAATCAAATTTCAATATTAAGATGATTATTAATTTTTTTATTGTATTTTTTTTTGTTTTTGTTTTCGTTTTGAAAATTTCCATGGTAATTGAAATTGCACTCAAAAGAGTCAACCCATGTAGCGAGACTTTGCCGATGACTCACAGTCTTAAAGACATTAGGGAACCAAGTGAAGCCCACATACTTGGGTATCATCTCAAGTTAAATTAGTTAAAAAAAATTCAAATTACTACAAGTAGAGATAAAATTACTAACTCTAGGCCAGACAACTATGGAGTCATGATTCCCAAGTGCCGAAAGCCACATATTAGGTTATTTCATTTCTCTATGCACAAATTTATTGTTTATTTTGATTTTTTTATTGAATAATAATATTAAAACTAAAATGATCACCAAACCTATCCTATTTATTTGGGGGACCCCATGAACTCAAACTAATACCCCACTATCCAAAGGACGTGCGTTGTGATCTCTTTTTTTATTTGGATGAAAATATAAATGATGAAATTTCACATTAGACAGCCACACTTTCCAAAATTTATGCTCATGAAATTATACATGGATTAAAATTAGAATCAGGGCATACTAAATTATTTGATATTCAGTTTCAAAGTGTAAAATTTCTATTATCATGTTCAAGGTTAAAGAAAATTTTCCTTCCATTAAGGCACACTTTTTCTTTTTCAAATCATTCATTTTTTTATACAAAATATTTTTTTTTATCTCCCCCCAACTTATAATAACACTGTCCCCAGTGTTTAAAGAAAAGAAATTTTAGAAGGGGGTAGAGGTAGAGAATGGGATTTCAAAAAGAAAATTGAAAATGTGGATCGTGGAATGAAGTCACCTGGTGGTTGAAGTTGAAATTCTTGATAATCCAATTTAGCCCTTTGATATCCATGTCACTTGTAGAGTTCCCTAGTGGAAAAAGGAAAAACAAACAAACAAACAAAACAAAACAATATATATATATATATATTTATATATAATAATAATAATAATAATAATAATAATAAAAGTAATATATAAGTATATATACAAAAATTATATAAAAAGGAATCACTATAACCCGTAGGTCAGTGGTAGGTGCACTCCCCTGTCTCCCTTTGGTCCCAGGTTTGAGTCCCAGTGGCTTCGCCGATTGTGACAGGGTTTTCCCCATGACCTACAATGTTTCCTTATATATATATATATTAATATATATATATTTTTTGTATTTTTATTTTAACCCACAAACCCATAAAAATTAACTGATGATACATTGTTTTCTTTTTAAATTTCTGGGTAAGGTATTACTCAAGGATCACACCACATGAGACAGATGAATATGGAGATCCCCTTTCATACCCATCCATACTCAAAATAGAAGAACAGGTCAAAAGTCTATGATACTATCATATGTAGAGTTAAGTATTTTTTTAATATAAAATTTATTTATTAATCCTATTTTTTTTAAAAAAAAGATGTTTCACAAAGATGAAAACCATGGGTTGCCTCCCGTGAATCACTTTTGTTTAATGTCGCTAGATCGACTTAGACCCTTAATTATTTAAGTATTTTCCTCATCTAAGGTTAGTTCACACAAGTTTTCATCAAATTCATTTTTTTGGAATGGTTCAATGAATGGTTTGACTCTATAACCATTAACATAGGTTTGACCATTGGTGGGATCTTAAATTTCTAAAGCCCCATGGGGTACACCTTATGCACTATGTATGGACCTGACTATCTAGACCTCAAATTTCCTGGGTGTAAATGAAGTTTAGAACTATACAAAAGAATAGGTTTACCCGGTACAATGTGTTTGGTTTTAAGATTTTGAGATTGGTAGGATTTTACTTTAACTTTATTGATCCTTGAATTTTCATAAGCCTCCATCCTAAGTTCCTCAATTTCATTGAGATCTAATTTCATTTTTGTTTCGGCCAATGAGTGGTCATAATTCATTTTCTTAATTTCCCAAAATGCCTTATGTTCAATATCCACTATAAAATGGAATGATTTACCATAAACCAAACTATATGGGGACATTCATAAAATAATTTATATGTGGTTCGATAGGCCCAAAGAGAATCTAAGAGTTTTCTCAACTAATCTTTCCTAGATGGATTAATAGTTTTCTCAAGAATTTGTTTGATTTATCAATTGGATAACTCAGCTTGACCATTTTTCTGTGGGTGGAAAGTAGTGGAAACTTTGTGATAAATTCCATACTTGTCCATGAGTGATGAGAATGGACCATTTCAAAAATGAGTTCCATGATCACTAATGATAGACCTAGGAATTCTAAATCTAGAGAAGATGTTTTCTTTTAGGAATCTAATCACAATTTGATGATCATTGGATTTTGTGGGAATGGACTCAACCCATTTCTATACATAATCAATAGCTAATAAAATTTAAAGATATCCCCTAGAGTTTGGGAAGGTACCCATGAAATCAATTCCCCAACATTCAAAGATTTCAACCACTAATATGGGAGTGAGTGGAATTTGATTCATTTTTGTGATGGACCCTACTTGTTGACACCTAGGAAAGCTTTGAAAAAATGTGTAGGAGTCCCTTGAGAGGGTGGGCCAAAAGATACCACACTGAATAATCTTAGTAGATGTTTTCTTAGAGGAAAATTAACCCCCACATGCCTCGCTATGACAGAATTTAAGGATGGACACTTGTTCAGATTCTAGGACACAACTCTTAATGACTAGGTCAGGATGGAACTTATAGAGGTATGGATCATCAAACACATAATGATTGACATCATAAAGGAATTTCCTTCGATCTTGAGTACCTAAGAATTTTGGAATAACTCCTATAACTAAGAAGTTGGCTATGTCAGCATACCATGAGCAATCACTCACTGAATAGAGGTGCTCATCGAGAAATGAATCAGACACAAAAAGGTGATTTGAGTTGTCTTTGAATTCCATCCTTGAGAGATGATCAACTACAATATTTTCAACACACTTTTTATCCTTGATTGTGATATCAAATTCTTGTAATAGAAGGACCCACCTAATCAGTCTAGCCTTAGCATCTTGTTTTTGGAAGAGGTATTTTAGTGCATAATGGTCATTGAACATAGTGATGGGGGATCCTAAGAGGCAGGACCTAAAATTTTCTAAGGAAAAAACAATATCAAGTAACTCCTTCTCAATGGTGGTGTAGTTTTTTTGTGCATCATTTAAAGATTTTCTTACATAATCAATGACACATGGATTTTTCTCACTTCGTTGTTCTAAGACTACTCCTACAACAAAGTCACTCGCATCACACCTGAGCTCAAAAGGAAGTTTCTAATTTGGTGGCTGCATGATAGGTGGAGAGATAAGACCTGACTTTAGTGTAGATAATTATTCCCCACAACTTTATATCCATAAAAATAGAGCATCTTTCACCAATAGAGCACAGAGTGGTCGAGAAATAGAGCTGAAATTCCTAATGAACCTTTTATAGAAACCAATATGTCCTAATAAAGACCTCACTTCCTTGACAGTTTTGGGTGATGGAAGGTGAAAAATGATTTCAACCTTGGCTTTATCAAATTCAATCCCCCTACTCAAGACTATATGGGAAAGGGAAAGTCACTCTTTAACCATGAAATGGCATTTTTCCTAGTTTAGGACTAGATTATTTTCTTCACTTATTGACAATACTCTCTCCACATTCCTCATAAATCCCTCAAATGTATCCCCAAACATAGATAAGTCATCCATGAAGACCTCTAGAAAATCCCCTACCATGTCTGAGAATATTCCCATCATGCACTGTTGGAAGGTTCTAGGGGCATTGCATAACCCGAAGGGCATGAGTTTGAATTAAAAGGTGCCAAATAGACATGTGAATGTAGTCTTCCCTTTATCCTCTAGGGAGACCTCAATTTGATTATACCCTGAGTACCCATCTAAAAAACAGTAGAAGGCGTGACCTGCGACTCTCTCAAGGACTTTGTCAATGAATGGTAAGGGGAAATGGTCCTTCTTGGTAAATGAATTTAGCTTCTTATAGTTGATGCAGACTCCCCATCCACTAATCACCCTTGTTAGAAGAATATCTTTATCCTTATTGGTTATCACTGTGATTCCTGCCTTCTTGGTAACCACTTGGATTGGGATCACCCAATCACTCTCAGCTATGGGATAGATGATACCAGCTTTTAACAATTTCATAAGTTCTTTCCTTACTACCTCCATGATATTAGGATTGAGTCTCCGTTGTGGTTGACGACATGGATTTGAATCAGATTATAGAACAATCCTATGAGTCCTAATTTGTGGGATAATCCTAGGAATATCAGACAAGGTATAACCAATGGATTTCTTATGTTTTTTAAGGACATCTAGAATCATCCTCTCGTGATTGGATTCAAGAAAAGAAGAAATTAAAATAGGATGTGTTTGATTGTCCCCTAGGAAGGCATACATGAGTGCAGTGGTAAGTTCCTTCATTTCAAGATCAGGTTGGTTCAGAATTTCCGCAGAATATTTGGACATTGGATCAAGATTGATTTTGTTTCCTAGAGTTTTAGATAGAATCAAATCCCCATGTGTAGAAGTTTCATCTACAAGATTTGTTTGATCAGATTTAGAGAAGTAAGTTTTATTAGTCTCCATGAAATTGGTTTCCTGAAAGGTTTCACTGATTCTTGGACCTAAGACTTCATCATAAGAACAATTTGAAAATGATTCAAGCCAAGGAGATAAAAATACATCATGTGAACAAAGGAAATCAATCTCATCCTGACTTAAACATCCATAAAATATTCCTTGATGTTTTATGGATTCATTATCAATTCTTCTTATCATTTTTATTTCATGAATGTCCACATCATCTCTTATTTGTGAGCTTTCATTATAGATGTTCAAGTCTAGACTCATGTTTCCAAAGGTTATAGTCATGTTCCCATTTTGAACTCAGATAACAGAGTTGATTTTTGCAAGGAAAGGTTGACCAAGGATGATTGGGGTATGTTTTTTATTTTCTAAGTTTGGATGGTTGTAAAGAACAATGCAGTCATCAGGGTAGATGAAGTTTTCAACCTTTACCAGAACGTCCTTTAAAATCCACTTTGGAATCCTAATGCTATGATCTGCAAGTTGAAGTGTGAAAGATGTGGGTTAGATCTCTTCTAGGCCTAACTGGCAGTACACAACATAGGGAATGATATTGACACTAGCACCTAGGTCACACAAGTCCTTGAAAACTTTTCTCTCTCCTAGTTCAACATTGATGTAAGGGAAACCCGAGTATTTCAAATTAGGAGGAATGGTCCCTTGAATGGTGGTACTCACATTAGCAGCCAAAAGGACTTGGTTTTTATGTGAAAAATTTATTTTAAATGTGCACAAGTCCTTAAGGTACTTTGAGTAGGTAGGTATTCTTTGGATTGCATCGAGAAGGGGAATGTTCAACTTGACTTGTGAGAAGATTTCCCTCAATGTTTCACTCAATTCAGGCTTGGATTTCCCCTCATGCGTTGAGGAAATGGCGCAGGTTGTGGGGTTATTTGTCGAAGAGATATTTCAGTTAGATAATTTGGTTCATTTGAATTTTCATCCAAGTTTGAATCTTCAGATGGGTTATGAATTAATTGTTCCAGTTTCTCAATTGATTTCCCACTTATTAAAACAGTCAAAAACTTTAGTTGTTCATGAGTTGTTTGAGTGAAAAACGACTCTCCCCTTACTGTTTGTTGTGGAATGTCTTGTGTAGGCATGGGTTCCTTCCCATTTTTTATGGTTTGAAGTTCTTGTTTTAAGGAAGAGACTTCGTAGTTCATCCTTTCCATTTGTTTGTACAGTTGTTCTAGTAGGCTTTGTGGAACAGTTTGGGTTGGTGTTTAAGAATATTGGTTTATCCCTGGGGGAAATTTAGGAGGTGGGATAGTTTTTTTTAAAATGGACCAGTGGCTTTTGGTATTGGATAGGTTGGGTTTGGAATTGGTTATGGGTTTGGTAGTTCTTATGGGGGTAAAGATTTTGTCCCTGTGGTTAGTTAGGTTGTTGGTTATCATTCCAGTGGAAGCCTGGGTGGTCATTATACCTTGGGTTTAAGGTGTTTTGGTATTGAGGATTTTGAAAGTTCAAATCATTTACTTCCACTGGGGGTCCTCCTAAAAAAACATCCTTGATGGATGGAATGGTTGGGAATTTGTCTGTCTTATGGTCATGTTCGTCACAAATTGTGCAAACAGGGTCTACAGTTTGGATTTCATGGACTTTCCTAAGGTCTATCTTTTCAACCTTCTTAGAGAGTGCTGTGAGTTTAGACCTAAGGATTTTCTCTTATCTAAGTGTATGAATTACAGTAGTTATTTGCATCTTTTAATAATAAGGTGAAGTTCCCCATGTTTGGTTTTGTTCAGCAATTCTTTCCAAATACTCGTAAGCATCATTTGGGGATTTGTTTTTAAAAGTTCCATTACACACCATGTTATTGAATTGTTTGTTCCCTAGACCCAACCCTTCATAGAAAATTCAAACTTGTTCTGGGATTGAAAATAAATGGTGAGGTACCTTGTTGAGTGTGTATTTGAACCTTTCCCATGTTTCCTAAAACGACTCTCCCTATTTTTCAAAAACGTTTTGGATGCTATTTTTAAGTGCAATTATTTTGTGGTGGGGAAAGTATTTTTTCTAGAATTCTATTTGTAATTGGTCCCAAGAGTTGAAAGATGACGGTCTAAAATTGTTTATCCAATTTTTATCTCAATCCTTTAAAGAAAAAGGAAATAGCCTCATCTTATCTGATTCCAGTTGATGTTGGGGACACATGTTTTCTACAATGTCATTTAACTCCTTAACGTGAAGGTAGGACATCTCGGACTTGATTCCATGGAATGTGGGAAAGTGGTTTAGGAAATGGGGTTTAAATATGTAGTTGGAATATCATAGGTAATTGTGTCTAATGCATGAGGGGGCGTTGTTCTAGGCAAGTGTGGGGTAGTCATTCAGGGTTTGATCGACTACATTCCCCAAGTTTGGGACTGCCTCATTTGGATTTCCATTTTGGTTTCCACCTGGGTTTATGAGTTTGTTTCTATGAAGAACTTCCATATAAATGGGATCAATTTTTGAATCTAGAGTATTAGGAATATTAGGATCTAATGTAAATAGTTCCCTTGGTTTACTTGACTCTCCAACCCCAGGACTATCCACCCTAACTAGACAGTTTGATTGGTCATGAGTGTAGGCGGACATGCGCCAAAATAAATAAAAAAAATTAGAAATGGAAAAGATAAGATAATATGGATTAGAATAGAAGAAATGGGGGAGAATAGAATGGGTGTTTAGATGACTGACTTGAGTCCCCTACAATGGTTCCAAAATTTGATTCACACTCAAATTTACCCGAGTTTTTAGGGTTAAGTGGTAGCTTGTAGTGTAGCTTGGGTTATCGAATCCTCAGAGACCTAATAAGAAACCTATAGAAACGTAAATTCTAAAGACTATTTTTGGCTATGAAGTGGAAAAATTGGGTTTATTTTTTATGGTTTTAAAAGATCAATAAAAAATTTAAGTTAATTCAATTTAAGATAATGAGTTGATCCTAGGTTATCACACAGCGTGGATTGGATGAATTCATTTTTTAATGATTTCAATTTCTTATATTTGAGATGGGTTCATTTAAGAAGATTAAACAAAATCATCACTTAGTGGTTTAATACCTGAATACTTTAATAATAATCACCTACACACTTTAAGGATCAACGTTTTGAGAACTTCAAGGTTAAGGTTCGTATTAGCACTTGAAGTGTGTGACCTTAAATTCAACAAGGACGAAGGAGTTTAAAGATATTCAAACAAAATTCTCAATAAAAATAAGTGATTAGACATTAATGGAGTGATAAATAACATCTAATAAATACCCTTTCTAATCCCTTGGATCAATTCATAAGTGGTTTATTCCTACATTTATGATATGTTCTCAACAGAAGTGGAAATTAGACTTACGAGGGTGGAATTGAAGAAGTAAAAACAAAAAAATAACGATCACTCCACCGTTGTGTGATAAATTTCACAAGGTAGGGCGTGAATAAATTCACACCTTGAGTAAATGGTTTCAAAATGATATGGAAAATAATAGAATAAGATGAAAGTAAGAACTTTTATTAGGAAACTAAGGTGAATTGAACAACTTACATGAGAAGGAAGTGCCATTACAAACACAAAGCGACAACATAACACTATAATGAAACCAAACACCAAAGATTCCAAAATCCTCCACCACCACTGCCTTAAATAGGAATTTTTGAAGCCTTGGGTCGATATTCAAATATTCCAAGTCTCCTAAATTAATTTTGGTAGGCCATAAGTGGGTGGAAAGTTGAGGGAGATTTTATTTTTCCATCCTTGACAAACAATCCAATCCAACTTTCACGACTCGAAAGATGTGTTCAAAAGATAATCTATATGGAAAATTTTTGGTGGGACATAGAATAGAAAAACTAATATATGGATATCCCCTGATATCCTGTAAAATATCAGCCTACAATAGTTTATGGTTTTCGAGATATGATTAAATATGTGGGCTGTTTTTTTGGGTTGTAGATTCTGGCCCATAATTTTATCTCCAAATTGGGCTGCATGAAACTCCATATAAAACTCCAAATTAGATATTTTCACCATTGGATTAAATGTTAATCTTTATGTCTTATAGAATCCAACAAAATTTGGGCTTTAGTGGGCCTGTATTGTGGGCCCCACATTCTCATCAGTGGGTTGGGGTCCAATGTGCCTTCTCTAGAATTTTTTCCTTTCATCTCAAAATACCCCCATCATCCTTTATGAATCCTCCATTGATCCCTGAATTAAAAGTGTTCATTTTTAAGTTTAGATCCATTTATCAAAATATCAAATTAAAACATGGATAATTATATTCATTAAAATTAGATGAATCATTGGGCCTAAATTGGTGTACATTAGGCATGAAGTGTACAAATGATGAGAATGGATGTTCAAATTAAAATCCACTAACTCAGGACCATAAGATCAAAAATGAACATTTAATACCATTAAAATGTAATTAACGTATTTGTTTTTATTTTCTAATAAACACCTACAATTTAGGTGATTCTAATTGTGTTTGAAATAATAATAATAATTTCCATGTTCCAAAAATACATTTCATTGATTTATTCAGTCATTATGGTGTCCATTGGATGCTAAACATTGAAGGAACATTTAGGAATAAATTTTCCAGAAATAAATAGTAGATTAAATTGGTGATATATTTTAATACATGTGGATTATAGAGGTAAAATTATGAGAAAAAAGGCATAAAATATTTTGGAAAAACATTATAGAAGATTAAATTTTATGATTCAGGCATTAATGTGGTCAATGACAAAAAAATATTTGGAGAAATAATTCTAGAGAAAAAAATCTCCCCCTCTCCTAAAAAAGGATGTGAAGCCCTCCTTTATAAATCCTTAGTTGACACCACCAAGAAGGATTCCATATATAAATCTACCTCATTTATTATTATTATTCTTTTTCTTTTTTTGTTTTTTTATTTAATTTTATTTTTCATTTTGTTCAGTTGTAATTACAATTCTCATTTATTTTTAGATAAATAAATTCATGAGTTTTTTTGTTTCCACCCATTCTTCTTCCTCTTTTATAATTCTTATTAATTTTATTATTATTATTACTATTACTATTACTATTACTATTATTATTACTATTACTATAATTATTAAAAATATTCTTTTAACACTATTTTATTTACTTTTTCTCTTATTATCTTAATAATAATAATAAATTATTATTATTATTATTATATTATTATTTAGAAATTATATAATTCACTTTATTTTATTTTATTATTATTATTTTTTCTCTCTCTCTCATCCAAATTCTATTTTATTTTATTCTTATATTTTCTCTCCTATATTCTTTTTAATTTTTTTATTTAATTTTTTTTCTATTTATTTCTCTTTCTCCTCTATCTATTCCACCAAGTGATCTCTTACTCTTGGAAATGAGAGGATGACCCTAAGGCTTGGCCAGAGGGGAGGTCAAGGCATTCTTAAATTTTCCTTTAAGTTTATTTTATGTTCATAATAGATTTGAGTAGCTTGCATGAGTGAGGAGAATGTCCTTGATGTGGTGACTTACCCCCAATGAAATGAAACTCAATCTATTCTATTAATTTGTTTAATCACTTTTCCCTCTCTCCATTGGTTAGTTCTTCACATGATGGATTTGAACTAATTAATGGATGGAACAACGTCGATATAGCCGAGTCTTGGAAGATGAAACATTCTAGACCAAGGCGTGTTATCAAAATTGATTAAAGGAGGAGGTTTAATTGATATTTCTTAGGAATTCAATGATATTTTAAAATTTATAAATAAATAATAGTGGTCCAAAAATAAGATTTCATGCTTGTATTTTCAAAATGAAATCAAACACATGAAGGAGAGTAATGATTGAACCCAAAATTGATCCCCATAACCAAATGCTTTCTTCTTAACTCATTATCTATATATTTTCATGTTCGTATAAATTATAATATCAAATATTTCATATCATTAATCAAAAACCCAAAAACATTGTCACTAATTTCATTAAACACTTAAAACAAAAAAAGTAGATAGCATAAGTGAATTAGATAAAGTTGGTGAAAAAATTGAAAGGATCATCAAGTGAGACGACCCTGGTCAGCCACTATGTTTCACTAGGAAAAATATAATTTCTTTTGACCACATCCTACAACAAGTGTGTGTCAGTACCTAAGGCCTTATGATGCCCCTTCAAGAACCATGATGCAAAGTGAGCGTCTCTGTCCTAAATGATAGAATAAAGAGCTCCATGAAGGCGTAAAAATTCCCTAATGTATAGCCTCCCTAGATCATCTACTGAGATGGTATCTTGCACTGGTAATAAGTGTGCGACCTTCATCAAATGATTAATGAGAACCCACACTACATCGTTTCCACAAGGTGATATGGGAAAACCAGTCACGAAATCTATAGAAACATCATCCCATTTCCACTCAGGAATGGAAAATGGATGTAAAAGTTCTATTGGATTTGATGTTATAAATTAACCTGTTGATAGATAGAACACCAAGTGATGAAGATGGAAATATCACATTTCATACCAAGCCACCAATACTACTGCTATAGATCCCGATACATCTTGGTGATATCAGGATGAACCTCCCAAGACGAGGAATGAAATTTCTACATTATCTCCTCTCTAATGTCTGTTGGGACCCATATACACTCATAGAATAGTTGAATATCATCCCCATTCATAGTATAACCAGAATATATATCATCATCTGAGACACATTTACTTAGTAAGAGGCCCTCATGATCAAATAGTTACCTCATCCTTACCCATTCCTGAAGAGTAGAGGTCACTGCTATGGTTGAGAGGATAGTCTGGCCATGATCCTCCTGAACCTCAATATGTATCTTTGAGAATAAGTCCATGAGATACCATTATCCACTATCCTCCTGAACTACCTGTACCTGATTCTTCTAGTTCAGAACATCTCCACTACATTTCCCTTATAATGCATTTAGGTATGATCAAAATCAAACGACTGAAGGTATTCAACATATCCATGATATATAAGATTTAGATATCATTGTGTAAATAAATACTTAAGGATTTTTTGACTAGTTAATACCAAAAAACTCTCTCTAAGTAAGTAGTGTCTCAAAAAATGTAGAGAATAAACTACATCATCTTGCTTGAGATTGTGCATCAGGTAATCCCACTCATGAGGCCTCAACTGACAAGACTTGTACACGATGAATCACTCATCCTGCATTAGGGAAACTTCCATCCTGATACACGATTCATCATAGTAAATAGTATAAATCCTACCTAGATCAAGAAAAATTAGTATCAATGATAAATTCAAGCTGACCTTCAACTCCTGAAATGCTTCTTTACAATCTTCGGACCATATGAACTTCACACCTTTCTTTGTCAAGCAAACAGGGCTTCCAAATGTGAGAAATCCTGGATGAAGCATCTATAATATTTGGAAAATCCTAAGAAACTATATATGTTAAATATGTTCTTGGGATACTCCAAATTTTCTACATATTTCACTTTCTATAGGTCTATTGAAACTCTTAACTCTGATATAATGTGACCCAAGAAGTTAAAATTTCAATCTAAAAGTGACATTTTTTAAATATTTATATAAATATGATTTTCTTTCTGTGTATTAAACATGATATTAAGATGGATAGCATGGTCATGTCTGGAGCATGAATACACTAAGATATCATCAATAAAGACTACCTAAAATGAATCCAGATACTGGTGGATAAACTGATTCATAAGATCTAAAAAATATAAAGGTGCATTTTTGTGTCCGAATGACATGACTGGGTACTTATATAGATCATACCTACTCTTAAAAGATGTGTGAGGTATGTATGATGACCTAGCATACACCCGATGATAGAACAACCTCAAAATATCATTGAAAATACTCTCTCTCCTTAGAGATGATCAAATAGGTCATTTATTTTATGTAGTGGATTCTATTTCTTGACCATAAGCTGGTTCAACTATTTTCAATCCACAAAAAGCTAAGGAGTATGTTCAAATTATTGTAAAAAATGACTGGTTAACCCTAAGGAGAAGTGTTGGGGAATATAAATACTTTATCCTTAGGATCTTCTCATAGTTTCTTGAACTCTGTAAGCTCCATAGGTGTTATCCTATAAGGAGGAATGGTCACTGGTTCTTATCCTGGAACTAGATCAATAGTAAACTTTACCTCTCATACTTGAGGATGCCCATAAAATTATTCAGGGAATTCATCCCTAAAACACTCCACTACAGGCGGGAAAATAGTGTGTTGTAACCCCATATCATCTAAGAAAATATTAGTGATATAAGCTGTCACACTACCCATCATCTACTGCTCAGGTCCTAATCGCATAACTTGAACATCCCATTCACCCTTATGCATCTACCTACTGCCCTCTAGTGATGTAAAAATCACTCTTTGATGATAGAATTCAATCTGGGATTGATAGGGACCTAACCAGTCTATCCCGATGATTACATAAAAGACCATATGTTGAGTAAAAAAATATTCTATACAAATAGGTATTCACCTATCTCAAGGAGAAAATAATTACATCAGCATATTCTCTTTGATCATATACCTAATGGGGTATCAAGTGTCATCATGCCACAGAATTGTTCTATATCGAGGCCCAGAGTCTCCATAATTTCCTTAGATATAAAAGAATGAGATTCTCTTATGTCAAACAAAGAAGACACTGAAGTGGAGGATACTAGAATAGTACCTCGAACCATAGAAGGTATGGAACCCTGCTCCTCTGGTATAGGCTAAACTACATATAACTAGCCTATTATATAGCTCTAAGTCCTTTCCTGACTTCATTGAGAAAGCCTACTTTGTTGGTTCTGAGAATCGCGAGTATGACTACCTCTTCCTCGACCACTGCCTTGGCCTAAATGGATGGTGGTATTCCAATTTCCTTCTTTTCATGATACTACTGGCCCTACTATGGAATGTGGAGTGGGAATAGATCCCCACTCTCTAGGCACTGATGGAAAGGTCCTACATAAATGATGTATATGCCCCATCTTACCACATCCTCTGCATTTCCCTAGATCTCTTAATAACTAAGGTTTTTTATGTACCGGATTCCCACACTGGTGATAATTTAGAAAGTATTCAACATGAGGAGCCTGACTACTGCTACTCCTGTGAGCAACCTCAAAATGTCTCTTTCACCCAGAATAAGAAACATTGATATATCTAGGTGTCAAACATCCCTAAAACGCACCATCATCTTCCCTCAAATACCTCTATGTAATAAGGGTTTGGTTTACTATCTTAGATATGGTCAGAAATAGAAATACATTGACCAGTGACCAGATTGCATATACCAACCCATCCTTGAATCTCCTAGTAGTTATAAGATCAGCACCCACTACAGTAAGGGAAAATCACTATAGCTCAATAAAATGAGCAAAGTATTTGATAATATACATACCTCCCTATTATAGGTTAATAAATTCTCTATCTCTCTCAGCCCTTAGAGTACGGAAAAAGAAATAATAATAAAAGATAGTCTAGAAGACATACCAAACCATATATATATTTCAATATACTAGGGTAATAACATCACACCACTACTTGGTAGAATCACTTATCACATACGCTGCAAGATTGACCCTCTGCTCTAGAGGAACCTCTAGATGCTCAAATATAAAAAGAATATCTTTGATCCAAGATTCATTAGAATAAAGTCTTCCATCACCTAAAAAGGTGGGAGGATTCTATTTCTGAACTCTTGGTCCAACTATTCCATACTTAGGGCAGGTCGAAAAACACCTTACATATTCTACAACATACATAGAAATCCCTCTTTAAACTAGGTGTCAGAGCCCATATCAAGTATAGGAAGTGGTGCCACAGGTTTCACTGCAGGAGGGATCACTAATGTATTAGGGCCCACCATCTCAGGTGCATGGTCATCATAACCTTTAGGGTGTGTGACTAGAGAATGTCGTAGTGGCATGATACTAAAGGTACAAATGCATTCCTCAATAGATATTTTAATAGTTGAAATTATTAGAGATAGAGGAATAAAACATGGGAATAGTATTCCTATAGACCTATTGCACCCCTCTGTTTTCTCCTAAATCTAGGATTGAGTAATAAATAAATACCATAGTAGTCCATAAGAACATAAGTGATACCCCACTTCCCACTTCTAAGTCTGGGTTTAGGTCTAGGTCTCTGTTTCATATGTATAATATGGCTATTTCACTTTAAAAGTCATATTTGTTTTAAATTTTTTACTTGTTCAAATATCTAAATCTCATTAAATGGTTGAATTAGAGGGATCACCATTTTTGATCCATAGGGACCCTTAATCCTTATGAACCTAAATATAGCATCCACTTAACCCATACCATAACACATTCCATCCCATGCAACCAATGGTCCATGGATCAACATTCCAGAATTGACTTCTTATGGTGTGTTATTTATTCTATTCAAGAAAACACTATTAGTTTAAGGAAGACACTTTAAGTTTCAATTATGTTTTTCAATTCCATGAAATAAATGTTAGAAAATTTCAGTACATAATAACTAGGTATTAATAATATGCAATAAGAAAATTCATGATGAAAATAAACACGACATAGAATAAATGCATTTAATATTAATCCTATTGCACCTATAATGATTCATGAACTGATGCAACACCCTCATTTCATTGGGCCTAGGTGAAATAAATCTCATATCAATCATATTAATAATAATAACCTCGAAAGTCATGTGCATCACCCAATGGTGAAGTCGTATTAACCATAATAGGAAAAATCAATAATTACAATTTCCCATCCTAGGTAATTTTGGTTCCCTTGTACATGGGTTAGATACATCCAGGCATAGGGTAAATTCTAAATTCCTTTAACTTCTAGTCTATTATCTAACACCCAAATAGTAAGAAAAAAGAACAAACTGCTCTGATACCACTTTGTAACATCCTTATCCAGGATCAACTTAAACCGTTCCCCAAGCTAGTGGGTCACATAGCCTAAAGCGTGCCTCCCCGTATGTCAGAGTATTTTGACTAGTAGTGAGGGTGTAAAGGTGGTATGGTGGGGAGACTATACCCTCTTTTCATAGTGGCACAAAAAATATAACAATAAATAGACAACAGAGGAAGCATAATACAAAAGAAGATACAACAAATATAATAAACCCTGGAAGTGTAAATAACTGAGGAACTTGATAATAATATCAAAATCTACTAGGAAGTGTCATATACATGGATGCATGGAATTCTAATGTACAAAAATGGAATATGGGAAAACATATAAGACATGATATAAAAAAAATAAAAAAAATAATAAAGGTATTCTCCACTAGTATCTTGAGAATATGCTCAGTTTTATGCTTTTATGCTCTAACTATAGGTAAAGCATAACAGATATCAATAGCAGTGCACTTTCCCTTATCCATACATGCATATAAGTAATCTACTAAGGTACCAAGGTATCCCAAGTTGGGTGTGAGATAAAATCCCAATAGGCCACCACCAACTATGTCTAGAAGTAATCCAAGTAGTGTGCATATCCAAACAACAATGTGTAGGTATATAGAATAATAAACAATTCTGAATAAATAAATACCATCCCACTCAGGTTCCCATAGGAAACTTGGAATCTCTAACTACTTCAGATTAAGTCAGAATTAATGTATAATAAATAACCACATATATAGTAATAATATATATATAGTATAGTTATATATCACATCCACCTATATGGACCAAGTATGTGCAGATATAAGTGTCCATATACTTGGAATACTAGATGCTGGCTAGATCGGGGCGTAACTCAGTCACCCATAACTAGTCTAACTGATCCTATAAGCTCCAATAGAGGTTAAAATCCATAATTATCATAATGAGTGGGATATGTCATTCTCATCACTCGATATGGTGGGTGTGTTGTCATGGAAACACCCAAAACAAGGGACGCGGTGTGTCATGCCCAGTGTCCAAATAGTGTCAATGGTGTGAGATGCCATACTGAACATCCGAAGTAAGGGAGAATGAATCATCATTCCCAACATAACCCTTACCATCATACAACTACCTATATCATGATGTAATCATATTTATAACAACATCCATGAGGCATTACCTATCATGCCTTATATTCATCAAGTCCATTATAACTAAGGAATTTCAATTCAATTGAAGCACTTAATAAAATATGCAATAATTAGTGTGGACTTTCCACCCTTAATAAACCATTTCAATTAAACCATTTAATTCATTTTAGGAAGTCAATCCACCATGAAATAATCCATCCAATTTAACACATGACATTGAATCTAACAAAACACGGAAATTCATTTCATAAGGCTCAATAAGGCATTTAAAAAGGTTCTATTATCAATTAGGAAACTACCTACATGGGAAGTTCCATTTATAAGTCATTAAAACCACTTAAGAGGTTCCTTGGGTTCATTTAGAATTTATATAATAGAGTAAATTCGATTTATAACCCAAGACGAATGATTAGAAGGTATTCCTATCATTTAATCACTTAATTATAAAGGGGAAATTTATGACGGAACACCCAAGGGGTGTCCATGATCATTATTAACAACCTATAACTACATAATAACAATCCTAAGGAGTATAATGAGGTGATTATATCAATTTCGAATAAATAAAACCATTTAAGATGACGTGTGGTGAATACTGACATGTGACACAATGACTCAGCTATGAAAACACCATAACTTTTGGGGAAGATGACGAGACCACCTACCTTAGGTCTGTTGAGAAATACCTATCTAATGGTGGCTCCATATTTGAAGTAGGTTGATAGAAATTAGAGAAATGGTCTAATTCCCTGAAAATAAGGAAAAAGAGATTACACTTAAATAGCCTAATGGATCCCAAGATAATCCTAAATAGGAAGCAAGAGGAATAAAGATCCTATAGATATATATCCAATGATTCCAATAGATCTTGAACTGGACTTTGGGTCGAGAAGATATCAAGGGACCTATGTTGAAGAAGAATAAGAGCTATAGGAGAATGAGGAGCTTCTCATCCACTATAATGAGGAGACGGAAAAAATAGAAATAAGGTAAATAGATTCACACGAGCGTGTACCTCGAGTCGCAAGGTCACAGAAAAACCATGCGGCCCCTGCTTCTCTGTATCACTTCACATAGTTAATAGAGACCATGCAGGTTGGGATTCATGGGTTTTACTAATAGTTAATACCTAATTTCTTTCCAAAAATCCCAAGGTTCTGGGCTCTAAAAAATCCTCGGACATCCTCAAAACCTTCGTGACTCCATTAGGTAAATTTATAAGGTCTGTTTAGATAAATTTAAACAAAACAAAAATGAGTTATACCTTTATGAAAATATGGGTCATTAAACACCAGGTATAGAAAATATCCCTTTAAATATTTCATGGAAAAAATTGATTTGTTACATGAATATTGTGAAAACATAGAGATAAACAAACAACAAATGATTCATAGAAGAGTAAAAGGGAAAAAAATATCATGAAGAAGATAATATGACACAATGATTTATGTGGTTCAAAATATATATATATATATAAACATAGAGAGACATAATCACTTCACTAATTCAATATCATAATTATAGGTAGATAATTAGAGTTTCACACAAAGAAACCCTATCTTGAATTATCTAATAAAGAAGATGATGCACTGTCCCAACAACTACACAGTAAGTTCACTATGCTACCATGCTGCAACCACCCAAGTCCATACTACTACAGTACCACATAAAATAAGTCTAATTTTCTACAATGTTAGGGGAAGAAATTACATGGATATATAGTTACTTATCAGTGTTTCGTGGTCATCTCTACTAAAGTCCCATGTTAAAGTCCACACCACTACAATGCCCTGTTGATGTTCCCAATCAGTACAACTATAGTGATTCAAAATTACTAAAATTACCAAAATTTGGTCCAGGGCCCTTTGACCCCTGGAACTCCATAGTAGGGATGCACTACACCCTTCAACTTTCAACAATTTCATCATGGTGGTCAAACCGCGAGAGTTGCGGTTTAGTGTACATTCTAGGCCACTAACATTCGAAAAAACTTCATCCAAATAGATCAGGATACACCATTCAAACTCTGAATTTGGATAATACAAGGATCATTCAATAAAAAATGTGCCAATGCACCATAACCCACTAAAAACACTATTTTTTTTGTGAGTTTAGGCTAGGGAACTCCTAGGTCTGGGGTCAATCCAATGAATCATCATGGAAAAATACACCTTATTCTTCATTGGTAAGATATTAAATGAGTTCCAATCCTCATTTTACTTCTTTCTAGAATGTATTTTGAATTCCATACCTCATTATTATCTAAACATATATGTTTAATGTTCTTCACTTTTATGCATAATAATACTTTCCCTTCTCTTCACTATGGAAATCTTCTCTCATGGTTATTTTCTGTTTCTCAACTCTCTCATTTCATATTAGAAAAATATAATATTTATCAAGATGGATATCTCTATAATTTCCAACTTCTATAAATCATTTTATATATTCAAAGGGAAAATATCCACATTACCCTCCATGAAGATATCCAATTATTCACGAGAATTATTGGAAAATCCCTTCAACATCCTTCTTAAAATCCAATTCAAAATCATTCATTGAAATATAATATCTTCATCTTAAAATATAGGAAATAAAAAATAAAGAAACCTAATAACTTATCTTCACAATGACTTGATCACTTTACTTTGTGGCTGAAGCTCTCTTAAATACCAATCCCAACAGATATACTTATATCTTGAATTTAAATCATTAGAATATCTTGAATTAATCCTCCTTTAATTTCTCCCTGATTTTTCCATTGTATCTTGGCCAAAACATGAATTATATCTTATAATTAATAAAACACACTTTAATTCTATTGTAGCTGACCAAACCTTTCAAAGAGTTAAGGGAATGACCTTGTGAATTTCCCCGACAACTCTTACATTTTACCTAGATTACTCTTATTAAATACCTCATGTTATAGAAATTACTCTTAATGAATCATGGGATAACTCTTAAAATTTCACCATTTCTCATGAAATTACACTTATAAATTCCTATGTATAATATGATGAAACCTATAAAATCCACCATTTCCATTTTCCAAAATCATAAGACAGTGACTCTTGCAAAATGATTCTAGAAAATCTTATGAAATTTTCAACTAAACCTTATGAAATATATGTTACTTGAAAAATAACTCTTAATGCCATACAGAACTTCTATGACGTTGTACAATCTATCACCAATGAGTAAATGTGACTCTTATAAAATCAAGGATACCTATGGGAATTTAATATTTTAAAATATTCTTAGTATTGAATTACTATTACAAACATAGGGTGTCCTTATTGGGATTTGTCTAATTATAGATCAAGACAAACTTCTTTATAATTTCACTAGAATACATCTCTGTACTTAAAAATAACTTATGGACATACTATGTACTCTATAACTTCTTCACTTTTGTGTCAACACCTCCAAAACTTAAAATCAACTTATATTGAAAACAAAACCAATAAAACTAAACAAACACATGTTAACAACAAATCCAACTCTATCCAATCGTTAATCCTAAATTGGATGCTAATAATATTTCTATGAAACTTTGTTTATTGATATATATAGAAGATTATTTAGATTAAATTGTTACTTTTTCAATTATTTATATGATTTATGTTCACTTGCTAATGTTTTTACTACCTATAAGTGTGGTGGATGGGCTACTTTGAAGTGAATGATTGTTGGGATATTTATAAGTGTGGTGGCTAAGTAGTTTTTTGATTGTTTATATGTAAAAATTGCATGTTTATGGTGCACATTAATTTTGTTTGTGATACTTTGTCGTATATTCATTTAGTTAACAATGTAATATATTTTATTCTTTTTATATTTAATATTTATATTGTTTCAATTAATATTGGACACATACTAATTTAATGGTTATAATTAATTTGTGGAAATTAATACTATAAAAACTTACTATTGAGTCATAGTTAAAACCATGAATGAATGGAAAACTCAAAAAAATTATTTTGTACACACTACCATGTTTTAAAACTCTTTCGATAGTATAATCATGTGATGATAGTTTAAAGTAATTTCTATAGTACATATGCCTAATCATGGTTAAAAATATTGTGAAATTCAAAAAAATCGATAAATCTATCATCTACATTCATAAACCATGGTTGAAGATTATTTTTATCCATGGTTCTTTATATCCATGCCTATATATGTATTTCCATGGAAGTGTTTTCCATGGCTCAGAAAACCATGTCCATAAGATATGATCATGATTTTTGGAAATTTTCTTTAATTTATGAACCATGGAAATAAACTCCTTTTGTAGTAGTGTTTTTTATAAGACCCAATTGATTCATCCTCCATTTTTTAAGTCCAATTAATCACCTCTCCATCTTAATACTGAGAGTATGGATAAAATATTTATTGAAAAAATATTTTCTTGAATTTATCCAATTACATTGAGTTGATGTCTTTCTTGGGCTTAGTATTTTTGATAATATTAATTCATTGATAAACTTTTCCCTCTATGTGATATAAAATCAATATAACTTTCCTTTTCTAAAATCATTAAAGGAAATAAAAATCCTCTAAATGGAATTAATTCATCTCTTCAGCATTAAGGGATTAAGAAAACCACCAAAATAGGGAGTCCATTTTCATATAATTGATTTAATTATAACTTTATATCCATTAATAGGAGGGAGTTCCATATAATTCAAGTTATTATTCATAACTTGAGTCAGTTGAGAAAGTTCACCCATTGGATTCTTGACTCCCTCTCCCATCATATTAGGCACCACATTTGAGTGATCATTACCCCACCCATTTCATTTATTGTTGACATGATTTCTACTATTTCCATCCATTTACTAAAATAAAAGAAAGTTAGTGATGAGGATATTCTAAATAATAATCATATAAATGTAAAATTAGGAACTTATAAAGAATAACTCATAAATCAAACACATACCCTAACTTATTTCTTTCTAAATTTAAATCTACATTATTTATGATGTATTTCCCATTAGGTTATCTAATTTAACCCCAAAAAAAAACTAAACCTTTATTTGATACCAACTATAAAAATATGCATCTCATAAACATATTGTTACATCATTTTTATCATAAATAATCACAAAAAACCCATGAATATAGATTCCTAGTTCTTTTGGGTGATTAGTTATATAATAAAACATTTTAGAAATAAAAACAACATCATTTAATTCCATATTCATTTTACCATCCTAGAACATATCATACTTATATCAATGAATGTGGTTTCTTGGGGATATATATAAATAAGTGTGATAAAAACACTATAAAGGGATTAATAAAGATAAATAAATAAGTGAGATAACATAGGGGTCAATAATCATAACATAGAATCATAAAAGAGGAATATCACAAATCATAACATGGAAATATGTCATAATACAGATGATAGCATAGGAACATGATAAACATAACAATCATATGAATGTGTAAAAAATATAAAACATGTTGTCATAAACATAAGTTTTTTATTTCCAAGTTATCATAATGTAGTGTGTTAGTCTCATTTCCCATGCACCATACATAATATCTCATGAGAGGTAAACATTACCCAATAAATTAGAGCGATGCATAATTATAAGTCCACCAATATTATAATATTATTCCATTCATACATGTTACACATAGAAAATAAATCATACATAAATCATAATCATGATAGAAATACATGAGAAGGAAATAGGTTTCATAATAATGTATTCTACCATATTTCACTATCCACCTTCGTATGTTACTATTTAAAAAAATTAAAAAAAATTCACCCATACATATTTTTAAAATGATAATTCAAAGGAGGAAATTAATTTTTCCAAAATTAATTTTTAAACTAGTTAATTTTAATTTTTAAATATAGTATAAAAATAATATTTTTTTATATAATGTAAAACATGTGTAAAAAATCTATACTAATTATTAAATTATATTATATTGATTGAATAATTATTTTATGCTATTTTTATAATTATTATAACTTAATTTACCGTTGATAAACATTATTTAAAAGGATACTTCATTAATTACAATATTAACTATTTTTCTATTCCAATGATTAGGTTATAATTCTAACAATCACGTGACTATTATAATAGTCATATTTACAATGGCTATATACACTACTGGAAAATGGACCTATCCCCATGGTTTTCCTCAAAACCGTGGGGATAGGTACCCCCTATACCCACGGTTTTGGAAAACTGTGGGTATAGGTCAATTTTCAAGACCTGTACCCACGGTTTTCAAAAACCGTGGGCATAGGGGGGTCTATCCCCACGGTTTTACAAAACCGTGGGGATAGGTCTTGAAAATTGACCTATACCCACGGTTTCCAAGAACCGTGGGTATAGGGGTACCTATCCCCACGGTTTTGCGGAGAACTGTGGGGATAGGTATAGGATAAAAAACATATACCCACGGTTTTGAAAAACCGTGGGTATAGGTTTCCCATGTGTGCGCGGGAACTTTTTTTTTCCGCGGGAAAGATTTTTTTTTGGCGGGAGTCCTATACGTACGATTCTTCCCTCTATACCCACAGTTTATATAACTATATTTAACTATATATATATATACACACATAATTGATAGTAGGGTAGTGGTAGACGCGGTACTTTGCAGCGAAGAGGTCGTGGGATCGAAACCCGCCTGTAGCTTTATTTTAGGATCTATACCCACGGTTTTGAAATCGTGGGTAAAATCCATTGACACCGTGGCAATTGGGAATGTTTTGTTGACACGGTGGCAGAACACCTATACCCACGGTTTTGGAAAACCGTGGGTATAGGATGGGGACCTATACCGACGGCGTTCCAGCCCACGGTTCCCAAAACCGTGGGTATAGCCTATACCCACGGTTTTGGGGGCTATACCCACGGTTTTGAACCGTGGGTATAGGCCTTTTTTCCAGTAGTGATAATATTTACTCATCCTATAAATACATTTTATTTCTATAATTCTTTATTCAATAAAATCCTTCTTAAGATTCTATATAGTTTATTTACAAAATACCAATCCAATTTCTAATGTTTTGTTTCCTTTTTATAGTGTTGTTCATGTTTTTGATATTTCTTAGAGACCACAACCATATGGATTTCCAAATTCGAATGATTTTGTTTATTTTTTTATTATCTTGTTGTAATTTTATCAATTTTATGGAGTTATTATAATTATTATTTATATTTAATTTTCTATATTGATGAATTAAAATAATGTTGTTTTTTATTATGTGTTTCATGTGAATTGTATTATATATTACACTTAGATTTGACACAAAAAATATATTGATAAGAGAAAATTTTCACATAGAAAAATATTTATTATTACAGAATATAATATAGTTCTATTGAGAACCAACTATATGAAATTGGGTAGGGTGTGAGACTTGAGAATCTTAAAGTGGGATATATGAAACTTGAGATGCATCACAGGGATTAGCCGAGAGCCTTTTACTTTGTTCATGCATCATGATTGTGGAATTATTAGGGTATTATACATGTGCCTATGGGTGGAGTTATTTAGCATATTTCTTTACAAGGATCCATGATTAATTAAAGTAACTTATAATTTATTCATTTTTTCTCAATTAAATTTTTAGAGGTGATTAAATTAATATGTATTTGAGAGGTTTCCTATGATGTGATTTATTTATTGTTCTTATTAAACCACCATAAGGAAATGGTTTTCAGCATTATTTACAAAAACAATGTTTTCAAATAAAAAACTTGTGTAGTGGTATAAGGAAAATGTAAAACTATTTTATGAGTTGGATTTATTTGTAATGGATCATGGAGTTGATGGTTTTGAAATAAAATATATTTTTAAGGAAATATAGTTTTTGGGAATGGGTTTTGTGTGATGGTATGGTGTGAGTGAAATGGTTTTGGATTCTTGATATTATATGAAATTTGTGATAAATGATTTTTAAATCGAACTTCAATTGGTTTTTGAGAACAAATTTAGTTTTCAAGAAAAAATTAATACAACCATAGATTTATATTTTTTTCATTTTTGGTGAATAAATTTGGATTCCAAGAGGTTTTTTCAATACTTACATGAGTATTTATTGTGTGTAAAGTGATTATGATGGTTTTTAAAATAATCAAATAGTACCTATATAAACCGAGTTAGCTTGGTTTTTAGTATTTTTACTAGGGGTGACCCAAGCATTTGGAATATAACATTTTGGTCTTTTTATTGTGATTAATTAGAGTTCCCCCCATGGGATAGGATTGATAAATAGGTGTTTAGTGTTAAGATTAAGTATCTAGTGATAAAATTAAGGATTTCATTGATTAGGTTGTTAGATTGGGATTCAACAGGTAATTCCTATTGAAGGGAACACCATTAGGATTAATTTGACATTAATAGTTGTTTATTGTGGTGGGGAGTTCTATAAGTGTAGATATGGGTTTATAATCAGTTTTTTTGTATTGATTAGTATATTCACGCACCATCTCAGGGTTTTGATTTTTGGTTCAAATGGAGTCTCGAAGGATTGGTTTAGTTCCATGGGATAATTATAGATAAATAAGAGAAAAGAAACACCAATGTTGATATGATGATTATAGAGAGATAAGTAAAAATATCTATGATATAATAATGGAGTTTTTGATGAATCATGCACTCCAGTGTTGGAGATATGCATTGGATGTGTTTTTAGAGATAAAAAATTGATATAATTATGAATTACTTACTAGTGAAGATTAAGATGTATAGATGAATTATTAGTGGGGATTCTTGAGGATGATAAGTATTATGGTGGGGATTTTGTAACAATTTCACCTTGGTGTCATTGAACCCGAGGTCTGACTAGTTTTTACTAACTTGTTAATTGGGTAAATTGGAATTAATTATTATTGTATTGAGAGGATAATATTATTAATATTTTTTGTATGTTTAAATATATGTTTTAAAGTTATAATTTTTTATGGAAAAGATGGTTGAAGGGATTTTGTAAAAGGTATAGGAAACTAGGTCTAGTGGGTGGAATAATGAAACCACCATAATCCTGATGGAGCTCCACCAAAGTTATGATGGAGTGGAAAATGGTGAATTTTACTACTATAAAAAGTTCTGTGGTATTCCACCAAAGTTTTGGGATGCACTGGTGCTGCACCACTTTCCTTGACACCAAAATCTAGTTGAATCCCATTGGAGTTCTAGTGGAAACATAGGTAACTTTTTTAAAAGGGGTAAAAGAGAGAGTTCCACTATTTATTTAATATCCACTTAGTTATATTATTTTCAAATGTGTACACAAATGGGAGAGACTATCTCCCCCTCCCCCTCTTACTCCTCCTTTCTCCTCATTGATCTAAGTGGTTTGGAGACATTTATTTATACTGATTCTTTTAAGTCTTATCCCTTACTCACCACTTTTCTACCAACATATATTTTATTTTATTTTATTTCTATTATTTAGGTATTGAATTTTAATTCCAGCAGAGAATAGAGGAATGCATTTATAGTTGTGGGGTTTTCTTATGCACTGTGGAGAGGATGCTAGGGAATCTCGAATTATCCACATAATTCATCTTTTAGCTAGAGGTATTTACATGAGTGAGTATTTTTAGGTATTTTGGTAAATTGGGATGAAATTGATAAATTAACAAGGTATTACAATTATATATTTCATATGTCATAGGATGAGGTGTATGTTGGAGTGAACCGCACCCTTTTTTTCATGGTATTACATGAGTGTGTTTTATGTCAATTATGTCCAATTGGGAAATTGGTTTTAAATTAATTAATAGTTAATGTATGGGTGTAATTTTGTTGAGATAGGTTCTCGTTGTTTGATAGATATCAATACAATATTGGGTAAATTAAGTGGAAGAGATACCGAGGTAGTTGACCTTTATATATTGTGTCTCTTGATCTTTTAGTGATGTTATGTTTGCGTTATTATTATTATTATTATTATTATTTGAATGTTTTATGAAACATTATGATATTAATATATAAATTAGAATATTCTCACATATGTATAATATTAGAAAAAGGACCATAAATATTGTTAAAAGGTTCATTGGTGGTGCCATAGCTAAACAAGTGTCGCTGGATCGTTTTATGGATGCGATTGGTGGTATTTGTGACACTAGTTGGGTCACTGGTATGTTTTATTTTGAGTATTTATTTTCATTTCATTTATATTTGTTTTTTTGAGAGTCAGGAATAAAAAATATTTATTTTTTAGAAAATAGGACAGAGAACACGGTTATCGAACAGTTAGTGCTAACTGTACACCCAGCCGTGCAATAGGGGGTGAGGGATTCCAATGCCATATTTCATGGTTAAAACACATTTTTTATAATTTTTCAGAATCTATAAGAAAACTATTCATCCCATTTTGTAATGGTGGAGTGTATTACAAAGTTGGTGAATGGTTTTTTAAACCATATGGACAAACCATAGTCTTCCCAAGTTACTTAAAATTGTGAATTTTCCTATTTCCCCTTGATGATTTTAACCCTCTTTCTCCCCTTTCTTATCCCACTAATTCAAAATACCCCCCTATAGCTTAGATCCCTCTTCTCTCTTATTCCATTGGTAGTCTTCCTCCTCCATTAGTGATTTCTATTAAGGTAAACTCCAATTTTACATTGATTTACTTATACTCCCCCATTTTCTTACTTGTTCTATCCACTTTTTTCTATTCTTATAACCCTAAGGGACATGAAATCCCAAACCTATGGTTTAGGTTTGGGTTTTGATGAATTTTATTGGGTTTTAGGATAATTAGGATCCATTTCGTCTATTCCTAGTGGTTTCAAGAAAAGATAATGAGATTCCGTTATGGTTGAGGTAAAAGTATCTAAATAATATTAATTTTCCTTTATAATACCTATATTTCTTGAAATTCACTTTGGTTTACATATTTAAAAGTTCTTGAAATGATTTTGGAGGGTTTACATGTGTATTTTGATTTCTATGTTTTCTATGTTATAATGAATAGTGGTTTCTCTGAGATTTCACTTTTAAAAATCACTTTATGACTTTAAGGTGTTTAATAAAATGTTAAAAATGCCTTCCTTGCTTATAAATGAGTATTAAATGAGTATTTCATAGGAAAATGTGATTTAAAGTTATATTATTGATTTTTGTGCTGCTATTTTGTTCCTTGGATATTACTTTGTATTGGTTTTTGTTTATTTTGGCACATAAGAAACCTCAATTTGGTGGGTGACTATACTGGAATTACTCTAGCTCTAGGTGTAAACTAGATAGCGATAGTCTCTATTGAGAACACTAGGCTAACTTACCTTTTTAGGATCACATAGGTCGACTAGTGTTCACGAGGGAGTCCTAGTAACCTTTAGAACTTATCGGTTAGATCTCTTTGCATGTGTCTTGTATTATACTTGAGTTGATGTATGATAACATTTCCACATTTGTTCAATTTATGATGATGCTGATTATACCATGTTTCCCTATATTTCCTATATACTTCCTTGTTTATATTTTATTTCCTTTGAGCTTGTATTATTTAAAGATACCAAATTTTTTCAAATAGAATTGCTAACAGAAATGGAAAGGTATTTCAAAATGAATTTCAAACATGGACTAATGATTTTCATTGTGAAAAGTGTTATATATATATTCATAGTTTTATCCTAATGGTATTTTCCTCACACCTTTGATTTTCCATTGGTCATATACAAACTTGGTTTTTATGATATAAATAAAGGAAAGGGATCATGTGGTTTAGTTAATCTTCTTGATTCTCATCGTCCTTCTATGATGATGTAGTGATGTTGATCATGGTTTACGAGGAGTTGAGTGCATGTGGAGTGTTTTGGAATCCTCAGTGATTTTGGGTTATGATATATTGACTTCTGCACCCTTGATCTCATTTTGGTATTTTTGTATATATATGATTTTGGTTATCATTTTTTATATTTACAGTGTGATGTTTATGAGTTATAGTTTAATGTTGTTGCTTATACTATTTTTATATTATTTATATTTTGATACTAATTATTTTATGGCATGGATATATCACATATGGATGTGTCAAGATGAATTTATGGGAGGAATCAATGTATTGTGATTATTAGATTCTCTGAGTGAAACCACTCCCAAAGGTTAAATTTTGATACCCTAGTGATTTTTTTCATGTCCATGGTGATTAGAAATGTGATTCCGGACTTATAAAGGAGTGGTTCAAGTAACATGTTAGTTTTACCCAAGATAGTTCATTAAAAAATGGTATTATATCCCTCTTGTTATTAGAGGTTTAAAGGTAGTATGTAGATAGGGTTGTCGGAGCTCGAGAGGTAGGCTTAGGGGAGTGCGTAACCATATATTTTCACGTCTAACCTCAAGTTTCCTTGTGTGTTTAGGATTTGTTTCTTGGATTTGATCATAGTTTTGTATTTTTTGGATGAGATTTGATGTTTTTTTATTGGTTATTATTTTCAGGATGAAACTATGTGTTGTTTTTGGAAATTTTGAGTACTGGGGTGAATTGGGGAATAAAAAAGAGGTGCTTATTTTAGGAACATAGTTAGTAGAAACCATGAGGAACCTATGTGATCAGGTCAAAAATCCATCCAATTCAATTTTTCATGGTTGCCACTTGGATTTTAAAACCATACTACTAAACTGTGTGCACTAGGAAAATTCTTAAATTTTCAGTATTTTTACCCCTTTGGTATTTGTAATTAATGTTATTGTTGTTATTACTCATTAAAGTGTAATTTAATGGGTTTTTTGATTGAATTGATTATTTTTGAATATGAATTTTGTATTAATTATGTTTTATGTCATTTTTTGAAGGGCCATTCCTCCTAGATTGACTTATAGGAACCATTTAGAGGAATCCACAGAGAATACATTGCAGGATAATCCTTTTTTGGAAGGTTATGATCAGTGGTTTTGGGACTCAATCCTACTAAATAATCTCTATGAAGATATTTATTAGACTAATTTGAATTAGATATTTAGAAAACAATTTTAACCCAAGAATTTAATATTGTATAAATATAGGGAGTTCATGAAACTCAAGATAAAAAACCACTCTGTTATGGAATATTTCACTCAATTTACTAATCTAGTTCATCTTTAACCTGATATTTTCACGAATGATTATTTAAAGGCACATAGATTTGAAATAGGTTTAACATCAGAAATCATATCTAGGATCATTCTTATTTTTCTTCTGACTTATTCATTGGTAATGGAAAATGCGGTGATGGCCGAGGTGGACATGAAAGTTTGAATGGTATGAGTGGTACCCCAATTACAACATGAGGTAGTCAGAGATCTTGTTTAGGTTAAAATAGGAAGCATGATGAATCTTTTTAGGGTATTAGTGGTAATGTTAAGTGTTCAAAATTTTCTTCTAGTTCATCTTATAAGTAGAATACTATAGTATGTTATCAATGAAGGAAGATAAAATATATGAAGAAAGTCTTAAAAGAGGCTCTGAGGAATTTCCATCTATATGGACACATGTGGAATCTACAACATTGTTTTAGGTTCTCTCCTCAAGGAAGTAGGGTGGGTTCTTTTCATATTAGGGGTTTCTAGGTGCAGTATGCAGAGAAATTGGTGGGGTCTTACCCTTAGGTGAAATAAGACTCCCATCCTATAAGTAAGACCTAGGGTGGACCCAAATATCAGTTTTTATATGTGGTAGATCATGTTCTAAAGGAGTAGGAGGTCAAGCTAGCGACCGTTAGAGGTTTGATTTTTATTGTTGTATTGAAGTCTTTGATTTTTTTAACATAGGTGTATCTCATTCATTAATTTCATTTAAATTTGTTAATTCTTTTGGGATTCAACCGAAGCTGATTCCATATGTAATGGATCTTTCCACTCTGTTGTGAAAGAGGAAGGTGTAGGGATTTATGTGTTCTGAGTCCTATGTTGTGATTTCTAACTTAGAGTTCACATGGTAATTCTTCATCCCTGACCTATAATTTTTTAATCTTATAACTAGAATGGAATAAATGATCATCTTAGAATCCCATATTGATAGTTATCACTACAGGGTTCAATTTATTTCTCTTAATAGGAACACCCATGTATTTCAAGGTTAGTGGATTCCTAGGTCAGGGAGATAAGGACCAATTTTTTGAAATATCATAGTGATTTCATGAAAGTTTCTTGGTTTTACCTTTCATTATATTGAGCATAGTTCTGTTGGACAACTTTCAGTGGTGGTAGATAGGTATCCCGAAGTTATTCCTAATGAATATTTAGGGTTTCTACCTCTGTGGGAGGTAGAGTTCTCTATTTAATTACTTAATGGAATGATAATCATCTATTTACTATATTACCAGATGGATACTACTAAGATAAATGAGTTAAAGGATCAATTGTAGGATTCTAATGGAAATGGATTTTTTTGAGTGGGTGTGTCACCATGGGATCAACAGTTATCTATTCAAAGAAGGTGGGTGAAAGTATTTAATTATAATACCTTTACCTTTTTGAATATTCCTCATGCCCATTTTTAGGAACACTTTTAACTTTTTTTTGTTATAACTTCGTTGGGGTTTTTTACTTTGGATTTTTTAGGTGAAATTGGAGAAATTTGAAAGTGCATGGGGCTGTTCATGGTTGGATAATGTTTAGTAAAAACCATGTAGCCTGCCCTTGGAAATTATTAACCATATTTCGGAGAGACAAGAGGTGGATCACGGTTGGTGCACGGTTTGGCCAAACTATGCGGACTCCCACCCCAAATTGTGCCCCCTCAAACAGAGGGGGTTTGCATGGTTGGTGCATAGTTTTTCAAACCGCGTGTCACTTAGGATTATCTATATTTCCCCTAAGTAGAGGCACATGATTAAGGCACATAATTTGGAAAACCATGCACCTCTCCCCAAGAAACCATGCATGTACGATTTAATTCGCACAATTGTTTTTATAAAAAATTCTTGAACCTCGTGATTTTAACCTCAAATCACCCAAGATTAGACATAAACACTTTCATTTGATTTTGGGAGCTCTTGAGAGGATTAAAATTATCTAAGAACCTGTTTATTGATGAATTAAAGATCTTATTGAAGGATCATCTCCTTTATGGTATGTGATTTCTTCCCCGATTGGTTTCCTCTCTCTCTCTCTCGTCTCTCTTTCCCGATGAAGAGGAATGATCTTTCCCCCATAGGTGATTTTTTAGATTTAGGTTTTGATAGATCTTATTACTTTGGATCTTGATCTTAGGTATTCATCCCAAATCTCCCACTCCATTGTGAATTCAATTTTTCTCCATCAATTTTGAAGATTGTGGGTTAGCGAGCATTTATCTATGACATTGTGGCAGGTGGTCTAGTTTTCAATTCCCCTACTCTTGATTTTCATTTCTTGTTTGTAATTATGAAATTGAAATTTTCACATTGGGTAATTGAATTCTAAATTGAATTAATTAATTGGTTTATTAACAATAAAATGAAATTTATGGAATAATGAGATATTGAAAATGATTTATTAATGGAATTTTGAAATTGATATCAACACATGGGGTTTGATGATATGATTTGAAATGATAATTTTTAATTTATGCATGGTTGATAAATGAAATTATGAAATGAGTTAAATAATTATTTATGGAAATAGTTGATAAATGGTTGGAAATATGGAACCATGCAATGTGATATTTGTGACTAAGTTATAGGACATGGACTGGTGATCCAAATAACCATGGGCTGTAAGTATTCCACTCTTGGCCCCCAATATATTTATGTATTGCATGTGATCACTGAGTTTTGGGATATGGAATTATACTCCAAATACACACGGGGTGCCAGACTTCTTCTCTAGGCCCACATTCTATCACTGTGAAATTGGAGTTTGTTGACACTCATTTCCGTCACAGAGTCCAATGAATGAAAAAAGGGAATAAATTAATCACAAAGAGGGTCACCCTTTGAAGAACATCAAAAAAATTGACGAAGGCATGGACTAGGAGCCCATTTGGAGTGAGGCGCTAAAGTTACTTGCATGCCGCGCAAGTCACTTGCACGCCACCTAAGGGTCGTGAATCTCACTTGCATGCCCTATTTGATTTTTTTCCCAAGGAGCAAGGTGACCTATAAATAGCCCCTGTGGGCCCCCATTTCACGGACGGATTTTCCAAAAGTCAAATTCAAGCTATGGTTGCCCACGTATTCAACTCAACTCTTCTGAAAGCTTATAAGGTAACTTTTTACCTAGAATGGAAGACTTGAAGGAGTAGGATAAGACCTAAGTGTTTATAATTCATCAAAACTTGCGTGCCTAAGTATCCAGACCTCCTTAAAAATGGAAACACTTGCACGCCACCCTACCCTTTAGATGAAACTTGTGCGCCACCCTTTTGGAAATATCTTAGGATAATACTAAAGGATTGAGTTAAGTCTCGCCCAAGTATTACCCTACATATTCTTCATTTCCCAGGTGAACCCATGCCGCACAAGTACACTTGCATGACCAAGACTTGATCACCAAATTACTTGCGCGACCTACACTCGCACGCCAAATTAATTTGTGTGCCTCTCTCCCATTCACCTCTCCTCTTCAAGATATTATCCCTAAAACCCCTTTTAAAATCCATTTATGGCATGGTTCCTTTGTTTTCTTCCTTATATGAAAGGAGTTCTATGAGAACCTCTCCCAAAACCTCATGACTTACAAACTTTATGTCACTGCGATTAGAGGTTTCCTCCATATAACATCATCCTTTAAGATGAGAAGATCTTTTGATTTAGGGAATCATCATCTAGAGTAAGCCCCAAGTCCCCTTAACCTGGGCCTCCTTCTTAGGAGTAAACCCCAAGTCCCCTTAACCTAGGCCTCGTTCTCAGGAGTAATCCCCAGTCATAATTTCCTTTAACATTGGGCCTCCTTCTCAGGAATAAGCCCCAATCAGAATTCCTTTAATTTGGGCCTCCTTCTCAAAACTAAGACCCAAGTTATAAGTCCTATTTAATTTGGGCATCCTCCTTAGGAGTAAGCCCTGGGTTCAAACTTCAAATCTCTATAATGTACAAATACCTTTATGGACCATGATCCTGGGATTATTTCCTAAAGTAAGTCCTGGTCTTCATCTCTTTTTGGGCAGTCATACATATGTAAGCCCCACATCATTTCTTGTGATTGCATATTTCATGGAACAATCGTCAGGTTTACTGATACCTCTTGTTTCTCACATTGAGTATGACTCATGTGAGCTTAGAGTGTAAAAGTAATCACGACATCTCTTTGTGGGCTGTTAACCATGCATAACCCCATATTTCTTCACCCAAACTACATGGACTTTTGATCTCTGCCTTAAAAGTATAGTACGTAGGAAGCCTTTCTAAGGTTCAAGAAATTATTTAAATAATTCTTTTCCATCCCATATGACGTTAAACTATATCCTTCTTATCAAACTATGTGGGTTCTGATTCCTTTTTAACAAGGATATATAGGTATCCCATCTGCGGGTACGATCCCAACTCTGAAATAATCCATGTCTTTCTGAATGAAAATAAACTTCAAGTGCCCCACTGAGTGGCTTTAAAACTAGTATGGTCATCATAATGACCAAGAGATTTCTATATAATGTATTGAAGGATACCATTGAATAAGAATCTCTAATACATATGGATGATTCTCCATTGATGATGAACCTCAAATACATATAAAAGATTCTCTAAATCCCATACATATCAATCATTGATTGTAAAATCTAAAGGAAAACTCATTTTCATGATTGGTGAATTAATAAGGATTCGTGAACATAACTTAAATCTATAAGAGAGTATCAAAGTAGGAAATAATTCCCCCAAAAAGGTGTGATGAGCCTGACCTCACATCCTCTCGACCAATGCAAATTCTTAAGCCTCATCGGTCCATAACTAATGAGCACCTACCATTGGAAAGTAGGTCCAAATGGATATAGAATCATTGGGTGTTTCCAGTTCTAAAAATAAACTCGTTAGTAACCGATTGGAAAATTTAAACCTTAAAAAAACAAGGTCATCCCCATTTCCAGACAAAACAAAAAAAATGGTGAACCCGACGTGAATATTTAACCAAGTTAAATGATGTTTAACTTATTTTTTAGGCCCCTATTAAACTCAACTTGAGGGACAACAAAGCAATCAATAACATATGTTCTCATAAAAAAGATGTAGTCTTGCCAAAATTATCTTGATTATGTCTTCTATATCAAACAAGAACTCTTTTACAAGATCTCTCTGCAACACAAAATATTTTCTTTAAGGTTCACACCTATGAATGCCTCGGCCGCTACTCATGCTGGATCCTCGTCCGCTCTAAGGACGACATCACCTACTCAGCGTCTTCAACGTTTGGTCTCAAATGCATTGGTGAGGGAATACCATCAACACAGTACCATCCCGACTCTGGAGGCCGCTCTACAATCCCTCCAAGTTAACAACTCACCCTGGTTTTCCAAACAGCGATGACCAGTGGTCAAGAAGAAGGTGGTTCCAACCACCGCCTCCAACCATTTAAGGTCTTTATCCCCAGAATGCAACAACTAGTCCCTCCCATATTATAGGGAGGTGAATAAAGAGGTCACTCAAGGCCTCATTTCAAAAATACAGGAGTCCTTCCTGAGGACTCCCACCAAAAATTGCCGCTAGACTCGTGCGATAGTGCACCCTCAACATGATGGGGGTATCACCTCTAGGTGTTCGTCTCAAGTTCCTCAGACCCGAGCATACAAGAAGAACCGTCAGAGGTGAAATTAGGCCAATAGAGAGCAGGTTTTTACCGCTTCCCCCTCTGGAGAATTCCATCAACCTAACTTGATGGAAAACAAAGAGAAGGCATATACACCCGTCCATCCTAATTTCACTGCCCAGCAGACTCGTCTGGTAGTAACACACCAATCCCACCAGAAAATTCTGGCAGAGTACTATAGGTAGGAAAATACACCTGTTTATAAATCATCAGCCAGTCAGTAGTCTCATCTGACTGCATCCAAAGAAGCCCTCCAACCAAATGTGGTGACCACCTGTAAACATGCTCATAAACCTACTTACTCTCATCAATTCTGCCAACATTCTCGTCTGCCAGTATTGAAGGAAATTCATCAATCATATTCAGTGGAGAAAAATCAGCAGGAACATACACCTACAATTCATCAAGCTAACCAAAAGTCTCATTTGTTAGCACCCAGATATGTCAATTGGAAATATCAAATGACAAACAAGAGGTAGACACAAATTTATTCCCCCACAGATGAGTACTGTCAGAATTCACTAACAGGAAAAGGAGGATAGGATCAGTAACACACACCTAATCCAAACACGGAATGGACGTATAGTCCCATTCCGGAAGCTGAATTCACCAAGAAAATTCTGAAAATGGTGAAAGAGAAGAAGAAAATCCCTGCCCATTTTCTAGATACCTGTCAGAATATTATAACAACTTCAGTGACATCACGGGGAAAGAAACATAAATCTATCCCTATTAGTGGAGTGACTCATCAACATGTCACCCTGGAGGAGATACACACCTTTTTTTTAGTCCAGGAGGGTCATGGGGCATACTCCCAAATGTCATACAGAGAATAAAGTCGGGCACATACACCTGATTTAAATGGATATAGTCAGCCTAACCTAACCATTTCTCCTGAGTAGGCACATACACCTGACCATAATAACCACTTTCATCAACAAGTGGTTTCCAAAGTGAGTACGAAGGCGTCCAAGAAAAAGACCCATCTAGCACAGTTAAAAAATCAAGATCCAATCTACAATAAGGCCTTGCTCAAGGATGGAGTTCTTGAAGCCCTCAGACAATTATCTGTTACAACTCAAGATTCTAATCTCTCATTTCCAAATTCTAGAAATAACAATAATAATTTTGAAGGTTTTCATCAGAAACCTCCTCATGAAGGCTTGCTTCATGACAATTTGATCAATCTCGAAGCATCATCTTCAGATGAGAGCCACGATAACCCTCTGTGTGGCCATAAGACCAAGGATCAAAAGGTTTTATCTTTTGATGTAACCCACCATGGTGGTCCTTTCCATGATGATGAATTTATCTGTGAAAGTCCTATACATAGTAGTAATTTGCATTGAATGGAAAATTCTTCAATGTAAAATGTAGTAATGAGAAAGACCTCCTATCTTGAGGCACTTGCAGATGCGAAGCCAGTCATGTCTGATGCCTTAATGCTAGCAGATGAAGTAATTTCTCAATAAGAAGATAGCCCGAGGTGTAGGTAATTCTCCGAACCACCCCTGGGTCATTCATCTTCTAATTTGACAAATTAATTCTCTACCAATATTGTTGAATCTGATGAAGCAACAAATAAGAACCATCTTTGGTCCAATCAGGTTGAAGAATCTTCATCAAATGACAAATAGGAAGTGCTGAATATGAGATAAAATTTGGAGAAAGGTGAAAGGCCAGTAATGTTTTGGCCTTTGGCTGACTCTCAGTATGATATTCTAGAAACGTTGACAGAATATTGTATTCACGATATTCATCTCAACATATGGAAAACTCTTTGTTACTTAAAAGAGAAAATATTACCTTATGATGAATATTAAAATCATGTTAAGGTAATAGAAGGGTTGCAACGCCAAATTGACTTGGCATCTCTCTCAGTTTTTCGACATCCAAAGGTTGAAAAGCAACAGAGAGACCTTCAGCATAAATGCCTTGGAACATTAAAAATGGTGTGCCGGTTAATTACCAATGCCCCATCTAGTATTCATATCAGGTGATGAGGTGTTCATGGAGAATTGCATTTCACTATGCTCTCCAGTCAACAAATCCCGCCAAAATTGGTCTCATGCAGTGTTATTGCCCATGGATGGCCACAACTAACTGGTTTTGTGTGTAATCAAAGGCTTGCTCAAGAACAGGCCTCAACTAGTTCTTCCCAAATTCAGGCATATAAAGAACAGGTTGTTGAATTACTCTTGAATCAAGCAAATGAGAATATCGAACAGGCTTCTTGTTTAGAGCATGCACATCATCAGGTGACAGAGGTGTCAGAAATAATCCAACGGTCATCTGAGCCAGGTGATTTGAGAGGATGTCAGATGATGCTTCCATCAAATTTCTGGACTAAAATCTGCAAAATTAGGAGAGATTTTAAGAAAGTTTCAGATGTAGCAGCTCAAGAGCCACATCATCTTTCCAGGCTGGGGAATCTTTTAATCCAACCCTCGGGATCAATAGAAAGGATTTGAGGAGTTGAGCAGAAAAAATAGGAAGATCCCCAGTCCATTGGACTGGGGACTTTTTCAAATTCTCAATCTCTTCCTCAGTGAAAGTCAATATTCTCTCGATTAAGGAAGAAGCCACAAGAGGAATGAAGAGATGAATTATCAGGAAATTCCCTCCAAATTATGGTTCATCAAGAAGTTCCTAAGGGATCAACCAAACAAAATGAAATGTCTCATAAAGGACATGGAAGAAGACAGTATCGCAGAAACGCTGACAGAAGGGCTGCAATGCGTTATGCATCGATAAATGTCATCAATGCCATTGTCACTAATCCCCCAAAACAAGAGGCTCACTCAGATGAATCATATGAAGAAGTTCTTGTTCAAGAGGTTGTATACACAGAAACAAATTAAGGAGGTGTGCATACCAGAAGCCAGAGGGTTTCCCAGGGGCAAGCCATTCCTTCAGGTAATACCCTTCCATACTCCATAAAGGCATATGCCAAGGAAAATGGTAAAATTCAAGATACATCCCACCCTACCTCTGGAGAAGGCCAATCACTCTCATTAGAGGAAAGGTTTGCATAGAAATAAGAATAAATGAAGGAGTTAAGGAGGTTAAATAAAGAACAACTTCAAGGTAGTATTCCTCCTAAGCATGATGAAGTTAATCAATCAAGGGAATTGTTGCAGCTATTGGGATGGATCAAGAGTATCCCCCTTTACAAGTACACCCTCACAGGTCCAATCCTATGGGTCATATGCGACAGAAACCAGCAATACTACCATCAGCGACAGTACCGGTCGCCACACCCATCCAAACTCTATTTATTGCACCTGCTCAGGTCCAAGATCAAACGGATGTTTCTCAAGCATTAATGAATACCATTGAGTCATTAATATCTCGGTTGGAAGATATGGAAGGATGAAGTGCACTAGTTCAACCAGAAAAGAGATCTTAACCTGAATGGGTGGATGTATTTACTCCCCCATCAAATTTTGCGAATACCACATTCCCAATTTTTAATGGTTCGGGAGATCTAGAACAACACTTAACACATTTTTTTATCGTTGTGATCCTATGATGGGAACTCCTCAACAACAAGAAGCAGTTAAGCTCAGGTGTTTTGTGCAGTCATTACAAGGACCTTCTTTTGTCTGGTATACAAGTTTTAAATCTCAGTCAATTACTGGGTGGGAAGATCTCCGTCAAAAAATCCTTCTTCAATTTAACTCAACATTTCCAAAGATGAATTTTTTTGATCTTACCTGTTTTAAACAAATGGGAAATGAAAGCGTTTTGGATTTCATTATGTGTTGGAATGGATTAACATATTCCTTAAGTTTAGCACTCCCTCAAGAAGAGTTGCTGCCAATATATGTGGCAAATCTGCGTGATGAATTACGCACACCATTGATCCCTATGAAATACATAGGAGGGTTTCGAGACCTTACTTCAATCACTTAGCAGATAGAATACTCTCTTATAGAGACTAGGGCTAAAACTCATGTAATTCCATCAGCTCCAGGAAGGAGAATAGGGAAAGTATAGATTTCTATAGTTACACTTAAACAAGCACCTATACCTGCTTCCACTTCAAAACCTTCATCATATCGAAGGGCTCCACCTACTGAGAATCAACAACAATGGCTGCCTCATCAAGATGATCAAAGAGATCAAAGGTGGAAACAATTTGAGGATTTAAATAACAAAGTTTATTCTTTCCAGAATGAACAAGTTCCTGGTTACTTCATCTCAGCTCTAGAAAAAAATCTGCTTCAGTTTCCAAGGCCCAAAAGGCCAAACAATGAAGGAGATGAATACCTCTCCAACTATTTCCTATTTCATCAGATGTTGGGGAATCCCATTCAGGAGTGTTTTGTCTTTAAATACCTCCTTCAAAAGATGGTGGACTCTAGACAAGTAAAACTGAAAGGTTCTTCAGTCCAGGTAGCATGTGTTACTGCTACTGATCCAGAGGAAGAAGGCAAGTGGCATGAAGTCAAAAGTAAAAATACACAGAAATATGATGATTGGATGGTCGGGAAAACAATCAACCGAACTCATACCATTTTACAAACACAATTGAATCAACCAATTGTGTCTTCTGCTATTTATACCACATCAAAACCCCCTTCATCAGAAGGAAAATCCTCAAAGAATCGGTGTAATTTGAAGAAATAAGGGTAGTCAGAAGAAGATGAGCTCATGTCAAAGCCTAAGTTGTCTTTGACTCTAGAAGATTTTATGCCATCTACTTCAAAAGCACGAGCACCGCCCCACCAAACGGCACAGCCTGAACTGGTTCATTAGGCAGAATCTTCATTATATGAAGAATTGATCTTTGGTTCTATTAACATGATTCATTTTATGGATCCCTATGCCAATGACAGTTCCGATCATGATGAGCCTAAGTTCCCTGTATCTAACAGAGGAATTAGAGGTAGAGACAGAGGTCTAGGATATAGGGGAAGACGTGGATATTCCAGAAGCCACTATTTCAATACTACCCCTGCTAGAACTTTATATGCATAAGAAACTCATTGAAAATCCCTTCAGCGGGATCAACAGGAAAAAGAAAGTTCTTCCACACATGGCAGATTCAGTCCTGACACAGTTATTTTTGAGGACCGGTTAGAGGTTATACCTTATTCCTCTCAGCAAATAGATATACCTAGTCAGTCTAATATACCAATTCCAGGAGTGTTTCTAATTCCTACCCTGATACGGGATGCATCTACTACCAAATCATTAACTTCTAAGGCACCTGAAAAACCACATTTTCATGTTGGGAAACACAAACCTTTGGAAGAAAAAGTATGATGTCTTGAAACATTTGGCCCAAGTACCATCCAAGTTATCAATTATGGATTCTTTGAATCTATCAAAATATCTTCGGGAGGTGCTTATTGAGGCTTTGTCAAGTCCTCAAGAATTCGAAACTGAAATTGCTACGGATGAGGTCTACCGTATAGAGAATGATCCTACAAAATGCCATGCAATGATATCTTTTATAGATGAAGATGAAGATGATGTTGTACATGGACATATCAGGCCTTTGTATCTATCTGGAAAAGTCTATGACATAGACATCCGACGAGCTTTCATTGATAATGGCTCCGGAGTCAACCTCATTCATATTCGTACACTTTGTCGATTGGGCCTCACCGAATATGATTTATCTCCTTCTACATTGATGTTGAAAGGATATTATAATAATGAACAAGAAACTATGGGCAAGATTACTCTCAGAATTTAGTTTGGAGACCTTGTGTCTAATTCAGATTTCATGGTTGTTTGTTAGGACACAACCTTCAACATTTTTCTTAGAAGACCTTGGCTACATCAACATGCGGTCGTACCTTCATTATACCATCAATGTCTCAAATATTGTTTCAATGGTCAAATTGGTACATTGTATGGTTTCAAGGCCCCATTCAAAATGTGTGAATCTCAATACATTGAGGTAGAATTTTATCACATGGAGGGAATGGAAAAATCCACGGCAAAAAAGGTCACCAAAATTAATGCTCTAAATGGTTTGGAAAGGATTTTAGTAAACCCATTCATACATGTGAGTACAGATTATGTGTTTCCTATTAGTCAAATTGACAGGATAGACCTAAAACCAAACACTCTTATGGAAACTTCCATATAGTCAATTACGAAAACCAAGCCAGATAGCATGGGGGAAATTTTTGATTCACCAAGCAGTGACGAAAGCTTAAATGGAGATGTCTTCATTTCGTCTGCTGAAATTCAGAAATTCTATAATTCATCAACCAGTCCAGAAGAAGTTATAGAAATACCAGAGGAAAACCATGATGTCGATTCTCAATCCATCATCTCCTCTCTATCACTCGAGGAAGACCCTTCATCATCAATAGGGTCAGAAATGGAAGCCTCTTCTTCAAGATGTTAAAATTTTAACTTCTCCCCTAACCATGGAAATTCTGCTTCGTCATCTACTATGCAAGTAGAAATAGAATAAGTAACACACATTGAAGAAGAAGAGGAAGATCTCAGGGATGCTCCTCCATCATTTGAAGATGGTATCTCTACCACTATGGATGAACTCAGAGAAATAAATCTGGGTACAAAAGAAGATCCACGCCCCACTTTAATTAGTATAGCCATGACTCTTGGAGAGCAAGATATGTATACTTCATTTCTAAAGAAAAATCAAGATGTATTTGCTTAGAATTATACAGAAATTCCAGGTCTTGATCCCGATGTTTCCACTCATCATTTGGGTTTTCTAGAAGAACATCGAGGATTCAAGCAAGCAGCAAGAAGAACACACCCAACTTATGCCTCCAAAATTGAAGCTGATGTTGATAAGCTTATCAAGGATTACTTTTTCATAGAAGTTAAATATCCCAAATGTCTAGCTAATATTGTCCCTGTGAAAAATAAGAATGGACAAATTAGGGTTTTCATTGACTTCATAGATCTTAATCGGCATTGTCCCAAGGATGATTTTCTAGTTCCAATCACAGAACTCTTAATTGATGCAACAACTGGATAAAAATATCTTTCCTTTATGGATGGTTACTCTGGGTAAAATCAAATACGAATGGCCCCAGAATATGAGGAGTTTACAGCCTTAAGATATCCTCAATGTGTGTTTTTCTATTGAGTAATTCCCTTTGGCCTAAAGAATGCAGGTGTAAGATATCAACATGCCATGCACCATATCTTCAAACCCGTTTTAGGGAAATTTGTTGAATGTTATGTGGATGATTTGGTGGTTAAATCCAGACAACGTTCTGATCACTTGGCCTAGAAGTCCCCCTGGGATCACATGGTGTGATATGGAATACCCTGGTCTTTATTCACATTAGGTTTATAACAAACTCATGATGTGTATCCCTCACTATGGTTCAAGCTCTACGACCTTAAACTGAGATCTTCCATGCTCTCATCCTGCATGACGTTAAACTGTATTTCAAGAACTATTTGTGGCTTGATTATCATCCTAATGAGATACATAGTGACATCCATAATCTCAATTCAGGACCGAGCTGCAACATTATACAAATAATATTCATGGTCTCCATAACCCTTTTATTGACTTCTGGTTTCAAAATATCTGATACCTGCGAGTTATTTTTCCTAACTATGCAACACGTGCCCTTAGGTGGCCTTGCATAAGTTGTCTATATAACAGACCTGTCAGCCAAAAGATGCTACTATTTGACTATGCAGCCTATGCCTCAGTTGGCTCTGCATAATTCAACCTCCATAATGGGTTTTTCAAGTAATGGTAACTTCATTCTTAGGAGAAGCCTCTTTTGTCCCTATTGGTCTTAATGGTGACACGTAAGAATTTGTAAAAAAACTGTCATCATTAACATATTTGTTTCATACTTTTTTTCATGATCTGAAAGTATTCAAGTCTATGGTTTATATTTTCCTCCTTCTCTATATGTTCATAGCAATATGAAATAACCTTGGACCACTTGACCATATGACGTATAATGTTTCTATCTCCGGTTTTAGTGATATGATTTAAAACCACAGATACCCTTTTTCCTACGTTTGGGTCAGACCTTCGTAGAATTTACTTCCTCCAATTCTTTGACAATTCTGATTGGAAATATCCTCTCCATATTAAAGTACCTTTCTCCATAAAGTAGACTTTATGCTTTGGAAAATTTGAATCTCCATAAAAATTTCTTCGGATTTTAGTAATAGAAAGTCAAATTTCTGAGAGTTCTTTTGCCCGACTATGCAGCACGTGCCCTTAGGTGGCCTTGCATAAGTTTTCTACATAATAGATCTGTCAGCTAAAAGATACTACTATTTGACTATGCATCATATTCTCTAGTTGGACCTGCAAAATTCAGCCCCCATAACGGGTTTGTCAAGTAGTGGTAACTTTATTCTTAGAAAAGACTTCATCTAATGCCTTTTAGCTCTTTTCCCATGTCATTCCCCAGATTCAAAATTTCTCAAGTCACAGTTTACAATTTTCCCCCTCCATACTTGAATATGGTAATACGTTTCCAAAAAAATTATCAAGAATTAATTCAATATCATCAATTCGATCAAATCTATTCGACCTTAAATATTAACCTTTTTATAGTCGAACATTCATGAATTTAAACTGCCAATAACAAAATACATGGTACTCATTAAATTGGGAACCAATAAAGGGTACTATGAACAAAAGTCAAGTCCCTGCTCACTAAACGTACATTTTGTGTGATTTAGGAAATATTGAGAAATTAAAAGATGAAAAGTTTATGGGGTTGTTTATATAACCCTAGTAAAAATCAAACTATGTTTACTAGGCCCATTGGCTTAGGTAAAAATAAGAGAAATTATCAAGAAAATGAAGGTACATATCATTGAAGATGAACTGTTTTTCATTGATGAACAAGATTAGAAGAACATCCACAGACTAGAGTCTCTTCTCTTTTTTTTCAGAAATTACTAAAGACTTTCAACATGATTTCTCATCTGTTTCACAGTATCCTGAGCTTCATCAACAACCACTTGAAGTTCATTTACTCGACCAGCTTCAATCTCTTTATCTCAACGAAGTGCTTCTTTGGAATATTTGATGGATTCTATACCATACGCTTGGACTTATTACAAAAAATTATGAAGATGGTCAAGATCCCCAGTAGCAGAATATAGCTCTTGCTGAAGGTGCAACTGCTGGAAAATCTTCTCCTTGATCTTCTACTTCAGTTCCTTCAGCTTTGCAGCATGATCAGCCTCAGCTCGGGACACTACAGTCTAAAATTCACTAATATTGGTCAGTAATCTAGTTCTAATAAGGTCTTGATGACACCTTTTCTCTTGATACCTCATTAGAATGACTTTTTTCACTACAACATGGATTTCTTGATATCCAAAACCGCCACACCCCAGCATCTGCACGCCGAACTTGCACACCGCAGACCCTTGATTTCTCCGACTTTACCTCAGAGTCAGATCCTCTTTCCATTTTAGATCCAACTCTGAGGGGGGACTTTTGTTGATGCTCATTTCCATCACAGAGTCTAAATAATGGAAAATGGGAATACCTTAAGCACAAAGAGTGTCACCCTTTGAAGAACATAAAAAACATTGATGAAGGCATGGACTAGGATCCCATTTGAAGTGAGGCGTGCAAGTTACTTGCGCACCGCGCAAGTCACTTGCACGCCACCTATGGGTCACACATCTCACTTGTGCGTGCCCTATTTGATTTTTCGACCAAGGTGCAAGGTGACCTATAAATAGCCCCTGTGGGCCCCCATTTTAGGGATGAATTTTCCAAAAGTCAAATTCAAGCTATGGTCACCCAAGTCTTCAACTCAAATCTTATGAAAGCTTTTAAGGTAACATTTTACCTATAATGGAAGACTTGAAGGAGTAGGATAAGACCTAAGTGTTTAGAATTCGTTAACACTTGCGCGCATAAGTATCCATACCTCCTTAAAAATGGAAACACTTGTGTGCCGCCCTACTCGTTCGATGAAACTTATGCGCCGACCTTTTGTAAATATCTTAGGATAATACTAAAGGCTTGAGTTAAGTCTCGCCCAAGTATTACCCTACATATTCTTCGTCGCCTAGGTGAACCCATGTCGCGCAAGTACACTTGCGCGACCAAGACTTGTGCTCCAAATTACTTCTGCGACCTACACTCACACACAAAATTCATTTGTGTGCCTCTTTCCCGTTCACATCTCCTATTCAAGATATTCGCCCTAGAACCCCTTTTTAAAATCCATTTATGGCATGGTTCCTTTGTTGGCTTCCTTATGTGAAAAGATTTCTATGAGAACCTCTCCCAAAACCTCATGACTTACAAACTTTATGTCACTATGATTAGAGATTTCCTCCATATAACCTCATCCTTTAAGATGAGAAGATCTTTTGATTTAGGGCATCCTCCTTAGGAGTAAGCCCCAAGTCCCCTTAACCTGGGCCTCTTTATCAAGAGAAATCCCCAGTAATAATTTACTTTAACATTGGGATTCCTTCTCAGGAATAAGACCCAATCATAATTCCTTTTATTTGGGCCTCCTTCTCAGGAGTAAGCCCCAAGTTATAAGTCCCCTTTAATTTGGGAATCCTCCATAGGAGTAAGCCCCAGGTTAAAACTCCAAAACTCCATAATGTAAAAATACCTTTATGGAAGTTACTCATAGGATTCTTTCTTGAAGTAAGTCCTAGTCTTCATCTACTTGGGAAGTCATACATACGTAAGCCTCACATCATTTCTTGTGACTACATCTTTCATGGCACAATCGCCAGGTTTACTGATACCTCTTGTTTCTCACACCAAGCATGATTCACTTGAGATTAGAGTTTAAAAGTAATCATAACATCTCTTTTTGGGCCGTTAACCATGCATAATCCCCATATTTCTTCACCCAAACTACACGGACTTTGATATCTACCTTAAAAGTAGATTACGTAGAAAGCCTTTATAAAGTTTAATACCATATTTAATTAATTATTTTCCATCCCATATGACATTAAACTATATCCTTCTTATCGAACTATATGGGTTCTAATTCCTTTTTAACGAGGATACGTAGGTAGCCCATCCGCGGGTACGATGCCAACTCTGAAATGATCCATGTCTTTCTGAATTACAATAAACTTCAAGTTCCCCACTGAGTGGCTTTAAAACTAGTATGGTCATCATAATGACCAAGATATTTCTATGTAATGTATTGAAGGATACCATTGACTAAGAATATCTAATACATATGGATGATTCTTCATTTATGAAGAACCTCAAATACATATAAAAGATTCTCTAAATCCCATACATATAAATCATCGATTTCCAAATCTAAAGGAAAAATCATTTTCATGTTTGGTGAATTAATATGGATTCATGAACATAACTTAAATCTATAAGAGAGTATCGGAGTAGGAAATAATTCCCCCCAAAAGGTGTGATGAGCCTGAAATCTCATTATCTCAACCAATGAAAATTCTAAAGCCTCATCAGTCCACAACTAATGAGCACATACCTTTGGAAAGCAGGTCCAAATGGATATAGAATCACTGGGTGTTTCCAATTCAATGAATAAACCCGTTAGAAAACGATTGGAAAGTTTGAACCTTAAACAAACAAGGTTATCCCCATTTCCAGAAGAAAAAGTTCCATACCATGTGAATATTTATAAAAGTCCATCTCCCTATTATTTTATGTATTAGGAACACCACCAAAGTTTACATTGTTAATCATATATCTCGATAGTTGATTTGGAATAATCGTAATATATTCCTCTCCAGTTATTATCCAATTTAATTTCTCATAGTCACCAAATTTTCTATTATATTAAATGTTAACCCATTTCCTTCTGGTTCCCTCCATTGACTAAAACCAAAAATCATAGTTTAGGCAACATTTATCATAGTGAAAAACCACATAATCATGAAAAATCACTTATATAATGTCTAAATCATGACACATAATTCTTTAATCTATTACATATTAGTTTTATCCTAGGTTATTAAATGTCATCCCACATGATAGTTTTTAAAGAGTTTGAATTCCCAAAGCATATCCCCCAAGAGTGTCAAACCAGGTGTGCAACAATTCCCTTTATCATGCACCAGTTGTCGATTAAGTCTGTCTCAATATGGTGTTTTTGGGGTTGTTACCCATATGTACATCTATTCTAGATCTACACCCACTTGTAATATCTAGACATGGATGTATTTCTATGAAACCACTTTCTCTATCTTTTACCAAAATTCCAAGATATTTTCCTAAACATTAACTCATCCTTAGACTTATCCTTAGAGATATCCCTATACATATTCTTAAGAATATATCTATGGATCTCCCTAAAGTTTTCCCATCATAGTTTCTAAAGGTTGACTAAATATTTCATTTGATACCAACTATAGAAACCCAGGATTAATATGCATAGATATTACATCATTTTAGAGGAATATTCAGAATATTACAAAAATTCATGCCCTATGGCCATAATAGTTATTTTCTTTGGAAACATGGAACACATTATTGTATTTTGGTGAAAGATCTTAATCATCTCTTTAAAGATATTACCCTTTAGTAATCCTACTTAATAACCTTTCGGCATATCCTAGGGAAATTAAACATAAGAAAGGGGTTATATCAGATGCTCATTAAGGTTAAATAAGAATATATGTAAGTATAATCATGAGAATAAGTATATGAGAACATAATTGTATCATTAGAATATCATACCCTGCATATCAAATATCATAATAAATATTCATGGCATAAATATTGATAGTTCATAAGATATAAATGATAAGTTAATCAGGAGAATAATCCATGAAATAATAACATAGGAATAAGACATGGAATTGGGGCATACAGATCATCTTATAACATTTGGAACATGTCTAAGTAGAAAAAATATCACTAATTATGTTTAGGACATAAAATTAGACCCTCACATAAACTTATGGACATGAAACTAGGTCTATGAATAACATTTTGAACATGTAATCAGGTTCATGCATAACATTGTGAACATGTAATCAGGTTCACACATAAACTTATGTACATGATACCAAGTCAATATATAACATTATGAACATGTAATCTGGTTCAAACATAATATTATGAACACGTAATATGGTTCACTCATAACATTGTGAAAATGTAATCAGGTTCATGCATAAACTTATGGACATACAACCAAGTCCATGAATAACATTGTGAACATGTAATCAGGTTCACACATAACATTGTGAACATATAATTAGTTTCATGCATAACTTTTTTTAACATGTAATCAGGTTCACGCATAACATTTATACTCATGATTCATCCATCATTACCTAATTCATTGGAGGGAGATATAGGTCACACCCATCACATAATAAAATCATACATACATGTTCCACAAGATTATAAAAAATCATCATATCATAACCCATGAAATAAAATGGGTATCATAAACATTTTATCATATAATTACCTATGTAAAATAGATAGGTATCACAATCATTTAATTGAATTAAAATCTATTAGAATAAGTGTATCTCAAAATCATATATCTGTGGAAGAGAAATGGGTGTCATAAATATCATTCCATCAAAACATAATCCATTCAAGAAACAATATAAATGGTATTCTTGGATCATATCCCCAATAAGGCATGAATAACACCAAAATATTTCATATTAGATGAGAAATAATTTTGAAAGATCATTTGAAAACATTTATTGAGGAAAATATCTTTTATTATTTGAATAATTCTTTTGAAAACATAAAACCTCTTGAAAACCATTTTCTTTAAAAATAAAATCACTTTGAAAACTTATAAAGAAATACTGACAACATTTTGAAATACTTTTCCTTGAAAATTTATTTGAATACTTATAAATAATTATTTAAAATATTTTGAAAAAATTTTCTTTGAAAATAGCATTGATACATTTAAATAAAGCTTTGAAAAACACTTCTTGAATCATAAAAAAAATAAAACGTTTTTTATTTGAAAATTAATTTAAAAACAATAAAATTCCAGAATATTCGTCAAAAAATTATTAAAAATGAATATTTTAAACATTCAAAGGAGGCTTCAAAGGAAGTACGGTCATGATGGCAGATAAATCTGTGCATGTCGAACATTCCTTTTGTGTCGTAAAAAGTTTAGAAAAGTGCCTCGATTAGAAAACAACAATAAGATTACTTTTAAAAAAACTTTTTTTAAAAGGTAAATCATGGGTAAAAATTTCTTTTAAAGATCATAGAAGAATATTAGAATATTTTTGGAACATATTTATAAAACATGGTTTTGAAAGAACACATATTTCTAACTGAAGAGATTGATAAAGTCATATTTTCTTAAAACACCTTTCTTAATTATCTTAAGTAAAAAAAGAGTGTAAAATGGTACCAATACATGAATATATCATGTATAACCATATGAGAATAAAACTCATGAGAGTTATTGAGATATGGATCATAATATTTCATCAATGTCAGCATAATCATAACGAATCCTGATAAATGATGAGATTTTAGCAATAAATTGTTACCACTTTGGTAACATTGAATCATAATCCCCATGAAAGAATAAAATTAAATGAAGCTTAAAATATAATTAGAATAATGGGATTCATTATATAACATACAAGAGTCATTATATACACTCCATATAAAAATATAGGATCATAACATGGAATGTATCTCAAAGAAGAAAAATTGAGACAAAAAATACTTTACCGATTTGGTAACTTTTGAGCCATAAAACCCATGAAATAAAGATCACCAAATGGATATGTAAATAACCATAGATTTAAATATAAGAAACATATAATACATTAATGGTTAGTATATATACCACACAAAATAAATGATTGGTGAATAAGGCATAAGTCCCACAGAAATAAAAGTGAGACGAGAAAACCCTTACCTTAAGTCTTAATTTTTTTCACACACTTTAAAACCTCCTATATAATAAATATAATTTTATTATACATATACCAAATAATAATAATATTTTATCTAATATAATATATTATTTATTTATGACTTTATACCACCTTTTTATTATAAACTATATGTTAATGTTACGTTTCGGGTAATATCCGATTTGTTTTTCGTGTGTTTTGACTTATTATTCTTGATTCTCTTAATTAGATCATGATTCACTTATTTCAAAAATTTAAAAAGTAATATAAATATCATATATATTTATTATATAAATATTTATAATATTCTATGAAATATATAAATATGAAATGGAATAAACCGTTCATGGAGACGGTAGATCGTACGTATGCATTAATGTTGTTTCCATTTTCTTGTCATATTGAAAGAAAATTAAATGACATATATGTATGTATGTATATATATAATATCATTAAAATATAATTATTATTCCATATATATCATATAATTTCACTAAACCCATCCTTAATACATTCCATTTAAAGTGTGAATGAATCACATCGCTTTGAGGAGGCGGTAGTCCACCCGTCCACAAACAAAGTTATCATATTTACACAAAAAGGAAATAAATAATGTATTTTTTATATAATAAATAAATAGGAATAAATACATCATAAATATCATAAATATCATAAATATCATATAAAAATACTATTACCATCAAAATTATCACCCATTATAGGTGGTAAAGGAAAAATGAACAACATCGTTTCGTGGGGCGGAAGTCTACCATACACATGAATGGTATGTTCATTACCCATTAGATGGATGTTTGTGAAAGTATAGGTTGAAAACGTAGAATTAAAAAAAAACTTAGTATATTGAGGATATTGATTTTATTATATAATCATGGAATGAGAAGAGTTTAGGGGTCAGAGAATGAAAATAAAACAAAAGAGATTGTGGAAGGATGTTACGTCTTCATTGGATAACTCCTCTTGGTTTTCCCCAAAGGGCTTACTTGGTTGGATTTCTAAAAAAAGTTAGAAATATAGGATGAATTAAGGGATTTTTTAGGATATTTTAATAGATTTTTTCTGATACAAAGGGCTTTAGATGTGTGAATAAGGGGGTGGAGTGAGTTTCTTTTTTATAGTGGAGGAGGAGAGGCATTCTTGTAAATTTTTAAAAAGGGAATTCCACCCATGTTTTTCCCATATAAAGTGGATAATATAATGCTAAAAATATTATATAAGGGATTATATGGTCAAAATATGAACATAAATTTTATTTTGAACAAGTTTATGGGTCATTTTGGGCCGTAAGTTTAAGGTTTGGACCTTTATTAAACTAATTTATCTCTTAATCACTATAATTAATTTTAATAAAATTCACTAATATTTAAAAAATAATAATTTTCACTTATTTTTATTCAAAATATGGAATCCATTTTTCCAAATTACAAACATAGAAGTGGCATAAATTAATTTAAAATTAATCCCGCAGACGTGTCGCGACAGTGGTTTTTTTAAGCAAAAATGTTTAAAATTTTGGAAATGTTTTTATATCCAATTTAAATGTGAAATTGGTTTCAATTACCTAAATTGGATTAATATATGTAAAATTTATCTAATTAAACTTTAAAATAAAAATTAAAATATAATTTAACTATATAAATAAATTAGATTAAAAAACAGTTTTTAATTAAAATTCAGTATTTTTCATTAATCATCCAAAAATGAAGTTTTTTCATAAAAATACATAAAATTAACCCTAATTTAATTTTAAAATTATATCTTCAAAAATTAATTTTATTTTATCAAATTAAATTTCTAAAATTTTCTAAAATAATTTTATTATTATTCATAGAATGACATAAAAAGAAGTTCATTTGAGAAAATAATATTTTCAAACATATAAAGACTTTACGAAAAATTAAATGTTTTATTATCAATATGTTTTATTTATATAAAACCATTATAAATAATCTTTAAATATTATTTATTAATATTTTAATTGATAAGTTTATCATATAGGTTATAATTATCACATTTAAATCATTATAATAAAATGTTATTTTGTAGAAACTCGGTGTTGCATGTAACGCAGGCCAAGTCAGTTTTGTGTATAGCATAAGCTTATCTTGGTGTAGTGTATAAAAAAAGATTAATTTGGTTTAGCATACAAATAAATAATAACTTTTTGATTTTATAAAACACAAACTATAATCATTGTTGTGTGCAATGAAAAATATCAAAAAGTTTAAATTAATTAGATAAAAATTTCACAAAATCTCAGGGTGTTTCAACATCACTAACTCGAGGAGAACTTGGAAAAACAGTCCTAAAATCTTTTGAAACATCATCCCATTTCTACTCAAGAATAGGTCACTATTGTAAAATCTTATTTAGTCACTAATGTTCTACCTTCAACTACTGATAGGTGGAACACCTCATGAAAAAACCATCTACCTCATGTTTCATCCTCAACCGCTAATACTAATGGTGTAAGTCATGATACATCTTTGTAACACCAAGATGAACTGCCCAAACTAAGGCATGAAAATCCTACATCATCTCTTAGAGTATTTCTAATAGAACCCATATGTGACCATGAATATGTAGAATTTCATCCTCATCCATAGTCCAGCTAGGAGGTGAGTCCTCTCTTACCACACTCTCCCATAGGACTAGGCCCTCAAAATCCGATAACTTTCTCATCCTCACTCTATCTAGAAGAGTATATTTCATAGCTAAAGAAGAAAGAAAGTTATGAAACTATCCATACTACACCTCCAAGTTCATCTCTGACAATAAGGCCATAAGATACCACTCACTAATGTCCTACTGAACTACTTATAATTAAGTCATCCTACTCACTACATCGGCAACTACATTGCCTTTACAAGGATTATAGGCAAGCTCAAAGTCAAAATATTGAAAGTACTCCACCCACCTTCACTGCCTCAAATTCAAGTCACACTATTTAAATATAAAATTGAGGCTTTTGGGGTCTGTGTACACCAAAAATTGCTCTCCTAGTAAATAGTGCCTCCAACAACACAAGGCAAGTACAACAGTAGTTAATTCTATATCACGTATCAGTTAATTCCTCTCATGTGGCCTCAATTGACAAGATTAATATTCCATGACTATATACTCTTACATCATAACTTCTCCTTCCCCGATACTTTATGCATCGCAATATGATTCGTAGATTTAATCAACCTCTAGAAAAATCAGAACTGATGCTATAGTCACTCTCCCTTTCAACTCCTAAAAGACTATCTCATAGTCCTCTGACCATAAAAAATTTACACCCTTCATATTCAATCCCATCAATGGTTCTTTAAATAATGATAAGTCCTATATTAAATTCATATAATACCCAGTTATCCCCAAGAAGTTCCATATGTTAAAGACATTCTTGGGATACTCCCAAGAAACTACATCACTCACTTTCTCTAGGTCAACTAATACTCATGCATCTAAGATAATATGACCCAAGAAGTGAATCTTATACATCCAAAAATGGAACTTTGTGAGATTATCATATAATTGATTCTCTCTCATTACATAAAAAAAATAACAAGATGTTTGTCATGTTCATGTTGATTTTGAGAATACACCACGATATCATCCATGAATACCACAAAAAACGAGTTAATATAAGGATGGAAAACTCAGTTCATCAGCACCATGAAAACTGTTGGTGCATTTGTGAGATGAAATGGCATAACCAGATACTAAAATATACCATAACAACTATGAAATGTTTTACAATGTATGTCTGAAGGTAGAACACATACCTGGTAATAACCTGACCTCAAATAAATCTTTGATAGAACCTGATCTCTTCGATAAGGTTGAATATATCATCTATCGGAGGCAATGGATACTAGTTCTTAACTTTCAATTGGTTTAATTTTCAATAATCTACACATATCTAGAGGGTATCATCCTATTTTTTTTGTAAAAAGGACCAGAGAACCCCATGGAGATGTATTGGGTTATATAAACCACTTTCCCTCTAAGTCCTCTAGTTGTCTCTTGAGCTCATATAACTCGGTAGTAGCCATCCTGTAAGGAGGAATGGACATCAGTGAAGATCCTGGAATCATATCTATTAATAAATCCATCTATATCTTAGGTGTTAAACTAGAAAATTCATCAGGGAAAACATCCCTAAAATGACCAACCATTGGAGGAAACTCTTCCAAACACACTCCTCAATCATATAGATATAAACTACCAATCTGGGTTGTCATCCCACCCATCCCACAATGCTCATTTCTAGATCTACCTTCTTGGATTTCCCATTAACCTTTGGTAATAAAAACTCCACCCTATATAGATGTGAGGGTCACCCTTCAATGATAATAATCAATGTTGTCTTGATAAGAAACTAGCCAGTCCATATTGAGTATAATGTCAAACCCTGACATCTTGAGGAAAAAAGATCCCATAGAAAGTGACACCCACCAATATTAATGGGGAATTCCATAAACTATCATAAATCCTCTATTCCCATCCCCAACAGAGTATCAAGCATCATAACACCATCAAAAAATTGTATAATGAGCCCAAGGTTCTCCACCACAGGTACATATATGAAACTATGTGATTCACATGTACCAAAAAGAGAGTATACTAGAGTATAAGATACTATTATCATACCTCTCACCATAGAAAACCTGAAACATTGATCCATAGGTGTAGGCTGTATAGAATATATTTGTCCTGAACAGCAGCCCTATGAAACAACCTCACTACCCAAAGTAGGCCCACTTTACTATCTAGGTACAATTGGTGTCTGGATACCTCGTCCATAAACACCACCTCAGCCTGAATGACTGGGAATCCTCTAGCTTCTATCTTTATGTGGAGCTATGAATCCCGCTCCTGAACCTGGAGTGTAACACCCCAATATTTCATAGTATGTTATCTCTTTTAAGTAATTCAATAACTTGTGCTACACGCAACAACGAGTTCGAGAACACTATGACTTACCAAACTAGCCGTTTTAAAAAATGGGGTTATGAATAGTATTAACTTAATTTTTAATTATATATATATCCTATATAATTTTAACATTCATATTTTTTTTCTTAGACATAATATAAGGACAAATTCAATTTTTCAGATAAAAGAAGTATTTTTCAAAAAATGCAAGTTTACTGCCTATTTAATGGAGAATCCTTTTTAAAACAAATATTTAAGAATTTTACATTCAATTTAATTAAATTAAATTCTTCTTTAGAATCAGGACATAAAAATTTAGTTTGGATAAATTTTTGGTACTTTTCTGATAACTTTCATATTTTGATGAATAGTGAAAAATATTATGTTTTAATTGAAAAAAAATTAATCGAAATAATTTATAGTGTTAAATTATGAATTTGAATGGGTTTTAAGTATAATTAGATTATAGTTTTATCATTTAATATAATTTAGGTCATTATAAGTAATTTCACATTTAAACTTGACATAAACACATGTCAATATTTTGATAGTTTTTACTTTTTTAAAAACCCGTTTTTTGGTTTTGACAATAGAAATTAATTTTAACTTAATTAATGAAACTTATATGTTTTGAATTTGGTAAAATAGAATTCATTTTTTAATTCATAATATCAAAATTATCTTAGGTTGAATTTTTTGTATTTTTCTGAAAACATTCAATTTTTGATGAATAGTGAAAAACACTACGTTATTGTTTAAAACCGACTTTTTATTTAAATAATTATTTATTTTATTTAAATTTATTTTAATTAAAAATAGATATATAATACTTATATAAGTTCAACATAATTCATTGGATTTATTTTCTAATAAAATTAGATGTATAAATTTTTATTGAACTTTTTACCGTCTTTTACCCACCTTCTAGGAGCATTTGCAAATTTGATTAAAATGTAATTTTATTACTTATGTGAGTTGAATTTAAAAAATCTGAGAGATTCAGTTGATATCAGTAAGTAAAATATGGTTCAATAAGAGGAAAATAATTTTTGATGAATAGTAAATTTTGACTTTTATTTACCACGGTTAAAAGTAAATAGGGTAATTAAATGTAAAAATGATATTATAATTACACTAACAAATGTCCTAATTCTATTGAATAAGTTTATTTAGACCAAAAATAATCTTATAAATAAAATATTATCCTTTAGGTCTACTTGGACTAGATTATGACATTTATTATTATTTTATTTAAAGAAGAGTTAAAAGTGTTAAATTCAATGTTTAATAACTAAACCATTTTTAATATAGGGTTACGCAAAAGATAAATTCAACTATAAATATTAATTATAAAGATAAAAATATTTCCTATATAATGGTATTTTATTTATAATTTTTAGACATTAAATAATTAAATTTATTTATGGCACAATGATGATGCAATTATTACCTTATCAACGAAAGAATCAAATAAATGGTATTATAAATATTAAAATATATATAATTTTAACGTTTTTATGACATCCAAGAATTTTATATATGAATATAAAATTTTAGTGATGATTAAATGTAACTTTTTCTAAGTAATCAAGTTGTGATGACTTTCACAAAAACCAAATACTAAATAGTGTCAAAATTGACATAAATGAGTTTTTAAAACAAATATTATATTATTAAATTATATACTATTCCTAAAAATTTAAAATTCTGAAAAAGAACATAAATAATATTATATATGTAATTAATGAATCACTTTTGGTTCTCTTGGAATTTTAGAGTATGTTTATTAACCATATAGTGTAAAAATACAAGAAGACGCGGTAAAAGTTAAACTATTTAACTAAGAGTTAAATCTAAAAGATAAGGTTAATATAGTGACCTAAAACTGTCTAAAACCTATTGGTTGAGTGGTTTTCGACCCATCCCCACCTTATACTAGAAATAAATCATTTTTGAGACATTATAAACCTAAAATGATTTTATTATAAAATAATATTTCAAGCTTTTCCTAAAGTGACCATCACCCCTCTTATAAAAGGTTATTTTCCCTTCTCTCAAAATCACAACTCCAAATCCATTTGGCTCGGCCAACCCCTTCCCAAATCTCCTCCCAACTTCATTCACTTCAACCTAGATTCCTTCATTTGAGCATAAAGTCAACCTAAGGATCCCTTTTGTTCAAATCAAAAGGAAACACCCAAAGAAGAGGTAATTATTTTATCACCTCTTTCAAAGTTCTTTTTTTCTTCCACTTTCTATTTCTTTGTTATTTCCATAAAAAATAATAACTATAGTACCTTATACATACTTTTATGGTATTATAAATATGGTATAACCATATTCCTTATTCTATCCATCCTATGAATGATAATGTCACCATGTGCGCGTACGTACGAATTACTGTCTCCATGCCGTGGTGTAATTTTTTATTCAAAACTATGTTTTTTGGAAGGACATAATGATGAGTAATATGTATATAAATAATGAAAATAACATAATAATGTCTATGTAAAATTAATATACCATCCAATTCCACACCTTTTAATCATTAAGTAAATGATATCGTCGCTCATGTGTACGTACGACTTACCGTCTCCATGACGTGATGAGATTCATTTCCACATTCACCATTCAACGATGATTATAAATATATATATATAATAAGTATGTAATATATGACAATATAATTCTACTTAAAACACACACACACATATATATAAATATATCTTATTCACTTAGTTTCATTCGATACGATATGAAAACGGAAACAACGTTTATACGTACGTACGACCTACCTTCTCCATAAACGGTGTTTTCCATTTCATATATCTGTCTATTATACATATTTATATTCTAAATATATATGATATATAAATCATTTTTTATATTCTGGAAGTATTTAAATCATGATCTAAGTGATACGATCAAGAATAAAAAGTTAAAACTCGTATGATAAAGAAAGCGATTATTACCCGAAATGTTAATTTAACATGGAAATTATTATTAAATGGGTAGTATAAAATAATAAATGAATAATTTATGATATAATAAATATTAATATTATTTTGGTATAATTTAATAACATACTATAGTCATCATATAGTAAGTTAAACGTACCCACGACTAAAGAAAAGTACTAGGTAAAGGTTAATTCCTCAATCTCATTATTATCCGAGATTGTTTATATGTAAGTATTTTTTGGGATGTATTTATTATCCATGTCTGTGTTTCATAAAAGACATTTAAAAATGATTATTTTAAGTAAATCTTTAACTAAAACATCATTTTAAATGTTTGAAATATTTATTATTCTAAATATTTTTTATTAATGTCCATATTTTCAAAAAGGTTTTAAGGATTTATTTATATGGACATGATTGTTTTAAAATTTTAATTCCTTTAAAAAGTTTCAAAGTGGTATGGGACACTTTGATTTAAAAATATATTTAGATGACATACTTTATAAATGGGTGACTTTTAAATGATTTCACAAAAAGTTATATTGCTCTCAAAGAGTTTTAGTGATCATTTTTCAACTATGTCAACATCATTTACTGAATATTATTATTGATTGAGGTTGATTTATTATAATAAAATCTTCCATATTGTATTGAATTAGTTATGACATGTTTGACTATAGAAGTTATATTTTTATACCATTCATGGTTTATGGTTAATGTATTGACATTTCATATTCTAGTTTTAATTCGAATGTTTATGTTATGTTTCAACATTTTCATATGAGGAATGAAGTGGACTTAGTAAGTGATGGGTGGAGCCCGCTATAGCTCCTTGATGCATCGGTATGTCTCATGAGACAAAATAGTGTCTTGGTATTGGGCCTTGACAAAACTTTTATTTGTAGTCTTGGCACGAGGCCTTTACTATGTGGTAATGATGTCCAACGTTAGACATTCCATTATTATGAAATTAATTATTACATGTGATTATTCAACTAGTATAATATCCATGTGCATGTTTATGTGGTGATGTTTGATTTATTTTTTTCCATATCATGTTCAAGATTATGTTTAAAAAGGATTTTTTTTATTACACATATTTCTTTAAAAGTTTATAGCTTCCAATAAATTATTTACCCTAACTGAGCATCTGAGATCACCCCTTTCTTATGTTTTATTTTCCTAGGATTCCAAGAAGTGTATTATGATTGATATGCAGGGTTAATCTAAAGGGAATAATGGAATTCTGAAGGAACTATTAATGCTTTATTCTATACTTGAAATTTTAATTTAAAGTTGATGTATGTAATCTATTTTCCAAGACTGCTAAACTGATCGGTCTTTCGGGGCTTGATTCCTTGTAATCATGCCAATGTATTAAAATAATGCACTGGCTCTGAGATTCCGGGGTCGGGGTGTTACAGTTGGTATCATAGTAAGTTTAGATATAACCTTGGAAACTAGATTTAGAAAAACTATAATTAGATAACATTACCCTAAGATAGACTTGGAGGATTAGAATAGAAGAACATAATATAATTTTTGTAATATAGTGATTTTATGAGTTTTCCAAGAAATAAATTCATGTCTGGATATGAGCAGGTAGAGGTGGCTCTAACACAGATGTACCTAGGGGTGAAAACTATAACAAGGAGTTTCAGGTTTAACCCGGGGTATCTTGGTACATGAAAACTGGCCTTATTGTACTCTTGGCAACAACACTTCCGGGGGATATTCTTATGATAATTCATATTTTCTTTACAGAACATTATGAAGGATTTAGGATTAATACGTCCTCAAAGAATTTTTTTTATGATTATAGATTAAATGAATAATATTTTCAATTTACATTAGATATTTTACAAGTTTGGAATTATGTATTGTGATTCATAAAACTAACCTAGTATATTCCATAGTTTAGAAATGGTGCCCACTAGATGGAATGAGAACTCCAGCAATATGCATGATCCAAAGAGTTAGAAGGATAATATCTTTCATGGTATTAATCCAACATTTAGAAAGGAAATAGTCTCCCACGTATTATCATCATATTAAGAAATAGTATCATGTGTTAATAAGATATGTAAAGAATTTTCTAAGTCATATGGATTTGAAGGGAAGCCAGAGAAGAAAAGGATGGTAGAGAGAAATATGGATAAAGAGAATAAGGGAAAGAAGGATTTTCCCATATGTGATAACTATTAAAAGAATCACCTTGGAAAATTCTTGAAGAGAATGGGAGTTTATTATAAGTGTGGAGAAAAAGAACACCGATTACGTGATCGCAAGGGTAAGAAAAAGGTTTCAAATTTACAATGCTTCATCTACAAGGAGTTCAGACACTATGCGAATCAATGTCCAAATCATCAGAGTATACCACAAATGATGTTGTTAGATAATAATCAAGTTATAATATTACCACATATGAAGAGTAATGACTAGTGTTCATATGTTGATATTAAATAATTATGTCATTTGAGTATTGTATCAAAGATGTACTGGTTATAATAATTATGGAGTATACTGCAGTACTATTTCATTAAGGATTTGAGATAGTGTGGTACCAAGAAAAGTGACTCAATAGCAAGTTAAACATTTTGGAAAATACATGGTTGAAGGAAAGATAAAAATTTAATATTGTCTTGATACTGAGGTATTTATTTTGGAATAAGAGATGATTGATTTCGATAAATTATATTGGTTATTGACATCCTTGGAACTGATTAATGTTTTGTTTATTCCATCATTGTTGGAGTCTACAGCATTTTTGGATATAAGGAGTATTTCTAGTATTCTATAAAGAATAAAGGATAATTAATGTAATAAATATGGTTTTATGGCAATTCAGGGTGTTACCGTGTTTTAAAAGAATACATGATGAAGGTATTCACATGTTATTACATGGAAAAAAGAATCTTAATTGTGTTTACCTTCCATATAAATTTTGTACTATGAATTTGGACAGAAGTATTTGGGATAAGTCTAAAGGTTGGAATGGATTATGTTTTACATTGGATACTATTATTAAGGTTATAACATTTCTTAAGATTATTTTTGGATTTTTATAAAAAGGACAACCCGGAGGTCGGGCGTCAACACGTCGCATCCGGTATGGCCGCGAGACTTGAACCCACAACCGAAGGGTGACAAGGGTGCATCACCTACCACTGGCCTACATGATATCATGGTTTGTATAATGTAGTTTTTTTAAATAGTCTGACAAATGAATTATAAATTCATTATTTTTGGAACACCACATGATTAGAATAAATGGAATATTTTTGAATTCTATTATATTTTGGAGTGAAATATGATTTTGTTGTAGGAATTAGTTGAAGGATGAAACTCTACTAGTCAAGTATATATTTTTTTCTATTATTATATGAAGAAATTAATTTTTAAACTTTAGGGAAGAGATATTAAAACCAAAAATGTGTTATCATAATACCTTATGTTTTGTTGAACCGATGATATTTCAAATCATCATAGATTGATGGCTTTGAGGCCTCAATTTTACACTTGTTTATGATTGATGACCTCAATCAATCCCTATAAATCTTTACGTTTTCCCTCTAATTATGTGTGTCTAATTTCCACCAATGTTCTCCTAATCGAGATCATAATTTGGTGGTGAATTTTTCATTTCTCTTTCCCTCTTATTAAGACTAAATTTCATTAACACGATTTCCGATGTGGGTTTTCCACAAAGATATTTTTATATTCTTATCCTTTTATTTTCAAAGAAAAATTTCAAATTGCGAGGAATCAATTTATTGAATGAGGAGATAATTTAACACCCCAATATTTCATAGTATTTTATCTCTTCAAAGTAATTCAATAACTTGCGCTACACGCAACAACGAGTTCGAGCACACTACGACTTACCAAACTAGTCATTTAGAAAAAAAGCAGCTATTAATAGTATTAACTACATTTTTAATTTTATATATATCCTATATAATTTTATCCTTCATATTTTTTGTTTCATAGACATAATATAAGGACAAATTCAAATTTTCAAATAAAAGAAGTATTTTTCAAAAAATGAAAATTTACCACCTATTTAATGGAGAATCATTTTTAAAACAAATACTTGACAATTTTATATTCTATTTAATGAAATTAAATTCTTCTTTATTATTGGGACATAAAATTTTAGTTTGGATAAATTTTTGGTACTTTTTTGATAACTTTCATATTTTGATGAACAGTGAAAAATATTATGTTTTAATTGAAAAAAAGAATTTTAAATCAAAATAATTTATAGTGCTAAATTATACATTTGAATGGTTTTGAAGTATAATTAGATTATATTTTTATAATTTAATACAATTTAGGTCATTATAAATAATTTCACATTTAAATTTGACATAAACACATGTCAATCTTTTGATAGTTTTTACTTTTTTAAAAATCCGATTTTTGGTTTTGACAACATGAATTAGTTTTAAATTAATTAATGCAACTTATATGTTTTTAATTGGGTAAAATAGAATTAATTTTGGAATTCATAATATAAAAATTATCTTAGGGTGAATTTTTGGTATTTTTCTGAAAACATTCAATTTTTGATGAATAGTGAAAAACACTGTGTTATTGTTTAAAACCGACTTTTTATTTAAGTAGTTATTTATTTTATTTAAATTTATTTTAATTAAAAATAGATATATAATACCTATATAAGTTCAATTTAATTCATTGGAGTCATTTTATAATAAAATTGGATGTATAAATTTTTATTGAACTTTTTACCGTATTTTATCCACCTTCTAGGAGCATTTGCAAATTTTCATAAAACATAATTTTATCGCTTATGTGAGTTGAATTTCAAAAATCAGAGACATGTGGTTGATATTAGTACATAAAATTTGGCTTAATAAGTGGAAAATAATTTTTTTGTGAATAGTACATTTTGACTTTTATTTACCATGGTTAAAAGTAAATAGGTTAATTAAAGGTAAAAATGATATTATAATTACCCTAACACATGTCCTAATTCTATTGGATAAGTTTATTTAGACTAAAAAAACCTTATAAATAAAATATGATTCTTTAGGTCCACTTGGACTAGATTAGGAAATTTATTATTATTTTATTTAAAGAAGAGTTAAAAGTGTTAAATTCAATGTTTAATAACTAAAACATTTTTAATATAAGGTTACACATAAGATAAATTCGACTATAAATATTCATTAGAAAGATAAAAATATTTCATATATAATGGTATTTTATTTATAATTTTTAGACATTAAATAATAAAATTTATTTATGACACAATGATGATGCAGTAATTACCTTATTAACGAAAGAATCAAATAAATGGTATTATAAATATTAAAATAAATATAATTTCAAAGTTTTTATGACATCCACTAATTTTCTAGGTGAATATGACATGTTATGGTTGATTAAATTTAACATTTTCTAATTAATCAAGTTGTGATGACTTTCCAAAAACCAAATACTAAATAGTGTCAAAAATGACATAAATGAGTTTTTAAAACAAATATTATATTGTTAAATTATATAATATTCCTAAAAATATAAGGTTCAGAAAAAGGGATTAAATAATATTATATATGTCACTAATTAATTACTTGAGGTTATATTGGAAGTTTTGAGTAATTTTATTAACCATCTAGTGTAAGAATACAAGAAGACGCGGTAAAACTTAAACTATTTAACTAAGAGTTAAATATAAAAGATAAGGTTAATATGGTGACCTAAACCTATATAAAACCTATTGGTTGAGTTTTTTTCAACCCATACCCATATTATACTATACATAAATCATTTTGGAGCCATTATAAACCAAAAGTGATTTTATTATAAAATAATACTTCAAGCTTTTCCTAAAGTGACCACCACCCCTCTTATAAAAGGGTATTTCCACTTCTCTCAAAATCATAACTCCAAAGCCATTTGGCTCAGCCAACCCCTACCCAAATCACCTCCCAAAATCCATCACTTCAACCTAGAGGCATTATATTGAGTATAAAGTCAACCTAAGGATACCTTTTTTTAAAATCAAAAGGAAACACCCAAAGAAGAGGTAATTATTTTATCACCTCTTTCAAAGTTCTTTTTTTCTTCCACTTTCTATTTCTTTATTATTTCCATAAAAAAATAATAAATAAAATACCTTATACATACTATGATGTTATTATAAATATGGTACAACCATATTTCTTATTTTATCCATCCTATGAATGATAATTTCACCATGCGTGCATACGTACGGCTTACCGTCTCCACGCTGTGGTGTAATTTGTTATTCAAAACTATGTTTTTTGGATGGACATAATGATGAGTAATATGTATATAAATAATTAAAATTACATGATAATGTCTCTTTAAAATTAATATACCATCCAATTTCACACCTTTTAATCATTAAGTAAATGATATCGTCGCTCGTGTGTACGAACGGCTTACCGTCTCCACGACGCGATGAGATTCATTTCCACATTCACCATTCAACGATGATTATAAATATATATATATATATAATAAGTATGTAATATATGACATAATAATGCTACTTAAAACATATATATATATATATGTGTGTGTGTGTGTGTGGGTTTGTGTTTGTGTATTTAAATATATCTTATTCACTTAGTTTCGTTCAATATGATATGAAAATGGAAACATCGTTTATGCGTACGTACAGCCTACCGTCTCCATAAATGGTGTTTTCCATTTCATATATCTATCTATTACACATATTTATATTCTAAATATATATGATATATAAATCATGTTTTATATTCTATAAGTATTCAAATCATGATCTAATTGATACGATCAAGAATAACAAGTTAAAACACGTACGATAAAGAAAGCGATTATTACCAAAAATGTTAATTTAACATGGAAATTATTATTAAATGTGTAGTATAAAGTCATAAATGAATCATGTATGATATAATGAATATTAATATGGTTCTATAATAATTTAATAACATTCTATGGTCATGATACAGAAAGTTAAACGTACCCACGACTAAAGAAAAGTACAAGGTAAGGGTTAATTCCTCAATCTCATTATTATCTGAGCTTGTTTATGTGTAAGTATTTTCTGGGAAATATTTATTATCCATGTCTGTGTTTCATAAAAGACATTTAAAAATTATTCTTTTAAGTAAATGTTTAACTAAAACATCATTTTAAATGTTTTAAATATTTATTCTTCTAAATCTTTCTCATTAATGTCCATGTTTTCAAAATGGTTTTAAAGATATTTATATGGACATGATTGTTTTAAAATGTTAATTCCTTTAAAAAGTTTCAAAGTGGTATGGGAAAATTTGATTTAAAAATATCTTTAAATGACTTAATTTATAAATGGGTGACTTTTAAATGATTTCACAAAAAGTTATATTTCTCTCAAAGAGTTTTACTAGTCATTTTTCAACTATGTCAACATCATTTACTGGATATTATTCTTGATTGAGGTTGATTTATTATAATACAATATTTTATATTGTATTGAATGAGTTATGATATGTTTGACTATGAATGTTATATTTTTATACCATTCATGGTTTATTGTTAATATATTGACATTTCATATGCTAGTTTTAATACGAATGTTTATGTTATGTTTCAAAATTTTCATATGAGGAATACAGTGGACTTAATAAGTGATGGGTGGAGCCTGCTATAGATTCTCGATGCATCGGTAGGTCTCATGAGACAAAATAGTGTCTTGGCACAAGGCCTTGAAAAAAAAATTATTTTTAGTCTGGGCATGAAGCCTTGACTATGTGATAATGATGTCCGGCGTTATGCATTCTCTCATTATGAAATTAGTTATTACATGTGATTATTCGACTAGTAGAATATCCATGTGCATGTTTATATGGTGATGTTTGATTTATTTATTTTCCATATTATATTTAGTATTATGTTTAAAAAGTATGTTGTTTTTATTACACATCTTTCTTTAAAAGTTTATAGCTTCCACTAAATTATTTACCCTTACTGAGCATCTAAGCTCACCCCTTTCTTATGTTTTATTTTCCGAGGATTCCAAGAATTTTATTATGATTGATATAAAGGGTTAAGATAAAGGGAGTAATGTAATTCTCAAAGAACTATATATGCTCTATTTTATGTTTGAAATTGTAATTTAAAGTTGATGTATGTAATCTATTTTTCAAGACTTCTAAAATGATCGGTCTTTTGGGACTTGATTCCTTGTAATCATGCCAACGTATTAAAATAATGCACCGACTCTAGGCTTCTTGGGTCGGGGAATTACATGGAGTCAAAATCTATCCCCATCCACTGACTGTTGGAGGGAAGATCTTGCAAAAACGTTGTATAAGGCCCATCCTACCACAAGCTTAGAACTCGACTTGGTCGTGTTCAAAATATTTTTTCCTATGTCCCGATCTGCCAATACTAATAGCCTAGTTGGTACTCCCCTCATGAGAAGCCTCAAAACGACACTTCCTTCTATTGGAAGCTAAACCACTAGGTCAAGAGGCGACATTACCCTACTTTGTGCCCCCATCTTCCTTCAAGTTTTCCTCTATAATTATCACCTAATTCACTATTTCAGTAATAGTATTCTACCTGACCATGTTGATCTAGGATTGAACGACATGTATGAAACCTTACTCAAATAATCTCACCCTTATCATCTCATCAGCAAGATAAACTAGGAAAATGTGCCGGAGCTTTGTAAATCACACTGAGTACTCCATAATGAACATCACACCTTGCTCTAGATGCATAGACTCACAAGCCTACTCTACTCTCATTATATTGAGGAAAACATATTCATAAAACCTAGATTGGAAATCCCTCCAAACCATATCTCAGAGCATATCATCCTGGTTCAAAACATCCCACCAGTACTTACCTGCTCCCCGAATCATATATGTTATGAGCTTCACTATCCTCTCAGGAGGTGTCTCTAGATGCTCAAATATAAAAAATGTAGTCTCAAGCCACATATTAGCAGTCTGTGGACTACCATCCCTTGAAAACATGGAAGGATTCTACTTCTGAAACACACGCATTAGCTCTACCATAGATGAGGTAGGCTAAGGTGAAGCTTGAAAAGTCTCCATGAATCATAGGAAACCCACACGGGATTGTGCCTCCGTACCCATATCTGGTACAACCACTAGGGCCTTGGCTATAACTATAGGAGGATATACTGGTATCCCATGGTCCACCACCTCTGGTGCATGGTTGTCGCCACCCTCTTGGCATGTGAGTAGAGGTCTTCATGGTGGCATGTCTCTATAATGCCAAACAGATTCCTTAGGATGTCCTGATAATGGTATGATCATGGTTATAAATGTATGATAGATCAAATACTTCCTATAAAAAGGTCACAACCCTATTCCTACTCCTAAATCTAGCTCTGGGTAAAAAGAAATATCCATAAACATCACTAGAGACACTACCTACTACCCACTCAAAATCCAGGTCTAGGTCAAGTTCCGTATTTTCAACAATTTAATGTCATTTAAGTTCACTTTCTCAATTCATTTCTATTTAAATGTTTATACTAAATGGTTTATAACTTCTGATTCATAAGGGAACATACACCTCATAAACCAAAGTGTGGTGTCCGCCTAATCCAAACCATAACATGTTCCAATCCATACGACCAATGTTCCATGACTCAATGTTCCATAATTGACGGCTTAGTGTGTCTACTATATTCTAAGTAGGAAAACGTTGTTTAGGTTATGACAGGAACTCTAACTACTAACCGGGTTTCTCAATTCCCTCCACAAATCATCTATCAATCAATAGGTATATCACACAATGCACACAAAATTAAATTCATGAATTCAAGAAATTCATCATACATGGCATAGAATAATGCATGGATTGTAAATTCTAACAGGTTCGTAAAATGAGGTATGAGATGTATACCCTCATCTCATCGAAAAATGGAAAAAATCCATAATCAAAAGTAATATCAAATAGTAAGTGCATAACCCAACAGTGGAATCAAATCAACTTTAATAGGAAAAATCTAGAAAATAGAAATTTTCATTCCAGGCAATTTGTATTTTCCTATACATGGGTTAGCTACTACCAATCATACCTCATTACCAAATTAAAATTCATTCATAATCCCTTTCTATTATCACAAAATAGTAAATATAGAAAAGTAACTACTCTGATATAACTTTGTAACATCCCAAACCTGGTGGCATTGTATGATTCCTCAAGCTGGTGTGTCACATGGCCTCAAGCACACCTCCCCATATGTTAGAGGCTTCCGACTAGTAGCGAAGGCCTAGGGTGTGTCTGTGTGGAGACTATTCCATCATTTCATAGTGTAATGCAGTGTTATAAAAATATTAATCAATAGAATCAGTATATAATATAACTAAAATTATAAAAAATATAAACATCTAAAAGACCGAATAAATAAACAATGCCAAAGGTTATCTCATATAAAAAATGATGTGTCATGTCATGTCTCTACAAAATAGGAAAATAGGTATACAAGTATCCATTACAATACATGAATCAAAATAAAAAAAAGACCAACAATTAACTATCCCGGCTAGCATCACGAGCATAGCTCAGTTATGTGCTCCCCTTATCCTAAGCAATGATCAAATCAAGAATTGTACAATGGTTTCTTGCCTCAATATATACCTTTATCCATGAAATCTGTTCGGTTACCCAATGGTGGCCCAAACATGGTGTGAGATAACACTCAATAGGACACCACCAACGATGTCTATAATAAGTCAAATCTATATAATGACAAGCTAAAGTAGTTTGAAGTATATAAAAAGTATGGTAGTACATAAAGTAAAGTTCCCAATGCATATGTAAAAAATAAGTGATACTATATAGCCAAAAATGTATCCTTAAAAACAAGGGTCAATCTCCCACAACAAGGGTATATTTAATTAAAAATAGAAAATCTACCATGGAAATGTTATACAATCAAGTATAAATCATCCATCACACCCATTCCATATAACCTAGTATAAATCATCCATCATGGCCACCCAATATAATCAAAAGTGTCAGGCCATGAAGGGATGGATCCAAGGTATATAAGATCAAGGCATCCTCATTGAGTTCTGTGAGAATCGTTATGGAAAATTAGTAAAGTCTTGGGTGGGGTCCTAGGATCATGTCAACAATTCATGTCATATGTGATTCCAATAATGTTGGATCCAATGGGTAGAAAGGCCCAAGGAATCTTATGGAATCAAGATCCTTAGAGCATATAGGTCCAAGGCATCGACCACCAAAATCATGACCCATAGTGTAGAAACATCCATGGAGTCCTATGGAATCATGACCCAAGGATAATATAGGTCCAAGGAATCCACTACCATAATAATTCATCATTAAATTAATTCAAAAATTCATAAACGGTCTCATTCCATGAGTTCTTCCAAGTCATTTAACAATTACCATTTGAAAAATCAAACCAATATACCTCATGTAATCACATTTCAAAGGAGGAAAAACCATATCCTAATAGTTAAATTCAATTAAATTCAATTTATAAAGGCTTAATCTAACTAGGAAAGCACTCACACACCCAGTAGGGTGGTATAAATCATAGAAGATACAAAGCCACACCCCATGGGTTTCCTAGGTTAGGGAAATAACCTCCAAAAAAGTCAAAGGTACAATAGGAAACCTAAACATGTTTCAATTAATTTGAACAAGACATTCAATTCATTTTTAGGGGAAGCACTAGTAAGTCTGGTATGCGTCACAACTGCAATAGGTAATATAAAACAAAAAACCATGAGGGAAAGGTATAGACCAACTACTATAGTTCCATAGTAGGTCACTCATCCAGTATCAATCTCTGATTTAGTCTAGATTAAGATAAAAATAATTAACGGATGAAGAAACTTGAAATATGGCATATTATCTTTCACTTAAATAATACTTTTGATACCAAGACAAAAAAATAATGGCACAATATGACTGAATAACTTACTAGTGTGGATCCAATGACACAAACAATGCTTGGATCAAATGTTGGATGAATAAATAGGACAAATCCTACATTTTGGATTCAAAGAGGAGATCCCATGGTGAGATACTATCCAATATAGGAAAAAACAAAAGGAGGGTTGAGTTTTAATAAGTTTTAAGAGAGAAATGGTCATTTCCTCTCTTTTAACTAGGTTACACAGTTTGGAAACATAGTTGGACAAACTGTGGTCCAACCATGAACCCTTTACTCTCTTAATTGGAACCTCACACAGTTTCATGCACACAATTTGAAAAACTATGCGCAAACTATGACCCAAACTCTGTCTAGGTCTGAAGAAAGTCTCAAAGGCATAAACATATGGAGGCACGATTTTCCTTAAACCATTTGACCCTCTTTCACCCCACTATCAATCCCTGCACAGTTAGGGGTAACCTTGTGGCATTTCATTCACGGTGACTCCTAACCATGAGTCCTACCTAATTTTCCCAAAACAAATTGAGATTCAGGATCTAAACAATCTTTGGAAACCCCACAAAACCCCCATGATCCCTTTAAGAACTCACATTATGTCAAAACCAAGGAGTTAAACTGAAAACTATATGTATGTACCACATAGAAAAACCCATTATCTTACAATATTCCTCCTTAATGCAATTCATCCCCAAATTTCCCTTCCATTGGTGGTCAAGATTCTTCTAAGAATAACTTCGACCACTAAGCACATACATTGCCCCCTGCTCTAAATTCTTGTCCTATAAATGGTTGTGCTACCATAGAACCTGTACTAGAGGAACTAATAGGCCTCATAGAACCTTTGTTCTCTTGATAATGATAGGAATAGGATTCTCCAAAAAGGATGCATCTACTTGTAGATTAACCTCATCCAACTATAAATTGTGAGATGGGTCTAAGTGATAATGGTATAGATGAGATATGTGGAAATTCCATGCATGGATTGGTACCTTTAGGGTAACTGCAACCAATAGTCTACCAGCCCAACTCTCTCTAAAATCTCAAATGGACTAACATATCGTGATGAAAGCTTACACTGTCTCCTAATTTTTCTATGTCCCATCCTTTGTGAGATATATAAAAAGACCTTATCCACAACCTTGAACTATAGAGATCTTCGATGATAATCAAGATAAGATTTATGTTGAGATTTTTTAGTATTCATCCATTGTATGGTCAACCAAACCAACTCTAAAGTCTCTTGGATGAGATAAAGTCCAAGAAACACTACCTCTCCTAACTCTAACTAGTACAAGGGAGATCAGCATGACCTACCATAAAAATCCTTATAAGGTTTTATCTATATAGTTTCTTGATTGATATTATTGTAGGAGAACTCAATTTGGGGTAGGTGTATCTCCCAAGAGCCCCCAAAATCTAGGATTCATTCTCTCAACATGTCCTCAAGAACCTGAATCGTGCACTCTGACTGGCCATCAAACTGAGGGTGGTATGATATGATCAAAAGCACCTATATAAACAATCCCCTCTAGAAAATCTACTATAAATGAGATTTAAATTAGGCATCCCTATCTGATACCATGGTTTAAGTAATCCCATGAATTAATACTATCTCATAGATATGAAACCTCCCAAGCTCATCCATGGAGAAGGTCTAGCTGATTGGTGGGAAATGAGAACCCTTCATGATCTTGTCCAAAACAACCCACATAGAATCACTACCTCAAGTATACCTTGGAAAACTGGTTCCGAAATCCATTACAACATCATCCAATTTCCACTCGGGAATAGGTAACTGTTGTAAAAGACTAGCTGGTTTCTGATGTTCCACCTTCACCTGCTGAAATGTGGAACACCACATCACAAAACAAGATACCTCACATTTCATCCCTAACCACTAGTAATGATGTCTCAAGTCATGGTACATCTTGGTAACACTGAGATGTATTGCCTAAACTGAGGCATGAAACTCCCACATCAGCTCCCGATGTATGTCTGTTGGAATCCATATATGACCATGAATATTTATAATTTCATCCTCATCCACAATCCAACCAGGAGGTGGGTCCTCTCCTTCCACACTCTCCCATAGTAATAGGCCCTCAGCATTTAATAACTATCACATCCTCACTCTATCCAACATAGTAGACATCATAGAAAAAAAATAAAGAAAGGTTTGACCCTGGTCATCCTGCACCTCCAAGTACATCTCTAAGAATAAGGCCATAAGAAACCACTTTCTACTAGCCTATTTAACTTCCTATACCTGAGTCCTCCTAATCAGTGCATTGGAAAATAAATATCCTTTACCAAGCATATAGGAAATCTCAAAGTCAAAACACTATATCCACTCCATCCAACTTCACTTCCTCAAATTCAAGTCATGATGTGTAAATATATACTTGAGGATTTTGTGGTTTTTGTACAATACAAAACACTCTCATGGTAAATAGTTCATCCAATAGTATAAGGCATGTACAACCGTGGATAACTTTAGATCATTCATTGGGTAATTACTCTCATTTGGCCCCAGCTAACAAGATTCATATGTCACAACTTGATCCTCTTTCATCATAACTACTCCTAGTTTGATACTTGATGCATCATAAAACAATGTGTAGCTATTACTCAGCTCTAGAAGAAACAAGACCGATGCTGAAGTCAATCTTCCTTTCAGCTCCTGAAAGGTAGTCTTGTAGGTATCTAAGCATACAAACTTCACACCCTTATTATTCAAGTCTATCAACAGTGTTGTTGAGCATGAGAAGTCTTGGATGAAATGCCTATAATATCCATCTTTCTCGAAGAATCTTTTTGTGTCAAAGACATTCTTGGTATGTTCCCAGGAAACTACAAGACTCACCTTCTCTAAGTCAACTGATACTCCTGTCTCTAAGATAATATGACCCAGAAAGTGAATATTTTCTATCCAGAAGTGGCACTTTGTGAGCTTAGAATATAATCAATACTCTCTCAGTGTATCCAAAATGATCTCAATATGTTTATCATGGTCATGTAAATTGTGATAATACACTAAGATATCATTCATGAATACCACCACAAACAAGTCAAGATAATGATGGAAAACTTAGTTCATCATCACCATGAAAACTTATGGCACGTTCGTGATACTGAATGGAATAACTGAATATTCTTATAGACCATACCTACTATGAAAAGTTATATGAGGTATTTCTGAAGGTAGAACATGTACCTAGTGATAACTAGACCTCAAATAAATCTTCATGAAATCTTGAGATCCTCATATTTGGATAAAGATATTATATATCTGAGGAAAGGGATACCCATTCTTAACCATAAACTGGTAAAATTTTTGATAATACACACATAACCTAAGGGTTACATCCACTTTTTCTCAAAAAGTACTGGTGAACCCCATGGAAAAGTATTGGGTCTTATAAACCCCTTTTCCTCCAAGTCCTCTAGATATCTCTTGATATCCTGTAACTAAATAGTATACATCCTATAAGGAGGAATGGATAATAGTGCAGCTCCTAGAACCATCTCTATTGAGAACTCCACCTCTATCTCAAGAGGTCAACCAGAAAATTTGTATGAGAAAACATCCCTGAAACAATAAACCACTGAAGGAATGTATGTTTGATGCACTCCCTTTTCATCCATATATAAACTAGAAATATGGGATATCATCCTACCCAGCCCACAATGCTCAGGTCCAGCTCTACCTTCCTAGATTTCCAATTCACCTTTTTGAATAAAAACTCCACCCTATGGTGATGTGAAGGTCACCCTTTGGTGATAATAATAAATGTATGATTAATAATAAACTATCCATTCCATCTTGAGTATGATGTCAAAACCTATCATCTTAAGTAAAAAATATCCCATATGAAGTCACACCCATAAATATCAAGGGGAAAATCCCTACACTAGCATAAATTCTCTGTTATCATCCCTAATGGAGTATCTAGTGTCATAACGCCATTAGAAAACTGTACAACGATCCCAAGGCTCTCCAATATAGGTACATATATGAAACTATTCACTGCACTTGTATCAAAAAATAGTAGATACTAGAGTAGAGGCTACTATGATCATGCCTCTCACAATATATGGCCCGACACTCGACTCCTCAGCTGTAGGTTGTACATAATATATATGTCCTGAGCTGTGGCCCTGTGAAACAACCTCACTACCTGAAGTAAGCCCATTCTATTGTCTAGATACAAACGGTGTCTAGATGCATCAGACACAACCACCACCTTCTCTTAAACAACTGGTATAGCTCTAGCTCCCATACTAACATGGATCTTTGAATCTCACTCCGGAAATTAGTGTCAAATTCGATCCCCTTCCACTGACTACTAGAGGAAAGGTCCTACAAAAACTTTTTACATGGACCATCTAGATGAAATCTCAGAACTTTATTGGGTCACATTCACACTAATTTTTTATATGTCCCCATCTATCACTTTGATGATAGAAAATAGATCTACCAACACTAACAACCTAGTGGGTACTCCCCACATGAGAAGCCTCAAAATAGTGATTCCTTCCATTAGAATATCAACCACTAGGTCAAAAGGCTACAATTCCCTACTCTACACCTACATCTTCCCTTAGGTTCTTCTCTGTAATCAGTACTTAATTCACTATTTTAGTAACAATACTCAACCTGAATGCATTGACCTATGATCAAACATCATCCCTGAGACCTTCCTCAAAGCATATTTCCCTCTATATCTCATCAGAAATATAAACTAGTGAAAAGCATCAAATCTCTATAAATCATGCCGAGTAATCTATAAAATACATCACACCCTTCTCCAAACACATAAACTCATTGAACCATATTATCTTGGTTCAAAACATTCCACCAACAATTAGTTTCTCCCTGAAGCATATATGTCACGATCTTCCCTCTCCTCTAAGAGGTGTCTCCAGATGTTCAAATATCAAAAATGTAATCTAAAACCATATCTCAGTAGTCTATAGACCATAATCCCTATAAAACATGGGAGGATACTACTATTGGAACAAACATGTCAGTTATGAAATAGATGAGGTAGGATTTGGTGCTCCCTGAAAAAGTCTGTATGAAGTTCAAGAAACCATCACAGAATTATATCTTAGAACTCGTATCTGGTACAATCACTAGTTCCTCAGCTAGAACTAGAGAAGGATATATTTGTATCCCATGCCCCACCACCTCTGGAACATGGTAATTTCCACCCTCTTTGAATAGAATGGAAGTCATTATGGTGGCATGTATCTACAATGCCAAACACACACCTTAGTAAATCTCGATAATGAGATTATCACAGTTATAAATGTAGGATAGGTCAAAGCCTTCTTATAAACAGGTCATACACCTCTTCCTTATCCTAAATCTAGGACTAAGTAAAAATAAATTGTTATAAACATCACTAGAGATTATGCTTACTGCCCACTCAAAAGTCGGGTCTAGGTCAAGTTCTCTTTTTTCAATAATTCAATTTCATTTAATTTCACTTTATCAATTCATTTCTCTTTAAATGGTAAAACTAAATAGTTCACCACTTATAATCCATAAGGGATCATACACCTCATGAACTGAAGTGTGGCATCCACCTAATCCAAATCATAACACATTTTAGTCCATGTGACCAATGGTCCATAACTCAACATAGCATAGTTGACTGCTTATGGTGTATGTTGTAGCCTAAGAAGGAAAACACTATTTAGGTTGTGGAAGGAACTCTAAGTACGAACCATGTTTCTCAATTCCCTACATGAATCATCTATCAAGCAACAAGTACATCACATAAGGCACAAATAATCAAAGTCATGCAGATAAGAAATGCATCCAATATGGCATGGCATAATGCATGGCATGTGAATTCTAATAGGTTTCTGAAATGATGCATGAGATGCATACCCTCATCTAACCAGGAAATATAAAAATCCATAATCATAGGGAACATCAAATATCAAGTTCATCACTCAATGGTGGAATCAAATCAATTATAATAGGAAAAATCTAGAAAACAGTAATTTCCATTCGAGGAAATTTGGATTTTCCTATACATGGATTAGATACTCTTAGGAATAGCTTATTAAAAAATTACAATTCCTTCTTAATACCTTTCTATAATTTCAAAATATTAAATCCATAAATGGAACTACTCTAATACCACTTTGTAATGTCCCAACCTGGGTACCACTGTATAGTGCTCTAAGATGGTTGGTCACGTGGCCTCAAGCACTCCTCCCCATATGTAAAAGGCTACCAACTAGAAGCGATGGCCTATGGTGTTTTTGTGGGGATATTATACCCTCATTTCAGAGTGTAATGAAATGGTATAACAATATCAATCAATAGAGGAAGTATATAATATAATTGAAAGTAGACAGAATATATACGTCCATAAGACTGAATAAATAAACAATGCTAAAGTTTATCTCATATACAAAATGTTGTTTCATTTCATGTCCCTACAAAATATGAAAATAGGTATACAATCATCCAGTACAATACATGAATCAAAATACTAAAAGTAAAAAAGGAACTATCCCAGCTAACATCACGATAATATCTCATTCTTGTGCTCCCCTACTCCTGAGTAGTGATCAAATCAAGAATATTATAGTGGGTTCTTGACCCATTACCTACCTGTATCCATGAAATATGTCTAGGTACTCAATGGCGACACAATAAAGGTGTGAGATAACACATAGTAGGCCACCGCCAATAGTTTCTATAACAATTCTAATCTATGTAATGAAAAGATAAATTAGTGTACGGTATATAACAAGTATGTATTTACAAAAAGTGAAGTTCCTAAGGAATATGTAATAAACAAGTGATACTTTATATCCAAATGAATATCCTTGAAAACAAGGGTCAATCTACCATAATTAGGTCAATTATAAAACAAAAAGGAACATCTAACATGGCCATGTTGTACAACCAAGTATAAATCATCCATCATGGCCACATCATATAACCAAGTATAAATTATCCATCACAAACACACCATAAAATCAAAATTGCCAAACAATGAAGGTCTAGATCTAAGGTATAGAAGACCAATTCATCCTTATCAAGTCCTGAGAGCATCTCAATGGAAAATCAGTAAAGACTTGGGTGGATTCCTAGGAAAATGTCAACATATCATGTCCTATGAAAGTATAACAAAGCTAGATCCAAGGTGTATCAAGGCCTAATACATCCTACGAAATCAAGAACCAAGGAGTATATAGGTCCAAGGTTTCCACTGCCATAATCATTACCCATGGTGTAGAAACATACCTGGAGTCCTGTGGAATCTTGATCCAAGGAGCATATAGTTCCACGACATCCACTACTATAACCATTTATTATTCAATTCATTAAAAAATTCATAAATAATCACATTTCATGAGTTCTTCTAAATTATTTAACAATTTCCATTTAATATAATTAAACTAATACATGTCATGTAATCACATGGAAAAGGAGGTATAATTATCTCCTAATAGTTCAAGTCAATTAAATTAAATTTATAAAGGATTACACTAATTGGGAAAGCACTCACACACCCATCAAGGTTGTATAAAGCATGTAAGATACCAAGGCACACCCCAGGGGTGGCCTGGGTTGGAGAAACAACCTCTAAAAAACTCAAGGGTACAAGTGGTAAACCTAAACAGGTTCCAATTCATTTAATCAATACATTCAATTCATTTTAGGGAAACACCGATAAGTCTTTCATGTAGAACAATTTCAATTAGACATATAAAACACCAAACCATAAGGGAAAGGTATACTACACCTATCATAGGTCCATAGTAGAGCATTCATCCAGTATCGATCTTTGATTCGGTCCAAATTTAGAGAAAAATGAAGAATGGATGAAGAACCTAGAAATAGGGAATATTAGCTTGCACCTAAATAACTCTGTCGATACCAGGACAAATGAATAATGTCCCAATATGATCTAAGAACTTACCGGCATGGATCTAATAAGACAAATTATGCTTGGATCAGATGTCAACTGAAGAAATGGGATCCAAACATAAATTCATCTTCAAAGAGAAGCTCTTAAGGTGAGTTATTTTCCAACCAAGGAAAATTAAAAAGAGGGTTGATTTTTAATATGTTTTAAGGTAAAAATTTTCATTTACCCTCTCTTAACTATGTCGCATGTTTTGGCCACACGGTTGGCCAAAGCATGCGCAAACTGTACACAAAACCATGCCCCAACCTCTATCAAGGTCTACAAAAATATTCATAAGAGTGTGTCTGGGGTGGCACGGTTTACCTCAAACCGTGAGAGCCTCTTGAAATCCATTTTCAAGCCCAAACAGTTAAGGGTAACTATGCGGCCTATCCCACATGATTTCTCTTAACCATGCGACATTCCTTATTTTACCTAAAATTTGGGCTCCTAGTTCCGAAAAAATCATAGAAACAACTGAATCTCATGTGATCCCTTTAGGAACTCAAATTAGGTTAAAAACAAGGAGTTAAACCCAAAATAAAGAGATCATTACATCATATAAAAACCTATGATCTTATATAATTACACTAAGAAAGAGGCCTAGATAGTCACACACTAAGTGTATCAGAACTTCAATTAAATAATAATATTATGTATTATTTAAAAAGTTTAATAAATATTATTCTTACATGTGATTTAATAATTATTAATGTTCTTTTATCATATATATTTCATCACCATTTATTTGAGATAATATTTTATGAGAATAATATTTAATAAATTTGTATTTACTATTTAGTTAATAGAATATTTATTTATTTATTTGAAAATAATGCGGTAATATTTATTTATTAAATAAATATTCATTTTTTATAGTCTAATAAATATTGTAGAGTAATGGAAGATTGAGATTAATGGTCCAATGAGAAATGATAAATACTGATTATTATTTGAATAAATCATATTTAACTTAATTTTTGAGTTTAGAACATATTGGCATGGGGTTCTATGGTAATTAAGAAAAATAATAATAAGGGTGCATGCGCCATTATTATTTTCTAACCCTAGAAGTATATAAATCCAATTATATTATTTTCTTCATGGGAAGCCAATTTCATGTGTTATGCTCAATGACATCCAGAGATAATTCTCTTGAACCCATAGAGAACTCCCACTACAAGAACTCTCTCAAGAAAAGATAGAGATCCTCCCCCACCACCACTCTAAAGTCTAGATAGATCAAAGAGAAATATTTCTTGAATATATTCTCAAGGCAATAAAATATGAATGATGCAGGAATTATGATCTATTGGTATAGAACCTGAATATTCCTATGGTGACATTTAGAGGCTCTTGGAGCACATGTGGATCACCACTAGAGGGAATATACTCCTGATTCCTACAACACATTGTTGGTATGGAATTTAGATATTTTCAGATACATCAATGAAGAAGTAATTTATTGAAAAGTAATTCATAATTATTTAAATTAATTATAAATAATATGTGATGATCATGTGCTTTGGTTCTAGAATTCTCAATCATCAATTAATATTTGATTCAATTCCATTGATCAAAAAGTTTATTATCATGTAAATAACGAATTAATAATCAATTATGAAAAAATGAGAATTTGGAAGGCCCTCTATAGTGCTTTTACTTCACCTAGAACCTTTATGATACCATCCTAAGAAGGCTTAAGGTGTTAGGCAAAGAATGTATCTCGAAGAAGAGTTAATCATCTATACTTACTCTTTCAAAAAAAAATATTCTTCTAATTACTATAAATATGTTTGAAACTTCCTAAAATAATTAATATAGTATAATAAATATAATAAGTTGTTATTATTATTATGGGACAACCATTTTCCACCACCATTCCATCCTATAGAAAATGAAAACATCGCTCATGCGTATATACAACCTACCATCTTCATAGAGTGGTGTAATTAGTTATTCATCACTAATTTACTTGTATGGTTTTAAATATGAAACTAATTAATATATATTATATTTATGAAATAATAAAGATTTATAAAATATAATATATCATTTACCTTGTTACCCTTACACCTATTAAAAAATGATAATGTTTCTCGCGCATACGTGTGGTCTAGAAACTTCATGGATGATTATAAATTTTGAATATAATGAATATATATTTTATATTTATATCATGATTTACTTTTTGAAACAATTATCAAGATGAAAGGGTTATAACTGCTAAATCAAAACATATATAAAAAATTAAGAAGTTAACACCTGAAATGATGATGATAATGAAAGATTGTTAATTAAGGGTGATAAGATGTTATAAGAAAACCATATATGGTATTACAAGTATTAATATTATTCTAGTATATAATCATAATAAATTTAAATTTATTTTACAGGAGGTCAAAATCACTTATGAAGTAAGTCGGGCCTGAGGTAAGGGGTTGCTTAACTCAATTAATTTTAATTATGTTATATTACTTCTTCAATGTTTATACTATTCCAAGATTATGTGTGTAATTACCTATGATTATTTTATGTTATATTTCCACTTATTTTATATGTATTTATATTTTTTACACAAAATCACTTCAATGATTAATTATTATTTCAATGTCATGATATTTGTAAAGGTTTCTCATATCACTTTTTTTCTATGATACATATGCCATATTCACCACTTTTATCCTTCATATGGTGTATATAAACCTATTTTATATGTAATATCATGAATCACTTTTATTTATTGTATTTAAAGTATAATTTAAATTTATTTCTTTCATAGGGGTTATGATTGAAAAATAACCAAAGTGGTAAGAATTTATTTTATAATCTCATACTTATTCAAGATTGTTTATGTTTAAGTTTTCATGAGGAAAATTGTAACACCCTAATATTTTTAAAAATAAAACTATGTTTTATAGTGTATAAAACACATAATGTTGATACTAAACAAACCATGAAATATTATTATATAAATATGATCATTATAACATATTCATTAAATTGGAAATTATAGATAGGATTAAATACTTTATGAAATATATATAAATGTACTACTCAATATAATTATATTGATAAATTATTAGTAAATAATCACTCATTTTTCAGTAAAGTCATTTTATTCTTCAAAAATATGTTTTCTTCATAAAAAAAGTTTGTATTACTTTTGTTGAGAAAATATTATAATTAATTTATGAAAATGTTATAAATTTTATTTATAAAAAGGTTATCATTTTTGATATCATCATATCAAAATTATTTTATGGTTAAAAAATTTATATTTTTATGAAAATTTTGATTTTTCAATGAATAATGAAAAATACAGATTTTTATTGAAAATTATATTTTATTTCAAATTATTTACAAATTAAAACTATATTTTGGATTTGATTTAAAATTTATTTAATTAATTTTGATTAAAAATAAACAAATTATATTATTTTTAATGATTTTTATACTTGAATTTGGTATAAAAATATTTTTATACTTAAAAAGGCATTTTTCTAAGAAACTATTTTTTATTGCATTTTTCATGTCAACTTTAAATAAATTTTTTTCACTTATAGAAATTGAATCATGAAAAATGGATTCCATATTTTGAATCATTAGGTATATATTTTTTAAATAGGTCCCTTTTATTTTTGGTTATTATGAATAAAAACCATAGTAAATAATTGTCAGCACAATAAGGGTAAGTCGGGTAATTAAGGAAAACATTAATATGATGAGAACTAAAAATGACTATAACGCTTGATTTTATCCTATTTTATGATTTTTGTATTTCCATGTCCATCAAAGTTTCAAAAATATGGAAAATTAGTTCCATATTTCTTTGATTTTTACCTTTATACTATTTTAAGTAATGAAAAGTCAAAAATGTCATTCTCTTTGTTTTATTATCTCTAATTTTTTTACATAGGGATAAAAAGTAGATATGTTCATTAATAAAAAGGTATAATTGAAATATAAATTATTTTTTTATAATTTTAATTTATTTATAATTTATTAGTGGTGAAATAAGGACCTTAAATTCATACATAATGTTGACATAGTATTTATTCAATTAATAGAAAAATAAAATAAATTATTTTGAAAATATTAAAAGTAATATAATTTGAATTGATTTTATTTATTAATAGATTTTTTTGATAAAAATAACATATTATATAGTTTTTAGAGGTTTTTATTTCAATTCAATCTTTGTCTTGATGTCTTTAAAGTCAAATTAAATGAATAGTTCTAAAATGACATTAATGATATTTTATAATAAATAATATTTCATTAAATGATTTAAAATTACTAAAAATTATATCTTCATCAAATTTATTGGTATGTGGTTTAAAATATCCACCATGGTCCATTTTTGTGGAAATATTTCTTTTACAGTAACTATATTGACCCCTAAAGAGTAAAAAGTTTGTTATCGTGGTAATTGTCAAAAAGGGTTAATGCAGGTTAAAACAAAGAGATAAGGGTAAAAATATAATATAAATTTATTAAAATTTTATTATATTATATGATTATGACCCATACTCATCCTATATTAAAATTATATTATTATTATTTTGCCTTTTTTCTATGAAAATTAATTTATATTAATATTTTAAGTAATTCCAAGAGTGTCTCTCCCCTCACTTATAAAAGGGAACCTCACCTTCTCTTTTATTCACACATAAAAAGCCTTTTAGTTAGTCCAATACCTACCAAAATCCCTTAATAACATACCTACTAAATTTATATAGGTCATAGTTTTGGCATAATACCCCCCTTAGAGGGTAGAAGGTGTAAAAAAAGGATGTTATCTAAAGAAGTGGTATAATATTTAACTAAATTATTTAGTAATATTTTGTCTTCTACCTCATTAAAATATTATTAAAACATTTTCGAATAAAAAAACCAATATATTCCGTATAATTTTACTTTTTATGTTAATGTAATAACATATATCCATATACTCTTCCATAAAATGGGAAACAAACCTTTTGTTTGTGTGTACGGCGGACTACAACCTCACAAACCGATGTAATTCATTTTCCATCACCACCTGTTATAGATGGTTATAATGATATATTTAATATATATATATGATATTAATAACATAATTAAATTTATTTTATATTATATAACATATAATTTCATAACTCTCCATTCACTGAAAAATGATAAAGCCATTCATGTGTACGTGTGGATTACCCCTCCAAGAAGTGATATTATCTATTTTTCATCTCCACATTATATGGATGATATATATATAGGTTTATTTAAAGATATAATATAATATTTATGATATAATTATCATTATATAAATATAAAATAGTACTTACCTTTTATCCATCATGGTCATTGAAAAATAGAAATGTTACTAATGTGTACGTACGACCTACCGTCTCTATGATTATAACATGGTTCATTTTTCATAACCATATTTCACGGTTTGTTTTAGAATTATAATTTATGTATAAATATGACAATTATTTCATAATTATTTTTCTTGATATTATGGAATAATTACCTCTTTGAACATACTAAACCTATAGAAATCATTTTGGAAAAATGAGCTAAATATCATCAAAATGTCTGATGTGAACTTAATCGGTTAACTAATTGATTATAATATGGTAAAATAAATAATAATATTGAAAAATGTTATCAATAAAGTAAATAATTGACATAATTTTATTATTTAGTAATATATGGAATGTAGGTGATCATTCAGACTTGAGGTAAGGGACACTTTACTTTAAAAACCTCATTTTAAATGTTTTTAAAATTTATTTTATAAATATTTTTCTTCCATGTCCATATTTTTAAAATTATTTTATGGTTGAATTTATATAAACATTAATGAATTATAAAGGAAATTTTATGTATATTTTTTACTTTATTTCAAAAGGTTTCAAAAGGAATATTTTTACAAATCTTATATGGAACATTTGACTTTCTTTATAAAAGATAAAAAAATGTTCTATTTTAATATATATGGTGTCAATGGTTTTTCCTGCCACTATAATTGTTATTTGATGTTTGTATTCCTTATAAAATTCCATGTTTTATTCAAAGAAAACCCTCATTCCTAATTTTTTAATTATTTTCAAAATAAGTTTTAAATGGAATGGATAATTCAATATCTGTAAATATTTCTTTATGGGAGTAATGAATATTTTTATAATTATGCATTATTTCATGTGTTATGATTATTTTATGGTTCTTGGGAATTTTTTATGATTATTAGTGATTAAATTATAAACCAAGGATTTGTGATTCCATTATAAACCTTGGTTGGGTGGTTTTGTTATAAACCAAGGCTGAGTGGTTCTGTTATAAACAAAGGATGCGTGGTTATGTTATAATCCAAGGATATGTGGGTCATTTACATCCCACCAATGCATTAGGTAATGATCATGATATAAGTTGATCTTGTAGGTTATTCCATTTGTAAGAGTGATATAAAAATGATTTACCAAGTTACATACATGATTTATTTATCCCTTCTATGGTTTTTACTGAAGTATCATGATTTCAGAAGGTAAGTTAATGAGATTATATTTAAAAGAGAGTATTTTTTAATTCTTAAGGGTTAAAATTTTAACTTTTTGAAAAAAAATTGATGATTTTTCTTGATTAAAAATAAAAATTTATAAGTTTTATTTTTTCATTAATAATTCTTAGGAAATGTTTTATGAAAATCTTTGATTAGAAAAGTTGAATTCTTGGGTAAGAAAATGTTTTTTAACCCAAAGTTTATTTTGAAATAGGAATTTTTTTATAAGTATTAATTAACTAAAATGTTTCTTTATTTGTTTATATGTCTATTACTGATCTTTTTGATCTCATCCAACATTTTAAAAAAAATTAACTGGGTTTTAAGGATCATTAGGGATAAGGATGAGCTCAAGATAAACTTTTTGAAGATATTTAATGAAACAAAACTTGTTATATTATAAAACTATTATTGGAAAAATGGATACTAAGTATAAATTTCCACTTTTTAAAGTAATGTTTATTTATATAATGGTGATGGTCTAATTATATAAAACTCTAAACCTAAAAACATCCTTTAAATAAAAGAAAGTGAATTATTTTATAGAGATTAAATTTATGAATTGATTAAGGTCAGGTACTTATGGTTATTGTTAAAGGAAAGGTTTAGCTGACTTTAGATGTTAGGATATTTTCATGGGATGTTAACTTAAGTGTTATTGATACCATTATGGGTTTATAAGTTTAATGTAGATTAATATTTAAATGTCTTAGACACCACTTTTGAGGTTTTAAGTGATGTAAGTAAAGAGTATTAAGAGTGTTTTTGTATAAATATATGTTAATATAACCCTAGGTTTTAGTATGGGTTTTAGTGAAAATTTTATTTGAGGAAGAATGCCTTTACATTTTGTGTACATGATTTTAAAGGTATTGAAAACCTTTAGAGTTTATATGATCTTTGATATTGAGGTGATTTTGGGTTATTACAATTTAGAGACATATATTTTATCATATAGATAACCATGGGATTGAAAATTGATTTATTGATTAAGTGATTAATGTTATTTCATAAGAATATCACTATAATTTTGGGGAATATTATATGATTAAGGTAAGAAGAATATTGTGGGATTTTATTTGAGGAGTAAAGGTTGAATTATATTTTATAATTATATATGATTTTAATGTGTCTTTATGGTGATTCATGTTATTTATGTAAATGATTAGCATAACATGGAAATAGTATAATTAGAGAACATACATTTTAGGTATGAGACTTTAACAGTGATTAATGTTATTTAGAGATAAATGTTAAATTTATCTTGGAATAATATGTAATAAAATAGTAATAATTTTTGGGTTTTGAACTTTGTTGGGAATATTTTTAAGAATTTTGAGGTTAGTTATTTATCAAATGATCTAAGCTGTACTTTGGGTGTTATTTTGAGGCTTTATAGATTAATGTTATATTTATTCATATAAAGGTTTACTCTTTTGGGAAATTATCTTACCTTGTTCTAACCATTTTTTGTTTTCATTAATTTCTAAATATAAGAAGAATATCTGTTTATACTTTTTTAAATTATGTGATCCATTAGAAGTTTATTTTAGTGCTTTGTACATTAAAAACTCATCTTTAATATTCAACATTTGGAGAAAAAGATAACATTGTGGTGTAAATTGATTAAAGGATGAAATGTTAATTTTAAAATAAGTATATTTATTTATATTATCATTTGAGATGGTAAATTAATTTCTAAGCCCAAGGAAAATTATCTTGAAACAAAAATGTAATCCTATTATATTCATTCCCCATTAATCAATGGTATTTTTCACACCTCATTAATATATAGTCATTAACTTTTTCTTGATCATTCAATTTATTATGATCAATAATATATATCAATATATATCATTATTTTGACATTATTTTGATCCTATTTTACATATTTTCACTTCCGACTAATGTTATCCTATTTGGAATCCTAGTTATGTGTTATTCTACACGACCTTAATATTTCATTTTCACTATTTTCTAGAGGAATTTTTATCAACCCTTTTTATGATGTGGGATTTCAATAAACGTATTTTCATATGTAAATCCATTAATTATAAAGATCAAGTTAAAATTGAGAGGTTGAAATTTACTAAAGGGTGGGATAATGTAACACCCTGATATTTTTAAAAATAAATCTATGCATGATATCATATATGATATGCAATTCCAATCATAAACGAACCATAAAATATTATTATTTAAATAAAATTGTCAAAACCTAGACATTAAGTCAAATGGCAAGAATATGATTAAATAATTTATGAAATATATATATAAATTTCCTACTTTATGTAAATGTATTGATAAATTCTTAGTAAATATTCACTAAATTTTTTGTAAAGTCATTTTATTCTTCAAAAATAAATTTTTTCAAAAATGGTTTTTATTTCTTTTTGGTGAAAAAATATTATAATTAATTTTTGAAACTTTTAGAAAATTTATTTGATAAAAAGGATATAATTTTTCAAATTAGAATATCAAAATTCAATTATGGTAAATTTTTTGAGATTTTTCAAAAAAGATTGGTTTTTCAATGAATAGTGAAAATACTAATTTTTGTTGAAAATTTTATTTTCTTTTAAAGTATTTACAAAGTAAAATTATATTTTGGATTAATTTCAAGATCTAATCAATTAATTTTGATTAAAAGTAATCTAATTGTAGTCTTTTTAATAAATTCTATACTTTAATTTTGTATAACAAACATTTTTATACTTAAAAAGGCATTTTTCTAAAAAAACTGTTTTTTATTGCATTTTTCATTTTAATATTTAATTAATGTATTCCATTTATATAAATTGAACCATGAAAAATTTATTCCATATTTTAATTAGGTGGTCCAAATTTTTTAAATAGGCCCCTTTTATTTTTTATCATTATGAATAGTAACCACAGTAAATAATTGTAACCATGGTAAGGGTAAATCGGGATGTTAAGGTTAAAAATAATATGATGGGGACTAAAAATGACCATAACACTTGAAATTATACTATTATATGATTGAATTTTATCCATTTCCATACATGTTTTGAAAATATGGAAACTTGGTTCCATATTTCTTTGATTTTGAACATTAAATTATTTTATATAATGAAAAGTCAAAAATGTCAGTCGCTTGGTTTTATTATCTATAAAAAAATTTACGTGGGGATAAAAAAAAGTCTATGTTCAGTTATAAAAGTTTTATTTGAATGATAAATTATTTTTTTATCATGATAATTTATTTTCAGTTTTTTAGTGATGAAATAATTACCATAAATTCTTATGCAACATAAACACAGTATTTATTCAATTAATAGAAAAATAAAACAAATATTTTTGAAAATTTTAAAATTAGGATAAATTGAATTAATTATTATGTAACCTGAATTTTTTAGATAAAAATAACATATTATAAAGGTTTTGAATGTTTATATTTAAATTACATCTTTTTTTGAAGTCTTAAAAGTAAAATTAAATGAACAGTTCCAAAAATGATATTAATGATATTTTATAAAAGATAATACTTTATTAAATGATTTAAAATTTCCATGAATAATATATTTTACTAGGTTATTGGGTTATGGTTTAAAACTTTAAACATGTTCTATTTATGTTCCAATTTTCCTTTTATAGTAAATATATTGACTCCTAAAGAGTAAAAACTTTGTTATTGTTGTAATTGTCAAAAATGGTTAACAGTGGTTAAAACAAAGAGATAATGGTAAAAACCTAATCTAAACTTGTTCAAAAAATTGAATGATATTATTTTGATATATTCTCATCCTATCATTTTGGAGCCTTTTATCTATGAAAATTAATTTATATTAATATTTTAAGAAATTCAAAGATTGTCCCACCCTTCACTTATAAAAGGGAACCTCCCATACTTTTTTATTCACACATAAAAATCCTTATAGATCATCCAATTAATAAAAAATACCTTTCCAATATACCTAATCATGTTTTGGAGGTATTAGTTTTTTCATAATACTAACCTTAGAGGGTTTAAGGTGTAAAGAAAAGGAAGTTGTCTCAAGAAGTGGTATAGTCTTTAACCGAATGTTTTAGTATTATTTATTCTTATACCTCCTCAAATATTAATAAAATATGATGAAATAATAACACCTGTATCATACATATATTTATATTTTATTATGTTAATTAAATAAACTATATCCATCTCCTCTTTTATCAATTGGGAAATGAAATTGTCGTTCGTGTGTATGGGAGACTGTCGCCTCGCGAACTGGTATAATTTATTTTCCATCACCACCTCTTATGGATGGTTATAATGATGGATTTAAAGTTTATATATTATATCAATAACATAAATAAAATTAATTAATTATAATATATCACCCACTTTATTATGTTTCCATTCATTAAAAAATGATAATGTTGTCCGTGTGTGTATGTGGACTACCACCTCCATGAAGCGACGTGATTAATTTTTCATATGAAAATCATATAGATGATATATATAAATTTATTTAAAGATATAATATAATATTTATGATATAATTATCATTATATAAAGATAAAATAATAATTACCTTCTTTCCATCATGATCTTTTTAAAATGGAAAAATTACTCATGCGTACATATGAGCTATTGTCTCCATGATTGCAACATAGTTCATTTTCTATAACCATATTTCATGGTTAGTTTTAAAAATATAATTTATGTATAAAATTATAATTATATCTTGATTATTATTTTTTAGATGATATAATAATGACCTCTTTGACCATAATAAACCTTTGGAAGTCATTTTGGACAAATGAGACGAATATCGCCAAAGCGTCTCACATAAACTTAATCGATTAAGTAATTGATTATAACATTGGTAAAATGAATAATAAACTTTAAAATAGTTCTTAAGAAATTAAATAATTAAAATAATTTAATTATTAAATAATATAAGTAATGTATGTGATGAGTCACACTCGAGGTAAGGGGCACTTTACTTTAAAAAAACTTGTTTTAAATGTTTTCAAGATTTATTTTCTAAATATTTTTATTCCATGACCGTATTATTAAAAATATTTTATAGATGAATTTATATGGACATTAATGAATTATAAAGTACATTTTATGTCTATTTTTAATTTATTTAAAAGGTTTTCAAAAGGAATATTTTTATGCATTTTACACATAACGTTTTGAATTTCATTATAAAAGACAAAAAGGATGTTCTATTTTAACATATACGATGTAAAAAGTTTTTACAAACATTGTAATCATCATTTAATGTTTTTATTCCTTATAATATTACATATTTTCTTCAATGAAAAACCCACCTACCCTATGTTCTGATTATTTTCAAAAAAAGGTTTTAAATGGAATAGATATTTCAATATCCAAAAATGTTTCTTTATGGGAGTAAGGAATGTTTCTATAATTATAAAAGCTTTCATGTGTTATTATTATGTTATGGTTCCTGGGAATTATTTATTATGATATGCGGTTCAGTTATAAACCATGTATTGTTGGTTCCTTTATATTCCATGGATGTTTGGTTCCATTATAAACCATGTATGGGTGGTTCCATTATAAACCAAGTATGGGTCGTTACATTATAACCCAAGGATGGGTGGGTCTGTAATAAACCTCTAGTGCATTGGGTAATGATCATGATGAAATTTTAAACTATAGTTTATTCCATTTTTAAGAGTGATATAAAAATTATGTCCTAAGTTATATAAATGATTTATTTATCCTTACTATGGTTTTTATAGAAATATCATGATTCCACAAGGAAAGTTAATGAGCCTATGTTTAAAGGAAAGTATTTTTATACTTATTAAGGGTAAAAATTATAACTTTGTAAAAACAATAATGGGTTTTTTTTGTTTAAAAAGAAATTTTTTTGAGTTTTATTTTGAATTTAAAATTTATTATGAAATGTTTTATGAAAAAATTTGGGTAGAGAAGTTGATTTCTAGGGTAAGAAAATGTTAATTTTGAACCCAAAGTTTGTTTTTTAAATATGCCAAATTTTTATAAGTAATTATTAACTAATAGGTTTCTTTATTTATTTTTATGTCCTTTAATAATATTTTTGTGATCGTTCTACATTTTAAAAACTTTTCACTAGGTTTTAAGTATTAGTAGGGAAAAGGATGAAAAAAAGATGAAAATTTTGAATATATTTCATGAAAAAAAGTTTTTATATCATAAAAGTTTTGTTTTGTGGGAAACATAGATACTAAGTTGAAGTTTAAATATTTTTTATTTAAAATTTTTTATGTAAGGGTGATGTGCTAATTCTCTAAAACACTAAACCTAATAAGATCCTCAAAATAAAATAAAGTGAATTATCTTTTAAATATTAAATTTATGAAATAATTAAGGAAGGGTCCTTATAAAAATTATATATTCTTTATATCTTAAAACCTTATATTTTATTCTCCTATGGTTATTTATTTAAATTACAAGTTTTCCTTTAATTTTACTCTCTCTAAGTACTAAAATTTTTGAAAGAGTTTTTTTAATGAAATCTGACTTTATTTTTCTATTCGGTTGGGAATATTTTTATTCCATATCTTTATTTTCTATAAAATTATTTCAATAATGTTTTTATTATTCTCAAATGGTTTATTAAATTCATTTTTACCTATGTTTTAATTTGTTTATAATGGTTTAAATAGAATATTCTCTTCATTTTCCAAATAAGGAACTTTTTACTAAAGGTGTAAATAAAATCTTTGTTTTAACCCTTATCACACAAAAAGATTTTCCAACCATCATGAATAATATTTTCCTTGAACTATCCTTTACATGATCCATTGGTTATTTTAAAAGAAAATATTTTTCCAAATATTCTATAATTTTTTAGACTTTAAATAAGTGATTTCAAAATAAAAAGGTTATTTTACTCAATAAATGTTATGGTGATATTTTAAAATTATATTCATTTATGTAAATATCCTTTGATGAATATTATATTTTATAAGCAATATTATCTAATGATACTATCTAGAATATTACTTTGTATGGCTTATGATAATGTTGTTTTATTTTTTACTAGGGAAAATATTAACATTTTTTATAATAGTTTTTCAATACAAATGTTTGTGTTGATTATGTATTGAATTGTTATTAATTTATTTAATATTATGAATGAATTATACTTAGTATATGATGGTTGGGGCCTATTATATCCCATTGATTCATCAGTAAGACTCATGAGACAAAGTATCATGGTTATTTGGTGTATGTCATACTTATTTATGTATGGTGTCTTATTACGAATCCTTGATGGTCGGATTATGATGTTCGATATATGAATTATATCATTAAAAAACTTGTTATTATAATTCATGTGATTATTTATGTTGTCATGTAATCCATGGATATATTATTATTTTATGATATTAGTTACATGGAATATTTGATTATTATTTATCTCTTTCATACTATTCATGATTTATTTATTCTATGATAGATTATTTTGTATGCTTTCCCTTATTGAGCATCTGAGCTCACCCTTTATTATGTTTTCCTTTCCCTAGGATACCAAGAAGGGATCTATGAATGATTATAGGGATATTCTATAATAAATAACAATTCTCTCAATAGAATTTTAAGTTTTATTTCTTGTTTTCAAATGTAATGTGAGAATCATGTATGTATCTAGTTTTATAATATTGGTAAACTATTCGATGCTTTGGGATTTTATCACTTGTATTTTGTAAAAATATAGTATGATAACCACTGGCTATGGGTTACTGGAGTATGGTTGTTATAGTTGTTATCAAAGTAAGTTTAGTAGTACCCATATGAACTAGATTTAGGAAAACATGGATTAGAGAACATAACCATGTGGCACAAATACAAGGTATAAGTCGATGCAGAACAAATAAAAGGTATAATAACATAACCTTGTTCCATAACCTTAGATTCTAGGCATAATTCTAAGTATAGGGTAATATCTTGAAGCTTTGGTAAATTAGAGATCATGTGTATTTCCTAGAAAATACAACTCTGTCTGGATATTAGAAAGTCGATGAGGTTGTGGCACAAATTAACCTAGGGTAACAACAATGAAATGGGTGTATTAGGTAATAACTCTATCATCATTGGTTCACAATGAGTGGGACTAAGACTGCACACATAGATAGATATTCCCAAGGGATATGCTTGGGTTAATTCAAAATTTCTTTATAAACCATTGTGATGAATGGGAGGATAGAACCAATAAAAACCTATGATATTCCATAGTAACATAGGATGATCCTAAAGTTTCATGGGTTGATAACTCTAAGGTTTATTATAAGTTTAAATGTATAGATACCCTTTTTTAAGTTTTATGTGATGGGTTTTAATATTATTAAGAATATTTTCATAGATATTTATGGGATACCCTTTGGTTTTATGTGATGGGTTTTATGTGATGGGAATAAAACACTTTGGGTTTTATATAATGGGTTTAAATAACCCTTTGGGGTTTTAAGGATATTCTAGTGAAAATTTTATTTTAGGAATAATGATTTTATATTTTATAGAAATAAGTTGAAAGGTATTGATAACCTTTAGATTTAATACGAACTTTTATGTCAATTTGGTTAATTAGGGTAAAAGGGTTATTAAAATTTGGGAATATATGTTCTATCATATAGATAACCATGGGAATAAAAGGGTGATTTAGAACCTAAGTGATTCATGTTATTTTTTAATAAGTTCACTATATTGGGAACATTATATGATTAAGGTAAATGGAAATATTTTTTGATAAAATGGGATTTTATTTTAATAATAATGATGAAGTTATATTTTGGGAGAATAAATGATTTTATTGTGGCTTTATGTTGACTTAGGTTATTTATGGGAAAGACTGTCATGTTTTGGAGATTAAATGATATTTTAAGGACTCATATATTAATAAACACCTAATTATATGATTTATAGAAAGGGTTTCACTTTATAACATTCCCATGATCTTTTTGGTTTAGAGTTTTATAGAATTATAACATCACAAATAAATAACATATGAATATATTAAAATTGGACACTTCCACTCAGTATCTATTTTTCCTATAATATAAAACTTTTAAAATTAACCATTTTTTCTTTTCATAACAAATATTTATGAATTTTAACTTGATTTATTATTTGTTCCTACTCATCCTTAAATCCTTAAAAACATTTGAAAATGTTGGACGAAAAAAACTCAACAAGTGATATAAATGAAATAAAACCATCATTCCAGTAAAAAACATGAAAACTCATTAAATGTTTACCTTTTTCACATTATTCTTTAAGCGAATAAAATAAATCATATTTATATGAAAAAACAATTCTAACTCAAATAAAGACCTTTAGAAACCCATATAAATTAATATAAAACCATTATAGTAATCTTATAGAATCATATTCATAACCTATGTTAACTTATGTCAAAAATAACTGGAGTCTAGTTAAATTCATAGGAGAAACCTCCCTAGTTAAGTTCCCCATTTTTTCCTTTTAAAACAAGTAACATTAACCAATGCATTAGAGAGCTATATTGGGCTTACCCAACATATAAGGTATATCATCCTCACCCATCATATAAGTTGTATCAGGATCACTGATCATAATATAGTATGATCAAGTACTATATCAGGAATAAAACATTTTTAAACTTTCACGTTTTCATCAAAAATCACTTGAGAACAAATTTTAACATATATGCAAAAGAATTTTCCGATATCAAAATATACTTCATCTAAAAACCATTTTTTGAAAAAAAGAATTACCTAGAATAAGGGAAGAAATGTTTTTCTTTGAATAAAAAATGGAATCATTTAAATAAATATAAACAATGGTTTTAGTGGTGTGAAAATCTGTTGATTCCATATACGTTAAAATAGAATATTCCTTTTTGTCTTTTGTAATGAAAGTCAAAAAGTTCTGTATAAAATATGTAAATAACTTAATTTTAAAAAAAATTAAATAAATTCAAAGGATACATAAAATTTCCTTTATAATTAATTTATTTTCATTTAAATACATACATTAAATAATTTTAAGAATATGAATGTGTAGGAAGAACATTTAGAAAATAAAACATTTAAAATGAGGTTTTGAGATAAAGTATCCCTTACCTCGAGTCTAAATTGTCTTGTATGTTATTTATACTCCTGAATAATAAACTAATGCTAATTATTTAATTTAATATGAATATTTTTCATTTTTATTATTACTTTTAATTCACTTATTACATGTTATACTTTATTACTTAATTGATTAAGTTTACATTATACGTTTTGGGTACGTTTTCCTTATGCATCAAAAATGGATTCAGTGGGTTGAATATGTTTAAATGTATCATTATTATACCATTTAAAAATTATTAATAATGATATAATTAATATTTTTATACATTAATTATACTTTTAGAACCAAACATATAAGGTGGTTATGAAAAATTAATTATGTTACATCAAGGAGACGGTAGTCTGTACGTACACAAGAGTAACGTTTCCATTTTTCAATGAACATTTGAGAAATAAGGTAAGTATTATTTTAAATTTAAATAATTATAATTATATCATAAATAAAATATTCCTTCTTTCAAATCACACATATATATCATCTATGTGAGGTGGTGATGAAAAATAAAATACATTGTCTCGCGTAGCGGTAGTCTGCACATACGCACAAGTGATGTTTTAACTTTTCATTGGATGGTAAAGAAAGAAGTAGGACATTTTATTTACCATTTAATAATTAAATTTATATCATATATATCATTTCATTTCATTTCAATCCATCATTATGACCATCCATAATGGGTGGTGATGGGAAAATAATTACATCGCTTTGTGAGGTGGTTGTTCGTCATACACACAAATGATGTTTTCATTTTCCATTAGATGGTTAAGGAAGATGAAAAAGGGTTATACCATAGACATAATAAAATTTCATTATATTTTATATAATTATGTTTCTATATCTAAATGTTTTTTATAGGTTTGAAATGTGCATAGGAAGAAATAAAACAAATGAGTTTGGTTGAGACTTATACTTTTTCTTCGGACAACCACTCTTGGTTTACACCTTCATCCTTTTAAGGTGGGATTTTTTTCAAAAAAAATACTCTAAGATGTGGGGATAAAGTAGAGTAATAGATATGTGTAGTTATTGGTTGATATAATAGTATCTTTATGTGTGTAAAGGTGAGGATAGGGGTGTCCATTTATAAGTGAGGGAGAGGACACACATGGAATTTTTCAAATGATTTAAATATTATTATGTACTTTTCATGGAAAAGTGTCCCATATAAAAATAAATTTATATAATAATGTTATAAGGGTAAAAATAAATTCATAAAATAAGAATTAAGAAGAAATTTGGTGACCTTATCACATAGTTTTAACCTAGTTTAACACGATTTACCCTTTTACTGTAGTGACACAATTTTTAACGAAGTTATTTTCCATAATGACCAAAAATGAAATTGAACTCATTAATAAATTTGGAACTATTTATTAAAAAAATTGAATCCATTTTTCAAGATTAAATATCTTTAAATATAATAAGTTTATTTAATATAAAAAATTAAAATGTAATGAAAAACAGTTTTCTGGAAAATGTTTTTCAAAGTATAAAAGTGATTTTATACCAAGATCAAGTATAGAGTTGATCCAAAAGTAATAAATTGAATTAATCTAAAAAAATAAACTAATTAAATTTAAACCCAATCCAAATCAAGATTTTTCTTTGAAAATAATATAAAATAAAATACACTTATCTTTAAAAATCGTAATTTTCTACTATTCACCCAAAAATAAACATTATCAAAAAATTCCCAAAAAATCACCCTAAACTAATTTCAACATATTTAATTAAAAAATATTATATTTTTTTATAAAATTAAATTTATAAATTAATCTTTTAAAATAAACCATATAATACATGAAAACCCAATTGAGCTAGAATATAGTTATTTCCTTTAGATTGAAAAAATAACTAATATTTTTATAATAAATATGACTCTATAAAATCAAATTCATGAATATTAATAAGGCATGAGAAATAATTATTATTAATATTACTTAGGTTTTCACATTATACCTTCTTTTTTAAATTGTATCCTTTAAATTTTATTCATTAGTAAAATAAGTGGGGATATTTTTCCTTCATAACATTTTATAGTTCCTATGTTTATTAATTAATAATATGGTTTTTCCTCAAAATATTAACCTGATAAATCACTTTATTCCACAATAACTTATCTATATGGTCAATAAATTTAATTGGTTATTCCTTATACTAAAGGTTCTCTTTCAACTATATTATTTAAGGGTTCAAGTCATGAGATTAATTTGGAACATATTTCCTCAACAATAAAACATGAAACACATTATATACCTAAGATAAACTCATAGGAAAGGCCACTTAGTAATTAATTGAACCAAATTTATCCTATATTTCATATGGTCCAACAAACTGTGGACTTAACCTTCACTTTTTACTAAAATTCATGAAACTCTTCCAATGATATACTTTAAGAAAAATAGGATCTCCCACCTCAAATGAAATATATTTACTTTGGTTGTCTACATAAATTTTCTACTTGGTCTGAGTTTCTCTCATGTGATGCTAAATCATCATCACCATCTTAACCATCTCTTTGATTAACTCTGGTCCCAACTTCTTCCTTTCACCAATATTGTCCCAAAAATTGGGATTTCGACACCACTTTCTATAACATTAATCAAAAGGTGCCATATGTATACTATGATGAAAAATATTATTATAAGAAAATTTAATTAATATAGATATTGATCCCAAATTCCTTGGTAGTCCAATGAATATGATCAAAGAATATCTTTCAAAGTCTGAATCATCCACTCTGAATGTCCATCAGACTGTGGATGAAAATCTATACTTAAATTTAATTTAGTATCCATAAACTTCTAAAGGCTTTTCCATAAATTTGAGGTTAATATAGGAATACATTCAGATATAATGCAAAGGGGGACTCAATGATATCTGATAATCTCTTTAACATAAATTATAGAAATCTTATCCAAATACATACTATCTAGAATAGGAAGAAAATGTATAAATTTATTCAATCAATCCAAAATAGCGCAAATCACATTATTAACTCAAGATGTATTTGGTAATTCAACCATGAAATCCATGGATATATTCTCTCATTTCCACTCTAATGCTAGAAAAGGTTGAAGTATCACCATTAATTATTGTTGTTCTGATTTAACTTATTGAAAATTCAAACATCTCATGGTAAATTCAGTAATAATTCTTTTCATTCCATACCACCAAAAATGTTCTTGAAGGTATATATACATCTTAGTACTACTGAGAAGAATGGAAAATGGAGAGTTGTGAGCTTCACTCAACAATTCCTTTTTCAACTAGGATATATCTAGCACCCATAATATTTTTCCAAATCTTAAAAAAAATTTCTTATCAATGTTAAAATCATGAAACGCACCCTTCTTAACCAATTTTACTTTTTTATAAAAAACATGGTCTTCCTTCTAATCTTTCTTAATCTCATATATTAATGATGACTACATTGAAACTAAAAAAATAGAGGTAGTTCCTACATACATAATTACTAGGCCAACATTAGTAAAATAACAAACCAAAGGATCATGTTCTAAAAATAGAATAGTTGATGATGCAATATCTTTCCAACTCAAAGTATATAATACTCTATTTTCTTTTCATGAAAGGTAGTGAACCAAGAATGTATAATCCTTTATAAGTTAAATCTATATTCTTGGCTTCGTGTTCAAATCATTTTTAGTGAATATATACATAAAAGTTTTAGGATTATTATATATTTCACATTTTACACCATATATATTATGTATCCATATTTTTAAATTAAAAACCATGGTATCTAGTTTAAGATCATATATTGGATAATTTAGATCAAGTGGTTTCAATTATTTTGAAGAATAAGAAATTATGAGATCATTTTGCATAAAAAACAACCAAGTTCCTTTAAATAAGCATTTTTTTATATAACAAACTCACCATTTCTGAATAGAAGTTCCAAAACTGGAGAATTAACCAATATTGTTTTCAATTCCTAGAAAAACTCATCACACTCTTTCATCAAGATGAATTTTACTTCTTTTTTTGTAAAAATAGTTAGTTTTATGGATAATCAAGAAAAGTTTTCAAGAAAGTGCATGTAGTATCCTTCTAATCCAAGAAAACTATGAATCTATATTAATTGTGTAGGTTTTTCCATTATTTAACCACTTTAGTTTTAATAGGGTCAACAGTGATGTTATCTTTAGAAACAATGTTCACAAGGAATGAAATATATTGCAACCAAAATTCATATTTATTAAATTTCCCATATAAATTATTTTATTTCAATTTTTATAAAATAATCCTTAGGTTTATTCCATAATCCTCATGAATTTTAGAATATACCAAAATATCATCAATAAAAACAACCACAGACTTATCCAAATATTCATATAAAACTCTAATTATAGTATCTATAAATATTGTAGTGCATTAGATAACCCAAAGGGAATAACTAAAAAATCATAATGTCCATATCTAGTCTGAAATATCATCTTTAGAATATATTCCTCATTCACCTTCAATGGATGTTACCCTATCCTGAGATCAATATTCAAAAAAATTCACGCTCCTTGGAGTTAGTCAAAAAAATCATCAATATGAGGCAAAGGATACTTGTTATTAACAGTGATGTTAATCAAGTCTCTATAATCAATAAAAATACTCATTGGACCATATTTAATTTAAATAAAATAAAATATAAGCACCCCACGGTGAAGTGATAGGATGAATTAAACCTTTATTGATAAAATCTTGCAACTACTTTTTCAATTCCAAATGTTCTACCTAAGACATTCGATATGGATGTTTATAAATTGGCCTAGCATCAAGAACTAAGTCAATAGTAAATTCAACCTCTCGATTGGGAATAATACCAGGTAAATCATGATGAAATACATCCATATATTCATTTACAATTGGAACATCTCTAATATGAACATTTTCCTTCTTTTTAATAACATGATTTATGTAAATTTCACTGTAACATTTTATCAGTTTTCCAACTTCTTGAAAAGTTATCAAAGGTATGAATTCATTTTTATACACTAACTAGAATTCATTTTGAAAAAAAAATCTTAATCTCTTCAATATCTCTTAGCGTGATAAATTTAAAGACAATCCATACCAAGAATAACATCAAATTCTACAATATTTAAGACAACAAGATTTTCAAGAAAAACATTTCCATGAATATTAATGGTAATATTCGTATAGATTCTTGTCACATTAATTCTATCACAATATATTTTTATAAAAATTTATGAACCCATTTCTTGAGGTGAAATTTATAATTTGATAGAAAATTTCTTAGAAATAAAATAATTTGTAGAACCCAAATCAAACAATTCATTTTCATAATCTGAATATATAAGTAATGTAACTGAAATAAAATCATTCAATGGCCTAGAATTCATTGATGTATTCATAAAATATTTTTATGCACTCTTCTATTTTCAATCCTATTGATTTCTACCTTGGTTGACTAACTTTATATATACATTAGCATAATGTGCCAATTCATTACAACTAAAACATCTCACCATTGGCGGGCTATCTATCTTCCTATTCATGTTTAGTAATGAATCTTTTCCTTATAGTTCCAATCCATATAACCAAACTTAACACACTAGTAACATTTCCCATATCTGGTTAAACATTACTTAAAATGTATCTTCCCACACTTGGAACAATTGGGGGGATTACCATTGTATTTATTTACTTATTGGATTGACATTGTTTATAACATCGATCGCTTCTTCCCTTTCATTTCATGTGATGGATAATGATAAAAAAATCTATTTTTTACTTCCTTATCATAATGAAAAATTTTATCATAAATTTTAAATTCATGAGAATGAAAATCTATTTAATATCTTGGATTCAACACTGAGTAAAATTAATTAATTTTACTATAAAGATCCCAAATATAATTTGGTGAAAACCTAGACAATTGGGTAAAATTTACTTCATATGTGGCAACTAACTCATCCTCCTTTTAATTTAATCCCAATAATTGTTTCTTTATCATGATTCAAGTTGCCTTGGGGAAATATTTCCCTAGAAAACGATTATTAAATTCAATCCATTACCTTTCCTAGAGCTATTCTATTTCCTTGGTATTCTTAACCATTGGCCATCATTGATCAACTTTTCTTTCAAAATGATAAATGGTAATATTTTACTTTTAATGTTATGAACGTCCCATGGATTCAAATATCTTTTCTAGAACATTGATCCATCCTTCAACTATCACTATATATAAGGTTTCACAGAAATATAGAGGGTATTGTTTTATAAAATTCCCTATCACGAACATATTCCTCTATGTTAAATCTAGTTTATCTCTAACATGGATTACTCCACCATTTATATCCTTCAACAAATAATCCATCACAGTAAAAAAAATGTTCAATTCTAATTTCAACCATTCGGGATATTAATTTGGAAGGATATTGTCCTCTTGATACCTTCCTAAATCAGCTTCCCTATTTCCCTTATGAAAATCCATTTGGAATAGATATATATTTGATAAAGAAACATGGTAACCTTTAAATGATATATCATGTCAACAAAACCATAAATTATAATCTTTTAAGGGGTTTATTTTATTATCTAACCTCTAAAATTATTTAAACCATGCTTTGATTCCAATTATAAGGACACTTATCTTAATCAACCCCTAATTACATGATTTATTACAAGGGTTTCACTTTCTTACATTCTCATGATATTTTAGGTTTATAATTTTAGATAATTAAATCTTCATAAATATATAACAAACTCATATATTACAAGTGGATACTTCTACTCAGTGTCTATTTTTACCACAATATAAAACTTTTAAAATGAAACATGTTTTCTTTTCATAAAAAATTTTCATGACTTTTAACTTGATTTATTATTTGTTCCTACTCATCCTTAAATCCCGTAAAATACATTTGAAAACATGGAATGAGGAAAAAAGATCAATTAGGGATATAAAGGAAATAAAACTATTAGTCCAGTAAAACACATAAAAACCCATGAAATTTTTACTTTTTTCACAATATTCATTAAACGTATAAAATAAATTATATCCATGTGGAAAAAAATATATCTCAAATAAAAAATTTAGATACCCAAATTAGTAAATATAAAATCCTTTTAGAAATTATAGATAATGATACTCATAACTCATGTTAACTCATATCATAAATAACTAGAGACCAATTAAATCCATAGGAGAAACCTCCCCAGTTAACTCCATCCTTATTACCTTAAAAGACAAGGAACATTACCCAATGCATCAGAGAGATATATCAGGCTCACCCACCATATAAAATGTATCAGGATCATTAGTCATATAATTTTTATTGAGTTCACTCATCATCATCTATAATAATCAAGTACCATATCATGAATAAAATTGTGACATACCAGACCCAGATTCCACTCAAAGGTACCCATATCCTGGTGGGAAACATGGACTCAAGTGAATCTCCCCAAACTCTAGAGGATGTCGACTAGTAGGTAGGTCGTCAGGTGTGTATGTGGGGAGACTATTCCCTCATTACCAAAGTGTGTCATAGAGTATAATTAATAAAAAATAAGGTATATAGTGTAATCATTATAAATAATTAGATGAAATAGAAGAAGAAGACTTATATAAATATTCAAAAGTTGGTGATGTCATATTTCATGTATCTAGAAAGATAAGAAACACAGATACACAATAGTAGGCAATACAAGCTATAAAAAAGTAGCAAAAGGGGAATCCAAAAACTATCCCCCAACATCCTGAGCTCTAGTTCAGTCATCTACTACCAACTCCATCCTAAGAAATAAAGTGTTTGAATCCAGATTCTTCCCTTTGTCAACACCTTCATACGTGCAGTCTACCTGGGTTCCAATGGAATCTCAGATAGGGTCTGAGATAAACCACAATAATCCACCACCACCAACATATATAACATCCAATATGTGTATTATAAACTAAAACAGTGTTCAAACATGAATATATAAAAGTAAAGCAGTATAGTAACATGAAGACCCAAGTACCTACTTCATCCCTCGAATGGTGTCTAAAAATGTTACCAGTTCATTAATTAATTATGTTCTAGTTTATACATATAAATATAATTTCCATGAGGCATAGCCATCACTGACATGATACTAGTGATGGATCCAAGATATAGCAAGGCATCCTAATGTTATTTATAATTAAAAGGTTCCAAGGTGGTAACCAAGGAAACCTAGACCTCAAGGGTCACCAAATCATTTGTAATTGTATCTTAGCTATAGGGGTAAGAGTGTAATACAAGGAGCATCATCCAAGTCATTCCACAATAGTGAATCTAACTGATTCCAAGGAATACATCTAAGGTAAAATAGGATAAGTGATGTCTAGACCCAAGGATGTAACCAAGGCATATCATTTCTGTAGAATCCATGTTGGGTCCAAGGAGTTTTTTCAAATCATCCTATAATACTAAAATAGGTATCCTATGGTTTCATACCGAGCATCCACTGATTTGAAAAATATCAGGTTCCAAGGTGGGTATCACCCTTGGCAACCTGCATCTCTAAATCAGAATGGAATCCATGAGCACTCAAGGTATTACCTTAGGAATATAAAAGTTAACTTAAGTCTAACCACTCCTATAATTATTTCATGGTCCATATACAAGTAGGCACCTAAAAATTTATTCTTTTATTTAATTAATCCATGTAATGGTCATACCATTTAAAGAGTTCGTTTGGTCCATGCCTTTCCTTTCATTAGTGTGATAAGGATAAGGGGGAATGCAACCATTTCATTTCATATAATTTATAATAATTTCATTAGGTTCATTCTAATACGTTCCATCACAAGTGGCAAGGGGTCCCACATACATGCAACCAACATTTCATTTACATTTAATAAGTCCAGGTCATATACATAGTATACTTTCCAATTACATTTAAGGTTGGTTAATCAATTTGAATAACTTGCCTTAGGTGGTTCAAGTGGAAATAAACATGGTACAATCCATTCATCAATTCACATTTCAATAGTCATTTAATAAGGGAGGCTTACCATTAGCAGGGTCAAGCTAAGGTACACCCGAATAGTGGTGCAGACACACACACCAAACACTAAAAGCCGAATATGGAAAATCACCCAACATGGGGTGGTCGGAATTGTGGATTTAACCACAAATGATGATTAACATATATGGAATGGGTCTTAAAACACTATTCTAATGACTACAATCAAGACAAGTTAATTAAATAGATGATGCCCAATGAAATCAACATGCACACATGGAAATTTATAAAATGAAGAATCTTGAGGAATGATTTATAGACCACCTACCTCGTACTCATCGATAGGAAGAATAATGAAAAATGATTAAAAAAGAATTAAAAACATACCAGTGTGGATCCAACAAGGAAGATGGAGCTTTAATCAGACTCTAGACAGATACTCATGATCAAATCCTAGATTAGGCTTAAAACGGACCTCAAAAGAGGATAAATGGGAGGGGTTTTCCAGTATAGATAAATAATATGATATGGGTGAGTTTTAAAATATAATTTAATGTAAAAAATGTAAAATCACCCAAAAATAGCCTCTGCACAGTTTGGCCGTACCATTTTCCAAATTGCGTGCCAACTGTGCATGATCTACTCTAGGAAGGGGGTAATTTCATGGTTTAGGCCATGTGATTAGGGAAACCATGCACCAACTATGTGAATCACCTTTGTAATTTGTCTGCAATTTTTTACATAGTCATGCAGCCCAAATCACATGTTTAGGGAAAACTATGTGCCCCATATCACCCCACTATCTAGCCTCACACAGTTAAAACTAACTATGTGTCTTTCCTCACATAGTTTCCTCTAGCCATGTGATAGGTAATTTTCTCCAAAAAAAAAGTAGGGTTTCTTGCTCCAAACAAGCCTCAGACAACCCTGAGACCTTTGAAAACTCACTAGGAATCCACATTAGGTATATAAAAGAGAATTAGACCAAAATTTAAAGGATCCATACCTGGGTAAAAAGTAGGGTTCTTACAGTCTTCCCCCCTTAAAGGAACTCATCCCTAAGTTCACCTTCCAATGGTAGTGAAACACTATCTGAGAATAACTCAAGCCACTGGGCACGTACATTGACCGCCTGCTCACAAGTCTCATCTTGTTCACAGATGTGATACTATAGCACTCCTACTATAAGGACAGACCGGACTCAAAGATCCTTCATGCTCCAGTAAATGATATGTATAGGATACTCCTCAATGGTGGTATCTACATCTAACTCAACTTCCTCAGGTTAAAAAGTATGAGATAGGTTTCCATGATACCGACAAAGATGTGAAACATGGAAGACATCGTTCATGGTATATTACTTATGAGGTAGTAACAACCGATAATATATCAACTAGACTCTCTCCAAAATATAAAACAGCCTGAAAAATCATGGTGATAGCTTCCCTTTCCTATGTATCCATTTATTCCCTATCCTAGGTGATACCTGTAGGAAAACATGATCCCCATCCTCAAACTCTAGAGGTCATCTACGGTGATCAGAATAATATTTCTGTCTATATTGATTAGTAGACATACAATTATTGATCATCTGAACCTACTTCAAATTCTCATTCATGATACGAGGACCTAGTAGGGAAGCCTCTCATTCCTCTAGCTAGCATAAGGGGAATGGCATGGCCTACCGTACAAGACCTCAGAAGGATCCATCTGAATTTTCGCCTAAAATATATTATTGTAGGAAAACTTAATGATAGGGATATGATTCTCTTAATAACCATAGATATCAAGGACGCATTCCTAGAGCATTTCATCTATAACCTATATCATCTGTTCTGACTGACCATCGGTCTGAGGGCATAAAGTTGTGCTCAGAAGCACTGGTGTACCCATAGCCTTTTGCAACCCTTACCAAAACTATGATGTGAAGTGAGAATACCTATCTAAAATGATATTATGAGGGTCCTCATTTAGTCATATGATCTCACATACATATAGTCTTCCCATATCATCAACTGATAACATCTCCCATATAGGAAGGAAGTGGGCTACTTTCGTTATACAGTCAGTCACTACCCATACAATATCACTACCTCTAGGTGACTTTGGAAATCTGATCACAAAATCTATATAAACATATTCCCATTTCTATTCTAGATCTGGAAGCAACTATAATAATCCATAAGGTCTTTGGTACTCTGCTTTCAACTGCTGATAGGTGGAACACCTTGTGATAAAGCCTACTATCTGACATTTCTTCTCAAACCACCAATACTGGAATCTCATATCTTGATACATCTTAGATATTCTTGGATGAACTTCCCACTAAGAAATTTGGGACTCATGAATCATTTACTCTCTAATATTTGTATAAACTCATACATTTCCATTTATATGTAGGATTTCATCTTTTTTCACAGACCAATCTATAGGAAATTCAAATCCTGAAATACTCTCACGGAGAACCAAGCCCTTGGGATCTGAAAATTGCCTGATCTTCACCTTTTCAAAGAGGTAAGAGGTAAATATAAAGGTTGAGATATAAGATTGATCTTAACTATAATGATACTCTAGATACATCTTAAAAAATATGACCATTAATTTCCATTCATCACTGTCTTCCCGTACGAAAAGTGCCTGAGTTTTCTGACTCAACACATTCACTACTACATTGCCTTTTACAGACATATAAGCAAGCTCAAAATTGAAGGACTGAAGATATTTGACCCATATCCAATGTTTGATGTTCAAGTTACACTATTTAAAGATATATTTGATGTTCTTGTGGTCTATGTACACCATAAAGTGCTCACTCAACAGATAATGTCTCCAGCAACATAAGGCATGGATAATTTCTACTAGATCAAGGTCTTGTATCAAATAATTTATCTCTTAAGGCCACAAATACCAAGATCTATACACAACAACTCTTTCCTTCTACATTATTACTACTCTCAGGATAATTCCTGATATATCACAAAACACTATATAACCTCTACCAGCCTCGGGAAGAATCAGAATAGGTGGCGAGAAAATCCTCCCTTTCGGCTCCTGGAAGGCTTTCTCACACTCTTCTAACCATAGGAACTTTACACCCCTCTTTTTAACACTAGTAAGAGGTGAAGAAATACATGAGAAATCCTGTATAAAATTCCTATAATATCTATCCATCCCCAAAAACTCCATATATCAAACTCATTCTTGGGATGTCTAAGGATACCACATCACTCACCTTCTCTATGTCAATAGATACTCTTAATTCTGAGATAATATGACCCAATAAGTGAACTTTTTTTATCAATAAGTGGAACTTGGTGATCTTGGAATAAAACTCATGCTCTCTCAGTGTACTAAGAATGATCTCAAGGTGATTATCATGGTCACTATGAGTGTAAGACTACACCAAGATGTCATCCATAAATACTATGAAAAAGGAATCCAGATAGGGATGGAACACCCTATTCATTAAATCCATGAAAATGGAGGGCACGTTCATAAGACTGAACAATATACCGAGGTACTCATATAGACCATACCTAATATATAAATTTTTATGAGGTATGTCTAATGACTTGACTCACACCTAATGTTATCCCAATATTAGGTAGATCATATAAAATACCCTATCTCCTTGGATATGTTCAAAAAGATCATCTATATGGGGAAATGGATAGCGGTTCTTGATCATAAGCTTATTCAACTGTCATTAATCCACACATAGATGAAGGGTCCCATCCACCTTCTTGGTGAAAAGAATGAGTGAACCCCAAGAGGAAGTATTAGGTCATATAAAAAATTTGGCCTCTAGATCCTCTAACTACTTCTTGAGCTCTTGGAGATCGATATTTTCCATCCTGTATGAAGGAATAGACACTAGAGATACTCCTAAAATGAGCTCAATCATAAAATCTACATCTCTATTAGGAGTTGAGCTAGAAAAATCATTAGGAAAAACATCCCTGAAATTGTCTACTACTGGAGGGAATTCGTACTGATGTATACTCTGATCCTCCAAGAAGATATTGGAAATTTGGTTAGTCACTCCAACTATCCCATTATTCTATGGTCTATCTCTACTAGCCTAAATATCCCAATCTCCTTGTGTAGAAAACTTCCACCCTCTAGTGATGTAAATGATACCCTGTAATGATATAAATATACAAAGTTATGATACAAAACCAACCAATCCATCTCAAGAATGACATCGAAGCCTATTATCTCAATAACAAAGAGGTACCACAAGAATGGTTAACTAATAAACTCAAGGGGACAGTCCCTAAATTGGCATATTCCCTCTGACCATACTCAAAATGGTGTATCTAGGGTCATTACACCATAGTAATATTGTATTTCGAGTTCGAGACTTTCCACGATAGATAAGAAGATTAAGGAGTGTGAATAACCTATATTAAAAAAAGAAGATACTATAGTGGATGATACTAGAATAGTAACTTGTAATATAGATGGTCCTAAAGTCTGATTCTTAGGTATTGGTTGTAATTCATGAAACTAACCTAATCCATGGACTTGTTCAACAGCTGGACTACCATGATCAAGACCTCTCTTCTGGCACTATTGGAAATACAAATTTTGGATACCATGGTCATAACCTCCTCCTCGACCATTCCTATTAGTGCTAATCTAACTCCCCACCTGACACGGTATAAAATAACCTACCCCTGAAAGTGTAGATGGTGAAAATTCTATTCCACTAGGAAAGGTAATACAGAATCTCTAAAGGTTCCTCATAAGGTCATAAGCTCGGCACTCCAGAGGGTCTCTATCACATTGAGGCTTCAGATACCACTTTAATCCACACTGATGACACACCATAGAGCTACCAGTATGAGTACTATGGCTGCCACTTCCTTGATGAGAAACCTTGATGGAATGTTTCCTGCTATCGGAAGAACTACTGGACTACCTCAACACTGGTCCTATATTCCTGGTACTATCAACATACCTTAGGTTTTGCTTACTTATAATAGCATGTTTGACTATTACAGGAAAAAAATTGTAGGTGAAAGAAATTTGTAGAGACCCGAAGCTTGACGTACAGGGACATTACATTACTTTTGCGGAATAATTAATACATAACAAAAAACAGACACGCAAGGATCTTAATAGTTTAGTGTCTTTGGAAACTTGGAATATAAACTTCTAATCATGTTGAAAGATCTTCAACAACTCCCATAATGATCTTCCCCTTTTTGTTTCCTTTCCTAAAACCTTTCTTTATTTTCTAGGTAAAATAAAACATAAAAAGGGTGAGCTCAAATGCTGAGTAAGGGCAAACATAGAGAACATAAAACAGTCCATAAACATTTGAAAACAAAAACTTGAACATGAAATTTAAACATCAAAATCTTGAGCAAAGACATAAATCGTGGAAGTATGTAAGGCATATATCATAATGGAACATCAACCATGATAAAATATAATGGGAATAAAACATGTAATAGTGGAAACCATTCCGCACATGTAATGACTTCCATAGTATCCAAGGCATTAATGCCAAGACCATCTTAGTGGACAAAGTCCCTTTCTGAATCGAGTTCACTCCTCGTTTCAGTCCTGTAACACTAAACCGGATAAACTTACCATTCCAGCCATGTCTATCTCCTGAGATATAAATCTTTACCCAATGCATTGGAGGGAGATATAGGTCCCACCCATCTCATAATGAAATCATTCTTACTTGTGCCACAAAATAAACATAGATCATTCATAAAAACACAATAAATAAAATGGGTTTCATAAACATCATCCCATCATCACATAATCCATATAAAAAAATGGATATAATTTCATAATAAGAAAAGTGAAACCATGTAAATCATAGAGACATTATACTTGAAACATACACATATGAAATAATGTCATCTTAGATAGAAAATGGTTTTGATAAAACATTTTAAATGAATTCTTGAGGAAAATAACCTTTCTTCATCAAAATCATTTTGTTTTCAAAAAATTCCATGCAATTTTCAAATAAAAATATTTTTTTGAAAATATTCATAAAATCATGTAGAGTAAGCTTCATGAAAATGAGGCATTATGAAAACGTAACAATCCGTTCACGCCGTATAAGTTAAAAATAACATTCTCCTCGTACTTTTGTCGGAAAAGTCAAAAAAGTAACTTGTAACGTAAACAAAAGAAAGATTCCTTACATACCATGTAGTAAAAGTATTAATGGGTAAAAAGGAAATCAAACATACATAAAAACACTTTTAGAAAACATGGACGTGGATGATAACAATAACCCCAGTAATTACTTACATGTAAGCAATCTCAGATAAAAATGAGATTTGCAAAATTATCCCTTACCTTAGGTCTGATATGCTTCGTACGTATCCAAAACTCCTGTATAATGATTTAAATAATGTCATTGACTTATTACAGAATCATATTCACTGTTATTATATCATATATGGTTCACTTATGACTTTATATTACCCGTTCTTTTGTAAATTCATGTTAAAGTAGTGTTTTGGGTAAAATCGTTTCATTTGTCGATCGTGTTTTAACTTTTAATTATTCATATGATTAATTAGATCATGATTACTTACATCCAGAATGTAAAAAATGATTTATATATAATATATATTCATAAAATATATATATAATGGATCGATAAATGGAAATAAATACACCGTTCATGGAGACGGTAGGCCGTACGTACGTATGAACGCTATTTTCGTTTCCTTATTGAATTGAATGGAATTAAGTAGATGGCATAAATATATATATAAATAAATCCAGTAGAATTATTATGTCATATATTTCATTATTACTTATTATATATACTTTATAATCATTCTTGAATGGTTATCATGGAGAGTGAATCTCATCACGTCGTGGAGACGGTATTCCGTACGTACGCACGAGCGATGATATCATTCCCATGATTGTGGAATTGTATTAAAGTGTATGTATAATATTATAGAATCAATATCAATTTACAATAATCATATATATTCATTACTTTCCCCATTATACCCATCCATGTAATGTGGTGGTGGAAAATAGATTACACCATGGCGTGGAGACGGTATTCTGTACGTACGCATGCGTGGTGATTTCGTTTTCCGTAGGATGGATAGATGGTGAAATAGGGTTGTTTCATACTTATAATAACATATAAGTATATGAGTGATACTTATGTTATTACTTCATAATCAAAAAACTAAAGAAGATGAAGTGGAAGAAGAAATAAAGTTGAAGGAATCGGTAACGGACATTACCTCTTATTTGAAGCGCCTCTTTGAAACCTACTCTTAGGACACTAAAATTGGTCTTTGAAGAATACCAGGACCTCTAGGATGTTTCTAGGGAAGTTTAGAAGAGAATTTGGTAGGGGTTTTCCGATCTTGAAGGCTCAAAGTGGTGTGAGGAAGAGAGGGAGGAGGTGCTCTTTTATAAGGGAGGAGAGGGGCACCTTTGGAAATATAAGAAATATTAGTTTATATTAAATCCCAAACCCACTTAAAAACATCAAAAATGACTCATATCCGAATATTAGATGAGATAGGGTTGTAATATCATCAACCAATAAAATTTATACATGTTATGAATTTATTTTAAACATTATCAACTTGATTTATCCTTATTTAATCAATTTAATTTTATTTGTGGTAATAATATTCTAAATTTTAAATTATAACAAATAATTACTTATCTGTTGTGAATTGTCCATAATTGGATACTTTATAACATTTTATACCATATAAATTTCAATTTATAATTTTTAAATATTTTCGTGGTTTTTAAAAATTTTTATAATATGTTATTTTTATAAAATAACAGTAGTGTCAATTTTGACACTATTTATTATTTGAATTTAAATAAAATATATACAGAAGATATGTTCGAACTAAAAGCTTTAATAGATTCATAAAAGGTAATATGTATCTAGAAAATTAGTTTAGAACATTAAATAGCTCATATAATATTTATTTTATTATTTTTAAAACCATTTATTTGGTTTATCTATTAATAAAATAATTACTACAACATTTTTGTATAATTATTTAATATACTTATTTGTTGCATAAAAATTAAAAATAAAATCCTATGATTAATATAAATCTATTAAATTTTACAATAATACTTTTAATCTAATTTATCATTTTAAAATCACAATATTTAAATTTTTATATTTATTAAATTATGAAGGTGACAACTTTGGCATCATTTAAAATAAAATAATATAAGTGTCATAATCACTTTTATAAGGCTCCAAATGGTCAATTATTCGACCATTGGATGATTATGGTTTACATTTACATGACCAATAAGTTTTGGTTCAGGTTTGGTGCCTTTTATGGTCACTATTAGTTTAATAAAAACTATATTCTTGATTTGTCACTAGATAAACAATTTCTACATCACTATTGTGTCACAATTAATGATATTTATTTAATATCTAAAAATTATAAATAAATTCATATGATGTAGATAATTTTATTATATTTCATTATACTATTCATGTTCCATGTTTCATTTAGTTTATCACTAAATTAAAATTATTATACTTTTAAGATTTAAGAAAGTGACATGTTGTCACTTTCTTTGGTTTTAATAATAATTAAATTATTTTCATGGACAAAAGTCCATTAAATGATTCTAATCCTACCATTAGGTGATATGGGTCGACTTTTAGTCATTAAATAGGATTTTTTAAGGTGTTAGGTTAATTTTATAATCTTATATTTACCCTTAATTACCCGATTTACCTTTAACTATGGTAAATAAAATTTACCGTAGTTACTATTCATAAAGCCCAAAAATAAAAAGTATCTTATTAACATAATTTGGACCCACTGATTCCAAAAATGGAATCCATTTTTTCAAATTCAATACACAAAAGTTTCATAAATTAAATTAAAATTAATCTTTTTGTCGAAAGAAAACGGGTTTTTGTTTAAAACATTGTAAAAGATTGAATTTATTTAACCTACGAATTGAATGTAAAATCAAGGATAATTACATACATTATATTAAATGGTAAAAATATATTATATATATATTTTAAAACCGTTAAATATTACAATTTAACTATATAAATTATTATGATGAAAAAGTTTTTTTTAATTAAAATATACCGTGTTTTTACTATTCATTAAAATATGAATTTTATCAGAAAAATATCAAAACATTATCCAATGAAAATTTTTATATCATTATTCAAAATTATAATTTTATTTTGTAAAATTTTACTTATAAACATGTCAAAAACTAGATTTAAAGTGGGTGCGCCATCAAAAGGCGGCAAAACTGCATTTTTTTGAAAAATAATTATTTTACCCGAAAACATTTATTTTGTTCTTATACCATGTTCTAGAAAATGTGTAAGATGAATAATAAGGTTATAAAATTAAAAATGTAGTAAATACTATTCATAACGGCTAGTTCATAATAATATTATAACCATATATCATTGTTTAGTGAAACCTGATATTGGGTACAACACATGCTATCGAGGAAAGTCGCGATTGCGTGTAATGCAAGCCAAGTCAGGGTTGCGTGTTGTGAAAGAATCCTTCATTGTTTCATATAACAGAATCCAACCATATTTCATTTATACATTTAATATATATATATATATATACACGCAATGTTGCGTAGAATGACTATTATAAAACAAACATTACATTGTGTGTAACACAATCTAAGAATAGTATTGTGTATATTGCAAGCTAATACGGTGTTGAGTATAGCACAAGAAAATCTTGTTGTAGCATAAAACAAATGACATCAAATAAATTAAAAAGAATACTTATCATAAAATATTGGGTTGTTACATTCTACCCCCCTTAAAATGAATTTTGCCCTCGAAATTCGTTGGGGTTATACCTGGTTTTCTACTTGAAAGTTTTTTTAATTGAAACCCACATTGTAAAATGAAATACCAAAACTTAACTTTAAAAACTAAAGTATGAAACGTAACGGTTACCCAAATTAACTCATCACTGGGTTTCCACGTAGGAGAATATAGGTGAAAATATGGATATGGAAGAAAAATCTAACCATCAAGTTACGATGGAGAGTGGTAGAGAACATGGCTAGGAAAAAGCCATCAATCACAAAGCCATAAATTTATGATGATCTAAGGTACCATCTGATTAATCAGATATAAGAGAACTAGGACAACATTTTTGGTTATCAATATCATTTCCCTAAAGTTGAAAATTTTGAATTAGAAGAAATACTTTCTTTATTTTGGTACAATCTCACTTTTGTTCGTGCTTTGAACAATTTCCACTTCATCCCTTAAATAAATGAAGTTAAATTTGTTATTCGTGATGTGTTAGAAGATCATGTGATAGAATGATGGTTGATTCCATCTGTTTCAAACAAAAGGTTAGAAAAAGTTATAAGTCTATCTTATGGTTAGATTAATCGTATATGGTTCCAAAAATGAACTTATACTTCATATATCATACCGCTTAATAAAATAAAACTAGTTTCTACTAACCAGGGAATTCTTGTAGTCCATTGGTAGGTGATAAAGGCCATTCGTACTTCGGTTGTGGGTTCGATTCCCACAGCCTTGTCCGAAGTGATGGGCTGTCGCCCGTCCTGCAGGTTGTCCTTTTTCTAAAACTACATTCTAAATAATATCGGAAAAAAAATCTAGCCTTAAACAATACTAACTTATGTCCAACATAATTCATTCCAATCATTAGGCTTATCCAAAATACATATGTCCAATCTCATAGTATAATGAAAACGATTACTTGAAATTTCATCAACCAAGCATGTGAATACCATCATTTATCCCCCATTTATCTTGTTGGTCACATTCCAATCATGTGAATACCTTAATCATGTATTATCTTGAAAAATAAATACCCATTGAACCTTAGTGAAAACATGAATTCTGTCGAAAGTTAACTCTTTCCAAATTCCAAAATCACAAAAATTATATATACTCAAACCATGATATGACCTTCTCCTTATATTAGTCATGAGCTCATGAATACTATCAAACATATAATTTTCTCTTTATCCCTTCATTATGCGCATACCATCTACTTTCCAAAAATATTTGAATAAAATTTCATGGTCACTGGTACCATTTATCATATACTTTCAAAACTTAAGGAAAGACAACAGTGTAACAATCCTTAGATGTCTCTTTATTCCATAGTACCATGAGATTAGTTATACAACATTACACTTGATAAACATGTAATCATTCCACTACCTTCTTAAACCATTGAACAAGATTCAACAATTCTTTCATCTCACATATCATTTGTAGTCTCTTAATCATCATCAACATAAATACTACCCATACGACCATACTAATTCTCTTCATGAGACTTTCCCTTAGGGCATTGGTTTTCATAATGCCCATACATTCCACATTTAAAACATTTAACCATTGTTGTTGTCGTAGCAATACCATTATCCTTGTCCATGGTTTCAGCTGCACCTTTTCCTTTACACTTATTGGCTTTGTGTCCTTCTTTTCCACACCCAAAGAATCTTCCAGTTCCTTTGAAACATTCTCCTTGATGCCTCTTCCCACATGATTTACATAGGGTACATTGAACTATCTTTCCTCTATGATCACCATGAAACTCCATCTTTCTCTTATTAGCCGAGTCAGGAAACTTACCAAATTTTAGTTTATTGATCATATTATGAGATTGCTGATTCGGCATAATAATGATGTTTGGACTTCCAAATCCCATTTCATTTGGTTTCTCAAGAATAATTTCATTCCATTGTCCGTCATATCCTCCATTATCGTGAATCTTCTTGTTTCCAGCAATTTTCTAAAACCCAAAAAGAATAGTGTGAGAGGTAAAAATCATGCTAGGGAAAACAACATAGTAACGGGAGAGTACACTCAATATCTAACATCTTAGGTTAAATTCTAAGATCGTTACCATAGTTCTAGGACTATATCATATACATATACTTATCCTTAGGGACATCCCTAGACATACCTTAGAAATATCTCTAGGGATCTCACTAACGTTTTCGCATCCTAGTTTCCAAAGGTTAACTAAACCTTTCCTCTGATACCAAATGTAGAGACCCGAAGCTTGACATACAAGAAAACCACATTACTTTAGCAGAATACTTAATACAAGACAAAAACAGACACACAAAGATCATAATAGTTTAGTATCTTTGGAAACTCGGAATATAATCTTCTAATCGTGGTTAAAGATCTTCAACAAATCCCATAATGATCTTCCCCTTTTTGTTTCCTTACCTAAAACCTTTCTTTATTTCCTGGGGAAAATAAAACATAAAAAGGGTGAGCTCAAATTCTCAGTAAGGGAAAACATAGAGAACATAAAACAATCCATAAACATTTGAAAACAAAAACTTGAACATGAAATTTAAACATCAAAATCTTGAGCAAAGACATAAATAATGGAATTATATAAGGCTTATATCATAATGGAACCTCAACCATGATAAAATATAGTGGGAATAAAATATGTAATTGTGGAAACCATTCAGCACATCTTATGATTTCCATAGTAGCCAAAGCATTACTGCCAAGACCATCTTAGTTGACAAAGTCCCTTTCTGAATCGAGTTCACTCCTCGTTTCAGTCCTATAACACTGAACCGGATTAACTTACCATTCCATATATGTCTATCTCATGAGATATAAATATTTACCCAATGCATTGGAGGGAGATATAGGTCCCACCCATCTCATAATGAAATCATTCTTACATGTGCCACAAAATAAACATACAACATTTAGAAAAACCCAATAAATAAAATGGGTTTCATGAACATCATCCCATCATCACATAATCCATATAAAAAATGGATATCATTTCATAATAAGAGAAGTGAAACCATGTAAATCATTGAGACATTATACTTGAAACATACACATATGAAATAATGTCATCTTAGATGGAAAATGGTTTTGATAAAACATTTGAAATGAATTCTTGAGGAAAATATCCTTTCTTCGTCAAAATCATTTTGTTTTCAAAAACTTCCATGCACTTTTCTAATAAAAATATTTTGTTGAAAATATTCATAAAATATTATACAGTAAGCTTCATGAAAATGAGGCGTTATGAAACCGTAAAAATCCATTCATGCCATATAAGTTAAAAATAACATTCTCCTCGTACTTTTGTCGAAAAAGTCAAAAAGTACCTCGTAACGTAAACAAAAGAAAGATTCCTTACATACCATGTAGTAAAAGTAAAAATGGGTGAAAAGGACATAAAACATATATAAAAACACTTTTAGAAAACATGGACATGGATGATAACAATAACCCCATTAATTACTTACGTGTAAGAAATCTCGGATAAAAATGAGATTTGCAAAATTATCCCTTACCTTAGGTCTGATATGCTTCATACGTATCCAAACCTCTTGTATAATGATTTAAATAATGTCATTGACTTATTATAGAATCATATTAATTGTTATTATATCATATATGGTTCACTTATGACTTTATATTACCCGTTCTTTTGTAAATTCATGTTAAAGTAGCGTTTTGGGTAAAGTCGTTTCATTTGTCATTCGTGTTTTAACTTTTAATTATTCATATGATTACTTAGATCATGATTAATTACATCCAGAATGTAAAACATGATTTATATATAATATATATCCAGATAATATATATATAATGGATCGATAAATGGAAAGAAATACACCGTTCATGGAGACGGTAGGCTGTACGTACGCATGAACGTTGTTTTCGTTTCCTTATTGAATTGAATGAAATTAAGTAGATGAAATAAATATATATATACATAAATCAATTAGCATTATTATGTCATATATTTCATGATTACTTATTATATATACTTTATAATCATTCTTGAATGGTTATCATGGAGAGTGAATCTCATCGTGTCGTGGAGACGGTATTCCGTACGTACGCACGAGCGATGATATCATTCCCATGATCATGGAATTGTATTAAAGTGTATATATAATATTACAGAATCAATATCACTCTACAATAATCATATATATTCATTAATTTCACCATTATACCCATCCATGTAAGGTGGTGGTGGAAAATAGATTACACCACGGCGTGGAGACGGTATTCCGTACGTACGCACGCGCGGTGATTTCGTTTTCCGTAGGATGGATAGATGGTGAAATAGGGTTGTTTCATACTTATAATAACATATACTTATATGAGTGATACTGATGTTATTACTTCATAATGAAACAACTAAAGAAGAAGAAGTGTAAGAAGAAATAAAGTTGAAAGAATCGGTAACAGACATTACCTCTTCTTTGAAACCTACTCTTAGGGGACTAAAATTGGTCTTTTAAGAAGACCAGGACCTCTAGGATGTTTCTAGGGAAGTGGAGAAGAGAATTTTTCAGGGGTTGGACGAGCTTGAAGGCTCAAAGTGGTGTGAGTAAGAGAGAGAGGGGGTTCCCTTTTATAAGGGAGGAGAGGGGCACCTTTGGAAAAAGAAGAAATATTAATTTATATTAAATCCCAAACCCACTTAAAAACTTGCAAAAAATGACTCATATCCGAAGCTTAGATGATATAGGGTTTTAATCGCATCAACCAATAAAATTTATACATGTTAGGAATTTATTTTAAACATTATCAAGTTGATTTATCCTTATTTAATCAATTTAATTTTATTTGTGGTAATAAAATTATCAATTTTAAATTATACAAATAATTACTTATTTGTTATTAATTGTCCATAATTGGATACTTTATAACATTTAGACCATATAATTTTAAATTTATAATTTTTAAATATTTTTGTGGTTTTTAAGCAATTTTATAATATGTTATTTTTATAAAATAACAATAGTGTCAATTTTGACACTATTTATTTATTTGAATTTAAATAAAATATATACAGAATATATGTTCAAAATAAAAGCTTTAATAGATTCAAAAAAGGTCATATGTATCTAGAAAATTAGTGGAGCACATTAAATAGTTCATATAATATTTATTTTATTAATTTTAAAACCATTTATTTGGTTTATCTCTTAATAAAATAATTACTACAACATTTTTGTATAATTATTTAATATACTTATTTTTGCATAAAAATTTAAAATAAAATCCTATGATGAAGATAAATCTATTAACTTTCACAATAATACTTTTATTAGAATTTATCATCTTAAAATCACAATATTTAAATTGTTATATTTATTAAATTATGAATGTGAAAACTTTGCCATCATTTAAAATAAAATAATATAAGTGTCATAATCGCTTTTATAAGGCTCCAAATGGTCCAATATTAGACCATTGGATGATTATGGTTTATATTTACATGACCAATAAGTTTTTTTTCAGGGTTTTGGTGTCTTTTATGGTCACTATTAGTTTAATAAAAACTATATTCTTGATTTTTCACTAGATAAACAATTTCTGCATCACTATTGTGTCACAATTAATGATATTTATTTAATCCCTAAAAATTATAAATAAATTCATATGATGTAGATAATTTTATTATATTTCTGGAGACTATTCATTTTCGAAGTTTCATTAAGTTTATCACTAGATTAAAATTATTATACTTATAAGATTTAAGAAAGTGACATGTTGTCACTTTCTTTGGTTTTAATAATAATTAAATTATTTTCATGGAAAAGAGTCCATTAAATGATTATAATACTACCATTAGGTGATATGGGTCGCATTTTAGTCATCCAATAGGAGTTTGTCAGGTGTTAGGTTAATTTCATAATCTTATATTTATCCTTAATTACCCAATTTACCTTTAACTATGGTAAATAAAATTTACCGTAGTTACGATTCATAAAGCCCAAAAATAAAAAGTAGCTTATTAACATAATTTGGAACAACTTATTCCAAATATGGAATCCATTTTTTCAAATTCAATACACAAAATTTTCAGAAATTAAATTAAAATTAATCCCGTTGTCGAAAGAAAACGGGTTTTTGTTTAAAACATTGCAAAAGATTGAATTTATTTAACCTACAAATTCAATGTAAAATCAAGGCTAATGAAATAAATTATATTAAATGGTAAAAATATATTCTATTTATACTTTAAAACCATTCAATATTACAATTTAACTATATAAATTATTACGATGAAAAAAGTTGTTTTTAATTAAAATATAGCGTGTTTTTACTATTCATTAAAATATGAAAGTTATCAGAAAAATATCAAAAATTTATCCAACGTAAATTTTTATATCCTGATTCAAAATTATAATTTTATTTTTTAATATTTAACTTATAAACATGTCAAAAACTAGATTTAAAGTGGGTGCGCCATCAAAAGGCGAGAAAAATGCATTTTTTTGAAAAATACTTATTTTACCCTAAAAAATTTATTTTGTTCTTATACAATGTTCTAGAAAATGTGTAAGATGAATAATAAGGTTATAAAATTCAAAATGTATTTAATAATATTCATAATGACTAGTTCATAATAACATTATAACCATATATCATTGTTTAGTGAAACCTGATATTGCGTACAACACACGCTATCGAGGAAAGTCGTGATTGCGTGTAATGCAAGCCAAGTCAGGGTTGCGTGTTGTGCAAGAATCCTTCATTGTTTCATATAACAGAATCCAACCATATTTCATTTATACATTTAATATATATATATATACACTCAATGTTGCGTAGAATGACTATTATAAAACAAACTTTAAATTGTGTGTAACACAATCTTAGAATAGTGTTGCGTATACTACAAGCTAATACGGTGTTGCGTATAACACAAGATAATCTTGTTGTAGCATAAAAAATGACATCAAATAAATTAAAAATAATACTTATCATAAAATATTGGGTTGTTACATTCTACCCCCCTTAAAATGAATTTCTCCCTCGAAATTCGTCGGGGTTATACATGGTTTTCTACTTGAAAGTTTTTTTAATTGAAACCCACATCGTAAAATAAAATACCAAAACATAACTTTAAAAACTAATGTATGAAACGTAACGGTTACCCAAATTAACTCATCACTGGATTTCTACGTAGGATAATATAGGTGAAAATATGTACATGGAAGAAAAATCTAACCATCAAGGTACAATTGAGAGTGGTAGAGAACATGGCTATGAAAAAGCCATCAATCAAAAAGCCATAAATTTGTGATGATCTAAGGTACCATCTGATTCATTAGATATAAGAGCACTAGGACAACATTTTTGGTTTTCAATATCATTTCCCTAAGGTTGAAAATTTTGAATTAGAAGAAATACTTGCTTGATTTTGGTACAATCTCAATTTTGTTTTTGCTTTGAACAATTTCAACTTCATACCTTAAAGAAATGAAGTTGAATTTGTTATTCGTGATGTGTTAGCAGATCATGTGATAGAATGATGGTTCATTCCATCTGTTTCAAACAAAAGGTTATTAGAAGTTATAAGTCAATCTTATGGTTAGATTAATCATATATGGTTCCAAAAATGAACTTATACTTCATATATCATACCGATTAATAAAATAAAACTAGTTTCTACTAACCAGGGACTTCCTGTAGGCCAGTGGTAGGCGATAATGGCCAGTCGCACTTCGGTTGTGGGTTTGATTCCCACAGCCTTGTCTGACGCGATGGGATGTCGCCCGTCCTGCAGGTTTTCCTTTTTCTAAAACTAAATTATAAATAATATCGGAAAAAAAATCTAGCCTTAAATAATACTAACTTATGTCCAACATAATTCATTCCAATATGTAGGCTTATCCAAAATACATATGTCCAATCTCATAGTATAAAGAAAAAGATTACTTGAAATTTCATCAACCAAGCTTGTTAATCCCATCATTTATCCCCCATATATCTTGTTGGTCACATTCTAATCATGTGAATACCTTAATCATGTATTCTCTTGAAAAATGAATACCCATTGAACCTTAGTGAAAACATGAATGCTGTCAAAAGTTAACTCTTTCAACATTCCAAAATCATAAAAATTATATATACTCAAACCATGATATGAACTTCTCCTTATATCAGTCATGAGCTCATGAATACTATCAAACATTTAATTTTCTCTTTATCCCTTCATTATGCACATACCATCTACTTTCCAAAAATATCTGAATAACCTTTCATGGTCACTGGTACCATTCATCATATACTTTCAAAACCTAAGGAAAGACAACAGTGTAACAATCCTTAGATGTCTCTTTATTCCATAATACCATGAGATTACTTATACAACATTACACTTGATAAACATGTAATCATTCCACTACCTTCTTAAACCATTGACCGAGCTTCAACAATTCTTTCATCTCACATATCATTTGTAGTCTCTTCATCATCATCAACATAAATACTACCCATACGACCATACTGATTCTCTTCATGAGACTTTCCCTTAGGGAATTGGTTTGCATAATGCCCATACGTTCCACATTTAAAACATTTTTCCATTGTTGTTGTCGTAGCAATACCATTATCCTTGTCCATGGTGTTAGCTGAACCTATTCCTCTACACTTACTGGCTTTGTGTCCTTCTTTTCCACACCCAAAGCATCTTCCAGTTCCTTTGAAACATTCTCCTTGATGCCTCTTCCCACATGATTTACATAGGGGAGATTGAACTTTCTTTCCTCTATGATCATCATGAAAATCCATCTTTCTCTTATTAGCCGAGTCAGGAAACTTACCAAATTTGAGTTTATTGATCATATTATCAGATTTCTGATTCGGAATAATAATGATGTTTGGACTTCCAAGTCCCATTTCATTTGGTTTCTCAAGAAGAATATCATTCCATTGTCCTTCATATCCTCCATTATCGTGAATCTTCCTGTTTCCAGGCATTTTCTAAAACCCAAAAAGAATAGTGTGAGAAGAAAAAATCATGCTAGGGAAAACAACATAGTAAAGGGGGAGTACCCTCAATATCTAACATCTTAGGTTAAATTCTAAGATCATTACTGTAGTTCTAGGACTATATCCTATACGTATACTTATCCTTAGGGACATCCCTAGACATACCTTAGAAATATCTCTAGGGATCTCACTAACGTTTTCGCATCCTAGTTTCCAAAGGTTAACTAAAACTTTCTTCTGATACCAACTGTAGAGACCTGAAACTTGACGTACATGGACATTACATTACTTTAGCGGAATACATAATACATGACAAAAACAGACACACAAGGATCGTAATAGTTTAGTGTCTTTTGAAACTCGGAATATAATCTTCTAATCGTGGTGAAAGATCTTCAACAACTCCCATAATGATATTCCCCATTTTTTTCATTACCTAAAACCTTTCTTTATTTCCTGGGGAAAATAAAACATAAAAAGGGTGAGCTCAAATGCTCAGTAAGGTCAAACATAGAGAACATAAAACAATCCATAAACATTTGAAAACAAAAACTTGAACATGAAATTTAAACATCAAAATCTTGAGCAAAGACATAAATCGTGGAAGTATGTAAGGAATATATCATAATGGAACATCAACCATGATAAAATATAATGGGAATAAAACATGTAATTTTGGAAACCATTCAGAACATGTCATGATTTCCATAGTAGCCAAGGCATTACTGCCAAGACCATCTTAGTGGACAATGTCCCTTTCTGAATCGAGTTCACTCCTCATTCCAGTCATGTAACACTGAACCGGATTAACTTATCATTCCAGCCATGTCTATCTCATGAGATATAAATCTTTACCCAATGCATTGGAGGGAGATATAGGTCCCACCCATCTAATAATGAAATCATTCTTACTTATGCCACAAAATAAACATAAATCTTTCCTAAAAACACAATAAATAAAATGGGTTTCATAAACATCATCCCATAATCATATAATCCATATAAAAAAATGGATATCATTTTATAATAAGAAAAGTGAAACCATTTAAATCATAGAGTCGTTATACTTGAAACATACACATATGAAATAATATCATCTTAGATGGAAAATGGTTTTGATAAAAACATTTGAAATGAATTCTTGAGGAAAATATCGTTTCTTCGTCAAAATCATTTTGTTTTAAAAAAATGTCATGCACTTTTCAAATAAAAATATTTTTTTGAAAATATTCATAAAATCATTTAGAGTAAGCTTCATGAAAATGAGGCGTTATGAAACCGTAAAAATCCTTTCACGCCGTATAAGTTAAAAATAACATTCTCCTCGTACTTTTGTCAAAAAAGTCAAAAAGTACCTCGTAACGTAAAAAAAAGAAAGATTCCTTACATACCATGTAGTAAAAGTAAAAATGGGTAAAAAGGAAATCAAACATACCTAAAACACTTTTAGAAAACATGTACATGGATGATAACAATAACCCTAGTAATTACTTACGTGTAAGCAATCTCAGATAAAAATGAGATTTTCAAAATTATCCCTTACCTTAGGTCCGATATGATTCGTACGTATCCAAACCTCCTGTATAATGATTTAAATAATGTCATTGACTTATTATAGAATCATATTCATTGTTATTATATCATATATGGTTCACTTATGACTTTATATTACCCGTTCTTTTGTAAATTTATGTTAAGTAGCGTTTTGGGTAAAATCGTTTCATTTGTCATTCGTGTTTTAACTTATAATTATTCATATGATTACTTAGATCATGATTACATACATCCAGAAGGTAAAACATGATTTATATATAATATATATTCAGAGAATATATATATAATGGATCGATAAATGGAAATAAATACACCGTTCATGGAGACGGTAGGCCGTACGTAGGCATGAACGCTGTTTTCGTTTCTTTATTGAATTGAATGGAATTAAGTAGATGACATAAATATATATATACAAAAATCCAGTAGCATTATTATTTCATATATTTCATTATTAGTTATTATATATTCTTTATAATCATTCTTGAATGGTTATCATGGAGAGTGAATCTCATCGCGTCATGGAGATGGTATTCCGTACGTACGCACGAGCGATAATATCATTCCCATGATCGTGGAATTGTATTAAAGTGTATGTATAATATTAAAGAATCAATATCACTTTACAATAATCATATATATTCATTACTTTCACCATTATACCCATCCATGTAAGGTGGTGGTGGAAAATAGATTACACCAAGTCGTGGAGACGATATTCCGTACGTACGCACGCGCGGTGATTTCGTTTTCTGTAGGTTGGATAGATGGTGAAATAGGGTTGTTTAATACTTATAATAACATATAATTATATGAGTTATACTGATGTTATTACTTCATAATGAAACAACTAAAGAAGAATAAGTGGAAGAAGAAATAAAGTTGAAAGAATCGGTAACAGACATTACTTCTTCTTTGAAACCTACTATTAGGGCACTAAAATTGGTCATTGAAGAAGACCAGGACCTCTAGGATGTTTCTAGGGAAGTGGAGAATAGAATTTGGCAGGGTTTGGCCGAGATTTAAGGCTCAAAGTGGTGTGAGAAAGAGAGGGAGGAGGTGCCCTTTTATAAGGGAGGAGAGGGGCACCTTTGGAAATATAAGAAATATTAGTTTATATTAAATCCCAACCCCACTTAAAAACTTCCAAAATGACTCATATCCGAAGATTAGATGATATAGGGTTGTAATCTCATCAACCAATAAAATTTATACATGTTAGGAATTTATTTTAAATATTATCAACTTGATTTATCCTTATTTAATCAATTTAATTTTATTTGTGGTAATAACATTCTAAATTTTAAATTAGAACAAATAATTACTTATTTGTTTTGAATTGTCCATAATTGGATACTTTATAACATTTTAGACCATATAAAGTTAAATTTATAATTTTTAAATATTTTTGTGGTTTTTAAACAATTTTATAATATGTTATTTTTATAAAATAACAATAGTGTCAATTTTGACACTATTTATTTATTTGAATTTAAATAAAATATATACATAAGATATGTTCGAACTAAAATCTTTAATAGATTCATAAAAGGTCATATTTATCTAAAAAATTAGTGGATAACATTAAATTGTTCATATAGTATTTATTTTAATATTTTTAAAACCATTTATTTGGTTTATCTCTTAATAAAATAATTACTACAACATTTTTGTATAATTATTTAATATAATTATTTGTTGCATAAAAATTAAAAATAAATTCCTATGATGAATATATATCTATTAAATTTAAAAATAATACTTTTACTCGAATTTATCATCTTAAAATCACAATATTTAAATTGTCATATTTATTAAATTATGAAGGTGACAACTTTGGCATCATTTAAAATAAAATAATATAAGTGTCATAATCGCTTTTATAAGGCTCCATATGGTCAAATATTCAACCATTGGATGATTATGGTTTAAAGTTACATGAAAAATAAGTTTTGGTCAGGGTTTTGTGCCTTTAATGGTCACTATTAGTTTAATAAAAACTATATTCTTGATTTTTCACTAGATAAACAATTTCTACATCACTATTGTGTCAAAATTAATGATATTTATTTAATCCCTAAAAATTATAAATAAATTCATATGATGTAGATAAATTTATTATCTTTATGGAGACTATTCATGTTCGAATTTTCATTAAGTTTATCACTAAATTAAAATTAATACTTATAAGATTTAAGAAAGTGACATGTTGTCACTTTCTTTGGTTTTAATAATAATTAAATTATTTTCATGGAAAAAAGTCCATTAAATGATTCTAATCCTACCCTTAGGTGATATGGGTCGACTTTTAGTCATCCAATAAGATTTTTTCAGGTGTTAGGTTAATTTTATAATCTTATATTTACCCTTAATTACCCGATTTACCTTTAACTATGGTAAATAAAATTTACCGTAGTTACTATTCATAAAGCCCAAAAATAAAAAGTAGCTTATTAACATAATTTGGACCCACTGATTCCAAATATTGAATCCATTTTTTCAAATTCAATACACAAAAGTTGTCGAAATTATATTAAATGGTAAAAATATATTCTATTTCTACTTTAAAACCATTCAATATTACAATTTAGCTATATAAATTATTACGATGAAAAAAGTTGTTTTTAATTAAAATATAGTGTGTTTTTACTATTCATTAAAATATGAAAGTTATCAGAAAAATATCTAAACTTTATCCAATGTAAATTTTTATATCCTGATTCAAAATTATAATTTTATTTTGTAAAATTTAACTTATAAACATGTCAAAAACTAGATTTAAAGTGGGTGCGCAATCAAAAGGCGGCAAAACTACATTTTTTTGAAAAATACTTATTTTACCCGAAAAAATTTATTTTGTTCTTATACCATGTTCTAGAAAATGTGTAAGATGAATAATAAGGTTATAAAATTCAAAACATAGTTAATAATATTCATAACGGCTAGTTAATAATAATATTATAACCATATATCATTGTTTAGTGAAACCTGATATTGCGTACAACACACGCTATCGAGGAAAGTCGCGATTGTGTGTAATGCAAGCCAAGTCAGAGTTGCGTGTTGTGCAAGAATCCTTCGTTGTTTTGTATAATAGAATCCAACCATATTTCATTTATACATTTAATATATATATATATATATACTCAATGTTGCGTAGAATGACTATTATAAAACAAAATTTAAATTATGTGTAACACAATCTTTGAATAGTGTTGCGTATACTGAAAGCTAATACGGTGATGCGTATAGCACAAGACAATCTTGTTTTAGCATAAAACACATGACAAAAAATAAATTAAAAAGAATACTTATCATAAAATATTGGGTTGTTACAACATTCACCTGAGCATGAATGGAATACATGATCCCATCCTCAAATCATCTAGCACACAAAATCTCATCATCGGCTAAAAGTGGTGGAAAGCACTGAAACCCAGTGAAACGTGTTGAATATTCCATGACTAACATAGAACCCTACTCAAGATGCCTAAAATATCTGGATCTGTCATCTTTCAATGTATGATGAAAGAACTAATCATAGAAATATGTATAGAAATCTGCCCATCCCATTCCCTGATGGCAACCAGCCTAGGTAATCACATCCCACCAGTGTTTTGCTGAATCATGCAGCATGTATGTAGAAATATTGATCCTCTGATTTAGTGGAATCTTTATATGATAAAAGATAGAAAGGGTGGCCTCTATCCAAGAATCAGTAGCCTATGGACCTCCATCCCCTGAGAATGTAGGAGGATGTTTCTACTAGAACTCATGGGCCAGATCAGCCGTTGTAGGTGCAGGTTGTAGAACAACTTGCATAGGCTGCATCATAAATAGGAAACTATCAAAAACCTCAGAATCCGTGCCCAAATCAGGTACAAGAGGTGATTCCTCAAGTGGAATGCCTGGAAGTAAGACTGGAGGCTTAGGTCTCACCACGTCTGGAGCATGGTCTTCACCACCCTTCTGGCACACGACCTGAGGACGTCGTGGCAGCATTAGTCTACAAATTCCTATCACATGCCTCAAAACAAGCTTCAAAAAGGTAGATAGAAACACTAGAGAAATATAAAAAAAAAAGAAAAGGGCTCACTAACCATGGTAAACAACCCTAACTACCAACTTAGAAGTCCAGGTATTAGTAAGTTCTCTAGTTTAATTTATAGTGGTTCAAGTAGATGGAGGGTCAACAATACCTTTCCTCATCATTTATTAGGAAATTGTTTCATTTTACAATTCCTGATTCCCCTATCAATTTCATTTTCCTATTTCCATATATCAAGGTTTATTTAAAATGAGTTGTTCATGCAAGTGAATCAGGTCTTTTACTCTTTATCACTAAGACCAGCACCCATTTAAATTGTATTCTAATGGCTCGACTTGGTAAATTACTCATTCCAACCCCCAAGGGCTCATACACCTAATGAATTGAAATTATAAATCACTCAATCGTAGCCAAAAATTAGAACAAGAATATATATATATAACAAGGCTCACTCAATAATCACAGGCATATAAAGTAATGCAAGTAGTTAAATGCACCTATATGGAATGGAAATATACAGGACATGTTAATTATATGTGTCTATGATGATGCATGTAACAAAGATCCTTACCCTCATATTATCAATCCAAGGATGAATAATAATCTCAATAAGAATAATAAAAAAACATGTGTGCCACTCAATGGTGAAATGATATCAATTGTAATAGGAAAAATAAAAACAACCATTACAATTCAGGCAACTTGGATTTTATCCCGAACATGGGTTCATTATGCCCAAGAATGTCTTATGACTAGGTTACAAGAATTCTTAATCTCCAATCCATTTTCTCCAAATATTAAATCAAGAAATAAACTACTCTGATACCACTTTGTGACATCCTGGGCCTGGATGCCACATAGAGGTTCCCCGATCTCGGTGGGTCATATGGCCTCAAGCACTTCTCTTCAAACTCCAGGGGATACCAACTAGCAGTGAGGGCCTGGGGTGTGTCCATGGGGAGACTATACCCAAATTACTATCGTGTAGCATAATGGATAAGTAATACATTAGAAGGTAAATAGAGGAATCATTATAAATAATCAGATGGCATAACAGAAGCTGACTAATATAAATATACAAAATCCGATGATGTCATATTCCATGTATATACAAAGATAGAAAACATGGATACATAGTAGCAGGAAATACAAGATATAAAAAGGTAGAAAAACTACAATCAAAAAACAATCCCTCAGTATCCCAAGCTCTGACTCAGTCATCTACTACCAGCTCCATCCTAAACAATCAAGCAATCAAGTTTCTGAAGCCAAACGCTTTTCTCTGTCAGCACCTACATACATGTAGTCTATCCGGGTGCCAATGGAGGCCTAGATAGGGTGTGAGATAAATCTCAGTAGGCCACCACCAATAGATTCTATAATAATAAATCCGTGTATTATAAACCAAAATAGTGTTCAATCATGCATATATAAAAGTAGAGTAATATAATAATGTAAATACCCAAGTACCTGATTCATCCCTCAGCTAGTATCTGAACATGTAACTGGTTCATTAATTAATTAAGTTTTAGTTTATATATATATAAGTCACTTGAGGCATAGACATCAATGACTCTATACTAGTGATGGATCCAAGATATAAAAATGCATCCTAATGTTATTTATAATGAAAATGTTCCAAGGTGATAACCAAGGAAACCTAGAATTCAAGGATCACCAACTCAGTTGTAACTATAGCCTAGATATAGGGGTAAGAGTGTAATCCAAAGAGAATCATCCAAGTATTTACACAATAGTGGATCTAACTGAGTCCAAGGAATAAATCCATGGTAAACTGGGATAAGCGATGGTTAGACCCAAGTATGTAACAAAGGAACCTCATGTCCATAGAATCCATGATGGATCCAAGGAGTGTATCCAAAGAATTATATAATAGTAAATGAGGGATATTATGGTGTCATACCAGGAATCCACTGATATAAAAATATCAGGTTCCAAGGTGGCTCTCACCCTGAATTAGAATGGAATCCATGAGAACTCAAGGCATTCCATTAGGAATCCAAAAGCTAAATTGAGTTTGACCAATCCTATAATGATTTAAAGGTCCATATACAATTAGGAACCTTAAAATTTATAGTTTTATTTAATTAATCCATGTAATGGTCATACTATTTAAAGTGTTCATTTGGTTTAGGACATTCCTTTTATTAGTGTGAAAAGGATAAGGGGGAATGAAACCATTTTATTTCATATAATTCAAAACCATTTCATTAGGTTCATTATTTTACCTTCAATCATAAGTGGCAGGGGGTACTGCAGACATGCAACCAACATTACATTTACATTTAATAAGTCCAAGTCATATACTTAATATACTTTCCAATTACATTTAAGGTTGGCTGATCAATTTGAATCACTTACCTTAGGTGGTTTAAGTGGAAATAAAAAATGGTACAATCTATTCATCAATTCATATTTGAGTAGTTATTTAATTAGGGAGTCTTACCATTAACAGTTTCAATCAGAGGCACACCCAAACAGTAGAAGAGACACCCACATCAAGAACTAAAATCCCAATATGGAAAATCACTATACATGGGGAGGTCGGCATTGTGGACGGTGGAACAAACACACAGGCCAATAGTGAACAATATTTTGTAGGAATGGGTCACCCTCATGGTTAAGGAAACTTTGTGTCAACCATGTGAATCACCTCTACAATTTTTCTTCAATTTCTTGCAATGTCGTGTGACCTAAATCGTATAGTTACAGAAAACTATGCACCCCATATCACCCTGTGGTCTAGCCTCACATGGTAAAAACTAACCTAGAAGCCTACCTCACATGATTTCCTTTAACCATTAAATAGGCTATTTTCTCCCAAAAATCTAGGTTTCAGTATCTAAACAATCCTCGAACACCCTAAAGACCTTTGTGAACTCACTTGGAATCCATATTAGGTCCATAAAAGAGAATTAGACCAAAATTTAAAGGATCCATACCTGATTGAAAAATAAATTTCTTACAAAAACATTTTTAATCATTCACCTTTTCATCATAAATCCCTTGAAAACACATTTTAAAACATAGGTAAAATCATTTTCAGGTATCGAAATATCCTTCCTATAAAGACACTTTAAAAAACCGATATACCAAAAACAAGGAAAGAAAGGTTTTTCTTTGAAAAAAATATGGAATATTATAAATAAATATAAATAATGATTGTGGTGGTGGGTAAATCTATTGATTCCATATATGTTAAAATAGAACATTCCTTTTGTATTTTGTAAATAAAGTCAAAATTTTTCGTATAAAATATATAAAAAATTCATTTAAAAAAAACATTAAAATAAATTAAAAATAGAAATAAAATGTCATTTATAATTTATTTATATACATTTAAAAACTTTCATAAAATATTTTTATGATTATGGACATGTATTAATAATATTTAGAAAATAAAACATTTAAAATGAGGTTTTAAGGTAAATTAACACATACCTTGATTCTAACTTATCATGTACATTATTTATCTTCCTAAATAATAAAATTATTTTAAGTAGTTACTTTATTATGATTATTTTTCATATTTATTATTCATTTTAGTTCACTTATTGTCATTCCATACTTTATTACTTAAATAATTAAGTATACATTAGATGTTTTGAGGACGTTCGACTTATGTGTCAAAAATGGATTCGGTAGGTTGAATATGGTAAAATTGATCATGATTATATCATTTATAGGATATTAATCATGATATAATTATCATTTTTATATAAAAATCATACTTTTATAACTGACCATATAAGGTGGTTAAAAAAATGAATTATATTACATCATGGAGATGGTAGTATGTATGTACACATGAGTAACGTTTCCATTTTTCAATGAAAGGGAATGAAGGTAGGTATTATTTTATCCTTCCAGAATTATTAATATATTATAAAAAAATATTATTTCATTAAAACCACTCATATATACCATCCATGTGATGCGGTTATGAAAATTAAAATACATCATCTCGTGAGGCGGTACTCTGTACGTATGCATGAGCGATGTTTTTATTTTCCATTGGATGGTAAAGAAAGAAGTATAATATTTTATTTACTATTTCAAAATGATATTTTTATCATATATATCATATTATTTCATTTTTATCCATCATTATTACCATATATAAGAGTCATTTATGGAAAAAAAATTATATTGGTTCATGAGTTGGTAGTCTGTCGTACACATGAACAATGTTTTTATTTTCCATTAGATGGTTAATAAATATGAAAAAATGTTATAAAAGAGACATAATAACATTTAATTATATTTTATATACTGATTTTACAATATATAAATAATTTTTATATGTTTAAAGGAGGTAGATAAAGAAATAAAACAAAGGATCTCAGTTGAGACTTATACCTCTTCTTCGGATAACCTCTCTTGGTTTGCAACTTAAAAATTATAAGGTGTGTGTTTTGATTAATAAAGAAACTCTAGGATGTGGGGAGGAATTTCAGGAAGATATATGGGTAATTATTGGCTGATATAAGAGGATATTTAAGTGTGGAAATGAGAGGATAGTGGGTGCCCTTTTATAAGTGATGGAGGAGACATGCTTGGAATGTTTCAAAAGATTTAAATATTATTAAATAATTTTGATATAAAAGTATCTAATAAAAAAATAAATTATAAGACTAAGGTTATTTTGGTTGAAATAAATTCATCTAATAAGAATTAGGATGAAATTTTGTGGCCCTAACACTTATTTTTAACCTAGGTTAACCTGCCTTTTTCCATGGTGGCACATTTTTTTACCAAAGTTACTATTCATAAGGACAAAAAATGAAATTTAACTCATTACTAAATTTGGAAATTATGATTATAAATATGGAATAAATTTTTAAATATTCAATCTCAAGAAATTTAAGGAATTAATTTAATATAAAAATATAAAATGCAATGAAAAACAGTTTTCTGAAAAATGCCTTTTAAGTATAAAATTGATTTTATACCAAGATCAAGTATAATGTTGATCCAAAAGGTATAAATTGAATTAATTTTAACAAAAAAAGAAAATTTTATAATTTTAAACCCAATCTAAATAAAAATTATTCTTTTCAAATACTGGAAAATAAAATATGGTTTTCTCTAAAAATTGATATTTCCCGTTATTCACCCAAAACTAAAATTTTTCAGGAAATTTAAAACAAATCACAATAAACTAATTTCAAAATGATGAATTAAAAATTAATATACTTTATATAAAATTAAATTCCTAAAATTTAGAAATTAATCATTTAGAAAACAATATAATACATGATAGTTAGAATATAACTATTTCTTTTTAATTGGAAAAAAATATTAATATTCTTATAATGAATGTGACTCTATAAAATATAACTCATGAATATTAATAATATAAAAACCAAGTATTATCATATATAAATATTAAATATTTTTATATTAATGGATATTACATTACAAAAATAAACCCCTAAGGACCATATTAGTTTAATGTATTTGGAGACTAAATATTTTATCTTCTTATTTCATTAAATATCTTGAATGTATCCCACAAATATATTTCCATTAATTAATCTTTATAGATATGACATACTTAAAACCTTTCTTTATAACCAAGGTAAGGGAAACATAATCAAGGTTGAGCTCAGATGTTTAGTAAGGTTAAATAATAGAAATGTCAACCTATCAGAAGCATGTGGGTATAAGAACGTGAGAATAACATTTGAGAACCATACCTTGTTTATCAAATATCATGATCTTGAGTCATGGAATAAATATTAGAAGTTAATAAGACATGGATCATAATGAAATCAAATAAAATTATTCATGAGAGCATAGCATTGGCATAAGACATAGAATTATGGCATAAACATAAGCATAGAAAATCATTTCCATAGTACCCGATGCTCACTTCCAAGGAGGTCATAGTTTAATGGGTTAACTCCCTAAACTATCATAATAGTCAAGTTTCACTCCCAAGACCATCATAGTAGACAAATTCCCTTACTGAATTGGCTTCACTCCCCGTTACACTCTTATCTATCTCATTATATATAATTCATTATCCAATGCATTGGAAGGAGATATTTGTCCCACCCATAACATATTTAAAATCATATATATGCGTGCCACAAGATTATAAAATATTCACCATATCATAACCCATGAAATGAAATGGGTTTCATAAACATTTCATTATATCAAAACCTATGGAAAAGTTACTGGTTTCATAATCATTTCATCATTTCATCATAGCATAACCCATGAAAAGAAGCAGTATTCATAATCAATTCCTCATGGTATAACCCATTGAATAGAAATGGTCTTCATAAAAATCATTTCATTGTAAACATAAACCATTAATATAAAGAATAATAATGATATCATTAGATCATATACCCAGTAAGGCATAATTAACATCAATGGAAGTCATATTATATGGATGATGATTTTAAAAGATCATTTAAAAAAAATTGATAAAAATAACTTTTCTTTGAAAATAACTTTTTAAAAATTAAAATTCATAAAAAAATATAGAAGTCCTTTTTGTTGAAAATAAACTTTAAAACTTATTAAGTAATGTTTAAAAATAATTTAAAACAATTTTTTAGGAAAATATACTTTCCTATTTGAAAAAAAAATAAAAACATAAAAAATTTTCAAATTACTTTTAATTTAAAATTAACTTGAAAAATTATAAAGTAATCTTCAAAGTAAATAATTTTCATGACGGCGGGTAATTTTGTTCATACCGTACACCTTAAAACAAAAAATACTTTTACATTTTTGATAAAAGACAAATGAGAATTTTTTGGAAAATGACATGAAGATTCCTTTAAAAACATTTTTAAAAAATTAAAACAAGGGTAAATATGTCTTTAAAACCCATTTGGAGGATTTTAAAAACATTTTTGAAAACATTTTTAAAAACATGGTTTTGGAAGAAAAAGGTTTTTCGAGTGAGAGAGAAATAAAGATGATTTTTATTAAAAAGGTTATATTGAACTCTTGAGTACATAAATTGATGAAAATGAAGGTAAAACATTTATTCTTAGGACATAAATAGATTATAATGAAAAAAATAGTTTATTTATTGATGTATCATAAAATTTTATCATTGGAAACATAATCATGAGCAATCCCGATAAATGATGAGATTGTAATATAAAACCCTTACCACTTTGGTAACTTTTAATCATTAGTATCATGAAGGAATAATGTTAAATGAAACTTAAAATATCATGAGAATAAATAAATTCATTATATTACATGTCAAAGGGGCTATATATACACCTCAAAATAGAATATAGGTGCACAACATAACATATGTATCAAGGAAGGAAAATTGAGATAAAAATCTCTTACCGCATTGGCAACTTTTGTACCATAAACCCCATGAAAGATAGATATTAAAATGGATACGTAAATACCAATAATTTTTATTATAATAATAATAAAATACATTCAAGGGTATTATATACACCATATAAAATAAATAGGTATTGAATATAGCATGTGCCTCAAAGAAGTAAAAAAGTTAGACAGAAATTCCTTACCGCTTTAGTAATATTTTGGATCATAAGACCAAATAAAGAATAACATAAAATGAAACTTTAAATTTCATTAAAATAATGATATTCATGATATAATATGTCATGTTTTTAGTATATATACCTCACAAAATAAACAAGTTGTGAATTTTAATATGTCTCCTAGAAATAAAAGAGGGACTAGAAATCTCGTACCTTATGTCTCGAATTCCTTCATAAATGTTCAAAACTCCTATATAATAAATATAATATTATTATACGTATATTAATGAACCATAATTATATATATCATACCATATGTTATTTATGGATGACCTTTTATTACCTGTTTATTACCAATTACACGTTAAAGTCATGTTCGATGAATAACTGCTTTGTTTTTCATGTATGTTTTGATTTGATGTTTTTTTGGTCATATTAATTTTATAATGGTTACATAATCCACATAATTTTAAAAATTGTATAAATGTAATATATATTAATTATATATATATATTTATAAATATAAAAAAAAGTTAGAGATAGAAAATGAAATACATTGTTCATGGATACGGTAGGCCGTACGTACGCATGAATGTTGTTTTCATTTTCTTGACAGGTTGAAAGAAATAAAGATAAAAAAATATATTACCAGTAAAGAATAATTTTTATGTAATATATATCACATATATTCATTAAAATAATCCTTATTACATTCTATGTAAAGTGTGAATAAATCACATCACTTCATGAGGTTGTAGTCTGCCGTACACACGTACAACATTATCATATTCCCACGGAATGGAAAGTAAGAAGTAATATGTGATATCATGATTAAAAAGAATAATAATATTATAAATATCATATATAAACAATAAATAAATCATTTATCCATATATTATGAGTTGTGATTGAAAATGAATAACATTGGTTCGCGAGGCAGTAGTTCGGCGTACACATGAATAATGATTTCATAACCAATTTGATAGAAGAGGAGAAGGATTTAGGTTATGTAATTAATATAATATCTCATTATATTAGATAAAATTATTTTATAATATCATAATTTTTTAATAAAAATTTAAGGATTCAGAGGAAGAAATTAAATAAAACACTTGATTAGGGGTGTTACCTCTTCTTTACACAACTTCTTTTGGTTTCCACCAAAACTCTTCATATATTGAATTATTAAACAAAATAAAGATAACAGGATGGGATTAGGGAATTAATGAAGTTATTTTTGTAGGTATATTTGAAACAAATGGGTTTTTAATGTAAAAATAATAGAAGAGAGTGGTGGCCTTTTATAAGTGAGGTGAGTGGAACACATATAATATTTGAAAAAAAATGTCCCCACAATTTTCACATGCCAAAAGAATCTAAAAATGGTCCATTATAAAACCTATAAGTGAGAATATATAAATATGGCCATAAAATTGATTATTTATAAGTTTTGGTTCATTTTATGCATTATATTTTTAGTTTAACCCCCCCCCCCCCAGTAAACACATTTTTACATTAACCGTAGTAAATAATTTTTACTGTTTTACAATTCATTATGGTAAAAAAGTATGTTTAAATTATTAGATAAAATAAATTATTATGATTAAATATATTTGATTTATTTTTCCAAATTCCATTCACATAATTTGTGAATTTTAATTTAAAATTAATCCCAAATATGCAATGAGAAAGCGGTTTTCTAATGTGAAAATGTTCAAAAGTTTGAAATATATATATATAAATTTAATATTAAATTGGTTATAATGAAATAAATTGGATTAATAGTTATATAATTGAATTAATTTTAATTTTAAAACCATATTAAAACAATTTTTAAGTTTTTAAATTATTTAAAATAAATGAAAATTCTTAATAAAACCCAGTATTTTTCACTATTCATCAAAAAATTTATCTTATCTGAAAATTCTCAAAAATTAACTCCAAGATAATTTTAACATGATGATTTAAAAAATTAAGTTTATTTTGTAAAATAAATTTTCTAAAATTTTCAAAAATTAGTTTTAAAATAAGTGCACTAAAGGTGACAAAACTGCTTTGTATAAAAATATTGTTTTTAAGCCTAAAATTGGATTTATTCTTATCTCTAGTCTAGAAAACACATAAGATAAATATTAAACCTTTTTTAAATATATAGTATATAAATTTAATTAAAATAATTCACCAAAAAAATAATTTATTGTGGTAAAATTTGTTTGTTTGCAAAAAATAGTTTTCAAAAAAAGATTTCTTTTATTTTCAATTAGTTTTTATTTTAATTTTTAATTAATTGGTCACCAGAGAATTAATTTTATATACATGTGTAAACTATATATTTTAATTGTTTATTTAATACAATTCATACCCATAATTTCAATGGATCGGTGATACCTATCATATTAAATTATAATATTTTAATAGTATGTCAGGATTTGTTTAAAGTCAGTGTTGCGTGTAACGAAAAATATTGAAAAAATTAAATTAATTTTGAAAAAAATATTTCACAAAATCTTAGGGAATTATATTCACCACCCACCACAAATAAATTTCATACCCACAATCTGAACTTTTTCTTAGTAGGTAGGGGTTTAACATTTGAAAATTCCATTATGGAAAACACACATCATTAAATAGGTTAATAAAACTTTGTATTGAAAAAAGATTAAGGGATGTGAGAAGGTTATATGTAATAACACATACTATATTTCCAAGTAGAATAACATTGGCAGAAAGTGAAAACATGAACATCTAATAAAAGAATAACACCCAAATAATGATGGAGAGTAATATAAAACATGGTATGGTGAAATTTAAAGACAACAAATCCATAAACCAAATAGGTGTAAAAAAATTCATTGATATCATTAAAAATGATGATAATAGGACAAAATTTTATTTCAATTTCATTTTCCTAAAGTTGGGGAATTTTCATGAGAATAAATACATACTTGATTTCATTCTATTTCAGGAGAATAAATACATACCAAGTATGTGAATACCTTAGTCGTATATTTTATTGAATCACAGTAATTACCAGAATTACAATAAACCCTTAATGAAAACATGAATACTTCATCATTACTTGAATAAAACCACATATTTTTTATTATATTTGATAAATTCAATATTGTTGTAAACTCCATCAATGATAACATAAACCACTTTTTTTCATAAATCATTAATCAAATCCATGGTCTTCAATACTATCCAATTTAATTTATTCATATCAATCATCTCTTTATCCAAACTAAACACCATTTTCTTAACATCAGGAAGATATTAAGGGTTTTAATACCTTAATAAAAATATCACCTTTCCATTAAATAACTTTTCTAGTTCATCAACACCATTCTACATATTTTTTCAAATACTTAATGAAATACTTATACCAAATAATCATTATATATTTCATGATTTATATAACATAATTCTTGAATTCCAATACATAAACACTTAAATAATTAAACTTCCTTCACAAACCATTAACTAGGATTCATCATCTTACTCATTAATACCTCTTTCCTTTCATATGTCATTCATAGTCTCTTCATCATCAACAGCAAAACCATTACTCATATAACCTTGATGATTCTCTTAATAATATTTTCCCTTAGGAAATCAATTTTTATAATGACCATATATTACATATTTAAAGCTTTCAGCATTCAATGATACCTTAGGGATACCATTATTATCATCCATTATATTAGATGAACTTTTCATTTTTCCTTTTTAATTACTTTATTTTTTCCAATCTTTTCCACACCTAAAATATCTTCTCGCCCCTCTATGACATTCCCTTGAGTTCTTATTCCCACATTCTTAACATATAGGAAAATGAATCTTCTTTCCTACATGGTATCCACTAAATGATCTCTCAGAGAAATATATCCTTCACATATTTGGTGAGTTTGAGAGTTAGTTAAGGTGAATTTTGTTAATCATGTTCCATGATAACTAATTATGCATAATCACAATATCTTTTACTCTATTCATTATCCCATTTGGTTTCTCTTAAATAAATTTTCTATAAAATTCAATGTTAATTTAGTTGTTTCTGGTTCCCACCATTGAAAAAACCAAAAATCATAGTGTGAGTAAAAATGTTCATAGTGGGAAACCAAATAATTATGAAAAATCACTTATAGGATGTCTAAATAATGAAACCTTCTTTTTAAACTATGTCATCTTTGGTTTATACTAGGTTATTCATAGTCATCATATTTTTAAATCCTTCATGATGGTTCATAAAGAGTTTATGAATTTCCAAATAATATCCCTCGGGATTTTCAAAATAGGTGTGTAGAAATGATCATTGACATGTACCATGTGATTATTGAGTCGGGTCAATTCACCTTTTTTAGAGTTATTACACCTAGGTACCACTGTGCTAGAGGCACATCCACTTGTAGTATCCAGACAGGGATATAATTACTTGGAAACAACTCTCTCTATCCTTAAACAAAATTTTAGGAAATTTTATTATACTTTGACTCATCCTTAGACTTACCCTTAGATACATCCCTAGAAATATCCTTAGAAATATCCATCGGTATCTCACTAACGTTTTCTCAACCTAGTTTCCAATGGTTAACTAAAACATTCCCCTAATACCAACTATAATAGTCTAGTATTATGACCAATGGGATATAATTTATGCCTATCAAGGTAACCCATGGGTGGATAAACAACCTAGACGGGACAAACCACCGTCCCCAGTGATGGCTATGTCCATATGAATCCCTTGGGAAGAGAGTCATGCTTCAACCAATGTTCCCATGTGAGAGTTCCCAAGGATCAGTTCACTTCATTTTCCTTTAATACCAACTATAATTACCCAGGATTATCATACATAAATATTACATCTTTTTATATGAATATTCATTACATTACTAAAATACACTCCTGAGGACCGTATTGGTTTAGTGTCTTTGGATACTAGATACACTATAATATTATTTTATGAAAGCAATTTAATGTCTACCATAAAGATATTCCCATTAATTAACATTCATATACATACCCTACTTAAAACCTTTCTTCATAACCTATGGAATGGAAACATAAGAAAGGGTGAGCTTAGATACTCATTAAGGGTAAATAAGGTAAATATCAACATATCATGAGCATAAAGGTATACGAACATGAGAATAAAATTTGAAACCCATAACCTATATATAAAATATCATAATCTTGAGTCATGACATAAATATTGGTATTTCATAATACATGTATCATAAGTAAATCCAATATCATGATCCATGAGAGCATAACATTGTAATAATACATAGAATTGTGGAATAAAAATAAGCATAGAAAATCATTTCCATGGTAGTAAAGGCTCACTAAAAAGGATATAATTTTGGAATGGGTTCACTCCAAAAATCATAATAGTAGTCATGTTTCACTCCTAATACCATCATAGAATACAATGCCCCTTACTAAACTGGTTTCACTCCCCATTCCTGTCCTATCTATCTCATGAGATATAAATCTTTACCTAATGCATTAGAAAGAGATATAGGTCCCACAAATCACATGATAAAAATTATATGTATGTGTACCACAAGATAATAAAACATTCATCATATCATAAACCATTAAATAAAATGGGTTTCATAATCATTTCATCACATCACAACCAATAGAAAATATATAGGTTTCATAATCATTTCATCATTTCATCATAGAATAACCCATGAGAAGAAGCAGTTTTCATAATCATTCCCCCATGGTATAACCTGCATAAGTGAAAAAAGTTTCATAGAAATTATTCCAAAAAAAACATAAACCATTTAGAGAAATAATAATAATGGTATCCTTGGATAATATCCCTAGTAAGGCATATGTAACATTAAGGGATGTCATATAATATGGAAAATGATTTTGAAAGATCATTTAAAACATTTATTGAGGAAAATAAATTTTCTTTGAAAATAAAATTTTAAAACTAAAAATTCATAAAACATTTTATAAATCCTTTTATTTGAAAATAAATATTTAAACTTATAAAGGAATAATTAATAATTATTTAAAAATTTTCTTGAGGAAAATATTCTTTTTGCTATAAAAACACTTTTTAAAACTTAAAACTTTTTCAAAATACTTTATTTTTAAAATAAACTTGAAAATTTATAAATTAATCTTTAAATAAAATAATTATAATGATGGTAATAAATTTGATTAATTTCATACATGTTAAAACAAATATCCCTTTCATGTTTTTGGTAAAAGCCAAACGGACATTGTTTGGAAAATTATATAAATATTCCTTTAAAAACATTATTCAAAAAGTTAAAAATGGGTAAAAATTTATTTAATAAATAATTTGTATAATTATAAAAACATTTAAAAAAATTTAGAAAATATGGTTTTGGAAGAAATAGGGTTTTCGATAGAAGAGAGAAATAAAGATAATTTTTCTTAAAAATGTTCTTTTGAAATATTGGGTACATAAAGAGAGAAAAGAGGTGTGGAAAATGTATATTATCATGAAATAACTAGAGGATAATTAAATTCATGAGTTTATTGAGATATAGATCATAATATTTTATCATCGGAAACATAATGATGAGCAATCCTGATAAACGATGAGATTGTAACATAAAACCCTTACCACTTTGGAGACTTTGAATCGTAAGCCACATGAAATAATAAAATTAAATGAAACAAAAAATATCATGATAATAAATAAATTCATGATATTAAATTTCAAAGGGTCTCTATATACACCTCATAAAATAATATAGGTGAATAAGATAACATATGTCTCAAGGAAGTAAAAATTCGATAAAATCCCTTACCGATTTGGTAAATTTTGCACCATAAACCCCTTGAAATAGAGATCCTAAAATGGATATGTAAATCAAAATAATTTTTAAGATAATAATCATAAAATACATTCTTGGGTATTATATACACCACATAAAATAAATAGGTGCTGAATATATCATGTGTCTCACAGAAGTAAAAAGTGAGTTGGAAACCCCTTACAACTTTAGTAACATTTTGGATTAGAATACATCAATAAAAAATAACATCAAATAAAACTTTAAATATCATGAAAATAATTATATTAATTATATAAAATTTAAAATGGGTGTAATATACACCACACATAAGAAACAAGTGATGAATTTTCATATGTCTCCCAAAAATAAAAGAGATACTAGAAATCCCATACCTTATTCTCAACTTCTTTCAAACGCATTTGAAACTCCTATATAATAAATATAAGATTATTATAAATATATTATAGAACCATAATTATATATATAATACCATATATTATTTACTTATTACCATTTATTACCTGTTTATTAACAATTCCATGTTAAAGTCACGTTCTGGAAATAACTGCTTTGTTTTTCATGTATATTTTGATTATGATTTTTTTTCTCCTCTTACTTTGAGAATGGATCCATAATCTCCAGAATGTTAAAAATTCTATAAATATCATATATATTAAATATATATTCATTTATATAAATCTATAAATTTTTGAGATATAAAATGAAATACACTATGCATGGAGACGGTGGGTTGTACATACGCATGAACGTTGTTTTAATTTTATTGACATGTTAAAATAAATAAAGTTAATTAATATATTACAATTATAGAATATTTTTATGAAATTTATATTTCATATTTTCATTAAAATCATCCTTATTAACTTCCATGTAAAGTGTGAACAAATCACATCGCTTCGTGAAGGCGGTAGTCCACCGTAAACACGAACGACGTTATCGTATTCCCATGGATTGGAAAGTAAGAAGGGATATGTGATATCGTGGTTAAAAAAGAATAATAATATACTAAATATCATATATATAAATAATAAATCTATCATTATATCAATATGTGAGAGGTACTAATGGAAAATTAATAACATCGGTTCGTGAGGCGGTAGTCCGTTGTACACATAAATAATGATTTCATGACACATTTAATGGAACAGGAGGAATATCTAGGTTATTAAATTAACATAATAACATATAAGTATATTTAATATAATTATGATATCATAGAATCATGGTTTAATAATAATTTAAGGGGTTGAGGAATAAATAAAATGAAATGCTCGATTAGGAGTGTTACCTCTTCTTCAGAAAACTTCTTTTAGTTTGCACCAAAAGAATTATTAGGATTGATTTATAACCAAAATAAGGCTTCTAGTATTACATTATGGAATTAAGGATGTTATTTAGGTAGGTATTGTATGAAACAATAGGTTTTTAATGTGTTAATAGAATGGGATAGGGGTGGCCTTTTATAAGTGAGGTGAGTGGTACACTTGTAATTTTTGAAAAGAAAAAGATGTGCCCACGTTTTTCACATGCCACAAGGCTCCAAAATGGTTAAATATCAATACTAGTAAATATAATATTTAAATAATTTAATAAAATTTGTTTTTAAAAGTTTTGTTCAATTTTTAACCCTTATCATTTTAGTTTAACCCCCCCACCCCGGTAAACCCATTTTTACATTAACTGTGGAAAAGAATTTTTACTGTTTTGACTCTTCATTATGGTAAAAAATTAAGTTGAAATTATTATATAATATAAATTATTATTATTAAAAATATATAATCCATTTTTAAAAATTACATTCAAATAATTGGTAAATTTTAATTTAAAATTAATCCCACATATGCGATGAGAAAGCGGTTTTCCAAAGAAAAAATATTCAGAAGTTTGAAAAGTATTTATATAACAATTTAAAATGAAATTTATTATAATGAACCAAATTGTATTAATAGTTATATAATTGAACTAATTTTACTTTAAAATCCATATTTTAATAATTTTATGTTTTAAAATTCTTTAAAAGAAATGAAAAATCTTAATAAAAATTAATATTTTTCATGATTCATTGAAAAATTTTCTTAGAAAATTCGACAAAATTAACTCCAAGATAATTTTGAAATTTTGATTTGAAAAATTAATTTTATTTTTTCAAATAATTTTTTAAAAATTTTAAAAATTATTTTTAAGATATGTGCACAAAAGAAAAAAAACTACTTTTTAGAAAAATACAGTTTTTAAGCGTAAAATTGGATTTATTATTCTATATTTTAGAAAACACATAAAATGAATGTTAAAAATTTGATTAAAAATATAATATATAAATTTAATTAAAATCATTCACCAAATGTGGTTTCTTTAATTTTTGAGGTAAAATTTATATATTTTAATAAAAATAGATTTTTCAGAAAAATATTTCCTTTATTTTCAAATACGTTTTTATTTTCATTTTTAATTAATTGGTCACAAAATAATTAATTTTATATACATGTGTAAACCATATATTTTCTTAATTTAGTTAATCTTATTCATACTCATCATTCTAATGGATAGGTGATGACCATCATATTAAATAATAATATTTTAATAGTGTGTCATGTTTCATTTAAATTCAGTGTTTCATATTACAAAAAATATCAAAAACATTAAATTCATTTGAAAATTCATTTCACAAAATCTTAGGTAGTTAAAAATGGGTCTTGAAAATTATTTATTTTTAACATTACTTAAGTTGTCACATCCCCCCCCCCCCTTGGAAATTGTGTCCTTATAATTTTACTCATTACTAAACAAGTGGGTATATTTTTCCTTTATAGTATTTTCTAATTCTCATGTTACTTCTTAAATAATATTGTTTTCCAAAAAACTTAACCTTCTAAATCACTTTATTCCACAATACCTTCTCATTATGGTCAATAAAGTTAATTGTCTATTCCTTATAGGAAGGATTCTCTTCCAACTATACTATTTTAGGGGTCAATACATAAGATGCATCTGGTACATATTTCCTCAACAATGAAACATGAAACACATCATGTACCTGAGATAAACTCAAAGGAAATGCCGATCAGTAAGAAAATAATACAACTTTCTCCAATATTTTATACGGTCTAATAAACCTTGAACTTAACATTCCCTTTTTACCAAAATTCATGAAACTTTTCCAAGTATATACTTTAATAAAAACATTATCACCTACCTCAAATGAAATATATTTCCTCTAGTTATCCACATAACTTTTGTTCTTTCTTTAAGATGCTCTCATGTGATGATGAATTATCTTCACATTCTCAACCACATCTTTGATTAATTATGGTCCCAACATCTTCCTTTCACCAACTTCATCACAATAATAGGTTGTTCTAAATTTCTTTCCATACAATTTTTTAAAAGGTGTCATCTGTATAATAGAACAAAAACTATTATTATAAGAAAATTTTACTAAATACATATATTGATCACAACACCATTGGTAGTATGATGAAAAAGATCAAAGCATATCTTTCAAATTTTGAATTATTCACTCTGACTTCCCATCAGATTGAGGATGAAATGATGTAATAAAATTTAATTTAATACCCATCGAATTCTAAAGGATTTTCCAAAAAATGAGGTAAATCTAGGATCACAGTCAGATAAAATGGAAAGAGGGACTTGATGCAATCTTATTATATCTTTAACATAAAGTCTTGAAAGATTATATAAATACATTTGATCTCGAATAGGAAGGAAATTTGTATATTTAGTCAATCAGTCAATAATAAATCAAATTTCATTTTTACCTAGAGATTTATTTGGTAATATAACCAAAAAATCCATAGATATATTCTCTCATTTCTAATTTGGAATTGGAAAATGATAAAGAATCCTGTTTGTTAATTATTTTTCTACTTTAACCTTTTGAAAATTCAAACATTTCATAGTAAAGTGAATAATATCTATTTTCATTGTATCCCACCAAAAATATTCCTAAAGGTATCTATACATCTTAATACTATTAGAATGAATAGAAAAGGTGGAGCTATGAGTGTCACTTGACAATTCATTTTTCAACTAGAAGATAACTAGTACACATAATCTTTTTCCAAATCTCAAAACACTTTTCTTTTCAATGTTAAAATCAAGAAACTTGCCCTTCTTGACCAATTCTACCTTTTTATAAATACAAAGTATTCCTTTTGAGCTTTCTTAATTCTATATGTTAATGATGACTGCATTGACACCTAAAACAAAACATAGGGAGTTCCTGTAAACTTAATTTCTTAGTCAATATTCATCAAATCACAAACCAAAGTATCATGTTCTAAATGTATTATAGATAATGATGCATTATCTTTTCAAATAAAATCATTAACTACTCTGTTTTATTTTCATGGATGGTATTGAATCATGTAATCATAATCCTTTATTAGTTCAATTCATCTTCTCTATCTCATGTTCAAATATTTTTGAGTGAATATATACTTCAAACTTTTATGATCAGTATATATTTCACATTTTACTCCACATAAATGATGTCGCCATATTTTTAAATAAAAAACAATAGCAACCAGTTCATGATCATGTGTAGGATAATTTATCATATGACGTTTCAATTTATGTAATGTATAAGAATTTACCTAATCATTATGCAACATAACACAACTAGGTCCCTTCAAAGAAGCATCATTGTAGATAATAAACTCACTATTTCTAGATGGAATCACCAAAATTGGATCATTAACCAATATTATTTTTGGTTCCAAGAAACATTTATCACACTCTTTTATCCAGATGAATTTTACTCCTTTTCAAGTTAACTTAGTTAGTGGGGTATATAAATGAGAAAAGTTTTCAATAAAGCACTGGCAGTTTCCTGCTAATCTATGAAAACCATGAATCTATGCAACATTTTTAGATCTTATCCATTATCCAACCACTTTGGTTTTAGTAGGGTTAATAGTTATGCCATATATAGAAATAATGTTCCCAAGGAATGAAATCTATTGCAACAAAAATTCACATTTACTAAATTTTCCATAAACTTATTTTCTTTTAATGTTTACAGAATAATACTTAACTGTCTTTCATGATCCTTGTGGATTTTATAATATATAAAAATATCATCAATAAACACAACCAAAAACTTTTCCAAATAGTTATGGAAAACTCTATTCATAAGATCCATGAATATAGTTGCAGCATTAGATAACTAAAAGGTCATAACCAAAAACATATAATGATAATATCTAGTTGGAAACATTGTCTTTAGAATATATTCCCCCTTCACCTTAAACTGATGGTACCCTGACCTAAGATAAATCCTTAAAAATAATTACCCTCCTATGAGCTTATCAAAAAAATAATCAATATGAGGTAAAGGATACTTGTTCTTAATAGTGATTTTATTCAAGGATGTATAATCAATACAAAGCCTCATTGAACAATATTTATTTTTAATAAATAAAATATTATCACCCCAAGGTGAAGTGCTAGGAAGAATGAATCCTTTATCAAGAAACTCATGCAACTAATTTTTCAATTCCAAGAGTTTTACATTATCCATTCCATAAGGAGGTTCATAAATTAGCTTAGCATTAGGGACTAAGTCAATAGTAAATTCAACCTCTCAATAATTAATAATACCAGGAAAATCATTAAAAAATACATCTAGATATTCATTTATTACTAGAATATCACTAATCTAAATATTTTCTTTCTTTTCAATAACATGAGCTACATAACTTTAAATTCCACCTTTTATCAGTTTATCATCTTCTTAAAAATTTATCGAATTTATGAATTCATTCTTATACATAAACTAGAACTTATTTCAAAAAATAACCTCTTAATCTGTGCAATATTTCTTAGAATGATAATTTGAAATTAAATCCATACCTAGAATAACATAAAATTATAAAATAGGGCATATAAAAATATTTATATGAAAATAATTTCCACATAAATTAATAGGAATATTATTATAAATTTGTGTCAGCCTAATCCTACCACTGTATGTTTTTATCAAAATTTATGACTCTATTTCTTGGGGTGAAATTTCTAATTTACCAGTGAATTTCTCAAAATTAAAAGAATTTGTAGACCCTAAATCCAAAAAATCATTGGAATAATCTGAATAAACAAGTGATCTACTTAAAACCACTTAGTTCGATGGTCCTTCACACACCGAGGTAGTCCCAAAAGATTTTTTTTCACTATTTTTTCTTAGATCTTATTGATTTCTACTATGATTGACTAAATTTAGACATAAGATATCATAATGTCCCAATTCGTTATAACTAAAACATCTCATTATTGGATAGATATATATCTTACCATTCTTGGTAAGATAAATACTCTTTTCCATGAAGTTTTTGAGCCATATAATCAAACATACCACATCGGTAACATTTCCCATATCCAAATAAATATTATTTAACATTTATCTTTCCATAATTGGAACAATTTGTGTGATTACCTTTGTTTTTTTTTGTTTACCAGATTTCTATTGCTTTATACCTTGATCATTTCTTCCCTTTGATGTCATGTGACGGATAATCATTAGAAAACCCCATTTCTACTTTCTAAGTACAATGAACAATTTTCTAATAACTTTTAAATTCATAAGATTCCAAATCTATTTGATATCTTGAATTCAATCCTATATAAAATCAATTAATTTTAATTTCAATATCCCAAATACAATTTGGTGCATACCTAGATAATCGAGTAAAATTTACTTCACACAAAACAATTTAATCCTCTTATTCTTGCTTTAGTTGCAATAATTTTTTCTCCATATTGAGTTCAAAAGCCTTAGGTAAATATTTCTCTAAGAAAATATTCTTAAATTCATTCTATTCCATTTCATTGAGATCTTATCTTTCCTTGGTATTCTTAAACATTAACCATCATCGACCATCTTTACCTTTAAATTGATAAAAGGAAAGAGTTACCTTTTGACATTATGAATACCCTATGACTTCAAATATATTTTCCGAGACATTGATTCATCCTTTGAGTACCACTAGATATGAGGTTCCACTGAAAGATAGAGGGTGTTGTTTCAAAAAATGATCTACAATGGATATGTTTTTCTAGGGTAAATCTAGTTTATATCTAACATGAATGAAACTGTTATTTATAGTTTGTATCAATTGAACGATCATAGCTACAAACTCTTAAGTTATAGTTCTAAACTATCTAAGCTATAATGTAGAAGGATATCATCCACTTAATACTTTTCTACTTTAGATTTCCTATTTCTTCTATGTAAAACCATTCTGTAGAGACATAGATTAAATAAGATAACATAATAATCTTCAAATGTTATATCATATCAACATAACCATAAATTAGAATCTTTGAAGGTTTTTATTTTATTATCTAACCTATAAAATTATCTAAATCCTACTTTGATACCAATTATAAGGACTTTTGTCTTAATCAACCCTGTATTACATTATTTAAAACAAGGGTTTTGCTTTCTTACATTCCTATTTCCTTTTAAGTTTATAGTTTTATAGTATTAGATAATCAAAAATAAAAAATAAACTCATATATTACAAGTAGAAACTTCCAATTAGTGTCCATTTTTTCCACATTATAAAACTTTTAAAATGAAACATGTTTTCTTTTCATAAAAAATCATCAAGACTTTCAAGTTGATTTTTTATTTGTTCCTACTCATCCTTAAACACCGGGAATAATTAAAAATATATATGGTATGAGCACAAAAATCTCATTAAAGGATATAAAGTAAATAAAATCATTAGTCTTGTAAAAACATGAAAATACATGAAATTTTTTAACTTTTTCACATTATTCTTTGAGTGATAAAATAAATCATAGCCACATGGAAAAACAATTATAGTTTAAAAAAACATTTAGAGACCCATAGCAAGAAATAGAAAACCATTATAGGAATATTATATCATCATATTAATATTGTATTCTCACTTGTTTCATAAATAATTATATCCTAGTTAAATGTTTAGGATAAATCTCTCTTTTTAACTCTCCCATTATTTTCTTTGAACATAAGGAATGTTACTCAATGCATTGGAGAACAATATCATGCTCACCCATCGTATAAGTTATATCCAGATCACCCATCGTATAAGTTTTATCAAGATAACTTGTCATCATTTTAATTCTCAAGTACCATATCATGAATAAAACATTTTTAAGCTTTCACTTTTGCATCACAAATCCCTTGAAAACACATTTTAATACATTTTCAATAGAATTTTCATATATCGAAATAACCTTCCTCTAAAAACCCTTTTTGAAAAACCAAAATACACAGAATTTGGGAACAAATTTTTTTATTTGAATAAAACATGTAATATTATAAATAAAGGTAAATAAAATTTTTAGTGGTGGGAAAATCCATCGACAACATATACGTTAAAATAGAACATTCCTTTTATCTTTTGTAAAGAAAGTCAAAAAAATTCGTATAAAACACACACAAAAATATTCCTTTTAAAAAACCCTTGAAATAAATCGAAATGAGAAATAAAATTTCATTTATAATTAATTTATTTCTATTTAAATACATCTATAAAATAATTTTAATAAAATAGATGTGGAGGAAAAATATTTAGAAAATAAAACATTAAAAATGAGGTTTTAAGAAAATGTATCCCTTACCTCAAGTCTGATTTTTCATGTACATTATTTATATTCCTAAATAATAGAATTATGTTAATTATTTACTTTATTAGGAATATTTTTAATGTATATTATTCCTTTTAATTAACTTATTACCATGTTATACTTGATTAATTAATTGATTAAATTTACATTAGACGTTTTTAAGGACATTCGGTTTACGTGTCCAAAATAGTTTTGGTGGGATGACTATGGTAAAATAGATCATTATTATATAATTTAAATAATATTAATCATGATATAATTATAATTTCTATACATAAATTATACTTTTACAACCAACTATGTAAGGTGGTTATGAAAAATGAATTACGTTACATTATAGATACATTAGTTCGTACATACACATAAGTAACGTTTCCATTTTTCAATGAACATGAATAAAAGAAGGTAAATATTATATTAAATTTATAGAATTATAATTATATAATAAATGATATATTATTTATTTAAACTCACTCATATATACCATTCATTTGAGGTGGTTAAGAAAAATAAAAACATCATCTTGTGAGGTGGTAGTCTGCACGTACGCACGAGCGATGTTTTTACTTTTAATTGGTTGGTAAAGAAATAAGTGGGATATTTTATTTAATATTTAAGAATTATATTTATATCATATTATTCCATTTTTATCCATCATTGCGATCATATATAAGATGCGATGATAGAAAAATAATTACATCAATTCTCAAGGCGGTAGTATATCGTGCACGCAAACGATGTTTTGATTTTCCATTAGATAGTAAAGAAAGTTTAAAAAGGGTTATACCATAGACATAATAGAATTTAATTTTATTTTAGATACTTATGTTACTATATAAAAATTTATAGGAGATTTTTGAATGAGGTAGAGGATGAAATAAAACAAAGGATCTCGGTATAATCATATACCTCTTCTTCGGACAACCTCTCTTGGTTTACACCTTCAGCCTTATAAGGTGGGTATTTTGATCAATACAGAATCTCTAAGACATGGGGAGCAATTATAAGAAGATTTATGGGTAAATATTGGTCAATATAAGATGATTTTGAAGTGTGTAAAGTTGAAAAGATGGGATTTCCTTTTATAAGTGAGGGAGGGGACATGGTTGGATTTTTTTGAAAGATTTAAATATTATTAATTCATTTTCTTGGAAAAACGTCCCATAAAAAAACTTTAAAGAATAATGTGATAAGGGTTGAAATATATTCATAAAATAATAATTAATATGAAATTGGTTGGCCTTATCACTTAGTTTTAACCTAGATTAACCCAAGTTATCCTTTCACCATGGTGACACAATTTTTACCAAAGTTACTTTTCATAATGACCAAAAATGAAATTGAAATCATTAATTAATTTATAAATTTTGATTCCAAATATTTAATCCATTTTTCACAATTCAATCTCTAAAAAATTCATAAAATAATTTAATATAAAAATTAAAAATTCAATGAAAAATGTTTTTTGAAAAATGATTTTTTAAGTATAAAAGTGATTTTATACCAATATCAACTATAATATTGATATAAAAGGTATAAATTGAATTAATTTTTACAAAAATAAGATAATTTAATTTTAAAATCAATCCAAATAAAAAAAATTCTTTGAAAATACTTGAAAATAAAATGTAGTTTTCTTTAAAAATCTGTATTTTCCACTATTCACCCACAAATTAACTTTTTCATAAAATTCCTAAAAAATCACCCTAAAATAATTTAAAAAGGATGAATCAAAAAATAAAATAATTTTTATAAAATTAAATTTCTAAAACATATAAATTAATATTTTAAAATAAATAGTATAATACATGAAAACCCAATTTAGTTATAATATAGTTATTTTCTCTTGATTGAAAAAAAACTAATATTCTTATAATGAATGTCACTCTATAAAATATAATTCCTGAGTATTAATAAGGTATAAAAATTATTTATTATTTACATTACATAGGTTTTAATAGATAATGTATATATTTTTTTTGAATATGAATTTATGGGTGATTAATGTTGTTTGGAGATAAATGTTAAATTGATCTCGGAAGAATATATGATTAAATATTTCTGATTTTTCATTTTTAAAATTAGTCAGAAATATTTTTGGGTTGTTTTAAGGTTAGTTATTTATGTAATTATTTAAGTTGAATTTTTTTTGTTATTATTGATTCATTGGATATTAATTTAGTATTTTCTAATGTAAAGGTTTATTCATCATAATTATTATTTTAACTTATGCTGACCATTTCAATTTTGAATTAGAGGAAAAACCTTTTACCATTATGTGGATCTTATATTCAATTAAAAGTTTATTTTAGTGATTTAGGCATGAAAAATCATCATGATCATGATAATAAGCATCAATGGATGAATTCATGATTATATAATGGGAATAAATCAAGTAATTAAATTTTATCATTTTTTATCTCAAGTGTAAAGGAATTTCTCAAACTCAAGAAAACTAAAGTTAAATATATCGAATCTTAAGTAGAAAGTAACACTCATATACCAAGGTATATTTTTAGAAACTCGTTTTCAAGTACCATTCTTATTGAGGTACATTCATAATAAGTTTAATGTTCATAACTTAAAAATTAAAGTTCATGATAAAATCTATAGTGATTTTATTAATATTATATAATATATTCAGTTTAGAAATGAAGAATCAAAATTATGTAGTTTAAATTTATTTAATGGAGTGAGAATATAATACCTCTAGATTTTAATTTATATTTTCATTTCAAAAAAACACTATGTTTGAAAACGTACACAACACATAACCTTGATCTTAAAGGAACCAAAAAATAATATTATTTAAATATAACTGTTATAACCTAGTTGTTGGGATGGTGAGTATGAATAAGAATAACCGAATTATGAAATATATTTATAAATTATTTACATAATAAAAATAATTAATAAAATAAGTAAATTTAACATTCATCTAAATTTTCTACTGGGAAAATAATAAGAATATATTCATTTTTTGTTTTAAAGTTGCTTTTCCTCAAAAATGATTTTTATTATTTTTTGTGTGCAGATATTATAATTAATTTATACCAATTTTATGAATATTATTTGAAAAAATTAATATAATTTTTTAAATCACCACGTAAATATTAGCTTAGGGTTAATTTTTGGAATTTTTTTCAAAATATTTATTTTTCAATAAATAGTGGAAAATACTAATTTTTTCAATACTATAATTTCTTTTCATTAAATAAAGTAATTTAAAAATATTTTTCTATTTTGTATTTAGTTTAAATTAGTATAAGATATATTTTATTAAACACAATCCAAATAATTTAATAGGAATCAACAATATATTTAATTTTTGTATAAGTTCATTTTTATGCTTAAAAACAAAATTTTATAAAAATTGTTCTTCATTGAATTTTACACATTTATATTAAAATTGATTTCTTCTACTTATATAAATTTAATCTTAAAAATGAATTAAATATTTTTAATCAAGACGTTAAAATTTTTTAAATAGGCCAATTTATTTTTTAGTCATAATGAACAGTAACTGTGGTAAAAGTTTATCACCATAGTAATGGGAAAAACATGTTAATTAAGGTTAAAACTACGAGATAAGGTCTCCAAATCAACCTAGAAATTTAATTTATTTAATTTTATGATATTAATTTTACCATATCCATCCTAAATTCTAATATATGTAATTTTTGTGCCATTTACCTTTGATAATTACATTTACATTATTTTAGGTTAAGAAAGTACAAAATGTCACTCTCTTTCTTTTAATATATATAATATATTTTTATTGGGATAAAAAGAAGTTATAATTATTTATAAATGATTGTTTGTAGAATTGATACATTATTTTTATGATAGTAATTTATTTTTGATTTTCAGTGATGAAATAATTACCTTAATCACTTATGCAACACTAATACAGTGTGTGCAAGTAGTAGAAAAATAAAGATAAATGATTTTAAAAATAATAAAATAATATTTCTTGATTGAATCATGGAATTCCAAGAATTTAATAGATAAATATAAAGTATAATTATTTTTAAATTTTTTTATATTCTAATTATATTTTTTTCTTTATGTATTTGAAGTAAAATTAAATGAATAGTTCCAAAAATGACTTTAATGGTATTTTAAGATAAAAAATATTTTATTAAATAATTTTAAAATAAAAAAATATTAAAATCAGATAATTTGGATTTTAAATGGTCTAAAATTTCATATATTTAGCTACTTCTCATCTTAGAAGTAAATTTTTGACCCTTAAGGTCTAAAAAATGTGTTGCCATGGTTAAGGTTAAAAAGGATTGTTGTGGGGGTTAAACTAAAAAAAAAGGATTAAAATGAAACTTAAAAATATATAAAAAATTTATTGGTTTGTGTCAGTTTGAAATTATCATTCCATAACTTAATAAATAATTTCTATTTGGTTCCTCTTAACATTATTATGATATATATTATATTTAAATATGTTAAGTAATTCCAAGTGTGTCTTTTCCCTCACATCAAAAATGAAAACATCGCTCATGTGTATGTACGACCTATCGTCTCCATATAACGGTGTAATTCTTGTTTCATATCTAATTTACTAATATGGTTATAAATATGGAAGTAATGAATATATATTATATTTATGAAATAATTATTATTATTTAAATATAATATATCATTTACCTTCTTACCCTTCCACCCATTAAAAAATAATAATGTCGCTCGTGCGTATGTGTGGACTACCAAATACACAAAGCGATGTGATTCATTTTTCATGTCCATATTTCATAGATTGTTATAAATATTTATATAATTAATATATATGATATTTATATCATTATTATATTTTTTTAACCATTATCAATATGCAATTAATATAACTACTGAATCGAAACATACATGAAAAACAAATTAGTTTACACCCAAAATGATGATAATAATAAAGGATTATTAATGAGTGGGTGATAAGATGTTATAAGAAAAATGTGTATGGAATTATAAGTATGAAGTTGATTTTTTATAGAAGTTTAATAAATTTAAATTTATTTTATAGGAGGTTAAAATCACTTATGAAGAAAGTTCGACCCGAGGTAAGGGGTTTCTTAACACAATTTCTTTTCATTGGGTTAGATTTACTTCTTCACTTTCTATGTTTTTTCAAGATTATGTGTGTGATCAAATAGAATTATTTTATTTTTTATTTTATTTTTTTTTATGTTTATTTAAATTTTTTACACATAATCACTTCATTGATTAATTCTCACTTCAATGTTACAATCACTGTAAAGGTTTCTTGTCTCACTTTTGTTTCTGTGAGACATATTCCATATTCACGACTTTTTTCCTTCATGTGGTGTATATACTACCCTTTTTATATGTTATATCATGAATATATTTATATTCATGGTATTTAAAGTTTCATTTTAAGTTATTTATTTCATTGGGGTTATGATTCTAAAGTTACCAAAGTGATAAGGGTTTATTTTACAGTCTCATCTATATTCAAGATTGTTTATGTTTAAGTTTAGATTAGGGTAATTATATGATAATTATATATTAAACCCATTTTATTTTATTCTACTATGGTTATTTATAAAAATGAAACGTTTTCCTTTCATTTTCCTCTCTATATGTACTCAAAATACTGAAATAATTCTTTTAAGGAAAATAGATATTTTTTTTCTATTCAGTCTGGAATATTTTTCTTTAGTGTCCATATTTTATTTTCAATAATGTTTTTACAATGAACCAGTGATTTATTAAATTCATATTTACCCATGTTATACTTTTTATACAAATCTTTAAAAGGAATCTTCTTATCATTTTCCGAACATGGTAATTTTTACCGAAGGTGTGAACAGAATCATTTTTTAACGCTTACCGCATGAATGAATTTTTTTGTCATCATGAATATTATTTTCCTTGAAGATTCATTTAAAATTTTCCATGATTATTTTAAAATTAATTTTTTTTCTTAATATTCTGTATATTTTTAGATTTAAAATAAGTTATTTCAACATGAAAAGGTTATTTTTCTGAAGAAATGTTCTTGTGGTCTTTTAAAAGTATTTTTAACTATATCAACATCCTATGATGAATATTATACTTTAATGGGAATATAATCTAATGATACCATCCACAACATTACTCGAGATGACTTATAACCATATTTTTCTATTTATTAATTGGAAAAAATATTAGTATTTCATAAGATAGTTTTTTAATATGAATGTTTATGTTAATTATGCATTGAATTTTTATTCATTTATTTAATATTATGAATGAATTGGACTTATTATGTGATAGGAGGGGAATTTATAGACCCTTAATACATTATTAGGTTTCATGAGACAAACTAGATTGGGTATTTTTTGTATTCTACACCAATTTATGTATGGTTCCTTAGAAAAAATCCTTGGTAGTAAGATTTTGATGTATGGGATATGCATTCTATCATTATAAAACTATTTATTTTTATCCATGTGATTATTTATGTTATTTCATCATCCATAGATATATTCTTATCTTATGATATTAGTTATATGGAATATTTTATTATTGTTTATCCCTGTTGTATTATCCATGATTTATTTATAATGTGATATCTTCTATTGTAATCTTTCTCTTAGTGAGCATATAAACTCAAAATTTATTGTGTTTTCCTTTCCCTATGATACCAAGAAGGGCTCCATGAATGATTCTAGGGATATTTTTTTAAAGGTCAAGTCAGAAGAAAAAGCTTCTGACCCTTTATTCAATAAAGAAAAGAGAAAACAAGTAGGAGGCGAAAGGGGTCACACAATCAGTAATTCCCTAATTCTCAAAAACTAAAAATCATAATATGACATGTCATTCCCATAATCAAAGTCTCCAGCAGGCTCCCATTCAGATTGAGACTTATCTTGGTTAATGCCCTTCCAATAATTGTCATCAAATTTTTTTGAGACCTTTGAAGCTGATCTATTCGACACCGTCTTAGGAATTTGAGAGTAATCCTTGCGTTGTCTTCTATTTGTAGGAACATAAGTAAAATCTTCACCATCAGTCATCCTTTCCTCCCCAGCCACGACCATATCCTTGAAGGAGAGAGATCCACCACTGTTCGGAGTAGTGAAGCTAGCCTTTTCTCCCTCAACATCTGAAACATCCCCCCATTTACCAATAAGGGGTTCCTGTCGATCATCAACCTGTTGCCCCGCATCCAGCACAGGTAAGGAAATCTCAGTTAACTGTACTTGGTTCAAATTAACACAAGAAGGACCACTAAGGTCTCTTGTGGGGGACACATACACTATCTTTTATTTGTCATTAAGAGGAAATTGTGAGATAGATTTCTCTACATCAACCAAAGATGACACTCTGGGCGCAGCACCACCCTCAGTCGACATGTAACCAGACTTCCCAATAATCAGAACATCAGAAGTAGCAGGAGGTGACTCTTTACTTGAGTCACCATAATGAATGGAAGCCTTTGCCAAAGAAGTATCTTTCAATTGTGGTTTCCTTCGACATAGATTTGATGGGTGGCCCGTCCTCCCACATTCATCACAGGGGGTGTTCCTCCGACATAAGTCCAAAGAATGCCCAACAGCCATACAATGATTATAGAAAAGTGGCCTTTTTTCATATTCAACATCAATTTGGATATTTTCAGAAGGTGTAGAGAGGATTACCTTGTCAATCAGCATAGAGCTGAGATCTATCTCTACCAATACTCTGGCAAAGTGACCATAATAGACATCTTTAGTCTCTTTATCGAGGCGAATGGGAGTTCCAATAGCAGTACCGATATCAAGCAAGATCTTCGGGTGCCAAAGGACCCAATTGAGTCCATGAAGGCGGACCCAAACCTGAGAAAAAGAATTTCTTGCACGTGAAACATTAAAGTCCATAGACCATTCATGTAGGTGAAACCATCCAGGTTTCAAAAGCAGGGTTCCACTTCTCCATGCTTGCAGCTTCAACTCCTCAGAGGGGAACAAACAATGAAATAATCCTCGACCAAGTGAGACACATTTCCATTTAGAATCATGTATGAATTTAATGTTTTCAAATGTAATGTGAGAATCATGTATGAATTTAATTTTCAAATATCGTTAAACTATTTGATCCTTTGGGATGAGATATCTTATATTTTGTTTCAATTTAGTAAGATAACCACTATCTCTGATTTTCTGGAGTTGGGGTGTTAAAAATATTCTTTTGGTATATGATACATAAGATATTGATGTAATGGTTTTATAATGTATCATGATTTTATAATAAATTAAATCTCTTATTATTATTCATTCATGTGTATTGTAATTTACTTTATATAGATAGCGGAATGATAATATCCCCTTAAAGTATGACTTTGACTTGTACCTAATTGATGATTATCATAGATTATTATGGGTTTTGATGGTATGTTAAGATTAGTGCGAGTAGTATAATCATGAGACAATAAGTGGAGACTTATTATTTGGATTGACCCACTAAAGTATATCCCATGGAATTAATTAAATCATCAATATACATAGTGGTTCATACATATTATCAATAATATTTACCTAAGTTTGGAAAGATACCTAATATGAGAAACTTTATACCTTCATACCTTTCTTATGAAATCCTTTAGTATTAATGAATCAAGGTGTGGTTGGGTGTGTTACTAATTATATCATCGGTTGGAGCTCAACTAAGATAGGATTTTTCCATTCGTATTATGAGAAAATACATCTGGAACTTGATTGAATTAAAATGAGAAAATATTTGGACATGATTATTTGAATCACATATAATGTGTTTAGATACTTGGATGAGAGTCATATAATGTTCTAATATTATATATGAATAACATGTGATGTATTCATCAATCAGGTCAGTCTTTTTCAGAGAATCGGGAACGTTTGGGATTACCTATACTAGATTGAAATTGTTTTATGTTTAGTGTTCACTCAATGTCATGGGAAAATGGGTTATATTGGTATACATATTATTTATATGATACATATTATAGTGGATATGTTGATATTGAGATATTATTATGTTTTATAGAGATCACACAAAACACTTTAGTAGCTTGAGAAGCACTGATTCTTTATTAGATGTCGCTCTTTACTTACATCTATGAAATAAGGATTTTATATTTTTTTATTAATTATAATAAGGATCGCATGGTCACATAGCCAGGACTTTGGATAATGATAAGGATTCAAACAATGTGTTTATTCCAAAATGAAGATATTTTGATAAACCGTATCCAACAGAGACTTGGATAGACTCACAAAGAGTTGTGAAGTTATGTAATTACTTATGGTGTTTTAGTACAAGTGGGTGATTGTAGGAAATTATCTAAAAGGGTGAATCATATTTATTGATATACCTTGTATTGTAAATAGTGACATGCATATGATGAATGAAATTTCATATGATATGATTATATCATAAAGAGGCATCAGATTCCGTATACTACTAATGCCGTACCATATGATTGGAATTCTATACAATTTTCATGGGATGTTGATGCATGCATCTAGACATCTCCTCCCCATAATTTATTTGATTATGGATCAATAAGATTGATCCATTTATGGATTTTTCAAACTAGACACATTTATTGAAGTGTTCGATGAGTGGAAGCATTAAAGGGAAGTAACACCATGAGATGGCAGTCACACCTTAACTCTCTTCGTTAAATGAAGAGAGTCTATAAATGGGATATGATCCCTCTATTAGTGTAAATTGGATAATCAATATCCAAATCCAAAACTCTAAAACTCACTTCCAACCTGAAATTTCATTTATCTTTGAAATAAGGTGATAGCGCCCCTTTAGTGGGTTTGGGATCCTCTTGCTATGAATAGGGATCCAATGCCCATTTACTACTAGTGGAGGTGATATCCTTTTGTTGCTTTGGTGATATTCATCAAGCATTGATAATTATAATGGATATTATTCTATGTAGAAGCACATAGGAATAAAAATTATGCCATTCAAGTGGATTTGAAAATCGGGATTAATAGCATATTGTTTTTACAACCTCATTGACCTTCTTTGAAATCTCACTTCCTTTGAAGTTTCTCAGGAATTGAAATTCATCTTTTAAATATTTGGAATGATTTTATAAGGAGTGAAACATATTTATGATACTAAAAAATGACAGTAGATATTCTATTCTCAAATTTAAAATTAGTAAATTAATTGTAATCTGAATATTAAAAGTGGAAGTTAAATTCCAATGTATTTAAGTTGGTTTCACAAAGAAATTTATGGTACATGACTAAATAGGAATTGGTATAGTTGAAAATGTAATAAAAAAAATTCGATGATGAATATAATTTATATACAAAGGAAGATAAATAAAAATATGATTGTATGATATAAATAAACTGAAAGTGAATTGTAAATTTATAGAGACATAGTATATTGAATAATGGTTATACAATTTTATCATACATATAAAAAAATTAAAAAAATTAAAAAATGCTGTAAGGAATTCATTGTTTCTAAGGAACATATAAAAAAATTTCTATACGTATTCATTTATGATAAACAACAAGGTTTTAATTTTGAAATAATTTTTAGTTTCAATAAATTCTGCAATTTTATTCATAACAAAATCCTTAATCCTCATTTATTTAAATATATTTTAGGGATATTTGTTAAAATGATTCAACTTATAAATAAATAAATAAATTTTTAACTGATAACATTACATATAAATCTAGGTGGGGAAATATTTTTGTGGGACTGTAGTTGTTGTTGTATCGGGGTACTATAACAGTAGCACTATTCAACTGATTTGGGCCCCGGGTCCATATATTTAGGACTATGGGGCATCAGGACTTCGGGACATTGGACCTCCAATACATCATCTTATGAGGGGATTTCATTGAAGGATAAATTTTCTGGAAGGTGTGGTGATGTGACATGGGAGAGCATTGTGATATGACAGGTGTAGAGTTGTGTGATGACATGTAGACTTTTTTGGGAAATCAGAAGCTTTGACAAGTGATAAGTGTGTAGACATCCATCTGGTATCCATCTAACTAAATGGTTTGTCAATATGGGATGGAAGGATTTCCTATCACAATGTGACAGAGGTGGCATGGTGTGATGGAGGCTATTATCACAATGCATAGGTTCATGTGTGGAAAAGATGTTGTGGTACATTATGACATGATTGTTGGTGGAATGACATGACAATGGGTATTGTGGTATGAATTCTATAGTTATGGAGTGATGAATACAGATTAGTTGGTCTTTCAAGTTTATCTCTTAGGGAATCTAATCCATATTCATTTGGGATTTTAGACCTTTATCATCTGAGCCATTGGGCCATATAATTCTTGGGGCATTTAGGTTATGTAAGGGTTCTCACTCAACATAATTAAAAAGTGGTTTCTTTGCTTAATAAAAAGGGTATCGCAACATGTTTCAATTATTTATAATTATTTATCATAAGTTTCAAAAAGAGAAAAATATAAAAATTAAAAAAAAATCTTATTTTCATTCAGGTCAGTTTATTTATTTTGAATCATGAAAAAAATGTATATGTTATAAAATATAATAAAAATTTAAATATAAATAATAACCCTAATTTCTCTTGTGTGTTTCATCCCCATCCCTCACATATTGTCAAGTATTTTCACTACCCACCTCCTCCCCACATCAATATTTGTTGCTCCACTTTTCTCTACATGTTTGACCTGCAGTCATGCACTTTATAGTTCCATCTATCACGATCCTCATCCACTTTATCTACTCTACAACTCCCATCTCTTCATATTCCCTTCATTTTGTATGCTTGTTTCTCCTCATTTTTCACCCTTCCATTTTCATGTGATTACTAGAGGAAAAATACCTCTCATGTTATCACCCCCACCTGATGTGACAAGGGGTTTGTGAAACATGAATTTTGTGATTGTGGCATTAAGAATGCTACTTATTTGGTCCTTCAAGGTCATCTCTTGGGGCCTTTGAGCCATATTCAGTTGGGATTTCATGCCATCATCATTTGAGCCTTAGGGCTTTGTAATGCTTGGTGATTTCAGGTTATGTAAGGGTTCCCCCACAAAAAAAATTAAAAAGTAGTTTCTTTCCTTAATAAAAATGGGACTGCACCATGTTTTGGTTACATAGAGTTATTTATCATAAGTTTCTAAAGGTGAAAAATAATTTTTTTTCATTCAGGTCAGTTTAATTATTTTGAATCCTGAAACAAAAAACTCTACATTCCAAAATATAAACAAAAAAGTAAAAATAAATATTAACCCTAATTTCTCTATTGTGTTTCCCCCCAACCCTAGCATACTAGTTCCACTTTTCATTCCCCACCTCCTCCCTACATCGATATGCATTTCTTTCCATTTCTCTATGCGGTCAACCCACAATTGTGTATGTCTTATTTCCCTCTATCATGATCCTCATCCACTTTACCTACTTTTTAACTCTCATCTCCTCCCATATCCTTCATTCTGCACACATATTTATTTATTTTTGACCCCCTTCCATTGTCATGTGATTATCAAAGGTGAATTATTTCTCATGTTCCCATCCCCCCAATCCTTTTTTTGGTAGGTGTCTATGAATTTTCTATTATCAACAATAATATTATTGTTTTAATGTTGTTTTAATATAATTTTAAACCAATCATAACGCTATAAGGGTATCAATACATGTTTTTATTATTTGTAATTATTTATCATAATCTTAAAAAGGTGAAAAATAAAAAATATATTGTTTTCATTCAAAAAAGTTTAATTATTTTTCATCATGAAACAATAATTTCAACAATCTAAAATAAAAAACTATAAAAATAAATAATAACTATAATCACTCTCTTGTGTTTCTCCCCTAACCCTTACACATTGGTGATACTTTGTACTCCCCACCTCCTCCCCACATCGATCTGCACTACTCCCCATTTCTCTATGCGGTCAACTCGTAGTTGCACATGTCATGGTTCTTTCTATCATGATTCTCATAAACTTTAACTATTATGAAACTATAATATCCTATTATCCCTTTTGTTCTGGATGTACATTTCTCTTTGTCCAGCACCCTTCCATTATCTTGTAGTTATCAAAGACAAAGGACCGCTCATGTTTCCATCCCCCGGCCTTTTTTGATAGGTTTCCATTACTTTTCTACAGTTAACAATAATATTATTGTTTTAATGTTGTTTTAATGTTGTTCTAAACCAATTCAACCACTATAAGGATATTTCAACATGTTTTTATTATTAATAATTATTTATCATAAGTTTTAAAAGGTGAAAAGTAAAAAAAAATCATTTATTTTATTTTAGGTTTCTTTAGTTATTTTTCATCATAAAACAAAAAAGTATACATTCTAAAATCAAAAAGTAGTGTAATCATAAATAATAACCCTAATCACTATCTCATGTTTCCTCCCCAACCCATACAGACTGACACCACTTTTCACTTATTGAAGTTAGTTCCCTAGAACTAACTTCTAAGTACTTGATTACATGTATTAATTATCTTAAATGTTAATCAATTTTATTACCACATCATGATTGTTCCTCTACATGAAATTTTTATGTGATAATGTCCAAAGAATATATTTTTCACTAAAAGGTCATAGAAGTTCCCCATTGTAATGAGAACTAGGAGGTTCTAGGATAGTATTATTGAATATATATTATATAACTGAATGATTTCATTTGATGGGACACAAATGATATATTATATTAGGGGTGAAGACTCATATGACATTGAGGAACCCTCTCATGGTGTAAACCCTTGGTAATTTCTAGTGTAGTATATTATGAGAATGAGACCTGTTAATATAAAATCCATATTTACATGTTTCATTGGGTGCTTCTATATGTGGATGTGTGTATTTATCCTTAGACTTTAATATTATAATTAATGGATACCATGAGTCATGTAATTTGATGTATTTATGAAAACCATAATGAAATATTCTATCAGCAAAGTAGGATACATTGGGTATGTCACGAGTGATATTACATTAATGGAAAATGCAAGAAAGGATTTATCACTTCTATCCTTTTATGGAAGTTGATATCTTAGTAACTTTAATGGTAATGGAAATATCAGTATAAATCCATATCCATGGTGTTCTATGGGATAGATCAATTTCATAATGTTAAAGAAAGAAACATCAATCATATAGGTTTATGACACCAGTATGCAAAATGTTTGATTCAAGATATCATGATAAATGGATTATATTACATGGTAATCATTCATAGGATGTTTTATATCATTGCGACGTTAACCTCTTTCTCTATGGATTTATTAGTGTATTTCAAGATGCTAGACTTGGAATTTAGGTGGTTCTACATAATTACACTAAGAAATAGGCACAGAGGGTCATAAACTAGTTGTATCTAAAATCTCGGTAAAATTTAGTATTGAATTTAAAAAGTTATAATAAATAATATTTATCCATGTTTCGTTTGATTGCCAATATTTAATCATAGGTTATTTGAAAGAATGATTGAATTAAATAATAATAATAAATATTTATTTTCAAGGTTTGGTGAGTATAATTTTTATTATATTTATTGATGAATATTGTATTAATATTTATTAATTAAACAAATAGTCATTATTTAAGGATTGGTAAACAATAAGGAGGAAAAGAGGGCCGAATTTAATGGTTTGATTGGAAATAATATAAATGATACTTATTTATTCTTAGGTGATGAACATGTTAAGTGAATTATAATTATATTATTATTATGGAATGGGTTTCACTAAGAAATAAGGAATTTTAATAGGGTATATGTACCAATTTCAAAACGTAGACCTACCTTTATAAATATATAATTATATCACTTTTATAAGAGACACTTGTTATGCACAACAGATAGAGAGAATCTCTATCAAGACCAGGTGAGATTTCTAGAGACCTAAAAGTGTGATATTTCCTTATCTTATATCAATCCTTTTAGAGATCATCAGGAGTTTTTCCTCCTTATAGAAGAATTCGACAGCGATCAACCATGAATGATGTAAGTTATTAGCATTAGTCATGTTATCAACCAATGATTACACAATGATGTTTAGATATTTTAGTGCACATGTGGATCACCTCTAGATGGATTATGTACTTGGATACTTTAGTGAAATGATGGTAAAACAAGATCTAATCAATTGAATCATCAAAACAGAATAATTACAATTTTAAGTAATTCTAGATTTGAACATAAATTAATTATAAATTACATGTATAGATCCTCCTCTTCTAGTTTAAACATTTAATCAAGTAAAGTAATATATGATTTTCATTGGTCGTGATTTCAATAATTATGTAAAGTAATTATTATTCATAAATTAAGACTAAAAAATTGAGTTTTTTATTCCATACAGGCGCTTACACTACATTTGAAACCTATAAGTGGTATCAAAGTGATCACATATTTAATTTATAGTTATTTATTGATATTTGATTATTTACATGTGTTTGGGATTTATTTTACTTCAGATTGATTCACTATTGAAATTCAAACATCATCTTCTATTACATGTATTTATTCTAATTATCATAACCAATAAATAGTTAATATTAAAGTGAAGAAATATATAAAAACACCATATAAAGATACCAATGGTTCTGTCTGGACAACATAAATGTACACAGAGTATTCCCTAAAGCCACACATCGTATACTAGTGTATCTTGTTTATATCTCATGATAAAATAAAATTAGTCCAAGGAAACCAGATTAGTGATCTGAAAAAAGTGGATCAATATATAGATCTGGATAGGTTGGCACATGGTTTGAAGAACCACATGTCGTGTAACATGGATAAATGGTGTTTCATACTTATGTATTTATAATGGAGAACATGGGGGTCCAAGCTTGTAGTGTATCTGCTACACGATATGGGGACTAACAAATCATTCAACTTCGAGGTCACACATCACGTAGTAACACCTCATCTCATTTACTTTGAACATGTTTGTGGTAAGGAAACACTATAATGACCCATCCCAGTGGGGCTCGATTCATGACACCCCAATACCTCCTCTAATAGGACAAGGTCTAGAGACTGGCGCTGAGTAGGCATATCACTAATATGAGGGGCCTTATCCTAAGTACATGTACACAAGAGAACATCTCCAAGACTATAAAATGATAAAATGAAAAACAACTGAATAAACATGCATGAATGCATATAAATCCCACAACCAGAGTACGATAGGAAGTAAAGGAAAGTAAACAGGCCCAAATATAATCACACCAAAAAAGTCTATAACACAAGTCCAACCAGAAAGAACATTGGGGCTACTATCAGAATATCACAGGAACACACCTCAGTCTGTCTAGTCTCACTAAGCACTATCTAGTCCTGGTCCATCAAGGACTCTGTCAAAAGGTCTGTTATATGCACAAGACACAACACGTGTAGGAAAAGGAAGAATATGGAATTCTAAAAAATTCTAGGATTTAAGAAATGTCATCTAGGATCACATGTTGTGTGCGACCCCACTGTGTAGCGTTAGGGTTCCACAAAGAAGATAAACATCACATGGTGTGTGACAGTTATCACACAACGTGTAACCCTTTACAGGATCTTGAGCATATACCCAAGGAGGGACACAGACATGGATATGGACATGGCCAGGAGTACATGGGCTTAGACACACCGTGTACTCAGGAACAAACACAAACATGGGTATGGACCGTGGTACATGGGAAGGACCTGGTGCTAAAGGAATATTCCATGTACTAGTACATACCATGTACTTCCTTATAGAAGGCTTAAATCCCTCATCCCCTTAAACTTAGATGAGTTTCATTAGGGTTCATTCCCTTGATCCATTCCCTGAGGGTTTATTATGGAATAACGTCATATACATAGAATGGTGATCCCTTAAAAGGGACTTTAGTCTTGGATGGAGTTTTTGGGATCCATCTATGAGGTGCAGAGTGAGATCCACTATCATCATATTTTCCCTAGGTGGGGTTCTTGGAATCATGGTGACTAAAATGATGAAAGTGTTGATCCCCTACTTAGTGGGTTAATCCATATTAGGTTATTGGTATACCCCATAGCCTTGGGTGTGATCCCCTTCTGTGTATCGTTCTCTTCAGACTTCTAGTGTGTAATTCTTATAGTGAGACTCGATGAGCATGAAATATTGGATGGATTCCATCATTGTTATCTGACCCATGGAGTGTGTTCTCTCGAACAATTATTATGTGGAATATTTTATTAGGAATCCTAGAATGACATTACAGTTGTGATTTTACCTTGAGACTGCATTTCTACATCGAGTATATCTAGATATTCTTGTTATTTGTGTTTTTTACATATACCTGTGATGAGATAAATATTATTCTTGATGTTATATGCTTAGTTATTTTGGGGGTGTCCTAGTGGGTAATTTTATACTCACACATGCATGGGTTTTGTCCGCACATGTCATGTCTTATGCAGACGATCGACCTTTTGAAAGAGTCCTAGAGGGACCAGGACCAGGTAGAGCTTAGTGAGTCAGATAGACTGAGGTGTGTTACTACAGTCACCTCTTTAATAGTCCCCACCCACTTTATAGTTTAGACTTTTTTAAGCTTCTTGGTGGTGAAATTGTATTTGGCCCTTTTTCTTTCCAGTACTTTTTGTCGTAACCTGATAGTGAGATTTTAGATGTATGCATTCATGGTTATCATTTGTTTTACATTTAAGCATAGTATGGGCATAGAGATGTGTGAGTGTGTATAGTTATATTAGGCTAAGGCCTCCCATGTGTGTGATATTTCTACTCAGTGATGGTCGTCAGCCACTGGCCTATTAGAGGTAGGCTTGGGGTAGTTGTGGTATAGTCCCCATTGGGACGGGGTGTGACATTGTAATTAAAAACAATTAATTAAAAATTAGTAATTAATTAATAATTTTTAATTTAATAATTTAATCATAATTATTAACATTTAGTAACTAAATAAAAATTTTAAATATTTATTTAACTAGTGTTGTGGCTAAGTGGTACTCGGTTTCATCCCCCTTACATCAGGAAACTACGGTTCTATTCTCAGTTGCAATCGATTCCCATGGAGATTGAGAATTGGTGGTTTCCAGTGTCGTGATAAGGCCAAGATGGATGGTGGTGGGAAATTGGCAGTGATGTGACGATGGAGGTTGGTGGACCATGTGGAAGGTGAAGGGCTCAAGTGTGCGTAGGAGGACTGGTGGTTGGCGGCTAGTGGTGATGCGAAGATGAGTGTTGGTGGGCTATGAGGAGACGATGGGGATCGAGTGGGAATAGGAGGGCCAACGGTTGAAAACATTAGTTGATCAGGAATGGTCATAATGGAAGGTATATTGCTAGAATAACAATGGTTTTTTGGGGAAAAAAGTCATAATGGTAGGTAGATGGACCGACGATAGGTGTCAGACGCAAGATGATGTATTTATTAAGGCATGAATATGGGTGAAAGGTAGGTGTTTAAGCCTACAACCACGGGTCCTTGAAACCATGTATTTCAACCTACGAGGTAGGAGCCTTAGGTTCAGTTCATTAGGCCTTGGTGCTCTTGGGCCTACGGGCCATGGAATGATTTCCCCTTTAATTGTATAAAAAAGGACTTTCCCTTAATAAAAAAAGAGATGTTATCCCCTAACTTTTTAAATACTAATAATAATAATTTTAAATATTTATTAGTATTTGATTAATAAAAGTATTATTATTAATTAATTAATTAGTTAATTGGTAATAAATATTATTAATAAGTAATTAAATATTTTTTAATTTCTAATAAATAAATAAATATTAACTATTAATAATTAATTAGTTATTTATTAATATTTATGTTAATATTATTAATATTAATTATCCAATTATTAATATTTAATGGTGAATAATAATAATTAATTACTATTTAGTTATTATTATTATTTTTTATTTGTAATTAATTAGTAATTAATATTTATTATTAATTAATTACTAATTATGTGGCTGATGGGCTGGTGTTTAAACCTATGAGTCATGGTTCCTTGCGACTGTGTATTTGGACCTACGAGTCATGGGCCTAAGGGTCATTTCATTAGGTCTTGTTCCCCTAGGCCCATAGGCCACGTAATGGGTTCCTCTCTACCGAGATAAAAAAGAGGGCTTTGTTTCTTTAATAAAAAAGGAGGCATTTTTCCCTATTTTTTTTTAAAAAAATATATATTGTTATAAATATTTATTAGTAATTGTTTAATGATATTTATTAATATCAATTAATTAATTAATAATTAATTATTTAATTGATAATAAATATTATAAATAATTTATTTTATTTTATTTTATCACTAATTAATCAATACATATTAACTATTAATAATTAATTAGTAACTAATCAGTTATTCATTAAGCGGGTCTCCCAATCAATGGTGGAAGGCGGTCTGGAAACTGCAAAAGTCACTATGCATAATGATCTGGTGAAGTTCTTCATTAGGGATAATGTTAAAGTGCATATTGTTCTTGGGGATGTTAAGGTTGGAAAAAAGGAGGATATGCCCACTATTGCACCAGAGGGCTCTAGAGTGCCATATTTGGTTGAAGAGTCTAAGAGTGATAAAGAAAACTTATGGAAGCCTCCAATCTGGAGGAGAGGATGATATTTGATGAATTGGGGTGGACCTCAGAGTATAGGTACTCAACATAAAAAACATTGAATGTTCTTGTTGCGCAAATGTGGAAACTAACTCTTAAGCGATCTTGTCTGTCTTTGGGTGGCAATGTCTTGTGCCACCTTTTGAGCCTGCATCCCATGTATTTGTGTGTGTGTGTTTTCCATTTTTAATAAAATTTGCAGGGTCATGGATTTAGGCTACCAAATCCGCAATCTAAACCATCTTGGGTATTAATTAATTATTTAGTTTCTAATTAATTAAATAGTATTAAATAATTACTAATAAATACTAAAAAATATTATTTAGTTTCTATTTATTAAAAATTGTTATTATTTAATTAATAATTAATTAATAACTATTCATTATTAATAAACTTAGTAAAACTAACTACTAATTATTATTATTAATTACTAATGAATTATAATTAAATAATAATTAGCAATTAAAAAATTTAATTATTATTATTAATTGTTATTTAGTTTATAATTATTAAAAATAATTATTATTTAATTAATAATTAATCAATAACTATTAATTATTAAAAAATTATTAAAAATAATATATTATTTATCATTAATAATTATTAATGAATTGTAATTAATTACTGATAATAAATAAATATTAGTAAATAATTAATAACTATTAATTATTAATAAACTAAATAAAAATAAATACTAATTATTAATAATAATTATTTGTGAATTTTAATTAATTAATAATAATAAACAAATTTTAGTAGTTAATTAATAATTATAAATTATTTAATTTGTTATTAAAAGTCAGTTAATTAATAATTTATAATTAATTATTAATAATTAATAACTAAAAATTAGTAATGATTATTTAATTAATTAATAATGATTTAATAATAATCAATTAATAATTAGTAATTTCATATTTTAATTGTTATTATTAATATTTAGTAACTAAATAATAATTTTAAATATTTATTAGTAATTTTTTAATAATTATTATTAATATTTATTTATCAATAAATAATTAATCAGTTAATTAGTAATACATATTATTAATAAGTAATTAAATACTATTTAATTATGAATTAATTAATAAATATTAACTACTAATATTTACTAAGACGACTTAGCCATGGATTTTGAAACCCAAACCCATGGCTCTAAAAATTTATTAAAAAAGTAAACATACAAGGGAATTATGGAGGCACAAGTTCAAGTGTAACATACACAATACGACAACAACATTGGAAATTATTCCACATTGTTCAAAAGAAAGTAAAGGAGCATTCATCTCTTTTTATGTCAGTTGGCATGACTTCAAGATCCCCCCCCCCTCGATTAGCAAGGTTTCGTCCTCTCCTCCATTAGGGGATCTATTGTGAGATGAGTTCTTCATCCTCTAAAAACTCATCTATTATAATTAAGACAACTTCCTCCTACACTGGTTCATCAGATGGAAGATCCTTCTTAGGATGGTTAGTTTGCTCATACTCTTTAGAAGATGAATTATCACCCCACTTAGATGGACGAGGTAGAACCTTCAAGTCCAGGGTCCTTCCCTTTGAAGAAGCAGGAGTTCCCCTACTACTGGAGACGTGGTAGGGAGAACAAACATCTCCTGATTACCATAATCATGAGTCTTTCCCTATATATCAAGAGACTGATTACATACAGGTTCATATTTATTCATTTGAGGATAATTCTTTTAGTTTCTACATCCAACATTTTCAAGTTTTTTAAGATAAATTAAAATTTAAAGGTATTTATAGAATCCAACATAAATAAGAAGTTAATATCTGACTGATGGGAAAGACTCAAAAAATTCTCATTGCCATGGACTTCCCTTGGGGAATCATCCCAACGAGTCTCATTTGTTGTATCATTCCCAGAGGATCTTAATATTTATTAATATTAATTATATAATTATTAATATTTAATATTAAATATTAATAGTTAATTTTTTTATTATTATTTTTTAGTAAATAATTAGTAGTTAATATTTATTATTAATTAATTAATAATTAATAATAATATATTATTAATTCTATGCAAGAAAGATGGAAGTTGAATCACACATTGGGAATCCATAAAGATTTCTAGGATATCCCCCTTATAAAAAGGATCCATTGTGAGAGATTTTATCACAATTTACTATTAATTTCATTTTAGTAATAATGAATATTTAATTACAGTAAAATTATACTAAATTTTTTTATTTATATATTTATATATATATAAACAAAATAAAAATAAAAAAAATATTTGTTTAGTTGAGTCCAAAAGCGTCAGGTACTCCAATGCCCTTGGATCATACCCAAGACTAAAGGTGTTGAAGCTCGTAATATATGTGGCCTCTACTAAAGAAGACCCAAGGAGTGAGGGGTCTTAATTCATTTGTGGCTTACTTTTCATAAAAAATTAACCAAGTGTTATTTTCTCTTTTTTTCTGAAAAAACTATAAAAAACCAACATTTTTGTTTCATAATGAAAAATAACTAAACCGACCTGAATGAAAATAAGAGATTTTTTTATTTTTAACCTTTTAAAACTTATGATAAATAATCCTAAACAATCAAAACATGTTTTGATCTCATTATATAATTCATATTGGTTTAAAAAAATATTAAAACAATAGTAAAACAATAATATTATTATTGAGCACAGAAAAGGAATGAACACTTACCAAAAAAAGGCTGGGGATGGGAACACAAGAACATTGTCTCTTTCTCTCTCTCATAGTGTTTTAATGATCACAAACACTCACCTATTTATTTAATGTATTCTTTTAAGTGAGTTTCGGTGTTTATATTGAATATCAAATGATGGAATCTTGAGGATCTCGGATATCTCTTTAAAGTATTTAAAGCTTCCTTGAAGATATTTTTGAAGACTTAATAGATTTTTTAAAGTCATGAAAGGATGTTGGAAGAACCTTTGAAGACGTTTTATGGAATTTGGAAAGCCCTGGTGGTGTTATTATTATAGCAGGCAGCACCAGCTAGCTAGTGCAGTGCCGCTAGATAGCTAATAGCATGGACAAAATGCTCTCGACCAACAAGAGTCCACCAACCAGCTGGTGGCGGCGCACTGATAGGCGGATGGGAGTTTTCCAGAAGCATTTTCTATCAATTATATCACTATCTATCCTATGAAGGCTATTTGGTAGCTGATGGCATCAAAACTAACTCTTCAAGGAAGCATTTAAAGTGGTCAAAGTGGCCATTAAGGCGGTCCACATCATCTTCAATGAACCTGAGGGATTCCAGAATATTCTTAAACCTTTTAAGGCTATAAACATAGGATCAAGAAGGCTTGTATATAATCAATTGACTTGTATAACAACTCTCTGATCGAATTGATGTTGAATCACTAGAATTATCTAAGCCCTCCCCTCAAATAAATAACCTTATTTTCTAAATCTCAAAGGCTCTCACCATAGTCTCTATCTCTACCACCCTTTATCAAAATGTATCCATCCTTCAATAGAGATAGAATATTAAACTTTTGAGAGATTTTAACCAAGAAAATCATCTCTTCTCATATCATATTATCAAGGTTATCACAACCATTAAGTGAGGGACATGGTTCTTGGATTTGTATTAAAACTAAGGGAAGATTTTTCTTTGGTCTCTACTAAAACCAAGGGATGTGGTTCTTGGATTTCCATTAAAACCAAAGGATGTGGTTCTTGTATTTATATTAAAACCAAGGTAAGGTATTAATAAAGCACATCTCTCTAATTAAGCTGTGGAAACATAGGGTGTCCTTATGTGCTATAATCGAACCACATATCATTTGTTTTTGTTCTCTCTTTATATTTTCATATTGTATCATCCAAATCTTGATATGTATAAAGTGAATAAATTTGATATGTCTTCTTACCACTATGATTAAACTATTAATTAAATTTGATATTATCTTTAACACATATCAAATTTATCACTTTATTATTTCATCATATTGAAATCATTTTATTTTGAATTTTTTGTTTGATTTTATCACTTTATTTTTAAAAGTAAATTCACCCCTCTTCTTACCATATACTCATACCAACATTTTGTATTAAATGTGATCTTTTTATTTATTTCAAAAATTCTAGTTCTTTAATTTTTTTTGATTTTAAAAATATTTATTGATTTCAAAGTATGATTTTATGATGGTATCTTCCTCTTATATTCATGATCCTTTCTTTGATGAAATATATTATTCTTATTAGAAAAACTGAATGTCTACCTTTCTTAGCAGCATTAGTTATCTTGTCTAAAAAATGGTCATGCATGAAAATATTTCTACTAAAGAACCAGTGGATAAATGGACTCCTCAAGATATTCCAATTATTAAATTAATGAAAAGGACATGAATTCACACTATTTCAGGCTTGACCAAAAAGAATTTAACCATATATATTCTTTCAAAATGGATCATGAAATATGGAAGCTTTAAAAGTCACACATGAAGGAAAAAACAAAGTTAAATACACTAGATTGAATATGTATTGTAAATATTTTTAAATTTTATCTATATATCCAAATAAATTTATTACTAGCATGTTTACATGGTTTTCTAACATTTATAATGGTAGAAAATATCTTAGTTATGATTTTTCTATAGAAACGCTCATAAAGAAAAACCTATGGGTTTTACCTTACTCCTGGTCTCTCAAAGTGTTGATAATCCAATAATCCAAGGACATGATGAAAATGGTGGTTGAAGAACTCCTTGTATTACTCATGACATACGAAATCACCATGAAATTCCAAGAAGTAATGGAAGAAATGGAAGCCAAGGAAACCAAGAAGAATCTGAATTTTAAGGCAATAAAATATGATGACTATTCTAAAAGTGACTCCAATGATGAAGGTAAACTTGAAAAAGTTGTCAAAAAACTGAACAAAATTTAATGAAGAAGAAATTATCTCAACATGTAAAAAATAAAAAAGAAAATTTAAGTGCTTTTTGTGATGTGATCCAATTTCAAAAAGAAGGATCATATCAAACTGGATTACCCCTTAAAAAAATAAACAAGTGAGGTAAGAAAGATCTTAAAGTATTAACTTGGAGTGTTAGAAAGTATTCTATTTTAACATATGAATCAATCCAATCAAATCCTAAATGCCTCATAGATCATATTGAGGTAGGTGAGGAGGTTAAATCTTACTATCCTTCTCATTCTGCTTATTCATCTCCTCAATCATCTTATTATTACTCTTCTTCTTCTTTAATTCCCCTGAGATATAAACACCTAGAATATTCATGTGATCAACTTGAAAATGTTTTTCATGAACTTTTTTATTTATAAAAATATCTCATAGAAAAATAAAAAGAATTTTCTAATGAGAAAAATCAAGTTTTAAATGAAAAATATATTCTTTTAAAAGAAAAAGATGACCTGGTTTGGAAATTTAAAAATCAACTGGATGTTGAAGTTTTCAAATATAAAATCAAGGATCTCAAAATATCTCTTTAAAAATTCAATCAAGGTGAAAAAAAATATTAACGTGAGCTTGGGTTCTCAATGTGTTAAAAGGAATAATTATGGCTTTGGTTCCTCAAATGAAACAATCTCTTCGATAAATAAACCTTTTGTAAAAGGTGTTTCTCAAAATAAGTTTTTTAATTATTTTAAAATTTTTTGGATTTTAATTTATGAGTGTTATTGTAAAAACTCCATATATAGAATACCTAAGTCTATCCATCTTTCTTTTAAACTTTTATCTCGTTTAAAATCTCATACCAAACAAGTTTGGGTTCCTAAATCCATATTAGTCAATCATAGTGGACAAAAAATTGGTACACCATCTCAATGTTTATTAGCTCACAAAAAATAGACTATCAAGGGCACCATGTATCACCTTAAATATTTAGAATACAATTCTCTATAGCTTTTCTAATATACAACACTGAGCTTTAAGTTAACCATGATATATTATTAAAAATATTATTATTTAATGTAACAGTTATCGCCTAACCATTGGATTCATATGTATGAATAGGGTTAACCAAATTTTAAAAAAATCTATAATTGTTTGATATAATGTATTGATTAATAATAAATAAGTAATCAATTTTTCAATAAAGTCATTTAATACTTCAAAAACATGTTTTCTTCAAAAATACTTTTTATTTCCTTTTGTGTGTGGACATTATAATTGATTTATAACTTTTATATAAATTTTACTTTAGGAAATTAATATCATTTTTGAAATAATTATATCAAAATTATTTTAGGGTGATTTTTTGTAATTTTCTAAAAAAGTTAATTTTTGGGTGAATAGTGAAAATATTGATTTTTAAAGAAAAATTTATTTTATTTTATTTTATATTATTTTAAAAGATTAATTTTGATTTTTATTGGTTTTAAAATTTAATTTGTTTTTTTTTTGTTAAAAATAATTCAGTTTATACCTTTTGGATCAACATTATACTTGATCTTTGTATAAAAATACTTTTATACTTAAAAAGGCATTATTAGAAAATTATTTTCCGTCACACTTTGTGGGATTATTATAAAATGAATTTTTGACATTTATAGAGATTAAATTTGGTAAAATGGTTAAAATATTTGGCCTTAGTAGGTTTAAATTTGGTAAATAGGTGTCTTTTATTTCTGGTAACTATGAATACTAACTGCGGTGAATATTTGTCACCTTGGTAAGGGTAAAATGGGAAGAAAAAAATGGTTTAAACAATGAAATAAGGTTTCAAAATCAACCTAAAACTTGACCAAATTTTATTTTATGGGAAACATTTGACCATATCCATCATAAATTCGAATATATGAAATTTTGGTTTCATTTTCCCTTGATAATGACATTTATATTAATTTTTTAACATGTTGGGGAAACACCCTTTTTATTAAACCAAATAAACACCTCTTTTATACTAGTTTAGGGGAACCAATTAAATAGTCTTGAAGGACCTAGCCTATCAGTACACTTGGTGGACCAAGGGACCCCCCCCCCACACACACAGATATATATAAGCTTGCAACCCAGGCCATCGCTGTCGTGGAGGTCGTCTATCTTTGGTCGTCATTGCACAAAATCCATCACCGTCGCTCACCTATATGGAGGTCATTTTCTTCTTTTCACTACCTAATTCCTATCCTCACTATATCCTACCATCATGAAAGCTAAAAAAACTGACATCAGGTTGTAAACTCCCATTGATTAATCACACCTACCGTCCCCCGTCATTGCCCATAGTGACCACCTGCCTACATCCATCGAGCAACAACACACTACCAAGAAGTAACCATAAAAGGGTCCATAGGGGGTCAAACATGGGACCCATGATGAAATTATGTCATAGGAAGGTGTTGGTCACCACTTTACTAGCACCCCATTAGCAAATTTATATTAATTTAATTAAAGAAAATTCCAAAATGTCACCCTTTTGACTTTAAAATTTATAAATTTTGTACATAAGGATAAAAGGTGGATAAGTTTGGTTATAAATGTTTATTTGAATTATGAATTATTTTTTTATCATATTAATTTTTTTTAAATTTTTAGTGATGAAATAATTACCTTAAATTCTTACACAATAAGACACAATTCTTGCACAAGCAGTATAAAAATCATGTAAATGATTTTAAAAACTCTAAAAGGAATTTTTTTGGGTGAGTTATAGTACCTCAAGAATTTTATAAATGAATATAATTTATTAGGGATGTCTTCCACACCCTCTATATCCCTCCCACTAGTATCTGGAACACCACCTCCTAATTCAATAGGTTCAACATGTGATGACCCTACAATGAGGGAACATGTGGCCACTCCTTTTACTTTACGACGATATTGGAGGGTGACGATTATATGTAAAAATTGTATGTGAATAAATTAATTGAACTTTTTTATATTAATAACCTATTTTTTATAAAATATGGAAGTAATGTTACTAACAAGAAAAATATTAATAGTTTAGTTGTATGGAATATGAATGTATTTAAGATAGTTATCCCCATTGATTCTTATGGGGTCCCAACAGATGATGTTGCAGGAATATTTGGCCAGATTATAGGCCTATTGGAAACTGTTTTGGTGACCCTTCTGATTACATATTTTGATTAGAGTCCTATGCCTCAATCTTGGAAGAATTAAGTATTTAATTCCCAGATAAATATAATTTTATTACATTATGAATCAATTGAATGTCATTATTTAAATAAATTTTAATATTTAAAAAATTAATCTCTTTAAGAAGTTTTATTCCACTTTACGGTAACTGATATTATTGCACTGAAGTAGATGTTGAAAAATTTGGTTAATAAATGGAAAGATTTTAAATAGATATAATGGAATAAATTCAATGATACATCAATTACCACTCATTAGTAGTATGATAATGTACCTGAAGGGGTACCTAAAGAGTGCTGGAAAGTGTTTGTTGATAGTCATCGCTATAAGAAGAACATGGTATTCAAGAATATATTATTATATTAATATTATATCACATATATACATTCATATAAAAAGGATATGACATTGCATACAATACTGTTAAATTACTTGTTATTTATTTCATAAAGTTTTATGAAAAAATGAATCAAGTTGAGTGAAACAAATCACCCCCACACTATCGATTCATAGAATTTTCCAAGAAATATACCCACAATGGTAATATTTTCTTTAGTTCAAATTTTTATAAGAAAATATTATCTATTGAATATATTAAATTTTTTATTTATATATATTTAATATAAATAAAGAATTTAGGTAACAAAGTCTCCTAGACAAAACTTTGGTTGATGTTCATATGAAATCCAATGAGAGTTATATGAATGATCCTACCAAATAAGTTGGGGTATGAATTACTTTTTCATTTTAATGGTTTAGACAATCATCTTCAATACTATAATAACTTATGAAACCAAATATATCATTGAAAATTTTCATTTATGACCATCAAACAATAGTTATTCAAAAATATGTGTTATATTTTATAAAAAAACTGTATTCTCTGAAATATGTCGCCTCTCGCTTAGGCTCACACTTTACTTTTAGTTGTAACTTTGTTAATATGTATTACTTTAAATTTGTCGGGTATTTTATTTATAGTTAAAAATAAAAAACTATGGGATTTAAATCCCATGCAGTCCTTCTCGGTCTCCTAGGATAATCTTGTTGGTCAGGTCCTTAGTAAGGAACAACTTAGTCATGTACTTGGGTTAGGTTTGGGGCCATTATCATCTAAATCCATTGAAAGGTGATTGAGTATTTCATCAACATATACTCTAAGTTGGTGTTACTCCCTACCTCTATATGATTAGAAGTAGTTTCTTGTAATGAAAAACACAATTATACAATAGGGGATAACAATCCAGAAATATGGGACTCATATACAATTATAGGTTGTGAATTTCATTTCTCTACAAAAATCATTAGTTGAATTATATCAAAAGATGATTGGATGTGTCCCCAGTGACATTGCGTCAATGGATGGTTCAAATAGCGGGTAAATCACACAATTTCATAATCATTTAGTAAACAAAATTTTATTGGTTTTACGTTGAAATTTAAATTTAAATCACTATTTAATTTTCAGGAAAATTTTTATAGAGGTGTCAGGAGAAGGGAGTGGTGATAGACACAGAGATGGAGACAATCATAGTTCATCTGGTAGCGATGGGGCTTGACTTTGGATTTAGTTGTGGTGTTGTGTAACTAAACTCATTATAGATGTTCATAACTTAAAGGTTTGTTTGTATAGTTGATGGGAGGGTGGAGATTATTGGTATCAATATTGTTAAGGTGGTATAACATGATTTTATTAATTCCCAAATCTATATAGGACTTTTTAAGGTTTTAATTATCCTTGAAAACACTTCTAAAATTTTCTTTCCCTGTAGGATTCTATAAACTTCTTAGTTCCCTGAACTTCAACACATTGGTTAATATAAGGGTTGGGAGAGGAATACATACCAAATACCCTTGCTGGTGCATTTTATTCACTAGATAGTATTTGAAACAACCACTCTTTTTCTTATTAATTGATAAATGAAAGAATCCATGATTGTTTCATCAATCACCCTAGGTTGAAATATATTTTGAGGTTTTATCTAGGAATTATCACTTCTTTGTTATCCATCATTATTATTTGTGTGAATAGTTATCAATGACACCTAAATAGTAAACTCCTCCTAAATCAATTAGGAAAATCCCAATCTAGTTTTTTGTTCCTAAGAAATTAAAGAAAATACCACTACCTTCACACACATTCCAGCAATCACTAGACATTCATGAATCATCCAGTCCTATTTCATTATATATAAACTACAACATGTGGAGGGGGAGTTTAAATCATCAACTGAGGTAGAAAACAATGATCATGTATAATGATTCAAACATAATCACATTTAAACCATTAATTCTTTAGTTGAATAGTGAAATAAATAAAAAGAAAGAAAGATTTTATTCATTAAATTTCCTAATAAATCATTAAAATTAAATCACATTTCATACCTTGATTACACCTCCTTCATATGTGTGTGAATAGGTTTTTACCCACCTATTCAATCACCAAAGTTTTTCTTATCTCCTTCTCTTATTCTTAAATGTTTATCCACTCTTCTTTCTCTATTTAGCCATGGTGGAAAAATATAATCTTAGTGTTGGATTAATCATGGAGATTTTTGTTTCTTAGTATTGTGAAGGTTCTCTTTAGACCTAAATCTTTATTATTCAAAAAAGTTAGGGTTATCTCATTGGTGAGAGGTAAGTTATTCTTTTTAATCCCATTTTATTAACATACTTATGGTTCTTACACTTTGAAAGTATAACTTCTTCTAAGTTATTACCCATATCAATTGTCATTTAAAGGATTATAAATTATTTTTTTTGGGTTCTTTAATTTTGTGTTTGATAAATCTGGGACTTCAATTTTATTTAGGTTTTATATTTACAAAATTTCATTTCATGTTCAAAAGTTTTTTGTGTAAATTATTTCAGACTTGTGTTAGTTCAAACAGATTTCTATAGGATGTTTAAAAAGATATATGATTTTTAGGAAAGGGATTTTATTGTTTTGTATTGTGTTGTGATCTATAAATGTTTATTTAGTGAGGTTTAAATCATTACTTTTCATTGTTCCTTCCTTTTTATATATATTTGTTCATTACTTGACATTATTTACATAATTTTTGAAGTTGGATAATTGGTAGAGGTGATTATTGGAATGATATTTGACTTGTTTAACATGGGAACCTTTAGTGGTTATATGTGTAATATCTAAGAGTACTACATTGGCCTATATTATGCACTGGATAGTGCATCCTAGTATAGTTCATGCCTTAGCTAGTGTTATTCCACCCAACGTGGCCAATGAGGGTATGTCGGGATACATAATTGTTAAGATCATATCATAGGCTGATGTGTGATCCACATTTAGTGAGGTCCTAGGTTATCCCATTCGGCTCGAGGTTGATATCCCATGTTGTGTAATATTCATTTCATAGTTTACTTAATACCTTAGTTCACCTTAATATATATTCCATATATATTTTATTTGGGTTTTACACACATGTTCCATACTTATGTTTATTTTTAAGGTAGTTTGTTTTTATAAAGTAAAATCACATGTGATTGGTTTTTCATATTTATAAAAAGTGAAAATTAAATTTCTAATTTCCTTTCAAACTGGTTCTAGGGGTTTGGATTATAAAATAAGTTACATATATCTCATTATATTTATGTTTCCGCTTATATTTTTTTTCTTCAGTTGTTTGGTTTTTTTGGAGCTTTTATCTTATGAATTTTTTTAATAGTAATATATAGTTGCAGTTAAAAATGATGCCATATATGGTAAAAATATTTTTTGTGGTAGTTTAAACCTCCACGATATCAGATAGAATATATAGAGACTATTTAAACCACAATTATATATTAATAATTATACTATTGGTTTAAACCACTGTTAAAACTTTGACACATTTGATATCTAAAAACCACCACTAAAAATAAAAATAACCACCGATAAATAGAATTTCATGACACTTCTTAGAAACTACTTCTAAATGGGTTAAATCGACATGAGATGATTCTAGATGCCAAATTTTTCATTAGTTTATAGAAACCTTCATGTAACAATTTTTTGCAAGTTTAAACGACTGCCAAACAAAAAACCCCACCTCTAGTACCCTAATGTTTCATAGTGCGTGGAGTAAAAAGTGGCTCCAGTGTGTGACGGTTCTCAAGGAAACATAATAGAGAGATTGTGGTTATTATTTATGTTTACATTTTTGTATTTATTTTGCAACATAGACATTTTTTCATGATTAAAAATAACTAAATAAACTTGAATTAAATAAAGAGATTTTTCATTTTTCACCTTTTGAAAATTATGATAAATAATTCTAAAAAAACAAATCATGATGTTATCCCATTATAGTGGTTGGATTGGTTTAAAATAATATTAAAATGACATTAAAACAATAAGATCATTGTTGAGTATAGAAAAATAGTATACACCTATCAAAAAAAGGATGGGGTATGGGAACATAAGAAGTCCTTAACCTATATTAATCACATGATAGTGGAAGGGTTCCAAATGAGGAGAAACATGTGTGTTGTACTAAGGGGATAGGAGGAGATTATATTTGTAGATTATCTAAAGTGTATGAGTATCGTGATAGAAGAACCTAAGGTGTTTGTAACTGTATATTGACTGTGTAGAGAAATGGGGAGCAGTGCAGATCGGTGTGGGAGAGGGTGGGGAGTGAAAAGTAGTTCTAATTTGTGAGGGTTGGGGTTGAAACATTAGAGAGCAATTAGGGTTATTATTTATGTTTATATATATTTTTATTCTGGAACATACATTTTTGTTTCAATATGAAAAATACTAAACTGGATTGAATGAAAAAAAGTGATTTTTTATTTTTCACCTTTTAAAACTTATGATAAATAATTATAAATAATTGAAACATAATGTTATCCCCATTTTATTATGTAAAGAAACAACATTTTAATTGTGTTGAGATGGAAACCTTATATAATATGAAGTTCCCAAGCATTATCTAGCCCAAAAGATCAGATGATAATGGCCCAAAATCCCAAATGAATATGGATCAAAGGCCTCAAGAGATGACTTTGAAGGACCAATCAAGAAGAATTAATCACTCCACAATTATAGACTTCATGTCACACCACCTCCTTATCATGTCGGGGGTTGGGAACCTGAGTGATCCTTTGCCTCTAGTAATTATGTGAGAATGGAAGGGTGTTGAATGAGAAGAAATGTGCATGTATAGTGAAGGGGATAGGAGGATATGAGTGTTACACTATAAGAAAATTGGGTGAGGATCATGAAAAAAAGGAACTATGACATGCGCGACTATAGGCCGACCACATAGAAAATTGGGGAGTAGTACATATCAATATGGGGAGGAGTTGGGGAGTGTTTTAGGTTTCAAGAACAGTATAAGAACCTGTATGGAATGACCAACTCAAAATTTTTAGTATTAATTTATGAATAATAATTGATTTATATAAATATCGATGTCATAACCAATAAAAATCATAGATTACTTTACTTGATTAAATACTGAAACCATAAGAGGAGGATCTTCTCCAATAATTTATAATGAATTTATGTATAGATCTAGAATTACCTGAACTTGTAATTATTCCTTTGTTGATGATTTATCTTATTTGATCTTTCTGTACCAACATTACGTTTCCATATCCAAGTGCATAATCCATCTAGCTGTGATCCAAATGTGCACTACAATCTCTGAATATCATCATAGAGACACCAAGTTCTAGCAAAACTGTTCCTGATCACTTACGTCATTCATGGTTGATCGTAGCAGAATTCCTCTATGAGGATGAAGAACTATTGATGATATCTCGATGGATTGATTGAATAGGAGTTTATAGAACACTTTTAGGTCTATATATCTCTCTCTATGGATTTAGAGAGATTCTCTCTATCTTCTGTGCAACATTAAGCACCTCTTAAGAAAGTGATATAATTAGATATTTATAAAGGTAGGTCTAGGGTTTGAAATTGGCACATAATCCCCATTCTAGTTACTTATTTATTAGTGAAACCCATGTCTTAATAATAATATAATTATTATTCAATTGACATGAGTATCACCTAATAATAAATAAATATCATTTATAAAATTTATAATCAAACCATTAAACTCAGTTCACTTTTTCTCCTTGACATTTATGAGTCCTTAAATAATGGTTATTCATTTAAAAAATAAGTATCACTACATTATTCATAGATAAATATAATAAATATTATATTCACCAAACCATGCAAATAAATATTTTTTTAATATTATTTAACTCACTTATTATTTCAAATAACTTGTGATTAAATATTAGAAATCAACCAAAACCCAAATAAATATTATTTATTATAACTTGTAAAATTTAATACTAAATTTAACTAAGATTGTGGATACACTTAGTGTGTGACCTTCTAGTCCTCTTTCTCAGTGGCATTAGTTAGAACCTCTTAAAGTCCAAGGTTAGCATATATTAACACAAGCAATACATTCATAAAGAAATAGTTTAATGTCATAATTACACACAACCTCCTAAAAATTCTTACTCTGTAATATAATAACTTTACCATGATATCTCAAATCAAGCTAGTTGCATACCAGTGTCATCAACCTATGTGCTTGATGTCTCTCTATTTGACTTTCTGAAAATGAACTCACCCACACAACACCATGACCATGGATTTATTTATAAAATTTTATTCCAATCAAAGGACTTGAGATATAAACTTCCATCAAAGGATAATAGATATAAATCCTTTCTCATATTATCTATTAATACGATATTACTCGTGACACATCCAATGTATCCCACCTCACTTTGATAATATGTTTTCATAGTTTTCATTAATAAATCAAATCATGAAACTCATTATATCCATTAATGATAATTTTAATGTCTAAGGATCAATAACCACATCAAAAAAAAGGATCACCCAATGAAACATGTAAATGTGGATTTCCTATTGGTGGGTCTCATTCTCATAATATCATGCATTGGAAAATACCAAGGGTATATAATATGAGAGGGTTACTTAAAGCCCTTTGAGTCTCTACCCCTGATATCCTTTATCATCTATGTCCCATAAAATTATATCATCCAAATATAGAAAATATATTCAAGAATATTATTGTATCACCTCTTGGTTCTCATTATAGAGAGAAACTACTGTGGCATTTCAGTGTGACATATATTCTTAGTAAATTACCACATATAAATTTCATGAAGATGAACACTCATTACATGATATGAAACTTCATTAATATTTAAGATAATTAGTATATGTCATCAATTACATAGAATTTTATTATAGGGAACCAACCTCAATATACTCTCACTTTCACATGAACCAACTTTTAATAACCTTTAGTCGACTAGGGATCTAATATATGTATAATAAAAGACACGATGTGTAGTAAGGGTCACATGCCATGTCCCTTGACCCTAGGTCCTGATCTTGTAAACGGACCATGTCTCAATCCTTGTTTGTGTAAAATAACACGATGTATAGGTTTCCCATGTAGTCTAACTATGTGCTAGTACACGAATTATCCCATGTACCCATCCTCATGTACCATTACACGACTTAGTCTGTGTACTTGGTCCAGGACATGTCTTTGTAGGGGAGTGCATGGTGTGTAGGATGCCCATGTACTCCACCCTGTGATAGTATACCCTCCGAGGTACATTTCAAGTTCACTATGGAGAGACCACAGGTCGTGTGATATGTTCACATGTGGTATGATACTTATATTTCTTCAAAAACCTTATCTTCCACACAGGGGGGCACGACATGTAGATCTACTTTACAAGTCGTGTATTGTAGGATTTTCTAGAAATCTAGATTTGGTTCTGCGTATCCTAGACATTCCTCTGGCCTTTGATGCAGCAATTGTTTCACCGCAAAAACATAGATCAAGCCTCATAATATCATGCCATCTTTAATTAACATGTTTCGGGACCTCGATCTGCTCTTAAAATGGGATCATTATTCATTCTTTGTTGTCCACTGAAGAATACAAAAAATTGGAAACTACATCATCTAATCCACTGTCGTCTCCATTGCCACACCACCATCATGTCGTTTCGATCCTAGATCTACAATATCGGATCGTTGTGCTAAAAAACAAATTTACACTGATATATTGATTAAGATATGTCGAACCGTGGGCCAAACGAAGAATTCCCATGATGAACATATAATCGGGGGAGAAAAGCATTAGAAAAATAAAGAGGAATGAAACTCAATCGATGTTTGTGTCAAACTTAATCCATTTACATGAGAATAACATTGAAGAATCGACAATAATAAAGTAATTCTCCCAAAACTCGCTTAATATAACCCATCCCCCAAGACGACTGAACTTTAGATCATATGTTCATTGATTGATTTGAGTTTTTCATAGAAATCAAGAAAGGGGAATGAATCCAATTAAAAAACAACCTACCTTGATTTGGATCAATCACTAATGAAGAATGATGTGGTGTTGTAGTCATTGGTGAGATCCTTGGATTTCATCATGTTCTAGTTGTTGATCATAAATCTGATCATTATCTGCAAACTGAATCTCATTCCATGCTCTTTAATGGCTCTACAAAAATTTTCAGGTTTATGTAGCTAACCCTACAAATTTTCCATAAGTGTGTATTTAAATAGATTGAATTAGGTCATTGCATAGGTGAACAAATAAAATAATTTATTTTATTATTTTATTCATTTTATGTATGCGATGAATTTTACACAAATGACCCACGCTGACTAATATTATGTCACACCTGGGGTAAACCTCATTTTCTGAACTCAATAGTTCCCTCATATTTCCAATTTGGGCATCCATTTAGAAGTTATTACACTATTTTCGGAAAACTATGTGAGCATGTTATTTAATATATTTAATATATTTCAAACACTTGTTTTGGGAACAACATGCCTTGGAATTACATATCGTCTCAATTCATGGTCTTGAAAATATTCCATACAATATCCAAAAATAGTATATGGAAAATCCAAGCCATTAAATTCTCCCCACCTTGGGGATTTATGCCACCAAAATTCCAATAAAAATTCTACATAAAAAGATGTGGGTACTGAGCATGAATCTGAGCTTCCTGCACCCATGTTTTCACCTGGATAATCCCATGTTTCCACTGAACATGCACTAAAGGAATCGCTCTCCCATGAAGGATCCTATCTTGTCAATCCTTGATCTCTACTAGGTACTCAGAAAAGGTAGCTCCATACTTTATGTCTAGCTGGGCCTAGTTGATAACATGTGATGGGTTATGCACATATCTCCTTAGCTATGACATGTGGAATATGTCGTGTATGCGGTATTACTGTAGAGGTAGAGCTAAGTGATGCACCACCTCCCCAACTCTACACAGTATCTAGAAAGGGCCAATGAACCTTATAGATAGCTTTCCACCCTAACCAAATATCCATAATCCACATCAAGGTAAAACCCATAAAAACACATGGTCTACTTCCTATAACTCAAAAGACATTCATCATCTGTCAGTATAAGACTTATGATAAATTTGTGTAGTCTTCATATGCTCATGGATGATCGTTACCTCCTCAATAGTATCTCTCAAAAACTCTAGGCTCATGAGTACTGACTCTCTTGGGTCAGTCTAGTAAAGTGGTGACCTACAGGGCTGCCCATACAAAGCCTCTAATGGTGCCATAATGATAGTGGAATGGTAGATGTTATTGTATGAAAACTCCATAAGTGGTAGGTGATCCTCCCAACCATATCCAAATTCCAACATGAAATCTCGCAACATGTCCTCCAGAACCGGAATGGTCCTCTCAATATGGTCGTTAGTTTAGGGGATAACTACTATGATAAAGCATAACCAAGTCTCAAACTCCTCCTATAATCCCTTACACAACTAGGATGTGAAGCAAGCATCTTGTTCATAAACAATCATCAATGGAACTCCATGGAGTTAGAATATCTCCTAAACATAGAGGCATCCCAATCTCTCTACTAAACTATAATCCTAAATAGTTAAGATGTGGGGAAACTTGGTGAGTCAGTATATGATCACCTAGATGGAATCATGTCCCCTGGACGTAAATGGTAAGACCATCATGAATTCTATGGATATCTCATCCCACATCCATTCTGGAACCTCAAGGGGTTGAGCTAAACCCACTGGAACTTGGTGCTCAACCTTGACTTGCTAATAATTAAGGCATTGAGAGACAAACTCTACAACTCCTTTATTTATCCCTGATCACCAAAACTAACATTGGAGGTCCTAGTACATCTTTGAAACACCTGAATGAACCTACAAAGTAGATGTATGAAACTCTCTTGAAACTTCCTCCCACAACATCACTGGTACCATTGTGCATCCTTTGAAAATAATTACATGTTTCATGGATTTAGAAAATATATCATGAGTATGTTTAGTAGATATCTAAGTATGTAAGGTCTCATAGTCAGTATACCCTAGTTGTGCCTCCCTAAATCACTACAAGAGAAGTGGGGTCACAAGAATCGACCTGAGGTAAGCTACTTCATCTCCATCCACAGAAGATAACTGAAACGAGGCCAACTGATCTTATGCCACATTTTTTAACTACAAATAAGATCTACTATTGAGATAATTTACTACCATGTTCCCCATCCTTAAAGTACAGAAAATTTCTAAGTCATAGTCCTGGATGAACTCTAATTATCACCTATATCTCAAGTTAAGATCCTTATGAGAGAAGATGTGCTTGATACTCTTGTGATCATAATAGAGAATAAATCTCTCACCCAATAGGTAGTGTCCCCAAATATTTAGTACGAAGACTAAAACTACTAACTCAATATAATGGGATATGTAGTTATACTCTTGTGTTCTTAGCTAACGTGAACCATAGTCAATCACTTCCTACCTCGGTATAAGAACACAACTAAGTCTAGTTCCTGAGGAATCACTGAACACTACATACTCAACACTATCCTCTAAAAATATCAAGATCAGAGTGCTCATAAAAAACTATCTCAACTACTGAAAATCCGGTTAGCACTTCTCTTTAAACATGAATGGCTGCCCCTTTTGGGTCAAAGTTATCATGGGTGCTGATGCCTTGGATAAATCGGAGATGAATCTCTAATAATATCATTCCAATCCAAGGAAGATCTGCACCTCTGTAGCACTCTTTGGTGGATCCCATGTTAACGCTACCTCAACCTTGGCTGGGTCCACTTCCACTCCATCTGTTGAGATAACTTATCCTAGAAAGTGAACTACTTATATCGAGAACTAGCACTTTGAGAGCTTCACATAAATCTAGTGCTGTTAGAGTACGTCTAGAACGATCCTTAAGTATCTCGCATGCTCCTCCTCAAATGTCGAGTAAGGATATCATTGATGAATACTACAAAGAACCAATCTAAGAAAGGCTAAAAGATCTAGTTCATGAGTCCCATGAACACTACTTAAGAATTCGTCACACCAAAGGGAATCACCAAGAACACATAGTGACTGTAAATACATATAAATGTCATCTTCAATATATCCTCATCTCATAATCACAACTGGTGATAGATTTATCTAAGTTCAACCTTTGAGAACCATCGATCCCCTATCAACTAGACAAAGAGGTCATCAATCCTCAATAGTGGATACTTGTTCTCCATGTTCACCTAATTCAATCAATGGTAATCCCCACACAACCTCAAGCTCCCATATTCCTTCTTGGAAAACAAAACTAGGGCTTCCCAGGGTGAAACATTGGGTCTAACAAATACCTTCCTCTATAAGTCCTCTAACTTCACCATCATCTTGCAAAGATCTATGGAAGCCATCCAATATGTTGGTGCATATATTGGTATCATTATAGGGTATAGATAAATGAAAAATTCTATCTCCTAATGGAGAGGTATGCCTGGAGAATCTTTTGGTAAGATGTCCTCGTACTCCACCACCACTGTAGGAAACTGATAACTCATAAAATCCATTGCACGGAGGGTTATTCTAGCTAATTTATGGGAATACGGGTCTCCAGGGCCTTTAGGTCATCAAAGGCCTTCGGGCCACAGGGACTTCGGGTCACGTAGACCATGGAGTATCCCAGTTCACACAGAAAAGGCCCCAGAAGAGGATTAGAGCAACATGAGTAGCATCCACAAAATGCAGAGCTAACCGGATTGGAATAATGAGAGGGTATGGAAGCCTCCATTGGGACAAGGCATCGTGCATCTTTGTACGGGGAAATGCTAGCCGATCAGAAATTCAAGGTGGGGTGCTAGGAGATCTGTAAAGACCCAAAGCTTGATGTACATGGAAATTACATTACTTTTTCAGAATACTTAATACATAACAAAAACAGACACACAAGGACTGTAATAGTTTAGTGTCTTTGGAAACATGGAATATAATCTTCTAATCGTGGTGAAAGATCTTCAACATCTCCCATAAAGATCTTCCCCTTTTTGTTTTCTTACTTAAAACCTTTATTTAAATCCTGGGGAAAAGAAAACATAAAAAGGGTGAGCTCAAATGCTCAGTAAGGGTAAACATAGAGAACATAAAACAATCCATAAACATTTGAATGAAATAACTTGAACATAAAATCTAAACACCAAAATCTTGAGAAAAGACATAAATATTGGAAGTACGTAAGGAATATATCATAAAGGAACATCAATTATGATAAAATAGAATGGGAATAAAACATTTAATTGTGTAAAACCATTAATCACATGATATGATTTTCATAGTAGCCAAGGTATTGCTTCCAAGACCATCTTAGTGGACAAAGTCCCTTTCTGAATCGAGTTCACTCCTCGTTCCAGTCCTGTATCACTGAACCAGATTAACTTACCATTCCATCCATGTATATCTCATGAGATATAAATCTTTACCCAATGCATTGGAGGGAAATATAGGTCCCAGCCATCTCATAATGAAATCATTCTTACTTGTTCCACAACATAAACATAAATCATTCATCATAACCCAAAGAATAAAATGGGTTTCATAAACATCATCTCATCATTACATAATCTATATAAAACAAATGGATATCATGTCATCATAAAAAAAGTGAAACCATGTAAATCATCAAGACATTATACTTGAAACATACAAATTTTAAATAATGTCATCTTAGATGGAAAATGGTTTTGATAAAGCACTTGAAATGAATTATTGAGGAAAATATCCTTTCTTCTTCGAAATCATTTTTTTTCACAAAATGCCATGAAATTTTAAAAGAAAATTATTTTGTTGAAAATAGTCATGAAATATTTTAGACTAAGATTTATGAAAATATGGTGTTATGAAACCGTAAAAATCTGTTCATGCCGTATAAGTTAAAAAAACATTCTCCTCGTACTTTAAACAGAAAAGTCAAAAAGTACCACGTATGGTAAACAAAAGAAAGATTCCTTCCATAGTACAAAGTAAAAGTCAAACAGGGGTAAAAATGACTTTAAAAATACATGGAAGAATATTAAACACTTTATAAAAAACATTTTTATAGACATGGATGAAAAATATAACCCCAGTAAACACTTACGTATAAGCAATCTCGAATAAAAATGAGATTGCAAAATTATCCCTTACCTTAGGTCCGATATGCTTCGTACGTATCCTAACCACATGTATAATGATTTAAATAATGTCATTGACTTATTAAAGAATCATATTAATTGTTATAATATCATATATGGTTCAATTATGACTTTATATTACCCGTTCTTTTGTAAATTCCATGTTAAAGCAGCGTTTTGGGTAAAACGTTTTATTTATTGTACGTGATTGGACTTGTTGTTCTTGATATTATTATTACTTATATCATGATTTAATTACTTCCAGAATGTAAATAATGATTTATATATCTTATGTATTCAGTATATATATATATATATAATAGATAGATAAAATGAAATGAAATACACCGTTTATGGAGACGGTAGGTCGTACGTACGCATGAACGCTGTTTTCTTTTCCGTATTGACTTGAATGGAAGTAAGTAGATGATATATATATATATGTATACATAAATCCAGTAGCTTAATTATGTCATATATTTCATTATTATTCATTATATATACTTTATAATCATTCTTGAATGTTTAATCGTGGAAAATGAATCTCATCACGTTCGTGGAGACGGTAGTCCGTACGTACGCACGAGTGATGATATCATTCCCATGATCGTGGAATTGTATTGAAGTGTATGTATAATATTTAAGAATAAATATAACTTTACAATAATCATATATAGTTATTTATTTACACCATTATACCCATCCAAGTAAGGCGGTGGTGGAAAACAGATTACACCACGGCGTGGAGACGGTATTCCGTACGTACGCACGCGCGGTGATTTCATTTTCCGTAGGATGGATAGAAGATGAAATAGTGTTGTTTAATATTTATAACAAAATATCAGTATATTAGTGATACTTATGTTATTAATTTATGATGAAAAAAATAAATAAGAATAAGTAGAAGAAGAAATGAATTGGAAAGAATCGGTAAAGGATATTACCTCTTCTTTGACGCGCCTCTTCTTAACCTCCTCTTAAGGCACTAGAGTTGGTCTTTTGAGGAGGAAATAACCTCTATAATGTTTCTAGGGAAGTTGATAAGGTAAATGGTCAGGGGTTGCCTGAGCTTGAAAGCTCAAAATTGTGTAAAGAGAAGAGGGAGGAGGTGCACTTTTATAATGGAGGAGAGGGGCACTTTAGGAAAAAACTTAAAATATTATTTTATAATAAAATGATATTAGGTTTATAATGGCTCAAAAGTGACTTATTTCGGAGATAAAGTGGGTATGGGTCGAAATACTATCAACCAATAGGTTTTATACAAGTCTAGGTTACTATTTTAACCTTATCATTTAGATTTAACTCTAAGTTAAATAATTTAACTTTTACCATGTTTTCTTGTTTTCTTACACTATATGGTTAATAAACTTACTATAACAAGAAAAACAAACCCCAAGTGGTTCATTATTAATATATATATCCTCATCTAAGTCATTTTGACGAACCTTATATTTTTAATAATATAATAACAATTAATAATATAATATTTGTTTTAAAAACTATTTTATGTCAATTTTGACACTATTTGGTAATTGATTTTTTTAAAAATAATAACAGCATGATTAGTGAGAAAAAAGTTAATTAAATAAATAATAAAATGTCATAGTAACCTATTAAATTAGTTTAATTCATAAAAAGTCTAAAATTACATTTATTTAGGTATTTATAATATCAATTATGTTAATATTTCATTAATAAGATAATTACTGCATCATCATTGTGTCATAAATAAATTAACTTATTTAACGTCTAAAAATTATAAACAAAATACCATTATGTAGGAAATATTTTTATCTTTATAATTAATATTTATAGTTGAATTAATCTAATGTATAACCCTATATTAAAAATGTTTTAGTTATTAAACTTTTATTTTAACTCTTTTAACTCTTCTTTAAATAAAATAATAATAAGTGTCCTAATCAAATCCAAGTGGACCTAAAGGGTAATATTTTATTCCTAAGGTTGTTTTTGGTCGAATTACACTTATAAAATAGAATTAATACATGTGTTAGGGTAATAATAATATCATTTTTACCCTTAATTACCCTATTTACTTTTAACCGTGGTAAAAAAAAGTAAAAAGTTACTATTCACCAAAAAAATGTTTTTATCTTATTGAACCAAATTTTACTCCTTGATATTAACCGTGTCTCTCGGATTTTCGAAATTCCACTCACAGAAGCGGTAAAATTATGTTTTATGTAAATTTTCAAATTCTCCTAGGAGGTGGGTACAAGACGGTGAAAAGTTCAATAAAATTTTTATATATCTAAAATTATTATAAAATGACTTCAATGAATTACATTGAACTTATAAAGGTATTATGTATAAATTTTTACCTAAAATAAATTTAAATAAAATAAATAATTATTTAAATAAATAGTCGGTTTTTAAATAGTAACATAGTGTTTTCACTATTCATCAAAAATTGAAAGTTTTTAAAAAAATACAAAAAATTCACCCTAGGCTAATTTCGATATTCCGAATCCAAAAATGAAGTCCATTTTGAAAAATTAAATTTATAAAATTTCAAAAAGTGGGTATTACTATTCATAACGGCTAGTTTATATAATATTTTAAAAACATATCGTTGTTTTGTGAAACTCGGTATTGCGTACAACACACGCTATCATGGAAGGTCACGATTGCGTGTAAAGCAAGCCGAGTCAGGGTTGCATGTAGTGTAGGATTCCATTGTTGTTGCGTATAACAAAATCCAACCATATTTTTTTTATACATTGAATATATATATATATACACACAATGTTGCGTAGAATAACTACTATCAAACAAACTTGAAATTGTGTGTAACATGATCCAAGAATAGTGTTGCGTATACTACAATATAATACGGTGTTGCGTATAGCGCAAGATAATCTTGGTGTAGCGTACAAAAAAAGACATGAAGAAATTAAAAAGAATAATTCTCATAAAATCTCGGGTTGTTACATTCTACCCCCCTTAAAATGAATTTCGCCCTCGAAATTCATCGGGGTTATAAATGATTTTCTACTTGAAAGTTTCTTTAATTGAAACCACATCGTAAAATGGAATACCAAAACATAACATTAAAAACTAAAGTATGAAATGTAACAGTTACCCAAATTAACTAATCACTGGGTTTCCACATAGGTGAAAATATGGATGTGGAAGAGAAATCTAACCATCAAGTTCTGATGGAGAGTGGTAGAGAACATGGCTATGAAAAATCCAACAATCACAAAGCCATAAATTTGTGATGATCTAAGGTACCATCTGATTCATCATATATGAGGATACTAGGACAACATTTTTGGTTTTAAAGATCATTTCCCTAAAGTTGAATAATTTGAATTAGAAGAAATACTTACTTTCGGTACAATATCACTGTTGTTCGTGCCTTGAACAATTTCCACTTCATCTCTTAAAGAAATGAAGTTGAATTTGTCATTCTTGAAGTGTTAGAAAATAATGTGATAGAAAGATGGGTTATTCCATGTGTCTCAAATAAAAGGTTAGCAAAAGATATAAGTCCATCTTATGGTGAAATTAATCGTATATGGTTCCAAAAATGGACTTATACTAAATCTATTATAGCGCTTAATAAAATAAAACTAGTTTCTACTAACTAGGGACTTCTCTTAGGCCAGTGGTATGCAATAAAGGCCTGTCACACTTCAGTTGTGGGTTCGATTACCACAACCTTGTCCGACGCGACGGGTTATCCCCCGTCCTACAGGTTGTCCTTTTTCTAAAACTACACTATTATAACATTACAGAAATAATTTTGAAAAAAAAGTTCTAGCCTTAAATAATACTATCTAATGTCCAACATAACCCTTTCCAATCTTTAGACTTATCCAAAATACATCTGTCTAATCTCATAGTATAAAGAAAATGATTACTGGAAAGGTTACATAACAAGAATGTGAATACCATCATTTATCATATGATATATCTTGTTGGTCACATTCCAAACATGTGAATTCTTTAATCATGTATTCTCTTGAAACAGAAATTACCATAGAACCGTAGTGAAAACATGAATGCTGTTAAAAGTTAACTCTTTCCACTTACCAAAATCCCAAAAATTCTATATACTCATACCATGATATAACTTTGTCCTTATATCAGTCATGAGCTCATTTCATTTTTTTTCTTTATCCTTTCATTATGCGCATATCATTTACTTTAAAAAAATATCTGAATAACCTTTCATGGTTACCGGTAACACTCAACATATACTTTAAAAAACATAAGGAAAAACAACAATGTAATAATCCTGAGATGTATCTTTATTCCATAGTACCATGAGATTACTTATATAACATTACTCTTGATAAACATGTAATCATTCCACAACCTTCTTAAACCATTGACCGATCTTGAACAATTCTTCCATCTCAAATATCATTTGTAGTATCTTCATCATTATAAATATAAATACTACCCATATGACCATGATAATTCTCTTCATGAGATTTTCCCTTAGGGAATTGGTTTTCATAATGCCTGTACATTCCACATTTAAAACATTTAACCATTGTTGATGTCTTAGAAATACCATTATTCTTGTCCATGGTGTTAACTGAACCTTTTCCTTTGCAATTACTAGCTTTTTGTCCTTCTTTTCCACACCCAAATCATCTTCCAATTCATTTGAAAAATTCTCCTTGATTTCTATTCCCACATGATTCACATGAGGAAAAATAAACTTTCTTTCCTCTATGATCATCATGAAACTCCTTATTTCTCTTATTAACTGAGTCAAGAAACTTACCAAATTTGTGATTATTGATCATATTATGAGATTTCTGATTAGGCATAATAACGATGTTTTACCTTCCAAATCCCATTTTATTTGCTTGATCATGAAGAATATCATTCCATTGTCCATCATATTCTCCATTATTGTGAATCTTCCAGTTTCCAGCCATTTTCTAAAACCCAAAACGAATAGTGTGAGAGGAAAAAATCATAATCAAGGGGAATTACATTCAATATCTAACATATTAGGTTAAATTCTAAGATCTTTACCATAATTCTAGGACTATAACCTATACTTATACATAATCTTAGAGAAATCCCTAGACATACCTTAGAAATATCTCTAGGGATCTCACTAAAGTTTTCGCAACGTAGTTTCCAAAGGTTGACTAAACCTTTCCTATGATACCAACTGTAAAGACCCAAAGCTTGACGTACATGGAAATTACATTACTTTTTCAGAATACTTAATACATAACAAAAACAGACACACAAGGACCATAATAGTTTAGTGTATTTGGAAACTCGGAATATAATATTCAAATCGTGGTGAAAGATCTTCAACATCTCCCGTAAAGATCTTCCCCTTTTTGTTTTCTTATATAAAACCATTATTTAAATCCTGGGAAAAAAGAAAACATAAAAAGGGTGAGCTCAAATGCTCAGTAAGGGTAAACATAGAGAACATAAAACAATCCATAAACATTTGAATGCAAAAACTTGAACATAAAATCTAAACATCAAAATCTTGAACAAAGACATAAATATTAAAAGTACGTAAGGAATATATCATAAAGGAACATCAATCATGATAAAATAGAATGGGAATAAAACATTTAATTATGGAAAACCATTAATCACATGATATTATTTCCATAGTATCCAAGGCATTTCTACCAATACCATCTTAGTGGATAAAGTCTCTTTCTGAATCGAGTTCACTCCTTGTTCCAGTCCCGTATCACTGAACCAGATTAACTTACCGTTCCAGCCATGTCTATATCATGAGATATAAATATTTACCCAATGCATTGGAGGGAGATATAGGTCCCACCAATCTCACAATGAAATCATTCTTACTTGTGCCACAACATAAACATAAATCATTCATCATAACCCAAATAATAAAATGGGTTTCATAAACATCATCTCATCATAACATAATCCATATAAAAAAAATGGATATCCTTTCATCATAAGAAAAGTGAAACCATGTAAATAATCAAGACATTATACTTGAAACATACACATTTGAAATAATGTCATCGTAGATGGAAAATGGTTTTGATAAAACACTTGATATGAATTATTGAGGAAAATATCCTTTCTTCTTCAAAATCATTTTCTTTTCACAAAATGCCTTGAAAATTTAAAAGAAAGGGATTTTGTATAAAATAGTAATGAAATCTTGTAGATTAATATTTATGAAAATATGGAGTTATGAAACCGTAAAAATCCGTTCATGCCGTATAAGTTAAAAAACATTCTCCTCGTACTTTTAACAGAAAAGTCAAAAAGTACCACATATGGTAAACAAAAGAAAGATTCCTTCCATAATACAAAGTAAAAGTCAAATATGAGTAAACATGACTTTAAAAATACATGTAATGATATTAAACACTTTATAAAAAACATTTTTATAGACATGGATGAAAAATATAACCCCAGTAAACACTTACGTATAAGTAATCTCGGATAAAAATGAGATTGCAAAATTATCCCTTACCTTAGGTCTGATATGCTTCATACGTATCTGAACCTCCTGTATAATGATTTAAATAATTTCATTGACTTATTACAGAATCATATTCATTGTTATGATATCATATATGGTTCACTTATGACTTTATATTACCCGTTCTTTTGTAAATTCCATGTTAAAGCAACGTTTTGGGTAAAATGTTTTATTTATCGTATGTGATTGGACTTGTTGTTCTTGATATTATTATTACTTATATCATGATTTAATTACTTATAGAATGTAAATCATGATTTATATATCAAATATATTCAGTATATATATATATATAATAGATAGATAAAATGAAATGAAATACACTATTCATGGAGACAGTAGGCCGTACGTACGCATGACCGCTGTTTTCTTTTCCTTATTGACTTGAATGGAAGTAAGTAGATGAAATATATATATATATATGTATACATAAATCCAGTAGATTAATTATGTCATATATTTCATTATTATTCATTATATATACTTTATAAGCATTCTTGAATGTTTAATCATGGAAAATGAATCTCATCGCATTCGTGGAGACGGTAGTCTGTACGTACGCACGAGCGATGATATCATTCCCATGATCGTGAAATTATAATTAAGTATATGTATAATATTTCAGAATCAATATCACTATAAAATAATCATATATAGTTATTTATTTACACCATTATACCCATCCAAGTAAGGTGGTGGTGGAAAACATATTACACCACGACATGGAGACGGTATTCCATACGTACACATGCGCGGTGATTTCATTTTCCATAGGATGGATAGAAGATGAAATAGTATTGCTTAATATTTATAACAATGTATCAGTATATTAGTGATACTTATGTTATTAATTTATGATGAAAAAAATAAAGAAGAATAAGTAGAAGAAAAAATGAATTGGAAAGAATCGGTAAAGGATATTACCTCTTCTTTGACGTGCCTCTTCTTAACCTTTTCTTAAGGTACTAGAGTTGGTCTTTTGAGTCGCCCAGAACCTCTATAATTTTTCTAGGGAAGTTGATAACGGAAATGGGCAGGGTTAGGCCGATCTTGAATGCTCAAAATTTTGTAAAGAGAGGAGGGAGGAGGTGCCCTTTTATAATGGCGGAGAGGGGCACTTTAGGAAAAAACTTAAAATATTATTTTATAATAAAGTCATATTCGGTTTATAATGGATCCAAAGTGACTTATTTCGAAGATAAAGTGGCTATGGGTCGAAATAATCTCAAAAAATAGGTTTTAGACAAGTTTAGGTTACTATTTTAACATTATCATTTAGATTTAACTCTAAGTTAAATAATTTAACTTTTACCACGTCCTCTTGTTTTCTTACACTATATGGTTAATAAACTTACTATAACAAGCAACAATAACCCCAATTGGTTAATTATTAATATATATAACCTTATATAAGTCATTTGGCGAAACCATATATTTTTAAGAATAGAATAACAATTAATAATATAATATTTGTTTTAAAAACTGTTTTATGTCAATTTTGACACTATTTGTTAATTGATTTTTGTAAAAATCATAACAGAATGATTAGTTCTAAAAAAGTTAATTAAATCAATAATAACATATCATATTAACCTATTAAATTAGTGTAATTCATAAAAAGTCTCAAATTACATTTATTTGGGTATTTATAATATCAATTATGTTAATATTTCATTAATAAGGTAATTACTGCATCATCATTGTGTCATAAATAAATTAACATATTTAGTGTCTAAAAATTATAAATAAAATACCATTATGTAGGAAATTTTTTTAGATTTATAATGAATATTTATAGTTGAATTTATCTAATGTATAACCCTATTTTAAATTTTTTTTAGTTATTAAACATTGATTTTAACTCTTTTAACTCTTCTTTAAATAAAATAATAATAAGTGTCCTAATATAATACAAGTGAACCTAAAGGGTAATATTTTATTCCTAAAGTTTTTTTGGTCGAATTACACTTATCCAATAGAATTAGGACATCTGTTAGGGTAATAATAATATCATTTTTACCCTTAATTACCCTATTTACTTTTAACCGTGGTAAAAAAAGTAAAAAGTTACTATTCACCAAAAAATATTTTTATCTTATTGAACCAAATTTTACTCATTGATATTAACCGTGTCTCTCAGATTGTCGAAATTCCACTCACAGAAGTGGTAAAATTAAGTTTTATGTAAATTTTCAAATTCTGCTGGGAGGTGGGTAAAAGACGGTGAAAAGTTCAATAAAATTTTTATATATCTAAAATTATTATAAAATGACTATAATGAATTACATTAAACTTATATAGGTCTTATGTATCAATTTTGACCTAAAATAAATTTAAATAAAATAAATAATTATTTAAATAAAAAGTCGGTTTTTAAATAGTAACCAAGTGTTTTCACTATTCATCAAAAATTGAAAGTTTTTAGAAAAATACAAAAAATTCACCCTAGGCTAATTTCAATATTCCAAATCCAAAAATGAAGTCCATTTTGAAAGATTAAATTTATAAAATTTTAAAAAGTGGGTATTAACATTCATAATGGCTAGTTTATATAATATTTTAATAACATATCGTTGTTTTGTGAAACTCAGTATTGTGTACAACACACGCTATCGTGGAAGGTCGTGATTCCATGTAAAGTAAGCCAAATCATGGTTTCTTGTAGTTCAAGATTACTTTGTTGTTGCGTATAACAAAATCCAACCATATTTCATTTATACATTGAATATATATATATATACACACTCAATGTTGAGTAGAATAACTAATATCAAACAAACTTGAAATTGTGTGAAACACGATCCAAGAATAGTGTTGCGTATACTACAAGCTAATACAGTGTTGCGTGTAACGCCCCGACCCTAGCTACCCAGAGTCGGTGCATTACTTCGTAACATTGGCATGATAAAAAAAAGATCAAATCTCGAAAGACCGATTAGTTTAGTAGCCTTGGAAACACTAGATACATTCATAATGTTACATTACATCATAAAATGAAAAACTAAAATAACAAAGTCTCCATAGTCCACACTCATATCCTCTTCTGACTATCCCTGCAGGTCATTCATAAAATACTTCTTCACATCCTGGAAAATATTAAAACATTGAAAGGGGTGAGCTCAGATGCTCAGTAAGGATAACAATATAGCGGAAGCTTTCATAAATAAACATTAACTTTATAAGGAAATGTATAACTAAAACAAAATCCTTTTTAAACTTGAACTTCAGAAAAATATGGAAAAAGCAAAATGAAATAATGCCATTTACTTATTCAAATGGATATTCTACTGGTCGAATAACCACATGAAATATCAATAACCACTTTCATAATGATGGAATGCATAATGCCAGACTATCATAACCACGTAGCCAAGGCCTCGTGCCAAGACCACAAATAAGATTTTGTCAAGGCCTCGTGCCAAGACACTAGTTTGTCTCATGAGACCTACCGATGCATCGAGGAGATATAGCGGGCTCCACCCGTAACTTATTAAGTCCAATGCATTCCTCATATGAACAAGTTTAAACATATCATAAAACATAACATAATTTTATCACATAAAACATGCATAAAGGAAACATAACATTTCCACGTTTCAATCATAAGATATCAACACAACACATTGATATATTAAAACATTATCAAAACCATTTTTGATACCAAAATAAATGAAAGTTAAAACTTGGTATTTATTTTTCATTAGAAAAAAGTGACGGCTTGTAGAGGAAGCCAAAACTCAAATAATGGTCACGGCGGCGGAGAAGTCGTTGTCACCGCATATGTACGGAAAGAAAAACATTCCCTTTTTTCGTTTATTAAAACTCTTCATATAAAAAATATTCCTTTCGAATAAACGTAAAAGTCAAAGGGGTTTATACACCGTATAAAAGAAAGTTGTGTATAAAACCAAATATGCCTCAATGAAAGGAGATTGAGACGAAGTCCTTAAAAAGATCCTTTTTAAAATAACATAGATCTATTATGTGTATTCACTATATGTACACATAAAGAAAGTATAAATACAAGATAGGACATAATAATATCATGACATAATTTGAAAGTAGGAGATTAACCCAAAGAATGGAAATTGGGTTAAGAAGTTCCCTTACCTTGCGCCCTGTCTTGACTCGACCGTTCATTAACATCCTGAATAATAAACTAGAGTTAATTTATAATTTCTTAAGAACCTTTTTCAAGTTTTTTATTCCTTTTATATCACTTATTACCATGTTATTAACATTATGTAATTATTTAAGTTATTAACGGTCGTTTTGTCGATCTTTGGTACTTGAGTCAAAAATAGACTTCTTATAATTACAAGTTGTTCATGTGGTGAAATATCCATTATATCCAGAATTATATTCATGATTTAGATATCATATATATCATATATATCCATTATATACATTCATTTATAATATTACATAACATTTAGAGGTAAGAAATGGAATGCACCGTTCATGGAGACGGTAAGCCGTACGTACGCATGAACGCTACTTTCATTTCTATTTCATATTTAATGGAATGAAATCATAATATTATAAAGTTGTATTATAATTCCAGTATAATATCATATAAAATATCATTTAGTCCATCCTTTATACATCCCACATATGGCATTAACGATTCAAATCACTTTGAGAGGGCGATAGTCCGCACTTCCTAAAATGAAATTATCGCGTTTACCCATAATGGAAATCATAAAGTATGCCATAAATGAGAAATACAGAAGCATAAGGAAAACATAAACATAATATATATATCATATATGAAAATAGTTTCATAAAAATTTCCACCATTAGAGGTATTAAAAGAATATTTAACAATCATCATTTCGTGAGGCAGTATTTCGCCACCCACAGAAACAGTATGTTCTTTAACCGTTAGATGAAGGTGTGTATAAGTGCAAACCAAATACTTATCATAAAAACATCCTAGTATATTTTAGATACTGGTGTTGTTACAAAATAAAGGAATAAAAATAGTTTAAGGGGTTGTAGAAGCTAAATAACACAAAACAACATTAGAGAAGACAATACCTAAAAATCAGGTAACTCTTTTGATTTGAGCCAAAGGATTCCTTGGGAAGAATTATTCCCAAAGTGAGGCTTCTAGGAGTAAGTGAGGGGAGTTGGGAGAGTATTTTGGCAGAGGTTGGCCGAGCCAAAAGGCTTTGAATGTGTGATTAAGGTGGTAGTGGTGGGGGCCTTTTATAAGTGGAGAGGAGGGGCACTCTTGGAAAGTAATGAAATGTTACTTTATTATACAATGATTTTCGGATTCTAAAGGTCCCACACTTATATAATTCGAGGATAAGGTGATAAGGGTTCGAAATATACCCATCCAATAGGCTTTGGACAAGTGTAAGCCTTGGATTTTACATTATCTTTTCATTTTATTTAAATCGTTAATTAATTAGGTAATCGCTGCATCATCATGGTGTCATAAATAATTTAATTTGTTTAATGTCTAAAAATTATAAAAAAATTATCATGATGTGGGAAATCTTTTTATATTTATAATGAATAATTATAGTCAAAAATATGACTTGTATAACCCCATTTAAAAATTATTTTAGTAAAACAACTTATGTTTGTGACATTTTTATTTTAACTTTAAATAAAAGTTATTTATGTCATTTTCCAACCAAAGTTGCTCCATAGGGTCCCCAAGTTGACCCATGGATTTTCTTGGTCGGCCATGACTCATAAAAGAGAGGGAGGATAAGTTTCAATGTAATTTCATATTTTTATAATATTATTTTTACCTTAAATTTCACTAATTACCTTTAATCGGGATTAATTAATCTTAAAAGTTACTATTCACCAAAAAATTATTTTAATCCCATTGAACCACATTTTACTTCCTAATGACAACCATGTATGTAGGATTTTTGAAAATCAAATCACAGAAGTGGTAATGTTTCATTTAATCGAAAATCAGTTTTTTTAACTACCACTTAGTGGTTTCACTATTCATCAAAAATTGAAGTTTTTCAGAACAATGCCAAAATTTCACCTTAAGCTATAATTGATATTCCGAATCCAAAAATGATGTCTATTTTAAAAAATTCCAAACTTATAAGTTGCATTAATTAATTTTATAATTAATTTCCGCTGTCACAACAAATAGCGTGTTTTTAAGAAACAATATATATCAAAAGATTGACAATTGTCTATGTCCAATTTCAAAGTGAAATTAATTCTAATGAACACCATTGGATAAAATGGTAAAAATATATTCTAATTATAGTTTAAAACCACTCAATAGTATAATTTATCACTATAAATTATTTTGATTAAAAAAGTTGTTTTAAGTATTTTTCACTATTCATAAAAAAATAGAAGTTCTCAGAAAATTACAAAAAATTCAACTTAGGATAATTTTGATATTACGAATACAAAAATGAAGTCCATTTTGAAATATAAAATCTCTATAATTTTAAAAAGTGGGTATTAATATTCATAACAGCTACTTTTGATTAGTCGCGGTGTGTTAGAACTCGAACTTGCGTACAATGTAAGCTATTGCATTATTGAAAGAGAAGTGTATCATGAAAGATCGGGGTGTTACATTCTCCCCTCCTTCAATAAATTGTGTCCTCGCAATTTGAAATTTTTCTTTGAAAATAAAAGGTTGAAAATAGAAAATACCTTTGTGGAAAACCCACATCGGAAATAATGTTAATAAAAATATCACATTAAAAGAAAGAAAGAGAAGTACAAAGGTCACCCGAGATAGCCCATACTAGGATTCTATGAAAATATGATTATGGAGGAGAAAAAAACCATCAAGGTTTGATGGAGAGTTGTAGAAATCAGAATTAGGATAAAGTTAACCACAAGAAAATAACAAACTTGTGATTGGTTAAACGTTCATTGAATCCCGAGTTGGAAAAGTTAACCGGAAACATTTTTGTTTTAAGTTAAATTTTATAATGTTGAGGAATTTATTTAGAATATTCACTAAGAACTTAAGGGAATATACATACTTGTCATGTAGACTTTCATTCATTAATAAATTTTTACCACAAACCCATGTTTCACTCTAAAATGTAATAGAACTCAAAAATATTCTATTTATCCTATTTTTATAAGGTTCCAAATATTAACACATACCATTTAGATTAGTAAAACTATTTTGTAATAAACAGGGACTTCCTATAGTCTAGTGGTAGGTAATAAAGGCCTATCGCACTATGGTTGTGGGTTCGATTCCTGCAGCTTTGTCCGACGCGACGGGTTATGCCCCACCCTGCAGGTTATCCTTTTCCTAAAACTATAGTATTATAATATTCAAAAATAATATTCAGAAATGTTTTAACCCTAAACAATACTATCCAAAGATCAACTTAATCCATTCCAACCTTTATAGTTATCCAAAATACCTCAGTCCAGGCTTTCTCTAAAAGGTCTCTAAATTCCAAAATCAATTGCAACATTAGATTCCCCAAACAAATTAAGGTTTCCCTTATTGTCACATACTGAAAATATGATTACCTTCATCATATTAAAACCTTAATGAAAACAACAAGTACTATAGTACAATCCTTCAATATATATCACATTATTCTAATAACTAGAATATAATCCATGAGTCCAAAAGCACCAATACATTAATTATTCTGCTTCAACTGTAGTCACAACATAAGACTGGCCTTGATCCCTTGGCCTTTTCTGAGGTATGTTTCCCTGACGCTTAGGACATTCATTTGCATAATGACCCATTTCTCCACAATTGTAGCACTCAACATTCATAGCCTCTTTCTTTCCATTACAATCACGAGCTTGGTGGCCTTTTTCTCCACATTTATAACAAACTCCTATTCCTTTTAGGCAAGTACCAGGGTGATTCTTCCCACAATTATCACATAATTGAAAATCCTTCTTTCCCTTTTTCCCTTTATATATCTCTTGTTCCACCGTTCTCTTCTTCTCTTGCTTTACTTTGTTGTCACATGACTTAGAGAATTCTTTTTCTGTCTTGATAGCACACGAGAAAATATCTTCGTACGATGAGAAGGTTTGTGAGACTAATGCTCGACGAAGAAATGGTTTTAACCCATCAAAGAAATGATCAATCTTACTTTTTGGGTTACGTATATAATCTACAACATGCCTCGCTAACCTTGTAAAGTTAGCCTCATACTTTGCGACATTCTCATCCTCCTTCTGCCTCAAACTAAGAAATTGACTTTCCATATATGCTCGATGGTTATGTGGAAAGTATTTTTCTAAGAAAATTTCTTTAAACTCCATCCACTCCATACTTGATACTTATTCATCTTCTTTTGTGTTTTGAATCAGCGACCACCATTGATTGGAATCTCCAGTGAGGCGGTAAACTGCCATGATAACCTTCTCCCTTTCGCTACACCCCAAGGCGTAGAATATTTTCTCTAAGGAGTTTATCCATTGCTCAGCAACTAATGGATTTGTACCCCCATTAAATGTTGGCGGTTGTTGCCTCATGAAGCGGTTTAACATTGATCCTCCACGTTGCGGATCAGGGTGCTCCATACAAGTAAGGTTATTATTCATAACCTGAGTGAGTTGTCCCAGTATGGTAATAAGTTGATTAGCACCAGTTCAATCTCCAGATCCACAATAATTATCTTGAGAAGGAGGTAAATCCCTACACGGAGTGCGTGTATTGATACAGTTTACATTCCTTCCACTAGGCGCCATTTCTAAACAATGGAATAAACTAGATTAGTTTATGAATCAAAATACATAATTCCATATTTGTAAAATACTTAACATAAATTGAACTATTTATGGATATAATCCATAAATTTTTTTTCTTTGAGTAAGTATATACTCATAACCCTTCATAGTGGTTTGTAAAGAAAAAGAGAATTATGCTAAGCATATCCCCCAGGAGTGTCATAACCAAGAGTGCAGAAAGGCCCGTTGTCGTGCACCAGTTCTCGTTCGAGTCTAGCTCAAAGCGGTATTTTTGGGTTTTACCCCTACGTACATCTGTGTCAGATCCGCCTCTACCTGCTCGTATCCAGACAGGGATGTATTGCTCGGAAAACTCACAAAATATATACAACAACAAAATTCTAGGAAGTTCTTCTATACTAATCCTCAAAGTCTATCTCTGGGCTATGTGCTCTAATCAGATTTTATCTAAATCTAGCTTCCAAGGTTAGTACTAAACTGCCTATGATACCAACTGTAACGCCCCGACCCCAGCTACCCAGAGTCGGTGCATTACTTTGTAACATTGGTATGATCAAAAAGAGATCAAGTCTCGAAAGACCGATTACTTTAGTAGCCTTGGAAACACTAGATACATTCATAATGTTACATTACATCATAAAGTGAAAAACTACAATAACAAAGTCTCCATAGTCCACACTCATATCCTCTTCTGACTATCCCTGCAGGTCATTCATAAAATACTTCTTCACATCCTGGAAAATATTAAAACATTGAAAGGGGTGAGCTCAGATGCTCAGTAAGGATAACAATATAGCGGAAGCTTTCATAAATAAACATTAACATTTAAGGAAATGTATAACTAAAACAAAAGCCTTTTTAAACTTGAACTTCAGCAAAATATGGCAAAAGCAAAATTAAATAATGCCATTTACTTATTCAAATGGATATTATACTGGTCGAATAACCACATGAAATATCAATAACCACTTTCATAATGATGGAATGCATAATGCTAGACTATCATAACCACGTAGCCAAGGCCTCGTGCCAAGACCACAAATAAGATTTTGTCAAGGCCTCGTGCCAAGACACTAGTTTGTCTCATGAGACCTACCGATGCATCGAGAAGCTATAGCGGGCTCTACTCGTCACTTATTAAGTCCAATGCATTCCTCATATGAACAGGATAAAACATATCATAAACCATAACATAATTGTATCACATAAAACATGCATAAAGGAAACATAACATTTCCATGTTTCAATCACAAGATATCAACCCAACACATTGATATATTAAAACATTATCAAAACCATTTTTGATACCAAAATAAATGAAAGTTAAAACTTGGTATTTATTTTTCATTAGGAAAAAGTGATGGCTTGTAGAGGAAGCCGAAACTCAAATAATGGTCACGACGGTGGAGAAGTCGTTGTCGCTGCATTTGTACGGAAAGAAAAACATTCCCTTTTGTCGTTTAGTAAAATGCTTCGTATAAAAAATATTCCTTTCGAATAAACGTAAAATTCAAAGGGGTTTATACACCGTATAAAAGAAAGTTGTGTATAAAACCAAATATGCCTCAATGAAAGGAGATTGAGACGACGTCCTTAAAAAGATCATTTTTAAAATAACATAGATCTATTATGTGTATTCACTATATGTACACATAAAGAAAGTATAAATACAAGATAGGACATAATAATATCATGATATAATTTGAAAGTAGGAGATTAACCCAAAGAATGGAAATTGGGTTAAGAAGTTCCCTTACCTTGCGTCCGGTCTTGACTCGACCATTCTTTAACCTCCTGGATAATAAACTAGAGTTAATTTATAATTACTTAAGAACATTTTTCAAGTTTTTTATTCCTTTTATATCACTTATTACCATGTTATGAACATTATGTGATTATTTAAGTTAATAACGGTCGTTTTGTCGATCTTTGGTATTTGAGTCAAAAATAGACTTCTTATAACTACAAGTTGTTCATGTGGTGAAATATCCATTATATCCAGAATTATATTCATGATGTATATATCATATATATAATATATATCCAGTATATACATTCATTTATAATATTACTTTACATTTAGAGGTAAGAAATGAAATGCACCGTTCATGGAGACGGTAAGCCGTACGTACGCATGAATGCTACTTTCATTTCTATTTCGTATTTAATGGAATGAAATCATAATAGTATAAAGGTTTATTATAATTCCAGTATAATATCATATAAAATATCATTTACTCCATCCTTTATACATCCCACATATGGCATTAACGATTCAAATCACTTTGAGGGGGCGGTAGTCCGCACATCCTAAAATGAAATTATCGCGTTTACCCATAATGGAAATCATAAATTATGCCATAAATGAGAAATATAGAAGCATAAATAAAACATAAACATAATATATATATCATATATGAAAATAGTTTCATCAAAATGGCCACCATTAGAGGTGTTAAAAGAATATTGAACAATCATCATTTCGTGAGGCAGTATTTCGCCACCCACAGAAACAGTATGTTCTTTAACCATTAGACGAAGTTGTGTGTAAGTTTAAACCAAATAATTATCATAACAACATCCTAGTATATTTTATATACTGTTTTTGTTACAAAATAAAGGAATAAAAAGAGTTTAAGGGGTTGGAGAAGCTAAATAAAACAAAACAACATTAGAGAAGACATTACCTAAAAATCGGGTAACTCTTTTGATTTGAACCAAAGGCTTCCTTGGGAAGAATTATGCCCAAAGTGAGGCTTCTAGGAGTAAGTGAGGGAAGTTGGGAGAGTATTTGGGCAGAGTTTTTCCGAGCCAAAAGGCTTTGAAAGTGTGAGTAAGGTGGTAGTGGTGGGGGCCTTTTATAAGTGGAGAGGAGGGGCACTCTTGGAAAGTAATGAAATGTTACTTTATTATACAATGCTTTTCGGATTCTAAAGGTCCCACACTTCTATAATTCGAGGATACGGTGATAAGGGTTAGAAATATACCCATCCAATAGGCTTTGGACAATTGTAAGCCTTGGATTTTACATTATCTTTTCATTTTATTTAAATCATTAATTAATGAGGTAATCGCTGCATCATCATGGTGTCATAAATAATTTAATTTATTTAATGTATAAAAATTATAAAAAATTTATCATGATGTGGGAAATATTTTTAGATTTCTAATGAATATTTATAGTAAAAAATATGGCTTGTATAACCCCATTTAAAAATTATTTTAGTAAAACAACTTATGTTTGTGACATTTTTATTTTAACTTTAAATAAAAGTTATTTATGTCATTTTCCAACCAAAGTGGCTCCATGGGGTCCCCAAGTTGACCCATAGATTTTATTGGTCGTCCATGACTCATCCAATAGGGTTAGGACAAGTGTCAAGGTCATTTCATATTTTTATAATATCATTTTTACCTTAAATTTCACTAATTACCTTTAATCACGATTAATTAAACTTAAAAGTTACTATTCACCAAAAAATTGTTCTAATCCCATTGAACCACATTTTACTTCCTAATGACAACCATGTATGTCAGATTTTTGAAAATCAAATCACAGAAGTGGTAATGTTTCATTTAAATGAAAAATCAGTTTTTTTAACTACCACTTAGTGGTTTCACTATTCATCAAAAATTGAAGTTTTTCAGAACAATGCCAAAATTTCACCCTAAGCTATAATTGATATTCCGAATCCAAAAATGATGTCTATTTTAAAAAATTCCAAACATATAAGTTGCATTAATTAATTTTATAATTAATTCCCGCTGTCACAACAAATAGCGTGTTTTTAAGAAACAATATATATCAAAAGATTGACAATTGTTTATGTCCAATTTCAAAGTGAAATTAATTATAATGAACACCATTGGATAAAATGGTAAAAATATATTCTAATTATAGTTTAAAACCACTCAATAGTATAATTTATCACTATAAATTATTTTGATTAAAAAATTTGTTTTAAGTATTTTTCACTATTCATAAAAAAATGGAAGTTCTCAGAAAATTACAAAAAATTAAACTTAGGATAATTTCGATATTACGAATACAAAAATGAAGTCCATTTTGAAATAAAAAATCTCTATAATTTTAAAAAGTGGGTATTACTATTCATAACAGCTACTTTTGATTAGTCGCGGTGTGTTAGAACTCGAACTTGCGTACAATGCAAGCTATTGAATTATTGAAAGAGAAGTGTATCATGAAAGATCGGGGTGTTACATTGCATATAGCGCAAGATAATCTTGTTTTAGCGTACAACAAAAGAAATCAAAGAAATTAAAAAGAATAATTCTCATAAAATCTCAGGTTGTTAGAAGATCAATGACGCAGAAAGCTGGGGTGGGGCAGTTCAAGTGGGTTGGGCCTACGAGTCATGTATTCAGCATGGTATGCTTCTGGGCCTTCGGGTCATGTATTGCAGGTTTTTCGGGCCTTGGGACTTGGGCCTACAGGTTAGGTACGGGTTCCCCTTCAACCCTTAAAAGGGGGATTATCCATAATCAAATAAAAAATAAGGCCTTAGGGCCATTCAGGCAGGCAGTTTATAAGGCCTCATTACTGCTATAAAGATATTCCAATAGAAACTATAACCTCTAAGAGTCTGGCCACGCTTTCGGCACAAGTGTGGGATCACTGAGTCTTCTCCAGTGGGAGTCTCCAAGTGCAAGTGTCGACCCAAGGGATAAATCAGAATATCAATATCTCGAACAAGATAAGTGGCAAGAAATGAATTACTAGAACATGTGTCTATAAGTACTATAGCTAAGGTAGAAAAGACATAGATTGTACCTCAAATCATTCCTGAAGCCTCTAGTTCATAAGCTTCAACTACCTGTATCCATACATGTCCATGTCCTCCATCTCTTTGAGCCTATTGTGGACCACCTAGTGGTGGTGGTGGTAAAAATTCAAATTTCCTACCACCTCCTATTGCTCTCCCAACTCCTCTTCCACATCTGCTTACTTGTGAACCTGCCTGCTCCTACCACTACCTCTACCTTGGCAGCCCATCTATGGTTTCTCTATCATCTTTATAGTAGTTTATACAATATCATGCTAGATGTCCCCTACTATCACAAGAGTAGCACCGCCTCTCCCTGGGCTGACTGGATCCACACTGTGAGCCCTGAACCAACGACCATCTATCCTAGGACCTCCTTATAAAATGTCACACATGTCTTGGTCCCTGACACAAAAGTTGTCTCCCTACTTATGAGTTCTCTTCTCCTGTATTCCCACTACTAGAAAAAACTGGTTGTATTTTATCATCCAAGAAACTCTCTATTACAAAATATCCCTCTAGGACCCCGACATATATATAATTTCATTGAGGGATAACATTTTTCTGAATGTCTCTATGTAAACCTCATTAAAAGTTCGATCCTAGAATAACTTGTCACAAACCATATCCATCAATTAAATGGATATGTTGGTAAACCTTGATGAATACTCATCTATTGTGGTACTTCCCTACTGAAGATATAGAATCTCCTGGATATGTACAACCATCAGCATAGTTGGTGAGAACATCTCTTTGAAAAGGTGCTCAAAATCTATCTGCACAAAAGTTGCCTCATCATAATATTGGTCTACTAACCCCAACCATCTCCCTACTAAGCTATGGAGAAGGATCTCTACTAGGACCATCATCTAATCTAATGGTGTCCTAACCAGACAAAAAACTTAGGTCACTGCATTAATCCGGTCCTCAGCCACCTAAGCATCAGGCTCACCTAGAAACATAAGGGGTCTCTGCCGCTGAAAATTGTGAAGTTTTCAAAGCTTACACACCTTAGAAGCTAGTACTATGGGCACCATGTTCTATTCTATGGGTGGTGGTATAGTTAGTACACCACATGGAGGTAACATCTTGGGAACTGGTCTATGTATCAATGCCTCGTCACTAAGGGGATCATCCCTATGACCATGATGTTGAATCCTAGCTAGCATACATCATAGAGGCATCTTTAAATAAACAAGATGTACCACATTCAATGAGTATATCTAGAGAGATGAATCAAGAAGGACATGGAAACCAAAACCCATTCCTATATGATGCATGTACCATTTTTTCCTACAACCAATTTTCTCATGTACTGAGACAAATAGTAAGTGATCGTAGTCCTAGTGTATGGATATTTCAATCGTCGCACCAACACTGGAGTCCCTGTCCTGAAATCCAAACTTAAAGCACTTAACATTGTTTCCCTAAACCAATCTCACAGACTTTGGTCCAAAAGTATAACTGAACGCTCTAATACCACTCTGTTATGACCCATCCCAATGGGTCTTGTGTCACGACTCCCCAAGCCCAACTCTAATAGGACGGGGGCTGGAGACTAGCACCAAGTAGTCATATCACTGACATAGGAGATCTTAGCCTAAGTACCTGTAAGAATTCCCACATATCTAAGCCTATAAAATGATGAAATGTAAAAACAACTGAATGGACATGCAGGAATACATCTAAATCCCACAAACAGGGTATGACAGGAAGTAAAGGAAAGTAAACAGTTCTAAATACAATCCACCACAAAATTCTATAACACAAGTCCAACCTGAAAGAAAACTAGGATTGCATTCAGAATACCAGAAGAACACACCTCGGACTGTTTGGTCTCACTAAGTACTACCTGGTCCTGGTCTGTCAAGAACTCTGTCAAAAGGTTGATCATCTTCACAATACATGACATGTGTGGGAAAATCCCGTGTAGGAATGAGTATAACAATACTTAATAGGAAACCCTGAAACCACAAAGTATACAACAAAGGAAATACAGTCATCTCTACATAGGTATATGTCTACAGAACATATAACAAGAATATCTAGATATATTCAACAAAGACACATAGTCTGAAGGTAATTCAAAACTTTAGTATACCAGCCTAGAATTCTATATTTAATTTTCCACATATAACTCATATAGGATAACATAATTTTGAGTCTAATAGCATTGATGACTTCCATTTGAGAGGTAATGCTCGTTGGGTCTCACCATTATAAGTACAGGCTGATAGTATGAAGAGAATATGATACACATATGAGGATCACTTCTAAGTCTATTGGGTGATAATAACAGATAAATTTGGATTAACCCACTAAGTAATGGATCGGCACTCATGTACTATTGGTCATGATGATACCAAGAACTCCACTTAGGGGACAAAGATGAATAGAGGATCTCACTCTGGGCCTCACGGAGGGATTCCAATGACTCTATCCAAGAAGTCCTTCTAAAGGGATCATTGTCCTAGGAGTAAGAGATGATTTCATACTAACCCTTAACGAAAAGATAAGGGGAACAAACCCTAATGAAACTTATCTAAGATACAGAGTAAAGGGGATTCAATCCATGTATAATATATTACACAACATGTGGTAGGGGTCACATGTCATGTCCCGTGACCCCAGGTCCTACTCGTGTAAACAACCCATGTCTCAAATCATGTTTTTGTAAAAGTAAATAGCATGTAGGTTGTCCATGTAGTCTACCCATGTGCTAGTACATGTCTTATCTCATGTACTTGTGACTGTGTACTAGTACACAACTTAGCCTGTGTACTTGGTACAAGCCATGTTTGTGTAGGAGAGTACATGACGTGTAGGCTTCCTGTGTACTCCACCCTATGTCCGTGTACCCTCTGAGGTATGTGTTGAGTTCACCAGGGAGATACCACATGTCACGTGATAGGGGTCACATGTTGTGTGATACTTATCTTTCTCTGAAAACCTAATCCGCCACACAGGGGGGGCCCACATGGTGTGTATATTTAGTTAACATGCTGTGTAACGTGAGATTTTCTAGGAATCTGGATCTGGTTTCGCATGTCCTATTCATTCCTTTAGACTTTAATATAGTGATTCAATCACTAAAAAAACATATATCTAGCCTCATCGATTCATGCCATCATTGATTAACATGTTTGAGGCCTTTGATCTACTCAAAAAATGGGATTTTTCATTGTTCTTGATTGCGTACTGAAGAGAAAAAAATTTGGATAGCTACACCATCTGATCTGATGTCATCTTCAAAATCACACCACCATCATTTCATTCTGATCTTTGATCTACAATATCAGATCATTTCACTAAGAAACAGATTCCCAATGATTGATTGATCAGGATATATTGAAACATGGTCCATGCGAAGAACGCCCATGATGAATGCATAATCGAGGGAGAAAAGCATGCGAAAAATAAAGAGGAACAAACCATGATAGATGTTCATGTTGACCTAGATCTATTTCCATGATAATAACAATTAATAACTAAAAATAACAAAATAATTCTCTGAAAACCCGATTAATCAACCCATCCCGCAAGACGACCGAACCGTAGATCAATCTGTTCGTTGATTGATTCAAGTTCATCATAGATGTCAATAACGAAGAATGAATCCAATAAAAAAAACATCCAACCTTGATTTAGATCAATCACTAGTAAATAACAATGTGTTTTTGTAGTCATTGGCGAGATCCTTGTATTTCGTCCTGTTCTAGTCGTCGATCCTCAATTTGGTCATCATCCACCAACAGAATCTCATTCCACACTCTCCAATAGATCTCCAATAATTTGTAGGGTTATGTGGATAACCTTGAAAATTTTCCATAAGTGTGTATTTAAAAAGAGGTAATTAGTTCACTGCATTTACAAACAAGTAAAATAATTTATTTAATTATTTTATTCATTTTATGCCCGATATGAATTTTCCACAAATGACATGCGCTAACCAAGGTTATGTTGCACCAAGGGTTAGCCTCACGTTCTAAACTCAATGGATCCCTCAAATTTTTTTATATGAACATCCTTTTAGAAGTTATTCCACTTTTTCTAGAAAACTTTATGTGCACGCTATTTAATATATCTAATATATTTCAAACATTTATTCCGGGCACACCGAGCCTCAAAATCGCATGTTGCCTCAGTACCTGGTCTTGAAAATATTCCATTAATTATCCAAAAATAATATATAGAAAATTGGATTCATTAGAAATGCTCCCAGTCTCCAATGTGTGTTCTACAGACATAGGAAAAAGAGACTACATGTCATGTAACCCAATACATGTTGTGTATTATATTGCAGACTATGTGCTCAATTTGATGCGGGGAGAATAATTGATTATATAATTAAACATATTCACATGTTTTTTGTGTTAAATTTATCTCATAGTACATGTCATGTCATTGGATTGATAATTATATATTGAATTAATTTCCATATTAAATTTTAAAACTAACATTTATGTATGGTCTTTTCTTATAATGTATTCTACTCACATCAAGAACATCACATACAATGTAAATCACATGTGTTTCATGTGTCATTTTTTTTACAATACACACCATGTAATTACCTATTATTCAATATGTGTTGGATTCCAAGGGAAATAATAAGCACAAGGATCATGTCATGTAGTTTAGGATAGTACATGTCATTGCCTCCACGTATACTTATGTGCTTCATTAATTTTAATTGAGATAAATTTATTTAATTTGTTTCAAATTATGGATGATGGAAGTTAAAGGATTCCCATATGGTATTAAGATAAATTTAATTAATTATATTAATTCATGGTGTTTTATATTGATTAAAGATCAATTGATGGATAAATTGAAAATTTATGTTTGTTTCATGTTGTGTGGATGGTCATGATATTAGACCAACCCAGTATGTTATTGGTTTATTTTAATTTATTATGATTAAATTAAAATTTATGGCCTATAATTCATCTCATCCTATTTATTATGTAAGGGCCTACATGCCCATAGTTTCTTTTCTGTAAACCCCTTTTATATAAATCATTACATCACCTCACTTTAATGTGAGTAAAATATTATATAAGGATGGTTCTCTAAGATGAGAAGAGGCAGTTCATGTCTAAGAGCTAAGGAAAAACCAATCAAGGTGATACATAGGAGCCAAGGTGAAATGATACAACATAAAACAAGCTATGGTTCAAGGTTTTTACCCCTAGGATCAAGGGTTAGTTGATCATTAGATAGATAAACTAACCATTAGATAATATCATGATCATGCCACTTATATTTTCTTTCTATCAGTTGCATGATTAAATATTTATGTTTGTCGATGTTGTGCAGTCACTTAATAAATGAATTAATAAGCATGACAGATGAAATAAAATAAAATCGGATTATGTGTAAAATTTATCATACATGGTTAATCCCTTAAGCAAAATCCACTTAATATTATCAAGGAATGTGATAAGATAAAATGGGATTTTATGCATAAGGATAAAAAACCATCAACTAAAATATTAAGTCATTATAGACTTCCATTACTTAAGTTAAGAGTCAAACCCATAGTTTAAAGTGCTTTATTGTACCAAGTTAGGGTGATTTCAATTATCAAAGAACTTTTATCTTAAAGTTTAGGGTTGAATTAAGTTAGTTCACATTAAGGGTTGAATGTCAAAGTAAGACTTGGTGTAACTGAGAGGCAAGGGTTGAGGAAATATTTATTTAGGATTTCAGGATTGGGGAGTCCACTCAACAAATAGAGGAACTATGAATTAATATAGTTATAAAGTTACACCTACCTAAAACCCTTCAATTAACTTGTCATACACAAGTATTGGTTATCAAAATGGAATATGGTTCCTTACCACTAGAATATCGATACTACTGGATATTCCAAAACTAATGGTGAGGGTTATTAGGTTTCAAAAAAATAGTGTGATATTAATAATATTTAATTTTACTATTTTGATTTCATAATAAATAAATTACTAATTATATTCTATTAATTTGTAGAAACAGAAAATAACATAAATTCAACAATATCACCATGATCCTTACTAGAGAATGATAACCTTCTCAATAGTATGAATTTCCAAGAATGGTATAGGCGCTTATACGTTATACTACACCATGAACAGAAATTATACATACTAGAAACCCTACTTCTTGAGCCGTTTACCAAAGAGTCTAGTGAGGAACAAGTATCTCTATACTTGAAACATGTTAATGGTGAAATGGATGTCCAGTGTTTCATTCTATCCTCTATGTCTTGTGATACTCTAAATCAATATGAGGATATGGATTCATATAGAATCATTATCTCCTTCATAATTTTATTGTGAAATAGTGAGAAATGATACATATGAGACCTACAATGCATTATTCATGTAAAATTTTGGAGATTCGGTGCCGGTTGGGCCACATGTAGTCAAGATGATTGGATACATATACTTCTTATACATCTTGGGGTTTAAGATCCCTGATGAGTTGTGCATAGATATCATTCTGTCCTCACTACCTAAAATCTTCTCCTATTTTATTATGAATTATAATATGGGTAATAGAGAGAAGACTCTTTTAGAACTTCTTACTCTTATTTTCTAAGTTAATAAATACACGAGGCATGAAAAACCCATCATCCTTGTAATGGATAAGAATAGAAAGAACAAGGTAAAGGGTTTGGAGACTCATTCTAAGTCTAATGATTCAAAGCATTGTCCTTCCAACAAGAAGAAGATCAAGAGTCAAGAAAAGGAATAGAATGTGGTATGTTTTTCATGTGGAAAGTAATCCCACTGGAAGAGGAACTACACCTAGGCAAAGAATCAAGGGGAAGCATCAGATGGGTTTTTTATCATGTGTAATATTTTTATATCAAAAATTTGGATATTAGATACTACATGTGGTGCTTACATTTGTATCCAAATATAGGAACTAAGTAGATTTCAGAAGGTTTCCAGAGGAGAGGTAGATCTATGAGTTGTAAATAGAGAAATTATGGTTGTTGTAGCCATTGAAGACTAACACCTCGCATTGCCAATAGGATTTACTTTGTTTTTAATTAACTATTATTATGTTCCTAGAATTACCAAGAACATAATTTATATATCTTTTTTAAACATGGATGGATTTATTTTCAGTTTTTGAAATAAGAGTTGTTACTTTTATAAAGATAGAATATTTTATGGTATGAAAAAAATGAATAATAGTGTTTTTATGTGAAATTATGAAATCCAAATATTAGAAATTGATAACAAATCAAATTCATGTGACTCATTTAACACCTATTTTTGGCATCGATGTCTTGGTCACATAAATGAACAGTGTTTGAAAAAGATCTATTAAGATGGTTATTTAGAGTCTTTTAAGCTTAAACCACTTGAATGACTTCATGCTTTTTTATAAGGAAATATGATCAAACCACTATTTGGTGGTCAAGGTGAAAGGGACATAGAACTTCTAGAATTGGTACATAATGATGTGTGCAGAACTTTTCAAGTAGAAGTTAGAGGTGGGTTCTCATACTTTAGTACTTTTTCTTATGAATTGAGTAGGTACGATTATATTTACTTAATGAGGTATAATTCTGAATCCTTTGAGAAGTATTAGGACTTCATGAATTAAGTTTAGAATCAATTTGGTAATAAGATAAAGAAGCCTTTATCAGATTGAGGTGGTGAATATCTTGGCGAAGAGTTTATCAAAATTCTATAGGATTATGAGATTTTATCTCAACTCACTGTGCCTTATACATTATAGCAGAATGGTGTTGATGAAAGGAGGAGTCGTACCTTACTGGATATGGTAAGGATAATAATGATTCATTCATGTATTCCATTATCCTTTTGGGGATATGTATTACACACAACAACATGCATACTAAACCAGGTACCAAATAAAGTAGAAAATAGTATTCCCTTTGAGTTATGGAGTGGAAAGAAACTCATTTTTCACATGTTCATGCATGGGGTGTGATCTTTTTATTAAGTCTAGCTCAATTAACAAAATATCACCCCATGGAATAAAGTGTATCTTTGTAGGTTATCCTAAGGAAACAAGGGGTATACAACCCTTTGTACAAGAAAGCTATTATCACAAGTCATGTCATATTTCTTGAGATGGATCACATACTCAATAAGTATAGTGGGAGAAAGATTTAATTTAATGAATTTGATGCTAAAGATACACAAGAGTTGGTACAAGAAAAAATTCTATAGGACCCTGAGGAAGAAGTTGTTCCTAAAACACAAGTACTATGTAGGAGCACTAAAGAGGTCAGAGAACCAGAAAGATATGGTTTTTTATTCATAAATTTTGGTAACTCAATATTGATTAAAAATAATTAACCACTCACCTAAAAGGAGGAAATAGAGATATCAGAATCTACAAGATAGAAAGAAGACATGAATTAAAAGATGGATTCTATGTATCAAACCCATGTTTTGGTTCTGGCCGATCCACCAATTGATGTAAAATCCATTAGTTGTAAATGGTTATTCAAGGTAAAAATAGACATGGAATGTAAATAAAAGACTTATAAAGTATTTATAGTGGATAAAGGTCTTAGACAACATAAAGTAATTGACTATGAAAAAATATTTTCTCCAATTTATATCCATCAAAAAAATTTCTTTTCATAACAGCTTACCATGACTATGAGATTGGAATATGGATGTAAAAACTTCCTTACTTAATGAGAACCTTTATGAGGATGTATATATGACAAAACCAGATGGTTTTTTTACTCCACAAAATTCCAAAAAGGTATAAAAGTTGAAGAGATCCATTTCTGAATTAAAGAAATCATCCAGGTAATGGATATTTAGTTTGATGAAACTATAAAAGAGTTTGGTTTTATTAAGAATGAATTTGATGCATGTGTTTACAAGTGGTTTAGTGGGAGTGTGGTCATTTTTATAGTGTTATATATTTATTTCATATTACTAATTAGAAAAAAAATTCCATCATTATAATTGGTTAAGGTTTGGTTGATAAAGTGATCCTCCATGAAGTACATTGGTGAAGCAGCCTATATTCTAGAGATCAATCCCCTGAATGATGGATCTAAGAGGCTTCTTGGACTAACTAAAAGTAAATACATTGTCCAGATACTGAATAGGTTCAGTATGGAACAATATAAATGGGAATTTTTTCCAGTTTTACACAGTATACATCATTCCAAGAAAATGTGTCCTCATACACAAGAGGAAATAGAGAGAATGAGTAAGATCCCATACACATATATGATAAGATATATCATCAATGTCATGTTACATATTATGTTAATCATTTTCTATGATTTTTTAATAGTAGGAATATATCAATCTAATCCAAGTGAACTGCATTGGACTATTGTTAAGGATATCCTTAAGTGTCTAATAATAACTAAGGATATGTTCCTTATGTATGGAGGAGATAAAGATATATTCATCAGGGATTATATATATTCTTTCTTTTAGACATATAAAAATGATCAGAATTCATATTCGGGATATGTATTTTGTCATAATATAGGAGTTGTGAACTGGAAGAGTTCAAAACAGCAAGTTTTCATTGACTCTATAGTGGAGTCTGAGTATATTGTCACTTTTGATGCATCCAAGGAAGTATTATATATTTGATACTTTTTTCAAGAGCTTGATGAGATTCCTAGAAGTCAAGATCCTATCATAGTTTACTGTAATAACATTTCAATGATGGCTCTTTCCAATGATACAAGGTTATATCAAAGGAAAAAGCATATACTTCAGAATGTTTAACTCTTGAGGGACTTTTATCAATGAGGTTAAGTTTTAGTGAGTAGATTATCTGCATATGAAAACATGGTGGACCCCTTAAAATGGCTCTATCTCAATAGAGGCATGAGTTTCCTGTGAGAGCTAGTCGACTCAAGGTTATTAATATTTGGTTCATGTTCAAGTGGGAGTCTATTGAGGTTGGTGCCCTATAATAAAATTCTAAGTAATTGATTACATGTATTCATTATCTTAAATATTAATTAAGTTTCCTATCATGTCATCAGTTCACATCTTCATGAAAGTTTTGTGTGATAATTTCCCAATAATATATGTCACACTGAAATTCCATAGAATTTCCTCTTTATGATGAGAACCAAGAGGTCCTGCAATAATATTCTTGAATATATTTTCTATAACTGGATGATATAATTTTATGGGACAAAGAAAATATTGGATATCTGGGGTGGAGACTCAAAGGGATTTAAGGAACCCTCTCATAGTGTATGCCCTTTGTAATTTCCAATGCAGGATATTATCAGAATGAGACCCACCAATAAGAAAGCCACATTTACATGTGTCATTGGATGATCCTTTCTATGGATGTGTATATTGATCCTTAGACTTTAAAATTATCATTAATGGATACCATGAGTTTCATGATTTGATTTATTGATGAAAAATATGAAAACATATTATCATAGTGAGGTGGGATATATTAGATGTTTCACGAGTAATATCACAATAATAGATAATACAGGAAATGGTTTATCTCTATTTTCCTTTCATGGAAGTTGATATCTCAAGTCCTTTGATGGGAATAGAATTTTATGAATAAATCCATGGTCATGGTGTTCTGTGGGTGAGTTAGATTTCAGAAAGTCAAAGAAAGAGACATCAAGCACATAGGTTGATGACACCATTATGCAACTAGATTTATTTGAGATATCATGGTAAAGTGATTATATTACACAATAAGCATTTATAGGAGGTTTTTTGTAATTATAAAATTAACCTATTTCTTTATTCATGTCTTGTTTGCGTTTATATATGCTAACATTATACATTAGGAGGTTCTAACTAATTCCAGAGATAAATAGGCCTAGATGTCACATAGTAAGTGTATCCACAATCTTAGTTGAATTTATTATTGAATTTAACAAGTTATAATAAATAATATTTATTTGGGTTTTGGTTGATTTATAAGATTTAATCACAAATTATTCCAAAGAATAAGTGATTTAAATAATATTAATAAATATTTATATGCATGGTTTGGTGAATATAATATTTATTATATTTATCTATGAATAATGTAGTGATACATATTTTTTAAATGAATAACCATTATTTAAGGACTCATAAATGTCAAGGAGGAAAATAAAACCTAGTTTACTGGTTTGATTGGAAATTATATAAATGATATTTATTTATTATTAGGTGATACACATGTCAATAGAATATTAATTATATTATTATTAAGACATGGGTTTCACTAATAAATAAAGAATTTGAATGGGGATTATGTTCCAATTGTGAACCCTAGACCTACCTTTATAAATATCTAATTATATCACTTTCCTAAGAGGTGCTTAATGTTGAATAGGAGATAGAGATAAGCTCTCTCAATCCCTAGAGTGAGTTATATAGATCTAAAATTGTTCTCTAACCTCGTCTTCACTCAATCCATCGATATATCATTAATAGTTCTTCATCTTGTTAGATTAATTCTACTGCGATCAACCATGAATGACGTGCAAGTGATTAGGAACAGTTTTACTAGCACCCGGTGATTCTATGATGATATTCAGAGATTGTAGTGCACGTTTGGATCATAATTAGAGGGATTATTCACTTTGATATTGCAACGTAATTTTGGTACAACAATGTAAAATTATTTAAATCATCATCAAAGTAATAATTACAAGTTCAAGTAATTCTAGATCTGTATATAAATTCATTATAAATTATAGGTGAAGATCCTCCTCTTTTGGTTCTAGAGGTTAATAAAGTCAATTAATCTATGATTTTCATTGTTTATGACATATATATTCATGTACATCAATTATTATTCATAAATTAATACTAAACAATTGATTTGTTCATGCCATATAGGTGTTTATACTGTTCCTGAAACCTACAACACTCCCCACCTCCTCCCCACATTGATCTACACTACTCCCCAATTTTCTATGTGGTATTCCTATAGTCACGCATGTCATAGTTTCTTTTTTCATTATCCTCATACACTTTACTTATATTTTAACTCTCATATCCTCATATCCCCTTCAATCTACATGCACATTTATCCTTATTAAGCACCCTTCCATCTCACATGATTACCGAAGGCAAAGGATCACTCATGTCCCCCCCGACATGATAAGGAGGTAGTGTGATGTAAAGTCAATAATTTTGGAGTGATGAATGTTTCTCGATTGGTCTTTCAAGGTCATATCTTAACACCTTTGAGCCATATTCAGTTGGGATTTTGGTCCATTATCATCTGATCTTTTGGGCCAGGTAATGCTTGGGGCTTCAGATTAAATAAGGGTTCCCTCTCAACACAATTAAAAAGTTGTTTATTTTCATGATAAAAAGGGAATCACAACATGTTACAATAATTTATAATTATTTATCATAAGTTTTAAAAGTTGAAAAATAAAAAATAAAATCTCTTATTTTCATTCAGTTCAGTTTATTATTTTTCATAATGAAACAAAAAAGTATGTTCCAAAATAAAAATATATATAAACATAAATAATAACCCTAATTTCTCTCTCATGTTTTTCCCAATCCTCACACATTATCACTACTTTATGCTCCCCACCTTCTCCACACATTGATTCGCACTGCTCCCCATTTCTCTACACAGTTAACCTATAGTCACACACACCTTAGGTTCTTCTATCATGATCCTCATCCACTTTACCTACTCTAAAAATCTAATCTCCTCCTATCCCCTTAGTTCAACACACATGTTTCTCCTCATTGGGAACCCTTCCACTATCAAGTGATTAATGGAGGTGAAGGACTTCCCGTGTTCCCATCCCCCATCCTTTTTTATAAGTTTTTACTCGTTTTCTATACCCAACAATGATCTTGTTGTTTTAATTTCATTTTAATATTGTTTTAAACCAATCCTACCACTATAAGGTTATAGAATCATGTTTTAATTATTTATAATTATTTATCATAATTTTAAAAAGGTGAAAAATGAAAAATGTCTTTATTTGATTCATGTTTATTTAGTTATTTTTTATCATGAAACAAAAATGTCTATGTTACAAAATAAATAAATAAATGTAAACATAAATAATAACCCAAATATCTCTATTGTATTTCCTCAAGAACCCTTACATAATGGAGCCACTTTTCACTCCCCACACTATGACAAATCATTGGACTAGAGGTTGTTTTTTTTTGGTTTGGCGGCCGTTTAAACTACCAACAAATAGTTTCATAAAGGTTTTTTCAAACCAATGCAAAATTTGGCATTTAGAATCATCTAATTTCATTCTAACCCATTTAGCTTTAGTTTCTAAGAATTTTCATGAAAATTTATTTAGCAGTAGGTTTTTTATTTTTAGTAATGGTTTTTAGCTATCCAAAGTGTTAAAGGTTTAACATTTTTTAAACCACTGCTATAATTATTAATATGTAGATATAGTTTAAATAGTCACTATATATTCTATCTGATATCGTGGTTGTTTAAACCACCACAAAAAATATTTTCACCTTATATAACATCATTTTTAACCGCCACTATATATTTCTATTAAAAAAAATGAAAAAGATAAAATTCCCAAAAAAATCAAACAGATGTAAAAATAGAAATACAAGAAAAAACATGAAAACAAACATATATATGTAACTTATTTTATAATCCAAACCCCTAGAACCAGTTTGAAATGAAATTAGAAATTTAATTTTCACTTTATATAAATATGAAAAACCAATCACGTGTGATTTTACTTTATAAAAATAAACTACATTAAAAATAAACATAAGTATGGAACATGTGAGTAAAACCCAAATAAAATATATATGTAATATATATTAAGGTGAACCAAGGTATTAAGTAAAACATGAAATGAATATTACACAACATGGGATATCAACCTCTAGTCTAATGGGATAACCTAGGACCTCACTAAATGTGAATCACTCATCGGCCTGTGATATGATCCTAACAGTTATGGATCCTAACTTACCCTCATTGGCCACATTGGGTGGAAACCCACAAGATAAGGCATGAACTATACTAGGATACACTATCCAGTGCATAATATAGGCTAGTGTAGTAGTCTTCCAGATTACACATATAACAACTAAAGGTTCCCATGTTAAACAAGTCAAATATCATTCCCATAATCACCGCTACCTTTTATCCAACTTAAAAAATTATGTAAATAATGTTAAGTAATGACCAAATATATATAATAAGGAAGGAACAATGAAAAATAATGATTTAAACATCACTAAATAAACATTTATAGATCACAACACAATACAAAACAATGAAATCCATTTCATAAAAAACATATATCTTTTAAAACATCCTATAGAAATCCATTTAAACTAACACAATTTTGATAGAATTTATATAAACAACTTATGATCATGAAATGAAATTTTATAAATATAAAACTTAAATACAATTGAAGTCCCAACTTTATCGAACACAAAATTAAATAACCCAAAAACATAATTTATAATCCTTTCAAGGAAAATTGATGCGGGTAATAAATTAGAAGAATTTATAATTTCAAAGTGTAAGAACCATAAGTATGTTAATAAAATGGGATTAAAAATAATCACTTACCTCTCACCAATTAGATAACCCATCCTTATTTAAATAATAAATAATTAGTTCTAAAGAGAACCTTTACAATCCTAAGAAACAAAAATCCCCATGATTAACCCAACACCAAGTTTAGATTTGGACACCATGGATGGATAGGGAATGAAGAGTGGATAGATAATTAAGAATAAGAGAAGGAGAGAAACAAAAACTTGTTGATCGAATATTGGGGTAAAAACCTATTCACACACATATGAAGGAGGTCTAATCAAGGAATGAAATGTGATCTAATTTTAATGCTCGATTAAAAAATTTAATGAATGCAATCTTTCTTTGATTTGGATGATTTCAATATTTAATGAAAGAACTAATGGTTTAAATGTGATTATGTTTGAATCATTATACATGATCATTGTTTCCTACCTCGGTTGATGATTTACACTCTCCATCCATATAGTGTAGTTTATATATAATGAAATATGATAGGATTATTCATGAATGTCTAGTGATTTCTGGAATGTGTGTGAAGGTAGTGATCTTTTCTTTAATTTATTAGGAACACCAAAACCTTATTGGGATTTTCCTGAGTAATTTAGGAGGAGTTTACTATTTAGGTGTCATTGATACCTATTCACACGCATGATAAGTATGGATAATCAAGAAGTGATAAATCATATATAAAACCTCAAAATATATTTCAACCTAGGGTGATTGATTAAACGATCATTGATTCTTTCATTTATCAATTAATAAGAAGAATAGTGGTTGTTTCAAAGACTATATGGTGAATAAAAAGCACAAAAAAGGGTATGTGGTATGTATTCCTCTCCCAACACTTATATTAACCAATGTGTTGAAGTGCAAGGAACTACGAATTTTATCAAATCATATCAGGAAAGGAAATTTTAGAATTATTTTCAAGAATTATTAAAACCTTAAAAAGTACCATTGATTCAAGCTCAAATTTACCCAAGAGAGGAGGTAGAATGGTACTTGTAGTTTAGCTTGGGTTATCGAATCCTCAGAGACCTAAGAAGAAACCTATAGACACGTACATTATATGGACAATTTTTGGCTATGAAGTGGCCAAATTGGTTTTATTTTATATGGGTTTAAGTGAACTCTAAGATACTTAAGTGAATTCAATTTAAAAGAGTGATTTGATCCTAGTTTATCACTTGGGGTGGATTGGACGTATTTCCTTTTCAATGATTTCAATTTCTTATATTTGAGATGGATTTATTTAAGAAGATAAAACAACATCATAACTTACTTGTTTAATACCTACACCCTTTAATACTAATCACCTATACACTTTAAGGATAAAAGTTTTGAGCACTTAAAGGTAAAGGTTCGTATTCTCACATGAAGTGTGTTGCCTTAATTTCAACAAGGACGATGGAGTTTAAAAATCATCAAATAAAAATCTCAATTAAAGAAGTGATTATACATTAATGGGGTAATAAATAACATCCGATCTATCCCATTTATACTCCCTTGGATCAACCCATAAGTTGGTTAACCCTCCATTGATCCCATGGTTTCAATGGAAGTGGAAAGTAGACTCATGAGGGAAGAAATAGATAAGTAAAGAAAACAATAAAAATAAAATGATCACTCCACCGTTGTGTGAATAATTTTAGAAGGATTAGTGTGAATAAATTAACACTTTGAACCAACGGTATCAAAGTTATATTAATAACAACATAATAATAGGAAAAGAAAATATTTTATTAAGAAACTAAAGTGAATTGAACAACTTACATGTGAAAGACAAACTTGAGACAACAAAATCGCAGCATAACATTACAGTTGAACAGAGCATCAAATATCTTAAAAATATTCCACCACCAATACCTTAAATAGACATTTTGAAAGACTTGGGTCGAGCCTCCAACAGTACAAAGTATCCCACTTGATTATGGTAGGCCTAGGGTGGTGGAAAGCTTGTGGAACTTGGACTTTTCCACATTTGACCCAAGGTGGCATCTAACTTTCATCCACCAAATAGATGCGCTTGTAAGGCCTTCTCGATGGCCGAATTAGAGTGGTCCATAGAAGACACAAATGGATCCCCGGATATATCCTAACCATCTGTAAAATTTGGGCCCATTTGGAGGTGTATATTCTGAGATATTATTAGATTATTGGGATGTTTTGTTGGGCCGCAGAATCTGGCCCAAAATTTTATCTCTATCTTGGGCCTCCTAAATGAAAATAATGGTGTACGAATTAGCACTTTATCCTAAATAACGATTTGTTCCTATATATGTCTTCTAGACTCAAAAAACATTTGGGCATCATTTGGTTTTTAATGTGGGTCCCACATTCTCATCAGTGGGATCGTGTCCAATATGACTTCTTCAGAATTGTTTCCTTTCATCACAAAATATCTCCATCATCTTCCATGAATTCTCCATTGATTCCTGAATAAAACATGTTCATATTTAAGTGTAGATAAATTTCCCAAAATATAATATTAAAATATGTATAATTAGATTCTTTAAAATCAGATGAATCATTGGGTACTTTAAATGATGTTAAAAAATGTACCAAATAATAGTGCATTTTAAGAAGGTATTACAATCATAATGTGAAATGATGTTCAAAGTGTAAAATGCACTAAAATTGTGTTTATGAATAATAAATCACATGAATATTATATATAATAACAATGAATATTATCCTCATTTAGTGGATAATCACACCCCCCAACTTGAGTTTTGCTAGTCCCGAGCAAAATATATCTCATCAAAAATGAAATTTGAATTCCCTTTTCTGAAAAAATTTTAATACACAATGATCACCAAAAACCCTTCTACAAAAAAATAATGAAACACATCAAAATATTTTAATACAAGATAGTTTCATAAGAAGATCCCAATCCCAAGCCCATTCCTTTGTTCAAATTCATTTCCATATTTCATCCAATATCAATTAAGTATGAGGATGTGTTGTGCATCACAATAGACATGTGGGTCATCTTTATTCAAGGAGGAAATTACGGAAGAACTAGGTGGAATCACATTTCAATATCAATATGATTAATAAATTCTTTTTTTATTATATATATATATATATTTTTTTTTCAATTTTTTCATTGTAATTGAAATTGCACTCAAAAGAGTCAACCCCTGTAGAGAGACTTTGCCGATGACTCCCAGGCTCAAAGACCTTAGGGAACCAAGTGAAACCCACATACTCGGGCATCATCTCAAGTTAACTCAGTCAAAAAAAATTCAAATTACCAAAAATAGAGATAAAATTACTAACTCTAGGCCAGACAACTATGGAGTCACGATCCCCAAGTGTCGAAAGCCACTCATTAGGTCATTTCATTTCTCTACGCGCAAATTTATTGTTTTTTTTATTTTTTTATTGAATACTCATATTAAAACTAAAATGATCACCAAACATATGCTATTTATTTGGGGGACCCCATGAACTCAAACTAATACCCCACTATCAAAAGGACGTGCATTGTGATCTTTTTTTTATTTGGATGAAAATATAAATGATGAAATATCACATTGGACAGCCACACCATCCAAAATCTATGCTCATGAAATTATACAAGGATTAAAATCAGAATCAGGGCATGCTAAATTATTTGATATTCAGTTTCAAAGTGTGCAATGTGTATTACCATGTTCAAAGTTAAAGGAATTTTTCCTTCCATTTACAATTTTTTTTTAAATAATTAATTTTTTTGACACAAAAGCATTTTTTATTTTATCTCTCCCCCCAACTTAAAATAACACTATCCTCAGTGTTTAATGAAAAGAAAATTTAGAAGGGGGTAGAGGTAGAGAATGAAAGTTAAAAAAGGAAATTGAAAATGAGGATCATGGAATGAAGTCACCTGGTGGTTGAAGTTGAAATTATTGCTGCTCCCTTTTAATCCTTTGATATCCATGTCAGTTGCAGAGTTCCCTAGTAGAAAAGGGGAAAAAACAAAAAAAACAATATATATAAATATATATATTTATATAATAAAGAAAGTAAAATATAAGTATATATATATAAATTATAGAATAAGGAAGCACAAAAAGCCATAGGTCAGTGGTAAGTGCGCCCCTGTCTCCCTTCGGTCCCGGGTTTAATCCCCACGGCTTCGCCGGTTGTGACAGGGTTTTCCCCACGACCTACGATGTGGCCTTTTTTTATTATTATATTTTTTTATTTTTTTGTATTTTTATTTTAACCTACAAACTCATAAAAATAAAATAAATCAAACTGATGATACATTGTCTTATTTTTAAATTTATGGGTAAGGTATTAATCAAGTATCACACCACGTGACACAGATGAATATGGCGATCCCCTTTCATACCCATACATACTCATTATAGAAGAACAGGTAAACAGTTTATTTTTTTTATTTCTAAATATCAAAATTACTCATTAATCCTATTTAAAATTGAAAGTTGATTAAAACAACAAAATGATTGGAAACTTGAAAACCATGGGTTTCCTCCCATTTAGTTCTTTGTTTAACGTCGTTATCCCAACATGGATCCTAAATCTATCAATTTTTTTTCTGGTTCATAGGTTGGCTCAGTTAACTCAACCACTATTTCCTATTTATTAAATGATTCAATTAATTGTTTTAACCTACGACCATTGACCTTGAAAATTTGACCACTAGTGGGATCATGAATCTCTACTGCCCCATGGGGGTACACATGATGCACTATGAAAGGAACTGACCATCTAGACCTTAACTTTCCTGGGTGTAAATGAAGTTTTGAACTATATAAGAGCGCACATTTTCCCGGTTCAAAATGTTTTACATTGATATTCCTAGATTGGTAGGCTTGACCTCTAGATTTATTTATCCTTGAATTTTCATAAGCCTCCATACTAAGTTCCTCAAGTTCATTAAGATCTAATTTCCTCTTTTTTCGGCTAAAGAAATGTCGAAATTCATTTTTTTGATTGCCCAAAATGCCTTATGCTCAATTTCAACAGGTAAATGCCATGCTTTTCCATAAACCAACCTATATGGGGACATTCCCAAAATGGTTTTATATACGGTTTGATAGGCCCAAAGAGTATCTAAGAGTTTCTCATACCAATATTTCCTAGAGGGGTTGACAGTTTTTTCAAGAATTTGCTTAATATCCCTATTTTCTAACTCAGCTTGACCATTGGTTTGAGGATGGTACGCAGTGGAAACTTTATGAGAAATTACGTACTTATACATGAGTGAAGAGAATGGGCGATTACAGAAATGGGTTCCTCGATCACTGATGATAGCTCTAGGAATTCCAAATCTAGAGAAGATTCTTTCCTTGAGAAATCTAATCACAGTTTGATGATCATTGGATTTTGTAGGAATGGACTCAACCCATTTGGAGACATAATCAATAGCTAAGAGAATGTAAAGATATCCCCTAGAGTTTGGAAAGGGACCCATGAAATCAATTCCCCAAAAGTCAAATATTTCAACCACTAAGATGGGAGTGAGTGGAATTTGATTCCTTTTTGTGATAGACCCTACTTGTTGACACCTAGGACAGCTTTGACAAAATGTGTAGAAGTCCCTTGAGAGGGTGGTCCAGAAGAGACCACATTGAAGAATATTAGCAGATGTTTTCTTAGAGGAAAAGTGACCTCCACATGCCTCACTATGACAGAATTCAAGGATGGACTCTTGTTCATATTATGGAACACACCTCTTAATGACTTGGTCAGGGCAGAACTTATATAGGTATGGATCATCAAACACATAGTGTCAAACATCAGAAAGGAATTTCCTTTGAGATTGAGTCCCTAAGAATTTTGGAATGACTCCTGTAACTAAGAAATTGGCTATGTCGGCATACCAAGGGCAGTAACTCACAGAGTATAGGGGTTCATCAGGAAATGAATCAGATACAGAAAGGTGATTGGAGTTATCTTTGAATTCCATTCTAGAGAGGTGATCGGCTACAAAATATTCAACACCCTTTTTATCCTTGATTGTGAGGTAAAATTATTGTAAGAGAAGGACCCAGCTAATTATTATAGCATTAGCATCTTGTTTTTGGAAGAGGTATTTTAGTGCAGAATGGTCAGTGAACATAGTGACGGGGGATCCTAAGAGGTAGGTCCTAAACTTCTCTAAGGAAAACACAATATCAAGTAACTCCTTTTCAGTGGTGGTGTAGTTGATTTGGGCATCATTTAAGGATTTTCATGCATAAGCAATGACATAAGGAGTTTTATCACAACGTTGTCCTAACACGGATCCTATAGAAAAGTAACCGATATCACACATAAGTTCGAAAGGAAGGTTCTAATTCGGAGATTTCATAATGGGAGGAGAGGTGAGAGATGATTTGAGGGTTGAGAATGAACCCTCATAGCTTTTTGTCCAAAAAAATGGAGCATCTTTTACTATTAGAGCACAAAGGGGACAGGAGATTGAACTAAAGTCCTTGATGAATCTTCTATATAAACTAGCGTTTCCTAGGAAATACCTCACTTCCTTGACAGTTTTGGTGATGGAAGGTGACGAATGATGTCAACATTTGCTTTATCAACTTCAATACCCCTACTCGAGACTAGATGGCCAAGGACTAGTCCCTCTTTAACCATGATATGTCATTTTTCCCAGTTTAGGACCAGATTCTTTTCTTCACATCTTGGGAAGACTCTCTCTACATTCCAACGACATCCCTAAAATGTATCCCCAAACACAGATAAGTCATCCATAAAGACCTCAAGAAAATCCCCTACCATGTCTGAAAAGATTCCCATCATGCACCACTGCAAGGTTCCAGGAGCATTTCATAAACCAAAGGGAATGCGTTTGAAGTAAAATGTGCCGAATGGACATGTGAATGTAGTCTTACCTTGATCCTCTAGGGAGACCTCAATTTTATTATACCCTGAGTACCCATCTAAGAAATAGTAGAAGGCATGACTTGCCACTCTCTCAAGGACTTGGTCAATGAATGGTAAGGGGAAATGGTCCTTCTTGGTGAATGAGTTTAGCTTCCTATAGTCAATACAAACCCTCCATCCACTACTCACCCTTGTTGGAAGAATCTATCCATCCTCATTGGTTATCACTATGATTCCAACCTTTTTTGGAACCACTTGGATTGGGCTCACCCATTATCTCTCAGATATGGGATATATGATACCAGCTTTTAACAATTTCAGAAGTTCTTTTCTTACTACCTCCATGAGATTAGGATTGAGTCATCGTTGAGGTTGACGAAATGGATTTGAGTCAGATTCTAGAACTATCCTATGAGTCCCGATAAGTGGTCTAATCCCAGGAATATCAGATAGGGTCCAACCAATGGCTTTCTTATGTTTCTTAAGGATACCTAGAAGAATCCTCTCATGATTGGATTCAATAAGAGAAGAAATGGCAATAGGATGTGTTTGATTATCCCCTAGGAAGGCATACTTGAGTGCAGTAGTAAGTTCCTTCAATTCAAGATCAGGTTGGTTCAGAATTTCAGCAGAATATTGGATCATTGGATCAAGATCAATTTTGTTTCCTAGAGTTTTAGATAGGACTGATTCCTCACATGTATAAGTTTCAGCTACTAGATTGGCTTGACCAGATTTTGGGAAGGAAGTTGGAGTGGTCTCCATGAAAGTGGTTTCGTGAAAGGTTTCACTGATTTTTGGACCTAAGAATTTATCATAAGATCAATTTGGAAATGATTCAAGCCAAGGATATAAACTTCCTTCATATGAAAAAAGGAAATCAATCTCATCCTGACTTAAACATTCATCAAATATTCCTTGATGTTCTATGGATTCATTATCAATTCTTCCTATCATGTTTAATTCATGAATGTCCTCGTCATCCCCTATTTGTGAGCTTTCGTTATAGATGTTCCAGTCTAGAATCATGTTTCCAAAGGTGATGGTCATGTTCCCATTTCAGACTCGGATAACAAATTTGATTGTTGCAAGGAAAGGACGACCAAGGATGATTGGGATTTGTTCCTTATTTCCTAAGTTTGGATGGTTGTCAAGGACAATGAAGTCAGCAGGGTAGATGAAGTTTTCAACCTTTACCAGAACGTCCTTTAAAATACCCTTTGGAACCCTAATGCTACGATCAGCAATTTGAAGTGTGACAGATGTGGGTTGGAGCTCTTCTAGGCCTAATTGACAGTACACAACATAGAGAATGAGATTAACACCAGAACCTAGGTCACATAAGGCCTTGACAACTTTTCTCTCTCCTAGTTAAACATTGATGTAAGGGCAACCCAGGTCTTTCAACTTAGGAGGAATGGTCCCTTGAATGGTGATACTCACATTAGCAGCCCAAAGGAGTTTGTTTTTATGTTAAAATTTTCTTTTAAATGTGCACAAGTCCTTAAGGTACTTTGAGTAGGTAGGTATGGTTTGGATGGAATCAAGAAGGGGAATGTTCAACTTGACTTGTGAGAAGATTTCCCTCAATGTTTCACTCAATTCAGGCTTGGTTTCCCCCCCTCATGCATTGAGGAAATGGTGCAGGTTGAGGGGTTGTTTTTTGAAGAGTTGTTTCTTTGACAATGTTATCGTGTTTTTTAGTTTGATCATTTAGTTCATTTGAATTTTCATCCATGTTTGAATCTTCGGGTGGGTTCTGAATTAGTTTTTCAGGTTTCTCAATTTATTTTCCACTTCTTGAAACATTCATAGCCTTTAGTTGTTCATGAGTTGTTTGAGTAAAACTTGACTCTCCCCTTGAAGTTGAGGATGGAACCACCTAAGTAGGCATGGGTGCCTTTCCAGTTTTGATGGTTTGAAGTTCTTGTTTAAGGGAATAGACTTCAAAGTTCATCCTCTCCATTTGTTTTCATAGTTGTTCTAGTAGGCTTTGTGGAACAGTTTGGGTTGGTGCTTGAGAAGATTGGTTTATCCCAGGGGGGATATTTTGGAGGTGAAATTGTCTGTTGAAAATGGACAGGTGGATATTCGTATTGGATAGGTTGGGTTTAAAACTGGTCATGGGTTTGGTAGTTCTGATGGGGGTAAGGATTTTGTCCCTGTGGTTGTCTAGGTTGTTGGTTATCTTTTCAGCGGAATCCAGGGTGGTCATTATACCTCGGGTTGAAGTTGTTTTGGTATTGAGGCTTTTGAAAGTTCAAGGAATTTACTTCTGCTGGGAGTCCTCCTAAAATAACACCCTTGATGGATGGAATGGTTGGGAATTTTTCTGTCTTATGGTCATGTTTTTCACAAATTGTTCAAACAAGGTCTATAGTTTGGATTTCATGGACTTTCCTAAGGTCTATTTCTTTAACCTTCCTAGAGAGTGCTATGAATTTTGCCCTAAGGCTTTCCTCTTCTCTAAGTGTATGAATTCCAATAGTTCTTTGTGTCTTTTTAGAATAAGGTAAAGTTCCCCATGTTTGGTTTTGTTCAGAATGGATTTGTATATACTCGTAAACATCATTTGGGGCTTTTTTTTTAAAGGTTCCATTACACATCATGTCAATGAATTGTTTGTTCCCCGGACCCAACCCTTCATATAAAATTATCAATTGTTCAGGAATAGAAAAACCATGGTGTGGAACCATGTTTAGGGTGTCTTTGAACCTCTCCCATGTTTCATATAATGAATATCCCTCTTTTTCAAAAATGTTTTGGATACTCTTTTTATGTGCAATTGTTTTGTGGTGGGGAAATTATTTTTTTGTAGAATTATCCTTGTATTTAGTACCAAGAGTTTATGGATGATGGTCTCAAATTGTTTAGCCAATTTTAGCTCGATCTTTTAAATAAAAAATAAATAGACTCATCTTAGCTGATTCTAGTTGATGTGGGGTACACATGGTTTCTACAATGTCATTGAACTCCTTAATGTGAAGGTAGGGCATCTCGGACTCCATTCCATGGAATGTTGGAAGGTGGTTTAGAACATGGGGTTTAAAGATGTAGTTGGAATCTCCTAGGTAATTGTGTCTAATTCATGAGGGGGCATTGGTCCAAGATGGAGTGAGGTAGTCATTCATGGTTTGATCGAATACATTCCCTAGGTTTCGAGCTTCTTGGTTTTGGTTCCCCATTTGATTTCCCCCAGGATTTACAATTTGATTTCTTCGAAGACCATCCATTATAATTGGTTCAATTTTTGATTCTAGAGTATTATGAAGATTAGTATCTAATGGATACAATCCCCTATGTTCACTTGACTCCCCAATCCTATGACTTTCTACCCTAACTAGTCTATTTGAATTATCGTGAGTGTAGGCGGACATGCGCCAAAAAAATGAGAAAGGGACAAGATAAGAGATCTTGGGTGAGAATAGAAGAATGGAGGTGAGGAAAGAAGGTTTTTAGTCTATGGTACATACTTGGTCCTCGTCAACGGTGCCAAAATTTTATTCACGCTCAAATATACCCAAGAGATGAAGGTAGAACGGTCCTTGTAGTTTAGCTTGGGTAATCGAATCCTCAGAGACCTAAGAAGAAACCTATAGACATGTACATTATATGGACTGTTTTTGGCTATGAAGTGCCCAAATTGGTTTGATTTTATATGGGTTTAAGTGAAATCTAAGAGACTTAAGTTAATTCAATTTAAAAGAGTGAGTTGATCCTAGGTTATCACTTGGGGTGGATTGGACGTATTTCCTTTTCAATGATTTCAATTTCTTATATTTGTGATGGATTCATTTAAGAAGATAAAACAACATCATCACTTACTGGTTTAATACCTACAACCTTTAATATTAATCACATGTACACTTGAAGGATCAAAGTTTTGAGCACTTCAAGGTAAAGGTTCATATTAGCACATGAAGTGTGTGACCTTAAATTCAATAAGGACGATGGAGTTTAAAAATAATCAAATAAAAATCTCAATTAAAGAAGTGATTATACATTAATGGGGTGATAAATAACATCCAATCCAACCACTTAAAACTCCCTAGGATCAATCCATAATTGGGTTAACCCTCAATTCATCCCATGGTTTCAATGGAAGCGGAAAGTAGACTCATGAGGGAGGAAATGGGGAAGTAAAGAAAACAATAAAAATAAAATGATCACTCCACTGTTGTGTGAATAATTTCACAAGGATTAGTGCGAATAAATTCACAAATTGAACCAACGATATCAAAGTGATATTAAGAAAAATATAATAAGAGGAAAAGAAGATATTTTATTAAGAAACTAAAGTGAATTGAACAACTTACATGTGAAAGACAAACTTGAGACAACAAAATCGCAGCATAACATTACAATTGAACAAAGCATCAAAGATCTTAAAAATACTCAACCACCACTACATTAAATAGACATTTTGGAAGACTTGGGTCGATCCTCCAACAGTACAAAGCATCCCACTTGATTATGGTGGGCCTAGGGTGGTCGAAAGCTTGTGGAACTTGGACTTTTCCACATTTGACCCGATGTGGCAGCCATCTTTCATCGACCGAACAAACGCGCTTGGAAGACCTTCTAGATAGCCGAATAAGAGTGGACCATAGAAGAAGAAAATGGATCCCCGGATGTCTCTTAACCTTATGTATAATTGGGGCCCATTTGGAGTTGTATATTATGAGATATTATTATATTAGTGGGATGTTTTTTTGGGCCGCAGAATCTGGCCCAGAATTTTATCTCTAACTTGGGACTCCTAAATGACCACAATGGAGGCCGAATTAGCACTTTATCTTGAATAATGATTTGTTTATCTATATTTCTTATATCCTCCCACAAAATTTGGGCTTCATTTGGTTTGTAATGTGGATCCCACATTCTCATCAGTGGGCTGGTGTCCAATATGACTTCTTCAGAATTGTTTCCTTTCATCACAAAATATCCCCATCTTCTTCCATGAATTCTCCATTGATCCCTGAATCAAACATGTTCATATTTAATTTTAGATCAATTTACCAAAATATCAAATTAAAATATGTATAATTTTATTCCTTAAAATCAGATGAATCATTTGGTACTTTAAATGATGTTAAAAAATGTACCACATAATAGTGCATTTTAAGAAGGTATTACAATCATAATGTGAAATGATGTTCAAAGTGTAAAATGCACTAAAATGGGGTTTATGAATAATAAAGCACATGAATATTATATATATTAACAATTAATATTAGCCTCATTTAGTAGCTAATCAACCATATAGATTTGGGAATTAATAAAATCATGTTATACCACCTTACAGACATTGATACCAACAATCTCCACCCTCCCATCAACTATACAAACAATCCTTTAAGTTATGGACATCTATAATGATTTTTGTTACACAATACCACAACTAAATCCAAATTCAATCACCATCACTACCAGATGAACTAATATTGTCTCCATATCTATCTCTATCACCACTCCCTTCTCCCAACGCCTCTATGAAAATTTTCTTAAAAATTAAATAGTGATGTATATTTAAATTTCAACTTTAAACCAATAAAATTTCATTTACTAAATTATTATGAAATGATTTTATTTACGTGCTACTTGAAATTTACACTGACGCAATGTCACCGAAGATACATTCAATCATCTTCTGATATAGTTGAACTAATTATTTATGAAGAGCAATGACCTTCACATCCTACAAATATATATGAGTCCCCTATTTATAGATTGTGCTCTCCTGTTGTCCAATTGTATTTTTCATTATAAGAAACTACATATAAGCATATATAGGTAGGGATTAACTACAACATATAGTATATGTTTATGCAATCCCCAATGACCTTCCAAAGGCCTCATATGATAATAGCCCCAAACCCATCCCACGCATGCGACCAAGATGCTCCTTACTGAGGACCTGACCAACTAGATCATCCTAGGAGACCGAGAAGGATTCCACAGGATTATAATCCCATAGTTATTTTATTTTTACCTATAAATAAAATATCATACAAATTTAAATTAATACGTATTAAAAAAGTGACAATTGAAAATAAAGTGAGAGCCTAAGCGAGATGGGACATATTTCTGAAAATAATATTTTTTATAAAATATTACATATATTTTTTATTAACTATTGTTTGATGATCATAAATGAAGATTTTCATTTATATATTTGGTTTCATAAGTTATTATAATATTAAAAATTATTGTGTAAACCATTAAAATGAAAAAGTAATTCATACCCCAACTTATTTGGTAGGATAATTCATATAACTCTCATTGGATTTCATATGAACATCGACCAAGGATTTGTCTATGAGACTTTGTTCCCTAAATTCTTTGTTTATATTAAATAGATATAAATAAAAAATTTAATATATTCAATAGATAATATTATATTATAAATATTTGAACTGAATAAAATATTACCATAGTGGGTCCGTTTCTTGGAAGACTCTATGAATTGATAGTGTGGGGGTGATTTGTTTCACCCATCTTGATTCATTTTTTCTTGAAACTTACTGAAATAAATAATATGTAATTTAATAGTATTGTATGAAATGTCATATCCCTTTCATATTCATGTATATATGTGATATGAGATTAATATAATAATATATTCTTTAATACCATGTGCTTCTCATAGCGATGGCTATTAACAAACACTTTCCACTACTCTTTAGGTACCCCTTCAGGTACGTTATCATACTACTACTGAGTGGTCAATGATGTATCATTGAATTCATTCCCTGATATCTATTTAAAATATTTCTATTTATTAACCAAATTTTTCAATATCCACTTGTATGCAATTAGATCAATGATGGTAAAGTGGAATAACATTTGTACAAAGAGATTCATTTTTTAAATATTAAAATTTAATTAAATAATGAAATTAAATTAAATAATAATGTATTAAAATTACATTAATCTAGGAATAAAATAATTTATTCTTTCAAGATTGAGGCATATGACTCCAATAAGAATATGTAATCAGAAGGGTCACCAAAATAGCATCCAACAGGCCTAGAATCTGGCCAAATATTCCTACAACATCATCTCTGGGGACCCCATAAGAATCAATGGGGATACATATCTTCAATCCATTCATATTTTATACAACCAAACTATTAGTATTTGTCTCAGTAGTAACATTACTTCCATATTATATAAAAAATAAGTTATTGAAATAAAAAGGTTCAATGAATTTATTCACATTAAAATTTGTACATATAAATGTCACCCTCAAATATCCTCATAAAGAAAAAGGAGTGGCCACATGTTCCCTCATTGTAGGGTCATAACATGTTGAACTTATTAAATCCGGAGGTGGTGTTCCAGATGCTGGTGGGATGGATATGGATGTTGTGGAAGAAATCCCTAATAAATTATATTCATCTATAAAATTCTTGAGGTACTATAACTCACCCAAAAAAATTATTTTTAGAGTTTTTGAAATCATTTACATAATTTTTATACTGATTGTAAAAGCATTGTGTCAGAATTTTTTAAGCATTAAAGATAATTATTTCATCACTAAAAATTAAAAATAAATTAATATGATAAAAAAAATCATAATTCAAATAAACATTTATAACTGAACTTATCCACTTTTTATCCTTGTGTACAAAATTTAGATATTTTAAAGTCAAATGGGTGACATTTTGGAATTTTATTTAATTAAATTAATATAAATGTGCCAATTGAGTGTTGGTCAAGCAGTTACCAGTACCTTCCTATGAAATAATTTCTTCATGGGTCCCATGTTTTACCCTTGATGGCCACTTTTATGGTTACTTCTTAGCAGTGTGTCGTTTCTCGATGGATGTAGGCGGGTGTTCACTGTGGGAAATGGTGAGGGTTGGTAGGCATGATTCGTCGATGGGAGTTTGCGGGCCATGAATCTGCTTGAGGAAAGTTTTTTTAGCCTCCATGATTGTATTATATGGTGAGTATAGGAATTAGTTATTGAAAAGAAGCGAATGACCTCCATGAAGGTGAGCGACGGTGAGGGATTTTGTGCGAGGGTGACCAAAGATGGATGAACTCCACAACAGTGGGGGATTGGGTTGCAACCTTATATATATATATATATCTCTTTGGGGGGTCCCTTGGCCCACCAAGTAGACCGATAGGCCAGATCCTTCAAGGACATGTAATTGGTTCCCCTCAAAAAGTATAAAAGAGGTGTTTATTTGGTTTAATAAAAAAGGGGGCTTGCCCCAATGTGTTAAAAAATTAATATAAATGTCATTATCAAGAGAAAATGACACCAAAATGTCATATTTTATAATTTGTGATGGATATTGTCAAATTTTTCCCATCCAATAAAATCTGGTTGAGTTTTAGGTTGTTTTTGAAAACTTATTTCATGGTTTTAACCATGTTTTTTCCATTTTACCCTTACCAAGGTGATAAATATTGATCGCGGATAGTATTCATAATGACAAGAAATAAAAGGAACCTATTTAAAAAATTTGAACCTACTGAGTCCAAATATGTTAACCATTTTACCAAATTTAATTTCTATAAATTTCATAAATTAATTTTATAATAATCCCACAAAGTGCGAAGAAAAACAGTTTTTTGATAATGCATTTTTAAGTGTAAAGTTATTTTTATACCAAGATCAAGTATAATGTTGATCCAAAAGGTATAAATTGAATTATTTTTAACAAAAAGAAACTAATGAAATTTTAAAACCAATCAAAATGAAAATGAATCTTTGAAAATAATATAAATAAATGAAAATAAAGTTTTCTTTAAAATTCAATATTTTTACTATTCACCCAAAAATTAACTTTATCAGAAAATTCTAAAAGAATCACCCTAAAATAATTTCAATATAATTATTTCAAAAAATATATTAATTTCCTAAAATAAAATTTATATAAAAGGTATGAATTAATTATAATTTCCACACAAAAGGAAATAAAAACTATTTTTTAAGAAAACATTTTTTTGAAGTATTAAATGACTTTAATGAAAAATTGATTAATTATTTATTATTAATCAATACATTGTATAAAACTTTTATAGATTTTTTTAATGTGGTTAACTCTATTCATACCTATAAATCCAATGGTTAGGTGAAAATTGTTACATTAAATAATGATATTTTTTAATAATATATCATGGATAACTTAAAGCTCAATGTTGTGTATTAGGAAAGATATCGAGCATTATATTCTCAATTTTTGGGGTGTTACATAGTGCCCTTGATGGTTTGGTGTTGTGAGCTAATAAAAATTGAGATGGTGAAACACTTTTGGGTCCATTAAGATTGACTAATATGGATTTAGGAACCCAAATTTGTTTGGTATGAGATTTTAAATGAGATAAAAGCTTAAAAGAAAGATGGATAGACTTAGGTATTATATATCTAGTGTTTTTAAGATCACAATCATAAATTAAAAGCCCAATTTTTTTAAAATAATTACAAAAATTATTTTTAGAAACAACTTTTATAGAAGTTTTATTTATCAAATAGATTGTTTCATTTGAAGAACTAAAGCCCTAATTATTCCATTTAACACATTGAGAACCAAGGCTTGTGTTAATATTGTTTTCACCTTGATTGAATTTTAAAAGATAGATTTTCAGATCCTTTATTTTAGATTTTAAAACTTCAACATCCGGTTGATTTTTTAATTTCAAAACTAGATCATCTTTTTCTTTTAAAAGAATATCTTTTTCATTTAAAACATGATTTCTCCCATTAAAAACTTCTTTGTATTTTTCTATGAGATATTTTTATAAATAAAAAAGTTCATAAAACCCATTTTCAAGTTGATCAAAAGAATATTCTATGTCTTCATATCTTAGGGGACTTGAAAAAGAAGAAGAGTAAGAAAAAGAGTATTGAGGAGATGAATAAGCATAATGAGAAGGATAGTAAGATTTAACCTCTTCAACTACCTCAATATGATCCATGAATCATTTAGGAGTTTATTGGATTGATCTATGTGTTAAAATAGAATACTTTATAACACTCTAAGTTAATAATTTAAGATATATCTTACCTCACTTGTTTATTTTGTTGAAGGGGTAATACAGTTTGATATAACCCTTCTTTTTGAAATTGGATCACGTCACAACAAGGACTTAAATTTTATTTTTTATTTTTGACATGTTGAGATAATTTCTTATTATTTAAAATTTTGTTCAGTTTTTTTGACAACTTGTTGAAGTTTAACTTCATTATTGGAGCCACTTTCATAAGAATCATCATATTTTATTTCCATAAAATTCATATTCTTCTTGGATTACTTGGCTTCCATTTTTTCCTTTACTTCTTGGAGTTTCATGTTGATTTTGTATGTAATGAGTGATCCAAGGATTTCTTCGACCACCATTTTCTTTATGTCCTTGGATTATTGTATTATCTCCACTTTAAGAGACCATGTGTAGAGACCCGAAGCTTGATGTACATGGACATTACATTACTTTTGCGGAATACTTAATACATAACAAAAACAGACACACAAGGACCGTAATAGTTTATTGTCTTTGGAAACTCGGAACATAATCTTATAATCATGGTGAAAGATATTCAAAATCTCCCATAAAGATCTTCCCCGTTTTGTTTTCTTACCTAAAAACCTTTCTTTATATCCTGGGGAAAAGGAACCATATAAAGGGTGAGCTGAAATGCTCAGTAAGGGTAAGCATGGAGAAAATAAAACAAACCATATAAATTTGAACTTAAAAACATGAACACAATGTTTAAACATCAAGATCTTGAGTAATGACATAAAACATGGAAATACGTAAGGCATAAATCATAAAGAAACATTAATACTGATAAAATAGCATGAGAATTTGTGGAAACCATTAAGCACATGATATTATTTCCATAGTAACCAAGGCATTTCTTCCAAGACCATCTTAGTGGACAGAGTCCCTTTCTGAATCGAGTTCACTCCTCGTTCCAGTCCTGTATTACTGAACCGGTTTAACTTTCCGTTCCAACCATGTCTATATCATGAGATATAAATCTTTACCCAATTCATTGGAGGGAGATATATGTCCCACCCATCTAATAATGAAATCATTCTTACTTCTGCCACAAAATAAACATACATCATTCATAATAACCAAATAAATAAAATGGGTTTCATAAACATCATCCCATAATTACATAATCCATATAAAAGAAACGGATATCATTTCATAATAAGGAAAGTGAAACCATGTAAATAATTGAGTTATTATACTTGAAACATACACATATGAAATAATTTTATCTTAGATGAAAAATGGTTTTGATAAAACACTTGAAATGAATTCTTGAGGAAAATATCCTTTCTTCTTCAAAATCATTTTATTTTCACAAAATGTCATGCAATATTTAAAGAAAAGGATTTTGTTGGAAATAGTCATGAAATATTTTGGAGGAAGCTTCATGAAAATAAGTCTTTATAAAACCATAAAAAATCTTTCATGCCATATACGTTAAAAAAACATTCTTCTCGTACTTTTGTCAGAAAATTCAAAAAAGTACCTTGTAGGGTAAATAAAAGAAATATTCCTTCCATACCATGGGGTAAAAGTAAAAATGGGTAAAAATGACATTAAAAATACATGAATACACTTTTATAAAACATGGACATGGATGATAGCAATAACCCTAGTAAATAATTACGAATAAGCAATCTCGGATAAAAATGAGATTTGAAAAATTATCCCTTACCTTAGGTCAGATATGCTTCGTACGTTTTTGAACCTCCTATATAATGACTTAAATAAAGTCATTGAATTATTAAAGAATCATATTCATTGTCATGATATCATATATGGTTCACTTATGACTTTATATTACCCGTTCTTTTGTAAGTTCCATATTAAAGCATCATTTTGGGTTAAATCGTTTTATTTATCGTACGTGTTTGGACTTGTTGTTCTTGATATTATTACTTATATCCTGATTTACATAATTCCAGAATGTAAAACATGATTTATATATAATTTATATTCATCATATACATATATATTATAGATTGATAAAAGGAATGAAATACACCGTTCATGGAGACGGTAGGCCGTACGTGCGCATGAACGTTGTTTTCGTTTCCTTGTTGAATTGAATGGAAGTAAGTAGATGAAATATATATATATATATGTATACATAAATACAGTAGCTTAATTATGTCATATATTTAATTATTATTCATTATATATACTTTATAATCATTCTTGAATGGTTAATCATGGAAAATGAATCTCATCGCGTTCGTGGAGACGGTATTCTGTATGTACGCAAGACCGATGATATCATTCCCATGATCATGGAATTGTATTGGAGTGTATGTTTACTATTTCAAAATCAATACCACTTTACAATAATCATATATAGTTATTTATTTGCACCATTATACCCATCCAAGTAAGGTGGTGGTGGGAAACAGAGTACACCACGGCGTGGAGACGGTATTCCGTACGTACACACGCGCTGTGATTTTGTTTTTCCGTAGGATGGATAGATGGTGAAATAGGGTTGTTTCATACTTATAATAAAATATCAGTATATTAGTGATACTTATGATATTAATTCATAATGAAACAACTAAAGAAGAATAAGTAGAAGAAGAAATAAAGTTGAAAAAATCGGTAACGGATATTACCTCTTCTTTCGACATGCCTTTTTGAAACCTCCTATTAGGGCACTAAGATTGGTCTTTGAAGAATACCACAACCTCTATTATGTTTCTAGGGAACTGGAGAAGATAAATTGGTAGGGTTTGGCCGAGGTTTAAGGCTCAAAGTGGTGTGAGGAAGAGAGGGAGGAGGTGTCCTTTTATAAGGGAGGAGAGGGGCGCCTTTAGAATAACTAAAACTATTATTTTATTATAAAGTCATATTCGGTTTTTAATAGCTAAAAATTGAGTTATTTAGATGGTAAGGTGGGGATGGGTCGAAATACTCTCATCCAATAGAATTTATACAAGTTTAGGGTTCTATTTTAACGTTATCATTTAGATTTAACTTTAAGTTAGATAATTTAACTTTTACCGTGTCTTCTTGTTTTTTTACACTATAAGGTTAATAAACTTACTATAACAAGCCAAAAGAACCCCAATTTGTTTATTATTAATATATATAACCTTATCTAAGTCATTTGGCAGAAACTTATATTTTTAGAAATAAAATAACAATTAATAATATAATATTGTTTTTAAAAACTATTTTATGTCAATTTTGACACTATTTGGTAATTGATTTTTGTGAAAATCATAACAGAATGATTAGTTCAAAAAAAGTTAATTAAATAAATACTAACATGTCATATTAACCTATAAAATTAGTTTAATTCATAAAAAGTCTCAAATTACATTTATTTGGGTATTTATAACATCAATTATGTCAAAATTTCATTAATAAGATAATTACTGTATCATCATTGTGTCATAAATAAACTAAATTATTTAAAGTATAAAAATTACAAATAAAATAAAATTATGTAGTAAATATTTTTGTCTTTCTAATGAATATGTATAGTCGAATTTATCTTATGTACAACCCCATATTAAAATTTTTTTAGTTATTAAACTTTGATTTTAACTATTTTAACTATTCTTTAAATTAAATAATATTAAATGTCCTAATCTAATACAAGTGGACCTAAAGGGTAATATTTTATCCCTAAGTTTGTTTTTGGTCGAATTAAACTTATCCAATAGAATTAGGACATGTGTTAGGGTAATAATAATATCATTTTTACCCTTAATTACCCTATTTACTTTTAACCGTGGTAAGTAAAAGTAAAAAGTTACTATTTACCAAACATTATTTTCATCTCATTGAACCAAATTTTATTTACTGACATCAACCGTGTCTCTCGTATTTTTGAAATTACACTAACAGAAGCGGTAAAATTAGGTTTTATGTAAATTTGCAAATTCTCCTAGGAGGTGGGTAAAAGACGGTGAAAAGTTCAATAAAATTTTTATATATCTAAAATTATTATAAAATGACTTCAATGAATTGAATTGAACATATATAGGTATTATGTATCAATTTTGACCTAAAATAAATTTAAATAAAATAAATAATTATTTAAATAAAAAGTCGGTTTTTAAATAGTATCCCAGTGTTTTCACTATTCATCAAAAATTGAAAGTTTTCAGAAAAATACCAAAATTTCACCCTAGGCTAATTTCGATATTACGAATCCAAAAATGAAGTCCATTTTGAAAAGTAAAATTTATAAAATTTCAAAAAGTTGTTATTACTATTCATAATGGCTAGTTTTAGTAATATTTTAATAACATATCGTTGTTTAGTGAAACTCGGTATTGCGTACAACGCAAGCTATCGAGGAAGGTCGCGATTGCGTGTAAAGAAAGCCATGTCAGGGTTGCGTGTTATGAAAGACTCCTTTGTTGTTTTTCATAACAGAATCCAACCATATTTCATTTATACATTGAATATATATATATATATATATATACACTCAATGTTGTGTTGAATAACTACTATCAAACAAACTTGAAATTTTGTTTAACACGATCTAAGATTAGTGTTGCGTATACTGTAAGCTAATACGGTGTAGCGTATAACGCAAGATAATCTTGGTGTATCGTACAACAGAAGATATGAATGAAATTAAAAAGAATATATCTTATAAATTCTCGGGTTGTTACATTCTACCCCCTTAAAATGAATTTCGCCCTCGAAATTTGTCAGGGTTATAAATCGTTTACTATTCATAGACACCCACATCGTAAAAAGGAATACTAAAACTTAATTTTTAAAAACTACAGTATGAAACATAACGATTACCCAAAGTAACTCATCACTGGGTTTCCATATAGAAGAACATAGGTGAAAATATGGATATGGAAGAAAAATATAACCATCAAGTTCTGATGGAGAGTGGTAGAGGACATGGCTATGAAAAAACCATCAATCACAAAACCATAAATTTGTGATGATCTAAGGTACCATCTGATTCATTGGATATAAGAGCACTAGGACAACATTTTTTGTTTTCAATATCATTTCCCTAAAGTTGAAAATTTGAATTAGAAGAAATAATTGCTTGATTTTAGTACAATCTCACTGTTGTTCATGCTTTGAACAATTTACACTTCATCTCTTAAATAAATGAAGTTTAATTTGTTATTCGTGAAGTGTTAATAGATCATGTGATAGAATGATGGGTCATTCCATCTATTTCAAACAAAAGGATAGCAAAAGTTATCAAATATACATAAGTCCATTTATGGTGAGGTTAATCATATATGATTCCAAAAATGAACTTATACTTCATATATCACACTGCTTAATAAAAGAAAACTAGTTTCCACTAACCAAGGACTTCTTTTAGGCCAGTGGTAGGCGATAAATGCCAGTCGTACTTCAGTTGTGGGTTCAATTCCCACAGCCTTGTCCGACGCAATGGGTTGTCGCCCGTCCTACATGTTGTCTTTTTTCTAAAACTACATTACTATAACATCCCATCAATAATATCGAAAAAAAATTTATCCTTAAACAATACTAACTTATGTCCAACATAATCCATTCCAATCTTTAGGCTTATCTAAAATACTTCAGTCCAAGCTCATAGTATAAAGAAAACAATTACTAGAAAGGTTATCTGCCAAGAATGTGAATATAAGAATTTATCCCACATATATCATAAGATATATCTTGTTGGTTGTATTCCAAAAACATGAATACCTTAGTCATATATTCTCTTGAAACATAAATTATTATAGAACCTTAATGAAAACATGAATATTGTCAAAAGGAAACTCTTTCCACATACCAAAATCCCAAAAATTCTATATACTCAAACCATAATATCACTTAGTACTTATATCAGTCATGAGCTCATGAATACAATCAAACATCTCATTATCTTCTTATCTCTTCATTATTCACATATCATCTACTTTCCAAAATATTTGAATCACTTTTCATGGTTACCGGTACCATAAAATTATTGAAGACTACAATAGAATAATACAAAAATATTCTAATACACCATAAAAGTACCTCAACAAAATTATTCTTGAATACCAATACATAAACACTTCAATACATCCTATTCAATGATTGTCCGGGAATAAGTCCTTCTTTGATTTAGAAGTAACTTTTTAGGTCAGGGCATTGAGTTGGGTAATTCCCATGTTCTCCACAAATAAGACATTAAACTCCATAACAGTCTGTCACTCTATGACCCTTTTCTCCACACTGATAACATATGTCCCTCCATTTGAGGTATTCCTCAAGGTTATTCTTCCCTTCTTTAGAAATCTCAATCTTCCTTTCTTTATTCTCCTCAACATGCGAACATGCATAAAATTCTATCTTCCTATTATTTGATGAATTTGGAATACCACTAAATTTCACCTTGTTAATCATATATCGTGATGACTGATTCGACATAATCACAATTTCTTTCCCTCTAGGCATTACGCAATTTTGTTGCTCATAGTCATCAATTTTTCCATTGGATTAAATGTTAACCGAATTCCTTTTGGTTCCCTCCATTGACTAAAACATAAAAATAATTCTGGGAGAGGAAAAAATCATACAAGGAAAATAACATAATCAAGGGGGAGTACCTTTTACATCTAACATCTTAGGTTTAATTCTAATATCGTTACCATAATTCTTGGACTATAAACTATACTTACACTTAACCTTAGGGACATCCCTAGACATACCGTAGAAATATATCTAGGTATTTCACTAAAGTTTTTCGCATCCTAGTTTCCAAAGGTTGACTGAACCTTTCCTCTGATACCAACTATAGAGACCCGAAGCTTGACGTACATGGACATTACATTACTTTTTCGGAATACTTAATACATAACAAAAACAGACACACAAGTTCAGTAATAGTTTAGTGTCTTTGGAAACTGGGAACATAATCTTCTAATCATGGTGAAAGATCTTCAACATCTCCCATAAAGATCTTCCCCTTTTTGTTTTCTTACCTAAAAACCTTTCTTTATATCCTGGGGAAAATAAAACATATAAAGGGTGATCTCAAATTCTTAGTAAGTGTAAGCGTGGAGAAAATAAAACAAACCATATAAATTTGAACTTAAAAACATGAACACAATGTTTAAACATCAAGATCTTGAGCAATGAAATAAAACATGGCAATAAGTAAGGCATATATCATAAAGAAAAGTTAATCCTGATAAAATAGCATGGGAATTTGTGGCAACTATTAAGCACATGATACGATTTCCATAGTAGCCAAGGCATTTCTTCCAAGACCATCTTAGTGGACAGAGTCCCTTTCTGAATCGTGTTCACTCCTCGTTCCAGTCCTATATTACTGAACCGGTTTAACTTGTTGTTCCAGCCATGTCTATCTCATGAGATATAAATCTTTACCCAATGCATTGGTGGGAGATATAGGTCCCACCCATGTCATAATGAAATCATTCTTACTTGTGCCACAAAATAAACATACATCATTCATAATAACCCAATAAGTAAAATGGGTTTCATAAACATCATCCCATCATTACATAATCCATATAATAGAAATGGATATAATTTCATATTAAGGAAAGTGAAACCATGTAAATCATAGAGACATTATACTTGAAACATACACATATGAAATAATTTCATCTTAGATGAAAAATGGTTTTGATAAAACACTTGAAATGAATTCTTGAGGAAAATATCCTTTCTTCTTCAAAATCATTTTTTTTTTCACAAAATGTAATGCAATTTTAAAAGAAAAGGATTTTTTTGAAAACAGTCATGAAATATTTTGGAGGAAGCTTCATGAAAATAAGGCTTTATAAAACTGTAAAAATCATTTCATGCCGTATACGTTAAAAAACATTATTCTCGTACTTTTGTCGGAAAAGTAAAAAAAGTACCTTGTAGGGTAAATAAAAGAAAGATTCCTTCCATAACATGGGGTAAAAGTCAAAATGGGTAAAAAGGACATTAAAAATACATGAATACACTTTTATAAAACATGAACATGGATGATAGCAATAACCCTAGTAAATACTTACGAATAAGCAATCTCGGATAAAAATGAGATTTGAAAAATTATCCCTTACCTTAGGTCCGATATGCTTCATACATTTATGAACCTCCTGTATAATGATTTAAATAATGTCATTGACTTATAAAAGAATCATATTCATTGTTATGATATCATATATGGTTCACTTATGACTTTATATTACCCGTTCTTTTGTAAGTTCCATGTTAAAGCAGCATTTTGGGTTAAATATTTTTATTTATCGTACGTGTTTGGACTTGTTGTTCTTGATATTATTACTTATATCCTGATTTACATAATTCCAGAATTCAAAACATGATTTATATATAATTTATATTCATCATATACATATATATTATAGATCGATAAAAGGAATGAAATACACCATTCATGGAGACGGTAGGCCGTACGTATGCATGAACGTTGTTTTCGTTTCCTTATTGAATTGAATGGAAGTAAGTAGATGATATATATATATATATATGTATACATAAATACAGTAGCTTCATTATATCATATATTTCATTATTATTCATTATATATACTTTATAATCATTCTTGAATGGTTAATCATGGAAAATGAATATCATCACGTTCGTGGAGACGGTATTCCGTACGTACGCACGAGCGATGATATCATTCCCATGATCGTGGAATTGTATTGGATTGTATGTATACTATTTCAGAATCAATAAAACTTTACAATAATTATATATAGTTATTTATTTTCACCATTATACCCATCCAAGTAAGGTGGTGGTGGGAAACAGAGTACACCACGGTGTGGAGACGGTATTCCGTACGTACGCACGCACGGTGATTTCGTTTTCTGTAGGATGGATAGATGGTGAAATAAGGTTGTTTCATTATTATAATAACATATCAGTATATTAGTTATACTGATGTTATTACTTTATAATGAAACAACTAATGAAGAAGAAGTAGAAGAAGAAATAATGTTGAAATAATCGGTAACAGATATTACCTCTTCTTTCGACATGCCTTTTTGAAACCTCCTCTTAGGGCACTAAGATTGTTCTTTGAAGAAGACAAGAACCTCTAGTATGTTTCTAGGGAAGTGGATAAGATAAATTGGCAGGGTTTGGCTGAGCTTGAAGGCTCAAAGTGGTGTGAGGAAGAGAGGGAGGAGGTGTCCTTTTATAAGGGAGGAGAGGGGCACCTTTGGAATAACTAAAAAGATTATTTTATTATAAAGTCATATTGGGTTTTTAATAGCTCAAAATTGAGTTATTTCTAAGCTAATGTGGGGAAGGGTAGAAATCCTCTCATCCAATATACGTTATACAAGTTTAGGGTTCTATTTTAACCTTATCATTTAGATTTAACTTTAAGTTAGATAATTTAACTTTTACCGTGTCTTCTTGTTTTCTTATACTATATGGTTAATAAACATACTATAACAAGCCAAACGAACCCCAAGTTGTTTATTATTAATATATTAACCTTATATAAGTCATTTGGCCGAACCTTAGATTTTTAGGAATAAATTAACAATTATTAATATAATATTTTTTTAAAAAACTATTTTATGTCAATTTTGACACTATTTGGTAATTGATTTGTGTGAAAATCATAACAGAATGATTAATTTGAAAAAATTTAATTAAATCAATACTAACATGTCATATTAACCTATAAAATTAGTGGAATTCATAAAAAGTCTCAAATTACATTTATTCGGGAATTTATAACATCAATTATGTCAATATTTCATTAATAAGATAATTACTGTATCATCACTATGTCATAAATAAACTAAATTATTTAATGTTTAAAAATTACAAATAAAATACCATTATGTATTAAATCTTTTTTTATTTATAAGTAATATTTATAGTCGAATCTATCTTATGTATAACCCCATATTAAAAATGTTTTAGTTATTAAACTTTGATTTTAAATATTTTAACTATTCTTTAAATAATATAATATTAAATGTCCTAATCTAATCCAAGTGGATCTAAAGGGTAATATTTTATCCATAATGTTGTTTTTGGTCGAATTACACTTATCCAATAGAAGTAGGACATGTGTTAGGGTAATAATAATATCATTTTTACCCTTAATTACCCTATTTACTTTTAACCGTGGTAAATAAAAGTAAAAAGTTACTATTCACCAAAAATTATTTTCATCTCATTGAACCGCATTTTACTTACTGACATCAACCATGTCTCTCGTATTTTTAAAATTCCACTCACAGAAGCGGTAAAATTAAGTTTTATGTAAATTTGCAAATTCTCCTAGGAGGTGGATAAAAGACGGTGAAAAGTTCAATAAAATTTTTATATATCTAAAATTATTATAAAATGACTCCAATGAATTGCATTGAACTTATATAGGTATTATGTATCAATTTTTACCTAAAATAAATTTAAATAAAATAAATAATTATTTAAATAAAAAGTCGGTTTTTAAATAGTAACCTAGTGTTTTCACTATTCATCAAAAATTGAACATATTCAGAAAAATACCAAAATTTCACCCTAGGCTAATTTCGATATTACGAATCCAAAAATGAAGTCCATTTTGAAAAAAAAAATTTATAAAATTTTAAAAATTGGTTATTACTATTCATAACGGCTAGTTTTAGTAATATTTTAATAGCATATCGTTGTTTAGTGAAACTCGGTATTACGTACAACGCAAGCAATCGAGGAAGGACACAATTGCGTGTAAAGCAAGCCATGACGGGGTTGCATGTTGTGAAAGACTCTTTTGTTGTTTTGTATAACAGAATCCAACCATATTTCATTTATACGTTGAATATATATATATATATACACTCAATGTTGTGGTGAATAACTGCTATCAAACAAAATTGAAATTGTGTTTAATACGATCCAAGATTAGTGTTGCGTATACTGTAAGCTAATACGATGTAGCGTATAGTGCAAGATAATATTGGTGTATCGTACAAAAGAAGTTATGAATGAAATTAAAAAGAATATATCTTATAAATTCTCGGGTTGTTACATTCTACCTCCTTAAAATGAATTTCTCCCTCGAAATTCGTCGGGGTTATAAATTGTTTACTATTCATAGAAACCCACATTGTAAAAAGGAATACTAAAACATAATTTTTAAAAACTAAATTACGAAACATAACGATTACCCAAAGTAACTCATCACTGGGTTTCCATATAGGAGAACATAGGTGAAAATATGGATATGGAAGAAAAAAATCTAACCATCAAATTCTGAAGGAGAGTGGTAGAGGACATGGCTATGAAAAAGCCATCAATCACAAAGCCATAAATTTGTGATGATCTAAGGTACCATCTGATTCATCAGATATAAGAGCACTAGGACAACATTTTTGGTTTTCAATATCATTTCCCTAAAGTTGAGAATTTGAATTAGAAGAAATACTTGCTTGATTTTAGTACAATCTCACTGTTGTTCATGCTTTGAACAATTTCCACTTCATCTCTTAAAGAAATGAAGTTGAATTTGTTACTCATGAATTGTTAACAGATCATGTGATAGAATGATGGGTCATTCCATCTGTTTCAAAAAAAAGGTTAGCAAAAGTTATCAAATATACATAAGTCCATTTATGGTGAGGTTAATCATATACGATTCCAAAAATGAACTTATACTTCATATATCATACCACTTAATAAAAGAAAACTAGTTTCTACTAACTAGGGACTTCCTGTAGGCCAGTGGTAGGCGATAAAGGCCAGTCGCACTTCAGTTGTGGGTTCAATTCCCACAGCCTTGTCCGACGCGATGGGTTGTCGCCCATCCTACAAGTTGTCTTTTTTCTAAAACTACATTACTATAACATCCCATCAATAATATCAAAAAAAATTCAATCCTTAAACAATAATAACTTATTTCCAACATAATGCATTCCAATCATTAGGCTTTTCTAAAATACTTCGGTCCAAGCTCAGAGTATAAAGAAAACAATTACTAGAAAGGTTATCTACCAAGAATGTGAATACAAGCATTTATCCCACATATATCATAAGATATATCTTGTTGGTTTTATTCCAAACACATGAATACCTTAGTCATATATTCTCTTGAAACATAAATTACCATAGAACCTTAGTGAAAACATGAATACTGTCAAAAGGTAAATCTTTCTACATACCAAAATCCCAAAAATTCTATATACTCAAACCATAATATCACTTAGTCCTTATATCAGTCATGAGCTCATGAGTACAATCAAACTTCTCATTATCTTCTTATCCCTTCATTATGCGCATATCATCTACTTTCCAAAATATTTTAATCACTTTTCATGGTTACCGGTACCATAAAATTATTGAAAACCACAATAGACTAATAAAAAAAATATTCTAATACACCATAAAAGTACCTCGACAACATTATTCTTGAATACCAATACATAAACACTTCAATCCATCCTATTCAATGATTGTCTGGGAATAAGTCCTTCAATGATTTAGAATTAAATTTTTAGGTCAGGGCATTAAGTTGGGTAATTCCCATGTTCTCCACAAATAAGACATTGAACTCTATAACAGTCTGTCACTCTATGACACTTTTCTCCACACAGATAACATCTGTCCCACCATTTGAGGTATTCCTCAAGGTTCTTCTTCCCTTCTTTAGAAATCTCAATCTTCCTTTCTTTATGCTCCTCAACATGCAAACATGCATAAAATTCTATCTTCCTCTTATTTGATAAATTAGGCATACCACTAAATTTCACCTTGTTAATCATATATTGCGATGACTGATTTGGCATAATCACAATATCTTTCTCTCTAGGCATTACGCAATTTTGTTGCTCATAGTCACCAATTTTTCCATTGGATTCAATGTTAACCGAATTCCTTCTGGTTCCCTCCATTGACTAAAACACAAAAATAATTCTGTGAGAGGCAAAAATCATACAAGGAAAATAACATAATCATGGGGGAGTACCTTCAACATCTAACATCTTAGGTTTAATTCTAAAATCGTTACCGTAATTCTTGGACTATAACCTATACTTATACTTAACCTTAGGGACATCCCTAGACATACCGTAGAAATATCTCTCGGGATTTCACTAAAGTTTTTCGTATCCTAGTTTCCAAAGGTTGACTAAACCTTTCCTCTGATACCAACTGTAGAGACCCGAAGCTTGACGTACATGGACATTACATTAATTTGGCGGAATACTTAATACATAACAAAAATAGACACACAAGGACTGTAATATCTTATTGTCTTTGGAAACTTGGAACATAATCTTCTAATCATGGTGAAAGATCTTCAACATCTCCCATAAATATCTTCCCCTTTTTGTTTTTTACCTAAAAACCTTTCTTTATATCCTGGGGAAAAGAAAACATATAAAGGGTGAGCTCAAATTCTCAGTAAGGGTAAGCATGGAGAAAATAAAACAAACCATATAAATTTGAACTTAAAAACATGAACACAATGTTTAAACATCAAGATCTTGAGCAATGACATAAAACATGGCAATTAGTAAGGCATAGATCATAAAGAAACATTAATCCTGATAAAATACCATGGGAATTTGTGGCAACCATTAAGCACATGATATGATTTCCATAATAGCCAAGACATTTCTTCCAAGACCATCTTAGTGGACATAGTCCCTTTCTGAATCGAGTTCACTCCTCGTTCCATTCCTGTATTACTGAACCGGTTTAACTTGCCGTTCCAGCCATGTTTATCTCATGAGATATAAATCTTTACCCAATGCATTGGAGGGAGATATAGGTCCCACCCATCTCATAATGAAATCATTCTTACTTGTTCCACAAAATAAACATACATCATTCATAATAACCCAATAAATAAAATCTGTTTCATAAACATCATCCCATCATTACATAATCCATATAAAAGAAATGGATATCATTTCATAATAAGGAAAGTGAAACCATGTAAATCATAGAGAAATTATACTTGAAACATACACATATGAAATAATTTCATCTTAGATGGAAAATGGTTTTGATAAAACACTTGAAATGAATTCTTGAGGAAAATATCCTTTCTTCTTGAAAATCATTTTCTTTTCACAAAATGTCATGCAATTTTAAAAGAAAAGGATTTGGTTGAAAGTAGTCATGAAATATTTTGGTGGAATCTTCATGAAAATAAGGCTTTATAAAACCGTAAAAATCCTTTCATTCCGTATACGTTAAAAAAACATTATTCTCATACTTTTGTCGGAAAAGTCAAAAAAAGTACCTTTTAGGGTAAATAAAAGAAAGATTCCTTCCATACCATGGGGTAAAAGTCAAAATGGGTAAAAAAGAAATTAAAAATTCATGAATACACTTTTATAAAACATGGACATGGATGATAGAAATAACCCGAGTAAATACTTATGAATTATCAATCTCGGATAAAAATGAGATTTGCAAAATTATCCCTTACCTTAGGTCCGATATGCTTCGTACGTTTCTGAACCTCCTGTATAATGATTTAAATAATGTCATTTACTTATTACAGAATCATATTCATTGTTATGATATCATATATGGTTCACTTATGACTTTATATTACCCGTTCTTTTGTAAGTTCCATGTTAAAGCAGCATTTTGGGTTAAATCGTTTTATTTATCGTACATGTTTGGACTTGTTGTTCTTGATATTATTACTTATATCCTGATTTACATAATTCCAGAATGTAAAACATGATTTATATATAATTTATATTCATCATATACATATATATTATAGATTGATAAAAGTAATGAAATACACCGTTCATGGAGACGGTAGGCCGTACGTACGCATGAACGTTGTTTTCATTTCCTTATTGAATTGAATGGAAGTAAGTAGATGAAATATATATATGTATTTATACATAAATACAGTAGCTTCATTATGTCATATATTTCATTATTATTAATTATATATACTTTATAATCATTCTTGAATGGTTAATCATGGAAAATGAATCTCATCGCGTTCGTGGAGACGGTATTCCGTACGTACGCACGAGCGATGATATCATTCCCATGATCGTGGAATTGTATTGGAGTGTATGTATACTATTTCAGAATCAATAACACTTTACAATAATCATATATAGTTATTTATTTTCACCATTATACCCATCCAAGTAAGGTGGTGGTGGGAAACAGAGTACACCATGACGTGGAGACAGTATTCTGTACGTACGCACGCGCTGTGATTTCGTTTTCCGTAGGATGGATAGATGGTTAAATAGAGTTGTATCATACTTATAATAACATATCAGTATATGAGTGATACTTATGTTATTACTTCATAATTAAACAACTAATGAATAAGAAGTAGAAGAAGAAATAAAGTTGAAAGAATCGGTAACGGGTATTATCTCTTCTTTCGACATGCCTTTTTAAAACCTCCTCTTAGGGAACTATGATTGGTCTTTGAAGAAGACCAGAACCTCTATAATGTTTCTAGGGAAGTGGTTAAGATAAATTGGCAGGGTTTGGACGATCTTGAAAGCTCAAAGTTGTGTGAGGAAGAGAGGGAGGAGGTGTCCTTTTATAAGGGAGGAGAGGGGCACCTTTGGAATAACTAAAAAGATTATTTTATTATAAAGTCATATTCGGTTTTTAATAGCTCCAAATTGAGTTATTTAAAAGCTAACGTGGGTATGGGTCGAAATAATCTCATCCAATAGAATTTAGACAAGTTTAGGGTTCTATTTTAACCTTATCATATAGATTTAACTTTAAGTTAGATAATTTAACTTTTACCGTGTCTTCTTGTTTTATTGCACTATAAGGTTAATAAACTTACTATAACAAGAAAAACTAACCCCAAGTTGTTTATTATTAATATATATAACCTTATATAAGTCATTTGGCCGAACCTTAGTTTTTTAGGAATAAAATAAAAATTAATAATATAATATTTGTTTTAAAAACTATTTTATGTATATTTTGACACTATTTGGTAATTGATTTTTTTGAAAGTCATAACAGAATTATTAGTTTGAAAAAAGTTAATTAAATCAATAATAACATGTCATAGTAACCTATAAAATTAGTGTAATTCATAAAAAGTCTCAAATTACATTTATTTGGGTATTTATAACATCAATTATGTCAATATTTCATTAATAATATAATTATTGTATCATCATTGTGTCATAAATAAACTAAATTATTTATAGTCTAAAAATTAAAAATAAAATAACATTATGTAGGAAATATTTTTATCTTTCTAATGAATATTTATAGTCGAATTTATCCTATGTAAAACCCCATATTAAAAATGTTTTAGTTATTAAACTTTGATTTTAACTATTTTAACTATTCTTTAAATAAAATAATATTAAATGTCCTAATCTAATCCAAGTGGACCTAAAGGGTAATATTTTATACCTAATGTTGTTTTTGGTCGAATTACACTTATCCAATAGAATTAGTACTTGTGTTAGGGTAATAATAATATCATTTTTACCCTTAATTACCCTATTTACTTTTAACCGTGGTAAATAAAAGTAAAAAGTTAGTATTCACCAAAAATTATTTTCATCTCATTGAACCACATTTTACTTACTTAAATCAACCGTGTCTCTCGGATTTTTGAAATTCCACTCACAGAAGCGGTAAAATTATGTTTTATGTAAATTTTCAAATTGTCCTAGGAGGTGGGTAAAAGACGGTGAAAAGTTAAATAAAATTTTTATATATCTAAAATTATTATAAAATGACTCCAATGAATTGAATTGAACTTATATAGGTATTATGTTTCAATTTTTACCTAAAATAAATTTAAATAAAATAAATAATTATTTAAATAAAAAGTCGGTTTTTAAATAGTAACCCAGTGTTTTCACTATTCATCAAAAATTGAAAGTTTTCAGAAAAATACCAAATATTCACCCTAGGATAATTTCGATATTATGAATCCAAAAATGAAGTCCATTTTTAAAAATAAAATTTATAAAATTTAAAAACGTGGTTATTACTAGTCATAACGACTAGTTTTAGTAATATTTTAATAGCATATCATTGTTTAGTGAAACTCGGTATTGCGTACAACGCAAGCTATCGAGGAAGGTCACGATTACATGTATAGAAAGCCAAATCGGGGTTGCTAGTTGTGAAAGACTCCTTTGTTGTTTTGTATAACAGAATCCAACCATATTTCATTTATACATTGAATATATATATATACACACACTCAATGTTGTGTTGAATAAATGCTATCAAACAAACTTGAAATTGTGTTTAACACGATCCAAGATTAGTGTTGCGTATACTGTAAGCTAATACGGTGTATCGTATAGCACAAGATAATCTTGGTGTATCGTAAAACATAAGATATGAATTAAATTAAAAAGAATATATCTTATAAATTCTCGGGTTGTTACACCAGGAGCATGGTAAAACCCATAGGTTTTTCTTTTTGAGAATTTCTATAGACAAATCATCACTAAGATATTTTCTACCCTTATAAATGTTAGAAAACCATGTATACATGTTAGTAAGAGATTTATTTGGATGCGTAGATAAACTTTCAAAATATTTACAATACATATTCAATCTAGAGTATTTAACTTTGTTTGTTCCTTCATGTGTGACTTCTAAAAGCTTCCATATTTCATGATCCATTTGGAAAGAATATATATGGTTAAATTCATTTTGATCAAGCCTACAATTGAGTGAATTCACATCCTTTTCATTAATTTAAAAATAAAAATATCTTGAGGAGTTCATTTATCATCTTGTTCTTTAATAGGAATATTTTCATGCATGAACATTTTTCAGACAAGATAACTGATAATGCTAAGAAAGGTAGACATGCAGTTTTTCTAATAAGAATAATATATGTCATCAAAGAAAAGATCATGAATATAAGAGGTAGATACTATCATAAAATTATACTTTGAAATCAATAAATATTTTTTAAAATAATTTTTTTGAAGAACTAAGATTTTTGAAATAAACACAAAGATCTCATTTAATACCAAATGTTGGTATGAGTATATGGTAAGAGGAGGGGTGAATTTACTTTTAAAAATAAAGTTATAAAAGAAAAAAAAATCAAAATAAAATGATTTAAATATTATTAAATAATAAAGTGATAAATTTGATATGTGTTAAAGATAATATCAAATTTAATTAATAGTTTAATCCTAGTGGTAAAAAGACGTATCAAATTTATTCACTTTATATATATATCAAGATTTGTATGATACAATACATAAATATAAAGAGATAGTAAACACAAATGATATGGGGTTAGATAATAGCACATAAGTAGACCCTATGTTTCCACCCCTTAATTATAGAGATGTATCTTATTAATACCTTCCCTTGGTTTTAATATAAATCTAAGAACCACATACCTTGATTTTAATGGAAATCTAAGAACCAAGTCCATCACTTAATAGCTGTGATAACCTTGAGAATATGAGATGAGAAGACATGATTTTCTTGGGGTAAATCCTTCACAAATTCAATCTTCTATCTCTCTTGAAGGATGTATACAATTTGACAAAGGGAGGTGGAGATAGAGACTATGGTGAGAGACTTTGAGATGGAGAAAATAAGGTTGGATCTTTGAGGGGAGGGCTTAGATAATTCTAGTGATTCAATATCAATTCGATCAGAGATTTTTTACACAATTCAATTAATTAGATACAAGCCTTCTTGATCCTATGTTTATAGCCTTCAAAAGGTTTAGGAATATTCTGGAATCCCTTAGGTGCATTGAAGATGAAGTGGACTATCTTAATGTCCATTTTGACCACATTAAATGCTTCCTCAAAGAGTCAGTTTCGACGTCATCGGCTACCCAGTAGCCTTCATAGGGTCGTCGATGATCTACTTGGAAGAAAATGCTTCTGGAAAACTCCCATATTCATGTTGGTGCACCACCACCAGCTGGTTGGTTGACTCTTGTTGGTCGAGAGCATTTTGTCCATGCTATCGGCTATCTGGCGGCACTACACTAGCTAGATAGTGCTACCTTCTATAATAATAACACCACCAAGTCTTTCCAAATTTCATAAAAGGTATTAAAATTTTCTTCCAACATCCTTTCATGACTTTAAAAAATCTATTAATACTTCAAAAAGATCTTCAAGGCGGCTTTAAATACTTAAAAGAGATTTCCAAGATAATCAATATTCCATCATTTGATATTCAATATAAACAATGAAACTCACTTAAAAGAATACATTAAATATATAAGTGAGTGTTTGTGATCATTAAAACACCATGAGAGAGAGAGATACAACATGCCTGTGTTCCCATCCCCCCAACCTTTTTTGGTAAGTGTTCATGCCTTTTCTATGCTAAATAATAATCTTATTGTTTTAATGTTGTTTTAATATTGTTCTAAACCAATTTGACCACTATAAAGAGATCCCAACATGTTTTTATTTTTTAGAATTATTTATGATAAGTTTTAAATGGTGAAAAAAATCTCTTATTTTTATTTAGGTTGGTTTAGTTATTTTGCATTATGAAACAAAAATGTTGGGTTTATTAATTTTTTTTTGAAAAAAAAACAAAAATAAGTCTAGTTTTAATTTTTTTTTAAAGTAAGCTGGAAAATCATTGAGACCCCTCACACCTTTGGTCTTATTTGGTAGAGTCCAAATATATTAGGGGATTAAACACCTTTATCCTTGGGTAAGATATAAGGGCATCAGAGCACCTGACGCTTTTGGAATCAACTAAAAAAACAATTTTTTTAAGTTTTGTTTTAATTTGTTTATATATATAAATATATAAATAAAACAAAATTTTTATCAGAATTTAACTACTATTAAATATTCATTATTACTAAAATTAAAGTAATATGAAATTATGATGAAATCTCTCACCATGGATCCTTTTTATAAGGGGGATATCCTGGAAATCTTTATGGATTTCCAATGTGGGATTGAGCTCCCCCCTTTCATATGTAGAATTAATAATATATTATTATTATTAATTAGTAATTAATTAATTATAAATATTAACTACTAATTAATTACTAATAAATAATAATAATAATTAACTATTAATATTAACTATTAAATATTAATAATTAACAAATTAATATTAATAAATATTAAGATCCTCTAGGAATAATACAACAAATGAGACTCACAGGGATAATGCCCCAAGGGAAGTCCATGGAAATGAGAATTTGTTGAGTCTTTCCCATCAGTCAAACATTAACTTCTTCTTTACGTTGGATTCTATTAACATCCTTAAATTTTACTTACTTTATCTTAAAAAACTTGAAAATGTTGGATGAGGAAACTAAAATAATTCTCCTTTGATGAATAAATATGAACTTGTATGTAATCAGTTTGCTAATATATAAGGAAATACTCGTGATTATGGTAATCAAGATATGTGTCTTCTCTCTACCACGTCTCCAGTAGAATAGGCACTCTTGCTTCTCCAAAGGGGATGACCCCAGACTTGAAGGTTCTACATTCTCCATCTGAGCGGGGTGATAATTCATCTTCTAAAGAGGATAAGCAAACTTACCATCCTAAGAAGGATTTGCCATCTGATGAACCAATGTAAGAGGAAGTTGTCTTAACTATAATAGAGGAGGTTTTAGAGGATGAAGAACTCATCCCATAATAGATCTCCCAATGGAGGAGAGGGAAACACCTGGCTAGTCGGGGGGATCTCAAAGTCAGGCCAGCCAACATAAAAAGAGATGAATGATCCTTTAATTTATTTTGAACAATGTAGAATAGTTTTCAATGTTGTTAACCTGGTGTGTGTGTGTGTTACACTTGAACTTGTGCCTCCATCTTTCCCTTGTATGTTTACTTTTTTAATAAATTTTCGGAGCCATGGGTTTGGGTTTCAAAATCCACGGTTAAGTCGTCTTAATAATTATTATTAGTTAATATTAATTAATTAATTCATAATTAAATAATATTTAATTATTTATTAATAATATGTATTACTAATTAATTGATTAATTATTTATTGATAAATAAATATTATAAATTATTATTAAAAATTTACAAATAAATATTTAAAATTATTATTTATTTAATAAATTTTAAAAATAAAAAATAAAATATTAAATTACTAATTATTAATTGATTATTATTAAATAATTATTAATTAATTAAATAATCATTACTAATTTTTAATTATTAATTAATACTAATTAATTATAAATTATTAATTAATTGATTTTTAATAATAAATTAAATAATTATTAATTATTAATTGAAAACTAAAATTTGTTTATTATTTTTAATTAATTAAAATTCAATAATAATTATTTTTATTAATTACTATTTATTTTTATTTAATTTATTAATAATTAATAGTTATTAATTATTTAATATTTTTTATTTATTATCAGAAATTAATTTCAATTCATTAATAATTATTAATGATAAATAATATCTTATTTTTATTAAGTTTTTAATAATTAATAGTTATTGATTAATTATTAATTAAATAATAATTATTTTTAATAATTATAAACTAAATAACAATTGATTATTATTATTATTTAATTATTTAATTACTAATTATTAATTACTTACAATTCATTAGTAGTTAATAATAATAATTAGTAGTTATTTTTACTAAGTTTATTAATAATTAGTAGTTATTAATTAATTAGTAATTAAAAAATAATTTTTTTAATAAATATAAACTAAATAATGGGTTTTAATATTTATTAGTAATTGTTTAATACTTAGTAAGTAATTAGTAACTAAATAATTAATTAATACCCAAGGTGGTTCAGATCATGGATTTGGTAGCCCAAATCTATGACCCTATAAATTTTATTAAAAAGGGAAAACACACACACACAAATACATGGGATCCAGGCTCAAAAGGTGGCACAAGACATTGCCACCCAAGGACAGACAAGATCACTTCAGATTTAGTTACCACATTTGCGTAGCAAGAACATTCAATGTTTTTTATCTAGATAACCTATACTCTGAGTTCCACCCCGATTCATTAGATGTCATCCTCTCCTCCAGGTTGGAGGCTGCCCTAAGTTTTCTTTATCACTCTCAGAATCTTCAATAAAATCTTGCACTCTAGAACCCTCTGGTGTAATGGTGGTCATATCCTCTTGTTTTCCAACCTCAACATCACCTGACACAATACACACTTTAACATTATCCCTAATGAAGAACTTCTCCAGATCATTATGCATAGAGACTTTGGCAGTCTCCACACCACCTTCCATAATTTATTGGGAGACCCGCTTATTTCGCACATTATATTTCTCCAAGCCTTTAAGGTAGAGAAATTCAAACTCCATGTTATTAATATATTAAAGCATAGAAAATTTTACCTTTCCCTTTCCAGGGTGTCACTAATAGCTTGGTTTCCAACTAATTCATCAAGACTATTTTTCATCCTCAGCTACCCTCTTGACCGCAGAGGATCTCATTCGAATATTTGGTGGTGGCTACTTTAGTACCAAACATCATTGGTCATAAAAAATAGACGCAAAAGTATTCTAACTAGGCACAATTGTCTTTCTGGATAGATCACCTAACTATGTCATGGAAGCATCATATAGATCTAGTTGGTTTATGGATTGAACACCTACCACCCCCTAAATGAATGCAATGTCACTGGCCACATTCTTATTCTCCCTAGGGAATCCAGAAGCAACATTCTTCAAAACTGTGAAAAGAGATCCATTGATGGTCTACTAGTTTTTATGTGCTTTAGCCTAGAAGTCATGAGATCCATCCTTTCCCTTATTATTAAAAAAGTTTGGGAAATCATCCCTAGTTATGTCATTGGTGTCGATCTCATATTTTATTTCATATGACACATCATACTTCTTACATGCATGTTGTAAGGCCACCGCCCAGGGTGCCAACATGTAACTCATCCTTGTCCAGAGTTCTCACAAGGAAAACCTTATTAAATTGAAAATTATCAGCAACTTGAGATGAAGGTTCATCATTTTCCATACCTCGCATGATCTTCATAGTATCTGAATCACAACTAGCAGTTTTCAAAATATGAGTGATAGGAATTTTTTAGGACCATCTTTCGAGCTAGTTCCAACAACCACAGTAGAAAAATATTGACTCTGAAGAGCACCATTATTTTATTTAAGGCTAGTTTTAGGAATTCTACTCCTATTCACAGGCATATGAAGTCTGCTACCCATAAAGTTCCCCTTTTTGGTTTACAGATGAGCAGCAACATCACAATCTCTAATCCGCTCCATTCCATCCTCCCCTCCGTGAAAATGAGAGGTACCGAAGAGATTCTTCTTCCTAACCATTGGTTCAATATGGATTCACAATACATACTTATTTCCATCTGAAATGGGTAGTTTCAATTTACAATTTTCAACCCGATGCCCATATTTTTTATAGTTAGAGCACCCCAAGCCTCGACGGTAATTTTCCCTAACATGCCCAATGCACAAGTAGTTGAAACCAAAATCCCTCACATGTTCATACTCAATTTCTAGTTCAAATTTAAACTCACCAGAAACCAAATAGAAAGTTTCAATAAATGTTGACCTATGATAAAATTAAACAAAAATTTTGGTGTAATACCCATATCTATCAAACTCGGTTTCTTTATCAAATTTGATTGGAGATCCTACAGCCAAGGCTAAATCCCAATAAATATTTGGGTGCCTAAAGAACCGATTCATCCCTTTAACCCAAATCCATGACTTTTCCATGATTTTTTTTACCTGGAATATGTCAAACTAGGGATCCCAATCCTGAAATATCATTACCCTTTGCTTGAGATTCACAAAGTCACAACTCCATGCCCTTAATTTGTGATCTTGTGAAGGAAATGTAATATAGAAATAACCCATACCTATCAACACTATATATCATCCATTGAATCCCCAAACTTGCATTAGTTGTTTCCGTAAGTCCTCAAGCTTTAAGGAATTGTTCCACGATATTAGAGTAAGTCATGAAAAAATAGAATGTTTACATTCCTCAATTATTTTGTCAACGAACTTATGGATTTCTTCAACGAAGGCAAGGGATCCATTCCTCAAGATTCGATTTTGCTTGAGTTTAGGCTCACTCTAAGGATTGGGAAAGAATATATCAAATACAACATCCCGTGATGCATGAGTGGTCTTCAGGTCATCATTATTCCCCAAATCCATAGGTTTTGAAAAGTTAAAATCAGGGTTCACCCTCTTCGAATTGAATTGAACTTTTTAAGAGGAAAAATTAACATTACCCAAGCCAGATCCAGTATCCACTTTCTTTGTAGGGCCTACGAAGACCTTTGTTGGATCAAAATATGCATTTAAAATTGAATCCATCAATGAGATTTACCCTAGTCACCATGAGCATAGAGAGAAAAGCTCACAAGCTCATCTGTTTCCTATCTTTAAATCTCCAAAATATCTAATAATTAATAATTAATAATTATATTATTATTATTATTATTAATTGGCAGTAATCAATATTTATCAAAAATTAATATTTTTACTACTAAATAATATTATTTAATTACTAATTAATTATTAATTATTAATTATTAATATCTAATAGTAATTATTAATATCTAATAGTAATTATTAATATTTAATTAATATTTAGTTATTATAAATACTATTTAATTACCAATGAATTAAAACCGATTAATTAATAATAATTAATTAGTTATTAATTAGTAATTAATTAATTATTTAATAATATTATTAATTAATACTAATATTTATTAGAAAATAATATTGTTAATTAGTAATTAATATTATTTAATTAGAAAACAATTATTAATTAATTATTAATTAATATTTTTTGGTAGGTGTACGTGCCTTTTCTACACTCAATAATAATTTTATTGTTTTAATATTGTTTTAATATTATTCTAAACTAATTTTACCGCTACAAGGGGATCGTGACATGTTTCAATTATTTAGAATTATTTATCATAAGTTTCAAAAGGTAAAAAACAAAAAATTTCATATTTTAATTCCGGTCAGTTTAATTATTTTACATCATAAAAAAATGTTGGGTTTTTTATAGGTTTTTCGAAAAAAATTGAAAATAAGTCTATGTTTTTTTTGAAAAGTAACCAATACATGCGTTGAGACCCCTCACACCTTTGGTCTCCTTTGGTATAGGCCAAAAAATTTAGGGGCTTCAACACCTCTAGCCTTAGGTAATAGCCAAGGGTGTTGGAACCCCAACACCTTTAGACTCAACTAAAAAAAACTATTTTTTTTAGTTTTAAAAATTTTGTTTTTATTTTTCTTTGTTTATATATATATACATAAATTGTTTTTTCAAAATTTAACTGATATTAAATATCCAGTATTACTGAAATTAAATTAATATTAAATTATAATAAAAACTCTTTTCACAGCTCCCTTTTATATGGGGGTTGCCCGGAAAATCCTCATATATTTCCAATGTGGGATTCAGCTTCCCAGTTTCCTGTGTAGAATTAATAATATATTATTATTAATTAGTAATTAATTAATAATAAATATTAATTAATAATAAATAATAATAATTAACTATTATTATTTATTATTAAATATTAATAATTGACTAATTAATATTAATAATATTAACAAAAATATTAATGAATAACTAATTAATTATTAATAGTTAATATTTATTGATTAATTAGTGATTAAATAAAATAAAATTAATTATTTATAATATTTATTATCAATTAACTAATTAATTATTAATTAATTAATTAATATTAATAATTATTATTAAAAATGTACTGATAAATATTTAAAATATATTTTTTATTTTTATTTTTTAAAACAGATTGGGGAAAATGCAACCTTTTTTATTAAGGAAATAGAGCCCTCTTTTTTATCTTGGTAGAGAGGAACCCATTACATGACTCGTGGGCCCAAGGGAACGAGACCTAATGAACTGACCCTAAGGCCCATGACCCATATGTCCAAATACACAGTTGCAAGGACCCATGACCCGTAGGTCTAAACACCATCTCGTCAGCCGCATAATTAGTAATTAATTACTAATTAATTACTAATAAATAATAATAATAATAATAATAATAACTAAATAATAATTAACTATTATTATTCACCATTAAATATTAATAATTGGCTAATTGATATTAATAATATTAACATAAATATTAATAAATAGCTAATTAATTTTTAATAGTTACTATTTATTAGTTAATTAGAAATTAAATAATATTTAATTACTTATTAATAATATTTATTACCAATTAACTAATTAATTAATATTAATAATTTTATTAATCAGATACTAATAAATATTTAAAATTATTATTATTATTATTTAAATAGTTATGGGCTAACATCTCCTTTTTATTAAGGAAAAGCCCTTTTTTATACGATTAAAGGGGAACACATTACATGGACCATAGACCCAAGAGCACCAAGGCCTAATGAATTAACCCTAAGGCTCATGCCCTTTAGGTTCAAATACATGGTTTTAGGGACCCATGGTCGTAGGCCTAAACACATACCTATCAGCCATATGCATGCCTTAATCAACACATCATCCTGCGTCCAACACCTATCATCAGTCCATCTACCTTCCATTATGACTTTTTTACATGAACAACCATCGTTATTATAGCAGTCTGCCTTCCATTATAACCATTCTTGATCAGCCAATGCCATCAGCTTTCAGCCCTCCTATGCCCGCTCGATCCCCATAGTCTCCTCCTGGCCCACCAACACTCATCGTCGCATAACCTCCAGCCACCATCCACCATCCCTCCTACGCTCTCTCGAGCTCGTCACCTTCCACATGGTCCACCAACATTCGTTGTCATGTCATTGCCAGTTTCCCACAACTTTCCATTATGTCCTTATCACAATACTGGAATCCACCTATTCACAATCTCCATGGAAATCAATTGCAACTGAGAGAGGAACCTCAGTTTCCTGATGTATGGGGGTTGTGACTGAGTACCACTCAGTCGCAACGCAAGTTGCATAAATATTTAAAATTATTATTTAGTTACTAAATGTTAATAATAAAATTTAAATTATTAAATTACAAATCATTAATTAATTACTAATTGTTAATTGATTATTTATAATTACAATGTCACACCCCGTCCTAGTGGGTCCTATACCATTACTACCCCAAGCTCACCTCCAATAGGCTAGGGGTTGGCGACCAGCACTGAGTAGCCATATCACACACATGGAAGGCCTTATCCTAATGTAACTATACAAACCCACACATCTCTAAGACCATACAATGCTGAAATATAAAACAGATGATAACCATGCATGCATACATCTTAAATCTCACCATCAGGGTACGACAAAAAGTAATGGAATGCAAAATGTCCAAATAAAATCTCACCACAAAGAAAATAAAAACAATTCTAACATATAAAGTGGGTGAGGACTACTATCGAGGTGACCACATGAACACACCTCATTCTGTCTAACTCACTAAGATCTGCCTGGTCCTAGTCCCTCTAGGACTTTTTCAAAAGTTCGATCATCTACATAAGACACGACCTGTGTAGGGAAAAACTATACAGGGGTGAGTATAACAATACCCATTGGGACACCCCCAAAATCACTAAGCATATAACATAGATAATAACAATCATCTCATCATAGGTATATGTCAACAACACATATAACAGGAATGCCTAGATATACTCAATGTAGACATGCAGTCTCAAGGTAAAATCACAACTATAATGTCATTCTAGGATTCTTGATCAAAGATTCCACATAGCACTCGTTTGGGAGAACACACTCCAAGGGTTAGATAACACTAATGGAATCCATCTGATATTTCATGGTCATTGAGTCTCACACTAATAACTACACACTGGAAGTCTGAAGAGAATGATACACAGAAGGGGATCACACCCAAGGCTATGGGGTATACCAACAACCTAATCTGGATTAACTGGCTAAGTAGGGGATCAACGCTTGCATAGTTTTAGTCATGAATATTCCAAGAACCCCACCTATGTAAAAGATTATGATAGTGGATCTCACTTTGCACCTCATAGATGGAGCCCAACAACTCTATCTGAGACTAAAGTCCCTTCAAAGGGATCACCATCCTATGTATAAGTTGTTATTCCATACTAAAAACTCAGGGAATGGATCAAGGGAATGCACCCTAATGAAACTTGTCTAAGCTTAAGGGGATAAGGGATCCAAGCCTTATTTTAGGAAGAACATGGTGTGTACTAGTAGCACATGGAATATTCCTTTTGCACCGGGTCCTACCTATGTATCACGGTCCATTCATGTGTTCGTGTTTGTGCCTGAGTACACGGCATGTCTGAGCCCGTGTACTCTTGGTTGTTACCATGTCCTTCTAGGTGTGTCCATGTCTATGTACCTTCCTAGGTACACACCCAAGATCCTAGAAAGGTTCACATGACATGTGACAACTTTCACATTCCATGTGATAGTTATCTTCTTCGTGGAACTCTATCGCTACACAGGGAGGTCCCACACAACATGTAATCCCAGATGACACATCGTAAAACCTAGAATTTTTCAGAATTCTAGATTATTCCTCTGCTTTCACCAGTGCCATTGCCACTATTTTAACCACCAATATCACCCAGAGATCACAGATCTAGTTCGAATGAGCCTTTTCGTCACCTATTCATCAGAGATTATGACTCGATCTTCTCAAAAACAATTTGTTGAGTCTCCCTATCATCACACACCAAATATAAAAATAATGGGTATCCCTAAATATGTATTCGACCAATAATCCATCATCACCATAGTCACAGCTCGATCTCATCATCAATATGAATCCAGATATGTGATAATAACCTATTTCACCAAGAAATGGGTTTGCAATGATAGTTTATCAGGTATTTTTTGAACAATGGTCCAAAGGAATTGCCCATGATGAACGAAGAATGGGTAAGGAAAATAAAAACATGAAAATGTGAGGAACAGACCTCAACCAATGTTCATGTTCTCCCAGATTTGTTGTTTCTAGAACAAAGAATAAAGAGATATCACATAATCAAAAAAAATATCCCCATACTCAGATAATATCTATCCCATACCCACAATATGCATGATATGTGAATCAATTCATTAGTTGATTGATTTTAATTCATTATAGGAATAATTAAATGGGAAAAAATCTATATAAAATAAACATCCTACCTCGATATGGATTGATCGATGATAAATAATGAATCTTCATCTTTATCATTGGTGTGATCCTTGAGTTCCGTATCTCACCAATCAATGATACACAATCCATTCATTGATCACCAATGAAAGCTCCTCCAACACCATCTCACGAATCTCCAGGGTTATGTAGCTAATCATGGGATTTGTACTTAACAACATATTTATTGATAAATAAATTAGGTCATTGCGTCACTTAATAAAATAAATAATTTATTTTATTAATTCACTCGCGATGGTACTCAACCCGAACGTCTGATGTGTTCTAAGGTTAAGTCGTTCATAGGGTAAAACCCATGATCTAAACTTAATGATGTCATCAGATTTACTATATGATCCTCTATTTAAGAGTTATTCCACTTTTTCAGGAAAACTGTACATGCTTGATATTTAATATATTTTATATATGTCAAAAAATAAATTTGGGAACAACAAATCTCAAAATATCAGGCCATATAAATCCCAAGCCCTGAAATTAATCCATGTAATATTCCAGAGCAATATATGAAAAAAAAGAAGTTGTTACATTCTCCCCACATTTGGTCTTTATATCCCAAAAAGACAAAACAAAAGGCTACACAAAGAGATGTGGGTATTGAGCACACATCTAGGTATCCCACTCCCAAGTTCTCTCTTGAATATTCCCATGCTACCACTGGACATGCACTAGGGGAATCAATATCCCAAGAAGGATCCTCTCTTGCAAATCCTCAATCTCTACTGGGTACTCAACAAAGGTTGCTCCATACTCAATGTCTAACTTTCCCTGATCGATAACACTCAATAGGTCATGAATGTACCTCCTCATCTATGACATGTGGAAGACATCGTGTTCCCAATATTGTGAAGATGGTAGAGCTAATTGGTACATCTCCTCACCAAATCTATGCATTATTTGGAAATAGACAATGAATCTTGTAGATAGCTTATCCCCCCAACCAAATGTCCACAATCCACATCGAGGTGAGACTCTTAGGAACACATGGTCTCCCTACTTGAACTCCAAAGGCATTTATTGTTGGTTTGAACATGACTTATAATGAATTTGTGTAGTCCTCATCCTCTCTTAGACGATCTGTACCTTATTTGTAGTGGCTCACACCATAAGTGTTGACTCTCCTGGGCTGGTCCAACATAGTGGAGATATGAAGGGTCTCTCATACAATGACTCGAATGGTGTCATACCTATGGTGTAATGGTAGTTGTTTTTGTATGAAATATCCATCAATAGTAGGTGATCCTCCCAAATACAGCCAAAAGCTAACATGAAATCTCGCAATATTTCCTCCAAGACCTGAATGGTTCGCTTAGTCTGGACATCATTATGGGGTAGAAATATTGTACTCAGATGAAAATAGGTCCCAAAAGCCTGCTAAAATACCTTACATAACCAAGATGTGAAGCAAGCATCCTGGTCAGAAATGACCATCGAGGGAACTCCATGGAGTCGGATCATCTCATGCATGTAGAAGCATCCCAATCTCTCTACTGAATTATACTCTTGAATATATAAGAAGTCGGCTAACTTAGTGAGTCGATCTATGATCACCTAGATGGATTTGTGTCCCCTAGACATATGTGGTAACCCTATTACAAAGTCCATATATATCCCATCCCACTTCCACTCTGGCGCCTCAAGGAGCTGAGCTAAACCCGCTGGAACCTGGATCTCATCCTTAACTTGCTAACAAGTAAGGCATCGAGGGACAAACTTTGTAACTCCCTTTTTCATCCTTGCCCTGAAAGTTAAACTCAAAACACTTAACACTATTACCCTAAATCAATATCATAGACTCTGGTCCCAAGGTAGAAATGAGTACCTCTGATACCACTCTGTCATGACCCATCCTAATGAGACCCATGCCGCAACTACCCCAATCCCACCTCCAATACTGGGTAGGCATATCACACACATGGGAGTCCTTAGAAAAATGTACTTGTGCACACATACACATCTCCATTCCCATAAAATGATGAAATTTAAAATAATTGACAACCATGCATGAGTACTTATAAAATCCCACCATCAAAGTGTGATAACAAGTACAAAAAAGAAAAGGGGCCAAATACAAGCCCACGACAAAGAAACTGAAAACTAGTCCAACTTGTATAGTGGGTGAGGAATGTTGTCAAAGTTACTACAAGAACACACCTCAGTCTGTCTGACTCACTAAGATTTGTCTCGTACTGGTCCCAATAGGACTCCGTCAAAATCTTGATCATCTGGATAAGACATGACATGTGTGGGAAAATCCCATGTAGGGTTAAGTATAAAAATACCCAGTAGGACACCCCAAAATCACTAAGCATATAACATCAAGAATAATAATCAACTCATCACAGGTATATTTAAACATCACATATAATAAAAATTTTCATATATACTCAATTTAGACACATAGTCTCAAGGTAAAATCATGATCGTAATGCCGGTCTAGGATTATTGCTCAAAGGTTCCACATAGCACTCGTCTAGGATAACACACTCCATGATCCAGATAGCACTGATGGAGTCCATATGATATTTCATGCTCATCAAGTCTCACCCTAAGAAATACACATTGAAAGTCTAAAGATAATGATACACATAAGGGGATAACACCCAAGGACATGGCGTATACTAAAAATCCAGCCTGTATTAACCTACCAAGTATGGGATTGATATCTGTATAATGTTAGTCACGATGATTCCAAGAACCCCACCTAGGTCAAAGTTGATGTTAGAGGATCTCACTCCTGACCTCATGGATTGATTCCAATAACACTATCCAAGACTGAAGTCCCTCTGAAGGGATCACCATCCTATGTATAGGATGTGATTCCATACTAAACCTTTAGGGAATTGATCAAGGGAATACACCATAATTAACCTCATCCAAGATAAAGAGTAAGAGGGATCCAAGACTTCTTTGAGGAAGCACACAGAGCATACTAGTAGTACACAATGTGTCCCTTTGGCACCAGATCCTGCCCGTGTATCATAGACTATGTCCATGTCTGTGTCTGTGCATGAGTACACGGCGTGCCTAAGCCCATGTACTCTTGGTCGGGTCCATGTCTGGTTGGTCATGTCCATGTCAGGATATCCATTTATGTGCCTATGTACCTCCCCAGGTACAAACCCAAGCACCCAAAAGGGGTAACATGTCATGTGATAGTTGTCACATTTCATGTGATATTTATTATCTTCACAGAACCCTAGCACTGCATAGGGGGTCCCACATGGTGTGTGATTCCAGATTACACACTATATAACCCGGAATTCCCAGATTTATAGATTCTTCCCCCCGTGTTAACCTACATCACCACAAACAGTTTCACCTCTGAACTAACTCTAAGATCATAGATCTAGTTCAACTGAGCCTCGTTATTGCCTTCTCATTGAAGATCATGACTCGATATGCTTGAAAACTATTCTTCAAGCTTCCCCATCATTGTACACCAAAGATATGAATAATGGGTATCCCTAAATCTATCCTTAATAAATCATAAATCATTTCCATCATTACAACTTAATCCCATCATTGATCTAAACCCAGTTCTATGATAAGAATTCATTGCACCAAGTTTAAATGGGTGTGCAATAATTTTTTATCTGGTATTTTTCGAACCATGGGCCAAAGGAATTGTTCACAATGAACAATGAATGGGGAAGGAAAATCACAACACAAAAACGTGAGGAACGGACCTTGGTCAATATTTGTGTTATCCTTGATTTGTTTCCATTAGAATGATGAACTAATAGATATAACATAATCAACAAAGAAATCCCCAAACATGGATAATATTTATCCTATACCTAAAATACTCATGATCCACAAATAAATTCATTAGTTGATTGATTTGTGTTCATTATAGGAGTAATTAAATGGGGAAAATCCACATAAAACAAAAATCCTACCTCGAGATGCATTGATCACTGATGAATAATGAATCAACGTCACTTTTATCGATGTGATCCTCGAGTTTCTTAGCTCACCGATCGATGATCAATGATCCAGTCATTGCTCTCCAATGGAAGCTCCTCCAACGCTCTCTCACAAATATCAAGGGTTATGAAGCTAACCCCAGGATTTGCTCTTAATATCCTATTTATAGAGAAATAAATTAAGTCATTGTGTCACTTAATAAAATAAATATTTTATTTTATTTCATTTTATTTTATTAATTTTCCCGTGACATCACTCAACCCGAACGTCCGAAGCATTACAAGTTTAAGTCATGCCTAGGGTAAACCCCACACTCTAAACTCAAAAAATGCCTCAAATTTTTTACTTAGTCCTCTATTTAATAGTTATTCCACTTTTTATGGAAAACTACACTTGTCTGATATTTAATATATTTAACATATTTTAAAAATTATTTCCGAGCACACTGGGCCTCATAATCTCATGTCATCTCAATTCCTAGCTCTAAAATTAATCCATGAAATATTCCAAATCAATATATATAAAAATCTATGTCATTTCGTACAAATTAAATAAATTATAATTAAAAACTATAAATAATTAACTACTTCAATTTATTAATTATTATTAATTAGTTACAATTCACTAATAATTATTAATAATAATTAATAGTTGTTTTTATTTATGTTATTAATAATTAATAGATATAAATTAATTACTAATATTTATTTATTATTAGAAATTAATTACAGTTTATTAATAATTATTAATAATAAATACTATTTATTTTTATTAAATTTATTAATAATTAATTGTTATCAATTGATTATTAATTAAATAATAATTATTTCTACTAATTAGAAACTAAATATTTTTTTAAAGGTGAGGACTTGGATAATGCCAAGTCTCCTTTATTGAAAAATAAAAGATTACAAAAGTCTAAAATGGGACATTTTACAATGGTCTATTTTGGAGAGATGTAACAGGTTAGAGGGAAGGATATCCATCTAGATGAGGCCATTGTTACCTATACCTATATTTGTTAGGCCATTAGATACCATGTTTGATTCTCAATATGAATGAGTGATGGTAAATTAAATGGAATCATGGAACTCAAGGAAATCCATCCATTAAACCATCAATCTCCATGAGAGGTGTGTGCTATTTTTATTGATTGCATACACTATATTTGTGGAGTCACTCTCCAACCATAGCTTAGACTAACATATTTGTCTAGAAGTTTTCACCACATTGATGACTCCAAGCATCTTGGATTAAATTGAAAATGTAGTACCACAAGTACTATAAAAGAAACCAAAGATGCACTTGGTGTGATTTTTAAAAACAGTGTTTCACCCTGAGATACCAGGATTACCTTTAGAAGAACCATCCATATTTACTTTGACCCAACCTGGAAATGGAACTACTACAAAATAGGAATTTAACGGTGCTATAATTGGCCTTTATCAATGCTAAAAAGGCACTGACTGCTTGAGCATGGTTAAAATACCTAGGCTTTTATCAGCACTAGAAAATCACTGATAAATGGGTCCATTATTTGTGCTTAAAAAACGTTGATAAAGGACCCTTTATTAGTGATTTTAGAAGCATTAATAAATGACACCATTTATTAGCACTTTTATTTAGATCTAATAAAGGGACCCTTTATTAATGCTACTAAATGCACTCATAATGGAATCCTTTATCAGTGTTTGTTGAAGTGCTGATAAAGGATGCCTTTATCGACGCATTTAGTAGCATTGATTAAGGGGTACACTCCAATGTACTATTACAACATACTATAGTGTTTTTTATAGCATAATGTAGTGTACTATTACAGCACACTATAACACCATAAATATGGAATACTGCAGTTTCTTGTAACAACACACTGTAAAACCAGAAATTAGAAAAATTAGATAAAAATACGTAATTTAAATGAAATAAAATTTACAACACAAATACAATAAAAAAATATTATATAGAAAAAAACACACTTGTATAAAAGATAAAACCACCCCTGATCAAGTAAAATAATGTGCCAATATAAGAAAAAAATATAATGTCAGTAATAATATAAATAAACAAATTAAATAGAAAGTATTAATTTTAAACTAAACTTTGAGTCATGCCAAGAACATTGTGTATCATATTGAGTTGCAGTTGATTCTTGCACATCACACCATTTATTGTTCTTCTTCAAGAATTATCACTATGAAAATTAACTAAATAAGTATAAGATAATGATGATAAGGAAATTAATTTTGTATTAGCAAATAGAATGATGAGAAAACAATTTAGGCTCATTTTCTCAGTTTTGGTGATGTGATGTTTGTTTTAAACTAAAATGACACTTATATATTGAAACTAAACACTTTGATTCATACTTGTCACACCATGCATTGGATTGGAATGTGACTAATTAATGCACATCCCAAATGACTTATTTATCATTTTCCTAAAGTACCAAAACAATATAAATTCATTTCTTTGGTTTTGAGTATGCCACTTGTGTTTTTTACTAAAATGTCATTTTAAACTATAAACATGTACTTTGAGTCATACCGGCCACTTAATGTGTGGGTTTGAAATGAAGACTAATTCCTACAGATAAAAAATTAATTATGAATCATTGATCTAAATTATTAAGATAATCCTAGTGTGTTTTCTCAATTTTTATTGAGTGACACTTTTTGAACTAAAATGACAATTTTAAACTAATAACAGGAACTTTGAGTCATATCGGGTACATAGTGTATCATATTGAGGTTTATCTGATTCCTACAGATAAAAAATGACTTATGGATCATTTTCTTAAATTATCAAAATAATCCTAATGTGTTTTCTCATTTTTGAGTATGTCTGTTGCCTTTTGTACTAAAATTAATTCCAATTTTAAATAAAAGGATACACTTGGTGTCATACCGGTCACACCGTGTGTTAGATTGAGGTTAGGATGATTTATAAATGTCCCAAATTACTTATGTATTGTTTTTATAAATTATAAAATTGATATGAACGCATTTTCTCGATTTTAAGTATGCCACTTATGTTTTTTACTAAAAAGTCATTTTAAACTGGAAACACAAAATTTGAGTCATACCAGTCACATCATGTGTGGGATTTATGTGAGAATAATTCCTACACATCAAAAATTAATTATGAATCGTTATCATAAATTATCAAGACAATATAATTGCATTTTCTTGGCTTTTAGTTAGTGTCACTTTTTGAACTAAAATGTCAATTTTAAATTAATAATAGACACTTTGGGTCATATTGGGAACATTATGTATCGTATTGAGACACAGATGATTCCTACAAGTCAAAAATGACTTATGAATCATTTTCATAAAGTATAAAAATAATATGAATGTGTTTTCTCAATTTTGAGTATGTCGGTTTTCTTTTTTACTAAAATTGATGTCAATTTTAAATAAAAAGATGAACTTGGAGTCATAACAGTCACACTGTGTGTCGAATTGAGGTGAGGAAGATTTATATATGTCCCAAATAACTTATATATAATTTTAATAAATTATAAAAACAATCTGAATGTGTTTTCTTAGTTTTGAGTGCGCCACTTTTATTTTTTACTAAAATGTCATTTTAAACTGGAAACACACGTTTTGAGTTATACCAGTCACATTGTCTGTGGGTTTAATGTGAGAATGATTCCTACACATTAAAAATGAATTATGAATCATTTTTATAAATTATCAAGACAGTGTGAGTGTATTTTCTTCGTTTTCAGTGAGTGATGTTTTTTGAACTAAAATGCTAATTTTAAACTAATAACGGATACTTTGAGTCATACCAGGAACATCATGTATCAGATTGAGGTTTAGATGATTCCTCTATGCCAAAATGACTTATGGATAATTTTACTAAAGTAGCAAAAGAATTTTAATGCATTTTCTTGGTTTTGATTATGTCATTTTACTTTTTTAGTAAAATTAATGTCGATTTTAAATAAAAAGACGTACTTTGAGTCATACTGGTCACACCATGTGTCAAATTAAGGTGTGGATGATTTCTATGTATCCTAAATGACTTATGAATATTTTTCATAAAGTTTCAAAATAATAATAATTTTTTTCTTATTTTTGATTATGTCACTTGTTTTTTATTGAAGTGTCATTTTAAACTAGAAACTCACACATTGAGTCATACCAGTCATATCATGTGCCGGTTTTACATGAGACTAATTCCTATACATCAAAAATTACTTATGAATTGTTTTTATAAATTATAAAGATAATCTGATCATGTTTGATCAATTTCCAGTGAGTGATGTTTTGTGTACTTAAATGTCAACTGATAAGGGAAACTTTGAGTCATACCGAGCACATAGTGTATTAGATTTAGGTGTGGTCGATTTCTAAACATAAAAAATGACTTATGGATCATTTTTATAAAGTATAAAAATAATACAAATGAATTTTATTAGTTTTGAGTATGTCAGTTGTCTGTTTTAGTAAAATTAATGTCAATTTTAAATAAAAATATTCACTTAGAGTCATACATGTCACATCGTGAATCGTATTGAGGTTCGGATAATTCATACACATACCAAATGACTTATGGATCATTTTACTAACATATCAAAACAATCTGAGTATGTTTTCTTAGTTTTTATTACATCACTTGTGTTTTTTACTAAAATGTCATTTTAAACTGGAAACACACACTATGAGTCATAGCGGTCATCGTGTGATGGTTTGACCTAAGACTAATTCCAACACATCAAAAATGACTTATGAATCATTTTACTAAATTATCAAGACAATCCAAATGTATTTTCTCAATTTTCAGTGAGTGATGTTTGGTGAACTTGAATGTCAATATTAAACTGATAACAAACAGTTTGAGTCATACCGAGTACATCATGTATCAAATTGAGGTATGATTGATTCCTACACATAAAAAATGATGTATTTTTTATCTAAATTATCCAAACAATCTTAATGTGTTTTCTTGGTTTTGACTATGCGATGTTTGTTTTGAACTAAAATGTAAATTATAAACTAAAAACATACAGTTTGAGTCATACAAGTGGCATCATACATCGGATTGAGTTATGACTGATTGAGTATGTGATGTGTGTTTGTATTTCAACCATATGAACCAAGCTATAAAAGATAGAAATTTCCCATTTGTATGGAATAATAAACCTAATGCTACTTGAAATACCTAATCCAAAAGCACAATGTTCTCTGTTTTCTGGATTATTGCAGACGAATGAAGAGAAAATATGAATTCCCAAAAGATACGTGAAAAAAATTATTAGATAAAAATTATAAGGAAATTAACTTAAAAATAGTAGATAAAATTGTGAAAATTTTAACTAAATAATCAATATGAATTAACCTTGTCATGATGTTGTATACATTTTTTAACCATTTCCTTATTGTTATCTCATTTACATCATCAAAGTCCAATCTATCACGAGCATGAGCATCTTCAAAGAAACCACCCCAACTTGATAAAAAGAATCCACCTATACAATACAACAATTATTATATTATTAATACTATAAATAAATAAATTAAACATAAATATTAAATAATATATTAATAAATTTCAAATTTAAACTGAAACCACACAATTTGAGTTATACCGGGTACACCGTGTATTGCATTGAGGTATGGTTGATTCGATCGTGTCTTTTTATCCTACAATGAATTCAAAACTCTAGTTTATCTAACAATATTGTAGTTTTATAACCCATAATGTTGAATAAACCAGAGAATAAAAAGAAAATTGCATCATCATGAGTGAATCATCCTTGTTGAGTGCATGATCATAGTACAAGAGTGAGTTGTCCTTGTTGAAAAATTCATTTATTCCTAGAAAACATTAACTATTAGTGTAAAATTATCAGTATTCATTTATTAAACAAAAATAACTATTTACATACGAGTTTTTATGGAACATGATAAAATCTATCTTTCCCTTTCACCATCATAGAGAGTATATACTCCATGATAAACCATTTACTATCTTTGATGGAAAAAACTTCAGTGTGGCCCATTATGTATTTTCAGAAGACACTAAACTTAATTATAAATTGGTTTCCCCTTTTTCACAATATTAAACAATAGTATATACCTTTATAGCATCCAAATGACATAAAAATCTAGTGTATCCGTTAAGTCTTCTTGGATTGGGATGTAGATTAGTATATCCTTTTAAATATTCTAGGTGATGATAAACTCTAACATAACGTCATAATTATTTTTTAATAAAAATGGGAATACCCCTATTCTCATGTTTTTTATTGATAATGATGGAGAGTTTTTTTATTAATGAGCTTGTGAACATCGATCATTTTACATAATGAATGTGCACATGCATAATGAATGTTACTTGTATAGATTTCCCAAGAATTTTTTATATTATATCATGCATATAATTGATGATATAATAACCCAAATAATCCCACAACCCACCAAAGTGAAACCACTGTATTGTTCTTTTCTAAAAATGCATGATTCGGTTAATGAAATTTCTTATTTCTTTATTTTTTTAGAGGTTTTGTATTAAGCTATTAGATTCTTTTTGAAAGAGGTATTCGTTTGTATTTTTTATGATACATGATTTCATTTGAAGTGGGTTTTTCGTTTTTGTGGATTTCTTTATAAAGAAGTTTCTTTTCATTTTATGTCATGTTTCCTTTGACACTATCCCTCATAAATGACCACAATCTCTTTGTGCTTATTGTCCTCTAGTAATTCTCTCATACACCCGACGGCTTTGGTAGTTGATTACACACATATTTATTCAAACATTTGAGTTGGATTATATACCTATTTTATGATTGGATTGGTGTTTTATGACTCTCAGGTGACTATTAGACCCAATACTAAGACCCTTTTTTTGTAGTGTAGAGAATTCGTGGGCAAGAAACTGCATTGGTTTTTTTATTGTTGGTCTGTTTTTTCTTAGTGAGGAGTTTATTTCACACTTTTGTAATATTTGATAGTACTTGGAATGTTTTAATAGAAATTGTATCCTATGATAATCAGTTTCAAAAAAATAATTGGTGTTTGTTTTGTTTCTAAAAAAATACCTCCACTTAAATTCCTGTATAAAATCACTTAAATAACTGGTGAAAAACATTTTTTCTATAATCCACTTGAACCAATTAAATAATGGATCTTATCTTAATTGAAAAGTTTTGTGCATTCTTTTCAACAATTATTATCAAACACAACCTTTGTATAATCCCCATTCTACTCCATTGACCAACAATTTTATTATTTTCAAGCCATTGCTTCGTCTCCTCCTCCACCTCGATCCCTGCCTCTACCTACTCCTCCACCTCAGTTCCAACTCTGACTTCGCCTCTACCTCCACCTCTACCTGTTTTATTGCCCAACAATTTTATTGTTTGTAGGTCATCACTTTTAAACCTATTGATTTCCTCTATAATAATTCTCCTTTAGAAACTGATCAAAAATAATATATAAGCATTATGAAACTAATGCTTCACACCCTAAATATATTTATAAGGTTATATCTCATACTAGATCACAAACATAGTAGGTAATCACCTAAATTTGTTATAAGCAAGTAGTATGAAAACATGTATGCTACCCACTCATCTCTAAAAAAATTTACTTCCTCTTTTGAGTATGAAGGTTGTCAGAAATCTTGATAGTACTGAGAAAATATAAATAGATAAATGATTCAGAAATATATTTAATGAAATTGTAATTACCTTCAAAAATTACCATTTTGGGGATATTTGTCTTTTCATTGTTTATGATCTATCTCATAAATTTGTAAACATAATATCCAAAATCATTTCCATTATCTTGATTTGGAAAGTGTAGAAACATTGACCAAAATAAGTAAATTGTTTTGAAATATGTTTTTATAGTTAAATATTTCTATATATACCTTAATATTTTCCATTTGTAGTAATCCATAGGCTTTATATGTTCAAACACCAACTTCATTCTATGATTTATCCTATATTTAGTGACTACCCAATCATAATAAAACTCTTGTTAAAACATAGAATGAAACATATAATTTTAATTTTATCTATAAAGTGTTTATTGAAATGTATTAAAAATTCACAATACACATCATGTGTGGTCATTTTGTTGGATATCCATGCATTGGAACCGAAAAATAAATATTTGGGGTATCCAGATTGACTGCGATCAGAATTCAGTGCTGCCTAAAAAAACAAAAAAACAAATAAGTAATAAAAAACTAAATATATATTTTATTTAATTATATTGTAGAGTTTTAATTCTACATTATAGTCATTAAAAAGGGTTTGTTGTATGATATTTTTTGCTAAAACTCTTCAAAAAACTCATCTCTTTTATTCTCAATTCTTTCTTATCCAAAGTAAGTTTTTATGTAGAAATGACACAAGGATTAATGAATCCAAATCATGTTTCACACATTTTTCCCTTTATATGGTATTAATATAAATTCCTATAGAAAATATGAATCGTTATTAACTTTAATAAACATATTATCTCACTATTTGGATATAAATGTTATGAAAATATACCTTATGTATGTATTCACAACTGAGGTCTCAAACATTCATTCTTGAGAATCTCATTTATACTCTTGAGAACAATTACGTTTATCATGAAAGTTCCATATATTTGTTTTTCATATGGAATGTAAGACATATTTTCATCATTAAATGTGGTCTATATATGAAGTTGTAATGATAATAAATGTTTCTCTAGGCTGGTGGGGAGAAGTTACTCCCAAAAGGTCATTTTTATTTCTTGGCCAATTCACTAGATAATATTGATCCGACCTTCTGTTTCCCCATCATTTTATCCATCTATAATAGCATACCTCACTTCAGACCTTTTTTCATCAATTGTTACAGGTTTTTCATATGAAAAAAATTATTAAAGTCATGCCTCCTATATATTTATAATATTATATGAACATTATGTGAAAGTTCCAATAGCATAATTAACCATTTTAATATTAGGATCGTCAAGTGGAATAAGCAACTCAGCAGTCGGCTCATTAGTTACATCAACCCCCACTCTCATGTGACAGTTTGGGAGGTTTTTCTGGTGTAGCTTGTCTCCAAGGATATTATACATTGTACCCCTCACAACAAGGTTGTGTGTGGGTGTTGACAAATAAAAAAACATATAATTGTACCCTAAATAATTTTAGTAACATAAAATTATAAAAATTTGTTTGATTCACATTTAGGATAAAGAGTAATGAAAAAATTGATTACATCAAGTAAGGTATGCAGTCGAGGGGAATGACTAGCCTCAAATCTAGTGGGTTCATTTGGTTCATGTTCAGATCCTTGTTCCACCACCGGTTCTCTTTGATCATTTATCATAAATTAGTATTCCAAATCAGACTGGGCAATAATATCTTACAAAGAATCTATTTGTGTCTGCAATCCATTCACTATATTATATGTATGTTCATGTGGTTTTTTCTTATCAAAATATGTTTGAGGAGACACTCTAAAACCTAATCCTCCAATGTGACCATATTGTTCTTGCCACTTCAAAGATAATGAAATTAGTTTTTCTTCTGGTATGGTCAGTGTTGATTCTTGTGTATAAACTATATAAAAGATATTAACATAAATAGATATTTTTTTATAATACTATTATAAAGCATAACTAATTACTATTATGTCATACTTACACATGTATCCCATACTGCTTTTTGTTTTCATCTACTAGTTTACCCTCCTTATTTACACGATCCTCCTTCCATATCGCATGATGTGGGATGGAAGTGGCATTAGATTCTGATTTATCGATCTTCATATAAACAAAAGAACATATGTTGTTTCATATGACATAAAACTTGTATTATTTATTTAAAGTACATACCAATTTCTTATCTAGTGAAGCTTACCCTATCCTTGATTTGTGATAGGGGTACATTGGATTTGATGCACGTTATTTATTTATATCACTCTTTTTTGTTTCATAAATTAAATTTTTGGAATCAAATTGGATAAAAAAATAATTTCAAATAATAAATTATCGACTTAAGTTCACCTAAAATGATTTCTCATTACAATGAATAATGAAAGAAGTCCCTGATTCATGCTTTATAATGTGTTCATAACTAACTAGTGGGTGGGGATTACTTTCCCCTCAACATCCCTAAGATGTAACATGGTAAGAAGAGTCAGAAAGCCTTTATGTTCTCTTCCAATGGCCATTAAGACTAATTTATTACATAAATATTAAAAATTAAATGAACTCTCTAAGTAATAATGAAAATTAAATCAACTTTTAATTATATAATTTTTTGGTAAAATAGAGAAAGTGTATCATAACATTAACATTATATCTTTCCAAAGGGTTTCCTTTTTTACAGGCTCTACGTGGCACCATGAATCAATTTAAATCGGCACATTAATCATTATTGTGATCCCAACATAAATAATGAACATTGAATTATTGGGGTCAATAGTTTGGTTGCACTGATTCAAACCAACCTGAAATTTTATTCCCTTAATTCTTGCCTTGATAATTTTATTCAACACTGTGATGCTACGTCGTTGTTGATTTTTTTCATCAACATGTTGTTGACCCCCTAATAGTTCTGCAGTTTCATCATCAACAGTTTTTTCTTCCTCAAGATTGGAAACATCATCATGTGTAGAATACATTGTTTGCATGGGTAGTCAAACATTTAATTTTTATTAAATAACAACAACATAAACACAAACAAATGATTTTAGAATAGTCATATGCATGCTCTATTACAAAATTGATGAACTCATTAACCCCATCTCTATACTCTTTTGGAAATGATTAGCATGCATCCATTTTTAATGAAATGGGTAATTGAATTTAAGGAAAGAATTAATCCACTATGGTAGGTGTTATCCACTAATTTCATCCAAAGGTGAAAGTTATAGACAATTATCATCCTCATCATATTCATCCCCCGAACAGTTATTATTGAATTTTGTTTCTTGAGACTCATCCTCCATCTCTTCTAGATATACACATATGTTTCTTGAACTAATCTGAGATTGGAGATGATTTTAGATTACTGCTACTCAGAGTAGTTCAAGAAACATATAAGAGATGGGGGATGAGTCTCAAGAAACAAAATGAAATAATAACTATTTTGGAGATGATGTTGATGGGGATGACATTTGTTGCCTTAAAACTTTTTAAATTACTATATATTAATTTAAAATTTAAAATATCATCTCAAAATGCTAAAAGTTCCCTAACACTGTGATGAGAACATCAACTCATCTACACTGATCTGTACTGACTCTAATCTATGTTACAAGTCCTTTTCCCTCACCAGTATCTCAAATATAAGATCTCTATATCCATTTAGGTTTATGTGTAGGGTGTGAGTCTAGAAATAAACAAGAAAATACTAATAGGGGCCCTAAAATACACAACAATGCATATATTAGAGTATATTTTCAAAGTAGTAACACTAAAAATATATATGTAATTCAAGTCATTGTGTACTAAACAAGACACCATGATAATCAAATGTACCTACTTCATTTCATACCAATGAATTATACTAATCATACTATAAGTTTATACCATGGTTGTTCCCTAACCTTTAAATCATTTTACTAATAATAGATTAACATTTGAATCGTAAGAGGAGAAAAAATTATTTATCTCCCTCTGAAAATAACCACATCACTGGTACCATGAGATTCGACCTCAGAACCCTGGCATCCAAGACTATCCCTCGGGGATAACCATCACATGTACTTATTACGCCCAAATCATGAAATGGGTATAACATATCCAATTTTCTTAGGAAGATCATTTGGAATATAGGGAAGTCTTCACATAATTGGTTTCCTTAGGAAAGAACCACATAACGGGTTCCATAATACATTAGTTAAACCAAACTTCTGAAAACCCATAAAGAAGAACAAACAACACAAATGTCACATCACCCTCACCCTATCCCTCGATGAATCACTAACATGTATATAGTAACACACATTCTAACATACCATACCTAGACCTCACATAATATCCATGATATTATAATATACGATAAAAAATATTTTTATCACATCCATACATGTATTTCTTGTATAAAAATATTGTATTCATACAGTGAGAGGTATATTAAAAATCATTTCAAATAATATCAAGTAATTATTGAAAGAAAATATTTTAAGGCAAGATTCATCAAAATTTAGCAAAAACAATTAGTTACATATTACGTTTAATACAATAATTTTCAAAAAAAAACTCTAGGGAAAGAATTATTAAACAAGTAAACAAAAAACAGTAGCTAAACAGTCATTAAAAAATGTATACAAAGATAAAAATGAAGACTTACTAAATAAAAATCACAGAAGTTTTCCATTTCCTAAAATTATAATGTCTAAAAAAATCATGTTACATTTTATAATAATTAATATACCTCCCTTAGTCAAAAAATTATTTATAAATTTGTACTGGTTAATTTTACAATATAAATATTATTAAAACTATATTTGTGTATGATTATAATAAAATAATTTGAAGAATATATTTATCCCATCAACATATATATATATATATATTATGAACAATTTCATCTAAAAAATAAAATTTTAAATACATATATAAAAACTATAACTAATATGGTATTATAAACATCAAATTCTTTAATTGAATAATAAAACATGATAATCACTTAAATATTTCTATTATAGCATGTGTAAGACATAATAATTTATCCAGATTATATATAACCCATGCTTTCTCAAATATAAAAAAAATTATAACCATTCAATGTCATTGATTGTGTTTAAAACCATTCTAAAACCCTTATCAATGGATTTATTTAATTACTATGGAATTATTTAAATCATGAATAAGATATTTTAATGGTTAATAAACAATAAATTCTCTATTTCCAAAAAATACTCTAAAAGACATAAATTATCAACTCTTACATATCCTATATTATCTAAATATTGTGAAATTAATATAGATAAACTTAACATTAAAGGAAATCATGAAGTGATTTATATATTTAATGAGAAACTATTTGTTACATCTAATTAGAACAAAAAAATAAAGGCAAATTTGTTTCATAAACAAAATAAAACCTATCACTTACTATTTTTTAAAAATATGTTTATCCCATGTATACTCTAAACCCACTCATATTCAAAAATAACGTAAATGAAATTTTAATTATGGATTATAACATTTTACATTTCAAAAATATAATTCTCTAAACATATGTGTTAATTTTTTATCAATTTAATAAAAAAAATAAAAAAAATAGAAAATACCATAAAATTAAATAATAGAAGGTGAGAATCAATATTTTTTGAACGAAATTTTCATTAAAAACATCACAATAAATTGAAATTCATATAATATTAACATATGTATATAAATAAATATACATATCAATGTATAATTATTTTGTAAAAAGTAAAAAACTTGTGAAATACAAATCATGGTGGCCTATAATAGTGTAATTTGAGGGAATTGGGATTATTCTATCATTAAAAAACATCACAGAGAGACCTAAATCCATGGAAAATATACATGGAGACCTTGGTCCTTATAACTAAATATTTGATGTCTGAATCCATATTTTGTTATATAATATTTTTGGGGAAACTCAAATGATTATAATAAACACCATTGAACAACTTATTAAGTAGTTAATTGGCCAATTGGTTGTAGTTTGCGATAAAAACATGTTTTGAAAAATGAAGAGTCAATTATAGAAATTGATGGGATGATTTTCTTATCTATGCTCAATAATATTCTAAACCAAACATCCTTTACTTACTCTATAAGAGAAGATCTTGCTCCATGAGAAGCTATTAGGACTGTAATGATGGAAAGAATGAGTCTCCAAAACTATATGTGAAGCACACAATCCATTTCCATTTTCCATCACAAAAAGATATATTATTGTGTGATATGATATTTATGATATGAAGTGACCATGTAGCATTAGATAAATGATCAGAGGGAATGTTCAGTGGATCAATGTGGATAGTGGTGATAGTGACAGCGATATCGCTAACAATGGAAAGAGTAGTGGGTGAAGGTGGTGATAAAAATGACAATAATGGGGAATAATTAGAGAGACTAATCATGAATAGAGTTATGGTAGAAGAGAAGTAGGGTTCGTCATGGCTGAGAAAACCCTAAAAACGCAAACTGTGGAACCCAAACAAGTAATCAACGAGAGAGGAAAGGGAGAAAATAACATACCTTGGATTCTAGCCTTGATTTGTCCAAGAGAACGTAGAAGAAGAGCATCGACAGTAGGGGAGTTCCGTGAGATCTTAAGAATCACGACTAAATGAGTCACAGTTAGAGTTCCTTTAAATAGATCGGGGACACTTTTATCAGCGATTCTAAAAAAGCGTTGATAAAGATCTAAATTAACAAGTGCTGATAAAGATGCCTTTTATTAGTGTTAAAGAAGCGCTGATAAATGATTTATAATTATAATTATAAATAAAAAATATATAAATATATAAATATATTTATATAATTATAGATTTATTTATTATAATTTTATAATTATTTCAATATATATTTATATATTTATAATTACATAAATACTTTTTTTAATTATATCTTTTAATTAAAATTATAAATATATAATTTTTTAAATATAATAAATATACATTTATAAATATATTTATAAATAAATATATTAGTAAATATATTTATATTTATTTATTTGTAATTATAAATATATTTATATCATTATATATATTTAGATATTTACATATATTTTTAATAAATATACCTAAATATTGTAAATATATTCATTATTTAAATATATTTATTATAATTTTATAATTATTTAAATATATATTTATTTATTTATAAATATATGAGTACTTTTAAATAAATTTTTATATATTTATATCATTATATATATTTATATAAATATATATATATCTAATATATATATAAATATAAATATAAATTTGAATATAAATATAGCATGTTCATTATTTAAATAAATATATAAAAATTTTATAATTATTTAAATATATATATTTATTTATAATTATATAAATAATTTATTTATAATAATATTTATTTATTTATATTTAAAAATATATAAATTTATAAATATAGTAAATATATATTTATAAATATTTATTTATAAATATATTTTTAACATTATTAATGAATATATAATCTTAAATACATGTATTTTAAAAATGAGTGAAATTGAATAATTAGAAATGAGTACACTTTTGAGGGATGGGAGGGGATGGTGAGAGCTTCTCGCTCTACCCGGATGGCAATTAGGGCTTTAGAATGGCGACTCCGAGTCTTCTGGATAAACTTTTTCTCATCCATGGGCGATTTGATTTCCACAAACATGTTTCCTCTGGAATGGATAATCAGGAGATCATTTGTAAAGGGGTAATGGTGGATAACAAGTTGCATGAGGTTACCGCCAATATGAATTTCTCTCTCTTTAAGGGGTCCACTATTGGAGGGATACACTGCAAGGGTAATGTTTCCTTTGTCAAAGAGAATCTGGATTCTATTTTGGAGTGCCTGGAAATCGGTAAGTTTCTATAATTTTGCGATTGATTTTTTCCAAGGGATCTAAACCATTGAAAATTAATGATTTGGTTGATCTACTATTGAGAATTTGGGGTTTTACTAACTAGAAGTGTGTTTCTTTGGGCAGAGGATATTCCACATGTCCTTTCCCTCTGATGATTTGAAGATGAGGTCCTAAAGTCTAGGATCAATTTCACTCAAATGAGGCATCCTTCACATCGATGAATGGGATCATAATTTCAATCCCTTGGAGGTTAGAAATTCATGTGTCCAGCTGTGGGTTGAAGTTTATGGACTGATCTAGGTATTCTGGCACCCCAGAATACTATACGACATCACTTCGGTGATTAATGCTCCCATAAATGTTGACAAAGAAACCAAATTGATGAGATATGTTCATTTCACTTGGTTTTTGGTGGAAGGTGACATGTTCTTTACTCTTATTGATAGGGTATTCCTTTCAATAGATGAATATGAATTCAATCTAGGCATTGAGTATGAGAATGTTCCTTGATTCTATTTAGAATGTAATAGAATTGTCCACGAGGCATCAAATTGTAAAATCTCCCTATTGTGTTCTTATTTCTCTGTTAAAGGACATGAGGAACGTTTCTTTTTTAAAAAGAATATGGGTTAGAAGATTGGACTACACAGTACTTCCAGAAATCTTAGGCTTGCTCAGTCACAACATGCTGTGAAGCAATCGACTGGTCTGGATTGTCTTGTTGGGGATAGGTTTGTTAAGTCTACTCAGGTGGAGACCACCCCCAACAGTAAGAGATTGTTCAGGATGGTACGAAGAAAAGTAGTGGGGCTCCCCCTATTGGCTTTAAAATGGATGGATTTAATGAGAATCATGCAACAAATTCTTGGGCTAATGTTGCCGAAGAGGAGTCATTTTCTGATATTCAATTTTTTAATGAAGTAGCTACATAAGAATTAGCAGATCAACAGATAATTCATGAACAAATAATTGCCTCAAAATCCCATAAGGGAATGAAAAAAATGAATATTGAGATACCTTCACATTTGAAGTCTTGTATTATCACTCATAGGTAGAATAAGGCTGATAATTCCTAGGCTAGTACTAAGATAAAGGCTTCTGAGCCTCCAATGAAAAGTATGACTACTGCTACTAATATTGATAAGGATCTTGGCTCTTTTTCTGATGTTCTGAAAAGTCCAGTTACATTGAATATGTCTGAGCTGGGGTGAACATGATAAGTGCTCTGTGTATGGAAGGATCTGAAACTGCAGACTCTCAATGGGTTGATTTAGGTGCTCAGCCTATTGAACCTACTGTTACTCTTCCACAGATTGGTTGGGATGCTTTTAAGGAGAGGTTTGATGCTGATCTTTTTGCATCTGATTAGTAGGAATTTACTGCAACTACTTGTGCTTTGGAAGCTAAGGATATATTCTCATCAAGGGAAAAAACATTACAGCTTTGGAAACTTCTCTTCCTTCTCTACAGAATGGGGATACTGATTTTCTTATGGTGAGTGAAATTAGTGATATTCATTGCAACAGTGTGGAGGCTCATAGAACAAGTGGTCCAAATGGAAAGAAGGGACCTTCATCGAAGGTCTTATTTGATAATGATGGTTTTCAATTGGTTCCCTTTAGGAAGTTTAGATCCATCTCTTCTCATCTTAGACAGCCTTTGAGGGACATGAATTTGGTACCTTGCATGTTGCCTACTAAATCTGAGTCTCCACTAAGCTCATGAAAGTATGTTTCTACTATCCTTCGTGATGACTCATGTAGCCCTACTATTAAAATTTCACAGGGATTGGAAACATCATGTAAGGAGTAGGTGGAAAGTGGGAAAAGTGTTGAGAAGTATATTTTTCCCTTGTAGATTGGGAATCTGATTGTTTCTCCCTATTTTAGAATTGTTGAGAATGTGGAGTGGGATCATCCTCCCCATTTTAATTATTTAATAAAAAAAATACAAAGGTTTCCTTTGGTAGAGCCTCTGATAAAGAATGTTCTTCTGCATGGGAAAATAATTCAAACATTGTAACCATGGTGGGCCAGGAATGTGAACGGACCATTGTAGGCATCAAATAGGAAGTGACTAAATGGTACTTATCACAACTTGAGGTAACCTTATCATCAATGGAGTCAGAGGAATTTAGATACAATGATTATATATCAGTGGAGGGGTTATTATCTATTTACATTGAAGATGGACTTCGCTCTAATCTGGAAATGGAGTTTCAAGATCTATCTTGGAAATTCATGATATGATCCACCATAGAGGCTTCATCCACATCATCATAAAATGAATAATGTGTGCCCCCTCCAAGGGTCAAGGCATGGAGGCATGGTCGACACCCAAAGCGTAGTGGATGATATCTAAGGAACTTGGGATCTATATGATATATTTTTTACTTTCAATTGTGAGCATGATATGTTTTACTAACATGATCACTCCTCCCTTGTAATTTTTCATTTTATTAATAAACTTTGAGGTTATGGATATGGATTTTCCAAATCCATGGTTGAGTTGTTTTGGAAAAATGAGTACACTTTAAAAATATTAAAAAAATTGATAAGTTTTATTAATTAAATATAAATTATTAAAAAATATGGATTTATATTGAAGTAAAGATGAATACATATGGAAAATATTAAAACATAGTAAATAAATTTATATAAATAAATATTATAAAGTGATTAAATTCAAAATAAAAATAAAAAATATTAAAAATGTATAAATAATACTTAAATATTATATTATTATAAATAAATAAATAAAATTTATCGATTAAAAACATAATATATTAAATGTATCATGTTATAATGAAATTCTAAAATATTCTAAAATTTGAATAAATTACATAAATATTAGTTGTATGTGTTTATATATATTTATAAGATTTTATTAATTGCATAAATATTTGTGTGTGTGCGTTGTATATAAAAATGCATTAATTGCATATATGTGTGTGAAATAAATGTAACACGCATTTGATATATGTAAAATTAAAAAATCAAACAATTTTAAAAATGAATAAGGCATTAATATGTTTTTAATTATTACATTTTACTCATTTTTTATATATTTATATTTAATATATATTATTTATTACTATTTATTATTAATATATATATATATGTATTAAAATTATTCATTTTTATTAATAATTAATTCGTTGATGTATTTTTTAATAATTTTTTAACTTATTCATTTTTAATTTTTTTTGTTTAATTATTACAATTTTTTCATTTTTAATTTTGTTGTTTAATTATTACAATTTATTCATTTTTAATTTTGTTGTTCAATTATTACAATTTATTCATTATATATATATATAATATATATTATTTATTAATATTTGTAATCTATATATATGTATATTAAATTTATTTTTTATCAATAATTGTTTAATTAATAAAATGTTTAATATTTCTCTTAATTTACTCATTTTTAATTTTTATTTGTTTAATTATTTAATTTTATTCATTTTATGTATCTATATATTTAATATATAATATTTATTAATATTTATAATTTATATATATGTATATTCAATTTATTCATTTTTATCAATAATTATTTAATTAATAAAATTGTTAATATTTTTTTTAATTTACTCATTTTTTATTTTTATTTTTTTGATTATTTCATTTTATTCTAAACCTTTATCAGTGCAAAAAATAAAACACTAATAAAGTTTACTCTTTATCAGTGCTAAAAATAAAGTGCTAATAAAGGGTACCTTTTATCAGTACTACATAAAAGCGCTCATAAAGGTTACCCTTTATCAGCGTTAAAAGAAGCGCCGATAAAGAGCGCCTTTTATCACTACTTTTTTTAGTACTGATAAACAACACCCTTTATCAGCGCTTTTTCGCGCTAATAATGAACACATTTATCAATGCTTTTTTCTAGTGTTGATAAAGGTTGGTGCTGTTAAAGGTTTGTTTTGTAGTAGTGTGGTGGTTTCCAAATTATCTCAAAAGTGCTAGGAGGAGGGATAAAGTTTCTAGGAATTCCAATGCGTTTGAGGATAATAAATTCATGTATGGAGTCGTTATAGCGTTTGCTCTGAATGGTGTTAGAATCCCTTATGGAAGATATGAGATCTGACTGTGAAGTCTGGAGGTTGAAGCTAGACTCGACATGGATGATAGCATTCCTAGATCTCCAGATGATGTGTATTAATTCAGCAAGGTATGGCGGTGATATTAGATATCCCAAGAGGAGGAAGTCTGCGTGCGGCGATGAAGCCTAGCCTTGTGCAACATGGGTTGACGGTGAGCTTGGAACCCCCAAGAAGAGGAAGGTTATAACAACCCTAGATTTTTATATATAGATATTACATCTTATTAGAAGAATATTCATTACAAAACATGATGAAACATTCTAGGATCATAAAGGTTTAGTATCTTTAAAAACTTGGATACGTAAACATCTGGTTCATAAAAAAATATACATCATATTCTACTTGGTTCTTCTTAACTAGAACCCTTCTTAGACACATCATACTTAAAAATTTCCTTCATATCTTGGATAAAGGAAAACATAATTAAGGGTGATCTCAGATGCTCAATAAGGGAATAAACATGATAAGGAAGTACAATGTGTGAGACAAATGTATAACATGATATCATAAAAGAGAAGGCTCATGACTAATCACATGGGAGCATAACATAAAAAACATAGTATTATAAGATCATGGAAACATAGGAAAAGTGGAAGAAATATAAAACATGACATAATCATAAGTCAAGGTTAGCTTCCAAGAAAATATCACATGGTGGACAGAGTCTTGTATTGGATTATATTTACTTCCTAATCCCATACACAATATATCATGAGACTAAAATATTACCCAATGAATTGGAGTGCTATCTGGGTGCACCCATTATAACAGTTCATGATTATGTGTGCCTCAAAAGGAAATTTATTATAAGTCATAAACATAATAATTACCCATAGAAAGAAATGGATTGCATAATCTTTCCTCATATCATAATCAAAAGAGATTTCATAAAGAAGGCATTTGAGAAATGAACTTAAGGCGTGTATTACCACATCAAAGTAATGGAGAATTAACTAGGTATATATGTAAGATACATATATATAAAATTTAAAATAAATCCATAACCTCAAATGTTTTTCTTACTAATGAATATAAATACTATAAAAGGATTTAAAAAATCTTGAGGAAAATACCCTTTCCATTTGGAAATTACTTCTTTGAAATATAAAAATTTAAAAAATATTATGGAAAACATTTTCTTCGAAAATAAATTTAGAAACATATAAATTAATCTTCAAATCATTTACCAATGCAAATGGTGGTAAATTCTATTCATGCCATATATGTTAAAACAAATATTTCTGCCACATTTTAGTTAAAAAGTCAAAAGTGCCTTGTTCATGAAATAACAAGAACATTCCTTTTAAACCATTTTATAAAAAATAAAACATGGGTAAAAATTCCTTTAAATAATCATAGGATAATAGTAAAAATATTCTTGAAAACATTTTTAGAATACTTGGACATTGAAGAAAAAGGATTTTCGGCCGAAGAGATAAATGAGGTTGATTTTCCTTAAAAACATTTTTTCGGTCTCTTGAGTATTTAAAGTGAGTAAAATGAAATTAAAGCATAAAATATACCAAAATAACAAAGGATATGAAAATTAAAGGTATTTATTATATAAGGATCATATAATTTTCTCAATGTAAATTTCAATCATAAACAATCCCAATTAAAATAGGATTGAAACATAAATCCCTTACCATTTTGGTAACTTTTGAATCATAAGCCTGAGTAAAGAAAGAAAAATATGTGGATATATATCTATCATATTTATCATGATAATAATCATAAAATAAATTCATGGTTCTCATATGAACCACATAAAAAACAAGTGGTGAATATGACATGTGTCTCACAAAACTAAAAGTGAGACAAAAATCACTTACCTCGAGTTCAAACTTGCTATGTATATCCTTTAAGACCATTGTAATAAACATATATCAATTATTTTATTTTGTAAGAACCTTTTTAAGTATTAATATCTTATATTTATATCATTTATTTCATTTATTTTAAAATACAAATTTATATACTTAATTAGTTAAGTCTATATCGGGTGTTTTGAGGACGTTCGGTTCATAATTTTAAAACGGCTATGGTATGTTGACCATGGTAAAAGGGTTCATTATTCCATAATATCTAGAATAATAATCATGAAATAATTATAATTATAATATACATCCACTATAATTTTATAACCAATCATGAAATATGATTATGAAAAATGAACCATGATACAATCATGGAGACGATAGGTCATACGTACGCATGAGTACTGTTTCCATTTTTCAACAGTCATTATGGAAAGAAGTTAGCTATTATTTTATATTTAGATAATGATAATTATATCATAAATTTCATCTATTTTTAAATACACTTATATATACCATTCAAGTGGTGCACTAATGAAAATCGAATCACATCGCTTCGTGGAGGTGGTAATCCACATGTATGCATGAATGACGTAATCATTTTTCTACGAATGGAAAGGAACAGAAATATATAATATATTAATTTTAAATAATGATAAATATATCATTAATATCACATATATACATTAAATCTATCATCATAAACAGTCCTGATAGGTGGTGATAGAAAGTGAATTACATCAGTTCATGAGGTGGTAATTCCTCATAGACACAAATGATGATTTCATTTCCCATTTGATGGAAGTGGATATGGTTGTAGGTTATGAAAATAAAATAATAAAATCTTAATATATAGAAGATATTATTTTTATTATATCATCATGGTTGAATAATATATTAAGGTGGTGGAAGAAGAAATAAAACCAAAACTTTCAGTTAAAGATTATACCTCTTTTTCAGATAACTTCTTTTTATTTACACCTTAAACCATCTATGGTTGGTATTCTACCAAAACTAAGGCATATAGAAAATGGGTAGGGATTTTAGGAAGATATTTTTCAGTTATTATTTGAACTAAAATGATTTTTAAGTGTGAAGAAAAGAGGAGATTGATTTCCCTTTTATAAGAGTGGGGAGGGACATTCTTGGAATTTCCCAAGGAATTAAATTAATATAAATTAATGTTATCATCTAAAAGGATTAAAAAAGATATAATTTTAATATAGTATGATTATGGGTTGAAATACTATCATCCAATAAAATTTGGAAAAGTTTAGGTTATGTTTTTATCCTTATCTCTTTGTTTTAACTCACATTAACCCTTTTTGACAATTATTGTGATAATGAAGTTTTTACTTTTTAGTGGTCAATTTAGTTACTATAAAAGAACAATTGGACCAAAAATGGACCATGGTTGATATTTTAAACCATATCCCAATCAATTTTCTAAATAATATATTTTTTATCAACTTTAAATAATTTAATAAAATATTATTTATTATAAAATATTATTAATGTTAATTTTGGAACTTTTCATTTAATTTGACTTTAAAACACCAATATAAAGATGGAATTCGAATATAATCCTTTAAAACTTCCCTAATAAGTTATCTTTATCTAAAAAATCATGGAACACAATAATTATTTCAAATTATATTACTTTTAATAATTTTAAAATCATTTATTTTATTTTTCTATTAATTGAATAAATATCATGTCAGTGTTGTATAAGAATTTAAAGTAATTATTTCTTAACTAAAAATTAAAAATAAATTACCATGATATAAAAAATAATTTATATTTCAAATTACTATTTGTAACTAAACATTCCTTCTTTTCATTCCTATTTCAAATATTTAAAGATAATAAAATAAAGAGAATGACATTTTTTACTTTTCTTTACATAAAATATTTTAAAGGACAAAATCATAGAAAAATGGCAACAAAAGGTTATATATTTTAACTTTGAATGATTATGGGTGAAATACAACCATCCAAAAAAATAAGGAAAGTATTATACTTATTTTTTAGGTCTTATCGCATTATTTTTACCCTTAATTAACTCATTTTACCCCTACCATAGTGATAATTATTTACTATGGTAACTATTAATATTGACCCAAAATAAAAAAGGAATATTTAATAATTTTTGACCTCATGTGTAATGGTTTGTTTCCTCTCGGTGTGTTACTTTGTGGGTTTTGGTTGTTGGGATTGTTTGGAGGAGGCTTAGAGGTAGTTTAGATAAGTTCAGTTGCTAAAGGAAGGAAGTAGGAGGATTATAAATCGTGTAACATGATTACATGATGTGAAACTCGATTTCACAGGTTGTCCTAGGAGTTTCACAGTGTGTAACATTTCAAGGTTAGAAAAATAAAATAAATCAGGAGGCAATGCATTGTTCAATGGAAGTGGACCTCAAGGAATTACACGACGTGAAAGGGGATTACACGTCGTGTAATACCCTGATGCAATAATTTTTTAAAACATTCTAGCTACTCGGGTTTTGAAAAAACCTACAGTTTTAGAACTCTTTCTCATCCTAGAAAACCCAATAGTCCCTTACTTGGAATTTTGGAGATCCCTTTGACAGAGATCAATCAACGAGATTTTATCGTTGATTCGTAGCAATCCGTCTTTGATCTAAGGTATTCTATTCCTCTATTTCAATGATTTCCTTGGGTTGATCTCTCTTTCCCTCCTGCTCCTCTTATCATGAGACGGAGAAGACTCTTCCTCACCTCTATCATGTTCTTCTTCAGTTGTTGATTAGTGTGATGATGTCATTGCATCCCCAGTTGGATGCAGATCTCATAGGAGAGGAAATCAAAGGACTGTTGTGTGAACCATTTCCATGCAAAGAACGTTAACACCCCTTCGAGGTAGGGATTTTTTTTATTTCTCTTTGATTGTGCATCATGTGGGAGGGAGATAATTTTTCATTCCTACAGATCATGGTTGTGCCATATTAATCAAAGATAAGAATTTGGTAAATGAAATTTAAATGGGTAGAGGGATTCGAATCACATGTTTTATAGCCTGATGTTATTGTGATGTTGTGAATTATATCGGCTAAACATCCAACTGAAAATCATGGTCGTTGTTGGCCCTTGTTTTCACACTAGAAAATTTTCATGTTTATTAGTTCCCAATGAACATTTGTATATGGAGATCGATGAGTCACATACACTTGTCTAATAAACAAATTCCCTAGGATTTTATAGATTTTTTGATAACCCCTGAATTAACAAGTGAAAATAAATAATGGGATGCCATTCTAAATCCTAAATTGTGTTATGCTTTGGTATGTGGGGTGATGTGTTGTATGGGATAATTTTGGTTGTTTTTGTGTGGGACAGATGTGATATGAAGTGGTTTTGTTGTGACATGCATGGTTTCTTTGGTTTGTTTTGTGTTATGGTTTTTAAGCACATGTATGTGTTGTGGGTTGGTTTGGGTAGTTTTGTGGATGAACTGCAGACGATACATCAACCTGACCATGTAATGGAATCTTAGGCTGAGAGATTGATTTATTGTAGAATGGATGAGAAGCGTTGAGTAGCAGGGATATGATCAGGTTGTGTGGTGGTGTGTTGCTGGGAGTAGTTGTGTGTGTGGATAGTTTTTGGAGGGATGAACTTGAAGAATTATGGTGATGGTTGGTATGGGTAATTTTCTAAGAGTTTCTCCATTTTTAGTTTTTGCTGTGTGGTTCCTTGTGTGTTTTTCTTGATAGTTGCCTAGATAGTTATGGAATAAATGAAAAAATGTTAAATTAATAATGTTTTTAATTAGGCTTGGTTTGTTTTGGTTAACAAAATGATTAAATTAATTGTTAAATAAATAATAGAATTGGTTAAATGAATTTGTTGGGTTCGTGGATTATTGTGTGGTGTTGTGAATTTAGAGGTATCAGTAAAGGTGACATGTGGTGACTTGGTCACTTGTTGAAAACCCATAGGTTGGGTTGAGTGTTTGGTATCATATATATATAGACACACATTTATATTTTCCTTGTGATTTCTATATGAAGCCTACCCTAGTTGAGAACTATGTGCTGAACACCCCCATCATCATGGGGGAGGGTTTATTTCCCAAACATCCCAATAACAGTGTGGATGGATGGCCACCCGCTCTTCCCAACTCCCTCTTCCAGGTGGTGGTGGCCCAAGATTCTTTGGGAAGGTTGTGGTTTTTGAGGCCCATGTGTGTATGAGCGAGTTTTACTTTCCCAGGTGTCTTCGGGATGAGATGTGTTGTGATTTCTCAGGTGTTTTCAGGATGACATGTGTGGTGATTTACTAGGTGTCATAGGGATGAGGTGTGGTTGTGGACCAGGTGTCTGCGGGTGGGATGTGGTGTGGTTGTGTCCCAGGTGATTGTAGGTAGGATGTGGTGTGGTTTGTGGCCTAGGTGTATTCTAGTGGGATGTGATATAGCTTAGGCCTCAAGTGACGGTACGAGATGTGGTTTGTACTAAGATAAAGGCTTCTGAGCCTCCAATGAAAAGTGTGAATACTGCTACTAATTTTGATAAGATCTTGGCTCTTTTTCTGATGTTCTGAAAAGTCTAGTTACATTGAATACTTCTGATGCTTGGGTGCACATGATAAGTGCTCTGTGTATGGAAGGATCTCCAACTGCAGACTCTCAATGGGTTGATTCAGGTGCTTAGCCTATTGAACGTACTGTTACTCTTCCAAAGATTGGTAGGGATTCTTTTAAGGAGGGGTTTGATGCTGATCTTTTTTCATCTGAGAAGTAGGCATTTACTGCATCTACTTGTGCTTTGGAAGCTAAGGATATATTCTCATCAAGGGACAAAAACATTACAGCTTTGGCAGCTTCTCTTCCTGCTCTACAGAATGGGGATACTGATTTTCTTATGGTGAGTGAAATTAGTGATATTCCTTGAAACAGTGTGGAGGCTCATAGAACAAGTGGTCCAAATGGAAATAAGGGACCATCATCGAAGGTATTATTTGATAATGATGGTTTCCAATTGGTTCCCTTTAGGAAGTTTAGAACCAGCTCTTCTCATCTTGGACAGCCTTTGAGGGACATGAATTTGGTACCTTGCATGTTGCCTACTCAATCTGAGTCTCCACTAAGCTCATGAAAGTTGGTTTCTACTATCCTTCCTAATTACTCGTGTATCCCTACTATTAAAATTGCACAGGGATTGGAAACATCATGTAAGGAGTAGTTGGAAAGTGGGAAAAGTGTTGAGAAGCAGTTTTCTCCCTTGTAGATTGGGAATCTGATTGTTTGTCCCTATTTTAGCAGTGTTGAGAATGTGGAGTGGGGTCATCCACCCCATTTTAATGATTTAATAAAAAATACATAGGTTTCCTTTGGCAGAGCCTCTGATAAATAATGTGCTTCTTCATGGGAAAAGAATTCAAACATTGTAACCATGGTGGTCAAGGAATGAGAAAGGACCACTGTGGGCATCGATTAGGAAGTGACTAAATGGTACTTATCGCAACTTGAGGTAACCTTATCATCAATGCATTCAGAGGTCTTTGGATACAATGATTTTATAGCAGTGCATGGGTTATTATCTATTAACTTTGAAGATGGACTTCTCTCTAATCTAGAAATGGATTTTCAAGATATATCTTGGAAATTCATGATATGCTCCACCATATAGGCTTCATCCAAATCATCATAAAATGAAGAATGTGTGGCCCCTCAAAGGGTCAAGTCATGGCGGCATGGTCGACACCCAAAGGGTAGTGGATGATCTCTAAGGAACTTGGGATATATATGATATATTTATTACTTTCAATTGTGAGCGTGTTATGTTTTTCTAACTTGATCACTCCTCCCTTTTACTTTTTCATTTTATTAATAAGTTTTGAGGTTATGGATATGGATTTTCCAAATCCAGGGCTGAGTTGTTTTGGAAAAATGAGTACACTTTAAAAATATTAAAAAAATTGATAAGTTTTATTAATTAAATATAAATTATTAAAAAATATGGATGTATATTTAAGTAAAGATGAATACATATGGAAAATACTAAAACATAGTAAACAAATAAATATAAATAAATAATATAAAGTGATTAAATTCAAAATAAAAATAAAAAATATTAAAAATGAATAAATAATACTTAAATATAATATTATTATAAATAAATAAATAAAATTTACTGATTAAAAACATAATATATTAAATGTATCATGTTATAATGAAATTCTAAAATATACTAAAATTTGAATAAATTACATAAATATTAGTTGTATGTGTTTATATATATATAAGATTTCATTAATTGCATAAATATTTGTGTGTGTGTGTGTTGTATATAAAAATCCATTAATTGCGTATATGTGTGTGAAATCAATGTAACACACATTTGATATATGTTAAATTAAAAAAATCAAAAAATATTAAAAATGAATAAGCTTTAATATCTTTTTAATTATTACATTTTACTCATTTTTTATATATTTATATTTAATATATATTATTTATTACTATTTATAATTAATATATATATATATATATATATTAAACTTATTCATTTTTATTAATAATTATTTCATTGATATATTTTTTAATAATTTTGTAATTTATTCATTTTTAATTTTTTTTGTTCAATTATTACGATTTATTTATTTTTAATTTTTTTAATTTTTACAATTTATTCATTATATATATATATATATACTTAATATATAATATTTATTAATATTTATAATCTATATATATGTATATTAAATTAATTTTTTTATCAATAATTGTTTAATTAATAAAATGTTTAATATTTCTCTTAATTTACTCAATTTTAATTTTTATTTGTTTAATTATTTCATTTTATTCATTTTATGTATCTATATATTTAATATATAATATTTATTAATATTTATAATTCATATATATGTATATTCATTTTATTCATTTTTATCAATAATTATTTAATTAATAAAATTGTTAATATTTTTTTTAATTTACTCATTTTTTATTTTTATTTTTTTGATTATTTCTTTTTATTCTAAACCATTATCAGTGAAAAAAATAAAACTCTAATAAATTTTACTCTTTACCAGTGCAAAAAATAAAGTGCTAATAAAGGGTACCTTTTATCATCACTACATAAAAGCGCTAATAGAGGTTACCCTTTATCAGCGCTAAAAAAATCACCGATAAAGAGTGCCTTTTATCACTACTTTTTTTTAGTACTGATAAACAACACCCTTTATCATCACTTTTTTAGCGTTAATAAAGGACACCTTTATCAATGCTTTTTTCTAGTGTTGATAAAGATCGGTGCTGTTAAAGGTTTGATTTGTAGTAGTGTGGAGGTTTCCAAATTATCTCAAAAGTGATAGGAGGAGGGATAAAGTTTCTAGGAATTCCAATGCGTTTTAGGATAATAAATTCATGTATGGAGTTATTGTAGTGTTTGCTCTGAATGGTGTTAGAATATTTTATGGAAGATATGAGATCTGACTATGAAGTCTGGAGGTTGAAGCTAGACTCAACATGAATTATAGCATTCCTAGATCTCCAAATGATGTGTATTAATTCAGCAAGGTATGGCGGTGATATTGGATCTCCCAAGAGGAGGAAGTCTGCGTGCGGCGATGAAGCCTAGCCTTGTGCAACAGGGGTTGATGGTGAGCTTGGAACCCCCAATAAGAGTAAGGTTATAACAACCCTAGATTTTTATATATAGATATTACATCTTATTAGAAGAATATTCATTACAAAACATGATGATACATTCTAGGATCATAAAGGTTTAGTGTCTTTAAAAACTTGTATACATAAACAACTAGTTCATAAAAAAATCTGCATCATCTTCTACTTGGTTCTCCATAACTAGAACCCTTCTTAGACACATCATACCTAAAAATTTCCTTCATATCTTGGATAAAGGAAAACATAATTAAGGGTGATCTCAAATGCTCAATAAGGGAATAAACATGATAAGGAAGTAAAATGTGTGAGACAAAGGTATAACATGATATCATAAAATAGAAGGTTCATGACTAATCACATGGGAGCATAACATAAAAAACATAGTATTATAAGATCATGGAAACATAGGAAAAGTGGAAGAAATATAAAACATAACATAATCATAAGTCAATGTTAGCTTCCAAGAGAATATCACATGGTGGACAGAGTGTTGTATTGGATTATATTTACATCCTAATCCCATACACAATATCTCATGAGACTAAAATATTACCCAATGAATTGGAGTTCTATCTGGGTGCACTCATTATAACAGTTCATGATTATTTGTGCCTAAAAAGGAAATTTATCATAAGTCATAATCATAATAATTACCCATAGAAAGAAATGGATTACATAATCTTTCCTCATATCATAATCCAAAGAGATTTCATAATGAAGGAATTTGAGAAATGAACTTAAGGCGTGTATTACCACATCAAAGGAATGGAGAATTAACTAGGTATATATGTAAGATATGTAACATCCTGAGTCTGGAGCCCCTCCACTGGTGCCTCTTACCCGGTTCACCACATGACCTCAAGTGCGTTTCCCCAAACGCCAAAGGCTGCCGACTAGCAGCGAGGGCCTTAGTGAGTCGGTGGGGAAACTATGCCCTCATTCGATAAGTATATAGTGAAAAAAACCAGACATAATAGCAGAAAAAATCAATAACATACAAAAACTGAACTGAACAGTGGAAGCAATAGATAAAATAATAATGATGCAACATGGTACATATGTCTATGGAAAACAGCAAAAAACCAACGTGCTGAAGTAAAACTGAAAACAAAGTGCAAGGAAAACAAGGTAAACTCCTCATCATCGTGAGACACAGCTCGGTCCCATGATCTCAAGATCCAGTGAAATCAAGAACCTGAAGTGGAAAGGCGCTTGCCCATATCTATACCTATAGCAACAAATTCTACTTGGGCCCAAAAGCATGGCCCAAACAGGGTGTGAGATACAATCCCAGTAGGAAATCACCCAAAGATTTGTTCCTAACAGTCAATTAATACATGGAAATAATAAAACAAGAAGTAGAAAACAGGAAGCAGAAGCAGCTACAATCCACAGTTCTAACAAACAAAGTACACAAGTAAACAACCAGCAAAAATAAGGAAAAAGGTAACCCTCTGGGTAGCTCTCACAGCCTCACCCCTATGGTTCAACCTATAAGTACTAGCAACCCTCTAGGAGGCACACACAATCTCACCCCTCTGGTTTAGCTATGAAATTAATAGACTCTATGAGGAAGCACTCACCGTCAATTCCCCCTATAGTCTCGTATCGTACTAAAGGATCTCTAGGGAAGAACTCAACATCTCATTCCCCCTATGGCCCGTGTCGAGGAACTACAGACTCTCTAGGGAATCACTCATCGTCAATTCCCCCTGTGGTCTCGCATCGTGTTAAAAGACACTTTGGATAAGCCCTTATGTCAATTCTCCCTATGGTCTGCTACACTAGGTACTCACAGTCCTATGTGAAAATAAACATGCTCAGCGCGTGTATATCGTCCAAATAAACCGACAAAACTAATTGGCTATCATTCTAAGGCTCAACATCAATAAATAAGCAACAGTTTAACTATCCTACAACTAGGCATGGAAACTGGAAAATGCAAAAAGGTAAAACAAGCATGGCAAGGAAACATGAGAACAAAACACATTACTCTACTCACAAGCATAAACCTCTACTACAACAATCAAGCAAAGAAGGTAAACAACATGGGAAAAATAGGAAACCCACAATTCCCCACCCAAGGGAATTTGCGGAATTTGCACAAAATACTCATCGACTTTCAACAGAGAGGCACAAAACACCTACCTCGATCCTAGGAGATCGATATATGTGAACCATGACGATTGATTCCCCTTAGAACATCTTAGATCTGAGAAAACACACAAAACGCTCAACCCACGATAATTCGAAAATGAAGAGGAATCAGAAGACGAATCTCAAGATGAAGGAAGATCTTACAGCTACGATTCCATCGCAATCGACCATGCTCGAACCGGAGAACGGACGAGGAGATGGGGGCTCATCGAAGATTCAGTCGTACGGGTTGCTCTCGGAAGAACGGGACCTAGAAGGAGGTGTTTCGGTGCATCAGGCGTGGCCCCAGTTCATTTAGTGAAAAAAAGAAAGTACCCGGTGTGTACTTTTAGAGTACATGAAATGTACTGGGTCTTTTCCATACTCTTCCAAAATTGGCCTCCACATCACCCCTACACACCGTGTGTGTGGCCTGAGCATGGCCAACACACGACTTCGAGCCGGAGAAGAGTACACGATGTGTACTCAGAAAGTATACGGCGTGTACTTTGAAAATTTCCAGAAAGTTCATTTTTCTTAAAAACTCCAAAAAAAGGGAAAACATACCTAAAACTAAAATTCTGGTTCTTACAAACCTCCCCCCTTAAAGAAATTCGTCCCCGAGTTTCCCTAACTTGTCATAGATGAAGAAACCCCGAACAGCTCCGGCCACTACGATCGTAAATCAGCCTCCCTTTCCCAAGTATCGTCCTGCACTCGCCCGTGCTGTCATAGCACCTGTACTAGAGGAACAGACTGCCCGTGGAGAACCTCTATACTGCGATCAATAATCCGGATAGGATGATCCTCAAACGATGCATCCGCTTGAAGCTCAACCTTCTCAGGTTGAAATACATGAGACAGGTCTGAAAAGTAGCATCGGAGATGAGAGACGTGGAAGACGTCGTGCATGGCCCGATACCTCTGTGGTAGCTGCAACCGATAGGTGACTGACCCCACTCTCTCTAATACCTTAAACGGCCCGACGTACTGTGGTGAAAGCTTACCCTGTATCTGAATCCTCCTATGTCCCAACCTCGGTGTGACACGCAGGAAAACCTGATCCCCGACCTCAAACTCCATAGGTCATCTCCACTGATCAACATAATACTTTTATCAAGACTGTGCTATAGCCATCCTCTTCTGAATCATCTCTATCAGCTCTGAGGTCTCCTGAATGAGACGAGGTCCCAGCAAAGCTACCTCTCCTTCCTCCAGCCAGCACAAGGGTGATCAGGATGGCCTATTGTAAAAAGCCTCATATGGTGCCATCTGAATGGTCACCTGGAAACCGTTGTTGTAGGAAAACTCCACCAGAGGAATATGCTTCTCCCAAGAACCACCAAAGTCTAGGATGTAAGCACGAAGCATATCCTCAAGCACCTGGATCATGCGCTCGGACTGACCATCAGTCTGGGGATGGTATGTTGTACTTAAAAGTACCCGTGTACCCAAGGCCCTCTGAAGCCCTTGCCAGAACTGAGAAGTAAAGCGCGCATCCCTGTCTGAAATAATGGAGTTTGGAACTCCTTGCAGAAGAATGATCTCTTGGATGCAAAGTCGTCCCAGATCATTGACATTGAAGGTCTCCTTGATCGGCAAGAAGTGGGCAACCTTCGTGAGCCTGGTGATGAAGATCCCAATACATCTTGGTGATGCCAGGATGAACTGTCCAAATAGAGGAATGAAAATCCCACATCAGCTCCTCACATATGTCTGTCGGCACCCACATGTTCCCCTGGAAATGAAAGATCTTATCCTCGCCCATTGTCCATCCAGGAAGAGGGTCCTCTCCTGACACACTCTCCCGCAGGACTAAGCCTTATGAGTCTGATAGCTGCCTCATCCGTACTCGATCAAGAAGTGTAGAGGTAACAGCTACAGAAGAATGGAAAGTTTGTCCCTGTCTGTCGTGCACCTCTAGATGCATCTTAGAGAACAAAGCCATCAACTGCCTCTCACTGCTGGCCTCCTGAACCGCTTGAACCTGAGTTCTCCTGCTCAACACATCTGCCACTGCATTTCCCTTTCCTGGATTATAGGCAAGATCGAAGTCAAAAGACTGAAGATACTCGACCCAACTGCGCTGTCTCAGATTCAAATCATGCTGAGTGAAGATATACTTGAGACTCTTGGGGTCGGTGAAGACCACAAAGTTCTCTCCCAGTGGGTAGTGTCTCCAACAACGTAGGGCATGGACAATAGCTACCAACTCCAGATCGTGAGTCGAGTAGTTCCTCTCATGTGGCCTCAACTACCGAGACCCATATGCAACGACTCCATCTCCCTGCATAAGCACAGATCCCAGCATGATACCTAAAGCATCACAGTAAACAATGTAGCTCTTACCTGGCTCAAGCAAGACTAGTATTAGTGCTAACGTCAGCCTCCCTTTCATCTCCTGAAAGGCTGACTCACAAGAATCTGGCCATAAGAACTTCGACCCCTTCTTGGTCAGACCTGTTAAAGGTGTTGCTAGATGAGAAAAGTCATGAATGAAGAATCTGTAGTATCCATCCAGCCCTAGGAATCTTCGTACCTCAAAGACGTTCTTCGGATGCTCCCAGGAAACTACAACCCTCACTTTCTATGGGTCCACAGATACTCCTGCCTCTAAGATGACATGATCCAAAAGTGAATCTGATCCTTCCAGAAGTGGCACTTCGAGAGTTTAGCATAAAGCCGATGCTCTCTCAGTGTACTCAGAACGATCTCAAGATGTGTGGCATGATCGTGTAGAGTGTGAGAGTACACCAAGATATCATCCATGAAGACCACGACGAAGGAGTATAAATAAGGATGGAACACTCGGTTCATCAATGCCATGAAAACTGCTGGTGCATTCGTGAGACCGAACGACATGACTGTATACTCGTATAGACCATACCTGCTCCTGAAGGCCGTCAGAGGTATATCTGATGGTCTAACGCGCAACTGATGATAACCGGACCTCAAATCGATCTTCGAGAACACCCGGGATCCTTGAAGCTAATCGAAGAGGTCATCGATTCTCACCAAGGGATATCGGTTCTTGACCGTCAACTGGTTCAGCTTCCGATAGTCCACACAAAGCCGAAGGGTACTGTCTGCCTTCTTCGCAAACAGGACAGGCGAACCCCAAGTAGAAGTACTGGGTCGGATGAAACCCTTAGCCTGCAACTCCTCCAACTACTTCTTGTGCTTCTGCAACTCATGTGTATCCATCCTATAAAGAGGAATAGACACCGGTGCTGCTCCTGGAACGAGCTCAATAGAGAAGTCTACCTCACGTTCCGGAGGAAAACCTGAAAATTCCTCTAGAAAGACATCTCTGAAACGATCCAACACTGGAGTAAAGTCCAACTGTGAAGTCCCCTGGTCATCCAGATAAAGACTAGAAATCTGGGCCATCACCCTTCCTAGCCCATGATGCTCGAGTCCTACTCGACTCGCCCGAACGCCCCATTCGCCTCTATGAAGGAAAGACTCACCCTCTGGTGAAAAGAAACTCAATCTGTGGCGATAGCAGTCGAAAACTGCCTGGAAGGGAACCAAACAGTCTATCCCGAGGATGAAATCATAGCCTGTCATCTCTATGATATAGAGGTCCCATAAGAAACGATACCCTGAAACCTCGAGAGGGCACTCTCTACACTGGCGTACACTAGATGTCCTCGTCCCCAAAGGTGTGTCTAGTGTCAACGAGTCAGTAGAAGAAAAGATGTAGAGCCCAAGGCTCTCCACGATAGCGAGAGAGATAAAGCTATTCATAACAACAGTATCAAAAAGTGCTGAAGATAAAACTTGCTACTAAAATCGTACCTTGAACTGTAGAAGGGTCGGAATCCTGCTCCTGATAAATCTGCTCCACGGCGAAAGACTGACCTGCACCGTGGCCCTAGGAACCTCGATGACCACTCTGAGCTGATCCACCTTGTTGATGTTGAGGTAATGATGGTTGACCTCCATGGCCTCGACCTCCACATTGGCCCGGACGGCCGGAAGAACTCCAGTTCCCCGACTGGTGAGAAACCAGTGGTGCTGCTCCTGAACGTGGAGTCATGGAAGAACCCCGGTCACCAACTGCTGGTGAGAAAACCAGGAAGAAACGCTGAAGGTGACCCATCTTGCCGCAAGATCATCACTCCATGGGGTCTCTCTGTCACTGCTGCCTCGTGTGCCCTGACCGACCACACTGGCGGCATACCACCTGGCTACCTGAAGATGCATGTCGCTTCCTCGGATCACCACGCGTAGACTCCCTACGGCGCTTCTTGCTATTATCTGGAGGAACGCTAGCTCTGGAAGTAGAATCGACCTAGATCGAAGCTCCGGAGTCTCTCAGATTGTGCTTCGCAATTAGTGCCTGATTGACAATGGAAGTGATGGAAGTCAGCTGGAAGATGTTCACCTGCAAGCGGATCTACCGCCTGAGACCATCCTCGAACTTCCTTGCCAAGAACAACCCACTCCCATCCTGGAGGGGTGTGAAACGCTGCAACTCGGTGAAACGAGAGGAATACTCCATGACAGAAAGAGTAACCTCCTTTAAGCTCATGAACTTCTAGGCTCGGTCGGCCCTCAGGGTCTCCAGGTAGAAGTAGTCATAGAAAACGCACTGGAACTCCTCCCAAGCCGTAACCTGCTGATGACCCGCATGTGAGATCACATCCCACCACCTCTTGGCAGATTCTCATAGCATGTAGGTAGCAAGATTGACCCTCCTCTCTGGAGGCATCTCTAGATGCTCGAAGATAGTCAGCATGGCTTCCAGCCATGACTCTGCAGCCTGTGGTCCTCCGTCTCCCAAGAACGTGGGAGGATGATGCTACTGGAAAACCCACGTCAAATCTGCCATAGTCGAGGCAGGAGGCAGTGCTCCCTGAAAGGTCTGCATCATACTTAGAAACCCTTCCCTGAACTACACATCAGTTCCTACAACTGGTATGACAGCCGGTGCCAAGGCTGGCCCGATTGGAGGATCGGCAGGAAGTCCCTGATCAGCCCTATCTGGTGTCTGATAACTGCATGACGACAGACGTACGACCGGAGGACGTCTCGGAGGCATAGCTCTGAAAGATCAAGAGTACACCTTAGATTAGGAAAACAAGGACAGAGAACACAAGAGTTCAAAACAGAAACAGGGGAAGGAAAACACACAAGTTTAAAAAACTTGACTACACAGCGTGTATAAAAACTACACGACATGTCTTCTTAATCCACTAACATGGGCGTGTGATTTTGCCCTACAAGTCATGTAACACCTCAACTACACGGCATGTTGACCCCAACACATGGCATGTAATTGAAAACTATTCCCCTACTTGAGTCTCTTACACGGCTGACCCACACAGTTTTTCTTAAACTAAGACTACACGACGTGTTCTCTGAGGACATAGCGTGTAGTGGACAAGGCTTCGGCGGCCCGTGTTGTTAAACACACGGTCGTCTACATGGATGAACCTTATATGGTGTGCTCTTAACAAACACAGTGTGTATAGGCGAAGGTGACACCGCTCCGTGTTGTTCGTGACATGGTCGAGTCCCTGAACAAGACTACACGGCATGTTCCGAATAGACACAGCGTGTGGAAAAGAAGGTAAGGACGGACCGTGTTGTTCGTGACACGGCCAGGTACCTAGACAGGACCACATGGCGTGTTCCCCATCAACACGGCGTGTTCTAACCGAGCTTCCCCGACCCGTGTTGTTAGTGACATGGACGGGTACACTTCTCATTACTACATGGCGTGTACCTACCATACATGGCGTGTTCCAAAAGTTACTTTCACGACACCGTGTTCTGCTCACAAGGTCAGTGACACGGCCAGAAAACTACACAGTGTGTATCCAAAAAAGTACACACCGTGTATTCTGGGTTTTTCTGGGCAGTAGCTCAGAAACTGCATAGAATCCCAGAAACACTAAAAACAAGGCAAAGAGGTGCCAAATTCTGATCTGTGAGGGCCCATACTCCCCACGAATCAAAGCTTGGCATCTCCCACATTCGTATACAAGAAAAAACAGGACCATGATCCACCAATTTCCTATTAATGAGGGCCCATAACACCTCAAGAACCGAAATTTGGCGTTCATTTTTATTAAAGAACAAAACAAACTGTTTTATAACATAACAGCAGAGAATCTATCAAGCATCTATCACAACAGTATGCATAATCTACACAAATCCTATCACAACAGCATGAAATCGCTAATGCGCCCTAGATGGCATGGTAAGAATGCATGGCATGTGATTTCTACAAGTGCCTATATGATTCATGAGACGAAATACCCTCATCTCATCGGGTTGGGACAGAAATAGAACTGCAATCATCAAGAAAATAACAAAACAAATTATGTGAATCACTCTAGGTGAAATCATATCAACTGGAAATATCAAAACCAGCAAACTATAATTAACGAGGTAGTATGGATTTTCCCTATACATGGGTTAGCTACTCCCAAGCACAGCTTAATACCAAGTACCAAATCCATCCTATCCCTGGATAAAGTCTCCAAATAGTAAAGCAGGAGAAAATAACTCCTCTGATACCACTTTGTAATGTCCCGAGTCTGGAGCCCCTCCACTAGTGCCTCGTACCCAGTTCGCCACATGACCTCAAGCGTGTTTCCCCAAACGCTAGAGGCTGCCGACTAGCAGCGAGAGACTTGGTGAGTCAGTGGGGAAACTATGCCCTCATTCGGAAAGTATACAGTGGAAAAAAAACCAGAAAAAATAGAAGAAACAATAAATAACATACAATAATTGAACTGAACAGCGGAAGAAATAGATAAAATAATAATGATGCAACATGGTAAATATGTCTATGGAAAGCAGCAAACAACAAACGTGCTGAAGTACAACTGAAAACAAAGTGAAATGAAAACAATCTAAACTCCTCAGCATCGCGATCCACGGCTCGGTCCCATGCTCTCCATCTCTAGTGCAATCAAGAACCTGAAGTGGAAGGGCGCTTGCCCTTATCTACACTTGCAGCAAAAAAGTCTGCTTGGGCCCAAAAGCATGGCCCAAATAGGGTGTGAGATATAATCATAGTAGGAAATCACCCAAAGATTTGTGCCTAACAGTCAATGAATACATGGCAGTAATAAAACAAGAAGTAGTAAACATGAAGCACAAGAAGCTACAATCCACAGTTCTAACAAACAAAGTACACAAGTAAACAGCCAGAAACAGCAATGAAAAAGGTAACCCTCTGGGTAGCTCTCACAGCCTAACCCCTATGGTTCAACCTATAAGTACTATCAACCCTCTATAAGGCACATAGAGTATCACCCATCTGGTTTAGCTATGAAATTAATAGACTCTCTGATGAAGCACTCACCGTCAATTCCCCCCTATAGTCTTGTATCGTACTAATGGCTCTCTGGGGAATCACTCAATGTCTCATTCCCCCTGTGGCCTACGTCGAGGAACTACAAACTCTCTGGGGAAGCACTCATCTTCAATTCCCCCTGTGGTCTCACATCGTGTTAAAAGACACTCTGGATAAGCCTTTACGTCAATTCTCCATATAGTCATCTACACTAGGTACTCACAGTCCTGTGTGAAAATAAACATTCTCAACATGCATACATCATCCAAATAAACCTCCAGAACTACTTTTCTATCATTCTAAGGATCAACAGCAATAAATAAGCATCAGTTCCACTATCCTACAACTAGGCATGGAAACTAGAAAATTCCAAAAGGTAAAACAATCATGGCAAGGCAACCTGAGCACAAAATACATTACTCTAATCACAAGCATAAACCTCTACTACAGCAATCAAGAAAATCAGGTAAACATAAGGGGAAAAACAGGAAACCCACAATTCCTCGCCCAAGGGAATTTGTGGAATTTGCACAAAATACTCATCGACATTCAACAGAAAGGCACAAACCACCTACCTCAATCCTAGGAGATCAATATATGTGAACCACGATGATTGATTCCCCTTAGAACGTCGTAGATCTGATAAAATGCACAAAATACTCAACCCACGATAACCCAAAAATGAAGAGGAATCAGAAGACGAAGCTCAAGAAGAAGGAAGATATTACCACTGCGATTCCAACACAATCGATCGTGCTTTAATCAGAGAACGGATGAGGAGACGGGGGCTCATCGAAGATTCGGCCGTACGGGTCGCTCTCGGATGAATGTGACCTAGAAGGAGGTGTTTCTGTGCATCAGGCGCAACCCCGGTTCATTTAGTAAAAAAAAGAAAGTACATGGTGTGTACTTTTAGAGTACATGGCGTGTACTGGGTTTTTTCTGTACTCCGCCAAAATCAGCCTCCACGCCACCCCTACACACTGTGTGTGTGGCCCGGGCACGACCAACACATGGCTTCGAGCCAGAGAAGAGTACATGGCATGTACTTAGAAAGTACACGGCATGTACTTCGAAAATTTCTAGAAAGTTCATTTTTCTTGAAAACTCCAGAAAAAGGAAAAACATACCTCAAACAAAAATCCAGGTTCTTACAAGATACATATATAAAAAATTTAAAATCAATCCATAACATCAAAGGTTGTTGTTACTAATGAATATAAATACTATAAAAGGATTAAAAAATCTTGAGGAAAATACACTTTCCATTTGGAAATTACTTCATTGAAATATAAAAATTTACAAAATATTATGGAAAACATTTTCTTTGAAAATAACTTTAGAAACATATAAAGGAATATTCAAGTCATTGATTTAATGGCCCTACCTCTCCGGTCCATTACTTTGTAAAATTTTATGTGGTTGAACACGATGTGTGTTATAATAATAATTTTTTATAATAATAATTGATAATGGTGGCGTGAAAATTTTTGGTGTTAATTAGATTAAATTCTTTTAATTTAATAATTATGAAATAAAAGAAATAAAATTGAATGTATTTAATTCAATAAGGAGAGGTGCATGGTTTCTTTTTGATTTTAATAAATAATAAATTATCTATGTAATGGACATATAATGGGTGGCTGATTAGAGTTGACGTAATGGTGGTCAGACATGGTCAACGCGACGAACGTCAATAATAATAATAATAATAATTATTAATCGGTGATGAGTTAATAAATTTTAGGTGGGGATTTTTTATTATTATTATACTAAATAATTATAATAATAATGTTGGCTTAAATTCTGAAAGATCCGTCAGTAAAGATTTAATGAGATTTAAACTTTCAATTCAATGCGATGAGATTTGAGATATGAGGATAGATGAGAGATGTTATTATTTATGATAATTGTATTAAATAATACTAATAATGGTGACACAAATATGTGTGTGATTGTTAAATGAAATTAAATGGGTTTAATTTTGATTTGGAGTTGTGGTATTATTGGTATTTTAATAATAATAATATTTTCTTATTATATTTATAATTAATTCATAATAATAATAACGTTTGGAAAAAAAATGCACCACTAACAAAATTATGTGGTTTTAATTTTGGTTAGTAAATTAAATGATTTGAATTTAATTAAATGGTATGGTTTTAATTTAATATGAGAATAACCATGGTAAACTAATTTAATGGGATTAAATTAGTAAATTAATTATGGGTGTTATTATTATTAATTTCATTAATAAATACCGTTGAAGTGAGAATAGAGTTTTGGGTCGTTCCACATGGAGTAAAAGAAATGGGAGGTGCCACTTTTGGTGGTGGGAGAGAATCGTGAAAGAAAAAGTTAGATTGGAGAGAGAAACATGTTGAAAGGAAATAAAATTTATATAAAAATGAATATAAGAGAGTCGCGCCATGTGTAACCCCCCTAAATAAATGGGATCCCATTATGAGTGAATCTAAAAGGAGATTGGAGAGAGAATGTGAGAATTTAAGGAATTAAATTAATTAAATAATATAATAATTTAATTATTAATTTTGTTGGGAAAACCATGTTTAGTCCATAACTTCTTCGTGCGACATCGGTTTTACGAACCATCAGTGAAAACGTGACCCTGACTCGAGATGGAAATTATGAGTCCAATATTGGATGTATTTTTTCGGGTTTCGGGATCAGGTACCCAAAACGCTCATGAATTAATAGATTTAATATTATTATTAAGTCTTCGACCCGCCATAACTCTCACGTGCAACGTCCGATTGACTTCTCGTCCATGGAGATGTGATCCTGTCATTAATACGGTCGATTCAAGTCTAAGGTTGGATATTAAATTATGGTTCATGGCTCGGGTCCATGAGGCACCCAATAATAATAATATCATTAGTATTATGGGATCTTGTATCCAACATATCTCCCTCATACGGTGTTGGAACAACGAACCATCTGTGACGTTGCAACCCTGAAATTATGGCGGTCATTTTAAGACCAATGATGAATACCTTTTTATGACTCGTGTCTCAGGTCAATAAAACACCTATTATTAATTGAAGTTATTATTATCATTAAATGAATGGAAACCGTGTGACGTGTCGTGTGTTGACCTATCAAACAGCATAGTAGTTGTACGGTCACGTCGTGTATTCATTAATACACGATGCATACCATTTTAACTTTACATTTCTTTTATAAGAGAGGGTCACTTGTTATTTACAGACCCCTCTTCTCCTCCACACGGAGATGCTCTCGGATGACCCAGAAGCCTAAATCCTATCTTCTTCATCCGGACCCCGATCATCGATCTGTCGGTGGCTGCAGGATCATGTCGACGAGGCGAACATCATGCACCTTGTTTCGTTCCCTCTTCTTCGACTTCTTATCCACGGTTTCCAACCAAGGAGACTACTGATAATTGACGGGAACGATGGTCTTTGATGAATGACTCTAAAAATTTGTTCTGGGAGAATCCTTGTGATCGTGGTGGTCGTGTTCGTAGAAGGACATCAGAACCTGTTGAGGTAGGGATCTTACCTTCGTCTCTCTAGATTGTGCATCATGCGGGGTGGGTGTCCTCTTGTTTACATTAAACACATTTGAGCCAGTTTAATAAATATAATAACTATCTTATATAATGGGTATGGGATGTTTGTGAATACAGTTACATTATTTATATCATGTGATACTATGTTTTAAATTTAATGAGCTTCTTCCTACTAAAAATCATGGTCGTTGGGGGCCTTTGCTTATGAAATTAAATGTTTCCCCCTCCTTCTAGATTTTCTTATGGATGAAAATTTTATTGAATGTGGAAATTGCTTAATCACATAAAGTTCGCTGATTAAATACCTGGAACCCTTCTGTGATCACCCCGGTTGAACAAACTAAAATAATAAACATGTGGGTGCTGGTTAGGGTTTATTTATGTGAAGGGGTGTTTTTCGGGTGAGCAGCGGGGCTGCGGTTGGCTTGGTTGTGGGTTGGTGTGAATGCTATGTTGGTGATGGGTAGTGGGGCTGTGATAAATGGTATCTAAGGGATGATGATGTACGGGTTTCGGTGTGATTGTGGTTATGGTGGTTGGTAGCGGGGCTGCAGGGATGGGTTTGAATGTGAACGAACTATGGGTTGTGAATATAAATAAAAGTGGAAGAGTTAATGAATAGTGGGGAATGGTAATGGAACGGGAATAATAATCAATGAGGTTGGTTGGTTAATAATAAGGGACTTGTTTGTGTTGCTTGAGTTTTCCTAACTTGATTTGTGGATGGCAGGGATATGTTTTATGAACGCTTGATCCAATTTGGTTGTTGATAGTTTCTCGGTAGTTAAGAAACTGATAAATAAAGTTTTTGAGACATGAAAACATTAAATGGGGTTTTGGGATTGATTATTGTGTGAATACTCTCGAAGTAGCAGTTCCAAGGCACGTGCTCAGATATTTTTGTAGAATCCTTAGGATGGGCTGAGTGGTTGTTATACTTATATAAATCTGTACGTTTTATGTTTCTTTACGCACCCCACCCATGTTGAGCACTACATGACGAACACCTGTGGGATGGGGGGTGAGATTATCAAACATCCAAAGGATGGCTGGTTATTGTTCTTCCTTTTGCTCCCTCTTCCAGGTTCTATAGCCCAAGTTCCTTCGGGCAGGTTACAACAGATGTTTCCCAAGAATCTTCGGGATGAGGTGTGATATGTTCCCAGGTGTCTTCGGGATGAGATGTGGTTATGGCCGAGGATTGTGTGCCGGAGGGATGTCATTTGAGATGGCCGAGGATTGTGTGCTGGCGGGTTATTATGATCTTTTTATGACTAGGTTGAGGCACTAGCTCGAGCTTCGAATGGCCAAGTTGCGACACTAGCTCAGGAAGAGGGTGACGCATCAGAGCGTTAGGCATGTGGGCTTGAGCATTATCCAGTGGGAAGGTGGTGTGGGGTACCCATACTTTGATAACATTACTACTATACTCTATTGACGTGTGTTACTTGGTGAGTGTGACTCGTGAGGCTGGGTGGATAGATTCCTTGCTAGGATTTGGTTCTTCTATTTTCTCACGGGGCATTAGGATGTCTCCCCACTTGTGCACGAGAGATTTAGGTTTCCCTACTGAGTATACTTGTATGCTCACCCTACATTTGATTTCAGGTTTTCAAGAGGACTACAGGGACTGTGCGGGACCTCACTAGTCAGGCAGGGGGAGTTTCTGTTGTTTTCTGTTGTTGTTTTCCTTTACTTTTTGGTACAATACTTTTGAGCTTTTATGTACTTTTACTTTTGTTTCACTATTGTATAAAGCATGCATATGGGATTGGTATTGGGATATTTCTATACTTGTTCCTCTTCTTCTTCTTGGTGTTTGACTCATCCTATTTCTCGATCTTAAATTAATAAAAAGGGTAATGCCTCCAATATATGTGAAAAACTCATACCCTTGGTGCTAGTCGCCACTCCGGGGCCTACTGGAGGCGGGACTCGGGGATCATCATCTCCCTTCCACCATTTCCAGCTCGGGAGGGGCATCTTTGGTGGGAGGGGGTCGTGACAGAATGGTATCAGAGCTGATGGTTGAGAGATAGGATGAATTCTGGAGTTAGGCATAGTGAGGATTTCATGGTATGGTAGGGAAACGGTGTTGGCTGATCTTGTTTCATGACCTAGGCCAGGGAAGACTGGCTAGGACACGGGATTTTAGGCCCCCCGTGATCCGATGCAAGGACTCTGAGCTTACCGAACGACCAAGTAAGACTACATTGATTGCAGGGTAGAGACCCTAGGAAAGGTACATGCATTATCATGATTTGTGTTTTACTTGATTTGGGTGTTCTGAGAAAGAAATCAAAATAAAATGATAAAATGAAACCTTGAGAAAATTTCCTTGCTACTTAGGCTTAGGAATTCTTTGTTTACCGTACAACTATGGCACCTGGACGTCAACAGAGAGACAGAGAAGTGGGATGCGGATAGTTGCACACAATAGAAGCGACAACCCTAGAAAGGCCATATATTGAGAGAGATGTTTTCAGTTTTACTTAAATTACCTCATTAATGTTTTGTTTAAATTCAAGAGCATCGCACTCCATTGTTGAAACTCATTCTCGCCCATGCTTGGGCCTGGACCTTGTTTTTAATGAGTCTTTAATGCTATGTTTTTTCCCTCTTTCCTTTAAATGTGTGTGAAGAGTCCTATAATGTGGGGAGAAGAGGACCTAATCCCTAATCGAGACGCATTAATGTGGATGCGATTAAACCCGTGCAGGCGAGTCAGTGCCGCCTAAAGCGGATAATATCTTGACACGGGGGAAGTAATTCCCTGACTCATATAAATAGGATAGTGGTTGGATTCCTCTTATGATGAGAGCCCTGAGAGGTATCTTGCAGGGTGGTTATTCGGAGCTTTCTCCTTTTTATGGTATGGTTTTTAATTCTCGAGGACGAGAATGTTTTGAGAGGTATCTAATGTAATGGTCTGGACCTCTCCGGTCCATTACTTTGTAAAATTTGATGTGGTTGAACACGAAGCGTGTTATAATAATAATTTTTTATAATAATAATTGATAATGGTGGCGTGAAAATTTTTGGTGTTAATTAGATTAAATTATTTTAATTTAATCATTATGAAATAAAAGAAATAAAATTGAATATATTTAATTCAATAAGGGGAGGTGCATGGTTTCTTTTTTATTTTAATAAATAATAAATTATCTGTGTAATGGAAATATAATGGGAGGCTGCTCAGAGTTGATGTAATGGTGGTCGGACATGGTCAATGTGGCGAACGTCAATAATAATAATTATTATTATTAATAATCGGTGACGAGTTAATAAATTTTAATTTGGGATTTGTTATTATTATTATACTAAATAATTATAATAATAATGTTGGCTTAAATTCTGAAAGATCCGTCAATAAAGATTTAATGAGATTTAAACATTGAATTCAATGTAATGAGATTTGAGATATGAGGATAGATGAGATATGTTATTATTTATGATAATTGTATTTAATAATAATGATAATGATGACACAAATATGTGTGTGATTGGTAAATGAGATTAAATGGGTTCAATTTTGATTTGGAGTTGTGCTATTATTATTATTTTAATAATAATAATATTTTCTTATTATAATCATAATTAATTCATAATACTAATAACGTTTGTAAAAAAATGTACCACTAAAAAAATTAAATGGTTTTAATTTTGGTTAGTAAATTAAATGATTTGAATTTAATTAAATGGTATGGTTTTAATTTAATATGAGAATAACCATGGTAAACTAATTTAATGGGATTAAATTAGTACATTAATTATGGGTGTTTTTATTATTAATTTTATTAATAAATACCATTGAAGTGGGAATGTAGTTTTGGGGTGTTCCGCATGGAGTAAAAGAAATGGGAGGCGCCACTTTTGGTGGTGGGAGAGAATCATGAAAGAAATAGTTAGATTGGAGAGAGAAACATGTTGAAAGAAAATAAAATTTATAGAAAAATGAATATAAGAGAGAGGCCCCATGTTTAACCCCCCTAAAAAAATAGGATGCCATTGTGTGTGAATCTCAATGGATATTGGAGAGAGAATGTGAGAATGTAAGGAATTAAATTAATTAAATAATATAATAATGTAATTATTAATTTTGTTGGGAAAACCATGTTTAGTCCATAACTTCTTCGTGCGAGATCGGTTTTACGAACCTTCAGTGAAAATGCAACCCTGACTTCGAGGTCGAAATTATGAGTCCAATATTGGATGTATTTTTTCGGGTTTTCGGATCGGGTACCTGAAATACTCGTGAATTAATAGATTTAATATTATTATTAAGTCTTCAACCCGCCATAACTCTCGCATGTGATGTCCAATTGACTTCTCGTCTGTGGCGATGTGATCCTGTCATTAATAAGATCAATTCAATTTTAAGGTTGGATATTAAATTACGGTTCGTGGCTTGGGTCCATGAGACACCCAATAATAATAATATCATTTTTATTACGGGATCTTGTATCCAATGTATCTCCCTCATACGGTGTTGGAACGGCGAACCGTCTATGACGTTGCAAACCTAAAATTATGACGGTCATTTTAAGACCAATGATGAATACCTTTTTATGAATCACGTCTCAGGTGAATAAAACACCTATAATTAATTGAAGTTATTATTATCATTAAACGCATGGAAACTGTGTGATGTGTCGTCTGTTGACCTGTCAAACAGCGTAATAGTTGTACGGTCACGTCGCGTATTCATTAATACACGATGAATACCATTTTACCTTTTTGTTTCCTATATAAGAGAGGGTCACTTGTTATTTACTAACCGCTCTTCTTCTTCGCATGACGATGCTCCCAGATGACCTAGAAGCCTACATCCTATCTTCTACATTTGGACCCTAATCATCAATCTGTCGGTGGCTGTGGGATTGTGTCGATGAGGCGAACATCATGCACTCTTTTTCGTTCCCTCTTCTTCGACTTCCTCTCCACAGTTTTCAACCGAGGAGACTGTTGATAATTGACAAAAATGACGGTCTTTGACAAACGACTCTAAAAAGTAATTCTGGGAGAATCCTTGTGATTGTGGTGGTCATGTTCATAGAAGGACATTGGAACCTGTTGAGGTAGGGATCTTACCTTCGTCTCTCAAGATTGTGTATCATGAGGGGTGGGTGTATTCTTGTTTACGTTAAACACATTTGAAACGGTTTAAAACTGTGGATTTTCTTAAGGATGAAAATTTTATTGAATGTGGAAATTTGTTAATCACATAAAGTTGGATGATTAAATACCTGTAACCCTTGTGTAATCACCCCGGTTGAACAAACTGAAAAAATAAACATGTGGGTGCTGGTTAGGGTTTATTTATGTGAAGGGGTGTTTTTCGGGTGAGCAGCAGGGCTGTGGTTGGCTTAGTTGTGGGTTGGTGTGAATGCTATGATGGTGATGGATAACAGGGCTGTGATAAATGGTATCAAAGGGATGATGATGTACGGGTTTCGGTGTGATTGTGGTTATGGTGGTTGGTAGCAGGGCTGCAGGGATGGGTTTGAATGTGAACGAACTATGGGTTGTGAATATAAATAAAAGTGGAAGAGTTAATGAATGGTGGGGCATGGTAATGTAATGGTAATAATAATCAATGGGGTTGGTTGGTTAATAAGAAGGGAATTGTTTGTGTTTCTTGTGTTTTCCTAACTTTATTTGTGGATGGAGGGGATATGTTTTATGAACGCTTGATCCAGTTTGGTTGTTGATAGTTGCCTGGTAGTTAAGAAACTGATAACTAAAGCTATTGAAACATGAAAACCTTAAATGGGGTTTTGGGATTGATTATTATGTGCATACTCTCGAAGTAGCAGTGCCAAGTCACGTGCTCAGATCTTTGTGTAAAATCCTTAGGATGGGCTGAGTGGTTGTTATACTTATATAAATATGTACGGTTTATGTTTCTTTACGCACCTCACCCATGTTGAACACTACGTGCCAAACACCCATGTGATGGGGGGTGAGATTCTCAAATATCCAAAGGATGGATGGTTACTGTTCTTCCCTGTGCTCCCTCTTCTAGGTTCTATAGCCCAAGTTCCTTCGGGCAGGTTATGACAGATGTTTCCCAAGAATCTTCAGGATGAGGTGTGATATGTTCCCAGGTGTCTTTGGGATGAGATGTGGTTATGGCCGAGGATTGTGTTCCGGAAGGATGTGATTTGAGATGGCTGAGTATTGTGTGTCGGCGGGTTACTATGAGCTTCGTATGTCCAGGTTGCGGCATTACCTCGAGCATCGTATGGCTAAGTTGCAGCACTAGCTCAGGAAGAGGGGGAAGCATAAGAGCGTTAAGAATGAGGGCTTGAGTAGTATCCAGTGGGAAGGTGGTGCGGGGTACCCATACTTTGATAAAATTACTACTATACTCTTTTGACTTGGGTTACATGGTGAGTGTGACTGGTGAGGCTGGGTGGATAGATTCCTTGCTAGGATTTGGTTCTTCGGTTTTTTCACGGGGCATTAGGATGTCTCCCCACTTGTGCACGAGAACTTTAGGTTTTCCTACTAAGTATACTTGTATGCTCACCCTATGTTTGATTTCAGGTTTTCAGGAGGACTACAGGGACTGTACGGGACCTTACTAGTCAGGTAGGGGGAGTTATTGATGTTTGCTGTTGTTGTTTTCCTTTACTTTTTGGTACAATACTTTTGAGCTTTTCTATACTTGTAATTTTGTTTCACTATTGTATAAAGCATGCATATGGGATTGGTTTTGGGATATTTCTATACTTGTTACTTTTCTTCTTCTTGGTTTTTGACTCATCCTATTTCCCGATCTTAAATTAATAAAAAGGTTAATGCCTCCCATATATGTGAAAACTCATACACTTGGTGCTAGTCGCCACTCCGGGGCCTACTGGAGGCGGGACTTGGGGGTCATCATCTCCCTTCCACCATTGCCAGCTCAGGAGGGGCATCTTTTGTGGGAGGGTTTTGTGAAAATTGACCAAACCAAATGGTGGTAAATTCTATTCATACCATATATGTTAAAACAAATATTTCTTCCTCATTTTAGGTAAAAAGTCAAAAGTGCCTCGTTCAGGAAATAAAAAGAACATTCCTTTTAAACCATTTTATAAAAATTAAAACATGGGTAAAAATTACATTAAATAATCATATTATAATAGTGAAAATATTCTTGAAAACATCTTTATAAGACCTGGACATTGAAGAAAAAGGATTTTCGGCCGAAGAGAGAAAATGAGGTTGATTTTCCTTAAAAACATTTTTTCGGTCTCTTGAGTATTTAAAGTGAGTAAAATGAAATGAAAGCATAAAATATACCAAAATAACCAAAGGAGATGAAAATTAAAAGTATTTATAATATAAGGATCATATAATTTTCTCAATGTAAATTTCAATCATAAACAATCCCAATTAAAATAGGATTGAAACATAAATCTCTTACCATTTTGGTAACTTTTGAATCATAAGCCCGAGGAAAGAATGAAAAATATGTGGATATATATCTATCATATTTATCATTATAATAATCATAAAATAAATTCATGGGTATCATAAGAACCACATAAAAAACAAGTGGTGAATATGACATGTGTCTCACAAAAGTAAAAGTGAGACAAAAATCTCTTACCTCGAGTTCAAACTTGCTATGTATATCCTTTAACGCCATTATAATAAACATATATCAATTATTTTATTTCTTAATAACCTTTTTAAGTATTAATATCTTATATTTAAATCATTTATTTCATTTATTTTAAAATACATGTTTAGATCCTTAATTAGTTAAGTCTATATCGGGTGTTTTGAGGACGTTCGGTTCATAATTTTAAAACGGATATGGTATGTTGACCATGGTCAACGGGTTCATCATTCCATAATATCTAGAATTATAATCATGAAATAATTATAATTATATTATACATCCACTATAATTTTATAACCAATCATGAAATATGATTATGAAAAATGAACCATGTTATAATCATGGAGACGATAGGTCATACGTACGCATGGGTAACATTTCCATTTTTCAACAATCATTATGGAAAGAAGGTATGCATTATTTTATATTTCTATAATGATAATTATCGCATAAATTTTATCTATTTTTAAATACACTTATATATACCATTCATGTGGTGCAGTAATGAAAATCGAATCACATCGCTTCGTGGAGGTGGTAATCCACATATATGCATGAATGACGTAATCATTTTTCTACGAATGGAAAGGAAAGAAAATATATGATATATTAATTTTAAATAATTATAAATATATCATTAATATCACATATATACATTAAATCTATCATCATAAACAGTCGTGATAGGTGGTGATGGAAAGCGAATTACATCAGTTCATGAGGCGGTAATTCATCGTACACACAAATGATGATTTCATTCCCCATTTGACGGAAGTGGATATGGATGTAGGTTATGGCAATAAAATAATAAAATCTTAATATATAGAAGATATTATTTTTATTATATCATCATGGTTGAATAATATTTTAAGGTGGTGGAAGAAGAAATAAAATCAAAACGTTCGGTTAAAGATTGTACCTCTTCTTCAGATAACTTCTTTTTATTTACACCTTAAACCATATAAGGTTGGTATTCTACCAAAACTAAGGCATATAGAACATGGTTAGGGATTTTAGGAAGATATTTTTCAGTTATAATTTGAACTAAAATGATTTTGAAGTGTGAAGAAAAGAGGAGAGTGATTTCCCTTTTATAAGAGTGGGGAGGGACATTCTTGGAATTTCCCAAGGTAGTAAATTAATATAAATTACTTTTCTCATCTAAAACGATTAAAAAAGATATAATTTGAATATAGTTGAATTATGGGTTGAAATACTATCATCCAATAAAATTTGGACATGTTTAGGTTATGTTTTTATCCTTATCTCTTTGTTTTAACTCACTTTAACCCTTTTTGACAATTATTGTGATAACGAATTTTTTACTTTTTAGTAGTCAATTTAGTTATTATAAAAGAAAAATTGGCCCAAATGTCACGACCCGCCCTCGGGGCCCGTGTCGTGACTACCCCAAGCCCGCCTTCCATAGGCCAGGGGCTGGCGACTAGCACCAAGGCGTAAAATCCCAGTAAAAAGGGAAGGCATTGCCTTAATAAAGTAAACAAGCACCTCAGAGTAACAAGCGGAAGTAAAGAAGTACACAAAACTAGAACAACTGTGCTGAAGTAAAGGGGCCGGAAATACAAGCCCACCTGTAAAGTAAAGTACAACTCGAAAGGGAAAAACAGCAACTGAAAGTACAAGCGGCTCCTGGACGTCCTCCTCGATTCCTACCTGAAGGGTAGGTACTGATGGCTCAGCTCCGGGATCGTCCACCACGGATCCTACCTGAAGAGTAGGTACAGATAGCTCCACAACTCCTCGGTCCAACTGTCCGCTCCGAGCATGACCTGCTCAGTGGTCCTCCTCCGGGTACCGACCTACTCCGAAACCTCAACCGCAGTCAGCGCTGTCTGTCGTCTGCAACCAACACAACGAAGTGCGGGCAAAGCCCGTGCAGGGGTGAGTATAAGCTACTCAGTAGGGACCCCGAGACCCCTGAAGGTCTCTCAAATCCACAAAGGATAAACCACGAAGAAAAGTAAAAATCACGAAGTAACATCCAGTATTGATTAGGTATATGCCCATACATATACCTATGTCACCAATTTCCGTTCGGCTCCAACACCGAGCCCAAGAACAACACAATCCACAAGAAGAGTAAACAGTAAATCCACACAGGATAACAGTACAAGTTCACACAGTTTATAACAAGTTTATGAAATCAACGGATAACCATTACCCAGGTATATGCCCATACATATACCTAAGTTATCAAGCGACCCATCTCAATCATGAGGAAACACAAAGATCATTGACTCAGCTCAAACCAGGATTTTCATTATCGAAACCGAATCTGGTGAAGAGCTCCGTCTCTAGAGTGTACAATGGTCCTGTCACGACTCTGAGGCCGCCGCTCACTAACCTAAGACTGCTGAAGTACTCCTCCGGTCGAGTACCGCGGGTCTGCTGCCAACTACCGGGCGCTCCGTCTGCTGAGGGTCTGCTGCCAAATACCGGGCGCTCACCCAAATAGCCTACTGAGGTACTCCTCCTGTCGAGTACCGCGGGTTTGCTGCCAACTACCAGGCGCTCCGTCCGCCGTGGGTCTGCCGCCAAATACCGGGCGCTCCGTCCACTGGGCTAGTCGACTCACTCCAAGTCGAGTCGGTCAAGTAGTCGTCAGGTCTCAGTCGGCTACACGGTCTCCGTACTCCGCACGCACGTCTCCACCGTCGCGGGTCTGTCACTACAACCAAGCGCACACACTCCGTAGAATATCGCGGGTCCGCCGCTACAACCAAGCGCTCCACCGCCAAGGGTCTGCTGCTGCATCCAAACGCACCACCACTGTCAAGTACCACGGGTCCGCCGCTACTCCCAAGCGCTCCACCGCTCAAGGTAAAAAGAAGGATCAGCTCACACAGGTTCGATAGCACTGTTCCACGTAGGATCGCTGAGTGCTGTAGTCGTCGTCGTCGAATCCACACAGGATCTCTGTACTGTCGTCGTCGAAGTCACAGTAGCAGTCGTAGCAGTAGAACAGTCGCAGCCAGCACTAGGGTTCCCGCACACAGCAAGCTTGTACGGAGGGTCCGCTCCACGAGCCGAGAGGCTGATACATCAACTGTCACGAAAACCGAAGTTGATGTATCCAAAAGTTCCGTATCGTCAACAGGAACTCAACGCAACAGACGGCGCGTCGATCGGACGCCCGGTCAGAGAGTTATTGGCATTTTCGTCTCCGGGGCCAGGTTGGTTTTTAAGGCAAAACCAACCCGACCGTACTCCACCTGCGTCCAAACCTCGGGCGGAGTATGCCAAAAGATCCGTCTCACATAGAGGATTCCATCAAAGTCGACGGCACGTCAATCGGACGTCCGGAACTCAAGATATGAGCGTTTCCGCTTCGAGGGCCCGGTTGGTTTCGTGAACGAACCAACCCGACCGTACTCCAACTGCGTCCAAACCTCGGGCGGAGTATGCCAAAAGATCCGTCTCACTAATAGGAACACAACGCGACTGACGGCGCGTCAATCGGACGTTCGTAGCTCAAGATATGAGCGTTTCCACTCCGAAGGCCCGGTTGGTTTCGTGAACGAACCAACCCGGCCGAACTCAAAGTAATCCGAAACCTTGAGTGCGATATACCGAAACGACCGTCTCGATCCAAGGATCGAGTTTCCGCTGACGGTTCGTCGATCGGAAGTCCGAGGCTCAAGTTATGGGCCAAAAACCAATTCTGGTTCGAAACGGGGGGGTCCGGGTCCGGGCCGACCCGGCCCGACCCCCCCCCCCCTGGGCGGCGCGGCGGCGCGGCGGCGCGGGGTGCCGCGGCGACTTGGGGTGCCGCGAGGAGCCGCACGCGGGGGCAATCAAGCCCCCGTTTCCTTGATTGGCGGCGCGGCCTAAGTGCCGCGCCATTTGCAAATAAACGGCCCCCCGCACGTGGGGGCCGGCTGGAGACAAAACCGGGGGGATGTTGCCCCCCCTTTCAAGGAACCGCCCCCCCTCTTAAAGAGGGGGGTTTTACACGCTGGCCGGGGGAATTTATTCCCCCGGTTTTAAGCCTTCCGGCCGGCCAGCTGGCCGGCCGGTTTTTCTCCAACGGGACCGGAAATTCCGGTCCCCCTTCGGCTTCCGACGCCGGCGGCCCGGCCGCCGGTCTTCTCTTCCGCCGCGGCCCGGAACCGGCCACGGTCTTCTCGTACCGCCACGGCCTGGAACCGGCCGCGGTGTTCGTCGTCCGGCGCGGTGCGACGGTACCACGCCACTTTTCGCCGTGCCATGATTCCTTTCAACGCGGCGCGACGGCGTCGCGTTCTTGAAGATTTTTCCTCATCGTGGCGCGACGACGTCATGTAAGATTAACGTACAATTATCCGCGTGGTGCGATGGCACCACGCCACCTTGCTTCCGCCCGCAGATAAACAACATGAACGATGGAGGGGGTTCGGCCGTGTTCATGCGGTCCGGCCCCCCTCGCGTTAACAAATAAAACACAACTTAAATAAAAATCATGCCACACGTTATACTTGCTATTCACGATTAAGAAATGGAATAATAAAGAATAAAACAACAACCCCTACCTCGGGTAAAAGATCGAAGATTGTGATCGTTCCGCGGAAGACGACGTCGCGGAGGTCGGGCGTCGCGGTAGCCGTTCGTAAAATCCGATGACGAAGGGATGCGTTCGAAGAGACACGTCGTTGACGAAACTTGTACGCCGACGAAGGTTGTCCGAGGAAGAAGCGGTGTTCTCTCTCGTTGACACGGAAGACGAAGAAGAGCGGAGCGGCGTTCTTTGTCGGAACTTGAGCGTTCTTCGTCAAGTCTTGAGGAAAGTCAAATAATAAAGAAAACAACGAACTCAAGAACCCCTACCTCGATAGTCGCACGTTGACGCACGGTGTCGACGTCGGAGGAAGAGTCGTTGTCGATGGCGTTCGTCGCGGAAAACCGTCGCGGAAGAGATGACGCGGAAGAAGTACGTCGCGTCGCGGATTCGGCGTCGCGGATGAACCGTGTTCTTCGGTGGAGAAGTTCTTCATTGAAGAACGGCGTTCTTCGCGTTCTTCGTTGAGGTTTGAAGAAGAAGAGAAAGCTCTCAAATCCTCTCAAGAAATAAAGGGACTAACCCAAAAACAATAAATTAAGCTCACTTAATTTATTAACACAACACAAACCTTTGAAATTCAAGAGTTTGAATTTCAAAAACTTTAATTAAACTCACTTATTAATGACATAAGTTATAACCTAAGTTTACAACATTAATTGTGAGTTGGGGAGGGTTAGAGAATATGAAGGGGTGGGGTTCGTGTGGGCCCCACCACCCTCTTAACCTCCCAAGGGAAGTTGGGTTGTCACCCAACTTCCACCCAAAGGATAAAAACACTTAAGGAAGATAAAAATAAAAATTGAAGTTAAATTTTTATTTTAACATTCACAATTTTATTTTTACAACTCCCCACGTGTAAACGCAACTTCGGGAAAGGTCTCCTTAAGCGAATATCGGCGCTGCGAGTTCATCGGTGCCCTCGGATTTCAATTCCAAGCACCGGATCAAAAGTTAGGAATTCCCGCTCGTTCGTTCACTGAACGTACCCGAGCCAAACTTCGGAAATTAATTCCGGGCACTCCGGGCCTCGGAATCAGGTGCCGTCTGAAACCGCGCTCTTGTAAAATTCTAAAGAAATTTAAGAAAAAATTTCCCTTGAATTTTACGGGTCTTTACATTACTCCCACCTCAGGGCTTTACGTCCCCGTAAAGCTTCGACTCACACTTAAGGGAAACAAGGTAGTACTGAGCACGCAACTGAGCTTTACGCTCCCATATGCTCACCTGAAGATCTCGTGCTACCCGAGAAGCACCCCAGAGGAAGCAACCGTTCACGTAGAACCTGCTCCTGTCGATCCTCGATCTCTACTAGAACCTCTGTGCTTGTCGCCCTGTCATCGACGTCCAACTCCCCGGGGTCGATGACGTGTGAAGAAACATACACATATCTCCACAGCTGAGACACGTGGTGGACATTATGCACCCGGTGCGACTGAGGTGGTAGGGTCAAGCGGTAAACCTCCTCGCCTACGCTGCTGAAGATCAAAGGGTCCATCGAACTTCGGAGATAACATGCCGCCTCGGCCACATCTCCGAAACCTCATCGGGTTGAGACCGTACAAGAACGTGTTCGTCCCCCTCGAACTCAAGAGGTTTCCCTTTTTAGGTTATAACTGAAACTAAAAACTCCTGCTGCCACAAGGGTAGGGTTGACCAACTCAAGAGTGATCGACCACACCCTCTTATGCCTGAGTTTAACATGTGCTGCCCAGGGTTTCCTTTTCGCCGACCAAGGAAAACCCAATCCGACGTTTGCCTAAAATAGTCAACCGGGGTATGAATTGTGAATCAAAACCATACCCAGATCAACGTCGTAAGGCCTCTACGCTGCCACCAAGAGATTCCAACGGAAACTCTCGCCTCGAGGTCAAATCACACCGTCGGCGTAAGCGTGATTATCGAGTCTCCTCCCAAAGGTATCTCCAGACGTGAGGGTCAAGTCTACGGCTTACCCGGAACCTCTTGGTCTGGGACATGATTCGTGGAAGGGTAGAATGATTGGTTCTTATTTCTATAGATATGGCATCTCGTAGTAGACATAATCCGTACCCCGAATCATTCTTAGAGCTCCTGGGTCACACTCCTTGACCGTAATGCAGCTACTCTCCTCCCCAGCCCTCCTGCTCCCTGAGCCTGGTGGGGACTACTAAGTCGGGTGGTCGTAACATGTCGAAATGTACACCACCACATGCTGCTCTCCAAGCTCCGCTTCCACGTCTGCTACCCTGCAGATTCATCTGTCCTTAGCACTTCCTCCTCCTGAAATATTTTTACTCGCCCGAGTCTCTGAGACTGGCGCTAGTTTCCTGCCTTTCACTGCTAACGTTCACAACCACAAAGGTTCTCTCTGGCATCCTAACATAGGTAGGAATGCATAGAGGAAAAGAATTGGTTCGGATGTCCTTTAGACACACTTCGCTCAGATGTTCGAGTCTAAAGAACTGATCACAACGCAACCAACGAGTACCAAGATTGATTGGTAAGCCACGTTGAGTGCTCTGCTTCCGACATGTCGTACTGTCGAAGCTGTATTAGCTCCAGAAAACTCACAACCACCTCCTCAAGCCAGTCCTCAGCCGCCTACGAGTCAGGATCACCTCGAAACATGAGGGATATCTGGTGCTAAAACATATGTAAGGCACTAAGCCTGTGAGTCTCTGCTACCGGTACCGCCGGTAGTGTCTGCTGACCAACAGGTAGTGACATAGCTGGCGCACTACCCGTAGGTACTATCCCAGGTATCAGTTCGCGTAACGAAGCCTCATTACTATAAGGACCAACCTCATGGTCACTCACTGGAAACAACAGGAGCTAAGATCATCATCCGCTCTACTAGTATCAAAGCTAGGCGTAGAACTCTAGCAATTGCCTCCATCCAGTCCACTGCTGCCTGGGAATTCTATCTCACCTCGTATCCTCAGAGGCCTCTACTGCTGGAACTCGTGCATCGCGCTCTGCTAGCGTGCATCGTCAGCTAGTGGCATCTGCTGCCTAACGGGTGGTGGTGCTGCTGGTACACCACCCGAAGGTGCCAACACTGAAAAAGGGCCCTGCACTGGAGTCTCGCTGCTCGGTGGGCCATCATCGAGAACTCTCTCGGAACTCCAGCTAACTATCTGCATGGTGACATCCTGAACAGATGTGTCACGGTCAACGATTTATACCTGGTGAGCTGACCTGGTTTGAGATGACTTAAACCTTTTGGGAAACACACACGCAATCAGTGTTTTCGTGCATTAAGTCGGAAATCAGAAGTCAGGGTCCTGGTGTACGGATACGTCGGCCGCCGCACCAACACTGGACTCCCTGGACTGATAACCACACTCAATACACTAAACACTATTGCTTCACATAGCAGAAAGATCAGAGTCTGCGGTAGAACCGACCGCCTCTGATACCAATTTGTCACGACCCGCCCTCGGGGCCCGTGTCGTGACTACCCCAAGCCCGCCTTCCATAGGCCAGGGGCTGGCAACTAGCACCAAGGCGTAAAATCCCAGTAAAAAGGGAAGGCATTGCCTTAATAAAGTAAACAAGCACCTCAGAGTAACAAGCGGAAGTAAAGCAGTACACAAAACTAGAACAACTGTGCTGAAGTAAAGGGGCCGGAAATACAAGACCAACTGTAAAGTAAAGTACAACTCGAAAGGGAAAAACAGCAACTGAAAGTACAAGCGGCTCCTGGACGTCCTCCTCGATTCCTACCTGAAGGGTAGGTACTGATGGCTCAGCTCCTGGATCGTCCACAACGGATCCTACCTGAAGGGTAGGTACAGATAGCTCCACAACTCCTCGGTGCAACTGTCCGCTCCGAGCATGACCTGCTCAGTGGTCCTCCTCCGGGTACCGACCTACTCCGAAACCTCAACCGCAGTCAGCGCTGTCCGTCGTCTGCAACCAACACAACGAAGTGCGGGCAAAGCCCGTGCAGGGGTGAGTATAAGCTACTCAGTAGGGACCCCGAGACCCCTGAAGGTCTCTCAAATCCACAAAGGATAAACCACGAAGAAAAGTAACAATCACGAATTAACATACAGTATTGATTAGGTATATGCCCATACATATACCTATGTCACCAATTTCCGTTCGGCTCCAACACCGAGCCCAAGAACAACCCAATCCACAAGAAGAGTAAACAGTAAATCCACACAGGATAACAGTACAAGTTCACACAGTTTATAACAAGTTTATGAAATCAACGGATAACCATTACCCAGGTATATGCCCATACATATACCTAAGTTATCAAGCGACCCATCTCAATCATGAGGAAACACAAAGATCATTGACTCAGCTCAAACCAGGATTTTCATTATCGAAACCGAATCTGCTGAAGAGCTTCGTCTCTAGAGTGTACAGTGGTCCTGTCACGACTCTGAGGCCGCCGCTCACTAACCTAAGACTGCTGAAGTACTCCTCCTGTCGAGTACCGTGGGTCTGCTGCCAACTACCGGGCGCTCCGTCCGCTGAGGGTCTGCTGCCAAATACCGAGCGCTCACCCAAATAGCCTACTGAGGTACTCCTCCTGTCGAGTACCGCGGGTTTGCTGCCAACTACCAGGCGCTCCGTCCGCCGTGGGTCTGCCGCCAAATACCGGGTGCTCCGTCCACTGGGCTAGTCGACTCACTCCAAGTCGAGTCGGTCAAGCAGTCGTCAGGTCTCAGCCGGCTACACGGTCTCCGTACTCCGCACGCACGTCTCCACCGTCGCGGGTCTTTCGCTACAACCAAGCGCACACACTCCGTAGAATATCGCGGGTCCGCCGCTACAACCAAGCGCTCCAACGCCAAGGGTCTGCTGCTGCATCCAAGCGCACCACCACTGTCAAGTACCACGAGTCCGCCGCTACTCCCAAACGCTCCACCGCTCAAGGTAAAAAGAAGGTTCAGCTCACACAGGTTCGATAGCACTGTTCCACGTAGGATCGCTGAGTGCTGTAGTCGTCGTCGTCGAATCCACACAGGATCTCTGTACTGTCGTCGTCGAAGTCACAGTAGCAGTCGTAGCAGTAGAACAGTCGCAGCCATCACTAGGGTTCCCGCACACAACAAGCTTGTATGGAGGGTCCGCTCCACGAGCCGAGAGGCTGATACATCAACTGTCACGAAGACCGAAGTTGATGTATCCAAAAGTTTCGTATCGTCAACAGGAACTCAACGCAACAGACGGCGCGTCGATCGGACGCCCGGTCTGAGAGTTATTGGCATTTTCGTCTCCGGGGCCCGGTTGGTTTTTAAGGCAAAACCAACCCGACCGTACTCCACCTGCGTCCAAACCTCGGGCGGAGTATGCCAAAAGATCTGTCTCACATAGAGGATTCCATCAAAGTCGATGGCACGTCAATCGGACGTCCGGAACTCAAGATATGAGCGTTTCCGCTCCGAGGGCCCGGTTGGTTTCGTGAACGAACCAACCCGGCCGTACTCCACCTACGTCCAAACCTCGGGCGGAGTATGCCAAAAGATCCGTCTCACTAAGAGGAACACAACGCGACTGACGGCGCGTCAATCGGACGTTCGTAGCTCAAGATATAAGCGTTTCCACTCCGAAGGCCCGGTTGGTTTCGTGAACGAACCAACCCGGCCGAACTCAAAGTAATCCTAAAACTTGAGTGAGATATACCGAAACGAGCGTCTCGATCCAAGGATCGCGTTGCCGCTGACGGTTCGTCGATCGGAAGTCCGAGGCTCAAGTTATGGGCCAAAAACCAATTCTGGTTCGAAACGGGGGGGTCCGGGTCCGGGCCGACCCGGCCCGACCCCCCACTGGGCGGCGCGGCGGCGCGGCGGCGCGGGGTGCTGCGGCGACTTGGGGTGCCGCGAAGAGCCGCACGCGGGGGAAATCAAGCCCCCGTTTCCTTGATTGGCGGCGCGGCCTAAGTGCCGCGCCATTTGCAAATAAACGGCCCCCCGCACGTGGGGGCCGGCTGGAGACAAAACCGGGGGGCTGTTGCCCCCCCTTTCAAGGAACCCCCCCCCCTCTTAAAGAGGGGGGTTTTACACGCTGGCCGGCCGGTTTTTCTCCAACGGGACCGAAAATTCCGGTCCCCCTTCGGCTTCCGACGCCGGCGGCCCGGCCGCCGGTCTTCTCTTCCGCCGCGGCCCGGAACCGGCCGCGGTCTTCTCGTCCCGCCGCGGCCGGGAACCGGCCGCGGTGTTCGTCGTCCGGCGCGGTGCGACGGCACCGCGCCCCTTTTCGTCGTGCCATGATTCATTTCAACGCGGCGCGACGACGTCTCGTTCTTGAAGATTTTTCCTCGTCGTGGCGCGACGGCGTCATGTAAGATTAACGTACAATTATCCGCGTGGTGCGATGGCACCACGCCACCTTGCTTCCGCCCGCAGATAAACAACATGAACGATGGAGGGGGTTCGGTCGTGTTCATGCGGTCCGGCCCCCCTCGCGTTAACAAATAAAACGCAACTTAAATAAAAATCATGCCACACGTTATACTTTCTATTCACGATCAAGAAATGGAATAATAAAGAATAAAACAACAACCCCTACCTCGGGTAAAAGATCGAAGATTGTGATCGTTCCGCGGAAGACGACGTCGCGGAGGTTGGGCGTCGAGGTAGCCGTTCGTCAAATCCGATGACGAAGGGATGCGTTCGAAGAGACACGTCGTTGGCGAAACTTGTACGCCGACGAAGGTTGTCCGAGGAAGAAGCGGTGTTCTCTCTCGTTGACACAGAAGACGAAGAAGAGCGGAGCGGCGTTCTTCGTCGGAACTTGAGCGTTCTTCGTCAAGTCTTGAGGAAAGTCAAATAATAAAGAAAACAACGAACTCAAGAACCCCTACCTCGATAGTCGCACGTTGACGCACGGTGTCGACGTCGGAGGAAGAGTCGTTGTCGATGGCGTTCGTCGCGGAAAACCGTCGCGGAAGAGATGACGCGGAAGAAGTACGTCGCGTCGCGGATTCGGCGTCGCGGATGAACCGTGTTCTTCGGTGGAGAAGTTCTTCGTTGAAGAACGGCGTTCTTCGCGTTCTTCGTTGAGGTTTGAAGAAGAAGAGAAAGCTCTCAAATCCTCTCAAGAAATAAAGGGACTAACCCAAAAACAATAAATTAAGCTCACTTAATTTATTAACACAACACAAACCTTTGAAATTCAAGAGTTTGAATTTCAAAAACATTAATTAAACTCACTTATTAATGACATAAGTTATAACCTAAGTTTACAACATTAATTGTGAGTTGGGGAGGGTTAGAGAATATGAAGGGGTGGGGTTCGTGTGGGCCCCACCACCCTCTTAACCTCCCAAGGGAAGTTGGGTTGTCACCCAACTTCCACCCAAAGGATAAAAACACTTAAGGAAGATAAAAATAAAAATTGAAGTTAAATTTTTATTTTAACATTCACAATTTTATTTTTACAACTCCCCACGTGTAAACGCAACTTCGGGAAAGGTCTCCTTAAGCGAATATCGGCGCTGCGAGTTCATCGGTGCCCTCAGATTTCAATTCCGAGCACCAGATCAAAAGTTAGGAATTCCCGCTCGTTCGTTCACTGAACGTACCCGAGCCAAACTTCGGAAATTAATTCCGGGCACTCCGGGCCTCGGAATCAGGTGCCGTCTGAAACCGCGCTCTTGTAAAATTCTAAAGAAATTTAAGAAAAAAATTTCCGTTGAATTTTACGGGTCTTTACACCAAAAATGGACCATGGTTGATATTTTCAACCATATCCCAATAAATTTTCTAAATAAGATACTTTTATCAATTTTAAATAATTTAATAAAATATTATTTATTATAAAATATTATTAATGTTAATTTTGGAACTTTTCATTTAATTTGACTTTAAAAACACCAATATAAAGATGTAATTCGAATATAATCCTTTAAAACTTCCCTAATAAGTTATCTTTATCTAAAAAATCATGGAACACAATAATTATTTCAAATTATATTACTTTTAATACTTTTAAAATCATTTATTTTATTTTTCTATTAATTGAATAAATATCATGTCAGTATTGCATAAGAATTTAAGGTAATTATTTCTTAACTAAAAATTAAAAATAAATTACCATGATATAAAAAATAATTTATATTTCAAATTACTATTTATAACTAAATATTCCTTCTTTTCATTCCTATTTCAAATATTTAAAGATAATAAAATAAATAGAATGACATTTTTTACTTTTCTTTACATAAAATATTGTAAAGGACAAAATCATAGAAAAATGGCAACAAAAGGTTATATATTTTAACTTTGACTGATTATGTGTGAAATATAACCATCCAAAAAAATAAGTAAATTATTATACTTATTTTTTAGGTCTTATCACATTACTTTTACCCTTAATTAACTCATTTTACCCCTACCATGGTGATAATTATTTACGATGGTCACTATTTATATTGACCAAAAATAAAAGAGGAATAATTAATAAATTTTGACCCCACATGTAATGGTTTGTGTCCTCCCGGTGTGTTACTTTTTGGGTTTTGGTTGTTGGGAGTGTTTGGAGGAGGCTCAGAGGGAGTTTAGAGAAGTTCGGTTTCGAAAGGCAGGAAGTAGGAGGATTATACATCGTGTAACATGATTACACGATGTGAAACGTTGTTTCACAGGTTGTCCTGGGAGTTTCACAGTTTGTAACATTTCAAGGTTAGAAAAATAAAATAAATCAAGAGGTGATGCATTGTTCAATGGAAGTGGACCTCAAGGCATTACACAACGTGAAAGGGGATTACCCGTCGTGTAATACCCTGATGCTATAATTTTTTAAAACATTCCAGCTGCTTGGGTTTTGAAAAACCCTACGGCTGTTGAACTCTTTCTCATCCTAGAAAACACAATAGTCCCTTCCTTGGCATTTTGTATATCCCTTTGACAGAGATTGATCACCGAGATTTTATAGTTGATTCGTAGCATTCCATCTTTGATCTAGGGTATTCTATTCCTTTGTTTCAATGATTTCCTTGGGTTGATCTCTCTTTCCCTCCTGGTCATATTATCATGCGATGGAGAAGACTCTTCCTCACCTCTATCATGTTCTTCTTCAGTTGTTGATCAGTGCAATGGTGTCATTGCATCCCCGGGTGGATGCAGATCTCGCAGGAGAGGAAATCAAAGGACCGTTGTGTGAACCATTTCCACAGAAAGAACGTTGACACCCCTTTGAGGTAGGGAATTTCCGTTATTTCTCTTTGATTGTGCATCATGTGGTAGGGACCTACTTTTTCTTTCCTATAAATCAGGTTGTGCCACTTTAATCAAATATAATAATTGGGTAAATGAAATTTAAAGGGGTAGAGGTATTCAAATCTCATGTTTTATAGCCTGATGTTATTGTGATGTTGTGAATTATATGGGCTAAACATCCTATTGAAAATCATGGTCGTTGTTGTCCCTTATTTGTTCACTAGACAAGTTTCATGTTTATTAGTTACTAATGAAATTTTTTATATGGAAATCGATGAGTCACATACACTTGGCTAATAAACAAATGCCCTAGGATTTTATAGATTTTGTGATAACCCCTGAATTAACAAGTGAAAATAAATAAGGGGATGTCATTCTAAATCCTGAATTTTGTTATGCTTTGGTATTTGGGGTGATGTGTTGTATGGGATAATTGTTGTTGTGTTTGTGTGGGGTAGATGTGATATGAAGTGGTTTTTTTTGTGACGTGCAAGGTTTCTTTGGTTTGTGTTGTGGTATGGTTGTGAAGCACGGGTATGTGTTGTGGGTTGGTTTCGGTAGTGTTGTGGATGAACTTACAGACGATACATCAACCTGACCATGTAATGGAATCTCAGGTTGAGAGATTGATTTATTGTGGAATGGATGAGAAGCGTTGAGCAGCGGGGATATGATCGTGTTGTGCGGTCGTGTGTTGTTGGGAGTGGTTGTGTGTGTGGATAGTTTTTGGAGGGATGAACTTGAAGAAGTATGGTGATGGTTGGTATGGGTAATTTTCTAAGAGTTTTTCCATGTGTGATTTTTTCTGTGTGGTTACTTTTGTGTTGTTCTTGATAGTTTCCTAGATAGTTATAGAATAAATGAAAAAAATTTCATTTAATAAAGTTTTGAATTAGGCTTGGTTTGGTTTGGTTAACAAAATGATTAAATTAGTTGTTAAATAAATAATAGAATTGGTTAAATGAATTTGTTGGGTTCGTGGATTATTGTGTGGGGTTGTGCATTTAGAGGTATTAGTAAAGGTGACATGTGGTGACTTGGTCACTTGTTGAAAACCCATAGGTTGGGTTGAGTTCTTGGTATCATATATATATAGAAACACACTTATATTTTCCTTGTGATTTCTATATGCACCCCACCCTTGTAGAGTGCTATGTGCCGAACACCCCCATCATCATGGGGGAGGGTTTATTTCCCAAACATCCCAATAATAGTATGGATAGATGGCCACCCGCTCTTCCCAACTCCCTCTTCTAGGTGGTGGTATCCCAATATTCTTTGGGAAGGTTGTGGTTTGTGAATCCCATGTGTGTATGAGCGAGTTGTACTTTCCCAGGTGTCTTCGAGATGAGATGTGTTGTTCTTTATCAGGTGTTTTTAGGATGAAATGTGTGGTGATTTACTAGGTGTCATAGGTATGAGGTGTGGTTGTGGCCCAGGTGTCTGCGGGTGGGATGTGGTGTGGTTGTTTCCTGGGTGTTTATAGGTAGGATGTGGTGTGGTTTGTGGCCTATGTGTCTTTGGGTGGGATGTGATATAGCTTGGGGCTCAAGTGATGGTACGAGATGTGTTTTTTGGGGTCCAAGTGTGTGCGGGTGGGTTGTGACATGGTTCTTTTGGAAGAGGTGGGAACATGAGGATGTTTTCCATTAGGAAAGAGTGGATAAACCAGTGGGAAGTGGTGCAGGGTACCCAAATCATTGATGTGATTACTATATTACTTTACATGACTTGCGTTACTTGGTGAGTATGCCTTGGTGAGGTTGGGATGGATAGTATACCTTGTTAGGTGTTGTTTGTTTGTTTTGTTTTCTCACGGGAGCATTAGTATGATCCTTTCACTTGTGCATGAAAGACTTTGGTTTTCCTACTGAGTATACTTGTATGCTCACCCTAAGTATATAAACTACGTTGAGGTTTCTAGGAGGATTTTTTGGATCATGATGGACTTTAATATCTTAGACTTTTGGATAGTTATTGTTTCATTGCTTAACTTTACTTTTGGTACTTACTTTGGAGTTTTATTGCATTTGTAGAAACTTTATTTTAAACATGCATGTGGGATAGATTTGAGATTTCTTTATATATGTCTTGGATTTTTTGTGAGGTTGATACATATTATCTCCCAATATTGTTTCTTATAAAAAGGGTAATGTATTCCATTTTGTGAGATTATATACCCTTGGTGCTAGTCGCCACCCCGTGGCCTACTGGAGGTGGGACTCAGGGGTCATTATCTTCCTTTATTCATTACCACCCCATGGGGGGTATCTTTTGAGGGAGGGGGTCATGAAATAATGGTATCAGGGATGATGGTGAGAGATAGGATGGGGTTTGGAGTTAGGCATGGTGAGGATTTAATGGGTTGGTAGGGAAATAGTGTCAGGTGACCTTGGTGTATGACATAGGCCATGGAAGACTGGCTAGGACACGGGATTTTATGTCCCCACTGTGATCTGATTCAAGGACTCCGAGCCAACCAAACGACCAAGTGAGGCTACACTGTTTGTATGGTAGAGACCTTAGGAAAGGTATATGCATCATAATGACTTGTTTTCTTGTTAGAATTTTAATTTTTAGGAAATTTATAATGAATAATGAGTTAAATGAGTTAAAATGAATCTTAAATAGAATTTCATACTGTTCGGGCTTAGGAATATCATTTTTACTTTTTAGTTATGGATCCCAGTCATCGTCTACATGTGGCTTAGGTAGTTGAAGATTAGTAGTCTGATACGGTTGATCGGTGGATGGTTGATCTAGTGGAGGATGATGACCAATGGTAGATAAAGTTACATTCCTTCCAGTGGTGGGCCTTGGGAAAGTACAAGGGAGGTGTTTCGAATATGGATAAGGGGAGATGGATTGAGGAGCTTGATATCAGCTTCAGTTTAATCCAAGATTTGACAGAGTACTGGGCATCTGGGCTCTGACAGAGTACTGGTTTTCTTTGTCAGTGAGTCAAATTTGGTGAGTTATGCTTCAATGGTGGATGTTGTACTTGGGGGAGAGGAAGGAGACTGACATTCTATGGGTCGATTTAAAGAAGGAGTTTAGAGCATAATTCCTTTCATCGACAATGAAGGATTAGAAGAGGCAAGAGTTACTCTCCCTCTAGCAGGGGAGTATATCGGTATGAGAACTGTGGATTAATTTTAAGGGTGTCCTTTATTTTTTCCCGGATATCTTTCCAAATGAGGAGTCTCATGTGAGACGCCTAGAGGAGGAACTTCATCCTTCTATCCAGTATGCAGTTACTCCCTTTACATTGTTGACATACATTTAGGTCCAAAAGAAGGTGTATGTGATTGATTAGATGCACTCACAAGGAGGTCAACTGTGATAGGGGATTCAGTAGAGTTCTTTGAAAGTCAAGGTTACTAGAAGCAGGTCTTAAGCACTAGGGACTTCGAGGTTTTGACCAGTGGGGAGTCGACCTCAGCAGTTTCTATTTCAACTTTCTGGTCGTCGTGCCTTTCTCGTGAACCTAGGACCAAGGTGTTTCATATGTGGAGTCTATGTCCATTTTCAGAATCAATTCCTAGCGTCCATCTGATCTTAGTATGGTGGAGGTGGGCAGGTTTAGCACCAACCTCAGTAGTAGTTACTAGCTAGGCCATTTCAGCAGCAGGGATAGTATGCTCATGCTTCACCAAGGGGAGATGGAATAGGTGGAGGCTGACCTCAGGATGTTACTTAGGGACCTCGACCCAGGTGTGCTCATGGAGGTGGTTGTTATCAGAGGGGTAGAGGAGGTGGGAATAGTCAGTTTCATGCGGCAGAGGCAGTAGTTCCGGCAGGACCAGGGATCATTTGAGGTACAATCAGTTTGTTTAGTACCCTTTCTTGTGCATTGTTTGATTTAGGAGATTCACACTCCTTTATTGCACATGCTCCATCCCATGCTCCTAGTTTTGAGTATGCCATTTGGAGATCATGCGAGCTTGTTTGAGGTGTGTCGGGGATGTAGACTGATGATGGGGCTACATTAGTCCCATGGTGATCTTTCCTTGATACAAATACAGCCATAAAATGTTATTCTCAACATCGACTGGTTGTATTCAATGTATTCCATTATCGATTACTTCTGGGAGAGAGTGATGATTTCAAATATCACAACTGGAAAATATCCCTATACACACGGTTTTGCACAAAACCATGGGTATAGGGGTGTCCTATACCCATAATTTTTGAAAACAGTGGCTATAGGGGTAGTATGGTCACCTATACCCACGGTTTTGGAAAACCGTGGGTATAGGTTTTTTTATGACCTATTCTAATAGTTTTTGAAAAATGTGGGGAAAAAATAGATATACCCACAGTTTTGGTCAAAACTGTGGGCATAGGAATTTTTTTGAAGGTCTATACCCACAGTTTTTCCAAAACCGTGGGTATATGAATTTTTTTTGAAGACCTATACCCACAATTTTATAAAACCATGTGTATAGCTTTCCCGGGTTATGGCGGGGAAAAAATATTCCATGGTACATTAACTTATACCCACGGTTTTCTTTCCTATACCCACGATTTGGATTAATATATATAGATATATACAAATAAATAATAACAGAAGTTCTGTAGATGTGTTGGTGAGGCGTCAATTCGTGTTCTTCATGACTACAAGACCAAATCCTTACGAACGCTTTTTTTTCTAAAACCGGGAATAATATTAATATATTATTCTAAATATAGATATATAATTCAATAATTAAGTTTTTTGGGTTGGTTTGTCATCAGGAATTTGAAGACAAGGTCGTGGGATCGAAACCCGTGGGGTTCTTTTTTTCTAATACAGGCATGAATTATTATTTGTAACGAAATATAGATATATGTAAATAGAAGCAGCATAGTGTGAGTGGAAGGGTGTCTTCAATTTGAGATGTAGGTCACGGGTTCCAATCAAGCAGCTACCCTTTTTGTATAATTTTATACCCACGGTTTAAAAACTGTGGGAATAGGGCTTTGACAACATGGAAATAAATATTTACCCCCGGTTTGTAAAAACGTGGGTATAGGTTGTGGACCTATACTGACGCCTCTTAGCCCCATGGTTCTCAAAACCATGGGTATAGGCTATACCCACGGTTTTGGGGGTTATACCCACAGTTTTGAACTGTGGGTATATGTCCTTTTTACAATAGTGTATGGATGGTCGGTGTGTGGTTTTTGTTGGTAAGTGGGGCTGTCAAGTGGGAAATCGGTGTGTGGAGCCCCTTCTTTCCTTATTGGTTGAGCTGTCAGTGGAATCATCAGGTGTTGGGATAGTGCAGGTTCCTAGATTTGTTGGGTAGTTCTTGGGTGTTTTCCCTGAGTAGGTTGTGACGCTACCTCCTCGATGGGATGTTGAGTTCGGAATAGACTTGCAACTCAGTGATTCTCTGATTTTGATGGCTCCTTATCGGATGGAACCTTATAAGTTACAGGAGTTGAGGATTCATATTGATGATATGATGAATAAAGGATTTATCTGACCCAGTGTGTTATCATGGGGTGTTACGGTGTTGTTTGTAAAGAAGGTGGATGGTGGTATGAGGTTATTCATAGACTACTAGAGGTTGAATCGGGTGATGGTCGAGAATCGTTACCCCCTTCCAAGGATAGATGATCTTTTCGATCAGTTGAGAGGGGCGAGTTGGTTTTCTAAGATCGAGCTATGATCTGGATATCACCATTTGAGGGTGAAGGAGGGAGATATCCTAAATACTGCTTTCAAATGTGGGTATGGAAAATTCAAGTTTGTAGTCATGTCATTTGGTGTTACGAATGTACCAGCCATGTTAATGGGGCTTATGAACTCCATTTTTCATGATTTCCTGGATCGGTTCATCATCGTGTTCATTAATGAAATCCTGATCTAATCGAAGTTAGATGAGGAGCATGATGAGCATCTCAAAATCATCTTATAGATTCTTCGATGCCACTAGCTCTATGGAAAGTTGTCCATGTGTAAGTTATAGACACAATAGGTGAATTTCCTTAGACATGTGGTGTCTCAACAGGGTGTAGCAGTGGACCTGTTGAAGGTTGAAGCGGTTTTTTCTTGGGTAGCACCCATGAACATGGAATAAGTTCACAGTTTTCTTGGTCTAGCAGGCTATTACTGGAGGTTTCACTAGTGGAAAAATGATTTTCCCTGTACGTTTTTTTTACATTTTGACATTGGTTTTTAACTGACATCTATAAAGGCGACATTAAAAATTAAAGTTTCAATGTTAGTTTTTATAAAACAATGTCTAAATATTAATTAAAAAAATGTTCATAGGTATTTTTCAACATTGATTTTTACAAAAACCGATGTCTAAACTCATCCCTCAAGGGTCTTCAACATCTATTTTCATATAAAATGACATCAAAAGTCAAGACTTTTCAGTCTTCGATGTCAATTTTTATAAAAATCAATGCCGAAAGTCAGGATTTATCAGTCTTTGACATCGGTTTTTATAAACTAACATTAAAATATAAAATATTGACCTTTCAACATCGGTTTTTTAGAAAACTAATGTCTAAATTCTTATTCTACATGGTTTTTAACATTGGTTTTTCATAAAAACTGATTTAAAAGCTATATTTTCAAACAAAAATGTCATTTTTGAAAAAAAATGACATTAAAACATTGAAAATCTTAATATTGGAATATATTAGGTTTCCCAGGCTTCGATTTGACTCATCATGGAGCTAAAACAGACTTACAGATCAAAAGTTATGGTCGTTGTAAGTTGTACCTCTTTAAGTTTCAATACATACAACTCACTTAAATGAAAACATTAGAAACAAGAACCAAAAATTATACACAAAATGGCCACAAAAAATATAAACTTAAAGATTCGACCTGATTTTAATTATTTTATTATTTTCCTTTTAATCGATTTGTTGTTTGTCGTTATTTCACTTCTTTTTAAGGAAGAACTCATGTGGTAATGAAAAAGATGATCGATGAAGAATTTTGCACCTCAACCGGTGAATCTCATGTGTATTTTTTATCTTTTTATCTTGATTGGAAGAATTATTCATCATAATAATAAAAATTATCATGATTTTTAGTGATAAGAAAAAAATAATAATGAAATTAAATGATAAGAATAAATACCCTGTACAAATCATCGATTGAAGAATTGTTGAAATTTTGATTTTATCGAAGATGTCAAAAATGTTGAAAGAAAGAGAATGAGGATGTATATATTGTAAATGAAAATATTTATGGTGGTTATGAATTAAAATTTAGGCGGTATTTTGAAAATGGAAACGCGCGTTGTGAAAAAATTAAAATTCCAAACCCGCGTATTTGAAATTTACTTTTAACATCAGGTAAATATATAACTGATGTTAAAGATATTCTCATTTGGGGTTTTAACATTGGTTATTGAAAAAAAGATGCCAAAAGTGGATTTTAATGTCGATTATCTGAAAAACTGATGCTAAAATGTAACTTTTAACATCAGTTACTAAAAAAACCGACGTTAAAAGTCAATTCTTATAATGTTCAACTTCTGATGTCCATAACTTTTGACCCATAAGTCTGTTTTAGATCCATGACCTATCAAATAGAATTTTGGGAAATTATCTAAAACTTGGATTTTATTTTTAACATCATTTATTGAAAAAATGATTCCAAAAAGTGACTTTTAACATTGGTTACTGAAAAAACTGATGATAAAAATCAAGTCTTATAATGTTTAACTTATGATGTCCATAAATTTTGATTCTTAAGTCCATTTTAGCTCCACAACCTATCAAATAGAAGCTTGAGAAATTATCTACAACTTGGATTTTATTTTTAACATCTTATAAATCTCTATTTTTCATTTTCATAATAAAGAACCACTTTTATGGATAAGTGGGAACCTCACAACTTCCATCATGAAAAAAACATAAAAAACACATTACACCATCAAAAACATACATTAAGCCATAAAAAATAGGAGTTTTCAAAACAAGGTGCATATCACACATAGAAAAATTCAAAAAAAATCAAACCAACACATGTCATCATCATCATGGACTGTGAGACCCTCGAGCTGTGCACACTACACACCAGTCACCATCATGATCATCCCAAACCTATCGTCGGTGAAGAATCGAGAAACATTGATGGAATCCTTGAAAGGATTCACAAACTTACTGGAAACACATTCACCAGAAACTGTTGAGAAACAAACTAGCAATGAAATACCCCTTCCATCCAGGATCACCAACAACGAGCAACGAACAAGAAAAATGAAACTGATTGCAAAAAATTATCTACAACTTGGATTTGATTTTTAACATCATTTATTTGAAAAAATGATGCTAAAAGTTACTTTTAACATCGGTATTGAAGAACAGACATTAAAATTCCAACATTAAAGGCCATTTTTCTACTACTAGTTATACCCGATTTCTCTTAAGTTGCAAAACCCTTGATAAATTTGACCAGAAAAGACCAAGCCTTCGTATGAAGTGAATAGTACCCGGAGACATTCAGTTATCTGAAAGGGAAGTTGTTCAGTGCTACGGTTGTCAATGGAATGGGTGATTTTTGAGGTGTTCTATAATGCTTCTCATCTAGGATTGGGATGAATCTTGATGCAGCAGTGAGCAGTGATATCTTATGTGTCTAGGCAGTTACGCCCCCACGAGTGTAACTATGCCACCCATGATCTGGAGTTGGTGGAATTTGTGTTTTTTCTGAAGTTGTGGCGGCATTACCTCATCGGGGAGCACTTTGTGGTATTTACAGATCACAAGAGGTTGAGGTATATATTTTCCCAATGAGATCTGAACTTGCATCAACATAGGTGGATGGAGATTCTTCAGGACTATGATTTTGAGATATCCCATACCTTAGGAAAGGGGAATGTTGTGGCCAATGCTTTGAATAGGAAGTCATATAATGAGGTTGTTCGGAAATCTATGGATGCTTGGAAGACGGCGGAGGAATTTTCATCCTTACACTTAGATGCAGGGGTGGAAGGTAGTAGAGGCTATTTGTTTTATATGATAGTTCGGACTTCTCTGATGTAGTAGGTGGATGAGTCTTAGTGGGGAGACTCAGAGGAAGAGATGATGCGTGATTTTGTTGGCCATATCGATGCTTTAGAAGGATGGTCGGAGGATGGTTAGAATCAGATGTTGTTTTGTGGAAGGTTGTTTGTTCCGGTGGAGATGTGCGAGGGATTCCTAAATGAGTTTCATAAATCACCTTTAGTAATACACATCAGAGTTTCTAAGATGTACCATGGCTTGAGGATGTAGTTTTGGTGGCCCGAGATAAAGTGGGTAGTAGTGGAGTTTGTGGCGAGATGCTTATTCTGCTAGCAGGTGAAGGTTGAGCACCGTGTTCCCAGTGGTTTGTTACATCCCTTGGAAATCCCTGAGTGGAAGTGGGATGACATCTCAATGGATTTCATTATAGGGTTACCCAAGGCTTGGGGAGGCTATTATGTTATCTGGGTGATAGTGGACTGGTTGAAGAAATCGTCCCACCTCTTAGCGATTAAGGAGTCGGGCGCAATGGATACTTTAGCAGAGGTATATGGATGAGGTGGTATGATTTCATGGAGTCCAAAGATCCATTTTCTTAGACCAAGATACACATTTTACCTCATGATTCTAGAGGGGATTGAATCACGCTTTTGGCACCCAGTTATGCCTCAGCACTGCCTTCCACCCTCAGATGGATGGGCAGATAGAACGAACTATCCATACATTGGAAGATATGTTGTGAGAATGCGTATTGGAATTTGGTGGATCTTTGGTATGACACCTTCCCTTGGTATAGTTTTATTATAATAACATCTATCACTATTCCATTAGCATGGATCCATTTGAAGCTTTTTACAGATCGTGTTGTTCACCTTCGTGTTGGACAGATCTTGGGGAGACAACTGCTCTTGGTCTCGAGGTAGTGTAGAGCATGACAGAGAAGGTTTAGCTTATTCAAGAGAGTATGAAAGTGGCATAGGACTGGTATAAGTAATATGTTTATCGCAAGAGTATTCCCTTGGAGTTTGAGGTTGGGGACCACGTGTTCTTGAATTTTTCCCCTCGACATGGGCAGTGAGGGTTTGGCAGAGGGAGCAATATTTCTCCCAGGTTCATCGAACCCTTTGAGGTGTTGAGATGAGTTAGCGAGGTGGCATACCAGTTGGAATTATCACCATAGCTAGAGAAGATCCATGATTTATTTCACGTATCTCAAATCCGTCGATATCTTCATGATGACTCCCACATCAACAACTGGGGAGATTTGGATATCGAGGATGACACGACATTTGTGGAATGACCGGTAGAGATCTAGGATCGTCAGGAGAAAATGATGCATGTATGAACTATTACCTTGGTCTGTGTGTTGTGGAGGCATGGTTTCTAGGAGGATATTACTTGGGAGTGAGAATCATAGATGCGTTCCCAGTACCCGGAGTTTTTTTAGCTTGGTTTTGATATATTTTTCTTAAAATGTGATGCTTGAACCTTATTGTTTATGAGACAAGTTGTTTCCTTGTTCTATAATGTGTGATAAATTCTGGACATGTGAATTAGGGAGGACCTAATTCCTAATAGATATACTTTAATTGTGATGGGATTAAACCCATACGGGCAAGACATTGCCACCTAGAGTGGATAGTATCTTGACATGGAGGATGGAATTCCCTAATCCGTGTATTCGAAAAGTATGGTTGTTGTACTTTCATGGTGTGCCTTGTGGTTGTTGGGGTTAGAATATGTTTAAGGAGGTATTCTTGTATGTGGGGGTTTCCGCTCCAACTCTTAAAAAACACAGGGTGGTTTATCGTTGAATGTTGATGTGATTGGTTGTTAGCGGTGCTCCAAGTGTAGTGAGGTCCTTGAGAGATATCTCATGGGGCGGTTGTTCAAACCCCTCTTTCTTCTGGGTTTGGATTTGGATTCTTGAGGGAGAGAATAATTTGATAGGTATCTGATGTAATGGTTTGTGTCCTCCTGGTATGTTACTTTGCGGGTTTTGGTTGTTGGGAGTGTTTGGAGGAGGCTCAAAGGGAGTTTAGAAAATTCTTGTTGCTAAAGGCTAAAAGTAGGAGGATTACACGTCATGTGACATTATTAAAAGATGTGAAACTCTATTTCATGGGTTATCCTAGGAGCTTCATAGTGTGTAACATTTCAGGGTTAGAAAAATAAAATAAATCAGGAGGTGAAGCATTTTTCGGTGGAAGTGGACCTCGAGGCATTACACAAAGTGAAAGGGGATTACATGTCATGTAATACCTCAATGCTGTAATATTTTAAAACATTCCAACCACTCAGTTTCTCACAAACCCTATGGCTATAGTGATCTCTCTCATCCTAGGAGACTCGACATTCCCTTCATTGACATTTTGGAGATCCCTTCGACAGAAATCGATAACCAAGATTCCGTTGTTGATCTATATTGATCCTTCTTTGATCCGAGGTATGATCTTCCTTTATTTCAATGATTTCCTTGGGTTGATATCTCTTTTCCTCCAACTCCTCTTGTCATGCGGTGGTGAATGTTCTTCCTCGCTTTTAATTTGTTCTTCTTCGGTCATTGATTAGTTTGGGGGTGTCGTTGCATCCCTAGGTGGATGTAGATATCATAGGAAAGGAAATTTAAGGACCGTTTCATGAACTGTTTCTGCACAAAGAATGTTGAAACCCCTTCAAGGAAGGGAATTTCCTTCATTTCTCTTTGATTTTGGATCATGTGGGAGGGACCTACTTTTTCTTGTCTACGGATCATGGTTGTGCCACATTAATCAAAGATAATAATTGGGTAAATGAAATTGAATGGGGTATAGGGGTTAAAATAGCATGTTTTATGGCTTGATGTTATTGTGATGTTGTGAATTGTATGGGCTAAACACCCCACTGAAAATTGTGGTTGTTGGTGGCCCTTGTTTGTGCACTAGACAAGTTGCATGTTGATTGGTTCTTGATAAACATTTGTATATGGAAATTGGTGAGTCGCGTACACTTGGCTAATAAATGGATGCCCTAGGATTTTACAGCTTTTGTGAAAACCTCTGAATTAACAAGAGAAATTAAATAAGGGTATGTCTTTCTATAATTGAAATTGTGTTATATATGCTTTGGTATGTGAGGTAATGTGTTGTGTGAGATAGTTGTGGTTGTGTGTGGGGGGGACAGATGGGATATGAAGTGGTTATGTTGTGATGTGCGGGGTTTCTTTGGTTTTTGTTGTGGGGTGGTTGTGAAGTGTGGGTATGTGTTGTGGGTTAGTTTGGGAGGTGTTTTGGATGAACTTGAAGATGATACATCAATCTGACCATGTAATGGAATCTTAGGTTGAGATATTGATTGATTATGGAATGGATGAGAGGCATTGAGCAGCAGGGCTGCGATTGAGTTGCGTGGTGTTGTGTTACTGGGAGTGGTTGTGTGTGTGGATAGTTTTTGGAGGGATGACCTTGAAGAAGAATGGTGATGGTTGGTAAGGGTAATTTGCCTGTAGTTTCTCCATGTGTGGTTTTTTCTGTGTGGTTTATTTTGTGATGTGCTTGATAGTTTCCTGGATAGTGATGGAATAAATTAATAAATGTTTTATTAATAAAGTTTAGAATTTGGATTGGGATGGTTTGGTTAACAGAATGATTAAATGAATTTTTAAATAAAGAATGGAATTAGTTAAATTAATTGGTTGGGTTTGTGTCTTATTGTGTGGTGTTGTTCATTTAGAGGTAGAAAAAAATGTGGTGTGTGGTAAAGTGGTCTCTTGTTGAAAAACCATAGGTTGGGATGAGTGCTTGGTATCATATATATATATATATATATACATATACACATATATACATACATACGTGTATTTTCCTTGTGATTTCTATATGCACCCCACCCTAGTTGATCACTATGTGCCAAACACCCATATCATCATAGGGGAGGGTGTCTTTCCCAAACATCTTGGTGGGAGGACGGATGGCTTGACACCCGCTCTTCCCTGATCCCTCTTCCATGCAGTGGTAGCCTAAGATTGTTCGAGAAAGTTGTGGTTTGTGAGGCCTAGGTGTGTGCGGGCGAGTTGTGATTTTCCGGGTTTCTTTGGGATGAGATGTGTTGTGCTTTACCAGGTGTCTTTGGGATGATATGTGTGGTGTTTTCCCAGATGTATTCGGTATGGGGTGTGGTTGTGGCCCAGGTGTGTGTGGGCGGGATGTGGTGTAGTTGCGGCCCAGGTGTTTACAGGAAGGATGTGGTGTGGTTTGTGGCCCAGGTGTCGGCGGGCGGGATGTGATGTGGATTAGGGCCCATATAATGGGATGATATGTGGTTTATGGGTCTCAAGTGTGTGTGGGAGAGTTTTGACATGGTTATTTTAGAATAGGTGGGAGCACGAGGACGTTTTCCGTTAGGTAAGAGTGGTTAAACTAGTGGAAAGTGGTGCGGGGTACCCTAATAATCGATGTGATTACTATATTACTTTACTTGACTTGTGTTACTTGGTGACCATGCCTTGGTGAGGTTGAGGTGGCTAGTATACCTTGTTAGGTGTTGTTTGGTTCCAATGTTTTCTCATGAGAGCATTAGTATTCTCCTCTCACTTGTGCACGAGAGACTTTGGTTTTCCTACTGAGTATACTTGTATCCTCACACTATGTATATAAACATATTTCAGGTTTCTAGGAGGATTATGTGGACCATTATGGACCTTACTAGCTCAGAATTTTTGACAACAGTTGTGTCGCTGCTTAGCTTTACTTTTGGTACTTACTTTGGAGTTTTATTGCATTTGTAACAGATTTATTTTAAACATGCATGTGGGATGGATATGAGATTTCTTTATATATGTCTTGGAGTTTTTGTGAGGTTGATACATCTTATCTCTTGATATTGTTTCCTATAAAAATTTTAATGCCTTCCATTTTATGAGATTGTATACCCTTGGTGCTAGTTGCCACCCTGGGGCCTAGTAGAGGCGGGACTCGGGGGTCATTATCTCCTTTTCTTCATTGCTAGACCAGGAGGGGTATATTTGGAGGGATGGGGTCATGCAATTATGATTCCAAATATAAAATCCATTTTTTAGTATTCAATTCATAGAATTAGCATAATTTAATTTAAAATTAAACCCGAAAAACATGATAAAAATAGTTTTAAAAAAATGTCTTTTATGTATAAAAATGTTTTTATAATAAATTCAAGTATAAAATTCATTAAAAGGATTATAATTAGATTAAGCTTAATCAAAATTCACTAATAAATTTTTTAAAACTAATCTAAAATATGATTTTACTTTGTAAATAATTTAAAATAAAATACAATTTTCAATAAAAATTAGTATTTTTCACTATTCATTGAAAAATATCTATCTTTTCAAAATAATACCAAAAAATAACTCTAAGATAATTTTGACATGTTGATTTAAAAAATGATATAATTTTTTATAAAATTAAAATTATAAAATTTCCAAAAATTAATTTCCTCACATAAATCAATAAAAACCATTTTTTTGAAGAAAATGTATTTTTTGGTGAATAAAACGACTTTACTAAAAATTGAGTGATTATTTACTGGGAATTTATCAATACATTTATATTTAGTATGAAATTTATATATTTTTAATAAATTAGTAAATATTATTCATACTTTCCAATTGAACAGTCGGGTTATAACATTCATATTTAAATAATAATACTTCATATTTTTGTTTAAGGTGGGTGTTTCATGTTGTATACGCTATCGAACATAGTTTTAATTTTTTTTAAATATTGGGGTGTTACATCCCCCTCACATTAATAAATTATTTCCCATCAATTTGAAATTGAACTCGATGATCAAAGGTTTGACATTTGAAAATACTTTGTTGAAATTCTACATCATAAAAATGGTTAATAAAACACCAACTTGAAAAGTGAGAAATAGAAGTACAAAGGTAATCCAGAATAAAACATACTTGGTTTAAAAATAGGATAAAATTATTAAGAATTCAAAATATATACATGGAAGAAAAGTAATGTATAGATATCATTGATCATAATAAATTGAATGATCTTGAGAAAGTTAACTATAATAAAACTGTAAACCAAAGTGGTGAGAAAAAGAAAATCTATTCATTGAAAATAATGGTAATAGGATAATTTTTTTTTTAAATATCCTTTTCCTAGAGTATATAAATTTATTTACTGTCTAGAATAAAAAAATAAATTAATATACTTACCTGACAAGTAGAAGTTCATCCTCTATTCAATTTCCACCACAAACTCATATTTTCTCCAAATAACGAGTGTTTAAGATAAATTTTTCCATGCGTAAAGCACTAAAATCAACTTGTAACATGTAAAAAAATCTATAAGTGTTTAATAAGTTATTACTCATATCTTTAAATATTAACCAAAATGGTTAGCCCAAGGTAAAATTATATCCAAAATGACCAAAATGTCATTAATCACCTAAAAATCCCAAAATTGAAAATGATTTGATCTTATAATATGCTACCCAAAATTAACTTAAACATTATATATAAAATTTTTTAGGTTTAAAATTTTCATACTAACTAATAAATTACATTGGCCAATGGTAGGTGATGTACTCTTTTTTCCCTTCAGTTGTGGGTTTAAACCTCACATCCTTACCGAATGCGATAGGTTGTCACCTAATCTACATGTTTCCCATTTCTAAAACTATATTAAGATAATTCTTGTAATTTTCCCAAAAATAGGATGAACATACTAAAAAATAACATTAATCATCAAATCACTTTTTATCCATTATGGTTTTCTATACAATTATTTTTACAAAATCAAATAATATTAATTGAATAATATTTCCTCAACATCAAAGATAAGATAAACTCTAAAAGTTTCCAATACCATTAAACTTATGTCCAAAAAATATAAATTCATTCTTACTCAAATAACTTCTTTTAATAAAACCCATACTAAACCCAAGGGTTATATTACCATAAATGTAGAACCCCTAGTTTTAGGTACATGACCCTTTATTCATGTATTCTGAGTCTATATAATGTTCTGGTTGAGTTTTGGGAGGATCCGAGGGATTTTGACATGTTTTGGAAGATTTTATGGAGGTGTACGGTTTGTGAATGGTTAGTATAAATCATGCACCATCTCTAAGAAACAATGTGAGAGAGAATAGTGGGCACTAAGAAGGTGCATGGTTGGTACATGGTTTGGTCAAACTATTCGAGTGCCTAGGGGAAACCATGCAACTTCAAATATAGGGGAAACGTATAGTTGGAAAATGGTTTTTCCAATCATGTGAGCCAATAATGTGGTGGGGTGGATTGATATAGTAGCACCACATGTTCGGTGCATGGTGTGCCAAACCGTACGGTGTACAGTTGGAACCCCTAAAACTATGGATGTAATCCAAATTAACCCCTAAATCCCTCATTTTCCACTAATTATTCTTATTATCGAATTTTTTTACTCCCTAGGATTGAGATATGATTCCTTTTAATCTAGAGGTGATTGTTAGGTGAATCAAACTGCATTGGAGGCCCAAATTCCCCAGTAAACCATTCTTCTTGGTTGTTCTTCTTAGATCCAGTCTTCTTCCCTATTCTTGAATCATAGATCTAATTCACGGTGGATAGATCCATGTTCATTAACGATAATATTGATGTGATATGCTTTATTTGAATTAAGGGAATATGATTTATGCAATTTTTTAGAGAATCATTATTTCGTTCTTCATTTTCACCAACCGTTGAGAGGTAGGCGGCTTCTCTCTCAAATCCACTTAACTCAGAACTTGAAGGCTTAGTTTTATTTAAATGGATTAATTGAAATTGATTTAAAATGAATTTTTTATTCTTAATTTAGATCTCTCTTATGTTATGGATTTGTAATTTTTTAAATTGGATGGTTTTTTGGAAAATTCTCTTCGACAATAATTTTAAAGTGGTGAATTTTAAAATAATGGTTTTGTTTTGATGCATGGAAAAATGTATGTTGAAATTATTTCAATAAAATAAATGTTTAATATGTAATGGTTTTTCATGGTATTTGGCGTACATGGTTGGTGTGAGAGCATTCATATACAAGACCCTGTGGAAGGGGTGTGTGTCATTAGGGAACCTGGTATTAGTAACCTTTTGAAAACATAGTGGATTGATGAGAGACCACTCATGAGTAAGGAACTATCACCTCAACATGAATTGTGTGTGTGTGTGTGTGTGTGTGTGGATACATGGTAATGGTTATTCTAAATTATTGAGAAAGGTCTCATGCTTGTAAATTTTTTCCTTAGAACTTGTTTACTGTTTTGATATAAACTATTTTAAACTTCTTTTAAATTATTTTATATAGATGTGCTAGAAATTTTTGTCATAGTGGCATGAGTTGGGAATTCTTTGGGGAAATCCTACTAAGTTTAGACTCACCCCCTTATTGGGAAGTGTTGTGTGTTTACAGATGTCATCTATTGATAGATAGGTAAAGTCAAAGTATCTCATTTATTTAGCGATACTTCTTGATATCGTGATCGAAGCATGTGGAGCTCGAGCTCGGAGTGGGTTGGGTGTTTCTGGTTGATGTCACTTGAGAGTATTGAGTTTTTGTGGTCTTTTGGTTCTCTTTTTGTATGTATTTTAGTTTCCACCTGTACTCTGATATGGTTTATTATGTTCGTTATGTTTTGATTTGTACTTTGTTATTTACATATTATATAGAGGATTGGATAATTATTTTTAAGTTGGTTTGGTCATTTTTATCTTTAAAGGTAAAATCATCCCCAACATGTTCTTAAGGCCCTTAACATTTATTGTCAGCCTTTGGTGCCTTGGGGATGTCACATATGGCCTAGTATCACCTCTTCCTCTTCTAAATCCAATGAGGAGGGGTGGGATGTTACAAATGATATCATTCTTGGTTGGTCCATTTTTAATTTTTGGAAAAATGGTATCAGACTTATTTGGACCTTGAAGTTGAAAATGGTCAGTCTATATATCTATCGGGGTGGTAGTAGGCAGATAGGACCATAAGAACTTGAAATGTATAGCATAAAAAGATTCAGTTGACCTTTTTATTCCAAACTTCAAGTTTCCAGGGTGTTTGGGTAAATAACTAATTTAAAACACTTCAAGTTGAGTTGTCACCTCATCATCATGGGTTTATTCAAAGATAATTTCATAGAATCCATTAGTATTAAAACTTTCCAATAGGAATGCATTGTTCGTGTTGAGTAAATTATTTCTAAAAATGGTGGAAAAGTGTTGATATTTGGAAAATGGTTAAAATGGTTTGATTTTGGAAGAAAATTATTGTGGTATTTTAAAAAAATGTTTATAATGATTATGATGGTTGTATTTTAGAAATGAATGATTTTGATATGTGTTGATGTGGTAAATTGGAATTGTTAAACCTTGAGTTTCTAGTAAGTGAGACTAAATGGAGTTTTGTTTTGGTTATAGATAATGGCACTGGGTAAACATCGTAGAAATAAACTAGAAGAGACTACTAAAAATGTGGTTGCATCTAAACCACAGGTGAACCAATAAGTGATAAAAAGTATTATTCAGGATTTTTAAGTAGTGGATATGATGAACTGGCATGATGAGCCTCAGAAAGTGAACCATTCAGTTCAATTCCAAAAGCATAACCCACCCATTTTTCAAGGGGATTCTAAATTGAAAAAAGAAAAAGTCTGGTTGAATATGATGAATCAAATCTTAGATTTTCTTAGGACACCAGTAGAGTTGAAGGTAAAGTTAGAAACATATATGTTAGAGGATTTGGCATGCCAATGGTGGGAATTAGCAGTTCAGGTTAAATTGGACCAAGTCATGGCATGAGAGGATTTTGAAGAATTTTTCAGTAAATAATTATATCCTCCAACGTTCGGAATTTCTAGAACAATGGAATTATTCAGTCTGAAGCAAGAGAACCTCTCGGTAATAGAGTATACAACAAAATTTATTAATTTAGTCTACTTTGCATCAAAAGTTTCTACAAGTTAGTCCTTAAAGGTACACATTTTTGAGTTGTGGTTGAAACCAAAAATTCTCTAAACGATTATTGTTCTTTATATTACAAAATATACAAAGATGGTTAATAGGGTAGCAGTGGAAGAAAAGGACGTCTTGGGAAATAAGGTTGGAGGGAGAATGTTTATTCCAATAGGAATAGGTGGGAACTCTAATAATGGGAATAAGAAGAGAGGCACCTATTTCTAAAGTGGTGGGACACCTCAGAATCAGTCTATGGGATCAGTAATCATTCCTCCTCAACCAAAAAGTAATTTGGGACGTTTTCAATGTGGTTCTTTTGACAATATGAAGCGAGATTGTATGACACCACCTAGATCTTTTCATAATTGCAACTGTATGGGACATCTCATCACTATTGTTGCAGTGCTCCAAGGCTAGGTGCTAGGGACACATCTCATGCTTCTCAGGTATCATATGCTTCAATTGTACAAGCTCAGTAGAATAATTATCGTCATCAAAACAGAGAGATCCAAGGTGATTATAAGAACAATGTGACTCTTCAACCTATACAATCTCAACAAGGTAATAAAGAACAAAGTGTAGTGAGTGATAAATTGTATAGATCTAAGAAAGTAATCATGGGTGGTCAATCAAGTCCTTAAATAGTGATAAGTATGATAATTTTGAATTCTACCCTCATGAAAGCCTTTTTTGATACATGTGCATCACACTCTTTTATTGCTTATCATGTTTCTCATCTAATGGATTTTCATGTTGAGATGATGTCTTCTATTTTGAAACTCCAAACACCTTTGGGACAATGAGAGTGTAGATCTTTGAAATGTGCATCGTGTTTGATAACAATCGATGGGACTAAGTTGGTATGGTATTTCTCTATACTTGATATGGATGTGTATGACCTCATTATGTGAATGGATTGGCTAGAAAACTTTTAGTCCCATATCGATTGTTATGCACGACAGGTGAGTTTCAAAAATTATATGGGGTGATTCATCTCTTTAAAGGATATTTAACAGTGGATGCGAGTGAAGCAAGACCCTTGGTACTGGTGGTTGGAATTATCTCTTACCGGTTGACAACAAATACCTTGGAATCAGTATATGAGATCGAGAATAGAGATTTTTCGACCATAGTGGACTAGTTCCTTGATGTTTTTTTCTGATAATTTCTTAGGTTTGCCACCCAAAAGAGAAGTGGAGTTTATAATTAATCTCCTACTGGGGACTAATTTGATTTCCCTTATATATTACCGGATGGAACCAATGGAATTAAGGGAATGGAAGGTCCATATTAAAAAGTTTTAAAGTAAAGGGTTCATTCGAACAAGCACAGCTTTGTGGGAAGCACCATCCTGTTTATAAAGAAGGTGAAAAAACCCTTAGAATTTCTGTATATTAACATAATTTTAACTGATCTACAATAAAGAATCGATATCATATTCCTCGAATTGATGATTTTTTTGATCAATTAAGGGGTTCCCGATTTTTCTCTAAAATTGATTTACATTCAGGATATCACTAACTGTGAGTTTGAAATGAAGATATTCTAAAAACATCTTTCAAAACTAGATATTTCCATTATAAATATGTGGTTATACCTTTTGGTCTTAAAAATTCACCAACAGTCTTTATGGAATTGGTGAATTGAATCTTTCATATGTATCTAGATTCCTTTGTGTTAGTGTTTATGGATGATATACAGGTGTAATCTAGAACCAAATTTGATCATGAGAAACACTTGTCTATAGTGTTGGGCATCTTGCAGGAGCATCGCCCGTATGTTAAGTTATCAAAGTATGATTTATGGATACAATAAGTGTAGTTTCTATAGTAATTTCATTTCTAAAAAAGGAGTTTCTATGGATCCTAAAAAGATAGAATATATTATCTCTTGGTAACCACCGAAGAATGTTTTTGAGATATGTAGTTTCCTTGGATTAATAGGATACTATAGACATTTTTTACATTATTTTTCACATTTGGCACCACCTATGATAGATTTTATGAGGAAATTAATTCATTTCCAATGTAATAAGGAATGTTATCCTTTCAAGATCATAAGGTTATAATTACATCAGCACTTATCCCCATGTTGTGAGAGTTTGGTTAGGGCTATGTAGTCTACTGTGATGCATCAGGATATGGGTTGGGATGTGTTCTCATGAAAAGAGATCATATTGTTGCCTTTGGCTCTCAATAGTTATGGTTTCATGAGAATAACTACTCTATTCATGATTTGGAGTAGGTTGTTGTGGTGCGCGCCTTGAAGGCTTGGCGTCACTATCTTTTTGGTGAGAAATTTTCTATGTATACGGATCATAAAACCTTGAAGCATATTTTCTCACAATGATATTTGAACTTAAGGCAAATAATATGGATGGAATATATTCAAATGTTTGATTTCGACTTGTTTTATACACTAGGGAAAGGGAATTATGTAGCAGATGCCTTGAGTAGGAAGTCATATGCTCAGTTGGATAAATAGTCTTTAGATCAGTGGCAGCTTTTGTCAGCCACATCTGATATGCATCTATATTATGTGGAGAAAGGTAATGCTATAGTTTTCTTTACAGTTTATATTTTTCCTAATTTGGTTGAGTTGGTTAGATATTCTCAAACATCTGATCCAGACTGTTTGGCTATTAGGTCAAAACTCAATGGTGGGGAGACCATCAGGGGTTGTACACTGAATGAGATATCACTAATATGTTCTATAGATCCGATTGTGGTACCTTTGACTCATTAGGAACAAGTTTAAAATGTCTACCACTATTCGAGATGGGTTGTTCATCCTAGAATCCATAAGATGTATAAATCACTAAAAGAAGAGTTTTGGTGGGTTGGAATGAAGAGGAAAGTGACATAGTTTGTCTTAATATTTCTCACCTATGAGTTGGTCAAGGCATAACATCAATGATTAGTATGTATGTTGCAGTCTTTACCAATTATCATGTGTAAATGGGAGCAGATAGCTATGGATTTTGTAATAGGTCTACCAACAATGGTTAGGAAACACAGTTCTATATGGGTAATTGTGGATCAACTCATGAAGTTGGCTCATTTTATCCTTATTAGTGAATCTCATATTGTGGAAAAATTGTCCAAAATCAATATATGAGAAGTTATAAAGAGGAACCAGGTTCCAGTCTTGATTTTATTTAACTGAGACCCAAGGTTTATGTCTCATTTTTTGGAATTCCTTACAACAATCCCTTGGAAACCAATTGACCTTGATCAGAGCATATCATCCTCAAATGGATGGACAATCTGAAAGGAAAATTCAAATGTTAGAGGACATTTTGAAAGGACAATCCAAATGTTCGAGTACATTCTTAGGGCTTGTGTAATGGATTTTGGTGGATCATGTGAGCAGAACATACCTTTAGTGGAGTTCCATACAATAATAGTTATTGGGCCTTAATAAATATGGATCCTTTTAAAGTATCGTATAGGTGTCTTTATCATTCTCCACTTTTTTGGGTAGAAACATGTGAGACTTAACTAATTGGACCAAGCCTTGTGAAAGAGAAAATAGAGAAAATTTTAGTTGATCAGAAAGAGGATGGAGATGGCTCAGAGTCATTAGAAATTATATGAGGATCACCATTGACGGTCGTTGTCCTTTGAGGTGGGTGATCAAGTCTTCTTGAGAATTTCTCTGAGACATGGGCATCATCATTTTGGTAAGAAGGAAAAGTTTTTCCCCTGGAACATAGAACCTTTTTAGATACTTGAATGAGTTTTTGAGGTGGCATTCCGGTTGGATTTTCCACCAAGGTTTAGTTCAGTGCACAACGTGTTTCATGTATCTTAGTTAAAGAAGTATCAACTCGATCCTAACAATGTTATTTGATGGGATCACATTGATCGAGATCAGGATGCTACATTGATTCATGTTTTAATACGTATTTTGGATAGGCAATAGAATATTCTACATGGGAAAATCATCGGTCTAGTATGGGTTTTAAGGAAACATGGTCAGATTCAAGAAGAAACGTGGGAGCGTGAAAAGGGAGTGATGGAATAATGGCCCGAACTCTCTTAGGACAACACTAGTTTTCTAATTTTTAAGGAAGGAAAGACCAATAGTGGGGAGAATTTTGCACCCCTTTTTTTAGGTACGTGTCCCTTTATTCATGTATTTAGAGTTTATATAATGTTCGTGTTGAGTTTCAGAAGGTTTTGAGGGGTTTTGGCATGTTTTTTTGGATTTTCTGAAGGTGCATGGTTTGTGAATGATTAGTAGAAACCATGCACCATCTCCAAGAAACTGTGTAAGGTACAACATTGGGCACTATTTAGGTGCATGGTTAGTGCATAGTTTGGTCAAACCATGAGAGTGCCTAGGGGAAACCGTGAAACTCCAAACAGATGGAAAATGCATGGTTGATGCATGGTTTGTCTAATTGCGCGAGACAACTATGTGAGGGGATAGCTTCAAATAGTATTATCACATGGTTGGTGTATGATTTTCCAAACTGTGTAGCCTAACCATGTTTTGTATAGTTGGAACCCCTAAAATTGTGCATCTAATTTGAATTAACCCCTAAATACCTCACTTTTTCCCTAATTCTCCTTTTTCTTGAATTCATTTTTCTCCCTAGTCTTGAGAGATGATTCCTTTTGAACCAATGGAGATTCTTAGGTGAATCAAAGTGTGTTGGAGTATCGAATTCATTAGTAAGTAATCATTCTTGGTTATTCTTATTATATTTAGTCTTCTTCTCTCTTTCAAAGTAATAGACCTAATATGTGGTGGATATATCCATGTTCTTTAATGATGATCTTGATATGATATTCTTGATTTTATTAAAGTGAAGAATATCAAGGCTGATTTTTAGAGATTCATTTTTTTGTTAATTGTTTTCAACAACCATTGAGAGGTAGGTGGCTTCTATCTTAACTCCACTTAACATAGAACTTTAAGGGTTAGTTTTATTTAAATTAATTTCCTGAAATTTATATGAAATATGTCTATGATTATTAATATAAACCATTCTTGGGGGCTATGGATTTGGAACTGTGGAAATTGGATGGTTTTGTGGAAAATGATCTTTGGTAATAATTTTAAAATGGTGATTTTTAAAATTATGGTTTTGTTTTGAGGAATTTAAAAGGTTTGTTGAAATGCTTTCAATACAAGAAAATTTTTACGTGGAATGGTTTGGCATGGGATTTGGTATACATGGTTGGTGTAAGTGCATTCATAGATGTAAAATTGTGTAAGGGGTTTGTTCCATTGGGGAACCTAGTATTGGTCACCTTATGAATATTTGGTGGATCAAAGAGAGACCACTCATGAGTATGGAACTGTCACTTGGGCATGCATTGGTTGTGTATGTGTGTGTGTGGATACATGGTAATGGGTATTCCAAATTATTGAGAAGGGTTTCATGCTTGTAAATGTTTTCCTTATTTTTTTTATTTTGATATAAACTATTTTAAACAGCCTTTAAAATGTTTTAAATAAATGTCATAAAATTTTTTTTCCTAGTGGTGTGAGTTGGGAAGTATTTTAGTAAATCCTACTAAGTTTAGAATCACCCCTGCTTGGGCACTGTTGTACGTTTTCAGATGTCATTTATCAAGACATAGGTAAAGGCAAGGTATCTCATTTATTTAGTGATGCTTCTTGATACTGTGGTTGAGGTATGTGGTGATAGATATTGGAGCAGTTTGGTTGATTTCACTTGGGATTCTTGAGTTTTTGTGGTCTTTTGGTTCTCTTTGAGTGTGTCTTTTGGTTCTTTTTGAGTATGTCTTTTGGTTTTTGATTGTACTTTGATATGGTTTATTGTATTGGTTATGTTTGGAGTTTTAATTTGTTTTGCATGCATCATATAGAGTATTGGATGTTTATTGTTAAGTTGTTTTGGTTATTTTTTTTCTTTAAAGGATAAATCATCCCCCAAATGTTCTTGAGGCCCTTGGAATTTATTACCAACCTTTGGTGTCTTGGTTCGTCGTACACATGAATGGTGGATTTGTTTCCCATTTGATGGAAGAGAAGATAAATATAGGTTATTACACTAACATAATAACATCTTAATATATAGAAGATACTAATTTTAATATATTACCATATTTTAATAAGATTTGAAGGAGGTGGAAGAAGAAATAAAACTAAAACATTCAATTAAAGGCTATACCTCTTCTTCGAATAACTTCTTTTGCTTTAAATATTAAACCATCTAAGGTTGGTATTCTACCCAATCTAAATCCTCTAGAATATGGGGAAGGACGTTAGGAAGATATTTTTTCAGGGATTGGTTGAACTAAAAGGCTTTTGAATTGTTAAGAAAAGATGATATTGAGTGTCCTTTTATAAGAGAGGGGAGGGACATTATTAGAATTTCCCAAGGTATTAAATTAATATAAATTAATTTTCGTATAAAAAAACATCCAAAATGAAATAATTTGACGATAGGATGAGTATGGGTCTAATTCCTATAATAAAATAAAATTTTTACACATTTATGTTAGGTTTTTATCTGTATCTCTTTTTTAACTCACTTTAACCCTTTTTGACAATTACCGTGATAACAAAGTTTTTACTCTTTAAGGGTCAATATAGTTACTATAAAAGAAAAATTGACCTGTAAATAGACCATGGTTGATATTTTAAACCATATAATAATAACTTGGATAAATATATGATTTTTATCAATTTTAAATCATTTAATAAAATATTAATTATTATAAAATATCATTAATGTCAATTATGGAACTATTTATTTAATTTGACTTCAAAAACACCAAGAAAAAGATGAAATTCAAATATAATCCTTTAAAAAATTCATAATCGGTTATTTTTATCTAAAAATTTCATGGAACACAAAAATTCTTTCAATTTATATTACTTTTAATTTTTTAAAATATTTTATTTTATTTTTCTATTAATTGAATTAGCATTGTGTCAGCATTGCATAAGCATTTAAGGTAATTATTTCTTCACTAAAAATTAAAAATAAATCACCATGATTAAAATAAAAAATTTATCTTTAAAATGAATATTTATAACCGATCATGACTTCTTTTTATTCCTATATCAAAGATTTAGAGATAATAAAACAAAGAGAATAACATTTTTGACTTTTCTATACATAAAATATTATAAAGATAAAAATCATGGTCAAATGACAACAAAAGGTTATATATTAAAACATTTAATACTTATGGACTAAATATATTCATCAAATAAAACTAAGGTAAGTGTTATTGTTTCTTTATTCATTATCCGATTATTTTTACCCTTAATTAAATCATTTTACCTCCACCGTGGTGACAATTATTTACTATGATTATTATTCATATTGATCAAAAGTAAAAGGGAACTATTTACTAAAATTGGACCTTATGATTCAAAATATGGAACCCATTTTTTAATATTAAATTCAAATAAGTGACAAAATATAATTTAAAATTAAACCCGCAAAATGTGACGAAAAACAATTTTTCAGAAAAATGTTCTTTTAAATATGAAAATGTTTTTATAATAAATTCAATTATAAAATTAATTAAAAGAATTATAATTGGATTATGTTTAATAAAAAATAACTAATTAAATTTTAAAACTAATCTAAAATACAATTTCACTTTGTAACTACTTTAAAAGAAAATATATTTTTCAATAAAAATCAGTATTTTTCACTGTTCATTTAAAATATATATATATATTCAAAAAAATCCCAAAAAAATCTTTCCAAGATAATTTTGATATATTTATTTCAAAAATGGTATATTTTTCATCAAATTAATATTCTAAGAGTTTCAAAAATTAATTTCCTCATAAAAATTAAAAAAACCATTTTTTGAAGAAAACGTATTTTATGAAGAATAAAATGACTTTACTAAAAATTGAGTGGTTATTTACTTTGAATTTATCAATACATTTATATTGAGCATGGCTTCTATATATTTTTAATAAATTGGTTAATTCTATTCAAACTCGACAATTTAATTATTGTGTTATAACGGTCATATTTAAACAATAATATTGCATACTTCTTTTAGGCTCGGTGTTGTGGGTTGTATGTGTTATCGAACATAATTTTTTTAAAAAAAATCTCGAGTTTTAAAAAGGTTGTGTGTGACGAAAAACCCTAGATCTATGCAGTAGGGGTTATCGACGATCTTGGATCTACTATGGGATACGTCCAAGAGCTTGATGCAGAAATTGTATGGTCCAACAGTGAAAAAACCTTTGACCAGCAGTAGGGGTATGTAATGGGTGGCGGTGAAGATTATTCTTTTCATTAAAGGCTGGCAGTTTTTCCATGATCTCTCATTCTCAGGAGCCCTCGGTCGGATCTACGGTGGAAACAACCTTCATTCGAACGACTGACTCAGCCCATGTCTCCTTTGATCTATGGTAATCGGGCACAAAGATGGTGTGAAGGAGGCAACGGGGGTTGGGTGGCATTAGATCGATGGGGGAGTGGTGCTAGAGTGAAACCGTTGGCCGCGAGGCTTGTGCGACTCTTCGGCTCGACATGTGTTTGATCCCCTTCATACCTGACCTATTCTGTCGCCAGGTGCGAGATTAGTGTTCGGTGAGGCATAGGTTACGATCCGGTCGACGCAAGGAAGCCAATAATTTTGCATTTTACTTCAGTTGGGGACGTTTGGCATAGACACAGTGGACATCAGAGGCACAAACTATGCTGATGGTGGCGACCATCGAGACGGACGACGACAACAGTGCGGAGTCGGACAACAGAGGATCAGTGGGGGGTTCCCTTACCTAGAAAGTCTTTTGGGCCCATGAGACTTATTCTATTTTTGTTTCTTAGGGATTACCGGCCATTTGGGCCTACGATTCTTCTCTCTTTGGGGCTTTTTACCTCTAGGCCTTCGGCCTTTGATTTGTTTGTTCTTGGGCCTTCAGGTTGTGTAGCTTTTGAGTTGTTTTCCATGTAATGGATTCCGTCTTAGTCTAAAAGAGGTTTACCTTTTTATTTTCTTAATAAGGGGCTTGAACCAACCTATTTGAAAAAAAAGTTATTAATTAAATAATAATTAAATAACAATTATTTTTAATAAATATAAACTAAATAATAATTTCAAATATTTATTATTAATTTTTTAATAATAATTAATAATTATTATTAATTAATTAGTAAATTATTAATTAATTAATAAGTAATAATTTTATAATTATTATTACTCTCCGCTACCGAACTCCCATCACATGATCAGATGATGATACCTGGGTTTTTTTTTCACACGATCGAGTAGGGGAATGGAGTGAAGGGTATATTGGTCTTACAGAAAAAAACACTATAATGAATATTCTTCCTCTCTCTAATCAACGAAATATCCTCAATCCAATTTATATTATTATATTATATATTAAACAAATAATAAGAATTGTGATATATTTTAAAACTAAATATTTTTTTAAATGAAATTATATTTGTATTATAAAAAAAATTATTACGCATTTCTAAAAAATGGCCAAATAATAGTGTTTTCAATTTTTTTATTGTTTGAATAAAATCAACATATTTTGGTTCACATTTTTAAGTGTGCATATTTTTTAAAATGTGTTAGATATTAATGAGTTAATTATATTTTAAAACCAATTATATTTGTGATTGAAAAAAAATTTAAAAAAAAATTGTGTTACATATTTTAAAAATAATTAAAAATAAATATGTAATAAAAATAGACTTTTTAATCATTTAGGGGGAAATTAATAGATTTTCTTTTATATCTTTAAAGTTATATGATTTTTTTAAATGCATCAAATAATATTGAGTTTATCATATTTTAAATACAATTATTATTATAAATTAAATGATTTTTTTTTGTGTAAAAAAAGGTTTTATACCATTTAAAAAAGATAAAATAATTTATATTTAAAAACAGTTTTTAATTATTTGAATAAAACTAATAAATTTTCTTTAAAAAATAATTTTTTTTGAATGGATATAGGTGATATTATTTGATAAACATAAAATATTATTATTTCTATAAAAATTGTTAAAAATTTCTTTTTTAATTTTTAATTTTATTATGCATCATAATAAATACTATTTGTATAAATTTATTAAAAGAAACATGTTTCTATGAAAGGTTAAAAAAATGTTTTTTATGTAATAAAGATTCGTAGAAAATTTTAACTAAAAATGTTCTGGACAAAATTCTAGGATGTTTCTGCAAAATTACTCTAGAAATTTTATGTGAATAACTTCAATGAAAATTAAATTAAGAATTTGAAATGATAAATTTTATTACAAAAATCACTAGAAAGTTTCTAGTTGAATCATTAATTTCTTTTATGAAAACTATTTCTTTGAGTTATCTACTTGATTTTTTAGTGAAAGTTTTCATTGAATACTAGTGTAAGTTTCTGGTTTTCACTGAAATGTTCTAGAGGAAGTTTCACTGGATTTTCTAATGGAAAATTTCACTATAATTTCTAAAGGAAGTTTCCTTGAAATTTATTATAGAAGATTCATTGTAATTTAAAGTGGCACCATCTCTGCTATACTGGTAATTTCAATAAAAATATATTTTTGTTGTATTATGAAACTTCCACTAGAACTTCCACTAGAAATTTCATTGAAACATGCATTGAAATTCCCACTTAATAAATTAATAAATTTTACTAGTACAGATTTTGTAAAAATTATATTAAATATATCTTATGAGTGAATTTATTATAAATTTTGTTTTAGGTATAATTTCATATTTTATTTTCATTTTTATTTATATAGAATATACATTTTTAAATGGTACATTATATTTTATTTATAATAATTATGTAAAAAATATAATAAATATTTTATATCATTGAATTTATTATAAGTATATTTATTAAAATTTAATTTTTATTGATATATTCTTTAGTTTTATAAATATATACATTTTTTGTATTGTGAAAGTTTCATTGAAACTTAAATTGAAACTTCCACAGAGACTTCTACTGGAACTTCTACTTGATTGATTTATAATTGTTATTAATAAAGATTTTGTAAAAAATATATTAAATATATCTTATAAGTGCATTTATTATAAATTTAGTTTTAGTTATAATTTCATATTTTATTTACATTTTATTCATATAGAATTTACATTCTTAAATGGTAAATTATATTATATTTAAAAAAACCATGCAACAAATATAATACATGTTATATATAATTGAATTTATTATAAATTTATTTACTGAATTTAATTTTTATTAACATATTGTTTAGGTTTATAAATATATAATTTTATTGTTTTATGAAATTTTCACTCAAACTTCCACGGAAACTTCCACCCGAACATCCACTAAAACATCCAATATAACTTATTCCATTGGAAATTGAACTTGATGGTTCTATAATTGTTATTAATACATATTTCTTAAAATATATATTAAACATATATTATAAGTGCATTTTATTATAAAATTAGTTTTAGTTCTAACTTCACATTTTATTTAGATTTTTATTCATATTTAATATTAATTCTTAAATGGTAAATCTTATTATATTTATAAAAAACATGCAACAAATATAATATATATTTTATATCATTGCATTTACTATAAATATATTTATTAAAATTTAATTTTTATTAATATATTTTTTGGGTCTATAAATATATGTTTCTATTGTATTGTGAAACTTCCACTTAATAGATTTATAATTATTATTAGTACAAATTTTGAAAAAAAACATATTACATACATCTTCTAAGTGAATTTATGATAAATTCTGTTTTAGTTATAATTTCATATTTTATTTACTTTTGTATTTGTGTAGACTGTACATCATGAAATGTTAAATTATACTATATTTATAAAAATTATGCATCAAATATAATACATATTTTATATAATTGAACTTATTTTAAATTTATTTATTAAATTTATTTTTATTAATATATTCTTTAGTTTTATAAATATATACTTTTATTGAATTATGAAACTTCCACTGAAACTTCCATTGAAACTTCTACTATAACTTTCACTGAAACATCCATTGGAACTTCCACTAAATGGATTTATAATTATTGTTAATACAAATTTCATAAAAATTATATTAAATATATCTTATAAGTTCATTTATTATAAGATTTTTTAGTTATAATTTCATATTTTATTTTCATTTTTATTCATATAAAATATGTATCCTTAAATGGTAAATTATATTATATTTATAAAAACTATTCAATAAATATAATACATATTGCATATAATTGAATTTATTATAAATATATTTACTAAATTTAATTCTTATTAATATATTATTTAGTTTTATAAATATATACTTTTATTGTATTGTGAAACTTTCACTGAAACATACACTGAAACTTTCACCATAACTTATTCTATTAGAACTTTCACTTAATGGATTTATAATTATTATTAATACAGATTTTGTAAAAAATATATTAAATATATCTACTAAGTGTATTTATTATAAATTTAGTTTTAGTTATAATTTCATGTTTTATCTTCTAAGTGCATTTTTTATAAAAGAAAATTAGATATAATATACTTTTTTAATGGTAAATTATATTATATTTATAAAAAATATATATCAAATACAATACATTTTTTATATTATTGCATTTATTATAAATATATTTATTAAAATTTAATTTTTATTAGTAAATTATTTAGTTTTATAAACATATACTTTTATTGTATTGTGAAAGTTTCAAGGGAAGTTTGAGTCAGATTTTCACTGGAATTGACACTGGAACTTGCAGTAGAATTTCCACTAGGACTTCCAGTGAAACTTTCATCAGAACTTACACTCAAATGAAGTTGAACCTTCCACTAAAATTTTCTATTGAAAATATTATGCCTTTCACTGTAATATTCCTTTAAAAATTTTCATATGTAGTGTGTTTTTTATTATAGTTTTTTAGTTGAAAAATCTAATAGTATTATTTACTGCAAATTTCAAGTGAATTTTTCGACTAGAACTTTGCAATGAAATTTTACAGTGGAATTATTTAGATGTTGTTTTCCAGTGGAACTTTATAATACAAAACTAGAGTGAAACTTTATCATATATTTTTTTGAATTTATTTATTGGAAATTTTATATAAACCTTTTGAATGTAATTTTCTAGTATACATTTTCAATAAAAATCTTCCTTATAAAATTTAATTTTTCTCATGTTGATGTTTCTATTTTAATGTTTTTTTATGGATTGAATTTGATTTCTTAAAATATATAAATATGTTTTTTTAATAGTCATAGGAAATTATTAATTATTTGTAAATATTAAAAAATTTATCTTTTAAATGGATAATGTTTTTCTTTTCAGTTTTTTATAACAATTCCAACTCTTTTTATTTTTAAGAATAAGTTTTTTCATATTTTTGAATTGTGTTTCAACTTATTATTTTCAACATACAAATAAAAATTATTATTTTTATATGGTTATAAAAAATTATTATGCAATGGTATCCCGTAAAAATATTTTTTACTCTAATAAACAAATAATTAGCTTTTAAAACTATTTATAGTTTTTTAATTATTTCAAAACAGTTTTCCAAATTTTTATTAATTCAGTTATAAAATATTTCTTTAAATCATAATTACAGGTTTTTTAATTTTTAATGTTTTCAAAAATTAGTAGCTACTATAAATTTATCAACATGGATAAACAATTTATTATTATTTTTCAGGTTTTTTCAATTTTGTTTTTAAAAAATGTCTAACAATCCCATTTTTTATTTCATTTCAATTCAATGTCCAATTTTTTTCTAGAGAATGTGGTGCACTATACTGGATATCCACGTTATATTAGACATTAGAGACGATACAAACCCCCTGTCCTCCCTTACAACCTCAACGGCTCCCTTATTCCGATTGTTTTAATCCTCGACTACATCCTCCACTCTATTTCATCATTGCCACCATTCATCGCACCATTTCATCATGCCCGCTCCACCTCCCTGTTCTACATCCAATCCTATTAAATATGAGTTTTTAATTTTAGTTTTAAACATGAAATTAGCCTTTTTTTCCATAATGCCATTTTAATTTTCCAATACATGCAAATTATTAATTATTTTCTCAATTTAATATTTGTATATTGGATATGGGATATCAGGATGGGCCTCCTTGGCTGGGCCGTGAATTAAGCCCACTCAGCATGTCCTGCTCCATGGCCCATGGTTTACTTGGCCTTCTTCACTAGTTGTTGATCATCTTGCCGCCCATTAAATAGCCCGCCGTCTTGCACTCGCCGCTACTAGGGTTGTTAGGGTGTTGCGATCTCTCTGTGGTTGTGCAGTTATTAGGTCGCTCAGGTTCACCGTTGGTGCACGGTTCCTTGGGGAGCTTGTTGGTGTCCTTCCTCGGCCAAGAAGTGCGGCCATCCTTAAAATCCAAAGATGACATCTCTACATTTTACGAGACCCTCCTACGGTGAGTCCCAACGAAGCAATGACGTGGGCATTCTCAGAGCTTGAAGAGATTCGGATGGCCGGACTTTGTATCATGCTGTAAGTCTCCCTTTTCTTTCGGTTTCTCAGAATTCCAGATCAGTTCTTGAAGCTTGTTATGATACTTCTTGTTTTTCGATTGTTCTGTTTTTTTGCTGCTTCTAGTTCGTTGTTTTCTTACTGTATCTTGTAATCTGGTTCTAGTTTTCTTTGAGCATTTAATAATACGCATGTGTGGGTGGTGTTATTGCCGTGTATGTAGCACACAAATCATTTTGTTCCTTGTTGTTTCTTTCAGTTTCTTTCAATTACTTATTTTGTGGTTGTTCTGCTTGCATTGGATGTATTTATCTGCCAATAAATAAAAGATCTTGGTTCAACATTATTGTTCTGTTACTATCCATTACTCATAGCCTCCTTCACAAAACCCTTGCTTCTTCCTTCAGCGCACTCCATTTACATTTTGAGTGCTGATCTAACTTCCCTTCGTACATGGATTTTCAATGTAATTAATTTCCAATGGATCACAATTGAATTATAATGTACCTTCACCTGCTATAATTGTATACTACACTTTCAGATTACTGCAGTTTCAGTTTTTCCAAAAAATGATGTCTTTTGAACTTTCAGTTTATCTTGAATTTTATGTCACTGGATCTTTAAACAACTACACCTGTACCATTTCTTTGGTCTGATGATAACTGTTCCATTTATTTTATGTATAATCTTTATGCATTTCCTATGAAATCATATTGCATAAAAAATGATCATACCATTCCATTTATGTTGTGCATAATCTACATGCCCTCCCTGTATAATAATATTGTACAAACAGTTATCATGATATAGAATAATATTCAGTTTCCATATTCATTATGTGTTTCCTATAAAATCATTTTCACTCATTATCCTATCAAATATTTTCAATCAATAGTTTGTATCTGTTACATTAATGCCATTCAGTGTGCATTTCCTGTATGCATCCAGTTATAGGAAAAATATCATCAATTTGTTAGTTTATTGATAAATGCTCTGATTGGTTAGTTTTGTTGTCCTTTGTGATTCGAGGTTGTGTGACAATGGGAAAAATTTCAAGGAAACGTTTAGCAAACAAAATTCCACACAACAAGAATATTATATTTTGCGGAGCTGGAAAAATCGGATCATGGGGTGAGATGAATTTGAGATTATAGTTAGAGATAAATATTGAATGAATACAGAACCTTCTGGGCACAACAAGAATATTATATTTTGAGGAGTTGGATAAATCGGATAATGGGGTGAGATGAATATGAGATTATGTCTAGATATAAATATTTATTGATTACAAAACCTTATGGAAATCATTTTAATTTAATTTTTTTACAATAAATATGTATTTTTTATATATACTATGGTTTATCTTATTTTCACTATAAATTGATTTTTCTTAATGCTTTAGAGTAAATTATTGATTTTTTGCTGTGTTGTAGGATGCTCTTTACTTGATATCTAGAATTATATATTGCTCAAGCGAAGCAGTTGATTGTTGTACAAGATGGAAAGATTTTCTAGGCCAGAGAATGATTTGAAGCGAGCTGATGGTGATGGACTTATCACATTTTAATTTATGAAATATTACTTTTTTTGTTCTGTTGTTTGCTCTCAAATTCATGTGATGAGATGATAGTTTGTTTACACTTACAATTGAAGCCATTCTGTTTCCTCGTGCTCTGATTTATATAATCCTAAGACTACTTTATTTTCTCATTCATTTTCTTTATTTCTGTTTGGCCTTCAAATGATGTAAACTAGCTTTCTTCTAATGCTCTAAACTTACTTCACCTGTGTGCACAGTTGATAAATGTCGGTCAGAATCAAAAAGTGTTGCAAGAGCTTCAGGATCTTATTACATCAAAGAGATGCAGGGCTTGTCAAAAGCCACTTGAAAAAATAATGTTTAAGTACATCGAGCTTTGCGTTGAGTTGCACAAAGTTTGGTTTGCCAAGGAAGGCCTTATCCAGTATCTCATTGTTTTCCATCAAGTAAATGGTACTTATTTAGAGGAAGTGATCAAACACTTCATGCATCTATCAACAGAGAGAGCTGAGGTGGCTCTTAATCAGGCACAAGACCTTGAAGAAGCTCTTGATGTTGATGATTTAGAGACAGATAAAAGGCTTGATGACCTCATGCAGTGTGGAGAGAAAGGGAAGGACAGGTCTGATCGTAAACTTTTTACTCCCTGGTTTAAATTTTTATGGGAAACATACAGGACAATACTTGAAATTCTGAAAAATAATTTGAAACTGGAAACACTTTATGCGGTTAGTCCACTTTTAAACAAAATATATCCTACTCTATATTTTTTTTATTATGCACTTTCATAAAAACCGTATCATCAAGGTATAATGTCTAATTTTTGAATAGATATTGAAGCTTTGTAGTGTGTCATACGATGATTCTTCCACTGTTTATTGTAGGAATACTAATTTCCCCCCTTTTTTGTGTGTTACGTAATAAAGTTTACTAATGAAAATTGTCTTGCAGATGACAGTGCACTGGGCATTTCAGTTCTGCAAGGAATACAGGCGAACAACTGAGTTTCACAGGCTTTGTGAGATCATAAGGAATCATTTGGAAAATCTCAATAAATACAGAGACCAAAGGGATTGTCCTTACCTATCATCCCCTGAGAGCCTGCAGATTTATGTGGACTCAAGATTTGAGCAGCTTAAGATCACTACTGAACTTGAACTCTGGAAGGAGTTGTAATTCATTTCAATATGTTTTATTTTTATTTTTATTGTTATTTTTATGTGGCATGACATCCACACAAATGGATGAAAACAGTGCTCCAATTTTCCTTGCTTTTTTTCTTCACATTTTACTCTTTTCGTGCATGAGTCTTTCTGTTCAGTTGAATATATTTATGGTTTGATGTGTTTGGTTAAGAAAACACCAAATCCATCCCTGATGGTTATATATTATGCCAAGTTAACTACAATATTCAGATTTTTTGGCTGCCATATCTACCATGCTTATTCAGTGTTTAAGCAATTCTCACTTCAGAAAAGTTTTAATATGAACTTGAGTCAGAAGGACATGAAACTGATAGCCTCTTCTGTTGTTTTGCCTGCACTCTAGGTTTCTCCATATGATCACACACATGGCTCATCCCACTCGGAACTTGAAAATGAGGAGAAAAACTTGAGGATGGCTAATATTATAGTATTCAACCTTGTTCTGAAACTTGATAGAAGAGAAGCGTTAATGAAAACTACGACTTGTTTTTTTTGTTTCTATTTATGATGTTATAGTGTTCATTTTTAACTGTTTTCCTCAAATTTTCCAGCTATCAAGGTTATCCCATTTGTCGGAATTGGTATGATATCTTATCTGTTTAATTTGGTAGTGGAATATGTCGGAAAGTGTTCAAAGAGATTATTTTTAACTTGCATGTCTGAATATCTTATCTTTTAAATATTTGTTTCCATATTTATCTGATCCTATCATCTCTGACAGGTGTCCAAAGGTGTTATGTCATGTGTGATCCAATAAGTTAAAGATCTTTACAATATTTTGGAACATGAATTTTTCGCTCTGGATCTTGCATCAAAAGTAGGGCCATTAGTGGAAAAAATATCAAAAATCGGTGCCAAACTGTCTTATGCTTCTTCAGTTCCTAAAGTGGAATTGTCTCAATATGTCCCCTCATTGGAGAAGCTTATGACTCTCAGATCACTTCAGTAGGTAAGTATCAAAGAAATTTGTTTTTTTTCTCCTGGTATAATAATCTTACCTTTGTCTTCCCAGGTATCTCAGGTGTATTAAACAATGAAGATCGACACTTTGTCACAAATGATACCTTATTTTGATTTTTCTGTTGTGGAAAAGATATCTGTTCAGGCTGTTGAACATCATTTCATTTTGATGAAAATTTACCACATGAAGGGTGTTGTTCTTTTCAGCAATATGATGAGGAATGATTTTTTTTAATATGTTTAAGTAAATATATTTATGGTTTTCCCCCTGTTTGATTTTAAGGATCTTGAATCCAAAGAGCTGTGTGGTCACCTCTCAAATCTGGCTGAAAATTTGAATGGAGTAAGGGATATATTATGCCCTCCTACAAAAAGGGCATCACGTTTAGGAGATTCTATGTCTAGTTTAGCAGATAAGATCGATACAGAACACAAAAGACTTCTTGCAAGGAAATAAATTATTGTCATAGTTGCTTTTCATTTATTATATAATATGATAGATGTTTCTTATAAATGTCTTAATTTATAGGAAACAAAAGGAAATTATAAATATAAAACAACATTCTTTTCGTCTTCAAAGGAAAGAAAAATTACAAAGAAAAGAGTATTTGGGATGGTTCAAATCACTTGTTGTCTATTTAAAAATTTATGGTTCATAGTTTATTGACAAATACAAAATCTTTTGAGATTATTACACTATCATTTGGAACAAATATTAATGTACGTGACTGTAAAGTAAGTCATTAATGGGTATAATTTTATTATTAATAGTTATTGATGGTGGCATGTTATTAGCAAAAATTAACTATTATGAAAGTGCATGTGACGTGATATCAATCAAAAAATGTATCTTATTATGGAATTATAGAGAAATCCTAATATTGGATTATTAATGTAATGGTCATGTTAGGGTTTCCTCTGAAACCTCTTTTGACCATGCTTCATTCCCCTTTTCTGACCTCTCAAGTTCTTGCTTCCGCGTCTGTCTTTTCATCTCGGGGGTTTTCTCACCTATGTTAGTTCTTTTCATGTTGTTTTGCGGCCCAAGTTCCGGACTCCCTTCTCTACCCTTTTCGTCTTTCCCATTGCGCTTGACCCCATCTTGGTCAAGTGTGATGGTTCTGATGATGGCTTGGGATAGTGTAGGTGGAGCTTTGGTCTGGGGATTTGGTTCATTGGGTTTCTTCCTCACCCCTGTCAGTCCCTTTTGGATCTAAGGTCCCCCACTTTCTCGATGTTTGATTGTTTTGTTACTATTTTTATGGTTCTGTTTTGATGTTCTATTTTCTTTCTTGTTTTTCTGGTGATGACAGTTTTGTTTTTTTTGTGAGGGGCTTGCGGTTTGATGAATGGTTCTGCTCGACGACGGTGTTGTCAATGATGACGATGCTTCCTTGTTTCTTCTTGGTTTTGGATGGTTATATTCGGTGTTCTTCCGTGACGTCGACATTGGTTTCCTGGTGTTCTTCGACTGGTGGTGGCTCCGAAGGTAGGGTTTGGTTGTCATGGCGGTGGTCACATCTCACTGTAGGGGTCTTTGTCTGCTCTATACTCTGCTATGACTCCTTGTTTCCACTAATCTTCTCCCAGTTGGATTTTCACGATGGTTATCAAAGAGTTTTGGGATGTGAAATTCATGCAGTCGATGACGCTTCAGGAGGAGCTTCTCCGTGGTGGCTTTGTCTCTGTCCCTGGGTTCGAGAAGGGCTTGATCTTTGTGATGGATTGCAGAGTGACTTCAACTTTGTGGGTTTTATGGTTTGTGGTGATCTGTTTTGGTTTTCTACAGTGGTGGTGATTCTATATCCCTTTATACGATGTTCATCAATGAGTTATTTTTTGATGATTTGGGGTGTTCAGTTTGTGTGATGATGATGATGGTGATTTACGATAACGATGAAGGAGTCTGATGGTCGTTCCCCATCGGTGATCTGGTGTGACAACGAGTTTGTTCTGTGTTAGGGTACGCATGACGAGGTGGGATGTGGCCCGAGGCGGTGATTTTTGTTGCAATTTGAATTATGAATTTTGAAATTTGAATTTTGAATCCGGTTTTTTTGATTGTATGTGTGGGAGTGTATGGTTTTGTAGGTTCCCACTTAACCAAAAAATGGATTTTCAAAATAATAAAAATGGATTGGGGGGGATAAGGCATGTATGTAGATAATTGTGGATTCAAGGTAGTTAACACAAATTGACTAGACCTAACACAAATTAAATGATAAAGAGAATTATATTTTGGCATCATAGGAAAGCCAAATGTTTTATGTAGAAGATCTGTTGACACATGAATATAGTCTTGTAGTTGAAGTTATTCCTTGACATATATTCTAGGAAGGCACTGCTATATTCATATTAATGTTATCAATTGGTTTATTGTGTACATATTAAACTAACAAATGTTTTCATAAACCATGTCAAGCTATGAAGATGTGATATTGAATCAGATGTGGGAAAATGAGCGTAGGATTCAAGTTGTAGGATTGACTCCCATGATCGCTACTATGAGTATAATATTTCGATTGCATTAAATTTTATTTTAATAAAGTTATTATTTTTAAAAGTTCAATTATTCTTCCATCGATCATCATCTAGGATACAATTGTCTTACTCAAAGGAAACTGGGGATGATTGACCTTCACGTTCAATTCCATTAACGGGGGATAGAAGTCAGTGCTCAACATGGTTTACAAGAAGTATGAGATAAAATAGCATTCCATTATCAGATTTTTAGAGACCCAGACCGACCTGGAGATTGGAGGGTGTATGTTAGGAGGGGTAAAAGAGTCTTTTCTGGTGCTGGCAGTTAGTTAACCACATGTGTAGGGGGTTTCTATGAATAAGAAGGCATGAAGGGGTGAAGTTAGAGGGGGAATCTTTCAGTTATGCTTTCAGTAGTTCTGCTTGGGCGGTTGAGCTGTGCCTCTTCCGAACGCTTCTTATCCAGACTCCCTCTCTTCCATTTTCTCCAATCTTTTTGTTAGCTCTGTATTTTCTCAACTGAATATAAGTACTCTGTTTGTTCTTTCCCTAGTACTCTAAAACTTGGTCCGACTTTCCGGCCTTTTGATGGAGACTTGCCATCACGCTCGTCTTGATAGCTTGGAGCAGCATCTTGGTCATTTTGAATCAACGATCACTGAGTTGGCTTCTTCACTCAATATCAACAGAGCATTGTGGAGGAAAGGCATCATACTAACCTTGATCAGAAGCATTGGGATAAGGATATCCTCAATCAAGCTGAATTCCATTAGTATATGGTGCAACATCTTGAGAAACAACCTTCATGTGGAGATGCACCACCTTCGGGTGCGCCGACTCTTTCTAATTTACATGTTCCGTTGTGGAATAGTTAGCTGATTCATTTGATTAGGCACCAGAGAATCTTCCTCCTATACTGGATTCACCTCAGTGTGGGCGGCGCGTTGAGCTTCTGTATTTCGATAGAACGGATCTGCGAAGTTGTCTTACCCGCGCTGATCTTTACTTTCAGATTCATCGTACTCTAGAACCTCTAAAAGTGTCCCTAGAACAGGTGTGTTTAAGGGGGCCTTCTATTCATTTGTTTACCATTTTGGAGGAGGTACATCCTCATTTAACTTGGTCAGTTTTCAAGACTAAATTAATGGAGCGCTTTAGTAGTCTTGATATACAAAATCCCTACGAGGAGTTGGCAGCGTTAACACAATCTTCCACAGTTGCCGAGTATATTGATCAATTTGAATACCTTGCTTCCCTGGTTCCTCAGCAACCAAAATGACAATATGTGGCTTATTGTTTACATGGTTTACATGAGGATATTCATAATTGGGTATGCATTCATGATCCTGACACTATTATTAAGGCTATATGTTTAGCTCTCCATGTTGAATTGTCTATGTCCATGGGTGTGGCTACTCCGCTTCGTTTGTGAATGGAATCCTTGGAAACCTCCAAACCAATTCATTTCTTCATAAAGCTGACCTTTGCAGCGATCCACACAATAAACTGATGCCTCTTTAACTGGAATGTGACTTGATTTCCCTAGGCAGCAGCCACTGGGTAGTCGCGACACTCGATATCTTTCAAATCAGGAGTGGGAGGACTGGCGTAATCGTGGATTATGTTTTTTATATGGTTTACCTTATACGCCTCTACATAAATGTGATGAGTCCAAATTACATGTTTCACTTTTAGTCGAGGATGATTCTATGTCGGAGGAAGGGGATCCTAGGTGTTCCACTATTTTTCCACCTACTACTTCATTTAATCATGAGAATGCTGAATGTTTGGTGGTTGCTTATGATACTTTGGCCCCTCTTTGTTCTTCATTGGCTGTTCGGGCTCATGCAACAACTTATATGAAAGTGGAGGGCCACCTTGGGGATGTCCCAATTTTAGTCTTGTTAGATAGTGGGGCTACACACAGTTTTAATTTCTCCACATTTGGTTTAACTTATTAATTTTCCCTTGCAATCTACTATGGTTATGCATGTTAAATTGGGTGATGTATATCAGTTAACTACACACGGGCTCTGTCAACTAGTGCCTTGATTCTTGAGGATTTTCCTGCCTTATTGATCTTCGTGTTCTTGAGTTGGGTGGACTTGACCTTATTTTGGGAATTTCTTGGTTACAGACTCTTAGCGAGGTTATATTAAATTGGGAAGCTTTGACTATGCGATTTACTATTAGGGTCCACAGTTCTAGTCTTCAAGGAGTTAATAATTCTTTACCAACAACTTCATCTTTGGGTCACCGATTTTTTTTGTTTCACACTGGTGGTCAATAGTGAGTAATATTGGGAGGTGCGGATTCCATTTCACATCATACTTCGTCTTCTCCCCAACACTCTACTTTACAGGGGCTCTTATTTCAGTTTTATAAAGTTTTTGCTGAGCCTCAAGGTCCGCCTCTTGTTTGGAAACAGGAACATGTGATTTTTCTGGTGGCTGCACAGGGTCCTGTGGCTGTACATCTCAACAGATATCCGCAATTTCAAAAAACAAAAAATGAAAGTCAAGTGGAAACTATGTTACAGACATGAGTTATCCATCATAGTTCATGTTCTTACTCTCCTCTGTTTTTTTGCTAAAGAAAAAGCATGATTTGTGGAAGATCTGTGTTGATTATAGGGCCCTAAATTGCATCATAATACCGAATAAATTTTCCATTCCAATTATCAATGACTTGCTTGATGAGGTGGGGGTTCGATTTAGTTTTCCAAGATTAACTTAAAATCTGGTTATCATCAGATTTCTATGTAGGAGAAAGATATTTAAAAAATGAATTTTCGTACTCATAGTGGCCATTACAAATTCTTAGTTATGCCTTTTGGCTTAACTAATGCCTCATCAACATTCCAAGACACTATGAATGATTTGTTTCACCCCTTTCTTTGTAAGTTTGTCCTGATATTTTTTTATGACATTTTGATTTATAGTTGTGATTGGTCGATTCATTTAGAACATCTATAGGCTGCTTTGGAATTACTCAGGGATAACTCTTTTATTTCCAATCGTAAAAAATGCTCGTTTGCTCAGTGGAAAATTGAATATTTAGGACATGTTGTTTCTTCTTTGGGCATTTCTATGGATCCTTCTAAAGTTCATATGGTTTTGTATTAGCCCCAACCTATTACACCTAAGGGTGTATGAGGTTTTCTTAGCCTTATGGGTTATTACTAATTTTTTTTTCCGGATTATGTACAAATTGCTTGCCCACTTATTGTTTTTATAGGGAATGCTCCTTTTGTCTGGTCTTCTATGGCTCAACAAGATTTTGATTGTTTGAAATGGTCAATAAACAATGCACTAGTTTTAGCACTTCTTGATTTTTTAGCGAATTTCGAAATTTAATGTGATGCTTTGGTCCATGGAGTATGTGTTGTCCTTATGCAGAAGAACTATCTTGTTTCTTGTTTTTGTAATGCATTAGCGACCTCCACTCTATCCAAATCCACCTATGAGAAATATACTAGGGAATTAGAGTTGGCTATTTCACATTGACGGCCTTATCTATTGGTTTGCCATTTTTTTTGTTTTCTCTGATCAATGTAGCCTCAAATTTCTCTTACAATAGTGTATCACTTCTGTGGACCAAAAAAAGTGGATTGTTAAATTGTTGGGTTATCGGTTTGAGGTTAAGTTTCACCCTGGTTCTGAGAATAAAACAACTGATTTGTTCTCTCATAGGTCTGAAAATGTGGATTTCTGTATGCTTCATTATTTTTTAGTTTGGGTGGACAATAGTAGTCTTACAGAATATGTCCAAACTAATCCTCACCTCCATAGTATTATCCAGTCCCTTCATAATTTCCAGACTTTACTGCCTAGATTTAATCTTTCTTAGGAAACTATAACATATCGTGGCCAAGAGATGATTCCAATTGCTTCTCCATGGATACCCAAGCTTTTGGAAGAGTTTCATTCTACACCTCAGGGAGTTCATTCTAGATTTTACAGAACCTATCAATGGTTGGCTATAAATCTGTATTGGGTTGTCATGAAACACTATATTCTGAATTTTGTCTGGATGTGTTCCATTTTTCAACGTTTTAAGTATTCTATGCTTTCTCCAGTTGGTATCCTCCAACCATTAGAGATACCTTCAGCAATTTGGGCGGATATTTTGATGGATTTTATCTCCAAATTTCCTCAGTCCCATAGATATGATGCTATTTTGGTGGTGGTATACAAGCTATCCAAATATTCGCATTTCATTTCTTTGAAACATCCTTATACCACTTTGGGTATTGCTACCATTTTTACGAGGGAAATTGTTTGTCTCCATGGAATTCCTTCATCCATTGTGAGTGATTGTGATCCTATCTTTATTAGTATTTTTTGGATGGAATTATTTCAGCTGTCTGGTACTACTATCAAGTTCGGTTCAACCTATCACCTGCAAATGAAAAAGAAAACATAGGTCATAAATCATTACCTTGAAACTTATCTTAGGTGTTTCCCTGATGAACAACCTCAGAATTAGTATTTTTGGTTATCATGGTCTGATTTTAAATATAATACCTCTTGGAATTATTCTATTAACACTACCCCATTTGAGGTTTTTTATGGTCATCCACCACCAACCCTTGTTAGTTACTTACCTTTTGAAATTCGGGTAGAGGCCATGGGTGCAGCGTTGCGAGATAGGGATGAAGCTCTCCGAAAGCTTCTTCACCATTTGGGTCGCTCTTAGTGTTATATGAAGAATCAGGTTGACTAGCATCATCAAATGGTAGAATTTCATATAGGTGACAATGTATATTTAAATCTTCTCCCTCATAAACAATAGTCCATCTCACAACAAATTAATAAAAAATTATCCCCCAAATTTTATGGACCTTTTTTTATCCTAAAACGATTGGGTACGGTGGTTTATCAATTGGATTTACCTCCAACATCTCATTTTCATCCTTTTTTCATGTTTACCAGCTTAAAAAAGCAGTGGGATCTCATCCTCTATGATTCATTTCCACATGACTTGGCCAACGATTTCATAGCATGGATAGAACCAAAAGTCGTGTTGGATCATCGCATTAAACACCCACTGGGGCTTGACATCCCTCAGAGTTTGGTGTAGTGGTAGGGTCGTCTAGTTGAAGATGCTAATTGGGAAGATGATTATGTACTTCTCAACCAGTTTCTATCTTTTAGGCTAGAGGACACGCCTATTTTTTTGGAGGGGGAGAGTGTTAGAGACCAGGACCAACCTGGATATTGGAGGGTGTATGTTAGAAGGGGTAAAAGAGTCTTTTCTAATGTTTTTAGTTAGTTAGACATGTCTGCAAGGTTTTTTTTTGAATAAGAGGGTGGGAAGGGGTGAAGTGATAGGGGGAATCTTTTAGTTATGCTTTTGGCAGTTCTGCTTGGGTGATTGAGATGCGCCTCTTCCGAACACTTCTTCTCCTAACTCTCTCTCCCTCTTCCACTTTCTCCAATATTTTTTAGCTCTGTATTTTCTAAAATGAATATAAATACCTCCTTCTATTTCTCTCTGCTCTCCTACACGTAGCGTTGATGACCATTCTCAACCTTCTGATCATCCTTATTTAGTTACATCTATAATATGTAATTAATATTTTTTGGATAAATGTTTTTATTTGGTTCATGTATTGATATTTTTTATTTTTATTTTTCTAAAGATTGATCAAATAAACGATGTGGTCCTATGAGAATTCATGTGGTATGGAACTGGAAGGTAATGTTTGAACACAATTATGATCTACAGATGATTGGAAAAAATGAAATGTCTCTAAAATCTTAATGGGAATACTTTTCAAATATAGTGATATTATCTCAATTCAACCATTGAGTTGGAGATAATTAAATAATGATATTAAGGATAAAGTGTGGGGTTATATTTTGGTAAATATTAATTTATACAATTATATTTATTCTGTAATTGAATTTATTAGATAATGTTTTGAATATATGCAGTGTTGATACAACTTTCCTGATGCTGAAAAGGAAAAATTAGCTCAGTTAATGTACAGATCTCACAGGTGTACCTTACATTAGAGACCATTAAGTAAATCAATACCAAAGAATGGTTATATATTGAATTTTTTCAAAATTATAGGTATTATTTAACATTCTTATTTACATTATTATTATATTTAAATGAAAATTTATTAATTATAATAAAATTTTAAGTATTTTTAGGCTATAAAGTGCTAATAATTTTCTATTTAAATGCATATTTGTATAATTATTTGCATATTTTCTCAAACTAGTATGCCTTTTAAACTCCTAAAAAATAAGAAAAATATTTTTAGGCCCTAATGATTAATTGCATCATTTATTTAGTGAATATCATCAAGGAAGAATTTGATGAATACCTAGAAAAAAATTGATGTCGTCAAGTTATTGGTCTTCAACAATTGCCACTTCTTCAGCTCGCAACATATTTACAGAGGTTCAGTTAGATGAGGTTATAGATATAGCTTCTAGAATGAAAGATAAATCCTATCATGGAATTCAAGAGTTAGAATTTGAACATCAAAAAATAAATCTTCTCACATAAGAGTTTCTGAATACCATTTCCCTTTCGTGTTTAGTGATTCCATAAGAACAGATATCATAACTCGAGGATAGCATGGAAATGGTTCAAGAAAATGTTGATATACAATCTAGTCTTCCCATACCACCTATAAGTGATCATTATGGAGAAAATGAGGGTGATGATGTTTATGAAGATGATAGCAGAGGTGACACTAGTGGTGGTAGTAGTTGCGACATCAATGATGATAATGCTCTTCCAATACAATGGACAACATTATTAGAATGAAATATCATTATCATGTGGTTTAGGTACTGATAAAATATTCGTAGTTTATTTTTTCTTTTCTATGGTTTAACAATTAGTTTATTTTTCTTAGAATGAAATATCATGCTCATGTGGTTTAGGTACTAAAATATCCTGATTGTTTTGTGATTTGTAAGAGCCCCAATGGCAGGGAGTATCTGAAAGTATGTATGCAAGATGGACAATAAATTTTTATATATATTATAGGTTATAAAATATTTCACACATGTGATTGGTTGTTATACAATGCTTTCACACCTCTCATTGGGTGGTTTAACCTAAATTAGAAAAGATGCATCATTAAATACAATGACAGATCTTTTGTTCTTATTTGTACAATGATATAACATGGTTCATTTCTTTATTCCTTAATTTTATGAAGGTAAAGGAAAATAGTTAGAGACCTAATGGAATACTTCATCCAATTACCTAACATTAATTAAGTTGGTAATGTTTGAGGTTGTGTACCACATACCATATAAATCACATATGTGCTGGATTAAAGTAGGGTAAACATCATTGATCGGTCCTAGTATTGTTTAAGAGATAATAAAATGAGTTTAGTTTATTAATATATATATATGTGTGTGTGTTTTACTGTTTGTAGTGATCTTATATATACCAAAGGCCACGACTAAGGGAGTTCGACATCAAAGACAAATTTATTATACGAACTTAGATAAGAAACGAACTATTTATAGATTAAGAGAAGTTGGGATCAAGTTTATTGGTTTATTTTGATATTATTCTATGAATTAGAGATATGGATACCATATATATATATATATAATATGTTACACTTAATATATATTAGTTATGAATGCATGAGTTTTTTTAATTAGTAATATTAAGGATGAGTAATAGATGGATGAATCGTTTGTACAATTGTCCCTTCAGTTTGTTTTTCATTGATTTTTTAGATCAAACAAATTATTTAATTAAAATATTTTTTTCATTGGATAAATTTTTTATATTAAATTGGTTACATTTATGTTGTTTATCTTTTTTAGTCCCACACATGAATTTAGTGAGATATACTCTGAAGTGGGTGTGTGGGGGGGGATTAGGGTATGAATTATTTTCAATTACTTTTTTTTTCATAGGTCTCATTGACATAAAATATATTGAGCTCATTATTAGTAGGGTCACATTTAAGTTCAACTATTAATGATGATGATCCGATTGTAATTTCACTTAGGCCCACTTTTACCAGATCTGATTTTTGATTACTTATCCCACCTTCACCATGTTACACTACTAGAAAATAAGGCTATATCCAGGGTTTACTCAACCGTGGATGGTATTGGCATGGCTATAGGTTAAATCCTATAGCTACGGTTTGAATCATGGCTAAAACCCTATAGACACTATTCAAAAATGTGGTAGAGGATAAAACCAGTCATCATCTATAGCCGCGGTTTAAACTGTGGATATAGGTCTTCACATATCCTAAAAGAAAACCAGCACCGTTCAGCCAGTGCTGGCCCCTTGCACCCCCCTTCACACCCCCGGTTCCCTTGCACACCCCATTCCCCCGCTTCTGGACCCCCTTGCACCATCCTTGTTAGACACCCCAACCCCTACTCCTGGACATCTGCCTAGACAGACCCCCTCCCCCCAGGACAAACACCCCCCTTGGACAGCACAACCCTCCTGGACATCCCCCCCTCCTAGACAGACCCCCTCCCCCCCTCTAGACATACACCCCCTGCACAGCCCCCCCTTGCACCCCCCTTACGCATCCCTTGCACCCCCCATGCACACCCCCCAGTCCCCTTGCACACCCCACTACACACCCCTTTCCCCCTACTGGACACCCCCCCAGACAGCACCCCCATGCCCCTGGACAGCAACCCCCCAACCCCACCCCCTGGACAGACCCCCACACCCCTGAACAACCCCCATTGCACCCCCCCTATGCATCCCTTGCACCCCCCCCCCTACACACCCCCTTGTCCCCTTGAACAACCCATTCCCCCCTTCTGGACCCCCCTTGCACCACCCCTACTGGACACCCCCCCTGGGATAGCACCCCCATTCCCCTAGACAGCAACCCCCACCCCCTGGATAGACACCCCCCTTACACAGACCCCTTACACCCCATGTCCCCTTTCACACACACCCATGCACCCCTACACACCCCTGATCGACACCCCTTGCATCACCCCTACCGGACACCCCCTGCTGGACCCCCCTGCACCAGCCGTGCTGGACACCCCCCTGCACAGCCCCCTTCCACACACACCCCTACACACCTGCACAGCCCTGATGGAAACCCCCCTTGCACCACCCCCATGCACCACCCCTGCTGGACCCCCCTTGAACCACCCCTACTGGACCCCCCTACACCCCCCTGCACCCCCTGTCGCACACACCCCCCTGCACACCTGCACACCCCTGCTGGACCCCCCTTGCACCACCCCTACTGGACCCCCTTGCACCACCCCTTCTAGACACCCCTTTCACCACCCCTACTGTACACCCCCTGCATATCCCCCCCATGAAAAACCCCCTTAAACATCCCTCGCACCCCTCCCCATCCCCTTGCACACACACCCCTACACCCCCCCTGTTGGACACCCCCACTGCACACCCATGTCCCCTTGCACACCCACTTGCTCCAAACCTGCTGGACCCCATTGCACCATCCTTGTTGGACACCCCCACTGCACACCCCCTCCTGGATAGCACCCCCATGCCCATGGACAACAGCCCCCACCCCTGGACAGACACCCACACCCCCTACACAGCCCCTTGCACCCCCTCTATGCACCCCTTGCACCCCTTACACACCCCCTCGGTCCCCTTGCACACCCCTTTCCCCCCTGTGGGACCCCCCTTGCACCACCCCTGCTGGACACCCCATAGAAAACACCCCCATGCCCCTAGACAGCAAACCACCACCACCCGGACATACACCCCGTCGGACAGCAGCCCCCCCGGACAGACACCCCCACCCCCCTACATAGCCACCCTTGCACCCCCTACGCATCCCTTGCCTGCCTGCACACCCATGGTCCCCTTGCACACCCTTTCCCCCCTACTAGGCACCATGTGCACCACCCCTGCTAGACACCCCTCAGACATCACCCCCATTCCCCTGGACAACAGCCCCCACCCCCACAGCTTGGACAGACACCCCCTGGACAACAAACCCCCCATACAAACACTCCCTCCACAACCCCCCTTGCACCCCATCCCCTTGCATACACACCCATGCACCCTTGCACACCCTTGATGGGCACCCCTTTCACCACCCCTACTGGACACCCCCTGCTGGACCCCCCTACACCAGCCCTGCTGGACCCCCTGCACAACCCCCCCCTGCACACACCCCCCTACACACCTGCATACCCCTACTGGACACCCCCCCCCCCCTTGCACCACCCATACCATACACCCCTTTAACCACCCCTACTGGACCCCCCCCCCCCCCCCCCACACACACAACCCCCCTTGCACACCTGCACACCCCTGCTGGACCCCCCTTACCCACCCCTACTGGACACCCCTTTCACCACCCCTGTTGGACACCCCTTTCACCACTCCTAGTGGACACCCCCCCCCTGCACAGCCCCACTTAAACATCCCTTTCACCCCTCCCCATCCCATTGCACACACAACCCTGCACCCCCTGCTGGACACCCCCACTGCACACCCCTATCCCCTTGCACACCCCCTTACACCACCCCTGCTGGACCCCCTTGCACCAACCCTGCTGGACACCCCCATTGCACCCCCTCCTGGACAGACCACCCCTCCTCTTGGACAGACCCCCTCACCCTAGTAGATTTAGTCTCTCATATATATAGTGTTGGAGGAGAATTAAGAGTGGCATAATGGCCACAATAGTTGGAGTAGTTATCTACTCACATCACAGATGAAATCAACAATCCATTCAAAAATGGTGTCTGGTTTGTGGTTACACTTGATTGGAAGAACAGATGAAAATTTCTCAAACTGAAAAACATAGGAAATGATGAAGTTATTTATGGAAGAATTAATTATGCACAGAATTACTTAGGTTTTTTATTTCTTTTTTGAATTGAAAAAGAATGGGCCTACCTGGATTCACTTCATAGTAGCGTCGATTAAGAGATTTGGAGGTGTGGTGGTGCAATAGTAACTACTCTGAGAATCCAGATATAAATTTGTTTGATTGTAGTGGTGATTTAAACAATAAATACAAGAAAGTGAATATCCTTTCTAAACATAAGGCTGTTAAGGGATGTGATTCAGAATAGTCCAGTCTAGTTTTTTAGCTTTGGGAAACCACTGTTCAAAACCATAGAGCTAGCATGAAAGCTAGGAAATTTCAAATAGAATATGCCTCATTTGGAATTCTATTTTGAAAAATAACATGGTGCATACATATTGTAAATATTTAATAAATTGGTAATAACCTTTTCACACTTCCATGACACCCCCTACCCACCCAATGCACCCCCTGCACCCCCCCCCCCTCCACACCCCCATCACACCCCCATTCCCCATGCACACCCCCAGAACCCCCCTGCACACCCCCTGCCCCCAGAACCCCCCTGCCCCCTACAACCCCCTACCCACCTCCCCTGCCCACCCCCCGACCCACCTCCCCTACCCACCCCACAACCCCTTACGCACCCCATGAAAATTTCACTTCAACCACTTAATTCAAGGAAAATAATATCAAAACACTCAGAAACATGTCGCTTAATACAAGCATAACTATTAATTTTATTCTAATAAGGTCCTCTCAATTTAAACACTCAAGGAAAGGATTTCTACCATGACAAGTCATTCCATCCAAATCATGCTATTCACTTAGTGGTGACTTGGTCATTACAACACTTTCCTACTTGGGAAATTCCATATTAAAAGTATAATGACACTTAAAGGGTGTTTTGGTTCAAACAACTATTTTAATTAAAAGAGGGCACCCTCCCCTTGACCTTTCAAAAGAACCCATCACACCAGTGAAGGACTTAGAACCTAAGTGGAAGGTTCTCTGCAAGTTTTTTCAAACTAGGATAGACAAAAGAGTATGAGAGATGGATAAAGTCCTTTTTTAGGATATTTATGTGTTATATATTTCGATTAATAATATGAAGTTCAACCTTCCATGGTAAATGATTTGTTTCATGGATCACTACTGTAAAGGGAAATCTAATATGAATTACTATAATTATGGTAGGCTGATCTCACTAGTTTTAATGAAGACGGAAGTTTATTTGAATGAGGGAGAGAGAATGAGATTACATAAGAGTAATAACCTATCTACAATTCTTTTGAATACCATTGGGTACGTCTAAGATACCAACTCAAATTACTTGAAGCTAGTTAGTTGGGAAGAAGTGGCTCAAAATTAAATTATGTATCCCTACAGATTCATTCCCTATAGTGTGATATGTTCACACCATTCCTTATGAAAGATTTCAAGAGGAATATTATGGGCGAGTTCCATGATACTAGAGAAGATGTATGGAATCTCGGTATTGGAACTAATAGATCCTTAAATTAAGTAGTGATATTTTATGATGAATTTAATGGGAAGTTGAATGGGATCATGAATGTCTCTAAGGATGATCGATGTATGGTTTTTAGATCTCTTGTTCTAGTATCTAGAAACTATTATCATTTGTTAACCTCTTTGAATGAGGTCTATAAATAAGTTCAAGGGCTATATTCATATTCTTCCTTGACAAAGCTAGTGGTTATTAAAAAACCATTTTTTAAAATAATAAAGCAATTATAAAAACAAGTTTTTAAAATAATCAGGCAATTATAGAATTCAAATTAAAGGTTTAGGTAGAGGGAACCTACCTCAACCTCAAGACACATTTCTTTTGATGACGACAACTCGAATATTTTTTTTTCGCTTGCATGCATATGAAACTTCACATATATATAAGGACACCTAGCCCTTATGTACATATTTTCATAGCCAAATATGCACAAGGGGATCCTTAGATATATTTTTATACTTGCATATACCCCTTTACACTTACACATGTATGCATTTTTCATATTTATATATAAGAACACCTATCCCCAATACATATATTCATACTACCATGAGTGAATATATATAAAGGGGGAACTTATATATGTATATGCCTACCTATGCATACACATATAAGCCTCCATCAACAGCGACTTGAATCCACCTCAACGAAATTCAAAACACACTACAAAAATATAAGGAACCCAAAAATCAAAATAGATTTGGCCAAAGAATAAAAACAGAATAAACCTTACCCAAATCTGATGTTGAACTCGCTGTCTTCAATGGTGGTGGATAAAACCAGCCTCATCATAAGAAACCACCTATAAGAAAATAGTGGAAAAAGAAATGAGATATAATGACTTCTTATATATATGTGATCAGTGTGTCAACTGTACAAGATAAATGATACATGAATCCATAACCAATAATAAACAAATAATATTCAGATTGATATGTACATACCAATACTAAAAAACATGATCATTAAAAAAGCTCTTTATTTTTCAAACACCACCTTCAATTACCTATTCAAAAATCAAAAATCACCGAAATATGGGAATAAAGTAAACTTATATCGGCACTTAAAAGTGATAAATAGGGATTATAAATTGTTATTAAACTATAAAATGCATTCCTTGAATGTATAAAATACCTAAAACTCTTCATTACTATATCCTTATTAAATTTCTAGATTGAAACGTCATTTTTTACCATGCTCTTCTTCTGGAATTCACCTTTATTCTTAGTTTATATAGGTTTATCAATTTTATAAAGTAGGGAATTTTCAGTCTTTTATTCTTGCTCAATCCTCTTGGATTTTTAAACCAATTTTCTAAAATGATTAGACAATCTTTTGGTGCATGATATCCCTTATTCTTGATTGTATATTCCTTCTTTCTATAAATTATTTTCTAACATGCGATAATTGGTTATTTCCATTTATTTTTCAATAATTATTATTGTTATGGAATCTATGTCATAAATTCTTAACAATTTGGACTACTTGGTTTCCCTTCCACACACACTTTCAACTACCTTTAGAGTACCCTTTTTAGGCTCCCTTTAAAACTCCACACTAGAATTGTCAAGCACTAGCCCACTACAATATCAAAAATTGATACTTAACCCAAAAAATTGATCTGAATGAAATCTTAGAAATAAAGAACCTCTAAATATCCTATTTACTAATATAAACTCCTCATAATTAATTGAAAACACTAACTATACCAACCACTATAGGTAAATCATTAATTTTGGTGCAGTCTTGGAACAAAATATGGTTCATCCAACATCCATCTCAAGACACTAAATTCATCCATTTACTGTCTAAGTTCATACATTTCACAACCTTGATAATGATCACCATCCCTTGATATGTATTTCACTCAAAAAATATGAGTATTAATCTCCCTAGTATATTATTATCGATACCATCATCAATCCTATATACACATGTCTAGTGACTCATATCGCATTATGATCACTATATAAGATCCTGGCCCAATAATCTCAACAAAATGTCTTAATTTAAAAACTATTACCTTTTAAATACACATTATATCCAACAAAAATAATATATTAAAAGATATTAGATAGATAAATCCAAATTATAAAAAAAATTAACTTTAGGAATACCTCAAAAAGTATGGTACGAAAAGCCCCTTCACCTAGGATGGATTATCCCAATAGAATAATCTCTATAAAAACCCACATCTCAACACATACATGAAACCTATTTTTCCTATCCCAATACTAAGGGAATGAACACACATTCTTGATACATGAGAAATAGATCAGGGTTCATTTATTTTTCTAATATTGAGCTGATATATTACTCTTTCATTTTACTCTGTCACCCTCATAGTGAGGCTCACCAACCAAAATTCATTCCTACCCGATTTCCATCCTTCTCCACGCACCTTCCTATGAAATGGATGTATCTACATAGATAGATCAATATTTCTTGAATATCTCCAAGTAGGTATCCGAATAAAAGGAATCTAATCATACCCATAATGAGTACATAAGACCATTTAAAAAATAGAATTTATTTATGAATAAATATCATTTGAAGGATGGCATGAAATGAATAAACCTTTCAAATTTAGTGTCATACTTCATTACTGATTCCCATTATGATATAACTCCATGGATTCCAAAAACATGTTCTTATTCTGTAAATCTACCATAGCCTCTCATAGAAGAGGGAATGAAACTCGATCCATGAAACCTTCTCATTCCTTCTTTTATGAACAATGTATTTATCCATTCGGATTCATCTCCTTTGAATTTAGAAACTTATAGTTTCACCCATATATCCTATAGAGTTACAATCCTTTCAAATAGGAACTAAACTTTCTTCAACATATTCTAAAAATCCTACGATCCCATGTCACTACTAAAAATTAGATACTGCTACTCCTAGAACTCATGGATAACTTAGAAAACCATTGTTTTTCCTTTTCGAAGGCCTTGGTCAATGGATCAATGTAGTTGTAATATAATATGAGGGAAACAACCACTTGAGAATATTTCCCATGAGAAAACATTTCCATCCTAATTAGATTCTTTGTTGATGAATTTTTACTCAACATTATCCGGTAATAACAAAATTACTAATTAGAAACCCATCGCGCCACAATCCTAAGCATGCATTATTACCACAAAATCATGAAACTACCTTTAATCCAAACTTCATAAAAAAATATCATTTCAAAAACACCAAACCCTAAGGTTTATCATAATAATCTAAGGGTTACTCTCCTACACACCAAGAATAAAAAAAAAACCCCACACATTCACCCCTGATAATAAGAAACCAACCACCCCTTAACTGATATAACAAGAAACTTCCTAATAAAAATACATAATCAAATCACCTATAATCAACAAAATTACCTATATCAAGAGTTTTACATCGAAACATCAAGAAAAAACCCAACAAGATCCACCAACTTTAAGGATTAACACCAACCCAAACCCCCAAAGACAAATCCAAACCATACCCAATACATAGCCATCATACTCCAAACTACTAGGAATATAATATCCTAACAAACCAACTAATGGTTTTCATCTACCATATAAACATGATTAAGATATCATAAATCAAACAAAAACACTTGAAAACCACTATTTTAGATTCTATTAATTAATACACCATCAATAGGTTATTCTAGAAAACACCAATTAATATATTATTGATGTTTTAATTAATCAAAACAACTTTCAAATTAATTTTACAAAAACATGACCACAAATATTACTTTCTCAAACCCACTTTCTAAACAGACTTTCCTTTTTTAAAACTATTTTTCATAGACAAGTATTCATGGACATGTAGAGAAATCCCTATATTTCAAGTACGATTCATGAACTCAGATTCTATTTCCACCCCATGCCAAGAGTCAAACAAAAAATAACAATCTCAACCCAAAAATAATACTCGAATAAATATCTCAATGATAACAGTGTAAATCTATAATGGAAAACAACACCCTTGGTGACTTGGGTTTCCACCATACATGTGTTCTTGATGCATAAAACCGGTGTACATCCTAATATCCAACCATTGGAGAAAATACACATGAGTGAAATTTGAGGGGTTAAAACCATAAATACCTTTGGTGGGTAATCAGGAGGTATGATTGGCGGAGGATGAGGAGGATCTATGGAGTTGGGGTAGCCACGTTGGAGGCACACCGGAGGAGGAGGTGGGGCGGCTGTTTCAGGGAAGCTTCTACGGGGTGGAATAGTTGGGTGGCAGAGTCGGGGGAGGACACCGTGGTGAGGATTCCGTCGTGAACAGAGTGAGAGGTCGGCGGTTTGGAGAGGAGGGTCGCAGTGAGAGAGGTCAAACATAGCGTAGAGTGTGTTGATATGAAGCGTTGGGAGGAGGGTGTCGTGGTGATAGATGTAGACAGAGAGGATAGGAGGGTCGTGGTGGATCAGGGGAGGAGGAGAGGAGAGCCCGACGCATATCGCAAAAAAAAAGAGGATAGGAGAGCCTGATATGGATCACAAAAAAAATAATGAACAATATGTTTAGCTATAGATGAGTAATTAAATCGTGGCTATAAACAACCTATAGCCACAGACCTATAAAACTGTGGCTATAGGTCCATGGATATAGCTTAAATATCTAGTAGTGTTATGTCTTGAAGAATATAAAAAAACCATGCACACAATAAATAATGATTTTTACTGTGTTCACCCACACTAGGATATTCTAAATATCCAACAATCAGTAATGTGTCAATGCATTGAGATCTAAAAAATTCACTATTTGGTGGTAGATTTAGGCTAGGGAACTCCTAGGCTTGAGTTCACTCTCCTAATAAGGTTTGAGGTTAGATCACTACTATCCAAGGGATACTCCCTTCACTTACATCCTTTTCTCACTGCTCTAGAATGAATAATTACTTTGGTACGTAGGTCAATGACAATAGTATCACTACAATTATAGTTGCACCAAATATAGGTTAGTGCTTGTTGATCTCCTCATTGATCCTTTATAGTTTGGTTGTGAAAATCACACAAACAACATCACCACTTTTCCATGAGTCTTCATAGAAAAATACACCCTTTTTCTTCATTATAAGGATCTTCAATGAATTCCAATGCTTACTTCACTTATTTCCAGCATGGATATGAAATTATCTCTCTTCTTCTTCTATGAAAATATATATTCAATGTTCTTCACTTTGTTACACAATAATAATCTCTCTTCTCTTCTCTATAGAATTAATTTCTCACAAATATTTTCTAATTTTTGACTCCCTTTTCATAGAAGAAAACCCCAGTATTTATCAAGAAATATATCTCCATAATTCACACCTTCCAGGAATATTTTTCTCCATTCAATGAGAAAATATCCACATTTACCTCCATGAAGATCTCTGTAATCATGAGAATGATGGAAAAATCAATCTTGCATCCTTCCATAAATCCGATTCAAAATCATTCATTGAACTCTTGAATCTTCCTATTAAAATATAGAAAATACAAAATAAGGAAACCCACTAACTCATCTTCACCATGGACTAGTCACTTTCCTTTGTAGTGTGAAGATTTGTTAAATACTAGTCCCACCAGATATAATTATATATTTAATTTAAATAACTAACATATCATGAAATAATACTCCTTTAATTTCTTCATGATTTTATCCATCATAGATTGACCAAAACATTAATAATATTTTATTATTAATAAAATATACTTTAATTATACTACAGCTAGACAAACCTTTAAAACAACTAAAGGAAGACCCATATGAATTGCCCTGATGACTCTTACGTTCTTCTAGGATTACTCTTATGGAATGCCTCACAAATTTACATGATGACTCTTACGTATTTCCAGTATATACTCTTATGTAATACCTTGATTCATATAGACTACTCTTATAGAATACAAGGAAACCCTTTTGATTTTACCCTTTGCTGTGAAATCACTCTTACAAACTCTAGTGCATAGTTTGACGACTCTTACAAAGTATACCTTTTCCATTTTCTATAATTATAAGACATTTAATCTTATAAAAATGAGTATGGATACTCTTATGAAATTTCATATAAAATGAATCTTATGCTCATTGGGAAATTCTATACCATTGTTAAACCTTCCTCCTTCTAGTAAATAGAAATCCTTATGAAATCAAGGATACCTCTAAGAAATTGCTATTTTCCAATCTTCTAAGCCTTGAATTAATCTTTTCCAGGACTTTTATGCATCTCTATCCATTTTCTCAAACCATATTTCTCCATAATATCTCTATAATATATCTCTTTAGATGAAAGAAACTTTCATAATTCCAATGTACTTCCATAACTTCTTCACTTTAGTTTCAACACCTCCAACACAAAAAAACAAATTGTATTGACAACAAACCCAACACAACTAAACTAACAACTATAGAAAACAAAGGCTACTCCATTTAATCATTAATCTTAAATTGGATTCCAATAATATCTACCTTTGTATTTTTTTACAACACCCATCATGAATCTAACACTCCTTCACATCAGTATGATCCTTCCTTCTCCCCCACTTTCTAATCCCCTTTGAGGGCCAGAAAGATTCATGGATTCATGATGATTCCTATACCCCTTTGACATAAAATCCAAAGCATGCCTCTTTCTATGATAAACCACCACTTTTCATGACCCCTATCTTAATGATGTCAAAAAACAAAAACTTTTATTAATTTTACACTTGTAATATTCTTTGAGGACTCTTCTTGCTAGGATGAGACACTGGACTATTAATAAAAAAAATACCCCCATGTAAATGCAATAATTTTATTAGATTAAGAGATATTAGGCTTAACCTATTTCAATAAAAAACAAGTCTCCTATAACTTCCATCTCCATTTTCAAAAATTTGTTAACAATAGATATTTTAAATACAACTTCATATTTGTATTTCAAGCTCCAGAAACTCCTCAACTGAGGTTACATTCTAAAATAATTTCAGTAAGTGGTATTACCTCCTAGTGATGGGCCATTTACACAACCTTTAAGACCACTAGGTAAAAAATATTTTTAGAAAACATGAAATTAAGTTAACAACATCATTACTTCCCATTTCACTCACTTCCATAAGATACATGTCCCATCACTTCTCATCTTCTATTAAGGATCTATTCCTTTGAACTCAACCACACTTTCAAAAATTAATTAGTTATTAAACATGAACTACATAGTGTGTGATTAATATTAGATTAAATCTTTTAAAATCATCTTCTGACACCAAACCTAATACCAATTATCAAATCTAATACCAAATTTTTAAAACATATTTGTTATCTCAACCATAAGGTGTCTCTTTGGTTGACGGGGATACCACCTTTGGATCTATATCTCTAAACTCCCCCAAAAAATATTTGTTCCATCACTAAATATAGAGATGATATAAAAAATTAAATCCACCCACCTAGTATCCTTTTATATCCTGAAAAGACTCAGATTATAGTGAACCAGCTCAGGTTGACCTAACTCGTCACCTAAACCAGTATGCCACAAGTCCTGAATCACGTTCCACAAGCACTAAGGCATAAAAGATAACCATTTGTGAATAGTTTCACTCATAAAAATTATATGTGACCCATACATTAATTGGATGACCAAACCAACTAATAAAAAATGATTTATAAAAGTGTAAATTTATGAATTATTTATCATTCCATTATAATAGAATTTATATAGTTCAATTGATTTTTCAAAATAGTTTCAAATTATAAAAAGCATCTCGATATTCTTGTTTTATATGGTTATAAGGACCATGATTGTATATTGTTAATATAATTAATATAATTCCAAATTTATCTTTCTAGAATCTTAATAATTTCATTAATATATATTTAATTATTAAATCAATTTCAAAATCAATCCATGTATGGTGGTAATAGTTTATTCATTACATCTTCCATATAGGAAGTTAAAACTGACCATGATGGGATGAGTGATATAAACATCCATGAAATGAATTTATAAATTATATGATGATATAATTCACATTATAGTATAATTATATTCTTAATATTTTAACGTAACAATATTTAATTAAATTTATAAATATGAATAAGAATAAATAAAAATAAATAAATTGAAAGAGCTTAGATGACGAGACTTACTTTCCTCCGTGAGATGACTCTTTAAGGCTTATAAAATTGGTCTTATGGTTAGAATAAGGCTTCAAAAACATGGATAAGAGGGTTTTAAGTGGGAATTTGGAATATATTTTTCAAGTTAAGGAGTTTTGGAAGTGAAGATAAATGGGTGGAAGATTAGTGTATTTATAGGTGAATCATAGGGTGTTTTTTGAATAAAATATTGAAAAATTTATCATTTTTTATCAAGAATATGAATAGTATCAATTATTTTTATTAATTATAGTAATTTATGCATGTGAGTCCATTATAATGCTTTATTACATCATCTAGGATGTAATTAATCATGTATTTTACTTATATGGTAAAATACTATATTCTTCCATATTTCACTATTCACCTTCCTTTTTTACTATTTAAAAAAATTACAAAAACTTCACCCCTACCTATTTTCAACATGAAAATTTAAAAAATTAAATTAAATTTTCCAAAATATATTTATAAATTAGGTATTTTTTATTTTTATTTATAGTATAAAAATACTATTTTTTATATGATGTAAAACACGTGTTACAAAAAATATATACTTATTATTAAATTATGTTATATTGATTGAGTAATTATTTTATGGTATTTTGATACTTATTTTACCTTAATTTATCCGTGGTAAAAATTACTTAAAATGATACTTCATTAATTACTATATTAATCATTTTACTATTCTAATGATCATGTTGTGATTCTAACTACCTTGTGACTATTCTAGTAGTCATATTTCCAATGGTTATATAATATTTACTCATCCTACAAATACCTTTTATTTGTATAATTATTTATTAACTCAAATCATTCTCAAGGTTCTTTATAATTTATTTACAAAATTGAAATCCAATTCTAACATTTTTATTACTTTTCACAGTGTTGTTCATGGGTGTGATATTTATTAGAGACCATAATCCTATAGATTCCCAAATTCTAATCATGTTGTTTATTTATTTTTATTATCAAGTTGTAATGTTATCAATTTTATGTAATTTATTTATTGTTTATATTTAATGTTCTATATTTATGAATTAATGTAATGATGGTTTTTATTATGAGCTTCATGTGAATTATACTATTTGACACCCAAATATATCGAGAAGGGAGAATTTTTACATAGAAAAATCTCAATCATTATAGTCTGGAATATAGTTATGTTATGGGCCAAATATATCATATGATGTAGGGTATGATACTTGAGAATCTCAATGTGGGATATGAGACTTGAGATACACCACATGGTTCAGTTGGTATCCTTTTACTTTGATCATGCATCCTAATCGTGGCATGATTAGGGTATGATACATGTGGCTATGGGTGTTGTTGTTTAGCATATTTCTTTGTCATAATCCATTATTAATTGAATTAAATTATAATTTATTCAATGTTTTTTAAATTAAATTATAAGAGGTTATTAAATTATTATGGATTTGAGAGGTTTCATGTGATGTGATTTATTGATTATTCTTGTTTAACCGCTATAGGGAAATGGTTTTCAAGAGTTGGATTTTTTAGAAAAACCCAGTTTTCAAATAAAAACTCATGTAATGGAACAAGGAATATATAAAACTATTTTATAAGTTAGTTTTATTTTAAATGGATTATGGAGATTATGGTTTTGAAATAAAATACATTTTTGAGGAAATCTAGTTTTGGGGAATACGTTTTGTGTGATGGTATGGTGTGGGTGAAATGGAATGGGATTCATGAGATTCTTATAAATTTATAGTAAATGATTTGGAAATTTAAATTCAATTGGTTTTTTATAACAAATTTATAATTAAATAAAAAACCAAAAAGGACACAAATTTTAGGTCTTTCAACATTGGTAAAAACATTTGGATTCCAGGAGGTGTTTTCAGAATATACATGAGTTTTTAGTGTGTGTAATGTGATTGATATGGTTTTCAAAAATAATTCTCCCATACCTATGTAAACTAGGTTATCTTGGTTTTTAGTATTTTAATTGGGTGTTTTGATTACAAAATTTTGGTTTGTGTGTTATGATTAATTAGAGAGACCCACATGGGTTAAGCTTAATAAGCACACGTTTAGTATTAGGATGGAGTATCCAGTGATAAAATTAAGGATTTCATAGATTGTATTATTGGATTGGGATTCAATAGGAAATTACTATAGAGGGGAAACCATTAGGATTAATTGGACTATACTAATTATTTATTGTGTTGGGAAGTTCTATAAGTGTAGATGTGGGTTGATCATCAATTATTTTATACTGATGAGTATATTCTTGCACCATATCCGTGTTTTGGTATTTTATATGAGTGGAGTTTCAAAGGATTGGTTTAGTACTATGTGAAAATTATAGATACCTGAGAGTAAAGAAACACCAATTTTGATATGATTATTGTGGAGAGAAGTAAAAATATCAGTGATATTATAGTGAAGTGTTTGATGAATAGTGCACTCCAGTGTTGGAGACATGTATTGGATGCATTTTCAAAGATAAAACATAATGAGATTATGATGAGTAAATTAATAGTGTAGGTAAATATGTATGAATGAGGTATTAGTGGGTATTATTTAGGATGCGAAGTATTATAGTGGGGAGATTGTAACAATTCACACCTTGGTGTCAGTGAACTCAAGGTCGGGCTAGTTTTTTATTGACATAGTGATTAGGTGAATTGTAATTATTTAGAAAGGGATAAAAATTAGGATATTATGGATATTTTTTGGATGTTTAAATAGACGTTTTGAATTTATAATTGGTTGTGGAAAATCCCGATGAAGGGATTTTGTCATAGGTAGAGGCAATCAGGTCCAGTGGGTGGAAGTAGAAAACCACCAGAACCTCGATGGAACTCCACCAGAGTTCTAATAGAGTGGAAAATAGTGATTATTTCTACTACCAAAATTTTGATGGTATTCCACCAAATTTATTATGGGATATTCACTAGTGATGCACCACTTTCCTTGACACAAAAACCTAGTGGAATCCCACTAGAGTTTTAGTGGAAACTTGGGTAGTTTTTTAAAAGTGGTAAAAGGGGGGATTTATCCCATTTATTTAATATCCACTTAGGTCTCTTATTTTAATATTTTCACACATATGGGAGTGGATATCTCCCCCTCCCAATCTTACTCCTCCTTTCCCCTATTTGATCTAAGTGGTTTAGAGACATTTCATTATTCCGATTCTAGAAAATATTATCCCTTACTCATCCTTTGTATTCCCACTTCTATTCTATTTTATTTTATTTTTATCATCTTGGTATTAAAGTGTGATTACATCAGAGCTTGGTGTAATGACTTTATAGTGATGGGGTTTCCTTGTGTGTTGTGGAGGGGATTCTTGGATCATCTATGTAGTTCATTTTTAGCTTGAGGTATTTCACTGAGTGAGTATTTCTAGTGATTTTGATAAATTGGGATGAAATTGATAAATTAATCAGGTATTACAGTTATATATTTCATATATCATAGTCGCAAGTGCTTGTTAGGAGTGGACCACACCTTTTTTTCTCATGGTTTCAACAACAAAGAATCACCTAGTGTGTGTTATACCAATTATGTCAAATTAGGAAATGGTTTTAAATTATTTAATAGTTAATTTATGGGTTTCGTTGGTTGATATAGGTTTTCTATATTTTATGGACATCGATACGATCTTGGGAAAATTAAATGGAAGAGATAACGATGTAGGTGTCCTTTATATATTGTGTCTCTTGATCTTTTAGTGATATTATGTTTGTGTTTTATTATTATTATTATTATTATTATTATTGGAATTTTGTATGAAATTTAATAATAATAATATATAAATTGGTATGTGATCACATCAACCTAATATTTAAAAAGGATAATATATCTTGTTAAAAGATTTTTTGTTGTTTTCTTAGACAAACAAGTGTTGGTGGATCATTTTATGGATGTTCTTGGTGGTATACTTGACACCTGTTGGGTCATTGGTATGTTTTTTTTATTATTTATTTTAATTTCATTTACTTTGGATTTTTTGGGAGTAAGGGGTAAAAAATATGTATTTTGGGAACATAGGGTAGGGTGTATGATTATCAAATAGTTAGTGTTAACCACGTACCAAACCATGAAAGAGGGGGGGTGAGGGATCCCTGTGCTATTTTTCATAGTTTCAACATGGTTTTTATAATTATTCATACTCTATAGAAAAACCATGTAGTCTATTTTGTAATGGGGGAGTGGCTCACACAGTTTGTGCATGTATTTCTAAACCATACGGTCATACCATAAAGTCTTCCTAGGTTACTTAAAATTGTAAATTTACCCATTTTACCTTGATGATTTTTAACCCTCTTTCTCCCTTTTCTTCTCCCACTCATTAAAACTATCTCCCTATATCCAAGATCCCTATTCTCTCTTTCTCCTTTGGTAGTCTTCCTCCTCCCTTGGAAATCTCTCTTGAGGTAAAATCCAATTTTATCTTTATTTACTTCTTTTATCCCAATGTTCTTTCTTATTCTACCCACTTTATTCTATTCCTATAACCCTAATAGTCATAAAAGGTCGAATATATGGTTTAGGTTGGGGATTTGATAGATTTTATTGGGTTTTAGGCCAGTGATTATCCCTTTATTCATTTCCTAGTGGTTTCAAGAAAAGGTTATGATATTCCATTATGGATTAGGTAGTTATTTATAAATAACATTAATTTTCCGTTATCATACCTAAATTTCTTGATATTTCGTTTGGTTTACATATTTATATATTATTGAAATTATTTTTGAGGGTTGATATGTGTGTTTTAATTTCTATATTTTCTTGTGTTTAAATGAATGTTGGTTTCTATTAGATTTCCCTTTTAAAAATTAGTTTATGCCTTCTAGGTGTTTTCTAAAATGTTAAAAAACGATCCCTTACTTATAAATGAGTTTTAAAAGAGGATTTAAAAATAAAATGTGATTTCAATTTATATTCTTGAGTATTGTTACTTATTTTATACCTTGGATATTACTTTGGATTGGTTTTTGATTATGTTGGCACATGGGAGACCTTAGGTAGGAAGTTGATCAAATGGGTGTCTCTCTAGATCTAGGTGTAAACTAGCTAGTGGTTGTCTTTGGTGAGGAATCGTGAGGCCCCAAGATAACTTACTTGTTTAGGATCACATAGGTTGGACAATGTTCTGTGATATAGTCCTAGTAACCTTTGGAACTTATAAGTCAAATCTCTTCCCATGTGGCATGTATTATGCTTGAGTTGATGTATGATAATATGCCCACTTTTGTTTTATTTATGATGATGATGATTATACCATGTTTCCCTCTATTTCTTATATGTTTCCTTATTAATATTTTATTTACATTTATCTTGGATTATTTAAAGAAACCAAAGGGTTTCAAATGGATTTTTTTTAAAAATGGAAAGGTTTCTAAAAATGGATTTCAAACACGGACTAATGATTTTCATTGTGAAAAGTTTATATAGATTCATGGTGGTATCCTATTGTTATTTTACTCACACCTTTCACATTCCATTGGATGTATAAAGACTTGGTTTTTTAGTATATAAATAAAAGAAATAGATCACATAGTTTAGTGTATCTTCTTGATTCTCATCATTCTTCTTTGATGCCATAGTGATAGTGACTATGGGTCATGAGGAGTTGGGTGCATGTGGAGAATTTTGGGATCCTCAGTTATTTGGGGTTACAATGTATAAACCTCTATATCCTTGATCTCATTGTGGTATATATATATGATATTGGTTATCATTTTTTATATTTATGATGTGATGTTTATGAGTTATAGTTCATTTTTGTTGTTTCTTATACTCTATTTTTTCATTTTTATATTTTGAGATTGTTTATTTGATGGCGTGGATGTCCCACTTATGGATGGGTCATACCAATTTTTTGGGAGGAATATATGTGATTCAATTATTATATTATGTGATTGAAATCATCCCCAAATGTTACATTTTGATAACCTAGTGTGTTTTTCATGTCCATGGAAATTGGAAACTTGATTTGGGCCTTATGGTGGATTGGTTCAAGTAAAGTGTCAGGTTTAACCAAGCCAGTTTATTTAAAAATGGTATCAGACCCCTCTTGTTATTAGAGTAGTAAAGTTATTATGGAGTTAGGAATATCATAGCTCGGGAGGCAGGTGTGAGAGAGTGTATAACTAGCTCTACTTCACGCTGAACCTTGAGTTACCATGGGTGGTTTGGATTTATGTCTTGGATTTGAGCCCAGTTTTGTTTTTTTTATGAGATTTGATATTTTTATATTATTAGTTTTTAGTTTTAGGATGAAACTATATATCATTTTGAGAAATTTTGAGTATCAGTGTGAAATAGGGGAGTAAAACTGAGGCTCATGTTTTAGGTACATAATTAGTAGAAACCATGTAGAACCTATGTGACCAGGTCAACAATCCATTCAATTCCAATTTTCATGGTTGTTATATGGTTTTTCAGACTGTGTGAGCAAACTATGTGCACTAGGAAAATTATTAAATTTTTAATGTTTTTACCCCTTATGTATTTTCAATTATTGAGATTGTTGTTATTACTCATTTAAGTGTAATTGAATGGATTTTTTGATTATATTGATGATTTTGGAATTTGAATTTGGTATTAATTATGTTTTATTTCATTTTTTAAAAACCATGCCTCCCAAAATGACTCATAGGAATTAGTTATAGGAATATAAGGAGAATACATTATAGGACAATCCTCTTGAGGAAGGGTCTGATCAGAGGTTTTGGGACTTGATCATGTTGTCTAAGCTCCATGAAGATATTTATTAGACTAATTTCAAGTAGATGTTCAACAAGAAATTTTATCCCAAGAATTTAATAGTGGAAAAAGATAATGAGTTCATGAAACTCAAGCATAAAGACCACCTTGTTATGTAATATGCCACTCAATTTATCAATCTGGTTTATCTTTCACCCGATCTTTTAATGAAAAATTATTTTAAGGCACATAGGTTCGAAATAGGTTTAAAACAAGAAATTAGATCGAGGATCATTATTATTTTTCTTCTGAACTATGCATATGTAATGTAAAATTTAGTGTTGGTTGAGGTGGACCTGGCCAGTTTGATTGGTATTCGTGGTACCCTTATTACAACATGAGGTAGTCAGAGATCTTATTTAGGTCAAAATAAAAATCATGATGAGGCTCATTGAGGTATTAATGGAAATGTGAATCATAATAACTTTTCTTATGTTCCATCTTATGAGTGGAATATTGTAGTATTCTATGAATGAAAGAAGAAAAAACATAGCAAGAAAGTCTTCCAGGAGGCTATGAGGACTTTCCATTTGTGTGGAAACTTGGATCATCTACAATTTTATTATAGGTCCACTTATTAAGGTATTATGGTGGTTTATTTTCATACAGATGGTTCTTAGGTGTATTTAGATGGATTGAAAGGGATGGGGTCTTACCCTTAGGTGAAATAAGTCTTATATCCAATAAGGAAGACTCAGGGTGGGCCCAAATATTAGTGTTTATACATGGTAGATCCTATTATGAAGGATTCAGAGGATGGTCTAGTGAATTTTCAATGTATTATTTTTATTATTTCATTAAAGGCTATGAATTTTTTTTAAAATAGGTGCATCTCATCCATTAATTTAATTTAAATTGATTAATTCTTTGGGGATGCAATCAGAGTTGATGCTGTATACAGTGGATCTTTCTACTCCCTTGGAAAAGAGGAATGTGTAGGGATTTATGTGTCCCAAGTCCTATGTTATTCATGTGGTACTTATTCATCCTTGGCATAGAATTTTTTGATCTTATAATTGGTGTAGAATAAATAATCATCTTAAAACCCCAGATTGACTATTATCATCATAGAGTTTAATTTCTCTCTACTAATGGGAACAACCATGTCTTTCCGGGTGAGTGAGATCCTAGGTTATGGAGAGAAGGAAAAATTATCACAAATATCAGAGTGATTTCATGAAAGTTTCATAGTTTTCCCTTCAATACTACTAAGAATAGTTTAGTTGGTCATCTTACAATGGTGGTAGATAGGTATACTGAGGTATTTTCTGATGACTTTTCAGGGTTTCTACCCCAGTGGGTGGTAGAGTTCTCTATTGATTTACTTACTAAGATATTACCCATAGCTTTACTATATTACTTGATAGATCCTGCTGATCTAATGAAGTTAAAGAATCTATTAGAGGATCTCAAAGGAAATATATTTATTTAAATGAGTGTGTTACAATGGGAATAACTAGTTCTATTTTCAAAAAAGGTAGATAAAAGTCTCTAAATATGCATCAATTAATAGAAAATAAACCTTGTGAAAATAAAGAATAAATACTCATTTCCTAGAATTAATGATCTCTATGAACAGGTTAGGGGATCCCTATTTTTTTCAATGATTGATCTGAGATCTACATACCATTAGTTGAGGGTTCTGTAAATGAATGTTCCTAAAATTACTTTCAGGAGAAGGTATGTGCATTATGGGTATTTGGTTATTCCATTCAGACTTATAAACACTGCTATAGTTTACATGAATTTTATGAATTATAACTTCCATTGCTATCTGGATTCTTTAATTTCGGTGTTCATGGATGATATCTTAGTATACTCTAAGTCGAGGGAAGAACATGTGGCCTATATAGTCATTGTCCTAAAAACCTTTAAAGAGAACCACATGTTTTTAATCCCTCTAAATTTCATTTATGGATTCAGGAAGTAATATTTTTAGGCTATGTAATATCTAATAATGGAATATCAGTAGATCCTAATAAGATCCAAGAGGTGATGTCTTGGGAGCATCCCAATAAGGTGTTTTAGGTGAAGAGATTCCAAGGACTATGCGGATATTAAATATGACTTGTTTAAGGATTTTCCATATTGGATTCATCCATTATATATTTGAACAAAAAGTGGGTGAAGTTAGAATAGGACAAGAAGTGTCATAGGTCTTTTGAGGAGCTAATAGTGAGGTTGACTTCAACTCAAGTTCTAATTCTACCTAATCCAAGTTAGGGTTATGTTGTGTATTGTGATGCTTTGGGTTCAAGATTGGGTTGGATGCTAATGCATCTTAAACATGTGATGGAATATGGACATATCTAGATATTCCATCAAGAGAATAATTACCCCATTAAAGACCTCGAGTTAGAAGTTGTAATTCGTGATTCGAATATGTGGCAATACTATCTTTTCAAGGAAAAATTTATAGTGTATTTAGACCATTAGATCCTGGAATATATTTTCACCTATAGGGATCTGAACCTTTAACAGAGATATTGGGTGGAGTATCACCAAACTATGGAATTTTTTATAGCTTATATCCTCATAAATGGTAATGTGGTAGCGGACGCCTTGAGTAGGATACTACCAACCTAGAAAGTGTGGGAATCAGAGGATGAATGGAACTTGATAGGGTTATTCGCTAAGATGTAGTTGGATATGGAAGAGGAGGTTGAGTAAGTGCTTTTGGATTATGTAAACTTTATGCCTTCCTTAGATGATCAGATTTAGATTTTCTAGGTTAATGATTTTAATTGAAAGTGTTTTAGTATCATTCTAAATGGTGGGAAAACCTTGATTTATTATTCTCAGTATCCCAAGGGTTCTCTTTTGTTTTGAAAGAGGAATGTAATTATCGCATCTTTGAGGTAGGGGCTGATGGAGGGTGGGAAAATATCTTGCTGGATCATTCAATCCAAGTATTCCAAGATGTTATATGATTTTAGACATTAGTTTTAGTGTCAAAGTATGATTTTTTAGTTATTTATTTCATATCTTAGTGTATCACATGTTAGATGATTAATGCTGAGCATTGGAGACCTGCTAGTTTATTATAGCCTCATCCCATTCTGTTATAGAAGATAGATGAGATCCCAATGGAATTCATGACCAGCTTACCTCAGAATATGAGTGAGAAAAATTCTATTTGGGTGGTTATTTATCAGTTAACTAAATCAAACAACTTCCTTTCTATTAAAGAGTAGACAAATTTAGAGAATCACATTAACCTTTATGTCCAAGAGATGTTGAGACTCCATGGTGTGACTTCAACCATTGTTTCTAATCGAGAACCTCACATGAATTCATGGTTTTTGATTATTATTCAAGAGAATATGGAATCTGAGCTAAATTTGAGCATATTTTACCACCCTCAAATAGTTAGTTATACTGAGTGGGCCATCCAGATTCTTGAGGATATTCTTTGAGAGTGTGTTCTTGACTTTGGAAGTTCTTGGGAGAAACATTTATTATTGATCGAGTTTTCGTATAAAAATAGTTATCAATATTTTATTAATATGGATCCATTTAATGCTCTATATAGAAAACTATGTTAATCTCCTCTATGTTATATATAATTTGGTGATCACTCCTTACTTGGGCTAAGTATCATTTAGGAGATTATAGAGAAGATGAAGTGGATTTATAGGTTGTTGGTGATAGTTTAGATTCATCAGAAATATTATGCAGACCTTTGATTTCATCAGTTGAAGTTTTTGGTTGATGATTGGTTTTTTTAATGGGCTTATCCTTAGTTAGGACACCATCGATTTGGGATACCGAGTAATCTGGAACCATGATATATCAGGTTATTTTGGATTTTATAGAATATCAGGAATGTGGAATATCAATTGGATTTACCACCTTGATTTATGTTTATTCATAAAGTGTTCTATGTTTCATAGATGAAGAAATACCATCTAGACCAATCCCATGTGTTTGTCTAGGAGGATATGAAGGTGTATCCTGATACCTCTATTTTTGAGTATCGAGTTCATATCATGGATTTTTAGAATAAGGTGTTGTATGGTAATTTGATCCCCATGATCCATGTATTACAGAAGAGTGTCCAGGATAACCATGATATGTGGTAGCATAAAGCATTTTTGAGGGAGTAGTGGCATCATCTTTTCAAAGATTCAAAACATTGAGTATTTTTTGGGGGAATAAAGTGGCATGGTGGGGGAAATTATGACACCCTCCAGGCCATTGGAATGTTTTATTTTGAGTATTTAGTATCATTTCATTTAATTTGGAGTTTTTTGGATTCAAGGGTTTAAAATATAGATTTTTTGAAAAATAGACTAGAGTGCATGGTTAGAGAAATATTAATACTAACTATACTCACAGTTATTCAATAGGGGGGGTGAGAGATTAAAGTTCTATTTTCAGGGTTATTTTATGGATTTTACAAATATCCTACTTGTTTTGTGAAGGGGGGGTGTCCCTAGTTGTCACACATTTTTGAAACCACATGGTCTATCCAGTTTACTAAAAATTGTGAATTGACTTATTTTTCCTTGATGCTTTTTAACCCTCTTTCTACTCTTTATTCTCCCACTCATTCAAACCACCCCCTCCAGTGGATAACCCTCTTATCTCTTGTTCCCTTAGTATTCTTCCTCCACCCTTGTTGAATTAGGTAATTCTTATTTTCTCTTGATTCCCTGCTCCTCTTCCAATGTTCTTCCCTATTGTACCCATTTAATTCCATCACTATAACCCTAATGTCTATAGAAGTCCAAACCTAGGGTTTAGGTTGGGGTTTTAATGAATTTTAATGGGGTTTAGGTTAGTGATGATCTATTTCTTCTATTCCTAGTGGGTTCAAGTTAAGGCGATTAATTCCATTGTGGTTGAGGTATGTGTCTCTATATAACTTGACTTTTCCTTTATCATACCTAAAATTATTGATATTTTACTTGGTTTATTTTATTAAATATTCATGAATGTATTTATTTAGGGATTATATGTGTGATTAAATTTCTATTTTTTTTGATTTATCATGAATGGTGGTTTATATTGGATTTCAATTTTAAAAATATATTTATTCCTTCAAGGTGTTTTCTAAAATGTTTAAAAAATGATTCCTTACTTCCAAATGATTTTTCAAATAGGGGTTTGAAATAAAATTTGATTTCAATTTATATTATTTATTATGGGATTTTATTTTGTATATTAGATATTTATTTATTTTGGGATTTGATTATCCAAGAACATAGGAGACTATAGGTACGGATTGTTTCAATTTATATTCTTGATTTGGTTCATTTATTTTTTATCTTCAATATTTATCTTGGGATTTTATTATCCTTTGAACTTGGATTATTTAAATAAACCAAAAGTTTTCAAATAGAAATGTTTTAAAAAATGGAAAGGTATTTCAAAATGGATTTTAAACTTGGACTAATAGGTTTCATTGTGAAAAGTGTTATGTATATTCAATGTGGCATCCTTTTGAGATTTTAATGATACCTTAAATATGCCATTGAGAGTATATGGACTTGGTTTTATAGTATATTAATAAAGGAAAGGGGACCATGAATTTTGGAAGATCTTCCTGATTCACTTCATCCTTCTCCAATGTCATAATGATGGTGACCGTGGGCCATGAGGAGTTGGGATCATGTGGAGTGTTTTGGGATCCTCAGTGATTTTGGGTTATAATGTATCATCCCCACTAACCTTGACCTCATTTTAGTGTTGTTTTATATATATGAAATTGGTTATCATTTTTTATGTTGATGTTGTGATGTTTATGAGTTAGAGATCATTTTCGCTACTACCTATACTCTATTTTTCTATTTTTATATTCCAAGACTATTAATTTATTGGTGTGAACATCCCACTTACGGATTGGTTATGTTGGATTATTTAGAGAAATAATTGTATTGTGATTATTGTATTTTGAGTGTGAAACCATTTCCAAAGGTTATATTTTGATACCCTAGTTCTTTTCGATAGCTCTTAGTGATTAAGAATGTGCTTTGGATCTTATGGAAGAGTGGTCTGAGTGACATTTTAGGTTGAACCAATCTGGTTCATTGTATTTTGAGTTTCCTTTTAACTTGGTTTTCAAAAGAGAATTGAATTACCTTTGAAATGTTATTTTTAAGTGAAGGTATTTTGAAATGGGTTTTAAAAGAAAAAAATTGATTCACGTGAAATTTTTTAGAATGGGATTTCAAAATAAACTGTTGATTTTTAAAGGAGTTTTGATTTTATATTTTAGTTTAGTGACTAGAATGAGTAAATTTGACATAGTTTCTAATTTTAACATGATTTTAAAATGTGGTTTTTACTTTTATTTTAAAGGAAAACAAGGTTTATTTTTTGTGGTAAATGATTTAGACTGATTGACCATAAGAGGGACATGCTCTATTTTTCTAATGCTTATATACTTTTGTGAGATCCTTGATTTATTTTTTTCCTCATTTCTATTATCTATTGTATGATTATTCATGAAAATATAGGATCTCTTTACGAACCATCCATTCAGTGATAGTTTGGTCAGTGGGTTTGGAAAAATTAATATGTCTCCTTTTGGATTTAGTTACATAGGAACATTGAGATACCACTTTAGTATATGATTTAGTCTAGTAATATTGAGTTACCCCAACCACTTGTACTGAGACTTGGGTTTTTTTGAGGGTATGAAAAAACCAAAAAATCAAAAAACCCATTGTGTTTTTGTGTGTGAACTATATTCTAGTTAAATTTTGTGAGCTTCCAAAACATTTATTTTTGGATGGACACTTGTAAAACCAGGATAGAGTAGTTTAAATTCATTAAGTAAAGTCCATTTCTTGAAAAAAAACATCAGAATAAACATCCAATCATTGACTAAGTGATATAGGAGGAGTTCTTGATGCAACATGAATGTTTTGGAGGATGTGGTGAAGTGGACATCCAATTGATTTTGGTGGAGGACTTGGTGTTTCGAAGGTTATGTTAGATTAATAAAAAGGGTTGTATAAGATTAATATAAAAGAAAAGGATTATATATTTTCTATCACTAAGTGTATAATCCGAATAATGAGGTTTCAAAAGCTATTTTGTGAATGCAGGGGAAGTGATGTAGAATACAAAGATTGACTTTTCACTAAATTATTTAGTTAAATTGATGGATGTCAGATGGTTTTTTAACTGAGTTGATGGATATATACAAATATTATAAGGTAGTGTAACTGATGGGAACCACTGGTTACTATAGTGAACCTCTAAAAACAAAGGGTTATAACTCACTTTTTCGATATTAAAAGATTGAGTGAGAGAAAATTCAAAAGAGGGTGGAGTGGAATCCATCCATATGGGGGGAATTCGATACAGAGAGATTGTGGTGGGAGTTTATCATGTAGAGAATTTATAGGAGGTTCTTTCATTTTCAAGTAGGGATGTAGATTATAGTCCCTTATAACATGAGTCAGGTAATGTTCCTGAACAAGAATCTCTTGTAACTCAGTTTCTATCATTAAAAATATATGTAGTATGTCCTCAATTGGATTGTGGATTCATCTGAACCATAATATTCCAGCGTTTATTACACTTCTTCAAAATATCACGTGTTTGTTATTTTTTCACTATTTATGAAAAATATTATCTAAGAGCATAAAGTTATAAAAACTAAATTTAATTTAATATCAACACAATGTTAAGGGTTCTTGGTCTTCCAAGTTGCAGATGTTGAATTCACAGGGTTGTGTCATAGAACTTTGGACCCTTTCTAGAGACTTGTTTTATAAATTAAGGTTTGCGTTGAAGTTCGATGGTGAAAGTTTAGGATTTTGGAGGATTCTAGTTCTACTACTCCTGGAGAATCCATAAGTTCTATTTATGGATATCCAAATAAAAGTGACGTGTTTAATAGAGCGGGAAACCATAATAGGAAAACACACAATGTTTTTTTTTGAAATATGTATCCTATAGAAGCAGAACATGACCCAATTGGAGGTTTTTATGGTAAATTCAATATAAACATCTCATATTGTTTAAAGTGGAGGAATAATGAGTTGATGTGATTTGGCTGGTTCCCGATTCCACATCTAGAAATATGGAAGGAAAGGTTTTGGTAGGAAACTGTTGGGACTGAAAGGTATGTTTTAAAAAGTAATTTGAGAAGGTTCTATAAATCCCATTTTTGAGCAGGTGTGGATATTTTTTCAACGAAGTGTTAACTATCCCACTTGAGTCATGTTTATTTTTCTAGGGTTTATTACTTAATGTTTGAGAAGGCTATAAAGTGTTTGTTTTTAAAGTATTTGGTTGAGTGGTAATTGTGATCATTGAAAATGGTTGTGGTTCTATTTGGTTCCCATATATAGGCTTGTAGGGATATAAGGAGTATATAATTCTCCCATATCAAATAGGTATCAGGTTTCTAGGAAAATTATTTTAGATGGAATGGGATTCATGTGATAGAGATCATGGTTTTGGAAAAGTGAAATAAATGGACTTTGTTTCCTAATGGGTTTTTGTAAGGATAATTCATGTTAGAAAAATAGACTTCTAGAATAGTGGGATATATGGAATGGTTTCTTGATCACATTCATTGATAGAAAGGGGTGAACACACTTTTATTTTGATAAATTACTTTATATAACTTAATGTATGGAGTGTAGAAAGTATGTAGAGAATCAATATTTCATCAAAAGTTTTTACTAAGATGTCATATGGCATGTTCTTAAAATGATTGTACAAGATATTTGGGTGTGGTTAAACATGTGTCTTATATTTTGGATCAATATTTTTATATTTAGATTTAGTTCAAGATATTTCAATGTCACTTAATGTTTAGAATGGTTGGTTTTCTGTTCAATCACCTACAAACTCTTTAAGAAGTAAACCATGGCCACATAGATTATTAAAAAGGGCCAACCCTAAGTTTAGGGTGTATTTATTTTTAAGGTTTTAGTGATGAAGAAATTGTAATTCCAATATCTAGGATAGGATATTATAGAAGGTTATTAGAGTTTCAGAATTCCCTATGTAATTATGGTGAACCTTGAATGGTTCAAAACCAGGTTGTGATGTAGTAGGAGAAAATAACCATGCTTTCCTTAGTTTCACTGATAAATGGGGATTTTGTTCCATGATGTTTTAGTGGATGTATGGTTTGATGATATTAGAATCTTCATAATATATTTTGGATATAGGTAGATTTCAATGGTATTTATAGAGTCTTATATACTTGAAAGCTCTTGGATTACCAAATATTGGTGGTAGAGTTTTATGAATATAGGATTTTGGAAGGAGTAGGGATATGGACATGGTACATGATAATGTCATGTTTATGGGACTTCAAAAAAATTTAAATTTTTCTCTAGCCTATTTTCTTTTTAAAAATTCCATGGATCCATTCATATGGTATTGTGGTTTTATATAATGAGTGGTTAGAGTCTATAAGTATAGGGTTGATTTGTATTAGTGGGGATTGGATGATCACAAGCATGAAGAAGGACCATGAAAACACTGAAAAAGAGAGGATAATGGAAGATATTATTCAGAATATGGTTGGTGGACTTTAGTGAAAACCTTGAGAATAGTATTTTAGTGAAAAAATGTTAAACTTAACACATGAAAACAGTTCTCAAGTGGGATATTGTTGAGTTTTTTATGAGAAATATTTTTTGGATAAGTTGTTGGAACTTTTGGAACTTTTATTTCTATAAGTACATTTATAGAAGTAGTATGGAGAAATTCTCCCTCACCAAGTAAATTCTGGGTATAATCTAGTGATAGTGGAAGAAACATCTCATTCTAGATGAAGTAAAGTAGGATGATTTTTGGATGTGGCATGGAAGTTTTAGAGGAAGTGGTGAAGTCAATATTCAATTGAATCTGGTGGAGGATATATAAGATTAAACTAATCTTTCATAGGATTGGTATTAGTATTTAAAAATATACATCAGATTAATCTAAAGGATTATGTAAGATTAATCTAGAAAAAGAGGATGATCCATATAATATCATACAGTGCAGAAGTTTAAAGATTCAATTTTGAAATTAATCATGTTAATGTAAGATAAGTGATAGAGAATACAGAGCTTTAATTTTCACAAGATGGTTTAGTTGATATGGTGGATCTTAGTTAGTTTCATTGACCAAATATAGTGATGTTTGTGAAATTCAGAATGTGGTGTAACCAATAGTATCTAATGGTATCTTTGGAGCAATTCTATAAAGTGAGGGTGCTAGATCACTTGTTTTATGTGACTGGATCGAGTGGGAGAAAAATAAGAATTGGGTGGTTTGATGTTCTTCCCCATGGGGGGAATCCCCATACTTTACTTATAGTGGGAGTTCATAATGTAGAGTGTTTCCAAGAGGTTATTTAGTTTTTCATGTGTTTGTTCTTTCTCATTCACTATTTATGGAAGATCTTATAAAAAATTATAAAGTTATCAGAACTATATTTAAGTGAGTATCAACATGGTTTCTAGGTTTCTTGGTCTTCCTAGTTCTTGATGTTGAATTTTCATGGGTTTTTTGTGACACTTTAGACCTTTCTAAGAGCCCTATTCTTCAAATTGAGGTCCAGAAGTTAGCTTTCATTCATAACATGTGGTGGTTTAAATTTTTTGGGTTTTAATTCCTTAGCTGTGGTATGGGACACATGGTATTTCGATGGATGTGATAGGGAAAAATTCCCCAACAAGTGGTATTCGAGCACTGATGTTGTTCCAGTGCATATTAGAGTAGGTTCTTGTTTTGGTTTCTTGTTTATAAAAACAAACTCAACCCAATCAGACCCACCCAAAAATCCCTAAAACCACTAAACTACCTTAGATAAGGTGGGTTATTTTTTTTATTGAGTATGTTTAGGTTAGGAAGTATGGTCATTATTTTTTTAGTGTAGTTGACCCAACCTATGCACACTAAGTATAAAGTATTTTATAAGCTCATGTTTTGCCTTTTTATTTATAAAATTTAATTAGGTTTAATTACAGTTGGACATGAAAAATATTATTTTTAAATGATTAGAGTTAAATATAGTGTTGTTAAAAAATTATTACTTTTATAGTATGTTATTTAAAATAATTATTAATATTAAAATGTTATTGATTTTTATATGTTATTTTTTTATGTAATTTTATGGATTATTATAAATTTTTTCCAACCCAAACTGATCCAACCTTTAAACTGCCTCGTCCCACCATGTTGAGTTTTATAGAAAAGTTCCAATTGGAGTGTTGAATTTGGGTTATTTTTTTCACCTACCAAATAAAGGTCAGATGAGATTTATCTTTAAACCAAAGTGACCCACCCATTTACACACCATTTGGTTTAGTGGGATTTTTTAAGATCATCAATGAATAGATTTTGGGTAGTATTGACATTCCTAATGAGTACTACCTCCTTAGTTCCTTATAGGAGATCCTCATGGATGAAAATAGTGGTTGAGGCAAGAGACAATACCTTTTATATTTTTATTGATGGTTGGACTTAGTTCCTTATAAGAGATCCTCTATGGATGCCTTGGCATGTTGCTATATAATTGACTTGTACTTTAAGTGGTTATTAATTACAACACTAAGAAAGTGTCTTAGAGGGTCACACACTAAGTGTATTCACAATCTTAGTTAAACTTAGTATTAAATTTAATAAGTTAGAATAAATAGTATTTATTCAGGTTTTGATTGATCTCTAAGATTTAATCACATGTTTTTAAAATACTAAGTGAATAAAATAATAATAATAAATATTTATTTTCAAGGTTTTATGAATATAATATTTTTTATATTTATCGATGAATAATACAATGATATTTATTTATTAAACAAATAGTCATTATTCAAGGATCAGTAAATATTGAGGAGGAAAAGAGGACCCGGTTTAATAGTTTGATTGAAAATAATATAAATGATATTTATTTATTCTTAGGTGATTCGCATGTCAAGTGAATAATAATTATATTATTATTATGACATGGGGTTCACTAAGAAGTAAGGAATTAAAAAGGGGCTCATGTTCTAATTGAAAACCCTAGACCTACCTTTATAAATATCTAATTACACCACTTTCCTAATAGAGACTTATTTTACCCAATAAAAAGAGATAATATCTCTCAATCCCTATAGATAATTCTAGAGATCAAAAAGTGTGATCACTCCTCCTTTTCTCTCAATCTGTCAAGAGACCATCAAGAGTTCTTCATCCTAATAGAATAATTTTATTAAAATCAAACATGAATGATGCAAGTTATCAAGATCAGCTGTGCTAGAACCTAGTGATTATAAGATGACATTCCAAGATTGTGGTTCACATGTAGACTATCGATACAAGGATTATTAACTTAGATCCTTCAGTGAAATGATGGTGTAACAAGATCAAATATACTAAATCATCAATAAAGGAAGAATTACAAGTTTAGGTAATTCTATATCATCACATAAATTATTTATAAATTACATGTGAATATCCTGTTATTATAGTTATAACATTTAATCAAGTCAATTAATCTACGATTTTCATTGGTCATGATGTCAATCATTATGTAAAAAACAATTATTCATAAGTTAAGACTAAAAAAGTTTAGTTTTCATTCTATACAAGCACTTACACTATGCCCGAAACCTAAAATTGGTATCAGAGAAGTCATATGTTTAATTTATAATTATTTATTGGTCATTTATTGTTTACATTCATTTTTGATTTATTTTACTTCAGATCAATTCATTCTTGAAATTTAAAAAAATCATATTTTAATCCCTTTCTTTATTATCATTAAAAAAACTAATAGACAATTAAAATTAAAAATAAGAAAAATATGAAAATGCCATCTAAAGATAACAAATTTTATTTTTGGGAAACATAAGAATACACAACATGTACCCTGAAACCACACATCATATACCAATGTATCTCATCTATATCTTGTGATAAAATATGATCAGTGTGAGGAAATCAGATCAGTAATCTGAAAAAAATAGATCAATTTATAGATCCAGATAGTCTGGTATACAGTTTAAAGAAAAACACACCATGTAACATTCTTACATGGAGTTTCATACCCATGTCTTCATAATGGAGAAAAAATAGGTATAATAATGTCCTGTATATGCTACATGACACGGTGAATCAAAAACTATTCAACTTCAATGTCACACATCGTATAAGAACACCACACAATATCTATTGTAAACACATATGTGGAAAGGAAACACACCCAGTCCCCAAGGTGTGTTATGTAGACATAGGAAAAAAGACCTCATTCCATGTAACCCAATACACGCCATGTAGTTTTATACAAATTATGCACTCAATTTGATTTGTAGAGAATAATTGATTATGTAATTAAACCTATTCACACATGTTTCATGTGTTGTTTACCTAAAAATAAATTCCATTTCATAGGATTTATAATTATATATTGAATTAATTTCCATGTTAAATTCTAAAACTACAAGTTATGTATGGTATTTTATTATAGTGTATTTTACGCACATCAAGAGAATCACATGTAGTGTAATAAACATGTGCTCTATGTGTCATTTTTTTAACAGTGCACACCATGTAATTACCTGTCAGTCAATATGTGTTGGATCCTAAGGTAATTCATAGGAAAAAGGATCATGTTAGGTATTTTGGGAGAGTAAATGTCATTTTATCCAAGTAAACTTATGTAATTCATTAATTTTTAAATGAAATTAATTTATTTAATTTGTTTAAGATTATGGATGATGTTAATTAAAGGATTCTTAGATGGTATTAATATAAATTGAATTAATTGGATTAATTTGTGGTTTGTTATCTTTCTTAAAGAATGAATTGAATTAATTGATAAGTAAATTAAAAATCATTTAATGTTATGTGGATGATGATGAGATTATCATATCCCTACATGTGATTGGTTTATTTTAATTTATTATGATTAAATTAAAATTTATGGACTACATGTCATCCCATCATCCTTATTACATAAGTTCTTGCATTCCCACAATTTATTTTATGTAAACCCCATTTATCTAATCCATTAGATCCCCTCACTTGCGTGTGAGTAAAAGATTATGTAAGGATGGAGCTCCAAGGTGAGTGGAGGTGATCTGAGTATAAGAGCCACATAAAATACAATTGAGGAAATATATAGGATCCAAGGTGGAATTCCACAACACAAATTGTAACGTTGTGACCTTAGTTACCCAGATTTGGTGCATTATTACATAAAATTGGCATGATACAAATAATCATGTCCCGAAAGACCGATCAGTTTAGTAGCCTTAGAAGTACTAGATACATTCATAAGTTTTACATTACATCATGAAATAAAACATCAACAACATTTTTTCCCATTTTGAACACACTTATATCCTTAGCCTATCCCTATAGGTCAACCATAAAATACTTCTTCACATCCTGGGAAAAATAAAACATAGGAAGGGGTGATTTCAAATGCTCAGTAAGGATAACAATATAGCAGAAACTTTCATAAATAAGCATAAACATTTAAGGCAATGTATAAGACTAAAAAAAGCCTTTTGAACTTAAACTTCAGCATAATATGGAAAAGATAAAATCAAATAATTACATTTACTTATTCAAATGTATATTCTACTAGTTGAATAATCACATGAAATATCAATATCCACCATCATAAGATGGAATGCATAATGCCAAACTTCATAACCACATAGTCAAGGCCTTGTGCCAAGACTACAAATAAGCTTTTACAAAGGACTTGTTCCAAGATACTAGTTTGTCTCATGAGACCTACCGATTCATCGAGGAGCTATATCAGACTCCACCCGTCACTTACTAATTCCAATGCATTACTCATATGAAAAGGTTTAAAAATAACATAAACATTCATATTAAAAATATAATAAAAAATATCAATACTTTATCCATAAACCATGAATGGTGTAAAAATAACACATCCACAGTCAAACATATCACAAAACCTTCAATACAATATGGAAGTTCTTTATCATAACAAATCAACTTCAAACAAGCTTAAAAACCATCAAAGGATGTTGACATAGATGAAATCAAAACTTTTTTTAGATAAATATCTCTTTATATTTTGAAATCATTTAAAAGTAATATAATTATAAAAGAAAACATTTATTTTGAAAATATTATTATAAGATTTTATGGGAAGCTTTGAAGATGATATAACAGCAGAAAATAGCCACACCCACCGTATAAGTTAAAAAAAGACATTCTTACCTTAATTTTGTCGAAAAGGTCATAAAGTACCTTGTTTGGAAAATGACGGAAAGATTCATTTCAAAACATATATGGTCAAATAAGGGTATAAATTAATTTAACCCATAGTATAGTAAATAGTAAAAATGTTTTGAATTACATTTTTAAGAAAACATGGATGTGGATGATAAAGAGGTCCTAGTAGATACTTACGTAAAAACAACCACAGATAATAAGGAGATTGTGAAATTAACCCTTACCTTGTACTTTTACTTGGTAGAGGGTATGTTAACCTCCTGTATAATAGTTAAATCATTGTTATTATATTATACAAAAACTATATACATAAATATGATATCATATATGATCCTCTAATATTTCTTTGTTAATAATATTTTAGTAATATCATTGTTTTGGGTGTTAACTGATTCATTTTCCTTTATATGATTGGTTACATAAGCCATGTTCTTTATGGATATGATGTATTTGGTTCATATAAAAATGATATTATGTTCATAAAAATTATTTTTAATAATAAAATGAAAATTATTCTTGAATGATTATGATGGGGAATTAATCTCGTCGCGTTCGTGGAGACGGTAATCCGTATGTACACATGAGCGAAAATATCATTATATTGATGGTGAAATAGTATGTAATTGGATGATATATCATATATAAAAAATCATTAAAATGTTATATTTATTATTTACATTAGTTATATTCATTATTATACCCATCCAAAATAATTAAGTGTTTGAATAACAAACTACACCACGACGTGGAGACGGTAAGCCGTGCGTATGCACATATGGTGACTTTGTTATTCATATGATGGATATAATAATGAATCTAGATGGAACATTTTAATAACATCAAATTATATAGAAGATACTGGAGTTATTATTTTTGAATGGAAACAACAAATAAAGAGGAAGTGGAAGAAGAAAAGAATGTGAAAGAGGTGATGAAATATTTACCTCTTCTTCAGGTTCTTCCTTTTGATTTGATCAAAAGGACTAATTAGGTTGGATTTATGACCAAAAAAGGACTCAAGGATTAAGGGAGGAATGTTTGGAGGATATTTGGGTAGGTTTTGTCTGATCCAAAAGGCTTTGGAGGTGTGAAATTATGAGAAGGTGAAGTGGCCTTTTATAAGAGAGGTGGGGGTCACTTTAGGAAAAGCGTGAAATATTATTTTATAATAAAATAATTATCAGTTTATAGTGGATCCAAAATGAATTATTTAGAGGATAATGTGGGTATGAGTCAAAAAACTCTCAAACAATAGGTTTTAGACAGTTTTAGGTCATTATATTAACCTTATCTTTTAGATTTAACTCTTAGTTTAATAGTTTGACATTTACCATGTCTCTTTGTATTTTTATATTATATGGTCAATAAACTTACTATAACAAGACAAGAGAATCTCCTGTGGTTCATTATTAATATATATAACCTTATATAAGTCATTTTTCTGAACATTATATTTTTATGAATTTTATATCAATTAATAATATAATATTTGTTTTAAAAACTCAATTATGTCAATTTTGACATTATTTAGTATTTTTTTAAGCCATAAAAACTTTATAACTTAGAATAAAATTTATTTAACCAACCATAAAATGTCATATTAACCTATAAAATTAGTGGAATTCATCAGAAGTGTCAATTTACATTTATTTGGATATTTATAATATCAATTATTTTAACATTTCATTAATAAGGTAATTGCTGCATCATTATTGTGTCATAAATAAATTAAAATATTTAATGTATAAAAATTAAAAATAAAACACCATTATTTATGAAATATTTTTAGCTTTCTAATGAATATTTATAGTCAAATTTATATTGTTCATATTCTAATATTAAAAATGGTTTAGTTATTAAACTTTGAATTTAACTCTTTTAGCTCTTCTTTAAATAAAATAATAATAAATGTCTTAATCTAATCCAAGTGGACCAAAGAGGATCATATTTTATTCCTAAGGTTGTTTATGGTCAAATTATACTTATCTAGTAGAATTAGGAAATGTTTTTGAAATGAAGTCCATTTTGAAAGATTAAATTTATGAAATTTCAAAAATGGGTATTACTATTCATAACGTCTAGTTTGATTGGTTGTGGTGTGTTTGAACTAGAAGTTGCGTACAACACAAGCTATTGTATTAATAAAATGGAAACGTACTGTGGAATCTTAGGGTGTTACATTCTCCCCTCCTTAAAATAATTTTTTCATTGAAATTTCTAGAATACTACTGCATAAAAAGATTCTGGTGGTTCTTCATCATAAGTTCCCCTGGTTCCCAAGTTGCCTCTTCCATCTTATGATTTCTCCATAGAAATTTTACCAGAAGATTCATTTGGTTTCTCAACACCTGTTCTCTTGTATCAAGAATTTTGATAGGCTCTTCATAATAATACAAATCAGGTTCCAGTTCAATTTCCTCATAGGTGAGTACATGCATTGGGTCTGGCATATATTTTTTCAATAGTGATACGTGGAACACATCATGAACTTTGGAGAGACTTGGAGGCATTTCCAAAAGATAAGCTACAACTCCAATTCATTCTATAATTTCTAATGGACTGATGTACCTGGGACTCAATTTACCCTTCTTACTGAAATGTATAACACCCTTCCATGGAGATACCTTCAAGAAAACATGGTCTCCTACTTGAAATTTTTAATCCTTCCTTCGGTTATCGGCATAGTTGATGTGGGTTTGGATAACCTTCATCTTTCCATTATTTCCTCAGCAAGTTCTGGAGCTACAAGTTTTCTTTCACCAACATCATCCCAACAAGTTGGTGTGCGACATCTCTTTCCATATAACGCTTCATATGGATTCATCTGAAAACTTGAATGTAAGCTATTGTTATATGAAAATTCTACCATGGGTAAATATTGATCCCGCATACCTTGAAAGTCATGTGAGAAAGATCTCAATGTGTCTTCTAAGGTTTGAATAGTCTGTTCTGATTTTCCATCAGTTTGAGGGTGGTAGGCAGTGCTCAGATGAAGTTCAGTATCCAGGGACATCTGGAGACTTTTCCAGAATCTTGATGTAAAAAGGGGATCAAAATAAGAAAAAATCTATAGGGGTAATCCATGAAGTCTTACAACTTCATTAATATATAGTATTACCATACGTTCAAGTGGAAAATCTTCTATTATGGAAAGAAAATGTGCTGACTTGGTAAGACGATCAACAATGACCTATATTTCATCATTCCATCTAGGAGTCTTTGGTATCCCCATGAAAAATTCCCTCATAATATTATCCCATTTCCACTTAGGTACGGGAAGAGGTTTCATGACTCATCCAGGTTTTTTCCTTCCAACTTTCACTTGTTGACAAACCATACATCTTGACACAAAATCAGAAATCTCCATCTTCATGTTGTCCCACCAAAAATGTTCTTTCAAATCTCTATACATCTTGGTTATCCCAGGGTGTATAGAAAAATTTGAGCTATTAGCATCATCCAACAATTCCCTTTTCAGATCAGGGATGTTAGGAACACAAAGTCTCTTCCCAAATTTCAAAATTCCTTCATATATGAAGTCACTCAATCTACCATCATTCACAGCTTTAATCTTCTTTTGAAACTCCTCATCATCAGTCTGAGAAATCTTTATCCTTTCTAGTAAAGATGTTTTTGCAACCATTTGAAAAATTATTGATGTTTCACCTTCCATGGTTATTCCCATATCAATCTTTACTAGATCCATGAAAATAGGATCCCTTTTAACCCTCATCTGGTTCAAAACTCCATGATCATTTCTACTCAAAGCATCTTCAACCTTATTTTCCTTCACCTGGTGGTAGTGTATAGTGAAATCATAATCCTTGAGTAGTTCAAGTCATCATATTTTCCTCATGTTGAGTTCTTTCTATGAGAAAATATACTTCAAACTCTTGTGATCAATATAAATCTCACATTTTTCACCATAGAGATAGTGTCTCCATATCTTCAAAGAAAATATTACATGTTCTAACTCAAGATCATGAGTGGGATAGTTTTTATCATGAATGTTTAGCAGTCGTGACACATAGGCAATAACTCTATCATTTTTCATAAGGACACAACCAAGTCCTTTCTTTGAGGCATCACTATAAATAACAAACCCATTGTTCCCTGATAGTAGAGTCAAGATAGAAGCGTTGACTAATATTCTCTTCGGTTCTTCAAAACATTCTTCACACTTTTTTTTCAAACAAATTTAACCCCTTTACGAGTGAGTTTAGTTAATGGGTTAGCCAATTAGGAAACATTCTGGACAAAATGCCGATAATAACTCGCTAAACCAATAAAACTGCATACCTCAGTTATACTCATCGGTGCTGGCCATTCTTGGATTGTCATGGTCTCTAAAGGATCAACAGAGATTCCATCCTTAGAGATAATATGGCCAAGAAAAGAAATATCCTGAATCCATAATTAACACTTGCTAAATTTCCCATGTAATTCATTTCTTCTAAGAGTCCTTAGGATAATGCGCAGGTTATTTTCATGATCTTCATAGATTTTTGAGTATACCAAAATATAATCAATAAATACCTCTACAAAGTCATCAATATATTCCTTGAAAACTATATTCATTATATCCATGAATACAAAGGGTGAATTAGTCAATCTAAAAGGCATAACTATAAACTCATAATGCCCGTACCTAGTTCGAAATGCTATTTTCAGAATGTCTTACTTCTACACACACAACTGATGATATCCAGATCGAAGGTCAATATTTGAAAAATATTGAGCTCCATTAAGTTGGTCAAATAAATCATCAATGCGAGGTAGGGGATACTTGTTCTTTATTATTATAGCATTGATTTCTCTATAGTCAATGCACAACCTCATAGATCTGTCTTTCTTTTTAACAAAAAGGATAGGGGCTCCCCATAGAGAAACACTAGGGTGAATAAATCCCTTGTTACTCAATTCCTATAGTTGTTTCTTTAGTTCCCCTAATTCCACAGTGGTCGTTCTATAAGGGGTATTCGATATGGGCCTTAAACTAGGAATTAAATCGACTGAAAACTCAATTTCTCATTCTGGAGGATGTACAGGTAAATCCTCTAGAAACACATCAACATATTATTGCACAATAGGTATGTCCTCTATTAGAAAATTCTTTTCCTCGCCTATAGTTATTTCATTCTCTTCTTCCCCAATAATTAAATTTAATAGAGCTAATAGGGGGGATCTAGATAAGAATTAGGTGGTGATGTTTCTTCTCTAAAGATAAGGTACTCCTTATCATCATCGAAAATTGTAACCTCCTTCTTCTTACAATAAATTTTTGCATCATGGTCTGAAAGCCAATCCATTCTGAGGATTATATCACATTCAATCATGGGTATCACGATGAGATCAACAGATAAATAACATTTATATGCCTTAACAAGAAATTATTCACCAAAATTTGTTGTGATGATAATTCCCTTAGGTGTTTTTACTAATAAATCCCTTGTTAAGTCAAAATTAAAAATATCTAATTTTCTTAGATAAATGGGAAGATATGAAACAATGCGATGATCTAGAATCAAATAAAGCATTGGATAAACTTGAGGAAACCATTAAATTACCTACAACCACATCTTTCGGAGCTTCAACCTCAGTAGTAGTGATCGCATAAGCTTGGCCTTGATCCCTTAACATTTTATAAGGTAAGTTCCCTTGGTGATTAGTACATTCATTTTCATAATTCCCCTTTTCTCTATAATTATAGCATTCAACATTGACAACCTCTTTCTTCCCCTTGTAACCACGAGCATGGTGGCCTTTTTCACCACACTTGTAACAGACTCCCATTCCCTTTAGGAAAGTACCAGAGTGTTTCTTCCCACATTTACCATAGGATGGATATTCAAATTTTCCCTTATTCCCCTTATTTCCATTTCCATAGTGTTCAGCAGATCTCTTCTTCTCTTTCTTTGCTTTGAAGTCGTAAGACTTAGAGAATTCATTTTCTATCTTGATAGTGCATGAGAAAATATCTTTGTACGATGAAAAGGATTGTGAGGCTAATTCTCGATGGAGAAATGGCTTTAACCTATCAAATAATCAATCAATATTACTCCTTGGGTTGTGTATATAATCTGTTGTATGTCTTGCTAACCTTGTAAATTAACCTCATACTTTGCGACATTATCATCCTCCTTTTGCCTCAGACTCAGAAATTGTCTTTCCATATCCGGTTTATAATCACGAGAAAAGTATTTTTCTAAGAAAATTTCTTTAAACTCCTTCCATTCCATGTTCGATACTTCTTCATATTCCTTTGTGTTTTGAATTAATGCCCACCATTGATCTGCATCTCCCGTGAGGTGATAAACTGAAATGATAACTTTTTCCCTTTCGCTACTCCCCAAAGCATGAAATATTTTTTATAAGGAATTTATCCATTAATCAGCTACTAATGAATTTGTAATACCATTGAATTTTGGTGGTTTTTTCAACATGAAGTGGTCTAACATTTAACCTCCGTGTTGTGGATCAGGGTGCTCCATACGGGCAAGGTTATTATTCCTAACCTGAGTGAGTTGTCTCAGTATGGTGATAAGATGATCAATACCAGTTGCTTCACCAGCTTCACTATAATTATCTTGAGTAGGAGGGAAATCCCTACATGGATTATGTGTGTTGATATGGTTTTTATTCTTTCAACTAGGCACCATTTCTAAAAAATGGAATACAGTAGATTAGTTTATGAACTGCAATACATAATTCCAAACTTGTAAAACACTTAACATAAATTGAGCAGTTTATAGATATAATACATAATCATAAAAATGTTTTCTTTGAGGAATTATATACTCATAAACCATTCATAATGGTTTTTAAATAAAATGAGAATTATCCTAAGCATATCCCCTGGGAGTGTCATAACCAAGAGTGCAGAAAGGCCCATTATCTTGCACCGATTACCATTTGAGTCTAGCTCAAAGCGGTGTTTTCAGATTTTACCCCTAGGTACATCTATTCCATATCCGCCTCTACCTGCTCGTATCCAAATAGGGATGTATTTCTTGGAAAACTCTCAAAATCTCTACAATACCAAAATTCGAGGAAGTTCTTCTATAATAATCCCCAAAGTCTATCTTAGGGTAATGTTCTCTAATTAGAGTTTTTCTAAATCTAGCTTCCAAGGTTTGTACTAAACTTCCTCTAATACCAATTGCAATTCCCCGAACCCAGTTACCCAAAGTTAGTGCATTATTACATAACATTGGCATGATACAAAGAATCATGTCTCGAAAGACTGACCAGTTTAGTAGGCTTGGAAGTACTAGATACATTCATAAGTTTTACATTACATCATGAAATAAAAACATCAACAACATTTTGTCCCATTTTGAACACACTTATATCCTTATCCTATCCCTACAGGCCAACTATAAAATACTTCTTCACATCTTTGGAAAAATAAAACATAGTAAGGGGTGATCTAAGATGCTCAGTAATGATAATAATATATCGGAAACTTTCATAAATAAGCATAAACATTTAATGAAATGTATAAGACTAAAACAAAATCCTTTTAAACTTAAAATTTAGCATAATATGGAAAAGATAAAATCAAATAATTCCATTTACTTATTCACATGGATATTATACTAGTCTAATAATCACATGCAATATCAATAAACACTTTCATAATGATAGAATGCACAATGCCAGACTTCATAACCACATAGCCAAGGCCTTGTGCTAAGACTACAAATAAGATTTTTTCAAGGCCTTGTGCCAAGATACTTGTTTGTCTCATGAGACATACCAATTCATCGAGGAGATATATTGGGATTCACCCTTCACTTACTAAGTCCAATGCATTCCTTATATGAAAAGTTTTAAACATAACATAAATATTCGTATTAAAACTAGCATACGAAATGTCAATACTTTATCCATAAACCATGAATGGTGTAAAAATAACACATACACAGTCAAACATATCACAAAACCTTCAATACAATATGGAAGTTTTGTATCATAATAAATCAACTTCAAATAAGCTTAAAATTCATTAAAGGATGTTGACATAGATGAAATCAAAACTTTTTTAGATAAATAACTCTTTATATTTTGAAATCATTTAAAATTAATATAATTATAAAAGAAAACATTTATTTTGAAAATATTATTATAAGATTTTATGGGAATCTTCAACAATGATATAACGGAGAAAAATAGCCACACCCGCCATATAAGTTAAAAAAAATACATTCTTACCTTAATTTTGTTGAAAACGTCATAAAGTACCTTGTTTGGAAAACGACAGAAAGATTAATTTCAAAACATATATTGTAAAATAAGGGTATAAATGAATTTAACCCATAGTATAGTAAATATAATTTTTTTTGAATTACATTTTTATGAAAAAACGGATGTGGATGATAAAGAGGTCCCGGTAGATACTTACGTAAAAACAACCTCAAATAATAAAGAGATTGTGAAATTAACCCTTACCTTGTACTTTTCCTTAGTTGAGGGTATGTTAAACTCCTTTATAATAGTTAAATCATTGTTATTAAATTATAAAAAAACTATATACATAAATATGACATCATATATGATCCTCTAATATTGATTTGTTAATAATATTTTTGTAATATCATCGTTTCGGGTGTTAACTGATTCGTTTTCCTTTATATGCTTGGTTAAGTAAGCCATGTTTTTTATGGATAGGAGTTATTTTATTCATATACAAAATGATATTATGTTAATAAATATTATTTTTAATCAGAAAATGAAAATTATTCTTAAATGATTAGGATGGGGAATGAATCTCATCACGTTCGTGGAGACGGTAATCCGTACGTACGCAAGAGCAACAATATCATTATATTGATGGTGAAATAGTATGTAATTGGATGATATATCATATATAAATAATCATTAACATGTTATATTTATTATTTAAATTAGTTTTATTCATTATTATACCCATCCAAAATAATGAAGTGTTTGAATAACAAACTACACCACGACGTGGAGACGATAATCCGTAAGTACGCACGTATGGTGACTTTGTCATTCATATGATGGATAGAATAATGAATATGGTTGTACCATTTTAATAAAATCATAGTATAGATATGTTACTGGAGTTATTATTTTATAATGAAAAAAACAAAGAAAGAGGAAGTGGAAGAAGAAAAGAACTTGAATGAGGTAATGAAATATTTACCTCTTCTTTGGGTTCTTACTTTTGATTTGATCAAAAGGGCTCCTTAGGTTGGATTTATAACCAAAGTAAGGCCTCTAGGATTAAGGTAGAAATATTGGGAGGATATTTGGGTAGGTTTTTTCTGATCCAAAATGCTTTGGAGGTGTGAAATTAAGAGAATGGGGAGTGGACTTTTATAAGAGAGGTGAGGGTCACTTTAGGAAAAGCTTGAAATATTATTTTATAATAAAATCATTTTTCGTTTATAATGGCTCAAAAATGAATTATTTATAGGATAAGGTTGGTATGGGTCTAAAAACTCTCAAACAATAGGTTTTAGATAGATTTAGTTCATCATATTAACCATATCTTTTATATTTAACTCTTAGTTAAATAGTTTGACATTTACCATGTCTCTTTGTATTTTTATATTATATGGTTAATAAACTTACTATAACAAGCCAAGAGAACCCCATGTGGTTAATTATTAATATATATGACATTATATAAGTCCTTTTTCCAAACCTTATATTTTTAGTAATATTATATCAGTTAATAATATAGTATTTGTTTTAAAAACTCAATTTTGACAATTTTGACACTATTTAGTATTTGATTTTTTTTAATGACATAAAAACATTATCACTTAAAATAAAATTTATTTAACCAACCATAAAATGTCATATTAACCTATAAAATTATTTTAATTCATCATAAGTCTCAATTTACATTTATTTTTATATTTATAATATTAATTATTTTAATTATTCATTAATAAGGTAATTACTGCATCATTATTGTGTCATAAATAAATTAAATTATTTAATATATAAAAATTATAAATAAAATACCATTATGTAGGAAATAATTTTATATTTATATTGAATATTTATAGTTTAATTTATATTGCGTTTATTCCTATATTAAAAATGGTTTAGTTATTAAACTTTGTATTTAATTCTTTTAACTCTTCTTAAAATAAAATAATAATAAATGTCCTAATCAAATCCAAGTGGACCAAAGAGGATAATATTTTATTATAATGTTGTTTTTGGTCATTATACTTATCTAATAGAATTAGGACATGTGTTAGGGTAATTATGATATCAATTTTACCCTTAATTGCCCTATTTACTTTAAATCGTGGTAAATAAAAGTCAAAAGTTACTATTCACAAAAAATTATTTTTATCTTATTGAACAAAATTTTACTTACTGATATTAACCATGTATCTCTGTGTTTTTAAATTCAACTCACAGAAGCGGTAAAATTAAGTTTTATGCAAATTTTCAGATGCTCCTAGGAGGTGGGTAAAAGACGGTAAAATGTTCAATAAAATTTTTATATATATAAACTTATTATAAAATGACTCTAGTGAATTATATTAAACCTATATATGTATTATGTATCTATTTTTACCTAAAATAAATTTTAATAAAATAAATAATTTGGTTTTAACCATTAATGTAGTGTTTTTCACTATTCGTCAAAAATTGAAAGTTTTCAGAAAAATACCAAAAATTCACCCTAAGCTAATTTCGATATTCCGAATCCAAAAATGAAGTCCATTTTGAAAGATAAAATTTTTAAAATTTAAAAAAGTGTATATTACTATTCATAATGGCTAGTTTGATTGGTTGTGGTGTGTTTGAAGTCGAATTTGTGTATAACAAAAGCTATTGTATTAAACAAAGGGATACATATCATGGAAGGTTGGGGTGTTACACAAACCAAGCTATGGCTCATGTTATTTTTCCCCTAGGGTCAAGGGTTAGTTTATCATCCACCAGATAAACTAACCATTATATAATCTCATGATGATGCCACTTATATTTTATTTTTATCAGTTTCTTGGTGGATTATTTTTGTTTGTGGATGCTACATGATCACATAATAAATAAAATAAATAGAAAGTAAGATGGAATAAAAGAAAATAGGATTATATGTAAAATTTATCAAACATGGTTAATCACTTAAGTAAAATCCACTTAATATCATCAAGGAACATGATAATATAAAATGGAATTTTATGTATAAGGATGAAAATCCATCAATTAAAATATTAATTCAATATATCCTTCCATTACTTAAGTTAAGAGTAGAACCCATAGTTTAAAGTTCTTGATCAACCCAAGTTGGGGTGCTTTCAATTACCAGGTAAATTTTAGCTTAAAGACATAGGTTGACTTAACTTAGTTCACATCAAGGGTTGACTAACCAAGCAAGACTTTGTGTAACTGTGAGGAAAGGGTGGGGGAAATATCTATCCAGGGGGGGGGGGGTTTTCAAGATTGGGGAGTCCACTCAGTAGATTGATTAACTACGAGTTAAGGAATTTTTAAAATTACACCTACCTAAAACCCTTCAATTAACATGTTAGGACCAAGTCTGGGTTATGATAAGGGAATATGGGTCATTTCCACTAGAGTATCTATACAACTATATATTACAAAACTAATGGTAAGGGATATTAGGTTTCAATAAAATAATGGGAAATTAATAAGATTTAATTTTATCAATCTGATTTGGTATTCAAGGAAATACTAATTATATGATGTCAATTTATAAAAATGGAAAATAAAATGAATTCAAAAATACCACTATGATCCTTACTATATAAGGATAATCTACCCACATATATGAATTTCTAGGAATTGTATAGGCACTTAAGTGTTATACTGTTCTATGAATAGAAATTATATGTGCTGGAAACCTCACATCCTGATTCACTTGATAAAGCGGCTAGTGAGGAATATGTGTCTCTCTACCTAAAACATGTGGAAGATGCAATGGATGTCCAGTGTTTTATGAAATTCTCCATTTTCAGTGAGATTCTAAAGAAATATGAGGACATGGATACATATATAATAATTTTTAACATTTATGATCTCTATCCAGAGAAGGGGTGATGGGAGAGATGTGATATCTATAATGCATTGTTCACATGAAATATTGGAGATTCGTTTCCAGTTGTGCCTCATGTATTCAAGATTATTGGATATATAGAACTCTTAGATATCTTGTGGTTTAAGATCCTTGATGAGTTTCACACTGTTCTAATTCTTTCCACACTACCTAAAACCTTCACCAGTTTTATTATGAACTATAATATGAGTAATATCTAAATGAATCTTTTAAAACTTCTTACTTTTATTCAAAAAGTTTATAAAGACATGGGGTGTGACAAACCCACAGTCCTTGTGGTGAATAATAATAGGAAGAATAAGGTAAAGGGTATGAAGACTCATTCAATGTATAAAGATCCATAACATTGTCCTTCCAAGAAGAAGAAGAACCAGAGGAAATCAAATTAATAAAATTTTGTATGTTTTGTATATAGAAAGAAAGGCCACTAGAAGAAGAACTAAAACCATACAAATAAGTAAGTGGAATCATCATGTGTTGTTCTTTATCGAGTGTAATATTTTTATATCAACAAGTTGGGTATTGTATACTACATGTAGTTATCACATTTTTATACAAATATAATAACCAAGTAGAATTATAAAGGTTTCTAGAGGTGATGTGTATATACGAGATGCTAATGGAGCGAGGAATGCTCCTCTATCCATTAGAGACTACCACCTCACATTTCTAATGAGGTTTATTTTTTCTTTGAAATAACTATTATTACGTTCTTAGTGTTACCAATAACATAATTTATGTTTCTTATTTAGACATATATGGATTTATTTTCAATTTTGGAAATAAGATTTTCTACTTTTAAAAAGATAACATATGTTATGGTATGAAACAACTGAATAACAGTCTTTATGCATTAAATTAAAAAAAACAAATATTGTAAATTTATAATGAATCAAATTCAGATGAATCATTTAACACCTGGTTATGGTATCACCACCTTGGTCCCATAAATGAGAAACATTTGACAAAGATCTATTAAGATGGTTATTTAGAACCTTTTGAGATTAAACCACTTGAAAGATGTTATTCTTGTTTATAAGGAAAGATGACCAAACCACAATTTTTTGGTTAAGATGAAAGGTATATAGTGATTCTAAAATTGGTAAATATTGATATTTTTAGACATTTTTAAGTAGAATCTATAGGTGGATTCTCATACTTTATTAATTTTACCAATGGATTGAGTAGGTATAGTTACATTTACCTGATGAGGTATAAGTATGAATCCTTTGAGAAGTGCAAGGAATTTAGGAATGATGTTGAGAATAAATTTGGTAAGAAGATAAAGAATCTTTGATCATATCCAGGTGGTGAATATCTTATCCAATATTTTATCAAATTTCTATAGGAGTATGGTATTTTGTCTCAACTCACTCTTCCTTATACATCATATTGGACTGGTGTTATAAAATATAACGCATATTTTTGATTAACTATAGTTTGAAAACCATAAATGAAAATTTTCATTTATATATTTGGTTTCATAAGTTATTATAGTATTGAATATGTTAGTTTGAACCATTATAATGAGAAATGAATTCATACCCCAACTTATTTGGAAGGATCATTCATGTAACACCCATTGGATTTCATATTAACATCCAAAAAAAGTTCCATCTAGGAGACTTGGTGCCTTAATTTTTTTTGTCTACATTAAATAGAGATAAATAAACAATTTAATATATTCAAAATATAATACTGTAATGTAAATATTTGAACTGATGAAAATATTACCATATTGGGTCAGTTTCTTGAAAAAATATTTGAACCAATAGTGTGGGAGATGATTTGTTTCGCTTGACTTGATACATGTTTTCTTGAAAATTCCTAAAATAAATAACAAGTAATTTAATAGTAATTTATGCAATGTCATCACCTTTTTATATGCATGTATATATGTAAAATGAGATTAATATAATAATATATTCTTCATATCACATGGTTCCCATGGTGATGGATATCAACAAACACTTTCCACAACTCTCTGGGTACCCCTTCAAATACCTTATCATAATGCTATTGAGTGGTTAACGATGTATCATTGAATTTATTCCACAATATCTATTTAAAATATTTCCATTTCATACCAAATTTTTTAAATGTCCACTTTCATGTGATAAGATCAGCAATGTTAAAGTGTAATAAAATATGTAAAACAAGATCCAGTTTTAAAATATTATAATTTAATTAAAAATGACATTCAATTGAGTTACGATGTATTAAAATTACCTCCATATAGGAATAAAATATTTCCTTATTCAAATATTGAGGCATATGACTCCAATTAGGATATATAATCGAAAGGGTCACCAAAATAGCCACCAACTGGCCTACAATTTGGCCAAATATCCCCACAACATCATCTGTGGGGACCCCATAATAATCAAAGGGGAAAACTATCTTCAATCCATTCAGATTACACATATATGAACTATTAATATTTGTCTCAATAGTGACATTGATTCCATATTTTATGAAAAAAATATTTGTTAGTATAAAAAGGTGAAATACATCTATTAACATTAAAATTTGTATTAATAACCGCAACCCTCCAATATCCTCAGGAAGAAATAGGAGCAACTAGCTGTTTGATCGTTGTAGGGTTGTCGTGTGCTGAACCTACTGAATTAGGAGGTAGTGTTCCAGATGCTGTTGGGAGGGAGACAAAGGGTGTGTCAGATGATGATGGGATAGAGATAGAGGGTGTAACACATGCTGATGGGAGGGAGATAGAGGGAATCCCATACTCTATAGTGAGGGAGCTTGAGGGAATATTAGGAGACATTAATGACGTCTATATGGTTAGGGGAACATAAACTAGGAGTTGACTGTGATAAGTGAATCACCTCTTCTTTGGCATTCCTATCATTTAAAAAAGTAAAAAAAACTTCATAACATATATTTTTAAAGATTCATGTAGAAAAAAATTAGAAAGGATAACATATGCACAATACTGAAAAACATAATATACATAGGTATGTTAATGAATGATTGAAGATACAAAAAAATATAACACTTACTTTTTTGAAATTAAATAACCGATGCATAAAAATAAATTTAAACATGATAAAAGATACAAATTTCTAGAATGAATAGTATATAACATAAGTAGTTGACAAGTTAATGGATGACTACACATACAATCATTTTGTTCTTCAATCATGTTGTTATCCTATGACATCATTGCTAATTCTACTTTATTGAGCCTTTTAAGAATAATATTTTCAATATCATTTTGAAAAAATAAGTCAAATTATTATTGTTGATGGGATTCAATGTCATATGTCAAATATTCCACTTCATCACCTATATCATACAAGTCTCTTTGTTTTACATGCACAACTATACTCCACCATTCATCCATGACATCTTATACATAATATACCATTTTCACTTGCAATGAGAAGATATACATATCATGTACTTCATGTTCAATGATATCCATAAAGAAAGATAAGTTCAAAAAAGTAAATTGAAAGGAATATCTTTTAATATCCCTAATAATATCGACCCACTTTCAGTTGAATAAAAAACTAAAAAATGATCATGGTAGATTAATTCGATAATATTAGTCAACTTTCAGTGGTATCCCAATTCAAAAATATATGATGGAATAAGAAGAACCATTTTTTACTATAAGGTAGTCATTCAGACTAAAAATCAATGTTACAGATAGGATAAGCCAAACCCATGTAACTGTTCTAACCAGATAAGTTCCCAAGTCCAGGGAAGACACTAATGATCCATATTAGAGTATCATGTATTTTGAACATTATTCTAGAAGATGCATTATATATCTCAACACTGTTTCTCTATAACTCCTGAAATTTTTTAATTACAGGCTGAAAGTATACATCTATTTCATTTCTAGGAATTTTTAATAGGAATACTCATCAAAATGATAAAGGATATTTGTTTCATACACATCCACAAAGGTATATTGTAAGGGATCAAAATAACTAAATTTTTTTTGTAACTGGTACTCAAAGACCCAATTGGTTTGAATCCATTGGCATCTAATCACAATCTCACATTTCTAGTATTAGATTAGAAATATAGATGTAATGAATCAAATGTATTCCATGATTTTGAATCTCTTGGATGTCATATTAACCCATCACTGTTATTATCTATATAATTCCACATCATGTGCTCAAAAATTTTCATTTACATGAATAATCTTTATAATTAAGGTTTTAATGAGAAGTTACACAAAAAAATTTATAGGTGTGTTATTTTTATGCTTCTTCATAATATCATGTTTATTCAGACTTCCAAAATTACCCATTTACTTCGATCTAGAAGATGGATATTTTTTTCACTCTAGTTTACTACAATCCTCTCTCTAATAAAGCATATAATCATTGGGACAAGTAGGTATTTTTGTATAATTTAGACTAATATTGTTATTTTTTCTCATATTAAAAGAATACTCAGGGATCTTAACTTTAGGAAATGTGTCATGCAATAATTCCAATATCATGGACATCACCTTATTTATAATTCCACATAGGAATTTGAAATGGTACAACTTAAGAAGAAATGAAACTTTTGAATATTTTAGACATCCTCCATACAACTCTTGATTTCCATCATCAACTAAATAATTAAACACAATTTTCTACATAGTAAGTTTATCTATTACATTATTCTCTACAAAATTAGAAATAGGATCTATTATTATGTTACATTCTTGATTTGTTTTTCATATAGTCCCAAAAACATCATTTTTCAAGTTAATATTTTCAGTACCCTCAAATTGTTTTACTAATATGTTTTTGATACTGATGATTTTTTCCAACAATATTGAACAAATCGTTTATAAGGTTATGAATTTCATTGTCTATTGTCGATGAAGTTTGGATCTCATTATATTGACCAACATTAGTGCTCAAACTTTATGTGACGTTTAATTCTCCATTTAAAATACATCAAATATATTAACCGGGGAATTAATTTAATATAAAGTGTTCATAAAATTCAATTTTCTTCAAACATCAACTAAATTTAAATTTAGGGATTGAAAATATTATTTTCCCATCAATGGGTTGATTGGAAATTGAAAAATCTAAAAGCTCTTCTAAACTCTTAGCATACCAAGGTGTGTTCTTTAGGAATACGATCCAGATTTTCTCCATATATCACAAAGTGCCTACACTTTGATAAATAAAATTGAAATAAATAATAAATATTATGTCATTTAAAGAAAAATTTCTAATTTAATGGGATAGGAATATTGATCGACTCATCCACTATATCTTATAATTCCAGAATCAAGAATTTGTATTTGGGAAGTTTCATATAACATGTTCTATTAATAAATATTTTCTAAAACATAAATTATATTCATTTATAATTCAATAGATTTCAAATCCATCACATTTCTTTAACTATAATTTAATATCATCTTATGAAAACTTCTAAACATCAATGAAGATAATTATATTGAAAAATGTGCTAAATTTCATTTAGGTTTTCTTTTAAAAAATAAAAATAAATTCTATTAAAAAGTGTTACATTTTTTTATTAATATATAATAGAAGAATGAATTTTTAATTGATTTAATAAGTGTATATTTTTGTTAACATAATAATAAAACACTTATTGAAAATTGATTATCACGCTTATCACATATGATGAGTTAATTCTATATTTTTTCACAACACACCTCAAGTTACAAAAAATTTACTCAATTTACTCTATATAAAAAATAATATGATGGATTTTAATTGAGTTAATGAGTGATGATAAATATAAGAATAACACTAAAAATAAGTTAAAACTGCTTACAAAACTTATCATATATGATTAATTAATTGAGTATATTTTCATAACACACCTTAAAATATAAAAAATTCAGTTAAGATGCTTTATTAAAAAAATAATATAGAATTTTAATTGAAAGTTATTTCTTGTGGGAAATAGAATTACCCCGTAACACTGATGTTGCGAGATTTTCAATGACAGAAGGAGGAAAGGAGGGTGAATCATTGGTATAATGATAGGGGGAGAGGGATCCGTAGGAAGAAAGCGGAGATCAACACACTGTTAGGGGGAAAGAGGGATGATAAAGAAGCATGATGGCATGGGATGAGGGATACATAGGGGAAAGGGGAGAAAGTGTGATTTTGAGGTTGGTAGTGACGAAGAAAGTGGATATAGTGAGCGAGGCAGTGGTGATGGTGTGGGGAAGGGCATGGGGGTGAGGGGAAAGTGGGGAGAGGGATCAAGGGAGGTTAGAAGCATGTCTCTTTTGATTTTAGTAAATATTTAGTGTCAGTTTTTAAAAAACCACCACTAAAACATCCACTAAACCTTGATTTTGGTGTGGTTCGACCTTTTCCCCACATCGATCTAGGTTTCTCCCCATTTTTCTATGCTATAAAACCATAATCACACATAGAATAGTTTCTTATATCATGATCCTCATCCACTTTTCCTACTCTAAAACTCCCATATCCTCTTATCCCCTTTGTTGTGTACATGTGTTTCTCCTCATTCATCACCCTTAAATTTTCATGTGATTATCATAGGTGAAGGACCTCTCATGTTTCTACCCCCACCCCAACGCAGTAAGGGATAATGTGACATGATGTTTTTTGTTTTGGAATGATGAATGTTGCTTATTTGGTCCTTAAAGGCCATATGTTGGCCCCTTTGAGCCATATTCTGTTGGGATTTTAGGTCATCATCATCTAAGTCTTTAGGCCAAGTAATGATTAGTTCCTTTGGGTTATATAAGGGTTACATATCAAAACAATTAAAAAGGGATTTATTTACTTAATAAAAAGGAGATCACAACATGTTTTTATTATTTATAATTATTTATCATAAGTTTCAAAAGGTGAAAAAAATATTTTATTTTATTTTTGATCTATTTAGTTATTTTTTATTATGAAAAAATATCTATGATCCAAAATAAAAAATAAAATTTAAACATAAATAATAACCCTAATCACTCTCCCGTGTTTCCTCCCCAACCCCTATGCACTGGTGTTGTTTTATAGTCCCCAAAACCTCCCCACATTGATATGTAGTACTCCCCATTTATCTACATGGTTGACCCACAACAATGCACACAAGAGTTCCTTATATCATGATACTCATCCTATTTACCTACTCCAAAACTCTCATATCCTCTTATATTATTTGTTTTTCATACTCTTTTATCCTTTTTTGACACCCTTCCATTGCCACACAATTACTGGAGGTGAAGGAATTCCCATGTTCCTACCCCTAGCCTTTTATGGAAGGTGTCAATGTTTTTATTATGGTCAATAATATTATTATTATTTTTTAATTTTGTTTTAATATTTTTCTAAACCAATCCAACCTCTATAAGGGGATCAAAACATGTTTTGATTATTTATAATTATTTATCATAATTTTAAAATGGTGAAAAATAAAAAATCTTATATTTTCATTCAGGTTGGTTTATTTATTTTTCACCATAAAAAATTCATATTTTTCGAAATAATAAAATGTAAACATAAATAATAACCCTAATCACTCTATCATGTTTCCTCCCAACCCTCATACACTGGCCCTGCCTTTTACTCCCTACCTTCTCCCCACATCTTTTTTCATTGCTCTCAATTTCTATATGTGGTTGACCCATAATCACACATGGTGTAGTTCCTTCTATCATGATCCTAATCCGCATTAACTATTTTTAAATCTTCTATCCTCCTATAACCTTTATTCTATATGTGCATTTCTCCTCATTCGACACCCTTACACTATCACGAGATTACTAGAGATGAAGGACCACTCATGCCCCCCCCCCAAACGTGACAAGGGGTGGTGGGATGTAAATCCTATGGTTGAGGCCTTATGAATACTGCTAAGTTGGTCCCATAAGCTCATCTCTTAGGGCCTTTGATGCATATTTAGTTGGTATTTTAGGTCATCATCATCTGAGACTTCAGGCCATGTAATGCTTGGGGACTTTGGGTTATATAAGGGTTCTGACTCAAAAAAATTAAATAGTGGTTCCTTTCCTAAATAAAAAATGGGATCACGCCATATTTTGATTATTTATAAATATTTATAATAATATTTAAAAGGTGAAAAATAAAAAAAAAATCGTATTTTCATTCAGGTCAGTTTAGTTATTTTGTATAATTAAACAAAAACATCTATGTCGCAAAATAAAAAAATGAAAACATAAATAATAACCTAAATCACTCTCTCATGTTTCCTCCCCAACCCTCACAAACTGGTGCCAATTTTCACTCCCCACATCCTCCACACATCTGTCTACACTACTCCCCATTTCTCTATGTCATTGAACCATAGTCGTGCACGCTTTAGTTCTTTTTATCATGATCTTCATCCAATATACCTACTCTATAACTCTCATACCCTCCTATACCCTTCATTATGCATGTGTGTTTCTCCTCATTTGTAATCCTTCCATTTCCACATGATTACCGGTGGTTAAGGACCACTTGTCTTCCCTTACCCAACCTTTTTTAGTAGGTGTTGATTCCCTTTATATGCTCAATAATAATATTATCATTTTATTGTTGTTTTAATATTATTATAAACAAATACAAATGTTATATGGGGATTTAAACATGTTTCCGTTATTTAAAATTATTTATCATAAGTTTTAAAAAGTGCATAATATAAAATACCTAATTTTCATTTAGGTCAGTTTAGTTATTTTGAATCATGAAACAAAAAAGTCTATGTTCCAAAATAAATAAATAAGGAAAGCATAAATAATGACCCTATTTGTTCTATCGTGTTTCCTCTCCAAGCCTCACACAATGGTGCCACTTTTCACTCCCCACCTCCTCCCCACATCGATCTGCAATGCTCCCCATTTCTCTACATGGTCGATCTGCAGTCACACATGCTCTAGTTTTGTCTATCACAATCATCATACACCTTACCTACTATGTAACTTTCCTATCCCACCATCCTATTAATTTTTCATGCAAGTTTCTCCTCATTCGACACCCTTCTATTTCCACACAATTATCATAGGTGAAGGACCAATTTATTGACCAGAGTAGATTATATGTGGGGTTGAATTTAATTTTAAAAATAAAGTGATAAAATCAATTGAAAAATTTAAAATAAAAATATTTCTATATGATAAAATAATAAATTGATTAATTCAACCCATATTAATGATGATATCAAAGTTAATTAATCATTTAAGGATTGTGGAAAAAATACATACCCAATTTATTCATTTTATTTGTATTGATATTTGGATGATACAATGCAGAAATACAAAGAGAGAACAAACACAAGTGATAAGGAGTTATGAAATATCAAACAAGGTTCCCCTATGTTTCCACCCCTAAATTGGAGAGATATGTCTTATTAAGACCTTCCCTTGATTTTAATGGAAATAAAGGAACCATGTTCCTGGGTTTTAATAGAAATCCAAGAACCACATCCCTTTATTTTAATAGATACCCAAGAACAAATCTTCCCTTGGTTTTAACATAAACCCAAGAACCATGTCTCTCACTTTGTAGTTATGAGAATCTTGCAAAGATATGATAAGAAGAGATGATTTTATTGCTGAGAATCCTTTAAAAATATGGTTTTATATCTCTCTTGAAGGATTTATACAATTGGAGAGAGATAGATAGCTAATAAGGTGAGAGAATCAGATATAGAGAAAAGAAGGATTGAACCTTGAAATAAGGGCTTGAGGAATTATAGTGATGCATCGATTCAATTGAAGAGTTGCTGCACAAGTTGGTTGATTAGATCCAAGAATCCTTAATCCTATATTCGTAGCCTTCAAAAGGTTTCAGAACATTCATGAATACTTTGGGTGCATTGAATGAGAAGTGGATTTCCTTAATGATCACTTTGAACACATTAAATTCTTCCTTAAGGAGCCTGTCTCGATTCCACAGGTTACCCGATAGCCTCCACCAGGTAGCTGATGGCCTTCCTGGCAGTGACAACTTCTAGAAAACTCCCATCAGTAACCTGATACACCTCTTTTGGTTGGCCAATGAATTAATTCTATTTATGAGAATTATTTAATTACTATTGGATATATGATGGCACTGCACCGGCTAACTGGTATTTCCTACTACAACAAGTACACTACCAAGGATTTCAAACTTCCTTCAATAGTCTTTAAAGGTTCTTTCAACATCCTTACATGAATTTAATAAGTCTATTGATAATTTAAATTAAGAATGAAAAATAATTCAAAGTAAATTAAGATTTAAGAGATCAATATATTCAACATGATAAATGGATTAATATAATGATATTCAATATGAAACTCCCCTTTTGAGATACAATTTTTTTTACCCTTATGATCCAATAAAACAGTTTTTAAAAAACTTCTCATACTTTTAAATAAATAACACCTTAAAAATTACCCACCCTAAAGTCTCTCCCCATTTGTGATTATCAAAAAGTAAAATAAAGAAGTAAAAATAAGGTTTAAAGAAATAGGATAATTTCATTAAAGATAAAATAATTAAGACAGGAAAAACTATCTCCCCCTTAATTATTACCATTAACTAAAAAACCAATATTAGAGAATAGACATGAAAAATAAAGACAATCATAAGATAGTAAATCATATGATATGATTCAATGTTAAAACACTTAGTATCACATCATCTAAATTACAAAGTAAAAGATAATAGTGGATCTCAAGATTTCAAAAAAGATTTTGAAAAACATTTTTAAAAAATAAATATAAAAAGAAAACAAAATTTAAAAAAAATAATTTATGAACTTTAAGGATTAAGAAAAAAATACATGAGAGATAGAGGATAGATTTAAAAAAATATCAAGAGATAAATAAAATTAAAAAGAACCAAAAACCTTTTTATAAGTATATTTGTCCAAAATTTACCAAAAAAGGTAAAAGTTATGCTCCCACTCAGTTGGAACATTAAAAAAAGATCTCAAGAAGAAAAATGATTGATCAATATCTTAAAAGGTTGAAACACCATGTTTATTGAGAAGCCACCAAATTATAAATCAATGATTATCGATGGAAAATACTTACCGAATCTCAAAAGAAAGTTCCTTTAGTTCTGTAAACACCCTAACCCTAATATCTTAGAGATGATGGTAACTTTATTACATTAGAATTAGATTTAAGAGATCACATCCCAAAGGACTGAATATTTTTTTAGTCTTGGTAAAATAGATACATTCTTGATTCTCACATTATATTTAAAAACCTAAAATAAAACATAGTATTTTCTTTGAGAACACCATTATTCCCTTCATCATATCCTTGAATATAAATCATAATAAATTTCTTGTCATCCTGAGGAAAGGAAATATAATAAAGGGGTGATCTCAAATTATTAGAAAGGGAATACATACTATGAAATATAAATAAGGCATGAATAATATGGAAGGAATAAATAATAATAAAATAATTACATATAAATAATCGCATGAGCTTAGAACTTAACCAATATTTTCATAACTATTCAAATAATCACATGGATATCAATAATTGATTTTACAATGATGTAATATATAATGTAAAACATATTAAAATTCCCATTAAGTCTTTGTTTCAAGACTTATGCATAAATTGGTAAGGTATTGGCCAAATAACCAACCCATTTTGTCTTATGAGACATACTGATGCATCAAAGGGCTTTATAATTTTATGTTGCACCTATCACCTAAGAAGTCCAATGCATTCATAATATAAATAAAAAATAAAACTTAATAAACATTCTTTAAAATAAATACCCATCTATATTAGAATAACTAACATAAAAAATGTCAATACTTCTCCCAGTCAAACTAATCATAAATCATCCAAGGAAATATGGTGGATGATATCATTTTTAAGGACTTGGGCATAAAACATTACATATTCTAGTGATTTGAGACTAGAATTAAATTTATTTAAACAAATATCTTTTAGGTTTAGAGTTTTGGAGAATTAGGAATAATACTTAATAACTTGTATTCATAAAAAGGTGGTTCATAGATATAAACATCTTCTCACACTCTACCCAACTTTTCATATTCTATATTAAGTTTTCAACATATTACATAAAATTCTTCATGAGTTTAAACATGACTTATTAATTTCCCTTACCCATACTTAAACCTATAAAAAACATTTTAAAAATGTGGGATGAGAATAAAAATATTAGTAATGTACATACAAAAATAAATAAAGAAACCATTAGTCCATGAACAAAAACATTTTCACGAAGTTATAACTTTTACCCATAAAACATAAGCTCTTTAGCTTACCATATGAAATCACAAGTTTAATGTTAAACCCATAGGAAGTATAAATAATAAAGGTAAATTTTGAAATCATTGTCATATAAATATTACGTATACTATATCTCTCACACCTACACAGGGATTAACCTTCATAATTACATTTTGAATAACCACTGTAGTATATTCCCTTAATCTCTTAGAAGAAACCTAATCAGTTAAATTCATCCCTTTACCTAATGAATTAGAGAGATATAATGGGATCACTCGCCCTTAGTTTATCAAAAAATCACTCATCCTCATAAAAAATTCGCATGAACCATAACATAATCATAATGAATAAAGATTAAATAAAATAATCATTTTTGAGGAAAATAACTTTTCCAATTTGAAATCACTTTTCATTTTTACAAATCCGCACACTCATAAATGAAAAAAATTTATTTGAAAAAAAAAATTAAAAACTTATTAAGGAATATTTAAAAAATTAAGTCATCATTAAATTAGGAAAACCCATTCATGTTTTATAAGTTAAAAAAAATTCATTTGAGATTTTATAAAAATAAATATTAAAAGAGTATTTTAAAAGAAAATCCTTTACAAAGATCATATCATTTAAGTGAGAATTAATCAAATGAATCAGTTATTTTTATTAAATATAAATCCATATAAAACAACTGGAAATATAACATAATATAATCAAAATTCATTTCAAAATATAATCTTATCATGGCATAATCAAAGAAATATATGTTTAACCCAATAAATTGAGATTGGGTTAAGAGTTCCTTACCTTAAGTCAGAATCATCACGTGCATTATTTATATTCCTAAATAATACAATTGTTTTAATTATTTACGTTCTTGAGAACATTTTTCATGTTTATTATTCCTTTTATATCACTTATTACCATGTTATAACAATTACTTAATTATTTAAGTTCACGTCAGATGTTTTGATGATATTCAGTACTTGAGTCCAAAATGAATTTGGTATGATGTATATTGTCAATGTGGTCATTATTAAATCATATACAAAACAATATTCATGAAATAATTATCACATTAATAAATAAATTATTCTTTTAAATCCATCCATTAAATATGGTTATGAAAAATGAACAACGTTACAACCATGAAGATGGTAGGTCGTACGTACGCATGAGTAACGTTTCCATTTTTCAAAAATCATTAGGGAAATAAGGTAAGTATTAATTTATCTTTCCATAATGATTTTAATATAATTAATATAATATTAATAATTTGAATATACTTATATATATCATTCATTTGATGTGGCAATGAAAAATGAATCACATCACCTCGTAAAGTTGATAATTCACACGTACGCACGGACGACATTAACATTTTTTAGTGCATGGAAACGTATGAAAATAAATGATATATTATCTTTTAATAATGATAAATATTTAATTAATATAATATATAACAATTAATTATATCATTATAACCATTATTGAGAGACAGTGATGGGAAATGAATTTCATCGATTTGTGAGGCGGTAGTCCTCCGTACACACAAATGATAAATTCTTTTTCCATTTGGTGGAAGTGGAGATAGATTTAGGTGATGATATTAAAATAATAAAATATAAGTATATTTAGGTTACCAGAGTTATTATTTCATCATGGTTTCATAATATTTTAAGGTGGTGGAAGAAGAAACAAAATAGAAACACTTAGTTAAAAATGATACCTCTTATTTAGAAATCTACCCTTGTTTAACATCTTAATACCACTAATGTTGGTATTATTCATAAAAAAATATCCAAAAATTAAATATATACTTATATATATAATTAATTTTATAAAATAAATTTTCTAAAATATCAAAAAATTAAATATGTTATTTTTACATAAAAAGAAATAAAAACCATTTTCAAAGAAAATGTATTTTTGAAGAATAAAATGACTTTTAAAAAAATACAGTTCTTATTTAAAAATAAGTAATTAATACATTAAAAATGAGTAATTCCATTAGATATTTCATAATACCATTAATACTATTCATTATTTCCAATTTAATTGATAGGTTATAAAAATCACATTCAAATGGTAATATTTAGATGTTTGTTTAAGTTTGATGTGGCGTATATTGTACACCATAGAATATAGTGTTTCCTAAAAAAATATTAGGATTTTACATTCTACCTCATTTTTAAAATTTCACCCTCAAAATTTTGAACTTGTCCTCATTAACTAATGTTTGAATTTTCAAAATACATTTATTGAAATTCCACAAGAGAACAGGGGTCAATAAAACTTCTATTTGAAAAGAGAGAAAGAAAAGTGTGAAGTTCACCTAAGATAACACATACTAGGATTCTATGTAGGAAAACATGAACATGGAAGAGAAAAATAACTATCAAGTTCTGATGGTGAGTGATATAGAACATGGTCATTATAAAGTTAACCATCACAAAAATGTAAATCTTTGATGGGTTAAAAGGCTATTGATATCTCTATAAGAAAAGTAAATGAATAATGTTTTTTCTTCAAAATACCTTTCCCAAAGGTGAGGAATTACTTTACCATATATATTATAAGAATAATGAAAAAAAACTTAATTGAAGAGTAGTGTTTCAACCTTTAATAAATTTCCACCACAAACTCATATTTTACTCTAAATGATAAGTATGAATTTTTTATGCCTGAAGCACTAGAATCAAATTCTACAGATAAAAAAACCAGAAAAATAATATATTCCTTCTATCTTTGGTCATTAACCATAACTAAAATAGTTAATAAAATATAAGATAATTATCCAAATGAAAAACCTTTATATGATGAAAAACTACCATAATAAAAAAAATTCCACAATAAAACCTAAAGTTCAACATAGATCATTCAACAAACAACTATACATAAAATTCTTCAAAAAATATTCTAGATTAATATTGAAACCAAAAAATAAGAAGGATTTTATCATATAGTCTTCCAAGATAAATTTTAAAATTTTTCTCCAAATAAAATCAATCATTGTTGAAGTCTCATAACAAAAGGTATATTCCAAAATCACATAATCCCCAAAATATGCTAGTCATTTCTATAAATAACCCAAGTCACCATAAATATAAAATAAAATCTTATATTATTCCAAAATATAATTCAACCTTTATTCTTCAAATAAAATCCCATAGTATTCTACTTACCATAATCATATAGGGTTCCCAAAAATAATAAACTTCTTTCGTAATAACATTGATCACTTAATCACCAAATCATTTTTCAATACCATGATTATATATTTAATAAATCATATATTTTCAAAATGAAGTTAACCTTTATCCATTAGACGATTTAAATAAAAAAATCAATTTCATTCTAACTATGAAACCATGTAGGCTAGTGTTAGGAATTTCACACTTGTCTCCCTCTGGTTGTGGGTTCAATTCCCATGGCCTTTCTGGACATGATGGGTTGTCACATGGTTTTCAGGTTTTCTTTTTTCTAAAACTATATTAATATAATCCTTATAAAATTTTAGAAATGTGAGAAAAATTCCCAAAAAATAACCTTAATATGTTTTATCCTCAAAGGTTATCTCATACCTTTCATTTTGCATCCTAAAATGCAATAACCCATAATTACATCAAAATCAAAGATTATATAAATCCTCCAGGTTATCCATACCATTAAAATTTATCACCACAAAATGAAATGATAATTATTTCTCAAATAAAATTTTTCACAAGAAAATCTTAAGGATTACATATAACTCAAACTTAATAAAATTCCCCCAAAGTACTCCCATTATCAAAAGAGTATTAGTAATTTTAAACATTTCATCGTCCTTAAATATACTATAACTCTTAAATCCCTTATACGTATACATATTAATCATTTAGTATTCTTCATAGTACCTTAACCATGATTTAATATCTTATTCCTCAATACGTATTTCATACAAACAAAAATATGAATCATGTCCTAAGATTCAATAATGTCAAAACATGATCCAAGAAATAATCCATACCTTGATCATGGTGTCCACTTGATTTCATTGTCATTTTTTTCATGTAGATAGAAGTTACATACAATACAACAATGCTTGAGAGCTTCTACAAAGTCCCTAGATTCTTTTTTCCAAATTCACCTTGTATAACTTGGGTTGTATGGATGTTGATAGAGAAATAGTTTTGTAAAATCTTTTTTTATGACATATAATTTTAAAACTTCAAATAAAAATTGATTTTTATAAAACATGCAGACCGATTTTATTTTGAAACATTCAATCAAGGGGAATTTTGAAACACCATAAGTATGTCCCGAAAGAATTTAAATTAAAACCAAATATAAATAGGCTTCACAAGTGTATCCTTCTCTATAAGTTGTATTAAATTCCTAATATACTTCAAAATACTATGATAAGGTAAAATATTTGAAAATTCCTTGATGAAATTTAGCATTTTTTGAAATATATTCAAATTGGAAAATTAGGATTTGATTAAAAATAACCCATGAACCATGATGGAATCGAGGTATAGAGTAAGCGTTTTATATTTCATACAACTATTTAAAAGAGAGTTATACGTTAAAAAAAGTTTCCAAATCATAAGGACATGACTTTTAAATAATTATTGAAAGAAATTCATTAAGAATAGATAAAAATTTAGTTTAAGATCCTCATCCTTCCATTTGTAACTTATTTTCCTTAATATGAAATGTTACAAAATAATTATTTTATTAAAATAATGTACATAGAAACTTAACCTATGTTTAACCAAAATTCATAATCTCTAATTTTTTAAAACCCTATTATGATACCAATTATAACGACCCAGTCTTAAAACATTACATATTCTAGTGACTTGAGACTAGAATTCAATTTTTTTACCAAATATATTTTTGGTTTATAGTTTTATAGAAATAGGAAAAATACTTAAAAATTTGGATTCATAAATAAATAGTTCATAAAGATCAATATCTTCTTACAATATTCCCAACTTTTTATATTTCATATTAAGACTGTAATATATTCTATAAAATTATTTGTGAGTTTTAACTTTAATTATTCATTTCCATTACCCATATTTAAACCTGTGACTTTTTAAAGACTTGGGATGAGTATAAAAATCTTATTCAAGGGACATAAAAAGAAATAAAGAAACAATCCATTAGTTCATGAATGAAAACATTTTCACAAAGTTATAACTTTTACCCATAAAATATAAGCTCTTTAGATTACAATATAAAATTATAAGTTTCTTGTAAAATCTATATAAATAATTGATCATAAAGGTAACTTTTGGAATAATTTTCATATCAATCTTATTATACTGTATCTCTCATGAATACACATGGAGTATCCTTCATAATTACATTTGGAATAACCACTGCAATATATTCCCTTAATCTCTTAGGATAAACCTAATCAGTTAATTATATCCCTTTATGTAATGCATTAGAGAGCTATAACGGGATAAACCACCATTAATTTTCCAAAAAACAACATGTACTCATAAAAAATTAACAATAACTATAATATAAGAATAACACATAAAGCTTGTATAAAAGAAACATTCTTTAGGGAAATAACTTTTCCATTTTGAAATCACTTTTCATTTTTACGAAGACACAAACTCATAAATGAAAACATTTTATTTGAAAATAAAATTCAAAAATTATAAAGGAATATTCAAAAAATTATTTTTTCATGAAAGTGTGAAAATCGATTCATTCTGTATAAGTTATAAAAAAACATTCCTTTTGGATTTTATAAAAATAAATATTAAAAGAGGATTTTAAAAGAAAGTCCCATACAAAGATCATACCATTAAAGTGAGAATTAATCAAATGATTCAATTATGTATATTTTATGTAAATCCATATAAAAAAGTGTAAATACAACATAATATATTCAAAATTAATTTCAAAACATAATCTTATCATGACATAATCAAGGAAATATAAGTTTAACCCAATGAATGGAATTTGGGATAATAATTCTCTTACCTTATGTATGAATCATCACATACATTCTTTATAATCCTAAATAATAAACTTATGTTAATTATTTAATTTATTGATAACCTTTTTTAAGTTTATTATTCATTTTATATCCCTTATTACCATGTTATAACAATTTCTTAATTATTTAAGTTCACATCATATGTTTTGATGATATTCAATACTTGAGTCCAAAATGAATTTGGTATGATGTCTATAGTCAAAGTAGTCATTAGTATATCATATCCAGAATAATATTCACAACATAATTATCATTTTCATAAATCAATTATACTTTTAAATACATCCATTAAATATGGCAATGAAAAATGAACTTCGTTACAATCATGGAGATAGTAGACTGTACGTATGCATGAGTAATGTTTCCATTTTTCAACGATCATTGAAAAAAGAAGGTAAGTATTAGTTTATATTTCCATAATGATAATAATATAATTAATATCATATTAATAATTTAAATATACTTATATATATATCATTTATGTGATGTGGGGATGAAAAATGAATCACATTGCTTTGTGGAGGTGATAATTCACATGTACGCATGAACGATGTTATCATTTTTTTGTGCATGGAAAGGTATGAAAATAACAGATATATTATATTTTCATAATGATAAAAATGTAATAAATATCATATATAATTATTAATTCCATCATTATAACCAGTATTGATAGACGGTGATGGAAAACAATTTTCATCGGTTCGTGAGGCGATAGTCCATTGTACACATGAATGATAACTTCTTTTCCCATTTGATGGAAGTAGAGATAAATTTAGATGATGATATTAACATAATAAAATCTCAGTATATGTATAATACTGTATTTATTATTTCATAATGGTTTAATAAGATTTTAAGGACGTGGAAGAAGAAATAAAACAGAAACACTTAATTAAAAACGATACATCTTCTTTAGAAATCCACCATTTTTAGCACCTTAAGACTACTAAGGTTGGTGTTATGCCTGAAAAAAGACCTCTATAATGTGAGGAGGTATTATAGGAAGGTATTTGGGAAGTTATTTAATGAAATAAAATGGTTTTGAACTATGATAGATTGAGAAGAAGAGGTTTCCTTTTATAAGAGAGGGTAGAACTCTTAGAATTTCTCAAAATATTAAATTAATATAAATAAATTTTCTATTAAAAATTGATCCAAACTGATTTATTTAGAATATTGGATGATTATGGGTCAAAATAACTTAATATAATGAAAATTAGACCAGTGTAGACTGTTTTTTAATCAATATATTTTGATTTTAACCCTTATTTAGCCCCTTTAACTCTTACCTTGACAACATGTATTTTTACACTTTGAGGGTTAATATAATTACTATAAAATACCAAAATAACCCATAAATGACTCATATATGACATTTTTAATGTTATAAGAATAATTTGGCCTAATTTAAGATTTTTAGGAATCTTATATCATTTAATAAAATATTATTTATTTTAAAATATCATTAATATCAATTTTGACACTATTCATTAAACTGATTTTAAAAAAATAAAAAAACAAGATAAATTCAAAAAAAAATTAATACATACCTAACATATGAAATTAATCTATAAAATTTATGTATGATAATAATTATCTCAAATTATATTTATTTTGATATTTTCAATATCATTTATTTGATTTTTCTATTAATTTAATAATTACTTCGTCAACGATATGAAAACATTTAAGGTAATTATTTCATCACTTAAAATTATAAATAAATTTCTATGATGTATAAAAATAATTTATATTTTAAAGGAATATTTATAGTTAAATATATATTCTGAATAACCCTATATCATAAATTTTATAGTTATTAAAAACACAAGTACGACACCGTTAACTTTTCTTTAAATAAAATATTATAAACATCATAGTCTATTAAAAATGAAAAAAGGAAAATATTCGAACCTTAAAATATTATGGACTAAAATTAATTATCCAATAAAAATTGGACAATTGTTAGGTTCATTTTATAGTCCTTATCATTTTATTTTTACCTTCAATTACCCGATTTACCCTTTACTGTGGTAATAAAAATTACCAAAGTTATTATTCATATTGACAAAAAAATAAAAAGAAAATATTTAATAAATTTTCAACTAATTATTAAAAATATATAATCAATTTTTCAGAATTAAAAATATCTAATTGGTAGAATTTAATTTAAATTTATACTAGAAACATGCAATGAAAAACAATTTTTCATAAAAATGCCTTTTTAAAATATAAAATGTTTTTATACTAAATCAAATTATAAAATCTATTTAAAAACCCATAATTATATTATTTTATATAAAATTATCTATTGAAAATTTAAATCTAATACAAACTTAATTTTACCTTGTAAATACTTTGAAAAATATAATTTTTAATAAAAATTAGTATTTTCACTATTCATTGAAAAATCTAACTTTTCTGAAAATTATCAAAATTTAACCATAAGAAATTTTTTGATAATATTACTTAAAAAATGCAGTTAATTTTATCAAATAAATTTTCTAAAATCTCTATAAATTAATTATATTATTTTTTACATAAAAAGAAATAAATTATTTTTGAAAAAATGTATTTTTGAAAAATAAAATGAATTTTATAAAAATATAGTACTTATTTAAAAATAATTAATTAATACATTATAAATGAGTAAGACCATAAAATATTTCATAATTCCATTAATACTATTTATTCCCTCTAATTTAATGTATAGGTTATAACAACTATGTTTAAATAGTAATATTTAGTTGCTCATTTAAGCTTGATGTGACGTATCTTATATGCCATCGAGCATAGCATTTAATTTAAAAAAATATTAAGATGTTTCATAATTAGAGTATATCATTATTAAATCATAAGACTCAATAAAATATACTTACATAGATGAAAATACTTTAAAAAGATAACTAGAAAATTTATTGAAGAAAATACCCATTTCAATTTGAAATCACTTATTAAAAATATAAAAATATCCCAAATATTAAGGAAAAAAATTTATTTGAAAAGAAACATTGAAAATTTTAAAGTAATATTCAAATAATTGAGTGTACATGATGGTGAGAAATTTTCTCCCTTCCATTTATATTAAAACATTTATTCCTTTCACATTTTTAATAAAAAGTCAAAAGTAACTTGTTCAGAAAATTATAAGAAGATTCATTTTAAACCATTTTTTAAAATTAAAAAAAGGTTAAAAATATATTTAATAAATTTTTTTATAATATTATAAACATTATCTAAAATATTTTAATGAAAATATGGACATGGGAGAAGAAATTACCGACAAAGTAGAAAAACAAAGTTAGTTTTTCCTTAAAAACATTATTTTAGTATCTTGAGTACTTAAAGAGATAAAAGTGAAAGGAAACAAGTATTCTAAAAAAATAACTAGAGTATAATAAAATATTTTGGGTTTAATATATAAATATCAAATAATTCCCCTAGAAGAGACTTAAATATAAAAAATCTTGAATAATGATGAGGTTGAGAAAAAAACTCTTACAGCTTTAATAACATTTCAATAAAAACCACTTAAAATAGAAATATCAAATGGAAACTAAAAATAATATAAATAAAGAGTTATTAATAATATAATATGTAAAATGGAAAGTATTTAAACATAAAAAACATAAATAGGTGCATAACATCAAACATATCTCAATGAAACAATATCGAGACGAAGAAACCTTACCTCAGGTCCGAATTCCTTTGTATGTGTTTGAAAATCCTATATTATAAGAATATATTTATTATAACAATATTAAAAACTGATAATAATATATATATAATACTACATATTATTTACTTATATCCTTTTATCACCCATTTATTTACAATTCATTATTAAAATCACTGTTCTGAGTGATAGTTAATTCGTTTTTCATGTTTATTTTGGTTTTGTAGTTTAGGTCCTTATACTTTTATAATATATATGTAATATAAAATATATTAATAATGATATAAATATAATATTTATTCATTATATATATATATTTATAGTCATCCATAAATGGTAGAGATATAAAAATGAATTACACCGTTCATAGAGACGGTAAGTCGTACAAACGCATGAATGCTGTTTTCACTTTCAACAGATGAAAAAAAGAAATTTAAATAATAATTTACATTTATAGAATAATTATAATATCATATATATCATATATATTCATTAAATAAATCCTTATTACCATCCATGTAAAGAGAAGATGAAAAACGAATCACATCACTTTGTAGAGGTGGTAGTCCACACATACACACAAGCGACGTTATCATTTTCTAATGGAAGGGGAGGTAATAAGGTGGATATTATATTATAATTCCAAAATAATAATTACATAATAATATCATATTTAATAATTAGATACATTTTTTTAATAATTCTTAAAATATGGATATGAAAAATGAATCGCATCACTTTATGGAGACAGTAAGTCATACGTACGCATGAACAATATTTTTGTTTCATATTTGATGGATAAAGAGATGTATAAATATTAAATAATAAATATAAATACATCTAATTATATGGTGAATATTTTTGTTATAATATTTTAATGTTTATTAATTAATTTAATGTGGTAAAATAAGAAGTAAAAAGGAAAGAGCTTAGTGAAAACGATTACCCTCTCATAGAGAAACCACCTTTGAATCTCTTCTTAAGGACCATAGGTTTGGTCATTTGGGAAGAACATAACCTATATATCATGTATAATGAAGTCGTGGAGATATTTTGGTAGGATTTTGTCGAGAAAATTGGCTCAAAATGTGTGAATAAGTGAGGGGAGGAGGTTCCCTTTTATAATTGAGTCGAGAGACACACTTTTAATTTTTCAAAGTTTAAAAATATCATTAAGTCACTTTCTTGAAAAAATGGATAACAAATGACCCATATTAGAAGGTGATAAGGTTTAAGTCAAAATAAAACCAAAAAAATTCATTTTAAGAGAGTTTATAGGTCATATTAACCCTAATCTTTTTAGATTAACCACTGATAAACCCGTTTTAACCTTAAATGCGGTAACAAATTTTTCAATCCTAAAGGGTTACAATTTTATTTATAAGGTAAAAATTGTATAATAAATGTAAAATAGATGCAATTATAGAACATATATGATACTAATTTTCCCCCTAAAATATTTTTATCATTTTTAAATTATTTAATAGAATATTATTTTTCATAAAATATCATTGATGTCATTTTTTACATTATTCATTTACTTTAAATTTAAAGACATTGAGATAGTAATTTAATTATAATATAAACCTCTAACACATGTATAATATATTATATTCATATATAAAATTCATAAGCTACTATAACTCATCCAAAAAAATTACTTTTAGAGTTTTTAAAATCATTTACATGATTTTTCTACTACTTGCACACGCATTGTATCGGCGTTGTGTAAGTATTTTAGGTAATTATTACATAAATAAAAATTAAAAATAAATTAATAGGATAAAATAAATTAATTAATATTTCAAATAAAAATTTATAACTTAACTTATCGTTATTTTATCCTTATTTAAAAAATTTAGAGATATTAAAGTCAGGAGAGTGACATTTTTGTATTTTCTTTAATTAAATTAATATAGATGTCATTATCAATGTAAAATGGAACCAAAATGACATATTTTAGAATTTATAATGAATATTATTTAATATTTTCCATAAAATAAAATTATTTCACGTGTTGGGTTGATTTTTAGATCTTATTTCATAGTTTTAACCTTATTTTACCCAATTTACCCTCACCGAGGGGATGAATATTCACCACGGTTAGTATTCATAATGAAAAACTAAAAGGGAAATATTTACCAAATTTTAAACTCATGAATCAAAATATGGTATCCATTTTAACAAATTAAATCTCTATAAGTGTCATAAATTCATTTTATAATAATCCTGCAAAGCATGATGAAAAACAGTTTTCTGAGAAATGCCTTTTATGTGTAAAACAATTTTTATACCAAGGTCAAGTGTAATATTGAATAAAAAGGTATAAATTGAATTATTTTAAAAAAAAATAAACTAATGTAATTTTTAAAAAAAAATCTAACATAATCTTTGAAAATACTAGAAAAGAATGGAAAATGAAATTTTCTTATAAAAATCAATGTTTTCACTATTCAAACAAAAATTAAATTTATCGTAAAATCACCAAAACTTCACCCTAATATAATTTTGATATACATATTTTAAAGATTATATCAATTTCCTAAAATAAAATATTTAAAAATATAGAAATTAATTATAATTTCTGCACACAAAAGAAAATAAAAACCATATTTGAAGAAATATATTTTTGAAGTATAAAATGACTTTACTAAAAATTTGATTACTTGTTTATTATTTATAAATAGATTATATAAAACCATTATAAATTTTTTAGAACATGGTTTACCCTATTAATACCCAATAATTCAACAATTATTCAATAAATGTTACATTAAATAATAATATTTTTAATAATATATCATGCTTAACTTAAAGCTCAGTGTTGCATGTTAATAAAGCTATCAAGCATTTTATTCTAATTTTTTAGTGGTATTAAATTATACCCCCATTAAATAAATTGTGCAATAAAAATTTTATCTCGATCACCAAATATTAAATATTTGAATATACCTTTTTTGAAACCCACATCTTATGATAGGTTAATAAAACTTTATTTAAAAAATGGAAAGTGGGAAATATAAATGTTACCTAAAATATCACATAATCGGGTTCCCATATAGGGATAACAAAGTTGGGAAGTTAAAATATAGACATAGAGGATAAAACTAGAATCCAAGAACTGATAATGATTAATAGAGAACATGATCATAAGAAATTTAATGACCATAAAATCTTGAATCCATATGAGGTGAAAAGACCACTGATTCATCAAAAATGAAGGAAAAAGTATAATTTTTTTTATTTAAAGTTCTTTTTCCTAAAGTTAAGGAATTATTTTACTATAAATATAGATAACATAAGAAAATATACTTAATTTATTTCCATTTCATAAGAAAAATTTCATCCTTTAACCTATTTCTACCACAATCTCATCTTTTTATGTAAACAATTTGTATTCAAGATGAATTTTTCATGATTTAAGCAATAAAATCAACTTCTAACAGATCCTATAATCCTAAAAAGGAAAAAAATAATCTTATTGCCTTCAGATATTTAAAAAAACAAAATGATTAACATAGGTTATACAATATAGATAAATATTCAGAAGAGGAAATAATACATTAATCCATAAAACCTTAACAATAACAACTAAAGTTTGAATTAAACTTAAGTATCCTCCAAAATATATATGGACAAATTCAAATCCCAAATATCTAAAATATTTTATTGTAATTTTTTTTCAAGATCAAACTAACTATAATATCAAAATAATATCAATTTATCATAATTTCATATACCAAAAATTTATATAACCTAATCATATACTCCCTAAAATATGTTAATTGTTTCTATATATTTCATAAATCACTATAAATCCATAATAAAATCATATATACTTTCATAAATTAACTAAATGTTCATTCCTAAAATTATGTTAACCTTAATAATATAATATTTCCAATACAGTATATTTAATATTAATCACTTAGTAATCGAATCACTTTTCAATCCCAGGCCAAAGAGCCTATACCTGAGTGGTAGAGTCTCCTACTTGGCATCCTAAAGACCTAGGATCAAATTCGGGTGGGGGTGAATTTCTGAGTTACATTAGCAGTATTATAGTATTTACTATAGTAGTTAGTATATGTTATAGTAGAATCCATAACTATTCATCTGATTTGGGTCGTTGGACCACCGGTTTGGGATTATGGGTCTTAGGGCCTCTGGGCCACCAGAGGCCTTCGGGCCACCAAAAGGCCTTAGGGCTATAGGGAATTCGAGCCACCATAAGGCCTTCGGGCCACTGAGCCTCCAAGACACAAAGGGATAGATGAAACCTGAAAAGATCACATAGTAGAATTCTCCAGATGAGGATTTAGAGAATGTAGCATATACTAGAGGAGAGTTAATTGGATTTTATAGATGAGAGGGTTTAGAAATTTCCATCAGTATGAGGCATCGTGAAACTTTTCATGGGGAAATGCTAGTTGATAAGCCATGTGAGGTGGGTAGCTGGACACCTTCAATGTTATAGATGCTGGGGAGGGGTAGTTCTTATGTTGTCAAGTCCTGGGACTTCAGGTCATGTATAGGCATTGTGCATTTGGCCTTAGGGTCATGTAATGGTCCTTGTACCAATGGACCTATGGGTCATGTTAGGGTTCTCCCTCAACCCATAAAAGGGGGATTATCCAGAAAAAATAAAAATATCAAAGGCCTTCAGGCAGGGTTAACCACCACCAATTTTCAATCCCATGGTTATCTATATAATATATTATAACATTTACTAACTATTTTATCTTAATAAACCATAATCACCTCAACATAAATGATCATATTAACCCTAAAGGTTATCAATACATTTAAACTCAAGTCCATAAAATATAAAAAAATTATTCCCCAAATAACCTTTCCAATAAAATATATACTAAACCAAAAGGTTTTATTCTATTAAATATCACCCAAAATATCCTTAATCATGTTAAACACCAATAACATAAAACCACAAAAGGGGTATGCATGCATATATACTTATAATTAAACTTAGACGTGTCATTCTGATACACTTTGGGTTTATCCCATATCACTATGGCATATCATTGGTTTCCATAGGTTGTATCCTCTCATTCACCATAATGATTCAAAAAGAAAATTTGAATCAATCCAAACATATCCCCAAAGAGTGTCAAACCAGGTGTACAATAAGGGAACATTCATCGTATAACTAAATGATGGTTGAAATATACTCAACCAACTCTTTTTGGGGTTATTAACCCCAGATGCATCTATACTAAAACCTTTTCTACTTGTAGTATCTAGATAGTGTTGCATTACTAGGAAAACCACATAATCACTACCTTACCAAGACTTTAGGATGTTATTATATACTTTGTCTTATCCTTAAATTCAATTATAGGTTTATGTTCCCTAGTCTATGTTTTCTTAAATCTAGATCTCAAGGTTTCTACTAAACCTACTCTAATACCAATTGTAAAATCCTCAAAAACAGTATCTTAGAGTCATTGGTTACTTTATTACATTGTAATTAGATACAACTTATCACATATAAAAGGACCAAATAGTTTAGTAATATTGTTAAACTAGATACATGCTTGATTCTCATATTACATTTGTAAACATAAAATAAAACATAGTATTTTCTTTGATAAAACCACTATTACCATTAGTATATACCTTAATATCAATCATAATACACTTATTGTCATCTTGGGGAAATAAAACATAATTAAGGGGTGATCTCAAATGGTTAGTAAGGGAATGTGTAGAACATAAGCTAAATATGGCATGGATAATATGGTAGGAATAAATAATAATCAAATAATGATATATAAATAATCACACAAGTTTGAAACATAACCATGGATATCATAAAAATTAAAATAATCACATGGAAATCAATAAGTGATTTTATAATGATGGAATACGTAAGTCTAGACATATTAAACTTATCATCGAGGCCTCATGAAAATACATCAACATAAATGGGTAAGGCCTAGGCCAAATGCCTAATAGTTTTTACCTCATGAGACCTATCGATGCATCGAGGGGCTATGTAATTACAAGCCCCACCCATCACTTAATAAGTCTAATGGATTCATTATATGAATAAACAATACAACTTAATCAACATGCCTTAAAAATAAATAATTTTTCTTATTGGAGGAAATAACATACATAATTTCAATACTTCCCCTTGTCAAACTCATCATAAAACAGCCAAGAAATATAATGGATGGTATCATTATATTATATCCTCACTAAATCATAATATTCAATAAAATAGGTTTACATAAATGAAAATACTTTAAAAAATTTATTGGAATGTTTTTGAGGAAAATACTCTTTTCACTTTTAAATCACTTATTGAAAATATAAAATTTCCCCAAATATTAAGGATTTTTTTTATTTCAAAATAACCTTCAAAACTTGTAAAGTAAGCTTTAAATCATTGATCAGACAAGACTATGAGAAATTCCATTCATTCCATGTACATTAAAACCAATATTCCTTTTACATTTTTAGTAAAAAGTCAAAAGTAACTCATTCGAAAATGATAAGAAGATTTCTTTTAAACCATTTTTAAAAAATAAATCATGGATAAAAATTAATTTTATAAATAAAAAGAGAATATTCAAAACATTCTTAAATTTTTTTTATGTAAAATAAGGAGATGGAAGAAAACTATGCCTGAATGAGTATAAAAAAAGTCGGTTTTTCCTTAAAAAAATATTTCAGTATCTTGGGCACTAAAAGAGAGGAAAATGAAATGAAACTATGTATTATAAAAAATAAATATTTTAGAATAAAATATATTGTCTTTATTATATAAATAATAAACAATTCCCCCAGTGGAGACTTAAACATAAACAATCATGAATAATGATGAAATTATTAAATAAAACCTCATGACTTAGAAAACATTTGAATAAAAAAAACCATTAAAAATAAGTCTTCAATGGAAACTAAAAATACTATGAATAAAGAGGTATTAATAATATAATATGTAAAAGGGTTATTATATACACCTCATAAACATAAATAGGTGCATAACATCAAACATGTCTCAATGAAACAATATCGAGATGAAGAACCCTTACCTCCGGCCCGAATTCAATATTATGTGTTAGAACCTCATGTAAAATAATATATATTTATTAAAAATATATTACAGAACAATAATAATATATATCATACCATATATTATTTACTTATAAACTTTTATCACCTATTTATTGACAATTCTTTATTAAAATTATTGTTTCGGGTGATAACTACTTTGTTTTTCATATATGTTTTGGTTCAGTAGTTTTTCTACTTGTAATTTGATCATGGTTCTATCATAAAAAATATTAATAATAATATAAATATCATATATATTCATTATATATATATATATATTGAGTCATCCATAAAAGTTATATATAGAAAAATTAATTACAATATTCATAGAGGCGGTAAGTGTTACATATACATGAATGTTATTTTCACTTTTTAGCTGATGAAAAAAGTAAAGTTAAATAATAATTAAAATTTCATAAATAATTATAATATCACACATATATAAATATTATATTCATTAAATATATCCTTATTACCTTCCATGTAAAGTGTAAATTAAAAACGAATCACATCGCTCCATGGAAGTGGTAGTTCACACGTACACATAAACGACATTATCATTTCCCAACGGATGGGAAGGAAAGAAGGTAGATATGATATTATAATTATAGAATAATAATTATATAATTAATATAATATTTATTCATTATATACTTTTTTAGAATCATTATTGAAAGGTGGGTATGGAAAATAAATCACATCACTTCATGGAGACAGTAGGTCCTACGTACACACAAGAGATGGTTTTGTTTTACATTTGATAGAGAAGAAGATGGATAAATATTATGTAATAAATATAATTACATATAAATATATAATATATACTGGTGTTATTACTTTATAATATTTAAAACATAATTGAAGGTGGTAAAATAAAAAGTAAAAAAACAAAGAGCTTGGTGAAGACGATTACCTTCTCTTAGAGAAACATATTTTGGATATGTTATTAAGGACCCTAGGGTTAGTATTTTGGGAAGAAAATAATCTATATAAAATGTTTAAGGATTTAATATATATATTTTTTAGGGTTTTTAGAGATAATGTTCTCATAAGGTGTGAATAAGTGAGGGGATGAGGTGGCCTTTTATAATTGAGGTGAGTGGCGCACTTATAATTTTTCAAAGTTTTAAAATATTATTAAGTCTATTTCTTGATAAAATGGATAAAAAATGGCTCATATTATAAGGTTATAAGGTTAAGTTCAAAATAAAACCAACCAATGTGGTTTAATCAAGTTTTTATATCATTTTAACCCTTATATTTTTATATTAACTCCCGAGTAAACCTATTTTAACCTTAACTGTGGTAACTACTACTTTAATCTTAAAGGGTTATAATTTTAATTATAATGTTAAAATTTGATCATAAATTTATAAGTGATGAAATTTTTTACCATATATCATATAACTTTCTTCTTTCAATATTTTAATCTTTCTTTAAATAATTTAATAAAATATTATTTTTCATAAAATACCATTAATGTCATTTTTGTCACTATTATTTAATTTGACTTTAAATACATCAAGATAGTAATTAAATTAGAATATAAACCTTCCACAAATACCTAATATGTTATATTAATCTATAAAATTTTTGAGGTATAGTAAATCACAAAAAAAAATTACTTTTAGAGTTTTTTAAACCATTTACATGATTTTTCGATTGCTTGTACAAACAATGTACTGACGTTATGTAAGAATTTGAAGTAATTATTTCTTCAATAAAAATTAAAAATAAATTAATATAATAAAAAATTAATTAATATTTTAAATAAAAATTTATAACTCAAACTATCCTCTTTTTATCCTCATGTAAATTTTTTAGATATATTAAAGTCAAGAGAGTAACATTTTGGAATTTTATTTAATTAAATTAATATATATGTGCAAACAGGGTGCTAGTCAAGTGGTGACCATCACATTCCTATGACATAATTTCATTAGGGGTTCTGTTTTCAACCTCCAATTGACCCTTTATGGAGACTTCTTAGTAGTGTGCCACTGCTCGATGGATATAGGCAGGTGTTCACTACGGGCAACAGTGAGGGATGGTAGTAAAAATTCTTCGACAAGAGTTAGAAGGACACATATCAGAGTGGGGACCATAAGTGGTGGTGGTATGATGTTTACTCAAGGTCATTTTGTTCTATTTCCATGACAGTAGACAATAGCAATGGCAGGTATGCAACGACAACCCTAAGTAGGCGACCTCCATGATAGTGAGGGCTTGGGTTGCAAGATTATATATATATATATGGGTTACTTTGGGCCACAAAGTAGACCTATTATTTATGACCTTTAGGGATATTTAATTGGTTCACCTCACCCAGTAGAAAAGAGTTGTTTATTCAGTTTAATAAAAAAGGGGGTTTTCCCCAACCTGTTAAAAATAATAATATAAATGTTATTATCGAGTGAAATGAAACAAAAATGACATATATTCGAATATATGATGGATGTCATCGAATTTTTACCATAAAATGAAATTAGGGTAAGTTTTGGGTTGATTTTGAGACCTTAATTAATGGTTTTAACCCTCTTTACCCATTTTATCCTTACCGAGGTGATAAATATTCATTGTGGTTAGTATTCATAATGAAAAAACTAAAAGGGACCAATTTACTAAATTTGAACCTACTGAATCCAAATATGTTCTCTATTTTTCAAAATTCAACCTCTATAAGTAGCATAAATTCATTTTATAATAATCCCACAAAGCGTGAAAAAAAAATTGTTTTTTTAGAAAAATGCCCTTTCAAGTGTAAAAGTATTTGTATTCCAATATCAAATATAATGTTGATCCAAAATGTATAAATTTAATTATTTTTAACAAAAAGAAACTAATAAAATTTTAAAACCAATCCAATTAAAAATTAATCTTTTAAAATAATAGAAAATAAAATAAAATAAATTTTTCTTTAAAAAATCAACATTTTCACTATAAACCCAAAAAATAATTTTTTTCAGAAAATTCCCAAAAATTATCCCAAAAATAATTTTGATATAATTATTTAAATAATAATAATAATTTCCTAAAATAATATTTATAAAAGGTATAAATTAATTATAATGTTTGTGCACAAAATTCAATAAAAACCATTTTTGAATTATAAAATGACTTTACTAAAAATTTGATTCCTCGTTTATTATTGTTAAATAACATATAAAAAACCATTATAATTTTTTTTATAATTTGTTTAACCCTATTGATACCTTCTAATACAATAGTTATTTGATGACTATTATATTAAATGATAATATTTTTAATAATATATCGTGGTTCGCTTAAAGATCAGTGTTGCGTGTTAAGAAAAATATCAAGCATTGTATTATAAATTTGTAGGGTTTTACATGGTACCCTTGTGGGTATAAAATTGTGAGCTAATAAACATTGAGATGATGAAACAAAATTGGGTCCACTAATATTGAATAATAAGGATTTAGGAACCCAAAATTTTTTGGTATGATATTTTAAACGAGATAAAAGTTTAGAAGAAATATAGATAGACTTAGGTATTATATATCTAGTGTTTTTACAATCACAATCATAAACTAAATGTGTAGATTTTAAAAAATAATTAAATATTTCTTTTGAAAAACACCTTTTACAAAAGTTGTATTTTTCAAATATCTTGTTTCATTTAAAAAAATCCATAATTAATCATTTTAACAAATTGAGAACTATTGATCATGGTAAGATTTTGTTCAACTTGAGTGAATTTTGAAAGAGAGATTTTTGAGATCCTTGATTTTAGATTTTAAAACTTCAACATTTGATTGATTTTTTTAATTTCAAAACCAAATAATCTTTTTGTTTTAAAAGAGTATCTTTTTCATTTAAAATAGGATTTTTATTATTAATAACATAATTGTATTTTTAATTGAGATATTTTTATAAATAAAAAAGTTCATGAAAACCATTTTCAAGTTTATGACAATCATATTCTTGGTCTTCATATCTTATGATACTTTAAGAAGAAGATGAGTAATAATAAGAGGATTAAGGAGAGGAATAAGAGGAATGAGAAGGGGTGTGAGAAATAACCTCTTCACCCACCTCGATATGATCCATGAGGAATTTAGGAGTTGATTGTATTGAATAATATGTTTAAATATAATCCCAGATAGCACTCTATGTTAAGAATTTATGATCCTTCTTATCTTATTAATATTTTTGAATTGGTAATCTGGTTTTATATGACCCTTATTTTTGCAACCAAATCTCATTACAACTAGCGCTTCAATTTGGTTTTTATTTTTGGCATGTTAATATAATTTCTTATTCTTTAAAAGTTTGTTCACTTTTTTTTAAAAAAAATCAAGTTAAACTTCATCATCAGAGTCACCTTCATAAGAATCATCATCTTTGATTGCTTTAGAATTCAGGTTCTCCTTGATTTTGTTGGATTCCAATTCTTCCTTTAATGTTTGGCGTTTCCTGATGATTTTGTATGTTATGATAAATAAAATAAGTTATTTTACTTCTATTTTATTTATGTCCTTAGATTCTTGGATTGAAATCACTTTGGGTGCCCATAAGTTAGGTAAAACCCATATGATTTTCTTAATGAGTGTTTCTATAGAAAAATCATTATTGAGATATTTTTTACCATTTAAAATGTTAGTAAACTTTATAAGCACACTATTAATTGATTCATTTGTATTAATGGAGAAACATTTTAAATCTTGATGATACATATCAAATCTAGTGTCTTTAAATTTCTTTTGTTCCTTCTTGTGTGATTTCTAAAAGATTCCATATTTTATAATCCATTTTGAAATAAGATATATGGTGAAATTAATTTTGGTTAGGCCCACAATGGAGAGAATTCATAGCCTTTTCATTAATTTCAAAAGCATCATTATCTTTAAGATTCTATTTATCTACTCATTATTTAGTAGGAATATTTTCATACATTACCATTTTTCAGACAAGATAACTTATGCTACTAATAAAGGTAGATATGAAATTTTTTCAATAAGAATAATATAGGTTATTAAATAAATGATCATGAGTATAAGAGGTAGAAACCATCATAAAATAATACTTTTAAATAAATAAATATTTTAAAAAATCATTTTTAATGAACTGGGATTTTTGAAATTAATAAAAAGATCTCCTTTGATACAAAATGTTGGTTTGATTGGATTACAAGAGAATGAGTTAATTTCCTATTAAAAAATATAATGATTAATGAAAATGAAAATTTTAAAATAAAATGATTTCAATATGATGAAATAATAAAGTGATAAATTTGATCCATGTTAAAGATAACATCAAAGTTAATTAATCATTTACAAAAAATGGCAAGGATACATATCAAATTTATGAACTTTAGGTGAATTGATATTTGGATAACATAATAAGTAAATATAAAGAGAGAACAGACACAAATGATAAAGAGTTAAAAAATATCACATAAGTAGACCCTATGTCTCCACCCCTTAATTATAGAGATATGTATTATTAATACCTTACCTTGGTTTTAATATAAATCGAAGAACCACATCACATGGTTTTAATGAAAATACAAGAACCACATCCCTTAGTTTTAAAGGAGTCCCAAGAACCAATATTCCCTTAGTTTTAAATAAAACCTAAGAACCATGTCCCTAACATTGTGGTTGTGAGAACCTTGAGAAGATAAGATAATAATAGATTATTTTCATGGCACAAATCCTTTAAAAATATTGTATTATATCTCTCTTAAAGTATGGATACATTTTGAGAGAGAGATAGATAGAGACTAATGTGATATCCTTTTAGATAGAGAAAAGAAGGTTGTCTCTTTGAGAGGAGGTCTTGGATAATTCTAGTGATTCAATGTAAGTTTTACTATATATTTATTACATAATCATATTTATTATATCCAAACCAAATTGATACTCTATTTATAATCTCCAAAAGTTTTTGGAACATTCTGTAATCCTTCAGGTGAATTGAAGTTGAAGTATACCACCTTAATGGCCACTTTGACCACATTAAATGCTTCCTTGAAGAGTCTATTTTGATGCCAACAACTACCTAGTAGACTTAATATGGTAGATAGTGTACTATCTATAAGTCACTACTTATGGAAAAATCTCACCATCTTGTCAGTGAACCTCTATCGGCTAGTTGGTGGACTCCTACTGGCCGAGAGCATTTTGTCTATGTTATCTGTTATCCTGTCGCACTGCACTATCTAGCTAGTGATACCTAATTCAACAAGAACACTGCCAAGGATTTCCAACTTACTTCAATGATCACCAAAGTTTCTTCCAAAATCATTCCATGACTTTAAAAAGTCTATTAAGACTTTAAAAATATCATTAGGGCAACTTTAAATACTTTAAAGAGATCTATAATATACTCAAGATTCTATAATTTTATATTCATTATAAACACTAAAAATCACTTAAAAGAATACATAAAATAAATAGGTGAGTTCTTGAGATCATTAAAACACCATGAGAGAGAGATAGAGGTACAAAACACTTATATTCCCATCCCCTATCCTTTTTTCAATAGGTGTCTGTGCCTTTTATATGCTCAATAATAATCTTACTATTTTAATGTTGTTTTAATATTGTTATAAACCAATACGACCACTATAAGGGGATAATGAAATGTTTTAATTATTTAGAATTATTTATCATTTGTTTAAAAAGGTGTAAAATAAAAAATATCATATTTTAATTCTAGTCGGTTTAGTTATTTTTCATCCTGAAACAAAAATGTTGGAGTTTTTATATGTTTAAAAAAAATTGAAAATAAGTCTAGGTTTAATTTTTTAGAAAAGTAATCCAAAAATTCATTAAGAAGCCTCATGCATTTTTTCTATTTTTTAGAGGCCAAATACATTAGGGGATTGAACAATGTTTTCCTTGGATAAGAGCTAAGGGCATTGAAGCCCCTAACGCCTTTAGACTCAACTAAAAAAACTAGTTTTTTAGTTTTAAATTTTTTATTTTTATTTTGTTTTGATTATATATATTTATTTTAATACGGTGATGTCTTGGAAAAAATGGCCAATACTCCTTTATTGAAGAAATAAAAAGTTAAAAGAGTTTGAGAGAAGGAATTTTATTAAAGTCTTTCTCAAAAATAAAAAATAAATCAGAAGGAAGGTCATCCAACTTTATGTGGTCGGTGTTGACTCCTTTTTTGGAAAACCCATTTTACACTAAGTTATCCTCCTAGAAAACATGGTAAATGATGTAGTTATAATCCTAAACGAAGATAAATCATTCCATCCATCTAGTTGTGAGATTGAATGAAATATGAATCATACCATTACGAATAGATTAAAAAATAGTGATGAAGTCACTTTCAAGGCAAATATTACTACATAATTTTTTCCTTGAAAAAGAAACCAAATTGTTGATTCTATGAATTTTTTCTTCAAGAGATTATGTTATGCCACATGTTCCATAAAATCATATGAAAATATGTCCACTATGATCACAAATGACAAACCCACAAAATGAAGGACCCTAGTTAACTTTTGAAGCATTATAAACATTAAATTCAATATAACTTAGAAGAGGATCATGCCAAAATACTTCAAAGGTTACCACAATCAGCTTTAAATTTATAGCAATTCCTAGCCAATGCAACACAGTGAAGTGGAAAATATAGTTTTTGTAATAGACATGCTGTAATGGGTTGGCCTATTTGATCACAGCAATTATCCTCACCAACACTACATACTGGCTAAAAGGCTTATGATTATGAATAAAAGAGTTTTGGCTATACCAAAGGATGTGTATGAGTTTGGTTGTTATAGTAGTGAAGATGTTTCTGATTTGGGGTGATAATGACACGCTTGTACAAGACTAGAGTTGGGAGAAAAGGGAGAAATCCTTCAATAGATTGACTTCAAAGACATCATAAATTTCATTAAATAATGCATAAGAAATGGTTCAATATAGGGATAGGTGATTTAAATCCTCTCTATATTGATTACAAATGTGGAACTTGGAGAAAAGTAGAATAAAAAAATTATAAACAATCATCAGTAGGAATTGTGTTATGGGAAAGCCTCCAAACAAGGATCAACTGTGATAGAATAATAAAAGGCTTATAAAATCCTCCAATATAGGTAAAATAATGGCTTAAACCCATAAAATTTTCATGATAAAAAATTTTAGAATCCAAAATATCATTCAAGGAAGGTTCCCAGACCAACATATCATCAAGAGAAAAAGAATAATTATTGATCAGGCTGCTAATATTTTCTAGCAGATCTGGATTGGGCATAGTAAAAAAAATATTTAATAGTGATTTTAGTATATATATGAGGATGCTAAGGGCTCATTATAGAAATTAAAGTAGTACCATTCTAGTTGTTAATCCAAAATTTATGATAGGAATCCCTATTTGTATTCTATTTGGAATGATACATGATGTTGGAGAAAAAATACTTAATGGTTGGACAAATAGATGAGTCAAGATAATGTTGACTACCCCTTTTCAGTTTACCAAGTAATTTAGCCTTAAGAAAGCTATAGGAAATGGAATCACTATTCAATAGGTTCCAAGTAATCCTATCCTAGAGAGAATTATTAAATAGCTTGATGTTTTTGATACCCAGACCTCTATTAGAAAGTGGTTAAACCATTTATTCCAATTAACAATGAATAATTTTCTTTCAAGAATTCTACTACTCCCAAAAAAAAGTTTTTAAATAAAGAATTAAGGTTTTCTAGATGATTAAGAGGTAATTTTTAGACCATAAAATAATAAACTAATTTTGAGAAGATGGTATATTTGAGAAGGAAAATCCGACCATCCATCAAGAGGGACTACTTCCCTTTCCAAGATGAGAGGTGGTTCTTAATTTTTTAGCAATCTTGGATAAATTTTTGACTTTAGGTATCCCCCAAAATAATGGGACACCAAGGTAGGTAGTGGGAATATAGCCTTATTTTATGCCCCGGTCATCCATGATGTGATTTTTTCTTACAATGGAAACATTTTCCCAATGTAAATGAAATATTTATTATAATTGATAGTCTTACCTGAAACGTCTTTATAATGGGAAAGAGATTCCTTGTTATTCTGAATATTTCATTTTCTTCCTTTCAAAAATATAATAATATCATTCACATAAAGGATATTGGAAGGGAAAACAATGTTCTTAGAATAAAGTATTAGATAGAGCTTACCATGGTCCACCATATGAGTGAGGAGATTGTTTAAATAATCTTCAAAAGTGGCTAAAAGGATGGAATATAGGGGATATCCTTGTCTAACCCCTTTTGAGCACTTAAAGTAGCCCTAATGAGTGAAATTGATGAGTACCAAGATGTGATTTTAGAAAAATAGGGATTTAACACCTTTAACAAAAATATCATTAATGCAAATGTTTTGAAGAACCTTGTAGATGGAGTTCCATTATATAGTATCAAAGGACTTTCTGATACCGATCTTTAGAGTAATGCTACCACCTCTATTTCATTTACTTAGGATACTAATGCACTCATATGTTGTACTAATGTAGTCTTGAATGGTTCTACCTTTTATAAAACCAAAATGGTTCTAAGATAATTTTTTTTTCAATTGTGTGAAGTCTATTAGAAAGATATTTGGTAATAATATGGTATGTGGTTTTGATAAGGGATATATGTATAAAAATATGTATATTAATGGCATTTTTAAATTTGGTAATCAAGGTGATAAATTGGTAATTATGACAATGTGTAAGAGTTCCATTAGAAAATAAATATTTAACCAATCTACACATGTCCCATTGGATAACAACCCAATAATTCTAAAAAAAGGAGTTGGTAAAACCATCAGGGCCCAAGGAACCATCCGGATTCAGAATAAAAATAGCTTCTTTTATTTCTAATTTAATAGGAATACCAGTGAGATGGTTATTATCTTAATTTATAATAATTACAAGAATAAAAATAGAAGCTAAATATTCTTTAAGATTAGGTCCATTAAATATATTGGAAAAGTAAGAGACAATGTGATCATCCAGACATTCCTCATTATCAATGAAACGGTCTCCATCATTGATGAAGGTGATGGGTCTGGAATATTTCTTGACTCTTTGAAGATAGTTGTAAAATTTGGTATTTCTATCTCCATCCTTGAGCCACTTAAACTTTAATATCTCTTTTTTAAGTTTATACTTTATGGAGAGGAGAGAGTTTAACTTGGCAGAGAGCTCAATTTCTTGTTGAAGATCTAAAACAAAATCATAATTGGTAAAATCATCCCTCACCTAATTGAGATTGGATTCAAGAGATTCAATTTCATTTTCAATCCCATTGGAGGTATCTTTTCACTAACCCTTTAGTTTTCTCTTAAAGAGCTTCAACATCATGACACATACAAAATCACCATTTCCACAGTGAGAATAATTCTAGAGCACATGAAAAATAATTCCACAATCAGGATGGGAGTTCCAGGATTTGTTGAATATGAAAGGTAGAGCATTCCAAAAGTTTATAGTAATTAGGATTTCTAAAACTAGATAATGATCATAATTTATCTTTGGAAGATGGATGATATAAATAGTATCTCTGTTTTCAAGGGCTTTCTCATTGGAGAAGGCTCGGTCAAGATTTCTAGCAATAGTTCTGTTGTTGTGCTTTCTATACCAAGTATATTTGGTCCCAGCTAAATTGATCTCAGTTATATTATTACATTCAGTGTAGGATTTAAACTACCATGTAGAGATGGTAGAGTGTGAAACACCCGTCTTTTCATTGGAACATAATATATCATTGAAATCTCCAAGAATAATCCAAGGGTCTTGGATTATGTTTCTAATGCCATCTAGGTTTTACCAATGTCTTATTTTTTCTTACTATTTTCTTTTAGAATAGATGAGGGAGCAATACATATGTGCATTATGGAAACCAACCTCATAAGTAATCATCTTCTCTTCAATACTAAAGGAAGTGGAACCGTTAAGAGAGGAATGAGAAAAAACCCAAAGTGTTTCCATAGTGGTAGCATTGGTGTTTTTTCCAATGTAGAAATAGACTCAATTTCCAAGACTAAAAAATAAAAGAGAATAAATTTTTTTGGGTTCAGAAATACCAAGGAGTTTAGGCTTGTGAATATGAATAAATATGTGTAAGGAGTTAGATATATTATAGTTTTCCACTCATTAACTATCTTAGAATAAAATAATCATTTGAACCTATTATTGGGGCAGGAACCCCCTTTTTTCCTAACTCTAGAGTTCTTTTATTTTTGGTTTATATTTGGGTTAGGACAATATTTTTTGAACTAAGATCAAGAGTTTCATTATTTTTATTTGGAAAATAAGCTATTATAGATTCATTATTTTTAAGTTCAAAAACATTTGGAGTTGAAATGAGATTAACATAAAAACAATTTTCATTCACACCAACCAAATTCTTGGGACTATCATCAGGTTCCAAGATGATTGAATTATTGAAAACAGCAGTATTTTTGGTCTTAAAACCCACAAAATCATCATTTTTTGTAGATTTATAAATTGGTGAAGCATCACAATCTCCTTGTTTATCATCCTCATTAAGTTTACTAGTAAGATATGGGATGTGGCCAAATTTTCTACCATCATCCATGATGGTTTGGGCCTATTGCATAGGTTCCTTTAAAGTGTTGGAATTTTCAGCAACATAACATTGTTCAATTGGATAGTGAATTTCCTTAGAGATTATAATCTCCAACATTTTTTAGAGTATCATGTTTTAAAGAAATAACTTTTAGTTTTTTCCTTCATAGAATAAAAATAGGTTTCAACAGCATTATAAGGACTTTAAGTTATTGAGGTATCATCTGCAACACTTTCCTTACAAGGATTAAAATGCACATCAGTTTCCCCAAATTTATTAGATATAAACTCCATATTTTAATGAGAGTTTTCAATATTAGATTAAGATTGGAGGTAATTAACAAGATTCCAAATATACTAAGAAATTTAAAAGTCTATGTTTTCATATTCATTATCCTTCCCCTCTCTATAAAAAAATAAGCCCAAATTTTTTTATATGATGCTTTTGGGGAAGTGATGATATCTTGTTTTCCCACCCATTTTCCGTCATCATTTTTCTTTAATGGATCACACTTATCTATGAAAATGGATTTACCTTTATTAATTTTGTTAACCTATTTCCATTCATTCACATTAAGAGATGGCTTCACATGATTTTGGATTACCCTACAGTTAGTAATAGAGTGCCCAACAATTCAGCACACATCACAGAAAAGAGGCATGTACTCAAACTCTACCTTGATTTAAACCATGTAATCATTAGTAGTGAAACTGATAACATCTACTAGATCTGTATCCAAGTCGGCATCAGCCATAATCCTAGAATAAATTCTGAGCTCCCTATTTAGAGTAAACTAATCCAGTTTTAGAGGAATGCCTATTTAAGAAGTAAGGTCATTTAGAATCTTCAGTTGCCATAAAACCGAATTCAATCAATGAAGTATGGCCCAAATCTGAGCCATAAAATTTCCATGAGTAAAGATATCTACAGAACTCCATGCTTTAGGTGCAAGTTTCCAAATTTCCATGATAATTTCAAATCTTATTAGATTCCCAGTGTAACGTCCCGAATTCGGGTACCACACAACGGGTGCCGTGAACCCGGTTGGTCACATGACCTCAAGCGCATTTCCCCAAATTCCAAAGGTTGTCGACTAGAAGTGAGGGCCTAGGAGTGATGGTGGGGAAACTATTCCCTCATTTGTCAAAGTGTAGAGTAGTGGAAAAAATATAAACATACAAAAGTGGAAGCAGTAAACAGTATAGAACTGAAATGGACAACGGAACTGAAGTAAAAGATAACCAATAGTCATATATATAATGATGAAATATGCCTCTAATTCTAAGAAAGAATCCAAAATAGGATACACTACAATCTGATACAATAAAGCACAAGGTACAGTGTACATCAAAACAAAACCAAAGCAGTGCAATAGGAACACATCAGCATCGCAAGCCTAAGCTCGGTCCCATGCTCTCCTACTCCTCTGCAACAATCATGTACCTATGTAGGGACTCTTTCCCTTATCGACACCTACAGTAGTATAATCTATTTGTTCCCAAGACATGACCCAAATAGGGTGTGAGAAATAAATCCCAGTAGGAAACCAAAAAAGTCTCGTGCCCAACTATCAGTGAAAATGTGCAACAACAATGTGCAGTAATTAAATGCAGTAAACTAGGAAGTACTCAAAAGTAACCATTCTTACCAGTTACATTGCCATTTTAATAATTATTTAACAAATCAATATAATTGAACTCTGAGTTCTTCGAGACTCGGCCTTGACCGACAATATCCTATACCAGTGCCATAGAAGAAACCACAATAGGATACCTAACAAGTAAAAGATAATAATAATACCAAGTCTGTGCTTGATCTTGGCAGGTACAACATAAGAAATCACCACAGTGAACATTTAAAGTAAACATTGTCCTCATACATGCAAGTCCTTAACCCTCAGGCAATCAGAAAAGAAACCCTCAGGTGATCGCCCTTAGGAATAACAGATATTTCCCTCAGGCATACGAGATATCGCCCTCAAGCACAGAATCTACTGCCCACAGGCATTAGAAACGTTGACCTTAGGCTAAACAAAACAGTGCCCTCAGTCTAAACAAAACACTGCCCTCAAGATAAACAAAACACTGCCCTCAGACGTTCCATAGGAAAAGAAAGTAATCGGGCCGAGGCCAATGCATAAGTAAGAAATTTATATATGTTTCCTCTCAAGAAAACTCAAAATATTCTATAATAATAGCATACCCACGAGTATCCTAGACAAACATCTAAACAAGGGGAACACACCCTCGGGTGGCCCTAGATCAAACCAACGATCTCAAACAGCAGTTTATACTTATTCATTAGATTACCTATGAAATTATAGGTATTTCAACAGTCAAAGTCTCATCCATACGACACCCCGAACATGGGTGTGTGGCATAATGGTACACAAAATCAACTCGACAGTCGGAATTAAACCCAAGACCACCTACCTTGATCTCCTCTGATTGATATATGTGGAAGGCGCCTCCCTAAACAACCAAGAACGATGTAGATATGAGATAAAATATTACCTGTTCAAACCTAAATAACTTCCCTTAAGGAAATAATTTAAAGGAAATATTCAATAAGAGGGAAGACATTGCCCACGCGGCTCAAACGAGATCGACGGTGGATGAATCAGAGTCCCGGTGAGTGATCGGGAGCTCCTCCAAGTCTCTTCCTCCTCTCCCGCTACTCCTGGTGAGCTCTCTACCTCCTCTGCTAAAAGAGGAGGCTACTGCCTATTTTTAATGAAAAAAAATAACTACATGGTGTGTAATTTCAAGTGCACGGTGTGTACTATCCATTTTAATTGTTCCTTTGGTGGCTAATTTTGACTGCCTCACTGTTCATATGCTGACTGATTACACAGTGTGCATTACTAAGTACACGGAGTGTAGTTAGTTTTTACACCCTTTAATTGCTGAAGAGCCTACACTCCCTATATTCTCATCCCACACAGCCAAAGTACACGACGTGTGTAAAAAATTACACGGCGTGTAGTAGTTTTTACACCCTTAATCACTGATAATCCTAAACGCCCTGTATTCTCATCCCACACAGCCAAATTACACAGCGTGTGTATGAAATTACATGGCATGTACCCATAAATTTGGGATTTTTGCCCAAATTTCCCTTGTTTTCTCATATACACTTAAGGAAAAGGAAAAGAAGAAACTCGTACGTCAAGAATAAAAACTAGGTTCTTAAAAACTTCCCCCATTAAAGAAATTCATCCCTGAATTTCCATTCCAAGGGTGGTAAAGATAAATCTAGGAACAATTTTGGCCACTGAGCATGTACGTCGGTCTCCCGCTCCCAGGTTTCATCCTGCACTTGGCCATGCTACCATAACACCCATACAGGAGGAACTGACTGACCTTAGAGAACCTTCGTGCTCCTATCAATAATACGAATCGGATTCTCCTCAAAGGATGCATCAACCTAAAGTTCAACCTCCTCAGGTTGAAGGACATGAGACAGGTTTGAGTGATAACGGCACAACTGAGATATGTGGAAGACGTTTTTCATGGCCCGGTACCTCTATGGTAACTACAACCGATAGACAACCAGCCTAACTCTCTCTAGAATCTCAAACTTCCCTACATAGCTCAGTGAAAGTTTACCTTATCACCTGATCCACCTGTGTCCCAACCTCGGTGAAACACACAAGAAAAACTGATCCCCGAGAATGAACTCCAAGGGTCGTTTGCGGTGATTATCATAAGATTTCTGAAGAGATTGTGCAGTAGCCATCTGCTTCTGAGTCAACTGGACCTGCTCTGAAGCCTCCTGCAAAAGACGTGGTCTCAGTAAAGCTGCCTCACCTGCCTCCAACCAGTACAAGTCTGATCAGCATGGCCTACCATTTAAGCATCATAATGTGTCATCTCAATAGTTTTCTAAAAACTATTATTATAGGAAAACTCGACCAGCGATATGTGCTTCTCCCAAGATCCTCCAAAGTCTTGGACGTATGAACGCAACATGTCCTCTAGAACCTGTATTGTATGCTCTGACTGGCCATCGGTCTAAGGGTGGTAAGTTGTGCTCAGAAGCACCTGTGTACCCAATGTCCTGTAAAAATTCTGCCAGAACTGAGATGTAAAATGGGAATCCCTATCTGAAATGATAGAACGAGGGACCCCATGAAGACATACTAACTCTCAGACATACAATTTCCTGATCTCGTCAACACCGAAGGTCTCCTTGATCGGCAAAAAGTGAGATACCTTCGTAATTCTCTCCACTACAACCCATACAGTATCATTACCTCGAGGTGAACTCGGAAACCCGGTCACGAAGTCCATCGCGACATCATCCCATTTCCACTCTAGAATGGATAATTATTATAATAGTCCAGATGGCCTCTGATGCTCCACCTTCACCTGCTGACTGGTGGAACATATCGTATAAAAACTAGTTACCTCTCTTTTCATACCCGACCACCAATACTGACGTATCAAGTCATGGTACATTATGGTAACTCCAGGATGCACTGCCCAAGCTGAAGCATGAAATTCCCACATCAACTCCTCGCGTATATCCCCTGGAACCCACACTCATACATGGATACATAGTACCTCATCATCGCCTATCGTCCAACTAGGAGGAGGGTCCTCATCTGTCACCGACTCCTGTAGAACTAGACCTTCTGAACCTAATAGCTGTCTCATCCTCACTTTATCTAGGAGGGTAGAAGTCACAGCTAAGGATGAAAGATAGGTTCTCCCCTAACTATCATGCACCTCCAAATCCATCTCAGAGAACAAATCCATAAGCTGCCACTCACCATTGGCCTCCTACACTACCTATATCTGAGTCTTCCTACTCAGTGCATCATCTACTGCGTTACCCTTACCAGGTGTATAGGCAAGATAAAAGTCGAAGGACTGATGGTATTCAACCCACCGTCACTGTCTCAAATTCAAGTCCCACTGGGTAAAGATGTATTTAAGACTTTTGTGGTCTGTAAACACCACAAAGTGTTCTCCCAAGAGATAGTGTCTCCAACAGCGTAATGCTTGAACAACTACAGCCAACTCGAGATCATGCGTCGGGTAATTCCTCACATGTGGCCTCAACTGTTGAGACCCGTATACAACTACTTGATCACCCTACATCAACACTGCTCCCAGCCCAATACCTGATGCATCATAGTAAACTGTATAGCTCTTCCCTTTCTCTTGATGTATCCGGACTGGTGTTGTTGTCAACCTTACCTTTATCTTTTAAAAGGCTATTTTGAAAGCTTTTGACAAAACTAACTTCATACCCTTCTTAGTCATACTTTCCAACGACGCATCTAAGCAGGAGAAGTACTATACAAATCACCTATAGTAACCATCCAACTCCAAGAATCTCTGTATTTCAAACATGTTCTTAGGCTGCTCCCAAGAAACTACTTCTCTCACTTTCTCTAGGTCTACAGAAACTCCTACCTCTGAGATAATATGACCCAGGAAGTGAATCTGGTCCATCCAAAAGTGGAACTTTGAGAGCTTAGCATATAAATGATGTTCTCTTAGTGTACTCAGTACGATCTCAATATGGGTGGCATGGTTGTGTCTAGTGTGAGATTACACCAAGATATCGTCCATGAAGACTACCAAAAAATAATCTAGATATGGGTGGAACGCACGATTCATCGGAGCCATGAAAACTATAGGTGCGTTTGTGAGTCTGAACGGCATGACCAAGTACTCGTATAGACCATATCTGCTCCGAAAGGCTGTAAACGGTATGTTAGATGGTCTAACGTGAAACTAATGATATCTGGATCTCAAGTCAATATTCGAGAACACTCATTCTCCTCGAAGTTGATCAAAAAGATCATCAATCCTTGGTAAGAGATATCAGTTCTTAACCGTCAACTGGTATAGTTTCCGATAATCCACACAGAGTCTGAGGGTACCATTCGCCTTCTTAGAGAAAAGGAAAGGTGAACCCCAGGGAGAAATACTAGGTCAGATAAAACCCTTGACTTGTAACTCCTCTAACTGCCTCTTGAGATCCTGCAATTCTGGCATAGCCATATTATAAGGTGGAATGGACACTGGTGTTTCTCCTGGCACAAGCTCAATAGAGAATTCCACCTCTCTCTCTGGAGGTAGACCTAAAAAGTCATCCGAGAAGACATCCCTGAAACATCTAACCACCGAAGGGAAAAGCTTCTGAAAATTTCCCTAGTCATCCAGATATAAACTCGCAATATGTGCTGTCACTCTACCTCACCCATGATGTTCGGGTCTAGGTCAGCTCTCCTAGACATCCCATTCGCCCTTGTATAGAAGCTCTCCACCCTCTGGTGACGTGAAACTCAACCTGCGACAATAGGAATCTACAAAGGCTCTAAAGGGTACCAAGAAGTCCATCCTGAGAATGAAATCATAGGTTGTAATCTCTAAGACATAGAGGTCCCATGGAAAGTGACACTCACCAACCTCTAGGGGGAACTCCTTGCACTAACGTGCACCTACCATTCAAATTTCCAATGGAGTGTCTAGGATCATGATATCTGAAGAAGAAGAAACATAGAGCCCAAGGTTATCCAAAATGGGCAAAAATATAAAGCTATGTGTAGCACGAGTATCGAAAAGTACAGAAGATAATATAAATGAAACTAGAATATTACCTCTGATAGTGGAAGGTCTGGGATCCTACTCCTGTTGGGTCTGTTGCACTACATATGTCTGCCCAGTGTCGCAGCCCTGCGACACAGCCTGGCTACCCTGAGTTAACCCACCCTACTATCTCTAAGATCCTGGTGTTTGGATACCAGGACCACGACCACCACCTTGTCCTGAATTTCCTAACATATTCCAATTCCCTGACTAGTAAGAAGCTGTTGGCCCTGCTCCTGCACATGGATTCTGCACAGAACCCCTCTCACTAGTCACTGGTGGAAATACCTTGAAAAAACGCTGAATATGACCCCTCTTGATGCACGCTTGGAACTCTACTGGGTCATGTGGACATTGAGGTCTCTTGTTCCCCTCTTTACCACACTGGTAGCACATTACCTGACCACCGGAATAATTTTTCTGGCTAGAACTGCCACCGTGAGAGAAATCCATTTGTCTCTTCCTCTTGCCGGTAGAAATAGTACTAGAGACTGGTGCCGAACCACCCTGGTCCATGCCACTAGCTTCCAGTAGGTTCCGCTCAGTAATCAACGCCTGGTTCACAATAGCAAGCACTATAGGCAACCTAAAAACATTCACCAGTGCTCAGATATCATATCCAATACCATCCTCAAAGCGTCTAGCCCTCAAAGTCTCATATCCCTCTAGAACCGGTGCAAAAGGCTATAGCTCGGTGAAGTGGGCAGAATAGTCCATCACTGAAATGGAGCCCTGCTACAGATTCATGAACTCTCGAGCTCGATCTTTCCTTAGCATCTCTAGAAAGAAAAATTCATAAAAGAATGCCTAAAAATATTTCCATTCCATGTCTTGGAGATGCTCAGACTGGGTGGTAACATCCCACCATCTCTTGGCGGAATCACGAAACATGTAAGTAGCGAGCTTGACCCTCCTCCCAGGAGGCATCTCCAGATGCACGAAGATCGTCTACATAGAACCCAGCCATGACTTCGTAGCCTATAGTCTGCCATCCCCTGAAAATGTAGGTGGATGCTGCTGCTGGAATACATGTGTCAGCTCTACAATAGATGTGGAAACGGATGTTGCTCCCTGGAAGGTATGCATGAACCTTATAAAGCCTTCACAGAACTACGTATCTACGCCTGCGTCTGTTATAATGGTTGGTGCCGCATCTGGCACTGCTGGAGGATCCATCGGTAGCCCATGACCTACCATCTCTAGAGTATAATCGTTTCCACTCTCTCGGAGAACAACTCATGGTCATCACGGCGGCATAACTCTACAAGGTCAAACTAATGCCTTATTTTAATTACTTTCGAGGTTTCTTTTGTCCGGTTAAGACTGCCAATGAAAAGGGGAAAGATCCATTAGAACTGGAAAAAGAGACTACACGGCGTGTATAAGGTCTACACGATGTGTACCCTTAATCCCTTACATGGTTGTGTTATGAGGCCGGCCTAAGTGTATCTGAACCCTAGGTACATGGCATGTTATACCCGCACACGACGTGTACACCACCTAGTTTCCCCAGCAACACAGCCAAGTCCACACGGTCTTTCACTGGTCAAGACTACACGGCATGTCCCAAAGGTACATGATGTGTACTATAAAGTTAACACTGAACCGTGTTGTAAGTTACATGGTCGGATTCCAAGATTACACTACACGGCATGTTTATAACTAACACAACATGTATCACCTAAGGTTTCTCCATCAGTGTTGTTATCCACATGGGCGGACACAGGGTCAACCCTACATGGCGTGTACAACCAGTACATGATGTGTTCCCATAAGAACTTACCTATTCCATGTCTCTTACCACATGGCCTATGACATGGTTAGAGACTACACGACATGTACATAAGGTACACAACGTGTACTTAAGAAAAATAGTTTCTTCCCGAACAGAAGAACACATGGAATGTAGTCAAAACTACATGATGTTTATTCTGGGTTTTTCTGAACAGTAAGCCTCAGAAACTACTCTGGAGCCCAGAAAACACTGAAACGAACACCAAAGTTCCAAATTCCGATTTGTGAGGGCCCATACTCCCCTCAAATCAAATCTTGTCATCTTATACATGTTATAAACAAGGTAAAAAAGTCAATGATCCACCAAATTCTAGTCAATGAGGGCCCATAACACTTCCAGAACAAAAGTTTGGTGTTCATTCAAACAAAAACTCATACAAACAATACCCTATCAAACATCATGTATTTTTATCAAGGAAACTATCACAACAACATGAATTTTATATCACAACATCTATCACAAAAACATTCAATGTCTAATGCACCTACATGGCATGGAAACTATGCATGAAATGTGATTCTAACATGTGCCTAAATGATGCATGAGATGGAATACCCTCTTCTCATTGGGTTGTGACTAAATAGAACCCAAGTATATAAAAATATAAACATAACACCATAAGTGAATCACCCAACGGTGAAATCTAATCAATTATAATAATCATAAATAGAAAATCAAAATTTATTTTGAGGTAATCTGGCCTTTACCTGTACACGAGTTAACTAATTCTGGGCACATTTTATTACCAAATCCGTCAACAGTTTATCTCTTTTCGTTGTCTCCAAATAATAAAATAACCCAGAGAAAAGAAACCCTCTGATACCACTTTGTAACCTCCCGAATTCGGGTGACACACAATGGGTGCCACGAACCCAGTTGGTCACATAACCTCAAGTGCATTTCCCCAAACCCCCGAGGCTGCCGACTAGCAGCGAGGGCCTAGGACTGATAGCGGGGAAACTATGCCCTCATTTGTCAAAGTGTAGCACAACAAAAAAAATATAATCATACAAAATCGGAAGCAGTAAACAGTAGAGACTTGAAATGGACAACAAAACTGAAGTAAAAGATAACCAACAGTCAAATATATGATGATGCAATATGTCTCTAATTCTAAGAAAGCATTCAAAACAAGATACATTGCAATCTGATATAATAAAGCACAAGGTACAAATTACAACAAAACAAAACCAAAGTATTGCAACAGGAAAGCAGCAGCATCACAAGCCTAAGCTCAGTCCCATGCTCTCCTACTCCTCTGCAACAATCATGTGCCTGTGTATAGACTCTTTCCCTTATCGACACCTACAACAATATAATCTGTTTAGGCCCAACACATGACCCAAATAGGGTGTGAGAAATAAATCCCAGTAGGCAATAACCAAAGGCTTGTGCCCAACTGTCGGTGAAAATGTGCAACAACAGTGTGAAATAATAAAATGTAGTAAACTAAGAAGTACTCAAAAGTAACCATTCCTACCAGTTACATTTTCATTTTAATAATTATTTAATAATTCAATATAATTGAACTTTGAGTACTCTGAGACTCAGCCTCGACCGACAATCTCTTATACCAGTTCCACAGGAGAAACCACAACATGCTACCTAACAAGTAAAAGATAATAATAATACCAAGCCTATGCTTTAGCTTGCAAGGTACAACATAAGAAATCACCATAGTGAATATTCAAAGTAAACATTGTCCACAGACATGCAAGTCCTTACCCTCATGAAATCAAAAATGAAACCCTCAGGTGACTGCCCTCAGGCATAACGAATATTGCCATTAGGCATACAAGATATCTCCCTCAACCACAGAAGCTACTGCCCATAGGCATAAGAAACGTTTCCCTCAGGCTAAACAAAACAGTGCCCTCAGGCTAAACAAAACACTGCCCTCAGGCTAAACAAAACACTACCCTCAGGCATTCCATAAGAAAATAAAGTAACAGGGACAATCCCAATGAATAAGAAATAAATTTATATATGTTTCCTCTCAAGAAAACTCAAAACATGCTATAATCACAGCATACCCACGGGTATCCTGGCCAAACGGCTAAACAAGGGAAACGCATCCTCGGGGTGGTCCTTGATCAAAGCAACGATCTAAAATAGTAGTTTATAATTATTCATTTGATTATCTATGAAATTCTAGGTATTTCAATAGTCAAAGTCTCATCCATACGACAGCTCAAACATGTGTTCATGGCACAACAGTACACAAAATCAACTTGATAGTTGAAATTAAACACAAGACCACCTACCTAGATCTCCTCTGATCGATATACATGGAAGGAACCTCTAGAAACAACCAAGAATGACATATATATGAGATAAATGATTACCCGTTAAAACCTAAATAAGTTCCCTTAAGGAAATAATTGGAAGGAAAGATTCAAGAAGAGGGAAGACCTTACCCGCGTGGTTCAAACAAGATCGACGATGGAAGAATCGAAGTCCTGTTGAGCAATCGGGAGCTCCTCAAAGTCTCGGCCTCCTCTCCCACTGCTCCTGGTGATCTCTCTACTTCCTCTACCAAAAGAGGAGGCTACTGCCTGTTTTTAATGAAAAAACATAACTACATGGCGTGTACTTTCAAGTACACAGCATGTACTATCCTTTTTAACTATTCCTCTGGCGGCTACTTTCCACCGCCTCACTGTTAATCTGTAGACTAATTACACGGTGTGTATTACTAAGTACACAAAATGTAGTTAGTTTTTACACCCTTTAATCACTGATGAGCCTACATGCCCTATATTCTCATCCAACATAGCCAAAGTACATAGCGTGTGTACAAAAGTACACGGCGTGTAGTCGTTTTTACACCCTTAATCACCGAAAATCCTACACGCCATTAATTCTCATCCCATACAGCCAAAGTACACGGTGTGTGTATGAAAGTACACAATGTGTACCTATAAATTTTGGGATTTTTTCTCACATTTCCCTTGTTTTCTCAAAAAAACTTAAAAAAAGGAAAATAAGAAACTCGTACCTCAAGAATAAAAACCATGTTCTTACACCGAGAATAATGTGGAAGAATAATATTCCAATCAGAATCAATTTCCACTTTCTATTTCCCCAACAATGAGAAATTATTTTTGTATGATCTGCAAGAGACCACAATTTATCCCCCTTTAAATATGTGATGCGTCCAAGGATTGAGAATTTACACATATTAAGCCTTTGATGAAGGAATTCAGGGCTACCGACAATCGAGAATCTACCATCCTACATTTTCTTAAACATATATGACTTCAGAATAGCATCTTTGGGAGGATGGGATCATTGGGAGGATCTGATCCTTTAAGTACCTCTAAGAAGAATATTCCTCTAGTTTTTGGAAGAAGATCATTATTAGAACCCCTACAAGATCTAGGTTATCCACCAAAATCTTATTTTCATCAGATGATTTGCATACCACCTATTTGGAGGAACACTCCCATTCTGGATTAAAAGAATCCATGATGCAAACAAGGACCTAGTGAATCAAGGATAAACCATCACATGGATTCACATAAATGTAGAGATGTTCTTCCAAGAATGTCTCCCATGAAGAAACCATTATGCTCCTTCTCTCTCTTATATATATATAAATAAAACACATATTTTTAGCAGAATTCAACTACTATAAAATATCCAGTATTACTGTAATCAAAGTAATATGAAATTATGATAAAAACTCGCACCAGGGATCCCTTTTATAAGGGGGGATGCCCTGAAAATCTTTATGGGTTTCTAATGTGTGATTCAACTTCCCTCTTTCCTACATAGAATTAATGTTATATTGTTATTATTATTTATTAATGAATTAATAATAAATATTAATTGATAATAAACAAGAATAATTAACAATTAATATTTACTATCAAATATTAATAATCGAATAATTAATATTAATAATATGAAAATAAATATTAATAAATAACTAATTAATTATTAATAATTCATATTTATTTATTAATTAGTAATTAAATAATATTTTATTACTTATTTATAATATTTATTACCAATTAACTAATTAATTATAAATAAATTAATAAATATTAATAATTCTTATTAAAAAATTTCTAATAAATATTTAAAATTAAAATTATTGTTATTATTATTATTTTAAACAGATAGGGGGAAACACCTCCTTTTTTATTAAGGAAATGAATCCCTTTTTATATTTTGGTAGAGGAAAACCCATTACATAGCTTGTAAGCTTAGGGGGACCAAGGCTTAATGGACTGACCCTAAGGCCCATGACCCACAGGTCTAGATACATGGCTGTAAGGACCCATGACCCGTAAGCCTAAACACCATCTCATTAACCACTAAACTAATAATTAATTAATTAATAACAAATATTAATTACTAATTTATTATTAATAAATAATAATAATAACTAAATAATAATTAACTATTAATATTTATTATTAAATATTAAAAATTGACTAATTAATATTAATAATAATAGTACAAATATTAATAAATAACTAATAAATAACTAATTAATTACTAATAGTTAATATTAATTAATTAATTAATTATTAAATAATATTTAATTACATATTAATAATATTTATTACCAATTAACTAATTAACTATTAATTAATAAATAAATATTGATAATTATTATAAAAACATTACTTCTAAATATTTAGAATTATTATTATTATTATTTTAAATAGGTAGGGGAAACACCTCTTTTATTATCAAGGAAATAAATCCCTCTTTTTTTATCTCAGTAGAGGGTAACCCATTACATGACCCGTAGACCCAGGGGAATCAATGTCAAATGAACTGAATCTAAGGCTCATGACCTATAGGTTCAAATACATAATCGAAACGACCCATGGTTGGCATGCCTAAACACCAACCCATCAGCCACATCCATGCCTCAATCAGCATATCATCTCACGTCCTACACCTAAAGTTGGTCCATCTTCCTACCATTATGAATTTTTTCCCAAACAATTGTCGATAATCCAAAAATCCACATGCCATTATGACTGTGGCCAAATGACCAACATCACCAGCTATCATCCCTCCTATGTTCATTTGAGCCCTATCATCTCCTCACCTCCCACCAACACCCATTGTCGCATCACTACCAACCACTAAATGTCATCCCTCCTACACTTGCTCAAGGTCACCACCTTTCATGCGGTCCACCATTGTTCTCCTTCATGTCACCACTAGATGCCCACCATTGTTCATCACAAACTTTCTGCAACACTAAAATCCACCCATATGCAATCTCCATAGGAATAAACTGCAACTGGGAGTTGATCCCCAACTGCCTAATGTAGGGGCTACCTACATGTGTTTATAAAGTCTTACTTTCAACCGATGATAAAAATTTTTATCTCAAAATCAAGTATGAAAATGTCCCTCATTTCTATTTGAATTCCCAGTCCATTTTTCATGATTTATTGAATTGAAATAGGTCTTCTATTTGTGAATTTTTCTATGCTCAAGGAAATGATGAAAAATCATGTTTCAAAATGATGAATTAGCTAAAATCCACTGATCAAAATGGAATGGAAAATAATGGATAGGTAAAACCCATGGAGGGAGGTTTGAAACATTGTGACCCCTATCCAAATACCATTGCTCAAGATGGATTGGAATGTGATTTACAAGAACAAAACATGGTAAAAGGTTTGTCAACTGGCTATGATTTAGGTTCTCATAGATTACACTCAGCTGGGTAGAAATTTCTTTCTATGATAGATGTTAATGGTTTTGATGATACAACAAGTTTTTATGGGCCGATACTACTAAAAAATACCCCTCATCAGAAGGATGCTTCTCATTCTCTAACTAATATAGGGATTCATATTTGGCCTGCTATTGTTATAGATCCGGAAATAGAGTTGAGTGGACATCATGCCACCAAATCATGGGTAGTGATAGTGGAAGAGGTGATGGATAATGAGGCTGAATCATCAGATTAAGCAGTGGTGCAAGAGATCATTGACTATTAGATCCTATATGAGCAGTTGATTGCTTTAAAATCTAGGAAAGGTAAGAAATTAGATACAGAGGCTCCTTCATGAGCAAAGTCTATTTTTAAAAAAAATTGATTTTGGATGACACACCTTTAAAGAAAGGTCTTCAAAAAGAGTTTGTTTCTTAGGGGGCAGGTTTAGATGGTCTTGAAAGCAAGGGATGCATAAAATTAGTAGGTTCTCATCTTGCTGACCAGTTTTATGATTCTAATTTTGTGAAACTCAAAGGAATTGAATCAACTGATACTTTCTTTAGAAATTCATAGATCCATAGGGATTTTGATCTAGAAGGTAAGAAAATCCTTCATCAAAGGTGGATTCAGTAGATGAAGAGGGATTCCAAATGGTTCCTTTTTCGAAGTCTAGACTTCATTTTTCTAATCATGGTTAGGTCTCTTATTTTGACACTACAAGTGACATGGTCTTGGCCCCTATTATGCTTCCTATCAAGATGGAAACTCCTTTATGAATCCACACATGTAGGAAAGTTGATGCTTTCCTGAAATATTCCTTAGATGACCTTGCTATTAATTATGATTAGGGATTGGGTAACGTAATCAAGGTGCAAGTGACAACTTCTAACCTAGTTGGAGGGCTTGATACACTCAATGAAGATAAAGATCAATCTTAGAAAGTAGTGGTCCACTCTTGATCCCTGGAGAAATGAGATGTGTCGTTGGTTTATACTAATGAAGTGAAAGAAGGTATAGATCACATAAATATGGTTTAGGCACTACTCGATGACCCATCAAAAAATGGTGGTTGTTCAATTAGATGCTAGGAGAAATGATTCAGTCAACAATGACATTGACTGTCTCTTGAAATAAGTGAATACATTAATGAGAGTCTAGAATCCAAGAAGTCAAGACCATGGGTATAGAAGTTTTAACTGGAATTCTATGCATGATTAAGAGTGACATATTGGAGCTAAGATTAGAGAAAAGGTAGGTCTTTTACTATTTTTTAGTTTCTCTTTTTAGGATGTGTTGTCAGATTTGACCCCTTCTCTTTCCTGATCTATTTTTCTATCCTATAATAAAGGGGAATTGTCCCTAAAATTTCAAAAAAATAGAAATTATTAATTAAATAAATAATTGTTTCTAATTTTTAATTACAAATTATTACTTTTGTGATAACAAAGTTTTTATTATTTAGGGTTAAATATAGTTACTATAAAAGGAAAACTAACCCATAAATGGAACACGGTTGATATTTTCAACCATAAACCAATCACTTGGCCAATAATTTTATTTTTACCAATTTTAAGTCATTTAATAAAATATTATTTTTTATAAAATATCATTATTGTCAAATTTGGAACTATACATTTAATTTGTCTTTTAAAACACCAAGAAAAAGATTCAATTTGAATATAATCCTATAAAACATCCCTAATAAGTTATTTCTATCTAGAAAATTCACATAACAAAATAATAATTTAAAGTTATATAACTTTTATTATTTTTTAAATCATTTAATTTATTTTTCTATTAATTGAATAAATACTGTGTTAGCATTGCATACGCATTTAAGTTAATTATTTATTCACTAAAAATAAAAAATAAATTACCTTGATAAAAATAAATAATTTATCTTTAAATTTACTATTTTTAACTAAACATAAATACTTTTTATTCCTATTTCAAATATTTAAAGATAATAAAACAAAGAGAATGACATTTTTGACTTTTTTACACAAAATATTATAAAGGTCAAAATCATGGACAAATAGCAACAAAATGTTATATATTTGAACATTGAATAATTATGTGTGAAATATACTCATCCAAAAAAATTAATACATGTATTATAGTAATTTTGTTGTTCATATATCGTTATTTTTTACCCTTAATTAACTAATTTTAACTCAATCATGGGGGAAATTATTTGTTACGATTACTATTCATATTGAAAAAAATAAAAGGCAATTATTTACTAAATATGGACCTCATAATTAAAAATATGGAATAAATTTATTAATATTAAATACATAGTAGTGTAAGAATATAATTTAAAATTAAAACCAAAAAATGTGATGAAAAACAGTTTTTCAGAAAAATGTATTTTTAATTATAATTTTTTTTCAATACCAAATTCCATTATAAAATTAATTATAATGACTATAATTAGATTATATTTAATAAAAATTAACTAATTAAATTTTAAATCTAATATATAGTAGAATTTTACTTAATTAATACTTTAAAATAAAATATAGTTTTAAATAAAATTCAATATTTTTTATTATTCATTGAAAAAATCAATATTTTCTAAAAAATACCAAAAAATCATTCTAAGATAATTTTTACATGATTATTTAAAAAATGATATATATTTTTTTATAAAATTCATATTATAAAATTCCCAAAAATTAATTTCCTCAAAAAAAAGTAGTAAAACCCATTTTTTAAATAAAATGTATTTTTTGAAGAATAAAATTACTGCACTAAAAATTGAGTGATTATTTATTAGAAGTTTATCAATAAATTTATATTGATTATATTTATATATTTTTAATAAATTAGTTAATTCTATTTAAACCCTCCAATTTAATAGTTATGTAATGGAAATCATATTTAAATAATAATATTTCATGGTTCATTTAGGCTCACTGTCGTGTTTCGTATACATCATCAAACATTTTTTTTAAAATCTTGGGGTTCTAAATTCTCACCCTTATAATAAATTGTTTCATCACAATTCAAAATTAAACTCTATGATCAAAGGTTTGATATTTGAAAATACTTTTATTGAAATCTCACATCATAAAAAGTGTTAATAAAACATACACTTGAAAATAGAGAAAGAGAAGTACAAAGGTCATCTAGAATTATACACACTAGGTTTAAAAATAGGAGAAAATTAGTGTTAAGTGAAAATATGGATGTGGAATAAAGTCAATGTAAAAATATCATTGATCATAATAAAGTTAATAATCATTATAAAGTTAATGACCACAAAACCATAAACCAAAGTGGTGAAAAAATACCATCAATTCATCAAAAATGATGGTAATAGAATAATTTTTTTGTTTCAAGATCCATTTTCTAGAGTTAATAAATTAATTTTCCATCTAGAGTAAAAAAATAAGGAAATATACTTACTTTAAATGTATAATTTCATCCTTCAGTCAATTTCCATCACAAAATCATCTTTTCTCAAAACAATGAGTATTTATGATGATTTTTTTCATGCCCACAACACTAAAATAAAATTTTAATGGATGGGAAAATCCAAATAATATTAATAATATATTCTTATCATATTTAAACATTAACCAAAATGGTTATTCCGAGGCAATATAATATCTTAAATGAATAATATATTTTACTTCAAAATTTCTACAATAACATCAAAGGCTCAACATAGTCCATTCCATAAACCTATATCCCAAATTACGTCAATAACCTCAATATTAAAGTTTTTTTAAACCTCAATGTTTATCTCATACCTTTCTAATTAAATCCCAAAAATTTAATTTTTTTCTCACCAAATAATCATTTATGTTAAACCTAATAGCTATATAGACCTGAACCTAATAAAATATCTCCCAAAATATCATTAATAACATAAAAATACCAAAATTGAAAATGATTTGATCTTATAACATGATTCCAAAAATTAAATTATTTTTTATCTATAAAATTGTTTATGTAAATAAATTCATACTAACTAGGAAATCACGTAGGCTAGTGGTAGGCGATGCACCCTTATCACCCTTCGGTTGTGGGTTCAAACCCCATGGCCTTTACGGATGCGACAAGTTATCACCTGGTCTACGAGTTTCCATTTTCTAGTATTATATTAATATAATTCCTATAATATTCCCAAAAATATAATGAACATCCTCAAAAATAACAATAATCCTTAAATCACTTTTTAACCACTATGGTTTTCTATACAACATTTTTTTATAAAATCAAATAATATTAATTGACTATTATTACCTTAACGTCAAATATAAGATAAAATTTAATGGTTACCAATACCATTAAACTTATGTCCACAAATTGTAATGGCATTCTTCCTTAAATAATTTTTTTTACTAAAACCCATAATAAAGCCAAGGGTTATATTACCATAAATGTTTCCCAAAATACTCTAAGTCATCTTATACTTCTATAACTTAAAACCTCAAAAGTGATATCTATTACTTTAAACTTATGATCGACCTTAGACTTTTCAACCCCAGAAACTTTAGGTTTATCCCATATCACTATAGAATATCATAGGCCTCTAATGGTTTTATTCTCTCATTCATAATAATAGTTTATAACGAAAATCTGAATTAACCCAAGAATATACCCCAGTAGTTTCAAACTAGGTCTGTAGTAAGGGAACACTCACCGTGTATCATAATTATGGGAGATATATACAAAAACAACTGTTTTTAGGATTATTACCCCTAGATGCATCTATTCTAAAACCATTTCCACTTGTATTATCCATACAGTGATGTATTTCTAGGAAAACCACATAATATGTTCCATACTAAAACTTTAGGATGTTATCCTATACTTAGACTTAGCCTCAGGGATTTTACCAAAATTTTCTAACCATAATCTACAAATAGTAACTAAACCCTATAATGATACCAAATAGAGTAACCCTGACTTTCTATATATAGATATCACATCTTATTAGACAATTATTCATTCAAGAACATTATGATCTATTCCAGGATCTTAAAGGTTTAGTATCTTTAGAAACTTGGATACATAAAAAAATGGTTTATAATTTTTTTACATCATCTCCCACTTGATTGATCATAACTACCACCCTTCTTAGACACATCATACTTAAAAATTTATTTCATATCCCGGGAAAAGGATAACATAGTAAAGGGTGAGCTCAGATTTTCAGTAAGGGAATAAATATGATAGGGAATCATAACATGTGAGTCAAAGGTATGACATGATTTAATAAAATAGAAGGATCATGAAAAACACAAAGGGTCAGAACATAAAGAACATAGTATCAAAAGATCATGGAAACATTGGAAACATGTAAGTAATACAAAACACATCATAAGTATAAGTCAAGGTTAACTTCCAAGACAACATCACATGGTGGACATAGTCCCATAGTGGATTAGGTTTACTCCCTAATCCCATACATAACGTTTCACAAGACTAAAACATTATCCAATGCATCATAGCACTATATGGGTGCACCCATCATAACATGTTCATGATTATGTGTTCCACAAAAATAAATCAATCATAAGGTGTAAACATAAGAATTACCCATGGAAATAAATGTGTTTCATAATATTTCCTCATATCACAATCAAAAGAGATTCCATAAAGAAGAAATTTGAGAAATGAACTTAAGGTATGTATTATCCTATCAAATGAATGGGAGAATAAGTTGGGTATATATGTAAGAGAAATATATACATAATTTATAAGTAATATATAACATCAAAGGTTTTTATCATTGATGAATATAATTATATAAAAATATTAAATACATTCTTAAGGAAAATACCCTTTTCATTTAGAAATTACTTCTTTGAAATATACAAATTTACAAAATATTATTATTTTATTCTTTGAAAATAAATTTGGAAACTTGTAAATGAAGAATCAAAGCATTGAGTGGTCATGACAGTGGGAAATTTCATTCACACTGTATACATTAAAACAAATATTCATTCCATATTTTCAGTGAAAAAAATAAAAGTACATCATTCAGAAAATTATAATAAGATTCATTTTAAACCATTTTTTAATAAGTTAAAAATGGGTAAAAATGAATTTAAATAATCATAGGATAATAGTAAAGACATTATTGAAATAATTTTTAGTAAACCATGATTGGAAAGAAAACTAATTTTAGGTTTCAGAGAGAAATAATGTAACGTCTCCCGACCTGGCACTCTCTCACACAACCAAAATGGATTGGTTATGTGACCTAAAGTGCACATCCCTATATTCCAGATGTTTCTGAATAGTAGTGGGGGTGTGATGAATATAGTGGGTAGACTATACCCCCTACTTTAGAGTCATAATACATAAGAAAATACATAAATATCAGAGTGTGGAAATAATGGAAACCATAAAACACAATGAATAAACCAATCAATAAATGCTAACTGAATAATATAATAAATAATAACGGAATAATTTAATGACAAGATGAATGAAAATAAATTACATGATGATGGTCATAAAAATAAAAGAACAAAAAACCCAAATAAAGACTCCAATGACCCTGGTCTCGAACCCCATGTCGATCCTGTCTCTAAGCTCCAGTCTATCTAGAAAGAAACAATCAACTAAAAGGTCATTTTCCCTTGTCCAAACCTATATCCATGTAAGCTACTCTAGTACAAAATGATAGCCCAAGTAAGATGTGAGTAAAACTCAACTGTTTAACACCATCATGTCTAAACAAACCATTTTGATAATAAGTTCATGGAATAATGTGATAAAATAGTGTAAAAATTAATTTAATAATAAATATAATACATCAATAAACCTAATTTGTCACCCTAATGGAATGCCTTTTATAATGTAGAACAACCATGCCAACAACAACCATGAAACCAAACAACCTTCTTTAGCACCATTCTAGAATGCCTCTGAGCATGTAGCACAACCATGAAAACCACAACCGTATACACAAGGTAAAACATATCAGTGGGCCAAATACAATAGAAAATAATATCAGTATGTGTGAGGGACTATCTCAATATATAATCATTGAAACATGTGTTTGGGCCTAGCTCGGTATATAAGCATCACAACTTGTATCATGGCCTAGTCTGGTATATAACCAATGAAACATGTGTGAGGGCCTAGCCTGGTATATAATAATTGAAACATGTGTCGAGGCCTAGCTCGGTATATAAGAATTGCAACATGTTCCAGGTCTTATCTCGATATATAAGCATCTAAACATGTGTTAGAAGTTCATATCACAATAGAAATAATATCAAAAAATAAAAACAAAAGACCAAAAGGTTAATTCTGCTAATTACCATTTTTCTTTTAATTTACCCATTTATTCAATAAATAAAATAATTCATTTTCCAAGGTGAATATATAATAAAAAATCACTTGAAACACATGTCATGGTAAAATCATTTGTAATCCATTGCCAATTCATTATTTTCAAACAAAACCACAAGCCAGGTTACATATCAATAGACCCAAATGTATCTAAGGAATGATCCAATTACATGATTATAATTTCCAATTAATCCATTAATTAATGCACATAAGTGAAATTTTGTATATTTCACTCACTTTATTAATTGAAATTAGAACATAGGGTTAAGTTTTAGACCCAAAAACTTTATGAGATGATCAACGAAATGCTTCTAAGGGAAAACACCAACAAGGATGAAAGTGCAGAAGATATCAAGAACCTAGATCAAACCAGGTGAAGGTCAAAACCCAAATTAATCCTACGGTAAAAATATTACACCAAAAAGATGGAGAATAGTGAAAGAGAGTGGAAAACCTAAGAGAAACACATCACCATGAATCATATGTGGAAACAGAACATTTGAAATGGAGGGAAGGGACCCCAAATCAACTGGATCACCTTAGGGTTTGAGAGGAGGAAGGGATTCACTGAAAAAATGAGGAGGATCAAATTCACGATAACCTTAAAACCATTGGTACTGGGGAATACATGATATGAAACCTTTTCACATCGTGTTTTTCTCAATTAATTAGGTATGCTAAAAAAATCCATCATCTTTGGTTAATATTTAACATTTCTCAAACATTACACCACCTGTAATGCAGATTCATGACATGTATTTCTTTCAAATCATGAAGCACTTCACGATATGAAAATATTCATGAGAAGTGTTTGGAAATGTTTACACATAATTTAATACATTTACACAGTGTGTAAATATTCTTTAGAAAATTTTTAACCCAGTTTCTACATAAGGATTTGAACCAACTCCAAATCCTTCCAAACCTTGGAATACTTTTGTATACCCTTTTAAAACATTCATAAACAGACTCCATTAATTCAAATAAACATGCTTCCTGGAACTTTAGGTGATTTTTTGCAATAAAGGCTCTCTTTATCCAAACAATACTCAGCTACCTAGGTACAATAAAAAAACTCAAAGGTGGATGTACCTGGAAAAAGAAAGGATCTTACAACCTCCCTACGATATAACAGCTCATCCCCAAGATGATCCAAGAATCATTGTGAGGTCTCGACAAACAAATCCAGCCACTATTCTTACGTATCAGACTCCTTTTCCAAGGTTTCCTCTTAAACATTCCCATAAGTCCACTGCACTAGAACCAGAGATACTATCTTACCCTAGAGATACCTCTCACTATGGTCCAAAATTTGTATGAGATGGTCCTCAAAGGATGAATCATTACAAATCTCGATATTCTTTACATCCATTACATGATAATGGTCAAAATAATATTTAAAAAGATATGACACATGAAACATGTTGTTCATGACACAGTGTTGATGTGGAAGGGCTAATCGGTATGCCACTAGACCAACCATTTCCACTATCTCAAATGGCCTAAAAAACTAGGGCACTAGCTTTCCCTATTTCCTGATACAGTGTTTCCCCAACCTAGGTGAAACTCAAAGGAAAACATTATGACCCACATCAAACTATAGAGGTCATATCCATTGGTAAACATATATTTTCATTCGGATCTCTGCGGTTAACAAACGCCTTTTGATCAATTGAACCTGCTCAGTCTTCTCCTACATGAGACTGGGTCCAACAAGTGCTAAATCTTCTACTTTTGACAAATAAAGAGGTCAACAACATGGTCTTCCATAAAAGGTCTCAAAAGGATCCATATAAATCAATTTATGGAAGCTACTATTATAGAAAAAATCCACGAGTTCCAAATGATGCTCCCTTAAACCACTAAAATCCAAAACATAGGCTCACAACATATCCTATAGAATCTAAATAGTCCTCTTAGATTGGCCATAAATTTGAGGATGGTAGGATGTAATCAAAAGAACCTATGATCCCAAATCCATTTAAATACCTTTCCAAAACCAAGAAATGAGATGAGGTTATCTGTTTGAAATGATACTCCTTGAAACACTATGAAACCGAAATATTTCATGCACATGAAGACTACCTAGATCATCAACAGCGAATCTATACATGATAGTAAAAAAGTGGGATACCTTCATTAGTCGATCCAAAATCACATATACTGTATCATTCTTATGACTTATCCTAGGTAATCCTATCACAAAATCCATAGAAAAATCATCCTAAATCCACTGAGGAATGAGAAGAGGATACAATATCCCAACATGCCTCTAATCTTCATACTTCACCTGTTGAAAAGTGAAACATCTCACTATGAAGCCTGATATCTAATTATTCATCCCTGGACACCAATATTGTATATGGTGATCATGATACACCTTTGTTAAACCTGTATATACCACCAATCTAGAAGCATGAAATTCTCTCATCAGCTCATCAAGAAAACCTGAAGGAACCCATACTCAGTTACAAAAGAGAATAACATCACTACCACTAAGAGACCACCATGATAGTGGAACCCCACCATATATGATTTCCCTTAGAGCTAAAACCTCCAGATTAGATAACTACTCTATCTTTATTTTGTAAAAAATCACAGGTATAATAGATGTTGAAGTCATAACTACTTGTCCCTGAGACTCCTGAACATCTAGATGTATGCCTGCAAAAGGTTTCATCATCTTCCACTCATCTCAAAACTCCCACACTACCTTTGTATGTGTCTTATGGATCAATTAATAGGAAATTATGTTTAACTTTCCCAGTGTATAAGAGATTTTGAAGTTGAAAGATTGAAGATACTTAAACCACATCCTCTGCTAAAGGTTCAGGTCACACTGAGAAAAGATATACATGAGTATCTTATGTTTTGGGTACACCACAAACCTATCACCCAAAATATAGTGTCTCTAGAATCATAGGTTGTGTAACAATACTTCTAACTCCATATTATTATTGGGGTAATTCCTCTCATGAGGTCTCAACTGTATGGATCCATATGCGACCACATGATCATCCTGCATTAGAAATTCTTTGAGACCAACTCCAGATGCATCAAAGTACATGGTATACTTCTTACCAAAATTAGGTAAGGTGAGGATCAGTGCTAATTTCTACTTGATCTTAATAAATCTCTCATAAGAATCTAACCAAACAATCTTTACCCCTTTCTTGTTCATCTTGGACATCAGTGTTTCAAGATGAGATAATTCCTATATGAATTACTAGTAATAACTTTTTAATCCCAAAAAACTCTAAATATTGAATTTATTCTTAGGTCACTCCCAAGATACCATGGATGCAGCCTTCTTTGGGTCCACTGAAACTCCAACCTCTGAGATAACATGGCCCCAAAAGTGTACTCTATTAATCCAAAAACTGCATTTGGATAGCTTGGCATAAAGCTAATGCCATTTAAATGTACTCAAGATGATTTTAAGATGTTGGACATTATCGTCTATATATTAGAAGTACGCTATGATGTCATCAATGAAAACCACCACAAACTAGTCCAGGAAATGATGAAATATACAATTCATCAAGTCCATGAATACTACTAATGCATTTTTAAACCGAACAACAACACTATGAACTCGTATAATTCATTCACACTCCTAAAATAATTTCAGAGTATGTTTGATGGTATCACTCTCAACTAGTGGTACCCTGACCTCAAATCAATCTTGGAGAAAATCTTGGGACCTCTCGGTTGATCTAAGAGATCATTGATTCAATGAAGGGGATACCAGTTCTTAACTATCATGTGGTTTAGTCTTTGATAATTCACACATAAGCACAAATTCCCATCAGCCTTCTTGGTGAAAAGAACTAGAGAACCCAACAAAGATGTAGTAGGACATATGAAACCCTTATCCTCCATACCTTCCAACTGAACTTTTAACTCATGAAGCTTTTTTGGACATATCCTATAAGGTGGGATAAAAATTGGCTTATCTCCTAGAAACAACTCGATCATGAACTCAATATCTTGATCATGTGGTATGCTAGAGAACACTTTAGGAAATATATCTTTAAAAAAGTCCACTATTTGTGGAAAAGTCTCATGATACATCCCTCCACTATCTAGACCAAGGATTTCTATATGAGCCATGAGACAATCCAATCCACACTGAATTGGTCTTGCATCACCAACTTGAAGATCCCACTCACCTTGGAGAGTATAGATGCATCTATATAAAGATAGAAAGGTAAATCTCCTATGATAATAGTCAATATGATCCTGGTATAGAACTATCCAATCCATACCAATAATCAAATCGAATCCAATCATTTCCAACATAAAAAGTTCCCAAAGGAAATGATAGCCACCAATTTCACGATAACACACCCTGTAACACCTGATACCCTCTGACTGTACTCCCAATAGTGTATCAATAGTCATAAACCCATCTATGCTCTCCACATATACACCCAAACCATTTTCAAAAATAGAAGATATAAAGGAATGAAATGTTCCTGTATCAAACAAAACACAAGATAAGGTAGATGATACAAGAATCATTCCTCTAATAGTAAAATGTTCTGCATCCAAACCAATCATAGAATATTGTACATCATGCAGTTGGATTTCCCCTCTACCCTGGTCTCTAGTTTGAATCCCATGTGCTTCTCCATATGAGTGGTACTTTCGCTCCTATACTGGGGTACCACATCCCATACCTCAGCCTGAACAACTAGTGGAACATAAAATTTCTATCTATGGATGGGTAGTTGAACCCCTTCCAGACTCATGTGTCTATCCTGATCCCATGCCTCTACTCTACTACAAAAAATTCCCAAAAAACTTTTAAAGATGACCCAATCTTCTGTAATCACAAAACTCTAAAGTAGTGTGTAGATATTAAGGATTCTTATGACCAAACATGACACACTAAAAACACTAAAATTGAACATGGTCCTGAGATGTCTTCCCATTTCCATGACTACTCTTACCACTACTGCCTTTGTGAAAACTATCATAGTGGCACTTCTTTCTTCTCAAATAAGAGCTCCAAGATTACCCTATTAAAATATTATGATTTGTATGGTTCTATAAATTATGTATTTTTTTAATTATATGGAATTATTACGAGACCATGAAATCTGACAGCGCATGATTCTGAGGCCCGGAGTGCCTGGAATGATCCATTGAAGTTTTTGTTACGCTTAAATTAGCATGCATAAGCAGTTTTCCTGAAAAACTAGAATAACTCTTAAATGGTTGCTTGGATCAGAAATACGAGGGGACTGTTGCGTTCATAATGGAGGGTTTACCCTAGGCACAACTTAATTTTGGTCGGTGCATGCCTCCTGTGAGAAAACCCAAAAATCTTTTAATCGTAAATAAATTAATTAAATAAATTATTTTATTTTTCAAATGCTTATAACTCACAAATGGTAACTCGGATTGAAAATTCGAGACAACCGATTAACTCATGAGGGTATGCTTTATTTATGCAGAAACTAACTTTGTTCGGCGGGGACCATGAGTGAATGTTAGTTTTTTGCCGTAAATAAAATAATTAAGTGACAATTATTTTATTGTAAAATTCATAACTTTTAAATTAGTAACTCGGATTGGAAATCTGAGATACTGTTGGGTTATTTGGGGCGTTTTTCACCTAGGTAGAGCCTAACCTCAACCAGTGCGGGTCGAGGGTGACTGATAAAAATTTTCCGAACTTTTTTTCAGGTACATTCAGTAAATGCGCAAGAAGCATTTTATAACTTTTGAACCGGTGCTCGGAATTGAAATCTGATGGCACTGTTGAACTCACAGTGCCAATATTCACTTAAGGAGACCATCACCTTGACTGCAGTAGGTCTAGGGTTAAAATTGGTTTTTGAGAATTTCATGGGAGAGTTAAAAGAATAAAAAAAATAAAGAACAACTTTTATTTTATTTTTAAAACCCCCCAATTTGTATGTGTAGTGGTGGGGACCACCCGACCCCCTTGAACTCCCTCTTTAATGTGAGTTAACTCTTGGTTTCTCCCCCAAATTAAATGTTCCAACTTTAGTTTAATTAATGTGCCGACAATTAATTGATTTAATAGACTTAACTCAATTAAAATTGGCTCCTCATCCTTTTAGGGGAGATCGTTGGCAAAGGATATTTGGGAGAGCCTTGGAAAACTGGGAATAACATCCTCTAAATGAATAACTTCTCCAACGGAGAAGAATTCTCTGAATCGAGGAATGTGGAACCAACTTCGGGAGCGTGGTGTAGGAGCGACGAATGCCGACGTCATCAACATCATATCCTTTCTCATGCCGACACCAACGAGTAATCGAGGTAGGGGTTCTAATTTGAAATATGATGGAATTTATTTGTTAATTCTTCATATTCTGGATTCGCAATGACGATGGCCAAACTAACATGGTCATCATCCCACACATATACCTTGCCCTTTTTTCTTTTGTTCTTTGCGGGTTCTTTATGCGTTCATCAACGCCAAATAATTAAGCACACTGGAAACACAATGTTGTGTTGAGCACAACATATAGACGTAGAGCCCTCAACCTGAGAATCGTGAATATGTGGTCGGCATATTTTTAGGGCTTAGAACGAAGATGCAGCGGCCCATGGAAGGGTCGACATGGCAGTGTGATTTCTGGCGTGTGTTCAGGGCGTGACTTCGGGCGAGGTAGAGGGTGTGACGTGCAACGAAGGACAGCTGGAGGGCAGCATCTAGGCAGTGACTCTAGGAAAAGGTGGTGGCATCGGTTCTGGATGTACAGAGTAACCCAACCATTTGAGAAAGGAGTTAATTGGAGCGTGATAAAATTGTGGAATAAGAGATGGTTGATTTGAGAGAGAAAATTAAGGAGATGAAATAATAAAAATAAAAAATCATGGAAGACTGGAGGAGGCGCCATGTGGAAGCCACATTCACCAAATGAATGCCCCATGCATGATTGAATTTGGAGTTAAGGAAATAAGTAATTAACAATAATAATAAAATATTATTATTATTATTATTACTTTTGATTATAAAACACTTTTTGATTGTAACTTATCTATACGACCTCGGTTTTATGAACCATTAGTGGTAGTACGACCCTGACTTCAAGATGGAAATTATGAGTCTAATATTGGATGTCTTTTTCAGGTTGTTGGATTGGGTACATGAAATGTTTAAATAATAATAATATATTATTAATATTAAATCTTCAACCCTCTATAACTTCTGTGTGCGACGTCTGATTGAATTACCATAAGTGGCGATGTGATCCTGCCATTAAGACGGTCGATTTAAGTTTAATATTGAATATTAAATTCTGGTTCATGGCTTGAGTCCACAAAACACCCAATAATAATAATAATAATAATATTGTGGGATCTTGTATTTGACTTATCTCCCTCATACGGTATCGAAATTAAGAACCATCTGCAGAACTGAAATCCTTGAGACGAGGCGGTCCTTTTAATATAATCCATGCGACTTTTGGAGAAAGTTAGAGATTGGCTGGGTTGGATCGTACTCGAATCCAACCAGGCCCTCGGCACTAAAACACTTGTAACTCACAGACCGGATGTCCGATTTATGCACCATCTATTTCATTGAGACCCCTTTTACTTGGTGGTCCATTGGGATACTTATTCGTGGGACTTTGTGGCAGTTGGAGTATCGAACTGTGGCTTGAGGAGAGGATCCTCTTGGAATCAAGCGATCTTAGTGCGGGAACCCTATAGCTGGATGTAACATGAGAAATGGATCCTTCGTGGGTTTTTGCTTGAGGATACCACATGGATCCGCTCTAGGAATCCATGTGGGACTACTCTAGGATCTTATGTGGGTCTGATGTACTAGGATCCTATGTGGGTCTGATGATGTACTAGGATCATGTGTGGGTCTAACGACGTACTGATGATGTACTATGATCATGTGTGGGTCTGACGATGTACTGACAATGTACTAGGATCTTGTGTGGGCCTGACAACGTACTGACGATGTACTAGGATCCTCTGTGGGTCTGATGATGTACTGAAAATGTACTAAGATCCCTTGTGGGTCTGACGATGTACTGAGGATGTACTAGCATCCTGTGTGGGTCTGACGAAGTACTGACTACGTACTAGGATCATGTGTGGGTCTGACAACGTACTAACAAGGTGCTAGGATCCTGTGTGGGTCTGGCGATGTACTAGGATCCTGTGTGGGTCTGACGAGGTACTAGGATTTTGTGTGGGTCTGATGATGTACTAAGATCCTCTATGGGTCTGATGATGATTTAGGATCCTTCATGGGTCTGCCTCTTAACAGATTAAGATGAATTAGTAGTTACATCTAATCATCTCTACTATTGTAACTAAGTTATACCTGGTGTGAGATGAGTCTTTATCTTTGTGGTAATCTTCTGTGTGGCGTACCTTTATGGTACTTAGCTTTGTGGTGATACCTTTGAGGTATTCTTCTATGTGGCGTACCTGTGTGGTACTTACCTTCGTATTGATACCTTTGTGGTATTATTCTGTGTGGCATACCTGAGTGGTACTTATCTTCATGGTGATACATCTGTGGTATTCTTCTGTGTGGTGTACCTGGGTGGTACTTTCCTTCATGGTAATCTTTCCTTTGTGGAATAGTTGTACTTTTGATAAGGAGTTGGGCCTTATGTTTCCTCATGAATGATATGGGTAATATTTGATAACTTAGGTATATGTATGGGCATATACCTAAGTAGGGTTTTCACTAGTTTAAATGATTTGTGGTTTATCCTTTGTGGATTTTGTGAGACCTTAAGGGTATCGGGGTCCCTACTAAGTATCGTAATACTCACCCTTGCATGGGCTATGCCCAAACTTTGTTGTGTTTTGTGCAGATGACAGACATCACTGACTGTGGATGAGGGTACCAGGACTGGAGGTAGCTCGGAGGTGGACCTTAGAAGAGGCGTACTACAGAGGCGACCGTTTGGGAGCTGTACCTACCCTTCAGGTAGGATCTTGGCGGGTGTATACAGGAGCTATTCATTTTAGTTATACTTTTCAGTTTTCTTGTACTTTCCACTTGGGCTTGTATTCTGGCCCCTTTTTACTTATTGTACATGCTTATTTTTCTATACAGTTTACCGGTGTTTTTATCTTGCTGTGTTCTTGGTTGCGTGAGTTTATAGGTTATAAATTCAATGCCTTCTTGGTTTTAGGGAATATTCCTTTCGGTGCTAGTTTCCGGCCCCTGGCCTATGGAAGGTGGGCTTGGGGTAGTCACGACACAGGTCTCAGGGGATGGGTCGTGACAAATTGGTATCAGAGGAGTCGGTTATACCATAGAACATAGGACTCTGATCTTTTTAACAACAATAGTGTTAAGTGTAGTGAGTGTGGTTATCAGTTTAGGGAATCCAATGTTGGTGCGGCAGCCGACATATCCATACACCAGGACCCTGACTTCTGATTTCTGAATCAATGCATGAAAACACAGATTGCATGTGTGTTTTGAAAAATTTTCTTGTGTTTTCTTGATTCATCTCACCAAGTATAACTAAATGACCATGGCGCACCTATTCCTTATCAGGATGTCGCTGCATAGAAAACCAGTTATGATTACCAAGAGAGTACACGATGAAGGCCCACCGAGCGAAGAGGCTCCGATGTAGGGACCTCTTACTATGTTGGCACCTTTAGGTGGTGTACCAATAGCACCAACACCTATTGGGAAGTAGATATCACTAGCCGCACTGGCGGACTATGCACACCGACTGAGCACATTGCACGAGTTTCAGTAGTAGAGGCCTCTGAGGTTTTGAGGCGAGACTGATTCCCTCGCAGCTGAGTGCTGGCTGGATGCGGTTGCTAGAGTTTTCCGCCTAGTTGAGACACCAGTAGAGCAGATGGTAATCTTAGCTACTAGTCTTTTCCAGTGAGTGACCATGAGGATTGTATGCTTGGTGATGAAGCTTTGGTACATGGATTGTTTCCCAATATGGTACCTTCGGGTAGTGCGTTAGCTATATCACTGCTCGTTGGTCAGCAGTTAAAACTGACGGTACTAGTAGATGATACATATAGGCTTAGTGCCTTACACATGATTCAGTATCAGATACCCCTCAGGTTTCGAGGTGAGCCTGACTCACAGGAGGCTGAGGACTGGCTTGAGGAGGTGGCTGAGAGTTCTCTAGAGCTTCTACAGCTCGGAAGGACAACATTTCAGTAGCTAAGTATTCATCGAGGAGTACCGATCATTTCTGGTACTCGATGAATATGATATGATCATTCCTTCAGGTCTCGGACTTTCAAGCGTAGTGTGTTTAAGGACGTCCGAGCCAAAACTATTCCTCTTTTCATTCCTACTTATGTTGGTGTGCTAGATAATACCTTTTTGGTTGAATGTTCTTTGGCTGAGCGGATACAACTAGTGAATGTTGGTGGTAGGAAAATAGGAAACTGGCGCAATTCTTAGAGACTTGGGTGTGTAAAAAAATTTCCGGAAGAAGAAGTGTTAGGGACAGATGAGTTTTCAGGGCTACAGACGTGGAAGCAGAGCTAGGGGAGAAGCATGATGTGGTGTACATTTCAACATGATACAACCATCCTCCATTATAGTCCCCACTAGGCTCAGGGAGCTGGAGGATAGGGGAAGGAAGTAGCTGCATGCAGTCAAGGAGTTCAACCCAAGGGATCTAGGAATGATCCGAGGTATGGTCTGTGTCTAATACTAGTTTTTGTATCAATAGACATAGGTACCAATCATTCCTTCCTTCCACGAATATTTTCCAAGACCTAGAGTTTCCAGTTAAACCATTGACTTTACCCTCACATCTGGAGATACCTTTGGGAGGAGACTTGATAATCAAACTTACGCCAATGGTGTGATCTGACCCTTGAGGTGAGAGTTTTAGTTGGAACCTACTGGTGGAATCATCGAGGCCTTATGAAGTTAGTTTGGGTATGACTGGACATCCACAATTCATACTTGGATTGACTATATTACAAAAAAAGGTTGTGGTTTATCTACAACGTTGGGATGAGGTTTTCCTTAGTCAGTGAAAAAGGAAACCCAGGTAGCACAGGTTAAACTGATGCATATGAGGGTGAAACCGATCACTCTTGAGTCAACTAGCCTTACCCTCGTGGCAGTAGGAGTTTTGAGTTTTCAAGTTCCCAATGGGAGTGGCTATAGTTTCTCTAGGACTATGAATTTGAGATAGTCTATACTCTTGGGAAGGGGAATGTGGTAGTAGATGCACTCAGCAAGAGGTCTGGTCTGCAGCTTCTGAGTGAGGCGATATAGCAGCTAGCCTCTTTACAGATATCCTACATTGATCAAGATAGAGCAGCTTATCTTCAGTCTCTGACAATCACTCCCCTGCTTCTTTAGTGAGTTAGGGTGGTGTAGTGTGGGGACACTGACTATGAGACTTGATGTGTTTAGATATCCTAAGGGCAGCCACCTGATAGATTTTCTGAAGGTGGGGAGCATGTCATTCTCTTCAAAGGATGTACCATGGTACGAGTAGCACTACAAGAGGAGGTGTTGAGGGAGTCACATACGTCCCCTCTAACGATACATCCTAGTGTGGTCAAGATGTATTAGGATCTCTGACATTAGTATTGATAGCCTAGGATGAAGGAAGCAGTGGAAAAGTTTGTATCACGATGTCTCACTTGTTAGCAAGTGAAGACTGTACAAAGTTGGAAGAAGTCTTATGCTGACAAGATACGGAGACCTATGGAATTTGAGGATGGTGACCATGTCTTTCTACGGGTCTCACCTCGATGAGGTTTGCGGAGATTTGGCCGGTGTGGAAAGTTATCTCCAAGGTTCATCAGAAACTTTCAGGTTCTTGGTAGAGTTGGCGAGGTGGAATATCACCTATCCCTTCCACCACAGTTGGATAAGTTGTACGACGTATTCCATGTATCCCAGCTGAGGAGATACGTGCACGACCCATCTCATGTCATCGACCACGACGAGCTGGAAATCAAGGATGGGGTGACGTTTTAAGAGGTTCTAGTGGAGATTGAGGATCGATAGGAGTGAGTCCTTCATGGGCGATCGATATATTTGGTGTGCGTACGTTGGCAGCATGAGAACCTCTAGGAGAGAAAATGGGAGCTGGAGGCTCAGATTCATACTCAGTACCCCCACTTGTTTTCCTAGTTTTGGTAATGTGGATTTCAAGGAAGTAAATCCCTATTGTGGGGAGAATGTAATTTTACAGAAATTCCATATATATTTTTTAATTATATGGAATTATTACGAGAAATTGAAATCTAACGGCGCACTATTCCGAGGCCCGGAGTGCCCGGAATGATTCGTCGAAGTTTTTGTTATGCTCTAATTAGCGTGCATAAGCAGTTTTCCTAAAAAAGTGGAATAAATCTTAAACGGTTGCCTAGAGCAGAAATATGAGGGCACCATTACATTCAGAATTGAGGTTTTACCCTTGGCGCAACTTAATTTTGGTCGGTGCGGGCCTCCTGTGAGAAAACCCAAAAATGGCATAATTGTAAATAAAATAATTAAATAAATTATTTTATTTTTCAAATGCTTATAACTCACAAAAAGTAACTCAGATTGAAAATCTGAGACAACCGATGAACTCATGAGGGTGTTCTTTATTTAGTTAGATACTAACTTTGGGCGGTAGGGGTCACTAGTGATAGATAGTTTTTGGCTGTAAATAAAATAATTAGGTGACACTTATTTTATTGTAAAATCCATAACTTTTAAATGGTAACTCAGATTAGAAATCTGAGAGTACCATTGGGTTTTTTGGGGAATTTTTCACCTATAAAGAGCCTAACCTCAACCGGCATGGGTCGAGGGTGACTGATAATAATTTTTCAATTTTTTTTGGTACGTTCAGTAAATGCGCAAGCGACATTTTATAACTTTTGAACCATTGCTCGAAATTGAAATATGAGGGCATTGTTGAACTCACAACGTCAATATTCTCTTAAGGAGACCATCACATTGACCACAGTAGGTTGAGGGTGAAAATTAGTTTTCATGAATTTCGTGGGAGAGTTAAAAGAATAAAAATAAAATAAAGAACAACTTTTATTTTATTTTTAAAACCTCCCAATTTGTATGTTCAGTGGTGGGGACCACTCGAACCCCTTGAACTCCCTATTTAATGTGAGTTAACTCTTGGTTTCTCCCCCAAATTAATAGTTCCAACTTTATTTTAATTAATGTTCCGACAATTAATTGAGTTAATAGACTTAACTCAATTAAAATTGGCTCCTCATCCTTTTGGTGGAGATCGTTGGCAAAAGAGATTTGGGAGAGCCTTGGAGAACTGGGAATAACATCCTCCAAACAAAGAACCTCTCCAATGAAAAATAATTCTCCGAATCGAGGAACGTGGAACCAACTTTGAGAGCGTGGTGCAGGAGCGACGAATATCGATTTGATCAACATCATCTCCTTCCTCACGCCGACACCAACGAGAAATCGAGGTAGGGGTTCTAATTTGAAATATGATTGAATTTATTTGTGAATTATTCATATTATGGATTCGAAATGATGATGGAAAAACTAACATGGTCATCATCCCGTGCATACACCTTTCCCCTTTTTCTGTTGTTCTTTGCGCGTTCTTCGTGCATTCATCAATGCCAAATAATTAAGCACGTTGGAAACACAATATTGTGTTGAGCACAACATATGGACGTAGAGCCCTCAACCTAAGGATTGCGAATATGTGGTCCACATATTTCTTAGAATGAAGATGTGGAGTCCCACGGAAGGGGTGACATGGTGGTGTGATTTCCAGCATGTGTTCAGGGTGCGGATCAGGGCGAGGTAGGTGGTGCGATGTGTGGCGGAGGACAACCGGAAGGCAATGTCTAGGTGGTGCAGCTAGCCAGAGGTGGTGGTGTTAGTTATGGACGTGTGGAGGAACCCAACCGTTTGGGAAAGGAGTTAATTGTAGGGTGAGAAAACCATGTAATAAGAAAGGGTTGATTAGAGAGAAAAAATTAAGGAGATGAAATAATAATAAACATCAAAAATCATGGAAGAGTGGAGGAGGTGCCATCTGGAAGCCGTGTTCACCAAATGAATGCCCCATGCGTGATTGAATTTGGAGTTAAGGAAATAAGTAATTAACAATAATAATATTTTATTATTATTATTACTTTTGTTGATAAAACACTTTTCTGACTGTAACTTATCCGTGCGACCTCAGTTTAATGAATAATTAGTGGAAGTATGACCCTGACTTCGAGACAGAAATTATGAGTCCAATATTGGATGTATTTTTTAGGTTTTTGGATCAAGTACCTGAAACGATTAAATAATAATAATATATTATTATTATTAAATGTTTGACCCTCTACAACTTTTGCGTGCGATGTTCGATTGATGTACCGTGTGTGGAGATATGATCCTGACATTAATATGGTCAATTTAAGTCTAATGTTGAATATTAAATTCTGGTTCATGGGTCAGGTCCACAAAACACCCTATAATAATAATAATAATTTTATTGTGGGATCATGTATTTGACTTATCTCCCTCATACGGTATCGAAATGACGAACCATCTACGGCACTAAAATCCTTGAGATGAGGTGGTAATTTTGAGATACTCCATATGACTTTTGGAGAAAGTTGGAGTTTTTCCAGGTTGGATCGTACTCGAATCCAATTGGGCCCTTGGCACTAAAACACTTATAACTCACAGACTGGGCATCTGATTGATGCACCGTCTATTGCGTTGAGACCCCTTTTACATGGAAGTACTTTGGGATACTTATTAGTCGGACTTTGTGGAAGTTTGGGTATCAACATGTGGCTTGAGGAGTGGATCCTCCTAGAATCAAGTGATCTTAGTGCGGGAACCCTATAACTAGTTGTAACATGAGAAATGGATCCTTTGTGGGTCTGTGCTCGAGGATCCCACATGGATCTGCTCTAGGAATCCATGTGAGACTGCTCTAGGATCCTGTCTGGGTATTCTATACTAGGATCCTGTGTGGGTTTGATGATGTACTAGAATCATGTGTGGGTCTGACGACGTACTGATGATGTACTAGGATCTTGTGTGAGTCTAACGACGTAATGTCGATGTACTAGGATCCTGTGTGGGTCTGATGACATAGTAAAGATGTACTAGGATCTTGTGTGGGTCTGAAGATGTACTGACAATGTACTAGGATCCTGTGTGGTTCTGAAGACGTACTGACGATGTACTAGGATCCTGTGTGGGTATGACGACGTACTGATGAGGTACTAGGATCCTATGTGTGTCTGACGACGTACTGATGAGGTACTAGGATCCTGTGTGGGTATGCCGATGTACTAGGATCCTGTGTGGGTCTGATGAAGTACTAGGATCTTATGTGGGTCTGACGATGTACTACGATCCTCTGTGGGTCTGATGATGATTTAGGATCCTTCGTGGGTCTTCCTCTTAACAAAGTAAGATGAATTAGTAGTTACATCTTATCATCTCTACTACTGTACCTATGTTATACCTAGTGTGAGCTGAGTCTTTATCTTTGTGGTAATATTCTGTGTGGTGTACCTTTGTGGTACTTACCTTCATGGTGATACCTTTGAGTTATTCTTCTATGTGGAATACCTGTGTGGTACTTACCTTCGTGGTGATACCTTTGTGATATTCTTTTGTGTGGCATACCTGAGTGGTACTTACCTTCATGGTGATACATTTGTGGTATTATTCTGTGTGGCGTACCTAGGTGATACTTACCTTTTTGGTAATCTATCCTTCGTGGAAAAGTTATACTTTGGATAAGGAGTTGGGCCTTGTATTTCCTCATGAATGAGATGAGTAATATTTTATTTCACTGGTTTACATGCTTTGTGGTTTATCCTTTGTGGATTTTGTGAGACCTTGAGGGTCTCGGGGTCCCTACTGAGTATCGTTATACTCACCCCTACATGGGATATGCCCACACCTTATTGTGTTTGGTGCAGATGACGGACAGCGCTGACTGAGGACAATGGTACCAGGACTAGAGGTAGCTCGGAGGTGGACCTTAAATGAGGCGTACTACAGAGACGACCGTTCGAGAGCTGTACCTACCCATCAGGTAGGATCCTTGGAGGGTGTACACAAGAGTTTTTCAGTTTACTTATACCTTCCTGTTTTCTTATACTTTCCAGTTGGACTTGTATTCTGGACTCTTTTACCTACTGTACACACTTCTTTTACTATAAAATTTACCGATGTTCGTATCTTGATGTGTACTTGGTTGCGTGAGCTTACAGGTTATGAAGGAAATGCCTTATCTCTTTTGGGGAATACGCCTTTCGGTGCTAGTCTCCAGCCCCTGGCATATGGATAGTGGGCTTGGGGTATTCACGGCACGAGCCCCGAGGGATGGGTCGTGACATGGTTACTAATCAGTTCCTTTCTCAGAATACCTTCTGTGATGAGTGCCTAATTCATCATGTCCTCAAAATTGGTCAAATGAAAAATATTCACCTATGAACAAATCTCATAGTGAAGATCATCTTAAAAACACCTCACCACGGTTACCTCCTTAGATATTAGAGATGGTGCAAAGCACTACAGGTCAGTGAAACATCTAGCATAGTCCAACACTGACATTCCCTCCCATGTCTGATGCATGAACTCGCAATCCTTCTCATCCCTCAAAGTCTTAAGATAGAAATGACTCCTAAAATTCATCTGAAATTCCTTCCAATATAACTCCTCTTGCTGCCCATTTTTCTCCAGAATGTCTTACCAATGCATGGTTAGTCCAAGAAGTATGTATGAAACAAGCTTCACCCTCATATTTTTGGGTGTCTCAAGGTGCTTAAAGATTTTCTAGATTGACTCAATCTAGAACTCAGCTTCCTGGGGACCTCCATGTCCAGTGAATGTAGGTAGATGTTGTATTTGAAACTCTCTTGTTAGATCATACATCAAAGGTACATCATGAACAATCTCCCTTTCCATGGATTTTATGACCCTCAAAAATATATAATGAAGATGAACATCTATATGACTGTCAGTATCTACAAGAAGCTTCGACTCAGTAGTGTTACGAGTATGCAGGTTTCCACTCTCCTGGAACTCAATTCAAAGATAATGAGGAGGTATTTTCTCTACAAGATAAAAAACTACTTAGAACAGTGGGTAACAATAAGACCAACCTCAATAGGTGAAAACAACAAAGAAACACTACTCTTGGTCTCTTTAAACATGGCATACAATTATTTTCGTATGACATCTCAGTCCATTTATTTCATTTATTAGATATAATAGGTGTCTCGTTTTGTAGTTCATATAGGAAAAATATTAAATGCACTAAATATGTTTCTATCATGAATAATTCATGTCAGTATATATCCCTATGTTCCTATCATGATGCATGAATACTCATATCATTCCATACTAGGCCATGAGTATAAATCTCAATAAATAATAATATGACCTAACATGTGAATCGCCCAAGGTGAAATAACATCAAACTGTAACAATCTAACATCATGAACAAAAATACTATCCCTAGGCACTTGGATTTCCCCCATACATGGGTTAGCTACTCCCATGAACAATCTCTTTACCAAGTTCCAACACATCCTAGTATACTTTATACCTTTCTCAAATAGTAAAGGAAAAGAAAAGAAAACCCGACCCTCTGATACTACTTTATAACATCCCACATCCTGGAACTCCCTCATGTGGCCAAATTGGATTGGTTATGTGACCTCAAGTGAACCTCCCCACACACGAGGTTGTTGACTAGCAGTGGCAGTGTGATGAATATAGTGGGGAGAATATACCCCCTCATTTAGAGTCATAATATAGTAGAAAATACATAAGTATTAGAGTGTGGAAATACAAGAAATCATTCAACACAGTGGATAAACCTAACAATAAACATCAACTAAATAATCCAATAAATAACCATGAAATAATGTAACGACAATATGAATGAAACTAAATAAAATTTTAAAGGTCATACAAATAAAATAATAGCAGACTCAAACCAATAATCCAGAAATCCTGATCCCAAACCCCATGCTAGTCTTGTCTCCAAGCTCCAACCCATCCACCACGCAACAATAAACTACAAGGTCCTTTTCACTTGTACAAAATTGAATCCATGTAATCTGTATGGGTACCAAACAATGGCCCAAGTAGGGTGTGATTAAAACTCATTAGTTTGATACTACCATGTCTATAAAAACTAGTCTGATAATAAGTGAATGCAATAATGTGATAAACAGGTGTATAAATTAATTTAAAAATTAATAGAATACATTAATCATCCTACTTAAACACTCTTTTGGAATGTCTCTGATAATGTAGCACAACCATTCCAACCATAACCATGAAACCAAATAACCCACTTCAACACCATGATAGACTGTCTATGAGCATGTAGCACAACTATGCCAACCAAAACTGTATACACATAGTATAACATATCATTGGGCAAAACATTCTAGATAAGAATCTCAAAATGTGTTAGGGACTAGCCCGATATATAAGCATTTCAGCATGTGTTAGGGAATAGACCGGTATATAAGCATCGCAACATGTGTTAGGGCCTAGCCCGATATATAAGCATTGCAACATGTATCAGGGCCTAGCAAGGTATATAAGAATTATAGCATGTGTTTGGTCCTAAACTAGTATATAATCATTGAAACATGTTCCAGGGCCTAGCCAGGTATATAATCATCACATCATGTGTCAAAAGTGCATATCACAACATCAAGTGTATCACAAAATAACAACATAATATCAAATGGTTAATTATGCTAACTATAATTTGTCTTTTAATTTAACCATTTATTCAATTAATAAAATAATCCATTTTCAAGGTGAATCTATAATAAGCAATCACCTAAAAAACATGTCATGCTAAAATCATATGTATGTCATTGCCAATTCATTATTTTCAAAGGAAACCACAAGCTTATTCGTATCTCAATAAAACTAAAGGGATCTATAGAGTGATCCAATTACATGAATATAATTTCTAATTAATCAATTAATTAATGTGCACATTGTGTCAGTGCAATTGCATATATTTCACACACATTAGTAATTGAAATTAGACCATAGGGTTTGGTTTTAGACCCCCTACCTTTATCAGATGATCAAAACAATGATTCCAATGGAAAATTCCAACAAGGATGAAGGTGAAGAAGATCTCAAGAAGAACCAAGATCAACCCAGGTTAAGGTAAGAACTCAAATTGAACCTACTGTCAAAAAATTACACCGAAAAGATATATAAAAATGGAAGAGAGGGGAAAACCTAAGTAGAACAACTCACTAAGGATCAAATGCAGAAATGGAATGTCCGGAATGTGGGGAAGGGACACAAAATATCCTAGGGCACCTTAGGCTTTGAGATAAGGAAGATATGCGATGAAATAATGAGGTGGATAAAACACACACAAAAAATTAAAACCAATGGGCTAATGGAATACATGGCGTGTAACCCTTTCACATCATGTATTTCTCAATTAATGAGGTAAACTAAAGAACCCATCTCCTCAGGTTAATATTTAACATGCCTGAACATTACATTGAGTGTAATTAAAATTCAAAGTGTGTATTATTTTCACTACATGAACCACTTCACAGCTTGTAACTATTCATGGATATTTTTTGGAAATTTTTACACCTCATGTAATACATTTACACAGTGTGTAAATGTTATGCAGATAAGTTTTAACCTAGTTTCTATATAAGGATCTGAATCACCTCCAATTCCTTCCAAACCATGTAAAACCCTCATAAACTCATTTAACACGTTTATAAATGGACTCCATTAATTCAAATAAATATATATCCCTGAAATTTAGGCCATTTTCCCTAATAAAGGATCTCCTTCTCTAAACAAGACTCAACCACCATGGTCCAACAAAAAACTTGAAGAGTGATATACCTGAAAAAATAATGGATATTATAAATATGGTTGATTTTCCTTAAAAATATTCTTTTGGTGTCTTAATTAATTGATATACTGACCCATTATTCTCATATATGGATATTATATCTTTTTAGATGAATATTCATTATATTACACAAACATACACATGAGGACCATAATAGTTTAGTGCCTTTGGAAACATAGAATACAATTTTCATAAATCATGAAAGATCTTAAATGTATCCCATAAATATCTTCCTCTTTAGTACTACTACTTAAAAAACTTTATTTATAACCTGGGAAAAGGAAACATAAGAATGGGTGAGCTCAGATGCTGAGTAAAGGGAAAAAAGGGAGATACATAAGTATAACATGAGAATGCGGGTATGTGATCATGATCATAACCTATGAAAACCCTACCTAGAATATCAAAGATCAAAAATATTAAGTCACAACATAGATATTGGAAGTTCAAAAGACAAGAATCATAATGAAATAAAACTACATGAGACATGAGAGCATAATATTGGAATAAAACATAGATATGTGGCATAAACATCATCTTATAAAATTTTAAACATGTATAAAAAGTGAAATGTTCACTCATTAAGTTAAGGACAATAAATTAGGCCCTTGGATAAACTTATGGACATGAAACCAGGTCCACACACAACATTGTGGACATGAAAGATAGGTCCACACATAACACTGTGACCATGTAATCAGGTTCACGTATAACATTGGGAACATGTAATTAGGTTAACACATAACATTGTGAACATGTAATCAGGTTTACACATAACATATTTACTCATGAGTTATCCATCATTACCCAATGAATTAGTGGGAGATATAGGCCATGCCCATCACATAATGAAAATCATACATATGTGTGCCAAAAATTCAAAAAACTTTCATCATATTATAGCCCCTCAAATGAAATGGGCTTCATAAACATTTCATCATATCATAAAATATGAGAAAAGATATATGTTTTATAATCATTTTATAATCTCATCAAATAATAACCTATGTAAAAATAAGAAGGTTTCATAAGAATTCTATCATGGTATAACTCATGGAAGAGAGACAAGTTTCACAAAAATTTGGCATAATAAACTGTTTAGAGAAAGAATAATAATGGTATACTTAGTTAATATCCCCAGTAAATCATAGGTAATATCAATGAATGTCATCTCAGATGCAAATTAATTTTGAAATATTACTCATGACATTTCTTGAGTAAAATAATTTTTCTTTTAAAATCAATTTTTAAAACTTAAAACATTTTCAAAATAATTTTATTTAAAAATAACCCTGTAAACTTATAAAGGAAGCTTTAAAAATCATTTAAATAATTTCTTGAGGAAAATATCCTTTCTGATTTGATTTTTTTTAAACATAAAAAATTTTGAAAATATTTCTCTTTGAAAATAATGTTAACAAATTATAAAGGAATATTCAATGAAAATAATGGTCATGATGACAGGAAATGTTTTTCATGCCATACACATTACAACAAAGATTTCTTTCATATTTTTGGTAAAATCAAAATGTGGATTTTAGAAAATTATATGAATATTCCATTTAGTTTTTTTAAAGTAAAAAATGTGTAAAAATTTATTTAATGAATCATTTGGAGAATAATAAAATATTTTTTAACACATTTATAGAAAACATGGTTTTGGAAGAAAACAGATTTCTGACTGAAGAGAGAAATAATGTCAGATTTTGTTGAAACAAATTTATCAACTATTTCAAGTACCAAAGATGGTAAAAATGGTAATATTGCATTAAAATACCATGAATAACTAGAGTATAAGAAAATCCATGAGTTTCTTGAGATATGGATCAAAATATTTCATACTAGGCCACAAGTATAAATATCAATAAATAACAATATCACATAACACATGAATCACCCAAGGTAAAATAACATCAAACCTTAACAATCTAATATCATGGAAAACAATCCTATACCTGGGAACTTGGATTTCCCCCATACATAGGATATCTACTCCCATAAACAAGCTCCTTATGATGTTCCAATACATCCTATTATCCTTTCTACATTTCCCAAATAGTAAAGGAACAGAAAAGAAAACCAAACCCTCTTATACTACTTTTAACATTCCCTTGCCTGGAACTCTCTCATGTGGCCAAATCAGGTTGGTTATGTGACCTCAAGTGCACCTCCCCACACACCAGATGTTATCAAATAGCAGTGGTGGTGTGGTGAATATAGCGGGGATACTATGCCTTCTTTTTTAAAGTCATAATATAGTAGAAAATACATAAGTATCAGAGTATGGAAATAAAAGAAACCATACAACACAGTGGACAAACTGAACAATAAATATCAACTAAATAATCCAATAAATAACAAAAAAATAATGTAATTACAAGATGAATGAAACTAAATAAAATTTTTAAGGTCATATAAATAAAATAATATCATTCACAAACTGGTACGTTAAAAACACTCATCAATGAATGTTACCTCCTCTTCAGGTATCCTCCTCATGTTTGCATTAAAAGCCTTATTTGGTTAGATTTATGTCCAAAATAAGAATTCTAGGATGATATGAGAGATTTTTTAATTTATTTATTTAGATATTGGTTGAAAAAAAGGGTTTTAAGTTTTTAATATTATAGGATAAGGGGTGGCCTTTTATATGTGAGGTGAGTGGCACACTTGTAATTTTTTGGAAAGAGATAATTCAAACCATGTTTTTTTCACGTCACAAGGCTCCAATAATAGAAGAATATTGATAATAGAAGGGATAATTTCTAAATATGTCTAGTAAATGGGAATTGGACAAGTTTTGGGTCATTTTTTATCCTTATATTTTTAGTTTAACACCTGGTAAATCCATTTTTACATTAAACGTGAAAATTAATTTTTACTGTTTTCACTATTCATTTTGGTCAAAAAAATAAGTTGATATTATTAGAAATTATAAATTATGATGATTAAAAATATAAAATCCATTTTTTCAAATTTAAATCACTTAATAGACAAAATTTAATTCAAAATTAATCCTGCAGATGTGATGAGTAAGTGTGTTTTTAAAGAGAACATGTTCAAAAGTTTACAAATTTTTTATATCAAAATTAAAAAAGAAAATTATTCCAATGATATAAATTAGATTAATTTATAATTTTTTTATTTTACTTTAAAAATAAGTAAAAATTTATTTATATATTATTAATTATTTAAACAAAAAATCAATTTTCAATTAAAATTCACTATTTTTCACAATTCATAAAAATTTAATATTTTTAGAAAAATACAAAAAATTCACAGTAAGATAATTTTGACTTTATTATTTAAAATATTATATTTATTAAATTAAATTAATTTTCTAAAATCAGTAAAAATTAATTTTAAAATAAGTGTACAAGAGGAAAAAAACTGCTTTTTAGAATAATACGGCTTTAAGTGTAAAATTGGATGTATTCTTATCTTCTATCTAGAAAAAATATAATATAAATTTTAATAATTTTATTGAATATATAATACATAAATTTCACTAAAATAATTTACCAAAAGTTTCTTATTTAATTTATTGAAGTAAAATGTGTTTCCTTTCCTAAAAATAGTTTTTTTAAAAATATTTCATTTATTTTCAAATAGTTTTTATTTTAATTTGTTAATTAATTGGTCACTATAGAATTAATTTTAAATACACGTGTAAACCATATATTTTCATAATTTACTTAATCATATTCATACCCACCATTTCAATGGCTAGGTGATAACTATCATATTAAATAATAATATTTTAATAATCTAACATGTTTCATTTAAAATCAGTGTTTTGTTTAACGCAAGCTAAGATCGGTGTTTCATGAAACATAATCTAATACAATATAAGCTTTGTGTTACGTGAAGAACAAGATAAACTCTATATTTTTTGTAACACAAAATATTGAAAATATGAAATTCATTTGGGAAAAAATCTCACAGAATCTTGAGGTGTTACATTTAAAGTGAGGAAAATGAAAGGAAGCCATATAATATTACAAAATAATCATATGAGAAGAAAATAAAAAGGATTTTTTATATAAATATTATATAATTTCCTCAATGTAAATTTCAAGAATAAATATTCTAGATTGAAATAGGATTGAAACAGAAACCCCTTACCGCTTTGGTAACATTTGACTCATAAGACCCAGGAAAGAAAGAATAATAAGTGGATATATATCCCATAATTATCATGAAAAAAATTATAAAATACATTCATGGTAATTATATAAACCAAATAAAATAAATAATTAGTGAATATGAAATGTGTCTCACAGAAGTAAAAGTGAGATGAAAATCCTTTACCTTGAGTTTAGACTTGCTATGTATATCGTTTAACACTTATATAATAAACATATATAAATTATTTTTTTTCTTAAGAACCATTTATAGTATTAATACCTTAACTTTTAATCATTTATTTCATTTATTTTAAATGACATAATTCTATTCATAATCAGTTAAGTCTACATTGGGTGTTTTGAGGACGTTTGGTTCATAATTTTAAAATAGCTATGGTATGTTGACCGTGGTAAAAGGTTTTAGTATTCAATCATCTCTAGAATTATAATAATAAAATAATTATGATTTTTTTATATATCAATTATAATTTTAATACCAATCATGAAATATGGTTATGAAAATTGAACTACATTACAATCATGCAGATGGTAGGTCGTACGTACACATGAGTAACGTTTCTATTTTTCAATGATCATTATAAAATGAAGGTATGTAAAATTTTATCCTTAAATAATGATAATTATATCATAAATATAATATTATTTAATTAAATACACTTAAATATATCATCAATGTTTTGTGTTAATGAATAACTAATCACATCACTTCGTGGAGGTGGTAGTCCGCACGTACGCACAAACGATGATATAATTTTTCAATGAATGGAAAGGTGAGAAAATATATGATATATTACTTTTAGAAATGATAAATTTGTCATGAATAACACAAACACACATACATATATATATATATATATTAAATCCACCATCATAAATAGTTATGAGAGGCAGTGATGGAAAACTAATTACATCGATTCGCAAGATGGTAGTCTGTCATACCCACGAATGATGGTTTCATTTCCTATTTTATAGAAGAGGAGATGGATATAGGTTATTACAATAATATAATAAAATATAATTATATAGGAGATACTAATGTTATTATATCATCATGGTTGAGTGATATTTTAATGAGGTTGAAGAAAAAATAAAACTACAACATTCGGTTAAAGACTATACCTCTTCTTCAGATAACTTCTTTCTATTTACACCTTAAACCCTCTATGGTTTGTATTATACCAAAAATAAATCCTATATAATGTGGGGTGGTAATTTTGGAAGAAATATGGTTATTTATTGGCCAAATTAAAAGGATTTTTAATTTTTTATAAAAGAGGAGAGTGAACACCCTTTTATAAGAGAGAAGAGGGGCATTCTTGGAATTTCTCAAGGTATTAAATTAATATAAATTAATTTTCATATTAAAAAGGATAAAAACAAATTAATTTTAATATAGGGTGATTATTAGTCGAAATACTATCATAAAATAAAATTTTGAAAATTCTAGATTATATTTTTATCATTATCTCTTTGTTTTAAATCACTTTTACCCTTTTTGACAATTTCCGTGATAACAAAGCTTTTACTCTTAAGGGATCAATATAGTTACTATAAAAGGAAAAATGGCCCATAAATGGTCCATATTTGATATGTAAAACCATATCCAATTCACTTCGCTGAATATATTTTTTTATTTATTTTTAAATCATTTAATAAAATATTATTTTTTATAAAATATCATTAATGTCAATCTTGGAACTATTCATTAAATTTTACTTTAAAAACATGGAGAAAAAGATGGAATTAGAATATAATACTTTAATTTTTTTTTCAAATAAGTTACTTTTATCTAATTTATTTATAACATAATAATTATTTCAATTTATATTACTATTAATATTTTTAAAATCATTTATTTTATTTTTTAATTTATTGAACAAATACCGTGTCCATGTTGCATAAGCATTTATGGTAATTATTTATTCAATAAAAATTAAAAATAATTTACCATGATAAAAAAATAATTTATACTTAAAATGAATATTTATTACTAAACATACCTTCTTATTATTTATATGTCAAATATTTAAAGATAATAAAACAAAGCGAATGACATTTTTGGCTTTTCTTTACATAAAATATTATAAAGGTAAAAATCTTGGAAAAATAGAAAAGGTTATATATTTGAGATTTTAATTGTTATGGATGAAATATAACCATCCAATAAAATTAATATAAGTGTTAGAGTTATTTTTTAGTCTTTATCCCATTATTTTTACCCTTAATTAACTCCTTTTACCTCTACCGTGGTGACAATTATTTACTGTGGTTACTATTAATATTGAAAAAAAATAAAATGGGACTATTTAATAAATCTAGACCTAAAAGTTAAAAATGTTTAATTAATTTTTTAATAATAAATTCAAATAATTTCTAGAATTTAATTTAAAATTAAACTCATAAAACGTGCTGAAAAACAATTTTTCTTTCAAGAAAAATGACTTTTTAAGTATAAAAATGTTTTTATACAGAATTCAAGTAAGAAATTTATTCCAAGGGCTATAATTGGAATATTTTTAACCGATAGGTACTAATTGAAATTTAAAAATAATATAAAATAGAACTTTAATTTGTAATTACTTTAAAATAAAATACATTTTTTAATAAAAATAGTTATTTTTCACTATTCATTAAAAAAATCAATCTTCTTAGAAAAATTTCAAAAAACCACTCTAAGATAATTTTTACAAACTGATTTTAAAAATTATATATATATATATATATATATCAAATTAAAATTCTAAAATTTCTAAAAATTAATTCCTCACAAAACGTAATAAAAACCATTTTTTGAAGAAAACATATTTTTTGAAGAATAAAATGATATTACTAAAAATTGAGTGGTTATTTACTAGGAATTTATCAATAAATTTTTATTCAGTATGAAGTTTTTATAAATATATTAGGTGCTTGTGGGTATAATTATATTCAAATACACACAAACACCATAGGTTTTGGGCGGTGCTCGTCCAATGGGTGAGCGGTGCTAGATTGGACCCATCGGTCGGTGAGGCTTGTGTGACTCTTCGGATCGACGTCTGTTTGACCCTCTTCAGACCATACCTCTTCTATCACCAAGTATGATATTGTAGTTTGGAGAGGCACGAGTTGAGTTATGGAAGGTGCAAGGCATGAATGCTTTTTATTATTATAATAATGAACGGGAAACAGCAAGAAACGTAAATAGCCCAGTCACTCAGGGGGTCCTAAAGTAATGTAACCCTAAGGCATTCTTCAACACAAAGGGCCTACACTCAAACGGTAGAGATCCCAAGCTTCTATACATGATGACCTCGTTCGCAGGACTTCCGATCTTCAAAATCACATCTGCAACAAAATTACTTTCCCTCCACCAATGTTGCATGAGTTGTCCTTGATTGGTCTCCAAGGCACACTGTCTGATGATATAAGCAAGATCCCAAGGCACACTTGACCTTCCTCAGACATGATTAACCAAGACATATGAATCTGACTCCACCTCTAACACATGAAATCCATTTCTCCTGCAAACTCTCAGTCCCATAAGAAGGGCACGGGCCTCCGCCCCCAGCGAGTTACCCATTCTGAAGGTAACAATGAAGGCCATAAAAACTGAGCCTTCTGAGTCACGAAGAACCCCACCACATCTCATCATTCCATGCATGCATGAGCCATCCATGTTAAGCTTTAGCCCACTAAAAGAATATTTCCATCTAATCCACCGCCCTTCAGAACAGTTCGAGCTGCTAGGTCTATGCAAGAAGTTGGATGCCACAGCTGAGTGTTGATCCAGTCTTGCCAGTGAGACTAACTCATGGACCAACGATCTTGTTCCTAACTGAATCAGGTTAATTGAACTCCGGGAACCCAGGCGTTCTTTGTTCATGGCCTCCCAAATGACCCAGTAGGTTGCAGCGAGGATACAAACTCTCACCTTTTTATCTGATTGGATGATCGTTCCTCTAAGAAACCATGAGGACATGAGCTCCTAGAAGCAGAAATGATCAAAACTGGTGCAGACTGATGGGGTGAACATGCTCTAGATATCTACTTCCCAATCTCTCTGAAGAAGAGATTGTTGGATGATTCTCTTTTGGGAGTATTGCAACAATAGCAGCGGGATGCCAAATGGATTCCCCTGCTTTGTATATTTTCATCTGTTGGAAGGGCACGATTCTTGACATGCCAGACCAGGAAGTTCATCTTGGTTGGAATCTCCTTGCACCATGTGTTCTCCAACCCATTCCCAGGATGGGGTTCCATGCTTCTCCATTCTCTGTAGTCCCGAGTGGTAAACCTGCCCAAGCATGAGCCCGTGAAGCAGCATCGATCTTCTTCTCCATTAATACATATACTGTCAAAGACCGTCTTCTGTTCTTGGCTGAGAACCGTGCTGATGAACTCAGGATGCTTTGAAGCTTCCCTGAAGGTGATGTACGTCGTAGGACATCCAGGAAAATACAACGGCTCCCCTCCCCAATTGTCCTTCCAGAAACTGATGGACCCAGCCGATGGAATCGACTGTCAGGGTGAACAACAACAGAGGATCAATGGCTGGAGGTGGGGTTCCTTACCTAGAAAGTATTTTGGCCCCATGGTTTTTGTTATATTTTTCTTTCATAGGGATTACGGATCATTTGGGCATACAAGTCTTATTACTTTGGGAATTTCTGCCTCTAGCCCTTTAGGATTCGTTTTGTTTGTTCTTGGGATTTAAAGTTGTGTTGATATTAGGCCATTTTCCATGTAATAGGTTCTATCTCAGTATAAAATAGGTTTCTTTTTTATTTTCTTAATAGAGGGGCTTGATCCCAACCTATTTAAAAAAAACAAAAAAGTGTTATTAATTAATTTTTTATTAAATAACAATTATTTTATATAAATAGAAACCATATAATTATAAATAATTATTAGTAATTATATAATAATAATAATTATTTAATTAGTAGCTAAATAATTAATTAATAAGTAATAATTATATAATAATTATTATTACTAATTATTAGTATTTCATATTTATTAGAAATTAATATTATTTAATACTAAATAATATTATTTAATCACTAATTAATCATAAATTAGTAATTATTAATATGTAATATAAATTATTAATAATTAAGTATTTTTTATTTATTATTAATATTATTTATATGTAATTAAATATTATTTAATTACTTATTAATTATACCCAATTAATTAAAAAAATTAATTGGTACTTAATAATTAATTAATTTTTCATTTATTAATATTATTAATTAGTAATTAATATTTATTAGAAAATAACATTATTAATTAGTAATTAATATTATCTAATTACTAATTAATTCATAATGAATAATTCTTAATATCTCATAGTAATAAATCATTATGGGTTGGAAAAAAATTCTCTCCATCTTTGTTCACTTGTATGTTGCACCTTACTTTGCATCTTCTAATGAAAGTTCTTCTTAATGGTATTGTTTGTTATCATTGGATATATCTTGTTGAATGAAATATATATACACTAAGCTACACATGAGGAATAAGAACTATCAAAAGGTTTCACTTGTAAAAAGTTATTTACCCAACGAATGAATTGATTTTTTTATGTATCTAAGTATTGTTACTACAAGGTTTAATTGATATATGAGAACCTAAGATGTGCAATATGAGCTAGTTGAGCCAACTTTTCCATCAATTCCACAACCTGGGGGAATTTTTGGTTCATATCAATTATTTAGATTGATTCTTGAAGAGCGAGATATGGCACATCACATGTATTTGTTCAATTGTGAAGTTGTAGAAGAATACATCAAGTAAGTTGTTATCATAGTCACTTTTCATTTATTACATAATATGAAAGATGTTTCTTCTAAATGTATCATTTTATATGAAACAAAAGGAAATTATAAACAGAACACATCATTCTTTTCCTCTTCAAAGGAAATAGAAATTATGTATTAAAGAGTTCCATGTATAGTTCAAATCACATGTTGTCTATTTAAATATTCCAGGTTTATAGTTTATTAAAAAATATAGTATATTTTGATATTAGAGCTCTATCATTTGGACCAAATAAAATGGTATGTGAGTGTAAAATAAAATTCATCAATGGGTATAATTTTATTATTAATATTCATTTAGTAAACGTGAAAAACCAACATGATGGCGACATGTTAAGTGTAAAAATTAACTATTATGAAAGTGAATCTGAAATGCGATCTCAATATAAAAATATATCTTATTATGGAATTATGGTGAAAATCATAATATTGGATTATTACTGTAATGGTCACGTTTTTATGATGAAATTAAAATGTTTTAATTTAGTTAAAAAAATAAGGCATGTATGTAGATAGTTGTGGATTCAAGTTAGTTAAAAAAAACTGATTACACATAACTAAAGAGCCTTATATTTTGGCATCATATGCAAGGAAAGTGTTTTATGTAGAAGATCTATTGGCACTTGAACATAGTGTTGTAGTTGAAGTTAATCCTTATCATATATTCTAGTAAGACTATGATGTATTCATAATAATGTTATCAACTATTTCATTATGTACATATTAAAATAAATTTTTTTTTTCATAGATCATGATGAGTTATAAAGATGTAATATTGAATCTGTTGTGGGAAAATTAGTGCAGGATTCATGCTACATGATTTAGTCCCATGATTTATACTATGAGTATAATATTTTTATTTTATTAAATTTTATTTTAATAAAGTTATTATTTTTGAATGTTCAATTATTCTTTCCTAGATCATAATATAGGATACACTTTTCATACTTAGAAGAAAATAGGGATGATTGACCTTCACCTGTTATTCCATCAATGAGGGATAGAATTCAGTGCAGAACAAGGTTTACTCAAAGTACTAGACCAAACAACTTTCCATTATCTGACGCACCTTATTTTATAGTTTCCCCTATTAGTTAATCATCATAGTACTATAGACCAATTATGATGTCAATGTCCCCTATAATTTATTTTTACCCATATACATCTTTTCATCCTAGTGGAAAATATATTCTACCACAACCATATTATATAATTCTTACTCTTGGATATAGGTTCCAATATATAGTATAGGAGACTCCTCTTATTTCTCTCTGCCTTCCTACATGTAGCACTGATGACTATTCTCAACCTTTTGATCATCCTTATTCAGGTACATCTATAATATTTAAATAAAAATTTATAGTAAATGTTATTATTTGGTACATGTATTGATACTTTTTTATTTTTCTTTTGTTAAAGATGGATAAAATTAATGACATGTCCCAATGTTAATTCATTTAGTATGGAAAAGGAAGGTAATGGTTGAATATAATGACGATCTGCAAATTATTGAAAAAAATGAGAAGCCTGTAAAAGCTTCATGGGCATGATTTTCAAATATGGTGATATTATCTTGGTTCGACCATTGAGTTGGAGTTAATTAAATAATGATATTAAGGATAAATTATGTGATGGTATTTGGGAACAAATTATTTTATACAGTTACCTGAATTATTTTATTAAATTTATTAAATTTATTAAATATTTTTTTGAATATATGAACTTTTGATACAGTATTCATGATGCTAAAAATGAAAAAAAATAACTTAGTTAATATACTAATCTCATAGGTGTACCTTACATTAAAGACTATTAAGTAAATCGATACCCAATAATTTTTACTTATTGATTTTTTTTAAATTAAAAGTATTATTTAATATTCTTATTTACTTTAATATTGTATTAAAATGATAATTTTTTAATTATAATTAAATTGTAAGTAAAATTTTAGACTAGAAAATGATAATAATTTTCTATCTAAATTCATATTGTTTATAATTATTTTCAGACATTCTCTAACTAGGATTATTTTTACACTCTCAGTAAAGAAGAAAATGATGGTTTAAGACCTAATGATTATTTGCACCATTTTTTTAGTGAAGATCATCATGGAAGAATTTTATGTAGACCTAGAAACAAATTGGTGCCATCAAGTTACTGGTCTTCAACAGTTATTACTTCTTCAGCTCACAATATATTTTCAGAGGTTCAGTTATTCAAGTCTATAGATAGAGCTACTAGAATTAAAGAGCAATCATCTCATCTACTCTAAGTGTCAGAAGTTGAATTTCGAAAAGGTAACTACTCAAATAAGCGTTTCTAAATACCATTTCCCTTTTGTGTTTGGTGATTTATAAGAAAAAATATCAAAAATCAAGGATAATGTAGAAATGGTTCAATAAAATGTTGATATACACTCTAGTCATCCCACCCCACTTATAAGTGGTCTTCATGATGACAATGAGGGAGGACATGTTCATGAAGATGATAACATTGGCAACACTAGTGGTGGTGGAAGTTGTGGAATCAGTGATGATATTGATCTTCAAATATAGTGGCCAACATTCTTAGAATTAAATACCATGATCATGTGATTTAGTTAATAATAAAATAGTGGTAGTTTATTTTTCTTTTCTATGGTTTAAAAATTAGTTTATTTTTCTTATAATGAAATATCATGATCATGTGGTTCGTGTACTAAAATATCAGACTTATTTTTTGATTTTCAAGAGCCCTAATGGTAGGGATCATCTAAAAGTATGTATGCAAGATAGGAATTAACTTTTTTATATGTATAAGAGGTTATACATTATGAAACACATGTGAGAGTTTGTTATACAATACTTTCACACCTCTAATTGGGTGGTTTAACCTAGATTGACAAAAATATATAATTAAATACGATGAGGGATCTTATAATCTTATTTGTACAATGATATAACATGGTTATTTTATTGATTGTTTAATTTTATAAAGGTAAAGTAAAATACTTAGATATCTAATGGAATAATTTATCCATTTATCAAACATTAATTAATATTATATTGTTTGAGGTAGTTTACCACATACCATATGAATCACCCATGTGTCAGATTAAAGTAGGGTAAACATCATTTATTAGTCCTAGTGTTGTTTAAGATATAATTAAATGAGTTTATTTTATTAATATATGAATATATATATATATATGTGTGTGTGTGTGTGTGTTTTAGAGTCTGTAGTGATCTTATACATACTGAATACCTTGACTGAGGGAGTTTGACACAGGAGATAAATTCATTCTATGAACTTAGATAAGAAACCTTCCATTCATAGATTAAGATAAGTTGGTATAAAGTTTATTAGTTTCTTTTAATATTATTTAGTTAATCAGAGATATGGATACCATCTATCTACATGTAATTCGTTAAAATTAACATATTTTAGTTATGAATGCATGAATTGTTTTTCAAAAGTAATATTAAGGATGAGTAATAGATGAATGAATTGTTTTTATAATGGTTCGTTCAGTTTGTTATTCATTTATTTTTAGATTAAATTTTTTTAGTTAAACTTTTTTTTTCATTGGTTAAACTGTTTAGATTAAATTGGTTATATTTATGTTGATTATCTTTGTTAGTCCCATAAATTAATTTAGTGAGAGATGCTCTTAGGTGGTTATAGGGGGGATCAGGGTATGAAACTTTTTTATTTAAAACATTTTTTTCCAACTCTCACTGCCTTAAAAGATCTTGAACTCATTATTACCAGGGTAACATTTATGTTAACCTCTTAATGATTATGATATTATTGTAATTTCACTTAGACCCACATTTACCAGATTTTATTTTTCATTACCTATCCCACATTCACTAAGTTATGTATTTAAGAATATAAACAAACCATTCACAAAATAAATAATTATTTTTAATTATCTCACACAAACTAGTCTAATCCAAGGAGTATATAGTCAATAATGTATCAATACATTGAGATATACTAAATGAACTCTTTGATGGTGGGTTTTGGATAGGGAACTCCTAGTATTGAGGTTACTCTCCTAATAAGGTTTTAGGTTAGATCACTTCCATCCAAGGGACGATCAATTCACTTATATCATTTTCTCACTATTCTAGAAATAATATATTTATTGGTACATATTTAAATGAAAATAGTATCACTACAATTATAGTTACACCAAATGCAGGTTGGTGAATATATATCCCCTCACTAATCCTTCATATATTGGCTATGAACATCACAAGAACAACATCACCACTTTTATATGATTCTTCATGGGAAACTCCACCCTTTTCTTCATTGGAAATATCTTCAATGAATGCTAAAACTTCCTTCACTTATTTCCAGAAAGGATATGGAATTCCCTCTCTTATTCTTCTATGAAAAGACATTTTCAATGTTCTTCACTTTTCTCTATAACAAAAATACCCCTTCTCTTCTCTATGAAATTTATTTATCATAAATATTTTCTATTCTCATATCTCTTTTCATAGAAGCAAGCTCCAAAATTTATCAAGAAAGATAACTCCATAATTCACACCTTCCAAGAATCCTTTTTTCCATTCAAATAGAAAATATCCACATTTCCCTCCATGAATATCTCTATAATAATGATAATGATGGGAAAATCCATCTTGCATCCTTCCTCAAATACGATTCAAACTCATTAATTGAACTCTCTAATATTCCAATTGAAAGATAAGAAATAAAAAATATGTAAACCCACTTACTCATATTCACCATGGATTAATTATTTTCCTTTTAAAGATTTTTCAAATACTAATCCCACCAGATCTACTTATATATTGAATTAAAATAACCGATATATCATGAAATCACCATCCTTTAAATTCTCTATGATTTTATACATCATACCTGGACCAAACAATTAATCATATTTTATGATTAATAAAACATACATTACTTCTACAATAGCAGGACGAACCTTTCAAACAACTAAGGGAAGACCCTTATGAATTGCCCTAATGACTCTTAAGTCCAGCCAGGATTAGTCTTATAGAATGCATCACATTTTTCCATAATTAATACCATATTCTACCTAGATTACTCTTATTGAATTCCTTGAGTCATATAAATTACTCTTATAAAATCCAAGGATTGTCTTTATGATTTTACCCTTTTCTGTGAAATTACTCTTACAAACTCTAGTTCATAGTCTAATGACTCATATAAAGTCTACCTTATCCATCTGTCCTAATCACAATAAATTGAACATTAAAAAATTTATTCTCATGAATCCTATGAAATTTCATGTAAAATGAATCTTATGATCACTAGGAACTTCCATACTTTTTTCAAACCCACTACCTTCTCATAAATATAAATCTTATTAAATCAAGGATACCTCAAGGAGTGGTATTTTCAAATATTATAATTCTTGAATTACACTTATAAACATAGGGATTTTTTCTAGGACTTTTATATATCAATATCCATTTCCTCAAACCATATTTCTCCATATTTTCTCTATAATATATGTATTCACTTCAAAGAAACTATCATAATTCCAATGTACTTGCAGAACATCTTCACTTTAGTGTCAACACCTCGAACACTAAAAACCAAATTATGTTGAAAAAAACCTAACACAATGAAACTAACACCTATTGAAAAGAAATACAACTCTATATAATAATTAATCCTAATTTTGTTTCTAATAATCAATCCTTTTAGATTTGTTGACAACACCCATCATGAATACAATATTCCTTCACATAATTATGATCTTTCCTTCTCCCCTGCTTCCTACTCCCCTTTGCGGGATGATAATATTCATGGATTCAAGATGATTACTACTCGAAATTTTACATAAAATAAAAATCATTTCTCTTTCTATGTGAATCCAACAATTTTCATTATACCCTACCTTTTGGATGTCAAACAACACAAGATTTTATTTAGTTTCCACTTGTAAGATTCTTTAGGGACTCCACTTTCTAGGATGCTACACTGGACTGTTAATAAAAAATACCCCCTATGTAAATGTAATAATTTCATTATATTAAGTGAAACTAGTCTTAACCTCTTGAAAAACACTTCATGGCTCCTATACTATCCATCTCTATTTTTTAACTATTTGTTAACAATAGATATGTTAAATACAACTTCATATTTATATTTCAATCTTCAGAAACTCCTAAAATGTGGTTTCATTCTAAAATAATTTTAGTAAGTTGTCCTAACACCTAGTGATGGGAAATTGACACAACCTTTATTCCAACCAAGTTAGAACTTTTTTTAGGAAATATAAAATTAAGTTAACAACATCAATACAACCCATTTCACTCACTTATTTCCTTAAGATACATGTTTTCTCATTTATCATATTATATTAAGGAACTATTCCTTTTAACTAAAAAACACATTCACAAAATAATTAGTGAATAAATATGAACTACATAGTGTGTTAGTCATATTAGATTCTTTTTTTTCAGGTAATCTCCAAACACCAAACCTGATACCAATTATCAAAACTAATACCACATTGTTAAAACAAACTTTTTTCTCTCACCCATCGGGTGTCTCTTATTACATGATGGGGATACCAAATTTGGATCTATATATCCAAACCCCCTAACTCAATACTCTATCACTGAATAAATAGATGATATTCAACCTAATATCCATCCACCTAGTAGCCTTTGATATCCTGAAAAGACTCAGATTATAGCAAAACAGCTTGGGTCGACCTGACCCGTCACCTGATCTGAAACTCCACAATGCCTGAAGCACATTCCTAATCACTAATGGACAATTACAAGCATCTAAGCATAAAAAATAATCATTTTTAATAGTTTCACCCATAAAAATTCTGTATGACCCTTTCATGAATTGGACGACTACGCTAACCAATAAACATGGTCAACATATATAACGAATATAAATATACAACAAAGTAAAAAAAATAACAACCAAATATATATATCATAGCATTATCACATCACAATTCATAAAAAAACATATAAATATGATATTTATAGTCAAAACTCAAAACAAGGAATAAGATCAAAAGTGTGTAATACATCAAAATCCAAATGATATGGAATCTCAAAATTGCTATACATGAGCCAACTTTGCGAGACCACGTCTCCACTATCCCAACCAACCATGGATATTGGAAATCAAAAAGGGCCACCAAATTGCAAGGTTCCCTTTGACTTACTCGTGTCCTAAAAAACAAGGTCTTTATATGCCCAAATACATATACAAGGTGGGAGGCACAAATCCCATTAGGATACCACCATGAATCTATGAAATACATTTTACAATGAAAACCCTTAATTATTGTTTGAAAATTAATTTTCAAAAATAAGTTCACTTTTAAAATTGATTTCACCTTAAAATAATACAATATAAATATCTCTTTTTTCTAAAAAACAAGCTACATTTTAAAATATTATTAAACTAGGCTCAAATAAAGAAACAAATACACCCAACATAAACATGTTCAAAACACCCCAAACATGTCATAAACACGGTAATAATCTTAAGATCAATATATAAAACAAAATAATGGAAACACATAAACATAATATATAACAACCAAAAAAATCACTATCATCATGCACAAAGTATATAAAAACCAACTGGGAAGAATTAGTACTCACCTTGGGCTCTAAAAAATAGGTTCTAGTGTGACTTAGTCTAAGAAAACGTTTTTCTAGTTGGCTAATAAAGATATAACAAGTTTGGAATCTCTCTTAGTCTTCCTCATACCCAACCATAATTCTGTGGTTACTCTCAGCCTACCTGAACATGTTTTGGAAGCTCTCTTAGTATTCCACCCAAAGGCTCTATCAGTCACCTGGACAACACTCCCTATCTTTTCTTAAACATAGGCTAAGGTTCCATTTGTCTAAGTCATGCACACACACACCCAAGGTCTCTCATGTGATATATAATTCCAAACACATAAACCTTAATAATTTCTAATTGAATAATCCATTTAAAAGCCTTTTTTATAAAACTTCCATGCTCCTAAAAATTCATGCATTCAACACCATGAAAATCCTCTTTGAAAACCCTTTCAGAAACTCATTTGAAATCATAAAACCTCTTTGATCCATCTTAACAAACACATGGAGCATATCAAACCAAATACCTTTGAAAATACACTTTAAACCATTAAATTACCAACATATTTCAATGATCAAAAAAAATAATGGATAAAACATCAATAATAAGTCAAATTAGGGGTAATTTAATTATAAAAAAAACAAGGGAAATCACAAATTAATGGAAATTCATGGAAATGCACCATTAAATAGAGGAACCTACCTCAAAATCATATTAAATATTGTTTCCTTCGATAAAAACCATAATATTTGAGTAAGAGAGGTCCTCACAAACTTAAGACAAAACAAAAAACCCCATAAAAACCCCAAGCTTCATCCAAATCACAAGCTAGGGTTTCCACCTACCATGAAAATGGATGAACAAGAATAAACGAGGGGAAATGAATGAAAAATTAGGAATAAATAAATATTTCCTTGAAAGGAATCACCAAAGGAAATAAGAGATATACCAAAATAGAGAGGGTAAAATATACAAGGGATGGGGGAGAGTCTGAAAATGAGTGGTTAGATAGATGAGGGTAATAACCCTTACAAATAAAAATGAAAAAATGTTAAATATACATTTTTTAATGATCTAGATAAACTGCATGGTTTGGCCACATAATAAAAAAACACGAGCTAACCGTGTAAGTGAAACTGTACCCCCAAAACACAACCCACATTGTTTATTGAGATACTTGTATGGTTATATAGACTATTCTTATGATGTGTGAAATCCCAATATCCTTCAAACATCCATCTTCCATAGTTAACTGTATAACTGTACTAACCGTTCACCAACCATGTGCCAGGGTCTATTTCCCAAACAAATTGAGGCCCTCAACATCCAACTCTCATAAACTCCTATAATAAATAAATTAATTAATTAATATCAAAAAAAATATATACTAGTGGCATGATAAGTATCATAATTCTCCCCACCATACCACTTTCTACCACCCAAAAGTCCTCAAGGATTTTCAGAAGAAAAAAGGTGAGGCCATTGCTCCCTCACTAAAAATTACTACTCCAAAGTATCATGGATATAAAATCCATGATCCCAAATTTCATGGACCAATGAGATCAACTTACCATGAAGCACCTTATTATAATAGTCTAGGATATGAACATGATGCTCCATAATAATGGATTCCAGCTCTATCCCTAAATATTTCCACTCTATAAAATAAGATGGGTCTAGATGGAACTTATTCAATCGGGATATGTGGAAAACATCATGGATCAAGTTCAGTCATGGTGACATGTCAAAACAATAGGCTACCTTCCCAAGGCACTCCACAATATGAAATAACTATACATAATGAAACACCAATATCCTCTACTTTTTAAAGTGGTGATGTCCCATTTGAAATGATAGAGGAAACACCTAATCAACAACCTCGGTGATGAATGCAGTCAACATATGATTTTTGGAGACTCTAATCCATCACCAACCTCTTTTGGATTAATTTCAATTTGTCCATCATATCCTGGATGAGATTATGTATGAATAAGGAGTTCTCACCCTACTCAACACATCATGATGGGGACTGACATGGCCACCCATAAAATGTCTCAAAAGGGGCCATCTTGATCAATTCCTAGTAACTATGGTTGTATGAAAAATTTAAAAATGATATATACCTTTCCCATGAACCCATAAATTCAAGAACACATGCATAAAGCATATCCTCAAGAATGTAGATGGCCTGATTAGTCTGACCATCCATCTTCAATTGATAATTTGTGCTCAAATTCAACTAGGTTCCCATGGATTCATGGAGACTATTCTAAAACTTTGAGTTAAAATAGGCTTTGCAACCAAAAACTATCACTAAAGGAACACCATGAATCCAAATGATCTCTTAGACATACAAGTTCCTGATATCCTCTAGCTTCATTGACTCCCTAATGGGAAGAAGTGGGATGACTTAGTCAACCAATCTATAATCACCCAAATAACATCTTTACTACTAGGAGTATGAGTTATACCGATAAAAAATTCCATAGAGGTATTTTCCCACTTCTACACTAGGATGGGAAGAGGCTAAAGAAACTCAACTAGCCTTTGATGCTTCACTTTGATCCTCCAGAAAGAAAAACACTGAGATACAAAATTCACTATAGTCCATATCATTTAGGGTCACCGGTACCGATTCTCTATAGTATAAAACATCTTGGTATCCCTCAGGTAAATGAACCAACTAGAATAATTCCCCGCGTGCATCACCTACTGCCTCAAGGTCAAAGGAACTACCAACTGCTTCCTAAATAATAGGGTACCATCGGGAGACTGAGACCAATCACCATAGGTATTCCCACTATTTAGAACTACGGAAATCCAATGATAGTCAGGGTTAGATGTATGCTCACACAAAAATTTATTAACAAGAGAGAGAGAGAGAGAGTGACCTAAACACTATTCAAGGACACCTTCTTTCTATCCTCCAATATATCTAGACTTAGATCAGAAAACAAACCCATCTAACTCCACCCATTCACCGATTCTTTAAATTACGAGATTGATAAATTTTCCCTCATAGAACCAATGACCACATTCCTTTTATTAGGGGTATAAGAAATATCAAAATAAAATTTCCAATGATACTCCACCCAACATCTCTTCCTGAAGTTCAAGTCCCTCTAGGTGAAGTTATACTTTATGCTCTTATGTTTTGAGTAGACCATATAACACTCTTAGAAGAGGTAATGGAACCAATTATTCAGTGAAGGAATCAAAAAAAATCAACTCTAAGTTATGTTTCTGGTAAGTAATCTCATGTGGGAGTAGCTAATATGATCCATGGGACTCTATATGATTATCTTGTATCAGTACACACCCCAGCCTCACCCCCAAGGCATTATAGTACACCGCATATTTCTTCTTAGGATTAAGAAGAATAAAAAAATGGTGCCGATATAAAATGAACCTAAAACTCCTCAAAAGAACACTGAAACTTCTCAATCTACTTAACTTCACCACTATCTAATAAAAATACATCAAGGGAGAATCTAGTTTGAAGAAGTCGTGACGAAAGTGACTACAATATCAAACCAAGACTAAAATTTTCATGATCTCAAACATGTTTTTGGGATGATCCTAATACCTAATTACTTGGATCTTTTTGAGACCCACAAAATACCTTTCTCAAAAATCACATGGACCCAAAAATTTACCTTCCAAATATAGAACTGTCATTCATATGGATTTTCATATAGGTGATGCTCTTTTAAGATTCCCAAAACAACACTCAAATGGTCTTCACGGTCCTCCTCAATTTTGGAGTACACCAAGATGTCATCAATAAACACAACTATGAAGGAGTTTAAAAAGAAATTAAATATCCAATGCATAAATTATATAAAGATTTTATGGGAATTAATAAGTTCAAATGGTATAACTATATACTCAAAAATTCCCATACCAGCTCTTGAAGGTGATCTTAGAAATATCCTCTTCCCAGAACTTCAACTGATGGTACCCTGACCTCAGGTTAATTTTTGAAAACCATTGGGCTCCCCTTAGTTGATTAAAAATGTCATAAATTTTTGGAAAATTTATTTGTTTTTAATATTTACCTAAGCCAAATTATAACAATCTATGTAAAATTGGAGACTCTCATCTGCCTTTATTGCAAATAGCATTGCTGGCACACATGATGACACACTATAATTAATAAACCCCTTACTTTCAAGGTCCTCCAACTAAAAAATTAACTCCTTCAACTCGATAGGATACATATGGTATGACTGAAAGAATGTGGGCCTCATATCAGGGAGTAGATTGATATTTAAATTGACCTCTCACTAGGGAGGTTACTTAGAAAAGTAATTTAGAATCACCTTAGGGTACCGTTCCACAACCACCGAAATACAACCATCCAAACCCTTCTCCACAAAATCAGAGAAAAATAAAAATAAATGAAATGAAATCAATAACATATCTAGATTAATTTGTCTTGACCTCCCTGACCTTAGATCCCACTCACCCTGGAATCTATGTTTGCTCATATTGGGAGATAAAAACTATACCCTACAATGATAATAGTCAACTGAAGCTTTGAAAGTGATCATTTAATTTATTTAAATGATGATATTAAAAATTTATTGGTCCAAAATGATAAATTCCCACACTACCTACATGTCAGAAATAAAAATACAACACTCTAGGAACTTAAAATATTCTTCTTCTTCCATCCCAATGTGGTAAGTAGATCCATCATGACTGTCATAAACTCCACTTGCATACCCAAAGCATCAAGAAAATTTAAAAATATAAATTAATGAGAAGACAATATATAAAACAAGTCTAAATCCATAGAATAATTGATAAAAACCATACCTCTCATGCAGTTCGGCCCAAATTTGGAGTCCTTAAGTGTTGTATCTACTGCATAAAGGCATCCTGACTCTAGCACACACTTAACCTTATTAAATGGAAAAGAATACCCTCTATAATAATGGTGAGATACCACACCTTTATAATAATAAACTCACACCTGTAAACCATTAAAAAAGAAGAACCAACTCCAATCCCTTGATGTGTGGACTTGCTGAAGCAGTGAAGATGAACCAGATGCCCACATCGGTGGAACAATCTTGGAACCTCTGGGAAATTAGGTCTGGTATGGATAGATTTACCAAAATAATAGAAAGTAACTAGTATATTCCCATAATAATCCAATAAAATTGAACTTCATGACTACTAATCACCCTTTCCACTACTCTGATGAGGTTCATCCTACTTCCTCTTCTAGAAAAAGGAATAACTCTGGCTACTGCTCACTACTGAAGAAACTCCATTGATGCCTATCTTTGTTACTAAGTCTTCCTATTCTATAAATTATTTATCCACCATATAGGGATAAGTTAGTAGGAAAATTAGAATATTCATTGGTCAAATATTATCCTTAAATAACATTTCAAAATGGGTTTCCTTGAAATAGTTGTTTGTGAGAAGCTTAGGAGACAAATTGGCTAACTCAAAAAAGTGAGTAGCATACTCCATCACTGAATGATCTCCTTTATTCATTGTTATGAACTCATGGGACTTCACCACATTTAGTGTCTCTAGATATAACTGCCAATGAAAATACTTTTTGAAGGTAGTCTATATGAGATACTCATGCCTCTCAGGGGTCTTAAGAAATTGGAAGATAATTGAGATCTACTTAATCCATTCCTCGGGATCATGGATACCTTTGTCACTAAAAATACCAATGTATTCTACTTAGTGAACTACTAAGAATGGTCCAATTTCTGAGACTAAACTCTTTCACCCTACTGACCTAAGTACTAAATCATATAGATCACCAATTCCACCAAAATGAGATCAAATAGAGGGTTTTACTATAGAAAATACTCTGCAGGTCCCTCTCTACAACTAGAAGAGGTCCTTCCCAGAGGTATTATATAAAAAACAAAAGGTAAAACTTATTAAATACACAATTAAATATAAAAAACTAAATAAAACATAATAAATCCTTATAAAAGGTCTCAAACAAACAAAATTATCGTTAATAACACTTAAGGGTGAAAATATTGAAGTTTTAAACATTTGTATATTGTACATGGTTTGGCTGCATGGTCAGACAAACCATGTGCCAACCATTTGGAAAAAAATGGAAGATCACATACTTAGTCACACAAGATTTCTATGATTACACTTACAATGTTTTTTGTGATCTTCTACCCCATTCCACCTCAAAACTCAATATTTCTCAAAGTCACTCATGTGTTCTTCCTGAAACCCATAACCAATGATGAAAAGCATAAAATATCACAAAAAATACAAAAATATATTTTTTATTCATAAAACCTATATAGAATGATGAAAAACATTAGGTATCATCAAAACAACCCAAAATTAGGTTCAAATAAAAAAAACTCTCAACCACACATCTAATCTCGATGTCTGACATGAGGAAGAGTTGTCCAAGCACTCATACCCACCCACCTTTTGAGCACTGACGACATCATATTTTATCTACCATTGACCCCCAAATAACAAGAGGCCTATAATACCATTTTATTGTGAACTAGAATAGGTCGGCCTAACTCGTCACCTGAGATAACATGCTATAAGGCCTGAAGAGTGTTACTGATCACTACAGGCAAGAGAAAAGAACCAAGGCATAATAAATAACCATTTTGGAATGGTTTCACCCATGAAAATACAACATGACCCATCCATGAATTGGATGACCACACCAAACAATAAACAAGATCAACTAATATAACAGATATAAATACACAATAGGATAAACACAATAATTATTAAAAGAATATATCATAACATCATCACATAACGACTCATAAATAGACATAAATATATATGATATCCATATTCAAAACTCAAAATAGGGAATAAGACCCAAAGAGGACAATACATAAAACCCCATTGATAAAGAATCTCAAAACCCATCCATATGATCTAACAATGTGAGACCACATCTATACCATCCCAACCAAACAAGGATGTCAGAAATCAAGAAGGGCCACTAAACTATAAGGTTCTGTTTCCCTTACCCGTGTCTTGAAAAATAAGGTCTGCATATTCCCAAAGGGATATGAAAGGTGTGAGGAACAAATATTAGTATGATACCACTATAAATCTATGTAAGGCCTTTACCCATGAAAAACATTAAGTATAGTTTGAAAATTCATTTTCAAAACCAATTTTACATTTTAAATCAAGTTCACTTGAATACAATACTTTATAAATCCATTTGTTTTTTTCTAAAAAACAAACTATCTTTTCAAAGCAGAGTAAAGAATCCTTAAATAAAGAAACAAATCCACCCAAAATAAACATGATCAACACACCCAAAACATGGAATAAACATGTACATAATTTTAACATCATTATATAAAACAAAATAATGGAAATGGAATAAGAATACCATATCATAGCCAAACAAGTCACTAAAATCATGGAAAAAGCATATAAAAACCAACAGGGCATAAGTAGTATACACCATGTGCTATAACTAATAGGGTAGAGTGTTAATTAGAATAAGACAATGTTTTTATAGATGGATACACATAATATAACAAGTTTTTATGCTCTCTCGGTCTTCCACAGTACCAACCATAATTCCATGGGTACTCTTGGTCTGCATGGACATGTTTTGGAAGCTCTCTCGGTCAAACTCCCAAAGTATCCCTCATTACCTTGGATAAAACTCCCTAACTAGTCTACTAAATAGGGTAAGGTTCTATTTTTCTATGTTATTCACACACACACCCAAGGTATCCCTTATGTTACAGGTTCCAAACATAGAAACAACAACAAGTTCGAATTGCATAATCAATTTAAAATACATTTTCATAAACCTTTCATACCCATAATAAGTCATGCATTCAACACCATGTAATACCTAATTTATAACCCTTTTATAAAACCATTTGAAAGTATAAAACCTCTTTTAACAATTTTAAGAAACACATGGAGTGCATAAAATCCAAATCCCTTTGAAAATCCACTTTAAACCATTAAATTTACAATCCATTTCAAAGATCGGAATCATGGATAAACCATCACTAATAACTCAAATTACGGGAAATTTAATAAGAAAAACCAAGGGATATCATGATTCAACGAAAATCCATGGAAAACTTCCCTTAAATACATACACATACCTCAAAATCAAAACAAATATTGTCACCTTTGATGAAAAACACATGATTCGAGTAAGATAGGTCCTCACACATCTAAGACACAAAAAGACAACAAAAAACCCCCATAAAAAACCTAGTTTTAGCTAAATCACAATCAATGGTGTCCACTTTCCATGAAAATAGATGAACATGGATAAAAATGGGAAAGGAAGGATAAATCATGGAGAAATAAATATTACCTTGAAAGAAATCGCCAAAGAAAGCAAGAAATCCACCAAAAATGGAGGGGGAAGAAGCTCAAAGGCATAGGGGAGAGTCCTCACACAAGTGGGAATATAAATTAGGGTGATAAACCTTAAATATAAAAAGAAATAAAATGTTTAAATCAATTTTAAATAAATTAGTCACACCATAAGGTTTGGTCGCATGGTTAGAAAAACTATGAGCCAACCATGCATGTTCCACTGTCTCCAAGAAACACAAACAAATTTGTTTCTATAGATCCTATCACATCTAGAAAAACCATTATCAATTGATACAAAACCCCATTTCCATCCAAAAATCTCTCACATGGTTAGCCACATTGTTTCACTAACCATGCACCACCCATGGTCCATGGCCTATTTTCCCAAAAACCACAACTCTTAACCTACAACTCATGGTAAATAACATAATAAATAAATAAATAAATATCAAAATAAAATGTACCATTGAACTAGTGGGTGTCACATAGATGATATCACATGTTAACATAAATAAAATAAATTATAAAAACCATTTTACCACTTTTTAATCAAGTTATATTCTTCAATATTTAAGGTTTGATATGAATTAATAATATATGCTCTTAAAATCATCACTTAAATTGGAACTTTATATTGATTAAGATACCTACAACCATTTCTTCGATACATCTATCTGTACTATTATTATTGTAATTCTAGATTCATCCAAATGTCACTTTCACTACTCTAATAACAAATCTGGAACTTCATAAAATATCATAATAACAATTAAATATTTTTATACAAATTCCCCATGGATCATATCTATACTTAAACCAGAAACAATTCGATGACAATTAATAGCATTTAAATATATGGGGATAGGATAATTTCAATTTCATCAAGTCAAGGAGGATGATGAGTCACTATGGAACACTATTATTTTCCTTTATCCTTTATTTTGGATTCTATATTTAGATCTCAATTGGTTTTTATGGAATCCAACATCAATTTATCTTCCTTGGTCTTGATGTTCTCTTTATGGTTCCCCACACAAGATCCCCATCCTTGGGTACTATTACCAATAAGGATCACTTGGAACTACTTTATTTAGACTTTTATTTTCCAAAACTTATTTCTTCCTTGATTTTCCCTACAAGAACCATTAGGTTTATTAATATATACCTTTACTTGGGATGGTAGTTTAATATAATTCTTATTAGCTTTAGAAATAGGTGAGATTCTCTCTATTTTCCAAATATTCTTGTATTTACAAGACATGTTTTGGGTCAAAAATAGATTTATAACTCCTTTTCAAGCAACTTTCAACATAGATATCTTCAACTATCCCTAAAAATATTTATTGTTGTGGTTTGTAACTTATTTTTTAAAAATATCCATAAAAATTCTTCTCTTTACTTATAATAGTTTATGTGAGACCATTTCAACATTATTCATATTTTTCATCTATAATATCCATGAGTTCCACCTCATAATTTTTATTTTTGATGGATCATTATTCCATGATCATATATATTACTCATAGATAGATCAACTTATTTCCTTTTACTACATATTTGATTTTATTCTCACCATGAGGTCTACTGTGTTTAAAATAATTTTGGTTCTTTTTTCACCCTTCACTGAGCTCTAACATTGTTTTCCTATAATAAAGCAAATCTATTTTCCCACTATTTTTTTTTTCTTTCTATGTATACCTTATTCCTATTCATCCTTGGAATATAGGATTTCCTAATGGAACTTTTAGAACCCCCTTTTTATAATTTATATCCATGTGGATATGGTTATCATAAATAAATAATCTCTAATTAAAACCTTACCTTGTATAATTATGCTTTGATTGAGATTTTGTTAAAACAGATTTATTTTCACCATTGATCCATTGGTCTTCTAGAAACATAATAATTGTGTGTCCAATCATCCATAGAAGTATCATTTTATGGAAACCTCGTTCAAGAGTTATCTCTTCCAGATTTGGTATGAATATTATATTTATTCACTAATTCTAGATCTTAAACTCTACATAATCATCTTATTAATGTTATCATAGTAAGGATATTATTCTTTTCATTAGAGGTATTTAACCACTCTTTAAGTTCCTTGATATTCTCATATTTTAATACTAATTAGGAATCCATATCCTTCAACCTTAATCTATATTCTATCCTATATTTTTATCCACTCATAAAGTTGTGTTTTGGGATGAATAATTATTACTTTCAACTCTTTTATATGACCATTTTCCCTCCTTTATGTATAATTTCTTAAGGAGATAACTTTGGCGCTTCATTTTTTTGCACCCAATTTCATAATTCCATAATTCAAGGACACCTTCACTAATTTTTAGTGTTTTTTCTCCATATAAAGATCTTCTATGAATGAATATCCCACTTTATTTGTAATCTCCCATTGAACCACCTTCTCATTAAATTCTTGGTTCTTTTATTAGTTGTTGCATGATGACTCTCTAAGTGTATGAATTTATGTCATTGACAATCCATACATAGAATAAAATTCCTCTACCAATTCCATGGTTTTATCTAGATTTAAATATTTTTATAGATATTCCAAAGAACTATTAGAATTATATTTTAAAACAAATTCAAAATTGATCACCTTGATTAGATATTCCATCACCCTTGGAGTCTTTCTCGGATTCTTTTTCTTCTTGAATTTTTCTATAATGAAATATTCTCTTGAGGTAGAAATCAAAACCTATTTTGTTTAAAATAATTTTCCATAAATCATTTAAAATCATACCCAAATATCAAAATAACTAGAACATGTAGGAGTTTTCATAAATACCTCATTAGATATAACATTGTTTAGAATTTTTTTGTGTCTCTGTGTGATGAATTTGTTTACTGATATTTATAAATCAATATTTAATTGGAAATATTCCACAATCACTTAACCATATGTCTAAAAAGAAGTATATCTAATTTTAGCATCCATAAAATTTAGTACCATTGAATTCAAGAATCTTCATCGTTGAATTCATGTTACCAAAATATTGTATAGGTAGAGAGGAAATTTAATTCAAAAACTAATCATATCATTTAACAAAAAAATAAATCCAACAAAAGAACCAATTATATGATGTCAATTATTAGGCCCATAAGGAATTTAGTTTGAAATAACCTAATGGGGGGGAGTGGGGTGAATCAGGGTATGAAACTTTTCCATTCACCACACTTTTTCCTTAAACTCTCAGTACCCTAAAAGATATTGACACCATTATTGCAGGGAAACACTTAGGTTCTCATATAAATTATGATGACATGATTGTAATTTCAATTAGACCCAAATTTACAAGCTTTGTTAATTAATTTATTATCCCACCTTTTCCAAGTATTATCTTGAAGAATATAAACAAACCATGCACACATGACACAACTATTTTTACTTGATTCACCCAAATTGTAATAACTTGACCCACTGTGGATCACCTGGTCAGTGGTAAACTGATTGTGGAAACCCCAATCCCACCTCCAATAGGACAGGGGCTAGAAACAAGTATCGAGTAGGAATAAAATAAATATGGGAGGCCTTATCCTAATGTATCTATACACATTAACATATCTAATATACCCATACAATGATGAAAGGTAAATACAGCCAATACCAATGCATGAATACATTTAATCCCATAATCAATGTATGAAAATAATACTAGAAAGAAAAAAGGTACAAATACAATACTAAAAAAATAGAAAAGAAGTAAAGCCTTCTAGAGGGAGGGGACTGCAGTCTAATTCAAAACATAGTATGAACCACAGTCTTTCTAGCCCAATCTAATCGTTTTCTACTCCTGGTCCACTAAGGACAACATCAAACAACCTGTCATCTATCTAAGACATGACATGTGTTGGAAGATTCCACATAGGGGTGAGTATAACCATACCAAGTAGGACACCCCAAAATCACCAAATTTAAAAAAAATAAAAGAGTATAGATCTCATCACAATGGAATATGGACTTGAATATGAGACATAAAATAATAACAATTAGTTATGCTCATGGTAGACAATAAGTCTCAAGGTAAGGTCACAACCACACTGCCAGCCTGGGATTCCTGCTCAAGATTTTGTAGTAACACTCATTTAGGAGAACTCATTCCATAATTCTGATAACAGCGATGACATCCTTTTGAGATTTCATGCTTTTCGGGTATATCCATGAGGAAGTAAATGTTGTAATCTAGAAGATATCGATACATATATTGGAGATCACACCTAGATCCATGAAGGGCATTGAAAACTCTAACTGGATTAACTCAGTATGTAGAGGATTAATGCCTGTGTATGTTGGTCACATCGATTCCTAGAAACCCACCTAGGGTATAAAAAGATAAAGGATCCCACCTCGGGACTCTGGGGTATTACTACTACTCTATATGAGACTAATCCCTTAGAGGGGATCACAATACTATTTTTGGGATGTAATGCCACAATGTATCCACATAAGGATGGATCAAGGGAATGCACCCTAAGGGAACTGGTCCAAACTGAAAATAACAAGGGCCTCAAACCTCCCTAGGGAAATTACATGGTGTGTACTAGTAGTACATGGCTTGTATTACCTACCATGGGTCTACCTGTGTTCTCTACCCCATTACCATGTACTTCAATCCATGCTTGTGTACTTGGGTCATTCATGTGTATCAAGTTGTTTTGGAGTACCGAGCTATGCCCTTTTACCCTGTCCATGATCCTATTCATGGATGTGTCTATTCCTATGTACTCCAAGGGTACATTCATAGTTCCCAATTCGGGTTACACAGTGTGTGAAATGTGTCACATAATGTGTTATACTTTTCTCTACTTGTAAACCCTAGCACTATAGAAGTGGGGACTACACGATGCATTTTCTTCTAAAGTACACTCCAACTATTTGGGTTTTTCACAAAAACCATAGGTTCTTCATGTAGCTTTTCTAGCACCGCTGCCACCACTAGATCTATTGTATTTACACCTCAAATAGAAGATCTCAGTCTAACCAAGCCTCAGTATCATCACTCTCTGGATTCTGACCATCTGATCCAATCAGGAATCGATCTCATAGTACCATGCCACCTCCATAATGCTTGAAGAACTCCGATCTGTTCCCGATCAATCATTGTTTCCATCTCATATTGATTCCATCATCAAAATCAAACCTGGATTTGTAGTATCAATTTTTTTCACGAAATAATAATTACGCAATGATTGATTACCATGTATTTGTATAACTATTGACCAAACAAAATACTGGTGATGAATGCATGAAGATGGGAGGAATAAATGCACAAAAAAAGTGAGGAAAAAACTTTAACCGATGTTTGTGTTGGCCTCGATTTTTTCCATTATAATGATGAATGAAGAGATATAAAAATAATCAATAATAATTCCCCCAAATCCCTAAAAAATAAACCCATACCCGCAACATGATCGATACACAAATCAATATATTGGTTGTTTTAATTTATGTTCATTATGGGATAAAAAATATGGTAATAAACCATAGAAATCAAATTCCCTACCTTGGGTTTGGATCAATCGATGATGAATAATGGTCCAATGTTATCATCATGGGTGAGATACAAGGGTTTAATTGGCACAATAATTACTAAATTACAATCTGATGATGATTGTCCATGAAATATCCTCTATCATATCCTCTCTAAATCCCTTGGGTTATGTGGACAATCCTAGTGATTTTTCATAAGTAGTTTTAAATAGAGGATATTTCGGTCACTGTATTTAACCATAATAAAATAAATATATTTATTTATTTATTTTATTATTTGAGATAGTGACCAACTTTTTAATGAATACCAGACTTCAAAAAAGGTTATGTCACTCCTAGGTTAAGCCCACATTTTGGAATCAATGGTGGTATACAATTTTTGATCTAAGACACCATTCAAGAGTTTTTCTATTAATTTATAAAAACTATGCACACATGATATAATATATTTAATATTTTTATTATATCAATACCCAACCTTCCCAAGCCCTGAAATTTCATGTCATCTTAGCGCCTTGTAACATCCTGACCTGCGATCCACTTAACCCATACCCTGAGCCAATAGGTCACATGGACTCAAGAGTTCATCCTCATATTCCAGAGGCCACCGATTAGCAGAGAGGGTGTAAAGGTGGTATTATGGGGATACCATCCCCTCTTATCAGTGTAGCACAATAGATATAACAATAAATAGGAAATAGTGGAATCATAATACAAAATAAGATACAAAAAAGATAATAAATAAACCATGGAAGTGTAAATAACTGAGAAACTAAATAATAATATCAAAATCCACTAAGCAGTGTCATATATAAGGATTCATGGCATGTTGATGTACAAAAGGGGCATAAGGGACAAGCATATACAACATGACATACAAAAACTAAAAAATTAAAAAAGTTTTCTCCAATATCATCTCAAGAATATTCTCGATCCTCTTCTCCTATGATCCAAATATAGGTAAATCATAATAAATATCTATAGCAGGGTGATTTACCTTATTCATACCTATAGACAAGTAATCTACTAAGGTACCAAAGGTGGCCCAAGTGGGGTGTGGGATAAAATACTAGTAGGCCACCACTAATGGTGTCTAGAAGTAATCCAAGTAGATTACATAGAAAAATAATAGTGTTAAGTATATATAATAATAAACAATTATGAATAAATAAATACCAGCCTTCTCAGGTTCCTATAGGACACCTGGTGGCTCTACCTACTTCGGATCATGCTAGAATGAATGTTTGATTAGTAACCACATATATAATAATAATATATATATATATAATATATTTATATATCACATCCACCTATATGGAAAAAGTACATGTGGATGTAACTGGACATATACTTGGAATACTGGGTGCTAACTAGACCAGGGCATAACTCAGTCATCCATAACTAGTGTAAATAAGCCTATAATCTCCAATAGAGTGTGCAAGACCTACATATCATAATGATTGGGAGACATCATACTCATTACTCAATATGGTGGGTATGTTTTCATTCCAACACCCTAAAATGGGACATAGTGAATCATTCCCAACGTCTAAATAGTGTTAATGGTGTGAAACGTCATGCTCAACACCCGATGTAATGGAGCATGAATCGTACTTCCCAACCAAACCCTTACCATTGCACCACAACCTATATCAAGGCAAAATCTTATTTATAATAATGTCCATGGGTCATTACCTCTCATGCCTTATATTCATCAAGACCATTATAAATAAGTAATTTCAATTCAATCGAAGAATTTGATAAAACATGAAATAATCAGTGTGGCCTTTCCAACATTTATAAACCATTTCAATTAAACCATTTCAATTGAAAATTTTAATTCATTCAAGTAAGGAAATCCACCATGAAACAGACCATCCAATTTAACACATTCTAATGAATCTAACAAAACATGGAAATTCATTTCACAAGGATCAAGGATGCATTTAAAAAGGTTCCATTATCAATTAGGAAACTACCTACATGGGAAGTTCCATTTATAAGTCGGTCCAAACACTTAGGAGGTTCCTCGGGTTCATTTAACATTTATATAACTGAGGCAATTTGATTTATAACCCAAGATGAATGATTATAAGGCATTCTTAGAATTTAATCATTTAATTATAAAGGTGTAAATTCAAGCCAACACACCCAAGTGGTGTCCATGATCAAGGTAAACAACCTCTAACTACATAAGAACGATCCTTATAAGTATAACAAGGTGTGTATATCAATTGAGAATGAGGAAAAACATTTTAAGGTGATGTGTGGTAAAGGATAGCGTGCAACACAATGTCACAGCTATGAAAACACTTTAAATTTTAAGGAAGATGATGAGACCAACTACATTAGGTCCTTTTATGACTCCTTGTCCGATGGAGTCCTAAAATTATAAGTAGGTTGAGAGAAATCGGAGAAATAGTCCAACTCCCTAAAAATAGGTAAAAAGAGATTGCACCTAAATTGCATAAAAGATCAGAAGATAACTTTAAATAGGAAGTAAGAGGAATAAATATCTTACCAAGATCTATCCAATTCTACCAATGGATATTGAATCAGACTTCAGATCGAGAAGATATCATGGGACCTAGGTTACATAAGAAGAAGAAGAGCTATGGGAGAAGGAGGAGCTTCTCATCTACTGGAATGAGGAGAAGGAAAAATATAAAAAAGATAAATAGATTCATTAAGGGTGAAAAATTCATTTCACTCTAAAATATATGATTTAATGGTTTGGTTGTATGGTTTGTCCAAACTATGTTCAAACTGTTCTTAGACTATTTTCCAAGGGGATACCTCGCACAATTAAGGTGCATGGTTTACCTAACATTGCGCAAACCATTAAAAATAAAACTATCCAACATTTGTAGTTCTTCACACGAGCATGTACCTTAGGTCATATAGTTGTAGAAAAAACATATATCCCATTCTCCTCCTCTATATCACCCAAAATGGTTAGTAAAAATCATGCAGGTTGGGTGGTATTATTTCTACTAACTGTGCGGCCCATTTGTTTTCCAAAATCCCGAGGTTTTGGGCTATTAAAAAGCCCATGGAACCCTCATGACCTCTGTGAATCCATTGGGTAACATTATAAGGTTTTTTATATAAACATAAAAAATATGTACCTTCTTTAAAACTATTCATTACAGCCTCCCCTCCATAAAGAAACTGGTCCCTAAGTTGGCCGTTTGTGGGTAAAAAGGTATCATCTGAGAATAGCTCCAGACACTGAGCTTGTATATCAGCTTCCCACTCCTAGGTCTTATCCTATACATGGTAGTGATATTATAGCACCCATACTAGAGGAACTAACCTACCTTGAAGTGACTTTATGCACAGATCCATAATACAAACTAGATACTCCTCAAAAGAAGCATCCGCATCCAACTCAACCTCATTAGGATGAAATACATGCGATGGGTCTGGATGATATTGGAAAATATGAGATACATGAAATACATCAGGCATAGATTGGTATATTTTAGGAATTTCAAGATAGTAAGCCATTGGTATGATCCAGTTCACAACCTCCAAGGGTCTAAATAACCTAGGAGAGAGCTTACCCTACCTTTTAATACGTCTACGACCCAACCTAGGCGAGACTCACAATAAATCCCGATCTCCAACCTCGAATTCAAGTGGTCATCAACGTCTTTTGGCATATGATTTATAAATGGAATGATCTTTAATCATATACTTTCTAGTCAATTGGACGTTCTCTATAGTCTCTTGCATGAGACGTGGTCCAAGAATATTTTCCTCCCCTACCTCTAGCTAGCATAGAAGTGAACAAAACGACCTACTATATAAGGCTTCATAAAGAGCTTCTCAATGGCAGCTTGAAAGTTGTTATTTTAATAAAACTAAATAAGGTGAATTTGTTTCTCAAAATAACCCTTTAAATCAAGTACACATACATAGAACATGTCCTATAGCACTTGAACCAAACACTATGTATGTCCATCAGTCTATGGGTGATAGGTCGTGCTTAGAAGAAACTATGTACTTAACAGAACAAAATTAGGTGCAATTTTTTTATTCAAATTATGATTATTTATTCATTATTTTCATTGATAAAACACATTTATTTCAATGTTTTATTAAAATAATGGATAATTTGAATTATAGAATGAAAATGGGCTAAAATTTGAAAATTGGTTAATTCTACAATTTTGATAGATTTTAACAACTTTTGTGTTTCGATAATAACTTTTAAAATATATATCCAATTTATGTGATTATTTTTTATAGGATTTATTGATTTGTGGGATACAAATTTATCTTCTAGAAAAATAGATAATTTGTCCATATTGAGGCCTAAAAAATAAATCAATATGAAAAGTTTTCAGGTGGACAGAGTGAACCCAACTCCAGAAATGAGGAATAAATTGGGGTACATACCACCAATTAAGGTTATTAAAAATTTATTTGAAATAATAATAATTTATGAATTTTACCAATAAATTTCTTGGAGTTATTCAGTCATTATGGTTTCCATTAGACACTAAACATTGAAGGAACATTTATGAATTATTCATCCAGAAAAAAATCATATATTAAATTAGTGATATCTTTTAACAAACATGGAGGATGGAGTTGGAATTTTGAGAAAAAAAAATATTTTGGAATAACATTTTAGAAGACTATATTATTTGATTCAGAAATTAATGGGGTAAACCACATGAAAAATTTCATAGGAATAATTCTGGAGAGAAAAATATCCCCCTCACCTATAAAAATAGGTGAACCCCTCCTTTCCAAATCATCGATCAACACCACAAAGAAGGAGATCTCCACCAAGGAGGATTATAGCTAAAAATCTCCCAAATTTCTTTTTATTATTCATTTTTTGTTTCCTTTTTTATTTATTTTAGTTTTAGTTTTTATTTTTTTCGATTGTAATTTCATTTCTCATTTAGTTTTAAATAAATAAATTAATGTATTTTTTCGTTTCCACCCATTCTTATTCATCTTTTCTAATTATTCTTAATTTTATTATTATTATTAGTATTAATGTTAATGTTACTGTTAATATTAATATTAATATTACTATAATTATTAAAAAATATTCTTGTAACACTTTTATTTTATTTACTTATTACCTTCTTATCTTAATAATAATAATAATAAATTATTATTATTATTATTATATTATTATTATTATTTATAGATTATATTATTTACTTTATTTTATTTTCTTATTCACTTTTATTCTCTTTATCTCTCTCTCATACCAATTCAATTTTATTTTATTCTTATATTTTCTCATCTCTATTCTTTTTAATTTTCTTTATTTTATTTCATTCTATTTATTTCTAATTCATCTCCATCCATTCCACCAAGTGATCTATTGCTATTATAAATGAGAGGATGACCTCAAGGCTTGGCCCATGGGGAGGTCAAGGTTTATTTTAAGTACGTAATAGATTTTAGTGGCATGCATGAGTGAGGAGAATGACCTCGATGTGACGAATACACCCCAATGACATGAAACTCAATCTATTCTATTATTTTGTTTAATAAATTTTTACTCTCCCTATTAGTTAGTTCTTCAAATGATGGAGTAGAACTAATAAATGGATGAAATGGAATTGATAGAGCCTGATCAAGGAAGATGACACATTCTAGACTATGGTGTGTCATCAAACTTGATTAAAGAATGGGGTGGAATTGAGATTTCTTATACATTCAATAATATTCCAAAATTTCTAAATAAACAATAGTAGTCCAAATATGAGATTTTATGCTTGGATTATAAAACTAAAATCAAACACATAAAGGAGAATAATGATTGAACCCAAAAATTAACCTAAAAACCAAGTGCTTTCTTTTTAACTCATTATTTCTATATTTACATGTTAGTATAAATTATAATATCTATTATTTCATATCATTAATCAAAAACCCAAAAATATTTTCGCTTTTTTAATTAAACACATAAAACAACAAAAATAGATATCATAGGTAAATTAGATAAAGTAGGTGAATAAACTTAAAGAATCCTCAAGTGAGATGAACCTAGTCAGCCACTATATTGCATTAGGAAAAATATAATTTCTTTTGACTATGCCCCATAATAAGCGTGCATCAAAACTGGCACCATTTTCAGGGAGCCAATCAAAATTTTCCTTATCTTTTTCTATTTCACATCTCAGATATATTTTATTTATTTTATAAAAAAATATCTTCAATTATGTTTTCATCTGAAATTTTTTTTAATTCATGGAACAAAAAATACTCTAAGATGTAAGAAACAGTATCTGAAGAACCCTAGGCTACAGAAGATGGTGTTTCATTATGAGCTAGATAGATTAGGGGATCCTAGAGCCAAATTTGAAAAAAGGTGGAATTTAAGGACCCCATCTAGGATCTCAAGGAGACCCTAGAGAAACCATTGGTTGAAGTATTTTCTATAGAACTCACTAAATTCTAGGAGTACGCCCCGTAATTTTTTCAAGAAGTGACCAAAACAGTAGAAGAGTGATCCTCATTTCCTGCAAACCCTTTTTAAGAAGTTACACCCAAATATTTCTAGGATAAAGTTGAAAAACACAAAATCAAGTATGATATTCAAGATCTTGATCAAAAAGTGAAAGATCTACAAGGGGAAATGGATTGGACAACTACATACTTCCAAGAATCATATAAAAAACATAAACCTAAATCTGAACCTAAAACAGAAGATAAGACACTTGTATTACCCAAGGATCCAAAGAAGGAAGTCTTTCTTGCTGAGCTACAAGTAGGATATAAATAAGAATTGGATGACTTCTGGAATGAATGTGATGAACTTATTAATCTTTATAATCCCTACAAATAATAAGATCCAACATCAGTGAAGGAAGGCACCACCCAAGTGGTGGAATTTTAAGTGAAAATGGAGGATCCTAACTAATTTCCTCCATCCTATGAGAACCTACTCCAATATATAGTTACCACGAAGGCATTGATTAAATCTAAACCAATCTGAGGAGTTGATCTTTTATTATACTCTATCTCCTAAAACTTTATTGAAACTAAATTGTGAATCACTCTTTACTATTTTGATTATACATATGAAGACAATATTTTTTATGCCTTGGAGGAGGATGAAGAACTTGGACTTTCACCTACTGAGTAACACATGGATCTCTTTGACGTCAATGAAAATACATCTGAGGAGCCCCATAGGGAGATGCAAGGAGCTAAGATTGAGGAAATCAAGAAAGAGGATTCTCATATTAAAGGGGATAAATTTATTATTAAAAACTAAAATTTATATTTTATTCAATAATAAATACCTTTTTACTTCCCCTTTGATCATTCATTTCATTCAGCCTATATAAATCCATCAATGGAAGATAATAAAGTTCTTGTACAAGTAGCAACAAATAAGGAGGTTGATTCATACTTCATCCTACCCTCTCCATGCAATCTATACCTAATTATGAAGGGGGAGGATCTAGTATACTCTGTGCATGGATCATTCCTCACTATAAAGGATGAAACATAATATGGTAAAAACCACACATGGTCATTCAAATCAAAGAAGCTCCATCTACCTTCTGATTTTGGATAACAAATGGTACTACCCTATAGAGGTAGTAAAAATTCAGGACCCATTCGGGGGATCATACCAAGACTTATCCATTTCATTTACTTTCTAGGAATTTAGATTTCAATTTCAGTCTTAGAAATTAGTTCAGCATATAGCACCACTCCCTTATATTCTTTTTGAACATTAATGAAATTATCCTTGTGACTAATTGTGTAAATTCTCCTTTTTAGGGTCATAAATGGTAGAAGGAAGCCTCAACTAGTGAAGGAGGAGGACTAAGATTCACGGGAAAGGGTGTTCACTTTTTAATGATTATATTTTAAACTACTTACATTTTTGTTCCAAAATATTTTTCGAGCTTTAATGATAAAATTTCATGCCCACACTTGAATTAATGTTTTACATGACTAATCTAGGAGACATGAGTTTTTAGGAATCTTATGATGCCATGTTTTAGATTTAAAAGTAAATGAAATTGAATGAGTAAAATGGAGAATTGAATAATTAAAGTGAAACATGGATATTAAAATGAGGAATCATGATTTGAGGGAATTCATTGATTAATGTAAATGAAATTTCCTAACTATTTCTCATGATTTTAATTTCCTAAATTCATTTTAATTGTTTTTATATTATTAATCATGCCTTTATTGATTTTCCCAAATCATATTTCCATTCCTGAGAGTATTTATAGACTAAGTACTTCCTATTTATTCCTGAGAATATTTCTTGAGTGATCTTGGGACATTCCACCTAATAGAACTTGAATTTTCACTTGTCAAAGCTATGACTGTGAAAAAACACATTTAAAATGATTTAGGCATCCTTTGAAAAGACACTTTTCCTTAAAATAACACTTTTACATCAATCCTTATTTATCCCATATAGACCATGGATGACCTTTAGGAATGATCCATGTTTCAATCCATTTTTATCCATTCCTACACTCCGCTTAGTAATAACATGATATTTTAAAGTTGAAGTGTGGGGGTAAAGATAATCACGGTAAATGGGATGATTTACAATGTAAGGAATAAGTGTGGGGGGTGATTATTGTTGGAATTGTAAAAGGTTGTGGAATCATTCATTTTACTCTATTGTGTTCCCCTCTTGAATATAAAAAATGAAAATGACAAAAAGAACCAAAAAAATGAGAAAAATGGGTTTCGATTTTGGTAAACCAAAAATAACCATTACTAGACCTATGATTTTTATCATACATGGTTAGACTATAGATATGAGGTTTATTATAATCACAACTTTTAAAAAAAAGAAAAAAATAATCAAATGGTTCTTTGAAAAATAAAAAAAAAGATTAAAAGTAGAAAAAAATATTCAAGGGAGGGAAAAAATTATTCATTATGATTAAACTGATCATGATATTTACTTTGAGACTTAGGGAAAGTTGGGAGTTGTTACAATTTTAAGGGGAGAATGTCATTATACTTTTTTACTTTTAATATCATGCTTTATGATTTAAGAGTTAAACCTCCTCCTTGGGCTTTATTTTTAAACATCAAATCTTACAAAACTTAAGCATCGGAGTAATTAGAACCTTTATTTAAAGTCCTCATGATTTTATTTTCCTTTTGTCTTTACAAAGTGGAGAAAGTAGTTCCATTACAAGCCTATAGAAAAGAAGGATTTTCTCATGATATGTTCATAACTCTACTTGAATTGTATCATGAGTGATGATAGAAAAGAATCAAAAGTGAGGTAAATCATGGCTTGGCATGTTTGATAATAATGAATTGAGAATCTTTAATGAATTAAAGGATAAGATCAATCATTTTTCAAAGGGGAAAACTAAAATACATATATTGGTTTTTTCTTTGGAGAATGATAAATTGAATTGATATTTTGTGTGGAAGTTGAAATTTTTATTTTATGTTGATTTTTTTTATTACATTGAAATTTAAATATTGATAACATTGGTTCCCTCTTTAATTCATTTTTTAGATTTTATACTTGAGGATAAGAATGGTTTATGTGTGGGGGTATTTGACAGAGAAAAATAAAGTGAAATTGTTTATTAAAATTATGATGATTTCTTCATGATTTTAAATGATAAAACCCTTCTATTTAAATGATTTATTAAAATAGTGGGTAATTTGAATTATAGAATGAAAATAGGATAAAATGTGAAAATTTATTAATTCTGTAATTTTTACATCTTTTAATCACTTTAGTGTTTTGATCATAACTTTTAAAATATATATCCAATTAATGTGACTATTTTTTTAGGATTCCTTGACTTGTATGATAAAAATTTATCTTCTGGACTAAGAGCTAATTCAGCCATATAAAGGCCTCAAAAAATCAATAAATTTGAAAAAGTATTCGGGTGGATAGAGTAGACCCCACCTCTGTAAATGAGGCCTAAATTGAGGTACACAACTGATTCATGCTCAAATTTACCCATGTTTTTAGGGTTAAGCGGTTGCTTGTAGTGTAACTTGGGTTGTCGCATCCTCAGACACGTAAGAAGAAACCTATAAACACGCACATTATAAGGACTGTTTTTGGATATGAAGTGGCCAACATGGGTTGATTTTATATGGTTTTAAAGGATCATTAACAAATTTAAGTTAATTCAATTTAAGATAATGAGTTGATCCTAGGTTATCACTCGGGGTGGATTGGATGAATTCATTTTTTAATGATTTAAATTTCTTATATTTGAGGTGGGTTCATTTAAGAAGATTAAACAATATCATCACTTAATGGTTTATTACCTACATAATTTAATAATAATCGCCTAAAAACAAGAAGGATCGTAGTTTTGAGCACTTCAAGGTTAAGGTTAGTATAATCACTTGAAGTGTCTGGCCTTAAATTCAACAAGGACGAAAGGAGTTTAAAGAACTTCAAACAAAATTATCAATTAAAAGAACTGATTTGAATTTAATGTAGTGAAAAATAACATTAAATACAGAACCTTTCTAATCCATTGGATCAACCCATAAGCGGGTTATCCCTCCATTGATGACATGTTCTCAACGGAAGCACAAAGTAGACTTACGAGGGTAGAATTGAAGAAGTAAAAACAACTAAATAACGATCACTCCACCATTGTGTGATAAATTTCACAAGGTTTGGTGTGAATAAATTCACACCTTGAGTAAACAGTATCAACATGATATGAAGAAGAAAAAAATAAGAGTAAATGAATAACTTTCATTAAGAAAATAAGGTGAATTGAACAACTTACATGAGAAGGAAATGCGATTACAAACACAAAGCGACAACATAACACTACAATGAAACCAAACACAAAAGATGCCCAACTTTTCCCCCACCACTACCTTAAATAGAAATTTTTTAATCCTTGGGTCGATCCTCCAATAGTACAAGTCTCCTAAATTAATTGTGGTAGGCCATAAGTAGGTGGAAAGTTAAGGGAGAGTTGATTTTTTCCATCCTTGACAAACAATTCGAGCCAACTTGAATGACTCAACATATGTGTTCAAACAAGCATCTAGATGGCTGAATTTTGGTGATCCATAGAATAGAAAAATGAATATATGGGTGTCCCCGGATAGCCTGTAAATTTTCATCCCACAATAGTTTATTTTTTGCGATATATGATTAAATGTGTGGGCTGTTTTTCTGGGCCGTAGAATCTGGCCCATAATTTTATCTCCAAATTGGGCTGCATGAAACTCCATTTAAAACTCTGAATTAGCTCTTTTCACTATTCGATGAAATTTTCCTCTTGATGTTTTTTATCATCCCCAAAAATTTGGGCTTTATTGGGCCTGTATTGTGGGCCCCACATTCTCATTAGTGGGATGGTGTCCAATCTGCCTTCTTCAGAATTGTTTCCTTTCATCACCAAATATCTCCATCATCCTTTATGAATAATCCATTGATACCTAAATTAAAAATGTTTATATTGAAGTTTAGATCCATTTCTCAATGTATCAAATTAAAAAATGGATAATTATATTCCTTAAAATTAGATAAATCATTGGGCCTAAATTGGTGTACATTAGGCGTGAAGTGCACAAATGATGAGAGTTGTTCAAAATTAAAATCCACTAAATCAGGACCATAAGATCAAAAATGAAAATTTAATACCATTAAAATGTAATTAAAATATTTTTTTTATTGGATAATCACACCCCCAACTTGATATTTTCTAGTCCCAAGAAAAATGTATCTCAACAATATGAAATCCGAATTCCCTTTTCCAAAAACATTTTAATACACAATGATCACCAAAAACCCTTTTACCAAACAATCATGAAACCCATAAAAATATTTTAATACAAGATAGTTTCATAAGTAGATCCTAATCCCAAGCTCATTCATTTGTTCAAATTCATTTCCATATTTCATCCAATATCCATTAATAGTGATGATGTGTTGTGCATCACAATAGACATGGGGGTTCATCTTTATTCAATGGGGGAAATGATAGAAGCACTATGTGGAATCACATTTCAATATTAAGATGATTATTAATTTTTTATTTTATTTTTTTGGTTTTTTTTGGTTTTTTTTTGAAATTTTCCATGGTAATTGAATTTGCACTCAAAAGAGTCAACCCATGTAGCAAGACTTTGTTGATGACTCACAGGCTTAAAGACATTAGGGAACCGAGTGAATCCCACATACTTGGGTATCATCTTGAGTTAAATTAGTTAAAAAAATTCAAATTACTACAATTAGAGATAAAATTACTAACTCTGTGATAGAAAACTATGGAGTCACGATCCCCAAGTGCCGAAAGCCACATATTAGGTCATTCCATTGCTCTATGCACAAATTTATTGTTTATTTTGATTTTTTTATTGAATACTCAAATTAAAACTAAAATGATCACAAAACCTATGCTATTTATTTGGGGGACCCCATGAACTCAAACTAATACCCCACAATCCAAAGTATGTGCATTGTGATCTCTTTTTTTCATTTGGATGAAAATATAAATGATGAAATTTCACATTAGACAACCACACTTTCCAAAATTTATGCTCATGAAATTATACATGGATTAAAATTAGAATCAGGGCATACTAAATTATTTTATATTCAGTTTCAATGTGTAAAATTTCTATTATCATGTTCAAGGATAAAGAAAATTTTCTTTCCATTAAGGCACTCTTTTTTTTCAAATCATTCATTTTTTTACACAAAAACAATTTTTTTTATTTTGTCTCCCCCCAACATAAAATAAAATTATCCCCAGTGTTTAAAGAAAAGAAATTTTATAAGGGGGTAGAGGCAGAGAATGGGAGTTCAAAAAGGAAATTGAAAATGAGGATCATGGAATGAAGTCACCTGGTGGTTGAAGTTTAAATTCTTGATAATCCAATTTAGTCCTTTGATATCCATGTCACTTGCAGAGTTCCCTAGTGGAAAAAGGAAAAACAAACAAACAAACAAAACAAAACAATATATATATATATAATAATAATAATAATAAAAGTAAAATATAAGTATATATACAAAAATTACATAAAAAGGAATCACAATAACCCGTAGGTCAATGGTAGGCGCACTCCCATGTCTCCCTTTGGACCCGGGTTTGAGTCCCAGTGGCTTCACCGGTTATGACAGGGTTTTCCCCATGACCTATGATGTGTCCTTATATATATATATATATTATTATTATTATATTTTTTTTGTATTTTTATTTTAACCTACAAACCCATAAAAATTAACTGATGATACATTATCTTCTTTTTAAATTTATGGGTAAGGTATTACTCAAGGATCACACCACATGACACAGATGAATATGGAGCTCCCCTTTCATACCCATACATACTCATAATAGAAGAACATGTCAACAGTCTGTGATACTATCATATGTAGAGTTAAGTATTTTTTTAATATAAAATTTATTTATTAATCCTATTTTTTTTAAAAAAAGATGATTCACAAAGATGAAAACCACGGGTTTCATCCGGTGAAGAGCTTTGGTTTAATGTTTCTAGCTCAATTTAAACCCTTAATTATTTAAGTATTTTCCTCATCTAAGGTTAGTTCACACAAGTTTTCATCAACTTCATTTTTTTGGAATGGTTCAATGAATGGATTGACTCTATAACCATTAACTTGGGTTTGACCATTGGTGGGATCTTGAATTTCTATAGCCCCATGGGGTACACCTTATGCACTATGTATGGACCTAGCCATCTAGACCTCAAATTTTATGGGTGTAAATGAAGTTTATAACTATACAAAAGAATAGGTTTACCCGGTAAAATGTGTTTGGTTTTAAGATTTTGATATTGGTAGGATTTTACTTTAACTTTATTGATCCTTGAATTTTCATAAGCCTCCATCCTAATTTCCTGAAGTTCATTGAGATCTAATTTCATTTTTTTTGGCCAATGAGAGGTCATAATTCATTTTCTTAATTTCCCAAAATGCTTTATGTTCAATATCAACTGGAAAATGGCATGGTTTACCATAAACCAACCTATATGGGGACATTCCTAAAATAATTTATATGCGGTTCGATAGGCCCAAAGAGCATCTAAGAGTTTCCTCAACTAATCTTTCCAAGATGGATTTACAGTTTTCTCAAGAATTTGTTTGATTTCTCAATTGGATAAATCAGCTTGACCATTGGTCTATGGGTGGTAAGTATTGGACACTTTGTGATAAATTCCATACTTGTCCATGAGTAATGAGAATGGACCATTTCAAAAATGATTTCCACGATCAATAATGATAGACCTAGGAATTCCAAATCTAGAGAAGATGTTTTCTTTTAGGAATCTAATCACAATTTTATGATCATTGGATTTTGTGGGAATGTCCTCAACCAATTTTGATACATAATAAATAGCTAAGATAATGTAATGATATCCCCTAGAGTTCGGGAATGGACCCATGAAATCAATTCCCCAATAGTCAATGATTTCAACCACTAAGATGGGAGTGAGTGGAATTTGATTCCTTTTTGTGATGGACCCTACTTATTGACACCTAGCACAGCTTTGAAAAAATTTGTAGGAGTCCCTTGAGAGTGTGGGCCAAAAGATACCACACTGAATAATCTTAGTAGATGTTTTCTTAGAGGAAAAGTAACCCCCACATGCCTCACTATGAAATAATTTAAGGATGGACTCTTGTTTAGATTCTGGGACACTGCTCTTAATGACTAGGTCAGGATAGAACTTATAGAGGTATGGATCATAAAACACATAGTGATTGACATCATAAAGGAATTTCCTTCGAGCTTCAGTCCCAAAGAATTTTGGAATAACTCCTGTAACTAAGAAGTTGGCTATGTCGGCATACCATGGGCAATCACTCACTGAATAGAGGTGCTCATCGAGAAATGAATCAGACAAAAAAAGGTGATTTGAGTTGTCTTCTAATTCCATCCTAGAGAGATGATCAACTACAACATTTTCAACACACTTTTTATCCTTGATTGTGAGATCAAATTCTTGTAATAGAAGGACCCACCTAATCATTCTAGCCATAGCATCTTGTTTTTGGAAGAGGTATTTTAGTGCATAATGGTCAGTGAACACAGTGATGGGGGATCCTAAGAGGTAGGACCTAAAATTTTATAAGGAAAACACAATATCAAGTTACTCATTCTTAGTGGTGGTGTAGTTTATTTGTGCATCATTTAATGATTTTCTTGCATAATCAATGACACATGGATTTTTCTCTCATCATTGTTCTAAGACTGCTCCTACAGCGAAGTCACTCGCATCACAAATGAGCTCAAAAGGAAGTTTCTAATTTGGTGATTGCATGATAGGTGGAGAGATAATATCTGAATTGAGTGTAGATAATGATTCCCCACGACTTTCTATCCATAAAAATAGAGAATCTTTCACCAATAGAGCACAGAGTGGTCAAGAAATAGAGCTGAAATTCCTAATGAACCTTTTATAGAAACCAACATGTCCTAATAAATACCTCACTTCCTTGATAGTTTTGGGTGATGGAAGGTGACTAATGATGTCAAACTTGGATTTATCAACTTCTATCTCCCTAATCAAGACTAGATGGCCAAGTTCAAGTCCCTATTTAACCATGAAATGGCATTTTTCCTAGTTTAGGACTAGATTATTTTATTCATATCTTGACAAGACTCTCTCCACATTCCTCATACATCCCTCAAATGTATCCCCAAACACAAAGAAGTCATCCATGAATACCTCTATAAAATCCCCTACCATGTCTAAGAATATTCTCATCATGCATAGTTAGAAGTTTCTAGGGGCATTGCATAACCCGAAGGGCATGAGTTTGAAATAAAAGGTGCCAAATGGACATGTGAATGTAGTCTTATTTTTATCCTCTAGGGAGACATAAATTTGATTCTACCATGAGTACCCATCTAAGAAACAGTAGAAGGAATGACCTACGACTCTCTCAAGGACTTTGTCAATGAATGGTAAGGGGAAATGGTCCTTCTTGGTAAATGAATTTAGCTTCTTATAGTTGATGCAGACTCCCCATCCACTACTCACCCTTGTTAGAAGAATATTTGTATCCTTATTGGTTATCACTGTGATTCCTTCCTTCATGGGAACCACTTAGATTTGTCTCACCCACTCACTCTCAGTTATGGGATAGATGATACCGACTTTTAACAATTTCATAAGTTCTTTCCTTACTACCTCCATTAGAATAGGATTGAGTCTCCATTGAGTTTGACGACATGGATTTGAATCAAACTATAGAACAATCCTATGAGTCCCGATTATTGGGATAATCCTAGTAATATCAGACAAGGTATAACCAATGGATTTATTATGTTTTATAAGGACATCTAGAATCATCCTCTCATGATTGGCTTCAAGAAAAGAAGAAATGACAATATGATGTGTTTGATTGTCCCCTAGGAAGGCATACTTGAGTCCAGTGGTAAGTTCCTTCAATTCAAGATCAGGTTGGTTCATAATTTCAGCAGAAGATTTGGACATTGGATCAAGATTGATTTTGTTTCCTAGAGTTTTAGATAGAATCGAATCCCCATGTGTAGAAGTTTCAGCTACAAGATTGGTTTGATCATATTTAGAGAAGGAAGTTTGATTAGTATCCATGAAATTGGTTTCCTGAAAGTTTTCACTGATTGTTGGACCTAATACTTCATCATAGGAGAAATTTGAAAATGATTCAAGCCAAGGAGATAAACTTACGTCATGTGAACAAAGGAAATCAATCTCATCCTAACTTAAACATCCATCAAATATTCCTTGATGTTCTATGGATTCATTATCAATTCTTCTTATCATTCTTATTTCATGAATGTCCTCATCATCCCCTATTTGTGATCTTTCATTATAGATGTTCAAGTATAGACTCATGTTTCCAAAGGTTATGGTCATGTTCCCATTTCGAACTCAGATAAAAAAGTTGATTATTGCAAGGAAAGGTCCACCAAGGATGATTGTGGTATGTTCCTTATTTTATAAGTTTGGATGGTTGTAAAGAACAATGAAGTTAGCAGGGTAGATGAAGTTTTCAACCTTTACCAGAACGTCCTTTCAAATCTCCTTTGGAACCCTAATGTTGTGATCTGCAAGTTGAAGTGTGAAAGATGTGGGTTAGAGCTCTTCTATTCCTAACTAGCAGTACACAACATAGGTAATTATATTTACACTATCCCCTAGGTCATACAAGGCCTTGAAAACTTTTCTCTCTCCTAGTTCAACATTGATGTAAGGGAAACCCAAGTCTTTCAACTTAGGAGAATGGTCCCTTGAATGGTTGTACTCACATTAGCAGCCAAAAGGACTTGGTTTTTATGTGAAAATATTATTTTAAAAGTGCACAAGTCCTTAAGGTACATTGAGTAGGAAGTTATGTTTTGGATTGCATCAAGAAGGGGAATGTTCAACTTGACTTGTGAGAATATTTCCCTCAATGTTTCACTCAATTCAGGCTTGGCTTTCCCCCTCATGCATTGAGGAAATGGCGCAAGTTGTGGTGTTGTTTTTCGAAGAAATGTTTCAGTTGGATCATTTGGTTCATTTGAATTTTCATCCAAGTTTGAATCTTCAGATGGGTTTTGAATTAATTGTTCAGGTTTCTCAATTGATTTCCCACTTCTTAAAACAGTCAAAACCTTTGGTTGTTCATGAGTTTTTTGAGTGAAACTTGACTCTCCCCTTACTGTTTGTTGTGGAATGGATTATGTAGGCATGGGTGACTTACCAATTTTGATGGTTTTAAGTTCTTGTTTTAAGGAAGAGACTTCTTCGTTCATCCTTTCCATTTGTTTGTACAGTTGTTCTAGTAGGCTTTGTGGAATAGTTTGGGTTGGTGCATGAGAATATTGGTTTATCCCTGGGGGAAATTTTGGAGGTGGGATGGTTTTTTGAAAATGGACTGGTGGCTATTGGTATTGTATAGGTTTGGTTTGGAATTGGTTATGGGTTTGTTAGTTCTTATGAGGGTAAGGATTTTGTCCCTGTGGTTGGCTAGGTTGTAGGTTATCTTTCCAGTGGAAGCCTGGGTGGTCATTATACCTTGGGTTGAAGGTGTTTTGGTATTGATGATTTTGAAAGTTCAAAGAATTTAATTCCACTGGGGGTCCTCCTAAAATAACATCCTTGATGGATGGAATGGTTGGGAAGTTGTCTGTCATATGGTCATGTTCGTCACAAATTGTGCAAACAGGGTCTACAGTTTGGATTTCATGGACTTTCCTAAGGTCTATCTCTTCAAATTTCCTAGAGATTGCTGCGAGTTTATACCTAAGGCTTTTCTATTCTCTAAGTGTATGAATTATAGTATTTATTAGTGTCTTTTCAGAATAAGGTGTAAGTTCCCCATGTTTGGTTTTGTTCAGCAAGGCTTTCCAGATACTCGTAAGCATCATTCGGGGCTTTGTTTTTAAAAGTTCCATTACACACCATGTTAATGAATTGTTTGTTCCCTAGAACCAACCCTTCATAGAAAATTCGAACTTGTTCTGGGATTTAAAATCCATGGTGAGGTACCATGTTGAGTGTGTCTTTGAACCTTTCCCATGTTTCATAAAATGACTCTCCCTCTTTTTCAAAAACATTTTTGATGCTCTTTTTAAGTGCAATTGTTTTGTGGTGGGGAAATTATTTTTTCTAGAATTATCTTTGTAATTGGTCCCAAGAGTTGATAGATTATGGTATCAAATTTTTTAGCCAATTTTTATCTCAATACTTTAAATAAAAAGTAAATAGCCTCATCTTAGCTGATTCTAGTGGATGTGGGGGACACATGTTTTCTACAATGTCATTGAACTCCTTAACGTGGAAGTAGGGCATCTCGGACTCCATTCCATGGAATGTGGGAAGGTGGTTTAGGAAATGGGGTTTAAAGATGTAGTTGTAATCTCATAGGTAATTATGTCTAATGCATGAGGGGCAATTGTTCCAGGAAGGTGTGGGGTAGTCATTCTGGGTTTGATCGACTACATTCCCCAAGTTTGGGACTGCCTCATTTGGATTTCCATTTTGGTTTCCACCTGGGTTTATGAGTTGGTTTCTTTAAAGAAATTCCATAGAAATGGGATCAATTTTTGAATCTAGAGTATTAGGAATATTAGGATCTAATGTAAAGAGTTCCCTTGGTGTACTTGACTCCCCAACCCCAGGAAAACCCACCCTAACTAGACGGTTTGATTGGTCACGAGTGTAGGCGGACATGTGCCAAAAGAAAGAAAAAAAACGAGAAAGGGAAAAGTTAAGTGAATTTGGATGAGGATAGAAGAAATGGGGGATAATAGAATCGGTGTCTAGATGACTTAATTGAGTCCCATGAAATGGTGCCAAAATTTGATTCATGCTCAAATTTACCCGAATTTTTAGGGTTAAGTGGTCGCTTGTAGTGTAGCTTGGGTTATCGAATCCTTAGAGACCCAAGAAGAAACCTATAGACACGCAAATTCTAAAGAATATTTTTGGATATGAAGTGGAAAACTTGGGTTTATTTTATATGGTTTTAAAATATCAATAACAGATTTAAGTTAATTCAATTTAAGATAATGAGTTGATCCTAGGTTCTCACTCAGCGTGGATTGGATGAATTCCTTTTTTAATGATTTAAATTTCTTATATTTGAGATGGGTTCATTTAAGAAGACTAAAAAATATCATCAATTACTATTTTAATACCTATATACATTAATACTAATCACCTACACACTTTAAGGATCAAAGTTTTGAGAACTTCATGGTTAAGGTTCGTATTAGCACTTGAAGTGTGTGGCCTTAAATTCAACAAGGACGAAAGAGTTTAAAAATCTTCAACCAAAATTCTCAATTAAAAGAAGTGATTAGACATTAATGGAGTGATAAAAAAAATCCAATACAGACCCTTTATAATCCCTTGGATTAATCCATAAGTGTGTTATCCCTCCATTGATGATATGTTCTCAACGGAAGCGGGAATTAGACTTACGAGGGTGGAATTAAAGAAGTAAAAACAACAAAATAACGATCACTCCACCATTGTGTGATAAATTTCACAAGGTATGGTGTGAATAAATTCACACCTTAAGGAAATGGTATCAATATGATATATAGAATAATATAATAAGATTAAAGGAAGAACTTTTATTAAGAAACTAAGGTGAATTTAACAACTTGCATGAGAATGAAGTGTGATTACAAACACAAAGCGACAACATAACACTACAATGAAACCAAACACCAAAGATGCCAAAATCCTCCACCACCACTGCTATAAATAGTGATTTTTGAAGCCTTGGGTTGAGCGTCAAATATTCCAACCCTCCTCAATTAATTGTGGTAGGCCATAAGTGGGTGGAAAGTTGAGGGAGAGTTGATTTTTTCATCCTTGACAAACAATCCAAGACAACTTGAACGACTCAACATATGTGTTCAAAAGATCATCTATATTGAATTATTTTTGTGGGGAATAGAATATAAAAATGAATATATTGATATCCCCTGATATCCTATTAAATATCAGCCAACAATAGTTTATGGTTTTCGAGATATGATTAAATGTCTGGGCTGTTTTTTTGGGTCATAGAATCTAGCTCATAATTTTATCTCCAAATTGGGCCGCATGAAACTCCATATAAAACTCCGAATTAGATCTTTTCACCATTGGATAAAATTTTAATCTTGATTTATTATAGAATCCAACAAAATTTGGGCTTTAGTGGGCCTGTATTGTGGGCCCCACATTCTCATCAGTGGGATGAGGTCCAATGTGCCTTCTCCAGAATTGTTTCATTTCATCTCCAAATACCCACATCATCCTTTATGAATCCTCCATTGATCCCTGAATTAAAAGTGTTCATTTTTAAGTGTATATCCATTTATCAAAATATCAAATTAAAACATGGATAATTATATTCATTAAAATTAGATTAATCATTGGGCCTAAATTGGTGTACATTAGGCATGAAGTGTACAAATGATGAGAATTGATGTTCAAAATTAAAATCCACTAACTCAGAACCATAAGATCAAAAAATGAACATTTAATACCATTAAAATTTAATTAACATATTTTTTTATTGGCTAATCAACAACTACAATTGAGGTGATTCTAATTGTGTTTGAAATAATAATAATAATTTCTGTGTTCCAAAAATAAATTTCATTGATTTATTCAGTCATTATGGTGTCCATTGGATTCTAAACATTGAATGAACATTTAGGAATAATTTTTCTAGAAATAATTTTTAGAGTAAATTGGTGATATCTTTTAATAAATTTGGATTACAGAGCTAAAATTTTGAGAAAAATGGCATAAAATATTTGGAAAAATATTATAGAAGAATAAATTTTATGATTTAGGCATTAATGTGGTCAATGACACACAAAATTTTGGAGAAAGAATTCTAGATCCAAAAATATTCCCCTCTCCTATAAAAGGATGTGAAGCCCTTATTTATAAATCCTTAGTTGACACCACCAAGAAGGATTCCATATATAAATCTCCCCCATTTATTATTATTATTATTATTATTATTTTGTTTATTTTTATTTTTTAATTTTTTCAATTGTAATTACAATTCTCATTTAGTTTTAAATAAATAAATTCATGAATTTTTTTGTTTCCACCCATTCTTCTTCCTCTTTTCTAATTCTTCTTAATTTTATTATTATTATTATTACTATTACTATTACTATTACTATTATTATTACTATTACTATAATTATTAATAATATTCTTTTAACACTTTTTTTATTTACTTTTTCTCTTATTATCTTAATAATAATAATAATAAATTATTATTATATTATTATTATTATTTATAAATTATATAATTCACTTTATTTTATTTTATTATTATTTTTTCTTCTCTCTCTCTCATCCAAATTATATTTTATTTTATTCTTATATTTTCTATCCTATATTCTTTTTAATTTTTTTATTTAATTTTTTTGCTATTAATTTATCCTTCTCCTCCATCCATTCCACCAAGGGATCTCTTACTCTTGGAAATGAGAGGATGACCCTAAGGCTTGGCCAAAGGGGAGGTTAAGGCATTCGTAAATTTTCCTTCAAGTTTATTTTATGTTCTTAATAGATTTGAGTAGCATGCATGAGTGAGGAGAATTTCCTTGATGTGGTGACTTCCCCCCAATGAAATGCAACTCAATCTATTCTTTTAATTTGTTTAATCACTTTTCCCTATCTCCATTGGTTAGTTCTTCACATGATGGATTTGAACTAATTAATGGATGGAACAATGTCGATAGAGTCGAGTCTTGGAAGATGACACATTCTAGACCAATGTGTGTTATAAACCTTGATTAAAGGAGGAGGTGTAATTGAGATTTCTTAGGCATTAAATGATATTTCAAAATTTATATATAAATAATAGTGGTCCAAACATAATATTTCATGCTTGGATTATCAAAATTAAATCAAACACATGAAGTAGAATAATGATTGAACCCAAAATTTATCCCCATAACAAAATGCTTTCTTCTTAACTCATTCTCTCTATATTTTCATTTTGGTATAAATTATAATATAAATATTTCATATCATTAATCAAAAACCCAAAAACATTGTCAATATTTTCATTAAACACTTAAAACAAAAAAAGTAGATAGCATAAGTGAATTAGATAAAGTTGGTGAAAAAATTGAAAGGCTCATCAAGTGAGATGACCCTGGTCAGACACTGTGTTTCACTTGGAAAAACATAATTTCTTTTGACCACATCCTACAACAAGAATGTGTCAGTACCTAAGGCCTTATGAATCCCCTTCGAGAACCATGATGCAAAGTGAGCGTCTCTATCCTAAATAATTGAATAAAGATCTCTATGAAGGCATACAAATTCCCTAATGTATATCCACCCTAGCTCATCTACTGAGAAGGTCTCTTGAACTGGTAATAAGTGTGTGAACTTCATCAAATGATCAACGAGAACCCACACTACATCATTTCCACAAGGTGATCTAGGCAAACCAGTCACGAAATCTATAGAAACATCATCCCATTTCCACTTAGGAATGGAAAATGTATGTAAATGTTCTATTGGATTTGATGTTCTAAATTCACCTGTTGATAGATGGAACACCAAGTGATGAAGATGGAAATATCACATTTCATACCAAGACACCAATACTACTTCTATAGATCCTGATACATCTTGGTTATATCAGTATGAACCTCCCAAGATGGGGAATTAAATTTCTACATTAGATCCTCTCTAATGTCTGTTGGGACCCATACACACTCATAAAATAGTTTAATAACATCCCCATCCATAGTATAACCTGAATATATATCATCATCTGAGACACATTCACTTAGTAAGAGGCCCTCGGGATTAAATAGTTACCTCATCCTTACCCATTCCTGAAGAGTAGAGGTCACTTCTATGGTTCAGAGGATAGTCTGGCCATGATCCTCCTAAACCTCAATATGTATATTTTAGAATAAAGCCATGAGATACCATTATCCACTGGCCTCGTGAACTACCTATAGCTGATTATTCTAGTTCAGGACATATCCACTACATTTCCCTTACAAAGCATGTAGGTATGATCAAAATCAAACGACTGAAGGTATTCAATATATCCATGATATCTGAGATTTAGTTATCATTGTGTAAAGATGTACTTAGGGATTTTTTTATTAGTCAATACCAAAAAACTCTCTCCAAGTAAGTAATGTCTCAAAAAATGTAGAGAATAAACTACATCAGCTTGCTTGATATTGTGCATCATGTAATCCCACTCGTGAGGACTCAACTGACAAGACCTGTACACGATGAATCTCTCATCCTGCATTAGGGAAACTTCCATCCCGATACATGATTCATCATAGTAAATAGTGTAACTCCTACCTAGATCAGGAAAAATTAGTATCAATTCTAAATTCAACCCGACCTTCAACTCCTGAAATGCTTCTTTACAATCTTCGGACCATATGAACTTCACTCCTTTCTTTGTCAAGAAAGCACGGCTTCCAAATGTGAGAAATATTGGATGAAGCATCTATAATATCTGGAAAATCCTAAGAAACTATATATGTTAAATATGTTCTTGGGATACTCCAAATAAGATACATATTTCACTTTCTATAAGTCTATTGAAAATCTTAACTCTGAGATAATGTGACCCAAGAAGTTAAAATTTTCAATCTAAAAGTGACATTTTTTAAATATTTATATAAATATGATTCTCTTTCTGTATATTAAACATGATCTTAAGATGGATAGCATGGTCATGTCTGGAACATGAATACACTAAGATGTCATCAATAAAGACTACCTAAAATGAATCCAGATACTGGTGGAAAAACTAATTCACAAGAGCTAAAAAAATCTACAAGTGCATTTTTGTTTCTAAATGACATGACCGGGTACTTGTATAGACCATACCTACTCCTAAAAGTTGTGTGAGGTATGCATGATGACCTGACGTGCACCCCATGATAGAAAAACCTTAAATATATCATTGAAAATACTCTCTCTCCTTAAAGATGATCAAATAGGTCATTTATTCTATGTTGTGGATTCTATTTCTTGACCATAAGCTGGTTCAACTATTTGAAATCCACACAATGCCTGAGGATTCTGTTCACCTTCTTGGAAAAAATGACTGGTGAACCCTAAGGATAAGTGTTGGGGAATATAAAGACTTTATCCTTATGATCTTCCAATAGTTTATTGAGCTCTATAAGATCTATAGGTGTTATCCTATAAGGAAGAATGGTCACTGGTGTTTATCCTAACACTAGATCAATATTAAACTTTACCTCTCATACTTGAGGATTCCCATTAAATTATTCATGGAATTCATCCCTAAAACACTCCACTACAGGAGGGAAAATAGTTTGTTGTAACCCCTGATCATATAAGAAAATATTGGTGATCTAAGCTATCACACTACCCATCATCTACTGCTCATGTCCTAATCGCATATCTTGAACATACCATTCACCCTCATGCATGTACCTAATTCCATATAGTGATGTAAACATCACCCTTTTATGATATAAGTCAATATGGTCTTGATAGGGACCTAACCAGTCTATCCTGATGATTACATAAAATACCATATGTTGAGTACAAAAATATTCCATACAAATAGGTATTCACCTATCTCAAGGAGAAAATAATTACATCGGTGTATTCTCTTTGATCATATGCCTAATGGGTTATCAAGTGTCATCATTACACAGAAGTGTTCAATATTGAGGCCCATACTCTCCTTAATTTCCTTAGATATAAAAGAATGAGATGCGCCTATGTCAAACAAAGCAGACACTAAAGTGGAGGATACTAGAATAGTACCTCGAACCATAGAAGGTCTGGTGCCCTGCTCCTCTGGTATAGGCTAAACTACATGTAACTAGCCTATTACATAGCTCTGAGTCCTTTCCTAACTTCCTTGAGCAAGCCTGCTTTGTTGGTTCTGAGAATCATGAGTCTGACTACCTCTTCCTCGACCACTGCCTTGGCCTAAATGGATTGTGGTATTCCAATTGCCTTCTTGTCATGATACTACTGGCCCTGCTCTGGAATGTGGGGTTGGAATAGATCCCTTCTCTATAGGCACTGATGGAAAGGTCTTACCTAAATGATGTATATGCCCCATCTTACCACATCCTCTTAATTTCACTAGATCTCTTAAGAACTAAGGTTTTTTATGTCCCAGATTCCCACACTGGTGATAATTTAGAAAGTTTTCAACATGAGGAGCCTGACTACTGCTACTCTCATGAGCATCCTCAAAATGTCTCTTTCACCCAGAAGAAGAAACATTGATATATCTAGGTGTCGAACATCCCTAAAACTCACCATCATCTTCCCTCAAATACCTCTTTGTAATAAGGGTTTGGTTTACTATCTTAGATATTGTAACAGCCCAAGATTTTATAAAAAAATATTCTTTTTAATTTTATTAAAGTCTTGTGTTGTACGCTACACCAAAAGGAGCTTTCACAACACGCATCCTTGACTTGCCTTGCATTACACGCAATCACGACCTTCCTCGATAGCGTGTGTAATACGCAATACCGAGTTTCACTAAACAACGATATGCTATTAAAATATTATTAAAACTAGCCGTTATGAATAGCAATAACCACTTTTTAAAACTCTGTAAATCTTATATTTCAAAATGAACTTCATTTTTGGATTCGGAGTATCGAATTTAGCCTAAGGTGAAATTTTGGTACTTTTCGGATAACTTTCATATTCTGATGAATAGTGAAAATTACTAAATTATAATTAAAAACTACTTTTTAATCGAAATAATTAATAATGATAAATTATTAATTTGAGTGGTTTTAAAGTATATTTAGAATATATTTTTACAATTTAATACAATGTTGGTCATTGGATGTAATTTCACATTTAAACCAGACTTAATCAAGTGTCAATCTTTTGATAGATATTGTTTCTTAAAAACACGCTATTTGTTTTAACAGCGGGATTTAATTATAAAATTAATTAATGCAAATTCTATGATATGAATTTGGTAAAATAGACTTCATTTTTGAATTCGGAATATGAAATATAGCTTAGGATGAAATTTTGGCATTGTTCTGAAAAACATCAATTTTTGATGAATAGTGAAACTACTAAGTGGTAGTTAAAAAAATTAATTTCTTCATAAATCTTAATTTTACCGCTTCTGTGAATGGAATTTCAAAAATCCGAGAGACACGGTTGATGTCAGTAAGTAAAATTTGGTTCAATGAGATGAAAATAATTTTTGGTGAATAGTAACTTTTTTCTTTTTTTTACCACGGTTAATAGTAAATAGGGTAATTAAGGGTAAATATGATATTACTATCACCCTAACACATGTCCTAATTCTATTGGATAAGTGTAATTCGACCAAAAACAACCTTATGAATATAATATGACCATTTAGGTCCACTTGCATTAGATTATGACATTTAATATTATATTATTTAATGAATAGTTAAAATAGTTAAAATCAAAGTTTAATAACTAAAACATTTTTAATATGGGGTTATACATAAGATAAATTCGACTATAAATATTAATTAGAAAGCTAAAAAGATTTCCTAGATAATGATATTTTATTTATAATTTTTAGACTTTAAATAAATTAATTTATTTATGACACAACGATGATGCAGTAATTACCCTTTTAAGGAAATATTAACATAATTGATGTTATAAATGCTCAAATGAATGTAATTTGAGACTTTTTATGCCTTAAACTAATTTTCTAGGTTACTATGATATATTAGTGTTGATTTAATCAACTTGGTTCGAACATATAATTCTTTTATGACTTTCACAAAAATCATATATCAAATAGTTTCAAAATTGACACAAAATAGTTTTTAAATCAAAAATTATATTATTAATTGTTATTTTATTCCTAAAAATATAAAGTTCGGCCAAATGACTTAGATAAGGATATATTTATTAATAATATACAATTTGGGGTTCGTTTGGCATGTTATAGTAAGTGTATTAACCATATAGTGAAAGAAAACAAAAAGACACGGTAAAAGTTAAATTATTTAACTTAGAGTTAAATCTAATTGATAAGGTTAAGATAATAACCTAAACTTGTCTAAATCCTATTGGTTGATAGGATTTCGACCCATCCCCACTTTATCTTCGAAATAAGACCCTTTGGAACCATTATAAACCGATTTTGACTTTAATATAAAATAATATTTTGAGATATTCCTAAGGTGCCCCTCTCCTCCCTTATAAAAGGACACCTCCTCCCCCTCCTCCTCACACCAATTTGAGCACTCAAGCTCGGCCAACCCCTGCCAAAATCTCTTCTCCACTTCCCTAGAAACATCCTAGAGGTTCTGGTCTTCCTCAAAGACCAATTTTAGTGCCCTAAGAGGAGGTCTCAAAGAGGCGCTTCAAAGAAGAGGTAATTACCGTTACCAATTCTTTCATCTTTATTTCTTCTTCCACTTATTCTTCTTAGGTTGTTTAATTATGAAGTAATAACATCAGTATCACTCATATACTGATATGTTATTATAAGTATTAAACAACCCTATTTCACCATCTATCCATCCTACGGAAAAAGAAATCATTGCGCGTGCGTACGTACGGAATACCGTCTCCACGCCGTCGTGTAATCTATTTTCCACCACCACCTTACATGGATGGGTATAATGGTGTAAAGAATAACTATACATAGTTATTACAACATCATATTGATTCTGATATATTGTATAATCCACTCCGATTCAATTCAATATTTATGAAAATGATATCATCGCTCGTGCGTACGTACGGACTACCGTCTCCACGACGCGATGAGATTCATTCTCCATGTTAACCATTTAAGAATGATTATAAAGTATATATAAGAAATAATAATGAAATATATGACATTATAAATCTACTGGATTATGTATAAATAAATATATGTATGTCATCTACTTACTTCCATTTCAAGAAAATAAAAAATGGAAAACAGCGTTCATGCGTACGTACGGACTACCGTCTCCATGAACGGTGTTTTTCATTTTATTTATCTATCTATTATATATATATATATACTGAATATATATGATATATAAATCAAATTTTATATTCTGGAAGTAAGTAAATCATGATATAAGTAATAATAATGTCAAGAACAACAAGTCAAAACACCTACGATAAATGAAACGATTTTACCCAAAACGCTTCTTTAACATGGAATTTACAAAAGAACGGGTAATATAATGTCATAAGTGAACCATATATGATATCATAACAATGAATATGATTCTATAATAAGTCAATGACATTATTTAAATCATTATATAGGAGTTTCGGACACATACGAAGCAAATCGGACCTAAGGTAAGGGAAATATCACAATCTCATTTTTATCCGAGATTGTTTATTCGTAAGTATTTACTGGGGTGTATTTTATCATCCACATCCATGTTTCATCAATATGTATTATTATTTCCATCCACCTAAAATTGTTTAAATCCATTTTTACCCTTCGGTGAGTTTTTATTAATATGTATGAAAGGAATCTTTTGTCGTTTTTCGTACGAGGTGCTTTTTGACTTTTCCGACAAAAGTACGAAGAATGTTTTTTTTAACTTATACGGCATGAATGGATTTTTAAAACATTGTTTCCAAGAAGCTTCCTTTACAAGTTTTCAAGTTTATTTTTAATCAACTTCTTTTATTTTAAAGTTGTATGACATGTTATGAAAGGAAAAATGTTTTTTAAGAAGAAAGGATATTTTCCTCAAGAATGGAGTTCAAGTGTTTTATCAAAACTATATTCCATCTAAGATAATAAAGGGTTCTGTTTTTATCCCTATTATTAAATTGATTTGTTCATGTTGTGATGGAATTATTTTTATGAATTTCTTTATCTTATATGAATTGATTTATGATGTCATGATGTTTCAAGAATCCCATTTTTATTACATGGGTTATGCAATGATGTATGATTTATGATTATGTGGCACACATAAGAAAGGATTCATTATAAGATGGGTGGGACCTATATCTCCCTCCAATGCATTGGGTAAAGATTTTATATCTCATGAGATAGACATGGCTGGAATGGTAGGTTATACCGGTTCAGTGAAACAGGACTGAAACGAGGGTTACTCGATTCAGAAAGGGACTTTGTCCACTAAGATAGTCTTGGCAATGTGTCTTGACTAACAAGAAATGATTTTCCATGATTATGTGTGCATGCCACAAAGTTTCAAGTTTTATGTTATGATTATGGGGATCTCATTTTCACTTCTATGATTTATTCCATGTTAAGATATTATGATCTCTTTTGCAGGTTTTTTGATTTTCAAAAAGATATGATATGATTTTTATTTCCTTTATTTTCCCTTGCTGAGCATTTGAGCTCACCCTTTTATGTTTTCTTTTCCCCAGGATATAAAGAAAGGTTTTAGGTAAAAAAAAGAGAAAGATCTTTATGGGAGATGTTGAAGATCTTTTACCACGATTAGAAGATTATGTTCCGAGTTTCCAAAGACACTAAACTATTACGATCCTTGTGTGTGTGTTTTTGTTATGTACTAAGTATTCCGCTAATGTAATGTAATGTCCATGTACGTCAGGCTTCGGGTCTCTACAGTTGGTATCAGAGGAAAGGTTTAGTAAAACTTTGGAAACTAGGATGCGAAAACGTTAGTGAGATCCCTAGAGATATTTCTAAGGTATGTCTAGGGATGTCTCTAAGGTTAAGTATACGTATAGGTTATAGTCCTAGAATTGCGCTAACGATCTTCGAATTTAACCTAAGATGTTAGATATTGAGGGCACTACCCCATTATTATGTTGTTTTCCCTAGCATGATTTTTGCCTCTCATACTATTCTTTTGGGGTTTTAGACGATGGCTGGAACCCGAAGGAACCGTGTTAATGCGGAATGTGATGGGCAATGCAATGATTGTCCCCCGGAGCAACCAAACGATATGGGAGCCGGAATGCAAAATCTTGTAGCCATGCTCACACAACTTTCTCAAGCTATGAATCATGCAGGACTTCCAAACGAGAAAAGGAAGGAGCAGCATTCTGTTGAATCCTTCATGAGACAGCGTCCACCTTCTTTCAGTGGGTCTACTGATCCATTAGTTGCTGAACAATGGATTAGTACTACTGAAAAGATATTTTCAGTTCTTCAATGTTCTGAACATGATAAATTCATCCTAGCAGTGTATCATTTGGAAGGAGATGCTGATCAATGGTGGAATCTTATTAAGAATACGAGGCAAAGGGATGAAATTGAGTCTATGGAATGGGACGAGTTCAAGAACTTATTTTTCAATAAGTACTTCCCTCGTATTCTCCGAACAAAGATGGAAAAAGAGTTTCTTGAACTGAAGCAAAGGGATGATGAATCTGTTGGTACCTATGAAGCGAATTTTACAAGACTTGCAAGGTATGCTTCTGGTATTATCATCCAACCTGAAAGTAAAGTTGATCGATTTTTCAGTGGCTTAAAACCAAGTCTTCGAAGGGCATTAGCTATAAGAGACTTCAGTAGCTATGAAGAAATTGTGCGTTGTGCTATCAAGGTAGAAATTGAAGTTGGTGTTACATATCCATCTCATGGGTTTGACAAGAAACGAAAGATGGTGTTCAAGGAGAAAACTCAGAATAATGGTGAAAAGAAGATGAATGTTTCCTTATGCACAAAGTGTGGAAAGAAGCATGGTGGAGATTGTCTTAAAGGGACTAGAAAATTTTTGAAGTGTGGAAAAGAAGGTCATCGAGCAGCTGAGTGTCGAAGTAATGGAAAATGGGATTCTAATGAAGTGAATAAAGCAAACACTGCAGAGAACGTACAACCAACACTTCAATGCTTCAAGTGCAAGTAAATGGGGCATTATGCTAATAAATGCCCTAATCCAAGGGTTAGTGATGACCGACATGAGCAACCGCTTAAGGCAAAGGACAAAGGGAAGTCACATGCGATCACTATTGACAATGTTGAATATGACAACGATGTGGTGGAATGATTAAATGTTTATGTAATGGGATTTCGAAATAATGTTGTATTATTGAGTATTGCAATATTTATTGATGTGGTATTCAAAGTGATTGATATATTTTGGAAATAAGATGATATGCGCATAATGAAGGGAAAATTAGAAAATGAAATGTTTAATAGTATTCAGGAGCTCATGATTGATATAAGGACTAAGTGATATCATGGTTTGAGTATATAGAATTTTGAGGATTTTGGTATGTGGAAAGTGTTAACTTTAAACTGCATTCATGTTTTCACTATGGTATTCAAGAGAATACATGATTAAGGACTTTGAATGATTGGAATGTGACCAACAAAACATATCTTATGATATATGGGAGTGGACTGCAGTATTATGGATAAGCCTAAAGAATGGAATGGATTATGTTGGACATAAGTGAGTATTGTTTAAGGATATAAGTTTTTTTTCGATATTATTGATGGGATGTTATAGTAATGTAGTTTTAGAAAAAGGACAACCTGCAGGACGGGCGACAGCCCATCGCTTCGGACAAGGATGTGGGAATCGAACCCACAACCGAAGTGCGACTGGCCTTTATCGCCTACCACTGGCCTACAGGAAGTCCCTGTTTAGTAGAAACTAGTTTTATTATATTAAGCAATATGATATATGAAGTATAAGTCCATTTTAGGAACCATATGTGATTAATCTCACTATAGATCGACTTATGTATATAATTTTTGCTAACCTTTTGTTTGAGACAGATGGAATGACCCGTCATTCTATCACATGATCTGCTAACACTTCACGAATAACAAATTCAACTTCATTTATTTAAGAGATTAAGTGGAAATTGTTCAAGGCATGAACAACAGTGAGATTGTACCAAAATAAAGTAAGTATTTATTCTAATTCAAATTTTCAACTTTAGGGAAATGATCTTGAAAACCAAAAATGTTGTCCTAGTGATCTTATACCTGATGAATCAGATGGTACCTTATATCATCACAAATCTATGGATTTGTGATTACTGGCTTTTCCATAGCCATGTTCTCTACCACTCTCCATCAGAACATGATGGTTAGATTTCTCTTCCATATCCATATTTTCACCTATGTGGAAACCCAATGATTAGTTTATTTGGGTAACTGTTACGTTTCATACTTTTGTTTTTAAAGATTGGTTTTGATATTCCTTTTTACGATGTGGGTTTCTATTAAAGAAACTTTCGAATAGTAAACCATTTATAACCCCGACGAATTTCGAGGGCGAAATTCATTTTAAGGGGGGTAGAATGTAAGAGCCCAAGATTTTATAAAAAAATATTCTTTTTAATTTTATTAAAGTCTTGTGTTGTACGCTACACCAAAAGAAGCTTGCACAACACGCATCCTTGACTTGCCTTGCATTACACGCAATCACGAACTTCCTCGATAGCGTGTGTAATAAGCAATACCGAGTTTCACTAAACAACGATATGCTATTAAAATATTATTAAAACTAGCCATTATGAATAGTAATAACCACTTTTTAAAACTCTGTAAATCTTATTTATCAAAATGAACTTCATTTTTGGATTCGGAGTATCGAATTTAGCCTAAGGTGAAATTTTGGTACTTTTCGGATAACTTTCATATTCTGATGAATAGTGAAAATTACTAAATTATAATTAAAAACAACTTTTTTAATCGAAATAATTAATAGTGATAAATTATTAATTTGAGTGGTTTTAAAGTATATTTAGAATATATTTTTACAATTTAATACAATGTTGGTCATTGGATTTAATTTCACATTTAAACCAGACATAATCAAGTGTCAATCTTTTGATAGATATTGTTTCTTAAAAACACGCTATTTGTTTTAACAGCGGGATTTAATTATAAAATTAATTAATGCAAATTCTATGATATGAATTTGGTAAAATAGACTTCATTTTTGAATTCGGAATATGAAATATAGCTTAGGATGAAATTTTGGCATTGTTCTGAAAAACATCAATTTTTGATAAATAGTGAAACTACTAAGTGGTAGTTAAAAAAATTAATTTCTTCATAAATCTTAATTTTACCGCTTCTGTGAATGGAATTTCAAAAATCCGAGAGACACGGTTGATGTAAGTAAGTAAAATGTGGTTCAATGAGATGAAAATAATTTTTGGTGAATAGTAACTTTTTACTTTTTTTTTACCACGGTTAATAGTAAATAGGGTAACTAAGGGTAAATATGATATTACTATTACCCTAACACATGTCCTAATTCTATTGGATAAGTGTAATTCGACCAAAAAGAACCTTATGAATATAATATGACCATTTAGGTCCACTTGGATTAGATTATGACATTTAATATTATATTATTTAATGAATAGTTAAAATAGTTAAAATCCAAGTTTAATAAATAAAACATTTTTAATATGGGGTTATACATAAGATAAATTCGACTATAAATATTAATTAGAAAGATAAAGAGATTTCCTAGATAATGATATTTTATTTATAATTTTTAGACTTTAAATAAATTAATTTATTTATGACACAACGATGATGCAGTAATTACCCTTTTAAGGAAATATTAACATAATTGATGTTATAAATGCTCAAATGAATGTAATTTGAGACTTTTTATGCCTTAAACTAATTTTCTAGGTTACTATGATATATTAGTGTTGATTTAATCAACTTGGTTCAAACATATAATTCTTTTATGACTTTCAAAAAAATCATATATCAAATAGTTTCAAAATTGACACAAAATAGTTTTTAAATCAAAAATTATATTATTAATTGTTATTTTATTCCTAAAAATATAAGGTTCGGCCAAATGACTTAGATAAGGATATATTTATTAATAATATACAATTTGGGGTTCGTTTGGCATGTTATAGTAAGTGTATTAACCATATAGTGAAAGAAAACAAAAAGACACGGTAAAAGTTAAATTATTTAACTTAGAGTTAAATCTAATTGATAAGGTTAAAATAATAACCTAAAATTGTCTAAATCCTATTGGTTGATAGGATTTCGACCCATCCCCACATTATCTTCGAAATAAGACCCTTTGGAACCATTATAAACCGATTTTGACTTTAATATAAAATAATATTTTGAGATATTCCTAAGGTGCCCCTCTCCTCCATTATAAAAGGACACCTCCTCCCCCTCCTCCTCACACCAATTTGAGCACTCAAGCTCGGCCAAACCCTGACGAAATCTCTTCTCCACTTCCCTAGAAACATCCTAGAGGTTCTGGTCTTCCTCAAAGACCAATTTTAGTGCCCTAAGAGGAGGTCTCAAAGAGGCGCTTCAAAGAAGAGGTAATTACCGTTACCAATTCTTTCATCTTTATTTCTTCTTCCACTTCTTCTTATTAGGTTGTTTCATTATGAAGTAATAACATCAGTATCACTCATATACTGATATGTTATTATAAGTATGAAACAACCCTATTTCACCATCTATCCATCCTACGGAAAAAGAAATCACTGCGCGTGCGTACGTACGGAATACCGTCTCCACGCCGTGGTGTAATCTATTTTCCACCACCACCTTACATGGATTGGTATAATGGTGTAAAGAATAACTATACATAGTTATTACAACATCATATTGATTCTGATATATTGTATAATCCACTCCGATTCAATTCAATATTTATGAAAATGATATCATTGCTCGTGCGTACGTACGGACTACCGTCTCCACGACGCGATGAGATTAATTCTCCATGTTAACCATTTAAGAATGATTATAAAGTATATATAAGAAATAATAATGAAATATATGACATTATAAATCTACTGGATTATGTATATATAAATATATGTATGTCATCTACTTACTTCCATTTCAAGACAATAAGGAATGGAAAACAGCGTTCATGCGTACGTACGGACTACCGTCTCCATGAACGGTGTTTTTCATTTTATTTATCTATCTATTATATATATATATATACTGAATATATATCATATATAAATCAAATTTTATATTCTGGAAGTAAGTAAATCATGATATAAGTAATAATAATGTCAAGAACAACAAGTCAAAACACCTACGATAAATGAAACGATTTTACCCAAAACGCTTCTTTAACATGGAATTTACAAAAGAACGGGTAATATAATGTCATAAGTGAACCATATATGATATCATAACAATGAATATGATTCTATAATAAGTCAATGACATTATTTAAATCATTATACAGGAGGTTCGGACACATACGAAGCAAATCGGACCTAAGGTAAGGGAAATATCACAATCTCATTTTTATCTGAGATTGTTTATTCGTAAGTATTTACTGGGGTGTATTTTATCATCCACATCCATGTTTCATCAATATGTAATATTATTTCCATCCACCTAAAATTGTTTAAATCCATTTTTACCCTTCGGTGAGTTTTTAGTAATATGTATGAAAGGAATCTTTTGTCGTTTTTCGTACGAGGTACTTTTTGACTTTTTCGACAAAAGTACGAAGAATGTTTTTTTTAACTTATACGGCATGAATGGATTTTTAAAACATTGTTTCCAAGAAGCTTCCTTTACAAGTTTTCATGTTTATTTTTAATCAACTTCTTTTATTTTAAAGTTGTATGACATGTTATGAAAGGAAAAATGTTTTTGAAGAAAAAAGGATATTTTCCACAAGATTGGAGTTCAAGTGTTTTATCAAAATTATTTTCCATCTAAGATAATAAAGGGTTATGTTTTTATCCCTATTATTAAATTGATTTGTTCATGTTGTGATGGAATTATTTTTATGAATTCCTTTATCTTATATGAATTGATTTATGATGTCATGATGTTTCAAGAATCCCATTTTTATTACATGGGTTATGCAATGATGTATGGTTTATGATTATGTGGAACACATAAGAAAGGATTCATTATAAGATGGGTGGGACCTATATCTCCCTCCAATGCATTGGGTAAAGATTTTATATCTCATGAGATAGACATGGCTGGAATAGTAGGTTATACCGGTTCAGTGAAACAGGACTGAAACGAGGGTTACTCGATTCAGAAAGGGACTTTGTCCACTAAGATAGTCTTGGCAATGAGTCTTGACTAACAAGAAATGATTTTCCATGATTATGTGTGCATGCCACAAAGTTTCAAGTTTTATGTTATGATTATGGGGATCTCATTTTCACTTCTATGATTTATTCCTTGTTAAGATATTATGATCTCTTTTGCAGGTTTTTTGATTTTCAAAAAGATATGATATGATTTTTATTTCCTTTATTTTCCCTTGCTGAGAATTTGAGCTCACCCTTTTATGTTTTCTTTTCCCCAGGATATAAAGAAAGGTTTTAGGTAAAAAAAAGAGAAAGATCTTTATGGGAGATGTTGAAGATCTTTCACCACGATTAGAAGATTACGTTCCGAGTTTCCAAAGACACTAAACTATTACGATCCTTCTGTGTGTGTTTTTGTTATGTACTAAGTATTCCGCTAATGTAATGTAATGTCCATGTACGTCAGGCTTCGGGTCTCTACAGATATGGTCATCAATAGAAAGACATTGACTAGTGACTAGATAGCATATACCAACCCATCCTTGAATCTCCTAGTATTTATAAGATCATCACCCACTACAGTGGGGTAAAATCACTATAGCTCAATAAAATGAGCAAAGTATTTGATAACATACATACCTCCTTATTATAGGTTAATAAATTCTCTATCTCTCTTAGCCCTTAGAGTCTGGCAAAAGAAATAATAATAGAAGATAGTCTAGAAGACTTTCCAAACCATATATCTATGTCAATATACTGGGGTAATAATATCCCACCACTACTTGGTAGAATCACTTAGTACATATGCTGCAAGATTGACCCTCTTCTCTAGAGGCACCTCCAGATGCTCGAATATAAAAAGAATATCTTTGATCCGAGACTCATTAGAATAAGGTCTTTCATCACCTAAAATGTGTGAGGATGCTATTTGTGAACTCTTGGTCCAACTATTCCATACATAGGGCAGGTCTAAAAACCCCTTACATATTCTACAACATACATAGAAATCCCTCTTGAAACTAGGTGTCAAAGCCCATATCAAGTATAGGAAGTGGTGCCACAGGTTTCACTGTAGGAGGGATCACTAATGTCTTAGGGCTCACCATCTCAGGTGCATGATCATCATAACCTTTAGGGTGTATGACTAGAGAACTTCATAGCGGCAGGATACTAAAATTACAAATGCATGCCTCAGTAGAGATTTTAATAGTTGAAATGATTAGAGATAGAGAAATAAAACAGGGGAATAGTCTTCCTATAGACCTATTTCACCCCTCTATTTTCTCCTAAATCTAGGATTGAGTAATAAATAAATACCATAGTAGGCCATAATAACATAAGTGATATCCCACTTCCCACTTCTAAGGCTGGGTTTAGGTCTAGGTATCTGTTTCACATGTATAAGATGGCTATTTCACTTTAAAAGTCATATTTGTTTTAAATTTTTTGCTTGTTCAAATATCTAAATCTCATTAAATGGTTGAATTAGAGGGATCACCATTTTTGATCCATAGGGACCCATAATCCTTATGAACCTAAATATAGCATCCACTTAACCCATACCATAACACATTCCATCCCATGCGACCAATGGTCCATTTATCAACGTTCTAGAATTGACTTCTTAAGGTGTGTTCTTTATTCTATTCAGGAAAACACTATTAGTTTAAGGAATACACTTTAAGTTTCAATTATTTTTTCCAATTCCATGAAAGAAATGTTAGAAAATTTCAATACATAATAACTAGGTATTAATAATATGCAACAAGAAAATGCACGATGAAAATAAACATGACATAGAATATATGCATTTAATATTAATCTTATTGCACCTATAATGATGAATGAACTAATGCAACACCCTCATTTCATTGGGCCTAGGTGAAATGAATCTCATATCAATAATATTAATAATAATAACCTTGCAAGTCATGTGGATCACCCAATGGTGAAGTCGTATTAATCATAACAGGAAAATCAATAATTGAAATTTCCCATCCTAGGTAATTTGGGTACCCTTGTACATGGATTAGATACGTCCAGGCATAGGGTAAATTCTAAATTCCTTTAACTTCTAGTCTCTTATCTAATACCCAAATAGTAAGACAAAGGAACAAACTCCTCTGATACCACTTTGTAACTTCCTTATCCGGGATCAACTTAACATGTGCCCCATGCTAGTGGGTCACATAGCCTAAAGCGTGCCTCCCCGCATGTCATAGTCTTTTGACTAGCAGTGAGAGTGTAAAGGTGGTATGGTGGGGAGACTATACCCTCTTTTCATAGTGGCACAAAAAATATAACAATAAATAGACAACAGAGGAAGCATAATATAAAAGAAGATACAATAAAGATAATAAATAAACCTTGGATGTGTAAATAACTGAGGAACTGGATAATAATATCAAAATCTACTAGGAAGGGTCATATACATGGATGCATGGAATTCTAATGTAAAAAAAATGGAATAGGGGAAAAAATATACAACATGCTATAAAAAAACTAAAAAAAATAAAAAAAGTATGCTCCACTAGTATCTTGAGCATATGCTCAGTCCTATGCTCTTATGCTCTAACTATAAGTAAAGCATAACAGATATCAATAGCAGGGAACTTTCCCTTATCCATACATGCATATAAGTAATCTAATGAGGTACCAAGGTATCCCAAGTAGGGTGTGAGATAAAATCCCAATAGGCCACCACCAACTATGTCTAGAAGTGATCCAAGTAGTGTGCATATCCAAACAACAATGTGTAGGTATATAGAATAATAAACAATTCTGAATAAATAAATACCATCCCACTCAGGTTCCCATAGGAAAATTGGAAGCTATACCTACTTCAGATTAAGTCGGAATGAATGTCTAATAAATAACCACATATATAGTAATAATATATATATATATATAGTTATATATCACATCCACCTATATGTACCAAGTATGCACGGATATAAGTGGCCATATACTTGGAATACTAGGTGCTGGCTAGATCGGGGCGTAACTCAGTCATCCATAACTAGTCTAACTGAGCCTATAAGCTCCAAAAGAGGTTATAATCCCAAAATATCATAATTATTGGGATATTTCATTCTCATCACTCGAGATGGTGGTTGTGTTGTCATGGAAACACCCAAAACAAGGGACACAGTGTGTCATGCGCACCGTCCAAATAGTGTTAATGGTGTGAGATGCCATACTGAACATCCGAAGTAAGGGAGAATGAATAATCATTCCCAACATAACCCTTACCATCATACCACTACCTATATCATGATGTAATCATATTTATAATAACGTCCATGAGGAATTACCTATCATTCCTTATATTCATCAAGTCCATTATGAGTAAGGAATTTCAATTCAATAGAAGTATTTAATAAAACATGAAATAATTAGTGTGGCCTTTCCACCCTTAATAAACCATTTCAATTAAACCATTTAATTCATTCAAGGAAGGAAATCCACCATGAAATAATCTATCCAATTTAACACATGACATTGAATCTAACAAAACACGTAAATTCATTTCATAAGGCTCAATAAGGCAATTAAAAAGGTTCTATTATCAATTAGGCAACTACCTACATGGGAAGTTCCATTTATAAGTCATTAAAACCACTTAAGAGGTTCCTCGGGTTCATTTAAAATTTATATAATAGAGTAAATTCGATTTATAACCCAAGACGAATGATTAGAAGGAATTCCTAGCATTTAATCACTTAATTATAAAGGGGAAATTTAAGACGGAACACCCAGGGGGTGTCCATGATCATTCTTAACAACCTCTAACTACATAAGAACAATCCTAACGAGTATAATGAGGTGACTATATCAATTTTTAATAAAGAAAACCATTTAAGATTACGTGTGGTGAATAATGACATGTGATACAATGACCCAGCTATGAAAACACTATAACTTTTGGGGAAGAAGACGAGACCACCTACCTTAGGGATGTTGAAAAATCCCTATCTATTGGTCGCTCCATAATTGAAGTAGGTTGAGAGAAATTAGAGAAATGGTCTAATGCCCTGAAAATAAGGAAAAAAAGATATTTCACCTAAATAGCCTAATGGATCCCAAGATAATCTTAAATAGGAAGCAAGGGGAATGGAGATCCTATAGATATCTATCCAATGATTCCAATGGATCATGAATTGGACTTCGGGTCGATAAGATATCAAGGGACCTATGTTGAAGAAGAAGAAGAGCTACAGTAGAAGGAGGAGCTTCTCATCCACTAGAATGAGGAGAAGGAAAAAATAGAAATAAGGTAAATAGATTCATTAAGGGAGAAAAAGTCATTTCACCCTCAAATACTAGGGCACATAGTTTTACCACATGGTTTGGAAAAAATATGCACAAACCATGCTCATACCACTATCATAGGAGGGAACCCACATGGTTAAGGAACACAGTTTCCTTAAACCTGCACAAACCATGTGAAATCCTACTTTCCAACCTCTATATTTTTTCACACGGGCGTGCACCTCGAGTCGCAAGGTCACAGAAAAACCGTGCTACCCCTGCTTCTTTGTATCACATCACATAGTTAATAGAGACCATGCAGGTTGGGATTCATGGGTTTTACTAATAGTGAATCCCTACTTTCTTTCCAAAAATCCCAAGGTTCTGGGCTCTAACAAATCATCAGACATCCTCAAAATCTTCGTGACTCCATTAGGTAACTTTATAAGGTTTGTTTAGAGAAATTTAAACAAAATAGAAATTAGTTGTACCTTTATGAAAATATGGGTCATTACACACCAGGTATAGAAAATATTCCTTTAAATATTCAAAAAATATATCATGGAAAAAATATATTTTTTACATGAATATTGTGAAAACATAGAGAGAAACAAACGACAAATGATTCATAGAAGAGTAAAATGGAAAACAAAATATCATGAAGAAGATCATATGACACAATGATTTATGTGGTTTAAAATATATATATATATATATAAACATAGAGAGACATAATCAGTTCACTAATTCAATATCATAATTATAGGTAGATGATTAGAGTTTCACACAAAGAAACGCTATCTCAAATTATCTAATAAAGAAGATGATGCAATGTCCCACCAACTGCACAGTAAGTTCACTATGCTACCATGCTGCAACCACCCAAGTCCATACTACTACAGTACCACATACACTAAGTCTAAGTTTCTACAATGTTAGGGGGATAAATTAAATGGAGATATAGTTACTTATCAGTGTTTCCTTGTCATCTCTACTAAAGTTCCATGTTAAAGTCCACACCACTAAAATGCCCTATTGATGTTCCCGATAAGTACTACTATAGTGATTCAAAATTACTAAAATTACCAAAATTTGGTCTAGGTCCCTTTGACCCCTAGAAATCCATAGTAGGGATGCACTACACCCTTCAACATTCAACAATTTCATCATGGTGGTCAAACCGCGGGAGTTGTGGTATAGTGTACATTCTAGACCACTAGCATTCGAAAAAAACTTCATCCAAATAGATCATGATACACCATTCCAACTCTGAATTTGGATAATACAAGGATCGTTCAATCAATAATGTGCAAATACACCATAACCCACTAAAAACACTATTTGGTTGTGAGTTTAGGCTAGGGAACTTCTAGGCCTAGGGTCAATCCAATGAGTCATCATGGAAAAATACACCATCTTCTTCATTGGTAGGATATTAAATGAGTTCCAATCCTGATTTTACTTCTTTCTAGAATGGATTGTGAATTCCATACCTCATTATTATCTAAACATATATGTTTAATGTTCTTCACTTTGATGAACAATAATACATTCCCTTCTCTTCACTATGGAAATCTTCTCTCATGGTTATTTTCTATTTATAATCTCTCTTATTTCATATTAGAAAAATATAATATTTATCAAGAATGATATCTCTATAATTCACAAATTCTAGAAATCATTTTATATATTCAAAGAGAAAATATCCACATTACCCTACATGAAGATATCCAATTATTCACGAGAATTATCGGAAAATCCATTCAACATCCTTCTTCAAATCCAATTCAAAATAATTCATTGAAATATCATATCTTTATCTTAAAATATAGGAAATAAAAAATAAGGAAACCTGATAACTTATCTTCACAATGACTTGATCACTTTCCTTTATGGATGAATCTTTCTTAAATACCAATCCCAACAGATCTACTTATATCTTGAATTTAAATCATTGGAATATCTTGAATTAATCCTCATTTAATTTCTCCCTGATTTTTTCATTCTAGCTTGGCCAAAACATGAATTATATCTTATAATTAATAAAACACACTTTAATTCTATTATAGATGGACAAAACATTCAAAAAGTTAAGGGAATGACCTTGTGAATTTCCCCGACAACTCTTACATTTTTCCTAGATTACTCTTATGAAATACCTCATGTTATAGAAATTACTCTTAATGAATTATGGGATAACTCTTAAAATTTCACCATTTATCATGAAATTAATCTTATAAGTTCCTATGTATAATCTGATGAAACCTATAAAATACACCATTTCTATTTTCCAAAATCATAATATAGTGACTCTTATAAAATGATTCTAGAAAATCTTATGAAATTTTAAACTAAACCTTATGAAATATATGTTACTTGAAAAATAACTCTTAATCCCATAGAGAAATTCTATGACATTGTAAAATCTATCACCAATGAGTAAATGCAACTCTTATGAAATCAAGGATACCTAAGGGAATTTAATATTTTAAAATCTTCTTAGTATTTAATTACTATTACAAACATATGGTGTCCTTCTTGGGATTTTTCTAATTATAGATCAAGACAAATTTCTTTATAATTTCACTGGAATACATATCTGTACTTGAAAATAACTTATGGACATACTATGTACTCCAGAACTTCTTCACTTTGGTGTCAAAACCTCCAAAACTAAAAATCAACTTATATTGACAACAAAACCAATAAAACTAAACAAACACATGTTAACAACAAATCCAACTCTGTCCAATCATTAATCCTAAATTGGATTCTAATAATATTTCTATGAAAATTTGTTTATTGATATATATATATATGATTATTTAGATTAAACTGTGCCTTTTTCAGTTATTTATATGATTTATGTTCACTTGCTGATGTTTTTACTACCTATAAGTGTGGTGGATGGGATACTTTGAAGTGAATGATTGTTGGGCTATTTATAAGTGTGGTGGCTAAGTAGTTTTTTTGATTATTTATATGTAAAAATTTCAGGTTTATGGTGCATATTATTTTTTTGTGATACTTTGTCGTATATTCATTTAGTTAACAATGTAATATATTTTATTCTTTTTATATTTAATATTTATATTGTTTAAATTAATTTTGGACACAAACTAATTTAATGGTTACAATTAATTTGTGGAAAGTAATACTATAAAAACTTACTATTGAGTCATAGTTAAAACCATGAATGAATGGAAAACTCAAAAAAAATTATTTTGTACATACTAACATGTTTTAAAACTATTTTGATAGTATAAACATGTGATGATAGTTTAAAGTAATTTCTATAGTACATATGCCTAATCATGGTTAAAAATGTTGTGAAATTCAAAAAAAAACGATAAATCCATCATCTACATTTATAAACCATGGTTGTAGATTATTTTTAGCCATGGTTATTTATATCCATGCCTATATATCTATTTCCATGGAAGTATTTTCCATGGATCATAAAACCATGTCCATAAGATATGATCATGGTTTTTGGAAATTTTCTTTAATTTATGAACCATGGAAATAACATTCTTTCGTAGTAATGTTTTTTTATAAGTCCCAATTTATTCATCGTCCATTTTTTAAGTCCAATTAATCACCTCTCTATTTTAATACTGAGAGTATGGATAAAATATTTATTGAAAAATATTTTCATGAATTTATCCAATTACATTGAGTTGATGTCTTCCTTCGGCATAGTATTTTTGATAATATTCATTCATTGATCAACTTTTTCCTCTATGTGGTATAAAATCAATATAAATTTCCTTTTATAAAATCATTAAAGTAAATAAAAATCCTCTAAATGGAATTAATTCATCTCTTCAGGATTAAGGAATTAAGAAAACCACAAAAATAGGGAGTCCATTTTCATATAAATGATTTAATTATAACTTTCTATCCATTAAGAGGAGGGAGTTTCATATGGTTCAAGTTATTATTAATAACTTGAGTCAGTTGAGCAAGTTCACCCATTGGATTCTTGACTCCCTCTCCCATCATATTAGGCACCACATTTGAGTGATCATTACCCCACCCATTTCATTTATTATTGACATGATTTATACTATTTCTATCCATTTACTAAAATAAAATAAAGTTAGTGATGATGATATTCTAAATAATAATCATATAAATGTAAAATTAGGAACTTAGAAAGAATAACTCATAAATAAAACACATACCCTAACTTATTTCTTTCTAAATTTAAAATCTACATTATTTATGATGTATTTCCTGTTAGGTTATCTAATTTAACCCCACCAAAAAACTAAACCTTTCTTTGATACCAAATATAACAATATGCATCTCATAAACATATTGTTACATAATTTTTATCATAAATAATCACAAAAAACCCCATGAATATAGATTCCCAGTTCTTTTGGGTGATTAGTTACATAATAAAACATTTTAGAAATAAAAACAACATCAATTAATTCCATATTTATTTTACCATCCTAGAACATATCATACTTATATCAATTCATGTGGTTTCTTGGGGACATATATAAATAAGTGTGATAAAAACCCTATAAAGGGATTAATAAAGATAAACAAATAGGTGAGATAACATAGGGATCAATAATCATAACATAGAATCATAAAAGAGGAAGATCACAAATCAGAACATGGAAATATGATATAAGACAGATGATAGCATATGAACATGATAAACATAAAAATAATATGAATGTGTAAAAAATATAAAACATGTTGTCATAAACATAAGTTTTTATTTCCAAGTTATCATAACATAGTGTGTTAGTCTCATTTCATATGCACCATACATAGTATCTCATGAGAGGTAAACATTACCCAATAAATTAGAGGGATTCATAATTATAAGTCTTCCAATATTATAATATTATTCTATGAATACATGTTACACATAAAAAATAAATCATACATAAATCATAATCATGAGAGAAATACATGAGAAGGAAATAGGTTTCATAATCCTGTATTCTACCATATTTCACTATCCACCATCGTATGTTAATATTTAAAAAAATTACAAAAAATCCACCCATACCAATTTTTAAAATGATAATTCAAAGGAGGAAATTAATTTTTCCAAAATTAATTTATAAACTAGTTAATTTTAATTTTTAAATATAGTATAAAAATAATATTTTTTTATATAATGTAAAACTTGTGTAAAAAATATATAATAATTATTAAATTATATTATATTGATTGAATAATTATTTTATGCTATTTTGATAATTATTCTAACATAATTTACCTTTGATAAACATTATTTAAAAGGATAATTCATTAATTACAATATTAACTATTTTTCTATTCCAATGATTAGGTTACAATTCTAACAATCATGTGACTATTATAACAATCATATTTACAATGGTTATATAATATTTACTCATCCTATAAATACATTTTATTTCTATAATTATTCATTCAATCCAATCCTTCTTAATCTTCTATAGAGTTTATTTACAAAATACCAATCCAATTTCTAATTTTTTGTTTCCTTTTTATAGTGTTGTTAATGTTTGTGATATTTCTTGGAGACCACAACCATATGGATTTCCAAATTATAATGATGTTGTTGATTTTTTTTATTATCTTGTTGTAATTTTATCAATTTTAAGGAGTTATTATTATTATTTATATTTAATTTTCTATATTTATGAATTAAAATAATGTTGTCTTTTATTATGTATTTCATGTGAATTTTATTATATCTTACACATAGATTTTACACAAAAAATATATTGAGAATGGAAGATTTTCACATAGAAAAATATTTATTATTACAGTCTATAATATAATTCTATTGAGAACCAACTATATGAAATTGGGTAGGGTGTGAGACTTGAGAATCTTAAAGTGGGATATATGAAACTTGAGATGCATCATAGGGCTTAGCCGAGAGCCTTTTACTTTGTTCATGCATCATAATTGTGGCATTCTTAGGGTATTATACATGTGCCTATGGGTGGAGTTATTTATCATATTTATTTACAAGGATCCATGATTAATTAAAGTAACTTATAATTTATTCATTTTTTCTCAATTAAATTTTAAGAGGTGATTAAATTAATATGTATTTGAGAGGTTTCCTATGATCATATTTATTGATTGTTCTTATTCAACCACCATAAGGAAATGGTTTTCAGTATTATTTATGAAAACCATGTTTTCAAATAAAAACTTTTGTAGTGGTACGAGGCAAATGTAAAACTATTTTATGAGTTTGATTTATTTGTAATGAATCATGGAGTTGATGGTTTTGAAATAAAATATATTTTTAATGAAATATAGATTTTGGGAATGGGTTTTGTGTGATGATATGGTGTGAGTGAAATGGTTTGGGATTCTGGATATTATATGAAATTTGTGATAAATGATTTTTAAATCGAACTTCAATTGGTTTTTGAGAACAAATTTAGTTTTCAAGAAAAAATTAACACAACCATAGATTTATATTTTTTCATTTTTGGTGAATAAATTTGGATTCCAATAGGTTTTTTCAATACTTACATGAGTATTTATTGTGTGTAAAGTGATTATTATGGTTTTCAAAATAATCAACTAGTACCTATGTAAACCAAGATAGCTTGGTTTTTAGTATTTTTACTGGGGGTGACCCAAGCATTTGGAATATAACATTTTGGTGTTTGTATTATGATTAATTAGAGTTCCCCCATGGGATAGGATTGATAAATAGGTGTTTAGTGTTAGGATTGAGTATCCAATGATAAAATTAAGGATTTCATTGATTAGGTTGTTGTATTGCGGTTCAACGGGTAATTCCTATGGAAGGGAACAACATTGGGATTAATTTGACATTAATAGTTGGTTGTTATGGTGGGGAGTGCTATAAGTGTAGATATGGGTTTATAATCAGTTTTTTTTGTATTGATTAGTATATTCACGCACCATCTCAGGGTTTTGATATTTGGTACAAATGGAGTCTCGAAGGATTGGTTTAGTTCCATGGAAGAATTATAGATTAATAAGAGCAAAGAAACCCCAATGTTGATATGATGATTATAGAGAGCTAAGTAAAAATATCTATGATATATTAGTGGAGTGTTTGATGAATAATGCACTCCAGTATTGGAGATATGCATTGGATGTATTTTTAGAGATAAAAAATGATATAATTATGAATTACTTACTAGTGCAGATTAAGATGTATAGATGAATTGTTAGTGGGGATTCTTGATGATGAGAAGTATTATGGTGGGGATTTTGTAACAATTTCACCTTGGTGTCATTGAACCCGAGGTCCGGCTAGTTTTTACTAACTTGGTGATTGGGTAAATTGGAATTAATTATAATTGGATTGAGAGGATAATATTCTTAATATTTTTTGTATGTTTAAATAGATATTTTGAAGTTATACTTTTCTATGGAAAAGATGGTTGAAGGGATTTTTTCAAAGGTATAGGAAACTAGGTCTAGTGGGTGGAAGAAGGAAACCACCATAATCCTGATGGAGCCCCACCAAAGTTATGATGGAGTGGAAAATGGTGACTTTTACTACTATAAAAAGTTCTATGGTATTCCACCAAAGTTCTGGGATGCACTGGTGCTGCACCACTTTCCTTGACACCAAAATATAGTTGAAGCCCGCTGGAGTTCCAGTGGAAACATAGGTAGCTTTTTTAAAAGGGATAAAAGGGGGAATTCCACCATTTATTTAATATCCACTTAGTTAAATTCTTTTTAAATGTGTAAAAAAATGGGATAGACTATCTCCCCCTCCCCCTCTTACTCCTCCTTTCTCCTCATTGATCTAAGTGGTTTGAAGACATTTATTTATACTGATTCTTTTAAATCTTATCCCTTACTCACCAATTTTCTACCAACATATATTTTATTTGATTTTATTTTTATCATTTAGGTATTGAAGTTTGATTCCACTAGAGAATATAGGAATAATTTATAGTGGTGGGGTTTTCTTATGCACTGTGGAGAGGATGCTGGGGAATCTCAAATTATCCACATAATTCATGTTTTATCTAGAGGTATTTCCATGAGTGATTATTTTTAGGTATTTTGGTAAATTGGGATGAAATTGATAAATTAATAAGGTATTACAATTATATATTTCATATGTCATAGGATGATGTGTGTGTTGGAGTGAACCACACCCTTTTTTTCATGGTTTCAATATCAAAGTATCACCTAGTGTGTTTTATGTAAATTATGTCGAATTGGGAAATTGGTTTTAAATTAATTAATAGTTAATGTATGGGTGTATTTGGTTGAGATAGGTTCTCGTTGTTTGATAGATATCAATACGATATTGGGTAAATTAAGTGGAAGAGATACTGAGGTAGTTGACCTTTATATATAGTGTCTCTTGATCTTTTAGTGATATTATGTTTGTGTTATTATTATTATTATTATTATTTGAATGTTTTATGAAACTTTATGATATTAATATATAAATTAGAATATTATCTCATATGGATAGTATTAAAAAAGGACCATACATATTTTTAAAAGGTCCATTGGTGGTGCCATAGCTAAACAAGTGTCCCTGGATCATTTTATGGATGCGATTGGTGGTATTTGTGACACCTGTTGGGTCACTGGTATGTTTTATTTTGAGTATTTATTTTGATTTCATTTATATTTGTTTTCTTTTGAGAGTCAGGAATAAAAAATATTGATTTTTTAGAAAACCGAACAAAGAACACTGTTATCGAACGGTTAGTGATAACTGTACACCCAGCCGTGCAAGAGGGGGTGAGGGATTCCAATGCTGTATTTCATGGTTAAAACACGTTTTTTATAATTTTTCAGAATCTATAAGAAAACTATTCAGCCCATTTTGTAATGGTGGAGTGTATTACAAAGTTGATGAATGGTTTTTTAAACCATATGGACAAACCATAGTCTTCCCAAGTTACTTAAAATTCTGAATTTGCCTATTTCCCCTTGACGATTTTAACCCTATTTCTCCCCTTTCTTATCCCTCTAATTAAAAATATCCCCCTATAGCTTAGATCCATATTCTCTCTTATTCCATTGGTATTCTTCCTCCTCCATTAGTGATTTATATTAAGGTAAACTCCAATTTTATATTGATTTACTTATACTCCCCCCATGTTCTTACTTGTTCTATCCACTTTTTTCTATTCCAATAACTGTAAGGGACATGAAAGCCCAAACCTCTGGTTTAGGTTTGGGTTTTGATGAATTTTATTGGGTTCTAGGATAATGAGGATCTATTTCATCTATTCCTAGTGTTTTCAATAAAAGATAATGATATTTCGTTATGGTTGAGGTAAAAGTATCTAAATAATATTACTTTTCCTTTAGAATACCTATATTTCTTGAAATTCACTTTGGTTTACATATTTAAAAGTTCTTGAAATTATTTTGGAGGGTTTACATGTGTGTTTTGACTGCTATGTTTTTTTATGTTATAATGAATAGTGGTTTCTCTCATATTTCACTTTTAAAAATCACTTTATGCCTTTAAGGTGTTTAAAAAAATGTTAAAAATGAATTCCTTGCTTATATATGAGTATTAAATGATGATTTATAAGGAAAATGTGATTTAAAGTTATATTATTGATTTTTGTGATGCTATTTTGTTCCTTGGATATTACTTTGTATTGGTTTTTGTTTATTTTGGAACATAAGAAATTTCAATTAGGTGGGTGACCAAACTGGCATTACTCTAGCTCTATGTGTAAACTAGCTAGTGATTGTCTCTAGTGAGAACACTGGGCTAACTTACCTTATTAGGATCACATAGGTCGGCTAGTGTTCACGAGGGAGTCCTAGTAACCTTTAGAACTTATAGGTTAGATCTCTTTGCATGTGTCTTGTATTATACTTGAGTTTATGTATGATAATATTCCCACATTTTTTCAATTTATGATGATTATTATTATACCATGTTTCCCTATTTTTCCTATATATTTCCTTGTTTATATTTTATTTCCTTTGAGATTTTATTATTTAAAGAAACCAATGTTTTTCAAATAGAATTGCTTTCAAAATTAATTTCAAACATTTACTAATGATTTTCATTGTGAAAAGTGTTATATATATATTCATAGTGTTATACTAATGGTATTTTCCTTACACCTTTCATTTTCCATTGGGCATATACAAACTTGGTTTTTATGATATAAATAAAGGAAAGGGATTGTGTGGTTTAGTAAATATTCTTGATTCTCATCGTCCTTATATGATGATGTAGTGATGTTGATCATGGTTTACGAGGAGTTGAGTGCATGTGGAGTGTTTTGGGATCCTCAATGATTTTGGGTTATGATGTATTGACTTCTGCATCCTTGATCTCATTTTGGTATTTTTGTATATATATGATTTTGGTTATCATTTTTTATATTTACAGTGTGATGTTTATGAGTTATAGTTCAATGTTATTGATTATACTATTTTTTTATTTTTTATATGCTGATACTAATTATTTTATGGCATGGATATCCCACATATGGATGTGTCAAGATGAATTTATTGGAGGAATCAATGTATTGTGATTATTAGATTCTCTGAGTGAAACCACTCCCAAAGGTTAAATATTGATACCCTAGTCATTTTTTCTTATCCATGGTGATTGGAAATGTGATTCAGGACTTATAGAGGAGTGGTTCAAGTAACATGTTAGTTTGAACCAAGACAGTTCATTAAAAAATAGTATTAGATCCCTCTTGTTATTAGAGGATTAAAGGTATTATGGAGGTAGGGTTGTCGGAGCTCGAGAAGTAGGCTTAGGGGAGTGTGTAACCATATATTTTTCACATCTAACATCATGTTTCCTTGTGTGGTCAGGATTTGTTTCTTGGATATGATCCTAGTTTTGGATTTTTTGGATGATATTTGATGTTTTTTTATTGGTTATTGTTTTCAGGATGAAACTATGTGTTGTTTTTGTAAATTTTCAGTACTGGGGTGAATTGAGGGATAAAAAATGAGGTGCTTATTTTAGGAACATAGTTTGTAGAAACCATGAGGAACCTATGTGATCAGGTCAAAAATCCATCCAATTCAATTTTTCATGGTTTCCACATGGCTTTTAAAACCATACTACTAAACTGTGTGCACTAGGAAAATGCTTAAATTTTCAGTATTTTTACCCCTTTGGTATTTGTAATTAATGATATTGTTGTTATTACTCATTTCAGTGTAATTGAATGGGTTTTTTAATTGAATTGATTATTTTTGAATTTGAATTTTGTATTAATTATGTTTTATGTCATTTTTTGATGGCCCATTCCTCCTAGATTGACTTATAGGAACCATTTAGAGGAATCTATAGAGAATACATTGTAGGATAATCCTTTTTTGGAAGGTTGTGATTAGTGGTTTTGGGACTCAATCCTACTAAATAAGCTCCATGAAGATATTTCTTAGACTAATTTCAATTAGATGTTTAGAAAACAATTTTAACCCAAGAATTTAATATTGTATAAATCTAGGGAGTTTATGAAACTCAAGTTGAAAAACCACTCTGTTATGGAATATTCTACTCAATTTACTAATCTAGTTCATCTTTCACCTGATATTTTCACGAATAATTATTTAAAGGCACATTGATTGAAATAGGTTTAACACCAAAAATCAGATCTAGGATCATTCTTATTTTTCTTCTGACCTATTCATTGGTAATGGAAAATGTGGTGATGGCCGAGGTGGACATGAAATTTTGAATGGTATGAGTGGTACCCCAATTACAACATGAGTTAGTTAGAGCTCTTCTTTAGGTTAAAATAGGAAGAATGATGAATCTTGTTGGGGGTGTTAGTGGTAATGTTAAGTGTTCTAAATTTTCTTCTAGTTCATCTTATAAGTGGAATAATATAGTATGTTATCAATGAAGGAAGCTAAAATATATGAAGAAAGTCTCAAAAGAGGCTCCAAGGAATTTCCATCTGTATGGACAGATGTGGAATCTACAACATTGTTTTAGGTTCTCTCCTCAAGTAAGTAGGGTGGGTTCTTTTCATATTAGGGGTTTCTAGGTGCATTATGTAGAGAAATTGGTGGGGTCTTACCCTTAGGTGAAATAAGACTCCCATCCTATAAGTAAGACCTAGGGTGGACCCAAATATCAACTTTTATATGTGGTAGATCATGTTCTAAAGGATTAGGAGGTCGAGCTAGTGACCGTTAGAGGTATGATGTTTATTGTTTCATTGAAGGCTTTGATTTTTTTAACATAGGTGTATCTCATTCATTAATTTCATTTAAATTTGTTAATGCTTTTGGGATTCAACCGAAGCTGATTCCATATGTAATGGATCTTTCCACTCCATTGTGAAAGAGGAAGGAGTAGGGATTTATATGTCCTGAGTCCTATGTTGTGGTTGCTGACTTAGAGTTCACATGGTAATTCTTCGTCCCTGACCTATAATTTTTTAATCTTATAACTAGAATGGAATAAATGATCATCTTAGAATCCCATATTGATAGTTATCACTACAAGGTTCAATTTCTTTCTCCTAATGGGAACACCCATGTATTTCAAGGTTTGTGGATTCCTAGGTCAGGGAGAGAAGAACCATTTTTTGAAATATCATAGTGATTTCATGAAAGTTTATTGGTTTTACCTTTAATTCTATTGAGCATAGTTCTTTTGGAAAACTTTCAGTGGTGGTAGATAGGTATCCCAAAGTTATTCCTGATGAATTTTTAGGGTTTCTACCTCTTTGGGAGGTAGAGTTCTCTATTGAATTACTTACTGGAATGATCATCACCTATTTACTATATTACTAGATGGATACTACTAAGATAAATGAGTTAAAGGATCAGTTGTAGGTTCCTAATGGAAAGGGATTTTTATGAGTGGGTGTGTCACCATGGGATCAATAGTTCTCTATTCAAAGAAGGTGGGTGAAATTATTTAATTATAATATCTTGACCTTTTTGGATATGCCTCATGCCCATTTTTAGGAACACTTTTAACTTTTTTTTGTTATAACTTGGTTGGGGTTTTTTACTTTGGATTGTTTTAGGTGAAATTGGAGAAATTTGAAAGTGTGTGGGGTTGTTCATGGTTGGATAATGGTTAGGAAAAACCATGTTGCCTGCCCTTGGAAACTATTAACCATATTTTAGACAGACAAGAGGTGGATCACGGTTGGTGCACGGTTTGGACAAACTATGCGGACTCCCACCCCAAATTGTGCACCCTTAAACAGAGGGGGTTTGCATGGTTGGTGCATAGTTTTTCAAACCGTGTGTCACTTAGGATAATCAATATTTCCCCTAAGTAGCAGCACATGATTAAGGCACATAATTTGGAAAACCATGCACCTCTCCCCAAGAAACCATGCATGTATGAATTAATTCCCACAATTTTTTTTATAAGAAATTTCTGAACCCCCGGATTCTAACCTCAAATCACCCAGGATTAGACCTAAACACATTCATTTGATTTTGGAAGCTCTTGAGAGGATTAAAATTCTCTGAGAACCCCTTTATTGATGAATTAAAGATCTTATTTAAAGATCATCTCCTCTATGGTATGTGATTTCTTCCCTGATTGGTTTCCTCTCTCTCTCTCTCTCTTGTCTCTCTTTCTCGATAAAGAGGAATGATATTTCCCCCATAGGTGATGGTTTAGATTTAGGTTTTGATAGATATTATTAATTTGGTTCTTGATCTAAGGTATTCATCCCAAATCTCCCACGCTGTTGTGAATTCAATTTTTCTGCATCAATTTTGAAGATTGTGGGTTGGCGAGCATTTATCCATGACATTGTGGTAGGTGGTCTAGTATTAAATTCCCCTACTCTTGATTTTAATTGCTTGTTTGTAATTATGAAATTGAAATTTTCACATTGGGTAATTGAATTATAAATTGAATTAATTAATTGGTTTATTAATAAGAAAATGAAATTTATGGAATAATGAGATTATGAAATTGATTTATTAATGAAACTGTGAAATTTATATCAACCCATGGGGTTTGATGATATGATTTGAAATGATAATTTATAATTTATGCATGGTTGATAAATGAAATTATGAAATGATTTAAATAATTATTTATGGAAATGGTTGATAAATGGTTGGAAATATGGAACCATGAGATGTGATTTTTGTGACTAAGTTATAGGACATGGACTGATGATCCAAATAACCATGGTTTGTAAGTATTCCACTCTTGGACCCCAATATATTTATGTATTTCATGTGATCACTGAGTTTTGGGATATGGAATTCTACTCCAAATACACACGGGGTTCCGGACTGCTTCTCTAGGCCCACATTCTATCACTGTGAAATTGGAGTTTGTTGAAACTCATTTCCATCACAAAGTCCAACGAATGGAAAAGGGGAATACATTAAGCACAAAGAGGGTCACCCTTTGAAGAATGTCAAAAAAATTGATGAAGGCTTGAACTAGGAGCCCATTTGGAGTGAGGTGCGCAAGTTACTTGCGTGCCACGCAAGTCGCTTGCACGCCACCTAAGGGTCACACAGCTCACTTGCGCACCCTATTTGATTTTTCTCCCAAGGTGCAAGGTGGCCTATAAATAGCCCCTATGGGCCCCCATTTTAGGGACGGATTTTCCAAAAGTCAAATTCAAGCTCTCGTCGCCCATGTCTTCAACTCAACTCTTCTGAAAGATTATAAGGTAACTTTTTACCTATAATGTAAGATTTGAAGGAGTAGGATAAGGCTTAAGTGTTTAGAATTAATCAACACTTGCATGCCTAAGTATCCAGACCTCCTTAAAAATGGAAAAACTTGCGCGCCGCCCTACCCTTTCAATGAAACTTATGCACCACCCTTTTGGAAATATCTTAGGATAATACTAAAGGTTTGAGTTAAGTCTCTCCCAAGTATTACCCTATAGATTCTTCATCGCCCAGGTGAACCCATGTCGTGCAAGTACACTTGCACGACCAAGACTTTATCGCCAAATTACTTGCACGACCTACACTCGCACGCCAAATTCATTTGTGTGCCTCTCTCCCATTCACCTATACTCTTCAAGATATTAGCCCTAAAACCCCTTTTCAAAGCCATTTATAGCATGATCCCTTTGTTGGATTCCTTTTGTGAAAGGAGTTCTGTGATAACCTCTCCCAAAACCTCATGACTTACAAACTTTATGTCACTGCGATTAGAGGTTTCCTCCATATAAAATCATCCTTTAAGATGAGAATATCTTTTGATTTAGGGCATCCTCTTCAAGAGTAAGCCCTAAGTCCCCTTAACATGGGCCTCCTTCTTAGGAGTAAGCCCCAAGTCCCCTTAACCTGGGCCTCCTTCTCAGGAGTAATCCCCAGTCATAATTTCATTTAACATTGGGCCTCCTTCTCAGGAATAAGACCCAATCAGAATTCCTTTAATTTGGGCCTCCTTATCAGGACTAAGCCCCAAGTTATAAGTCCCCTTTAATTTGGGAATCCTCCTTAGGATTAATCCCTAGGTTAAAACTACATATCTCCATAATGTACAAATACCTTTTTGGACCATTCTCTTGGGATTCTTTCCTAAAGTAAGTTCTGGTCTTCATCTCTTTTTGGACAGTCATACATAAATAAGCCCCACATCATTTATTGTGACTGCATCTTTTGTGGAACAATTGTCCGGTTTACTGATTCCTCCTATTTCTCACACCGAGCATGACTCATGTGAGCTTAGAGTGTAAAAGTAATCACGACATCACTTTTTGGGCCATTAACCATGCATAAGCCCCATATTTCTTCACCCAAACTACATGGACTTTTGATCTCTACCTTAAAATTAGAGTACGTAGGAATCCTTTTTAAGGTTCAATACAATCTTTCATTAATTCTTTTCTGTCCCATATGACATTAAACTATATCCTTATTATCAAACTATGTGGGTTCTGATTCCTTTTTAACGAGGATACGTAGGTAGCCCATCTGCGGGTACAATCCCAACTATGAAATAATCCATATCTTTCTGAATGAAAATAAACTTCAAGTACCCCACTGAGTGGCTTTAAAACCAGTAGGGTCATCATAATGACCAAGATATTTCTATATAATGTATTTAAGGATACCATTGACTAAGAATATATAATACATACGGATCATTCTTCATCGATGAAGAACCCCAAATACATATAAAAGATTCTCTAAATCACATACATATCAATCATCGATTGTAAAATCTAAAGGAAAACTCATTTTCGAGCTTGGTGAATTAATAAGGATTCGTGAACATAACTTAAATCTATAAGATAGTCCTGATGTAGGCAATAATTCCCCCCAAAAAGTTGTGATGAGCCTGACCTCACATCCTATGGACCAAAGCAAATTCTTAAGCCTCATCGATTCACAACTAATGAGAACCTACCTTTGGAAAGTAGGTCCAAATGGATATAGAATCATTGGGTGTTTCCGGTTCTAAAAATAAACTATTTAGTAACTGATTGGAAAATTTGAACCTTAAACAAACAAGGTCATCCCCATTTCGAGAGGAAACAAAAAAATGGTGAAACCGACGTGAATATTTAACCAAGTTAAATGATGTTTTACTTATTTTTTAGGCCCCTATTAAACTCAATATGAGGGCCAACAAAGCAATCAATAGCATATGTGCTCATCCAAAAGATGTAGTCTGGCCAAACTTATCTTGGTTATGTCTGCTATATCAAACATGCACTCTTTTCCAAGATCTCTCTACAACAAAAAATGGCTTCTTTAAGGTTCACACCTGTGAATGCCTTGGCCGCTACTCATGTTGGATCCTCGTCCGCTCTGAGGATGACATCACCTACTCATCATCTTCAACGTTGGGTCTCAAATGAATTGGTGAGGGAATACCATCAACACAGTACCATCCCGACTCTGGAGGCTGCTCGACAATCCCTCCAAGTTAACAACTCACCCTAGTTTTCCGAACAGCGACGACCAGTGGTCAAGAAGCAGGTGGTGCCAACCACCGTCTCCAAACATTTACTGTCTTTATCCCCAGAATGCAACAACCAGTCCCTCCCATATTATAGGGATATGAATCAAGAGGTCACTCAAGGCCTCATTTCAAGAATACAATAGTCCTTCCTGATGAATCCCACCAACAATCTCCGCCAAAATCGTGTGGTAGTGCACCCTCAACATGATGGGGGTATCGCCTCTAGGTGTTCGGATCAAGTTCCTCAGACCCGAGCACACAAGATGAACCGTCAGAGGTGAAATTCGTCCAACAGAGAGCAGGTTTTTACCTTTTCCCCTCCGGAGAAGTCCACCAACCTAACTTGATGGCAAACAACAAGCGGGCATATACACCCGTCCGTCCAAATTTCACTGCCCAGCAGACTCTTCTGGTAGTAACACACCAATCCCACCAGGAAATTCCAGTGGAGTACTATAGGTAGGCACATACACCTATTTATAAATCATCATCCAGTCATTAGTCCCGTCTGACTGCATCCAAAGAAGCCTGCCAACCAAATGTGGTGACCACCTGTAAACATGCACATACACCTACTTACACTCATCAATTCTACCAGTAGTCTCGTCTTCCAGTATTGAAGGAAATTCATCAATCATATTTTGTGGAGAACAATCAGCAGGAACATACACCTAAAATTTATCAAGCTAACCAACAGTCTCATTTGTTAGCACCCGGAGATGTCAATTGGAAATCTCCAATGTCAAATAGGAGGTAGACACAACTTTCTGCCCCCACACATGAGTACTGTCAGAATTCACTAACAGGAAAAGAAGGATAGGATCAGGAACACACACCTACTCCAAACATGGAATGGACGTATATTCCCATTCTGGAAGCTGAATTCACCAAGAACATTCTGAAAATGGTGAAAGAGAAGAAGAAAATCCCTGCCCATATTCTGGAAACCTGTTAGAATATTATAACAACTTCAGTGACATCACGGGGAATGAAACATAAATCTATCCCTATCAGTGAAGTGACTCATCAACATGTCACCCTGGAGGAGAAACACACCTTTGTTCTAGTCCAGTAGGGTCGTGGGGCATACTCCCCCATGTCATACAGAGAATCAAGTCGGGCACATACACCCGATTTAAATGGAGATAGTCATCCTAACCTGACCATTTCTCCTGATCAAGCACATACAACTTCCCATAATAACCACTTTCATCAACAAGTGGTTTCCAAAGTGAGTAAGAAGGCGTCCAAGAAAAAGACCCATCTAGCACAGTTAAAAAATTAATATCCAATCTGCAATAAGGCCTTGCTCAGTGCTGGAGTTCTTGAAGCCCTCAGACAATTATCTATTGTAACTCAAGATTCTACTCTCTCATTTCCAAATTCTAGAAATAAAAATAATAATTCTGAAGGTCTTCATCAAAAACTTCCTCATGAAGGCTTGCTTCATGAAAATTCAGTCAATCTAGAAGAATCATCTTTATATGAGATCCACGATAATCCTCTACGTGGCCAGAAGACCAAGGATCAAAAGGTTTCATCTTTTTCTATAACCCACCATGGTGGTCCTATCCGTGATGATGAATTTAGCTGCGAAAGTCCTCTCCGCAGTAGTAATTTGCATTGCTTGTAAAATTCATCAATGGAAAATTCAATAATGAGAAATCCCTCTTATCTTGAGGCACTAGAAAATGTGAAGCCAGTCATGTCTGATGTCTTACTACTAGCAGGTGAAATACTTTCTCAATCAGAAGATAGCCCGAGGTGTAGGTCATTCTCCGAACCACCCCTGGGTCATTCATCTTCTAATTTGACAAATGAATTCTCTACCAATCTTGTTGAATCTGATGAAGCAACAATGAAGAACCATATTTGGTCCAATCAGGTTGAAGAAGCATCATCAAATGACAAATAGGAAGTGCTGAATATGAGAAAACAATTAGAAAAAGGTGAAATGCCAGTCATGTTTTGGACTTTGGCTGAATCTCAGTATGATATTCCAGAAACGTTGACAGAAGATTGTATTCACGATATTCGTCTCAACATATGGAAAACTCTTTGTCACTTAAAAGAGAAAATATTACCTTATGATGAATATCAAAATCATGTTAAGGTAATAGAAGGGTTGCAATGCCAAATTGACTTGGCATCTCTCTCAGTTTCCCGACATCCAAAGCTTGAAAAGAAGCAGAGAGCCCTTCAACGTAAATTCCTTGGCGCATTAAAAAGGTTGTTCCAGTTAATTACTAGTTCCCCATCTGGTATTCATATCAGGGGATGGGGTGTTCATGGAGAATTGCATTTCACTATGCTCTCCAGTCAACAAAGCCTGCCAAAAGTGGTCTCATGCAATGTTATTGCCCATGGATGGCCACAGCTAACTGGTTTTGTGTGTAATTAAAGGCTTTCTCAAGAACAGGACTCAACTAGTTCTTCCCAAAGTCAGGCATATAAAGAATAAGTTATTTAATTACACTTGAATCAAGAAAATGAGAATATCGAACAGGCTTCTTGTTAGAGCATGCACATCATCATGTGACAGAGGTCTCGGAAATAATCCAATGGTCATTTGAGCCAGGTGATTTTAGTGGATGTCGGATGATGCATCCAGCCAATTTTCGGACTAAAATATGAAAAATTATGAGAGATTTTAAGAAAGTTTCAGATGTAGAATCTCAAGAGCCACCTCATCTTGCTAGGTTGGGGAATCTTTTAATCCAACCCTTGGGATCAACAGACATGATTCGAGGAGTTGATCAGGAAAAATAGGAAGAGTCCCAGTCCACTGAACTGTGGAATTTTTCAAATTCTCAATATCTTCCTCAGCGAAAGCCAATATTCTCTTGATTAGGGAAGAATCCACAAGAGGAACGCAGAGCTGAATTATCAGAAAATTCCCTCCAAATTATGGTTCATCAATAAGTTCATGAGGGATCAACCAAACAAAAGGCAATGTCTCATAAAGGACATGGAAGAAGACAGTATCGCAGAAATGCTGACAGAAGGGCTGCAATGAGTTATGCATTGATAAATGTCATCAATGCCATTATCACTAATCCCCCAGAACAAGAGGCTCACTCAGAGGAATCAGATGAAGAAGTTCTTGTTCAAGAGGTTGCATACACAAAAACAAATGAAGGAGGTGTGCGTACCAGAATCCAGAGGGTTGCCCAGAGGCAAGATATTCCTTTGGGTAATACCCTTCCATAATCCAGAAAGACACATGCCAAGGAAAATGTTAAAAGTCAGGTTACATCCCACCCTACCTATAGAGAAGGCCAATCACTCTCATTAGAGGAAAGGTTCGCATAGCAATAAGAAGAAATGAAGGAGTTAAGGAGGTTAAATGTCGAACTACTTCAAGGTAGTATTCCTCCTAAGCATGCTGGAGTTAATCAATCAAGGGAATTGTTGTAGCTATTGGGATGGATCAAGAATATCTCCCTTTACAAGAACAACCTCAAAGGTCCAATCCTATGGGTAATATGCGATAGCAACTGGAAATACTACCATTAGTGGCAGTACCGGTCACCACACCCGTCCAAACTCCAGTTATTGCACCTGCTCAGGTCCAAGCTCAACCATATTTTTCTCAAGAATTAATGACTACCATTGAGTCATTAAAAGATCTGTTTCAATCAATGGAAGGATGACGTGCACCAGTTCAACTGGAAAAGAGAGCTTACCCTGAATGGGTGGATGCAAATCCTCCCCCATAAAATTTTGCGAATACAACATTCCCAATTTTTAATGGTTCAGGAGATCTAGAACAACACTTAACACATTTTGTTTCTCATTGTGATCCTATGATGGGAAGTCCTCAACAACAAGAAGCAGTTAAGCTCAGGTGTTTTGTGCAGTCATTACATGGACCTACTTTTGTCTGGTATACAAGTTTTCAATCTCGGTCAATTACTGGGTGGGAAGATATCCGTCAAAAATTCCTTCTTCAATTTAGCTCAACATTACCAAAGACGGTTGTTTTTTATCTTACCAATTGTAAAAAATGGAAAATGAACGAGTTTCAGATTTCATTGCTCGCTGGAACGGATTAACATATTCCTTAAGTTTAGCACTACCTCAAGAAGAGTTGCTGCCAATCTGTGTGGCAAATCTGCATGATGAATTACGCACACCATTGATCCCTGTGAAATACATAGGAGGGTTTCGAGACCTTACTTAAATCACTCAATAGATATAAGACTCTCTTATAGAGACTAGGGATAAAACTCATGTAATTCCATCAGCTCTGGGGAGGAGAATAGGGAAATCAGAGGCTGATATAGTTACACTTAAACAAGCATCTGTACTTGCTTCCACTTCAAAACCTTCATCATATCGAAGGGATCCACCTACTGAGCTTCAACAACAATGGCTTCCTCGTCAAGATGATCAAAGAGATCAAAGGCAGAAACAATCTGAGGATTTAAAGAACAAATCTTATTCTTTTCGGAATGAACAAGTTCCTGGTTACTTAATCTCAGCTGTAGAAAAAAATATGGTTCAGTTGACAAGGCCCAAAAGGCCAAAAAATGAAGGAGATGAAGACCTCTCCAACTATTTCCTATTTCATCAGATGTTGGGGAATCCCATTCAGGAGTGTTTTGTCTTCAAAGACCTCCTTCAAAAGATGGTGGACTCTAGACAAGTAAAACTGAAAGGTTCTTCAGTCCAGGTAGCATGTGTTACTACTACTGATCTAGAGGAAGAAGGCGAGTGGAACAAAGTAAAAAGTAAAAATGCATAGAAATATGATGATTGGATGGTCGGGAAAACAATCAACCAAACTCATGCCATTTTACAAACACAATTGAATCAACCAATTGTGTCTTCTGCTATTTCTACCACAAAAAAACCCCCTTCATCAGAAGGAAAATCCTCAAAGAATTGGCGTAATTTTAAGAAAGAAGAGTAGTCAGAAGAAGAAGACGAGCTCGTGTCAAAGCCTAAGTTGTCTTTGACTCTGGAAGATTTTATATAACGACCCATACTTTACATACATGGTTATTACTTCAAAATTGAAGCATACTTATTACAACATATAACAAAACCATGAAAGGACCGTATAGGTATAGTGTCTTTAGAAACTGGGAAACATAAACAACTGGTTCATAAATCATCTACGTTGTCTCCCATTTATTTCATCATATCTAGAGTCCCTTTTTGGAATATCCTACTTAATATCCTTCTTCCTGACCAGTGGAAAGGAAAATATACAAAAGGGTGAGCTCAAATGCATAGTAAGGGTAAAAAAAATAAATATCAAACATATCATATTTATAAGAACATAACATTTTGAAAATCTTATCCTGTAAAAGAGATCATAACATGGGATAAATAATAGAAGTGAAATGTATTCCCAATAATCATAACTTAAAACATGAAGCTTTTTGGCATACACACATAATCATAGAAAATCATTTCATAGTATTCAAGACTCATTTCCAAGACTATCTTAGTGGACAAAGTCCATTTCTGAACCGATTTCACTCCTCGTTTCAGTCCTGTTTCACTGAACCGGTTTAACCTGTCGTTCCAGCCATGTATATCTCATGATATATAAAATCTTTACCCAATGCATTGGAGGGAGATATAGGTCCCACACATCTAATAATGATACCATTCTTATATGTGCCACAAAATCATAAACCGTACATCATAGCATAACCCATGTAATAAAAATGGGAATCTTAAACATCGTGACATCATAAAAATATTTCCATCACAACATAATAAAATCAATGTAATAATAGGGATAGAAATAGAACCCTATATTATCTTATATGGAAAATAATTTTGATAAAACTCTTGAACTCCATTCTTGAGTAAAATATCCTTTCTACTTCAAAAACATTTTTCCTTTCTTAACATGTCATACAATCTTAAACTAAAAGAAGCTGATTAAAAATAAACATGAAAACTTGTAAAGGAATATTCTTGGAAATAATGTTTTAAAAATCCATTCATTCCATATAAGTTAAAAAAACATTCTTCTCATACTTTTGTCGGATAAGTCAAAAAGTACCTCGTACGAAAAACGACAAAAGATTCCTTTCATATCTTTTACTAAAAACTCACGAAAGGGTAAAATTGGATTTAAAAAAATTGTAGGATGATGTGAATAATATTACATATTGAGGAAACATGGATGTGGATGATAAATATTCCCCAGTAAATTCTGAAGTATAAACAATCTCGGATAAAAATTGAGATTGTGAGATTGTCCCTTACCTTAGGTCCGATTTGCTTTGTAAGTGTCAGAAACTCCTGTATAATGATTTAAATAATGTTATTAACTTATTTCAGAATCATACTTATTGTTATGATATCATATATGGTCATATTCTTAGCTTCTTATTAGTAATATTTCATTACTACTTGTTATTCTGGTGTTTATTACTTTTTGTTCTTATGCGTGTTTTGTCGAATAAATTCTTATTCTTCTCTTTAGGTTATAGATACTTCATTTCCAGAATGGAATTATTGTACTATATATCATATTTATTCATTCTATTCATTTATATAATCATTATTCAATGAAGATCGTGTAGAACGAATCGCATCACATCGTGGAGACGGTATTCCGTACGTACGCACGAGCGATGATATCGTTCCCATGATCGTGGAATTGTATTGGAGTGTATGTATACTATTTCAGAATCAATAACACTTTAAAATAATCATATATAGTTATTTATTTTCACCATTATACCCATCCAAGTAAGGTGGTGATGGAAAATATATTACACCATAGCGTGGAGACGGTATTCCGTACGTACGCATGCGCGTTGATTTCGTTTTCCGTAGGATGGATAGATGGTGAAATAGGGTTGTTTCATACTTATAATAACATATCATTATATTAGTGATACTGATGTTATTAATCCATAATGAAAAAACTAAATAATAAGAAGTGGAAGAAGAAATAAAGTTGAAAGAATCGGTAACGGACATTACCTCTTCTTTGAAGCACCTCTTTGAGACCTCCACTTATGGCACTACAATTGGTCTTTTAAGAAGACCAAAACCTCTAGGATGTTTCTAGGGAAGTGGGGAAGTAAAATGGGCAGGTATTGGCCGAGCGTGAAGGCTCAAATTGGTGTGAGGAGGAGAGGGAGGAGGTGCCCTTTTATAAGGGAGGAGAGGGGCACCTTTGGAAATATAAGAAATATTAGTTTATATTAAATCCCAACCCCAATTAAAAACTTAAAAAATGACTCATATCCCAAGATTAGTTGAGATAGGGTTGTAATCTCATCAACCAATAAAATTTAGACATGTTAAGAATTTATTTTAAACATTATCAACTTGATTTATCCTTATTTATCAATTTAATTTTATTTGTGGTAAAAATATTCTAAATTTTAAATTATTATAAATAATTACATATGTGTTGTGAATTTTCCATAATTTGACAATTTATGACATTTTCGACCATATAAATTTTAATTTATAATTTTTAAATATTTTTGTGATTTTTAAACAATTTTATAATATATTATTTTTATAAACTACAATAGTGTCAATATTGACATTATTCATTTATTTGAATTTAAATAAAATATATACAAAATATATGTTCAAACTAAAAGCTTTAATAGATTCATAAAATGTCATATGTATCTAGAAAATTAGTGGATCACATTAAATAGTTCATATAATATTTATTTAAATATTTTTAAAACCATTTATTTGATATTTTAATTAATAAAATAATTTCAACATCACTATTGTGGCATAATTAATGATAATTATTTAATCCCTAAAAATTATAAATAAATTCCTATGATGTAGATAACTGTATTATATTTCTGGAGACTATTCATGTTTGAAGTTTCATTATGTTTATCACTAAATTAAAATTATTATACTTATAATATTTAAGAAAGTGACATGTAGTCACATTCTTTGGTTTTAATGATAATTAAATTATTTTCATGGAAAAATGTCCATTAAATGAATCTAATCCGACCCTTAGGTGATATGGGTCTACCTTTAGTCATCCAATAGGATTTTATCAGGTGTTAGGGTAACTTTATAATCTTATATTTACCCTTAATTACCCGATTTACCTTTAACTATGGTAAATAAAATTTACCGTAGTTATTATTCATAATGCCCAAAAATAAAAAGTAGCCTATTAACATAATTTGGACCCACTAATTCCAAATATGGAATCCATTTTTCAAAATTCAAAACATATAAGTTGCAGTAATTAATTTAAAATAAATCCTGTTGTTAAAAAAATTGGTTTTAGAAGTTAAAATATTGCCAAAGATTGAAATGTTTTTACCTATGAATTCAATGTGAAATTAGTGATAATGACATAAATTATATTAAATGGTAAAAATATATTATATTTATACTTTAAAACCATTAAATATTATAATTTATCCATATAAATTATCTCAATGAAAAAAGTTGTTTTTAATTAAAAATTAGCGTATTTTTACTATTCATCAAAATATGAAAGTTATCAGAAAAATATCAAAAAATTATCCATAGTAAATTTTTATTCCTTGATTCAAAAGAATAATTTTATTTTTTCAAATTTAACTTATAAATATGTCAAAAACTAGATTTAATGTGGGTGCGCCATCAAAAGGCGGCAAAACTACATTTTTTGAAAAATACTTATTTTACCTGAAAATTTTATTTTGTTCTCTTACCATATTCTAGAAAATGTGTAAGATGAATAATAATGTTATAAAATTAAAAATGTAGTTAACACTATTCATAACAGCTATTCCATAATAATATATTGTTGTTTAGTGAAACCAAGTATTGCGTACTACACACGCTATCGAGGAAGGTCGCGATTGCGTGTAATGCAAACCAAGTACATATTGTGTGCTGTGAAAGATTCCGTTGGTGTTGCGTATAACATAAGACATAAAAAAACTATTTCTCATAAAATCTCAGGGTGTTACATTCTGCCCCCCTTAAAATTAATTTCTCCCTCGAAATTCGTTACTTCATTACAAACAGATGAGGATACCTCTCCCTCATCATATCCTCAAGTTCCCATGTAGCTTCTTCTAATTGGTGGTTCCTCCATAAAACTTTCACCAAGCGATTGGTCTTGTTCCGTAGGACTTTTTCACTACGATCCAGAATCTCTATTGGTTGTTTTTCATAAGAAAGATCTTGCTCCAGCGGTACAACTTCTGAGCCGAGTACATGTGAATGATCAAGTATGTACTTTCTCAGGAGAGATACATGGAACACATCGTGAACTGGAGAGAGATTCAGTGGAAGCGTCAATCAGTAAGCTACCTTCCCAACATGATCCATAATTTCAAAAGGACCGATATATCTAGGGCTCAACTTTCCCTTCTTTTCAAATCACATGACCCTCTTCCAGGGAAATATTCGTAAGAACACTTTATCACCCACTCCAAACTCTAGGTCTTTTCTTCGGTTGTCAGCATAACTTTTTTGTCGACTCTGAGCTACTCTTATGTGTTGTTGAATAGATCTGACATTTTCTGCCATTTCATCAACAAGATTAGGTCCTAATAGCTTTCTTTCCCCAACTTCATCCCAGCAAGTTGGAGTCTTGCATTTCTTTCCATAGAGAGCTTCATAAGGAGCCATCTGAATACTGGAGTGAAAGCTATTATTATAATAAAATTCCACCAAAGGTAGGTGTTGATCCCAACCACCTTTTAAATCTATAGAGCAAGCTCTCAAAATATCTTCTAGAGTTTGAATTGTCCTCTCAGACTGACCGTCTATCTGAGGATGATAAGCAGTGCTAAAACTCAACTCTGTATCCAGAGTATGCTGAAGACTTCGCCAGAAATTTGAGGTAAAACTCGGATCCCGATCAGATATAATAGAAAGTGGTACTCCATTCAATCTTACCACTTCCTTTACATATATCTTGGCAAGATGATCTAGAGATAAATCCTCTCTAATAGCAATGAAGTGTACAGACTTTGTAAGACGATCAACTATAACCCAGATAGCATTATTTCCTTTGGATGTTTTAGGAATTCCATTGACAAAGTCCATAGTGATGTTTTCCCATTTCCATTCTGGTATGGGTAATGGTTGTAACATCCCCTTATACTTTTGTCTATTAGCTTTAACTTGCTGACAAACCAAGCATCGTGAGACATATTGAGCAACATCTCTTTTCATTCCATCCCACCAGAAGTACTCTTTCAGGTCCCTATACATCTTCGTGCTTCCAGGATGAATAGAGAATGAAGAACTATGAGCCTCATCCAGTAGCTCCTTCTTTAATTCTGGGATGGGAGGAACACAAACCCGATTCCTGAACCTTATTATCCCATCACAATCAAGGTTGAATTCAAGAACATTTCTCACCTTCTTTTGTAACTCGACATCTTCTTTCTGTGCCTCTTGAATCTTCACATGTATAGATGGTTGAACATTCATTTGAGAAAGATAATATTTCTCCCCTTCTATTAAAATTACAGGATCCATCCTTTGTAAATCCATAAATATTGGATCTTTTGTGATCCTCGTTATGGATTAGCTAGTATGGTCTTGTCGACTTAATGCATCTGCCACCTTGTTTGATTTCCCAGGGTGGTAATGAATTGAGCAGTCGTAATCCTTAATCAGCTCCAACCATCTTCTTTGGCGCATATTCAGATCCTTTTGTGTGAAAATATACTTTAAACTTTTATGATCAGTATAAATGTCACACCTTTCTCCATAATGATAATGCCTCCAAATCTTTAATGCAAAGATTACCGCAGCTAACTCCAAATCATGAGTTGGGTAATTTTGCTAATGGATTTTCAATTTTCGTGAGGCATAAGCGATCACTATATAATTTTGCATAAGAACACACCCCAATCCCTTCTTGGATGCATCACTATAGATCACAAAACCTTTCTCCACTACAAGGTAGTGTGAGAACAGGTGCACTGGATAACCTTCTTTTCAACTCCTTGAAATTCTATTCACATTCCTCCGTCCAAACAAACTTAACTCCTTTCCGAGTCAACTTGGTGAGTGGATTAGATAATCGTGAAAAATCATTCACAAAACATCGATAACATCCAGCCAATCCAAGAAAACTTCAGATCTGGGTTACTGTTGTTGGTCTCGACCATCTTTTGATAACCTCTGTTTTTGCTGGATCCACAGATATCCCATCTTTTGAGATTATGTGACCCAAAAATGAAACTTTTTGAAGCCAAAATTCACACTTGGTAAATTTGTCATAAAGATTCTCCTTTCTTAGGGTCTTTAATACAATTCTCAAGTGATCTTCATGTTCTTACTTTCTCTTTGAATAGACAAGAATATCATCTATAAAGACTACCACAAACTGATCAAGATAGTCTCTAAAGACTCTATTCATCAGATCCATGAAGATAGCAGGGGAATTAGTAAAACCAAATGGCATCACTATAAATTCATAGTGTCCATACCTTGTACAGAAAGCCGTTTTTGGTATATCCTCTCTTTTGACCCTTAATTGATGATACCCTGAACGAAGATCAATCTTGGAAAAGTATTGATCTCCGCGTAGTTGTTCAAATAGGTCATCAATGTGTGGGAGAGGATATTTGTTCTTGATAGTGATCTTGTTAAGTTATCGATAATCAATGCAGAGTCTCATTGATCCATCTTTCTTCTTAACAAATAGAACAGGTGCTCCCCAAGGTGATGCACTAGGGCGTATGAATCCTTTATCAAGATTCTCTTGGAGTTGCTTCTTCAATTCTTGCAACTCAATTGGGGCCATTCTATACGGTGTCTTTGAAATAGGAAAAGCACCCGGTACGAGTTCTATTGAAAACTCAACTTCACGATTTGGTGGAAGACCTGGCAATTCCTCCGAAAAGACATCATCAAATTCCCGTACAATGGGCATATTCTTAATCGTGAGTTTATCTCCAACCATTTGAGATAAATAACCCTCATTTAGTGTAATCAAGACCCATAAGATGGAAGAAATTTCCACTGGAAGGTTATGTTCATCCTTTCATCGATAGACGATCATAGATTGATCTGGAATATGAAATGTGACTTCCCTTCTTTGGAAATTGATATGATCTCCATATAGAGAAAGCCAATCCATTCCAAGAATCACATCAAATTCCACTATAGGAAGGATCACAAGATTTGTTGGAACCACTTTCCCACAAACTTCAATTAGAGAAGAATTGTAAACTTTTGATGCGACTGTTGTGCCATTAGGAGTTGTCACAGCCAACTCAACATATAATTGTTGAGGTAATATGGCGATACCCTTAGAAAATTCTTCAGAAATAAAAGAGTGGGTGGATCCAAAATCAAATAAAACATTTGCTACTTTATAGTGGATGGTAAGTGTACCTCTCACCACTTCGTTGTCGTACTCCACATCGCCGATAGTAATTGCATGTGACTTTCCTTTGTCTTTGGCCTTAAGAGTTTGTTGACGTCGATCATCATCATCAACCCTTGGATTTGGGCATTGATTTTCATAATGTCCCATCTCCTTTCACTTGAAACATTGAAGTTTATTAGGTTCATTTTGTGTATCCCTTCCTTTATTTGCATCATTAGACATCTTCTTCCCATTATTTCGACATTCAATTTCCCGATGACCTTCTTTTCCACACTTATAACATTTGCTTGTACCCTTAATACAATTTCCTCCATGTTTCTTTCCACACTTTTAGCATAAGGGAAAACTCATCTTCTTTTCAGTGTGGTCTTTAGATTTTCCTTTGAATTCCATTTTCCTCTTCTTATCAAACCCATATGACTGATGGGTTACACCAATATCCATCTCAACCTTGAGAGCACATCGAACAATTTCCTCATAGCTATTGAAGTCCATTATGGCTAATTCCCTTTGAAGACTTGGTTTTAAGACACTAAAGAATCAATCGATCTTACTCACAGGTTGGATAATAATTCCGGAAGCGTACCTTGAAAGTCTTGTAAAATTTGCTTCGTAGGTACCAACGGATTCATCATCCTTTTACTTCAGTTCAAGAAACTCTTTCTCCATCTTTGTTCGAAGAATACGAGGGAAATACTTATTGAAAAATAAGTTCTTGAACTCGTCCCATTCCATGGGCTCAATTTAATCCATTTGCCTCGTATTCTTAATAAGATTCCACCATTGATCAACATCACCTTCCAAACGATACACTGCTAAGATGAATTTATCATGTTCAGAACATTGAAGAACTAAAAATATATTTTCAGTGGTATTGATCCATTGTTCAGCCACTAATGAATCAGAAGACCCGTTGAATGAAGGTGGACGCTGCCTCATGAAGGATTCAACAGAATTTTCTCCTTCCTTTTCTCATTTGGAAGTCCTGCATGATTCATATCTTGATAAATTTGTGTGATCATGGCTACAAGATTTTGCATTCCAGATCCCATAATGTTTGGTTGCTCAGGGGGACAATCATTTCATTTCCCGTCGCATTCTGCATTAACACAGTTCCTTCGGGTTCCAGCCATTGACTAAAACGAAGAAGAATTGTATGAGCAACACTAATTATAATAGGAAAACCACATAATCAAGAATAAAATTTCACACTTAAGGTCTTATCATAGGTTGTTCATGGCCATTTCTAAAACACTAAGATTGTGTTCTATGCTTAGACATATCCTTAGGTTTCTTACTAAGGCTTTCACATCCTAGTTTCCAAAGGTTTACTATACCTTTCCTCTGATACCAACTATAACGACCCATACTTTACATACATGGTTATTACTTCAAAATTGAAGGATACTTATTACAACATATAACAAAACCATGAAAGGACCGTATAGGTATAGTGTCTTTAGAAACTGGGAAACATAAACAACTGGTTCATAAATCATCTATATTATCTCCCATTTATTTCATAATATCTAGAGTCCCTTTTTGGAATATCCTACTTAATATCCTTCTTCCTGGCCTGGGGAAAATTAAACATACAAAAGGGTGAGATCAAATGCTCAGTAAGGGTAAACAAAAGAAATATCAAACATATCATATTTATAAGAACATAACATTTTGAAAATCTTATCCTGTAAAAGAGATAATAACCTCAGATAAATCATAAAAGTGAAATGTAATCCCAATAATCATAACTTAAAACATGAAGCTTTGTGTCATACACACATAATCATAGAAAATCATTTCTTAGTTGTCAAGATTCATTGCCAAGACTATCTTAGTGGACAAAGTCCATTTCTGAACCGAGTTCACTCCTCGTTTCAGTCCTATTTCACTGAACCGGTTTAACCTACCATTCTAGCCATGTCTATCTCATGAGATATAAAATCTTTACCCAATGCATTGGAGGGATATATAGGTCCCACCCATCTCATATTGATACCATTCTTATGTGTTCCACAAAATCATAAACCGTACATCATAGCATAACCCATGTAACAAAAATGGGAATCTTAAACATCGTGACATCAATAAAATATTTCCATCACAACATAATCAAATCAATGTAATAATAGGGATAGAAACATAACCCTATATTATCTTAGATGGAAAATAATTTTGATAAAACTCTTGAACTCCATTCTTGAGGAAAATATCCTTTCTACTTCAAAAACATTTTTCCTTTCTTAACATGTCATACAATCTTAAACTAAAATAAGTTGATTAAAAATAAACTTGAAAACTTGCAAAGGAAGCTTCTTGGAAATAATGTTTTCAAAATCCATTCATGCCATATAAGTTAAAAAAACATTATTCTCGTACTTTTGTCGGATATGTCAAAAAGTACCTCGTACGAAAAATGACAAAAGATTCCTTTCATATCTTTTACTAAAAACTCACAGAAGGGTAAAATTGGATTTAAAAAATTGTATAACGATGTGAATAACATTACATATTTAGGAAACATGGATGTGGATGATAAATATTCCCCAGTAAATTCTGAAGTATAAACAATCTCGGATTTAAATTGAGATTGTGAGATTGTCCCTTACCTTAGGTCCGATTTGCATCGTAAGTGTCCGAACCTCCAGTATAATGATTTAAATAATGTTATTGACTTATTCCAGAATCATACTTATTGTTATGATATCATGTATTGTCATATTCTTAGCTTCTTATTAGTAATATTTCATTACTACTTGTTATTCGGGTGTTTATTACTTTTTGTTCTTATGCGTGTTTTGTCGAATAAATTCTTATTATTCTCTTTAGGTTATAGATACCTCATTTAGAGAATGGTATTAGTTTACTATATATCATATTTATTCATTCAATTCATTTATATAATCATTATGCAATGAAAATCATGTAGAACGAATTGCATCACATCATGGAGACGGTATTCCTTACGTACGCACGAGCGATGATATCGTTCCCATGATTGTGGAATTGTATTGGAGTGTATGTATACTATTTCAGAATCAATACGACTATACAATAATAATATATAGTTATTTATTTGCACCATTATACCCATCCAAGTAAGGTGGTGATGAAAAATAGATTACACCACGGCGTGGAGACGGTATTCCGTACGTACGCACACACGGTGATTTCGTTTTCCGTAGGATGGATTGATGGTGAAATAGGGTTGTTTCATACTCATAATAACATATCAGTATATGAGTGATACTAATGTTATTAATTAATAATTAAACAACTAAATAAGAGGAAGTGGAAAAAGAAATAAAGTTGAAAGAATCAGTAACGGACATTACCTCTTCTTTGAAGCGCCTCTTTGAGACCTCCTGTTAGGGCACTAAAATTGGTCTTTGAAGAAGACCAGGACCTCTAGGATGTTTCTAGGGAAGTGGGTAAGTGAAATGGTTAGGGATTGGTCGAGCTTGAAGGCTCAAATTGGTGTGAGGAGGAGAGGGAGGAGGTGCCCTTTTATAAGGGAGGAGAGGGGCACCTTTGGAAATATAAGAAATATTAGTTTATATTAAATCCCAAACCCACTTAAAAGCGTCCAAAATGACTAATATCCGAAGATTAGATGATATAGGGTTGTAATATCATAAACCAATAAAATTTAGACATGTTAGGAATTTATTTTAAACATTATCAACTTGATTTATCCTTATTTATCAATTTAATTTTATTTGTGGTAAAAATATTCTAAATTTTAAATTATTATAAATAATCACATATGTGTTGTTAATTTTCTATAATTTGACACTTTATGAAATTTTAGACCATATAAATTTTAATTTATAATTTTTAAATATTTTTGTGATTTTTAAACAATTTTATAATATGTTATTTTTATAAACTACAATAGTGTCAATTTTGACACTATTCATTTATTTGAATTTAAATAAAATATATATAGAATATATGTTCGAAATAAAATCTTTAATAGATTCATAAAATGTCATATGTATCTAAAAAATTAGTGGAGAACATTAAATAGTTCATATAATATTTATTTTAATATTTTTAAAACCATTTATTTGATATTTTAATTAATAAAATAATTTCAACATCACTATTGTCGCATAATTAATGATAATTATTTAATCTCTAAAAATTCTAAATAAATCCCTATGATGTTGATAATTGTATTAGATTTCTGGAGACTATTCATTTTTGAAGTTTCATTAAGTTTATCACTAAATTAAAATTATTATACTTATAAGATTTAAGAAAGTGACATGTTGTCACATTCTTTGGTTTTAATAATAATTAAATTATTTTTATGGAAAAAAGTCCATTAAATGAATCTAATCCGACCCTTAGGTGATATGGGTCTACTTTTAGTCATCCAATAGGATTTTGTCAGGTTTTAGGGTAACTTTATAATCTTATATTTACCCTTAATTATCCGATTTACCTTTAACTATGGTAAATAAAATTTACCGTAGTTACTATTCATAATGCCCAAAAATAAAAAGTAGCCTATTAACATAATTTGGACCCACTGATTTCAAATATGGAATCCATTTTTCAAAATTCAAAACATATAAGTTGAAGTAATTAATTTAAAATAAATCCCGTTGTTAAGAAAATGGGTTTTAGAAGTTAAAACATTGCCAAAGATTGAATTGTTTTTACCTATGAATTCAATGTGAAATTAGTGATAATGACATACATTATATTAAATGGTAAAAATATATTCTATTTATACTTTAAAACCATTCAATATTATAATTTAAGCATATAAATTATCTCAATGAAAAAAGAAGTTTTTAATTAAAAAATAGTGTATTTTTACTATTCATCAAAATATGAAAGTTATCAGAAAAATACGAAAAATTTGTCCAAAGTAAATTTTTATACCCTGATTAAAAAGAAGAATTTTATTTTGTCAAATTGAAATTATAAACATGTCAAAACTATATTTAATGTGGGTGCGCCATCAAAAGGCGGCAAAACTGCATTTTTTGAAAAATACTTATTTTACCTGAAAATTTTATTTTGTTCTCATACCATATTCTATAAAATGTGTAAGATGAATAATAATGTTATAAAATTCAAAATGTAGTTAATATTGTTCATAACAGCTAGTCCATAATAATATATCGTTGTTTAGTGAAACCCGGTATTGCGTACTACACACGCTATCGAGGAAGGTCGTGATTGTGTGTAATGCAAGTCAAGTCTATATTGTGTGCTGTGAAAGGTTCCTTTGGTGTTGTGTATAACATAATACATAAAAAACTATTTCTCATAAAATCTCAGGCTATTACATTTTATGCCATCTACTTCAAAATCATGGGCACTGCCCCACCAAATGGCACAGCCTGAATTGGTTTATCTGGCAGAATCTTTATCAGATGAAGAATAGATATTTGGTTCTGTTAACATGATTCATTTAATAGATCCCTATGCCAATGACAGTTTCGATCATGATGATCCTAAGTTCCCTATATTTAACAAAGGAATTAGAGGAAGAGACAGAGGTCTAGGATACATGGGAAGACGTGGATATTCCAGAAGCCACTATTTCAATCCTACCCTTGCTAGAACTTTATATGCGGCAGAAACTCGTGGAAAAGCCCTTCAGCAGGATCAACAGGAAAAAGAAAGTTCTTCCACACATGGAATATTCAGTCTTGACACAGTTATTTTGGAGGACCGGTTAGAGGTTACACCTTCTTCCTCTCAGCAAATAGATAGACCTAGTTAGTCTAATCTACCAAAGCCAAGAGTGTTTCCTATTCCTGCCCTGATACGGGATGCATCTACTGCCAAAGCATCAACATCCAAGGCACCTGTAAAACCACATTTTCATGTTGGGAAACGTAGACCTTTGGACCAAAAGTATGATGTCTTGAAAAATTTGGCCCAAGTATCATCCAAGTTATCAATTCTGGATTCCTTGAATCTATCAAAAGATCTTCGGGAGGCGCTTATTGAGGCTTTGTCAAGTCCTCAATAATTCGAAACTGAAATTGCTGCGATTGAGGTCGACCGTATAGAGAATAATCCTGTAGAATGCCATGCAGTGATGTCTTTTATAGATGAAGATAAAGATGATGTTGTACATGGACATATCAGACCTTTGTATCTATCTTGAAAAGTCAATGACATAGACATCTGACGAGCTTTCATTGATAATAGCTCAGGAGTCAACCTCATTCTTATTCGCACACTTTGTTGATTGAGCCTCACTGAATCTGATTTATCTCCTTATACTTTGATGTTTCAAGGATATTATAATAATGAACAAGAACCTCTGGTCGAGATTACACTCAGAATTTAGTTTGGAGACCTTATGTCTAATTCAGATTTCATGGTTGTTTGTTAGGACACAACCTTCAACATTTTTCTTGGAAGACATTGGCTACATCAACATGTGGTCGTACCTTCGTCATACCATCAATGTCTCAAATATTGTTTCAATGGTCAAATTGGTACATTGTATGGTGACAAGGCCCCATTCAAAATGTGTGAATCTCAATACATTGAGGCAGAATTTTATCACATGGAGGGAAAGGAAAAATCCACGGCAAAGAAGGTCACCAAAATTAATGCTCCAAATGGTTTGGAAAAGATTTCAGTAAACCCATTCATACATGTGAGTACAGATTATGTATTGTCTATTAGTCAAATTGACAGGATAGACCTAAATACAAACACTCTTATGAAAACTTCCATAATTTCAATTACGGAAACCAAGCTAGACAGCATGGGAGAAAATTTTGATTCATCAAGTAGTGATGAAAGCTTAAATGGAGATGTCTTCATTTCATCTGTTGAAATTAAGAAATTATATACTTCATCAACCAGTCCAGAGGAAGTTATAGCAATACCAGAGGAAAATAATGATGTCTATTCTTAATCCATCATCTCCTCTCTATCACCCCCGGAAGACCCTTCATCATCAATAGGGTCAGAAATGGCAGCCTCTTCTTCAAGATGTTCAAATTTTAACTTCTCCCCTAACCATGGAAATTCTTCTTCGTCATCTACTATGAAAGTAGAAATAGAAGAATTAACACATATTGAAGAAGAATAGGAAGATCTCAGGGATGTTCCTCCATCATTTGAAGATGGTATCTTTACCACTGTGGATGAACTCAGAGAAATAAATCTGGGTACAAAAGAAGATCCAAGCCCCACTTTAATTAGTATATCCATGACTCTTGAAGAGTAAGAAATGTATACTTAATTTATAAAGAAAAATAATGATTTATTTTCTTGGAATTATACAGAAATTCTAGGTCTTGATCCCGATGTTTCCACTCATCATTTGGGTTTTCCAGAATAACATCGAGGATTCAAGCAAGCAACAAGAAGAACACACCCAACTTATGCCTCCAAAATTAAAGCTGAAGTTGATAAGATTATCAAGGCTAACTTTATCAGAGAAGTTAAATATCCCAAATGTTTGGCTAATATTGTCCCTATGAAAAAGAAGAATGGACAAATTAAAGTTTTCATTGACTTCAGAGATTTTAATCGGCATTGTCCCAAGGATGATTTTCCAGTTCTGATCACAAAACTCTTAATTGATGCAACAGCTAGCTACGAAGCTTTTTCCTTCATGTATGGTTACTTTGGGTATAATAAAATACGAATATCCCCAAAAGATGAGGAGTTTACAGCCTTCAGATCTCCTCAAGGTGTGTTTTGCTATCGAGTAATTCCCTTTGGCCTGAAGAATGCAGGTGTAATGTATCAACATTCCATGCACCATATCTTCAAACCCTTTTTAGGGAAATTTGTTGAATGTTATGTGGATGATTTGGTGGTTAAATCCAGAAAACGTTCTGATCATTTGGCCGATCTGGAAATCATATTCAAAAAACTTCGACAACACAATTTGAAGATGAACCCATTGAAATGTGCTTTCGGGGTAACCTCAGGAAAATTTCTCATCTTTTTTGTACGCCATCGTGGTATCAAAGTTGATCCGGAGAAGAAAAAATCAATCCTTGACATGTCACCTCCTAGAAATTTGATGTAATTAAGAGGAATTCAAGGACACTTTGCCTATATTCAGCGTTTTATTTCCAATTTGGCAGGAAAGTGTTTACCATTCACTAGATTAATGAAGAAGGGAGTCACCTACCAGTGGACTAAAGAATGTCAGGAATCATTCGATATCCTCAAGAAATATATCTTGAGTCCACCGGTATTAATGCCACCTGTTGAAGGAAGACCAATTATTCTCTATGTGACAGATTTAGAGTGATCATTGGGTTCCTTCCTTTCCCAAAATAATGATGTTGGGAATGCAAACAACCTTTACTATCTGAGTCAGACTATTCTTGAGGCAGAAACTCGATATTCAAGTATTGAAAAGTGATGTCTAGCATTAATCTTTGCAGTTCAGAAATTGAGACACTACCTGCAATATCATGAGGTCCAATTGGTATCTCAAAATAATCTGGTCAAATTTATCCTTAGTCGTCCAATGCTTATAGGACGTCTAGTAAGGTGGGCAGTCATTTTAAAGCAGTTTGATATCTAGTATGTTTCTCAAAAGGCAATAAAGGGCCATGCTCTGCCCAATTTCCTTGTTGAACACCCATCTGTAGAAGATACATCTTTAAATATTGAACTTCCTGATATGGAAGTCTTCTCTATTAAATATAATCCTAAAACATGGGAAATGTACTTTGATGGTGCCTCCAGAAGTCCAACAGGGAAGAAAATGGAAGATCCTAAATTCCAAAAAGTTGGGTTAGGAATCGTTCTTATTTCCCCAGAAAAGGTATTGCTTCCCTATTCCTTCTTATTGTTGGAAGGCGGTACAAACAATTAAGAAGAATATCAAGCTCTCATCGCAGACTTGGAATTGGCGCTTCAAGAACATGTGAATCACTTGAAGGTAAAAGGTGATTCAAATTTGATAATCAAACAAATAAATGGGGATTATTCCATTAGAAAGGAAGATTTAATCCCTTTGTGTGATTATGTTAGAGATTTAATGGTGGAATTTCCCTCAGAACCGACATTTTCTTATGTCCCACGATCACAAAATTCCCAAGATGATGCACTGGCTAATGTAGCCACAACCCTGACAGATCCAAATTGGGATGAAACAATCATCAGTATTTTCCACCATCGTATAGTTTCACCATTTTTTCAAATCAAAACAGAGGAAATCAATGAAATCAATCCCATTTCTAAACCATATGGTCATACTATAGGATGGATGACACCTATCAAGTAATACCTTCAAAATGGAACACTCCCACCTGATAGATCTGGGAAAGAACAAGTCTGGAAATGTGTGGTCAATTTTACTCTTTATGATATCCTAGATCACCAAAAAAATCTCTACAAGTGATGTTTTTATGGAATTATCTTTAGATGTATTGATGGTGAAGAGACAATGGCTGTCATGATTGAAGTACGTGCAGGAGTTTGTGGTGCCCACCAGTCAGGACATAGACTTTCTGGTCAAATATGAAAGCTTGGATAATTATAGACATCAATGATATAAGATTATGTTGATTTCACTAAGAAGTTTCATTCTTGCCAAGTATGTTCCAACTTCATTCATCAAACCCCAAAGCTTCTTCATATGGATAAATACTCCTGGCTGTTTTCTATATGGGGAATGGATGTAGTAGGACCTTATCCTCCGGCTACAGCTATGCAGTTTAAGTATATTCTTACTGCTACTGACTTATTTTCCAAATGGGAAGAGGCAATACCTCTCAAATAATTCGGTGATAAAATCATTGTTAGCTTTGTCAAGTCCAACATTATTACCAGATTTGGTGTTCCTCATACCATATTGACATATAATGGCACCAAATTTTTTTAATCCGAGGTAAGAAAATTGTATCAGGAATACAATATCAGATCCAACCATTCATCTAGGTATCATGCAGCGGCCAATGGTCAAGTAGAAGCTTTCAATAAGACTCTTTCAAACATACTTCAAAAGATGGTGGATAAAGATAAGAAGTCATGTCCTGATAAACTTTTTCATGCTCTATGGGCTTATCGGAATACCACCTGCACTACTACATGATCAACTCCATATTCATTGGTACATGGAACGGAAGAAGTATTTCCCATTTAATTCCAATTACCTTCGCTTAGAGTGGCCATTTTTGATCAATTATCTACAGATGAACAATCTCAAAAGCGATTGGATGAATTAGAGTGACTAGATGAAAAAAGATTGTGCACACTGCACCATTTAGAAGTCTATCAGAATCGAATAGCATGAGATTTCAATAAAAAAGTTTGTCTTCGTTCATTCATTCAAGGATAATTGGTATTGGTCCTCAGAACCCCAATGATACCGGGAAATAAGCATCCAAAGCTTGAGCCAAAGTGGGAAGGACCTTAATCAATACATAGGGTCTACTCCAATGGAGATTATTCTTTAATCTCAATTGATGGAGAACTCATTACAACTCCAACCAATTCAAGATTCTTGAAGAAGTATTTTGTGTAACACAAATACCCCCATTGTCCTTGCTGCAGGACATTAAACTGCATAGCCCCCTCTATCATCCAACATGACGTTAAATTGTGCATCATCCGAGCTGTAGGACGTTAAACTGCCAAGCACCCCATGTATGTGACACATGACATTAAACTGTGATTGTCGCATGCACAATTTTATTTTAAACTCCATTTCCATGTGTGCCCCAGGCAGATAACCATGAATAAGCCCCACACCATCCTTCGTGGTCGCATCTTTCACGACACGATTTCCAGGTCTGTTGTTGCCTCTTGTTTCTCACACCGAGAATGACTCATGTGAGCTTAGAATAAGCTTCTACCATGACATCTTATCTGGGCTGCTAACCACACTTAAGTCCCAACATCATCTTCGGGTCATTGTCCTCAAGTACACCCCAATCATCGAATCATTCTCAATTGAACTATGTATACTTTGATCCTTGCCTCCTAGGCCGGGTACATAGGAAACCTCCTCAGGTTCAAGCCCGAAACCACTTTCTTTACATTGATTCACCTCCATTCCATATGATGTTGATCCGTGAAGACCCCATCAACCATCTTATTCATATTGGTTCACTTTCGTCCTATATGATGTTAAACTGTGTACGCCCTATCATCCCAGCTATATGACATTAAACTACACAGTCCCCCATTGTCCTTACTACAAGACATTAAACTGCATAGCACTGGTCCTTGCATATGACCTTAAACTATTTGAACTTTTTTCCTATATGACAATAAACTACAACAATCCCTAATACCCTCACTTGAGAGGAATCATCATTGACATGGTATCCAACCATGTCATATTTCAAGAACTACATATGGTTTGATTCTCATCCTTATGAGATACGTAGTGACACCCAAGTCTTTAATCTTAGGTCCAGCCATAATTGCAATAAATTCCTCTTTACCCCTCATATGTATGAACAAAATCTGTACAAAGGGTATTTAAAGAACTATGTGCATCTTGATTATCATCCTCATGGGATATGTAGGAACGCTCAAGCATTCCTCGAGTCTAGCCCCGAGCCTTTGGGCCTAACCCCAAACTCCACTTTCGGTCCCTTGGCTAAAAAGTCCCCCTGGGAGCACATGGTGTGATATGGAACACCCTGGTCTTTATTCACATCAGGTTTATAACAAATGCATGATGTGTATCCCTCACTATGGTTCTATCTCTACGACCCTAAACTAATATCTTCCATGCTCTCGTCTTGCATGATGTTAAACTGTATTTCAAGAACTATGTGTGGCTTGATTATCATCCTAATGAGATACACAGTGACATCCATAATCTCAATTCAGGACCCAGCTGCAACATTATACAAATAATATTCATGGTCTCCATAACCCTTTTCTTGACTCCTGATCGCAAAATGTATGATACCTGAGAGTTCTTTTTCCTGACTATGAAGCATGTGCCCTTAGGTGGCCTTGCATAAGTTGTCTACATAACGGAAATGTTAGCCAAAAGATGCTACTATTTGACTATGCAGCCTATGCCTCAGTTGGCCCTGCATAATTCAACCTCTATAATGGGTTTGTCAAGTAATGGTAACTTCATTCTTATGAGAAGCCTCTTTTGTCCCTATTGGTCTTAACGACGATATGTAGGGATCTGCAAAAAAACTGACATCCTTAACATATTTGTTGCATACTTTTTTTCATGATCTGAAAGTATTCAAGTCTATGGTTTACATTTTCCTCCTTCTCCATATGTTCAGAGCAATATGAAATAACCTTGGACCACTTGACCATATGTCGTATAATGTTTCTATCTCCGGTTTTAGTTATATGATTTAAAACCACAGATACCTGTTTTTCTACGTTTGGGTCAGACCTTAGTAGAAGTCACATTCCTTCAATTCTTTGACAATTATGATTGGAAATATCCTCTCTATATTCAAGTACCTTTCTCCATAAAGCAGACTCTATGCTTTGGAAAATTTGAATCTCCATAAAACTTTCTTCAGATTTTAGTAATAGAAAGTAAAATTTCTGAGAGTTATTTTGCTCGACTATGCAGCACGTTCCCTTAGGTGGACTTGTATAAGTTGTCTACATAACAGATCTGTCAGCCAAAAGATACTACTATTTGACTATGCAGCATATTCCCTAGTTGGCCCTGCATAATTCAGCCCCCATAACGGGTTTTTCAAGTAGTGGTAACTTCATTCTTAGAAAAGAGTTCATCTAATGGCTTTTATCTCTTTTCCCATGTCATTCCTCATATTCAAAATTTCTCAAGTCACAGTTTACAATTTTCCCCCTCTATAATTGAAAATGGTAATATGTTTCCAAACAAATTATCAAGAATTGAGTCAATATCATCAATTTGGTCAAAGCTATTCGACCTTAAATATTATCCTTTTTATAGTCCAACATTCATGACTTTAAACTACCAATAACAAAAGACATGGTACTCATTAAATTGGGAACCTATAAAGGGTACTCTGAACAAAAGTCGAGTCCCAGCTCGCTAAATGTACTTTTTATATGATTTAGGAAATATCGAGAAATTAAAATATGAAAATTTTGTGGGGTTGTTTATATAACCCTAGTAAAAATAAAACTATGTTTACTAGGACCATTGGCTTAGGTAAAAATAAGAGAAATTATCAAGAAAATAAAGGTATAGATCATTGAAGATGAACTGTTTTTCATTGATGAACAAGATTAGAAGAACATCCACAGACTGGAGTCTCTTCTCTCTTTTTTTCAGAAATTACAAAATACTTTCAACATGATTTCTCATCTATTTCATAGCATCCTGAGCTTCATCAGCATCCACTTGAAGTTCATTTACTCTACCAACTTCAATCTCTTTATCTCGACGAAGTGCATCTTTGGCATCTGGGATGGATTGTATACCATCTACTTGGACTTATTCCAACGAATTATGAAGTTGGTAAAGCTCCCCAGTAGGAGAATCTAGCTCTTGCTGAAGGTGAAACTACCGGACAATCTTCTCCTTGATCTTATGCTTCAGTTCCTTTAGCTTTGCAGCATGATCAGCCTCATCTCAGGACACTATAGCCTAAAATTCACTGATATTGCTCAGCAATCTAGCTCTAATCAGGTCTTGATGACACCTTTTCTCTTTCTCCCTCCTTCGAATGACTTTTTTCACTATGACATGGATTTCTTGATATCCAAAACCAATAAGCCCCAGCATCTGCGTGTCGAACTTGTACACCACAGACCCTTGATTTCTCCGACTTTACCTTAGAGTCAGATCCTCATTCCCTTTTAGATCCAACTCTGAGGGGGGACTTTTGTTGATGCTCATTTCCATCACAAATTCTAACGAATGGAAAAGGGGAATACCTTATGCACAAAGTGGGTCACCCTTTGTCGAACATCAAAAAAATTGACGAAGGCATGGACTAGAATCCCATTTGGAGTGAGGCGCGCAAGTTACTTGCGCGCCGCACAAGTCACTTGTGCACCACCTATGGGTCGCGCAGCTCACTTGTGCGCTCCCTATTTTATTTTTCACCCAAGGTGAAAGGTGACCTATAAATAGCCCCTGTGGGCCCCCATTTCAGGGACAGATTTTCCAAAAGTCAAATTCAAGCATTGTCACCCAAGTCTTCAACTAAACTCTTCTGAAAGCTTCTAAGGTAACTTTTTACCTAGAATGGAAGACTTGAAGGAGTAGGATAAGGCCTAAGTGTTTAGAATTCATCAACACTTTTGCGCCTAAGTATCCAGACCTCCTTAAAAATGCAAACACTTGCGCGCTTCCCTACCCTTTTGATGAAACTTATGCGCCGACCTTTTGGAAATATCTTAGGATAATACTAAAGGCTTGAGTTAAGTATCTCCCAAGTATTACCCTACAGATTCTTCGTCACCCAGGTGAACCCATGCCGCACAAGAACACTTGCGCGGCCAAAACTTGCGCTCCAAATTACTTGAGCGACCTAAACTCGCACACCAACTTCAGTTGTGTGCCTCTCTCATATTCACCTCTCCTATTCATGATATTAGCCCTCAAACCCCTTTTCAAATCCATTTATGGCAGGTTTACTTTATTGGATTCCTTATTTGAAATGATTTCTATGAGAACCTCTCCCAAAACCTCATGACTTACAAACTTTATGTCACAATTATTAGAGGTTTCCTCCATATAACCTCATCCTTTAAGATGAGAAGATATTTTGATTTAGGGCATCCTCCTCAGGATTAAGCCCCAAGTCCCCTTAACCTGGGCCTCCTTCTCAGGAGTAAGCCCTAGTCATAATTTACTTTAACATTGGGCCTCCTTCTCCGGAGTAATCCCCAAGTTATAAGCCCCCTTTAATTCGGGCATCCTCCTTAGGAGTAATCCCCGGGTTAAAACTTCAAATCTCCATAAAGTACAAATACCTTTATGGAACTTACTCCTAGGCTTCTTTCCTGAAGTAAGTCCTAGTCTTCATCTACTTGGGCAGTCATACATACATAAGCCCCACATCATTTCTTGTGACTGCATCTTTCATGGAACAATTGTCAGGTTTACTGATACCTCTTGTTTCTCATACCGAGCATGAGTCACTTGAGATTAGAGTGTAAAAGTAATCACGACATCTCTTTTTGGGTCGTTAACCATGCATAAGCCCCATATTTCTTCACCCAAACTACGTGGACTTTGATCACTACCTTAAAAGTAGAGTACGTAGGAAGCCTTTATAAGGTTCAAGACCATATTTCATTAATTCTTTTCTGTCCCATATGACGTTAAAATATATCCTTCTTATCAAACTACGTGGGTTCTAATTCCTTTTTAACGAGGATACATAGGTAGACCATCTGTGGGTACGATTCTAACTCTGAAATAAATCATGTCTTTCTGAATTACAATAAACTTCATGTTCCCCACTGAGTGGCTTTAAAACCAGTATGGTCATCATAATGACCAAGAGATTTCTATGTAATGTATTAAAGGATACCATTGACTAAGAATCTCTAATACATATGGGTGATTATTCATTGATGAAGAACCTCAAATAAATATAAAAGATTCTCTAAATCTCATACATATCAATCATAAATTTCCAAATCTAAAGGAAAACTCATTTTCATTCTTGGTGAATTAATAAGGATTCGTGAACATAACTTAAATCTATAAGAGAGTCCTAGAGTATCCAATAATTCCCCCCAAAAGGTATGATGAGCTTTACCTGCCATTCTCTCAACTAATGCAAATTCTTAAGCCTCATCGGTCCACAACTAATGAGCACCTACCTTTGGAAAGTAGGTCCAAATGGATATAAAATCATTGGGTGTTTCCAATTCTACGAATAAACCCGTTAGAAACTGATTGGAAAGTTTGAACCTTAAACAAAAAAGGGCATCCCCATTTCTAGAAGAAAAAGTTCCATACCATGTGAACATTTATAAAATTCCATCTTCCCATTATTTGATGTATTAGGAACACCACCAAAGTTTACATTGTTAATCATATATCTCGATAGTTGATTTGGAATAATCGTAATATATTCCTCTCCAGTTATTATCCAATTTCATTTCTCATAGTCACCAAATTTTCTATTAGATTAAATGTTAACCCATTTCCTTCTGGTTCCCTCCATTGACTAAAACCAAAAATCATAGTTTGAGCAACATTTATCATAGTGAAAAACCACATAATCATGAAAAATCACTTATATAATGTCTAAATCGTGACACATAATTCTTTAATATGTTACATCTTAGGTTTATCCTAGGTTATTAAATGTCATCCTACATGATAGTTTTTAAAGAGTTTGAATTCCCAAATCATATACCCCAGGAGTGTCAAACCATGTGTGCATCAAGGCCCTTTATCATGCATCAGTTCTTGATTGAGTCTGTCTCAATATGGTGTTTTTGGGGTTGTTACCCATATGTACATATATTCTAGATCTACAATCGCTTGTAGTATCTGGACATGGATGTATTTCTAGGAAACCACTCACTTTATATTTCACCAAAATTCCAAGATATTTTCCTAAACATTAACTCGTCCTTAGACTTATCCTTAGAGATATCCCTATACATATCCTCAAGAATATCTCTATGGATCTCACTAAAGTTTTCTCATCATAGTTTCTAAAGGTTGACTAAATATTTCCTTTGATACCAACTATAGAAACCCCGGATTAACATACATAGATATTACATCATTTTAGAAGAATATTCAGCATATTACAAAAATGCATGCCCTATGGCCATAATAGTTATTTTCTTTGGAAACATGGAACACATTATTCTATTTTGGTGAAATATCTTAACCATAGTACTCCTACTTAATAACCTTTCTGCATATCCTAGGGAAAGGAAACATAATAAAGGGGTGATATCATATGCTCATTAAGGGTAAATAAGAAGAAATGTAAGTATAATCATGAGAATAAGTATATGAGAATATAATTGTATCATTAGAAGAGCATACCCTGCATATTAAAGATCATAATCAATATTCATGGCATAAATATTGACAGTTCATAAGATATAAATGATAAGTTAATCAAGAGCATAATCCATGAAAGAATAACATAGTAATAAGACATGGAATTGGTGCATACACATCATATTATAACATTTTGAAAATGTATAAGTATAAAAAAGATCACTAATTAAGTTTACGACATGAAATTAGACCCTCGTATAAACTTATGGAAATGAAACTAGGTCTATGAATAACATTTTGAACATGTAATCAGGTTCATGCATAACATTGTGAACATGTAATCAGGTTTACACATAAACTTATGGACATAATACCAAGTCAATGAATAACATTATGAACATGTAATCAGGTTCAAACATAATATTGTGAACGCGTAATATGGTTCACTCATAACATTTTGAACATGTAATCAGGTTCATGCATAAACTTATGGACATAAAACCAAGTCCATGAATAACATTGTGAACATGTAATCAGGTCCACGCATAACATTGTGAACATATAATTAGTTTCATGCATAACTTTTTTTAACATGTAATCAGGTTCACGCATAACATTTATACTCATGAGTCATCCATCATTACATAATTCATTGGAGGGAGATATAGGTCACACCCATCACATAATAAAATCATACATACATGTTCCACAAGATTATAAAAAATCATCATATCATAAACCATGAAATAAAATGGGCATCATAAACATTTTATCATTTAATTACCTATGTAAAAGAGATAGGTATCATAATCATTTAATTGAAGCACAATCTATTAGAATAAGTGTATCTCAAAATCATATATCTGTGGAAGAGAAATGGGTGTCATAAATATCATTCAATCAAAACATAAACCATTCAAGAAAGAATATAAATGGTATTCTTGGATCATATCCCCAATAAGGAATGAATAACATCAACAGATTTCATCTTAGATGATAAATAATTTCAAAAGATCATTTGAAAACATTTATTGAGGAAAATGTCCTTTATTATTTGAAGAATTCTTTTTAAAACATAAAACCTTTTGAAAACTATTTTCATTAAAAATAAAATCACTTTGAAAATTTATAAAGAAATACTGACAACATTTTGAAATCATTTTCCTTGAAAATGTATTTGAATACTTATAAATAAATATTTAAAATTATTTAAAATTTTTTATTTGAAAATAGCATTGAAACATTTAAATGAAGCTTTGAAAAACACTTCTTGAATAAAAAAAAAATAAAAACTTTTTTATTTGAAAATTAATTTAAAAATAATAAAATTCCAAAATATTAGTAAAAAAATTATTAAAAATGAATATTTTAAACATTCAAAGGAGGCTTCAAAGGAAGTACAGTCATGATGGAAGATAAATCTGTACATGTCTAACATTCCTTTTGTGTCATAAAAAGTTTAGAAAAGTGCCTCGATTAGAAAACAACAATAAGATTACTTTTAAAAAACACTTTTTTTAAAAGTTAAATCATGGGTAAAAATTTCTTTTAAAGATCATAGAAGAATATTATAATATTTTTGAAACATATTTATAAAACATGGTTTTGAAAGAACACATATTTCTAACCTAAGAGAGTGATAAAGTCATATTTTCTTAAAAAAGTTTCTTAATTATATTAAGTAAAAAAAGTGTAAAATGGTCCCAATACATGAATATATCATGTATAACCATATTAGAATAAAAATCATGAGATTTATTGAGATATGTATCATAATATTTCATCAATGTAAGCATAATCATAATGAATCCTGATAAATGATGAGATTTTAGCAATAAATTGTTACTACTTTGGTAACATTGAATCATAATCCCCATGAAAGAATAAAATTAAATGAAGCTTGAAATATAATTAAAATAATTGGATTCATTATAAAACATACAAGAGTCATTATATACACCCCATATAAAAATATAGGTGCATAACATGGCATGTATCTCAAAGAAGAAAAATTGAGACAAAAAATACTTTACCGATTTGGTAACTTTTGAGCCATAAACCCCATGAAATAAAGATCACCAAATGGATATGTAAATAAACATAGATTTAAATATAAGAAACATATAATAAATTCATGGTTAGTATATATACCACACAAAATAAATGATTAGTGAATAAGGCATAATTCCCACAGAAATAAAAGTGAGAAAAGAAAACCCTTACCTTAAGTATTAACTTTTTTCACACACTTTAAAACCTCCTATATAATAAATATAATTTTATTATACATATAGAAAATAATATTATTATTGTATCTAATATAATATATGATTTATTTATTACTTTATATTACCTTTTTATTAACAACTACATGTTAATGTTACGTTTTGGGTAATATCCAATTTGTTTTTCGTGTGTTTTGACTTATTATTCTTGATCCTCTTAATTAGATCATGATTCACTTATTTACAAAATTTAAAAAATAATATAAATATCATATATATTTCTTATATAAATATTTATAATATTATATGAAATATATAAATATGAAATGGAATACACCGTTCATGGAGACGGTAGATCGTACGTACGCATTAATGTTGTTTCCATTTTCTTGTCATATTGAAAGAAAAGTAAATGAAATATATATATTTATGTATGTATATAATATCATTAAAATAGAATTACTATTCCATATATATCATATAATTTCACTAAACCCATCCTTAATACATTCCATTTAAAGTGTGAATGAATCACATCGCTTTGAGGAGGCGGTAGTCCACCCGTCCACAAACAAAGTTATTGTATTTACACAAAATGGAAATCAATAAGGTATTTTTTATATAATAAATAAATAGGAATAAATAAATCATAAATATAATATATATCATATAAAAATACTATGACCATCAAAATTCTCACCCATTATAGGTGGTAAAGGAAAAATGAACAACATCGTTTTGTGGGGCGGTAGTCTACCATACACATGAATGGTATGTTCATTACCCATTAGATGGATGTTTGTGTAAGTATAGGTTGAAAACATAGAATTTTAAAAAAAAACTTAGTATATTGAGGATACTGATTTTATTATATAATCATGGAATGAGAAGAGTTTAGGGGGCAGATAATGAAAATAAAACAAAAGAGATTATGGAAGGATGTTACGTCTTCATTGGATAACTCCTCTTGGTTATTCCCAAAGGGATTACTTGGTTGGATTTATACAAAAACTTATAAATCTAGGTTGAATTGAGGGATTTTTTTAGGATATTTTAGTAGATTGTTTCTGATACAAAGGGCTTTAGATGTGTGAATAAGTGGGAGGGGTGATTTTCTTTTTATAGTGGAGGAGGAGAGGCATTCTTGTAAATATTTAAAAAGGGAATTCCACCCATGTTTTTCCCATATAATGTGGATAAAATAATGCTAAAAATATTATATAAGGGATTATAGGCTCAAAATATGAACATAAATTTTATTTTGAACAAGTTTATGGGTCATTTTGGGCCGTAAGTTTAAGGTTTAGACCTTTATTAAACTACTTTATCTCTTAATCACTATAATTAATTTTAATAAAATTCACTAATATTTTAAAAAAATTAATTTTAACTTATTTTTATTAAAAATATGGAATATATTTTTCCAAATTACAGACATAGAAGTGGCATAAATTAATTTAAAATTATTCCTGCAGATGTGCCGCGACAGTGGGTTTTTTAAGAAAAAATGTTTAAAATTTTGGAAATGTTTTTATATTCAATCTAAATGTGAAATTGGTTTAAATTACCTAAATTGGATTAATTTATGTAAACTTTATCTAATTAATCTTTAAAATAAAATTAAAATATAATTTAACTATATAAATAAATTAGATGAAAAAGAAGTTTTTAATTAAAATTCAGTATTTTTCATTATTCATCAAAAAATGAAGTTTTTCATAAAAATGCATAAAATTAACCCTAATCTAATTTTAAAATTATAATTTAAAAAATTAATTTTATTTTATCAAATTAAATTTATAAAATTTTCTAAAATAATTTTATTATTATTCATAGAATGACATAAAAAGAAGTTCATTAGAGAAAATAGTATTTTCAAACATATAAAGACTTTACCAAAAATTAAATGTTTTATTATCAATATGTTTTATTTATATAAAACCATTATAAATAATATTTAAAAAATATTTATTAATATTTTAATTACTAAGTTTATCATATAGGTTATAATTATCACATTTAAATCATTATAATAAAATGTTATTTTGTAGAAACTCGTTGTTGCATGTAATGCAGGCCAAGTCAGTTTTGTGTATAGCACAATCTTATCTTGGTGTAGTGTGTAAAAAAAGATTAATTTGGTTTATCATACAAATAAATAAAAACTTTTTGATTTCATAAAACACAAACTATATTCATTGTTGTGTGAAATGAAAAATATCAAAAAGTTTAAATTAATTCGATAAAAATTTGATGAAATATCAGGGTGTTTCAACATCACTACCACGAGGAGACCTTGGAAAAATGGTCCTAAAATCCATTGAAACATCATCCCATTTCTACTCAAGAATATTTAACTATTGTAAAATATTATTTAGTCACTAATTTTCTACCTTCAACTACTGATAGGTGGAACACCTCATGACAAAACCATCTACCTCATGTTTCATCCTCAGCCACTAATACTAATGGTGTAAGTCATGATACATATTTGTAACACCAAGATGAACTGCCCAAACTAAGGCATGAAAATACTACATCATCTCTTAGAGTATTTCTAATATAACCCATACGCGACCATGAATATGTATAATTTCATCCTCATATATAGTCCAACTAGGAGGTGGGTCCTCTCTTACCACACTCTCCCATAGGAATAGGCCCTCAAAATCCGATAAATGTCTCATCCTCACTCTATCTAGAAGAGTAGATGTCATAGCTAAATAAGAAAGAAAGTTATGACATTATCCATCCTACACCTGCAAGTTCATCTCTGATAATAATTCCATAAGCTACCACTCACTAATGTCCTACTGAACTACTTATATTTAAGTCATCCTACTCACTGAATCAGCAACTACATTGCCTTTACTAGGATTATAGGAAAGCTCAAAGTCAAAATATTGAAAGTACTCCACCCACCTTCACTACCTCAAATTCAAGTCACACTATTTAAATATATAATTAAGGATTTTGTGTTCTGTGTACACCACAAATTTCCCTCCCAGTAAATAGTGCCTCCAACAACACAAGGCAAGTACAACAGTAGTTAACTCTATATCATGTGTCAGTTAATTCCTCTCATGTGGCCTCAATTGACAAGACTCATATGCCATGACTATCTCCTCTTACATCATAAATTCTCCTAGCCTGATACTTGATGCATCACAATATTATTCGTAGTTTCTATCAGGCTCTAGAAAAATCATAACTGATGCTATAGTCACTCTCCCTTTCAACTCCTAAAAGACTGTCTCATAGTTATCAGACCATAAAAACTTTACACCCTTCATATTAAATCCCATCAATGGTTCTTTAAATAATGATAAGTCCTATATTAAATTCCTATAATACCCAATTATCCCTAAGAAGTTCCATATGTTAAAGACATTCTTGGGATACTCCCAAGAAACTACATCACTCACTTTCTCTAGGTCAACTAATACTCATGCATCTAAGATAATATGACCCAAGAAGTGAATCTTATCCATCCAAAAATGGAGCTTTGTGATATTATCATATAATTGATTCTCTCTCATTGTATACAAAACAATATCAAGATGTTTGGCATGTTCATGTTGATTTTGAGAATACACCAAGATATCATCCATGAACACCACCAAAAACGAGTTAATATAAGGATGGAAAACTCAGTTCATCAGCACCATGAAAACTGTTGGTGCATTTGTGATATGAAATGGAATAACTAGATACTAAAATATACCATAACTACTATGAAAAGTTTTACAATGTATGTTTGAAGGTAGAACACATACCTGGTAATAACCTGACCCGAAATCAATCTTTGATAGAACATGAGCTCTTCAATAAGGTTGAATATATCATCTATCAGAGGCAATGGAGACCGATTCTTAACTTTCAACTGGTTTAATTTTCAATAATCCACACATATCTGGAGGGTATCATCATTCTTTTTTGTAAAAAGGACCAGAGAACCCCATGAAGATGTATTGGGTTGTATAAACCCCTTTCCCTCCAAGTCCTCTAGTTGTCTCTTGATCTCCTATAACTCGATAGTAGCCATCTTGTAAGGAGGAATGGACATCAGTGAAGCTCCTAGAACCATCTCTATTAATAAATCCATCTATCTATTAGGTGGTAAACTAGAAAAGTCATCTGGGAAAACATCCCTAAAATGATCAACCATTGGAGGAAACTCTTTCTAACACGCTCCTTGATCATATAGATATAAACTACCAATCTGGCCCTTTATTAGCGCTAAAAACCGGCATTAACAGCACTAGAAAAGCGTTGTTAATGTTGGCGTAGATAAAGGGGGGGTCCCCTTTATCAGCTCTCTGAGAAGCACTGATATAGGAGACCTTTATCAGTGCTAAAAAAGCGTTGATAAAGGACCACCTTTATCAGCGCTTCTCTTAGCGCTGATAAAGGTCTCCTATATCAGTGCTTCTCGGAGTGCTAATAAAGGACCCCTTTATCAGTGCTTATTTTAGCACTAATAAAGGTCTCCTATATCGGTGCTTGACGGAGCGCTGATAAAGGGTTCCTTTATCAGCGCTCCTCTAGTGCTGTTAAAGGTGTCCTTTATCAGCGCTAAAAAAGCGCTGATAAAGGCCCCATCGCCTGCACCTACAAAACAGTACCTGCACACCTGCACACTAGAATACCTGCACAAAGTAGCACATGCACACCTGCACACCATAGCACCCGCACCCAATATTTTGACCGACAACGGTATATACATTTACTTAACATCATTAATACAAAAAAACACATTTCTATATACATTTCAAATGTTGTTTTACATGGTTACATTTAGAATTATTCAAAAACAGTTATAAACATTCATGTTTCATCCTTTGATATCTGTGATCTGCTCTCGATGTTATTTGTTGCCGAACAAAGCATCTGAACTCAAGGAAAAAAATTCACCTATATAAGAAAACAAATATTATGTTAGTAATGCAATAATGAATGAAATTAAAACAGTAATATGAAAGAATACATTAATATGGAAATGTGAAACTAAAATATGAAATTTTAAACTCAAAAGTTTTCATTTTCATAACAATGAAAGGGAATAATGTAAAATCAATATGTTTTGATTGATTTATCTCATTTAATAAATACTGATTCTTTATCTAATGAAAAGCTTTACCGGTCACACCATGCGTCGGTCGGATTGAGGTGCAGTCGATTCGTACACGTCACAAATGACTCGTGGATAGTTGTCCTAAAGTATCAAAACAATCCGAATGCATTTGCTCGGTTTGGAGTATGTCATTGGTGTTGTTTTCCAAAGTTTATCTCAATTTGAAACTGATATCAGACACTTTTATCCATACCAGTCACAGCGTGCATCGGATTGAGGTGCGGTCGATTCGTACATGTCACAAATGACTCGTGGATCGTTTTCCTAAAGTATCAAAACAATACGAACGCGTTTTCTCGGTTTAGCGTATGTCATTGGTGTTGTTTTCCAAAGTTTATCTCAATTTGAAACTGATATCAAACACTTTTAGCCATACCGGTCACAAGGTGCGTCATATTGAGGTGCGGTCAATTCATACACATCACAAATGACTCGTGGATCATTGTCCTATAGTATGAAAACAATCCGAACGTGTTTGCTAAGTTTTCCGTATGTCATTGGTGTTGTTTTCCAAAGTTTATCTCAATTTGAAACTGATATCAGACACTTTTAGTCATACTGGTCACAACGTGCGTCAGATTGAGGTGCGTTCGTTTCGTACACGTCACAAATGACTCGTGGATCGTTTTCCTAAAGTATCAAAACAATCCGAACACGTTTTCTCAGTTTGGCGTATGTCATGGGTATTGTTTTCCAAAGTTTATCTCAATTTGAAACTTATATCAGACACTTTTATCCATACCGGTCACAGCGTGCGTCGGATTGAGGTGCGGTCAATTTTTACACATCACAAATGACTCGTGGATCATTTTCCTAAAGTATCAAAACAATATGAACGCGTTTGCTCGGTTTGGCATATGTCATTGGTGTTGTTTTCCAAAGTTTATCTCAATTTGAAACTGATATCAGACACTTTTAGCCATACCGGTCACAGCGTGCGTCGGATTGAGGTGCGTTCGATTCTTACACGTCAGAAATGACTCGTGGATCGTTTTCCTAAAGTATCAAAACAATCCGAATGCGTTTTCTCGGTTTGGCGTATGACATTGGTATTGTTTTCCAAAGTTTATCTCAATTTGAAACTGATATCAGACACTTTTAGCCATACTAGTCACAGCGTGCATCGGATTGAGATGTGGTCGATTCGTACACATCACAAATGACTCTTTGATCGTTTTACTAAAGTATCAAAACAATCCGAATGCGTTTGCTTGGTTTTTTTATGTCATTGGTGTTGTTTTCCAAAGTTTATGTCAATTTGAAACTAATATCAGACACTTTTAGTCATACCGGTCACAGCGTGCGTCGGATTGAGGTGTGGTCGATTCGTACATGTCACAAATGACATGTGGATCATTTTCCTAAAGTATCAAAACAATCTGAACGCGTTTTCTCAGTTTGGTGTATGTCATTGGTGTTGTTTTCCAAAGTTTATCTCAATTTGAAACTGATATCAGACACTTTTAGCCATACCGGTCACAGCGTGCGTCGGATTGAGGTGTGGTTGATTCTTACACGTCAAAAATTACTCGTGGATCGTTTTCCTAAAGTATAAAAATAATCCGAACGTGTTTTCTTGGTTTGGCGTATGTCATTGGTGTTGTTTTCCAAAGTTTATCTCAATTTTAAACTGATATCAGACACTTTTAGCCATACCGGTCACACCGTGCGTCGGATTGAGGTGTGGTCGATTCGTACACGTCACAAATGACTCGTGGATCATTTTCCTAAAGTATCAAAACAATACGAATGCATTTTCTCGATTTGGCTTATGTCATTGTTGTTGTTTTCCAAAGTTTATCTCAATTTGAAACTGATATCAGACACTTTTAGCCATACCAGTCACAGCGTGCGTCGGATTAAGGTGTGGTTGATTCGTACACATCACAAATGACTCGTGGATCATTGTCCTAAAGTATCAAAACAATCCGAATGCGGTTTCTTGGTTTAGCGTATGTCATTGGTGTTGTTTTCCAAAGTTTATCTCAATTTGAAATTGATATGAGACACTTTTAGCCATATCGGTCACACCGTGCGTCGGATTGAGGTGTGGTTGATTCGTACACGTCAAAAATGACTTGTGGATCGTTGTCATAAAGTATCAAAACAATAAGAACGCGTTTCCTTGGTTTGGTGTATGTCATTGGTGTTGTTTTCCAAAGTTTATCTCAATTTGAAACTGATATCCGACACTTTTAGCCATATCAGTCACACCGTGCATCGGATTGAGGTGCGGTCAATTCGTACACGTCAAAAATGACTCGTGGATTGTTGTACTAAGGTATAAAAACAATCCGAACGTGTTTCCTTGGTTTGGTGTATGTCATTGGTGTTGTTTTCCAAAGTTTATCTCAATTTGAAACTGATATGAGACACATTTAGACATACTGGTCACACCGTGCGTCGGATTGAGGTGCAGTCGATTCGTACACATCACAAATGACTCGTGGATTGTTGTACTAAAGTATCAAAACAATCCGAATGCATTTTCTCAGTTTTCCGTATGTCATTGGTGTTGTTTTCCAAAGTTTATCTCAATTTGAAAATGATATGAGACACTTTTTGCCATACCGGTCACATCGTGCGTCATATTAAGGTGTGGTCGATTCGTACACGTCACAAATGACTCGTGGATCGTTGTCCTAAAGTATAAAAACAATCTAAATGTGTTTCCTCGGTTTGGCGTATGTCATTGGTGTTGTTTTCCAAAGTTTATATCAATTTGAAACTGATATCAGACACTTTTAGCCATACCGGTCACACCGTGTGTCGGATTGAGGTGCGGTCAATTCGTACACGTCACAAATGAATCTTGGATCATTTTCCTAAAGTATAAAAACAATCTGAATGCGTTTTCTTGGTTTTCCGTATGTCATTGGTTTTGTTTTCCAAAGTTTATCTCAATTTGAAATTGATATCAGACACTTTTAGCCATACCGGTCACACAGTACGTCGGATTGAGGTGCGGTCGATTCGTACACATCACAAATGACTCGTGGATCATTTTCCTAAAGTATCAAAACAATCCGAACGCGTTTTCGCAGTTTGGCGTATGTCATTGTTGTTGTTTTCCAAAGTTTATCTCAATTTGAAACTAATATCTGACACTTTTAGCCATACCGGTCACACCGTGCATCGGATTGAGGTTCGGTCCATTTGTACATGTCTCAAATGACTCTTGGATCATTGTCCTAAAGTATCAAAACTATCCGAATGCGTTTGATCGGTTTTCCGTATGTCACTGGTGTTGTTTTCCAAAGTTTATCTCAATTTGAAACTAATATCAGACACTTTTAGCCATACCGGTCACACCGTGAGTCGGATTGAGGTGCGGTCGATTCTTACACGTCACAAATGACTCGTGAATCATTGTCATAAAGTATCCAAACAATCAGAATGCGTTTTCTCAATTTGGCGTATGTCATTAGTGTTGTTTTCCAAAGTTTATCTCAATTTGAAACTGATATCAGACACTTTTAGCCATACCGGTCACACCGTGCGTCGGATTGATGTGAGGTCGATTCTTACACGTCACAAATGGCTCATGGATCGTTCTCCTAAAGTATCAAAACAATCAGAATTATTTTTCTTGGTTTTCCGTATGTCATTGGTGTTGTTTTCCAAAGTTTATCTCAATTTGAAACTGATATCAGACACTTTTAGCCATACCGGTCACACCGTGCGTCGGATTGAGGTTCGGTCAACTCGTACATGTCAAAAATGACTCTTGGATCATTTTCTTAAAGTGTCAAAACAATACGAATGTGTTTTCTCGGTTTTCTGTATGTCATTGGTGTTGTTTTCCAAAGTTTATCTCAATTTGAAACTGATATCAGACACTTTTAGCTATACCGGTCACACCGTGCGTCGGATTGAGGTGCAGTCGATTCATACACGTTAAAACTGAATCTTGTATCATTGTCCTAAAGTATCAAAACAATCCTAACGTGTTTCCTCATTTTGGCGTATGTCATTTGTGTTGTTTTCCAATGTTTATCTCAATTTGAAACTGATATCAGACACTTTTAGTCATACCGGTCACACCGTGCATCGGATTGAGGTGCGGTCGATTCGTACATGTCACAAATGACTCTTGGATAATTTTCCTATAGTATCAAAACAATCTGAATGCATTTCCTCAGTTTGGTGTATGTCATCGGTGTTTTTTTCCAAAGTTTATCTCAATTTGAAACTGATATCAGACACTTTTAGCCATACCGGTCACACCGTGCGTCAGATTTAGGTGCAGTCAATTCTTACACATCACAAATGACTCGTGGATCATTGTCCTAAAGTATCAAAACAATCCGAATGCGTTTGCTCGATTTTCCGTATGTCATTGGTGTTGTTTTCCAAAGTTTATCTCAATTTAAAACTGATATCAGACACTTTTAGCCATAACGGTCACACCATGCGTCGGATTGAGGTGCGGTTGATTTGTACACGTCAAAAATGACTCGTGGATCGTTGTCCTAAAGTATCAAAACAATCCGAACGCGTTTCCTCGGTTTGGGGTATGTCATTGGTGTTGTTTTCCAAAGTTTATGTCATTTTCAAACTAAGTAGTAGGAATTCACTAATCTAAGGATATGAAACATAAGAAAGGGAGATCATATATTCTCAATAAGTGTAAAGGGAGATATCAATGACCATATAAAGATAACATAAGTATTATGAATTCACCTTCATTGTCCTATTTGTTTACATTCTTCCATCAGGTACGATGCCCATTCGTTTCTAAAGACATTTATATCATCTTCTGAATAGGAGTTTTTGCGACAGTCATAGTAGTACTGAAAAAATATAAATACAAAAAGGATTAATAATTATTTTAAATAAAGTAGTAATTATTTTCAAAAATACCTCTTGAGGGATGCTAGTTTGTTCATGAAATATGATCTCTTTCATAAATTTACAAACATAATAATCGCAGTCCTTGTCATTTGTTTGTTTCGGACACTGAAGAAACATCGAGAAAAATAAGTAATTTGTTTTGATATTTATTTGGATAGTGAAATATAATTATATACACCCAAATACTTCTCCATTTGTAGATCTTGTGGGCATTGTCGTCCTTATGCCCTGGATTCATTCCAGTCTTTAGACGATATTCATACACCACCCTATCATAAAAAAATCCTCATTAAAAGATAATATAAATTATATAACTAGATATTTTGTTCCAAAATGTTGGATATAGTGTATTAAAAATTGACAATTGCCATCATTTGTGGTCGGTTAGTTGGATATCCATGCAGTGAATCCAGAAAATAAATCTTTGGAGTATCTAAATTGACTGCAATGAGCATCCAATGTTCCCTAAAAACACAAAAATAAATAAGTACTGATAGAAATGAAAATATAATTTATATGATTAAAATGTAGAGTTTTACCCTTGCATTGTTGGTATTAAAAAGAGCCTGTCAGTCGTAATTCTTCTTTGAAACGTTCTGAGCAGATTTGACATCAATTCAGCCTAAAAATTAGAATCTATTTCTGTTCGTTGTGTAGAAATGGTGTGAGGACTAACGAGTCCAAATTTGTATTCATGGGAAAATCCCTTCAATTGTTTTTCATATATACGCCTATGAAAAATATGAGATGTATTTATCTATAATTATCAATGTATATCAGCTTCTGTAAAATCAAATCATGAAAACATACCTCATGTATACATTTATAACTGAGGCGCCTAGCCAGTCGTATGTGATGATCTCAGAAAAAGCGTCTGAACTAACGAAATCTATTGTTTCCTCTCCATAAATATCTTTTTACCAAACAATTGTATGACTCTTTACATCTTTCATTTTCGTATCCACATGAGCTTGTAATGATATTAAATGTGGATATAGAACAGGCGGGGTGAACGCGCTCTCAGTAGATTGTTTTGATTGTTTGGTTGATCCAATGTTGGAGCCGCTCTTTCGTTTTAGCTTCTCCATTTTATCCTTCTGTAATAACATTAATCAGTTCAGCCATTTTCTAATTTAATGTTAAAGGTTCTTCTTGAAAAATGAACTGGAAATGAATACCTCCTGCTCGACATGTTTTTTTACAAGATTCGAAGGCCATGAAACGAATGCTCGAACAGCTTTTTCCACCGTATGAATGTCGTCGTAATCATTTTTCATGGGTAGCTCGGTGCTCGGCTCATGAGCTATGTTAATCGACACTTTGACATGACCGGTTGGAAGTGGTCTGGAGTGTAGCGTGTCATTCTGCATATTGAACACTGTAGCCCTCGCTACAAGGTGATGGGTGGGAGTTGACAGATATAAATCACAGTCATTTTCACCCTGCAGAATATCATTACATGAAAGGTATCAGTGTCTATGTGATTCACATCTCACAAAAACTAATATTATAACATTGATTACCTCGGTTAAGTCAGGTCTTTGAGGGGAATGGCTCGCCTCAAAGCTGGTGAGGGGTGGATCTTCCCGCGGGGGTTGTTCTTGTGTTGTTTGTTCTTTTCGCCTCTCCTCCATCAAACTCTTTAGAATCTCTCCCTGAGTTTGGATTAGTTCTTCAAGGGTAGCTACTTTATCTCTCATTACATGCAATTCTTTAGTTTGTTCATCCTCTTGTTTTTTCTGAAAATATGTCCGGGGTGACACCCCAAAACCGACACCTCTGACGAGGCCATACTGTTCTGGCTGTTTCAAGGCCGTTGAAAGTATGTTTGCATCCGGTGCAGGTGTTGTTGATTCCTGTGACTATGTCAAATAGAAAATATGAAAAAATAAGAAAGCATCGTTATGTAATAGTGATTTAAAGCAAAACAAGTTTATATTATGTCATACTTACACATGTTTCCCACACTTTTTGTGTGTTTTCATCTATCAGTTTCCCCTCTTTATTAACACGAGCCTCCTTCCATAGCACATGGTGTGGAATGGAAGTGACTTGAGATTTTGCTTCATCAATCTGCATATAAACAGCGAAACATGTTTACAGTGTTGTTTTATGTCACATAAAATTATTACAGTACTTTTAAAATACATACCAATTGTTTTTCAATTGAAGCGTACCCCAACCTTGCTTTACGGTAGGGGTACGCTGGTTTTGCTGCCCGTTCTTTATTTTCAGCACTCAGTTGCTATTTCATAAATAAAAACCTATCAATCAATGTGATGAATACAAGAAACGTTACACAACGTGTAACCAAACACAATGTACCTGAAAATTCTGTTCCGCATGACGGTTGCAAAACGCATCCCACGTTCCTTGGGATATCAAGTGTGCATAAAGAGGAGGCGGGTGCGACTTGATTTTCCCTTCGGCATCTTTCAGATGATGTTTCGTTAAAATGGTGTGAAAGCCTCTATGAATCCTTCCTGCCAGTCTGAAAACATATTCTTTGTGTGAAACATCTACTATAAATGCACTCTTCAAGAGATGATGAAGGGTTAGTCAATATTTCAATATTTTATTTTATTTTAATAAATTAAATAGATGATATCATAATGTTACCGTAATCTCTTCCCACATTAATGTTTTCAACCCGCTGACAACATGGTGCCACGACTCTACGTCAATCGGCACGCGTTGTCGAGTGACGATTCCAATGTAGCTACTAAACATGGATTTGTTGGGGTTTACATGCTGGCATTGCTTATTCCATCCCACCTCATATTTGATGCCTTTTGCTTTTGCCTTAAGGATTTTTGCTAAAACTGTCAAACTACGGCGCACCTGTTTCTTTTGTGTCGTTGGGGTTTCATCGCCTACCATTTCCTCAGTTTCTGAATCATCATTATGTTTCTCTAAAGCACTAGCATCGGCACTGACACCAACTGCAACAGGTTGAGACATGTTGTACGTCAGCAGTGGGACCAGCTGCAATAGGTTGAGAGACTTGTTGTCTCTCAGCAGTGGGACCAACTGCAACAGGTTGAGAGACCTGTTTTCTCTCATTAGTGGGACCAGCTGCAACAGGTTGAGAGACGTGTTGTGTCTCGGGATTGGGTGCATCAGCAGGTAAAGAAGTCATTATCTGCAGAACGGGTTTAAAATTTAATTTAGATCACATAAAAGCAGTAGCAAACAGATAATAACATAATGTAACACAATCTATATTACAATAAAAATCAATAACCTGATTATTGAACTCCCTTTTTTTTAAAAAACTGAAGGGATTTGACCCCTCTATCAAATATCCATATCCCTTCATTGTGGTCTCCTCTGACATACAAAAAGTCGTCTACATTGGGACCACTGCAAAATGATTGCGAAGTCCTAATGAAAGGGTCATCTTCCGTTGAATTTTCATCTGACCCTTTAGCTGTTTTGGTCGATAACAGAACAATTGACCAGTTTCGTTTTGCGGGATCTGGAACATAAAATACTTGCACTGCCTATGATGCCATTATAAATGGTTCGTCTTTCTCCCCTTCCTTACTGAAATCAACTTTCACGAATCCCAAATCATCTATTTTAATAGCACTCCTATTTTCAACCCACATGCATTGAAATATCGGAACATGAAATTCCGTATAATCCAACTCCCATATTTGTTTGATGATGCCAAAGTATGACATATTCGCATAAATTGGATTTCTGTCCTTAGCACCGGAAACATGCATCTCTTCAGCCACAAGTGTAACCCCACTATTCTGCATGGTACTGTCTTCATCATGTTTATTAGTATAAAATGTATAACCATTAACTACATAAGCATTGTAAGATAATGCATACACACTTGGTCCTCCGGCTAGCCATCAAAGTCGTTCCGAAATTGACTTTGGATTTTCATCTGACTTCTTAAAAATATGATCTCGAAACCATCCTATAAATTGTCGATTATGTGTATATGATATCCATTTTTCATCCCTTGATGGATTCAAATGCCTAAGAATTTTTTTTTTGGATTTCAACATATGGGTCAACGTCGAAACTGTTATGCAAAACATAAAGGTGGGCCTGCTCCCGATCTATAATATTGATTGTGACAACCTTTCTTCCAGAAATTCCTTCACCCTCAAGTCGCCCAGTGTGACGAGATTTCGGTAAGCCAATGCTTTCCACACCATACAAGTATTCGGTACAGAATTCAACGGCTTCCTCAACAATATATCGCTCTGCAATACAACCATCTGGCTGACTTCGATTTTTGACATACCCTTTCAAAATCATCATATACCATTCAATGGGGTACATCCATTTTTAATGTACAGGACCACATAGTCGAATCTCTCTCACTAAGTGGACCATCAAATGAACCATCATATCAAAAAATGAAGGCGGGAAGAACATTTATAATTCACATAATATGACAGCAATTTCGTTTTCCATAGCTGGAAATTTTGTCGGGTCTATAACTTTGCTGCATATAGCCTTGAAGAAGAAACACAGTTTCATTAATTTATGGTGGACATTCTTGGGCCAAATGCAACGTAAAGCAATTGGAATGAGATTTTTCATCAAAACATGACTGTCATGTGATTTCAGACCTTTTAACTTCATGTCGCTCATTGACACAAGGTTACTGATATTTGATGAATACCCCTCTAGAACCTTTACGTCATTCAAGAAGTTGCAAAACTGATATCTCTCCTGCATGGAAAGAGTGTAAGCAGCAGGAGGAAGAAATTTTCATTTTTCACCCTTCACTGGTGCCAACTCTTCTCGTATTCCCATCTCAACCATGTCCAACCTAGCCTTAATTCCATCTTTTGTTTTTCCAGATGTATTTAACAATGTGCCGATAACACTGTCAAATACATTTTTTTCTACATGCATAACATCAATAAAATGTCTTACATACAGACAATTCTAGTATTGTAATTCAAAAAAAATTGGTCTCTTTTTCCAACCGATTTTCGTAAGGTTTTTCGAAGCCGGTTTACCAAAAGTAGTGTCCACATTTTTAACTTTCTCAAACAATTGATCGCCTGTTAGTGGAGACGGTGTTGTACGTTCTTCTGAACTTCCATCGAATGATGTCTTCCAAGAACGGTACTTATGTCATCGCGGTAGAAATTTTCTATGTCCTAGAAACACAGTTTTCAATGAATGTTTCAACCTAATTGATTGTGTACCTTCTTCGCAAATGAGACAGCCTTGAGTTCCTTTAACGCTATATCCTGACAAATTTCCATAAGCAGGGAAGTCATTTATCGTCCCATACAACATGACTCTCAAATTGAAATCTTCCTTTCTGTGTGCATCATACAATGTAACACCTGAATCCCACAATAATTTCAAATCATCGATCAATGGAGCTAAATAAACATCAATATCATTACCCGGTTGTTTTGGTCCTGATATAAGCATAGATAACATGATGTATTTTCGTTTCATGCATAACCACGGTGGTAAGTTATAATTTATCAACATAACCGGCCATGTACTGTGACTGTTGCTTTGAAAACCAAAAGGATTCACTCCATCTATAGATAACGCAAGATGAAGGTTTCTCGACTCATTTCCAAATTCAGGATACTCATGATCGATTATCTTCCACTGAGGAGAGTCTGCCGGGTGACGTAGTATCCCATCTTTAATTCTTGTATCTTCATGCCATGTTAATTGTTCTGCAGTCTCCTCACTTCCATATAGGCGTCTAAACCTTAGAATGGTTGGAAAGTACCATACAACTTTAGTAGGACTGGATTCATCTTTCTTGTATCGAGAACCACCACACTTTGGGCATTCTTTAAGTGATTTATGGTCCTTGCAAAACAGTATACAGTCATTCGGGAAGGCGTGTATTCTTTCAGAGATCATACCCATAGAGCGTAGAATTCGTTTGGCATCGTATGTTCGGCTCGGGAGCTCATTGTCTTCTAGGAGCATGTCATTCAAGAGGGTAAGTAGTTTCGTAAAACTGTCGTCACTCCACCCGTTATCTGCTTTCAAATTATACAGCTTCAGTATAGCTGAAAATGCTGTATATTTAGTGAAACCAGTATACAATGGCATCTTTGCACAACTTTTTAACTTCTCAAACAATTTTGGGAAATAACAAAGTTCATCTTCGAAGGTCCTTTTCATTTTCTCAATACGATCTTCATCATCATTTACATATGTAATCACATCCTCCATACAGTCATCTTCATTTTTCATGTTTGTAATCATATCAGATGATCCATAAAATGCAGTGTCACCCCAGTCACTACCTACATTCGTTGTTTCCCCATGTTTATTCAAACATGTATAACTTTGATCTATTCTGTGACAGATCAAGTGTACTTCCAACTCATCTGGACTAATTTGTTTTGAATAATAACAGCATAAACACGGACAAAGGATTTGAGAAGAGTCACATGCATGATCTTTTGCAAACATGATAAATTCTTTCACGCCTTCTTCATACTCTTTTGTCAACCGATTGGAATTAATCCATTCTTTATTTATATTCATCCTATTTGAAATCCATAGGATGAGTATATAGGTTAGAGGAGAAGGAATATGAGTATAATTTAGATAAAAAACAAGATAATTCAAGGAAATAATGTGACCATGAAATGACTAAGTCTAGAATGTTGTGGATCTTGAATACATTCTTTGACTGATTTGGAGAAATGACTTCTCAAACCTTTTCTGGATAACCTAGAACTCCTTCCAAGGAAATAATGTGAACATGAAACAATACTTCTTAAACAAAATATGGGGAATTTATAATATTTTAATACAGACAAAGTTCTCTAAAAACACCCAAAACAACCTCCAGATTATCGGAGTACTCCTCCTATATATTGTAATACACCAAGAAGTATTCTAAAAAAACGAAAATGGAGGTGTCTAGAAAGATATTAAAGATCTAGTTCATCAGTTCCATGAAATAGATAGAGCATTGGTGATCCCAAATGGAATTCATAAATACTTTAAATTTCCATATCGACATTAAAAATATATCTTTTGAGCATCCTCTTCACAAACCCTCAACTGTTGGTACCCTGATCTCTAGAAAATTTTCAAAACCCAATAGAACCTTATAAGATAGTAAAACAAATCATCAATTATAGGCAATATGTAATTATTCATTACTGTCACCTGGCTATGACTACTGTAGAATGTTAAAATTAATAGGCTATGATATGACTTTATTAAAAACAGAATTGGAAATTCTCATAGTGACATGATCATATAGATAGAACCATTTCCTTAAAGATCTTCTAGCTGTTCTTTTAGCTCCTCTAAATCGGCCAGAGCCTTATGATGTGATGGAATAGAAAATGGGATCGTCCTGTGAAGCAAATAGATAGAAAACACAAACACTCATTGGGGAGGTTATCCCATGAAGTCCTCTAGAAATGATTTTGTGTACTTTTCCATGACCACTGGAATTTCACATGAAGAACACTTCTCAACAACCCCAAGGAAAACCTTGGAAAAATGACATGATATGAACCATAACATAGAAGCAACTTGTCATACCCTCCATGGTTATAGATCAAAATCTCCATAAAAGTCATGGAATCTCCTGTTAAGAGTAAGTAACTGAACCCAATGGTGATAATAGTCATCTAGTGCACTAAATCCAATAAAAAAATCCAAGACGATAATTAGGTCGGAAATGACCAGGTCCAAAACCTGGAATTCCGAAATGTCCTCCATGCCAAGTTCCATAACACAACTCTCAAAGAACATGAAACCATGACCATTTTTCCTACCCAAAAGGGTTAGGCAATACATGAAATAATTCATAAACTCTGTCTTCATACCCAAGTAATAAAAAAATATGTGAAATTAATGACTAGGATTCACCATTTTGAAATGAAACCAATACTATAGAAGAATTAAACAAAATTCACCTCGAATTGTGGTTGGCCAAGATTATGAGTCCTCATGAATGACCTCTACTGCATTGATTTTTTCTGGATTAGACTCGTCTATGTATTATTTCCCTATTAAGAATCCCCCTTTATTTTAGGATGTGATCCTACACTATTTGAGGCCTCTTATTTTAACTAAGAGCCCTTAAAAAGTGGATCCTACACCACTCCCATTATGAGCCAACTGAAAAAATCACAAGATATTCCCCGACTACCCAAATAGGTGGAACGCCCTCAGAGTCTCTGGTAAAATCGTCCAGATGTTTCCCACATTTCTAATCTGATAAAAAAAATAGGTCTATTGTCCATAGAATCCACATAATCTGTTCATAAAGACTACTCAAATCCCTTTCCACTACTTCTCTAAGACTCATCGTGCTTTAGATTTTATCCTCAAAAATAACTATGGATACCACCCATTAATGGAACACCATTGAGACCAATATTTAAATTAAAATATTCCTCTCACATCAATACCTTGGGAAACACCTAAAAATAGGTTGGTAGACTTAGAAAAATAAGAATAAATCTGATATATTTCCTCAATCCCATCTCAAAATTAATATCCATAAGATAATCGTTCATGGGGAGATAAAGAGATACATGAACCAAATTACGGAATCTAGTGGCATAATCCATGACTAAATGACCACAATAATCTAGATTTAAAAACACATAGTCATTCATCAATCTCAAGGTATCTGGGTAGAACCTCTGAAGAAATACCACTTGGAAAGTGGTAAAAGTGAGATCCTCTCTATTCCTCGAAAGAATCATTGAATCGCACCACATTCAAATAAATTCTTTTAAAAAGGAACCAAAAATAACACTTTATATGTCTTAGTGGTTTTCAAAAACTCTAAGATCTACTTGATACAGTCCAACTACTCCTTAAATTACTTGGTTTTCTTTTCAGTAAGGAAAAACTCTGAATTATTCTTTGAAAATTCTTGAGTGTGGTCCATAGTTCATGTCTTATAATGGATACCAATTTAACCCACGTTTTTGAAATTATAAATCATTGAATCCAAAAAAAATTGTATCAATGGGATGGTTCCTCTTTGGGGTACTCTGGTTCACACTCTCTATGCTTCTACATGGTCCTTCTATGAGGTATTGTCTACAAGAAACATGAACAACCTCCATCAAGGAAAACCCAACATCAAATCACAAAAAAACAACTAAATTAAAACACCAAAACATAATAATAACTAAATAAATCTAATAAAGTAGTGGGAAATCATAAAAACAACCCATAGTCAGGATCAAAACATAACCACAATCCCAAACCACCCTTGGAAACTGAAGATTCAACACGAAGAATAGTTGGCCAAACACTTACCCATTCCAAACATAATTAATTCATGAAAATTCTATTTGAATCACCTTAAGGAGGAGGACCCGGTGGCGGAGGAGAAGGAGGTGTCGACAGCGGAGGCACCAGAGGCAAAAGAGGCAGCACCGAGGCAGGGCGGAGGCAGGGCGGAGGCAGGGCGGAGGCAGCGGAGGCAGCGGAGGAGGAGGAGGAGGAGCCCACGGTGGAGGAGGAGGCAGCGGAGTAGGCAGAGGAGGAGGAGGAGGAGGCATCGGTGGAGGAGGAGGAGGATGAGGTCGCAGACTAGGAGGAGGAGGAGGAAGTTCCGGTGGAGGAGGAGGATAACGAGGCCGCGGTGGAGGAGGAGGAGGAGGAGGAGGTGGTGGCGGGCGGAGGAGGAGGAGGTGGCGGCAGTGACGCAGAGGAGGGCTTCCGCGAGATCCTGACCAGGTGCAGGGAGTAGGAAGAGGACCCGCGGGTTTTTAACAAATCTGCGTGAGCCTTTATCAGTGCTAAAATGAAAAGTGCTGATAAATAAAACCTTTATCAGTGCTTTTTTAGCGCTGATAAATAATCCCTTTATCAGTGCTAAAAAAAGCGCTGATAAAGGGCCGGGCCTTTATCAGTGCTAACAAAAGCACTGATAAATGGTACACCTTTATCAGCGCTTCCTTTAGCGCTGATAAAGTGGACCTTTATTAGCGCTTGCTTTAGCACTGATAAAGTGGACCTTTATCAGCACTTTTTTTAGCGCTGATAAAGGCCCAGCCCTTTATCAGCGCTTTACTGTTAGCGCTGATAAAGGCAGGCGCATGCCTTGCCCAGTTTTGTGGTAGTGATATCCCACCCATCCCACAATGTTCATTTCTAGATCTACCTACTTGGATATCACATTCACCTTTGGTAATAAAAACTCCACCCTCTATGGATGTGAGGGTCACCCTTAAGTGATAATAATCAATGTTTTCTTGATAAGAAACTAGCCATTCCATCTTGAGTATAATGTCAAACCCTAAAATCTTGAGGAAAAAAAGATCCTATATAAAGTGACACCCACCAATCTTAATGGTGAATTCCCTAAAATATCACACATCCTCTATTCCCATCCCCAACAGAGTATCAAGCATCATAACACCATCAAAAAATTGGACAATGAGCCCAAGGCTCTCCACCACAGGTACATATATGAAACTATGTGATTCACATGTACCAAAAAGAGAGTATACTAGAGTATAAGCTACTATGATCATACCACTCACCATAGACAGCCCGACACTTTGATCCACAGGTGTAATCTGTATAGAATATATTTGGCCTGAACTGTAGCCCTGTGAAACAACCTCACTACCCAAAGTCGGCCCACGTTACTGTCTAGGTACAATTGGTGTATGGCTACCTCGGCCATAAACACCACCTTAGCCAGAACGACTGGGAATCCACTAGCTTCCAGCCTGATGTGGAGCTATGAATCCCGCTCCTGAACCTGGAGTGTAACACCCCAAGATTTCATAGTATATTATCTCTTTAAAATAATTCAATAACTTGTGCTACACGTAACAATGAGTTCAAGAACACTATGACTTACCAAACTAGTCGTTCAAAAAGGGGGTTATGAATAGTATTAACTTAATTTTGAAGTTTTATATATATCCTATATAATTTTAACATTCATATTTTTTTTCTTAGACATAATATAAGAAAAAATTCAATTTTTCAGATAAAAGAAGTATTTTTCAAAAAATGAAAGTTCACCGCCTATTTAATGGAGAATCCTTTTTAAAAAAATATTTGAGAATTTTACATTAAATTAAATTAAATTAAATTCTTCTTTAGAATCAGGACATAAAAATTTATTTTGGATGAATTTTTGGTACTTTTCTGATAACTTTAATATTTTGATGAATAGTGAAAAATATTATGTTTTAATTGAAAAAAAATTAATTGAAATAATTTATAGTGTTCAATTAGGCATTTGAATGGTTTTTAAGTATAATTAGATTATATTTTTATCATTTAATACAATTTAGGTAATTATAAGTAATTTCACAATTAAACTTGACATAAACACATGTCAATATTTTGATAGTTTTTACTTTTTTAAAAACCCGTTTTTTGGTTTTGACAACAGGAATTAATTTTAACTTAATTAATGAAACTTATATGTTTTTAATTTGGTAAAATAGAATTCATTTTTGAATTAATAATATCAAAATTATCTTAGGTTGAATTTTTGGTATTTCTCTAAAAACATTCCATTTTTTGATGAATAGTGAAAAACACTACGTTATTGTTTAAAACCGACATTTTATTTAAATAATTATTTATTTTATTTAAATTTATTTTAAGTAAAAATAGATATATAATAAAAATATATGTTCAACTTAATTCATTGGAATTATTTTATAAGAAAATTAGATGTACAAATTTTTATTGAACTTTTTACCGTCTTTTACCCACCTTCTAGAAGCATTTGCAAATTTGCATAAAACTTAATTTTATTACTTCTGTGAGTTGAATTTCAAAAATATGAGAGATGCAGTTGATATTAGTAATTAAAATATGATTCAATAAGTTGAAAATAATTTTTGATGAATAGTAACTTTTGACTTTTATTTACCACGGTTAAAAGTAAATAGGGTTATTAAATGTAAAAATGATATTATGATTACTCTAAAAAATGTCCTAATTCTATTGAATAAGTTTATTTAGACCAAAAACAACCTTATAAAAAAATATTATCCTTTATTTCTACTTGGACTAGATTAGGACATTTATTATTATTTTATTTAAAGAATAGTTAAAAGTGTTAAATTCAATGTTTAATAACTAAACCATTTTTAATATAGGGTTACGCAAAAGATAAATTCGACTATAAATATTCATTATAAAGAAAAAAATATTTCCTATATAATGGTATTTTATTTATAATTTTTAGACATTAAATAATTAAATTTATTTGTGGAACAATGATGATGTAGTAATTACCTTATTAACGAAAGAATCAAATAAATGGTATTATAAATATTAAAATAAATATAATTTTAAAGTTTTTATGACATCCAAGAATTTTCTATGTGAATATAAAATTTTATTGATGATTCAATGTAACTTTTTCTAAGTAATCAAGTTGTGATGACTTTCACAAAAACAAAATACAAAATAGTGTCAAAATTGACATAAATGAGTTTTTAAAACAAATATTATATTATTAAATTATATACTATTCCTAAAAATATAAGATTCTGCCAAAGGACTTAAATAATATTATATATTTCACTAATGTATCACTTTTGGTTCTTTTGGAAGTTTAGATTATGTTTATTAACCATATAGTGTAAAAATACAAGAAGACGCGGTAAAAGTTAAACTATTTAACTAAGAGTTAAATCTAAAAGATACTGTTAATATGGTGACCTAAACCTTTCTAAAACCTATTGGTTGAGTGTTTTTCGACCCATCCCCACCTTATCCTATAAATAAATAATTTTTTAGAAATTAGAAACCTAAAATGATTTTATTATAAAATAATATTTCAAGCTTTTCCTAAAGTGACCCTCACCCCTCTTATAAAAGTGTATTTTCCCTTCTCTCAAAATCACAACTCCAAATCCATTTGGCTCGGACAACCCCTTCACAAATCTCCTCCCAACTACCTTTAATTCAACCTAGAGTCCTTACCTTCATAATAAAGTCAACCTAAGGAGCCCTTTTGTTCAAATCAAAAGGAAACACCCAAAGAAGAGGTAATTATTTTATCACCTCTTTCAAAGTTCTTTATTTCTTCCACTTTCTATTTCTTTGTTATTTCCATAAAAAAATAAAACCTCTAGTAACTTATACATACTTTGATGTTATTATAAATATGGTACAACCATATTCCTTATTCTATCCATCCTATGAATGATAATGTCACCATGTGTGCGTACGTACGACTTACCGTCTCCACGCCGTGGTGTAATTTGTTATTCAACACTATGTTTTTTAAATGGACATAATGATGAGTAATATGTATATAAATAATGAAAATAACATGATAATGTAAATTTAAAATTAATATACCATCCAAATCAACACCTTTTAATCATTAAGTAAATGATATCGTCGCTCATGTGTACGTACGACTTACCATCTCCACGACGCGATGAGATTCATTTCCACATTCACCATTCAACGATGATTATAAATAAATATATATATATATATATATAATAAGTATGTAATATATGAAAATATAATTCTACTGAAAACATATATATATATATATATATATCTTATTCACTTAGTTTCATTCAATACGATATGAAAACGGAAACAGCGTTTATTCGTACGTACGACCTACCTTCTCCATAAACGGTGTTTTCCATTTCATATGTCTATCTATTATACATATTTATATTCTAAATATATATGATATATAAATCATTTTTTATATTATGGAAGTATTTAAATCATTATCTAAGTGATACGATCAAGAATAACAAGTTAAAACTCGTACGATAAAGAAAGCGATTATTACCCGAAATGTTAATTTAACATGGAATGGGTTGTATAAAGTCATAAATGAATAATGTATGATATAATAAATATTAATATGGTTCTGGTATAATTTAATAACATACTATAGTCATCATATAAGAAGTTAAACGTACCCATGACTAAATAAAAGTACTAGGTAAAGGTTAATTCCTCAATCTCATTATTATCTGAGATTGTTTATGTGTAAGTATTTTTTGGGACGTATTTATTATCCATGTCCATGTTTCATAAAAGACATTTAAAAATAATTATTTTAAGTAAATCTTTAACTAAAACATAATTTTAAATGTTTTAAATATTTATTATTCTAAATCTTTCTCATTAATTTCCATGTTTTCAAAATGGTTTTAAGGATTTATTTATATGGACATGATTGTTTTAAAATTTTAATTCCTTTAAAAAGTTTCAAAGTGGTATGGAAAACTTTTATTTCAAAATATATTTAAATGACATACTTTATAAATGGGTGACTTTTAAATGATTTCACAAAAAGGTATATTGCTCTCAAAGAGTTTTACTGGTCATTTTTCAACTATGTCAACATCATTTACTGGATATTATTATTGATTGAGGTTGATTTATTATAATAAAATCTTCTATATTGTATTGAATGAGTTATGATATGTTTGACTATGGATGTTGTATTTTTATACCATTCATGGTTTATGGTTAATGTATTCACCTTTCATATGCTAGTTTTAATTCGAATGTTTATGTTATGTTTCAACATTTTCATATGAGGAATGCAGTGGACTTAGTAAGTGATGGGTGGAGCCCGCTATAGCTCCTTGATGCATCGGTAGGTCTCATGAGACAAAATAGTGTCTTGGTACAGGGCCTTGACAAAACTTTTATTTTTAGTCTTCGCACGAGGCCTTGACTATGTGGTAATGATGTCCAGCCTTAAGCATTCCCTCATTATGAAATTATTTATTACATGTGATTATTCAACTAGTATAATATACATGTGCATGTTTATGTGGTGATGTTTGATTTATTTTTTCCATATTATGTTCAAGATTATGTTTAAAAATGATTTTTTTTATTAAACATCTTTCTTTAAAATTTATAGATTCCACTAAATTATTTACCCTAACTGAGCATCTGAGATCACCCCTTTCTTATGTTTTATTTTCCTAGGGTTCCAAGAAGTGTATTATGATTGATATGTAGGGTTAATCTAAAGGGAATAATGGAATTCTAAAAGAACTATTTATGCTCTATTCTATATTTGAAATTGTAATGTAAAGTTGATGTATGTAATCTATTTTCCAAGACTGCTAAACTGATCATTCTTTCGGGACTTGATTCCTTGTAATCATGTCAATGTATTAAAATAATGCACTGACTCCGAGCTTCCAGGGTCGGGGCATTACAGTTGGAATCAGATGAAGTTTAGAAATAATCTTGGAAACTAGATTTAGAAAAAATCTTATTAGAGAAAATTACCCTAAGATAGACTTGGAGGATTATAATAGAAGAACATAATATAATTTTGGTAATATAGAGATTTTAGGAATTTTCCAAGCAATACATTCATGTGTGGATATGAGCAGGTAGAGGTGGCTCTAGCACATATGTACCTAGGGGTGAAAACTTTAACAAGGAGTTTCAAGTTTAACCCAGGGTATCTTGGTACACGACAACGGGACTTGCTGCACTCTTGGCTATGACACTTCTGGGGGATATGCTTAGGATAATTCACATTTTCTTTACAAGCCATTATAAAGGATTTAGGAGTAACACTTCCTCAAAGAAAACTTTTTATTATTATTATAGATTATATGCATAATATTTTCAATTTACATTAGGTATTTTACAAGTTTGGAATTATGCATTGTGATTCATAAAACTAACATAGTGTATGCCATTGTTTAGAAATGGTACCCAGTAGATAGAATGAGAACTCCAACAATATGCATGATCCAAAGAGTTAGAAGGATAATATCTTTCATGGTATTAAGCCAACATTTAGAAAGGAAATAGTCTCCCACGTATTATCATCATATTAAGAAATAGTATCATGTGTTAATAAGATATGTAAAGAATTTTCTGAGTCATATGGATTTGAAGGGAAGCCAGAGAAGAAAAGGATGGTAGAGAGAAATATAGATAAATGGAATAAGGGAAAGAAGGATTTTCCCATATGTGATAACTATTAAAAGAATCACCTTGGTAAATGCTTGAAGAGAATGGGAGTTTGTTATAAGTGTGGAGAAAAAGGACACCGAGTACGTGATCGCAAGGGTAAGAAAATGGTTTTAAATGTACAATGCTTCATCTTCAAGGAGTTCGGACACTATGTGAATCAATGTCCAAATAATCAGATTATACCACAAATGATATTTTTGGATAATAATAAAGTTATTATATTACCACATATGAAGAGTAATGACTAGTGTTCATATGTTGATATTAAATAATTATGTCATTTGAGTATTGTATCAACGATATACAGGTTATAATAATTATGGAGTATATAAGGATTGTACTGCAGTACTATTTCATTAAGGATTTGAGATTGTGTGGTACCAAGAAAAGTGACTCAATAGCAAGTTAAACATTTTGTAAAATACATGGTTGAAGGAAAGATAAAAATTTAATACTGTCCTGATACTGAGGTATTGATTTTGGAATAAGATATGATTGATATGGATAAATTATATTGGTTATTGACATCCTTGGAACTGATTAATGGTCTATTTATTCCATCATTGTTGGAGTTTACAACATTTTTGGATATAATGAGTATATCCAGTATTCTATAAAGAATAAAGGATCATGAATTTAATCAATATGGTTTTATGGTAATTCAGGGTGTTACCGTGTTTTAAAATAATACATGATAAAGGTATTCACATGTTATTTCATGGAAAAAAGAATCTTAATTGTGTTTACCTTCCATATAAATTTTGGACTATGAATTTGGACAGAAGTATTTGGGATAATTCTAAAGGTTGGAATGGATTAAGTTTTACATTGGATACTATTATTATGGTAAAAAAATTTCTTAAGATTATATTTTGATTTTTATAAAAAGGACAACCCGAAGGTCGAGCGTCAACCTGTCGCGTCCGGTAAGGCCGCGAGACTTGAACCCACAACCGAAGGGTGACAATGGTGCATCACCTACCACTAGCCTACATGATATCCTAGTTTTTATAATGTAGTTTTTTTTAATATTCTGACAAATGAATTATAAATTCATTATTTTGGGAACAGCACATTATTAGGATAAATGGAATATTTTTGAATTCTATTATATTTTGGAGTGAAAGATGAATTTGTGGTAGCAATTAGTTGAAGGATGAAACTCTACTAGTCAAGTATATATTTTTTTCTCTTATTATATGAAGAAATTAATTCTTAAACTTTAGGGAATATATCTTAAAACCAAAAATGTGTTATCATAATACCTTATGTTTTGTTGAACTGATGATATTTCAAATCACCATATATTGATGGCTTTGAGGCCCTCAATTTTACAGTTGTTTGTGATTGATGACCTCAATTACTCCCTATAAATATTTACATTTGTCCTCTAATTATGTGTCTCTAATTTCCTCCAATGTTCTCCTAATCTAGATCATAATTTAGTGGTGACTTTTTCATTTCTCTTTCCCTCTTATTAAGATTAAATTTCATTAACACAACTTTCGATGTGGGTTTTCCACAAAGGTATTTTTCTATTTTTATCCTTTTATTTTTAAAGAAAAATTTCAAATTGCGAGGAAGCAATTTATTTAAGGAGGAGAGAATGTAACACCCTAGGATTTCATAGTATTTTATCTCTTCAAAGTAATTCAATAACTTGCGCTACACGCAACAACGAAATAATTTATAGTGAAAATAAATTTTGATGAACAGTGAAAATATTATGTTTTAATTGAAAAAACCTTTTTAAATCGAAATAATTTATAGTGTTAAATTATACATTTGAATGGTTTTGAAGTATAATTAGATTATATTTTTATCATTTAATACAATTTAGGTCATTATAAGTAATTTCACATTTAAATTTGACATAAACACTTGTCAATCTTTTGATAGTTTTTACTTTTTTAAAAACCCAATTTTTGGTTTTGACAAGAGGAATTAATTTTAAATTAATTAATGCAACTTCTATGTTTTGAATTGGGTAAAATAGAATTAATTTTAGAATTCATAATATCAAAATTATCTTAGGGTAAATTTTAGGTATTTTTCTGAAAACATTCAATTTTTGATGAATAGTGAAAAACATTGTGTTATTGTTTAAAACTGACTTTTTATTTAAATAAATATTTATTTTATTTAAATTTATTTTAAGTAAAAATAGATATATAATACCTATATAAGTTCAATTTAATTCATTGAGTCATTTTATAATAAAATTAGATGTATAAATTTTTATAGACATTTTTACCGTCTTTTACCCACCTTTTAGGAGCATTTGCAAATTTGCATAAAACATAATTTTATCGCTTCTGTGAGTTGAATTTCAAAAATCCGAGAGATGCGGTTGATATTAGTAAGTAAAATGTGGTTCAATAAGTTGAAAATAATTTTTGTTGAATAGTAACTTTTTGACTTTTATTTACCATGGTTAAAAGTAAATAGGGTGCCAACGAGCCCATACCCGAGTGGTAAGGGCTCCTTATTGGCATCCAAGAGACCCAGGTTCAAAAATGGGTAGAGGAAAATTTTCCAAGGTACTTTAGCAGTACTGTAGCATTCACTGTTCGGTATTGTAGCAGCATGAACTATTCACCTGATTTGGGCCTTCAGGCCACCGGTTTGGGCCTACGAGTCTCCAGGGCCTTCGGGTCATCAAAGGCCTTCAGGCCACAGGGCCTTCGGGTCACATAGACCATGGAGTAGCCCAGTTCACACAAAACAAGTGCCAAAATAGAATCATAGCAACAGGAGTAGCAACCACCAAATGCAGAGCTAACTGGATTGGAAGAATGAGAGGGTATGGCAGCCACCATCGGGACCAGGCACCGTGCAGCTTTGCATGGGTCAATGCTAGTCGATCAGCAATGCAAGGTGGGAGCTAGGTGATCAATGACGCAGAAAAGCTGGGGAGGGGTAGTTCAAGTGGGTTGGGCCTACGAGTCATGTATTGGGAACGGTATGCCTCTGGGCCTTCGGGTCATGTATTGCGGGTTTGTAGGGCCTTGTGCCTTGGGCCTACGAGTCATGTACGGGTTCCCCTCCAACCCTTAAAAGGGGTATTATCCATAATAAAATAAAATAAAGGCCTTTGGGCCATTCTGGTAAAAGTAAATAGGGTAATTAAAGGTAAAAATGATATTATAATTACTCTAACACATGTCCTAATTCTATTGGATAAGTTTATTTTGACCAAAAAACCTTAGAAATAAAATATGATTCTTTAGGTCCACTTTTACTAGATTAGGACATTTATTATTATTTTATTTAAAGAAGAGTTAGAAGTGTTAAATTCAATGTTTAATAACTAAACCATTTTTAATATAAGGTTACACATAAGATAAATTTGACTATAAATATTCATCAGAAAGATAAAAATATTTCCTATATAATGGTATTTTATTTATAATTTTTATACATTAAATAATAAAATTTATTTATGACACAATGATGATTCAGTAATTACCTTATTAACGAAGGAATCAAATAAATGGTATTATAAATATTAAAATAAATATAATTTCAAAGTTTTTATGACATCCACTAATTTTCTAGGTGAATATGACATGTTAGGGTTGATTAAATGTAACTTTTTCTAAGTAATAAAGTTGTGATGACTTTCAAAAAACCAAATACTAAATAGTTTCAAAAATGACATAAATGAGTTTTTAAAACAAATATTATATTATTAAATTATATAATATTCCTAAAAATCTAAGGTTTGGAAAAAGGTATTAAATAATATTATACATGTCATTAATGAATCACTTGAGGTTATATTGGAAGTTTTGAGTAAGTTTATTAACCATATAGTGTAAGAATACAAGAAGACGTGGTAAAACATAAACTATTTAACTAAGAGTTAAATCTAAAAGATAAGGTTAATATGGTGACCTAAACCTATATAAAACCTATTGGTTGAGTTTTTTCGACCCATCCCCATATTATCCTATAAATAAATCATTTTTGAGCCATTATAAACCAAAATTGATTTTAGTATAAAATAATATTTCAAGCTTTTTTAAAGTTACCATCACCCCTCTTATAAAAGGGTTTTTCCACTTCTCTCAAAATGACAACTCCAAAGCCATTTGGCTCAGCCAACCCCTGCCCAAATCTCCTCCCAACATCCATCACTTCAACCTAGAGTCCTTATCTTGAGTATAAATTCAACCTAAGGAGCCCTTTTGTTAAAATTAAAAGGAAACACCCAAAGAAGAGGTAATTATTTTATCACCTCTTTCAAAGTTCTTTTTTTCTTCCACTTTATCTTTCTTTGTTATTTCCAGACAAAAACAATAAATCAAATACCTTATACATACTGTGATGTTATTATAAATATGGTACAACCATATTTTTTATTTTATCCATCCTATGAATGATAATGTCACCATGCGTGCATACATACGGCTTACGGTCTCCACGCTGTGGTGTAATTTGTTATTCAATACTATGCTTTTTGGATGGACATAATGATGAGTAATATGTATATAAATAATGAAAATAAAATGATAATGTCTCTTTAAAATTAATATACCATCCAATTCCACACCTTTTAATCATTAAGTAAATGATATCGTCGCTCGTGTGTACGAACGGCTTACCGTCTCCACGTCGCGATGAGATTCATTTCCACATTCACCATTCAACGATGATTATAAAAATATATATATATATATATATAATAAGTATGTAATATATGACATAATAAGGATAATTAAAACATATATATATGTGTGTGTGTGTGTGTGTATTTAAATATATCTTATTCACTTAGTTTCGTTCAATACGATATGAAAATGGAAACATCGTTTATGCGTACGTACGGTCTACCGTCTCCATAAACGGTGTTTTCCATTTCATATATCTGTCTATTACACATATTTATATTCCAAATATATATTATATATAAATCATGTTTTATATTTTATAATTATTTAAATAATGATCTAATTGATACGATCAAGAATAACAAGTTAAAACACGTACGATAAAGAAAGAGATTATTACCAAAAATGCTAATTTAACATGGAAATTATTATTAAATGGGTAGTATAAAGTCATTAATGAATCATTTATGATATAATAAATATTAATATGGTTCTATAATAATTTAATAACATACTATGGTCATCGTACAGGAAGTTAAATGTACCCACAACTAAAGAAAAGTACAAGGTAAGGGTTAATTCCTCAATCTCATTATTATCTGAGATTGTTTATGTGTAAGTATTTTCTGGGAAATATTTATTATCCCTATCCATGTTTCATAAAAGACATTTAAAAATGATTCTTTTAAGTAACTATTTAACTAAAACATCATTTTAAATTTTTTAAATATGTATTCTTCTAAATCTTTCTCATTAATGTCCATGTTTTCAAAATGGTTTTAAGGATATTTATATGGACATGATTGTTTTAAAATGTTAATTCCTTTAAAAAGTTTCAAAGTGGTATTTGAAAATTTGATTCAAAAATATCTTTAAATGACTTACTTTATAAATGGGTGACTTTTAAAAGATTTCACAAAAAGTTATATTGCTCTCAAAGAGTTTTACTAGTCATTTTTCAACTATGTCAACATCATTTACTGGATATTATTCTTGATTGAGGATGATTTATTATAATACAATATTTTATATTGTATTTAATGAGTTATGATATGTTTCACTATGTATGTTCTATTTTTATACCATTCATGGTTTATGGTTAATATATTGACATTTCATATGCTAGTCTTAATATGAATGTTTATGTTATGTTTCAACATTTTCATATGAGGAATGAAGTGGACTTAATAAGTGATGGGTGGAGCCCGCTATAGCTCCTCGATGCATCGGTAGGTATTATGAGAAAAAATAGTGTCTTGGCATCGGTAGGTATTATGCATCGGTAGGTATTTTTAGTCTGGGCATGAAGCCTTGACTATGTTGTAATGATGTCTGGCGTTATCCATTCTCACATTATGAAATTAGTTATTACATGTGATTATTCGACTAGTAGAATATCCATGTGCATGTTTATATGGTGATGTTTGATTTATTTTTTCCATATTATGTTCGGTATTATGTTTAAAAAGGATTTTGTTTTTATTACACATCTTTCTTTAAAAGTTTATAGCTTCCACTAAATTATTTACCCTTACTGAGCGTCTAAGCTTACCCCTTTCTTATGTTTTATTTTCAGAGGATTACAAGAAGTGTATTATGATTGATATGCAGGTTTAAGCTAAAGGGGATATTGTCATTCTCAAAGAACTATCTATGATCTATTTTATGTTTGAAATTTTAATTTAAAGTTGATGTACGTAATCAATTTTCCAAGACTGCTAAACTGATCGGTCTTTCGGGACTTGATTCCTTGTAATCATGCCAATGTATTAAAATAATGCACTGACTCCAGGCTTCTCTGGTCGAGGAATTACATGGATTCAGAATATATCCCCATCCACTGACTTTTGGAGGGAATATCTTGCAAAAACGTTGTATAAGTCCCATCCTACCACAAGCTTATCACTCGACTGGGTCGTGTTCAAAATAATCTTTCTTATGTCTCGATATTCCAACACTAATATCCTGGCTGGTACTCCCCTCATGAGAAGCCTCAAAACGACACTTCCTTCTATTGGAAGCTAAACCAGTAGGTCAAGAGGTCACATTACCCTACTCTATGCCCCCATCTTCCTTCTAGTTTTCCTCTATAATTATCACCTGATTCACTATTTTAGTTACAGTATTAAACCTGACCATGTTGAGCTAGGATCTAATGACATGTATGAAACCTTACTCAAATCATCTCACCCTTAGTATCTCATCAGTAAGATAAACTAGGAAAAAGTGTTAGATCTTTGTAAATCACACTGATTACTCCATAACGAACATCACACCCTTCTCTAGATGCATAAACTCACTAACCTACTCTACTCTCATTGTATTGAGGAAAAAATATTCATAAAACCTAGATTGGAAATCCCTCCAAACCATATCTCAGAGCATATCATCCTGGTTCAAAACATCCCATCATTACTTACCTTCTCCCCGAATCATATATGTTATGAGCTTCACTATCCTCTCAGGAGGTGTCTCTAGATGCTCAAATATAAAAAATGTAGTCTCAAGCCACATATTAGCAGTCTGTGGACTACCATCCCCTGAAAACATGGAAGGATGATACTTCTGAAACACACGCATTAGCTCTACCATAGATGAGGCAGGCTGAGGTGAACCTTGAAAAGTCTCCATGAAGCATAAGAAACCCACATGGGATTGTGCCTCAGTACCCATATCTGGTATAACCACTAGGGACTTGGATATAACTATAGGAGGATATACTGGTATCCCATGGTCCACCACCTCTGGTGCATGGTTGTCACCACCCTCTTGGCATGTGAGTAGAGGTATTCATGGTTTCATGTCTCTATAATGCCAAACACATGCCTTAGGAAGTCCTAATAATGATATGATCATGGTTATAAATATATGATAGGTCAAATACTTCTTATAAATAGGTCACACCCCTATTCCTACTCCTAAATCTAGCACTAGGTAAAAATAAATAGCCATAAACATCACTAGAGACACTACCTACTTCCCATTCAAAATCCAGGTCTAGGTCAAGTTCTCTATTTTCAACAATTTAATTTTATTTAAGTTCACTTTCTCAATTAATTTATTTTTAAATGTTTAGACTAAATGGTTTATAACTTCTGATTCATAAGGGCACATACACCTCATAAACCAAAGTGTTGTGTCCACCTAATCCAAACCATAACATGTTCCAATCCATACGACCAATGGTCCATGACTCAATGTTCCATAATTGACAGGTTAGTGTGTCTATTGTAGTCTAAGTAGGAAAACGCTGTTCAGGTTATGATAGGAACCCTAAATACTAACCAGGTTTCTCAATTCCCTCCACAAATCATCTATCAAGAAATAGGTATATCACACAATGCACACATAATCAAATTCATGAATTCAAGAAATGCATCTTACATGGCATAGAATAATGAATGTCATGTAAATTTTAATAGGTTCCTAAAATGAGGTATGAGATGTATACCCTCATCTCATCGGAAAATGGAAAGAATCCATAATCAAAACTAATATCAAATAGTAAGTGCATAACCTAACAGTGGAATCAAATCAACTTTAATAGGAAAAATCTAGAAAATAGAAATTTTCATTACAGGTGATTTGTATTTTCCTATACATGGGTTAGCTACTCCTAATCATAGCTCATTACCAAATTACAATTCATTCATAATCCCTTTCTATTGTCTCAAAATAGTAAATATAGAAAAGTAACTGCTCTGATATAACTTTGTAACATCCCAAACCAGGTGGCACTGTATGATTCCCCAAGTTGGTGTGTCACATGGCCTCAAGCGCACCTCCCCATATGTCTGAGGCTTCCGACTAGTAGAAAAGGCCTAGGGTGTGTCTGTGTGGAGACTATTCCATCATTTTATAGTGTAATGCAGTGTTATAAAAATATTAATCAATAGAATAAGCATATAATATAACTAAAATTATAAATAATATAAACATCCAAAAGACTGAATAAATAAACAATGCCAAAGGTTATCTCATATAAAAAATGATGTGGCATGTCATGTCTCTACAAAATAGGAAAAAAGGTATACAAGTATACATTACAATACATGAATAAAAATACTAAAAAGACCAACAATTAACTATCCCAGCTAGCATCATGAGTATAGATCAGTTATGTGCTCCCCTGCTCCTAAGCAATGATCAAATCAAGGATTGTACAATGGTTGCTTGCCTCAATATATACCTTCATCCATGAAATCCGTTCGGTTACCCAATGGTGGCCTAAACATGGTGTGAGATAACACTCAATAAGCCACTACCAACAGTGTCTGTAATAAGTCAAATCTATGTAATGACAAGCTAAAGTAGTTTGCATTATATAAAAAGTGTGGTAGTACATAAAGTAAAGTTCCCAATGCATATGTAACAAATAAGTGATACTATATATCCAAAAAAGTATCCTTAAAAACAAGGGTCAATCTCCCACAACAAGGGTAGATTTAAAGAAAAATAGAAAATCTTCCATGGAAATGCTATACAATAAAGTATAAATCATCCATCAAACCCATGCCATATAACCTATTATAAATCATCCATCATGGCCACCCCATATAATAAAAAGTGTTAGGCCATGAAGGTCTAGATCCAAGGTATATAAGATCAAGGCATCTTCATTGAGTTCTGGGAGAATCGTGATGGGAAATTAGTAAAGTCTTGGGTGGAGTCGTAGGATAATGTCAACAATTCATGTCATATGTGATTCCAATCATGTTGGATATAATGGGTAGCAAGGCCCAAGGTATCTTATGGAATCAAGATCCTTAGATCATATAGGTCCAAGGAATCCACTACCAAAATCATGACCCATAGTGTAGAAACATCCATGGAGTCCTATGGAATCAGGACCCAAGGAGAATATAGGTCCAAGGAATCCACTACCATAATCATTCATCATTCAATTAATTCAAAAATTCATAAACGGTCTCATTCCATGAGTTCTTCCAAGTCATTTAACAATTCCCATTTGAAAAATTAAACCAATATACTTCATGTAATCACATTTCAAAGGAGTAAAAACCATATCCTAATAGATAAATTCAATTCAATTAAATTTATAAAGGCATAATCTAACTAGGAAAGCACTCACACACCCAGCAGGGTGGTATAAATCATGGAAGATATAAATCCACACCCCATGGGATGCATATGTTGGGGAAATAACCTCCAAAAAAGTCAAAGGTACAATGGGAAACCTAAACAGGTTTCAATTCATTTGAACAAGACATTCAATTCATTTTTAGGGGAAGCACTAGTAAGTCTAGCATGCATCACAACTGAAATAGGTAATATAAAACAACAAACCATGAGTTAAAGGTATAGACCACCTACTATAGTTCCATAGTAGATCACTTATCTAGTATCAATCTCTGATTCAGTCTAGATTAAGATAAAAATAAAGAATGGACGAAGAAACTTGAAATATGGCATATTATCTTTCACTTAAATAACACTTTTGATACCAAGACAAACAATGAATGGAACAAAATGATTGAATAACTTACTAGTGTGGATCCAATGACACAAATGGTGCTTGTATCAAACGTTGGATGAAGAAATAGGACAAATCCTACATTTTGGATTCAAAGAGGAGATCCCATGGTGAGATACTATCCAATATAGGAAAAAACTAAAAGAGGGTTGAGTTTTAATAAGTTTTAAGGGATAAATTGTCATTTCCTCTCTTTTAACTAGGTTACATAGTTTGGAAACATAGTTGGACAAACTGTGGTCCAACCATGCACCCTTCACTCTCTTAATGGGCACCTCACACAGTTTCATGCACACAATTTGAAAAATTTTGCATAAACTGTAACCCAACCTTTGTCTAGGTCTGAAGCAAGTCTCAAAGGCATACACCTAGGGAGGCACGATTTTCCTTAAACCATTTGACCCTATTTCACCCCACTATCAAGCCCTGCATAGTTAGGGGTAACCTTGTGGCATGTCTTGCATGGTGACTCCTAACCATGAGTCCTACCTACTTCTCCCAAAACAAATTGAGATTCAGGATCTAAAAAAGCTTTGGAAACCCCCCAAAGTCCCCATGATCCCTTTAAGAACTCACATTAGGTCAAAACCAAGGAGTTAAACTGAAAAATATATGTATGTACCACATATAAAAACCCAGTATCTTATAATATTCCTCCTTAATGCAATTCATCCCCAAATTTCCCTTCTATTGGTGGTCAAGATTCTTCTAAGAATAACTTCGACCACTGAGCACATACATTTCCCCCATGCTCTAAATTCTTATCGTATAAATGTTTATGCTACCATAGAACCTGTACTAGAGGAACTAATAGTCCTCATAGAACCTTTGTTCTCTTGTTAATGATAGGAATATCATTCTCCAAAAAGGATGCATCTACTTATAGATTAACCTCATCCAACTGCAAAGTGTGAGATGGGTCTAACTAATAATGGTATAGATGAGCTATGTGGAAGATTCCATGCATGGATTGGTACCTTTAGGGTAACTACAACCAATAGTCTACCATCCCAACTCTCTCCAAAATCTCTAATGGACTAACATATCGTGATGAAAGCTTACATTTTCTCCTAATTTTTCTATGTCTCATCCTTTGTGAGATATATAAAAAGACCTTATCTTTAACCTCAAACTATAGAGGTCTTTGATGATGATCAAGATAAGATTTATGTTGAGATTTTGTAGTATTCATCCATTGTATGGTCAACCAAACCAACTCTAAAGTCTCTTGGATGAGATGAAGTCCAAGAAACGCTACCTCTCCTAACTCTAACCAGTACAAGGGAGATCAGTATGACCTACGATAAAAATACTTATAAGGTTTTATCTTTATAGTTTCTTGATTGCTATTATTGTTAGAGAACTCAATTAGGGGTAGGTGTATCTCCCAAGAGCCCCCAAAATCTAGGATGCATGCTCTCAGTATGTCCTCAGGAACCTGAATCGTGCACTCTGATTGGCCATCAATCTGAGGGTGGTATGATATGCTCAAAAACACCTGTATAACCAATCAACTCTAGAAAATATACTATAAATGAGATGTAAATTAGGCATCCCTATCTGATACTATGGTATAAGGAATCCCATGAAGTCGTATTATCTGATAGATATGCAACCTCCCAAGATCATTCATGGAGAAGGTCTAGCTAATTGGTGGGAAATGAGAACCCTTCATGATCTTGTCCAAAACAACCCACATAGCATCACTACCACATGTATACCTTGGAAAACTGGTTCTAAAATCCATTACAACATCATCCAATTTCCACTCGGGAATAGGTAACTGTTGTAAAAGACTAGCTGGTTTCTAATGTTCCAACTTCACCTGCTGACATGTGGAACACCACATCACAAAATAAGATACCTCGCATTTCATCCCTAACCACTAGTAATGATGTCTCATGTCATGGTAAATCTTGGTAACACTGAAATGTACTGCCTAAAATGAGTGATGAAACTCCCACATCATCTCCCAATGTATGTCTGTTGGAATCCATATGTGACTATGAATATGTATAATTTCATCCTCATCTACAGTCCAAATAGGAGGTGGGTCCTCTCCTTCCACACTCTCCCATAGTAATAGGCCCTCAGAATTTAATAACTATCACATCCTCACTCTATCCAAAATAGTAGACATCAAAGAAAAAGAAGAAAGAAAGGTTTGACCCTGGTCATCTAGCACCTCCAGGTACATCTCTAAGAATAAGGCCATAAGAAACCACTTTCTACTAGCCTATTGAACTGCCTATACCTGAGTCCTCCTACTCAGTGCATTGGAAAATAAATTTTCTTTACCAATCATATAGGAAATCTCAAAGTCAAAACACTATATCCACTCCATCCACCTTCACTTCCTCAAATTCAAGTCATGATGTGTAAATATATACTTGAGGATTTTTTGGTTCATGTACACTACAAAACACTCTCATGGTAAATAGTTCCTCCAACAGCATAAGGCATGTACAACAGTGGATAACTTTAGATTGTGCATTGGGTAATTCCTCTCATTTGGCCTCAGCTGACAAGATTCATATGTCGCGACTTGATCCTCTTTCATCATAACTACTCCTAGTTTGATACTTGATGAATCCTAATACAATGTGTAGATCTTACTCATATCTAGAAGAAACAAGACCGATGCTAAATTCAATCTTCTTTTCAGCTCCTGAAAGGTAGTCTTGTAGGTATCTAATCATACAAACTTCACACCCTTCTTAGTCAAGTCTGTCAACAGTGTTGCTGAGCATGAGAATTATTGGATGAAATGCCTATAATATACATATTTCCCTAAGAAACTTTTTGATTCAAAGACATTCTTGGTATGATCCCAGGAAACTACATGACTCACCTTCTCTAGGTCAACTGATACTCCTGTATCTAAGATAATATGACCCAGGAAGTGAATCTTTTCTATCCAGAAGTGGCAGTTTGTGATCTTAGCATATAATCAATACTCTCTCAGTGTATCCAAAACGATCTCAATATGTTTATCATGGTCATGTCAATTGTGATAATACACTAAGATATCATCGATGAATACCACCACAAACGATTCAAGAAAATGATGGAAAACATAGTTCATCATCACCATGAAAATTTCTGGCACATTCATGATACTAAATGGAATAACTGAATACTCATATAGACCATACCTAATATGAAAATTTATATGAGGTATGTATGAAGGTAGAACATGTACCTAGTGATATCTAGACCTCAAATCAATCTTCGTGAAAACCTGAGCTCCTCATATTTGGATGGAGAGATTATATATCTGAGGAAAGGGATACCCATTCTTAACCATAAACTGGTAAAACTTTTGATAATCCACACATAACCTAAGGGTTCCATACACTTTTTCTCAAAAAGTACTGGCGAACCCCATGGAAAACTATTGGGTCTTATAAACCCTTTTCTTCCAAGTCCTCTAGATATCTCTTGATATCCTGTAACTCAATAGTATACATCCTATAAGGAGGAATGGATTATAGTGCAGCTCCTAGAACAATCTCTATTGAGAACTCCACCTCTATCTCAAGAGGTAAACTAGAAAATTTTTATGAGAAAACATCCCTGAAACAATCAACCATTGAAGGAATGTATGTTTGATGCACTCCCTTTTATTCCAGATATAATCTAGAAATATGGGATATCATACAGCCCAGCCCACAATGCTCAAGTCCAGATCTACCTTCCTAGATTTCTAATTCACCTTTTTGAATAAAAACTCCACCCTATAGTGATGTGAAGGTCACCCTTTGGTGATAATAATCAATGTGTGATTAATAATAAACTATCTATTCCATCCTGAGTATGATGTCAAAACCTATCATCTTAAGTAAAAAAAAGATCCCATATGAAGTCACACCCATAAATATCAAGGGGGAAATCCCTACACTAGCATAAATCCTCTGTTATCATCCCTAATGGAGTATCAAGTGTCATAACGCCATTAGAAAATTGTACAATGAGCCCAAGGATCTCCAACATAGGTAAATATATGAAACTATTCCCTGCACTTGTATCAAAAAATATTATATACTAGAGTAGAGGCTACTATGATAATGCCTCTCACATTAGACGGCCTGACACTCTACTCCTCAGGTGTAGGTTGTACATAATATATATGGCCTGAACTGTGGCCCTATGAAACAACCTCACTACCTGAAGTAAGCCAATTCTATTGTCTAGATACAAATGGTGTCTAGATGCATCGGACACAACCATCGCCTTGTCCTTACCAACTGGTATAGCTCTAGCTCCCATCCTAACATGGATCTTTGAATCTCACTCCGGAACTTAGTGTCAGAGTCGATCCCCTTCCACTGACTAATGGAGGGAAGGTCCTGCAAAAACTTTTTACATGGACCATCTAGATGAAATCTCAGCACTTGATTGGGTCTCATTCACACTAATTTTGTATATGCCCCCATCTATCACTTTGATGATAGAAAATAGATCTACCAACACTAACAACCTAGTCGGTACTCCCCACATGACAAGCCTCAAAATAGTGATTCCTTCCATTAGGATATCAACCACTTGGTCGATAGGCCACAATTCCCTACTTTGCACCCCCATATTCCCTTAGGTTCTTCTCTGTAATCGGTACTTAATTCACTATTCTAGTAATAGTACTCAACCTGAATGCATTGACCTATGATCAAACAACATCCTTGAGAACTTCCTAAAAGCATCTTTCCCTCTATATCTCATCAGAAATATAAACTAGTGAAAAGGATCAGATCTCTATAAATCATATCGAGTACTCTATAAAAGACATCACACCCTTCTCCAAACACATAAACTCACTGAACCATATTATCTTGGTTCAAAACATTCCACCAGCAATTAATTTCTCCCTGAAGCATATATGTCACGAGCTTCCCTCTCCTTTAGGAGGTGTCTCCAGATCGTCAAATATCAAAAATTTAATCTCAAACCATATCTCAATAGTCTATAGACCATCATCCCTAAAAAACATGGGAGGATACTACTATTGGAACACACATGTCAGTTATGCTATAGATGAGGTAGGTTGTGGTGCTCCCTGAAAAAGTCTACACGAAGTTCAAGAAACCATCACAGAATTATACCTTAGCACCCATATCTAGTACAATCACTAGTTCCTCAGCTAGCACCAGAGGAGGATATATTTGTATCCCATGCCCCACAACCTCTAGAACATGGTAATTTCCACCCTATTGAAATATACTGGAGTTCATTGTGGTGGCATGTATCTACAATGCCAAACACACACCTTAGTAAATCTTGAGAATGAGATTATCACAGTTATAAATGTAGGATAGGTCAAAGCCTTATTATAAACAGGTCATACACCTCTTCCTTATCCTAAATCTTGGACTAAGTAAAAATAAATAGTTATAAACATCACTAGAGGTACTGCTTACTGCCCACTCAAAAGTCGGGTCTAGGTCAAGTTCTCTTTTTTCAATAATTCAATTCCATTTAATTTCACTTTCTCAATTCATTTCTCTTTAAATGGTTAAACTAAATAGTTCACCACTTCTAATCCATAAGGGATCATACACCTCATGAACTGAAGTGTGGAATCCACCTAATCCAAATCATAACACATTCTAGTCCATGCGACCAATGGTCCATAACTCAACATAGCATAGTTGACTGCTTATGGTTTATGTTATAGCCTAAGAAGGAAAACACTATTTAGGTTACAGAAGGAACTCTAAGTACCAACCATGTTTCTCAATTCCCTACATGAATCATCTATAAAGCAACAAGTATATCACACAAGGAACAAAGAATAAAAGTCATGCAGATAAGACATGCATCCAATATGACATGGCATAATGCATGGCATGGAAATTCTAACAGGTGCCTAAAATGATGCATGAGATTCAAACCCTCATCTCATCAGGAAATAGAAAAATCCATAATCATAGGGAACATCAAATATCAAGTTCATCACCCAATGGTGGAATCAAATCAATTATAATAGGAAAAATCTAGAAAACAGTAATTTCCATTCCAGGAAATTTGGATTTTTCTATACATGGATTAGCTACTCTTAGGAATAGCTTATTAAAAAATTCCAATTCCTTCCTAATATTTTTCTATACTTTCAAAATATTAAATCCATAAAAGGAACTACTCTAATACCAATTTGTAACATCCCAACCTGGGTACCACTGTATAGTTCTCTGAGCTGGTTGGTCACGTGGCCTCAAGCACTCCTCCTCATATGCCAAAGGATACCAACTAGAAGTGATGGCCTGTGGTGTTTTTGTGGGGATATTATCCCCTCATGTCATATTGTAATGCAATGGTATAACAATATCAATCAATAGAGGAAGTGTATAATATAATTTAAAGTAGACAGAATATATACGTCCATAAGACTGAATGAATAAACAATGCCAAAGTTTATCTCATATACAAAATGATGTTTCATGTCATGTCCCTACAAAATATGAAAATAGGTATAAAATCATCCATTACAATACATGAATCAAAATACTAAAAGGAAAAAAAGGAACTATCCCAGCTAACATCACGAGAATATCTCATTCTTGTGCTCCTCTGCTCCTGAGTAGTGATCAAATCAAGAATCTTATAGTGGTTTCTTGACCCATTCCCTACCTGTATCCATGAAATATGTCTAGGTACTCAATGGAGACCCAATAAATATGTGAGATAACACATAGTAGGCCACCACCAATAGTTTCTATAACAAGTCTAATCTATGTAATGACAAGCTAAATCAGTGTGCGGTATATAATAAGTATGTATTTACAGAAAGTGAAGTTCCTAAGTAGTATATAATAAACAAGTGATACTTTATATCCAAATGAATCTCCTTGAAAACAAGGGTCAATATCCCATAATAATATTAATTGTAAAACAAAAAGAAACATCTAACACGGCCATTTTGTACAACCAAGTATAAATCATCCATCATGGCCACATCATATAACCAAGTATAAATTATCCATCACAAACACACCATAAAATCAAAAGTGCCAAACAATGAAGGTCTAGATCTAAGGTATAGAAGACTAATTCATCCTTATCAAGTCCTGGGAGAATCTCAATGGAAAATTAGTAAAGACATGGGTGGATTCCTTGGAAAATTTCAACATATCAGGTCCTATGCAAGTCCAAGCATGCTAGATCCAAGGTGTATCAAGGCCTAATACATCCTACGAAATCAATAACCAAGGAGTATATAGGTCCAAGGTGTCCACTGCCATAATCATTACCCATGGTGTAGAAACATACCTAACGTCCTATGGAATCTTGATCCAAGGAGCATATAGGTCCATGGCATCCACTAATATAACCATGTATCATTCAATTAATTCAAAAATTCATAAATAATCAAATTTCATGAGTTCTTCTAACTTATTTAACAATTTACATTTAATAAAATTAAACTAATACATGTCATGTAATCACATGGAAAAGGAGGTATAGTTATCTCCTAATAGTTCAAGTCAATTCAATTAAATTTATAAAGGATTCCACTAATTGGGAAAGCACTCACACACCCATCAGGGTTGTATAAAGCATGGAAGATACCAAGGCACACCCCATGGGTGGCCTGGGTTGGAGAAACGACCTATAAAAAACTCAAGGGTACAAGTGGGAAACCTAAACAGGTTCCAATTCATTTAATCAAGACATTCAATTCATTTTAGGGAAACACCAATAAGTCTTTCATGCAGAACAATTTCAATTAGACATAAAAAACACCAAACCATAAGGGAAAGGTATAAGAAACCTACTGTAGGTCCATAATAGAGCATTCATCCAGTATCAATCTTTGATTTGGTCCAAATTTAGAGAAAAATGAAGAATGGATGAAGAACCTAGAAATAGGGAATATTAGCTTGCACCTAAATAACTCTGTCGAAACCAGGACAAATGAATAATGGCCCAATATGATCTAAGAACTTACCAGCATAGATATAACGAGACAAATTTTTCTTGGATCATATGTCGGATGAAGAAACGGGATCCAAACCTAAATTCGGCTTCAAAGAGAAGCTCCTAAGGTGAGTTTTTGTCCAACCAGGGAAAATTAAAAAGTGGGTTGATTTTTAATAACTTTTAAGGTAAAAATGGTCATTTACCCTCTCTTAACAATTTCGCATGGTTTGGCCACACGGTTGACCAAACCATGCGCAAACTGGACACAAAACCATGCCCCGGTCTCTATCAAGGTCTGTAATAAGTTTCATAAGAGTGTGTCTGGGGTGGCAGGATTTACCTCAAACCGTGAGAGCCTCTTGAAATCCATTTTCAAACCCCAAACAGTTAAGGGTAACTATGCGGCCTGTCCCACATGATTTCTCTTAAACATGTTTCATTCTTTATTTTACCAAAAATTTGGGCCCCTGGTTCCGAAAAAAGCCTAGAAACACCTGAAACTCATGTGATCCCTTTAGGAACTCAAATTAGGTCAAAACCAAGGAGTTAAACAAAAAATAAAGAGATCCTTACATCATATAAAAACCTAGGATCTTATATAATTCCACTGAGAAAGAGGCCTAGATAGTCACACACTAAGTGTATCTGAAACCTCAATTAAATAATATTATTATTTATTATTTAACAAGTTTAATAAATATTATTATTACATGTGATTTAATAATTATTAATGTTTTTATCATATATATTTCATCACCATTTATTTGAGATAATATTTTATGAGAATAATATTTAATAAATTTGAATTATCTATTTAGTAAATAGAATATTTATTTATTTATTTGAAAATAATGCAATGATATTTATTTATTAAATAAATATTCATTTTTTATAGTCTAATAAATATTGTATAGGAATGGAATATTGAGATTAATGGTCCAATGAGAAATGATAAATATTGATTATTATTTGAATAAATAATATTTAACTTAATTTTTGAGTTTAGAACATATTGGCATGGGGTTCCATGGTAATTAAGAAAAATAATAATAAGGGTGCATGCACCATTATTATTTTCTAACCCTATAAGTATATAAACCCAATTATATTATTTTCTTCATGGGTAGCCAATTTCTTGTGTTATGCACAATGACATCCGGAGAGAATTCTCTTGAACCCATAGAGAACTCCCACTCCAAGAACTCTCTCAAGAACAGATAGATATCCTCCTACACCACCACACTAAATTGAATCATGAAAAATGGATTCCATATTTTTAATCATTAGGTCTATATTTGTTAAATAGGTCCATTTTATTTTTGGTTATTACGAATAAAAACCATAGTAAATAATTGTCAGCACAACAAGGGTAAGTCGGGTAATTAAGGAAAACATTAATATGATGAGAACTAAAAATGACTATAACACTTGATTTTATCCTATTGTATGAATGTAGTATTTCCATGTCCATCCAATTTTCAAAAATATGGAAAATTAGTTCCATATTTCTTTGATTTTTACCTTTATACTATTTTAAGTAATGAAAAGTCAAAAATGTCATTCTCTTTGTTTTATTATCTCTAATTTTTTTTACATAGGGATAAAAAGTGGATATGTTCATTAATAAAAAGGTATACTTGAAATATAAATTATTTTTTTTATAATTTTAATTTATTTATAATTTATTAGTGATGAAATCAGGACCTTAAATTCTTACATGATGTTGATATAGTATTTATTCAATTAATAGAAAAATAAAATAAATGATTTTAAAAATATTAAAAGTAATATAATTTGAATTGATTTTATTTATTAATAGATTTTTTTAGATAAGAATAACATATTATATAGTTTCTAAAGGTTTATATTTCAATTCAATCTTTGTCTTAATGTCTTTAATTTCAAATTAAATGAATGGTTCTAAAATGACATTAATGATATTTTATAATAAATAATATTTCATTAAATGATTTAAAATTCCTAAAAATTATATCTTCATCTAACTTATTGGGATATGGTTTAAAATATCCACCGTGGTCCATTTATGTGGAAATTTTTCTTTTACAGTAACTATATTGACCCCTAAAGAGTAAAAAGTTTGTTATCGTGGTAATTGTCAAAAAGGGTTAATGCAGGTTAAAACAAAGAGATAAGGGTAAAAATATAATATAAATTTATTTAAATTTTATTATATTATATTATTCTGACCCATATTCATCCTATCTTAAAATTATATTATTATTATTTTGCATTTTTTCTATGAAAATTAATTTATAATAATATTTTAAGTAATTCCAAGAGTGTCTCTCCCCTCACTTATAAAAGGGAACATTGCCTTCTCTTTTATTAACACATAAAAAGCCTTTTAGTTATTCCAATACCTACCAAAATCCCTTAATAACATACCTAATAACTTTATATAGGTCATAGTTTTGGACTAATACCACCCTTAGAGGGTTGAAGGTGTAAAAAAATGATGTTGTCTAAAGAAGTGGTATAGTATTTAACTGAATGATTTAGTAATATTTTATCTTCTACCTCATTCAAATATTATTAAAACATTTTGGAATAAAAAAACCAATATATTCCATATAATTTTATTTTTCATGTTAATGTCATAACCTATATTCATATACTCTTCCATAAAATGGGAAACCAACCTTTTGTTTGTGTGTACGGCAGACTACCACCTCACAAACCGATGTAATTCATTTTCCATCACCACCTCTTATAGCTGGTTATAATGATATATTTAAAATATATATATGATATTAATAACATAATTAACTTTATTTTATATTATATAACATATAATTTCTTAACTCTCCATTCACTGAAAAATGATAAAGCCATTCATGTGTACATGTGGACTACCCCTCCAAGAAGTGATATTATCAATTTTTCATCTCCACATTTTATGGATGATATATATATAAGTTTATTTAAAGATATAATATTATATTTATGATATAATTATCTTTATATAAATATAAAATAATACTTACCTTTTATCCATCATGGTCATTGAAAAATAGAAATGTAATTAATGTGTATGTACGGCCTACCGTCACTATGATTATAACATGGTTCATTTTTCATAACCATATTTCACGGTATGTTTTAGAATTATAATTTATGTATAAATATGATAATTATTTCATAATTATTTTTCTTGATATTATGGAATAATAACCTCTTTGACCATACTAAACTTATAGAAATCATTTTGGACAAATGAGCTAAATATCATTAAAATGTACGATTTGAACTTAATCGGTTAACTAATTGATTATAACATGGTAAAATAAATAATAATCTTGAAAAATGTTATTAATAAAGTAAATAATTGATATAATTTTATTATTTAGTAATATATGGAATGCACGTAATGATTCGGACTTGACGTAAGGGACACATTACTTTAAAAACCTCATTTTAAATGTTTTTAAAATTTATTTTATAAATATTTTTCTTAAATGTCCATATTCTTAAAATTATTTTATGGATGAATTTATATAAACATTAATGAATTATAAATGAATTTTTATGTCTATTTTTGACTTTATTTCAAAAGTTTTAAAAAGGAATATTTTTACATATCTTATATGAAACACTTTGACTTTCTTTATAAAAGACAAAAAAATGTTCTATTTTAATATATATGGTGTCAAAGGTTTCTACAACCACTATAATTGTTTTTTGATTTTTGTATTCCTTATAAACTTCCATGTTTTATTCAAAGAAAACCCCTCCTTCCCAATTTTTCAATTATTTTCAAAATAAGTTTTAAATGGAATGGATAATTCAATATCTATAAATATTTCTTTATGGGAGTAATGAATATTTTTATAACTATGCATTATTTCATGTGTTATGATTATTTTATGGTTCTTGGGAATTGTTTATTATTATGAGTGATTAAATTATAAACCAAGGATTTATGATTCCATTATAAACCTAGGGTGGGTGGTTTTGTTATAAACCAAGTATGGGTGGTTCTGTTATAAACCAAGGATGGGTGGTTACGTTATAATCTAAGGATGGGTGGGTCATTTATATCCCACCAATGCATTGGTTAATGATCATGGTATAAGTTGAACATGTAGGTTATTCCATTTTTAAGAGTGATATGAAAATGATTTCCCAAGTTACCTACATGATTTGTTTATCCCTTCTATGGTTTTTACTAAAGTATCATGATTTCATAAGGTAAGTTAATGATATTATATTTAAAGTAGAGTATTTTCTAATTCTTAAGGGTTAAAATTATAACTTTTTAAAAAAATTGACAATTTTTCTTGATTAAAAAGAAAAATTTATAAGTTTTATTTTTTCTTTAATAATTCTTATGAAATGTTTTATGAAAATATTTGATTAGAAAAGTTGAATTCTAGGGTAAGAAAATGTTTCTTTAACCCAAAGTTTATTTTTGAAATAGGAAAATTTTTTATAAGTATTCATTAACTAAAATGTTTCTTTATTTCTTTATATGTCCATTACTGATCTTTTTGATCTCATACAAAATTTTAAAAAAATTTAACTGGGTTTTAAGGATCAGTAGGGACAAGGATGAGCTCAAGATAAAAGTTTTGAAGATATGTAATGAAAATAAAACTTGTTATATTATAAAAAAATTATGGGAAAATGGATAATAAGTATAAATTTCGACTTTGTAATGTAATGTTTATTTATATAAGGGTGATGGTCTAATTATCTAAAACTCTAAACCTAAAAACATCCTTTAAATAAAAGAAAGTGAATTCTTTTATAGAGAATAAATTTATGAATTGATTAAGTACAGGTACTTACGGTTAGTGTTAGAGGAAAGGTTTAGTTGACTTTATATGTTAGGATATTTTCATGTGAGGTTAACTTAAGTGTTATTGATACCATTATGGGTTTATAAGTTTAATGTCGATTAATATTTTAATGTCTTAGACACCACTTTTGAGGTTTTAAGTGATGTAAGTAAAGATTATTAAGAGTGTTTTTGTATAAATATATGTTAATATAACCATAGGTCTTGGTATGGGTTTTAGTGAAAATTTTATTTGAGGAAGAATGCCTTTACATTTTGTGCACATGATTTTAAAGGTATTGAAAACCTTTAGATTTTATAAGATCTTTGATATTGAGGTGATTTTGGGTTATTACAATTTAGAGACATATATTTTATCATATAGATAACCATGGGATTGAAAATGGATTTATTGATTAAGTGATTAATGTTATTTCATAAGAATATCACTATAATTTTGGGGAATATTATATGATTAAGGTAAGAAGAATATTGTGGGATTTTATTTGAGGAATAAAGGTTGAATTATATTTTATAATTATATATGATTTAAATGTGTCTTTATGGTGATTCATGTTATTTATGTAAATTATTAGCATAATATGGAAATTATATAATTAGAGAACATATATTTTAGGTATGAGAATTTAACAGTGATTAATGTTATTTAGAGATAAATGTTAAATTTATCTTGGAATAATATGTAATAAAATAATTATAATTTTTGGGTTTTGAATTTTGTTGGGAATATTTTTAAGAATTTTGAGGTTAGTTATTTATCAAATGATCTAAGCTGTACTTTGGGTGTTATTTTGAGGCTTTATAGATTAATGTTGTATTTCTTCATATAATGGTTTAATCTTTTGGGAAATTATCCTATCTTTCCCTAACCATTTTTGTTTTCATTAATGTATAAATATTGGAGGAATATCTTGTTATAATTTTTTGAATTTTTTGATCCATTAGAAGTTTATTTTAGTGCTTCGTACATTAAAAACTCATCTTTAATACTCAACATTTGCAAAAAAAGATAACATTGTGGTGTAAATTGATTAAAGGATGAAATGTTAATTTTAAAATAAGTTTATTTATTTATATTCTCATTTGAGATGGTAAATTAATTTCTAAGCCCAAGGAAAATTATCTTGAAACAAAAATATTATCTTATTATATTCATTTCTCATTAATAAATGGTCTTTTTCAAACCTCATTAATATATAGTCATTAACTTTCTATTGATTATTCAATTTATTATGATCAATAATATATATCAATCTATATCTTTATTTTGACATTATTTTGATCCTATTTTACATATTTTCACTTCCCACTAATGTTCTCCTATTTGGAAACCTAGTTATGTTTTATTCTACAAGACCTTCATATTTCATTTTCACTCTTTTCAAGAGTAATTTTTATCAACCCTTTTTATGATATGGGATTTCAATAATGGTATTTTCATATGTAAATCCATTAATTATAAAGATAAAGTTAAAATTGAGAGGTTGAAATTTATTAAAGTGCGGGATAATGTAACACCCTGATATTTTTAAAAATAAATCAATGAATGATAGCATATATGATATGCAATTCCAATCATAAATGAACCATAAAATATTATTATTTAAATAAAATTCTCAAAACCTAGACATTAAGTCAAATGGTATGAATAGGATTAAATAATTTATGAAATATATATAGATATTTCCTACTCGATATAAATGTATCAATAAATTCTTAGTAAATAGTCACTCAATTTTTAGTAATGTCATTCAATTCTTCAAAAATATGTTTTTTCAAAAATGGTTTTTATTTCTTTTTTGTGCTAAAATATTATAATTAATTTTTTGAACTTTTAGAAAATTTATTTGATAAAAAGGATATAATTTTTTAAATTATAATATCAAAATTCAATTATGGTAAAATTTTTGAGATTTTTCAAAAAAAGATTGGTTTTTCAATGAATAGTGAAAATACTAATTTTTATTGAAAATTTTATTTTCTTTTAAAGTATTTACAAAGTAAAATTATATTTTGGGTTAATTTCAAGATTTAATCAGTTAATTTTGATTAAAAATAATCTAATTATAGTCTTTTTAATAAATTCTATACTTTAATTTTGTATAAAAAACATTTTTATACTTAAAAAGGCATTTTTCTAAAAAAACTATTTTTTATTGCATTTTTCATTTTAATATTTAATTAATGTATTCCACTTATATAAATTGAACCATGAAAAATTTATTCCATAATTTAATTAGGTGGTCCAAATTTTTTTAATATGCCCCTTTTTATCATTATGAATTGTAACCATAGTAAATAATTGTCACCATGGTAAGGGTAAATCGGGAAGTTAAGGTTAAAAATAATATGATGGGGACTAAAAATGACCATAACACTTGAAATTATCCTATTGGATGAGTGTATTTCATCCATTTCCATACAAGTTTTGAAAATATGGAAACTTGGTGCCATATTTCTTTGATTTTGAACTTTAAATTATTTTATATAATGAAAAGTCAAAAATGTCATTCTCTTGGTTTTATTATCTATAAAAAAAATTTACGTAGGTATAAACAAAGTCTATGTTCAGTTATAAAAGGTTTATTTGAATGATAAATTATTTTTTTATCATGATAATTTATTTTTAGTTTTTAAGTGATGAAATAATTACTATAAATGCTTACGCAACATAGACACGCTATTTATTCAATTAATAGAAAAATAAAACAAATATTTTTGAAAATGTTAAAAGTAGTATAAATTGAATTAATTATTATGTAACGTGAATTTTTTATATAAAAATAACATATTATAATGGTTTTGAATGTTTATATTTAAATTACATCTTTTTTTTGCTGTATTAAAAGTAAAATTAAATGAATAGTTCCAAAAAATGATATTAATGATATTTTATAATAGATAATATTTTATTAAATGATTTTAAATTTCTATGAATACTATATTTTACTAAGTTATTGGTTTGTGGTTTAAAACTTCAAACATGTTCTATTTATGTTTCAATTTTCCTTTTATAGTAAATATATTGACCCCTAAAGAGTAAAAACTTTGTTATTGTTGTAATTGTCAAAAAGGGTTAACATTGGTTAAAACAAAGAGATAATGGTAAAAAACTAATCGCAACTTGTTAAAAAACATTGGATGATATTATTTCGATATATTCTCATCCAATATTATAATTATATAAGTTTTGGGCCTTTTATCTAGGAAAATTAATTTATATTAATATTTTAAGTAATTCAAAGATTGTCCCACCCTTCACTTATAAAAGGGAACCTCGCCTCCTTTTTTATTCACACTTAAAAATCATTATATATCATCCAATACCTAAAAAATACCTTTAAAATATACCTAATCATGTTTTGGAGGTATTAGTTTTGTCATAATACTAACCTTAGAGGGTTTAAGGTGTAAAGAAAACGAAGTTGTCTCGAGAAGTGGTATAGTCTTTAACCGAATGTTTTAGTATTATTTCTTCTTATACCCCCTAAAATATTATTAAAATATGATTAAATAATAACACATGTATCATCCATATATTTATATTTTATTATGTTAATTAAATAAACTATATCCATCTCCTCTTTTATCAATTAGGAAATGAAATCGTCGTTCGTGTGTATGGGAGACTGTCGCCTCGCGAACTGGTATAATTTATTTTCCATTACCACCTCTCATGGATGGTTATAATGATGGATTTAAAGTATATATATTATATTAATAACATAACTAAAATTATTTAATGATAATATATCATCCACTTTATTATGTTTCCATTCATTAAAAAATGATAATGTTGTCCGTGTGTGTGTGTGGACTACCACCTCCATGAAGCGATGTGATTAATTTTTCATATGAACATCATATAGATGATATATATAAATTTATTTAAAGATATAATATTATATTTATGATATAATTATCATTATATAAAGATAAAATAATAATTACCTTCTTTCCATCATGATCTTTTTAAAATGGAAACATTACTCATGCGTACATATGGGTTATTGTCTCCATGATTGCAACATAGTTCATTTTCTATAACCATATTTCATGGTTAGTTTTAAAAATATAATTTATGTAAAAAATATTATAATTATATCTTGATTATTATTTTGTATATGATATAATAATGACCTCTTTGACCATAATAAACCTATGGAAGTCATTTTGGAAAAATGAGACAAATATCGCCAAAGCGTCTGACATAAACTTAATTGATTAAGTGATTGATTATAACATTGGTAAAATGAATAATAAACTTTAAAATAGTTCTTAAGAAATTAAATAATTAAAATAATTTAATTATTAAAGAATATAATTAATTTATGTGATGAGTTACACTCTAGGTAAGGGACACTTTACTTTTAAAAAAACTTGTTTTAAATGTTTTCAAGATTTATTTTATAAATATTTTTCTTCCATGACCATAATATTAAAATTATTTTATAGATGAATTTATATAGACTTTAATGAATTATAAATTATATTTTATGTCTATTTTTACTTTATTTCAAAGGTTTTCAAAAGTAATATTTTTATGCATTTTACACATAATGTTTTGACTTTCATTATAAAAGACAAATACGACATCAAAATTTTTTACAAACATTGTAATCATCATTTAATGTTTTTATTCCTTATAATATTACATATTTTCTTCAAAGAAAAACCCACCAACCCTATATTCTGATTATTTTCAAAAAATGGTTTTAAATGGAATAGATATTTCAATATCCAGAAATGTTTATTTATGGGAGTAAGGAATGTTTCTATAATTATAAAAGCTTTCATGTGTTATGATTATGTTATGGTTCCTGGGAATTATTTATTTTGATATGTGGTTCAGTTATAAACCATGTATGGTTGGTTCCTTTATATACCATGGATTTTTTGTTCCATTATAAACCAAGTATGGGTGGTTCCTTTATAAACAAGTATGGGTCGTTACGTTATAAACCAAGGATGGGTAGGTCTGTAATAAACCTCCAATGCATTGGGTAATGATCATGATGAAATTTGAAACTATAGTTTATTCCATTTTTAAGAGTGATATAAAAATTATGTCCTAAGTTATCTAAATAATTTATTTATCCTTGCTATGGTTTTTATAGAAATATCATGATTCCACAAGGAAAGTTAATGAGCCTATGTTTAAAGGAAATTATTTTTATACTTATTAAGGGTAAAAAGTATAACTTTTTGAAAAAAATCATGGGTTTTTTGTGTTTAAAAAGAAACTTTTTTAAGTTTTATTTTGACTTTAAAATTTCTTATTAAATGTTTTATGAAAAAAATTGGGTAGAGAAGTTTATTTATAGGGTAAGAAAATGTTTATTTTGAACCCAAAGTTTGTTTTTTAAATACGCCAAATTTTTATATATAATTATGAACTAACAGGTTTCTTTATTTATTTTTATGTCCTTTAATTATATTTTTGTGATCGTTCTACATTTTAAAAAAATTTCACTGGGTTTTAAGTATTAGAAGGGAAAATGATGAAAAAAACATGAAAATTTTTAATATATTTCATGAAAAAAAAATTATATCATAAAAGTTTTATTTTTTGGGAAAAATAGATACTAAGTTGAAGTTTAAAATTTTTTATTTAACATTTTTTTATGTAAGGGTGATGTTCTAATTCTCTAAAACACTAAACCTAATAAGATCCTCAAAATAAAAGAAAGTGAATTCTCTTTTAAATATTAAAATTATGAAATAATTAAGGAAGGGTCCTTATAAAAATTATATATTCTTTATATATTAAAACATTATATTTTATTCTCCTATGGTTATTTATTTAAATTACAAGTTTTCCTTTAATTTTACTCTCTTTATGTAATAAAAATTTTGAAAGAGTTTTTTTAATGAAATCTGACTTTATTGTTCTATTCAGTTGGGAATATTTTTATCCCATCTTCTTATTTTCTATAAAATACTTTCAATAATGTTTTTATTATGCTCAAATGGTTGATTAAATTAATTTTTACCCATGTTTTAATTTGTTTATAATGGTTTAAATATAATATTCTTTTCATTTTCCAAATGAGGAACTTTTTACTAAAGGTGTAAATAGAATATTTATTTTAACCCTTATCACACAAAAGGATTTTCCCACCATCATGAATATTATTTTCCTTGAAATATCCATTAAATTATCCCATGGTTATTTTAAAAGAAAATATTTTTCCAAATATTCTATAATTTTTTAGACTTTAAATAAGTTATTTCAAAATGAAAAGGTTATTTTCCTCAATAAATGTTCTGGTGATATTTTAAAATTATATTCATTTATGTAAATATACTTTGATGAATATTATATTTTATTAGAAATATGATCTAATGATACCATATAGAATATTACTTTGTATGGCTTATGATAATGTTGTTTTATTTTTTACTAGGGAAAATATTAACATTTTTTATAATAGTTTTTCAATAAAAATGTTTGTGTTGATTATGTGTTGAATTGTTATTAATTTATTTCATATTATGAATGAATTAGACTTAGTATATGATTGTTGGGGCCTATTATATCCCATTGATTCATCAGTAAGACTCATGAGACAAAGTAGAATGGTTATTTGGTGTATGCCATACCTATTTATCTATGGTGTCTTAGCACGAAGCCTTGATGGTAGGATTATGATGTTCAATATATGCATTATATCATTAAAAAACTTGTTATTATTATTCATGTGATTATTTATGTTGTTATGTAATCCATGGATATATTATTCTTTTATGATATTAGTTACATGGAATATTTGATTATTATTTATCTCTTTCATACTATTTGTGACTTATTTATTCTATGATATCTTCTTTTGTATGCTTTCCCTTATTGAGTATATGAGCTCACCCTTTATTATGTTTTCCTTTCCCTATGATACCAAGAAGGGATGTATGAATTATTCTAGGGATATGCTATAAGAAATAATAATGCTCTTGATATAATTTTAAGTTTTATTTCTTGTTTTCAAATGTAATGTGAGAATCATGTATGTATCTAGTCTTCTAATATTGGTAAACTATTCGATGCTTTGGGATTCGATCACTTGTATTTTTTGAAAATATAGTATGATAACCACTGGCTATGGGTTACTGGAGTATGGTTGTTATAGTTGTTATCAAAGTAAGTTTAATAGGACCCATATGAACTAGATTTAGGAAAACATAGATTAGAGAACATAACCATGTGGCACAAATACAAGGTATAAGTCGATGTAGAACAAATAAAAGTTATAAGAACATAAACTTGTTCCATAACCTTATATTATAGGCATAAGTCTAATTTTAGGTTAATATATTGATGCTTTGGTAAATTAGAGATTATTTGGATTTCCTAGAAAATACAACTTTGTCTGGATATTGGAAAGTCTATGAGGTTTTGGAACAAATTAACCTAGGGTAACAACACTAAAATGGGTGTATTAGGTAATAACTCTATCATCATTGGTTCATAATGAGTGGTACTAAGACTGCACACATAGCTAGATATTCCCAAGGGATATGCTTGGGTTAATTCAAAATTTCTTTATAAACCATTGTGATAAATGGGAGGATAGAACCTATAGAAACCTATGATATTCCATAGTAACATAGGATAATCCTAAAGTTTCATGGGTTGATAAGTCTAAGGTTGATTATAAGTTTAAATGTATAGATACCCTTTTTTAAGTTTTATTTGATGGGGTTTTAATATGATTAATAATATTTTCAAAGATATTTATGGGATACCCTTTGGTTTTATGTGATGGGTTTTATGTGATGGTAATAAAACCCTTTGGGTTTTATATTATGGGTTTAAATAACCCTTTGGGTTTTTTAAGGATATTCTAGTGAAAATTTAATTTTAGGAAGAATGATTTTATATTTTATAGAAATAAGTTGAAAGGTATTGATAACCTTTAGATTTAATACTACCTTTGATGTTAATTTGGTTAATTAGGATAAAAGGGTTATTAAAATTTGGGAATATATGTTCTATCATATAGATAACCATGGGACTAAAAGGGTGATTTAGAACCTAAGTGATTCATGTTATTTTTTAATAAGTTCACTATATTGGGAATATTATATGATTAAGGTAAATGGAAATATTTTTTGATGAAATGGGATTTTATTTTAATAATAATGATAAAGTTATCTTTTGGGAGAATAAATGACTTTGTTGTGGCTTTATGTTGACCCAGGTTATTTATGGGAAAGATCGTCATGTTTTGGAGATTAAATGATAGTTTAAGGACTCATGTATTAATAAACCCCCAATTACATGTTTTATAACAAGGGTTTCACTTTCTTACATTCCCATGATCTTTTAGGTTTAGAGTTTTATAGAATTAGAACATCACAAATAAATAACAAATGAATATATTAAAATTGGACACTTCCACTTAGTATCTATTTTTCCTACAATATAAAACTTTTAAAATTAACCATTTTTTCTTTTTATAACAAATCTTTATGAATTTTAACTTCATTTCTTATTTTTTCCTACTCATCCTTAAATCCTATAAAAAAATTTGAAAATGTGGGATGAAAAAAACTCAACAAGTGATATAAAGGAAATAAAACCATCATTCCAGTAGAAAACATGAAAATTCATTAAATGTTTACCTTTTTCACATTATTCTTTAAGCGAATAAAATAAATCATATCCATATGAAAAAACAATTCTAACTCAAAGAAAGACCTTTAGAAACCCATATAAATTAATATAAAACCATTATATGAATCTTAGAGAATCATATTCATAACCTATGTTAACTTATGTCAAAAATAATTGTAGTATAGTTAAATCCATAGGAGAAACCTCCCAAGTTAAGTTCCCCATTTTTCCTCTTAAAACAAGTAACATTAACCAATGCATTGGAGAGCTATATTGGGCTTACCCAACATATAAGGTATATCATCCTCACCCACTATATAAGTTGTATCAGGATCACTGATCATAATATATTATGATCAAGTACCATATCATGAATAAAACATTTTTAAACTTTCACATTTTCATCATAAATCACTTGAGAACACATTTTAACATATATGAAAAAGAATTTTCAGATATCAAAATATACTTCCTCTAAAAACCATTTTTTGAAAAAAAAGAATTACCCAGAATAAGGGAAGAAATTTTTTTCTTTGAATAAAAAATGGAATCATGTAAATAAAGATAAACTATTTTTTTAGTGGTGTGAAAATATTTTGATTCTATATACTTTAAAAAAGAATATTTCTTTTTGTCTTTTGTAATGAAAGTCAAAACATTCTGTATAAAATATGTAAAAATATTAGTTTTAAAAAACATTTTAAATAAATTAAAAGGATACATAAAAAAAATTATAATTAATTTATTTCAATTTAAATACATACATTAAATAGTTTGAAGAATATTAATGTGTAGGAAGAATATTTAGAAAATAAAACATTTAAAATGAGGTTTTGAGATAAAGTATACCTTACCGCGAGTCTGAATTATCTTGTATGTTATTTATACTCCTGAATAATAAACATACATTAATTATTTAATTTAATATGAATATTTTTCATTTTTATTATTCCTTTTAATTCACTTATTACCATGTTATACTTTATTACTTAATCGATTAAGTTTACATTAGACGTTTTGGGTACGTTCGCCTTATGCATCCAAAATAGATTCAGTGGGTTGAATATAGTTAAATGTATCATGATTATACCATTTAAAAAATATTAATAATGATATAATTATTATTTTTATACATTAATTATACTTTTATAACCAAACATATAAGGTGGTTATGAAAAATTAATTATGTTACATCAAGGAGACAGTAGTATGTATGTACACATGAGTAACGTTTCCATTTTTCAATGAACATTTGAGAAATAAGGTAAGTATTATTTTAACTTTAAATAATTATAATTATATCATAAATAACATATTACTTCTTTCAAATCACACATATATATCATCCATGTGAGGTGGTGATGAAAAATAAAATACATTGTCTCGCGTAGCGGTAGTCTGCACATATGCATAAGCGATGTTTTAACTTTTCATTGGATCGTAAAGAAAGAAGTATGATATTTTATTTAATATTTAATAATTAAATTTATATCATATATATCATTTCATTTCATTTCAATCCATCATTATTACCATCCATAATGGGTGGTGATGGTAAAATAATTGCATCGCTTCGTGAGGTGGTAGTTCGTCGTACACGCGAATGATGTTTTCATTTTCCATTAGATGGTTAAGGAAGATGAAAAAGGGTTATACCATAGACATAATAAAATTTAATTATATTTTATATACTTATGTTTCTATATCTAAATTTCTTTTACAGGTTTGACATATGCATAGGAAGAAATAAAACAAAGGAGTTTGGTTGAGACTTATACTTTTTCTTCAGACAACCACTCTTGGTTTGCAACTTCATCCTTTTAAGGTGGAATTTTTTCAATAAAAATACTCTAAGATGTGGGGATAAAGTAGAGTAATAGATATGTGTAGTTATTGGTTGATATAATAGTATCTTTAAGTGTGTAAAGGTGAGGATAGGGGTGTCCATTTATAAGTGAGGGAGAGGACACACATGGAATTTTTCAAATGATTTAAATATTATTAAGTACTTTTCATGGAAAAGTGTCCCATATACAACTAAATTTAGATAATAATTTTATAAGGGTAAAAATAAATTCATACAATAAGAATTAAGAATAAATTTGGTGACCTTATCACATAGTTTTAACCTAGTTTAAACCGATTTACCTTTTTACTGTAGTGAGACAATTTTTAACGAAGTTATTTTCCATAATGACCAAAAATGAAATTGACCTCATTAATAAATTTGGAACTATTGATTAAAAAAATTGAATACATTTTTCAAGAATAAATCTCTTTAAATATAAGAAGTTTATTTAATATAAAAAATTAAAATGTAATGAAAAACATTTTTCTGGAAAATGGTTTTCAAAGTATAAAAGTGATTTTATACCAGGATCAAGTATAATATTGATCAAAAAGTAATAAATTGAATTAATCTAAAAAAATAAACTAATTAAATTTAAACCCAATCCAAATAAAAATTATTCTTTGAAAATAATATAAAATAAAATACACTTATCTTTAAAAATCGTAATATTCTACTATTCACCCGAAAATAAACTTTATCCAAAAATTACAAAAAAATCAACCTAAACTAATTTCAACATAATTAATTAAAAAATAATATATTTTTTATAAAATTAAATTTATAAAATTTATAAATTAATCTTTTAAAATAAACCATAAAATACATGAAAGCCCAATTTAGCTAGAATATAGTTATTTCCTTTAGATTGAAAAAATAACTAATATTATTATAATAAATGTGACTCTATAAAATATAATTCATGAATATTAATAAGGCATGAGAATTACTTATTATTAATATTACTTGGGTTTTTACATTATACCCTCTTTTTTAAATTGTATCCTTTAAATTTTATTCATTACTAAAATAAGTGGGGATATTTTTCCTTCATAACATTTTCTAGTTACCGTGTTTATTAATTAATAATATGGTTTTTCCTCAAATTATTAACCTAATTAATCACTTTATTCCACAATAACTTACCTATATAGTCAATAAATTTAATTTGTTATTCCTTATACTAAAGGTTCTCTTTCAACTATACTATTTCAGGGTTCAAGTAATGAGATTAATTTGGAACATATTTCCTCAACAATGAAACATGAAACAAATTATATACCAAAGATAAGATCATAGGCAAGGCCACTTAGTAAGTAATTGATCCAAATTTATCCTATATTTCATATGGTCCAATAAACTATGGACTTAACCTTCACTTTTTACTAAAATTCGTGACACTATTCCAATGAGATACTTTAAGAAAAATAGGATCTCCCACCTCAAATGAAATATATTTACTTTGGTTACCTACATAAATTTTCTACTTGGTCTGAGTTTCTCTCATGTGATGCTAAATCATCTTCACCATCTTAACCATCTCTTCGATTAACTCTGGTCCCAACTTCTTCCTTTCACCAATATTGTCCCAAAAATTGGGAGTTCGACACTGCTTTCTATAAAATTACTCAAAAGGTGCAATATGTATACTATGATGAAAACTATTATTATAAGAAAATTTAACTAAACACAGATATTGATCCCAAATTCCTTGGTAGTCCAATGAATATTCTCAAATAATATCTTTCAAAGTCTGAATCATCCACTCTGAATGTCCATCAGATTGTGGATGAAAATCCATACTTAAATTTAATTTAGTATCCATAAACTTCTAAAGTCTTTTCCATAAATTTGAGGTAAATGTGGGATTACATTCAGATATAATAGAAAGGGGGACTCAATGAAATCTAATTATCTCTTTAACATAAATTATAGAAATCTTATCCAAATACATACTATCTAGAATAGGAATAAAATGTATAAATTTATTCAATCAATCCAAAATAGCCCAAATCAGATTATTACCTAGAGATGTATTTGGTAATTAAACCATGAAATATATGAATATATTCTCTCATTTCCACTCTAATGCTGGAAAAGGTAGAAGTATCACCTTTAATTATTTTTGTTTTGATTTAACTTATTGAAAATTCAAACATTTCATGGTAAATTCAATAATAATTCTTTTCATTCCATACCACCAAAAATGTTCTTGAAGGTATCTATAAATCTTACTACTACTGAGAAGAATAAAAAATAGAGAGTTGTGAGCTTCACTCAACAATTCCTTTTTCAACTAGGAGATATCTAGCACCCATAATATTTTTCCAAATCTTAAAAAAAATTTCTTATCAATGTTAAAATCATGAAACTTACCCTTCCTAACCAATTTTACTTTTTTTATAAAAACATGGTCTTCCTTCTAATCTTTCTTAATCTCATATATTAATGATGACTACATTGGAAATAAAAAAATAGAGGTAGTTCCTACATACATAATTTCTAGTCCAACATTAGTAAAATAACAATCCAAAGGATCGTGTTCTAAAAATAGAATAGTTGATGATGCAATATCTTTCCAACTCAAAGTATATAATACTCTATTTTATTTTCCGGAAAGGTAGTGAACCATGAAATTATAATCCTTTATAATTTAAATCAATATTCTTGGATTCGTGTTCAACTCATTTTGAGTGAATATATACATAAAGGTTTATGATTATTATATATTTCACATTTTACACCATATAAATTATGTATCCATATTTTTAAATTAAAAACCATGGTATCCAGTTAAAGATCATATGTTGGATAATTTAGATCAGGTGCTTTCAATTATTTTGAAGAATAAGAAATTACGAGATCATTTTGCATCAAAAAACAACTAGGTGCCTTTAAATAAGCATTGTTTTATATAAAAACTCACCATTTCTGGATAGAAGGTCCAAAATTGGAGAATTCACCAATATTATTTTCAATTCATAGAAAAACTCATCACACTCTTTCATCCAGATGAATTTTACTTCTTTTTAAGTTAAAATAGTTAGTTTTATGGATAATCAAGCAAATTTTTCAACAAAGTGCATGTAGTGTCCTTATAATCCAAGAAAACTATGAATCTATATTAAATGTGTAGTTTTTTTCCATTATTTAACCACTTTAGTTTTAATAGGGTCAACAGTGATGTTATCTTTAGAAATAATGTTCACAAGGAATGAAATCTATTGAAACCAAAATTCACATTTATTAAATTTCCCATATAACTTATTTTATTTCAATTTTTATAAAATAATCCTTAGGTTTCTTCCATAATCCTCATGAATTTTAGAATATACCAAAATATCATCAATAAAAACAACCACAAACTTATCCAAAGAGTCATAGAAAACTCTAATTATAGTATCCATGAATATTGTAGTGATTAGATAACCCAAAGGGAATAACTACAAAATCATAATGTCCATATCTAGTATGAAATATCATCTTTAGAATATCTTCCTCATTAACCTTCAATGGATGTTACCCTATCCTGAGATCAATATTCAAAAAAATTCACGCTCCTTGGAGCTAGTCAAAAAAATCATCTATATGAGGAAAAGGATACTTGTCATTAACATTGATGTTACTCAAAGCTCTATAATCAATAAAAAACCTCATTGGACCATCATTAATTTAAAAAAATATATAATCACCCCATGGTGAAGTGACAAGATGAATTAAACCTTTATCGATAAAATCTTGCAACTACTTTTTCAATTCCAAATGTTCTACCTAAGAAATTCGATATGGATGTTTATAAATTGTCCTAGCATCAATAACTAAGTCAATATTAAATTCAACCTCTCGATTGGGAATAATAATAGGTAAATCATGAGGAAATACATCCATATATTCATTTATAATTGGCACATCTCTAATATGAACATTTTCTTTCTTTTTAATAACATGATTTATGTAAATTTCACTGTAACCTTTTATCAGTTTCTCAACTTATTGAAAAGTTATCAAAGGTATGAATTCATTTTTATACACTAACTAGAATTCATTTTGAAAAAAAAAATCTGTATCTCTTCAATATCTCTTAGCATGATAAATTTAAAGCCAATCTATACCTAGAATAACATCAAATTCTACAAGATTTAAGACAACAAGATTTTCAAGAAAAAAATTTCCATGAATGTTAATGGTAATATTTGTATAGATTATTGTCACATTAATTCTATCACAATATATTTTTATAAAAATTTATGAACCCATTTATTAAGGTGAAATTTATAATTTGATAGAAAATTTCTTAGAAATAAAATAATTTGTATAACCCAAACCAAACAATTCATTTTCATAATCTGAATATATAAGTAATGTAACTGAAATAAAATCATTCAATGGCCTAGAATTCATTGATGTATTCATAAAATATTTTTATGCACTCTTCTATTTTCTATCCTATTGATTTCTACCTTGGTAGACTAACTTTAGATATACATTAGCATAATGTGCCAATTCATTACAACTAAAACATCTCACCATTGGCTGGCTATCTGTCTTCCCATTCATGGTTAGTCATGACTCTTTTACTTATAGTTCCAATCCATATAACCAAACTTAACACACTAGTAACATTTCCCAGATCTGGTTAAACATTACTTAAAATGTCTCTTTCCACACTTGGAACAATTGGGGGGATTACCATTGGATTTATTTACTGATTGGATTTACATTGTTTGTAACATTGATCACTTCTTCCCTTTTATTTCATGTGATAGATAATGATAAAAAAATCTATTTTTACTTCCTCATAATAATGAAAAATTTTATCATAAATTTTAAATTCATGAGAATGAAAATCTCTTTAATATCTTAGATTCAATACTAAGTAAAATTGATTAATTTTACTATCAAGATCCCAAATATAATTTGGTGCAAACCTAGACAATTGGGTAAAATTTACTTCATATGTGGCAACTAACTCATACTCCTTTTACATTAATCCCAAGAATTATTTCTTTATCATGATTCAAGTTTCCTTAGGGAAATATTTCCCTAGGAAATGATTATTAAATTCAATCCATTCCCTTTCCTAGATCTATTCTATTTCCTTGGTATTCTTATCCATTGTCCATCGTTGATCAACTTTTCTTGCAAAATGATAAATGGTAATATTTTAATTTTAATGTTATGAACATCCCATGGATTTGAATATCTTTTCCAGAACATTGATCCATCCTTCAACTATCACTAGATATAAGGTTTCACCTAAATATAGAGGGTATTGTTTTATAAAATTCCCTATAATGAACATATTCCTCTATGGTAAATATATTTTCTCTCTAACATGGATTCCTATACCATTTATATCCTTCAAAAACTAATCCATCACAGTAAAAAAATGTTCAATTATAATTTCAACCATTTGGGATATTAATTTGGAAGGATATTGTCCTCTTGATACCTTCCTAAATCAGATTCCCTATTTACCTTATGAAAATCCATTTTTAATAGATATATATTAGATAAAGAAACATGGTAACCTTTAAATGATATAGCATGTCAACAAAACCATAAATTATAATCTTTTAAGGGGTTTATTTTATTATCTAACCTCTAAAATTATTTAAACCATTCCTTGATTCCAACTATAAGGACACTTATCTTAATCAAACCCTAATTACATGATTTATAATAAGGGTTTCACTTTCTTACATTCTCATGATCTTTTAGGTTTATAATTTTAGATAATTAAATCATCATAAATATATAAAAAACTCATATATTACAAGTGGATACTTCTACTCAGTTTGTATTTTTACAATAATATAAAACTTTTAAAATGAAACATGTTTTCTTTTCATAAAAAATCTTCATGACTTTCAACTTGATTTATTATTTGTTCCTACTCATCCTTAAATCCTGTAAAATACATTTGAAAACATGGCATGAGGAAAAAATCTCAATTAGGGATATAAATTAAATAAAACTATTAGTCCAGCGAAAAACATAAAAACCCATGAAATTTTTACTTTTTTCACTATATTCATTAAATGTATAAAATAAATTATATCCATGTGGAAAAAATATATCTAAAATAAAAAATTTAGATACCCAAATCAATAAATAGAAAACCCTTTCAGGAATCATAGATAATCATACTCATAACTTGTGTTCACTCATATCATAAATAACTAGAGACCAATTAAATCCATAAGAGAAACCTCCCCAGTTAACTCAATCCTTATTACCTTAAAAGACAAGGAACATTACCCAATGCATCAGAGAGATATATCAGGCTCACCCACCATATAAAATGTATCAGGATCACCATTCATATAATTTTTATCAAGTTCACTCATCATCATCTATAATTATCAAGTACCATATCATGAATAAAATTGTGACATAACAGACTCAGATGCCACTCAAAGGTACCCCAAGCCTGGTGGGAAACATGGACTCAAGTGATTCTCCCCAAACTCTATAGGATGTCTACTAGTAGGGAGGTCCTCAGGTGTGTATGTGGGGAGACTATTCCCTCATTACCAAAGTGTATCACAGAGGATAAGTAATAAAAAATAAGGTATATAGTGTAAGAATTATAAATAATTAGATGGAATAGCAGAAGAAGACTTATATAAATATACAAAAGTTGGTGATTTCATATTTCATGTATCTAGAAAGATAAAAAACATGGATACACAATAGTAGGAAATAGAAGCTATAAAGAAGTAGCAAAAGGGGAATCCAAAAACTATCCCCCAACATCCTGAGCTCTAGCTCAGTCATCTGCTACCAACTCCATCCTAAGAAATCAATTGTTTGAATCCAGATTCTTCCCTTTGTCAACACCTTCATACGTGTAGTATACCTAGGTTTCAATGGCATCTCATATAGGGTCCGAGATAAACTACAATAATCCACCACCAACAGCATCTATAACATCTAATCTGTGTATTATAAACTAAAACAGTGTTCAAACATGCATATATAAAAGTAAAGCAGTATAGTAACATGAAGACCCAAGTACCTGCTTCATCCCTCGACTAAAATTTAACTTGAGTCTAACCACTCCTATAATGATTTCAAGGTACAAATACAAGTAGGCACCTAAAATTTTATTCTTTTATTTAATTAAGCCATGTAATGGTCATACCATTTAAAGAGTTCATTTGGTCCAAGCCTTGCCTTTCATTAGTGTGATAAGGATAAGGGGGAATGCAACCATTTCATTTCATATAAGTCATAATAATTTCATTAGGTTCATTCAAATACCTTCCATCACAAGTGGCAAGGGTTCCCGCATACATGAAACCAACATTTCACTTACATTTAATAAATCCAGGTCATATACTTAGTATACTTTCCAATTACATTTAAGGATGGTTAATCAATTTGAATAACTTTCCTTAGGTGGTTCAAGTGGAAATAAAAATGGTCCAATCCATTCATCAATTCACATTTCAATAGTCATTTAATGAGGGAGGCTTACCATTAGCAGGTTCAAGCTAAGGTACACCCGAACAGTGGTGTAGACACACACATCAAACACTAAAATCCCAATATGGAAAATCACCCAACATGGGGTGGTCGGCATTGTGGATTTAACCACCAATGATGATTAACATATATGGAATGGGTCTTCGAACACTATTCTTATGACTAAAATCAAGACATATTAATTAAATATATGATGCCCAATGAAATCAACACACACACATGGAAATTTATAAAATGAAGAATCTTGAGGAATGATTTATAGACCACCTACCTCGTACTCATAGATAGGAAGAATAATGAAAAAATATTAAAAATTAATTAAAAACGTACCAGTGTGGATCCAGCAAGGCAGATGGAGCTTTTATCAGACTCCGGACAGATACTCATGATCAAATCCTAAATTAGGCTTAAAATGGGCCTCAAAAGAGGATAAATGAGAGGGGTTTTCCACTATAGATAAATAATATGATATGGGTGAGTTTAAAAATATAATTTAAGGTAAAAATGTAAAATCACCCAAAAATATCCTCTGCATGGTTTGGTCATACCATTTTCCAAATTTCATTCCAACTGTGCATGATCTACTCTAGGAAGGGGGTACTTTCATGGTTAGGCCATGTGATTAGGGGAACCGTGCACCCACTATGTAAATCACCTTTGTAATTTGTCTGCAATTTTTTCCATAGTCATGTAGCCCAAATCGCATGGTTAGGGAAAACTATGTGCCCCATATCACCCCACTATCTAGCCTCACACGGTTAAAACTAACTATGTGTCTTTCCTCGCATAGTTTCCTCTAGCCATGTGATGGGTCATTTTCTCCACAAAAAAGCAGGTTTTCTAGCTCCAAACAAGCCTCAGACAACCCTGAGACCTTTGAAAACTCACTAGGAATCCACATTAGGTCTATAAAATAGAATTACACTAAAATTTAAAGGATCCATACCTGAGTGAAAAGTAGGGTTCTTATAGTCTCCCCCCCTTAAAGGAACTCATCCCTAAGTTCACCTTCCAATGGTAGTGAAACACTATCTGAGAATAACTCTGGCCACTCGAGACGTACATCAACCTCCTGCTCCCAAGTCTCATCTTTTTCACAGATGTGATACTATATCACTCCTACTATAAGGACAGACCTGCCTCAAAGATCCTTCATTCTCCAGTAAATGATGTGTATAGGATACTCCTCAATGGTGGTATCTACATCTAACTCAACTTCCTCAGTTTCAAAAGTATGAGATAAGTTTCCATGATACCGACAAAGATGTGAAACATGGAAGACATTGTTCATGGTATAGTACCTATGAGCTAGTAACAATCAATAGTATATCAACCAGACTCTCTCCAAAATATCAAATAGCCTGAAAAATCATGGTGATAGCTTCCCTTTCCTTTGTATACATTTATTCCCTATCCTGGGTGATACCTGCAGGAAAACATGATCCCCAACCTCGAACTCTAAAGGTCATCTACAGTGATCGGAATAATATTTATGTCTAGATTGAGTACTAGACATACAATTATTGATCATCTGAACCTACTTCAAATTCTCATGCATGATACGAGGACCTAGTAGGGACGCCTCTCCTTCCTCTAGCTAGCATATGGGTGAATGGCATGGCCTACCGTACAATACCTCAGAAGGATCCATCTGAATTGTCGCCTGAAAGATATTATTGTAGGAAAAATTAAAGATAGGTATATGATTCTCCTAATAACCATAGATATCAAGGAAGCATTCCTAGAGCATTTCATCTATAACCTGTATCATCTGTTCTGACTGACTATCGGTCTGAGGGCATAATGTTGTGCTCAGAAGCACTTGTGTACCCATAGCCTTTTGCAACCCTTACCAAAACTATGACGTGAAGTGAGAATACCAATCTAAAATGATATTATGAGGGACCTAATTTAGTCATATGATCTCACATACATATAGTCTTCCCATATCATCAACTGAGAACATCTCCCATATAGGAAGGAAGTGGGCTACATTCATTATTCGATCAGTCACTACCCGTACAACATCACTACCTCTAGGTGACTTTGGAAATATGATCACAAAATCTATAGAAACATATTCCCATTTCCATTCTAGAACTGTAAGAAACTATAACAATCCAGCAGGTCTTTGGTGCTCTGCTTTCAACTATTGACAGGTGGAACACCTTGTGATAAAGCCTACTATCTGACATTTCTTCTCAAACCACCAATACTGGAATCTCATATCTTGATACATCTTAGATATTCTTGGATGAACTTCACACTGAGAAATGTGGGACTCATGCATCAGTTACTCTCTAATATTTGTAGAAACTCATACATTTCCATGTATATGTAGGATTTCATCTTTTTTCACAGACCAATCTATAGGAAAGTCAAATCCTAAAATACTCTCATGGAGAACCAAGCCCTTGGGATCTGAAAATTGCCTTCTCTTCACCTTTTCAAGGAGGTAAGAGGTAACTATAAAGGTTGTGATATAAGATTGACCTTAACTATCATGATACTCTAGATACATCTTAAAAAATAGGGCCATTAATTTCCATTCATCACTGGCTTCCCATACGGCAAGTGCCTGAGTTTTCTGACTCAACACATTCACTACTACATTACCTTTTACAGACATATAAGCAATCTCAAAATCAAAGGACTGAAGATATTTGACTCATATCCAATGTTTGAGGTTCAAGTTACACTATGTAAAGATATATTTGATGTTCTTGTGGTCTATGTACACCATAAAGTTCCCACTCAACAGATAATGTCTCTATCAACATAAGGCATGGACAATTGCTACTAGATCAAGGTCTTATATTAGATAATTTATCTCTAGATGCCACAACTACCAAGATCTGTACACAACGACTCTTTCCTTCTACATTATTACTACTCCTAGGCTAATTCCTGATATATCACAAAACACTATATAACCTCTACCAGCCTCTGGAAGAATCAGAATAGGTGGTGAGAAAATCCTCCCTTTCGGCTCCTAAAAGGATTTCTCACACTCTTCTAACCATAGGAACTTTACACCCTTCTTTTTAAGACTAGTAAGAGGTGAAGAAATACATGAGAAATACTGTATAAACTTCCTATAATTTCTATCCAGCCCCAGGAAACTCCATATAGCAAACTCATTCTTGGGATTCTCTAAGGATACCACATCACTCACCTTATTCGTGTCAATAGATACTCCTAATTCTGAGATAATATGACCCAAGAAGGGAACTTTTTTTATCAATAAGTAGAACTTGGCGATCTTGGAAAAAAACTCATGCTCTCTTAGTGTACTCATAATGATCTCAAGGTTCTTATCATGGTCACTATGAGTATAAGAATACACCAAGATGTCATCCATAAATACTATGAAAAAGGAATCCAGATAGGGATGGAACACCCTATTCATTAAATCCATGAAAATGGAGGGCACGTTCATAAGACTGAATAGCATACCGAGGTAATCATATAGACCATACCTAATATATAAATTTTTATGAGGTATGTCTAATGACTTGACTCACACCTAATGTTATCCCAATCTTAGGTAGATTATATAAAATACCCTATCTCCTTGGATAAGTTAAAAATGATCATCTATATGGGGAAATGGATAGCGGTTCTTGATCATAATCTTGTTTACCTGTCTTTAATCCACACATAGATGAAGGGTCCCATCCACCTTCTTGGTGAAAAGCATGAGCGAACCCCAAGAGGAAGTATTAGGTCATATAAAACATTTGGCCTCTAGATCCTCTAACTACTTCTTAAGCTTCTGGAGCTCGATAGTTTCCATCTTGTATGAAGGAATAGACACTAGAGATACTCCTAAAATGAGCTCAATCGTAAAATATACCTCTCTATTCAGAGGTGAGCTATAAAAATCATTAGGAAAAACATCCCTGAAATTATCTACTACTAGAGGGAATTCGTACCGATGTAAACTCTGATCCTCCAAGAAGATATTGGAAATTTGGTTAGTCACTCCACCTAGCCCATTATTCTCTGGTCCATCTCTACTATCCTAAATATCCTACTCTCCCTTGCGTAGAAAACATCCACCCTCTAGTGATGAAAATGATACCCTGTAATGATATAAATATACAAAGTCATGATACAAAACCAACCAAACCATCTCAAGAATGACATCGAAGCCTATTATATCAATAACAAAGAGGTACCACAAGAAAGGTTAACTGACTAACTCAAGGGGATAGTCCCTAAATTGGAATATTCCCTCTGACCATACTTGCAATGGTGTATTTAGGGTCATTACACCACAGTAATATTGTATTTCAAGTTCGAGACTTTCCACGATAGATAAGGAGATTAAGGAGTGTTAATAACCTGTATTTAACAAATAAGATACTATAGTGGATGATACTATAATAGTACCTTGTACTATAGATGGTCCTAAAGCCTGATTCTTAGGTATTTGTTGTAATTCATGAAACTAACCTAATCCATGGACTTGTTCAACAGTTGAACTACCATGATCAAGACCTCTCTTCTGGCACTGTTGGAAATACAAATTTTGGATACCATGGTCATAACCTCCTCGTCGTCCATTCCTATTAGTGATACTCCAACTCCCCACCTGACACAGTATAAAATAACCTACCCCTAAAAGTGTAGATGGTGAAAATACTATTCCACTAGGAAAGGTAATACAGAATCTCTAAAGGTTCCCCATAAGGTCATAAGCTCGGCACTCCAGAGGGTCTCTATCACATTGAGGCTTCAGATACCACTTTAATCCACACTGATGAAACACCATAGAGCTACCAGTATGAGTACTATGTCTGCCACTTCCCTGATGAGAAACCTTGATGGAATGTTTCTTGCTACCGGAAGAACTACTGGACTACCTCGGCACTGGTCCTATATTCCTGGTATTATCAACATCCCTTAGGTTTTTCTTAGTGATAATAGCATGTTTGACTATTACAAAAAAGGATGGTAGGTGAAAGACATTCACCTAAGCATGAATGGCATAAATGATCCCATCCTCAAATCATCTAGCACACAAAAGCTCATCATCGGCTAAAAGTGGTGCAAAGCACTGAAACCTGATGAAACGTGTTGAATATTCCATGACTAACATTGAAACCTACTCAAGATGCATGAAATATCTAGATCTGTCATCTTTCAATGTATGAGGAAAGAACTAAACATATAAATATGTATATAAATCAGCCCATACCATTCCCTGATGGCAACCAGTCTAGGTAATCACATCCCACCAGTGTTTGGCTGAATCACGCAGCATGTACATAGAAATATTGATCCTATGCTCTAGTGGAATCTCTATATGATAAAAGATAGAAAGGGTGGCCTCTATCCAAGACTCAGTAGCCTATGGACCTCCATCCCCTGAGAATGTAGGAGGATGTTTCTACTAGAACTCATAAGACAGATCAGCCATTGTAGGTGCAGGTTGTAGAGCACCTTTCATAGGCTGCATCAGACATAGGAAACTATCAAAGACCTAAGAATTAGTGCCCAAATCAGGTAAAAGAGGTGATGCCTCAAGTGGAATGCCTGGAAGTAAGACTGGAGGCTTAGGTCCCACCACGTCTGTAGTATGGTCTTCACCACCCTTCTGGCGCACGACATGAGGACGTCGTGGCGGCATTAGTCTACAAATTCCAAGCACATGCCTCAAAACAAGCTTCAAGAAGGTAGATAGCAACACTAGAGAAATATAAACAAAAAGAAAAGGGCTCAATCCCCATGGTATACAACCCTAACTACCAACTTATAAGGCCAGGTATTAGAACGTTATCTAGTTTAATTTATAGTGGTTCAAGTAGATGAAGGGTCAACAATACCTTTCCTTGTCATTTATTAGGAAATTATTTCATTTTACAAGTAATGATTCCCTTATCAATTTCATTTTCCTAATTCCATATATCAAGGTTTATTTAAAATGATTTTTTCATGCCATTGAATCAGGTCTTTTACTCTTTATCACTAAGATCAGCACCCATTTAAATTGTATTCTAATGGATCGACTTGGTAAATTACTCATTCCAACCCCCAAGGTCTCATACACCTCATGAATTGAAACTAGAAATCACTCAATAATAGCCAAAAATTAGAACAATAATATATATATAATAAGGCTCACTCAATAATCACGGGCATATAAAGTAATGAAAGTAGTTAAATGCACCTATATGGAATGAAAATATACATAACATGTGAATTCTATGTGTCTATGATGATTCATGTAACAAATCTCCTTACCCTCATATCATCAAGCAAAGTATTAATAAGAATCTCAATCAGAATAATAAAAAAACATGTGTGCCACTCAATGGTGAAATGATATCAATTGTAATAAGAAAAATCAAAACAACCATTACAATTCAGGCAACTTGGTTTTTATCCCGAACATGGGTTCACGATGCCCAAGAATTTCTTATGACTAGGTTCCAAGAATTCTTAATCTCCAATCCATTGTATCCAAATAGTAAATCAAGAAATAAACTACTCTAATACCACTTTGTGACATCCTGGGCCTAGATTCCACATAGAGGTTCCCCGATCTCGGGGGGTCATATGGCCTCAAGCACTTCTCTTCAAACTCCAGGGGATACCAACTAGCAGTGAGGGCCTGGGGTGTGTCCATGGGGATACTATACCCTAATTACTATAGTGTAGCATAATGTATAAGTAATAAATTAGAAGTTAAATAGAGGAATCATTATAAATAATCAGATGGCATAGCAGAAGCTGACTCATATAAATATACAAAATCTGATGATGTCATATTCCATGTATATACAAAGCTAGAAAACATGGATACATAGTAGTAGGAAATACAATATATGAAAAAGTAGAAAAACTAGAATCCAAAAACAATCCCCCAGTATCCCAAGCTCTAACTCAGTCATCTTCTACCAGCTCCATCCTAAACAATCAAGCAATCAAGTTTTTGAAGCCAAACGCTTCCCTTTTCCAGCACCTATATACATGTAGTCTTTCTGGATGCCAATGGAGGCCTAGATAGGGTGTGAGATAAATCTCAGTAGGCCACCACCAATGGATTCTATAACAATAAATCCATGTATTATAAACCAAAATAGTGTTCAAGAATGCATATATAAAAGTATAGTAGTATAATAATGTAAATACCCAAGTACCTAATTCATCCCTCAGCTAGTATCTGAACATGTAACTGGTTCATTAATTAATTAAGTTCTAGTTTATATATATATAAGTCACTTGAGGAATAGACATCACTGACACTATACTAGTGATGGATCCAAGATATAACAAGGCATCCTAATATTATTTATAATGAACATATTCCAAGGTGATAACCAAGGAAACCTAGACTTCAAGGATCACCAACTCAGTCATAACTATAGCCTAGATATAGGGGTAAGAGTGTAATCCAAAGAGAATCATCCAAGTATTTACACAATAGTGAATCTAACTGAGTCCAAGGAATAAATCCATGGTAAAATGGGATAAGCGATGGTTAGACCCAAGTATATAACCAAGGAACCTCATGTCCATAGAATCCATGATGGATCCAAGGAGTGTATCCAAAGAATTATATAACAGTAAATGAGGGATCTTATGGTGTCATACCAGGAATCCACTGATATAAAAATATCAGCTTCTAAGGTGGCTCTCACCCTAAATCAGAATGGCATCCATGAGAACTCAAGGCATTCCCTTAGGAATCCAAAACCTAAATTGAGTTTTACCAAACCTATAATGATGTAAAGGTCCATATACAATTAGGAACCTTATAGTTGATTCTTTTATTTAATTAATCCATGTAATGGTCATACTATTTAAAGTGTTCATTTGGTTCAAGCCTTTCATTTTATTAGTATGAAAATGATAAAGGGGAATGAAACCATTTCATTTCATATAATTCAAAATCATTTCATTAGGTTCATTCTTTTACCTTCCATCAAAAGTGGCAGGGGTACTACGGGCATGCAACAAACATTTCATTTACATTTAATAAGTCTAATTCATATACTTTTTTTTAAAAGGTTGGGGCCGAAGCCTCAATTTGTTATTTAAAGAAAAGACATCTTTAGACTGGGTAGAGGGAGACCCATTACATATCCCAAAGGCCCAAGGCCAAGTGGCTTGAATACAAGGCATGAAATCCCATTAAATGGCCCAAAGGACCCCTCGGGGAACAGTTCTGCTACAGTACCCACGCCGCAATAATACCTACTATAGTACAGCCGCTGCTACAGTACCTGCTACAGTCTCTCCATTGCTACAGTGTCACCGCTGCTATAGTACTGCTACAGTGCCCTGCTACAAAACTGCTACAGTACCGAAAATTCATCCCTACCCAGATTTGATCCTGGGTCTTTTGGATGCCAAGAAAGAGCATGTACCACTAGGCTACTGGCTCGTTGGATCCAATTCATTTACTTAATATACTTTCCAATTACATTTAATGTTGGATAATCAATTTTAATCACTTACCTTAGGTGGTTTAAGTGGAAATAAAAATGGTCTAATACATTCATCAATTCATATTTGAGTAGTTATTTAATTAGGGAGTCTTACCATTAGCAGTTTCAATCCGAGGCACACCCAAACAGTGGAACAAACACACACATCCAGAACTAAAATCCCAATATGGAAAATCACTCTACATGGTGTGGTCGGCATTGTGGATGGTGGAACAAACACACATGCCAACAGTGAACAATCTTTTGTAGGAAGGGGTCACCCACACAGTTAAGGAAACTTTGTGTCAACCATGTGAATCACCTCTACAATTTTTCTTCATTTTCTTGCAAGGTCGTGTGACCTAAATCGTATGGTTAGGGAAAACTATGCACCCCATATCACCCCATGGTCCATCCTCACATGGTTAAAACTAACCAGGAAGCCTACCTCACATGGTTTCCTCTAACCATGAAATAGGCTATTTTCTTCCAAAAATGTAGGATCCGGGATCTAAACAAGCCTCGAACACCCTAAAGACCATTGCGAACTCACTAGGAATCCATATTAGGTCCATAAAAAAGAATTAGACCAAAATTTAAAGGATCCATACCTGATTGAAAAATAAATTTCTTACAAAAACATTTTTAAGATTTCACCATTTCATCATAAATCCCTTGAAAACACATTTTAAAATATAGGTAAAATCATTTTCAGGTATCGAAATATCCTTCCTATAAAGACACTTTTTAAAAAACTGAAATACCAAAAACAAGGGAAGAAAGGTTTTTCTTTGAAAAAAACATGGAATATTATAAATAAATATAAATAATGGTTGTGGTGGTGGGTAAATCTATTGATTCCATATATGTTAAAATAGAACATTCCTTTTGTCTTTTGTAAATAAAGTCAAAATGTTTCGTATAAAATATATAAAAATTTCATTTTAAAAAAACATTAAAAGAAATTAAAAATAGAAATAAAATGTCATTTATAATTCATTTATATACATTTAAATACTTTCATAAAATATTTTTATGATTCTGGACATGTATTAAGAATATTTAGAAAATACAACATTTAAAATTAGGTTTTAAGGTAAATTATCACATACCTTGATTCTAACTTATCATGTACATTATTTATCTTCCTAAATAATAAAATTATTTTAATTAGTTACTTTATTATGATTATTTTTCATATTTATTATTACTTTTAGTTCACTTATTGCCATTCCATACTTTATTACTTAAATAATTAAGTATACATCAGATGTTTTGAGGACGTTCGACTTATGTGTCCAAAATGGAATTGGTAGGTTGAATATGGTAAAATTGATCATGATTATATCATTTATAGGATATTAATCATGATATAATTATCATTTTTATATAAAAAACATACTTTTATAACTGACCATATAAGGTGGTTTTAAAAAATGAATTATATTACATTCTGGAGATGGTAGTATGTATGTACACATGAGTAACATTTCCATTTTTCAATGAAAGGGAAAGAAGGTAGGTATTATTTTATCCTTCCAGAATTATTAATATATTATAAATAAAATATTATTTCATTAAACCCACTCAAATATTCCATCCATGTGATGTGGTTATGAAAAATAAAATACATCATATCTTGAGGCGGTAGTCTGTATGTATGCATGAGCGATGTTTTTATTTTCCATTGGATGGTAAAGAAAGAAGTATAATATTATATTTACTATTTAAAAATGATATTTTTATCATATATATAATTTTATTTAATTTTTATCCATAATTATTACCATTTATAAGAGTCATTTATGGAAAAAATTATATTGGTTCATGATTTGGTAGTCTGTCGTACACATGAACGATGTTTTTATTTTCCATTAGATGGTTAATAAATATGAAAAAGGGTTATAAAATAGACATAATAACATTTAATTATATGTTATATACTGATTTTAGAATATATAAATAATTTTTATATGTTTAAATAAGGTAGATAAAGAAATAAAACAAAGGATCTTAGTTGAGACTTATACCTCTTCTTCGGATAAGCTCTCTTGGTTTGCAACTTAAAAATTATAAGGTGTGTGTTTTGATTAATAAAGAAACTCTAGGATGTGGGGAGGAATTCCAGGAAGAGATATGGGTAGGTATTGGCTGATATAAGAGGATCTTTAAGTGTGGAAAGGAGAGGATAGTGGGTGTCCTTTTATAAGTGATAGAGAAGACATGCTTGGAATTTTACAAAAGATTTAAATATTATTAAATAATTTTCATATTAAAGTATCTTATAAAAAAATAAATTATAAGAATAAAGTTATTTTGGTTGAAATAAATTCATCTAATAAGAATTAAGATGAAATTTTGCGGCCCTACCACTTATTTTTAACCTATGTTAACCTGCCTTTTTCCATGGTGACACATTTTTTACCAAAATTACTATTTATAATGACCAAAAATGAAATTTACCTCATTACTAAATTTGGAAATTATGATTATAAATATGGAATAAATTTTTAAATATTCAATCTCAAGAAATTTAAGGAATTAATTTAATATAAAAATAGAAAATGCAATGAAAAATAGTTTTTTGAAAAATGCCTTTTGAGTATAAAATTGATTCTATACCAAGACCATGTATAATATTGATCCAAAAGGTATAAATTGAATTAATTTTATAAAAAAAATAAAATAATAAAATTTTAAACCCAATATAAATAGAAATGATTCTTTTCAAATACTAGAAAATAAAATATGGTTTTCTTTAAAAATTGATATTTCCCGTTATTCTCCCAAAATTAAAATTTTTCAAGAAATTTATAAACAAATCACAATAAACTAATTTCAAAATGATGAATTAAAAATTAATATACTTTATATCAAATTAAATTCCTAAAATTTATAAATTAATCATTTAAAAAACAATATAATACATGATAGTTAGAATATAACTATTTCCTTTTAATTGGAAAAAAATAATAATATTATTATAATGAATGTGACTCTATAAAATATAATTCATGAATATTAATAATATAAAAACCCAGGATTCTCATATATAAATATTAAATCTTTTTATATGAATGGATATTACATTACAAAAATAAACCCCTAAGGACCATATGAGTTTAATGTCTTTGGAGACTAAATATTCTATCTTCTTATTTCATTAAATATCTCCAATGTATCCCACAAAGATATTTCCATTAATTAATCTTTATAGACATGACATACTTAAAACCTTTCTTCATAACCAAGGGAAAGGAAACATAATAATGGTTGAGCTCAAATGTTCAGTAAGGTTAAACAATAGAAATGTCAACCTATTAGAAGCATGAGGGTATAATAACATGAGAATAACATTTGAGAACCATACCTTGTTTATCAAATATCATGATCTTAAGTCATGGCATAAATATTAGAAGTTAATAAGACATGGATCATAAGGAAATCAAATAACATTATTCATGAGAGCATAACATTGGCATAAGACATAGAATTTTGGCATAAACATAAGCATAGAAAATCATTTCCATAGTACTCGATGCTCACTTCCAAGGCGGTCATAGTTTAATGGGTTAACTCCCTAAACTATCATAATATTAATGTTTCACTCCCAAGACCATAATAGTAGACAAATTCCCTTACTGAATTGTCTTCACTCTCCGTTACACTATTATCTATCTCATTAGATATAATTCATTATCCAATGCATTGAAAGGAGATATATGTCCCACCCATAACATATTTAAAATCATATGTATGTGTGCCACAAGATTATAAAACATTCACCATATCATAATGCATGAAATGAAATGGGTTTCATAAACATTTCATTATATCACAACCTATGGAAAAGTGACAGGTTTCATAATCATTTCATCATTTCATCATAGCATAACCCATGAAAAGAATCAGTATTCATAATCATTTCCTCATGGTATAACCCATTGAATAGAAATGGGATTCATAAAAATCATGTCATTGTAAACATAAACCATTAATAAAAAGAATAATAATGGTATCCTTTGATCATATACCCAGTAAGGCCTAGTTAACAACAATGGATGTCATATTAGATGGATGATGATTTTAAAAGATCATTGAATAAAAATTGAGGAAAATAACTTTCCTTGAAAATCACTTTTTAAAAATTAAAATTCATAAAAAAAAATTAGAAATCCTTTTTTTTAAATAAACTTTAAAACATATTAAGTAATGTTTAAAAATAATTTAAAATTATTTTTTAGGAAAATATACTTTCCTCTTTGAAAAAAAATTCAAATTACTTTTATTTTAAAATAAACTTAAAAAATTATAAAGTCATCTTCAATGTAAATAATGGTTATGATGGCGGTTAATTTTGTTCATACCGTACACCTTAAAACAAAAAATACTTTTATATTTTTGATAAAAGACAAATGAGAATTGTTTGGAAAATTACATGAATATTCCTTTAAAAAAATTTAAAAATTAAAACATGGGTAAATATGTCTTTAAAACCCATTTGGAGGATTTTATAAACATTTTTGAAAACATTTTTAAAAACATGGTTTTGGAAGAAAAAGGGTTTTCGAGTGAAGAGAGAAATAAAGATGATTTTTCTTAAAAAGGTTATATTGAACTCTTGAGTACATAAAGAGAGGAAAATGAATGTAAAAAATTTATTCTCAGGAAATAAAGAGATTATAATGAAAAAAATAGTTTCTTTATTGATGTATCATAAAATTTTATCATTGGAAACATAATCATGAGCAATCCCGATAAATGATGAGATTGTAATATAAAACCCTTACCACTTTGGTAACTTTTAATCAACTTCCAAGGCACCTATAAAACCACATTTTCATGTTGGGAAACGCAGACCTTTGGACCAAAAGTATGATGTCTTGAAAAATTTGGCCCAAGTACCATCCAAGTTATCAATTCTAGATTCCTTGAATCTATCAAAAGATCTTCGGGAGGCGCTTATTGAGGCTTTGTCAAGTACTCAAGAATTCAAAACTGAAATTGCTGCGACTGAGGTCTACCGTATAGAGAATAATCCTGTAGAATTCCATATAGTGATATCTTTTATAGATGAAGATAAAGATGATGTTGTACATGGACATATCAGACCTTTGTATCTATCTTGAAAAGTCAATGACATAGACATCCAACGAGCTTCCATTGATAATAGCTCAGGAGTCAACCTCATTCTTATTCATACACTTAGTTGATTGGGCCTCACCAAATCTGATTTATATCCTTCTACTTTGATGTTTCAAGGATATTATAATACTGTACAAGAACCTCTGGTCGAGATTACACTCAGAATTTAGTTTGGAAACCTTATGTCTAATTCAGATTTCATGGTTGTTTGTTAGGACACAGCCTTCAACATTTTTCTTGGAAGACCTTGGCTACATCAACATGTGTTCGTACCTTCATCATACCATCATTGTCTCAAATATTGTTTCAATGGTCAAATTGGTACATTTTATGGTGACAAGGCCCCATTCAAAATGTGTGAATCTCAATACATTGAGGCAGAATTTTATCACATGGAGGGAAAGGAAAAATCCACAGCAAAGAAGGTCACCAAAATTAATGCACCAAATGGTTTGGAAAAGATTTCAGTAAACCCATTCATACATGTGAGTACAGATTATGTATTTTCTATTAGTCAAATTGACAGGATAGACCTAAATACAAACACTCTTATAGAAACTTCCAGAATTTCAATTACAGCAACCAAGCCAGACAGCATGGGAGAAATTTTTGATTCATCATGTAGTGATGAAAGCTTAAATGGAGATGTCTTCATTTCATCTGCTGAAATTCAGAAAATCTATACTTCATCAACCAGTCAAGAAGAAGTTATAGCAATACCAGAGGAAAATAATGATGTCTATTCTTAATCCATCATCTCCTCTCTATCACCCCAGGAAGACCTTCATCATCAATAGGGTCAGAAATGGAAGCCTCTTCTTCAAGATGTTCAAATTTTAACTTCTCCCCTGACCATGGAAATTCTTCTTCATCATCTACTATGAAAGTAAAAATAGAAGAAGTAAAACATATTAAAGAAGAATAGAAAGATCTCAGGGATGCTCCTCCATCATTTGAAGATGGTATCTCTACCACTGTGGATGAACTCAGAGAAATAAATCTGGGTACAAAAGAAGATCCACGCCCCACTTTAATTAGTATAGACATGACTCATGAAGAGTAAGAAATGTATACATCATTTCTAAAGAAAAATAAATATGTATTTTCTTGGAATTATACAGAAATTCTAGGTCTTGATCCCGATGTTTCCACCCATCATTTGGGTTTTCCAGACTAACATCGAGGATTCAAGCAAGCAACAAGAAGAACACACCCAACTTATGCCTCCAAAATTGAAGCTGAAGTTGATAAGCTTATCAAGGCTAACTTTGTCAGAGAAGTTAAATATCCCAAATTTCTGGCTAATATTGTCCCTGTGAAAAAGAAGAATGGACAAATTAGAGTTTTCATTGACTTCAGATATCTTAATCGGCATTGTCCCAAGGATGATTTTCCAGTTCCGATCACAGAACTCTTAATTGATGCAACAGCTGGCTACGAAGATTTTTCCTTCATGTATGGTTACTTTGGGTACAATAAAATAAGAATGGCCCCAAAAGATGAGGAGTTTACGGCCTTCATATCTCCTCAAGGTGTGTTTTTCTATCGAGTAATTCCCTTTGGCTTGAAGAATGCAGGTGTAATGTATCAGTGTTCCATGCACCATATCTTCAAACCCTTTTTAGGGAAATTTGTTGAATATTATGTGGATGATTTGGTGGTTAAATCCAGAAAACGTTCTGATCATTTGGTCGATCTGGAAATCATATTCAACAAACTTCCACAACACAATTTGAATATGAACCCATTGAAATGTGATTTCGGGGTAACCTCAGGAAAATTTCTCAGCTTTGTTGTATACCATCGTGGTATCAAAGTTTATTCTGAGAAGAAAAAATCTATCCTTGACATGTCACCTCCTAGAAATTTGAAGTAATTAAGAGGAATTCAATGAAACTTTGCCTATATTCGGTGTTTTATTTCTAATTTGGCAGGAAAGTGTTTACCATTCACCAGATTAATGAAGAAGGGATTCACCTACCAGTGGACTGAAGAATGTCAGGAATCATTCGATATCCTCAAGAAATATCTCTTGAGTCCACCGGTATTAATGCCACCTGTTGAAGGAAGACCAATTATTCTCTATGTGACAGCTTTAGAGCGATCATTGGGTGCCTTCCTTTCCCAAAATAATGATGTTGGGAATGAAAACAACCTTTACTATCTGAGTCAGACTATGCTTGAGGCAGAAACTCGATATTCAAGTATTGAAAAGTGTTGTCTAGTATTAATCTTTGCAGTTCAGAAATTGAGACACTACCTGCAATATCATGAGGTCCAATTGGTATCTCACAATAATCTGGTCAAATTTATCCTTAGTCGTCCAATGCTTATAGGACGTCTAGTAAGGTGGGCGGTTATTTTAAAGCAGTTTGTTATCTATTATGTTTCTCAAAAGGCAATAAAGGGCCAAGCTCTATCCAATTTCCTTGCTGAACACCCATCTGTAGAAGATACATCTTTAAATATTGAACTTCCTGATGTGAAAGTCTTCTCTATTCAAGATAATCCTAAAACATGGGAAATGTACTTTTATGGTGCCTCCAGAATTCCAACATGGAAGAAAATGGAAGATCCTAAATTCCAAAAAGTTGGGTTAGGAATCGTGCTTATTTCCCCAGAAAATGTAGTGCTTCCCTATTCCTTCTTATTGTTGGAAGGCGGTACAAACAATGAAGAAGAATATCAAGCTCTCATCGCAGACTTGGAATTGGCGCTTCAAGAAAAGTTGAATCACTTGAAGGTAAAAGGTGATTCATATTTCATAATCAAAAAAATAAATGGGGATCATGCCATTAGAAAGGAAGAGTTAATCCCTTTGTGTGATTAATTTAGAGAGTTAATGGTGGAATTTCCCTCAGAACCGATATTTTCTTATGTCCCGCGATCCCAAAATTCCCACGATGATGCACTGGATAATGTAGCCACAACCCTGGCAGATCCAAATTGGGACGAAACAATCATCAGTATTTCCCACCATCATATAGTTTCACCATTTTTTCAAATCAAAACAGATAAAATCAATGAAATCAGTCCCATTTCTAAACCATATGGTCATACTATAGGATGGATGACACCTATCAAGGAATACCTTCAAAATGGAACACTCCCACCTGATAGATCTGGGAAAGAACAAGTCTGGAAATGTGTGGTCAATTTTACTCTTTATGATAGCCCAGATCACCAAAAAATTCTCTACAAGTGAGGTTTTTATGGAATTCTCTTCAGATGTATTGATGGTGAAGAGATAATGGCTGTCATGATAGAAGTACATGCAGAAGTTTGTGGTGCCCACTAGTCAGGACATAGACTTTCTGGTCAAATTCGAAATCATGGATACTTCTGGACTTCAATGATATAAGATTATGTTGATTTCACTAAGAAGTGTCATTCTTTCCAAGTATGTGCCAACTTCATTCATCAAACCTCGGAGTTTCTTCATATGGCTAAATACTCCTGGCTGTTTGCTACATGGGGAATGGATGTAGTAGGACCTTATCCTCCAGCTACAGCTAAGCAGTTTAAGTATATTCTTACTGCTACTGACTTCTTTTCAAAATGGGAAGAGGAAATACCTCTCAAAGAATTCGGTGCTAAAAGCATTGTTAGCTTTGTCAAGTCCAACATAATTACCAGATTTGGTGTTCCTCATACCATATTGACAGATAATGGCACCAACTTTTGTTAATCCGAGGTAAGAAAATTGTATCAGGAATACAATATCAGATCCAACCATTCATCTAGGTATCATGCAGCGGCCAATGGTCAAGTAGAGGCTTTCAATAAGACTCTTTCAAACATACTTCAAAAGATGGTGGATAAAGATAAGAAGTCATGTCCTGATAAACTTTTTCATGCTCTATGGGCTTATCGGAATACCACCCGCACTATTACATGATCAACTCCATATTCATTGGTACATGGAATGGAAGCAGTATTTCCTATTAAAGTCGAATTACCTTCGCTTAGAGTGGCCATTTATGATCAATTATCTACAGATGAACAATCTCAAAAGCGATTGGATGAATTGGAGTGACTAGATGAAAAAATATTGTGCACACTTCACCATTTAGAAGTCTCTCAGAATCGAATAGCACGAGATTTCAATAAAAAAGTTCGTCTTCGTTCATTCATTCAAGGAGAATTGGTATTGGTCCTCAGAACCCCAATGATACCAGGAAATAAGCATCCAAATCTTGAGCCAAAGTGGGAAGGACCTTAATCAATACATAGGGTCCACTCCAATAGAGATTATTCTTTAATCTCAATTGATGGAGAACTCATTACAACTCCAACCAATTCAAGATTCTTGAAGAAGTATTTTGTGTAACACAAATACACCCATTGTCCTTGATAGAGGACATTAAACTGCATAGCCCCCTCTATTATCCAACATGACGTTAAATTGTGCATCATCCGAGCTGTAGGACATTAAACTGCCAAGCACCCCATGTATGTGACACATGATATTAAACTGTGATTGTCGCATGCGCAATTTTCTTTTAAAATACATTGCCATGCGTGCCCCGGGAAGCTAACCATGAATAAGCCCCACACCATCCTTCGTGGTCGCATCTTTCACGACACGATTTCTAGGTCTATTGCTGCCTCTTGTTTCTCACACCGAGCATGACTCACGTGAGCTTAGAATAAGCTTCTACCATGACATCTTCTCTGGGATGCTAACCACACTTAATTCCCAACATCATCTTCGGGTCATTGTCCTCAAGTACACCCCAATCATCGAATCCTTATCAATTTAACTATGTATACTTTGATCCTTGCCTCCTAGGCCGAGTACATAGGAAACCTCCCGAGGTTCAAGCCCGAAACCACTTTCTTTACATTGATTCACCTCCATTCCATATGATGTTGATCCGTGAAGTCCCCATCAACCGTCTTATTCATATTGGTTCACTTTCATCCTATATGATGTTAAACTATGTACATCCCATCGTCCTAGCTATATGACATTAAACTACACAGTCCCCCATTGTCATTACTACAAGACATTAAACTGCATAGCACTGGTCCTTGCATATGACCTTAAACTATTTTAACTTTTGTCCTATATGACAATAAACTACAACAATCCCTAATACCCTCACTTGAGTGGAATCATCATTGACATGGTATCCAACCATGTCATATTTCAAGAACTACATATGGTTTGATTCTCATCCTTATGAGATACATAGTGACACCCAAGTCTTTAATCTTAGGTCCAGCCATAATTGCAATAAATTCCTCTTTACCCCTTATATGTATGAACTAAATCTGTACAAAGGGTATTTAAAGAACTATGTGCATATTGATTCTCATCCTCATGGGATATGTAGGAATTCTCAAGCATTCCTTGAGTCTAGCCCCGAGCCTTTGGGCCTATCCCCAAACTCCACTTTCGGTCCCTTGGCTAAAAAGTCCCCCTCGGAGCACATGGTGTGATATGGAACACCCTGGTCTTTATTCACATCAGGTTTATAAAAAATGCATGATGTGTATCCCTCACTATGGTTCTAGTTCTACGACCCTAAACTAATATCTTCCATGCTCTCGTCCTGTATGACGTTAAACTGTATTTCAAGAACTATGTGTGGCTTGATTAGAATCCTAATGAGATACATAGTGACATCCATAATCTCAATTCAGGACCCAACTACAACATTATACAAATAATATTCATGGTCGCCATAACCCTTTTCTTTACTTCTGATCGCAAAATTTCTGATACCTGAGTGTTCTTTTTCCTGACTATGAAGCATGTGCACTTAGGTGGCCTTGCATAAGTTGTCTACATAACAGACCTGTTAGCCAAAAGATGCTACTATTTGACTATGCAACCTATGCCTCAGTTGGCCCTGCATAATTCAACCTCCATAATGGGTTTGTCAAGTAATGGTAACTTCATTATTATGAGAAGCCTCTTTTGTCCCTATTGGTCTTAACGGTGATATGTAGGGATCTGCAAAAAAACTTTCATCCTTAACATATTTGTTCCATACTTTTTTTCATGATCTGAAAGTATTCAATTCTATGGTTTAAATTTTCCTCCTTCTCCATATGTTCAGAGCAATATGAAATAACCTTGGACCACTTGACCATATGTCGTATAATGTTTCTATCTCCGGTTTTAGTCATATGATTTAAAACCACATATACCATTTTTTTCTACGTTTGGGTCAAACCTTAGTAGAAGTCACATTCCTTCAATTCTTTGACAATTCTGATTGGAAATATCCTCTCTATATTCATGTACCTTTCTCCATAAAGCAGACTCTATGCTTTGGAAAATTTGAATCTCCATAAAACTTTCTTTGGATTTTAGTAATAGAAAGTAAAATTTCTGAGAGTTATTTTTCCCGACTATGCAGCACGTTCCCTTAGGTGGCCTTGCATAAGTTTTCTACATAACAGATCTGTCAGCCAAAAGATACTACTATTTGACTATGCAGCATATTCTCTAGTTGACCCTGCATAATTCAGCCCCCATAATGGGTTTGTCAAGTAGTGGTAACTTCATTCTTAGAAAAGAATTCATATAATGCCTTTTAGCTCTTTTCCCATGTCATTCCTCAGATTCAAAATTTATCAAGTCACGGTTTACAATTTTCCCCCTCCATACTTGAATATGGTAATATATTTCCAAACAAATTATCAAGAATTGAGTCAATACCATCAATTTGGTCAAAGATATTCGACCTTAAATATTAGCGTTTTTATAGTCCAACATTCATGACTTTAAACTGCCAATAACAAAAGACATAATACTCATTAAATTGGGAACCTATAAAGGGTACTCTGAACAAAAGTCGAGTCCCAGCTCGCTAAATGTACATTTTGTATGATTTAGGCAATATTGAGCAATTAAAATATGAAAAGTTTGTGGGGTTGTTTATATAACCCTAGTAAAAATAAAACTATGTTTACTAGGACCATTGGATTAGGTAAAAATAAAAGAAATTATCAAGAAAATGAAGGTACAGATCATTGAATATGAACTGTTTTTCATTGATGAACAAGATTAGAAGAACATCCACAAACTGGAGTCTCTTATCTCTTTTTTTCAGAAATTACAGAAGACTTTCAACATGATTTCTCATCTGTTTCACAGCATCCCGAGCTTCATCAGCATCCACTTGAAGTTCATTTACTCTACCAACTTCAATCTCTTCATCTCGACAAAGTGCATCTTTGGCATCTGGGATGGATTGTATACCATCCGCTTGGACTTATTCCAACGAATTATGAAGTTGGTCAAGCTCCCCAGTAGCAGAATCTAGCTCTTACTGAAGGTGAAACTGCTGGACAATCTTCTCCTTGATCTTATGCTTTAGTTCCTTTAGCTTTGCAGCATGATCAGCCTTAGCTCAGGACACTACAGCCTAAAATTCACTGATATTGCTCAGCAATCTAGCTCTAATCAGGTCTTGATGATGCCTTTTCTCTTTCTCCCTCCTTCGAATGACTTTTTTCACTATGACATGGATTTCTTGATATCCAAAACCACTAATCCCCAGCATCTGCATGCCGAACTTGCGCACCACAGACCCTTGATTTCTCCGACTTTACCTTAGAGTCAGATCCTCTTTCCCTTTTAGATCCAACTCTGAGGGGGGACTTTTGTTGATGCTCATTTCCATCACAAATTCTAACGAATGGAAAAGGGGAATACCTTAAGCACAAAGAGGGTCACCCTTTGACGAACATCAAAAAAATTGACGAAGGCATGGACTAGAATCCCATTTGGAGTGGGGCGCGCAAGTTACTTGCGCGCCGCACAAGTCACTTGTGCCCACCTATGGGTCGTGCAGCTCACTTGTGCGCGCCCTATTTTATTTTTCACCCAAGGTTAAAGGTGACCTATAAATAGCCCCTATGGGCCCCCATTTCAGGGACAGATTTTCCAAAAGTCAAATTCAAGCTCTGGTCACCCAAGTCTTCAACTCAACTCTTGTGAAAGCTTCTAAGGTAACTTTTTACCTAGAATGGAAGACTTGAAGGAGTAGGATAAGGCCTAAGTGTTTAGAATTCATCAACACTTTTGCGCCTAAGTATCCAGACCTCCTTAAAAATGCAAACACTTGCGCGCTGCCCTACCCTTTTGATGAAATTTATGCGCCGACCTTTTGGAAATATCTTAGGATAATACTAAAGGCTTGAGTTAAGTCTCGCCCAAGTATTACCCTACAGATTCTTCATCGCCCAGGTGAACCCATGCCGCACAAGAACACTTGTGCGGCCAAGACTTGTGCTCCAAATTACTTGCGCGACCTAAACTCGCACACCAACTTCATTTGTGTGCCTCTCTCCTGTTCACCTCTCCTCTTCAAGATATTAGCCCTCAAACCCCTTTTCAAATCCATTTATGGTAGGGTTCCTTTGTTGGCTTCCTTATGTGAAAGGATTTCTATGAGAACCTCTCCTAAAACCTCATGACTTACAAACTTTATGTCATAATTATTAGAGGTTTCCTCCATATAACCTCATCCTTTAAGATGAGAAGATATTTTGATTTAGGGAATCCTCCTCAGGAGTAAGCCCCAAGTCCCCTTAACCTGGGCCTCCTTCTTTGGAGTAATCCCCAGTCATAATTTACTTTAACATTGGTCCTCCTTCTCAGGATTAATCCCCAAGTTATAAGCCCCCTTTAATTCAGGCATCCTCCTTAGGAGTAATCCCCGGGTTAAAACTTCAAATCTCCATAAAGTACAAATGCCTTTATGGAACTTACTCCTAGGCTTCTTTCCTGAAGTAAGTCCTAGTATTCATCTACTTGGGCAGTCATACATACGTAAGCCCCACATCATTTCTTGTCACTGCATCTTTCATGGAACAATCCCCAGGTTTACTGATACCTCTTGTTTCTCATACCGAGCATGACTCACTTGAGATTAGAATGTAAAAGTAATCATAAAATCTCTTTTTGGGCCGTTAACCATGCATAAGCCCCATATTTCTTCACCCAAACTACGTGGACTTTGAACTCTACGTTAAAAGTAGAGTATGTAGGAAGCCTTTATAAGGTTCAAGACCATATTTCATTAATTCTTTTTTGTCCCATATGACGTTAAACTATATCCTTCTTATCGAACTACATGGGTTCTAATTCCTTTTTAACGAGGATACGTAGGTAGACCATCTGCAGGTATGATCCTAACTCTGAAATAATTCATGTTTTTCTGAATTACAATAAACTTCAAGTGCCCCACTGAGTGGCTTTAAAACCAGTATGGTCATCATAATGACCAAGATATTTCTATGTAATGTATTAAAGGATACCATTGAGTAAGAATCTCTAATACATATGGATGATTCTTAACTGATGAAGAACCTCAAATAAATATAAAAGATTCTCTAAATCTCATAAATATCAATCATCAATTTCCAAATCTAAAGGAAAACTCATTTTCATGCTTGGTGAATTAATAAGGATTCGTGAACATAACTTAAATGTATAAGAGAGTCCCATAGTAGGCAATAATTCCCCCCAAAAGGTGTGATGAGCTTGACCTACTATTCTCTCAACTAATGCAAATTATTAAGCCTCATCGGTCCACAACTAATGAGCACCTACCTTTGGAAAGTAGGTCCAAATGGATATAGAATCATTGGGTGTTTCCAATTCTACAAATAAACCCGTTAGAAACTGATTGGAAAGTTTGAACCTTAAACAAACAAGGTCATCCCAATTTCTAGAAGAAAAAGTTCCATACCATGTGAATATTTATAAAAGTCCATCTTCTCATTATTTGATGTATTAGGAACACCACCAAATTTTGTATTGTTAATCATATATCTCGATAGTTGATTTGGAATAATCGTAATATATTCATCTCTAGTTATTATCCAATTTCATTTCTCATAGTCACCAAATTTTATATTAGATTAAATGTTAACCAATTTTCTTCTGGTTCCCTCCATTGACTAAAACCAAAAATCATTGTTTGAGCAACATTTATCATAGTGAAAACCCACATAATCATGAAAAATCACTTATATAATGTCTAAATCGTGACACATAATTCTTTAATCTATTAAATCTTAGGTTTATCCTAGGTTATTAAATGTCATCCTATATGATAGTTTTTAAAGAGTTTGAATTCCCAAAGCATATCCCCCAGGAGTGTCAAACCATGTGTGCATCAAGGCCCTTTATCATGCACCAGTTCTTGATTGAGTCTGTCTCAATATGGTGTTTTCGGGGTTGTTACCCATATGTACATATATTCTAGATCTACAATCGCTTGTAGTATCTGGACATGGATGTATTTCTAGGAAACCACTCACTCTATATTTTACCAAAATTCCAAGATATTTTCCTAAACATTAACTCATCCTTATACTTATCCTTAGATATATCCCTATACATATCCTTAAGAATATCTCTATGGATCTCACTAAAGTTTTCTCATCATAGTTTCTAAAGGTTGACTAAATATTTCCTTTGATACCAACTATAGAAACCCAAGATTAACATACGTAGATATTACATCATTTTAGAGGAATATTCAGCATGTTACAAAAATGCATGCCCTATGGCCATAATAGTTATTTTCTTTGGAAACATGGAACACATTATTCTATTTTGGTGAAAGATCTTAACCATCTCTTTAAAGATATTACTCTTTAGTACTCCTACTTAATAACCTTTCTACATATCCTAGGGAAAGGAAACATAATAAAGGGTTGATATCATATGCTCATTAAGGGTAAATAAGAAGAAATCTAAGTATAATCATGAGAATAAGTATATGAGAACATAATTGTATCATTAGAAGAGAATACCATGCATATTAAAGATCATAATCAATATTCATGGAATAAATATTGACAGTTCATAAGATATAAATGATAAGTTAATCAGGATCATAATCCATGAAAGAATGACATAGGAATAAGACATGGAATTGGTGCATACACATCATATTATAACATTTTGAACATGTATAAGTATAAAAAAGATCACTAATTAAGTTTAGGACATGAAAATAGACCCTCAGATAAACTTATGGACATGAAACTAGGTCTATGAATAACATTTTGAACATGTAATTAGGTTCATGCATAACATTGTGAACATGTAATCAGGTTTACACATAAACTTATGGACATGATACCAAGTCAATGCATAACATTATGAACATGCAATCAGGTTCAAACATAATATTGTGAACGCGTAATATGGTTCACTCATAACATTGTGAACATGTAATCAGGTTCATGCATAATCTTATGGACATACAACCAAGTCCATGAATAATATTGTGAACATGTAATCAGGTCCACGCATAACATTGTGAACATATAATTAGTTTCATGCATAAATTTTTTTAACATGTAATCAGGTTCACGCATAACATTTATACTCATGAGTCATCCATCATTACCTAATTCATTGGAGGGAGATATAGGTCACACCCATCACATAATAAAATCATACATACATGTTCCACAAGATTATAAAAAATCATCATATCATAAACCATGAAATAAAATGGGTATCATAAACATTTTATCATTTAATTACCTATGTAAAATAGATAGGTATCATAATCATTTAATTGAATCACAATCTATTAGAATAAGTGTATCTCAAAATCATATATCTGTGGAAGAGAAATGGGTGTCGTAAATATCATTCCATCAAAACATAAACCATTAAAGAAAGAATGTAAATGGTATTCTTGGATCATATCCCCAATAAGGCACGAATAACATCAACAGATTTCATTTTAGATGAGAAATAATTTCAAAAGATCATTTGAAAACATTTATTGAGGAAAATATCCTTTATTATTTGAAGAATTCTTTTTAAAACATAAAACCTTTTGAAAACTATTTTCTTTAAAAATAAAATCACTTTGAAAATTTATAAAGAAATACTGAAAACATTTTGAAATCATTTTCCTTGAAAATGTATATGAATACTTATAAATAAATATTTAAATTTTTTTGAAAATTTTTTATTTGAAAATAGCATTGAAACATTTAAATGAATCTTTGAAAAACACTTCTTGAATCAAAAAAATAAAACCTTTTTAATTTGAAAATTAATTTAAAAACAATAAAATTACAGAATATTAGTAAAAAAAATTATTAAAAATGAATATTGTAACCATTCAAAGGAGGCTTCAAAGGAAGTATGGTCATGATGGCAGATAAATCTGTACATGTTGAACATTCCTTTTGTGTCATAAAAAGTTTAGAAAAGTGCCTCGATTAGAAAACAACAATAAGATTACTTTTAAAAAACACTTTTTTTAAAAGGTAAATCTTGGGTAAAAATTTCTTTTAAAGATCATAGAAGAATATTATAATATTTTTGAAACATATTTATAAAACATGGTTTTTAAAGAACACATATTTCTAACCTAAGAGAGTGATAAAGTCATATTTTCTTAAAAAACATTCTTAAATATATTAAGTAAAAAAAGAGTGTAAAATGGTCCCAATACATGAATATATCATGTATAACCATATGAGAATAAAAATCATGAGATTTATTGAGATATGTATCATAATATTTCGTCAATGTAAGCATAATCATAATGAATCCTGATAAACGATGAGATTTTAGCAATAAATTGTTACCACTTTGGTAACATTGAATCATAATCCCCATGAAAGAATAAAATTAAATGAAGATTAAAATATAATTAAAATAACGGGATTCATTATATAACATACAAGAGTCATTATATACACCCCATATAAAAATATAGGTGCATAACATGGCATGTATCTCAAAGAAGAAAAATTGAGACAAAAAATACATTACCGATTTGGTAACTTTTGAGCCATAAACCCCACGAAATAAAGATCACAAAATGGATATGTAAATAACCATATATTTAAATATAAGAAAAATATAATACATTAATGGTTAGTATATATACCACACAAAATAAATGAGTAGTGAATAATGCATAATTCCCACAGAAATAAAAGTGAGACGAGAAAACCCTTACCTTAAGTATTAACTTTTTTCACACACTTTAAAACCTCCTATATAATAAATATAATTTTATTATACATATATAAAATAATATTATTATTGTATCTAATATAATATATGATTTATTTATGACTTTATATTACCTTTTTATTAACAACTACATGTTAATGTTACGTTTCGGGTAATATCCGATTTGTTTTTAGTGTGTTTTGACTTATTATTCTTGATCCTCTTAATTAGATCATGATTCACTTATTTCCAAAATTTAAAAAATAATATAAATATCATATATATTTCTTATATAAATATTTATAATATTCAATGAAATATATAAATATGAAATGGAATACACCGTTCATGGAGACGGTAGATCGTACATACGCATTAATGTTGTTTCCATTTTCTTGTCATATTGAAAGAAAAGTAAATGAAATATATTAATTTATATATGTATATAATATCATTAAAATAGAATTATTATTCCATATATATCATATAATTTCACTAAACCCATCCTCAATACATTCCATTTAAAGTGTGAATGAATCACATCGCTTTGAGGAGGCGGTAGTCAACCCGTCCACAAACAAAGTTATCATATTTACACAAAATGGAAATCAATAAGGTATTTTTTATATAATAAATAAATAGGAATAATTAAATCATAAATATAATATATATCATATAAAAATACTATGACCATCAAAATTATCACCCATTATAGGTGGTAAAGGAAAAATGAACAACATCGTTACGTGGGACAGTAGTCTACCATACACATGAATGGTATGTTCATTACCCATTAGATGGATGTTTGTGTAAGTATAGGTTGAAAAAATAGAATTTAAAAAAAAACTTAGTATATTGAGGATACTGATTTTATTATATAATCATGGAATGAGAAGAGTTTAAGGGGCATATAATTAAAATAAAACAAAAGAGATTATGGAAGGATGTTACGTCTTCATTGGATAACTCCTCTTGGTTTTTCCCAAAGGGCTTACTTGGTTGGATTTATACAAAAAGTTATAAATCTAGGATGAATTGAGGGATTTTTTTAGGATATTTTAGTAGATTTTTTCTGATACAAAGGGCTTTAGATGTGTGAATAAGTGGGAGGGGTGAGTTCCTTTTTATAGTGGAGGAGGAGAGGCATTCTTGTAAATTTTTAAAAAGGGAATTCCACCCATGTTTTTCCCATATAAATTGGATAAAATAATGCTAAAAATATTATATAAGGGATTATAGGGTCAAAATATGAACATAAATTTTATTTTGAAAAAGTTTATGGGTCATTTTGGGTCGTAAGTTTAAGGTTTAGACCTTTATTAAACTAATTTATCTCTTAATCACTATAATTAATTTTAATAAAATTCACTAATATTTTAAAAAAATTAATTTTAACTTATTTTTATTCAAAATATGGAATCTATTTTTCCAAATTACAGACATAGAAGTGGCATAAATTAATTTAAAATTAATCCCGCAAACGTGTCGCGACAGTGGGGTTTTTAAGAAAAAATGTTTAAAATTTTGGAAATGTTTTTATTTTCAATCTCAATGTGAAATTGGTTTTAATTACCTAAATTGGATTAATTTATGTAAACTTTATCTAATTAAACATTAAAAGAAAATTAAAATATAATTTAACTATATAAATAAATTAGATGAAAAAAAAGTTTTTAATTAAAATTAAGTATTTTTCATTATTCATCCAAAAATGAAGTTTTTCATAAAAATGCATAAAATTAACCCTAATCTAATTTTAAAATTATAATTTAAAAAATTAATTTTATTTTATCAAATTTAATTTCTAAAATTTTCTAAACTAATTTTATTATTATTCATATAATGACATAAAAATAAGTTCATTAGAGAAAATAGTATTTTCAAACATATAAAGACTTTACCAAAAATTAAATGTTTTATTATCAATATTTTTTATTTATATAAAACCATTATAAATAATATTTAAAAATTATTTATTAATATTTGAATTACTAAGTTTATCATATAGGTTATAATTATCACATTTAAATCATTATAATAAAATGTTATTTTGTAGAAACTCGGTGTTGCGTGTAATGCAGGCCAAGTCAGTTTTGTATATAGCACAAGCTTATCTTGGTGTAGTGTATAAAAAAGATTAATTTGTTTTAGCATACAAATAAATAATAACTTTTTGATTTCATAAAACACAAACTATATTCATTGTTGTGTGAAATGAAAAATATCAAAAAGTTTAAATTAATTCGATAAAAATTTGATGAAATATCAGGGTGTTTCAACATCACTACCTCGAGGAGACCTTGGAAAAACGGTCCTAAAATCCATTGAAACATCATCCCATTTCTACTCAAGAATATGTAACTATGATAAAATCTTATTTATTCACTAATGTTCTACCTTCAACTACTGATAGGTGGAACACCTCATGACAAAACAATCTACCTCATGTTTCATCCTCAGCCACTAATACTAATGGTGTAAGTCATCATACATATTTGTAACACCAAAATGAACTGCCCAAACTAAGGCATGAAAATACTACATCATCTCTTAGAGTATTTCTAATAGAACCCATACGCGACCATGAATATGTAGAATTTCATCCTCATCCATAGTCCAACTAGGAGGTGGGTCCTCTCTTACCACACTCTCCCATAGGAATAGGCCCTCAAAATCCGATAAATGTCACATCCTCACTCTATCTAGAAGAGTAGATGTCATAGCTAAAGAAGAAATAAAGTTATGAAATTATCCATCCTACACCTCCAAGTTCATCTCTGATAATAAGTCCATAAGCTACCACTCACTAATGTCCTACTGAACTACTTATATTTAAGTCATCCTACTCACTGCATCAGCAACTACATTGCCTTTACCAGGATTATAGGAAAGCTCAAAGTCAAAATATTGAAAGTACTCCACCCACCTTCACTGCCTCAAATTCAAGTCACACTGTTTAAATATATAATTGAGGATTTTGTGGTCTGTGTACACCACAAATTGCTCTCCCAGTAAATAGTGCCTCCAACAACACAAGGAAAGTACAACAGTAGTTAACTCTATATCATGTGTTAGTTAATTCCTCTCATGTGGCCTCAATTGAAAATACTCATATGCCATGACTATCTCCTCTTACATCATAAATTCTCCTATCCTGATACTTGATGCATCACGATATTGTTCGTAGTTTCTATCAGGCTTTAGAAAAATCATAATTTATGCTATAGTCACTCTCCCTTTCAACTCCTAAAAGACTGTCTCATAGGTATCTGACCATAAAAACTTTACACCCTTCATATTCAATCCCATCAATGGTTATTTAAATAATTATAAGTCCTATATTAAATTCTTATAATACCCGGTTATCCCCATGAAGTTCCATATGTTAAAGACATTCTTGGGATACTCCCAAGAAACTACATCACTCACTTTCTCTAGGGCAACTAATACTCATGCATCTAAGATAATATGACCCAAGAAGTGAATCTTATCCATCCAAAAATGGAACTTTGTGATATTATCATTTAATTTTTGCTCTCTCATTGTATACAAAACAATATCAATATTTTTGTCATGGTCATGTTGATTTTGAGAATACACCAAGATATTATCCATGAATACCACCAAAAACGAGTCAATATAAGAATGGAAAACTCAGTTCATCAGCACCATGAAAACTGTTGGTGCATTTGTGAGATGAAATGGCACAACCAGATACTAAAATATACCATAACTACTATGAAAAGTATTACAATGTATGTTTGAAGTTAGAACACATACCTGGTAATAACCTGACCTGAAATCAATCTTTGATAGAACCTGAGCTCTTCGATAAGGTTGAATATATCATCTATCAGAGGCAATGGAGACCGGTTCTTAACTTTAAATTGGTTTAATTTTCAATAATCCACACATATCTGGAGGTTATCATCCTCCTTTTTTGTAAAAAGGACCAGAGAACCCCATGAAGATGTATTGGGTTGTATAAAACCCTTTCCCTCCAAGTCCTCTAGTTGTCTCTTGAGCTCCTATAACTCGGTAGTAGCCATCTTGTAAGGAGGAATGGACATCATTGAATCTCCTGGAACCATCTCTATTAATAAATCCACCTATCTATTATGAGGTAAACTAGAAAAGTCATCTGGGAAAACATCCCTAAAATGATCAACCATTGGAGGAAACTCTTCCTAACACACTCCTTGATCATATAGATATAAAATACCAATCTGGGTTGTCATCCCACCCATCCCACAATGCTCATTTCTAGATCTACCTGCTTGGATATCCCATTCACCTTTGGTAATAAAAACTCCACCCTCTATGGATGTGAGGGTCACCCTTCAGTGATAATAATCAATGTTGTCTTGATAAGAAACTAGTCATTCCATCTTGAGTATAATGTCAAACCCTGACATCTTGAAGAAAAAAAGATCCTATATAAAGTGAAACCCACCAATATTAATGGTGAATTCCCTAAAATATCACACATCCTCTATTCCCATCCCCAACAGAGTATCAAGCATCATAACACCATCAAAAAATTGTACAATGAGCCCAAGGCTCTCCACCACAGGTACATATATGAAACTATGTGATTCACATGTACCAAAAAGAGAGTATACTAGAGTATAAGCTACTATGATCATACCTCTCACCATAGACAGCCCGACACTTTGATCCACAGGTGTAGTCTATATAGAATATATTTGGCCTGAACTGCAACCCTGTGAAACAACCTCACTACCCAAAGTCGGCCCACTTTACTGTCTAGGTACAATTGGTTTCTGGCTACCTCGGCCATAAACACCACCTCAGCCTGAAAGATTGGGAATCCTCTAGCTTCTAGCCTGATGTGGAGCTATGAATCCCACTCCTGAACCTGGAGTGTAACTCCCCAATATTTCATAGTATGTTATCTCTTTAAAATAATTCAATAACTTGTGCTACACGCAACAACGAGTTCAAGAACACTATGACTTACCAAACTAGTCGTTCAAAAAGGGGGTTATGAATAGTATTAACTAAATTTTGAATTTTATATATATCCTATATAATTTTAACATTAATATTTTTTTTCTTAGATATAATGTAAGAAAAAATTCAATTTTTCAGATAAAAGAAGTATTTTTCAAAAAATGCAAGTTCACCACCTATTAAATGGAGAATCCTTTTTAAAAAAATATTTGAGAATTTTACATTCAATTTAATTAAATTAAATTCTTCTTTAGAATCAGGACATAAAAATTTATTTTGGATGAATTTTTGGTACTTTTCTGATAACTTTCATATTTTGATGAATAATGAAAAATATTATGTTTTAATTGAAAAAAAATTAATCAAAATAATTTATAGTGTTAAATTAGGAATTTGAATGGTTTTTATGTATAATTAGATTATATTTTTATCATTTAATACAATTTAGGTAATTATAAGTAATTTCACATTTAAACTTGACATAAACACTTGTCAATATTTTGACAGTTTTTACTTTTTTTAAAACCCGTTTTTTGGTTTTGACAATAGGAAATAATTTTAACTTAATTAATGAAACTTATATGTTTTGAATTTGGTAAAATAGAATTCATTTTTGAATTCATAATATCAAAATTATCTTAGGTTGAATTTTGGGTATTTTTCTAAAAACATTCCATTTTTTATGAATAGTGAAAAACACTACGTTATTGTTTAAAACCGACATTTTATTTGAATAATTATTTATTTTATTTAAATTTATTTTAAGTAAAAAATAGATATATAATACATATATAAGTTCAACTTAATTCATTGGAATTATTTTATAATAAAATTAAATGTATAAATTTTTATTGAACTTTTTACCGTCTTTTACCCACCTTCCAGGAGCATTTGCAAATTTGCATAAAAATTAATTTTATTACTTCTGTGAGTTGAATTTAAAAAATCTGAGAGATGCGGTTGATATTAGTAAGTAAAATATGGTTCAATAAGATGAAAATAATTTTTATGAATAGTAACTTTTGACTTTTATTTACCACGGTTAAAAGTAAATAGGGTAATTAAATGTAAAAATTATATTATAATTACTCTAAAAAATGTCCTAATTCTATTGAATAAGTTTATTTAGACCAAAAACAACCTTATAAAAAAATATTATCCTTTAGGTCCACTTGGACAAGATTAGGACATTTATTATTATTTTATTTAAAGAATAGTTAAAAGTGTTAAATTCAATGTTTAATAACTAAACCATTTTTAATATAGGGTTACGCAAAAGATAAATTCAACTATAAATATTCATTATGAAGAAAAAAATATTTACATATAATGGTATTTTATTTATAATTTTTAGACATTAAATAATTAAATTTATTTTTGGCACAATGATGATGCAGTAATTACCTTATTAACAAAAGAATCAAATAAATGGTATTATAAATATTAAAATAAATATAATTTTAAAGTTTTTATGACATCCAAGAATTTTCTAGGTGAATATAAAATTTTATTGATGATTCAATGTAACTTTTTCTAAGTAATCAAGTTGTGATGACTTTCACAAAAACCAAATACTAAATAGTGTCAAAATTGACATAAATGACTTTTTAAAACAAATATTATATTATTAAATTATATAATATTCCTAAAAATATAATATTCTTCCAAAGGACATAAATAATATTATATATTTCATTAATGAATCACTTATGGTTCTTTTGGAAGTTTAGATTATGTTTATTAACCACATAGTGTAAAAATACAAGAAGACGTGGTAAAAGTTAAACTATTTAACTAAGAGTTAAATCTAAAAGATAATGCTAATATGGTGACATAAACCTGTCTAAAACCTATTGGTTGAGTGTTTTTCGACCCATCCCTACCTTATCCTAGAAATAAATCATTTTTGAGACATTAGAAACCTAAAATGATTTTATTATAAAATAATATTTCAAGATTTTCCTAAAGTGACCCTCACCCCTCTTATAAAAGGGTTTTTTCCATTCTCTCAAAATCACAACTCCAAATCCATTTGGCTCAGCCAAAACCTTCCCAAATATCCTCCCAACTTCCTTCACTTAAATCTAGAGTCCTTACCTTGAGAATAAAGTCACCCTAAGGAGCCCTTTTGTTCAAATCAAAAGGAAACACCCAAAGAAGAGGTAATTATTTTATCACCTCTTTCAAAGTTCTTTTTTTCTTCCACTTTCTCTTTCTTTGTTATTTCCATAAAAAAATAATAAATCTAGTAACTTATACATACTTTTATGTTATTATAAATATGATACAACCATATTTCTTATTATATCCATCCTATGAATGATAATGTCACCATGTGTGCGTACGTACGACTTACTATCTCCACGCCGTGGTGTAATTTGTTATTCAACACTATGTTTTCTAGATGGACATAATGATGATTAATATGTATATAAATAATGAAAATAACATGATAATTTCAATTTAAAATTAATATACCATCCAATTCAACACCTTTTAATCATTAAGTAAATGATATCATCGCTCATGTGTACGTACGACTTACCGTCTCCACGATGCGATGAGATTCATTTCCACATTCACCATTCAACGATGATTATAAATATATATATATATATATATAAGTATGTAATATATGAAAATATAATGATACTGAAAACATATATATATATATATATCTTATTCACTTAGTTTCATTCAATACGATATGAAAACGGAAACAACATTTATGCGTACGTACGGCCTACCTTCTCCATAAACGGTGTTTTCCATTTCATATATCTGTCTATTATACATATTTATATTCTAAATATATATGATATATAAATCATTTTTTATACTCTGGAAGTATTTAAATCATGATCTAAGTGATACTATCAAGAATAACAAGTTAAAACTCGTACGATAAACAAAGCGATTATTACCCGAAATGTTAATTTAACATGGAATGGGTAGTATAAAGTCATAAATGAATAATGTATAATATAATAAATATTAATATGGTTCTGGTATAATTTAATAACATACTATAGTCATCATATAGGAAGTTAAACATACCCATGACTAAAGAAAAGTACTAGGCAAAGGTTAATTCCCCAATCTCATTATTATCCGAGATTTTTTATGTGTAAGTATTTTTTGGGATGTATTTATTATCCATGTCCATGTTTCATAAAATACATTTAAAAATGATTATTTTAAGTAACTCTTTAACTAAAACATCATTTTAAATGTTTTAAATATTTATTATTCTAAATCTTTCTCATTAATGTCCATGTTTTCAAAATGGTTTTAAGGATTTATTTATATGGACATGATTGTTTTAAAATTTTAATTCCTTTAAAAAGTTTCAAAGTGGTATGGAAAACTTTGATTTAAAAATATATTTAAATGACATACTTTATAAATGGGTGACTTTTAAATGATTTCACAAAAAGGTATATAGCTCTCAAAGAGTTTTACTGATCATTTTTCAACTATGTCAACATCATTTACTGGATATTATTATTGATTGAGGTTGATTTATTATAATAAAATATTCCATATTGTATTGAATGAGTTATGATATGTTTGACTATGGATGTTATATTTTTATACCATTCATGGTTTATGGTTAATGTATTGAAATTTCATAGGCTAGTTTTAATTCGAATTTTTATGTTATGTTTCAACATTTTCATATGAGGAATGCAGTGGACTTAGTAAGTGATGGGTGGATCCCGTTATAGCTCCTCGATGCATCGGTAGGTCTCATGAGACAAAATAGTGTCTTGGTAGAGGGCCTTGACAAAACTTTTATTTGTAGTCTTGGCACGAGGCCTTGACTATGTGGTAATGATGTCCAATGTTAGGCATTCCCTCATTATGAAATTAGTTATTACATGTGATTATTCAACTAGTATAATATACATGTGCATGTTTATGTGGTGATGTTTGATTTATTTTTTCCATATTATGTTCAAGATTATGTTTAAAAAGTATTTTGTTTTTATTAAACATATTTCTTTAAAAGTGTATAGATTCTACTAAATTATTTACCCTAACTGAGAATCTGAGATCACCCCTTTCTTATGTTTTATTTTCCTAGCGTTCCAAGAAGTGTATTATGATTGATATGCAGGGTTAATCTAAAGGGAATAATGGAATTCTCAAAGAACTATTTATGCTCTATTCTATATTTGAAATTGTAATGTAAAGTTGATGTATGTAATCTATTTTCCAAGACTACTAATATGATCATTCTTTAGGGACTTGATTCCTTGTAATCATGTCAATGTATCAAAATAATGCAATGACTCTGAGCTTCCGGGGTCGGGGCATTACAGTTGGAATCAGAGGAACTTTAGAAATAACCTTGGAAACTAGATTTAGAAAAAACTTGATTAGAGAATATTACCCTAAGATAGACTTGGAAGATTATAACAGAAGAACATAATATAATTTTGGTAATATAGAGATTTTATGAATTTTCCAAGCAATACATTCATGTCTGGATATGAGCAGGTAGAGGTGGCTCTAGCACAGATGTACCTAGGGGTGAAAACTCTAACAAGGAGTTTCAAGTTTAACCAAGGGTATCTTGGTACACGACAACGGGCCTTGCTGCACTCTTCGCTACGACACTTCCGGGGGATATGCTTAGGATAATTCACATTTTTTTACAAGACATTATGGAGGATTTAGGAGTAATACTTCCTCAAAGAAAACTTTTTTTATTATTATAGATTATATGCATAATATTTTCAATTTACATTAGGTATTTTACATGTTTGGAATTATGCATTGTGATTCATAAAACTAACCTAGTGTATGCCATTTTTTAGAAATGGCACCCAGTAGATGGAATGAGAACTCCAGCAATATGCATGATCCAAAGAGTTAGAAGGGTAATATCTTTCATGGTATTAAGCCAATGTTTAGAAAGGAAATAGTCTCCCACGTATTATCATCATATTAAGAAATAGTATCATGTGTTAATAAGATATGTAAAGAATTTTCTGAGTCATATGGATTTGAAGGGAAGCCAGAGAAGAAAAGGATGGTAGAGAGAAATATAGATAAAGGGAATAAGGGAAATAAGGATTTTCCCATATGTGATAACTATTAAAAGAATCATCATGGTAAATACTTGAAGAGAATGGGAGTTTGTTATAAGTGTGGAGAAAAAGGACACTGAGTACGTGATCTCAAGGGTAAGAAAATGGTTTTAAATGTACAATGCTTCATCTTCAAGGAGTTCGGACACTATGCGAATCAATGTCCAAATAATCAGATTATACCACAAATGATGTTTTTGGATAATAATCAAGTTATGATATTACCACATATGAAGAGTAATGACTAGTGTTCATATCTTGATATTAAATAATTATGTCATTTGAGTATTGTATCAATGATGTACAGGTTATAATAATTATGGAGTATATAAGGATTGTACTGCAGTACTATTTCATTAAGGATTTGAGATTGTGTGGTACCAAGAAAAGTGACTCAATAGAAAGTTAAACGTTTTGTAAAATACATGGTTGAAGGAAAGATAAAAATTTAATATTGTCCTGATACTGAGGTATTGATTTTGGAATAAGATATGATTGATATGGATAAATTATATTGGTTATTGACATCCTTGGAACTGATTAATGGTCTATTTATTCCATCATTATTGGAGTTTACAACATTTTTGGATATAATGAGTATATCCAGTATTCTATAAATAATAAAGGATCATGAATGTAATCAATATGGTTTTATGGTAATTCAGGGTGTTACCATGTTTTAAAATAATACATGATAAAGGTATTCACATGTTATTACATGGAAAAAATAATCTTAATTGTGTTTACCTTCCATATAAATTTTGGACTATGAATTTGGACAGAAGTATTTGGGATAAGTCTAAAGGTTGGAATGGATTAAGTTTTACATTGGATACTATTATTAAGGATAAAGAATTTCTTAAGATTATTTTTTGATTTGTATAAAAAGGACAACCCGAAGGTCGAGCTTCAACCCGTCGCATCCGGTAAGGCCGTGAGACTTGAACCCACAACTGAAGCGTGACAATGGTGCATCACCTACCACTAGCCTACGTGATATCCTAGTTTGTATAATGTAGTTTTTTTTAATATTCTGACAAATGAATTATAAATTCATTATTTTGGGAACACCGCATGATTAGGATAAATGGAATATTTTTGAATTCTATTATATTTTGGAGTGAAAGATGAATTTGTGGTAGGAATTAGTTGAAGGATGAAACTCTACTAGTAAAGTATATATTTTTTCTCTTATTCTATGAAGAAATTAATTCTTAAACTTTCGGAAATATATCTTAAAACCAAAAATGTGTTATCCTAATACCTTATGTTTTGTTTAACCGATTATATTTCAAATCATCATAGATTGATGACTTTGAGGCCCTCAATTTTACACTTGTTCGTGATTGATGACCTCAATCACTCCCTATAAATATTTACATTTTTCCTCTAATTATGTGTCTCTAATTTCCTCCAATGTTCTCCTAATCAAGATCATAATTTAGTGGTGACTTTTTCATTTCTCTTTCCCTCTTATTAAGATTAAATTTCATTAACACGATTTCTGATGTGGTTTTTCCACAAAGGTATTTTTCTATTTTTATCCTTTTATTTTTAAAGAAAAATTTCAAATTGTGAGGAGGAAATTTATTTAAGGATAAGAGAATGTAACACCCTAGGATTTCATAGTATTTTATCTCCTCAAAGTAATTCAATAACTTGCGCTACATGCAACAACGAGTTCGAGCACACTACGACTTACCAAACTAGTCATTTAGAAACAAAGCGGCTATTAATAGTATTAAATACATTTTGAATTTTATATATATCCTATATAATTTTAACATTCATATTTTTTGTTTCTTAGACATAATATAAGGACAAATACAATTTTTCAAATAAAAGAAGTATTTTTCAAAAAATGCAATTTTTCCACCAAGTTAATGGAGAATCCTTTTTAAAACAAATACTTGACAATTTTATATTCAATTTAATGAAATTAAATTCTTATTTAGAATTTGGACATAAAAATTTAGTTTGGATAAATTTTTGGTACTTTTCTGATAACTTTCATATTTTGATGAACAGTGAAAAATATTATGTTTTAATTGAAAAAAACATTTTAAATCAAAATAATTTATAGTGTTAAATTATACATTTGAATGGTTTTGAAGTATAATTAGATTATATTTTTATCATTTAATAAAATTTAGGTCATTATAAGTAATTTCACATTTAAATTTGACATAAACACATGTCAATATTTTGATAGTTTTTACTTTTTTAAAAACCCGATTTTTGGTTTTGACAAGAGGAATTAATTTTAAATTAATTAATGAAACTTCTATGTTTTGAATTGGGTAAAATAGAATTAATTTTAGAATTCAGAATATCAAAATTATCTTAGGGTAAATTTTAGTTATTTTTCTAAAAACATTCAATTTTTGATGAATAGTGAAAAACATTGCGTTATTGTTTAAAACCGACTTTTTATTTAAATAAATATTTATTTTATTTAAATTTATTTTAATTCAAAATAGATATATAATACCTATATAAGTTCAATTTAATTCATTGGAGTCATTTTATAATAAAATTAGATGTATAAATTTTTATAGAACTTTTTACCATCTTTTACCCACCTTTTAGGAGCATTTGCAAATTTGCATAAAACTTAATTTTATCGCTTCTGTGAGTTGAATTTCAAAAATCCGAGAGACGCGGTTGATATCATTAAGTAAAATGTGGTTCAATAAGTTGAAAATAATTTTTGTTGAATAGTAACTTTGGACTTTTATTTACCACGGTTAAAAGTAAATAGGGTGCCAACGAGCCCATACCAGAGTGGTAAGGGATCCTTCTTGGCATCCAAGAGACCCGGGTTCAAAAATGGGTAGAGGAGAATTTTCCGAGGTACTGTAGCAGTACTGTAGAATTCATTGTTCGGTAATGTAGCAGCAAGAACCATTCACCCGATTTGGGCCTTCGGGCCACCAGTTTGGGCCTACGGGTCTCCAGGGCCTTCGGGACATCAAAGGCCTTCAGGCCACAGGGCCTTCATGTCACATAGACCATGGAGTAGCCCAGTTCACACAAAACAAGTTCCAAAAGAGAATCAGAGCAACAGGAGTAGCAGCCACCAGATGCAGAGCTAACCGGATTGGAAGAATGAGAGGGTATGGCAGCCGCCAACGGGACCAGGCACCGTGCAGCTTTTCACGGGTCAATTCTAGCCGATCAGCAATGCAAGGTGGAATCTTGGTGATCAATGACGCAGAAAATCTAGGGAGGGGCAGTTCAAGTGGGTTGGGCCTACGAGTCATGTATTGGGAATGGTATGCGTCTGGGCCTTCGGGTCATGTATTGCGGGTTTGTAGGGCCTTGTGCCTTGGGCCTACGGGTCATGTACGGGTTCCCCTTCAACCCTTAAAAGGGGTATTATCCATAATAAAATAAAAAAGAAGGCCTTTGGTCTATTCAGGTAAAAGTAAATAGGGTAATTAAAGGTAAAAATGATATTAAAATTACACTAACACATGTCCTAATTCTATTGGATAAGTGTATTTTGACCAAAAACAACCTTAGAAATAAAATATGATTCTTTAGGTCCACTTGGACTAGATTAGGACATTTATTATTATTTTATTTAAAGAAGAGTTAAAAGTGTTAAATTCAATGTTTAATAACTAAACCATTTTTAATATAAGGTTACACATAAGATAAATTCGACTATAAATATTCATTAGAAAGATAAAAATATTTCCTATATAATGGTATTTTATTTATAATTTTTAGACATTAATAATAAAATTTATTTATGACACAATGATGATTTAGTAATTACCTTATTAACGAATGAATAAAATAAATGGTATTATAAATATTAAAATAAATATAATTTCAAAGTTTTTATGACATCCACTAATTTTCTAGGTGAATATGACATGTTAGGGTTGATTAAATGTAACTTTTTCTAAGTAATAAAGTTGTTATGACTTTCAAAAAACCAAATACTAAATAGTTTCAAAAATGACATAAATGAGTTTTTAAAACAAATAATATATTATTAAATTATATAATATTCCTAAAAATATAAGGTTTGGAAAAAGGTCTTAAATAATATTATATATGTCCTTAATGAATCACTTGAGGTTATATTGGAAGTTTTGAGTAATTTTATTAACCATATAGTGTAAGAATTCAAGAAGACGCGGTAAAACTTAAACTATTTAACTAAGAGTTAAATCTAAAAGATAAGGTTAATATGGTGACCTAAACCTATATAAAACCTATTGGTTGAGTTTTTTTGGACCCATCCCCATATTATCCTATAAATAAATTATTTTTGAGCCATTAGAAACCAAAATTTATTTTAGTATAAAATAATATTTCAAGCTTTTTTTAAAGTTACCATCACCCCTCTTGTAAAAGGGTATTTCCACTTCTCTCAAAATCACAACTCCAAAGCCATTTGGCTCGGCCAAACCCTGCCAAAATCTCCTCCCAACTTCCATCACTTCAACCTAGAGTCCTTCTCTTGAGTATAAATGTAACCTAAGGATCCCTTTTGTTAAAATCAAAAGAAAACACCCAAAGAAGAGGTAATTATTTTATCACCTCTTTCAAAGTTCTTTTTTTCTTCCACTTTCTCTTTCTTTGTTATTTCCATACAAAAATAATAAATAAAATACCTTATACATACTGTGATGTTATTATAAATATGGTACAACCATATTTTTTATTTTATCCATCCTATGAATGATAATGTCACCATGTGTGCATACATACGGCTTACCGTCTCCACGCTGTGGTGTAATTTGTTATTCAAAACTATGCTTTTTGGATGGACATAGTGATGAGTAATATGTATATAAATAATGAAAATAACATGATAATGTCTCTTTAAAATTAATATACCATCCAATTCCACACCTTTTAATCATTAAGTAAATGATATCGTCGCTCGTGTGTACGAACGGCTTACCGTCTCCACGACGCGATGAGATTCATTTCCACATTCACCATTCAACGATGATTATAAATATATATATATATATATATATATATATAATAAGTATGTAATATATGACATAATAAGGAAAATTAAAACATATATATATATGTGTGTGTGTGTGTGTGTGTGTCTGTGTGTATTTATATATATCTTATTCACATAGTTTCGTTCAATACGATATGAAAATGGAAACATCGTTTATGCGTACGTACGGTCTACCGTCTCCATAAATGGTGTTTTCCATTTCATATATCTGTCTATTACACATATTTATATTAAAAATATATATTATATATAAATCATGTTTTATATTATAGAAGTATTTAAATAATTATCTAATTGATACGATCAATAATAACAAGTTAAAACACGTACGATAAAGAAAGAGATTATTACCAAAAATGATTATTTAACATGGAAATTATTATTAAATGGTTAGTATAAAGTCATAAATGAATCATGTATGATATAATAAATATTAATATGGTTCTAGAATAATTTAATAACATACTATGGTCATCGTACAGGAAGTTAAACGTACCCACGACTAAAGAAAAGTACAAGGTAAGGGTTAATTCCTCAATCTCATTATTATCTGAGATTGTTTATGTGTAAGTATTTTCTGGGACATATTTATTATCCCTGTCCATGTTTCATAAAAGACATTTAAAAATTATTCTTTTAAGTAACTATTTAACTAAAACATCATTTTAAATTTTTTAAATATTTATTCTTCTAAATCTTTCTCATTAATGTCCATGTTTTCAAAATGGTTTTAAGGATATTTATATGGACATGATTGTTTTAAAATGTTAATTCATTTAAAAAGTTTCAAAGTGGTATGGGAAAATTTGATTCAAAAATATATTTAAATGACTTACTTTATAAATGGTTGAATTTTAAAAGATTTCACAAAAAGTTATATTGCTCTCAAAGAGTTTTACTAGTCATTTTTCAACTATGTCAACATCATTTACTGGATATTATTCTTGATTGAGGATGATTTGTTATAATACAATATTTTATATTGTATTGAATGAGTTATGATATGTTTCACTATGGATGTTTTATTTTTATACCATTCATGGTTTATGGTTAATATATTGACATTTCATATGCTAGTTTTAATACGAATGTTTGTGTTATGTTTCAACATTTTCATATGAGGAATGCAGTGGACTTAATAAGTGATGGGTAGAGCCCGCTATAGCTCCTTGATGCATCGGTAGGTCTTACGAGAAAAAATATTGTCTTGGCACAAGGCCTTAAAAAAATTATTTTTAGTCTGGGCATGAATCCTTGACTATGTGGTAATGATGTCCGGCGTTATGCATTCTCTCATTATGAAATTAGTTATTACATGTGATTATTCGACTAGTACAATATCCATATGAATGTTTATATGGTGATGTTTGATTTATTTTTTCCATATTATGTTTAGTATTATGTTTAAAAAGGATGTTGTTTTTATTACACATATTTCTTTAAAAGTTTATAGCTTCCACTAAATTATTTACCCTTACTGAGCATCTAAGCTCACCCCTTTCTTATGTTTTATTTTCCGAGGATTACAAGAAGTGTATTATGATTGATATGCAGTTTTAAGCTAAAGGGAATATTGTCATTCTCAAAGAACTATCTATGATCTATTTTATGTTTGAAATTTTAATTTAAAGTTGATGTATGTAATCAATTTTCCAAGACTGCTAAACTGATCGGTCTTTCGGGACTTGATTCCTTGTAATCATGCCAATGTATTAAAATAATGCACCGACTCTAGGCTTCTCGGGTCGGGGAATTACATGGAGTCATAATATATCCCCATCTACTGACTGTTGGAGGGAATATCTTGCAAAAAAGTTGTATAAGTACCATCCTACCACAAGCTTATCGCTCGACTGGGTCATGTTCAAAATAATATTACTTATGTCCCGATATGCCAACACTAATAGCCTGGATGGTACTCCCATCATGAGAAGCCTCAAAACGACACTTCCTTCTATTGGAAGCTAAACCAGTAGGTCAAGAGGTCACATTACCCTACTCTATGCCCCCATCTTCCTTATAGTTTTCCTCTATAATTATCACCCGATTCACTATTTTAGTAATAGTATTCAACCTGACCATGTTAAGCTAGGATCTAATGACATGTATGAAACCTTACTCAAATCATCTCACCCATAGTATCTCATCAGTAAGATAAACTAGGAAAAAGTGCTAGAACTTTGTAAATCACACTGATTACTCCATAACGAACATCACACCCTTCTCTAGATGCATAAACTCACTAGCCTACTCTACTCTCATTGTATTGAGGAAAAAATATTCATAAAACCTAGATTGGAAATCCCTCAAAACCATATCTCAGAGCATATCATCCTGGTTCAAAACATCCCACCATTACTTACCTTCTCCCCGAATCATATATGTTATGAGCTTCACTATCCTCTCAGGAGGTGTCTCTAGATGCTCAAATATCAAAAATGTAGTCTCAAGCCACATATTAGAAGTCTGTGGACTACCATCCCCTGAAAACATGGAAGGATGATACTTCTGAAACACACGCATTATCTCTACCATAGATGAGGCAGGCTGAGGTGAACCTTGAAAAGTCTCCATGAAGCATAAGAAACCCACACGGGATTGTGCCTCAGTACCCATATCTGGTACAACCACTAGGGCCTTGGCTATAACTATAGGAGGATATACTGGTATCCCATGGTCCACCACCTCTGGTGCATGGTTGTCGCCACCCTCTTGGCATGTGAGTAGAGGTCTTCATGGTGTCATGTCTCTACAATGCCAAACACATGCCTTAAGAAGTCCTAATAATGATATGATCATGGTTATAAATATATGATAGGTCAAATAATTCCAATAAATAGGTCACACCCCTATTCCTACTCCTAAATCTAGCACTAGGTAAAAATAAATAGCCATAAACATCACTAGAGACACTACCTACTTCCCACTCAAAATCCAGGTCTAGGTCAAGTTCTCTATTTTCAACAATTTAATGTCATTTAAGTTCACTTTATCAATTCATTTATATTTAAATGTTTAGACTAAATGGTTTATAACTTTTGATTCATAAGGGCACATACACCTCATAAACCAAAGTGTGGTGTCCACCTAATCTAAACCATAACATGTTCCAATCCATACGACCAATGGTCCATGACTCAATGTTCCATAATTGACGGGTTAGTGTGTCTACTATAGTCTAAGTAGGAAAACGCTGTTTAGGTTATTATAGGAACTCTAAATACTAACCAGGTTTCTCAATTCCCTCCTCAAATCATCTATCAAGCAATAGGTATATCACACAATGCACACATAATCAAATTCATGAATTCAAGAAATGCATCTTACATGGCATAGAATAATGCATGGCATGTAAATTCTAACAGGTTCCTAAAATTAGGTATGAAATGTATACCCTCATCTCATCGAAAAATGGAATGAATCCATAATCAAAAGTAATATCAAATAGTAAGTTCATAACCCAACAATGGAATCAAATCAACTTTAATAGGAAAAATCTAGAAAATAGAAATTTTCATTCTAGGTGATTTGTATTTTCCTATACATGGGTTAGCTACTCCTAATCATAGCTCATTACCAAATTAAAATTCATTCATAATACCTTTCTATTGTCTCAAAATAGTAAATATAGAAAAGTAACTGCTCTGATATAACTTTGTAACATCCCAAACCAGGTGGCACTGTATGATTTCCCAAGTTGGTGTGTCACATGGCCTCAAGAGCACCTCCCCATATGTCAGAGGCTTCCGAGTAGTAGAGAAGGCCTAGGGTGTGTCTGTGTGGAGACTATTCCATCATTTTATAGTGTAATGCAGTGTTATAAAAATATTAATCAATATAATAAGCATATAATATAACTAAAATTATAAAAATATAAACATCCAAAAGACTGAATAAATAAACAATGCCAAAGGTTATCTCATATAAAAAATGATGTGGCATGTCATGTCTCTACAAAATAGTAAAAAAGGTATACAAGTATCCATTACAATACATGAATAAAAATACTAAAAATACCAACAATTAACTATCCCAGCTAGCATCATGAGTATAGATCATTTATGTGCTCCCCTGCTCCTAAGCAATGATCAAATCAAGAATTGTACAATGGTTGCTTGCCTCAATATATACCTTCATCCATGAAATCTGTTTGGTTACCCAATGGTGGCCTAAACATGGTGTGAGATAACACTCAATAAGCCACTACCAACAGTGTTTGTAATAAGTCAAATCTATGTAATGATAAGCTAAAGAAGTTTGCATTATATAAAAAGTATGGTAGTACATAAAGTAAAGTTCCCAATGCATATGTAACAAATAAGTGATACTATATATCCAAAAAAGCATCCTTAAAAACAAGGGTCAATCTCCCACAACAAGGGTAGATTTAAAGAAAAATAGAAAATCTACCATGGAAATTCTATACAATAAAGTATAAATCATCCATCAAACCCATGCCATATAACCTAGTATAAATCATCCATCATGGCCACCCCATATAATCAAAAGTGTCAGGCCATGAAGGTCTAGATCCAAGGTATATAAGATCAAGGCATCCTCATTGAGTTCTGGGAGAATCGTGATGGGAAATTAGTAAAGTCTTGGGTGGAGTCGTAGGATCATGTCAACAATTCATGTCATATGTGATTCCAATCATGTTGGATACAATGGGTATCAAGGCCCAAGGTATCTTATGGAATCAAGATCCTTAGATCATATAGGTCCAAGGAATCCACTACCAAAATCATGACCCATTGTGTAGAAACATCCATGGAGTCCTATGGAATCAGGACCCAAGGAGAATATAGTTCCAAGGAATCCACTACCATAATCATTCATCATTCAATTAATTCAAAAATTCATAAACGGTCTCATTCCATGAGTTCTTCCAAGTCATTTAACAATTCCCATTTGAAAAATTAAACCAACAAACCATGAGGGAAAGGTATAGAACACCTACTATAGTTCCATAGTAGATCACTCATCTAGTATCAATCTCTGATTCAGTCTAGATTAAGATAAAAATAAAGAATGGAAGAAGAAACTTGAAATAGGGTATATTATTTTTCGCTTAAATAACACTTTTTATACCAAGACAAACAATGAATGGAACAAAATGATTTAATAACTTACTGGTGTGGATCCAATGACACAAATGGTGCTTGGATCAAACGTTGGATGAAGAAATAGAACAAATCCTACATTTTGGATTCAAAGAGGAGCTCCCATGGTGAGATACTATCCAATATAGGAAAAAACAAAAAGAGGGTTGAGTTTTAATAAGTTTTAAGGGAGAAATTGTCATTTCCTCTCTTTTAACTAGGTTACATAGTTTGGTAACATAGTTGGACAAATTGTGGTCCAACCATGCACCCTTCACTCTCTTAATGGGCACCTCACACAGTTTCATGCGCACAATTTGAAAAACTGTGCATAAACTATGACCCAACCTCTGTCTAGGTCTGAAGCAAGTCTCAAAGTCATACACCTAGGGAGGCATGATTTTCCTTAAACCATTTGAGCCACTTTCACCCCACTATCAAGCCCTGCATAGTTAGGGTTAACCTTGTGGCATGTCTTGCATGGTGACTCCTAACCATGAGTCCTACCTACTTTTCCCTAAACAAATTGAGATTCAGGATCTAAAAAAGATTTGGAAATCCCCCAAAACCCCCATGATACCTTTAAGAACTCACATTAGGTCAAAACCAAGGAGTTAAACTGAAAAATATATGTAGTACCACATAGAAAAACCCAGTATTTTATAGTATTCCTCCTTAATGCAATTCATCCCCAAATTTCCCTTCCATTGGTGGTCAATATTCTTTTAAGAATAACTTCGACCATTGAGCACATACATTTCCCCCATGCTCCAAATTCTTGTTGTATAAATGGTTATGCTACCATATCACCTGTACTAGAGGAACTAATAGTCCTCATAGAACCTTTGTTCTCTTATTAATGATAGGAATAGGATTCTCCAAAAAGGATGCATCTACTTATAGATTAACCTCATCCAACTGCAAAGTGTGAGATGGGTCTAAGTAATAATGGTATAGATGAGATATATGGAAGATTCCATGCATGGATTGGTACCTTTAGGGTAACTACAACCAATAGTCTACCATCCCAACTCTCTCAAAAATCTCTAATGGACTAACATATCGTGATGAAAGATTACATTGTCTCCTAATTTTTCTATGTCCCATCCTTTGTGAGATATATAAAAAGGCCTTATCTTTAACCTCAAACTATAGAGTTCTTCGATGATGATCAAGATAAGATTTATGTTGAGATTTTGTAGTAGTCATCCATTGTATGGTCAACCAAACCAACTCTAAAGTCTCTTGGATGAGATGAAGTCCAAGAAATGCTACCTCTCCTAACTCTAACTAGTACAAGGGAGATCAGTATGACCTACTATAAAAATCCTTATAAGGTTTTATCTATATAGTTTCTTGATTGCTATTATTGTTGGAGAACTCAATTAGGGGTAGGTGTATCTCCCAAGAGCCCCCAAAATCTAGGATGCATGCTCTCAGCATGTCCTCAAGAACCTGAATCGTGCACTCTGATTGTCCATCAATCTGAGGGTGATATGATATGCTCAAAAACACCTATATAACCAATCAACTCTATAAAATATACTATAAATGAGATGTAAATTAGGCATCCCTATCTGATACTATGGTATAAGGAATCCCACGAAGTCGTACTATCTCATAGATATGCAACCTCCCAAGCTCATCCATGGAGAAGGTCTAGCTGATTGGTGGGAAATGAGAACCCTTCATGATCTTGTCCAAAACAACCCACATAGCATCACTACCTCATGTATACCTTGGAAAACTGGTTCTGAAATCCATTAAAACATCATCCAATTTCCACTCGGGAATAGGTAACTGTTGTAAAAGACTAGCTGGTTTCTGATGTTCCAACTTTACCTGCTGACATGTGGAACACCACATCACAAAACAAGATACCTCGCATTTCATCCCTAACCACTAGTAATGATGTCTCAAGTCATGGTACATATTTGTAACACTGAGATGTACTGCCTAAACTGAGGGATGAAACTCCCACATCATCTCCCAATGTATGTCTATTGGAATCCATATGTGACTATGAATATGTATAATTTCATCCTCATCCACAGTCTAACTAGGAGGTGGGTCCTCTCCTTCCACACTCTCCCATAGTAATAAGCCCTCAGCATTTAATAACTATCACATCCTCACTCTATCCAGAATAGTAGACATCATAGAAAAAGAAGAAAGAAAGGTTTGACCCTGGTCATCCAGCACCTCCAGGTACATCTCTAAGAATAAGGCCATAAGAAACCACTTTCTACTAGCCTATTAAACTGCCTATACCTGAGTCCTCCTACTCAGTGAATTGGAAAATAAATTTCCTTTACCAATTATATAGGAAATCTCAAAGTCAAAACACTATATCCACTCCATCCACCTTCACTTCCTCAAATTCAAGTCATGATGTGTAAATATATACTTGAGGATTTTTTGGTTCATGTACACTATAAAACACTCTCATGGTAAATAGTTCCTCCAACAGCATAAGGCATGTACAATAGTGGATAACTTTAGATTGTGCATTGGGTAATTCCTCTCATTTGGCCTCAGCTGACAAGATTCATATGTCACGACTTGATCCTCTTGCATCATAACTACTCCTAGTTCAATACTTGATGCATCATAATACAATGTGTAGATCTTACTCATCTCTAGAAGAAACAAGACCGATGCTAAATTCAATCTTCTTTTCAGCTCCTGAAAGGTAGTCTTGTAGGTATCTAACCATACAAAATTCACACCCTTCTTAGTCAAGTCAGCCAACAGTGTTGCTGAGCATGAGAAGTCTTGGATGAAATGCCTAAAATATAAATCTTTCTCTAAGAAAGTTTTTATGTCAAATACATTCTTGGTATGCTCCCAGAAAACTACAAGACTCACCTTCTCTAGGTCAACTGATACTCTTGTATCTAAGATAATATGACCCAGGAAGTGAATCTTTTCTATCCAGAAGTGCCACTTTGTGATCTTAGCATATAATCAATAGTATCTCAGTGTATCCAAAATGATCTCAATATGTTTATCATGGTCGTGTAAATTGTGATAATACACTAAGATATCATCCATGAATACCACCACAAACGATTCAAGATAATGATGGAAAACTTAGTTCATCATCACCATGAAAATTGCTGGAACGTTCATGATACTGAATGGAAAAACTGAATACTCATATAGACCATACCTACTATGAAAAGTTATATGAGGTATGTCTGAAGGTAGAACATGTACCTAGTGATAACTAGACCTCAAATAAATCTTCGTGAAAACCTGATCTCCTCATATTTGGATGGAGATATTATATATCTAAGGAAAGGGATACCCATTCATAACCATAAACTGGTAAAAATTTTGATAATCCACACATAACCTAAGGGTTCCATACACTTTTTCTCAAAAAGTACTAGCTAACCCCATGGAAAACTATTGGGTCTTATAAACCCTTTTCCTCCAAGTCCTCTAGATATATCTTGACATCCTGTAACTCAATAGTATACATCCTATAAGGAGGAATGGATAATAGTGCAGCTCCTAGAACCATCTCTATTGAGAACTCCACCTCTATCTCAAGAGGTAAAACAGAAAATTTGTATGAGAAAACATCCCTGAAACAATCAACCACTGAAGGAATGTATGTTTGATGCACTCCCTTTTCTTCTAGATATAAACTAGAAATATTGGATATCATCCAGCCCATCCCACAATGCTCAAGTCCAGCTCTACCTTCCTAGATTTCCAATTCACCTTTTTGAATAAAAACTCCACCCAATGGTGATGTGAAGGTCACCCTTTGGTGATAATAATCAATGTATGATTAATAATAAACTATCTATTCCATCCTGAGTATGATGTCAAAACCTATCATCTTAAGTAAAAAAAGATCCCATATGAAGTCACACCCATAAATATCAAGGTGGAAATCCATACACTAGCATAAATCCTCTGTTATCATCCCTAATGGAGTATCAAGTGTCATAACGCCATTAGAAAACTGTACAACGAGCCCAAGGCTCTCCAACATAGGTAAATATATGAAACTATTCACTACACTTGTATCAAAAAATATTAGATACTAGAGTAGAGGCTACTATGATAATGCCTCTCACATTAGACGGAATGACACTCTACTCCTCAGGTGTAGGTTGTACATAATATATATGGCCTGAAATGTGGCCCTATGAAACAACCTCACTACTTGAAGTAAGCCAATTCTATTGTCTAGATACAAATGGTGTCTAGATGCATCGGGCACAACCACCACCTTGTCCTAAACAACTGGTATAGCTCTAGCTCCCATCCTAACATGGATCTTTGAATCTCACTCCTGAACTTAGTGTCAGAGATGATCCCATTCCACTGACTAATGGAGGGTAGGTCCTACAAAAACTTTTTACATGGACCATCTAGATGAAATCTCAGCACTTGATTGGGTCGCATTCACACTAATTTTTTATATGTCCCCATCTATCACTTTGATGATAGAAAATAGATCTACCAAAACTAACAACCTAGTTGGTACTCCCCACATGAGAAGCCTCAAAATAGTGATTCCTTCCATTAGGATATCAACCACTAGGTCGATAGGCTACAATTCCCTACTTTGCACCCCCATCTTCCCTTAGGTTATTCTCTATAATCAGTACTTAATTCACTATTTTAGTAATAGTACTCAACCTGAATGCATTGACCTATGATCAAACAGCATCCTTGAGACCTTCCTAAAAGCATCTTTCCCTCTATATCTCATCAGAAATATAAACTAGTAAAAAGCATCAGATCTCTATAAATCATGTCGAGTACTCTATAAAAGACATCACACCCTTCTCCAAACACATAAACTCACTGAACCATATTATCTTGGTTCAAAACATTCCACCAGCAATTAGTTTCTCCCTGAAGCATATATGTCATGAGCTTCCCTCTCCTCTAGGAGGTGTCTCCAGATGGTCAAATATCAAAAATGTAATCTCAAACCATATCTTAGTAGTCTATATACCATCATCCCTAAAAAACATGGGAGGATACTACTATTGGAACACATGTGTCAGTTATGCTATAGATGAGGTAGGTTGTGGTGCTCCCTGAAAAAGTCTACACGAAGTTCAAGAAACCATCATAGAATTATACCTTAGCACCCACATCTGGTACAATCACTAGTTCCTCAGCTAGCACCAGAGGAGGATATATTTGTATCCCATGCCCCACCACCTCTGGAACATGGTAATTTCCACCCTATTGGAATATACTAGAGGTCATTGTGGTGGAATGTCTCTACATTTCCAAACACACACCTTAGTAAATCTCGATAATGAGATTATCACAGTTATAAATGTAGGATAGGTCAAAGACTTCTTATAAATAGGTCATACACCTCTTCCTTCTCCTAAATCTAGGACTAAGTAAAAATAAATAGTTATAAACATCACTAGAGATACTGCTTACTGCCCACTCAAAAGTCGGGTCTAGGTCAAGTTCTCTTTTTTCAATAATTCAATTTCATTTAATTTCACTTTCTTAATTCATTTCTCTTTAAATGGTTAAACTAAATAGTTCACCACTTCTAATACATAAGGGATCATACACCTCATGAACTAAAGTGTGGAATCCACCTAATACAAATCATAACACATTCTAATCCATGCGACCAATGGTCCATAACTCAACATAGCATAGTTGACTGCTTATGGTGTATATTATAGCCTAAAAGGAAAACACTATTTAGGTTATAGAAGGAACTCTAAGTACCAACCATGTTTCTCAATTCCCTACATTAATCATCTATAAAGCAACAAGTATATCACACAAGGAACAAAGAATCAAAGTCATGTAGATAAGAAATACATCCAATATGGCATGGCATAATCAATGGCATGGAAATTCTAATAGGTGCCTAAAATGATGCATGATATTCATACCCTCATATCATCAGGAAATAGAAAAATCCATAATCATAGGGAACATCAAATATCAAGTTCATCACCCAATGGTGGAATCAAATCAATCATAATAGGAAAAATCTAGAAAATAGTAATTTCCATTCCAGGAAATTTGGATTTTTCTATACATGGATTAGCTACTCTTAGGAATAGCTTATTAAAAAATTCCAATTCCTTCCTAATATTTTTCTATAATTTCAAAATATTAAATCCATAAAAGGAACTACTCTAATACCAATTTGTAACATCCCAACCTGGGTACTACTGTATAGTTCTCTGAGCTGGTTGGGCACGTGGCCTCAAGCACTCCTCCTCATATGCCAAAGGATACCAACTAGAAGTGATGGCCTATGGTGTTTTTGTGGGGATATTATCCCCTCATGTCATATTGTAATGCAATGGTATAACAATATCAATCAATATAGGAAGTGTATAATATAATTGAAAGTAGACAGAATATATGCGTCCATAAGACTGAATAAATAAACAATGCCAAAGTTTATCTCATATACAAAATGATGTTTCATGTCATGTCCCTACAAAATATGAAAATAGGTATACAATCATCCAGTACAATACATGAATCAAAATACTAAAAGGAAAAAAAAGGAACTATCCCAGCTAACATCACGAGAATATCTCATTCTTGTGCTCCCCTGCTCCTGAGTAGTGATCAAATCAAGAATCTTATAGTGGTTTCTTGACCCATTCCCTACCTGTATCCATGAAATATGTCTAGGTACTCAATGGAGACCCAATAAAGGTGTGAGATAACACATAGTGGGCCACCATCAATAGTTTCTATAACAAGTCTAATCTATGTAATGACAAGCTAAATCAGTGTGCGGTATATAACAAGTATGTATTTACAGAAAGTGAAGTTCCTAAGGAATATATAATAAAAAAGTGATACTTTATATCCAAATGAATCTCCTTGAAAACAAGGGTCAATCTCCCATAATAAGGTCAATTTTAAAACAAAAAGAAACATCTAACAGGGCCATTTTGTACAACCAAGTATAAATCATCCATCATGGCCACATCATATAACCAAGTATAAATTATCCATCACAAACACACCATAAAATCAAAAGTGCCAAACAATGAAGGTCTAGATCTAAGGTATAGAAGACCAATTCATCCTTATCAAGTCCTGGGAGCATCTCAATGGAAAATTAGTAAAGACTTGGGTGGATTCCTAGGAAAATTTCAACATATCAGGTCCTACGCAAGTCCAAGCAAGCTAGATCCAAGGTGTATCAAGGCCTAATACATCCTACGAAATCAAGAACCAAGGAGTATATAGATCCAAGGTGTCCACTACCGTAATCATTACCCATGGTGTAGAAACATACCTGACGTCCTATGGAATCTTGATCCAAGGAGCATATAGGTCCATGGCATCCACTACTATAACCATGTATCATTCAATTCATTCAAAAATTCATAAATAATCACATTTCATGAGTTCTTATAACTTATTTAACAATTTCCATTTAATAAAATTAAACTAATACATGTTATGTAATCACATGGAAAAGGAAGTATAGTTGTCTCCTAATAGTTCAAGTCAATTAAATTCAATTTATAAAGGATTACACTAATTGTGAAAGCACTCTCACACCCATCAGGGTTGTATAAAGCATGGAAGATACTAAGGCACACCCCATGGGTGGCCTGGGTTGGAGAAACAACCTATAAAAAACTCAAGGGTACAAGTGTGAAACCTAAACAGGTTCCAATTCATTTAATCAAGACATTCAATTCATTTTAGGGAAACACCGATAAGTCTTTCATGCAAGACAATTTCAATTAGACATATAAAACACCAAACCATAAGGGAAAGGTATAAGACACCTAACGTAGGTCCATAATAGAGCATTCATCCAGTATCAATCTTTGATTTGGTCTAAATTTAGAGAAAAATGAAGAATGGATGAAGAACCTAGAAATAGGGAATATTATCTTGCACCTAAATAACTCTGTCGATACCAGGACAAATGAATAATGGCCCAATATGATCTAAGAACATACCAGCATGGATATAATGAGACAAATTTTTCTTGGATCAGATGTAGGATGAAGAAACGGGATCCAAACCTAAATTTGGCTTCAAAGAGAGGCTCCTAAGGTGAGTTTTTGTCCAACCAAGGAAAATTAAAAAGTAGGTTGATTTTTAATAAGTTTTAAGGTAAAAATGTTCATTTACCCTCTCTTAACTATGTCGCATGGTTTGTCCACACGGTTGGCCAAACCATGCGCAAACTGGACACATAACTATGCCCCAGTCTCTATCAAGGTCTGTAATAAGTTTCATAAGAGTGTGTCTGGGGTGGCACGATTTACCTCAAACCGTGAGAGCCTCTTGAAATCCATTTTCAATCCCCAAACAGTTAATGGTAACTATGTGGCCTATCCCACATGATTTCTCTTAACCATGTGACATTCTTTATTTTACCAAAAATTTGGCCTCCTGGTTCCGAAAAAAGCCTAGAAACACCTGAAACTCATGTGATCCCTTTAGGAAATAATATTAGGTCAAAACCAAGGAGTTAAACCAAAAATAAAGAGATCCTTACATCAAATAAAAACCTAGGATCTTATATAATTCCACTGAGAAAGAGGCCTAGATAGTCACACACTAAGTGTATCTGGAACCTCAATTAAATAATATTATTATTTATTATTTAACAAGTTTAATAAATATTATTATTACATGTGATTTAATAATTATTAATTATTTTTATCATATATATTTCATCACCATTTATTTGAGATAATATTTTATGAGAATAATATTTAATAAATTTGTATTTTCTATTTAGTAAATAGAATATTTATTTATTTGAAAATAATGCAGTGATATTTATTTATTAAATAAATATTCATTTTTTATAGTCTAATAAATATTGTACAGGAATGGAAGATTGATATTAATGGTCCAATGAGAAATGATAAATATTGATTATTATTTGAATAAATAATGTTTAACTTAATTTTTGAGTTTAGAACATATTGGCATGGGGTTCCATGGTAATTAAGAAAAATAATAATAAGGGTGCATGCGCCATTATTATTTTCTAACCCTAGAAGTATATAAACCCAATTATATTATTTTCTTAATGGGTAGCCAATTTCATGTGTTATGCACAATGACATCCGGAGAGAATTCTCTTGAACCCATAGAGAACTCCCACTCCAAGAACTCTCTCAAGAACAGATAGAGATCCTCCTACATCACCACACTAAATTCTAGATAGATCAAAGAGAAATATTTCTTGAATATATTCTCAAGGAAATAAAATATGTATGATGCAGGAATTATGATCTATTGTTATAGCACATGAAGATTCCTATGGTGACGTTTGGAGGCTCTTGGAGCACATGTGGATCACCACTAGAGGGAATCTACTCCTGATTCATACAACACAATGTTGGTATGAAATTTAGATATTGTCAGATACATCAATGAAGAAGTATTTTATTGAAAAGTAATTCATAATTATTTAAATTAATTATAAATAATATGTGATTATCATGTTCTTTGGTTCTAGAATTATCAATCATCAATTAATATTTGATTCAATTCCATTGATCAAAAAGTTTATTATCATGTAAATAACGAATTAATAATAAATTATGAAAAAATAAGAATTTGGAAGGCCCCATATAGTGCTTTTACTTCACCTAGAACTTTTATAACACCATCCTAAGAAGGATTAAGGTGTAAGGCAAAGGATGTCTCTCGAAGAAGAGATAATCATCTATACTAACTCTTTCAAAAACATCTTCTTCTAATTACTATAAATATGTTTGAAACTTCCTAAAATAATGAATCTAGTATAATCAATATAATAAGATGTTATTATTATTACAGGACAACCATTTTCCACCTCCATTCCATCCTATAGAAAATGAAAACATTGCTCATGTGTATATACAGCCTACCATCTTCATAGAGTGGTGTAATTAGTTATTCATCACTAATTTACTTGTATGGTTTTAAATATGAAACTAATTAATATATATTATATTTATGACATAATAAATATTTTTTAAAATATAATATATCATTTACCTTGTTACCCTTCCACCTATTAAAAAATGATAATGTTTCTCGTGCGTACGTGTGGTCTAGAAACTTCATGGATGATTATAAATTTTGAATATAATGAATATATATTTGATATTCATATCATGATTAACTTTTTGAAACAATGATCAAGATGAAAGGATTATAACTGCTAAATCAAAACATATATGAAAAATGAAAAAGTTAACACTTGAAATGATGATGATAATGAAAGATTGTTAATTAAGGGTGATAAGATGTTATAATAAAACCATATATGGTATTACAAGTATTAATATTATTCTAGTATATAATTATAATAAATTTAAATATATTTTACAGGAGGTCAAAATCACTTATGAAGTAAGTTGGGCCTGAGGTAAGGGGTTGATTAACTCAATTCATTTTCATTAGGTTATATTACTTCTTCAATGTTTATACTATTCCAAGATTATGTGTGTAGTGACCTATGATTATTTTATGTTATATTTCCACTTATTTTATATGGATTTATATTTTTTACACAAAATCACTTCATTGATTAATTATTATTTCAATGTTATGATATTTGTAAAGGTTTATAACATAACTTTTTTTCTATGATACATTTTCCCTATTCACCACTTGTTTCTTTCATGTGGTGTATATAAACCTATTTTATATGTAATATCATGAATCACTTTTATTTATGGTATCTAAAGTTTAATTTAAATTTATTTCTTTCATAGGGGTTATGATTCAAAAATAACCAAAGTGGTAAGCATTTATTTTATAATCTCATACTTATTCAAGATTTTTTATGTTTAATTTTTTAGGAGGAAAATTGTAACACCCTAAGATTTTTAAAATTAAAACTATGTTTTATAGTGTATAAGACACATAATGTTGATACTAAACAAACCATGAAATATTATTATTTAAATATGATCATTATAACATATTCATTAAATTTGCAATTATAAATAGGATTAACTACTTTATGAAATATATATAAAGGTCCTACTCAATATAATTATATTGATAAATTATAAGTAAATAATCACTCATTTTTCAGTAAAGTTATTTTATTCTTCAAAAATATGTTTTCTTCATAAAAAAAGTTTTTATTACTTTTGTTGAGAAAATATTATAATTAATTTATGAAAATTTTAGAAATTTTATTTATAAAAAGGATATCATTTTTGATATCATCATATCAAAATTATTTTATGGTTAAAAAATTTATATTTTTATGAAAATTTTGATTTTTCAATGAATAATGAAAAATACGGATTTTTATTAAAAATTATATTTTATTTCAAATTATTTACAAAGTAAAATTATATCATGGATTTGACTTAAAATTTAATTAATTAATTTTGATTAAAAATAAACAAATTATATTAATTTTAATGATTTTTATACTTGAATTTGGTATAAAAATATTTTTATACCTAAAAAGGCATTTTTCTAAAAAACTATTTTTCATTGCATTTTTCATTTCAATTTTAAATAAAATTTTTTCACTTATATAAATTTAATAATGAAAAATGGATTCCATATTTTTAATCATTAGGTCTATATTTGTTAAATAGGTCCATTTTATTTTTGGTTATTATGAATAAAAACCATAGTAAATAATTGTCAGCATAATAAGGGTAAGTCGGGTAATTAAGGAAAACATTAATATGATGAGAAATAAAAATGACTATAACACTTGATTTTATCCTATTGTATGATTTTTGTATTTACATGTCCATCCAATTTTCAAAAATATGGACAATTAGTTCCATATTTCTTTGATTTTTACCTTTATACTATTTTAAGTAATGAAAAGTCAAAAATGTCATTCTCTTTGTTTTATTATCTCTAATTTTTTTACATAGGGATAAAAAGTGGATATGTTCATTAATAAAAAGGTATACTTGAAATATAAATTATTTTTTTATAATTTTAATTTATTTATAATTTATTAGTGATGAAATCAGGACCTTAAATTCTTACATAATGTTGATATAGTATTTATTCAATTAATAGAAAAATAAAATAAATGATATTAAAAATATTAAAAGTAATATAATTTGAATTTATTTTATTTATTAATAGATTTTTTTAGATAAGAATAACATATTATATATTTTTTAAAGGTTTTTATTTCAATTAAATATTTGTCTTGATGTCTTTAGAGTCAAATTAAATGAATGGTTCTAAAATGACATTAATGATATTTTATAATAAATAATATTTCATTAAATGATTTAAAATTCCTAAAAATTATATCTTCAACTAATTTATTGGGATATGTTTTAAAATATCCATTGTGGTCCATTTATGTGGAAATGTTTCTTTTACAGTAACTATATTGACCCCTAAAGAGTAAAAAGTTTGTTATCGTGGTAATTGTCAAAAAGGGTTAATGCAGGTTAAAACAAATAGATAAGGGTAAAAATATAATATAAATTTATTTAAATTTTATTATATTATACTATTATGACCCATACTCATCCTATCTTAAAATTATATTATTATTATTTTGTCTTTTTCTATGAAAATTAATTTATATTAATATTTTAAGTAATTCCAAAAGTGTCTCTCCTCTCACTTGTAAAAGGGAACCTCACCTTCTCTTTTATTAACACATAAAAAGCCTTTTAGTTAGTCCAATACCTACCAAAATACCTTAATAGCATACCTACTCACTTTATATAGGTCATAGTTTTGGCCTAATACCACCCTTAGAGGGTTGAAGGTGTAAAAAAAGGATGTTGTCTAAAGAAGTGGTATAGTATTTAACTGAATGATTTAGTAATATTTTGTCTTCTACCTCATTAAAATATTATTAAAACATTTTGGAATAACAAAACCAATATATTCCATATAATTTTATTTTTCATGTTAATTTCATAACCTATATTCATATACTCTTCCATAAAATGGGAAACAAACCTTTTGTTTGTGTGTATGGCGGACTACCACCTCACAAACCGATGTAATTCATTTTCCATCACCACCTCTTATAGCTGGTTATAATGATATATTTAAAATATATATATGATATTAATAACATAATTAACTTTATTTTATATTATATAACATATAATTTCTTAACTCTCCATTCACTGAAAAATGATAAAGCCATTCATGTGTACGTGTGGACTACCCCTCCAAGAAGTGATATTATCTATTTTTCATCTCCACATTTTATGGATGATATATATATACGATTATTTAAAGATATAATATTATATTTATGATATAATTATCATTATATAAATATAAAATAATACTTACCTTTTATCCATCATGGTCATTGAAAAATAGAAATGTTATTAATGTGTACGTACGGCCTACCGTCTCTATGATTATAACATGGTTCATTTTTCATAACCATATTTCACGGTTTGTTTTAGAATTATAATTTATATATAAATGTGATAATTATTTCATAATTATTTTTCTTGATATTATGGAATAATTACCTCTTTGAACATACTAAACTTATAGAAATAATTTTGGAAAAATGAGCTAAATATCATCAAAATGTACGATGTGAACTTAATCGGTTAACTAATTGATTATAACATGGTAAAATAAATAATAATCTTGAAAAATGTTATTAATAAAGTAAATAATCTATATAATTTTATCATTTAGTAATATATGGAATGTACGTAATGATTCGGACTTGAGGTAAGGGACACTTTACTTTAAAAACCTCATTTTAAATGTTTTTAAAATTTATTTTATAAATATTTTTCTCCAATGTCCATATTTTTAAAATTATTTTATGGATGAATTTATATAAACATTAATGAATTATAAAGGAAATTTTATGTCTATTTTTGACTTTATTTCAAAAGTTTTAAAATGGAATATTTTTACATATCTTATATGAAACACTTTGACTTTATTTATAAAAGACAAAAAAATGTTCTATTTTAAAATATATGGTGTCAAAGGTTTCTACTACCACTATAATTGTTATTTGATTTTTGTATTCCTTATAAACTTCCATGTTTTATTCATATAAAACCCCTCCTTCCCAATTTTTTAATTATTTTCAAAATAAGTTTTAAATGGAATGGATAATTCAATATCTGTAAATATTTCTTTATGGGAGTAATGAATATTTTTATAATTATGCATTATTTCATGTGTTATGATTATTTTATGGTTATTGGGAATTGTTTATTATTATGAGTGATTAAATTATAAACCAAGGATTTATGATTCCATTATAAACCTAGGGTGGGTGGTTTTGTTATAAACCAAGGATGGGTGGTTCTGTTATAAACCAAGGATGGGTGGTTACGTTATAATCCAAGGATGGGTGGGTCATTTATATGCCACCAATGCATTCGTTAATGATCATGGTATAAGTTGAACTTGTAGGTTATTCCATTTTTAAGAGTGATATGAAAATGATTTCCCAAGTTACCTACATGATTTGTTTATCCCTTCTATGGTTTTTAGTAAAGTATCATGATTTCATAAGGTAAGTTAATGAGATTATATTTAAATGAGAGTATTTTCTAATTCTTAAGGGTTAAAATTATAACTTTTTGAAAAAAATTGACAATTGTTCTTGATTAAAAAGAAAACTTTATAAGTTTTATTTTTTCTTTAATAATTCTTAAGAAATGTTTTATGAAAATATTTGATTATAAAATTTGAATTCTAGGGTAAGAAAATGTTTTTTTAACCCAAAGTTTATTTTTGAAATAAGAAATTTTTTTATAAGTATTCATTAACTAAAATGTTTCTTTATTTCTTTATATGTCCATTACTGATCTTTTTGATCTCATACAACATTTTAAAAATATTTAACTGGGTTTTAAGGATCAGTAGGGATAAGGATGAGCTCAAGATAAAAATTTTGAAGATATGTAATGAAAATAAAACTTGTTATATTATAAAAAAAATTATGGGAAAAATGGATAATAAATATAAATTTCCACTTTTTAATGTAATGTTTATTTATATAAGGGTTATGGTCTAATTATCTAAAACTCTAAACCTAAAAACATCCTTTAAATAAAAGAAAGAGAATTCTTTTATAGAGATTAAATTTATAAATTGATTAAGGACAGGTACTTACGGTTAGTGTTAGAGGAAAGGTTTATTTCACTTTATATGTTAGGATATTTTCATGTGAGGTTAACTTAAGTGTTATTGATACCATTATGGGTTTATAAGTTTAATGTCGATTAATATTTTAATGTCTTAGACACCACTTTTTAGGTTTTAAGTGATGTAATTAAAGAGTATTAAGAGTGTTTTTGTATAAATATATGTTAATATAACCATAGGTCTTCGTATGGGTTTTAGTGAAAATTTTATTTGAGGAAGAATGTATTTACATTTTGGGAACATGATTTTAAAGGTATTGAAAACCTTTAGAGTTTATATGATCTTTGATATTGAGGTGATTTTGGGTTATTACAATTTAGAGACATATATTTTATCATATAGATAACAATGGGATTGAAAATGGATTTATTGATTAAGTGATTAATGTTATTTTATAAGAATATCACTATAAGTTTGGGGAATATTATATGATTAAGGTAAGAAGAATATTGTGGGATTTTATTTGAGGAATAAAGGTTGAATTATATTTTATAATTATATATGATTTTAATGTGTCTTTATAGTGATTCATGTTATTTATGTAAATTATTAGCATAATATGTAAATTATATAATAAGAGAACATACATTTTAGGTATGAGACTTTAACAGTGATTAATGTTATTTAGAGATAAATGTTAAATTTATCTTGGAATAATATGTAATAAAATAATTATAATTTTTGGGTTTTGAACTTCGTTGGGAATATTTTTAAGAATTTTGAGGTTAGTTATTTATCAAATGATCTATGTTTCACTTTGGGTGTTATTTTGAGGCTTTATAGATTAATGTTGTATTTCTTCATATAAAGGTTTACTCTTTTGGGAAATTATCTTATCTTGTTCTAACTATTTTTGTTTTCATTAATGTCTAAATATAGGAGGAATATCTTGTTATACTTTTTTGAATTATTTGATCCATTAGAAGTTTATTTTAGTGCTTCATACATTAAAAACTCATCTTTAATACTCAACATTTGGAGAAAAAGATAACATTGTGGTGTAAAATGATTAAAGGGTGAAATGTTAATTTTAAAATAAGTATATTTATTTATATTCTCATTGGAGATGGTAAATTAATTTCTAAGCCCATGGAAAATTATCTTGAAACAAAAACGTTATCCTATTATATTCATTTCTCATTAATAAATGGTCTTTTTCAAACCTCATTAATATATAGTCATTAACTTTCTATTGATTATTCAATTTATTATGATCAATAATATATATCAATCTATATCATTATTTTGACATTATTTTGATCTTATTTTACATATTTTCACTTCCCAATAATGTTCTCCTATTTGGAAACCTAGTTATGTGTTATTCTACACGACCTTCATATTTCATTTTCACTCTTTTCAAGAGGAATTTTTATCAACCCTTTTTATGATGTGGGATTTCAATAATGGTATTTTCATATGTAAATCCATTAATTATAAATATAAAGTTAAAATTGAGAGGTTGAAATTTATTAAAGTGTGGGATAATGTAACACCCTGATATTTTTAAAAATAAATCTATGCATGATAGCATATATGATATGCAATTCCAATCATAAACGAACCATAAAATATTATTATTTAAATAAAATTGTCAAAACCTAGACATTAAGTCAAATGGTATTAATATGATTAAATAATTTATGAAATATATATATAAATTTCCTACTCGATATAAATGTATCAATAAATTCTTAGTAAATAGTCACTCAATTTTTAGTAATGTCATTTAATTCTTCAAAAATATGTTTTTTCAAAAATGGTTTTTATTTCTTTTTGGTGAGAAAATATTATAATTAATTTTTTGAACTTTTAGAAAATTTATTTGATAAAAAGGATATAATTTTTTAAATTATAATATCAAAATTCAATTATGGTAAAATTTTTGAGATTTTTCAAAAAAAGATTGGTTTTTCAATGAATAGTGAAAATACTAATTTTTAATGAAAAATTTATTTTATTTTAATGTATTTACAAAGTAAAATTATATTTTGGGTTAATTTCAAGATTTAATCAGTTAATTTTGATTAAAAATAATCTAATTATAGTCTTTTTAATAAATTCTATACTTTAATTTGGTATAAAAAATATTTTTATACTTAAAAAGTCATTTTTCTATAAAAACTATTTTTTATTGCATTTTTCATTTTAATATTTAATTAATGTATTCCACTTATATAAATTGAAACATGAAAAATTTATTCCATATTTTAATTAGGTGGTCCAAATTTTTTAAATATGCCCCTTTTTATCATTATGAATAGTAACCATAGTAAATAATTGTCACCATGGTAAGGGTAAATCGGGAAGTTAAGGTTTAAAATAATATGATGGGGACTAAAAATGACCATAACACTTGAAATTATCCTATTGGATGAGTGTATTTCATCCATTTCCATACAAGTTTTGAAAATATGGAAACTTGGTGCCATATTTCTTTGATTTTGAACATTAAATTATTTTATATAATGAAAATTCAAAAATGTCATTCTCTTGGTTTTATTATCTATAAAAAAAATTACGTAGGGATAAAAAAATTGTATGTTCAGTTATAAAAGGTTTATTTGAAAGATAAATTATTTTTTTATCATGATAATTTATTTTTAGTTTTTAAGTGATGAAATAATTACCATAAATGCTTACGCAACATAGACACGGTATTTATTCAATTAATAGAAAAATAAAACAAATATTTTTTAAAATGTTAAAAGTAGTATAAATTGAATTAATTATTATGTAAAGTGAATTTTTTAGATAAAAATAACATATTATAAAGGTTTTGAATGTTTATATTTAAATTCCATCTTTTTTTATGTCTTAAAAGTAAAATTAAATGAACAGTTCCAAAAATGATATTAATGATATTTTATAATAGATAATATTTTATTAAATGATTTAAAATTTCTATGAATACTATATTTTACTAACTTATTGGGTTATGGTTTAAAACTTCAAACATGTTCTATTTATGTTCCAATTTTCCTTTTATAGTAAATATATTGACCCCTAAAGAGTAAAAACTTTGTTATTGTTGTAATTGTCAAAAAGGGTTAACATTGGTTAAAACAAAGAGATAATGGTAAAAAACTAATATAAACTTGTTAAAAAACATTGTATGATATTATTTCGATATATTCTCATCCAATCTTATAATTATATCAGTTTGGAACCTTTTATCTAGGAAAATTAATTTATATTAATATTTTAAGTAATTCAAAGATTGTCCCACCCTTCACTTATAAAAGGGAACCTCGCCTCCTTTTTTATTCACAATTAAAAATCCTTATATATCATCCAATACCTAAAAATATACCTATACAATATACCTAATCGTGTTTTGGAGGTATTAGTTTTTTCATAATACTAACCTTAGAGGGTTTAAGGTGTAAAGAAAAGGAAGTTGTCTCTAGAAGTGGTATAGTCTTTAACCGAATGTTTTAGTATTATTTCTTCTTATACCCCCTCAAATATTATTAAAATATGATGAAATAATAACGCATGTATCATCCATATATTTATATTTTATTATGTTAATTAAATAAACTATATCCATCTCCTCTTTTATCAATTGGGAAATGAAATCGTCGTTCGTGTGTATGGGAGACTGTCACCTCGCGAACTGGTATAATTTATTTTCCATCACCACCTCTCATGGATGGTTATAATTATGGATTTAAAGTATATATATTATATTAATAACATAACTAAAATTATTTAATGATAATATATCATCCACTTTATTATTTTTTCATTCATTAAAAAATGATAATGTTGTTCGTGTGTGTGTGTGGACTACCACCTCCATGAAGCGATGTGATTAATTTTTCATATGAACATCATATAGATGATATATATAAATTTATTTAAAGATATAATATTATATTTATGATATAATTATCATTATATAAAGATAAAATAATAATTACCTTCTTTCCATCATGATCTTTTTAAAATGGAAACATTACTCATGCGTACATACGGGCTATTGTCTCCATGATTGCAACATAGTTCATTTTCTATAACCATATTTCATGGTTAGTTTTAAAAATATAATTTATGTATAAAAATTATAATTATAACTTTATTATTATTTTGTATATGATATAATAATGACCTCTTTGACCATAATAATCCTATGGAAGTCATTTTTGGAAAAATGAGACAAATATCGCCAAAGCGTCTGACATAAACTTAATTGACTAAGTGATTGATTATAACATTGGTAAAATGAATAATAAACTTTAAAATAGTTCTTAATAAATTAAATAATTAAAATAATTTAATTATTAAAGAATATGAGTAATGTATGTGATGAGTCACACTCGAGGTAAGGGACACTTTACATTAAAAAAATTTGTTTTAAATGGTTTCAAGATTTATTTTATAAATATTTTTCTTCCATGACCATATTATTAAAATTATTTTATAGATGAATTTATATGGACTTGAATGAATTATAAAGTACATTTTATGTCTATTTTTACTTTATTTCAAAGGTTTTCAAAAGGAATATTTTTATGCATTTTACACATAACGTTTTGACTTTCATTATAAAAGACAAATACGACGTCAAAAGTTTTTACAAACATTGTAATGATCATTTAATGTTTGTATTCCTTATAATATTACATATTTTCTTCAAAGAAAAACCCACCTACCCTATATTCTGATTATTTTCAAAAAAAGGTTTTAAGTGGAATAGATATTTCAAAATCCAGAAATGTTTCTTTATGGGAGTAAGGAATGTTTCTATAATTATAAAAGATTTCATGTGTTATGATTATGTTATGGTTCCTGGGAATTATTTATTTTGATATGTGGTTCAGTTATAAACCATGTATGGTTGTTTCCTTTATATACCATGGATGTTTGGTTCCATTATAAACCAAGTATGGGTGGTTCCATTATAAACCAAGTATGGGTCATTACGTTATAAAACAAGGATGTATAGGTCTGTAATAAACCTCCAATGCATTGGGTAATGATCATGATGAAATTTGAAACTATAGTTTATTCCATTTTTAAGAGTGATATAAAAATTATGTCCTAAGTTATCTAAATGATTTATTTATCCTTCCTATGTTTTTATAGAAATATCATGATTCCACAAGGAAATTTAATGAGCCTATGTTTAAAGGAAAGTATTTTTATACTTATTAAGGGTAAAAAGTATAAATTTGTGAAAAAAATCATGGGTTTTTTGTGTTTAAAAAGAAACTTTTTTAAGTTTTATATTGACTTTAAATTTTCTTATTAAATGTTTTATGAAAAAAAATTGGTAGAGAAGTTTATTTATAGGGTAAGAAAATGTTTATTTTAAACCCAAAGTTTTTTTTTAAATACTCCAAATTTTTATAAGTAATTATGAACTAATAGGTTTCTTTATTTATTTTTATGTCCTTTAATGATATTTTTTTGATCGTTCTATAATTTAAATAAATTTCACTGGGTTTTAAGTATTAGAAGGGAAAATGATGAAAAAAAGATGAAAATTTTGAATATATTTCATGAAAAAAAGTTTTTATATCATAAAAGTTTTGTTTTGTGGGAAAAATAGATACTAAGTTGAAGTTTAAAATTTTTTATTTAACATTTTTTTATGTAAGGGTGATGTTCTAATTCTCTAAAACATTAAACCTAATAATATCCTCAAAATAAAAGAAAGTGAATTCTCTTTTAAATATTAAATTTATGAAATAATTAAGGAAGGGTCCTTATAAAATTTATATATTCTTTATATCTTAAAACCTTATATTTTATTCTCCTATGGTTATTTATTTAAATTACAAGTTTTCCTTTAATTTTACTCTCATTGAGTACTAAAAATTTTGAAATAGTTTTTTTAATGAAATCTGACTTTATTTTTCTATTCAGTTGGGAATATTTTTATTCCATCTTCTTATTTTGTATAAAATTCTTTCAAGAATGTTTTTATTATGCTCAAATGGTTGATTAAATTAATTTTTACCCATGTTTTAATTTGTTTATAATGTTTTAAATAGAATATTATTTTCATTTTCCAAATGAGGAACTTTTTACTAAAGGTGTAAATAGAATCTTTGTTTTAACCCTTATCACACAAAAGGATTTTCCCACCATCATGAATATTATTTTCCTTGAACTATCCATTACATTATCCCAAGGATCTTTTAAAAGAAAATATTTTTCCAAATATTCTATAATTTTTTAGACTTTAAATAAGTGATTTCAAAATGAAAAGGTTATTTTCCTCAATAACTTTTCTGGTGATCTTTTAAAATTATATTCATTTATGTGAATATCCTTTGATGAATATTATATTTTATTAGAAATATGATCTAATGATACCATCTAGAATATTACTTTGTATGGCTTAGGATAATGTTGTTTTATTTTTTACTAGGGAAAATATTAACATTTTTTATAATAGTTTTTCAATACAAATGTTTGTGTTGATTATGTGTTGAATTGTTATTAATTTATTTCATATTATGAATGAATTAGACTTAGTATATGATGGTTGGGGCCTATTATATCCCATTTATTCATCAGTAAGACTCATGAGACAAAGTAGAATGGTTATTTGGTGTATGTCATACCTATTTATCTATGGTGTCTTAGCACAAAGCCTGGATGGTAGGATTATGATGTTCGATATATGCATTATATCATTAAAAAACTTGTTATTATTATTCATGTGATTATTTATGTTGTTATGTAATCCATGGATATATTATTATTTTATGATATTAGTTACATGGAATATTTTATTATTATTTATCTCTTTAATACTATTCAGGATTTATTTATTCTATGATAGCTTCTTTTGTATTCTTTCCCTTATTGAGTATCTAAGCTCACACTTTATTATGTTTTCCTTTCCCTATGATACCAAGAAGGGGTCTATGAATGATTCTAGGGATATGTTATAAGAAATAATAATGCTCTCAATATAATTTTAAGTTTTATTTCTTGTTTTCAAATGTAATGTGAGAATCATGTATGTATCTAGTCTTCTAATATTGGTAAACTATTTGATGATTTGGGATTCAATCACTTGTATTTTGTGCAAATATAGTATGATAACCACTGGCTATGGGTTACTGGAGTATGGTTGTTATAGTTGTTATCAAAGTAAGTTTAATAGGACCCATATGAACTAGATTTAGGAAAACATAGATCAGAGAACATAACCATGTGGTACAAATACAAGGTATAAGTCGATGCAGAACAAATAAAAGGTATAAGAACATAACCTTGTTCCATAACCTTAGATTCTAGGCATAAGTATAAGTATAGGTTAATATCTTGAAGCTTTGGTAAATTAGAGATTATGTGGATTTCCTAGAAAATACAACTTTGTCTGGATATTGGAAAGTCGATGAGGTTGTCGAACAAATTAACCTAGGGTAACAACACTGAAATGGGTGTATTAGGTAATAACTCTATCATCATTGGTTCACAATGAGTGGTACTAAGACTTCACACATAGCTAGATATTCCCAAGGGATATTCTTGGGTTAATTCAAAATTTCTTTATAAACCATTGTGATGAATGGGTGGATAGAACCTATAGAAACCTATGATATTCCATAGTAACATAGGATAATCCTAAAGTTTCATGGGTTGATAATTCTAAGGTTGATTATAAGTTTAAATGTATAGATACCCTTTTTTAAGTTTTATTTCATGGGGTTTTGATATGATTAATAATATTTTCAAAGATATTTATGGGATACCCTTTGGTTTTATGTGATGGGTTTTATGTGATGGGAATAAAACCCTTTGGGTTTTATATTATGGGTTTAAATAACCCTTTGGGTTTTTTAAGGATGTTCTAGTGAAAATTTTATTTTAGGAAGAATGATTTTATATTTTATAGAAATAAGTTGAAAGGTATTGATAACCTTTAGATTTAATACTACCTTTGATGTTAGTTTGGTTAATTAGGATAAAAGGGTTATTAAAATTTGGGAATATATGTTCTATCATATAGATAACCATGGGACTAAAAGGGTGATTTATAACCTAAGTGATTCATGTTATTTTTTAATAAGTTCACTATATTGGGAACATTATATGATTAAGGTAAATGGAAATATTTTTTGATGACATGGGATTTTATTTTAATAATAATGATAAAGTTATCTTTTGGGAGAATAAATGATTTTGTTGTGGCTTTATGTTGACCCAGGTTATTTATGGGAAAGATCGTCATGTTTTTAGAGATTAAATGATAGTTTAAGGACTAATGTATTAATAAACCCCCAATTACATGTTTTATAACAAGGGTTTCACTTTATTACATTCCCATGATCTTTTAGGTTTAGAGTTTTATAGAATTAGAACATCACAAATAAATAACAAATGAATATGTTAAAATTGGACACTTCCACTCAGTATCTATTTTTCCAACAATATAAAACTTTTAAAATTAACCATTTTTTCTTTTCATAACAAATATTTATGAATTTTGACTTGATTTATTATTTGTTTCTACTCATCCTTAAATCCTATAAAAACATTTGAAAATGTGGGATGAAAAAAACTCAACAAGTGATATAAAGGAAATAAAACCATTATTCCAGTAAAAAACATGAAAAGTAATTAAATGTTTGCCTTTTTCACATTATTCTTTAAGAGAATAAAATAAATCATATCCATATGAAAAAACAATTCTAACTCAAAGAAAGACCTTTAGAAAGCCATATAAATTAATATAAAACCATTATAGGAATCTTAGAGAATCATATTCATAAACTATGTTAACTTATGTCAAAAATAACTGGAGTCTAGTTAAATACACAGGAGAAAACTCCCTAGTTAATTTCCCCATTTTTTCCTCTTAAAACAAGTAACATTAACCAATGCATTGGAGAGCTATATTGGGCTTACCCAACATATAAGGTATATCATCCTCACCCATCATATAAGTTGTATCAGGATCACTGATCATAATATATTATGATCAAGTACCATATCATGAATAAAACATTTTTAAACTTGCACGTTTTCATCATAAATCACTTGAGAACACATTTTAACATATATACAAAAGAATTTTCAGATATCAAAATATACTTCCTCTAAAAACCTTTTTTTGAAAAAAATAATTACCTAGAATAAGGGAAGAAATGTTTTTCTTTGAATAAAAAATGGAATCATGTAAATAAAGATAAACAATGTTTTTAGTGGTGTGAAAATCTTTTGATTCCATATACGTTAAAAAATAATATTTCTTTTTATCTTTTGTAATGAAAGTCAAAACGTTCTGTATAAAATATGTAAAAATGTTACTTTAAAAAAAATTAAAAGGATACATAAAATTTCATTTAAAATTAATTTATTTCCATTTAAATACATACATTAAATAATTTTAAGAATATTAATGTGTAGTAAGAATATTTAGAAAATAAAACATTTAAAATGAGGTTTTGAGATAAAGTATCCCTTACCGCAAGTCTGAATTGTCTTGTATGTTATTTATACTACTGAATAATAAACATATGTTAATAATTTAATTTAATATGAATTTTTTTCATTTTTATTATTCCTTTTAATTCACTTATTACCATGTTATACTTTATTACTTAATCGATTAAGTTTACATTAGAGGTTTTGGGTACGTTCGCCTTATGCATCCAAAATGGATTCAGTGGGTTGAATATGGTTAAATGTATCACGATTATACCATTTAAAAATTATTAATAATGATATAATTATTATTTTTATACATTAATTATACTTTTAGAACCAAACATATAAGGTGGTTATGAAAAATTAATTATGTTACATCAAGGAGACAGTAGTCTGTATGTACACATGAGTAACGTTTCCATTTTTCAATGAACATTTGAGAAATAAGGTAAGTATTATTTTAACTTTAAATAATTATAATTATATCATAAATAACATATTACTTCTTTCAAATCACACATATATATCATCCATGTGAGGTGGTGATGAAAAATAAAATACATTGTCTCGCGTAGCGGTAGTCTGCACATACGTACAAGCGATGTTTTAACTTTTCATTGGATCGTAAAGAAAGAAGTATGATATTTTATTTACTATTTAATAATTAAATTTATATCATATATATCATTTCATTTCATTTCATTTCAATCCATCATTATTACCATCCATAATGGGTGGTGATGGGAAAATAATTACATCGCTTCGTGAGGTAGTAGTTCGTCGTACACGCGAATGATGTTTTCATTTTCCATTATATGGTTAAGGAAGATGAAAAAGGGTTATACCATAGACATAATAAAATTTAATTATATTTTATATACTTATGTTTCTATATCTAAATGTCTTTAACAGGTTTTAAATATGCATAGGAAGAAATAAAACAAAGGAGTTTGGTTGAGACTTATACTTTTTCTTCAGACAACCACTCTTGGTTTGCACCTTCATCCTTTTAAGGTGGAAATTTTTTCAATAAAAATACTCTAAGATGTGGGGAAAAAGTATAGTAATAGATATGTGTAGTTATTGGTTGATATAATAGTATCTTTAAGTGTGTAAAGGTGAGGATAGGGGTGTCCATTTATAAGTGAGGGAGAGGACACACATGGAATTTTTCAAATGATTTAAATATTATTAAGTAATTTTCATGGAAAAGTGTCCCATATAAAAATAAATTTAAATAATAATGTTATAAGGGTAAAAATAAATTCATACAATAAGAATTAAGAATAAATTTGGTGACCATGTCACATAGTTTTAACCTAGTTTAAACTGATTTACCTTTTTACTGTAGTGACACAATTTTTAACGAAGTTATTTTCCATAACGACCAAAAATGAAATTGACCTCATTAATAAATTTGGAACTATTGATTAAAAAATTGAATACATTTTTCAAGATTAAATCTGTTTAAATATAAGAAGTTTATTTAATATAAAAAATTAAAATGTAATGAAAAACAGTTTTCTGGAAAATGTTTTTCAAAGTATAAAAGTGATTTTATACCAAGATCAAGTATAATGTTGATCCAAAAGTAATAAATTGAATTAATCTAAAAAAATAAACTATTTAAATTTAAACCCAATCCAAATCAAAATTATTATTTGAAAATAATATAAAATAAAATACACTTATCTTTAAAAATCGTAATTTTCTACTATTCACCCAAAAATAAACTTTATCAAAAAATTACAAAAAAATCAACCTAAACTAATTTCAACAAAATTAATTAAAAAAATATATATTTTTTATAAAATTAAATTTATAAAATTTATAAATTAATATTTTAAAATAAACCATATAATACATGAAAGCCCAATTTAGCTAGAATATAGTTATTTCCTTTATATTGAAAAAATAACTAATATTATTATAATAAATGTGACTCTATAAAATCTAATTCATGAATATTAATAAGGAATGAGAATTGCTTATTATTAATATTACTTGGGTTTTCACATTATACCCTCTTTTTTAAATTGTATCCTTTAAATTTTATTCATTACTAAAATAAGTGGGGATATTTTTCCTTCATAACATTTTCTAGTTTCCTTGTTTTTTAATTAATAATATGGTTTTCCTCAAATTATTAACCTAATTAATCACTTTATTCCACAATAACTTATCTATATAGTCAATAAATTTAATTTGTTATTCCTTATACTAAAGGTTCTCTTTCAACTATATTATTTCAGGGTTCAAGTCATGAGATTAATTTGGAACATATTTCCTCAACAATGAAACATGAAACACATTATATTACTAAGATAAAATCATATGAAAGGCCACTTAGTAATTAATTGATCCAAATTTATCCTATATTTCATATGTTCCAATAAACTATGGACTTGACCTTCACTTTTTACTAAAATTTGTGACACTCTTCCGATGAGATACTTTAAGAAAAATAGGATCTCCCACCTCAAATGAAATATATTTACTTTGGTTGTCTACATAAATTTTCTACTCGGTCTGAGTTTCTCTCATGTAATGCTAAATCATCTTCATCATCTTAACCATCTCTTCGATTAACTCTGGTCCCAACTTCTTCCTTTCACCAATATTGTCCCAAAAATTGGGAGTTCGACACCACATTCTATAAAATTACTCAAAAGGTTCCATATGTATACTATGATGAAAACTATTATAATAAGAAAATTTAACTAAATACAGATATTGATCCCAAATTCCTTGGTAGTCTAATGAATATTCTCAAATAATATCTTTCAAAGTCTGAATCATCCACTCTGAATGTCCATCAGATTGTGGATGAAAATCCATACTTAAATTTAATTTAGTATCCATAAACTTCTAATGTCTTTTCCATAAATTTGAGGTAAATGTGGGATTACATTCAGATATAATGGAAAGGGGGACTCAATTAAATCTAATTATCTCTTTAACATAAATTATAGAAATCTTATCCAAATACATACTATCTAGAATAGGAAGAAAATGTATAAATTTATTCAATCAATCCAAAATAGCCCAAATCACATTATTACCTAGAGATGTATTTGGTAATTAAACCATGAAATATATGAATATATTCTCTCATTTCCACTCTAATGCGGGAAAAGGTTGAAGTATCACCTTTAATTATTTTTGTTTTGATTTAACTTATTGAAAATTCAAACATTTCATGGTAAATTCAGTAATAATTATTTTCATTCCATACCAACAAAAATGTTCTTGAAGGTATCTATACATCTTAGTACTACTGAGAAGAATGGAAAATAGAGAGTTGTGAGCTTCACTCAATAATTCCTTTTTTAACTAGGAGATATCTAGCACCCATAATATTTTTCCAAATCTTAAAAAAAATCTTATCAATGTTAAAATCATGAAACTCACCCTTCCTAACCAATTTTACTTTTTTTATAAAAAACATGGTCTTCCTTCTAATCTTTCTTACTCTCATATATTAATGATGACTACATTGGAACTAAAAAAATAGAGGTAGTTCCTACATACATAATTTCTAGGCCAACATTAGTAAAATAACAAACCAAAGGATCGTGTTCTAAAAATAGAATAGTTGATGATGCAATATCTTTCCAACTCAAGGTATATAATACTCTATTTTATTTTCCTGAAAGGTAGTGAACCATGAAAGTATAATCCTTTATAAGTTAAATCTATATTCTTGGCTTCGTTTTCAACTCATTTTGAGTGAATATATACATAAAAGTTTTATGATTATTATATATTTCACATTTTACACCATATAAATTATGTATCCATATTTTTAAATTAAAAACCATGGTATCCAGTTAAAGTTCATATGTTGGATAATTTAGATCAAGTGCTTTCAATTATTTTTAAGAATAAGAAATTACGAGATCATTTTGCATCAAAAAACAACCAGGTGCCTTTAAATAAGCATTGTTTTATATAAAAAACTCACCATTTCTGGATAGAAGGTCCAAAACTGGAGAATTCACCAATATTATTTTCAATTCATAGAAAAACTCATCACACTCTTTCATCCAGATAAATTTTACTTCTTTTTAAGTTAAAATAGTTAGTTTTATGGATAATCAAGCAAATTTTTCAACAAAGTGCATGTAGTGTCCTTATAATCCAAGAAAACTATGAATCTATATTAAATGTGTAGTTTTTTTCCATTATTTAACCACTTTAGTTTTAATAGGGTCAACAGTGATGTTATCTTTAGAAATAATGTTCACAAGGAATGAAATCTATTGCAACCAAAATTCACATTTATTAAATTTCCCATATAACTTATTTTATTTCAATTTTTATAAAATAATCCTTAGGTTTCTTCCATAATCCTCATGAATTTTAGAATATACCAAAATATCATCAATAAAAACAACCACAAACTTATCCAAATAGTCATAGAAAACTCTAATTATAGTATCCATGAATATTGTAGTGCATTAGATAACCCGAAGGGAATAACTAAAAAATCATAATGTCCATATCTAGTATGAAATATCATCTTTATAATATCTTCCTCATTAACCTTCAATGGATGTTACCATATCCTGAGATCAATATTCAAAAAAAATCACGCTCCTTGGAGCTAGTCAAAAAAATCATCAATATGAGAAAAAGGCTACTTGTCATTAACATTGATGTTACTCAAGGCTCTATAATCAATAAAAAACCTCATTGGACCATCTTTAATTTTAAAAAAAATAAAATATAATCACCCCATGGTGAAGTGACAAGATGAATTTAACCTTTATCGATAAAATCTTGCAACTAATTTTTCATTTCCAAATGTTCTAACTAAGAAATTCGATATGGATGTTTATAAATTGTCCTAGCATCAAGAACTAAGTCAATAGTAAATTCAACCTCTCGATTGGGAATAATACTAGGTAAATCATGAGGAAATACATCCATATATTCATTAACAATTGGCACATATCTAATATGAATATTTTCCTTCTTTTTAATAACATGATTTATGTAAATTTCAATGTAACCTTTTATCAGTTTCTCAACTTATTGAAAAGTTATCAAAGGTATGAATTAATTTTTATACACTAAATATAATTCATTTTGAAAAAAAATCTTTATCTCTTCAATATCTCTTAGCATGATAAATTTAAATCCAATCCATACATAGAATAACATCAAATTCTACAAGATTTAAGACAACAATATTTTCAAGAAAAAAAATTCCATGAATGTTAATGGTAATATTCATATAGATTCTTGTCACATTAATTCTATCACAATATATTTTTATAAAAATTTATGAACCCATTTATTAAGGTGAAATTTATAATTTGATAGAAAATTTCTTAGAAATAAAATAATTTGTAGAACCCAAATCAAACAATTCATTTTCATAATCTGAATATATAAGTAATGTAACTAAAATAAAATCATTCAATGGCCTAGAATTCATTGATGTATTCATAAAATATTTTTATGCACTCTTCTATTTTCTATCCTATTGATTTCTACCTTGGTTGACTAACTTTAGATATACATTAGCATAATGTTCCAATTCATTACAACTAAAACATCTCACCATTGGCTGGCTATCTATCTTCCCATTCATGGTTAGTCATGACTCTTTTACTTATAGTTCCAATCCATATAACCAAACTTAACACACTAGTAACATTTCCCAGATCTGGTTAAACATTACTTAAAATGTCTCTTTCCACACTTGTAACAATTAGGGGGATTACCATTGGATTTATTTACTGATTGGATTTACATTGTTTATAACATTGATCGCTTCTTCCCTTTTATTTCATGTGATAGATAATGATAAAAAAAATCTATTTTTACTTCCTCATAATAATGAAAAATTTTATCATAAATTTTAAATTCATGAGAATGAAAATCTCTTTAATATCTTGGATTCAATACTGAGTAAAATTGATTAATTTTACTATCAAGATCCCAAATATAATTTGGTGCAAACCTAGACAATTGGGTAAAATTTACATCATATGTGGAAACTAACTCATACTCCTTTTACTTTAATCCCAAGAATTATTTCTTTATCATGATTCAAGTTTCCTTAGGGAAATATTTCCCTAGGAAATGATTATTAAATTCAATCCATTCCCTTTCCTAGAGCTATTCTGTTTCCTTGGTATTCTTAACCATTGTCCATCATTGATCAACTTTTCTTGCAAAATAATAAATAGTAATATTTTAATTTTAATGTTATGAATATCCCATGGATTCGAATATCTTTTCCAGAACATTGATCCATCCTTAAACTATCACTAGATATAAGGTCTCATCGAAATATAGAGGGTATTGTTTTATAAAATTCCCTATAATGAACATATTCCTCTATGGTAAATATATTTTTTCTCTAACATGGATTTCTACACCATTTATATCCTTCAAAAACTAATCCATCACAGTAAAAAAATGTTCAATTCTAATTTCAACCATTCGGGATATTAATTTGGAAGGATATTGTCCTCTTGATACCTTCCTAAATCAGATTCCCTATTTCCCTTATGAAAATCCATTTTGAATAGATATATATTAGATAAAGAAACATGGTAACCTTTAAATGATATATCATGTCAACAAAACCATAAATTATAATCTTTTAAGGGGTTTATTTTATTATCTAACCTCTAAAATTATTTAAACCATGCTTTGATTCCAACTATAAGGACACTTATCTTAATCAACCCCTAATTACATGATTTATAATAAGGGTTTCACTTTCTTACATTCTCATGATCTTTTAGGTTTATAATTTTAGATAATTAAATCATCATAAATATATAACAAACTCATATATTACAAGTGGATACTTCTACTCAGTGTGTATTTTTACCATAATATAAAACTTTTAAAATGAAACATGTTTTCTTTTCATAAAAAATCTTCATGACTTTCAACTTGATTTATTATTTGTTCCTGCACATCCTTAAATCCTGTAAAATACATTTGAAAACATGGCATGAGGAAAAAATCTCAATTAAGTATATAAAGTAAATAAAACTATTAGTCCAGTGAAAAACATAAAAACCCATGAAATTTTTACTTTTTTCACTATATTCATTAAACGTATAAAATAAATTATATCCATGTGGAAAAAATATATCTAAAATAAAAAATTTAGATACCCAAATCAATAAATAGAAAACCCTTTCAGGAATCATAGATAATAATACTCATAACTTGTGTTCACTCATATCATAAATAACTAGAGACCAATTTAATCCATAGGAGAAACCTCCACAGTTAACTCCATCCTTATTACCTTAAAAGACAAGGAACATTACCCAATGCACGGTTTGGTCGTACCATTTTCAAAATTGCGTGCCAACTGTTCATGCTCTACTCTAGGAAGGGGGAACTTTCATGGTTAGGCCATGTGATTAGGGAAATCATATACCAACTATGTAAATCACCTGTGTAATTTGTCTGCAATTTTTTGCATAGTCGTGCAGCCCAAATCGCATGGTTAGGGAAAACTATGTGCCCCATATCACCCCACAATCTATCCTCACACGGTTAAAACTAAATATGTGTCTTTCCTCGCATAGTTTCCTCTAGCCCTATGATGGGTCATTTTCTCCAAAAAAAAAACAGGTTTTCTAGCTCCAAACAAGCCTCAGACAACCCTGAGACCTTTGAAAACTCACTAGGAATCCACATTAGGTCTATAAAAGAGAATTAGACAAAAATTTAAAGGATCCATACCTGAGTGAAAATCAGGGTTCTTATAGTCTCCCCCCCTTAAAGGAACTCATCCCTAAGTTCACCTTCCAATGGTAGTGAAACACTATCTGAGAATAACTCTGGCCACTGGGCACGTACATCGACCTCCTGCTCCCAAGTCTCATCTTGTTCACAGATGTGATATTATAGCACTCCTACTATAAGGACAGACCAACCTCAAAGATCCTTCATTCTCCAGTAAATGATGTGTATAGGATACTCCTCAATGGTGGTATCTACATCTAACTCAACTTCCTTAGGTTCAAAATTATGAGATAGGTTTCCATGATACCGACAAAGATGTGAAACATGGAAGACATTGTTCATGGTATAGTACCTATGAGCTAGTAACAACCAATAGTATATCAACCAGAATCTCTCCAAAATATCAAACTACCTGAAAAATCATGGTGATAGCTTCCCTTGCCTTTGTATACATTTATTCCCTATCCTGGGTGATACTTGTAGGAAAACATAATCCCCAACCTCGAACTCTAGAGGTCATCTACGGTGATCGGAATAATATTTCTCTCTAGATTGAGTACTAGACATACAATTATTGATCATCTGAACCTACTTCAAATTCTCATGCATGATACGAGGACCTAGTAGGGACGCCTCTCCTTCCTCTTGCTAACATAGGGGTGAATGGCATGTCCTACCATACAAGACCTCAGAAGGATCCATCTGGATTGTCGCCTGAAAGATATTATTGTAGGAAAAATTAAAGATAGGGATATGATTCTCCTAAGAACCATAGATATCAAGGAAGCATTCCTAGAGCATTTCATCTATAACCTGTATCATCTGTTCTGACTGACCATCGGTCTGAGGGCATAAAGTTGTGCTCAGAAGCACTTGTGTACCCATAGCCTTTTGCAACCCTTACCAAAACTATGACGTGAAGTGATAATACCTATCTAAAATGATATTATGAGGGACCTAATTTAGTCATATGATCTCACATACATATAGTCTTCCCATATCATCAATTGAGAACATCTCCCATATAAGAAGGAAGTGGGCTACTTTCATTATTCGATCAGTCACTACCCATACAACATCACTACCTCTAGGTGACTTTGGAAATATGATCACAAAATCTATAGAAACATATTCCCATTTCCATTATAGAACTGTAAGCAACTATAACAATCCAGCAGGTCTTTGGTGCTCTGCTTTCAACTGTTGACAGGTGGAACACCTTGTGATAAAGCCTACTATCTGACATTTCTTCTCAAACCACCAATACTAGAATCTCATATCTTGATACATCTTATATATTCTTGGATGAACTTCACACTGAGAAATGTGGGACTCATGCATCAGTTACTCTCTAATATTTGTAGAAACTCATACATTTCCATGTATATGTAGGATTTCAACTTTTTCCACAGACCAATCTATAGGAAAGTCAAATCCTAAAATACTCTCACGGAGAACCAAGCCCTTGGGATCTGAAAATTTCCTTCTCTTCACCTTTTCAAGGAGGTAAGAGGTAACTATAAAGGTTGTTATATAAGATTGATCTTAACTATCATGATACTCTAGATACATCTTAAAAAATAGGTCTATTAATTTCCATTCATCACTGGCTTCCCGTATGGCAAGTGCCTGAGTTTTCTGACTCAACACATTCACTACTACATTTCCTTTTACAGACATATAAGCAAGCTCAAAATCAAAGGACTGAAGATATTTGACTCATATCCAATGTTTGAGGTTCAAGTTACACTATTTAAAGATATATTTGATGTTCTTGTGGTCTATGTACACCATAAAGTTCCCACTCAATAGATAATGCCTCCAGCAACATAAGGCATGGACAATTGCTACTAGATCAAGGTCTTATATTAGATAATTTATCTCTTGATGCCACAACTACCAAGATCTGTACACAACGACTCTTTCCTTCTACAGTAGTACTACTCCCAGGCTAATTCCTGATATATCACAAAACACTATATAACCTCTACCAGCCTCCGGCAGAATCAGAATAGGTGGCGATAAAATCCTACCTTTCGGCTCCTGAAAGGCTTTCTCACACTCTTCTAACCATAAGAACTTTACAACCTTCTTTGTAAGAATAGTAAGAGGTAAATAAATACATGAGAAATACTGTATAAAATTCCTATAATATCTAGCCAGCCCCAAGAAACTTCATATAGCAAACTCATTCTTGGGATTCTCTAAGGATACCACATCACTCACCATCTTTGTGTTAATAGATACTCCTAATTCTGAGATAATATAACCCAAGAAGTGAACTTTTTTTATCAATAAGTGGAACTTGGCGATCTTGGAATAAAACTCATGCTCTCTTAGTTTACTCATAATGATCTCAAGGTTCTTATCATGGTCGCTATGAGTATAAGAATACACCAAGATTTCATCCATAAATACTATGAAAAAGGAATCCAGATAGGGATGGAACACCCTATTCATTAAATCCATGAAATTGGAGGGCATGTTCATAAGACTGAACAGCATACTGAGGTAATCATATAGACCATACCTAATATATAAATTTTTATGAGGTATGTCTAATGACTTGACTCACACCTAATGTTATCCCAATCTTAGGTAGATCATATAAAATACCCTATCTCCTTGGATATGTTAAAAAATATTATCTATATGGGGAAATGGATAGAAGTTCTTGATCATAATCTTGTTTAACTGTCTTTAATACACACATAGATGAAGGGTCCCATCCACCTTCTTGGTGAAAAGCATGAGCGAACCCCAAGAGGAAGTATTAGGTCATATAAAACATTTGGCCTCTAGATCCTCTAACTACTGCTTAAACTTCTGGAGCTCGATAGTTTCCATCTTGTATGAAGTAATAGACACTAGAGATACTCCTAAAATGAGCTCAATCGTAAAATATACCTCTCTATTCAGAGGTGAGCTATAAAAATCATTAGGAAAAACATCCCTGAAATTATCTACTACTGGAGAGAATTTATACCAATGTAAACTCTGATCCTCCAAGAAGATATTGGAAATTTGGTTAGTCACTCCACCTAGCCCATTATTCTCTGGTCCATCTCTACTATCATAAATATCCAACTCTCCCCTGCGTAGAAAACTTCCACCCTCTAGTGATGTAAATGATACCCTATAATGATATAAATATACAATGTCATGATACAAAACCAACCAATTCATCTCAATAATGACATCGAAGCCTATTATATCAATAACAAAGAGGTACCACAAGAAAGGTTAACTAACTAACTCAAGGGGATAGTCCCTAAATTGGAATATTCCCTCTGACCATACTCGCAATGGTGTATCTAGGGTCATTACACCACAGTAATATTGTATTTCAAGTTCGAGACTTTCCACGATAGATAAGGAGATTAAGGAGTGTGAATAACCTGTATTAAACAAAGAAGATATTATAGTGGATGATACTAGAATAGTACCTTGTACTATAGATGGTCTTAAAGCCTGATTCTTAGGTATTTTTTTTAATTCATGAAACTAACCTAATCCATGGACTTGTTCAACAGTTGAACTACCATGATCAAGACCTCTCTTCTGGCACTGTTGGAAATACAAATTTTGGATACCATGGTCATAACCTCCTCCTCGTCCATTCCTATTAGTGATACTCCAACTCCCTACCTGACACAGTATAAAATAACCTACCCCTAAAAGTGTATATGGTGAAAATCCTATTCCAGCAGGAAAGGTAATACAGAATCTCTAAAGGTTCCCCATAATGTCATAAGATCGGCACTCCAGAGGGTCTCTATCACATTGAGACTTCAGATACCACTTTAATCCACACTGATGACACACCATAGAGCTACCAGTATGAGTACTATGGACACCACTTCCCTGATGAGAAACCTTGATGGAATGTTTCCTGCTACCGGAAGAACTACTGGACTACCTCAGCACTGGTCCTATATGCCTGGTATTATCAACATCCCTTAGGTTTTGCTTAGTGATAATAGCATGTTTGACTATTACATAAAAGGATGGTAGGTGAAAGACATTCAGCTAAGCATGAATGGCATACATGATCCCATCCTCAAATCATCTAGCACAAAAAAGCTCATCATCGGCTAAAAGTGGTGCAAAGCACTGAAACCCGATGAAATGTGTTGAATATTCCATGACTAACATTGAACCCTACTCAAGATGCATGAAATATCTGGATCTGTCATCTTTCAATGTATTAGGAAAGAACTAAACATAAAAATATGTATATAAATCAGCCCATACCATTCCCTGATGGCAACCAGCCTAGGTAATCACATCCCACCAGTGTTTGGCTAAATCACGCAGCATGTACATAGAAATACTGATCCTTTTCTCTAGTGGAATATCTATATGATAAAAGATAGAAAGGGTGGCCTATATCCAAGACTCAATGGCCTATGGACCTCCATCCCCTGAGAATGGAGGAGTATGTTTCTACTAGAACTCATAAGACAGATCAGTCGTTGTAGGTGCAGGTTGTAGAGCACCTTTCATAGGCTGCATTAGACATAGGAAACTATCACAGACCTAAGAATTAGTGCCCAAATCAGGTATAAGAGGTGATGCCTCAAGTGGAATTCCTGGAAGTAAGACTGGAGGCTTAGGTCCCACCACGTCTAGAGTATGGTCTTCACCACCCTTCTGGCGCACGACATGAGGACGTCGTGGCGGCATTAGTCTACAAATTCCAAGCACATGCCTCAAAACAAGCTTCAAGAAGGTAGATAGCAACACTATAGAAATATAAACAAAAAGAAAAGGGCTCACTCCCCATGGTATACAACCCTAACTACCAACTTAGAAGGTTGGGTATTAGTAAGTTATCTAGTTTAATTTATAGTGGTTCAAGTAGATGAAGGGTCAACAATACCTTTCCTCATCATTTATTAGGAAATTGTTTCATTTTACAAGTAATGATTCCCTTATCAATTTCATTTTCCTATTTCTATATATCAAGGTTTATTGAAAATGATTTGTTCATGCTAGTGAATCTGGTCTTTTACTCTTTATCACTAAGATCAGCACCCATTTAAATTGTATTCTAATGGATCGACTTGGTAAATTACTCATTCCAACCCCCAAGGGCTCATAAACCTCATGAATTGAAACTAGAAATCACTCAATCATAACCAAAAATAAGAACAAGAATATTTATATAATAAGGCTCACTCAATAATCATAGGCATATAAAGTAATGAAAGTAGTTAAATGCACCTATATGGAATGAAAATATACATGACATGTGAATTCTATGTGTCTATGATGATGCATGTAACAAAGATCCTTACCCTCATATCATCAAGACAAGGATGAATAAGAATCTCAATCAGAATAATAAAAAAACATGTGTGCCACTCAATGGTGAAATGATATCAATTGTAATAAGAAAAATCAAAACAACCATTACAATTCAGGCAACTTGGATTTTATCCCGAACATGGGTTCACGATGCCCAATAATGTCTTATGACTAGGTTCCAAGAATTCTTAATCTCCAATCAATTGTCTCCAAATAGTAAATCAAGAAATAAACTACTCTAATACCACTTTGTGACATCCTGGGCCTAGATTCCACATAGAGGTTCCCCAATCTCGGTGGGTCATATGGCCTCAAGCACTTCTCTTCAAACTCCAGGGGATACCAACTAGCAGTGAGGGCCTGGGGTGTGTCCATGGGGAGACTATACCCTAATTACTATAGTGTAGCATAATGGATAAGTAATAAATTAGAAGGTAAATAGAGGAATCATTATAAATAATCAGATGGCATAGCAGAAGCTGACTGATATAAATATACAAAATCTGATGATGACATATTCCATGTATATACAAAGCTAGAAAACATGGATACATAGTAGTAGGAAATAAAAGATATAAAAAAGTCGAAAAACTAGAATCCAAAAACAATCCCCCAGTATCCCAAGCTCTGAATCAGTCATCTTCTACCAGCTCCATCCTAAACAATCAAGCAATCAAGTTTTTGAAGCCATACACTTCCCTTTGTCATCACCTATATACATGTAGTCTGTCCGGATGCCAATGGAGGCCTAGATAGGGTGTGAGATAAATCTCAGTAGGCCACCACCAATGGATTCTATAATAATAAATCCATGTATTATAAACCAAAATAGTGTTCAAGCATGCATATATAAAAGTATAGTAGTATAATAATATAAATACACAAGTACATGATTCATCCCTCAGCTAGTATCTGAACATGTAACTGGTTCATTAATTAATTAAGTTCTAGTTTATATATATATAAGTCACTTGAGGCATAGACATCATTGACACTATACTAGTGATGGATCCAAGATATAACAAGGCATCCTAATGTGATTTATAATGAAAATGTTCCAAGGTGATAACCAAGGAAACCTAGACTTCAAGGATCGCCAACTCAGTCATAACTATAGCCTAGATATAGGGGTAAGAGTGTAATCCAAAGAGAATCATCCAAGTATTTACACAATAGTGAATCTAACTGAGTCCAAGGTATAAATCCATGGTAAAATGGGATAAGCGATGGTTAGACCCAAGTATATAACCAAGGAACCTCATGTCCATAGAATCCATGATGGATCCAAGGAGTGTATCCAAAGAATTATATAACAGTAAATGAGGGATCTTATGGTGTCATACCAGGAATCCACTGATATAAAAATATCAGGTTCTAAGGTGGCTCTCACCCTAAATTAGAATGGCATCCATGAGAACTCAAGGCATTCCCTTAGGAATCCAAAACCTAAATTGAGTTTGACCAATCCTATAATGATGTAAAGGTCCATATACAATTAGGAACCTTATAGTTGATTATTTTATTTAATTAATCCATGTAATGGTCATACCATTTATAGTGTTCATTTGGTTCAGGACTTTCATTTTATTAGTATGAAAAGGATAAGGGGGAATGAAACCATTTCATTTCATATAATTCAAAATCATTTCATTAGGTTCATTATTTTACCTTCAATCAAAAGTGGCAGGGGGTACTACGGACATGCAACCAATATTTCATTTACATTTAATAAGTCTAATTCATATACTTTTTTTAAAAGGTTGGGGCTGAAGCCTCAATTTACTATTTAAATCAAAGACCTATTTAGACTGGGTAGAGGGAGACCCATTACATAGCCCAAAGGCCCAAGGCCAAGTGGCCTGAATACAAGGCATGAAATCCCATTAAATGGCACAAAGGACCCCTTGGTGAACAGTACTGCTACAGTACCCGTGCTTCAATAGTACCTACTACAGTACAGCCGCCGCTACAGTACCTGCTACAGTCTCTCCGCTGCTACAGTCCCGCCGCTGCTATAGTTCCACCGCTGCTATAGTACTGCTACAGTGCCCTACTACAATACTGCTACAGTACCGGAAATTCATCCCTACCCAGATTTGATCCTGGGTCTTTTGGATGCCAAGAAAGAGCATGTACCACTAGGGTACTGGCTTGTTGGCTCCAAGTCATATACTTAATATACTATCCAATTACATTTAATGTTGGATGATCAATTTTAATCACTTACCTTAGGTGGTTTAAGTGGAAATAAAAATGGTCTAATCCATTCATCAATTCATATTTGAGTAGTTATTTAATTAGGGAGTCTTACCATTAGCAGTTTCAATCCGAGGCACACCCAAACAGTGGAACAGACACACACATCCAGAAATAAAATCCCAATATGGAAAATCACTCTACATGGGGTGGTCGGCATTGTAGATGGTGGAACAAAAACACATGCCAACAGTGAACAATATTTTATAGGAAGGGGTCACCCACACGGTTAAGGAAACTTTGTGTCAACCATGTGAATCACCTCTACAATTTTTCTTCATTTTCTTGCAAGGTCGTGTGACCTAAATCGTATGGTTAGGTAAAAATATGCACCCCATATCACCCCATGCTCCATCCTCACATGGTTAAAACTAACCAGGAATCCTACCTCACATGGTTTCCTCTAACCATGAAATAGACTATTTTCTCCCAAAAATCTAGGATCCGGGATCTAAACAAGCCTCGAACACCCCAAAGACCATTGCGAACTCACTAGGAATCCATATTAGGTCCATAAAAAAGAATTAGACCAAAATTTAAAGGATCCATACCTGATTGAAAAATAAATTTCTTACAAAAACATTTTTAAGCTTTCACCTTTTCATCATAAATCCCTTGAAAACACATTTTAAAATATAGGTAAAATCATTTTCAGGTATCGAAATATCCTTCCTATAAAGACACTTTTTAAAAAACTGAAATACCAAAAACATGGGAAGAAAGGTTTTTCTTTGAAAAAAACTTGGAATATTATAAATAAATATAAATAATGGTTGTGGTGGTGGGTAAATCTATTGATTCCATATATGTTAAAATAGAACATTCCTTTTGTCTTTTGTAAATAAATTCAAAATGTTTCGTATAAAATATATAAAAATTTCATTTTAAAAAAACATTAAAAGAAATTAAAAATAGAAATAAAATGTCATTTATAATTCATTTATATACATTTAAATACTTTCATAAAATATTTTTATGATTTTGGACATGTATTAAGAATATTTAGAAAATACAACATTTAAAATGAGGTTTTAAGGTAAATTATCACATACCTTGATTCTAACTTATCATGTACATTATTTATCTTCCTAAATAATAAAATTAGTTTAATTAGTTACTTTATTATGATTATTTTTCATATTTATTATTCCTTTTAGTTCACTTATTGTCATTTCATACTTTATTACTTAAATAATTAAGTATACATCAGATGTTTTGAGGACGTTTGACTTATGTGTCCAAAATGGATTTGGTAGGTTGAATATGGTAAAATTGATCATGATTATATCATTTATAGGATATTAATCATGATATAATTATCATTTTTATATAAAAATCATACTTTTAAAACTGACCATATAAGGTGGTTTTAAAAAATGAATTATCTTACATCCTGGAGATGGTAGTATGTATGTACACATGAGTAACATTTCCATTTTTCAATGAAAGGGAAAGAAGGTAGGTATTATTTTATCCTTCCAGAATTATTAATATATTATAAATAAAATATTATTTCATTAAACCCACTCATATATACCATCCATGTGATGTGGTTATGAAAAATAAAATACATCATCTCTTGAGGCGATAGTCTGTACGTATGCATGAGCGATGTTTTTATTTTCCATTGGATGGTAAAGAAAGAAGTATAATATTTTATTTACTATTTAAAAATGATATTTTTATCATATATATCATTTTATTTCATATTTATCCATCATTATTACCATTTATAAGAGTCATTTATGGAAAAAAATTATATTGGTTCATGAGTTGGTAATCTGTCGTACACATGAATGATGTTTTTATTTTCCATTAGATGGTTAATAAATATGAAAAGGGGTTATAAAATAGGCATAATAACATTTAATTATATGTTATATACTGATTTTACAATATATAAATAATTTTTATATGTTTAAAGAAGGTAGATAAAGAAATAAAACAAAGGATATTAGTTGAGACTTATACCTCTTCTTCGGATAACCTCTATTGGTTTGCAACTTAAAAATTATAAGGTGTGTGTTTTGATTAATAAAGAAACTCTATGATGTGGGGAGGAATTACAGGAAGAGATATGGGTAGGTATTGGCTAATATAAGAGGATCTTTAAGTGTGGAAAGGAGAGGATAGTGGGTGTCCTTTTATAAGTGATGGAGAAGACACGCTTGGAATTTTTCAAAAGATTTAAATATTATTAAATAATTTTCATATTAAATTATCTTATAAAAAAATAAATTATAAGAATAAGGTTATTTTGGTTGAAATAAATTCATCTAATAAGAATTAAGATGAAATTTTGTGGCCCTACCACTTATTTTTAACCTAGGTTAACCTGCCTTTTTCCATGGTGACACATTTTTTACCGAAGTTACTATTCATAATAACCAAAAATGAAATTTACCTCATTACTAAATTTGGAAATTATGATTATAAATATGGAATAAATTTTTAAATATTCAATCTCAAGAAATTTAAGGAATTAATTTAATATAAAAATAGAAAATGCAATGAAAAACAGTTTTCTGAAAAATGCCTTTTAAGTATAAAATTGATTCTATACCAAGATCAAGTATAATATTGATCCAAAAGGTATAAATTGAATTAATTTTAACAAAAAAAATAAAATAATAAAATTTTAAACCCAATCTAAATAAAAATGATTCTTTTCAAATACTGGAAAATAAAATATGGTTTTCTTTAAAAATTGATATTTCCCATTATTCTCCCAAAATTAAAATTTTTCAAGAAATTTAAAAAAAATCACAATAAACTAATTTCAAAATTATGAATTAAAAATTAATATACTTTATATCAAATTAAATTCCTAAAATTTAGAAATTAATCATTTAAAAAACAATATAATACATGATAGTTAGAATATAACTATTTTCTTTTAATTGGAAAAAAAATAATAATATTCTTATAATGAATGTGACTCTATAAAATATAATTCATGAATATTAATAATATAAAAACCCAGGATTCTCATATATAAATATTAAATCTTTTTATATGAATGGATATTACATTAGAAAAATAAACCCCTAAGGACCATATGAGTTTAATGTATTTAGAGACTAAATATTCTATCTTCTTATTTCATTAAATATCTTCAATGTATCCCACAAAGATATTTCCATTAATTAATCTTTATAGACATGACATAATTAAAACCTTTATTCATAACCAAGGGAAAGTAAACATAATAAAGGTTGAGCTCAGATGTTCAATAAGGTTAAACAATAGAAATGTCAACCTATCAGAAGCATGAGGGTATAAGAACATGAGAATAACATTTGAGAACCATACCTTGTTTATAAAATATCATGATCTTGAGTCATGGCATAAATATTAGAAGTTAATAAGACATGTATCATAAGGAAATCAAATAACATTATTCATGAGAGCATAACATTGGCATAAGACATAGAATTTTGGCATAAACATAAGTATAGAAAATCATTTTCATAGTACTCGATGCTCACTTCCAAGGAGGTCATAGTTTAATGGGTTAACTCCCTAAACTATCATAATAGTCAAGTTTCACTCCCAAGACCATAATAGTAGACAAATTCCCTTACTGAATTGTCTTCACTCCTCGTTACACTATTATCAATCTCATTAGATATAATTCATTATCCAATGCATTGGAAGTAGATATATGTCCCACCCATAACATATTTAAAATCATATGTATGTGTTCCACAAGATTATAAAACATTCACCATATCATAACCCATGAAATGAAATGGGTTTCATAAACATTTCATTATATCACAACCTATGGAAAAGTGACCGGTTTCATAATCATTTCATCATTTCATCGTAGCATAACCCATGAAAAGAAGCAGTATTCATAATCATTTCCTCATGGTATAACCCATTGAATAGAAATGGGCTTCATAAAAATCATGTCATTGTAAACATAAACCATTAATAGAAAGAATAATAATGGTATTCCATGATCATATACCCAGTAAGGCCTAGTTAACAACAATGGATGTCATATTAGATGGATGATGATTTTAAAAGATCATTTAAAAAAATTGAGGAAAAAAACTTTTCTTTGAAAATCACTTTTTAAAAATTTAAATTCATAAAAAAATTTATAAATCCTTTTTTTAAATAAACTTTAAAACTTATTAAGTAATGTTTAAAAATAATTTAAAACAATTTTTTAGGAAAATATATTTTCCTCTTTGAAAAAAAAATTAAAAACATAAAAAAATTTCATATTACTTTTATTTTAAAATAAACTTGAAAAATTATAAAGTAATATTCAATGTAAATAATGGTCCTGACGATGGGTAATTTTGTTCATACCGTACACCCTAAAACAAAAAATACTTTTATATTTTTGATAAAAGACAAATGAGAATTGTTTGGAAAATTACATGAAGATTCCTTTAAAAACATTTTTTAAAAATTAAAACATGGTTAAATATATCTTTAAAACCCATTTGGAGGATTTTATAAACATTTTTGAAAACATTTTTAAAAACATGGTTTTGGAAGAAAAAGGGTTTTCGAGTGAAGAGAGAAATAAAGATGATTTTTCTTAAAAAGGTTATATTGAACTCTTGAGTACATAAAGAGAGGAAAATGAAGGTAAAACATTTATTCTCAGGAAATAAACAGATTATAATGAAAAAAATAGTTTCTTTATTGATGTATCATAAAATGTTATCATTGGAAACATAATCATGAGTAATCCCGATAAATGATGAGATTGTAATATAAAACCCTTACCACTTTGGTAACTTTGAATCATAAGTATCATGAAGGAATAATGTTAAATGAAACTTAAAATATCATGAGAATAAATAAATTCATTATATTACATGTTAAAGGGGGTATATATACACCTCATAAAAGAATATAGGTGCACAACATAACATATGTATCAAGGAAAAAAAATTGAGATAAAACTATCTTACCGCATTGGTAACTTTTGTACCATAAACCCCATGAAATGTAGATATTAAAATGGATATGTAAATACCAATAATTTTTATTATAATAATAATAAAATACATTCAAGGGTATTATATACACCATATAAAATAAATAGGTATTGAATATAGCATGTTCCTCATAGAAGTAAAAAAGTGAGACGGAAATTCCTTACCGCTTTAGTAATATTTTGGATCATAAGACTAAATAAAGAATAACATAAAATGAAACTTTAAATTTCATTAAAATAATGATATTCATGATATAATATGTCAAATTTTTAGTATATATACCACACAAAAGAAACAGGTTGTGAATTTGAATATGTCTCCTAGAAATAAAAGAGGGACTAGAAATCTCGTACCTTATGTCTCGACTTCATTCATAAATGTTCAAACCTCCTATATAATAAATATAATATTATTATACATATATTAATGAACCATAATTATATATATCATACCATATGTGATTTATGGATGACCTTTTATTACTTTTTTATTACCAATTACACATTAAAGTCATGTTTGGTGAATAACTGCTTTGTTTTTCATGTATGTTTTTATTTGATTTTTTTTTGTCATATTAATTTTATAATGGTTACATAATCCCCATAATTTTAAACATTATATAAATATAATATATATTAATTATATTTTTTTTATAAATATAAAAAATGTTAGAGATAGAAAATGAAATACATTGTTCATGGATACGGTAGGTCGTACGTACGCATGAATGTTGTTTTCATTTTCTTGAAAGGTTGAAAGAAATAAAGTTAAAAAAATATATTACCATTAAAGAATAATTTTTATGTAATATATATCACATATATTCATTAAAATAATCCTTATTACATTCTATGTAAAGTGTGAATAAATCACAACACTTCACGAGGCGGTAGTCCGCCGTACACACGTACAACATTATCATATTCCCACGGAATGGAAAGTAAGAAGTAATATGTGATATCATGATTAAAAAGCATAATAATATTATAAATATAATATATAAACAATAAATAAATCATTATATCTATCTATGATGGGTGGTGATGGAAAATGAATAACATTGGTTCGCAAGGCGGTAGTTCTGTGTACACATGAATAATGATTTCATAACCCATTTGATAGAAGAGGAGAAGGATTTAGGTTATGTCATTAATATAATATCTCAGTATATTAAAGATAATTATTTTATAATATCATAATTTTTTAATAAAAATTTAAGGAGTCAGAGGAAGAAATTAAATAAAACACTTGATTAGGGGTGTTACCTCTTCTTTGCACAACTTCTTTTGGTTTGCACCAAAACTCTTCATATATTGAATTATTGACCAAAATAAAGATAATATGATGGGATTAGGGAAGTAAAGAAGAGATTTTTTTAGGTATATTTGAAACCAATGGGTTTTTAATGTGTAAATAATAGAAGAGAGTGGTGTCCTTTTATAAGTGAGGTGAGTGGAACACATATAATATTTGAAAAAAAATGTCCCCACAATTTTCACATGCCAAAAGGATCCAAAAATGGTCCATTATAAAACCTATAAGTGATAATATATAAATTTTGGCCATAAAATTTATTTTTTATAAGTTTTGGTTCATTTTTAACACTTATATTTTTAGTTTAACCCCCCCCCCCCCCAGTAAACACATTTTTACATTAACCGCAGTAAATAATTTTTACTGTTTTACTATTCATTATGTTAAAAAATTAAGTTTAAATTATTAGATAATATAAATTATTATGACTACAAATATTTAATTTATTTTTCAAAATTCCATTCACATAATTTGTGAATTTTAATTTAAAATTAATCCCAAATATGCAATGAGAAAGTGGTTTTGTAATGTGAAAATGTACAAAAGTTTGAAATATATTTATATATATATATAATATTAAATTGGTTATAATGAAATAAATTGGATTAATAGTTATATAATTTAACTAATTTTAATTTTAAAACCATATTAAAAAAATTAAGTTTTTAAATTCTTTAAAATAAATGAAAATTCTTAATAAAACCCTGTATTTTTCACTATTCATCAAAAAATTTATCTTATATGAAAATTCTCAAAAATTAACTCCAAGATAATTTTAACATGATTATTTAAAAAATTACGTTTATTTTGAAAAATAAATTTTCTAAAAGTTTCAAAAATTAGTTTTAAAATAAGTGCACTAAAGGTGACAAAACTGTTTTTTATAAAAATATAGTTTTTAAGCCTAAAATTGGATTTATTCTTATCTCTATTCTAGAAAACACACAAAATGAATATTAAAACTTTGATTAAATATATAGTATATAAATTTCATTAAAATAATTCACCAAAAAAATTAATTTATTGTGGTAAAATGTGTTTGTTTGAAAAAAATAGTTTTTATAAAAAGATTTCTTTTATTTTCAAATAGTTATTATTTTCATTTTTAATTAATTGGTCACCAGAGAATTAATTTTATATACGTGTGTAAACTATATATTTTCAATGTTTATTTAATACTATTCATACCCATAATTTCAACGGCTTGTTGATAACTATCATATTAAATTATAATATTTTAATATTATGTCAGGATTTGTTTAAAGTTGGTGTTGTGTGTAATGAAAAATATTGAAAAGATTAAATTAATTTTGAAAAAAATATTTCACAAAATCTCTGGGCATTATATTCACCCCCCCCCCACCCCGAATAAATTTCATACTCGCAATTTTAACTTTTTCTTAGTAGGTTGGGGTTTAACATTTGAAAATTCCATTATGGAAAACTCACATCGTAAAATAGTTTAATAAAAATTTCTATTGAAAAAAGATAAAGGGATGTGAGAAGGTTATTTGTAATAAAACATACTAGATTTACAAGTAGAATAACATTGGAAGAAAGTGAAAACATGAACATATAATAGAAAACTAACACCCAAATAATGATGGAGAGTAATATAAAACATGGTATGGTGAAATTTAAAGACAACAAATCCATAAACCATATAGGTGTAAAAATATTCATTGATATCATTAAAAATGATGATAATACGACAAAATTTTATTTCATTTTCATTTTCCTAAAGTTGGGGAATTTTCATGAGAATAAATACATACTTGATTTAATTCCATTTCATAAGCACAATCTCATCCTTTGGTTGTTCCATGATCAATTTCAACTTTATCTATTACTCTAAGAGATGAATTTTTCATGTATAAAACACTAAATAAGATCCATAAAATAATGATAAGTCATGCATTCTATCTATAGTTATTATCAAAAAAAAATGGTTAGAATAATTTATGCATAAATCTTCATATGGTGAAATAATATATTAATCTATAAAACTTCATCCGAAATTCAAATTAAACCATTCCATAAATGGTTAACCTTATAAACTTTAAAAAATTAAAAAATTATAAATAAGTTCACTAAATTTCTCAAAATAAACATAAAAATAATACTCCAAATATCATAAAGTATCTCTTGATTGTAACATACCAAATATGTGAATACCTTAGTCATATATTTTCTTGAATCACAGTAATAACCAGAATTACAATAAAACCTTAATGAAAACATGAATACTTCATCATTACTTGAATAAAACCACATATTTTTTAATATATTTGAAAAATCCAATAATTTTGTAAACTTCATCAATGATAACATAAACCAATTTTTTTCATAAATCATTAATCAAATCCATGGTCTTCAATAATATCCAATTTACTTTATTCATTTCAATCATCTCTTTATCCAAACTAAACACCATTTTCTTAACATGATGAAGATATTAAGGGTTTTAATACCTTAATAAAAATATCACCATTCCATTAAATAACTTTTCTAGTTCATCAACACCATTCTACATATTTTTTCAAATCCTTAATGAAAAAATTATACCAAATAATCATTATATATTTCATGATTCATATAACATAATTATTGAATTCCAATATATAAACACTTAAATAATTAAACTTCCTTCACAAACCATTAACTAGGATTCATCATCTTACTCCTTAATACCTCTTTCCTTTCATATGTCATTCATAATCTCTTCATCATCAACAGAAAAACCATTACTCATATAACCTTGATGATTCTCTTCAAAATCTTTCCCCTTAGGAAATCGATTTTCATAATGCCCATATAATCCACATTTAAAACTTTCAAAATTAGATGATACCTTAGGGATAGCATTATTATCATCCATTATATTAGATGAACTTTTCATTTTTCCTTTTCAATTACTTGATTTGTGTCAATATTTTCCACACCTAAAATATCTTCTCGCCCCTCTATGACATTCCCTTGAGTTCTGATTCCCACATTCTTGACATATAGGAAAATTAATATTCTTTCCTACATGGTACCCACTAATTGAACTCTTAGAAAAATATATCCTTCACATATTTAGTGAGTTTTAGAGTTAGTTAAGGTGAATTTTGTTAATCATTTTCCATGATAAATAATTATGCATAATCACAATATCTTTTACTCTATTCATTATCCCATTTGGTTTCTCATAAATAAATTTTCTATGACATTCAATTTTAATTTAGTTTTTTCTGGTTCCCTCCATTGAAAAAACAAAAAATCATAGTGTGATTAAAAATATTCATAGTGGGAAACCAAATAATTATGAAAAATCACTTATAGGATGTCTAAATAATGAAACCTTCTTTTTAATCTATGATATCTTGGGTTTATACTAGGTTATTCATAGTCATAATCTATTTAAATCCTTCATGATGGTTCATAAAGAGTTTATGAATTTACAAATAATATCCCCCGGGAGTGTCAAAATATGTGTGCAGAAAGGCTTATTGTCATGTACCAGGTGATTATTGAGTTGGGTCAATTCACCTTTTTTAGAGTTATTACACCTAGGTACCACTTTTCTAGAGGCACGTCCACTTGTAGTATCCAGACAGGGATATAATTACTTAGAAACAACTCTCTCTATCCTTACACAAAATTTTAGGAAATTTTATTATACTTTGACTCATCCTAAGACTTACCCTTAGATACATCCCTAGAAATATCCTTAGAAATATCTATAGGTATCTCACTAAAGTTTTCTCAACCTAGTTTCCATAGGTTAACTAAACCTTTCCCCTAATAAAAACTATAATAGTCTACTCTAATGACTAATGGGATACAATTTATACCTATTAAGGCACCCCATGGGTGGATAAACCACCTAGGCGGGACAAACCACTGTCCCCAGTGATGGCCATGTCCTTATGAAGCCCTTGGGAAGAGAGTCATGCTTCACCCAATGTTCCCATGTGAGAGTTCCCAAGGATCGGTTCACTTAATTTTCATTTAATACCAACTATAACAACCCAGGATTCTCATACATAAATATTACATCTTTTTATATGAATATTCATTACATTACAAAAATACACTCCTAAGGACCATATTGGTTTAGTGTCTTTGGATACTAGATACACTATAATATTATTTTATGAAAGAACTTTAATGTCCACCATAAATATTTTCCCATTAATTAATATTCATATACATACCCTACTTAAAACCTTTCTTCATAGCCTATGTAATGGAAACATAATAAAGGGTGAGCTTAGATACTCATTAAGGGTAAACAAGGTAAATATCAACATATCATGAGCATAAAGGTATAAGAACATGAGAATAAAATTTGAAACCCATAACCTATATATAAAATATTATAATCTTGAGTCATGGCATAAATATTGGTATTTCATAAGACATTTATCATAATTAAATCAAATAGCATGATCCATGAGAGCATAACATTGGAATAATACATAGAATTATGGCATAAAAATAAGCATAGAAAATCATCTCCATGGTAGTCAAGGCTCACTAAAAAGGCTATAATTTTGGAATGGGTTCACTCCCCAAATCATAATAGCAGTCAAGGTTCACTCCTGATACCATCATAGAATACAATGTCCCTTACTAAACCGGTTTCACTCCCTATTCCAGTCCTATCTATCTCATGAGATATAAATCTTTACCTAATTCATTGGAAAGAGATATAGGTCCCACAAATCAGATGGTAAAAATTATATGTATATATACCAAAATATCATAAAACATTCATCATATCATAACCCATTAAATGAAATGGGTTTCATAAACATTTCATCACATCACAACCAATAGAAAATATATAGGTTTCATAATCATTTCATCATTTCATCATAGAATAACCCATGAAAAGAAGCAGTTTTCATAATCATTCCCTCATGGTATAACCTGCATAAGTGAAAAAAGTTTCATAAACATTATTCCATCATAAGCATAAACCATTTAGAGAAATAATAATAATGGTATCCTTGGATCATATCCCTAGTAAGGAATATGTAACATTAAGGGATGTCATATAATATAGAAAATGATTTTGAAAGATCATTTAAAATATTTATTGAGGAAAATCAATTTTCTTTGAAAATCAATTTTTAAAACTAAAAATTCATAAAATATTTTATAAATCTTTTTATTTTAAAATAAATATTGAAACTTATAAAGGAATAATTAATAATTATTTAAAAACATTCTTGAGAAAAATATTCTTTTTGCTATAAAAAACACTTTTTAAAACTTAAAACTTTTTCAAAATACTTTAATTTTTAAATAAACATGAAAATTTAAAAATTAAGCTTCAAATAAAAGAATTATCATGATGGTAATAAATTCCATTAATGTCATACATGTTAAAACAAATATCCCTTTCATGTTTTTGGTAAAAGCAAAACAGACATTGTTTGGAAAATTATATAAAGATTCCTTTAAAAAAATATTTAAAAAGTAAAAAATGAGTAAAAATTTATTTAATAAATCATTTGGATAATTATAAAAACATTTTTTAAAAAAAATTAGAAAATATGGTTTTGGAAGAAAGAGGGTTTTCGACAGAAGAGAGAAATAAAGATAATTTTTCTTAAAAATGTTCTTTTGAAATCTTGGGTACATAAAGAGAGAAAAGTGATATGGAAAATTTATATTATCATGAAATAACCAGAGGATAATAAAATTCATGAGTTTATTGAGATATGTATCATAATATTTTATCATCGTAAACATAATGATGAGCAATCCTGGTAAACGATGAGATTGTAACTTAAAACCCTTACCACTTTGGAAACTTTGAATCGTAAGCCACATGAAATAATAAAATTAAATGAAACATAAAATATCATGATAATAAATAAATTCACGATATTACATTTCAAAGGGTCTCTATATACACCTCATAAAATAATATAGGTGAATAAGATAACATATGTCTCAAGGAAGTAAAATTGCGATAAAATCCCTTACCGATTTGGTAAATTTTGCACCATAAACCCCTTGAAAGAGAGATCCTAAAATGGAAATGTAAATCACAATAATTTTCAAGATAATAATCATAACATACATTATTGGGTAGTATATACACCACATAAAATAAATAGGTGGTGAATATATCATGTGTCTCACAAAAGTAAAAAGTGAGACGGAAATCCCTTACAACTTTAGTAACATTTTGGATTAGAAGACCTCAATAAAAAATAACATCAAATAAAACTTTAAATATCATGAAAATAATTATATTAATTATATAAAATTTAAAATGGGTGTAATATACACCACTCATAAGAAACAAGTGATGAATTTTCATATGTCTCCCAAAAATAAAAGAGATACTAGAAATCCCATACCTTATTCTCAACTTATTTCAAACACATTTGAAACTCCTGTATAATAAATATAAGATTATTATAAATCTATTATAGAACCATAATTATATATATAATACCATATATTATTTACATATTACCTTTTATTACCTGTTTATTAACAATTCCATGTTAAAGTCACGTTCGTGAAATAACTGCTTTGTTTTTCATGTATATTTTGATTATAATTTTTTTTGGACCTCTTACTTTGAGAATGGATCCATATTCTCAAGAATGTTAAACATTATATAAATATAATATATATTAAATATATATTAATTTATATAAATCTATGAAATTTTGAGATATAAAATGAAATACACTATTCATGGAGACAGTGGGTCGTACATACGCATGAACATTGTTTTAACTTTATTGATAGGTTAAAATAAATAAAGTTAATTAATATATTACCATTATAGAAAATTTTTTATTCAATTTATATTTCATATTTTCATTAAAATCATTCTTATTACCTTACATGTAAAGTGTGAATGAATCACATCGCTTCGCAAGGCGGTAGTCCACCGTACACACGAACGATGTTATCGTATTCCCGTGGATTGGAAAGTAAGAAGGGATATGTGATATCATGGTTAAAAAAGAATAATAATATCCTAAATATAATATATATAAATAATAAATCCATCATTATATCAAGCTATGAGAGGTACTGATGGAAAATTAATAACATCGGTTCGTGAGGCGGTAGTCCGTTGTACACATAAATATTGACTTCATGACACATTTAATGGAAGAGGAGGAATATTTAGGTTATTAAATTAACATAATAACATATAAGTATGTTTAATATAATTATGATATCATATAATCATGGTTTAATAACAATTTAAGGGGTGGAGGAATAAATAAAATGAAATGCTCGATTATGAGTGTTACCTCTTCTTCACACAACTTATTTTAGTTTGCACCAAAAGAATTCTTAGGATTGATTTCTAACCAAAATAAGGCTTCTATTATTATAGTATGGAATTAAGTAATTTATTTAGGTAGGTATTGTATGAACCAATGGGTTTTTAAAGTGTTAATAGGATGGGATGGGGGTTGCCTTTTATAAGTGAGGTGAGTGGTACACTTGTAATTTTTGAAAAGAAAAAGATGTGCCCACGTTTTTCACATGCCACAAGGCTCTAAAATGGTTCATTATCAATACTAGTAAATAAAATATTTAAATAATTTAATAAATTTTTTTTTACCAGTTTTTGTCCATTTTTAACCCTTATCATTTTAGTTTAACCCCCCCCCCCCCCCGGTAAACCCATTTTTACCTTAACTGTGGAAAATAATTTTTACTGTTTTGACTCTTCATTATGGTAAAAAATTAAGTTGAAATTATTAGATAATATAAATTATTATTATTACAAATATATAATCCATTTTTCAAAATTACATTCAAATAATTAGTAAATTTTAATTTAAAATTAATCCAGCATATGCGATGAGAAAGCGGTTTTCCAAAGAAAAAATGTTCAAAAGTTTGAAAAGTTTTTATATAAAAATTTAAAATGAAATTTATTATAATGAACTAAATTTTATTAATAGTTATATAATTGAACTAATTTTACTTTAAAATCCATATTTTAATAATTTTATGTTTTAAAATTCTTTAAAAGAAATGAAAAATCTTAATAAAAATCAGTATTTTTCATGATTTATTGAAAAAATTTCTTCTTAGAAAATTCTATAAAATTAACTCCGAGATTATTTTGAAATTTTGATTTAAAAAGTTAATTTTATTTTCTCAAATAATTTTTTTAAAATTGTTAAAAATTATTTTTATGATATGTGCACAAAAGGCAAAAAAACTACTTTTTAGAAAAATACAGTTTTTAAGCGTAAAATTGGATTTATTCTTCTCTATTATAGAAAACACATAAAATGAATATTAAAAATTTGATTAAAAATATAATATATAAATTAAATTAAAATCATTCACCAAATGTATTTTTTTTAATTTTTTGAGGTAAAATTTATTTATTTTAATAAAAATAGATTTTCAGAAAAATATTTCCTTTATTTTCAAATACTTTTTTATTTTCTTTTTTAATTAATTGGTCACCAAATAATTAATTTTATATACATGTGTAAACTATATATTTTCCTAATTTAGTTAATCTTATTCATACCTATCATTCTAATAGCTAGGTGATGACCATCATACTAAATAATAATATTTTAATAGCATGTCATGTTTCATTTAAATTCGGTGTTGCATATAAAAAAATATCAAAAATATTAAATTCATTTGAAAATGCATTTCACAAAATATTAGGGAGTTAAAAATGGGTCATGAAAATTATTTATTTTTAACATTACTCAAGTTGTCACATCCCCCCCCCCCTTGGAAATTGTCTCCTTATAATTTTACTCAATACTAAATAAGTGGGGATATTTTTCCTTTATAGTATTTTCTAATTCTCATGTTACTTCTTAAAAAATATTTTTTTCCAAAAAACTTAACCTTATAAATCACTTTATTCCACAATACCTTCTCATTATGGTCAATAAAGTTAATTGTCTATTCTTTATAGGAAGGATTCTCTTCCAACTATACTATTTCAGGGCTCAAGACATAAGATGCATCAGGTACATATTTCCTCAACAATGAAACATGAAACACATCATATACCTGAGATAAACTCAAAGGAAATTATGATCAGTAAGAAACTGATACAACTTTCTCCAAGATTTTATATGGTCTAATAAACTTTGAACTTAACATTACCTTTTTACCACAATTCATGAAACTTTTCCAAGTATATACTTTAATAAAAACATTATCACCTACCTCAAATGAAATATATTTCCTCTAGTTATCTGCATAACTTTTTTTCTTTCTCTATGATGCTCTCATGTGATGATGAATTGTCTTCACATTCTCAATCATATCTTTGATTAACTATGGTCTCAACATCTTCCTTTCACCAAATTCGTCACAACAAGAGGTAGTTCTACATTTCTTTCCATACAATTCTTTAAAAGGTGTCATCTGTATAATAGAACAAAAACTATTATTATAAGAAAATTTAACTAAATACATATATTGATCACAACACCCTTGGTAGTATAATGATCAAGATCAAGGCATATCTTTCAAATTTTGAATCATTCACTATGACTTCCCATCAGATTGAGGATGGAAAGATGTACTAAAATTTAATTTAATACCCATATAATTATAAAGGCTTTTCCAAAAAAATGAGGTAAATCTAGGATCACAGACAAATAAAATAGAAAGAGGGACTTGATGCAATATTCTTATATCTTTAACATAATGTCTTTAAAGATGATCTAAATACATTTGATCTCGAATAGAAATGAAATTTGTATATTTAGTCAATCAGTAAATAATAAATCAAATTTTATTATTACCTAGAGATGTATTTGGTAATATAACCACAAAATCCATAGATATATTCTCTCATTTCTAATTTGGAACTGGAAAATGTTGAAGAATCCCCTTTGTTAATTATTTTTCTACTTTAACCTTTTGAAAATTCAAAAATTTCATAGTAAAGTGAATAATATCTATTTTCATTGTATCCCACCAAAAATATTCCTAAAGGTATCTATACATCTTAATACTATTATAATGAATAGAAAAGGTAGATCTATGAGTGTCACTTGACAATTCCTTTTTCAACTAGAAGATAGTTGGTACACATAATCTTTTTCCAAATCTCAAAACACTTTTCTTTTCAATGTTAAAATTAGGAAACTTACCCTTCTTGACCAATTTAACCTTTTTCTAAAAAACAAAGTCTTCCTTTTCAGCTTTCTTAATTATATATATCAATGATGACTGCATTGACACCTAAAAAAAACATAGGTAGTTCCTGTATACTTAATTTCTTGGTCAATATTCATCAAATCACAAACCAAAGTATCATGTTCTAAATGTATTATAGATAATGATGGATTATCTTTTTAAATAAAATCATTAACTAATCTATTTTATTTTCATGGATGGCAGTGAATAATGTAATCATGATCCTTTATATGTTCAATTCATCTTCTTTATCTCATGTTCAAATATTTTTTAGTGAATATATACTTCAAACTTTTATGATCAGTATATATTTCAAATTTTACTCCACATAAATGATGTCACCATATTTTTAAATTAAAAAAAAGCAACCAGTTCATGATCATGTGTAGGATAATTTATCGTATGAGGTTTCAATTGGTGTAAAGTTTAATAATTTACCTAAGCATTATGCAACATAACGCAACTAGGTACCTTCAAAGAAGCATCATTGTAGATAATAAACTCACTATTTCTAGATAGAATCAACAAAATTGGATCATTAACCAATATTATTTTTGGTTCCAAGAAACATTTATCACACTCTTTTATCCAGATGAATTTTACTCCTTTTCAAGTTAACTTAGTTATTGGGGTATATAAATGAGAAAAGTTTTCAATAAATCATTGGCAGTTTCCTACTAATCTATGAAAACTATGAATCTATGCAACATTTTTAGATCTTATACATTATCCAACCACTTTATTTTTAGTAGGGTCAATATTTATTCCATATTTAGAAATAATGTTCCCAAGGAATGAAATCTATTGCAACCAAAATTCACATTTACTAAATTTTCCATAAACTTATTTTCTTTTAATGTTTACAGAATAATCCTTAACTGTCTTTCATGATCCTTGTGGATTTTATAATATATAAAAATATCATCAATAAACACAACCAAAAACTTTTCCAAATATTTATGGAAAACTCTATTAATAAGATCCATGAATATAGTTACTACATTAGATAACTCAAAGGTCATAACCAAAAATATATAATGATCATATCTAGTTTGAAACATTGTCTTTCGAATATCTTCCTCCTTCACCTTAAACTGATGGTACCCTGACCTAAGATAAATCTTTAAAAAAATTACACTCCCATGAGCATATCAAAAAAATAATCAATATGAGGTAAAGGATACTTGTTCTTAATAGTTATTTTATTCAAGGATGTATAAGCAATACAAAGCCTCATTGAAAAATATTTATTTTTAATAAATAAAATATGATCACCCCAAGGTGAAGTGATAGGATGAATTAATCCTTTATCAAGAAACTCATGCAACTGATTTTTCAATTCCAGGATTTTTACTTGATCCATTCCATAAGGAGGTTCATAAATTAGCTTAGCATCAGGAACTAAGTCAATAGTAAATTCAACCTCTCAATAATTAATAATACCATGAAAATCATTATGAAATACATCTAGATATTCATTTATTACTGGAATATCACTAATCTAAATATTTTCTTTCTTGTTAATAACATGAGCTACATAACTTTAAACTTCACCTTTTATCAGTTTCTCATCTTCTTAAAAATTTATCAAATTTATGAATTCATTCTTATACATAAACTAGAACTCATTTCAAAAAATAACCTCTTAATATGTGCAATATTTCTTAGCATTATAATTTGAAATTAAATCCATACCTAGAATAACATGAAATTATAAAATATTTCTTATAGTAATATTTATAGGAAAATCCTTTCCACATAAATTAATAGGAATATTCCTATAAATTTGTGTCACCCTAATCCTACCACTATATTTTTTTATCAAAATTTATGACTCTATTTCTTGGGGAGAAATTTCTAATTTACCAGTGAATTTCTCAAAAGTAAAAGAATGTGTAGACCCTAAATCAAAAAAATCATTAGCATAATCTGAATAAACAAGTGATGTACTTAAAACCACTTAGTTCGATGGTCCTTCACACACCGAGGTAGTCCCAAAAGATTTTTTTGCACTCTTTTGTCTTAGATCTTATTGATTTCTACTATGATTGACTAACTTCAGACATAAGATATCATAATGGCCCAATTCCTTATAACTAAAACATCTCATTATTGGATGGATATATATCTTACCATTCTTGGTAAGATAAATACTATTTTACATGAATTGTTTGAGCCATATAATCAAACATACCACATCGGTAACATTTCCCATATCTAGATAAATATTCTTTAACATTTATCTTTCCATAATTGGAACAATTTTTGGGATTACCTTTGTTTTTTTTTGTTTACTAGATTTCTATTTCTTTATACCTTGATCATTTATTCCCTTTGATGTCATGTAATGGATAATCATCAGAAAGCCCCATTTCTACTTTCTTAGTACAATGAACAATTTTCTCATAACTTTCAAATTCACAAGAGTCCAAATCTATTTTATATCTTGGATTCAATCCTATATAAAAATCAATTAATTTTAATTTCAATATCCTAAATACAATTTGGTGCATACCTAGCTAATTGAGTAAAATTTACTTCACATACAATAATTTAATCCTCCTTTTATTGCTTTAGTTACAGTAATTTTTTCTTCATATTGAGTTCAAAATCCTTAGGTAAATATTTATCTAAGAAAATATTCTTAAATTAATTCTATTCAATTTCATTGAGATCTTATCTTTCCTTGTTATTCTTAAACATTAACTACCATCGACCATCTTTACCTTCAAATTGATAAACGGAAAGATTTACCTTTTGACATTATGAATACCCTATGAATTAAAATATATTTTCCAAAACATTGATTCATCCTTTGACTACCACTAGATATGAGGTTCCACTAAAAGATAGAGGGTGTTGTTTCATAAAATGATCTACAATGGATATGTTCTTATATGGTAAATCTAGTTTATATCTAACATGAATGACACTATTATTTATAGTTTTTATCAATTGATCCATCATAGCTATAAACTCTTAATTTCTAGTTCTAAACTATCCAAGCTATAATTTGGAAGGATATTATCCACTTAATACTTTTCTACTTTAGATTTCATGTTTCTTCTATGTAAAACCATTCTGTAGAGACATAGATTAAATAAAGCAACATAGTAATCTTCAAATGTTATATCATATCAACATAACCATAAATTAGAATCTTTGAATGTTTTTATTTTATTATCTAACCTATAAAATTATCTAAATCCTACTTTGATACCAATTGTAAAGACTTGTGTCTTAATCAACCCTGAATTACATTATTTAAAACAAGGGTTTCACTTTATTACATTCTTATTTACTTTTAAGTTTATAGTTTTAGAGAATTAGATCATCAAAAATACAAACTAAACTCATATATTACAAGTAGAAACTTCCACTCAGTGTCTATTTTTTCACATTATAAAACTTTTAAAATGAAACATGTTTTCTTTTCATAACAAATCATCAAGACTTTCAAGTTTATTTTTTCTTTGCTCCTGCTCATTCTTAAACACTATGAATAATTAAAAATATATATGGGATGAGCAAAAAAATATCATTAAAGGATATAAAGTAAATAAAATCATTATTCTAGTAAAAAAATGAAAATACATGAAATTTTTTAACTTTTTGACATTATTCTTTGAGTGATAAAATAAATCATAACCACATGGAAAAACAATTCTAGTTCAAAAAAACCTTTAGAGACCCATAACAAGAAATAGAAAACCCTTATAGGAATATTAGATCATCATATTAATATCATATTCTCACTTGTTTCATAAATAATTAGATCCTAGTTAGGATAAATCTCTCTTTTTAACTCTCCCATTATTTTCTTTGAACATAAGTAATGTTACTCAATGCATTGGAGAGAAATATCATGCTCACCCATCGTATAAGTTGTATCCAGATCACCCATCATATAAGTTGTATCAAGATCACTTGTCATAATTTATAATTATCAAGTACCATATCATGAATAAAAAAATTTTAAGCTTTCACTTTTTCATCACAAATCCCTTGAAAACACATTTGAATACATTTTCAATAGAATTTTCATATATTGAAATAACCTTCCTCTAAAAACCCTTTTTGAAAAACCAAAATACCCAGAATTAGGGAACAAATTTTTTTATTTGAATAAAACATGTAATATTATAAATAAAGGTAAATAAAATTTTTAGTGTTGGGAAAATCCATCGACGACATATACGTTAAAATAGAACATTAATTTTATCTTTTGTAAAGAAAGTCAAAACATTTCGTATACAACACACACAAAAAGATTCTTTTTTAAAACCCTTGAAATAAATTGAAATGAGAAATAAAATATCATTTATAATTCATTTATTTATATTGAAATACATCTATAAAATAATTTTAATAAAATAAATGTGGAGGAAAAATATTTAGAAAATAAAACATTAAAAATGAGGTTTTAAGAAAATGTATCCCTTACCTCAAGTCTGATTTTTCATGTACGTTATTTATATTCCTAAATAATAAACTTATGTTAATTATTTACTTTATTAGGAATATTTTTAATGTATATTATTCCTTTTAATTAACTTATTACCATGGTATACTTGATTAATTAATTGATTAAATTTACATTAGATGTTTTTAAGGACGTTCGGTTTATGTGTCCAAAATAGTTTTGGTGAGTTGACTATGGTAAAATGGATCATTATTATATAATTTAAATAATATTAATCATGATATAATTATAATTTATATACATCAATTATACTTTTACAACCAACCATGTAAGGTGGTTATGAAAAATTAATTACGTTACATCATAGATATGTTAGTCCGTACGTACACATAAGTAACGTTTCCATTTTTCAATGAACATGATGAAAAGAAGGTAAATATTATATTAAATTTATAGAATTATAATTATATAATAAATGATATATTATTTATTTAAACTCACTCATATATACCATTCATTTTAGGTGGTTAAGAAAAATAAAAACATCATCTTGTGAGGTGGTAGTCTGCACATACGCACGAGCGAGGTTTTTACTTTTAATTGGTTGGTAAAGAAATAAGTGGGATATTTTATTTAATATTTAATAATTATATTTATATAATATTATTCCATTTTTATCCATGATTGCGATCATCTATAAGATGTGATGATATAAAAAGAATTACATCAGTTCGCAATGTCGTGCACGCAAACGATGTTTTCATTTTCCATTAGATGGTAAAGAATGTTTAAAAAGGGTTATACCATAGACATAATAATATTTAATTATATTTTAGATACTTATGTTACTATATAAAAATTTATAGGAGATTTTTGAATGAGGTAGAGGATGAAATAAAACAAAGGAACTCGGTATAGACTTATACCTCTTCTTCGGACAACCTCTCTTGGTTTACACCTTCAGCCTTATAAGGTGGGTATTTTGATCAATACAGAAGATCTAGGACATGGGGAGTAATTATAAGAAGCTTTATGGGTAAGTATTGGTCAATATAAGAGGATTATGAAGTGTGGAAAGTAGAAAATATGGGGTGTTCTTTTATAAGTGAGGGAGGGGACATGGTTGGAATTTTTTGAAAGATTAAAATATTATTAATTCATTTTCATGGAAAAATGTCCCATAAAAAAATTTAAAGAATAATGTGATAAGGGTTGAAATATATTCATACAATAATAATTAATATGAAATTGGGTGGCCTTATCACTTAGTTTTAACCTAGATTAACCCAAGTTATCATTTCACCATGGTGACACATTTTTTACCGAAGTTACTATTCATAATGACCAAAAATAAAATTGAAATCATTAATTAATTTGGAAATTTTGATTCCAAATACTTAATCCATTTTTCACAATTCAATCTCTAACAAATTCCTAAATTCATTTAATATAAAAATTAAAAATTCAATGAAAAAGGATTTTTGAAAAATTATTTTATAAGTATAAAAGTGATTTTATACTAAGATCAACTATAATATAGATTTAAAAGGTATAAATTGAATTAATTTTTAAAAAAATAAGATAATTTAATTTTAAAATCAATCCAAATAAAAAAATCATTGAAAATACATGAAAATAAAATGTAGTTTTCTTTAAAAATCGGTATTTTCCACTATTCACCCACAAATTAACTTTTTTCATAAAATTCCTAAAAAATCACCCTAAACTAATTTCAAAAGGATGAATTAAAAAATAAAATAATTTTTATAAAATTAAATTTCTAAAACATATAAATTAATATTTAAAAATAAATCGTATAGTACATGAAAATCCAATTTAGTTATAATATAGTTATTTCCTCTTGATTGAAAAAAAATAACTAATATTCATATAATGAATGTCACTCTATAAAATATAATTCCTGAATATTAATAAGGTATAAAAATTATTTATTATTTACATTACCTAGGTTTTCATAGATAATGTATATACATTTTTTGTATATGAATTTATGAGTGATTAATGTTGTTTGGAGATAAATGTTAAATTGATCTCAGAAGAATATATGATCAAATATTTATGATTTTTTGTTTTTAAAATTTGTTGGGAATATTTTTGGATTGTTTTAAGTTTAGTTATTTATGTAATTATTTAAGTTGAAATTTTTTTTATTATTGATTCTTTGGATATTAATTTAGTATTTCCTAATATGAAGGTTTATTCGTCATGATTATTATTTTAACTTATGTTGAACATTTCAATTTTGGATTGGAGGAATAACTTTTTACCATTATGTGGATCTTATATTAAATTAAAAGTTTATTTTAGTGATTTAGGCATGAAAAAATCATCATGATCATGATAATAAACATCAAAGGATGAAGTCATGATTATATAATGGGAAGAAATCAAGTAATTGAATTTTATCATTTTTTATCCCAAGAGTAAAGGAATTTCTCAAACTCAAGAAAACTAAAGTCAAATATATCGAATATTAAGTAGAAAGTAACACTCATATACCAAGGTATATTTTTAGAAACTCGTTTTCATGTACCATTCTTATTGAGGTACATTCATAATAGTTTTCATGTTCATAACTTAAAAATAAAAGTTCATGATAAAATCTATAGTGATTTTATTAATATTATATAATATATTCAGTTTAGAAATGAAGAATCGAAATTATGTAGATGAAATTTATTTAATGAGGTGAGAATATAATACCTATAGATTTTATTTTATATTTTCATTTCAAAAAAATACTATGTTTGAAAATGTACACAACACATAACCTTGATCTTAAAGGAACCACAAAAATAATATTATTTAAATATAACCGTTATAACCTAGTTGTTAGGTTGGTGAGTATGAATAAGAATAATTGAATTATGAAATATATTTATAAATTATTTACTTAATCAAAATAATTAATAAAATAAATAAATTTAACATTCATCTAATTTTTATACTGGGAAAATAATAAGAATATATTCATTTTATGTTTTAAAGTTGATTTTCCTCAAAAAAGATTTTTATTACTTTTTGTGTGCAGATATTATAATTAATTTATACCAATTTTATAAAGATTATTTGAAAAAATTAATATAATTTTTTAAATCAGCATGTAAATATTATCTTAGGGTGAATTTTTAGAATTTTTCTAAAAATATTTATTTTTCAATAAATAGTGGAAAATACTGATTTTTTCAAAACTATAATTTATTTTCTTTAAATAAATTAATTTAAAAATCTTGTTCTATTTTTTATTTGGTTTAAATTAATATAAGATCTATTTTATTAAACATAATCTAAATAATTTCATAGGAATCAACAATATATTTAATTTTTGTATAAGTTCATTTTTATGCTTAAAAACAAAATTTTATAAAAATTGTTCTTCATTGAATTTTACACATTTATATTAAAATTGATTTCTGCTACTTATATAAATTTAATCTTAAAAATGGATTAAATATTTTTAATCAAGAGGTTAAAATTTGTTAAATAGGTCAATTTCTTTTTTAGTCATAATGAATAGTAACTGTGGTAAAAGTTTATCACCATAGTAATGGGTTAAACATGTTAATTAAGGTTAAAACTATGAGATAAGGTCTCAAAATAAACCTAGAACTTTAATTTATTTAATTTTATGATATTAATTTTACCATATCCATCCTAAATTCTAATATATGTAATTTTTGTGCCATTTAGCTTTGATAATTACATTTACATTATTTTAAGTTAAGAAAGTAAAAAATTTCACTCTCTTTCTTTTAATATATATAATATATTTTTATTGGGATAAAAAGAAGTTATGGTCATTTATAAATGATTTTTTGTAAAATTGATATATTATTTTTATGATAGTAATTTATTTTTGATTTTCAGTGATGAAATAATTACCTTAATCACTTATGCAACACTGATAGAGTGTGTGCAAGTAGTATAAAAATAAAGGTAAATGATTTTAAAAATAATAAAATAATATTTTTTGAATGAATCATGGTATTCTAAGAATTTAATAGATAATTATAAAGTATAATTAATTTTAAATTTGTTTATATTCTAATTATATTGTTTTATTTATGTATTTGAAGTCAAATTAAATGAATAGTTCCAAAAATGACTTTAATGATATTTCAAGATAAAAAATATTTTATTAAATAATTTAAAAAAAAATATATTAAAATCAGATAATTGGGATTTTAAATGGTCTAAAATTTCATATATTTAGCCACTTCTCATCTTAGAAGTAAATTTTTGACCCTTAAGGTCTAAAAAATGTGTTGTCATGGTTAAGGTTAAAAAGGGTTGTTGTGGGGGTTAAACCAAAAAATAAGGATTAAAATGAAACTTAAAAATGTATAAATTTTATTGGTTGATGTTAGTTTGAAATTATCATTCCATAAATTAATAAATAATTTCTATTTGGTTCCACTTAACATTATTATGATATATATTATATTTAAATATGTTAAGTAATTCCAAGTGTGTCTTTTCCCTCACTTATAAAATGGAAACTCCTATTCTCCTTTATTCAAAAAGTTTTAGAATTATATATTATAAAATACCTACCCAAATACTTTACTATATTCCTTACTCTTATTCTTGATCTTCTTTTATTCTCCTAAGACCCTCTTAAGAAGGCATAAGGTGTAATTCGAAGGAGGTCTCTCAAAGAAGAGGTAATTGTATTAATTGACTATTTAAAAGTTTACTTATTATTATAATTTATCTAAATATGTTATACCCATCATAAATGTACTAATATTTTATTATTTTTATGGGACAACCATTTTCCATGTCCTTTCCATCGTATGAAAAATGAAAACATCGCTCATGTGTATGTACGACCTATCATCTTCACATAGCGGTGTAATTATTTTTTCATATCTAATTTACTAATATGGTTATAAATATGGAACTAATGAATATATATTATATTTATTAAATAATTATGATTATTTAAATATTGTTGGTCGGAGTGGACACTCAAGAGGGGGGGTGAATTGAGTTCCAATTAAAATTTCTGTTAAAAACAATTTCTGTTAAAATCCCCCAATTTCAAAAACAAATTAAACTGTAGTGAATTTATATAGATTATAAAGGTTCAATTAGTTTCTCAAAGATTGATTAATTCTCAGTTAACTTAATCTTATGATTAAATTAACTTTTGAAACTAACTTACTGATTTATAACAAATATAAACACTTGCGAATTAAATTATCAAAGTAGCTTTGAAGATAGATTATATTTCAAAGTAATAGCAGCGGAATATGAAATAAATATGTATAGTATGGATATAGAGTATAAAAACACACAGAATTAACCAAGAGGTTCAGTCTCAAGCCGAGACTTAGTCCTCTCAAAATTTTATATAAGAATGATCCACACCCTGGATCGGGGTTAACAACAGTGAACACACTGTCCAGGTCACAAGACCTCTACCACAGTTCTTCGTGGGAAAACAAACAACAGCAGCAAGTTGTCCAGGTCACAAGACCTCTACCACTATCCACAGTGGGAAATGGAGTGCAAAAAGATTTGCTGAGGATTTACAGATCCTCCAGTGAAAGTACAGGAGTCAGTGTGTGTGTTTAATACAGCAGATATCACACACTCTCAAAATGTAGAAAACTAAAACACAGTAGAGCAATAGATAGAATGAAGAAGGTTTAGAGTGCTCTATAGTGTTGGCAGATCAGTTCTGGACTCGTAGGAATGAGTGACTTGAAGCTTTGGTCCTTTTTCTGTAAGTTGACACTAAAACAGAGTGTCGGGATTTCCAGACATCCAGATGTTCAAGTGATCAGCTTCTTTGAGTTTGAGTGCTTCACAGCATGGCTTTTAGGAGACGCTTCTTTCAGTCGGTTCACTGAGACTCTTTTGTTCTTCAGAATGAATGCTCGAGAGTTCTTCCTTTTTTGTGTATATGCGTATCTCCTTCTCAGTTGTAGATGTTAGACTCAGTGTAACTGTTCCATTCATATATATCTTCTTGAATGCTTCTCTCTTCTTTTTATACTCCTCCATATATTCCCTTTTTGTTCACCCGAGGCCGACAAGATAAATAGTCTGGAGTTGCACGTGCGATCTTCCTCGTACATTGTATTATTTCTTGATATTTCTGCAAATATCAATAAATAATGTTAGATGTATTCATCTTGCTAGACATGACCGTTAGATTAGTATTAATCAAATTGGTAATGAAAAAGTAGAAATATAATAATAATAAACTGGTCGAGAAAGTATGTCACTGTGGACTTCAACTGTGGTCTTCCAACTGTGGACTTCCTTCTGTGGACTCCCAACTGTGGACTTCCTTCTGACTGCTGACTTCAACAAAAGGGCTTGCTGTCTGTAGGCTTGCAATGGTAGCTTTTACTCCATGTAACTGTAGCCTTTCTAACTGTAGACTTGTAACATCAAATTTGTAGAGCTGTAACCTTTGTCAACTGTAGACTTCGATCATCTGTAGACTTAGTAGACAGAAGCTGTCTAACTGTAACCTTGACTGTAGACTTATGACTGTAGGCTTTTTCGACTGTGAACTTGAGCAGAGAAAACTTTGAGCAGAAGTCTTGTAACTGTAACCTTCGTCTGTGAGCTTTGACAATAGATAGCAGTAGACTCGCAACCGTAAGCTTGTATTAGTCTTCGACTGTAACCTTGTAACTGTGAACTTAGTGCAACAGTAACTTAAGGTGACAGTTAACTGTAACTGTGACTTTGAAAATAAAACTCTGACTGTTGGCTAACAATACCAAACTTATGTAAATACTACTGTAAGCTGTTACAGTAAGGTTATGAGAGTAAGAATATGAACTGTTTAGAATAAAATACATTTAAGCATAGAATAATAAGATTAATGCAAAGGTTTAATACATCATAATCAATGTTTAAGCATGATTTGGGATTATCAAAACAGGTGATACCAACAATCTCCCCCTTTTTGATAATCACAAATTATGTCAGTATGAAATATAGAAGTATCATAGAGAAGTGTGAAAAACACAGTATTAGAAATATGAGCACAAAAATTAGGTATACTCCGCAAGGATTTCTCCTCTTTGTATAGGTTCATTTCTCCCTTTGAGTTTCCTATTTCTCCCCATTTCTCCCCCTATCTATTTCTCTTTATTTCTCCCCCTTTGTGATTAACAAAAAGAAAGACAGAGAGAGAGAAAAGAAACATTGTATTAATAAGGAGTACAATACATGACCCAAAACATGAATACATGATCCCTATAAAAAAAACAGACTCAATCCTCTTCATCTGGAGGTAAGGGATCTTTTCCTTTGGAGGAAGAAGATGGAGCAGGAGGTGAAGGATCAACAGGCTGAGGAATGGTAGCAGGAATGTCTGGAGGGGCAGCAACAGAGGCTCCTGAAGGCCGGTAGTGAGTAGCTTGCCGAGGGATCAGTGGTCTAAGGCTTCTGAGGGCATCAGCAGGAGACATTATGGAAGAACCACTGGGGTTGGAGACAGGTAGGGCAGGAGGAACTATAACAGGTGTGCAGTCCACATGAAGAAAAGGTAGGAGCAGATTCCTGAAATCCATGATAATGTTTCCTCCTCTGTCCATGGCAGATAAGAAGTCATATTTGTTTTCCAAGAATTTATCCAAAGCCGGGGTCAACTCTCGAAGCTTGCTAACTTGTTCTTTGAAAGCTTGAGTTACAGGAGGCAGCTTCATAGTTTCTAGCATGAGCTTGAAGTGATTGTTCAACTGATGCTTGGTGAAAATCCGATCAAAGTAATAATCCACTTTACTTTTGATGGCCTCCTGAGAAGCAGTAGCAGCCTGCAGGTGCTCACGAACAAAGCCACTGACTTCTCTTGTAGTAGCAAGGATCTGTAGGTCTGATGTGTCATTTGCACGGGCCTGAGTAAGCTCTTCTCTGAGCAGGCTTCTAAACTGCTCAAGGTCCACAGGAGAGCTAGATGAAGGAAGGGACTTGACTGAGAATGCCACTGTCTCCTTGAAAGACTGAGTCAGATTTCCAATCACTTTCTGAATGACAGCATCCTGATTGCTAAAGTGTTCTTTTACTGATTTCTTGAAAGCCTCAAATACTTCCACAAACTGCTTGACCACTTCTTTGATGTATCGAATCTCACTGGCCACTTGTGTCTGAGAACTGCTCAGGGCAGTTAAAGAAGCAACTGATTGTCTGAGGGCCACTACTGCTCCAGTCCAGCTTTCAATTTGAGTGTGGCACACTTTCATTTCATCCATCACTTCTTTTATTGGACTTCCCACAACACATCCCAGAGATAGTTCTAAGGATTGTTCCACATTTTTCAGCTCATCAAAAAGACTGGTTTTCAATTCAGCAACAGACTGTCTGATGGTCTCCTTCATTTCATTCTTTAAGGATTCAAGGTCTTCCTTGGTGGCCAATTTTTCAGTTTCTAACACTGGAGAGCTGTTAGGTAGGATGACTGGATTTCTTGGTGCTTGGTTTTCCTCATCTGAATCCTCATAATTGAGTCCTAGCACCATGTATCCTGGATCTGAGGTCCATCCTTCTATATCATACAGTACAGAGACTGAACCAACACGCTCCCCCTCACTTGGAGGTCCTTCCTGAACACTTTCTACTATCTGCTCAACTCTGGGTAACTCTAGGTTCTCTTCTGTAGCTCTAGCAGGTTCCATACTTGCTTCCTCTGTAGGTTCAGCAGTGAGGTTAGCCTCCTTCTCTGTTGGGTCATCAACCACTTCCATGACAACAGTAGTAGAGACCACTCCTGCTTCCTGGTCAGACACTAACTTGTATGTATACCCTATCAGAGGGCTCATACTAAGTTCTTCTCCAACAGTTTCTTGATTTTCATTTAAAGCACCAGCCTCTTCTGCTTCAACTGTATCACCCTCATCAGAGGTGTCCTTGACAAAATATTGAGATTCTTCTTCTTCTTCTGTAGTCTCAGTCTCACTGTCTCTTAGAACAGGTTCTCTACTAGGTAGTTCTTTTGGAGGGCTTGTTGCTCCAAACGTCATTGTCCTGACAGGACTGTGAGTAGTATCAGGATCACTCCCTTCATCAATTGGAGTGTTCTCTCTTGCAGAGTTACCAACTACTGCAGTTTGTTCATCATCTGAGTATACAGGTTCAGGCTCATCAGGCTTTAAGCCTGGATCTCTCCTATCTCTCGGTCTAGAGGGATGAGTAGAAGGGCTAAAAATCTCATAGATTCTCTCCTCATCATTCACCCATGATTTCTTCCAGGGATTCCAACTGATCTTCATGAATTTGCAGATTACTTTCGAGATACATACTCTGTTCTTTGCCACTATCAACTCTTCCTGAATTCCAGCTGCACCTTTCACTTTCAACTTAACCGAAATGAGTTTAGCATGAAACAAGGCACGTGATTTTGAGCTTGCCTTTATCATGTCCTCCATCTGAGCCATCAGCAACCTACAAAGGTTGACCTTCCTTCCATGTTTTAATAAGTACATCAAGTAAATATCCTGATGCTTCAGAGTTGCAAAATCTCCTCTTCTAGGACTCAGTACATGCTGGATAAATTTAAACAGAAGCCTGTCCTCTCCATTCATTTCAGTAGCAACAATCTTCCTTACAGTGCCATTGCCTGTCAATTCTTCCAGAGCCGTCTCATGATCAAAGATTCTACTGTTTGGAGGAGCCACTCCAGAATAGTAGTTGTAAATACCCTCATGAGGAACTCTTAAACATGCAGCCCATTCAACGGATGAAAAACTGACTTCATTGCCGTTTACTCTGGATACCAGTCTATGCAGATCATCCTCTTCCTCGAACTGTAGATATTCATAGAACTCCTTCACCAGCTTCGGGTAGTATGGTCCATTATTGTTTGCGAAGCATTCGGTCCATCCTTGATCATTAAGCACTGCCAGCACTAATGATCTGCTCGATAAAATCCACTCTTCACTTAGCTCCTTCTCAGCAACTATTTCTCTCTTAGTCAGATGTGGATTAACAGGTCTTATCGAGGCGTTCCCGGTGCCACTGGATTCGACTTGAGTCCTCTTCGGCATTGGTGCATCTTCGTTGACAGTTGGGGGTCGCTTTGTTCTGGCCATTGGAACTGAATGAGGTTTCGAGGTTCGGTTGAAGGTTTAGGGTTTAGGACTTGAGAGAGCAAGGGTCGAGATGAGTGGATTGAGATATGTTCGATGTTCTCAATTTTATCATTTAGGGATTTAGAAATAAGAGAATAAAGAAAAGAAACGGTTCGAATTCCCGCAAAAATAAAATAAGATTAAACAGCGAAACAGCCTACAGAGAGATGTAACAGTGAGGTTTCAACTGTGAGGTTTCAACTGTGAGGTTTCAACTGTGAGGTTTCAACTGTGAGGTTTCAACTGTGAGGTTTCAACTGTGAGGTTTCAACTGTGAGGTTTAAACTGCGAGGTTTCAACTGTGAGGTCTAACTGTGAGGTTTCAACTGTGCTATAGTTAATCATACCTAACTCATGTTTGATGTAACTTAATCTCTCAGAATTCAAAGGCTTTGTAAAAATATCAGCTAACTGATGTTCAGTGCCAATGAACTCAAGAGTGATATCACCTTTTTGATAATGATCCCTCAGAAAGTGATGTCTCACATTAATATGTTTTGTCCTAGCATGAGATACTGGATTTTTTGAAATGTTAATAGCACTTGTATTGTCACACCTTATAGAGACATGTTTGAATTGATATCCATAGTCTAGTAAAGTGTGTTTCATCCACAAGATTTGTGCACAATAGCTACCAGCAGCTATATACTCAGCTTCGGCAGTAGACAATGCAACAGAATTCTGCTTCTTACTACACCAAGATACTAGTGACTTGCCTAAAATGTGACATGTTCCAGAGGTGCTCTTTCTATCTAACTTGCAGCCAGCAAAATCAGCATTAGAATAACTTAATAAATCAAATGATTGTCCTTTTGGATAAAATAATCCCAAATTGGGAGTATGTTTTAGATATTTGAAAATCCTTTTAACAGCAGTCAAATGAGACTCTTTTGGATTGGCTTGAAATCGAGCACACATGCATACACTGAACATGATGTCAGGTCTACTGGCAGTAAGGTACAGTAGACTACCTATCATACCTCTGTAATTGGTTTGATCCACTGGTTCACCAGTTTCATCACTGTCCAACTTGCAAGTGGTGCTCATAGGTGTGTCACTGCCTTTGGTGCCATCCAAAGAAAAACGTTTTAGAAGATCTTTAATATATTTACTTTGGTTTAAAATAATACCATTTTTATTTTGAAAGATCTGAAATCCAAGGAAAAATTTGAGTTCTCCCATTAAACTCATTTCAAACTCATTTTGCATTATTTTTGAAAAATCAACACATAAAGAATTTTTTGAAGATCCAAAAATAATATCATCCACATAAATTTGAACTATTAATACATCTTTAGAAATCCATTTAATAAAAAGAGTAGGATCAGCTATCCCTTTAGTAAATCCTTTTGAAATAAGAAAAGAGCTGAGCCTATCATACCAAGCTCTTGGAGCTTGCTTTAAACCATATAAAGCTTTAGATAGTTTAAAAACATTATTAGAAAAATGGGGATTTGTAAAACCAGGAGGTTGTTCCACAAATACATCCTCAATTATATATCCATTTAGAAAAGCACTTTTAACATCCATTTGATATAGTTTGAAATTCAGATGAGCAGCATAAGCAAGTAATATCCTAATGGCCTCTAGTCTAGCCACGGGTGCAAAGGTCTCCTCATAGTCTATTCCTTCTTCGTGACTATACCCTTGTGCAACTAGCCTAGCTTTGTTTCTGATTATGTTACCAAACTCATCAACTTTGTTTCTAAACACCCATTTAGTGCCTATGGTAAGAGTGTCTTTAGGTCTTTCCACTAATTCCCAAACTTTGTTTCTTTCAAACTGATTTAGTTCTTCTTGCATAGCCATTACCCAGAATTCATCACTGATAGCATCATTGACATTTTTGGGTTCAAGTTGTGAAAGAAAAGCTTGATGTTCAACCTGATTTCTTAGAGAAGCTCTAGTTTGTGTTCCTCTATCAAGATTACCAACAACAGCATCTAAAGGATGATTCTTTAGAATCCTAGTTGATTTGGTAAAGGTTGGACTAGAGATTTCAGGTTCATCTATAGGTTCGGGTTCCACAGAGGAAGATTCTAGAAAAAGTCCAGAACTGGATGTTTTTATTACAGGTTCTTTAGATTTGTCATTTAGGTCCAGAACAGATAAGTCTTCTTCAACATCTTCAAGAGAAGTTTTAGACTCATGTGGATCAGTCTCATCAAACTTGATGTGAACAGATTCTTCCAAACATTTGGTTTTCTTATTGAACACTCTATAGGCTTTACTAGACATAGAGTAACCTAGGAAAATTCCTTCATCACTTTTTGGAGAAAATTTATCAAGATTATCTTTAGTATTTAGAATAAAGACTTTGCAACCAAAAACTCTAAAGTAATTAACCTTAGGATTCCTATTGTTCCACAATTCATAAGGGGTTTTCTTAAGAACTGGTCTGATCAAGACTCTATTAATAACATAGCAGGCTGTATTTACAGCTTCAGCCCAAAAGTGAACAGGCAGGTCATATTCATTAAGCATAGTTCTTGCAATTTCTTGCAGGGTTCTGTTTCTTCTTTCCACTACACCATTCTGTTGGGGTGTCCTAGGGGCAGAAAAGTTATGAGAATAGCCATTGAGTGAGCAGAAAGATTCAAATTCTCGATTCTCAAACTCACGGCCATGATCACTCCTCAAGGTCTTAATCTTAAGTCCACTAAGATTTTCTACAGACTTAGAGTATTTAACAAAGGAAGAGCAGGCTTCACTTTTGTGAGCTAGAAAATATACCCAAGTATATCTAGAAAAGTCATCTACAAGAACATAGACATAGTGCTTCCCATTTAGACTTGAAATTCTTGATGGTCCAAACAAATCCATGTGAACCAGTTCAAGTGGTTGAGAAGTTGAAACTTTTTTCTTTGGTTTAAAAGAAACTTTGTGTTGTTTTCCCTTTTGACAGGGATTACACACTTTGTCATTTGGGAATTCAAGCTTAGGTAAGTCTCTAACTAGGTGTTTCTTAGAGAGTTTTCTAAGTGAGTGAATGTTGCAGTGTCCTAATCTCCTATGCCACAGCCAAGACTCTTTATGAAAAGCATTTAAGAAAGTAACATTATGTTTAGCTAAAGTGTTTAAGTCAACAGCATAAACATTTTCATTTCTTAAGGCAGAAAATATTAAAGCAATTTTGGAATTATAAACATCACAAGAATTGTTTTCAAACTTGACATTAAAGCCATCATCACACAATTGAGAAATGCTAAGTAGGTTTTACTTAAGTCCATCAACAAATAAAACTTTGGAAATTAATACTGAGTCAGTGTTACCAATCTGGCCTAGGCCGATGATTTTTCCTTTTGAGTTATCACCAAAAGTGACATATCCTCCATCAACCTTTATTTAGCTTTTGAAGCACGAATAGTCCCCAGACATGTGTCTTGAACATCCACTGTCTAAGTACCATACCTTCTTGTAATTGCTTTTCAAACAGATTTCCTACAAAACAGATTAGACAAGAAATGACTTTGGTACCCAGATTTTCTTGGGTCCAGATATGTTAGCAATCAAGGATTTAGGTACCCAGATTTGTTTTATGGGTCCCATACAATTAATAGATGCAACAGATTTATAGAGATATACTTTACTTGATCTACAACTATTTAAATAACCAGTTGAGGCATACGAATTTCCAAAATTGGAACTAGCAGGATTTTTTTCAGACTTGGAAATAAATCGGGTTTTAGTAAACTGTCTTTGTCCAGGTTGGTATCCCAATCCAGTAGCATACTTAGGTGCAACTTGCTTTCCTAGCAGTTGGGTTAGAGTATCTTTTCCATTTGTGAATGTTTCTAAGTCCTTTCTAAGTTGTTCATCAGATAGTTTTAGTTCTGTATTCTCCTTTAATAATTGAACATTTTTCTCTTTTTCTACATCAAGTGCAGACTTGACACTTGCAGTAAGAGCATGCTGTTTCTTTAAAGACTTATATTTATCCTTTAGTTCATTACACGTTTCTTCCAGCATATTACAGTATTTAGTCAATTCATATTTAGACATATTTTCAGAATCAGAACTAGATTCTGCTTCACCTTCAGAATAATAAGAGTTTAGAGTGGGAGTGTCTAAGGTTACCTCAGATGTGTTTGTCATGAAACACATATTAGCACGATTTCTTTCAGAATCACTGGACTCTGATTCACTTGTGCTATCTTCTGAAGCACTCCAGGTGGCCTTCATAGCTTTCTTATAATTCTTGTCCTTGTACTCATATTTCTTCTTGAATTTTAACTTAGGACAGTCAGCTTTGATGTGTCCTTTCCTTTTACATTCATAGCAAACTATGTCTTCTTCTTTATCAGTTTTCTTCCAATCTTTCTTCCACTTACCTTGTCTATCATACTTACCCTTGTAGTTTGGTTTTCTGAAGAACTTCTTCTTCCTATAGAACTTCTTGAATCTCCTTTCTATTTGTGCCATCTCGGCATCACTGTCAGAATCTAAGTCTTCACTAGATGAGATTTCAGTTGGTATATGCACTTTCTCCTTGTCTTTGCTCTTTGATGCAGTAGACTTAAAAGCTACAGATTTTCATTTTGGTTCCTCATATTCCTCTTTATTCACCTTTAGCTCTTCTTCGTACATCATCAGCTTACCAATTAACTCCTTGACAGGCAAAGTTCCAATATCACAGGATTCTCTAATTGAAACGGATGTGCCTCTCCATCTGTCAGGCAGACATCTCAATAATCTCATGATTTTCTCCTTTGCTGGAACAATCTTCCCGAGTGAGCTCATTGTGTTGACTATCTCATTAAACCTGAGATACATATCAGAAATAGGTTCATCAGCTTTCATCTTAAAGTTATCATATTTGATAGTATAAGTGTTTAACCGCATTTCCTTGACATTAGTTGTTCCTTCATGAGAAACAGCTAAGGTGTCCCAGATTTCAAAAGCAGTTTTACATGCAGAAATTCTATTGAATTCCTCCTCTCCTAGAGCACAGTAGAGAGCATTCACAGCCTTACAATTATTATTGTAAGCTACTTTAGTAGGTTCATCCCAAGTTATTCTTTCAGTTTCTGGAATCTTGTATTGAGACTCTATAGCAGTCCAAATATCAAAACCCATACTTTCCAAATGAATTTTCATTTTGAGCTTCCATTGGGCATAATTCACACCATTAAAGAAGGGTGGCCTGTTAGTAGCAGCACCTTCTAGTCTATTATCCATAAGGAAATTCTAGAAAATGTTTTAAAGAGATAAAATTTAGAACTAACAGAAATTTAAGATCTTTTAGATAAAACTACAATCACAGTTTAAAAACAGAGAGTTAAAATAAAACTTTGAGCAAGTATAACAGAGCTAAACACATCCTCTGATACCAAATGTTGGTCGGAGTGGACACTCAAGAGGGGGGGTGAATTGAGTTCCAATTAAAATTTCTGTTAAAAACAATTTCTGTTAAAATCCCCCAATTTCAAAAACAAATTAAACTGTAGTGAATTTATATAGATTATAAAGGTTCAATTAGTTTCTCAAAGATTGATTAATTCTCAGTTAACTTAATCTTATGATTAAATTAACTTTTGAAACTAACTTACTGATTTATAACAAATATAAACACTTGCGAATTAAATTATCAAAGTAGCTTTGAAGATAGATTATATTTCAATGTAATAGCAGCGGAATATGAAATAAATATGTATAGTATGGATATAGAGTATAAAAACACACAGAATTAACCAAGAGGTTCAGTCTCAAGCCGAGACTTAGTCCTCTCAAAATTTTATATAAGAATGATCCACACCCTGGATCGGGGTTAACAACAGTGAACACACTGTCCAGGTCACAAGACCTCTACCACAGTTCTTCGTGGGAAAACAAACAACAGCAGCAAGCTGTCCAGGTCACAAGACCTCTACCACTATCCACAGTGGGAAATGGAGTGCAAAAAGATTTGCTGAGGATTTACAGATCCTCCAGTGAAAGTACAGGAGTCAGTGTGTGTGTTTAATACAGCAGATATCACATACTGCTCAAAATGTAGAAAACTAAAACACAGTAGAGCAATAGATAGAATGAAGAAGGTTTAGAGTGCTCTATAGTGTTGGCAGATCAGTTCTGGACTCGTAGGAATGAGTGACTTGAAGCTTTGGTCCTTTTTCTGTAAGTTGACACTAAAACAGAGTGTCGGGATTTCCAGACTTCCAGATGTTCAAGTGATCAGCTTCTTTGAGTTTGAGTGCTTCACAGCATGGCTTTTAGGAGACGCTTCTTTCAGTCGGTTCACTGAGACTCTTTTGTTCTTCAGAATGAATGCTCGAGAGTTCTTCCTTTTTTGTGTATAAGCATATCTCCTTCTCAGTTGTAGATGTTAGACTCAGTGTAACTGTTCCATTCATATATGTCTTCTTGAATGCTTCTCTCTTCTTTTTATACTCCTCCATATATTCCCTTTTTGTTCACCCGAGGCCGACAAGATAAATAGTCTGGAGTTGCACGTGCGATCTTCCTCGTACATTGTATTATTTCTTGATATGTCTGCAAATATCAATAAATAATGTTAGATGTATTCATCTTGCTAGACATGACCGTTAGATTAGTATTAATCAAATTGGTAAAGAAAAAGTAGAAATATAATAATAATAAACTGGTCGAGAAAGTATGTCACTGTGGACTTCAACTGTGGTCTTCCAACTGTGGACTTCCTTCTGTGGACTCCCAACTGTGGACTTCCTTCTGACTGCTGACTTCAACAAAAGGGCTTGCTTTCTGTAGGCTTGCAATGGTAGCTTTTACTCCATGTAACAGTAGCCTTTCTAACTGTAGACTTGTAACATCAAATTTGTAGAGCTGTAACCTTTGTCAACTGTAGACTTCGATCATCTGTAGACTTAGTAGACAGAAGCTGTCTAACTGTAACCTTGACTGTAGACTTATGACTGTAGGCTTGTTCGACTGTGAACTTGAGCAGAGAAAACTTTGAGCAGAAGTCATGTAACTGTAACCTTCGTCTGTGAGCTTTGACAATAGATAGCAGTAGACTCGCAACTGTAAGCTTGTATTAGTCTTCGACTGTAACCTTGTAACTGTGAACTTAGTGCAACAGTAACTTAAGGTGACAGTTAACTGTAACTGTGACTTTGAAAATAAAACTCTGACTGTTGGCTAACAATACCAAACTTATGTAAATACTACTGTAAGCTGTTACAGTAAGGTTATGAGAGTAAGAATATGAACTGTTTAGAATAAAATACATTTAAGCATAGAATAATAAGATTAATGCCAAGGTTTAATACATCATAATCAATGTTTAAGCATGATTTGGGATTATCAAAACAGGTGATACCAACAAAATATAATATATCATTTACCTTCTTACCCTTCCACCCATTAAAAAATAATAATGTCGCTCGTGCGTACGTGTGGACTACCAAATCCACAAAGCGATGTGATTCATTTTTGATGTCCATATTTCATAGATTATTATAAATATTTATATAATTAATATATATGATATTTATATCATTATTATAATTTTTTAACCATTATCAAGAAGAAAGTACTATAACTAATGAATCGAAACATACATGAAAAACAAATTAGTTAACACCCAAAATGATGATAATAATAAAGGATTATTAATGAGTGGGTGATAAGATGTTATAAGAAAAATGTGTATGGCATTATAAGTATGAATATGATTTTTTATAGAAGTTTAATAAATTTAAATTTATTTTATAGGAGGTTAAAATCACTTATGAAGAAAGTTGGACCCGAGGTAAGGGTTTTCTTAACACAATTTCTTTTCATTGGGTTATATTTACTTATTCGCTTTATATGTTTTTCCAAGATTATGTGTGTGATTAAATAGAATTATTTTATGTTTTATTTAAACTTTTTTTATGTTTATTTTCATTTTTTACACATAATAACTTCATTGATTAATTATCACTTCAATTTTACAATCACTGTAAAGGTTTCTTGTCTCACTTTTGTTTCCGTGAGACATATTCCATATTCACCACTTGTTTCCTTCATGTGGTGTATATACTACCCTTTTTATATGTTATATCATGAATAAATTTATATTCATGGTATTTAAAGTTTCATTTTAAGTTATTTATTTCATTGGGGTTATGATTCCAAAGTTACCAAAGTGATAAGGGTTTATTTTACAATCTCATCTATATTCAAGATTGTTTACGATTAAGTTTACATTAGGGTAATTATATTATAATTATATATTAAATCCCTTTTATTTTATTCTACTATGTTTATTTATAAAAATTAAAAGTTTTCCTTTCATTTTCCTCTCTCTAAGTACTCAAAATTATGAAATAATTCTTTTAAGGAAAATTGATATTGTTTTTCTATTCAGTGGGGAATATTTTTCTTCAGTGTCCATATTTTATTTTCAAGAATGATTTTACAATGAACCAGTGATTTATTAAATTCATATTTACCCATGTTATACATTTTATACAAATCTTTAAAAGTAATCTTCTTATCATTTTACGAACATGGCAATTTTTACTGAAGGTGTGAACAGAATCATTTTTTAACGCTTACCGCATGAATGAATTTTTTTGTCATCATAACTATTATTTTCCTTGAAGATTCATTTAAAAGTTTCCATGATTATTTTAAAAGGAATTTTTTTCTTAATATTCTGGAAATTTTTAGATTTAAAATAAGTTATTTCAAAATGGAAAGGTTATTTTCCTAAAGAAATGTTCTAGTGGTCTTTTAAAAGTATTTTAATTTATGTCAACATCCTCTGATGAATATTATGCTTTAATGGGGATATAATCTAATGATATCATCCACAACATTACTCTAGATGACTTATAATCATATTTTTCTATTTATTAATAGGGAAAAATATTAGCATTTAATAAGCTATTTTTTAATATGAATGCTTATGTTAATTATGTATTGAATTTTTATTAATTTATTTAATATTAAGAATGCATTGGACTTATTATGTGATAGGAGGGGAATTTGTAGAACCTTAATACATTAGTAGGTTTCATGAGACAAACTAGATTGGGTATTTTGTGTATTCTACACCAATTTATGTATATTTCCTTAGAAAAAATCCTTGGTAGTAAGATTGTGATGTATGGGATATGCATTATATCATTATAAAACTATTTATTCTTATCCATGTGATTATTTATGTTATTTCATCATCCATAGATATATTCTTATCTTATGATATTAGTTATATGGAATATTTTATTTTTGTTTATCTCTGTTGTATTATCCATGATATATTTATAATTTGATATCTTCTATTGTAATCTTTCTCTTAGTGAGCATTTAAACTCAACATTTATTGTGTTTTCCTTTCCCTATGATACCAAGAAGGGCTCTATGAATGATTCCAGGGATATACTAGAAGAAATAATAATTTTCTCACTATAATTTTAAGTTTAATTTTATGATTTCAAATGTAATGTGAGAATCATGTATGAATTTAATTTTCAAATATCATTAAACTATTTGATCCTTTGGGATGAGATATCTTATATTTAGTTCCAATTTAGTAAGATAACCAATATCTCATAGTTACTGGAGTTGGGGTGTTAAAAATTTCATACTGATTCTTTTGGTATATGATACATAAGATATTGATGTAATGGTTTTATAATGTATCATGATTTTATAATAAATTAAATCTCTTATCATTATTCATTCATGTGTATTGTAATTTACTTTATATAGATAGGGGAATGATATTATCCCCTTAAAGTATGACTTTGACTTGTACCTAATTGATGATTATCATAGATTATTATGGGTTTTGATGGTATGTTAATATTAGTGCGAGTAGTATACTCATGAGACAATAAGTGGAGACTTATTATTTGGACTGACCCACTGAAGTATATCTCATGGAATTCATACAATCATCAATATACATAGTGGTTCATACATATTATCAATAATTTTTACCTAAGTTTGGAAAGATACCTGACATGAGAAACTTTATACCTTCATACCTTTCTTACGCAATCCTTTAGTATTAACTAATCAAGGTGTGGTTGGGTGTGTTACTAATTATGTCATCAGTTGGAGCTCAACTAAGATAGGATTTTTCCATTCGTATTATGAGAAAATACATTTGGAACTTGATTGAATTAAAATGAGAAAATGTATGGACATGATTATTTGAATCACATATAATGTGTTCAGATACTTGGATGAGAGACATATAATGTACTCATCTTATAGATGAATAACATGTGATGTATTCATCAATCAGGTCAGTCTTTTTCAGAGAATCGGGAAAGTTTGGGATGACCTATACTAGATTGAAATTGTTTTATGTTTAGTGTTCACTCAATGTCATGGGAAAATGGGTTATATGGGTATACATATTATTTATATGATACATATTATAGTGTATATGTTCATATTGAGATATGATTATGTTTTATGGAGATCACACCAAACACTTTAGTAGCTTGCGAAGCACTGATTCTTTGTTAGAGGTCTCTCTTTACTTACATCTATGAAATAAGGATTTTATATTTTTTTATTAATTCTAATAAGGCTTGCATGGTCACATATACAGGCCTTTAGATAATTATAAGGATTCAAACAATGTGTTTATTCCAAAATGAAGAGAGTTTGATAAACTGTATCCAAAAGATTCTTGGATAGACTCACAAAGAGTTGTGAAGTTATGTAATTACTTATGGTGTTTTAGTACAAGTGGGTGATTGTAGGAAATTGTCTAAAAGGTTAAATCGTATTTAGTGATATACCTTGTATTGTAAATAGTGACATGCATATGATGAATGAAATTTCATATGATATGATTATATCATAAAGAGGCATTGGATTCCGTATACTACCAATGTCGTACCATATGATTGGAATTCTATACAATTTTCATGGGATGTTCATGCATGCATCTAGACATCTCCTCTACATAATTTAACCCTAATTTCTCTCTTGTGTTTCCTCCCCAACCCAAGCACACTAGTGCCACTTTGCATTCCCCACCTCCACCCCACATCGATATGCATTACTCCCCATTTCTCTATGCGGTCAACCCACAGTTGTGTATGTCTTATTTCCCTCTGTCATGATCTTCATCCACTTTACCTACTTTTTAACTCTCATCTCCTCCCATATCTTTCATTCTGCACACATGTTTCTTATTGTTTGACCCCCTTCCATTGTCATGTGATTATCAAAGGTGAATGATTTCTCATGTTCCCATCCCCCCCAATTTTTTTTTTGGTAGGTGTCTGTGACTTTTATATTCTCAACAATAATATTATTGATTTAATATTGTTTTAATTGCATTTTACACCAATCATAACGCTATAAGGGTATCAATACATGTTTTTGTTATTTATAATTATTTATCATAAGCTTAAAAAGGTGAAAAATAAAAAATATATTATTTTCATTCAAATAAGTTTAATTATTTTTTATCATGAAACAAGAATGTCAACAATCTAAAATAAAAAAATGTAAACACAAATAATAACTATAATCACTATCTTGTGTTTCTCTACTAACCCTTACACATTGGTGCTTCTTTGTACTCCCCACCTCCTCCCCACATCGATCTGAACTACTCCCCATTTCTCTACGCAGTCAACTTGTAGTTTCACATGGCATGGTTCCTTCTATCATGATTCTCATAAACTTTAACTATTATGAAACTCTAATATCCTATTATCCCTTTTGTTCTAGATGTACATTTCTCTTTGTCGGGCACCCCTCCATTATCTTGTAGTTATCAAAGACAAAGGACCGCTCATGTTCCCATCCCCTGGCCTTTTTTGATAGGTGTCCATTACTTTTCTACAGTTAACAATAATCTTATTGTTTTAATGTTTTTTTAATGTTTTTCTAAACCAATTCAACCACTATAAGGGGATTTCAACAAGTTTTTATTATTTATAATTATTTATCATAAGTTTTAAAAGGTGAAAAGTAAAAAAATCATTTATTTTATTTTAGGTTTCTTTAGCTATTTTTCATCATAAAACAAAAATGTCTACATTCTAAAATAAAAAAAATAGTGTAATCATAAATAATAACCCTAATCACTCTCTCATGTTTCCTCCAAAACCCTTACAGACCGACACCACTTTTCACTTATTGAAGTTAGTTCCCTAGAACTAACTTCTAAGTACTTGATTAAATGTATTAATTATCTTAAATATTAATCAATTTTATTATCACATCATGATTTTTCCTCTATATGAAATTTGTATGTGATAATGTCCTAAGAATATATGTTTCACTAAAAGATCATAGAAGTTCCCCATTATAATGAGAACTAAGAGGTTCTAGGATAGTATTATTGAATATATATTATATAACTGAATGATTTCATTTGATGGGACACAAATGATATATTATATTAGGTGTGGAGACTCATATGACATTGAGGCACCCTCTCATGGTGTACACCCTTGGTAATTTCCAGAGCAGTATATTATGAAAATGAGACCCGTTAATATAAAATCCATATTTACATATTCATTGGGTGTTTCTATATGTGGATGTGTGTATTTATCCTTAGACTTTAATATTATCATTAATGGATACCATGAGTCATGTAATTTGATGTATTGATGAAAACCATGATGAAATATGCTATCAGCGAAGTAGGATACATTGGGTATGTCACGAGTGATATTACATTAATGGAAAATGCAAGAAATGATTTATCACTTCTATCCTTTTATGTAATTTGATATCTTAGGAACTTTAATGGTAATGTAACTATCAGGATAAATCTATATCCATAGTGTTCTATGGGAGAGTTCAATTTCAAAATGTTAAATAAAGAGACATCAAGATCATAGGTTGATGACACTAGTATGCAACATGTTTGATTCAAGATATCATGACAAAGAGATTATATTACATGGTAATCATTCATAGGATTTTTTATATCATTCCGTCGTTAACCTCTTTCTCTATGGATTTCTTAGTGTGTTTCAAGATGCTATACTTGGAATTTAGGTGGTTGTACATAATTCCACTGAGAAAGAGGCACAGAGGGTCATAAACTAGTTGTATCTACAATCTCAGTAAAATTCAGTATTGAATTTAAAAAGTTATAATAAATAATATTTATCCATGTTTCGTTTGATTGCCAATATTTAATCATAGGTTATTTGAAAGAATGATTGAGTTAAATAATAATAATAAATATTTATTTTCTAGGTTTTTTTAGTATAATTTTTATTATATTTATTGATGAATATTAAAGTAATATTTATTTATTAAATAAATAGGCATTATTTAAGGATTGGTAAACATTAAGAAGGCATAAGGTGTAATCAGAAGGAGGTCTCTCAAAGAAGAGGTAATCGTATTTAATGACTATTTAAAAGTTTACTTATTATTATAATTTATCTAAATATGTTATACCCATCATAAATGTACTAAGATTTTATTATTTTTATGGTAGAACCATTTTCCATGTCCTTTCCATCATATGAAAAATGAAAACATCGTTCATGTGTATGTACGACCTATCGTCTCCATATAGCGATGTAATTCTTGTTTCATATCTAATTTACTAATATGGTTATAAATATGGAAGTAATGAATATATATTATATTTATGAAATAATTATGATTATTTAAATATAATATATCATTTACCTTCTTACCCTTCCACCCATTAAAAAATAATAATGTCGCTCGTGCGTACGTGTGGACTACCAAATCCACAAAGCGATGTGATTCATTTTTCATGTCCATATTTCATAGATTATTATAAATATTTATATAATTAATATATATGATATTTATATCATTATTATAATTTTTTAACCATTATCAATATTCAATTACTATAACTACTGAATCGAAACATACATGAAAAACAAATTAGTTAACACACAAAATTATGATAATAATAAAGTATTATTAATGAGTGGGTGATAAAATGTTATAAGAAAAATGTGTATGGAATTATAAGTATGAAGTTGATTTTTTATAGAAGTTTAATAAATTTAAATTTATTTTATAGGAGGTTAAAATCACTTATGAAGAAAGTTGGACCCGAGGTAAGGGTTTTCTTAACACAATTTCTTTTCATTGGGTTAGATTTACTTCTTCACTTTCTATGTTTTTTCAAGTTTATGTGTGTGATTAAATAGAATTATTTTATTTTTTATTTAAACTTTTTTTATGTTTATTTAAATTTTTTACGCATAATCACTTCATTGATTAATTCTCACTTCAATGTTACACTCACTGTAAAGGTTTCTTGTCTCACTTTTGTTTCTGTGAGACATATTCCATATTCACCACTTATTTACTTCATGTGGTGTATATACTACCCTTTTTATATGTTATAACATGAATATATTTATATTCATGGTATTTAAAGTTTCATTTTAAGTTATTTATTTCATTGGGGTTATGATTCCAAAGTTACCAAAGTGATAAGGGTTTATTTTATAGTCTCATCTATATTCAAGATTGTTTATGTTTAAGTTTACATTAGGGTAATTATATGATAATTATATATTAAACCCATTTTATTTTATTCTACTATGGTTATTTATAAAAATTAAAAGTTTTCCTTTCATTTTCCTCTCTATATGTACTCAAAATACTGAAATAATTCTTTTAAGGAAAATAGATATTGCTTTTCTATTCAGTTAGGAATATTTTTCTTTAGTGTCCATATTTTATTTTCAATAATGTTTTTACAATGAACGAGTGATTGATTAAATTTATATTTACCCATGTTATACTTTTTATACAAATCTTTAAAATTAATCTTCTTATCATTTTTTGAACATGGAAATTTTTACCGAAGGTGTGAACGGAATCATTTTTTAACGCTTACAGCATGAATGAATTTTTTTGTCATCATGACTATTATTTGACTTGAAGATTCATTTAAAATTTTCCATGATTATTTTAAAAGTAATTTTTTTTCTTAATATTCTGTAAATTTTTAGATTTAAAATAAGTTATTTCAAAATGAAAAGGTTATTTTCCTGAAGAAATGTTCTTGTGGTCTTTTAAAAGTATTTTAAACTATGTAAACATCCTATGATGAATATTATGCTTTAATGGGGATATAATCTAATGATACCATCCACAACATTACTCTAGATGACTTATAACCATATTTTTCTATTTATTAATTTGAAAAAATATTAGTATTTCATAAGCTAGTTTTTTAATATGATTGTTTATGTTAATTATGTATTGAATTTTTATTCATTTATTTAATATTATGAATGAATTGGACTTATTATGTGATAGTAGGGGACTTTATATACCCTTAATACATTAGTAGGTTTCATGAGACAAACTAGATTGGGTATTTTGTGTATTCTACACCAATTTATGTATGGTTCCTTAGAACAAATCCTTGGTAGTAAGATTTTGATGTATGGGATATGCATTCTATCATTATAAAACTATTTATTTTTATCCATGTGATTATTTATGTTATTTCATCATCCATAGATATATTCTTATCTTATGATATTAATTATATGTAATATTTTATTATTGTTTATCTCTATTGTATTATCCATGATTTATTTATAATGTGATATCTTCTATTGTAATCTTTGTCTTAGTGAGCATATAAACTCAACATTTATTGTGTTTTCCTTTCCCTATGATACCAAGAAGGGCTCTATGAATGATTCTAGGGATATAATAGAAGAAATAATAATGTTCTCACTATAATTTTAATTTTTATTTGATGTTTTCAAATGTAATGTGAGAATCATGTATGAATTTAATTTTCAAATATCATTAAACTATTTGATCCTTTGGGATGAGATATCTTATATTTTGTTTCAATTTAGTAAGATAACCATTATATCTTATTTACTGGAGTTGGGGTGTTAAAAATATTATTTTGGTATATGATACATAAGATATTGATGTAATGGTTTTATAATGTATCATGATTTTATAATAAATTAAATCTCTTATCATTATTCATTCATGTGTATTGTAATTTACTTTATATTGATAGGGGAATGATAATATCCCCTTAAAGTATGACTTTGACTTGTACCTAATTGATGATTATCATAGATTATTATGGGTTTTGATGGTATGTTAATATTAGTGCCAGTAGTATACTCATGAGACAATAAGTGGAGACTTATTATTTGGACTGACCCACTGAAGTATATCTCATGGAATTCATACAATCATCAATATACATAGTGGTTCATACATATTGTCAATAATTTTTACCTAAGTTTGGAAAGATACCTGACATGAGAAACTTTATACCTTCATTCCTTTCTTACGCAATCCTTTAGTAATAACTAATCAAGGTGTGGTTGGGTGTGTTACTAATTATGTCATCAGTTGGAGCTCAACTAAGATAGGATTTTTCCATTCGTATTATGAGAAAATACATTTGGAACTTGATTGAATTAAAATGAGAAAATGTATGGACATGATTATTTGAATCACATATAATGTGTTCAGATACTTGGATGAGAGACATATAATGTTCTCATCTTATAGATGAATAACATGTGATGTATTCATCAATCAGGTCAGTCTTTTTCAGAGAATCGGGAAAGTTTGGGATGACCTATACTAGATTGAAATTGTTTTATGTTTAGTGTTCACTCAATGTCATGGGAAAATGGGTTATATGGGTATACATATTATTTATATGATACATATTATAGTGTATATGTTCATATTGAGATATGATTATGTTTTATGGAGATCACACCAAACACTTTAGTAGCTTGAGAAGCACTGATTCTTTGTTAGAGGTCTCTCATTACTTACATCTATGAAATAAGGATTTTATATTTTTTTATTAATTCTAATAAGGCTTGCATGGTCACATATACAGGCCTTTAGATAATTATAAGGATTCAAACAATGTTTTTATTCCAAAATGAAGAGAGTTTGATAAACTGTATCCAAAAGATACTTGGATAGACTCACAAAGAGTTGTGAAGTTATGTAATTACTTATGGTGTTTTAGTACAAGTGGGTGATTATAGGAAATTCTCTAAAAGGTTAAATCGTATTTAGTGATATACCTTGTATTGTAAATAGTGACATGCATATGATGAATGAAATTTCATATGATATGATTATATCATAAGGAGGCATTGGATTCCGTATACTACCAATGTCGAACCATATGATTGGAATTCAATACAATTTTCATGGGATGTTCATGCATGCATCTAGACATCTCCTCTACATAATTTAACCCTAATTTCTCTCTTGTGTTTCCTCCCCAACCCAAGCACACTAGTGCCACTTTGCATTCCCCACCTCCACCCCACATCGATATGCATTACTCCCCATTTCTCTATGCGGTCAACCCACAGTTGTGTATGTCTTATTTCCCTCTGTCATGATCCTCATCCACTTTACCTACTTTTTAACTCTCATCTCCTCCCATATCTTTCATTCTGCACACATGTTTCTTATTGTTTGACCCCCTTCCATTGTCATGTGATTATCAAAGGTGAATGATTTCTCATGTTCCCATCCCCCCCAATTTTTTTTGGAAGGTGTCTGTGACTTTTATATTCTCAACAATAATATTATTGTTTTAATATTGTTTCAATTGCATTTTACACCAATCATAACGCTATAAGGGTATGAATACATGTTTTTATTATTTATAATTATTTATCATAAGCTTAAAAAGGTGAAAAATAAAAAATATATTATTTTCATTCAAATAAGTTTAATTATTTTTTATCATGAAACAAGAATGTCAACAATCTAAAATAAAAAAATGTAAACATAAATAATAACTATAATCACTATCTTGTGTTTCTCCACTAACCCTTACACATTGGTGCTTCTTTGTACTCCCCACCTCCTCCCCACATCGATCTGAACTACTCCCCATTTCTCTACGCAGTCAACTTGTAGTTTCACATGTCATGGTTCTTTCTATCATGATTCTCATAAACATTAACTATTATGAAACTCTAATCTCATATTATCCCTTTTGTTCTAGATGTACATTTCTCTTTGTCGGGCACCCCTCCATTATCTTGTAGTTATCAAAGACAAAGGACCGCTCATGTTCCCATCCCCTGGCCTTTTTTGATAGGTGTCCATTACTTTTCTACAATTAACAATAATCTTATTGTTTTAATGTTTTTTTAATGTTGTTCTAAACCAATTCAACCACTATAAGGGGATTTCAACAAGTTTTTATTATTTATAATTATTTATCATAAGTTTTAAAAGGTGAAAAGTAAAAAAATAATTTATTTTATTTTAGGTTTCTTTAGCTATTTTTCATCATAAAACAAAAATGTCTACATTCTAAAATAAAAAAAATAGTGTAATCATAAATAATAACCCTAATCACTCTCTCATGTTTCCTCCAAAACCCTTACAGACCGACACCACTTTTCACTTATTGAGGTTAGTTCCCTAGAACTAACTTCTAAGTACTTGATTAAATGTATTAATTATCTTAAATAATAATCAATTTTATTATCACATCATGATTTTTCCTCTATATGAAATTTGTATGTGATAATGTCCTAAGAATATATGTTTCACTAAAAGATCATAGAAGTTCCCCATTATAATGAGAACTAGGAGGTGCTAGGATAGTATTATTGAATATATATTATATAACTGAATGATTTAATTTGATGGGACACAAATGATATATTATATTAGGGGTGGAGACTCATATGACATTGAGGCACCCTCTCATGGTGTACACCCTTGGTAATTTCCAGTGCAGTATATTATGAAAATGAGACCCGTTAATATAAAATCCATATTTACATGTTTCATTGGGTGTTTCTATATGTGGATGTGTGTATTTATCCTTAGACTTTAATATTATCATTAATGGATACCATGAGTCATGTAATTTGATGTATTGATGAAAACCATGATGAAATATGCTATCAGCGAAGTAGGATACATTGGGTATGTCACGAGTGATATTACATTAATGGAAAATGCAAGAAAGGATTTATCACTTCTATCCTTTTATGTAATTTGATATCTTAGGAACTTTAATGGTAATGTAACTATCAGGATAAATCTATATCCATAGTGTTCTATGGGAGAGTTCAATTTCAAAATGTTAAATAAAGAGACATTAAGAACATAGGTTGATGACACCAGTATGCAACATGTTTGATTCAAGATATCATGACAAAGAGATTATATTACATGGTAATCATTCATAGGATTTTTTATATCATTCCGTCGTTAACCTTTTTCTCTATGGATTTCTTAGTGTGTTTCAAGATGCTATACTTGGAATTTAGGTGGTTGTACATAATTCCACTGAGAAAGAGGCACAGAGGGTCATAAACTAGTTGTATCTACAATCTCAGTAAAATTCAGTATTGAATTTAAAAAGTTATAATAAATAATATTTATCCATGTTTCGTTTGATTGCCAATATTTAATCATAGGTTATTTGAAAGAATGATTGAGTTAAATAATAATAATAAATATTTATTTTCTAGGTTTTTTTAGTATAATTTTTATTATATTTATTGATGAATATTATAGTAATATTTATTTATTAAATAAATAGGGATTATTTAAGGATTGGTAAACATTAAGAAGGCATAAGGTGTAATCCGAAGGAGGTCTCTCAAAGAAGAGGTAGTCGTATTTATTGACTATTTAAAAGTTTACTTATTATTATAATTTATCTAAATATGTTATACCCATCATAAATGTACTAAGATTTTATTATTTTTATGGTAGAACCATTTTCCATGTCCTTTCCATCATATGAAAAATGAAAACATCGTTCATGTGTATGTACGACCTATCGTCTCCATATAGCGATGTAATTCTTGTTTCATATCTAATTTACTAATATGGTTATAAATATGGAATTAATGAATATATATTATATTTATGAAATAATTATGATTATTTAAATATAATATATCATTTACCTTCTTACCCTTCCACCCATTAAAAAATAATAATGTCGCTCGTGCGTACGTGTGGACTACCAAATCCACAAAGCGATGTGATTCATTTTTCATGTCCATATTTCATAGATTATTATGAATATTTATATAATTAATATATATGATATTTATATCATTATTATAATTTTTTAACCATTATCAATATTCAATTACTATAACTACTGAATCGAAACATACATGAAAAACAAATTAGTTAACACACAAAATTATGATAATAATAAAGTATTATTAATGAGTGGGTGATAAAATGTTATAAGAAAAATGTGTATGGCATTATAAGTATGAAGTTGATTTTTTATAGAAGTTTAATAAATTTAAATTTATTTTATAGGAGGTTAAAATCACTTATGAAGAAAGTTGGACCCGAGGTAAGGGTTTTCTTAACACAATTTCTTTTCATTGGGTTAGATTTACTTCTTCACTTTCTATGTTTTTTCAAGTTTATGTGTGTGATTAAATAGAATTATTTTATTTTTTATTTAAACATTTTTTATGTTTATTTAAATTTTTTACACATAATCACTTCATTGATTAATTCTCACTTCAATGTTACACTCACTGTAAAGGTTTCTTGTCTCACTTTTGTTTCTGTGAGACATATTCCATATTCACCACTTATTTACTTCATGTGGTGTATATACTACCCTTTTTATATGTTATAACATGAATATATTTATATTCTTGGTATTTAAAGTTTCATTTTAAGTTATTTATTTCATTGGGGTTATGATTCCAAAGTTACCAAAGTGATAAGGGTTTATTTTATAGTCTCATCTATATTCAAGATTGTTTATGTTTAAGTTTACATTAGGGTAATTATATGATAATTATATATTAAACCCATTTTATTTTATTCTACTATGGTTATTTATAAAAATTAAAAGTTTTCCTTTCATTTTCCTCTCTATATGTACTCAAAATACTGAAATAATTCTTTTAAGGAAAATAGATATTGCTTTTCTATTCAGTTAGGAATATTTTTCTTTAGTTTCCATATTTTATTTTCAATAATGTTATTACAATGAACGAGTGATTGATTAAATTTATATTTACCCATGTTATACTTTTTATACAAATCTTTAAAATTAATCTTCTTATCATTTTCTGAACATGGAAATTTTTACCGAAGGTGTGAACGGAATCATTTTTTAACGCTTACAGCATGAATGAATTTTTTTGTCATCATGACTATTATTTGACTTGAAGATTCATTTAAAATTTTCCATGATTATTTTAAAAGTAATTTTTTTTCTTAATATTCTGTAAATTTTTAGATTTAAAATAAGTTATTTCAAAATGAAAAGGTTATTTTCCTGAAGAAATGTTCTTGTGGTCTTTTAAAAGTATTTTAAAATATGTCAACATCCTATGATGAATATTATGATTTAATGGGGATATAATCTAATGATACCATCCACAACATTACTCTAGATGACTTATAACCATATTTTTCTATTTATTAATTTGAAAAAATATTAGTATTTCATAAGCTAGTTTTTTAATATGATTGTTTATGTTAATTATGTATTGAATTTTTATTCATTTATTTAATATTATGAATGAATTGGACTTATTATGTGATAGTAGGGGACTTTATATACCCTTAATACATTAGTAGGTTTCATGAGACAAACTAGATTGGGTATTTTGTGTATTCTACACCAATTTATGTGTGGTTCCTTAGAAAAAATCCTTCGTAGTAAGATTTTGATGTATGGGATATGCATTCTATCATTATAAAACTATTTATTTTTATCCATGTGATTATTTATGTTATTTCATCATCCATAGATATATTCTTATCTTATGATATTATTTATATGTAATATTTTATTATTGTTTATCTCTATTGTATTATCCATGATTTATTTATAATGTGATATCTTCTATTGTAATCTTTGTCTTAGTGAGCATATAAACTCAACATTTATTGTGTTTTCCTTTCCCTATGATACCAAGAAGGGCTCTATGAATGATTCTAGGGATATACTAGAAGAAATAATAATGTTCTCACTATAATTTTAATTTTTATTTGATGTTTTCAAATGTAATGTGAGAATCATGTATGAATTTAATTTTCAAATATCGTTAAACTATTTGATCCTTTGGGATGAGATATCTTATATTTTGTTTCAATTTAGTAAGATAACCATTATATCTTATTTACTGGAGTTGGGGTGTTAAAAATATTATTTTGGTATATGATACATAAGATATTGATGTAATGGTTTTATAATGTATCATGATTTTATAATAAATTAAATCTCTTATCATTATTCATTCATGTGTATTGTAATTTACTTTATATAGATAGGGGAATGATAATATCCCCTTAAAGTATGACTTTGACTTGTACCTAATTGATGATTACCATAGATTATTATGGGTTTTGATGGTATGTTAAGATTAGTGCGAGTAGTATAATCACGAGACAATAAGTGGAGACTTATTATTTGGATTCACCCACTAAAGTATATCCCATGGAATTCATAAAATCATCAATATACATAGTGGTTCATACATATTATCAATAATTTTTACCTAAGTTTGGAAATATACCTGACATGAGAAACTTTATACCTTCATACCTTTCTTATGAAATCCTTTAGTATTAATTAACCAAGGTGTGGTTGGGTGTGTTACTAATTATGTCATCGGTTGGAGCTCAACTAAGATAGGATTTTTTCATTCGTATTATGAGAAAATACATCTGGAACTTTATTGAATTAAAATGAGAAAATATTTGGACATGATTATTTGAATCACATATAATGTGTTCAGATACTTGGATGAGAGACATATAATGTTCTAATCTTATAGATGAATAACATGTGATGTATTCATCAATCAGGTCAGTCTTTTTCAGAGAATCAGGAAAGTTTGGGATGACCTATACTAGATTGAAATTGTTTTATGTTTAGTGTTCACTCAATGTCATGGGAAAATGGGTTATATGGGTATACATATTATTTATATGATACATCTTATAGTAGATATGTTCATATTGAGATATTATTATGTTTTATGGAGATCACACCAAACACTTTAGTAGCTTGAGAAGCACTGATTCTTTGTTAGAGGTCGCTCTTTACTTACATCTATGAAATAAGGATTTTATATTTTTTTATTAATTCTAATAAGGCTCGCATGGTCACATAGCCAGGAATTTGGATAATGATAAGGATTCAAACAATGTGTTTATTCCAAAATGAAGATAGTTTGATAAACCGTATCCAAAAGAGACTTGGATAGACTCACAAAGAGTTGTGAAGTTATGTAATTACTTATGGTGTTTTAGTAAAAGTGGGTGATTGTAGGAAATTATCTAAAAGGTTTAATCGTATTTAGTGATATACCTTGTATTGTAAATAGTGAAATGCATATGATGAATGAAATTTCATATGATATGATTATATCATAAAGAGGCATCGGATTCTGTATACTACTAATGTCGTACCATATGATTGGAATTCTATACAATTTTCATTGGATGTTGATGCATGCATCTAGACATCTCCTCCCCATAATTTATTTGATTATGGATCAATAAGATTGATCCATTTATGGATTTTTCAAACTAGACACATTTATTGAAGTGTTTGATGAGTGGAAGCATTAAAGGGAAGTAACACCATGAGATGGCAGTCACACCTTAACTCTCTTTGTTAAATGAATAGAGTCTATAAATGGGATATGATCCCTCTATTAGTGTAAATTGGATAATCAATATCCAAATCCAAAACTCTAAAACTCACTTCCTACCTGAAATTTCATTTATCTTTGAAATAAGGTGCTAGCGCCCCTTTAGTGGGTTTGGGATCCTCTTGCTATGAATAAGGATCCAAGGCCCATTTACTACTAGTGGAGGTGATATCCTTTTGTTGCTTTAGTGATATTCATCAATCATTGATAATTATAATGGATATTATTCTATGTATAAGCACATAGGTATAAAAATTATACCATTCAAGTGGATTTGAAAACTGGGATTAATAGCATATTGTTTTTACAACCTCATTGACCTTCTTTGAAATCTCACTTCCTTTGAAGTTTCTCAGGAATTGAAATTCATATTTGAAATATTTGGAATGATTTTATAAGTAGTGAAACATATTTATGATACTAAAAAATGACAGTTGATATTCTATTCTCAAATTAAAAATTATTAAATTAATTGTAATCCGAATATTAAAAGTGGAAGTTGAATTCCAATGTATCTAAGTTGGTTTCACAAAGAAATTTATGGTACATGACTAAATAGGAATTGGTATAGTTGAAAATGTAATAAAAAAATTAGATGATGAATATGATTTATATATAAAGGAAGAGAAATAAAAATATGTTTGTATGATATAAATAAACTGAAATTGAATTGTAAATTTATAGAGACATAGTATATTGAATAATGGTTATACAATTTTATCATACATATAAAAAAATTAAAAAAAATTAAAAAATGCTGTATAGAATTCATTGTTTCTAAGGAACATATAAAAAAATTTCTATACATATTCATTTATGATAAACAACAAGGTTTTAATTTTGAAATAATTTTTAGTTTCAATCAATTCTACAATTTTATTCATAACAAAATCCTTAATCCTCATTTGTTTAAATATATTTTAGGGATATTTATTAAAATGATTCAACTTATTAATAAATAAATAAATTTTTTAACTGATAACATTACATATAAATCTATGTGGGGAAATATTTTTTTGGGACTGTAGTAGTTGTTGTATCGGGGTACTATAGCAGTAGCACTATTCAGGCCCCAGGGCCATATATTTAGGACTATGGGGCGTTAGGACTTCGGGACATTGGACCTCCAGTACATCATCTTATGAGGGGATTTCATTTAAGGATAAATTAGGTGGAAGGTGTGGTGATGTGACATAGGAGAACATTGTGATATGACAAGTGTAGCGTTGTGTGATGATATGTAGACTTTTTTGGGAAATCGGAAGCTTTGACAAGTGATAAGTGTGTTGACATCCATCTAGTATCCATCTAACTAAATGGTTTTTCAATATAGGATGGAGGTATTTCCTATCAAAATGTGACAGATGTGGCATGGTGTGATGGAGGCTATTATCACAATGCATAGGTTCATGTGTGGAAAAGATGGTGTGGTACATTATGACATGATTGTTGGGGGCACGACATGACAATGGGTATCGTGGTATGAATTCTATAGTTATGGAGTGATGAATACTGATTAGTTGGTCTTTAAATCTTATCTCTTAGGGAATCTAATCTATATTCATTTGGGCTTTTGTACCTTTATCATCTGAGCCTTTGGGCCATATAATACTTGGGGCATTTAGGTTATGTAAGGGTTCTCTATCAACATAATTAAAAAGTGGTTTCTTTGCTTAATAAAAAGGGTATTGCAACATGTTTCAATTATTTAAAATTATTTATCATAAGTTTCTAAAAGATAAAAAGATAAAAATAAAAAAAATATCTTATTTTCATTCAGTTCAGTTTATTTATTTTGAATCATGAAAAAAAATGTATATGTTATAAAATATAATAAAAATTTAAATATAAATAATAACCCTGATTTCTCTTGTGTGTTTCATCCCCATCCCTCACATATTGTCATGGATTTTCACTAACCACCTCCTCCCCACATCAATCTTTGTTGCTACACTTTTCTCTACATGTTAGACCTATAGTAATGCACTTTATAGTTCCATATATCACGATCCTCATCCACTTTATCTACTCTACAACTCCCATCTCTTCATATTCCCTTCATTTTGTATGCTTGTTTCTCCTCATTTGTCACCCTTCCATTTTCATGTGATTACTAGAGGAAAAATACCTCTCATGTTATCACCCCCACCTGATGTGACAAGGGGTTTGTGAAACGTGAATTTTTTGATTGTGGCATGAAGAATTCTACTTAGTTGGTCCTTCAAGGTCATCTCTTGGGGCCTTTGAGCCATATTCAGTTGGGATTTCATGCCATCATCATTTGAGCCTTCGGGCTTTGTAATGCTTGGTGATTTCAGGTTATGTAAGGGTTCCCCCACAAAAAAATTAAAAATTAGTTTCTTTCCTTACTAAAAATGGGACTGCACCATGTTTTGTTTACATATAGTTATTTATCATAAGTTTCTAAAGGTGAAAAATAATTTTTTTTTCATTCAGGTCAGTTTAATTATTTTGAATCCTGAAACAAAAAACTCTACATTCCAAAATATAAACAAAAAAGAAAAATAAATATTAACCCTAATTTCTCTCTTGTATTTCCCTCCCAACCCTAGCATACTATTTCCACTTTGCATTCCCCACCTCCTCCCCACATCGATATGCATTGATTTCCATTTCTCTATGTGGTCAACCCACAGTTGTGTGTGTCTTATTTCCCTCTATCAGGATCCTCATCCAATTTACCTACTTTTTAACTCTCATCCCCTCCCATCTCCTTCATTCTTCACACATATTTCTTATTGTTTGACCCCCTTCCATTGTCATGTGATTATCAAAGGTGAATGATTTCTCATGTTCCCATCCCCCCCAATCCTTTTTTTGGTAGGTGTCTATGACTTTTCTATTATCAACAATAATATTATTGTTTTAATGTTGTTTTAATATCATTTTAAACCAATCATAACGCTATAAGGGTATCAATACATGTTTTTATTATTTATAATTATTTATCATAATCTTAAAAAGGTGAAAAATAAAAAATATATTGTTTTCATTCAAATAAGTTTAATTATTTTTCATCATGAAACAATAATGTCAACAATCTAAAATAAAAAAATGTAAACATAAATAATAACTATAATCATTGTCTTGTGTTTCTCCCCTAACCCTTACACATTAGTGCTACTTTGTACTCCCCACCTCCTCCCCACATCGATCTGCACTACTCCCCATTTCTCTATGCAGTCAACTCGTAGTTTCACATGTCATGGTTCTTTCTATCATGATTCTCATAAACTTTAACTATTATGAAACTATAATATCTTATTATCCCTTTTGTTCTAGATGTACATTTCTCTTTGTCCAGCACCCTTACATTATCTTGTAGTTATCAAAGACAAAGGACCGCTCATGTTCCCATCCCCCGGCCTTTTTTGATAGGTTTCCATTACTTTTCTACAGTTAACAAAAATATTATTGTTTTAATGTTGTTTTAATGTTGTTCTAAACCAATTCATCCACTATAAGGGGATTTCAACATGTTTTTATTATTTATAATTATTTATCATAAGTTTTAAAAGGTGAAAAGTAAAAAAATCATTTATTTTATTTTAGGTTTCTTTAGTTATTTTTCATCATAAAACAAAAAAGTATACATTCTAAAATCAAAAAAATAGTGTAATCATAAATAATAACCCTAATCACTCTCTCATGTTTCCTCCCCAACCCTTACAGACTGACACCACTTTTCACTTATTGAAGTTAGTTCCCTAGAACTAACTTCTAAGTACTTGATTACATGTATTAATTATCTTAAATATTAATCAATTTTATTATCACATCATGATTGTTACTCTACATGAAATTTTTATGTGATAATGTCCAAAGAATATATGTTTCACTAAAAGGTCATAGAAGTTCCCCATTTTACTGAGAACTAGGAGGTTCTAGGATAGTATTATTGAATATATATTATATAACTGAATGATTTCATTTTATGGGACACAAATGATATATTATATTAGGGGTGAAGACTCATATGACATTAAGGAACCCTCTCATGGTGTACACCCTTGGTAATTTCTAGTGCAGTATATTATGAGAATGAGACCCGTTAATATAAAATCCATATTTACATGTTTCATTGGGTGTTTATATATGTGGATGTGTGTATTTATCCTTATACTTTAATATTATAATTAATGGATACCATGAGTCATGTAATTTGATGTATTTATGAAAACCATAATGAAATATGCTATCAGCAAAGTAGGATACATTGGGTATGTCACGAGTGATATTACATTAATGGAAAATGCAAGAAAGGATTTATCACTTCTATCCTTTTATGGAAGTTGATATCTTAGGAACTTTAATGGTAATGGAAATATCAGGATAAATCCATATCCATGGTGTTCTATAGGATAGTTCAATTTCAGAATGTTAAAGAAAGAAACATCAATCACATAGGTTGATGACACCAGTATGCAACATGTTTGATTCAAGATATCATGATAAATGGATTATATTACATGGTAATCATTCATAGGATGTTTTATATCATTGCGGCGTTAACCTCTTTCTCTATGGATTTATTAGTGTATTTCAAGATGCTAGACTTGGAATTTAGGTGGTTCTACATAATTACACTGAGAAATAGGCACAGAGGGTCATAAACTAGTTGTATCTACAATCTCAGTAAAATTCAGTATTGAATTTAAAAATTTATAATAAATAATATTTATCCATGTTTCGTTTGATTGCCAATATTTAATCATAGGTTATTTGAAAGAATGATTGAGTTAAATAATAATAATAAATATTTATTTTCAAGGTTTGGTGAGTATAATTTTTATTATATTTATTGATGAATATTGTAGTAATATTTATTAATTAAATAAATAGTCATTATTTAAGGATTGGTAAACATTAAGGAGGAAGAGAGGACCGAATTTAATGGTTTGATTGGAAATAATATAAATGATAATTATTTATTATTAGGCGATGAACATGTTAAGTGAATAATAATTATATTATTATTATGGAATGGGGTTCACTAAGAAATAAGGAATTTTAATAGGGTACATGTACCAATTTCAAAATGTAGACCTACCTTTATAAATATATAATTATGTCACTTTTATAAGAGACACTTGTTGTGCACAACAGATAGAGAAAATCTCTATCAAGACTAGGTGAGATTTCTAGAGACCTAAAAGTGTGATATTTCCTTATCTTCTATCAATCCTTTTAGAGATCATCAGGAGTTTTTCCTCCTTATAGAAGAATTCGACAGTGATCAACCATGAATGATGCAAGTTATTAGTATTAGTCATGTTATCACCCAATGATTACACAATGATGTTTAGAGATTTTAGTGCACATGTGGATCACCTCTAGATGGATTATGTACTTGGATACTTTAGTGAAATGATGGTAAAACAAGATCTAATCAATTGAATCATCAAAAAAGGAATAATTACAATTTTAAGTAATTCTAGATCTGAACATAAATTAATTATAAATTACATGTAAAGATCCTCCTATTCTAGTTTAAACATTTAATCAAGTCAAGTAATATATGATTTTCATTGGTCGTGATTTCAATAATTATGTAAAGTAATTATTATTCATAAATTAAGACTAAAAAATTGAGTTTCTTATTCCATACAGGCGCTTACACTACATTTGAAACCGACAAGTGGTATCAAAGTGATCACATATTTAATTTATAGTTATTTATTGATATTTGATTATTTACATGTGTTTGGGATTTATTTTAATTCATATTGATTCACTATTGAAATTCAAACATCGTCTTCTATTACATTTCTTTATTCTCATTAACATAACCAATAAATAGTTAATATTAAAGTGAAGAAATATCTAAAAACACCATATAAAGATACCATTGGTTCTGTCTGGACAACATAAATGTACACAGATTATTCCCTAATGCCACACATCGTATACTAGTGTATCTTGTTTATATCTCATGATAAAATCAAATTATTCCATGGAAACCAGATTAGTGATCTGAAAAAAGTGGATCAATATATAGATCTGGATAGGTTGGCACATGGTTTGAAGAACCACATGTCGTGTAACATGGATAAATGGTGTTTCATACTTATGTATTTATAATAGAGAACATGGGGGGTCCAAGCTTGTCGTGTATCTGCTACACGATATGGGGACTAACAAATCGTTCAACTTAGAGGTCACACATCATGTAGTAACACCACATCTCATTTACTTTGAACATGTTTGTGGTAAGGAAACACTATAATGACCCGTCCTAGTGGGGCTCGATTCATGACCCCCCCCCAATACCTCCTCTAATAGGACAAGGGCTAGCGACTAGCACTGAGTAGGCATATCACTAATATGAGGGGCCTTATCCTAAGTACATGTACACAAGAAAACATCTCCAAGACTATAAAATGATAAAATGAAAAACAACTGAATAAACATGCATGAATGAATATAAATCCCACAACCAGAGTACGATAGGAAGTAAAGGAAAGTAAACAGGCCCAAATACAATCACACCAAAAAAGTTTGTAACACAAGTCCAACCAGAAAGAACACTGGGGATGCTATCAGAATATCACAGGAACACACCTCAGTCTGTCTGGTCTCACTAAGCACTATCTAGTCCTGGTCCATCAAGGACTCTGTCAAAAGGTCTGTTATATGCACAAGACACAACACGTGTAGGCAAAGGAAGAATCTGTAATTCTGAAAAATTATAGGTTTTAAGACATGTCATCTAGGATCACATGTTGTGTGGGACCCCACTGTGTAGCGTTAGGGTTCCACAAAGAAGATAAACATCACATGGTGTGTGACAGTTATCACACAACGTGTAACCCTTTACAGGATCTTGGGCATATACCCAGGGAGGTACACAGACATGGACATGGACACGGCTAGGAGTACATGGGCTTGGACACACCGTGTACTCAGGAACAAACACAAACATGGGTATGGACCGTGATACATGGGAAGGACCCGGTGCTAAAGGAATATTCCATGTACTAGTACATACCATGTACTTCCTCATAGAAGGCTTAAATCCCTCATCCCCTTAAAATTGGACGAGTTTCATTAGGGTTCATTCCCTTGATCCATTCCCTGAGGGTTTAGTATGGAATAACGTCTTATACATCGAATGGTGATCCCTTAAAAGGGAATTTAGTCTTGGATGGAGTTTTTGGGATCCATCTATGAGGTGCAGAGTGAGATCCACTATGATCATATTTTCCCTAGGTGGGGTTCTTGGAATCTTGGTGACTAAAATGATGAAAGTGTTGATCCCCTACTTAGTGGGTTAATCCATATTAGGTTGTTGGTATACCCCATAGCCTTGGGTGTGATCCCCTTCTATGTATCGTTCTCTTCAGACTTCTAGTGTGTACTTCTTATAGCGAGACTCGACGAGAATGAAATATTGTATGGATGCCATCAGTGTTATCTGACCCATGGAGTGTGTTCTCTCGAACAATTATTATGTGGAATCTTTGATTATGAATCCTATAATGACATTACAGTTGTGATTTTACCTTGAGACTTCATTTCTACGTTGATTATATCTAGATATTCTTGTTATTTGTGTTGTTTACATATACCTGTGATGAGATAATTATTATTCTTGATGTTATATGCTTAGTTATTTTGGGGGTGTCCTACTGGGTATTTTTATACTCACACATGCATGGGTTTTGTCTGCACATGTCGTGTCTTATGCAGACGATCGACCTTTTGACAGAGTCCTAGAGGGACCAGGACGAGGTAGAGCTTAGTGAGTCAGATAGACTGAGGTGTGTTACTACAGTTGCCTCGTTGATAGTCCTCACCCACTTTATAGTTTAGACTTGTTTTAGTCTCTTGGTGGTGAAATTGTATTTGGCCCTTTTTCTTTCCAGTACTTGTTGTCGTAACCTGATAGTGAGATTTTAGATGTATGAATGCATGGTTATCATTTGTTTTACATTTAAGCATAGTATGGGCATAGAGATGTGTGAGTGTGTATAGTTACATTAGGCTAAGGCCTCCCATGTGTGTGATATTTCTACTCAGTGATTGTCGTCAGCCACTGGCCTATTAGAGGTAGGCTTGGGGTAGTTGTGGTATAGGCCCCATTGGGACAGGGTGTGACATTGTAATTAAAAACAATTAATTAAAAATTAGTAATTAATTAATAATTTATAATTTAATAATTTAATATTTATTATTAACATTTAGTAACTAAATAATAATTTTAAATATTTATGCAACTAGTGTTGTGGCTAAGTGGTACTCGGTTTCATCCCCCTTACATCAGGAAACTGCGGTTCTATTCTCAGTTGCAATCGATTCCCATGGAGATTGCGAATTGGTGGTTTCCAGTGTCGTGACAAGGCCAAGATGGACGGTGGTGGGAAACTGGCAGTGATGTGATGATGGAGGTTGGTGGACCATGTGGAAGGTGAAGGGATCTAGTGAGCGTAGGAGGGCTGGTGGTTGGTGGCTAGTGGTGATGCGAAGATGAGTGTTGGTGGGCTATGAGGAGACGATGGGGATCGAGTGGGAATAGGAGGGCCAGCGGTTGACAACATTAGTTGATCAGGCATGGTCATAATAGAAGGTAGATTTCTAGAATAACGATGGTTTTTTGGGGAAAAAAGTCATAATGGCAGGTAGATGGACCGACGATAGGTGTCAGACGCAAGATGATGTATTGATTAAGGCATGAATATGGGTGACAGGTAGGTGTTTAAGACTACGACCATGGGTCCTTGAAACCATGAATTTCAACCTATGAGGTAGGAGCCTTAGGTTCAGTTCATTAGGCCTTGGTGCTCTTGGGACTACGGGCCATGTAATGATTTCCCCTTTAATTGTATAAAAAAGGACTTTTCCCTTAATAAAAAAAGAGATGTTATCCCCTAACTTTTTAAATACTAATAATAATAATTTTAAATATTTTTTAGTATTTGATTAATAAAAGTATTAATATTAATTAATTAATTAGTTAATTGGTAATAAATATTATTAATAAGTAATTAAATATTATTTATTTTCTAATTAATAAATAAATATTAACTATTAATAATTAATTAGTTATTTATTAATATTTATGTTAATATTATTAATATTAATTATCCAATTATTAATATTTAATGGTGAATAATAATAATTAATTACTATTTAGTTATTATTATTATTATTTATTTGTAATTAATTAGTAATTAATATTTATTATTAATTAATTACTAATTATCTGGTTGACGGGCTGGTGTTTAAACCTACGAGTCATGGTTCCTTGTGACTGTGTATTTGGACCTACGGGTCATGGGCCTAAGGGTCATTTCATTAGGTCTTGTTCCCCTGGGCCCACAGGCCACGTAATGGGTTCCTCTCTACCGAGATAAAAAAGAGGGCTTTGTTTCTTTAATAAAAAAGGAGGCATTTTTTCCTATTTGTTTTAAAAATATATATATTGTTTAAAATATTTATTAGTAATTATTTAATAATATTTATTAATATCAATTAATTAATTAATAATTAATTAGTTAATTGATAATAAATATTATAAATAATTTATTTTATTTTATTTTATCACTAATTAATCAATTCATATTAACTATTAATAATTAATTAGTAATTAATTAGTTATTCATTAAGCGGGTCTCCCGATCAATGGTGGAAGGCGGTCTGGAAACTGCAAAAGTCGATATGCATAATGATCTGGTGAAGTTCTTCATTAGGGATAATGTTAAAGTGCATATTGTTCTTGGGGATGTTAAGGTTGGAAAAAAGGGGGATATGCCCACTATTGCACCAGAGGGCTCTAGAGTGCCATATTTGGTTGAAGAGTCTAAGAGTGATAAAGAAAATTCAGGGCAGCCTCCAATCTGGAGGAGAGGATGATATCTGGTGAATTGGGGTAGACCTCATAGTATAGGTACTCAACATAAAAAACATTGAATGTTCTTGTTGCGCAAATGTGGTAACTAACTCTTAAGAGATCTTGTCTGTCTTTGGTTGGCAATGTCTTGTGCCACCTTTTGAGCCTTCATCCAATGTATTTGTGTGTGTGTGTTTTCCATTTTTAATAAAATTTGCAGGGTCATGGATTTAGGCTACCAAATCCACAATCTAAACCGGCTTGGGTATTAATTAATTATTTAGTTACTAATTAATTAATAAGTATTAAACAATTACTAATAAATATTAAAAAATATTATTTAGTTTCTATTTATTAAAAATTGTTATTATTTAATTACTAATTAATTAATAACTATTCATTATTAATAAACTTAGTAAAACTAACTACTAATTATTATTATTAATTACTAATGAATTATAATTAAATAATAATTAGTAATTAAATAATTTAATAATTATTATTATTAATTGTTATTTAGTTTATAATTATTAAAAATAATTATTATTTAATTAATAATTAATCAATAATTATTAATTATTAAAAAATTAATAAAAATAATATATTATTTATCATTAATAATTATTAATGAATTGTAATTAATTACTGATAATAAATAAATATTAGTAAATAATTAAATACTTTTAATTATTAATAAACTAAATAAAAATAAATACTAATTATTAATAATAATTATTAGTGAATTTTATTTAATTAATAATAAAAAAAATTTAGTAGTTAATTAAAAATTATAAATTATTTAATTCCTTATTAAAAGTCAATTAATTAATAATTTATAATTAATTATTAATAATTAATAACTAAAAATTAGTAATGATTATTTAATTAATTAATAATGTTTTAATAATAATCAATTAATAATTAGTAATTTCATATTTTAATTTTTATTATTTATATTTAGTAACTAAATAATAATTTTAAATATTTATTAGTAATTTTTTAATAATTATTATTAATATTTATTTATCAATAAATAATTAATCAGTTAATTAGTAATACATATTATTAATAAGTAATTAAATACTATTTAATTATTAATTAATTAATAAATATTAACTACTAATATTTACTAAGACGACTTAGCCATGGATTTTAAAACCCAAACCCATGGCTCAAAAAATTTATTAAAAAAGTAAACATACAAGGGAAAGATGGAGGCACAAGTTCAAGTATAACACACACACTAGGATAACAACATTGGAAATTATTCCACACTGGTCAAAAGAAAGTAAAGGAGCATTCATCTCTTTTTATGTCGGTTGGCCTGACTTCGAGATCTCCCCCCCCGATTAGCCAGGTTTCACCCTCTCCTCCATTAGGGGATCTATTGTGAGATGAGTTCTTCATCCACTAAAACCTCATCTATTATAATTAAGAAAACTTCCTCCTACACTGGTTTATCAGATGGCAGATCCTTCTTAGGATGGTTAGTTTTATCGTCCTCTTTAGAAGATGAATTATCACCCCGCTTAGATGGGCGAGGTAGAACCTTCAAGTCCAGGGTCCTTCCCTTTGGAGAAGCAGGAGTTCCCCTACTACTGGAGACGTGGTAGGGAGAACAAACATCTCTTGATTACCACAATCATGAGTCTTTCCCTATATATCAGCAGACTAATTACATACAGGTTCATATTTATTCATTAGAGGAGAATTCTTTTAGTTTCTACATCCGACATTTTCAAGTTTTTTAAGATAAAGTAAGTAAAATTTAAGGGTATTTACCGAATCCAACATAAAGAAGAAGTTAATATCTTACTGATGGGAAAGACTCAAAAAATTATCATTTCCATGGACTTCCCTTGGGGCATCATCCCTACGAGTCTCATTTGTTGTATCATTCCCAGAGGATCTTAATATTTATTAATATTAATTAGTTAATTATTAATATTTAATAGTAAATATTAATAGTCAATTTTTATTATTATTATTTATTATTAAATAATTAGTAGTTAATATTTATTATTAATTAATTAATAATTAATAATAATATATTATTAATTCTATGCAAGAAAGAAGGAAGTTGAATCCCACATTGGAAATCCATAAATATTTCTAGGATATCCCCCTTATAAAAAGGATCCATTGTGAGAGATTTTATCATAATTTCATATTAATTTCATTGTAGTAATAATCAATATTTAATTACAGTAAAATTATGCTAAAAAAATTATTTATATATTTATATATATAAACAAAATAAAAATAAAAAATATTTTTTTTAGTTGAGTCCAAAAGCGTCAGGTGCTCCAATGCCCTTGGCTCTTACCCAAGACTAAAGGTTTTGAAGCCCGTAATATATGTGGCCTCTACCAAATAAGACCAAAGGAGTGAGGGGTCTTGATGCATTTGTGGCTTACTTTTCAAAAAAAATTAACCAAGACTTATTTTCGATTTTTTTCAGAAAAAACTACAAAAAAACCCACATTTTTGTTTCATAATGAAAAATAACTAAACCAACCTGAATGAAAATAAGATATTTTTTTATTTTTCACCTTTTAAAACTTATGATAAATAATCCTAAACAATAAAAACATGTTTTTATCTCTTTATATAATTCATATTGGTTTAGAAAAATATTAAAACAATAGTAAAACAATAATATTATTATTGAGCACAGAAAAGGAATGAACACCTACCAAAAAAAGGCTGGGGGGATGGGAACACAATAATGTTGTATCTGTCTCTCTCTCATAGTGTTTTAATGATCACAAATACTCACCTATATATTTAATGTATTCTTTTAAGTGAGTTTCAGTGTTTCTATTGAATATCAAATGATGGAATCTTGAGGATCTTGGATATCTCTTAAAAGTATTTAAAGCTTCCTTGAAGATATTTTTGAAGTCTTAATGGATTTTTTAAAGTCGTGAAAGGATGTTGGAAGAACCTTTGATGGTGTTTTATGGAATTTGGAAATCCCTAGGGGTGTTATTATTATAGCAGGCAGCACTAGCTAGCCAGTGCAGTGCCGCTAGATAGCTGATAGCATGGAAAAAATGCTCTTGACCAACAAGAGTCCACCAACCACCTGGTGGTGGCGCACCGATAGGCGGATGGGAGTTTTCCAGAAGCATTTTCTATCAAGTATATCACTAACTACCCTATTAAGTCTATTGGGTAGCTGATGGCATTGAAACTAACTCTTCGAGGAAGCATTTAATGTGGTCAAAGTGGCCATTAAGGCGGTCCACTTCATCTTCAATGAACCTATGGGATTCCAGAATATTCCTAAACCTTTTAAGCCTATAAACATAGGATCAATAAAGCTTTTATATAATCAATTGACTTGTATAACAACTCTCTAATCGAATTGTTGTTGAATCACTAGAATTATCTAAGCCCTCCCCTCAAAGAAACAACCTTATTTTCTCAATCTCAAAGGCTCTCACCATAGTCTCTATCTCTACCACCCTTTATCAAAATGTATCCATCCTTCAAGAGAGATAGAAGATTAACTTTTTGAGAGATTTTCACCAAGAAAATCATCTCTTCTCATATCATATTATCAAGGTTTTCACAACCATTAAGTGAGGGACATGGTTCTTGGGTTTGTATTAAAACTAAGGGAAGATTGTTCTTTGGTCTCTACTAAAACCAAGGGATGTGGTTCTTGGATTTCCATTAAAACCAAAGTATGTGGTTATTGGATTTATATTAAAACCAAGGTAAGGAATTAATAAAACACATCTCTCTAATTAAGCTGTGGAAACTTAGGGTCTCTTTATGTTCTATTATCGAACCCCATATCATTTGTGTTTGTTCTCTCGTTATATTTTCATATTGTATCATCCAAATCTTGATATGTATAAAGTGAATAAATATGATATGTCTTCTTACCACTATGATTAAACTATTAATTAAATTTGATATAATCTTTAACACATATCAAATTTATTACTTTATTATTTCATTATATTGAAATCATTTTATTTTTAATTTTTTGTTTGATTTTATCACTTTATTTTTAAAATGAAATCCACCCCTCCTCTTAGAATATAATCATACCAACATTTGGTATTAAATGGGATCTTTTTATTTATTTCAAAAATCCTAGTTCTTTAAAAAAAATTGATTTTAAAAATATTTATTTATTTCAAAGTATGATTTTATGATGGTATCTTCCTCTTATATTCATGATGCTTTCTTTGATGGAATAGATTATTCTTATTAGAAAAACTGAATGTCTACCTTTCTTAGCAATATCAGTTATCTTGTCTAAAAAATGATCATGCATGAAAATATATCTACTAAAGAACCAGTGGATAAATAGACTCCTCAAGATATTTCAATTATTAAATTAATTAAAAGGACATTAATTCACTCCATTGCAGGCTTGACCAAAATGAATTTAACCATATATATTCTTTCAAAATGTATCATGAAATATGGAAGCTTTTAGAAGTCACACATAAAGGAACAAACAAAGTTAAATACACTAGATTGAATATGTATTGTAAATATTTTTAAATTTTATCTATACATCAAAATAAATCTATTACTATCATGTTTACATGGTTTTCTAACATTTATAATGGTATAAAATATCTTAGTGATGATTTTTCTATAGAAATTCTCATAAAGAAAAACCTATGGGTTTTACCTTGCTCCTGGTCTCTCAAAGTGTTGATAATCCAATAATCCAAGGATATAAAGAAAATGGTGGTTGAAGAACTCTTTATATCACTCATGACATACGAAATCACCATGAAATGCCAATAAGTAAAGGAAGAAATGGAAGCCAAGGAAACCAAGAAGAATCTAAATTTTAAGGCAATAAAATATGATGACTCTTCTAAAAGTGACTCCAATGATGAAGGTAAACTTGAAAAAGTTTTCAAAAAACTGAACAAATTTTAAATAATAATAAATTATCTCGACATGTCAAAAAGAAAAAAGAAAATTTAAGTGCTTGTTGTGATGTGATCCAATTTCAAAAAGAAGGTTCATATCAAACTGGATTACCCCTTCAACAAAATAAACAAGTGAGGTAAGAAAGATCTTAAAGTATTAACTTGGTGTGTTAGAAAGTATTCTATTTTAACATATGAATCAATCCAATAAACTCTTAAATGCCTCATAGATCATAATGATTTAGGTGAGGAGGTTAGATCTTACTATCCTTCTCATTCTGCTTATTCATCTCCTCAATCCTCTTATTCTTACTCTTCTTCTTCAATTCCCCTAAGATATAAACACCTAGAATATGAATGTTATCAAATTGAAAATTTGTTTCATGAAATTTTTTATTTATAAAAAGATCTCATAGAAAAATACAAAGAATTTTCTAATGAGAAAAATCAAGTTTTAAATGAAAAATATATTCTTTTAAAAAAAAATATGACCTGGTTTGGAAATTTAAAAATCAACTGGATGTTGAAGTTTTCAAATATAAAATCAAGGATCTCAAAATCTCTCTTTAAAAATTCAATCAAGGTGAAAAAAATATTAATGTGAGCCTGGGTTCTCAATGTGTTAAAAGGAATAATTATGGCTTTGGTTCTTCAAATGAAACAATCTCTTCGATAAATAAAACTTTTGTAAAAGGTGTTTCTCAAAATAAGTTTTTTAATTATTTTAAAAAAAATGGGCTTTTAATTTATGAGTGTGATTGTAAAAAATCCAGATATATAATACCTAAGTCTATCCATCTTTATTTTAAACTTTTATCTCGTTTAAAATCTCATACCAAACAAGTTTGGGTTCCTAAATCCATATTAGTCAATCTTAGTGGACCCAAATTTATTTCACCATCATAATGTTTATTATCTCACAAAAATAAACCATCAAGGGCACCATGTAGAACCCTAAATATTTAGAATACAATTCTCTATAGCTTTCCTAATATACAACACTGAGCTTTAAGTTAACCATGATATATTATTAAAAATATTATTATTTAATGTAACAGTTATCGCCTAACCATTGGATTGATAGGTATGAATAGGGTTAACCAAATTTTAATAAAATATATAATGGTTTGATATAATGTATTTATTAATAATAAATAAGTAAAAAAATTCAATAAAGTCATTTAATACTTCAAAAACATTTTTTCTTAAAAAATACTTTTTATTTCCTTTTGTGTGTGGAAATTATAATTAATTTATACCTTTTATATAAATTTTATTTTAGGAAATTAATATCATTTTTGAAATAATTATATCAAAATTATTTTAGGGTGATTTTTTTGTAATTTTCTAAAAAAGTTAATTTGTGGTTGAATAGTGAAAATATTGATTTTTAAAGAAAAATTTATTTTCTTTTATTTTATATTATTTTAAAAGATTAATTTTGATTTTGATTGGTTTTAAAATTTTATTTGTTTCTTTTTGTTAAAAATAATTAAATTTATACCTTTTGGATCAATATTATACTTGATCTTGGTATAAAAATACTTTTATACTTAAAAAGGCATTATTAGAAAATTATTTTCCGTCGCACTTTGTGGGATTATTATAAAATAAATTTATGACATTTATAGAGATTAAATTTGGTCAAATGGTTAACGTATTTGGCCTTAGTAGGTTTAAATTTGGTAAATAGGTGTCTTTTATTTCTGGTCACTATGAATACTAACTACGGTGAATATTTGTCACCTTGGTAAGGGTAAAATGGGAAGAAAAAAATGGTTAAAACAATGAAATAAGGTTTAAAAATCAACCTAAAACTTGAACAATTTTTATTTTATGGGAAAATTTTGACCATATCCATCATAAATTCGAATATATGACATTTTGGTGTCATTTTCCCTTGATAATGACGTTTATATTAATTTTTTAACATGTTTGGGAAAAGCCATTTTTTGTTAAACCAAATAAAAAACTCTTTTATACTAGTTTAGGGGAACCAATTACATAGTATTGAAGGCCTTGGCCTATCAGTACACTTGGTGGACCATGGGACCCCCCCCCCCACACACACACACAGACACACACAGATATATATAAGCTTTCAACCCAAGCCATCACTGTCGTGGAGGTCGTCCATCTTTGGTCGTCATCGCACAAAATCCATCACCATCGCTCACCTCTATGGAGGTCATTTTCTTATTTTCACTACCTAATTCCTATCCTCACTATATACTACCATCATGTAATCTAAACAAACTAACCTCAGGTTGTAAACTCCCAATGACGAATCATGCCAACCGTCCCTCGTCATTGCCCATAGTGAACACTTGCCTACATCCATCGAGCAGTGACACACTACCAAGAAGTAACCATAAAATGGTCCATAGGGGGTCAAACAGAGGACCCATGAAGAAATTATGTCATAGGAAGGTGTTGGTCACCACTTTACTAGCACCCCATTAGCACATTTATATTAATTTAATTAAAGAAAATTCCAAAATTTCACCCTTTTGACTTTAAAATATCTAAATTTTGTACATAAGGATAAAAAGTGGATAAGTTTTCTTATAAATGTTTATTTGAATTATGAATTATTTTTTATCATATTAATTTTTTTAAATTTTTAGTGATGAAATAATTACTGTAAATGCTTACACAATGCCGACACAATTCTTGCAGAAGCATTATAAAAATCATGTAAATTATATTAAAAACTCTAAAAGGAATTTTTTTGGGTGAGTTATAGTACCTCAAGAATTTTATAAATGAATATAATTTATTAGGGATGTCTTCCACACCCTTTATATCCCTCCCAGTAGTATCTGGAACACCACCTCCTAATTTAATAGGTTCAACATGTGATGACCCTACAATGAGGGAACATGTGGCCACTCCTTTTACTTTACGATGATATTGGAGGGTGATGATTATATGTAAAAAAATTATGTGAATAAATTAATTGCACTTTTTTATATTAATAACCTATTTTTTATAAAATATGGAAGTAATTTTACAACCAATAAAAATATTAATAGTTTAGTTGTATGGAATATGAATGTATTTAAGATAGTTATCACCATTAATTCTTATAGGGTCCCAACAGATGATGTTGCAAGAATATTTGGCCTGATTATAGGCATGTTGGCTGCTGTTTTGGTGACCCTTCTTGTTAAATATTTTTATTAGAGTCATATGCCTCAATCTTGGAAGAATTAAGTATTTTATTCCTATATAAATATAATTTTAATACATTATGAATCAATTGAATGTCATTATTTAAATAAATTTTAATATTTAAAAAATGAATCTCTTTATACAAATGTTATTCCACTTTACCATAACTCATTTTATTGCACGGAAGTAGATGTTGAAAATTTTGGTATGGAAAGATTTCAAATAGATATAATGGAATAGATTCAATGATACATCATTTACCACTCATTAGTAGTATGATAACGTACCTGAAGGGGTACCTAAAGAGTGCTGGAAAGTGTTTGTTGATAGTCATCGCTTTGATAAGTACATGGTATTGAAGAATATATTATTATATTAATCTTATATAACATATATACATGCATATAAAAAGGATATGACATTGCATACAATACTATTAAATTACCTGTTATTTATTTCAGAAAGTTTTAAGAAAAAATGAATCAAGTTGAGTGAAACAAATCACCCCCACACTATCAATTCATAGAATTTTCCAAGAAATATACCCACAATGGTAATATTTTCATTAGTTCAGATATTTATAATATAATATTATCTACTGAATATATTAAATTTTTTATTTATATCTATTTAATATAAATAAAGAATTTAGGTAACAAAGTCTCCTAGACAAAACTTTGGTCGATGTTCATATGAAATCCAATGAGAGTTATACGAATGATCCTACCAAATAAGTTGGGGTATGAATTACTTTTTCATTTTAATGGTTTACACAATAATCTTCAATACTATAATAACTTATGAAACCAAATATATCTATGAAAATTTTCATTTATGATCATCAAACAACAGTTATTCAAAAATATATGTTATATTTTATAAAAAAACTTTATTCTCGGAAATATGACCCCTCTCTCTTAGGCTCACACTTTATTTTTAGTTGTCACTTTGTTAATATGTATTACTTTAAATTTGTCTGATATTTTATTTATAGTTAAAAATAAAAAACTATGGGATTCCAATCCCATGCAGTCGTTCTCGGTCTCCTAGGATAATCTTGTTGGTCAGGTCCTTGGTAAGGAACATCATAGTCATGTATTTGGGATAGGTTTGGGTCCATTATCATCTAAATCCCTTGAAAGTTCATTGAAGATTGCATCAACATCTACTCTAGGTTTTAGTTACTCTCTACCTCTAGATGATTAGAAGCAGTTTCTTGTAATGAAAAACACAATTGGACAATAGGGGAGAACAATCCAAAAATAGGGGACTCATATACAGTTAGAGGATGTGAATTTCATTTCTCTATAAAAATAATTAGTTGAATTATATCAAAAGATGATTGGATGTGTCCCCAGTGACATTGCGTCAATGGATGGTTCAAGTAGCGGGTAAATCACACAATTTCAAAATCATTTAGTAAACAATTTTTTTTTGGTTTTACGTTGAAATTTAAATTTAAATCACTATTTAATTTTCAGTAAAATTTTTATAGAGGTGTCAGGAGAAGGGAGTGGTGATAGATATAGAGATGGAGACAATATTAGTTCATTTGGTAGTGATGGGGCTTGACTTTGGATTTAGTTGTGGTGTTGTGTAACTAAACTCATTATAGATGTTCATAACTTAAAGGTTTGTTTGTATAGTTGATGGGAGGGTGGAGATTATTGGTATCAATATTGGTAAGGTGGTATAACATGATTTTATTAATTCCCAAATCTATATAGTACTTTTGAAGGTTTTAATTATCCTTGAAAACACTTCTAAAATTTTCTTTCCCGGTAGGATTCTATAAAACTCTCAGTTTCCTGTACTTCAACACATTGGTTAATATAAGGTTTGGGAGAGGAATATATAACACATACCCTTGTTGGTGCTTTTTATTCACTAGATAGTCTTTGAAACAACCACTCTTCTTCTTATTAATTGATAAATGAAAGAATCCATGATTGTTTCATCAATCACGCTAGGTTGAAATATATTTTGAGGTTTTATCTAGGAATTATCACTTATTTGTTATCCCTCATTATTATTTGTGTGAATAGGTATCAATGACACCTAAATAGTAAACTCCTCCTAAATCACTTAGGAAAATCCCAATCTGGTTTTTTTGTTCCTAAGCAATTAAAGAAAATACCACTACCTTCACACACATTCCAGCAATCACTAGACATTCATGAATCATCCAAGCCTATTTCATTATATATAAACTACACCATGTAGAGGGAGAGTTTAAATCATCAAATGAGGTAGAAGAATATGATCATGTATAATGATTCAAACATAATCACATTTAAACCATTAATTCTTTCATTTAATAGTGAAATAAATCAAAAAAAGATTTTATTCATTAAATTTTCTAATCAATCATTAAAATTAGATCACATTTCATACCTTGATTACACCTCCTTCCTATGTGTGTGAATAGGTTTTTACCCCTCTATTCAATTACCAAAATTTTTCTTCTCTCCTTATCTTCTTCTTCAATGTCTATCCACTCTTCTTTACCTATTTAGCCATGGTGGCCAAATATAAACTTAGTGTTGTATTAATCATGGGGATTTTTGTTTCTTAGTATTCTGAAGGTTCTCTTTAGACCTAAATCTTTATTATTCAAAAAATTTAGGGTTATCTCATTGTTGATAGGTAAGTTATTCTTTTTAATCCCATTTTATTAACATACTTATGGTTATTACACTTTAAAAGTATAACTTATTCTAAGTTATTACCCATATCAATTGTCATTTAAAGGATTATAAATTATTTTTTTGGGTTCTTTAATTTTGTGTTTGATAAATTTGGGACTTCAATTTTATTTAAGTTTTATATTTATAAAATTTCATTTCATGTTCAAAAGGTGTTTGTGTAAATTATTTCAGACTTGTGTTAGTTCAAACGGATTTCTATAGGATGTTTTAAAATATATATGATTTTTAGGAAAGGGATTTCATTGGTTTTTATTGTGTTGTGATCTATAATTGTTTATTCAGTGAGGTGTAAATCATTATTTTTCATTTTTCCTTACTTCTTATATATATTTTTTCATTACTTGACATTATTTACATAATTTTTGAAGTTGGATAATTGGTAGAGGTGATTATTGGAATGATATTTGACTTGTTTAACATGGGAAACTTTAGTGGTTATATGTGTAATATCTAAGAGTACTACATTGGCCTATATTATGCACTGGATAGTGCATCCTAGTATAGTTCATGCCTTAGCTAGTGGTCTTCCACCCAATGTGGCCAATGAGGGTAATTCAGGATCCATAATTGTTAGGATCATATCATAGGCTAATGTGTGATCCACATTTAGTGAGGTCATATGTTATCCCATTCGGATCGAGGTTGATATCCCATGTTGTGTAATATTCATTTCATGGTTTACTTAATACCTTAGTTCACCTTAATATATATTCCATATATATATTTTATTTGGGTTTTACACACATGTTCCATACTTATGTTTATTTTTAAGGTATTTTGTTTTTATAATGTAAAATCACATGTGATTGGTTTTTCATATTTATATAAAGTGAATATTAAATTTCTAATTTACTTTCAAACTGGTGCTAGGGGTTTTGATTATAAAATAATCTACATATATCTCATTATGTTTATGTTTCTGCTTATATTTTTTTCAGTTGTTTGGTTTTTTTGTGGGTTTTATCTTATGCATTTTTTTAATAGCAATATATAGTGGCAGTTAAAAATGCTGCTATATATGGTAAAAATATTTTTTGTGGTAGTTTAAACCTCCATGATATCAGATAGAATATATAGATACTATTTAAACCACAATTATATATTAATAATTATACTAGTGGTTTAAACCACTATTAAACCTTTGACACTTTTGATAGCTAAAAACCACCACTAAAAATAAAAATAACCACCAATAAATAGCATTTCATGACACTTCTCAGAAACTACATCTAAATGGGTTAAAACGACATGAGATGATTCTTGATGCCAAATTTTCATTAGTTTACAAAAACATTCATGTAACAATTTGGTGGCAGTTTAAATGGCTGCCAAACAAAAAAACCCACCTCTAGTACCCTAATTTTTCATAGTGTGTGGAGTAAAAAGTGGCTCTAGTGTGTGAGGATTCTCAAGGAAACATAATAGAGAGATTAGGGTTATTATTTATGTTTACATTTTTGTATTTATTTTGTAACATAGACATTTTTTCATGATAAAAAATAACTAAATCAACTTGAATCAAATAAAGAGATTTTTCATTTTTAACCTTTTTAAAATTATGATAAATAATTCTAAAAAAAATCATGATTTTATCCCATTATAGTGGTATGATTGGTTTAAAATAATATTAAAATGACATTAAAACAATAAGATCATTATTGAGTATAGAAAAAGAGTATACACCTATCAAAAAAAGGATGGGGGATGGGAACATAAGAAGTCCTTCACCTATATTAATGACATGATAGTGGAAGGGTTCCAAATGAGGAGAAACATGTGTGTTGAACTAAGGGGATAGGAGGAGATTATATTTGTTGATTGGATAAAGTGGATGAGTATCGTGATAGAAGAACCTAAGGTGTGTGTAACTGTATATTGACTGTGCAGAGAAATGGGGAGCAGTGCAGATCAGTGTGGGAGAGGGTGGGGAGTGAAAATTAGTTCTAATTTGTGAGGGTTGGGGTGGAAACATTAGAGAGCGATTAGGGTTATTATTTATGTTTATATATATTTTTATTCTGGAACATACATTTTTGTTTCATTATGAAAAATACTAAACTGGATTGAATGAAAATAAGAGATTTTTTATTTTTCAGCTTTTAAAACTTATGATAAATAATTATAAATAATTGAAACATAATATTATCCCCTTTTTATTATGTAAAGAAACAACTTTTTAATTGTGTTGAGATGGAACCCTTATATAATCTGAAGTTCCCAAGCATTATCTGGCCCAAAAGATCAGATGATAATGGCCCAAAATCCCAAATGAATATGGATCAAAGGCCTCAATAGATGACTTTAAAGGAACAATTGAGAAAAATTCATCACTCTATAATTATATACTTCATGTCACACCACCTCCTTGTCATTTCGGGGGTTTGGGAACATGAGTGATCCTTTGCCTCTGGTAATTATGTGAGAATGGAAGGGTGTTGAATGAGGAGAAATGTGTGTGTAGAGTGAAGGGGATAGGAGGATATAAGAGTTACACTATAAGTAAAGTGGGTGAGGATCATGAAAAAAGGAACTATGACATGCGCAATTATAGGCCGACCACATAGAAAATTGGGGAGTAGTACAGATCAATGTGGGGAGGAGTTGGGGAGTGTTGTAGGTTTCAGGAACAGTATAAGCACCTGTATGTAATGACCAACTCAAAATTTTTAGTATTAATTTATGAATAATAATTGATGTATATAAATATCGATGTCATAACCAATGAAAATAATATATTACTTGACTTGATTAAATACTAAAACCATAAGAGGGGGATCTTATCCTATAATTTATAATGAATTTATGTATAGATCTAGAATTACCTGAACTTTTAATTATTCCTTTGTTGATGATTTATCTTATTTGATCTAGTTGTACCAACATTACATTTCCATATCCAAGTGCATAATCCCTCTAGCTGTGATCCAAACGTGCACTACAATCTCTGAATATCATCATAGAAACACTGGGTGCTAGCAAAACTATTCTTGATCACTTACATCATTCATGGTTGATCGCAACAGAATTTCTCTATGAGGATGAAGAATTATTAATGATATCTCGATGGATTGATTGAATAGGAGTTTATAGAACACTTTTAGATCTATATAACCCTCTCTAGGGATTGAGAGGGATTCTCTCTATCTTTTGTGCAACATTAAGCACCTCTTAAGAAATTGATATAATTAGATATTTATAAAGGTAGGTCTAGGGTTTGCAATTGGCACATAATCCCCATTCTAGTTTCTTATTTATTAGTGAACCCCATGTCTTAATAATAATATAATTATTATTCAATTGACATGTGTATCACCTAATAATAAATAAATATCATTTATATAATTTATAATCAGACCATTAAACTCGGTTCACTTTTTCTCCTTGACATTTATGAGTCCTTAAATAATGGTTATTCATTTAAAAAATAAGTATCACTGCATTATTCATAGATAAATATAATAAATATCATATTCACCAAACCGTGCATATAAATATTTTTTAAATATTATTTAACTCACTTATTATTTCGAATAACTTGTGATTAAATATTAGAAATCAACCAAAACCCAAATAAATATTATTTATTATAACTTGTTAAATTTAATACTAAATTTAACTAAGATTGAGGATACACTTAGTGTGTGACCTTATAGTCCTCTTTCACAGTGGCATTAGTTATAACCTCCTAAAGCCCAAGGTTAGCATATATAAACACAACCAATACATTCATAAAGAAATAGGTTAATGTCATAATTACACACAACCTCCTAAAACTTCTTACTCTGTAATATAATCACTTTACCATGATATCTCAAATAAAGCTAGTTGCATACTGGTGTCCTCAACCTATGTGCTTGATGTATCTTTCTTTGACTTTCTGAAATCGAACTCACCCACAAAACACCATGACCATGGATTTATTTATAAATTTTTATTCCTATCAAAGGACTTGAGATATCAACTTCCATCAAAGGAAAATAGATATAAATCTTTTCTCATATTATTTATTAATACGATTTTACTCGTGACACATCCAATGTATCCCACCTCACTTTGATAATATGTTGTCATAGTTTTCATTAATAAATCAAATCATGCAACTCATTGTATCCATTAATGATAATTTTAAAGTCTAAGGATCAATACACACATCCACAAAAAGGATCACCCAATGACACATGTAAATGTGTATTTCCTGTTGGTGGGTCTCATTCTAATAATATCATGCATTGGAAATTACCAAGGGCATACAATATGAGAGGGTTACTTAAATCCCTTTGAGTCTCTACCCCTGATATCCTTTATCGTCTATGTGCCATCAAATTTTATCATCCAAATATAGAAAATATATTCAAGAATATTATTGTAGAACCTCTTGGTTCTCATCATAGACAGGAACTACTGTGGAATTTCATTGTGACATATATTCTTAGGAAATTATCACATACAAATTTCATGAAGATGAACACTCATGACATGATATGAAACTTCATTAATATTTAAGATAATGAATACATGTAATCAATTAATTGGAATTTTATTATAGGGAACCAACCTCAATATACTCTCACTTTCACATGAACCAAATTTTAATAACCTTTAGTCGACTAGGGATCTAATCTATGTATAATAAAATACACGGTGTGTAGTAAGGGTCACATGTCGTGTCCCTTGAACCTGGGTCCTACTCTTGTAAACGGACCATGTATCAAGCCTTGTTCGTGTAAAATAACACGATGTCTAGGTTTCCCATGTAGTCTACCTGTTTTCTAGTACATGAATTATCCCATGTACCCCTCCTCATGTACCATTACACGACTTAGTCTATATACTTGGTCCAGGCCATGTCTTTGTAGGGGAGTGCACGGTGTGTAGGATGCCCATGTACTCCACCCTGTGTTAATATACCCTCCGAGGTACATTTCAAGTTCACTAGTGAGAGACCATAGGTCGTGTCATATGTTCACACGTGATATGATACTTATCTTTCTTCAAAAACCTTAGCTACCACACAGGGGGGGCACGGCATGTAGATCTAGTTTACACATCATGTAATGCAGTATTTTCTAGAAATCTAGATTTGGTTCCGCCTATCCTAGTCATTACTCTGGCCTTTGATGCAGCAATCATTTCACTGCAAAAACATAGATCAAGCCTCATAATTTCATTCCATCTTTAATTAACATGTTTCAGGACCTCGATCCACTCAGAAAATGGGATCATTATTCATTCTTTGTTGTCCACTGAAGAATAAAAAAAATGGGTAACTACATCATCTGATCCACTTTCGTCTCCATCGCCACACCACCATCATGTCATTACGATCCTAGATCTACAATATCAGATTGTTGTGCTAAAAAACAAATGTACAATGATATATTGATTAAGATATGTCGAACTATGGGACAAACGAATAATTCCCATGATGAACATAGAATCAGGGGAGAAAAGCATTAGAAAAATAAAGAGGAATGAACCTCGATCGATGTTTGTGTCAAACTTAATCCATTTCCATGAGAATAACATTGAATAATCGACAATCATAAAGTAATTCTCCCAAAAATCAATTAATATAATCCATCCCACAAGTCGACTGAATCATAGATCAATATGTTCATTGATTGATTTGATTTTTTCATAGAAATCAAGAAAGGGGAATGAATCCAATTAAAAAAACATCCTACCTTGATTTGGATCAATCAATGATGAAGAATTATGTGGTGTTGTAGTAATTGGTGAGATCCTTGGATTTCATCCTATTCTAGTAGTCGGTCATCAATCTGATCATTATCTGCAAACTGAATCTCATTCTATGCTCTTTAATGTCCCTATAAAAATTTTCAGGTTTATGTAGCAAACCCTACAAATTTTCTATAAGTGTGTATTTAAATATATTGAATTAGGTCATTTCATAGGTGAATAAATAAAATAATTTATTTTATTATTTTATTCATTTTATGTCTGTGATGAATTTTACACAAATGACCCACGCTGACTAATATTATGTCACGCCTGGGGTAAACATCATATCTTGAACTCAATAGTTCCCTCATATTTCCAATCTGGGCATCCATTAAAAGTTATTCCACTATTTTAGGAAAACTATGTGAGCATGTTATTTAATATATTTAATATATTTCAAACACTTTTTTGGGAACAACGGGCCTTGGAATTGCATGTCGTCTCAATTCTTGGTCTTGAAAATATTCCATACAATATCCAAAAATAATATATGGAAAATCCCAGTCATTAAATTCTCCCCACCTTGGGGATTTATGTCTCCAAAAATCCAATAAAATGCTACATAAAAAGATGTGGGTACTGAGCATGAATCTGAGCTACCTTATCCCATGTTTTCTTCTATAGAATCCCATGTTTCCACCGGACATGCACTAAAGGAATCGCTCTCCCATGAAGGATCCTCTCTTTTCAATCCTTGATCTCTACCAGGTACTCAGAAAAGGTAGCTCCATCCTTGATGTCTATCTAGACCCAGTTGATAACATGCGATGGGTTATGCACATATCTCCTTAGCTACAACATGTGGAAGATGTCGTGTACCCAGTATTACTGTGGAGGTAGAGCTAAGTGATGCACCACCTCTCCAACTCTACACAGTATCTAGAAAGGGCCAATGAACCTTATAGATAGCTTGCCACCCTAACCAAATCTCTATAATCCACATCAAGTTGAAACCCGTAAAAACACATGGTCTACTTCCTATAACTCCAAAGGCATTCATCATCTATCAGTATAAGTCTTTTGATAAATCTATGAAATATTCATGTGCTCATGGATGATCGTTACCTTCTCGGTAGTAGCTCCCAAAAACTCTAGGCTCATGAGTACTGACTCTCCTGGGTCAGTCTAGTAAAGTGGTGACCTACAGGGCTGCCATAAAAAGCCTCTAATGGTGCCATATTGATAGTGGAATGGTAGATGTTATTGTATGAAAACTCCATAAGTGGTAGGTGATCCTCCCAACTATATCCAAATTCCAACATGCATGCTCGCAACATGTCCTCCAGAACCGGAATGGTCCTCTCAATCTGGTCATTAGTTTGGGGGTGAAATACTATGATAAATCATAACTAAGTCCCAAACTCCTCCTATAATACCTTACACAACTAGGATGTGAAGCAAGCATCTTGTTCATAAATGATCATCAATGGAACTCCATGGAGTTGGACTATCTCCTAAACATAGAGGCATCTCAATCTCTCTACTAAACTCTACTCCTAAATAGTTAAGATGTGGGGAAACTTGGTGAGTCAGTCTATGATCACCTAGATGGAATCATGTCCCCTGGACGTACATGGTAAGAACATCATGAATTCCATGGATATCTCATCCCACGTCCATTCTAGAACCTCAAGGGGTTGAGATAAACCCACTGGAACTTGGTGCTCAACCTTCACTTGCTAATAATTAAGGCATTGAGAGACAAACTCTACAACTCCTTTATTTATCCCTGATCACCAAAACTAACATTGTAGGTCCTGGTACATCTTTGAAACACCTGAATGAACTTCCAAAGTAGATGTATGAAAGTCTCTCGAAACTTCCTCCCGCAACATCACGGGTACCATCATGCATCCTTTGAAAAGAATTACAAGTTTCATGCCTTTAGAAAATCTATCATGAGTATGTTTAGTAGATATCTAAGTACGTAGGGTCTCATAGTCGGTATACCCTAGTTGTGCCTCCCTAAATCACTACAAGAGCAGTGGGGTCACAAGAATTGACTTGAGGTAAGCTTCTACATCTCCATCCACAGAAGATAACTGAAACGAGGCCAACTGCTCTTATGACTCATTTTTCAACTGCAAATAAGATCTAATACTGAGATAATTTACTACCATGTTCCCCATCCTTAGAGTATAGAAAATTTCTAAGTCATAGTCCTCGAGGAACTCTAGTCATCGCCTCTATCTCAAGTTAAGATCCTTATGAGATAAGATGTGCTTGATACTCTTGTGATCATAATAGAGAATAAATCGCTCACCCATTAGGTAGTGTCCCCACATATTTATTATGAAGACTATAGCTACTAACTCAATATCATGGGATGTGTAGTTCTACTCTTGTGGTCTTAGCTAATGTGAACCATAGTCAATCACTTCCTACCTCGGTATATGAACACAACTAAGTCTAGTTCCTGAGGAATCACTGAACACTACATACTCAACATTATCCTCTAGAAATCTCAATATCATAGTGCTCATAAAACTCTATCTCAACTACTGAAAATCCCGTTATCACTTCTCTGTATACATGAATGTCTTACCCTTTTGGGTCAAAGTAATCATGGGTGCTGATGCCTTGGATAAATCAGGGATGAATCTCTAATAATATCATTCCAATCCAAGGAAGATATGCACCTCTGTCACACTCTTGGGTGGATCCCATGTTAACACTGCCTCAACCTTGGCTGGGTCCACTTCCACTCTATCTTTTGAGATAACTTATCCTAGAAAGTGAACTAATTATATCTAGAACTATCACTTTGAGATATTCTCATAAATCTAGTGCTCTTAGAGTACGTCTAGAACCATCCTTAAGTATCTCGCATGCTCCTCCTCAAATGTCGAGTACACAAGGATATCATTGATGAATACTACCAAGAACCGATCTAATAAAGGATAAAATATCTAGTTCATGAGTCCCATGAACACTATTGAAGCATTCGTCACACCAAATCGAATCACCAAAAACACATAGTGACTGTAAATACATCTAAATGTCATCTTCAATATATCCTCATCTCATACTCACAACTTGTGATAGATTTATCTGAGTTCAAACTTTGAGAACCATTGATACCCTATCAACTAGACAAAGAGGTCATCAATCCTCAATATTGGATACTTGTTCTCCATGTTCACCTAATTAAATCAATGGTAATCCACACACAACCTCAAGCTCCCATATTTCTTCTTGGAAAACAAAACTAGGGCTTCCCAGGGTGAAACACTCGGTCTAAAAAATACCTTCCTCTATAAGTCCTCTAACTTCACCCTCAGCTTGAAAAGATCTATGGAAGCCATCTAATATGTTGGTGCATATATTGGTATCATTCTAGGGTATTGATAAATGAAAAATTATATCTCCCAATGGGGAGATATGCCTGGAGAATCTTTGGGGAAGATGCCCTCATACTCCACCACCACTGTAGGAAACAGGTAACTCATAAAATCCATTACACGGAGGGTTATTCTAGCCAATTGATGGGCCTACGGGTCTCCAGGGACTTTGGGTCATCAAATACATTTGGGACACAGGGCCTTCGGGTCACTTAGACCATGGAGTAGCCCAGTTCACACAGAACAGGCCTCAGAAGAGGATCATAGTAACAGGAGTAGCAGCCACAAGATGCAGAGCTAACCGGATTGGAAGTATGAGAGGGTATGGCAGCCGCCATCGGGACTAGGAACCATGCATCTTTGTATGGGGAAATTCTAACTGATCAGCAATTCAAGGTGGGGTTCTAGAAGATCAATGACGCAGAAATTTGGGGAGGGGAAGTTCAAGTGGGTTAGGCCTACGGGTCATGTATTGGGCATGGTATGCCTCTGGGCCTTCAGTTCATGTATTGTAGGTTTTTCGGGCCTTGGGCCTTGGGCCTACGGGTCATGTACGGGTTCCCCTTCAACCCTTAAAAGGGGGATTATCTATAATAAAATAACAAAGAAGGCCTTTGGGCCATTCAGGCAGGCAGGTTATAAGGCCTCACTACTGCTATAAAGATATTCCAATAGAAATTATCACCTCTAAGAGTCCGGACACACTTTCAGCACAAGTGTGTGATCACTAAGTCTTCTCCAGTGGGAGTCTCCAAGTGCAAGGGTCGATCCAAGGGATCAATCGGAATATCAAAGTCTCGAACAAGATAAGTGGCAAGAAATGAATTACTAGAAAATGTGTCTATAAGTACTATAGCTAAGGTAGAAAAGACATAGATTATACCTCAAATCATTCCTGAAGCCTCTAGTTCATAAGATTCAACTACCTATAGCCATCCCTGCCCATGTCCTCCTTCTCTTTGAGCCTATTGTGGATCACCTAGTGGTAGTGGTGGTAAAAATTAAAATTGCCTACCACCTCCTATTGCTCTCCCAACTCCTCTTCCAAATCCGCTTACTTGTAAACCTGCCTGCTCCTACCACTGCCTCTACCTTGGCGGCCCATATATGTTTTCTCTATCATCTTTATAGTAGTTTATAAAATATCATGCAAGATGTCCCCTACTATCAAAAGAGTAGAACCACCTATCCTTGGGCTGACTAGATCCACACTGTGAGCCCTGAACCAAAGACCCTCTATCCTAGGACCTCTTTCTAAAATGTCACACATGTCTTGGTCCCTGAAAAAAAGTTGTCTCCCTACTTATGAGTTCTCTGCTCCTGTATTCCCACTACTAGAAACAACTGGTTGAATTTTCTCATCCAAGAAACTCTCTATTACAAAATATTGCTCTAGCACCCCGACATATATAGAATTTCATTGAGGGATAAAATTTTCCTAAATGTCTCTATGTAAACCTCACTCAAAAGTTTGATCCCAGAATAACTTTTCACGAACCATATCCATCAATTAAATGGATAGGTTGGTAAACCTTGATGAATACTCATCTATTATGGTACTTCCCTACTGAAGATATAGAATCTCCTGGATATGTACAACCATCAGTATAGTTGGTGATAACTTCTCTTTGAAAAGGTGCTCAAACTCTATCTACACAAGATTTGCCTCATCATAATATTGGTCTACTAACCCCAACCATCTCCCTACTGATCTATGGAGAAGGCTCACTACTAGGACCACTATCTAATCTGATGGGGTCCTAACCAGATGAAAAACTCAGGTCACTACGTTAATCCAGTCCTCAGCCGCCTATGCATCAGGCTCACCTAGAAACCTAAGGGGTCTCTACCACTGAAAATTGTGAAGTTTTCAAAGCCTACACACCTTAGAAGCTGGTAATATGGGTACCATGTGCTATTCTATGGGTGGTGGTATAGCTGGTGCACCACCTGGAGGTAACATCTTGGGAACTGGTCTATGTATCAATGCCTCATCACTAAGTGGATCATCCCCATGACCATGATGTTGAATACTAGCTAGCATACATCATGGAGGCATCTTGAAATAAACAAGATGTACCACATTCAATGAGTATATCTAGAGAGATTAATCAAGAAGGTCATGGAAACCAAAACCCATTCCTATATGATGCATGTACCATTTTTTCCTACAACCAATTTTCTCATGTACTGAGACAAATTGTAAGTGATAGGAATCCTGGTGTATGGATATTTCAGCCGTCGCACCAACACTGGAGTCCCTGGCCTGAAATACAAACTTAAAACACTTAACATTGTTTCCCTAAACCAATCTCACAAACTTTGGTCCAAAATTAGAACCGAATGCTCTGATACCACTCTGTTATGACCCATCCCAATGGGTCTTGTGTCACGGCTCCTCAAGCCCACCTATAATAGGACAGGGGCTGGAAACTAGAACCAAGTATTCATATCACTGACATGGGAGACCTTAGCCTAAGTACATGTAAACATGAACACATCTCTAAGACTATAAAATGATGAAATGTAAAAACAACTGAATGGACATGCATGAATACATATAAATCCCACAAATAGGGTATGACAGGAAGTAAAGTAAAGTAAAGAGTTCTAAATACAATCCCACCACAAAATTCTATAACACAATTCCAACCTGAAAGAATACTGGGATTGCTTTTAGAATGCCAGAAGAACACACCTCGGACTGTTTGGTCTCACTAAGTACTGCCTGGTCCTGGTCTGTCAAGAACTCTATCAAAAGGTTGATCATCTTCATAAGACATGACATGTGTGGGAAAATCCTGTGTAGGAATGAGTATAACAATACTTAGTAGGAAACCCTGAAACCACAAAGTATACAACAAAGGAAATACAGTCATCTCTACATAGGTATATTTCTATAGAACATATAACAAGAATATCTAGATATATTCAACAAAGACACACAGTCTAAAGGTAAGTAAAAACTTTAGTATACCAGCCTAGGATTATATATTGAAGTTTCCACATAGCACTCATATAGGATAACATACTTCTGAGTCTGATAGCATTGATGAATTCCATTTGAGAGGTAATACTCACCGGGTCTCGCCATTATAAGTACATGCTGATAGTCTGAAGAGAATATGATACACATATAAGGATCACTTCCAAGTCTATGGGGTTATACTAACAGATAAATTTGGATTAACCTGCTAAGTAGGGGATCGGAACTCATGTACTATTGGTCATGATGATACCAAGAACTCCACTTAGGGGACAAAGATGAATAGAGGATCTCACTCTGGGCCTCACGGAGGGATTCCAATGACTCTATCCAAGAAGTCCTTCTGAAGGGATCATTGTCCTAGGATTAAGAGATGATTCCATACTAACCCTTAAGGAAAATATAAGGGGAACACACCCTAATGAAACTTATCCAAGATACAGAGTAAAGGGGATTCAATCCATGTATAATAAATTACACGGCATGTGGTAGGGGTCACATGCCATGTCCCGTGACCCCAGGTCCTACCCGTGTAAACAACCCATGTCACAAATCATGTTTTTGTAGAAGTACATAGAATGTAGGTTGTCCATGTAGTCTACCCATGTGCTAGTACATGTCTTATCTCGTGTACTTGTGACTGTGTACCAGTACACAGCTTAGCCTGTGTACTTGGTACAGGCCATGTCTGTGTAGGAGAGTACATGACGTGTAGGCTTCCCGTGTACTCTACCCTATGTCTGTGTACCCTTTGAGGTATGTGTTGAGTTCACCAAGGAGAGACCACATGTGACGTGATAGGGGTCACATGTTTTTTGATACTTATCTTTCTCCGAAAACCTAATCTGCCACACAGGGGGGCCCACATGGTGTGTAGATCCAGTTAATATGCTGTGTAACGCGAGATTTTCTAGGAATCTAGATCTGGTTCTGCATGTCCTATTCATTCCTTTAGACTTTAATCTAGTGATTCAATCACTGAAAAAATATATATCTAGCCTCATAAATTCATGTCATCACTGATTAACATGTTTCAGGCCTTTGATCTACTCAGAAAATGGGATTTTTCATTGTTCTTGAATGCATACTGAAGAGAAAAAAAATTGGATAGCTACACCATCTGATCTGATGTCGTCTTCATAATAGAACCACCATAATTTCATTCTGATCTTGGATCTACAATATCAGATCATTGCACAAAGAAACAGATGCACAATGATCAATTGATCAGGATATGTTGAAACATGGTCCATGCGAAGAACACCCATGATGAATGCATAATCGGGGGAGAAAATCATAAGAATAATAAATAGGAACAAACATTGATAGATTTTCATGTTGACATAGATCTATTTCCATGATAATAACAATGAATAATTTAAAATCACAATATAATTCTTCGAAAACCCGATTAATCTAACCCATCCTGCAAGACGACCGAACCGTAGATCAATTTGTTCATTGATTGATTAACGTTCATCATAGAAATCAAGAACGAAGAATGAATCCAATAAAAACAAGCATTCAACCTTGATTTAGATCAATTACTAGTAAATAAAAATGTTTTTTTGTAGTCATTGGCGAGATCCTTGGATTTTGTCCTGTTCTGGTCGTCGATCCTCAATTTGGTCATCATCCACCAACAAAATCTCATTCCACGCTCTCCAATATATCTCCAATAATTTGTAGGGTTATGTGGATAACCTTGAAAATTTTCCATAAGTGTGTATTTAAAAAGAGGGAATTAGTTCACTACATCGATAAACAAGTAAAATAATTTATTTAATTATTTTATTCATTTTATGCCAGCTATGAATTTTCTACAAATGACCTGTGCTAACCAAGGTTATGTTGCGCCAAGGGTAAGCATCACGTTCTAAACTCAATGGCACCCTCAAATTTTTTATATGAGCATCCTTTTAGAAGTTATTCCACTTTTTCTAGAAAACGTTATGTGCACGCTATTTAATATATCTAATATATTTCAAACATTTATTCTAGGCACACCATTCCTCAAAATCGCATGTTGCCTCAGTACCTGGTCTCGAAAATATTCCATTAATTATCCAAAAATAATATATAGAAAATTGGATTCATTAGAAACGCTTCTAGTCTCCAATGTGTGTTCTACAGACATAGGAAAAAGAAAATACATGTCATGTAACCCAATACACGTTGTGTATTATATTGCAGACTATGTGCTCAATTTGATGTGGGGAGAATAATTGATTATATAATTAAACATATTCGCATGTTATATGTGTTAAATTTATCTCATAGTACATGTCATGTCATGGTATTGATAATTATATATTGAATTAATTTCCATATTAAATTTTAAGACTAAAATTTATGTATGGTCTTTTCTTATAATGTATTCTACTCACATCAAGAGCATTGCATACAATGTAAATCACATGTGTTTCATGTGTCATTTTTTTACAATACACACCATGTAATTACCTATCATTCAATATGTGTTGGATTCCAAGGGAAATCATAAGCACAAGGATCATGTCATGTAGTTTAGGAGAGTACATGTCATTGCCTCCAAATATAATTATGTGCTTCATTAATTTTAAATGAGATAAATTTATTTAATTTGTTTCAAATTATGGATGATGGAAATTAAAGGATTTTCATATATTGTTAGGATAAATTTAATTAATTAGATTAATTGATGGTGTTTTATATTGATTAAAGATCAATTGATGGATAAATTGAAAATTTATGTTTGTTGCATGTTGTGTGGATGTTCATGATATTAGACCAGCCCAGCATGTTATTGGTTTATTTTAATTTATTATGATTAAATTAAAATTTATGGCCTACAATTCATCTACTCCTCCTTATTATGTAAGGGCCTACATACCCATAGTTTCTTTTATGTAAACCCCTTTTATATAAATCATTATATCACCTCAATTTCATGTGAGTAAAATATTATATAATGATGGATCTCTAAGATGAGAAGAGGCAGTTCAAGTCTAAGAGCTAAGGTAAAACCAATCAAGGTGATACATAGGAGCCAAGGTGAAATGATACACGATAAAAAAAGTTATGGTTCAAGGTTTTTACCCCTAGGATCAAGGGTTAGTTTATCATTCGCTAGATAAACTAACCATTAGATAATATACTGATCATGCCACTTATATTTATTTCTATCAATTGAATGATGGAATATTTATGTTTGTGGATGTTGTGCAGTTACTTAATAAATGAATTAACAAGCATGAAAGATGAAATAAAATAAAATCAGATTATGTGTAAAATTTATCATACATGGTTAATCACTTAAGTAAAATCCACTTAATATTATCAAGGCATGTGATAAGATAAAATGGGATTTTATGCATCAGGATAAAAAACCATCAACTAAAATATTAAGTCAGTATAGACTTCCATTACTTAAGTTAAGAGTCAAACCCATAGTTTAAAGTGCTTTATTGGACCAAGTTAGGGTGATTTAAATTATCAAGGAACTTTTATCTTAATGTTTTGGGTTAAATTAACTTAGTTCACATTAAGGGTTGACTGTCCAAGTAAGACTTGGTGTAACTAAGAGGAAAGGGTTGAGGAAATCTTTATTTAGGATTTCAGGATTGGGGAGTCCACTCAACAAATAGAGGAACTATGAATTAATGTAGTTATAAAGTTACACCTACCTAAAACCCTTCAATTAACTTGTCATACACAAGTATTGGTTATGAAAAGGGGATATGGTTCCTTACCACTAGAATATAGATACAACTGGATATTCCAAAACTAATGGTGAGGGTTATTAGGTTTCAAAAAAATAGTGTGAGATTAATAATATTTAATTTTACTATTCTGATTTCATAATCAATAAAGTACTAATTATCTTCTCTTAATTTTTAGAAATAGAAAATAACATAAATTCAACAATATCACTATGATCCTTAGTAGAGAATGATAACCTTCTCACTTGTATGAATTTACAAGAATGGTATAGGCACTTACACATTATACTACACTATGAACAGAAATTATACATACTAGAAACCCTACTTCCTGAGCTGTTTACCAAAGAGTCTAGTGAGGAACAAGTATCTCTCTACTTGAAACATGTTAATGGTAAAATGGATGTCCAGTGTTTCATTCTATCCTCTATGTTCAGTGATACTCTGAAGAAATATGAGGATATGGATGAATATAGAATCATTCTCTCCTTCATAATTTTATTATGAAATAGTGAGACATGAGACATATGAGACCTACAATGCATTATTCATGTAAAGTTTTGGAGATTCGGTGCTAGTTGGGCCTCATGTAGTCAAGATGATTGGCTACATATAATTCTTATACATCTTGGGGTTTAAAATCCCTGATGAGTTGTGCATAGATATCATTCTGTCCTCACTGCCTAAAAGCTTCTCCAATTTTATTATGAATTATAATATGGGTAATAGAGAGAAGAATCTTTTAGAACTTCTTACTCTTATTTTCCAAGTTAATAAATACACGAGTAATGAAAAACCCATCGTCCTTATAATGGATAAGAATAGGAAGAACAAGGTAAATGGTATGAAGACTCATTCTAAGTCTAAGGATTCATAGCATTGTACTTCCAACAAGAATAAGATCAAGAGTCAAGAAAAGGAATAGAATGTGGTATGTTTTTCATGTGGAAAGTAAGCCCACTGGAAGAGGAACTACACCTAGCCAAATAATCAAGGGGAAGCATCAGATGTGTTTTTTATCAAGTGTAATATTTTTATATCAACAAGTTGGATATTAGATACTGCATGTGGTGCTTACATTTGTATCCAAATATAGGAACTAAGTAGATTTTAGAAGGTTTCTAGAGGAGAGTTATATCTATGATTTGTAAATAGAGAAAGGATGGTTTATTTAGCCATTGAAGACTAACACCTCGCATTGCCAATGGGATTTATTTTGTTTTTAAATAACCATTATTATGTTACTAGAATTACCAAGAACATCATTTATATATCTTGTTTAAACATGGATGGATTTATTTTCAGTTTTTGAAATAAGAGTTGTTACTTTTATAAAGATATAATATTTTATGGTATGAAAAAAATGAATAACAGTGTTTTTATGTTAAATTATGAAAACCAAATATTAGAAATTGATAAAAAAAATCAAATTTAGCTGACTCATTTGACACCTATTTTTTCCATCGATGTCTTGGTCACATAAATGAAAAGTGTTTGAAAAAGATCTATTAAGATGGTTATTTAGAGTCTTTTAAGCTTAAACCACTTGAAAGACTTCATGGTTTTTTAAAAGGAAACATGATCAAACCACTATTTGGTGGTCAAGGTGAAAGGGTCATAGAGCTTCTAGAATTGGTACATAATGATGTGTGCAGAACTTTTCAAGTAGAAGTTAGAGGTGGATTCTCATACTTTATTAATTTTACTTATGAATTGAGTAGGTACAATTATATTTACTTAATGAGGTATAATTCTGAATCCTTTGAGAAGTTTGAGGACTTCAAGAATTAAGTTTAGAATCAATTTGGTTATAAGATAAAGAATCTTTGATCAGATTGAGGTGGTGAATATCTTAGCTAAGAGTTTATCAAAATTATATAGGATTATGAGATTTTATCTCAACTCACTATGCCTTATACATTATAGTGGAATGGTGTTAATGAAAGGAGTAATAGTACCTTACTGGATATGGTAAGGATGGTCATGATTCATTCATGTATTCCATTATCCTTTTGGGGATATGTATTACACACAACAGCATGCATACTAAACTGAGTACCAACTAAAGTAGAAAACAGTATTCCCTTTGAGTTATGGAGTTGAAAGAAACTCATTTTTCACATGTTCATGCATGGGGTGTGATTTGTTTATTAAGGCTAGCTCAAGTAACAAACTATCACCCCATGGAATGAAGTGTATCTTTGTAGGGTATCCTAAGGAAACAAGGGGTATACAACCCTTTGGACAAGAAAGTAATTATCACAAGTCATGTCATATTTCTTGAGACGGGTCACATACTCAATAAGTATAGTGGGAGAAAATTTAATTTAATTAATTTGATGCTAAAGATACGCAAGATTTGGTACAGGAAGAAAATCTACAGTACCCTGAGGAATAAGTTGTTCATAAAACACAAGTACTATGTAGGATCACTAGAGAGGTCAGATAACCAAAAAGATATGTTTTTTTATTCATAAATTTTGGTAACTCAATATTGATGAAAAATAATTAACCACTCACCTAAAAGGAGGAAATAGAGATATCAGAATCTACAAGATAGAAAGAAGACATTAATTATAAGATGGATTCTATATATCAAACCCATGTTTGGGTTCTGGCCGATCCACCAATTGATGTAAAATCCATCAGTTGTAAATGGGTATTCAAGATAAAAATAGACATGGAAGGTAAATAAAAGACTTATAAATTATTTATAGTGGCTAACGGTCTTAGATAACATAAAGTAATTGACTATGAAAAAATATTTTCTCCAATTTATATCCATCAAAAATTTTCTTTTCATAACAGCTTACCATGACTATGAGATTGGAATATGGATGTCAAAACTTCCTTACTTAATGAGAACCTTTATGAGGATGTATATATGACAAAACCAGAAGGTTTTTTTACTCCAAGAAATTCCAAAAAGGTATAAAAGTTGAAGAGATCCATTTATGAATTAAAGAAATCATCTAGGTAATGGATATTTAGTTTAATAAAACTATAAAAGAGTTTGGTTTTATTAAGAATGAATGTGAGTCATGTGTTTACAAGTGGTTTAGTGGGAGTGTGGTAATTTTTATAGTAGTATATATTGATTTCATATTACTAATTAGAAACAAAATTCTATCATTATAATTGGTTAAGGTTTGGTTGAGAAAGTGCTCCTCCATAAAGTACATAGGTGAAGCAGACTATATTCTAGAGATCAAGTCCATGAATGATGGATCTAAGAGGATTATTGGAATAATTAAAAGTAAATACATTGTCCAGATACTAAATAGGTTTAGTATGGAACAATCTAAATGGTAATGTTTTCCAGTTTCACATGGTATACATCATTCCAAGAAAATGTGTCCTCATACATAAGAGGAAATAGAGAGAATGAGTAAGATCCCATACACATATATGATAAGATATATCATGAATGTCATGTTACATATGAGGTTCAACATTTTCTATGATTTGTTAATAGTATGAATATATCAATCTAATCCAAGTGAACATCATTGGACTATTTTTAAGGATATCCTTAAGTGTTTAATAATAACTGAGGATATGTTCCTCATGTATGGAGGAGATAAAGATATATTCATCAGGGATTATATATATGCTAGATTTTAGACATATCAAAATGATCGGAATTCATATTCAGGATATGTCTTTTGTCATAATAGAGGAGTTGTGAACTGAAAGAGTTCAAAACAATAGGTTTTCATTGAATCTGTAGTGGAGTCTGAGTATATTGTCACTTTTGATGCATCCAAGGAAGTATTATATATTTGAGACTTTTTTCAAGAGCTTGATGAGATGCCTATAAGTCAATACCCTATCATAGTTTACTGTAATAACATTTTAATGATGTATCTTTCCAAAGATACAAGGTTGTATCAAAGGAAAAAGCATATAATTCAGAATGTTTAACTCTTGAGGGACATTTATCAATGAGGTAAAGTTTTAGTGAGTAGATTATCCGCATATGAAAACATGGTGGACCCCTTAAAATGGCTCTCTCTCAATAGAGGCATGTGTTTTATGTGAGATCTAGTCGACTCAAGGTTATTAATAGTTGGTTCATGTGCAAGTGGGAGTCTGTTGAGGTTGGCGCCCTATAATAAAATTCTAAGTAATTGACTGCATGTATTCATTATCTTAAATATTAATTAAGTTTCCTATCATGTCATGAGTGCGCATCTTCATGAAATTTTTATGTGATAATTTACCAATAATATATGTCACATTAAAATTCCATAGCTGTTCCTCTCTATGATGAGAACCAAGAGGTGCTACAATAATATTCTTGAATATATTTTCTATAACTAGATGATATAATTTGATGGGACACAGACGATATAGGATATCATGGGTGGAGACTCAAAGGGATTTAAGGACCCTTAGTAATTTCCAATTCAGGATATTATGAGAATGAGACCCACCAATATAAAAGCCACATTTACATGTGTCATTGGATGATCCTTTCTATGGATGTGTGTATTGATCCTTAGACTTTAAAATTATCATTAATGGATACCATGAGTTTCATGATTTGATTTATTGATGAAAAATATGACAACATATTATCATAGTGAGGTGGGATATATTAGATGTGTCACGAGTAATATCACATTAATAGATAATACAAGAAATGGTTTATCTCTGTTGTCCTTTCATGGAAGTTGATATCTCAAGTCCTTTGATGTGAATAGAATTTTCTGAATAAATCCATAGTCATGGTGTTCTGTGGGTGAGTTCAATTTCAGTAATTCAAAGAAAGAGACATCAAGCACATAGGTTGATGACACCAGTATGAAACTAGATTTATTTGAGATATCATGGTAAAGTGATTATATTACACAATAAGCATTTGTATGAGGTTTTTTGTAATTATAAAATTAACCTATTTCTTTATGCATGTCTTGTTTGCGTTTATATATGATAACCTTATAATTTAGGAGGTTCTAACTAATTCTAGAGAGAAATAGGCCTAGAGGGTCACATAGTAAGTGTATCCACAATCTTAGTTGAATTTAGTATTGAATTTAACAAGTTATAATAAATAATATTTATTTGGGTTTTAGTTGATTTCTAATATTTAATCACAAATTATTCGAAAGAATAAGTGATTTAAATAATATTAATAAATATTTATATGCATGGTTTGGTGAATATAATATTTATTATATTTATCTATGAATAATGTAGTGATACATATTTTTTAAATGAATAACCATTATTTAAGGACTCATAAATGTCAAGGAGGAAAAGAAAACCTAGTTTAATGGTTTTATTGGAAATTATATAAATGATATTTATTTATTATTAGGCAATACACATGTAAATATAATATTAATTATATTATTATTAAGACATGGTTTTCACTAATAAATAAGGAATTTTAATGGGGATTATGTGCCAATTGTGAACCCTAGACCTACCTTTATAAATATCTAATTATATCACTTTCCTAAGAGGTTCTTAATGTTGCATAGAAGATAGAGATAATCTCTCTCAATCCATAGAGTTAGTTATATAGATCTAAAAGTGTTCTCTAACCTCCTATTCACTCAATCCATCGATATATCATTAATAGTTCTTCATCCTCTTAGAGTAATTCTACTGTGATCAACCATGAATGACATGAAAGTGATCAGGAACAGTTTTACTAGCACCCAGTGATTCTATGATGATATTCAGAGATTGTAGTGCACATTTGGATCATAGTTAGAGGGATTATGCACTTTGATATTGCAACGTAATTTTGGTACAACAAGATCAAATTAGTTAAATCATCAACAAAGTAATAATTACAAGTTCAAGTAATTCTAGATCTGTACATAAATTCATTATAAATTATAGGTGAAGATCCTCCTCTTTTGGTTCTAGTGGTTAATCAAGTCAAGTAATCTATGATTTTCATTGGTTATGAGATATATATTCATGTACATCAATTATTATTCATAAATTAATACTAAAAAATTGAGTTGTTCATTCCATACAGGTGTTTATACTGTTCCTGAAACCTACAGCACTCCCCACCTCCTCCCCGCATTGATCTGCACTACTCCCCAATTTTCTATGTGGTATTCCTACAGTCACGCATGTCATAGTTTCATTTTTCATGATCCTCATCCACTTTATTTATAGTGTAACTCTCATATCCTCCTATCCCCTTCAATCTACATGCACATTTCTCCTTATTCAGCACCCTTCCATCTCACATGATTACCAGAGGCAAAGGATCACTCATGCCCCCCCCCCCCCGACATGATAAGGAGGTGGTGTGATGTGAAGTCTATAATTGTGGAGTTATGAATGTTTCTTGATTGGTCCTTCAAGGTCATATCTTGACACCTTTGAGCCATATTCAGTTGGGATTTTGGTCCATTATCATCTGATCTTTTGGGCCAGGTAATGCTTGGGGGCTTCAAATTATATAATGGTTCCCTCTCAACACAATTAAAAAGTTGTTTCTTTGCATGATAAAAAGGGAATCACAATATGTTTCAATAATTTATAATTATTTATCATATGTTTTAAAATTTAAAAAAAAAATCTCTTATTTTCATTCAGGTCAGTTTAGTATTTTTCATAATGAAACAAAAATGTATGTTCCAAAATAAATATATATAAAAACATAAATAATAACCCTAATTTATCTCTCATGTTTTTGCCCCAACCCTCGCACATTAGAACTGATTTACACTCCCCACCTTCTCCCCACACTGATCCGCACTACTCCCCATTTCTCTACATAGTTAACCTACAGTCACACACACCTTAGGTTCTTATATCATGATCCTCATCCACTTTACCTACTCTACAAATATAATATCCTCATATCCCATTATTTAAACACACATGTTTCTCCTCATTGGGAACCCTTCCACTATCAAGTGATTAATGGAGGTGAAGGACTTCCCGTGTTCCCATCCCCCCATCCTTTTTTATAAGTTTCTACTTGTTTTCTATACTCAACAATGATCTTGTTGTTTTAATTTCATTTTAATATTGTTTTAAACCAATCCGACCACTATAAGGGGATAGAATCATGTTTTAATTATTTATAATTATTTACCATAATTTTAAAAAGGTGAAAAATTAAAAATATCATTATTTGATTCAAGTTTATTTAGTTATTTTTTATCATTAAACAAAAATTTCTATGTTCCAAAATAAATAAATAAATGTAAACATAAATAATAACCCTAATATCTCTATTGTATTTACTCGAGAACCCTCTCATACTGGCGCCACATTTCACTCCCCACACTATGATAAATCATCAGACTAGAGGTGGTTTTTTTTGGTTTGGCAGCCATTTAAACTACCACCAAATAGTTTCATAAAGGTTTTTTCAAACCAAAGAAAAAATTGGCATTTAGAATCATCTAATTTCATTTTCACCAATTTATCTCTAGTTTCTAAGAAGTTTCATGAAACTTTATTTAGCAGTGGTTTTTTTATTTTTATTAATGGTTTTTAGCTATCAAAATTGTTAAAGGTTTAGCATTGTTTTAAACCACTACTATAATTATTAATATATAGATATAGTTTAAATAGTCACTATATATTCTATCTGATATCGTGGTGGTTTAAACGACCACAAAAAATATTTTTACCTTATATAACATCATTTTTAACCGCCGCTATATATTTCTATTCAAAAAAATTTAAAAGATAAAATTCCCAAAAAAACCAAACAGATGAAAAAATAGAAATATAAGCAAAAACATAAAAACAAACAGATATATGTAACTTATTTTATAATCCAAACCCCTAGAACCAATTTGAAATGAAATTAGAAATTTAATTTTCACTTTATATAAATATGAAAAACCAATCACATGTGATTTTACTTTATAAAAATAAACTACCTTAAAAATAAACATAATTATGGAACATGTGAGTAAAACCCAAATAAAAGATATATGGAATATATATTAAGGTGAACCAAGGTATTAAGTAAAACATGAAATGAATATTACACAACATGGGATATCAACCTTGAGTCTAATGGGATAACCTAGGACCTCACTAAATGTAAATCACTCATCAGCCTATGATTTGATCCTAACAGTTATGGATCCTAACTTACCCTCATTGGCCACATTGGGTGGAAACCCACTAGCTAAGGCATGAACTATACTAGGATACACTATCCAGTGCATAATGTAGGCTAGTGCAGTTGTCTTCCAGATTACACATATAACCACTGAAGGTTCCTATGTTAAACAAGTCAAATATCATTCCCATAATCACCGCTACCTTTTATCCAACTTAAAAAATTATATAAATAATGTTAAGTAATGACAAAATATATATAATAAGTAATGAAAATGTAAAATAATGATTTAAACATCACTTAATAAACATTTATAGATCACAACACAATAAAAAACAATGAAATCCCTTTCATAAAAATCATATATCTTTTAAAACATCCTATAGAAATCCATTTAAACTAACACATGTTTGAAATAATTTATACAAAAACCTTATGATCATGAAATGAAATTTTATAAATATAAAAATTAAATACAATTGAAGTCCCAACTTTATCGAACACAAAATTAAAGAACCCAAAAAAATAATTTATAATCCTTTCAAGGAAAATTGATACGAGTAATAACTTAGAAGAAGTTATACTTTCAAAGTGTAATAATCATAAGTATGTTAATAAAATGGGATTAAAAAGAACCACTTACCTCTCACCAATTAGATAACCCATTCTTCTTTAAATAATAAATAATTAGGTCTAAATAAAACCTTCACAATCCCAAGAAACAAAAATCTCCATGATTAACCCAACACCAAGTTTAGATTTGGCCACCATGGATGGATAGGTTAAGAAGAGTGGATAGATAATGAAGAATAAGATAAGGAGAGAAACAAAAAATTATTGAACGAATAGAGGGGTAAAAACCTATTCACACACAAATGAAGGAGGTATAATCAATTAATGAAATGTGATCTAATTTTAATGCTTGATTAAAAAAATTAATGAATGAAATCTTTCTTTGATTTGGTTAATTTCAATATTTAATGAAAGAACTAATGGTTTAAATGTGATTATGTTTGAATCATTATACATGATCATTTTTTCTACCTCGGTTGATGATTTACACTCTCCCTACATATAGTGTAGTCTATATATAATGAAATAGGATAGGATGATTCATGAATGTCTAGTGAATTCTGGAATGTGTGTGAAGGTAGTGATATTTTCTTTAATTTCTTAGGAACACCAAAACCTTATTGGGATTTTCCTGAGTGATTTAGGAGGATTTTACTATTTAGGTGTCATTGATACCTATTCACATGAATATGAAGTATGGATAATAAATAAGTGATAATTCCTAGATAAAACCTAAAAATATATTTCAACCTAGGGTGATTGATGAAATGATCATGGATTATTTAATTTATCAATTAATAATAAGAAGAGTGGTTGTTTCAAAGACTATATAGTGAATAAAAATCACCAAAAAGGGTATGTGGTATGTATTCCTCTCCCAACACTTATATTAACCAATGCGTTGAAGTGCAAGGAACTATGAATTTTATAGAATCCTATCAGGAAAGGAAATTTTAGAAGTCTTTTCAAGGATGATTAAAACCTTAAAAAGTACCATATAGATTTGGGAATTAATAAAATCATGTTATACTACCTTACCGATATTGATACCAACAATCTCCACCCTCTCATAAACTATACAAACAATCCTTTAATTTATGGACATCTATAATGAGTTTTGTTACACAATACCACAACTAAATCCAAAGTCAAGCCCCATCGCTACCTGATGAACTAATATTGTCTTCACATCTATCTCTATCACCACTCCCTTATCCCAATACCTCTATGAAAATTTTCCAAAAAATTAAATAGTGATGTATATTTAAATTTCAACTTTAATCCAATAAATTTTTGTTTACTAAATTATTATGAAATCATTTTATTTACATTCTACTTGAACTATCCACTGACGCAATGTCACTGAGGACACATTCAATCATCTTCTAATATAATTCAACCAATGATTTATGAAGAGCAATGACTTTCACATCCTACAAATATATATGAGTCCCCTATTTCTAGATTGTGCTCTCATGTTGTCCAATTGTGTTTTTCATTACAAGAAAATACCTCTAAGAATCTATAGGTAGGGATTAAATACAACCTATAGTAGATGTTGATGAAATCCCCAATGACCTTCCAAAGTCCTCATATGATAATAGCCCCAAACCCATCCCACACATGCGGCCAAGATGCTCCTTACTGAGGACATGACCAACTAGATCATCCTAGGAGACCGAGAAGGATTGCACAGGATTAGAATCCCATAGTTCTTTTATTTTTACCTATAAATAAAATATCAGAAAAAATTAAATTAATACGAATTAACAAAGTGACAATTGAAAATAAAGTGGGAGCCTAAGCGAGAGGGGACATATTTCTGACAATAAAGTTTTTTTATAAAATATTACATATATTTTTTATTAACTATTGTTTGATGATCATAAATGAAAATTTTCATTGATATCTTTGGTTTCATAAGTTATTATAGTATTAAAAATTATTGTGTAAACCATTAAAATGAAAAAGTAATTCATACCCCAACTTATTTGGTAGGATAATTCATATAACTCTCATTGGATTTCATATGAACATCGACCAAGGGTTTGTATATGAGACTTTGTTCCCTAAATTCTTTGTTTATATTAAACAAATATAAATAAAAAATTTAATATATTCAATAGATAATATTATATTATAAATATTTGAACTGAATAAAATATTACCATAGTTGGTCTGTTTCTTGGAAGACTCTATGAATTGATAGTGTGGGGGTGATTTGTTTCACCCATCTTGATTCATTTTTTCTTGAAACTTAATGAAATAAATAATAGGTAATTTAATAGTATTGAATGAAATGTCATGTCCCTTTCATATGCATGTATATATGTGATATGAGATTAATATAATAATATATTTTTCAATACCATGTGCTTCTCATAGCGATGGCTATTAACAAACACTTTCCACTACTCTTTAGGTACCCCTTCGGGTACGTTATCATACTACTACTGAGTGGTCAATGATGTATCATTGAATTCATTCCATGATATCTATTTAAAATATTTCTATTTATTAACCAAATTTTTCAACATCCACTTCCATGTAATAAGATCAATGATGGTAAAGTGGAATAACATTTGTACAAAGAGATTCATTTTTTAAATATTAAAATATAATTAAATAATGAAATTAAGTTAAATAATAATGTATTAAAATTATATTTATCTAGGAATAAAATACTTCATTATTCCAAGATTGAGGCATATGACTCCAATTAGAATATATAATCAGAAGGGTCACCAAAATAGCATCCAACGGGCCTGGAATCTGGCCAAATATTCCTACAACATCATCTCTGGGGACCCCATAAGAATCAATGGGGATAAATATCTTCAATCCATTCATATTTTATACAACTAAAATATTAGTATTTGTATAAATAGTAACATTACATACATATTTTATAAAAAATAAGTTATTAAAATAAAAAGGTGCAATGAATTTATTCACATTAAATTTGTACATATAATCTTCACCCTCAAATATCATCATAAAGAAAAAGTAGTGGCCAAGTGTTCCCTAATTATAGGGTCATAACATGTTGAACCTATTAAATCATGATGTGGTGTTCCAAATGCTGGTGGGATGGAGATGGAGGGTGTGGAAGACATCCCTAATAAATTATATTCATCTATAAAATTCTTGAGGTACTATAACTCACCCAAAAAAATTACTTTTAGAGTTTTTGAAATCATTTACATAATTTTTATACTGATTGTACTAGAATTGTGTCAGAATTATTTAAGCATTTAAGATGATTATTTCATAACTAAAAATTAAAAATAAATTAATATTATAAAAAATTCGTAATTCAAATAAACATTTATAACTGAACTTATCCACTTTTTATCCTTGTGTACAAAATTTAGATATTTTAAAGTCAAATGGGTGATATTTTGGAATTTTATTTAATTAAATTAACATAAATGTGCCAATGGAGTGTTGGTCAAGTGGTTACCAGTACCTTCCTATGACATAATTTCTTCATGGGTCCCATGTTTTACCCCGGATGGCCACTTTTATGGTTACTTCTTGGTAGTGTGTCATTTCTCAATGGATGTAGGCGGGTGTTCATTGTCGGCAATGGTGAGGGCTGGTGGGCGTGATTCACCGATGGGAGTTTGCGGGCCATGAATCTGCCTGAGGGAAGTTTTTTTAGCCTCTATGATGGTAGTATATGGTGAGTATGGGAATTAAGTATTGAAAAGAAGCGAATGACCTCCATGAAGGTGAGCGACGATGAGGGATTTTGTACGAGGGTGATCAAAGATGGATGAACTCCACGACAGTGAGGGATTGGTTTGAAACCTTATATATATCTATGGGGGGTCCCTTGGTCCACCAGGTGGACCGATAGGACAGATACTTCAAGGATATGTAATCGGTTCCCCTCAACTAGTAGAAAAGAGGTGTTTATTTGGTTTAATAAAAAAGGGGGCTTGCCCCAATGTGTTAAAAAATTAATATAAATGTCATTATCAAGAGAAAATGACACCAAAATGTCATATTTTAGAATTTATGATGAATATGGTCAAATGTTTCCCATCCAATAAAATTTGGTTGAGTTTTAGGTTGTTTTTGAAAACTTATTTCATGGTTTTAACCATGTTTTTTTCATTTTACCCTTACCAAGGTGATAAATACTGATCGCGGATACTATTCATAATGACGAGAAATAAAAGGCACCTATTTAAGAAATTTGAACCTACTGAGTCCAAATATGTTAACCATTTTACCAAATTTAATCTCTATAAATTTCATAAATTAATTTTATAATAATCCCACAAAATGCGACGAAAAACAGTTTTTTGATAATGCCTTTTTAAGTGTAAGGGTATTTTTAAACCAAGATCAAGTATAATGTTGATCCAAAAGGTATAAATTGAATTATTTTTAACAAAAATAAACTAATGAAATTTTAAAACCAATCAAAATAAAAATTAATCTTTGAATATAATATAAATAAATGAAAATAAAGATTTCTTTAAAAATCAATATTTTCACTATTCACCCAAAAATTAACTTTTTCAGAAAATTCTAAAAAAATCACCCTAAAATAATTTTGATATAATTATTTAAAAAAAGATATTAATTTCCTAAAATAAAATTTATCTAAAAGGTAAAAATTAATTATAATTTCCACGGACAATAGGAAATAAAAACTATTTTTTAAGAAAACATCATTTTGAAGTATTAAATGACTTTAATAAAAAATTGATTACTTATTTATTATTAATAAATACATTGTATAAAACCTTTATATATTTTTTTTAATGTGGTTAACTCTATTCATACCTATAAATCCAATGGTTAGGTGATAATTGTTACATTAAATAATAATATTTTTTAATAATATATCATGGTTAACTTAAAGCTCAATGTTGTGTATTAGGAAAGTTATCGAGCATTATATTCTCAATTTTTTGGGTGTTACATGGTGCCCTTGATGGTTTGGTGTTGTGAGCTAATAAAAATTGAGATGGTGAAACAATTTTGGGTCCACTAAGATTGACTAATATGGATTTAGGAACCCAAACTTGTTTGGTATGAGATTTTAAATGAGATAAAAGTTTAAAAGAAAGATGGATAGACTTAGGTATTATATATCTAGTGTTTTTAAGATCACACTCATAAATCAAAAGCCCAAATTTTTTAAAATAATTACAAAACTTATTTTTAAAAACACCTTTTATAGAAGTTTTATTTATCGAAGAGATTGTTTCATTTGAAGAACTAAAGCAATAATTATTCCATTTAACACATTGAGAACCAAGTCTCATGTTAAGATTGTTTTCACCTTGATTGAATTTTAAAAGATAGATTTTTAATTTCAAAACTAGATCATCTTTTTATTTTAAAAGAATATCTTTTTCATTTAAAACATGATTTTTCCCATTAAAATATTCTTTGTATTTTTCTATGAGATATTTTTATAAATAAAAAAATTTCATGAAACCCATTTTCAAGTTGATCACAAGAATATTCTAGGTCTTCATATCTTAGGGGACTTGAAGAAGAAGAAGAGTAAGAATAAGAGTATTGAGGAGATGAATAAGTAGAATGACAAGGATAGTAAGATTTAACCTCTTAAACTACCTCAATATGATCCATGAATCATTTAGGAGTTGATTGGATTTATTCATGTGTTAAAATAGAATACTTTCTAATGCTCCAAGTTAATACTTTAAGATCTTTATTGCCTCACTTGTTTATTTTGTTGAAGGGGTAATCCAATTTGATATAACCATTCTTTTTGTAATTGGATCACGTCACAACAAGGACTTAAATTTGATTTTTTTATTTTTGACATGTTGAGATAATTTCTTATTATTTAAAATTTTGTTCAGTTTTTTTGACAACTTGTTGAAGTTTACCTTCATCATTGGAGTCACTTTCATAAGAATCATCATATTTTATTGCCTTAAAATTCATATTCTTCTTGGTTTACTTGGCTTCCATTTTTTCCTTTACTTCTTGGAATTTCATGGTGATTTTGTATGTAATGAGTGACCCAAGGATTTCTTTGACCACCATTTTCTTTATGTCCTTGGATTATTTTATTATCGCCACTTTGAGAGACCAGGAGCAAGGTAAAACCCGTAGGTTTTTCTTTATGATAATTTCTATAGACAAATCATCACTAAGATATTTTCTACCCTTATAAATGTTATCAAACCATGTAAACATGTTAGTAATAGATTTATTTGGATGAATATCTAAACTTTCAAAATATTTACAATACATATTCAATCTAGAGTATTTAAATTTTTTTGTTCCTTCATGTGTTACTTCTAAAAGCCTCCATATTTCATGATCCATTTTGAAAGAATATATATTGTTAAATTCATTTTGATCAAGCCCGCAATTGAGTGAATTCATGTCCTTTTAATTAATTTAAAAATAGAAATATCTTGAGGAGTTCATTTATCCTCTAGTTCTTTAATAGGAATATTTTCATGCATGAACATTTTTCAGACAAGATAACTGATAATGCTAAGAAAGGTAGACATGCAGTTTTTCCAATAAGAATAATATATGTCATCAAAGAAAGGATCATGAATATAAGAGTTATATACCATCATAAAATTATACTTTGAAATCAATAAATATTTTTTAAAATCAAAAAAAATTGAAGAACTAAGATTTTTGAAATAAATACAAAGATCTCATTTAATACCAAATATTAGTCTGAGTATATGGCAAGAGGAGGGGTAATTTTATTTTTAAAAATAAAGTGATAAAAGTAAAAAAAATCAAATTAAATTATTTAAATATGATTAAATAATAAAGTGATAAATTTGATATGTGTTAAAGATAATATCAAGTTTAATTAATAGTTTAATCATAGTGGTAAGAAGACGTATCAAATTTATTCACTTTATATATATCAAGATTTGGATGATACAATACAGAAATATAAAGAGATAATAAACCCAAATGATATGGGGTTAGATAATAGCACATAAGTAGACCCTATGTTTCCACCCCTTAATTATAGAGATGTGTCTTATTAATACCTTCCCTTGGTTTTAATATAAATCTAAGAACTACATCCCTTGATTTTAATGGAAATCTAAGAACCAAGTCCATCACTTAATGGTTGTTATAACCTTGAGAAGATGTGATGAGAAGAGATGATTTTCTTGGTGTAAATCCTTCACAAAGTCAATCTTATATCTCTCTTTAATGATAAATACAATTTGAAAAAGGGAGGTAGAGATAGAGACTATGGTGAGAGGCTTTGAGATGGAGAAAATAAGGTTGGATCTTTGAGGGGACGGCTTGGATAATTATAGTGATTCAATATCAATTCGATCAGAGAGTTGTTACACAATTCAATTAATTAGATACAAGCCTTCTTGATCCTATTTTTATAGCCTTCAAAAGGTTTAGGAATATTCTGGAATCCCTTAGGTGCATTAAAGATGAAGTGGACTGTCTTAATGTCCACTTTGACCACATTAAATGCTTCCTCAAAGAGTCAGTTTCGACGCCATCGGCTACCCAGTAGCCTTTATAGGGTAGTCAATGATCTTCTTGGAAGAAAATGCTTCTGGAAAACTCCCATATTCATGTTGGTGCACCACCACCAGCTGGTTGGTTGACTCTTGTTGGTCGAGAGCATTTTGTCCATGCTAACGGCTATCTGGCGGCACTACACTAGCTAGCTAGTGCTACCTTCTATAATAATAACACCACCAAGTATTTCCAAATTCCTTAAAAGGTATTAAAAGATTCTTCCAACATACTTTCATGACTTTAAAAAATCTATTAATACTTCAAAAAGATCTTCAAGTCAGCTTTAAATACTTTAAAGAGATATTCAAGATCCTCAAGATTCCATCATTTGATATTCAATATAAACACTAAAACTCACTTAAAAGAATAAATTAAATATATAAGTGAGTGTTTGTGATCATTAAAACACCATGAGAGAGAGATAGACAACATTCTTGTGTTCCCATCCCCCCAACCTTTATTGGTAAGTGTTCATGCCTTTTCTATGCTAAATAATAATCTTATTGTTTTAATGTTGTTTTAATATTGTTCTAAACCAATTTGACCACTATAAAGAGATCCCAACATTTTTTGATTTTTTATAATTATTTATGATAAGTTTTAAATGGTGAAAAGAAATATCTTATTTTCATTTAGGTCGGTTTAGTTATTTTACATTATGAAACAAAAATGTTGGGTTTTTTAATTTTTTTTTGAAATAAAAAACAAAAATAAGTCTAGGTTTAATTTTTTTTAAAGTAAGCCAAAAATTCATTAAGACCCCTCACACATTTGGTCTTATTTGGTAGAGGCCAAATATATTAGTGGCTTAAACACCTTTATCCTTGGGTAAGAGCCAAGGGCATTGGAGCACCTGGCGCTTTTGGAATCAACTAAAAAAACTATTTTTTTTTATTTTTGTTTTAATTTGTTTATATATATAAATATATAAATAAAACAAATTTTTTTATCAGAATTTAACTGCTATTAAATATTAATTATTACTAAAATTAAAGTAATATGAAATTATGATAAAATCTCTCACCATGGATCCTTTTTATAAGGGGGATATCCTGGAAATATTTATGGATTTCCAATTTGGGATTGAGCTTCCCCCTTTCCTATGTAGAATTAATAATATATTATTATTATTAATTAGTAATTAATTAATAATAAATATTAACTACTAATTAATTACTGATACATAATAATAATAATTAACTATTAATATTTACTATTAAATATTAATAATTAACTAATTAATATTAATAAATATTAAGATCCTCTAGGAATAATACAACAAATAAGACTCATGGGGATAATGCCCCAAGGGAAGTCCATGGAAATGAGAATTTGTTGAGTCTTTCCCATCAGTCAAACATTAACTTCTTCTTTATGTTCGATTCTATTAACACCCTTAAATTTTACTTACTTTATCTTAAAAAACTTGAAAATGTTGGATGAGGAAACTAAAATAATTCTCCTTTGATGAATAAATATGAACTTGTATGTAATCAGTTTGCTGATATATAAGGAAAAACTCATGATTATGGTAATCAAGAGATGTATCTTCTCCCTACCACGTCTCCAGTAGAATGGGCACTCCTACTTCTCCAAAGGGGATGACCCCAGACTTGAAGGTTCTACATTGTCCATATGAGCGGGGTGATAATTCATCTTTTAAATAGGTTAAGCAAACTAACCATCCTAAGAAGGATTTGCCATCTAATGAACCAGTGTAGGAGGAAGTTGTCTTAACTATAATAGAGGAGGTTTTAGAGGATGAAGAACTCATCTCATAATAGATCTCCCAATGGAGGAGAGGGAAACACCTGGCTAGATGGGGGGATCTCAAAGTCAGGCCAGCCAACATAAAAAGAGATGAATGATCCTTTAATTTGTTTTGAACAATGTGGTATATTTTTCAATGTTGTTGTCCTGGTGTGTGTGTGTGTGTGTTACACTTGAACTTGTGCCTCCATCTTTCCCTTGGATGTTTACTTTTTTAATAAATTTTCGGAGCCATGGGTTTGGGTTTCAAAATCCATGGTTAAGTCGTCTTAATAATTATTATTAGTTAATATTTATTAATTAATTCGTAATTAAATAATATTTAATTATTTATTAATAAAATGTATTACTAATTAATTGATTAATTACTTATTGATAAATAAATATTAAAAATTATTATTAAAAATTTACTAATAAATATTTAAAATTATTATTTATTTACTAAATATTAATAATAACAATTAAAATATTAAATTACTAATTATTAATTGATTGTTATTAAATAATTATTAATTAATTAAATAATCGTTACTAATTTTTAATTATTAATTATTACTAATTAATTATTAATTGATTGATTTTTAATAATAAATTAAATAATTATTAATTATTAATTGACAACTAAAATTTGTTTATTATTATTAATTAATTAAAATTCACTAATAATTATTATTATTAATTAATATTTATTTTTATTTAATTTATTAATAATTAATAGTTATTAATTATTTACTATTATTTATTTATTATCAGTAATTAATTTCAATTCATTAATAATTATTAATGATAAATAATATCTTATTTTTATTAAGTTTTTAATAATTAATAGTTATTGATTAATTATTAATTAAATAATAATTATTTTTAATAATTATAAACTAAATAACAATTAATTATTATTATTATTTAATTATTTAATTACAAATTATTAATTAATTACAATTCATTGGTAGTTAATAATAATAATTAGTAGTTATTTTTACTAAGTTTATTAATAATTAGTAGTTATTAATTAATTAGTAATTAAAAAATAATTTTTTTTAATAAATATAAACTAAATAATGGTTTTTAATATTTATTACTAATTGTTTAATACTTAGTAAGTAATTAGTAACTAAATAATTAATTAATACCCAAGGCGGTTCAGATCATGGATTTGGTAGCCCAAATCCATGACCCTATAAATTTTATTAAAAAGGGCAAACACACACACACAAATACATGGGATCCAGGCTCAAAAGGTGGCACAAGACATTGCCACCCAAGGACAGAATCTGGCCCAGAATTTGGCCCAGAATTTGGCCCAGAATTTGGCCCAGAATTTGGCCCAGAATTTGGCCCAGAATTTGGCCCAGAATTTGGCCCAGAATTTGGCCCAGAATCTGGCCCAGAATCTGGCCCAGAATTTGGCCCAGAATTTGGGCCGCAGAATCTGGCCCAGAATTTTATCTCTAACTTGGGACTCCTAAATGACCACAATGGAGGCCGAATTAGCACTTTATCTTGAATAATGATTTGTTTATCTATATTTCTTATATCCTCCCACAAAATTTGGGCTTCATTTGGTTTGTAATGTGGATCCCACATTCTCATCAGTGGGCTGGTGTCCAATATGACTTCTTCAGAATTGTTTCCTTTCATCACAAAATATCCCCATCTTCTTCCATGAATTCTCCATTGATCCCTGAATCAAACATGTTCATATTTAATTTTAGATCAATTTACCAAAATATCAAATTAAAATATGTATAATTTTATTCCTTAAAATCAGATGAATCATTTGGTACTTTAAATGATGTTAAAAAATGTACCACATAATAGTGCATTTTAAGAAGGTATTACAATCATAATGTGAAATGATGTTCAAAGTGTAAAATGCACTAAAATGGGGTTTATGAATAATAAAGCACATGAATATTATATATATTAACAATTAATATTAGCCTCATTTAGTAGCTAATCAACCATATAGATTTGGGAATTAATAAAATCATGTTATACCACCTTACAGACATTGATACCAACAATCTCCACCCTCCCATCAACTATACAAACAATCCTTTAAGTTATGGACATCTATAATGATTTTTGTTACACAATACCACAACTAAATCCAAATTCAATCACCATCACTACCAGATGAACTAATATTGTCTCCATATCTATCTCTATCACCACTCCCTTCTCCCAACGCCTCTATGAAAATTTTCTTAAAAATTAAATAGTGATGTATATTTAAATTTCAACTTTAAACCAATAAAATTTCATTTACTAAATTATTATGAAATGATTTTATTTACGTGCTACTTGAAATTTACACTGACGCAATGTCACCGAAGATACATTCAATCATCTTCTGATATAGTTGAACTAATTATTTATGAAGAGCAATGACCTTCACATCCTACAAATATATATGAGTCCCCTATTTATAGATTGTGCTCTCCTGTTGTCCAATTGTATTTTTCATTATAAGAAACTACATATAAGCATATATAGGTAGGGATTAACTACAACATATAGTATATGTTTATGCAATCCCCAATGACCTTCCAAAGGCCTCATATGATAATAGCCCCAAACCCATCCCACGCATGCGACCAAGATGCTCCTTACTGAGGACCTGACCAACTAGATCATCCTAGGAGACCGAGAAGGATTCCACAGGATTATAATCCCATAGTTATTTTATTTTTACCTATAAATAAAATATCATACAAATTTAAATTAATACGTATTAAAAAAGTGACAATTGAAAATAAAGTGAGAGCCTAAGCGAGATGGGACATATTTCTGAAAATAATATTTTTTATAAAATATTACATATATTTTTTATTAACTATTGTTTGATGATCATAAATGAAGATTTTCATTTATATATTTGGTTTCATAAGTTATTATAATATTAAAAATTATTGTGTAAACCATTAAAATGAAAAAGTAATTCATACCCCAACTTATTTGGTAGGATAATTCATATAACTCTCATTGGATTTCATATGAACATCGACCAAGGATTTGTCTATGAGACTTTGTTCCCTAAATTCTTTGTTTATATTAAATAGATATAAATAAAAAATTTAATATATTCAATAGATAATATTATATTATAAATATTTGAACTGAATAAAATATTACCATAGTGGGTCCGTTTCTTGGAAGACTCTATGAATTGATAGTGTGGGGGTGATTTGTTTCACCCATCTTGATTCATTTTTTCTTGAAACTTACTGAAATAAATAATATGTAATTTAATAGTATTGTATGAAATGTCATATCCCTTTCATATTCATGTATATATGTGATATGAGATTAATATAATAATATATTCTTTAATACCATGTGCTTCTCATAGCGATGGCTATTAACAAACACTTTCCACTACTCTTTAGGTACCCCTTCAGGTACGTTATCATACTACTACTGAGTGGTCAATGATGTATCATTGAATTCATTCCCTGATATCTATTTAAAATATTTCTATTTATTAACCAAATTTTTCAACATCCACTTCCATGTAATAAGATCAATGATGGTAAAGTGGAATAACATTTGTACAAAGAGATTCATTTTTTAAATATTAAAATATAATTAAATAATGAAATTAAATTAAATAATAATGTATTAAAATTATATTTATCTAGGAATAAAATACTTCATTATTCCAAGATTGAGGCATATGACTCCAATTAGAATATATAATCAGAAGGGTCACCAAAATAGCATCCAACGGGCCTGGAATCTGGCCAAATATTCCTACAACATCATCTCTGGGGACCCCATAAGAATCAATGGGGATAAATATCTTCAATCCATTCATATTTTATACAACTAAAATATTAGTATTTGTATAAATAGTAACATTACATACATATTTTATAAAAAATAAGTTATTAAAATAAAAAGGTGCAATGAATTTATTCACATTAAATTTGTACATATAATCTTCACCCTCAAATATCATCATAAAGAAAAAGTAGTGGCCAAGTGTTCCCTAATTATAGGGTCATAACATGTTGAACCTATTAAATCATGATGTGGTGTTCCAAATGCTGGTGGGATGGAGATGGAGGGTGTGGAAGACATCCCTAATAAATTATATTCATCTATAAAATTCTTGAGGTACTATAACTCACCCAAAAAAATTACTTTTAGAGTTTTTGAAATCATTTACATAATTTTTATACTGATTGTACTAGAATTGTGTCAGAATTATTTAAGCATTTAAGATGATTATTTCATAACTAAAAATTAAAAATAAATTAATATTATAAAAAATTCGTAATTCAAATAAACATTTATAACTGAACTTATCCACTTTTTATCCTTGTGTACAAAATTTAGATATTTTAAAGTCAAATGGGTGATATTTTGGAATTTTATTTAATTAAATTAACATAAATGTGCCAATGGAGTGTTGGTCAAGTGGTTACCAGTACCTTCCTATGACATAATTTCTTCATGGGTCCCATGTTTTACCCCGGATGGCCACTTTTATGGTTACTTCTTGGTAGTGTGTCATTTCTCAATGGATGTAGGCGGGTGTTCATTGTCGGCAATGGTGAGGGCTGGTGGGCGTGATTCACCGATGGGAGTTTGCGGGCCATGAATCTGCCTGAGGGAAGTTTTTTTAGCCTCTATGATGGTAGTATATGGTGAGTATGGGAATTAAGTATTGAAAAGAAGCGAATGACCTCCATGAAGGTGAGCGACGATGAGGGATTTTGTACGAGGGTGATCAAAGATGGATGAACTCCACGACAGTGAGGGATTGGTTTGAAACCTTATATATATCTATGGGGGGTCCCTTGGTCCACCAGGTGGACCGATAGGACAGATACTTCAAGGATATGTAATCGGTTCCCCTCAACTAGTAGAAAAGAGGTGTTTATTTGGTTTAATAAAAAAGGGGGCTTGCCCCAATGTGTTAAAAAATTAATATAAATGTCATTATCAAGAGAAAATGACACCAAAATGTCATATTTTAGAATTTATGATGAATATGGTCAAATGTTTCCCATCCAATAAAATTTGGTTGAGTTTTAGGTTGTTTTTGAAAACTTATTTCATGGTTTTAACCATGTTTTTTTCATTTTACCCTTACCAAGGTGATAAATACTGATCGCGGAAACTATTCATAATGACGAGAAATAAAAGGCACCTATTTAAGAAATTTGAACCTACTGAGTCCAAATATGTTAACCATTTTACCAAATTTAATCTCTATAAATTTCATAAATTAATTTTATAATAATCCCACAAAATGCGACGAAAAACAGTTTTTTGATAATGCCTTTTTAAGTGTAAGGGTATTTTTAAACCAAGATCAAGTATAATGTTGATCCAAAAGGTATAAATTGAATTATTTTTAACAAAAATAAACTAATGAAATTTTAAAACCAATCAAAATAAAAATTAATCTTTGAATATAATATAAATAAATGAAAATAAAGATTTCTTTAAAAATCAATATTTTCACTATTCACCCAAAAATTAACTTTTTCAGAAAATTCTAAAAAAATCACCCTAAAATAATTTTGATATAATTATTTAAAAAAAGATATTAATTTCCTAAAATAAAATTTATCTAAAAGGTAAAAATTAATTATAATTTCCACGGACAATAGGAAATAAAAACTATTTTTTAAGAAAACATCATTTTGAAGTATTAAATGACTTTAATAAAAAATTGATTACTTATTTATTATTAATAAATACATTGTATAAAACCTTTATATATTTTTTTTAATGTGGTTAACTCTATTCATACCTATAAATCCAATGGTTAGGTGATAATTGTTACATTAAATAATAATATTTTTTAATAATATATCATGGTTAACTTAAAGCTCAATGTTGTGTATTAGGAAAGTTATCGAGCATTATATTCTCAATTTTTTGGGTGTTACATGGTGCCCTTGATGGTTTGGTGTTGTGAGCTAATAAAAATTGAGATGGTGAAACAATTTTGGGTCCACTAAGATTGACTAATATGGATTTAGGAACCCAAACTTGTTTGGTATGAGATTTTAAATGAGATAAAAGTTTAAAAGAAAGATGGATAGACTTAGGTATTATATATCTAGTGTTTTTAAGATCACACTCATAAATCAAAAGCCCAAATTTTTTAAAATAATTACAAAACTTATTTTTAAAAACACCTTTTATAGAAGTTTTATTTATCGAAGAGATTGTTTCATTTGAAGAACTAAAGCAATAATTATTCCATTTAACACATTGAGAACCAAGTCTCATGTTAAGATTGTTTTCACCTTGATTGAATTTTAAAAGATAGATTTTTAATTTCAAAACTAGATCATCTTTTTATTTTAAAAGAATATCTTTTTCATTTAAAACATGATTTTTCCCATTAAAATATTCTTTGTATTTTTCTATGAGATATTTTTATAAATAAAAAAATTTCATGAAACCCATTTTCAAGTTGATCACAAGAATATTCTAGGTCTTCATATCTTAGGGGACTTGAAGAAGAAGAAGAGTAAGAATAAGAGTATTGAGGAGATGAATAAGTAGAATGACAAGGATAGTAAGATTTAACCTCTTAAACTACCTCAATATGATCCATGAATCATTTAGGAGTTGATTGGATTTATTCATGTGTTAAAATAGAATACTTTCTAATGCTCCAAGTTAATACTTTAAGATCTTTATTGCCTCACTTGTTTATTTTGTTGAAGGGGTAATCCAATTTGATATAACCATTCTTTTTGTAATTGGATCACGTCACAACAAGGACTTAAATTTGATTTTTTTATTTTTGACATGTTGAGATAATTTCTTATTATTTAAAATTTTGTTCAGTTTTTTTGACAACTTGTTGAAGTTTACCTTCATCATTGGAGTCACTTTCATAAGAATCATCATATTTTATTGCCTTAAAATTCATATTCTTCTTGGTTTACTTGGCTTCCATTTTTTCCTTTACTTCTTGGAATTTCATGGTGATTTTGTATGTAATGAGTGACCCAAGGATTTCTTTGACCACCATTTTCTTTATGTCCTTGGATTATTTTATTATCGCCACTTTGAGAGACCAGGAGCAAGGTAAAACCCGTAGGTTTTTCTTTATGATAATTTCTATAGACAAATCATCACTAAGATATTTTCTACCCTTATAAATGTTATCAAACCATGTAAACATGTTAGTAATAGATTTATTTGGATGAATATCTAAACTTTCAAAATATTTACAATACATATTCAATCTAGAGTATTTAAATTTTTTTGTTCCTTCATGTGTTACTTCTAAAAGCCTCCATATTTCATGATCCATTTTGAAAGAATATATATTGTTAAATTCATTTTGATCAAGCCCGCAATTGAGTGAATTCATGTCCTTTTAATTAATTTAAAAATAGAAATATCTTGAGGAGTTCATTTATCCTCTAGTTCTTTAATAGGAATATTTTCATGCATGAACATTTTTCAGACAAGATAACTGATAATGCTAAGAAAGGTAGACATGCAGTTTTTCCAATAAGAATAATATATGTCATCAAAGAAAGGATCATGAATATAAGAGTTATATACCATCATAAAATTATACTTTGAAATCAATAAATATTTTTTAAAATCAAAAAAAATTGAAGAACTAAGATTTTTGAAATAAATACAAAGATCTCATTTAATACCAAATATTAGTCTGAGTATATGGCAAGAGGAGGGGTAATTTTATTTTTAAAAATAAAGTGATAAAAGTAAAAAAAATCAAATTAAATTATTTAAATATGATTAAATAATAAAGTGATAAATTTGATATGTGTTAAAGATAATATCAAGTTTAATTAATAGTTTAATCATAGTGGTAAGAAGACGTATCAAATTTATTCACTTTATATATATCAAGATTTGGATGATACAATACAGAAATATAAAGAGATAATAAACCCAAATGATATGGGGTTAGATAATAGCACATAAGTAGACCCTATGTTTCCACCCCTTAATTATAGAGATGTGTCTTATTAATACCTTCCCTTGGTTTTAATATAAATCTAAGAACTACATCCCTTGATTTTAATGGAAATCTAAGAACCAAGTCCATCACTTAATGGTTGTTATAACCTTGAGAAGATGTGATGAGAAGAGATGATTTTCTTGGTGTAAATCCTTCACAAAGTCAATCTTATATCTCTCTTTAATGATAAATACAATTTGAAAAAGGGAGGTAGAGATAGAGACTATGGTGAGAGGCTTTGAGATGGAGAAAATAAGGTTGGATCTTTGAGGGGACGGCTTGGATAATTATAGTGATTCAATATCAATTCGATCAGAGAGTTGTTACACAATTCAATTAATTAGATACAAGCCTTCTTGATCCTATTTTTATAGCCTTCAAAAGGTTTAGGAATATTCTGGAATCCCTTAGGTGCATTAAAGATGAAGTGGACTGTCTTAATGTCCACTTTGACCACATTAAATGCTTCCTCAAAGAGTCAGTTTCGACGCCATCGGCTACCCAGTAGCCTTTATAGGGTAGTCAATGATCTTCTTGGAAGAAAATGCTTCTGGAAAACTCCCATATTCATGTTGGTGCACCACCACCAGCTGGTTGGTTGACTCTTGTTGGTCGAGAGCATTTTGTCCATGCTAACGGCTATCTGGCGGCACTACACTAGCTAGCTAGTGCTACCTTCTATAATAATAACACCACCAAGTATTTCCAAATTCCTTAAAAGGTATTAAAAGATTCTTCCAACATACTTTCATGACTTTAAAAAATCTATTAATACTTCAAAAAGATCTTCAAGTCAGCTTTAAATACTTTAAAGAGATATTCAAGATCCTCAAGATTCCATCATTTGATATTCAATATAAACACTAAAACTCACTTAAAAGAATAAATTAAATATATAAGTGAGTGTTTGTGATCATTAAAACACCATGAGAGAGAGATAGACAACATTCTTGTGTTCCCATCCCCCCAACCTTTATTGGTAAGTGTTCATGCCTTTTCTATGCTAAATAATAATCTTATTGTTTTAATGTTGTTTTAATATTGTTCTAAACCAATTTGACCACTATAAAGAGATCCCAACATTTTTTGATTTTTTATAATTATTTATGATAAGTTTTAAATGGTGAAAAGAAATATCTTATTTTCATTTAGGTCGGTTTAGTTATTTTACATTATGAAACAAAAATGTTGGGTTTTTTAATTTTTTTTTGAAATAAAAAACAAAAATAAGTCTAGGTTTAATTTTTTTTAAAGTAAGCCAAAAATTCATTAAGACCCCTCACACATTTGGTCTTATTTGGTAGAGGCCAAATATATTAGTGGCTTAAACACCTTTATCCTTGGGTAAGAGCCAAGGGCATTGGAGCACCTGGCGCTTTTGGAATCAACTAAAAAAACTATTTTTTTTTATTTTTGTTTTAATTTGTTTATATATATAAATATATAAATAAAACAAATTTTTTTATCAGAATTTAACTGCTATTAAATATTAATTATTACTAAAATTAAAGTAATATGAAATTATGATAAAATCTCTCACCATGGATCCTTTTTATAAGGGGGATATCCTGGAAATATTTATGGATTTCCAATTTGGGATTGAGCTTCCCCCTTTCCTATGTAGAATTAATAATATATTATTATTATTAATTAGTAATTAATTAATAATAAATATTAACTACTAATTAATTACTGATACATAATAATAATAATTAACTATTAATATTTACTATTAAATATTAATAATTAACTAATTAATATTAATAAATATTAAGATCCTCTAGGAATAATACAACAAATAAGACTCATGGGGATAATGCCCCAAGGGAAGTCCATGGAAATGAGAATTTGTTGAGTCTTTCCCATCAGTCAAACATTAACTTCTTCTTTATGTTCGATTCTATTAACACCCTTAAATTTTACTTACTTTATCTTAAAAAACTTGAAAATGTTGGATGAGGAAACTAAAATAATTCTCCTTTGATGAATAAATATGAACTTGTATGTAATCAGTTTGCTGATATATAAGGAAAAACTCATGATTATGGTAATCAAGAGATGTATCTTCTCCCTACCACGTCTCCAGTAGAATGGGCACTCCTGCTTCTCCAAAGGGGATGACCCCAGACTTGAAGGTTCTACATTGTCCATATGAGCGGGGTGATAATTCATCTTTTAAATAGGTTAAGCAAACTAACCATCCTAAGAAGGATTTGCCATCTAATGAACCAGTGTAGGAGGAAGTTGTCTTAACTATAATAGAGGAGGTTTTAGAGGATGAAGAACTCATCTCATAATAGATCTCCCAATGGAGGAGAGGGAAACACCTGGCTAGATGGGGGGATCTCAAAGTCAGGCCAGCCAACATAAAAAGAGATGAATGATCCTTTAATTTGTTTTGAACAATGTGGTATATTTTTCAATGTTGTTGTCCTGGTGTGTGTGTGTGTGTGTTACACTTGAACTTGTGCCTCCATCTTTCCCTTGGATGTTTACTTTTTTAATAAATTTTCGGAGCCATGGGTTTGGGTTTCAAAATCCATGGTTAAGTCGTCTTAATAATTATTATTAGTTAATATTTATTAATTAATTCGTAATTAAATAATATTTAATTATTTATTAATAAAATGTATTACTAATTAATTGATTAATTACTTATTGATAAATAAATATTAAAAATTATTATTAAAAATTTACTAATAAATATTTAAAATTATTATTTATTTACTAAATATTAATAATAACAATTAAAATATTAAATTACTAATTATTAATTGATTGTTATTAAATAATTATTAATTAATTAAATAATCGTTACTAATTTTTAATTATTAATTATTACTAATTAATTATTAATTGATTGATTTTTAATAATAAATTAAATAATTATTAATTATTAATTGACAACTAAAATTTGTTTATTATTATTAATTAATTAAAATTCACTAATAATTATTATTATTAATTAATATTTATTTTTATTTAATTTATTAATAATTAATAGTTATTAATTATTTACTATTATTTATTTATTATCAGTAATTAATTTCAATTCATTAATAATTATTAATGATAAATAATATCTTATTTTTATTAAGTTTTTAATAATTAATAGTTATTGATTAATTATTAATTAAATAATAATTATTTTTAATAATTATAAACTAAATAACAATTAATTATTATTATTATTTAATTATTTAATTACAAATTATTAATTAATTACAATTCATTGGTAGTTAATAATAATAATTAGTAGTTATTTTTACTAAGTTTATTAATAATTAGTAGTTATTAATTAATTAGTAATTAAAAAATAATTTTTTTTAATAAATATAAACTAAATAATGGTTTTTAATATTTATTACTAATTGTTTAATACTTAGTAAGTAATTAGTAACTAAATAATTAATTAATACCCAAGGCGGTTCAGATCATGGATTTGGTAGCCCAAATCCATGACCCTATAAATTTTATTAAAAAGGGCAAACACACACACACAAATACATGGGATCCAGGCTCAAAAGGTGGCACAAGACATTGCCACCCAAGGACAGACAAGATCGCTTCAGATTTAGTTACCACATTTTCATAGCAAGAACATTCAATGTTTTTTATCTAGATAACCTCTACTCTGAGTTCCACCCCAATTCATTAGATATCATCCTCTCCTCCAGGTTGGAGGTTGCCCTGAGTTTTCTTTATCACTCTCAGACTCTTCATTCAAATCTGGAACTCTAGAGCCCTCTGGTGTAATGGTGGCCATATCCTCTTGTTTTCCAACCTCAACATCACCAGGCACAATACGCACTTTAACATTATCCCTAATGAAGACATTCTCCAGATCATTATTCATAGATACTTTGGCAGTCTCCACACCACCTTCCATAATTGATTGGGAGACCCGCTTATTTCGCACACTATATTTCTCCAAGCCTTTAAGGTAGAGAAAGTCAAACTCCATGTTATTAATAGATTCAAGCATAGAAAATTTTACCTTTCCCTTCCAGGGTGTCTCTAATAGCTTGGTTTTCAACTAATTCATGAAGACTAGATTTTTCATCCTCAGCTATCCTCTTAACCTCAGAGGATCTCATTAGAATATTTGGTGGTGGCTACTTTAATACCAAACTTCATTGGTCATAAAAAATAGATGCTGAAGTATTCTAAATAGGCACAATTGTCTTTCTGGACTAATCGCCTAACTCTTTCATGGCAGCATCATATAGATCTAGTTGGTTTATGGCCTGATCACCTACCACCCCCTAAATGAATGCAATGTCACTGGCCACATTCTTATTCTCCCTAGGGCATCCAGAAGCAACATTCTTCAAAAATGTGAAAGGAGATCCCTTGATGATCTACTATTTTTTATGTGCTTTAGCCTAGAAGTCATGAGATCCATCCTTTCCCTTATTATTAAAAAAGTTTGGGAAATCATCCCCAGTTATGTCAGTGGTGTCGATCGCATATTTTATTTCATATGACACGTCATACTCCTTACATGCATGTTGTAAGGCCACCACCCAGGGTGCCAACATGTAACTCATCCTTGTCCAGAGTTCCCATAATGAAAACCTTATTAAATTGAAAATCATCGGCAACTTGAGATGGGGGTTTAGCATTGTCCATACCTCACATGATCTTCATAGCATCTGAATCACAACTAGCAGTTTGCATAATATGAGTGATAGGAATTTTTTTGGACCATCTTTCGAGCTAGTTCCAACAACCAAAGTAGCAAAATATTGAATCTGAAGAGCACAATTATTTGATTGAAGGCTAGTGTTAGGAATTCCACTCCTACTCATAGGCCTATGAAGCCTGCTACCCATCAAGTTCCCCTTCTTGGTTTACAGATGAGCAGAAACATCACAATCTCTAATCTGCTCCATTCCATCCTCCCCTCCGTGAAAATGATAGGTACCGAAGAGATTATTCTTCCTAACCATTGGTTAAATATGGATTCCCACTGAAGACTTATTTCCATCTGAAATGGGTAGTTTCAATTTACAATTTTCAACTCGATGCCCATATTTTTTATAGTTAGAGCACCCCAAGCCTCGACGGTAATTTTCCCTAACATGCCCAATGCACAAGTAGTTGAAACAAAAACCCATCACATGTTCATTCTCAATTGCTAGTTCAAATTTAAACTCACCAGCAACCAAATAGAAAGTTTCAATAAATGTTGAGCTAAGATAAAATTCAACCAAAATTTTGGTGTAATACCCATATCTATCAAACTCGGTTTCTTTATCAAATTTGATTGGAGATCCTACTTCCAAGGCTAAATCCCAATAAATATTTGGGTGCCTAAAGAACCGATTCATCCCTTTAACCCAAATCCATGACTTTTCGATGAATTTTTTTACCTAGAAGATGTCAAACTAGGGATCCCAATCCTGAAATATCATAACCCTTTGCTGGAGATTCACAAAGTCACAACTCCATGCCCTTAATTTATGATCTTGTGAAGGAAATGTAATATGGAAATAACCCATATCTATTAACACAATATATTATCCATTGAAGCCCCAAACTTTCATTAGTTGTTTCCGTAATTCCTCAAGCTTCAAGGAATTATTCCACGATATTAGAGTAAGTCATGAAAAAATGGAATGTTTACATTCCTCAATTATTTTGTCAACAGACTTAGGGATTTCTTTAATGAAGGAAAGGGATCCATTCCTCAAGATTCGATTGTGCTTGAGTTTAGGTTCACTCTAAGGATTGGGAAAGAATCTATCAAATACAACAGCCCGTGATGCATGAGTGGTCTTTTGGTTATCATTATTCCCCAAATCCATAGGTTTTGAAAAGTTAAAATCAGGGTTCACCCTCTTTGAATTGCATTGTACTTTTTAAGAGGAAAAATTCACATTACCCAAGCCAGATCCAATATCCACTTTCTTTGTAGGGCCAATGATGACCTTTGTTGGATCAAAATATGCATCTGAAATTGAATCCATCAATGAGATTTACCCTAGTCACCATGAGCATAGAGAGAAAAGCTCACAAGCTCATCTATTTCCTATCTTTAAATCTCCAAAATATCTAATAATTAATAATTAATAATTATATACTTATTATTATTATTATTAATTGGCAGTAATAAATATTTATCAAAAATTAATATTTTTACTACTAAATAATATTATTTAATTACTAATTAATTATTAATTATTAATTATTAATATCTAATAGTAATTATTAATATCTAATAATTATTATTAATATTTAATTATTATTTATTTATTATAAATATTATTTAATTACCAATGAATTAAAATCGATTAATTAATAATAATTAATTAGTTCTTAATTAGTAATTAATTAATTATTTAATAATATTATTAATTAATATTAATATTTATTAGAAAATAATATTTTTAACTGGTAATTAATATTATTTAATTAAAAATTAATTAGTAATTAATAATTAATTAATATTTTTTCGGTAGGTGTACGTGCCTTTTCTACACTCAATAATAATTTTATTTTTTTAATATTGTTTTAATATTATTATAAACTAATTTTACCACTATAAGGGGATTGTGACATGTTTGGATTATTTAGAATTATTTATCATAAGTTTCAAAAGGTAAAAAATAAAAAAAATCATATTTTCATTCAGGACAGTTTAACTATTTTACATCATAAAACAAAAATGTTAGGTTTTTTATAGGTTTAAAAAAAAAATTGAAAATAATTCTATGTTTTTTTTAAAAGTAACCAACACATGCGTTGAGACCCCTCACACCTTTGGTCTCCTTTGGTATAGGCCAAAAAATTTAGGGGCTTCAACACCTCTAGCCTTGGGAAAGAGCCAAGGGCGTTGGAACCCCAACACCTTTGGACTCAACTAAAAAAACTATTTTTTTAGTTTTAAAATTTTTATTTTTATTTTGCTTTTTATATATATATATATATATATAACAAATTATTTTATCATAATTTAACTAATATTAAATATCCAGTTTTACTGCAATTAAAGTAATATGAAATTATGATAAAAACTCTCATCATAGCTCCCTTTTATATGGGGGTTGCCCTGAAAATCCTTATATAATTCCAATTTGGGATTCAACTTCCCAGTTTCCTGTGTAGAATTAATAATATATTATTATTAATTAGTAATTAATTAATAATAGATATTAATTACTAATAAATAATAATAATTAAATATTATTATTTATTATTAAATATTAATAATTGACTAATTAATATTAATAATAATAACAAAAAATATTAATGAATAACTAATTAATTATTAATAGATAATATTTATTGATTAATTATTGATTAAATAAAATTAAATTAATTATTTATAATATTTATTATCAATTAACTAATTAATTAATTAATATTAAAAATTATTATTAAAAATGTAATAATAAATATTTAAAATAATTTTTTTTATTTTTTTTTAAACAAATAGGGGGAAATGCCTCCTTTTTTATTAAGGAAATAGAGCCCTCTTTTTTATCTTGGTAGAGAGGAACCCGTTACATGGCTCTTGGGCCCAGGGGAACAAGACCTAATGAACTTACCCTAAGGCCCATGACCCATAGGTCCAAATACACAGTCACAAGGACCCATGACTCGTAGGTCTAAACACCAGCTCGTCAGCCACATAATTAGTAATTAATTACTAATTAATTACTAATAAATAATAATAATAACTAAATAATAATTAACTATTATTATTCACTATTAAATATTAATAATTGGATAATTAATATTAATAATATTAACATAAATATTAATAAATAACTAATTAATTATTAATAGTTAATATTTATTAATTAATTAGAAATTAAATAATATTTAATTACTTATTAATAATATTTATTACCAATTAACTAATTAATTGATATTAATAATTTTATTAATCAGATACTAATAAATATTTAAAATTATTATTATTAGTATTTAAATAGTTAGGGGCTAACATATCCTTTTTTATTAAGGAAAAAGCCCTTTTTTATAAGATTAAAGGGGAACTCATTACATGGACCGTAGACCCAAGAGCACCAAGGCCTAATGAATTAACCCTAAGGCTCATGCCCTGTAGGTTCAAATACATGGTTTCAAGGACCCATGGTCGTAGGCCTAAACACATACCTATCAGCCATATGCATGCCTTAATCAACACATCATCCTGTGTCCGGCACCTATCGTCGGTCCATCTACCTACCATTATGACTTTTTTGCCCTGAACAGCCATCATTATTCCAGCTGTCCGCCTTACATTATAACCATGCTTTATCAGACAATGCCATCAGCTTTCAGCCCTCCTATGCTCGCTCGAGCCCCATCGTCTCCTCACGGCCCACCAACACTCATCGTCGCATAACCTCCAACCACTGTCCACCATCCCTCCTACGCTCTCTCGAGCCCGTCACCTTCCACATGGTCCACCAACCTTCATTGTCACGTCACTTCCAGTTTCCCACCACCGACCATCATGTCCTTGTCACAACACTGGAAGCCACCTATTCTCAATCTCCATGGGAATCAATTACAACTGAGAGTGGAACCTCAGTTTCCTGATGTAAGGGGGTTGTGACTGAGTACCACTCAGTCGCAACTCAAGTTGCATAAATATTTAAAATTATTATTTAGTTACTAAATGTTAATAATAAAATTTAAATTATTAAATTACAAATCATTAATTAATTACTAATTGTTAATTAATTGTTTTTAATTACAATGTCACACCCCGTCCCAATGGATCCTATACCAAGACTACCCCAAGCTCGCCTCTAATAGTCTAGGGGCTGGCGACCAGCATAGAGTAGCTATATAACACACATGGGAGGCCTTATCCTAATGTAATTGTACAAACCCACACATCTCTAAGACCATAAAATGCTGAAATATAAAACAGATGATAACCATGCATGCATATATCTTAAATCTCACCATCAGGGTACGACAACAAGTAATGGAAAGAAAAATGGCCAAATATAAGCTCACCATAAAGAAACTAAAATCAATTCTAACCTATAAAGTGGGTGAGGACTACTATCGAGGTGACCGCAGGATCACACCTCAGTCTGTCTAAGTCACTAAGCTCTGCCTGGTCCTAGTCTCTCTAGGACTTTATCAAAAGTTTGATCATCTACATAAGACACAACCTGTGCAGGGAAAAACTATACAGGGGTGAGTATAACAATACCCATTGGGACACCCCCAAAATCACTAAGCATATAACATCGATAATAACAATCATCTCATCACAGGTATATGTCAACAACACATATAACAAGAATGTATAGATATAATCAATGTAGACACGCAGTCTCAAGGTAAAATCACAACTATAATGTCATTCTAGGATTCTTGATCAAAGATTCCACATAACACTTATTTGGGAGAACACACTCCAAGGGTCAGATAACACTAATGGAATCCATCTAATATTTCATGCTCGTTGAGTCTCACCATAATAAGTACACACTGGAAGTCTAAATAGAATGATAAACAGAAGGGGATCACACCCAAGGCTATGGGGTATACCAACAACCTAATCTGAATTAACTCGCTAAGTAGGGGATAAATGCTTGCATAGTTTTAGTCATGAAGATTCCAATAACCCCACCTAGGGAAAAGATGATGATAGTGGATCTCACTTTGCACCTCAAAGATGGAGCCCAACAACTCTATCTGAGACTGAAGTCCCTTCAAAGGGATCACCATCCTATGTATAAGATGTTATTCTATACTAAAACCTCAGGGAATGGATCAAGGTAATGCACCCTAATGAAAATTGTCTAAGCTTAAGGGGATGAGGGCTCCAAGCCTTCTTTAAGGAAGCACATGGTGTGTACTAGTAGCACATGGCATATTCCTTTAGCACCGGGTCCTACCTGTGTATCACGGTCCATACCTGTGTTTGTGTTTGTGCCTAAGTACACGGCATGTCTGAGCCCGTGTACACCTGGTTGTTTCCATGTCCTTCTAGGTGTGTCCATGTCTATGTACCTCCCTGGGTACACACCCAAGAGCCTAGAAAGGTTCACACACCATGTGACAACTTTCACATGCCTTGTGATAGTTTTCTTCTTCGTGGAACTCTATCTCTACACAGGGAGGTCCCACACAACATCTAATCCCAGATGACACATCATAAAACCCATAATTTTTCAGAATTGTTGATTCTTCCACTGCTTTCACCAGTGCCATTGTCTCTAGTTTCACCACCAATCTCACCCAGAGATCACAGATCTAGTTCGAATGAGCCTTTTCGTCACCTACTCATCGGAGATCATGACTCAATCTGCTCAAAAACCATTTGTTGAGTCGCCCCATCATCACACACCAAATATAAAAATAATGGGTATCCATAAATATTTATTCGACCAATCATCCATCGTCACCATAGTCACAGCTCGATCTCATCATCAATATGAAGCCAGATCTGTGATAATAACCTATTTCACCAAGAAATGGGTTTGCAATGATAGTTTATCAGGTATTTTTTTAACAACGGGCCAAAGGAATTGCCCATGATGAACGAAGAATAGGGAAGGAAAATAAAAACATGCAAATGTAAGGAACAGACCTCATCCAATGCTCATGTTGGCCCTGATTTGTTGTTGTTAGAACAAAGAATAAAGAGATATCACATAATCAACAAAAAAATTTCCAAACTCAGATAATATCTATCTCATACCCACAATATGAATGATCCGTGAATCAATTCATTAGTTGATTGATTTTAATTCATTATAGGAATAATTAAATGGGGAAAAATCTACATAAAATAAACATCCTACCTCGAGATGGATTGATCGATGATAAATAATGAATCTGCATCTTTGTCATTGGTGTGATCCTTGAGTTTCGTAGCTCACCAATCAATGATACACGATCCATTCATTGCTCACCAATGAAAGATCCTCCAACACCCTCTCACAAATCTCTATGGTTATATAGCTAATCATGGGATTTGTTCTTAAAAACATATTTATTGAGAAATAGATTAGGTCATTGCGTCACTTAATAAAATAAATAATTTATTTTATTAATTCGCTCGCGATGGTACTCAACCCGAACGTCTAATGCGTTCTAAGGTTAAGTTGTTCATAGGGTAAAACCCATGATCTAAACTTAATTATGGAATCAGATTTATTATATGATCCTCTATTTAAGAGTTATTCCACTTTTTCAGGAAAACCGTGCATGCGTGATATTTAATATATTTAATATATGTCAAAAAATAAATGTGGGAACACCAAGTCTCAAAATCTCATTCCATATAAATTCCAATCCCTGAAATTAATCCATGTAATATTTCAAAGCAATATATGAAAAAAACGAAGTTGTTACATTCTCCCCACTTTGGGTCTTTATGTCCCAGAAAGACAAAACAAAAGGCTACACAAAGAGATGTGGGTACTGAGCACGCATCTAGGTATCCCACTCCCAAGTTCTCTCTTGAATATTCCCATGCTACCACCAGACATTCACTAGGGGAATCAATCTCCCAAGAAGGATCCACTCCTACAAATCCGCGATATCTACTGGGTACTCAGCAAAGGTTTCTCCATCCTCGATGTCTAACTTTCCCCGATCGATAACACCCAATAGGTCATGAACGTACCTCCTCATCTATGACATGTGGAAGAAATAGTGTACCCAATATTACTAAGATGGTAGAGCTAAGTGGTACATCTCCTCACCAAATCTATGCATTATTTGGAAATAGACAATGAATCTTGTAGATAGCTTGTCGCCCCAACCAAATGTCCACAATACATGTCGAGGTGAGACTCTTAGGAACACATGGTCTCCCTCCTTGAACTCCAAAGGCATTTATTGTTAGTTTGAACATGACTTATAATGGATTTGTGTAGTCCTCATCCTCTCCTAGATGATTTTCACCTTCTCTGTAGTGGCTCACACCATAAGTGTTGACTCTCCTAGGCCGGTCCAACATAGTGGAGATATGAAGGGTCTCTCATGCAATGCCTCGAATGGTGTCATACCTATGGTGGAATGGTAGTTGTTTTTGTATGAAATATCCATCAATAGTAGGTGATCCTCCCTACTACGTCCAAAATCTAACATGAAATCTCACAACATGTCCTCCAAGACCTGAATGGTTCACTTAGTCTGGACATCATTATGGGGTAGAAATGTTGTACTCAGATGCAACTAGGTCCCAAAAGCCTCCTACAATACCTTACATAACTGAGATGTGAAGAAAGCATCCTGGTCAGAAATGATCATCTAGGGAACTCCATGGAGTCGGATTATCTCATGCATGTAGAGGCATCCCAAGCTCTCTACTGAACTCTACTCTTGAATATATAAGAAGTCGGCTAACTTAGTGAGTCGATCTACGATCACCTAGATGGCTTTGTTTCCCCTAGACATATGTGGTAACCCCATCACAAATTCCATAGATATCCCATCCCACTTCCACTCTAGCGCCTCAAGGAGCTGAGCTCAACCCGCTGGAACCTGGATCTCATCCTTAACTTGCTAACAAGTAAGGCATCGAGAGACAAACTTTGTAACTCCATTTTTCATCCTTGGCCTGAAAGTTAAACTCAAAACACTTAACACTATTACCCTAAAGCAATATCATAGACTCTGGTCCCAAGGTAGAACTGACTGCCTCTGATACCACTCTGTCATGACCCATCCTAATGAGACCCATGCCGCGACTACCCCAATCCCACCTCCAATAGGCTGGGGGATGGAAACCAGCACTGGGTAGGCATATCACACACATTGGAGTCCTTGGAAAAATGTACTTGTGCACACATACACATCTCCATTCCCATAAAATGATGAAATGTAAAATAGTTGATAACCATGGATGAGTACATATAAAATCCCACCATAAAAGTGTGATAACAAGTACAGGAAAGAAAAGGGGCCAAATACAAGACCACCACACAGCAACTGAAAACTAGTCCAACTTGTATAGTGGGAGAGGAATGTTGTCAAGGTGACTGTAAGAACACACCTCAGTCTGTCTGACTCACTAATATTTGTCTAGTACTGGTCCCAATAGGACTCTGTCAAAAGCTTGATCATCTGGATAAGACATGACATGTGTGGGAAGAGCCCATGTAGGGGTAAATATAACAATACACAGTAGGACACCCTAAAATCACTAAGCATATAACATCAAGAATAATAATAAACTCATCATAGGTATATGTCAACATCACATATAATAAAAAATTTCATATATACTCAATTTAGACACATAGTCTCAAGGTAAAATCATGATCGTAATGTCAGTCTAGGATTCTTGCTCAATGGTTCCACATATCACTCGTCTAGGATAACACACTCCATGATCCAGATAGCACTGATGGAGTCCATATGAGATTTCATGCTCATCAAGTCTCACCATAATAAATACACATTGAAAGTCTAAAGATAATTATACGCATAATGGGATCACACCCAGGGACATGGGGTATACCAATAACCCAGTTTGTATTAACCTACCAAGTAGGGGATCGATGTCCGCATAATTTTAGTCATGATGATTCCAAGAACCCCACCTAGGTCAAAGATGATGTTAGAGGATCTCACTCCTGACCTCATGGATTGATTCCAATAACACTATCCAAGACTGAAGTCCCTCTGAAGGGATCACCATCCTATGTATAGGATGTGATTCCATACTAAACCTTTAGGGAATTGATCAAGGGAATACACCATAATTAAAATCATCCAAGCTAATGAATAAGAGGGATCCAAGCCTTCTTTGAGGAAGCACACGGAGTATACTAGTAGTACACGATGTGTCCTTTTGGCACCAGATCCTACCCGTGTATCATAGACTGTGTCCATGTCTCTGTCTGTGCATGAGTACACGGCATGCCTAAGCCCATGTACTCTTGGTCGTGTCCATGTCCGGTTGGTCATGTCCATGTCAGGATATCCATTTATGTGCCTATGTACCTCCCTAGGTACACACCCAAGCACCCAAAAGGGGTAACATGTCATGTGATAGTTGTCACATTTCATGTGATATTTATCTTCTTCACAAAACCCTAGCACTGCATAGGGGGTCCCACATGGTGTGTGATTCCAGATTACACACTATGTAACCCGGAAATCCCAGATTTATAGATTCTTCCCTCGTGTTCACCTACATCGCCACAACCAGTTCCACCACTGACCTAACTCTAAGATCACAGATCTAGTTCAACTGAGCCTCGTTATTGCCTTCTCGTTGAAGATCATGACTCGATATGCTTGAAAACTATTCATCAAGATACCCCATCATTGTACACCAAATATATTATTAATTGGTATCCCTAAATCTATCCTTAATAAAACATAAATCATTTCCATCATTACATCTTAATCCCATCATTGATCTAAACCCAGTTCTGTGATAACAATTCATTGCACCAAGTTTAAATGGGTGTGAAATAATTTTTTATCTGGTATTTTTTGAACCATGGGCCAAAGGAATTGTTCACAATGACCAAAGAATGGGGAAGGAAAATCACAACACACAAACATGAGGAACAGACCTCAGCCAATATTTGTGTTAGTCTTGATTTCTTTCCATTAGAATGATGAACTAATAGATATAACATAATCAACAAACAAATCCCCAAACTTGGATAATATTTATCATATACATGTAATACGCATGATCCACATATAAATTCATTAGTTGATTGATTCGTGTTCATTATAGGAGTAATTAAATTGGGAAAATCCAAATAAAACAAAAATCATACCTCAAGATGCATTGATCAATGATGAATAATGAATCAACATCACTTTCATCGATGTGATCCTCGAGTTTTGTAGCTCACCGATCGATGATCAATGATCCAGTCATTGCTCTCCAATGGAAGCTCCTCTAACGCTCTCTCAAAAATATCAAGGGTTATGCAGCTCACCCTAGGATTTGTTCTTAATAGCCTATTTATAGAGAAATAAATTAAGTCATTGTGCCACTTAATAAAATAAATATTTTATTTTATTTTATTTTATTAATTTTCCCGTGACATCACTCAACCTGAACGTCCGACGCGTTCCAAGGTTAAGTCATGCCTAGGGTAAAACCCACACTCTAAACTCAAAAAATGCCTCAAATTTCTTACCTGGGCCTTTATTTAATAGTTATTCCACTTTTTATGGAAAACCGCACATGTGTGATATTTAATATATTTAACATATTTTAAAAATTAATTCCGAGCACACCGGGCCTCAGAATCTCATGTCGTCTCAGTGCCTAGCTCTGAAATTAATCCATGCAATATTCCAAATCAATATATATAAAAATCTATGTCATTTCGTATAAATTAAATAAATTATAATTATTAAAAACTATTATTATTTAACTACTTCAATTTATTGATTATTATTAATTAGTTACAATTCACTAATAATTATTATTAATAATTAATAATTGTTTTTATTTATTTTATTAATAATTAATAGTTATCAATTAATTACTATTATTTATTTACTATTAGCAATTAATTACAGTTTATTAATAATTATTAATAATAAATATTATTTATTTTTATTAAATTTATTAATAATTAATAGTTATTAATTGATTATCAATTAAATAATAATTATTTCTACTAATTAGAAACTAAATAATTTTTTTAAATCTGAGGACTTTTCCAATGCCAAGTCTCCTTTATTGAAAAATAAAAGATTACAAAAGTGTAAAATGGGACATTTTACAACGGTCAATTTTGGAGAGATGTAACAGGTCAGAGGGAAGGATATCCATCTATATGAGGCCATTGTTACCTACACCCATATTTTTTAGGCCATTAGCTACCATGTTTGATTCTCAATATGAATTATTAAGGATAAAGTCAATGGAATCTAAGAACTCAAGGAAATCCATCCACTAAACCATCAATCTCCATGAGAGGTGTGTGATATTTTTATTGATTGCATACACTATATTTGTGGAGTCACTCTCCAACCATAGCTTAGACTAACCTCTTTGTCTAGAAATGTTCACCACATTGATGAATCCAAGCATCTTGGATTCAAGTGAAAATGTAGTACCACAAGTACTATAAAAGAAACCAAGGATGCACTCGGTGTGATTTTTGAAAACAGTGTTGCACCCTGAGATACCAGGATTACCTTTAGAAGCACCATCCATATTTGCTTTCACCCAACCTGGGAATGGAACTACTACAAAATAGGACTTTAACGGTGCTAGAGTTGGCCTTTATCAATGCTAAAAAGGCACTGACTACTGGAGCATGGTTAAAATACCTAGGCTTTTATCAGCACTAGAAAATCACTGATAAATGGGTCCATTATTAGTTCTTAAAAAACGTTTATAAAGGACCCTTTATCAGTGATTTTAGAAGAATTGATAAATGACACCATTTATTAGCACTTTTATTTAGATATGATAAAGGGACCCTTTATTAATGCTACTAAATGCACTCATAAAGGCATCCTTTATCAGTGTTTGTTGAAGCACTGATAAAGGATACCTTTATCGATGCATTTAGTAGCATTGATAAAGGGGTACACTGTAATGTACTGTTACAACATACTATAGTGTTTTGTTATAGCATAATTTAGTGTACTATTACAGCACACTACAGCACCAGAAATAGGGAATACTGCGGTTTCTTGTAACAACACACTATAAAACAAGAAATTAGAAAAATTGGATAAAAATACAGAATTTAAATGAAATAAAATTTACAACACAAATACAAGAAAAAAAATATTATAGAGAAAAAGAACACACTTGTATAAAAGAGAAAACCACCCCTGATCAAGTAAAATAACGTGCCAATATAAGAAAAAAAATCTAATGTTAGTAATAATATAAATAAACAAATTTAATAGAAAGTATTAATTTTAAACTAAACTTTGAGTCATGCCAAGAACATTGTGTATCAGATTGAGTTGCAGTTGATTCTTGTACATCACACCATTTATTGTTCTTCTTCAAGAATTATCACTGTGAAAATTAACTAAATAAGTATAAGATAAATATAATATGTAAATTAATTATATATTAGCAGATAGAATGATGAGAAAAGAATTTAGGCTCATTTTCTCTGTTTTGGTGATGTGATGTTTGTTTTAAACTAAAATGACACTTATATATTGAAAATAAACACTTTGAGTCATACTAGTCACACCATGCATTGGATTGGAATGTGACTAATTAATTCACATCCCAAATGACTTATTTATAATTTTCCTAAAGTATCCAAACAATCTAAATTCATTTCTTTGGTTTTGAGTATGCTGCTTGTGTTTTTTACTAAAATGTCATTTTAAACTATAAACATGTACTTTGAGTCATACCAGCCACTTCATGTGTGGGTTTGTCATAAAGACTAATTCCTACACATAAGAAATGAATTATGAATAATTGATATAAATTATTAAGAAAATCCTAGTGTGTTTTCTCAATTTTTAATGAGTGACACTTTTTGAACTAAAATGACGATTTTAAACTAATAACAGACACTTTGAGTCATATCAGGTAAAGAGTGTATTAGATTGAGGTTTATCTGATTCCTACACATAAAAAATGACTTATGGATCATTTTCTTAAATTATCAAAATAATCCTAATGTGTTTTCTCATTTTTGAGTATGTCTGTTGTCTTTTTTACTAAAATTAATGCCAACTTTAAATAAAAGGATGCACTTGGAGTCATACCAGTCACACTGTGTGTTAGATGGAGGTTAAGATGATTTATAAATGTCCCAAATGACTTATGTATTGTTTTTATAAATTATAAAATTAATATGAATGCATTTTCTTGATTTTAAGTATGCCACTTATGTTTTTTACTAAAATGTCATTTTAAACTGGAAACACAAACTTTGAGTCATACCAGTCACATCATGTGTGGGATTTATGTGAGACTAATTCCTACACATCAAAAATTAATTATGAATCGTTATCCTAAATTATCAAGACAATCTAATTTCATTTTCTTGGCTTTTAGTGGGTGTTAATTTTTGAACTAAAATGTCAATTTTAAATTGATAACAGACACTTTGAGTCATACTGGGAACATCATGTATCGTATTAAGACACAGATGATTACTAAAAGTCAAAAATGACTTATGAATAATTTTCATAAAGTATAAAAATAATATGAATGTGTTTTCTCAATTTTGAGTATGTCGGTTTTCTTTTTTACTAAAATTGATGTCAATTTTAAATAAAAAGATGCACTTGGAGTCATACCAGTCACATTGTGTGTAGGATTGAGGTGAGGAAGATTTATATATGTCCCAAATAACTTATATATAATTTTAATAAATTATAAAAACAATCTGAATGTGTTTTATTAGTTTTGAGTGCGCCACTTTTATTTTTTACTAAAATGTCATTTTAAACTGGAAACACACGCTTTGAGTTATACCAGTCACATTATGTGTGGGTTTGATGTGAGACTGATTCCTATACATCACAAATGAATTATGAATAATTTTTATAAATTATCAAGACAGTGTGAGTGTATTTTCTTCGTTTTCAGTGAGTGACACTTTTTGAACTAAAATGTTAATTTTAAACTAATAACAGATACTTTGAGTCATACCGAGAACATCGTGTATCATATTGAGGTTTAGATGATTCCTCCATTCCAAAAATGACTTATGGATAATTTTACTAAAGTATCAAAAGAATTTTAATGCATTTTCTTGGTTTTGATTATGTCATTTTTCTTTTTTAGTAAAATTAATGTCGATTTTAAATAAAAAGATGCACTTTGAGTCATACTGGTCACACCATGTGTCAAATTGAGGTGTGGATGATTCCTACATATCCTAAATTACTTGTGAATCTTTTTCATAAAGTGTCAAAATAATAATAATTTGTTTTCTTATTTTTGATTATGTCACTTGTGTTTTTTATTGAAGTGTCATTTTAAACTAGAAACTCACACTTTGAGGCATACCAGTCATATCATGTGTCGGTTTTACATGAGACTAATTCCTATACATCAAAAATTACTTATGAATTGTTTTTATAAATTATCAATAAAATCTAATCATGTTTGATCAATTTCCAGTGAGTGATGTTTTGTGAACTTAAATGTCAACTGATAAGGGACACTTTGAGTCATACCGAGCACATCATGTATTAGATTTAGGTTTGGTTGATTTCTAAACATAAAAAATGACTTATGGATCATGTTTATAAAGTATAAAAGTAATAAAAATGAATTTTATTATTTTTGAGTATGTCAGTTGTCTGTTTTAGTAAAATTAATGTCAATTTCAAATAAAAAGATTCACTTAGAGTCATACATGTCACATCGTGAATCGGATTGAGGTGCGTCTAATTCATACACATACCAAATGACTTATGGATCATTTTACTAACATATCAAAACAATATGAGTATGTTTTATTAGTTTTTATTACATCACTTGTGTTTTTTACTAAAATGTCATTTTAAACTGAAAACACACACTTTGAGTCATAGTGGTCACATCATGTGATGGTTTGACCTAAGACTGATTCCAACACATCAAAAATGACTTATGAATTATTTTACTAAATTATAAAGACAATCCAAATGCATTTTCTTGATTTTCAGTGAGTGGTGTTTTGTGAACTTGAATGTCAATTTTAAACTAATAACTGACACTTTGAGTCATACCGAGTACATCGTGTATCAAATTGAGGTATGATTGATTCATACACATAAAAAAATGATGGGTTTTTTACCTAAATTATTCAAACAATCTTAATATCATTTCTTGGTTTTGACTATGTGATGTTTGTTTTGAACTAAAATGTAAATTATAAACTAAAAACATACATTTTGAGTCATACAAGTCACATCGTGCATTAGATTGAGTTATGAATGATTGAGTATGTGATGTGTGTTTTTATTTCAATCATATGCACCAAGCTACAAAAGATAGAAATTTACCATTTGGATGAAATAAGAAACCTAATACTACTTGAAATACCTCATCCAAAAGCACAATGTTCTCTCTTTTCTAGCTTATTGCAGACAATTGAAGAGAAAATATGAATTCCCAAAAGATATGTGCAAAAAAAATTATTAGATAAAAATGATAATGAAATTAAATTAAAAATAATAGATAAAATGGTGAAAATTTTAACTAAATAATCAATATGAATTCACCTTGTCATGATGTTGTATACATTTTTTACCCATTTCCTTGTTGTTATCTCATTTTCATCATCAAAGTCCAATCTATCACGAGCATGAGCATCTTCAAAGAAACCACCCCAACTTGATAAAAAGAAGCCACCTTTGTAATAAACCAATTATTATATTAGTAATACTATAAATAAATAAATTAAACATAAATATTAAATAATATATTAATAGATTTCAATTTTAAACTGAAACCACACAATTTGAGTCATACTGGGTACACTGTGTATTGCATTGAGGTATGGTTGATTCCACCGTGTCTTTTTATCCTACAATGAATTCAAAACTCTAGTTCATCTAACAATATTGTAGTTTGATAACCCATAATGTTGAATAAACCAGAGAATAAAAAGAAAATTGCATCATCATGAGTGAATCATCCTTGTTGAGTTCCTGATCATAGTACAAGAGTGAGTTGTCCTTGTTGAAAAATTTATTTATTCCTAGAAAAAATTAACTATAGTGTAAAATTATCAGTATTCATTTATTAAACTAAAATAAATATTTACATATGAGTTTTTATGGAACATAATAAAATCTATCTTTCCCTTTCACCATCATAGAGAGTACAAACTCCATGATAAACCATTTACCATATTTGATGGAAAAAACTTCAGTGTGGCCCATTATGTATTTTCAGAAGACACTAAACTTAATTATAAATTGGTTTCCCCTTTTTGAAAATATTAAACATTATTATATCCCTTTATAGAATCCAAATGATATAAAAATATAGTGTATCCGATAAGTCTTCTTGGATTGGGATATAGATTAGTATATCCTTTTGAATATTCTGGGTGATGATAAACTCTAACATAATTTCAAAATTATTTTTTCATAAAAATGGGAATAACCCTATTCTCATGTCTTTTTATTGAGAATGATGGAGAGTTTTTTATTAATGAGCTTGTGAACATTGATCATTTTACATAATGAATGTGCACATGCATAATGAATGTTATTTGTATGGATTTCCCAATAATTTTTTATATTATATCATGCATCTAATTGATGATCAAATAACCCAAATAATCCCACAACCCACCAAAGTGAAACCATTGTATTGTTCTTTTCTGAAAATTCATGATTCAGTTAATGAAATTTCGTATTTCTTTATTTTTTTTATAGGTTTTGTATTAAGCTATTAGATTCTTTTTCAAAGGGGTATTCATTTGGATTTTTTATAATACATGATTTCATTTGAAGTGGGTTTTTCATTTTTGTGGATTTCTTCATAAAGCAGTTTCTTTTCATTTTATGTCATGTTTACTTTGACACTATCCCTCCTAAATGACCATAATCTCTCAATGCTTATTGTCCTCTAGTAATTCTCTCATACACACGATGGATTCAGTATTTGATTACACACATATTTATTCAAACATTTGAGTTGTATTATATACTTGTTTGATGATTGGATTGGTGTTTTATGACTCTCAGGTGACTATTGGATCTAATACTAAGACCCTTTCTTTGTAGTGTGGATAATTCGTGGGCAAGAAACTGCATTGGTTTTTTGTTGTTGGTCAGTTTTTTCTTAGTGAGGGGTTTATTTCACACTTTAGTAATATTTTATAGTACTTGTAATGTTCTAATAGAAATTGTATCCTATGATACTCAGTTTGAAAAAAATAATTGGTGTTTTTTTTGTTTCTAAAAAAATACCTCCACTTAAATTCCTGTATAAAATCACTTAAATAAGTGGTCAAAAACGTTTTTCCAATAATCCACTTGAATCGCTTACATAATGGATCTTATCTTAATTGATAAGTTTTGTGCATGCTTTTCAATAATTATTATCAAACACAACCTCTGTGTGATCCCCATTCTACTCCATTGACCAACAATTTTATTATTTCCAAGCCATTGCTTCGTCTCCTCCTCCACCTCGATCTCTGCCTCTGCCTCCTCCACCTCAGTTCCAACTCTGACTTCACCGCTACCTCCACCTCTACCTCTGTTATTTCCCAACAATTTTATTGTTTTTAGGTCATCACATTTAAACCTATTGATTTCCTCTATAATAATTATCCTTGAGAAACTGATCAAAAATAATATATAAGCATTATGAAACTAATTCTTCACACCTGAAATATATTTATAAGGTTATAGCTCATACTAGATCACAAACATAGCAGGTAATCAACTAAATTTGTTATCGGCAAGTAGTATGACAACATGTATGCTACCCACTCATCTCTAAACAAATTTACTTCTTCTTTTGAGTTTGAAGGTTGTCATAAATCTTGATAGTATTGAGAAAATATAAATATATAAATGATTAAGAAATATATTTAATGAAATTGTAATTACCTTCGAAAATTACCTTTTTGGGGATATTGGTATTTTCATTGTTTATGATCTCTCTCATAAATTTGTAAACATAATAACCAAAATAATTTCCATTATCTGGCTTTGGAAAGTGTAAAAACATTGACCAAAATAAGTAAATTGTTTTGAAATATGTTTTTATAGTTAAATATTTCTATATATACCTTAATTTTTTCCATTTGTAGTAATCCACGGGCTTTATATGTTCAAACACCAACTTCATTCCATGATTTATCCTATATTTAGTGACTACCAAATCATAATAAAACTCTTGTTAAAACATAGAATGAAACATATAATTTTAATTTTATCTATAAAATGTTGATTGCAATGTATTAAAAATTCACAATACACATCATGTGTGGTCATTTTGTTGGATATCCATGCATTGGAACCAAAAAATAAATATTTGGGGTATCCAGATTGACTACGATTAGAATTCAGTGCTGCCTAAAAAAACAAAAAAACAAATAAGTAATAAAAAAACTAAAAATATATTTTATTTAATTAGATTGTAGATTTTTACTTCTGTATTATAGTAATCAAAAAGGGTTTTTTGTCTGATATTTTTTTGCTAAAACTCTTCAAAAAACACATCTCTTTTCTTCTCAATTTCTTTCTTATCCAAAGTAAGTTTTTATGTAGAAATGATACAAGGATTAATGAATCCAAATCATGCTTCACACGGTATTCCCTTTATATAGTATTAGTATAAATTCCTATAGAAAATATGAATAGTTATTAACTTTAATAAACATATTAGCTCACTATTTGGATAGACATGTTATGAAAATGTACCTTATGTATGTATTCACAACTGAGGTCTCAACCATTCATTCTTGAGAATCTCATTTATACTCTCGAGAACAATTACGTTTATCATGAAAGTTCCATATATTTATTTTTTATATAGAATGTAAGACATATTTTCGTCTTTAAATGTGGTCTATACATGAAGTTGTAATGATAATAAATGTTTCTCTAGACTGGTGGGGAGAAGTTACTCCCAAAATGTCATTTTTATTTCTTGGTCAATTCACTAGATCATCTTGATCTGACCTTCTGTTTCCCCATCATTTTATCCATCTGTAATAGCATACCTCACTTCAGAACTTTTTTCATCAATTGTAACAGATTTTTCATATGAAAAAAATTATTAAAGACGTACCTCATGTATCTTTATAATATTAGATGACCATGATGTGAAAGTTCCAATAGCATCATTAACCATTTTAATATTAGGATCATCAAGTGGAATAAGCAACTCAGTAATCAGCTCATTAGCTACATCAACCCCCACTCTTGTGTGATATTTTGGGAGGTTTTTCTAGTGTATCTTTTCTTTAATGATATTATACATTGTACCCCTCACAACAAGGTTGTGCGTGGGTGTTGACAGATAAAAAAACATATAATTGTACCCTAAAGAATTTTAGTAATATAAAATTATCAAAAGTTGTTTGATTCACATTTAGGATAAAGATTAATGAAAAAATTGATTACATCAAGTAAGGTATGTGGTCGAGGGGAATGACAAGCCTCAAAGCTAGTGGGTTAATTTGGTTCATGTGCAGATCTTTGTTCCACCACCGGTTCTATTTGATCATTTCTCATAAATTAGTATGCCAAATTAGATTGGGCAATAATATCTTACAAAGAATCTATTTGGGTTTGTAATCCTTTCATCATATTATATGTATGTTCATGTGGTTTTTTATTATCAAAATATGTTCGAGGAGACACTCTAAAACCTAATCCTCCAATGTGACCATATTGTTCTAGCCACTTCAAAGCTAATGAAAGTAGTTTTTCTTCAAGTATGGTCACTGCCGATTCTTGTGTCTAAACTATATAAAAAATATTAACATAAATAGATATTTTTTTATAATACTATTATAAAGCATAACTAATTACTATTATGTCATACTTACACATGCATATCATAATGCTTTTTTGTTTTCATCTACTAGTTTACCCTCCTTATTTACACGACCCTCCTTCCATATCACATGATGTGCAATGGAAGTGGCATCAGATTTTGATTTATCAATATGCATATGAACAAAAGAACATATGTTGTTTTATATCACATAAAACTTTTATTATTGATTTAAAGTACATACCAATTTCTTATCTAGTGAAGCTTACCCTATCCTTGCTTTGTGATATGGGTACATTGGATTTGATGCACGTTCTTTATTTTCATCACTCTTTTTTGTTTCATAAATTAAATTTTTTGAATCAAATTGGATAAAAAATAATTTTAAATAATACATTATCAACTTAAATTCACCTAAAATGATTTCTCATTATGACGACTAATGAAAGAATTCCATGATTCATGCTTTATAATGTGTTCATAACTAACTAGTGGGTGGGGCTTTACTTTCCCCTCAACATCCCTAAGATGTAACTTGGTAAGAAGAGTCAAAAAGCCTCTATGTTCTCTTCCAATGGCCATTAAGACTAATTTATTACATAAATATTCAAAAATAAATGAACTCTCTAATGAATAATGAAAATTAAATCAACTTTTAATTATATAGTTTTTTGGTAAAATAGAGAAAGTATATCGTAACATTAACGTTATATCTTTCCAAAGGGTTTCCTTTTTTTCAGGCTCTATGTGGCACCACGAATCAATATAAATCGGCACATTAATCACTATTGTGACCCCAACATAACTAATGAACATTGACTTATTGGGGTCAATAGTTTGGTTGCGCTGATTCCAACCAGCCACGAATTTTATACCCTTAATTCTTGCCTTGATAATTTTATTCAACACTATGATGTTACGTCGTTGTTTCTTTTTTTAATCAACATGTTGTTGACCCCCTAATAGTTTTGCAGTTTCATCATCAAAAATCTTTTATTCCTCAGGATTGGTAACATCATCATGTGCAAAATACATTGTTTACATGGGTAGTCAAACATTTAATTTGTATTGAATAACAACAACATAAACACAAACAAATGATTTTATCATGGTCATATGCATTCTCTATTACAAACTTGATGAACTCATTAACCCCATCTCTATAATCTTTTGGAAAATGATTAGCATGCATACATTTTGAATGAAATGGGTAATTGAATTTAAGGAAAGAATTAATTCATTGTGTTAGGTGTTATTCACTAAGTTCATCCAAAGGTGAAAGTTATAGACAATTATCATCATCATCATATTCATCCCCCAAATAGTTATTATTGCATTTTGTTTCTTGAGACTCATCCTCCATCTCTTCTAGATATACACCTATGTTTCCTGAACTAATCTGAGATGGGAGATGATTTTAGATTACTACTTCTCAGAGTAGTTCAAGCAACATATAAGAGATGGGAGATGAGTCTCAAGAAACAAAATGAAATAATAACTGTTTGGGAGATGATGTTGATGGGGATGACATTTTTTGCCTTAAAACTTTTTAAATTACCATATATTAATTTAAAATTTAAAATATCATCTCAAAATTCTAAAAGTTACCTAACACTGTGATGAGAACATCAAATCATCTACACTAATCTGTACTGACAATAATCTATGTTACTAGTCCTTTTCCCTCACCAGTATCTCAAATATAAGATCTCTATATCCATTTAGGTTTATGTGTCGGGTGTGAGTATAAAAATAAACAAGAAAATTCTAATAGGGGCCCTAAAATACACAACAATGCATATATTTGAGTATATTTTCAAAGTAGTAACACTCAAAATACATATGTAATTCAAGTCATTGTGTACTAAACAAGACACCATGATAATCAAATGTACCTACTTCCTTTCATACCAATGAATTATACTAATCATACTATAAGTGTATACCATGGTTTTTCCCTAACATTAAAATCATTTTACTAATAATAGGTTAACATTTGAATCGTAAGAGGAGAAAAAATTATTTATCTCCCTATGGAAATAACCGCATCACAGGTGCCATGAGATTCGACCTCAGACCCCTAGCATCCAAGACTATCCCTCAGGGATAACCATCACATGTACTTGTTACGTCCAAATCATGAAATGGGTATAACATATCCAATTTTCTTAGGAAGATCATTTGGAATATAGGGAAATATTAACATAATTGGTTCCCTTAGGAAGGAACCACATAACGGGTTCCATAATACATTAGTTAAACCAAACTTCTGAAAACCCATAAAGAAGAACAAACAACACAAATGTCACATCACCCTCACCCTAGCCCTCGATGAATCACTAACATGTCTATAGTAACACACATTCTAACATACCATACCTAGACCTCACATAATATCCATAATATTACAATATACGATAAAAATTATTTTTATCACATCCATACATGTATTTCTTGTATAAAAATATTGTAATCATACAGTGAGAGGTATATTAAAAATCATTTCAAATAATATCAAGTAATTATTCAAAGAAAATATTTTAAGGTAAGATTCATGAAAATTTAGCAAAAAAATTAGTTACATATTATGTTTAATATAATAATTTTCAAAAAAAATACTCTAGGGAAATAATTATTAAATGAGTAAACAAAAAATAGTAGTTAAATAGTTAGTAAAAAATGTATACAAAGATAAAAATGAAGACTTACTAAATAAAAATCACAGAATTTTTCCATTTCCTAAAATTTTAATGTCTAAAAAAATCATGTTACATTTTATAATAATTAATATATTTCCCTTAGTCAAAAAAATATTTATAAATGTGTATTGGTTTATTTTACAATATAAATATTATTAAAACCATATTTGTGTATGATTATAGTAAAATAATTTGAAGAATATATTTATCCTATCAAAATATATATATATATATATATATATATTATGAACCATTTCATCTGAAAAATAAAATTTTAAATTCATATATAAAAACTATAACTAATATGGTATTATAAACATAAAATTCTTTAATTGAATAATAAAATATGATAATCACTTAAATATTTCTATTATAGCATGTGTAATACATAATAATTTATCAATATTATATATAACCCACGCTTTCTCAAATATAACAAAATTATAACCATTCAATGTCATTGATTTTGTTTAAAACCAATCTAAAACCCTTATCAATGGAGTTATTTAATTAGTATGGAATTATTTAAATCATTAATAAGATATTTTAATGGTTAATAAACAATAAATTCTCTATTCCCAAAAAATACTCTAAAAGACATACATTATAAACTCTTACATATCCTATATGATATAAATATTGTGAAATTAATATAGATAAACTTAAAATTAAAGGAAATCATGAAGTGATTTATATATTTAATGAGAAACTATTTGTTACATCTAATTAGAACAAAAAACTAAAGACAAATTTGTTTCAAAAACAAAATAAAACCTAACACTTATTATTTTTTAAAAATATGTTTATCCCATGTATACTCTAAACCCACTCATATTCAAAAATAACCTAAATGAAATTTTAATTATGGATTATAACATTTTACATTTCAAAAATATAATTCTCTAAACATAAGTGTTATTTTTTTATCAATTTAATAAAACAACAAAAAAATAGAAAATACCATAAAATTAAATAATAGAAGGTGAGAATAAATATTTTTTGAATGAAATTTTCATTAAAAACATCAAATTAAATTGAAATTCATATAATATTAACATATTTATATAAATAAATATACCTATCAATGTATAATTATTTTTAAAAAAGTAAAAAACTTGTGAAATACAAATCATGGTGGCCTATAATCGTGTAATTTGAGGGAATTTAGATTATTGTATCATTAACAAACATCACAGAGAGACCTAAATCCCTGGAAAATATACATGGAGACCTTGGTCCTTATAAATAAATATTTCATGTCTGAATCCATATTTTTTCATATAATATTTTTGGGGAAACTCAAATGATTATAATAAACACCATTGAACAACATATTAAGTAGTTAATTGGCCAGTTGGTTGTAGTTTGCGATAAAAACATGTTTTGAAAAATGAAGAGTCAATTATAGAAATTGATGGGATGATTTCCTTATCTATGATCAATAATATTCTAAACCAAACATCCTTTACTTACTCTATAACAAAAGATCTCGCTCCATGAGAAGCTATAATGACTGTAATGATGGAAAGAATGAGTCCCCAAAACTATATGTGAAGCACACAACCCATTTCCATTTTCCACCACTAAAAGATCTATTATTGTCCGATATGATATTTATTATATGCAGTGACCATGTAACATTAGATAAATGATCGGAGGGAATGTTCATTGGAGCAATGTGGACAGTGGTGATAGTGATAGCGATATCGCTAACAATGGCAAGAGTCATGGGTGAAGGTGGTGATAAAAATGACAACAATGAGGAATAATGAGAGTGACTAATCATGAATAGAGTTATGGGAGAAGAGAAGTAGGGTTCTTCGTGGATGAGAAAACCATAAAAACACAAACTGTGGAACCCAAGCAATTAATCAACGAGAGAGGAAGGGGAGAAAATAACATACCTTGGATTCTAGCCTTGATTCATCCAAGAGAACGTAGAAGAGAAGCATCGACAGTAGGGGAGTTCCGTGAGAGCTTGAGAATCACGACTAAATGAGTCACAGTTAGAGTTCCTTTAAATAGATCGGGGACACTTTTATCAGCGATTCTAAAAAAGCATTGATAAAGATACCTTTTATCAATGCTAAATTAATAAGTGTTGATAAAGATGCCTTTTATTAGTGTTAAAGAAGCACTCATAAATGATTTATAATTATAACTATAAATAAAAAATATATAAATATATTTATATAATTATAGATTTATTTATTATAATTTTATAATTATTTCAATATATAATTATATATTTATAATTACATAAATACTTTTTTTAATTATATTTTTTAATTAAAATTATAAATATATAATTTTTTAAATATAATAAATATACATTTATAAATATATTTATAAATAAATATATTAGTAAATATATTTATATTTATTTATTTGTAATTATAAATATATTTATATCATTATATATATTTATATATTTATATATATTTTTAATAAATATACATAAATATTGTAAATATATTCATTATTTAAATATATTTATTATAATTTTATAATTATTTAAATATATATATATATATTTATAAATACATGAGTACAAATATAAATATATAAATTTATAAATATAATAAATATATATTTATAAATATATTTTTAACATTATTAATGAATATATAATCTTAAATACATGCATTTTAAAAATGAGTGAAATTGAATAATTAGAAATGAGTACACTTTTTAGGGATGGGAGGGGGTGGCGAGAGCTTCTCGCTCTACCCAGATGGCAATTAGGGCTTTAGAATGGCGACTCTGAGTCTTCTGGCTAAAGTTTTCCTCATCCATGGGTGATTTGATTCCCACAAACATGTTTCCTCTGGAATGGATAATCATGAGATCATTTGTAAAGGGTTAATGTTGGATAATAAGTTTGATGAGGTTACCGCCAATAGGTCTTTCTCTCTCTTTAAGGGGTCCACTACTGGAGGGCTACACTGCAAGGGTAATGTTTCCTTTGTCAAATCGAATCTAGATTCTATTTTGGAGTGCCTAGAAATCGGTAATTTTTCTATAATTGTGCGATTGATTTTTTCCAAGGGATCCAAACCTTTGAAAATTAATGATTTGGTCAATCGATTGTCAAGCATCTGGGGTTTTACCAACTAGAAGTGTGTTTCTTTGGGTAGAGGATATTCCACATGTCCTTTCCCTCTGATGATTTGAAGATGAGGTCCTAGAGTCTAGGATCAATTTCACTCAAATGACGCATCCTTCACATCCATGAATAGGATCATAATTTCAATCCCTTGGAGGTTAGAAATTCTTGTGTCCAGTTGTGGGTTAAGGTTTATGGACTGAGCTAGGTATTATGGTACCCCAGAATACTATACGACATCACTTAGGTGATTAAAGTGCCCATAAAGATGGACAAAGAAACCAAATTGATGAGATATGTTCATTTCACTTGGTTTTTTGTGGAAGTTGACATGTTCTCTACTCTTATTGATAGGGTATTCCTTTAAATAGATGAAGATGAATTCAATCTATACATTGAGTATGAGAATGTTCCTTGATTATGTTCAGAATGTAAGAGAATTGTCCATGAGGCATCAAATTGTAAAATCTCCCTATTGTGTTCTTATTTCTCTGGTAAAGGACATGAGGAAAGTTTATGTTTTAAAAAGAAGAGGGGTTAGAAGATTGGACTACATAGTACTTCCAGAAATCCTAGGCTTACTCAGTCGCAACATGCTGTGAAGCAATCGACTGGTCTGGATTGTTTTGTTGGGGCTAGGTTTGTTAAGTCTACTCAGGTGGAGGCCACCCCCAACAGTAAGAGATTGTTCAGGATGCTACGAAGAAAAGTAGTGGGGATCCCCCTACTTGTTTTAAAATGGTTGGATTTAATGAGCATCATGCAAAAAAGTCTTGGGATAATGTTGCCTAAGAGGAGTCATATTCTGATGTTCAATCTTTTAATAAAGTATCTACATAAGAATTAGCGGATCAACAGATAATTTATGAACAAATAATTTCCTCAAAATCCCATAAGGGCAAGCAAAAAATTAATGTTGAGATACCTTCTCATTCAAAGTCTTGTATTATCACTCATAAGTAGAATAAGGCTGATAATTCCTAGGCTATTACTAAGATAAAGGCTTCTGAGCCTCCAATGAAAAGTATGAATACTGCTACTAATTTTGATAAGGATCTTGGCTCTTTTTCCAATGTTCTGAAAAGTCTAGTTACATTGAATATGTCTGATGCTAGGGTGCACATGATAAGTGCTCTGTGTATGGAAGGATCTCCAACTGCAAACTCTCAATGGGTTGATTCAGGTGCTCATCCAATTGAACCTACTGTTACTCTTCCACAGATTGGTAGGGATTATTTTAAGGAGGGGTTTGATGTTGATATTTTTGCATCTGATCAGTAGGCATTTACTGCAGCTGCTTGTGCTTTGGAAGCTAAGGATATATTCTCATCAAGGGACAAAAACATTACAGCTTTGGCAGCTTCTCTTCCTGCTCTATAGAATGGGAATACTGATTTTTTATGGTGAGTGAAATTAGTGATATTCCTTGCAATAGTGTGGAGGCTCATAGAACAAGTGGTCCAAATGGAAAGAAGGGACCTTCATCGAAGGTCTTATTTGATAATGATGGTTTCTAATTGGTTCCCTTTAGGAAGTTTAGATCCAGCTCTTCTCATAATGGACAGCCTTTGAGGGACATGAATTTGGTACCTTGCATGTTGCCTACTCAATCTGAGTCTCCACTAAGCTCATGAAAGTAGGTTGCTACTATCCTTCCTGATGACTCATGTAGCCCTACTATTAAAATTGCACAGGGATTGGAAACATCATGTAAGGAGTAGGTGGAAAGTGGGAAAAGTGTTGAGAAGTGGTTTTTTCCCTTGTAGATTGGGAATCTGATTGTTTCTCCCTATTTTAGAAATTTTGAGAATGTGGAGTGGGATCATCCACCCCATTTTAATGATTTAATAAAAAAAATACATAGGTTTCCTTTGGAAGAGCCTCTGATAAATAATGTGCTTCTGCATGGGAAAAGAATTCAAACATTGTAACCAAGGTGGTCCAAGAATGTGAAAGGACCATTGTAGGCATCGACTAGGAAGTGACTAAATGGTACTTATCGCAACTTGAGGTAACCTTATCATCAATGGAGTCAGAGGTCTTTGGATGCAATGATTATATAGCAGTGAAGGGGTTATTATCTATTAACTCTGAATATGGACTTCGTTCTAATCTAGAAATGGAGTTTCAAGATCTATCTTGGAAATTCATGATATGCTCCACCATAGAGGCTTCATCCACATCATCATAAAATGAAGAATGTGTGGCCCCTCAAAGGGTCAAGGCATGGCGGCATGGTCGACACCCAAAGGGTAGTGGATGATATCTAAGAAACTTGGGATCTATATGATATATTTATTACTTTCAATTGTGAGCATGTTATGTTTTGCTAACTTGATCACTCCTCCCTTGTACTTTTTCATTTTATTAATAAATTTTGAGGTTATGGATATGGATTTTCCAAATCCAGGGCTGAGTTGTTTTGGCAAAATGAGTACACTTTAAAAATATTAAAAAAATTGATAAGTTTTATTAATTAAATATAAATTATTAAAAAAATATGGATGTATATTGAAGTAAAGATGATTACATATAAAAAATACTAAAACATAGTAAATAAATATATATAAATAAATAATATTAAGTGATTAAATTAAAAATAAAAAAATATTAAAAATGAATAAATAATACTTAAATATAATATTATTATAAATAAATAAATAAAATTTACCGATTAAAAACATAATATATTAAATGTATCATGTTATAATAAAATTCTAAAATATACTAAAATTTGAATAAATTACATAAATATTAGTTGTGTGTGTTTATATATATATAAGATTTCATTAATTTCATAAATATTTGTGTGTGTGCATTGTATATAAAAATGCATTAATTGCATATATGTGTGTGAAATCAATGTAAGACACGTTTGATATATGTTAAATTAAAAAATCAAACAATATTAAAATTGAATAAGGCTTTAATATGTTTTTAATTATTACATTTTACTCATTTTTTATATATTTATATTTAATATATATTATTTATTACTATTTATAATTAATATATATATATATTAAACTTATTCATTTTTATTAATAATTATTTCATTGATAGATTTTTTAATAATTTTGTAATTTATTCATTTTTAAATTTTTTTTAATTATTACAATTTATTCATTTTTAATTTTTTTGTTTAATTATTACAATTTATTCATTATATATATATATATATATTTAATATATATTATTTATTAATATTTATAATCTATATATAAGTATATTAAATTTATTTTTTTATCAATAATTGTTTAATTAATAAAATGTTTAATATTTCTCTTAATTTACTCATTTGTAATTTTTATTTGTTTAATTATTTCATTTTATTCATTTTATGTATCTATATATTTAATATATAATATTTATTAATATTTATAATTCATATATATATGTATATTCAATTTATTCATTTTTTTCCATAATTATTTAATTAATAAAATTGTTAATATTTTTTTTAATTTACTCATTTTTTATTTTTATTTTTTTGATTATTTCATTTTATTCTAAACCTTTATCAGTGCAAAAAATAAAATGCTAATAAAGTTTACTCTTTATCAGTGCAAAAAATAAAGTGCTAATAAAGGGTACCTTTTATCAGCACTACATAAAAGCGCTAATAAAGGTTACTCTTTATCAGCGCTAAAAAAAGCACCGATAAAGAGCGCCTTTTATCACTACTTTTTTTAGTACTGATAAACAACACCCTTTTTCAGCGCTTTTTTAGCGCTCATAAAGGACACCTTTATCAATGCTTTTTTCTAATGTTTATAAAGGTCGGTGTTGTTAAAGGTTTGTTTTGTAGTAGTGTGGAGGTTGCCAAATTATCTCAAAAGTTCTAGGAGGAGGGATAAAGTTTCTAGGAATGCCAATGCGTTTCAGGATAATAAATTCATATATGGAGTTGTCGTAGTGTTTGCTCTGAATGGTGTTAGAATCCCTTATGGAAGATATGAGATCTGACTGTGAAGTCTAGAGGTTGAAGCTAGAATCGACATGGATGATAGCATTCATAGATCTCCAGATGATGTGTATTAATTCAGCAAGGTATGGCGGTGATATTGGATCTCCCAAGAGGAGGAAGTTTGCGTGCGGCGATGAAGCCTAGCCTTGTGCAACAGGGGTTGATAGTGAGCTTGGAACCCCCAAGAAGAGGAAGGTTATAACAACCCTAGATTTTTATATATAGATCTTACATCTTATTAGAAGAATATTCATTAAAAACATGATGATACATTCTAGGATCATAAAGGTTTAGTGTCTTTAAAAACTTGGATACATAAACAACTAGTTCATAAAAAAATATGCATCATCTTCTACTTGGTTCTCCATAACTAGAACCCTTCTTAGACACATCATACTTAAAAATTTCCTTCATATCTTGGATAAAGGAAAACATAATTAAGGGTGATCTCAGATGCTCAATAAGGGAATAAACATGATAAGGAAGTACAATGTGTGAGACAAAGGTATAACATGATATCATAAAAGAGAAGGTTCATGACTAATCACATGGGAGCATAACATAAAAAACATAGTATTATAAGATCATGGAAACATAGTAAAAGTGGAAGAAATATAAAACATAACATAATCATAAGTCAATGTTAGCTTCCAAGACAATATCACATGGTGGAAATAGTCTTGTATTGGATTATATTTACTTCCTAATCCCATACACAATATCTCATGAGACTAAAATATTACCCAATGAATTGGAGTGCTATCTGGTTGCACCCGTTATAATAGTTCCTGATTATGTGTGCCTCAAAAGGAAATTTATCATAAGTCATAAACATAATAATTACCCATAGAAAGAAATGGATTACATAATCTTCCCTCATATCATAATAAAAGAAGATTTCATAAAGAAGACATTTGAGAAATGAACTTAAGGCATGTATTACCACATCAAAGGAATGGAGAATTAACTAGGTATATATGTAAGATATGTAACATCCCGAGTCCGGAGCCCCTCCACTGGTGCCTCGTACCCGGTTCTCCACATGACCTCAAGCACGTTTCCCCAAATGCCAAAGGCTACCGACTAGCAGCGAGGGCCTTGGTGAGTCAATGGGGAAACTATGCCCTCATTCGGTAAGTATACAGTGGAAAAACAACCAGACACAATAGCAGAAACAATCAATAACATAAAATAATTGAACTGAACAGCGGAAGCAATAGATAAAATAATAATGATGCAACATGGTACATATGTCTATGGAAATCAGCAAACAACCAACGTGTTGAAGTACAACTGAAAACAAAGTGCAAGTAAAACAAAGTAAACTCCTCAGCATCGCGATCCACGGCTCAGTCTCATGCTCTCCATCTCCAGTGCAATCAAGAACCTAAAGTGGAAGGGTGTTTTCCCTTATCTATACCTACAGCAACAAAGTATTCTTGGGCCCAAAAGCATGGCCCAAACAGGGTGTGAGATATAATCCCAGTAGGAATTCACCCAAAGATTTGTTCCTAACAGTAAATGAATACATGGCAGTAATAAAACAAGAAGCAGTAAACTGGAAGCACAAGCAGCTACAATCCACAGTTCTAACAAACAAAGTACACAAGTAAACAGCCAGCAACAATAAGGAAAAAGGTAATCCTCTGGGTAGCTCTCATAGCCTAACCCCTATGGTTCAACCTATAAGTACTAGCAACCCTCTATGAGGCACACACAGTCTCGCCCCTTTGGTTCAGCTATGAAATTAATAGACTCTCTGAGGAAGCACTCACCGTCAATTCCCTTTATAGTCTCATATCGTACTAAAGGCTCTCTGGGGAAGCACTCAACGTCTCATTCCCCCTGTGTCCTGCGTCGAGGAACTACAGACTCTATGGGGAAGCGCTCATCGTCAATTCCCCCTGTGGTCTCGCATCATGTTAAAAGACACTCTAGAGAAGCCTTTACGTCAATTCTCCCTATGGTCTGCTACACTAGGTACTCATAGTCCTGTGTGAAAATAAACATGCTCAGCATGCGTACATCATCCAAATAAACCTCCAGAACTACTTGTCTATCATTCTAAGGCTCAATAGCAAGAAATAAGCAATAGTTTCACTATCCTACAACTAGGCATGGAAACTGGAAAACGCCAAAAGGTAAAACAATCATGGCAAGGCAACCTGAGAACAAAACACATCACTCTACTCACAAGCATAAACCTCTACTACAACAATCAAGAAAAGCAGGTAAACAGAAGGGGCAAAATAGGAAACCCACAATTCCCCGCCCAAGGGAATTTACGGAATTTGCACAAAATACTCATCGACTTTCAACAGAGAGGCACAAACCACCTACCTCGATCCTAGGAGATCGATATATGTGAACCATGACGATTAATTCCCCTTAAAACGTCGTAGATCTGAGAAAACGCACAAAATTCTCAACCCACGATAACCTAAAAACAAAGAGGAATCAGAAGACGAAGCTCAAGCAGAAGGAAGATCTTGCCGCTGCGATTCCATCGCAATCGACCGTGCTCAAATCGGAGAACGGACGAGGAGACGGGGGCTCCTCGAAGATTCATTCGTACGTGTCGCTCTTGGATGAACGGGGCCTAGAAGGAGGTGTTTCTGTGCGTCAGGCATGACCCCGGTTCATTTAGTGAAAAAAAGAAAGTACACGGCGTGTACTGGGTCTTTTCCGTACTCCGCTAAAATCAGCCTCCATGTCACCCCTACACACCGTGTGTGTGGCCCGAGCACGGCTAGCACACATCTTCGAGCCGGAGAAGAGTACATGACATGTACTCATAAAGTACACGGCGTGTACTTCGAAAATTTCCAGAAAGTTCATTTTTCTTAAAAACTCCAGAAAAAGAAAAAACATACCTGAAACGAAAATTCAGGTTCTTACAAACTTCCCCCCTTAAAGAAATTTGTCCCCAAATTTTCCTAATGTGGCATAGAAGAAGAAACCCTGAACATCTCTGGCCACTGCGATCATACATCGGCCTCCCTTTCCCAAGTCTCATCCTGTACTCGCATGTGCTGCCATAGCACCCGTACCAGAGGAACAGACCGCCCGCGAAGAACCTTCGTACTGCGATCGACAATCCAGATAGGATGCTCCTCAAATGATGCATCCGCTTTAAGCTCAACCTCCTCAGGTTGAAAGACATGAGACGGGTCTGAAAAGTAGCGTCGGAGCTGAGAGACGTGGAAGACGTCGTGCATAGCCCGGTACCTCTGTGGTAGCTGCAACCGATAGGCACCCGGCCCCACTCTCTCTAAGACCTTGAACGGCCCGACGTACCGCGGTGAAAGCTTACCCTATATCTGAATCCTCTTGTGTCCCAACCTCGGTGCGACACGCAGGAAAACCTGATCCCCGACCTCAAACTCCAGAGGTCATCTCCGCTGATCAGCATAAGACTTCTATCGAGACTGTGCTGTAGCCATCCTCTTTCGAATCAGATCTATCTGCTCTGAGGTCTCCTGAACGAGATGAGGTCCCAGCAAAGCTGCCTCTTCTACCTCCAGCCAGCATAAGGGTGATCGGCATGGCCTACCGTAAAAATCCTCGTATGGTGCCATCTGAATGGTTTCCTGGAAATTGTTGTTGTAGGTGAACTCCACAAAAGGAATATGCTTCTCCCAAGAACCACCAAAGTCTAGGATGCAAGCTCGGAGCATATCCTCAAGCACCTGGATCATGCGCTCGGACTGGCCATCAGTCTGGGGATGGTATGTTGTACTTAAAAGTACCTGTGTACCCAAGGCCTTCTGAAGCCCTTGCCAGAACTGAGAAGTAAAGCGCGCATCCATGTCTGAAACAATGGAGTGTGGAACTCCATGCAGACGAATGATCTCTCGGATGTAAATTCATCCTAGATCATTAACACTGAAGGTCTCCTTGATCAGCAAGAAGTGGGCAACCTTCGTGAGCCTGTCGACGACAACCCAAACAACATCGTTTTCCTGAGGCGATCTCAGCAACCTGGTCACGAAGTCCATTGCAACATCGTTCCACTTCCAATCTGGAATGGGTAACTGCTGTAAATGGCATGTTGGTCACTGATGCTCTACTTTCACCTACTGACAAGTAGAATATCTCATGACAAAACCAGCAACATCCTTCTTCATACCTGGCCACCAGTACTGGCGATGAAGATCCCGATACATATTGGTGACGCCAGGATGAACTTCCCAAACAGAGGAATGAAAATCCTGTATCAGCTTCTCGCGTATGTCTGCTGGAACCCACACACGTCCCTAGAAACGCAATATCTCATCCTCACCCACTATCCATCCAGGAAGAGGTTCCTCTCCTGACACACTCTCCCGTAGGACTAAGCCTTCTGAGTCTTATAGCTGCCTCATCCGTACTTGATCAAGAAGTGTATAGGTAACAGCTACAGAAGAAAGGAAAGTCTGTCCCTATCTATCATGCACCTCTAGATGCATATCAGAGAACAGATCCATTAGCTTCCACTCACTGCTGGCCTCCTGAACTGCCTGAAGCTGAGTTCTCCTGCTCAACGCATCTGCCACTACATTGCCCTTTCCTGGCGTATAGTCAAGATCGAAGTCAAAAGACTAAAGATACTCAATCCACTTGTGCTGTCTCAGATTCAGATCACGCTAAGTGAAGATATACTTGAGACTCTTGTGGTCGGTGAAGACCACAAAGTGCTCTCCCAGCAGATAGTGTATCCAACAGCGTAGGGCATGGACAACAGCTGCCAACTCCAGATCATGTGTCGGGTAGTTCCTATCATGTGGCCACAACTGTCGAGACCCATATGCAATGAATCCATCTCCCTGCATAAGCACAGCTCCCATCCCGATACCTAAAGAATCATAGTAAACAGTGTAGCTCTTGTCTGGCTCAGGAAAGACTAGTATCGGTGTTGATGTCAACCTCCCTTTCAGCTCCTGGAAGGCTGACTCACAAGAATATTACCATAAGAACTTCGAACCCTTCTTGGTCAGACCTGTTAAAGGTGTTGCTAGACGAGAAAAGTCCTGAATGAAGCGTTTTTAGTATCCAGCCAGCCCTAGGAAGCTTTGTACCTCAAAGACGTTCTTCGGCTGCTCCCAAGAAACTACAACCCTCACTTTCTATGGGTCCACAGATACTCCTGCCTCTGAGATGACGTGACCCAAGAAGTGAATCTGATCCATCTAGAAGTGGCACTTCGAGAGTTTAGCATAAAGCTGATGCTCTCTCGGTGTACTCAGAACAATCTCAAGATGTGTTTCATGGTCGTGTCGAGTGTTAGAGTACACCAATATATCATCCACGAAGACCATGACGAAGGAGACTAAATAAGGATGGAACACTCGGTTCATCAGTTCCATTAAAACTACTGGTGCGTTTGTGAGACCGAACGACATGACTGTATACTCGTATAGACCATACCTGCTCCTGAAAGCCGTCAGAGGTATATCTGATGGTCTAACATGCAACTGATGATAACCGGGCCTCAAATAAATCTTTGAGAACACCCGCGCTCCTCGAAGCTAATCGAAGAGGTCATCGATTCTCAGCAAGGGATATCGGTTCTTGACCGTCAACTGGTTCAGCTTCCGATAGTCCACACAAAGCCGAAGGGTACTGTCTGCCTTCTTCACAAACAGGACAGGTGAAGCCCAAGGAGAAGTACTCGGTCAGATGAAACCCTTAGCCTGTAACTCCTCCAACAGCTTCTTGAGATCCTACAACTCAGGTGTAGCCATCCTATAAGGAGGAATGGACACCGGTGTTGCTCCTGGCACGAGCTCAATAGAGAAGTCTACCTCACGTTCCAGATGAAAACTTGAAAATTCCTCTGGAAAGACATCCCTGAAACGATCCACCACTGGAGGAAAGTCCAACTGTGAAGTCCCCTGGTCATCCAGACAAAAACTAGCAATCTGGGATGTCACCCTTCCTAGACCATGATGCTTGAGTCCTGCTCGACTCGCCCGAATGTCCCATTCGCCTCTATGAAGGAAGGACTCACCCTCTAGTGAAACGAAACTCACTCTGCGGCGATAACATTCGACGACTACCTGGAATGGAACCAACCAGTCCATCCCGAGGATGAAATCATAGCCTGTTATCTCTAGGACATAGAGTTACCATAAGAAACGATACCCTACAACCTCGAGAGGGCACTCTCTACACTCGCGTACACTAGATGTCCTCGTCCTCAAAGGTGTGTCTAGTGTCAACGAGTCAGCAAAAGAAAAGATGCAGAGCCCAAGGCTCTCCATGAAAGCAACAAAGATAAATCTATGCGTAGCACCAGTATCAAAAAGAGCTGAAGATAAAACTGAGGCTACTAAAATCGTACCTCGAACTGTAGAAGGGTCGGGATCCTGCTCCTGATAAATCTGCTCCACGGCGAAAGATTGACCTGCACCGCGGCCTTAGGCCCTGGCTAACCACTCTGAGCTGATCCACCTTGTTGATGCTGAGGGACTGGTGGTTGACCACCATGGCCTCGACCTCCACCTCGGCCCAAACAGCCGGAAGAACTCCAGTTCCCTGACTGGTGAGAAACCGGTGGTGCTGCTCCTGAACGAGGAGTCATGGAAGAACCCCGGTCACCAGCTGCTGGTGAGAAAACCTGGCAGAAACGCTGAAGGTGACCCATCTTGCCGCAAGATCGGCACTCCATGGGGTCTCTCTGGCACTGCGGCCTCATGTGCCCTGACCGGCCACACTGGTAGCATACCACCTGGCTACCTGACGATGCATCTCACTTCCGCGGATCACCACGTGTAGACTCCCTACGGCGCTTCTTGCTATCATCTGGAGGAAGGCTATCTCTAGAAGCATAATCATCCTGGCTCGCAGCTCCGGAGTCTCTTAGATTGCGCTCCACAATTAGTGCCTGATTCACAATGGAAGTGATGGAAGTCAGCTGGAAGATGTTCACCTGCGAGCGGATCTCCCGCCTGAGACCATCCTCGAACTTCCTTGCCAAGAACACCCCACTCCCATCCCGGAGGGGTGTGAAACACTGCAGCTTAGTGAAAAGAGAGGAATACTCCATGACATAAAGTGTACCCTGCTCTAAGCTTATGAACTCCCAGGCTCGGTCGGCCCTCAGGGTCTCCGGGTAGAAGTAGTCATAGAACACGCACTGGAACTCCTCCCAAGCCATAACCTGCTGATGACCCGCCTGTGAGATCACGTCCCACCACCTCTTGGAAGATTCTCATAGCATGTAGGTAGCAAGCATGACCTGCCTCTCTAGAGGTGTCTCCAGATGCTCGAAGATAGTCAGAATGGCTTCCATCCATGACTCTGTAGCTTGTGGTCCTCCGTCTCCCAAGAACGTGGGAGGATGCTGCTGCTGGAAAACCCACGTCAAATCTGCCATAGTCGAGGCAGGAGGCGGTGCTCACTGAAAGGTCTGCATCATCCTTAGAAACCCTTCCCTGAACTGCGCATCAGTGCCTGCAACTGGTATGACAGTCGGTGCCAAGGCTGGCCCGACTGAAGGGTCGGTAGGAAGTCCCTGATCAGCCCTGTCTGGTGTCTGATCACTGCCTGAAGACAGACGTATGACCAGAGGACGTCTCAGAGGCATAGCTCTGAAAGATCAAGAGTAAACCTTAGATCAGGAAAACAAGGTCAGAGAACACAAGAGTACAAAATGGAAATAGGGGAAGTAAAACACTTGAGTTTACAAAACTTGACTACACGGCGTGTATAAAAACTACACGGCGTGTCTTCTTAAGACACTGACATGGGCGTGTGCTTTTTCCCTACAAGTCATGTAACACCTCAACTAAACGGCGTGTGGACCCCAACACACGGTGTGTACCTAAAAACTATTCCCCTGCCCGAGTCTCTTAAACAGCTGGCCCACACGATTTTTCTTAAACTGAGACTACATGGCGTGTTCCCTGAGGACACGGCATGTAGTGGACAAGGATTTGGCAGCCTGTGTTGTTAAACACACGGCCGTCTACACGGCTGAACCTTACACAGTGTGCTCCGAACAAACACGGCGTGTATAGGTGAAGGCGACACCGCCCCATGTTGTTCGTGACACGGCTGAGTCCATGAACAAGACTACACGGCGTGTTCCGAACAAACACGGTGTGTGGAAAAGAAGGTAACGACGGCCCGTCTTGTTCGTGACACGACCGGGTACCTGGACAGGACCACACGGCGTGTTCCCTATGGACACAGAATGTTCTACCTGAGCTTCCCCGACCCGTGTTGTTAATGACATGGCCGGGTACACAGCTCATTACTACACGGCGTGTACCTACCATACACGGCGTGTTCTTAAAGTTACTTTCACGACATCGTGTTCTGCTCACACGGTCACTAACACGGCCTAAAAAATACACGGCGTGTATCCAAAAAGTACACACCGTGTATTCTGGGTTTTTTTGGGCAGTAGCTCAGAAACAGCATAGAATCCCAAAAACACTAAAAACAAGGCAAAGAGGTGCCAAATTCCGATCCTTGAGGGCCCATACTCCCCACAAATCAAAGCTTGGCATCTCCCACATTCATATACAAGAGAAAAAAGGACCATGATCCACCAATTTCCGATTAATGAGGGCCCATAACACCTCAAGAACCAAAATTTGGCATTCATTTTAAGTAAAGAACAAAACAAACAGTTTTCTAACATAACAGCAGAGAATATATCAAGTATTTATCACAAAAGTATGCATAATCTACACAAAGCCTATCACAACAGCATGCAATAGCTAATGTGCCCTAGATGGCATGGTAAGAATGCATGGCATGTGATTTCTACAAGTGCCTATATGATGCATGAGACGGAATACCCTCATCTCTTCGGGTTGCAACAGAAATAGAATCGCAATCGTCAAGAAAATAACAACACAGAGTATGTGAATCACTCTAGGTGAAATCATATAAACCGGAAATCTCAAAACCAGCAAACTGTAATTAACGAGGAGTATGGATTTTCCCTGTACACGGGTTAGCTACTCCCGAGCACTGCTTAATACCAAGTACTGAATCCATCCTATCCCTGGCTAAAGTCTCCAAACAGTAAAGTAAGAGAAAAGAACTCCTCTGATACCACTTTGTAACGTCCCGAGTCCGGAGCCCCTCCACTGGTGCCTCGTACCCAATTCACCACATGACCTCAAGCGCGTTTCCCCAAATGCTAGAGGCTGCCGACTAGCAGCGAGGGCCTTGGTGAGTCGGTGGGGAAACTATGCCCTCATTCGGTAAGTATACAGCGGAAAAACAACTAGACACAATAGCATAAACAATCAATAACATACAACAATTGAACTGAACAGTGGAAGCAATAGATAAAATAATAATGATGCAACATGGTACATATGTCTATGGAAAGCAGCAAACAACCAATGTATTGAAGTACAACTGAAAACAAAGTGCAAGGAAAACAAAGTAAACTCCTCAGCATCGCGAGCCATGGCTCGGTCCCATGCTCTTCAGCTCCAGTGCAATCAAGAACCTGAAGTGGAAGGGCGCTTACCCTTATCTATACCTGCAGCAACAAAGTCTACTTGGGCCCAAAATCATGGCCCAAATAGGGTGTGAGATACAATCCCAGTACGAAATCACCCAAATATTTGTGCCTAACAGTCAATGAATACATGGCAGTAATAAAACAAGAAGCAGTAAACAGGAAGCACAAGCAACTACAATCCACAGTTCTAACAAACAAAGTACACAAGTAAACAGCCAGCAATAATAAGGAAAAAGGTAACCCTCTGGGTAGCTCTCACAGCCTAACCCCTATGGTTCAACCTATAAGTACTAGCAACCCTCTGGGAGGCACACACAGTCTCACCCATCTGGTTCAGCTATGAAATTAATAAACTCTCTGAGGAAGCACTCACCGGCAATTCCCCCCTATAGTCTCGTATCATACTAAAGGCTCTCTGGGGAAGCACTCAATGTCTCATTCTCTCTATGGCCCACGTCGAGGAACTATAGACTCTCTGGGGAAGCACACATCGTCAATTCCCCCTGTGGTCTCGCATCGTGTTAAAAGACACTCTGGAGAAGCCCTTACGTCAATTATCTCTATGGTCTGCTACACTAGGTACTCACAGTACTGTGTGAAAATAAACATGCTCAGCACGCATATATCGTCCAAATAAACCTCCAGAACTACTTGGATATCATTATAAGGCTCAACATCAATAAATAATCAACAGTTCCACTATCCTACAATTAGGCATGGCAACTGGAAAACGCCAAAAGGTAAAACAAGCATGGAAAGGCAACCTGAGCACAAAACACATTACTCTACTCACAAGCATAAACCTCTACTACAACAATCAAGTAAAGCAGGTAAACAGCAAGGGAAAAACAGGAAACCCACAATTCCCCACCCAAGGGAATTTGTGGAATTTGCACAAAATACTCATCGACATTCAACAGAAAGGCACAAACCACCTACCTCAATCCTAGGAGATCGATATACGTGAACCACAACGATTGATTCTCTTTAGAACGTCATAGATCTGAGAAAATGCACAAAACACTCAACCCTCGATAACCCGAAAATGAAGAGGAGTCAGAAGACAAAGCTCAATCAGAAGGAAGATCTTACCGCTGTGATTCCAATGCAATCGACCGTGCTCGAATCGGAGAATGGAAGAGGATACGGGGGCTCGTCAAAGATTCGGTCGTACGGGTCACTCTCGGACGAACGGGCCCTAGAAGGAGGTGTTTTTGTGCGTCAGGCGCGACCCCGGTTAATTTAGTGAAAAAAAAGAAAGTACACGGTGTGTACTTTTAGAGTACACAAAGTGTACTGGGTTTTTTCTCTACTCCACCAAAATAGGCCTCCACGTCACCCATACACACCGTGTGTGTGGCCCGGGCACGGCCAGCACACGGCTTCGAGTCGGAGAAGAGTACACGGCGTGTACTCAGAAATTACACGGCGTGTACTTTGAAAATTTACATAAAGTTCATTTTTCTTAATAAATCCAGAAAAAGGAAAAACATACCTGAAATGAAAATCCGGGTTCTTACAAGATACATATATAAAAAATTTAAAATCAATCCATAACATCAAAGGTTGTTGTTACTAATGAATATAAATACTATAAAAGGATTAAAAAAATCTTGAAGAAAATACCCTTTCTATTTTGAAATTACTTATTTGAAATAAAAAAATTTACAAAATATTATGGAAAACATTTTCTTTGAAAATAACTTTAAAAACATATAAAGGAATCTTAAAATCATTGATGTAATGGCCCGGACCTCTCCGGTCCATTACTTTGAAAAATTTGATGTGGTTGAACACAACGCGTGTTATAATAATAATTTTTTATAATAATAATTGATAATGGTGGCGTGAAAATTTTTGGTGTTAATTAGATTAAATGCTTTTAATTTAATCATTATTAAATAAAAGAAATAAAATTGAATGTATTTAATTCAATAAGGAGAGGTGCATGGTTTATTTTTGATTTTAATAAATAATAAATTATCTGTGTAATGGACATATAATGGGAGGCTGATCGGAGTTGACGTAATGGTGGTCGGACATGGTCAACACGGCGAACGTCAATAATAATAATTATTATTAATAATAATCAGTTACGAGTTAATAAATTTTAATTGGGGATTTGTTATTATTATTATACTAAATAATTATAATAATAATGTTGGATTCAATTCTGAAAGATCCGTCAATAAAGATTTAATGAGATTTAAACTTTTAATTCAATGCAATGAGATTTGAGATATGAGGAGAGATGAGTGATGTTATTATTTATGATAATTGTATTAAATAATAATGATAATGGTGACACAAATATGTGTGTGATTGGTAAATGAAATTAAATGGGTTTAATTTTGATTTGGAGTTTTGCTATTATTATTATTTTAATAATAATAATATTTCTTATTATAATTATAATTAATTCATAATAATAATAACGTTTGGAAAAAAAATGTGCCACTAACAAAATTAAATGGTTTTAATTTTGGTTAGTAAATTAAATGATTTGAATTTAATTAAATGGTATGGTTTTAATTTAATATGAGAATAACCATGGTAAACTAATTTAATGGGATTAAATTAGTAAATTAATTATGGGTGTTATTATTATTAATTTTATTAATAAATACCATTGAAGTGAAAATGGAGTTTTGGGGAATTCCACATGGAGTAAAAGAAATGGGAGGCGCCACTTTTGGTGGTGGGAGAGAATCAGGAAAGAAAAAGTTAGATTGGAGAGAGAAACATGTTGAAAGGAAATAATATTTATAGAAAAATGAATATAAGAGAGAGGCGCCATGTGTAACCCCCCTAAAAAAATGGGATGCCATTGTGTGTGAATCTAAAAGGATATTGGAGAGAGAATGTGAGAATGTAAGGAATTAAATTAATTAAATAATATAATAATGTAATTATTAATTTTGTTGGGAAAACCATGTTTAGTCCATAACTTCTTCATGCGACATCGGTTTTACGAACCGTCAGCGACAATGTGACCCTGACTTTGAGACGGAAATTATGAGTCCAATATTGGATGTATTTTTTCGGGTTTCTGGATTGGGTACCCGAAACGCTCATGAATTAATAGATTTAATATTATTATTAAGTCTTCGACCCGCCATAACTCTCGCGTGCGACGTCCGATTGACTTCTCGTCTGTGGCGATGTGATCCTGTCATTAATACGATAAATTCAAGTATAAGGTTGGATATTAAATTATGGTTCGTGGCTCAAGTCCATGAGACACCCAATAATAATAATATCATTATTATTACGGGATCTTGTATCCAACGTATCTCCCTCATACGGTGTTGGAACGGCGAACCGTCTGTGACGTTGCAACCCTGAAATTATGGCGGTCATTTTAAGACCAATGATGAATAGCTTTTTATGACTCATGTCTCGGGTCAATAAAACATCTATTATTAATTGAAGTTATTATTATCATTAAATGCATGGAAACCATGGGACGTGTCGTGTGTTGACCTGTCAAACAGCGTAATAGTTGTATGGTCACGTCGTGTATTCATTAATACACATTGCATACCATTTTACCTTTTCATTTTTTATATAAGAGAGGGTTACTTGTTATTTACAGACCCCTCTTCTTCTCCACACGGCGATGCTCCCGGATGACCCAGAAGCCTACATCCATTCTTCTACATCCGGACCCCGATCGTCGATCTGTCGGTGTCTGCGGGATCGTATCGACGAGGCGAACACCATGCACCCTATTTCGTTCCCTCTTCTTCGACTCCCTCTTAACAGTTTCCAACCGAGGAGACTGCTGATATTTGACGGGAATGACGGTCTTTGACGAACGACTCTAAAAAGTTGTTCTGGGATAATCCTTGTGATCGTGGTGGTCGTGTTCATAGAAGGACATCAGAACCTGTTGAGGTAGGGATATTAACTTCATCTCTCTAGATTGTGCATCATGCGGGGTGGGTGTCCTCTTGTTTACGTTAAACACATTTGAACTGGTTTAATAAAGATAATAACTGGCTTATATAATAGGGATGGGATGTTTTTGAATGCAGTTACATTATTTATATCCTGTGATATTATGTTGTAAATTGAATGAGCTTCTGCCTACTGAAAATCATGGTCATTGGGGGCCTTTTCTTATGCAATTAAATGTTGACCTCTCCTTCTGGATTTTCTTATGGATGAAAATTTTATTGAATGTGTAAATTGGTTAATCACATAAAGTTGGATGATTAAATACTTGGAACCCTTGTGTGATCACCCTGGTTGAACAAACTAAAATAATAAACATGTGGGTGCTGGTTAGGGTTTATTTATGTGAAGGGGTGTTTTTTGGGCGAGCATCGGGGTTGCAGTTGGCTTGGTTGTGGGTTGGTGTGAATGCTATGTTGGTGATGGGCAGTGGGGCTGTGATAAATGGTATCAAAGGGATGATGATGTATGGGTTTCGGTGTGATTTTGGTTATGGTGGTTGGTAGTGGGGCTGCAGGGATGGGTTTGAATGTGAACGAACTATGGGTTGTGAATATAAATAAAATTGGAAGGGTTAATGAATGGTGGGGTATGGTAATGGAATGGTAATAATAATCAATGGGGTTGGTTGGTTAATAAGAAGGGACTTTTTTGTGTTGCTTGTGTTTTCCTAACTTGATTTGTGGATGGCATGGATATGTTTTATGAACGCTTGATCTAGTTTGGTTGTTGATATTTTCCCGGTAGTTAAGAAACTGATAACTAAAGCTGTTGAAACATGAAAATATTAAATGGGGTTTTGGGATTGATTGTTGTGTGCATACTCTCAAAGTAGCAGTGCCAAGGCACGTGCTCAGATCTTTGTGTAGAAGCCTTAAGATGGGTTGAGTGGATGTTATACTTATATAAATCTGTATGTTTTATGTTTCTTTACGCACCCAACCCATGTTGAGCACTACCTGCCAAACACCTATGGGACAGGGGGGTGAGATTCTCAAACATCCAAAGGATGGTTGGTTACTGTTCTTCCTTGTGCTCCCTCTTCCAAGTTCTATAGCCCAAGTTCCTTCGGGCAGGTTACGATAAATGTTTCCCAAGAATCTTCAGGATGAGGTGTGATATGTTCCCAGGAGTCTTTGGGATGAGATGTGGTTATGGCCGAGGATTGTGTGCTGGTGGGTTACTATGAGCTTCGTATGGCCAGGTTGCGGCACTAGCTCGAGCTTCGTATGGACAAGTTGCGACACTAGCTCAGGAAGAGGGGGAATCATCAGAGCCTTAGGCGTGAGGGCTTGAGAAGTATCCAGTGGGAAGGTGATGTGGGGTACCCATACTTTGATAACATTACTACTATACTCTATTGACTTGTGATACTTGGTGAGTGTGACTGGTGAGGCTGGGTGGATAGATTCCTTGCTAGGCATTGGTTCTTCTGTTTTCTCATAGGACATTAGGATGTATCCCCACTTGTGCACGAGATCTTTAGGTTTCCCTGCTGAGTATACTTGTATGCTCACCCTACGTTTGCTTTCCGGTTTTCAGGAGGACTAAAGGGACTGTGCGGGACCTTACTAGTCAGGCAGGGGGAGTTGCTGTTGTTTGTTGTTTTTGTTTTCCTTTAATTTTTGTTACAGTACTTTTGAGCTTTTCTGTACTTGTACATTTGTTTCACTATTGTATAAAGCATGCATATGGGATTGGTTTTGGGCTATTTCTATACTTGTTCCTTTTCTTCTTCTTGGTGTTTGACTCATCCTATTTCCCAATCTTAAATTAATAAAAAGGGTAATGCCTCCCATATATGTGAAAAACTCATACCCTTGGTGCTAATCGCCACTCCGGGGCCTGCTGGAGGCGGGACTCGGGGGTCATCATCTCCCTTCCACCATTTCCAGCTCAGGAGGGGCATCTTTGGTGGGAGGGGTTCGTGACAGAATGGTATCAGAGTTGATGGTTGAGAGATAGGATGAATTTTGGAGTTTGGCGCAGTGATAATTGCATGGGGTGGTAGGGAAATAGTGTTGGCTGATCTTGTTGCATGACATAGGCCAGAGAAGACCGGCTAGGACACGAGATTTGAGGGCCCCCCGTGATCCGATGTAAGGACTCTGAGCTTACCGAATGACCAAGTAAGACTACATTGATTGCAGGGTAGAGACCCTAGGAAAGGTACATGCATCATCATGATTTGTGTTTTACTTAATTTGGGTGTTCTGGGAAAGAAATCAAAATAAAATGATAAAATGAAACCTTGAGAAAATTTCCTTGCTACTTAGGCTTAGGCGTTCTTTGTTTACCGTACAGCTATGGCACCTGGACGTCAACAGAGAGGCAGAGGAGTGGGACGCGGACAGTTTCACGCAACAGAAGCGGCAACCCTAGAAAGGCCAAAGATTGAGAGAGGTGTTTTTAGTTTTACTTAAATGCTCTCATTTATGTTTTGTTTAAATTCAAGAGAATCACACTCTATTGTTGAAACTCATTCTCGCCCATGCTTGGGCCTGGACCTTGTTTTTCATGAGTCTATAATGCTATGTTTTTTTCCTCTTTCCTTTAAATGTGTGTGAAGAGTCCTATAATGTGGGGAGAGGAGGACCTAATCCCTAATCAAGACGCATTAATGTGGATGCGATTAAACCCGTGCAGGCAAGTCAGTGCCGCCTAAAGCGGATAATATATCGACATGGGGGAAGGAATTCCCTGACTCGTATAATTAGGATAGTGGTTGGATTCCTCTTATGACGAGAGCCCTGAGAGGTATCTTGCAGGGTGGTTGTTCGGACCTTTCTCCTTTTTATGGTATGGTTTCTAATTATCTAGGACAGGAATGTTTTGAGAGGTATCTGATGTAATGGTCTGGACCTCTCCGGTCCATTACTTTGTAAAATTTGATGTGGTTGAACACGACGTGTGTTATAATAATAATTTTTTATAATAATAATTGATAATGGTGGCGTAAAAATTTTTGGTGTTAATTAGATTAAATTATTTTAATTTAATCATTATGAAATAAAAGAAATAAAATTTATTGTATTTAATTCAATAAGGGGAGGTGCATGGTTTCTTTTTTATTTTAATAAATAATAAATTATCTGTGTAATGGACATATAATGGGAGGCTGCTCGGAGTTGACGTAATGGTGGTCGGACATGGTCAACGCGCCGAACGTCAATAATAATAATTATTATTATTATTATTAATCGGTGACGAGTTAATAAATTTTAATTGGGGATTTGTTATTATTATTATACTAAATAATTATAATAATAATGTTGGCTTAAATTCTGAAAGATCTGTCAATAAAGATTTAATGAGATTTAAACTTTGAATTCAATGCAATGAGATTTGAGATATGAGGATAGATGAGAGATGTTATTATTTATGATAATTTTATTAAATAATAATGATAATGGTGACACAAATATGTGTGTGATTGGTAAATGAAATTAAATGGGTTTAATTTTGATTTGGAGTTGTGCTATTATTATTATTTTAATAATAATAATATTTTCTTATTATAATTATAATTAATTCATAATAATAATAAAGTTTCAAAAAAAATGTGCCACTAACAAAATTAAATGGTTTTAATTTTGGTTAGTAAATTAAATGATTTGAATTTAATTAAATGGTATGGTTTTAATTTAATATGAGAATAACCATGGTAAACTAATTTAATGGGATTAAATTAGTACATTAATTATGGGTGTTGTTATTATTAATTTTATTAATAAATACCATTGAAGTGGGAATGGAGTTTTGGGGCGTTCCACATGGAGTAAAAGAAATGGGAGGCGCCACTTTTGGTGGTGGGAGAGAATCATGAAAGAAAAAGATAGATTGGAGAGAGAAACATGTTGAAAGGAAATAAAATTTATAGAAAAATGAATATAAGAGAGAGGCGCCATGTGTAACCCCCCTAAACAAATGGGATGCCATTGTGTGTGAATCTCAAAGGAGATTGGAGAGATAATGTGAGAATGTAAGGAATTAAATTAATTAAATAATATAATAATGTAATTATTAATTTTGTTGGGAAAACCATGTTTAGTCTATAACTTATCCGTGCGACATCAGTTTTACGAACCGTTAGTGACAATGCAACCCTAACTTCGAGGCGGAAATTATGAGTCCAATATTGGATGTATTTTTTCGGGTTTCCAGATCGAGTACCTGAAACACTCGTGAATTAATAGATTTAATATTATTATTAAGTCTTTGACCCGCCATAACTCTCATGTGTGACGTCCGATTGACTTCTCGTCCGTGGAGATGTGATCCTGTCATTAATATGATCGATTAAATTATAAGGTTGAATATTAAATTATGGTTCGTGGATCGGGTCCATGAGACACCCAATAATAATAATATCATTATTATTATGGGATCTTGTATCCAACGTATCTCCCTCATACGGTGTTGGAACGGCGAACCGTCTGTGACGTTGCAACCCTAAAATTATGATGGTCATTTTAAGACCAATGATGAATACCTTTTTATGACTCATGTCTCGGGTTAATAAAACACTTGTTATTAATTGAAGTTATTATTATCATTAAACGCATGGAAACTGTGTGACGTGTCATGTGTTGACCTGTCAAATAGCGTAATAGTTGTACGGTCACGTCGTGTATTCATTAATACATGCTGCATACCATTTTACCTTTTCATTTCCTATATAAGAGAGGGTCACTTGTTATTTACAGACCCCTCTTCTTCTCCGCACGGTGATGCTCTCGGATGACCCAAAAGCCTACATCATATCTTCTTCATTCGGACCCCGATTGTCGATCTGTCAGTGGCTGTGGGATCGTGTCGACGAGGAGAACATCATGAACCCTATTTCGTTCTCTCTTCTTTGACTTCCTCTCCATATTTTCCAACCGAGGAGACTGTTGATAATTTACGGGAACGGCGGTCTTTGACGAACGACTCTAAAAAGTCATTCTGGGAGAATCCTTGTGATCATGGTGGTCGTGTTCGTAGAAGGACATCAGAACCTATTGAGGTAGGGATCCTACCTTCATCTCTCTAGATTGTGCATAATGTGGGGTGGGTGTCCTCTTGTTTACGTTAAACACATTTGAACCAGTTTAATAAATATAATAACTGGCTTATATAACAGGGATGGGAAGTTTTTGAATACAGTTACATTATTTATATCCTGTGATATTATGTTGTAAATTGAATGAGCTTCTTCCTACTGAAAATCATGGTTGTTGGGGGCCTTTGCTTATGCAATTAAATGTTGCCCTCTCCTTCTATATTTTCTTATGGATGAAAATTTTATTGAATGTGGAAATTGGTTAATCATGTAAAGTTGGCTGATTAAATACCTGGAACCCTTGTGTGATCACCCCGGTTGAACAAACTGAAATAATAAACATGTGGGTGTTGGTTAGGGTTTATTTATGTGAAGGGGTGTTTTTTGGGTGAGCAGCGGGGTTGCGTTTGGCTTGGTTGTGGGTTGGTGTGAATTATATGTTGGTGATGGATAGCGGGGCTGCAATAAATGGTATCAAAGGGATGATGATGTACGGGTTTCAGTGTGATTGTGGTTATGGTGGTTGGTAGCGGGGCTGCAGGGATGGGTTTGAATGTGAACGAACTATGGGTTGTGAATATAAATAAAAGTGGAAGAGTTAATGAATGGTGGGGAATGGTAATGGAATGAGAATAATAATCAATGGGGTTGGTTGGTTAATAATAAGGTACTTGTTTGTGTTGCTTGTGTTTTCCTAACTTGATTTCTGGATGGCAGGGATATGTTTTATGAACGCTTGATCTAGTTTGGTTGTTGATAGTTGCCCGGTAGTTAAGAAACTGATAACTAAAGTTATTGAAACATGAAAACATTAAATGGGTTTTTGGGATTTATTATTGTGTGCATACTCTCGAAGTAGTAGTGCCAAGGCATGTGCTCAGATCTTTGTGTAGAAGCCTTAGGATGGGCTGAGTGGTTGGTATACTTATATAAATCTGTACGCTTTATGTTTCTTTATGCACCCCACCCATGTTGAGCACTACGTGTCGAACACCCGTGGGATGGGGGTGATATTCTCAAATATCCAAAGGATGGCTGGTTACTATTCTTCCCTGTGCTCCCTCTTCCAGGTTCTATAGCCCAAGTTCCTTCAGGCAGGTTACGACAGATGTTTCCCAAGAATCTTCAGGATGAGGTGTGATATGTTCCTAGGTGTCTTCGGGGTGAGATGTGGTTATGGCCAAGGATTGTGTGCCGGTGGGATGTGATTTGATATGGCTTAGGATTGTGTGATGGCGGGTTACTATGACCTTCGTATGGCCAGGTTTCAGCATTAGCTCGAGCTTCGTATGGCCAAGTTGCGGCACTAGCTCAGGAAGAGGGGGAAGCATCAGAGCATTAGGCATGAGGGCTTGAGCAGTATCCAGTGGGAAGGTGGTGTGGGGTACCCATACTTTGATAAAATTACTAATACACTCTATTTACTTGTGTTACTTGGTGATTGTGACTAGTGAGGCTGGGTGGATAGATTCCTTGCTAGGCTTTGGTTCTTCTATTTTCTCACGGGGTATTAGGATGTCTCCCCACTTGTGCACGAGAGCTTTAGGTTTCCCTACTGAGTATACTCGTATGCTCACCCTACGTTTTCTATTAGGTTTTCAGGAGGACTAAAGGGACTGTGCGGGACCTTACTAGTCAGGCAGGGGGAGTTGCTGCTATTTGTTGTTGTTGTTTTCCTTTACTTTTTGGTACAGTACTTTTGAGCTTTTCTGTACTTGTACTTTTGTTTCACTATTGTATAAAGCATGCATATGGGATTGGTTTTGGGCTATTTCTATACTTGTTCCTTTTCTTATTCTTGGTGTTTGACTCATCATATTTCCCGATCTTAAATTAATAAAAAGGTTAATGCCTCCCATATATGTGAAAAACTCATACCCTTGGTGCTAGTCGCCACTCTGGGGCCTACTGGAGGCGGGATTCGGGGTTCATCATCTCCCTTACACCATTACCAGCTCAGGAGGGGAATCTTTGGTGGGAGGGGGTCATGATAATTGACCAATCCAAATGGTGGTAAATTCTATTCATACCATATATGTTAAAACAAGGATTTCTTCCACATTTTAGGTAAAAAGTCAAAAGTGCCTCGTTCAGGAAATAACAAGAACATTCCTTTTAAACCATTTTATAAAAATTAAAACATGGGTAAAAATTCCTTTAAATAATCATATTATAATAGTAAAAATATTCTAGAAAACATTTTTAGAAGACCTGGACATTGAAGAAAAAGGATTTTTGGCCGAAGAGAGAAATGAGGTTGATTTTCCTTAAAAACATTTTTTCGGTCTCTTGAGTATTTAAAGTGAGTAAAATGAAATGAAAGCATAAAATATACCAAAATAACAAAAGGAGATGAAAATTAAAAGTATTTATTATATAAGGATCATATAATTTTCTCAATGTAAATTTCAATCATAAACAATCCCAATTAAAATAGGATTGAAACATAAATCTCTTACCATTTTGGTAACTTTTGAATCATAAGCCTAAGGAAAGAAAGAAAAATATGTGGATATATATCTATCATATTTATCATGATAATAATCATAAAATAAATTCATGGGTATCATAAGAACCACATAAAAAACAAGTGGTGAATATGACATGTGTCTTACAAAAGTAAAAGTGAGACAAAAATCTCTTACCTCGAGTTCAAACTTGTTATGTACATCCTTTAACACCTTTATAATAAACATATATCAATTATTTTATTTCTTAAGAACCTTTTTAAGTATTAATATCTTATATTTAAATCATTTATTTCATTTATTTTAAAATACATGTTTAGATACTTAATTAGTTAAGTCTATATTGGGTGTTTTGAGGATATTCGGTTCATAATTTTAAAACGGCTATGGTATGTTGACCATGGTCAAAGGGTTCATTATTCCATAATATCTAGAATAATAATCATGAAATAATTATAATTCTATTATACATCCACTATAATTTTATAACCAATCATGAAATATGATTATGAAAAATGAACCATGTTACAATCATGGAGACGATAGGTCATACGTACGCATGAGTAACGTTTCCATTTTTCAACAATCATTATGGAAAGAAGGTAGGTATTATTTTATATTTCTATAATTATAATTATCTCATAAATTTTATCTATTTTTAAATACACTTATATATACCATTCATGTGGTGGAGTAATGAAAATCGAATCACATCGCTTCGTGGAGGTGGTAATGCACATGTATGCACGAATGACGTAATCATTTTTCTACGAATGGAAACGAAAGAAAATATATGATATATTAATTTTAAATAATTATAAATATATCATTAATATCACATATATAAATTAAATCTATCATCATAAACAGTCATGATAGGTGGTGATGGAAAGCGAATTACATCAGTTCATGAGGCGGTAATTCGTCGTACACACAAATGATGATTTAATTTCCCATTTGACGGAAGTGGATATGGATGTAGGTTATGACAATAAAATAATAAAATCTTAATATATAGAAGATATTATTTTTATTATATCATCATGTTTGAATAATATTTTAAGGTGGTGGAAGAAGAAATAAAACCAAAATGTTCGGTTAAAGATTGTACCTCTTCTTCAGAAAACTTCTTTTCATTTACACCTTAAACCATCTAAGGTTGGTATTCTACCAAAACTAAGGCATATAGAACATGGGTAGGGATTTTAGGAAGATATTTTTTCAGTTATTATTTGAACTAAAATGATTTTGAAGTGTTAATAAAAGAGGAGAGTGATTTCCCTTTTATAAGAGTGGGGAGGGACATTCTTGGAATTTCCCAAGGTATTAAATTAATATAAATTAATGTTCTCATATAAAAGGATTAAAAAAGATATAGTTTGAATATAGTTTGCTTATGGGTTGAAATACTATCATCCAATAAAATTTGGACAATTTTAGGTTATGTTTTTATCCTTATCTCTTTGTTTTAACTCACTTTAACCCTTTTTGACAATTATTGTGATAACGAAACTTTTACTTTTTAGTGGTCAATTTAGTTATTATAAAAGAAAAATTGGCCCAAAAATGGACCATGGTTGATATTTTCAACCATATCCCAATCAATTTTCTAAATAAGATATTTTTATCAATTTTAAATAATTTAATAAAATATTATTTATTATAAAATATTATTAATGTTAATTTTGGAACTTTTCATTTTATTTGACTTTAAAAACACCAATATAAAGATGGAATTCGAATATAATCCTTTAAAACTTCCCTAATAAGTTATATTTATATAAAAAATCATGGAACACAATAATTCTTTCAAATTATATTACTTTTAATAATTTTAAAATCATTTATTTTATTTTTCTATTAATTGAATAAATATCATGTCAGGGTTGCATAAGAATTTAAGGCAATTATTTCTTAACTACAATTTAAAAATAAATTACCATGATATAAAAAATAATTTATATTTCAAATTACTATTTATAACTAAACATTCCTTCATTTCATTCCTATTTCAAATATTTAAAGAGAATAAAATAAAGAGAATGACATTTTTTTACTTTTCTTTACATAAAATATTGTAAACGACAAAATCATAGAAAAATGGCAACAAAAGGTTATATATTTTAACTTTGAATGATTATGGGTGAAATATAACCATCCAAAAAATTATGTAAAGTATTATACTTATTTTTTAGGTCTTATCGCATTATTTTTACCCTTAATTAACTCATTTTACCCCTACCATGGTGATAATTATTTACTATGGTTACTATTTATATTGACCAAAAATAAAAGAGGAATAATTAATAAATTTTGACCTCACGTGTAATGGTTTGTGTCATCCCAGTGTGTTACATTGTGGGTTTTGGTTGTTGGGAGTGTTTGGAGGAGGCTCAGAGGGAGTTTAGAGAAGTTCAGTTTCTAAAGGCAGGAAGTAGGAGGATTATACATCGTGTAACATGATTACATGATGTGAAACTTTGTTTCACAGGTTCTCCTGGGATTTTCACAGTGTGTAACATTTCAAGGTTATAAAAATAAAATAAATCAGGAGGTGACGCATTATTCAATGGAAGTGGACCTCAAGGCATTACACAACGTGAAAGGGGATTACACGTCGTATAATACCCTGATGCTATAATTTTTTAAAACATTCCAGCTGCTCGGGTTTTGAAAAACACTACGGTTGTAGAACTCTTTCTCATCCTAGAAAACCCAATAGTCCCTTCCTTAGAATTTTGGAGATCCCTTTGACAAAGATCGATCACCGAGCTTTTATCGTTGATTCGTAGCAATCCGTCTTTGATCTAAGGTATTCTATTCCTCTGTTTCAATGATTTCCTTGGGTTGATCGCTCTTTCCCTCCTGCTCCTCTTATCATGTGATGGTGAAGACTCTTCCTCACCTCTAGAATGTTCTTATTCAGTTGTTGATCAGTGCGATGGTGTCATTGCATCCCCGGGTGGATGCAGATCTCGCAGGAGAGGAAATCAAAGGACCATTGCGTGAACCATTTCCACACAAAGAACATTGACACCCCTTCAAGGTAGGGAATTTCCTTTGTTTCTCTTTGATTATGCATCATGGGGGAGGGACCTACTTTTTCTTTCCTACAGATCATGGTTCTTCCACATTAATCAAAGATAATAATCGGGTAAATGAAATTTAAAGGGGTATAGGGATTTGAATCGCATGTTTTATAGCCTGATGTTATTGTGATGTTGTGAATTATATAGGCTAAACATCCTACTGAAAATCATGGTCGTTGTTGGCCCTTGTTTGTGCACTAGATAAGTTTCATGTTTATTAGTTCCCAATGAACATTTGTATATGGAAATCGATGAGTCACATACACTTGGCTAATAAACAAATGCCCTAGGATTTTATAGATTTTGTGATAACCCCTGAATTAACAAGTGAAAATAAATAAGGGGATGCCATTCTAAATCCTGAATTGTGTTATGCTTTAGTATGTGGGGTGATGTGTTGTATGGGATAATTGTGGTTGTGTTTGTGTGGGACAGATGTGATATGAAGTGGTTTTGTTGTGACGTGTAAGGTTGCTTTGGTTTGTGTTGTGGTATGGTTGTGAAGCACAGGTATGTGTTGTGGGTTGGTTTGGGTAGTGTTGTGGATGAACTTGCAGACGATACATCAACCTGACCATGTAATGGAATCTCAGGTTGAGATATTGATTTATTGTAGAATAGATGAGAAGCGTTGAGCAGCGGGGATGTGATCGGGTTGTGTGGTGGTGTGTTGTTGGGAGTGGTTGTGTGTGTGGATAGTTTTTTGAGGGATGAACTTAAAGAAGTATGGTGATGGTTGGTGTGGGTAATTTTCTAAGAGTTTCTCCATTTGTGGTTTTTTCTGTGTGGTTCTTTGTGTGTTGTTCTTGATAGTTTCCTAGATAGTTATGGAATAAATGAAAAAAAATTCAATTAATAAAGTTTTGAATTAGTCTTGGTTTGGTTTGGTTAACAAAATGATTAAATTAATTGTTAAATAAATAATAGAATTGGTTAAATGAATTTGTTGGGTTCGTGGATTATTGTGTGGTGTTGTGCATTTAGAGGTATCAGTAAAGGTGACATGTGGTGACTTGGTCACTTGTTGAAAACCCATAGGTTGGGTTGAGTGCTTTGTATCATATATATATAGACACACACTTATATTTTCCTTGTGATTTCTATATGCACCCTACCCTAGTTGAGCACTATGTGCCGAACACCCCCATCATCATGGGGGAGGGTTTCTTTCCCAAACATCCCAATAATAGTATGGATGGATGGCCACCCGTTCTTCCCAACTCCCTCTTCCAAGTGGTGGTAGCCCAAGATTCTTTGGGCAGGTTGTGGTTTGTGAGGCCCATGTGTGTATGAGCGAGTTGTACTTTCCCAGGTGTCTTCAGGATGAGATGTGTTGTTCTTTCTCAAGTGTTTTCAGGATGACATGTGTGGTGATTTACTAGGTGTCATAGGGATAGGCGTGGTTGTGGCCCAAGTGTCTGCAGGTGGGATGTGGTGTGGTTGTGTCTCAGGTGTTTGTAGGTAGGATGTGGTGTGGTTTGTGGCCTAGGTGTATTCGGGTGAGATGTGATATAGCTTAGGGCTCAAGTGATGGTATGATATGTGGTTTGTGGGGCCCAAGTGTGTGTGGGTGGGTTGTGACATGGTTCTTTTGGAAGAGGTGGGAGCATGAGGATGTTTTCCATTAGGAAAGAGTGGCTAAACCAGTGGGAAGTGGTGTAGGGTACCCAAATCATTGATGTGATTACTATATTACTTTACTTGACTTGCGTTACTTGGTGAGCATGCCTTGGTGAGGTTGGGATGGCTAGTATACCTTGTTAGGTGTTGTTTGGTTGTGTTTTTTTTCTCATGGGAGCATTAGTATGATCCTTTCACTTGTGCATGAGAGACTTTGGTTTTCCTACTAAGTATACTTGTATGCTCACCCTGAGTATATAAAATGCTTTGAGGTTTCTAGGAGGATTACGTGGACCGTGATGGAATTTACTATCTTAGACTTTTGGACAGTTATTGTTTCACTAATTAGCTTTACTTTTGGTACTTACTTTGGAGTTTTATTGTATTTGTAACATCTTTATTTTAAACATGTATGTGGGATAGATTTGAGATTTCTTTATATATGTCTTGGATTTTTTGTGAGGTTGATACATATTATCTCCCAATATTGTTTCCTATAAAAAGGGTAATGTATTCCATTTTTCAAGATTATATAACCTTGGTGCTAGTTTCCACCCCGTGGCCTACTGAAGGTGGGACTCGGGGGTCATTATCTTCCTTTCTTCATTACCATCCCATGGGGGATATCTTTTGAGGGAGGGGTCATGAAATAATGGTATCAGAGATGATGGTGAGAGATAGGATGGGGTTTGGATTTAGCCATGGTGAGGATTTAATGAGTTGGTAGGGAAATAGTGTCAGGTGACCTTGGTGGATGACATAGGCCATGGAAGACTGGATAGGACACGGGATTTTAGGTCCCCACTGTGATCTGATTTAAGGACTCTGAGCCAACCGAACGACCAAGTGAGGCTACACTGTTTGTAGGGTTGAGACCTTAGGAAAGGTATATGCATCATAATGACTTGTTTTCTTGTTTGAATTTGAATTTTTAGGAAATTTATAATGAATAATTATTTAAATGAGTTAAAATGAATCTTAAATAGAATTTCATACTATTCGGGCATAGGAATCTCTTGTTTACTTTTCAGTTATGGATCCCAGTCATCGTCTACATGTGGCTCAGGTAGTTGAAGCTCAGTAGTCTGATCCATTTGATCAGTGGATGATTGATCCAGTAGAGGAGGATGACCAATGGTAGATAAAGATACATGTCTTCCAGTGGTGGGCCTTGGGAAAGTACAATGGAAGCGTTTCGAATGTGGAGAAGGGGAGATGGCTTGAGGATATTGATATCAGCTTTAGTTTACCCTAGGATCTGACATAGTAATGGGGATATGGGCTCTGACATAGTACTGGTTTCCTTTTTCAGTGAGTCAAATTTGGGGAGTTGTGCTTCAATGGTGGATGTTGTACTTGGGGGAGAGGAAGGAGACTGACATTATGTGGGTCGATTTCAAGAAGGAGTTTAGAGCATAATTCCTTTTATCGACCATGAAGGATTAGAAGAGGCATGAGTTACTCTCCCTCTAGCAGGGGAGTATATCGGTATGAGAACTGGGGATTAATTTTAAGGGTCTCCTTTATTTTTTCCCCGATATCTTTCCAAATGAGGAGTCTCATATGAGATTCCTAGAGGAGGCACTTCATCCTTCTATCCAGTATGCAGTTACTCCCTTTACATTGTTGACAAACTTTTAGGTCCAAAATAAGGTGTATGTGATTGAGTAGATGCACTCACGAGGAGGTCAACTATGATAGGGGAGTCAGTAGAGTTCTTTAAAAGGTAAGGTTACTAGCAGCAGGTCTTAAGCACTAGGGACATCAAGGTTTTGACTGGTGGGGAGTCGACCTCAGCAGTTTCTGTTTCAACTTTTTGGTCCTTGTGCCTTTCCTGTGAACCTAGGACCAAGGTGTTTCATATGTGGAGTCTGTGGCCATTTTCAGAATCAATGCCTAACGTCCATCTGATCTCAGTATGGTGGAGGTGGGTAGTTTTAGCACCAACCTCAATAGTAGTTACCAGCTAGGCCATTTCAGCAGCAGGGACAGTAGGCTCATGCTTCACCAAGTGGAGATGGAATGGGTGGAGGCTGACCTCAGGATGTTACTTAGGGACCTCAACCCGGGTGTGGTCATGGAGGTGGTCGTTAGCAGAGGGGTAGAGGAGCTGGGAATGGTCAGTTGCATGCAGCAGAGGCAGCAGTTCTGGCAGTACTAGGGATCATTTGAGGTACGATCAGTTTGTTTAGTACCCTTTCTTGTGAATTGTTTGATTTAGGAGCTTCACACTCCTTTATTGCACTTGCTACATCCCATGCTATGGGAATATACATAGAGAGGATTCCCATGATCCTGGTTTTGAGTATGCCATTTGGAGATCAGACTAGCTTGTTTGATGTGTGTCGGGGATGTAGACTGATGATGGGGCTGCATTAGTCCCATGGAGATCTTTCCTTGATAAAAATATAACCATACAATGTTATTCTCAACATCTACTAGTTTTATTCTATGTATGCCATTATCGATTGCTTCTAGAGGAGAGCCATGTTTTCAAATATCACTACTAGAAAATAGCCCTATACCCATGGTTTTTCACAAAACTGTGGGTATAGGGGTGTCCTATTCCCACAATTTTTTAAAACAATGGCTATAGGGGTAGTATGGTCACCTATACCCACGGTTTTGGAAAACCATGGGTATATGTTTTTTTTATGACCTATTCTCACGGTTTTGGAAAACCGTGGGCATAGGAATTTTTTTGAAGGTCTATACCCACAGTTTTTTCAAAACCGTGGGTATAGGAATTTTTTTTGAAGACCTATACCCATAGTTTTATAAAACCGTGGGTATAGCTTTCCCGGGTTATGGAGGGGAAAAAATATTTCATGGTACATTAACTTATTCCCATGGTTTTCTATACTATACCCATTGTTTGGATTAATATATATAGATATATACAAATAAAGAATAACAAAATTTCTGTAGATGTGTTGGTGAGGCATCAGTTCGTGTTCTGCATGACCACAGGATCGAATCCTTACCACCGCTTTTTTTTTCTAAAACCAGGAATAATATTAATATATTAATCTAAATATAGATATATAATTCAATAATTATGTTTGTCGGGTTGGTTTGTCGTCAGGACTTTGAAGACAAGGTCGTGGGATCGAAACCCGTGGGGTTCTTTTTTTCTAATACGGGCATGGATTATTATTTTTAATGAAATATAGATATATGTAAATAGAAGTGGCGTACTGTGAGTGGTAGGGTGTCTTCAATTTGAGATGTAGGTCATGGGTTCCAATCTAGCAGCTACCCTTTTTTTATAATTTTATACCCACGGTTTAAAAACTGTGGGAATAGGGCTTTGAAAGCATGGTGGGAAAAATTTGGGTTTGACAGCATAGAAATAAATATTTACCAACGGTTTGTAAAACCGTGGGTATAGGTTGAGGACCTATACCGATGCCTCTTAGCCCCACGGTTCCCAAAACCGTGGGTATAGGCTATACCCACGGTTTTGGGGGCTATACCCACGGTTTTGAACTATGGGTATAGGTCCTTTTTCCAGTAGCGTATAGATGGTCGGTGTGTGGCTTTTTTGTGAGTGGGGATGTCAGGTGGGAAATTGGTGTGTGGAGCCCCTTCTTTCCTTGTTGGTTGAGCTGTTAGTGGAATCAGCAGGTGTTGGGATAGTGGAGGTTCCCAGATTTTTTGGGTAGTTCTTGGGTGTTTTCCCTGAGTAGGTTGTGACGCTACCCCCTCGACGTGATGTTGAGTTCGAAATAGACTTGCAGCTTGGTGCTTCTCTGATTTGGATGGCTCCTTATCGGATAGAACCTTATGAGTTATAGGAGTTGAGGATTCATATTGATGATATGATGAATAAAGGATTTATCTAACCCAGTGTGTTATCGTGGGGTGTTACGGTGTTATTTGTAAAGAAGGTGGATGGTGGTATGAGGCTATGCATATACTACTAGAGGTTGAATCGGGTGACGGTCGAGAATCGTTACCCCCTTCCAAGGATAGATGATCTTTTCGATCAGTTGAGAGGGGCGAGTTTGTTTTTAATATCGAGTTGTGATCTGGATATCACCAGTTGAGGGTGAAGGAGGGAGATATCCTAAATACTGCTTTGAAATGTGGGTATGGAAACTTCAAGTTTGTAGTCATGTCATTTGGTGTTACGAATGTGCCATCCATGTTCATGGGGATTATGAACTCCATTTTTCATGATTTCCTAGATCGGTTCATCATCGTGTTCATTAATGACATCCCAATCTACTCGAAATTAGACGAGGAGCATGATGAGCATCTCAAAATCATCTTATAGATTCTTCAATGCCACTAGCTCTATGGAAAGTTGTCCAAGTGTAAGTTATGGACATGATAGGTGAATTTACTTAGACATGTGGTGTCTCAATAGGGTGTAGCAGTGGACCCATCAAAGGTTGAAGTGGTTTTTTCTTGGGTAGCACCCAAGAACATAGAAGAAGTTCACAGTTTTCTTGGTCTAGTAGGCTATTACTGGAGGTTTCACTAGTGGAAATTTTTTTTCCATGTCAGTTTTTTTTATATTTTGACATTGGTTTTTAACTGACGTCTATAAAGGCGACATTAAAAATTAAAGTTTCAATGTCAGTTTTTATAAAACAATGTCTAAATATTAATTAAAAAAATGTTTATAGGCATTTTTTAACATTGATTTTTACAAAAACTGATGTCAAAACTCATCCCTCAAGGGTCTTCAACATCGGTTTTCATATAAAATGACGTCAAAAGTCTGGCCTTGTCAGTCATCGGTGTCGGTTTTTATAAAAATCGACGTCGAATGTCAGGATTTATCAGTCTTCGACATCATTTTTTATAAACTAACATTAAAAAGTAAAATATTGACCTTTCAACATCGGTTTGTTAGAAAACTAATGTCTAAATTCTTATTCTACATGGTTTTTAACATTGGTTTTTCATAAAAACTGATTTAAAAAGTACATTTTCAAAAAAAAACATGTCAGTTTTGAAAAAAACTAACATTAAAACATTGAAACTCTTAATATTGGAATATATTAGGTTTCCCAGGCTTCGATTTGACTCATCATGGAGCTAAAACAGACTTACAGATCAAAGGTTATGGTCATCGTAAGTTGTACCTCTTTAAGTTTCAATACATACAACTCACTTCAATGAAAACATGAGAAACAAGAACCAAAAATTATACACCAAATGGACACAAAAATATAAACTTAAATATTTAACCTGATTTTAATTCTTTTATTATTTTCCTTTGAATCGATTTGTTGTTTGTCGATATTTCACTACTTTTTAAGGAAAAACTCATGTGGTAATGAAAAAGATGATCGATGAAGAATTTTTCACCTCAACCGGTGAATCTCATGTGGATGTTTTATCTTTTTATCTCGATTGGAATAATTCTTCATCATAATAATAAAAATTATCATGATTTTTAGTGATAAGGAAAAAATAATAATGAAATTAAATGATAAGAATAAATACCCTGTACAAATCATCATTGAAGAATTGTTGAAATTTTGATTGTATCTAAGATGTATAAAATGTTGAAAGAAAGAGAATGAGGATGTATATTTTGTAAATGAAAATATTTATGGTGGTTATGAATTAAAATTTAGGCGGTATTTTGAAAATGGAAATGCGTGTTGTGAAAAAATTAAAATACCAAACCCGCGTATTTGAAATTTACTTTTAACATCGTTTAAATATATAAATGATGTTAAAGATATTCTCATTTTGAGTTTTTAACATTGGTTATTGAAAATAAGATGCCAAAAGTGGCTTTTAATGTTGATTATTTGAAAAACTGATGCTAAAATGTAACTTTTAACATCGGTTACTAAAAAAACCGACGTTAAAAGTCAAGTCTTGTAATGTTCAACTTCCGATGTCCATAACTTTTGATCCATAAGTCTATTTTAACTCTATGACCTGTCAAATAGAATTTTGGAAAATTATCTAAAACTTGGATTTTATTTTTAACATCATTTATTGAAAAAATGATGCCAAAAAGTGACTTTTAACATTGGTTACTGAAAAAAAATGACGTTAAAAATCAAGTCTTATAATGTTTAACTTATGATGTCCATAAATTTTGATTCTTAAGTCCATTTTAGCTCCACTAACTATTAAATAGAAGCTTGAGAAATTATCTATAACTTGGATTTTATTTTTAACATCTTATAAATCTCTATTTTTCATTTTCATAATAAAGAACCACTTTTATGGATAAGTGGGAACCTCACAACTTCCATCATGCCAAAAACATACAAAACACATTACACCATCCAAAACACACATTAAGCCATAAAAAAATAGGAGGTTTCAAACCAAGGTGCATATCACACATAGAAAAATTCAAAAAAAATAAAACCAGCACATGTCATCATCATCATGGACTGTGAGACCCTCGAGTAGTGCACACTACACACCAGTCACCATCATAATCATCCCAACCCTATCATCGGTGAAGAATCAAGAAACATCAATGGAATCACTGAAAGGATTTACAAACTTACTGGAAACACGTTCACCAGAAACTGTTGAGAAGCAAACTAGCAATGAAATACCCCTTCCATCCAGGATCACCAACAGCGAGCAACGAACAAGAAAAATGAAACTGATTGTGAAAAATTATCTACAACTTGGATTTGATTTTTAACATCAGTTATTTGAAAAAATGATGCTAAAAGTGACTTTTAACATCGGTATTGAAGAACGGACATTAAAATGCCAACATTAAAGGCCATTTTTCTACTACTGGTTATACCTGATTTCTCTTAAGTTGCAGAACTGTTGATAACTTTGTCCAGAAAAGACCAAGATTTTGTATGAAGTGAACAGTACCAGGTGACATTCAGTTATCTTAAAGGGAAGTTGGTCAGTGCTACGGTTGTCAGCGAAATGGGTGATATTTGAGGTGTTCTCTAATGCTTGTCGTCTAGGATTGGGATGCATCTTGATGCAGCAGTGAGCAGTGATATCTTATGTTTCTAGGCAGTTACGCCCCCATGAGTGTAACTATGCCACCCACGATCTAGAGATGGTGGCATTTGTGTTTGCACTGAAGTTGTGGAATCATTACCTCATCGGGGAGCACTTTGTGGTATTTACACACTACTAGAAACCTGACCTTTCCCAACGCTTCTATACCAACGGTTTTTACAAAATGTTGGTAGAGGTCCCCTTTCCCAACGGTTTGGCCAAACCATTGGGAAAGGCCACTTTGAGGCCACCTTTCCCAACGGTTTTCCAAAACCGTTGGGAAAGGGTATGGCTTTCCCAACAGTTTGGCCAAACTGTTGGGAAAATTCCACTTTGTGGAATCCTTTCCCAACAATTTGGCCAAACCGTTGGGAATGGTCCCCAGTATATCAACCTTCCACCCAGAATTGCATCTAGAATCAAAGGATCTATACCAACGGTTGTCAAAACCATTGGTATAGGTCTATAGCAACGGTTTTGACAACCGTTGGTATAGATCCTTTGATTTTTTATCATATATTCTTATTGAGAACATTATATAAATCAAAATTAAAAATAATTATTAGAATAAATATATATATTTATGTAATTATGTTCACAAAAGTCATGTTAGGTTAGTGGTTAAGTCGTTCAATGATAAACTAGGGGTCCTGGGATCAAATCCCAACGAATGTTTTTTTTTGAAATACATATACCAACGGTTCCATATCCGTTGGTATAGATTTTCATATTACTTATAACAACGGTTTCCAAAACTGTTGGTATAGGTTTATACCAATGGTTTTCCCAAAATCGTTGGTATAGACCTATCCCAACGGATTACTTGGCAACGGTTCTCCAAACTGTTGGTATAGCCTATACCAACGGTTTGGAGGCCTATACCAATGGTTCCAAACCGTTGGTATAGGTTAGTTTACCAATAGTGACAGATCACAAGAGCTTGAGGTATATATTTTCCCAATGAGATATGAACTTGCAGCAGCATAGGTGGATGGAGTTTCCTCAGGACTGTGATTTTGCGATCTCCTACACCTTAGGAAATTGGAATGTCGTGGCCAATGCTTTGAATAGGAAGTCATGGAAGGAGGTTGTTCGAGAATCTATGGATGCTTGGAATATGATGGAGGAGTTTGCATCCTTACACTTATATGTAGGGGTGGAAGGCGGTAGAGGCTATTTGTTTTATATGATAGTTCAGACTTCTCTGATGCAGTAGGTGGATGAGTCTTAGTGGGGAGACTCAGAGGAAGAGGTGATGCATGATTGTGTTGGCCATATCGATGCTTCAGAAGGATGGTCGGAGGATGGTTAGAATCAAATGTTGTTTTGTGGAAGGTTGTTTGTTCCAGTGGAGATGTGCGAGGGAGTCCTCCATGAGTTTCATAAATCACCTTTAGTAATACACCTCAGAGTTTCTAAGATGTACCATGGCTTGAGGATGTAGTTTTGGTGTCCCGGGATAAAGTGGGTAGTAGCAGAGTTTGTGGCAAGATGCTTATTCTGCCAATAGGTGAAGGTTGAGCACCGTGTTCCCAATGGTTTGTTACATCCCTTGGATATCCCTGAGTGGAAGTGGGATGACATCTAAATGGATTTCATCATAGGGTTACCCAAGGCTTGGTGAGGCTATTATGTTATTTAGTTGATAGTGGATTGGTTGAAGAAATCGGCCCACTTCTTAGCGATTAAGGAGTCGGGCGCAATGGATGCTTTGGCAGAGGTATATGGATGAGGTGGTACGATTTCATGGAGTCTTGATATCCATTGTCTCGGACCAAGATACACATTTTACCTCACGAGTCTAGAGGGGATTGCATCATGCTTTTGGCACCCAGTTATGCCTCTGCATTGCCTTCCACCCTCAGATAGATGGGCAGACAGAACGAACTATCCAGACATTGGAAGATATGTTGCGAGAATGCGTATTGGACTTAGGTGGATCTTGGATACGACACCTTCCCTTGGTAGAGTTTTATTATAATAACATATATCACTCTTACATTAGCATAGATCCATTTGAAGCTTTTTATAGGTCGTGTTGTTCACCTTTGTGCTGGACAGAGGTTGGGGAGACAACTACTCTTGGTCTCGAGGTAGTGTAGAGCATGACAGAGAAGGTTTAGCTTATTTGAGAGAGTATGAAAGTGGCATAGGACTGGTGCAATTAATATGTTGATCTCAATAGGAGTCCCTTGGAGTTTGAGGTTGGGGACCACATGTTCTTGAAGTTTTCCCCCCGACATGGGTAGTGGGGGTTTGGCAGAGGGAGCAATATTTCTCCCAGGTTCATCGAACCCTTTGAGGTGTTGAGATGAGTTAGCGAGGTGGCATACCAGTTGGCATTGCCACTATAGCTGGAGAGGATCCATTATGTATTTCACGTATCTCAAATCTGTCTATATATTCATTATGACTCCCACGTCATCAACTGGGGAGATTTGGATATCGAGGATGACGTGACATTTGTGGAACGACCGGTAGATATCTAGGATCGTCAGGAGAAAATGATGCATGTCTGAACTATTACCTTGGTCCATGTGTTGTGGAGTCATGGTTTCTAGGAGGATATTACTTGGGAGTGAGAAGCATAGATGCGTTCCCAGTACCCAGAGTTGTTTTTATCTTTGTTTTGATATATTTTTCTTAAAATGTGATGCTTGAACCTTATTGTTTATGAGACAAGTTGTTTCCTTGTTCTGTAATGTGTGATAAATTCTAGATGTGTGAAGCAGGGAGGACCTAATTCCTAATAGAGATACTTTAATTGTGATGTGATTAAACCCATTCGGGCAATACATTGCCCCCTAAAGCGGATAGTATCTTGACATGGAGGATGGAATTCCCTAATCTGCGTATTCGAAAAGTGTGGTTGTTGTACTTTCATGGTGTGCCTTGTGGTTGTTGGGGTTAGAAGATGTTTAAGGAGGTATTCTTGTATGTGGGGGTTTCCGCTCCAACTCTCGAAAAACACAGGGTGGTTTATCGTTGAATGTTGATGTGCTTGGTTGTTAGCGGTGCTCCAAGTGTAGTGAGGTCCTTGAGAGGTATCTCATGGGGTCGTTGTTCAAACCCTCTTTCTTCTAGGTTTGGATTTGGATTCTCAAGGGTAAGAATCACTTGAGAGGTATCTGATGTAATGGTTTGTGTCCTCCTGGTCTGTTACTTTGTGGGTTTTCGTTGTTGGGAGTGTTCGGAGGAGGCTCAGAGGGAGTTTAGAAAATTTTGGTTGCTAAAGGCTAGAAGTAGGAGGATTACACGTCATGTGACATTATTACAAGATGTGAAACTTTATTTCATGGGTTATCCTAGGAGTTTCATAGTGTGTAACATTTCAGGGTTAGAAAAATAAAATAAATTAGGAGGTGAAACATTTTTTGGTGGAAGTGGACCTCGAGGCATTACACAAAGTGAAAGGGGATTACATGTCATGTAATACCTCGATGTTGTAATATTTTAAAACATTCCAACCACTCAGTTTTCACAAACCCTACGGTTGTAGTGATCTCTCTCATCCTGGGCGTTGACATTCCCTTCATTGGCACTTTGGAGATCCCTTCGACAGAAGTCGATCACCGAGATTCCGTTGTTGATCTATATTGATCCATCTTTGATCCGAGGTATGCTCTTCCTTTGTTTCAATGATTTCCTTGGGTTGATATCTCTTTTCCTCCAACTCCTCTTGTCATGCGATGGTGAATGTTCTTCCTCGCATCTAATGTGTTATTCTTTGGTCATTGATTAGTGTGGTGGTGTTGTTGCATCCTTAGGTGGATGTAGATATCATAGGAAAGGAAATTGAAGGACCGTTGCATGAACTGTTTCCGCACAAAGAATGTTGACACCCCTTTGAGGAAGGGAATTTTCTTCATTTCTCTTTGATTTTGCATTATGTGGGAGGGACCTACTTTTGCTTGCCTGCGGATCATGGTTGTGCCACATTAATCAAAGATACGAATTGGGTAAATGAAATTAAAAGGTGTAGAGGGTTTCAAATAGAATGTTTTGTGGATTGATGTTATTGTGATGTTGTGAATTGTATGGGCTAAACACCCCACTGAAAATTGTGGTTGTTGGTGGCCCTTGTTTGTACACTAGACAAGTTGCGTGTTGACTGGTTCTTGATGAAAATTTGTATATGGAAATTGGTGAGTCACGTACACTTGGCTAATAAATGGATGCCCCAGTATTTTACAGCTTTTGTGACAACCTCTGAATTAACAAGCGAAATTAAATAAGGGGATGTCTTTCTAAATTTGAAATTGTGTTATGATTTGGTATGTGGGGTGATGTGTTGTGTGAGATAGTTGTGGTTGTGTGTGTGGGGGACAGATGGGATGTGAAGTGGTTATGTTGTGATGTGTGGGGTTTCTTTGGTTTGTGTTGTGGTGTGGTTGTGAAGTGTGGGTATGTGTTGTGGGTTAGTTTGGGCAGTGTTGTGGATGAACTTGAAGATGATACATCAATTTGGCCATGTAATGGAATCTTAGGTTGAGATATTGATTGATTGTGGAATGGATGAGAGGCATTGAGCAGCAGGGCTGCGATAGGGTTGTGTGGTGTTGTGTTATTGGGAGTGGTTGTGTGTGTGGATAGTTTTTGGAGGGATGACCTTGAAGAAGAATGGTGATGGTTGGTGTGGGTAATTTTCCTGAAGTTTCTCCATGTGTGGTTTTTGCTGTGAGGTTTCTTTTGTGATATGCTTAATAGTTGCATGGATAGTGATGGAATAAATGAATAAATGTTTTATTAATAAAGTTTGGAATTTTTATTGGGATGGTTTGGTTAAAAAAATGATTAAATGAATTTTAAAATAAAGAATAGAATCAGTTAAATGAATTGGTTGGGTTTGTGGCTTGTTGTGTGGTGTTGTGCATTTAGAGGTAGCAACAAATGTGGTGTGTGGTAAAATGGTCTCTTGTTGAAAACCCATAGGTTGGGATGAGTGCTTAGTATCATATATATATATATATACACACACACACACACACATACATACATATATATACATACATATGTGTATTTTCCTTGTGATTTATATATGCACCCCACCCTAGTTGAGCACTATGTGCCGAACACCCCTATCATCATATGGGAGGGTGTCTTTCCCAAACATCTAGGTGGGAGGATGGATGTCTTGACACCCACTCTTCCCTGCTCCCTCTTCCATGCGGTGGTAGTCTAATATTCTTCGAGAAAGTTGTGGTTTGTGAGGCCTAGTGTGTGTGGGCGAGTTGTGATTTTCTGGGTGTCTTTGGGATGAGATGTGTTGTGCTTTCCCAGGTGTCTTTGGGATGATATGTGTGGTGTTTTACCAGATGTATTTGGTATGGTGTGTGGTTGTGGCCCAGGTGTGTGTGGGCGGGATGTGGTGTGGTTGCGGCCCAGGTGTTTGCGGGCAGGATGTGGTGTGGTTTGTGGCCCAGGTGTCTACGGGCGGGATGTGATGTGGATCAGGGCCCATATAATGGGATGATATGTGGTTTATGGGGCTCAAGATTGTGTGGGAGAGTTGTGACGTGGTTCTTTTGGAATAGGTGGGAGCACGAGGATGTTTTCCATTAGGCAAGAGTGGTTAAACTAGTGGGAAGTGGTGTGGGGTACCCTAATCATCGATGTGATTACTATATTACTTTACTTGACTTGTGTTACTTAGTGAGCATGCCTTGGTGAGGCTGAGGTGGATAGTATACCTTGTTAGGTGTTGTTTAGTTCCACTGTTTTCTCATGAGAGCATTAGTATGCTCCTCTCACTTGTGCACGAGAGACTTTGGTTTTCCTACTGAGTATACTTGTATGCTCACCCTATGTATATAAACTTCTTTCAGGTTTCTAGGAGGATTATGTGGACCATTCTGGACCTTACTAGCTTAGAATTTTGGACAATAGTTGTGTCGCTACTTATCTTTACTTTTGGTACTTACTTTGGAGTTTTATTGCATTTGTAACAGCTTATTTTAAACATGCATGTAGGATGTATTTGGGATTTCTTTATATATGTATTGGAGTTTTTGTGAGGTTGATACATCTTATCTCTTGATATTGTTTCCTATAAAAATGGTAATGCCTTCCATTTTATGAGATTGTTTACGCTTGGTGCTAGTCGCCACCTCGGGGCCTACTAGAGGCGGGACTCGGGGGTCATTATCTCCCTTTCTTCATTGTTATCCTAGGAGGGGTATCTTTGGAGGGATGGGGTCATGAAATCATGATTCCAAATATAAAATCCATTTTTTTAATATTCAATTCATAGAATTAGCAGAATTTGATTTAAAATTAAACCTGAAAAACATGATAAAAAACAGTTTTAAAAAAATGTCTTTTAAGTATAAAAATGTTTTTATAATAAATTCAAGTATAAAATTCATTAAAAGGATTATAATTATATTAATTTTAATCAAAATTAACTAATAAATTTTTTAAAACTAATAAAAAATAGGATTTTACTTTGTAAATACTTTAAAATAAAATACAATTTTCAATAAAAATCGGTATTTTCACTATTCATTGAAAAAATCCATCTTTTCAGAATAATCCCAAAAAATAACTCTAAGATAATTTTGACATGTTGATTTAAAAAATGATATAATTTTTTATAAAATTAAAATTATAAAAGTTCCAAAAATTAATTTCCTCACATAAATCAATAAAAACCATTTTTTTGAAGAAAATGTATTTTTTGAAGAATAAAACGACTTTACTAAAAATTGAGTGATTATTTACTAGGAATTTATCAATACATTTATATTTAGTATGAAATTTATATATTTTTAATAAATTAGTAAATCTTATTCATACTTTCCAATTGAATAGTTGGGTTATAACATTCATATTTAAATAATAATACTTCATGGTTTGTTTAGGTTGGGTGTTGCATGTTGTATACGCTATCGAACATAGTTTTCATTTTTTTTAAATATTGGGGTGTTACATCCCACCCACTTTAATAAATTATTTCCCATAAATTTTAAATTGAACTCGATGATCAAAGGTTTTACATTTGAAAATACTTTGTTGAAATTCTACATCATAAAAAGGGTTAATAAAACACCCACTTGAAAATTGAGAAATAGAAGTACAAAGGTAATCCAGAATAAAACATAGTAGGTTTAAAAATAGGATAAAATTATTAATAAGTCAAAATATATACATGGAAGAAAAGTAATGTATAGATATCATTGATCATAATAAAGTGAATGATCATGAGAAAGTTAACGATAATAAAACTGTAAACCAAAGTGGTGAGAAAAAGGCCATCTATTCATTGAAAATAATGGTAATAGGATAAATTTTTTATTTCAATATCCTTTTCCAAGAGTTGATAAATTCATTTATTGTCTAGACTAAAAACATAAAGAAATATACTTACTTACCAAGTAGAATTTCATCTTCTAATCAATTTCCACCACAAACTCATATTTTCTCCAAATAACGAGTGTTTAATATAAATTTTTCCATGCCTAAAGCACTAAAATCAACTTGTAACATGTACAAAAATCTATAAAAGTTTAATAAGTTATTCCTGATATCTTTAAGCATTAACCAAAATGGTTATCCCAAGGTAAAATTATATCCAAAATAACCAAAATATCATTAATCACCTAAAAATCCCAAAATTGAAAATTATTTGATCTTATAATATGCTACCCAAAATTAACTTAAACTCTACATATAAAATTTTTTAGGTTTAAAAATTTCATACTAACCAGTACATTACATAGGCCAATGGTAGGTGATGCACCCTTTTTTCCCTTCATTTGTGGGTTTAAACCTCACAGCCTTACCAAATGCGATATGTTGTCACATAATCTACAGGTTTCCCTTTTCTAAAACTATATTAAGATAATTCTTGTAATTTTCCCAAAAATAGGATGAACATACTAAAAAATAACATTAATCATCAAATCACTTTTTAACCATTATGGTTTTCTATACAATTTTTTTTACAAAATCAAATAATCTTAATTGAATATTATTTCCTCAACATCAAAGATAAGATAAACTCTAAAAGTTTCCAATACCATTAAACTTATGTCCAAAAAATGTAAATTCATTCTTCCTCAAATAACTTCTTTTAATAAAACCCATACTAAACCCAAGGGTTATATTACCATAAATGTAGCACCCCTAGTTTTAGGTACATGACCCTTTATTCATGTATTCTGAGTCTATATAATGTTCTGGTTGAGTTTTGGGAGGATCCGAGGGATTTTGGCATGTTTTGGAGGATTTTATGGAGGTGTAAGGTTTGTGAATGGTTAGTATAAATCATGCACCGTCTCCAGGAAACCATGCGAGGGAGAATAGTGGGCACTAAGAAGGTTCATGGTTGGCACATGGTTTGGTCAAACTATTCGAGTGACTAGGGGAAACCATGAAACTTCAAATAGAGGGGAAATGGATGGTTGGAAAATGGGTTTTCCAATCATGTGAGCCAATCATGTGAGGGGGTGTCATGATATAGTAGCACCACATGGTCAGCGCATGGTGTGTCAAACCGTGCGGCGTACAGTTGGAACCCCTAAAACTATGGATGTAATCCAAAATAACCCCTAAAGCCCTCATTTTCCCCTAATTATTCTTATTATCAAATTTTTTTACTCCCTAGGATTAATATATGATTCCTTTTAATCTAGAGGTGATTGTTAGGTGAATCAAAGTGCATTGGAGGCCTGAATTCCTCAGTAAATCATCATTCTTGGTTGTTCTTCTTAGATCCAGTCTTCTTCTCTATTCTTGAATCATAGATCTAATTCACGGTGGATAGATCCATGTTAATTAATTATAATATTGATGTGATATTCTTTATTTGATTTAAGGGAATAATATTTATGCAATTTTTTAGAGAATCATTGTTTCATTCTTCATTTTCACCAACCGTTGAGAGGTAGGTGGCTTCTCTATCGACTCCACTTGACTTAGAACTTGAAGGATTAGTTTTATTTAAATGGATTAATTGAAATTGATTTCAAATCCATTTTTTATTCTTAATTTAAATCTCTCTTATGTTATGGATTTGGAATTTTGTAAATTGGATGGTTTTGTGGAAAATGCTCTTCGACAATAATTTTAAAGTGGTGAATTTTAAAATAATGGTTTTGTTTTGATGCATGGAAAAAGGTTTGTTGAAATTATTTCAATAAAATAAATGTTTAATATTTAATGGTTTTTCATGGTATTTGGCATACATGGTTGGTGTGAGAACATTCATATACATGACCCTGTGGAAGGGGTGTGTGTCATTAGGCCACCTGGTATTAGTAACCTTGTGAAAACTTAGTGGATCAATGAGAGAACACTCATGAGTATGGAACTATCACCTCAACATGAATTGTGTGTGTGTGTGTGTGTGTGTGGATACATGGTAATGGTTATTCTAAATTATTGAGAAAGGTTTCATGCTTGTAAATTTTTTCCTTGGAACTTGTTTACTGTTTTGATATAAACTATTTTAAAATGATTTTAAATTATTTTATATAAATGTGCTAGAATGTTTTGTCATAGTGGCATGAGTTGGGAATTATTTGGGGAAATCCTACTAATTTTAGACTCACCCCCTTCTTGGGCACTGTTGTGTGTTTGCAGATGTCATCTATTGATAGATAGGTAAAGGAAAAGTATCTCATTTATTTAGTGATACTTCTTGATATCGTGATCGAAGCATGTGGAGCTCGAGCTTGGAGTGGGTTGGGTTTTTCTGGTTGATATCACTTGAGAGTATTGAGTTTTTGTGGTCTTTTGGTTCTCTTTTTGTATGTATTTTGGTTTCCACCTGTACTCTGATATGGTTTATTATGTTGGTTATGTTTTGATTTGTACTTTGTTGTTTACATATCATAAAGAGGATTGGATAATTATTTTTAAGTTGGTTTGGTCATTTTTATATTTAAATGTAAAATCATCCCCCAAATGTTCTTGAGGCCCTTAACATTTATTGTCAGCCTTTGATGCCTTGGGGATGTCACCTATGGCCTAATAGCACCCCTGCCTCTTCTAAAGCCAATGAGGAGGGGTGAGATGTTACAAATTATATCATTCTTGGTTGGTCCATCTTTAATTTTAGGATAAATGGTATCAGTATTATTTGGACCTTGAAGTTGAAAATGGTCAGTCTATATACCTATCGGGGTGGTAGTAGGCGGATAGGACCATCAGAACTTGAAATGTATAGCATAAAAAGATGCAGTTGGCCTTTTTATGCCAAACTTCAAGTTTCCAGGGTGTTTGGGTAAATAACTATTTTAAGACACTTCAAGTTGAGTTGTCACCTCACCATCATGGGTTTATTCAAAGATAATTTCATAGCATTCATTGGTAGTAAAACTTTCCAATAGGAATTCATTGTTTGTTTTGAGTAAATTATTTCTAAAAATGGTGGAAAAAGTGTTGATTTTTGGAAAATGGTTAAAATGGTTTGATTTTGGAAGAAAATTATTGTGGTATTTTAAAAAATGTTTATAATGATTATGATGGTTGTATTTTAGAAATGAATGATTTTGATATGTGTTGGTGTGGTAAATTGGAATTGTTAAGCCTTGAGTTGCTATTAAGTGAGACTAAATGGAGTTTTGTTTTGGTTATAGATAATGGCACCGGGTAGACATCATAGAAATCAACTAGAAGAGACTGTTAAAAATGTGGTTGCATCTGAACCACAGGTGAACCAATAACTAGTGAAAAGTATTATTCAGGATTTTTAAGCAGTGGATAGGAGGAATTGGCATGATGATCCTCAGAAAGTTAACCATTCAGTTCAGTTCCAAAAGCAGAACCCACCCATTTTTCAAGGGGATTCTAAACTGAAAAAAGAAAAAGTCTGGTTGAATAGGATGAATCGAATCTTAGATTTTCTTAGGACACCAGTAGAGTTGAAGGTAAATTTGGAAACATATATGTTGGAGCATTTTGCATTCCAATGGTGGGAATTATCAGTTCAGGCTAAATTGGACCAAGGCATGGCATGAGAGGATTTTGAAGAATTTTTCAGCAAACAATTCTATCCTCAGACGTTCGGAATTTCTAGAACAATGGACTTCTTCAGTCTGAAGCAAGAGAACCTCTCAGTAATAGAGTATACAACAAAATTTATGAATTTAGTCTGCTTTGCATAAAAAGTTTCTACAAGTGTGTCCTTAAAGGCACACATTTTTGAGTTGTGTTTGAAACCAAAAATTCTCTAAAAGATTATTGTTCTTTATATTACAAAATATACAAAGATGGTTAATAGGGTATCAGTGGATGAAAGGGACATCTTGGGAAATAAGGTTGGAGGGAGAATGTTTATTTCAATAGGAATAAGTGGGAACTCCAATAATGGGAATAAGAATAGAGTCACCTATTTCCAAAGTGGTGGGACACCTCAGAATCAGTCTATGGGATCATTAATCATTCCTCCTCAACCAAAGAGTAATTTGGGACGTTTTCAATGTGGTTCTTTTGACCATATGAAGTGAGATTATATGACACCACCTAGATCTTGTCATAATTGCAACCGGATGGGACATCTCATCACTATTGTTGTAGTGCTCCAAGGTTAGGTGCTAGGGACACATCTCATGCTTCTCAGGTATCATATTCTTCAATTGGACAAGCTCAGCAGAATAATTATCGCCGTCAAAACCGAGAGAGCCAAGGTGGTTATAAGAACACTGTGACTCCTCAACCTATATAATCTCAACAAGGTAATAAATAAAAAAGTGTAGTGAGTGATAAATTGTATAGATCTAATAAATTAATCATGGGTGGTCAATCAAGTCCTTAAATAGTGATAAGTATGATTATTTTGAATTCTACCCTCATGAAAGCCTTGTTTGATACATGTGCATCACACTCTTTTATTGCTTATCATGTTTCTGATCTAATGGATTTTCATGTTGAGATGATGTCTTCTATTTTGAAACTCCAAACACCATTGGGACAATGAGAGTGTAGATCTTTGAAATGTGCATTGTGTTTGATAACAATCGATGGGACTAAGTTGGTATGGTATTTATCTATGCTTGATATGGATGTGTATGACCTCATTATGGGAATGGATTGGCTAGCAAACTTTGAGTCCTATATCGATTGTTATGCACGACAAGTGAGTTTCAAATATTTTATGGGGTTAGTCATCTCTTTAAAGGAGATTTAACAGTGGATGCGAGTGAAGCAAGACCCTTGGTACTGGTGTTTGGAATTATCTCTTACTGGTTGACAACAACTGCCTTGGAATCAGTAGATGAGATCGAGAATAGAGATTTTCCGGCCACAGTGGACTAGTTCCTTGATGTTTTTTTCTGATAATTTCTTAGGGTTTCCACCCAAAAGAGAAGTGGAGTTTATGATTAATCTTCTACTAGGGACTAATTTGATTTCCCTTATGTATTACCAGATGGCACCAACAGAATTAAGGGAATGGAAGGTCTATCTTAAAAAGTTTTAAAGTAGAGGGTTCATTCGACCAAGCACAGCTCTGTGGTAAGCACCATCATGTTTGTAAAGAATGTAGAAAAAACCCTTAGAATTTGTGTATATTATCATAATTTTAACTGATCTACAATAAAGAATCGATATCATATTCCTCGAATTGATGATTTGTTTGATCAATTGAGGGGTTCCCAGTTTTTCTCTAAAATTGATTTACATTCAGGATATCACCAACTGTGAGTTTGAAAGGAGGATATTCTAAAAACATATTTCAAAAGTTGATATTTCCATTATAAATATATGGTTATACCTTTTGGTCTTAAAAATTCACCAACAGTCTTTATGGAATTGATGAATTGAATCTTTCAGATGTATCTAGATTTCTTTGTGTTAGTGTTTATGGATGATATACAAGTGCAATCTAGAACCAAATTTTATCATGAGAAACACTTGTCTATAGTGTTGGGAATCTTGCAGGAGCATCGCTCGTATGTTAAGTTATCAAAGTATGATTTCTGGATACAAGAAGTTTAGTTTACATAGCAATTTCATTTCTAAAAAAAGGAGTTTCTATGGATCCTAAAAAGACAGAATTTATTATCTCTTGGTAACCACCGAAGAATGTTTTTGAGATACGCAGTTTCCTTGGATTAATAGGATATTATAGACATTTTGTACATTATTTTTCACATTTGGAACCACATATGATAGCTTTTATGAGGAAATTCATTCATTTTCAATGTAATAAGGAATGTCATCCTTTCAAGATCATAAGGTTAGAATTACATTAGCACTTATCCCCATGTTGTGAGAGTTGGGTTAGGGCTATGTAGTCTACTGTGATGCATCAGGATATGGTTTGGGATGTGTTCTCGTGAAAGGAGATCATATTGTTGCCTTTGGCTCTCAATAGTTATGGTTGCATGAGAATAACTACTCAATGCATGATTTGGAGTTGGTTGGTGTGGTGCACGCCTTGAAGACATGGTGTCACTATCTTTTTGGTGAGAAATTTTTTATGTATACGGATCATAAAACCTTGAAGCATATTTTCTCACAAAGATATTTGAACTTAAGGCAAATAATATGGATGAAATATCTTCAAATGTTTGATTTCGACTTGTTTTATACACTAGGGAAAGAGAATTATGTAGCAGATGCCTTGAGTAAAAAGTCATATGCTCAGTTGGATAAAGAGTCTTTAGATATGTGGTAGCTTATGTCAGTCATAGCTGATATGCATCTAGATTATGTGGAGCAAGGTAATGCTATAGTTTTTTTTACAGTTTATATTTTTCCTGATTTGGTTGAGTAGGTTAGAGATTCTCAAACATCTGATCTAGACTGTTTGGCTATTAGGTCAAAACTCAATGGTGGGGAGACCATTAGGGGTTATACACTGAATGGGATATCACTAATATGTTCTATAGATCAGATTGTGGTACCTTTGACTCATTAGGAACAAGTTTAAAATGTCTACCACTATTCGAGATGGGTTGTTCATCCTAGAATCCATAAGATGTATAAATCACTAAAAGAACAGTTTTGGTGGGTTGAAATAAAGAGGAAAGTGACATAGTTTGTCTTAATATGTCTCACCTATCAGCAGTTCAAGGCATAACATCAATGATTAGTATGTATGTTGCAGTCTTTACCAATTCTCATGTATAAATGGGAGCAGATAGCTATGGATTTTGTAATAGGTCAACCAACAATGGTTAGGAAACACAATTCTATATGGGTAATTGTGGATCATCTCATGAAGTTGGCTCATTTTATCCTTATTAGTGAATCTCATATGGTGGAAAAATTGTCCAAAATCAATATATGAGAAGTTATAAAGAGGCACGGGGTTCCAGTATTGATTTTATTTAATTGAGACCCAAGGTTTATGTCTCATTTTTTAGAATTCCTTACAACAATCCCCTAGAAACCAATTGACCGTGATCATAGCTTATCATCCTCAAATGGATGGACAATCTGAAAGGACAATCCAAATGTTAGAGGAAATTTTGAAAGGACAATCCAAATGTTCGAGTACATTCTTAGGGCTTGTGTAATGGATTTTGGTGGATCATGGGAGGAGAACATACCTTTAGTGGAGTTCCATACAATAATTGTTATTGGGCCTTAATAAATATGGCTCCTTTTGAAGTATTGTATAGGTGTCCTTATCATTCTCCACTTTGTTGGGTAGAAACATGTGAGACTTAACTAATTGGACCAAGCCTTGTGAAAGAGACAATAGAGAAAATTTAGTTGATCATAAAGAGGATGGAGATGGCTCAGAGTCATCAGAAATTATATGAGGATCACCATTGATGGTCGTTGTCCTTTGAGGTGGGTGATCATGTCTTCTTGAGAATTTCTCTAAGACTTGGGCATCATCATTTTGGTAAGAATGAAAAGTTTTTCCCCTGGTACATAGGCCCTTTTGAGATACTTTAATGAGTTTTTGAGGTGGCATGCCGGTTGGATTTTCCACCAAGTTTTAGTTTAGTGCACAATGTGTTTCAAGTATCTTAGTTAAAGAAGTATCAAATTGATCCTAACAATGTGATTTGATGGGATCACATTGACCAAGATCAGGATGCTACATTGATTCATGTTTTAATACATATTGTGGATAGGCAATAGAATATTCTACATGGGAAAATCATCGGTCTAGTATGGGTTTTATGGAAACATGGTCAGATTCAAGAAGAAACGTGGGAGCGTGAAAAGGGAGTGATGGAATAATGGCCCGAACTCTTTCAGGACAGCACTAGTTTTCTAATTTTTAAGGAAGGAAAGACCAATGGTGGGGAGAATTTAGCACCCTTGTTTTTAGGTACATGGCCCTTTATTCATGTATTCTGAGTTTATATAATGTTCGTGTTGAGTTTCAGAATGTGTTGAGGGGTTTTGGCAAGTTTTTTTGGAATTTATGAAGGTGCATGGTTTGTGAATGATTAGTAGAAACCATGCACCATCTCCAATAAATTGTGTAAGTTATAACATTGGGCACTAGTTAGGTTCATGGTTAGTGCATAGTTTGGTCAAACTGTGAGAGTGCCTAGGGGAAACCGTGAAACTCCAAACAGAGGGAAAATGCATGGTTGATGCATGGTTTGTCTAATTGTGTGAGCCAACTATGTGAGGGGATAGCTTCAAACAATATTATCACATGGTTGGTGTACGATTTTCCAAACTGTGCAGCCTAACCATGTGGTGTATAGTTGGAACTCCTAAAATTGTGCATCTAATTCGTATTAACCCCTAAATACCTCACTTTTTCCCTAATTCTCCTTATTCTTGAATTAATTTTTCTCCCTAGTCTTGAGAGATGATTCCTTTTGATCCAAAGGAGATTCTTAGGTGAATCAAAGTGTGTTGGAGTCTCGGATTTATTAGTAAGTCATCGTTCTTGGTTATTCTTCTTATATTTAGTCTTCTTCTCTCTTTCAGAGTAATATATCTAATATGTGGTGGATATATCCATGTTCTTTAATGATGATCTTGATATTATATGCTTGATTTTATTGAAGTGAAGAATATCAAGGCTGATTTTTAGAGATTCATTTTGTTTTTCATTGTTTTCACCAACCATTGAGAGGTAGGTGGCTTCTCTCTTAAATCCACTTAACATAGAACTTTAAGGGTTAGTTTTATTTAAATTAATTTCCTGAAATTGCTATGAAATATGTGTGTAATTATTAATATAAACCTTTCTTGGGGGTTATGGCTTTGGAATTGTGGAAATTTGATGGTTTTGTGGAAAATGATCTTTGGTAATAATTTTAAAATGGTGATTTTTAAAATTATGGTTTTGTTTTGACGCATTTAAATGGTTTGTTGAAATTATTTCAATACAAGAAAATTTTTATGTGGAATGGTTTGGCATGGGATTTGGTATGCATGGTTGGTGTGAGTGCATTAATAGATGTAAGCTTGTGTAAGGGGTTTGTGCCATTGGGGAACCTAGTATTGGTCACCTTATGAAGATTTGGTGGATCAAAGAGAGACCACTCATGAGTATGAAATTGTCACTTGGGCATGCATTGGTTGTGTATGTGTGTGTGTGGATACATGGTAATGGGTATTCCAAATTATTGATAAGGGTTTCATGATTGTAAATGTTTTCCTTAAAACTTGTTTATTATTTTGATATAAACTATTTTAAACTTCTTTTAAAATGTTTTAAATAAATGTTATAAAAAGTTTTTTCCTAGTGGTGTGAGTTGGGAAGTATTTTGGTAAATCCTACTAAGTTTAGAATCACCCCTGCTTGGGCACTGTTGTACATTTTCAGATGTCATTTATCAAGACATAGGTAAAGGCAAGGTATCTCATTTCTTTAGTGATGCTTCTTGATACTGTGTTTGAGGCATGTGGTGATAGAGCTTGGGGAAGTTTGGTTGTTTTTGGTTGATGTCACTTGGTATTCTTGAGTTTTTGTGGTCTTTTGGTTCTCTTTGAGTGTGTCTTTTGGTTCTTTTTGAGTATGTCTTTTGGTTTCTGATTGTACTATTGTTTTAGTTATGTTTTGAGTTTTACTTTGTTTTCCATGCATCATATAGAGGATTGGATGTTTATTGTTAAGTTGGTTTGGTTATTTTTTTTCTTTAAAGGATAAATCATCCCCCAAATGTTCTTGAGGCCCTTGGAATTTATTACCAACCTTTGGTGTCTTGGTTCGTCGTACACATGAATGGTGGATTTGTTTCCCATTTGATGGAAGAGAAGATAGATATAGGTTATTACACTAACATAATAACATCTTAATATATAGGAGATACTAATTTTAATATATCATCATATTTTAATAAGATTTGAAGGAGGTGGAAGAAGAAATAAAACTAAAACATTCGATTAAAGGCTATACCTCTTCTTCGAATAACGTTTTTGCTTTAAATCTTAAACCATCTAAGGTTGGTATTCTACCCAAACTAAAGCCTCTAGAGTGTGGGGAGGGATGTTAGGAAGAGATTTGTTCAGGGATTGGTTGAACTAAAAGGCTTTTGAATTGTGATGAAAAGAGGATATTGAGTGTCCTTTTATTAGAGAGGGGAGGGACATTATTAGAATTTCTCAAGGTATTAAATTAATATAAATTAATTTTCCTATAAAAAAGGATCCAAAATTATATAATTTGAGGATAGGATGAGTATGGGTCTAATTCCTATCATAAAATAAAAATTTTACAAATTTATGTTAGGTTTTTATCTGTATCTCTTTTTTTAACTCACTTTAACCCTTTTTGACAATTACCGTAATAACAAAGTTTTTACTCTTTAAGGGTCAATATAGTTACTATAAAAAAAATTAACCTGTAAATAGACCACAGTTGATATTTTAAACCATATACTAATAACTTGTATAAATATATGATTTTTATCAATTTTAAATCATTTAATAAAATATTAATTATTATAAAATATCAGTAATGTCAATTTTGGAACTATTTATTTAATTTGACTTCAAAAACACCAAGAAAAAGATGGAATTAAAATATAATCCTTTAAAAAATTCATAATTAGTTATTTTTATCTAAAAAATTCATGGAACACAATAATTATTTCAATTTATATTACTTTTAATTTTTTAAAATCTTTTATTTTATTTTTCTATTAATTGAATTAGTATCGTGTCAGCATTGCATAAGCATTTAAGGTAATTATTGCTTCACTAAAAACTAAAAATAAATCACCATGATAAAAATAAATAATATATCTTTCAAATGAATATTTATAACCAGTCATGACTTCTTTTTATTCCTATGTCAAAGATTTAGAGATAATAAAACAAAGAGAATAACATTTTTGACTTTTCTTTACATAAAATATTATAAAGATAAAAATCATGGTCAAATGACAACAAAATGTTACATATTCAAAAATTTAATATTTATGGACTAAATATATTCATCAAATAAAACTAAGGTAAGTGTTATAGTTTTTTTGGTCATTATCCGATTATTTTTACCCTTAATTAAATCATTTTACCTCCACCGTGGTGATAATTATTTACTATGATTATTATTCATATTGATCAAAAGTAAAAGGGAACTATTTACCAAATTTTTACATTATGATTCAAAATATGGAACCCATTTTTTAATATTCAATTCACATAAGTGACAGAATATAATTTAAAATTAAACCCACAAAATGTGACGAAAAACAATTTTTCAGAAAAATGTCCTTTTAAATATGAAAATGTTTTTATACTAAATTCAAGTATAAAATTAATTACAAGAATTATAACTGGATTATGTTTAATAAAAAATAACTAATTAAATTTTAAAACTAATCTAAAATATAATTTCACTTTGTAACTACTTTAAAAGAAAATATATTTTTCAATAAAAATCAGTATTTTTCACTGTTCATTTAAAAAATATATATATATTCAGAAAAATCCAAAAAAAAATATTTCCAAGATAATTTTGATGTATTGATTTCAAAAATGGTATATTTTTCATCAAATTCAAATTATAAGAGTTTCAAAAATTAATTTTCTCACAAAAAGCAATAAAAAACATTTTTTGAAGAAAACATATTTTTTGAAGAATAAAATGACTTTACTAAAAATTGAGTGGTTATTTACTTTGAATTTATCAATACATTTATATTGAGTATGACTTCTATATATTTTTAATAAATTGGTTAATTCTATTCACACTCGGCAATTTAATGATTGTGTTATAATGGTCATACTTAAACAATAATATTGCATGCTTCGTTTAGGCTTGGTGTTGTGGGTTGTATGTGTTATCGAACATAATTTTTTTAAAAAAAATCTCAAGTGTTACAAAGGTTGTGAGTGATGACAAACCCTAGATCTATGCAGTAGGGGTTATCGATGATCTTGGATCTACTTTGGGATACGTCCAAGAGGTTGATGCAGAAATTGTATGGTCCAACAGTGAAAAAACCTTTGACCAGCAGTAGGGGTAAGTAATGGGTGGCAGTGAAGATTATTCTTCATATCAAAGGCTGGCAGTTTTTCCATGATCTCTCATTATCGGAAGCCCTCGGTCGGATCTACGGTGGCAACAACCTTCATTCGGACGACTGACTCAGCCCATGTCTCCCCCGATCTATGGTAATCGGGCACAAAGATGGTGTGAAGGTGGCAACGGGGGTTGGGTGGCATTAGTTCGATGGGTGAGCGGTGCTAGAGTGGAACTGTCAGTCGCGAGGCTTGTGCAACTCTTCGGCTCGACATATGTTTGATCCCCTTCAGACCTGACCTCTTTTGTCGCTAGGTGCGAGATTGGTGTTCGGTGAGGCATGGGTTACGATTCGGTCGGCACAAGGCAACCAATCATTTAGCATTTGATGTCAGTTGGAGATGTTTGGTATAGACACAGTGACCATCAGAGGCACAAACTAGGACGATGGTGGCGACCATCGAGACGAACGACGACGACTGTGCAGAGTCGGACAACAGAGGATCGATGGGGGGTTCCCTTACCTAGAAAGTCTTTTGGGCCCATGAGACTTATTCTATTTTTGTTTCTTAGGGATTGCGGGCCATTTGGGCTTATGAGTCTTCTCTCTTTGGGGCTTTTTACCTCTAGGCCTTCGGCCTTTGTTTTGTTTGTTCTTGGGCCTTCAGGTTGTGTTGCTTTTGAGTTGTTTTCCATGTGATGGACTCCCTCTTAGTCTAAAAGAGGTTTCCTTTTTTATTTTCTTAATAAGGGGCTTGAACCAACCTATTTTAAAAAAAAGTTATTAATTAATTAATAATTAAATAACAATTAGTTTTAATAAATATAAACTAAATAATAATTTCAAATATTTATTATTAATTTTTTAATAATAATTAATAATAATTATTAATTAATTAGTAACTAAATAATTAATTAATAAGTAATAATTTTATAATTATTATTACTCTCCGCTACCGAACTCCCATCACATGCTCGGATGATGACACCTGGGTTTTTTTTCCACACGCCGCGATCGAGTAAGGGAATGGAGTGAAGGGTATATTGGTCTTACAGAAAAAAAAACACTACGATGAATATTCTTCCTCTCTCTAATCAACGAAATATTCTCAATCCAATTTATAATATTATATTATATATTAAACAAATAATAAGAATTGTGATATATTTTAAAACTAAATATTTTTTTAAATGAAATTATATTTGTATTATAAAAAAAATTATTACGCATTTCTAAAAATGACCAAATAATAGTGTTTTCAATTTTTTGATTGTTTGAATAAAATCAACATATTTTGGTTCACATTTTTAAGTGTGTATATTTTTTAAAACGTGTTAGATATTAATGAGTTACTTATATTTTAAAACCAATTATATTTGTGATTGAAAGATTTTTTTTAAAAAAAAAATTGTTACATATTTTAAAAATAATTAAAAATAAATATGTAATAAAACTAGACTTTTTAATCATTTAGGAGGAAATTAATAGATTTTATTTGATATCTTTAAAGTCATATGATTTTTTTAAATGCATCAATTAATATTGAGTTTATCGTATTGTAAATACAATCATTATTGTAAATTAAATGATTTTTTTGTGTAAAAAAGGGTTTTATACCATTTAAAAAACATAAAATAATTTATATTTAAAAACATTTTTTTAATTATTTTAATAAAACTATTGAATTTTCTTTAAAAAATAATGTTTTGTGAATGGATATAGAAGATATTGTTTGATAAACATAAAATATTATTATTTCTTTAAAAATTGTTAAAAATATCTTTTTTAATTTGTAATTTTATTATTCATCATAATAAATAATATTTGTATAAATTTATTAAAAGAAACCTGTTTCTCTGAAAGGTTAAAAAACTATTTTTTAAGTGATAAATATTCGTAGAAAATTTTAACTAAAAATGTTCTGGACAAAATTCTAGGACGTTTCTGCAAAATTACTCTAGAAATTTTCTGTGAATAACTTCAATGAAAATTAAATCAAGAATTTGCAATGATAAATTTTATTACAAAAATAACTAGAAAGTTTATATTTGAATCATTCATTTTTTTTATGAAAACTATTTCTTTGAGTTATCTACTTGATTTTTTAGTGAAAGTTTTCATTGAATACTAGTGCAAGTTTTTGGTTTTCACTGAAATGTTCTAGAGGAAGTTTCACGGGAATTTCTAATAGAAAATTTCACTATAATTTCCAAAGGAAGATGCATTGAAATTTCTTGTGGAAGCTTCATTGTAATTTCAAGTGGCACCATCTCTACTATACTGGTTATTTGAATAAAAATATATTTTTGTTGTATTATGAAACTTCCACTAGAACTTCCACTGAAACTTTCATTGAACATGCATTGAAATTCCCACTTAATAAATTTATAAATTTTATTAGTACAAATTTTGTAAAAAATATATTAAATATATTTTATGAGTGCATTTGTTATAAATTTGGTTTTAGGTATAATTTCATATTTTATTTACATTTTTATTTATATAGAATATACATTTTTAAACGGTACATTATATTTTATTTATAATAATTATGTAACAAATATAATAAATATTTTATATCATTGAATTTATTATAAGTATATTTATTAAAATTTAATTTTTATTAATATATTCTTTAGTTTTATAAATATATACGTTTGTTGTATTGTGAAACTTTCATTGAAACTTCCAATGAAACTTCCACTGAGACTTCTACTGGAACTTCCACTTGATTGATTTATAATTGTTATTAATAAATATTTTGTAAAAAATATATTAAATATATCTTATAAGTGCATTTATTATAAATTTAGTTTTAGTTATAATTTCATATTTTATTTACATTTTTATTCATATAGAATTTACATTCTCAAATGGTAAATTATATTATATTTATAAAAACCATGCAACAAATATAATAAATATTATATATAATTGAATTTATTATAAATTTATTTACTGAATTTAATTTTTATTAACATATTATTTAGGTTTATAAATATATACTTTTATTGTTTTATGAAATTTGCACTCAAGCTTCCACTGAAACTTCCACTCGAACTTCCACTGAAACTTCCAATATAACTTATTCCATTGGAAATTGAACTTGATGCATTTATAATTGTTATTAATATATATTTCTTAAAATATATATTAAACATATCTTATAAGTGCATTTATTATAAAATTAACTTTAGTTATAACTTCACATTTTATTTACATTTTTATTCATATAGAATATGCATTCTTAAATAGTAAATCGTATTATATTTATAAAAAAAATGCAACAAATATAATATATATTTTATATCATTGCATTTACTATAAATATATTTATTAAAATTTAATTTTTATTAATGTATTTTTTGGTTCTATAAATATATGTTTCTATTATATTGTGAAACTTCCACTTAATAGATTTATAATTGTTATTAGTACAAATTTTGAAAAAAAAACATATTACATACATCTTCTAAGTGAATTTATGATAAATTTAGTTTTAGTTATAATTTTATATTTTATTTACTTTTGTATTTGTTTAGACTGTACATCATGAAATGCTAAATTATACTATATTTATAAAAATTATGCATCAAATATAATACATATTGTATATAATTGAATTTATTATAAATTTATTTATTAAATTTATTTTTATTAATATATTCTTTAGTTTTATAAATATATACTTTTATTTAATTATGAAACTTCCACTGAAACTTCCATTGAAACTTCTACTATAACTTTCACTGAAACTTCCATTAGAACTTCCACTTAATGGATTTATAATTATTGTTCATACAAATTTCTTAAAATATATATTAAATATATCTTATAAGTGCATTTATTATAAGATTTTTTTAGTTATAATTTCATATTTTATTTTCATTTTTATTCATATAAAATATGCATCTTTAAATGGTAAATTATATTATATTTATAAAAACTATTCAATAAATATAATACATATTGCATATAATTGAATTTATTGTAAATATATTTACTAAATTTAATTTTTATTAATATATTATTTAGTTTTATAAATATATACTTTTATTGTATTGTGAAACTTGCACTGAAACTTACACTGAAACTTCCACCATAACTTGTTCTATTGGAACTTTCACTTAATAGATTTATTATTTTTGTTAATATAGATTTTGTAAAAAATATATTAAATATATCTTCTAAGTGCATTTATTATAAATTTAGTTTTAGTTATAATTTCATGTTTTATCTTCTAAGTGCATTTTTTATAAAAAAAATTAGTTATAATATACATTTTTAAATGGTAAATTATATTATATTTATAAAAAATACGTATCAAATACAATACATTTTTTATATTATTGCATTTATTATAAATATATTTATTAAAATTTAATTTTTATTAATACATTCTTTAGTTTTATAAACATATACTTTTATTGTACTGTGAAAGTTTCAGTGGAAGTTTGAGTCAGATTTTCACTGGAATTGATACTGGAACTTGCAGTAGAATTTCCACTAGGACTTTCTGTGAAACTTTCATCGGAACTTACACTCAAATGAGGTTGAACTTTCCACAAAAAATTTTCTATTGAAAATATTATGCCTTTCACTGTAATATTCCTTTAAAAATTTTCATATGTAGGGTGTTTTTTATTATAGTTTTTTAGTTAAAAAATCTATTAGTATTATTTACTGCAAATTTCAAGTGAATTTTTCAACTAGAACTTTGCAATGAAATTTTACAGTGGAATTATTTAGATGTTGTTTTCCGGTGGAACTTTATAATACAAAACTAGAGTGAAACTTTATCATATATTTTTTTGAATTTATTTATTGGAAATTTTATATAAACCTTTCGAATGTAATTTTCTAGTATACATTTTCAATGAAAATCTTCCTTATAAAATTTAATTTTTCTCATGTTGATGTTTCTATTTTAATGTTTTTTTATGGATTGAATTTGATTTTTAAAATATATAAATAAGTTTTTTTAATAGGCATAGGAAATTATTAATTATTTGTAAATATTCAAAAATTTATCTTTTAAATGGAAGATGTTTTTCTTTTTAGTTTTTTATAACAATTTTAAATTTTTTATTTTTAAGAATAAGTTTTTTCCTATTTTTGAATTGCGTGTCAACTTATTGTTTTCAACATACAAATACAAATTATTATTTTTATATGGTTTTAAAAAATTATTATGCAATGGTAGCCAGTAAAAAGATTTTTTACTGTAATAAACAAATAATTAGCTTTTTAAACTATTTATAGTTTTTAAATTATTTGAAAACAATTTTCCAAATTTTTATTAATTCAGTTATAAAATATTTCTTTAAAGCATAATTACAGGTTATTTAATTTTTAATGTTTTCAAAAATTAGTAGCTAACTATAAATGTATCAACATGGATAAACAATTTATTATTATTTTTCAGGTTTTTTCAATTTGGTTTTTAAAAAATGTCTAACAATCCCATTTTTTTTATTTTATTTCAATTCAATGGTCAGTTTTTTTCTAGAGAATGTGGCACACTATACTGGATATCCGCGTTATATTGGACATTAGAGACAATACAAACCCTCCGTTCTCCCTTCCAACCTCAATGACTCCCTTATTCCGATTGCTTTAATCCTCGACTCCATCCTCCGCTCCATTTCATCGTTGCCACCATTCATCGCACCATTTCATCGTGCCCGCTCCACCTCCCTGTTCTACATCCAAACCTATGAAATATGAGTGTTTAATTTTAGTTTTCATCTTGAAATCAGCCTATTTTTTCCATAATGCCATTTTAATTTTCCAATACATGCAAATTATTAATTATTTGCTCAATTTAATATTTGTATATTGGATATGGGATATCAGGATGGGCCTCCTTGGCTGGGCCGTGAATTAAGCCCACTCAGCATGTCCTGCTCCATGGCCCGTGGTTTACTTGGCCTTCTTCACTGGCCGTTGATCATCTTGCCGCCCATTCAACAGCCCGCCGTCTTGCGCTCGCCATTGCTAGGGTTGTTAGGGTGTTGCGATCTCTCTGTGGCTGTGAGGTTCGGGTTCACCGCTGGTGCGCGGTTCCTTGGGGAGCTTGTTGGCGTCCTTCCTCGGCCAAGAAGTGCGTTCATCCTTCAAATCCGAAGACCACATCTCTACATCTTGCGAGACCCTCCTACGGCGAGTCCCAACGAAGCAACGGCGTGGGCGTTCTCAGAGCTTGAAGAGATTCGGACGGCCGGACTTTGTATCGTGCTGTAAGTCTCCCTTTTCTTCCGGTTTCTCAGAATTCCAGATCGGTTCTTGAAGCTTGTTATGCTGCTTCTTGTTTGTCGATTGTTCTTTATTTTTTGCTGCTTCTAGTTCGTCGTTTTCTTACTGTATCTTGTAATCTGGTTCTGGTTTTCTTTGAGCATTTAATAATACGTGTGTGTGGGTGGTGTTATTGCCGTGTATGTAGCACGCAAATCATTGTGTTCCTTGTTGTTTCTTTCAATTACTTATGTTGTGGTTGTTCTGCTTGCATTGGATGCATTTATCTGGCAATAAATCAAAGATCTTGGTTAGGCATTGTTGTTCTCTTACTATCCATTGCACATAGCCTCCTTCACAAAACCCTTGCTTCTTCCTTCAGTGCGCTCCATTTGCGTTTGGAGTGCTGATCTAACTTCCCTTCGTACACGGATTTTCAATGTAATTCATTTCCAATGGAGCACAATTGCATTATAATGTACCTTCACCTGCTATAATTGTATACTACACTTTCAGTTTACTGCAGTTTCAGTTTTTCCAAAAAATGATGTCTTCTGAACTTTCAGTTTATCTTGAAGTTTATGTCACTGGATCTTTAAACAACTACACCTGTACCATTTCTTTGGTCTGTTGATAACTGTTCCCTTTATTTTATGTATAATTTTTATGCATTTCCTATGAAATCATATTGCATACAGACTGATCATACCGTTCCATTTATGTTGTGCATAATCTGCATGCCTTCCCTGTATAATAATATTGTACACACAGTTATCATGATATAGAATCATATTCAGTTTCCATATTCATTATGTGTTTCCTGTAAAATCATTTTCACTCATTAGCCTATCAAATATTGTCAATTCATAGTTTGTATCTGTTACATTAAAGCCATTCAGTGTGCATTTCCTGTATGCATCCAGTTCCAGGAAAAATATCTTCAATTTGTTAGTTCATTGTTAAATTCTCTGATTTGTTAGTTTTGTTGTCCTTTGTGATTCGAGGTTGTGTAACAATGGGAAAAATTTCAAGGAAAAGTTTAGCAAACAAAATTCCACACAACAAGAATATTATATTTCGGGGAGCTGGATAAATCAGATCACGGGGTGAGATGAATTTTAGATTATAGTTAGAGATAAATATTGACTGAATACAGAACCTTCTGGGCACAACAAGAATATTATATTTTGGGGAGCTTGATAAATCGGATAATGGGGTGAGATGAATTTGAGATTATGGCTAGAGATAAATATTTACTGATTACAGAACCTCATGGAAATCATTTTAATTTCATTTTTTTACAATAAATATGTATTGTTTATATATACTGTGGTTTATCTTATTTTCACTAGAAATTGATTTTTCTTAATGCTTTACAGTAAATTATTGATTTTCTGCTGTGTTGCAGGATGCTCTCTGCCTGATATCTAGCATTGTCTGTTGCTCAAGCCAAGCAGTTGATTTTTGTACAAGATGGCGAGCTTTGCTAGGCCAGAGAATGCTTTGATGCGAGCTGATGGTGATGGACTTATCACATTTTAATTTATGAAATATTACTTTTTTTGTTCCGTTGTTTGCTCTCAAATTCATGTGATGAGATGATAGTTTGTTTACGCTTACAATTGAATCATTCTGTTTCCTCGTGCTATGATTTATATAATCCTAAGCCTACTTTATTTTCTCATTCATTTGCTTTATTTCTGTTTGGCCTTCAAATGCTGTAAACTAACTTTCTTCTAATGCTCTATACTTCACCTGTGTGCAGAGTTGATAAATGTCGGGCAGAAGCAAAAAGCATTGCAAGAGCTTCGGGATCTTATCACTTCAAAGAGATGCAGGGCTTGGCAAAAGCCACTTGAAAAAATCATGTTTAAGTACGTCGAGCTTTGTGTTGACTTGCGCAAAGTTTGGTTTGCCAAGGAAGGCCTTATCCAGTATCGCATTGTTTGCTAACAAGTAAATGTTACTTCTTTAGAGGAAGTGATCAAACACTTCATGCATCTATCAACAGAGAGAGCTGAGGTGGCTCGTAATCAGGCACATGCCCTTGAAGAAGCTCTTGATGTTGATGATTTAGAGACAGATAAAAGGCTTGATGACCTCATGCAGTGTGGAGAGAAAGGGAAGGACAGGTCTGATCGTAAACTTGTTACTCCCTAGTTCAAATTTTTATGGGAAGCATACAGGACAATACTTGAAATTCTGCAAAATAATTCGAAACTGGAAACACTTTATGCGGTTAGTCCACTTTTAAACAAAATATCTCCTGCTAATTTTTTTTTCTTTACGCACTTTCAAAAAAACCGTATCATCAAGGCATAATGTCTAATTTTTGAATAAATATTGAAGCTTTGCAGTGTGTCATACGATGATTCTGCCACTGTTGATTGTAGGAATACTAATTTGCCCCCCTTTTTTGTGTGTTACATAATGAAGTTTACTAATGACAATTGTCTTGCAGATGACAGTGCACCGGGCATTTCAGTTCTGCAAGCAATACAAGCGAACAACTGAGTTTCACAGGCTTTGGGAGATCATAAAGAATCATTTGGAAAATCTCAATAAATATAGAGACCAAAGGGATCGGCTTTACTTGTCATCCCCTGAGAGCCTGCAGCTTTATGTGGACTCAAGATTTGAGCAGCTTAAGATCGCTACCGAACTTGAACTCTGGCAGGTCTTGTAATTCATTTCATTATGTTATATTTTTATTTGTATTGTTATTTTTATGTGGCATGACATCCACACAAATGGATGCAAACAGTGCTCCCATTTTCCTTGCTTTTTTGCTTCACATTTTACTCTTTCCGTGCAGGAGTCTTTCCGTTCAGTTGAAGATATTCATGGTTTGATGTGTTTGGTTAAGAAAACACCAAAGCCATCCCTGATGGTTATATATTATGCCAAGTTAACTGCAATCTTCAGATTTTTTGGCTGCCATCTCTACCATGCTTATGCATGGTTTAAGCTATTCTCACTTCAGAAAAGTTTTAATAAGAACTTGAGTCAGAAGGATCTGCAACTGATAGCCTCTTCTGTTGTTTTGGCTGCACTCTCGGTTTCTCCATATGATCACACACTTGGCTCATCCCACTCGGAACTTGAAAACGAGGAGCGAAACTTGAGGATGGCTAATCTTATAGGATTCAACCTTGATCTGAAACTTGATAGCAGAGAAGCGGTAATGAAAACTATGCCTTGTTTTTTTTGTTGCTATTTATGATGTTACAGTGTTCATTTTTAACTGTTTTCCTCACTTTTTTCCTTACTTTTTTCCAGCTATCAAGGTCATCCCTTTTGTCGGAATTGGTACGATAACTAATCTGTTTAATTTGGTAGTGGCTTCTGTCGGAAAGTGTTCAAAGAGATTATTTTTAACTTGCATGTCTGAATATCTTATCTGTCAAATCTTTGTTTCCATATTTATCTGATCCTATCATCTCTGACAGGTGTCCAAAGGTGTTATGTCATGTGTGATCCAGGAAGTTAAAGAGCTTTACAATATTTTGGAACATGAATTTCTCGCTCTGGATCTTGCATCAAAAGTAGGGCCATTAGTGGCAAAAATATCAAAAATCGGTGCCAAACTGTCTTCTGCTTCTTCAATTCCTGAAGTGGAATTGTCTCAATATGTCCCCTCATTGGAGAAGCTTGCGACTCTCAGATCACTTCAGCAGGTAAGTATCAAAGAAATTTGTTTTTTTTTCTGCTGGTATAATAATCTTGCCTTTGTCTTCCCAGGTATCTCGGGTGTATCAGACAATGAAGATCGACACTTTGTCACAAATGATACCTTATTTTGATTTTTCTGTTGTGGAAAAGATATCTGTTCATGCTGTTGAACATCATTTCATTTTGATGAAAATTGACCACATGAAGGGTGCTGTTCTTTTCAGCAATATGGTGAGGAATGATTTTTTTTTTAATATGTTGAAGTCAAGATTTTTAGGGTTTTTCCCCCTGTTTGATTTTAAGGAGCTTGAATCCGAAGAGCTGTGTGGTCACCTCTCAAATCTGGCTGAAAAGTTGAATGGAGTAAGGGCTATATTATGCCCTCCTACAAAAAGGGCATCAAGTTTAGGAGATTCTATATCTAGTTTAGCAGATAAGATCGATACAGAACACAAAAGACTTCTTGCAAGGAAATCAATTATTGAGAAACGGAAGGAAGAACATGAGCGACATCTTTTGGAAATGGTACTTCTCATAGAAAGATTAATAATATTCTGTTCTTTCAATGAAATCTTACTCAGTCTATTTCCTCTGTAGGAACGGGAGGAGGAGTCAAAGTGGCTAAAACTACAAAAAATAACTGAAGAGGCGGAACAGAAGCGGCTTGCATCTGAGTACGAGCAAAGGAAGAATTTAAGAATCCTCCGGGAAATAGAGGAACGGGAACTCGAAGAAGCGCAAGCTCTACTCCAGGAAGCTGAAAAGCGCAGTAAAAAGGGGAGAAAGCCCATTATAGAGGGAGTACGTGAATTTAATTATGTTTTAATGGTATTTAATGTGGACTATAAACTGATTGTGTAATGATGCAGGAAAAGGTTACTAAACAAACTTTGATGGAGCTGGTTCTTACAGAGCAACTTAGGGAGAAGCAGGAAACTGAAAAGAAGTTGCAAAAAGTTTTTAAAACAGTGGATCATTTAGAAAGAGAAAAAATAAAAGCGGCTACTCTGTTGAACGAGGCTGCCTTTCAACAGCATTTGTTGGCTGAGAGTGTGCTTTATGAGCGTGAACAACAGGTATGGGAGGGTTTTGTTTCCTATCTTTTGAAAGCAGAAAAAAAATCTGTTTGTTGATATCTGTTGTATTTTTTTGTTGTTTTCAATAACTGTTATTATTCTCTGTTTATAAAACAAAAAAACATGAACAATGAAGATTTTTTTTTTGTTTTTGTTTTCTGATCCCAACAAAAGTTGTAATGAGTTATATGCTAGGAATGTAAAGTCGTTCCATATCCAATATGGGTGAGTCGAATCTCTTGAGTCACCGACTTGGTCTGATCCAAAAAATAAAATTTTAAATTAATTTTGAAATTAAAAGAACATAAAATTAGTAAAAAGTATGAAATAGGTCAAATTTTGGTGGACCTGAAGTTGGGCCGCTTGGGCCACTCGATCATCACAAAATGTGTATGTCTGAATTATTAGACAAACTTAACTTGGCGAGCAGTTTTTATTTGTTATAAAAAATTTAAAAGGCTTAAATTTTACCAAACTGTATTTTTTCTTTCTTCTTTTTAGAATATTTTGTCGGTGAACATTATTAAACAAACTTTTTTTTGTCTTGTTCTCAATGACAAATTTATAAAACCCAGATAAAAAATCCAAAGCACATCTTTTTACAGTCTTTATGAGACTCTGTTTAATAATCTTTGTAGCTAGAAATTGAGGCGAGCAGGCAGTGCCACGATGGTGATCTCAAGGTGAAGAACAGGTTATCATGCATGTTGGGAAATATGGTCAGTATCAATCTTGCTAGTATTTTTTTTGTATCAATATATATATATATATAAACATGAATTCTACTGTAGCCCAGAAATTGTGTTTGCTCTGTCCATCAGGGATGGCAATTCGGGTTCACGTGTTTGGTTAACCTTTGCTCGAACCTGTTTAACCTGGACCCGAACCCGACTCATATAAGTAAACGGGTTTATCCGACATGACCTGCTTATAACAGGGTCAACCTGAACACGATCTGTCTAACGGGTTTAATCAAAATAAATCGAAACCTGGCCCTTTTAACCCAAATTACCTGCATAACCCAACCTGTTTAACCCGAATAACCCACATAACCCGGCCCATATAAATAAAGAATACAATTTTATCGGGTTACACCGGTTATCATAGGCCAGCCTGAACCCAGACCTGAACTCATATTATTTGGGTCAGACGGATCGACCTGATTACAACCCGGATCTTTTAAATCGGGTCATGTTGTGTTGGGTTATCATCGGGTAAAAAATTAACAGGTTACATGGGTTATCAGTCAACTCAGACCTGAACCCAGACCTGAACCCAGACCTGAATATAATCAGATGGGTTGACCTGATTACATCCTGAACCCATTTACCCGAACCTGTTCAGAAATTGGCACCTCTACTGTCCATTAATTTAGTTTTGTTTTCTTCCCTGCAGGGAATTTTTCTGGAAAAAGCCATGAAGATGCGTGAGGCGGAATGCAATAGATTGCGGCAAGAGAGGGAGGACCGAACTGCCCAAATCATCCGGGAACGTAAATACGAATGGGATGCTAACAGAAAGATGCTGTTCTACTTAAGATCCGAGGAAGAAAGGCAAAAGAAGCTGCAGGAGGAAGTGCGGAAATGTGAAGGTATTGTGGAGTCCCATTTTAGGGTAGGAAAAGAGAGAAAAATTAAATAATGGTGTTTGGCTTCCATTCTAAGAAGAAAATCTGGGTGTTTTTTTATTTATGGAGATTCGGTTTTCAACCAACCAGCCGTATGGTAATGTTTTATGCAGAGGTGGAGAGACGAAAGAAAGAAGCTGAGCGCATGGGTCGTCCAATGGAACCTGTTGCGGCTTCTGCCCGTGGGAAGTACGTCCCCCCGAGGTTCAAGAGAGGAGATGGTTCCGTGGCTGCACATCGCGTGACTTTTCACTTGTGAAGTTGCAGAAGAAAACAAAATCTTTTGAGATTAGAAAAATTACACAGCAGAGTACTTGGGATGGTTCAAATTACTTGTTGTCTGTTTAAAAACTTCTGGTTCATAGTTTATTGACAAATACAAAATCTTTTGAGATTAGACCCCTATCATTGGGAACAAATATTAATGTACGTGACTGTAATGTAAGTCATTAATGGGTAGAAGTTTATTATTAATAGTCATTGATGGTAGCATGTTATTAGCAAAAATTAACTATTATGAAAGTGCATGTGACCGTGATATCAATCAAAAAATGTATCTTATTATGGAATTATTGAGAAATCCTAATATTGGATTATTAATGTAATGGTCATGTTAGGGTTTCCTCTGAAACCTCTTTTGACCACGCTTCCTTCTCCTTTTTCGACCTCTCAAGTTCTTGTTTCTGCGTTTGTTTTTTCATCTAGAGGGTTTGCTCGCCTGTGTCAGTTCTTTGCGTGATGTTTTGTGGCCCAAGTTCCGAACTCTCTTCTCTGCCCTTTTCGTCTTCACCGTCGCGCTTGACCCCATCTTGGTCGAGTGCGATGGTTCCAATGACGGCTTGGGATGGTGTAGGTGGAGCTTTGGTTTGGGGCTTTGGTTCATTGGGTTTCTTCCTCTCCTCCGCCAGTCCCTTTTGGATCTAAGGTCCCCCACTTTCTTGGTGTTTGATTGTTTGGTTACAATTTTTCTGGTTCTGTTTCGATGTTATGTTTGCTTGTTTGTTTTGCTGGCGATGACTGTTTTGTTTTTGTGGCGAGGAGCTTGCGGTTCGGTGAATGGTTCTGCTCGACGACGGTGTTGTCAATGACGACGATGCTTCCTTGTTTCTTCTTGGTTTTGGATGGTTCTGTTTGGTGTTCTTCTGTGACGTCGACATTGGTTTCATGGTGTTGGTGTTCTTCGCCTGGTGGTGGCTCCGAAGGTAGGGTTCGGTTGTCATGGCGGTGGTCACATCTCACCGTAGGGGTCTTTGTTTGCTCTATACTTTGCTCTGACTCCTTGTTTCCACCAATCTTCTCCCAGTTGGATTTCCACGATGGTTCTCAAGGAGTTTTGGGATGTGAATTCGAGCAGTCGCTGACGCTTCGGGAGGCGCTTCTCCGTGGTGGCTTTGTCTCTGTCCCTGGGTTCCAGAAGGGCTTGATCTTTGTGATGGATTGTAGAGTGACTTCAACTTTGTGGGTTTGATGGTTTGTGGTGATCTGTTTTGGTTTTCTACGGTGGTGGTGATGCTATATCCCTTTAGATGATGTTCATCAATGAGTTTTTTTGAAGATTTGTGGTGTTCAGTTTGTGTGATGATGATGATGGTGATTTACGATAACGATGAAGGAGTTCGACGGTCATTCCCCGTCGGTGATCTGGTGTGACAACAAATTTGTTCTGTGTTAGGGTACGCATGACGAGGTGGGATGTGGCACGAGGCAGTGATGTTTGTTGCAGTTCGAATTATGAAATTTGAAATTTGAAATTTGAATCTGGTTTTTGTGATTGTATGTGTGGGAGTGTATGGTTTTGTAGGTTCCCACTTAACCAAAAAATGGCTTTTCAAAATAATAAAAAATGGATTGGGTGGGGGGATAAGGCATGTACGTAGATAATTGTGGATTCAAGGTAGTTAACACAAATTGACTAGACCTAACACAAATTCAACGATAAAGAGCCTTATATTTTGGCATCATAGGCAAACCAAATGTTTTATGTAGAAGATCCGTTGACACCTGAATGTAGTGTTGTAGTTGAAGTTATTCCTTGGAATATATTCAAGGAAGGCACAGATATATTCATATTAATGTTATCAATTGGTTTATTGTGTACATATTAAACTAACAAATGTTTTCATAAACCATGTTGAGCTATGAATATGTAATATTGAATCAGATGTGGGAAAATGAGCGTAGGATTCGAGTTGTAGGATTGACACCCATGATCGCTACTACGAGTATAATATTTTGATTTCATTAAATTTTATTTTAATAAAGTTATTATTTTTAAAAGTTCAATTATTCTTTCATGGATCATCTTCTAGGATACAATTGTCTTACTCAAAGGAAACTGGGGATGGTTGACCTTCACCTTCTATTCCATTAACGGGGGATAGAAGTCAGTGCTCAACATGGTCTACAAGAAGTATGAGATCAAATAGCATTCCATTATCAGATTGTTAGAGACCCAGACTGACCTGGAGATTGGAGGGTGTATGTTAGGAGGGGTAAAAGAGTCTTTTCTGGTGTTGGCAGTTAGTTAACCACATGTGTAGGGGGTTTCTATGAATAAGAGGGCGGGAAGGGGTGAAGTGAGAGGGGGGAATCTTTCGGTTATGCTTTCGGTAGTTTTGCTTGGGCGGTTGAGCTGCGCCTCTTCCGAATGCTTCTTCTCCAGACTCCCTCTCTTCCAGTTTCTCCAATCTTGTTGTTAGCTCTGTATTTTCTCAACTGAATATAAGTACTTTGTTTGTTCTTTCCCTAGTACTCTAACATTTGGTCCAACCTGCCGGCCTTTTGATGGAGACTTGCCATCACGCTCGTCTTGATAGCTTGGAGCGGCGTCTTGGTCGTTTTGAATCAACGATCACTGAGTTGGCTTCTTCCGTTGCCACTCTTACTCAATATCAACAGAGCATTGAGGAGGAAAGGCATCATTCTGACCTTGATCAGAAGCATTGGGATAAGGAGATCCCCGATCAAGCTGAATTCCATCAGTATATGGTGCAACATCTTGAGAAACAACCTTCATGTGGAGATGCACCACCTTCGGGCGTGCCGACTCTTTTTGATTTACATGTTCCGTTGTGGAACAGTTAACCGATTCAGTTGATCAGGCACCAGAGAATCTTCCTCCTATACTGGATTCACCTCATTGTGGGCGGCGTGTTGAGCTTCTGTATTTCGATAGAACGGATCCGCGAAGTTGGCTTACCTGCGCTGAGCTTTACTTTCAGATTCATCGTACTCCAGAACCTCTAAAAGTGTCCCTAGCACGGGTGTGTTTAGAGGGGCCTGCGATTCATTGGTTTACCATTTTGGAGGAGGTACATCCTCATTTAACTTGGTTGGTTTTCAAGAATGAATTAATGGAGCGCTTTAGTAGTCTTGATATACAAAATCCCTATGAGGAGTTGGCAGCGTTAACACAATATTCCACAGTTGCCGAGTATACTGATCAGTTTGAATACCTTTCTTCCTTGGTTCCTCAGCAACCAAAACGACAATATGTGGCTTATTTTTTACATGGTTTACGGGAGGCTATTCGTAATTGGGTATGCATTCATGATCCTGACACTCTTCTTAAGGCTATACGTTTAGCTCGCCATGTTGAATTGGCTATGCCCAAGGGTGTGGCTACTCCGCTTCGTTTGTGAAGGGAATCCTTGGCAACCTCCAAACCGATTCAGTTCTTCATAAATCTCACCTTTGCAGCAATCCACACAACAAACTGATGCCCCTTTAACTGGAATGAGACTTGATTTCCCTAGGCAGTAGCCACTGGGTATTCGCGACACTCGATATCTTTCAAATCTGGAGTGGGAGGACTGGCGTAATCGTGGATTATGTTTTTGCTATGGTTTACATTATACACCTCTACATAAATGTGTCGAGTCCAAATTACATGTTTTACTTTTACTAGAGGATGATTCTAAGCCGAAGGAAGGGGATCCTAGGTGTTCCACTATTTTGCCACCTACTACTTCATTTAATCATGAGAATGCTGAATGTTTGGTGGTTTCTAATGATACTTTGGCCCCTCTTTGTTCTTCGTTGGCTGTTCGGGATCGTGCAACAACTTCTATGAAAGTGGAGGGCCACCTTGGGGATGTCCCAATTTTAGTCTTGTTAGATAGTGGGGCTACACACAATTTTTATTTCTCCACATTTGGTTCAACTTATTAATTTTCCCTTGAAATCTACTATGGTTATGCATGTTAAATTGGGTGATGTATATCAGTTAACTACACACGGGCTCTGTCAACTAGTGCCACTGATTCTTGAGGATTTTTCCTGCCTTATTGATCTTCATGTTCTTGAGTTGGGTGGACTTGACCATATTTTGGGAATTGCTTGGTTACAGACTCTCAGTGAGGTTACAGTAAATTGGGAAGCTTTGACTATGCAATTTACTATTGGGGACCACAATTTTAGTCTTCAGGGAGTTACTAATTATTTACCAATAGCTTCATCATTGGGTCACCGATTTTTTTTGTTTCACACTGGTGGTCAATAGTGAGTAATATTGGGAGGTGCAGATTCCATTTCACACCATACTTTGTCTGCACCCCAACACTCAGCTTTACAGGGTCTCTTATTTCAGTTTCATAATGTTTTTGCTAAGCCTCAAGGTCTGCCTCTTGTTCGGCAGTGGGAACATGTGATTTTTCTGGTGGCTGCACAGGGTCCTGTGGCTGTACATCCCAATAGATATCCACAATTTCAAAAAACAAAAATTGAAAGGCAAGTGGAAACTATGTTAAAGACATGAATTATCCATCATAGTTCAAGTGCTTACTCTGCTCTGTTTTTTTGCTAAAGAAAAAGGATGATTTGTGGCAGATCTGTGCTGATTATAGGGCCCTAAATTGCATCACAATACCGAATAAATTTTCCATTCCAATTATCAATGACTTGCTCGATGAGGTGGGGGTTCGATTTATTTTTCCAAGATTGACTTGAAATCTGGTTATCATCAGATTTGTATGTAGGAGCAAGATATTTAAAAAATGACTTTTCGTACTCATAGTGGCCATTACAAATTCTTAGTTATGCCTTTTGGCTTAACTAATTCCCCATCAACGTTCCAAGCCACTATGAATGATTTGTTTCACCCCTTTCTTCATAAGTTTGTCCTGATATTTTTTGATGACATTTTGATTTATAGATGTGATTGGCAGATTCATTTAGAACATCTCCAGGCTGCTTTGGAATTACTTAGGGATAACTCTTTTATTGCCAATCGTAAAAAATGCTCGTTTGATTGGCAAGAAATTGAATATTTGGGACATGTTGTTTCTTATTTGTGCATTTCTATGTATCCTTCTAAAGTTCATATGGTTTTGGATTAGCCCCAACCTACTACACCTAAGGGTTTATGCGGTTTTCTTAGCCTTACGGGGTTATTACTAAAAATTTGTTCAGGATTATGGACAAATTGCTCGCCCACTTATTGTTTTTTTGGGGAATGCTCCATTTTTCTGGTCTTCTATGGCTCAAAAAGATTTTGATTGTTTGAAATGGTCAATAAACACTGCACCAGTTTTAGCTCTTCCTGATTTTTTAGCGAATTTTGAAATTGAATGTGATGCTTTGGGCCATGGAGTAGGTGTTGTCCTTATGCAGAAGAACCTTCCTGTTTCTTGTTTTAGTAAGGCATTGGCGACCTCCACTCTATCCAAATCCACCTATGAGAAATAGAGTAGGGCATTGGAGTTGGCTATTTCACATTGGCGGCCTTATCTCTTGGGTCGCCATTTTTTTTGTTTTCTCTGATCACTGTAGCCTCAAATTTCTCTTACAATAGTGTATCACTTCTATGGACCAACAAAACTGGATTGTTAAATTGTTGGGTTATTAGTTTGAGGTTATGTTTCACCCTGGTTCTGAGAATGCAACAACTGATTTGTTGTCTCGTAGGGCTGAAAATGTGGATTTCCGTATGCTTCATTCTTTTTTAGTTTGGGTGGACAATAGTAGTCTTACAGAATATGTCCAAACTGATCCTCACCTCCATAGTATTATCCAGTCCCTTCAGAATTTCCAGACTTTGCTGCATAGATTTAAGATTTCTTAGGGAACTCTAACATATCGTGGATGCTTGATGATTCCAATTGCTTCTCCATGGATACCCAAGCTTTTGGAAGAGTTTCATTCTACACGTCATGGAGTTCATTCTAGATTTTATAGAACCTATCACCGGTTGGCTGCAAATCTGTATTGGGTTATCATGAAACACCATATTCTGAATTTTGTCTGGATGTGTTCCATTTTTCAACGTTTTAAGTATTCTATGCTTGATCCAGTTGGTATCCTCCAACCATTAGAGATACCTTCAAAAATTTGGGCAAATATTTTGATGGATTTTATGTCCAAATTTCCTCAATCCCATAGATATGATGTTATTTTGGTGGTGGTGGACAAGCTATCCAAATATTCTCATTTCATTGCTTTGAAACATCCTTATACCACTTCAGGTATTGCTACCATTTTTATGAGGGAAATTGTTCGTCTCCATGGAATTCCTTTTTCCACTGTGAGTGATTGTGATCCAATATTTATTAGTAATTTTTGGATGGAATTATTTCAGCTGTCTGGTACTACTATCAAGTTCAGTTCAACCTATCACCTGCAGACGGACAAGAAAATAGAGGTCGTAAATCATTACCTTGAAACTTATCTTAGGTGTTTCCCTGATGAACAACCTCAGAATTAGTATTTTTGGTTATCATTGGATGAGTTTAAATATAATACCTCTTGGAATTCTTCTATTAACACTACCCCATTTGAGTTTGTTTATGGTCATCCACCACCAACCCTTGTTAGTTACTTACCTTTTGAAATTCGGGTAGAGGCCATGGGTGCAACATTGCGAGATAGGGATGAAGATCTCCAAAAGCTTCTTCACCATTGGGTCACTCTCAGTGTTATATGAAGAATCAGGCTGACTAGAATCAACAAATGGTAGAATTTCATATAGGTGAAAAAGTATATTTAATGCTTCTCCCTCATAAAAAATATTCCATCTCACAAAAAATTAATAAAAAATTTTCCCCCAGATTTTATGGACCTTTTTTGATCCTAAAACGATTGGGTCCAGTGGATTATCAATTGGATTTACCTCCAAAATCTCATTTGCATCCTTTTTTTCATGTTTACCAGCTTAAAAATGCAGTGGGATCTCATCCTCTATGATTCTTTTCCACATGACTTGGCCAATGATTTCACAGCATGTCCAGAACCAAAAGTTGCGCTGGATCGTCGCATTGAACACCCATTGGGGATCGACATCCCTCAGAGTTTGGTGTAGTGGTAGGGCCGTCCAGTTGAAGATGCTACTTGGGAAGATGATTATGTTCTTCTCAACTAGTTTATGTCTTTTAGGCTTGAGGACAAGCCTATTTTTTAGGAGGGGGAGAGTGTTAGAGACCAGGACTAACCTGGATATTGGAGGGTGTATGTTAGAAGGGGTAAAAGAGTCTTTTCTAATGTTGTTAGTTATTTAGCAATGCATGCAGGGTTTTTTGTGAATAATAGGGTGGGAAGGGGTGAAGTGATAGGGGTAATCTTTCAGTTATGCTTTCGGCAGTTTTGCTTGGGCGATTGATCTGCGCCTCTTCCGAACACTTCTTCTCCCAACTCTCTCTCCCTCTTCCACTTTCTCCAATCTTGTTGTTAGATCTGTATTTTATAAAATGAATATAAATACTTTGTTTGTTCTTTCCCTAGTACTCTAATATAGATGCACCTTCTTTTATAGTTTCCCCTACTAGTTAATCATTAGAGTACTATCGACCGGTTATGATGTCGGTACCCCCTGCTATATATTTTTACCCACCTACATCTATTAATCCCAATGGGAAATATATTATACCTACCCCATATGATACAATGAATACTACTGGATATAAGTTCCCATCTATGATATAAGACACTCCTCCTATTGCTCTCTGCTCTCCTACACGTAGCGTTGATGACCATTCTCAACCTTTTGATCATCCTTCTTTAGTTACATCTATAATATGTAATTAATTTTTTTTTGGATAAATGTTTTTTTTGGTTCATGTATTGATATTTTTTTTTTATTTTTCTAAATATGGATCAAATAAATGATGCGGTCCTATGAGAATTCATGCGGTATAGAACAAGAAGGTAATGGTTGAACACAATGATGATCTACAGATGATTGGAAAAAATGAAAAGTCTCTAAAAGATTAATGGAATTATTTTCAAATATAGTGATATTATCTCAATTCAACCATTGAGTTGGAGATAATTAAATAATTATATTAAGGATAAAGTGTGGGATGAGATTTGGGGAAATATTAATTTATAAAATTACATTTATTCTGTAATTAAATTTATTAAATAACTTTTTGAATATATGCAGTGTTGATACAACTTTCCTGATGCTGAAAAGGAAAAATTAGCTCAGTTAATGTACAGATCTCACAGGTGTACCTTACATTAGAGACCATTAAGTAAATCAATACCAAAGAATGATTATTTATTGAAAATTTTCAAAATTCTTTGTATTATTTAACATTCTTATTTACATTATTATTATATTTAAATGATAATTTATTAATTATAATACAATTTTAAGTATTTTTTAGGCTATAAAGTGCTAATAATTTTCTATTTAAATGAATATTGTTATAATTATTTGCATACATTCTCAAACTAGTATGCTTTTTAAACTCCTGAAAAAGAAGAAAAATATTGTTTAGGCCCTAATGATTAATTGCATAATTTATTTAGTGATGATCATCAAGGAAGAATTTGATGCATACCTAGAAAAAAATTGATTCCCTCAAGTTATTGGTCTTCAAAAATTACCACTTCTTCAGCTCACAACATATTTACAGAGGTTCAGTTAGTTGAGGTTATAGATATAGCGTATAGAATGAAAGAGCAATCCTATCATGGACTCCAAGAGTTATAATTTGAAAATATAAAAAGAAATCTTCTCACACAAGAGTTTCTGAATACCATTTCCCTTTTATGTTTAGTGATTCCATAAGAAAAGATATCATAACTCGAGGATAGCATGGAAATGGTTCAGGAAAATGTTGATATACACTATAGTCTTAACATACCACCTATAAGTGATCATTATGGCGAAAATGAGGGTGATGATGTTCATGAAGATGATAGCAGTGGTGACACTAGTGGTGGTAGCAGTTGCGACATCAATGATGATAATTCTCTTCCAATACAATGGCCAACATTATTAGAATGAAATATCATGATCATGTGGTTTAGGTACTGATAAAAGAGTGTTAGTTTATTTTCCTTTTCTATGGTTTAACAATTAGTTTATTTTTCTTAGAATGAAATATCATGATCATGTGGTTTAGGTACTAAAATATCATGAGATTGTTTTGTGATTTGTAAGAGCCCCAATGGCAGGGAGTATCTGAAAGTATGTATGAAAGATGGACATTACATTTTTATATATATTATAGGTTATAAAATATTTCACACATGTGAGTGGTTTTTATACAATGATTTCACACCTCTCATTGGGTGGTTTAACCTAGATTAGAAAAGATGCATCATTAAATACAATGACAGATCTTTTGTTCTTATTTGTGCAATGATATAACATGGTTCATTTCTTTATTCCTTAATTTTATGAAGGTAAAGGAAAATCGTTAGAGACCTAATGGAATACTTCATCCAATTACCAAACATTAATTAATTTGGTAATGTTTGAGGTGGTGTACCACATACCATATAAATCACATATGTGATGGATTAAAGTAGGGTAAACATCATTGATTAGTCCTAGTATTGTTTAAGAGATAATAAAATGAGTTTAGTTTATTAATATATATATATATATATATATATATATATGTTTTAGTGTTTGTAGTGATCTTATATATACCAAAGACCACGAATGAGGGAGTTCGACATCAGAGACAGATTCATTATACGAACTTAGATAAGAAACAAACTATTTATAGATTAAGAGAAGTTGGGATCAAGTTTCTTGGTTTCTTTTGATATTATTTTGTGCATCAGAGATATGGATACCATCTCTATATATATAATATGTTACACTTAATATATATTAGTTATGAATGCATGAGTTTTTTTTTCATCAGTAATATTAAGGATGAGTAATAGATGGATGAATTGTTTGTATAATGGTCCCTTCAGTTTTCTTTTCATTGATTTTTAGATCAAACAATTTATTTAATTAAAATATTATTTTCATTGGTTAAATTGTTTAGATTAAATTGGTTACAATTTATTGCTGTTTATCTTTATTAGTCCCACACATGAATTTAGTGAGATTAATCTGAAGTGGGTGTGTGTGTGGGGGATTAGGGTATGAATTATTTTCAATTAAAACATTTTTTTCATAGGTCTCATTGACTTAAAATATCTTGAACTCATTATCAGTAGGTTCACATTTAAGTTAAACTCTTAATGATGATGATCTGATTGTAATTTCACTTAGGCCCACTTTTACCAGATCTGATTTTGATTACTTATCCACCTTCACCATGTTACACTACTAGAAAATAAGGCTATAGCCAAGGTTTACTCAACCGTGGATGGTATTGGCATGGCTATAGGGAAAATCCTATAGCCACAGTTTAAACCATGTCTAATAACCCTATGAACCACTGTTCAAAACTGTGGTAGAGGATAAAACCAGTCATCATCTATAGTTGCGGTTTAAACCATGGCTATAGTTCTCACATCTCCTAAAGAAAACCAACACCGTTCAGCCAGTGCTGGCCCCTTTCACCCCCCTACACACCCCCAGTTCCCTTGCACACCCCTTTCCCCCCCTGCTGGACCCCCTTGAACCACCCTTGCTGGAAAAACCCACCCCACTCCTAGAAATTCCCCTAGATAGACCCCCTCCCCCCCTGAAAAAACACCCCCCCCCTGGACAACACCACCCTCCTGACAACCCCCCTCCTAGACAGACCCCTCCCCCCCTTTGGCAGACACCCCCTGGACAGCCTCCCTGCACAGCCCCCCTTGAACCCCCCTTAGGCATCCCTTGCACCCCCTGCACCCCCCAGTCCCCTTGAACACCCCACTGCACACCCCCTTCCCCCTACTAGACACCCCCCAGACAACACCCCCATGCCCCTGGACAACAATCCCCACCCCACCCCCTGGACTGATCCCCACCCCCCTGCACAACCCCCCTTGCACCCCCTACGCATCCCTTGCACCCCCTGCACACCCCACGACCCCCTTTCACACCCCTTTCCCCCCTTCTGGACCCCCTTGCACCACCCTTACTGGACACCCCCCGGATAGCACCCCCATGCCCCTAGAAAGCAACCCCCACCCCCTGGACAGACACCCCCCTACATAGCCCCCCTTACACCCCCTGTCCCCTTGAACACACACCCCTACACCCCTGCACACCCTTGATGAACACCCCTTGCATCACCCATGCTGGACACCCCCCTGCTGGACCCCCCCTGCACCAGCCCTGCTGGACACCCCCTCGCACAACCCCCTTGCCCCCCTACACACATGCACACCCCTGCTGGACACCCCCTTGCACCACCCCCATGCACCACCCCTATTGGACCCCCTTGCACCACCCCTACTGGACCCCCCCCCCCTGCACAGCCCCCCTACACCCCCTGTCCCCTTGCACACACCCCCCTTGCACACCTGCACACCCCTGCTGGACCCCCCTTGCACCACCCCTGCTGAACACCCCCCCTGCTGGACCCCCCTTGCACCACCCCTACTAGACACCCCTTTCACCACCCCTAGTGTACACCCCCTGCATATCCCCCATGCACAACCCCCTTAAACATCCCTTGCACCCCCTCCCCATCCCCTTGCACACACACCCCTTCACCCCCCTGTTGGACACCCCCACTGCACACCCCTATCCCCTTGCAGACCCCCTTGCACCAACCTTGTTGGACACCCCCACTGCACACCCCCCTCCTAGACAACACCCCCATGCCCATGGACAGCAGCCCCCCACCCCCTACATAGCTCCTTGCACCCCCGCTACGCACCCCTTGCACCCCCCTACACACCCCCTGGTCCCCTTGCACACCCCTTTCCCCCCTGTTGGACCCCCCTTGCACCACCCCTGCTGGACACCCCCCCCCCCCAGACAACACTCCAATTCCCCTGGATAGTAGCCCCCCACCCACTAGACATACACCCCCCCGGACAGCAGCCCCCCTGGACAAACACCCCACCCCCCTACACAGCCACCCTTGCACCCCCTAGGCATCCCTTGCCCCCCTGAACACCCCTGGTCCCCTTGCACACCCTTTCCACCTACTGGACCCCCCGTTCACCACCCCTACTGTACACCCCCCAGACATCACCCCCATGCCCCTGGACAACAGACCCCCACCCCCACCCCTGGACATACACCCCCTGGACAACAGCCCCCTAGACAAACACCCCCTGCATAACCCCCCTTGCACCCCATCCCCTTTCATACACACCCCTGCACCCCTGCACACCCTTGATGAACACCCCTTGCACCACCCCTACTGGACACCCCCTGCAGGACCCCCTGCACCAGCCCTACTGGACCCCCCCTGCACACCCCCATTGCACACACCCCCCTGCACACATGCACACCCCTACTGTACACCCCCCTTGCACCACCCCTGCTGGACACCCCTTTCACCACCCCTACTGGACCCCCCTACACAGCCCCCCTTGCACCCCTTTCCCCTTGCACACCCCCCCTGCACACCTGCACACCCTTGCTGGACCCCCCCTTACACCACCCCTACTGGACACTCCTTTCACTACCCCTACTGGACACCCCTTTCACCACTCCTACTGGACACCCCCCTGCACAACCCCACTTAAATATCCCTTACACCCCTCCCTGTCCCCTTTCACACACACCCCTGCACCCCCTGCAGTACACCCCCACTACACACCCCTATCCCCTTGCACACCCCCCTACACCACCCCTGCTGGACCCCCTTGCACAAACCCTACTGGACACCCCCACTGCACCCCCTCCTGGATAGACCACCCCCTCCCCTTGGACAGAACCCTCCCCCTAGTAGATTCAGGCTCTCATCCATATAGTGTTGGAGGATAATTAACAGTGGCATAATGGCCACAATAGTTGGAGTAGTTATCTACTCACAAAAGAGATGAAATCAATAATACATTCAAAAATGGTGTCTGGTTTGTGGTTACATTTGATTGGAAGAACAGAGAAAAATTTCTCAAACTGAAAAACATAGGAAATAATGAAGTTATTGATGGAAGAATTAATTATGCATGGAATGCCTTAGGTTTGTTATTTCTTTTTTGAACTGAAAAAGAATCGGCCTACCTGGATTCACTTCATAGTAGCGTCGATTAAGAGATTTGGAGGTGTGGTGGTGCAATAATAACTACTATGAGAATCCAAATATAAATTTGTTTGATTGTAGTGGTGATTTAAACAATAAATACAAGAAAGTGAATATCCTTTCTAAACATAAGGCTGTTAAGGGAAGTGATTCAGAATAGGCCAGTCTAGTTTTTTAGCTTTGGGAAACCACTGTTCAAAACCATAGAGATAGCAAGAACGATAGGAAATTACAAATAGAATATGCCTCATTTGGAATTATATTTTGAAAAAATAACATGGTGCATACATATTGGAAATGTATAATAATTTGGGAATAACTTTTTCACACTTCCCTACCACCCCCTGCCCACCCCATGCACCCCCTACACCCCCCTGCACACCCCCAGCACACCCCCCTGCCCCATGCACACCCCCATCACCCCCCTGCACACCCCCTTCCCCCCTGCACACCCCCTGCCCCCTGCACACCCCCCATGCCCACCTCCCCTACCCACCCCCTGCCCACCTCCCCTGCCCACCCCACAACCCCTTACCCACCCCATGCAAATTTCACTTCAACCACTTAATGCAAGGCAAAGCATATCAAAACACTCAGAAACATGTCACTTAATACAAGGATAACTATTCATTTTATTCTAATAAGGGCCTCTCAATTTAAACACTCAAGGAAAGGATTTCTGCCATGATAAGTCATTCCATCCAAATCATGCTATTCACTTAGTGGTGACTTGGTCATTACAACACTTTCCTACTTGGGCAATTCCATATTAAAAGTCTAACGACACTTAAAGAGTGTTTTGGTTCAAACAACTATTTTAATAAAAAGAGGGAACCCTACCCCTTCCCTTTCAAAAGAACCCATCACACCAGTGAAGGACTTAGAACCTAAGTGAAAGGTTCTCTGCAAGTTTTTTCAAACTAGGATAATCAAAAGAGTATGAGAGATGGATAAAGTCCTTTTTTAGGATATGTATGCGTTATATATTTTGATTAATAATATGAAGTTCAAAATTCCATGGTAAATGATTTGTTTTATGGATCACTACTACAAAGGGAAAGCTAATATGAATTACTATAATTATGGTAGGCTGATCTCACTAGTTTTAATGAATATGGAAGTTGATTTGAATGAGTGAGAGTCAATGAGATTCCAGAAGAGTAATACCCTATCTACAATTCTTTTGAATACCATTGGGTACTTCTAAGATACCAACTCAAATTCCTTGAAGTTAGTTAGTTGGGAAGGAGTGGCTCAAAATTGAATTATGTATCCTTACCGATTCAGTCCCTATAGTGTGATATGTTCACACCATTCCTTATGCAAGATTTCAAGAGGAATATTATGGGTGAGTTCCATGATACCAGAGAAGATGTATGGAATCTTGGTATTGGAACTAATAGATCCTTAAATTAAGTGGTGATCTTTTATGATGAATTTAATGGGAAGTTGAATGGGATCATGAATGTCTCTAAGGATGATCAATGTATGGTTTTTAGATCTCTTGTTCTAGTATCTAGAAACTACTAGAAGTTGTTAACCTCTTTGAATGAGGTCTATAAATAAGTTCAAGGGCTATATTCATATTCTTCCTTGAAAAAGCTAGTGGTTATTAGAAAATCATTTTTAAAAAAAATAAAGAAATTATGGAAACACGTTTTTAAATTAATCAGGCAATTATAGAATTCAAATTAAAGGTTTAGGCAGAGGGAACCTACCTTAACCTCAAGAAGCATTGCTTTTGATGACGACAACTCGAATCTTCTTTTTTTTTTCCGCTTGCATACATATGAAACTTCACATATATATAAGGACACCTGGCCACTATGTACATATTTTCATGGCCAAATATGCACAAGGGGGTCCTTAGATATATGTTTATACTTGAATATACCCCTTTACACTTACACATGTATGCATTTTTCATATCTATATATAAGAACACCTAGCCCCAATACATATATTCATACTACCATGAGTAAATATATATAAAGGGGGAACTTATATATGTATATGCCTACCTATGCATACACATATAAGCCTTCATCAATGGTGACCTGAATCCACCTCAACAAAATCCAGAACACACTACAAAAATATAAGGAACCCAAAAATCAAAATAGCCCTAATTAAAATTGGGCCAAAGAATAAAAACAGAATAAACCTTACCCAAATCTGATGTTGAACTCACAGTCTTCAATGGTGGTGGATAAAACCGGCCTCATCATAAGAAACCACCTATAAGAAAATAGTGGAAAAAGAAATGAGATATAATGACTTCTTATATATATGTGATCAGTGTGTCAATTGTACATGATAAATGATACATGAATCCATAACCAACAATGAACAAATAATATTCATATTGATATGTACATCCCAATACTAAATAACATAATCATTAATAAATATCTTTATTTTTCAAACATCACCTTCAATTGCCTATTCAAAAATCAAAAATCACCAAAATATGGGAATAAAGTAAACTTCTATCGGCACTTAAAAGTGAGAAATAGGGATTAGACGTTGTTATTAACCTAGAAAATCCATTCCTTGAATGTATAAAATACCTAAAACTCTTCATACCTATATCATTCTTAAATTTCTAGATTGAAACCTCATTTATTAGAATGTTATTATTCTGGAATTCACCTTTATTCTTAGTTTATATAGGTTTATCAATTTTATAAAGTAGGGAATTTTCCTTCTTTTATTCTTACTCAATCCTCTTGGATTTCTCAAACCAGTTTTCTAAAATGATTAGACACTTTTTTGGTGCATCATATTCCTTCTTCTTGATTTTATATTCCTTATTTGTAGAAATTATTTTCTAACATGAGATAATTGGTTCTTTCCTTTTATTTTTCAACAATTATTATTGTTATGGAATCTATGTCATAAATTCTTAACAATTTGGACTACTTGGTTTCCCTTCCACACACACTTTCAACCGCCTTTAGGGTACCCTTTTTAGTCTCCCTTTCAAACTCCACACTAGAATTTTCAAACACTATCCCACTACAATATAAAATATTGATACTTAACCCAACACATTGATCTGAATTAAATCTTAGAAATACGGAAGCTCTAAATATCCTATTTACCAATATAAACTCCACATAATTAATTGAAAACACTGACTATACCAACCACTATAGGTAAATCATTAATTTTGGTGTAGTCTTGGAACTAAATATGGTTCATCCAACATCCATCTCCAGACACTAAATTCATCCATTTACTGTCTAAGTTCATACATTTCACAATCTTGATAATGATCACCATCCCTTGATATGGATTTCACTCAAAAAATATGAGTATGAATATCCCCACTATATTATTATCGATACCATCATCAATCCTATATACACATGTCTAGTGCCTCATATCGCATTATGATCACTATAGAATATCCTGTCCCAATAATATCAACACAATTTCTTCATTTAAAAACTATTATCTTTTAAATACACATTATATTCAAAAAAATAATACATTAAAAGATATTAGATAGAGAAATCAAAATTATAGAAAAAAAATTAACTTTAGGAATACCTCAAAAAGTATGGTACTAAAAGCCCATTAACCTAGGATGGATTATCCCAATAGAATAATCTCTATAGAAACCCACATCTCAACACATACATGAAACCTATTTTTCCCATCCCAATACTAAGGGAATTCACACACATTCTTGATACATGAGAAATAGACCAGGGCTCATTTATTTTTCTAATATTGAGCTGATATATTACTCCTTCAATTTACTCTTTCACCCTCATAGTGAGGCTCACCAACCAACATTCATTCCTACCCGATTTCCATCCTTCTCCATGCACCTTTCTATGAAATGGATGTATCTACATAGATAGCTCAATATTTCTTGAATATCTCTATGTAGGTGTCTAGATAAAAGGAAGCTAATCATACCCATAATGAGTACATAAGACCATTTAAAAAATAGAATTCCTTTATGAATAAATTTCATTTGAAGGATGGCATGAAATGAATAAACCTTTCAAATTTAGTGTCATACTCCATTACTGATTCCGATAATGATATAACTCCATGGATTCCCAAAACATGTTCTTATTCTGTAAATCTACCATATCCTCTCATAGAAGAGGGAATGAAACTCGATCCATAAAACCTTCTCATTCCTTATTTTATGATCAAATGAATTTATCCATTCTGATTCATCTCCTTTGAATTTATAAACTTATAGTTTCACCCATATATCCTATAGAGTTCCAATCCTTTCAAATAGGAACTAAGCTTTCTTCAACATATTCTAAAAATACTATGATCCCATGTCACTACTAAAAATTAGATACTGCTACTCCTGGAACTCATGGATAACTTAGAAAACCATTGTTTTTTTTCGAAGGCCTTGGTCAATGGATCAAAGTAGTTGTAACATAATATGAGGGAAAAAACCACTTGAGCATATTTCCCATGAGAACACAATTCCATACTAATTATATTCTTTTTTGATGAATTTTTACTCAACATTATCTGGTAATAACAATATTACTAATTAGAAACCCATCGCGCCACAATCCTAAGCATGCATTATTACCAAAAAATCACGAAACTACCTTTAATCCATACTTCATAACAAAATATCATTTCAAAAACACCAAACCCTAAGGTTTATCATAATAATCTAAGGGTTACTCTCCTACACACCAAGCATAACAACCAAACCCCACACATTCACCCCTGATAATAAGAAAACAACCACCCCTTAACTGATATAACAAGAAACATCATAATAAAAATACACAATCAAATCACCTAGAAATCACCAAAATTCCCTATATCAAGATTTTTACATCAAAACATCAAGAAAAACCCCAACAAGATCCACCAACTTGAGGGATTACCACCAACCCAAACCCCCAAAGACAAATCCAAACCATACCCAATACATAACCATCATACTCCAAACTACTAGGAATCTAATATCCTAACAAACCAACTAAAGGTTTTCATCTACCATATAAACATGATTAAGACATCATAAATCAAACAAAAACACGTGAAAACCACTATTTTAGATTTTATTAATTAACACACCATCAATAGGTTATTCTAGAAAACACCAATTAATATATTATTGATGTTTTAATTAATCAAAACCACTTTCAAATTAATTTTCCAAAAACATGAACACAAATATTACTTTCTCAAAACCACTTTCTAAACAGTATTTCCTTTTTTAAAAATATTTTTCATAGACAAGAATTCATGGACATGTAGAAAAATACCTATATTTCAAGTACGATTCATGAACTCAGATTCTATTTCCACCCCATGCCAAGAGTCAAACAAAAAATAACAATCCCAACCCAAAAATAATACTTTAATAAATATCTCAATGATAACAATGTAAATCTATAATGGAAAACAACACCCTTGGTGACTTGGGTTTCCACCATACATGTGTTCTTGATGCATACAACCGGTGTACATCCTAATATCCAACCATTGGAGAAAATACACATGAGTGAAATTTGAGGGGTTAAAACCATAAATACATTCAGTGGGTAATCAGGAGGTCTGACTGGCTAAGGAGGAGGATGATCTGCAGAGTTGGGGTAGCCACGTCGGAGGCACACCGAAGGAGGAGGTGGGGCGATTGTTTCAGGGCAGCGTCTGCGGGGTAGCAGAGTCGAGGGAGGACACCGCGGTGAGGATTCCGTCGTGAATAGCGTGAGAGGTCGACGGTTTAGAGAGGAGGGTTGCAGTGAGAGAGGTCGACGACATCATAGAGGGAGTTGATATGAAGCGTTGGGAGGACGGAGCCATGGTGAGAGATGTAGACAGAGAGGAGAGGAGGGTTGCAGTAGATCATGGGAGGAGGAGAGGAGAGCCTGACACATATCGCAAAAAAAAGGAGAGTAGATCCCGATACGGATCACAAAAAAAAAGAACCAAGATGTTTAGCCACAGATGGGTAATTAAATCGTGGCTATAAACAACCTATAGCCAGGGACCTATAAAACCGTGGCTATAGGTCCATGGCTATAGCTTAAATTTCTAGTAGTGTTATGTCTTGAAGAATATAAAAAAACCATTCACACAATAAATAATGATTTTTACTTGGTTCACCCACACTAGGATATTCTAAAGAGCCTAAAATCAGTAATGTTTCAATGCATTGAGATCTAATAAATGCACTATTTGGCGGTGGATTTAGGCTAGGGAACTCCTAGGCTTGAGTTCACTCTCCTAATAAGGTTTGAGGTTATATCACTACTATCCAAGGGATACTCCCTTCACTTATATCCTTTTCTCACTGTTCTAGAATGAATAATTACTTTGGTATGTAGGTCAATGCAAATAGTATCACTATAGTTATAGTTTCACCAAATATAGGTTGGTGCATGTTTATCTCCTCATTTATCCTTTATAGTTTGGTTGTGAAAATCACACGAACAACATCACCACTTTTCCATGAGTCTTCATTGAAAAATCCACCTTTTTCTTCATTGTAAGGATCTTCAATGAATGCCAATGCTTCCTTCACTTATTTCCAGCATGGATATGAAATTATCTCTCTTATTCTTCTATGAAAATATATGTTCAATGTTCTTCACTTTGTTACACAACAATAATATATCTTCTCTTCTATATAGAATTCATTTCTCACAAATATTTTCTAATTTTTGACTCTCTTATCATAGAAACAAACCCCAATATTTATCAAGAAATATATCTCCATAATTCACACCTTCCAGGAATATTTTTCTCCATTCAAAGAGAAAATATCCACATTTACCTCCATGAAGATCTCTTTAATCATGATAATGATGGAAAAATCCATCTTGCATCCTTACTTAAATCCGATTCAAACTCATTCATTAAACTCTTGAATCTTCCTCTTGAAAGATAGAAAATACAAAATAAGTAAACCCACTAACTCATCTTCACCATGGACTGATCACTTTCCTTTGTAGTGTGCAGCTTTTTTAAATACTAGTCCCACCAGATCTACTAATATCTTGAATTTAAATAACTAGCATATCATGAAATAATCCTCCTTTAATTTCTTCATGATTTTATCCATCATAGATTTACCAAAACATTAATAATATTTTATTATTAATAAACTATACTTTAATTCTATTACATCTAGACAAACCTTTAAAATAACTAAAGGAAGACCCATATGAATTGCCCTGACGACTCTTACGTTCTTCTAGGATTACTCTTATGGAATGCCTCACAAATTTACATGACGACTCTTATGTTTTTCCAGGATATACTCTTATGTAATACCTTGATTCATAGAAATTACTCTTATAGAATACAAGGACAACCCTTTTGATTTTACCCTTTGCTGTGAAATCACTCTTACAAACTCTAGTGCATAGTTTGATGACTCTTACAAAGTATACCTTTTCCATTTTCTGTAATTATAAGACATTGAATCTTATAAAAATGAGTCTGGATACTCTTTTGAAATTTAATATAAAATGAATCTTATTCTCATTGGGAAATTCTATACCATTATTAAACCTACCACCTTCTAGTAAATAGAAATACTTATGAAATCAAGGATACCTCTAGGAAATTTCTATTTTCCAATCTTCTAAGCCTTGAATTAATATTTTCTATGACTTTTATGCATCTCTATCCATTTTATCAAACCATATTTCTCCATAATATCTCTATAATATATCTATTTAGTTCAAAGAAACTTTCATAATTCCAATGTACTTCCATAACTTATTCACTTTAGTTTCAACACCTCCAATACAAAAAACAAATTGTATTAATAAAAAACCCAACACAACTAAACTAACAACTATAGAAAAAAAAAGAATACTCCATTTAATCATTAATCTTAAATTGGATTCTAATAATATCTCCCTTTGTATTTTTTTACAACACCCATCATGAATCTAACACTCCTTCACATCATTATGATCCTTCCTTCTCCCCCACTTTCTAATCCCCTTTGAGGGCCAGAAAGATTCATGGATTCATGATGATTCCTATTCCCCTTTGACATAAAATCCAAATCATTCCTCTTTATATGAGAAACCACCACTTTCATGGCCCCTATCTTCATGATGTCAAAAAACAAAAACTTTTATTAAGTTTACACTTGTAATATTCTTTGAGGACTCTTCTTGCTATGATGTGACACTGAACTATTAATAAAAAAATACCCCCATGGAAATGAAATAATTTTATTAGATTAAGAGATATTAGGCTTAACCTATTTCAATAAAAAACAAGGATCCTATAATTTCCATCTCCATTTTCAACCATTTGTTAATAATAGATATGTTAAATACAACTTCATATTTGTATTTCAAGCTCCAGAAACTCCTCAACCGTGGTTTCATTCTAAAATAATTTCAGTAAGTGGTATTACCTCCCAGGGATGGGCCATTTACAAAACCTTTAAGAATACCAGGTCAAAAATCTTTGTAGAAAACATGAAATTAAGTTAACAACATCATTACTTCCCATTGCACTCACTTCTATAAGATACATGTCCCATCACTTCTCAGCTTCTATTAAGGATCCATTCCTCTGAACTCAACCAAACTTTTAAAAAATAATTAGTTATTAAACATGAAATACATAGTGTGTGATTAATATTAGATTAAATCTTTTCAAATCATCTTCAGAAACCAAACCTAATACCAATTATAAAATCCAATACCAAATTGTTAAAACATATTTGTTATCTCACCCATAAGGTGTCTCTTTGGTTGATGGGGTTACCACCTTTGGATCTATATCTCCAAACTCCCCTAAAAATATTTTTTCCATCACCAAATATAGAGATTACATACAAAATTAAATCCACCCACCTAGTAGCCTTTGATATCCCGAAAAGACTCAGATTATAGTGAACCAGCTCAGGTTGACCTAAACCGTCACCTAAGCCAGTACACCACAAGGCCTGAATCACGTTCCATAAGCACTGAGGCATAAAAGATAACCATTTGTGAATGGTTTCACCCATAAAAATTCTATGTGACCCATACATTAATTGGATGGCCAAACAAACTAATAAAAAAGATCAACATATATAATACATATAACAAATATAAATATATATCAGAGTAAACACAACAATGACCAAAAACATATATCATAACATTATCACATCAAAATTCATAAAACACATACACAAAAACACACACACACACACACATGATATCTAAGTCAAAAACTAAAAATTAAGAATAAGACCCATAATATCCAATACATCAAATCCCAATGATACAGAATATCAAAACTACTCTACATGAGCCAACTCTGTAAGACCATGCCTCCACTATCCCAACTAACCATGGACGTCAATAATCAAGAAAGGCCATCAAAATATAAGGGGACCTTAACCTTACCTGTGTCCTTCAAAACAAGGTATCCATACTCCCAAATACATGTATAGGGTGTGGGGAACAAAGAGCATTAGGGTAACACCATGAATCTATACAAGGCATGTTACCATGAAAACCATTAATTCTTGTTTGAAAATTAATTTTCAAAACCAAGTTCACTTTTTAAAATCTAGTTCACTTGAAAATAATTCATTAGAAATCTATTTTTTTCCTAAAAAACAAACCATATTTTCAAAGCTTAGTAAATCAGGCTCAAATAATGAAACAAATCCACCCAACATGAATGTTCTCAACACACCCCAAACATGGCATAAACATGGGAATAAACTTAACATCAATATATATGATCAAATAATGGAAATAGAATAAGCATAATATATCACAACCAAACAAAGCACTGAAATCATGCACAAAGTCTATAAAAACCAACTGGGCACAAGTTGTACCCACCATGGGCTCTAAACAATAGGGTATAGTGTGAATTAGTCTAATAAAAAGTTTTTCTAACCTAATGAGTAAGGTATAACAAGTTTAGAAGCTCTCTTGGTCTTCCACATACCCAACCATAATTACATGGACTCTATTAGTCTTCATGGCCACATTTTTGGAATCTCTCTCTACCTTCCTCCCACAGTCCCCCTCAGTCCCTTGGATAACACTTCCTATCTCATCCTAGAAATAGGATAAGGTTACATTTTTCTAAGTCATTCACACACACACACACCCAAGTTATCCCATGTGCTACACAATTCCAAATACATAAACATCAATAAGTTCCAATTTCATAAGACATTTAAAATCTATTTTCATAAACCTTTCATGACAATAATGAGTCATGAATTCAACACCATGAAATAACTATTTGAAAACCCTTTAAGAAACCCATTTGAAATCATAAAACCTATTTGAGTCATTTTAACAAAAACATGGAGTGCATCAAACCAACTCCCTTTGAAAAGAAACTTTAAACCATTATATTTCCAACCCATTTAAAAAATCACAATAAGCATGGACAAACCATCACTAATAACATAAATTAGGGGTAGTTTCATTATCAAAAACCAATGGAAATCATGAATCAATGTAAATTCATGGAAATGGACCCTTAAATAGAGATACTTACCTTATAATCAAACCAAACATCATTCCCTTCAATGAAAACCATAATATTTGAGTAATATAGGACCACACACACCTTAGAAACAAAGAAAAAACAAAAAAACCCCCATAAACAACATTAGGTTTTTCTAAATCACAAGATAGGGTTTCCAACTTCCATGAAAATATAATAACAAGGATAAATAAGGAGAAATAAAGGAGAAATCAGGAATAAATCAAGACTACCTTGAAAGAAATCACCAAAGGAAGAAATAAATCCACCAAAAAGGAGAGGGTAAAATATCCAAGGCATGGGGGAGAGGTTTTAATTGATTGACCAGAAAAATCAGGGTGATAACCCTTAAAAATCTAAAGGAAAAATGGTCAAAATCATTTTTTTAATTATCTAGAAGCACTGCATGGTTTGGACGCACAATCAGAAAAAACACATGCCAATCACGTGAGAGCCACTATATCCCCAAAAAAAAGCCCACATAGTTTTTGGAGATCTTTTCATGGTTATAAAAACCTTTCTCAAGTTGCAAAAAACCCTAATGTCCTCTAAACATCTCTCTCACACAATTAACAACACAGTTTCACTAACCCTACACCAACCATGAGCTAGAGTCTGTTTTCCCAAAAATCGAGGATCTTGATCTCCAAATATAAAAAACTTCCATAATAAATAAGTAAATAAATCTAAAAATAATATGTACCAATGACCTGATAAGTGTCATAATTCTCCCCACCATGCCACTTTCTACCCTAGAAAATCCTTAAGGCACTTCATAAGAAAATAGGTGAGGCCACTACTCCCACACCAAAACTTCATGCTCCAAAGTCTCATGGATATCACCACCACACTACCAAAGAACATAGACCAATGATATGACTTACCATGAAGCACCTCGTTATGATAATATAAGATATGAATATACTACTCCACAATGATGGTGTCCGGATCTATCTCCAAATATTCTTTCTCTATCATATGAGATGGGTCTGGATGGTACTTATTCAATAAGGATACATGGAAAACAACATGGATCGAGGTTATTCATGGTGATGTGTCCATATAAAAGGCTACCTTCCCAAGATGATTCAAAATATGAAATATATCAACATAACACAACACCAACTTCCCCTTTTTTCCTAAGTGATAATATCCTAGTTGAACTGATACCTGAGGAAACACCTAATCACCAACTTCAAACTCTAGCAGGTGATAAAGACTATCAACATATGTTTTTTGGATACTTTGAGCTATTTAAAAACTTTTTTGGATTAATTTAACTTTCTCTATCACCTCTTAGATGAGGCTCATTTTGAATAAGGAGTGTTCACCTAGCTCAACCTAACATGATGGTGACCGACATGACCTCCCATAAAATGTATCAAATGGGGATATCATTATTGAGGACTATTAATTGTGGTTGTATGAAAAATATACCAATGACATATACTTTCCCATGAACTTTTAATTAAATCACACACACATGAAGTATATCCTCAAGAATCTGGATGGCCCACTTAGTCTGACCATCCATCTCTAAGTGATAAGTTGTGATCAAATTCAACAAGGTTCCCATTGATTCCTAGAGACGCTTATAAACCCACCAAGAAGTAAAATAGGAATCCCAACCAAAAACTATCACTGAAGACACACCATGAAGCCTAATGACCTTTCAAACATACAGGTTCTTGAGATTCTCAACCTTTATTGACTCCCTAATGGGGAGAAAGTGGGATGAATTAGTAAATAGATATATAATCATACAAATAGAATCTTTACTACTAGGAGTATGAGGTAGAATGATAAAAAATTCCATGTAGATCTCATCAAACTTACACACTGGGATGGGAAGAGGCTAAATCAACCCGACTAGACTTTGATGCTCTGCTTTAATCCTCTAGTAGGTAAAAAACAAAGATAAAAAATTCAAAATTGCCCATATCATTCAGGGCCACCAGTACCGAATCCTTAGAGTATAAAACATCTTGGTATCCCCTAGGTGAATGAACCAACTAGAATAATTCCCCTAATGCATCACCTTTGACCATAAGGTTAAGAGAACTACCATCTATTTCCTAAAGAAGAGGGTACCATCAGGAGATTGAGACTAATCACTCGAGGTATCCCCACCATTTAAAACTATACTAACGAATTTAAAGTTGGGTTTATATATCTTATCTCCCTGAAATAGATTAACAAGAGAGGGCATAACCTAAACACTATCCAAGGACACCCACTCTTTATCCTACAACATCTCTAGACATAAATTAGTAAATAAACCCATTATAATCCACCCATCCACTGATTCTCTAACTACCTAGATCAATAAATTTTTTCTAAAGGCATCAAAGACCACATTCCCCTCTCTAGGGGTACACAAAATATTGAAATGAAAGGTAGGGGTGTCCATGGGTCGGGTTGGGTTGGGTTGAGGGATATTTTGGACCCGAACCAATCAAAATAGGATGGGTCAGGTTGGGTTGGGTTAGAGATGTTTTTGGATTCAGACCCGACCCAACCCGACCTGTCTCAAATCGGGTTGGGTCGGGTCGGGTTGATCGGGATAAGGAAAAAAAATCGTTTGGTATTTTTTATGATCCCAACCTGCAGGTTGACCGAGTTACGGAAAAAAACTGTTCATTTATTTTTTTGGATATAGCCCCATGGGTTGATCGGGTTATGTATTCCTATGCTTCATCTTCTTCACCACACTTGGGAATGCCCGCATCCTCCGCCCTGTAATAAATCGAACCAAAAAAACATCAGTCTGCAACTCGATGGTGTGATGTGATTAGCTTGACTGCAAGTATTTATAAAGGTTTGAGGAGGTTCAAGGTGAGGCCAGGAGGGTGATGAGAATGGGGTACTGCCTGAAACTGATAGATTTGGCACTGCACACAGTCTCAATGGAGATGGAGGTGGTGACAGAGGTAAGGGGAATATGTAGGTGCGACGCAGTGGATACACTGGACTGGTGAGGGTGAGGGAGATGTTCAATGATTGTTTTCTTAGTCGATCCTCCACCGTTGGATATTCTAATCATTAAAATAGATCTATATTCCTTTGGTTTTTTGCTTGTTCTTTAGTTTTCATAGAAAAATCGAATGAAATCCAGTTATCTTCATGTTTTTGTTTGTTGATCGGGCATTGTTTTTCCGCTGATTTCACATGTCTTGATTCCTTTGAATTTATTTTATGTTTGTCTTAGAAATGTCATGGAAGATTCAATCATCTATGTGATTAATAGAGTATTCATGTAATGGTGGGAAATGTCATGGAATCAATGGATGGTGTAGGAAAGGAGAAAGATAGCAGCGTGGGGTGAGGGTGAGGGGGAATTGAGTTGAGAGGCAGGGGGAGAGGGTGAAGTCTGAAGAGGCGACTCACAGTAGTTGGGTTGGTTGGGTTGGGTTGGGTCAAAGTTTTCCCAACCCATGACCCGACCCAACCTGAACATGATATAACCCAACCCAACCCAACCCAACCCGTGGTATAAATTTTTTAACCCGAACCAACCCGATTGGGTCGAGTCGGGTTGGTCGGGTTGGGTCGGGTCTGGACACCCCTAATGAAAAGTTTGAAGATACTCCATCCACTATCTATTCTTGAGGTTCAAGGTCCTCTAGGTGAAGTTATACTTCAGGATCTTATGATCTTAGTAGACCATAAATCATTCCCTGAAGAGGTAATGACACCATGTCTTCAAAAAATACATCATATCTATCAAATATAAGTTATTGTAATGGTAATTTCTCTCATGTGTATGCATCTAACAAGATCTATAAGCCACCATATGATCATCCCACATTAGAACCCAAAACAACCCCACACCTAAGGCATCATATTACATTACATATTCCTTCCCAGAACCTGGATGAATCAAAACTAAATCCAACGTAAAATGAACCTGAAACTCCTCAAAATAAATTTAACACTTCTCACTCTAATCAAATCTGACCCCTTTCAAAGATAACTCTATTAAGGGAGAAGCTATCCAGAAGAAGTCTCTAAAAAAGTGACTATAATATCCGACCAATCCTAAAATGATATTGATCTCAAACATGTTATTGGGCTACTCACAAGGCATAACTACTTGGATCTTTTCAGGACCCACAAAAATCAATTTCTCCAAAATCACATGGATAAAAAAATTTACCTTTTAGATCCAGAACTAAAATTTAGATAGATTTTCATATAGGAAATTATCTTTTAAGATTCCTAAATCAACACTCAGATAGTCTCCATGGTCCTCCTCTGTCTTGGAGTACACAAAGATTTCATTAACAAAAAAAAAACTATGAACGAGTCCACAAAGTGATGAAAGATTCAGTTCATCAATTCCATAAAGACCACATGAGACTTGGTAATTATAAATGGAATAAATAGATACTCAAAATTCCCATACCGACTCCTAAAGGTGATCTTAGGAATATCCTCTTCTTGGAACCCCAACTGATGGTACCCTGACCTTAAGTCAGATTTTAAAAACCACTGGGCTCCCCTTAGCAGATTAATTTTTTTTTATCAATTTAAGGAAATGATTATTTGTTTTCATAAGTAACCTAATATATATTACAATAATCTATTTAAATTTGGATACCACCATCCACCCTCTTTGAAAATAGCACTGGTGATGCCCACAGTGACACACTATGATGATAAACCCCTTGCTTTCAAGGTCCTCCAACTGAAAATTTAACTCCTTAAACTTGACAGGAGCTATATGGCATGATTACAAAGATATGGGGTTCATCTCTAGGAGTATATTGGTAGTGAACTCAACCTATAACTGTGGAAACAACCCATAAAATTCATCCATAAACAACTTAAGGTACTGATCCAAAACCACCAGAAGACAACCATACAAATCCAACTCCACAACATCAAAGAAAAACACAGATAACTAACATGAAATCAATCCCACATCCAAAGAAATGAGTCCTGTCCTCCCTAACCTCATATCTCACTCACCCTGGAAGATATGAGTGATACCATTAGAAGATAAAAACTTGAACCTTTGATGATAACAATGAATATGATCTTTGAAAATGATCATTAAATTCATACTAATGATGAGATCGAAAACTTCTAGGTACAACATGAGGAATTCCCATGCTACCTCCATTCCATTGATAAAAACATGACACTCCAAGCACTTAAAATCTTTCTCTTTCTTCATTCCCAATGAGGTAAGTATATCCATCACGAATGGAATCAACTCCACTCACATACCAAAAGCATCAAGAAAATTTAACAATATAAATGAATGAAAAGAACCAATAAAAAAAAAGGATAAATCCATAGAATAAGTGATAAACATCATACCTATCATAGTGGTCGACCCACATTTGGAGTCTTCAGGTGCCGTATCTACTTCATAAAGGAGTTCTAACTATGGAATTCAATTAGCCTTCTTAACTATATAATAATACCCTCTAGACTGAGGGTGAGATAATAAACCCTTAGAAGCATCTAATCGCACATGAAAACCATTAAAAAAATAATAACTAAATCCACTCCCCTAAAGGGAGGCCTTTCAGAAGCACTGAAGACGACTCGAATTCCCACATTGGTGGAACATCCTTATGAACTCTAGAAAATTAGGCCTGATATGGACAGAATTTCCACATTGATAGTTTGTCACTAGCATAAACCTTGAATAATCCAATGACACCGAACTTGATGACTGCTAATCACCCTTTCCACTACTCTGATGAGGTTCATCCCGCTTCCTCTTCTAGGCAGATGAATAACTCTAGATACAACCCACTATTGAAGACACTCCACTGAGACCTATCTTCCCTACTAATTACACCTATTCTATAACTTCCTTATCCACCACCTAGGCATAAGTTTGTAGGAAAAGTAGAATAAACATAGATTTGATCTCATCCTTCAAGTCCATTTCAAAATGTCTCACCTTGAGATAGTCGTTTGTGAGGAGATAAGGAGAAAATGGAATAACTCAGAAAACTACGTAGCATAATCCATCACTATAAGGTCTCATTTATCCAACATCAAGAACTCACATGCCTTCACCACCTTCAGTGTCTCAGGATAAAAATACCGATGAAAATCCTTTTTAAAGGTAATATATGTGAGATCCTCATTCCTCTCAGGGGTCTTCAAAAATTATAAGATGCACTTGATCCGTTCCTTAGGCTCATGGATACCTCTGTTACCATAAAATACCAGTGTATTATACTTCGTGAACTCTTAATCATGGTCCACTGTCCATTCCTAACCTCATCCAACCTACTGACCTAAGGACTGAATCATACAGATCACCAATTCCACCAAAATGAGATCAACTAGAGGGGTTTCCTATGGGACATGCTTTAAAAAACCCTCTCTACACCTATAATAGGTCCTTATATGATGAATTATCTATAAAACACAATGTATAACTTATTCAATACATAATTAAATCTCAAAAAACACTAGATAATATACAAGAAACCCTTATAATAGACTTAAAAACAACAACATTACCATCAACAAAACGTTCAAATGAAGAAGGGTTGAAAACATCAAAGTTTTATACATTTTATACTATGCATGGTCAGCAAAACCATGTTCCAACCATATGAAAAAAAACTAGAAGATCACAGACCTAGTCACATGGGCTTTGTATGGTTACCACTAATCATGTTCCTATTCTCTTCTTCCCCATTCCACCCTGAAACTCAAGATTTTTTAAATTCATTTATGGGTTCTTCCTGAAACCCATAACCAATGATGAAAAACATAAAATATCATAAAAAAACACAAAACCTGGTTTGTTCTTCCTAAAACCTATAACTAATGATGTAAAACATCAGATCTCATAAAAACAACCCAAAAGAGGGTTTAAATCATAAAAAAAACTCCCAACCACACATGGTTTCTCAATGTTTGACATGAGGAAGAACCGGCCAAAAATTTTTCCACACCCACCTATCGATCACTGAATATCTCATATCTTGTCTACCACTGACTCCCAAATAAAAAGAGGCATCTGATACCATTTTTTAGCGAACCATCCTAGTTCGAACCAACTTGTCACCCGAGATGACACACTATAAGAGCTGAAGCATGTTCTTGATCACTATCTGATACCATTTTGTAGCGAACCAGCCTGGTTCGAACCAACTTGTCACCCAAGACGACACACTATAAGAGCTGAAGCATGTTCTTGATCACTACTGCATGGAGACAAGCACCAAGACATCATAAATAAAAATTTGGTAATGGTTTTACCCATGAAAATCCAGCATGAACCATCCATGAATTGGGTGACCACACCAAAAAATAAACAATACCAAGTTATATAACATATATAAATGTACATTAGAGAAAACAAAATAATGAACAAACATAGATATCAAAACATCATTACATAACAAGTCATAAATAGACACACACACACACACACATATATAATATCTATAATCAAAACTAAAAATAGGTAATAAGACCCAAAGAGACCAATAAATCAAATTCCATTGATAAAGAGTCTCCAAATTGCTTCATATGATCTAAATTTGTGAGACCACATCTACACCACCCCAACCAACCAAGGATTTCGGTAATCAAGAAGGGCCACTAAACTATAAGGTTACCTTTCACTTACCCATGTACTGAAAAAAAGGTTTTCATATTCCAAAATTCATATGCAAGGAGTGAATTAAAAGGAATAGTAGGATGCCACCATGAATCAATGTAAGGACTTCACCCATGAAAAACATTAATTATAGTTTGAAAACTCATTTGAAAAACCAAGTTCACTTTTTAAATCCAGTTCACTTGAAAACAATAATTCAGAAATCCTATTGGGTTTTCTAAAAAACAAACCATATTTTAAAAGATTCATAAAGAAGGATAAAATAAAGAAACAAATCCACCCAATATAAACGAGGTTAATACACCCCAAACATGTAATAAACATGTGCATAATCTTAACATCATTATATACAACCAAATAAAGGAAGTGGAATAATCAAACACTATCATAAGAAAAAAAATCACGAAAATAATGCACAAATAATATGAAAACAAACCAGGAAAAAGTAGTACACACCATGGGCTCTAACCAATAGGGTAAATCATGACTTAGCATAAGAAAATATTTTTATAGATGACTAAGAAAGATATAAAAAGTTTGGAAGCTCTCTCAGTCATCCCCTAGCCCAACCATAATTCCATGGGCACTCTCAGTCTACATGGAAACGTTTTGTAAGCTTCCTCAGTCATCTTACCAAAGTCTCCCTAGGTCCCTTGTAAAAAACTCCCTAGCTAGTCCAAGACATAGGCTAAGGTTCCATTTTTCTAAGTTATGCACACACACACACACACCCAATGTTGCCCATGTGCTACACAATTCCAAACACATAAACATCAACTAGTGACAATTTCATAATCTATTTAAAATAAATTTTCATAAACTTTATTACCCATAACAATTCATTCATTCAACACCATGCAATACATACTTTACAATACTTTTATAAACCCATTTGAAATCATAAAACCTCTGATCCCTTTTAACAAACACATTGAGTGCATCAAAGCCAACTGTCTTTGAAAATCCACTTCAAAACATTAAACTATCAACCCATTTCCATGATAACAATCATGGATAAACCATCACTAATAACTCAAATTAGGGGGAATTTAATTAGAAAAATCCAAGGGAAATAAATAATTAATAATGAAAATCCATGGAAAAGTTCCTTTAAATAAAGACACACACCTCATAATCAAACCAAATATTGTCACCTTTGATGACAACCACAATATTAGAGTAATATAGGGACTCACATACCTAAGCCACAAATAAACAACACAAAACCCCTATTGACAACCCTAGGTTTTACTAAATTGAAATCGATGGTTTTCACCTTACATGAAAATGGAAGAACAAGTATAAAAAAGGGTAAATGAAGGATAAATCATGAAGAAATAAATATTACCTTGAAATAAATTGCCAAAGTAAGAAATAAATACACCAAAATAAAGGGGGAATAAGTTCAAAGTCATGGGGGAGAGGATATGCACAATTGGGGAGATAAACGAGGGTGATAACCCTTAAAAATCAAAAGGTAAAAATGGATAAAAACCATTTTAAATGACTTAGAATCACCATAAGGTTTGGTTGCATGGTTAGACAAACTCTATGCCAACCATGCAAGTGCCACTATCTCCCTAAAACACACCTAGCATGGTTTTTGGATATCCTCACATGGTTATAAAATCTGTGATCAAGTCGTGTGAAACCCCACTAACCCCCAAACATAAATATCACATGATTATCCACATAGTTTAACTAACCATGCACCACCCATGTTCCAGGGCCTATTTTCCCCAAAATAACGTCTCTCGACCTCTAACTCCTGGAAACTACCATAATAAATAAATAAATAAATAAATAAATCTCAAAATAAAATATACCAATGACCCAACAAGTGTCACATAGATGATATCACATGTTATCATAAATCAAATAAATTATAAAAAACATTTTTTATACTTTTACATCAAGGTATCTTCCCCCATCATCAAGGTCTGATATGAATTGATAATATGAGATCTTGAAACCATTACTTCAATTGGACCTTGATACCGATTAAGATACCTACGACCATTACTCTGATGATTCTAGTAGTATCATTATTCTTGTAATTCCATATTAATAAAAATTTCACTTTCACTACTCTAATAATAAATTTGGAACTTCAATAAATATCACAATATCACTTAAATACTCTTATTCAACATCCCCATGGATCATATCTCCCATAAAACTAGAAACACTTTAATTACAATTAATAGCATCTAAATACATTAGGATAAGGGGAATTCTAATTTCATAAAGTCAAGGATCATGGTGAGTAATTATGGAACTCCATTTTTTCCTTTATCCTTTATTTTGGAATATATATTTAGATACAAATTAGTTTTTATAGAATCTAAATTCACTTTATCTTCCTTGGGATTGATCTTCTCTTTATCCCCCTCCACACAAGTTCCCCATCCTTGGGTACTATTACCAATAAGGATCTCTTGGAACTTAACTATTTGGAATTTTCTTTTCCAAACCTTACTGTTTTCTTGATTTTCCCTGCAAGAATAATTAGGTTTCTTAATATATAACTTTAATTGGGATGATTCTTTCATATGATCTTTATCATCTTTACAAGCAGGTGAACTTCTCTCTCTTTTCCAAATCTTCTTGTATTTCTAAGACATTTTTTGTTCAACAACAGATTTGGGACTCCTTTTCAAGCTAATTTCAACATGGATATCTTCAACTGACCCCTGAAATATTTTTTTTATTGTCGGTAACTTATTTTTGAAAAACATCCATCAAAATTAATCTCTTTACTTGTATTATTTTATGTGATACCATTTCTACATGCTTCATATTTCTCATCTATGATGGCCATGAGTGCCACCTCAATTTTTTTTCTTTGATGGATCATTCTTTACATGCTCAGCCATATTCCTCATATATGGAGTAGATTATTTCCTTTTACTATATATTTTATTATGTTTTATCTATGTGGGATTCTATGATTAAATTACTTTTGGTTCCTGGTACACCATTAGTTGAGCTCTAACATTTCTTTCCTCCAATACAATAAATCTATTTTCTAGCTAAATGAATTTTATTTATGTGTATGTTTTATTACTTTTCCTCCTAGGAATATAAGATTTCCTAGTGAAACTTTTAGCACTCTACTTTATACAATTTACATCCTTGTGGCTATGGTTAGCACAAATAAAGAATATCTCATTAAAACCTTACCATCTATAATTATGATTTGATTGATATTTTTTTTGAAGTAGATTTATTTCCACCATTTAACCCTTGGTCTTAGAAACACACAATCATAGAGTGTACCAATATTCCATAAAAGTATATTTTTTAGATACCCTTTTCTGAGAGTTATATCTTCTAAATTTGGTGAGAATATTATATTTATTCACTAATTTTAGATATGAAAATTTTCATACTCCACTTATTAAGGTTTTCATGGTAAGTATCTTCTTCTTTTCATTATATATCTTCAACCACTATTTATGTTCCTTGATCTTCTCAATTTTCAATACTAATTGGGTATCCATATCCTTAAGCCTTAATCTAGATTCCATCCTAGATTTTATCCACTCATCAAGTATTGTTTTTAGAGGGATAATTCTTAATTTTAACTCTTTCTCTATGAACATTTGTTTTCCTAATTTATGTATAATTTATTATGGAGATGACTTTGGCCCTTAATTTTTGCACACAATTTAATAATTTCATAAATCAAGGCCATCTACACTTGTTTTAGTATTTTTTTCTTCATAGATAGATATTATATGAATTCATATCCCACTTTGTTCGTAATCTACCATTGAACCTCCTTCTCATGTAAGGATTGGATCTTTTATTGGTTATTTTATGATGACTCTCCAAATGTATGAATTGATGTTGTTACCACTCCTTCCTTGGAATAAACATCCTTGACCACTTCCATGGGGTTATCTAGAGTTAAATATTTATATAGGTATTCCAAAACACTTTTAGAATCATATTTAAAAACAAATTCATAATTGATTGACCTAATTGGAGAGTCCACTGCCCCAGGATTCTTTATATGATTCTTCTTCTTATTTCCTTGTTCTATAAGGAAATATTCTCTTAAATTAGACATCATAACCTATTTTGTTTCCAATGATTTTCCATAAATACTTCAAAAGCATACCCAAATATCAAAATCACTAGCACATAGAAAAGTTTTCATAAATACCTCATTAGATATAACTATGTTTAGAATTTCATGTGTTTCCATGTGATGAACTTGTTCACTAATCTTTCTAAGATAAACATATAATTGGACATATTCTAAAATATTTTCACTATAAGTATGAAAAAATACATATCCCATTTTACATACATAAAACTTAGTACCATTAAATTCAATAGGATTCATCATTGAATTAATGTTACCAAAATATTGTATATGAAGAAAAGAAATTAACTTCAAACATTAATCAGATCATTAAAAAAATCCAACAAAAAAACCTATTATTTGATTCTAATTATTAGTACCATACGAGAATTTAGTGAGAATTACCATGGGGGTGTGGGGGGGGGGGAAGTTAATTAGGGTATGAAACTTTTACAATTAAAACACTTTTTCCTTAAAGTCTCACTGCCCTAAAATATCTTGACACCATTATTGTAGGGACACACATAGGTTCTCCTCTCAATGACAATGATCTGATTGTAACTTCACTTGGATTGAACCTTACCATATTTGATTATTATTTTCTTTTACCACCTTCACTAAGTTATGAATTGAAGAATATAAACAAACCATGCACACACAACACAAGTATTTTTACTAGGTTTATCCAAATTGTTATGACCCAACCCACCAGGGCCCACCTAGTTGGTGGTAAGATTAGTGTGACAACACCAAGAACACCTCCAATAGGATAGGGGATAGAGAAAAGTGACAAGTAGCTATAAAATATATATGATAGGCCTTATACTAACGTACTTGTACACACACACACATCCAATACCCATACAATGTTGAAATGTAAATAGAACTGACACCAATGCATGCATACATATAAATACCACAATCAGAGTATGAGAATTATATTGGAAAGTAAAAAGGGAAAAATAAAAGTCTTCCAAAATATTAAAAGAATTTCAACCTTTTAGAGGGATGGGACTACAATCAAATGAAACACCTGGTACAAAACACGGTCTTTCTAGCCTAATATAATCTCTATTTTCTCCTAGTCCACCAAGGACCCCATCAAATGACCTGTCATCTATATAATACATGACATGTATGGGTAGATCCGATGAAGATTTGAGTATAACAATACCCAGTAGGACACTTTGAAATAACTAAAAGTAAAACATCAAAGAGTAGTCAGTACATCATAAGGGAATGTTAACCAGAATATGAATCATATAATAATAACACTCGGATATGCTCATGGTAGACACTAATTATCAAGTTAAGGTCATAACTACACTGCCGGCCTATGATTCTTGCTCGAGAGTTCACAGTAACACTCATATGAGATAAATTACTCCATGAGTCTGATAGCACTGATGGTGTGCTTATGATATTTCATGATCGTTAGGTCTGTCCATGAGGAATTACATCCTAGAACATTGAAGAGATCAATACATAGATAGGGGATCATACCCAGTGTAAAGACCCGGAATTTTCCATGTAATGTTTTTTAATTATATGGAAATATTAAGAGTCTTCGAAAATTGACAACGCATGATTCTGAGGCCTGGTGTGCTCGGAATGAATTTCTGAACTTTTTTTAGGTACATTAAGTAAACGCACAAGTGAAATTTTGTAACTTTTGAACCGGTGCTCGGAATTGAAATCTGAGGACACTGTTGAACTCACAACGCCGATATTCGCTTATGGAGACCTTCACCTCAGCCACAATAGGTCGAGGGTGGAAGTTAGTTTTTCGGATTTTTGTGGGAGAGTTAAAAAAAATAATAAAATAAAACAATCAAATTTTATTTTATTTATTTATTTGAAACATACCAATTGAATTATTGGTGGTGGGGACCACCCAAACTCCTCCTTTAATGTGGGGAGGGGGGTAACTATTGAGTTTACCCCAATTGATGTGCCAACTTTTAATTAATCATGTAATTAATTCTTGAACTTAATTAAGTGGATCCTCGCCTCTTGGTTGGGGATTGTTGGAAAGAAGATAACTTAGGGGAGAACCTTTGGAGAAAGATACTCCAACGAAGAACGAACCACTGATGAGGACGATGCTCAATCTCAGATCGAGATCGTGTTGCGGGAATAACATACATCGACATCTTCAACATTTACATCTCCTTCCTCATTCCATCTCCAATGAACAATCAAGGTAGATAATTGTTTATAAATTTTCTTCATGGATTTCACGTTGTTTCCATCCTCATGAACCGCCTGCTATCGGTCTAACACGGAGGGTGCAGTACAAACAAACACGGCCCGATCCCTCTGCAATTCTTTGTGATTTGACGTGTTCTTCGCGGGTGAAGTGATGGGTTGAGCGGAACCTACGCACGACATTGGCGACCGATGCCGGAAGGGCACAAGGCGGCGGCCGAAACACTGGCCGACTATGATGGAGGTGGTAGCACAACCACACTACTGAAGAAGGCTACGGCCGGTGGCTGCGGCGGTGGGAGGACGGTGGCCGACACGTCCGTCGACCGTGTGAAGGCGGGGCGGCGTGCATCCGCACTGCCAGTAGAGGAGAAGGCCACGACTCATTGGCCGCGACGGCGCACTGAGGCAGATAGAGGGAGGGCCAACCATTTCGGTCAGCCGCGTCGCACCGAGAGGGAATACTCCGTAGGGTCCTGCGCACCAGCCGAACGGTCCGTTGGACCATTCGGGAAAACTGGGAGGGGTGGGGGGGCTCCCCCTCAGGTGTCAACTAGGGTAGATCCCACCACAGCGGGCCACCCGACCGTGGGCCGCACCACAACGGGCTGCGCCGCGCCCAGTGCAGGCCAGGTCATGCCCAGCGGGCTGGGCTGGACTTGGACCAGGTCAGGTCAACCCAAACTAGGATGGGTTGGCCCAGGCTGGGTTAGGCTGGGTGGGTCTGACCGGGTAGGACCGGACCCGGACCCATCTGGACCCAGATACGCCTTTGTGACCATATCTTGAGAACCGAGCATCCGTTTGACGAACCGTCTGCAACACCAGAATCCTTGGATCGAAACCATCCTTTTGGTATACTCCACTTGAGTTTTGGATAATATTGGATTACAACCAGGTTGGATCGAACCCGAATCCAATCGGGCCCTCGGAACGAAAACACTAATAACTTACATACCGGGCGTCCGATTGACGTGCCGTCAGTCGCGTTGGGTCCCTTTTGACATGACGGATCTTTGGGATGCTTTTTAGTGTGACTTTTTGGTAGTTAAAGTAACGACCGATGGCTTAAGGATCAGATCCTCCTAAAATCAAGCATACCAATCCTATGTGGGCCATCTCCAGATCCTGTGTGGGTCATCTTCAGATCCTTTGTGGGTCATATTCAATTCTATGTGGGTCAACAGTAGAGATTCTCAATGAAGTAAGATGATCTATCAATACAGCTAATCATCTATACTTCCGTTCTTAAGTTATACCTGGTGTGAGCTGAGTCTTTACCTTTGTGGTACACTTCCGTGTGGTGATACCTTTGTGGTATTCTTATATGTGGCGTTACCTTTGTGGTACTTACCTTTGGGGTGATACCTGTGTGGTATTCTTTTGTGAGGAATTACCTTTGTGGTACTTACCTTTTTGGTGTTACCTTCGTGGTATTATTTCCTTCGTGGAACAGTTGAGCTTTTGGCTAAGGATTTGGGCCTTGTGTTTCCTCATGAATGAGATGGGTGCACTTGATAACTTAGGTATATGTATGGGAATATACCTAAGTAGGGTTGAATGTTTTATTCATGCTTTGTGGTTTATCCTTTGTGGATTTTGATATACCTTCAGGGGTCTCGGGGTCCCTACTGAGTATTGTTATACGCACCCTTGCATGGTCTACGCCTTCACCTTGTTGCGTCTTGTTCAGATGATGGACAACGCTGATTGAGGACGAGGGTACCAAGACTGTGCTTGTATCTTGTTGTGTGCTTGGTTGTGTGAGTTTATAGGTTATAAAGGCAATGCCTTCCCAGTTTTAAGGATATGCCTTTCCGGTGCTAGTCGTCAGCCCCTGGCCTATGGAAGGTGGGCTTGGGGTAGTCACGACATGGGCCCTGGGGGATAAGTTGTGAAAAATTGGTATCAGAGGAGTCAGTTTTACCGGAGAACTTAGACTTTGATATTTTAATCGGCAATAATGTTAAGTTTTATGAGTGTGGTTATCAGTTTGGGGAATCCAGTGTTGGTGCGGCGGCCGATGTATCCATACACTAGGACCCTGACTTTTGATTTCCGACTCAGTACATGAAAACACTGATTGTGTGTGTGTTTTTGGAAATGTTTTCTTTGTGATATCTTGAGTCAGCTCACCAGGTATAAAATAATGACCGTGGCACACCTGTTTCTTTTCAGGATGCCTCCACGTAGCCATCCATCCAGGGTTCTAGGTAGAGTACACGATGATAGCCCACTGAGTGACGAGGCTTCGGTGCAGGGCCCCCTTTTGGTAGTTGTACCATTGGGTGGTGTACTGGCAGCACCACTACCCAGCTGACGCCACCATCCCCAGCAGCAGAGGGTGCAAGCCACTTGAGTGCGCTGCATGAGTTTCAGCGGTAGAGGCCACCGAGGTTTTGGGGAGATACTGATCCACAGGTGGCTGAGGACTGGCTGGAGGCTGTGGTTAGCATTTTTCTACTGGTAGGGACACCGGCTGATCTCATGGTGATCCTTGCTGCCAGTCTTCTTTAGGAAGCATAATGTAGATGGTGTATCTTGATACTCTAGGTTCACGATGAGGTGACTCTCATCTGGATGGACTTTGAGATCCTTTTCAGAGTAGAGTTCATCCCAACGACTTTTCACTCAGTGTGTATACAAGAGATTCTCCAATTACAGAAGGGTAGCATGACTGTGGATAATTATTCAGCGAGGTTCACCAAAATCTCATGATACTCCATAAACATGGTGCCAGACCCTTTCTTCAGGGCCCAGACCTTCGATCAGGGGATCAGACAGGAGATTAGAGCTTTGATGATTTCTCTCAGCATCCCGACGTATGCAAGGGTGTTAGAGCGAGCACTCTTAGTGGAGATCTTCCTTGATGAGCAGTCACCAGTAGCGAGACCCACCACCAGACATTACGTAGTAGAGTCATATGTAGTTGGAAGCAGATAGATGACACAGAGGTCCAAGAGGACTAGACCTATAGGTGGATGACCGTAGGATACAGGGTTGGTTGTGTGAGGCTCTCAAGATAGAGCATGATAGGTGAGGAGTAGGCAATGTTACTCATGTGGCGGGCATGGTCACATGGCTCGTGACTTCACGAACTATCATACGGACGACCAGAAGACAATAGAAGGACCACCTGGGAAGAGGTGAAGATTCGATCAAGGAGGTCTGCAGGCAGGAGGCAGACGTGGTAGAGGAGCTGGCCGTGTAGCAGGCGGTGGGCAGCGATTCGAGGTTCTACTGCCACTACCTCCAGGTGGTCTACCCTGACCACAAGGATTAGGTGGAAAGGGACGAGCTCAAATCCAGGCAGCTGAGGTCTACAACCACGGTGCTCTGGAGATTATTATAGGTACGATCTGTGTCTACTTCACCTTAGCTACTGTACTTATAGACACGGGTTCCAGTCACTCTTTTATTACCATGACCCACGTTCGGAGCTCGGGGATTCTGGTGGAGCTGTTGGCTTGATCCTTACGGCTAGAGACTCATACGAGAGCAGATTTGAAGATTACACACTGATTTCAACAGTGTGAGCTTACTCTAGGAGGCGAGAGATTCAGCTGGGATCTTCTAGTAGTGGCGTCGAGGCCTTACGACGTCATCTTGGGTATGGATTGGTTATCTACAGTCCATGCTCAGATCGATTGTATTAGGCGCAAAGTGTGGTGTGTCTGCGAGGATTGGACCATGTTTTCCTTCACCGGTGAGAAGGAAACCTTTGCATCACATGATGAACTTACCCGGAGGAGGGTACAACCGATCACACATCAGTTGGATAGCCTAACCCTTGGAGTAGTTGATGATGAGAGTCTGAACTATCCTATAGTGGTGGACCAGTATGCTGATGTTTTCCCTGATGATGTTCCGGGTCTTACTCCTTATGGAGAGGTGGAATTTTACATCGACTTTTACCCCGGTACGACACCGATATCTACACCAGCATATTGGATGGCTCCTATGGAGCTATGAGAGATGTGAGTACAACTAGAGGACTTGTAGAGTAAGGGGTTCATTTGGCCTAGTATTTCTTCTTGGAAAGCCCTGATTTTTTTCTCCAAGAAGGAGGATGGGAGTTTAAGACCCTGTTTGGACTATCGGTTCCTGAACTAGGTGACCATGAAGAACAAGTACCCACTCTTGAGGATTGATGATATTTTTGATCACTTGAAGGGAGCATAATGGTTTTCAAAGATAGACCTCAGATCAAGATATCACCAGCTCAGGGTACGAGACAAGGATGTGCAGAAGATGACCTTAAGATGTCGGTATGGACATTATGAGTTCTTGGTTATTCCATTCAATGTGACCAATTCCCTAGCAGTGTTCATGTGACTCATGAACAAGATCTTCTATCCATAGCTCGATCTCTTTGTAGTAGTCTTTATCGATGAAATCCTGATATTCTCAGTGACAGAGGAGGAGAATGCCTATCATCTATAGAGGCTAGAGTTGTAGTGGATCTAGTGAATATTGAGGATGCGCTTGCTTGGGAGCCACCTAGGAGTGTGACAGAGGTGTGGAGTTTCCTGGGTTTGGCCGGTTACTACCGGAGGTTTGTGCCTGACTTTTCCAGAGTTGCGGTACCCTTATCAGTTTTGATAAATAAGGGGCATCCCTTTATAGGGTCAGAGAGATGCCAATAGAGTTTCTAGAAGATGAGGCAGAGACTGATGAGTGAAATAACCACAAGCCATTACAGCCCTCTACACACATATATGGGTAAAACTAACCACTGTGCCTACCAGCACAAAGATCTACCAAGAGAAGAGAGCGGGGCCAAAGGGGGTAGTCATCCATTCAACCTCCCATCAGAATGTTGGGGAAAACACCCCCCCAGGGCTCAGAATCCCAGGGGTGTCAGTTGCCCTTACCGATAGGGTGGAGTAGCGTATAGAAACACAAAAAGTACAGAATATATATAACTCACAACCACACTATGGGCATTACCTAGTCATAGGAACAACTGCAGCTAACGTCTCTCAGACTCCAGGCTGCTACTTCTAAGACTAGGTATCCTATAAGCACAAAACCATTTGAAGAGATTTATTAGATTACTCCATTCTCATTTTATCAGTTCCACTGTACGGTAATTAATTCTTTAAACATTAATTAACCATGAGCAATTTACCACATTAAACTAAATTGGCATCACATTCAAAAACTGCTCCTTTTTAGGATTCACATCACTATTAAATTCCAGTTTCTCCATCCCCGTGGATTATCACCATCTAAACAAACTTTCATTATGGAATTACCTTCCCCATATTCCCAGGCATTCTAGAAAAGCATCATATGCTACTAAACACAAAGGGCTCAACACGGTGAGTAGATATAGTACCCGTCGAGTCTTTTCCGCCTATAGAAAGAGCATAGACCCATCCTTCATCGAGAGGCTAAACACGGAAAGCACGTGGCACACCCCGCGTGTCTTCGCCTCCTTCGGAAAGAGGGTAAGCAAAACCAACTGCCTTGAGTAGTGGGGAAAAGTAAAGCAGATAAACAACCAAACCAAACCACCAACATCAAACCATCACATTCATCTCATACCATCATCCTTGGTGTCCTCCCCGACACCCACATGCATAAACCGATGCATCTCACCACACTAGGCGTCATCCGCTGCCACAACCACAAGTCCCCATGCCTCCACATATCACAAGATCCATCCAGGCTCACATCAAATCACAAGAAGCAGGAAATCAAAGATCACAAAATGGGCTCTCGGCCCTTTAACAAGGCATTCAGCCTTCATACAAGACGAGCACTCAGATCTCCAAACCACAAGGCATTCAGCCTTACAAGCAAGCGGGTAACTCAGAACCCTTTTGAAATTATCGAACTAATAGTTCTTTAATCCATCTAGAATTAACAGATTCATTAACATGCCTATTTATCTTTAGCCAATTATTTAACAAATAATTTCGGCTTTACGTTCTTTATCAATTTCCTTCATGAACGAGCAATTAATTAAAGAAAATCATAGATATCACTCTATCTAGGAAAACATGAGGCAAACCGTTATCACGATACAAAGAAACAACATGCGATCAATCAATTCTTTTAATCCAGTTCAAGTATTTAATTAGGTCAATTTCATTGTGATCCAAAGGGTTAAATCATGCTAATTCTACAGTTGCACATAAACAATTAGAGAAGCCATGAATCCCCTACCTCGAAGAGTTCTTGACGTCCTTTATCCACACAACGGGTCATAGTCCTCTTCTCCTCACGACAACTGCATCCACCGGAGGATGCCACGGTACGACAGTACCAACCAACCCCAAGAAAACTCATTAGAACCATGGAGATTACATGCTAATATGGAAGTAAGATCAAGAGAAGGTGATCCCCGAAGGAATGATGATAAAACATACCTTATATGGAAGAACAATTGACACAACTTGGTTGCATCAAACAGAGCGGAACTGATCCGAGTAACGTTTGATTGTGAAACTCCTACGGGAATGATTGCAAGGTTCTAGCGTCTCATAGATGAGAACCAGGAGGAAGAAAAACGAAGAATGATATCTCGTTCCCTTTAAAAAAATAAATTAGAGAGGCGACGGTTTAAGATCCGATTTATTCTCCATTAAAAACGGATCGCATTAACCCACACGGTTTGACCAAGTAAAAACATCCCGGCCTTAGGAATAATTAATATAGAATTTATGGCCTTTGAATCGGCCTTAAAGTCCTTAAAATAAGGTTTTAAAAGTATTTTACGTCAAAGAAAACATCAAATTTGCGAAGCTAGAAACACTGTTCACATACTCAAAATTTGGCAAAGTATGGAATCGGTTGCTCTCATGAAGTCTGGAAACACTGTTCATTTGTGAAATTTTGCAAAGTATGGAATCGGTAGCTCTTAGGATTCTGGAAAAACTGTACAAGTCCACCGATAGAACCTCACCGATAGAAACATTGTTCAAGTCTTCCGATAGAAGTCCACCGATAGAACCTCACCGATAGAAACACTATTCAAGTCTACCGATAGAAGTCCACCGATAGAACCTCACCGATAGAAACATTGTTCAAGTCTACCGATAGAAGTCCACTGATAGAACCTCATCGATAGAAACATTGTTCAAGTCTACCGATAGAAGTCCATCGATAGAACCTCACCGATAGAAACACTGTTCACTGAACCTCACCGATAGAAGCACTGTTCACCTACCGATACTGTTCATAAAACTGGAAACACTGTTCCCAGAACTAGAAATTTGGCAAAGTGTTAGCTGAGCTACTGCTAGACTGCGGCTACTAGTATACCCAGCTACCGGTAGGATGCGGCTACCGGTAGACCGAGCTACTGGTAAGCGGCGGCTACCGGTAGGCAGCAGCTACCGGTAACCGGTAGGCATCAGCTACTGGTAACTGGTAGGCAGCCGCTACCGGTAGATCGAGCTACCGGTAGGCAGCAGCTACCGGTAGACCGAGCTACCAGTAGGCAGTAGCTACCGGTAGACCGAGCTACCGGTAGGCAGCAGCTGGGGGATAAGTCACTTTGACCTCCCGGAACACCTCCAACACCACATTTTCACAAAGTAATGGACCAGGGAGGTCCGGGCCATTATAAACAGGGTGTAGCAGTGGACCCGTCGAAGGTTGAAGCGGTTTTTTCTTGGGCAGCACCCAAGAACATGGAAGAAGTTCGTAGTTTTCTTTGTCTAACAGGCTATTACTGGAGGTTTCACTAGTGGAAAAATGTTTTTCCATGTCAGTTTTTTTTACATTTTGACATTGGTTTTTAACTGATGTCTATAAAGGTGACATTAAAAATTAAAGTTTCAATGTCATTTTTTATAAAACAATGTATAAATATTAATTAAAAATATGGTTATAGGCATTTTTCGACATTGGTTTTTACAAAAACTGATGTCGAAACTCATCCCTCGAGGGTCTTCAGCATCGGTTTTCATATAAAATGACGTCGAAAGTCAGGCCTTGTCAATCTTCGGTGTCAGTTTTTATAAAAATTGATGTCGAATGTTAGGATTTATCAGTCTTCGACATCAGGTTTTATAAATGACATTAAAAAGTAAAATATTGACCTTTCAACATCGGTTTTTTAGAAAACTAATGTCTAAATTCTCATTCTACATGGTTTTTAACATTGGTTTTTCATAAAAAATGATTTAAAAAGTATGTTTTCAAAAAAAATCATGTCAATTTTGAAAAAAACTAACATTAAAACATTGAAACTCTTAATATTTGAATATATTAGGTTTCCCAGGCTTCGATTTGACTCATCATGGAGCTAAAACAGACTTAAAGATTAAAATTTATGGTCGTTGTAAGTTGTACCTCTTTAAGTTTCAATACATACAACTCACTTCAATGAAAACATGAGAAACAAGAACCAAAAATTATACACCAAATGGCCATAAAAAAATAAACTTAAAGATGCAACCTGATTTTAATTCTTTTATTGTTTTCCTTTGAATCAATTTGTTTTTTGTTGTTATTTCAATTCTTTTTAAGGAAGAACTCATGTAGTAATGAAAAAGAATATCGATGAAGAATTTTTCACCTCAACTGTTGAATATCATGTGGATGTTTTATCTTTGTATCTCGATTGGAATAATTCTTCATCATAATAATAAAAATTATCATGATTTTTAGTGATAAGGAAAAAATAATAATGAAATTAAATGATAAGAATACATACCCTGTACAAATCATCGATTGAAGAATTATTGAAATTTTTATTGTATCGAAGATGTTGAAAATGTTGAAAGAAAGAGAATGAGGATTTATATATTGTAAATGAAAATATTTATGGTGGTTATGAATTAAAATTTAGGTGGTATTTTGAAAATGGAAACGCGCATTGTGAAAAAATTAAAATACCAAACCCGTGTATTTGAAATTTACTTTTAACATCGGGTAAATATATAAGTGATGTTAAATCTATTCTAATGTTGGTGTTTTAACATTGGTTATTGAAAAAAAAGATGCCAAAAAGTGGGTTTTAATGTCGATTATTTGAAAAACTGATGCTAAAATGTAACTTTTAACATCGGTTACTGAAAAAACCGATGTTAAAATTCAAGACTTATAATGTTCAACTTACGATGTCCATAACTTTTTATCCATAAGTCTCTTTTAGCTCCACGACCTGTCAAATAGAATTTTGAGAAATTATCTAAAACTTGGATTTTATTTTTAACATCATTTATTGAAAAAATGATGCCAAAAAGTGACTTTAAATGTTGGTTACTGAAAAACTGATGTTAAAAATCAAGTCTTATAATGTTTAACTTATGATGTCCATAAATTTTGATTCTTAATTCCATTTTAGCCCCACGACCTATCAAATAGAAGCTTGAGAAATTATCTACAACTTGGATTTTATTTTTAACATCTTATAAATCTCTATTTTTCATTTTCATAATAGAGAACCACTTTTATGGATAAGTGGGAACCTCATAACTTCCATCATGCCAAAAACATACAAAACACGTTACACCATCCAAAACACACATTACAATATAAAAAATAGGAGGTTCCAAACCAAATTGCATATCACACATAGAAATATTCAAAAAAAATCAAACCAACACATGTCATCATCATCATGGACTGTGAGACCCTTGAGCAGTGCACACTACACACCAGTCACCATCATTATCATCCCAACCCTATCGTTGGTGATGAACCGAGCAACATCGATGTAATCACTGAAATAATTCACAAACTTACTGGAAACATGTTCACTAGAAACTGTTGAGAAACAAACTAGCAACGAAATACCCCTTCCATCCAGGATCACCAACAGCGAGCAACGAACAAGAAAAATGAAACTGATTGCGAAAAATTATCTAAAACTTGGATTTGATTTTTAACATCAGTTATTTGAAAAAATGATTCCAAAAAGTGACTTTTAACATCGGTATTTAAGAACATACATTAAAATTCCAACATTAAAGGCCATTTTTCTACTACTATTTATACTCGATTTCTCTTAAGTTGCAGAACCGTTGATAACTTTGACCAGAAAAGACCAAGATTTCATATGAAGTGAACAGTGACAGGCGACATTCAATTATCTGAAAGGGAAGTTGGTCAGTGCTAGGGTTGTCAGCAGAATGGGTGATGTTTGAGGTGTTCTCTGATGCTTCTCATCTAGGATTGGAATGCATCTTGATGCAGCAGTGAGCAGTGATATCTTATGGTTCTAGGCAGTTACGCCCCCATGAGTGTAACTATGATATCCACGATCTGGAGTTGGTGGAATTTGTTTTTGCGCTGAAGTTATGGCAACATTACCTCATCAGGGAGCACTTTGTGGTATTTACAGATCACAATATCTTGAGGTATATATTTTCCCAACGAGATCTGAACATGCAGCAGCATAGGTTGATGGAGTTTCTTTACGACTATGATTTTGAGATCTCCTACACCTTAGGAAATGGGAATTTCGTGTCTAATACTTTGAATAGGAATTCATAGAAGGAGGTTGTTCGGGAATCTATGGATGCTTGGAAGACGACGGAGGAGTTTGAAGCCTTACACTTGGATGTAGGGGTGGAAGGCGGTAGAGTATATTTGTTTTATATGATATTTAGGACTTCTTTGATGCAGTAGGTAGAGGAGTCTCAGTGGGGAGACTCATAGGAAGAGTTGATGCATGATTGTGTTGGCCATGTCGATGCTTCAGAAGGATGGTCGGAGGATGGTTAGAATCAGATGTTGTTTTGTGGAAGGTTGTTTGTTCTGGTGGAGATGTGTGAGGGAGTCCTCCATGAGTTTCATAACTCACCTTTAGTAGTACAACTCTGAGTTTCTAAGATGTACCATGGCTTAAGGATGCAGTTTTGGTGGCCCGAGATGAAGTGGGTAGTAGCGGAGTTTGTGGCGAGATGCTTAGTCTTCCAGCAGGTGAAGGTTGAGCACCGTGTTCCCGGTGGTTTGTTACATCCCTTGGATATCCCTGAGTGGAAGTGGGATGAAATATCAATGGATTTCATCATAGGGTTACCCAAGACTTAGGGAGTCTATTATTTTATCAGGGTGATAGTGGGTTGGTTGAAGAAATCGGCTCACTTCTTAGCGATTAGGGAGTCGGGCGCAATGGATGCTTTGGAAGAGGTATATGGATGAGGTGGTATGGTTTCATGGAGTCCTGATATCCATTTTCTCGGAACAAGATACACATTTTACCTCGTGAGTCTAGAGGGGATTGCATCATACTTTTGGAACCCAGTTATGCCTCAGCACTGCCTTCCACCCTCAGATAGATGGGCAGACAGAATGAACTATCCAGACATTGGAAGATATGTTGCGAGAATGCGTATTGGACTTCGGTGGATCTTGGGTACAACACCTGCCCTTGGTAGAGTTTTCTTATAATAACATCTATCACTCTTACATTATCATGGATCCATTTGAAGCTTTTTACAAGCCGTGTTGTTCACCTTTGTGTTGGACAGAGGTTGGGGAGACAACTGCTCTTGGTCTCGAGGTAGTGTAGAGCATGACGGAGAAGGTTTAGCTTATTCGAGAGAGTATGAAAGTGGCGTAGGACTGGTATAAGTCATATGATGATCACAAGAGGAGTCCCTTGGATTTTGATGTTGGGGACCATGTGTTCTTGAAGTTTTCCCCTCGACATGGGCAGTGGGGGTTTGGTAGAGGGAGCAATATTTCTCCTAGGTTCATCGAACCCTTTGAGGTGTTGAGACGAGTTAGCGAGGTGTAATACCAGTTGGCATTGCCACCATAGCTGGAGAGGATCCATGATGTATTTCACGTATCTCAGATCCATAGATATATTCACGATGACTCCCATGTCATCAACTGGGGAGATTTGGATATCGAGGATGATGCGACATTTGTGTGACGACCGGTAGAGATCTAGGATCGTCAAGAGAAAATGATGCATGTATGAACCATTACCTTGGTCCGTGTGTTGTGGAGGCATGGTTTCCAGGAGGAGATTACTTGGGAGTGAGAAGCACAGATGTGTGCCCAGTACCCGGAGTTGTTTTGAGCTTTGTTTTGATATATTTTTCTTAAAATGTGATTCTTGAACCTTATTGTTTATGAGACGATTTTTTTCCTTGTTCTGTAATGTGTGATAAAGTCTAGACGCGTGAAGTGGGGAGGAACTCATTCTTAATAGAGATACATTAATTGTGATGTGATTAAACCTGTGTAGGTGAGACATTGCCACCTAGAGCGGATAATATCTTGACATGGAGGATGGAATTACCTAATCCACTTATTCATGTGGTTGTTGTACTTTCATAGTGTGCCTTGTGGTTTTTGGGGTTAGAATATGTTTAAGGAGGTATTCTTGTATGTGGGGGTTTCTGCTCCAACTATCAAAAAACACAGTGTGGTTTATCGTTGAATGTTGATGTGCTTGGTTGTTAGCAGTGCTCCAAGTGTAGTGAGGTCCTTGAGAGGTATCTCATGGGGTGGTTGTTTAGACCCCTCTTTCTTCTAGGTTTGGCTTTAGATTCTCGAGGGCGAGAATCATTTGAGAGGTATCTGATGTAATGTTTTGTGTCCTCCTGGTATGTTACTTTGCAGGTTTTGGTTGTTGGGAGTGTTCGGTGGAGGCTCAGAAGGAGTTTAGAAAATTTTGGTTGTTAAAGGCTAGAAGTAGGAGGATTACACGTCATGTGACATTATTACAAGATGTGAAACTCTATTTCATGGGCTATCCTAGGAGTTTCATAGTGTGTAACATTTCAGGGTTAGAAAAATAAAATAAATCAGGAGGTGAAACATTTTTCGGTGGAAGTGGGCCTCGAGGCATTACACAGCGTGAAAGGGGATTACATGTCATGTAATACCTCGATGCTATAATATTTTAAAACATTCCAACCACTCAATTTTTCACAAACCCTATGGCTGTAGTGATCTCTCTCATACTAGGCGACCCAGCATTCCCTTCCTTGGAATTTTGGAGATCCCTTCGTTAGAAATCCATCACTGAGATTCTATTTTTAATCTATATTGATCTGTCTTTGATCTGAGGTATGCTCTTGCTTTGTTTCAATGATTTCCTTGGGTTGATATCTCTTTTTCTCCAACTCCTCTTGTCATGTGATGGTGAATGTTCTTCCTCACTTCTAATGTGTTATTCTTCATTCATTGATTAGTGTGATGGTGTCATTGCATGCCCAGGTGGATGTAGATCTCATAGGAAAGGAAATTGAAGGACCGTTGCATGAACTATTTCTGCACAAAGAATGTTGACACCCCTTCGAGGAAGGGAATTTCCTTCATTTCTCTTTGATTTTGCATCATGTGGGAGGGACCTACTTTTTCTTGCCTGCGGATCATGGTTTTGCCACATTAATCAAAGATAAGAATTGGGTAAATGAAATTGAAATGGGTGGAGGGTTTCAAATAGCATGTTTTATGGCTTGATGTTATTGTGATGTTGTGAATTGTATGGGCTAAACACCCTGTTGAAAATTGTGGTTGTTGGTGGCCCTTGTTTGTGCACTAGACAAGTTGCATGTTGATTGGTTCTTGATGAACATTTGTATATTGAAATTGGTGAGTCACTTACACTTGGATAATAAATGGATGCCCCAGGATTTTACAGCTTTTGTGATAACCTCTGAATTAACAAGCGAAATTAAATAAGGGGATGTCTTGCTAAATTTGAAATTGTGTTATGCTTTGGTATGTGGGGTGATGTGTTGTGTGATATAGTTGTGGTTGTGTGTTTGTGGGGCATATGGGATATGAAGTGGTTATGTTGTGATGTGTGGGTTGCTTTGGTTTGTGTTGTGGTATAGTTGTGAAGTGTGGGTATGTGTTGTGGGTTATTCTGGGCGGTGTTGTGGACGAACTTGAAGATGATACATCAATCTAACCATATAATGGAATCTTAGGTTGAGAGATTTATTGATTGTGGAATGGATGATAAGCATTGAGCAGCAAGGTTGTGATCGGGTTGTGTGGTGTTGTGTTTCTGGGAGTGGTTGTGTGTGTGGATAGTTTTTGGAGGGGTGGCCTTTGAAGAAGAATGGTGATGGTTGGTATGGGTAATTTTCCCAATGTTTATCCATGTGTGGTTTTTGCTGTGTGGTTCCTTTTTTGATGTGCTTGATAGTTTCCCGGATAGTGATGGAATAAATGAATAAATGTTTGATTAATAAAGTTTGGAATTTGTCTTGGGTTGGTTTGGTTAACAGAATGATTAAATGAATTTTTAAATAAAGAATGGAATCAGTTAAATGAATTGGTTGGGTTTGTGGCTTGTTGTGTGGTGTTGTGCATTTAGAGGTAGCAATAAATGTAACATGTGGTAAAATGGTCACTTGTTGAAAACACATAGGTTGGGATGAGTGCTTGGTATCATAGATATATACATACATACATATATACATACATATGTGAATTTTCCTTGTGATTTCTATATGCACCCCACCATAGTTGAGAACTATGTGCCGAACACCCCTATCATCATAAGGGAGGGTGTCTTTCCCAAACATATAGGTGGGAGGATGGATGGCTTGACACCCGCTCTTCCCTGCTCCCTCTTCCATGTGGTGGTAGCCTAAGATTCTTCGGGAAAGTTGTGGTTTGTGAGGCCTAGGTGTGTGCGGGCGAGTTGTGATTTCCCGAGTGTCTTCGGGATGAGATGTGTTGTGCTTTCCCAGGTGTCTTTGGGATGAGATGTGTGGTGATTTCCCAGATGTATTCGGTATGGGGTGTGGTTGTGGCCCAGGTGTGTGTGGGCGGGACGTGGTGTGGTTGTGGCCTAGGTGTTTGCGGGCATGATGTGGAGTGGTTTTTGGCCCAGGTGTCTGCGGGCAGGATGTGATGTGGATCAGGGCCCATATAATGGGATTATATGTGTTTTATGGGGCTCAAGTGTGTGTGGGAGAGTTGTGACGTGGTTCTTTTGGAAGAGGTGGGAGCACAGGGACGTTTTCCCTTAGGCAAGAGTGGTTAAACTAGTGGGAAGTGGTGCGGGGTACCCTAATCATCGATGTTCTTACTATATTACTTTACTTGACTTGTGTTACTTGGTGAGCATTCCTTGGTGAGGTTGAGGTGGCTAGTATACCTTGTTAGGTGTTGTTTGGTTCCACTGTTTTCTCATGAGAGCATTAGTATGCTCCTCTCACTTGTGCACGAGAGACTTTGGTTTTCCTACTAAGTATACTTGTATGCTCACCCTATGTATACAAACTTATTTCAGGTTTCTAGGAGGATTATATGGACTGTTTTGGACCTTACTAGCTCAGAATTTTGGACAGCAGTTGTGTCGCTGCTTAGCTTTACTTTTGGTACTTACTTTGGAGATTTATTGCATTTGTAACAGCTTTATTGTAAACATGCATGTGGGATAGATTTGAGATTTCTTTATATATGTCTTGGAGTTTTTGTGAGGTTGATACATCATATCTCTCTATATTGTTTCATATAAAAATGTAAATGCCTTCCATTTTATGAGATTGTATACCCTTGGTGCTAGTCGCCACCCCGGGGCCTACTAGAGGCGGGAATTGGGGGTCATTATCTCCCTTTCTTCATTGCTAGACCTGGAGGGGTATATTTGGAGGGATGGGGTCATTAAATCATGATTCCAAATATAAAATCCATTTTTTAATATTCAATTCATAGAATTAGCAGAATTTAATTCAAAATTAAACCCGAAAAACATGATAAAAAATAGTTTTAAAAAAATTTCTTTTAAGTATGAAAATGTTTTTATAATAAATTCAAGTATAAAATGAATTAAATGAATTATAATTAGATTAAGTTTAATCAAAATTAACTAATAAAATTTTTAAAACTAATCCAAAATAGGATTTTACTTTGTAAATACTTTAAAATAAAATACAATTTTCAATAAAAATCGGTATTTTCACTATTCATTGAAAAAAATCTATCTTTTCATAATAACCCCAAAAAATAACTCTAAGATAATTTTGACATGTTGATTTAAAAAATAATATAATTTTTTATAAAATTAAAATTATAAATGTTCCAAAAATTAATTTCCTCACATAAATCAATAAAAACCATTTTTTTGAAGAAAATGTATTTTTTGAAGAATAAAATGACTTTACTAAAAATTGAGTGATTATTTACTCGGAATTTATAAATAAATTTATATTTAGTATGAAATTTATATATTTTTAATAAATTATTAAATCTTATTCATACTTTCCAATTGAACAGTTGGGTTATAACATTCATATTTAAATAATAATACTTCATGGTTTGTTTAGGATGGGTGTTGCATGTTGTATACGCTATCGAACATAGTTTTAATTTTTTTTAATATTGGGGTGTTACATCCCCCCCACTTTAATAAATTATTTCCCATCAATTTGAAATTGAACTTGATGATCAAAGGTTTGACATTTGAAAATACTTTGTTGAAATTCCACATCATAAAAAGGGTTAATAAAACACCCACTTGAAAAGTGAGAAATAAAAGTACAAAGGTAATACATAATAAAACATAGTAGGTTTAAAAATAGAATAAAATTAGTAAGAAGTCAAAATATATACATGGAAGAAAAGTAATGTACAGATGTCATTGATCATAATAAAGTGAATGATCATGAGAAAGTTAACGATAATAAAACTGTAAACCAAAGTGGTGAGAAAAAGACCATCTATTCATTGAAAATAATAGTAATAGGATAAATTTTGTATTTCAATATCCTTTTCCTAGAGTTGATAAATTCATTTACCTTCTAGACTAAAAACATAAAGAAATATACTTACCTGACAAGTATAATTTCATCCTTTAATCAATTTCCACCACAAACTCATATTTTCTCCAAATAACGAGTGTTTAAGATAAATTTTTCCATGCCTAAAACATTAAAATCAACTTGTAACATGTCAAAAAATCTATAAAAGTTTAATAAGTTATTCCTCATATCTTTAAACATTAACCAAAATGGTTATCCTAAGGTAAAATTATATCCAAAATGATCAAAATATCATTAATCACCTAAAAATCCCAAAATTGAAAATGATTTGATCTTATAATATGCTACCCAAAATTAACTTAAACTTTATCTATAAAGTTTTTTAGGTTTAAAAATTTCATATTAACTAGTACATTACGTAGGCCAATGGTAGGTGATGCACCCTTTTTTCCCTTCAGTTGTGGGTTTAAACCTCATAGCCTTACCTAATTTGATAGGTTGTCACCTAATCTACAGGTTTCTCTTTTCTAAAACTATATTAAGATAATTCTTGTAATTTTCCCAAAAATAGGATGAACATACTAAAAAAATAACATTAATCATCAAATCACTTTTTTAACCATTATGGTTTTCTATACAATTTTTTTTTACAAAATCAAATAATCTTAATTGAATATTATTTCCTCAACATCAAAGATAAGATAAACTCTAAAAGTTTCCAATACCATTAAACTTATGTCAAAAAAATGTAAATTCATTCTTCCTAAAATAACTTTTTTTACTAAAACCCATACTAAACCCAAGGGTTATATTACCATAAATGTAGCACCCCTAGTTTTAGGTACATGACCCTTTATTCATGTATTCTGGGTCTATATAATGTTCTGGTTGATTTTTGGGAGGATTTGAGGGATTTTGTCATGTTTTGGAGGATTTTATGGAGGTGCACACTTTGTGAATGGTTAGTATAAATCATGCACCATCTCCAGGAAACCATGTGAGGGAGAATAGTGGGCACTAAGAAGGTGCATGGTTGGCACATGGTTTGGTCAAACTATTCGAGTGCCTAGGGGAAACCATGCAACTTCAAATAGAGGGGAAATGGATGGTTGGAAAATGGTTTTTCCAATCATGTGATCCAACCGTGTGAGGGGGTGGCTTGATATAATAGCACCACATGGTTAGCGCATGGTGCACCAAACCGTGAGACGTACAGTTAGAACCCCTAAAACTATGGATGTAATCCAAATTAACCCCTAAAGCCCTCATTTTCCCCTATTTATTCTTATTCTAGAATTTTTTTTACTCCCTAGGATTGAGAGATGATTCCTTTTAATCTAGAGGTGATTATTAGGTGAATCAAAGTGAATTGGAGGTCCGGATTCGTCAATAAATCATCATTCTTGGTTGTTTTTCTTAGATCTAGTCTTCTTATCTATTCTAGAATCATATATCTAATTCACAGTGGATATATCCATGTTAATTAATGATAATATTGATGTTATATTCTTTATTTGATTGAAGGGAATAAGATTTAAGAATTTTTTTAGAGAATCATTGTTTCGTTCTTCATTTTCACCAATTGTTGAGAGGTGGGTGGCTTCTCTCTCGACTCCACTTGACTTAGAACTTGAAGGCTTAGTTTTATTTAAATGGATTAATTGAAATTTATTTCAAATCCATTTTTTATTCTTAATTTAAATATCTCTTATGTTATGGATTTGGAATTTTGTAAATTGGATGGTTTTGTAGAAAATGCTCTTCGGTAATAATTTTAAAGTGGTGAATTTTAAAATAATGGTTTTGTTTTGATGCATGGAAAAAGGTTTGTTAAAATTATTTCAATAAATGAAATGTTTAATATGTAATGTTTTTTCATGGTATTTGGCTTACATGGTTGGTGTGAGAGCATTCATATACATGACCCTGTGTAAGGGGTGTGTGTCATTAGGGCACTTGGTATTGGTAACCTTGTGAAAACTTAGTGGATCGATGAGAGACCACTCATGAGTATGGAACTATCACCTCAACATGAATTGTGTGTGTGTGTACATGGTAATGGTTATTCTAAATTATTGATAAAGGTTTCATGCTTGTAAATTTTTTCCTTGGAACTTTTTTACTGTTTTGATATAAACTATTTTAAACTGATTTTAAATTATTTTATATAAATGTGCTAGAAAGTTTTGTCATAGTGGCATGAGTTGGGAAGTATTTGGGGAAGTCCTACTAAGTTTAGACTCACCCCCTTCTTGGGCACTATTGTGTGTTTGTAGATGTCATCTATTGATAGATAGGTAAAGGCAATGTATCTCATTTATTTAGCGATACTTCTTGATATCATGGTCAAAGCATGTAGAGCTCCAGCTTGGAGTGGTTTGGGTGTTGCTGGTTGATGTCACTTGAGAGTATTGAGTTTTTTTGGTCTTTTGGTTCTCTTTTTGTATGTATTTTGGTTTCAACCTATACTATAATATGGTTTATTATGTTGGTTATGTTTTGATTTGTAATTTTTTGTTTACATATCATATAGAGGATTGGATAATTATTTTTAAGTTGGTTTGGTCATTTTTATCTTTAAAGGTAAAATCATCCCACAAATTTTCTTGAGGCCCTTAACATTTATTGTCAGCCTTTGGTGCCTTGGGGATTTCACCTATGGCCTAGTAGCACCTCTGCCTCTTCTAAAGCCAATGAGGAGGGGTGGGATGTTACAAATGATATCATTCTTGGCCGGTCTATCTTTAATTTTAGGAAAAATGGTATCAGTATTATTTGGACCTTGAAGTTGAAAATGGTAAGTCTGTATATCTATCGGGGTGGTAGTAGGAGGATAGGACCATTAGAACTTGAAATGTATAGCATAAAAAGATGCAATTGACCTTTTTATGCCAAACTTCAAGTTTCCAGGGTGTTTGGGTAAATAACTATTTTAAGACACTTCAAGTTGAGTTGTCACCTCATCATCATGGGTTTATTAAAAGATAATTTCATAGAATTCATTAGTAGTAAAACTTCCCAATAGGAATTCATTGTTCATTTTGAGTAAATTATTTCTAAAAATGGTGGAAAAGTGTTGATTTTTGGAAAATGGTTAAAATGGTTTGATTTTGGAAGAAAATTATTGTGGTGTTTTAAAAAAATGTTTATAATGATTACGATGGTTGTATTTTAGAAATGGATGATTGTGATATGTGTTGATGTGGTAAATTGGAATTGTTAAGCCTTGAGTTGCTAGTAAGTGAGACTAAACGGAGTTTTGTTTTGGTTATAGATAATGGCACCGGGTAGACATCGTAGAAATCCACTAGAAGAGACTGATAAAAATGTGGTTGCATCCGAACCACAAGTGAACTAATAACTGGTGAAAAGTATTGTTCAGGATTTTTAAGCAGTGGACAGGAGGAATTAGCATGATGAGCCTCAGAAAGTGAACCATTCAGTTCAGTTCCAAAAGCAGAACCCACCCATTTTTCAAGGGGAATCTAAACTGAAAAAAGAAAAAGTCCAGTTGAATAGGATGAATCAAATCTTAGATTTTCTTAGGACACCGGTAGAGTTGAAGGTAAAGTTGGCAACATATATGTTGGAGGATTTAGCATGCCAATGGTGGGAATTAGCAGTTCAGGCTAAATTGGACTAAGGCATGGCATGAGAGGATTTTGAAGAATTGTTCAGCAAACAATTCTATCCTCGGATGTTTGGAATTTCTAGAACAATGGACTTCTTCAGTCTGAAGCAAGATAACCTCTTGGTAATAGAGTATACAACAAAATTTATGAATTTAGTCTACTTTTCATCATAAGTTGATACAAGTGCGTCCTTAAAGGCACACATTTTTTATTTTTGGTTGAAACCAAAAATTCTCTAAAAGATTATTGTTATTTATATTACAAAATATACAAAGATGGTTAATAGGGTAGCAGTGGAAGAAAGATACATCTTCGGAAATAAGGTTGGAGGGAGCATGTTTATTCCAATATGAATAGGTGGGAACTCCAATAATGGGAATAGTAAGAGAGGCACCTATTTCCAAAGTGGTGGGACACCTCAGAATCAGTCTATGGGACCAGTAATCATTCCTCCTAAACCAAAGAGTAATTTGGGATATTTTCAATGTGGTTCTTTTGACCATATGAAGTGAGATTGTATGACACCACCTAGATCTTGTCATAATTGAAACCGGATGGGACATCTCATCACTATTGTTGCAGTGCTCCAAGGTTAGGTGCTAGGGACACATCTCATGCTTCTCAGGAATCATATAATTTAATTGGACAAGCTCAGCAGAATAATTATCGTCATCAAAACCGAGAGATCCAAGGTGATTATAAGAACATTTTGACTCCTCAACCTATACAATCTCAACAAGGTAATAAAGAACAAAGTGTAGTGAGTGAGAAATTGTATAGAGCTAAGAAAGTAATCATGGGTGGTCAATCAAGTCCTTCAATAGTGATAAGTATGATTATTTTGAATTCTACCCTCATGAAAGCCTTGTTTGATACATGTGCATCACACTCTTTTATTACTTATCATGTTTCTGATCTAATGAATTTTCATGTTGAGATGATGTCTTCTATTTTGAAACTCCAAACACCTTTGGGACAATGAGAGTTTAGATCTTTGAAATGTGCATCGTGTTTGATAACAATCGATGTGACTAAGTTGGTATGGTATTTCTCTATGCTTTATATGGATGTGTATGACCTCATTATGGGAATGGATTGGCTATCAAACTTTGAGTCCCATATCGATTGTTATGCACGATAGGTGAGTTTCAAATATTTTATGGGGTTATTCATCTCTTTAAAGGAGATTTAATAGTGGATGTGAGTGAAGAAAGACCCTTGGTACTGGTGGTTGGAATTATCTATTACTGGTTGACAAAAACTACCTTGGAATCAGTAGATGAGATTGAGAATAGAGATTTTACGACCAGAGTGGACCAGTTCATTGATGTTTTTTTTTTGATAATTTCTTAGGGTTGCCACCTAAAAGAGAAGTGGAGTTTATGATTGATCTCCTACTGGGGACTAATTTGATTTCCCTTCTGTCTTAACAGATGGCACCAAAAGAATTAAGGGAATGGAAGGTCCATCTTAAAAAGTTGTAAAGTAAAGGGTTCATTCGACCAAGCATGGCTCTGTGGGAAGCACCATCCTGTTTGTAAAGAAGGTGGAAAAAAACCTTAGAATTTGTGTATATTATCATAATTTTAATTGATCTACAATAAAGAATCGATATCATATTCCTCGAATTGATGATTTGTTTGATCAATTGAGGGGTTCCCAGTTGTTCTCTAAAATTGATTTACATTCAAGATATCACCAACTATGATTTTGAAAGGAGGATATTCTAAAAACATCTTTCAAAAGTAGATATTTCCATTATAAATATGTGGTTATACCTTTTGGTCTTAAAAATTCACCAACAGTATTTATGGCATTAATGAATTGAATCTTTAATATGTATCTAGATTCATTTGTGTTAGTGTTTATTGATGATATACAAGTGTAATCTAGAACCAAATTTGATCATGAGAAACACTTGTCTATAGTGTTGGGCATCTTGCAGGAGCATCACTCATATGTTAAGTTATCAAAGTATGATTTCTAGATACAAGAAGTGTAGTTTCGGTAGCAATTTCATTTCTAAAAAAGGATTTTCTATGGATCCTAAAAAGACATAATCTATTATCTCTTGGTAACCACTGACGAATGTTTTTGAGATACGTAGTTTCCTTAGATTAATAGGATAATATAGACATTTTGTACATTATTTTTCACATTTATCATCACCTATGATATATTTTATGAGGAAAGGCATTTATTTCCAATGTAATAAGGAATGTCATCCTTTTAAGATCATAAGGTTATAATTACATCATCACTTATCTCCATGCTGTCAGAGTCAGGTTAGGGCTATATAGTCTACTGTGATGCATCAGGATATGGGTTGGGATGTGTTCTCGTGAAAGGAGATCATATTGTTGCTTTTGGATCTCTATAGTTATGGTTTCATGAGAATAACTACTCAATGCATGATTTGGATTTGGTCGTTGTAGTGCATGCCTTGAAGACTTGGCGTTACTATCTTTTTGGTGAAGAATTTTCTATGTATACAGATCATAAAACCTTGAAGCACATTTTCTCACAAAGATATTTGAACTTAAGGCAAATAATATGGATGGAATATCTTCAAATGTTTGATTTCGACTTGATTTATACACTAGGGAAAGGGAATTATGTAGCAGATGCCTTGAGTAGGAAGTCATATGCTTAGTTGGATAAAGAGGCTTTAGATCAGTGGAAGCTTATGTCAGTCGTAGCTGATATGCATCTAGATTATGTGGAGCAAGGTAATGCTATAGTTTTCTTTACAATTTATATTGTTCCTGATTTGGTTGAGCATGTTAGAGATTCTCAAACATCTGATCCAGACTGTTTGTCTATTAGGTCAAAACTCAATGGTGGGGAGACCATTAGGGGTTGTACACTGAATGGGATATCACTAATATGTTATAGAGATCAGATTGTGGTACCTTTGACTCATTAGGAACAAGTTTAAAATGTCTACCACTATTCAAGATGGGTTGTTCATCCTAGAATTCATAAGATGTATAAATCACTAAAAGAACAGTTTTGGTGGGTTGGAATAAAGAGGAAAGTGACATAGTTTGTCTTAATATGTCTCACCTATCAGCAGGTCAAGGAATAACATCAATGATCAGTATGTATGTTGCAGTATTTACCAATTCTCATGTGTAAATGGGAGTAGATAGCTATGGATTTTGTAATAGGTCTACCAACAATGGTTAGGAAACACAGTTCTATATGGATAATTGTGGATCAACTCATGAAGTTGGCTCATGTTATCCCTATTAGTGAATCTCATATGGTGGAAAAATTGTCCAAAATCAATATATGAGAAGTTATAAAGAGGAACGGGGTTCTAGTATTGAATTTATTTAACTGATACCCAAGGTTTATGTCTCATTTTTTGTAATTCCTTACAACAATCCCTTGTAAACCAATTGACCTTGATCGTAGCTTATCATCCTCAAATGGATAGACAATCTGAAAGGACAATCCAAATGTTAGAGGACATTATGAAAGGACAATCCAAATGTTCTAGTACATTCTTAGGTCTTTTGTAATGGATTTTGGTGGATCGTGGGATGATAACATACCTTTATTGGAGTTTCATACAATAATAATTATTGGGCCTTAATAAATATGGATCCTTTTTAAGCATTGTATAGGTGTCCTTATCGTTCTCCACTTTGTTGGGTAGAAACATGTGAGACTTCACTAATTGGACCAAGACATGTGAAAGAGACAATAGAGAAAATTTAGTTGATTAGAAAGAGGATGGAGATGGCTCAGAGTCATCAGAAATTGTATGAGGATCACCATTGACGATTGTTGTCCTTTGAGGTGGGTGATCATGTCTTCTTGAGAATTTCTCCGAGACATGGGCATCATCATTTTGGTAAGAAGGAAAAGTTTTCACCCTGATACATAGACCCTTTTTAGATACTTGAATGAGTTTTTGAGGTGGCATGCGGGTTGGATTTTCCACCAAGGTTTAGTTCAGTGCACAATGTGTTTCATGTATCTCAGTTAAAGAAGTATCAACTCGTTCCTGGCAATGTGATTTGATGAGATCACATTGACCTAGATCAGGATTCTACATTGATTCATGTTCTAATACATATTTTGGATAGTCAATAGAATATTTTACATGGTAAAATCATTGGTCTAGTATGGGTTTTATAGAAACATGGTTAGATTCAAGAAGAAATGTGGGAGCGTGAAAAGGGAGTGATGGAACAATAGCCCAAACTCTTTCAGGACAACACTAGTTTTCTACTTTTTAAGGAAGGAAAGACCAATGGTGGGGAGAATTTATCACCCATATTTTTAGGTACATGGCCCTTTATTCATGTATTCTGAGTTTATATAATGTTCGTGTTGAGTTTCATAAGGTTTTGAGGGGTTTTGGCATGTTTTTGTTGGATTTTATGAAGGTGCATGGTTTGTGAATGATTAGTAGAAACCATGCACCATCTCCAAGAAACTGTGTAAGGTATAACATTAGGCACTAGTTAGGTGCATGGTTAGTGCATAGTTTGGCCAAACCGTGAGAGTGCCTAGGGGAAACCGTGAAACTCCAAACAGAGGGAAAATGCATGGTTGATGCATGGTTTGTTTAATTGTGAAAACCAACTATGTGAGGGGATAGCTTCAAACAGTATTATCACATGGTTGGTGTATTATTTTCCAAACTGTGCAGCCTAACCATGTGGTGTATAGTTGGCACCCCTAAAATTGTGGATCTAATTTGAATTAACCCCTAAATACCTCACTTTTTCCCTAATTGTTCTTATTCATGAATTCATTTTTCTCCCTAGTCTTGAGAGATGATTCCTTTTGATCTAAAGGCGATTCTTAGGTGAATCAAAGTGCGTTGGAGTCTCGGATTCATTAGTAAGTCGCCGTTCTTGGTTATTCTTCTTATATTTAGTCTTCTTCTCTCTTTCAGAGTAATAGATATAATACGTGGTGGATATATCCATGTTCTTTAATGATGATCTTGATATGATATGCTTGATTTTATTGAAGTGAATAATATCAAGGATGATTTTTAGAGATTCATTTTGTTGTTCATTGTTTTCGCCAACCATTTAGAGGTAGGTGGCTTCTCTCTTAACTCCACTTAACTTAGAACTTTAAGGGTTAGTTTTATTTAAATTAATTTCCTGAAATTTCTATGAAATATGTGTGTGATTATTAATATAAACCTTTCTTGGGGGTTATGGCTTTGGAATTGTGGAAATTTGATGGTTTTGTGGAAAATGATCTTTGATAATAATTTTAAAATGGTGATTTTTAAAATTATGGTTTTGTTTTGAAGCATTTAAAAGGTTTGTTGAAATGCTTTAAATACAAGAAATGTTTTATGTGGAATGGTTTGGCATGGGATTTGGTATACATGGTTGGTGTGAGTGCATTCATAGATGTAAGCTTGTGTAAGGGGTCGGCGCCATTGGGGAACCTAGTATTGGTCACCTTATGAAGATTTTTTGGATCAAAGAGAGACCACTCGTGAGTATGGAACTATCACTTGGGAATGCATTGGTTGTGTGTGTGTGTGTGGATACATGGTAATGGGTATTCCAAATTATTGAGAAGGGTTTCATGCTTGTAAATTTTTTCCTTGAAACTTGTTTATTGTTTTGATATAAAATATTTTAAACTACTTTTAAAATGTTTTAAATAAATGTTATAACAAGTTTTATCCTAGTGGTGTGAGTTGGGAAGTATTTTGGTAAATCCTACTAAGTTTAGAATCACCCCTACTTGGGTACTGTTGTACATTTTCATATGTCATTTATCAAGACATAGGTAAAGGCAAGGTATCTCATTTCTTTAGTGATGCTTCTTGATACTGTGGTTGAGGCATGTGGTGATAGATCTTGCAGCATTTTCGTTGTTTTTGGTTGATGTCACTTGGGATTCTTGAGTTTTTGTGATCTTTTGGTTCTCTTTGAGTGTGTCTTTTGGTTCTTTTGGAGTATGTCTTTTGGTTTCTGATTGTACTTTGATACGGTTTATTGTTTTGGTTATGTTTTGAGTTTTACTTTGTTTTCCATGAATCATATAGAGGATTGGATGTTTATTGTTATGTTGGTTTGGTTATTTTTTTCTTTAAATGATAAATCATCCCCCAAATGTTCTTGAGGCCCTTGGAATTGATTACCAACCTTTGGTGTCTTGGTTCGTCATACACATGAATGATGGATTTGTTTCCCATTTGATGGAATAGAAGATAGATATAGGTTATTATACTAACATAATAACATCTCAATATATAGGAAATACTAATTATAATATATCATCATATTTTAATAAGATTTGAAGGAGGTGGAAGAAGAAATAAAACTAAAACATTCGATTAAAGGCTATACCTCTTCTTCGAATAACTTCTTTTGCTTTAAACCTTAAACCATCTAAGGTTGGTATTCTACCCAAACTAAAGCCTCTAGAATGTGGGGAGGGACGTTAGGAAGAGATTTTTTCAGGGATTGGTTTAACTAAAAGGATTTTGAATTGTGAAGAAAAGAGGATATTGAGTGTCCTTTTATAAGAGAGGGGAGAGACATTATTAGAATTTCTCAAGGTATTAAATTAATATAAATTAATTTTCCTATAAAAAAGGATCCAAAAATGATATAATTTGAATATAGGATGAGTATGGTTCTAAGTCCTATCATAAAATATTTTTTTTTACATATTTATGTTAGGTTTTTATCTGTATCTCTTTTTTAACTCACTTTAACCCTTTTTGACAATTACCGTGATAACAAAGTTTTTACTCTTTAAGGGTCAATATAGGTACTATAAAATAAAAATTGACATCTAAATAGACCATAGTTGATATTTTAAACCATATACTAATAACTTGGATAAATATATGATTTTTATCAATTTTAAATCATTTAATAAAATATTATTTATTCTAAAATATCATTAATGTCAATTTTGGAACTATTTATTTAATTTGACTTCAAAAACACCAAGAAAAAGATGGAATTCAAATATAATCCTTTAAAAATTATTAATCAGTTATTTTTATCTAAAAAAATCAGGGAATACAACAATTCTTTCAATTTATATTACTTTTAATTTTTTAAAATATTTTATTTTATTTTTCTATTAATTGAATTAATATCGTGTCAGCATTGCATAAGCATTTAAGGTAATTATTTCTTCACTAAAAATTAAAAATAAATCACCATGGTAAAAATAAATAATTTATCTTTCAAATGAATATTTATAACTGATCATGAATTTTTTTTATTCCTATTTCAAAGATTTAGAGATAATAAAACAAAGAGAATAACATTTTTGACTTTTCTTTACATAAAATATTATAAAGATAAAAATCATGGTCAAATGACAACAAAAGGTTATATATTCAAACATTAAATACTTATGTACTAAATATATTCATCCGATAAAACTAAGGTAAGTGTTATAGTTTTTTTAGTCATTATACGATTATTTTTACCCTTAATTAAATCATTTTACCTCCACTGTGGTGACAATTATTTACTATGATTATTATTCATATTGATCAAAAGTAAAAGGGAACTATTTACTAAATTTGGACCTTATGATTCAAAATATAGAATCCATTTTTTAATATTCAATTCACAGAAGTGAAAGAATATAATTTAAAATTAAACCTGCAAAATGTGATGAAAAACAATTTTTCAGAAAAATATCCTTTTAAATATGAAAATGTTTTTATACTAAATTCAAGTATAAAATTCATTACAAGAATTATAATTGAATTATGTTTAATAAAAAATAACTAATTAAATTTTAAAACTAATCTAAAATATAATTTTACTTTGTAACTACTTTAAAAGAAAATATATTTTTCAATAAAAATCAGTATTTTTCACTATTCATTTAAAAAATATACATATATTCAGAAAAATCCCAAAAAAAATCTTTCCAAGAGAATTTTGATATATTGATTTCAAAAATGGTATATTTTTCATCAAATTAAAATTCTAAGAGTTTCAAAATTTAATTTCCTCACAAAAAGCAATAAAAACCATTTTTTGAAGAAAACATATTTTTTGAAGAATAAAACGACTTTACTAAAAATTGAGTGGTTATTTACTTTGAATTTATCAATAAATTTATATTGAGTATGACTTATATATATTTTTAATAAATTAGTTAATTCTATTCACACTCGATAATTTAATGATTGTGTTATAACAGTCATATTTAAACAATAGTATTGCATATTTCGTTTAGGCTCGGTGTTGTGTGTTGTATGTGTTATCGAACATAATTTTTTTTTTAAAAAAATATCGAGTGTTACAAAGGTTGTGTGCGACGACAAACCCTAGCTCTATTCATCAGGGGTTATCGACGATCTTGGATCTACCGTGGGATGCATCCAAGAGCTTGATGCAGAAATTGTATGGTCCAAAAGTGAAAAAACCTTTGACCAGCAGTAGGGGTAAGTAATGGGTGGTGGTGAAGATTATTCTTTGCATCAAAGGCTGGCAGTTTTTCCAAGATCTATCATTCTCGGGAGCCCTCGGTCAGATCTACGGTGGCAACGACCTTCATTTGGGCGACTGACTCAGCCCATGTCTCCTCTGATCTATGGTCATCGGGCACAAAGATGGTGTGAAGGAAGAAACAGGGGTTGGGTGGCATTAGTTCTATGGGTGAGTGGTGCTAGAGTGGAACCGTCGGTCGCGAGGCTTGTGCGACTCTTCGGCTCGACATATGTTCGATCCTCTTCAGACCTGACCTCTTCTGAAGCCAGGTGCGAGATTGGTGTTCGGTGAGGCATGGGTTACGATCTGATCGGCGTAAGGCAACCAATCGTTTGGCATTCAACGTCAGTTGGGGACGTTCGACATAGACACATTGGCCATCAGAGGCACAAACTAGGCCGATGGTGGCGACCATCAGGACGGACGACGACGACTGTGCGAAGTCGAACAATAGAGGATCGGTGGGGGGTTCCCTTACCTAGAAAGTCTTTTGGGCCCATGAGACTTATTCTATTTTTGTTTCTTAGGGATTGCGGGCTATTTGGGCCTACGCGTCTTCTCTCTTTGGGGCTTTTTACCTCTAGGCCTTCAGCCTTTGTTTTGTTTGTTCTTGGGCCTTCAGGTTGTGTTGCTTTTGAGTTGTTTTCCATGTAATGAGTTCCCTCTTAGTCTAAAAGTGGTTTCCTTTTTTATTTTCTTAATAAGGGGCTTGACCCAACCTGTTTTAACAAAATAGTTATTAATTAATTAATAATTAAATAACAATTATTTTTCATAAATATAAACTAAATAATAATTTTAAATATTTATTATCAATTTTTTAATAATAATTAATAATAATTATTAATTAATTAGTAACTAAATAATTAATTAATAAGTAATAACTTTATAATTATTATTACTCTCCACTACCGAACTCCCATCACATGCTCGGATGATGACACCTGGGTTTTTTTTCCACACGTCGCGATCGGGTAAAGGAATGGAGTGAAGGGTATATTGGTCTTATAGAAAAAAACACTATGATAGATGTTCTTCCTCTCTCTAATCAACGAAATATACTCAATCCAATTTATAATATTATATTATATATTAAATGAATAATAAGAATTGTGATATATTTTAAAACTAAATATTTTTTTAAATGAAATAATATTTGTATTATAAAAAAATATTATGCATTTCTAAAAAATGACCAAATAATAGTGTTTTCAATTTTTTGATTGTTTGAATAAAATCAACATATTTTGGTTCACATTTTTAAGTGTGTATATTTTTTTTAAATGTCTTAGATATTAATAAGTTAATTATATTTTAAAACCAATTATATTTGTGATTGAAAGATTTTTTAAAAAAAAATTGTGTTACATATTTTAAAATTAATTAAAAATAAATATGTAATAAAAATATAATTTTTAATCATTTAGGGGGAAATTAATAGATTTTTGTTGATATGTTTAAAGTCATATGATTTATTTTAAATGTATCAAAGAATATTGAGTTTATCATATTTTAAATACAATTATTATTGTAAATTAAATGGTTTTTTGTGTAAAAAAGGGTTTTATACCATTTAAAAAAGAAAAAATAATTTATATTTAAAAACAGTTTTTTAATTATTTGAATAAAACCAGTAAATTTTCTTTAAAAAATAATGTTTTGTCAATGGATATATAAGATATTTTTTAGTAAACATAGAATATTATTATTTCTTTAAAAATTGTTAAAAATTTCTTTTTTAATTTGTAATTTTATTATTCGTCATAATCAATACTATTTGTATAAATTTATTAAAAGAAACACGTTTCTCTGAAAGGTTAAAAAACTATTTTTTAAGTAATAAAGATTCGTAGAAAATGTTAACTAAAAATGTTCAGGACTAAATTTTAGAAAGAAGTTTCTGCAAAATTACTCTAGAAATTTTCTGTGAATAACTTCAATGAAAATTACATTAAGAATTTGCAATGAGAAATTTTATTAAAAAAATCACTAGAAAGATTCTAGTTGAATCATTAATTTTTTTTATGAAAACTATTTCTTTGAGTTATCTACTTGATTTTTTAGTGAAAGTTTTCATTGAATACTAGTGTAAGTTTCTGGTTTTCACCGAAATGTTCCAGAGGAAGTTTCACTGAAATTTCTAATGGAAAATTTCACTATAATTTCTAATGGAAGTTGCATTGAAATTTCTTGTGGAAGCTTCATTGTAATTTCAAGTGACGACATCTCTGCTATACTGGTTATTTCAATAAAAATATATTTTTGTTGTATTATGAAACTTCCACTAGAACTTTCACTGAAACATGCATTAAAATTCCCACTTAATAAATTTATAAATTTTATTAGTACAAATTTTGTAAAAAATATATTAAATATATCTTATGAGTGAATTTATTATAAATTTGGTTTTAGGTATAATTTCATATTTTATTTACATTTTTATTTATATAGAATATACATTTTTAAACGGTACATTATATTTTATTTATAATAATTATGTAACAAATATAATAAATATTTTATATCATTGAATTTATTATAAATATATTTATTAAAATTTAATTTTTATTAATATATTCTTTAGTTTTATAAATATATACGTTTGTTGTATTGTGAAACTTTCATTGAAACTTCCATTGAAACTTCCATTGAGACTTCTACTGAAACTTCCACTTGATTGATTTATAATTGTTATTAATAAAGATTTTGTAAAAAATATATTAAATATATCTTATAAGTTCATTTATTATAAATTTAGTTTTAGTTATAATTTCATATTTTATTTACATTTTTATTCATATAGAATTTACATTCTTAAATGGTAAATTATATTATATTTATAAAAAACATGCAACAAATATAATACATATTGTATATAATTGAACTTATTATAAATTTATTTACTGAATTTAATTTTTATTAACATATTATTTAGGTTTATAATTATATACTTTTATTGTTTTATGAAATTTACACTCAAACTTCCACTGAAACTTTCACTCGAACTTCCACTGAAACTTCCAATATAACTTATTCCATTGGAAATTGAACTTGATGGATTTATAATTGTTATTAATACATATTTCTTAAAAAATATATTAAACATATCTTAGAAGTTCATTTATTATAAAATTAGTTTTAGTTATAACTTCACATTTTATTTACATTTTTATTCATATAGAATATGCATTCTTAAATGGTAAATCGTATTATATTTATAAAAAACATGTAACAAATATAATATATATTTTATATCATTGCATTTACTATAAATATATTTATTAAAATTTAATTTTTATTAATATATTTTTTGGTTCTATAAATATATGTTTCTATTGTATTATGAAACTTCCACTTAATAAATTTATAATTGTTATTAGTACAAATTTTGAAAAAAAACATATTACATACATCTTCTAAGTGAATTTATGATAAATTTAGTTTTAGTTATAATTTCATATTTTATTTACTTTTGTATTTGTGTAGACTATACATCATGAAATGTTAAATTATATTATATTTATAAAAATTATGCATCAAATATAATACATATTGTATATAATTTAATTTATTATAAATTTATTTATTAAATTTACATTTTATTAATATATTCTTTAGTTTTATAAATATATACTTTTATTGAATTATGAAACTTCCACTGAAACTTCCACTGAAACTTCTACTGTAACTTTCACTGAAACATCCATTGGAACTTCCACTTAATGGATTTATAATTATTTTTAATACAAATTTCTTAAAAAATATATTAAATATATCTTATAATTGCATTTATTGTAAGATTTGTTTTAGTTATAATTTCATATTTTATTTTCATTTTTATTCATATAAAATATGCATCCTTAAATGGTAAATTATATTATATTTATAAAAACTATCCAACAAATATAATACATATTGCATATAATTGAATTTATTATAAATATATTTATTAAATTTAATTTTTATTAATATATTCTTTAGTTTTATAAATATATACTTTTATTGTATTGTGAAACTTGCACTGAAACTTCCACCATAACTTGTTCTATTGGAACTTTCACTTAACGGATTTATAATTGTTGTTAATAAAAATTTTGTAAAAAATATATTAAATATATCTTCTAAGTGTATTTATTATAAATTTAGTTTTAGTTATAATTTCATGTTTTATCTTCTAAGTGCATTTGTTATAAAAAAAATAGTTATAATATACATTTTTAAATGGCAAATTATATTATATTTATAAAAAATATGTATCAAATACAATACATTTTATATATTATTGCATTTATTATAAATATATTTATTAAAATTTAATTTTTATCAATACATTCTTTAGTTTTATAAACATATGCTTTTATTGTATTGTGAAAGTTTAAGTGGAAGTTTGAGTCAGATTTTCACTGGAATTGACACTGGAACTTCCAGTAGAATTTCCACTAGAACATTCAGTGAAACTTTCATCGGAACTTACACTCAAATGAAGTTGAACTTTCCACTAAAATTTTCTATTGAAAATATCATTCCTTTCACTGTAATATTCCTTTAAAAATTTTCATATGTAGTGTGTTTTTTATTGTAGTTTTTTAGTTGAAAAATCTACTAGTATTATTTACTACAAATTTCAAGAGAATTTTTCAACTAGAACTTTGCAATGAAATTTTACAGTGGAATTATTTAGATGTTGTTTTCTGGTGGAACTTTATAATATAAAACTAGAGTGAAACTTTATCATATATTTTTTTGAATTTATTTATTGGAATTTTTATATAAACCTTTTGAATGTAATTTTCTAGTATACATTTTCAATGAAAATCTTCCTTATAAAATTTATTTTTTCTCATGTTGATGTTTCTATTTTAAAGTTTTTTTATGGATTTAATTTGATTTTTAAAATATATAAATACGTTTTTTAATAGGCATAGGAAATTATTAATTATTTGTAAATATTCAAAAAATTATCTTTTAAACAGATGATGTTTTTCTTTTTAGTTTTTTATAACAATTTAAAATTTTTTATTTTTAAGAATAAGTTTTTTCATATTTTTGAATTGCGTGTCAACTTATTGTTTTCAACATACAAATACAAGTTATTATTTTTATATGGTTTTAAAAAATTATCATGCAATGGTAGCCAGTAAAAAGATTTTTTACTTTAATAAACAAATTATTAGCCTTTTAATCTATTTATAGTTTTTAATTATTTGAAAATAATTTTCCAAATTTTTATTAATTCAGTTATAAAATATTTCTTTAAAGCATAATTACAGGTTATTTAATTTTTAATGTTTTAAAAAATTAGTACCTAACTATAAATGTATCAACATGGATAAACAATTAGAAACGATACAAACCCCCCGTCCTCCCTTCCAACCTCAACGGCTCCCTTATTCCGATTGCTTTAATCCTCGACTCCATCCTCCGCTCCATTTTATTGTTGCCACCATTCATCGCACCATTTCATCGTGCCTGCTCCACCTCCCTGTTCTACATCCAAACCTGTAAAATATGAGTGTTTAATTTTAGTTTTCATATTGAAATTAGCCTATTTTTTCCATAATGCCATTTTAATTTTCCAATACATGCAAATTATTAATTATTTGCTCAATTTAATATTTGTATATTGGATATGGGATATCATGATGGGCCTCCTTGGCTGGGCCGTGAATTAAGCCCACTCAGCATGTCCTGCTCCATGGCCCGTGGTTTACTTGGCCTTCTTCACTGGCCGATAACTCGCCGTCTTGCGCTCGCCGCTGCTAGGGTTGTTAGGGTGTTGCGATCTCTCCGTGGCTGTGACGTTCGGGTTCACAGCTGGGGCGCGGTTCCTTGGGGAGCTTGATGGCGTCCTTCCTCGGCCAAGAAGTGCGGCCATCCTTCAAATCCGAAGACCACATCTCTACATCTTGCGAGACCCTCCTACGGCGAGTCCCAACGAAGCAACGGCGTGGGCGTTCTCAGAGCTTGAAGAGATTCGGACGGCCGGACTTTGTATCGTGCTGTAAGTCTCCCTTTTCTTCCGGTTTCTCAGAATTCCAGATCGGTTCTTGAAGCTTGTTATGCTGCTTCTTGCTTGTCGACTGTTCTTTATTTTTTGCTGCTTCTAGTTCTTCGTTTTCTTACTGTATCTTGTAATCTGGTTCTGGTTTTCTTTGAGCATTTAATAATACGCGTGTGTGTGTGGTGTTATTGCCGTGTATGTAGCACGCAAATCATTGTGTTCCTTGTTGTTTCTTTCAGTTTCTTTCAGTTTCTTTCAATTACTTATGTTGTGGTTGTTCTGCTTGCATTGGCTGCATTTATCTGGCAATAAATCAAAGATCTTGGTTCGACATTGTTGTTCTGTTACTATCCATTACACAAAGCCTCCTTCACAAAACCCTTGCTTCTTCCTTCAGTGAGCTCCATTTGCGTTTGGTGTGCTGATCTAACTTCCCTTCGTACATGGATTTTCAATGTAATTAATTTCCAATGGAGCACAATTGCATTATAATGTACCTTCACCTGCTATAATTGTATACTACACTTTCAGTTTACTGCAGTTTTAGTTTTTCCAAAAAACGATGTCTTCTGAACTTTCAGTTTATCTTGAAGTTTATGTCACTGGATCTTTAAACAACTACAACTGTACCGTTTCTTTGGTCTGCTGATAACTGTTCCCTTTATATTATGTATAATCTTTATGCATTTCCTATGAAATCATATTGCATACAGACTGATCATACCGTTCCATTTATGTTGTGCATAATCTGCATGCCCTCCCTGTATAATAATATTGTACACACAGTTATCATGATATAGAATCATATTCAGTTTCCATATTCATTATGCGTTTCCTGTAAAATCATTTTCACTCATTAGCCTATCAAATATTGTCAATCCATAGTTTGTATCCGTTACATTAATGCCATTCAGTGTGCATTTCCTGTATGCATCCAGTTACAGGAAAAATATCTTCAATTTGTTAGTTCATTGATAAATGCTCTGATTGGTTAGTTTTGTTGTCCTTTGTGATTTGAGGTTGTGTGACAATGGGAAAAATTTAAAGGAAAAGTTTAGCAAACAAAATTCCACACAACAAGAATATTATATTTTGGGGCGCTGGATAAATCTGATCATGGGGTGAGATGAATTTTAAATTATAGTTAGAGATAAATATTGACTGAATACAGAACCTTCTGGGCACAACAAGAATATTATATTTTGGGGAGCTGGATAAATCGGATAATGGGGTGAGATGAATTTGAGATTATGGCTAGAGATAAATATTTACTGATTACAGAACCTGATGGAAATCATTTTAATTTCATTTTTTTACAATAAATATGTATTGTTCATATATACTGTGGTTTATCTTATTTTCACTAGAAACTGATTTTTCTTAATGCTTTAGAGTAAATTATTGATTTTCTGCTGTGTAGGATGCTCTCTGCCTGATATCTAGCATTGTCTGTTGCTCAAGCCAAGCAGTTGATTGTTGTACAAGATGGCGAGCTTTGCTAGGCCATAGAATGCTTTGAAGCGAGCTGATGGTGATGGACTTATCACATTTTAATTTATGAAATATTACCTTTTTTGTTCCGTTGTTTGCTCTCAAATTCATGTGATGAGATGATAGTTTGTTTACGCTTACAATTGAAGCCATTCTGTTTCCTCGTGCTCTGATTTATATAATCCTAAGCCTACTTTATTTTCTCATTCATTTGCTTTATTTCTGTTTGGCCTTCAAATGCTGTAAACTAACTTTCTTCTAATGCTCTAAACTTACTTCACCTGTGTGCAGAGTTGATAAATGTCGGGCAGAAGCAAAAAGCGTTGCAAGAGCTTCGGGATCTTATTACTTCAAAGAAATGCAGGGATTGGCAAAATCCACTTGAAAAAATAATGTTTAAGTACGTCGAGCTTTGCGTTGAGTTGCGCAAAGTTTGGTTTGCCAAGGAAGGCCTTATCCAGTATCGCATTGTTTGCGAACAAGTAAATGTTCCTTCTTTAGAGGAAGTGATCAAACACTTCATGCATCTATCAACAGAGAGAGCTGAGGTGGCTCGTAATCAGGCACAGGCCCTTGAAGAAGCTCTTGATGTTGATGATTTAGAGACAGATAAAAGGCTTGATGACCTCATGCAGTGTGGAGAGAAAGGGAAGGACAGGTCTGATTGTAAACTTGTTACTCCCTGTTTCAAATTTTTATGGGAAACATACAGGACAATACTTGAAATTCTGCAAAATAATTCGAAACTGGAAACACTTTATGCGGTTAGTCCACTTTTAAACAAAATATCTCCTGCTCCTATTTTTTTTTTCATTACGCACTTTCATAAAAACCGTATCATCAAGGTATAATGTCTAATTTTTGAATAAATTTTGAAGCTTTGCAGTGTGTCATACGATGATTCTGCCACTGCTGATTGTAGGAATACTAATTTTCCCCCCTTTTTCGTGTGACATAATAAAGTTTACTAATGACAATTGTCTTGCAGATGACAGCGCACCGAGCATTTCAGTTCTGCAAGAAATACAAGCGAACAACTGAGTTTCACAGGCTTTGTGAGATCCTACGGAATCATTTGGCAAATCTCAATAAATACAGAGACCAAAGGGATTGGCCTTACTTGTCATCCCCTGAGAGCCTGCAGCTTTATGTGGACTCAAGATTTGAGCAGCTTAAGATCGTTACCGAACTTGAACTCTGGCAGGTCTTGTAATTCATTTCATTATGTTTTATTTTTATTTGTATTGTTATTTTTATGTGGCATGACATCCACACAAATGGATGCAAACAGTGCTCCCATTTTCCTTGCTTTTTTGCTTCACATTTTACTCTTTCCGTGCAGGAGTCTTTCCGTTCAGTTGAAGATATTCATGGTTTGATGTGTTTGGTTAAGAAAACACCAAAGCCATCCCTGATGGTTATATATTATGCCAAGTTAACTACAATCTTCAGATTTTTTGGCTGCCATCTCTACCATGCTTATGCATGGTTTAAGCTATTCTCACTTCAGAAAAGTTTTAATAAGAACTTGAGTCAGAAGGATCTGCAACTGATAGCCTCTTCTGTTGTTTTGGTTGCACTCTCGGTTTCTCCATATGATCACACACTTGGCTCATCCCACTCGGAACTTGAAAACGAGGAGCGAAACTTGAGGATGGCTAATCTTATAGGATTGAACCTTGATCTGAAACTTGATAGCAGAGAAGCGATAATGAAAACTATGCCTTGTTTTTTTTGTTGCTATTTATGATGTTACAGTGTTCGTTTTTAACTGTTTTCCTCACTTTTTCCAGCTATCAAGGTCATCCCTTTTGTCGGAATTGGTATGATATCTTATCTGTTTAATTTGGTAGTGGCTTCTGTCGGAAAGTGTTCAAAGAGATTATTTTTAACTTGCATGTCTGAATATCTTATCTGTCAAATCTTTGTTTCCATATTTATCTGATCCTATCATCTCTGACAGGTGTCCAAAGGTGTTATGTCATGTGTGATCCAGGAAGTTAAAGAGCTTTACAATATTTTGGAACATGAATTTCTCGCTCTGGATCTTGCATCAAAAGTAGGGCCATTAGTGGCAAAAATATCAAAAATCGGTGCCAAACTGTCTTCTGCTTCTTCAGTTCCTGAAGTGGAATTGTCTCAATATGTCCCCTCATTGGAGAAGCTTGCGACTCTCAGATCACTTCAGCAGGTAAGTATCAAAGAAATTTGTTTTTTTTTCTGCTGGTATAATAATCTTGCCTTTGTCTTCCCAGGTATCTCGGGTGTATCAGACAATGAAGATCGACACTTTGTCACAAATGATACCTTATTTTGATTTTTCTGTTGTGGAAAAGATATATGTTCATGCTTCTGAACATCATTTCATTTTGATGAAAATTGACCACATGAAGGGTGCTGTTCTTTTCATCAATATGGGGAGGAATATTTTTTTTTAATACGTTGAAGTCAAGATTTTTAGGGGTTTTCCCCCTGTTTGATTTTAAGGAGCTTGAATCCGAAGAGCTGCGTGGTCACCTCTCAAATCTGGCTGAAAAGTTGAATAGAGTAAGGGATATATTATGCCCTCCTACAAAAAGGGCATCAAGTTTAGGAGATTCTATATCTAGTTTAGCAGATAAGATCGATGCAGAACACAAAAGACTTCTTGCAAGGAAATCAATTATTGAGAAACGGAAGGAAGAACATGAGCGACATCTTTTGGAAATGGTACTTCTCATAGAAAGCTTAATAATATTCTAACTCAGTCTGTTTCCTCTGTAGGAACGGGAGGAGGAGTCAAAGTGGCTAAAACTACAAAAAATAACTGAAGATGCGGAACAGAAGCGGCTTGCATCTGAGTACGAGCAAAGGAAGAATTTAAGAATCCTCCGGGAAATAGAGGAACAGGAACTCGAAGAAGCGCAGTAAAAAGGGGAGAAAGCCCATTATAGAGGGAGTACGTGAATTTAATTCTGTTTTAATGGTATTTAATGTGGACTATAAACTGATTGTGTAATGATGCAGGAAAAGGTTACTAAACAAACTTTGATGGAGCTGGTTCTTACAGAGCAACTCAGGGAGAAGCAGGAAACTTAAAAGAAGTTGCAAAAAGTTTTTAAAACAGTGGGTCATTTAGAAAGAGCAAAAAGAAAAGCAGCTGCTCTGTTGAACGAGGCTGCCTTTCAACAGCATTTGTTGGCGGAGAGGGTGCTTTATGAGCGTGAACAACAGGTATGGGAGGGTTTTGTTTTCTGTCTTTTGAAAGCAGAAATAAAATCTGTTTGTTGATATCTGTTGTATTTTGTTGTTGTTTTCAATAACTGTTATTATTCTCTGTTTATAAAACAAAAAAACATGAACAATGAAGATTTTTTTTTGTTTTCTGATCCCAACAAAAGTTGTAATGATATGCTAGGAATGTAAAGTCGGTCCATATCCAATATGGGTGAGTCGAATTTCTTAAGTCACCGACTTGGTCTGATCCAAAAAATAAAATTTTAAATTAATTTTGAAATTAAAAGAGCATAAAATTAGTAAAAAGTATGAAATAGGTCAAATTTTGGTGGACCTGAAATTGGGCCGCGTGGGCCATTCGATCATCACAAAAAGTGTATGTCTGAACTATTAGACAAAACTTAGCCTGGCGAGCAGTTTTTATTTGTTATAAAAAATTAAAAAGGCTTAAATTTTACCAAACTGTATTTTTTCTTTCTTCTTTTTAGAATATTTTGTCGGTGAACATTATTAAACAAACTTTTTTTTGTCTTGTTCTCAATAACAAATTTATAAAACCCAGATAAAAAATCCAAAGCACGTCTTTTTACAGTCTTTATGAGACTCTGTTTAATAATCTTTGCAGCTAGAAATTGAGGCGAGCAGGCAGTGCCACGATGGTGATCTGAAGGTGAAGAACAGGTTATCATGCATGTTGGGAAATATGGTCAGTATCAATCTTGCTAGTATTTTTTTTGTATCAATATATATATATATATATATAAACATGAATTCTACTGTAGCCCTGAAATTGTGTTTGCACTGTCCATTAAGGATGGAAATTCGGGTTCACGTGTTTGGTTAACCTTTGCTCGAACCTGTTTAACCTGAACCCGAACCCAACTCATATAAGTAAACGGGTTTATCCGACATGACCTGCTTATAACAGGGTCAACCTGAACACGATCTGTCTAACGGGTTTAATCAAAATAAATCGAAACCTGGCCCTTTAACCCAAGTTACCTGCATAACCCAACCTGTTTAACCTGAATAACCCACATAACCCGACCCATATAAATAAAGAATACAATTTTATCGGGTTACACTGGTTATCATAGGCCAACCTGAACCCAGACCTGAACTCATATTATTTGGGTCAGATGGATCGGACCTGATTACAACCCGGATCTGTTTAAATCGGGTCATGTCGTGTTGGGTTATCATCGGGTAAAAAATTAACAGGTTACATGGGTTATCAGTCAACTCAGACCTGAACCCAGACCTTAATTATAATCAGATGGGTTGACCTGATTACAACCCTAATCCATTTACCCGAACCTGTTCAGAAATTGGCACCACTACTGTCCATTAATTTAGTTTTGTTTTCTTCCCTGCAGGGAATTTTTCTGGAAAAAGCCATGAAGATGCGTGAGGCGGAATGCAATAGATTGCGGCAAGAGAGGGAGGACCGAACTGCCCAAATCATCCGGGAACGTAAACACGAACGGGATGCTAACAGAAAGATGCTGTTCTACTTAAGATCCGAGGAAGAAAGGCAAAAGAAGCTGCAGGAGGAAGTGCGGAAATGTGAAGGTATTGTGGAGTCCCATTTTAGGGTAAAATCAGGGTGTTTTTTTTATGGAGATTCGGTTTCCAACCAACCAGCCGTATGGTAATGTTTTATGCAGAGGTGGAGAGACGAAAGAAAGAAGCTGAGCGCATGGTAAAGCCTGAGCGCATGGTAAAGCTTGACGAGATATCTGCGAAGCAGAGGCAAATGGAGCTTGAGCTCGAGGAGAAGGAAAGGCCGAGGAAGGAAGCCCTTCTTGGGAAAACAACCAAACTGCTTCTAAAGGCCGAGGCTGATGTTCCTCTGGTGGGTCGTCCAATGGAACCTGTTGCGGCTGCTGCCCGTGGGAAGTACGTCCCCCCGAGGTTCAAGAGAGGAGATGGTTCTGTGGCTGCACATCGCGTGACTTTGTTCAATTGTGAAGTTGCAGAAGAATACAAAATCTTTTGAGATTAGAAAAATTACACAGCAAAGAGTACTTGGGATGGTTCAAATTACTTGTTTTCTGTTTAAAAGTTTCTTGTTCATAGTTTATTGACAAATACAAAATCTTTTGAGATTAGAGCACTATCATTTGGAACAAATATTAATGTACGTGACTATAAAGCAAGTCATTAATGGGTAGAAGTTTATTATTAATAGTCATTGATGGTGGCATGTTATTAGCAAAAATTAACTATTATGAAAGTGCATGTGACGTGATATCAATCAAAAAAATGTATCTTATTATGGAATTATGGAGAAATCCTAATATTGGATTATTAATGTAATGGTCATGTTAGGGTTTCCCTCTTTTGACCACGCTTCCTTCTCCTTTTCTGACCTCTCAAGTTCTTGTTTCTGCGTGTGTCTTTTCATCTCGAGAGTTTTCTCACCTGTGTCAGTTCTTTGCATGATGTTTTGCGGCCCAAGTTCCGGACTCCCTTCTCTGCCCTTTTCGTCTTTCCTGTCGCGCTTGACCCCATCTTGATCGAGTGCGATGGTTCCGATGACGGCTTGGGATGGTGCAGGTGGAGCTTTGGTATGGGGCTTCGGTTCATTGGGTTTCTTCCTCTTCCCCGTCAGTCCCTTTTGGATCTAAGGTCCCTCCACTTTCTCGGTGTTTGATTGTTTGGTTACGATTTTTCTGGTTCTGTTTCGATGTTCTGTTTGCTTTCTTGTTTTGCTGGTGATAACTATTTTGTTTTTGTGGCGAGGGACTTCGGTTCGGTGAATGGTTCTGCTCGACGACGGTGTTGTCGATGACGAAGATGCTTTCTTGTTTCTTCTTGGTTTTGGATGGTTCTGTTCGGTGTTCTTCCGTGACGTCGACATTGGTTTCCTGGTGTTCTTCGCCTGGTGGTGGCTCCGAAGGTAGGGTTCGGTTGTCATGGCGGTGGTCACATCTCACTGTAGGGGTCTTTGTCTGCTCTATACTCTGCTCTGACACCTTGTTTCCACCAATCTTCTCCCTGTTGGATTTGCACGATGGTTCTCAAGGACTTTTGGGATGTGAAGTTCGAGCAGTCGATGACGCTTCGGGAGGCGCTTCTCCGTGGTGGCTTTGTCTCTGTCCCTGGGTTCCAGAAGAGCTTGATCTTTGTGATGGATTGTAGAGTGACTTCAACTTTGTGGGTTTGATGGTTTGTGGTGATCTGTTTTGGTTTTCTACGGTGGTGGTGATGCTATATCCCTTTAGACGATGTTTATCAATGAGTTTTTTTTGATGATTTGTGGTGTTCAGTTTGTGTGATGATGATGATGGTGATTTTACGATAACGATGAAGGAGTCCGACGGTCGTTCCCCATCGGTGATCTGGTGTGACATCGAGTCTGTTCTGTGTTAGGGTACACATGACGAGGTGGGATGTGGCCCGAGGCGGTGATGTTTGTTGCAGTTTGAATTATGAATTTTGAAATTTGAAATTTGAAATTTGAATTTTGAATCTGGTTTTTGTGATTGTATGTGTGGGAGTGTATGGTTTTGTAGGTTCCCACTTAACCAAAAAACGACTTTTCAAAATAATAAAAAATGGATTGGGGGGGGGGGATAAGGCATGTATGTAGATAATTGTGGATTCAAGGTAGTTAACACAAATTGACTAGACCTAACACAAATTCAACGATAAAGAGCCTTATATTTTGGCATCATAGGCAAGCCAAATGTTTTATGTAGAAGATCCGTTGACACCTGAATATAGTGTTGTAGTTGAAGTTATTCCTTGGCATATATTCTAGGAAGGCACTGATATATTCATATTAATGTTATCAATTGGTTTATTGTGTACATATTAAACTAACAAATGTTTTCATAAACCATGTCGAGCTATGAAGATGTGATATTGAATCAGATGTGGGAAAATGAGCGTAGGATTCGAGTTGTAGGATTGACTCCCATGATCCCTACTATTAGTATAATATTTTGATTGCATTAAATTTTATTTTAATAAAGTTATTATTTTTAAAAGTTCAATTATTCTTTCATGGATCATCATCTAGGATACAATTTTCTTACTCAAAGGAAACTGGGGATGGTTGACCTTCACCTTCTATTCCATTAACGGGGGATAGAAGTCAGTGCTCAACATGGTCTACAAGAAGTATGAGATCAAATAGCGTTCCATTATCAGATTGTTAGAGACCCAGACCGACCTGGAGATTGGAGGGTGTATGTTAGGAGGGGTAAAAGAGTCTTTTCTGGTGCTGGCAGTTAGTTAACCACATGTGTAGGGGGTTTCTATGAATAAGAGGGCGGGAAGGAGTGAAGTGAGATGGGGGAATCTTTCGGTTATGCTTTTGGTAGTTCTGCTTGGGTGGTTGAGCTGCGCCTCTTCCGAACGCTTCTTCTCCAGACTCCCTCTCTTCCGGTTTCTCTAATCTTGTTGTTAGCTCTATATTTTCTCAACTGAATATAAGTACTTTGTTTGTTCTTGCCCTAGTACTCTAACATTTGGTCCGACCTGCCGGCCTTTTGATGGAGGCTTGCCATCACGCTCGTCTTGATAGCTTGGAGCAGCGTCTTGGTCATTTTGAATCAACGATCACTGAGTTGGCTTCTTTCGTTGCCACTCTTACTCAATATCAACAGAGCATTGAGGAGGAAAGGCATCATTCTGACCTTGATCAGAAGCATTGGGATAAGGAGATCCCCGATCAAGCTGAATTCCATCAGTATATGGTGCAACATCTTGAGAAACAACCTTCATGTGGAGATGCACCACCTTCGGGCGTGCCGACTCTTTCTGATTTACATGCTCCGTTGTGGAACAGTTAGCCAATTCAGTTGATCAGGCGCCAGGGAATCTTCCTCCAATACTGGATTCACCTCAGTGTGGGCAGCGTGTTGAGCTTCTGTATTTCGATAGAACAGATCCGCGAAGTTGGCTTACCCGCGCTGAGCTTTACTTTCAGATTCATCGTACTCCAGAACCTCTAAAAGTGTCCCTGGCACAGGTGTGTTTAGAGGGGCCTGCGATTCATTGGTTTACCATTTTTGAGGAGGTACATCCTCATTTAACTTGGTCGGTTTTCAAGACTGAATTAATGGAGCGCTTTAGTAGTCTTGATATACAAAATCCCTACGAGGAGTTGGCAGCGTTAACACAATCTTCCACAGTTGCCGAGTATATTGATCAGTTTGAATACCTTGCTTCCTTGGTTCCTCAGCAACCAAAACGACAATATGTGGCTTATTTTTTACATAGTTTACGGGAGACTATTCGTAATTGGGTATGCATTCATGATCCTGACACTCTTTTTAAGGCTATACGTTTAGCTCACCATGTTGAATTGGCTATGTCCAAGGGTGTGGCTACTCTGCTTCATTTGTGAGGGGAATCCTTGGAAACCTCCAAACCAATTCAGTTCTTCATAAAGCTCACCTTGTAGTGATCCACACAACAAACTGATGCCCCTTTAACTGGAATGCGACTTGATTTCCCTAGGCAGCAACCACTGGGTAGTCGCGACACTCGATATCTTTCAAATCAGGAGTGGGAGGACTGGCGTAATCGTAGATTATGTTTTTTCTATGGTTTACCTTATACGCCTCTACATAAATGTGCCGAGTCCAAATTACATGTTTTACTTTTACTAGAGGATGATTCTAAGCTGGAGGAAGGGGATCCTAGGTGTTCCACTATTTTACCACCTACTAATTCATTTAATCATGAGAATGCTGAATGTTAGGTGGTTGCTTATGATACTTTAGCCCCTCTTTGTTCTTCGTTGGCTGTTCGGGCTCGTGCAACAACTTCTATGAAAGTGGAGGGCCACCTTGGGGATGTCCCAATTTTAGTCTTGTTAGATAGTGGGGCTACACACAATTTTTATTTCTCCACATTTGGTTCAACTTATTAATTTTCCCTTGCAATCTACTATGGTTATGCATGTTAAATTGGGTGATGTATATCAATTAACTACACACGGGATCTGTCAACTAGTGCCACTGATTCTTGAGGATTTTTCCTTCCTTATTGATCTTCATGTTCTTGAGTTGGGTGGACTTGACCTTATTTTGGGAATTGCTTGGTTACAGACTCTTAGCGAGGTTTCAGTAAATTGGGAAGCTTTGACTATGTGATTTACTATTGGGGTCCACAATTCTAGTCTTCAGGGAGTTACTAATTCTTTACCAACAGTTTCATCTTTGGGTCACCGATTTTTTTTTGTTTCACACTGGTGGTCAATAGTGAGTAATATTTGGAGGTGCAGATTCCATTTCACACCATACTTTGTCTGCACCCCAACACTCAACTTTACAGGGTCTCTTATTTCAGTTTCATAAAGTTTTTGCTGAGCCTCAAGGTCCGCCTCTTGTTCGGCAGCGGGAACATGTGATTTTTCTTGTGGTTGCACAGGGTCCTGTGGCTGTACATCCCAACAGATATCCGCAATTTCAAAAAAAAAATTGAAAGGCAAGTGGAAACTATGTTACAAACATGAATTATCCATCATAGTTCAAGTGCTTACTCTGCTCTATTTTTTTGCTAAAGAAAAAGGATGATTTGTGGCAGATCTGTGTTGATTATAGGGCCCTAAATTGCATCACAATACCGAATAAATTTTCCATTCCAATTATCAATGACTTGCTTGATGAGGTGGGGGGTTCGATTTACTTTTCCAAGATTGACTTGAAATCTGGTTATCATCAGATTTGTATGTAGGAGCAAGATATTTAAAAAATGACTTTTCATTACTCATAGTGGCCATTACAAATTCATAGTTATGCCTTTTGGCTTAACTAATTCCCCATCAACGTTCCAAGCCACTATGAATGATTTGTTTCACCCCTTTCTTCGTAAGTTTGTCCTGATATTTTTTGATGACATTTTGATTTATAGTTTTGATTGGCCGATTCATTTAGAACATCTGTAGGCTTCTTTGGAATTACTCTGGGATAAATCTTTTATTGCCAATCGTAAAAAATGATCGTTTTCTCAGTGGAAAATTGAATATTTAGGACATGTTGTTTCTTCTTTGGGAATTTCTATGGATCCTTCTAAAGTTCATATGGTTTTGGATTAGCCCCAATCAACTACACCTAAGGGCATATGAGGTTTTCTTAGACTTACGGGTTATTACTAAAAATTTGTTCAGGATTATGGACAAATTGCTTGCCCACTTATTGTTTTTATGGGGAATGCTCCATTTGTCTGGTCTTCTATGGCTCAACAAGATTTTGATTGTTTGAAATGGTCAATAAACATGGCACCAGTTTTATTTATTCCTAATTTTTTAGAGAATTTCGAAATTGAATGTGATGCTTTGGGCCATAGAGTAGGTGTTGTCCTTATACAGAAGAACCGTCTTGTTTCTTGTTTTTGTAAGGCACTGGCGACCTCCACTCTATCCAAATTCACCTATGAGAAATAGATTAGGGAATTGGAGTTGGTTATTTCACATTGGCGGCCTTATCTCTTGGGTCGCCATTTTTTTGTTTTCTCTGATCTCTGTAGCCTCAAATTTCTCTTACAATAGTGTATCACTTATGTGGACCAACAAAACTGGATTGTTAAATTGTTGGGTTATCAGTTTGAGGTTAAGTTTCACCCTGGTTATGAGAATGCAACAAATAATTTTTTGTCTCGTAGGTCTGAAAATGTAGATTTCCGTATGCTTCATTATTTTTTAGTTTGGGTGGACAATAGTAGTCTTACAGAATATGTCCAAACTGATCCTCACCTCCATAGTATTATCCAGTCCCTTCAGAATTGCCAGACTTTGCTGCCTGGATTTAAGCTTTCTTAGGGAACTCTAACATATCGTGGCCGCTTGATGATTCCAATTGCTTCTCCATGGATACCCAAGCTTTTGGAAGAGTTTCCTTGTACACCTCAGGGAGTTCATTCTAGATTTTATAGAACCTATCACCGGTTGGCTGCAAATCTGTATTGGGTTGTAATGAAACACCATATTCTGAATTTTGTTTGGCTGTGTTCCATTTTTCAACGTTTTAAGTATTCTATGCTTGCTCCAGTTGGTATCCTCCAACCATTAGAGATACCTTCAGCAATTTGGGCGGATATTTTGATGGATTTTATCTCCAAATTTCCTCAGTCCCATTGATATGATGTTATTTTGGTGGTGGCGGACAAGCTATCCAAATATTCTCATTTCATTGCTTTGAAACATCCTTATACCACTTCGGGTATTGCTATCATTTTTATGAGGGAAATTGTTCATCTCCATGGAATTCCTTCTTCCATTGTGAGTGATTGTGATCCTATCTTTATTAGTAATTTTTGGATGGAATTATTTTAGATGCCTGGTACTACTATCAAGTTCGGTTCAACCTATCACCTGCAGACGGACAAGAAAACAGAGGTCGTAAATCATTACCTTGAAACTTATCTTAGGTGTTTCCCTGATGAACAACCTCAGAATTAGTATTTTTGGTTATCATGGGATGAGTTTAAATATAATACCTCTTGGAATTATTCTATTAACACTACCCCATTTGAGGTTGTTTATGGTCATCCACCACCAACCATTGTTAGTTACTTACCTTTTGAAATTCGGGTAGAGGCCATGGGTGCAGCTTGCGAGATAGGGATGAAGATCTCCGAAATCTTCTTCACCATTTGGGTCTCTCTCAGTGTTATATGAAGAATCAGGTTGACTAGAATCAACAAATGGTATAATTTCATATAGGTGACAAAGTATATTTAAAGCTTCTCCCTCATAAACAATAGTCCATCTCACAACAAATTAATAAAAAATTATCCCCCAAATTTTATGGACCTTTTTTTATCCTGAAACGATTGGTTCCAGTGGCTTATCAATTGGATTTACCTCTAAAATCTCATTTGTATCCTTTTTTTCATGTTTACCAGCTTAAAAAAGTAGTGGGATCTCATCCTCTATGATTCATTTCCACATGTCTTGGCCAACGATTTCACAGCATGGCCAGAACCAAAAGTCGTGCGGGATCATCGCATTAAACACCCATTGGGGCTTGACATCCCTCAGTGTTTGGTGTATTGGTAGGGCCATCTAGTTGAAGATTCTACTTGGGAAAATGATTATGTTCTTCTCAACCAGTTTATGTCTTTTAGGCTTGAGGACAAGCCTATTTTTTAGGAGGGGGAGAGTGTTAGAGACCAGGACCGACCTGGATATTGGAGGGTGTATGTTAGAAGGGGTAAAAGATTCTTTTCTAATGTTTTTAGTTAGTTAGCCATGTGTGCAGGGTTTTTTGTGAATAAGAGGGTGGGAAGGGGTGAAGTAATAGGGGGAATCTTTCAGTTATGGTTTCGGCAGTTCTTCTTGGGCGATTGAGCTGCGCCTCTTCCGAACACTTCTTCTCCCGACTCTCTCTCCCTCTTCCACTTTCTCCAATATTGTTGTTAGCTCTGTATTTTATAAAATTAATATAAATAATTTGTTTGTTCTTTCCCTAGTACTCTAACATAGATGCACCTTCTTTTATAGTTTCCCCTACTAGTTAATCATCAGAGTATTATTGACCAGTTATGATGTCGGTACCCCCTGCTATATATTTTTACCCACCTACATCTATTAATCCCAATGGGAAATATATTCTACCTCCCCCATATGATACAATGAATACTCCTGGATATAAGTTCCCATCTATGATATAAGAGACTCCTCCTATTGCTCTCTGCTCTCCCACACGTAGCGTTGATGACCATTCTCAACCTTCTGATCATCCTTCTTTAGTTACATCTATAATATGTAATTAATTTTTTTGGATAAATGTTTTTATTTGCTTCATGTATTGATATTTTTTATTTTTATTTTGCTAAAGATGGATCAAATAAACGATGTGGTCCTATGAGAATTCATGCGGTATGGAACAGGAAGGTAATGGTTGAATACAATGATGATCTACAGATGATTGGAAAAAATGAAAAGTCTCTAAAAGATTAATGGGAATTCTTTTCAAATATAGTGATATTATCTCAATTAAACCATTGATTTGGAGATAATTAAATAATGATATTAAGGATAAAGTGTGGGATGAGATTTGGGTAAATATTAATTTATACAATTACATTTATTCTGTAATTAAATTTATTAAATAACTTTTTGAATATATGCAGTGTTGATACAACTTTCCTGATGCTGAAAAGGAAAAATTAGCTCAGTTAATGTACAGATCTCGCAGGTGTACCTTACATTAGAGATCATGAAGTAAATCAATACCAAAGAATGATTATTTATTGAAAATTTTCAAAATTATTGGTATTATTTAACATTATTATTTACATTATTATTATATTTAAATGATAATTTATTAATTATAATACAATTTTAAGTATTTTTTAGGCTATAAAGTGCTAATAATTTTCTATTTAAATGCATATTGTTATAATTGTTTGTATACGTTCTCAAACTAGTATGTCTTTTAAACTCCTGAAAAAGAAGAAAAAGATTGTTTAGGCCCTAATGATTAATTGCATCATTTATTTAGTGAAGATCATCAAGGAAGAATTTGATGCATACCTAGAAAAAAATTGATTCCGTCAAGTTATTGGTCTTCAACAATTACCACTTCTTCAGCTCGCAACATATTTACAGAGGTTCAGTTAGCTGAGGTTATAGATAGAGCTTATAGAATGAAAGATAAATCCTATCATGGACTCCAAGAGTTATAATTTGAACATCTAAAAAGAAATATTCTCACACAAGAGTTTCCAAATACCATTTCCCTTTCGTGTTTAGTGATTCCATAAGAACAAATATCATAACTCGAGGATAACATGGAAATGGTTCAGAAAAATGTTGATATACAATCTAGTCTTCCCATACCACCTATAAGTGATCATTATGGAGAAAATGAGGGTTATGATGTTCAAGAAAATGACATCAGTGGTGACACTAGTGGTGGTAGCTGTTGCGACATCAATGATGATAATGATCTTCCAATACAATGGCCAACATTATTAGAATGAAATATTATGATCATGTGGTTTAGGTACTGATAAAAGAGTGGTAGTTTATTTTCCTTTTCTATGGTTTAACAATTAGTTTATTTTTCTTAGAATGAAATATCATGCTCATGTGGTTTAGGTACTAAAATATCATGATTGTTTTGTGATTTGTAAGAGCCCCAATGGTAGGGAGTATCTGAAAGTATGTATGCAAGATGGAAATTACATTTTTATATATATTATAGGTTATAAAATATTTCACACATGTGAGTGGTTGTTATACAATGATTTCACACCTCTCATTGGGTGGTTTAACCTAGATTAGGAAAGATGTATCATTAAATACAATGACAGATCTTTTGTTCTTATTTGTACAATGATATAACATGGTTCATTTCTTTATTCCTTAATTTTATGAAGGTAAATGAAAATCGTTAAATACCTAATGGAATACTTCATCCAATTACCAAACATTAATTAAGTTGGTAATGTTTGAGGTGGTGTACCACATACCATATAAATCACATATGTGCTGGATTAAAGTAGGGTAAACATCATTGATCAGTCCTAGTATTGTTTAAGAGATAATAAAATGAGTTTAGTTTATTAATATATATATATATATATATATATGTTTTAGTGTTTGTAGTGATCTTATATATACCAAAGACTAAGCCTGAGGGAGTTCGACATCAGAGACAAATTCATTATACGAACTTAGATAAGAAACAAACTATTTATAGATTAAGAGAAGTTGGGATCAAGTTTCTTGGTTTATTTTGATATTATTTTGTGCATTAGAGATATGGATACCATCTCTATACATATAATATGTTACACTTAATATATATTAGTTATGAATGCATGAGTTGTTTTTCATAAGTAATATTAAGGATGAGTAATAGATGGATGATTTGTTTGTATAATGGTCCCTTCAGTTTGTTTTTCATCGATTTTTTAGATCAAACAAATTATTTAATTAAAATATTTTTTTCATTGGTTAAATTGTTTAGATTAAATTGGTTAAATTTATGCTATTTATCTTTGTTAGTCCCACACATGAATTTAGTGAGATATACTCCGAAGTGGGTGTGTGTGGGGGGGATTAGGGTATGAATTATTTTCAATTAAAACATTTTTTTCATAGGTATCATTGACTTAAAATATCTTGAACTCATTATTAGTAGGGTCACATTTAAGTTCAACTCTTAATGATGATGATCCGATTGTAATTTCACATAGGCCCACTTTTACTAGATCTGATTTTTGATTACTTATCCCACCTTCACCATGTTACACTACTAGAAAATAAGGCTATATCTAGGGTTTACTCAATCGTGGATGGTATTGGCATGGCTATAGGGTAAATCCTATAGCCACATTTTGAACCATGGCTAAAACCCTATAGCCACTATTCAAAACTGTGGTAGAGGATAAAATCAGTCATCATCTATAGCTGCGATTTAAACTGTGGCTATAGGTCTTCACATATCCTAAAAGAAAACCAGCATCGTTCAGCCGATGCAGGCCCCTTGCACCCCCCTGCACACCCCCAGTTCTCTTTCACACCACTTTTCCCCCTACTGGACCCCCTTGCACCACCCTTGCTGGAAACCCCCACCCCCACTCCTGGACATTCGCCTAGACAGACCCCCTCCCCCCTGGACAGACACCCCCCCTGGACAACACCACCCTCCTGGACAACCCCCCCTCATAGACAGACCCCTCCCCCCCTCTGGACAGACACCCCCCCTGCACAGCCCCCTTGCACCCCTTATGCATCCCTTACACCCCCCTGCACACCCCCCCGGTCCCCTTGAACACCCCACTGCACACCCCTTTCCCCCCTACTAGACACCCCCCGGACATCACCCCCATGCCCCTGGACAGAAACCCCCCCCACCCCCACCCTCTGGACAGACCCCCACCCCCCTACACAACCCCCCTTGCACCCCCCTACGCATCCCTTGACCCCCCTACACACACCCCCCTGTCCCCTTGCACACCCCTTTCCCCCCTTTTGGACCCCCTTGCACCACCCCCTACTGGACCCCCCCCGGATAGCACCCCCATGCCCCTGGATAGAAACCCCCCACCCCCTGGACAAACACCCCCCTACACACCCCCCCTTGCACCCCTGCACACCCCTGATGGACACCCCTTGCATCACACCTACTGGACCCCCCTGCTGGACCCCCCTGCACCAGCCGTGCTGGACACCCCCCTTGCACAACCCCCTTGCACACCCCCTATACACCTGCACCCCCCTACTGAACACCCCCTTGCACCACCCCCATGCACCACCCCTACTGGACCCCCCTTCCACCACCCCTATTGGACCCCCCTGCACAGCCCCCCCTGCACCCCCTGTCCCCTTGCACACCCCCCCCCCCTGCACACCTGCACACCCCTGTTGGACCCCCCTTGCACCACCCCTACTGGACACCCCCCCTGCTGGACCCCCTTGCACCACCCCTACTAGACACCCCTTTCACCACCCCTAGTGTACACCCCCCTGCATAGCCCCCCATGCACATCCCCTTAAACATCCCTTGCACCCCCTCCCCATCCCCTTGCACACACACCCATGCACCCCCCCTGTTGGACACCCCCACTACACACCCCTGTCCCCTTGCACACCCCCTTGCACCACCCCTGCTAGACCCCCTTGCACCAACCTTATTGGACACCCCCACTGCACACCCCTCCTGGAAAGCACCCCCATGCCCATGGACAGCAGCCCCCACCCCCTGGACAGACACCCCCACCCCCTACATAGCCCCTTGCACCCCCGCTACACACCCCTTGCACCCCCCTGCACACCCCCTAGTCCCCTTGCAAACCCATTTCCCCCTGTTGGACCCCCCTTGCACCACCCCTGGTGGACCCCCCCCCCCCAGACAACACCCCCATGCCCCTAGACAGCAGCCCCCACCCCTGGACATACACCCCCCCGGACAGTAGCCCCCCCGGACAGACACCCCCACCCCCTACACAACCACCCTTGCACCCCTACACATCCCTTGCCCCCCCTACACACCCCCGGTCCCCTTGCAAACCCTTCCCCCCCTACTGGACCCCCCGTGCACCACCCCTACTGGACACCCCCCGGACATCACCCCCCATGCCCCTGGATAGCATCCTCCACCCCACCCCTAGAACAGACACCCCCTGAACAATAGCCCCCCCAGACAAACACCCCCTGAACAACCCCCCTTGCACCCCCCATCCCCTTGGACACACACCCTTGCACCCCTGCACACCCTTGATGGACACCCCTTGCACCACCCCTGCTGGACACCCCCTACTGGACCCCCCCTGCACCAGCCCTGTTGGACACCCCCCTACACAACCCCCCTTGCACACACCCCCTGCACACCTGCACACCCCTACTGGACACCCCCTTGCACCACCCCTACTGGACACCCCTTTCACCACCCCTACTGGACCCCCCCTGCACAGCCCCCTTTCACCCCATGTCCCCTTGCACACCCCCCCCCCCCTGCACACCTGCACACCCCTGCTGGACCCCCCCTTACCCACCCCCTTTCACCACCCCTGCTAGACACCCCTTTCACCACTCCTACTAGAAACCCCCCTGCACAGCCCCACTTAAACATCCCTTGCACCCCTCCCCATACCCTTGCACACACACTTCTGCACCCCCCTGCTGGACACCCCCACTGCACACCCCTATCCCCTTGCACACCCCCTTACACCACCCCTGCTGAAACCCCTTGCACCAACCCTGCTGGACACCCCCACTGCACCCCCTCCTGGATAGACCACCCCCTCCCCTTGGATAGACCCCCTCCCCCTAGTATATTTAGGCTCTCATCCATATAGCGTTGGAGTAGAATTAACATTGGCATAATAGCCAAAATAGTTGGAGTAGTTATCTACTCACACAATAGATGAAATCAACAATCCATTCAAAAATGGTGTCTGGTTTGTGGTTACACTTGATTGGAAGAACAAAGGAAAATTTATCAAACTAAAAAGCATAGGAAATTATGAAGTTATTGATGGAAGAATTAATTATGCATGGAATTACTTAGGTTTTTTATTTCTTTTTTGAACTGAAAAAGAATGGGCCTACCTGGATTCACTTAATAGTAGCGTCGATTAAGAGATTTGGAGGTGTGGTGGTGCAATAGTAACTACTCTGAGAATCCAGATATAAATTTGTTTGATTTTAGTGGTGATTTAACAATAAATACAAGAAAGTGAATATCCTTTCTAAACATAAGGCTGTTAAGGGAAGTGATTCAGAATAGGCCAGTCTAGTTTTTTAGCTTTGGGAAACCACTATTCAAAACCATAGAGCTAACAAGAAAGCTAGGAAATTACAAATAGAATATGCCTCATTTGGAATTATATTTTGAAAAATAACATGGTACATACATATTGGAAATCTCTAATAATTTGGGAATAACCTTTTCACTCTTCCCTGCCACCCCCCTTCCCACCCCATGCACCCCCTGCACCCCCCTACACACCCCCATCACACCCCCTACCCCATGCACACCCCCATCACCCCCCTGTACACCCCCTGCCCCCTACACACCCCCATGCCCCCCTACACACCCCCCATTCCCACCTCCCCTACCCACCCCCTGCCCACCTCCCCTGCCGACCCCACAACCCCTTACCCACCCCATGAAAATTTTACTTCAACCACTTAATGCAAGGAAAATCATATCAAAACACCCAGAAACATGTCACTTAATACAAGAATAAATATTCATTTTATTCTAATAAGCTCCTCTCAATTTAAACACTCATGGAAAGGATTTCTTCCATAATAAGTCATTCCATCCAAATCATGCTATTCACTTAGTGGTGACTTGGTCATTACAACACTTGCCTACTTGGGAAATTCCATATTAAAAGTCTAACGACACTTAAAGGGTGTTTTGGTTTAAACAACTATTTTAATAAAAAGAGGGCACCCTCCCCTTTCCCTTTCAAAAGAACCCATCACACCAGTGAAGGAATTAGAACCTAAGTGGAAGGTTCTCTGCAACTTTTTTCAAACTAGGATAGCCAAAAGAGTATGAGAGATGGATAAAGTCCCTTTTTAGGATATGTATGTGTTATATATTTCGATTAATAATATGAAGTTAAACCTGCCAAGGTAAATGATTTGTTTCATGGATCACTACTTCAAAGGGAAAGCTAATCTGAATTACTATAATTATGGTAGGCTGATCTCACTAGTTTTAATGAAGATGGAAGTTTATTTGAATGGGGGAGAATCAATGAGATTCCATAAGAGTAATACCCTATCTACAATTCTTTTGAATACCATTGGGTACTTTTAAGATACCAACTCAAATTCCTTGAAGCTAGTTAGTTGGGAGGAAGTGGCTCAAAATTGAATTATGTATCCTTACAGATTCAGTCCCTATAGTGTGATATGTTCACACCATTCCTTATGCAAGATTTCAAGAGGAATATTATGGGTGAGTTCCATGATACCAGAGAAGATGTAAGGAATATTGGTATTGGAACTAATAGATCCTTAAATTAAGTAGTGATCTTTTATGATGAATTTAATTGGAAGTTGAATGGGATCATGAATGTCTCTAAGGATGATCAATGTATGGTTTTTAGATCTCTTTTTCTAGTATCTAGAAACTAATAGAATTTGTTAACCTCTTTGAATGAGGTCTATAAATAAGTTCAAGGGCTATATTCATATTCTTCCTTGACAAAGCTAGTGGTTATTAGAATTTTTTTTAAAACAATAAAGAAATTATAGAAACATGTTTTTAAAATAATTAGGCAATTATAGAATTCAAATTAAAGGTTTAGGCAGAGGGAACCTACCTCAACATCAAGACGCATTGCTTTTGATGATGACAACTCGAATATTTTTTTTCCACTTGCATGCATATGCAACTTCACATATATATATAAGGACACCTAGCCCCTATGTACATATTTTCATGGCCAAATATGCACAAGAGGGTCCTTAAATATATGTTTATACTTGCATATACCCCTTTACACTTACACATGTATGCATTTTTCATATCTATATATAAGAACACCTATCCCCAATACATATATTCATACTGCCATGAGTGAATATATATAAAGGGGGAACTTATATATGTATATTCCTACCTATGCATACACATATAAGCCTTCATCAATGATGACTTGAATCCACCTTAACGAAATCAAAAACACACTAAAAAAATATAAGGAACACAAAAATAAAAATAGCCTAATTAAAATTGGGCCAAAGAATAAAAACAAAATAAACCTTACCCAAATCCGATGTTGAACTCACTATCTTCAATGGTGGTGGATAAAACTGGCCTCATCATAAGAAACCACCTATAAGAAAATAGTGGAAAAAGAAATGAGATATAATGAATTCTTATATATATGTGATCAGTGTGTCAACTGTACATGATAAATGATACATGAATCCATAACCAACAATGAACAAATAATATTCAGATTGATATATACATCCCAATACTAAATAACAAGATCATTAATAAATCTCTTTATTTTTCAAACATCACCTTCAATTGCCTATTCAAAAATCAAAAATCACCAAAATATGGGAATAAAGTAAACTTCTATCGACACTTAAAAGTGAGAAATATGGATTAGACGTTGTTCTTAACCTAGAAAATCCATTCCTTGAATGTATAAAATACCTAAAACTCTTCATGCCTATATCCTTTTTAAATTTCTAGATTGAAACCTCATTTTTATCATGTTATTCTTCTGGAATTCACCTTTATTCTTAGTTTATATAGGTTTATCAATTTTATAAAGTAGAGAATTTTCCTTCTTTTAATATTACTCAATCCTCTTGGATTTTTCAAACTAGTTTTCTAAAATGATTAGACAATCTTTTGGTGCATGATATCCCTTCTTCTTGATTGTATATTCCTTCTTTGTAGAAATTATTTTCTAACATGCAATAATTGGTTCTTTCCTTTTATTTTTCAACAATTATTATTGTTATGGAATCTATGTGATAAATTCTTAAAAATTTAGACTACTTGGTTTCCCTTCCACACACACTTTTAACCGCCTTTAGAGTACCCTTTTTAGGCTCCCTTTCAAACTCCACACTATAATTGTCAAGCACTAGACCACTACAATATCAAATATGGATACTTAACCCAACACATTGATCTGAATGAAATCATAGAAATACAGAAGCTCTAAATAGCCTATTTACTAATATAAACTCCTCATAATTAATTGAAAACACTAACTATACCAACTACTATAGTTAAATCATTAATTTTGGTGCGGTCTTGGAACTAAATATGGTTCATCCAACATCCATCTCCAGACATTAAATTCATCCATTTACTGTCTAAGTTCATACATTTCACAACCTTGATAATGATCACCATCCCTTGATATGAATTTTACTCAATAAATATGAGTATGAATCCCCCCAATATATTATTATCGATACCATCATCAATACTAAACACACATGTCTAGTTCCTCATATCGTATTATGATCACTATAGAAGATCCTGGCCCAATAATCTCAACAAAATTTCTTCATTTAAAAACTATTATCTTTTAAATGCACAATATATCCAACAAAAATAATACATTAAAAGATATTATATAGAGAAATCCAAATTATAGAAAAAAATTAACTATAGGAATACCTCAAAAAGTATGGTACTAAAAGCCCCTTCACCTAGGATGGCTTTTCCCTATAGAATAATCTCTATAGAAACACACATCTCAACACATACATGAAACCTATTTTTCCCATCCCAATACTAATGGAATTCACGCACATTCTTGATACATGAGAAATAGACCAGGGTTCATTTATTTTTCTAATATTGAGCTGATATATTACTCCTTCAATTTACTCTGTCACCCTCATAGTGAGGCTCACCAACCAACATTCATTACTACCCGATTTCCATCCTTCTCCATGCACCTTCCTATTAAATGGATGTATCTACATATATAGCTCAATATTTCTTGAATATATCCAAGTAGGTGTCCGGATAAAAGGAAGATAATCATACCCATAATGAGTACATAAGACAATTTAAAAAATAGAATTCCTTTATGAATAAATTTCATTTGAAGGATGGCATAAAATGAATAAACCTTTCAAATTTAGTGTCATACTCCATTACTGATTCCCATAATGATATAACTCCATGGATTCCAAAAACATGTTCTTACTCTGTAAATCTACCATAGCCTCTCATAGAAGAGGGAATGAAACTCGATCCATAAAAACTTCTCATTCCTTATTTTATGATCAAATGTATTAATCCATTCTGATCTCCTTTGAATTTAGAAACTTACTGTTTCACCCATATATCCTATAGAGTTTCAACCCTTTCAAATAGGAACTAAAATTTCTTCAAAATATTCTAAAAATCCTACGATCCCATGTCACTACTAAAAATTAGATACTGCTACTCCTGGAACTCATGGATAACTTAGAAAACCATTTTTTTCCTTTTCGAAGGCCTTGGTCAATGGATCAAAGTAGTTGTAACATAATATGAGGGAAACAACCACTTGATAATATTTCCCATGAGAACACAATGCCATCCTAATTAGATGCTTTGTTGATGAATTTTTACTCAACATTATCCGGTAATAAGAACATTACTAATTAGAAACCCATCACGCCACAATCCTAAGCATGCATTATTACCATAAAATCATGAAACTACCTTTAATCCATACTTCATAAAAAAATATCAGTTAAAAAACACCAAACCCAAAGGTTTATCATAATAATATAAGGGTTACTCTCCTACACACCAATAATAACAACCAAACCCCACACATTTACCCCTGATAATAAGAAACCAACCACCCCTTAACTGATATAACAAAAAATTTCCTAATAAAAATACACAATCAAATCACCTAAAAATCATAAAAATTATCTATATCAAGAGTTTTACATAAAAAAATCAAGAAAAACCCCAACAAGATCCACCAACTCGAGGGATTACCACCAACCCAAACCCCCAAAGACAAATGCAAACCATACCCAATACATAGCCATCATACTCCAAACTACTAGGAATCTAATATCCTAACAAACCAACTAAAGGTTTTCATCTACCATATAAACATGATTAAGATATCATAAATCAAACAAAAACACATGAAAACCACTATTTTAGATTCTATTAATTAATACACCATCAATAGGTTATTCTAGAAAACACTATTAATATATTATTGATGTTTTAATTAATCAAAACCACTTTCAAATTAATTTTCCAAAAAAATGACCACAAATATTACTTTCTCAAACCCATTTTCTAAATAGACATTCCTTTTTTAAAACCATTTTCATAGACAAGTATTCATGGACATGTAGAAAAATCCCTATATTTCAAGTACGATTCATGAACTCGGATTCTATTTCCACCCCATGCCAAGAGTCAAACAAAAAATAACAATCTCAACCCAAAAATAATACTCGAATAAATATCTCAATGATAACAGTGTAAATCTATAATGGAAAACAACACCCTTGGTGACTTGGGTTTCCACCATATAGGTGTTCTTGATTCATACAACCAGTGTACATCCTAATATCCAACCATTGGAGAAAATACACATGAGTGAAATTTGATGGGTTAAAACCATAAATACCTTTGGTGGGTAATCAGGAGGTCTGATTGGCTGAGGAGGAGGATGATCTGTGGAGTTGGGGTAGCCACGTCGGAGGCACACCGGAGGAGGAGGTGGGGCGGCTGTTTCAGGGCAGTTTTTGTGGGGTGGCAGAGTCGGGGGAGGACACCACGGTTAGAATTCTGTCGCGAACAACATGAGAGGTCGACGGTTTGGAGAGGAGGGTTGTAGTGAGAGAGTTCGAAGACAGCGTAGAGGGTGTTGATAGGAAGCGTTAGGAGGAGGGAGCCGTGGTGAGAGATGTAGACAGAGAGGAGAGGAGGGTTGCAGTTGATTAAGGGAGGAGGAGAGGAGAGCCCGATGCATATCGCAAAAAAAGAGGATAGGAGAGCCCGATACGGATCACAAAAAAACAATAACCAAGATGTTTAGCCACATATGGGTAATTAAATCATGGCTATAAACAACCTATAGCCACAGACCTATAAAGTAGTGGTTATAGGTCCATGGATATAGCTTAAATTTCTAGTAGTTTTATGTCTTGAAGAATATAAAAAAACCATGCACACAATAAATAATTATTTTTACTTGGTTCACCCACACTAGGATATTCTAAAGAGCCCACAATCAGTAATGTGTCAATGCATTGAGATCTAATAAATTCACTATTTTGTGGTGTATTTAGGCTAGGGAACTCATAGGATTGAGTTCACTCTCCTAATAAGGTTTGAGGTTAGATCACTACTATCCAAGGGATACTCCCTTCACTAATATACTTTTCTCACTGCTCTAGAATGAATAATTACTTTGGTACGTAGGTCAATGCAAATAGTATCACTATAGTTATAGTTGCGCCAAATATAGGTTGGTGCATGTTGATATCCTCATTTATCCTTTATAGTTTGGTTGTGAAAATCACATGAACAGCATCACCACTTTTCCATGAGTCTTCATAGAAAAATCCACCTTTTTCTTCATTAGAAGGATCTTCAATGAATTCCAATGCTTCCTTCACTTATTACCAGCATAGATATGAAATTATATCTCTTATTCTTCTATGAAAATATATGTTCAATGTTATTCACTTTGTTACACAACAACAATCTCCCTTCTCTTCTATCTAGAATTCATTTCTCACAAATATTTTCTAATTTTTGACTCTATTTTCATAGAAAACCCCCCAGTATTTATCAAGAAATATATCTCCATAATTCACACCTTCCAGGAATATTTTTCTCCATTCAAAGAGAAAATCTCCACATTTACCTCCATGAAGATCTCTGTAATCATGAGAATGATGGAAAAATCCATCTTGAATCCTTCCTTAAATCCGATTCAAACTCATTCATTGAACTCTTGAATCTTCCTCTTGAAAGATAGAAAATACAAAATAAGGAAACCCACTAACTCATCTTCACCATGGACTGATCACTTTCCTTTGGAGTGTGAAGCTTTGTTAAATACTAGCCCCACCATATCTACTTATATCTTGAATTTAAATAACTAACATATCATGAAATAATCCTCCTTTAATTTCTTCATGATTTTATCCATCATATCTTGACCAAAACATTAATAATATTTTATTATTAATAAAATATACTTTAATTCTACTACAGCTAGAAAAACCATTAAAACAACTAAAGGAATACCGATATGAATTGCCCTGACGACTCTTACATTCTTCTAGGATTACTCTTATGGAATGACTCACAAATTTACATGACAACTCTTAAATTTTTCCAGGATATACTCTTATTTAATACCTTGATTCATATAAATTACTGTTATAGAATACAAGGACAACCCTTTTGATTTTACCCTTTTCCGTGAAATCACTCTTACAAACTCTAGTGCATAGTTTGATGACTCTTACAAAGTATACCTTTTCCATTTTCTGTAATTATGAGACATTGAATCTTATAAAAATTAGTGTGGATACTCTTATGAAATTTCATATAAAATGAATCTTATGATCATTGGGAAATTCTATACCACTGTTAAACCTGCCACCTTCTAGTAAATAGAAATCCTTATGAAATCAAGGATACCTCTAATAAATTTCTATTTTCTAATCTTCTAAGCCTTGAATTAATATTTTCCAGGACTTTTATGCATCTCTATCCATTTTATCAAACCATATTTCTCCATAATATCTCTATAATATATCTCTTTAGTTCAAATAAACTTTCATAATTCCAATGTACTTCCATAACTTCTTCAATTTAGTTTCAACACCTTCAACACAAAAAAACAAATTGTATTGACAAAAAACCCAACACAACTAAACTAACAACTATAGACAACAAAGGCTACTCCATTTAATCATTAATCTTAAATCAGATTCCAATAATATATCCCTTTTTATTTTTTTACAACACCCATAATGAATCTAACACTCCTTCACATCATTATGATCCTTCCTTCTCTCCCAATTTCTAATCCCCTTTGAGGGCCAGAAAGATTCATGGATTCATGATGATTCCTATGCCCCTTTAACATAAAATCCAAATAATTCCTCTTTCTATGAGAAAACAACACTTTTAATGGCCCATATCTTCATGATGTCAAAAAACAAAATTTTTTATTAAGTTTACACTTGTAATATTCTTTGAGGACTCTTCTTGCTAGGATGCAACACTGGACTGTTAATAAAAAAATAACCCCATTTAAATTCAATAATTTTATTAGATTAAGAGATATTAGGATTAAACTATTTCAATAAAAAACAAGTCTCCTATAATTTCCATCTCCATTTTCAACCATTTGTTAACAATATATATGTTAAATACAACTTCATATTTTTATTTCAAGCTCCAGAAACTCCTCAACTGTGGTTGCATTCTAAAATAATTTCAGTAAGTGGTATTACCTCCTAGTGATAGGCCATTTACACAACCTTTAAGACCACTAGGTCAAAAATATTTTTAGAAAACATGAAATTAATTTAACAACATCATTACTGCCCATTGCACTCACTTCCATAAGATACATGTCCCATCACTTCTTAGCTTCTATTAAGGATCTATTCCTTTGAACTCAACCACACTTTCAAAAAATAATTAGTTATTAAACATGAACTACATAGTGTGTGATTAATATTATATTAAATCTTTTCAAATCATCTTCAGACACCAAACCTAATACCAATTATCAAATCCAATACCAAATTGTTAAAATATATTTGTTATCTGACCCATAAGGTGTCTCTTTGGTTGACGGGGATACCACCTTTGGATCTATATCTCCAAACTACCCCAAAAATATTTGTTCCATCACTAAATATAGAGATGATATAAAAAATTAAATCCACCCACCTAGTAGCCTTTGATATCCTGAAAAGACTCAGATTATAGTGAACTAGCTCAGGTTGACCTGACCCATCACCTAAGCCAGTACGCCACAAGGCCTAAATCACGTTCCACAAGCACTGAGGCATAAAAGATAACCATTTCTGAATAGTTTCACTCATAAAAATTCTATGTGACCGATGCATTAATTGGATGACCAAACCAACTAATAAACAAGATCAACATATATAATAAATATAACAAATATAAATATATATTAGAGTAAACACAACAATGACCAAAAACATATATCATAACATTATCACATAAAAATTCATAAAACACATACACACACACACACACACATATGATATCTAAGTAAAAAAACTAAAAATTAAGAATAAGACCCATAATATCCAATACATCAAATCCCAATGATACAGAATATCAAAACTACTCTACATGAGCCAACTCTGTGAGACCATGTCTCCACTATCCCAACTAACCATGGAAGTCAATAATCAAGAAAGGCCATAAAACTACAAGGGGACCTTAACCTTACCTGTGTCCTTCAAAACAAGGTATCCATACTTCCAAATACATGTATAGGGTGTGAGGAACAAAGACCAGTAGGGTACCACCATGAATCTATACAAGACATGTTCCCATGAAAACCATTAATTCTTGTTTGAAAATTAATTTTCAAAAACAAGTTCACTTTTTAAAATCCAGTTCACTTGAAAATAATACATTATAAATCTATTTTTTTCCTAAAAAACAAACCATATTTTTAAAGATTAGTAAATCAGGATCAAATAATGAAACAAATCCACCCACCATAAATGTTCTCAATACACCCCAATCATGGCATAAACATGGGAATAAACTTAACATCAATATATATGATCAAATAATGGAAATAGAATAATCATAATATATCACAACCAAACAAAGCACTGACATCATGCACAAAGTCTATAAAAACCAATTGGGAACAAGTTGTACCCACCATGGGATCTAACCAATAGTTTCTAGTGTGAAATAGTCTAATAAAAAGTTTTTATAACCTAATAAGTAATGAATAACAAGTTTTGAAGCTCTCTTGGTCTTCCAAATACCCAACCATAATTACATGGGCACTCTTAGTCTTCATGGACACATTTTTGGAATCTCTCTCTACCTTCCTCCCAAATCCCCCCTCAGTCCCTTGGACAACACTTCCTATCTCATCCTAGACATAAGATAAGGTTACATTTTTCTAATTCATGCACACACACACACACCCAAGTTATCCCATGTGCTACACAATTCCAAATACATAAACATCAATAAGTTCCAATTTCATAAGCCATTTAAAATCCATTTTCATAGACCTTTCATGACCATAATGATTCATGAATTAAACACCATGAAATACCTATTTAAAAACCCTTTAAGAAACCCATTTGAAATCATAAAACCTCTTTGAGTCATTTTAACAAAAACATGGAGTGCATAAAACCAACTCCCTTTGAAAACAAACTTTAAACCATTATATTTCCAACCCATTTAAAAAATCACAATAAGAATGGATAAACCATCACTAATAACATAAATTAGGGGTAGTTTGATTATCAAAAACCAATGGAAATCATTAATCAATGGAAATTCATGAAAATTAACCCTTAAATAGAGATACTTACCTTATAATAAAACCAAACATCGTTTCCTTCAATGAAAACCATAATATTTGAGTAAGATAGGACCACACACACCTTAGAAACAAAGAAAAAACACAAAACCCTCATAAAAAACATTAGGTTTTTCTAAATCACAAGATAGGGTTTCCAACTTCCATGAAAATAGAATAATAAGGATAAATAAGGAGAAATAAAGGAGAAATCAGGAATAAATCAAGACTACCTTGAAAGAAATCACCGAAGGAAGAAATAAATCCACCAAAAAGGAGAGGGTAAAATATCCAAGGCATGGGGGAGAGGTTTTAATTGATTGACCAGATAAATCATGGTGATAACCCTTAAAAATCTAAAGGAAAAATGGTCAATATCAATTTTCTAATTATCTAGAAGCACTGCATGGTTTGGACGCACAATCAGAAAAAACACATGCCAATCACGTGAGAGACACTATCTCCCCAAAACAAAGCCCACATAGTTTTTGGAGATCCTTTAATGGTTAGAAAAACCTTTCTAAAGTTTCACAAAACCCTAGTGTCCTCTAAACATCTCTCTCACACAATTAACAACACAATTTCACTAACCCTACACCAACCATGAGCTAGAGTATGTTTTCCCAAAAACCGAGGCTCTTGATCTACAAATATCAAAAACTCCCATAATAAATAAGTAAATAAATCTCAAAATAATATGTACCAATGACCTGATAAGTGTCATAATTCTCCCCACCATGCCACTTTCTACCCTAGAAAATCCTTAAGGCACTTCATAAGAAAATAGGTGAGGCCACTACTCCCTCACTGAAACTTCATGCTCCAAAGTCTCATGGATATCACCACCACACTACCAAAGAACTTAGACCAATGATATGACTTACCATGAAGCACCTTGTTATGATAATCAAAGATATGAATAGACTACTCCACAATGATGGTGTTAGGCTCTATCTCCAAATATTCCTGCTCTATCATATGAGATGGGTCTGGATGGTACTTCTTTAATAAGGATACATGGAAAAAATCATGGATCGAGGTTAGTCATGGTGATGCGTCCATATAATAGGCTACCTTCCCAAGATAATTCAAAATATGAAATATATCAACATAACACAACACCAACTTCCCCTTATTTCCTAAGTGATAATATCCTAGTTGAACTGATACCTAAGGAAACACCTAATCACCAACTTCAAACTCTAGCAGGTGAAAAATACTATCAACATATGTTTTTTGGATACTTTGAGATATCTAAAACCTCTTTTAGATTAATTTAACTTTCTCTATCACCTCTTAGATGAGACTCAGTCTGAATAAGGAGTGTTCACCTAGCTCAACCTAACATGATGGTGACCGACATGACCTCCCATAAAATGTATCAAAATGAGGATATCTTTATTGAGTACTAGTAATTGTGGTTGTATGAAAAATATACCAATGACATATACTTACCCATGAACTTTGAATTAAATCACACATGCATGAAGTATACCCTCAAGAATCTGGATGGCCTACTTAGTTTGACCATCCATCTCTGAGTGATAAGTTGTGATCAAATTAAACTAGGTTCCCATTGATTCCTAGAGACTCTTATAAAACTAAAAAGTAAAATAGGAATCCCAACAAAAAACAATCACTGAAGACACACCATGAAGCCTAACGACCTTTCAAACATACAGGTTCTCGAGCTTCTCAACCTTCATTGACCCCCTAATGGGAAGAAAGTGGGATGAATTAGTCAATAGATATATAATAATACAAATAGAATCTTTACTACTAGGAGTATGAGGTAGAATGATAAAAAAGTCCATGTAGATATCATCAAACTTACACACTGGGATGGGAAGAGGCTAAATCAACCCGACTAGACTTTGATGCTCTGCTTTAATCTGCCAGTAGGTAAAAAACCAAGATACAAAATTCAAAATCGTCCATATCATTCAGGGCCACCAGTACTGAATCCTTAGAGTATAAAACATCTTGGTATCCCCTAGGTGAATGAACCAACTATAATAATTCCCCTAATGCATCACCTTTGACCTTAAGGTTAAGAGAACTACCATCTATTTCTTAAAGAAGAGGGTACCATCAGGAGATTGAGACCAATCACTCGAGGTATCCCCACCATTTAAAACTTTACTAATTCATTTAAAGTTGGGTTCATATATCATATCTCCCTGAAATAGATTAATAAGAGAGGGCATAACCTAAACACTGTCCAAGGACACCCACTCTCCATCCTACAACATCTCCAGACATAAATTAGTAAATAAACCCATTATAATCCACCCATCCACTGATTCTATAACTACCTAGATCAATAGATTTTTTTCTAAAGGCATCAAAGACCACATTCCCTTTTCTAGGGGTACAAAAAATATTGAAATGAAAGGTTTGAAGATACTCCACCCACCATCTCTTCTTGAGGTTCAAGGCCCTCTAGGTGAATTTATACTTAAGGATATTATGATCTGAGTAGACCATAAATCATTCCCTAAAGAGGTAATGACACCATGTATTCAAAAAATACATCATATCTATCAACTATAAGTTATGGTAATTGCAATTTCTCTCATGTTTATGCATCTAACAATATCTATAAGCCACCATATGATCATCCCACATTAGAACACAAAACAACCCCACACCTAAGGAATCATAGTACATTACATATTCCTTCCTAGGACCAGGATGAATCAAAACTAAAGCCAATGTAAAATGAACCTGAAACTCCTCAAAATAAATCCGACAATTCTCACTCTACTCAAAGTTGACCCCTTTCCAAGATAACTCTATTAAGGGAGAAGATATCCAGTAGAATTCTCTAAAAAAGTGACTATAATATCTGACCAATCCTAAAATGATATTGATCTCAAACATGTTATTGGGATACTCAAAAGACATAACTGCTTGGATATTTTCAGGACCCACAAAAATCAATTTCTCCAAAACCACATGGATAAAAAACTTTACCTTTTAGATCCAGAACTGAAATTTAGATAGCTTTTCATATAGGAAATTATCTTTTAAGATTCATAAATCAACACTTAGATAGTCTCCATGGTCCTCATCTGTCTTGGAGTACACAAAGATTTCATTAACAAAAACAACTATGAACGAGTCCAAAAAGTGATGAAAGATTCAATTCATCAATTAAATAAAGACCACATGAGACTTGGTAATTATAAATGTAATAAATAGATACTCAAAATTCCCATACCGACTCTTGAAGGTGATCTTAGGAATATACTCTTCTTGGAACCCCAACTGATGGTACCCCGACCTTAAGTCAGATTTTGAAAACCACTGGGATCCCCTTAGAAAATTAAAAAGTTCATCAATTTAAGGAAATGATTATTTTTTTCATAAGTAAACTAATATAAATTACAATAATCTATTTAAATTTGTATACTACTATCCACCCTCTTTGAAAATAGAACTGGTGATTCCCATAGTGACACACTATGATGATAAACCCCTTGCTTTCAAGGTCCTCCAACTGAAAATTGAACTCCTTAAACTTGACAGGAGCTATATGGTATGATTCCAAAGAGATGGGGCTCATCTAAGGGAGTATATTGGTAGTAAACTCAACCTATCACTGGGGAAATAACCCATAAAATTCATCCATAAAAACCTTAAGGTATCGATCCAAAACCACCATAAGACAACCATCCAAACCCTACTCCACAACATAAAAGAAAAACACAGATAACTAACATGAAATCAATCCCACATCCAAAGCAACGAGTCCTGTCCTCCCTAACCTCAGATCTCACTCACCCTGGAAGATACGAGTGATCCCATTAGAAGATAAAAACTTGAACCTTTGATGATAACACTGAATATGATCTTTGAAAATGATCATTAAATTCATACTGATGATGAGATCAAAAACATCTAGGTACAACATGAGGAATTCCCATGCTACCTCTATGCCAGTGATCAAAACATGACACTCCAAGCACTTGAAATATTGCTCTTTATTCATTCCCAATGAGGTAAGTAGGTCCATCATGAATGGAATGAACCCCACTCACATACCCAAAGCATCAATAAAATTTAATAAAATAAATGGATGAGAAGAACCTATAAAAAAAGGATATATCCATAGAATAAGTGATAAACATCGTACCTATCATAGTGGTCAGCCCACATTTGGAGTCTTCAGGTGCCGTATCTACTTCATAAAGGAGTCCTAACTATGGAATTCACTTAGCATTCTTAACTATATAATAATACCCTCTAGACTGAGGGTGAGATACTAAACCCTTAGAAGCATCTGATTGCACATGAAAACCATTAAAAAAAGAATAACTAAATCCACTCCCCTAAAGGGAGGCCTTGCAGAAGCACTAAAGATGACCCGAATTCCCAAATTGGTGGAACATCCTTATAAACTATAGAAAATTAGGCCTGATATAGACAGACTTCCCACATTTATAGTTTGTCACTGGCATAAACCTTGAATAATCCAATGACACCAAACCTGATGACTGATAATCACCCTTTCCACTACTCTGATGAGGTTCATCCTGCTTCCTATTCTAGGAAGAGGAAGAACTCTAGATATGACCCACTATTGAAGAAACTCAACTGAGACCTATATTCCCTACTAAGTCCACCTATTCCATAAATTCCTTATCCACCACCTAGGCATAATTTGGTAGGAAAAGTAGAATAAACATCTATTTGATATCATCCTTCAAGTCCATTTAAAAATGTCTCACATTGAGATAGTCGTTTGTGAGGAGTTTAGGAGAAAATGGAATAAATCAGAAAACTACGTAGCATAATCCATCACCATAAGGTTTCATTTATCAAACATCAAGAACTCACAGGCCTTCACCACCTTCAGTGTCTCAGGATAAAAATACTGATGAAAATCATTTTTAAAGGTAGTACATGTGAGATCCTCATGCCTCTCAGGGGTATTCACAAATTAGAAGATGCACTTGATACATTCCTTAGGCTCATGGATACCTCTGTTACCATAAAATACCATTGTATTATACTTCGTGAACTTTTAATCATGGTCTACTGTCCATTCCTAACCTCACCCAACCTCCTGACCTAAGGACTGAATCATACAGATCACCAATTCCACTAAAATGAGATCAACTATAGGGGTTTCCTGTGGGACATGCTTCACAACACCCTCTCTACACCTATAAGAGGTCCTTCTATGATGAATTATCTATAAAACACAAGGTATACCTTATTCAATACATAATTAAATCTCAAAAAACACTAGATAATCTACAATAATCCCTTATAATAGACTTAAAAAACAACATTACCATTAACAACACTTTCAAATAAATAAGGGTTGAAAACATAAAAGTTTTATACATTTTATACTATGCATGGTCAGAAAAACCATGTTCCAACCATATGAAAAAAACTAGAAGATCACAGACCTAGTCACACGGGCTTTGTATGGTTAACACTAATCATGTTCCTATTCTCTTCTTCCCCGTTCCACCCTGAAACTCAAGATTTTTCAAATTCATTTATGGGTTCTTCGTAAAACCCATAACCAATGATGAAAAACATAAAATATCATAAAAAAACACAAAACCTGGTTTGTTCTTCCTGAAACCTATAACTAATGATGCAAAATATAAGAACTTATAAAAACAACCCAAAAGAGGGTTTAAATCATAAACAAAACTCCCAACCACACATGGATTCTCAATGTTTTACATGAGGAAGAACTAGCCAAAAAAATTTCCACACCCAACTATCAATCACTGAAGATCTAATCTCTTGTCTACCACTGACTCCCAAATAAAAAGAGGGATCTGATACCATTTTGTAGCGAACCAGCCTGGTTCAAACCAACTTGTCACCCGAGATGACACACTATAAGAGCTGAAGCATGTTCTTGATCACTACTGCATGGAGACATGCAGCAAGACATCATAAATAAAAATTTGGGAATGGTTTTACCCATGAAAATCCAGCATGAACCATCCATTAATTGGGTGACCACACCAAAAAATAAACAAGACCAAGTTATATAACATATATAAATGTACAGTAGAGAAAACACAATAATGAACAAACATAGATATCAAAACATCATTACATAACAAGTCATAAATAGACACATATATATATAATTTCCATAATCAAAACTCAAAATAGGTAATAAGACCCAAAGAGGACAATAAATCAAATTCCATTGATAAAGAGTCTCCAAACCGCTTCACATGATCTAACTTTGTGAGACCACATCTACACCATCCCAACCAACCAAGGATGTCGGTAATCAAGAAGGGCCACTAAAATATAAGGTTACCTTTCACTTACCTATGTCCCGAAAAAAAGGTTTTCATATTCCAAAATTTATATGCAAGGAGTGAATTAAAAAGACTAGTAGGATGCCACCATGAATCAATGTAAGGCCTTCACCCATGAAAAACATTAATTATAGTTTGAAAACTCATTTTAAAAACCAAGTTCACTTTTAAAATCAAGTTCACTTGAAAAAAATAATTCAAAAATCCTATTTGGTTTTCTAAAAAACAATCCATATTTTAAAAGATAATACACCCAACATAAACGAGCTTAATACACCCCAAACATGGAATAAACATGTGCATAATCTTAACATCATTATATACAACCAAATAAAGGAAGTGGAATAAGAAAACCCTATCATAAGCAAACAAAGCACTAACATAATGAAAAAATCATATGAAAACCAACCGGAACAAGTAGTACACACCATGGGCTCTAACCAATAGGGTAAATCACGACTTAGCATAAGAAAATATTTTTAGAGCCGACTAAGAAAGATATAAAAAGTTTGGAAGCTCTCTCAGTCGTCCCCTAGCCCAACCATAATTCCATGGGAACTCTCAGTCTACATGGAAACGTTTTGGAAGCTCCCTCAGTCATCTTACCAAAGTCTCCCTAGGTCCCTTGTAAAAAACTCCCTAGCTAGTCCAAGACATAGGCTAAGGTTCCATTTGTATAAGTTATGCACACACACACCCACCCAATGTTTCCCATGTGCTACACAATTCCAAACACATAAACATCAACTAGTGACAATTTCATAAGCTATTTAAAATCCACTTTCATAAAACTTTCTTACCCATAACAATTCATGAATTCAACACCATGCAATACATATTTGAAAATACTTTTATAAACCCATTTGAAATCATAAAACCTATGATCCATTTTAACAAACACATTGAGTGCATCAAAGCCAACTGCCTTTGAAAATCCACTTTATAACATTCAACTATCAGCCCATTTCCAAGATAAAAATTATGGATAAACCATCACTAATAACTCAAATTAGGGTAAATTTAATTAGAAAAATCCAAGGGAAATAAATAATTAATAATGAAAATCCATGGAAAAGTTCCCTTAAATAAAGACACATACCTCATAATCAAACCAAATATTGTCACCTTTGATGACAACCACAATATTAGAGTAATATAGGGCCTCAAACACCCAATCCACAAATAAATAACACAAAACACCTATTGAAAACCCTAGGTTTTACTAAATTGAAATCGATGGTTTTCACCTTACATGAAAATGGAAGAACAAGTACAAAAAAGGGTAAAGGAAGGATACATCATAAATAAATGAATATTACCTTGAAATAAATTTCCAAAGTAAGAAATAAATTCACCAAAATGAAGGGGGAATAATTTCAAAGGCATGGGAGAGAGGATATGCACAAGTGGGGAGATAAGCGAGGGTGATAACCCTTAAAAATCAAAAGGTAAAAATGGATAAAAACCATTTTAAATGACTTAGACTCACCATAAGGTTTGGTTTCATGGTTATAAAAACTCTATGCCAACCATGTAGGTGCCACTATCTCCCTAAAACACAACTAGCATGGTTTTTGGATATCCTCACATGGTTATAAAATCTGTGATCAAGTTGTGTGAAACCCCCCTGACCCCCAAACATACATATCACATGATTATCCACATAGTTTCACTAACCATGCACCACCCATGTTCCAGGGCCTATTTTACCCAAAATAACGTCTCTTGACCTCAAACTCCCAGAAACTCCCATAATAAATAAATAAATAAATAAATCTCAAAATAAAATATACCAATGACCCGAAAAGTGTCACATAGATGATATCACATGTTATCATAAATCAACTAAATCATAAAAACCATTTTTATACTTTTACATCAAGGTATCTTTTCCCATCTTCAAGGTCTGATATGAATTGATAATATAAGCTCTTGAAACCATTACTTCAATTGGACCTTGATACCGATTAAGATACCTACGACCATTTCTCCGATGATTCTAGTAGTATCGTTATTCTTGTAATTCCATATTAATAAAAATGTAACTTTCACTACTCTAATAATAAATTTGGAACTTAAATAAATATAAAAATATCACTTAAATACTCTGATTCAACATCCCCATGGATCATATCTCCCCTAAAACTAGAAACACTTTAATAAAAATTAATAGCATCTAAATACATTGGGATAAGGGGAATTCTAATTTCATAAAGTCAAGGATCATGGTGAGTCATTATAGAACTCCATTTTTTTCCTTTATCCTTTATTTTGGAATATATATTTAGATAAAAATTAGTTTTTATGGAATCTAACTTCACTTTATCTTCCTTGGGATTGATCTTCTCTTTATTCCCCCACACAAAAGTTCCCCATCCTTGGGTACTGTTACCAATAAGGATCTCTTGGAACTTCACTATTTGGAATTTTCTTTTCCAAACCATACTGTTTCCTTGATTTTCCCTACAAGAATAATTAGGTTTCTTAATATATAAATTTCATTGGGATGATTCTTTCATATGATCTTTATCATATTTACAAGCAGGTGAACTTCTCTCTCTTTTCCAAATCTTCTTGTATTTCTAAGACCTTTTTTGTTCAACAACAGATTTGGAACTCCTTTTCAAGCTAATTTCAACATGGAAATATTCAACCAACCCCTGAAATATTTTTTTATTGTCGGTAACTTATTTTTGAAAAACATCCATAAAAATTCATCTCTTTACTTGTATTAGTTTATGTGATACCATTTCTACATGCTTCATATTTCTCATCTATGATGGCCATGAGTGCCACCTCAATTTTTTTCTTTGATGGATCATTCTTTACATGCTCATCCATATTACTCATATATAGAGTAGATTATTTCCTTTTACTATATATTTTATTATGTTTTATCTATGTGGGATTCTATGATTAAATTAGTTTTGGTTCCTGGTGGCCATTAGTTGAGCTCTAACATTTCTTTCCTCCAATACAATAAATCTATTTTCTAGATATTTTTTTATTTATGTGTATGTTTTATTACTTTTCCTCCTAAGAATATAAGATTTCCTAATGAAACTTTTAGCACTCCACTTTATACAATTTATATCCTTGTGGCTATGGTTAGCGCAAATAAAGAATATCTCATTAAAACCATACCATCTATAATTATGATTTGATTGATATTTTTTAAGTAGATTTATTTCCACCATTTAACCCTTGGTCTTATAAACACACAATCATAGAGTGTCCCAATCTTCCATAAAAGTATATTTTTTAAATACCCTTTTCTGAGAGTTATCTCTTCTAAATTTGGTGATAATATTATATTTATTCACTAATTTTAGATATGCAAATTTTCATACTCCAATTATTAAGGTTTTCATGGTAAGGATCTTGTTATTTTCATTATAGATCTTCAACCACTCTTTATGTTCCTTGATCTTCTCAATTTTCAAAACTAATTGGGTATTCATATCCTTCAGCCTTAATCTAGATTCCATCCAAGATTTTATCCACTCATAAAGTCTTGTTTTGAGAGGGATAATTCTTACTTTTAACTCTTTATCTATGAACATTTTTTTTCCTACTTTATGTATAATTTATTAAGGAGATGACTTTGGCCCTTAATTTTTGCACCCAATTTAATAATTTCATAATTCAAGGCCATCTCCACTTGTTTTAGTATTTTTTTCCTCATAGATAGATATTCTATGAATTCATATCCCACTTTGTTCATAATCTCCCATTGAACCTCCTTCTCATGTAAGGATTGGATCTTTTATTGGTTGTTTTATGATGACTCTCCAAATGTATGAATTGATGTTGTTACCACTCCTTCCTTGGAATAACCATCCTTGACCACTTCCATGGGGTTATCCAGAGTTAAAGATTTATAGAGGTATTCCAAAACACTTTTAGAATCATATTTAAAAACAAATTCAGAATTGATTGACCTGATTGGAGAGTCCACCGCCCTAGGATTCTTTATATGATTCTTCTTCTTATTTCCTTATTCTATAAGGAAATATTCTCTTAAAGTAGACATCATAACCTATTTTTTTCCCAATGATTTTCCACAAATCCTTTAAAAGCATACCCAAATATCAAAATAACTAGTACATAGAACAGTTTTCATGAATACCTCATTAGATATAACTATGTTTAGAATTTCATGTGTTTCTATGTGATGAACTTGTTCACTGATCTTTCTAAGATAAACATATAATTGGACATATTCTAAAATATCTTCACTATAAGTATGAAAAAATACATATCCTTTTTATATCCATAAAACTTAGTACCATTACATTCATTAGGATTCATCATTGAATTAATGTTACCAAAATATTGTATAGGAAGAAAAGAAATTAACTTCAAACATTAATTAGATCATTAAAAAAAATACAACAAAAGAACCTATTATCATATTCTAATTATTAGTCCCATAAGGTAATTTAGTGATAAATACCATGGGGGTGTGGGGGTGTGGGGGGGGGGGGTGAATTAGGGTATGAAACTTTTACAATTAAAACACTTTTTCCTTAAAGTCTCACTTCCCTAAAATATCTTGACACCATTATTGTAGGGACACACATAGGTTCTCCTCTCAATGATGATGATATGATTGTAACTTCACTTGGCCTAAACTTTACCATATTTGATTATTATTTTCTTTTACCACCTTCACTAAGTTATGAATTGAAGAATATAAACAAACCATGCACACACAACACAAGCATTTTTACTTGGTTTATCCAAATTGTTATGACCCAACCCACCAGGGCCCACCTAGTTGGTGGTAATATTAGTGTGACAACACCAAGACCACCTCCAATAGGCTAGGGGCTAGTGAAAAGTGACAAGCAGGCATAACATATATATGATAGGCCTTATATTAATGTATTTTCACACACACACACACACATCCAATACCCATACAATGTTGAAATGTAAATAGAATTGAAACCAATGAATGCATACATATAAATACCACAATCAGAGTATATGAATTATATTGGAAAGTACAAATGGATGAATAAAATCCTTCCAAAATCTTAAAAGAAGTTCAACCTTCTAGAGGTATGGGACTACAATCAAATGAAACTCCTAGTACAAAACACAGTCTTTCTAGCCTAATATAATCTCTATTTTCTCATAGTCCACCAAGGACCCCATCAAATGATCTGTCATCTATATAAGACACGACATGTATGGGTAGATCCCATGAATATTTGAGTATAACAATACCCATTAGGACACTTTTAAATCACTAAAAGTAAAACATCAAAGAGTAGTTAGTACATCATAAGGGAATGTTAATCGGAATATGAATCATATAATAATAACACTTGTATATGCTCATGGTAGACACTAAATCTCAAGTTAAGGTCACAACTACACTTTCAGCCTATGATTCTTGCTCGAGAGTTCATAGTAACACTCATATGAGATAACTTACTCCATGAGTCTGATAGCACTAATGGTGAGCTTATGATATTTCATGATCGTTAGGTCTCTCCATGGGGAATTACATCCTAGAACATAAAAGAGATCAACACATAGATAGGGGATCATACCCAGTGTAAAGACCCATAATTTTCCATGTAATATTTTTTAATTATATAGAAATATTAAGAGTCCGTGAAAATTGATGGCGCATGATTCTGAGGCCCGGTGTGCCCAGAATGAATTTCTGAACTTTTTTAGGTACATTCAGTAAATGCATGAGCGGAATTTTGTAAATTTTGAACCGGTGCTTGGAATTGAAATATGAGGACACCGTTGAACTCACAACGCCGATATTCGCTTAAGGAGACCTTCACCTCGACCACAGTAGGTCGAGGGTGGAAGTTAGTTTTCTGGATTTTTGTGAGAGAGTTAAAAAAAATAATAAAATAAAACAATCAACTTTTATTTTATTTATTTATTTGAAACCTCGCAATTGAATTATTAGTGGTGGGGACCACCTAAACTCTTCCTTTAATGGGGGTAGGGGGGTAACTCTTGGGTTTCCCCCAATTGATGTGCCAACTTTTAATTAATCATGTAATTAATTATTGAAATTAATTAAGTGGATACTCACCTATTGGTTGGAGATTTTTGGCAAGGAGAGAACTTGGGGTAGAGCCTCTGGAGAAAGATACTACAATGAAGAACGAACCACCAACGAGGACGATGCTAGAGCTCAGATCGAGATCATGTTGCGGGAACAACAGACATCGACATCTTCAACGTTTACATCTCCTTCCTCACGCCGTCTCCAATGAACAATCAAGGTAGGGAATTGTTAATAAATTTTCTTCTTGGATTTCACATTGTTTCCATCCTCATGAACCGCCTGCTATCGGTCTAACATGGAGGGTGTGGTCCAAACGAACACGACCCGATCCCTCTACAATTCTTTGTGATTTGACGTGTTCTTCACGGGCGAAGTGATGGGTTGAACGGAACCCAAGCATGACATCGGTGACCAATGCCGGCAGGGCACAAGGCGGAGGCCGAAACACTGGCCGACTGTGATGGCGGTGGTAGCACAACCACACCGCTGAAGAAGGCTGCGGATGGTGGCCACGACGGTGGGAGGACGGTGGCCGACACATCGGTCGATCGCGTGAAGGCGGGGCGGCATGCATCCACACCGCCAGTAGAGGAGAAGGCCACGACTCGTCGGCCATGACGGCACACCGAGGCAGCTAAAGGGAGGGCCGACCATTTCGTTCGGCCGCGTCGCACCAAGCGGGACCGTTCCAGAGGGTCCTGCGCGCCAACCGAATGGTCTGTTGGACAATTCGGGAAAACTGGGAGGGGGGGGGGCTCCCCCTCAGGTGTCAACTAGTGCAGATCCCACCACACCCGACCGTGGGCCGCACCATAATGGGACGCTCCTCGCCCAGTGCAGGCTAGGTCGTGCCCAGCAGGCCGAGCCGAACCCGGACCAGGTCAGGTCAACCCGAACCAGGACGGGTTGTCCCAGGCCGGGTTGGGCTGGGTCGGTCTGACCGGGTCGGACTGGACCCGGACCCATCTGGACCTAGATACGCCTTTGTGGCTATATCATGAGAACCGAGCATCTATTTGATGAACTGTTTGCGGCACCCGAATCCTTGGATCGAGACAGTCCTTTTGGTATAATCCACTTGAGTTTTGGATAATGTTGGAGTACAACCAGGTTGGATCGAACCCGAATCCAACCGGGCCCTTGGAACAGAAACACTAATAACTTACATACCGGGCATCCGATTGACGCACCTTCAGTCGTGTTGGGTCCCTTTTGACGTGACATATCTTTGGGATGCTTCTTAGTGGGAATTTGTGGTATTTGAAGTAACGACCGATGGCTTGAGGATCAGAACCTCCTAGAATCAAGCATACTGATCCTATGTGCGTCATCTCCAGATCCTGTGTGGGTCATCTTCAGATCTTGTGTGGGTCATTTTCAATCCTATGTGGGTTAGCAGCAGATATTCTCGACGAAGTAATATGATCTATCAATACATCTAATCATCTATACTTCCATTCTTAATTTATACCTGGTGTGAGCTGAGTCTTTACCTTTGTGGTACACTTCCGTGTGGTGATACCTTTGTGGTATTCTTCTGTGGGGCGTTACCTTTTTGGTACTTACCTTTGGGGTGACACCTGTGTGGTATTATTCTATGAGGAATTACCTTTGTGATACCTACCTTTGTGGTATTATTTCCTTCATGGAACAGTTGAGCTTTTGGCTAAGGATTTGGGCCTTGTGTTTCCTCACGAATGAGATGGGTGCACTTGATAACTTAGGTATATGTATGGGCATATACCGAAGTAGGGTTGAATGTTTTATTCATGATTTTTGGTTTATCCTTTGTGGATTTTGAGAGATCTTCAGGGGTCTCGGGGTCCCTACTGAGTATTGTTATACGCACCCCTGCATGGGCTACGCCCTCACCTTGTTGTGTCCTGTGCAGATGACGGACAACGCTGACTGAGGATGAGGGTACCAAGACTGGAGGCTGCTCAGAGGTGGACCTTAGATGAGACGTACTACAGAGATGACCATTCGAGAGCTGTACCTACCCTTAAGGTAGGATCCTTGGTGGGTGTTCGCAGGAGTTGTTTTCACTTTTACTTGTACTTTCCTGTTGGGCTTGTATTTCGGACCCTTTACTTACTGTATACACTCTTTTTACTATACAGTTTACTTTGTGCTCGTATCTTGTTGTGTGATTGGTTGTGTGAGTTTATAGGTTATAAAGGCAATTCCTTCATGGTTTTAGGGATATTCCTTTCCGGTACTAGTCGCTATCCCCTGACCTATGAAAGGTGGGCTTGGGGTAGTCACGACATGGGCCCTGGGGGATGATTTGTGACAAATTGGCATCAGATGAGTCAATTATACCAGAGAACTTGGACACTAATATTTTAATCAGAAATAATGTTAAGTTTTATGAGTGTGGTTATCAGTTTGGGGAATCCTGTGTTGGTGCGGTGACCGATGTATGCATACACTAGGACCATGACTTCTGATTTCCGACTTAGTACACGAAAACACTGATTGCGTGTGTGTTTTTGGAAATGTTTTCTTTGTGATCTCTTGAGTCAGCTCACCAGGTATAACATAATGAATGTGGAACACCTGTTTCTTTTCAGGATGCCTCCACATATCTAGCCATCTAGGGTCCAGGTAGAGTACACGATGACAACCCACTGAGTGACGAGGCTTCGGTGCAGGGCCCCCTTTCGGTAGTTGTACCATTGGGTGGTGTACCGGCAGCACCACTACCCAGCCGGTGCCACCATCCCCAGAAGAAGAGGGTGCACGCCACTTGAGCTTGCTTCAAGAGTTTCATTGGTAGAGGCTACCGAGGTTTTGGGGAGATATTGATCCACAGGTGGCTAAGGACTGGCTGGAGGCTGTGGTTAGCATTTTTCGACTGGTATGGACACCAGCTGATCTCATGGTGATCCTTGCTGCCGGTATTCTTCAGGAAGCAACATGCAGATGGTGTAACTTGATACTCTAGGTTCACGATGAGGTGACTCTCATTGGACGGACTTTGAGATCCTTTTTAGGGTAGAGTTCGTCCCAACGACTTTGCACTCAGTGCGTATACAAGAGCTTCTCCACTTATAGCAGGGTAGCATGACTATGGATCAGTATTCAGCGAGGTTCACCAAAATCTCATGCTACTCAATAAACATGGTGTAGGACCCTTTCTTTAGGGCCCAGACCTTCGTGCAGGGGATCAGACAGGAGATTAGAGCATTGATGATTTCTCTCAGCATCCCGATGCAGGCTAGGGTGTTAGAGCGAGCACTCTTAGTGGAGATCTTCCTTGCTGAGCAGTCACCGGTAGTGAGACCCACCACTAGACGTTACGTATCAGAGTCATATGTAGTTGTAAGTAGACAGATGATTCAGAGGTCCAAGAGGACTAGACCTATAGGTGGATGACCGTAGGATACATGGTTGGTTGTGGGAGGCTCTCAAGATAGAGTAGGACAGGCGAGGAGTAGGCAATGTTACTCGTGTGGCGGGCAGGGTCACATGGATCATGACCGCCTGACCTATCATATGGATGACCAGAATATAGTCGAAGGACCACCTAGGCAGAGGTGAAGATTCGATCGAGGAGGTCTACAGGCAGGAGGCAGATGTGGTAGAGGAGCTGGTCGTGCAACAAGCGGTGGGCGGCGATTCGAGGTTCTACTGCCACCACCTCTAGGTGGTCCACCCTGACCACAAGGAGTAGGTGGAAAGGGATGAGTTCAACTCCAGAAAGCTGATTTCTACAACCACGGTGCTCTAGAGATGATTAGAGGTACAATCTGTGTCTACTCCACCTTAGCTACTGTACTTATAAACATGGGTTCCAGTCACTATTTTATTGCCACGACCCCCGTTCAGTGCTCAGAGATTCTGGTGGAGCTTTTTGCTTGATCCTTACGGCTAGAGACTCCTATGAGAGAAGATTTTATGATTACACACTGATTTCAATAGTGTGAACTTACTCTAGGAGGTGAGAGATTTGGCTGGGATCTTCTAGTAGTGGCATCGAGACCTTACAACGTCATCTTGGGTATGGATTGGTTATCTACAGTCCATGATCGGATCAACTGTATTTGGTGCAAAGTGTGGTGTGTCCGCGAGTATGGGACCAAGTTTTCCTTCACCAGTGAGAAGGGAACCTTTACATCACATGATGGACTTACTCAGAGGAGGGTGCAGCCGATCACACATCAGTTAAATAGCCTAACCCTTGTAGTAGTTGACGATGAGAGTCTGAACTATCCTATAGTGGTGGACCAGTACACTGATGTTTTCCCTGATGATGTCCCGGGTCTTCCTCCTCATAGAGGTGGAATTTTACATCGACTTGTACCCTGGGACGACACCGATATCTACACCAGAATATTGGATGGATCCCACAGAGCTATGAGAGCTGCAAGTACAACTAGAGGACTTGCAGAGAAAGGGGTTCATTCGGCCTAGTGTTTCTCCTTAGGCAGCCCCAATTTTGTTCTCCAAGAAGGAGTATGGGAGTTTAAGAATCTGTTTGGACTATCGGTGCCTGAACCAGCTGACCATGAAGAAAAAGTACCCACTCCCAAGGATTGACAATATTTTTGATCAGTTGAAGGGAGCACAATGGTTTTCGAAGATAGACCTCAGATCAGGCTATCACCAGCTCAGGGTACGAGACAAGGATGTGCAGAAGACGACCTTCAGATGTCGGTATGACCATTATGAGTTCTTGGTTATTCCATTCAGTGTGACCAATTCCCTAGCAGTGTTCATGTGACTCATGAACATGATCTTCCATCCATACCTCAATCGCTTTGTAGTAGTCTTTATCGATGAAATCCTGATATTCTCAATGATGGAGGAGGAGCATTCCTATCATCTGTAGATAGTTCTGGACACACTTCGAGACCACCATATTTATGGTAAGCTCTCAAAGTTCCAGTTTTGGATATGAGAGGTTCACTTTCTAGGACACATGATCTGAGAGGCTGGATTTGTGGTGGATCTAGTGAATATTGAGGCTGTGCTTTCTTGGGATCCACCTAGGAGTGTGACGGAGGTGTGGAGTTTCCTGGGTTTGGCCGGTTACTACCGGAGGTTTGTGCCTAAATTTTCTAGAGTTGCGGCACCCTTATTAGTGTTGATGAAGAAGGGGAAAGCCTTCAAAGGGTCGGAGAGATGCCAATAGAGTTTCCAGAAGATGAGGAAGAGACTGACGAGTGCCCCCATCTTGAGGTTACCGGAGGAGGGTGTTGGGTACGTAGTCCACTACGATGCATCAGGGACCGGGATTGGATGTGTCATGATGTAGGAGTGAGAAGTGATCACGTATGGTTCTCGACAGATGAGACAATATGAGAAGAACTATGATACCCATGAACTGGAGTTAGAAGCAGTGGTCTTCGCCTTGAATATGTGGCGACATTACTTAATGGGCGAACATTTTACAGTCTACTCTAATCACAAGAGTCTTAGGTATATCTTCTCTCAGAAGGACTTGAACCTGAGATAGCGACGTGGGATTGAGTTCCTCCAGGACTATGACTTCAAGATATTCTATACTTCTGGGAAGGGGAATGTATTCAGAGATTCACTCAGCAGGAGATCTGGTATATAGTTTCTGAGTGAGGCAATAGAGCAGCTAGCCGCTTTGCGGATATCCTACATGGATCGAGATGGAGCAACTTATCTTCTGTCTCTGATAGTCACTCCCCCAATCCTTCAGTGAGTCAGGGAGGCATATCTTGGGTACAATGACTATGAGGATTGAGGTGCTCAGATATCCACAGGACAAGCACCTAATGGATTTTCTGAAGACGGGGAGTGCGTTATCCTCTTTAGAGGGCGTACTATGGTACCATTGGAACTATGAGAGTAAGTGTTGAGGGAGTTACATATGTCCCCTCTAGTGGTAAATCCGGAAGTGGATAAGATGTAACAGGACCTTCGGTGTCATCACTGGTGGCCAGGAATGAAGAAAGCAGTGGCAGAGTTTGTCTCACGGTGCCTCACTTGTCAGCAAGTGAAGGTAGAGCATCAGGTTCTAGTAGGCTTAGTTCAGCCACTAGAGGTGAAAGAGTGGAAGTGGGATGAAATTTCCATGGACTTCATGACAGGACTTCCACGCACGTCCAGGATTCATGATTCTATCTGGTTGATCATTGACCGACTCTCCAAATCGGCCCACTTACTACCTATTAGAGAGCAGGGATCAGTAGAGAGCTTGGGAAACCTCTACGTGCATGAAATTGTATGACTTCAGGGAGTTACATATACTATTGTCTCCGATCGTGATGCACGTTTCACTTCCTATCTATGGAAGGGGTTACATGAGGCATTCAGAATGCAGCTTTAGTTGAGCACCACCTTCCATCCTCAGATGGATGGTCAGACATAACAGACCATTTAGACCCTCAAGGACATGCTACGTGCTTGCTTCCTTGATTTTGGCCGCACCTGGGAGGATCACTTGACCTTAGTGGAGTTTGTATACAACATCAGTCATCACTCCACCATCAGTATGGAACCATTTGAGGCATTGTACGGTCGAACTTGTAGATCACCTCTGTGCTGGACTGACTTAGGGGAGTCAGCACTCATGGGACCAGAGATGGTATGGGATACCATAGAGAAGGTGAAGATCATCCAGGAGCGGATGAAGACTGAACAAAGTAGGAAGAAGTCATATGCTGACAGGAGATGAAGACCTCTCGAGTTCATGGATTGTGACCATGTCTTTCTACGAGTCTCACACTGATGAGGTTTGCGGAGATTTGGCCAGAGAGACAAGTTATCTCCAAGGTTCATCAGACCCTTTTAGGTACTCAACAGAGTTGGTGAGGTGGCATACCACCTAGCTATCCCCCCTCAGTTTCATCAGGTTCACAATGTTTTCCATGTATCCTAGCTGAGGAGATACGTACATGATTCTTCGCAAATCATTGACTGGGGCGAGCTGGACATCGACGATGGGGAGACGTTTTCGGAGGTTCTATTGGAGATTGAGGATTGACATGATTAGGTCCTTAGTGGGAGGTCGATACCTCTAGTTCATGTTCGTTGGAATCACAAGAACCTCCAGGAGAGCACATGGGAGCGGGAGACTCATATTCATGCTCAGTACCCCCACTTGTTTCCCTAGTTTGTATTGTGGCTTTTAGGTACACAAAGCCCTGAGGTGGGGAGAATGTAAAGACCCATAATTTTCCATGTATTTTTTTAATTATATGAAAATATTATTAATTTAAAAAAATTGACAGCATGTGATTCCGAGGCCCGGTGTGCCCGAAATGAATTTATGAACTTTTTTTAGGTATGTTTAGTAAACGCGCGAGCAGAGTTTTGTAACTTTTGAACCGGTGCTCGGAATTGAAATCTGAGGACACCGTTGAACTCACAACGCCGATATTCGCTTAAGGTGGCCTTCACCTTAACCGCAGTAGGTTGAGGGTGGAAGTTAGTTTTCCTGATTTTCGTGGGAGAGTTAAAAAAAATAAAATAAAATAATGAACTTTTATTTTATTTATTTATTTGAAACCTCCCAATTGAATTCTTGGTGGTGGGGACCACCCAAACTCCTCCTTTAATGGGGGGGGGGTTAACTCTTGGGTTTCCCCCAATTGATGTGCCAACTTTAAATTAATCATGTAATTGATTCTTGAACTTAATTAAGTGGCTCCTCACCTCTTGGTTGGGGATTGTTGGCAAGGAGAGAACTTGGGGGAGAGCCTTTGGGGAAAGATCCTCCAATGAATAATGAACCTCCGATAAGGACGACGCTCAAGCTTGGATCAGGAGCATGTTGTGGGAACAACAAACATAAACATCTTCAATGTTTACATCTCCTTCCTCACGCTGTCTCCAACAAATAATCAAGGTAGAGAATTGTTTATAAACTTTCTTCATGGATTTCACGTTGTTTCCATCCTCATGAATTTACTACTATCGGTCTAATGTGGAGGGTGTAGGCCAAATGAAAATAGACCGATCCCTCCATAATTCTTCATGATTTGACATGTTCTTCATGGGTGGAGTGACGGGTTGAGTGGAACCCGAACACGTCACCGACAACCGACGCTGGTAGGGAACAAGGCGGTGACTGACACACCGGCCAGCCGTGATGGCGGCGGCAGCAGCGGTGGGAGGACGGCGGCTGACACACTGGCCGACAACATGAAGGTGGGGCTACACACGTCCACAATGCTGGTAGAGGAGAAGTTCGCGGCCTGTTGACCGTGGTGGCGCACTAAGGCGGTTGGAAACCGGTTGGCCATGGGAGGAGCAGCGCGCGTCCGTGACGTTGGAGGGAGGGCCATCCATTCTGGACGGCCACGTCACGCCGAGCGGGACCGATCCGAAGGGTCCCGTGCGCTAGAAGAATGGTCCTCTGGACCGTTCAGGAAAACCAGGGGGGGCTCCCCCTCGGGTGTCAGCTAGGGAGGATCCCACCATGGCGGGCCACCTGACTGCGGGCTGCACCTAGCGCAGGCCGGGTCGTGCCTATCGGGCTGGGCCATACCCTTTGTGGGCTGGGATGGACCGGTTCGAGTCGACCCAAACCAGGACGGGTCAGTCTGACTGGGTCGGACCAGACCGAGACCCATCTGGAACCAGATAAGCCTTTGTGGCCATATCTTGAGAACCGTACATCCGTTTGACGAACCGTCTATGGAAACAGAATATTTGGATCAGGAAAATAATTTTGGTATACTAAAATTGAGTTTTGGATAAATTTGGAGTATGGACGGGTTGGATCGTACTCGAATCCAACCAGGCCCTCAGAACGAAAACGCTAATAACTTACATACCGGACGCCCGATTGACGCGTCGTCAGTTGCGTTGGGTCCCTTTTGACCTGATAGATCTTTGGAATGATTCTTCGTGGGAATTTGTGTAAGTTGATGTAATGAACAATGGCTTGAGGAGAGTAACCTCCCGGAATCAAGCATGCTTAGTGCGGGAACCCTGTGGCTTACTGTACTTGAAGAATCTTCGGATCATGTGTGGGTCGTCTTCAGATCCTGTGTGGGTCAGCACTCAACAATTCTGTGTGGGTCAGTGCTCAGAAATCCTTTGTGGGTCAGTGCATACCGATCTTATGTGGGTCATCTCCAGATCTTGTGTGGGTCATCTTTAGATCCTGTGTGGGTTATCTTCGATCCTGTGTGGGTCAGTGACAAAGCTTCTTGATGAAGTATGATGATCTATCAATACAGCTAATCATCTATACTTTTGTTCTTAAATTATACTTGGTGTGACCTGAGTCTTTACCTTTTTGGTACACTTATGTGTCGTGACACCTTTGTGGTATTCTTCTGTGCAGAGTTACCTTTTTGGTACTTACCTTTGGGGTGATACCCATGTGGTATTCTTCTGTGAGGTGTTACCTTTGTGGTGTTATCTTCGTGGAACAGTTGAGCTTTTGGATAAGGATTTGGGCCTTTTGTTTCCTCCTGAATGAGGTGGGCGTACTTGATAACTTAGGTATATGTATGAGCATATAACTAAGTAGGGTTGACTGTTGTATTCATGATTTTTGGTTTATCCTTTGTGGATTTTGAGAGACCTTTGGGGATCTCGGGGTCCCTACTAAGTATTGTTATACTCACACCTACACAGGCTACGCCCACACCTTGTTGTATCTTATGAAGACGACAAAAAACGCTGACTGAGGAGAAGGGTACCATGACTGGAGGCTACTCAGAGGTGGACCTTAGACGAGATATACCATAGAGATGACCGTTCGAGAGCTGTACCTAATCTTCAGGTAGGATCCTTAGTGGGTGTCGCAGGAGCTGTTTTTAGTCTTACTTGTACTTTCCTGTTAGGCTTGTATTTCGTCCCCTTTACTTACTGCACACACTCTTTTTATTATAAAGTTTACTTTGTGCTCGTATCTTATTGTGTGCTTGGTTGTGTGAGTTTACAGGTTATAAAGGCAATACCTTCCTGGTTTTAGGGATACGCCTTTCCGGTGCTAGTCGCCATCCCTTGGCCTATGGAAGGCGGGCTTGGGGTAGTCACGACACGAGCCCCAGGGGACGGGTCGTGACACCCAGGGCTATTAGGGACACCATAAAACCCAACTGAATTAACCTAATAAGTAGGGGATCAATTCACATGTATATTGGTTATGCCGATTCCTAGAACCCCACTAGGGAATAAGACGATAAAGGACCCCACCTTAGGTCTTTAGGGGTATTCCTACAACTCTATCCAAGACTAATACCTTAAAAGGGATCAAAATCATATGTTTAGGATATAATGAAACACATTACCCTCGTAGGGATGGATTTAGGGAACACACCCTAAGGAAACTGGTCCATGCTAAAGAGAACAAGGGTCTTAGACCTCCCTGGGGAAAGTACATGACATAAACTAGAAGTACATAGTGTGTCTTTCCAGCCTCGGGTCTCACCGTGTGCTCCATCCTATGATCGTGTACTCAAGGCCATGTCTGTGTACTTGGGTCATGCCCATGTACCGGGTCATGGCCATGTACCAGGCCATTCCCAAGTACCGTCCCACACCCAAGTACTAGGCCATGACCAAGTATCAGTCCGTTTCCGTGTACATAGCCATGCCCATGACTGTATACCCCAAGGCCACACACTGAGTTTCTAGGTTGGGTTACACAGTGTGTGACATGTGTCACACGATGTGTGATACTTTTATCTATGCCTAAACCCTAGCAATGCATAAGGGAGGACTATATGGCATGTGTTCTTATGGAGTACACATCGTGTAGTTAGGTTATATTCACAGAACTGTAGGTACTTTATGCGGCTTCACTCATGATGATACTGCCACTAGATCCACCATCCATTAAACCGAAAATAAAATATCTAGGTCCAATCGAGCCTCAATATCACTACTTATCAGATTCCAGCCATTCGAGTTGTGACACCTCGAAAAACTAAAGTAAGAACCTTGTATTCGATAACATGTATGACACCCAATACCAAGTGCATAAGGTAATATAATATCAGGATACTTTATAATATATTTAATATTTAAAATAGATTTTATATATTTGAATGCATGAAACACCTATTTAGTGTGCGTTACACGCAAAAGAAACCTTCCTTGATAGCTTGTGTTACATGCAATAGTGACCTTCCTCGATAGCTTTCATTACATGCAAGATTGAGTTTTAATGAACAATAATATATTATTAAAATATCATTATTTAATATAATAAGATATAAACTAGCTGTTATGAATAATATTAAATAACTAATTAAAATATATGGTTTATATAAATATAAAATGAATTCATGGGTTACTAATTAATGATAAATGAAAATAAGAACCAATTGGATATATAAAGAAATATCATTATTTTAATGCTTCCAAATGAGTTTTATCTTAATAAAAATAATTAATTACAATTATTAAATTATTTTAATGAAATATATATGTTATATATTCAATAAAATATTTTTAATATTCATCTATTAGGTTAGATATGCATAAGATAAGAACAAACTCCATTTTACACATAAAAACCTATATTTTTATAAAGGCAATTTTACTGCCTTTTAATGCTGAAGCCATTTTAAATCTATATTTTTACACTTTAATTGATTTAATATGTCAAAATAAACTTAATATTTGAAATATAAACATAATAATTATGTTAGGGTGAATTTTTGATTTTTTTCTGAGACATTTCATTTTTTAACAAATAGTTAAAAATACTGAATTTTAGTTTTAAACATATTTTTCATATAATTTATTTATAAGATTAAATTATAATTCTAATTGAATTTAAAGTTTAATCAGATAATATTTTTATCAATTAATACAATTTATTTCATTGGAATAAATTTTACTTTGAAATTGATTATAGAAATAGATCAAACTTTCGAACATTTTTACTTTAAAAACCCGCATTGTCATCCAGCCTACGGGATGGATCTTAAATTAATTTATACCACTTGTATGATTAGAATTTGGAAAAAATAGATTCCATATTTGGAATCATAATAATTTATAATTTATAATAAGAAAAACTTTTTTTTACCAAAAAGATTAGTGAAAGTGATTAAAATTAATTACAATTATTAAGAAAAAATTAAGCTTAATAAAGGACTAAACCTTTAACTTAAGGGCCCAAATGACCTATAAAATTTTAAAAAACCTATTTTATGGCCATATATAGTCCATAAACCTTCCATTATTTAGTTTTGTTAGTTTGGTATGACTTTTTTAGGTAAGAACATGCGTGCACCTCACTTGTTTCCAAAAATTCCAAGTGAGTCCTTTTCCTTCCTTATAAATGGGAACCACATTTCCACATTCATCACACCTATCAAACCACTTAGGTCTATACAATATATACCCACATAGCTTCAAAAAATCCCTCCTCTATACCTTGAATCCTCCCTTTGGCCAGAAAGCCTTCCAAGGAGGCCTTTTGATATAAACCAAAATAAGTTACCTGATTAAGAGGTAACGCCTTCATTTAAGATTTTTACTTTAATTTAAATTATAAACTCACTATACTATTATTATTATATGATTACATAAAAAAAATAGTACACTAAATATACTAGGATTTTTTTATGTTAAATTTTCAACCTAAACTTACACACACCTCCATTTAGTTGATAACAAACATACTCGTTCTTTCCATACATGGAACATATAAAGGATGATTTTAATAAACCTATGTGTCATATGTAACATATATATGATACAAGAATTATAATATACATATTTATCATTTTAGTTTTCATTCTTTTAATACAACAAATAAATGAAAGTAGCGTTCATGCGTACGTACGACCTACCGTCTCCATGAACAATGCATTTCATTTCTTATCTACAAACATTATAGATTAATCAGGATACATATATACTGGATATATATGATATAAACATAATGTTTTAAATTATGGATATTATTAAACCATGTTATATCTAATAATAAGAACAAATAAAAAGTTAAAACATACTCGACAAACTAGGAAATTAACACCAAAAGTAGTTAAAATAATGAAAGGTTATTAACAAACAGGTAATAAGATATTATAAAAGGATAATATATGATATCATAAATATTAATATAGTTCTGTTATAATTTAGTATCATGTTTAAACCCCTTATACATAAGTTTAAATTATGTTCACCTGGAAGGAAAAGCAAGGTAAGGGATTCTCATCTTACTTTTTTACATCCGTGAGATAAATGTCATGTTCACCACTTACATATTTTGTGTGATGTATCTATTGATCCTTTTTTTATATTGTACCATTAATAATTTTAACTTAATGGTATTTTAAACTTTAATATTGTGTTATTCCTTTATGAGTATTATGTTTTAAAATGTTTCCAAGTGGTATGGGACACTTTGGAAGGTTTGAAGATTATTTCCCTCAATAATAACTTTAATGATCTTTAAATGGTATTTCCATTTGAGGAAATTATGTGACCATTGTTCAATAAAACATTTCATTCTCTATCCTTTGTTTATTCATGACCATTTTTATATATCAGTACCATTTCTCCACTCTTTATTACTAAGATGTTTTAGAAAAGGTTTTTCAGAAAACCCAACTTTATATCTATCTTTAGTCAGAGAACCTATTTTTTTTTCTAAAAACCATGTTTTAATAAAATGTTTTAAAAAATGTTTTTAAAATTATTTGGTAAATAAAATTTTTCCGTTTTTCTCTTTTACTAATGTTTTTAATGGAATATTCTTATCACTTTCCAAAAAAGGCATTTTTCTTACCTTTTTACCATATAAAAGGAATATTCTTTTTACCTTGTATGACATGTACAGATTTATCCTCTGTCATTTCTTTGAAGCCTCCTTTTCATGTTTAAAAGTTTTTTTTTTAAAGATTTTTTTAAAAAGTTATTTTCAAGTAAAATATTTTCAAAAGGTTTTTCAAAAGAAAAGGATATTTTCCTTAAGAATATTTTTTAAAGTTATTCTTTTATTTCATCAATGACAATAACCCTATATTTTTCTCTACTTTGGATTTGTTGCATTGATATCATCCTTATTCTTTGTCTAGATGATTTATGATTCATTTATACAAGGATAGTATTCACATCCACTTCCTTGATTCCTTTTAGTCCCCTTGAAATATTCAATATCCTATGATCCTTGAACATTGAATTTACCTTAAATTATCCATATCATTTATCCTGGCTATTACTATTTCCTAAACCGCAACACAAGAGCCTCAGCCCAGTTGGTGAGGACTCTCTAGGTGCATCCAAGAGACCCGAGATCAAATCCGGGTGGAGGCATATTTTCGGGGTACTGTAGAAGTACTGTAACAGGCACTGTTTGGTATTGTAGCAACCATAACTATTCATCCATCTAGGCCTTCGGGCCACCAGTTTTGTCCTCGGGTCCTGCAAGGCTTTCGGGCCACCCAAGGCCTTCGGTCCAGTAGATTCTCAAGGAATTCAGGCCACCTTAAGGCCTTCGGGCCACCCTAAGGATTTCGAGCCACATGAATGCAGGTCCAGAAACACTACAAAAAAGGAGCAGCCCCAGAAGAGGATTCAGAGCAGGTGCACTCACCAGAGTAGAGCCAAATGGATTGTCATAATGAGAGGGTATGGATATGCCATCAGTACCATCCTGTTCTTGCATGGGAATCTTAGCCAGATGGTCATGAAAAGTTGGAGATCTACTATCACGATACAGATGCTGGGGAGGGGCAGTTCCTTGTAGACAGTCTGGTTGAATTCCCTAAGACCTTTGGGTCATGTAATCTCCTAAGCCTACGGGCCATGTAATCTCTGATCCTACGGGCCTTGTAAGGGTTCCCCCTTATCCCTTGAAATGGGGGTTATCAAAAATCAATAAAAAATAAAGGCCTTCGGGCCATTCAGGCTAAACCGCATACCATTTTACACATACGGGTGCTACTTTGAATGTTATTTGATTATTTGGTAAATATTGGTAATTATGTATTCTTTATTCAATATGGAAATTTTATAAGGCATCTTATTTATTTGATTATTCAATATGAGGAATTATTTGTATTAGTATACATGGGTTGAGGACTGTTTATGGAAAGACCTATGAGTTGGGGACCGGTAAATGAAATCCCCTCAATGCATCAGTAGTTTCATGAGACAAAATAGTTGTCTAGCCTCCTTAGATGGGTTTTTAACTGATAGATAAACCATCTTGTGAAAGGTCTTTATGGCACTTTTTCCAAGTACCTAGGAAACATGGAATCTAATAATTAATCATTTTCCTTCATATTAGTTTTAGTTATTATTCATCCATGATATTTTGCATCGACATATCTATGAATACATTTTATTTTCAGTTTATTGATTAAATATAATGTGTTTTAGTTTCTTACCTTGCCATATTTATTTTTCCTTATCTAGTTATTCAAATGACATGTGTTTCTAGTTATTACCTTTCTATATTGTTTATTAAGATCCTTATCAGTTTACTGATTACATGGTATGTGTGTTTAGTTAATTACCATGCTATAATTATTACTCTCATTGATTCATTATTGATTCCACTATAATTTTCCCTTATCAAGCATTTGAGATCACCCTTATTATGTTTTTACCCTAGGAATCCAAGAATCATACTATGAAAGATATGTAGTAATTTACTATATGGATTAGAGTTTTCCTTGATACTTTTTATTTATAAAGAATAAAAAAAATTATTTTGTAATTAGTGTATTCATTTGTAACATAATACTCATTTATGTATCTGGTTTACGAAGACTACTAAATTGATCGGTACTTCAGGGATTGATTCCTTATAATCATGCTAATGTAATTAGTAGTAGACAGTAACTCTAGACAATCTGGGGTCAGGTCACTATAGTTGGTATCAAAGGAAGTTTAGTAGCAACCATGGGAACTAGATTTACAAAAACATAGATTATAGAACATAACCCTAAGGTAGAAATTGATGATAAGTATATAATAACACTATAAAATTTTGGTAAAGTATAGATTATATGGGTCTTCCTTTAAATACATCCCTACATGGACACTACAAGTGGATGTGGTTTTGAAACATATGTACTTAGGGGTAACAAATCCAACAAGGTGTTCTGGGACTAGCTCGGGGTAACCTGTTACATGTCAACGGGCCTTACTATGCACCTGGTTTGACACCCCTAGGAGATATGCTTAGGACAATTCACATTTTCTTTACAAACCACTATGAAGGATTTTGACATTGAATAACCTAGGTTAATACTAAGGTGTTTTATATTGAAGATAAGGTGTCATGATTTAGAAATCCAATATATGATATTGTGGTTAAACCTTATACTAAGGAAGGACCAATTTTGATGATGTATTTTTGGGATTCAATAATTAAATTGTAGAATAATTTTACCAGTGGTATTTTTTCAATAAGAATCATGAAAAATCTATGGAGTATGTTTGATTTTAGAAGCATATGTTTTATAGTAAGAAGTTATTTTAGGAATAATGCCTTTACATTTATATAGACATAATTTTAAAGGTATTGATAACCTTTAGGGATCATGTGATCAGTAATGACATCGTACTAATAGTCATATAATATTATGATACTTAATAAAAAATGGTTTTATTGAAAACCTTAGTTAAGGGTCTATTTAATGAATAAATTTCAAGGACGTCCATTAGATTTATTTTTGAAATTATATTAATATGGTTTTAGAAAAGGAGAACCTATAAGCTGGGTGAAAACCAATCAAATCCATCAAGGTCATGGGTCTAGAACCCATGACCGAAGTTCGATAAGGGTTAAACACCAACCACTGACCTACACAATGTCCTAGTTTATTTTTCATTGTTTTTAGTTAAACAATTTGATGAATAAATGTTAAGGATGAACTGGAAGTATCAATTTTTATAATTAGGAATTAATCGATTAACCATACTAGTTTTGGAAGATATTTAAAGAATAATAGTTAGACTTTTCACTCTTTTATAGGCCTTATGATCCTTTAAAAGTTTCTTTTAGTGCTTCAGACATCAATTTTAATTTTTAGAAATCCATTTTGTGAAGTAATTCATAAATTAGAATTTTATCAAAGCAAAACCAAGAGTTAGGATTGTTTATATGAAACTAAAACCTACCAAGTAATAATATTTCATTATATTCTTGGTTATTAAAATAATTACCCTACATTAGGAAAATGAATTATAAATAAAATGTTTTCCCAATACCTTAATATTTGGTGAACCAAAGGTCTTATAAATCATCACATATTTACGACTTTGAGGCCCTAAACCTTCCATTGATCAATCACATGTTTGTGATTTATGACCTCAATCACTCCCTATAAATATTTATGATTTTACTCCAAGTATGTATCTCTACTTTCCACTAATGTTCTCCCACTTAGAGACCTAATTACATGGTAGTCCATTCAAGCTTTCTACTTTTTATATTCTCTTTTATAGAGGATTACTTATGAACCCTTATCACGATGTGGGATTTAAAACATAGAAATAATCAAACAATATATCACCATGATCGATTTTAAATTGTGAGGACTCAATTTAAATAAGGTGGGGAGAATTTTACAGCCCAAAAAACTAAAGTAAGAACCTAGTATTTGATAGTGTGTATGACACGCAACACCAAGTGCATAAGGTAATATAATATCCAGATACTTTATAATATATTTACCATTTAAAATAGATTATATATATTTCAATGAATGCAACACCAAGTTACTGTGTGTTACACACAAGAGAAACCTTCCTTGATAGCTTGCATTACACATAAGAGAGACCTTCCTCGATAGCTTATGTTACACGCAAGACCGAGTTTTACTGAAAAATAATATATTATTAAAATATTATTATTTAATATAATAAGATATAAACTAGAAATTATGAATAATATTAACTAAATTATTAAAATATATGGTTTATATAAATATAAAATGAATTCATGGGTTACCAATTAATGATAAATGAAAATAAGAACCAATTGGATATAAAAAGAAATATTATTATTTTTATACATCCAAAGGAGTTTTATCTTAATAAAAATAATTAATTACAATTATTAAATGATTTTAATGAAATATATATGTTATATATTCAATAAAAATATTTTTAATATTCATCCATTAGGTTATATATTCATAAGATAAGAACAAACTCTATTTTACACATAAAATCCTATATTTTTATAAAGGCAATTTTACCGCCTTTTAATAGTGAAACCATTTTATATCTATATTTTTACACATTAATTGATTTTATTTCAAAATAAACTTCATATTTGAAATATAAACATAATAATTATTTTAGGGTGAATTTTTGATATTTTTCTGAGACATTTCATTTTTTAACAAATAGTTAAAAATACTGAATTTTAGTTCAAAACTTCTTTTTCATATAATTTTTTTATAAGGTTAAATTATAATTTTAATTGGTTTTAAAGTTTAATTATATAATATTTTTATCAATTAATAAAATTTATTTCATTGGAATAAATTTTAATTTGAAATTTATTATAGAAACAGAGAAAACTTTCGAACGTCTTTACTTTAAAAACCTGAATTGTCGTCCCAACTACGAGATGAATCTTAAAGTAATTTATGCCACTTCTATGATTAGAATATGGGAAAATGGATTCCATTTTTTAAATCAGAATAATTTATAATTTCTAATTAGACCAACTTTTTTTTGACCAAAAATATTAATGAATGTGATTAAAATTAATTATAATTATTAAGGAAAAATTAAGCCTAATAAAGGACTAAACCATTAACTTAAGAGACCAAATGACCTATACACTTGTAAAAAAACTATTGGATGTAAATATATTGAAAAAAACCTTAAATTATTGAGTTTTTTGGTTTGGTATGACTTTTTTAGGTAAGAACACGTGTACACCTAACTTGTTTCCAAAAATTCCAAGTGAGTGATTTTATTTCCTTATAAAAGGCCACCACTTCTCTCCATTACTCACACATCTCAAACCACTTAGGATTTGAAAATATCTATCTATATAGATTCCCAATATCTCTCCTATATACCTTTAATCCTCCCTCTGTTCATAAAACCTTCCAAGGATTTTTTTTGGTATAAACCAAAAGAAGTTACCTGGTTAAGAGGTAACGTCTTCTTTCAAGCTTTTTAGTTTCATTTACATTATCCACTCTATATACTCTTATTATTCCATTATTAAATAAAACACCAGTATCCTCTACATACTAGTATGTTTTTATGTTAATAGTTATACCTAAAATTACACACACCTCCATCTAATGGATAACAAACCTACTGTTTCTGTGTACGGTGAACTACTACCTCACAAAATGATGATTGTTTATTTTTCCCTTACCAGATCACATGGTGGCCATTATGATGGAAAATATTTTTATATATTTTATATATGATATTTATAATATCTTTATTCTTCTGTAATTTTTATTTATAACATACCTTTATGCTTTCCATCTTGTGTAAATACGATTATTTTGTTTGAGGAAGCGTGGACTACTGCCCCCTCAAAGCGATATGACTCGTTCTTTCCATAAATGGAACATATAAATGATGGTTTTAATATAAATATATAACAAATGTAACATATATATGATAATTTAATTATAATATACATATCTATTATTTTATTTTTCATTCTTTTAATGAAAAAAAGAAATGAAAGTAGCGTTCATACGTACGTACGACCTACCGTCTCCATGGATGGTGCATTTCATTTCTTATCTACAAAAATTATATATTAATAAAGATATATATATATATATATAATGAATATATATGATATAAAATTCATGGTTTACATTATTGATATTATGAAACCATGATATATTTAATAAGAACAACAAATAACAAGTTAAAACATACTAAAAAAACTAGGCAATTAACACCCGAAATAGTTAAAATAATGAAAGGTTATTAACAGAAAGGTAATAAGATATTATAATAGGATCATATATGATATCATAAATATTAATTAATTTTTGTTATAAGTTATAAAAATGTTTAAACCTCTTATATAGGAGGTTAAAGGACATTCACCTGAAATGAAAAACAAGGTAAGGGATTCTCATCTCACTTTTTTACATCTATGAGATAAATGTCATGTTCACCACTTACATATTTTGTGTGGTGTATCTAATACTCATTTTTTTATATTGTAACATTATTAATTTTACCTTCAAGGTATTTTAAACTTTCATATAATATTATTCCTCCATGATGATTATTTTTTAAAATGTTTCAAAGTAGTATGTGACACTTTGGAATGTTTAAATATTATTTTCCTCAACAATAACTTTAATGATCTTTAAATGGTATTTATATTTGAGTAAATTATATGAAATTTTTTAAATAAAACATTAAATTCTATATTATATGGTTATTCATGACTATTTTCATGTATTAGTACTATTTCTCCACTCTTTGGTACTAAGATGTTTTAGAAAATGTTTTTCAAAAAACCTGACTTTATATCTCTCTTTAGTGAGGGGAACTGTTTTCTTCTAAAAGCAATGTTTTAATAAAATGTTTTAAAAAATATTTTTAAAAATATTTGGTAAATAAAATTTTCCCTTTTTATCTTTTACCAATGTTTTCAATGGAACCTTCTTGTTAATTTCTGAGTAAGGAATTTTTCTTACCTTTTTACCATACAGAAGGAATATTCTTTGTATCTGATATGACATGAACAGATTTATCCACCATCATTTCTTTGAAGCCCAATTTTCATGTTTAAAAGGTTTATTTTTAAAGTATTTTTTAAAAGGTATTTTCAATGAAAAATATTTTCAAAAGGTTTTTCAAAAGAAATGGATATTTTTCACAAGAATATTTTTAAAAGTTATTATTTAATTTCATCAACGACAAAAACCTTCTATTTTTACTCCAATTAGGATTTTTTGTATTGATATCATAATTATTCTTCCTATATATGATTTATGATTGATTAATCCAAGGATAGTATTCAGATTCACTTCCTTGATTCCTTTCAGTCCCCTTGAAATATTTAATTTCCTATGATCATTGAACATTGGATTTCCCTTAAATTATCCATATCATTTATCATGGATATTACTATTACCTAAATCTTATACCATTTTACATAAAATTTATACTTTGACAGTTATTTTATTATTTGGGAAATATTGGTAATTCTATATTCTTTATAAATACAATTTTTTGATAAGGAATATTATTTATTTGATTATTCAATACGAGGAATGATTTAGACTAGTAGACACGGGTTAGAGACCGTTTATGGAAATACCTATGGGTTGGGGACTATTAAATGAAATACCCTCGATGCATTGGTAGTCACATGAGACAAAATAGTTGGCTAGCCACCTTAGATGGGTTTTTACCCAATAGCTAAACCATCTTGTGAAAGGTCTCGACGGTACTGGTTCTATGTACCTAGGAAACATGGCATCCAATAATTAATCATTTTTCTTCATATTATTTTTAGTTATTATTCATCCATGAGATTTTGCGTCAACATATATATGGATACATTTTAGTTTCAATTCATTTATTTAATGGAATATGTTTTAGTTTCTTACCTTTCCATATTTTTTTTATATAGTTATTTGAATGGCATATATTTCTAGTTATTACCTTTCCATATTTTTTATTCAGTTCCTTCTCAGTTTGTTTATTAAGTGGTATGTGTGTTCAGTTATTTACCATGCCATAATTATTACTCTCATTGATTTATTATTGCTTCTACTATATTTTTCCCTTACTGAGTATTTAATCTCTCCCTTATTATCTTTCTTTCCCCAGGAATCCAAGAAGCATACTGTGAAATATATAAAGGAATTTATAACATGTATTAGAGTTGTCCTTAATGTTATTTATTTATAAAGAATCAAAAAAAATATGTTATAATTAGTGTATTAATTTGTTATACAATACTCATTTATGTATCTAGTTTACCAAGACTACTAAACTGATCGGTCCTTCGAGGATTTATTCCTTATAATAATGACAATGTAATTATTAACAGACATTAGATTTAAATTATCAAGGGTCAGTTTGTTACACGAGATGATTTGGAATTGATCTTGTAGAACCATGCCACTGTCATAATGACCAAATAACATTGATACAATCCTGATCTATCACCATTTCCATCACAGATTGATTCCATTATCAAATTCGAATCTGGATGCATGGTATTAATCCATTTCACCAAAGAATTGTTGCACAATTATTGATTACCAGGAATTTGTCAAACTGTCGACCAAACAAAATACTGATGATGAACACATGAAAAATTGGGGAAGAAATGCATAAAACAAAAACATGAGGAATGCACCTCGACCAATGTTCATATCAGCCTCGATTCACTGACATTAGAATGATGAACAAAGAGCTATAATAACAATCAATACTAATTTTCCAAAATCCTTGAAAATAAACCATCACCCGCAACATGATCGATCTGAAAATCAATATGTTGGTTGATTTGATTTGTGTTCATTGTAGGATAAACAACAGGGTAATAAAACACATTAATCAAATTCCCTACCTTGAGTTTGAATTGAATTCTGATGAAGAACGGTCCTATGTTGTCATTGTTGGCGAGATTTATGGGTTCTGTTAGCACAATGATTTCCAAAACATGATCCAATGATGATGGTCCATGAAAGCTCCTCCACCAGATCCTCTCCCAATTCCTAGGGTTATGTGGGTAATCCTAGGTATTTTTCATAATCGAGTTAACATATAGGATATTTAGGTCACTATGTTTAAACACAAACAAACAAACAAATTTATTTTATTATTTGTACCCGCGAATTTTTTTTAACAAACATCTAATGCTGAAAAAGGTTATGTCATGCTTAGGGAAAATACCACATTTCAGACTCAATGGTGGTATCAGATTTCTTATCCAAGACTCTTTTTAAGATTTATTCTATTATTTCATAAAAAATGAGTGCGTGTGATATAATATATTTAATATTTTTATTATATCAATACTGAGCTTCCCCATGCCTCGAAATCTCGCACCAACTTAGATCCTAGATCCAAAAATATTACTTTAAATATTATAAAACATTACATAGAAAAAATAGATTTTTTACAAGAATATTTCAGAAACATTGGCAGTGAAGAATGACAAATGATTCACAAAATATTAAAAGGGAAAAACAAAAGAACAAGAAGAATATCATATGACACAATGATTTACATGGTTCGAGAAAAATACCTATATCCATAGAGAGGTAGAATCACTTCACTAATTCAGGAGAAAAATTATAGATATATAATCATAGTTTCACACATGAAACCCTAGATTGAATGAGGTAATAAAGAAGAATATGCACTATTCCACCAACCACATGGTAATTTCATTATGCTAAAGTGACACAACCACCCAAGTTTGCACTACTATAGTACTGCAACCACCTAAGTCCAAGATGATACTGTGTCAATGGAAAGGATTCCACCGAGCTATAGTACCCCTTCAGAGTCTCCTGGTCAACTCTACTAAAGTTCCATGTTGAAGTCCACACTACTACAGTTCCTTATTAGTGTCGTTGGTTAGTACTACTATAGTGAGTTAATATTGCTGGAGTTCTCAAAATTTGTTCTGAGGGTCTTCAACTCTCGGACCCCTAGAGAAGGGATGCACTGCCCCATAAAACCCCAAGCAACCCTATCAAGGAGGTCAAACCATGAGAGTTGCGGTCTGGTGTACAATACATGCCACTAGAATTCGATACAACTTCATCCAAATGGATCAGGATACACCACCCCAACACCGAATTGGGCTAATACAAGGAGCATGAAACCAGAAATGTGTCGATTCACCATAATCCACTAAAAAAACTATTTGGTGGTGATTTTAGGCTAGTTAAATCCTAGTCCCAGGGTCACTCCATGAGTCATCATAGAAAATTCCACCTTTTTCTTCATTGGTAGGATCTTCAATGATTTTCAATCCTCCCTCACTAAAGGAAAATTAAAGTGAGGGAGTTCCCTTACCCCAAGTCCTAACCTACTTGAACGCACCTCTAGAGTTCTAAATAATCTAATTACATAGGTTAATTTAATATTACAAAACCTCATTAATTTTTTTCATATATTAAAATCATTTTATTATAATATGTTATTCATTTATTATATTGATTTTTCTTATGTCGATCACTTGGGGTTGTCTAGTCAACCACTCTAGAACTTCTTCGGTATGTTTGTTTTGGTTAGAGATGTTTTAAAATAATTCCTTGATTTATAAAAGTGTAAATTTATGAATTATTTATCATTCCATTATAATATAATTTATATAGTTCAATTGATTTTTCAAAATAGTTTCAAATTATAAAAAGCATCTCGATATTCTTGTTTTATGTGGTTAAAATGACCATGATTGTATATTGTTAATATAATTAATATAATTCCAAATTTATATTTCTATAATCTTAATAATTTCATTAATATATATTTAATTATTAAATCAATTTTAAAATCAATCCATGTATGGTGGTAATAGTTGATTCATTACATCTTCCATATAGGCAGTTAAAACTGACCATGATGGGATGAGTGATATAAACATCCATGAAATGAATTTATAAATTAAATGATGATATAATTCACATTATAGTATAATTATATTCTTAATTTTATAATGTAACAATATTTAATTAAATTTATAAATATTAATAAGAATAAATAAAAATAAAGAAATTGAAAGAGCTTAGATGGCGAGACTTACTTTCCTCTGTGAGACAACTCCTTAAGGCTTATAAAATTGGTCTTATGGTTAGAATAAGGCTTAAAAAACATGGATAAGAGGGTTTTAAGTTGGAATTTGGAATATATTTTTCAAGTTAAGGAGTTTTGGAAGTGAAGATAAATGGGTGTAAGATTAGTGTATTTATAGGTGAAGCAGAGGGTGTTTTTTTGAATAAAATATTGAAAAATTCATCATTTTTTATCAAGAATATGAATAGTATAAATTATTTTTATTAATTATAGTAATTTATGCATGTGAGTCCATTATAATGGTTTATTACATCAACTAGGATGTAATTAATCATGTATTTAACTTATAAGGTAAAATAATATATTCTTCCATATTTCACTATTCACCTTCATATTTTACTATTTAAAAAAATTACCAAAACTTCACCCCTACCTATTTTCAACATGAAAATTCAAAAAATTAAATTAAATTTTCCAAAATAGATTTATAAATTAGGTAATTTTTATTTTTATTTATAGTATAAAAAATACTATTTTTTATATAATGTAAAACACGTGTTACAAAAAATATATACTTATTATTAAATTATGTTATATTGATTAAATAATTATTTTATGGTATTTTGATACTTATTTTACCTTAATTTATCCATGGTAAAAATTACTTAAAATGATACTTCATTAATTACTATATTAATCATTTTACTATTCTAATGATCATGTTGTGATTCTAACTACCATGTGACTATTCTAGTAGTCATATTTCTAATGGTTATATAATATTTACTCATCCTACAAATAAATTTTATTTATATAATTATTTATTAACTCAAATCATTCTCAAGGTTCTTTATAATTTGTTTACAAAATTTAAATCCAATTTCTAACATTTTGATTACTTTTCACAGTGTTGTTCATGGGTGTGATATTTATTAGAGACCATAATCCTATAGATTCCCAAATTCTAATCATGTTGTTTATTTATTTTTATTATCAAGTTGTAATGTTATCAATTTTTTGGAATTTATTTATTCTTTATATTTAATGTTCTATATTTATTAATTAAAGTAATGATGGTTTTTATTATGTGCTTCATGTGAATTATACTATATCTAACACTTGAATTTGACAACCAAATATATCGAGAAGGGAGAATTTTTACATAGAAAAATCTCAATCATTATAGTCTAGAATATAGTTATGTTAAGGACTAAATATATCATATGGGGTACGGTATGAGACTTGAGAATCTCAATGTGGGATATGAGACTTGACATACACCACATGGTTCAGTTGGTATCCTTTTACTTTGTTCATGCATCCTGATCGTGGCATGATTAGGGTATGATACATGTGGCTATGGGTGTTGTTTTCTAGCATATTGATTTGTCATAATCCATTATTAATTGAATTAAATTATAATTTATTCAATGTTTTTTCAATTAAATTATAATAGTTGATTAAATTAATATGGATTTTAGAGGTTTCATGTGATGTGATTTATTGATTATGCTTGTTTAACCGCTATAGGGAAATGGTTTTCAAGAGTTTGATTTTTGAGAAAAACCCAGTTTTCAAATAAAAACTCATGTAATGGAACAAGGAATAAATAAAACTATTTTATAAGTTAGTTTTATTTTTAATGGATCATGGAGATTATGGTTTTGAAATAAAATAGATTTTTGAGGAAATCTAGTTTTGGGGAATATGTTTGTGTGATGGTATGGTGTGAGTGAAATGGAATGGGATTCATGAGATTATTAGAAATTTATAGTAAATGATTTGGAAATTTAAATTCAATTGGTTTTTGATAACAAATTTATTATTCAATAAAAAACCAAAAAGGACACAAATTTTAGGTCTTTCATCTTTGGTAAAAACATTTGGCTTCCAGGAGGTGTTTTCAGAATATACATGAGTTTTTAGTGTGTGTAAAGTGATTGATATGGTTTTCAAAAATAATTCTCCCATACCTATGTAAACCAGGTTATCTTGGTTTTTAGTATTTTAATTGGGTGTTTTGATTATAAAATTTTGGTTTGTGTGTTGTGATTAATTAGAGAGACCCACATGGGTTAGTCTTGATAAGCATGCATTTAGTATTAGGATGGAGTATCCAGTGATAAAATTAAGGATTTCATAGATTTTATTATTGGATTGGGATTCAATAGGAAATTACTATAGAGGGGAAACCATTAGGATTAATTGGACTTTAATAATTAGTTATTGTGTTGGGAAGTTCTATAAGTGTAGATGTGGGTTGATCATCGATTTTTTTGTACTGATGAGTATATTCTTACACCATATCCGTGTTTTGATATTTTATATGAGTGGAGTTTCAAAGGATTGGTTTAGCACTATGTGAACATTATAGATATATGAGAGTAAAGAAACACCAATGTTGATATGATTATTGTGGAGAGAAGTAAAAATATCAGTGATATTATAGTGAAGTGTTTGATGAATAGTGCACTCTAGTGTTGGAGACATGTATTGGATGCATTTTCAAAGATAAAACATAATGATATTATGATGAGTAAATTACTAGTGTAGGTAAATATGTATTAATGAAGGATTAGTGGTCATTCTTTAGGATGCTAAGTAATATAGTGGGGAGTTTGTAACAATTCACACCTTGGTGTCAGTGAACTCGAGGTCAGGCTAGTTTTTTATTGACATAATGATTAAGTGAATTGTAATTATTTAGAAAGGGATCAAGAGTAGAATATTATGGATATTTTTTGGATTTTTAAATAGACGTTTTGAATTTATAATTGGTTGTGGAAAATCCCGATGAAGGTATTTTATCATAGGTAGAGGCAATCAGGTCCAGTGGGTGGCGGTAGAAAACCACCAGAACCTCAATGAAACTCCACCAGAGTTCTGATAGAGTGGAAAATAGTGATTATTCCTACTACCAAAATTTTTAATGGTAGTCAACCAAATTTATTATGGGATATTCACTAGTGATGCACCACTTTCCTTGACACCAAAACCTAGTGGAATCCCACTAGAGTTTTAGTGGAAACTTGGGTAGTTTTTTAAAAGTGGTAAAAAGGGGGATTTATCCCATTTATTTAATATCCACTTAGGTCTATTATTTTAATATTTTCACACATATTGGAGTGGCTATCTCCCCCTCCCAATCTTACTCCTCCTTTCCCCTATTTGATCTAAGTGGTTTAGAGACATTTCATTACTCTGATTCTAGAAAATATTATCCCTTACTCACCCATTGTCTTCCCACTTTTATTTTATTTTATTTTATTTTTATCATCTAGGTATTAAAGTGTGATTACATCAGAGCATGGTGTAATGACTTTATAGTGATGGGGTTTTCGTGTGTGGTGTGGAGAGGATTCTTGGATCATCCACGTAGTTCATTTTTAGCTTGAGGTATTTCACTGAGTGAGTATTTCTAGTGATTTTGTTAAATTGGGATGAAATTGATATATTAATCAGTTATTACAATTATATATTTCATATATCACAGTCTCAAGTGCTTGTTAGGAGTGGACCACACCCTTTTTCTCATGGTTTCAACAACAAAGTATCACTTAGTGTGTGTTATACCAATTATGTCAAATTGGGAAATGGTTTTAAATTATTTAATAGTTAGTTTATGGGTTTCTATGGTTGATATAGGTTCTCTCTATTTTATGGATATTGATATGATCTTGGGAAAATTAAATGGAAGAGATAACGAGGTAGGTGTCCTTTATATATTGTGTCTCTCGATCTTTTAGTGATATTATGTTTGTGTTTTATTATTATTATTATTATTATTATTGGAATTTTGTATTAAATTTTATAATATTAATATATAAATTGGTATGTGATCACATCAACCTAATATTTAAAAAGGATAATATATCTTGTTAAAAGGTTTTTTGTTGTTTTCTTAGACAAAAAAGTGTTGGTGGATCATTTTATGGACGTTCTTGGTGGTATATGTGACACTTGTTGGGTCATTGGTATGTTTTATTTTGATTACTTATTTTAATTTCATTTACTTTGGATTTTGTGGGAGTTAGGGGTAAAAAATATGTATTTTTGGGAACATAGGGTAGGGTGTATGATTATCAAATAGTTAGTTCCAACCATGTACCAAACCATGCAGGGGGGGGGGTGAGGGATCCCTGTGCTATTTTTCATAGTTTCTACATGGTTTTTATAATTGTTCAGACTCTATATAAAAACCATGTAGTCTATTTTGTAATGGGGGAGTGGCTCACATAGTTTGTGCATGTATTTCTAAACCATATGGTCAAACCATAAAGTCTTCCCAGGTTACTTAAAATTGTGAATTTACCCATTTACCTTGATGATTTTTAACCCTCTTTCTCCCTTTTCTTCTCCCACTCATTAAAACTATCTCCCTATAGACAAGATCCCTATTCTCTCTTTCTCCCTTGGTAGTCTTCCACCTCCCTTGGAAATTTATCTTGAGGTAAACTCCGATTTTATCTTTATTTCCTTCTCCTATTCCAATGTTCTTCCTTATTCTACCCACTTTATTCTATACCTATAACCCTAATGTACATGAAAGGTCGAATATTTGGTTTAGGTTTTGTATTTTATAGATTTTATTGGGTTTTAGGCCAGTGATGATCCCTTTATTCATTTCCTAGTGGTTTCAAGAAAAGGTGATGAGATTCCATTATGGTTTAGGTAGCTATTTATAAATAACATGAATTTTCCTTTATCATACCTAAATTTCTTGATATTTCATTTGGTTTACATATTTATATATTATTGAAATTATTTTTGAGGGTTGATATGTGTGTTTTAATTTCTATATTTTCTTGTGTTTAAATGAATGTTGGTTTCTATTAGATTTCCCTTTTAAAAATTAGTTTATGCCTTCAAGGTGTTTTCTAAAATGTTAAAAAGGATCCCTTACTTATAAATGAGTTTTAAAAGAGGATTTAAAAATAAAATGTGATTTCAATTTATATTCTTGATTATTGGTACTTATTTTATACCTTGGATATTACTTTGGATTGGTTTTAGATTATGTTGGCACATGGGAGACCTTATGTAGGAAGTTGATCAAATGGGTGTTTCTCTATATCTAGGCGTAAAATAGCTAGTGGTTGTCTCTGGTGAGGACTCATGAGGCCCCGAGATAACTTACTTGTTTAGGATCACATAGGTTAGACAATTTTCTATGATAGAGTCCTAGTAACCTTTGGAACTTATAAGTCAAATCTCTTCCCATGTGGCCTGTATTATGCTTGAGTTGATATATGATAATATGCCCACTTTTGTTCTGTTTATAATGATGATGATTATACCATGTTTCCCTCTATTTATTATATTTTTCCTTATTCATATTTTATTTACTTTTATCTTGGATTATTTAAATAAACCAAAGGGTTTCAAATGGAATTGTTTTTAAAAATGGAATGGTTTCTCAAAATGGATTTCAAACATGGACTAATGATTTTCATTGTGAAAAGTTTATATAGATTCATGGTGGTATCCTATTTTGATTTTACTCACACGTTTCATATTCCATTGGATGTATATAGACTTGGTTTTTTAGTATATAAATAAAAGAAATAGATCACGCAGTTTAGTGTATCTTCTTGATTCTCATCATTCTTCTTTGATGCCATAGTGATAGTGACTATAGGTCATGAGGAGTTGGGCGCATGTGGAGAATTTTGGGATCCTCAGTGATTTGGGGTTACAATGTATAAACCTCTATATCCTTGATATCATTTTGGTATATATATATGGTGTTGGTTATCATTTTTTATATTTATGATGTGATGTTTATGAGTTATAGTTCATTTTTTTGTTTCTTATACTCTATTTTTCCATTTTTATATTTTGAGATTGTTTATTTGATGGCGTGGATGTCCCACTTATGGATGGGTCATACCAATTTTTTGGGAGGAATCTATGTGTTTCAATTATTAGATTATGTGAGTGAAATCATCCCCTAATGTTACATTTTGATAACCTAGTGTGTTTTTCTTGTCCATGGAAATTTTAAACGTGATTTGGGCCTTATGGTGGAGTGGTTCAAGTAAAGTGTCATGTTTAACCAAGCCAGTTTATTAAAAAATGGTATCAGATCCCTCTTATTATTAGAGGAGTAAAGGTATTATGGAGATAGGACTATCAGAGCTCGGGAGGTAGGTGTGGGGGAGTGTATAACTAGCTCTACTTCACGCTGAACCTTGAGTTACCATGGGTGGTTTGGATTTATGTCTTGGATTTGAGCCCAGTTTTATTTTTTTGATGATATTTGATGTTTTTTTATTATTGGATTTTAGTTTTAGGATGAAACTATATATCATTTTGAGAAATTTTGAGTATCAGTGTGAAATAAGGGAGTAAAACCGAGGCGCATGTTTTAGGTACATAATTAGTAGAAACCATGTGGAACCTATGTGACCAGGTCAACAATCCATGAAATTCCAATTTTCATGGTTGTTACATGGTTTTTCAAACTGTGTGAGAAAACTATGTGCACTGGTAAAATTCTTAAATTTTTAATGTTTTTACCCCTTATGTATTTTCAATTATTGAGATTGTTGTTATTACTCATTTAAGTGTAATTGAATGGATTTTTTGATTAGATTGATGATTTTGGAATTTTAATTTGGTATTAATTATGTTTTATTTCATTTTTTAAGAACCATGCCTCCCAAAATGACTCATAGGAATTAGTTATAGGAATATAAGGAGAATACATTATAGGAAAATCCTCTTGAGGAAGGGCCTGATCAGAGGTTTTGGGACTTGATCATGTTGTCTAAGCTCCATGAAGATATTTCTTAGACTAATTTCAAGTAGATGTTCAACAAGAAATTTTTTACCAAGAATTTAATAGTGGAAAAAGATAATGAGTTCATGAAACTCAAGTAGAAAGACCACTTTGTTATGTAATATTCCACTCAATTTATCAATCTGGTTTATCTTTCACCCGATCTTTTCACAAACAATTATTTTAAGGCACATAGGTTTGAAATAGGTTTAAAACTAGAAATTATATCGAGGATCATTATTATTTTTCTTCTGACCTTTGCATATGTAATGGAAAATTTAGTGTTAGTCGAGGTGGACCTGGCCGGTTTGATTGGTATTCGTGGTACCCTTATTACAACATGAGGTAGTCAGAGATCTTATTTAGGTCAAAAGAGAAAGAATGATGAGGCTCATTGAGGTATTAATAGAAATGTGAATCATAATAACTTTTCTTATGGGTCATCTTATGAGTGGAAGACTGTAGTATTCTATGAATTAAGGAAGCTAGAACATAGAAAGAAAGTCTTCCAGGAGGCTCTGAGGACTTTCCATTTGTGTGGACACTTAGATCATCTACAATGTTATTATAGGTATGCTTATTAAGGTATTAGGGTGGTTTATTTTCATACTGATAGTTCTTAGGTGTATTTAGATGGATTGAAAGGGATGGGGTCTTACCCTTAGGTGAAATAAGTCTTCTATCCTATATGGAAGACCCAGGGTGGGCCCAAATATCAGTGTTTATACATGGTAGATCATATTATAAAGGATTCAGAGGTTGGTCTAGTGAATTTTCAATGCATTATGTTTATTATTGCATTAAAGGCTATGATTTTTTTTAACATAGGTGCATCTCATCCATTCATTTAATTTAAATTTATTGATTCTTTGGGGATGCAATCAGAGTTGATACTGTATAAAATGGATCATTATACTCCTTTGGAAAAGAGGAAGGTGTAGGGATTTATGTGTCCCAAGTCTTATGTTATTCATGTGGTACTTATTCATCCTTGGCCTAGAATTTTTTGATCTTATAATTGGTGTAGAATAAATGATCATCTTAAAACCCCAGATCGAGTATTATCATTCTAGAGTTTAATTTCTCTCTACTAATGGGAACAACCATGTATTTCAGGGTGAGTGATATCCTAGGTTAGGGAGAGAAGGAAAAATTATCCCAAATATCAGAGTGATTTCATGAAAGTTTCCTAGTTTTCCCTTCAATGCTACTAAGCATAGTTTAGTTGGTCATCTTACAGTGGTGGTAGATAGGTATACTAAGGTATTTCCTGATGACTTTTCGGGGTTTCTACCCCAGTGGGTGGTAGAGTTCTCTATTGAATTACTTACTAAGATAATACCCATATCTTTACTATATTACTTGATGGATCCTACTAATCTAAAGTAGTTAAAGGATCTATTAGAGGGTCTCAAAGGAAATGGATTTATTTAAATAAGTTTGTCACCATGGGAATAACTAGTTCTATTTTCAAATAAGGTAGATAAAAGTATCTAAATATTCATCAATTAATAGAAAATAAACCTTGTGACAATAAATAATAAATACTCATTTCCTATAATTAATTATCTCTATGAACAGATTAGGGGATCCCTATTTTTTTTAATGATTTATCTGAGATCTACATACCATTAGTTGAGGGTTCTATAAATGAATGTTCCTAAAATTACTTTCAGGAGAAGGTATGTGCATTATGAGTATTTGGTTATTCCATTCAGACTTATAAACACTGCTATAGTTTACATGGATTTAATGAATTAGAACTTCCATTGCTATCTGGATTCTTTCATGTTGGTGTTCATGGATGATATCTCAGTATACTCTAAGTCGAGGGAAGAACATGTGTCCTATCTAGTCATTTACCTAAAAACCTTTAAAGAGAACTACATGTTTTTAATCCCTCTAAATTTCATTTATGGATTCAGGAAGTAAGATTTTTAGGCTATGTAATATCTAAGAAAGGAATCTCAGTAGATCCTAATAAGATCCAAGAGGTGATGTCTTGGGAGCATCCCAAGAAGGTGTTTTAGGTGAAGAGATTCCAAGGTCTAGGTAGATATTAAATATGACTTGTTTAAGGATTTTCCATATTGGATTCATCCATTATAGATTTGAACAAAAAGTGGGTGAAGTTAGAATGGGACAAGAAGTGTCATAGGTATTTTGAGGAGCTAATAGTGAGGTTGACTTCAACTCAAGTTCTAATTCTACCTGATCCAAGTTAGGGTTATGCTTTGTATTATGATGCTTTGAGTTCAAGATTGGGGTGGATGCTAATGCATCTTAAACATGTGATGGCATATGGACATAGCTAGATATTCCATCAAAAAAAATAATTACCCCATTAAAGACCTAGAGTTAGAAGTGGTAATTAGTGATTCAAATATGTGGCAATACTATCTTTTCAAGGAACAATTTATAGTGTATTTATACCATTAGATCCTAGAATATATTTTCACCTATAGGGATTTGAACCTTTAACAGAGACATTGGGTGGAGTATCACAAGACTATGGACTTTTTTATAGCTTATATCCTCATAAATGGGAATGTGGTAGCTGACGCCTTGAGTAGGAAACTACCAACCAAGAAAGTGTGGGAATGAGAGGATGAATAGAACTTGATAGGGTTATTCACTAAGATGTAGTTGGATATGGAAGTGGAGGTTGAGTAAGTGCTTTTGGATTGTGTACAAGTCATGCCTTAGATGATCAGATTTATATTGTCTAGGTTAATTATTTTAATTAAAAGGGTATTAGTATCATTCTAAATTGTGGGAAAACCTCAGTTTATTGTTCTCAGTATCCCAAGGGTTCTCTTTTGTTTTGAAAGAGGAATGTAATTCTCGCATCTTTGAGGTAAGGGATGATGGAGGGTGGGAAAATATATAGCTAGATCATTCAATCCAAGTATTCCAAGATGTTCTATGATTTTATACATTAGTTTTAGTGTCCAAGTATGTTTTTTAGTTATTTATTTCATATCTCAGTGTATCACATGTTAGATGATTAAGGCTGAGCATCGGAGACCTGCTAGTTTATTATAGCCTCATCCCATTCTGTTATAGAAGTTGGATGAGATCTCAATGGAATTCATGACTAGATTACCTCAGACTCTGAGTGAGAAAGATTCTATTTGTGTGGTTATTTATCAGTTAACTAAATCAAACCACTTCCTTTCTATTAAAGAGTATAAAAATTTAGAGAATCACATACACCTTTATGTCCGAGAGATGTTGAGACTCCATGGTGTGACTTCATCCATTGTTTCTAATCAAGAACCTCACTTGATGTCACGGTTTTTGATTATTATTCAAGAGAATATGGAATCTTCGCTAAATTTGAGAATATTTTACCACCCTCATATAGTTAGTTATACTGAGCGGGCCATCCAGATTCTTGAGGATATGCTTTGAGCGTGTGTTCTTGAATTTGGAAGTTCTTAGGAGAAAAATTTATTATTGATCGAGTTTTCCTATAAAAATAGTTATTAATATTTTATTAATATGGATCCATTTAATGCTCTGTATAGAAAACTATGTTAATCTCCTCTATGTTATACATAATTTGGTGATCACTCCTTACTTGGGCTAAGTATCATTTAGGAGATTATAGAGAAGATTAAGTAGATTTATAGGTTGTTGGTGATAGTTTAGATTCATCAGAAATATTATGCAGACCTTTTATTTCATCATTTGAAGTTTGTGGTTGATGATTGGGTTTTTTGATGGGCTTATCCTTAGTTAGGACACCATCTATTTGGGAGACCGGGTAAGTTGGCACCATGATATATCAGGTCATTTGGGATTTTATAGAATATCAGGAATGTGTCATATCAATTAGATTTACCACCTTGATTTATGTTTATTCATAAAGTGTTCTATGTTTCATAGATAAAGAAATACCATCTAGACCTATCCCATGTGATTGTCTATGAGGATATGAAGGTGGATCCTGATACCTCTATTTTTGAGTAGCGAGTTCATATCATGGATTTTTAGAATAAGGTGTTGTATGGTAATTTTATCCCCATGATCCATGTATTACAGAAGTGTGTCTAGGATAACCATGATATGTGGTGGCATAAAGCATTTTTGAGGGAGTAGTGGCATCATCTTTTCAAAGATTCAAAACATTGATGATTTTTTGGGGGAAGAAAGTGGCATGGTGGGGAAAATTATGACACCCTCCAAGCCATTGGAATGTTTTATTTTGAGTCTTTAGTATCATTTCATTTAATTTGTAGTTTTTAGGATTCAAGGGTTGAAAATATAGATTTTTGGAAAAATAGACTAGAGAACATGGTTAGAGAAAGATTAATACTAATTATACACACATTTATTCAAGAGGGGGGGTGAGAGATTCAAGTGCTATTTTCAGGGTTATTTTATGAATTTTACAAATATCCTACTTGTTTTGTGAATGGGGAGTGACCTTTCTAGTTATCACACATTTTTGAAACCACATGGTCTATCCGGTTTACTTAAAATTGTGAATTGACTTATTTTACCTTGATACTTTTTAACCCTCTTTCTAATCTTTCTTCTCCCACTCATTCAAACCACCCCCTCCAGTGGAGATCCCTCTTATCTCTTGTTCCCTTAGTAGTCTTCCTCCAACCTTGTAGATTTAGGTAATTCCTATTTTCTCTTGATTCCCTCCTCCTCTTCCAATGTTCTTCCCTATTGTACCCATTCAATTCCATCACTATAACCCTAATGTCCATGGAAGTCCAAACCTAGGGTTTAGGTTGGGGTTTTAATGATTTTTTATGGGTTTTAGGTCAGTGATGATCTATTTCTTCTATTCCTAGTGGTTTCAAGTTAAGGCGATTAATTCCATTGTGGTTGAGGTATGTGTCTCTATATAACTTGACTTTTCCTTTATCATACCTAAAATTATTGATATTTAACTTGGTTTACTTTATTAAATATTCATGAAAGTATTTATTTAGGGATTATATGTGTGATTAAATTTATATGTTTTCATTATTTATCATGAATGGTGGTTTATATTGGATTTCCATTTTAAAAATCTATTTATTCCTTCAAGGTGTTTTCTAAAATGTTTAAAAAAGGATTCCTTACTTCCAAATGATTTTTCAAATAGGGATTTGAAAGAAAATTTTATTTCAATTTATATTCTTTATTATGGGATTTTATTTTGTATCTTGGATATTTATTTATCTTTGGATTTGATTATCCCGGAACATGGGAGACTATAGGTAGGGATTATTTCAATTTATATTCTGGATTTGGTTTATTTATTTTTTATCTTGAATATTTATATTGGGATTTGATTATCCTTTGAGCTTGGATTATTTAAATAAACCAAAATTTTTCAAATAGAAATGTTTTAAAAAATGGAAAGGTATTTCAAAATGGATTTTAAACTTGGACTAATAAGTTTCATTGTGAAAAGTTTTATGTATATTCAATGTGGCATTCTATTGAGATTTTCATGACACATTAAATATTCCATTGAGAGTATATGGACTTGGTTTTATAGGATATAAATAAAGGAAAGGGGACCATGAATTTTGGAAGATCTTCCTGATTCTATTCATCCTTCTCCAATGTCATAGTGATGGTGACTGTGGGCCATGAGGAGTTGGGATCATGTGGAGTGTTTTGAGATCCTCAGTGATTTTGGGTTATGATGTATCATCCCCTCTTACCTTGACCTCATTTTAGTATTTTTGTATATATATTAAATTGGTTATCATTTTTTATGTTTATGATGTGATGTTTATGAGTTATAGTTCATTTTCACTACTACCTATACTCTGTTTGTCTATTTTTATATTCCAAGACTATTTATTTGTTGGTGTGAACATCCCACTTATGGATTGGTTATGTTGGATTTTTTGAGAGGAATAAATTTATTTTTATTATTGTATTTTTAGTGTGAAACCATTTCCAAAGGTTATATTTTGATACCCTAGTTCTTTTCGCTAGCTCCTGGAGATTAAGAATGTGCTTTGGATCTTATGGAAGAGTGGTCTGAGTGACATTTTAGGTTGAACCAATCTAGTTCATTGTAGTGTGAGTTTCCTTTTAACTTGGTTTTAAAAAGAGAATTTAATTACCTTTGAAATGTTATTTTTAAGTGAAGGTATTTGGAAATGGGTTTTAAAAGAAAAAATTTGATTCACGTGAAATTTTTTAGAATGGGATTTCAAAATAAAGTGTTGATTTTTAAAGGGGTTTTGATTTTATATTTTAGTTGAGTGACTAGAATGAGTAAATTTGACATAGGTTCTACTTTTAACATGATTTTAAAATGTGGTTTTTTACTTTTATTTTAAAGGAAAACAAGGTTTTTGTTTTGTGGTAAATGATTTAGACTGATTGACCATAAGAGGGACATGCTCTATTTTTCCAATGCTTATATACTTTTGTGATATCCTTGATTTATTTTTTCCTTATTTCTATTATCTATTGTATGATTATGCATGAAAATATAGGATCTCTTTACGAACCATCCATTCGGTGATAGTTTGGTCAGTGGGTTTGGAAAAATTAATATGTCTCCTTTTGGCTTTAGTTACATAGGAACATTGAGATACCACTTTAGTATATGATTTAGTCTAGTAATATTGAGTTACCCCAACAACTTGGACTGAGTCTTGGGTTTTTTTGAGGGTATGAAAAAACCAAAAAACCAAAAAACCCATTGTGTTTTTGTGTGTGAACTATATTCTAGTAAATTTTTTGAACTTCCAAAACATTTATTTTTGGAAGGAAACTTGTAAAACCAGGATATAGTAGTTTAAATTCACCAAGTAAAGTCCAGTTCTTGAAAAAAACATCACAAGAAACATCCAATCATAGACTAAGTGATATAGGAGGAGTTCTTGATGCAACATGAATGTTTTGGAGGATGCAGTGAAGTAGACATCCAATTGATTTTGGTGGAGGCCTTGGTGTTTCGAAGGTTATGTTAGATTAATAAAAAGGGCTGTATAAGATTAATATAAAAGAAAAGGATTATATTTTTTCTATCACTGAGTGTATAAGATGAATAATGAGGTTTCAAAAGCTATTTTGTGAATGCAGGGGAAGTGATTTAGAATACAAATATAGAATTTTCACTAAATGATTTAGTTAAATTGATGGATGTCAGATGGTTTTTTAACTGAGTTGATGGATATATAAAAATATTATAAGGTAGTGTAACTAATGGGAACCACTGGTTACTATAGTGAACCTCTAAAAACAGAGGGTTCTAACTCACTTTTTCGATATGACAAGATTGAGCGAGAGAAAATTCAAAAGAGGGTGGAGGGGAATCCATCCATATGGGGGGAATTCCATACAGAGAGATTGTGGTGGGAGTTTATCATGTAGAGAATTTCTAGGAGGTTCTTTCATTTTCAAGTAGGGATCTAGATTATAGTCCCTTATAACACAAGTCAGGTAATGTTCCTGAACAAGAATCCCTTGTAACTCAGTTTTTATCATTAAAAATATATGTACTATGTCCTCAATTAGATTGTGGATTTTTCTAAACCATAATATTCATGTGTTTATTGCACTTCTTCAAAATATCATGTGTTTGTTATTTTTTTCACTATTTATGAAAAATATTATCTAAGAGAATAAAGTTATAAAAACTAAATTGAATTTCATATCAACACGGTGTGAAGGGTTCTTGGTCTTCCAAGTTTCAAATGTTGAATTCACAGGGTTGTGTCATAGAACTTTGGACCCTTTCCAGAGACTTGTTTTATAAATTAAGGTTTGCGTTGAAGTTCGATGGTGAAAGTTTAGGATTTTGGAGGATGCTAGTTCTGCTACTCCTGGAGAATCCATAAGTTCTATTTATGGATATCCAACTAAAAGTGATGTGTTTAATAGAGCGGGAAACCATAATAGGATAACACACACTCTTTTTTTTGAAATATGTATCCTATAGAAGTAGAACATGACCTAATAGGAGGTTTTGATGGTAAATCCAATATAAACATCTCATATTGTTTAAAGTGGAGGAATAATGAGCTGATGTGATTTGGCTGGTTCCTGATTCCACTTCTAGAAATATGTAAGGAAAGGTTTTGGTAGGAAACTGTTGGGACTGAAAGGTGTGTTTTGAAAAGTAACTTGAGAAGGTTTGATAAATCCCATAGATGAGAAGGTGTGGCTATTTTTTCAATGAAGTGTTAACTATACCACTTGAGTCATGATTATTTTTATAGGGTTTATTACTTAATGTTTGAGAAGGCTATAAAGTGTTTGTTTTTAAAGGCTTTGGTTGAGTGGTACTTGTGATCATTGAAAAAGGTTGTGGTTCTATTTGGTTCCCATATATAGGCTTTTAGGGATATAAGAAGTATAGAATTCTCCCATATCAAATAGGTATCAGGTTTCTATGCAAATTATTTTAGATGTAATGGGATTCATGTGATAGAGATCATGGTTTTGGAAAAGTGAAATAAATGGACTTTGTTTCCTAATGGGTTTTTGTAAGGAAAATTCATGTTATAAAAATAGACTTCTAGAATAGTGGGATATATGGAATGGTTTCTTGATCATGTGCATTGAGAGAAAGGGGTAAACACACTTGGATTTTGATAAATTACTTGATAGAACTTGATGTATGGAGTGTAGAAAGTATGTAGAGAATTAATCTTTCATCAAAAGTTTTTACTGAGATGTCATATGGCATGTTCTTAAAATGATTGTAAAAGATATTTGGGTGTGGTTAAACATGTGTCTTATCTTTTGGATCAATATTTTTATATTTATATTTAGGTCAAGATATTTCAGTGTCACTTAAAGTTTAGAATGGTTGGTTTTCTATTCACTCACCTACAAACTCTTTAAGAAGTAAACCATGACCACATTGATTATTAAAAAGGGTCAACCCGAAGTTTAGGGTTTATTTATTTTCAAGGGTTTAGTGATGAAGAAATTGGAATTCCAATATCTAGGATAGGATATTATAGAAGGTTATTAGAGTTTTATAATTCCCTATGTAATTATTGTGAACCTTGAATGGTTCAAAACCAGGCTGTGATGTAGTAGGAGAAAATAACCATGCTTTCCTTGGTTTCACTGAGAAATGGGGATTTTGTTCCATGATGTTTTAGTAGATGTATGGTTTTATGATATTAGAATATTCAGAATATGTTTTGGATATAGGTTGATTTCAATGGTATTGATAGAGTCTGATATAATTGAAAGCTCCTGGATTACCAAATCTTGGTAGTAGATTTTTATGAATACAGGATTTTGGAAGGAGTAGGGATATGGACATGGTACATGATAATGTCATGTTTATGGGACTTCAAAAAATTTAAATTTTTCTATAGCCTATTTTCTTTTTAAAAATTCCATGGATCCATTCATATGGTATTGTGGTTTTATAGAATGTGTGGTTAGAGTCTATAAGTACAGGGTGGATTTGTATCAGTGGGTATTGGATGATCAAAAGCATGAAAAGGACCATTAAAACACTTAAAAGGAGAGGATAATGGAAGATGATATTCAGAACATTGTTGGTGGAATTTAGTGAAAACCTTGAGAATAGTATTTTAGTGAAAAAATGTTAAACATAACCCATGAAAGCAGTTCTCAAGTGGGATATTGTTGAGTTTTTTATGAGAAATATTTTTTGGATAAGTTATTGGAACTTTTGGAAATTTTATTTCTATAAGTACATTTATAGAAGTAGTATGGAGAAATTCTCCCTCACCAAGTAAATTCTGGGTCTAATCTAGTGATAGTGGAAGAAACATATAATTCTAGATGAAGTAAATTAGGATGATTTTTGGATGCGACATGGAAGTTTTAGAGGAAGTGGTGAAGTAAATAGTCAATTGAATCTGGTGGAGGATATATAAGATTAAACTAATCTTTCATAGGAGTGGTATTAGTATTTAAAAGGCTACATCAGATTAATCTAAAGTATTATGTAATATAAATCTAGAAAAAGAGGATGATCCATATAATATCATAGAGTGCAGAAGTTTAAAGATGCAATTTTGAAAGTAATCATGTTAATGTAAGAGAAGTAATAGAGAATACAGAGCTTTACTTTTCACAAGATGGTTTAGTTGATATGGTGGATCTTTGTTAGTTTCATTGACCAAATATAGTGATGTTTGTGAAATTCAGAATGTGGTGTAACCATTAGTATCTAATGGTATCTGTGGATCACTTCTATAAAGTGAGGGTGCTAGATCACTTGTTTTATGTGACTGGATCGAGTGGGAGAAAAATAAGAATTGGGTGGAGTGATGTTCTTCCCCATGGGGGGAATTCCCCATACTTTACTTATAGTGGGAGTTCATAATGTAGAGTGTTTCCAAGAGGTTCTTTAGTTTTTCATGTGTTTGTTATTTCTCATTCACTATTTATGGAAGATCTTATAAAAAATTATAAAGTTATCAGAACTATATTTAAGTGAGTATCAACATGGTGGCTAGGTTTCTTGGTCTTCCTAGTTCTTGATGTTGAATTTTCATGGGTGTTCCGTGACACTTTAGACCTTTCTAGGAGTATTGTTCTTCAAATTGAGGTCCAGAAGTTAGCTTTCATTCATAACATGTGGTAGTTTCAATTTTTTGGGTTTTAATTCCTTATATGTGGTATGGGGAACATGGTATTTGGATGGACGTGATAGGGAAAAATTCCCCAACAAGTGGTATTCGAACATTGATGTTGTTCTAGTGCATATTAGAGTAGGTTCTTGTTTTGGTTTCTTGTTTCAAAAAAAAACAAACTCAACCCAATCAGACCCACCCAATAATCCCTAAAACCACTAAACTACCTTATATAATGTGGTTTTTTTTCATTGAGTATGTTTATGTTAGGTGGTAGGGTCATTATTGTTTTAGTGGAGTTAACCCAACCTACACACACTAAGTATAAAGTATTTTATAAGCTCATGTTTTCTATTTTTATTTATAAAATTTAATTATGTTTAACTACATTTGGACATGAAAAATATTATTTTTTAAATGATTAGAGTTAAATATAGTGTTGTTAAAAAATTATTACTTTTTATAGTATGTTATTTAAAATAATTATTAATATTAAAATGTTATTGATTTTTATATGTTATTTTTTAATGTAATTTTATAGATTATTATAAATTTTTTCCAACCCAAACTGATCCAACCTTTAAACTACCTCATCATACCATGTTGAGTTTTATAGAAAAGTTCCAATTGGAGTGTTGAATTTGGGTTATTTTTTTCACCTACCAAATAAAGGTCAGATGAGATTTATCTTTAAACCAAAGTGACCCACCCATTTACACACCATTTGGTTTAGTGGGATTTTTTAAGATCATCAATGAATAGATTTTGGGTAGTATTGTCATTCCTAATGATTTCTACCTCCTTAGTTCCTTATAGGAGATCCTCATGGATGAAAATAGTGGTTGAGGCAAGAGATAATACCTTTGATATTTTGATTGACGGTTGGACTTAGTTCCTTACAAGAGATCCTCTATAGATTCCTTGGCATGTTTCTATATAATAGACTTGGAATTTAAGTGGTTATGAATTAAAACACTAAGAAAGTGGATTAGAGGGTCACACACTAAGTGTATTCAAAATCTTAGTTAAACTCAGTATTAAATTTAATAAGTTAGAATAAATAATATTTATTTAGGTTTTGATTGATCTCTAAGATTTAATAACATGTTTTTTAAATACTAAGTGAATAAAATAATAATAATAAATATTTATTTTCAGGGTTTTATGAATATAATATTTTTTATATTTATCGATGAATAATAGTGATATTTATTTATTAAACAAATAGTCATTATTCAAGGATTAGTAAATATTGAGGAGGAAAAGAGGACCATGTTTAATAGTTTGATTGAAAATAATATAAATGATATTTATTTATTCTTAGGTGATGCACATGTCAAGTGAATAAAAATTATATTTTTATTATGACATGGGGTTCACTAAGAAGTAAGGAATTATAAAGGGAATCATGTTCTAATTAAAAACCCTAGACCTACCTTTATAAATATCTAATTACACCACTTTCCTAATAGACACTTATTTTACACAATAGAAAGAGATAATATCTCTCAATCCCTATAGATAATTCTAGAGATCAAAAAGTGTGATCACTCCTCATTTTCTCTCAATCCATCAAGAGACCATCAAGAGTTCTTAATCCTAATAGAATAATTTTATTAAAATCAAACATGAATGATGCAAGTTATCAATATCGACTGTGCTAGAACCCAATGATTATACGATGACATTCCAAGATTGTGGTGCACATGTAGACTATCGCTACAAGGATTAATAACTTAGATCCTTCAATGAAATGATGGTGTAACAAGATCGAATATACTAAATCATCAATAAATGAAGAATTACAAGTTTAGGTAATTCTATATCATCACATAAATTAATTATAAATTACATGTGAAGATCCTCTTATTCTGGTTCTGACATTTAATCAAGTCAATTAATCTACGATTTTCATTGGTCATGATGTCAATCGCTATGTACAAAAACAATTATTCGTAAATTAATACTAAAAAAGTTGATTTTTCATTCTATACAAGCACTTACACTAAGTCCAAAACCTAAAATTGGTATAAGAGCAGTCACATGTTTAATTTATAATTATTTATTGATCATTTATTATTTACATTCATTTTTGATTTATTTTACTTCAGATTGATTCATTCTTTAAATTAAAAAAAATCATATTTTATTCCCTTTCTTCATTATCATTAACATAACTAATAAAAAATTAAAATTAAAAATAAGAAAAATATGAAAATTCCATCTAAAGATACCAAAGGTTATTTTTGGGCAACATAAGAATACACAACATGTACCCTAAAACCACACATCATATACCAATGTATCTCATCTATATCTTGTGATAAAATATGATCAATGTGAGGAAATCAGATCAGTGATCTGATAAAATTAGATCAATGTATAGATCCAGATAGTCTGGTATACAGTTTAAAGAAAAACGAACCATGTAACATTATTACATGTAGTTTCATCCCCATGTCTTCATAATGGAGAAAAAAGAGGTCTAATCATGTCCTATATATTCTACATGACATGTTGACTAAAAAACTATTCAACTTCGAGGTCACACATCATGTAAGAACACCACACAATATCTATTGTAAACACATATGTGGAAAGGAAACACACCCAGTCCCCAAGGTGTGTTCTGTAGACATAGGAAAAAAACCTCATTCCATGTAACCCAATACATTCCATGTAGTTTTATACAAATTTTGCACTCAATTTGATTTGAAAGAATAATTGATTATGTAATTAAACCTATTCACACATGTTTCATGTGTCGTTTATCTAATAATAAATTCCATTTAATAGGATTTACAATTATATATTGAATTAATTTCCATGTTAAATTCTAAAACTACAAGTTATGTATGGTATTTTATTATAGTGTATTCTACGCACATCAAGAGAATCACATGTAGTGTAATAAACATGTGCTCCATGTGTCATTTTTTTAATAGTACACACCATGTAATTACCTATCAGTCAATATGTGTTGGATCCTAAGGGAATTCAGAAGAAAAAGAATCATGTTAGGTATTTTGGGAGAGTAAATGTCATTTTATCCAAGTAAACTTATATAATTAATTAATTTTTAAATAAAATTAATATATTTAATTTGTTTAAAATTATGGATGATGTTAATTCAAGGATTCTCATATGGTATTAATATAAATTGAATTAATTGGATTAATTTGTGGTGTTTTATCTTAGTTAAAGAATGAATTGAAGTAATTGATAGGTAAATTACAAATTTACAATCATTTAATGTTATGTGGATGATGATGAGATTATCCTATCCCTACATGTGATTGGTTTATTTTAATTTATTATGATTAAATTAAAATTTATGGACTACATGTCATCCCATCATCCTTATTACATAAGGGCTTTCATTCCCAAAATTTTTTTATGTAAACCCCATTTATCTAATCCATTGGATCCCCTCACTTGCGTGTGAGTAAAATATTATGTAAGGATGGAGCTCCAAGGTGAGAGAAGGTGATCTGAGTATAAGAGCCACATAAAATACAATCGAGGCAATACATAGGATCCAAGGTGGAATTACACAACACAAATTGTAACGTTGCGACCTTAGTTACCCAGATTTGGTGCATTATTACATAAAATTGGCATGATACAAAGAATCATGTCCCGAAAGACCGATCAGTTTAGTAGCCTTAGAAGTACTAGATACATTCATAAGTTTTACATTACATCATGAAATGAAAACATCAACAACATTTTGTCCCCTTTTGAACACACTTATATCCTTAGACTATCCCTACAGGTCAACCATAAAATACTTCTTCACATCCTGGGAAAAATAAAACATAGGAAGGGGTGAGCTCAGATGCTCAGTATGGATAACAATATAGCAGAAACTTTCATAAATAAGCATAAACATTTAAGGCAATGTATAAGACTAAAAAAAGCCTTTTGAACGTAAACTTTAGCATAACATGGAAAAGATAAAATCAAATAATTCCATTTACTTATTCAAATGGATATTATACTAGTTGAATAATCACATGCAATATCAATATCCACCTTCATAATGATGGAATGCATAATACCAAACTTCATAATCACATAGTCAAGGCCTTGTGCCAAGACTACAAATAATATTTTTTCAAGGCCTTGTTCCAAGACACTAGTTTGTCTCATGATACCTACCGATGCATCGAGGAGCTATATCAGGCTCCACCCATCACTTACTAATTCCAATGCATTCCTCATATGAAAAGGTTTAAACATAACATAAACATTCATATTAAAACTAGAATACGAAATGTCAATACTTTATCCATAAACCATGAATGGTGTAAAAATAACACATCCACAATAAAACATATCACAAAAACTTCAATAAAATATGGAAGTTTTGTATCATAATAAATCAACTTCAAACAAGCTTAAAATCCATCAAAGGATGTTGATATAGATGAAATCAAAACTTTTTTTAGAGAAATATCTCTTTATATTTTGAAATTATTTAAAAGTCATATAATTATAAAAGAAAACATTTATTTTGAAAATATTATTATAATCTTGTATGGGAAGCTTCGACGATGATATAACAGCAGAAAATAGCCACACCTACCGTATAATTTAAAAAAAGACATTCTTACCTTAATTTTGTCGAAAAGGTCATAAAGTACCTTGTTTGGAAAATGACGGAAAGATTCATTTAAAAACATATATGGTAAAATAAGGGTATAAATGACTTTAACCCATAGTATAGTAAATAGTAAAAATGTTTTGAATTACATTTTTAAGAAAACATGGATGTGGATGATAAATAGGTCCTAGTAGATACTTACAAAAAAACAACCTCGGATAAAAAAGAGATTGTGAAATTAACCCTTACCTTGTAATTTTCCTTGGTCGAGGGTATGTTAACCTCCTGTATAATAGTTAAATCATTGTTATTAAATTATACAAAAACTATATACATAAATATGATATCATATATGATCCTCTAATATTGCTTTGTTAATAATATTTTAGTAATATCATCATTTCAAGTGTTAACTGATTCATTTTCCTTTATATTCTTGGTTACATAAGCCATGTTTTTTATGGATATGATGTATTTGATTCATATAAAAAATGATATTATGTTCATAAAAATTATTTTTAATCATAAAATGAAAATTATTCTTGAATGATTACGATGGATAATGAATCTCACCGCGTTCATGGAGACGGTAATCCGTACGTACACACGAGCGACAATATCATTATATTGATGGTGAAATAATATGTAATTGGATGATATATCATATATAAAAAATCATTAAAATGTTATATTTATTATTTAAATTAGTTATATTCATTATTATACCCATCCAAAATAATGAAGTGTTTGAATAACAAACTACACCACGACATGTAGACGGTAAGCCGTACGTTCGCACGTATGGTGACTTTGTCATTTATATGAAGGATATAATAATGAATATGGTTGTACCATTTTAATAACATCAAAGTATATAGAAGATATTGGAGTTATTATTTTTTAATGGAAACAACAAAGAAAGAAGAAGTGGAAGAAGAAAAGAACTTGAAAGAGGTGATGAAATATTTACCTCTTCTTCAGGTTCTTCCTTTTGATTTGATCAAAAGGGCTCCTTAGGTTAGACTTATTACCAAAGGATGGCCTCTATGATGAAGGGAGTAATTTTGGGAGGATATTTGGGTAGGTTTTGGCTGAGCCAAAAGGCTTTGGAGGTGTGAAATTAAGAGAAGGGGAAGTGGCCTTTTATAAGAGAGGTGAGGGTCACTTTAGGAAAAGCTTGAAATATTATTTTATAATAAAATAATTTTCGATTTCTAGTGGATCCAAAATTAATTATTTAGAGGATAAGGTAGGTATGAGTCAAAAATATCTCAACCAATAGGTTTTAGATAGGTTTAGATCATTATATTAACCTTATCTTTTAGATTTAACTCTTAGTTTAATAGTTTGACATTTACCATGTCTCTTTGTATTTTTATATTATATGGTTAATAAAATTACTATAACAAGACAATAGAACCCCATGTGGTTAATTATTAATATATATAACCTTATCTACATCCTTTTTTGGAATCTTATTTTTTTATGAATATTATATCAATTAATAATATAGTATTTGTTTCAAAAACTCAATTATGTCAATTTTGACACTATTTAGTATTTGATTTTATAGAAAGCCATAAAAACTTTATAACTTATAATAAAATTTATTTAACCAACCATAACATGTCATATTAACCTATAAAATTAGTGTAATTTATCATAAGTCTCAATTTACATTTATTTGGATATTTATAATATCAATTATTTTAACATTTCATTAATAAGGTAATTACTGCATCATTATTGTTTCATAAATAAATTAAAATATTTAATGTATAAAAATTATAAATAAAATACCATTATGTATGAAATATTTTTATCTTTATAATGAATATTTATAGTCAAATTTATTTTGTTCATATACCTATATTAAAAATGGTTTAGTTATTAAACTTTAAATTTAACTCTTTTAGCTCTTCTTTAAATAAAATAATAATAAATGTCCTAATCTACTCCAAGTGGACCAAAGAGGATCATATTTTATTACTAAGGTTGTTTTTGGTCAAATTATACTTATCCAGTAAAATTAGGACATGTTTTTGAAATGAAGTCCATTTTGAAAGATAAAATTTATAAAATTTCAAAAATGGGTATTACTATTCATAACATCTAGTTTGATTGGTTGTGGTGTGTTTGAACTAGAAGTTGCATAAAACACAAGCTGTTGTATTAATCAAAGGGAAATGTAATATGGAATCTTAGGGTGTTACATTCTCCCCTCCTTAAAATAATTTTTTCCTTGAAATTTATAGAATACTACTGCATAAAAAGATTCGAGTGGTTATTCATCATAAGTTCCTCGGGTTACCAAGTTGCCTCTTCCATATTATGATTTCTCCATAGAAATTTTACCAGAATATTCATTCAGTTTCTCAGCACTTGTTCTCTAGTTTCAAGAATTTTGATAGGCTCTTCACAATAAGGCAAATCAGGTTCCTGTTCAATTTCCTCATAGGTGAGTACATGCGTTGGGTCTGGCATGTATTTTCTCAATAGTGATACATGGAACACATCATGAACTTTGGAGAGACTTAGAGGGATTTCCAAATGATAAGCTACAACTCCAATTTGTTCTAGAATTTTGAAAGGACCGATGTACCTTGGACTCAATTTACCCTTCTTACTGAAACGTATAACACCCTTCCATGGAGATACCTTCAAGAAAACATGGTCTCCTACTTGAAATTTTAAATCCTTACTTCGGTTATTGTCATAGGTGATGTGGGTTTGGATAACCTTTATATTTTCCATTATTTCATCAGCAAGTTCTGGAGCTACGAGTTTTATTTCACCAACATCATCCCAACAAGTTGGTGTGCGACATCTCTTTCCATTTAACGCTTCATATGGTGCCATCTGAATACTTGAATGTAAGCTATTGTTATATGAAAATTCTACCATGGGTAAATATTGATCCCACATAACTTGAAATTCAAGTTAGAAATATCTCAACGTGTCTTCTAAGGTTTGAATAGTATGTTCTGATTGTCCATCAGTTTGAGGGTGGTAGGCAGTGCTTAGATGAAGTTCAGTATCCGGGGCCTTCTGAAGTCTTTTCCAGAATCTTGATGTAAAATGGGGATCACGATTAGAAACAATCGAAAGGGGTACTCCATGAAGTCTTAAAACTTCATTAATATATAGTCTTTCCATACGTTCAAGTGGTAAATCTTCTCTTATAGAAATAAAATGTGCTGACTTGGTAAGACGATCAACAATGACCCATATTGCATCATTCCTTCCAGGAGTCTTTGGTAGCCCCATGAAAAAGTCCATAGTAACATTATCCCATTTCCACTTAGGTACAGGAAGAGGTTTCATGACTCATCCAGGTTGTTTCCTTCCAGCTTTCACTTGTTGACAAACCATAAATCTTGACACAAAATTAGAAATCTCCCTCTTCATGTTGTCCCACAAAAAATGTTCTTTCAAATCTCTATACATATTGGTGATCCTAGGGTTTATAGAGAAATTGGAGCTATGAGCATCATCCAAAAATTATATTTTTAGATCAGGTATGTTAGGAACACAAAGTATCTTCCCAAATTTCAAAATTCCTTCATATATGAAGTCACTCAATCTCCCATCATTCATAGCTTTAATATTATTTTAAAATTACTCATGATCAGTCTGAGAACTCTTTATCCTTTATAGTAAAGATGTTTTGGAAAACATTTGAAAAAGTATTGATGTTTCACCTTCCATGGTTATTCCCATATCCATATTTACTAGATCTATGAAAAAATTATCCCTTTCAACCCTCATCTGGTTCAAAAATCCATGATCCTTTCTACTCAAAGAATTTTCCACCTTATTTTCCTTCCCCAGGTGGTAGTGTATGGTGCAATCATAATCCTTGAGTAGTTAAAGTCATAATATTTTCCTCATGTAGAGTTATTTCTGTGAGAAAATATACTTCAAACTCTTGTGATCAATATATATCTCACATTTTTCACCATAGAGATAGTGTCTCCATATATTTAAAGCAAAGATTACAGGTGCTAAGTCAAGATTAGAAGTGGGATAGTTTTTATCATGAATTTTTAGCTGTCGTGATGCATAGGCAATAACTCTATCATTTTTCATAAGGACACAACCAAGTCCTTTCTTTGTGGCATCACTATAAATAACAAACCCATCGTTCCCTGATGGTAGAGTCAAGATAGGAGCGTTGACTAATCTTCTCTTCAGTTATTCAAAAAATTCTTCACAGTTTTTTGTCCAAACAAATTTAACCCCTTTACGAGTGAGCTTGGTTAATGGGTTAGCCAATTAGGAAATATTCTGGACAAAATGCCGATAATAACCTGCTAAACCAATAAAACTGCATACCTCAGTTATAATCATCGGTGCTGGCCATTCTTGGATTGCCATGGTCTCTGAAGGATCAACAGAGATTCCATACTTAGAGATAATATGGCCAAGAAAAGAAATATTCTGAATCCATAATTCACACTTGCTAAATTTCCCATGTAATTCATTTCTTCTAAGAGTCCTTAGGATAATTCTCAAGTGATTTTCATGATCTTCATAGATTTTTGAGTATACCAAAATATCATCAATAAATACCACTATAAAGTCATCAATATATTCCTTGAAAACTATATTCATTATATCCATGAAGACAAAGGGTGCATTAGTCAATCCAAAAGGCATTACTCTAAACTCATAATGCCCGTACCTAGTTTGAAATGCTATTTTCAGAATGTCTTAATTCTTCACACACAACTGATGATATCCAGATTGAAGGTCAATATTTGAAAAATATTGAGCACCATAAAGTTGGTAAAATAAATCATCAATGCGAGGTAGGGGATACTTGTTCTTTATTGTTATAGCATTGATTTCCCTATAGTCAATGCACAACCTCATAGACCCGTCTTTATTTTTTTAAAAAAGGAAAGGGGCTCCCCATGGAGAAACACTAGGGTGAATAAATCCCTTGTTAATCAATTCCTCTAGTTGTTTCTTTAGTCCCCCTAATTCCACAGTGGTCATTCTATAAGGGGTCTTCGATATGGGCCTTGAACCAGGAATTAAATCTATAGAAAACTCAATTTCTCATTCTGGAGGATGTCCAGGTAAATCCTCTAGAAACACATCAACATATTATTGCACAATAGGTATGTCCTCTATTAGAACATTCTTTTCCTCACCTATAGTTATTTCATTTTCTTCATCCCCAATAATTAAATTTAGTAGAGTTAATAGGGGGGGATCTAGATAAGAATTAGGTGGTGAAGTTTCTTCTCTAAAGATAAGGTAATCCTTATCATCATCAAAACTTGTAACCTACTTCTTCTTAAAATAAATTTTCACATCATGGTCTGAAATCCAATCCATTCTGAGGATTATATCAAATTCAATCATGGGTATGACGATGAGATCAAAAGATAAAGAACATTTATATTCCTTAACAGGAACTGATTCACTAAAATTTATTGCGATGATACTTCCCTTAGGTGTTTTGACTGATAAATCCCTTGTTATTTTAAATTGAAAATATCTAATTTTCTTAGAAAACTAGGAAGATATGAAATAACGCGATGATCCAGAATCAAATAAAGCTTTGGCTAAACTTGAGGAAACCACTAAATTACCTACCACCGCATCTTTCAGAGCTTCAAACTCAGCAGTAGTGATCGCATAAGCTTGGCCTTGATCCCTTAGCCTTTTCTAAGGTAAGTTCCCTTGGTTTTTAGGAAATTCATTTTCATAATGCCCCTTTTCTCTACAATTGTAGCATTCAACATTGGCAACCTCTTTCTTCCCCTTGTAATCACGAGCTTGGTGTCCTTTTTCACCACACTTGTAACAGACTCCCATTCCCTTTAGGAAAGTACCATGGTGTTTCTTCCCACATTTACCAGAGGATGGATATTAAACTTTTCCCTTCTTCCCCTTATTTCCATTTCCATAGTGTTCAGCAGATCTCTTCTTCTCTTTCTTTTCTTTGAAGTCGTAAGACTTAGAGAATTCATTTTCTATCTTGATAGCACACGAGACAATATATTTGTACGATGAAAAGGATTGTGAGACTAATGATTTATGGAGAAATGGATTTAAACCATCAAATAATTGATCAATATTACTCCTTGGGTTACGTATATAATCTGCTGCATGTCTTTCTAACCTTGTAAAGTTAACCTCATACTTTGCGACATTCTCATCCTCCTTTTTTCCTCAGACTCAGAAATTGTCTTTCCATATCCGGTTAATGGTCATAAGAAAAGTATTTTTCTAAGAAAATTTCTTTAAACTCCCTCCATTCCATGTTCGATATTTCTTCATCTTCATTTGTGTTTTGGATTAATGACCACCATTGATCTGTATCTCCCGTGAGACGATAAACTGCCATGATAACTTTTTCCCTTTTGCTACTCCCCAAAGCATGAAATATTTTTTCTAAGGAATTTATCCATTAATCAGATACTAATGGATTTTTAATCCCATTTAATGTTGGTGGTTTTTTCCTCATGAAGTGGTCTAACATTTATCCTCTGTGTTTTGGATCAAGGTGCTCCATACGAGCAAGGTTATTATTCATAACCTGAGTGAGTTGTCCCAGTATGGTGATAAGATGATCAATACCTGTTGCTTCACCAGATCCACTATAATTATCTTGATTAGGAGTGAAATCTCTACATGGATTACGTGCGTTGATACAATTTCCATTCTTTCAACTAGGTGCCATTTCTAAACAATGGAATACAATAGATTAGTTTATGAACCACAATACATAATTATGAACTTGTAAAACACTTAACATAAATTGAAAAGTTTATAGATATAATCCATAATCATAAAAAAATTTCTTTGGGGAAGTATATACTCATAAACCCTTCATAATGGTTTTTAAATAAAATGAGAATTATCCTAAGCATATCCCCCGGGAGTGTCATAACCATGAGTGCATGAAGGCCCGTTATCTTGCACCGATTCCCGTTTGAGTCTAGCTCAAAGTAGTGTTTTCAGGTTTTACCCCTAGGTACATCTGTGCCAGAGCCGCCTCTACCTGCTCATATCTAGACATGGATGTATTTCATGGAAAACTCACAAAATCTCTACAATACCAAAATTCTAGGAAGTTCTTCTATACCAATCCCCAAAGTCTATCTTAGGGTAATGTTATCTAATTAAAGTTTTTCTAAATCTAGCTTCCAAGGTTTGTACTAAAATTCTTCTAATAACAACTACAATGCCCCAAACCCAGTTACCCAGAGTCAGTGCATTATTACATAACATTGGCATGATACAAAGAATCATGTCTCGAAAGACCGACCAGTTTAGTAGCCTTGTAAGTACTACATACATTCATAAGTTTTACATTACATCATGAAATAAAAAAATCAACAAAATTTTGTCCCATTTTGAACACACTTATATCCTTAGACTATCCCTACAGGTTAATTATAAAATACTTCTTCACATCTTGATAAAACATAGTAAGGTGTGATCTCAGATGCTCAGTAATGATAATAATATATCGGAAACTTTTATAAATAAGCATAAACATTTAAGGAAATGTATAAAACTAAAACAAAATCCTTTTAAAAATAAAATTCAGCATAATATGGAAAAGATAAAATCAAATAATTCCATTTACTTATTCACACAGATATTATACTAGTCGAATAATCACATGCAATATCAATAGACACTTTCATAATGATGGAATGCACAATGCCATACTTCATAACCACATAGTCATGGTCTTGTGCTAAGACTACAAATAAGATTTTGTCAAGGCCTTGTGACAAGACACTAGTTTGTCTAATGAGATCTACTGATGCATCGAGGAGCTATAGCGGGCTTCACCCATCACTTACTAAGTCCAATGCATTCCTCATATGAAAAGGTTTAAACATAACATAAACATTCGTATTAAAACTAGCATACGAAAAGTCAATACTTTATCCATAAACCATGAATGGTGTAAAAATAACACATCCACACTCAAACATATCACAAAACCATCAATAAAATATGGAAGTTTTGTATCATAATAAATCAACTTCAAACAAGCTTAAAATTCATCAAAGGATGACATAGATGAAATCAAAACTTTTTTAGAGAAATATATCTTTCTATTTTGAAATCATTTAAAATTCATATAATTATAAAAGAAAACATTTATTTTGAAAATATTCTTATAAGATTTTATGGGAATCTTCAACAATGATATAATGGTGGAAAATAGCCGCACCATCCATATAAGTTAAAAAAAGACATTCTTACCTTAATTTTGTCGAAAAGGTCATAAAGTACCTTGTTTGGAAAACGACGAAAATATTAATTTCAAAAAATATATGGTAAAATAAGGGTATAAATGAATTTAATCCATAGTATAGTAAATAGTAATTTTTTTGAATTACATTTTTAAGAAAACATGGATGTGGATGATAAAGAGGTCCCAATAGATACTTACGTAAAAACAACCTCAGATAATAAAGAGATTGTGAAATTAACCCTTACCTTGTACTTTTACTTAGTTGAGGGTATGTTAAATTCATATATAATAGTTAAATCATTGTTATTAAATTATAAAAAAACTATATACATAAATTTGACATCATATATGATCCTCTAATATTGCATTGTTAATAATATTTTAGTAATATCATCGTTTCGGGTGTTAACTGATTCGTTTTCCTTTATATGATTGGTTAAGTAAGCCATGTTTTTTATGGATGGGATGTATTTTATTCATATAAAAAATGATATTATGTTCATAAACATTATTTTTAATCATAAAATGAAAATTATTCTTGAATTATTATGATGGGGAATGAATCTCATCGCGTTCATGGAGACGGTAATCCGTACGTACGCAAGAGCGACAATATCATTATATTGATGGTGAAATAGTATGTAATTGGATGGTATATCATATATAAATAATCATTAACATGTTATATTTATTATTTACATTAGTTATATTCATTATTATACCCATCCAAAATAATGAAGTGTTTGAATAACAAACTACACCATGACGTGGAGACGGTAATCCGTACGTACACACGTATGGTGACTTTTTCATTCATATGATGGATATAATAATGAATATGGTTGTACCATTTTAATAAAATAATAGTATATATAAGATATTGGAGTTATTATTTTATAATGGAAACAACAAATAAATATTAAGTGGAAGAAGAAAAGAACTTGAAATAGGTGATGAAATATTTACCTATTCTTCGGGTTCTTCCTTTTGATTTGATAAAAAGGGCTCCTTAGGTTGGATTTTTGACCAAAGTAAGGCCTCTAAGATGAAGGGAGGAATGTTGGGAGGATATTTGGGTAGGTTTTTTCTAATCCAAAAGGATTTGTAGGTGTGAAATTAAGAGAAGGGGGAGTGGAATTTTATAAGAGAGGTGAGGGTCACTTTAGGAAAAGCTTGAAATATTATTTTATAATAAAATCATTTTTGGTTTCTAATGGCTCAAAAATGAATTATTTCGAGGATATGGTTGGGATGGGTCTAAAACCTCTCAACCAATAGGTTTTATATAGATTTAGTTCATCATATTAATCTTATCTTTTATATTTAACTCTTAGTTAAATAGTTTGACATTTACCATGTCTCTTTGTATTTTTATATTATATGGTTCATAAACTTACTATAACAAGCCAAGAGAACCCTATGTGGTTAATTATTAATATATATAACCTTATATAAGTCCTTTTACCAAACCATATATTTTTAGTAATATTATATCAATTAATAATATAGTATTTGTTTTAAAAGCTCAATTATGTCAATTTTGACACTATTTAGTATTTGATTTTTTTGAATGCCATAAAAACTTTATCACTTCAAATAAAATTTAATTAACCAAACCTAACATGTAATATTAACCTATAAAATTAGTTTAATTCATCATAATTATCAATTTACATTTATTTATTTATTTATAATATCAATTATTTTAATATTTCATTAATAAGGTAATTACTGCATCATTATTGTGTCATAAATAAATTAAATTATTTAATATCTAAAAATTATAAATAAAATACCATTATGTAGGAAATATTTTTAGATTTATAATTAATATTTATAGTCTAATTTATATTGCGTGTATCCCTATATTAAAAATGGTTTAGTTATTAAACTTTGAATTTAATTCTTTTAACTCTTCTTAAAATAAAATAATAATAAATGTCCTAATCTAATACAATTGGACCAAAGAGGATCATATTTTATTCTAATTTTGTTCTTGGTCTAATTATACTTATATAATATAATTAGGACATGTGTTATGGTAATTATGATATCATTTTTACCCTTAATTACCATATTTACTTTTAACCGTGGTAAATAAAAGTCAAAAGTTACTATTCACCAAAAATTATTTTTATCTTATTGAACCAAAATTTACTTACTGATATTAACCAATTCTATCTGATTTTGTAAATTCAACTCACAGAAGTAGTAAAATTAAGTTTTATGCAAATTTTTAAATGCTCCTAGAAGGTGGGTAAAAGACGATAAAAAGTTCAATAAAATTTTTATATATATAAATTTATTATAAAATGACTCCAGTGAATTATATTAAACTTATATATGTATTATGTATCAATTTTGACCTAAAATAAATTTAAATAAAAAAAAATTATTTAAATAAAAAAATTGGTTTTAACCATTAACATAGTGTTTTTCACTATTCATCAAAAATTGAAAGTTTTCAGAAAAATACAAAAAATTCACCCTAAGATAATTTCGATATTCCAAATCCAAAAATGAAGTACATTTTGAAAGATAATTTTTTTAAAATTTCAAAAAGTGTCTATTACTATTCATAATGGCTAGTTTGATTGGTTGTGGTGTGTTTGAACTCGGAGTTGTGTATAACACAAGCTATTGTATTAATCAAAGGGACACATACCATGAAAGATTGGGCTGTTACACAAACCAAGCTATGGCTCATGTTATTTTTCCCCTAGGGTCAAGGGTTAGTTTATCATCCACCAAATAAACTAACTATTATATAATCTCATGATGATGCCACTTATATTTTATTTTTATCAGTTTCTTGGTTGATTATTTTTGTTTGTGGATGATACATGATCACTTAACAAATAAAATAAATAGAAAGTAAGATGGAATAAAAGAAAATCAGATTATGTGTAAACTTTATCAAACATGGTTAGTCACTTAAGTAAAATCCACTTAATATCATCAAGGTACATGATAATATAAAATGGAATTTTATGTATAAGGATGAAAATCCATCAACTAAAATATTAATTCAGTATATCCTTCCATTACTTAAGTTAAGAGTAGAACCCATAGTTTAAAGTTCTTGATCAACCAAAGTTGGGGTGCTTTCAATTACCAGGTAACTTTTAGCTTAAAGTCATAGGTTGACTTAACTTAGTTCACATCAAGGGTTGACTAACCTAGCAAGAATTTTTGTAACTGAGAGGAAAGGGTTGGGGAAATATTTATCCAGGTTTTTAAGATTGGGGAGTCCACTCAGTAGATTGAATAACTACGAGTTAATGAAGTTGTAAAATTACGCCTACCTAAAACCCTTCAATTAACATGTTAGGACCAAGTCTGGGTTATGATAAGGGAATATGGGTCCTTGCCACTAGAGTATCTATACAACTAGATATTCTAAAACTAATGGTGAGGGATATTAGGTTTCAATAAAATAGTGGGAAATTAATATGATTTAATTTTATCAATATGATTTGGTAATCAAGGAAATACTAATTATATGATGTCAATTTATAGAAATGGAAAATAAAATGAATTCAAAAATATCACTATGATCCTTACTGGATAAGGATAATCTTTCCACTTATATGAATTTCTAGGAATGGTATAGGCACTTACATGTTATACTGTGCCATGAACATAAATTATATGTGCTGGAAACCTCACTTCCTGATTCACTTGATAAAGAGGCTAGCGAGGAATAGGTATCTCTCTACCTAAAACACGTGGAAGATGCAATGGATGTCCAGTGTTTCATGATATTCTCCATTTTCAGTGAGATTCTAAAGAAATATGAGGACATGGATACATATAGAATCATTTATAACATTTATGATCTCTATCCGGAGAAGGTGGGATAGGAGAGATATGATATCTCTGATGCATTGTTCACATGCAATATTGGAGATTCGGTTCCAGTTGTGCCTCATGTAGTTAAGATCATTGGAGATATAGAACTTTTAGATATCTTGTGGTTTAATATCCTTGATGAGTTTCACACTGATCTCATTCTGTCCACACTACCTAAAACCTTCACCAGTTTTATTCTGAATTATAATATGAGTAATATCTAAAAGTCTCTTTTAAAACTTCTTACTTTTATTCAAAAAGTTTATAAATACATGGGGTGTGACAAACCCATAGTCCTTGTGGTGAATAATAATAGGAAGAATAAGGTAAAGGGTATGGAGACTCATTCCATGTATAAATATCCATAACATTGTCCTTCCAAGAAGAAGAATAACTAGAGGAAATCAAATTAATAAAATTTTGTATGTTTTGTATATAGAAATCAAGGCCACTAGAAGAGGAACTAAAACCATACAAATAAGTAAGTGGAATTATCAGGTGTTGTTCGTTATCGAGTGTAATATTTTTATATCAACATTTTGGGTATTATATACTACATGTAGTTATCAAATTTTTATAAAAATATAGTAACCAAGTATATTTATAAAGGTCTCTAGAGGTGATGTGGATATACAAGATGCTAATGGAGTGAGGAATGCTCCTCTAGCCATTAGAGACTACCATCTCACAATTCTAATGAGATTTATTTTTTATTTTAAATAACTATTATTATGTTCTTAGTGTTACCAATAACATAATTTATGTTTCTTATTTAGACATAGATGGATTTATTTTCAATTTTGGAAATAAGAGTTTCTAATTTTATAAAGATAACATATGTTATGGTATTAAACAACTGAATAATAGTCTTTATGCATTAAATTACAAAAACCAAATATTGGAAATTTATAATTAATCAAATTCAGATGAATCATTTAACATTTGGTTATGGTATCACCACCTTGATCCCATAAATGAGAAACATTTGACAAAGATCTATTAAGATGGTTATTTAGAACCATTTGAGATTAAACCACTTGAAAGATGTTATTCTTGTTTATAAGGAAAGATGACCAAACCAATTTTTTTTGGTCAAGTTGAAAGGTCTATAGAGCTACTAAAATTGGTAAATATTGATATTTTTGGACCTTTTTAAGTAGAATCTATAGGTGGATTCTCATACTTTATTACTTTTACCAATGAATTGAGTAGGTATAGTTACATTTACCTGATGAGGTATAAGTATGAATCCTTTGAGAAGTGTAAGGAATTTAGGAATGATGTTGAGAATAAATTTGGTAAGAAGATAAAGAAGCTTTGATCATATCAAGGTGGTTAATATCTTATCCAATATTTTATCAAATTTATATAGGATTATGGGATTTTATCTCAACTCACTCTTCCTTATACATCATAGTGGACTGGTGTTATAAAATATAACGCATATTTTTTATTAACTATAGTTTGATAACCATAAATGAAAAATTTCATTTATATATTTGGTTTCATAAGTTATTATAGTATTGAATATGTTTGTGTGAACCATTACAATGAGAAATGAATTCATACCCCAACTTATTTGGAAGGATCATTCACGTAACACCCATTGTATTTCTTATTAACATCCAAAAAATGTTCCATCTAGGAGACTTGGTGCCTTAATTTTTTTGTCTACATTAAATAGAAATAAATAAACAATTTAATATATTCAAAATATAATACTGTCATGTAAATATTTGAACTGATGAAAATAATACCACAGTGGGTCAGTTTCTTGAAAAAATATTTGAACCAATAGTGTGGGAGATGATTTGCTTCGCTTGACTTGATACATTTTTTCTTGAAAATTCCTGAAATAAATAACAAGTAATTTAATAGTAATTTATGCAATGTCATCACCTTTTTATGTACATGTATATATGTAAAATGAGATTAATATAATAATATATTCTTCATATCATGTGCTTCTCATGGTGATGGATATCAACAAACACTTTCCACAACTCTCTGGGTACCCTTTCAAATACCTTATCATAATGCTACTGAGTGGTCAATGATGTATTATTGAATTTATTCCACAATATCTATTTAAAATCTTTCCATTTCGCACTAAAATTTTTAAATGTCCACTTTCACGTGATAAGATCAACAATGGTAAAGTGTAATAAAATATGTAAAACAAGATTCATTTTTAAAATATTATAATTTAATTAAATAATGACATTCAATTGAGTCACAATGTATTAAAATTACCTCCAAATAGGAATAAAATACTTCATTATTACAAGATTTAGGCATATGACTCCAATTAGGATATATAATTGAAAGGGTCACCAAAATAGCCACCAACTCGCCTAGAATCTGGCCAAATATCCCCACAACATCATCTGTGGGGACCCCATAACAATCAAAGGGGACAACTATCTTCAATACATTCAGATTCCACATATATGAACTATTAATATTTGTCTCAATAGTAAAATTGATTCAATATTTTATGAAAAAATTATTTGTTAGTGTAAAAAGGTAAAATAAATATATTAACATTAAAATTTGTACCAATAACTGAAACCCTCAAATATCCTCAGGACGAAATAGGAGCAACTAGATGTTTGCTCGTTATAGGGTTTTCGTGTGCTGAACCTACTGAATTAGGAGGCAGTGTGCCAGATGCTGTTGGGAGGGAGACAAAGGGTGTGTCAGATGATGATGGGATAGAGATAGAGGGTGTAACACATGCTGGTGGGAGGGAGATGGAGGGAATCCAATACTATATAGTGAGGGATCTTGAGGGATCATTGGGAGACACTAATGATGTCTATATGGTTAGGGTAACATCAAATAGGAGTTGACTGTAATAATTTAATCACATATTCTTTGGCATTCCTCTCATTTAAAAAAGTAAAAAAAACCTCATAACATATATTTTTAATGATTCATGTAGAAAAAAATTAGAAATGATAACAGATGCACAATACTGAAAAACATAATATACACAGGTATGTTAATGAATGATTGAAGATACAAAAAATATAACACTTACTTTTTTGAAATTAAATAACCGATGCATAAAAATAAATTTAAACATGATAAAAGATCCAAATTTCTGGAATGAATAGTATATAACATAGGTAGTTGATAAGTTAATGGATGACTAAACATACAATCATTTTTTTCTTCAATCATGTTATTATCCTATGCTATCATTACTAATTCTACTTTATTGAGCCTTTTAAGAATAATATTTTCAATATCATTATGGAAAAATAAGTCAAATTCTTATTGTTGATGGGATTCAATGTCATATGTCAAATATTCCACTTCATCACCCATATCATACAAGTCTCTTTGTTTTACGTGCACAACTATACTCTACCATTAATCCATGACATCTTACACATAATATACCATTTTCACTTGCGATGAGAAGATATACATACCATGTACTTCATGTTCAATGACATCCATAAAGAAATATAAGTTCAAAAAAGTAAATTGAAAGGAATATCTTTTAATAGCCCTAATAATATCGACCCACTTTAATTTGAATAAAAAAACTAAAAAATGATCGTGGTAGATTAATTCGATAATTTTAGTCAACTTTCAGTTGTATCCCAATTCAAAAATATATGATGACATAAGAAGAACCATTGTTTACTATAAGGTAGTCATTTAGACTCAAAATCAATGTTACAGATAGGATAAGACAAACCCATGTAATTGTTCTAACCAGATAAGTTCCCAAGTCCAGGGAAGACACTAATGATCCATATTAGAGTATCATGTATTTTGAACATTATTCTAGAAGATGCATTATACGTCTCAACACTATTGCTCTATAACTCCTGCAATTATTTAATTACAGGCTACAAGTATACATCTATATCATTTCTAGGAATTTTTTATAGGAATACTCATCAAAATGATAAAGGATATTTGTTTCATACACATCCAAAAAGGTATATTGTAAGGGATCAAAATAACTGAAAAAATGTTGTGACTGGTACTCAAAGACCCAAATGGTTTGAATCCATTGACATCTAATCACAATCTCACATTTCCAGTATTAGATTAGAAATATAGATGTAATGAATCTAAAGTATTCCATGGTTTTGAATCTCTTGGATGTCATATTAACCCATCACTGTTATTATCTATATAATTCTACATTAAGTGCTCAACAATTTTCATTTACATGAATAATATTTATAATTAAGGTTTTAATGAGAAGTTACACAAAACATTTTATAGGTGTGTTATTTTTATGCTTCTTCATAATATCATGTTGATTCAGACTTCCAAAATTACCCATTTACTTCTATCTAGAAGATGGATATTTTTTTCACTCCAGTTTACTTCAATCCTCTCTCTAATAAAGCATACAATCATTGAGACAAGTAGGTATTTTTGTATAATTTAGACTAAGATTGTTATGTTTTTTTCATATTAAAAGAATAATTAGGGATCTTAACTTTAGTAAATGCGTCATGCAATAATTCCAATATCATGAAAATCACCTTATTTATAATTCTGTATCGGAATTTGAAATGGTACAACTTAAGAAGAAATGAAAGTTTTGAATATTTTAGACATCCTCCATACAACTCTTGATTTCCATAATCAACTAAATAATGAAACACAATTTTCTACTCAGTAAATTTATCTATTACATTATTATCCACAACATCAGGAAGAAGATCTATTATTATGTTACATTATTGATTTGTTTTTCCTATAGTCCTAAAAACATAATTTTTCAAGTTAATATTTACATCACCCTCAACTGTTTGTACTAATATGTTTTTGATACTGATAATTTTGTCCTACAATATTTAACAAATAGTTTATAAGGTTATGAATTCCATTGTCTATTGTCGATGAAGTTATGATCTCATTCTATTGACTAACATTAGTGCTCAAACTTTCTATGATGTTTGATTCTCCGTTTAAAATAAAAAAACATATTAACTAGGGAATTAATTTAATATAAAGTGTTCATAAAATTCAATTTTATTCAACCATCAACTAAATTAAAATTTAGGGCATGAAAATATTATTTTTCCATCAATGGGTTGATTGGAAATTGAAAAATCTAAAAAATCTTCTAAACTCTTAGCATACCGGGGTGTGTTCTTTAGTAATGTGATCCATATTTTCTCCATATATCACAAAGTTCCTACACATTGATAAAGAAAATTAAAATACATAAGAAATTTTATGTCATTTAAAGAAAAATTTCTAATTTAATGGGACAAGAATATTGATCGACTCATCCACTATATCTTATGACGCCAGAATCATGAATTTGTTTTTGGGAAGTTTCATATAACATGTTCTATTAATAAATATTTTCTAAAACATAAATTATCTTCATTTATAATTCAATAGAATTCAATTCCATCACATTTCTTTAACTATAATTTAATCTCATCTTATGAAAACTTCTAAACATCAATTCATATAATTATATTGAAAAATGTGCCAAATTTCATTTAGGTTTTCTTTAGAAAAATAAAAATAAATTCTATTCAAAATTGTTACATTTTTTTATTAATATATAATAGAAGAATGAATTTTTAATTGATTTAATAAGTGTATATTTGTGTTAACATAATATTAAAACACTAATTGAAAATTGATTATCACACTTATCACATATGACGAGTTAATTCTATATTTTTTCACAACATACCTCAAGTTACAAAAAATTTACTCAAGTTACTCTATATAAAAAATAATATGATGGATTTTAATTGAGTTAATAAGTGATGATAAATATAAGAATAACACTGAAAATAAGTTAAAACTTCTTACAAAACTTATCATATATGATGAATTAATTGAGTGTATTTTCATAACACACCTTAAAATATAAAAAAAATCAGTTAAGATGCTTTATTAAAAAAATTATATAGAATTTTAATTGAAAGTGATTTCATATGGGAAATAGAATTACCTAGTAACACTGATGCTGTGATATTTTCAATGATAGAATGAGGAAAGGAGGGTAAATGATTGGTATAATTATAGGGGGAGAGGGATCCGTAGGGAGAAAAGGGAGATCAACACACTATTAGGGGGAAAGAGGGGTGGCCAGTATGATGACAGGGGGAAAGGGGGATGATAAAGAAGCATGATGGCATGGGATGAGGGATACATAGGGGAAAGAGGAGAAATGGTGATTTTGAGGTTGGTAGTGAGGGAGAGAGTGGATATAGTGAGCGGGGAAGTGGTGATGGCGTGGGGAAGGGCATGGGGGTGGGGGGAAAGTGGGGAGAGGGATCAAGGGAGGTTAGAATCATGTTTATTTTAATTTTAGTAAATATTTAGTGTCAGTTTTTAAAAAACCACCACAAAACAGCCACTAAACCTTGATTTTGGTGTGGTTCGACCTCCTCCCCACATCGATCTAGATTTATCCCCATTTTTATATGCTATAAACCCATAATCACACATAGAATAGTTCCTTATATCATGATCCTCATCCACTTTTCCTACTCTGAAACTCCCATATCCTCTTATCCCCTTCGTTGTGTACACGTGTTTCTCCTCGTTCATCACCCTTTAATTTTCATGTGATTATCATAGGTGAAGGACCTCTCATGTTTCTACCCCCAACCCAACGCGACAAGGGATAATGTGACATGATGTTTTTTGTTTTTTCATGATGAATATTTCTTATTTGGTCCTTAAAGGCCATCTCTTGGCCCCTTTGATCCATATTCAGTTGGGATTTTAGGCCATCATAATCTGAGTCTTTAGGGTAAGTAATACTTAGTTCCTTTCGGTTATATAAGGGTTCCATATGAACACAATTAAAAAGTTATTTCTTTACTTAATAAAAAGGAGTTCACAACATGTTTTTATTATTTAGAATTTTATCATAAGTTTCAAAAGGTGAAAAAATATTTATTTTATTTTTTGTCTGTTTAGTTATTTTTTATTATGAAAAAATATCTATGATCCAAAATAAAAAAGAAAATTTAAACATAAATAATAACCCTAATAGGTCTCCCGTGTTTCCTCCCCAACCCCTGTACACTGGTGTTGTTTTGTACTCCCCACCACCTCCCCAGATTGATATGTAGTACTTCCCATTTATCTACATGGTTGACTCACAACAATGCACACAAGAGTTCCTTGTATCATGATCCTCATCCTATTTACCTACTCCAAAACTCTCATATCCTCCTATATTATTTGTTTTCCATGCTCTTTTCTCCTTGTTTGACACCCTTCCATTGCCACGCAATTACTGGAGGTGAAGGAATTCCCATGTTCCTACCCCTATCCTTTTATGGAAGGTGTCAATGTTTTTATTATGATCAATAATAATATTATTTTTTTAATTTTGTTTTAATATTTTTATAAACCAATCCAACCTATATAAGGGGATCACAACATGTTTTGATTATTTATAATTATTTATCATAATTTTTAAATGGTGAAAAATAAAAAATCTTATATTTTCATTCAGGTTGGTTTATTTATTTTTCACCATAAAAAATTCATATTTTTCAAAATAAAAAAATGTAAATATAAATAATAACCCTAATCACTCTACCATGTTTCCTCCCAACCCGCATACACTGGCCCTGCCTTTTACTCCCTACCTTCTCCCCACATCTTTTTTCATTGCTCTCAATTTCTATATGTAGTTGACCCATAATCAAACATGGTGTAGTTCCTTCTATCATGATCCTAATCCGCATTAACTATTTTTAAATCTCCTATCCTCCTATAACCTTCATTCTATATGTGCATTTCTCCTCATTCGACACCCTTACACTATCATGCGATTACTAGAGATGAAGGACCACTCATGTCCCCCCCCCCCAAACGTGACAAGGGGTGGTGGGATGTAAAGCCTATGGTTGAGGCCTGATGAATACTGCTAAGTTGGTCTTATAAGGTCATCTCTTAGGGCCTTTGATGCATATTTAGTTGGGCTTTTAGGTCATCATCATCTGAGACTTCAGGCCATGTAATTCTTAGGGAATTTGGGTTATATAAGGGTTCTGACTCAACAAAATTAAATAGTGATTCCTTTACTAAATAAAAAATGGGATCATGACATATTTTGATTATTTATAACTATTTATAATAAGATTTAAAATGTGAAAAATAAAAAAACTCTTATTTTCATTCAGGTCAGTTTAGTTATTTTTTATCATGAAACAAAAAAGTCTATGTCGCAAAATAAAAAAAATGAAAACATAAATAATAACCTAAATCACTCTCTCATGTTTCCTCCCCAACCCTCACACACTGGTGCCAATTTTCACTCCCCACATCCTCCACACATCTGTTTACACTAATCCCCATTTCTCTATGTGGTTGAACCATAGTCGTGCATGCTTTAGTTCTTTCTATCATGATCTTTATCCAATTTACCTACTCTATAACTCTCATACCCTCCTATACCCTTCATTATGCATGTGTGTTTCTCCTTATTTGGAATCCTTACATTGCCACATGATTACCGGTGGTGGAGGACCACTTGGGTTCCCATACACAACCTTTTTTAGTAGGTGTTGATTCCCTTTACATGCTCAATAATAATATTATAATTTTAATGTTGTTTTAATATTATTATAAACAAATGAAAATGTTCTATGGGGATTTAAACATGTTTCAGTTATTTAAAATTATTTATCATAAGTTTTAAAAAGTGCATAATAAAAAATACCTAATTTTAATTTATTTCAGTTTAGTTAATTTGAATCATGAAACAAAAAAGTATATGTTCCAAAATAAATAAAAAACGAAAACATAAATAATGACCCTATTTGTTCTATCATGTTTCCTCACCAAGCCTCACACGATGGTTCCACTTTGCACTCCCCACCTTCTCCCCATATTGATCTGCAATGCTCCCCATTTCTCTACATGGTCGATCTGCAGTCACACATGCTGTAGTTTTGTCTATCACAATCATCATACGCCTTACCTACTCTGTAACTCTCCTATCCCACCATCCTGTTAATTTTTCATGCATGTTTCTCCTCATTCAACACCCTTATATTTCCACACAATTATCATAGGTGAAGGACCACTTTATTGATCAGAGTAGATTATATGTGGGGTTGAATTTAATTTTAAAAATAAAGTGATAAAATCAAATCAAAAATTTAAAATAAAAAGATTTCTATATGATAAAATAATAAATTGATTAATTCAACCCATATTAATGATAATATCAATGTTTATTAATCATTTAAGGATAGTGGAAAAAATACACACCCAATTTATTCACTTTATTTGTATCAATATTTGGATGATACAATGCAGAAATACAAAGAGAGACTAAACACAAGTGATAAAGAGTTAAGAAATATCAGACAAGGTTCCCCTATGTTTCCACCCCTAAATTGGAGAGATATGTCTTATTAAGACCTTCCCTTGATTTTAATGTAAATCCAAGAACCATGTTCCTTGGTTTTAATAGAAATCCAAGAACCACATCCCTTTCTTTTAATAGATACCCAAGAACCAATATTCCCTTGGTTTTAACATAAACCCAAGAACCATGTCTCTTACTTTGTAGTTATGAGCATCTTGCAAAGATAAGATAAGAAGAGATGATTTTCTTGGTGAGAATCCTTTGAAAATATGGTTTTATATATCTCTTGAAGGATTTATACAATTAGAGAGAGATAGATAGATAATAAGGTGAGATACATAGATATAGAGAAAAGAAGGATTGAACCTTGAGATAAGGGCTTGAGGAATTATAGCGAGGCATCGATTCAATTCAAGAGTTGTTGCACAAGTTAATTGATTAGATCCAATTATCCTTAATCCTCTATTTGTAGCCTTCAAAAGGTTTCAAAACATTCAGGAATCCTTTATGTGAATTGAATTATAAGTGTATTTCCTTAATGACCACTTTGAACACATTAAATTATTCCTCAAAGAGCCTGTTCCGATTCCACAGGTTACCCGATAGCCTCCACCAGGTAGCCGATGGCCTACCTAACAGTGACAACTTCTAGAACACTCCCATAAGTTACCTGATACACCTCTATTGGTTGGCCAATGTATTACTTCTATTTATGAGAATTATTTTCTTACTATTGGCTATCTGATGGCACTGCACCAGCTAACCGGTATTTCCTACTACAACAAGTACACTACCAAGGCTTTCCAACTTCCTTCAAAAGTCTTCAAAGGTTCTTCCAACATCCTTACACGAATTTAATAAGTCTATTGATAATTTAAATCAAGAATGAAAAATAATTCAAAGTAAATTAAGATTTAAGAGATCAAGATATTCAACATGATAAAGGGATTAATATAATGATATTAAATATGAAACTCCCCTTTTGAGATACAAAATTATTTACCCTTATGATCTAATAAAACAATTTTTAAAAAACTTCTCATACTTTTAAATAAAAAACACCTTAAAACTTACCTCCCTAAAGTCTCTCCCCATTTGTGATTATCAAAAAGTAAAATAAAGAAGTAAAAATAAGGTTTAAAGAAAAAGGATAATTTCATTAAAGATAAAACTATTAAGACATGAAAAACTATCTCCCCCTTAATTATTACCATTAACTAAAAAACCAATATTAGAGAATAAGCATGAAAAATAAAGACAATCATAAGATAGTAAATCATATGAGATGATTAAATGTTAAAACACTTTAGATCACATCATCTAAATTACAAAGTAAAAGATAATAGTGGATCTCAAGATTTCAAAAAATATTTTGAAAAAAAGTTTTAAAAAATAAATATAAAAGATTTTTTTTTTGAAAAAACAATTTATGCACTTTAAGGATTAAGAAAAAAAATACATGAGAGAGAGAGAGAGAGGATATATTTAAAAAAATATCAAGAGATAAATAAAATTAAAAATAACCAAAAACCTTTTTGCAAGTATATTTGTCCAAAATTTACCAAAACAGGTAAAATTTATGCTCCCACTCAGTTGGAACATTAAAAAAAGATCTCAAGAAGGAAAATGATTGATCAATATATTAAAGGGTTGAAACACCATGTTTATTGAGAAGCCACTATATTATAAATCAATGATGATTGATGGAAAATACTTACCAAATCTCAAAATAAAGTTCCTTTTGTTATGTAGACACCCTAACCCTAATATCTTAGAGATGATGGTAAATTTATTACATTAGCATTATATTTAAGAGATCACATCCCAAATGACTGAATATTTTAGCAGTCTTGGTAAAATAGATATATTCTTGATTCTCACATTATATTTAAAAACCTAAAATAAAACATAGCATTTTCTTTGAGAACACCATTATTACCTTCATCATATCCTTGAATACCAATCATAATAAATTTCTTATCATCCCGAGGAAAGGAAATATAATAAAGGGGTGATCTCAAATTATTAGAAAGGGAATAAATACAATGAAAGATAAATAAGCCATGAATAATATGGAAGGAATAAATAATAATAAAATAATTACATATAAATAATCACATGAGCTTAGAACTTAACCAATATTTTCATAACTATTCAAATAATCACATGGACATCAATAATTGATTTTAAAATGATGGAATATATAATGTAAGACATATTAAAATTCCCACTAAGTCTTCGTTTCAAGACATATGCATAAATGGGTAAGGTCTTGGCCAAATAACCCACCCATTTTGTCTTATGAGACATATTGATGCATCAAAGAGCTTTGTAATTTTAAGCTGCACCTGTCACTTAAGAAGTCCAATGCATTCATAATATAAATAAAAAATAAAACTTAATAAAAATTCCTTAAAATAAATAACCATACATATTAGAATAACTAACATAAAAAATGTCAACACATCCCCCAGTCAAACTAATCATAAACCATCCAAGGAAATATGGTGGATGATATCATTTATAAGGACTTGGGTATAAAACATTACATATTCTAGTGATTTGAGACTAGAATTAAATTTATTTTAACAAATATCTTTTAGGTTTAGAGTTTTAGAGAATTAGTAATAATACTTAATAACTTGTATTCATAAAAAAGTGGTTCATAGATATCAACATCTTATCACACTATACCAAACTTTTCATATTCTATATTAAGTCTTCAACATATTCCATAAAATTATTCATGAGTTTCAACTTGACTTATTAATTTCCCTTACCCATACTTAAACCTATAAAAAACATTTTAAAAATGTGGAATGAGAATAAAAATATTAGTAATGTACATAAAAAATAAATAAATAAACCTTTAATACATGAACAAAAAAATTTTCACAAAGTTATAACTTTTACCCATAAAACATAAGCTCTTTAGCTTACCATATGAAATCACAAGTTTAATATAAAACCCATAAAAAGTATAAATAATAAAGGTAACTTGTGAAATCATTGTCATATCAATCTTACATATATTGTATCTCTCACAGATACACAGGGATTAACCTTCATAGTTACATTTGGAATAACCACCGTAGTATATTCCCTTAATCTCTTAGAAGAAACCTAATCGGTTAAATTCATCCATTTAACTAATGCATTAGAGAGCTATAATGGGATCACTCACCCTTAGCTTATCAAAAAACCACCCATCCTCATAAAACATTACCAAGAACCATAACATAATCATAATGAATAAAGCTTAAATAAAAGAATCATTTTTGAGGAAAATAACTTTTCCATTTTGAAATCACTTTTCATTTTTACAAAGCCGCACACTCATAAATGAAAAAATTTTATTTGAAAATAAAATTCAAAATTTTTTAAGTAATATTTAAAAAATTAAGTCATCATGAAATCAGGAAAACCCATCAATTTTGTATAAGTTAAAAAAACATTCATTTGGGATTTTATAAAAATAAACATTAAAAGAGTATTTTAAAAGAAAATCCTTTACAAAGATCCTATCATTTAAGTGAGAATTAATCAAATGAATAAATTATGTTTATTAAATATAAATCCTTATAAAACAAGTGGAAATATAACATAATATAATTAAAATTAATTTCAAAACATAATCTTATCATTACATAATCAAAGAAATAGAAGTTTAACCCAATAAATTGAGATTGGGTTAAGAGTTCCTTACCTTAAGTCAGAATCATCACATGTGTTATTTATATTACTGAATAATAAAATTATGTTAATTATTTACTTTCTTGAGAAAATTTTTCAAGTTTATTATTACTTTAATATCACTTATTACCATGTTATGATAATTACTTAATTATTCAAGTTCACGTTAGATGTTTTGATGATATTCAGTACTTGAGTCCAAAATGAATTTGGAATGATGTATATTGTCAAAGTGGTCATTAGTAAATCATATCCAAAATAATATTCATGAAACAATTATCACTTTAATAAATCAATTATACTTTTAAATCCATCCATTAAATATGGTTATGAAAAATGAACAACGTTACAACAATGAAGATGGAAGGTCGTACGTACGCATGAGTAACGTTTCCATTTTTCAAAAACCATTAAGGAAATAAGGTAAGTATTAATTTATATTTAAATAATTATTGTAATATAATTAAAATAATATTAATAATTAAAATATACTTATATATATCATTCATTTTATGTGGCAATGAAAAATGAATCACATCACCTCGTAAAGGTGATAATTCACACGTACGCACAGACGACATTAAAATTTTTGTGTGCATGGAAAGGTATAATCATAAATGATATATTATCTTTTAATAATGATAAATATTTCATGAATATAATATATAAGAATTAATTATATCATTATAACCATTATTGAGAGACAATGATGGGAAACAAATTTCATCGATTTGTGAGGCGGTAGTCCACCGCACACACAAACGATAAATTCTTTTTCCATCTGGTGGAAGTGGAGATGGATTTAGGTGATGATATTAACATAATAAAATATCAGCATATTTAGGTTACCAGAGTTATTATTTCATCATGGTTTCATAATATTTGAAGGAGGTGGAAGAAGAAACAAAATAGAAACACTTAGTTAAAAACGATACCCCTTATTTAGAAATCTACCATTGTTTAACATCTTAATACCACTAATGTTGGTATTATTCCTAAAAAAATACCTCTATAATGTGATTAGGGATTATATTAAGGAATTTGGGTGGGTATGTTATGAAATAAAATGGTTTTTAACTGTGATAGATTGAGAATAATAGGTGCCCTTTTATAAGAGAGGGGAGGGGCACTCTTAGAACTTATCAACATATTAAATTAATATAAATTAATTATCTAATTAAAATAGCTAAAAAATGATTTATTTATAATATAGGATTATTATGTATATAAATAACTTCATAAAATAAAAATTAGACAAGTTTTTACTATTTTTTAATCCCTATCTTTTGGTTTTAACCCTTATTTAATCCCTTTAACTCTTACCATGACAACATGTATTTTTACACTTTGAGGGTTAATATAATTACAATAAAATGACAAAAAACACATAAATGAGTCATAAATGAAATTTTAAACCCTTTTCCAATAATTTATTCTAATTTAATATTTTTAGTAATTTTATATCATTTAATAAAATATTATTTATTTTAAAATATCATTATTGTCAATTTTGACACTATTCAATACATTGACTTTTAAAAATATCAAAAAAATAGTATAAATTAGAAAAACGTATTTTAATACATCCATAAAATATCAAAGTCATATATAAAATTTATGTATCACAATAATTAACTCAAATTTTATGTATTTTAATATTTTTAATATCATTTATTTGATTTTCCCATTAATTGAATAATTGTTGCATCAACTTTGTGTCAACATTTAAGGGGATTATTTTATCAATAAAAATTATAAATAAATGAACATGATGTATAAAATTAATTTATATTTAAAATTAATATTTATAGTCAAATATATCTTCTAAATAACCCTACATTAGAAATGTTATAGTTGTTAAAAACATGAGTATGACATCTTTGAATTTTCTTTAAATAAAATATTATAAACATCATAATAACTTAAAAATGGAAAAGGCCATATATTCTAACCTTAGAACAATATTGAAAAAAATTAATAATCCCATAAAAATTTTTCAAGTGTTAGGGTCATTTTATTGTCCTTATAATTTTATTTTTACCCTTAATTACCCGATTTTCCCTTTACTGTGGTAATAAAAATTACAAAAGTTACTATTCATATTAGACAAAAATAAAAGGAAACCATTTAATAAATTTGGAACTCATGATTAAAAATATGGTATCTATTTTATAAAATTCAAAAAATAGAATTGTAAGAATTTAATTTAAAATTAAACCGATAAAACGTAATGAAAAACAATTTTTCGAAAAATGCCTTTTTTTAATCATAAAATGTTTTTATACTAAATTCAAGTATAAAACCCATTTAAAAAACCATAATTTCATTATTTTATATCAAAATTAACTAATTAAAATTTAAAAATAATCCAAAACTTAATTTTAACTTTATATACTTTGAAGAAAATAATTTTTATTAAAAATCGGTTGTTTCACTATTCATTAAAAAATCAAACTTTTCAAAAAATAATCAAAATTTCACCATAGGAAAATTTTGATAAGATGATTTAAAAAATGAATTTCATTTTATAAAATAAATTTTCTAAAATATCCAAAAATTAAATATATTATTTTTACATAAAAAGAAATAAAAACCATTTTTAAAGAAAATGTATTTTTGAAGAATAAAACGACTTTTCAAAAAATATAGTTCTTATTTAAAAATAATTAATTAATACATTAAAAATGAGTTATACGATTAGATATTTCATAATACCATTAATACTATACATTCTCGCCAATTTAATTGCTAGGTTATAACAACCACATTCAAATAGTAATATTTAGTTATTTGTTTAAGTTTGATGTGGCATATCTTGTACACCATAGAATATAGTGTTTCCTTAAAAAAAAATCTTAGGATGTTACATTCTACATTCTTTTTGACATTTCATCCTCAAAATTTTGAACTTGTCCTCATTAACTAATGTTTGACTTTTCAAAATACCTTTATTGAAATGCCACATGAGAACAGGGGTCAATAAAACTTCTATTTGAAAAGAGAGAAAGAAAAGTGTGAAGGTCACCTAAGATAACACATACTAGGATTCCATGTAGGAAAACATGAACATGGAAGAGAAAAATAAATATCAATTTCTGATGGAGATTGATATAGAACATGGTCATTATAAAGTTAACCATCGCAAAAATGTAAATCTACGATGGGTTAAAAGACTATTGATATCTCTATAAGAAAAGTAAATGAATAATGTTTTTTCTTCAAAATAACTTTCCCAAAGTTGAGGAATTACTTTACCATATATATTATAAGAATAAGGAAAAATACTTAATTGAAGAGTAGTGTTTCAACCTTTAATAAATTTCCACCACAATCTCATCTTTTACTCTAAATGATATGTATGAATTTTTTATGCCTGAGGTACTAGAATCAACTTCTACAGATAAAAAAACCAGAAAAATAATATATTTATTCTACCTTTAGTCATTAACCAAAACTAAAATAGTTAATAAAATATAAGATAATTATCCAAATGAAAAACATTTATATGATAAAAAACTACTATAATAAAAAAAATTCAACAGTAACACCTAAAGTTCAACTTAGATCATTCAATAAACAACTATACTTAAAATTCTTCAAAAATATTCTAGATTAATATTGAAACCAAAAAATAAAAAGGATTTTATCATATAGTCTTCCAAGATAAATTTTAACATTTTTCTCCAAATAAAATCAATCACTATTGAATTCTCATACCAAAAAGTATATTACAAAATCACATAATCCCCAAAATATGCTAATCATTTCTATAAATAACCCAGGTCATCATAAATACACGATAAAATTTTATATTATTCCAAAATATAATTCAACCGTTATTCTTAAAATAAAATCCCATAGTATTGTACTTACCATAATCATATAGGGTTCCCAAAAATAATAAACTTCTTTTGTAATAACATTGATCACTTAATCACCAAATCATTTTCCAATCCCATGATTATATATTTAATAAATCATATATTTCCAAAATGAAGTTAACCTTTATCCACTAGACTATTTAAATAAAAAATCAATTGAATACTAACTATGAAACCATGTAAGCTAGTGGTAGGCATTTCACACTTGTCTCCCTTTGGTTGTGGGTTTAATTCCCATGGCCTTTCTGGACATGATGGGTTGTCACATGATTTTCAGGTTTTCTTTTTTCTAAACTATATTAATATAATCCTTATAAAATTCAAGAAATGTGAGAAAAATTCCAAAAAATAACCTTAATATGTTTTATCCTCAAGGGTTATCTCATACCTTTCATTTTGCATACTAAAATGAAATAACCCATAAATACCTCAAAATCAAATATTATATAAATCCACGAGGTTATCCATACCTTTAAAATTTGTCTCTACAAACTTAAATGATAATTATTTCTCAAATAACATTTTTCACAAGAAAAACTTAAGGATTACATATAACTCAAACTTAATAAAATTCCCCCAAATTACTCCAATTATAAAAAGAGTATTAGTACTTTTAAACATTTCATCATCCTTAAATATACTATAACTCTTTAATCCCTTATACGTATACAAATTAATCATTTAGTGTTCTTAATAGTACCTTAACCATGGTTTTATATCTTATTCCTCAATACTTATTTCATACAAACAAAAATATGAATCATGTCCTAAGATTCAAGAATGTCAAAACATGAGCAAATAAATAATCCATACCTTGATCATGGTGTCCACTTGATTTCATTGTCATTTTTTTGTTGTAGATAGAAGTTACATGCAATGCAACAATGCTTGAGAGCTTCTTCAAAGTGCCTATCTTCTTTTTTTCAAATTCACCTTGTATAAATTAGGTTGTATGGATGTTGATAGAGAAATAGTTTTGTAAAATCTTTTTGTATGACAAATAATTTCAAAAATTCAAATAAAAATTGATTTTTATAAAACATGCAGACCAATTTTATTTTGAAACTTTCAATCAAGGGGAATTTTGAAACACCATAAGTATGTCCCTGAAGACTTTAAATTAAAACCAAATATAAATAGGCTTTACAAGGGTCTCCTTCTCTATAAGTTTTATTAAAATCATAATATACTTCAAAATCCTATGATAAGGTAAAATATTTTAAAATTCCTTGATGAAATTTACCATTTTTTGAAAGATATAAAAATTGGGAAAATATGATTTGATTAAAAATAAACCATGAACCATGATGGTATTGAGGTATAGATGAAGTGTTTTATATTTCATAAAACTATTTAAAAGAGAGTTATACGTTAAAAAAAGTTTCTAAATCATAAGGAAATGACTTTTTAATAATTATTAAAAGAAATTCATTAAGAATAGATAGAAATTTAGTTTAAGATCCTAATCCTTCCATTTGTAACTTATTTTCCTTGATATGAAATGTTACAAAACAATTATTTTATTAAAATAATGTGCATAGAAACTTAACCTATGTTTAACCAAAATTCATAATCTCTAATTTTTCAAAACCCTATTATGATACCAATTGTAATGACCCAGTCTTAAAACATTACATATTTTAGTGACTTAAGACTAGAATTAATTTTTTTACCAAATATATTTTTGGTTTATAGTTTTATAGAATTAGGAGAAATCCTTAACAATTTGAATTCATAAATAAATAGTTCATAAAGATCAAAATATCCTTACAATATTCCCAACTTTTCATATTTCATATTAAGTCTTCAATATATTCTATAAAATTATTTGTGAGTTTTAACTTTAGTTATTCATTTCCCTTATCCATACTTAAACCTGTGATTTTTTAAAGACATGAGATGAGTATAAAAATCTTATGCAAGGGACATAAAAAGAAATAAAGAAACAAACCGTTAGTTCATGAATGAAAACATTTTCACAAAGTTATAACTTTTAACCATAAAGCATAAGCTCTTTAGATTACTATATGAAATTATAAGTTTCTTGTAAAATCCATAGAAATAATAGATCATAAAGGTAACTTGTGGAATCATTTTCATATCACTCTTATTATACTATATCTCTCACGAATACACATGGAGTAACCTTCATAATTACATTTGAAATAACCACTGCAATATATTCCCTTAATCTCTTAGGATAAACCTAATCAGTTAATTACATTCCTTTATGCAATGCATTGGAGAGATATAACGGGCTAAACCACCCTCGATTTACCAAAAAACAACCTGTACTCATAAAAAATTAACAATAACTATAATATAAGAATAACACATAAAGCTTGTATAAAATAAACATTCTTTAGGAAAATAATTTTTCTATTCTGAAATAACTTTTCATTTTTACGAAGACACGCACTGAAAAATGAAAATATTTTATTTGAAAATAAAATTAAAAAATTATAAAGTAATATTCAAAACATTATTTTTTCATGAAAGTGTGAAAATCCATTCATTCTATATAAGTTATAAAAAAGCATTCCTTTTGTATTTTATAAAAATAAATATTAAAAGAGGATTTTAAAAGAAAGTACCTTACAAAGATCATATCATTAAAGTGAGAATTAATCAAATGAATCAATTATGTATATTTTATGTAAATCCATATAAAAAAATTGTAAATACAACATAATATATTCAAAATTAATTTCAAAACATAATCTTATCATGACATAATCAAAGAAATATAAGTTTAACCCATTGAATGGAATTTGGGATAATAATTCTCTTACCTTAAGTATGAATCATCACATACATTCTTTATACTCCTAAATAATAAACTTATGTTAATTATTTAATTTATTGAGAACATTTTTTCAAGTTTATTATTCATTTTATATCCCTTATTACCATGCTATAACAATTGATTAATTATTTAATTTCACATCATATGTTTTGATGATATTCAATACTTGAGTCCAAAATGAATTTGGTATGATCTCTATAGTCAAAGTGGTCATTAGTATATCATATCCAGAATACTATTCACAACATAATTATCACTTTCATAAATCAATTATACTTTAAAATCCATCCATTAAATATGGTAGTGAAAAATGAACTTCATTACAATCATGGAGACAATAGACTGTACGTATGCATAAGTAATGTTTCCATTTTTCAACGATCATTAAAGAAAGAAGGTAAGTATTAGTTTATATTTACATAATGATAATAATATAATTAATATAATATTAATAATTTAAATATACTTATATATATATATATATATCATTTATGTGATGTGGTGATGAAAAATGAATCACATTGCTTTGTGGAGGTGATAATTCACATGTACGCATGAACGATGTTATCATTTTTTTGTGCATGTAAAGGTAAGAAAATAACGGATATATTATATTTTCATAATGATAAAAATTTAATAAATGTCATATATAATTATTAATTCCATTATTATAACCAGTATTGAGAGACGGTGATGGAAAACAATTTTCATCGGTTCGTGAGGCGATAGTCCGTTGTACACACGAATGATAACTTCCTTTTCCCATTTGATGGAAGTAGAGATAAATTTAGATGATGATATTAACATAATAAAATCTCAGTATATGTATAATACTGTAGTTATTATTTCATCAAGGTTTAATAATATTTTAAGGAGGTGGAAGAAGAAATAAAACAGAAACACTTTAAAAACGATACCTCTTCTTTAGAAATCCACCATTGTTTAGCACCTTAAGACCAATAAGGTTGGTGTTATGCCTTAAAAAATACCTCTATAATGTGAGGAGGTATTATAGGAAGGGATTTGGGAAGGTATTTAATGAAATAAAATGGTTTTGAAGTGTGATAGATTGAGAAGAAGAGGTTTCCTTTTATAAGTGAGAGGGGAGAACTCTTAGAATTTCTCAAAATATTAAATTAATATAAATAAATTTTCTATTAAAAATTGATCCAAACTGATTTATTTAGAAAATTGGATGATTATGGGTCAAAATAACTTAATATAATGAAAATTAAACAAGTTTATACTATTTTTTAATAATTATCTTTTGGTTTTAACCCTTATTTAGCCCCTTTAACTCTTACCTTGACAACATGTATTTTTACACTTTGAGGGTTAATATAATTACTATAAAATTCCAAAACAACCCATAAATGACTCATATATGAAATTTTTAATGTTATAACAATAATTTGGCCTAATTTAATATTTTTAGGAATCTTATATCATTTAATAAAATATTATTTATTTTAAAATATCATTAATATCAATTTTGACACTATTTATTAAATTGATTTAAAAAAATAAAAAAACAAGATATATTCAAAAAAATATTTTAATACATACCTAACATATCAAATTAATCTATAAAATTTATGTATGACAATAATTATCTCAAATTATATTTATTTTAATATTTTTTATATCATTTATTTTATTTTTTTTATTAATTTAATAATTACTTCATCAATGTTATGACAACATTTAAGGTAATTATTTCATCACTTAAAATTATAAATAAATTTATATGATGTATAAAAATCCTTTATATTTTAAATGAATATTTATAGTTAAATATATATTCTGAATAACCCTATATCAGAAATTTTATAGTTATTAAAAACACAAGTACGACACCTTTAACTTTTCTTTAAATAAAATATCATAAACATCATAATCTATTAAAAATGAAAAAGGAAAAATATTCGAACCTTAAAAGATTATGGACTAAAATTAATCATCTACTAAAAAATGGACAATTGTTAGGGTCATTTTATAGTCCTTATCATTTTATTTTTACCTTTAATTACCCGATTTACCCTTTACTGTGGTAATAAAAATTACCAAAGTTATTATTCATATTGACCAAAAATAAAAGGAAAATATTAAATAAATTTGAAACTAATTATTAAAAATATATAATCAAATTTTCAGAATTAAAAATACTTAATTGGTAGAATTTAATTTAAATTTATACGAGCAAAATGCAATGAAAAACAATTTTTCATAAAAATGTCTTTTTTTAAATATAAAATGTTTTTATACTAAACCAAAGTATAAAATCTATTTAAAAAACCATAATTATATTATTTTATATAAAAATTATCTATTTAAAATTTAAATCTAATAAAAACTTAATTTTACCTTGTAAATACTTTGGAAAATATAATTTTTAATAAAAATTAGTAATTTTCACTATTCATTGAAAAATCTAACTTTTCGGAAAATTATCAAAATTTAACCATAGGAAAATTTTGATAATATTATTTAAAAAATGAAGTTAATTTTATCAAATAAATTTTATAAAATCTCTATAAATTAATTATATTAGTTTTTACATAAAAAGAAATAATTTTTTTTGAAAAAAATGAATTTTTGAAGAATAAAATGAATTTTATAAAAATATAGTACTTATTTAAAAATAATTAATTAATACATTATAAATGAGTAAGAACATAAAATATTTCATAATTCCATTAATACTATTTATTCCCTCTAATTTAATGTATAGGTTATAACAACTATGTTTAAATAATAATATTTAGTTGCTCATTTAAGCTTGATGTGACGTATCTTATATGCTATCGAGCATAGCATTTAATTTAAAAAAATCTTAAGATGTTTCATAATTAGAGTATATCCTTATTAAATCATAATACTCAACAAAATATACTTACATAGATGAAAATACTTTAAAAAGATAACTAGAAAATTTATTGAGGAAAATACCCATTTCAATTTGAAATCACTTATTAAAAATATAAAAATTTCCCAAATACTAAGGAAAAAAATTTATTTGAAAAAAAAACTCTTAAAATTGTAAAGGAATATTCAAATCATTTAGTGTACATGATGGTGGGAAATTTTTTCCCTTCCGTTTATATTAAAACATTGATTCCTTTCAAATTTTTAATAAAAAGTCAAAAGTAACTTGTTCGGAAAATGATAAGAAGATTCATTTTAAACCATTTTTTAAAAGTAAAAAATGGTTAAAAATATATTGAATAAATTATTTTAGAATATTATAAACATTATCTAAAATAGTTTAAGTAAAATATGGAAATGGGAGAAAAAAATCCCGACAAAGTAGAAAAACAAAGTCAGTTTTTACTTAAAAACATTATTTTAGTATCTTGAGTACTTAAAGAGATGAAAGTGAAAGGAAACAAGTATTCTAAAAAAATAACCGGAGTACAATAAAATATATTTGGTTTATTATATAAATATCAAATAATTCCCCTAGAAGAGACTTAAACATAAAAAATCTTGAATAATGACGAGGTTGAGAAATAAAATCTTACAACTTTAAAACATTTCAATAAAAACCAATTAAAATAGAAATATCAAATGGAAACTAAAAATAATATAAATAAAGAGTTATTAATAATATAATATTTAAAAGGGGAAGTATATAAACCTTAAAAACATAAATAGGTGCATAACATCAAACATGTCTCAACGAAACAATATCGAGATGAAGAACCCTTACCTCAGGTCCGAATTCCTTTGTATGTGTTTGAAAATACTATATTATAATAATATATTTATTATAACAATATTAAAAACTCATAATAATATGTATAATACTACATATTATTTAATTATAACCTTTTATCATCCATTTATTTACAATTCTTTATTAAAATCACTGTTCTGAGTGATAGTTAATTCGTTTTTCATGTTTATTTTGGTTTGGTAGTTTAGGGCCTTATACTTTTATAATATTTATGTAATATAAAATATATTAATAATGATTTAAATATAATATTTATTCATTATATATATATTTATAGTCATCCATAAATGGTATAGATATAAAAATGAATTACACCGTTCATAGTGACGGTAAGTCGTACAAACGCATGAATGCTGTTTTCACTTTTCAACAGATGAAAAAAAGAAATTTAAATAATAATTTACATTTATAGAATAATTATAATATCATATATATCATATATATTCATTAAATACATCCTTATTACCATCCATGTAAAGAGAAGATGAAAAACGAATCACATCACTTCGTAGAGGTGGTAGTCCACACATACACACAAATGACGTTATCATTTTCTAATTGAAGGGAAGGTAATAAGGAAGATATTATATTATAATTACAAAATAATAATTATATAATAATATCATATTTAATAATTAGATAATTTTTTTTAATAATTCTTAAAATATGGATATGGAAAATGAATCACATCACTTTATGGAGACAGTAGGTCATACGCACGCATGAACAATAGTCTTGTTTCATATTTGATGGATAAGGAGATGGATAAATATTAAATAATAAATATAATTACATCTAATTATATGGTGAATATTTTTGTTATTATATTTTAATGTTTATTAATTAATTTAATGTGGTAAAATAAGAAGAAAAAAGGAAAGAGCTTAGTGAAAATGATTACCCTCTCATAGAGAAACCACCTTTGGATATCTTCTTAAGGACCATAAGGTTGGTCATTTGGGAAGAAAATAACATATATATCATGTATAATGAAGTCGGGGAGATATTTTTGGTAGGATTTTTTCGAGAAAATTGGCTCAAAATGTGTGAATAAGTGAGGGGAGGAGGTGCCCTTTTATAATTGAGTCGAGAGACACACTTTTAATTTTTCAAAGATTAAAAATATCATTAAGTCAATTTATTGAAAAAATGGATAAAAAATGACCCATATTAGAAGGTGATAAGGTTTAAGTAAAAATAAAACCAACAAATTCATTTTTAGTGAGTTTATAGGTCATATTAACCCTAATATTTTTAGATTAACCCCCGATAAACCCATTTTAACATTAACTGCAGTAACGACTGTTTCAATCCTAAAGGGTTACAATTTTATTTATAAGGTACAAATTGTATAATAAATTTAAAATGGATGAAATTATAGAACATATATGATCCTAAATTTCCTCTTACAATATTTTTATCATTTTTAAATTATTTAATAAAATATTATTTTTTATAAAATATCATTGATGCCATTTTTGACATTATTCATTTACTTTGAATTTAAAGACATCGAGATAGTAATTAAATTATAATATAAAACGTTAACACATTTATAATATATTATATTCATATATAAAATTCATAAGGTACTATAACTCACCCAAAAAAATTACTTTTAGAGTTTTTAAAATCATTTACATGATTTTTCTACTACTTGCACACACATTGTGTCAGTGTTGTGTAATTATTTAAGGTAATTATTACATAACTAAAAATTAAAAATAAATTAATGTGATAAAATAAATTAATTAATATTTCAAATAAAAATTTATAACTTAACTTATCTTTATTTTACCCTTATTTAAAAAATTTAGATATATTAAAGTCACGAGACTGACATTTTTGTATTTTCTTTAATTAAATTAATATAGATGTCATTATCAATGTAAAATGGAACCAAAATGCCATATTTTAGAATTTATAATGAATATTATTTAATATTTTCCATAAAATAAAATTATTTCAAGTGTTGGGTTGATTTTTAGATCTTATTTCATAGTTTTAACCTTGTTTTACCCAATTTACCCTCATCGAGGTGATGAATATTCACCACGATTAGTATTCATAATGAAAAATTAAAAGGGAAATATTTACCAAATTTTAACCTCATTATTTAAAATATGGTATCCATTTTAACAAATTAAATCTCTATAAGTGTCATAAATTCATTTTATAATAATCCTGTAAAGCGTGATGAAAAACAGTTTTATGAAAAATTCCTTTTAAGTGTAAAAATATTTTTATACCAAGATCAAGTGTAATGTCGAATAAAAAGGTATAAATTGATTTTTAAAAAAAATAAACTAATGTAATTTAAAAAAAATAAAAATCTAACATAATCTTTGAAAATACTAGAAAAGAAAGGAAAATGAAGTTTTCTTATAAAAATCAATGTTTTCACTATTCAAAAAAAAAATTAAATTTATCATAAAATCACCAAAACATCACCCTAATATAATTTTGATATACATATTTTTAATATTATATTAATTTACTAAAATAAATTTTTTTAAAATATAGAAATTAATTATAATTTCTGCACACAAAAGAAAATAAAAACCATTTTTGAAGAAATATATTTTTGAAGTATAAAATGACTTTACTAAAAAGTTGATTACTTGTTTATTATTGATAAATAGATTATATAAAACCATTATAAAATTTTTAGAACATGGTTGACCCTATTAATACCCAATAATTCAATAGTTAGTCAATAACTATTACATTAAATAGTAATATTTTTAATAATATATCACGCTTCACTTAAAGCTCAGTGTTGCATGTTAAGAAAGCTATCGAGCATTTTATTCTAAATTTTTAGTGGTATTAAATTATACCCCCATTAAATAAATTGTGCCATAAAAATTTTATCTTGATCACCAAATATTAAATATTTGAATATACCTTTTTTGAAACCCACATCTTATGATGGGTTAATAAAACTTTATTTAAAAAATGGAAAGTGGGAAATATAAATGTTACCTAAAATATCACATAATCGGGTTCCCATATAGGGATAACAAAGTTGGGAAGTTAAAATATAGACATAGAGGATAAAACTAGAATCTAAGAACTGGTAGAGAGTAATAGATAACATGATCATAAGAAATTTAATGACCATAAAACCTTGAATCTGTGTGAGGTGAAAAGACCACCGATTCATCATAAATGAAGGAAAAAGTATATTTTTTTATTTAAAGTTATTTTTCCTAAAGTCAAGGAATCATTTTACTATAAATATAGATAACATAAGAAAATATACTTAATTTGTTTCCATTTCATAAGTACAATTTCATCCTTTAACCTATTTCTACCACAATCTCATCTTTTGATGTAAACAATGGGTATTCAAGATGAATTTTTCATGATTTAAGCAATAAGATCGGCTTCTAAAAGATCCTATAATCCTCAAAAGAAAAAAATATAATCCTATTGCCTTCAGATATTTAAAAAACCAAAATTATTAACATAGGTTATACAATATAGATAAATCTTCAAAAGAGGAAATAATACATTAATCCTTAAAACCTTAAAAATAACAACTAAAGTTTGAATTAAACTTAAGTCTCCTCCAAAATATATGTAGAGAAATTCAAATCCCAAATATCTAAAATATTTTATCATAATTTTCTTTTCAAGATCAAACTAACTATAATATCAAAATAATATCAATTTATCATAATTTTATATGCCAAAAATTTATATAACCTAATCATATACTCCCCAAAATATGTTAATTATTTCTATAAATTTCCTAAATCACTATAAATCCATAATAAAATCATATATACTTCCATAAATTAACTAAATTTTAATTCCTAAAATTATGTTAACCTTAATAATATAATATTTCCAATATAGTATATTTAACATTAATCACTTATTCACCAAATCACTTTTCAATCCCATGCCAAAGAGCCTATACCTGAGTGGTAGAGTCTCCTACTTAGCATCCTAAAGACCTAGGATCAAATTCAGGTGGGGGTGTATTTTTGAGTTACTTTAGCAGTATTATAGCATTTACTATAGTAGTTAGTTTGTGTTATAGTAGAATCCATAACTATTCATCCGATTTGGGTCTTTGGACCACCGGTTTGGGCTTATGGGTCTTAGGGTCTCTGGGCCACTAAAGGCCTTCGGGCCACCAAAATGCCTTAGGGCCATAGGGAATTCGAGCCACCATAAGGCCTTCAGGCCACTGAGCCTCCAAGCCACAAAGGGACAGATGAAACCTGGAAATATCACACAAGAGCATGCTCCAAATGAGGATTTAGAAATGTAGCATATACCAGAGGAGGGTTAATTGGATTTTATAAATGAGAGGGTATGGAAATTGCCATCAGTACGAGGCATCGTGAAACTTTTCATGGGGAAATGCTAGACGATAAGACATGTGAGGTGGGTAGCTAGACACCTTCAATGTTATAGATGCTGGGGAGGAGAAGTTCTTATGTTGTCAAGTCCTGGGCCTTCAGGTCATGTATAGGCATTGTGCATTTGGCCTTAGGGTCATGTAATAGACCTTGTACCAATGGACCTATGGGTCATGTTAGGGTTCCCCCTCAACCCATAAAAGGGGGATTATCAAAAAAAATAAAAATATCAAAGGCCTTCAGGCAGGGTTAACCACCACCAATTTTCAATCCCATGGTTATCTATATGATATATTACAAAATTTACCAACTCTTTTATCTTAATAAACCATAATAACCTCAACATAAATGATCATATTAACCCTAAAGGTTATCAATACATTTAAACTCAAGTCTATAAAATATAAAAAAATTATTCCACAAATAACCTTTCCACTAAAATATATACTAAACCAAAAGGTTGTATTATATTAAATATCACCCAAAATATCCTTAATCATGTTAAACACCAATCACATAAAACCACAAAAGGGGTATGCATGCATATAAACTTATGATCAAACTTAGACGTATCATTCCAAGACACTTTGGGTTTATCCCATATCACTATGGCATATCATTGGTTTCCATAGGTTTTATCCTCTAATTCATCATAATGATTCATTAAGAAAATGTGAATCAATCCAAACATATCCCCAAAGAGTGTCAAACGAGTTTCACAATAAGGGAACATTCATCGTACAACCAAATGATGGTTGAAATATACTCAACCAACTCTTTCGGGTTTATTACCCCCAGATGCATCTGTACTAAAACCTTTTCTACTTGTAGTATCTAGATAGGGATACATTACTAGGAAAACCACATAATCACTACCTTACCAAGACTTTAGGATGCTATTATATACTTAGTATTATCCTTAAATTCAATTATAGGGTTATGTTCCCTAGTATATTTTTCTTAAATCTAGTTCTCAAGGTTTCAACTAAACCTAATCTAATACCAATTGTAAAAACCTCAAAAAAGTAGCTCAGAGTCAGTGGTTACTTTATTACATTGTAATTAGATACAATTGATCACATCTAAAAGGACTTAATAGTTTAATAATATTGGTAAACTAGATACATGCTTGATTCTCATATTAAATTTGTAAACATAAAATAAAACATAGTATTTTCTTTGATAACACCACTCTTACCATTAGTATATACCTTAATATCAATCATAATACACTTATTTTTATCTTGGGGAAATAAAACATAATTAAGGGGTGATCTCAAATGGTTAGTAAGGGAATGCATATAACATAAGCTAAATATGGCATGGATAATACGGTAGGAATAAATAGTAATCAAATAATTCTATATAAATAATCACACAAGTTTGAAACATAACCATGTATTTCATAAATATTAAAATAATCACATGGAAATAAATAATTGATTTTATAATGATGGAATGCATAAGTCTAGACATCTTAAACTTATCATCAAGGCCTCATGAAAAGACATCAATATAAATGGGTAAGGCCTATGACAAATTCCTCACATGTTTTGTCTCATGAGACCTATCGATGAATCTAGGGGCTATGTAATTACAATCCCCACCTATCACTTAATAAGTCTAATGGATTCATTATATTAATAAACAATATAACTTAATCAACATACCTTAAAAATAAATAATTGTTATTATTGGAGGAAATAACATACATAATTTCAATAATTCCCCTTGTAAAACTCATCATAAAACAGCCAAGAAATATAGTGGATGGTATCATTAGATTATATCCTCATTAAATCATAATATTCAATAAAATTGGTTTACAAAAATGAAAATACTTTAAAAATTTCACTGGAATTTTTTTGAGGAAAATACCCTTTTCACTTTTAAATCACTTATTGAAAATATAAAATTTTCCCAAATATTAAGGAATTATTTTTATTTCAAAATAACCATTAAAACATTTAAAGTAAGATTTAAATCATTGATCATACATGACTATAAGAAATTCCATTCATGCCATGTACATTAAAACCAATATTCCTTTCACATTTTTAGTAAAAAGTCAAAAGTAACTCATTCAAAAATGATAATAAGATTCATTTGAAACTATTTTTAAAAAGTAAATAATGGATAAAAATGCATTTTATAAATAAATAGAGAATATTAAAAAAATTCTTTAAATTTTTTTATGTAAAATTTGGAGATGTAAGAAAACCATGCCTGAATGAGTATAAAAAAAGTCAGTTTTCCATAAAAAATTATTTCAGTATCTTGGGAACTAAAAGAGAGGAAAATGAAATGAAAATATGTATTATAAAAAAATAAATATTTTAGAATAAAATATATTGGCTTTATTATATAAATAATAAACAACTCCCCCATCGGAGACTTAAACATAAACAATCATGAATAATGATGAAATTATTAAATAAACCCTCATGACTTCGATAAAATTTGAATAAAAAAATCTTTAAAAATAATTCTTTAATGGAAACTAAAAATACTATTAATAAAGAGGTATTAATAATATAATATGTAAAAGGGTTATTATATACCCCTCATAAACATAAATAGGTGCATAACATCAAACATGTCTCAATGAAACAATATCGAGACGAAGAACCCTTACCTCAGGCCTGAATTCAATCTTCTGTGTTAGAACCTCATGTAAAATAATATATATTTATTATAAATATATTATATAACCATAATCATATATATCATACCATATATGATTTACTTATAAAATTTTATCACCGATTTATTGACAATTATTTATTAAAATTATTGTTTCGGGTGATAACAACTTTGTTTTTCATATATGTTTTGGTTCGGTAATTTTTTTTACTTATAATTTGATCATGGTTCTATCATAAAAAATATTAATAATAATATAAATATCATATATATTCATTATATATATATATATATTTAGTCATCCATAAAAGGTATAGATAGAAAAATTAATTATAATATTCATAGAGACGGTAAGTCTTACATATACATGAACGTTATTTTTACTTTTCAGCTGATGAAAAAAATAAAGTTAAATAATAATTAAAATTTAATAAATCATTATAATATCACACATATATAAATATTATATTCATTAAATATATCCTTATTACCTTCCATGTAAAGTGGAAATTAAAAACGAATCACATCGCTCCATGGAAGTGGTAGTTCACACGTACACACAAGCGACATTATCATTTCCCAACAGATGGGAAGACAAGAAGGTAGATATGATATTATAATTATATAATAATAATTATATAATTAATATAATATTTATTCATTATATACTTTTTTAGAATCATTATTGAAAGGCGGGTATGGAAAATAAATCACATCACTTCATCGAGACAGTAGGTCCTACGTACACACAAGCGATGGTTTTGTTTTACATTTGATGGAGATGAAGATGGATAATATTATGTAATAAATATAATTAAATATAAATATATAATATATACTGGTGTTATTACTTTATAATGGTTATAACATAATTGAAGGTGGTAAAAGAAAAAGTAAAAAAGAAAGAGCTTGGTGAAGACGATTACCTTCTCTTAGAGAAACATCTTTTGGATATGTTATTAAGGACCCTAGGGTTAGTATTTTGGGTAGAAAAGAATCTATATAACATGTTTAAGGATTTAATATATATATATTTTTAGGGTTTTGTAGAGATAATTTTCTCATAAGGTGTGAATAAGTGAGGGGATGAGGTGGCCTTTTATAATTGAGGTGAGTGGCGCACTTATAATTTTTCAAAGTTTTAAAATATTATTAAGTCCATTTCTTGATAAAATGGATAAAAAATGGATCATATTAGAAGGTGATAAGGTTAAGTTCAAAATAAAACCAACCAATGTGGTTTAATCAAGTGTTTATATCATTTTAACCCTTATATTTTTATATTAACCCCCGAGTAAACCTATTTTAACCTTAACTATGGTAACGACTATTTTAATATTAAAGGGTTATAATTTTAATTATAATGTTAAAGTTTGATCATAAATGGAGAAGGGATGAAAATTTTTACCATATATTATACAACTCTCTTCTTTCAATATTTTAATCCTTTTTTAAATAATTTAATAAAAATATTATTTTTCATAAAATACCATTAATGTCATTTTTGTCACTATTATTTAATTTGACTTTAAATACATCAAGATAGTAATTAAATTAGAATATAAACCTTTCACACATAACTAATATGTTATATTAATCTATAAAATTTGTGAGGTACTATAAATCACCCAAAAAAATTACTTTTAGAGTTTTTTAAACCATTTACATGATTTTTTGATTGCTTGTACAAGCAATGTGCTGACATTATGTAAGCATTTAAAGTAATTATTTATTCACTAAAAATTAAAAATAAATTAATATAATAAAAAATTAATTAATATTTTAAATAAAAATTTATAACTCAAAATATCCTCTTTTTATCCTCATGTAAATTTTTTAGAGATATTAAAGTCAAGAGAGTAACATTTTGGAATTTTATTTAATTAAATTAATATATATGTGCAAGCATGGTGCTAGTCAAGTGGTGACCATCACATTCCTATGACATAATTTCATTAGGGGTTTTGTTTTCAACCCCCAATTGACCCCTTTATGGAGACTTCTTAGTAGTGTGCCAATGCTCGATGGATATAGGCAGGTGTTTACTACGGGAAACAATGAGGGATGGTAGTAAAAATTCTTCGAAAAGAGTTATAAGGACACATATCAGAGTGGGGACCACAAGTGGTGGTGTTATGATGTTTACTCAAGGTCATGTTGTTCTATTTCCATGACAGTATACAATAGTGAGGGCGGGTATGCAGCGACAACCATAAGTAGGCGACCTCCATGATGGTGATGGCTTGGGTTGCAAGATTATATATATATATGGGTTCCTTTGGACCACCAAGAAGAACTATGGGTTAGGGCCTTTAGGGATATGTAATTGGTTCCCCTCACCCAGTAGAAAAGATTTGTTTATTTGGTTTAATAAAAAAGGGGGTTTTTCCCAGCCTGTTAAAAATAATAATATAAATGTTATTATCGATTGAAATGACAAAAAAATGACATATATTCGAATATATGATGGATATGGTCAAATTTTTACCATCCAATGAAATTAGGGTAAGTTTTGGGTTGATTTTGATACCTTAATTAATGTTTTTAACCCTCTTTTACCCATTTTATCCTTACCGAGGTGATAAATATTCACCGTGGTTAGTATTCATAATGAAAAAATAAAAGGGACCTATTTACCAAATTTGAACCTACTTAATCCAAATATGTTCTCTATTTTTCCAAATTCAACCTCTATAAGTAACCTAAATTCATTTTATAATAATTCCACAAAGTGTGAAAAAAAATGTTTTTTTAGAAAAATGCCTTTTTAAGTGTAAAAGTATTTTTATTCCAAGATCAAATATAATGTTGATCCAAAATGTATAAATTTAATTATTTTTAGCAAAAAGAAACTAATGAAATTTTAAAACCAATACAATTCAAAATTAATCATTTAAAATACTAGAAAAGAAAATAAAATAAAGTTTTCTTTAAAAAATCAACATTTTCACTATAAACCCAAAAAATAATTTTTTTTCAGAAAATTCCCAATAATTATCCCAAAAATAATTTTGATATAATTATTTAAATAATAACAATAATTTTCTAAAATAATACTTATAAAAGGTAGAAATTAATTATAATGTCTATGCACAAAAGTCAATAAAAATGATTTTTGAATTATAAAATGACTTTACTAAAAAATTGATTCCTCATTTATTATTATTAAATAAGTTATATAAAACCTTTATACATTTGTTTATAATGTGGTTAACCCTATTGATACCTTCCAATCCAATAGTTATTTGATGACTGTTATATTAAATGATAATATTTTTAATAATATATCGTGGTTCGCTTAAAGATCAGTGTTGCGTGTTAAGAAAAATATCAAGCATTGTATAATAAATTTTCAGAGTTTTACATGGTACCCTTGTGGGTATAAAATTGTGAGCTAATAAATATTGAGATAATGAATCAAATTTGGGTCCACTAAGATTGAATAATAAGGATTTAAAAACCCAAACTTGTTTAGTATGATATTTTAAACGAGATAAAAGTTTAGAAGAAATATAGATAGAATTAGGTATTATATATCTAGTGTTATTACAATCACAATCATAAACTAAATGTGTAAATTTTAAAAAATAATTAAATATTTCTTTTGAGAAACACCTTTTACAAAAGTTGTATTTTTCAAATATCTCGTTTCATTTAAAGAAACAAATCCATAATTAATTATTTTAACAAATTGAGAACTATTGATCATGTTAAGATTTTGTTCACCTTGAGTGAATTTTGAAAGAGATATTTTTTAGATCCTTGATTTTATATTTGAAAACTTCAACATTTGATTGATTTTTTAATTTCAAAACCAAATCATATTTTTGTTTTAAAAGAGTATATTTCTCATTTAAAACATGATTTTTATTATTAAGAACATCATTGTATTTTTCATTGAGATATTTTTATAAAGAAACAAGTTCATGAAAACCATTTTCAAGTTTATCACATGCATATTCTTGGTCTTCATAACTTATGGTACTTTATGAAGAAGATGTGTAATAAGAAGAGGATTAAGGAGAGGAATAAGATGAATGATAAGGGGTGTGAGAACTAACCTCTTCACCCACCTCGATACGATCCATGAGGAATTTAGGAGTTGATTGGATTGAATAATATGTTGAAATATAATCCCAGATAGCACTCTATGTTAAGAATTTAAGATCCTTCTTACCTTATTATTATTTTTTAATTGGTAATATGATTTTATATGACCCTTATTTTTGCAACCAAATCTCATTACAACTAGAGCTTCAATTTGGTTTTTCTTTTTGGCATGTTAAGATAATTTCTTATTCTTTAAAAGTTTGTTCACTTTTTCTTAAAATTTGTTCAAGTTAAACTTCATCATCATAGTCACTTTCATAAGAATCATTATATTTGATTTCTTTAAAATTCAGGTTCTCCTTGATTTTGTTGGGTTCCATTTCTTCCTTTAATGTTTGGTGTTTCATGATTATTTTGTATGTTATGAGAAATAAAATAAGTTATTTTAATTCTATTTTCTTTATGTCCTTAGCTTCATGGATTGACATCACTTAGGGAGCCCATAAGTTAGGTAAAACCCATATGATTTTCTTAATGAGTGTTTCTATAGAAAAATCATCATTGAGATATTTTCTACCATTGAAAATGTTAGTAAAATTTTTAAACACACTATTAATTAATTTATTTGGATTAATGGAGAAATATTTAAAATCTTGATGATACATATCCAATCTAGTGTCTTTAAATTTTTTTGTTCCTTCTTGTGTGATTTATAAAATCTTCCATATTTTATGATCCATTTTGAAATAAGATATATGGTAAAATTCATTTTGGTCAGGCCCACAATGGAGAGAATTCATAGCCTTTTCATTAATTTCAAAAGCATCATTATCTTTAAGATTCTATTTATCTACTCATTATTTAGTAGGAATATTTTCATCCATTACCATTTTTCAGACAAGATAACTTATGCTACTAAGAAAGGTAGATATTAAATTTTTTCAATAAGAATAATATTGGTTATTAAAGAAATGATCATGAGTATTAGATGTAGAAACCATCATAAAATAATACTTTTAAATCAATAAATATTTTGAAAAATTATTTTTTAAGGAACTAGGATTTTTGAAACTAATAAAAAGATCTCCTTTGATAGAAAATGTTAGTCTGATTGGATGAAAAGATAAGGGGTGAATTGCCTTTTAAAAAATATAGTGATTAAATAAAATGAAAATTTTAAAATAAAATGATTTTAATATGATGAAATAATAAAGTGATAAATTAGATCCATGTTAAACATAACATCAAAGTTAATTAATCATTTACAAAAAATGGCAAGGATACATATCAAATTTATGAACTTTAGGTGTATTGATATTTGGATAACACAATAAGTAAATATAAAGAGAGAACAAACAAAAATGATAAGGAGTTAAAAAATAGCACATAAGTAGACCCTATGTCTCCACCCCTTAATTATAGAGATATTTATTATTAATAACTTACCTTGGTTTTAATATAAATCCAAGAACCACATCACATGGTTTTAATGGAAATACAAGAACCACATCCCTTAGTTTTAAAGGAGACCCAAGAAACAATATTCCCTTAGTTTTAAATAAAACCTAAGAACCATGTCCCTAACTTTGTGGTTGTGCACACCTTGAGAAGATGAGATAATAAGAGATTATTTTATTGGAAAAAATCCTTTAAAAATATGGTATTATATATCTCTTAAAGCATGGATACATTTTGAGAGAGAGATAGATAGAGACTAATGTGAGAGCCTTTGAGATGGAGAAAAGAAGGTTGTCTCTTTAAGAGGAGGTCTTGGAGAATTCTAGTGATTCAATGTAAATTTTATTATAGATTTATTACATAATCATATTTATTATATTCAAACCATATTTATACTCTATTTATAACCTCCAATAGGTTTTGGAACATTATGGAATCCTTCAGGTGAATTGAAGTTGAAGTAGACCGCCTTAATGGCCACTTTAACCACATTAAATGCTTCCTTGAAGAGTCTATTTTGATGCCAACAACTACCTAGTATACTTCATAAGTTAGATAGTGGCCTAGATATAAGTCACTACTTATGGAAAAATCCCACCATCCCGTCAGTGAACCTCTATCGACTATTTGGTGGACTCCTACTGGACGATAGCATTTTGTCTATGCTATCAGTTATCCTGTGACACTGCACTGCTAGCTAGTGATACCTAATGCAACAAGAACACCGCCAAGGATTTCCAAATTACTTTAAGGATTACCAAAGGTTCTTCCAAAATCATTCCTTGACTTTAAAAAGTCTATTAAGACTTCAAAAATATCATTAAGGAAACTTTAAATGCTTTAAATAGATATATAATATACTCAAGATTCTATAATTTTATATTCATTATAAACACTAAAAATCACTTAAAAGAATACATAAAATAAATAGGTGAGTTAATGTGATAATTAAAACACCATGAGAGAGAGATAGAGGTACAAAACACTTATATTCCCACCCCCTATCCTTTTTTCAGTAGGTGTCTGTGCCTTTTATATGCTCAATAATAATCTTACTATTTTAATGTTGTTTTAATATTGTTATAAACCAATATGACCACTATAAGGGAATAATGACATGTTTCAATTATTTAGAATTATTTATCATTAGTTTAAAAATGTGTAATATAAAAAATATCATATTTTTATTCTGGTCAGTTTCGTTATTTTGCATCATGAAACAAAAATGTTGGGGTTTTTATATGTTTAAGAAAAATTGAAAATAAGTCCAGGTTTAATTTTTTAGAAAAGTAATCCAAAACTTCATTAAGAACCCTCATGAATTTTTTCTCTTTTGTTAGAGGCCAAATATATTAGGGGCTTGAACAATTTTTGCCTTGGGTAATAGCTAAGGGCATTGAAGCCCCTAACGCCTTTAGACTCAACTAAAAAAACTTGTTTTTTAGTTTTAATTTTTTTATTTTTATTTTGTTTTGTTTATATATATTTATTTTAATACGGCGATGTCTTGAAAAAAATGGCCAATACTCCTTTATTGAATAAATAAAAAGTTAAAAGAGTTTAAAAGAATGAATTTTATTAAAGTATTTCTCAAAAAAAAAAAAAATCAGAAGGAAGATCATCCAACTTTATGAGGTCGGTGTTGACTCCTTTTTTGGAAAACCCATATTACACTAAGTTATCCTCCTAGAAAACATGGTAAATGATGTAGTTATAATCCTAAATGAAGATAAATCATTCCATCCATCTAGATGTGAGATTGAATGAAATATGAATCATACCATTATAAATAGATTAAACAATAGTGATGGAGTCACTTTCAAGCCAAATATTATTACATAATTTATTCCTTGAAAAAGAAACCAAATTGTTGATTCCAATAATTTTTTCCTCTAGAGATGATGTTATGCCACATGTTCCATTAAATCATATGAAAATATATCCACTATGATCACAAAATACAACACCATAAATGGAAGTTCCCTAGTTAACATTTGAAGCATTATAAACATTAAATTCAATCTAACTTAGAAGAGGATCATGCCAAAATACTTCAAAGGTTACCACAATCAGCTTTAAATTTATAGTAATTCCTAGCCAATGCAACATAGTGAAGTCGTAAATAGATTTTTGGTAATAGACATTCTGTAATGGGTTGGCCTATTTGATCACAACAATTATCCTCACCAACACTACATGAAGGATAACAGGCTTATGATTGTGAATAAAAGAGTTTTGGCTATACCAGAGGATGTGTAGGAGTTTGGTTGCTATAGTATTAAAGATGTTTCTGATTTGGGGTGATAATGACACACTTGTACAAGACTGGAGTTGGGAGAAAAGGGAGAAATCCTTAAACAAATTGACTTCAAAGACATCATAAATTTTATTACATAATGCATAAGTAGTGGTGCAACATATGGAGAGGTGATTTAAATCCTCTCTATATTGATTACAAATTTGGAACTTAGAGAAAAGTAGAATACAAAAAATTGTAAACAATCATCAGTAGGAATTATGTTTTGGGAAAGCCTCTAAACAAGGATCAAGTGTGATAGACTAATACACGACTTATAAAATCCTCTAATATAGGTAAAATAATGGCTGAAATCCATGAAATTTTCATGATAAAAAATTTTAGAATCCAAAATATAATTCAAGGAAGGTTCTCAGACCAACATATCATCAATAAGAGAAAAAGAATAATTATTGATCAGGATTCTAATATTTTCTAGCAGATCTGGGTTGGGCATAATCAAAAAATATTTAATAGATATTTGAGTATCTATTTGAGGATGCTAAGGGTTCATTATAGAAATTAAAGGAGTACTATTCCAGTTGTTAATCCAAAATTTATGATAGGAATCCCTATTTGTAATCTATTTGGAGTGAGACATGATGTTGAAGAACAAATACTTAATGTTTGGACAAATAGATGAGTCAATATAATGTAGACTACCCCTTTTTAGCTTACCAAGTAATTTAGCCCTAAGAAAGCTATGGGAAATGGAATCACTATTCAATAGGTTCCAAGTAAGCGTATCCTCGAGAGCATTATTAAAGATCTTGATGTTTTTGATACCCAAACCTCTATTAGAAAGTGGTTACACCATTTAATCCAAGTAACAATGAATAATTTTCTTTCAAGAATTCTACTACTCAAAAAAAAATGTTTTTAAAGAAATAATTAGGGTTTTTTAGATGATTAAGAGGTCATTTTTAGACCATAAAATAATAAACTAATTTAGAGACGATGGTATATTTGAGAAGTAAAATACGACCATCCATCAAGAGGGACTTCCCTTTCCAAGATGAGAGGTTGTTCTTAATTTTTTAGCAATCTTGGATAAATTTTTGTCTTTAGGTATCTCCCAAAATAATGGGACACCAAGGTAGGTAGTGGGAATATAACTTTATTTTATGCCTAGGTCATCCATGATGCGAGTTTTTCTTACAGTGGGAACCTTTTCCCAAAGTAAATGAAATATTTATTCCAATTGATAGTATGACCTGAAACATCTTCATAATGGGAAATAGATTCCTTGATATTCTGAATATTTCATTTTCTTCCTTGAAAAAATAGAATAATACCATTCACATAAAGGATATGGGAAGGGAAAACAATGTTCTTAGAATAAATTATTAGACAGAGCTTACCATGGTCCACCATATGAGTGAGGAGACTGTTTAAATAATCTTCAAAAGTGGATAAAAGTATGGAATAGAGGGGATATCCTTGTCTAACACCTTTTGAGCACTTAAAGTATCCCTAATGAGTGAAATTGATGAGTACCGAGATGTTATTTTAGAAAAATAGGGATTTAACACCATTAACAAAAATATCATTAATGCCAATGTTTTGAAGCACCTCGTAGATGGAGTTCCAATATATAGTATCAAAGGCCTTTCTGATACTGATCTTTAGAATAATTCTACCACCTATATTTCATTTCTTTAGGATATTGATGCACTCATATGTTGTACTAATGTAGTCTTGAATGGTTCTACCTTTTATAAAACCAAACTGGTTCTAAGAGAAATTTTTTTTCAATTGTGTAAAGTCTATTAGAAATATATTTGGTAATAATATAGTATATAGTTTTGATAAGGGATATATGTATAAAAAGATGTATATTTGTGGCCTTTTTAAATTTGGTAATCAAGGTGATAAATTGGTAATTATGAAAATGTGGAAGAGTTCCATTAGAAAATAAATATTTAACCAATCTACATATGTCCCATTGGATAACATCCCAATAATTCTAAAAAAATGAGTTGGTAAAACCATCAGGGCCCAAGGAACCATCAGGCTTCAGAATAAAAATAGCTTCTTTTATTTCAAATTTAATAGGAATACCAGTGAGATGGTTATTATCTTAATTTATAACAATGACAAGAATAAAAATAGGAGCTAAATATTCTTTAATATTAGGTCCATTAAAGAGGTTGGTAAAGTAAGAGACAATGTGATCATTAATACATTCCTCATTATCAATGAAACAGTCTCCATCATTGATTAAGGTGATGGGTCTGGAATATTTCCTGAATCTTTGAAGATATTTGTAAAATTTGGTATTTCTATCTCCATCCTTGAGCCACTTAAACTTTAATATCTCATTTTTAAGTTTATCTTTTATGGGGAGGAGAGAGTTTAACTTGGCAGAGAACTCAATTTCTTGTTGAAGATCTAAAACAAAATCATAATTGGTAAAATCATCCCTTACTTAATTGAGATTGGATTCAAGAGATGGAATTTCATTTTCAGTCCCATTAGAGGTATCTTTTCACCAACCCTTTAGTTTTCTCTTAAATAGATTCAACTTCATGACACATAAAAAATCACCATTTCCACAATGAGAATAATTCTAGAGCACATGAACAATATTTCCACAATCAGGATGGGAGTTCCAGGATTTTTTGAATATGAAAGGTAGAGCATTACTAAAGTTTATAGTAATTAGGCTTTCTAAAACTAGATTATGATCAGAATTTATCTTTGGAAGAGTGATGATATAAATAGTATCCCACTTTTCAAGGGCTTTCTTATTGGAGAAGGTTCGGTCAAGATTTATAGCAATAGTTCTGTTGTTGTGCTTTCTATACCAAGTATATTTGGTCCCAACTAAATTGATCTCAGTTATATTATTAAATTCAATGTATGATTTAAACTACCATGTAGAGATGGTAGAGTGTGAAACACCCATATTTTCATTGGAACATAATATAGCGTTGAAATCTCCAAGAATAATCCAAGGGTCTTGGATTATGTTTATAATGCCGTCTAGGTTTTACCAAAGTCTTCTTCATGCTATCTAATTTTAGAATAGATGAGGGAGCATTACATATGTGCATTATGGAAACCAACCTCACAAGTAATCATCTTCTCTTCAATACTAAAGGAAGTGGCACTGTTAAGAGAGGATTGAGAAAAAACCCAAAGTGTTTCCATAGTGGTAGCATTGGTGTTTTTGCCAATGTAGAAATAGACTCCATTTTCAAGACTAAAAAATCCAAGAGAATAATTTTTTTTGGGTTCAGAAATACCAAGGAGTTTGGGCTTGTGAATATGAATAAATATGTGTTAGGAGTTTTATGTATTATAGTTTTCCACTCATTAACTATCTTAGAATAAAATAATCATTTTAACCTATTATTGGGGTTGTAACCCCCTTTTTCCCTAACTCTAGAGTTCTTTTATTTTTGGTTTATTTTTGGGTTAGGACAATCTTTTTTGAACTAATATCAATAGTTTCATTATTTTTATTTGGAAAATAAGCTATTATAGATTCATTATTTTTTAAGTTCAACAACATTTGGAATTGATATGAGATTAACATAAAAACAATTTTCATTCACACCAACAAAATTCTTGGGACTATCATCAGGTTCCAAGATGATTGAATTATTGAAAACATCAGTATTTTTAGTCTTAAAAGCCACAAAATCATCTTTTTTTTGTAGATTTATAATTTGGTGAAGCATCACAATATCCTTGTTTATCATCCTCATTGAGTTCATTAGTAAGATATGGGATGTGGCCAAATTTTCTACCAGCATCCATGATGGTTTGGGCCTATTGCGTAGGTTCCTTTAAAGTGTTGGAATTGTCAGCAACATAAGATTGTTCAATTGGATAGTGAATTTCCTTAGAGATTATAATCTACAACCTTTTTTAGAGTATTATGTTTTAAAGGAATAACTTTTAGTTTTTTACTTCATAGAATAATAATAGGTTTCAACAACATTATGAGGTCTTTAAGATATTGAGGTATCATCTGCAACACTTTCCTTACAAGGATTAAAAGGCACATTAGTTTCCCCAAATTGATTAGATATAAACTCCCTATTGTAATTAGAGTTTTCAAGATCAGATTAAGATTGGAGGTAATTAAAAAAATTCCAAATATACTAAGAAATTTTAAAGGTTATGTTTTCATCTTTATTATCCTTCCCCTCTCCATAAAAAAATAACCCCAAATTTTTTTATATGCTGCTTTTGGGGCAGTGATGATATATTGTTTCGCCACCCATTTTCCGTCATCATTTTTCTTTAATGGATCACCCTTATCTATGAAAATAGATTTAACTTTATTAATTTTGTTAACCTATTTCCATGCATTAACATTAGGAGATGGCTTCACATGATTTTGGATTACCCTACAGTTAGCAATAGAGTGCCCAACAATTCAGCACACATCACAGAAAGGAGGAATGTACTCAAACTCTACCTTGATTTAAACCAAGTAATCATTAGTAGTGAAACTGATAAAATATACTAGATCTATATCTAAGTTGGCATCAAACATAATCCTATAATAAAGTCCGAGCTCCCTATTTTGAGTACACTAATACAGTTTTAGAGGAATTCCAATTTAAGAAGTAAGCTCATTTAGAATCTTTAGTTGCCATAAAACCCAATTAAATCTATGAAGTATGGCCCAAATCTAAAACATAAAATTTCCATGAGTAAAGATATCTACAGAACTCCATGCTTTAGGTGCAAGTTTCCAGATTTCCATGATAATTTCAAATCTTATTAGATTCCCAGTGTAACGTCCCACATCCGGGTGCCACACAACGGGTGCCCTGAACTCGGTTGTTCACATGACCTCAAGTGCATTTCCCCAAATTCCAGAGGCTGCTAATGGACAACAAAAATGTAGTAAAAGATAACCAAAAATCATATATATGATGATGAAATATGTCTCTAATTCCAAGAAAGAATCCAAAATAGGATACAATGAAATCTGATACAATAAATCACAAGGTACAGAGTACAACTAAACAAAACCAAAGCAGTGCAATAGGAAAGCAACAGTATCACAAGCCTAAGCTCGGTCCCGTGCTCTCCTACTCCTCTGCAAAAATCATGTACCTATGTAGGGACTCGTTCCCTTATTGACACCTGCAGCAGTATAATTTGTTTGTGCCCAAGACATGACCCAAATAGGGTGTGAGAAATAAATCCCAGTAGGAAACCAAAAAAGGCTCGTGCCCAACTATTAGTGAAAATGTGCAACAACAATGTGCAATAATGAAATTCAGTAAACTAGGAAGTACTCAAAAGTAACCATTCTTACCAGTTACATTTCCATTTTAATAATTATTTAATAATTCAATATGATTGAACTCTGAGTTCTCCGAGACACGGCCTCGACTGACAATCTCCTATACCAGTGCCATAGAAGAAACCACAACAGGCTACCTAACAAGTAAGAGATAATAATAATACTAAGCCTATGCTTTATCTTGGTAGATACAACATAAGAAATCGCCACAGTGAATATTTAAAGTAAACATTGTCCTCAGACATACAAGTCCTTACCCTCAGGCAATCAGAAACGAAACCCTCAGGTGACCTCCCTTAGGAATAATGAATATTGTCCTCATGCATACAATATATATCCCTCAAGCACATAATCTACTGCCCACAGGCATAAGAAATGTTGACCTCAGGCTAAACAAAATAGTTCCCTCAGGCTAAACAAAACACTGCCCTTTGGCTAAACAAAATACTACCCTCAGGCATTCCATAGGAAAAGAAAGTAACCGGACTGAGCCCAATGCATAAGTAGGAAATTTATATATGTTTCCTCTCAAAAAAACTCAAAATATGCTATAATCATAGAATACCCACGAGTATCCTGGCCAAACGGATAAACAAGGGAAACACACCCTCGGGGTGGCCCTAGATCAAAACAATGATCTCAAACAGCAGTTTATACTTATTCATTAGATTACCTATGAAATTATAGGTATTTCAACAGTCAAAGTCTCATCCATAAGACACCCCGAACATGGGTGCGTGGCATAATGGTACACAAAATCAACTCGATAGTCAGAATTAAACACAAGACCACCTACCTCGATATCCTCTGATCGATATATGTGGAAGGCGCCTCCCGAAACAACCAAGAACGAAGTATATATGAGATAAATTATTACCCGTTCAATCCTAAATAACTTCCCTTAAGGAAATAATTTAAAGGAAATATTCAAGAAGGGGGAAGACCTTACCCACGCGGCTCAAACGAGATCGACGGTGGAAGAATCAGAGTCCCGGTGAGCGATCGAGAGCTCCTCCAAGTCTCGACCTCCTCTCCTGCTACTCCTGGTGAGCTCTCTTCCTCCTCTGACGAAAGAGGAGGCTACTGCCTATTTTTAACGAAAAAACATAACTACACGGTGTGTAATTTCAAGTACACGACGTGTACTATCCATTTTAACTGTTCCTTTGGTGGCTAATTTCGACTGCCTCAATATTCATCTGCTGACTGATTACATGGTGTGTATTACTAAGTACACGAAGTGTAGTTAGTTTTTACACCCTTGAATCGCCGAAGAGCCTAAAATCCCTATATTCTCATCCCACACAGCCAAAGTACATGACGTGTGTACAAAATTACACGACGTGTAGTAGTTTTTACACCCTTAATCGCCGATAAGCCTAAACGCCCTGTATTCTCATACCACACAGCAAAAGTACACATCATGTGTATGAAAGTACACAGAATGTACCCATAAATTTTGGTTTTTTTGCCCAAAATTTCCTTGTTTTCTCAAAAACACTTAAGGAAAAGGAAAAGAAGAAACCCGTACCTCAAGAATAAAAACTGGGTTCTTACAAACTTCCCCCCTTAAAGAAATTCATCCCTGAATTTACCTTCCAAGGGTGGTAAAGATAAATCTAGAAACAATTTTGGCCACTGAGCATGTATGTCAGTCTCCCGCTCCCAGGTTTCGTCCTACACTTGGCCATGTTACCATAACACCCATACGAGAGGAACTGACCGGCCTCAGAGATCCTTCGTGCTCCTATCAACAATATGAATCAGATGCTCCTCAAAGGATGCATCAACCTAAAGTTCAACCTCCTCAGGTTGAAAGATGTGAGATGGGTCTAAGTGATAACGGCGCAACTGAGATATGTGGAAGATGTTTTGCATGGAATGTTACCTCTGTGGTAACTACAACCGATAGACAACCAGCCTAACTCTCTCCGGAATCACAAATGGACCTAGATAGCTCAGTGAAAGTTTACCATGTCTCCTGATCCACCTGTGTCTCAACCTCGGTGAAAAAAACAAGAAAACATGATCCCCGACCATGAACTCCAAGGGTCGTCTACGGTGATCATCATAAGATTTATGACGAGACTGTGTAGTATCCATCTGCTTCTGAATCAACTGGACCTGCTTTGAAGTCTCTTGCATGAGACATGGTCCCAGTAAAGCTGCCTCACCTTCCTCCAATCAGCACAAGGGTGATCGGCATGGCCTACCATATAAAGCCTCATAATGTGCCATCTCAATAGTTTCTTGAAAACTATTATTTTAGGAAAACTCTACCAGGGGTATGTGCTTCTCCCAAGAGCCCCCAAAGTCTAGGACATATGCACGCAACATGTCCTCTAGCACCTGTATTGTACGCTCAGACTGGCCATCGGTCTGAGGGTGGTAAGCTGTGCTCAGAAAAACCCGTGTATCCAATGCCCTCTAAAAATTCTTCCAGAAATGAGACGTAAAACGGGAATCCCTATCTGGAACGATAGAATGAGGGACCCCATGAATACGTACTACCTCTCGGACATACAGTTTCCTGATCTCGTCAACACTGAAGGTCTCCTTGATCAGCAAAAAGTGAGATGCCTTTGTAAGTCTATCCACTACAACCCATACAGTATCATTACCTCGAGGTGACCTCGGAAACCCAGTCACTAAGTCCATCGCGACATCATCCCATTTCCACTCCAGAATGGGTAATTGTTGTAAGAGTCCAACTAGCCTCTGATGCTCCACCTTGACCTGCTGACAGGTGGAACATCTCGTAAAAAAACTAGCTACCTCTCTTTTCATACCCGACCACCAATACTGACGTATCAAGTCACGGTACATTTTGGTAACTCCAGGATGCACTACCCAAGCTGAAGCATGAAATTCCCACATCAACTCCTCAGGTATATCCCCTGGAACCCACACTCGTCCATGGATACACAGTACCTCATCATCTCTTATCATCCAACTAGGAGGAGGGTCCTCACCTTCCACCGACTCCTATAGAACTAGGCCTTCTGAACCTAATAGCTGTCTCATCCTTAGTCTATCTTGGAGGGTAGAAGTAACAACTAAGGATGAAAGATAGGTTCGCCACTGACTATCGTGCACCTCCAAATGCATCTCAGAGAACAAATCCATAAGCTTTCACTCACCACTGGACACCTGCACTACCTATATCTGAGTCTTCCTACTCAGTGCATCTGCTACTGCGTTACCCTTACCAGGTGTATAGGCAAGCTAAAAGTCGAAGGATTGAAGGTATTCAAACCACCGTCACTGTCTCAAATTCAATTCCCACTGGGTAAAGATGTATTTAAGACTTTTGTGGTATGTAAACACCACAAAGTGTTCTCCTATGAGATAGTTTCTCCAATAGTGTAATGCATGAACAACTGCAGCCAACTCGAGATCATGCATCAGGTAATTCCTCACATGTGGCCTCAACTGCTGAGACCCGTATACAACTACTCGATCACCCTGCATCAACACTACTCCCAACCCAATACTTGATGCATCACATTAAACTGTATATCTCTTCTCTTGCTCTGGAAGTATCTGGACTGGTGCTGTTTTCAACCTTCCCTTTAGCTTCTAAAAGGCTATTTTGAAAGATTTTGACAAAATGAAATTCATACCCTTCTTAGTCAAACCCGTCAACGATGCTTCTAAGTGGGAGAATTCCTATATAAAGCACCTGTAGTAACCATCCACCCCCAAGAATCTCCATATTTCAAACATGTTCTTAGGCTGCTCCCAAGAAACTACTGCTCTCACTTTGTCTAGGTCTACGAAAACTCCTACCTCTGAGATAATATGACCCAGGAAGTGAATCTGGTCCATCCAAAAGTGGCACTTTGAGAGCTTAGAATATAAATGATGCTATCTCAGTGTACTCAGTACGATCTCAATATGGGTGGCATGGTTGTGTCGAGTGTGAGAGTACACCAAGATATCATCCATGGAGACTACCACAAAAGAATCCAGATATGGGTGGAACACACGATTCATCAAAGACATGAAAACTACAGGTGCGTTTGTGATTCCAAACGACATGACCAAGTACTCGTATAGACCATATCTGCTCCAAAAGGCTGTAAGCGGTATGTTCGATAGTCTAATGTGCAACTAATGATATCCGGATCTCAAGTCAATCTTTGAGAACACTCATTATCCTCGAAGTTGATCAAAAAGATCATCAATCCTTGGTAAGGGATATCGGTTCTTAACCATCAACTGGTTCAGTTTCCAATAATCCACGTAGAGTCTGAGGGTACCATTCCCCTTCTTAGCGAAAAGGACAGGCGAACCCTTGGGAGAAATACTAGGTCAGATAAAACCCTTGGATTGCAACTCCTCTAACTGCCTCTTGAGATCCTGCAATTCTGGCGTAGCCATCCTATAAGGAGGAATAGACACTGGTACTTCTCCTGGAACAAGCTCAATAGATAATTACACCTCTCGCTCTGGAGGTAGACCTGAAAAGTCATCCGGGAAGACATACCTGAAACAAATAACCACCGGAGGGAAAACCTTCTGACAAGTTCCCTGGTCATCCAGATATAAGCTCGCAATTTGGGCTGTCACTGCACCTCACCCACGATGCTCGGGTCCAGCTCGGCTCTCCTGGACATCCCATTCGCCCTTGTATAGAAACTCTCCACCCTCTGGTGACGTGAAACTCACTCCGAGACAATAGCAATCTACAATGGCTCGAAAGGGTACCAAACAGTCCATCCTGAGAATGAAATCATAGGCTTTCATCTCTAAGACAAAGAGGTCCCATGGAAAGTGACACCCACCAACCTCTAGGGGGAACTCCTTGCACTGACGCACACCTACCGTTCTAATTCCCAATGGAGTGTCTAGGATCATGATATTCGAAGAATAAGAAACACAGAGCCCAAGGTTCTCCACAATGGGAACAAATATAAAGCTATGTGTAGAACCAGTATCGAAAAGTACAGAAGTTAAAATAGAAGAAACTATAATATTACCTCTGAAAGTGGAAGGTCCAAGATCCTTCTCCTGTTGGGTCTGTTGCACTGCATATGTCTGCCCAGTGCCATGGCCCTGCGACCCAACCTAGCTACCCTGAGCTGACCCACCCTGCTATCTCTGAGATCCTGGTGTTTGGATACCATGACCATGACCACCACCTTGGCCCGAATGTCCTAACCTATTCCAATTCCTTGACTGGTAAGAAGCTGCTGGCCCTGCTCCTGCACGTGGAGTCTGCACAGAACCCCTCTCACTAGTCACTGGTGGAAATACCTTTCAAAAACACTGAAGATGACCCCTCTTGATGCAAGCTTTACACTCCACTGGGTCATGTGGACACTGAGGTCTCTTGTTCCCCTCTTTACAACACTGGTAGCACATTACCTGACCACATGAAGAATTTTTCTGGCTAGAACTGCCACTATGAGAGAAATCCATATGTATCTTCCTCTTGCTGGTAGAAATAGTACCAGAGACTGGTGCCGAACCGCCCTGGTCCACACCACTAGGTTCTAGTAGGTTCTGCTCAGTAATCAACACCTGGTTCAAAATAGCATGCACTGTAGGAAACCTAAAAACATTCACCAGCGCTCGAATATCATATCGAAGACCATCCTCAAAGCGTCTAGCCCTCAATGTCTCATCTCCCACTAAAACAGGTGAAAAACTCTATAGCTCGATGAAGTGGGCAAAATAGTCCATCACTAACATGGCACCCTGCTACAGATTCATGAACTCTTGAGCTCGATCTTCCCTTAGCATCTCTAGAAAGAACAATTCATAAAAGACTGCATAAAATTATTTCTATGCCATGTCTTGGTGATGCTCAGACTCGGTGGTAACATCTCACCATCTCTTGGTGGAATCACGCAACATGTAAGTAGTGAGCTCGACCCTCCTCCTAGGAGGCATCTCCAGATGCTCGAAGATCGTTTGCATAGAACCCAGCCATTACTTTATATCCTGTGGTCCGCCATCCCCTGAAAACGTAGGTGGATGCTGCTGCTGGAATATATGTGTCAGCTCTACCATAGATGTGGAAACCGATGGTGCTCCCTGGAAGGTCTGCATGAACCTTATAAAGCTTTCACGGAACTACACATCCACGCCTGCATCTAGTATAATGGTTGGTGCCGCATCTGGCACTGCTGGAGGATCCATCGGTAGCCCATGGACTACCATATCTGGAGTATAATCGTTGCCACTCTCTCGGCGAACAACTCATGGTCATCTCGGCGGCATAAATCTACAAGGTCAAACACATGCCTTATTTTAATTACTTTCGAGGTTTCTTTTGTCCGGTTAAGAGTGCCAACAAAAAGGGGAAAGATCCACAAGAACTGGAAAAAGAGACTACACGGCGTGTATAAGGTCTACACGATATGTACACTTAAGCCCTTACATGGTTGTGTTCTGATGCCGACCTGGGTGTGTATAAACCCTAGGTACACGACATGTTATACCCGCACACGACGTGTACACCACCTGGTTTCCCCAGCCACATGGCCAAGTCCACTCAGTATTTCACCGGTCAAGACTACACGGCGTGTCCCATAGGTACATGACGTGTACTAGAAAGGTAACACTGACCCGTGTTATTAGTTACACAGACAGATTCCAAGATTACACTACACGACGTGTTTATAACTAACATAGCATGTATCACCTAAGGTTTCTCCATCGGTGTTTTTAGCCACATGGGCGGACACAAGGTCAACCCTACACGGCGTGTAAAACCAGTACACGACGTGTTCCCACAAGAACTTCCCTATTCCGTGTCTCTTCCCACACAGCCTATGACACGGTTAGAGAATACGCAACATGTACATAAGGTACACCACATGTACTTAAGAAAAATAGTTTCTTCCCGAACAGAAGAACACATGGCATGTAGTCAAAACTACACGACATGTATTCTGGGTTTTTCCTAATAGTAAGCCTCAGAAACTACTCTGGAGCCCAGAAAACACTGAAACGAACACCAAAGTTCCAAATTCCGATATGTGAGGTCCCATACTCCCTGAAAATCAAAGCTTGGAATCCTATATATGTTATAAACAAGGTAAAAAAAGTCAATGATCCACCAAATTCCAGTCAATGAGGGCCCATAACACCTCCGGAACCAAAGTTTGGTGTTCATTCAAACAAAAACTCATACAAACAAAACCCTATCAAACATCATGTATTTTTATCAAGGAAACTATCACAACAACATGAATTTTATATCACAACATCTATCACAACAACATTCAATGTCTAATGCACCTACATGGCATGGAAACTATGCATGAAATTTGATTCTAACATGTTCCTAAATGATGCATGAGATCGAATACCCTCATATCATCGGGTTGTGACTAAATAGAACCCAAGTATATAAAAATATAAACATCACACCACAATTGCATCACCCAACGGTGAAATCTAATCATTTTTAATAATCATAAATATAAAATCAAAATTTAATTCAAGGTAATCCGGCCTTTACCTGTACACGAGGTAGCTACTTCCGGGCACATTTTATTACTGAATCCCTCAACAATCTATCTCTTTTCGTTGTCTCCAAATAATAAAATAACCCAGAGAAAATAAACCCTCTGATACCACTTTGTAACCTCCTGGATCCGGGTTCCACACAACGGGTGCCATGAACCCGGTTGGTCACATGACCTCAAGTGCATTTCCCCAAACTCCAGAGGCTGTCGACTAGCAGCGAGGGCCTAGGACTGATAGCGGAGAAAATATGCCCTCATTTTTCAAAGTGTAGCACAACGGAAAAAAAATTTAAACATAAAAAATCGGAAGCAGTAAAAAATAGAGACTTGAAATGGACAATGAAACTGAAGTAAAAGATAACCAATAGTCATATATATGATGATGCAATATGTCTCTAATTTTAAGAAAGAATTCAAAACAAGATACACTGCAATCTAATACAATAAAGAACAACGTAAAAAGTACAACAAAACAAAACCAAAGCTGTGCAATAGTAATGCAGCAACATCACAAGCCTATGCTCAGTCCCATGCTCTCCTACTACTCTACAACAATCATGTACCTGTGTAGGGACTCTTTAACTTATAGACACCTGCAACAATATAATCTATTTGGGCCCAACACATGACCCAAACAGGGTGTGAGAAATAAATCCCAGTTGGCAACCACCAAAGGCCTATGTCCAATTGTCAGTGAAAATGTGAAACAACAGTGTGCAATAATGAAATGTAGTAAACTAGGAAGTACTCAAAAGTAACCATTCCTACCAGTTACATTGACATTTTAATAATTATTTAACAATTAAATATAATTGAACTCTGAGTTCTCCGAGACTCAGACTCGACCGACAATCTCCTATACCAGTGCCATAGTAGAAACCAAAACATGCTATGTAACAAGTAAAAGATAATAATAATACCAAGCCTGTGCTTTAGCTTGGAAGGTACAACATAAGAAATCACCATAGTGAATATTCAATGTAAACATTGTCCTCAGACATGAAAGTACTTACCCTTAGGCAATCATAAATGAAACCCTCAGGTGACTGCCCTCAGGCATAACGAATATTGCCCTCTAGAATATGAGATATCTCCCTCAAGCACTGAAGCTACTACCCATAGGCATAAGAAACATTTCCCTCAGGCTAAAAAAATAGTGCCCTCAGGCTAAACAAAACGCTGCCCTCAGGCTAAACAAAACACTTCCCTCATGCATTCCATAGGAAAATCAAGTAACTGGGCCAAGCCTAATGTATAAGAAAGCAATTTATATATGTTTCCTCTTAAGAAAACTCAAAACATGCTATAATCATGGCATACCCACGGGTACCCTGGCCAAATGGCTAAACAAGGGAAACACATCCTCGGTGTGGCCCTAGATCAAAGCAACGATCACAAACAGTAGTTTATACTTATTCATTTGATTACCTATGCAATTCTAGGTATTTCAACAATAAAAGTCTCATCCATATGACACCTCGAACATGGGTTCATGGCACAACAGTACACAAAATCAACTTGATAGTTGAAATTAAACACAAGAACACCTACCTCGATCTCCTATGATCGATATACGTGGAAGGCGCCTCCAAAAACAACCAAGAATGACATAGATATGAGATAAAAGATTACCCGTTCAAACCTAAATAACTTCCCTTAAGGAAATAATTGGAAGGAAATATTCAAGAAGCGGGAAGACCTTACCCGCGCAGTTTAAACAAGATCGACGATGGAAGACCATCCCTCTTGCACTCGCTTGAGGTCACCACCTTTAATGCGGTCCACCAATGTTCTCCTTCATGTCACCACTAGATGACCACCATTGTTCATCACAACCTTTCTACAACACTGTAATCCACCCATCTGCAATCTCCATTGAAATAAACTACAACTGGGAGTTGATCCCCAACTGCCTGATGTAGGGGGCTACTTACATGTGTTGATAAAGTCTTACTTTCAACCGATGATAAAATTTTTTTATCTCAAAATCAAGTATGAAAATGTCCCTTGTTTCTACTTTAATTGAAAGTAAATTTTTTACGATTTATTGAATTGAAATAGGTCTTCTGTTTGTGCATTTTTCTATGCTCAAGGAAATGATGAAAAATCATGTTTCAAAATGATGAAGTAGCTGAAATACACTGATCGAAATGGAATGAAAAATAATGGTTAGTTAAAACCCAGGGAGGGAGGTTTGGAACATTGTGACCCCTATCCAAATCCCATTGCTCAAGATGGATTAGAATGTGATTTACAAGAACAAAACATGGTAAAAGGTTTGGCAAATGGCTGTGATTTGGGTTTTCATGGATTGAACTCAGCTGGGTAGAATGTTCTTTCTATGATAGCTGTAAATGGTTTTGATGATACAACAAGTTGTTATGGGCCGAACCTACTAAACAATACCCCTCATCAGAAGGATGATTCTCATTATCTAACTAATCTAGGGATGTATATTTGCCCTACTGTTGTTAGAGATCTGTAAATAGAGTTGAGTGGACATCATGCCACCAAATCATGGGTAGTGATAGTGGAAGAGGTGATGGATAATGAGGCTAAATCATCAGATTAATCAGTGGTGAAAGAGATCACCGACCATTAGATCCTATATGAGCATTTGATTGCTTTAAGATCTAGTAAAGGTAATAAATTAGATACAGAGGCTCCTTCATGAGCAAAGTTTATTTTTTTAAAAAAATTGAATTTGGGTGACACACCTTTAGAGAAAGGTCTTCAAAAAGAGTTTGTGTTTATGGGGGAAGGTTTAGATGGTCTTGAAAGCAAGGGATGTATAAAATTAGTAGGTTCTCATCGTGATGACCAGGTTTATGATTCTAATTTTTTGAAACTCAAAGGAATTCAATCAACTGATACTTCCATTAGCAATTAATAGGTCCATAGGGATTTTGTTCTAGAAGGTAAGAAAAATCCTTCATCTAAGGTGGATTCAGTAGATGAAGAGGGATTCCAAATGGTTCCTTTTAGGAAGTCCATACTTCATTTTTCTAATCATGGTTAGGTCTCTTATTTTGACACTACAAGTGAAATGGTCTTGGCCCCTATTATGCTTCCTATCAAGATGGAAACTCCTTTATGAATCCACACATGTAGGAAAGTTGATGCTTTCCTGAAATATTCCTTAGATAACCTTACTATTAATTATGAGTAGGGACTGGGTAATGTAAGCAAGGTGCAAGTGACAACTTCTAACCTAGTTGGAGTGATTGATACACTCAATGAAGATAAAGATCAATCTTAGAAAGTAGTGGTCCACTTTTGATCCCTGGAGAAAGGAGATGTGTGGCTGGTTTATACTAATGAAGTGAAAAAAGGTATAGATCAGATAAATATGGTTTAGGCTTCCTTAGAGATGATCAATGAAGATACACTACTCAATGACACATCAAAAATGGTGTTGGTTCAATTAGATACTAGGAGAACAGATTCAGTCAACAATGACATTGACGGTCTCTTGAAACAAGTGAAGACTTTGAGGAGAGGCTAGAATCCAAGAATTCAAGACCATGGGTATAGAAGTTTTAACTGGAATGCTATGCATGATTAAGAGTGGCATATTGGAGCTAAGTTTAGAGAAAAGGTAGATATTTGACTATTTTTTAGTTTCTCTTTTTGGGCTGTGTTGTCAGATTTGACCCCTTCTCTTTCCTTATCTATTTTTCTATCCTATAATAAAGGGGAATTATCCCGAAAATTTCAAAAAAATAGAAATTATTAATTAATTATTATTAAACCATTATTAATTAATTAAACAATTTTTTCTAATTTGTAATTACTAATTATTACTTTTGCGATAACAAAGTTTTTATTATTTAGGGTTAAATATAGTTATTATAAAAGGAAAACTAAGCCATAAATGGAAAAAAATTGATATTTTCAACCATAAACCAATCACTTGGCCAAGAATTTTATTTTTACCAATTTTAATTCATTTAATAAAATATTATTTTTTATAAAATATCATTAATGTCAAATTTGGAACTATACATTTAATTTGTCTTTAGAAACACCAAGACAAAGATTGAATTTGAATATAATCCTATAAATCTTCCCTAATAAGTTATTTTTATCTAGAAAATTCACATAACACAATAATTATTTCAAGTTATATCACTTTTATTATTTTTTAAATCATTTAATTTATTTTTCTATTAATTGAATAAATACTATGTTAGAATTGCATATGCATTTAAGTTAATTATTTATTCACTAAAAATAAAAAATACATTACCTTGATAAAAATAAATAATTTTTCTTTAAAATTACTATTTTTAATTAAAAATACATTCTTTTTAATCCTATGTCAAATATTTAAAGATAATAAAACAAAGAGAATGACATTTTTGACTTTTTTTACACAAAATATTATAAAGGTCAAAATCATGGAGAAATAGAAACAAAATGTTATATATTTGAACATTGAATCATTATGTGTGAAATATACTCATCCAAAAAAAATTAAGACACGTATTATATTAATTTTTTAGTTCATATCTCATTATTTTTTACCCTTAATTAACTAATTTTAACTCTATCATGGGGACAATTATTCGTTACGATTACTATTCATATTGAAAAAATAAAAGGCAATTATTTACTAAATATGGACCTCATAATTAAAAATATGGAATCCATTTTTTAATATTAAATCCATAGTAGTGTAAGAATCTAATTTAAAATTAAAACCAAAAAATGTGATGAAAAACAGTTTTTCAGAAAAAATGTATTTTTAATTATAATTTTTTTTCAATACTAAATTCAATTATAAAATTAATTATAATGACTATAATTAGATTATATTTAATAAAAATGAACTAATTAAATTTTAAAGCTAATATATAGTAGAATTTTACTTTGTTAATACTTTAATAAAATATAGTTTTAAATAAAAATCAATATTTTTTACTATTCATTGAAAAAATCAATATTTTCTAAAAAATACCAAAAAATATTTCTAAGATAATTTTGACATGATTATTTAAAAAATGATATATTTTTTTATAAAATTAATATTATAAAATTCCCAAAAATTAATTTCCTCACAAAAAAGTAATAAAAACCATTTTCTAAATAAAATGTATTTTTTAAAGAATAAAATGACTGCACTAAAAATTGAGTGATTATTTATTAGAAGTTTATCAATAAATTTATATTGATTATATTTATATATTTTTAATAAATTAGTTAATTCTATTTAAACCCTCCAATTTAATGGTTATGTTATGGAAATCATATTTAAATAATAATATTTCATGGTTCGTTTAGGCTCACTCTCGTGTGTCGTATACATTATAAAAAAATTTTTTAAAAAAAATCTTGGGGTTCTAAATTCTCACCCTTCTAATAAATTGTTTCTTCACAATTAAAAATTAAACTTGGTGATCAAAGGTTTGATATTTGAAAATACTTTTATTTAAATCTCACACCATAAAATGGTTAATAAAACATACACTTGAAAAAAGAGAAAAGGGAAGTACAAAGGTCATCTATAATTATACACACTAGGTTTAAAAATAAAAGAAAATTAGTGTGAAGTGAAAATATGGATGTGGAATAAAATCAATGTACAAATATCATTGATCATAAGAAAGTTAATGATAATTATAAAGTTAATGACCACAAAACCATAAACCAAAGTGTTGAGAAAAATACCATCAATTCATCAAAAATGATGGTAATAGAATAATTTTTTTGTTTCAAGATCCATTTTCTAGAGTTGATAAATTAATTTTCCATCTAGAGTAAAAAATATGGAAATATACTTACTTTAAATGTATAATTTCATCCTTCAATCAATTTCTATCACAAAATAATATTTTCTCAAAACAATGAGTATTTATGATGATTTTTTTCATGCCCACAACACTAAAATAAAATTTTAATGGATGAGAAAATCCAAAAAATATTAATAAGCTATTCCTACCACCTTTAAACATTAACCAAAATGGTTATGCCGAGGCAATATAATATCTGAAATGAATAATATATTTTACTTCAAAATTTCTACAATATCATCAAAGGCTCAACTTAGTCCATTCCATAAACATATATCCCAAATTACGTCAATAACCTCAATATTAAAGTTTTTTTAAACCTCAATGGTGATCTCATAACTTTCTAATTAAATCCCAAAAATTTAATTTTTTTCTCACCAAATAATCATTTATGTTAAACCTAATGGTTATATATAGTTGAACCTAATAAAATATCTCCCAAAATATCATTAATAACCTAAAAATACCAAAATTGAAAATGATTTGATCCTATAACATGATTCCAAAAATTAAATTATTTTTTATCTATAAAATTGTTTATGTAAAAAAATTTCATACTAACTAGGAAATTACGTAGGCTAGTGGTAGGCGATGCACCCTTGTCACCCTTCAGTTATGGGTTCAAACCCCATGGCCTTTACGGATGCAAAAAGTTTTCACCTGGTCTACGATTTTCCCTTTTATAAAATTATATTAATATAATTCCTATAATATTCCCTAAAATACGATGAACATCCTCAAAAATAACAATAATCATTAAATCACTTTTTAACCACTATAGTCTTCTATACAACATTTTTTTATAAAATAAAATAATATTTATTTACTATTATTACCTTAACATCAAAGATAAGAAAAAATTTAATGGTTACCAATACCATTAAACTTATGTCTACAAAATGTAGTGGCATTATTCCTTAAATATTTTTTTACTAAAACCCATAATAAAGCCAAGGGTTATATTACCATAAATGTTTCCCAAAATACTCTTAATCATATTATACTTCTATAACATAAAACCTCAAAAGTGATATCTATTACTTTAAACTTATGATCAACCTTAGACTTTTCAACCCCAGAAACTTTAGGTTTATCCCATATCACTATAGAATATCATAGGCTTCTAATGATTTTATTCTCTTATTCATCATAATAGATTATAAGGAAATTCTGAATTAACCCAAGAATATCCCCCAGTAGTTTCAAACTAGGTGCGTAGTAAGGGAACACTCACTGTGCATTAGAATTATGGGAGAGATATACTAAAACAACTATTTTTAGGATTATTACCCCTAGATGCATCTATTCTAAAACCATGTCCACTTTTAGTATCCATAAATTGATGTATTTCTAGGAAAACAACATATTCTGTTCCATACTAAAACTTTAGGATGTTATCCTATACTTAGACTTAGCCTCAGGGATTTTACCAAAATTATCTAACCATAATCTCCAAATAGTAACTAAACCCTACAATGATACCAAATAGAGTAACCCTGACTTTCTATATATAGATATCACATCTTATTAGACAATTATTCATTCAAGAACGTTATGATCTATTTCAGGATCTTAAAGGTTTAGTATCTTTAGAAACCTGGATACATAAAAAAATAGTTTATAATTTTTTTACATCATGTCCCACTTGGTTCTTCATAACTAACACCCTTCTTAGACACATCATACTTAAAAATTTATTTCATATCCCGGGAAAAGGAAAACATAATAAAGGGTGAGCTCAGATTTTCAGTATGGTAATAAATATGACAGGGAATCATAACATGTGAGTCAAAGGTATGACATGATTTAATAAAATAGAAGGCTCATGAATAATCCCAAAGGGTCATAACATAAAGAACATAGTATCACAAGATCATGTAAACATTAGAAACATGGAATTAATACAAAACAAATCATAAGCATAAGTCAAGGTTAACTTTCAAGACAACATCACATGGTGGACATAGTCCCATAGTGTATTAGGTTTACTCCCTAATCTCGTACATAATGTTTCACAAGACTAAAACATTATCCAATGCATCATAGCACTATATGGGTGCACCCATCATAACATGTTCATGATTACGTGTGCCATAAAAATAAATCAATCATAAGGTGTAAACATAAGAATTACCCATGGAAATAAATGTGTTTCATAATCTTTCCTCATATCACAATCAAAAGAGATTTCATAAAGAAAAAATTTGAGAAATGAAATTAAGGTATGTATTACCCTATCAAATGAAAGGGAGAATAAGTTGGGTATATATGTATGAGAAATATATACATAATTTATAAGTAATCCATAACATCAAAGGTTGTTATCATTGATGAATATAATTATATAAAAATATTAAATACATTCTTAAGGAAAATACCCTTTTCATTTGGAAATTACTTTGAAATATAAAAATTTATAAAATATTATTATTTTTTTCTTTGAAAATAAATTTGGAAACTTGTAAAAGAAGAATCAAAGCATTGAGTGGACATGACAGTGGGAAATTTCGTTCATACTGTATACATTAAAACAAATAATCATTCCATATTTTCAGTAAAAAAATAAAAGTACCTCATTCAGAAAATTATAAGAAGATTCATTTTAAACCATTTTCTAATAAGTTATAAATGGGTAAAAATGAATTTAAATAATCATAGTATAATAGTAAAAACATTCTTGAAATAATTTTTACTAAACCAGGATTGGAAAGAAAAAGAATTTTAGGCTTAATAGAGAAATAATGTAACGTCTCCTGGACTGACACTCTCTCACACAACCAAAATGGGTTGGTTATGTGACCTAAAGTGCGCATCCCTATATTCCATAGGTTTTTTAACAGTACCAGGGGTGTGATGAATATTGTGGGTAGACTATACCACCTGGTTTAGAGTCACAATACAGTAGAAAATACATAAATATCAGAGTGTGGAAATAATGGAAACCATAAAACACAATGAATAAACCAAACAATAAATGATAACTGAATAATATAATAAATAATAAAGGAATAATTTAATGACAATATGAATGAAAATAAAAGACATGATGATGGTCATAAAAATAAAATAACAACAATCCCAAATAAAGACTCCAATGACCCTGGTCTCGAACCCCATGTCGGTCCTGTCTCTACGCTCCAATCCATCTAGAAAGAAACAATCAACTAAAAGGTCATTTTCCATTTTCCAAAAATATATCCATGTAAGCTACTCTAGTACAAAATGATATCCCAAGTAATATGTGAGTAAAACTCAACTGGTTGACACCATCATGTATAAACAAACCATTCTGATAATAAGTTCATGGAATAATGTGATAAAATGGTGTATAAATTAATTTAATAGTTAATATAATACATTAATAAACCTAATTTGGCACCCTAATGGAATGAATTTGAAAATGTAGAACAACCATGCCAACAAAAACCATGAAACCAAACAACCTTATTTGGAACCATTCTAGAATGCCTTTGAGCATGTAGCACAACCATGAAAACCACAACTGTATACACAAGGTAAAACATATCAGTGGGCCAAATCCAATAGATAATAATCTCAGTATGTGTGAGGGCCTATCCCAGTATATAATCATTTAAACATGTGGTTGGGCCTAGCTCAGTATATAAGCATCAAAACTTTTATCATGGCCTAGTCTGGTATATAAGCAATGAAACATGTGTGAGGGCCTAGCCTGGTATATAATAATTGAAACATGTGTCAAGGCCTAGCTCGGTATATAAGAATTGAAACATTTTCCAGGTATTATCCTGGTATATAAGCATCTCAACATGTGTTATAAGTTCATATCACAATAGAAATAATATCAAAAAATAAAAACATAAGACCAAAAGGTTAATTCTACTAATTACCATTTTTCTTTTAATTTACCCATTTGTTCAATAAATAAAATAATTAATTTTCCAAGGTGAATCTATAATAAGAAATAACTTGAAACGCATGTCATGGTAAAATCATATGTAATCCATTTCCAATTCATTATTTTCAAACGAAACCACAAGCTAGGTCACATATCAATAGACCCAAATGTATCTAAGGAATGATCCAATTATATGATTATAATTTCCAATTAATCCATTAATTAATGCACATAAGTGAAATTTTTTGTATTTCAATAACTTTATTAATTGAAATTATACCATAGAGTTAAGTTTTAGACCCAAAAACTTTTTGAGACGATCAACGAAATGATTATAAGGGAAAACACCAACAAGGATGAAGGTGCAGAAGATATCAAGAACCTAGATCAAACTAGGTGAAGGTCAAAACCCAAATTAAACCTACGGTCAAAATATTACACCAAAAAGATGGATAATAGTGAAAGAGAGTGGAAAACCTAAGAGAAACACATCGCCATGAATCAGATGTGGAAACAAAACATTTGAAATGGAGGGAAGGGACCCCAAATCACCTGGATCACCTTAGGGTTTGAGAGGAGGAAGGGATTCACTAAAAAAATGAGGAGGATCAAATTCACGATAACCTTAAAACCATTGGTACTAGGGAATAAATGATGTGAAACCTTTTCACATCGCATTTTTCTCAATTAACGAGGTATGCCAAAAAAATCCATCATCTTTGGTTAATATTTAACATTGCTCAAACATTACACGACCTGTAATGCAGATTCATGACATGTATTTATTTCAAATCATGAATCACTTCACTATATGAAACTATTCATGAGAAGTGTCTGGCAATGTTTACACAGAATGTAATACAATTACATGGTGTGTAAATGTTCTTTAGAAAATTTTTAGCCCAGTTTCTACATAAGGATTTGAACCACCTCCAATTCCTTCCAAACCTTGGAATAATTTTGTAAACCCTTTTAAAACATTCATAACCAGACTCCATTAATTCAAATAAACATGCTTCCCAGAAATAGACAGAACCTCGGGCTCCCCCATTCCGCGCGACTGGAGCCCTAAACCAAAGCAGAGAAGTGGGATTCTCTTTACCCTACTGTCCAAATCATTCCATCTTCAAAATTTCTTAGATTCTCATTTTTAATCTATAAGTTATACTTTCATTTTAATGTTATGTATCTTCTATTTTGATTTTATGTCTTCTATTGTGATTTTCTGTTTTCAATTGGGTGAAGAGGTGAATTGGGATTCTGTTTACCCTACTGCAAAAATCCTTCATTCCAACCCATCTTCAAAATTTCTTAGTTCTACATTTCCTATAAGTGATACTTTTATTTTAATTATCTACATCTACTGTTTTGGTTTTTTCTTTATATTTGGGTGTTTATGAATTTTTTTTTCTGTTTGATTTGGGTGCGTGTGTTGAGCTTTGATAGTGGCACACATATAGTGATTATAGTATGAGTTTGGTCTATTGGGATAAGTAGTAAAGTGAATCAAATTTGATTCAAAATTAATTGTGTGTTAATATCATCCATAAATTTTCAGTTTTTAGAAGGCTTGGTATTTCTGGGAATTTTGTGTTAATATCATTCATATTACACATGATTCACATCATGGTAAGAATGTGTGATGATGTTGTTGAGATTAGAGAGAAAACTCATACACTCTAGGTTGTTTATAGTGGCATGGTTAGTCATGAGTGATAATTTTCTTAGTTTTTAGTTTCGATTTTGATGTGGGATGAGACTAATTTCTATTCTCATATTCCAGCCGAATTTCTATTCCAGCCCAATTTATGTTTCCGTTCTTTATTTACATTCCATGCATATTCCATCCCATATAGATTTCATTAGACAGTTGTCTAATTTTTTGATGTGCCTTTCATGTTTCATTACCAAGAAATTTTTATTATATGTTATAAAATTCAATCACATGTTTAGTTTTAACATTCATTTTTACTTTATTATCTTGTTTTAATAATTTATATTAATATTCTTTTCATATATTCCATCATTGAGTGTTTTTACTTGTGCAATAGAATTCCAAGCTCATTTTACTTCATAGTGATTATTTAGATTTCAAAGTGTTTTATTTTTCATGTTAAATTTATTAAAAAGTTTTGGGGACTAATTAAAGTTATTAGATTCCAATTTCCATGATTCTATTCTTATTAAGAATTTAATGAAATATGATGGTTGTAATTAAATGAAATTCAATGTTCAATTTTTATCATGTATGGGTGATTAATAAATTGGAATGTGATGAACCATATAATTGAACCATTGTTGATGCACATTATATACCAAAAGGTTATTGAATAAAAGTTATTCTTGTTAATTTCGTTACATCATAGATAAAAATGGTTGTGGTTATATGAGAGATACCTCTGATGGTTCTTTGATCATTGTTTTATGGAGAATGAATGGTTTAGGTCCGGTATTAATAGTGGCTTCCAGTGAGACCATTTTAGTATAAGGGGAAACGAGATTATGATCTACAAGGGGGTGATTGAGTTGTTAGAGACCAAACATTGTTTGTTCCTTGTGTTCAAGAACCATAAATAGAGTGTTCCAATTAGGTGGTCATCAGTAAAGACGTAGGTAATATTTCCAAGTCCTGTTTCATGAAGTTGAATATGTGGTACTATAGTGGTTTTGGATTGTTTGAGGTACTCTTAGTGTATTATAAACCCTCAGTTGTTCCATATTCATTTAAATTGATTTAATATCATTTTTTTCACACACACCATTATATCCTCTAAAACTATATTTAGAGTGTATTTTCATTCGTATGGTGTTACATATTTTATTAAATTTCCATACTAGCTTCTTTTATGTGTTCTAGGGGTTTAGACTAATGACAGGGCTGCATGATTATTGTGGGGGTATTCTTTTCATATAAATATACCTATACACCCTGACCCCCTTGGACAACCTGACCACCCCTACGGACAACCCACCCACTTGGACACCCCGACCCCCCTAGACATCCCCCCACCCCCTGGACACCTCCGACCCCCCGGACGGTCCCACCACCCCCTAGACACCCCGCACCCCCCTGGACACTCCACACCCCCCTTGGACAGTCCCGCCACTCCCATGATCCTCATCCTACTCATCATCCTGATCTACTTGAAGAAGTTAAAGTATAAAACTCATATACTCCCAACAAGACACTTAAGGATTATGTATTCCTTGATCCACTTCCAATATCTTACTGGTCAATCCTTGAATATAGGCATTAGAAATTTTGTATCTTATTTTCTTATATACACTGTATTTTGTTGTATTTCTTAATATGATTCTCATATAGAGTAATGTGTCAGTTATGCTTTTTTATAGAGTAAACAATTTTCATTTACGTAAATATTTTTTTGATTAAACTTTAATATTATTGAATTGCTTTGAAATGACTTACTGCATTTTTACAGAATGGATAGAAGTTGGATGTACAAAAATGATTGGATTTCAACCGATTTTCAAAATAATTTGAAAAGATTTCTAGATTTTGCATTTGACAAAGCTTCAGATAGTGGTCGCATACACTTCCCATGTTTTAATTGTGTTGGAAGACCTTGGTTGGGTCGTGAATCAGTTAGCTATCATATAACCAAATATGGTTTCCAAACAAACTATTATGTGTGGTATCACAATGGAGAGAAAATGGAATCTCAAAATGTTGATGATCCAAATGATAGGACTGAATTGGAGAGTTTGATATATGATCAGTTTCCATTTATTCGACATCATGAGAAGGAAAGGATTTCCAACCAACAAGATTTCGATACAAGCACACATGATGCGTCCAATGAAAATGATGATGTTGATAGGGTGAAAAAATTGAATGATGCTGCGACGAATCCAGTATATCGGCAATGTGATAAAATGAAAAAGTTGTAATTTTTAATCTGATTGTTTCATGGGAAAACTATGTATGGGATTTCAAATACTGCAATTGATTACATTCTTACCTTCTTGAAGGACTTACTTCTAGATGATGCAGATATTCCCTCAAACCACTATATGGCATGAAAGTTGGTTGATAAACTTGGATTCTCAAAAAAAAATCTTGCTTGCCCGAATGATTGCAGCTTATTTTGGGAGGAAACTGCTGAAAGAAATGATTGTATAAAAAGCGGAACCTCCCGATGGAAGCCAAAAGATGATGGAAAACCATCTCGTATGCCACAAAAAGTAATGTGGCACTTTCCATTGATCCCCAGATTACAGAAGCTTTTCATGTCTGATGAAATATCCGTAAAAATGCGATGGCATGACACCGAGAGAAAAAAGAATAATGAAGAGTTGGTTCACCCTGCAGATGGATTTGCATGGCAGAGATTTGATGCTCGATATCCTGAATTTGCAGCCAACGTGCGTAATGTGAGACTGGGTCTTTCATGTGACGGTTTTAATCCATTTGGGAAGATTCTTACTTCGCACAACACATGGCTGGTTTTCATACACATTTATAACCTTCCCCCTTGGTTGTGTATGAAAATGCCTTACACTTTCTTGAGTATACTGATATCTGGCCCTTCTGATCTCGGCAATGATATAGATGTATACATGCAACCTTTAATAAAAGAGTTGAAACTTCTTTGGGATGTGGGTGTGCCCACATACGATGCATGTTCGAAAGACATATTTCAGATGCGTGCTGCACTTATGTGGACTATCAATGATTTTCCTTCTTATGCAATGATGTCTGGATGCAGCACAAAAGGAAAATTGTCATGTCCTGTTTGTATGAAGAATACTCGATCGAGAATACTGAAATATCGTCATAGTTTTAGTTTTATGGGACATCGAAGATTCTTGCCAATGAACCATCCATATAGAAACAATCGTCGAAGATTTGACAATACCATGGAGAATGACGATCCACCTCAGCGTATGTATGGAACTGATGTGCTTAATGAATTGAAAGATTTCAGTTATTCATTTGGAAAGAGTGTAATGAAATCTAGAAAGAGGAAAAATGTTTCCAATGATACCTATTACAATTGGAAGAAGAAGAGTATATTCTTTGAGTTGTCATATTGGTCAACCAACTTGTTACGTCATTGCTTAGACATAATGCACATTGAAAAGAATATATGTGAAATGTTTCTTTCGATTCTTCTAAATGTCAAGGGGAAGACAAAATATGATTTACGATCTCGGCGCGACTTGGTAGATTGGGGGATCAGACCAGAATTGCATCCTGTCTGTATCAGTGAAAATAAATGGCAAGTTCTATGTGCTTCTTATGTGATGACTCCTGCTGAAAAAAATCAATTTATGGAAGTGCTAGAGACTATTAAAGTTCCTGATGGCTATTCAAGAAATATATCAAAACGGGTCAACAGAAAATAGTTGAAGTTGAAATCTTTGAAGACTCATGATTATCACGTCCTTTTTCATGAGTTGATTCCAATAGTAATCCATCATCTCTTGTCCAATAATGTTAGAGTCTCAGTTATTCGTTTGTGCTATTTGTTTAGAGATCTTTGTGCTAAGAGGTTTTCCAAATCCCTCGTGCAAAAACTGTTGGCAGAGACACCATTAATTTTGTGTGGGTTAGAGAAAATATTCCCTCCATAATTTTTTATATGCATGTTGCATCTGACTGTCCATCTTCTGACCAAAATACTTCTTGGAGGACCCGTTGCTTTCCGTTGGATGTATCCAATAGAATGAAACATGTGCACATTGAAATCATATGTTCGGAATAGGAATTATCCCGAAGTTTCTATTGTGAATGGTTACTTGGCTCAAGAATGTATGGATTTCTGCTCAATGTATTTGTCTGATCATACTACGAGAATGAACAGACCAATGAGAAATGAAGAAGAATAGTATGGGCAAATTGAACCCAGTTTCCCATCACTTCCTCAGACAGGAGGAATTCCGGGATCATATACATTGACAACATTAAGCCTTGAAGAGCGAGAGATGGCACATCGCACAGTGTTGTTCAATTGTGATTTGTTCGATGAGTATATCAAGTAAGTTAATTGTACATGTATCTGTTATCTTATCTCTTGTAATTTTAAATATTTGTTAAACTATTATTATTTTTATCTATAGGGAACATAAAGAATTGATATATAGAAAGCATCATTCTTTATCTTTGAGAAAGAATGAGACTTTGCATAGCAAAGGGTTTTCTGCTTGGTTGAAATTGAAGGTAAAAATATTTCTGTAATAACTAAATAAAAATAATATTTAATTAAGTTTACTATTTGTTTATATTTCAGGTATCGAGTTTTCCTACAGACTCTGTTTCTGAGGAAATAAGAGCTTTGTCTTTTGGTCCTAATACCATGGTTCATGCTTGTAAATCACTTGTGATCAATGGATACAAATTTATTATCACTGAACGAGCAAGGAACATGAGAACACAGCATAATGGTGTTATGATAACTTCCACAACAGACTGTTATGCCAGTTCATCGGACACTAGACCTCATTATGAAAATGTTGCTTATTATGGTGTCGTGGAGAAAATAATAATTTTGGATTATTACTCGCATGGTCGATTCACAATGATGAAATGTCCATGGTTTGATTCAATGACGAGGCAAGGCACCTTTATTGATGATTGTGGATTTCGAGTTATTGACATGACTCGCACTCTTGCCACCGATGAACCATATGTATTGGCATCAATGGTGAAACAAGTTTCTTATGTCAAAGATCATCGTCATCCTAAATTCGGTGTAATTATTGAAGTAAATCCCAGACATGTTTTTGATGATGGTGATAATGAAGTTGACACTATCCCTACTGCAATTGGAAGCAATCCATTTATTACTTATGATGACCCCAACAACTCAATTGTGAGAGTTGATTGTGAACCCGAAGTTGTGGTGGGAAATATATAGAATCATACAGTCGTGTTCTCACCTACATGTTTCACCTACATCATTCAGAGTGTGTATCCTAGTACTTACCTTCATAACACCATAAATCTTTTGTTTCATTATGTTATTTTTATCATAATGGTTTTTCTATATTTTGTTTTTTGGGTTACACATTAGTTATCTGTTTCTAATTACTTCCATATTTGTTTTCATTGTAGGAAATGACACCCATTGAAGAGAGGTGGTGGAAAAAGATGACAGATAATAATCGTCGCATGGTACAGATGGGTGTTCCTCCACTCATCCCTGTTTTGAGTATTTTATTTCAAATATAAATATTTCAATAACTTATAATATCATGTGTTTAATTTTCTGTCAAACTTTTTTTCAGGATCCACCCCCTAGACGACAGATATCTGACGAGGAGCCTGATATTGCTCCCAGTAGAGAGGTTGGTGGTAGGAGGGAGGGTGGTGTTAGAGATGTACGATCATCTAGTGGTCCCAGTACTGAGGCCGGTGGTACGAGGGCTCGTGGGGCGAGAGTTAGACGACCCACTACCACAAACGTATCTTCTGCGCCCTATTTTGATCCTGGCGTGTCTTCAGGGACATATGAGATATTTAGACCTCCGATTTTTACACTACCAGCTGGCCAGACGTCTATGCCATCATCTTTTGCTTCTGGTTCATTATCTCCGAGCTATTATATTCCACCTTCTTCGACTCCTGCTGCGACATAGTATGTGGCTGAGTAGCATACACTGAGAGACACTCCACCTGTACAGGATACTCCTTCAGCTTCTGCACCCATTGATCCGACTACCACATGTATATTTATATAACTCTATCAAATTTTTATACCAAAATTTATTTTTACTATAACTTGTATTGATATTATTTTTCCTTAATAACATATTCATCTACAGATAGGAGGCGGGGGAGGGGGAGTACTCGCTTGCGTGCGGTATGGAACTGCCAGACACAGTTGATGGTTGAATACAATGTTGATGGACAAATGATTGAGAAATATGGGCAGCAATGTCGGGGTTTTTTGGCGACGCTAGGCAAATACTCTGATATCATTCCGGTCAGCCCTCTCTCTTGGAGACATCTGCCACCCGAAGCCAAGGATAATGCGTGGGCACAAATACGGGTAAAAAATCTATTGGATTTAATGTAGTATATTTTTGTATTTAAATGAACTATTCAATTTTGTTTCATCTTCGGTTTAACTTCCCTGATGGCGAAGGTGCACGACCAGCACGTTTAAAAGAGCTAGGAGAGCTTTGGAGAGCTTATAAGCATGAGCTGTATGTTGGCTGGTGTGATAGAGTGGGCACGGAGTTAGAGACATTACCTATCGTGGATGACTGCCCGATAGAGCAATATCGCCAAATGATTAACCATTGGGCGACTGCCAAATTTAAGGTATTAATCTCATTTGAGTTATTTAAATGAGAGTTTTTATATTTTTCATTAATATAATCTTATTAATTATTAATCATTATTTAGGAATCTTCTGAAAAAACAAAAAAAATATTGATTCAAAGCAAACCTCCACACTTTGGGGCGCACAACTATGGAAGATCATGAGAGGCAGCAGGTACGATATAGTTGTTTATAATTTTTCTTTAGGACTTTCCCTTTTTAGTGGATCCTACTTAAATTATGTGATTTATTGAATAATGAATATATGATTATAATTTCACTTTATATTGTTTCAATGTCATTTCAGAAGCACAAAATGAATATTGAAGGACGTATCCCTCGAGCAAAATTGTTTTGCTCGAGTAGAAGAAAAAAAGATGGAACTGCGGTAAATGAACCAACCCAAGAGAATATTGTATGTTTTAATTTGTTTATTTAAAAGTTTAATATCTAATTTGAAATTTAATAATCTATTAATATTTTTTACAGGCTTCTTTAGAGGCTCTTGATGCCCAGGATCCTGACAATTTTGGGCCACATGATCATTTATATCAGGTTTTGGGAGATGAGCACTCTGGTCGAGTACGCTGCCGACCTGGTAAGAATATAGTCCCGACGAGGTATTGGTCGTCTCCAGTTATCCATTCTAGTACCACCGAGTTGGAACAAGTCAAGGAGCATGCAAGACAGTCTGATAAAAGGGTCACAGAGTTGGAAGTATAAGTTCAAACAAGAGACAGAGAATTTATGATACTGATGAAAGCATTATCTTTATCACTTCCACCAGAGGCTAGTGCGGCTTGTCAGACATTTATGTCGTCGATGGGTGCATCATCCAATGCACCAGGCGGTAGCTCTAGTGGCGATCGAGATGATGATGTTCCTAGTGATGACGAAGATGCTGAAGAGGAAGAGGGCGAGGATGAGGATGTGGACGAGGGCGAGGATGGGGCCGAGGGCGAGGATGGGGCCGAGGGAAAGGATGATGCCGAGGATGAGGATGAGGCCGACGATGAGCATGGGGACGATGACGAGGACGACGACGAGGACAGAGATGACAAAGAGGATGAGGCTGATGATGATAGTGGTGATGGTGATGGTGATCAGAGTCAGATTTATCCATTACATTTTTGAATTATGTATAACTCTTTATTTTTGAACATGGTTTTCCACTTTGGGGTTTTCCTCTGCTTCATAGGGACGTTGCATTCGGATTCTATTTTTTTCACTTGATTCTTATTGTATGATTAGTCTACTACCTAGACCTTTAGTATTCCTTGGTACTGTGATACTCATTTTTCTATTTTTTTTACTTAGCTTTCTTAGTTAGCCATGTATTTCATGTTTATGCATGTGGAAAATGATATGGAAAATGTGCTTTGAAGTAGTGGCCGACACCACTCAAAGTGTCTAACTTTTATTTGAAATGGACAGGATTTTAAGTGAAAACAACAACTGGCATACGGAAAACAGACCAAACGCATTCGGATTCTATTTAAACTATAGTACAACGATCCATGGGTCATATGTGATGTGCACGAGTCAACCCCGCCTCAATCCGAGGGCCGGTGTGGCCGGTACCACTCAAAGTGTGTCACTTTTCTTTGAAATGGATGCGCTTTTAAGTAAAAAAACCACATACGGAAAATGGACCAAACGCATTCGGATACTGTTGATACTTTAGGACATGTATCCATGGGTCATATGTGACGTGTACAAGTCAACCCCGCCTCAATCCGAGGCGCGGTGTGGCCGGCACCACTCAAAGTGTCTAAATTTTATTTGAAATGGACATGATTTTAAGTGAAAACAACAACTGGCATACAGAAAACAGACCAAACGCATTCGGATTCTATTTAAACTATAGGAAAACGATCCATGGGTCATATGTGATGTGTAAGAGTCAACCCTGCCTCAATACAAGGGCCGGTGTGGTCGGTACCACTCAAAGTGTCTTTCTTTTGTTTAAAATGGATGCGCTTTTAAGTAAAAAAACCACATACGGAAAATGGACCAAACACATTCAGATACTGTTGATACTTTAGGAAATGTATCCATGGGTCATTTTTGGCGTGTAGGAGTCAACCCCGCCTCAATTCGAGGCGTGGTGTGGCCGGAACCACTCAAAGTGTCTTTCTTTTGTTTAAAATGGATGCGCTTTTAAGTAAAAAAACCACATATGGAAAACTGACCAAACGCAGTCGGGTACTGTTGATACTTTAGGAAATGTATCCATTGGTCATTTGTGACGTGTACGAGTCAACCCCGACTCAATCCGAGGCGCGGTGTGGCTGACACCACTCAAAGTGTTTAACTTTTATTTGAAATGAACATGATTTTAAGTGAAAACAACAACTGGCATATAGAAAACCAACCCAACGCATTCAGATTCTGTTTAAACTTTAGGAAAATGATACATGGGTCATATGTGATGTGTATGAGTCAACCTTGCCTCAATCTGAGGGCCGGTGTGGTCGGGACCACTCAAAGTGTCTTTCTTTTGTTTAAAATGGATGCGCTTTTAAGTAAAAAAAATGACATACGGAAAACCGACCAAACGCTTTAGGATTCAATTGAAACTTTAGGAAAATGATCCATGGGTCATTTGTGATGTGTACGAGTCAACCCCGCCTCAATCCGAGGCACGGTGTGGCCAGAACCACTCAAAGTGTGTCACTTTTCTTTGAAATGGACAACAGTTTAAGTTAAAACAACAACTGACATACGGAAAATAGACCAAAGGCATTCGGATACTGTTGATACTTTATGACATGTATCCATGGGTCATTTGTGATGTGTATGAGTCAACTCCGCCTCAATCCGAGGTGCGGTGTGGCCGGTACCACTCAAAGTGTCTAACTTTTCTTTGAAATGGACAACAGTTTAAGTTAAAACAACAACTGACATACAGAAAACCAACCAAACACATTCAGATTATGTTGAAACTGTAGTAAAACGATCCATGGGTCATATTTGACGTGTACGAGTCAACCCCGCCTCAATCTGAGGGCCGGTGTGGCCGGTACCACTCAAAGTGTCTTTATTTTGTTTAAAATGGATGCGCTTTTAAGTAAAAAAAACGACATACGGAAAATCGACCAAACACTTTCAGATTCTGTTGAAACTTTAGGAAAATGATTTATGGGTCATTTGTGACGTGTAAGAGTCAACCCCACCTCAATCCGAGGCTCGGTGTGGCCGACACCACTCAAAGTGTCTAACTTTTATTTGAAATGGACAAGATTTTAAGTGAAAACAACAACTGGCATACGGAAAACCGACCAAACGCATTCGGATTCTGTTGAAACTTTAGGAAAACGATCCATGGGTAAAATTTGACATGTATGAGTCAACACCGACTCAATTAGAATGCCGGTGTGGCCGGGACCACTCAAAGTTTGTCACTTTTCTTTGAAATTGACAACGGTTTAAGTTAAAACAACTGGCATATGGAAAATGAACCAAAGGTATTTAGATACTATTGATACTTTAGGACATGTATCCATGGGTCATATGTGACATGTACGAGTCAACCCCGCCTCAATCTGAGGGCCGGTGTGGCCGGGACCACTCAAAGTGTCTTTCTTTTGTTTAAAATGGATGCGCTTTTAAGTAAAAAAAACCACATACGGAAAACTGACCAAACGCAGTCGGATACTGTTGATACTTTAGGACATGAATCCATTGGTCATTTGTGACGTGTAAGAGTGAACCCCGCCTCAATCCGAGGTGTGGTGTGGCCGACACCACTCAAAGTGTCTAACTTTTATTTGAAATGAACATGATTTTAAGTGAAAACAACAACTAGCATACGGAAAACCGACCCAACGCATTCGAATTCTGTTGAAACTTTAGGACAACGATCCATGGGTCATATGTGACGTGTACGAGTCAACCTTGCCTCAATATGAGGGCCGGTGTGGCCGAGACCACTCAAAGTGTCTTTCTTTTGTTTAAAATGGATGTGCTTTTAAGTAAAAAAAATGACATACGGAAAACCGACCAAACGCTTTCGGATTCTATTGAAACTTTAGGACAATGATCCATGGGTCATTTGTGACATGTACGAGCAACCCCGCCTCAATCCGAGGCGTGATGTGGCCAGAACCACTCAAAGTGTGTCACTTTTCTTTGAAATGGACAACAGTTTAAGTTAAAACAACAACTGACATACGGAAAATAGACCAAAGGCATTCAGATACTATTGACACTTTAAGACATGTATCCATGGGTCATTTGTGACGTGTACTAGTCAACTCCGCCTCAATCCGAGGCGCGGTGTGGACGAAACCACTCAAAGTCTCTCTTTTATTTCAAAAGGAAATCATTTTAAGTGAATACAACTGAAATTTACACTCATCAACGATAGTCGCAAACTCTTTTTCATGAGTTGGGTAGTTTCACTCATGGGGTCATAAGTGAAGAGACTCCTAAGAAAATATATTTTCACCATATATTATAAACAATACATGTTCAATGAAAAAATCATCACAAATCATTACATACCCAAACCTAGTATCACAAAAAATGGGATTTGAGTCAATTTGAATGTCTTATTCAACTCTAATAGATATTTATCAAACTATTCTGCCTATTAGAATTTGATGGGTGAGGTGAATTACCACCAGATGATTGTTGTCATATGTGTTTTTTTGGGCTATTTTAGGTTTTTTTATACTGTTTGAAGTCTGTCTGTGGCTTTTGTGATATTTTTTATGCAGGTGTATAGTGGAGGGTATACTGGAGGGCTGTTGTGCACTGTTTTTTTTATGCAGGTGTATGGTAGGGCTTCTGGAGGGCTTCTGGGGGCTGCAGTGCAGCAGCTCTGGGAAACTCTTTACCAACAGTTCAGAATCGTTGGTAAAGCCTTTTCCAGAATTCTCGAAAAACTTATACCAAAAGTTCTGAACCGTTGGTAAAGCTTTTTACAGAATTCTGAAAAACCTTATACCAACGGTTCTGAACCGTTGGTAAAGCTTTTTCCAGAATTCTCAAAAACCTTATACCAACAGTTCTGAACCATTGGTAAAGTGTTTCCCAGAATTCTCAAACACCTATACCAATGGTTTAAATGAAACCGTTGGTATAGGGCTTTCCTCACGGCTAACTGTCCAACGGTTTGGAAAACCGTTGCTATACCCTATACCAACGGTTTTCCAGCCTATACCAACGGTTATAAACTGTTGGTATAGCCTACTTTTCCAGTAGTGTAACATGGTACCCTGCTACAGATTCATGAACTCTCGAGCACGATCTTCCCTTAGCATCTCTAGAAATAAAAATTCATAAAAGACTGCATAAAAATATTTCCATGCCATGTCTTGGTGATGCTCAGACTAGGTGGTAACATCCCACCATCTCTTGGTGGAATCACGCAACATGTAAGTAGTGAGATCGACCCTCCTCCTAGGAGGAATCTCCAGATTCTCGAAGATTGTTTTCATAGAACCCAGCCATGACTTCATTGCCTGTGGTCCTCCAACCCCTGAAAAAGTAGGTGGATGCTGCTTCTGGAATATATGTGTCAGCTCTACCATAGATGTGGCAACCGATGGTGCTCCCTGGAAGATCTGCATGAACCTTATAAAGCCTTCACGGAACTACGAATCCGCGCCTGCATATAGTATAATAGTTGGCGCCGCATCTGGAACTGCTGGAGGATCCATCGGTAGCCCATGGACTACCATCTCTGGAGTATAATCGTTGCCACTCTCTCGGCGAACAACTCATGGTCATCTCGGCGGCATAACTCTACAAGGTCAAACACATGCCTTATTTTAATTACTTTCAAGGTTTTTTTGTCCGGTTAAGAGTGCCAACGAAAAGGGGAAAGATCCACAAGAACTGGAAAAAGAGACTACACAGCGTGCATAAGGTCTACACGATACGTACCCTTAAGCCCTTACATGGTTGTGTTCTGATGCTGACCTGGGTGTGTATCAACCCTAGGTACACGACATGTTATACCCACACACGACGTGTACACCACCTGGTTTCCCCAGCCACATGGCCAAGTCCACTCGGTCTTTCACCGGTCAAGACTACACGGCGTGTCCCACAGGTACATGACGTGTACTAGAAAGGTAACACTGACCCGTGTTGTTAGTTACACGGATAGATTCCAAGATTACACTACACAGCGTGTTTATAACTAACATAGCATGTATCACCTAAGGTTTCTCCATATGTGTTGTTAGCCACATGGGCGGACACAAGGTCAACCCTACACAGCGTGTAAAACCAGTACACAACGTGTTCCCACAAGAAATTCCCTATTCCGTGTCTCTTCCCACACAGCCTATGACACGGTTAGAGACTACACGACATGTACATAAGGTACACCACATGTACTTAAGAAAAATAGTTTCTTCCCGAACAGAAGAACACATGGCATGTAGTCAAAACTACACGACATGTAATCTGGGTTTTTCCAAACAGTAAGCCTCAGAAACTACTCTGGAGCCCAGAAAACACTGAAACGAACACCAAAGTTCCAAATTCCGATATGTGAGGGCCCATACTCCCTGCAAATCAAAGCTTGGAATCCTATATATGTTATAAAAAAGGTAAAAAAAGTCAATGATCCACCAAATTCCAGTCAATGAGGGCCCATAACACCTCCAGAACCAAAGTTTGGTGTTCATTCAAACAAAAACTCATACAAACAAAACCCTATCAAACATCATGTATTTTTATCAAGGAAACTATCACAACAACATGAATTTTATATCACAACATCTATCACAACAACATTCAATGTCTAATGCACCTACATGGCATGGAAACTATGCATGAAATGTGATTCTAACATGTGCCTAAATGATGCATGAGATGGAATACCCTCATATCATCGGGTTGTGACTAAATAGAACCCAAGTATATAAAAATATAAACATCACACCACAATTTCATCACCCAACGATGAAATCTAATCATTTTTAATAATCATAAATATAAAATCAAAATTTAATTCAAGGTAATCCAGCCTTTACCTGTACACGAGGTAGCTACTTTCGGGAACATTTTATTACTAAATCCCTCAACAATCTATCTCTTTTCGTTGTCTCCAAATAATAAAATAACCCAGAGAAAATAAACCCTCTGATACCACTTTGTAACCTCCTGGATCCGGGTTGCACACAACGGGTGCCATGAACCCGGTTGGTCACATGACCTCAAGTGCATTTCCCCAAACTCCAGAGGCTGTCGACTAGCAGCGAGGGCCTAAGAATGATAGCGGGGAAAATATGCCCTAATTTTTCAAAGTGTAGCACAACGGAAAAAAAATTAAACATAAAAATCAGAAGCAGTAAAAAATAGAGACTTGAAATGGACAATGAAACTGAAGTAAAAGATAACCAATTGTCATATATATGATGATGCAATATGTCTCTAATTTTAAGAAAGAATTCAAAACAAGATACACTGAAATCTGATACAATAAGCACAACGTAAAAAGTACAACAAAACACAACCAAAGCTGTGAAATAGGAATGCAACAACATCACAAGACTAAGCTCAGTCCCATGCTCTCATACTACTCTACAACAATCATGTACCTGTGTAGGGACTCTTTACCTTATCGACACCTGCAATAATATAATCTATTTGGGCCCAACACATGACCCAAACAGGGTGTGAGAAATAAATCCCAGTAGGCAACCACCAAAGGCCTGTGCCCAATTGTCAGTGAAAATGTGAAACAACAGTGTGCAATAATGAAATTTAGTAAACTAGGAAGTACTCAAAAGTAACCATTCCTACCAGTTACATTGCCATTTTAATAATTATTTAATAATTAAATATAATTGAACTCTGAGTTCTCCGAGACTCAGCCTCGACCGACAATCTCCTATACCAGTGCCACAGTAGAAACCACAACATGCTACGTAACAAGTAAAAGATAATAATAATACCAAGCCTGTGCTTTAGCTTGGAAGGTACAACATAAGAAATCACCATAGTGAATATTCAAAGTAAACATTGTCCTCAGACATGAAAGTCCTTACCCTTAGGCAATCAGAAATGAAACCCTCAGGTGACTTCCCTCAGGCATAACGAATATTGCCCTAAAGAATATGAGATATCTCCCTCAAGCACTGAAGCTACTGCCCATAGGCATAAGAAACGTTTCCCTCAGGCCAAACAAAACAGTGCCCTCAGGCTAAACAAAACACTGCCCTCAGGCTAAACAAAACACTGCCCTCATGCATTCCATAGGAAAATCAAGTAACCGGGCCAAGCCCAATGTATAAGAAAGCAATTTATATATGTTTCCTCTTAAGAAAACTCAAAACATGCTGTAATCATGGCATACCCACGGGTACCCTGGCCAAACGGCTAAACAAGGGAAACAAATCCTCGGTGTGGCCCTAGATCAAAGCAACGATCTCAAACAGTAGTTTATACTTATTCATTTGATTACCTATGAAATTCTAGGTATTTCAACAATAAAAGTCTCATCCATATGACACCTTGAACATGGGTTCATGGCACAATAGTACACAAAATCAACTTGATAGTTGAAATTAAACACAAGAACACCTACCTCGATCTCCTCTGATCGATATACGTGGAAGGCGACTCCAAAAACAACCAATAATGACATAGATCTGAGATAAACGATTACCCGTTCAAACCTAAATAACTTCCCTTAAGGAAATAATTGGAAGGAAAGATTCAAGAAGTGGGAAGAACTTACCCGCGCAGTTCAAACAAGATCGACGATGGAAGACCATCCCTCTTTCACTCGCTTGAGGTCACCACCTTTAATGCGGTCCACCAATTTTCTCCTTCATGTCACCACTATATGACCACCATTGTTCATCAAAGCCTTTCTGCAACACTGTAATCCACCCATCTGCAATCTCCAAAGAAATAAACTACAACTGGGAGTTGGTCCCCAACTGCCTGATGTAGGGGGCTACCTACATGTGTTGATAAAGTCTTACTTTCAACCGATGATAAAAATTTTTATCTCAAAATCAAGTATGAAAATGTCCCTCGTTTCTATTTGAATTGAAATTCCATTTGTTATGATTTATTGAATTGAAATAGGTCTTCTGTTTGTGCATTTTTCTATGCTCAAGGAAATGATGAAAAATCATGTTTCAAAATGATGAAGTAGCTGAAATACACTGATCAAAATGGAATGGAAAATAATGGATAGTTAAAACCCATGGAGGGAGGTTTGGAACATTGTGACCCCTATCCAAATCCCATTTCTCAAGATGGATTAGAATGTGATTTACAAGAACAAAACATGGTAAAAGGTTTGGTAAATGGCTATGATTTGGGTTTTCATGGATTGCACTCAGCTGGGTAGAAAGTTTTTCTATGATAGCTGTTAATGGTTTTGATGATACAACAAGTTGTTATGGGCCGATCCTACTAAACAATACCCCTCATCAGAAGGATTATTCTCATTATCTAACTAATCTAGGGATGCATATTTGGCCTACTGTTGTTAGAGATCTGTAAATAGAGTTGAGTGGACATCATGCCACCAAATCATGGGTAGTGATAGTGGAAGAGGTGATGGATAATGAGGCTAAATCATCAGATTAATTAGTGGTGAAAGAGATCACTGACCATTAGATCCTATATGAGCATTTGATTGCTTTAAGATCTAGGAAAGGTAATAAATTAGATATAGAGGCTCCTTCATGATCAAAGTTTATTTTTTTAAAAAAATTGAATTTGGATGACACACCTTTAAAGAAAGGTCTTAAAAAAGAGTTTGTGTTTAAGGGGGTAGGATTAGATGGTCTTGAAAGCAAGGGATGTATAAAATTAGTAGGTTCTCATCTTGATGACCAGGTTTATGATTCTAATTTTCTGAAACTCAAAGGAATTGAATCAACTAATAATTCCATTATCAATTAATAGGTCCATAGGGATTTTGTTCTAGAAGGTAAGAAAAATCCTTCATCTAAGGTGGATTCAGTAGATGAAGAGGGATTCCAAATGGTTCCTTTTAGGAAGTCCATACTTCATTTTTCTAATCATGGATAGGTCTCTTATTTTGACACTACAAGTGACATGGTCTTGTCCCCTACTATGCTTCCTATCAAGATGGAAACTCCTTTATGAATCCACACATGTAGGAAATTTGATGCTTTCCTGAAATATTCCTTAGATAGCCTTACTATTAATTATGAGTAGGGATTGGGTAATGTAAGAAAGGTGCAAGTGACAACTTCTAATCTAGTTGGAGTGATTGATACACTCAATGAAGATAAAGATCAATCTTAGAAAGTAGTGGTCCACTTTTGATCCCTGGAGAAAGGAGATGTGTGGCTAGTTTATACTAATGAAGTGAAAAAAGGTATAGATCAGATAAATATGGTTTAGGCTTCCTTAGAGATGATCAATAAAGATACACTACTCGATGACCCATCAAAAATGGTGTTGGTTCAATTAGATACTAGGATAACGGATTCAGTCAACAATGACATTGACGGTCTCTTGAAACAAGTGAAGACTTTGAGGAGAGGCTAGAATCCAAGAAGTCAAGACCATGGGTATAGAAGTTTTAACTGGAATGCTATGCATGATTAAGAGTGGCATATTGGAGCTAAGTTTAGAGAAAAGGTAGATATTTGACTATTTTTTAGTTTCTCTTTTTGGGTTGTGTTGTCAGATTTTACCCCTTCTCTTTCCTTGTCTATTTTTCTATCCTATAATAAAGGGGAATTATCCCTAAAATTTCAAAAAAAAATAGAAATTATTAATTAATTATTATTAAACCATTATTAATTAATTAAACAATTGTTTCTAATTTGTAATTACTAATTATTACTTTTGCAATAACAAAGTTTTTATTATTTAGGGTTAAATATAGTTATTATAAAAGGAAAACTAAGCCATAAATGGAACACAGTTGATATTTTCAACCATAAACCAATCACTTGGCCAAGAATTTTATTTTTACCAATTTTAATTCATTTAATAAAATATTATTTTTTATAAAATATCATTCATGTCAAATTTGGAACTATATATATAATTTGTCTTTAGAAACACCAAGACAAAAATTGAATTTGAATATAATCCTATAAATATTCCCTAATAAGTTATTTTTATCTAGAAAATTCATATAACACAATAATTCTTTCAAGTTATATCACTTTTATTATTTTTTAAATCATTTAATTTATTTTTCTATTAATTGAATAAATACTATGTTAGAATTGCATATGCATTTAAGTTAATTATTTATTCACTAAAAATAAAAAATACATTACCTTGATAAAAATAAAAAATTTGTCTTTAAAATTACTATTTTTAATTAGACATACATTCTTTTTATTCCTATGTTAAAGATTTAAAGATAATAAAACAAAGAGAATTCCATTTTTGACTTTTTTTACACAAAATATTATAAAGGTCAAAATCATGGAGAAATAGAAACAAAATGTTATATATTTGAACATTGAATCATTATGTGTGAAATATAATCTTCCAAAAAAAAATTAAGACATGTATTATAGTAATTTTTTAGTTCATATCTCATTATTTTTTACCCTTAATTAAATAATTTTAACTCTATCACGGGGACAATTATTTGTTACGATTACTATTCATATTGAAAAAATAAAAGGCAATTATTTTCTAAATATGGACCTCATAATTAAAAATATGGAATCCATTTTTTAATATTAAATCCATAGTAGTGTAATAATCTAATTTAAAATTAAAACCAAAAAATGTGATGAAAAATAGTTTTTCAGAAAAAATGTATTTATAATTATAATTTTTTTTCAATACTAAATTCATTTATAAAATTAATCATAATGAATATAATTAGATTATATTTAATAAAAATGAACTAATTAAATTTTAAAGCTAATATATAGTAGAATTTTACTTTTTTAATACTTTAAAATAAAATATAGTTTTAAATAAAAATCAATATTTTTTACTATTCATTGAAAAAATCAATATTTTCTAAATAATACCAAAAAATAATTCTAAGATAATTTTGACATGATTATTTAAAAAATGATATATTTTTTTATGAAATTCATATTATAAAATTCCCAAAAATTAATTTCCTCACAAAAAAGTAATAAAAACCATTTTTAAATAAAATGTATTTTTTGAAGAATAAAATTACTGCCCTAAAAATCGAGTGATTATATATTAGAAGTTTATTAATAAATTTATATTGATTATATTTATATATTTTTAATAAATTAGTTAATTCTATTTAAACCCTCCAATTTAATGGTTATGTTATGGAAATCATATTTAGATAATAATATTTCATGGTTCGTTTAGGCTCACTCTCGTGTGTCGTATACATTATCAAACATTGTTTTTTTTTTAAAAAAATCTTGGGGTTATAAATTCTCACCCTTCTAATAAATTTTTTCTTCACAATTAAAAATTAAACTCGGTGGTCAAAGGTTTGATAATTGAAAATACTTTTATTGAAATCTCACATCATAAAATGGTTAATAAAAAATACACTTGAAAAGAGAGAAAAGGGAAGTACAAAGGTCATCTAGAATTATACACACTAGGTTTAAAAATAAAAGTAAATTAGTGTGATGTGAAAATATGGATGTGGAATAAAATCAATGTACAAATATCATTGATCATAAGAAAGTTAATGATAATTATAAAGTTAATGACCACAAAACCATAAACCAAAGTGGTGAGAAAAATAGCATCAATTCATCAGAAATGATGGTAATAGAATAATTTTTTTTGTTTCAAGATCCATTTTCTAGAGTTGATAAATTAATTTTCCATCTAGAGTAAAAAATAAGGAAATATAATTACTTTAAATGTATAATTTCATCATTCAATCAATTTCTATCACAAAATAATCTTTTCTCAAAACAATGAGTATTTATGATGATTTTTTTCATGCCCACAACACTAAAATCAAATTTTAATGGATGAGAAAATCCAAAAAAGATTAATAAGCTATTCCTACCACCTTTAAACATTAACCAAAATGGTTATGCCGAGGCAATATAATATCTGATATGAATAATATATTTTACTTCAAAATTTCTACAATATCATCAAAGGCTCAACTTAGTCCATTCCATAAACCTATATCCCAAATTATGTCAATAACCTCAATATTAAAGTTTTTTTAAACCTCAATGGTGATCTCATACCTTTCTAATTAAATCCCAAAAATTTAATTTTTTTCTCACCAAATAATCATTTATGTTAAACCTAATGGTTATATATAGTTGAACCTAGTAAAATATCTCCCAAAATATCATTAATAACCTAAAAATACCAAAATTGAAAATGATTTGATCCTATAACATGATTCCAAAAATTAAATTATTTTTTATCTATAAAATTGTTTATGTAAAAAAAATTCATACTAACTAGGAAATTACGTAGGCTAGTGGTAGGCGATGCACCCTTGTCACCCTTTAGTTGTGGGTTCAAACCCCATGGCCTTTACGGATGTGACAAGTTTTCACCTGGTCTACGATTTTCCCTTTTATAAAATTATATTAATATAATTCCTATAATATTCCCTAAAATACGATGAACATCCTCAAAAATAACAATAATCATTAAATCACTTTTTAACCACTATGGTTTTCTATACAACATTTTTTTATAAAATAAAATAATATTAATTTACTATTATTACCTTAACATCAAAGATAAGATAAAATTTAATGGTTACCAATACCATTAAACTTATGTCTACAAAATGTAGTGGCATTCTTCCTTAAATATTTTCTTTACTAAAACCCATAATAAAGCCAAGGGTTATATTACCATAAATGTTTCCCAAAATACTCTTAATCATATTATACTTCTATAACTTAAAACCTCAAAAGTGCTATCTATTACTTTAAACTTATGATCAACCTTAGACTTTTCAACCCCAGAAACTTTTGGTTTATCCCATATCACTATAGAATATCATAGGATTCTAATGATTTTATTCTCTTATTCATCATAATAGTTTATAAGGAAAATCTGAATTAACCCAAGAATATCCCCCAGTAGTTTCAAACTAGGTGCGTAGTAAGGGAACACTCACTATGCATCAGAATTATGGGAGAGATATACTAAAACAACTATTTTTAGGATTATTACCCCTAGATTCATCTATTCTAAAACCATGTCCACTTTTAGTATCCATACATTGATGTATTTCTAGGAAAACAACATAATCTGTTCCATACTAAAACTTTAGGATGTTATCCTATAATTAGACTTAGCCTCAGGGATTTTACCAAAATTGTCTAACCATAATCTACAAATAGTAACTAAACCCTACAATGATACCAAATAGAGTAACCCTGACTTTCTATATATAGATATCACATCTTATTAGACAATTATTCATTCAAGAACATTATGATCTATTTTAGGATCTTAAAGGTTTAGTATCTTTAGAAACCTGGATACATAAAAAAATGGTTTATAATTTTTTTACATCATATCCCACTGTGTTCTTAATAACTACCACCCTTCTTAGACACATCATACATAAAAATTTATTTCATATCCCGGGAAAAGCAAAACATAATAAAGGGTGAGCTCAAATTTTTAGTATGGTAATAAATATAACAGGGAAGCATAACATGTGAGTCAAAGGTATGACATGATTTAATAAAATATAAGGCTCGTGAATAATCACAAAGGGTCATAACATAAAGAACATAGTATTACAAGATCATGTAAACATTAGAAACATGGAATTAATACAAAAAAAATTATAAGCATAAGTCAAGGTTAACTTCCAAGACAACATCACATGGTGGACATAGTCCCATAGTGGATTAGGTTTACTCCCTAATCCCATACATAACGTTTCACAATACTAAAACATTATCCAATGCATCATAGCACTATATGGGTGCACCCATCATAACATGTTCATGATTACGTGTTCCATAAAAATAAATCAATCATAAGGTGTAAACATAAGAATTACCCATGGAAATAAATGTGTTTCATAATCTTTCCTCATATCACAATCAAAATAGATTTCATAAAGAAGACATTTGAGAAATTAACATAAGGTATGTATTACCCTCTCAAATGAAGGGGAGAATAAGTTGGGTATATATGTAAGAGAAATATATACGTAATTTATAATTAATCCATAACATCAAAGGTTGTTATTATTGATGAATATAATTATACAAAAATATTAAATACATTCTTAAGGAAAATACCCTTTTCATTTGGAAATTACTTTGAAATATAAAAATTTATAAAATATTATTATTTGTTTCTTTGAAAATAAATTTGGAAACTTGTAAAAGAAGAATAAATGCATTGAGTGGACATGACAGTGGGAAATTTCATTCATACTGTATACATTAAAACAAATATTCATTCCATATTTTCAGTAAAAAAATAAAAGTACCTCATTTAGAAAATTATAAGAAGATTCATTTTAAACCATTTTTTAATAAGTTAGAAATGGGTAAAAATGAATTTAAATAATCATAGTATAATAGTAAAAACATTCTTGAAATAATTTTTAGTAAACCAGGATTGGAAAGAAAAATAATTTTAGGCTTAAGAGAGAAATAATGTAACGTCTCCTGGCCTGACACTCTCTCACACAACCAAAATGGCTTGGTTATGTGACCTAAAGTGCGCATCCCCATATTCCAGAGGTTTTTGAATAGTAGCAGAGGTTTGATGAATATAGTGGGTAGACTATAACCCCTGGTTTAGAGTCACAATACAGTAGAAAATACATAAATATCAGAGTGTGGAAATAATGGAAACCATAAAACACAATGAATAAACCAAACAATAAATGATAACTGAATAATATAAAAAATAATAAAGGAATAATTTAATGACAATATGAATGAAAATAAATGACATGACGATGGTCATAAAAATAAAATAACAACAGACCCAAATAAAGACTCCAATGACCCTGGTCTCGAACCCCATGTCGGTCCTGTCTCTACGCTCCAATCCATCTAGAAAGAAACAATCAACTAAAAGGTCATTTTCCCTTTTCCAAACATATATCCATGTAAGCTACTCTAGTACAAAATGATATCACAAGTAATATGTGAGTAAAAATCAACTGGTTGACACCATCATGTATAAACAAACAATTCTGATAATATGTTCATGGAATAATGTGATAAAATGGTGTATAAATTAATTTAATAGTTAATATAATACATTAATAAACCTAATTCGGCACCCTAATGGAATGAATTTGAAAATTTAGAACAACCATGCCAACAACAACCATGAAACCAACCAACCTTCTTTGGAACCATTCTAGAATTCCTCTGAGCATATAGCACAACCATGAAAACCACAACTGTATACACAAGGTAAAACATATCAGTGGGCCAAATCCAATAGATAATAATCTCAATATGTGTGGGGGCCTATCCTAGTATATAATCATTGAAACATGTGGTTGGGCATAGCTTAGTATATAAGCATCACAACTTTTATCATGGCCTAGTCTGGTATATAAGCAATGAAACATGTGTGAGGGGCTATCCTGATATATAATAATTGAAACATGTGTCAAGGCCTAGCTCAGTATATAAGCATTGCAACATGTTCTAGGTATTAGCCTGGTATATAAGCATCTCAACATGTGTTATAAGTTCATATCACAATAGAAATAATATCAAAAAATAAAAACATAAGACCAAAAGGTTAATTCTACTAATTACCATTTTCTTTTAATTTACCCATTTATTCAATAAATAAAATAATTAATTTTCCAAGGTGAATCTATAATAAGAAATAACTTTAAACTCATGTCATGGTAAAATCATATGTAATCCATTTCCAATTCATTATTTTCAAACGAAACCACAAGCTAGGTCACATATCAATAGACCCAAATGTATCTAAGGAATGAATCAATTACATGATTATAATTTCCAATTAATCCATTAATTAATGCACATAAGTGAAATTTTTTATATTTCACTCACTTTATTAATTGAAATTATACCATAGGGTTAAGTTTTAGACCCAAAAACTTTATGAGATGACCAACAAAATGATTCTATGGGAAAACACCAACAAGGATGAAGGTGCAGAAGATATCAAGAACCTAGATCAAACTAGGTGAAGGTCAAAACCCAAATTAAACCTACGGTCAAAATATTACACCAAAAAGATGGATAATAGTTAAAGAGAGTGGAAAACCTAAGAGAAACACATCGCCATGAATCAGATGTGGAAACAGAACATTTTAAATGGAGGGAAGGGACCCCAAATCACCTGGATCACCTTAGGGTTTGAGAGGAGGAAGGGATTAACTAAAAAAAATGAGGAGGATCAAATTCACGATAACCTTAAAACCATTGGCACTAGGGAATAAATGATGTGAAACCTTTTCACATCGCGTTTTTCTCAATTAACGAGGTATGCCAAAAAAATCCATCATCTTTGGTTAATATTTAACATTGCTCAAACATTACACGACCTGTAATGCAGATTCATGACATGTATTTATTTCAAATCATGAATCACGTCACGATATGAAACTATCTATGAGAAGTGTCTGGCAATGTTTACTCATAATGTAATACATTTACATGGTGTGTAAATGTTCTTTAGAAAATTTTTAGCCCAGTTTCTACATAAGGATTTGAACCACCTCCAATTCCTTCCAAACCTTGGAATAATTTTGTAAACCCTTTTAAAACATTCATATCTAGACTCCATTAATTCAAATAAACATGCTTCCTAGAACTTTAGGTCATTTTATGCAATAAAGACTCTCTGTCTCTAAATAAGACTCAGATACCAAGGTACAACAAAAAACTCAAAGATGGATGTACCTGGAAAAAGAAAGGATCTTACAACCTCCCTACCATATAACAGCTCATCCCCAAGATGATCCAAGAATCATCTTGAGGTCTCGACAAACAAATCCAACCACTGTGATTACATATAAGACTCCCTATCCTAGGTTTCCTCTTAAACATTCCCATGATTCCATTACACTAGAACTAGAGGTACTATCTTAACTTAGAGATACCTCTCACTATGGTCCACAATTTGTATCAGACGCTCCTCAAAGGATGCATCAACACAAATCTCGATATTCTTTACATCCACAACATGATAAAGGTCAATATAATATTTAAAAAGATATGACACATGAAACATGTTGTTCATGACACTGTGGTGATGTGGAAGGGCTAATCAGTATGCCACTAGACCAACCCATTCCACTATCTCAAATGGCCTAAAAACCAGGGCACTGGCTTTCCCTATTTTCTGATACAGTGTTTCACCAACCTAGGTGAAACTCAAAGGAAAACATGATGACACACATAAAACTCTAGAGGTCATCTCCAATGGTAAACATATATTTTCTTTTAGATCTCTGCGGTTACCAACCACCTTTTGATCAATCGAACCTGCTCAGTCTTCTCCTACATGAGACTGGGTCCAACAAGTGCTAACTCTTCTACTTTTGACCAATAAAGAGGTCAAAAACATGGTATTACATACAAGGCCTCAAAAGGATCCATCTAAATCAATGTATGGAAGCTGTTATTATAGGAAAAATCCACGAGTTCCTAATGATGCTCCCTTAAACCACTAAAATCCAAAACATAGGCTCACAAAATATCCTCCAGAATCTAAATATTCCTCTTAGATTGGCCATAAATTTGAGGATAGTAGGATGTACTCAAAAGAAACTACGATCCCAAAGCCATTTAAACACCTTTCCAAAACCAATAAATTAGATGAGGTTATCTGTTTGAAATGATACTCCTTGAAACACTATGAAACCGAACTATTTCATGAACATGAAGACTACCTAGATCATCAACAGTGAATCTATAACTGATAGGTAAGAAGTGGGCTACTTTCATCAGTCGATCCAAAATCACCCATACTGTATCATTCTTATGGGTTATCCTGGGTAATCCTATCACAAAATCCATATAAAAATCATCCTAAATCCACTTAGGAATGAAAAGAGTATACAATATCCCAACAGGCCTCTGATCTTCATACTTCACCTGCTAAAAAGTGAAACATCTCACTATGAAGCCTTCTATCTCATTCTTCATCCCTGGACACCAATATTGTATATGGTGATCATGATACACCTTTGTTAAACCAAGATATACCACCAATCTAGAGGCATGAAATTCTCTCATTAGCTCCTCAAGCAAACCTGAAGGAACCCATACTCGGTTAAAAAAGAGAATAACATCACTGCCACCAAGAGACCACCATGATAGTCAAACCCCACCATATATGATTTCCCTTAGAGCTAAAACCTCCAGATTAGATAACTAATCTATCTTTATTTTGTAAAAAATCCCAGGTATAATAGATGTTGAAGTCATAACTACTTGTCCCTGAGACTTCTGAACATCTAGATGTATGCCTGTAAAAGGCTTCATCATATTCCACTCATCTCAAAACTCCCACACTACCTTTGTATGTGTCTTATGGATCAATTAATAGGAAATGATGTTTAAATTTCCCAGTGTATAAGCAAGTTTGAAGTTGAAATATTTAAGATACTCAAACCACATCCTCTGCTAAAGGTTCAGGTCACACTGAGAAAAGATGTACTTGAGTATCTTATGTTTTGGGTACACCACAATCCTATCACCCAAAATATAGTGTCTCTAGAATAATAGGGTGTGTAAAAATACTACTAACTCCAGATTGTGATTGGGGTAATTCCTCTCATGAGGTCTCAACTGTATGGATCCATATGCGACCACATGGTCATCCTGCATTAGAAATTATTTGAGACCAACTCCATATGCATCAAAGTACATGGTATACTTCTTATCAAAATTTGGTAAGGTGAGGATCAATGCTAATTTCTACTTGATCTTAAAAAATCTCTCATAAGAATCTAACCAAACAATCTTCACCCCTTTCTTGGTCATCTTGGACATCAGTGTTTCTAGATGAGATAATTCTTGTATGAATCACTAGTAATAACTTTTTAATCCAAAAAAACTCTAAATATTGAATTTATTCTTAGGTCACTCCCAAGATACCATGGATTCAACCTTCTTTGGGTCCACTAAAACTCCAACCTCTAAGATAACATGGCCCCAAAAGTGTACTCTATTAATCCAAAAACTACATTTGGATAGCTTGGAATAAAGCTAATTCCATTTAAATGTTCTCGAGATGATTTTAAGATGTTGGAAATTATTGTCTGTAGATTAGAAGTAAACTATGATGTCGTCAATGAAAACCACCAAAAAATGGTCCAGGAAATGATGAAATATATAATTAATCAAGTCCATGAATACCACTGATGCATTTGTTAAACCGAACAACAACACTATGAAATCATATAATTCATTCACTCTCCTAAAATAAGTTCAGAGTATGTTTGATGGTATCACTCTCAACTAGTGGTACCCTGACCTAAAATCAATCTTGGAGAAAATCTTGGGACCTCTTAGTTGATCTAAGAGATCATCGATTCATTGAAGGGGATACAAGTTCTTAACTATCATGTGGTTTAGTATTTGATAATCCACACATAAGCAAAAATTCTCATCAGCCTTCTTGGTGAAAAGAACTGGAGAACCCCACAAAGATGTACTAGGACATATGAAACCCTTATCCTCCATAACTTCCAACTGAACTTTTAACTCATGAATCTTTTTTGGATATATCTTATAAGGTGGGATAAAAATTGGCTTAGCTCCTGGAAACAACTCGATCATGAACTCAATCTCTTGATCATGTGGAATGCTAGATAACACTTTAATAAATATATCTTGAAAAAAGTCCACCATTGGTGGAAAAGTCTCATGATACATTCCTCCACTATCTAGAACAAGGATTTCTATATGAGCCATGAGACAATCCAATCCACACTGAATTAGTCTTGCATGACCAACTTGAAGATCCCACTCACCTTGGAGAGTATAGATGCCTCCATATAAAGATAGAAAGGTAAATCTACTATGATAATAGTCAATATGATCCTGGTATAGAACTATCCAATCCATACCAATAATAAAATCGAATCCAATCATTTCCAACATAAAAATTTCCCGAAGGAAATGATAGCCACCAATTTCAAGAGAACACACCTTGTAACACCTGATACCCTCTGACTGTACTCCCAATGGTTTATCAATAGTCATGACCCCATCTATGCTCTCCACATCTAAACCCAAACCATTTTCAAAAATAGAATATACAAAGGAATGAAATGTTCCTGTATCAAACAAAAAACAAGATAAGGTAGATGATACAAGAATCATTCCTCTAATAGTAAAAGGTTCTGCATCAAAACCAATCATAGCATACTGTATATCATGCAGTTGGATTGCCTCTCTACCCTGGTCTCTAGTTTGAATCCCACGTGCTTCTTCATATGAGTGGCACTTTATTTCCTATACTAGGGTACCACGTCCCATACCTCAGCCTGAACAACTAGTGGAACTTAAAATTTCTATCTATGGAGGGGTATTTGAGACCCTTCCAGACTCATGTGTCTATCCTGATCCCATGCCTCTACTCTACTGCAAAAAATTCCCACAAAACTTTTAAAGATGACCCAATCTTTGATAATAATGAAACTCTAAAGTAGTGTGTAGACATTACAGATTCTTATGACCAAACTTGACACACTAACAACACTAAAATAGAACATGATCCTGAGATGTCTTCCCATTTACATGACTACTCTTACCACTACTGCCTTTGTGAAAACTATCATAGTGACACTTCTTTATTCTCAAATAAAATTTCCTAGATCACCCTACTAAAATATCCTGGTTTGTGAAGTTCCAGAAATTCTGTATTTTTTTAATTATATGGAATTATTACGAGACCATAAAATCTGACGGCACATGATTCCGAGGCCCAGAGTGCCCGAAATGATCCGTCGAAGTTTTTGTTATTCTTAAATTAGTGCACGTAAGCAGTTTTCCTGAAAAAGTGGAATAACTCTTAAATGGTTGCCTGAATCAGAAATATGAGGGCACTGTTGCGTTCATAATGGCGGGTTTACCCTAGGCGCAACTTAAGTTTGGTCGGCGCGGGCCTCCTGTGAGAAAACCCAAAAATGATATAATCATAAATAAAATAATAAAATAAATTATTTTATTTTTCAAATGCTTATAACTCACAAATGGTAACTTGGATTGAAAATCCGAGACAACCGCCGAAATTGTGAGGGTATTATTTATTTATGCAGATACTAAATTTGGTCGGCGTGGGCCACCAGTGAAAGTTAGTTTTTGGCCGTAAATAAAATAATTAAGTGACAATTATTTTATTGTAAAATCCATAAATTTTAAATAGTAACTCGGATTGGAAATCTGAGATACCGGTGGATTCTTTGGGGAATTTTTCACCTAGGAAGAGCCTAACATCGACCGATGCGGGTCTAGGGTGACTGATAAAAGTTTTCCGAACATTTTTTAGGGTACGTTCAGTAAACGCGAAAGAAGAATTTTATAAATTTTTAACCGGTTGTCGGAATTGAAATCTGATGGCACTGTTGAACTCACAGTGCCAATATTCACTTAAGGAGACCATCACCTTGACTGCAGTAGGTCGAGGGTGAAAATTAGTTTTTTTGAATTTCGTGGGAGAGTTAAAAGAATAAAAATAAAATAAATAGAAATTTTTATTTTATTTTTAAAACCTCCCAATTTGTATGTGTAGTGGTGGGGACCACCCGACCCCCTTGAACTCCCTCTTTAATGTGAGTTAACTCTTGGTTTCTCCCCCAAATTAAATGTTACAACTTTAGTTTAATTAATGTGCTGACAATTAATTGAGTTAATAGACTTAACTCAATTAAAATTGGCTCCTCATCCTTTTGGTGGAGATCGTTGGCAAATGAGATTTGGGAGAGCATTGGAGAACTGGGAAGAACATACTCTAAATGAAGAACTTCTCCAACGAAGAAGCATTCTCTGAATTGAGGAATGTGGAACCAACTTCGAGAGCGTGGTGTGGGAGTGACGAACACCGACGTCGTCAACATCATATCCTTCCTCACACCGACACCAATGAGCAGTCGAGGTAGGGGTTCTAATTTGAAATATGATTGAATTTATTTGTTAATTATTCATATTCTAGATTTGCAATGATGATGGCCAAACTAACATGGTCACCATCCTGCGCATATTCCTTGCCCCTTTTTATTTTGTTCTTTACGGGTTCTTCATGCGTTCATCAACGCCAAATAATTAATCACACTGGAAACACAATATTGTGTTGAAAAAAACATATAGACGTAGAGTACTCGACCCAAGGATCATGAATATGTGGTCGGCATATTTTTTGGGCTTAGAACGAAGATGCAGCGGCATGTGGAAGGGGTGACATGGTGGTGTGATTTCTGGCCTGTGTTAAGGGCGTGACTCCGGGAGAGGTAGAGGGTGAGACGTGTGATGAAGGACAGCTAGAAGACAACGTCTAGGCGGTGCCGCTAGCCAAAGGTGGTGGCGTTGGTTCTGGACGTGCGCAGGAACCCAACTTTTTGGGAAAGGAGTTAATTGGAGTGTGAGAAAACTGTGGAATAAGAAAGGGTTGATTGGAGAGAGAAAATTAAGGAGATGAAATAATAATAAAAATAAAAAATCATGGAATACTGGAGGAGGTTCCATGTGGAAGCCGCATTCAAAAAATGAATGCCCCATGCGTGATTGAATTTGGAGTTAAGGAAATAAGTAATTAACAAAAATAATAAAATATTATTATTATTAATTTTGTTGATAAAACACTTTTTGACTGTAACTTATCCGTACGACCTCAATTTTACGAACCATTAGTGGTAGTACGACCCTGAATTCAAGATGGAAATTATGAGTCCAATATTGGGTGTCTTTTTCAGGTTGTTGGATTGGGTACCTGAAATGATTAAATAATAATATATTATTATTATTATTAAATCTTCGACCCTCTATAACTATTGCGTGCGATGTCTGATTGACTTACCGTAAGTGGCGATGTGATCCTGACATTAAGACGTTCGGTTTAAGTTTAATGTTGAATATTAAATTCTGGTTTGTGGCTTGGGTCCACAAAACACCCAATAATAATAATAATAATAATATGGGATCTTGTATTTGACTTATCTCCCTCATTTAGTATCGAAATGAAGAACCATCTGCAACACTGAAATCCTTGATACGAGGCGGTCCTTTTAAGATAATCTATGAGAATTTTGCAGAAAGTTAGAGTTTGGCCAGGTTGGATCGTACTCGAATCCAACCGGGCCCTCAACACTAAAACACTTATAACTCATAGACCGGATGTCCGATTTATGCACCGTCTATTGCGTTGAGATCCCTTTTACATGGTGGTACTTTGGGATACTTATTTGTGGGACTTCGTGGAAGTTGGAGTATCAACCTATGGCTTGAGGATCAGATCCTCTCAGAATCAAGCGAGCTTAGTGCGGGAACCCTGTCGATGGATGTAATATGAGAAATGGATCCTTCATGGGTTTGTGCTTGAGGATCCCAATGGATCCGCTCTAGGAATCCATGTGGGACTAATCTACGATCTTGTGCGGGTCTGCTGTACTAGGATCATGTGTGGGTATGATGATGTACTAGGATCCTGTGTGGGTCTAACGACATACTAACGATGTACTATGATCCTGTGTGGGTCTGGTGATGTACTGACAATGTACTAGGATCCTGTGTGGGTCTGAGGACGTACTGACGAAGTACTAGGATCCTCTGTGGGTCTGACGATGTACTGACAATGTACTAAGATCCTGTGTGGGTCTAACGATGTACTGATGATGTACTAGGATCTTGTGTGGGTCTAACGACGTACTGACGACGTACTAGGATCCTGTGTGGGTCTGACGATGTACTGGGATCCTGTGTGAGTCTAATGAGGTAATAGGATCCTATGTGGGTCTGACGATGTACTACGATCCTCTATGGGTCTGATGATGATTTAGGATCCTTCATGGGTCTGCCTCTTAACAGAGAAAGATGAATTAGTAATTACATCTAATCATCTCTACTACTGTACCTAAGTTATACCTGGTGTGAGTTGAGTCTTTATCTTTGTGGTAATCTTTTGTGTGGCGTACCTTTGTGGTACTTAGCTTCATGGTGATACCTTTGAGTTATTCTTCTATGTGGCGTACATGTGTGGTACTTACCTTCATGGTGATACCTTTGTGGTATTCTTCTGTGTGGCGTACCTGAGTGGTACTTATCTTCGTGGTGATACATTTTTGGTATTCTTCTATGGGGCGTACCTGGGTGGTACTTACCTTCATGGTAATATTTCCTTTGTGGAATAGTTGTAATTTGGCTAAGGATTTGGGCCTTATGTTTCCTCATGAATGAGATGGGTAATATTTAATAACTTAGGTATATGTATGGGCATATACCTAAGTAGGGTTGTCACTGGTTTACATGCATTTTGGTTTATCCTTTGTGGATTTTTTGAGACCTTGAGGGTCTCGGGGTCCCTACTAAGTATCATAATACTCACCCTTTCACGGGCTATGCCCGAACCATGTTGTGTTTTGTGAAGACGATAGACATCACTGACTGAGGACGAGGGTACCAGGACTGGAGGTAGCTCAGAGGTGGACCTTAGACGAGGCATACTACAGAGACGTCCGTTTAGGAGTTGTACCTACCCATTTAGGTAGGATCCTTGGCAGGTGTGTACATGAGTTGTTATGTTTACTTATACTTTTCATTTTTCTTGTACTTTCTAGTTGGGCTTGTATTCTGGCCCCTTTTAGTTACTGTACACACTTCTTTTTCTATACAGTTTACTGGTGTTCGTATCTTGCTGTGCGCTTGGTTGCATGAGTTTACAGGTTATAAAGGCAATGCCTTCCCAGTTTTAGGGAATACGCCTTTCGGTGCTTGTCGCTAGCCCCTGGCCTATGGAAGGCGGGCTTGGGGTAGTCATGACACGGGTCTCGGGGGACGGGTCATGACAAATTGGTATCATAGGAGTCGGTTATACCATATAACATAAGACTCTGATCTTTTTAACTATAATAGTGTTAAGTGTAGTGAGTGTGGTTATCTGTTTAGGGAATCCAATGTTGGTGTGGTGGAGGATGTATCCATACACCAGGACCCTGACTTCTGATTTCTGAATCAGTGCATGAAAACACTGATTGCATGTGTATTTTGAAAAGTTTTATTGTGTTTTCTTGATTCAGCTCACCAAGTATAACTAAATGACCGTAGCACACCTGTTCCTTATCAAGATGCCGCTGCATAGACAACCAGCTAGGATTCCCGAGAGAGTACATGATGACGGCCCACTGAGCGAAGAGGCTCTGATGTAGGGCCCTCTTACTATGTTGGCACCTTCGGGTGGTGTACCAATAGCACCACCACCTGTTGGGTAGTAGATATCACCAGCCGCACTAGCGGACTATGCACACTGAATGAGAATATTGCATGAGTTTCAGTATTAGAGGCCTCCGAGGTTTCGAGGCGAGACATATTCCCACACAGCTGAGGGCTAGCTGGATGTGGCTGCTAGAGTTTTCCGCCTAGTTGAGACACCAGTAGAGCAGATGGTAATATTAGCTACTAGTCTTTTCCTATGAGTGACCATGAGGATGATCTTCTTGGTGATGAGGCTTTGGTACTTGGACTGTTACCCAAGATGGTACCTTTGGGTAGTGCGTTAGCTATATCACTACTCGTTGGTCAGTAGTTACAACTGGTGATACTGGTAGATGATACAAATAGGCTTAGTGCCTTACATGTGATTCAGTATCAGATACCCCTTAGGTTCTGAGGTGAGCCCGACTCACAAGCGGCTGGGGAATAGATTGAGGAGGTGGATGAGAGTTCTCTTGAGCTTCTACAGCTCGGAAGGACGACATGTTAGTAGCTAAGTATTCATCGAGGAGTACCGATCATTCCTGGTACTCGATGAATATGATATGATTATTCATTCAGGGCTCGGACTTTCTAGCGTAGTGTTTTTAAGGATGTCCGAGCCAACACTATTTCTCTTTAAATTCCTACTTATGTTGGGGTTCTAGAGAGTAACTTTGTGGTTGAATGTTCTTTGGTTGAGTAGATACAACTAGTGAATTTTATTAGTAGGAAAATAGGAAACTGGAGCCAGTCTTAGAGACTTGGGCGTGTACAAATTTTTCGGGAAGAAGAATTATTAGGGATAGATGAATCTGCAGGGCTGTAGACATGGAAGCAGAGATAGGGGAGCAGCATGAGGTGGTGTAAATTTCGACATGATACAACCACCCCCCATTGTGGTCCCTACTAGGCTCAAGGAGCTGGAGGATAGGGGAAGGAAGTAGCTACATGAAGTCAAGGAGTGCGACCCAAGGGCTCTAGGAATGATTTGAGGTACGGTCTGTGTCTATTACTAGCTGTTGTATCAATAGAAATAGGTACCAATCATTCCTTCCTTCCACGAATCTTGTACAATACCTAGAGTTTCTAGTTAAACCATTGACTTTACCCTCATATCTGGAGATAACTTTGGGAGGATACTCGATAATCAAACTTACTCCAATGGTGTGATCTGACCCTTGAGGTGAGAGTTTTAGTTGGAACCTCTTGGTGGAAGCATTGAGGCCTTATGACATTAGTTTGGGTATGACTGGACATCCACAATTCATACTCAGATTGAATACATTAGGCAAAAAGGTTGTGGTCTATCTACAATGTTGGGATGAGGTTTTCCTTAGTCGGTGAAAAAGGAAACCCAGGCAGCACAGGTTAAACTCATGCATATGAGGGTGAAACTGATCACTCTTGAGTCAACCAGCCTTACCCTCGTGGCAGTAGGAGTTTTGAGTTTTCAAGTTCCGAACAGGAGTGGCTATAATTCCTCTAGGACTATGAATTTGAGATAGTCTATACTCTTGGGAAGGGGAACACGGTAGTAGATGCACTCAGCAGGAGGTCTGGCCTGCAGCTGCTGAGTGAGGCGACATAGCAGCTAGCCGCTCTACGGATATCCTACGTTGATCGAGATGGATCAAATTATCTTCAGTCTCTGATAGTCACTCCCCCACTTCTTTAGCGAGTTAGGGTGGCACAACGTGGGGACACTGACTGCGATACTTGATGTGTTTAGATATCCTTAGAGTAGCCACCTGATGGATTTTCTGAAGGTGGGGAGCATTTCATTCTCTTCAGAGGACGTTCCATGGTACCAATAGCGCTACAAGATGAGGTGTTGAGGGAGTCCCATACGTCCCCTCTAATGGTACATCCTGGTGTGGTGAAGATGTATTAGGATCTCTGACGTCAGTACTGATAGCCTGGGATGAAGGAAGCAATGGCAGAGTTTGTATCATGATGTCTCGCTTTTTAGCAAGTGAAGACTATAAAAATTTGGCAGAAGTCTTCTGCTGACAATATACGAAGACCTATGGAATTCGAGGATGGTGACCATGTCTTTCTATGGGTCTCAACTCAACAAGGTTTGCGGAGATTTGGTCGGTATGGAAAGTTATCTCCAAGGTTCATCGGACCCTTTCAGGTCCTTAGCAGAGTCGGCGAGGTGGAATATCGCCTATCCCTTCGACCACAGTTGGAGAAGGTGTACGACGTATTCCATGTATCCCAGCTGAGGAGATACATGCACGACCCATCTCACGTCATCGACCATGGCCAGCTGGAAATCAAGGATGGGGCGATGTTTTTAGAGGTTCCAGTGGAGATTGAGGATCGACAGGAGAGATTCCTTCGTGGGAGATCGATAGCTTTGATGCATGTACGTTGGAAGCACGAGAACCTCTGGAGAGAACATGGGAGCTGGAGGCTCAGATTCATACTCAGTACCCCCACTTTTTTTCCTAGTTTTGGTAATGAGGCTTTCAAGGACGTAAATACCTAAGGTGGGGATAATTTAATGTTATGGAAATTCTATATATTTTTTTAATTATATGGAATTATTACGAGAACACAAAATCTGACAGCGCACGATTCCGAGGCTCGGAGTGCCCGGAATGATCCGTCGAAGTTTTTATTATGCTTAAATTAGCGTGCGTAAGCAGTTTTCCTGAAAAAGTGGTATAAATCTTAAACGGTTTCCTAGATCAGAAATATGAGGGAACCATTGCATTAAGAATGGTGGTTTTACCCTAGGCGCAACTTAAGTTTGGTTGGCGCGGGCCTCCTGTGAGAAAACCCAAAAATGGCATAATTGTAAATAAAATAATTAAAGAAATTATTTTAGTTTTCAAATGCTTATACCTAACAAACAGTAACTCAGATTGAAAATCTGAGACAACCGATGAACTCATGAGGGTATTATTTATTTAGGAAGATACTAACTTTGTCCGACAGGGGTCACCAGTGACAGTTAGTTTATGGCTGTAAATAAAATAATTAAGTGAAAATTATTTTATTGTAAAATCCATAACTTTTAAATGGTAACTCGGATTGGAAATCCGAGAGTACCGTTGGGTTTTTTGGGGAATTTTTCACCTAGTAATAGCCTAACCTCAACCATCATGGGTCGAGGGTGACTGATAATAATTTTTTGAACTTTTTTTTGGGTACGTTCAGTAAACACGCAAGTGACATTTTATAACTTTTTAACCGGTGCTTGAAATTGAAATTTGAGGGCATTGTTGAACTCACAACGTCGATATTCTATTAAGGATACCATCAAATTGACCACAATAGGTCTAGGGTGAAAATTAGTTTTCATGAATTTCATGGGAGAGTTAAAACAATAAAAATTAAATAAAGAACAACTTTTATTTTATTTTTAAAACCTCCCAATTTGTATATTCAGTGGTGGGTACCACTCGAACCCCTTGAACTCCCTCTTTAATGTGATTTAACTCTTGGTTTCTCCCCCAAATTAATAGTTCCAACTTTATTTTAATTAATGTGCTGACAATTAATTGAGTTAATATACTTAACACAATTAAAATTGGCTCCTCATCCTTTTGGTGGAGATCGTTGGCAAAGGAGATTTGGGAGAGCCTTGGAGAACTGGGAATAACATCCTCCAAATGATTAAACTCTCCAATGAAGAATAATTCTCCTAATAGAGGAACGTGGAACCAACTTCGGGAGTGTGGTGCGGGAGTGACGAACGCCGACGTCATCAACATCATCTCCTTCCTCACGCCGACACCAACAAGAAATCGAGGTAGGGGTTCTAATTTGAAATATGATTGAATTTATTTGTGAATTCTTCATATTATGGATTCGCAATGACGATGGCCAAACTAACATGGTCATCATCCCGCACATACACCTTGACCCTTTTTCTTTTTTTCTTCGCGCGTTCTTCGTGCATTGATCAACTTCAAATAATTAAGCACGTTGGAAACACAATATTGTGTTGAGCACAACATAAGGACATGAAGCCCTCAACCCAAGGATCGCGAATATGTGGTCGACATATTTTTCGGGCTTAGAACGAAGATGCGGTGGCCCATGGAAGGGGAGACATGGTGGTGTGATTTCCGGCATGTGTTCAGGGCGCGGATCCGGGCGAGGTAGATGGTGCGAAGTGCGGCAGAGAAGGACAACCAGAAGGTAGTGTCTAGGTGGTACGAATAGCCGGAGGTGGTGGTGTTAGTTCTGGACGTGCGGAGGAACCCAACCGTTTGGGAAAGGAGTTAATTTTAGGGTGAGAAAACCATGGAATAAGAAAGGGTTGATTGGAGAGAGAAAATTAAGGAGATGAAATAATAATAATAATCAAAAATCATGTAAGAGTGGAGGAGGCGCCATGTGGAATCCGTGTTCACCAAATAAATGCCCCATGAATGATTGAATTTGGAGTTAACAAAATAATTAATTAACAATAATAATATTTTATTATTATTATTACTTTGGTTGATAAAACACTTTTTTGACTGTAACTTATCCGTGCGACCTCAGTTTTATGAATAATCAGCGGCAGTATGACCCTGACTTCGAGATGGAAATTATGAGTCCAATATTGGATTTCTTTTTTAGTTTTTTGGATCGGGTAACCGAAACGATTAAATAATAATAATATATTATTATTATTAAATATTCGACCCTCTACAACTCCCGCGTGCGACGTTCGATTGATGTACCGTAAGTGGTGATGTGATCCTTAAATTAAGAAGGTCAATTTAAGTCTAATGTTGAATATTAAATTCTGGTTCATGGCTCGGGTCCACAAAACACCCAATAATAATAATAATAATATTGCAGGATCTTGTATTTGACTTATCTCCCTCATACGGTATCGAAATGACGAACTGTCTGCAGCACTAAAATCCTTGAGATGAGGTGGTCCTTTTGAGATACTCCACATGACTTTTGGAGAAAGTTGGAGTTTGGCCGGGTTGGATCGTACTCGAATCTAGCCGAGCCCTCAGCACTAAAACACTTATAACTCACAGACCGTGCATCTGATTGATGAACCGTCTATTGCGTTGAGACCCCATTTACATGGAGGTCCTTTGGGATACTTCTTAGTGGGACTTAGTGGCAGTTTGAGTATCAACCTGTGGCTTGAGGAGTGGATCCTCCCAGAATCAAGTGATCTTAGTGCGGGAACCCTATAGCTGGTTGTAACATGAGAAAGGAATCATTCGTGGGTCTATGCTCGAGGATACCACATGGATCCGCTCTAGGAATCCATGTGAGACTACTCTAGGATCCTGTGTGGGTCTGTTGTACTAGGATCCTGTGTGGGTCTGATGATGTACTAGGATCCTATGTGGGTTTGACGATGTACTGACGATGTACTAGGATCGTGTGTGGGTCTGACTACGTACTGATTATGTACTAGGATCTTGTGTGGGTATGGCGACGTACTGACGATGTACTAGGATCCTGTGTGGGTCTGACGATGTACAGACAATGTACTAGGATCCTGTGTGGTTCTAACAACGTACTGACGATGTACTAGGATCCTGTGTGGGTCTGACGATGTACTGACGAGGTACTAGGATCCTGTGTGGGTCTGATGACATATTGATGAGGTACTAGGATCCCGTGTGGGTCTGACAATGTACTAGGATCCTATGTGGGTCTGACGAGGTACTAGGATCCTATGTGGCTCTGACGATGTACTACGATCCTCTGTGGGTCTGATGATGATTTAGGATCCTTCACGGGTCTGCCTCTTAACAGAGTAAGATGAATTAGTAGTTACATATTATCATCTCTACTACTGTACCTATGTTATACCTGGTGTGAGATGAGTCTTTATCTTTGTGGTAATATTATGTGTGGCGTACCTTTGTGGTACTTACCTTTATGGCGATACCTTTGAGGTATTCTTCTATGTTGCGTACCTGTGTGGTACTTACCTTCGTGGTGATACCTTTGTGGTATTCTTCTGTGTGGAATACCTGAGTGGTACTTACCTTCATGGTGATACATTTGTGGTATTCTTCTATGTGGCGTACCTGGGTGATACTTACCTTTGTGGTAATCTTTCCTTCATGGAACAGTTGTACTTTGGCTAAGGATTTGGGCCTTGTGTTTCCTCATGAATGTGATGAGTCATATTTGATAACTTAGGTATATGTATGGGAATATAACTAAGTAGGGTTTTCACTGGTTTACATGCTTTGTGGTTTATCCTTTGTGGATTTTGTGAGACCTTGAGGGTCTTGGGGTCCCAACTGAGTATCGTTATACTCATCCATGCATGGGATATGCCCACACCTTATTGTGTTTAGTGCAGTTGACAGACAACGCTGACTGAGGATAAGGGCACCAGGACTAGAGGTAGCTCAGAAGTTGACCTTAGATGAGGCGTACTGCAGATACGACCGTTAGAGAGCTGTACCTACCCATCAGGTAGGATCCTTGGCGGGTGTACACAAGAGCTGTTCAGTTTACTTATACCTTCCTTTTTTCTTGTACTTTCTAGTTGGGCTTGTATTCTGGCCCCTTTTACCAACTGTACACACTTCTTTTACTATACAGTTTACTGATGTTCGTATCTTACTGTGTTCTTGGTTGCGTGAGCTTACAGGTTATAACGGCAATGCCTTCTCTATTTTAGGGAATACGCCTTTCGGTGCTAGTCGCCAGCACCTGGCCTATGGAAGGTGGGCTTGGGGTAGTCATGGCACGAGCCACGAGGGATGGGTCGTGACATGGTTACTACTCAGTTCCTTTCTCAGAATACCTTCTGTGATGAGTGCCTGATTCATCATATCCTCAAAATTGGTCAAATGAAAAATGTTCACCTATGAAAAAATCTCATAGTGAAGATCATCTTAAAAATACCTCACCATGGTGACCTCATTAGATATTAGAGATGGTGCAAAGCACTACAGGTCAATGAAACATCTAGAGTATTCCAACACTGACATTCCCTCCCATTTCTGATGCATGAACTCACAATCCTTCTCATCCCTCAATGTCTTAGGATAGAAATGACTCCTGAAATTCATCTAGAATTCCTTCCAATATAACTCCTCTTGTTTCCAATTTTTCTCCAGAATGTCTTAACAATGCATGGTTGGTCCAAGAAGTATGTATGAAACAAGCTTCACCCTCATATTTTCAGGAGTCTCAAGGTGCTTAAAGATTTTCTAGATTGACTCAATCTAGAACTCAGCTTCCTGGGGACCTCCATCTCCAGTGAACATAGGTAGATGTTGTAGTTGAAACTCTCTTGTCAGATCAGACATCAAAGGTACATCACGAACAATATCCCTTTCGATGGATTTTATTTACCCTCAAGAATATATCATGAAGATGAACATCTATATGACTGTCAGGATCTACAAGAAGCTTCAACTCAGTAGTGTTAGAAGTATGCAGGTTTCCACTCTCTTAGAACTCAATTCAAAGATGATGAGGAGGTATTTTCTCTACAAGACAAAAACACTCCTTAGAATAGTGGGTAACAATAAGGCCAACCTCAATAGGTGACAACAATATAGAAACACCAATCTTGGTCTCTTTAAACATGGAATACAATTATTTTAGTATGAAATATCAGTCCATTTTTTTCATTTATCAGATATAACAGGTGTCTCATTTTATAGTTCATATAGGAAAATTATTAAATTTACTAAATATGTTCCTATCATGAATAATTCATGTCAGTATATATCCCTATGTGCCTATCATGATGCATTAATACTCATATCATTCCATACTAGGCCATGAGTATAAATCTCAATAAATAATAATATGACCTAACATGTGAATCACTCAAGGTGAAATAACATCAAACTATAACAATATAACATCATGAACAAAAATACTATCCCTAGGCACTTGGATTTTACCCGTACATGGGTTAGTTACTCCCATGAACAAGCTCTTTACAAAGTTCCAACACATCCTAGTATACTTTATACCTCTCCCAAATAGTAAAGGAAAATAAAAAGAAAACCGACCCTCTGATACTACTTTATAACATCCCCCAGCCTAGAACTCCCTCATGTGGCCAAATTGGGTTGGTTATGTGACCTCAATTGCACCTCCCCACACACCAGAGGCTGTTGACTAGTAGTGGCGGTGTGATGAATATAGTGGGGAGACTATACCCCCTCATTTAGAGTCATAATACAGTAGAAAATACATAAGTATTATAGTGTGGAAATACAAGAAATCATTCAACATAGTGGATAAACCAAACAATAAACGTCAACTGAATAATCCAATAAATAACCATGAAAAAATGTAACGACAATATGAATTAAACTAAATAAAATTTTTAAAGTCATACAAATAAAATAATAGTAGACTCAAACCAATAATCCAAAAATCCCGGTCCCAAACCCCATGCCAGTCCTGTCTCCAAGCTCCAACCCATCCACCATGAAACAATAAACTACAAGGTCCTTTTCACTTGTACAAAATTGAATCCATGTAATCTGTATGGGTACCAAAAAATGGCCCAAGTAGGGTGTGAGTAAAACTCATTAGTTTGATACTACCATGTCTATAAAAACCAGTCTGATAATAAGTAAATGCAATAATGTGATAAACAGGTGTATAAATTAATTTAAAAATTAATAGAATACATTAATAAACCTACTTAAACACTATTTTGGAATGTCTCTGAGCATGTAGCACAACCATTCCAACCATAACCATGAAACCAAATAACCCACTTCAATACCATGATAGACTGTCTATGAGTATGTAGCACAACCATGCCAACCAAAACTATATACACATAGTATAACATATCATTGGGGAAAACATTCTAGATAAGAATCTCAAAATGTGTTAGGGACTATCCCAATATATAAGAATTGCAACATGTGTTAGGGAATAGACCGGTATATAATCATTGAAACATGTGTTAGGACCTACCTCGGTATATAAGCATTGAAACATGTATCAGGGCCTAGCCAGGTATATAAGCATCATAACATGTGTTTGGTCCTAAACTAGTATATAATCATTGAAACATGTGTCAGGGCCTAGCCAGGTATATAATCATCACATCATGTGTCAAAAGTGCATATCAAAACATCAAGTGTATCAAAAAATAACAACATAAGACCAAATGGTTAATTATGCTAATTATAATTTGTCTTTTAATTTACCCATTTATTCAATTAATAAAATAATCCATTTTCAAGGTGAATCTATAATAAGAAATCACCTAAAACACATGTCATGATAAAATCACATGTATGTCATTGCCAATTCATTATTTTCAAAGGAAACCACAAGCTTATTCGTATCTCAACAGAACTAAAGGGATCTATGAGAGATCCAATTACATGAATATAATTTCCAATTAATCTATTAATTAATGTGCACATTGTGTCAGTGCAATTGCATATATTTCACACACATTAGTAATTGAAATTAGACAATAGGGTTGGGTTTTAGACCCCATACATTTATCATATGATCAAAACAATGCTTCCAATAGAAAATTCCAACAAGGATAAAGGTGAAGAATATCTCAAGAAGAACCAAGATCAACCCAGGTCAAGGTAAGAACTCAAATTGAACCTACGGTCAAAAAATTACCCCGAAAAGATATAGAAAAATGGAAGAGAGGGGAAAACCTAAGTAGAATAACTCACCAAGGATCAAATGTAGAAATGGAATGTCGTGAATGGAGGGAAGGGGCAAAAAATATCCTAGAGCACCTTAGGCTTTGAGATGAGGAAGAGATGCGATGAAATAATGAGGTGGATAAAACACCCAAAAAAATTAAAACCAATGGGCGCATGGAATACATGGAGTGTAACCCTTTCACATCATGTATTTATCAATTAATGAGGTACACTAAAAAACCCATCAACTTATGTTAATATTTAACATGCCTAAAAATTACATGGAGTGTAATTCAAATTCAAATTGTGTATTATTTTCACTGCATGAATCACTTCACATATTGTAACTATTCATGGATATTTTCTAGAAATTTTTACACATCATGTAATACACTTACATAGTGTGTAAATGTTATGAAAATAATTTTTAACCCAGTTTCTATATAAGGATCTGAATCACCTCCAATTCCTTCCAAACCATGTAAAACCCTCATAAACCCATTTAACATGTTTATAAATGGACTTAATTAATTAAAATAAATATATATCCATGAAATTTAGGCCATTTCCCCCAATAAATGATCTCCTTCTCTAAACAGGACTCGACCACCGTGGTCCAACAAAAAACATGAAGAGTGATATACCTGAAAAAATAATGGATATTATAAATATGGTTGATTTTCCTTAAAAATATTCTTTTGGTCTCTTAATTAATTAATATAGAGACCCATTATTATCATATATGGATATTATATCTTTTTAGATGAATATTCATTACATTACAAAAACATACACATGAGGAAAATAATAGATTAGTGCCTTTGGAAACTTAGAATACAATCTTCATAAATCATGAAAGATCTTAAATTTATCCCATAAATATCTTCCTCTTTAGTACTACTACTTAAGAAACTTTATTCATAACCTAGGGAAAGGAAACATAATAATGGGTTAGCTCAGATGCTGAGTAAAGGAAAACAAGGGATATATGTAAGTATAACATGAGAATGAGGGTATGTGAGAATGATCATAACCTATGAAAACCCTACCTAGAATATCAAAGATCAAAAATATTATGTCACAACATAAATATTGGAAGTTCAAAAGACAAGAATCATAATGAAATAAAATTACATGAGACATGAGTTCATAATATTGGAATAAAACATAGATATGTGGCATACACATCATCTTATAACATTGTAAACATGTATAAATAGAGAAATGTTCACTCATTAATTTAAGGAGAAGAAATTAGTCCCTTAGATAAACTTATGGACATGAAACCAGGTCCACACACAACATTGTGGACATGGAAGATAGGTCCACACATAACACTGTGACCATGTAATCAGGTTCACGTATAACATTGTGAACATGTAATTAGGTTAACACATAACATTGTGAACATGTAATCAGGTTTAGACATAACATATTTACTCATGAGTTATCCATCATTACCTAATGCATTAGTGGGAGATATAGGCCCCGCCCACCACATAATGAAAATCATACATATGTGTGCCAAAAATTCAAAAAAAATTCATCATATTATAGCCCCTGAAATGAAATGGGCTTCATAAACATTTCATCATATCATAAAATATGAGAAAAGAGATATGTTTTATAATCATTTTATAATCTCATCAAAGAATAACCTATTTAAAAATAATAAGGTTTCATAAGAATTCTATCATGGTATAACTCATGGAAGAGAGACAAGTTTCACAAAAATTTGTCATAATAAACCATTTAGAGAAAGAATAATAATGGTATACTTAGTTAATATCCCCAGTAAATCATAGGTAACATCAATGAATGTCATCCCAGATGGAAAGTAATTTTGAAAGATTACTCATGAAATTCCTTGAGTAAAATAATTTTTCTTTTAAAATCAATTTTTAAATCTTAAAACATTTTCAAAATAATTTAATTTAAAAATAAACATGAAAACTTATAAAGGAAGCTTTAAAAACCATTTAAATCATTTCTTGAGGAAAATATCCTTTCTGATTTGATTTTTTTTAAACATAAAAAATTTTGAAAATATTTTTCTTTGAAAATAATGTTAACAAATTATAAAGGAATATTCAATGAAAATAATGGTCATGATGACAAGAAATTTTTTTCATACCATACACATTACAACAAAGATTTCTTCCATATTTTTGGTAAAATCCAAATGTGGATTTTAGAAAATTACATGAATATTCTATTTAGTTTTTTTAAAAAAGTAAAAAATGTGTAAAAATTTCTTTAATGAATCATTTGGAGAATAATAAAACATTTTTTAACACATTTTTAGAAAACATGGTTTTGGAAGAAAACAGATTTCCGACTGAAGAGAGAAATAATGTCAGATTTTATTGAAAAAAATTTATCAACTATTTCAAGTACCAAAGATTATAAAAATGGTAATATTACTTTAAAATACCATGAATAACTAGAGTATAAGAAAATCCATGAGTTTATTGAGATATGGATCAAAATATTTCATTCTAGGCCACAAGTATAAATCTCAAGAAATAATAATATCACATAACACGTGAATCACCCAAGGTGAAATAACATCAAACCGTAACAATCTAATATCATGGAAAACAATCCTATACCCGGGAACTTGGATTTACCCCATACATAGGATATATAATCAAATGAACAAGCTTCTTATGATGTTCCAATACATCCTATTATCCTTTCTACATTTCCCAAATAGTAAGGAAACAAAAAAGAAAACCAAACCCTCTGATACTACTTTGTAACATTCCCTATCCTGGAACTCTCTCATGTGGCCAAATTAGGTTGGTTATGTGACCTCAAGTGCACCTCCCCACACACCAGAGGTTATCAAATAGAAGTGGTGGTGTGGTGAATATAGCGGGGATACTATACCCCCTTGTTTAAAGTCATAATATAGTAGAAAATACATAAGTATCAAAGTATGGAAATAAAAGAAACCATACAACACAGTGGATAAACTAAACAATAAATATCAACTCAATAATCCAATAAATAAAAAAAATAATGTAATTACCAGGTGAATGAAACTAAATAAATTTTTTAAGGTCATACAAATAAAATAATAGCATTAACAAACCAATAAACTAAAAACACTCATCAATGAATGTTACATCTTCTTCAGGTATCCTCCTCAGGTTTTCATTAAAGGCCTTATTTGGTTGGATTTATGTCCAAAATAAGGCTTCTAGGATGATATGAGGGATTTTTTAATTTATTCTTTAGATATTGGCTGAAAAAAGGGTTTTAAGTTTTGAATAGAAGAGGAGAAGGGGTGGCCTTTTATATGTGAGTTGAGTGGCACACTTGTAATTTTTTTGAAAGAGAGAATTCAAACCATGTTTTTTCATGTCACAAGGCTCCAATAATAGAAAAATATTGATAATATAAGGGATAATTTCTAAATATGTCTAGTAAATGGGTGTTGGACAAGTTTTTGGTCATTTTTTATCCTTATCTTTTTAGTTTAACACCTGGTAAATCCATTTTTACCTTAAACGTGAAAATTAATTTTTACTATTTTCACTATTCATTTTGGTCAAAAAAATAAGTTGATATTATTAGAAATTATAAATTATGATGATTAAAAATATATAATACATTTTTCCAAAAATCAATTAATAGAAAAAATATAATTTAAAATTAATCCTGTAGATTTGATGAGTAACTGTGTTTTTAAAGAGAAAATGTTCAAAAGTTTACAAATTTTTTATATCAAAATTAAAAAAGAAAATTATTCCAATTATATAAATTAGATTAATTTATAATTTTTTTTACTAATTTTACTTTAAAACTAATTAAAAATTTAATTTTATATTATGAATTATTTAAACAAAAAAAAGCAATTTTCAATTAAAATTCACTATTTTTCACAATTCATAAAAATTTAATATTTTTAGAAAAATCCAAAAAATCCACACTAAGATAATTTTTACTTGATTATTTAAAATATTATATTTATTTTATCAAATTAATTTTCTAATATCAGTAAAAATTAATTTTAAAATAAGTGTACTAGAGGCAAAAAAACTTCTTTTTAGAAAAATATGACTTTATGTGTAAAATTGGATTTATTCTTATCTCCTGTCTAGAAAAAATATATTATAAATTTTAATCATTTTATTGAATATATACTACATAAATTACACTAAAATAATTTATAAAAAGTGTCTTATTTAATTTATTGAAGTAAAATGTGTTTGTTTTCATAAAAATAGTTTTTTTAAACACATATCATTTATTTTCAAATAGTTTTTATTTTAATTTGTTAATTAATTGGTCACTATAGAATTAATTTTAAATACAGATGTAAACCATATATTTTCATAATTTACTTAATCATATTCATACCCACCATTTCAATGGATAGGTGATAACTATCATATTAAATAATAATATTTTAATAATCTAACATGTTTCATTTAAACTCAGTGTTTTGTGTAACGCAAGCTAAGATCGGTGTTTTATAATCTAATAAAATATAAAATTTGTGTTACATGAAAAACAAGATAAAATCTATATTTTGTGCAACACAAAATATTTAAAATATTAAATTCATTTGAAAAAAAATCTCACAGAATCTCGAGGTGTTACATTTAAAGTGAGGAAAATGAAAGGAAAACATGTAATATTCCAAAATAATCATATGAGAAGAAAATAAAAAGGATTTTTTATATAAATATTATATAATTTCCTCAATGTAAATTTCAAGAATAAATAATCTCGATAGAAATAGGATTGAAACAGAAACCCTTACCGCTATGGTAACATTCGACTCATAAGACCCAGGAAAGAAAGAATAATAAGTGGATATATGTCCCATAATTATCATGAAAAAAAATTATAAAATACATTCACAAGAATTATATAAACCAAAAAAAATAAATAATTAGTGAATATGAAATGTGTCTCACAAAAGTAAAAGTGATATGAAAATCCTTTACCTTGAGTTTAGACTTGCTATGTATATCGTTTAACACCTATATAATAAACATATATAAATTATTTGTTTTATTAAGAACCATTTTTAGTATTAATACCTTACCTTTAAATCATTTATTTCATTTATTTTAAATGACATAATTATATGCTTAATCAGTTAAGTTCACATTGGGTGTTTTGAGGACGTTCGGTTCATAATTTTAAAATAGCTATGGTATGTTGACCGTGGTCAAAGGTTTTAGTATTCCATCATCTCTAGAATTATAATAATAAAATAATTATAATTTTTATATATATCAATTATAATTTTAATACCAATCATGAAATATCGTTATGAAAAATGAACTACATTACAATCATGGAGATGGTAGGTCGTACGTACACATGAGTAACGTTTCTATTTTTCAATGATCATTATAAAAAGAAGGTATGTAACATTTTATCCTTAAATAATGATAATTATATCATAAATATAATATTATTTATTTAAATACACTTATATATATCATCAATGTTGTGCGTTAATGAAAAACTAATCACATCACTTTGTGGAGGTAGTAATCCACACATACGCACAAACAATGATATAATTTTTCAATGAATGGAAAGGTGAGAAAATATATGATATATTACTTTTAAAAAATGATAAATTTTTCATTAATAACACACACACACACACACATATATATATATATATATTAAATCCACCATCATAAATAGTCATGAGAGGCAGTGATGGAAAATGAATTACATCGATTCGCAAGATGGTAGTCTGCCATACCCACGAATGATGGTTTCATTTATTATTTTATAGAAGAGGAGATGGATATAGGTTATTATAATAATATAGTAAAATATAATTATATAGGAGATACTAATGTTATTATATCATCATGGTTGAGTGAGATTTGAATGAGGTTGAAGAAAAAATAAAACTACAACATTCGGTTAAAGACTATACCTCTTCTTTAGATAACTTCCTTTTATTTACACCTTAAACCCTCTAAGGTTTTTATTATACCAAAAATAAATTCTATATAATGTGGGGAGGTACTTTTGGAAGAAATATGGTTAGTTATTATCCAAAATAAAAGTATTTTTAATTTTTTATAAAAGAGGAGAGTGAACACCCTTTTATAAGAGAGGGGAGGGGCATTCTTAGAATTTCTCAAGGTATTAAATTAATATAAATTAATTTTCCTTTTAAAAAGGATAAAAACTAATATAATTTTAATATAGGATGATTATTAGTCGAAATACTATCATAAAATAAAATTTTGAAAAGTCTAGATTATATTTTTATCATTATCTCTTTGTTTTAACTCACTTTTACCCTTTTTGACAATTACCATGATAACAAAGCTTTTACTGTTAAGGGATCAATATAATTACTATAAAAGGAAAAATGACCCATAAATGGTCCATGGTTGATATGTAAAACCATATCTAATTCACTTGGCTGAATATATTATTATTTTTTATTTTTAAATCATTTAATAAAATATTATTTTTTATAAAATATCATTAATGTCATTCTTGGAACTATTCATTTAATTTGATTTTAAAAACATGAAGACAAAGATGGAATTAGAATATAACACTTTAAATTTTTTCAAATAAGTTACTTTTATCTAATTTTTTTAGAACATAATAATTATTTCAATTTATATTACTATTAATATTTCTAAAATCATTTATTTTATTTTTTAATTTATTGAATAAATAACATGTCCATGTTGCATAAGCATTTATGATAATTATTTATTCAATAAAAATTAAAAATAATTTACCCCGATAAAAAAATAATTTATATTTAAAATGAATATTTATTACTAAACATACCTTCTTATTATTTATATGACAAAGATTTAAAGATAATAAAACAAAGAGAATAACATTTTTGGCTTTTCTTTACATAAAATATTATAAAGGTAAAAATCTTGGAAAAATGGAAAAGGTTATATATTTTAGATTTTAATTGTTATGGATGAAATATAACAATCCAATAAAATTAATGTAAGTGTTAGAGTTATTTTTTAGTCTTTATCCCATTATTTTTACCCTTAATTAACTCTTTTTACCTTTACCGTGGTGACAAATATTTACTATGGTTACTATTAATATTGACAAAAAATAAAAGGGGACTATTTAATAAATCTAGACCTAAAAATTAAAAATATTTAATTAATTTTGTAATAATTAATTCAAATAAGTTCTATAATTTAATTTAAAATTAAACTCATAAAATGTGATGAAAAACAATTTTTTTCTTCAGAAAAATGACTTTTTAAGTATAAAAATGTTTTTATACAGAATTCAAGTAAGAAATTTATTCCAAGGGCTACAATTGGATTATTTTTAACCAATAGGAACTAATTAAAATTTAAAAATAATATAAAATAGAACTTTACTTTGTAATTACTTTAAAATAAAATACAGTTTTTAATAAAAATAGCTATTTTTCACTATTCATTGAAAAAATCAATCTTCTCAGAAAAATTTCAAAAAACCACTCTAAGATAATTTTTACAAACTAATTTTAAAAATTATATATATATATATATATCAAATTAAAATTCTAAAAGTTATAAAAATTAATTTCCTCACAAAACGTAATAAAAACCATTTGTTTAAGAAAACATATTTTTTGAAGAATAAAATGATATTACTAAAAATTGAGTGGTTATTTACTAGGAATTTATCAATAAATGTTTATGTATTATGAAGTTTTTATAAATATATTAGGTTCTTGGGGGTATAATTATATTCTAATACACACAAACACTATAGGGTTTGGGCGGTGCTCGTTCAATGGGAGAGCGGTGCTAGAGTGGACCCCTTGGTCGGTGAGGCTTGTGTGACTCTTCGGATTGACGTCTGTTCGACCCTCTTCAGACCATACCTCTTCTATCACCAAGTGTGAGATTTCTGTTTGGAGAGGCACGAGTTGAGGTATGGAAGGTGCAAGGCATGAATTCTTTTTTTATTATAATAATGAAGGGGAAACAACAAGAAATGTAAACAGCCTAGTCACTCAGGGGGGCCTAAAGTAATGTAACCCTAATGGGTCCTTCAACAAAAAGGGCCTACACTCAAACGGTAGAGATACCCAGCTTCTATACAAAAAACCTCGTTCCCGGGACTTCTGATCTTCGCAAGTGCATCCGCAACAAAATTACTTTCCCTCCACCTATGTTGCATGAGTTGTCCTTGATTGGTCTCCAAGACACACTGTCTGATGATATAAGTAAGATCCCAAGGCGCGCCCGACCTTCCTCGGACATGATTAACCAAGACCTCTGAATCTGACTCCACCTATGACACCTAAAAGCCATTGCTCCTGCAAACTCTCAGTCCCATAAGGAGGGAACGAGCCTCCACCCCCAGCGAGTTGTCCATTCTGAAGGTAACACTGAAGGCCATAAAAACTGAGCCTTCTGAGTCACAAAGAACCCCACCACCTCTCATCATGCCATGCATGCTTGAGCCATCCAAGTTAAGCTTGAGCCCATTAAAAGAAGATTTCCATCTAATCCACCGCCCTTCAGAATAGTTCGATCTGATAGGTCTATTCAAGAAGTTGGATACCACATCTGAGCGTTAATCCAGTCTTGCCAGCGAGACCAACTCATGGACCAACGATCTTGATCTGAACTGAATCTGGTTAATCGAACTCTGGGAACCCAAGAGTTCTTTGTTCCTGGCCTCCCAAATGACCCATTAGGTTGTAGCGAGGATAAAAACTCTCACCTTTTTATCTGGTTGGATGATCGTTCCTCTGAGAAACCACGAGGACATGAGCTCCTGGAAGCAGAAATGATCAAAACTGGTGCAAATAGATGGGGTGAACATGCTCCAGATAGCTGCCGCCCATTCACTCTTGAAGAAGAGATGGTTAGATGATTCTCTTTTCGGAGTATTGAAACAATAGCAGCGGGATGCCAAATGGATTACCCTACTTTGGATATTTTCATCTGTTGGAAGGGCACAATTCTTGACACGCCAGACCAGGAAGTTCATCTTGGTTGGAATCTCCTTGCACCAGGTGTTCTCCAACCCATTCCCAGGATAGGGTTCCATGCTTCTCCATTCTCTGTAGTTCTGAGTGGTAAACCTGCCCGAGCTTGAGCCCATAAAGCAGCATCGATCCTCTTCTCCATTAATACATATACTGTCAAATACCGTCTTCTGTTCTTGGCTGAGAACCACGCTGATGAACTCGGGATGCTTTGAAGCTTCCCTGAAGGTGATTTCCACCATAGGACATCCAGGAAAATACAACCGCTCCCCTCCCCAATTATCCTTCCAGAAACCGATGGACCCAGCCGATGGAATCGACAGCCAGGGCAAACAACAACAGCTGTGCAAATTTAGATGATAGAGGATAAATGGGGGGAGGTGGGGTTCCTTACCTAGAAAGTATTTTAGACCCATGGTTTTTGTTTTATTTTTATTTCTTAGGGCTTACGGATCATTTGGGCATACAATTCTTATTACTTTGGGTATTTCTGCCTCTGGACCTTTAGGATTTGTTTTTTTTTGTTCTTGGGATTTAAAGTGGTGTTGATATTAGGACATTTTCCATGCAATAGGTTCTATCTTAGTCTAAAAGAGGTTTCTTTTTTATTTTCTTAATAGAGGGGCTTGATCCCAACCTATTTAAAAAAAACAAAAAAGAGTTATTAATTAATTTGTAATTAAATAACAATTATTTTATATAAATAGAAACCATATAATTATAAATAATTATTATTAATTATTTAATAATAATTATTAATTAATTAGTAGCTAAACAATTAATTAATAAGTAATAATTATATAATAATTATTATTACTAATTATTAGTATTTAATATTTATTAGAAATTAATATTATTTAATACTAAATAATATTATTTAAAACTAAATAATATTATTTAATCACTAATTAATTATTAATTAATAATTATTAATATGTCATATAAATTATTAATAATTAATTATTATTTATTTATTATCAATAATATTTATAAGTAATTAAATTTTATTTAATTACTTATTAATTATAACCAATTAATTAAAAAAAAATATTTAGTACTTAATAAGTAATTAATTTTTCATTTATTAATATTATTAATTAGTAATTAATATTTATTAGAAAATAACATTATTAATTAGTAATTAATATTATTTAATTACTAATTAATTCATAATGAATAATTCTTAATATCTCATAGTAATAAATCATTATGGGTTGGAAAAAATTTCTCTCCATCTTTGTTCACTTGTATGTTGCACCTTACTTTGCATCTTCTAACGAAAGTTCTTCTTAATGGTATTGTTTGTTATCATTGGATATATCCTATTGAATGAAATATATATACATTAAGCCACACAAAAGGAATAAGAACCATCATAAGGTTTCACTTGTAAAAATTTATTTAACCAAATAATGAATGGATTTTTTTATGTATCTAAGTATTGTTACTACAAGGTTTAATTGATATATGAGAACCAAAGATGTGCAATATGAGCTAGTTGAGCCAAATTTTCCATCAATTCTACAACCTGGGGGAATTTTTGGTTCATATCAATTATTTAGATTGATTCTTGAAGAGTGAGATATGGCACATCACATGTATTTGTTCAATTGTGAAGTTGTAGAAGAATACATAAAGTAAGTAATTATCATAGTCACTTTTCATTTATTACATATTATGAAAGATGTTTCTTATAAATGTATCATTTTATATGAAACAAAAGGAAATTATAAATAGAACACATCATTCTTTTCCTCTTCAAAGGAAAGAGAAATTACATATTAAAGAGTTCCATGTATAGTTCAAATCACATGTTGTCTATTTAAATATTCTAGGTTTATAGTTTATTAAAAAATAGAGTATATTTTGATATTAGAGCTCTGTCATTTGGACCAAATAAAATAGTATGTGAGTTTAAAATAAAATTCATCAATGGGTATAATTTTATTATTAATATTAATTTAGTAAATGTGAAAACCGAACATGATGGTGACATGTTAAGTGTAAAAATTAACTATTATGAAAGTGAATATGAAATGCGATCTCAATCTAAAAATGTATCTTATTATGGAATTATGGAGAAAATCATAATATTGGATTATTACTGTAATGGTCACGTTTTTATGATGAAATTAAATTTTTTTAATTTAGTTAAACAATAAGGCATGTATGAAGATAGTTGTGGATTCAAGTTAGTTAACAAAAACTGATTACACATAACTAAGAGCCTTATATTTTGGAATCATATGCAAGGAAAGTGTTTTATGTAGAAGATCTATTGGCACCTGAACATAGTGTTGTAGTTGAAGTTAATCCTTAGCATATATTATAGTAAGGCTATGATGTATTCATACTAATGTTATCAACTGTTTTATTATGTACATATTAAACTAAAAAATATTTTCATAGATCATGATGAATTATAAAGATGTAATATTGAATCTATTGTGGGAAAATTAGTGCAGGATTCATGCTGTATGATTTAGTCCCATGATTTCTACTATGAGTATAATATTTTGATTTTATTAAATTTTATTTTAATAAAGTTATTATTTTTAAAAGTTCAATTATTCTTTCATGGATCATAATCTAGGATACACTTTTTTTTACTTAGAAGAAACTAGGGATGATGGACCTTCACCTGTTATTCCATCAATGAGGGATAGAATTCAGTGCAGAAAAAGGTTTACTCAAAGTAATAGATCAAAAAACGTTCCATTATCTGACACACCTTGTTTTATAGTTTCCCCTACTAGTTAATCATCAGAGTACTATAGACAAATTATGATGTTAGTACCCCCTATTATTTATTTTTACCCATCTACATCTATTCATCCAAGTGGAAAATATATTCTACCACAACCATATTATATAATTCCTACTCTTGGATATAGGTTCCAATATATGGTATAGGAGACTCCTCCTATTTCTCTCTGCCTTCCTACATGTAGCACTGATGACCATTCTCAACCTTTTGATCATCCTTATTCAGGTACATCTATAATATTTAAATAAATATTTATGGTAAATTTTATTATTTGGTACATGTATTGATACTTTCTTATATTTCTTTTGTTAAAGATGGATAAAATAAATGACATGTCCCAATGTTAATTCATGTAGTACGGAAAAGGAAGGTAATGGTTGAATATAATGATGATCTACAAATGATTGAAAAAAAATGAGAAGCCTGTAAAAGCTTCATGGGCATGATTTTCAAATATGGTGATATTATCTTGGTTCAACCATTGAGTTGGAGATAATTAAATAATGATATTAAGTATAAATTGTGTGATGGTATTTGGGAATAAATTATTTTATACAGTTACATGCATTATTTTATTAAATTTATTAAATATTTTTTGAATATATGAACTTTTGATACAACATTTTTGATGATAAAAAGGAAAAAAATAACTTAGTTAATATACTAATCTCATAGGTGTACCTTACATTAAAGACTATTAAGTAAATCGATACCCAATAATGTTTACTTATTGATTTTTTTGAAATTAAAAGTATTATTTAATATTATTATTTACTTTATTATTTTATTAAAATGATGATTTTTTAATTACAATAAAATTGTAAGTAAATTTTTAGACTAGAAAATGATAATAATTTTCTATTTAAATTCATATTGTTATAATTATTTTCAGACATTCTCTAACTAGGATTATTTGTACACTCTCAGTAAAGAAAAAAATGATGGTTTGAGACCTAATGATTATTTGCACCATTTTTTTAGTGAAGATCATCATGGAAGAATTTTATGTAGACCTAGAAACAAATTGGTTCCATCAAGTTACTGGTCTTCAACAGTTATTAATTCTTCAAATCACAACATATTTTCAGAGGTTCAGTTAGTTAAGTCTATATATAAAGCTACTAGAATTAAAGAGAAATCATGTCATCTACTCTAAGTGTCAGAAGTTGAATTTCAAAAAGGTAACTTCTCAAATAAGAGTTTTTGAATACCATTTCCCTTTTGTGTTTGGTTATTTATAAGAAAAAATATCAAAAATCAAGGATAATGTAGAAATGGTTCAATAAAATGTTGATATACACTCTAGTCATCCCACCCCACTTATAAGTGGTCATCATGATGACAATGAGGGAGTAAATGTTCATGAAGATGATAACATTTCCAACACTAGTGGTGGTGGAAGCTGTGGCATCAGTGATGATATTGATCTTCAAATATAGTGTCCAACATTATTAGAATTAAATACCATGATCATGTGGTTTAGGTACTAATAAAATAGTGGTAGTTTATTTTCTTTTTCCGTGGTTTAAAAATTAGTTTATTTTTCTTATAATGAAATATCATGATCATGTGGTTCTTGTACTAAAATATCATACTTATTTTTTGATTTTCAAGAGCCCTAATGGTAGGGATCATCTAAAAGTATGTATTCAAGATGGAAATTACCTTTTTTATATGTATAAGATGTTATACATTATGAAACACATGTGAGAGTTTGTTATACAACACTTTCACACCTCTAATTAGGTGGTTTAACCTAGATTGAAAAAGATACATAATTAAATACAATGAGGGATCTTATAATCTTATTTTTACAATGATATAACATGGTTATTTTATTGATTTTTTAATTTTATAAAGGTAAAGTAAAATCCTTAGATACCTAATGGAATAATTTATCCATTTATCAAACATTAATTAATTTTATATAGTTTGAGGCAGTTTACCACATACCATATGAATCACCCATGCGTCAGATTAAAGTAGGGTAAACATCATTTATTAGTCCTAGTTTTGTTTAAGATATAATAAAATGAGTTTATTTTATTAATATATGAATATATATATATATATATGTTTTAGAGTTTGTAGTGATCTTATAAATAATGAATACCTTGACTGAGGGAGTTCGACATAGGAGATAAATTCATTCTATGAATTTAGATAAGAAACCTTCCATTCATAGATTAAGATAAGTTGGTATAAAGTTTCTTAGTTTCTTTTAATATTATTTAGTAAATCAGAGATATGGATACCATCTATCTACATGTAATTCGTTACAATTAACATATATTAGTTATGAATGCATGAATTGTTTTTCAATAGAAATATTAAGGACGAGTAATAGATGAATGAATTGTTTTTATAATGGTTTGTTCAGTTTGTTATTCATTTATTTTTAGATTATTTTTTTTAGTTAAACTATTTTTTTTTTCATTGGTTCAACTGTTTAGATTAAATTGATTATATTTATGTTGATTATCTTTGTTAGTCCCATATAGGAATTTAGTGAGAGATAATCTTATGTGGTTGTTGGGGGGATCATGGTATGAAACTTTTTTATTTAAAACATTTTTTCCAACTCTCACTGCCTTAAAAGATCTTGAACTCATTATTACCAGGGTAACATTTAAGTAAACCTCTTAATGATTATGATCTTATTGTAATTTCACTTAGACCCACATTTACCAGATTTTATTTTTCATTACCTATCCCACCTTCACTAAGTTATGTATTGGAGAATATAAACAAACCATTCACAAAATAAATAATGATTTTTACTTAGCTCACACACACTAGGCTAATCCAAGGAGCATACAGTCAATAATGTGTCAATGCATTGAGATATACTAAATGAACTCTTTGATGGTGGGTTTTGGATAGGGAACTCCTAGGATTGAGGTTACTCTCTTAATAATGTTTTAGTATAGATCACTTCCATAAAAGTGACGATCCCTTCACTTATATCATTTTCTCACTATTCTAGAAATAATATCTTCATTGGTACATATTTAAATGAAAATAGTATCACCACAATTATAGTTACACCAAATGCAGGTTGGTGAATGTATATCCCCTCACTAATCCTTCATATATTGGCTATGAACATCACAAGAACAAAATCACCACTTTTCCATGATTCTTCATGGGAAACTCCACCCTTTTCTTCATTGGAAATATCTTTAATGAATGCTAAAACATCCTTCACTTATTTCCAGAAAGGATATGGAATTCCCTCTCTTATTCTTCTCTGAAAATACATTTTCAATGTTCTTCACTTTTCTCTATAACAAAAATACCCCTTCTCTTCTCTATGAAATTTATTTATCATAAAAATTTTCTATTTTCATATATCTTTTCATAGCAGTAAGCTCCAAAATTTATCAGGAAAGATAACTCCATAATTCACACCTTCCAAGAATCATTTTTTCCATTCAAATAGAAAATATCAACATTTACCTCCATGAATATCTCTGTAATAATGATAATGATGGGAAAATCGATCTTGCATCCTTCCTCAAATACGATTCAAACTCATTAATTGAACTCTCTAATATTCCAATTGAAAGATAAGAATTAAAAAATATGTAAACCCACTTACTCATCTTCACCATGGATTAATGATTTTCATTTTAAAGATTTTTCAAATACTAATCCCACCAGATCTACTTATATCTTGAATTAAAATAACTGATATATCATGAAATCACCCTCTTTTAAATTCTCTATGATTTTATACATCATACCTGGACCAAAAAATTAATCATATTTTATGATTAATAAAACATAATTTACTTATATTATAGAAGGACGAACCTTTCAAACAACTAAGGGAAGACCCTTATGAATTACCCTGATGACTCTTAAGTCCAGCCAGGATTAGTCTTATAGAATGCATCACATTTTTCCATAATGAATACCATATTATACCTAGATTACTCTTATTGAATTCAGTTAGTAATATAAATTACTCTTATAAAATCCAAGGATTACCCTTATGATTTTACCCTTTTCTGTGAAATTACTCTTAGAAACTCTAGTTCATAGTCTAATGACTCATATAAAGTCTACCTTATCCATCTGTCCTAATCACAATAAATTGAACATTAAAAAATTTATTCTCATGACTCCTATGAAATTTCATGTAAAATGAATCATATGATCACTAGTAACTTCCATACTTTTTTCAATCCCACTACCTTCTCATAAATATAAATCTTATGAAATAAAGGATACCTCAAGGAGTGGTATTTTCAAATATTATGATTCTTGAATTACACTTATAAACATAGGTATTTTTTCTAGGACTTTTATATATCAATATCCATTTCCTCAAACCATATATCTCCATATTTTATCTATAATATATCTATTTACTTCAAAGAAACTATCAGAACTCCAATGTACTTGCAGAACATCTTCACTTTAGTGTCAACACCTCGAACCCCAAAAACCAAATTATGTTGAAAAAAACCTGACACAAAGAAACTAACACCTATTGAAAATAAATCCAACTCTATATAATAATTAATCCTCATTTGGTTTCCAATAATATATCCTTTTATATTTGTTGAAAATACCCATCTTGAATCCAATATTCCTTTACATAATTATGATCCTTCCTTCTCCCCTGCTTCCTACTCTCCTTTGAGGGATGATAAGATTCATGGATTCAAGATGATTACTACTCACACTTTTACATAAAATAAAAATCATTTCTCTTTCTATGTGAATCCAACACTTTTCATGATACGCTACCTTTTGGATTTCAAACAACACAAGATTTTATTTAGTTTCCACTTGTAAGATTCTTTAGGGACTCCACTTGCTAGGATGCTACACTGGACTGTTAATAAAAATTACCCCCTATGTAAATGCAATAATTTCATTATATTAAGTGAAACTAGTCTTAACCTCTTGAAAAACACTTCAAGGCTCCTATACTATCCATCTATATTTGTTAACTATTTGTTAACAATAGATATGTTAAATATAACTTCATATTTATATTTCAATCTCCAGAAACTCCTAAAATGTGGTTTCATTCTAAAATAATTTTAGTAAGTTATCCTACCAACTAGTGACGGGCCATTGACACAACCTTTATGCCAACCAAGTTAAAACTTTTTTTAGGAAATATGAAATTAAGTTAACAACATCATTACAACCCATTTCACTCACTTATTTCCATAAGATACATGTTTTCTCATTTATCATATTCTATTAAGGATCTATTACTTTTAACTAAAAACACTTTCAAAAAATAATTAGTGAATAAATATGAACTACATAGTGTGTGAGTCATATTAGATTCTTTCTTTTAAGGTAATCTCCAAACACCAAACCTGATACCAATTATCAAAACTAATACCACATTGTTAAAACAAACTTTTTTCTCTCACCCATCAGGTGTCTCTTCTTACTTTATGGGGATACCAAATTTGGATCTATATCTCCAAATCCCCTAACTCTCTACTCTATCACTGAATAAATAGATGATATTCAACATAAAATCTATCCACCTAGTAGCCTTTGATATCCTAGAAAGACTCGGATTATAGAAAACCAACTTGGGTCGACCTGACCCGTCACCTGATCTGAATCTCCACAAGGCCTGAAGCACATTCCTAATCACTAATGCCCAATTACAAGCATCTAAGCATAAAAAATAATCATTTTTAATAGTTTCACCCATAAAAATTATGTACTACCCTTTCATGAATTGGACGACTACGCTAACCAATAAACATGGTCAACATATATAACGAATATAAATATACAACAAAGTAAACAAAATAACAACCAAAAATATATATCATAGCATTATCACATCAGAATTCATAAAAAACATATAAATATGATATTTATAGTCAAAACTCAAAATAAGGAATAAGAACAAAAGTGTCCAATACATCAAAATCCAAATGATATGGAATCTCAAATTTTCTCTACATGAGACAACTTTGTGAGACCACATCTCTACTATCCCAACCAACCATGGATATTGGTAATCAAGAAGGGACACCAAACTGCAAGGTTCCCTTTGACTTTCCCGTGTCCTAAAAACAAGGTATTTATATGCCCAAATACATATACAAGGTGTGATGCACAAATCCCATTAGGATACCACCATGAATCTATGAAAGACATTTTACCATGAAAACCCTTAATTATTGTTTGAAAATTAATTTTCAAAAATAAGTTCACTTTTAAAATTGAGTTCACCTTAAAATAATACAATATAAATATCTCTTTTTTCTAAAAAAAGCTACATTTTAAAATATTATTAAACTAGGCTCAAATAAAGAAACAAATAAACCCAACATAAATATGTTCAAAACACCCCAAACATGTCATAAACATGGTAATAATCCTAAGATAAATATATAAAACCAAATAATGGAAATCATGTAAACATAATATATCACAACCAAAAAAAACACTATCATCATGCACAAAGTATATAAAAATCAACCGGGAAGAATTAGTACTCACCTTGGGCTCTAAAAAATAGGGTCTAGTGTGACTTAGTCTAAGAAAAAGTTTTTCTAGTTGGATAATAAAGATACAGCAAGTTTGGAAGCTCTCTTAGTCTTCCCCATACCCAACCATAATTCCATGGGTACTCTCATCCTACATGAACATGTTTTGGAAGATCTCTCAGTATTCCACCCAAAGGCTCTACCAGTCACCTGGACAACACTCCCTATCTTTTCTTAGACACAGGCTAAGGTTCCATTTGTCTAAGTCATGCACACACACACCCAAGGTCTCCCATGTGATATATAATTCCAAAAACATAAACATCAATAATTTCTAATTTCATAATCCATTTAAAATCCATTTTCATAAACCTTTCATACCCATAAAAATTCATGCATTCAACACCATGAAATTCCTCTTTGAAAACCCTTTCATAAACTCATTTGAAAGCATAAAACCTCTTTAATCCATTTTAACAGACACATGGAGTGAATCAAACCAAATACCTTTGAAAATCCACTTTAAACCATTAAATTACCAACATATTTCAATGATCAAAAAAATAATGGATAAAACATCAATAATAACTCAAATTAGGGGTAATTTAATTATAAAAAACCAAGTTAAATCACAAATTAATGGAAATTCATTCAAATGCACCCTTAAATAGAGGAACCTACCTCAAAATCAAATTATATATTGTTTGCTTCAATAAAAACCATAATATTTGAGTAAGAGAGGTCCTCAAAAACTTAATACAAAACAAAAAAAAACAAAAACCCCATAAAAAACCCAAGGTTCATCCAAATCACAAGCTAGGGTTTCCACCTTCCATGAAAATGGAAGAACAAGAATAAATGAGGGGAAATGAATGAAAAATTATGAATAAATAAAGATTTCCTTAAAAGGAATCACCAAAGGAAGTAAGCGATATACCAAAATAGAGAGGTTAAAATATAAAAGGGATGGGGGAGAGGCTGAAAATGAGTGGTTAGATAGATAAGGGTGATAACCCTTATAAATAAAAATGAAAAAAATGGTCAAAATACATTTTTAATGATCTAGATACACTACATGGTTTGGACACATAATAAAAAAACCTGAAATAACCATGTAAGTGAAACTGTATCCCCAAAAAAAACCCACATTGTTTATGGAGATACTTGTATGGTTATATAGACTATGTTCGTGATGTGTGGAATCCTAATATCCCCCGAACATCCCTCTCACATAGTTTACCGCACGACTGCACTAACTATTCACCAACCATGTGCCAGGTTCCATTTCCCAAAAAATTGAGGCTCTCAACATCCAAGTCTCATAAAATCCTATAATAAATAAATAAATATCAAAAAATATATACTAGTGACCTGATAAGTATAATAATTCTCCCCACCATACTGCTTTCTACCACAAAAAATTCCTCAAGGATCTTCAGAAGAAAAAAGGTGAGGCCATTGCTCCCTCACTGAAAATTACTACTCCAAAGTATCATGGATATCAACTCCATGATCCCAAATTTCATGGACCAATGAGATCAACTTACCATGAAACACCTTGTTATAATAGTATAGGATATGAACATGCATCTCCAAAACAATGGATTCTAGCTCTATCCCTAAATATTTCCACTCTATAAAATAAGATGGTTCTAGATAGAACTTAATCAATAGGGATATGTGGAAAACATCATGGATCAAGTTCAGTCATGGTGACATGTCCAAACAATAGGATACCTTCCCAAGGCACTCCATAATATGAAATTACTATATATAATGAAATACCAACATCCCCTACTTTTTTAAGTGGTGATGTCACATTTGAAATGATAGAGGAAACACCTAATCAACAACCTCAGTGATGAATGAAATCAACATATGATTTTTGGTGACTCTGATCCATCACCAACCTCTTTTGGATTAATTTCACTTTGTCCATCATATACTGGATGAGATTCTATCTGAACAAGGAGTGCTCACCCTACTCAACACATCATGATAGGGACTGACATGGCCACCCCTAAAATGTCTCAAAAGGGGCCATCTTGATCAAGTACTAGTAACTATGGTTGTATGAAAAATATAAAAATGATATATACCTTTCCCATGAACCACTAAATTCAAGAACACATGAATGAAGCATATCCTTAAGAATCTAGATGGCCTGATCAGTCTAACCATCCATCTTCAATTGATAATTTGTGCTCAAATTCAACTAGGTTCCCATGGATTCATGGAGACTATTCTAAAACATTGAGTTAAAATAGGCTTCCCAACCAAAAACTATCACTAAAGGAACACCATGAATCCAAATGATCTCTTAGACATACATGTTCTCGATATCCTCTACCTTCATTGACTCCCTAATGAGAAGAAGTGGGATGACATAGTCAACCAATCTATAATCACCCAAATAACATCTTTACTACTAGGAGTATGAGTTATACCGATAAAAAATTCCATAGAGGTATTTTCCCACTTCTACACTAGGATGGGAAGAGGCTAAAGAAACTCAACTAGCCTTTGATGCTCCACTTTGATCCTCTAGAAAGAAAAACATTGAGATACAAAATTCACTATAGTCCATATCATTTAGGGTCACCAGTACCAATTCTCTATAGTATAAAACATATTTTTATAACTCAAGTAAATGACCCAACTAGAATAATTCCCCCCGTGCATCACCTCCTACCTCAAGTTCAAAGGAACTACCAACTGCTTCCTAAATAATAGGGTACCATTGGGAGACTGAGACCAATCACCATATGTATTCCCACTATTTAGAACTATAGAAATCCAATGATAGTCAGGGTTAGATGTATTCTCACCCAAAAATTTATTAACAATAGAGAGAGAGAGTGTGACCTAAACACTATTCAAGGACACCTTATTTCCATCCTCCAATATATCTAGACTTAGATCAGAAAACAAACCCATCCGACTCCACCCATTCACTGATTCTTTATATTACTAGATTGATAAATTTTTCCTCATAGAACCAACGACCACATTCCTTTTATTAGGGGTATAAGAAATATCAAAATGAAATTTCCAATGATACTCCACCCAACATCTCTTCCTGAAGTTCAAGTCCCTCTAGGTGAAGTTATACTTTAGGATCTTATGTTCTGAGTAGACCATATAAAACTCTTTGAAGAGGTAATGGAACCAATTATTCAATGAATGAATCAAAAAATTTCAACTCAAAGTTATGGTTCTAGTAAGTAATCTCATGTTGGAGTAGCTAATATGATCCATGGGACACTGTATGATTATCTTGTATCAGCACACACCCCAGCCTCACCCCCAAAGCATTATAGTACACCGCATATTCCTTCTCAGGATTAAGAAGATTAAAAAATAGTGCCTATATAAAATGAACCTAAAACTCCTCAAAATAAAACCGAAACTTCTCACTCTACTTAACTTCACCCCTTTCTAATAAAAATACATCAAGGGAGAATCTATTTTGAAGAAGTCATGAAGAAAGTGCCTAAAATATCAAACTAAGCCTAAAATTTTCATGATATCAAACATGTTCATGGGATGATTATAAGACCTAATTGCATGGATATTTTTGAGTCCCAAAAAAATAACTTTCTCAAAAATCACATGGACCAAAAAATTTACTTTCCAAATCTAGAACTGACATTCATATAGATTTTCATATAGTTGATTCTCTTTTAAGATTACCAAAACAACACTCAAATAGTCTCCATGGTCCTCCTCCATTTTGGAATACACCAAGATGTCATCAATAAACACAACTATGAAGGAGTATAAAAAGAAATTAAAGATCCAATGCATCAATTATATAAAGATTTTATGAGAATTAATAAGTTCAAATGGTATAACTATATACTCAAAAATTCCCATACCAGCTCTTGAAGGTGATCTTAGGAATATCCTCTTCCCAGAACCTCAACTGATGGTACCATGACCTCAGGATAATTTTTGAAAACCATAAGGCTTCCCTTAGTTGATTAAAAATGTCATAAATTTTTGGAAAATTTATTTGTTTTTAATATTTACCTAAACCAACTTATGACAATCTATGTAAACTTGGAGACACCCATCTGCCTTTTTTGCAAATAGCATTGCTGGCACCCATGATGACACACTATAATTAATAAAACCCTTACTTTCAAGGTCCTACAACTAAACAATTAACTCCTTAAACTAGATAGGATCCATATGGTATGACTAAAAGGATGTGGGACTCATATCGGGGAGTAGATTGATATTAAACATGACCTATCACTAGGGAGGTTACCTAGAAAAGTAATCTAGAATCACCTTAGGGTACTATTCCACAACCACCGAAATACAACCATCCAAACCCTTCTCCACAAAATCAAAGAAAAATAAAAATAAATGACATGAAATAAATACCATATCCAGATTAATGTGTCTTGACCTCCCTGACCTTAGATCCCACTCACCCTGGATTTTATGTTTGCTCATATTGGGAGATAAAAACTTGACCCTACAATGATAATAGTCAAACCTATATTTGAAAGTGATCATTTAATTTATATAAATGATTATATCAAAAATTTATTGGTCCAACATGATGAATTCCCACACTACCTCCATGTCAGAAATCAAAATACGACACTCTGGGAACTTAAAATATTTCTCCTTCTTCCTTCCCAATGTGGTAAGTAGATCCATCATGAATGTCATAAACTCCACTTGCATACCCAAAGCATCAAGAAAATTTAAAAATATAAATTAATGAGAATAAAATATATAAAAAAATTCTAAATCCATATAATAAGTGATAAACACCATACCTATCATACAGGTCGGCCCAAATTTGGAGTCCTTAAGTGTCGTATCTACTGCATAAAGGCATCCTGACTCTAGCACACACTTAACCTTCTTAAATGGAAAAGAATACCCTCTATAATGAGGGTGAGATACCACACCTTTATAAGAATAAAATCAAACCTGTAAACCATTAAGAAAGAAGAACTAACTCCACTCCCTTGATGGGTGGACTTGCTGAAGCAGTGAAGATGAACCAGATGCCCACATCGGTGGAACAATCTTGGAACCTCTAGGAAATTAGGTCTGGTATGGATAGATTTCCCAAAATAATAGAAAGTAACTAGTATATTCCTAGAATAATCCAATAAAATTGAACTTCATGACTACTAATCACCCTTTCCACTACTCTGATGGGGTTCATCCTACTTCCTCTTCTAGAAAAAGGAAGAACTCTGGCTACTGCTCACTACTGAAGAAAATCCATTGATGCCTATCTTTACTACTAAGTCTTCCTATTCTATAAATTATTTATCCACCACATAGGGATAAGTTAGTAGGAAAATTATAATATTCATTGGTCTAATATTTTCCTTAAATAGCATTTCAAAATGGGTTTCCTTGAAATAGTTGTTTGTGAGAATCTGAGGAGACAAATTGGATAACTCAAAAAACTGAGTAGCATACTCCATCACTGAATGATCTCCTTTATTCATTGTTATGAACTCATGGGAATTCAACACATTTAGTTGTTGGGCGGAAGAAAAACGAGGGAATGATGGCAAGAGGGGGGTGAATTGCCTTTTAAAAATTGATTAACAAATTAAAATCAAAGTGAAATCAAAGTATGTGCAGCGGAAAATAAAAGAGGCAATCACACAAGAAATTGTTAACGGAGTTCAGCCAAAAACCCGGCCTACGTCTCCGCTCCCAACTCAACCGTTGAGAGATTCCTACCGCTTGCTTTTCAATGGTTTTAGCAAGAAACCCACTAGGCTTTGAGGTAGCACTAGGACCTATTACAGCTTGCTTTTGAATTGGTTTAGCAAGAACCCACTTGCTTTTAATGGTTTAGCAAGAACCCACTATCCTTCTTACAGGTGAAGGATATCTCACCTATGACACAAGCCTTTTAAAAGGAAAGGCTTGAAGAAACCTCTTCACACCTTAGTGGTGATGTGAAACCCAAAAGAAAGAGGGATGAGAAAAGGAGTTGGGGTTTGTAGGCACAAACCCAATTTTAAGCTCAAAATATATAAAGCAAGAAAAACCGTAATTGAGGAAGACTTGGGCGCCAAAGTATGATGGAGTTGATGTAGCGTGCTCTCCCAAGCTTCTTGAGGTGCTCCTTGGATTGGAAATTGGTTGGAGCAATTGAGGATCCTTGAAGGTGGAGCGCCGGAGGTTCTCCAAATGTTCAACAATATGTCCGAGCGCTTGGTATATGATCCGGGTGGTGTCCGGGGCTTCCTTGGCCTTTATTTATAGGCATGGAACCCTTGGGGAGTCTTCGGAGCCGTCGGAAAAGGCCTTGGAGCCGTTGGAGGCCAAAAGAGGGTTGACTGGTCAAAGCCAACGGCTAGTTTGACTGGGCTACCGGCTGGCCGGTGCAGGGCCACCGGCTGGCCGGTGCCTTGGAATGTGGAGAGTGCTTCTGCCCAAGAGCCACCGGCTGGCCGGTGAGAAGGCCACTGGCTGGCCGGTGGTGAGACAGTAGGTCTCACTATTGTATCAGGTTGCCACCGGCTGGCCGGTGACAGAGCCACCGGCCGACCGGTGGAACTTGGCAGTGGGCAATGCCTCTGCCAGGTCCACCGGCTGGCCGGTGCTATCACACCGGTTGGCCGGTGGACTGAATTTTAGTCCACTTCTTGTCCATTCTTGGGCCAACTTCTTGGCAACCTTGTGCCTATCATTCAAAAACACTTCAAACAATATTATACAAATAAGAAGTTGATTGTGATCATGAAAATCAAACAACGAGGGGAATGAGGGGTACAACAATCTCCCCCTATTTTGATGATCACAATCACCAAAACAATAAATGTAAAAACTTGAATTAAAGGCTCGCTTTAATGAATAAAATGAAATGTAAAGTAAAGCATGATCAAAAGGTTTTTCCCCCAATCAATCAAGAAATTTCTCCCCCTTTGAGATTATCAAAATAGCACGGGGCATAAAACTTGATTGAGGGAAAAGAGATTTGAAAAACAAGATTTGAGATTTGAAAATCAATTGATATTTTGGAAATTGAAAGATTGAATAACAGTTTGAATTGAAAGTTTTGAATCAAAATTGAAATGAAAATTTTGAACCAAAAATTGAATTGAAAGTTTTGGATCTAAGACAAGGTTTTGAAAAATCTCCCCCTAAATAAAAACAATGAATCACTGGGGAGAGGGATTTTGAAAAAAGATAATTTTAGGCCCGAAGAGACTCGCTAGAAGGGATTTTTCAATCCATACTTGTCTCATGGCGGGTCTTCTCCTATAAAACTCATCAGAATAGAAAATAGACTTGGGTTGGCCGTACCGGGCATTTTTGCAATCACACTCATAAATGAGGTGCCCGGGTTTTTTACAATAATTGAAAAATTTAAAACTAGAGCTCCCCCTTACAAAAACAGTGGGTGCATGGGAGGAGGAGGCTTGGTTGGTATAGCCAAGTCCATTGGTGGTTCTAGAAACCCTTTGAGAACCCAATAATTTTGTCAAATTTTGTTCCCCTTGGGTGAACTTAGCTAGGGATTCCCTAAGGTCCTTAATGGTTGATTCCAAAGAATCAACATTGGGAAAATTTTGGATTTTAAGGGAGAGTTCCTCCTTCTCTTTGAGAAGTTGGTCTTTTTCGGAGGAAAGCTTTTTGAAATTCTTTTTCAAAGAAACAAATTTAGAAGAAAGTTCATGAAAACCATTTTCTAATTGGTCTCTAGCATGTTGGAGTTCTTCATATGATAAATGATTAAAAGAATTAGAAGAACTAGAGGAGGAAGAAGAGGAAGAGGATGATAATACCTCATGTTTTTCCATTAGGAATTTTTTACCTTGGTCGCTTGAGGAGGAGGAGGAGGAGGATGATGAGGTGTCACTCCATGTCGCCTTGATGACCTTTTTCTTTCCTTTTTCCTTTTGTGTGGCCCGTTTTTTGTTGAGTGGACAATCGGGCTTGTAATGGCCCTTTTCGCCGCACCCGTAGCATTTTACCTTGGGCTCGGATCTTGCGGTGGGTTCTTGCTTTCGCGCCTTGCAAGATTTCTTCTTCTTCTTGTGCTTCTTCATAAATTTGTGCATTTGGCGGGCGAGATTCTCCATTTCCGAGTCGCCGCTTGATGATGAAGAAGATGAAGATGATGATGATGAGGAGGAGCTTACTTCTTTTTGTACTTTGAGGGCGATGTTCTTTGGTGTCTTGATTGGTGTTCCCTCCTTTTGAGCTTGCCTCCTCATCGTGATCTCGTACGTCATTAGGGATCCGATGAGATCTTCGACAGGCATATTCATTATATCCTTAGCTTCTTGGATAGCCGTCACCTTAGGTGCCCATGAGCTCGGAAGGACCCATAGAATCTTCTTGACCATTGCTTCAGCTGAAACATCATCACCAAGAGATTTTCTACCATTGCAAACGTCAGTGAAGCGTGTAAACATTTCAGAAATAGACTCATTTGGATGCATGGAAAAGCTTTCAAAATCTTGTCTATACATGTCTAACCGAGTATCCTTAACTTTGTTAGTGCCCTCATGGGTCACTTCCAATAGTTTCCAAATTTCATGAGATGAGGTGCAAGTGGAAACTCGGTTGAACTCATTTCAGTCAAGGCCGAAATGTAGAGCGTTCATGGATTTGCCATCAAGATCAAAGTTTCTAATATCGGCGGGGGTCCATTTGGATTCGTCGGGGGTAGACAAAGTATAACCTTGCATGACAATTTTGAAAATAGGATATCCTATGCTTCATAAAAAAGTGGTCATGCGGGTTTTCCAATAATTATAATCGGACCCATCAAAAAATGGATCCCGACCCAAAGAGTAACCCTCGGGGGCGAAAGAGGTAGATGCCATCAAAAAAAATCTTTAATTTGAAACCAGTTTAGGGAATTATTCAAATACTCCCTCTGATACCAATTGTTGGGCGGAAGAAAAACGAGGGAATGATGGCAAGAGGGGGGTGAATTTCCTTTTAAAAATTGATTAACAAATTAAAATCAAAGTGAAATCAAAGTATGTGCAGCGGAAAATAAAAGAGGCAATCACACAAGAAATTGTTAACGGAGTTCGGCCAAAAACCCGGCCTACGTCTCCGCTCCCAACTCAACCGTTGATAGATTCCTACCGCTTTCTTTTCAATGGTTTTAGCAAGAAACCCACTAGGATTTGAGGTAGCACTAGGACCTTTTACAGCTGGCTTTTGAATTGGTTTAGCAAGAACCCACTTGCTTTTAATGGTTTAGCAAGAACCCACTATCCTTCTTACAGGTGAAGGATAGCTCACCTATGACACAAGCCTTTTAAAAGGAAAGGCTAGAAGAAACCTCTTCACACCTTAGTGGTGATGTGAAACCCAAAAGAAAGAGGGATGAGAAAAGGAGTTGGGGTTTGTAGGCACAAACCCAATTTTACGCTCAAAATATATAAAGCAAGAAAAACCGTAATTGAGGAAGACTTGGGCGCCAAAGTATGATGGAGTTGATGTAGCGTGCTCTCCCAAGCTTCTTGAGGTGCTCCTTGGATTGGAAATTGGTTGGAGCACTTGAGGATCCTTGCAGGTGGAGCGCCGGAGGTTCGCCAAATGTTCAACAATATGTCTGAGCGCTTGGTATATGATCCGGGTGGTGTCCGGGGCTTCCTTGGCCTTTATTTATAGGCATGGAACCCTTGGGGAGTCTTCGGAGCCGTTGGAAAAGGCCTCGGAGCCGTTGGAGGCCAAAAGAGGGTTGACTGGTCAAAGCCAACGGCTAGTTTGACTGGGCTACCAGCTGGCCGGTGCAGGGCCACCGGCTGGCCGGTGCCTTGGAATGTGGAGAGTGCTTCTGCCCAGGAGCCATCGGCTGGCCGGTGAGAAGGCCACCGGCTGGCCGGTGGTGAGACAGTAGGTCTCACTATTGTATCAGGTTGCCACCGGCTGGCCGGTGACAGAGCCACCGGCCGACCGGTGGAACCTGGCAGTGGGCAATGCCTCTGCCAGGTCCACCGGCTGGCCGGTGCTATCACACCGGTTGGCCGGTGGACTGAATTTCAGTCCACTTCTTGTCCATTCTTGGGCCAACTTCTTGGCAATCTTGTGCCTATCATTCAAAAACACTTCAAACAATATTAGACAAATAAGAAGGTGATTGTGATCATGAAAATCAAACAACGAGGGGAACGAGGGGTACAACATTAGTGTCTCCAGATATAACTTCCAATGAAAATACTTTTTAAAGGTATTCTAGGTGATATAATCATGCCTCTCAGGGGTCTTCAGAAATTGGAAGATAATTGAGATCCACTTAATCCATTCCTCAGGATCATGCATACCTTTGTCACTAAAAAATACCAAGGTATTCTACTTAGTGAACTACTAAGTGTGGTCCACTTTCTAGGACTAACCTCTTTCACCCTACTAACCTAATTACTAAATCATACATATCACCAATTCCACCAAAATGAGATCAAATAGAGGGTTTTCCTATAGAAAATACTCAACTGGTCCCTCTCTACACCTAGAATAGGTACTTCCAAGAGGCATTATATAAAAAAAGCAAAACTTATTAAATACACAATTAAATCTAAAAAAACTAAATAAAACATAATAAATCCTTATAAAAGGTCTCAAACAAACAAAATTAACATTAATAACACTTAAGGGTGAAAATATTGAAGTTTTAAACATTTGTATATTGTACATGGTTTGGCTGCATGGTTAGACAAACCACATGACAACCATTTGGAAAAAAATGGAAGATCACATACTTAGTCACACAAGATTTCTATGATTACACTTACAATGTTTTTTGTGATATTCTACCCCATTCCACCTCAAAACTCAATATTTATCAAAGTCACTCATGGGTTCTTCCTGAAACCCATAACCAATGATGAAAAGAATAAAATATCATCAAAAAAACACAAAAATATATATTTTATTCATAAAAACTATATCCAATGATGAAAAACATTAGGTATCATCAAAACAACCCAAAATTAGGTTCAAATAAAAAACAAAACTCTCAACCACACATCGAATCACGATGTCTGACACGAGGAAGATTTGTCCAAGAACTTATCCCCACCCACCATTTAAGCACTGAAGACATCATATTTTATCTACCATTGACCTCAAAATAACAAGAGGCCTCTAATACCATTTTATTGGGAACTAGAATAGGCCGGCCTACTCATCACCTGAGCTAACATGCTATAAGGCCTAAAGAGTTTTACTGATCACTACAAGCAAGAGACAAGAACCAAGGCATAATAAATAACCATTTTGGAATGGTTTCACCCATGAAAATACAACATGACCCATCCATGAATTTGATGACCACACCAACCAATAAACAAGATCAACTAATATAAAAGATATAAATACACAATAGGATAAACACAATAATGACTAAAAGAATATATCATAACATCATCACATAACGACTCATAAAGAGACATAAATATATACTATATCCATATTCAAAACTCAAAATAGGGAATAAGACCCAAAGAGGACAATACATCAAATCCCATTGATAAAGAATCTCAAAACCCATCCATATGATCCAACCATGTGAGACCACATCTATAACATCCCAACCAAACAAGGATGTCGATAATCAAGAAGGGCCACTGAACTATAAGGTTCGGTTTCCCTTACCTGTGTCTTGAAAAATAAGTTATTCATATTCCCAAAGGGATATGAAAGGTGTGAGGCACAAATATTAGTATGATACCACTATGAATATATATAGGGCCTTTACCCATGAAAAACATTAAGTATAGTTTGAAAATTCATTTTCAAAACCAATTTTACTTTTTAAAGAAAGTTCACTTGAATACAATACTTTATAAATCCATTTGTTTTTTCTAAAAAACAAACTATATTTTCAATGATTAGTAAAGAAGCCTTAAATAAAGAAACAAATCCACCCAAAATAAAAATGATCAACACACCCAAAACATGGAATAAACATGTACATAATTTTAACATCATTATATAAAACTAAATAATGGAAATGGAATAAGCATACCATATCATAGCCAAACTAATCACTAAAATCATGGAAAAAGCATATAAAAACCAACTGGGCATAAGTAGTATACACCATGTGCTATAACTAATTAGGTAAAGTGTTAATTAGAATAAGAAAAGTTTTTTCTAGATGGATACACATGATATAACAAGTTTTTAAGATCTCTCGGTCTTCCACAGTACCAACCATAATTCCATGGGTACTCTTGGTCTACATGGGCATGTTTTGGAAGATCTCTCGGTCAAACTCCCAAAGTATCCATCATTACCTTGGATAAAACTCCCTAACTAGTCTACTAAATAGGGTAAGGTTCAATTTTTCTATTTTATTCACACAAACACCCAAGGTATCCCATGTGTTACATGTTCCAAACATAGAAACATCAACAAGTTCGAATTGCATAATCAATTTAAAATCCATTTTCATAAACCTTTCATACCCATAATAAGTCATGCATTCAACACCATGTAATACATAATTTACAACCCTTTTATAAAACCATTTTAAAGTATATAACCTCTTTTAAAATTTTTAAGAAACACATGGAGTGCATCAAATCCAAATCCATTTGTAAATCCACTTTAAACCATTAAATTTACAATCCATTAAAAAGATCAGAAGCATGGATAAACCATCACTAATAACTCAAATTACGAGAAATTTAATAAGAAAAACCAAGGGATATCATGAATCAAGAAAAATACATGGAAAAGTTCCCTTAAATACAAACACATACCTCAAAATCAAACCAAATATTGTCACCTTTGATGAAAAACACATGATTCGAGTAAGATAGGTCCTCACACATCTAAGACACAAAGAAACAAAAAAAATCCCCATAAAAAACCTAGTTTTAGCTAAATCACAATCAATGGTTTTCACTTTACATGAAAATGGATGAACATGGATAAAAAAGGGGAAAGGGAGGAGAAATCATGGAGAAATCAATATTACCTTGAAAGAAATCGCCAAAGAAAGCAAGAAATCCTCCAAAAATTGAGGGGGAAGAAGCTCAAAGGCATGGGGGAGAGTCCTTACACAAGTGGGAATATAAATTAGGGTGATAAAACTTAAAAATAAAAAGAAATAAAATGTTTAAAACCATTTTAAATAAATTAGGCACACTATAAGGTATGGTCGCATGGTTAGAAAAACTATGAGCCAACCATGCAGGTGCCACTGTCTCCAAAAAACGTAAACAAATTTGTTTCTATAGATCCTATCACATCTAGAAAAACCATTATCAATCGATAAAAAACCCTATTTCCACCCAAAAATCTCTCACATGGTTAGCCACATTGTTTCACTAACCATGCACGACCCATGGTCCATGTCCTATTTTCCCAAAAACCACAACTCTTAACCTACAACTCCTGGTAAATAACATAATAAATAAATAAATAAATATCAAAATAAAATGTACCATTGAACTAGTGGGTGTCACATAGATGATATCAGATGTTAACATAAATTAAATAAATTATAAAAACCATTTTACCACTTTTTAATCAAGTTATATTCTTAAATATTTAAGGTTTGATATGAATTAATAATATATGCTCTTAAAATCATCACTTCAATTGGAACTTTATATTAATTAAGATACCTAAAACCATTTCTCCGATACATCTATCTGTACTATTATTCTTGTAATTCTAGATTCATCCAAATGTCACTTTCACTACTTTAATAACAAATTTGGAACTTCATAAAATATCTTAATAACAATTAAATATTTTTATACAAATTACCCATGGATCATATCTATTCTTAAACCAAAAACAATTCAATAACAATTAATAGAATTTAAATATATGGGGATAGGATAATTTAAATTTCATCAAGTCAAGGAGGATGATGAGTCACTATGAAACACTATTATTTTCCTTTATCCTTTATTTTGGAATCTATATTTAGATCTGAATTAGTTTTTATGGAATCCAACATCAATTTATCTTCCTTGGTCTTGATGTTCTCTTTATGGTTCCACACAAAAGATCCCCATCCTTGGGTACTGTTACCAATAAGGATCACATGAAACTTCTTTATTTAGAATTTTCTTTTCCAAACCTTCTTGCTTCTTTGATTTTCCCAGAAATAACCATTAGGTTTCTTAATATATACCTTTACTTGTGATGGTTGTTTAATATGATTCTTATCAGCTTTAGAAATAGGTGAACTTCTCTCTATTTTCCAAATATTCTTGTATTTACAAGACATTTTTTGGATCAATAATAGATTTATAACTCCTTTTCAAGCCACTTTGAACATATAGATCTTCAACCATCCCTAAAAATATTTATTTTTGTGGTTTGTAACTTATTTTTGAAAGATATCCATCAAAATTCTTCTCTTTAATTATAATAGTTTATGTGATACTATTTCAAAATTATTCATATTTTTCATCTATGATATCCATGAGTTCCACCTCATAATTTTTATTTTTTATGGATCATTTTTTCCATGATCATCTATAATACTCATAGATAGATCAACTTATTTCCTTTTACTACAAATTTTATTTTCTTCTCCCCATGAGGCCTACTGTGTTTAAAATAATTTTTGTTCCTTTTTCACCCTTCACTAAGCTCTAATATTGTTTTCCTCTAATAAAACAAATCCATTTTCCCGCTAATTTTTTTTTCTTTCTATGTATACCTTCTTCCTATTCATCCTTGGAATATAGGATTTTCTAATGGAACTTTTAGCACCCCCTTTCTATAATTTATATCCATGTGGATATGATTATCATAAATAAAGAATATCTAATTAAAATCTTAACTTGTATAATTATGCTTTGATTGAGATTTTGTTACAACAGATTTATTTTCACCATTGATCCCTTGGTCTTCTAGAAACATCATAATAGTGTGTCCCGATCATCCATAGTAGTATCATTTTATGGAAACCTCTTTCAAGAGTTATCTCTTCCATATTTGGTATGAATATTATATTTATTTACTAATTCTAGATCTTAAACTCTACATAATCAACTTATTAAGGTTATCATAGTAAGGATATTATTATTTTCATTAGAGGTATTTAACCACTCTTTAAGTTCCTTGATATTCTAATATTTTAATACTAATTTGGAATCCATATCCTTCAACCTTAATATATCTTCCATCCTATATTTTTATCCACTCATAAAGTTGTGTTTTGGGATGAATAATTATTACTTTCAACTCTTTTCTATGACCATTTTTCCCTCCTTTATGTATAAGTTCTTAAGGAGATAACTTTGGCGCTTCATTTTTGCACCCAATTTCATAATTTCATAATTCAAGGACACCTTCACTAATTTTAGTGGTTTTTCTCTATATAAAGATCTTCTATGAATGAATATCCCACTTTATGCATAATCTCCCATTGAACCACCTTCTCATGAAAGTCTTGGTTCTTTTATTAGTTGCTGCATGATGACTCTCTAAGTGTATGAATTGATGTCATTGACAATACTTACATAGAATAAAATTCCTCTACCACTTCCATGGTTTTATCTAGATTTAAATATTTTTATAGATCTTCCAAAGAACTATTAGAATTATATTTTAAAAAAATTCAAAATTGATCACCTTGATTGGATATTCCATCACCCTTGGAGTCTTTCTATGATTCTTTTTCTTCTTGAATTTTTCTATAATGAAATATTCTCTTGAGGTAGAAATAACAACCTATTTTGTTTGAAATAATTTTCCATAAATCATTTAAAATCATACCCAACTATCAAAATAACTAGCACATGTATGAGTTTTCATGAATACCTCATTATATATAACTTTGTTTAGAATTTTTTTGTGTCTCTGTGTGATGAATTTGTTTACTGATATTTATAAGATCAACATATCATTAGAAATATTCCACAATCACTTAACCATATGTCTAAAAAGTAGTAAATCTCATTTTAGCATCCATAAAATTTAGTACCATTGAATTCAATAATATTCATCGTTGAATTCATGTTACCAAAATATTGTATAGGTAGAGAAGAAATTAAATTCAAACACTAATCATATAATTTAACAAAAAAATAAATCCAACAAAAGAACCAATTATATGATGTCAATTATTAGGCCCATAAGGAACTTTAGTTAGAAATAACCTAATGGGGGGGAGTGGGGTGAATCAGGGTATGAAACTTTTCCAATCACCACACTTTTTCCTTAAACTCTCAGTACCCTAAAAGATCTTGACACCATTATTGCAGGGAAACACTTAGGTTCTCATATCAATTATGATGATATGATCGTAATTTCAATTAGACCCAAATTTACAAGCTTTGTTAATTAATTTCTTATCCCAAATTTTCCAAGTATTATCTTGAAGAATATAAAAAAACCATGAACACATGACACAAGTATTTTTACTTGATTCACCCAAATGGTCATAAATAGACCCACTGTGGATCACCTGGTCAGTGGTAAAATGAGTGTGGAAACCCCAATCCCACCTCCAATAGGACAGGGGATAGAAACAAGTATCGAGTAGAAATAAAATACATATGGTAGGCCTTATCCTAATGTATATATACACATGAACACATCTAAAATACCCATACAATGATGAAAGGTAAATACAGCTAATACTAATGCATGAATACATTTAATCCCACAATCAATGTATGAAAATAATACTAGAAATAAAAAAGGCACAAATACAATACTACAAAAAATAGAAAAGAAGTAAAACCTTCTAGAGGGAGGGTACTGCAGTCTAATACAAGACCTAGTATGAACCATAGTCTTTCTATCCCAATCTAATCCTTTTCTACTCCTGGTCCACTAAGGACAACATCAAACAACCTGACATCTGTCTAAGACATGACATGTGTTGGAAGATTCCACATAGGGGTGAGTATAACCATACCTAGTAGGACACCCCAAAATCACCTAATGTAAAAAATAAAAGAGTATAGATCTCATCATAATGGAATATGGATTAGAATATGAGACATAAAATAATAACAATTAGTTATTCTCATGGTAGACACTAAGTCTCAAGGTAAGGTCACAACCACACTGCCAGCCTGGGATTCCTGCTCAAGAGTTTGAAGTAACACTCATCTTGGATAACTCATTCCATAATTCTAATAACAGTGATGACATCCTTTTGAGATTTTATGCTTGTCGGGTCTATCCATGAGGAAGTAAATGATGTAATCTAGAAGATATCGATACATATATTGGATATCACACCTAGATCCATGGAGGAAATTGAAAACTCTAACTGGATTAACTCTGTAAGTAGAGGATCAATGCATGTGTATGTTGGTCACATCGATTCCTAGAACCCCACCTAGGGTATAAAAAGACAAAGGATCCCACCTCGGGACTCTGGGGGATTCCTACTACTCTATCTGAGACTAATCCATTAGAGGAGATCAAAATACTATGTTTGGGATGTAATGCCACAATGTATCCACATAAGGATGGATCAAGGGAATGCACTTTAAGGGAACTAGTCCAAACTGAAAATAACAAGGGCCTCAAACCTCCCTATGGAAATTACATGGTGTGTACTAGTAGTACATGGCTTGTATTACCTACCCTAGGTCTACCTGTGTTCTCTACCCCATTCCCATGTACTTCAATCCATGCTTGTGTACTTGGGTCATGCCTGTGTACCAAGTTGTTTTGGAGTACCGGGCTATGCCCTTGTACTCTGTCCATGATCCTATTCATGGATGTGTCTATTCCTATGTACTCTAAGGGTACATGCATAGTACCCAATTCAGGTTACACAGTGTGTGAAATGTGTCACATAATGTGTGATAATTTTCTCTACTTGTAAACCCTAGAACTGTAGAAGGGGGGACTACACAACGCATGTTCTTCTGAAGTACACTCCAAGTAGTTGGGTTTTTCACAAAAACCATAGGTTCTTCATGTAGATTTTCTAGCACCACTGCCACCTCCAGATCTATTGTATTTACACCTCAAATAGAAGATCTCAGTCTAACCGAACCTCAGTATCATCGCTCGATGGATTCTGACCATCTGATCCAATCAGGAATCGATCTTATAGTACCATGCCACCTCCATAATGTTTGAAGAACTTTGATCGGGTCCCGCTCAATCTTTATTTCCATCGTATATTGATTCCATCATCAAAATCAAACTTGTATTTGTAGTATCAATTTGTTTCACGAAATATTAATTACGCAATGATTGATTACCATGTATTTGTCTAAATACTAGCCAAAAAAAATACTGGTGATGAATGCATGAAGATGGGAGGAATAAATGCACAAAAAAAGTGAGGAAAAAGCTTTATCCAATGTTTGTGTTGGCCTCGATTTTTTTCCATTATAATTATGAATGAAGAGCTATAAAAATAATAAATAATAATTCCCCCAAATCCCTAAAAATTAAACCCATACCCACAACATGATCGATACACAAATCAATATATTGGTTGATTTAATTTGCGTTCATTATGGGATAAAAAATAGGGTAATAAACCATAGAAATCAAATTACCTACCTTGGGTTTGGATCAATCTATGATGAATAATGGTCCAATGTTATCATCATGGGTGAGATACATGGGTTTAATTGGCACAATAATTACTAAATTACAATCTGATGATGATCATCCATGAAATATACTCTATCAGATCCTCTCTAAATCCCTTGGGTTATGTGGACAATCCTAGTGATTTTTCATAAGTAGTTTTAAATAGAGGATATTTAGGTCACTGTATTAAACCATAATAAAATAAATAAATAAATTTATTTTATTATTTGAGATAGTGACCAAATTTTTAATGAATAACCGAATTCAAAAAAGGTTATGTCACTCCTAGGTTAAGCCCACATTTTGGAATCAATGGTGGTATCCAATTTTTGATCTAAGACAGCATTCAAGAGTTTTTATAATAATTTATAAAAACTATGCACACATGATATAATATATTTAATATTTTTATTATATAAATACCCAACCTTCCCAAGCACTTAAATCTCATGTCATCTTATCGCCTTGTAACATCCTGACTCGAGATCCACTTAACCCATACCCCGAGCCAATAGGTCACATGGACTCAAGCGTTCATCCCCATATTCCAGAGGCTACCGATTAGCAGAGAGGGTGTAAAGGTGGTATGATGGGGAGACTATCCCCTCTTATCAGTGTAGTACAACAAATATAAAAATAAATAGACAATAGTATAATCATAATACAAAATAAGATACAAAAAAGATAATAAATAAACCATGGAAGTGTAAATAACTGAGAAACTAAATAATAATATCAAAATCTACTAGGCAGTGTCATATATAAGGATTCATGGCATGCTGATGTACAAAAGGGGCATAAGGGACAAGCATATACAACATGACATACAAAAAATACAAAATAACAAAAGTTTTCTCCAATATAATCTTAAGAATATACTCAGTCCTCTTCTACTATGATCCAAATATAGGTAAATCATAATAGATATCTATTGCAGGGTGATTAACCTTATTCATACCCGCAGACAAGTAATCTACTAAGGTACCAAAGGTGGCCCAAGTGGGGTGTGGGATAAAATACCAGTAGGCCACCACCAATGGTTTATAGAAGTAATCCAAGTAGATTACATAGAAAAATAATAGTTTTAAGTATATATAATAATAAACAATTATGAATAAATAAATACCAGCCTTCTCAGGTTCCTATAGGACACCTGGCGGCTCTACCTACTATAGACCATTCTATAATGAATGTTTGATTAGTAAGAACATAATATATATATATATATATATATATATAATATTTATATATCACATCCACCTATATGGAAAAGTACATGCAGATGTAAGTGGACATATACTTGGAATACTGGGTGCTGGCTAGACTGGGGCATAACCTAATCATCCATAACCAGTGTAAATAAGACTATAAGCTCCAATAGAGTGTGAAAGGCCTACATATCATAATGATTGGGAGACATCATACTCATCACTCAATATGGTGGGTATGTTTTCATTCCAACACCCTAAAATGGGACATAGTGCATCATTCCCAATATCAAAATAGTGTTAATGGTGTGAAACGTCTTGCTCAACACCCGATGTAATGGAGCATGAATCGTACTTCCCAACCAAACCCTTACCATTTCACCACAACCTATATCAAGGCATAATCTTATTTATAATAATGGCCATGGGTCATTACCTCTCATGCCTTATATTCATCAAGACCATTATAAATAAGTAATTTCAATTCAATCGAATAATTTGATAAAACATAAAATAATCAGTTTGGCCTTTACAACCTTTATAAACCATTTCAATTAAACCATTTCAATTAAAAAAATTAATTCATTGAAGGAAGGAAATCCACTATGAAACATGCCATCCAATTTAACACATTCCAATGAATCTAACAAAACATGGAAATTCATTTCACAAGGATCAATGATGCATTTAAAAAGGTTCCATTATCAATTAGGAAACTACCTACATGGGAAGTTCCTTTTATAAGTCGGGCCAAACACTTAGGAGGTTCCTCGGGTTCATTTAACATTTATATAACTGAGGAAATTTGATTTATAACCCAAGATGAATGATTAGAAGTCATTATTAGAATTTAATCATTTAATTATAAAGGTGTAAATTCAAGACAACACACCCAAGGGGTGTCCATGATCAAGGTAAACAACCTATAACTACATAATAACGATCCTTAGAAGTATAAAAAGGTGTGTATATCAATTGAGAATGAGGAAAAAATTTTAAGGTGATGCGTGGTAAAGGATAGCGTGCAACACAATGTCGTAGCAATGAAAACACTTTAAATATTATGGAAGATGATGAGACCAACTACATTAGGTCCTTTTATGAATCCTCATCCGATGGAGGCCTCAAATTCTATGTAGGTTGAGAGAAATTAGAGAAACGACCCAAATCCATAAAAATAGGTAAAAAGATATTGCACCTAAATAGAATAAAAGATCAGAAGATAAATTTAAATAAGAAGTAAGAGGAATAAATATATTACCAAGATCTATCCAATTCTTCCAATGGATATTGAATCAGACTTCAGATCGAGAAGATATCATGGGACCTAGGTTACATAAGAAGAAGAAGAGCTACAGGAGAAGGAGGAGATGCTCATCCAGTGGAATGAGGAGATGGAAAAATATAAATAAGATAAATATATTCATTAAGGGTGAAAAAATTCATTTCACCCTAAAATATAGGATTTCATGGTTTGGTTGTATGGTTTTTACAAACTATGCGCAAACCATGCTCAGACCATTGTCCAAGGAGAGACCTCGCACAGTTAAGGTGCATGGTTTACCTAACAGTGTGCAAACCATGCAAAATACCACTATCCAAACTTTGTAGTTATTCACACGAGCATGTACCTTAGGTCATATATTTGTATAAAAAACATATATCCCATGATCCTACTCTATATCACCCCAAATGGTTAGTAAAAATCATGCGGGTTGGGTGGTATTATTTCTACTAACTGTGCGGCCCATTTGTTTCCAAAATCCCGAGGTTTTGGGCTCTGAAAAATCCCATGGAACCCTCATGACCTCTGTGAATACATTGGGTAACATTATAAGGTTTTTTATATAAACTTAAAAAAATCTGTACCTTCTTTAAAACTAGTCATTACAACCTCCCCTCCTTAAAGCAACTAGTCCCTGAGTTGGCCGTTTATGGGTAAAGAGGTATCATCTGAGAATAGCTCCAGACACTGAGCTTGTATATCAGCTTCCCACTCCTAGGTCTTAACATATACATGGTCATGATACCATAGAACCCATACCAAAGGAACTAACCTACCTTGAAGTGCCTTTATGCACAGATCGACAATACAAACTAGATACTCCTCAAAAGAAGCATCCGCATCCAACTCAACCATATTAGGATGAAAGACATGTGATGGGTCTGGATGATATTGGAAAAGCTAAGATACATGAAATACATCATGCATAGATTGGTATATTTTAGGAATTTCAAGATAGTAAGCCATTGGTATGATCCATTTCACAACCTCTAAGGGTCTAAAGAACCTAGGAGAGAGCTTACCTTACCTTTGAATATGTCTATGACCCAACCTAGGTGAGACTCACAATAAATCCCAATCTCCAACCTCAAATTCAAGTGGTCATCAATGTCTATTGGCATATGATTTATATATGGAATGATCTTTAATCATATACTTTCTGGTCAATTGGACCTTCTCTGTAGTCTCTTGCATGAGACGTGGTCCAAGCATAGTTGCCTCCCCTACCTCTAGCTAGCATAGAGGTGAACATAACGACCTACCATATAAGGCTTCATAAGGAGCTTCTCAATGGCATCTTGAAAGTTTTTATTTTAATAAAACTAAATAAGGTTAATTTTTTTCTCAAAAGAACCCTTTAAATCAAGTACACATATACAAAGCATGTCCTATAGCACTTGAACCAAACACTCTGTCTGTCCATCGGTCTGTGGGTGATAGGCCATGCTTAGAAGAACCGATGTACTTGATAGAACAAAATTAGGTGAATTTTTTATTCAAATTATGATTTTTTATTCATTATTTTCATTGATAAAACACATTTATTTCAATGTTTTATTAAAATAATGGATAATTTGAATTATAGAATGAAAATGGGCTAAAATTTGAAAATTGGTTAATTCTGGAATTTTGATAGATTTTAACAACTTTTGTGTTTCGATCATAACTTTTAAAATATATATCCAATTGATGTGGTTATTTTTTATAGGATTTATTGATTTGTGGGAAAAAAATTTATCTTCTAGAAAAATAGCTAATTTGTTTATATAGAGGCCTAAAACAATATATCAATTTGAAAAGTGTTTGGGTGGACAGAGTGAACCCAACTCTAGAAATGAGGAATAAATTGGGGTACATACCACCAATTAAGGTTATTAAAAATTTATTTGAAATAAGAATAATTTATGAATTTCACCAATAAATTTCTTCGAGTTATTCAGTCATTATGGTGGCCATTGGACACTAAACATTGAAGGAACATTTATGAATCATTCATCCAGAAAAAAAGCATAGATTAAATTAGTGATATCTTTTAATAAACATGGAGGATGGAGTTGAAATTTTGAGAAAAAATCATAAAATATTTTGGAATAACATTTTAGAAGACTATATTGTTTGATTTAGAAATTAATGGGGTAAACCATGTGAAAAATTTCATAGGAATAATTCTAGAGAAAAAAATATCCCCCTCACCTATAAAAATAGGTGAACCCCTCCTTTCCAAATCATCGATCGACACCACAAAGAAGGTGATCTCCACCAAGGAGGATTCTAGATAAACATCTCCCCCATTTATTCTTATTCTTAATTTTTTGTTTCCTTTTTATTTATTTTTGTTTTAGTTTTTATTTTTTTCAATTTTAATTTCATTTCTCATTTAGTTTTAAATAAATAAATTCTTGTATTTTTTTTCGTTTCCACCCATTATTATTCCTCTATTCTAATTATTCTTAATTTTATTATTATTATTAGCATTAATATTAATGTTACTATTAATATTAATATTACTATTACTATAATTATTAAAAAATATTCTTGTAACACTTTTATTTTATTTACTTATTACCTTATTATCCCAATAATAATAATAAATTATTATTATTATTATTATTATTATATTTATAGATTATATTATTTACTTTATTTTATTTTCTTATTCACTTTTATTCTCTTTATCTCTCTCTCATCCCAATTCAATTTTATTTTATTCTTATATTTTCTCATCTCCATTCTTTTTAATTTTCTTTATTTTATTTCATTCTATTTATTTATAATTCCTCTACATCCATTCCACCGAGTGATCTATTAATATTAGAAATGAGAGACTGACCTCAAGTCTTGGCCCAGGGGGAGGTCATGGTTTATTTTAAGTACGTAATAGATTTTAGTAGCATGCATGAGTGAGGAGAATGACCCCGATGTGACGAATACACCCCAATGACATGCAACTCATTCTATTCTATTATTTTTTTAATAAATTTTTACTCTCCCTATTAGTTAGTTCTTCAAATGATGGAGTTGAACTAATTAATGGATGAAATGGCATTGATAGAGCCTGATCATGGAAGATGACACATTCTAGACCAAGGTGTGTCATCAACCTTGATTAAAGAAGGAGGTGTAATTGAGATTTCTTATACATTCAATGATATTCCAAAATTTCTAAATAAACAATAGTTGTCCAAATATGATATTTTATGCTTGGATTATAAAACTAAAATTAAATACATAAAGGATAATAATGATTGAACCCAAAAATGAACCTAAAAACAAGTGATTTCTTCTTAACTCATTATTTCTATATTTACATGTTAGTATAAATTAGAATATCTATTATTTCATATCATTAATCAAAAAACCAAAAATATTTTCACTTTTTTAATTAAACACTTAAAACAAAAAAAATAGATATCATAGGTTAATTAGATAAAGTAGGTAAATAAACTAAAAGGCTCCTTAAGTGAGATGAACCTGGTCAGCCACTATATTTCATTAGGAAAAATATAATTTCTTTTGACTATGCCCCATAATAAGCATGCATCAAAACTGGCACAATTTTCAGGGAGCCAATAAAAAGTTTACTTATCTTTTTCTATTTCACATCTCAGATAGATTTTATTTATTTTATAAAAAAAATATCTTCAATTGTGTTTTCATGTGACAATTTTTTTAATTCATGAAACAAAAAATACTCTAAGTTGTAAGAAATAGTAGCTAAAGAACCCTAGTCTACAAAAGATAGTGTTTCATTATGAGCTAGACAGATTAGGGGATCCTAGATCCAAATTTGAAAAAAGGTGAAATTTAAGGACCCCATCTAGGATCTCAAGGAGAATCTATAGAAACCAGTGGTTGAAGTATTTTCTAGAGAACTCACTAAATTCTATGAGTAAGCCCCATAATTCTATCAAGAAGTGACCAAAACAGAAGAAGAGTGATCCTTATTTCCTGCAAACACTTTTTAAGAAGTTACACCCAAATATTTCTAGGAGAAAGTTGAAAAACACAAACTCAAGTATGATATTCAAGATCTTGATGAAAAGGTGAAATATGTCCAAGAGAAAATGGATTGGACAACTACATACTTACAATAATCATATAAAGAACATAAACCTGAATCTGAACCTAAACCAGAAGATAAGACACTTGTATTACCTGAGGAGCCAAAGAAGGAATTCTTTCTTGCTGAGCTACAAGCAGGATATCAATAAGAATTGGATGACTTCTGGAATGAATGTGATGAACTTATTAATCTCCCCAATCCCTAAAAAGAAGAATATCCAACATTATTGAAGGAAGGTACCACCCAAGTGGTGGAATTTGAAGTGAAAATAGAGGATCCTAGCTAATTTCCTCCATCCTATGAGAAATTAATCTAATATACAGTTACCATTGAGGCATTGATTAAATCTAAACCAATCTGAGGAGTTTATATTTTATTATACTCTATCTCCTAAAATTTTATTGAAACTAAATTGTGCGTCACTCTTTACTATTTTGATTATACATATGAAGACAAACTTTGTTATGCCTTGGAGGAGGATGAAGAACTTGGACTTTCACCTACTTAGGAACACATGGATCTCTTTGATATCAATGAAAATACATCTAAGGAGCCCCATCGGGAGATGCAAGGAGCTAAGATTGAGGAAATTAGGGAAGAGGATTCTCATATTAAAGGGGATAAATTTATTATTAAAAAGTAAAAATTATATTTTATTCAATAATAAATACCTTTTTACATCCCCTTTTATCATTCATTTCATTCAGCCTATATAAATCCATCAATGGAAGATAAGGAAGTGGTTGAAAAAGTAGCAACAAATAAGGAGTTTGATTCATACTTCATCCTACCCTCGCCATGCAATCTATACCTAATTTTGAAGGGGGAGGATCTGGTATACTCTATGCATGGATCATTCCTCACTAGAAAGGATGAAACATAATATGGGAAAAACCACACATGGTGGTTCAAATCAAATAAGCTTCATCTAACTTCTTATTTTGGATAACAACTGGTACTACCCTCTAGAGGTAGTAAAAATTTAGGACCCATTCGGGGGATCATACCAAGACTTATCCATTTCATTTACTTTCTAGGAATTTAGATTTCAATTTCAGTCTTAGAAATTAGTTCAGCATGTAGCACCACTCCCTTCTATTCTTTTTTAACTTTAATGAAATTATCCTTGTGATTAATTTTGTAAATTCTTCTTTTTAGGGTCATAAATGGTAGAAGGAAGCCTCAACTATTGAATGAGGAGGACTAAGATTCATGGGAAAGGGTGTTCACTTTTTAATGATTATCTTTTAAACTACTTGAATTTTTGTTCCAAAATATTTTTCGAGCTTTAATGATAAAATTAGATGCCCACACTTGAATTCATTTTTTACATGAATAATCTAGGAGATATTAGTTCTTAGGAATCTTATGATGCCATGTTTTGGATTTAAAAGTAAATGAAATTGAATGCGTAAAATGGATAATTGAATAATTAAAGTGAAACATGGATATTAAAATGAGGACTCATGATTTGAGGGAATTTATTGATTAATGTAAATGAAATTTCCTAACCATTTCTCACGATTTTAATTTCCTAAATTCATTTTAATCATTTTTATATTATTAATCATGCCTTTATTAATTGTCCCAAATCATATTTCGATCCCTGAGAGTATTCCTAGACTAAGTACTTCCTATTTATTCCTGAGCATATTTCTTGAGTGATCTTGGGACATTCCACCTACTAGAACTTTAATTTTCACTTGTCAAAGATATGACTGTGAAAAAACACATTTAAAATGATTTAGGCATCCTTTTAAAAGACACTTATCCTTAAAATACCACTTTTACATCAATCCTTATTTATCCAATATATTCCATGGATGACCTTTAGGAATGATCCATGTTTCAATCCATTCTTATCCATTCCTACCCTCTGCTTAGTAATAACATGATATTTTAAAGTTGAAGTGTGGGGGGTAAAGATAATCACAGTAAATGGGACGATTTACATTGTAAGGAATAAGTGTGGGGGTGCTTATTGTTGGAATTTTAAAAGGTTGTGGAATCATTCATTTTACTCTATTGTTTTCCCCTATTGAATATAAAAAAATGAAAATGACAAAAAGAACCAAAAAAATGAGAAAAATGGGTTCCGATTTTAATAAACCAAAAACAACCATTACTAGACCTATGATTTTTATCATACATGGTTAGACTGTGGATATGAGGTTTATTCTAATCATAACTTTTGAAAAATAGGAAAAATAATCAAATGGTTCTTTGAAAAATAAAAAAAAGAATAAAAGTAGAAAAAATATTCAAGGGAGGGAAAAATTATTCATTATGATTAAACTGATGATGATCTTTACTTTGAGACTTAGGGAAAGTTGGGAGTTGTTACAATTTTAAGGGGAGAATGTCATTAAACTTCTTTAATTTTAATATCATTCTTTATGATTTAAGAGTCAAACCTCCTCCTTGGGCTTTATTTTTAAACATCATATCTTACAAAACTTAAGAATCAGAGTAATTAGAACCTTTATTTAAAGTACTTATGATTTTATGTGCCTTTTTTCATTACAAAGTGGAGAAAGTAGTTCCATTACAAGCCTATAGAAAATAAGGATTTTCTCATGATATTTGCATAACTCTACTTTAATTGTATCATGAGTGATGATAGAAAAGAATCAAAAGTGAGGTAAATCATGGATTGGCATGTTTGATAATAATCAATTGAGGAGCTTTAATTAATTAAAGGATAATCTTAATCATTTTTCAAAGGGGAAAAGTAAAATACATAGATTGGTTTTTTCTTTAAAGAATGTTAAATTGAATGGATATTTTATGTGGAATTTGAAAATTTTATTTTATGTTGATCATTTTTATTTTATTACATTGAAATTTGAATATTGATAACATTAGCGCCCTCTTTAATTCCTTGTTGAGATTTTATACTTGAGGATAACAATGGTTTAAGTGTGGGGGTATTTGACAAAGAAAAATTAAGTGAAATTTTTTATTCAAATTATGATGATTTCTTCATGATTTTAAATGATAAAACCTGTCTATTTAAACGTTTTATTAAAATAGTGGGTAATTTGAATTATAGAATAAAAATAGGCTAAAATGTGAAAATTTCTTAATTCTGGAATTTTGACAGCTTTTAATCACTTTAGTGTTTTGATCATACCTTTTAAAATATATATCCAATTAATGTGACTATTTTTTAGGATTCCTTGATTTGTATGATAAAAATTTATCTTCTGGACTAAGAGCTAATTCATCCATATAGAGGCCTGAAAAAATAAATAAATTTGAAAAAGTGTTCGGGTGGACAAAGTAGGACCCATCTCTAGAAATGAGGCCTAAATTTAGGTACACAACTGATTCACACTCAAATTTACCCAAGTTTTTAGGGTTAAGCGGTTGCTTGTAGTGTAGATTGGGTTGTCGAATCCTCAGACACCTAAGAATAAACCTATAGAAATGAACATTCTAAGGACTATTTTTGTCTATGAAGTGGCCAACTTTGGTTGGTTTTATATGGTTTTAAAGGATCATTAACAAATTTAAGTTAATTCAATTTAAGATAATGAGTTGATCCTAGGTTATCGCTCAGGGTGGATTGTATGAATTCCTTTTTTAATGATTTCAATTTCTTATATTTGAGGTGAGTTCATTTAAGAAGATTAAACAACATCATCACTTACTGGTTTAATACCTACATAATTTAATACTAATCACCTAAAAACATGAAGGATTAGAGTTTTGATCACTTTAAGGTTAAGGTTAGTATAAGCACTTGAAGTGTATGGCCTTAAATTCAATAAGGACGAAGGAGCTTAAAGATCTTCAAACAAAATTATCAATTAAAATAAGTGATTAGAAATTAATTTAGTGAGAAATAACATTCAATATAGAACCTTTCTACTCCATTGGATCAACCCATAAGCGGGTTATCCCTCCATTGATGACTTGTTCTCAACGGAAGCGGAAAGTAGACTTACGAGGGTGGAATTGAAGAAGTAAAAAAAACTAAATAACGATCACTCCACCATTGTGTGATAAATTTCACAATGCATGGTGTGAATAAATTCACACCTTGAGGAAAAAATATCAACATGATATGGAGAAGAACAGAATAAGTGTAAAGGAAGAACTTTTATTAAGAAAATAAGGTGAATTGAACAACTTACATGAGAAGGAAATGTGATTACAAACACAAAGCGACAACATAACACTACAATGAAACCAAACACCAAAGATTCCCAACTCCTCCCCCAACACTACCTTAAATAGGCATTTTTAAATCCTTGGGTAGATCCTACAATAGTACAAGTCTCCTAAATTAATTGTGGTAGGCCATAAATGGGTGGAAAGTTAAGGGAGAGTTGATTTTTCCATCATTGACAAACAATCCGAGCCAACTTGAACGACTCAATATATGTGTTCAAAAGAGCATCTAGATTGCTGAATTTTGGTGGTCAATAGAAGAGAAAAATGAATATATGGATGTCTCGGATATCCTGTAAAATTTCATCCCACAATAGTTTATTTTTAGCGAGATATGATTAAATGTGTGGGCTGTTTTTCTGGGCCGAAGAATCTGTCCCATAATTTTATCTCCAAATTGGGCCGCATGAAACTCTATTTAAAACTCCGAATTAGATCTTATAACCGTTTGATGAAATGTTTCTCTTGATGTTTTTTATCATCCCCAAAAGTTGGGCTTTATTGGGCCTGTATTGTGGGCTCCACATTCTCATCAGTGGGCTGGTGTCCAATGTGCCTTCTTCAGAATTGTTTCCTTTCATCACCAAATATACCCATCATCCTTTATGAATACTCCGTTGATACCGGAATTAAAAATGTTCATATTGAAGTTTATATCCATTTCTCAAAGTATAAAATTAAAAAATGGATAATTATATTCCTTAAAATTAGATGAATCATTGGGCCTAAATTGGTGTACATTAGGCATGAAGTGCACAAATGATGAGAGTTGTTCAAAATTAAAATCCACTAACTCGGGACCATAAGATCAAAAATGAACATTTAATACAATTAAAATGTAATTAAAATATTTGTTTTTATTGGCTAATCACACCCCCAACTTGAGATTTTCTAGTCCCAAGCAAAATGTATCTCAATAATATGAAATTTGAATTCCCTTTTCCAAAAATATTTTAATACACAATGATCACCAAAAACCCTTATACCAAACAATCATGAAACCCATCAAAATATTTTGATACAGGATAGTTTCATAAGCAGATCTTAATCCCAATATCATTCCTTTGTTCAAATTCATTTCCATATTTCATCCAATATCAATTAAGAGTGATGATGTGTTGTGCATCGCAATAGACATGGGGGTTCATCTTTATTTAATGGGGGAAATGATAGAAGCAGTAGGTGGAATCAAATTTCAATATTAAGATGATTATTAATTTTTTTATTGTATTTTTTTTTGTTTTTGTTTTCGTTTTGAAAATTTCCATGGTAATTGAAATTGCACTCAAAAGAGTCAACCCATGTAGCGAGACTTTGCCGATGACTCCCAGTCTTAAAGACATTAGGGAACCAAGTGAAGCCCACATACTTGGGTATCATCTCAAGTTAAATTAGTTAAAAAAATTCAAATTACTACAAGTAGAGATAAAATTACTAACTCTAGGCCAGGCAACTATGGAGTCATGATTCCCATGTGCTGAAAGCCACATATTAGGTTATTTCATTTCTCTATGCACAAATTTATTGTTTATTTTGATTTTTTTATTGAATAATAATATTAAAACTAAAATGATCACCAAACCTATCCTATTTATTTGGGGGACCCCATGAACTCAAACTAATACCCCACTATCCAAAGGACGTGCGTTGTGATCTCTTTTTTTATTTGGATGAAAATATAAATGATGAAATTTCACATTAGACAGCCACACTTTCCAAAATTTATGCTCATGAAATTATACATGGATTAAAATTAGAATCAGGGCATACTAAATTATTTGATATTCAGTTTCAAAGTGTAAAATTTCTATTATCATGTTCAAGGTTAAAGAAAATTTTCCTTCCATTAAGGCACACTTTTTCTTTTTCAAATCATTCATTTTTTTATACAAAATATTTTTTTTATCTCCCCCCAACTTATAATAACACTGTCCCCAGTGTTTAAAGAAAATAAATTTTAGAAGGGGGTAGAGCTAGAGAATGGGATTTCAAAAAGAAAATTGAAAATGTGGATCGTGGAATGAAGTCACCTGGTGGTTGAAGTTGAAATTCTTGATAATCCAATTTAGCCCTTTGATATCCATGTCACTTGTAGAGTTCCCTAGTGGAAAAAGGAAAAACAAACAAATAAACAAAACAAAACAATATATATATATATATATATATATATTTATATATAATAATAATAATAATAATAATAATAATAAAAGTAAAATATAAGTATATATACAAAAATTATATAAAAAGGAATCACTATAACCCGTAGGTCAGTGGTAGGTGCACTCCCATGTCTCCCTTTGGTCCCAGGTTTGAGTCCCAGTGGCTTCGCCGATTGTGACAGGGTTTTCCCCATGACCTACGATGTTTCCTTATATATATATATATATATTATTATATATATATTTTTTGTATTTTTATTTTAACCCACAAACCCATAAAAATTAACTGATGATACATTGTTTTCTTTTTAAATTTCTGGGTAAGGTATTACTCAAGGATCACACCACATGAGACAGATGAATATGGAGATCCCCTTTCATACCCATCCATACTCATAATAGAAGAACAGGTCAACAGTCTATGATACTATCATATGTAGAGTTAAGTATTTTTTTAATATAAAATTTATTTATTAATCCTATTTTTTTTTATAAAAAGATGATTCACAAAGATGAAAACCATGGGTTGCCTCCCGTGAATCACTTTTGTTTAATGTCGCTACATCGACTTAGACCCTTAATTATTTAAGTATTTTCCTCATCTAAGGTTAGTTCACACAAGTTTTCATCAAATTCATTTTTTTGGAATGGTTCAATGAATGGTTTGACTCTATAACCATTAACTTAGGTTTGACCATTGGTGGGATCTTAAATTTCTAAAGCCCCATGGGGTACACCTTATGCACTATGTATGGACCTGACTATCTAGAACTCAAATTTCCTGGGTGTAAATGAAGTTTAGAACTATACAAAAGAATAGGTTTACCCGGTACAATGTGTTTGGTTTTAAGATTTTGAGATTGGTAGGATTTTACTTTAACTTTATTGATCCTTGAATTTTCATAAGCCTCCATCCTAAGTTCCTCAATTTCATTGAGATCTAATTTCATTTTTGTTTCGGCCAATGAGTGGTCATAATTCATTTTCTTAATTTCCCAAAATGCCTTATGTTCAATATCCACTATAAAATGGAATGATTTACCATAAACCAAACTATATGGGGACATTCATAAAATAATTTATATGTGGTTCGATAGGCCCAAAGAGAATCTAAGAGTTTTCTCAACTAATCTTTCCTAGATGGATTAATAGTTTTCTCAAGAATTTGTTTGATTTATCAATTGGATAACTCAGCTTGACCATTGTTCTGTGGGTGGAAAGTAGTGGAAACTTTGTGAGAAATTCCATACTTGTCCATGAGTGATGAGAATGGACCATTTCAAAAATGAGTTCCATGATCACTAATGATAGACCTAGGAATTCTAAATCTAGAGAAGATGTTTTCTTTTAGGAATCTAATCACAATTTGATGATCATTGGATTTTGTGGGAATGGACTCAACCCATTTCTATACATAATCAATAGCTAAGAAAATTTAAAGATATCCCCTAGAGTTTGGGAAGGTACCCATGAAATCAATTCCCCAACATTCAAAGATTTCAACCACTAAGATGGGAGTGAGTGGAATTTGATTCATTTTTGTGATGGACCCTACTTGTTGACACCTAGGAAAGCTTTGACAAAATGTGTAGGAGTCCCTTGAGAGGGTGGGCCAAAAGATACCACACTGAATAATCTTAGTAGATGTTTTCTTAGAGGAAAATTAACCCCCACATGCCTCGCTATGACAGAATTTAAGGATGGACACTTGTTCAGATTCTAGGACACAACTCTTAATGACTAGGTCAGGATGGAACTTATAGAGGTATGGATCATCAAACACATAATGATTGACATCATAAAGGAATTTCCTTCGATCTTGAGTACCTAAGAATTTTGGAATAACTCCTATAACTAAGAAGTTGGCTATGTCGGCATACCATGAGCAATCACTCACTGAATAGAGGTGCTCATCGAGAAATGAATCAGACACAAAAAGGTGATTTGAGTTGTCTTTGAATTCCATCCTAGAGAGATGATCAACTACAATATTTTCAACACACTTTTTATCCTTGATTGTGATATCAAATTCTTGTAATAGAAGGACCCACCTAATCAGTCTAGCCTTAGCATCTTGTTTTTGGAAGAGGTATTTTAGTGCATAATGGTCATTGAACATAGTGATGGGGGATCCTAAGAGGCAGGACCTAAAATTTTCTAAGGAAAAAACAATATCAAGTAACTCCTTCTCAATGGTGGTGTAGTTTTTTTGTGCATCATTTAAAGATTTTCTTACATAATCAATGACACATGGATTTTTCTCACTTCGTTGTTCTAAGACTACTCCTACAACAAAGTCACTCGCATCACACCTGAGCTCAAAAGGAAGTTTCTAATTTGGTGGCTGCATGATAGGTGGAGAGATAAGATCTGACTTGAGTGTAGATAATTATTCCCCACAACTTTATATCCATAAAAATAGAGCATCTTTCACCAATATAGCACAGAGTGGTCGAGAAATAGAGCTGAAATTCCTAATGAACCTTTTATAGAAACCAACATGTCCTAATAAAGACCTCACTTCCTTGACAGTTTTTGGTGATGGAAGGTGAAAAATGATTTCAACCTTGGCTTTATCAAATTCAATCCCCCTACTCAAGACTATATGGGAAAGGGAAAGTCCCTCTTTATCCATGAAATGGCATTTTTCCTAGTTTAGGACTAGATTATTTTCTTCACTTATTGACAAGACTCTCTCCACATTCCTCATAAATCCCTCAAATGTATCCCCAAACATAGATAAGTCATCCATGAAGACCTCTAGAAAATCCCCTACCATGTCTGAGAATATTCCCATCATGCACTGTTGGAAGGTTCTAGGGGCATTGCATAACCCGAAGGGCATGAGTTTGAAATAAAAGGTGCCAAATAGACATGTGAATGTAGTCTTCCATTTATCCTCTAGGGAGACCTCAATTTGATTATACCCTGAGTACCCATCTAAGAAACAGTAGAAGGCGTGACCTGTGACTCTCTCAAGGACTTTGTCAATGAATGGTAAGGGGAAATGGTCCTTCTTGGTAAATGAATTTAGCTTCTTATAGTTGATGCAGACTCCCCATCCACTAATCACCCTTGTTAGAAGAATATCTTTATCCTTATTGGTTATCACTGTGATTCCTGCCTTCTTGGTAACCACTTGGATTGGGATCACCCAATCACTCTTAGCTATGGGATAGATGATACCAGCTTTTAACAATTTCATAAGTTCTTTCCTTACTACCTCCATGAGATTAGGATTGAGTCTCCATTGTGGTTGACGACATGGATTTGAATCAGATTATAGAACAATCCTATGAGTCCTGATTTGTGGGATAATCCTAGGAATATCAGACAAGGTATAAGCAATGGATTTCTTATGTTTTTTAAGGACATCTAGAATCATCCTCTCGTGATTGGATTCAAGAAAAGAAGAAATTAAAATAGGATGTGTTTGATTGTCCCCTAGGAAGGCATACTTGAGTGCAGTGGTAAGTTCCTTCATTTCAAGATCAGGTTGGTTCAGAATTTCCGCAGAATATTTGGACATTGGATCAAGATTGATTTTGTTTCCTAGAGTTTTAGATAAAATCAAATCCCCATGTGTAGAAGTTTCATCTACAAGATTGGTTTGATCAGATTTAGATAAGTAAGTTTTATTAGTCTCCATGAAATTGGTTTCCTGAAAGGTTTCACTGATTCTTGGACCTAAGACTTCATCATAAGAACAATTTGAAAATGATTCAAGCCAAGGAGATAAAAATACATCATGTGAACAAAGGAAATCAATCTCATCCTGACTTAAACATCCATCAAATATTCCTTCATGTTTTATGGATTCATTATCAATTCTTCTTATCATTTTTATTTCATGAATGTCCACATCATCTCTTATTTGTGAGCTGGCATTATAGATGTTCAAGTCTAGACTCATGTTTCCAAAGGTTATAGTCATGTTCCCATTTTGAACTCAGATAACAGAGTTGATTTTTGCAAGGAAAGGTTGACCAAGGATGATTGGGGTATGTTTTTTATTTTCTAAGTTTGGATGGTTGTAAAGAACAATGCAGTCATCAGGGTAGATGAAGTTTTCAACCTTTACCAGAATGTCCTTTAAAATCCACTTTGGAATCCTAATGCTATGATCTGCAAGTTGAAGTGTGAAAGATGTGGGTTAGATCTCTTCTAGGCCTAACTGGCAGTACACAACACAGGGAATGATATTGACACTAGCACCAAAGTCACACAAGTCCTTGAAAACTTTTCTCTCTCCTAGTTCAACATTGATGTAAGGGAAACCCGAGTCTTTCAAATTAGGAGGAATGGTCCCTTGAATGGTGGTACTCACATTAGCAGCCAAAAGGACTTGGTTTTTATGTGAAAAATTTATTTTAAATGTGCACAAGTCCTTAAGGTACTTTGAGTAGGTAGGTATTCTTTGGATTCCATCGAGAAGGGGAATGTTCAACTTGAATTGTGAGAAGATTTCCCTCAATTTTTCACTCAATTCAGGCTTGGATTTCCCCTCATGTGTTGAGGAAATGGCGCAGGTTGTGGGGTTATTTGTCGAAGAGATATTTCAGTTAGATAATTTGGTTCATTTGAATTTTCATCCAAGTTTGAATCTTCAGATGGGTTCTGAATTAATTGTTCAAGTTTCTCAATTGATTTCCCACTTATTAAAATAGTCAAAAACTTTAGTTGTTCATGAGTTGTTTGAGTGAAACACGACTCTCCCCTTACTGTTTGTTGTGGAATGTCTTGTGTAGGCATGGGTTCCTTCCCATTTTTTATGGTTTGAAGTTCTTGTTTTAAGGAAGAGACTTCGTAGTTCATCCTTTCCATTTGTTTGTACAGTTGTTCTAGTAGGTTTTGTGGAACAGTTTGGGTTGGTGTTTAAGAATATTGGTTTATCCCTGGGGGACATTTATGAGGTGGGATAGTTTTTTTTAAAATGGACCAGTGGCTTTTGGTATTGGATAGGTTGGGTTTGGAATTGGTTATGGGTTTGGTAGTTCTTATGGGGGTAAAGATTTTGTCCCTGTGGTTAGTTAGGTTGTTGGTTATCATTCCAGTGGAAGCCTGGGTGGTCATTATACCTTGGGTTTAAGGTGTTTTGGTATTGAGGATTTTGAAAGTTCAAATCATTTACTTCCACTGGGGGTCCTCCTAAAAGAACATCCTTGATGGATGGAATGGTTGGGAATTTGACTGTCTTATGGTCATGTTCGTCACAAATTGTGCAAACAGGGTCTACAGTTTGGATTTCATGGACTTTCCTAAGGTCTATCTTTTCAACCTTCTTAGAGAGTGCTGTGAGTTTAGACCTAAGGATTTTATCTTATCTAAGTGTATGAATTACAGTAGTTATTTGCATCTTTTAATAATAAGGTGAAGTTCCCCATGTTTGGTTTTGTTCAGCAATTCTTTCCAAATACTCGTAAGCATCATTTGGGGCTTTGTTTTTAAAAGTTCCATTACACACCATGTTAATGAATTGTTTGTTCCCTAGACCCAACCCTTCATAGAAAATTCAAACTTGTTCTGGGATTGAAAATAAATGGTGAGGTACCTTGTTGAGTGTGTCTTTGAACCTTTCCCATGTTTCATAAAATGACTCTCTCTATTTTTCAAAAACGTTTTGGATGCTATTTTTAAGTGAAATTGTTTTGTGGTGGGGAAAGTATTTTTTCTAGAATTCTCTTTGTAATTGGTCCCAAGAGTTGACAGATGACGGTCTAAAATTGTTTATCCAATTTTTATCTCAATCCTTTAAAGAAAAAGGAAATAGCCTCATCTTATCTGATTCCAGTTGATGTGGGGGACACATGTTTTCTACAATGTCATTTAACTCCTTAACGTGAAGGTAGGGCATCTCGGACTTGATTCCATGGAATGTGGGAAAGTGGTTTAGGAAATGGGGTTTAAATATGTAGTTGGAATATCATAGGTAATTGTGTCTAATTCATTAGGGGGCGTTGTTCTAGGAATGTGTGGGGTAGTCATTCAGGGTTTGATCGACTACATTCCCCAAGTTTGGGACTGCCTCATTTGGATTTCCATTTTGGTTTCCACCTGGGTTTATGAGTTGGTTTCTTTGAAGAACATCCATATAAATGGGATCAATTTTTGAATCTAGAGTATTAGGAATATTAGGATCTAATGTAAATAGTTCCCTTGGTTTACTTGACTCTCCAACCCCAGGACTATCCACCCTAACTAGACAGTTTGATTGGTCATGAGTGTAGGCGGACATGCGCCAAAAGAAATAAAAAAAATTAGAAATGGAAAAGATAAGATAATATGGATGAGAATAGAAGAAATGGGGGAGAATAGAATGGGTGTTTAGATGACTGACTTGAGTCCCCTACAATGGTTCCAAAATTTGATTCACGCTCAAATTTACCCGAGTTTTTAGGGTTAAGTGGTAGCTTGTAGTGTAGCTTGGGTTATCGAATCCTCAGAGACCTAAGAAGAAACCTATAGAAACGTAAATTCTAAAGACTATTTTTGGATATGAAGTGGAAAAATTGGGTTTATTTTTTATGGTTTTAAAAGATCAATAAAAAATTTAAGTTAATTCAATTTAAGATAATGAGTTGATCCTAGGTTATCACACAGCGTGGATTGGATGAATTCATTTTTTAATGATTTCAATTTCTTATATTTGAGATGGGTTCATTTAAGAAGATTAAACAAAATCATCACTTAGTGGTTTAATACCTGAATACTTTAATAATAATCACCTACACACTTTAAGGATCAACGTTTTGAGAACTTCAAGGTTAAGGTTCATATTAGCACTTGAAGTGTGTGACCTTAAATTCAACAAGGACGAAGGAGTTTAAAGATATTCAAACAAAATTCTCAATAAAAATAAGTGATTAGACATTAATGGAGTGATAAATAACATCCAATACATACCCTTTCTAATCCCTTGGATCAATTCATAAGTGGTTTATTCCTACATTTCTGATATGTTCTCAACAGAAGTGGAAATTAGACTTACGAGGGTGGAATTGAAGAAGTAAAAACAAAAAAATAACGATCACTCCACCGTTGTGTGAAAAATTTCACAAGGTATGGCGTGAATAAATTCACACCTTGAGTAAATGGTTTCAAAATGATATGGAAAATAATAGAATAAGATGAAAGTAAGAACTTTTATTAGGAAACTAAGGTGAATTGAACAACTTACATGAGAAGGAAGTGCCATTACAAACACAAAGCGACAACATAACACTATAATGAAACCAAACACCAAAAATTCCAAAATCCTCCACCACCACTGCCTTAAATAGGAATTTTTGAAGCCTTGGGTCGAGATTCAAATATTCCAAGTCTCCTAAATTAATTTTGGTAGGCCATAAGTGGGTGGACAGTTGAGGGAGATTTTATTTTTCCATCCTTGACAAACAATCCAATCCAACTTGCACGACTCGAAAGATGTGTTCAAAAGATAATCTATATGGAAAAATTTTGGAGGGACATAGAATAGAAAAACGAATATATGGATATCCCCTGATATCCTGTAAAATATCAGCCTACAATAGTTTATGGTTTTCGAGATATGATTAAATATGTGGGCTGTTTTTTTGGGTTGTAGAATCTGGCCCATAATTTTATCTCCAAATTGGGCTACATGAAACTCCATATAAAACTCCAAATTAGATATTTTCACCATTGGATTAAATGTTAATCTTTATGTCTTATAGAATCCAACAAAATTTGGGCTTTAGTGGGCCTGTATTGTGGGCCCCACATTCTCATCAGTGGGTTGGGGTCCAATGTGCCTTCTCTAGAATTTTTTCCTTTCATCTCAAAATACCCCCATCATCCTTTATGAATCCTCCATTGATCCCTGAATTAAAAGTGTTCATTTTTATGTTTAGATCCATTTATCAAAATATCAAATTAAAACATGGATAATTATATTCATTAAAATTAGATGAATCATTGGGCCTAAATTGGTGTACATTAGGCATGAAGTGTACAAATGATGAGAATGGATGTTCAAATTAAAATCCACTAACTCAGGACCATAAGATCAAAAATGAACATTTAATACCATTAAAATGTAATTAACATATTTGTTTTTATTTTCTAATAAACACCTACAATTTAGGTGATTCTAATTGTGTTTGAAATAATAATAATAATTTCCATGTTCCAAAAATACATTTCATTGATTTATTCAGTCATTATGGTGTCCATTGGATGCTAAACATTGAAGGAACATTTAGGAATAAATTTTCCAGAAATAAATAGTAGATTAAATTGGTGATATATTTTAATACATGTGGATTATAGAGGTAAAATTATGAGAAAAAAGGCATAAAATATTTTGGAAAAACATTATAGAAGATTAAATTTTATGATTCAGGCATTAATGTGGTCAATGACAAAAAAAATTTTGGAGAAAGAATTCTAGAGAAAAAAATCTCCCCCTCTCCTAAAAAAGGATGTGAAGCCCTCCTTTATAAATCCTTAGTTGACACCACCAAGAAGGATTCCATATATAAATCTACCTCATTTATTATTATTATTCTTTTTCTTTTTTTGTTTTTTTATTTAATTTTATTTTTCATTTTGTTCAGTTGTAATTACAATTCTCATTTATTTTTAGATAAATAAATTCATGAGTTTTTTTGTTTCCACCCATTCTTCTTCCTCTTTTATAATTCTTATTAATTTTATTATTATTATTATTATTACTATTACTATTACTATTATTATTACTATTACTATAATTATTAATAATATTCTTTTAACACTATTTTATTTACTTTTTCTCTTATTATCTTAATAATAATAATAAATTATTATTATCATTATTATATTATTATTTAGAAATTATATAATTCACTTTATTTTATTTTATTATTATTATTTTTTCTCTCTCTCTCATCCAAATTCTATTTTATTTTATTCTTATATTTTCTCTCCTATATTCTTTTTAATTTTTTTATTTAATTTTTTTTCTATTTATTTCTCTTTCTCCTACATCTATTCCACCAAGTGATCTCTTACTCTTGGAAATGAGAGGATGACCCTAAGGCTTGGCCAGAGGGGAGGTCAAGGCATTCTTAAATTTTCCTTTAAGTTTATTTTATGTTCATAATAGATTTGAGTAGCTTGCATGAGTGAGGAGAATGTCCTTGATGTGGTGACTTACCCCCAATGAAATGAAACTCAATCTATTCTATTAATTTTTTTAATCACTTTTCCCTCTCTCCATTGGTTAGTTCTTCACATGATGGATTTGAACTAATTAATGGATGGAACAACGTCGATATAGCCGAGTCTTGGAAGATGAAACATTCTAGACCAAGGCGTGTTATCAAAATTGATTAAAGGAGGAGGTTTAATTGATATTTCTTAGGAATTAAATGATATTTTAATATTTATAAATAAATAATAGTGGTCCAAAAATAAGATTTCATGCTTGTATTTTCAAAATGAAATCAAACACATGAAGGAGAGTAATGATTGAACCCAAAATTGATCCCCATAACCAAATGCTTTCTTCTTAACTCATTATCTATATATTTTCATGTTCGTATAAATTATAATATCATATATTTCATATCATTAATCAAAAACCCAAAAACATTGTCACTAATTTCATTAAACACTTAAAACAAAAAAAGTAGATAGCATAAGTGAATTAGATAAAGTTGGTGAAAAAATTGAAAGGATCATCAAGTGAGACGACCCTGGTCAGCCACTATGTTTCACTAGGAAAAATATAATTTCTTTTGACCACATCCTACAACAAGTGTGTGTCAGTACATAAGGCCTTATGAAGCCCCTTCAAAAACCATGATGCAAAGTGAGCGTCTCTGTCCTAAATGATAGAATAAAGAGCTCCATGAAGGCGTAAAAATTCCCTAATGTATAGCCTCCCTAGATCATCTACTGAGATGGTATCTTGCACTGGTAATAAGTGTGCGACCTTCATCAAATGATTAATGAGAACCCACACTACATCGTTTCCACAAGGTGATATGGGAAAACCAGTCACGAAATCTATAGAAACATCATCCCATTTCCACTCAGGAATGGAAAATGGATGTAAAAGTTCTATTGGATTTGATGTTATAAATTAACCTGTTGATAGATAGAACACCAAGTGATGAAGATGGAAATATCACATTTCATACCAAGCCACCAATACTACTGCTATAGATCCCGATACATCTTGGTGATATCAGGATGAACCTCCCAAGACGAGGAATGAAATTTCTACATTATCTCCTCTCTAATGTCTGTTTGGACCCATATACACTCATAGAATAGTTGAATATCATCCCCATTCATAGTATAACCTGAATATATATCATCATCTGAGACACATTTACTTAGTAAGAGGCCCTCATGATCAAATAGTTACCTCATCCTTACCCATTCCTGAAGAGTAGAGGTCACTGCTATGGTTGAGAGGATAGTCTGGCCATGATCCTCCTGAACCTCAATATGTATCTTTGAGAATAAGTCCATGAGATACCATTATCCACTAGCCTCCTGAACTACCTGTACCTGATTCTTCTAGTTCAGAACATCTCCACTACATTTCCCTTATAATGCATTTAGGTATGATCAAAATCAAACGACTGAAGGTATTCAACATATCCATGATATATAAGATTTAGATATCATTGTGTAAATAAATACTTAAGGATTTTTTGACTAGTTAATACCAAAAAACTCTCTCTAAGTAAGTAGTGTCTCAAAAAATGTAGAGAATAAACTACATCATCTTGCTTGAGATTGTGCATCAGGTAATCCCACTCATGAGGCCTCAACTGATAAGACCTGTACACGATGAATCACTCATCCTGCATTAGGGAAACTTCCATCCTGATACACGATTCATCATAGTAAATAGTATAAATCCTACCTAGATCAAGAAAAATTAGTATCAATGATAAATTCAAGCTGACCTTCAACTCCTGAAATGCTTCTTTACAATCTTCGGACCATATGAACTTCACACCTTTCTTTGTCAAGCAAACAGGGATTCCAAATGTGAGAAATACTGGATGAAGCATCTATAATATTTGGAAAATCCTAAGAAACTATATATGTTAAATATGTTCTTGGGATACTCCAAATAAGCTACATATTTCACTTTCTATAGGTCTATTGAAACTCTTAACTCTGATATAATGTGACCCAAGAAGTTAAAATTTCAATCTAAAAGTGACATTTTTTAAATATTTATATAAATATGATTTTCATTCTGTGTATTAAACATGATATTAAGATGGATAGCATGGTCATGTCTGGAGCATGAATACACTAAGACATCATCAACAAAGACTACCTAAAATGAATCCAAATACTGGTGGATAAACTGATTCATAAGCTCTAAAAAATATAAAGGTGCATTTTTGTGTCCGAATGACATGACTGGGTACTTATATAGATCATACCTACTCTTAAAAGATGTGTGAGGTATGTATGATGACCTAGCATACACCCGATGATAGAAAAACCTCAAAATATCATTGAAAATACTCTCTCTCCTTAGAGATGATCAAATAGGTCATTTATTTTATGTAGTGGATTCTATTTCATGACCATAAGCTGGTTCAACTATTTTCAATCCACAAAAAGCTAAGGAGTATGTTCAAATTATTGTAAAAAATGACTGGTTAACCCTAATGAGAAGTGTTGGGGAATATAAATACTTTATCCTTAGGATCTTCTAATAGTTTCTTGAACTCTGTAAGCTCCATAGGTGTTATCCTATAAGGAGGAATGGTCACTGGTTCTTATCCTGGCACTAGATCAATAGTAAACTTTACCTCTCATACTTGAGGATGCCCATAAAATTATTCAGGGAATTCATCCCTAAAACACTCCACTACAGGAGGGAAAATAGTGTGTTGTAACCCCTTATCATCTAAGAAAATATTAGTGATCTAAGCTATCACACTACCCATCATCTACTTCTCAGGTCCTAATCGCATAACTTGAACATCCCATTCACCCTTATGCATCTACCTACTGCCCTCTAGTTATGTAAAAATCACTCTTTGATGATAGAAGTCAATCTGGGATTGATAGGGACCTAACCAGTCTATCCCGATGATTACATAAAAGACCATATGTTGAGTAAAAAAATATTCTATACAAATAGGTATTCACCTATCTCAAGGAGAAAATAATTACATCAGCATATTCTCTTTGATCATATACCTAATGGGGTATCAAGTGTCATCATGCCACAGAATTGTTCTATATCGAGGCCCAGAGTCTCCATAATTTCCTTAGATATAAAAGAATGAGATTCTCTTATGTAAAACAAAGAAGACACTGAAGTGGAGGATACTAGAATAGTACCTCGAACCATAGAAGGTATGGAACCCTGCTCCTCTGGTATAGGCTAAACTACATATAACTAGCCTATTATATAGCTCTGAGTCCTTTCCTGAATTCATTGAGAAAGCCTACTTTGTTGGTTCTGAGAATCACGAGTATGACTACCTCTTCCTCGACCACTGCCTTGGCCTAAATGGATGGTGGTATTCCAATTTCCTTCTTTTCATGATACTACTGGCCCTACTATGGAATGTGGAGTGGGAATAGATCCCCACTCTCTAGGCACTGATGGAAAGGTCCTACATAAATGATGTATATGCCCCATCTTACCACATCCTCTGCATTTCACTAGATCTCTTAATAACTAAGGTTTTTTATGTACCGGATTCCCACACTGGTGATAATTTAGAAAGTATTCAACATGAGGAGCCTGACTACTGCTACTCCTGTGAGCAACCTCAAAATGTCTCTTTCACCCAGAATAAGAAACATTGATATATCTAGGTGTCAAACATCCCTAAAACGCACCATCATCTTCCCTCAAATACCTCTATGTAATAAGGGTTTGGTTTTCTATCTTAGATATGGTCAGCAATAGAAATACATTGACCAATGACCAGATAGCATATACCAACCCATCCTTGAATCTCCTAGTAGTTATAAGATCAGCACCCACTACAGTAAGGGAAAATCACTATAGCTCAATAAAATGAGCAATGTATTTGATAACATACATACCTCCCTATTATAGGTTAATAAATTCTCTATCTCTCTCATCCCTTAGAGTACGGAAAAAGAAATAATAATAAAAGATAGTCTAGAAGACATACCAAACCATATATATATTTCAATATACTAGGGTAATAACATCACACCACTACTTGGTAGAATTACTTATCACATACGCTGCAAGATTGACCCTCTGCTCTAGAGGAACCTCTAGATGCTCAAATATAAAAAGAATATCTTTGATCCAAGATTCATTAGAATAAAGTCTTCCATCACCTAAAAAGGTGGGAGGATTCTATTTCTGAACACTTGGTCCAACTATTCCATACTTAGGGCAGGTCGAAAAACACCTTACATATTCTACAACATACATAGAAATCCCTCTTTAAACTAGGTTTCAGAGCCCATATCAAGTATAGGAAGTGGTGCCACAAGTTTCACTACAGGAGGGATCACTAATGTATTAGGGCCCACCATCTCAGGTGCATGGTCATCATAACCTTTAGGGTGTGTGACTAGAGAATGTCGTAGTGGCATGATACTAAAGGTACAAATGCATTCCTCAATAGATATTTTAATAGTTGAAATTATTAGAGATAGAGGAATAAAACAGGGGAATAGTATTCCTATAGACCTATTGCACCCCTCTGTTTTCTCCTAAATCTAGGATTGAGTAATAAATAAATACCATAGTAGTCCATAAGAACATAAGTGATACCCCACTTCCCACTTCTAAGTCTGGGTTTAGGTCTAGGTCTCTGTTTCATATGTATAATATGGCTATTTCACTTTAAAAGTCATATTTGTTTTAAATTTTTTACTTGTTCAAATATCTAAATCTCATTAAATTGTTGAATTAGAGGGATCACCATTTTTGATCCATAGGGACCCATAATCCTTATGAACCTAAATATAGCATCCACTTAACCCATACCATAACACATTCCATCCCATGCAACCAATGGTCCATGGATCAACATTCCAGAATTGACTTCTTATGGTGTGTTATTTATTCTATTCAAGAAAACACTATTAGTTTAAGGAAGACACTTTAAGTTTCAATTATGTTTTTCAATTCCATGAAATAAATGTTAGAAAATTTCAGTACATAATAACTAGGTATTAATAATATGCAATAAGAAAATTCATGATGAAAATAAACACGACATAGAATAAATGCATTTAATATTAATCCTATTGCACCTATAATGATTCATGAACTGATGCAACACCCTCATTTCATTGGGCCTAGGTGAAATAAATCTCATATCAATCATATTAATAATAATAACCTCGAAAGTCATGTGCATCACCCAATGGTGAAGTCGTATTAACCATAATAGGAAAAATCAATAATTACAATTTCCCATCCTAGGTAATTTTGGTTCCCTTGTACATGGGTTAGATACATCCAGGCATAGGGTAAATTCTAAATTCCTTTAACTTCTAGTCTTTTATCTAACACCCAAATAGTAAGAAAAAGGAACAAACTGCTCTGATACCACTTTGTAACATCCTTATCCAGGATCAACTTAAACCGTTCCCCAAGCTAGTGGGTCACATAGCCTAAAGTGTGCCTCCCCGTATGTCAGAGTCTTTTGACTAGTAGTGAGGGTGTAAAGGTGGTATGGTGGGGAGACTATACCCTCTTTTCATAGTGGCACAAAAAATATAACAATAAATAGACAACAGAGGAAGCATAATAAAAAAGAAGATACAACAAATATAATAAATAAACCCTGGAAGTGTAAATAACTGAGGAACTTGATAATAATATCAAAATCTACTAGGAAGTGTCATATACATGGATGCATGGAATGCTAATGTACAAAAATGGAATATGGGAAAACATATACGACATGCTATACAAAAAATAAAAAAAATAATAAAGGTATTCTCCACTAGTATCTTGAGAATATGCTCAGTTTTATGCTTTTATGCTCTAATTATAGGTAAATCATAACAGATATCAATAGCAGTGCACTTTCCCTTATCCATACATGCATATAAGTAATCTACTCAGGTACCAAGGTATCCCAAGTTGGGTGTGAGATAAAATCCCAATAGGCCACCACCAACTATGTCTAGAAGTAATCCAAGTAGTGTGCATATCCAAACAACAATGTGTAGGTATATAGAATAATAAACAATTCTGAATAAATAAATACCATCCCACTCAGGTTCCCATAGGAAACTTGGAATCTCTACCTACTTCAGATTAAGTCAGAATTAATGTATAATAAATAACCACATATATAGTAATAATATATATATAGTATAGTTATATATCACATCCACCTATATGGACCAAGTATGTGCAGATATAAGTGGCCATATACTTGGAATACTAGGTGCTGGCTAGATCGGGGCGTAACTCAGTCACCCATAACTAGTCTAACCGATCCTATAAGCTCCAATAGAGGTTAAAATCCCTAATTATCATAATGAGTGGGATATGTCATTCTCATCACTCGATATGGTGGGTGTGTTGTCATGGAAACACCCAAAACAAGGGACGCGGTGTGTCATGCCCAGTGTCCAAATAGTGACAATGGTGTGAGATTCCATACTGAACATCCGAAGTAAGGGAGAATGAATCATCATTCCCAACATAACCCTTACCATCATACAACTACCTATATCATGATGTAATCATATTTATAATAACATCCATGAGGCATTACCTATCATGCCTTATATTCATCAAGTCCATTATAACTAAGGAATTTCAATTCAATTGAAGCACTTAATAAAATATGCAATAATTAGTGTGGACTTTCCACCCTTAATAAACCATTTCAATTAAACCATTTAATTCATTTTAGGAAGTCAATCCACCATGAAATAATCCATCCAATTTAACACATGACATTGAATCTAACAAAACACGGAAATTCATTTCATAAGGCTCAATAAGGCATTTAAAAAGGTTCTATTATCAATTAGGAAACTACCTACATGGGAAGTTCCATTTATATGTCATTAAAACCACTTAATAGGTTCCTTGGGTTCATTTAGAATTTATATAATAGAGTAAATTCGATTTATAACCTAAGACGAATGATTAGAAGGTATTCCTATCATTTAATCACTTAATTATAAAGGGGAAATTTATGACGGAACACCCAAGGGGTGTCCATGATCATTATTAACAACCTATAACTACATAATAACAATACTAAGGAGTATAATGAGGTGATTATATCAATTTTGAATAAATAAAACCATTTAAGATGACGTGTGGTGAATACTGACATGTGACACAATGACTCAGCTATGAAAACACCATAACTTTTGGGGAAGATGACGAGACCACCTACCTTAGGTCTGTTGAGAAATACCTATCTAATGGTGGCTCTATATTTGAAGTAGGTTGATAGAAATTAGAGAAATGGTCTAATTCCCTGAAAATAAGGAAAAAGAGATTACAGTTAAATAGCCTAATGGATCCCAAGATAATCCTAAATAGGAAGCAAGAGGAATAAAGATCCTATAGATATATATCCAATGATTCCAATAGATCTTGAATTGGACTTTGGGTCGAGAATATATCAAGGGACCTATGTTGAAGAAGAATAAGAGCTATAGGAGAATGAGGAGCTTCTCATCCACTATAATGAGGAGAAGGAAAAAATAGAAATAAGGTAAATAGATTCACACGAGCGTGTACCTCGAGTCGCAAGGTCACAGAAAAACCATGCGGCCCCTGCTTCTCTGTATCACTTCACATAGTTAATAGAGACCATGCAGGTTGGGATTCATGGGTTTTACTAATAGTTAATACCTAATTTCTTTCCAAAAATCCCAAGGTTATGGGCTCTAAAAAATCCTCGGACATCCTCAAAACCTTCGTGACTCCATTAGGTAAATTTATAAGGTCTGTTTAGATAAATTTAAACAAAACAAAAATGAGTTATACCTTTATGAAAATATGGGTCATTAAACACCAGGTATAGAAAATATCCCTTTAAATATTTCATGGAAAAAATTGATTTGTTACATGAATATTGTGAAAACATAGAGATAAACAAACAACAAATGATTCATAGAAGAGTAAAAGGGAAAAAAATATCATGAAGAAGATAATATGACACAATGATTTATGTGGTTCAAAATATATATATATATATATAAACATAGAGAGACATAATCACTTCACTAATTCAATATCATAATTATAGGTAGATAATTAGAGTTTCACACAAAGAAACCCTAGCTTGAATTATCTAATAAAGAAGATGATGCACTGTCCCAACAACTACACAGTAAGTTCACTATGCTACCATGCTGCAACCACCCAAGTCCATACTACTACAGTACCACATAAAATAAGTCTAATTTTCTACAATGTTAGGGGAAGAAATTACATGGATATATAGTTACTTATCAGTGTTTCCTGGTCATCTCTACTAAAGTCCCATGTTAAAGTCCACACCACTACAATGCCCTGTTGATGTTCCCAATCAGTACTACTATAGTGATTCAAAATTACTAAAATTACCAAAATTTGGTCCAGGGCCCTTTGACCCCTGGAACTCCATAGTAGGGATGCACTACACCCTTCAACTTTCAACAATTTCATCATGGTGGTCAAACCGCGAGAGTTGCGGTTTAGTGTACATTCTAGGCCACTAACATTCGAAAAAACTTCATCCAAATAGATCAGGATACACCATTCAAACTCTGAATTTGGATAATACAAGGATCATTCAATAAAAAATGTGCCAATGCACCATAACCCACTAAAAAAACTATTTTTTTGTGAGTTTAGGCTAGGGAACTCCTAGGTCTGGGGTCAATCCAATGAATCATCATGGAAAAATACACCTTATTCTTCATTGGTAAGATATTAAATGAGTTCCAATCCTCATTTTACTTCTTTCTAGAATGTATTTTGAATTCCATACCTCATTATTATCTAAACATATATGTTTAATGTTCTTCACTTTGATGCATAATAATACTTTCCCTTCTCTTCACTATGGAAATCTTCTCTCATGGTTATTTTCTGTTTCTCAACTCTCTCATTTCATATTAGAAAAATATAATATTTATCAAGATGGATATCTCTATAATTTCCAACTTCTATAAATCATTTTATATATTCAAAGGGAAAATATCCACATTACCCTCCATGAAGATATCCAATTATTCACGAGAATTATTGGAAAATCCCTTCAACATCCTTCTTAAAATCCAATTAAAATCATTCATTGAAATATAATATCTTCATCTTAAAATATAGGAAATAAAAAATAAAGAAACCTAATAACTTATCTTCACAATGACTTGATCACTTTACTTTGTGGCTGAAGCTCTCTTAAATACCAATCCCAACAGATATACTTATATCTTGAATTTAAATCATTAGAATATCTTGAATTAATCCTCCTTTAATTTCTCCCTGATTTTTCCATTGTATCTTGGCCAAAACATGAATTATATCTTATAATTAATAAAACACACTTTAATTCTATTGTAGCTGGCCAAACCATTCAAAGAGTTAAGGGAATGACCTTGTGAATTTCCCCGACAACTCTTACATTTTACCTAGATTACTCTTATGAAATACCTCATGTTATAGAAATTACTCTTAATGAATCATGGGATAACTCTTAAAATTTCACCATTTCTCATGAAATTACACATATAAATTCCTATGTATAATATGATGAAACCTATAAAATCCACCATTTCCATTTTCCAAAATCATAAGACAGTGACTCTTAGAAAATGATTCTAGAAAATCTTATGAAATTTTCAACTAAACCTTATGAAATATATGTTACTTGAAAAATAACTCTTAATGCCATACAGAACTTCTTTGACGTTGTACAATCTATCACCAATGAGTAAATGTGACTCTTATAAAATCAAGGATACCTATGGGAATTTAATATTTTAAAATATTCTTAGTATTGAATTACTATTACAAACATAGGGTGTCCTTATTGGGATTTGTCTAATTATAGATCAAGACAAACTTCTTTATAATTTCACTAGAATACATCTCTGTACTTCAAAATAACTTATGGACATACTATGTACTCTATAACTTCTTCACTTTTGTGTCAACACCTCCAAAACTTAAAATCAACTTATATTGAAAACAAAACCAATAAAACTAAACAAACACATGTTAACCAAAAATCCAACTCTGTCCAATCGTTAATCCTAAATTGGATGCTAATAATATTTCTATGAAACTTTGTTTATTGATATATATAGATGATTATTTAGATTAAATTGTTACTTTTTCAATTATTTATATGATTTATGTTCACTTTCTAATGTTTTTACTACCTATAAGTGTGGTGGATGGGCTACTTTGAAGTGAATGATTGTTGGGCTATTTATAAGTGTGGTGGCTAAGTTGTTTTTTGATTGTTTATATGTAAAAATTGCATGTTTATGGTGCATATTAATTTTTTTTGTGATACTTTGTCGTATATTCATTTAGTTAACAATGTAATATATTTTATTCTTTTTATATTTAATATTTATATTGTTTCAATTAATATTGGACACATACTAATTTAATGGTTATAATTAATTTGTGGAAATTAATACTATAAAAACTTACTATTGAGTCATAGTTAAAACCATGAATGAATGGAAAACTCAAAAAAATTATTTTGTACACACTACCATGTTTTAAAACTCTTTCGATAGTATAAACATGTGATGATAGTTTAAAGTAATTTCTATAGTACATATGCCTAATCATGGTTAAAAATATTGTGAAATTCAAAAAAATCGATAAATCTATCATCTACATTCATAAACCATGGTTGTAGATTATTTTTATCCATGGTTCTTTATATCCATGCCTATATATCTATTTCCATGGAAGTTTTTTCCATGGCTCAGAAAACCATGTCCATAAGATATGATCATGGTTTTTGGAAATTTTCTTTAATTTATGAACCATGGAAATAACCTCCTTTTGTAGTAGTGTTTTTTATAAGACCCAATTGATTCATCCTCCATTTTTTAAGTCCAATTAATCACCTCTCCATCTTAATACTGAGAGTATGGATAAAATATTTATTGAAAAAATATTTTCTTGAATTTATCCAATTACATTGAGTTGATGTCTTTCTTGGGCTTAGTATTTTTTATAATATTAATTCATTGATCAACTTTTCCCTCTATGTGATATAAAATCAATATAACTTTCCTTTTCTAAAATCATTAAAGGAAATAAAAATCCTCTAAACGGAATTAATTCATCTCTTCAGCATTAAGGGATTAAGAAAACCACCAAAATAGGGAGTCCATTTTCATATAATTGATTTAATTATAACTTTATATCCATTAATAGGAGGGAGTTCCATATAATTCAAGTTATTATTCATAACTTGAGTCAGTTGAGAAAGTTCACCCATTGGATTCTTGACTCCCTCTCCCATCATATTAGGCACCACATTTGAGTGATCATTACCCCACCCATTTCATTTATTGTTGACATGATTTCTACTATTTCCATCCATTTACTAAAATAAAAGAAAGTTAGTGATGAGGATATTCTAAATAATAATCATATAAATGTAAAATTAGGAACTTAGAAAGAATAACTCATAAATCAAACACATACCCTAACTTATTTCTTTCTAAATTTAAATCTACATTATTTATGATGTATTTCCCATTAGGTTATCTAATTTAACCCCAAAAAAAAACTAAACCTTTATTTGATACCAACTATAAAAATATGCATCTCATAAACATATTGTTACATCATTTTTATCATAAATAATCACAAAAAACCCATGAATATAGATTCCTAGTTCTTTTGGGTGATTAGTTACATAATAAAACATTTTAGAAATAAAAACAACATCATTTAATTCCATATTCATTTTACCATCCTAGAACATATCATACATATATCAATGAATGTGGTTTCATGGGGATATATATAAATAAGTGTGATAAAAACACTATAAAGGGATTAATAAAGATAAATAAATAAGTGAGATAACATAGGGGTCAATAATCATAACATAGAATCATAAAAGAGGAATATCACAAATCATAACATGGAAATATGTCATAATACAGATGATAGCATAGGAACATGATAAACATAACAATCATATGAATGTGTAAAAAATATAAAACATGTTGTCATAAACATAAGTTTTTTATTTCCAAGTTATCATAATGTAGTGTGTTAGTCTCATTTCCCATGCACCATACATAATATCTCATGAGAGGTAAACATTACCCAATAAATTAGAGCGATGCATAATTATAAGTCCACCAATATTATAATATTATTCCATGCATACATGTTACACATAGAAAATAAATCATACATAAATCATAATCATGATAGAAATACATGAGAAGGAAATAGGTTTCATAATAATGTATTCTACCATATTTCACTATCCACCTTCGTATGTTACTATTTAAAAAAATTACAAAAAATTCACCCATACCTATTTTTAAAATGATAATTCAAAGGAGGAAATTAATTTTTCCAAAATTAATTTTTAAACTAGTTAATTTTAATTTTTAAATATAGTATAAAAATAATATTTTTTTATATAATGTAAAACATGTGTAAAAAATCTATACTAATTATTAAATTATATTATATTGATTGAATAATTATTTTATGCTATTTTTATAATTATTGGAACTTAATTTACCGTTGATAAACATTATTTAAAAGGATACTTCATTAATTACAATATTAACTATTTTTCTATTCCAATGATTAGGTTATAATTCTAACAATCACGTGACTATTATAATAGTCATATTTACAATGGCTATATACACTACTGGAAAATGGACCTATCCCCACGGTTTTCCTCAAAACCGTGGGGATAGGTACCCCCTATACCCACGGTTTTGGAAAACTGTGGGTATAGGTCAATTTTCAAGACCTGTACCCACGGTTTTCAAAAACCGTGGGCATAGGGGGGTCTATCCCCACGGTTTTCCAAAACCGTGGGGATAGGTCTTGAAAATTGACCTATACCCACGGTTTTCAAGAACCGTGGGTATAGGGGTACCTATCCCCACGGTTTTGAGGAGAACTGTGGGGATAGGTATAGGATAAAAAACCTATACCCATGGTTTTGAAAAACCGTGGGTATAGGTTTCCCATGTGTGCGCGGGAAATTTTTTTTTTCCGCGGGAAATATTTTTTTTTGGCGGGAGTCCTATACGTACGATTCTTCCCTCTATACCCACGGTTTATATAACTATATTTAACTATATATATATATACACACATAATTAATAGTAGGGTAGTGGTAGACGCGGTACTTTGCAGCGAAGAGGTCGTGGGATCGAAACCCGCCTGTAGCTTTATTTTAGGATCTATACCCACGGTTTTGAAATCGTGGGTAAAATCCATTGACACCGTGGCAATTGGGAATGTTTTGTTGACACGGTGGCAGAACACCTATACCCACGGTTTTGGAAAACCGTGGGTATAGGATGGGGACCTATACCGACGGCGTTCCAGCCCACGGTTCCCAAAACCGTGGGTATAGCCTATACCCACGGTTTTGGGGGCTATACCCCCGGTTTTGAACCGTGGGTATAGGCCTTTTTTCCAGTAGTGATAATATTTACTCATCCTATAAATACATTTTATTTCTATAATTCTTTATTCAATAAAATCCTTCTTAAGATTCTATATAGTTTATTTACAAAATACCAATCCAATTTCTAATGTTTTGTTTCCTTTTTATAGTGTTGTTCATGTTTTTGATATTTCTTAGAGACCACAACCATATGGATTTCCAAATTCGAATGATTTTGTTTATTTTTTTTATCTTGTTGTAATTTTATCAATTTTATGGAGTTATTATTATTATTATTTATATTTAATTTTCTATATTGATGAATTAAAATAATGTTGTTTTTTATTATGTGTTTCATGTGAATTGTATTATATATTACACTTAGATTTGACACAAAAAATATATTGATAAGAAAAAATTTTCACATAGAAAAATATTTATTATTACAGACTATAATATAGTTCTATTGAGAACCAACTATATGAAATTGGGTAGGGTGTGAGACTTGAGAATCTTAAAGTGGGATATATGAAACTTGAGATGCATCACAGGGATTAGCCGAGAGCCTTTTACTTTGTTCATGCATCATGATTGTGGAATTATTAGGGTATTATACATGTGCCTATGGGTGGAGTTATTTAGCATATTTCTTTACAAGGATCCATGATTAATTAAAGTAACTTATAATTTATTCATTTTTTCTCAATTAAATTTTTAGAGGTGATTAAATTAATATGTATTTGAGAGGTTTCCTATGATGTGATTTATTTATTGTTCTTATTCAACCACCATAAGGAAATGGTTTTCAGCATTATTTACAAAAACCATGTTTTCAAATAAAAACTTGTGTAGTGGTATAAGGAAAATGTAAAACTATTTTATGAGTTGGATTTATTTGTAATGGATCATGGAGTTGATGGTTTTGAAATAAAATATATTTTTAAGGAAATATAGTTTTTGGGAATGGGTTTTGTGTGATGGTATAGTGTGAGTGAAATGGTTTTGGATTCTTTATATTATATGAAATTTGTGATAAATGATTTTTAAATCGAACTTCAATTGGTTTTTGAGAACAAATTTAGTTTTCATGAAAAAATTAATACAACCATAGATTTATATTTTTTCATTTTTGGTGAATAAATTTGGATTCCAAGAGGTTTTTTCAATACTTACATGAGTATTTATTGTGTGTAAAGTGATTATGATGGTTTTTAAAATAATCAAGTAGTACCTATGTAAACCGAGTTAGCTTGGTTTTTAGTATTTTTACTAGGGGTGACCCAAGCATTTGGAATATAACATTTTGGTCTTTTTATTGTGATTAATTAGAGTTCCCCCCATGGGATAGGATTGATAAATAGGTGTTTAGTGTTAAGATTAAGTATCTAGTGATAAAATTAAGGATTTCATTGATTAGGTTGTTAGATTGGGATTCAACAGGTAATTCCTATTGAAGGGAACACCATTAGGATTAATTTGACATTAATAGTTGTTTATTGTGGTGGGGAGTTCTATAAGTGTAGATATGGGTTTATAATCAGTTTTTTTGTATTGATTAGTATATTCACGCACCATCTCAGGGTTTTGATTTTCGGTTCAAATGGAGTCTCGAAGGATTGGTTTAGTTCCATGGGATAATTATAGATAAATAAGAGAAAAGAAACACCAATGTTGATATGATGATTATAGAGAGATAAGTAAAAATATCTATGATATAATAATGGAGTGTTTGATTAATCATGCACTCCAGTGTTGGAGATATGCATTGGATGTGTTTTTAGAGATAAAAAAATGATATAATTATGAATTACTTACTAGTGCAGATTAAGATGTATAGATGAATTATTAGTGGGGATTCTTGAGGATGATAAGTATTATGGTGGGGATTTTGTAACAATTTCACCTTGGTGTCATTGAACCCGAGGTCTGACTAGTTTTTACTAACTTGTTAATTGGGTAAATTGGAATTAATTATTATTGTATTGAGAGGATCATATTATTAATATTTTTTTTATGTTTAAATATATGTTTTGAAGTTATAATTTTTTATGGAAAAGATGGTTGAAGGGATTTTGTAAAAGGTATAGGAAACTAGGTCTAGTGGGTGGAAGAATGAAACCACCATAATCCTGATGGAGCTCCACCAAAGTTATGATGGAGTGGAAAATGGTGAATTTTACTACTATAAAAAGTTCTGTGGTATTCCACCAAAGTTTTGGGATGAACTGGTGCTGCACCACTTTCCTTGACACCAAAATCTAGTTGAATCCCATTGGAGTTCTAGTGGAAACATAGGTAACTTTTTTAAAAGGGGTAAAAGAGAGAGTTCCACTATTTATTTAATATCCACTTAGTTATATTATTTTCAAATGTGTACACAAATGGGAGAGACTATCTCCCCCTCCCCCTCTTACTCCTCCTTTATCCTCATTGATCTAAGTGGTTTGGAGACATTTATTTATACTAATTCTTTTAAGTCTTATCCCTTACTCACCACTTTTCTACCAACATATATTTTATTTTATTTTATTTCTATTATTTAGTTATTGAATTTTAATTCCACCAGAGAATAGAGGAATGCATTTATAGTGGTGGGGTTTTCTTATGCACTGTGGAGAGGATGCTAGGGAATCTCGAATTATCCACATAATTCATCTTTTAGCTAGAGGTATTTACATGAGTGAGTATTTTTAGGTATTTTGGTAAATTGGGATGAAATTGATAAATTAACAAGGTATTACAATTAGATATTTCATATGTCATAGGATGAGGTGTATGTTGGAGTGAATCGCACCCTTTTTTTCATGGTATTACATGAGTGTGTTTTATGTCAATTATGTCCAATTGGGAAATTGGTTTTAAATTAATTAATAGTTAATGTATGGGTGTAATTTTGTTGAGATAGGTTCTCGTTGTTTGATAGATATCAATACAATATTGGGTAAATTAAGTGGAAGAGATACCGAGGTAGTTGACCTTTATATATTGTGTCTCTTGATCTTTTAGTGATGTTATGTTTGCGTTATTATTATTATTATTATTTTTTGAATGTTTTATGAAACATTATGATATTAATATATAAATTAGAATATTCTCACATATGTATAATATTAGAAAAAGGACCATAAATATTGTTAAAAGGTTCATTGGTGGTGCCATAGCTAAACAAGTGTCGCTGGATCGTTTTATGGATGCGATTGGTGGTATTTGTGACACTAGTTCGGTCACTGGTATGTTTTATTTTGAGTATTTATTTTCATTTCATTTATATTTGTTTTTTTGAGAGTCAGGAATAAAAAATATTTATTTTTTAGAAAATAGGACAGAGAACACGGTTATCGAACAGTTAGTGCTAACTGTACACCCAGCCGTGCAATAGGGGGTGAGGGATTCCAATGCCATATTTCATGGTTAAAACATATTTTTTATAATTTTTCAGAATCTATAAGAAAACTATTCATCCCATTTTGTAATGGTGGAGTGTATTACAAAGTTGGTGAATGGTTTTTTAAACCATATGGACAAACCATAGTCTTCCCAAGTTACTTAAAATTGTGAATTTTCCTATTTCCCCTTGATGATTTTAACCCTCTTTCTCCCCTTTCTTATCCCACTAATTCAAAATACCCCCCTATAGCTTAGATCCCTCTTCTCTCTTATTCCATTGGTAGTCTTCCTCCTCCATTAGTGATTTCTATTAAGGTAAACTCCAATTTTACATTGATTTACTTATACTCCCCCCATGTTCATACTTGTTCTATCCACTTTTTTCTATTCTTATAACCCTAAGGGACATGAAATCCCAAACCTATGGTTTAGGTTTGGGTTTTGATGAATTTTATTGGGTTTTAGGATAATTAGGATCCATTTCGTCTATTCCTAGTGGTTTCAAGAAAAGATAATGAGATTCCGTTATGGTTGAGGTAAAAGTATCTAAATAATATTAATTTTCCTTTATAATACCTATATTTCTTGAAATTCACTTTGGTTTACATATTTAAAAGTTCTTGAAATGATTTTGGAGGGTTTACATGTGTATTTTGATTTCTATGTTTTCTATGTTATAATGAATAGTGGTTTCTCTGAGATTTCACTTTTAAAATTCACTTTATGACTTTAATGTGTTTAATAAAATGTTAAAAATGCCTTCCTTGCTTATAAATGAGTATTAAATGAGGATTTCACAGGAAAATGTGATTTAAAGTTATATTATTGATTTTTGTGCTGCTATTTTGTTCCTTGGATATTACTTTGTATTGGTTTTTGTTTATTTTGGCACATAAGAAACCTCAATTTGGTGGGTGACTATACTGGAATTACTCTATCTCTAGGTGTAAACTAGATAGCGATAGTCTCTATTGAGAACACTAGGCTAACTTACCTTTTTAGGATCACATAGGTCGACTAGTGTTCACGAGGGAGTCCTAGTAACCTTTAGAACTTATCGGTTAGATCTCTTTGCATGTGTCTTGTATTATACTTGAGTTGATGTATGACAAAATTCCCACATTTGTTCAATTTATGATGATGCTGATTATACCATGTTTCCCTATATTTCCTATATACTTCCTTGTTTATATTTTATTTCCATTGAGCTTGTATTATTTAATGATACCAAATTTTTTCAAATAGAATTGCTAACAAGAATGGAAACGTATTTCAAAATGAATTTCAAACATAGACTAATGATTTTCATTGTGAAAAGTGTTATATATATATTCATAGTTTTATCCTAATGGTATTTTCCTCACACCTTTGATTTTCCATTGGGCATATACAAACTTGGTTTTTATGATATAAATAAAGGAAAGGGATCATGTAGTTTAGTTAATCTTCTTGATTCTCATCGTCCTTCTATGATGATGTAGTGATGTTGATCATGGTTTACGAGGAGTTGAGTGCATGTGGAGTGTTTTGGAATCCTCAGTGATTTTGGGTTATGATATATTGACTTCTGCACCCTTGATCTCATTTTGGTATTTTTGTATATATATGATTTTGGTTATCATTTTTAATATTTACAGTGTGATGTTTATGAGTTATAGTTTAATGTTGTTGCTTATACTATTTTTATATTCTTTATATTTTGATACTAATTATTTTATGGCATGGATATCCCACATATGGATGTGTCAAGATGAATTTATGGGAGGAATCAATGTATTGTGATTATTAGATTCTCTGAGTGAAACCACTCCCAAAGGTTAAATTTTGATACCCTAGTGATTTTTTTCATGTCCATGGTGATTAGAAATGTGATTCCGGACTTATAAAGGAGTGGTTCAAGTAACATGTTAGTTTTACCCAAGATAGTTCATTAAAAAATGGTATTATATCCCTCTTGTTATTAGAGGTTTAAAGGTAGTATGTAGATAGGGTTGTCGGAGCTCGAGAGGTAGGCTTAGGGGAGTGCGTAACCATATATTTTCACGTCTAACCTCAAGTTTCCTTGTGTGGTAAGGATTTGTTTCTTGTATTTGATCATAGTTTTGTATTTTCTGGATGAGATTTGATGTTTTTTTATTGGTTATTATTTTCAGGATGAAACTATGTGTTGTTTTTGGAAATTTTGAGTACTGGGGTGAATTGGGGAATAAAAAAAGAGGTGCTTATTTTAGGAACATAGTTAGTAGAAACCATGAGGAACCTATGTGATCAGGTCAAAAATCCATCCAATTCAATTTTTCATGGTTGCCACTTGGATTTTAAAACCATACTACTAAACTGTGTGCACTAGGAAAATGCTTAAATTTTCAGTATTTTTACCCCTTTGGTATTTGTAATTAATTTTATTGTTGTTATTACTCATTTTAGTGTAATTTAATGGGTTTTTTGATTGAATTGATTATTTTTGAATATGAATTTTGTATTAATTATGTTTTATGTCATTTTTTGAAGGGCCTTTCCTCCTAGATTGACTTATAGGAACCATTTAGAGGAATCCACAGAGAATACATTGCAGGATATTCCTTTTTTGGAAGGTTATGATCAGTGGTTTTGGGACTCAATCCTACTAAATAATCTCTATGAAGATATTTATTAGACTAATTTCAATTAGATATTTAGAAAACAATTTTAACCCAAGAATTTAATATTGTATAAATATAGGGAGTTCATGAAACTCAAGTTAAAAAACCACTCTGTTATGGAATATTTCACTCAATTTACTAATCTAGTTCATCTTTAACCTGATATTTTCACGAATGATTATTTAAAGGCACATAGATTTGAAATAGGTTTAACATCAGAAATCATATCTAGGATCATTCTTATTTTTCTTCTGACTTATTCATTGGTAATGGAAAATGCGGTGATGGCCGAGGTGGACATGAAAGTTTGAATGGTATGAGTGGTACCCCAATTACAACATGAGGTAGTCAGAGATCTTGTTTAGGTTAAAATAGGAAGCATGATGAATCTTTTTAGGGTATTAGTGGTAATGTTAAGTGTTCAAAATTTTCTTCTAGTTCATCTTATAAGTAGAATACTATAGTATGTTATCAATGAAGGAAGATAAAATATATGAAGAAAGTCTTAAAAGAGGCTCTGAGGAATTTCCATCTATATGGACACATGTGGAATCTACAACATTGTTTTAGGTTCTCTCCTCAAGGAAGTAGGGTGGGTTCTTTTCATATTAGGGGTTTCTAGGTGCAGTATGCAGAGAAATTGGTGGGGTCTTACCCTTAGGTGAAATAAGACTCCCATCCAACAAGTAAGACCTAGGGTGGACCCAAATATCAGTTTTTATATGTGGTAGATCATGTTCTAAAGGAGTAGGAGGTCAAGCTAGCGACCGTTAGAGGTTTGATTTTTATTGTTGTATTGAAGTCTTTGATTTTTTTTAACATAGGTGTATCTCATTCATTAATTTCATTTAAATTTGTTAATTCTTTTGGGATTCAACCGAAGCTGATTCCATATGTAATGGATCTTTCCACTCTGTTGTGAAAGAGGAAGGAGTAGGGATTTATGTGTTCTGAGTCCTATGTTGTGATTTCTAACTTAGAGTTCACATGGTAATTCTTCATCCCTGACCTATAATTTTTTAATCTTATAACTAGAATGGAATAAATGATCATCTTAGAATCCCATATTGATAGTTATCACTACAGGGTTCAATTTCTTTCTCCTAATGGGAACACCCATGTATTTCAAGGTTAGTGGATTCCTAGGTCAGGGAGATAAGGACCAATTTTTTGAAATATCATAGTGATTTCATGAAAGTTTCTTGGTTTTACCTTTCATTATATTGAGCATAGTTCTGTTGGACAACTTTCAGTGGTGGTAGATAGGTATCCCGAAGTTATTACTAATGAATATTTAGGGTTTCTACCTCTGTGGGAGGTAGATTTCTCTATTTAATTACTTAATGGAATGATAATCATCTATTTACTATATTACCAGATGGATACTACTAAGATAAATGAGTTAAAGGATCAATTGTAGGATTCTAATGGAAATGGATTTTTTTGAGTGGGTGTGTCACCATGGGATCAACAGTTATCTATTCAAAGAAGGTGGGTGAAAGTATTTAATTATAATACCTTTACCTTTTTGGATATTCCTCATGCCCATTTTTAGGAACACTTTTAACTTTTTTTTGTTATAACTTCGTTGGGGTTTTTTACTTTGGATTTTTTAGGTGAAATTGGAGAAATTTGAAAGTGCATGGGGCTGTTCATGGTTGGATAATGTTTAGTAAAAATCATGTAGCCTGCCCTTGGAAATTATTAACCATATTTCGGAGAGACAAGAGGTGGATCACGGTTGGTGCACGGTTTGGCCAAACTGTGCGGACTCCCACCCCAAATTGTGCACCCTCAAACAGAGGGGGTTTGCATGGTTGGTGCATAGTTTTTCAAACCGCATGTCACTTAGGATTATCTATATTTCCCCTAAGTAGAGGCACATTATTAAGGCACATAATTTGGAAAACCATGCACCTCTCCCCAAGAAACCATGCATGTATGATTTAATTCGCACAATTTTTTTTATAAAAAATTCTTGAACCTCGTGATTTTAACCTCAAATCACCCAAGATTAGACATAAACACTTTCATTTGATTTTGGGAGCTCTTGAGAGGATTAAAATTATCTAAGAACCTGTTTATTGATGAATTAAAGATCTTATTGAAGGATCATCTCCTTTATGGTATGTGATTTCTTCCCCGATTGGTTTCCTCTCTCTCTCTCTCTCTCGTCTCTCTTTCCCGATGAAGAGGAATGATCTTTCCCCCATAGGTGATTTTTTAGATTTAGGTTTTGATAGATCTTATTACTTTGGTTCTTGATCTTAGGTATTCATCCCAAATCTCCCACTCCATTGTGAATTCAATTTTTCTCCATCAATTTTGAAGATTGTGGGTTAGCGAGCATTTATCTATGACATTGTGGCAGGTGGTCTAGTTTTCAATTCCCCTACTCTTGATTTTCATTGCTTGTTTGTAATTATGAAATTGAAATTTTCACATTGGGTAATTGAATTCTAAATTGAATTAATTAATTGGTTTATTAACAATAAAATGAAATTTATGGAATAATGAGATTATGAAAATGATTTATTAATGTAATTTTGAAATTGATATCAACACATGGGGTTTGATGATATGATTTGAAATGATAATTTATAATTTATGCATGGTTGATAAATGAAATTATGAAATGAGTTAAATAATTATTTATGGAAATAGTTGATAAATGGTTGGAAATATGGAACCATGCAATGTGATATTTGTGACTAAGTTATAGGACATGGACTGGTGAGCCAAATAACCATGGGCTGTAAGTATTCCACTCTTGGCCCCCAATATATTTATGTATTGCATGTGATCACAGAGTTTTGGGATATGGAATTATACTCCAAATACACACGGGGTGCCAGACTGCTTCTCTAGGCCCACATTCTATCACTGTGAAATTGGAGTTTGTTGACACTCATTTCCGTCACAGAGTCCAATGAATGAAAAAAGGGAATAAATTAAGCACAAAGAGGGTCACCCTTTGAAGAACATCAAAAAAATTGACGAAGGCATGGACTAGGAGCCCATTTGGAGTGAGGCGCTAAAGTTACTTGCATGTCGCGCAAGTCACTTGCACGCCACCTAAGGGTCGTGAATCTCACTTGCATGCCCTATTTGATTTTTTTCCCAAGGAGCAAGGTGACCTATAAATAGCCCCTGTGGGCCCCCATTTCACGGACGGATTTTCCAAAAGTCAAATTCAAGCTATGGTTGCCCACGTATTCAACTCAACTCTTCTGAAAGCTTATAAGGTAACTTTTTACCTAGAATGGAAGACTTGAAGGAGTAGGATAAGACCTAAGTGTTTATAATTCATCAAAACTTGCATGCCTAAGTATCCAGACCTCCTTAAAAATGGAAACACTTGCACGCTTCCCTACCCTTTAGATGAAACTTGTGCGCCACCCTTTTGGAAATATCTTAGGATAATACTAAAGGATTGAGTTAAGTCTCGCCCAAGTATTACCCTACAGATTCTTCATTTCCCAGGTGAACCCAAGCCGCACAAGTACACTTGCATGACCAAGACTTGATCGCCAAATTACTTGCGCGACCTACACTCGCACGCCAAATTAATTTGTGTGCCTCTCTCCCATTCACCTCTCCTCTTCAAGATATTATCCCTAAAACCCTTTTTAAAATCCATTTATGGCATGGTTCCTTTGTTTTCTTCCTTATATGAAAGGAGTTCTGTGAGAACCTCTCCCAAAACCTCATGACATACAAACTTTATGTCACTGCGATTAGAGGTTTCCTCCATATAACATCATCCTTTAAGATGAGAAGATCTTTTGATTTAGGGAATCATCATCTAGAGTAAGCCCCAAGTCCCCTTAACCTGGGCCTCCTTCTTAGGAGTATACCCCAAGTCCCCTTAACCTGGGCCTCGTTCTCAGGAGTAATCCCCAGTCATAATTTCCTTTAACATTGGGCCTCCTTCTCAGGAATAAGCCCCAATCAGAATTCCTTTAATTTGGGCCTCCTTCTCAAAACTAAGACCCAAGTTATAAGTCCTATTTAATTTGGGCATCCTCTTTAGGAGTAAGCCTTGGGTTCAAACTTCAAATCTCTATAATGTACAAATACCTTTATGGACCATGATCCTGGGATTATTTCCTAAAGTAAGTCCTGGTCTTCATCTCTTTTTGGGCAGTCATACATATGTAAGCCCCACATCATTTCTTGTGATTGCATATTTCATGGAACAATCGTCAGGTTTACTGATACCTCTTGTTTCTCACATTGAGTATGACTCATGTGAGCTTAGAGTGTAAAAGTAATCACGACATCTCTTTGTGGGCTGTTAACCATGCATAGCCCCATATTTCTTCTCCCAAACTACATGGACTTTTGATCTCTGCCTTAAAAGTATAGTACGTAGGAAGCCTTTCTAAGGTTCAAGAAAATATTTAAATAATTCTTTTCCATCCCATATGACGTTAAACTATATCCTTCTTATCAAACTATGTGGGTTCTTATTCCTTTTTAACAAGGATATATAGGTAGCCCATCTGCGGGTACGATCCCAACTCTGAAATAATCCATGTCTTTCTGAATGAAAATAAACTTCAAGTGCCCCACTGAGTGGCTTTAAAACTAGTATGGTCATCATAATGACCAAGAGATTTCTATATAATGTATTGAAGGATACCATTGAATAAGAATCTCTAATACATATGGATGATTCTCCATTGATGACGAACCTCAAATACATATAAAAGATTCTCTAAATCCCATACATATCAATCATTGATTGTAAAATCTAAAGGAAAACTCATTTTCATGATTGGTGAATTAATAAGGATTCGTGAACATAACTTAAATCTATAAGAGACTATCAAAGTAGGAAATAATTCCCCCAAAAAGGTGTGATGAGCCTGACCTCACATCCTCTCGACCAATGCAAATTCTTAAGCCTCATCGGTCCATAACTAATGAGCACCTACCATTGGAAAGTAGGTCCAAATGGATATAGAATCATTGGGTGTTTCCAGTTCTAAAAATAAACTCGTTAGTAACCGGTTGGAAAATTTAAACCTTAAAAAAACAAGGTCATCCCCATTTCCAGACAAAACAAAAAAAATGGTGAACCCGACGTGAATATTTAACCAAGTTAAATGATGTTTAACTTATTTTTTAGGCCCCTATTAAACTCAACTTGAGGGACAACAAAGCAATCAATAACATATGTTCTCATAAAAAAGATGTAGTCTTGCCAAAATTATCTTGATTATGTCTTCTATATCAAACAAGAACTCTTTTACAAGATCTCTCTGCAACACAAAATATCTTCTTTAAGGTTCACACCTATGAATGCCTCGGCCGCTACTCATGCTGGATCCTCGTCCGCTCTAAGGACGACATCACCTACTCAGCATCTTCAACGTTTGGTCTCAAATGCATTGGTGAGGGAATACCGTCAACACAGTACCATCCCGACTCTGGAGGCCGCTCTACAATCCCTCCAAGTTAACAACTCACCCTTGTTTTCCAAACAGCGATGACCAGTGGTCAAGAAGAAGGTGGTTCCAACCACCGCCTCCAACCATTTAAGGTCTTTAACCCCAGAATGCAACAACTAGTCCCTCCCATATTATAGGGAGGTGAATAAAGAGGTCACTCAAGGCCTCATTTCAAAAATACAGGAGTCCTTCCTGAGGACTCCCACCAAAAATTGCCGCTAGACTCGTGCGATAGTGCACCCTCAACATGATGGGGGTATCACCTCTAGGTGTTCGTCTCAAGTTCCTCAGACCCGAGAATAAAAGAAGAACCGTCAGAGGTGAAATTAGGCCAATAGAGAGCAGGTTTTTACCTCTTCCCCCTCTGGAGAATTCCATCAACCTAACTTGATGGAAAACAAAGAGAAGGCATATACACCCGTCCATCCTAATTTCACTGCCCAGCAGACTCGTCTGGTAGTAACACACCAATCCCACCAGAAAATTCCGGCAGAGTACTATAGGTAGGAAAATACACCTGTTTATAAATCATCAGCCAGTCAGTAGTCTCATCTGACTGCATCCAAAGAATCCCTCCAACCAAATGTGGGGACCACCTGTAAACATGCTCATAAACCTACTTACACTCATCAATTCTGCCAACATTCTCGTCTGCCAGTATTGAAGGAAATTCATCAATCATATTAAGTGGAGAAAAATCATCAGGAACATACACCTACAATTCATCAAGCTAACCAAAAGTCTCATTTGTTAGCACCCAGATATGTCAATTGGAAATATCCAATGACAAACAAGAGGTAGACACAAATTTATTCCCCCACAGATGAGTTCTGTCAGAATTCACTAACAGGAAAAGGAGGATAGGATCAGTAACACACACCTAATCCAAACACGGAATGGACGTATAGTCCCATTCCGGAAGCTGAATTCACCAAGAACATTCTGAAAATGGTGAAAGAGAAGAAGAAAATCCCTGCCCATATTCTAGATACCTGTCAGAATATTATAACAACTTCAGTGACATCACGGGGAAAGAAACATAAATCTATCCCTATTAGTGGAGTGACTCATCAACATGTCACCCTGGAGGAGATACACACCTTTTTTTTAGTCCAGGAGGGTCATGGGACATACTCCCAAATGTCATACAGAGAATAAAGTCGGGCACATACACCTGATTTAAATGGATATAGTCAGCCTAACCTAACCATTTCTCCTAAGTAGGCACATAAACCTGACCATAATAACCACTTTCATCAACAAGTGGTTTCCAAAGTGAGTACGAAGGCGTCCAAGAAAAAGACCCATCTAGCACAGTTAAAAAATCAAGATCCAATCTGCAATAAGGCCTTGCTCAAGGATGGAGTTCTTGAAGCCCTCAGACAATTATCTGTTACAACTCAAGATTCTAATCTCTCATTTCCAAATTATAGAAATAACAATAATAATTTTGAAGGTCTTCATCAGAAACCTCCTCATGAAGGCTTGCTTCATGACAATTTGATCAATCTCGAAGCATCATCTTCAGATGAGAGCCACGATAACCCTCTGTGTGGCCATAAGACCAAGGATCAAATGGTTTTATCTTTTGATGTAACCCACCATGGTGGTCCTTCCCATGATGATGAATTTATCTGTGAAAGTCCTATCCATAGTAGTAATTTGCATTGAATGGAAAATTCTTCAATGGAAAATGTAGTAATGAGAAAGACCTCCTATCTTGAGGCACTTGCAGATGCGAAGCCAGTCATGTCTGATGCCTTACTGCTAGCAGGTTAAGTAATTTCTCAATAAGAAGATAGCCCGAGGTGTAGGTAATTCTCCGAACCACCCCTGGGTCATTCATCTTCTAATTTGTCAAATTAATTCTCTACCAATATTGTTGAATCTGATGAAGCAACAAATAAGAACCATCTTTGGTCCAATCAGGTTGAAGAATCTTCATCAAATGACAAATAGGAAGTGCTGAATATGAGAAAAAATTTGGAGAAAGGTGAAATGCCAGTAATGTTTTGGCCTTTGGCTGACTCTCAGTATGATATTCCAGAAACGTTGACAGAATATTGTATTCACGATATTCATCTCAACATATGGAAAACTCTTTGTTACTTAAAAGAGAAAATATTACCTTATGATGAATATTAAAATCATGTTAAGGTAATAGAAGGGTTGCAACGCCAAATTGACTTGGCATCTCTCTCAGTTTTTCGACATCCAAAGGTTGAAAAGAAACAGAGAGACCTTCAGCGTAAATGCCTTGGAACATTAAAAATGGTGTGCCGGTTAATTACCAATGCCCCATCTAGTATTCATATCAGGTGATGAGGTGTTCATGGAGAATTTCATTTCACTATGCTCTCCAGTCAACAAATCCCGCCAAAATTGGTCTCATGCAGTATTATTGCCCATGGATGGCCACAACTAACTGGTTTTGTGTGTAATCAAAGGCTTGCTCAAGAACAGGCCTCAACTAGTTCTTCCCAAATTCAGGCATATAAAGAACAGGTTGTTGAATTACTCTTGAATCAAGCAAATGAGAATATCGAACAGGCTTCTTGTTTAGAGCATGCACATCATCAGGTGACAGAGGTGTCAGAAATAATCCAACGGTCATCTGAGCCAGGTGATTTGAGAGGATGTCGGATGATGCTTCCATCAAATTTCTGGACTAAAATCTGCAAAATTAGGAGAGATTTTAAGAAAGTTTCAGATGTAGCAGCTCAAGAGCAACATCAGCTTTCCAGGCTGGGGAATCTTTTAATCCAACCCTCGGGATCAATAGAAAGGATTTGAGGAGTTGAGCAGAAAAAATTGGAAGATCCCCAGTCCATTGGACTGGGGACTTTTTCAAATTCTCAATCTCTTCCTCAGTGAAAGTCAATATTCTCTCGATTAAGGAAGAAGCCACAAGAGGAATGAAGAGATGAATTATCAGGAAATTCCCTCCAAATTATGGTTCATCAAGAAGTTCCTAAAGGATCAACCAAACAAAATGAAATGTCTCATAAAGGACATGGAAGAAGACAGTATCGCAGAAACGCTGACAGAAAGGCTGCAATGCGTTATGCATCGATAAATGTCATCAATGCCATTGTCACTAATCCCCCAAAACAAGAGGCTCACTCAGATGAATCACATGAAGAAGTTCTTGTTCAAGAGGTTGTATACACAGAAACAAATTAAGGAGGTGTGCATACCAGAAGCCAGAGGGTTTCCCAGGGGCAAGCCATTCCTTCAGGTAATACCCTTCCATACTCCATAAAGGCACATGCCAAGGAAAATGGTAAAATTCAAGTTACATCCCACCCTACCTCTGGAGAAGGCCAATCACTCTCATTAGAGGAAAGGTTTTCATAGAAATAAGAATAAATGAAGGAGTTAAGGAGGTTAAATAAAGAACTACTTCAAGGTAGTATTCCTCCTAAGCATGATGAAGTTAATCAATCAAGGGAATTGTTGCAGCTATTGGGATGGATCAAGAGTATCCCCCTTTACAAGTACACCCTCACAGGTCCAATCCTATGGGTCATATGCGACAGCAACCGGCAATACTACCATCAGCGACAGTACCGGTCGCCACACCCATCCAAACTCTATTTATTGCACCTGCTCAGGTCCAAGATCAAACGGATGTTTCTCAAGCATTAATGAATACCATTGAGTCATTAATAGCTCGGTTGGAAGATATGGAAGGATGAAGTGCACTAGTTCAACCGGAAAAGAGATCTTAACCTGAATGGGTGGATGTATTTACTCCCCCATCAAATTTTGCGAATACCACATTCCCAATTTTTAATGGTTCGGGAGATCTAGAACAACACTTAACACATTTTTTTATCGTTCTGATCCTATGATGGGAACTCCTCAACAACAAGAAGTAGTTAAGCTCAGGTGTTTTGTGCAGTCATTACAAGGACCTTCTTTTGTCTGGTATACAAGTTTTAAATCTCAGTCAATTACTGGGTGGGAAGATCTCCGTCAAAAATTCCATCTTCAATTTAACTCAACATTTCCAAAGATGAAATTTTTTGATCTTACCAGTTTTAAACAAATGGGAAATGAAAGAGTTTTGGATTTCATTATGTGTTGGAATGGATTAACATATTCCTTAAGTTTAGCACTCCCTCAAGAAGAGTTGTTGCCAATATATGTGGCAAATCTGCGTGATGAATTACGCACACCATTGATCCCTATGAAATACATAGGAGGGTTTCGAGACCTTACTTCAATCACTTAGCAGATAGAATACTCTCTTATAGAGACTAGGGCTAAAAATCATGTAATTCCATCAGCTCCAGGAAGGAGAATAGGGAAAGTATAGATTTCTATAGTTACACTTAAACAAGCACCTATACCTGCTTCCACTTCAAAACCTTCATCATATCGAAGGGCTACACCTACTGAGAATCAACAACAATGGCTGCCTCATCAAGATGATCAAAGAGATCAAAGGTGGAAACAATTTGAGGATTTAAATAACAAAGTTTATTCTTTCCAGAATGAACAAGTTCCTGGTTACTTCATCTCGGCTCTAGAAAAAAATCTGGTTCAGTTTCCAAGGCCCAAAAGGCCAAACAATGAAGGAGATGAATACCTCTCCAACTATTTCCTATTTCATCAGATGTTGGGGAATCCCATTCAGGAGTGTTTTTTCTTTAAAGACCTCCTTCAAAAGATGGTGGACTCTAGACAAGTAAAACTGAAAGGTTCTTCAGTCCAGGTAGCATGTGTTACTGCTACTGATCCAGAGGAAGAAGGCAAGTGGCATGAAGTCAAAAGTAAAAATACATAGAAATATGATGATTGGATGGTCGGGAAAACAATCAACCGAACTCATACCATTTTACAAACACAATTGAATCAACCAATTGTGTCTTCTGCTATTTATACCACATCAAAACCCCCTTCATCAGAAGGAAAATCCTCAAAGAATCGGTGTAATTTGAAGAAATAAGGTTAGTCAGAAGAAGATGAGCTCATGTCAAAGCCTAAGTTGTCTTTGACTCTAGAAGATTTTATGCCATCTACTTCAAAAGCACGAGCACCGCCCCACCAAACGGCACAGCCTGAACTGGTTCATTAGGCAGAGTCTTCATTATATGAAGAATTGATCTTTGGTTCTATTAACATGATTCATTTAATGGATCCCTATGCCAATGACAGTTCCGATCATGATGAGCCTAAGTTCCCTATATCTAACAGAGGAATTAGAGGTAGAGACAGAGGTCTAGGATATAGGGGAAGACGTGGATATTCCAGAAGCCACTATTTCAATACTACCCCTGCTAGAACTTTATATGCATAAGAAACTCATTGAAAATCCCTTCAGCGGGATCAACAGGAAAAAGAAAGTTCTTCCACACATGGCAGATTCAGTCCTGACACAGTTATTTTGGAGGACCGGTTAGAGGTTATACCTTCTTCCTCTTAGCAAATAGATATACCTAGTCAGTCTAATATACCAATTCCAGGAGTGTTTCTAATTCCTACCCTGATACGGGATGCATCTACTACCAAATCATTAACTTCTAAGGCACCTGAAAAACCACATTTTCATGTTGGGAAACACAGACCTTTGGAAGAAAAAGTATGATGTCTTGAAACATTTGGCCCAAGTACCATCCAAGTTATCAATTCTGGATTCTTTGAATCTATCAAAATATCTTCGGGAGGTGCTTATTGAGGCTTTGTCAAGTCCTCAAGAATTCGAAACTGAAATTGCTACGGATGAGGTCTACCGTATAGAGAATGATCCTACAAAATGCCATGCAATGATATCATTTATAGATGAAGATGAAGATGATGTTGTACATGGACATATCAGACCTTTGTATCTATCTGGAAAAGTCTATGACATAGACATCCGACGAGCTTTCATTGATAATGGCTCCGGAGTCATCCTCATTCATATTCATACACTTTGTCGATTGGGCCTCACCGAATCTGATTTATCTCCTTCTACTTTGATGTTGAAAGGATATTATAATAATGAACAAGAAACTATGGGCAAGATTACTCTCATAATTTAGTTTGGAGACCTTGTTTCTAATTCAGATTTCATGGTTGTTTGTTAGGACACAACCTTCAACATTTTTCTTAGAAGACCTTGGCTACATCAACATGCGGTCGTACCTTCATTATACCATCAATGTCTCAAATATTGTTTCAATGGTCAAATTGGTACATTGTATGGTTTCAAGGCCCCATTCAAAATGTGTGAATCTCAATACATTGAGGTAGAATTTTATCACATGGAGGGAAAGGAAAAATCCACGGCAAAAAAGGTCACCAAAATTAATGCTCTAAATGGTTTGGAAAGGATTTTAGTAAACCCATTCATACATGTGAGTACAGATTATGTGTTTCCTATTAGTCAAATTGACAGGATAGACCTAAAACCAAACACTCTTATGGAAACTTCCATAATGTCAATTACGAAAACCAAGCCAGATAGCATGGGGGAAATTTTTGATTCACCAAGCAGTGACGAAAGCTTAAATGGAGATGTCTTCATTTCGTCTTCTGAAATTCAGAAATTCTATAATTCATCAACCAGTCCAGAAGAAGTTATAGAAATACCAGAGGAAAACCATGATGTCGATTCTCAATCCATCATCTCCTCTCTATCACTCTAGGAAGACCCTTCATCATCAATAGGGTCAGAAATGGAAGCCTCTTCTTCATGATGTTAAAATTTTAACTTCTCCCCTAACCATGGAAATTCTGCTTCGTCATCTACTATGCAAGTAGAAATAGAATAAGTAACACACATTGAAGAAGAAGAGGAAGATCTCAGGGATGATCCTCCATCATTTGAAGATGGTATCTCTACCACTATGGATGAACTCAGAGAAATAAATCTGGGTACAAAAGAAGATCCACGCCCCACTTTAATTAGTATAGCCATGACTCTTGGAGAGCAAGATATGTATACTTCATTTCTAAAGAAAAATCAAGATGTATTTGCTTAGAATTATACAGAAATTCCAGGTCTTGATCCCGATGTTTCCACTCATCATTTGGGTTTTCTAGAAGAACATCGAGGATTCAAGCAAGAAGCAAGAAGAACACACCCAACTTATGCCTCCAAAATTGAAGCTGATGTTGATAAGCTTATCAAGGCTTACTTTTTCATAGAAGTTAAATATCCCAAATGTCTAGCTAATATTGTCCCTGTGATAAATAAGAATGGACAAATAAGGGTTTTCATTGACTTCAGAGATCTTAATCGGCATTGTCCCAAGGATGATTTTCTAGTTCCAATCACAGAACTCTTAATTGATGCAACAACTGGATAAAAAGATCTTTCCTTCATGGATGGTTACTCTGGGTACAATCAAATACGAATGGCCCCAGAATATGAGGAGTTTACAGCCTTAAGATATCCTCAAGGTGTGATTTTCTATTGAGTAATTCCCTTTGGCCTGAATAATGCAGGTGTAAGATATCAACATGCCATGCACCATATCTTCAAACCCGTTTTAGGGAAATTTGTTGAATGTTATGTGGATGATTTGGTGGTTAAATCCAGACAACGTTCTGATCACTTGGCCTAGAAGTCCCCCTGGGAGCACATGGTGTGATATGGAATACCCTGGTCTTTATTCACATTAGGTTTATAAGAAACGCATGATGTGTATCCCTCACTATGGTTCAAGCTCTACGACCTTAAACTGAGATCTTCCATGCTCTCATCCTGCATGACGTTAAACTGTATTTCAAGAACTATTTGTGGCTTGATTATCATCCTAATGAGATACATAGTGACATCCATAATCTCAATTCAGGACCCAGCTGCAACATTATACAAATAATATTCATGGTCTCCATAACCCTTTTATTGACTTCTGGTTTCAAAATATCTGATACCTACGAGTTATTTTTCCTAACTATGCAACACGTGCCCTTAGGTGGCCTTGCATAAGTTGTCTATATAACAGACCTGTCAGCCAAAAGATGCTACTATTTGACTATGCAGCCTATGCCTCAGTTGGCTCTGCATAATTCAACCTCCATAATGGGTTTTTCAAGTAATGGTAACTTCATTCTTAGGAGAGGCCTCTTTTGTCCCTATTGGTCTTAATGGCGACATGTAAGAATTTGTAAAAAAACTGTCATCATTAACATTTTTTTTTCTTAATTTTTTTCATGATCTGAAAGTATTCAAGTCTATGGTTTATATTTTCCTCCTTCTCTATATGTTCATAGCAATATGAAATAACCTTGGACCACTTGACCATATGACGTATAATGTTTCTATCTCCAGTTTTAGTCATATGATTTAAAACCACAGATACCCTTTTTCATACGTTTGGGTCAGACCTTCGTAGAATTTACTTCCTCCAATTCTTTGACAATTCTGATTGGAAATATCCTCTCCATATTAAAGTACCTTTCTCCATAAAGTAGACTTTATTCTTTGGAAAATTTGAATCTCCATAAAAATTTCTTCGGATTTTAGTAATAGAAAGTCAAATTTACGAGAGTTCTTTTGCCTGACTATGCAGCACGTGCCCTTAGGTGGCCTTGCATAAGTTTTCTACATAATAGATCTGTCAGCTAAAAGATACTACTATTTGACTGTGCATCATATTCTCTAGTTGGACCTGCAAAATTCAGCCCCCATAACGGGTTTGTCAAGTAGTGGTAACTTTATTCTTAGAAAAGACTTCATCTAATGCCTTTTAGCTCTTTTCCCATGTCATTCCTCAGATTCAAAATTTCTCAAGTCACAGTTTACAATTTCCCCCCTCCATACTTGAATATGGTAATACGTTTCCAAAAAAAATTATCAAGAATTAATTCAATATCATCAATTCGATCAAATCTATTCGACCTTAAATATTAAACTTTTTATAGTCGAACATTCATGAATTTAAACTGCCAATAACAAAAGACATGGTACTCATTAAATTGGGAACCAATAAAGGGTACTATGAACAAAAGTCAAGTCCCAGCTCACTAAACGTACATTTTGTATGATTTAGGCAATATTGAGAAATTAAAAGATGAAAAGTTTATGGGGTTGTTTATATAACCCTAGTAAAAATCAAACTATGTTTACTAGGCCCATTGGCTTAGGTAAAAATAAGAGAAATTATCAAGAAAATGAAGGTACATATCATTGAAGATGAACTGTTTTTCATTGATGAACAAGATTAGAAGAACATCCACAGACTAGAGTCTCTTCTCTTTTTTTTCAGAAATTACTAAAGACTTTCAACATGATTTCTCATCTGTTTCACAGTATCCTGAGCTTCATCAACAACCACTTGATGTTCATTTACTCGACCAGCTTCAATCTCTTTATCTCAAAGAAGTGCTTCTTTGGAATATTTGATGGATTTTATACCATACGCTTGGACTTATTACAACAAATTATGAAGATGGTCAAGATCCCCAGTAGCAGAATATAGCTCTTGCTGAAGGTGCAACTGCTGGAAAATCTTCTCCTTGATCTTCTGCTTCAGTTCCTTCAGCTTTGCAGCATGATCAGCCTCAGCTCGGGACACTACAGCCTAAAATTCACTAATATTGGTCAGTAATCTAGTTCTAATAAGGTCTTGATGACACCTTTTCTCTTGATACCTCATTAGAATGACTTTTTTCACTACAACATGGATTTCTTGATATCCAAAACCGCCACACCCCAGCATCTGCACGCCGAACTTGCACACCGCAGACCCTTGATTTCTCCGACTTTACCTCAGAGTCAGATCCTCTTTCCATTTTAGATCCAACTCTGAGGGGGGACTTTTGTTGATGCTCATTTCCATCACAGAGTCTAAATAATGGAAAATGGGAATACCTTAAGCACAAAGAGTGTCACCCTTTGAAGAACATAAAAAAATTGATGAAGGCATGGACTAGGATCCCATTTCAAGTGACGCGTGCAAGTGACTTGCGCACCGCGCAAGTCACTTGCACACCACCTATGGGTCACACATCTCACTTGTGCGTGCCCTATTTGATTTTTCGCCCAAGGTGCAAGGTGACCTATAAATAGCCCCTGTGGGCCCCCATTTTAGGGATGAATTTTCCAAAAGTCAAATTCAAGCTATGGTCACCCAAGTCTTCAACTCAAATCTTATGAAAGCTTTTAAGGTAACATTTTACCTATAATGGAAGACTTGAAGGAGTAGGATAAGACCTAAGTGTTTAGAATTCGTTAACACTTGCGCGCATAAGTATCCATACCTCCTTAAAAATGGAAACACTTGTGTGCCGCCCTACTCGTTCGATGAAACTTATGCGCCGACCTTTTGGAAATATCTTAGGATAATACTAAAGGCTTGAGTTAAGTCTCGCCCAAGTATTACCCTACATATTCTTCATCACCTAGGTGAACCCATGTCGCGCAAGTACACTTGCGCGACCAAGACTTGTGCTCCAAATTACTTGTGCGACCTACACTCGCACACCAAATTCATTTGTGTGCCTCTTTCCCGTTCACATCTCCTATTCAAGATATTCGCCCTAGAACCCCTTTTTAAAATCCATTTATGGCATGGTTCCTTTGTTGGCTTCCTTATGTGAAAAGATTTCTATGAGAAACTCTCCCAAAACCTCATGACTTACAAACTTTATGTCAATATGATTAGAGATTTCCTCCATATAACCTCATCCTTTAAGATGAGAAGATCTTTTGATTTAGGGCATCCTCCTTAGGAGTAAGCCCCAAGTCCCCTTAACCTAGGCCTCTTTATCAAGAGAAATCCCTTGTCATAATTTACTTTAACATTGGGATTCCTTCTCAGGAATAAGCCCCAATCATAATTCCTTTTATTTGGGCCTCCTTCTCAGGAGTAAGCCCCAAGTTATAAGTCCCCTTTAATTTGGGTATCCTCCATTGGAGTAAGCCCCAGGTTAAAACTCCAAAACTCCATAATGTAAAAATACCTTTATGGAAGTTACTCATAGGATTCTTTCTTGAAGTAAGTCCTAGTCTTCATCTACTTGGGAAGTCATACATACGTAAGCCTCACATCATTTCTTGTGACTACATCTTTCATGGCACAATCGCCAGGTTTACTGATACCTCTTGTTTCTCACACCAAGCATGACTCACTTGAGATTAGAGTTTAAAAGTAATCACAACATCTCTTTTTGGGCCGTTAACCATGCATAATCCCCATATTTCTTCACCCAAACTACACGGACTTTGATATCTACCTTAAAAGTAGATTACGTAGAAAGCCTTTATAAAGTTTAATACCATATTTAATTAATTATTTTCCATCCCATATGACATTAAACTATATCCTTCTTATCGAACTATATGGGTTCTAATTCCTTTTTAACGAGGATACGTAGGTAGCCCATCCACGGGTACGATGCCAACTCTGAAATGATCCATGTCTTTCTGAATTACAATAAACTTCAAGTGCCCCACTGAGTGGCTTTAAAACTAGTATGGTCATCATAATGACCAAGATATTTCTATGTAATGTATTGAAGGATACCATTGACTAAGAATCTCTAATACATATGGATGATTCTTCATTTATGAAGAACCTCAAATACATATAAAAGATTCTCTAAATCCCATACATATCAATCATCGATTTCCAAATCTAAAGGAAAACTCATTTTCATGTTTGGTGAATTAATATGGATTCATGAACATAACTTAAATCTATAAGAGAGTATCGGAGTAGGAAATAATTCCCCCCAAAAGGTGTGATGAGCCTGAAATCTCATTATCTCAACCAATGAAAATTCTTAAGCCTCATCAGTCCACAACTAATGAGCACCTACCTTTGGAAAGCAGGTCCAAATGGATATAGAATCACTGGGTGTTTCCAATTCAATGAATAAACCCGTTAGAAAACGATTGGAAAGTTTGAACCTTAAACAAACAAGGTTATCCCCATTTCCAGAAGAAAAAGTTCCATACCATGTGAATATTTATAAAAGTCCATCTCCCTATTATTTTATGTATTAGGAACACCACCAAAGTTTACATTGTTAATCATATATCTCGATAGTTGATTTGGAATAATCGTAATATATTCCTCTCCAGTTATTATCCAATTTAATTTCTCATAGTCACCAAATTTTCTATTATATTAAATGTTAACCCATTTCCTTCTGGTTCCCTCCACTGACTAAAACCAAAAATCATAGTTTAGGCAACATTTATCATAGTGAAAAACCACATAATCATGAAAAATCACTTATATAATGTCTAAATCATGACACATAATTATTTAATCTATTACATATTAGTTTTATCCTAGGTTATTAAATGTCATCCCACATGATAGTTTTTAAAGAGTTTGAATTCCCAAAGCATATCCCCCAAGAGTGTCAAACCAGGTGTGCAACAAGTCCCTTTATCATGCACCAGTTGTCGATTAAGTCTGTCTCAATATGGTGTTTTTGGGGTTGTTACCCATATGTACATCTATTCTAGATCTACACCCACTTGTAATATCTGGACATGGATGTATTTCTATGAAACCACTTGCTCTATCTTTTACCAAAATTCCAAGATATTTTCCTAAACATTAACTCATCCTTAGACTTATCCTTAGAGATATCCCTATACATATTCTTAAGAATATCTCTATGGATCTCACTAAAGTTTTCCCATCATAGTTTCTAAAGGTTGACTAAATATTTCATTTGATACCAACTATAGAAACCCAGGATTAATATGCATAGATACTACATCATTTTAGAGGAATATTCAGCATATTACAAAAATTCATGCCCTATGTCCATAATAGTTATTTTCTTTGGAAACATGGAACACATTATTGTATTTTGGTGAGAGATCTTAACCATCTCTTTAATGATATTACCCTTTAGTAATCCTACTTAATAACCTTTCTGCATATCCTAGGGAAATGAAACATAAGAAAGGGGTTATATCAGATGCTCATTAAGGTTAAATAAGAAGACATGTAAGTATAATCATGAGAATAAGTATATGAGAACATAATTGTATCATTAGAATAGCATACCCTGCATATCAAATATCATAATAAATATTCATGGCATAAATATTGATAGTTCATAAGATATAAATGATAAGTTAATCAGGAGCATAATCCATGAAATAATAACATAGGAATAAGACATGGAATTGGGGCATACAGATCATCTTATAACATTTGGAACATGTCTAAGTAGAAAAAATATCACTAATTATGTTTAGGACATGAAATTAGACCCTCACATAAACTTATGGACATGAAACTAGGTCTATGAATAACATTTTGAACATGTAATCAGGTTCATGCATAACATTGTGGACATGTAATCAGGATCACACATAAACTTATGTACATGATACCAAGTCAATATATAACATTATGAACATGTAATCTGGTTCAAACATAATATTATGAACATGTAATATGGTTCACTCATAACATTGTGAAAATGTAATCAGGTTCATGCATAAACTTATGGACATACAACCAAGTCCATGAATAACATTGTGAACATGTAATCAGGTTCACACATAACATTGTGAACATATAATTAGTTTCATGCATAAATTTTTTTAACATGTAATCAGGTTCACGCATAACATTTATACTCATGATTCATCCATCATTACCTAATTCATTGGAGGGAGATATAGGTCACACCCATCACATAATAAAATCATACATACATGTTCCACAAGATTATAAAAAATCATCATATCATAACCCATGAAATAAAATGGGTATCATAAACATTTTATCATATAATTACCTATGTAAAATAGATAGGTATCACAATCATTTAATTGAATTAAAATCTATTAGAATAAGTGTATCTCAAAATCATATATCTGTGGAATAGAAATGGGTGTCATAAATATCATTCCATCAAAACATAATCCATTCAAGAAACAATATAAATGGTATTCTTGGATCATATCCCCAATAAGGCATGAATAACACCAAAATATTTCATATTAGATGAGAAATAATTTTGAAAGATCATTTGAAAACATTTATTGAGGAAAATATCTTTTATTATTTGAATAATTCTTTTGAAAACATAAAACCTCTTGAAAACCATTTTCTTTAAAAATAAAATCACTTTGAAAACTTATAAAGAAATACTGACAACATTTTGAAATACTTTTCCTTGAAAATTTATTTGAATACTTATAAATAAATATTTAAAATATTTTGAAAAAATTTTCTTTGAAAATAGCATTGAAACATTTAAATAAAGCTTTGAAAAACACTTCTTGAATCATAAAAAAAATAAAACGTTTTTTATTTCAAAATTAATTTAAAAACAATAAAATTCCAGAATATTCGTCAACAAATTATTAAAAATGATTATTTTAAACATTCAAAGGAGGCTTCAAAGGAAGTACAGTCATGATGGAAGATAAATCTGTGCATGTCGAACATTCCTTTTGTGTCGTAAAAAGTTTAGAAAAGTGCCTCGATTAGAAAACAACAATAAGATTACTTTTAAAAAAACTTTTTTTAAATGGTAAATCATGGGTAAAAATTTCTTTTAAAGATCATAGAAGAATATTATAATATTTTTGGAACATATTTATAAAACATGGTTTTGAAAGAACACATATTTCTAACTGAAGAGATTGATAAAGTCATATTTTCATAAAAAACCTTTCTTAATTATCTTAAGTAAAAAAAGAGTGTAAAATGGTAACAATACATGAATATATCATGTATAACCATATGAGAATAAAACTCATGAGAGTTATTGAGATATGGATCATAATATTTCATCAATGTCAGCATAATCATAACGAATCCTGATAAATGATGAGATTTTAGCAATAAATTGTTACCACTTTGGTAACATTGAATCATAATCCCCATGAAAGAATAAAATTAAATGAAGCTTAAAATATAATTAGAATAATGGGATTCATTATATAACATACAAGAGTCATTATATACACTCCATATAAAAATATAGGAGCATAACATGGAATGTATCTCAAAGAAGAAAAATTGAGACAAAAAATACTTTACCGATTTGGTAACTTTTGAGCCATAAAACCCATGAAATAAAGATCACCAAATGGATATGTAAATAACCATAGATTTAAATATAAGAAACATATAATACATTAATGGTTAGTATATATACCACACAAAATAAATGAGTGGTGAATAAGGCATAAGTCCCACAGAAATAAACGTGAGACGAGAAAACCCTTACCTTAAGTCTTAATTTTTTTCACACACTTTAAAACCTCCTATATAATAAATATAATTTTATTATACATATACCAAATAATAATAATATTTTATCTAATATAATATATTATTTATTTATGACTTTATACCACCTTTTTATTATAAACTATATGTTAATGTTACGTTTCGGGTAATATCCGATTTGTTTTTCGTGTGTTTTGACTTATTATTCTTGATTCTCTTAATTAGATCATGATTCACTTATTTCAAAAATTTAAAAAGTAATATAAATATCATATATATTTATTATATAAATATTTATAATATTCTATGAAATATATAAATATGAAATGGAATAAACCGTTCATGGAGACGGTAGATCGTACGTATGCATTAATGTTGTTTCCATTTTCTTGTCATATTGAAAGAAAATTAAATGACATATATGTATGTATGTATATATATAATATCATTAAAATATAATTATTATTCCATATATATCATATAATTTCACTAAACCCATCCTTAATACATTCCATTTAAAGTGTGAATGAATCACATCGCTTTGAGGAGGCGGTAGTCCACCCGTCCACAAACAAAGTTATCATATTTACACAAAAAGGAAATAAATAATGTATTTTTTATATAATAAATAAATAGGAATAAATACATCATAAATATCATAAATATCATAAATATCATATAAAAACACTATTACCATCAAAATTATCACCCATTATAGGTGGTAAAGGAAAAACGAACAACATCGTTTCGTGGGGCGGAAGTCTACCATACACATGAATGGTATGTTCATTACCCATTAGATGGATGTTTGTGAAAGTATAGGTTGAAAACTTAGAATTAAAAAAAACTTAGTATATTTAGGATATTTATTTTATTATATAATCATGGGATGAGAAGAGTTTAGGGGTCAGAGAATGAAAATAAAACAAAAGAGATTGTGGAAGGATGTTACGTCTTCATTGGATAACTCCTCTTGGTTTTCCCCAAAGGGCTTACTTGGTTGGATTTCTAAAAAAAGTTAGAAATATAGGATGAATTAAGGGATTTTTTAGGATATTTTAATAGATTTTTTCTGATACAAAGGGCTTTAGATGTGTGAATAAGGGGGTGGAGTGAGTTTCTTTTTTATAGTGGAGGAGGAGAGGCATTCTTGTAAATTTTTAAAAAGGGAATTCCACCCATGTTTTTCCCATATAAAGTGGATAATATAATGCTAAAAATATTATATAAGGGATTATATGGTCAAAATATGAACATAAATTTTATTTTGAACAAGTTTATGGGTCATTTTGGGCCGTAAGTTTAAGGTTTGGACCTTTATTAAACTAATTTATCTCTTAATCACTATAATTAATTTTAATAAAATTCACTAATATTTAAAAAATAATAATTTTCACTTATTTTTATTCAAAATATGGAATCCATTTTTCCAAATTACAAACATAGAAGTGGCATGAATTAATTTAAAATTAATCCCGCAGACGTGTCGCGACAGTGGTTTTTTTAAGCAAAAATGTTTAAAATTTTGGAAATGTTAATATATCCAATTTATATGTGAAACTGGTTTCAATTACCTAAATTGGATTAATATATGTAAAATTTATCTAATTAAACTTTAAAATAAAAATTAAAATATAATTTAACTATATAAATAAATTAGATTAAAAAACAGTTTTTAATTAAAATTCAGTATTTTTCATTATTCATCCAAAAATGAAGTTTTTTCATAAAAATACATAAAATTAACCCTAATTTAATTTTAAAATTATATATTCAAAAATTAATTTTATTTTATCAAATTAAATTTCTAAAATTTTCTAAAATAATTTTATTATTATTCATTGAATGACATAAAAAGAAGTTCATTTGAGAAAATAATATTTTCAAACATATAAAGACTTTACGAAAAATTAAATGTTTTATTATCAATATGTTTTATTTATATAAAACCATTATAAATAATATTTAAATATTATTTATTAATATTTTAATTGATATGTTTATCATATAGGTTATAATTATCACATTTAAATCATTATAATAAAATGTTATTTTGTAGAAACTCGGTGTTGCATGTAACGCAGGCCAAGTCAGTTTTGTGTATAGCATAAGCTTATCTTGGTGTAGTGTATAAAAAAAGATTAATTTGGTTTAGCATACAAATAAATAATAACTTTTTGATTTTATAAAACACAAACTATAATCATTGTTGTGTGCAATGAAAAATATCAAAAAGTTTAAATTAATTCGATAAAAATTTCACAAAATCTCAGGGTGTTTCAACATCACTAACTCGAGGAGAACTTGGAAAAATAGTCCTAAAATCTATTGAAACATCATCCCATTTCTACTCAAGAATAGGTCACTATTGTAAAATCTTATTTAGTCACTAATGTTCTACCTTCAACTACTGATAGGTGGAACACCTCATGAAAAAACCATCTACCTCATGTTTCATCCTCAACCGCTAATACTAATGGTGTAAGTCATGATACATCTTTGTAACACCAAGATGAACTGCCCAAACTAAGGCATGAAAATCCTACATCATCTCTTAGAGTATTTCTAATAGAACCCATATGTGACCATGAATATGTAGAATTTCATCCTCATCCATAGTCCAGCTAGGAGGTGGGTCCTCTCTTACCACACTCTCCCATAGGACTAGGCCCTCAAAATCCGATAACTTTCTCATCCTCACTCTATCTAGAAGAGTAGATTTCATTGCTAAAGAAGAAAGAAAGTTATGAAACTATCCATCCTACACCTCCAAGTTCATCTCTGACAATAAGGCTATAAGAAACCACTCACTAATGTCCTACTGAACTACTTATAATTAAGTCATCCTACTCACTACATCGGCAACTACATTGCCTTTACCAGGATTATAGGCAAGCTCAAAGTCAAAATATTGAAAGTACTCCACCCACCTTCACTGCCTCAAATTCAAGTCACACTATTTAAATATATAATTGAGGCTTTTGGGGTCAGTGTACACCAAAAATTGCTCTCCCAGTAAAGAGTGCCTCCAACAACACAAGGCAAGTACAACAGTAGTTAATTCTATATCACGTATCAGTTAATTCCTCTCATGTGGCCTCAATTGACAAGATTAATATTCCATGACTATATCCTCTTACATCATAACTTCTCCTTGCCTGATACTTTATGCATCGCAATATGATTCGTAGATTTAATCAACCTCTAGAAAAATCAGAACTGATGCTATAGTCACTCCCCCTTTCAACTCCTAAAAGACTATCTCATAGTCCTCTGACCATAAAAAATTTACACCCTTCATATTCAATCCAATCAATGGTTCTTTAAATAATGATAAGTCCTATATTAAATTCATATAATACCCAGTTATCCCCAAGAAGTTCCATATGTTAAAGACATTCTTGGGATACTCCCAAGAAACTACATCACTCACTTTCTCTAGGTCAACTAATACTCATGCATCTAAGATAATATGACCCAAGAAGTGAATCTTATACATCCAAAAATGGAACTTTGTGAGATTATCATATAATTGATTCTCTCTCATTACATAAAAAAAATAACAAGATGTTTGTCATGTTCATGTTGATTTTGAGAATACACCACGATATCATCCATGAATACCACCAAAAATGAGTTAATATAAGGATGGAAAACTCAGTTCATCAGCACCATGAAAACTGTTGGTGCATTTGTGAGATGAAATGGCATAACCAGATACTAAAATATACCATAACAACTATGAAAAGTTTTACAATGTATGTCTGAAGGTAGAACACATACCTGGTAATAACCTGACCTCAAATAAATCTTTGATAGAACCTGATCTCTTCGATAAGGTTGAATATATCATCTATCGGAGGCAATGGATACTAGTTCTTAACTTTCAATTGGTTTAATTTTCAATAATCTACACATATCTAGAGGGTATCATCCTATTTTTTTTTGTAAAAAGGACCAGAGAACCCCATGGAGATGTATTGGGTTATATAAACCCCTTTCCCTCTAAGTCCTCTAGTTGTCTCTTGAGCTCATATAACTCGGTAGTAGCCATCCTGTAAGGAGGAATGGACATCAGTGAAGATCCGAGAATCATATCTATTAATAAATCCATCTATATATTAGGTGTTAAACTAGAAAATTCATCAGGGAAAACATCCCTAAAATGATCAACCATTGGAGGAAACTCTTCCTAACACACTCCTCAATCATATAGATATAAACTACCAATCTGGGTTGTCATCCCAACCATCCCACAATGCTCATTTCTAGATCTACCTTATTGGATTTCCCATTAACCTTTGGTAATAAAAACTCCACCCTATATAGATGTGAGGTTCACCCTTCAATGATAATAATCAATGTTGTCTTGATAAGAAACTAGCCAGTCCATATTGAGTATAATGTCAAACCCTGACATCTTGAGGAAAAAAGATCCCATAGAAAGTGACACCCACCAATATTAATGGGGAATTCCATAAACTATCATAAATCCTCTATTCCCATCCCCAACAGAGTATCAAGCATCATAACACCATCAAAAAATTGTATAATGAGCCCAAGGTTCTCCACCACAGGTACATATATGAAACTATGTGATTCACATGTACCAAAAAGAGAGTATACTAGAGTATAAGATACTATTATCATACCTCTCACCATAGAAAACCTGAAACTTTGATCCATAGGTGTAGGCTGTATAGAATATATTTGTCCTGAACAGCAGCCCTATGAAACAACCTCACTACCCAAAGTCGGCCCACTTTACTATCTAGGTACAATTGGTGTCTGGATACCTCGGCCATAAACACCACCTCAGCCTGAACGACTGGGAATCCTCTAGCTTCTAGCTTGATGTGGAGCTATGAATCCCGCTCCTGAACCTGGAGTGTAACACCCCAATATTTCATAGTATGTTATCTCTTTAAAGTAATTCAATAACTTGTGCTACACGCAACAACGAGTTCGAGAACACTATGACTTACCAAACTAGCCGTTTTAAAAAATGGGGTTATGAATAGTATTAACTTAATTTTTAATTATATATATATCCTATATAATTTTAACATTCATATTTTTTTTCTTAGACATAATATAAGGACAAATTCAATTTTTCAGATAAAAGAAGTATTTTTCAAAAAATGCAAGTTTACTGCCTATTTAATGGAGAATCCTTTTTAAAACAAATATTTAAGAATTTTACATTCAATTTAATTAAATTAAATTCTTCTTTAGAATCAGGACATAAAAATTTAGTTTGGATAAATTTTTGGTACTTTTCTGATAACTTTCATATTTTGATGAATAGTGAAAAATATTATGTTTTAATTGAAAAAAAATTAATCGAAATAATTTATAGTGTTAAATTATGAATTTGAATGGGTTTTAAGTATAATTAGATTAAAGTTTTATCATTTAATATAATTTAGGTCATTATATGTAATTTCACATTTAAACTTGACATAAACACATGTCAATATTTTGATAGTTTTTACTTTTTTAAAAACCCGTTTTTTGGTTTTGACAATAGAAATTAATTTTAACATAATTAATGAAACTTATATGTTTTTAATTTGGTAAAATAGAATTCATTTTTGAATTCATAATATCAAAATTATCTTAGGTTGAAGTTTTGGTATTTTTCTGAAAACATTCAATTTTTGATGAATAGTGAAAAACACTACGTTATTGTTTAAAACCGACTTTTTATTTAAATAATTATTTATTTTATTTAAATTTATTTTAATTAAAAATAGATATATAATACTTATATAAGTTCAACATAATTCATTGGATTTATTTTCTAATAAAATTAGATGTATAAATTTTTATTGAACTTTTTACCGTCTTTTACCCACCTTCTAGGAGCATTTGCAAATTTGATTAAAATGTAATTTTATTACTTATGTGAGTTGAATTTAAAAAATCTGAGAGATTTAGTTGATATCAGTAAGTAAAATATGGTTCAATAAGAGGAAAATAATTTTTGATGAATAGTAAATTTTGACTTTTATTTACCACGGTTAAAAGTAAATAGGGTAATTAAATGTAAAAATGATATTATAATTACAATAAAAAATTTCCTAATTCTATTGAATAAGTTTATTTAGACCAAAAAAAATCTTATAAATAAAATATTATCCTTTAGGTCTACTTGGACTAGATTAGAACATTTATTATTATTTTATTTAAAGAAGAGTTAAAAGTGTTAAATTCAATGTTTAATAACTAAACCATTTTTAATATAGGGTTATGCAAAAGATAAATTCAACTATAAATATTAATTATAAAGATAAAAATATTTCCTATATAATGGTATTTTATTTATAATTTTTAGACATTAAATAATTAAATTTATTTATGGCACAATGATGATGCAATAATTACCTTATCAACGAAAGAATCAAATAAATGGTATTATAAATATTAAAATATATATAATTTTAACGTTTTTATGACATCCAAGAATTTTATATATGAATATAAAATTTTAGTGATGATTAAATGTAACTTTTTCTAAGTAATCAAGTTGTGATGACTTTCACAAAAACCAAATACTAAATAGTGTCAAAATTGACATAAATGAGTTTTTAAAACAAATATTATATTATTAAATTATATACTATTCCTAAAAATTTAAAATTCTGAAAAAGAACATAAATAATATTATATATGTAATTAATGAATCACTTTTGGTTCTCTTGGAATTTTAGAGTATGTTTATTAACCATATAGTGTAAAAATACAAGAAGACGCGGTAAAAGTTAAACTATTTAACTAAGAGTTAAATCTAAAAGATAAGGTTAATATCGTGACCTAAAACTGTCTAAAACCTATTAGTTGAGTGGTTTTCGACCCATCCCCACCTTATACTAGAAATAAATCATTTTTGAGACATTATAAACCTAAAATGATTTTATTATAAAATAATATTTCAAGCTTTTCCTAAAGTGACCATCACCCCTCTTATAAAAGGTTATTTTCCCATCTCTCAAAATCACAACTCCAAATCCATTTGGCTCGGCCAACCCCTTCCCAAATCTCCTCCCAACTTCATTCACTTCAACCTAGAGTCCTTCATTTGAGCATAAAGTCAACCTAAGGATCCCTTTTGTTCAAATCAAAAGGAAACACCCAAAGAAGAGGTAATTATTTTATCACCACTTTCAAAGTTCTTTTTTTCTTCCACTTTCTATTTCTTTGTTATTTCCATAAAAAATAATAACTATAGTACCTTATACATACTTTTATGTTATTATAAATATGGTATAACCATATTCCTTATTCTATCCATCCTATGAATGATAATGTCACCATGTGTGCGTACGTACGAATTACTGTCTCCATGCCGTGGTGTAATTTTTTATTCAAAACTATGTGTTTTGGAAGGACATAATGATGAGTAATATGTATATAAATAATGAAAATAACATAATAATGTCTATGTAAAATTAATATACCATCCAATTCCACACCTTTTAATCATTAAGTAAATGATATCGTCGCTCATGTGTACGTACGACTTACCGTCTCCATTACGTGATGAGATTCATTTCCACATTCACCATTCAATGATGATTATAAATATATATATATAATAAGTATGTAATATATGACAATATAATTCTACTTAAAACACACACACACATATATATAAATATATCTTATTCACTTAGTTTCATTCGATACGATATGAAAACGGAAACAACGTTTATACGTACGTACGACCTACCTTCTCCATAAACGGTGTTTTCCATTTCATATATCTGTCTATTATACATATTTATATTCTAAATATATATGATATATAAATCATTTTTTATATTCTGGAAGTATTTAAATCATGATCTAAGTGATACGATCAAGAATAAAAAGTTAAAACTCGTATGATAAAGAAAGCGATTATTACCCGAAATGTTAATTTAACATGGAAATTATTATTAAATGGGTAGTATAAAATAATAAATGAATAATTTATGATATAATAAATATTAATATTATTTTGGTATAATTTAATAACATACTATAGTCATCATATAGTAAGTTAAACGTACCCACGACTAAAGAAAAGTACTAGGTAAAGGTTAATTCCTCAATCTCATTATTATCCGAGATTGTTTATATGTAAGTATTTTTTGGGATGTATTTATTATCCATGTCTGTGTTTCATAAAAGACATTTAAAAATGATTATTTTAAGTAACTCTTTAACTAAAACATCATTTTAAATGTTTGAAATATTTATTATTCTAAATATTTTTTATTAATGTCCATATTTTCAAAATGGTTTTAAGGATTTATTTATATGGACATGATTGTTTTAAAATTTTAATTCCTTTAAAAAGTTTCAAAGTGGTATGGGACACTTTGATTTAAAAATATATTTAGATGACATACATTATAAATGGGTGACTTTTAAATGATTTCACAAAAATTTATATTGCTCTCAAAGAGTTTTAGTGATCATTTTTCAACTATGTCAACATCATTTACTGAATATTATTATTGATTGAGGTTGATTTATTATAATAAAATCTTCCATATTGTATTGAATTAGTTATGACATGTTTGACTATAGAAGTTATATTTTTATACCATTCATGGTTTATGGTTAATGTATTGACATTTCATATTCTAGTTTTAATTCGAATGTTTATGTTATGTTTCAACATTTTCATATGAGGAATGCAGTGGACTTAGTAAGTGATGGGTGGAGCCCGCTATAGCTCCTTGATGCATCGGTAGGTCTCATGAGACAAAATAGTGTCTTGGTATTGGGCCTTGACAAAACTTTTATTTGTAGTCTTGGCACGAGGCCTTTACTATGTGGTAATGATGTCCAACGTTAGACATTCCATCATTATGAAATTAATTATTACATGTGATTATTCAACTAGTATAATATCCATGTGCATGTTTATGTGGTGATGTTTGATTTATTTTTTTCCATATCATGTTCAAGATTATGTTTAAAAAGGATTTTTTTTATTACACATATTTCTTTAAAAGTTTATAGCTTCCAATAAATTATTTACCCTAACTGAGCATCTGAGATCACCCCTTTCTTATGTTTTATTTTCCTAGGATTCCAAGAAGTGTATTATGATTGATATGCAGGGTTAATCTAAAGGGAATAATGGAATTCTGAAGGAACTATTTATGCTTTATTCTATATTTGAAATTTTAATGTAATGTTGATGTATGTAATCTATTTTCCAAGACTGCTAAACTGATCGGTCTTTCGGGGCTTGATTCCTTGTAATCATGCCAATGTATTAAAATAATGCACTGGCTCTGAGATTCCGGGGTCGGGGTGTTACAGTTGGTATCATAGTAAGTTTAGATATAACCTTGGAAACTAGATTTAGAAAAACTATAATTAGATAACATTACCCTAAGATAGACTTGGAGGATTAGAATAGAAGAACATAATATAATTTTGGTAATATAGTGATTTTATGAGTTTTCCAAGAAATAAATTCATGTCTGGATATGAGCAGGTAGAGGTGGCTCCAACACAGATGTACCTAGGGGTGAAAACTATAACAAGGAGTTTCAGGTTTAACCCGGGGTATCTTGGTACATGAAAACGGGCCTTATTGTACTCTTGGCTACAACACTTCCGGGGGATATTCTTATGATAATTCATATTTTCTTTACAGAACATTATGAAGGATTTAGGATTAATACGTCCTCAAAGAATTTTTTTTATGATTATAGATTAAATGAATAATATTTTCAATTTACATTAGATATTTTACAAGTTTGGAATTATGCATTGTGATTCATAAAACTAACCTAGTATATTCCATAGTTTAGAAATGGTGCCCACTAGATGGAATGAGAACTCCAGCAATATGCATGATCCAAAGAGTTAGAAGGATAATATCTTTCATGGTATTAATCCAACATTTAGAAAGGAATTAGTATCCCACGTATTATCATCATATTAAGAAATAATATCATGTGTTAATAAGATATGTAAAGAATTTTCTGAGTCATATGGATTTTAAGGGAAGCCAGAGAAGAAAAGGATGGTAGAGAGAAATATGGATAAAGAGAATAAGGGAAAGAAGGATTTTCCCATATGTGATAACTATTAAAAGAATCACCTTGGAAAATTCCTGAAGAGAATGGGAGTTTGTTATAAGTGTGGAGAAAAAGAACACCGATTACGTGATCGCAAGGGTAAGAAAAAGGTTTCAAATTTACAATGCTTCATCTACAAGGAGTTCAGACACTATGCGAATCAATGTACAAATCATCAGAGTATACCACAAATGATGTTGTTAGATAATAATCAAGTTATAATATTACCACATATGAAGAGTAATGACTAGTGTTCATATGTTGATATTAAATAATTATGTCATTTGAGTATTGTATCAAAGATGTACTGGTTATAATAATTATGGAGTATACTACAGTACTATTTCATTAAGGATTTGAGATTGTGTGGTACCAAGAAAAGTTACTCAATAGCAAGTTAAACATTTTGGAAAATACATGGTTGAAGGAAAGATAGAAATTTAATATTGTCTTGATACTGAGGTATTTATTTTGGAATAAGAGATGATTGATTTGGATAAATTATATTGGTTATTGACATCCTTAGAACTGATTAATGTTTTGTTTATTCCATCATTGTTGGAGTCTACAGCATTTTTGGATATAAGGAGTATTTCTAGTATTCTATAAAGAATAAAGGATAATGAATGTAATAAATATGGTTTTATGGCAATTCAGGGTGTTACCGTGTTTTAAAAGAAAACATGATGAAGGTATTCACATGTTATTACATGGAAAAAAGAATCTTAATTGTGTTTACCTTCCATATAAATTTTGTACTATGAATTTGGACAGAAGTATTTGGGATAAGTCTAAAGGTTGGAATGGATTATGTTTTACATTGGATACTATTATTAAGGTTAAAACATTTCTTAAGATTATTTTTGGATTTTTATAAAAAGGACAACCCGGAGGTCGGGCGTCAACACGTCGCATCCGGTATGGCCGTGAGACTTGAACCCACAACCGAAGGGTGACAAGGGTGCATCACCTACCACTGGCCTACATGATATCATGGTTTGTATAATGTAGTTTTTTTAAATAGTCTGACAAATGAATTATAAATTCATTATTTTTGGAACACCACATGATTAGAATAAATGGAATATTTTTGAATTCTATTATATTTTGGAGGGAAATATGATTTTGTTGTAGGAATTAGTTGAAGGATGAAACTCTACTAGTCAAGTATATATTTTTTTCTCTTATTATATGAAGAAATTAATTCTTAAACTTTAGGGAAGAGATATTAAAACCAAAAATGTGTTATCATAATACCTTATGTTTTGTTGAACCGATGATATTTCAAATCATCATAGATTGATAGCTTTGAGGCCTCAATTTTACACTTGTTTATGATTGATGACCTCAATCAACCCCTATAAATATTTACGTTTTCCCTATAATTATGTGTATCTAATTTCCACCAATGTTCTCCTAATCGAGATCATAATTTGGTGGTGAATTTTTCATTTCTCATTCCCTCTTATTAAGACTAAATTTCATTAACACGATTTCCGATGTGGGTTTTCCACAAAGGAATTTTTATATTATTATCCTTTTATTTTCAAAGAAAAATTTCAAATTGCGAGTAATCAATTTATTGAATGAGGAGATAATTTAACACCCCAATATTTCATAGTATTTTATCTCTTCTATGTAATTCAATAACTTGCGCTACACGCAACAACGAGTTCGAGCACACTACGACTTACCAAACTAGTCATTTAGAAAAAAAGCAGCTATTAATAGTATTAACTACATTTTTAATTTTATATATATCCTATATAATTTTATCCTTCATATTTTTTGTTTCATAGACATAATATAAGGACAAATTCAAATTTTCAAATAAAAGAAGTATTTTTCAAAAAATGAAAATTTACCACCTATTTAATGGAGAATCATTTTTAAAACAAATACTTGACAATTTTATATTCTATTTAATGAAATTAAATTCTTCTTTAGTATTGGGACATAAAATTTTAGTTTGGATAAATTTTTGGTACTTTTTTGATAACTTTCATATTTTGATGAACAGTGAAAAATATTATGTTTTAATTGAAAAAAAGAATTTTAAATCAAAATAATTTATAGTGCTAAATTATACATTTGAATGGTTTTTAAGTATAATTAGATTATATTTTTATAATTTAATACAATTTAGGTCATTATAAATAATTTCACATTTAAATTTGACATAAACACATGTCAATCTTTTGATAGTTTTTACTTTTTTAAAAATCCGATTTTTGGTTTTGACAACATGAATTAGTTTTAAATTAATTAATGCAACTTATATGTTTTGAATTGGGTAAAATAGAATTAATTTTGGAATTCATAATATAAAAATTATCTTAGGGTGAATTTTTGGTATTTTTCTGAAAACATTCAATTTTTGATGAATAGTGAAAAACATTGTGTTATTGTTTAAAACCGACTTTTTATTTAAGTAATTATTTATTTTATTTAAATTTATTTTAATTAAAAATAGATATATAATACCTATATAAGTTAAATTTAATTCATTGGAGTCATTTTATAATAAAATTTGATGTATAAATTTTTATTGAACTTTTTACCGTATTTTATCCACCTTCTAGGAGCATTTGCAAATTTTCATAAAACTTAATTTTATCGCTTATGTGAGTTGAATTTCAAAAATCAGAGACATGTGGTTGATATTAGTAAGTAAAATTTGGCTTAATAAGTTGAAAATAATTTTTTTGTGAATAGTACATTTTGACTTTTATTTACCATGGTTAAAAGTAAATAGGTTAATTAAAGGTAAAAATGATATTATAATTACCCTAACACATGTCCTAATTCTATTGGATAAGTTTATTTAGACTAAAAAACCTTATAAATAAAATATGATTCTTTAGGTCCACTTGGACTAGATTAGGAAATTTATTATTATTTTATTTAAAGAAGAGTTAAAAGTGTTAAATTCAATGTTTAATAACTAAACCATTTTTAATATAAGGTTACACATAAGATAAATTCGACTATAAATATTCATTAGAAAGATAAAAATATTTCATATATAATGGTATTTTATTTATAATTTTTAGACATTAAATAATAAAATTTATTTATGACACAATGATGATGCAGTAATTACCTTATTAACGAAAGAATCAAATAAAAGGTATTATAAATATTAAAATAAATATAATTTCAAAGTTTTTATGACATCCACTAATTTTCTAGGTGAATATGACATGTTATGGTTGATTAAATTTAACATTTTCTAATTAATCATGTTGTGATGACTTTCCAAAAACCAAATACTAAATAGTGTCAAAAATGACATAAATGAGTTTTTAAAACAAATATTATATTGTTAAATTATATAATATTCCTAAAAATATAAGGTTCAGAAAAAGGGATTAAATAATATTATATATGTCACTAATTAATTACTTGAGGTTATATTGGAAGTTTTGAGTAATTTTATTAACCATATAGTGTAAGAATACAAGAAGACGCGGTAAAACTTAAACTATTTAACTAAGAGTTAAATATAAAAGATAAGTTTAATATGGTGACCTAAACCTATATAAAACCTATTGGTTGAGTTTTTTTCAACCCATACCCATATTATACTATAAATAAATCATTTTGGAGCCATTATAAACCAAAAGTGATTTTATTATAAAATAATACTTCAAGCTTTTCCTAAAGTGACCATCACCCCTCTTATAAAAGGGTATTTCCACTTCTCTCAAAATCATAACTCCAAAGCCATTTGGCTCAGCCAACCCCTACCCAAATCACCTCCCAAAATCCATCACTTCAACCTAGAGGCATTATATTGAGTATAAAGTCAACCTAAGGATACCTTTTTTTAAAATCAAAAGGAAACACCCAAAGAAGAGGTAATTATTTTATCACCTCTTTCAAAGTTCTTTTTTTCTTCCACTTTCTATTTCTTTATTATTTCCATAAAAAAATAATAAATAAAATACCTTATACATACTATGATGTTATTATTAATATTGTACAACCATATTTCTTATTTTATCCATCCTATGAATGATAATTTCACCATGCGTGCATACGTACGGCTTACCGTCTCCACGCTGTGGTGTAATTTGTTATTCAAAACTATGTTTTTTGGATGGACATAATGATGAGTAATATGTATATAAATAATTAAAATTACATGATAATGTCTCTTTAAAATTAATATACCATCCAATTTCACACCTTTTAATCATTAAGTAAATGATATCGTCACTCGTGTGTACGAACGGCTTACCGTCTCCACGACGCGATGAGATTCATTTCCACATTCACCATTCAACGATGATTATAAATATATATATATATAATAAGTATGTAATATATGACATAATAATGCTACTTAAAACATATATATATATATATATATGTGTGTGTGTGGGTTTGTGTTTGTGTATTTAAATATATCTTATTCACTTAGTTTCGTTCAATATGATATGAAAATGGAAACATCGTTTATGCGTACGTACAGCCTACCGTCTCCATAAATGGTGTTTTCCATTTCATATATCTATCTATTACACATATGTATATTCTAAATATATATGATATATAAATCATGTTTTATATTCTATAAGTATTCAAATCATGATCTAATTGATACGATCAAGAATAACAAGTTAAAACACGTACGATAAAGAAAGCGATTATTACCAAAAATGTTAATTTAACATGGAAATTATTATTAAATGTGTATTATAAAGTCATAAATGAATCATGTATGATATAATGAATATTAATATGGTTCTATAATAATTTAATAACATTCTATGGTCATGATACAGAAAGTTAAACGTACCCACGACTAAAGAAAAGTACAAGGTAAGGGTTAATTCCTCAATCTCATTATTATCTGAGCTTGTTTATGTGTAAGTATTTTCTGGGAAATATTTATTATCCATGTCTGTGTTTCATAAAAGACATTTAAAAATGATTCTTTTAAGTAACTATTTAACTAAAACATCATTTTAAATGTTTTAAATATTTATTCTTCTAAATCTTTCTCATTAATGTCCATGTTTTCAAAATGGTTTTAATGATATTTATATGGACATGATTGTTTTAAAATGTTAATTCCTTTAAAAAGTTTCAAAGTGGTATGGGAAAATTTGATTTAAAAATATCGTTAAATGACTTAATTTATAAATGGGTGACTTTTAAATGATTTCACAAAAAGTTATATTTCTCTCAAAGAGTTTTACTAGTCATTTTTCAACTATGTCAACATCATTTACGGGATATTATTCTTGATTGAGGTTGATTTATTATAATACAATATTTTATATTGTATTGAATGAGTTATGATATGTTTGACTATGAATGTTATATTTTTATACCATTTATGGTTTATTGTTAATATATTGACATTTCATATGCTAGTTTTAATACGAATGTTTATGTTATGTTTCAAAATTTTCATATGAGGAATACAGTGGACTTAATAAGTGATGAGTGGAGCCTGCTATAGATCCTCGATGCATCGGTAGGTCTCATGAGACAAAATAGTGTCTTGGCACAAGGCCTTGAAAAAAAAATTATTTTTAGTCTGGGCATGAAGCCTTGACTATGTGATAATGATGTCCGGCGTTATGCATTCTCTCATTATGAAATTAGTTATTACATGTGATTATTCGACTAGTAGAATATCCATGTGCATGTTTATATGGTGATGTTTGATTTATTTATTTTCCATATTATATTTAGTATTATGTTTAAAAAGGATGTTGTTTTTATTACACATCTTTCTTTAAAAGTTTATAGCTTCCACTAAATTATTTACCCTTACTGAGCATCTAAGCTCACCCCTTTCTTATGTTTTATTTTCCAAGGATTCCAAGAATTTTATTATGATTGATATAAAGGGTTAAGATAAAGGGAGTAATGTAATTCTCAAAGAACTATCTATGCTCTATTTTATGTTTGAAATTGTAATTTAAAGTTGATGTATGTAATCTATTTTTCAAGACTTCTAAAATGATCGGTCTTTTGGGACTTGATTCCTTGTAATCATGCCAAAGTATTAAAATAATGCACCGACTCTAGGCTTCTTGGGTCGGGGAATTACATGGAGTCAAAATCTATCCCCATCCACTGACTGTTGGAGGGAAGATCTTGCAAAAACGTTGTATAAGGCCCATCCTACCACAAGCTTAGCACTCGACTGGGCCGTGTTCAAAATATTTTTTCCTATGTCCCGATCTGCCAACACTAATAGCCTAGTTGGTACTCCCCTCATGAGAAGCCTCAAAACGACACTTCCTTCTTTTGGAAGCTAAACCACTAGGTCAAGAGGCGACATTACCCTACTTTGTGCCCCCATCTTCCGTCAAGTTTTCCTCTATAATTATCACCTAATTCACTATTTCAGTAATAGTATTCTACCTGACCATGTTGATCTAGGATTGAACGACATGTATGAAACCTTACTCAAATAATCTCACCCTTATCATCTCATCAGCAAGATAAACTAGGAAAATGTGCCGGAGCTTTGTAAATCACACTGAGTACTCCATAATGAACATCACACCTTGCTCTAGATGCATAGACTCACAAGCCTACTCTACTCTCATTATATTGAGGAAAACATATTCATAAAACCTAGATTGGAAATCCCTCCAAACCATATCTCAGAGAATATCATCCTGGTTCAAAACATCCCACCAGTACTTACCTGCTCCCCGAATCATATATGTTATGAGCTTCACTATCCTCTCAGGAGGTGTCTCTAGATGCTCAAATATAAAAAATGTAGTCTCAAGCCACATATTAGCAGTCTGTGGACTACCATCCCTTGAAAACATGGAAGGATTCTACTTCTGAAACACACGCATTAGCTCTACCATAGATGAGGTAGGCTAAGGTGAAGCTTGAAAAGTCTCCATGAATCATAGGAAACCCACACGGGATTGTGCCTCCGTACCCATATCTGGTACAACCACTAGGGCCTTGGCTATAACTATAGGAGGATATATTGGTATCCCATGGTCCACCACCTCTGGTGCATGGTTGTCGCCACCCTCTTGGCATGTGAGTAGAGGTCTTCATGGTGGCATGTCTCTATAATGCCAAACAGATTCCTTAGGATGTCCTGATAATGATATGATCATGGTTATAAATGTATGATAGATCAAATACTTCCTATAAAAAGGTCACAACCCTATTCCTACTCCTAAATCTATCTCTGGGTAAAAAGAAATATCCATAAACATCACTAGAGACACTACCTACTACCCACTCAAAATCCAGGTCTAGGTCAAGTTCCGTATTTTCAACAATTTAATGTCATTTAAGTTCACTTTCTCAATTCATTTCTATTTAAATGTTTATACTAAATGGTTTATAACTTCTGATTCATAAGGGAACATACACCTCATAAACCAAAGTGTGGTGTCCGCCTAATCCAAACTATAACATGTTCCAATCCATACGACCAATGTTCCATGACTCAATGTTCCATAATTGACGGCTTAGTGTGTCTACTATATTCTAAGTAGGAAACCGTTGTTTAGGTTATGACAGGAACTCTAACTACTAACCGGGTTTCTCAATTCCCTCCACAAATCATCTATCAATCAAAAGGTATATCACACAATGCACACAAAATTAAATTCATGAATACAAGAAATTCATCATACATGGCATAGAATAATGCATGGATTGTAAATTCTAACAGGTTCGTAAAATGAGGTATGAGATGTATACCCTCATCTCATCGAAAAATGGAAAAAATCCATAATCAAAAGTAATATCAAATAGTAAGTGCATAACCCAACAGTGGAATCAAATCAACTTTAATAGGAAAAATCTAGAAAATAGAAATTTTCATTCTAGGCAATTTGTATTTTCCTATACATGGGTTAGCTACTCCCAATCATACCTCATTACCAAATTAAAACTCATTCATAATCCCTTTCTATTATCACAAAATAGTAAATATAGAAAAGTAACTACTCTGATATAACTTTGTAACATCCCAAACCTGGTGGCATTGTATGATTCCTCAAGCTGGTGTGTCACATGGCCTCAAGCACACCTCCCCATATGTCAGAGGCTTCCGACTAGTAGCGAAGGCCTAGGGTGTGTCTGTGTGGAGACTATTCCATCATTTCATAGTGTAATGCAGTGTTATAAAAATATTAATCAATAGAATCAGTATATAATATAACTAAAATTATAAAAAATATAAACATCCAAAAGGCCGAATAAATAAACAATGCCAAAGGTTATCTCATATAAAAAATGATGTGTCATGTCATGTCTCTACAAAATAGGAAAATAGGTATACAAGTATCCATTACAATACATGAATCAATATAAAAAAAAAGACCAACAATTAACTATCCCGGCTAGCATCACGAGAATAGCTCAGTTATGTGCTCCCCTTATCCTAAGCAATGATCAAATCAAGAATTGTACAATGGTTTCTTGCCTCAATATATACCTTTATCCATGAAATCTGTTCGGTTACCCAATGGTGGCCCAAACATGGTGTGAGATAACACTCAATAGGACACCACCAACGATGTCTATAATAAGTCAAATCTATATAATGACAAGCTAAAGTAGTTTGAAGTATATAAAAAGCATGGTAGTACATAAAGTAAAGTTCCCAATGCATATGTAAAAAATAAGTGATACTATATAGCCAAAAAATTATCCTTAAAAACAAGGGTCAATCTCCCACAACAAGGGTATATTTAATTAAAAATAGAAAATCTACCATGGAAATGTTATACAATCAAGTATAAATCATCCATCACACCCATGCCATATAACCTAGTATAAATCATCCATCATGGCCACCCCATATAATCAAAAGTGTCAGGCCATGAAGGGATGGATCCAAGGTATATAAGATCAAGGCATCCTCATTGAGTTCTGTGAGAATCGTTATGGAAAATTAGTAAAGTCTTGGGTGGGGTCCTAGGATCATGTCAACAATTCATGTCATATGTGATTCCAATAATGTTGGATCCAATGGGTAGAAAGGCCCAAGGCATCTTATGGAATCAAGATTCTTAGAGCATATAGGTCCAAGGCATCCACCACCAAAATCATGACCCATAGTGTAGAAACATCCATGGAGTCCTATGGAATCAGGACCCAAGGATAATATAGGTCCAAGGAATCCACTACCATAATAATTCATCATTAAATTAATTCAAAAATTCATAAACGGTCCCATTCCATGAGTTCTTCCAAGTCATTTAACAATTCCCATTTGAAAAATCAAACCAATATACCTCATGTAATCACATTTCAAAGGAGGAAAAACCATATCCTAATAGTTAAATTCAATTAAATTCAATTTATAAAGGCTTAATCTAACTAGGAAAGCACTCACACACCCAGTAGGGTGGTATAAATCATGGAAGATACAAAGCCACACCCCATGGGTTTCCTAGGTTAGGGAAATAACCTCCAAAAAAGTCAAAGGTACAATAGGAAACCTAAACATGTTTCAATTAATTTGAACAATACATTCAATTCATTTTTAGGGGAAGCACTAGTAAGTCTGGCATGCGTCACAACTGCAATAGGTAATATAAAACAAAAAACCATGAGGGAAAGGTATAGACCAACTACTATAGTTCCATAGTAGATCACTCATCCAGTATCAATCTCTGATTTAGTCTAGATTAAGATAAAAATAATTAACGGATGAAGAAACTTGAAATATGGCTTATTATCTTTCACTTAAATAATACTTTTGATACCAAGACAAAAAAATAATGGCACAATATGACTGAATAACTTACTAGTGTGGATCCAATGACACAAACAATGCTTGGATCAAATGTTGGATGAATAAATAGGACAAATCCTACATTTTGGATTCAAAGAGGAGATCCCATGGTGAGATACAATCCAATATAGGAAAAAACAAAAGGAGGGTTGAGTTTTAATAAGTTTTAAGAGAGAAATGGTCATTTCCTCTCTTTTAACTAGGTTACACAGTTTGGAAACATAGTTGGACAAACTGTGGTCCAACCATGAACCCTTTACTCTCTTAATTGGAACCTCACACAGTTTCATGCACACAATTTGAAAAACTATGCGCAAACTATGACCCAAACTCTGTCTAGGTCTGAAGAAAGTCTCAAAGGCATAAACATATGGAGGCACGATTTTCCTTAAACCATTTGACCCTCTTTCACCCCACTATCAATCCCTGCACAGTTAGGGGTAACCTTGTGGAATTTCATTCACGGTGACTCCTAACCATGAGTCCTACCTACTTTTCCCAAAACAAATTGAGATTCAGGATCTAAACAATCTTTGGAAACCCCACAAAACCCCCATGATCCCTTTAAGAACTCACATTAGGTCAAAACCAAGGAGTTAAACTGAAAACTATATGTATGTACCACATAGAAAAACCCATTATCTTACAATATTCCTCCTTAATGCAATTCATCCCCAAATTTCCCTTCCATTGGTGGTCAAGATTCTTCTAAGAATAACTTCGACCACTAAGCACATACATTGCCCCCTGCTCTAAATTCTTGTCCTATAAATGGTTGTGCTACCATAGAACCTGTACTAGAGGAACTAATAGGCCTCATAGAACCTTTGTTCTCTTGATAATGATAGGAATATGATTCTCCAAAAAGGATGCATCTACTTGTAGATTAACCTCATCCAACTGTAAATTGTGAGATGGGTCTAAGTGATAATGGTATAGATGAGATATGTGGAAATTCCATGCATGGATTGGTACCTTTAGGGTAACTGCAACCAATAGTCTACCAGCCCAACTCTCTCCAAAATCTCAAATGGACTAACATATCGTGATGAAAGCTTACACTGTCTTCTAATTTTTCTATGTCCCATCCTTTGTGAGATATATAAAAAGACCTTATCCACAACCTTGAACTATAGAGATCTTCGATGATAATCAAGATAAGATTTATGTTGAGATTTTGTAGTAGTCATCCATTGTATGGTCAACCAAACCAACTCTAAAGTCTCTTGGATGAGATAAAGTCCAAGAAACACTACCTCTCCTAACTCTAACTAGTACAAGGGAGATCAGCATGACCTACCATAAAAATCCTTATAAGGTTTTATCTATATAGTTTCTTGATTGATATTATTGTAGGAGAACTCAATTAGGGGTAGGTGTATCTCCCAAGAGCCCCCAAAATCTAGGATTCATTCTCTCAGCATGTCCTCAAGAACCTGAATCGTGCACTCTGACTGGCCATCAAACTGAGGGTGGTATGATATCCTCAAAAGCACCTATATAAACAATCCCCTCTAGAAAATCTACTATAAATGAGATTTAAATTAGGCATCCCTATCTGATACCATGGTTTAAGTAATCCCATGAATTAATACTATCTCATAGATATGAAACCTCCCAAGCTCATCCATGGAGAAGGTCTAGATGATTGGTGGGAAATGAGAACCCTTCATGATCTTGTCCAAAAAAACCCACATAGAATCACTACCTCAAGTATACCTTGGAAAACTAGTTCCGAAATCCATTACAACATTATCCAATTTCCACTCGGGAATAGGTAACTGTTGTAAAAGACTAGCTGGTTTCTGATGTTCCACCTTCACCTTCTGAAATGTGGAACACCACATCACAAAACAAGATACCTCACATTTCATCCCTAACCACTAGTAATGATGTCTCAAGTCATGGTACATCTTGGTAACACTGAGATGTATTGCCTAAACTGAGGCATGAAACTCCCACATCAGCTCCCGATGTATGTCTGTTGGAATCCATATATGACCATGAATATTTATAATTTCATCCTCATCCACAGTCCAACCAGGAGGTGGGTCCTCTCCTTCCACACTCTCCCATAGTAATAGGCCCTCAGCATTTAATAACTATCACATCCTCACTCTATCCAACATAGTAGACATCATAGAAAAAGAATAAAGAAAGGTTTGACCCTGGTCATCCTGCACCTCCAAGTACATCTCTAAGAATAAGGCCATAAGAAACCACTTTCTACTAGCCTATTTAACTTCCTATACCTGAGTCCTCCTAATCAGTGCATTGGAAAATAAATATCCTTTACCAAGCATATAGGAAATCTCAAAGTCAAAACACTATATCCACTCCATCCACCTTCACTTCCTAAAATTCAAGTCATGATGTGTAAATATATACTTGAGGATTTTGTGGTTTTTGTACAATACAAAACACTCTCATGGTAAATAGTTCCTCCAATAGTATAAGGCATGTACAACCGTGGATAACTTTAGATCATTCATTGGGTAATTACTCTCATTTGGCCCCAGCTAACAAGATTCATATGTCACAACATGATCCTCTTTCATCATAACTACTCCTAGTTTGATACTTGATGCATCATAATACAATGTGTAGCTATTACTCAGCTCTAGAAGAAACAAGACCGATGCTGAAGTCAATATTCCTTTCAGCTCCTGAAAGGTAGTCTTGTAGGTATCTAAGCATACAAACTTCACACCCTTATTATTCAAGTCTGTCAACAGTGTTGTTGAGCATGAGAAGTCTTGGATGAAATGCCTATAATATCCATCTTTCTCGAAGAAACTTTTTGTGACAAAGACATTCTTGGTATGTTCCCAGGAAACTACAAGACTCACCTTCTCTAAGTCAACTGATACTCCTGTCTCTAAGATAATATGACCCAGAAAGTGAATATTTTCTATCCAGAAGTGGCACTTTGTGAGCTTAGAATATAATCAATACTCTCTCAGTGTATCCAAAATGATCTCAATATGTTTATCATGGTCATGTAAATTGTGATAATACACTAAGATATCATTCATGAATACCACCATAAACAAGTCAAGATAATCATGGAAAACTTAGTTCATCATCACCATGAAAACTTATGGCACGTTCGTGATACTGAATGGAATAACTGAATATTCTTATAGACCATACCTACTATGAAAAGTTATATGAGGTATTTCTGAAGGTAGAACATGTACCTAGTGATAACTAGACCTCAAATAAATCTTCATGAAATCTTGAGATCCTCATATTTGGATAAAGAGATTATATATCTGAGGAAAGGGATACCCATTCTTAACCATAAACTGGTAAAATTTTTGATAATACACACATAACCTAAGGGTTACATCCACTTTTTCTCAAAAAGTACTGGTGAACCCCATGGAAAAGTATTGGGTCTTATAAACCCCTTTTCCTCCAAGTCCTCTAGATATCTCTTGATATCCTGTAACTAAATAGTATACATCCTATAAGGAGGAATGGATAATAGTGCAGCTCCTAGAACCATCTCTATTGAGAACTCCACCTCTATCTCAAGAGGTCAACCAGAAAATTTGTATGAGAAAACATCCCTGAAACAATAAACCACTGAAGGAATGTATGTTTGATGCACTCCCTTTTCATCCATATATAATTAGAAATATGGGATATCATCCTACCCAGCCCACAATGCTCAGGTCCAGCTCTACCTTCCTTGATTTCCAATTCACCTTTTTGAATAAAAACTCCACCCTATGGTGATGTGAAGGTCACCCTTTGGTGATAATAATAAATATATGATTAATAATAAACTATCCATTCCATCCTGAGTATGATGTCAAAACCTATCATCTTAAGTAAAAAATATCCCATATGAAGTCACGCCCATAAATATCAAGGGGAAAATCCCTACACTAGCATAAATTCTCTGTTATCATCCCTAATGGAGTATCTAGTGTCATAACGCCATTAGAAAACTATACAACGATCCCAAGGCTCTCCAATATAGGTACATATATGAAACTATTCACTGCACTTGTATCAAAAAATAGTAGATACTAGAGTAGAGGCTACTATGATCATGCCTCTCACAATAGATGGCCTGACACTCGACTCCTCAGCTGTAGGTTGTACATAATATATATGTCCTGAGCTGTGGCCCTGTGAAACAACCTCACTACCTGAAGTAAGCCCATTCTATTGTCTAGATACAAATGGTGTCTAGATGCATCAGACACAACCACCACCTTCTCTTAAACAACTGGTATAGCTCTAGCTCCCATCCTAACATGGATCTTTGAATCTCACTCCGGAAATTAGTGTCAAATTCGATCCCCTTCCACTGACTACTAGAGGAATGGTCCTACAAAAACTTTTTACATGGACCATCTAGATGAAATCTCAGAACTTTATTGGGTCACATTCACACTAATTTTTTATATGTCCCCATCTATCACTTTGATGATAGAAAATAGATCTACCAACACTAACAACCTAGTGGGTACTCCCCACATGAGAAGCCTCAAAATAGTGATTCCTTCCATTAGAATATCAACCACTAGGTCAAAAGGCTACAATTCCCTACTCTACACCTACATCTTCCCTTAGGTTCGTCTCTGTAATCAGTACTTAATTCACTATTTTAGTAACAATACTCAACCTGAATGCATTGACCTATGATCAAACATCATCCCTGAGACCTTCCTCAAAGCATATTTCCCTCTATATCTCATCAGAAATATAAACTAGTGAAAAGCATCAAATCTCTATAAATCATGCCGAGTAATCTATAAAATACATCACACCCTTCTCCAAACACATAAACTCATTGAACCATATTATCTTGGTTCAAAACATTCCACCAACAATTAGTATCTCCCTGAAGCATATATGTCACGAGCTTCCCTCTCCTCTAAGAGGTGTCTCCAGATGTTCAAATATCAAAAATGTAATCTAAAACCATATCTCAGTAGTCTATAGACCATCATCCCTATAAAACATGGGAGGATACTACTATTGGAACAAACATGTCAGTTATGAAATAGATGAGGTAGGATTTGGTGCTCCCTGAAAAAGTCTGTATGAAGTTCAAGAAACCATCACAGAATTATATCTTAGAACTCGTATCTGGTACAATCACTAGTTCCTCAGCTAGAACTAGAGAAGGATATATTTGTATCCCATGCCCCACCACCTCTGGAACATGGTAATTTCCACCCTCTTGGAATAGAATGGAAGTCATTATGGTGGCATGTATCTACAATGCCAAACACACACCTTAGTAAATCTCGATAATGAGATTATCACAGTTATAAATGTAGGATAGGTCAAAGACTTCTTATAAACAGGTCATACACCTCTTCCTTATCCTAAATCCAGGACTAAGTAAAAATAAATTGTTATAAACATCACTAGAGATTCTGCTTACTGCCCACTCAAAAGTCGGGTCTAGGTCAAGTTCTCTTTTTTCAATAATTCAATTTCATTTAATTTCACTTTATCAATTCATTTCTCTTTAAATGGTAAAACTAAATAGTTCACCACTTATAATCCATAAGGGATCATACACCTCATGAACTGAAGTGTGGCATCCACCTAATCCAAATCATAACACATTTTAGTCCATGTGACCAATGGTCCATAACTCAACATAGCATAGTTGACTGCTTATGGTGTATGTTGTAGCCTAAGAAGGAAAACACTATTTAGGTTATGGAAGGAACTCTAAGTACGAACCATGTTTCTCAATTCCCTACATGAATCATCTATCAAGCAACAAGTACATCACATAAGGCACAAATAATCAAAGTCATGCAGATAAGAAATGCATCCAATATGGCATGGCATAATGCATGGCATGTGAATTCTAATAGGTTTCTAAAATGATGCATGAGATGCATACCCTCATCTAACCAGGAAATATAAAAATCCATAATCATAGGGAACATCAAATATCAAGTTCATCACTCAATGGTGGAATCAAATCAATTATAATAGGAAAAAGTCTAGAAAACAGTAATTTCCATTCGAGGAAATTTGGATTTTCCTATACATGGATTAGCTACTCTTAGGAATAGCTTATTAAAAAATTACAATTCCTTCTTAATACCTTTCTATAATTTCAAAATATTAAATCCATAACTGGAACTACTCTAATACCACTTTGTAATGTCCCAACCTGGGTACCACTGTATAGTGCTCTAAGATGGTTGGTCACGTGGCCTCAAGCACTCCTCCCCATATGTAAAAGGCTACCAACTAGAAGCGATGGCCTATGGGGTTTTTGTGGGGATATTATACCCTCATTTCAGAGTGTAATGAAATGGTATAACAATATCAATCAATAGAGGAAGTATATAATATAATTGAAAGTAGACAGAATATATACGTCCATAAGACTGAATAAATAAACCATGCTAAAGTTTATCTCATATACAAAATGTTGTTTCATTTCATGTCCCTACAAAATATGAAAATAGGTATACAATCATCCAGTACAATACATGAATCAAAATACTAAAAGTAAAAAAGGAACTATCCCAGCTAACATCACGATAATATCTCATTCTTGTGCTCCCCTACTCCTGAGTAGTGATCAAATCAAGAATATTATAGTGGGTTCTTGACCCATTACCTACCTGTATCCATGAAATATGTCTAGGTACTCAATGGCGACACAATAAAGGTGTGAGATAACACATAGTAGGCCACCACCAATAGTTTCTATAACAATTCTAATCTATGTAATGAAAAGATAAATTAGTGTGCGGTATATAACAAGTATGTATTTACAAAAAGTGAAGTTCCTAAGGAATATGTAATAAACAAGTGATACTTTATATCCAAATGAATATCCTTGAAAACAAGGGTCAATCTACCATAATTAGGTCAATTATAAAACAAAAAGGAACATCTAACATGGCCATGTTGTACAACCAAGTATAAATCATCCATCATGGCCACATCATATAACCAAGTATAAATTATCCATCACAAACACACCATAAAATCAAAATTTCCAAACAATGAAGGTCTAGATCTAAGGTATAGAAGACCAATTCATCCTTATCAAGTCCTGAGAGCATCTCAATGGAAAATCAGTAAAGACTTGGGTGGATTCCTAGGAAAATGTCAACATATCATGTCCTATGAAAGTATAACCAAGCTAGATCCAAGGTGTATCAAGGCCTAATACATCCTACGAAATCAAGAACCAAGGAGTATATAGGTCCAAGGTGTCCACTGCCATAATCATTACCCATGGTGTAGAAACATACCTGGCGTCCTGTGGAATCTTGATCCAAGGAGCATATAGTTCCATGACATCCACTACTATAAACATTTATTATTCAATTCATTAAAAAATTCATAAATAATCACATTTCATGAGTTCTTCTAAATTATTTAACAATTTCCATTTAATAAAATTAAACTAATACATGTCATGTAATCACATGGAAAAGGAGGTATAATTATCTCCTAATAGTTCAAGTCAATTCAATTAAATTTATAAAGGATTACACTAATTGGGAAAGCTCTCACACACCCATCAAGGTTGTATAAAGCATGGAAGATACCAAGGCACACCCCAGGGGTGGCCTGGGTTGGAGAAACAACCTCTAAAAAACTCAAGGGTACAAGTGGTAAACCTAAACAGGTTCCAATTCATTTAATCAATACATTCAATTCATTTTAGGGAAACACCGATAAGTCTTTCATGTAGAACAATTTCAATTAGACATATAAAACACCAAACCATAAGGGAAAGGTATACTACACCTATCATAGGTCCATAGTAGAGCATTCATCCAGTATCGATCATTGATTCGGTCCAAATTTAGAGAAAAATGAAGAATGGATGAAGATCCTAGAAATAGGGAATATTAGCTTGCACCTAAATAACTCTGTCGATACCAGGACAAATGAATAATGTCCCAATATGATCTAAGAACTTACCGGCATGGATCTAACAAGACAAATTATGCTTGGATCAGATGTCGACTGAAGAAATGGGATCCAAACATAAATTCATCTTCAAAGAGAAGCTCTTAAGGTGAGTTATTTTCCAACCAAGGAAAATTAAAAAGAGGGTTGATTTTTAATAAGTTTTAAGGTAAAAATTTTCATTTACCCTCTCTTAACTATGTCGCATGTTTTGGCCACACGGTTGGCCAAAGCATGCGCAAACTGTACACAAAACCATGCCCCGACCTCTATCAAGGTCTACAAAAATATTCATAAGAGTGTGTCTGGGGTGGCACGGTTTACCTCAAACCGTGAGAGCCTCTTGAAATCCATTTTCAAGCCCAAACAGTTAAGGGTAACTATGCGGCCTATCCCACATGATTTCTCTTAACCATGCGACATTCCTTATTTTACCTAAAATTTGGGCTCCTAGTTCCGAAAAAATCATAGAAACAACTGAAACTCATGTGATCCCTTTAGTAACTCAAATTAGGTTAAAAACAAGGAGTTAAACCCAAAAAAAGAGATCATTACATCATATAAAAACCTAGGATCTTATATAATTCCACTAAGAAAGAGGCCTAGATAGTCACACACTAAGTGTATCAGAACTTCAATTAAATAATAATATTATTTATTATTTAAAAAGTTTAATAAATATTATTCTTACATGTGATTTAATAATTATTAATGTTCTTTTATCATATATATTTCATCACCATTTATTTCAGATAATATTTTATGAGAATAATATTTAATAAATTTGTATTTACTATTTAGTTAATAGAATATTTATTTATTTATTTGAAAATAATGCGGTAATATTTATTTATTAAATAAATATTCATTTTTTATAGTCTAATAAATATTATAGAGTAATGGAAGATTTAGATTAATGGTCCAATGAGAAATGATAAATATTGATTATTATTTGAATAAATAATATTTAACTTAATTTTTGAGTTTAGAACATATTGGCATGGGGTTCTATGGTAATTAAGAAAAATAATAATAAGGGTGCATGCACCATTATTATTTTCTAACCCTAGAAGTATATAAATACAATTATATTATTTTCTTTATGGGAAGCCAATTTCATGTGTTATGCACAATGACATCCTGAGATAATTCTCTTGAACCCATAGAGAACTCCCACTACAAGAACTCTCTAAAGAAAAGATAGAGATCCTCCCCCACCACCACTCTAAAGTCTAGATAGATCAAAGAGAAATATTTCTTGAATATATTCTCAAGGCAATAAAATATGAATGATGCAAGAATTATGATCTATTGGTATAGAACCTGAATATTCCTATGGTGACATTTAGAGGCTCTTGGAGCACATGTGGATCACCACTAGAGGGAATATACTCCTGATTCCTACAACACATTGTTGGTATGGAATTTAGATATTTTCAGATACATCAATGAAGAAGTAATTTATTGAAAAGTAATTCATAATTATTTAAATTAATTATAAATAATATGTGATGATCATGTGCTTTGGTTCTAGAATTCTCAATCATCAATTAATATTTGATTCAATTCCATTGATCAAAAAGTTTATTATCATGTAAATAACGAATTAATAATCAATTATGAAAAAATGAGAATTTGGAAGGCCCCCTATAGTGATTTTACTTCACCTAGAACCTTTATGATACCATCCTAAGAAGGCTTAAGGTGTTAGGCAAAGAATGTATCTCGAAGAAGAGTTAATCATCTATACTTACTCTTTCAAAAAAAAATATTCTTCTAATTACTATAAATATGTTTGAAACTTCCTAAAATAATTAATATAGTATAATAAATATAATAAGTTGTTATTATTATTATGGGACAACCATTTTCCACCACCATTCCATCCTATAGAAAATGAAAACATCGCTCATGCGTATATACAACCTACCATCTTCATAGAGTGGTGTAATTAGTTATTCATCACTAATTTACTTGTATGGTTTTAAATATGAAACTAATTAATATATATTATATTTATGAAATAATAAAGATTTTTAAAATATAATATATCATTTACCTTGTTACCCTTACACCTATTAAAAAATGATAATGTTTCTCGCGCATACGTGTGGTCTAGAAACATCATGGATGATTATAAATTTTGAATATAATGAATATATATTTTATATTTATATCATGATTTACTTTTTGAAATAATTATCAAGATGAAAGGGTTATAACTGCTAAATCAAAACATATATAAAAAATGAAGAAGTTAACACCTGAAATGATGATGATAATGAAAGATTGTTAATTAAGGGTGATAAGATGTTATAAGAAAACCATATATGGTATTACAAGTATTAATATTATTCTAGTATATAATTATAATAAATTTAAATTTATTTTACAGGAGGTCAAAATCACTTATGAAGTAAGTCGGGCCTGAGGTAAGGGGTTGCTTAACTCAATTAATTTTCATTATGTTATATTACTTCTTCAATGTTTATACTATTCCAAGATTATGTGTGTAATTACCTATGATTATTTTATGTTATATTTCCACTTATTTTATATGTATTTATATTTTTTACACAAAATCACTTCAATGATTAATTATTATTTCAATGTCATGATATTTGTAAAGGTTTCTCATATCACTTTTTTTCTATGATACATATGCCATATTCACCACTTTTATCCTTCATATGGTGTATATACACCTATTTTATATGTAATATCATGAATCACTTTTATTTATGGTATTTAAAGTTTAATTTAAATTTATTTCTTTCATAGGGGTTATGATTGAAAAATAACCAAAGTGGTAAGAATTTATTTTATAATCTCATACTTATTCAAGATTGTTTATGTTTATGTTTTCATGAGGAAAATTGTAACACCCTAATATTTTTAAAAATAAAACTATGTTTTATAGTGTATAAAACACATAATGTTGATACTAAACAAACCATGAAATATTATTATATAAATATGATCATTATAACATATTCATTAAATTGGAAATTATATATAGGATTAAATACTTTATGAAATATATATAAATGTACTACTCAATATAATTATATTGATAAATTATTAGTAAATAATCACTCATTTTTCAGTAAAGTCATTTTATTCTTCAAAAATATGTTTTCTTCATAAAAAAAGTTTGTATTACTTTTGTTGAGAAAATATTATAATTAATTTATGAAAATTTTATAAATTTTATTTATAAAAAGGTTATCATTTTTGATATCATCATATCAAAATTATTTTATGGTTAAAAAATTTATATTTTTATGAAAATTTTGATTTTTCAATGAATAATGAAAAATACAGATTTTTATTGAAAATTATATTTTATTTCAAATTATTTACAAATTAAAACTATATTTTGGATTTGATTTAAAATTTATTTAATTAATTTTGATTAAAAATAAACAAATTATATTATTTTTAATGATTTTTATACTTGAATTTGGTATAAAAATATTTTTATACTTAAAAAGGCATTTTTCTAAGAAACTATTTTTTATTGCATTTTTCATGTCAACTTTAAATGTTTTTTTTCACTTATAGAAATTGAATCATGAAAAATGGATTCCATATTTTGAATCATTAGGTATATATTTTTTAAATAGGTCTCTTTTATTTTTTGTTATTATGAATAAAAACCATAGTAAATAATTGTCAGCACGATAAGGGTAAGTCGGGTAATTAAGGAAAACATTAATATGATGAGAACTAAAAATGACTATAACGCTTGATTTTATCCTATTTTATGATTTTTGTATTTCCATGTCCATCAAAGTTTCAAAAATATGGAAAATTAGTTCCATATTTCTTTGATTTTTACCTTTATACTATTTTAAGTAATGAAAAGTCAAAAATGTCATTCTCTTTGTTTTATTATCTCTAATTTTTTTACATAGGGATAAAAAGTAGATATGTTCATTAATAAAAAGGTATAATTGAAATATAAATTATTTTTTTTATAATTTTAATTTATTTATAATTTATTAGTGGTGAAATAAGGACCTTAAATTCTTACATAATGTTGACATAGTATTTATTCAATTAATAGAAAAATAAAATAAATTATTTTGAAAATATTAAAAGTAATATAATTTGAATTGATTTTATTTATTAATAGATTTTTTTGATAAAAATAACATATTATATAGTTTTTAGAGGTTTATATTTCAATTCAATCTTTGTCTTGATGTCTTTAAAGTCAAATTAAATGAATAGTTCTAAAATGACATTAATGATATTTTATAATAAATAATATTTCATTAAATGATTTAAAATTACTAAAAATTATATCTTCATCAAATTTATTGGTATGTGGTTTAAAATATCCACCATGGTCAATTTTTGTGGAAATTTTTCTTTTACAGTAACTATATTGACCCCTAAAGAGTAAAAAGTTTGTTATCGTGGTAATTGTCAAAAAGGGTTAATGCAGGTTAAAACAAAGAGATAAGGGTAAAAATATAATATAAATTTATTAAAATTTTATTATATTATATGATTATGACCCATACTCATCCTATATTAAAATTATATTATTATTATTTTGCCTTTTTTCTATGAAAATTAATTTATATTAATATTTTAAGTAATTCCAAGAGTGTCTCTCCCCTCACTTATAAAAGGGAACCTCACCTTCTCTTTTATTCACACATAAAAAGCCTTTTAGTTAGTCCAATACCTACCAAAATCCCTTAATAACATACCTACTCAATTTATATAGGTCATAGTTTTGGCATAATACCCCCCTTAGAGGGTAGAAGGTGTAAAAAAAGGATGTTATCTAAAGAAGTGGTATAATATTTAACTAAATGATTTAGTAATATTTTGTATTCTACCTCATTAAAATATTATTAAAACATTTTCGAATAAAAAAACCAATATATTCCATATAATTTTATTTTTTATGTTAATGTAATAACCTATATCCATATACTCTTCCATAAAATGGGAAACAAACCTTTTGTTTGTGTGTACGGCGGACTACAACCTCACAAACCGATGTAATTCATTTTCCATCACCACCTATTATAGATGGTTATAATGATATATTTAAAATATATATATGATATTAATAACATAATTAAATTTATTTTATATTATATAACATATAATTTCTTAACTCTCCATTCACTGAAAAATGATAAAGCCATTCATGTGTACGTGTGGATTACCCCTCCAAGAAGTGATATTATCTATTTTTCATCTCCACATTATATGGATGATATATATATAGGTTTATTTAAAGATATAATATAATATTTATGATATAAATATCATTATATAAATATACAATAGTACTTACCTTTTATCCATCATGGTCATTGAAAAGTAGAAATGTTACTAATGTGTACGTACGACCTACCGTCTCTATGATTATAACATGGTTCATTTTTCATAACCATATTTCACGGTTTGTTTTAGAATTATAATTTATGTATAAATATGATAATTATTTCATAATTATTTTTCTTGATATGATGGAATAATTACCTCTTTGAACATACTAAACCTATAGAAATCATTTTGGACAAATGAGCTAAATATCATCAAAATGTCCGATGTGAACATAATCGGTTAACTAATTGATTATAATATGGTAAAATAAATAATAATCTTGAAAAATGTTATCAATAAAGTAAATAATTAACATAATTTTATTATTTAGTAATATATGGAATGTAGGTATTGATTCAGACTTGAGGTAAGGGACACTTTACTTTAAAAACCTCATTTTAAATGTTTTTAAAATTTATTTTATAAATATTTTTCTTCCATGTCCATATTTTTAAAATTATTTTATGGTTGAATTTATATAAACATTAATGAATTATAAAGGATATTTTATGTATATTTTTTACTTTATTTCAAAAGTTTTCAAAAGGAATATTTTTACAAATCTTATATGGAACATTTGACTTTCTTTATAAAAGATTAAAAAATGTTCTATTTTAATATATATGGTGTCAATGGTTTTTCCTGCCACTATAATTGTTATTTGATGTTTGTATTCCTTATAAAATTCCATGTTTTATTCAAAGAAAACCCTCATTCCTAATTTTTTAATTATTTTCAAAATAAGTTTTAAATGGAATGGATAATTCAATATCTGTAAATATTTCTTTATGGGAGTAATGAATATTTTTATAATTATGAATTATTTCATGTGTTATGATTATTTTATGGTTCTTGGGAAATTTTTATGATTATTAGTGATTAAATTATAAACCAAGGATTTGTGATTCCATTATAAACCTAGGTTGGGTGGTTTTGTTATAAACCAAGGCTGAGTGGTTCTGTTATAAACAAAGGATGCGTGGTTATGTTATAATCCAAGGATATGTGGGTCATTTACATCCCACCAATGCATTAGGTAATGATCATGATATAAGTTGATCTTGTAGGTTATTCCATTTGTAAGAGTGATATAAAAATGATTTACCAAGTTACATACATGATTTATTTATCCCTTCTATGGTTTTTACTGAAGTATCATGATTTCAGAAGGTAAGTTAATGAGATTATATTTAAAAGAGAGTATTTTTTTAATTCTTAAGGGTTAAAATTTTAACTTTTTGAAAAAAAAATTATGATTTTTCTTGATTAAAAATAAAAATTTATAAGTTTTATTTTTTCATTAATAATTATTAGGAAATGTTTTATGAAAATCTTTGATTAGAAAAGTTGAATTCTTGGGTAAGAAAATGTTTTTTAACCCAAAGTTTATTTTGAAATAGGAATTTTTTTATAAGTATTAATTAACTAAAATGTTTCTTTATTTGTTTATATGTCTATTACTGATCTTTTTGATCTCATCCAACATTTTAAAAAAAATTAACTGGGTTTTAAGGATCATTAGGGATAAGGATGAGCTCAAGATAAACTTTTTGAAGATATTTAATGAAAAACAACTTGTTATATTATAAAACAATTATTGGAAAAATGGATACTAAGTATAAATTTCCACTTTTTAATGTAATGTTTATTTATATAATGGTGATGGTCTAATTATATAAAACTCTAAACCTAAAAACATCCTTTAAATAAAAGAAAGTGAATTATTTTATAGAGATTAAATTTATGAATTGATTAAGGTCAGGTACTTATGGTTATTGTTAAAGGAAAGGTTTAGCTGACTTTAGATGTTAGGATATTTTCATGGGATGTTAACTTAAGTGTTATTGATACCATTATGGGTTTATAAGTTTAATTTAGATTAATATTTAAATGTCTTAGACACCACTTTTGAGGTTTTAAGTGATGTAAGTAAAGAGTATTAAGAGTGTTTTTGTATAAATATATGTTAATATAACCCTAGGTTTTAGTATGGGTTTTAGTGAAAATTTTATTTGAGGAAGAATGCCTTTACATTTTGTGTACATGATTTTAAAGGTATTGAAAACCTTTAGAGTTTATATGATCTTTGATATTGAGGTGATTTTGGGTTATTACAATTTAGAGACATATATTTTATCATATAGATAACCATGGGATTGAAAATTGATTTATTGATTAAGTGATTAATGTTATTTCATAAGAATATCACTATAATTTTGGGGAATATTATATGATTAAGGTAAGAAGAATATTGTGGGATTTTATTTGAGGAGTAAAGGTTGAATTATATTTTATAATTATATATGATTTTAATGTGTCTTTATGGTGATTCATGTTATTTATGTAAATGATTAGCATAACATGGAAATAGTATAATTAGAGAACATACATTTTAGGTATGAGACTTTAACAGTGATTAATGTTATTTAGAGATAAATGTTAAATTTATCTTGGAATAATATGTAATAAAATAGTAATAATTTTTGGGTTTTGAACTTTGTTGGGAATATTTTTAAGAATTTTGAGGTTAGTTATTTATCAAATGATCTAAGCTGTACTTTGGGTGTTATTTTGAGGCTTTATAGATTAATGTTATATTTATTCATATAAAGGTTTATTCTTTTGGGAAATTATCTTACCTTGTTCTAACCATTTTTTGTTTTCATTAATGTCTAAATATAGGAAGAATATCTGTTTATACTTTTTTGAATTATGTGATCCATTAGAAGTTTATTTTAGTGCTTTGTACATTAAAAACTCATCTTTAATATTCAACATTTAGAGAAAAAGATAACATTGTGGTGTAAATTGATTAAAGGATGAAATGTTAATTTTAAAATAAGTATATTTATTTATATTATCATTTGAGATGGTAAATTAATTTCTAAGCCCAAGGAAAATTATCTTGAAACAAAAATGTAATCCTATTATATTCATTCCCCATTAATCAATGGTATTTTTCACACCTCATTAATATATAGTCATTAACGTTCTCTTGATCATTCAATTTATTATGATCAATAATATATATCAATATATATCATTATTTTGACATTATTTTGATCCTATTTTACATATTTTCACTTCCCACTAATGTTATCCTATTTGGAATCCTAGTTATGTGTTATTCTACACGACCTTAATATTTCATTTTCACTATTTTCAAGAGGAATTTTTATCAACCCTTTTTATGATGTGGGATTTCAATAAAGGTATTTTCATATGTAAATCCATTAATTATAAAGATCAAGTTAAAATTGAGAGGTTGAAATTTATTAAAGGGTGGGATAATGTAACACCCTGATATTTTTAAAAATAAATCTATACATGATATCATATATGATATGCAATTCCAATCATAAACGAACCATAAAATATTATTATTTAAATAAAATTGTCAAAACCTAGACATTAAGTCAAATGGCATGAATATGATTAAATAATTTTTGAAATATATATATAAATTTCCTACTTTATGTAAATGTATTGATAAATTCTTAGTAAATATTCACTAAATTTTTTGTAAAGTCATTTTATTCTTCAAAAATATGTTTTTTCAAAAATGGTTTTTATTGCTTTTTGGTGAAAAAATATTATAATTAATTTTTGAAACTTTTAGAAAATTTATTTGATAAAAAGGATATAATTTTTCAAATTAGAATATCAAAATTCAATTATGGTAAATTTTTTGAGATTTTTCAAAAAAGATTGTTTTTTCAATGAATAGTGATAATACTAATTTTTGTTGAAAATTTTATTTTCTTTTAAAGTATTTACAAAGAAAAATTATATTTTGGATTAATTTCAAGATCTAATCAATTAATTTTGATTAAAAGTAATCTAATTATAGTCTTTTTAATAAATTCTATACTTTAATTTGGTATAACAAACATTTTTATTCTTAAAAAGGCATTTTTCTAAAAAAACTGTTTTTTATTGCATTTTTCATTTTAATATTTAATTAATGTATTCCATTTATATAAATTGAACCATGAAAAATTTATTCCATATTTTAATTAGGTGGTCCAAATTTTTTAAATAGGCCCCTTTTATTTTTTTATCATTATGAATAGTAACCATAGTAAATAATTGTAACCATGGTAAGGGTAAATCGGGATGTTAAGGTTAAAAATAATATGATGGGGACTAAAAATGACCATAACACTTGAAATTATACTATTAGATGATTGAATTTTATCCATTTCCATACATGTTTTGAAAATATGAAAACTTGGTTCCATATTTCTTTGATTTTGAACATTAAATTATTTTATATAATGAAAAGTCAAAAATGTCATTCGCTTGGTTTTATTATCTATAAAAAAATTTACGTGGGGATAAAAAAAGTCTATGTTCAGTTATAAAAGGTTTATTTGAATGATAAATTATTTTTTTATCATGATAATTTATTTTCAGTTTTTTAGTGATGAAATAATTACCATAAATTCTTATGCAACATAAACACAGTATTTATTCAATTAATAGAAAAATAAAACAAATATTTTTGAAAATTTTAAAATTAGGATAAATTGAATTAATTATTATGTAACCTGAATTTTTTAGATAAAAATAACATATTATAAAGGTTTTGAATGTTTATATTTAAATTACATCTTTTTTTGAAGTCTTAAAAGTAAAATTAAATGAACAGTTCCAAAAATGATATTAATGATATTTTATAAAAGATAATACTTTATTAAATGATTTAAAATTTCCATGAATAATATATTTTACTAAGTTATTGGGTTATGGTTTAAAACTTTAAACATGTTCTATTTATGTTCCAATTTTCCTTTTATAGTAAATATATTGACTCCTAAAGAGTAAAAACTTTGTTATTGTTGTAATTGTCAAAAATGGTTAACAGTGGTTAAAACAAAGAGATAATGGTAAAAACCTAATCTAAACTTGTTCAAAAAATTTAATGATATTATTTTGATATATTCTCATCCTATCATTTTGGAGCCTTTTATCTATGAAAATTAATTTATATTAATATTTTAAGAAATTCAAAGATTGTCCCACCCTTCACTTATAAAAGGGAACCTCCCATACTTTTTTATTCACACTTAAAAATCCTTATAGATCATCCAATTAATAAAAAATACCTTTCCAATATACCTAATCATGTTTTGGAGGTATTAGTTTTTTCATAATACTAACCTTAGAGGGTTTAAGGTGTAAAGAAAAGGAAGTTGTCTCAAGAAGTGGTATAGTCTTTAACCGAATGTTTTAGTATTATTTATTCTTATACCTCCTCAAATATTATTAAAATATGATGAAATAATAACACCTATATCATCCATATATTTATATTTTATTATGTTAATTAAATAAACTATATCCATCTCCTCTTTTATCAATTGGGAAATGAAATTGTTGTTCGTGTGTATGGGAGACTGTCGCCTCGCGAACTGGTATAATTTATTTTCCATCACCACCTCTTATGGATGGTTATAATGATTGATTTAAAGTTTATATATTATATCAACAACATAAATAAAATTATTTAATTATAATATATCACCCACTTTATTATGTTTCCATTCATTAAAAAATGATAATGTTGTCCGTGTGTGTATGTGGACTACCACCTCCATGAAGCGACGTGATTAATTTTTCATATGAAAATCATATAGATGATATATATAAATTTATTTAAAGATATAATATTATATTTATGATATAATTATCATTATATAAAGATAAAATAATAATTACCTTCTTTCCATCATGATCTTTTTAAAATGGAAAAATTACTCATGCGTACATATGAGCTATTGTCTCCATGATTGCAACATAGTTCATTTTCTATAACCATATTTCATGGTTAGTTTTAAAAATATAATTTATGTATAAAATTATAATTATATCTTGATTATTATTTTTTAGATGATATAATAATGACCTCTTTGACCATAATAAACCTTTGGAAGTCATTTTGGACAAATGAGACGAATATCGCCAAAGCGTCTCACATAAACTTAATCGATTAAGTAATTGATTATAACATTGGTAAAATGAATAATAAACTTTAAAATAGTTCTTAAGAAATTAAATAATTTAAATAATTTAATTATTAAAGAATATAAGTAATGTATGTGATGAGTCACACTCGAGGTAAGGGGCACTTTACTTTAAAAAAACTTGTTTTAAATGTTTTCAAGATTTATTTTCTAAATATTTTTATTCCATGACAGTATTATTAAAAATATTTTATAGATGAATTTATATGGACATTAATGAATTATAAAGTACATTTTATGTCTATTTTTAATTTATTTCAAAGGTTTTCAAAAGGAATATTTTTATGCATTTTACACATAACATTTTGAATTTCATTATAAAAGACAAAAAGAATGTTCTATTTTAACATATACGATGTAAAAAGTTTTTACAAACATTGTAATCATCATTTAATGTTTTTATTCCTTATAATATTACATATTTTCTTCAAAGAAAAACCCACCTACCCTATGTTCTGATTATTTTCAAAAAAAGGTTTTAAATGGAATAGATATTTCAATATCCAAAAATGTTTCTTTATGGGAGTAAGGAATGTTTCTATAATTATAAAAGCTTTCATGTGTTATGATTATGTTATAGTTCCTGGGAGTTATTTATTATGATATGCGGTTCAGTTATAAACTATGTATTGTTGGTTCCTTTATATTCCATAGATGTTTGGTTCCATTATAAACCATGTATGGGTGGTTCCATTATAAACCATGTATGGGTCGTTACATTATAAACCAAGGATGGGTGGGTCTGTAATAAACCTCTAGTGCATTGGGTAATGATCATGATGAAATTTGAAACTATAGTTTATTCCATTTTTAAGAGTGATATAAAAATTATGTCCTAAGTTATATAAATGATTTATTTATCCTTACTATGGTTTTTATAGAAATATCATGATTCCACAAGGAAAGTTAATGAGCCTATGTTTAAAGGAAAGTATTTTTATACTTATTAAGGGTAAAAATTATAACTTTGTAAAAACAATCATGGGTTTTTTTTTGTTTAAAAAGAAATTTTTTTGAGTTTTATTTTGAATTTAAAATTTATTATGAAATGTTTTATGAAAAAATTTGGGTAGAGAAGTTGATTTCTAGGGTAAGAAAATGTTTATTTTGAACCCAAAGTTTGTTTTTTAAATATGCCAAATTTTTATAAGTAATTATGAACTAATAGGTTTCTTTATTTATTTTTATGTCCATTAATAATATTTTTGTGATCGTTCTACATTTTAAAAACTTTTCACTAGGTTTTAAGTATTAGTAGGGAAAAGGATGAAAAAAAGATGAAAATTTTGAATATATTTCAAGAAAAAAAGTTTTTATATCATAAAAGTTTTGTTTTTTGGGAAAAATAGATACTAAGTTGAAGTTTAAATATTTTTTATTTAAATTTTTTTATGTAAGGGTGATGTGCTAATTCTCTAAAACACTAAACCTAATAAGATCCTCAAAATAAAATAAAGTGAATTATCTTTTAAATATTAAATTTATGAAATAATTAAGGAAGGGTCCTTATAAAAATTATATATTCTTTATATCTTAAAACCTTATATTTTATTCTCCTATGGTTATTTATTTAAATTACAAGTTTTCCTTTAATTTTACTCTCTCTAAGTACTAAAATTTTTGAAAGAGTTTTTTTAATGAAATCTGACTTTATTTTTCTATTCGGTTGGGAATATTTTTATTCCATATCTTTATTTTCTATAAAATTATTTCAATAATGTTTTTATTATTCTCAAATGGTTTATTAAATTCATTTTTACCTATGTTTTAATTTGTTTATAATGGTTTAAATAGAATATTCTCTTCATTTTCCAAATGAGGAACTTTTTACTAAAGGTGTAAATAAAATCTTTGTTTTAACCCTTATCACACAAAAAGATTTTCCAACCATCATGATTAATATTTTCCTTGAACTATCCTTTACATGATCCCATGGTTATTTTAAAAGAAAATATTTTTCCAAATATTCTATAATTTTTTAGACTTTAAAAAAGTGATTTCAAAATAAAAAGGTTATTTTACTCAATAAATGTTATGGTGATATTTTAAAATTATATTCATTTATGTAAATATCCTTTGATGAATATTATATTTTATTAGAAATATTATCTAATGATACTATCTAGAATATTACTTTGTATGGCTTATGACAATGTTGTTTTATTTTTTACTAGGGAAAATATTAACATTTTTTATAATAGTTTTTCAATACAAATGTTTGTGTTGATTATGTATTGAATTGTTATTAATTTATTTAATATTATGAATGAATTATACTTAGTATATGATGGTTGGGGCCTATTATATCCCATTGATTCATCAGTAAGACTCATGAGACAAAGTATCATGGTTATTTGGTGTATGTCAAACTTATTTATGTATGGTGTCTTATTACGAATCCTTGATGGTCGGATTATGATGTTCGATATATGAATTATATCATTAAAAAACTTGTTATTATAATTCATGTGATTATTTATGTTGTCATGTAATCCATGGATATATTATTATTTTATGATATTAGTTACATGGAATATTTGATTATTATTTATCTCTTTCATACTATTCGTGATTTATTTATTCTATGATAGATTATTTTGTATGCTTTCCCTTATTGAGCATCTGAGCTCACCCTTTATTATGTTTTCCTTTCCCTAGGATACCAAGAAGGGATCTATGAATGATTCTAGGGATATTCTATAATAAATAATAATTCTCTCAATAGAATTTTAAGTTTTATTTCTTGTTTTCAAATGTAATGTGAGAATCATGTATGTATCTAGTTTTATAATATTGGTAAACTATTCGATGCTTTGGGATTTTATCACTTGTATTTTGTAAAAATATAGTATGATAACCACTGGCTATGGGTTACTGGAGTATGGTTGTTATAGTTGTTATCAAAGTAAGTTTAGTAGTACCCATATGAACTAGATTTAGGAAAACATGGATTAGAGAACATAACCATGTGGCACAAATACAAGGTATAAGTCGATGCAGAACAAATAAAAGGTATAATAACATAACCTTGTTCCATAACCTTAGATTCTAGGCATAATTCTAAGTATAGGGTAATATCTTGAAGCTTTGGTAAATTAGAGATCATGTGTATTTCCTAGAAAATATAACTCTGTCTGGATATTAGAAAGTTGATGAGGTTGTGGCACAAATTAACCTAGGGTAACAAAAATGAAATGGGTGTATTAGGTAATAACTCTATCATCATTGGTTCACAATGAGTGGGACTAAGACTGCACACATAGATAGATATTCCCAAGGGATATGCTTGGGTTAATTCAAAATTTCTTTATAAACCATTGTGATGAATGGGAGGATAGAACCAATAAAAACCTATGATATTCCATAGTAACATAGGATGATCCTAAAGATTCATGGGTTGATAATTCTAAGGTTTATTATAAGTTTAAATGTATAGATACCCTTTTTTAAGTTTTATGTGATGGGTTTTAATATTATTAAGATTATTTTCATAGATATCTATGGGATACCCTTTGGTTTTATGTGATGGGTTTTATGTGATGGGAATAAAACACTTTGGGTTTTATATTATGGGTTTAAATAACCCTTTGGGGTTTTAAGGATATTCTAGTGAAAATATTATTTTAGGAATAATGATTTTATATTTTATAGAAATAAGTTGAAAGGTATTGATAACCTTTAGATTTAATACGAACTTTTATGTTAATTTGGTTAATTAGGATAAAAGGGTTATTAAAATTTGGGAATATATGTTCTATCATATAGATAAACATGGGAATAAAAGGGTGATTTAGAACCTAAGTGATTCATGTTATTTTTTAATAAGTTCACTATATTGGGAACATTATATGATTAAGGTAAATGGAAATAGTTTTTGATAAAATGGGATTTTATTTTAATAATAATGATGAAGTTATATTTTGGGAGAATAAATGATTTTATTGTGGCTTTATGTTGACTTAGGTTATTTATGGGAAAGACTGTCATGTTTTGGAGATTAAATGATATTTTAAGGACTCATATATTAATAAACCCCTAATTATATGATTTATAGAAAGGGTTTCACTTTATAACATTCCCCTGATCTTTTAGGTTTAGAGTTTTATAGAATTAGAACATCACAAATAAATAACAAATGAATATATTAAAATTGGACACTTCCACTCAGTATCTATTTTTCCTATAATATAAAACTTTTAAAATTAACCATTTTTTCTTTTCATAACAAATATTTATGAATTTTAACTTGATTTCTTATTTGTTCCTACTCATCCTTAAATCCTTAAAAACATTTGAAAATGTTGGATGAAAAAAACTCAACAAGTGATATAAAGGAAATAAAACCATCATTCCAGTAAAAAACATGAAAACTCATTAAATGTTTACCTTTTTCACATTATTCTTTAAGCGAATAAAATAAATCATATCTATATGAAAAAACAATTCTAACTCAAATAAAGACCTTTAGAAACCCATATAAATTAATATAAAACCATTATAGTAATCTTATAGAATCATATTCATAACCTATGTTAACTTATGTCAAAAATAACTGGAGTCTAGTTAAATTCATAGGAGAAACCTCCCTAGTTAAGTTCCCCATTTTTTCCTTTTAAAACAAGTAACATTAACCAATGCATTAGAGAGATATATTGGGCTTACCCAACATATAAGGTATATCATCCTCACCCATCATATAAGTTGTATCGGGATCACTGATCATAATATAGTATGATCAAGTACCATATCAGGAATAAAATTTTTTTAAACTTTCACGTTTTCATCAAAAATCACTTGAGAACAAATTTTAACATATATGCAAAAGAATTTTCAGATATAAAAATATACTTCATCTAAAAACCATTTTTAGAAAAAAAGAATTACCTAGAATAAGGGAAGAAATGTTTTTCTTTGAATAAAAAATGGAATCATTTAAATAAATATAAACAATGCTTTTAGTGGTGTGAAAAATAAAATACATTGTCTCGCGTAGCGGTAGTCTGCACATACGCACAAGTGATGTTTTAACTTTTCATTGGATGGTAAAGAAAGAAGTAGGACATTTTATTTACCATTTAATAATTAAATTTATATCATATATATCATTTCATTTCATTTCAATCCATCATTATGACCATCCATAATGGGTGGTGATGGGAAAATAATTACATCGCTTTGTGAGGTGGTTGTTCGTCATACACACAAATGATGTTTTTCATTTTCCATTAGATGGTTAAGGAAGATGAAAAAGGGTTATACCATAGACATAATAAAATTTCATTATATTTTATATAATTATGTTTCTATATCTAAATGTTTTTTATAGGTTTGAAATGTGCATAGGAAGAAATAAAACAAAGGAGTTTGGTTAAGACTTATACTTTTTCTTCGGACAACCACTCTTGGTTTACACCTTCATCCTTTTAAGGTGGGATTTTTTTCAAAAAAAATACTCTAAGATGTGGGGATAAAGTAGAGTAATAGATATGTGTAGTTATTGGTTGATATAATAGTATCTTTAAGTGTGTAAAGGTGAGGATAGGGGTGTCCATTTATAAGTGAGGGAGAGGACACACATGGAATTTTTCAAATGATTTAAATATTATTATGTACTTTTCATGGAAAAGTGTCCCATATAAAAATAAATTTATATAATAATGTTATAAGGGTAAAAATAAATTCATAAAATAAGAATTAAGAAGAAATTTGGTGACCTTATCACATAGTTTTAACCTAGTTTAACACGATTTACCCTTTTACTGTAGTGACACAATTTTTAACGAAGTTATTTTCCATAATGACCAAAAATGAAATTGAACTCATTAATAAATTTGGAACTATTTATTAAAAAAATTGAATCCATTTTTCAAGATTAAATATCTTTAAATATAATAAGTTTATTTAATATAAAAAATTAAAATGTAATGAAAAACAGTTTTCTGGAAAATGTTTTTCAAAGTATAAAAGTGATTTTATACCAAGATCAAGTATAGTGTTGATCCAAAAGTAATAAATTGAATTAACCTAAAAAAATAAACTAATTAAATTTAAACCCAATCCAAATCAAAAATTTTCTTTGAAAATAATATAAAATAAAATACACTTATCTTTAAAAATCGTAATTTTCTACTATTCACCCAAAAATAATCTTTATCAAAAAATTCCCAAAAAATCACCCTAAACTAATTTCAACATATTTAATTAAAGAATAGTATATTTTTTTATAAAATTAAATTTATAAATTAATCTTTTAAAATAAACCATATAATACATGAAAACCCAATTTAGCTAGAATATAGTTATTTCCTTTAGATTGAAAAAATAACTAATATTTTTATAATAAATATGACTCTATAAAATCAAATTCATGAATATTAATAAGGCATGATAAATAATTATTATTAATATTACTTAGGTTTTCACATTATACCCTCTTTTTTAAATTGTATCCTTTAAATTTTATTCATTACTAAAATAAGTGGGGATATTTTTCCTTCATAACATTTTATAGTTCCTATGTTTATTAATTAATAATATGGTTTTTCCTCAAAATATTAACCTGATAAATCACTTTATTCCAAAATAACTTATCTATATGGTCAATAAATTTAATTGGTTATTCCTTATACTAAAGGTTCTCTTTCAACTATATTATTTAAGGGTTCAAGTCATGAGATTAATTTGGAACATATTTCCTCAACAATAAAACATGAAACACATTATATACCTAAGATAAACTCATAGGAAAGGCCACTTAGTAAGTAATTGATCCAAATTTATCCTATATTTCATATGGTCCAACAAACTGTGGACTTAACCTTCACTTTTTACTAAAATTCATGACACTCTTCCAAGGATATACTTTAAGAAAAATAGGATCTCCCACCTCAAATGAAATATATTTACTTTGGTTGTCTACATAAATTTTCTACTTGGTCTGAGTTTCTCTCATGTGATGCTAAATCATCATCACCATCTTAACCATCTCTTTGATTAACTCTGGTCCCAACTTCTTCCTTTCACCAATATTGTCCCAAAAATTGGGATTTCGACACCACTTTCTATAAAATTAATCAAAAGGTGCCATATGTATACTATGATGAAAAATATTATTATAAGAAAATTTAATTAATATAGATATTGATCCCAAATTCCTTGGTAGTCCAATGAATATGATCCAAGAATATCTTTCAAAGTCTGAATCATCCACTCTGAATGTCCATCAGACTGTGGATGAAAATCTATACTTAAATTTAATTTAGTATCCATAAACTTCTAAAGGCTTTTCCATAAATTTGAGGTTAATATAGGAATACATTCAGATATAATGCAAAGGGGGACTCAATGATATCTGATTATCTCTTTAACATAAATTATAGAAATCTTATCCAAATACATACTATCTAGAATAGGAAGAAAATGTATAAATTTATTCAATCAATCCAAAATAGCGCAAATCACATTATTAACTCAATATGTATTTGGTAATTCAACCATGAAATCCATGGATATATTCTCTCATTTCCACTCTAATGCTAGAAAAGGTTGAAGTATCACCATTAATTATTGTTGTTCTGATTTAACTTATTGAAAATTCAAACATATCATGGTAAATTCAGTAATAATTCTTTTCATTCCATACCACCAAAAATGTTCTTGAAGGTATATATACATCTTAGTACTACTGAGAAGAATGGAAAATGGAGAGTTGTGAGCTTCACTCAACAATTCCTTTTTCAACTAGGATATATCTAGCACCCATAATATTTTTCCAAATCTTAAAAAAAATTTCTTATCAATGATAAAATCATGAAACTTACCCTTCTTAACCAATTTTACTTTTTTATAAAAAACATGGTCTTCCTTCTAATCTTTCTTAATCTCATATATTAATGATGACTACATTGAAACTAAAAAATAGAGGTAGTTCCTATATACATAATTACTAGGCCAACATTAGTAAAATAACAAACCAAAGGATCATGTTCTAAAAATAGAATAGTTGATGATGCAATATCTTTCCAACTCAAAGTATATAATACTCTATTTTCTTTTCTTGAAAGGTAGTGAACCAAGAAAGTATAATCCTTTATAAGTTAAATCTATATTCTTGGCTTCGTGTTCAAATCATTTTTAGTGAATATATACATAAAAGTTTTATGATTATTATATATTTCACATTTTACACCATATATATTATGTATCCATATTTTTAAATTAAAAACCATGGAATCTAGTTTAAGATCATATATTGGATAATTTAGATCAGGTGGTTTCAATTATTTTGAAGAATAAGAAATTATGAGATCATTTTGCATAAAAAACAACCAAGTTCCTTTAAATAATCATTTTTTTATATAACAAACTCACCATTTCTGAATAGAAGGTCCAAAACTGGAGAATTAACCAATATTGTTTTCAATTCCTAGAAAAACTCATCACACTCTTTCATCAAGATGAATTTTACTTCTTTTTTTGTAAAAATAGTTAGTTTTATGGATAATCAAGAAAAGTTTTCAAGAAAGTGCATGTAGTATCCTTCTAATCCAAGAAAACTATGAATCTATATTAATTGTGTAGGTTTTTCCATTATTTAACCACTTTAGTTTTAATAGGGTCAACAGTGATGTTATCTTTAGAAACAATGTTCACAAGGAATGAAATATATTGCAACCAAAATTCATATTTATTAAATTTCCCATATAAATTATTTTATTTCAATTTTTATAAAATAATCCTTAGGTTTATTCCATAATCCTCATGAATTTTAGAATATACCAAAATATCATCAATAAAAACAACCACAAACTTATCCAAATATTCATATAAAACTCTAATTATAGTATCTATAAATATTGTAGTGCATTAGATAACCCAAAGGGAATAACTACAAAATCATAATGTCCATATCTAGTCTGAAATATCATCTTTAGAATATATTCCTCATTCACCTTCAATGGATGTTACCCTATCCTGAGATCAATATTCAAAAAAATTCACGCTCCTTGGAGTTAGTCAAAAAAATCACCAATATGAGGCAAAGGATACTTGTTATTAACAGTGATGTTAATCAAGTCTCTATAATCAATAAAAATACTCATTGGACCATATTTAATTTAAATAAAATAAAATATAAGCACCCCACGGTGAAGTGATAGGATGAATTAAACCTTTATTGATAAAATCTTGCAACTACTTTTTCAATTCCAAATGTTCTACCTAAGACATTCGATATGGATGTTTATAAATTGGCCTAGCATCAAGAACTAAGTCAATAGTAAATTCAACCTCTCGATTGGGAATAATACCAGGTAAATCATGATGAAATACATCCATATATTCATTTACAATTGGAACATCTCTAATATGAACATTTTCCTTCTTTTTAATAACATGATTTATGTAAATTTCACTGTAACATTTTATCAGCTTTCCAACTTCTTGAAAAGTTATCAAAGGTATGAATTCATTTTTATACACTAACAAGAATTCATTTTGAAAAAAAAATCTTAATCTCTTCAATATCTCTTAGCGTGATAAATTTAAAGCCAATCCATACCAAGAATAACATCAAATTCTACAATATTTAAGACAACAAGATTTTCAAGAAAAACATTTCCATGAATATTAATGGTAATATTCGTATATATTCTTGTCAAATTAATTCTATCACAATATATTTTTATAAAAATTTATGAACCCATTTCTTGAGGTGAAATTTATAATTTGATAGAAAATTTCTTAGAAATAAAATAATTTGTAGAACCCAAATCAAACAATTCATTTTCATAATCTGAATATATAAGTAATGTAACTGAAATAAAATCATTCAATGGCCTAGAATTCATTGATGTATTCATAAAATATTTTTATGCACTCTTCTATTTTCGATCCTACTGATTTCTACCTTGGTTGACTAACTTTATATATACATTAGCATAATGTGCCAATTCATTACAACTAAAACATCTCACCATTGGCTGGCTATCTATCTTCCTATTCATGTTTAGTAATGAATCTTTTCCTTATAGTTCCAATCCATATAACCAAACTTAACACACTAGTAACATTTCCCAGATCTGGTTAAACATTACTTAAAATGTATCTTTCCACACTTGGAACAATTGGGGGGATTACCATTGTATTTATTTACTTATTGGATTGACATTGTTTATAACATCGATCGCTTCTTCCCTTTCATTTAATGTGATGGATAATGATACAAAAAATCTATTTTTTACTTCCTTATCATAATGAAAAATTTTATCATAAATTTTAAATTCATGAGAATGAAAATCTATTTAATATCTTGGATTCAACAATGAGTAAAATTAATTAATTTTACTATAAAGATCCCAAATATAATTTGGTGAAAACCTAGACAATTGGGTAAAATTTACTTCATATGTGGCAACTAACCCATCCTCCTTTTAATTTAATCCCAAGAATTGTTTCTTTATCATGATTCAAGTTGCCTTGGGGAAATATTTCCCTAGAAAACGATTATTAAATTCAATCCATTACCTTTCCTAGATCTATTCTATTTCCTTGGTATTCTTAACCATTGGCCATCATTGATCAACTTTTCTTTCAAAATGATAAATGGTAATATTTTACTTTTAATGTTATGAACGTCCCATGGATTCAAATATCTTTTCTAGAACATTGATCCATCCTTCAACTATCACTATATATAAGGTTTCACAGAAATATAGAGGGTATTGTTTTATAAAATTCCCTATCACGAACATATTCCTCTATGGTAAATCTAGTTTATCTCTAACATGGATTACTCCACCATTTATATCCTTCAACAACTAATCCATCACAGTAAAAAAAATGTTCAATTCTAATTTCAACCATTCGGGATATTAATTTGGAAGGATATTGTCCTCTTGATACCTTCCTAAATCAGCTTCCCTATTTCCCTTATGAAAATCCATTTGGAATAGATATATATTTGATAAAGAAACATGGTAACCTTTAAATGATATATCATGTCAACAAAACCATAAATTATAATCTTTTAAGGGGTTTATTTTATTATCTAACCTCTAAAATTATTTAAACCATGCTTTGATTCCAATTATAAGGACACTTATCTTAATCAACCCCTAATTACATGATTTATAACAAGGGTTTCACTTTCTTACATTCTCATGATCTTTTAGGTTTATAATTTTAGATAATTAAATCTTCATAAATATATAACAAACTCATATATTTCAAGTGGATACTTCTACTCAGTGTCTATTTTTACCACAATATAAAACTTTTAAAATGAAACATGTTTTCTTTTCATAAAAAATTTTCATGACTTTTAACTTGATTTATTATTTGTTCCTACTCATCCTTAAATCCCGTAAAATACATTTGAAAACATGGAATGAGGAAAAAAGCTCAATTAGGGATATAAAAGAAATAAAACTATTAGTCCAGTAAAACACATAAAAACCCATGAAATTTTTACTTTTTTCACAATATTCATTAAACGTATAAAATAAATTATATCCATGTGGAAAAAAATATATCTCAAATAAAAAATTTAGATACCCAAATTAGTAAATATAAAATCCTTTTAGAAATTATAGATAATCATACTCATAACTCATGTTAACTCATATCATAAATAACTAGAGACCAATTAAATCCATAGGAGAAACCTCTCCAGTTAACTCCATCCTTATTACCTTAAAAGACAAGGAACATTACCCAATGCATCAGAGATATATATCAGGCTCACCCACCATATAAAATGTATCAGGATCATCAGTCATATAATTTTTATTGAGTTCACTCATCATCATCTATAATTATCAAGTACCATATCATGAATAAAATTGTGACATACCAGACCCAGATTCCACTCAAAGGTACCCATATCCTGGTGGGAAACATGGACTCAAGTGAATCTCCCCAAACTCTAGAGGATGTCGACTAGTAGGTAGGTCATCAGGTGTGTATGTGGGGAGACTATTCCCTCATTACCAAAGTGTATCATAGAGTATAATTAATAAAAAAGAAGGTATATAGTGTAATCATTATAAATAATTAGATGAAATAGAAGAAGAAGACTTATATAAATATACAAAAGTTGGTGATGTCATATTTCATGTATCTAGAAAGATAAGAAACACAGATACACAATAGTAGGCAATACAAGCTATAAAAAAGTAGCAAAAGGGGAATCCAAAAACTATCCCCCAACATCCTGAGCTCTAGTTCAGTCATCTACTACCAACTCCATCCTAAGAAATAAAGTGTTTGAATCCAGATTCTTCCCTTTGTCAAAACCTTCATACGGGAAGTCTACCTGGGTTCCAATGGAATCTCAGATAGGGTCTGAGATAAACCACAATAAGCCACCACCACCAACATATATAACATCCAATATGTGTAGTATAAACTAAAACAGTGTTCAAACATGAATATATAAAAGTAAAGCAGTATAGTAACATGAAGACCCAAGTACCTACTTCATCCCTCGAATGGTGTCTAAAAATGTAACCAGTTCATTAATTAATTATGTTCTAGTTTATACATATAAATATAATTTCCATGAGGCATAGCCATCACTGACATGATACTAGTGATGGATCCAAGATATAGATGGGAATCCTAATGTTATTTATAATTAAAAGGTTCCAAGGTGGTAACCAAGGAAACCTAGACCTCAAGGGTCACCAAATCATTTGTAATTGTATCTTAGCTATAGGGGTAAGAGTGTAATACAAGGAGCATCATCCAAGTCATTCCACAATAGTGAATCTAACTGATTCCAAGGAATACATCTAAGGTAAAATAGGATAAGTGATGTCTAGACCCAAGGATGTAACCAAGTCATATCATTTCTGTAGAATCCATGTTGGGTCCAAGGAGTTTTTTCAAATCATCCTATAATACTAAAAGAGGTATCCTATGGTTTCATACCGAGCATCCACTGATTTGAAAAATATCAGGTTCCAAGGTTGGTATCACCCTTGGAAACCTGCATCTCTAAATCAGAATGGAATCCATGAGCACTCAAGGTATTACCTTAGGAATATAAAAGTTAACTTAAGTCTAACCACTCCTATAATTATTTCATGGTCCATATACAAGTAGGCACCTAAAAATTTATTCTTTTATTTAATTAATCCATGTAATGGTCATACCATTTAAAGAGTTCGTTTGGTCCATGCCTTTCCTTTCATTAGTGTGATAAGGATAAGGGGGAATGCAACCATTTCATTTCATATAATTTATAATAATTTCATTAGGTTCATTCTAATACCTTCCATCACAAGTGGCAAGGGGTCCCACATACATGCAACCACCATTTCATTTACATTTAATAAGTCCAGGTCATATACTTAGTATACTTTCCAATTACATTTAAGGTTGGTTAATCAATTTGAATAACTTGCCTTAGGTGGTTCAAGTGGAAATAAACATGGTACAATCCATTCATCAATTCACATTTCAATAGTCATTTAATAAGGGAGGCTTACCATTAGCAGGGTCAAGCTAAGGTACACCCGAATAGTGGTGCAGACACACACACCAAACACTAAAATCTGAATATGGAAAATCACCCAACATGGGGTGGTCGGAATTGTGGATTTAACCACAAATTATGATTAACATATATGGAATGGGTCTTAAAACACTATTCTAATGACTACAATCAAGACATGTTAATTAAATAGATGATGCCCAATGAAATCAACATGCACACAGGGAAATTTATAAAATGAAGAATCTTGAGGAATGATTTATAGACCACCTACCTCGTACTCATCGATAGGAAGAATAATGAAAAATGATTAAAAAAGAATTAAAAACATACCAGTGTGGATCCAACAAGGAAGATGGAGCTTTAATCAGACTCCAGACAGATACTCATGATCAAATCCTAGATTAGGCTTCAAACGGGCCTCAAAAGAGGATAAATGGGAGGGGTTTTCCACTATAGATAAATAATATGATATGGGTGAGTTTTAAAATATAATTTAATGTAAAAAAGGTAAAATCACCCAAAAATAGCCTCTGCACAGTTTGGCCGTACCATTTTCCAAATTGCGTGCCAACTGTGCATGATCTACTCTAGGAAGGGGGTAATTTCATGGTTAGGCCATGTGATTAGGGAAACCATGCACCAACTATGTGAATCACCTTTGTAATTTGTCTGCAATTTTTTACATAGTCATGCAGCCCAAATCACATGTTTAGGGAAAACTATGTGCCCCATATCACCCAACTATCTAGCCTCACACAGTTAAAACTAACTATGTGTCTTTCCTCACATAGTTTCCTCTAGCCATGTGATAGGTAATTTTCTCCAAAAAAAGTAGGGTTTCTTGCTCCAAACAAGCCTCAGACAACCCTGAGACCTTTGAAAACTCACTAGGAATCCACATTACGTATATAAAAGTGAAATAGACCAAAATTTAAAGGATCCATACCTAGGTAAAAAGTAGGGTTCTTACAGTCTTCCCCCCTTAAAGGAACTCATCCCTAAGTTCACCTTCCAATGGTAGTGAAACACTATCTGAGAATAACTCTAGCCACTGGGCACATACATTGACCTCCTGCTCACAAGTCTCATCTTGTTCACAGATGTGGTACTATAGCACTCCTACTATAAGGACAGACCAGACTCAAAGATCCTTCATGCTCCAGTAAATGATATGTATAGGATACTCCTCAATGGTGGTATCTACATCTAACTCAACTTCCTCAGGTTAAAAAGTATGAGATAGGTTTCCATGATACCGACAAAGATGTGAAACATGGAAGACATCGTTCATGGTATATTACTTATGAGGTAGTAACAACCGATAATATATCAACTAGACTCTCTCCAAAATATAAAACAGCCTGAAAAAGCATGGTGATAACTTCCCTTTCCTATGTATCCATTTATTCCCTATCCTAGGTGATACCTGTAGGAAAAGATGATCCCCATCCTCAAACTCTAGAGGTCATCTACGGTGATCAGAATAATATTTATGTCTATATTGATTAGTAGACATACAATTATTGATCATCTGAACATACTTCAAATTCTCATTCATGATACGAGGACCTAGTAGGGAAGCCTCTCATTCATCTAGCTAGCATAAGGGGAATGGCATGGCCTACCGTACAAGACCTCAGAAGGATCCATCTGAATTGTCGCCTAAAATATATTATTATAGGAAAACTTAATGATAGGGATATGATTCTCCTAATAACCATAGATATCAAGGACGCATTCCTAGAGCATTTCATCTATAACCTATATCATCTGTTCTGACTGACCATCGGTCTGAGGGCATAAAGTTGTGCTCAGAAGCACTGGTGTACCAATAGCCTTTTGCAACCCTTACCAAAACTATGATGTGAAGTGAGAATACCTATCTAAAATGATATTATGAGGGTCCTCATTTAGTCATATGATCTCACATACATATAGTCTTCCTATATCATCAACTGATAACATCTCCCATATAGGAAGGAAGTGGGCTACTTTCGTTATACAGTAAGTCACTACCCATACAATATCACTACCTCTAGGTGACTTTGGAAATCTGATCACAAAATCTATATAAACATATTCCCATTTCTATTCTAGATCTGGAAGCAACTATAATAATCCATAAGGTCTTTGGTACTCTTCTTTCAACTGCTGATAGGTGGAACACCTTGTGATAAAGCCTACTATCTGACATTTCTTCTCAAACCACCAATACTGGAATCTCATATCTTGATACATCTTAGATATTCTTGGATGAACTTCCCACTAAGAAATTTGGGACTCATGAATCATTTACTCTATAATATTTGTATAAAATCATACATTTCCATTTATATGTAGGATTTTATCTTTTTTCACAGACCAATCTATAGGAAATTCAAATCCTAAAATACTCTCACGGAGAACCAAGCCCTTGGGATCTGAAAATTGCCTGATCTTCACCTTTTCAAAGAGGTAAGAGGTAAATATAAAGGTTGAGATATAAGATTGATCTTAACTATAATGATACTCTAGATACATCTTAAAAAATACGACCATTAATTTCCATTCATCACTGTCTTCCCGTACGAAAAGTGCCTGAGTTTTCTGACTCAACACATTCACTACTACATTGCCTTTTACAGACATATAAGCAAGCTCAAAATTGAAGGACTGAAGATATTTGACCCATATCCAATGTTTGATGTTCAAGTTACACTATTTAAAGATATATTTGATGTTCTTGTGGTCTATGTACACCATAATGTGCTCACTCAACAGATAATGTCTCCAGCAACATAAGGCATGGATAATTTCTACTAGATCAAGGTCTTGTATCAAATAATTTATCTCTTAAGGCCACAAATACCAAGATCTATACACAACAACTCTTTCCTTCTACATTATTACTACTCTCAGGATAATTCCTGATATATCACAAAACACTATATAACCTCTACCAGCCTCGGGAAGAATCAGAATAGGTGGCGAGAAAATCCTCCCTTTCGGCTCCTGGAAGGCTTTCTCACACTCTTCTAACCATAGGAACTTTACACCCCTCTTTTTAACACTAGTAAGAGGTGAAGAAATACATGAGAAATCCTGTATAAAATTCCTATAATATCTATCCATCCCCAAGAAACTCCATATATCAAACTCATTCTTGGGATGTCTAAGGATACCACATCACTCACCTTCTCTATGTCAATAGATACTCTTAATTCTGAGATAATATGACCCAATAAGTGAACTTTTTTTATCAATAAGTGGAACTTGGTGATCTTGGAATAAAACTCATGCTCTCTCAGTGTACTAAGAATGATCTCAAGGTGATTATCATGGTCACTATGAGTGTAAGACTACACCAAGATGTCATCCATAAATACTATGAAAAAGGAATCCAGATAGGGATGGAACACCCTATTCATTAAATCCATGAAAATGGAGGGCACGTTCATAAGACTGAACAATATACCGAGGTACTCATATAGACCATACCTAATATATAAATTTTTATGAGGTACGTCTAATGACTTGACTCACACCTAATGTTATCCCAATATTAGGTAGATCATATAAAATACCCTATCTCCTTGGATATGTTCAAAAAGATCATCTATATGGGGAAATGGATAGCGGTTCTTGATCATATGCTTATTCAACTGTCTTTAATCCACACATAGATGAAGGGTCCCATCCACCTTCTTGGTGAAAAGAATGAGTGAACCCCAAGAGGAAGTATTAGGTCATATAAAAAATTTGGCCTCTAGATCCTCTAACTACTTCTTGAGCTCTTGGAGATCTATATTTTCCATCCTGTATAAAGGAATAGACACTAGAGATACTCCTAAAATGAGCTCAATCATAAAATCTACATCTCTATTAGGAGTTGAGCTAGAAAAATCATTAAGAAAAACATCCCTGAAATTGTCTACTACTGGAGGGAATTCGTACTGATGTAAACTCTGATCCTCCAAGAAGATATTGGAAATTTGGTTAGTCACTCCAACTAGCCCATTATTCTCTGGTCTATCTCTACTAGCCTAAATATCCCAATCTCCTTGTGTAGAAAACTTCCACCCTCTAGTGATGTAAATGATACCCTGTAATGATATAAATATACAAAGTTATGATACAAAACCAACCAATCCATCTCAAGAATGACATCGAAGCCTATTATCTCAATAACAAAGAGGTACCACAAGAATGGTTAACTAACAAACTCAAGGGGACAGTCCCTAAATTGGCATATTCCCTCTGACCATACTCAAAATGGTGTATCTAGGGTCATTACACCACAGTAATATTGTATTTCGAGTTCGAGAATTTCCACGATAGATAAGAAGATTAAGGAGTGTGAATAACCTATATTAAAAAAAGAAGATACTATAGTGGATGATACTAGAATAGTAACTTGTAATATAGATGGTCCTAAAGTCTGATTCTTAGGTATTGGTTGTAATTCATGAAACTAACCTAATCTATGGACTTGTTCAACAGCTGGACTACCATGATCAAGACCTCTCTTCTGGCACTGTTGGAAATACAAATTTTGGATACCATGGTCATAACCTCCTCCTCGACCATTCCTATTAGTGCTAATCTAACTCCCCACCTGACACGGTATAAAATAACCTACCCCTGAAAGTGTAGATGGTGAAAATTCTATTCCACTAGGAAAGGTAATACAAAATCTCTAAAGGTTCCTCATAAGGTCATAAGCTCGGCACTCCAGAGGGTCTCTATCACATTGAGGCTTCAGATACCACTTTAATCCACACTGATGACACACCATAGAGCTACCAGTATGAGTACTATGGCTGCCACTTCCTTGATGAGAAACCTTGATGGAATGTTTCTTGCTATCGGAAGAACTACTGGACTACCTCAGCACTGGTCCTATATTCCTGGTACTATCAACATACCTTAGGTTTTGCTTACTTATAATAGCATGTTTGACTATTACAGGAAAAAAATTGTAGGTGAAAGAAATTTGTAGAGACCCGAAGCTTGACGTATAGGGACATTACATTACTTTTGCGGAATAATTAATACATAACAAAAAACAGACACGCAAGGATCGTAATAGTTTAGTGTCTTTGGAAACTTGGAATATAAACTTCTAATCATGTTGAAAGATCTTCAACAACTCCCATAATGATCTTCCCCTTTTTGTTTCCTTTCCTAAAACCTTTCTTTATTTTCTAGGTAAAATAAAACATAAAAAGGGTGAGCTCAAATGCTGAGTAAGGGCAAACATAGAGAACATAAAACAGTCCATAAACATTTGAAAACAAAAACTTGAACATGAAATTTAAACATCAAAATCTTGAGCAAAGACATAAATCGTGGAAGTATGTAAGGCATATATCATAATGGAACATCAACCATGATAAAATATAATGGGAATAAAACATGTAATAGTGGAAACCATTCAGCACATGTAATGATTTCCATAGTATCCAAGGCATTAATGCCAAGACCATCTTAGTGGACAAAGTCCCTTTCTAAATCGAGTTCACTCCTCGTTTCAGTCCTGTAACACTAAACCGGATTAACTTACCAATCCAGCCATTTCTATCTCCTGAGATATAAATCTTTACCCAATGCATTGGAGGGAGATATAGGTCCCACCCATCTCATAATGAAATCATTCTTACTTGTGCCACAAAATAAACATAGATCATTCATAAAAACACAATAAATAAAATGGGTTTCATAAACATCATCCCATCATCACATAATCCATATAAAAAAATGGATATCATTTCATAATAAGAAAAGTGAAACCATGTAAATCATAGAGACATTATACTTGAAACATACACATATGAAATAATGTCATCTTAGATAGAAAATGGTTTTGATAAAACATTTGAAATGAATTCTTGAGGAAAATAACCTTTCTTCATCAAAATCATTTTGTTTTCAAAAATTTCCATGCAATTTTCAAATAAAAATATTTTTTTGAAAATATTCATAAAATCATGTAGAGTAAGCTTCATGAAAATGAGGAGTTATGAAACCGTAACAATCCGTTCACGCCGTATAAGTTAAAAATAACATTATCCACGTACTTTTTTCGGAAAAGTCAAAAAAGTACCTCGTAACGTAAACAAAAGAAAGATTCCTTACATACCATGTAGTAAAAGTAGAAATGGGTAAAAAGGAAATCAAACATACATAAAAACACTTTTAGAAAACATGGACATGGATGATAACAATAACCCCAGTAATTACTTACATGTAAGCAATCTCAGATAAAAATGAGATTTGCAAAATTATCCCTTACCTTAGGTCTGATATGCTTCGTACGTATCCAAACCTCCTGTATAATGATTTAAATAATGTCATTGACTTATTACAGAATCATATTCATTGTTATTATATCATATATGGTTCACTTATGACTTTATATTACCCGTTCTTTTGTAAATTCATGTTAAAGTAGTGTTTTGGGTAAAATCGTTTCATTTGTCGTTCGTGTTTTAACTTTTAATTATTCATATGATTAATTAGATCATGATTACTTACATCCAGAATGTAAAAAATGATTTATATATAATATATATTCATAAAATATATATATAATCGATCGATAAATGGAAATAAATACACCGTTCATGGAGACGGTAGGCCGTACGTACGTATGAACGCTATTTTCGTTTCCTTATTGAATTGAATGGAATTAAGTAGATGACATAAATATATATATAAATAAATCCAGTAGAATTATTATGTCATATATTTCATTATTACTTATTATATATACTTTATAATCATTCTTGAATGGTTATCATGGAGAGTGAATCTCATCACGTCGTGGAGACGGTATTCCGTACGTACGCACGAGCGATGATATCATTCCCATGACTGTGGAATTGTATTAAAGTGTATGTATAATATTATAGAATCAATATCACTTTACAATAATCATATATATTCATTACGTTCCCCATTATACCCATCCATGTAATGTGGTGGTGGAAAATAGATTACACCACGGCGTGGAGACGGTATTCTGTACGTACGCATGCGTGGTGATTTCGTTTTCTGTAGGATGGATAGATGGTGAAATAGGGTTGTTTCATACTTATAATAACATATCAGTATATGAGTGATACTTATGTTATTACTTCATAATCAAAAAACTAAATAAGATGAAGTGGAAGAAGAAATAAAGTTGAAAGAATCGGTAACGGACATTACCTCTTATTTGAAGCGCCTCTTTGAAACCTACTCTTAGGACACTAAAATTGGTCTTTGAAGAATACCAGGACCTCTAGGATGTTTCTATGGAAGTTTAGAACAGAATTTGGTAGGGGTTTTCCGATCTTGAAGGCTCAATGTGGTGTGAGGAAGAGAGGGAGGAGGTGCTCTTTTATAAGGGAGGAGAGGGGCACCTTTGGAAATATAAGAAATATTAGTTTATATTAAATCCCATACCCACGTAAAAACATCAAAAATGACTCATATCCGAAGATTAGATGAGATAGGGTTGTAATATCATCAACCAATAAAATTTATACATGTTATGAATTTATTTTAAACACTATCAACTTGATTTATCCTTATTTAATCAATTTAATTTTATTTGTGGTAATAATATTCTAAATTTTAAATTATAACAAATAATTACTTATCTGTTGTGAATTGTCCATAATTGGATACTTTATAACATTTTATACCATATAAATTTCAATTTATAATTTTTAAATATTTTCGTGGTTTTTAAAAAATTTTATAATATTTTATTTTTATAAAATAACAGTAGTGTCAATTTTGACACTATTTATTATTTGAATTTAAATAAAATATATACAGAAGATATGTTCGAAATAAAAGCTTTAATAGATTCATAAAAGGTAATATGTATCTAGAAAATTAGTTTAGAACATTAAATAGCTCATATAATATTTATTTTATTATTTTTAAAACCATTTATTTGGTTTATCTATTAATAAAATAATTACTACAACATTTTTGTATAATTATTTAATATACTTATTTGTTGCATAAAAATTAAAAATAAAATCCTATGATTAATATAAATCTATTAAATTTTACAATAATACTTTTAATCTAATTTATCATTTTAAAATCACAATATTTACATTTTTATATTTATTAAATTATGAAGGTGACAACTTTGGCATCATTTAAAATAAAATAATATAAGTGTCATAATAACTTTTATAAGGCTCCAAATGGTCAATTATTCGACCATTGGATGATTATGGTTTAAATTTACATGACCAATAAGTTTTGGTTCAGGTTTGGTGCCTTTTATGGTCACTATTAGTTTAATAAAAACTATATTCTTGATTTGTCACTAGATAAACAATTTCTACATCACTATTGTGTCACAATTAATGATATTTATTTAATATCTAAAAATTATAAATAAATTCATATGATGTAGATAATTTTATTATATTTCTTTAGACTATTCATGTTCAAAGTTTCATTAAGTTTATCACTAAATTAAAATTATTATACTTTTAAGATTTAAGAAGGTGACATGTTGTCACTTTCTTTGGTTTTAATAATAATTAAATTATTTTCATGGACAAAAGTCCATTAAATGATTCTAATCCTACCATTAGGTGATATGGGTCGACTTTTAGTCATTAAATAGGATTTTTTAAGGTGTTAGGTTAATTTTATAATCTTATATTTACACTTAATTACCCGATTTACCTTTAACTATGGTAAATAAAATTTACCGTAGTTACTATTCATAAAGCCCAAAAATAAAAAGTATCTTATTAACATAATTTGGACCCACTGATTCCAAAAATGGAATCCATTTTTTCAAATTCAATACACAAAAGTTTCATAAATTAAATTAAAATTAATCTTTTTGTCGAAAGAAAACGGGTTTTTGTTTAAAACATTGTAAAAGATTGAATTTATTTAACCTACGAATTGAATGTAAAATCAAGGATAATGACATACATTATATTAAATGGTAAAAATATATTATATATATATTTTAAAACCGTTAAATATTACAATTTAACTATATAAATTATTATGATGAAAAAGTTTTTTTTAATTAAAATATACCGTGTTTTTACTATTCATTAAAATATGAATGTTATCAAAAAAATATCAAAACATTATCCAATGCAAATTTTTATATCATTATTCAAAATTATAATTTTATTTTGTAAAATTTTACTTATAAACATGTCAAAAACTAGATTTAAAGTGGGTGCGCCATCAAAAGGCGGCAAAACTGCATTTTTTTGAAAAATAATTATTTTACCCGAAAACATTTATTTTGTTCTTATACCATGTTCTAGAAAATGTGTAAGATGAATAATAAGGTTATAAAATTAAAAATGTAGTTAATACTATTCATAACGGCTAGTTCATAATAATATTATAACCATATATCATTGTTTAGTGAAACCTGATATTGGGTACAACACATGCTATCGAGGAAAGTCGCGATTGCGTGTAATGCAAGCCAAGTCAGGGTTGCGTGTTGTGAAAGAATCCTTCATTGTTTCATATAACAGAATCCAATCATATTTCATTTATACATTTAATATATATATATATATATATACACGCAATGTTGCGTAGAATGACTATTATAAAACAAACATTACATTGTGTGTAACACAATCTAAGAATAATATTGTGTATATTGCAAGCTAATACGGTGTTGAGTATAGCACAAGATAATCCTGTTGTAGCATAAAACAAATGACATCAAATAAATTAAAAAGAATACTTATCATAAAATATAAGGTTGTTACATTCTACCCCCCTTAAAATGAATTTTTCCCTCGAAATTCGTTGGGGTTATACCTGGTTTTCTACTTGAAAGTTTTTTTAATTGAAACCCACATTGTAAAATGAAATACCAAAACTTAACTTTAAAAACTAAAGTATGAAACGTAACGGTTACCCAAATTAACTCATCACTGGGTTTCCACGTAGGAGAATATAGGTGAAAATATGGATATGGAAGACAAATCTAACCATCAAGTTACGATGGAGAGTGGTAGAGAACATGGCTAGGAAAAAGCCATCAATCACAAAGCCATAAATTTATGATGATCTAAGGTACCATCTGATTAATCAGATATAAGAGAACTAGGACAACATTTTTGGTTATCAATATCATTTCCCTAAAGTTGAAAATTTTGAATTAGAAGAAATACTTGCTTGATTTTGGTACAATCTCACTTTTGTTCGTGCTTTGAACAATTTCCACTTCATCCCTTAAATAAATGAAGTTGAATTTGTTATTCATGATGTGTTAGTAGATCATGTGATAGAATGATGGTTGATTCCATCTGTTTCAAACAAAAGGTTAGAAAAAGTTATAAGTCTATCTTATGGTTAGATTAATCGTATATGGTTCCAAAAATGAACTTATACTTCATATATCATACCGCTTAATAAAATAAAACCAGTTTCTACTAACCAGGGAATTCTTGTAGGCCATTGGTAGGTGATAAAGGCCATTCGTACTTCGGTTGTGGGTTCGATTCCCACAGCCTTGTCCGAAGTGATGGGCTGTCGCCCGTCCTGCAGGTTGTCCATTTTCTAAAAATACATTATAAATAATATCGGAAAAAAAATCTAGCCTTAAACAATACTAACTTATGTCCAACATAATTCATTCCAATCATTAGGCTTATCCAAAATACATATGTCCAATCTCATAGTATAATGAAAACGATTACTTGAAATTTCATCAACCAAGCATGTGAATACCATCATTTATCCCCCATTTATCTTGTTGGTCACATTCCAATCATGTGAATACCTTAATCATGTATTATCTTGAAAAATAAATACCCATTGAACCTTAGTGAAAACATGAATTATGTCAAAAGTTAACTCTTTCCAAATTCCAAAATCACAAAAATTATATATACTCAAACCATGATATGACCTTCTCCTTATATTAGTCATGAGCTCATGAATACTATCAAACATTTAATTTTCTCTTTATCCCTTCATTATGCGCATACCATCTACTTTCCAAAAATATTTGAATAAAATTTCATGGTCACTGGTACCATTTATCATATACTTTCAAAACTTAAGGAAAGACAACAGTGTAACAATCCTTAGATGTCTCTTTATTCCATAGTACCATGAGATTAGTTATACAACATTACACTTGATAAACATGTAATCATTCCACTACCTTCTTAAACCATTGAACACGATTAAACAATTCTTTCATCTCACATATCATTTGTAGTCTCTTAATCATCTTCAACATAAATACTACCCATACGACCATACTGATTCTCTTCATGAGACTTTCCCTTAGGGCATTGGTTTTCATAATGCCCGTACATTCCACATTTAAAACATTTAACCATTGTTGTTGTCGTAGCAATACCATTATCCTTGTCCATGGTTTTAGCTGCACCTTTTCCTTTACACTTATTGGCTTTGTGTCCTTCTTTTCCACACCCAAAGAATCTTCCAGTTCCTTTGAAACATTCTCCTTGATGCCTCTTCTCAAATGATTTACATAGGGTACATTGAACTTTCTTTCCTCTATGATCACCATGAAACTCCATCTTTCTCTTATTAGCCGAGTCAGGAAACTTACCAAATTTTAGTTTATTGATCATATTATGAGATTGCTGATTCGGCATAATAATGCTGTTTGGACTTCCAAATCCCATTTCATTTGGTTTCTCAAGAATAATTTCATTCCATTGTCCGTCATATCCTCCATTATCGTGAATCTTCTTGTTTCCAGCTATTTTCTAAAACCCAAAAAGAATAGTGTGAGAGGTAAAAATCATGCTAGGGAAAACAACATAGTAACGGGACAGTACACTCAATATCTAACATCTTAGGTTAAATTCTACGATCGTTACCATAGTTCTAGGACTATATCATATACATATACTTATCCTTAGGGACATCCCTAGACATACCTTAGAAATATCTCTAGGGATCTCACTAACGTTTTCGCATCCTAGTTTCCAAAGGTTAACTAAACCTTTCCTCTGATACCAACTGTAGAGACCCGAAGCTTGACATAAAAGGAAATTACATTACTTTAGCAGAATACTTAATACAAGACAAAAACAGACACACAAAGATCATAATAGTTTAGTGTCTTCGGAAACTCGGAATATAATCTTCTAATCGTGGTTAAAGATCTTCAACAAATCCCATAATGATCTTCCCATTTTTGTTTCCTTACCTAAAACCTTTCTTTATTTCCTGGGGAAAATAAAACATAAAAAGGGTGAGCTCAAATTCTCAGTAAGGGGAAACATAGAGAACATAAAACAATCCATAAACATTTGAAAACAAAAACTTGAACATGAAATTTAAACATCAAAATCTTGAGCAAAGACATAAATAATGGAATTATATAAGGCATATATCATAATGGAACCTCAACCATGATAAAATATAGTGGGAATAAAATATGTAATTGTGGAAACCATTCAGCACATCTTATGATTTCCATAGTAGCCAAAGCATTACTGCCAAGACCATCTTAGTTGACAAAGTCCCTTTCTGAATCGAGTTCACTCCTCGTTTCAGTCCTATAACACTGAACCGGATTAACTTACCATTCCATATATGTCTATCTCATGAGACATAAATATTTACCCAATGCATTGGAGGGAGATATAGGTCCCACCCATCTCATAATGAAATCATTCTTACTTGTGCCACAAAATAAACATACATCATTCAGAAAAACCCAATAAATAAAATGGGTTTCATGAACATCATCCCATCATCACATAATCCATATAAAAAATGGATATCATTTCATAATAAGAAAAGTGAAACCATGTAAATCATTGAGACATTATACTTGAAACATACACATATGAAATAATGTCATCTTAGATGGAAAATGGTTTTGATAAAACATTTGAAATGAATTCTTGAGGAAAATATCCTTTCTTCGTCAAAATCATTTTGTTTTCAAAAACTTCCATGCACTTTTCTAATAAAAATATTTTGTTGAAAATACTCATAAAATATTATACAGTAAGCTTCATGAAAATGAGGTGTTATGAAACCGTAAAAATCCATTCACGCCATATAAGTTAAAAATAACATTCTCCTCGTACTTTTGTCGAAAAAGTCAAAAAGTACCTCGTAACGTAAACAAAAGAAAGATTCCTTACATACCATGTAGTAAAAGTAAAAATGGGTGAAAAGGACATAAAACATATATAAAAACACTTTTAGAAAACATGGACATGGATGATAACAATAACCCCATTAATTACTTACGTGTAAGCAATCTCGGATAAAAATGAGATTTGCAAAATTATCCCTTACCTTAGGTCTGATATGCTTCATACGTATCCAAACCTCTTGTATAATGATTTAAATAATGTCATTGAATTATTATAGAATCATATTAATTGTTATTATATCATATATGGTTCACTTATGACGTTATATTACCTGTTCTTTTGTAAATTCATGTTAAAGTAGCGTTTTTGGTAAAGTCGTTTCATTTTTCATTCGTGTTTTAACTTTTAATTATTCATAAGATTACTTAGATCATGATTAATTACATCCAGAATGTAAAACATGATTTATATATAATATATATCCAGATAATATATATATAATGGATCGATAAATGGAAAGAAATACACCGTTCATGGAGACGGTAGGCTGTACGTACGCATGAACGTTGTTTTCGTTTCCTTATTGAATTGAATGAAATTAAGTAGATGAAATAAATATATATATACATAAATCCATTAGCATTTTTATGTCAAATATTTCATGATTACTTATTATATATACTTTATAATCATTCTTGAATGGTTATCATGGAGAGTGAATCTCATCGTGTCGTGGAGACGGTATTCCGTACGTACGCACGAGCGATGATATCATTCCCATGATCATGGAATTGTATTAAAGTGTATATATAATATTACAGAATCAATATCACTCTACAATAATCATATATATTCATTACTTTCACCATTATACCCATCCATGTAAGGTGGTGGTGGAAAATAGATTACACCACGGCGTGGAGACGGTATTCCGTACGTACGCACGCGCGGTGATTTCGTTTTCCGTAGGATGGATAGATGGTGAAATAGGGTTGTTTCATACTTATAATAACATATAATTATATTATTGATACTGATGTTATTACTTCATAATGAAAGAACTAAAGAAGAAGAAGTGTAAGAAGAAATAAAGTTGAAAGAATCGGTAACAGACATTACCTCTTCTTTGAAACCTACTCTTAGGGGACTAAAATTGGTCTTTTAAGAAGACCAGGACCTCTAGGATGTTTCTAGGGAAGTGTAGAAGAGAATTTTTCAGGGGTTGGACGAGCTTGAAGGCTCAATGTGGTGTGAGTAAGAGAGAGAGGAGGTTCCCTTTTATAAGGGAGGAGAGGGGCACCTTTGGAAATATAAGAAATATTAATTTATATTAAATCCCAAACCCACTTAAAAACATGCAAACAATGACTCATATCCGAAGCTTAGATGATATAGGGTTTTAATCGCATCAACCAATAAAATTTATACATGTTAGGAATTTATTTTAAACATTATCAACTTGATTTATCCTTATTTAATCAATTTAATTTTATTTGTGGTAATAAAATTATCAATTTTAAATTATACAAATAATTACTTATTTGTTATTAATTGTACATAATTGCATACTTTATAACATTTAGACCATATAATTTTAAATTTATAATTTTTAAATATTTTTGTGGTTTTTAAGCAATTTTATAATATGTTATTTTTATAAAATAACAATACTGTCAATTTTGACACTATTTATTTATTTGAATTTAAATAAAATATATACAGAATATATGTTCAAAATAAAAGATTTAATAGATTCAAAAAAGGTCATATGTATCTAGAAAATTAGTGGAGCACATTAAATAGTTCATATAATATTTATTTTATTATTTTTAAAACCATTTATTTGGTTTATCTCTTAATAAAATAATTACTACAACATTTTTGTATAATTATTTAATATACTTATTTGTTGCATAAAAATTTAAAATAAAATCCTATGATGAAGATAAATCTATTAACTTTCACAATAAGACTTTTATTCGAATTTATCATCTTAAAATCACAATATTTAAATTGTTATATTTATTAAATTATGAATGTGAAAACTTTGCCATCATTTAAAATAAAATAATATAAGTGTCATAATCGCTTTTATAAGGCTCCCAATGGTCCAATATTAGACCATTGGATGATTATGGTTTATATTTACATGACCAATAAGTTTTTTTTCAGGGTTTTGGTGTCTTTTATGGTCACTATTAGTTTAATAAAAACTATATTCTTGATTTTTCACTAGATAAACAATTTCTGCATCACTATTGTGTCACAATTAATGATATTTATTTAATCCCTAAAAATTATAAATAAATTCATATGATGTATATAATTTTATTATCTTTCTGGAGACTATTCATGTTCGAAGTTTCATTAAGTTTATCACTAAATTAAAATTATTATACTTATAAGATTTAAGAAAGTGACATGTTGTCACTTTCTTTGGTTTTAATAATAATTAAATTATTTTCATGGAAAAGAGGCCATTAAATGATTCTAATACTACCATTAGGTGATATGGGTCGCATTTTAGTCATCCAATAGGAGTTTGGCAGGTGTTAGGTTAATTTCATAATCTTATATTTACCCTTAATTACCCAATTTACCTTTAACTATGGTAAATAAAATTTAACGTAGTTACGATTCATAAAGCCCAAAAATAAAAAGTAGCTTATTAACATAATTTGGAACAACTTATTCTAAATATGGAATCCATTTTTTCAAATTCAATACACAAAATTTTCAGAAATTAAATTAAAATTAATCCCGTTGTCGAAAGAAAACGGCTTTTTGTTTAAAACATTGCAAAAGATTGAATTTATTTAACCTACAAATTCAATGTAAAATCAAGGCTAATGAAATAAATTATATTAAATGGTAAAAATATATTCTATTTATACTTTAAAACCATTCAATATTACAATTTAACTATATAAATTATTACGATGAAAAAAGTTGTTTTTAATTAAAATATAGCGTGTTTTTACTATTCATTAAAATATGAAAGTTATCAGAAAAATATCAAAAATTTATCCAATGTAAATTTTTATATCCTGATTCAAAATTATAATTTTATTTTGTAAAATTTAACTTATAAACATGTCAAAAAGTAGATTTAAAGTGGGTGCGCCATCAAAAGGCGAGAAAAATGCATTTTTTTGAAAAATACTTATTTTACCCTAAAAAATTTATTTTGTTCTTATACAATGTTCTAGAAAATGTGTAAGATGAATAATAAGGTTATAAAATTCAAAATGTAGTTAATAATATTCATAACGACTAGTTCATAATAACATTATAACCATATATCATTGTTTAGTGAAACCTGATATTGCGTACAACACACGCTATCGAGGAAAGTCGTGATTGCGTGTAATGCAAGCCAAGTCAGGGTTGCGTGTTGTGCAAGAATCCTTCATTGTTTCATATAATAGAATCCAACCATATTTCATTTATACATTTAATATATATATATACACTCAATGTTGCGTAGAATGACTATTATAAAACAAACTTTAAATTGTGTGTAACACAATCTTAGAATAGTGTTGCGTATACTACAAGCTAATACGGTGTTGCGTATAACACAAGATAATCTTGTTGTAGCATAAAAAAATGACATCAAATAAATTAAAAATAATACTTATCATAAAATATTGGGTTGTTACATTCTACCCCCCTTAAAATGAATTTCGCCCTCGAAATTCGTCGGGGTTATACATGGTTTATACTTGAAAGTTTTTTTAATTGAAACCCACATCGTAAAATAAAATACCAAAACGTAACTTTAAAAACTAAAGTATGAAACGTAACGGTTACCCAAATTAACTCATCACTAGATTTCCACATAGGATAATATAGGTGAAAATATGTACATGGAAGAAAAATCTAACCATCAAGGTACAATTGAGAGTGGTAGAGAACATGGCTATGAAAAAGCCATCAATCACAAAGCCATAAATTTGTGATGATCTAAGGTACCATCTGATTCATTAGATATAAGAGCACTAGGACAACATTTTTGGTTTTCAATATCATTTCCCTAAGGTTGAAAATTTTGAATTAGAAGAAATACTTGCTTGATTTTGGTACAATCTCACTTTTGTTTGTGCTTTGAACAATTTCAACTTCATCCCTTAAAGAAATGAAGTTGAATTTGTTATTCGTGATGTGTTAGCAGATCATGTGATAGAATGATGGTTCATTCCATATGTTTCAAACAAAAGGTTATCAGAAGTTATAAGTCAATCTTATGGTTAGATTAATCATATATGGTTCCAAAAATGAACTTATACTTCATATATCATACCGATTAATAAAATAAAACTAGTTTCTACTAACCAGGGAATTCCTGTAGGCCAGTGGTAGGCGATAATGGCCAGTCGCACTTCGGTTGTGGGTTTGATTCCCACAGCCATGTCTGACGCGATGGGCTGTCGCCCGTCCTGCAGGTTTTCCTTTTTCTAAAACTAAATTATAAATAATATCGGAAAAAAAATCTAGCCTTAAACAATACTGACTTATGTCCATCATAATTCATTCCAATCTGTAGACTTATCCAAAATACATATTTCCAATCTCATAGTATAAAGAAAAAGATTACTTGAAATTTCATCAACCAAGCTTGTTAATCCCATCATTTATCCCCCATATATCTTGTTGGTCACATTCTAATCATGTGAATACCTTAATCATTATTCTCTTGAAAAATGAATACCCATTGAACCTTAGTGAAAACATGAATGCTGTCAAAAGTTAACTCTTTCCACATTCCAAAATCATAAAAATTATATATACTCAAACCATGATATGACCTTCTCCTTATATCAGTCATGAGCTCATGAATACTATCAAACTTTTAATTTTCTCTTTATCCCTTCATTATGCACATACCATCTACTTTCCAAAAATATCTGAATAACCTTTCATGGTCACTGGTACCATTCATCATATACTTTCAAAACCTAAGGAAAGACAATAGTGTAACAATCCTTAGATGTCTATTTATTCCATAATACCATGAGATTACTTATACAACATTACACTTGATAAACATGTAATCATTCCACTACATTCTTAAACCATTGACCGAGCTTCAACAATTCTTTCATCTCACATATCATTTGTAGTCTCTTCATCATCATCAACATAAATACTACCCATAAGACCATACTGATTCTCTTCATGAGACTTTCCCTTAGGGAATTGGCTTTCATAATGCCCATACGTTCCACATTTAAAACATTTTTCCATTGTTGTTGTCGTAGCAATACCATTATCCTTGTCCATGGTGTTAGCTGAACCTCTTCCTCTACACTTACTGGCTTTGTGTCCTTCTTTTCCACACCCAAAGCATCTTCCAGTTCCTTTTAAACATTCTCCTTGATGCCTCTTCCCACATGATTTACATAGGGGAGATTGAACTTTCTTTCCTCTATGATCATCATGAAAATCCATCTTTCTCTTATTAGCCGAGTCAGGAAACTTACCAAATTTGAGTTTATTGATCATATTATGAGATTTCTGATTCGGAATAATAATGATGTTTGGACTTCCAAGTCCCATTTCATTTGGTTTCTCAAGAAGAATATCATTCCATTGTCCTTCATATCCTCCATTATCGTGAATCTTCCTGTTTCCAGGCATTTTCTAAAACCCAAAAAGAATAGTGTGAGAAGAAAAAATCATGCTAGGGAAAACAACATAGTAAAGGGGGAGTACCCTCAATATCTAACATCTTAGGTTAAATTCTAAGATCATTACTGTAGTTCTAGGACTATATCCTATACGTATACTTATCCTTAGGGACATCCCTAGACATACCTTAGAAATATCTCTAGGGATCTCACTAACGTTTTCGCATCCTAGTTTCCAAAGGTTAACTAAAACTTTCTTCTGATACCAACTGTAGAGACCTGAAACTTGACGTACATGGACATTACATTACTTTAGCGGAATACATAATACATGACAAAAACAGACACACAAGGATCGTAATAGTTTAGTGTCTTTTGAAACTCGGAATATAATCTTCTAATCGTGGTGAAAGATCTTCAACAACTCCCATAATGATATTCCCCATTTTGTTTCATTACCTAAAACCTTTCTTTATTTCCTGGGGAAAATAAAACATAAAAAGGGTGACCTCAAATGCTCAGTAAGGTCAAACATAGAGAACATAAAACAATCCATAAACATTTGAAAACAAAAACTTGAACATGAAATTTAAACATCAAAATCTTGAGCAAAGACATAAATCATGGAAGTATGTAAGGCATATATCATAATGGAACATCAACCATGATAAAATATAATGGGAATAAAACATGTAATTTTGGAAACCATTCAGAACATGTCATGATTTCCATAGTAGCCAAGGCATTACTGCCAAGACCATCTTAGTGGACAAAGTCCCTTTCTGAATCGAGTTCACTCCTCATTTCAGTCATGTAACACTGAACCAGATTAACTTATCATTCCAGCCATGTCTATCTCATGAGATATAAATCTTTACCCAATGCATTGGAGGGAGATATAGGTCCCACCCATCTCATAATGAAATCATTCTTACTTATGCCACAAAATAAACATACATCTTTCCTAAAAACACCATAAATAAAATGGGTTTCATAAACATCATCCCATAATCATATAATCCATATAAAAAAATGGATATCATTTTATAATAAGAAAAGTGAAACCATTTAAATCATAGAGTCATTATACTTGAAACATACACATATGAAATAATATCATCTTAGATGGAAAATGGTTTTGATAAAAACATTTGAAATGAATTCTTGAGGAAAATATCCTTTCTTCGTCAAAATCATTTTGTTTTAAAAAAATGTCATGCACTTTTCAAATAAAAATATTTTGTTGAAAATATTCATAAAATCATTTAGAGTAAGCTTCATGAAAATGAGGCGTTATGAAACCGTAAAAATCCTTTCACGCCGTATAAGTTAAAAATAACATTCTCCTCGTACTTTTGTCGAAAAAGTCAAAAAGTACCTCGTAACGTAAACAAAAGAAAGATTCCTTACATACCATGTAGTAAAAGTAAAAATGGGTAAAAAGGAAATCAAACATACCTAAAACACTTTTAGAAAACATGTACATGGATGATAACAATAACCCTAGTAATTACTTACGTGTAAGCAATCTCAGATAAAAATGAGATTTTCAAAATTATCCCTTACCTTAGGTCCGATATGATTCGTACGTATCCAAACCTCCTGTATAATGATTTAAATAATGTCATTGACTTATTATAGAATCATATTCATTGTTATTATATCATATATGGTTCACTTATGACTTTATATTACCCGTTCTTTTGTAAATTCATGTTAAAGTAGCGTTTTGGGTAAAATCGTTTCATTTGTCATTCGTGTTTTAACTTGTAATTATTCATATGATTACTTAGATCATGATTACTTACATCCAGAAGGTAAAACATGATTTATATATAATATATATTCATAGAATATATATATAATGGATCGATAAATGGAAATAAATACACCGTTCATGGAGACGGTAGGCCGTACGTAGGCATGACCGCTGTTTTCGTTTCTTTATTGAATTGAATGGAATTAAGTAGATGACATAAATATATATATACAAAAATACAGTAGCATTATTATTTCATATATTTCATTATTAGTTATTATATATTCTTTATAATCATTCTTGAATGGTTATCATGGAGAGTGAATCTCATCGCGTCATGGAGATGGTATTCCGTACGTACGTACGAGCGATGATATCATTCCCATGATCGTGGAATTGTATTAAAGTGTATGTATAATAATAAAGAATCAATATCACTTTACAATAATCATATATATTCATTACATTCACCATTATACCCATCCATGTAAGGTGGTGGTGGAAAATAGATTACAGCACGGCGTGGAGACGGTATTCCGTACGTACGCACGCGCGGTGATTTCGTTTTCTGTATGATGGATAGATGGTGAAATAGGGTTGTTTAATACTTATAATAACATATCATTATATGAGTTATACTGATGTTATTACTTCATAATGAAACAACTAAAGAAGAATAAGTGGAAGAAGAAATAAAGTTGAAAGAATCGGTAACAGACATTACTTCTTTGAAACCTACTATTAGGGCACTAAAATTGGTCATTGAAGAAGACCAGGACCTCTAGGATGTTTCTAGGGAAGTGGAGAATAGAATTTGGCAGGGTTTGGCCGAGATTTAAGGCTCAAAGTGGTGTGAGAAAGAGAGGGAGGAGGTGCCCTTTTATAAGGGAGGAGAGGGGCACCTTTGGAAATATAAGAAATATTAGTTTATATTAAATCCCAACCCTACTTAAAAACTTCCAAAATGACTCATATCCGAAGATTAGATGATATAGGGTTGTAATCGCATCAACCAATAAAATTTATACATGTTAGGAATTTATTTTAAATATTATCAACTTGATTTATCCTTATTTAATCAATTTAATTTTATTTGTGGTAATAACATTCTAAATTTTAAATTAGAACAAATAATTACTTATTTGTTTTGAATTGTCCATAATTGGATACTTTATAACATTTTAGACCATATAAATTTAAATTTATATTTTTTAAATATTTTTGTGGTTTTTAAACAATTTTATAATATGTTATTTTTATAAAATAACAATAGTGTCAATTTTGACACTATTTATTTATTTGAATTTAAATAAAATATATACATAAGATATGTTCGAACTAAAATCATTAATAGATTCATAAAAGGTCATCTTTATCTAAAAAATTAGTGGATAACATTAAATTGTTCATATAGTATTTATTTTATTATTTTTGAAACCATTTATTTGGTTTATCTCTTAATAAAATAATTACTACAACATTTTTGTATAATTATTTAATATAATTATTTGTTGCATAAAAATTAAAAATAAAATCCTATGATGAATATATATCTATTAAATTTAAAAATAATACTTTTACTCGAATTTATCATCTTAAAATCACAATATTTAAATTGTCATATTTATTAAATTATGAAGGTGACAACTTTGGCATCATTTAAAATAAAATAATATAAGTGTCATAATCACTTTTATAAGGCTCCATATGGTCAAATATTCAACCATTGGATGATTATGGTTTAAAGTTACATGAAAAATAAGTTTTGGTCAGGGTTTTGTGCCTTTTATGGTCACTATTAGTTTAATAAAAACTATATTCTTGATTTTTCACTAGATAAACAATTTCTGCATCACTATTGTGTCAAAATTAATGATATTTATTTAATCCCTAAAAATTATAAATAAATTCATATGATGTAGATAATTTTATTATCTTTATGGAGACTATTCATGTTCGAATTTTCATTAAGTTTATCACTAAATTAAAATTAATACTTATAAGATTTAAGAAAGTGACATGTTGTCACTTTCTTTGGTTTTAATAATAATTAAATTATTTTCATGGAAAAAAGTCCATTAAATGATTCTAATACTACCCTTAGGTGATATGGGTCGACTTTTAGTCATCCAATAAGATTTTGGCAGGTGTTAGGTTAATTTTATAATCTTATATTTACCCTTAATTACCCGATTTACCTTTAACTATGGTAAATAAAATTTACCGTAGTTACTATTCATAAAGCCCAAAAATAAAAAGTAGCTTATTAACATAATTTGGACCCACTGATTCCAAATATTGAATCCATTTTTTCAAATTCAATACACAAAAGTTGCAGAAATTATATTAAATGGTAAAAATATATTCTATTTCTACTTTAAAACCATTCAATATTACAATTTAACTATATAAATTATTACGATGAAAAAAGTTGTTTTTAATTAAAATATAGTGTGTTTTTACTATTCATTAAAATATGAAAGTTATCAGAAAAATATCTAAACTTTATCCAATGTAAATTTTTATATCCTGATTCAAAATTATAATTTTATTTTGTAAAATTTAACTTATAAACATGTCAAAAACTAGATTTAAAGTGGGTGCGCCATCAAAAGGCGGCAAAACTGCATTTTTTTGAAAAATACTTATTTTACCCGAAAAAATTTATTTTGTTCTTATACCATGTTCTAGAAAATGTGTAAGATGAATAATAAGGTTATAAAATTCAAAACATAGTTAATAATATTCATAACGGCTAGTTAATAATAATATTATAACCATATATCATTGTTTAGTGAAACCTGATATTGCGTACAACACACGCTATCGAGGAAAGTCGCGATTGTGTGTAATGCAAGCCAAGTCAGGGTTGCGTGTTGTGCAAGAATCCTTCGTTGTTTTGTATAATAGAATCCAACCATATTTCATTTATACATTTAATATATATATATATATATACTCAATGTTGCGTAGAATGACTATTATAAAACAAAATTTAAATTATGTGTAACACAATCTTTGAATAGTGTTGCGTATACTGAAAGCTAATACAGTGATGCGTATAGCACAAGACAATATTGTTTTAGCATAAAACACATGACATAAAATAAATTAAAAAGAATACTTATCATAAAATATTGGGTTGTTACAACATTCACCTGAGCATGAATGGAATACATGATCCCATCCTCAAATCATCTAGCACACAAAATCTCATCATCGGCTAAAAGTGGTGGAAAGCACTGAAACCCAGTGAAACGTGTTGAATATTCCATGACTAACATAGAACCCTACTCAATATGCCTAAAATATCTGGATCTGTCATCTTTCAATGTATGATGAAAGAACTAATCATAGAAATATGTATAGAAATCTGCCCATCCCATTCCCTGATGGCAACCAGCCTAGGTAATCACATCCCACCAGTGTTTTGCTGAATCATGCAGCATGTATGTAGAAATATTGATCCTCTGCTTTAGTGGAATCTTTATATGATAAAAGATAGAAAGGGTGGCCTCTATCCAAGAATCAGTAGCCTATGGACCTCCATCCCCTGAGAATGTAGGAGGATGTTTCTACTAGAACTCATGGGCCAGATCAGCCGTTGTAGGTGCAGGTTGTAGAACAACTTGCATAGGCTGCATCATAAATAGGAAACTATCACAAACCTAAGAATCCGTGCCCAAATCAGGTACAAGAGGTGATGCCTCAAGTGGAATGCCTGGAAGTAAGACTGGAGGCTTAGGTCTCACCACGTCTGGAGCATGGTCTTCACCACCCTTCTGGCGCACGACCTGAGGACGTCGTGGCGGCATTAGTCTACAAATTCCTATCACATGCCTCAAAACAACCTTCAAGAAGGTAGATAGAAACACTAGAGAAATAAAAAAAAGAAAAGGGCTCACTAACCATGGTAAACAACCCTAACTACCAACTTAGAAGTCCAGGTATTAGTAAGTTCTCTCGTTTAATTTATAGTGGTTCAAGTAGATGGAGGGTCAACAATACCTTTCCTCATCATTTATTAGGAAATTGTTTCATTTTACAATTCTTGATTCCCCTATAAATTTCATTTTCCTATTTCCATATATCAAGGTTTATTTAAAATGAGTTGTTCATGCAAGTGAATCAGGTCTTTTACTCTTTATCACTAAGACCAGCACCCATTTAAATTGTATTCTAATGGCTCGACTTGGTAAATTACTCATTCCAACCCCCAAGGGCTCATACACCTAATGAATTGAAATTATAAATCACTCAATCGTAGCCAAAAATTAGAACAAGAATATATATATATAACAAGGCTCACTCAATAATCACAGGCATATAAAGTAATGCAAGTAGTTAAATGCACCTATATGGAATGGAAATATACAGGACCTGTTAATTATATGTGTCTATGATGATGCATGTAACAAAGATCCTTACCCTCATATTATCAATCCAAGGATGAATAATAATCTCAATAATAATAATAAAAAAACATGTGTGCCACTCAATGGTGAAATGATATCAATTGTAATAGGAAAAATCAAAACAACCATTACAATTCAGGCAACTTCGATTTTATCCCGAACATGGGTTCATGATGCCCAAGAATGTCTTATGACTAGGTTCCAAGAATTCTTAATCTCCAATACATTTTCTCCAAATATTAAATCAAGAAATAAACTACTCTGATACCACTTTGTGACATCCTGGGCCTGGATGCCACATAGAGGTTCCCCGATCTCGGTGGGTCATATGGCCTCAAGCACTTCTCTTCAAACTCCAGGGGATACCAACTAGCAGTGAGGGCCTGGGGTGTGTCCATGGGGAGACTATACCCAAATTACTATCGTGTAGAATAATGGATAAGTAATACATTAGAAGGTAAATAGAGGAATCATTATAAATAATCAGATGGCATAGCAGAAGCTGACTAATATAAATATACAAAATCCGATGATGTCATATTCCATGTATATACAAAGATAGAAAACATGGATACATAGTAGCAGGGAATACAAGATATAAAAAGGTAGAAAAACTAGAATCAAAAAACAATCCCTCAGTATCCCAAGCTCTGACTCAGTCATCTGCTACCAGCTCCATCCTAAACAATCAAGCAATCAAGTTTCTGAAGCCAAACGCTTTTCTCTGTCAGCACCTACATACATGTAGTCTATCCGGGTGCCAATAGAGGCCTAGATAGGGTGTGAGATAAATCTCAGTAGGCCACCACCAATAGATTCTATAACAATAAATCCGTGTATTATAAACCAAAATAGTGTTCAATCATGCATATATAATAGTAGAGTAATATAATAATGTAAATACCCAAGTACCTGATTCATCCCTCAGCTAGTATCTGAACATGTAACTGGTTCATTAATTAATTAAGTTTTAGTTTATATATATATAAGTCACTTGAGGCATAGACATCAATGACTCTATACTAGTGATGGATCCAAGATATAAAAATGCATCCTAATGTTATTTATAATGAAAACGTTCCAAGGTGATAACCAAGGAAACCTAGAATTCAAGGATAACCAACTCAGTTGTAACTATAGCCTAGATATAGGGGTAAGAGTGTAATCCAAAGAGAATCATCCAAGTATTTACACAATAGTGAATCTAACTGAGTCCAAGGAATAAATCCATGGTAAACTGGGATAAGCGATGGTCAGACCCAAGTATGTAACAAAGGAACCTCATGTCCATAGAATCCATGATGGATCCAAGGAGTGTATCCAAAGAATTATATAATAGTAAATGAGGGATATTATGGTGTCATACCAGGAATCCACTGATATAAAAATATCAGGTTCCAAGGTGGCTCTCACCCTGAATTAGAATGGAATCCATGTGAACTCAAGGCATTCCATTAGGAATCCAAAAGCTAAATTGAGTTTGACCAATCCTATAATGATTTAAAGGTCCATATACAATTAGGAACCTTAAAATTTATTGTTTTATTTAATTAATCCATGTAATGGTCATACTATTTAAAGTGTTCATTTGGTTTAGGACTTTCCTTTTATTAGTGTGAAAAGGATAAGGGGGAATGAAACCATTTTATTTCATATAATTCAAAACCATTTCATTAGGTTCATTATTTTACCTTCGATCATAAGTGGCAGGGGGTACTGCAGACATGCAACCAACATTACATTTACATTTAATAAGTCCAAGTCATATACTTAATATACTTTCCAATTACATTTAAGGTTGGCTGATCAATTTGAATCACTTACCTTAGGTGGTTTAAGTGGAAATAAAAAATGGTACAATCTATTCATCAATTCATATTTGAGTAGTTATTTAATTAGGGAGTCCTACCATTAACAGTTTCAATCAGAGGCACACCCAAACAGTAGAACAGACACCCACATCAAGAACTAAAATCCCAATATGGAAAATCACTATACATGGGGAGGTCGGCATTGTGGACGGTGGAACAAACACACAGGCCAATAGTGAACAATATTTTGTAGGAAGGGGTCACCCTCATGGTTAAGGAAACTTTGTGTCAACCATGTGAATCACCTCTACAATTTTTCTTCAATTTCTTGCAATGTCGTGTGACCTAAATCGTATAGTTACAGAAAACTATGCACCCCATATCACCCTGTGGTCTAGCCTCACATGGTAAAAACTAACCTGGAAGCCTACCTCACATGATTTCCTTTAACCATTAAATAGGCTATTTTCTCCCAAAAATCTAGGTTTCAGTATCTAAACAAGCCTCAAACACCCCAAAGACCTTTGCGAACTCACTTGGAATCCATATTAGGTCCATAAAAGAGAATTAGACCAAAATTTAAAGGATCCATACCTGATTGAAAAATAAATTTCTTACAAAAACATTTTTAATCTTTCACCTTTTCATCATAAATCCCTTGAAAACACATTTTAAAACATAGGTAAAATCATTTTCAGGTATCGAAATATCCTTCCTATAAAGACACTTTAAAAAACCAATATACCAAAAACAAGGAAAGAAAGGTTTTTCTTTGAATAAAATATGGAATATTATAAATAAATATAAATAATGATTGTGGTGGTGGGTAAATCTATTGATTCCATATATGTTAAAATAGAACATTCCTTTTGTATTTTGTAAATAAAGTCAAAATTTTTCGTATAAAATATATAAAAAATTCATTTAAAAAAACATTAAAATAAATTAAAAATAGAAATAAAATGTCATTTATAATTTATTTATATAGATTTAAAAACTTTCATAAAATATTTTTATGATTATGGACATGTATTAATAATATTTAGAAAATAAAACATTTAAAATGAGGTTTTAAGGTAAATTATCACATACCTTGATTCTAACTTATCATGTACATTATTTATCTTCCTAAATAATAAAATTATTTTAAGTAGTTACTTTATTATGATTATTTTTCATATTGATTATTCATTTTAGTTCACTTATTGTCATTCCATACTTTATTACTTAAATAATTAAGTATACATTAGATGTTTTGAGGACGTTCGACTTATGTGTCCAAAATGGATTCGGTAGGTTGAATATGGTAAAATTGATCATGATTATATCATTTATAGGATATTAATCATGATATAATTATCATTTTTATATAAAAATCATACTTTTATAACTGACCATATAAGGTGGTTAAAAAAATGAATTATATTACATCATGGAGATGGTAGTATGTATGTACACATGAGTAACGTTTCCATTTTTCAATGAAAGGGAAAGAAGGTAGGTATTATTTTATCCTTCCAGAATTATTAATATATTATAAAAAAATATTATTTCATTAAAACCACTCATATATACCATCCATGTGATGTGGTTATGAAAATTAAAATACATCATCTCGTGAGGCGGTACTCTGTACGTATGCATGAGCGATGTTTTTAGTTTCCATTGGATGGTAAAGAAAGAAGTATAATATTTTATTTACTATTTCAAAATGATATTTTTATCATATATATCATATTATTTCATTTTTATCCATCATTATTACCATATATAAGAGTCATTTATGGAAAAAAAATTATATTGGTTCATGAGTTGGTAGTCTGTCATACACATGAACAATGTTTTTATTTTCCATTAGATGGTTAATAAATATGAAAAAATGTTATAAAAGAGACATAATTACATTTAATTATATTTTATATACTGATTTTACAATATATAAATAATTTTTATATGTTTAAAGGAGGTAGATAAAGAAATAAAACAAAGGATCTCAGTTGAGACTTATACCTCTTCTTCGGATAACCTCTCTTGGTTTGCAACTTAAAAATTATAAGGTGTGTGTTTTGATTAATAAAGAAACTCTAGGATGTGGGGAGGAATTTCAGGAAGATATATGGGTAATTATTGGCTGATATAAGAGGATATTTAAGTGTGGAAATGAGAGGATAGTGGGTGCCCTTTTATAAGTGATGGAGGAGACATGCTTGGAATGTTTCAAAAGATTTAAATATTATTAAATAATTTTGATATAAAAGTATCTAATAAAAAAATAAATTATAAGACTAAGGTTATTTTGGTTGAAATAAATTCATCTAATAAGAATTAGGATGAAATTTTGTGGCCCTAACACTTATTTTTAACCTTGGTTAACCTGCCTTTTTCCATGGTGGCACATTTTTTTACCAAAGTTACTATTCATAATGACAAAAAATGAAATTTAACTCATTACTAAATTTGGAAATTATGATTATAAATATGGAATAAATTTTTAAATATTCAATCTCAAAAAATTTAAGGAATTAATTTAATATAAAAATATAAAATGCAATGAAAAACAGTTTTCTGAAAAATGCCTTTTAAGTATAAAATTGATTTTATACCAAGATCAAGTATAATGTTGATCCAAAAGGTATAAATTGAATTAATTTTAACAAAAAAAGAAAATTTTATAATTTTAAACCCAATCTAAATAAAAATTATTCTTTTCAAATACTGGAAAATAAAATATGGTTTTCTCTAAAAATTGATATTTCCCGTTATTCACCCAAAACTAAAATTTTTCAGGAAATTTAAAACAAATCACAATAAACTAATTTCAAAATGATGAATTAAAAATTAATATACTTTATATAAAATTAAATTCCTAAAATTTAGAAATTAATCATTTAAAAAACAATATAATACATGATAGTTAGAATATAACTATTTCTTTTTAATTGGAAAAAAATATTAATATTCTTATAATGAATGTGACTCTATAAAATATAACTCATGAATATTAATAATATAAAAACCCAGTATTATCATATATAAATATTAAATATTTTTGTATTAATGGATATTACATTACAAAAATAAACCCCTAAGGACCATATTAGTTTAATGTATTTGGAGACTAAATATTTTATCTTCTTATTTCATTAAATATCTTGAATGTATCCCACAAATATATTTCCATTAATTAATCTTTATAGATATGACATACTTAAAACCTTTCTTTATAACCAAGGTAAGGGAAACATAATCAAGGTTGAGCTCAGATGTTTAGTAAGGTTAAATAATAGAAATGTCAACCTATCAGAAGCATGTGGGTATAAGAACGTGAGAATAACATTTGAGAACCATACCTTGTTTATCAAATATCATGATCTTGAGTCATGGAATAAATATTAGAAGTTAATAAGACATGGATCATAATGAAATCAAATAACATTATTCATGAGAGCATAGCATTGGCATAAGACATAGAATTATGGCATAAACATAAGCATAGAAAATCATTTCCATAGTACCCGATGCTCACTTCCAAGGAGGTCATAGTTTAATGGGTTAACTCCCTAAACTATCATAATAGTCAAGTTTCACTCCCAAGACCATCATAGTAGACAAATTCCCTTACTGAATTGGCTTCACTCCCCGTTACACTCTTATCTATCTCATTATATATAATTCATTATCCAATGCATTGGAAGGAGATATATGTCCCACCCATAACATATTTAAAATCATATATATGCGTGCCACAAGATTATAAAATATTCACCATATCATAACCCATGAAATGAAATGGGTTTCATAAAAATTTCATTATATCAAAACCTATGGAAAAGTTACTGGTTTCATAATCATTTCATCATTTCATCGTAGCATAACCCATGAAAAGAAGCAGTATTCATAATCAATTCCTCATGGTATAACCCATTGAATAGAAATGGTCTTCATAAAAATCATTTCATTGTAAACATAAACCATTAATATAATGAATAATAATGATATCATTAGATCATATACCCAGTAAGGCATAATTAACATCAATGGAAGTCATATTAGATGGATGATGATTTTAAAAGATCATTTAAAAAAAATTGAGAAAAATAACTTTTCTTTGAAAATAACTTTTTAAAAATTAAAATTCATAAAAAAATATAGAAGTCCTTTTTGTTGAAAATAAACTTTAAAACTTATTATGTAATGTTTAAAAATAATTTAAAACAATTTTTTAGGAAAATATACTTTCCTATTTGAAAAAAAAAATAAAAACATAAAAAATTTTCAAATTACTTTTAATTTAAAATAAACTTGAAAAATTATAAAGTAATCTTCAAAGTAAATAATTTTCATGACGGCGGGTAATTTTGTTCATACCGTACACCTTAACACAAAAAATACTTTTACATTTTTGATAAAAGACAAATGGGAATTTTTTGGAAAATGACATGAAGATTCCTTTAAAAACATTTTTAAAAAATTAAAACATGGGTAAATATGTCTTTAAAACCCATTTGGAGGATTTTAAAAACATTTTTGAAAACATTTTTAAAAACATGGTTTTTGGGAGAAAAAGGTTTTTCGAGTGAGAGAGAAATAAAGATGATTTTTATTAAAAAGGTTATATTGAACTCTTGAGTACATAAATTGATGAAAATGAAGGTAAAACATTTATTCTTAGGACATAAATAGATTATAATGAAAAAAATAGTTTATTTATTGATGTATCATTAAATTTTATCATTGGAAACATAATCATGAGCAATCCCGATAAATGATGAGATTGTAATATAAAACCCTTACCACTTTGGTAACTTTTAATCATTAGTATCATGAAGGAATAATGTTAAATGAAACTTAAAATATCATGAGAATAAATAAATTCATTATATTACATGTCAAAGGGGCTATATATACACCTCAAAATAGAATATAGGTGCACAACATAACATATGTATCAAGGAAGGAAAATTGAGATAAAAATCTCTTACCGCATTGGCAACTTTTGTACCATAAACCCCATGAAAGATAGATATTAAAATGGATATGTAAATACCAATAATTTTTATTATAATAATAATAAAATACATTCAAGGGTATTATATACACCATATAAAATAAATAGGTATTGAATATAGCATGTGCCTCAAAGAAGTAAAAAAGTTAGACGGAAATTCCTTACCGCTTTAGTAATATTTTGGATCATAAGACCAAATAAAGAATAACATAAAATGAAACTTTAAATTTCATTAAAATAATGATATTCATGATATAATATGTCATGTTTTTAGTATATATACCTCACAAAATAAACAAGTTGTGAATTTTAATATGTCTCCTAGAAATAAAAGAGGGACTAGAAATCTCGTACCTTATGTCTCGAATTCCTTCATAAATGTTCAAACCTCCTATATAATAAATATAATATTATTATACGTATATTAATGAACCATAATTATATATATCATACAATATGTTATTTATGGATGACCTTTTATTACCTGTTTATTACCAATTACACGTTAAAGTCATGTTCGATGAATAACTGCTTTGTTTTTCATGTATGTTTTGATTTGATGTTTTTTTGGTCATATTAATTTTATAATGGTTACATAATCCACATAATTTTAAAAATTGTATAAATGTAATATATATTAATTATATATATATATTTATAAATATAAAAAAAAGTTAGAGATAGAAAATGAAATACATTGTTCATGGATACAGTAGGCCGTACGTACGCATGAATGTTGTTTTCATTTTCTTGACAGGTTGAAAGAAATAAAGATAAAAAAATATATTACCAGTAAAGAATAATTTTTATGTAATATATATCACATATATTCATTAAAATAATCCTTATTACATTCTATGTAAAGTGTGAATAAATCACATCACTTCATGAGGTTGTAGTCTGCCGTACACACGTACAACATTATCATATTCCCACGGAATGGAAAGTAAGAAGTAATATGTGATATCATGATTAAAAAGAATAATAATATTATAAATATCATATATAAACAATAAATAAATCATTTTATCCATATATTATGAGTGGTGATTGAAAATGAATAACATTGGTTCGTGAGGCAGTAGTTCGGCGTACACATGAATAATGATTTCATAACCCATTTGATAGAAGAGGAGAAGGATTTAGGTTATGTAATTAATATAATATCTCATTATATTAGAGAAAATTATTTTATAATATCATAATTTTTTAATAAAAATTTAAGGATTCAGAGGAAGAAATTAAATAAAACACTTGATTAGGGGTGTTACCTCTTCTTTACACAACTTCTTTTGGTTTCCACCAAAACTCTTCATATATTGAATTATTAAACAAAATAAAGATAACAGGATGGGATTAGGGAATTAATGAAGTTATTTTTGTAGGTATATTTGAAACAAATGGGTTTTTAATGTAAAAATAATAGAAGAGAGTGGTGGCCTTTTATAAGTGAGGTGAGTGGAACACATATAATATTTGACAAAAATGTCCCCACAGTTTTCACATGCCAAAAGAATCTAAAAATGGTCCATTATAAAACCTATAAGTGAGAATATATAAATATGGCCATAAAATTGATTATTTATAAGTTTTGGTTCATTTTATGCATTATATTTTTAGTTTAACCCCCCCCCCCAGTAAACACATTTTTACATTAACCGTAGTAAATAATTTTTACTGTTTTACAATTCATTATGGTAAAAAAGTATGTTTAAATTATTAGATAAAATAAATTATTATGATTAAATATATGTGATTTATTTTTCCAAATTCCATTCACATAATTTGTGAATTTTAATTTAAAATTAATCCCAAATATGCAATGAGAAAGCGGTTTTCTAATGTGAAAATGTTCAAAAGTTTGAAATATATATATATAAATTTAATATTAAATTGGTTATAATGAAATAAATTGGATTAATAGTTATATAATTGAACTAATTTTAATTTTAAAACCATAAAAAACAATTTTTAAGTTTTTAAATTATTTAAAATAAATGAAAATTCTTAATAAAACCCAGTATTTTTCACTATTCATCAAAAAATTTATCTTATCTGAAAATTCTCAAAAATTAACTCCAAGATAATTTTAACATGATGATTTAAAAAATTAAGTTTATTTTGTAAAATAAATTTTCTAAAATTTTCAAAAATTAGTTTTAAAATAAGTGCACTAAAGGTGACAAAACTGCTTTGTATAAAAATATTGTTTTTAAGCCTAAAATTGGATTTATTCTTATCTCTAGTCTAGAAAACACATAAGATAAATATTAAACCTTTTTTAAATATATAGTATATAAATTTAATTAAAATAATTCACCAAAAAAAATAATTTATTGTGGTAAAATTTGTTTGTTTGCAAAAAATAGTTTTCAAAAAAAGATTTCTTTTATTTTCAATTAGTTTTTATTTTCATTTTTAATTAATTGGTCACCAGAGAATTAATTTTATATACATGTGTAAACTATATATTTTAATTGTTTATTTAATACAATTCATACCCATAATTTCAATGGATCGGTGATACCTATCATATTAAATTATAATATTTTAATAGTATGTCAGGATTTGTTTAAAGTCAGTGTTGCGTGTAACGAAAAATATTGAAAAGATTAAATTAATTTTGAAAAAAATATTTCACAAAATCTTAGGGAATTATATTCACCACCCACCACAAATAAATTTCATACCCACAATCTGAACTTTTTCTTAGTAGGTAGGGGTTTAACATTCGAAAATTCCATTATGGAAAACCCACATCATTAAATAGGTTAATAAAACTTTGTTTGAAAAAAGATAAAGGGATGTGAGAAGGTTATATGTAATAACACATACTATATTTCCAAGTAGAATAACATTGGCAGAAAGTGAAAACATGAACATCTAATAAAAGAATAACACCCAAATAATGATGGAGAGTAATATAAAACATGGTATGGTGAAATTTAAAGACAACAAATCCATAAATCAAATAGGTGTAAAAAAATTCATTGATATCATTAAAAATGATGATAATAGGACAAAATTTTATTTCAATTTCATTTTCCTAAAGTTGGGGAATTTTCATGAGAATAAATACATACTTGATTTCATTCCATTTCAGGAGAATAAATACATACCAAGTATGTGAATACCTTAGTCGTATATTTTATTGAATCACAGTAATTACCAGAATTACAATAAAACCTTAATGAAAACATGAATACTTCATCATTACTTGAATAAAACCACATATTTTTTATTATATTTGATAAATTCAATATTGTTGTAAACTCCATCAATGATAACATAAACCACTTTTTTTCATAAATCATTAATCAAATCCATGGTCTTCAATACTATCCAATTTACTTTATTCATATCAATCATCTCTTTATCCAAACTAAACACCATTTTCTTAACATCAGGAAGATATTAAGGGTTTTAATACCTTAATAAAAATATCACCTTTCCATTAAATAACTGTTCTAGTTCATCAACATCATTCTACATATTTTTTCAAATACTTAATGAAATACTTATACCAAATAATCATTATATATTTCATGATTCATATAACATAATTCTTGAATTCCAATACATAAACACTTAAATAATTAAACTTCCTTCACAAACCATTAACTAGGATTCATCATCTTACTCATTAATACCTCTTTCCTTTCATATGTCATTCATAGTCTCTTCATCATCAACAGAAAAACCATTACTCATATAACCTTGATGATTCTCTTAATAATATTTTCCCTTAGGAAATCAATTTTTATAATGACCATATATTACATATTTAAAGCTTTCAGCATTCAATGATACCTTAGGGATACCATTATTATCATCCATTATATTAGATGAACTTTTCATTTTTCCTTTTTAATTACTTTATTTTTGCCAATCTTTTCCACACCTAAAATATCTTCTCGCCCCTCTATGACATTCCCTTGAGTTCTTATTCCCACATTCTTAACATATAGGAAAATGAATCTTCTTTCCTACATGGTATCCACTAAATGAACTCTCAGAGAAATATATCCTTCACATATTTGGTGAGTTTGAGAGTTAGTTAAGGTGAATTTTGTAAATCATGTTCCATGATAACTAATTATGCATAATCACAATATCTTTTACTCTATTCATTATCCCATTTGGTTTCTCTTAAATAAATTTTCTATAAAATTCAATGTTAATTTAGTTGTTTCTGGTTCCCGCCATTGAAAAAACAAAAAATCATAGTGTGAGTAAAAATGTTCATAGTGGGAAACCAAATAATTATGAAAAATCACTTATAGGATGTCTAAATAATGAAACCTTCTTTTTAAACTATGTCATCTTTGGTTTATACTAGGTTATTCATAGTCATCATATTTTTAAATCCTTCATGATGGTTCATAAAGAGTTTATGAATTTCCAAATAATATCCCTCGGGATTTTCAAAATAGGTGTGTAGAAATGATCATTGACATGTACCATGTGATTATTGAGTCGGGTCAATTCACCTTTTTTAGAGTTATTACACCAAGGTACCACTGTGCTAGAGGCACATCCACTTGTAGTATCCAGACAGGGATATAATTACTTGGAAACAACTCTCTCTATCCTTAAACAAAATTTTAGGAAATTTTATTATACTTTGACTCATCCTTAGACTTACCCTTAGATACATCCCTAGAAATATCCTTAGAAATATCCATCGGTATCTCACTAAAGTTTTCTCAACCTAGTTTCCAAAGGTTAACTAAAACTTTCCCCTAATACCAACTATAATAGTCTAGTATTATGACCAATGGGATATAATTTATGCCTATCAAGGTAACACATGGGTGGATAAACAACCTAGACGGGACAAACCACCGTCCCCAGTGATGGCTATGTCCATATGAATCCCTTGGGAAGAGAGTCATGCTTCAACCAATGTTCCCATGTGAGAGTTCCCAAGGATCAGTTCACTTCATTTTCCTTTAATACCAACTATAATTACCCAGGATTATCATACATAAATATTACATCTTTTTATATGAATATTCATTACATTACTAAAATAAACTCTTGAGGACCGTATTGGTTTAGTGTCTTTGGATACTAGATACACTATAATATTATTTTATGAAAGCAATTTAATGTCTGCCATAAAGATATTCCCATTAATTAACATTCATATACATACCCTACTTAAAACCTTTCTTCATAACCTATGGAATGGAAACATAAGAAAGGGTGAGCTTAGATACTCATTAAGGGTAAACAAGGTAAATATCAACATATCATGAGCATAAAGGTATACGAACATGAGAATAAAATTTGAAACCCATAACCTATATATATAATATCATAATCTTGAGTCATGACATAAATATTGGTATTTCATAATACATGTATCATAAGTAAATCCAATATCATGATCCATGAGAGCATAACAATGTAATAATACATAGAATTGTGGAATAAAAATAAGCATAGAAAATCATTTCCATGGTAGTCAAGGCTCACTAAAAAGGATATAATTTTGGAATGGGTTCACTCCAAAAATCATAATAGTAGTCATGTTTCACTTCTAATACCATCATAGAATACAATGCCCCTTACTAAACTGGTTTCACTCCCCATTCCAGTCCTATCTATCTCATGAGATATAAATCTTTACCTAATGCATTAGAAAGAGATATAGGTCCCACAAATCACATGATAAAAATTATATGTATGTGTACCACAAGATAATAAAACATTCATCATATCATAAACCATTAAATAAAATGGGTTTCATAATCATTTCATCACATCACAACCAATAGAAAATATATAGGTTTCATAATCATTTCATCATTTCATCATAGAATAACCCATGAGAAGAAGCAGTTTTCATAATCATTCCCCCATGGTATAACCTGCATAAGTGAAAAAAGTTTCATATAAATTATTCCAAAAAAAACATAAACCATTTAGAGAAATAATAATAATGGTATCCTTGGATCATATCCCTAGTAAGGCATATGTAACATTAAGGGATGTCATATAATATGGAAAATGATTTTGAAAGATCATTTAAAACATTTATTGAGGAAAATAAATTTTCTTTGAAAATAAAATTTTAAAACTAAAAATTCATAAAACATTTTATAAATCCTTTTATTTGAAAATAAATATTTAAACTTATAAAGGAATAATTAATAATTATTTAAAAATTTTCTTGAGAAAAATATTCTTTTTGCTATAAAAACACTTTTTAAAACTTAAAACTTTTTCAAAATACTTTAATTTTTAAATAAACTTGAAAATTTATAAATTAATCTTTAAATAAAATAATTATAATGATGGTAATAAATTTGATTAATTTCATACATGTTAAAACAAATATCCCTTTCATGTTTTTGGTAAAAGCCAAACGGACATTGTTTGGAAAATTATATAAATATTCCTTTAAAAACATTATTCAAAAAGTTAAAAATGGGTAAAAATTTATTTAATAAATAATTTGTATAATTATAAAAACATTTAAAAAAAATTAGAAAATATGGTTTTGGAAGAAATAGGGTTTTCGATAGAAGAGAGAAATAAAGATAATTTTTCTTAAAAATGTTCTTTTGAAATATTGGGTACATAAAGAGAGAAAAGTGGTGTGGAAAATGTATATTATCATGAAATAACTAGAGGATAATTAAATTCATGAGTTTATTGAGATATAGATCATAATATTTTATCATCGGAAACATAATGATGAGCAATCCTGATAAACGATGAGATTGTAACATAAAACCCTTACCACTTTGGAGACTTTGAATCGTAAGCCACATGAAATAATAAAATTAAATGAAACAAAAAATATCATGATAATAAATAAATTCATGATATTAAATTTCAAAGGGTCTCTATATACACCTCATAAAATAATATAGGTGAATATGATAACATATGTCTCAAGGAAGTAAAATTGCGATAAAATCCCTTACCGATTTGGTAAATTTTGCACCATAAACCCCTTGAAATAGAGATCCTAAAATGGATATGTAAATCAAAATAATTTTTAAGATAATAATCATAAAATACATTCCTGGGTATTATATACACCACATAAAATAAATAGGTGCTGAATATATCATGTGTCTCACAGAAGTAAAAAGTGAGTTGGAAATACCTTACAACTTTAGTAACATTTTGGATTAGAATACATCAATAAAAAATAACATCAAATAAAACTTTAAATATCATGAAAATAATTATATTAATTATATAAAATTTAAAATGGGTGTAATATACACCACACATAAGAAACAAGTGATGAATTTTCATATGTCTCCCAAAAATAAAAGAGATACTAGAAATCCCATACCTTATTCTCAACTTCTTTCAAACGCATTTGAAACTCCTATATAATAAATATAAGATTATTATAAATATATTATAGAACCATAATTATATATATAATACCATATATTATTTACTTATTACCATTTATTACCTGTTTATTAACAATTCCATGTTAAAGTCACGTTCTGGAAATAACTGCTTTGTTTTTCATGTATATTTTGATTATGATTTTTTTTCTCCTCTTACTTTGAGAATGGATCCATAATCTCCATAATGTTAAAAATTCTATAAATATCATATATATTAAATATATATTCATTTATATAAATCTATAAATTTTTGAGATATAAAATGAAATACACTATGCATGGAGACGGTGGGTTGTACATACGCATGAACGTTGTTTTAATTTTAGTGACATGTTAAAATAAATAAAGTTAATTAATATATTACAATTATAGAATATTTTTATGAAATTTATATTTCATATTTTCATTAAAATCATCCTTATTAACTTCCATGTAAAGTGTGAACAAATCACATCGCTTCGTGAAGGCGGTAGTCCACCGTAAACACGAACGACGTTATCGTATTCCCATGGATTGGAAAGTAAGAAGGGATATGTGATATCGTGGTTAAAAAAGAATAATAATATACTAAATATCATATATATAAATAATAAATCTATCATTATATCAATATGTGAGAGGTACTAATGGAAAATTAATAACATCGGTTCGTGAGGCGGTAGTCCGTTGTACACATAAATAATGATTTCATGACACATTTAATGGAACAGGAGGAATATCTAGGTTATTAAATTAACATAATAACATATAAGTATATTTAATATAATTATGATATCATAGAATCATGGTTTAATAATAATTTAAGGGGTGGAGGAATAAATAAAATGAAATGCTCGATTAGGAGTGTTACCTCTTCTTCAGAAAACTTCTTTTAGTTTGCACCAAAAGAATTATTAGGATTGATTTATAACCAAAATAAGGCTTCTAGTATTATATTATGGAATTAAGGATGTTATTTAGGTAGATATTATATGAACCAATAGGTTTTTAATGTGTTAATAGAATGGGATAGGGGTGGCCTTTTATAAGTGAGGTGAGTGGTACACTTGTAATTTTTGAAAAGAAAAAAATGTGCCCACGTTTTTCACATGCCACAAGGCTCCAAAATGGTTAAATATCAATACTAGTAAATATAATATTTAAATAATTTAATAAAATTTGTTTTTAAAAGTTTTGTTCAATTTTTACCCCTTATCATTTTAGTTTAACCCCCCCACCCCGGTAAACCCATTTTTACATTAACTGTGGAAAAGAATTTTTACTGTTTTGACTCTTAATTATGGTAAAAAATTAAGTTGAAATTATTATATAATATAAATTATTATTATTAAAAATATATAATCCATTTTTAAAAATTACATTCAAATAATTGGTAAATTTTAATTTAAAATTAATCCCACATATGCGATGAGAAAGCGGTTTTCCAAAGAAAAAATATTCAGAAGTTTGAAAAGTATTTATATAACAATTTAAAATGAAATTTATTATAATGAACTAAATTGTATTAATAGTTATATAATTGAACTAATTTTATTTTAAAATCCATATTTTAATAATTTGATGTTTTAAAATTCTTTAAAAGAAATGAAAAATCTTAATAAAATTTAATATTTTTCATGATTCATTGAAAAATTTTCTTAGAAAATTCGACAAAATTAACTCCAAGATAATTTTGAAATTTTGATTTGAAAAATTAATTTTATTTTTTCAAATAATTTTTTTAAAATTGTTAAAAATTATTTTTAAGATATGTGCACAAAAGCAAAAAAAACTACTTTTTAGAAAAATACAGTTTTTAAGCGTAAAATTGGATTTATTATTCTTTATTTTAGAAAACACATAAAATGAATGTTAAAAATTTGATTAAAAATATAATATATAAATTTAATTAAAATCATTCACCAAATGTGGTTTCTTTAATTTTTTGAGGTAAAATTTATATATTTTAATAAAAATAGATTTTTCAGAAAAATATTTCCTTTATTTTCAAATACGTTTTTATTTTCATTTTTAATTAATTGGTCACAAAATAATTAATTTTATATACATGTGTAAACCATATATTTTCTTAATTTAGTTAATCTTATTCATACTCATCATTCTAATGGCTAGGTGATGACCATCATATTAAATAATAATATTTTAATAGTGTTTCATGTTTCATTTAAATTCAGTGTTTCATATTACAAAAAATATCAAAAACATTAAATTCATTTGAAAATGCATTTCACAAAATCTTAGGTAGTTAAAAATGGGTCTTGAAAATTATTTATTTTTAACATTACTTAAGTTGTCACATCCCCCCCCCTTGGAAATTGTGTCCTTATAATTGTACTCATTACTAAACAAGTGGGTATATTTTTCCTTTATAGTATTTTCTAATTCTCATGTTACTTCTTAAATAATATTGTTTTCCAAAAAACTTAACCTTCTAAATCACTTTATTCCACAATACCTTTTCATTATGGTCAATAAAGTTAATTGTCTATTCTTTATAGGAAGGATTCTCTTCCAACTATACTATTTTAGGGCTCAATACATAAGATGCATCTGGTACATATTTCCTCAACAATGAAACATGAAACACATCATGTACCTGAGATAAACTCAAAGGAAATGCCGATCAGTAAGAAGATAATACAATTTTCTCCAATATTTTATACGGTCTAATAAACCTTGAACTTAACATTCCCTTTTTACCAAAATTCATGAAACTTTTCCAAGTATATACTTTAATAAAAACATTATCACCTACCTCAAATGAAATATATTTCCTCTAGTTATCCACATAACTTTTGTTCTTTCTTTAAGATTCTCTCATGTGATGATGAATTATCTTCACATTCTCAACCACATCTTTGATTAATTATGGTCCCAACATCTTCCTTTCACCAACTTCATCACAATAATAGATTGTTCTAAATTTCTTTCCATACAATTTTTTAAAAGGTGTCATCTGTATAATAGAACAAAAACTATTATTATAAGAAAATTTTACTAAATACATATATTGATCACAACACCATTGGTAGTATGCTGAAAAAGATCAAAGCATATCTTTCAAATTTTGAATTATTCACTCTGACTTCCCATCAGATTGAGGATGAAATGATGTAATAAAATTTAATTTAATACCCATCGAATTCTAAAGGATTTTCCAAAAAATGAGGTAAATCTAGGATCACAGTCAGATAAAATGGAAAGAGGGACTTGATGCAATCTTATTATATCTTTAACATAATGTCTTGAAAGATTATCTAAATACATTTGATCTCGAATAGGAAGGAAATTTGTATATTTAGTCAATCAGTCAATAATAAATCAAATTTCATTTTTACCTAGAGATTTATTTGGTAATATAACCAAAAAATCCATAGATATATTCTCTCATTTCTAATTTGGAATTGGAAAATGATAAAGAATCCTGTTTGTTAATTATTTTTCTACTTTAACCTTTTGAAAATTCAAACATTTCATAGTAAAGTGAATAATATCTATTTTCATTGTATCCCACCAAAAATATTCCTAAAGGTATCTATACATCTTAATACTATTAGAATGAATAGAAAAGGTGGAGCTATGAGTGTCACTTGACAATTCATTTTTCAACTAGAAGATAACTAGTACACATAATCTTTTTCAAAATCTCAAAACACATTTCTTTTCAATGTTAAAATCAAGAAACTTACCCTTCTTGACCAATTCTACCTTTTTATAAAAAACAAAGTATTCCTTTTGAGCTTTCTTAATTCTATATGTTAATGATGACTGCATTGACACCTAAAACAAAACCTAGGGAGTTCCTGTAAACTTAATTTCTTAGTCAATATTCATCAAATCACAAACCAAAGTATCATGTTCTAAATGTATTATAGATAATGATGCATTATCTTTTCAAATAAAATCATTAACTACTATGTTTTATTTTCATGGATGGTATTGAATCATGTAATCATAATCCTTTATTAGTTCAATTCATCTTCTCTATCTCATGTTCAAATATTTTTGAGTGAATATATACTTCAAACTTTTATGATCAGTATATATTTCACATTTTACTACACATAAATGATGTCGCCATATTTTTAAATAAAAAACAATAGCAACCAGTTCATGATCATGTGTAGGATAATTTATCATATGAGGTTTCAATTTATGTAATGTATAAGAATTTACCTAATCATTATGCAACATAACACAACTAGGTCCCTTCAAAGAAGCATCATTGTAGATAATAAACTCACTATTTCTAGATGGAATCACCAAAATTGGATCATTAACCAATATTATTTTTGGTTCCAAGAAACATTTATCACACTCTTTTATCCAGATGAATTTTACTCCTTTTCAAGTTAACTTAGTTAGTGGGGTATATAAATGAGAAAAGTTTTCAATAAAGCACTGGAAGTTTCCTGCTAATCTATGAAAACAATGAATCTATGCAACATTTTTAGATCTTATCCATTATCCAACCACTTTAGTTTTAGTAGGGTTAATAGTTATGCCATATTTAGAAATAATGTTCCCAAGGAATGAAATCTATTGCAACAAAAATTCACATTTACTAAATTTTCCATAAACTTATTTTCTTTTAATGTTTACAGAATAATACTTAACTGTCTTTCATGATCCTTGTGGATTTTATAATATATAAAAATATCATCAATAAACACAACCAAAAACTTTTCCAAATAGTTATGGAAAACTCTATTCCTAAGATCCATGAATATAGTTGCAGCATTAGATAACTAAAAGGTCATAACCAAAAACATATAATGATAATATCTAGTTGGAAACATTGTCTTTAGAATATCTTCCTCCTTCACCTTAAACTGATGGTACCCTGACCTAAGATAAATCCTTAAAAATAATTACCCTCCTATGAGCTTATCAAAAAAATAATCAATATGAGGTAAAGGATACTTGTTCTTAATAGTGATTTTATTCAAGGATGTATAATCAATACAAAGCCTCATTGAACAATATTTATTTTTAATAAATAAAATATTATCACCCCAAGGTGAAGTGCTAGGAAGAATGAATCCTTTATCAAGAAACTCATGCAACTAATTTTTCAATTCCAAGAGTTTTACTTGATCCATTCCATAAGGAGGTTCATAAATTAGCTTAGCATTAGGAACTAAGTCAATAGTAAATTCAACCTCTCAATAATTAATAATACCAGGAAAATCATTAAAAAATACATCTAGATATTCATTTATTACTAGAATATCACTAATCTAAATATTTTCTTTCTTTTCAATAACGTGAGCTACATAACTTTAAATTCCACCTTTTATCAGTTTATCATCTTCTTAAAAATTTATCAAATTTATGAATTCATTCTTATACATAAACTAGAACTTATTTCAAAAAATAACCTCTTAATCTGTGCAATATTTCTTAGAATGATAATTTGAAATTAAATCCATACCTAGAATAACATAAAATTATAAAATAGGTCATATAATAATATTTATATGAAAATAATTTCCACATAAATTAATAGGAATATTATTAAAAATTTGTGTCACCCTAATCCTACCACTGTATGTTTTTATCAAAATTTATGACTCTATTTCTTGGTGTGAAATTTCTAATTTACCAGTGAATTTCTCAAAATTAAAAGAATTTGTAGACCCTAAATCCAAAAAATCATTGGAATAATCTGAATAAACAAGTGATCTACTTAAAACCACTTAGTTCGATGGTCCTTCACACACCGAGGTAGTCCCAAAAGATTTTTTTTCACTATTTTTTCTTAGATCTTATTGATTTCTACTATGATTGACTAAATTTAGACATAAGATATCATAATGTCCCAATTTGTTATAACTAAAACATCTCATTATTGGATAGATATATATCTTACCATTCTTGGTAATATAAATACTCTTTTCCATGAAATTTTTGAGCCATATAATCAAACATACCACATCGGTAACATTTCCCATATCCAAATAAATATTATTTAACATTTATCTTTCCATAATTGGAACAATTTGTGTGATTACCTTTGTTTTTTTTGTTTACCAGATTTCTATTGCTTTATACCTTGATCATTTCTTCCCTTTGATGTCATGTGATGGATAATCATCAGAAAACCCCATTTCTACTTTCTAAGTACAATGAACAATTTTCTAATAACTTTTAAATTCATAAGATTCCAAATCTATTTGATATCTTGAATTCAATCCTATATAAAATCAATTAATTTTAATTTCAATATCCCAAATACAATTTGGTGCATACCTAGATAATCGAGTAAAATTTACTTCACACAAAACAATTTAATCCTCTTATTCTTGCTTTAGTTGCAATAATTTTTTCTCCATATTGAGTTCAAAAGCCTTAGGTAAATATTTCTCTAAGAAAATATTCTTAAATTCATTCTATTCCATTTCATTGAGCTCTTATCTTTCCTTGGTATTCTTAAACATTAACCATCATCGACCATCTTTACCTTTAAATTGATAAAAGGAAAGAGTTACCTTTTGACATTATGAATACCCTATGACTTCAAATATATTTTCCGAGACATTGATTCATCCTTTGAGTACCACTAGATATGAGGTTCCACTGAAAGATAGAGGGTGTTGTTTCATAAAATGATCTACAATGGATATGTTTTTCTAGGGTAAATCTAGTTTATATCTAACATGAATGAAACTGTTATTTATAGTTTGTATCAATTGATCGATCATAGCTACAAACTCTTAAGTTATAGTTCTAAAATATCTAAGATATAATATAGAAGGATATCATCCACTTAATACTTTTCTACTTTAGATTTCCTATTTCTTCTATGTAAAACCATTCTGTAGAGACATAGATTAAATAAGATAACATAATAATCTTCAAATGTTATATCATATCAACATAACCATAAATTAGAATCTTTGAAGGTTTTTATTTTATTATCTAACCTATAAAATTAACTAAATCCTACTTTGATACCAATTATAAGGACTTTTGTCTTAATCAACCCTGTATTACATTATTTAAAACAAGGGTTTTACTTTCTTACATTCCTATTTCCTTTTAAGTTTATAGTTTTATAGTATTAGATCATCAAAAATAAAAAATAAACTCATATATTACAAGTAGAAACTTCCAATTAGTGTCCATTTTTTCCACATTATAAAACTTTTAAAATGAAACATGTTTTCTTTTCATAAAAAATCATCAAGACTTTCAATTTGATTTTTTATTTGTTCCTACTCATCCTTAAACACCGGGAATAATTAAAAATATATATGGTATGAGCACAAAAATCTCATTAAAGGATATAAAGTAAATAAAATCATTAGTCTTGTAAAAACATGAAAATACATGAAATTTTTTAACTTTTTCACATTATTCTTTGAGTGATAAAATAAATCATAGCCACATAGAAAAACAATTATAGTTTAAAAAAACATTTAGAGACCCATAGCAAGAAATAGCAAACCAATAAAGGAATATTATATCATCATATTAATATTGTATTCTCACTTGTTTCATAAATAATTATATCCTAGTTAAATTTTTAGGATAAATCTATCTTTTTAACTCTCCCATTATTTTCTTTGAACATAAGGAATGTTACTCAATGCATTGGAGAACAATATCATGCTCACCCATCGTATAAGTTGTATCCAGATCACCCATCGTATAAGTTTTATCAAGATAACTTGTCATCATTTTAATTCTCAAGTACCATATCATGAATAAAAAATTTTTAAGCTTTCACTTTTGCATCACAAATCCCTTGAAAACACATTTGAATACATTTTCAATAGAATTTTCATATATCGAAATAACCTTCCTCTAAAAATCCTTTTTGAAAAACCAAAATACACAGAATTTGGGAACAAATTTTTTTATTTGAATAAAACATGTAATATTATAAATAAAGGTAAATAAAATTTTTATTGGTGGGAAAATCCATCGACAACATATACGTTAAAATAGAACATTCCTTTTATCTTTTGTAAAGAAAGTCAAAAAATTTCGTATAAAACACACACAAAAAGATTCCTTTTAAAAAACCCTTGAAATATATCGAAATGAGAAATAAAATATCATTTATAATTAATTTATTTCTATTTAAATACATCTATAAAATAATTTTAATAAAATAGATGTGGAGGAAAAATATTTAGAAAATAAAACATTAAAAATGAGGTTTTAAGAAAATGTATCCCTTACCTCAAGTCTGATTTTTCATGTACGTTATTTATATTCCTAAATAATAAAATTATGTTAATTATTTACTTTATTAGGAATATTTTTAATGTATATTATTCCTTTTAATTCACTTATTACCATGTTATACTTGATTAATTAATTGATTAAATTTACATTAGACGTTTTTAAGGACATTCGGTTTACGTGTCCAAAATAGTTTTGGTGGGTTGACTATGGTAAAATAGATCATTATTATATAATTTAAATAATATTAATCATGATATAATTATAATTTCTATACATAAATTATAATTTTACAACCAACTATGTAAGGTGGTTATGAAAAATGAATTACGTTACATTATAGATACGTTAGTTCGTACATACACATAAGTAACGTTTCCATTTTTCAATGAACATGAATAAAAGAAGGTAAATATTATATTAAATTTATAGAATTATAATTATATAATAAATGATATATTATTTATTTAAACTCACTCATATATACCATTCATTTGAGGTGGTTAAGAAAAATAAAAACATCATCTTGTGAGGTGGTAGTCTGCACGTACGCACGAGCGATGTTTTTACTTTTAATTGGTTGGTAAAGAAATAAGTGGGATATTTTATTTAATATTTAAGAATTATATTTATATCATATTATTCCATTTTTATCCATCATTGTGATCATATATAAGATGCGATGATAGAAAAATAATTACATCAATTCTCAAGGCGGTAGTATATCGTGCACGCAAACAATGTTTTCATTTTCCATTAGATAGTAAAGAAAGTTTAAAAAGGGTTATACCATAGACATAATAGAATTTAATTTTATTTTAGATACTTATGTTACTATATAAAAATTTATAGGAGATTTTTGAATGAGGTAGAGGATGAAATAAAACAAAGGATCTCGGTATAAACTTATACCTCTTCTTCGGACAACCTCTCTTGGTTTACACCTTCAGCCTTATAAGGTGGGTATTTTGATCAATACAGAATCTATAAGACATGGGGAGCAATTATAAGAAGATTTATGGGTAAATATTGGTCAATATAAGATGATTTTGAAGTGTTTAAAGTTGAAAAGATGGGATTTCCTTTTATAAGTGAGGGAGGGGACATGGTTGGATTTTTTTGAAAGATTTAAATATTATTAATTCATTTTCTTGGAAAAACGTCCCATAAAAAAACTTTAAAGAATAATGTGATAAGGGTTGAAATATATTCATAAAATAATAATTAATATGAAATTGGTTGGCCTTATCACTTAGTTTTAACCTAGATTAACCCAAGTTATCCTTTCACAATGGTGACACAATTTTTACCAAAGTTACTTTTCATAATGACCAAAAATGAAATTGAAATCATTAATTAATTTATAAATTTTGATTCCAAATATTTAATCCATTTTTCACAATTCAATCTCTAAAAAATTCATAAATTAATTTAATATAAAAATAAAAAATTCAATGAAAAATGTTTTTTGAAAAATGATTTTTTAAGTATAAAAGTGATTTTATACCAATATCAACTATAATATTGATATAAAAGGTATAAATTGAATTAATTTTTACAAAAATAAGATAATTTAATTTTAAAATCAATCCAAATAAAAAAAATTCTTTGAAAATACTTGAAAATAAAATGTAGTTTTCTTTAAAAATCTGTATTTTCCACTATTCACCCACAAATTAACTTTTTCATAAAATTCCTAAAAAATCACCCTAAAATAATTTAAAAAGGATGAATCAAAAAATAAAATAATTTTTATAAAATTAAGTTTCTAAAACATATAAATTAATATTTTAAAATAAATAGTATAATACATGAAAACCCAATTTAGTTATAATACAGTTATTTTCTCTTGATTGAAAAAAAACTAATATTCTTATAATGAATGTCACTCTATAAAATATAATTCCTGAGTATTAATAAGGTATAAAAATTATTTATTATTTACATTACATAGGTTTTAATAGATAATGTATATATTTTTTTTGAATATGAATTTATGGGTGATTAATGTTGTTTGGAGATAAATGTTAAATTGATCTCGGAAGAATATATAATTAAATATTTCTGATTTTTCATTTTTAAAATTAGTCAGAAATATTTTTGGGTTGTTTTAAGGTTAGTTATTTATGTAATTATTTAAGTTGAATTTTTTTTGTTATTATTGATTCATTGGATATTAATTTAGTATTTTCTAATGTAAAGGTTTATTCATCATAATTATTATTTTAACTTATGCTGACCATTTCAATTTTGAATTAGAGGAAAAACTTTTTACCATTATGTGGATCTTATATTCAATTAAAAGTTTATTTTAGTGATTTAGGCATGAAAAATCATCATGATCATGATAATAAGCATCAATGGATGAATTCATGATTATATAATGGGAATAAATCAAGTAATTAAATTTTATCATTTTTTATCTCAAGTGTAAAGGAATTTCTCAAACTCAAGAAAACTAAAGTTAAATATATCGAATCTTAAGTAGAAAGTAACACTCATATACCAAGGTATATTTTTAGAAACTCGTTTTCAAGTACCATTCTTATTGAGGTAAATTCATAATAAGTTTAATGTTCATAACTTAAAAATTAAAGTTCATGATAAAATCTATAGTGATTTTATTAATATTATATAATATATTCAGTTTAGAAATGAAGAATCAAAATTATGTAGTTTAAATTTATTTAATGGAGTGAGAATATAATACCTCTAGATTTTAATTTATATTTTCATTTCAAAAAAACACTATGTTTGAAAACGTACACAACACATAACCTTGATCATAAAGGAACCAAAAAATAATATTATTTAAATATAACTGTTATAACCTAGTTGTTGGGATGGTGATTATGAATAAGAATAACCGAATTATGAAATATATTTATAAATTATTTACATAATAAAAATAATTAATAAAATAAGTAAATTTAACATTCATCTAAATTTTCTACTGGGAAAATAATAAGAATATATTCATTTTTTGTTTTAAAGTTGCTTTTCCTCAAAAATGATTTTTATTATTTTTTGTGTGCAGATATTATAATTAATTTATACCAATTTTATGAATATTATTTGAAAAAATTAATATAATTTTTTAAATCACCACGTAAATATTATCTTAGGGTTAATTTTTGGAATTTTTTTAAAAATATTTATTTTTCAATAAATAGTGGAAAATACTAATTTTTTCAATACTATAATTTATTTTCATTAAATAAAGTAATTTAAAAATATTTTTCTATTTTGTATTTAGTTTAAATTAGTATAAGATATATTTTATTAAACATAATCCAAATAATTTAATAGGAATCAACAATATATTTAATTTTTGTATAAGTTCATTTTTATGCTTAAAAACAAAATTTTATAAAAATTGTTCTTCATTGAATTTTACACATTTATATTAAAATTGATTTCTTCTACTTATATAAATTTAATCTTAAAAATGAATTAAATATTTTTAATCAAGACGTTAAAATTTGTTAAATAGGCCAATTTATTTTTTAGTCATAATGAACAGTAACTGTGGTAAAAGTTTATCACCATAGTAATGGGAAAAACATGTTAATTAAGGTTAAAACTACGAGATAAGGTCTCCAAATCAACCTAGAAATTTAATTTATTTAATTTTATGATATTAATTTTACCATATCCATCCTAAATTCTAATATATGTAATTTTTGTGCCATTTACCTTTGATAATTACATTTACATTATTTTATGTTAAGAAAGTACAAAATGTCACTCTCTTTCTTTTAATATATATAATATATTTTTATTGGGATAAAAAGAAGTTATGATTATTTATAAATGATTGTTTGTATAATTGATACATTATTTTTATGATAGTAATTTATTTTTGATTTTCAGTGATGAAATAATTACCTTAATCACTTATGAAACACTAATACAGTGTGTGAAAGTAGTAGAAAAATAAAGATAAATGATTTTAAAAATAATAAAATAATATTTCTTGATTGAATCATGGAATTCCAAGAATTTAATAGATAATTATAAAGTATAATTATTTTTAAATTTTTTTATATTCTAATTATATTGTTTTCTTTATGTATTTGAAGTAAAATTAAATGAATAGTTCCAAAAATGACTTTAATGGTATTTTAAGATAAAAAATATTTTATTAAATAATTTAAAAATAAAAAAATATTAAAATCAGATAATTTGGATTTTAAATGGTCTAAAATTTCATATATTTAGCTACTTCTCATCTTAGAAGTAAATTTTTGACCCTTAAGGTCTAAAAAATGTGTTGCCATGGTTAAGGTTAAAAAGGATTGTTGTGGGGGTTAAACTAAAAAATAAGGATTAAAATGAAACTTAAAAATATATAAAAAATTTATTGGTTGGTGTCAGTTTGAAATTATCATTCCATAACTTAATAAATTATTTCTATTTGGTTCCTCTTAACATTATTATGATATATATTATATTTAAATATGTTAAGTAATTCCAAGTGTGTCTTTTCCCTCACATCAAAAATGAAAACATCGCTCATGTGTATGTACGACCTATCGTCTCCATATAACGGTGTAATTATTGTTTCATATCTAATTTACTAATATGGTTATAAATATGGAAGTAATGAATATATATTATATTTATGAAATAATTATTATTTAAATATAATATATCATTTACCTTCTTACCCTTCCACCCATTAAAAAATAATAATGTCGCTCGTGCGTATGTGTGGACTACCAAATACACAAAGCGATGTGATTCATTTTTCATGTCCATATTTCATAGATTGTTATAAATATTTATATAATTAATATATATGATATTTATATCATTATTATATTTTTTAACCATTATCAATATGCAATTAATATAACTACTGAATCGAAACATACATGAAAAACAAATTAGTTTACACCCAAAATGATGATAATAATAAAGGATTATTAATGAGTTGGTGATAAGATGTTATAAGAAAAATGTGTATGGAATTATAAGTATGAAGTTGATTTTTTATAGAAGTTTAATAAATTTAAATTTATTTTATTGGAGGTTAAAATCACTTATGAAGAAAGTTCGACCCGAGGTAAGGGGTTTCTTAACACAATTTATTTTCATTGGGTTAGATTTACTTCTTCACTTTCTATGTTTTTTCAAGATTATGTGTGTGATCAAATAGAATTATTTTATTTTTTATTTGATTTTTTTTTATGTTTATTTAAATTTTTTACACATAATCACTTCATTGATTAATTCTCACTTCAATGTTACAATCACTGTAAAGGTTTCTTGTCTCACTTTTGTTTCTGTGAGACATATTTCATATTCACGACTTTTTTCCTTAATGTGGTGTATATACTACCCTTTTTATATGTTATATCATGAATATATTTATATTCATGGTATTTAAAGTTTCATTTTAAGTTATTTATTTCATTGGGGTTATGATTCTAAAGTTACCAAAGTGATAAGGGTTTATTTTACAGTCTCATCAATATTCAAGATTGTTTATGTTTAAGTTTACATTAGGGTAATTATATGATAATTATATATTAAACCCATTTTATTTTATTCTACTATGGTTATTTATAAAAATGAAAAGTTTTCCTTTCATTTTCCTCTCTATATGTACTCAAAATACTGAAATAATTCTTTTAAGGAAAATAGATATTTTTTTTCTATTCAGTCTGGAATATTTTTCTTTAGTGTCCATATTTTATTTTCAATAATGTTTTTACAATGAACCAGTGATTTATTAAATTCATATTTACCCATGTTATACTTTTTATACAAATCTTTAAAAGGAATCTTCTTATCATTTTCCGAACATGGTAATTTTTACCGAAGGTGTGAACAGAATCATTTTTTAACGCTTACCGCATGAATGAATTTTTTTGTCATCATGAATATTATTTTCCTTGAAGATTCATTTAAAATTTTCCATGATTATTTTAAAATTAATTTTTTTTCTTAATATTCTGTAAATTTTTAGATTTAAAATAAGTTATTTGAACATGAAAAGGTTATTTTTATGAAGAAATGTTCTTGTGGTCTTTTAAAAGTATTTTTAACTATATCAACATCCTATGATGAATATTATACTTTAATGGGAATACAATCTAATGATACCATCCACAACATTACTCGAGATGACTTATAACCATATTTTTCTATTTATTAATTGGAAAAAATATTAGTATTTCATAAGATAGTTTTTTAATATGAATGTTTATGTTAATTATGCATTGAATTTTTATTCATTTATTTAATATTATGAATGAATTGGACTTATTATGTGATAGGAGGGGAATTTATAGACCCTTAATACATTATTAGGTTTCATGAGACAAACTAGATTGGGTATTTTTTGTATTCTATACCAATTTATGTATGGTTCCTTAGAAAAAATCACTGGTAGTAAGATTTTGATGTATGGGATATGCATTCTATCATTATAAAACTATTTATTTTTATCCATGTGATTATTTATGTTATTTCATCATCCATAGATATATTCTTATCTTATGATATTAGTTATATGGAATATTTTATTATTGTTTATCCCTGTTGTATTATCCATGATTTATTTATAATGTGATATCTTCTATTGTAATCTTTCTCTTAGTGAGCATATAAACTCAAAATTTATTGTGTTTTCCTTTCCCTATGATACCAAGAAGGGCTCCATGAATGATTCTAGGGATATTTTTTTAAAGGTCAAGTCAGAAGCAAAAGCTTCTGACCCTTTATTCAATAAAGAAAAGAGAAAACAAGTAGGAGGCGAAAGGGGTCACACAATCAGTAATTCCCTAATTCTCAAAAACTAAAAATCATAATATGACATGTCATTCCCATAATCAGAGTCTCCAGCAGGCTCCCATTCAGATTGAGACTTATCTTGGTTAAAGCCCTTCCAATAATTGTCATCAAATTTTTTTTGAGACCTTTGAAGCTGATCTATTCGACACCGTCTTAGGAATTTGAGAGTAATCCTTGCGTTGTCTTCTATTTGTAGGAACATAAGTAAAATCTTCACCATCAGTCATCCTTTCCTCCCCAGCCACGACCATATCCTTGAAGGAGAGAGATCCACCACTGTTCGGAGTAGTGAAGCTAGCCTTTTCTCCCTCAACATCTGAAACATCCCCCCATTTACCAATAAGGGGTTCCTGTCGATCATCAACCTGTTGCCCCGCATCCAGCACAGGTAAGGAAATCTCAGTTAACTGTACTTGGTTCAAATTAACACAAGAAGGACCACTAAGGTCTCTTGTGGGGGACACATACACTATCTTTTCATTGTCATTAAGAGGAAATTGTGAGATAGATTTCTCTACATCAACCAAAGATGACACTCTGGGCGCAGCACCACCCTCAGTCGACATGTAACCAGACTTCCCAATAATCAGAACATCAGAAGTAGCAGGAGGTGACTCTTTACTTGAGTCACCATAATTAATGGAAGCCTTTTCCAAAGAAGTATCTTTCAATTGTTTTTTCCTTCGACATAGATTTGATGGGTGGCCCGTCCTCCCACATTCATCACAGGGGGTGTTCCTCCGACATAAGTCCAAAGAATGCCCAACAGCCATACAATGATTATAGAAAAGTGGCCTTTTTTCATATTCAACATCAATTTGGATATTTTCAGAAGGTGTAGAGAGGATTACCTTGTCAATCAGCATAGAGCTGAGATCTATCTCTACCAATACTCTGGCAAAGTGACCATAACAGACATCTTTAGTCTCTTTATCGAGGCGAATGGGAGTTCCAATAGCAGTACCGATATCAAGCAAGATCTTCGGGTGCCAAAGGACCCAATTGAGTCCATGAAGGCGGACCCAAACCTGAGAAAAAGAATTTCTTGCACGTGAAACATTAAAGTCCATAGACCATTCATGTAGGTGAAACCATCCAGGTTTCAAAAGCAGGGTTCCACTGCTCCATGCTTGCAGCTTCAACTCCTCAGGGGGAACAAACAATGAAATAATCCTCGACCAAGTGAGACACATTTCCATTTAGAATCATGTATGAATTTAATGTTTTCAAATGTAATGTGAGAATCATGTATGAATTTAATTTTCAATTATCGTTAAACTATTTGATCCTTTGGGATGAGATATCTTATATTTTGTTTCAATTTAGTAAGATAACCACTATCTCTGATTTTCTGGAGTTGGGGTGTTAAAAATATTCTTTTGGTATATGATACATAAGATATTGATGTAATGGTTTTATAATGTATCATGATTTTATAATAAATTAAATCTCTTATTATTATTCATTCATGTGTATTGTAATTTACTTTATATAGATAGCGGAATGATAATATCCCCTTAAAGTATGACTTTGACTTGTACCTAATTGATGATTATCATAGATTATTATGGGTTTTGATGGTATGTTAAGATTAGTGCGAGTAGTATAATCATGAGACAATAAGTGGAGACTTATTATTTGGATTGACCCACTAAAGTATATCCCATGGAATTCATAAAATCATCAATATACATAGTGGTTCATACATATTATCAATAATATTTACCTAAGTTTGGAAAGATACCTAATATGAGAAACTTTATACCTTCATACCTTTCTTATGAAATCCTTTAGTATTAATGAATCAAGGTGTGGTTGGGTGTGTTACTAATTATATCATCGGTTGGAGCTCAACTAAGATAGGATTTTTCCATTCGTATTATGAGAAAATACATCTGGAACTTGATTGAATTAAAATGAGAAAATATTTGGACATGATTATTTGAATCACATATAATGTGTTTAGATACTTGGATGAGAGACATATAATGTTCTAATCTTATATATGAATAACATGTGATGTATTCATCAATCAGGTCAGTCTTTTTCAGAGAATCGGGAAAGTTTGGGATTACCTATACTAGATTGAAATTGTTTTATGTTTAGTGTTCACTCAATGTCATGAGAAAATGGGTTATATGGGTATACATATTATTTATATGATACATATTATAGTGGATATGTTGATATTGAGATATTATTATGTTTTATGGAGATCACACAAAACACTTTAGTAGCTTGAGAAGCACTGATTCTTTATTAGAGGTCGCTCTTTACTTACATCTATGAAATAAGGATTTTATATTTTTTTATTAATTATAATAAGGATCGCATGGTCACATAGCCAGGACTTTGGATAATGATAAGGATTCAAACAATGTGTTTATTCCAAAATGAAGATATTTTGATAAACCGTATCCAACAGAGACTTGGATAGACTCACAAAGAGTTGTGAAGTTATGTAATTACTTATGGTGTTTTAGTACAAGTGGGTGATTGTAGGAAATTATCTAAAAGGGTGAATCATATTTATTGATATACCTTGTATTGTAAATAGTGACATGCATATGATGAATGAAATTTCATATGATATGATTATATCAAAAAGAGGCATCAGATTCCGTATACTACTAATGCCGTACGATATGATTGGAATTCTATACAATTTTCATGGGATGTTGATGCATGCATCTAGACATCTCCTCCCCATAATTTATTTGATTATGGATCAATAAGATTGATCCATTTATGGATTTTTCAAACTAGACACATTTATTGAAGTGTTCGATGAGTGGAAGCATTAAAGGGAAGTAACACCATGAGATGGCAGTCACACCTTAACTCTCTTCGTTAAATGAAGAGAGTCTATAAATGGGATATGATCCCTCTATTAGTGTAAATTGGATAATCAATATCCAAATCCAAAACTCTAAAACTCACTTCCAACCTGAAATTTCATTTATCTTTGAAATAAGGTGATAGCGCCCCTTTAGTGGGTTTGGGATCCTCTTGCTATGAATAGGGATCCAAGGCCCATTTACTACTAGTGGAGGTGATATCCTTTTGTTGCTTTGGTGATATTCATCAAGCATTGATAATTATAACGGATATTATTCTATGTAGAAGCACATAGGAATAAAAATTATGCCATTCAAGTGGATTTGAAAATCGGGATTAATAACATATTGTTTTTACAACCTCATTGACCTTCTTTGAAATCTCACTTCCTTTGAAGTTTCTCAGGAATTGAAATTCATCTTTGAAATATTTGGAATGATTTTATAAGGAGTGAAACATATTTATGATACTAAAAAATGACAGTAGATATTCTATTCTCAAATTTAAAATTAGTAAATTAATTGTAATCTGAATATTAAAAGTGGAAGTTAAATTCCAATGTATTTAAGTTGGTTTCACAAAGAAATTTATGGTACATGACTAAATAGGAATTGGTATAGTTGAAAATGTAATAAAAAAAATTTTATGATGAATATAATTTATATATAAAGGAAGATAAATAAAAATATGTTTGTATGATATAAATAAATTGAAAGTGAATTGTAAATTTATAGAGACATAGTATATTGAATAATGGTTATACAATTTTATCATACATATAAAAAAATTAAAAAAATTAAAAAATGTTGTAAGGAATTCATTGTTTCTAAGGAACATATAAAAAAATTTCTATACGTATTCATTTATGATAAACAACAAGGTTTTAATTTTGAAATAATTTATAGTTTCAATAAATTCTGCAATTTTATTCATAACAAAATCCTTAATCCTCATTTATTTAAATATATTTTAGGGATATATGTTAAAATGATTCAACTTATAAATAAATAAATAAATTTTTTAACTGATAACATTACATATAAATGTAGGTGGGGAAATATTTTTGTGGGACTGTAGTTGTTGTTGTATCGGGGTACTATCACAGTAGCACTATTCAACTGATTTGGGCCCCGGGTCCATATATTTAGAACTATGGGGCATCAAGACTTCGGGACATTGGACCTCCAATACATCATCTTATGAGGGGATTTCATTGAAGGATAAATTTTCTGGAAGGTGTGGTGATGTGACATGGGAGAGCATTGTGATATGACAGGTGTAGAGTTGTGTGATGATATGTAGACTTTTTTGGGAAATCAGAAGCTTTGACAAGTGATAAGTGTGTTGACATCAATCTGGTATCCATCTAACTAAATGGTTTGTCAATATGGGATGGAAGGATTTCCTATCACAATGTGACAGAGGTGGCATGGTGTGATGGAGGCTATTATCACAATGCATAGGTTCATGTGTGGAAAAGATGGTGTGGTACATTATGACATGATTGTTGGTGGAATGACATGACAATGGGTATTGTGGTATGAATTATATAGTTATAGAGTGATGAATACAGATTAGTTGGTCTTTCAAGTTTATCTCTTAGGGAATCTAATCCATATTCATTTGGGATTTTAGACCTTTATCATCTGAGCCTTTGGGCCATATAATTCTTGGGGCATTTAGGTTATGTAAGGGTTCTCTCTCAACATAATTAAAAAGTGGTTTCTTTGCTTCATAAAAAGGGTATCGCAACATGTTTCAATTATTTATAATTATTTATCATAAGTTTCAAAAAGAGAAAAAGATAAAAATAAAAAAAAATCTTATTTTCATTCAGGTCAGTTTATTTATTTTGAATCATGAAAAAAAATGTATATGTTATAAAATATAATAAAAATTTAAATATAAATAATAACCCTAATTTCTCTTGTGTGTTTCATCCCCATCCCTCACATATTGTCAAGGATTTTCACTACCCACCTCCTCCCCACATCAATCTTTGTTGCTCCACTTTTCTCTACATGTTTGACCTGCAGTCATGCACTTTATAGTTCCATCTATCACGATCCTCATCCACTTTATCTACTCTACAACTCCCATATCTTCATATTCCCTTAATTTTGTATGCTTGTTTCTCCTCATTTTTCACCCTTCTATTTTCATGTGATTACTAGAGGAAAAATACCTCTCATGTTATCACCCCCACCTGATGTGACAAGGGGTTTGTGAAACATGAATTTTGTGATTGTGGCATTAATAATGCTACTTATTTGGTCCTTCAAGGTCATCTCTTGGGGCCTTTCAGCCATATTCAGTTGGGATTTCATGCCATCATCATTTGAGCCTTAGGGCTTTGTAATGCTTGGTGATTTCAGGTTATGTAAGGGTTCCCCCACAAAAAAATTAAAAAGTAGTTTCTTTCCTTAATAAAAATGGGACTGCACCATGTTTTGGTTACATAGAGTTATTTATCATAAGTTTCTAAAGGTGAAAAATAATTTTTTTTCATTCAGGTCAGTTTAATTATTTTGAATCCTGAAACAAAAAACTCTACATTCCAAAATATAAACAAAAAAGTAAAAATAAATATTAAACCTAATTTCTCTATTGTGTTTCCCCCCAACCCTAGCATACTAGTTCCACTTTTCATTCCCCACCTCCTCCCTACATCGATATGCATTTCTTTCCATTTCTCTATGCGGTCAACCCACAATTGTGTATGTCTTATTTCCCTCTATCATGATCCTCATCCACTTTACCTACTTTTTAACTCTCATCTCCTCCCATATCCTTCATTCTGCACACATATTTATTTATTTTTGACCCCCTTCCATTGTCATGTGATTATCAAAGGTGAATGATTTCTCATGTTCCCATCCCCCCAATCCATTTTTTGGTAGGTGTCTATGAATTTTCTATTATCAACAATAATATTATTGTTTTAATGTTGTTTTAATAGAATTTTAAACCAATCATAACGCTATAAGGGTATCAATACATGTTTTTATTATTTGTAATTATTTATCATAATCTTAAAAAGGTGAAAAATAAAAAATATATTGTTTTCATTCAAATAAGTTTAATTATTTTTCATCATGAAACAATAATTTCAACAATCTAAAATAAAAAACTATAAAAATAAATAATAACTATAATCACTCTCTTGTGTTTCTCCCCTAACCCTTACACATTGGTGATACTTTGTACTCCCCACCTCCTCCCCACATCGATCTGCACTACTCCCCATTTCTCTATGCAGTCAACTCGTAGTTGCACATGTCATGGTTCTTTCTATCATGATTCTCATAAACTTTAACTATTATGAAACTATAATATCCTATTATCCCTTTTGTTCTGGATATACATTTCTCTTTGTCCAGCACCCTTCCATTATCTTGTAGTTATCAAAGACAAAGGACCGCTCATGTTTCCATCCCCCGGCCTTTTTTGATAGGTTTCCATTACTTTTCTACAGTTAACAATAATATTATTGTTTTAATGTTGTTTTAATGTTGTTCTAAACCAATTCAACCACTATAAGGATATTTCAACATGTTTTTATTATTAATAATTATTTATCATAAGTTTTAAAAGGTGAAAAGTAAAAAAAAATCATTTATTTTATTTTAGGTTTCTTTAGTTATTTTTCATCATAAAACAAAAAAGTATACATTCTAAAATCAAAAAATAGTGTAATCATAAATAATAACCCTAATCACTATCTCATGTTTCCTCCCCAACCCTTACAGACTGACACCACTTTTCACTTATTAAAGTTAGTTCCCTAGAACTAACATCTAAGTACTTGATTACATGTATTAATTATCTTAAATGTTAATCAATTTTATTACCACATCATGATTGTTACTCTACATGAAATTTTTATGTGATAATGTCCAAAGAATATATTTTTCACTAAAAGGTCATAGAAGTTCCCCATTGTAATGAGAACTAGGAGGTTCTAGGATAGTATTATTGAATATATATTATTTAACTGAATGATTTCATTTGATGGGACACAAATGATATATTATATTAGGGGTGAAGACTCATATGACATTAAGGAACCCTCTCATGGTGTAAACCCTTGGTAATTTCTAGTGTAGTATATTATGAGAATGAGACCTGTTAATATAAAATCCATATTTACATGTTTCATTGGGTGCTTCTATATGTGGATGTGTGTATTTATCCTTAGACTTTAATATTATAATTAATGGATACCATGAGTCATGTAATTTGATGTATTTATGAAAACCATAATGAAATATTCTATCAGCAAAGTAGGATACATTGGGTATGTCACGAGTGATATTACATTAATGGAAAATGCAAGAAAGGATTTATCACTTCTATCCTTTTATGGAAGTTGATATCTTAGTAACTTTAATGGTAATGGAAATATCAGTATAAATCCATATCCATGGTGTTCTATGGGATAGTTCAATTTCATAATGTTAAAGAAAGAAACATCAATCATATAGGTTTATGACACCAGTATGCAACATGTTTGATTCACGATATCATGATAAATGGATTATATTACATGGTAATCATTCATAGGATGTTTTATATCATTGCGACGTTAACCACTTTCTCTATGGATTTATTAGTGTATTTCAAGATGCTAGACTTGGAATTTAGGTGGTTCTACATAATTACACTGAGAAATAGGCACAGAGGGTCATAAACTAGTCGTATCTAAAATCTCGGTAAAATTCAGTATTGAATTTAAAAAGTTATAATAAATAATATTTATCCATGTTTCGTTTGATTGCCAATATTTAATCATAGGTTATTTGAAAGAATGATTGAATTAAATAATAATAATAAATATTTATTTTCAAGGTTTGGTGAGTATAATTTTTATTATATTTATTGATGAATATTGTAGTAATATTTATTAATTAAATAAATAGTCATTATTTAAGGATTGGTAAACAATAACGAGGAAAAGAGGGCAGAATTTAATGGTTTGATTGGAAATAATATAAATGATACTTATTTATTCTTAGGTGATGAACATGTTAAGTGAATTATAATTATATTATTATTATGGAATGGGTTTCACTAAGAAATAAGGAATTTTAATAGGGTATATGTACCAATTTCAAAACGTAGACCTACCTTTATAAATATATAATTATATCACTTTTATAAGAGACACTTGTTATGCACAACAGATAGAGAGAATCTCTATCAAGACCAGGTGAGATTTCTAGAGACCTAAAAGTGTGATATTTCCTTATCTTATATCAATCCTTTTAGAGATCATCAGGATTTTTTCCTCCTTATAGAAGAATTCGACAGCGATCAACCATGAATGATGTAAGTTATTAGCATTAGTCATGTTATCAACCAATGATTACACAATGATGTTTAGAGATTTTAGTGCACATTTGGATCACCTCTAGATGGATTATGTACTTGGATACTTTAGTGAAATGATGGTAAAACCAGATCTAATCAATTGAATCATCAAAAAACAATAATTACAATTTTAAGTAATTCTAGATTTGAACATAAATTAATTATAAATTACATGTAAAGATCCTCCTCTTCTAGTTTAAACATTTAATAAAGTAAAGTAATATATGATTTTCATTGGTCGTGATTTCAATAATTATGTAAAGTAATTATTATTCATAAATTAAGACTAAAAAATTGAGTTTTTTATTCCATACAGGCGCTTACACTACATTTGAAACCTACAAGTGGTATCAAAGTGATCACATATTTAATTTATAGTTATTTATTGATATTTGATTATTTACATGTGTTTGGGATTTATTTTACTTCAGATTGATTCACTATTGAAATTCAAACATCATCTTCTATTACATGTATTTATTCTAATTATCATAACCAATAAATAGTTAATATTAAAGTGAAGAAATATATAAAAACACCATATAAAGATACCAATGGTTCTGTCTGGACAACATAAATGTACACAGAGTATTCCCTAAAGCCACACATCGTATACTAGTGTATCTTGTTTATATCTCATGATAAAATAAAATTAGTCCAAGGAAACCAGATTAGTGATCTGAAAAAAGTGGATCAATATATAGATCTGGATAGGTTGGCACATGGTTTGAAGAACCACATGTCGTGTAACATGGATAAATGGTGTTTCATACTTATGTATTTATAATGGAGAACATGGGGGTCCAACCTTGTAGTGTATCTGCTACACGATATGGGGACTAACAAATCATTCAACTTCGAGGTCACACATCACGTAGTAACACCTTATCTCATTTACTTTGAACATGTTTGTGGTAAGGAAACACTATAATGACCCATCCCAGTGGGGCTCGATTCATGACCCCCCAATACCTCCTCTAATAGGACAAGGTCTAGAGACTGGCGCTGAGTAGGTATATCACTAATATGAGGGGCCTTATCCTAAGTACATGTACACAGGAGAACATCTCCAAGACTATAAAATGATAAAATGAAAAACAACTGAATAAACATGCATGAATGCATATAAATCCCACAACCAGAGTACGATAGGAAGTAAAGGAAAGTAAACAGGCCCAAATATAATCACACCAAAAAAGTCTGTAACACAAGTCCAACCAGAAAGAACACTGGGGCTACTATCAGAATATCACAGGAACACACCTCAGTCTGTCTAGTCTCACTAAGCACTATCTAGTCCTGGTCCATCAAGGACTCTGTCAAAAGGTCTGTTATATGCACAAGACACAACACGTGTAGGAAAAGGAAGAATATGGAATTCTAAAAAATTCTAGGATTTAAGAAATGTCATCTAGGATCACATGTTGTGTGCGACCCCACTGTGTAGCGTTAGGGTTCCACAAAGAAGATAAACATCACATGGTGTGTGACAGTTATCACACAACGTGTAACCCTTTACAGGATCTTGAGTATATACCCAAGGAGGGACACAGACATGGACATGGACATGGCCAGGAGTACATGGGCTTAGACACACCGTGTACTCAGGAACAAACACAAACATGGGTATGGACCGTGGTACATGGGAAGGACCTAGTGCTAAAGGAATATTCCATGTACTAGTACATACCATGTACTTCCTTATAGAAGGCTTAAATCCCTCATCCCCTTAAACTTAGACGAGTTTCATTAGGGTTCATTCCCTTGATCCATTCCCTGAGGGTTTATTATGGAATAACGTCATATACATAGAATGGTGATCCCTTAAAAGGGACTTTAGTCTTGGATGGAGTTTTTGGGATCCATCTATGAGGTGCAGAGTGAGATCCACTATCATCATATTTTCCCTAGGTGGGGTTCTTGGAATCATGGTGACTAAAATGATGAAAGTGTTGATCCCCTACTTAGTGGGTTAATCCATATTAGGTTATTGGTATACCCCATAGCCTTGGGTGTGATCCCCTTCTGTGTATCGTTCTCTTCAGACTTCTAGTGTGTAATTCTTATAGTGAGACTCGACGAGCATGAAATATTGGATGGATTCCATCATTGTTATCTGACCCATGGAGTGTGTTCTCTCGAACAATTATTATGTGGAATATTTTATTAGGAATCCTAGAATGACATTACAGTTGTGATTTTACCTTGAGACTGCATTTCTACATCGAGTATATCTAGATATTCTTGTTATTTGTGTTTTTTACATATACCTGTGATGAGATAATTATTATTCTTGATGTTATATGCTTTGTTATTTTGGGGGTGTCCTAGTGGGTAATTTTATACTCACACATGCATGGGTTTTGTCCGCACATGTCATGTCTTATGCAGGCGATCGACCTTTTGAAAGAGTCCTAGAGGGACCAGGACCAGGTAGAGCTTAGTGAGTCAGATAGACTGAGGTGTGTTACTACAGTCACCTCGTTAATAGTCCCCACCCACTTTATAGTTTAGACTTTTTTAAGCTTCTTGGTGGTGAAATTGTATTTGGCCCTTTTTCTTTCCAGTACTTTTTGTCATAACCTGATAGTGAGATTTTAGATGTATGCATTCATGGTTATCATTTGTTTTACATTTAAGCATAGTATGGGCATAGAGATGTGTGAGTGTGTATAGTTATATTAGGCTAAGGCCTCCCATGTGTGTGATATTTCTACTCAGTGATGGTCGTCAGCCACTGGCCTATTAGAGGTAGGCTTGGGGTAGTTGTGGTATAGTCCCCATTGGGACGGGGTGTGACATTGTAATTAAAAACAATTAATTAAAAATTAGTAATTAATTAATAATTTTTAATTTAATAATTTAATCATTATTATTAACATTTAGTAACTAAATAATAATTTTAAATATTTATTTAACTAGTGTTGTGGCTAAGTGGTACTCGGTTTCATCCCCCTTACATCAGGAAACTGCGGTTCTATTCTCAGTTGCAATAGATTCCCATGGAGATTGAGAATTGGTGGTTTCCAGTGTCGTGATAAGGCCAAGATGGATGGTGGTGGGAAATTGGCAGTGATGTGACGATGGAGGTTGGTGGACCATGTGGAAGGTGAAGGGCTCAAGTGTGCGTAGGAGGACTGGTGGTTGGCGGCTAGTGGTGATGCGAAGATGAGTGTTGGTGGGCTATGAGGAGACGATGGGGATCGAGTGGGAATAGGAGGGCCAACGGTTGACAACATTAGTTGATCAGGAATGGTCATAATGGAAGGTATATTGCTAGAATAACGATGGTTTTTTGGGGAAAAAAGTCATAATGGTAGGTAGATGGACCGACGATAGGTGTCAGACGCAAGATGATGTATTGATTAAGGCATGAATATGGGTGACAGGTAGGTGTTTAAGCCTACAACCATGGGTCCTTGAAACCATGTATTTCAACCTACGAGGTAGGAGCCTTAGGTTCAGTTCATTAGGCCTTGGTGCTCTTGGGCCTACAGGCCATGGAATGATTTCCCCTTTAATTGTATAAAAAAGGACTTTCCCTTAATAAAAAAAGAGATGTTATCCCCTAACTTTTTAAATACTAATAATAATAATTTTAAATATTTATTAGTATTTGATTAATAAAAGTATTATTATTAATTAATTAATTAGTTAATTGGTAATAAATATTATTAATAAGTAATTAAATATTATTTAATTTCTAATAAATAAATAAATATTAACTATTAATAATTAATTAGTTATTTATTAATATTTATGTTAATATTATTAATATTAATTATCCAATTGTTAATATTTAATGGTGAATAATAATAATTAATTTCTATTTAGTTATTATTATTATTTTTTATTTGTAATTAATTAGTAATTAATATTTATTATTAATTAATTACTAATTATGTGGCTGATGGGCTGGTGTTTAAACCTATGAGTCATGGTTCCTTGCGACTGTGTATTTGGACCTACGAGTCATGGTCCTAAGGGTCATTTCATTAGGTCTTGTTCCCCTAGGCCCATAGGCCACGTAATGGGTTCCTCTCTACCGAGATAAAAAAGAGGGCTTTGTTTCTTTAATAAAAAAGGAGGCATTTTTCCCTATTTTTTTAAAAAAAAATATATATTGTTTTAAATATTTATTAGTAATTGTTTAATGATATTTATTAATATCAATTAATTAATTAATAATTAATTATTTAATTGATAATAAATATTATAAATAATTTATTTTATTTTATTTTATCACTAATTAATCAATACATATTAACTATTAATAATTAATTAGTAACTAATCAGTTATTCATTAAGCGGGTCTCCCAATCAATGGTGGAAGGCGGTCTGGAAACTGCAAAAGTCACTATGCATAATGATCTGGTGAAGTTCTTCATTAGGGATAATGTTAAAGTGCATATTGTTCTTGGGGATGTTAAGGTTGGAAAAAAGGAGGATATGCCCACTATTGCACCAGAGGGCTCTAGAGTGCCATATTTGGTTGAAGAGTCGAAGAGTGATAAAGAAAACTCAGGGAAGCCTCCAATCTGGAGGAGAGGATGATATTTGATGAATTGGGGTGGACCTCAGAGTATAGGTACTCAACATAAAAAACATTGAATGTTCTTGTTGCGCAAATGTGGAAACTAACTCTTAAGCGATCTTGTCTGTCTTTGGGTGGCAATGTCTTGTGCCACCTTTTGAGCCTGCATCCCATGTATTTGTGTGTGTGTGTTTTCCATTTTTAATAAAATTTGCAGGGTCATGGATTTAGGCTACCAAATCCGCAATCTAAACCATCTTGGGTATTAATTAATTATTTAGTTTCTAATTAATTAATAAGTATTAAACAATTACTAATAAATAATAAAAAATATTATTTAGTTTCTATTTATTAAAAATTGTTATTATTTAATTAATAATTAATTAATAACTATTCATTATTAATAAACTTAGTAAAACTAACTACTAATTATTATTATTAATTACTAATGAATTATAATTAAATAATAATTAGCAATTAAAAAATTTAATTATTATTATTAATTGTTATTTAGTTTATAATTATTAAAAATAATTATTATTTAATTAATAATTAATCAATAACTATTAATTATTAAAAAATTATTAAAAATAATATATTATTTATCATTAATAATTATTAATGAATTGTAATTAATTACTGATAATAAATAAATATTAGTAAATAATTAATAACTATTAATTATTAATAAACTAAATAAAAATAAATACTAATTATTAATAATAATTATTTGTGAATTTTAATTAATTAATAATAATAAACAAATTTTAGTAGTTAATTAATAATTATAAATTATTTAATTTGTTATTAAAAGTCAGTTAATTAATAATTTATAATTAATTATTAATAATTAATAACTAAAAATTAGTAATGATTATTTAATTAATTAATAATGATTTAATAATAATCAATTAATAATTAGTAATTTCATATTTTAATTGTTATTATTAATATTTAGTAACTAAATAATAATTTTAAATATTTATTAGTAATTTTTTAATAATTATTATTAATATTTATTTATCAATAAATAATTAATCAGTTAATTAGTAATACATATTATTAATAAGTAATTAAATACTATTTAATTATGAATTAATTAATAAATATTAACTACTAATATTTACTAAGACGACTTAGCCATGGATTTTGAAACCCAAACCCATGGCTCTAAAAATTTATTAAAAAAGTAAACATACAAGGGAATTATGGAGGCACAAGTTCATGTGTAACATACACAATACGACAACAACATTGGAAATTATTCCACATTGTTCAAAAGAAAGTAAAGGAGCATTCATCTCTTTTTATGTCAGTTGGCATGACTTCAAGATCCCCCCCCCCCCTCGATTAGCAAGGTTTCGTCCTCTCCTCCATTAGGGGATCTATTGTGAGATGAGTTCTTCATCCTCTAAAAACTCATCTATTATAATTAAGACAACTTCCTCCTACACTGGTTCATCAGATGGCAGATCCTTCTTAGGATGGTTAGTTTGCTCATACTCTTTAGAAGATGAATTATCACCCCACTTAGATAGACGAGGTAGAACCTTCAAGTCCAGGGTCCTTCCCTTTGAAGAAGAAGGAGTTCCCCTACTACTGGAGACGTGGTAGGGAGAACAAACATCTCCTGATTACCATAATCATGAGTCTTTCCCTATATATCAAGGGACTGATTACATACAGGTTCATATTTATTCATTTGAGGAGAATTCTTTTAGTTTCTACATCCAACATTTTCATGTTTTTTATGATAAATTAAAATTTAAAGGTATTTATAGAATCCAACATAAATAAGAAGTTAATATCTGACTGATGGGAAAGACTCAAAAAATTCTCATTGCCATGGACTTCCCTTGGGGAATCATCCCAACGAGTCTCATTTGTTGTATCATTCCCATAGGATCTTAATATTTATTAATATTAATTAGTTAATTATTAATATTTAATATTTAATATTAATAGTTAATTTTTTTTATTATTATTTATTAGTAAATAATTAGTAGTTAATATTTATTATTAATTAATTAATAATTAATAATAATATATTATTAATTCTATGCAAGAAAGATGGAAGTTGAATCACACATTGGGAATCCATAAAGATTTCTAGGATATCCCCCTTATAAAAAGGATCCATTGTGAGAGATTTTATCACAATTTACTATTAATTTCATTTTAGTAATAATGAATATTTAATTACAGTAAAATTATACTAAATTTTTTTATTTATATATTTATATATATATAAACAAAATAAAAATAAAAAAAATATTTGTTTAGTTGAGTCCAAAAGCGTCAGGTACTCCAATGCCCTTGGATCATACCCAAGACTAAAGGTGTTGAAGCTCGTAATATATGTGGCCTCTACTAAAGAAGACCAAAGGAGTGAGGGGTCTTAATTCATTTGTGGCTTACTTTTCAAAAAAAATTAACCAAGTGTTATTTTCGATTTTTTTCTGAAAAAACTATAAAAAACCAACATTTTTGTTTCATAATGAAAAATAACTAAACCGACCTGAATGAAAATAATAGATTTTTTTATTTTTAACCTTTTAAAACTTATGATAAATAATCCTAAACAATCAAAACATGTTTTGATCTCTTTATATAATTCATATTGGTTTAAAAAAATATTAAAACAATAGTAAAACAATAATATTATTATTGAGCACAGAAAAGGAATGAACACCTACCAAAAAAAGGCTGGGGGATGGGAACACAAGAACATTGTCTCTTTCTCTCTCTCATAGTGTTTTAATGATCACAAACACTCACCTATTTATTTAATGTATTCTTTTAAGTGAGTTTCGGTGTTTATATTGAAAATCAAATGATGGAATCTTGAGGATCTCAGATATCTCTTTAAAGTATTTAAAGCTTCCTTGAAGATTTTTTTGAAGTCTTAATAGATTTTTTAAAGTCATGAAAGGATGTTGGAAGAACCTTTGAAGACGTTTTATGGAATTTGGAAAGCCCTGGTGGTGTTATTATTATAGCAGGCAGCACCAGCTAGCTAGTGCAGTGCCGCTAGATAGCTAATAGCATGGACAAAATGCTCTCGACCAACAAGAGTCCACAAACCAGCTGGTGGCGGCGCACTGATAGGCGGATGGGAGTTTTCCAGAAGCATTTTCTATCAATTATATCACTATCTATCCTATGAAGGCTATTTGGTAGCTGATGGCATCAAAACTAACTCTTCAAGGAAGCATTTAAAGTGGTCAAAGTGGCCATTAAGGCGGTCCACTTCATCTTCAATGAACCTGAGGGATTCCAGAATATTCTTAAACCTTTTAAGGCTATAAACATAGGATCAAGAAGGATTGTATATAATCAATTTACTTGTATAACAACTCTCTGATCGAATTGATGTTGAATCACAAGAATTATCTAAGCCCTCCCCTCAAATAAATAACCTTATTTTCTCAATCTCAAAGGCTCTCACCATAGTCTCTATCTCTACCACCCTTTATCAAAATGTATCCATCCTTCAATAGAGATAGAATATTAACCTTTTGAGAGATTTTAACCAAGAAAATCATCTCTTCTCATACCATATTATCAAGGTTATCACAACCATTAAGTGAGGGACATGGTTCTTGGATTTGTATTAAAACTAAGGGAAGATTTTTCTTTGGTCTCTACTAAAACCAAGGGATGTGGTTCTTGGATTTCCATTAAAACCAAAGGATGTGGTTCTTGGATTTATATTAAAACCAAGGTAAGGTATTAATAAAGCACATCTCTCTAATTAAGCTGTGGAAACATAGGGTGTCCTTATGTGCTATAATCGAACCCCATATCATTTGTTTTTGTTCTCTCTTTATATTTTTATATTGTATCATCCAAATCTTGATATGTATAAAGTGAATAAATTTGATATGTCTTCTTACCACTATGATTAAACTATTAATTAAATTTGATATTATCTTTAACACATATCAAATTTATCACTTTATTATTTCATCATATTGAAATCATTTTATTTTGAATTTTTTGTTTGATTTTATCACTTTATTTTTAAAAGTAAATTCACCCCTCTTCTTACCATATACTCATACCAACATTTTGTATTAAATGTGATCTTTTTATTTATTTCAAAAATTCTAGTTCTTTAATTTTTTTTGATTTTAAAAATATTTATTGATTTCAAAGTATGATTTTATGATGGTATCTTCCTCTTATATTCATGATCCTTTCTTTGATGAAATATATTATTCTTATTAGAAAAACTGAATGTCTACCTTTCTTAGCAGCATTAGTTATCTTGTCTAAAAAATGGTCATGCATGAAAATATTTCTACTAAAGAACCAGTGGATAAATGGACTCCTCAAGATATTCCAATTATTAAATTAATGAAAAGGACATGAATTCACTCTATTTCAGGCTTGACCAAAAAGAATTTAACCATATATATTCTTTCAAAATGGATCATGAAATATGGAAGCTTTAAAAGTCACACATGAAGGAAAAAACAAAGTTAAATACACTAGATTGAATATGTATTGTAAATATTTTTAAATTTTATCTATATATCCAAATAAATTTATTACTAGCATGTTTACATGGTTTTCTAACATTTATAATGGTAGAAAATATCTTAGTGATGATTTTTCTATAGAAACACTCATAAAGAAAAACCTATGGGTTTTACCTTACTCCTGGTCTCTCAAAGTGTTGATAATCCAATAATCCAAGGACATGATGAAAATGGTGGTTGAAGAACTCCTTGTATTACTCATGACATACGAAATCACCATGAAATTCCAAGAAGTAAAGGAAGAAATGGAAGCCAAGGAAACCAAGAAGAATCTGAATTTTAAGGCAATAAAATATGATGACTATTCTAAAAGTGACTCCAATGATGAAGGTAAACATGAAAAAGTTGTCAAAAAACTGAACAAAATTTAAAGAAGAAGAAATTATCTCAACATGTAAAAAATAAAAAAGAAAATTTAAGTGCTTTTTGTGATGTGATCCAATTTCAAAAAGAAGGTTCATATCAAACTGGATTACCCCTTCAAAAAATAAACAAGTGAGGTAAGAAAGATCATAAAGTATTAACTTGGAGTGTTAGAAAGTATTCTATTTTAACATATGAATCAATCCAATCAAATCCTAAATGCCTCATAGATCATATTGAGGTAGGTGAGGAGGTTAAATCTTACTATCCTTCTCATTCTGCTTATTCATCTCCTCAATCATCTTATTATTACTCTTATTCTTCTTTAATTCCCCTGAGATATAAACACCTAGAATATTCATGTGATCAACTTGAAAATGTGTTTCATGAACTTTTTTATTTATAAAAATATCTCATAGAAAAATAAAAAGAATTTTCTAATGAGAAAAATGAAGTTTTAAATGAAAAATATATTCTTTTAAAAGAAAAAGATGACCTGGTTTGGAAATTTAAAAATCAACTGGATGTTGAAGTTTTCAAATATAAAATCAAGGATCTCAAAATATCTCTTTAAAAATTCAATCAAGGTGAAAAAAAATATTAACGTGAGCTTGGGTTCTCAATGTGTTAAAAGGAATAATTATGGCTTTGGTTCCTCAAATGAAACAATCTCTTCGATAAATAAAACATTTGTAAAAGGTGTTTCTCAAAATAAGTTTTTTAATTATTTTAAAATTTTTAGGATTTTAATTTATGAGTGTTATTGTAAAAACTCCATATATAGAATACCTAAGTCTATCCATCTTTCTTTTAAACTTTTATCTTGTTTAAAATCTCATACCAAACAAGTTTGGGTTCCTAAATCCATATTAGTCAATCATAGTGGACAAAAAATTGGTACACCATCTCAATGTTTATTAGCTCACAAAAAATAGACTATCAAGGGCACCATGTATCACCTTAAATATTTAGAATACAATTCTCTATAGCTTTTCTAATATACAACACTGACCTTTAAGTTAACCATGATATATTATTAAAAATATTATTATTTAATGTAACAGTTATCGCCTAACCATTGGATTCATAGGTATGAATAGGGTTAACCAAATTTTAAAAAAATCTATAATTGTTTGATATAATGTATTGATTAATAATAAATAAGTAATCAATTTTTCAATAAAGTCATTTAATACTTTAAAAACATGTTTTCTTCAAAAATACTTTTTATTTCCTTTTGTGTGTGGACATTATAATTGATTTATAACTTTTATATAAATTTTACTTTAGGAAATTAATATCATTTTTGAAATAATTATATCAAAATTATTTTAGGGTGATTTTTTGTAATTTTCTAAAAAAGTTAATTTTTGGGTGAATAGTGAAAATATTGATTTTTAAAGAAAATTTTATTTTATTTTATTTTATATTATTTTAAAAGATTAATTTTGATTTTTATTGGTTTTAAAATTTAATTTGTTTTTTTTGTTAAAACTAATTCAGTTTATACCTTTTGGATCAACATTATACTTGATCTTTGTATAAAAATACTTTTATACTTAAAAAGGCATTATTAGAAAATTATTTTTCGTCACACTTTGTGGGATTATTATAAAATGAACTTTTGACATTTATAGAGATTAAATTTGGTAAAATGGTTAAAATATTTGGCCTTATTAGGTTTAAATTTGGTAAATAGGTGTCTTTTATTTCTGGTAACTATGAATACTAACTGCGGTGAATATTTGTCACCTTGGTAAGGGTAAAATGGGAAGAAAAAAATGGTTTAAACAATGAAATAAGGTTTCAAAATCAACCTAAAACTTGACCAAATTTTATTTTATGGGAAACATTTGACCATATCCATCATAAATTCGAATATATGAAATTTTGGTTTCATTTTCCCTTGATAATGACATTTATATTAATTTTTTAACATGTTGGGGAAACACCCTTTTTATTAAACCAAATAAACACCTCTTTTATACTAGTTTCGGGGAACCAATTAAATAGTCTTGAAGGACCTAACCTATCAGTACACTTGGTGGACCAAGGGACCCCCCCACACACACAGATATATATAAGCTTGCAACCCAGGCCATCGCTGTCGTGGAGGTCGTCTATCTTTGGTCGTCATTGCACAAAATCCATCACCGTCGCTCACCTATATGGAGGTCATTTTCTTCTTTTCACTACCTAATTCCTATCCTCACTATATCCTACCATCATGAAAGCTAAAAAAACTGACATCAGGTTGTAAACTCCCATTGATTAATCACACCTACCGTCCCCCGTCATTGCCCATAGTGACCACCTACCTACATCCATCGAGCAACAACACACTACCAAGAAGTAACCATAAAAGGGTCCATAGGGGGTCAAACATGGGACCCATGATGAAATTATGTCATAGGAAGGTATTGGTCACCACTTTACTAGCACCCCATTAGCAAATTTATATTAATTTAATTAAAGAAAATTCCAAAATGTCACCCTTTTGACTTTAAAATTTCTAAATTTTGTACATAAGGATAAAAGGTGGATAAGTTTGGTTATAAATGTTTATTTGAATTATGAATTATTTTTTTATCATATTAATTTTTTTTTAAATTTTTAGTGATGAAATAATTACCTTAAATTCTTACACAATAAGACACAATTCTTGCACAAGCAGTATAAAAATCATGTAAATGATTTTAAAAACTCTAAAATGAATTTTTTTGGGTGAGTTATAGTACCTAAAGAATTTTATAAATGAATATAATTTATTATGGATGTCTTCCACACCCTCTATATCCCTCCCACTAGTATCTGGAACACCACCTCCTAATTCAATAGGTTCAACATGTGATGACCCTACAATGAGGGAACATGTGGCCACTCCTTTTACTTTACGACGATATTGGAGGGTGACGATTATATGTAAAAATTGTATGTGAATAAATTAATTGAACTTTTTTATATTAATAACCTATTTTTTATAAAATATGGAAGTAATGTTACTAACAAGAAAAATATTAATAGTTTAGTTGTATGGAATATGAATGCATTTAAGATAGTTATCCCCATTGATTCTTATGGGGTCCCAACAGATGATGTTGCAGGAATATTTGGCCAGATTATAGGCCTATTGGAAACTGTTTTGGTGACCCTTCTGATTACATATTTTGATTAGAGTCATATGCCTCAATCTTGGAAGAATTAAGTATTTAATTCCCAGATAAAGATAATTTTATTACATTATGAATCAATTGAATGTCATTATTTAAATAAATTTTAATATTTAAAAAATTAATCTCTTTAAGAAGTTTTATTCCACTTTACGGTAACTGATATTATTGCACTGAAGTAGATGTTGAAAAATTTGGTTAATAAATGGAAATATTTTAAATAGATATAATGGAATAAATTCAATGATACATCAATTACCACTCAGTAGTAGTATGATAATGTACCTGAAGGGGTACCTAAAGAGTGCTGGAAAGTGTTTGTTGATAGTCATCGCTATAAGAAGAACATGGTATTGAAGAATATATTATTATATTAATATTATATCACATATATACATTCATATAAAAAGGATATGACATTGCATACAATACTGGTAAATTACTTGTTATTTATTTTATAAAGTTTTAAGAAAAAATGAATCAAGTTGAGTGAAACAAATCACCCCCACACTATCGATTCATAGAATTTTCCAAGAAATATACCCACAATGGTAATATTTTCTTTAGTTCAAATTTTTATAAGAAAATATTATCTATTGAATATATTAAATTTATTATTTATATATATTTAATATAAATAAAGAATTTAGGTAACAAAGTCTCCTAGACAAAACTTTGGTTGATGTTCATATGAAATCCAATGAGAGTTATATGAATGATGCTACCAAATAAGTTGGGGTATGAATTACTTTTTCATTTTAATGGTTTAGACAATCATCGTCAATACTATAATAACTTATGAAACCAAATATATCTTTGAAAATTTTCATTTATGACCATCAAACAATAGTTATTCAAAAATATATGTTATATTTTATAAAAAAACTGTATTCTCTGAAATATGTCCCCTCTCGCTTAGGCTCACACTTTACTTTTAGTTGTAACTTTGTTAATATGTATTACTTTAAATTTGTCGGGTATTTTATTTATAGTTAAAAATAAAAAACTATGGGATTTAAATCCCATGCAGTCCTTCTCGGTCTCCTAGGATAATCTTGTTGGTCAGGTCCTTAGTAAGGAACAACTTAGTCATGTACTTGGGTTAGGTTTGGGGCCATTATCATCTAAATCCATTTAAAGGTGATTGAGTATTTCATCAACATATACTCTAAGTTGGTGTTACTCCCTACCTATATATGATTAGAAGTAGTTTCTTGTAATGAAAAACACAATTATACAATAGGGGATAACAATCCAGAAATATGGGACTCATATACAATTATAGGTTGTGAATTTCATTTCTCTACAAAAATCATTAGTTGAATTATATCAAAATATGATTGGATGTGTCCCCAGTGACATTGCGTCAATGGATGGTTCAAATAGCGGGTAAATCACACAATTTCATAATCATTTAGTAAACAAAATATTATTGGTTTTACGTTGAAATTTAAATTTAAATCACTATTTAATTTTCAGGAAAATTTTTATAGAGGTGTCAGGAGAAGGGAGTGGTGATAGACACAGAGATGGAGACAATCTTAGTTCATCTGGTAGCGATGGGGCTTGACTTTGGATTTAGTTGTGGTGTTGTGTAACTAAACTCATTATAGATGTTCATAACTTAAAGGTTTGTTTGTATAGTTGATGGGAGGGTGGAGATTATTGGTATCAATATTGTTAAGGTGGTATAACATGATTTTATTAATTCCCAAATCTATATAGGACTTTTTAAGGTTTTAATTATCCTTGAAAACACTTCTAAAATTTTCTTTCCCGGTAGGATTCTATAAATTTCTTAGTTCCCTGAACTTCAACACATTGGTTAATATAAGGGTTGGGAGAGGAATACATACCAAATACCCTTGCTGGTGCATTTTATTCACAAGATAGTCTTTGAAACAACCACTCTTTTTCTTATTAATTGATAAATGAAAGAATCCATGATTGTTTCATCAATCACCCTAGGTTGAAATATATTTTGAGGTTTTATCTAGGAATTATCACTTCTTTGTTATCCATCATTATTATTTGTGTGAATAGTTATCAATGACACCTAAATAGTAAACTCCTCCTAAATCACTTAGGAAAATCCCAATCTAGTTTTTTGTTCCTAAGAAATTAAAGAAAATACCACTACCTTCACACACATTCCAGCAATCACTAGACATTCATGAATCATCCAGTCCTATTTCATTATATATAAACTACAACATGTGGAGGGAGAGTTTAAATCATCAACTGAGGTAGAAAACAATGATCATGTATAATGATTCAAACATAATCACATTTAAACCATTAATTCTTTAGTTGAATAGTGAAATAAATAAAAAGAAAGAAATATTTTATTCATTAAATTTCCTAATAAATCATTAAAATTAAATCACATTTCATACCTTGATTACACCTCCTTCATATGTGTGTGAATAGGTTTTTACCCACCTATTCAATCACCAAAGTTTTTCTTATCTCCTTCTCTTATTCTTAAATGTTTATCCACTCTTCTTTCCCTATTTAGCCATGGTGGAAAAATATAATCTTAGTGTTGGATTAATCATGGAGATTTTTGTTTCTTAGTATTGTGAAGGTTCTCTTTAGACCTAAATCTTTTTTATTCAAAAAAGTTAGGGTTATCTCATTGGTGAGAGGTAAGTTATTCTTTTTAATCCCATTTTATTAACATACTTATGGTTCTTACACTTTGAAAGTATAACTTCTTCTAAGTTATTACCCATATCAATTGTCATTTAAAGGATTATAAATTATTTTTTTTGGGTTCTTTAATTTTGTGTTTGATAAATCTGGGACTTCAATTTTATTTAGGTTTTATATTTATAAAATTTCATTTCATGTTCAAAAGTTGTTTGTGTAAATTATTTCAGACTTGTGTTAGTTCAAACAGATTTCTATAGGATGTTTAAAAAGATATATGATTTTTAGGAAAGGGATTTCATTGTTTTGTATTGTGTTGTGATCTATAAATGTTTATTTAGTGAGGTTTAAATCATTACTTTTCATTGTTCCTTCCTTTTTATATATATTTGTTCATTACTTGACATTATTTACATAATTTTTGAAGTTGGATAATTGGTAGAGGTGATTATTGGAATGATATTTGACTTGTTTAACATGGGAACCTTTAGTGGTTATATGTGTAATATCTAAGAGTAATACATTGGCCTATATTATGTACTGGATAGTGCATCCTAGTATAGTTCATGCCTTAGCTAGTGTTATTCCACCCAACGTGGCCAATGAGGGTAAGTCGGGATACATAATTGTTAAGATCATATCATAGGCTGATGTGTGATCCACATTTAGTGAGGTCCTAGGTTATCCCATTCGGCTCGAGGTTGATATCCCATGTTGTGTAATATTCATTTCATAGTTTACTTAATACCTTAGTTCACCTTAATATATATTCCATATCTATTTTATTTGGGTTTTACACACATGTTCCATACTTATGTTTATTTTTAAGGTAGTTTGTTTTTATAAAGTAAAATCACATGTGATTGGTTTTTCATATTTATAAAAAGTGAAAATTAAATTTCTAATTTCCTTTCAAACTGGTGCTAGGGGTTTGGATTATAAAATAAGTTATATATATCTCATTATATTTATGTTTCCGCTTATATTTTTTTTCTTCAGTTGTTTGGTTTTTTTGGAGCTTTTATCTTATGAATTTTTTTAATAGTAATATATAGTGGCAGTTAAAAATGATGCCATATATGGTAAAAATATTTTTTGTGGTAGTTTAAACCTCCACGATATCAGATAGAATATATAGAGACTATTTAAACCACAATTATATATTAATAATTATACTAGTGGTTTAAACCACTGTTAAAACTTTGACACATTTGATATCTAAAAACCACCACTAAAAATAAAAATAACCACCGATAAATAGAATTTCATGACACTTCTTAGAAACTACTTCTAAATGGGTTAAATCGACATGAGATGATTCTCGATGCCAAATTTTTCATTAGTTTATAGAAACCTTCATGTAACAATTTTTTGCAAGTTTAAACGACTGCCAAACAAAAAACCCCACCTCTAGTACCCTAATGTTTCATAGTGCGTGGAGTAAAAAGTGGCTCCAGTGTGTGACGGTTCTCAAGGAAACATAATAGAGAGATTGGGGTTATTATTTATGTTTACATTTTTGTATTTATTTTGCAACATAGACATTTTTTCATGATTAAAAATAACTAAATAAACTTGAATTAAATAAAGAGATTTTTCATTTTTCACCTTTTGAAAATTATGATAAATAATTCTAAAAAAACAAATCATGATGTTTTCCCATTATAGTGGTTGGATTGGTTTAAAATAATATTAAAATGACATTAAAACAATAAGATCATTGTTGAGTATAGAAAAATAGTATACACCTATCAAAAAAAGGATGGGGTATGGGAACATAAGAAGTCCTTAACCTATATTAATCACATGATAGTGGAAGGGTTCCAAATGAGGAGAAACATGTGTGTTGTACTAAGGGGATAGGAGGAGATTATATTTGTAGATTATCTAAAGTGTATGAGTATCGTGATAGAAGAACCTAAGGTGTGTGTAACTGTATATTGACTGTGTAGAGAAATAGGGAGCAGTGCAGATCGGTGTGGGAGAGGGTGGGGAGTGAAAAGTAGTTCTAATTTGTGAGGGTTGGGGTTGAAACATTAGAGATCAATTAGGGTTATTATTTATGTTTATATATATTTTTATTTTGGAACATACATTTTTGTTTCAATATGAAAAATACTAAACTGGATTGAATGAAAAAAAGAGATTTTTTATTTTTCACCTTTTAAAACTTATGATAAATAATTATAAATAATTGAAACATAATGTTATCCCCATTTTATTATGTAAAGAAACAACTTTTTAATTGTGTTGAGATGGAAACCTTATATAATATGAAGTTCCCAAGCATTATCTAGCCCAAAAGATCAGATGATAATGGCCCAAAATCCCAAATGAATATGGATCAAAGGCCTCAAGAGATGACTTTGAAGGACAAATCAAGAAGAATTAATCACTCCAAAATTATAGACTTCATGTCACACCACCTCCTTATCATGTCGGGGGTTGGGAACCTGAGTGATCCTTTGCCTCTAGTAATTATGTGAGAATGGAAGGGTGTTGAATGAGAAGAAATGTGCATGTATAGTGAAGGGGATATGAGGATATGAGTGTTACACTATAAGAAAATTGGGTGGGGATCATGAAAAAAAGGAACTATGACATGCGCGACTATAGGCCGACCACATAGAAAATTGGGGAGTAGTACAGATCAATATGGGGAGGAGTTGGGGAGTGTTTTAGGTTTCAAGAACAGTATAAGAACCTGTATGGAATGACCAACTCAAAATTTTTAGTATTAATTTATGAATAATAATTGATTTATATAAATATCGATGTCATAACCAATAAAAATCATAGATTACTTTACTTGATTAAATACTGAAACCATAAGAGGAGGATCCTCTCCAATAATTTATAATGAATTTATGTATAGATCTAGAATTACCTGAACTTGTAATTATTCCTTTGTTGATGATTTATCTTATTTGATCTTTCTGTACCAACATTACGTTTCCATATCCAAGTGCATAATCCCTCTAGCTGTGATCCAAATGTGCACTACAATCTCTGAATATCATCATAGAGACACTAAGTGCTAGCAAAACTGTTCCTGATCACTTACGTCATTCATGGTTGATCGTAGCAGAATTCCTCTACGAGGATGAAGAACTATTGATGATATCTCGATGGATTGATTGAATAGGAGTTTATAGAACACTTTTAGGTCTATATATCTCTCTCTAGGGATTTAGAGAGATTCTCTCTATCTTCTGTGCAACATTAAGCACCTCTTAAGAAAGTGATATAATTAGATATTTATAAAGGTAGGTCTAGGGTTTGAAATTGGCACATAATCCCCATTCTAGTTACTTATTTATTAGTGAAACCCATGTCTTAATAATAATATAATTATTATTCAATTGACATGTGTATCACCTAATAATAAATAAATATCATTTATAAAATTTATAATCAAACCATTAAACTCAGTTCACTTTTTCTCCTTGACATTTATGAGTCCTTAAATAATGGTTATTCATTTAAAAAATATGTATCACTACATTATTCATAGATAAATATAATAAATTTTATATTCACCAAACCATGCAAATAAATATTTTTTTAATATTATTTAACTCACTTATTATTTCAAATAACTTGTGATTAAATATTAGAAATCAACCAAAACCCAAATAAATATTATTTATTATAACTTGTAAAATTTAATACTAAATTTAACTAAGATTGTGGATACACTTAGTGTGTGACCTTCTAGTCCTCTTTCTCAGTGGCATTAGTTAGAACCTCTTAAAGTCCAAGGTTAGCATATATAAACACAAGCAATACATTCATAAAGAAATAGGTTAATGTCATAATTAGACACAACCTCCTAAAAATTCTTACTCTGTAATATAATAACTTTACCATGATATCTCAAATCAAGCTAGTTGCATACCAGTGTCATCAACCTATGTGCTTGATGTCTCTTTATTTGACTTTCTGAAAATGAACTCACCCACAGAACACCATGACCATGGATTTATTTATAAAATTTTATTCCAATCAAAGGACTTGAGATATAAACTTCCATCAAAGGATAATAGATATAAATCCTTTCTCATATTATCTATTAATACGATATTACTCGTGACACATCCAATGTATCCCACCTCACTTTGATAATATGTTTTCATAGTATTCATTAATAAATCAAATCATGAAACTCATTATATCCATTAATGATAATTTTATAGTCTAAGGATCAATAACCACATCAAAAAAAAAGGATCACCCAATGAAACATGTAAATGTGGATTTCCTATTGGTGGGTCTCATTCTCATAATATCATGCATTGGAAAATACCAAGGGTATATAATATGAGAGGGTTACTTAAAGCCCTTTGAGTCTCTACCCCTGATATCCTTTATCATCTGTGTCCCATAAAATTATATCATCCAAATATAGAAAATATATTCAAGAATATTATTGTATCACCTCTTGGTTCTCATTATAGAGAGAAACTACTGTGGCATTTCAGTGTGACATATATTCTTAGTAAATTACCACATACAAATTTCATGAAGATGAACACTCATGACATGATATGAAACTTCATTAATATTTAAGATAATTAGTACATGTCATCAATTACATAGAATTTTATTATAGGGAACCAACCTCAATATACTCTCACTTTCACATGAACCAACTTTTAATAACCTTTAGTCGACTAGGGATCTAATATATGTATAATAAAAGACACGGTGTGTAGTAAGGGTCACTTGCCATGTCCCTTGACCCTAGGTCTTGATCTTGTAAACGGACCATGTCTCAATCCTTGTTTGTGTAAAATAACACGATGTATAGGTTTCCCATGTAGTCTAACTATGTGCTAGTACACGAATTATCCCATGTACCCCTCCTCATGTACCATTACACGACTTAGTCTGTGTACTTGGTCCAGGACATGTCTTTGTAGGGGAGCGCATGGTGTGTAGGATGCCCATGTACTCCACCCTGTGCTAGTATACCCTCCGAGGTACATTTCAAGTTCACTATGGAGAGACCACAGGTCGTGTGATATGCTCACATGTGGTATGATACTTATATTTCTTCAAAAACCTTATCTTCCACACAGGGGGGCACGACATGTAGATCTACTTTACAAGTCGTGTATTGTAGGATTTTCTAGAAATCTAGATTTGGTTCTGCGTATCCTAGTCATTCCTCTGGCCTTTGATACAGCAATTGTTTCACCGCAAAAACATAGATCAAGCCTCATAATTTCATGCCATCTTTAATTAACATGTTTCGGGACCTCGATCTGCTCATAAAATGGGATCATTATTCATTCTTTGTTGTCCACTGATGAATACAGAAAATTGGAAACTACATCATCTAATCCACTTTCGTCTCCATTGCCACACCACCATCATGTCGTTTCTATCCTAGATCTACAATATCGGATCGTTGTGCTAAAAAACAAATGTACACTGATATATTGATTAAGATATGTCGAACCGTGGGCCAAACGAAGAATTCCCATGATGAACATATAATCGGGGGAGAAAAGCATTAGAAAAATAAAGAGGAATGAAACTCAATCGATGTTTGTGTCAAAATTAATCCATTTACATGAGAATAACATTGAAGAATCGACAATAATAAAGTAATTCTCCCAAAACTCGATTAATATAACCCATCCCCCAAGACGACTGAACATTAGATCATATGTTCATTGATTGATTTGAGTTTTTCATAGAAATCAAGAAAGGGGAATGAATCCAATTAAAAAACAACCTACCTTGATTTGGATCAATCACTAATGAAGAATGATGTGGTGTTGTAGTCATTGGTGAGATCCTTGGATTTCATCATGTTCTAGTTGTTGATCATAAATCTGATCATTATCTGCAAACTGAATCTCATTCCATGCTCTTTAATGGCTCTACAAAAATTTTCAGGTTTATGTAGCTAACCCTACAAATTTTCCATAAGTGTGTATTTAAATAGATTGAATTAGGTCATTGCATAGGTGAACAAATAAAATAATTTATTTTATTATTTTATTCATTTTATGTATGCAATGAATTTTACACAAATGAACCACGCTGACTAATATTATGTCACACCTGGGGTAAACCTCATTTTCTGAACTCAATAGTTCCCTCATATTTCCAATTTGGGCATCCATTTAGAAGTTATTACACTATTTTCAGAAAACTATGTGAGCATGTTATTTAATATATTTAATATATTTCAAACACTTGTTTTGGGAACAACATGCCTTGGAATTACATATCGTCTCAATTCATGGTCTTGAAAATATTCCATACAATATCCAAAAATAGTATATGGAAAATCCAAGTCATTAAATTCTCCCCACCTTGGGGATTTATGCCACCAAAATTCCAATAAAAATTCTACATAAAAAGATGGTGGTACTGAGCATGAATCTGAGCTTCCTGCACCCATGTTTTCACCTGGATAATCCCATGTTTCCACTAAACATGCACTAAAGGAATCGCTCTCCCATGAAGGATCCTATCTTGTCAATCCTTGATCTCTACTAGGTACTCAGAAAAGGTAGCTCAATACTTTATGTCTAGCTGGGCCTAGTTGATAACATGTGATGGGTTATGCACATAACTCCTTAGCTATGACATGTGGAATATGTCGTGTATGCGGTATTACTGTAGAGGTAGAGCTAAGTGATGCACAACCTCCCCAACTCTACACAGTATCTAGAAAGGGCCAATGAACCTTATAGATAGCTTTCCACCCTAACCAAATCTCCATAATCCACATCAAGGTAAAACCCATAAAAACACATGGTCTACTTCCTATAACTCAAAAGACATTCATCATCTGTCAGTATAAGACTTATGATAAATTTGTGTAGTCTTCATATGCTCATGGATGATCGTTACCTCCTCGATAGTATCTCTCAAAAACTCTAGGCTCATGAGTACTGACTCTCTTGGGTCAGTCTAGTAAAGTGGTGACCTACAGGGCTGCCCATACAAAGCCTCTAATGGTGCCATAATGATAGTGGAATGGTAGATGTTATTGTATGAAAACTCCATAAGTGGTAGGTGATCCTCCCAACCATATCCAAATTCCAACATGAAATCTCGCAACATGTCCTCCAGAACCGGAATGGTCCTCTCAATATGGTCGTTAGTTTAGGGGATAACTACTATGATAAAGCATAACTAAGTCTCAAACTCCTCCTATAATCCCTTACACAACTAGGATGTGAAGCAAGCATCTTGTTCATAAACAATCATCAATGGAACTCCATGGAGTTAGAATATCTCCTAAACATAGAGGCATCCCAATCTCTCTACTAAACTATAATCCTAAATAGTTAAGATGTGGGGAAACTTGGTGAGTCAGTATATGATCACCTAGATGGAATCATGTCCCCTGGACGTAAATGGTAAGACCATCATGAATTCTATGGATATCTCATCCCACATCCATTCTGGAACCTCAAGGGGTTGAGCTAAACCCACTGGAACTTGGTGCTCAACCTTGACTTGCTAATAATTAAGGCATTGAGAGACAAACTCTACAACTCCTTTATTTATCCCTGATCACCAAAACTAACATTGGAGGTCCTAGTACATCTTTGAAACACCTGAATGAACCTACAAAGTAGATGTATGAAACTCTCTTGAAACTTCCTCCCACAACATCACTGGTACCATTGTGCATCCTTTGAAAATAATTACATGTTTCATGGATTTAGAAAATATATCATGAGTATGTTTAGTAGATATCTATGTATGTAGGGTCTCATAGTCAGTATACCCTAGTTGTGCCTCCCTAAATCACTACATGAGAAGTGGGGTCACAAGAATCGACCTGAGGTAAGCTACTTCATCTCCATCCACAGAAGATAACTGAAACGAGGCCAACTGATCTTATGCCACATTTTTTAACTACAAATAAGATCTACTATTGAGATAATTTACTACCATGTTCCCCATCCTTAAAGTACAGAAAATTTCTAAGTCATAGTCCTGGATGAACTCTAATTATCACCTATATCTCAAGTTAAGATCCTTATGAGAGAAGATGTGCTTGATACTCTTGTGATCATAATAGAGAATAAATCTCTCACCCAATAGGTAGTGTCCCCAAATATTTAGTACGAAGACTAAAACTACTAACTCAATATAATGGGATATGTAGTTATACTCTTGTGTTCTTAGCTAACGTGAACCATAGTCAATCACTTTCTACCTCGGTATAAGAACACAACTAAGTCTAGTTCCTGAGGAATCACTGAACACTACATACTCAACACTATCCTCTAGAAATATCAAGATCAGAGTGCTCATAAAAAACTATCTCAACTACTGAAAATCCCGTTAGCACTTCTCTTTAAACATGAAAGGCTGCCCCTTTTGGGTCAAAGTTATCATGGGTACTGATGCCTTGGATAAATCGGAGATGAATCTCTAATAATATCATTCCAATCCAAGGAAGATCTGCACCTCTGTAGCACTCTTTGGTGGATCCCCTGTTAACGCTACCTCAACCTTGGCTGGGTCCACTTCCACTCCATCTGTTGAGATAACTTATCCTAGAAAGTGAACTACTTATATCGAGAACTAGCACTTTGAGAGCTTCACATAAATCTAGTGCTCTTAGAGTACGTCGAGAACCATCCTTAAGTATCTCGCATGCTCCTCCTCAAATGTCGAGTAAGGATATCATTGATGAATACTACAAAGAACCAATCTAAGAAAGGCTAAAAGATCTAGTTCATGAGTCCCATGAACACTACTTAAGAATTCGTCACACCAAAGGGAATCACCAAGAACACATAGTGACTGTAAATACATATAAATGTCATCTTCAATATATCCTCATCTCATAATCACAACTGGTGATAGATTTATCTGAGTTCAACCTTTGAGAACCATCGATCCCCTATCAACTAGACAAAGAGGTCATCAATCCTCAATAGTGGATACTTGTTCTCCATGTTCACCTAATTCAATAAATGGTAATCCACACACAACCTCAAGCTCCCATATTCCTTCTTGGAAAACAAAACTAGGGCTTCCCAGGGTGAAACATTGGGTCTAACAAATACCTTCCTCTATAAGTCCTCTAACTTCACCATCATCTTGCAAAGATCTATGGAAGCCATCCAATATGTTGGTGCATATATTGGTATCATTATAGGGTATAGATAAATGAAAAATTCTATCTCCTAATGGAGAGGTATGCCTGGAGAATCTTTTGGTAAGATGTCCTCGTACTCCACCACCACTGTAGGAAACTGATAACTCATAAAATCCATTGCACTGAGGGTTATTCTAGCTAATTTATGGGAATACGGGTCTCCAAGGCCTTTAGGTCATCAAAGGCCTTCGGGCAACAGGGACTTCGGGTCACGTAGACCATGGAGTATCCCAGTTCACACAGAAAAGGCCCCAGAAGAGGATTAGAGCAACATGAGTAGCATCCACAAAATGCAGAGCTAACCTGATTGGAATAATGAGAGGGTATGGCAGCCTCCATTGGGACAAGGCATCGTGCATCTTTGTACGTGGAAATGCTAGCCGATCAGAAATTCAAGGTGGGGTGCTAGGAGATCTGTAAAGACCCAAAGCTTGATGTACATGGAAATTACATTACTTTTTCAGAATACTTAATACATAACAAAAACAGACACACAAGGACTGTAATAGTTTAGTGTCTTTGGAAACATGGAATATAATCTTCTAATCGTGGTGAAAGATCTTCAACATCTCCCATAAAGATCTTCCCCTTTTTGTTTTCTTACTTAAAACCTTTATTTAAATCCTGGGGAAAAGAAAACATAAAAAGGGTGATCTCAAATGCTCAGTAAGGGTAAACATAGAGAACATAAAACAATCCATAAACATTTGAATGAAATAACTTGAACATAAAATCTAAACACCAAAATCTTGAGAAAAGACATAAATATTGGAAGTACGTAAGGAATATATCATAAAGGAACATCAATTATGATAAAATAGAATGGGAATAAAACATTTAATTGTGTAAAACCATTAATCACATGATATGATTTTCATAGTAGCCAAGGTATTGCTGCCAAGACCATCTTAGTGGACAAAGTCCCTTTCTGAATCGAGTTCACTCCTCGTTCCAGTCCTGTATCACTGAACCAGATTAACTTACCATTCCATCCATGTATATCTCATGAGATATAAATCTTTACCCAATGCATTGGAGGGAAATATAGGTCCCAGCCATCTCATAATGAAATCATTCTTACTTGTTCCACAACATAAACATAAATCATTCATCATATCCCAAAGAATAAAATGGGTTTCATAAACATCATCTCATCATTACATAATCTATATAAAACAAATGGATATCATGTCATCATAAAAAAAGTGAAACCATGTAAATCATCAAGACATTATACTTGAAACATACAAATTTTCAATAATGTCATCTTAGATGGAAAATGGTTTTGATAAAGCACTTGAAATGAATTATTGAGGAAAATATCCTTTCTTCTTCGAAATCATTTTTTTTTTCACAAAATGCCATGAAATTTTAAAAGAAAATTATTTTGTTGAAAATAGTCATGAAATATTTTAGATTAATCTTTATGAAAATATGGTGTTATGAAACCGTAAAAATCTGTTCATGCCGTATAAGTTAAAAAAACATTCTCCTCATACTTTAAACAGAAAAGTCAAAAAGTACCACGTATGGTAAACAAAAGAAAGATTCCTTCCATAGTACAAAGTAAAAGTCAAACAGGGGTAAAAATGACTTTAAAAAAACATGGAAGAATATTAAACACTTTATAAAAAACATTTTTATAGACATGGATGAAAAATATAACCCCAGTAAACACTTACGTATAAGCAATCTCGGATAAAAATGAGATTGCAAAATTATCCCTTACCTTAGGTCCGATATGCTTCGTACGTATCCTAACCACATGTATAATGATTTAAATAATGTAATTGACTTATTAAAGAATCATATTAATTGTTATAATATCATATATGGTTCAATTATGACTTTATATTACCCGTTCTTTTGTAAATTCCATGTTAAAGCAGCGTTTTGGGTAAAACGTTTTATTTATTGTACGTGATTGGACTTGTTGTTCTTGATATTATTATTACTTATATCATGATTTAATTACTTCCAGAATGTAAATAATGATTTATATATCTTATGTATTCAGTATATATATATATATATAATAGATAGATAAAATGAAATGAAATACACCGTTTATGGAGACGGTAGGTCGTACGTACGCATGAACGCTATTTTCTTTTCCGTATTGACTTGAATGGAAGTAAGTAGATGATATATATATATATGTATACATAAATCCAGTAGCTTAATTATGTCATATATTTCATTATTATTCATTATATATACTTTATAATCATTCTTGAATGTTTAATCATGGAAAATGAATCTCATCACGTTCGTGGAGACGGTAGTCCGTACGTACGCACGAGTGATGATATCATTCCCATGATCGTGGAATTGTATTGAAGTGTATGTATAATATTTCAGAATAAATATAACTTTACAATAATCATATATAGTTATTTATTTACACCATTATACCCATCCAAGTAAGGCGGTGGTGGAAAACAGATTACACCACGGCGTGGAGACGGTATTCCGTACGTACGCACGCGCGGTGATTTCATTTTCCGTAGGATGGATAGAAGATGAAATAGTGTTGTTTAATATTTATAACAAAATATCAGTATATTAGTGATACTTATGTTATTAATTTATGATGAAAAAAATAAAGAAGAAGAAGTAGAAGAAGAAATGAATTGGAAAGAATCGGTAAAGGATATTACCTCTTCTTTGACGCGCCTCTTCTTAACCTCCTCTTAAGGCACTAGAGTTGGTCTTTTGAGGAGGCAATAACCTCTATAATGTTTCTAGGGAAGTTGATAAGGTAAATGGTCAGGGGTTTCTTGAGCTTGAAAGCTCAAAATTGTGTAAAGAGAAGAGGGAGGAGGTGCACTTTTATAATGGAGGAGAGGGGCACTTTAGGAAAAAACTTAAAATATTATTTTATAATAAAATGATATTAGGTTTATAATGGCTCCAAAGTGACTTATTTCGGAGATAAAGTGGGTATGGGTCGAAATACTATCAACCAATAGGTTTTATACAATTCTAGGTTACTATTTTAACCTTATCATTTAGATTTAACTCTAAGTTAAATAATTTAACTTTTACCATGTTTTCTTGTTTTCTTACACTATATGGTTAATAAACTTACTATAACAAGCAAAACAAACCCCAAGTGGTTCATTATTAATATATATATCCTCATCTAAGTCATTTTGACGAACCTTATATTTTTAAGAATATAATAACAATTAATAATATAATATTTGTTTTAAAAACTATTTTATGTCAATTTTGACACTATTTGGTAATTGATTTTTGTAAAAATAATAACAGCATGATTAGTGAGAAAAAAGTTAATTAAATAAATAATAAAATTTCATAGTAACCTATTAAATTAGTTTAATTCATAAAAAGTCTAAAATTACATTTATTTAGGTATTTATAATATCAATTATGTTAATATTTCATTAATAAGATAATTACTGCATCATCATTGTGTCATAAATAAATTAACTTATTTAACGTCTAAAAATTATAAACAAAATACCATTATGTAGGAAATATTTTTATCTTTATAATTAATATTTATAGTTGAATTAATCTAATGTATAACCCTATATTAAAAATGTTTTAGTTATTAAACTTTTATTTTAACTCTTTTAACTCTTCTTTAAATAAAATAATAATAAGTGTCCTAATCTAATCCAAGTGGACCTAAAGGGTAATATTTTATTCCTAAGGTTGTTTTTGGTCGAATTACACTTATAAAATAGAATTAGGACATGTGTTAGGGTAATAATAATATCATTTTTACCCTTAATTACCCTATTTACTTTTAACCGTGGTAAAAAAAAGTAAAAAGTTACTATTCACCAAAAAAATATTTTTATCTTATTGAACCAAATTTTACTCCTTGATATTAACCGTGTCTCTCGGATTTTCGAAATTCCACTCACAGAAGCGGTAAAATTATGTTTTATGTAAATTTTCAAATTCTCCTAGGAGGTGGGTACAAGACGGTGAAAAGTTCAATAAAATTTTTATATATCTAAAATTATTATAAAATGACTTCAATGAATTACATTGAACTTATAAAGGTATTATGTATAAATTTTTACCTAAAATAAATTTAAATAAATAAATAATTATTTAAATAAAAAGTCGGTTTTTAAATAGTAACATAGTGTTTTCACTATTCATCAAAAATTAAAAGTTTTTAAAAAAATACAAAAAATTCACCCTAGGCTAATTTCGATATTCCGAATCCAAAAATGAAGTCCATTTTGAAAAATTAAATTTATAAAATTTCAAAAAGTGGGTATTACTATTCATAACGGCTAGTTTATATAATATTTTAAAAACATATCGTTGTTTTGTGAAACTCGGTATTGCGTACAACACACGCTATCATGGAAGGTCACGATTGCGTGTAAAGAAAGCCGAGTCAGGGTTGCATGTAGTGTAGGATTCCATTGTTGTTGCGTATAACAAAATCCAACCATATTTTATTTATACATTGAATATATATATATATACACGCAATGTTGCGTAGAATAACTACTATCAAACAAACTTGAAATTGTGTGTAACATGATCCAAGAATAGTGTTGCGTATACTACAATATAATACGGTGTTGCGTATAGCGCAAGATAATCTTGGTGTAGCGTACAAAAAAAGACATGAAGAAATTAAAACGAATAATTCTCATAAAATCTCGGGTTGTTACATTCTACCCCCCTTAAAATGAATTTCGCCCTCGAAATTCATCGGGGTTATAAATGATTTTCTACTTGAAAGTTTCTTTAATTGAAACCACATCGTAAAATGGAATACCAAAACTTAACTTTAAAAACTAAAGTATGAAATGTAACAGTTACCCAAATTAACTAATCACTGGGTTTCCACATAGGTGAAAATATGGATGTGGAAGAGAAATCTAACCATCAAGTTCTGATGGAGAGTGGTAGAGAACATGGCTATGAAAAATCCAACAATCACAAAGCCATAAATTTGTGATGATCTAAGGTACCATCTGATTCATCATATATGAGGATACTAGGACAACATTTTTGGTTTTCAAGATCATTTCCCTAAAGTTGAATAATTTGAATTAGAAGAAATACTTACTTTCGGTACAATATCACTGTTGTTCGTGCCTTGAACAATTTCCTCTTCATCTCTTAAAGAAATGAAGTTGAATTTGTCATTCTTGAAGTGTTAGCAAATAATGTGATAGAAAGATGGGTTATTCCATGTATCTCAAATAAAAGGTTAGCAAAAGATATAAGTCCATCTTATGGTGAAATTAATCGTATATGGTTCCAAAAATGGAATTATACTAAATCTATTATAGCGCTTAATAAAATAAAACTAGTTTCTACTAACTAGGGACTTCTCTTAGGCCAGTGGTATGCAATAAAGGCCTGTCACACTTCAGTTGTGGGTTTGATTACCACAGCCTTGTCCGACGCGACGGGTTATCCCCCGTCCTACAGGTTGTCCTTTTTCTAAAACTACACTATTATAACATTACAGAAATAATTTTGGAAAAAAAGTTCTAGCCTTAAACAATACTATCTAATGTCCAACATAACCCTTTCCAATCTTTAGACTTATCCAAAATACATCTGTCTAATCTCATAGTATAAAGAAAATGATTACTGGAAAGGTTACATAACAAGAATGTGAATACCATCATTTATCATATGATATATCTTGTTGGTCACATTCCAAACATGTGAATTCTTTAATCATGTATTCTCTTGAAACAGAAATTACCATAGAACCGTAGTGAAAACATGAATGCTGTTAAAAGTTAACTCTTTCCACTTACCAAAATCCCAAAAATTCTATATACTCATACCATGATATAACTTTGTCCTTATATCAGTCATGAGCTCATTTCAATTTTTTTCTTTATCCTTTCATTATGCGCATATCATTTACTTTAAAAAAATATCTGAATAACCTTTCATGGTTACCGGTAACACTCAACATATACTTTAAAAAACATAAGGAAAAACAACAATGTAATAATCCTGAGATGTATCTTTATTCCATAGTACCATGAGATTACTTATATAACATTACTCTTGATAAACATGTAATCATTCCACAACCTTCTTAAACCATTGACCGATCTTGAACAATTCTTCCATCTCATATATCATTTGTAGTATCTTCATCATTATAAATATAAATACTACCCATATGACCATGATAATTCTCTTCATGAGATTTTCCCTTAGGGAATTGGTTTGCATAATGCATGTACATTCCACATTTAAAACATTTAACCATTGTTGATGTCTTAGAAATACCATTATTCTTGTCCATGGTGTTAACTGAACCTTTTCCTTTGCAATTACTAGCTTTTTGTCCATCTTTTCCACACCCAAATCATCTTCCAGTTCATTTGAAAAATTCTCCTTGATTTCTATTCCCACATGATTCACATGAGGAAAAATAAACTTTCTTTCCTCTATGATCATCATGAAACTCCTTATTTCTCTTATTAACTGAGTCAAGAAACTTACCAAATTTGTGATTATTGATCATATAATGAGATTTCTGATTAGGCATAATAACGATGTTTTACCTTCCAAATCCCATTTTATTTGCTTGATCATGAACAATATCATTCCATTGTCCATCATATTCTCCATTATTGTGAATCTTCCAGTTTCCAGCCATTTTCTAAAACCCAAAACGAATAGTGTGAGAGGAAAAAATCATAATCAAGGGGCAGTACCTTCAATATCTAACATATTAGGTTAAATTCTAAGATCTTTACCATAATTCTAGGACTATAACCTATACTTATACATAATCTTAGAGAAATCCCTAGACATACCTTAGAAATATCTCTAGAGATCTCACTAAAGTTTTCGCATCGTAGTTTCCAAAGGTTGACTAAACCTTTCCTATGATACCAACTGTAAAGACCCAAAGCTTGACGTACATGGAAATTACATTACTTTTTCAGAATACTTAATACATAACAAAAACAGACACACAAGGACCATAATAGTTTAGTGTATTTGGAAACTCAGAATATAATATTCAAATCGTGGTGAAAGATCTTCAACATCTCCCGTAAAGATCTTCCCCTTTTTGTTTTCTTATATAAAACCTTTCTTTAAATCCTGGGAAAAAGAAAACATAAAAAGGGTGAGCTCAAATGCTCAGTAAGGGTAAACATAGAGAACATAAAACAATCCATAAACATTTGAATGCAAAAACTTGAACATAAAATCTAAACATCAAAATCTTGAACAAAGACATAAATATTAAAAGTACGTAAGGAATATATCATAAAGGAACATCAATCATGATAAAATAGAATGTGAATAAAACATTTAATTATGGAAAACCATTAATCACATGATATTATTTCCATAGTATCCAAGGCATTTCTACCAATACCATCTTAGTGGACAAAGTCTCTTTCTGAATCGAGTTCACTCCTTGTTCCAGTCCCGTATCACTGAACCAGATTAACTTACCGTTCCAGCCATGTCTATATCATGAGATATAAATATTTACCCAATGAATTGGAGGGAGATATAGGTCCCACCCATCTCACAATGAAATCATTCTTACTTGTGCCACAACATAAACATAAATCATTCATCATAACCCAAAGAATAAAATGGGTTTCATAAACATCATCTCATCATAACATAATCCATATAAAACAAATGGATATCCTTTCATCATAAGAAAAGTGAAACCATGTAAATAATCAAGACATTATACTTGAAACATACACATTTGAAATAATGTCATCTTAGATGGAAAATGGTTTTGATAAAACACTTGAAATGAATTATTGAGGAAAATATCCTTTCTTCTTCAAAATCATTTTCTTTTCACAAAATGCCTTGAAAATTTAAAAGAAAGGGATTTTGTAGAAAATAGTAATGAAATCTTGTAGATTAATATTTATGAAAATATGGAGTTATGAAACCGTAAAAATCCGTTCATGTCGTATAAGTTAAAAAACATTCTCCTCGTACTTTTAACGGAAAAGTCAAAAAGTACCACATATGGTAAACAAAAGAAAGATTCCTTCCATAATACAAAGTAAAAGTCAAATATGAGTAAACATGACTTTAAAAATACATGGAATAATATTAAACACTTTATAAAAAACATTTTTATAGACATGGATGAAAAATATAACCCCAGTAAACACTTACGTATAAGTAATCTCGGATAAAAATGAGATTGCAAAATTATCCCTTACCTTAGGTATGATATGCTTCATACGTATCCGAACCTCCTGTATAATGATTTAAATAATTTCATTGACTTATTACAGAATCATATTCATTGTTATGATATCATATATGGTTCACTTATGACTTTATATTACCCGTTCTTTTGTAAATTCCATGTTAAAGCAACGTTTTGGGTAAAATGTTTTATTTATCGTATGTGATTGGACTTGTTGTTCTTGATATTATTATTACTTATATCATGATTTAATTACTTCTAGAATGTAAATCATGATTTATATATCATATATATTCAGTATATATATATATATATAATAGATAGATAAAATGAAATGAAATACACTATTCATGGAGACAGTAGGCCGTACGTACGCATGACCGCTGTTTTCTTTTCCTTATTGACTTGAATGGAAGTAAGTAGATGAAATATATATATATATATATATATGTATACATAAATCCAGTAGATTAATTATGTCATATATTTCATTATTATTCATTATATATACTTTATAAGCATTCTTGAATGTTTAATCATGGAAAATGAATCTCATCGCATTCGTGGAGACGGTAGTCTGTACGTACGCACGAGCGATGATATCATTCCCATGATCGTGAAATTATAATTAAGTATATGTATAATATTTCAGAATCAATATCACTTTAAAATAATCATATATAGTTATTTATTTACACCATTATACCCATCCAAGTAAGGTGGTGGTGGAAAACATATTACACCACGACATGGAGACGGTATTCCATACGTACACATGCGCGGTGATTTCATTTTCCATAGGATGGATAGAAGATGAAATAGTATTGCTTAATATTTATAACAATGTATCAGTATATTAGTGATACTTATGTTATTAATTTATGATGAAAAAAATAAAGAAGAATAAGTAGAAGAAAAAATGAATTGGAAAGAATCGGTAAAGGATATTACCTCTTCTTTGACGCGCCTCTTCTTAACCTTTTCTTAAGGTACTAGAGTTGGTCTTTTGAGTCACCCAGAACCTCTATAATTTTTCTAGGGAAGTTGATAACGGAAATGGGCAGGGTTAGGCCGATCTTGAATGCTCAAAATTTTGTAAAGAGAGGAGGCAGGAGGTGCCCTTTTATAATGGAGGAGAGGGGCACTTTAGGAAAAAACTTAAAATATTATTTTATAATAAAGTCATATTCGGTTTATAATGGATCCAAAGTTACTTATTTCGAAGATAAAGTGGCTATGGGTCGAAATAATCTCAAAAAATAGGTTTTAGACAAGTTTAGGTTACTATTTTAACATTATCATTTAGATTTAACTCTAAGTTAAATAATTTAACTTTTACCACGTCCTCTTGTTTTCTTACACTATATGGTTAATAAACTTACTATAACAAGCAAAAATAACCCCAAGTGGTTAATTATTAATATATATAACCTTATATAAGTCATTTGGCGAAACCATATATTTTTAAGAATAGAATAACAATTAATAATATAATATTTGTTTTAAAAACTATTTTATGTCAATTTTGACACTATTTGTTAATTGATTTTTGTAAACATCATAACAGAATGATTAGTTCTAAAAAAGTTAATTAAATCAATAATAACATATCATATTAACCTATTAAATTAGTGTAATTCATAAAAAGTCTCAAATTACATTTATTTGGGTATTTATAATATCAATTATGTTAATATTTCATTAATAAGGTAATTACTGCATCATCATTGTGTCATAAATAAATTAACATATTTAGTGTCTAAAAATTATAAATAAAATACCATTATGTAGGAAATTTTTTTAGATTTATAATGAATATTTATAGTTGAATTTATCTAATGTATAACCCTATTTTAAATTTTTTTTAGTTATTAAACATTGATTTTAACTCTTTTAACTCTTCTTTAAATAAAATAATGATAAGTGTCCTAATATAATACAAGTGAACCTAAAGGGTAATATTTTATTCCTAAAGTTTTTTTGGTCGAATTACACTTATCCAATAGAATTAGGACATCTGTTAGGGTAATAATAATATCATTTTTACCCTTAATTGCCCAATTTACTTTTAACCGTGGTAAAAAAAGTAAAAAGTAACTATTCACCAAAAAATATTTTTATCTTATTGAACCAAATTTTACACATTGATATTAACCGTGTCTCTCAGATTGTCGAAATTCCACTCACAGAAGTGGTAAAATTAAGTTTTATGTAAATTTTCATATTCTGCTAGGAGGTGGGTAAAAGACGGTGAAAAGTTCAATAAAATTTTTATTTATCTAAAATTATTATAAAATGACTCTAATGAATTACATTAAACTTATATAGGTCTTATGTATCAATTTTTACCTAAAATAAATTTAAATAAAATAAATAATTATTTAAATAAAAAGTCGGTTTTTAAATAGTAACCAAGTGTTTTCACTATTCATCAAAAATTGAAAGTTTTTAGAAAAATACGAAAAATTCACCCTAGGCTAATTTCAATATTCCAAATCCAAAAATGAAGTCCATTTTGAAAGATTAAATTTATAAAATTTTAAAAAGTGGGTATTAACATTCATAACGGCTAGTTTATATAATATTTTAATAACATATCGTTGTTTTGTGAAACTCAGTATTGTGTACAACACACACTATCGTGGAAGGTCGTGATTGCATGTAAAGTAAGCCAAATCATGGTTTCTTGTAGTTCAAGATTACTTTGTTGTTGCGTATAACAAAATCCAACCATATTTCATTTATACATTGAATATATATATATATACACACTCAATGTTGAGTAGAATAACTAATATCAAACAAACTTGAAATTGTGTGAAACACGATCCAAGAATAGTGTTGCGTATACTACAAGCTAATACAGTGTTGCGTGTAACGCCCCGACCCTAGCTACCCAGAGTCGGTGCATTACTTCGTAACATTGGCATGATAAAAAAAAGATCAAGTCTCGAAAGACCGATTAGTTTAGTAGCCTTGGAAACACTAGATACATTCATAATGTTACATTACATCATAAAATGAAAAACTAAAATAACAAAGTCTCCATAGTCCACACTCATATCCTCTTCTGACTATCCCTGCAGGTCATTCATAAAATACTTCTTCACATCCTGGAAAATATTAAAACATTGAAAGGGGTGAGCTCAGATGCTCAGTAAGGATAACAATATAGCGGAAGCTTTCATAAATAAACATTAACTTTATAAGGAAATGTATAACTAAAACAAAATCCTTTTTAAACTTGAACTTCAAAAAAATATGGAAAAAGCAAAATGAAATAATGCCATTTACTTATTCAAATGGATATTCTACTGGTCGAATAACCACATGAAATATCAATAACCACTTTCATAATGATGGAATGCATAATGCCAGACTATCATAACCACGTAGCCAAGGCCTCGTGCCAAGACCACAAATAAGATTTTGTCAAGGCCTCGTGCCAAGACACTAGTTTGTCTCATGAGACCTACCGATGCATCGAGGAGATATAGCGGGCTCCACCTGTAACTTATTAAGTCCAATGCATTCCTCATATGAACAAGTTTAAACATATCATAAAACATAACATAATTTTATCACATAAAACATGCATAAAGGAAACATAACATTTCCACGTTTCAATCATAAGATATCAACACAACACATTGATATATTAAAACATTATCAAAACCATTTTTGATACCAAAATAAATGAAAGTTAAAACTTGGTATTTATTTTTCATTAGAAAAAAGTGACGGCTTGTAGAGGAAGCCGAAACTCAAATAATGGTCACGGCGGCGGAGAAGTCGTTGTCCCCGCATATGTACGGAAAGAAAAACATTCCCTTTTTTCATTTATTAAAACGCTTCATATAAAAAATATTCCTTTCGAATAAACGTAAAAGTCAAAGGGGTTTATACACCGTATAAAAGAAAGTTGTGTATAAAACCAAATATGCCTCAATGAAAGGAGATTGAGACGAAGTCCTTAAAAAGATCCTTTTTAAAATAACATATATCTATTATGTGTATTCACTATATGTACACATAAAGAAAGTATAAATACAAGATAGGACATAATAATATCATGACATAATTTGAAAGTAGGAGATTAACCTAAAGAATGGAAATTGGGTTAAGAAGTTCCCTTACCTTGGGCCCTATCTTGACTCGACCATTCTTTAACCTCCTGAATAATAAGCTAGAGTTAATTTATAATTTCTTAAGAACCTTTTTCAAGTTTTTTATTCCTTTTATATCACTTATTACCATGTTATGAACATTATGTAATTATTTAAGTTATTAACGGTCGTTTTGTCGATCTTTGGTACTTGAGTCAAAAATAGACATCTTATAATTACAAGTTGTTCATGTGGTGAAATATCCATTATATCCAGAATTATATTCATGATTTAGATATCATATATATCATATATATCCATTATATACATTAATTTATAATATTACATAACATTTAGAGGTAAGAAATGGAATGCACCGTTCATGGAGACGGTAAGCCGTACGTACGCATGAACGCTACTTTCATTTCTATTTCATATTTAATGGAATGAAATCATAATATTATAAAGTTGTATTATAATTCCAGTATAATATCATATAAAATATCATTTAGTCCATCCTTTATACATCCCACATATGGCATTAACGATTCAAATCACTTTGAGAGGGCGATAGTCCGCACTTCCTAAAATGAAATTATCGCGTTTACCCATAATGGAAATCATAAAGTATGCCATAAATGAGAAATACAGAATCATAAGGAAAACATAAACATAATATATATATCATATATGAAAATAGTTTCATAAAAATGGCCACCATTAGAGGTATTAAAAGAATATTTAACAATCATCGTTTCGTGAGGCAGTATTTCGCCACCCACAGAAACAGTATGTTCTTTAACCGTTAGATGAAGGTGTGTATAATTGCAAACCAAATACTTATCATAAAAACATCCTAGTATATTTTAGATACTGGTGTTGTTACAAAATAAAGGAATAAAAAGAGTTTAAGGGGTTGGAGAAGCTAAATAACACAAAACAACATTAGAGAAGACAATACCTAAAAATCGGGTAACTCTTTTGATTTGAGCCAAAGGCTTCCTTGGGAAGAATTCTTCCCAAAGTGAGGCTTCTAGGAGTAAGGGAGGGGATTTGGGAGAGTATTTGGGCAGAGGTTGGCCGAGCCAAAAGGCTTTGAAAGTGTGATTAAGGTGGTAGTGGTGGGGGCCTTTTATAAGTGGAGAGGAGGGGCACTCTTGGAAAGTAATGAAATGTTACTTTATTATACAATGATTTTCGGATTCTAAAGGTCCCACACTTCTATAATTCGAGGATAAGGTGATAAGGGTTCTAAATATACCCATCCAATAGGCTTTGGACAAGTGTAAGCCTTGGATTTTACATTATCTTTTCATTTTATTTAAATCGTTAATTAATTAGGTAATCGCTGCATCATTATGGTGTCATAAATAATTTAATTTTTTTAATGTCTAAAAATTATTAAAAAATTATCATGATGTGGGAAATCTTTTTATATTTATAATGAATATTTATAGTCAAAAATATGACTTGTATAACCCCATTTAAAAATTATTTTAGTAAAACAACTTATGTTTGTGACATTTTTATTTTAACTTTAAATAAAAGTTATTTATGTCATTTTCCAACCAAAGTTGCTCCATAGGGTCCCCAAGTTGACCCATGGATTTTCTTGGTCTGCCATGACTCATAAAATAGGGGTAGGATAAGTTTCAATGTCATTTCATATTTTTATAATATCATTTTTACCTTAAATTTCACTAATTACCTTAAATCGCGATTAATTAATCTTAAAAGTTACTATTCACCAAAAAATTATTTTAATCCCATTGAACCACATTTTACTTCCTAATGACAACCATGTATGTATGATTTTTGAAAATCAAATCACAGAAGTGGTAATGTTTCATTTAAACGAAAAATCAGTTTTTTTAACTACCACTTAGTGGTTTCACTATTCATCAAAAATTGATGTTTTTCAGAACAATGCCAAAATTTCACCTTAAGCTATAATTGATATTCCGAATCCAAAAATGATGTCTATTTTAAAAAATTCCAAACTTATAAGTTGCATTAATTAATTTTATAATTAATTCCCGCTGTCACAACAAATAGCGTGTTTTTAAGAAACAATATATATCAAAAGATTGACAATTGTCTATGTCCAATTTCAAAGTGAAATTAATTCTAATGAACACCATTGGATAAAATGGTAAAAATATATTCTAATTATAGTTTAAAACCACTCAATAGTATAATTTATCACTATAAATTATTTTGATTAAAAAAGTTGTTTTAAGTATTTTTACTATTCATAAAAAAATAGAAGTTCTCAGAAAATTACAAAAAATTCAACTTAGGATAATTTTGATATTACGAATACAAAAATGAAGTCCATTTAGAAATATAAAATCTCTATAATTTTAAAAAGTGGGTATTAATATTCATAACAGCTACTTTTGATTAGTCGCGGTGTGTTAGAACTCGAACTTGCGTACAATGCAAGCTATTGCATTATTGAAAGAGAAGTGTATCATGAAAGATCGGGGTGTTACATTCTCCCCTCCTTCAATAAATTGTGTCCTCGCAATTTGAAATTTTTCTTTGAAAATAAAAGGTTGAAAATAGAAAATACCTTTGTGGAAAACCCACATCGGAAATAATGTTAATAAAAATATCACATTAAAAGAAAGTAAGATAAGTACAAAGGTCACCCGAGATAGCCCATACTAGGATTCTATGAAAATATGATTATGGAGGAGAAAAAAACCATCAAGGTTTGATGGAGAGTTGTAGAAATCAGAATTAGGATAAAGTTAACCACAAGAAAATAACAAACTTGTGATTGGTTAAACGTTCATTGAATCCCGAGTTGGAAAAGTTAACCGGAAACATTTTTGTTTTAAGTTAAATTTTATAATGTTGAGGAATTTATTTAGAAGATTCACTAAGAACTTAAGGGAATATACATACTTGTCATGTAGACTTTCATTCATTAATAAATTTTTACCACAAACCCATGTTTCACTCTAAAATGTAATAGAACTCAAAAATATTCTATTTATCCTAATTGTATAAGGTTCCAAATATTAACACATACCATTTAGATTAGTAAAACTATTTTGTAATAACCAGGGACTTCCTATAGTCTAGTGGTAGGTAATAAAGGCCTATCGCACTATGGTTGTGGGTTCGATTCCTGCAGCTTTGTCCGACGCGAAGGGTTATGCCCCACCCTGCAGGTTATCCTTTTCCTAAAACTATAGTATTATAATATTCCAAAAATAATATTCAGAAATGTTTTAACCCTAAACAATACTATCCAAAGATCAACTTAATCCATTCCAACCTTTATAGTTATCCAAAATACCTCAGTCCAGGCTTTCTCTAAAATGTCTCTAAATTCCAAAATCAATTGCAACATTAGATTCCCCAAACAAATTAAGGTTTCCCTTATTGTCACATACTGAAAATATGATTACCTTCATCATATTAAAACCTTAATGAAAACAAAAAGTACTGTAGTACAATCCTTCAATATATATCACATTATTCTAATAACTAGAATATAATCCATGAGTCCAAAAGCACCAATACATTAATTATTCTGCTTCAACTGTAGTCACAACATAAGACTGGCCTTGATCCCTTGGCCTTTTCTGAGGTAAGTTTCCCTGACGCTTAGGACATTCATTTGCATAATGACCCATTTATCCACAATTGTAGCACTCAACATTGATAGCCTCTTTCTTTCCATTACAATCACGAGCTTGGTGGCCTTTTTCTCCACATTTATAACAAACTCCCATTCCTTTTAGACAAGTACCCGGGTGATTCTTCCCACAATTATCACATAATTGAAAATCCTTCTTTCCCTTTTTCCCTTTATCTATCTCTTGTTCCACCGTTCTCTTCTTCTCTTGCTTTACTTTGTTGTCACATGACTTAGAGAATTCTTTTTCTGTCTTGATAGCACACGAGACAATATCTTCGTATGATGAGAAGGTTTGTGAGACTAATGCTCAACGAAGAAATGGTTTTAACCCATCAAAGAAATGATCAATCTTACTTTTTGGGTTACGTATATAATCTACAACATGCCTCGCTAACCTTGTAAAGTTAGCCTCATACTTTGCGACATTCTCATCCTCCTTCTGCCTCAAACTAAGAAATTGACTTTCCATATATGCTCGATGGTTATGTGGAAAGTATTTTTCTAAGAAAATTTCCTTAAACTCCTTCCAATCCATACTTGATACTTCTTCATCTTCTTTTGTGTTTTGAATCAGCGACCACCATTGATTGGAATCTCCAGTGAGGCGGTAAACTTCCATGATAACCTTCTCCCTTTCGCTACACCCCAAGGCGTAGAATATTTTCTCTAAGGAGTTTATCCATTGCTCAGCAACTAATGGATTTGTACCCCCATTAAATGTTGGCGGTTGTTGCCTCATGAAGCGGTTTAACATTGATCCTCCACGTTGCGGATCAGGGTGCTCCATACGAGTAAGGTTATTATTCATAACCTGAGTGAGTTGTCCCAGTATGGTAATAAGTTGATTAGCACCAGTTCAATCTCCAGATCCACAATAATTATCTTGAGAAGGAGGGAAATCCCTACACGGAGTGCGTGTATTGATACAGTTTACATTCCTTCCACTAGGCGCCATTTCTAAACAATGGAATAAACTAGATTAGTTTATGAATCAAAATACATAATTCCATATTTGTAAAATACTTAACATAAATTGAACTATTTATGGATATAATCCATAAAAATGTTTTCTTTGAGGAAGTATATACTCATAACCCTTCATAGTGGTTTGTAAAGAAAAAGAGAATTATGCTAAGCATATCCCCCAGGAGTGTCATAACCAAGAGTGCAGCAAGGCCCGTTGTCGTGCACCAGTTCTCGTTCGAGTCTAGCTCAAAGCGGTATTTTCGGGTTTTACCCCTAGGTACATCTGTGTCAGATCCGCCTCTACCTGCTCGTATCCAGACAGGGATGTATTGCTCGGAAAACTCACAAAATCTCTACAACAACAAAATTCTAGGAAGTTCTTCTATACTAATCCTCAAAGTCTATCTCTGGGCTATGTGCTCTAATCAGATTTTATCTAAATCTAGCTTCCAAGGTTATTACTAAACTGCCTATGATACCAACTGTAACGCCCCGACCCCAGCTACCCAGAGTCGGTGCATTACTTTGTAACATTGGTATGATCAAAAAGAGATCAAGTCTCGAAATACCGATTAGTTTAGTAGCCTTGGAAACACTAGATACATTCATAATGTTACATTACATCATAAAGTGAGAAACTACAATAACAAAGTCTCCATAGTCCACACTCATATCCTCTTCTGACTATCCCTGCAGGTCATTCATAAAATACTTCTTCACATCCTGGAAAATATTAAAACATTGAAAGGGGTGAGCTCAGATGCTCAGTAAGGATAACAATATAGCGGAAGCTTTCATAAATAAACATTAACATTTAAGGCAATGTATAACTAAAACAAAAGCCTTTTTAAACTAGAACTTCAGCAAAATATGGCAAAAGCAAAATTAAATAATGCCATTTACTTATTCAAATGGATATTATACTGGTCGAATAACGACATGAAATATCAATAACCACTTTCATAATGATGGAATGCATAATGCTAGACTATCATAACCACGTAGCCAAGGCCTCGTGCCAAGACCACAAATAAGATTTTGTCAAGGCCTCGTGCCAAGACACTAGTTTGTCTCATGAGACCTACCGATGCATCGAGAAGCTATAGCGGGCTCTACTCGTCACTTATTAAGTCCAATGCATTCCTCATATGAACAGGTTAAAACATATCATAAACCATAACATAATTGTATCACATAAAACATACATAAAGGAAACATAACATTTCCATGTTTCAATCACAAGATATCAACCCAACACATTGATATATTAAAACATTATCAAAACCATTTTTGATACCAAAATAAATTAAAGTTAAAACTTGGTATTTATTTTTCATTAGAAAAAAGTGATGGCTTGTAGAGGAAGCCGAAACTCAAATAATGGTCACGGCGGTGGAGAAGTCGTTGTCGCTGCATATGTACGGAAAGAAAAACATTCCCTTTTGTCGTTTAGTAAAATGCTTCGTATAAAAAATATTCCTTTCGAATAAACGTAAAATTCAAAGGGGTTTATACACTGTATAAAAGAAAGTTGTGTATAAAACCAAATATGCCTCAATGAAAGGAGATTGAGACGAAGTCCTTAAAAAGATCATTTTTAAAATAACATAGATCTATTATGTGTATTCACTATATGTACACATAAAGAAAGTATAAATACAATATAGGACATAATAATATCATGATATAATTTGAAAGTAGGAGATTAACCCAAAGAATGGAAATTGGGTTAAGAAGTTCCCTTACCTTGCGTCCGGTCTTGACTCCACCATTCTTTAACCTCCTGGATAATAAACTAGAGTTAATTTATAATTACTTAAGAACATTTTTCAAGTTTTTTATTCCTTTTATATCACTTATTACCATGTTATGAACATTATGTAATTATTTAAGTTAATAACGGTTGTTTTGTCGATCTTTGGTATTTGAGTCAAAAATAGACTTCTTATAATTACAAGTTGTTCATGTGGTGAAATATCCATTATATCCAGAATTATATTCATGATGTATATATCATATATATAATATATATCCAGTATATACATTCATTTATAATATTACGTAACATTTAGAGGTAAGAAATGAAATGCACCGTTCATGGAGACGGTAAGCCGTACGTACGCATGAATGCTACTTTCATTTATATTTCGTATTTAATGGAATGAAATCATAATAGTATAAAGGTTTATTATAATTCCAGTATAATATCATATAAAATATCATTTACTCCATCCTTTATACATCCCACATATGGCATTAACGATTCAAATCACTTTGAGGGGGCGGTAGTCCGCACATCCTAAAATGAAATTATCGCGTTTACCCATAATGGAAATCATAAAGTATGCCATAAATGAGAAATATAGAAGCATAAATAAAACATAAACATAATATATATATCATATATGAAAATAGTGTCATCAAAATGGCCACCATTAGAGGTGTTAAAAGAATATTGAACAATCATCATTTCGTGAGGCAGTATTTCGCCACCCACAGAAACAGTATGTTCTTTAACCATTAGACGAAGTTGTGTGTAAGTTTAAACCAAATACTTATCATAACAACATCCTAGTATATTTTATATACTGTTTTTGTTACAAAATAAAGGAATAAAAAGAGTTTAAGGGGTTGGAGAAGCTAAATAAAACAAAACAACATTAGAGAAGACATTACCTAAAAATCGGGTAACTCTTTTGATTTGAACCAAAGGCTTCCTTGGGAAGAATTATGCCCAAAGTGAGGCTTCTAGGAGTAAGTGAGGGAAGTTGGGAGAGTATTTGGGCAGAGTTTTGCCGAGCCAAAATTCTTTGAAAGTGTGAGTAAGGTGGTAGTGGTGGGGGCCTTTTATAAGTGGAGAGGAGGGGCACTCTTGGAAAGTAATGAAATGTTACTTTATTATACAATGCTTTTCGGATTCTATAGGTCCCACACTTCTATAATTCGAGGATACGGTGATAAGGGTTATAAATATACCCATCCAATAGGCTTTGGACAAGTGTAAGCCTTGGATTTTACATTATCTTTTCATTTTATTTAAATCATTAATTAATGAGGTAATCGCTGCATCATCATGGTGTCATAAATAATTTAATTTATTTAATGTCTAAAAATTATAAAAAATTTATCATGATGTGGTAAATATTTTTAGATTTCTAATGAATATTTATAGTAAAAAATATGGCTTGTATAACCCCATTTAAAAATTATTTTAGTAAAACAACTTATGTTTGTGACATTTTTATTTTAACTTTAAATAAAAGTTATTTATGTCATTTTCCAACCAAAGTGGCTCCATGGGGTCCCCAAGTTGACCCATGGATTTTATTGGTCGTCCATGACTCATCCAATAGGGTTAGGACAAGTGTCAAGGTCATTTCATATTTTTATAATATCATTTTTACCTTAAATTTCACTAATTACCTTTAATCACGATTAATTAAACTTAAAAGTTACTATTCACCAAAAAATTGTTCTAATCCCATTGAACCACATTTTACTTCCTAATGACAACCATGTATGTCAGATTTTTGAAAATCAAATCACAGAAGTGGTAATGTTTCATTTAAATGAAAAATCAGTTTTTTTAACTACCACTTAGTGGTTTCACTATTCATCAAAAATTGAAGTTTTTCAGAACAATGCCAAAATTTCACCCTAAGCTATAATTGATATTCCGAATCCAAAAATTATGTCTATTTTAAAAAATTCCAAACATATAAGTTGCATTAATTAATTTTATAATTAATTCCCGCTGTCACAACAAATAGCGTGTTTTTAAGAAACAATATATATCAGAAGATTGACAATTGTTTATGTCCAATTTCAAAGTGAAATTAATTATAATGAACACCATTGGATAAAATGGTAAAAATATATTCTAATTATAGTTTAAAACCACTCAATAGTATAATTTATCACTATAAATTATTTTGATTAAAAAATTTGTTTTAAGTATTTTTCACTATTCATAAAAAAATGGAAGTTCTCAGAAAATTACAAAAAATTAAACTTAGGATAATTTCGATATTACGAATAAAAAAATGAAGTCCATTTTGAAATAAAAAATCTCTATAATTTTAAAAAGTGGGTATTACTATTCATAACAGCTACTTTTGATTAGTCGCGGTGTGTTAGAACTCGAACTTGCGTACAATGCAAGCTATTGAATTATTGAAAGAGAAGTGTATCATGAATGATCGGGGTGTTACATTGCATATAGCGCAAGATAATCTTGTTTTAGCGTACAACAAAAGAAATAAAAGAAATTAAAAAGAATAATTCTCATAAAATCTCAGGTTGTTAGAAGATCAATGACGCAGAAAGCTGGGGAGGGGCAGTTCAAGTGGGTTGGGCCTACGAGTCATGTATTCGGCATGGTATGCTTCTAGGCCTTCGGGTCATGTATTGCAGGTTTTTCGGGCCTTGGGACTTGGGCCTACAGGTCATGTACGGGTTCCCCTTCAACCCTTAAAAGGGGTATTATCCATAATCAAATAAAAAATAAGGCCTTAGGGCCATTCAGGCAGGCAGTTTATAAGGCCTCATTACTGCTTTAAAGATATTCCAATAGAAACTATAACCTCTAAGAGTCTGGCCACGCTTTCGGCACAAGTGTGTGATCACTGAGTCTTCTCCAGTGGGAGTCTCCAAGTGCAAGTGTCGACCCAAGGGATAAATCAGAATATCAATATCTCGAACAAGATAAGTGGCAAGAAATGAATTACTAGAACATGTGTCTATAAGTACTATAGCTAAGGTAGAAAAGACATAGATTGTACCTCAAATCATTCCTGAAGCCTCTAGTTCATATGCTTCAACTACCTGTATCCATACATGTCCATGTCCTCCATCTCTTTGAGCCTATTGTGGACCACCTAGTGGTGGTGGTGGTAAAAATTCAAATTTCCTACCACCTCCTATTGCTCTCCCAACTCCTCTTCTACATCTGCTTACTTGTGAACCTGCCTGCTCCTACCACTGCCTCTACCTTGGCGGCCCATCTATGGTTTCTCTATCATCTTTATAGTAGTTTATACAATATCATGCTAGATGTCCCCTACTATCACAAGAGTAGCACCGCCTCTCCCTGGGCTGACTGGATCCACACTGTGAGCCCTGAACCAAAGACCATCTATCCTAGGACCTCCTTATAAACTGTCACACATGTCTTGGTCCCTGACACAAAAGTTGTCTCCCTACTTATGAGTTCTCTTCTCCTGTATTCCCACTACTAGAAAAAACTGGTTGTATTTTATCATCCAAGAAACTCTCTATTACAAAATATCACTCTAGGACCCCGACATATATATAATTTCATTGAGGGATAACATTTTTCTGAATGTCTCTATGTAAACTTCATTAAAAGTTCGATCCTAGAATAACTTGTCACAAACCATATCCATCAATTAAATGGATATGTTGGTAAACCTTGATGAATACTCATCTATTGTGGTACTTCCCTACTGAAGATATAGAATCTCCTGGATATGTACAACCATCAGCATAGTTGGTGAGAACATCTCTTTGAAAAGGTGCTCAAAATCTATCTGCACAAAAGTTGCCTCATCATAATATTGTTCTACTAACCCCAACCATCTCCCTACTAAGCTATGGAGAAGGATCTCTACTAGGACCATCATCTAATCTAATGGTGTCCTAACCAGACAAAAAACATAGGTCACTGCATTAATCCAGTCCTCAGCCACCTAAGCATCAGGCTCACCTAGAAACATAAGGGGTCTCTGCCGCTGAAAATTGTGAAGTTTTCAAAGCTTACACACCTTAGAAGCTAGTACTATGGGCACCATGTGCTATTCTATGGGTGGTGGTATAGTTAGTACACCACATGGAGGTAACATCTTGGGAACTGGTCTATGTATCAATGCCTCGTCACTAAGGGGATCATCCCCATGACCATGATGTTGAATCCTAGCTAGCATACATCATAGAGGCATCTTGAAATAAACAAGATGTACCACATTCAATGAGTATATCTAGAGAGATGAATCAAGAAGGACATGGAAACCAAAACCCATTCCTATATGATGCATGTACCATTTTTTCCTACAACCAATTTTCTCATGTAATGAGACAAATAGTAAGTGATCGTAGTCCAAGTGAATGGATATTTCAATTGTCGCACCAACACTGGAGTCCCTGTCCTGAAATCCAAACTTAAAGCACTTAACATTGTTTCCCTAAACCAATCTCACAGAACTTGGTCCAAAAGTATAACTGAACGCTCTAATACCACTCTGTTATGACCCATCCCAATGGTTCTTGTGTCACGACTCCCCAAGCCCAACTCTAATAGGACGGGGGCTGGAGACTAGCACCAAGTAGTCATATCACTGACATAGGAGATCTTAGCCTAAGTACCTGTAAGAATTCCCACATATCTAAGCCTATAAAATGATGAAATGTAAAAACAACTGAATGGACATGCAGGAATACATCTAAATCCCACAAACAGGGTATGACAGGAAGTAAAGGAAAGTAAACAGTTCTAAATACAATCCACCACAAAATTCTATAACACAAGTCCAACCTGAAAGAAAACTAGGATTGCATTCAGAATACCAGAAGAACACACCTCGGACTGTTTGGTCTCACTAAGTACTACCTGGTCCTGGTCTGTCAAGAACTCTGTCAAAAGGTTGATCATCTTCATAATACATGACATGTGTGGGAAAATACCGTGTAGGAATGAGTATAACAATACTTAATAGGAAACCCTGAAACCACAAAGTATACAACAAAGGAAATACAGTCATCTCTACATAGGTATATGTCTACAGAACATATAACACGAATATCTAGATATATTCAACAAAGACACACAGTCTGAAGGTAATTAAAACATTAGTATACCAGCCTAGAATTCTATATTTAATTTTCCACATATAACTCATATAGGATAACATAATTTTGAGTCTAATAGCATTGATGACTTCCATTTGAGAGGTAATGCTCGTTGGGTCTCACCATTATAAGTATAGGCTGATAGTATGAAGAGAATATGATACACATATGAGGATCACTTCTAAGTCTATTGGGTGATAATAACAGATAAATTTGGATTAAACCACTAAGTAAAGGATCGGCACTCATGTACTATTGGTCATGATGATACCAAGAACTCCACTTAGGGGACAAAGATGAATAGAGGATCTCACTCTGGGCCTCACGGAGGGATTCCAATGACTCTATCCAAGAAGTCCTTCTAAAGGGATCATTGTCCTAGGAGTAAGAGATGATTTCATACTAACCCTTAAGGAAAAGATAAGGGGAACAAACCCTAATGAAACTTATCTAAGATACAGAGTAAAGGGGATTCAATCCATGTATAATATATTACACAACATGTGGTAGGGGTAACATGCCATGTCCCGTGACCCCAGGTCCTACTCGTGTAAACAACCCATGTCTCAAATCATGTTTTTGTAAAAGTAAATAGCATGTAGGTTGTCCATGTAGTCTACCCATGTGCTAGTACATGTCTTATCTCATGTACTTGTGACTGTGTACTAGTACACAACTTAGCCTGTGTACTTGGTACAAGCCATGTTTGTGTAGGAGAGTACATGACGTGTAGGCTTCCTGTGTACTCCACCCTATGTCTGTGTACCCTATGAGGTATGTGTTGAGTTCACCAGGGAGATACCACATGTCACGTGATAGGGGTCACATGTTGTGTGATACTTATCTTTCTCTGAAAACCTAATCCGCCACACAGGTGGGCCCACATGGTGTGTATATTTAGTTAACATGCTGTGTAACGTGAGATTTTCTAGGAATCTGGATCTGGTTTCGCATGTCCTATTCATTCCTTTAGACTTTAATATAGTGATTCAATCACTAAAAAAACATATATCTAGCCTCATCGATTCATGCCATCATTGATTAACATGTTTCAGGCCTTTGATCTACTCGAAAAATGGGATTTTTCATTGTTCTTGATTGCGTACTGAAGAGAAAAAAATTTGGATAGCTACACCATCTGATCTGATGTCATCTTCAAAATCACACCACCATCATTTCATTCTGATCTTTGATCTACAATATCAGATCATTTCACTAAGAAACAGATTCCCAATGATTGATTGATCAGGATATATTGAAACATGGTCCATGCAAAGAACGCCCATGATGAATGCATAATCGAGGGAGAAAAGCATGCGAAAAATAAAGAGGAACAAACCATGATAGATGTTCATGTTGACCTAGATCTATTTCCATGATAATAACAATTAATAACTAAAAATAACAAAATAATTCTCCCAAAAACCCGATTAATCTAACCCATCCCGCAAGACGACCGAACCGTAGATCAATCTGTTCGTTGATTGATTCAAGTTCATCATAGAAGTCAAGAACGAAGAATGAATCCAATAAAAAAAACATCCAACCTTGATTTAGATCAATCACTAGTAAATAACAATGTGTTTTTGTAGTCATTGGCGAGATCCTTGTATTTCGTCCTGTTCTAGTCGTCGATCCTCAATTTGGTCATCATCCACCAACAGAATCTCATTCCACACTCTCCAATAGATCTCCAATAATTTGTAGGGTTATGTGGATAACCTTGAAAATTTTCCATAAGTGTGTATTTAAAAAGAGGTAATTAGTTCACTGCATTTACAAACAAGTAAAATAATTTATTTAATTATTTTATTCATTTTATGCCCGATATGAATTTTCCACAAATGACATGCGCTAACCAAGGTTATGTTGCACCAAGGGTAAGCCTCACGTTCTAAACTCAATGGTTCCCTCAAATTTTTTTATATGAACATCCTTTTAGAAGTTATTCCACTTTTTCTAGAAAACTTTATGTGCACGCTATTTAATATATCTAATATATTTCAAACATTTATTCCGGGCACACCGAGACTCAAAATCGCATGTTGCCTCAGTACCTGGTCTTGAAAATATTCCATTAATTATCCAAAAATAATATATAGAAAATTGGATTCATTAGAAATGCTCCCAGTCTCCAATGTGTGTTCTACAGACATAGGAAAAAGAGACTACATGTCATGTAACCCAATACATGTTGTGTATTATATTGCAGACTATGTGCTCAATTTGATGCGGGGAGAATAATTGATTATATAATTAAACATATTCACATGTTTTTTGTGTTAAATTTATCTCATAGTACATGTAATGTCATTGGATTGATAATTATATATTGAATTAATTTCCATATTAAATTTTAAGACTAACATTTATGTATGGTCTTTTCTTATAATGTATTCTACTCACATCAAGAACATCACATACAATGTAAATCACATGTGTTTCATGTGTCATTTTTTTACAATACACACCATGTAATTACCTATTATTCAATATGTGTTGGATTCCAAGGGAAATAATAAGCACAAGGATCATGTCATGTAGTTTAGGATAGTACATGTCATTGCCTCCACGTATACTTATGTGCTTCATTAATTTTAATTGAGATAAATTTATTTAATTTGTTTCAAATTATGGATGATGGAAGTTAAAGGATTCCCATATGGTATTAAGATAAATTTAATTAATTAGATTAATTCATGGTGTTTTATATTGATTAAAGATCAATTGATGGATAAATTGAAAATTTATGTTTGTTTCATGTTGTGTGGATGGTCATGATATTAGACCAACCCAGTATGTTATTGGTTTATTTTAATTTATTATGATTAAATTAAAATTTATGGCCTATAATTCATCTCATCCTATTTATTATGTAAGGGCCTACATGCCCATAGTTTCTTTTATGTAAACCCCTTTTATATAAATCATTACATCACCTCACTTTAATGTGAGTAAAATATTATATAAGGATGGTTCTCTAAGATGAGAAGAGGCAGTTCATGTCTAAGAGCTAAGGAAAAACCAATCAAGGTGATACATAGGAGCCAAGGTGAAATGATACAACATAAAACAAGCTATGGTTCAAGGTTTTTACCCCTAGGATCAAGGGTTAGTTGATCATTCGATAGATAAACTAACCATTAGATAATATCATGATCATGCCACTTATATTTTATTTCTATCAGTTGCATGATTAAATATTTATGTTTGTGGATGTTGTGCAGTCACTTAATAAATGAATTAATAAGCATGACAGATGAAATAAAATAAAATCGGATTATGTGTAAAATTTATCATACATGGTTAATCCCTTAAGCAAAATCCACTTAATATTATCAAGGAATGTGATAAGATAAAATGGGATTTTATGCATAAGGATAAAAAACCATCAACTAAAATATTAAGTCATTATAGACTTCCATTACTTAAGTTAAGAGTAAAACCCATAGTTTAAAGTGCTTTATTGTACCAAGTTAGGGTGATTTCAATTATCAACGAACTTTTATCTTAAAGTTTAGGGTTGAATTAAGTTAGTTCACATTAAGGGTTGAATGTCCAAGTAAGACTTGGTGTAACTGAGAGGCAAGGGTTGAGGAAATATTTATTTAGGATTTCAGGATTGGGGAGTCCACTCAACAAATAGAGGAACTATGAATTAATATAGTTATAAAGTTACACCTACCTAAAACCCTTCAATTAACTTGTCATACACAAGTATTGGTTATCAAAATGGAATATGGTTCCTTACCACTAGAATATCGATACTACTGGATATTCCAAAACTAATGGTGAGGGTTATTAGGTTTCAAAAAAATAGTGTGATATTAATAATATTTAATTTTAATATTTTGATTTCATAATAAATAAATTACTAATTATCTTCTATTAATTTGTAGAAACAGAAAATAACATAAATTCAACAATATCACCATGATCCTTACTAGAGAATGATAACCTTCTCAATAGTATGAATTTCCAAGAATGGTATAGGCGCTTATACGTTATACTACACCATGAACAGAAATTATACATACTAGAAACCCTACTTCTTGAGCCGTTTACCAAAGAGTCTAGTGAGGAACAAGTATCTCTATACTTGAAACATGTTAATGGTGAAATGGATGTCCAATGTTTCATTCTATCCTCTATGACTTGTGATACTCTAAATCAATATGAGGATATGGATGCATATAGAATCATTATCTCCTTCATAATTTTAATGTGAAATAGTGAGAAATGATACATATGAGACCTACAATGCATTATTCATGTAAAATTTTGGAGATTCGGTGCCGGTTGGGCCACATGTAGTCAAGATGATTGGATACATATACTTCTTATACATCTTGGGGTTTAAGATCCCTGATGAGTTGTGCATAGATATCATTCTGTCCTCACTACCTAAAATCTTCTCCTATTTTATTATGAATTATAATATGGGTAATAGAGAGAAGACTCTTTTAGAACTTCTTACTCTTATTTTCTAAGTTAATAAATACACGATGCATGAAAAACCTATCATCCTTATAATGGATAAGAATAGAAAGAACAAGGTAAAGGGTTTGGAGACTCATTCTAAGTCTAATGATTCAAAGCATTGTCCTTCCAACAAGAAGAAGATCAAGAGTCAAGAAAAGGAATAGAATGTGGTATGTTTTTCATGTGGAAAGTAATCCCACTGGAAGAGGAACTACACCTAGGCAAAGAATCAAGGGGAAGCATCAGATGGGTTTTTTATCATGTGTAATATTTTTATATCAAAAATTTGGATATTAGATACTACATGTGGTGCTTACATTTGTATCCAAATATAGGAACTAAGTATATTTCAGAAGGTTTCCAGAGGAGAGGTAGATCTATGAGTTGTAAATAGAGAAATTATGGTTGTTGTAGCCATTGAAGACTAACACCTCGCATTACCAATAGTATTTATTTTGTTTTTAATTAACTATTATTATGTTCCTAGAATTACCAAGAACATCATTTATATATCTTTTTTAAACATGGATGGATTTATTTTCAGTTTTTGAAATAAGAGTTGTTACTTTTATAAAGATAGAATATTTTATGGTATGAAAAAAATGAATAATAGTGTTTTTATGTTAAATTATGAAAACCAAATATTAGAAATTGATAACAAATCAAATTCATGTGACTCATTTAACACCTATTTTTGGCATCGATGTCTTGGTCACATAAATGAACAGTGTTTGAAAAAGATCTATTAAGATGGTTATTTAGAGTATTTTAAGCTTAAACCACTTGAATGACTTCATGCTTTTTTATAAGGAAATATGATCAAACCACTATTTGGTGGTCAAGGTGAAAGGGACATAGAACTTCTAGAATTGGTACATAATGATGTGTGCAGAACTTTTCAAGTAGAAGTTAGAGGTGGGTTCTCATACTTTAGTACTTTTTCTTATGAATTGAGTAGGTACGATTATATTTAATTAATGAGGTATAATTCTGAATCCTTTGAGAAGTTTTAGGACTTCATGAATTAAGTTTAGAATCAATTTGGTAATAAGATAAAGAAGCCTTTATCAGATTGAGGTGGTGAATATCTTGGCTAAGAGTTTATCAAAATTCTATAGGATTATTAGATTTTATCTCAACTCACTGTGCCTTATACATTATAGCGGAATGGTGTTGATGAAAGGAGGAATCGTACCTTACTGGATATGGTAAGGATAATGATGATTCATTCATGTATTCCATTATCCTTTTGGGGATATGTATTACACACAACAACATGCATACTAAACCAGGTACCAAATAAAGTAGAAAATAGTATTCCCTTTGAGTTATGGAGTGGAAAGAAACTCATTTTTCACATGTTCATGCATGGGGTGTGATCTTTTTATTAAGTCTAGCTCAATTAACAAAATATCACCCCATGGAATAAAGTGTATCTTTGTAGGTTATCCTAAGGAAACAAGGGGTATACAACCCTTTGTACAAGAAAGCTATTATCACAAGTCATGTCATCTTTCTTGAGATGGATCACATACTCAATAAGTATAGTGGGAGAAAGATTTAATTTAATGAATTTGATGCTAAAGATACACAAGAGTTGGTACAAGAAAAAATTATATAGGACCCTAAGGAAGAAGTTGTTCCTAAAACACAAGTACTATGTAGGAGCACTAAAGAGGTCAGAGAACCAGAAAGATATGGTTTTTTATTCATAAATTTTGGTAACTCAATATTGATTAAAAATAATTAACCACTCACCTAAAAGGAGGAAATAGAGATATCAGAATCTACAAGATAGAAAGAAGACATGAATTTAAAGATGGATTCTATGTATCAAACCCATGTTTTGGTTCTGGCCGATCCACCAATTGATGTAAAATCCATTAGTTGTAAATGGTTATTCAAGGTAAAAATAGACATGGAATGTAAATAAAAGACTTATAAAGTATTTATAGTGGATAAAGGTCTTAGACAACATAAAGTAATTGACTATGAAAAAATATTTTCTCCAATTTATATCCATCAAAAAAATTTCTTTTCATAACAGCTTACCATGACTATGAGATTGGAATATGGATGTAAAAACTTCCTTACTTAATGAGAAGCTTTATGAGGATGTATATATGACAAAACCAGATGGTTTTTTGACTCCACAAAATTCCAAAAAGGTATAAAAGTTGAAGAGATCCATTTCTGAATTAAAGAAATCATCAAGGTAATGGATATTTAGTTTGATGAAACTATAAAAGAGTTTGGTTTTATTAAGAATGAATTTGATGCATGTGTTTACAAGTGGTTTAGTGGGAGTGTGGTCATTTTTATAGTGTTATATATTTATTTCATATTACTAATTAGAAAAAAAATTCCATCATTATAATTGGTTAAGGTTTGGTTGATAAAGTGATCCTTTATGAAGTACATTGGTGAAGCAGCCTATATTCTAGAGATCAAGCCCCTAAATGATGGATCTAAGAGGCTTCTTGGACTAACTAAAAGTAAATACATTGTCCAGATACTGAATAGGTTCAGTATGGAACAATATAAATGGGAATTTTTTCCAGTTTTACAGAGTATACATCATTCCATGAAAATGTGTCCTCATACACAAGAGGAAATAGAGAGAATGAGTAAGATCCCATACACATATATGATAAGATATATCATCAATGTCATGTTACATATTATGTTCAAAATTTTCTATGATTTTTTAATAGTAGGAATATATCAATCTAATCCAAGTGAACTGCATTGGACTATTGTTAAGGATATCCTTAAGTGTCTAATAATAACTAAGGATATGTTCCTCATGTATGGAGGAGATAAAGATATATTCATCAGGGATTATATATATTCTTTCTTTTAGACATATAAAAATGATCAGAATTCATATTCGGGATATGTATTTTGTCATAATATAGGATTTGTGAACTGGAAGAGTTCAAAACAGCAAGTTTTCATTGACTCTATAGTGGAGTCTGAGTATATTGTCACTTTTGATGCATCCAAGGAAGTATTATATATTTGAGACTTTTTTCAAGAGCTTGATGAGATGCCTAGAAGTCAAGATCCTATCATAGTTTACTGTAATAACATTTCAATGATGGCTCTTTCCAATGATACAAGGTTATATCAAAGGAAAAAGCATATACTTCAGAATGTTTAACTCTTGAGGGACTTTTATCAATGAGGTTAAGTTTTAGTGAGTAGATTATCTGCATATGAAAACATGGTGGACCCCTTAAAATGGCTCTATCTCAATAGAGGCATGAGTTTCCTGTGAGAGCTAGTCGACTCAAGGTTATTAATATTTGGTTCATGTTCAAGTGGGAGTCTATTGAGGTTGGTGCCCTATAATAAAATTCTAAGTAATTGATTACATGTATTCATTATCTTAAATATTAATTAAGTTTCCTATCATGTCATCAGTTCACATCTTCATGACATTTTTGTGTGATAATTTCCCAATAATATATGTCACACTGAAATTCCATAGAATTTCCTCTTTATGATGAGAACCAAGAGGTCCTGCAATAATATTCTTGAATATATTTTCTATAACTGGATGATATAATTTTATGGGACAAAGAAAATATTGGATATCTGGGGTGGAGACTCAAAGGGATTTAAGGAACCCTCTCATAGTGTATGCCCTTAGTAATTTCCAATGCAGGATATTATTAGAATGAGACCCACCAATAAGAAAGCCACATTTACATGTGTCATTGGATGATCCTTTCTATGGATGTGTATATTGATCCTTAGACTTTAAAATTATCATTAATGGATACCATGAGTTTCATGATTTGATTTATTGATGAAAAATATGAAAACATATTATCATAGTGAGGTGGGATATATTAGATGTTTCACGAGTAATATCACATTAATAGATAATACAGGAAATGGTTTATCTCTATTTTCCTTTCATGGAAGTTGATATCTCAAGTCCTTTTATGGGAATAGAATTTTATGAATAAATCCATGGTCATGGTGTTCTGTGGGTGAGTTAGATTTCAGAAAGTCAAAGAAAGAGACATCAAGCACATAGGTTGATGACACCATTATGCAACTAGATTTATTTGAGATATCATGGTAAAATGATTATATTACACAATAAGCATTTATAGGAGGTTTTTTGTAATTATAAAATTAACCTATTTCTTTATTCATGTCTTGTTTGCGTTTATATATGCTAACATTATACATTAGGAGGTTCTAACTAATTCCAGAGATAAATAGTCCTAGATGTCACATAGTAAGTGTATCCACAATCTTAGTTGAATTTATTATTGAATTTAACAAGTTATAATAAATAATATTTATTTGGGTTTTGGTTGATTTATAAGATTTAATCACAAATTATTCAAAAGAATAAGTGATTTAAATAATATTAATATATATTTATATGCATGGTTTGGTGAATATAATATTTATTATATTTATCTATGAATAATGTAGTGATACATATTTTTTAAATGAATAACCATTATTTAAGGACTCATAAATGTCAAGGAGGAAAATAAAACCTAGTTTAATGGTTTGATTGGAAATTATATAAATGATATTTATTTATTATTAGGTGATACACATGTCAATAGAATATTAATTATATTATTATTAAGACATGGGTTTCACTAATAAATAAAGAATTTGAATGGGGATTATGTTCCAATTGTGAACCCTAGACCTACCTTTATAAATATCTAATTATATCACTTTCCTAAGAGGTGCTTAATGTTGAATAGGAGATAGAGATAAGCTCTCTCAATCCCTAGAGTGAGTTATATAGATCTAAAAGTGTTCTCTAACCTCGTCTTCACTCAATCCATCGATATATCATTAATAGTTCTTCATCCTCTTAGATTAATTCTACTGCGATCAACCATGAATGACGTGCAAGTGATTAGGAACAGTTTTACTAGCACCCGGTGATTATATGATGATATTCAGAGATTGTAGTGCACGTTTGGATCATAGTTAGAGGGATTATTCACTATGATATTGCAACGTAATTTTGGTACAACAATGTAAAATTATTTAAATCATCATCAAAGTAATAATTACAAGTTCAAGTAATTCTAGATCTGTACATAAATTCATTATAAATTATAGGTGAAGATCCTCCTCTTTTGGTTCTAGTGGTTAATCAAGTCAATTAATCTATGATTTTCACTGTTTATGACATATATATTCATGTACATCAATTATTATTCATAAATTAATACTAAACAATTGATTTGTTCCTGCCATACAGGTGTTTATACTGTTCCTGAAACCTACAACACTCCCCACCTCCTCCCCACATTGATCTACACTACTCCCCAATTTTCTATGTGGTATTCCTATAGTCACGCATGTCATAGTTTCTTTTTTCATTATCCTCATCCACTTTACTTATATTTTAACTCTCATATCCTCATATCCCCTTCAATCTATATGCACATTTATCCTTATTAAGCACCCTTCCATCTCACATGATTACCGAAGGCAAAGGATCACTCATGTCCCCCCCGACATGATAAGGAGGTAGTGTGATGTAAAGTCAATAATTTTGGAGTGATGAATGTTTCTCGATTGGTCTTTCAAGGTCATATCTTAACACCTTTGAGCCATATTCAGTTGGGATTTTGGTCCATTATCATCTGATCTTTTGGGCCAGGTAATGCTTGGGGCTTCAGATTATATAAGGGTTCCCTCTCAACACAATTAAAAAGTTGTTTCTTTTCATGATAAAAAGGGAATCACAACATGTTTCAATAATTTATAATTATTTATCATAAGTTTTAAAAGGTGAAAAATAAAAAATAAAATCTCTTATTTTCATTCAGGTCAGTTTATTATTTTTCATAATGAAAAAAAAAGTATGTTCCAAAATAAAAATATATATAAACATAAATAATAACCCTAATTTCTCTCTCATGTTTTTCCCAATCCTCACACATTATCACTACTTTATGCTCCCCACCTTCTCCCCACATTGATTCGCACTGCTCCCCATTTCTCTACACAGTTAACCTATAGTCACACACACCTTAGGTTCTTCTATCATGATCCTCATCCACTTTACCTACTCTAAAAATCTAATCTCCTCCTATACCCTTAGTTCAACACACATGTTTCTCCTCATTGGGAACCCTTCCACTATCAAGTGATTAATGGAGGTGAAGGACTTCCCGTGTTCCCATCCCCCATCATTTTTTATAAGTTTTTACTCGTTTTCTATACCCAACAATGATCTTGTTGTTTTAATTTCATTTTAATATTGTTTTAAACCAATCCTACCACTATAAGGTTATAGAATCATGTTTTAATTATTTAGAATTATTTATCATAATTTTAAAAAGGTGAAAAATGAAAAATGTCTTTATTTGATTCATGTTTATTTAGTTATTTTTTATCATGAAACAAAAATGTCTATGTTCCAAAATAAATAAATAAATGTAAACATAAATAATAACCCAAATATCTCTATTGTATTTCCTCAAGAACCCTTACATAATGGAGCCACTTTTCACTCCCCACACTATGACAAATCATTGGACTAGAGGTTGTTTTTTTTTTGGTTTGGCGTCCGTTTAAACTACCAACAAATAGTTTCATAAAGGTTTTTTCAAACCAATGCAAAATTTGGCATTTTGAATCATCTAATTTCATTTTAACCCATTTATCTTTAGTTTCTAAGAAGTTTCATGAAAATTTATTTAGCAGTAGGTTTTTTATTTTTAGTAATGGTTTTTAGCTATCCAAAGTGTTAAAGGTTTAACATTTTTTAAACCACTGCTATAATTATTAATATGTAGATATAGTTTAAATAGTCACAATATATTCTATCTGATATCGTGGTTGTTTAAACCACCACAAAAAATATTTTCACCTTATATAACATCATTTTTAACCGCCACTATATATTTCTATTAAAAAAAATGAAAAAGATAAAATTCCCAAAAAAAACAAACAGATGTAAAAATAGAAATACAAGAAAAAACATGAAAACAAACATATATATGTAACTTATTTTATAATCCAAACCCCTAGAACCAGTTTGAAATGAAATTAGAAATTTAATTTTCACTTTATATAAATATGAAAAACCAATCACGTGTGATTTTACTTTATAAAAATAAACTACATTAAAAATAAACATAAGTATGGAACATGTGAGTAAAACCCAAATAAAATATATATGTAATATATATTAAGGTGAACCAAGGTATTAAGTAAAACATGAAATGAATATTACACAACATGGGATATCAACCTCTAGTCTAATGGGATAACCTAGGACCTCACTAAATGTGAATCACTCATCGGCCTGTGATATGATCCTAACAGTTATGGATCCTAACTTACCCTCATTGGCCACATTGGGTGGAAACCCACAAGATAAGGCATGAACTATACTAGGATACACTATCCAGTGCATAATATAGGCTAGTGTAGTAGTCTTCCAGATTACACATATAACAACTAAAGGTTCCCATGTTAAACAAGTCAAATATCATTCCCATAATCACCGCTACCTTTTATCCAACTTAACAAATTATGTAAATAATGTTAAGTAATGACCAAATATATATAATAAGGAAGGAACAATGAAAAATAATGATTTAAACATCACTAAATAAACATTTATAGATCACAACACAATACAAAACAATGAAATCCATTTCATAAAAATCATATATCTTTTAAAACATCCTATAGAAATCCATTTAAACTAACACAATTTTGAAAGAATTTATATAAACAACTTATGATCATGAAATGAAATTTTATAAATATAAAACTTAAATACAATTGAAGTCCCAACTTTATCGAACACAAAAATAAATAACCCAAAAACATAATTTATAATCCTTTCAAGGAAAATTGATGCGGGTAATAACTTAGAAGAAGTTATAATTTCAAAGTGTAAGAACCATAAGTATGTTAATAAAATGGGATTAAAAATAATCACTTACCTCTCACCAATTAGATAACCCATCCTTATTTAAATAATAAATAATTAGTTCTAAAGAGAACCTTTACAATCCTAAGAAACAAAAATCCCCATGATTAACCCAACACCAAGTTTAGATTTGGACACCATGGATGGATTGGGAAAGAAGAGTGGATAGATAATTAAGAATAAGAGAAGGAGAGAAACAAAAACTTGTTGATCGAATATAGGGGTAAAAACCTATTCACACACATATGAAGGAGGTCTAATCAAGGAATTAAATGTGATCTAATTTTAATGCTCGATTACAAAATTTAATGAATGAAATCTTTCTTTGATTTGGTTGATTTCAATATTTAATGAAAGAACTAATGGTTTAAATGTGATTATGTTTGAATCATTATACATGATCATTGTTTCCTACCTCGGTTGATGATTTACACTCTCCATCCATATAGTGTAGTTTATATATAATGAAATATGATAGGATTATTCATGAATGTCTAGTGATTTCTGGAATGTGTGTGAAGGTAGTGATCTTTTCTTTAATTTATTAGGAACACCAAAACCTTATTGGGATTTTCCTGAGTAATTTAGGAGGAGTTTACTATTTAGGTGTCATTGATACCTTTTCACACGCATAATAAGTATGGATAATCAAGAAGTGATAATTCATATATAAAACCTCAAAATATATTTCAACCTAGGGTGATTGATTAAACGATCATTGATTCTTTCATTTATCAATTAATAAGAAGAATAGTGGTTGTTTCAAAGACTATATGGTGAATAAAAAGCACCAAAAAGGGTATGTGGTATGTATTCCTCTCCCAACACTTATATTAACCAATGTGTTGAAGTGCAAGGAACTATGAATTTTATCAAATCATATCAGGAAAGGAAATTTTAGAATTATTTTCAAGAATTATTAAAACCTTAAAAAGTACAATTGATTCACGCTCAAATTTACCCAAGAGAAGAAGGTAGAATGGTACTTGTAGTTTAGCTTGGGTTATCGAATCCTCAGAGACCTAAGAAGAAACCTATAGACACGTACATTATATGGACTATTTTTGGCTATGAAGTGGCCAAATTGGTTTTATTTTATATGGGTTTAAGTGAACTCTAAGATACTTAAGTGAATTCAATTTAAAAGAGTGATTTGATCCTAGTTTATCACTTGGGGTGGATTGGACGTATTTCCTTTTCAATGATTTCAATTTCTTATATTTGAGATGGATTCATTTAAGAAGATAAAACAACATCATAACTTACTTGTTTAATACCTACACCCTTTAATACTAATCACCTATACACTTTAAGGATAAATGTTTTGAGCACTTAAAGGTAAAGGTTCGTATTCGCACATGAAGTGTGTGGCCTTAATTTCAACAAGGACGATGGAGTTTAAAAATCATCAAATAAAAATCTTAATTAAAGAAGTGATTATACATTAATGGGGTAATAAATAACATCCGATCTATCCCATTTCTACTCCCTTGGAACAACCCATAAGTTGGTTAACCCTCCATTGATCCCATGGTTTCAATGGAAGTGGAAAGTAGACTCATGAGGGAAGAAATAGATAAGTAAAGAAAACAATAAAAATAAAATGATCACTCCACCGTTGTGTGAATAATTTCAAAAGGTTTAGTGTGAATAAATTAACACTTTGAACCAACGGTATCAAAGTTATATTAATAACAACATAATAATAGGAAAAGAAAATATTTTATTAAGAAACTAAAGTGAATTGAACAACTTACATGTGAAAGACAAACTTGAGACAACAAAATCGCAGCATAACATTACAGTTGAACAGAGCATCAAATATCTTAAAAATATTCCACCACCAATACCTTAAATAGACATTTTGGAAGACTTGGGTCGATCCTCCAACAGTACAAAGTATCCCACTTGATTATGGTAGGCCTAGGGTGGTGGAAAGCTTGTGGAACTTGGACTTTTCCACATTTGACCCAAGGTGGCATCTAACTTTCATCCACCAAATAGATGCGCTTGTAAGGCCTTCTCGATGGCCGAATTAGAGTGGTCCATAGAAGACAAAAATGGATCCCCGGATATATCCTAACCATCTGTAAAATTTGGGCCCATTTGGAGGTGTATATTCGGAGATATTATTAGATTATTGGGATGTTTTGTTGGGCCGCAGAATCTGGCCCAAAATTTTATCTCTATCTTGGGCCTCCTAAATGAAAATAATGGTGTACGAATTAGCACTTTATCCTAAATAATTATTTGTTCCTATATATGTCTTCTAGACTCAAAAAACATTTGGGCATCATTTGGTTTTTAATGTGGGTCCCACATTCTCATCAGTGGGATCGTGTCCAATATGACTTCTTCAGAATTGTTTCCTTTCATCACAAAATATCTCCATCATCTTCCATGAATTCTCCATTGATTCCTGAATAAAACATGTTCATATTTAAGTGTAGATAAATTTCCCAAAATATAATATTAAAATATGTATAATTAGATTCTTTAAAATCAGATGAATCATTGGGTACTTTAAATGATGTTAAAAAATGTACCAAATAATAGTGCATTTTAAGAAGATATTACAATCATAATGTGAAATGATGTTCAAAGTGTAAAATGCACTAAAATTGTGTTTATGAATAATAAATCACATGAATATTATATATAATAACAATGAATATTATCCTCATTTAGTGGATAATCACACCCCCCAACTTGAGTTTTGCTAGTCCCGAGCAAAATATATCTCATCAAAAATGAAATTTGAATTCCCTTTTCTGAAAAAATTTTAATACACAATGATCACCAAAAACCCTTATACCAAAAAATAATGAAACCCATCAAAATATTTTAATACAAGATAGTTTCATAAGAAGATCCCAATCCCAAGCCCATTCCTTTGTTCAAATTCATTTCCATATTTCAACCAATATCAATTAAGTATGAGGATGTGTTGTGCATCACAATAGACATGTGGGTCATCTTTATTCAAGGAGGAAATTACGGAAGAACTAGGTGGAATCACATTTCAATATTAATATGATTAATAAATTCTTTTTGTATTATATATATATATATATTGTTTTTTTTCAATTTTTTCATAGTAATTGAAATTGCACTCAAAAGAGTCAACCCCTGTAGCGAGACTTTGCCGATGACTCCCAGGCTCAAAGACCTTAGGGAACCAAGTGAAACCCACATACTCGGGCATCATCTCGAGTTAACTCAGTCAAAAAAAATTCAAATTACCAAAAATAGAGATAAAATTACTAACTCTAGGCCAGACAACTATGGAGTCACGATCCCCAAGTGCCGAAAGCCACTCATTAGGTCATTTCATTTCTCTACGCGCAAATTTATTGTTTTTTTTATTTTTTTATTGAATACTCATATTAAAACTAAAATGATCACCAAACATATGCTATTTATTTGGGGGACCCCATGAACTCAAACTAATACCCCACTATCAAAAGGACGTGCATTGTGATCTTTTTTTATTTGGATGAAAATATAAATGATAAAATATCACATTGGACAGCCACACCATCCAAAATCTATGCTCATGAAATTATACAAGGATTAAAATTAGAATCAGGGCATGCTAAATTATTTGATATTCAGTTTCAAAGTGTGCAATGTGTATTAACATGTTCAAAGTTAAAGGAATTTTTCCTTCCATTTACACTTTTTTTTCAAATAATTAATTTTTTTGACACAAAAGCATTTTTTATTTTATCTCTCCCCCCAACTTAAAATAACACTATCCTCAGTGTTTAATGAAAAGAAAATTTAGAAGGGGGTAGAGGTAGAGAATGAAAGTTAAAAAAGGAAATTGAAAATGAGGATCATGGAATGAAGTCACCTGGTGGTTGAAGTTGAAATTATTGCTGCTCCCTTTTAATCCTTTGATATCCATGTCAGTTGCAGAGTTCCCTAGTAGAAAAAGGGAAAAAAACAAAAAAAAACAATATATATAAATATATATATTTATATAATAAAGAAAGTAAAATATAAGTATATATATATAAATTATAGAATAAGGAAGCACAAAAAGCCATAGTTCAGTGGTAAGTGTGCCCCTGTCTCCCTTCGGTCCCGGGTTTAATCCCCACGGCATCGCCGGTTGTGACAGGGTTTTCCCCATGACCTACGATGTGGCCTTTTTTTATTATTATATTTTTTTGTATTTTTGTATTTTTATTTTAACCTACAAACTCATAAAAATAAAATAAATCAAACTGATGATACATTGTCTTATTTTTAAATTTATGGGTAAGGTATTAATCAAGTATCACACCACGTGACACGGATGAATATGGCGATCCCCTTTCATACCCATACATACTCATTATAGAAGAACAGGTCAACAGTTTATTTTTTTTATTTCTAAATATCAAAATTACTCATTAATCCTATTTAAAATAGAAAGTTGATTAAAACAACAAAATGATTGTAAACTTGAAAACCATGGGTTTCCTCCCATTTAGTTCTTTGTTTAACGTCGTTATCCCAACATGGATCCTAAATCTATCAATTTTTTTTCTGGTTCATAGGTTGGCTCAGTTAACTCAACCACTATTTCCTATTTATTAAATGATTCAATTAATTGTTTTAACCTATGACCATTGACCTTGAAAATTTGACCACTAGTGGGATCTTGAATCTCTACTGCCCCATGGGGGTACACATGATGCACTATGAAAGGAACTGACCATCTAGACCTTAACATTCCTGGGTGTAAATGATGTTTTGAACTATATAAGAGCACACATTTTCCCGGTTCAAAATGTTTTACATTGATATTCCTAGATTGGTAGGCTTGACCTCTAGATTTATTTATCCTTGAATTTTCATAAGCCTCCATCCTAAGTTCCTCAAGTTCATTAAGATATAATTTCCTCTTTTCTCAGCTAAAGAAATGTCGAAATTCATTTTTTTGATTGCCCAAAATGCCTTATGCTCAATTTCAACAGGTAAATGCCATGATTTTCCATAAACCAACCTATATGGGGACATTCCCAAAATGGTTTTATATACGGTTTGATAGGCCCAAAGAGTATCTAAGAGTTTCTCATACCAATATTTCCTAGAGGGGTTGACAGTTTTTTCAAGAATTTGCTTCATATCCCTATTTTCTAACTCAGCTTGACCATTGGTTTGAGGATGGTACGCAGTGGAAACTTTATGAGAAATTACGTACTTATACATGAGTGAAGAGAATGGGCGATTACAGAAATGGGTTCCTCGATCACTGATGATAGCTCTAGGAATTCCAAATCTAGAGAAGATTCTTTCCTTGAGAAATCTAATCACAGTTTGATGATCATTGGATTTTGTAGGAATGGACTCAACCCATTTGGAGACATAATCAATAGCTAAGAGAATGTAAAGATATCCCCTAGAGTTTGGGAAGGGACCCATGAAATCAATTCCCCAAAAGTCAAATATTTCAACCACTAAGATGGGAGTGAGAGGAATTTGATTCCTTTTTGTGATAGACCCTACTTGTTGACACCTAGGACAGCTTTGACAAAATGTGTAGAAGTCCCTTGAGTGGGTGGTCCAGAAGAGACCACATTGAAGAATATTAGCAGATGTTTTCTTAGAGGAAAAGTGACCTCCACATGCCTCACTATGACAGAATTCAAGGATGGACTCTTGTTCATATTATGGAACACACCTCTTAATGACTTGGTCAGGGCAGAACTTATATAGGTATGGATCTTCAAACACATAGTGTCTAACATCAGAAAGGAATTTCCTTTGATATTGAGTCCCTAAGAATTTTGGAATGACTCCTGTAACTAAGAAATTGGCTATGTCGGCATACCAAGGGAAGTAACTCACAGAGTATAGGTGTTCATCAGGAAATGAATCAGATACAGAAAGGTGATTGGAGTTATCTTTGAATTCCATTATAGAGAGGTGATCGGCTACAAAATTTTCAACACCCTTTTTATCCTTGATTGTGAGGTAAAATTATTGTAAGAGAAGGACCCAGCTAATTATTATAGCCTTAGCATCTTGTTTTTGGAAGAGGTATTTTAGAGCAGAATGGTCAGTGAACATAGTGACGGGGGATCCTAAGAGGTAGGTCCTAAACTTCTCTAAGGAAAACACAATATCAAGTAACTCCTTTTCAGTGGTGGTGTAGTTGATTTGGGCATCATTTAAGGATTTGCATGCATAAGCAATGACATAAGGAGTTTTATCACAACGTTGTCCTAACACGGATCCTATAGAAAAGTCACCGATATCACACATAAGTTCGAAAGGAAGGTTCCAATTCGGAGATTTCATAATGGGAGGAGAGGTGAGAGATGATTTGAGGGTTGAGAATGAACCCTCATAGCTTTTTGTCCAAAAAAATGGAGCATCTTTTACTATTAGATCACAAAGGGGACGGGAGATTGAACTAAAGTCCTTGATGAATCTTCTATATAAACTAGCGTTTCCTAGGAAAGACATCACTTCCTTGAAAGTTTTGGTGATGGAAGGTGACGAATGATGTCAAAATTTGCTTTATCAACTTCAATACCCCTACTCGAGACTAGATGGCCAAGGACTAGTCCCTCTTTAACCATGATATGTCATTTTTCCCAGTTTAGGACCAGATTCTTTTCTTCACATCTTGGGAAGACTCTCTCTACATTCCTACGACATCCCTAAAATGTATCCCCAAACACAGATAAGTCATCCATAAAGACCTCAAGAAAATCCCCTACCATGTCTGAAAAGATTCCCATCATGCACCACTGCAAGGTTCCAGGAGCATTTCATAAACCAAAGGGAATGCGTTTGAAGTAAAATGTGCCGAATGGACATGTGAATGTAGTCTTACCTTGATCCTCTAGGGAGACCTCAATTTTATTATACCCTGATAACCCATCTAAGAAATAGTAGAAGGCATGACTTGCCACTCTCTCAAGGACTTGGTCAATGAATGGTAAGGGGAAATGGTCCTTCTTGGTGAATGAGTTTAGCTTCCTATAGTCAATACAAACCCTCCATCCACTACTCACCCTTGTTGGAAGAATCTATCCATCCTCATTGGTTATCACTATGATTCCAACCTTTTTTGGAACCACTTGGATTGGGATCACCCATTATCTCTCAGATATGGGATATATGATACCAGCTTTTAACAATTTCAGAAGTTCTTTTCTTACTACCTCCATGAGATTAGGATTGAGTCATCGTTGAGGTTGACGAAATGGCTTTGAGTCAGATTCTAGAACTATCCTATGAGTCCTGATAAGTGGTCTAATCCCAGGAATATCAGATAGGGTCCAACCAATGGCTTTCTTATGTTTCTTAAGGATATCTAGAAGAATCCTCTCATGATTGGATTCAATAAGAGAAGAAATGGCAATAGGATGTGTTTGATTATCCCCTAGGAAGGCATACTTGAGTGCAGTAGTAAGTTCCTTCAATTCAAGATCAGGTTGGTTCAGAATTTCAGTAGAATATTGGATCATTGGATCGAGATCAATTTTGTTTCCTAGAGTTTTAGATAGGACTGATTCCCCACATGTATAAGTTTCAGCTACTAGATTGTCTTGACCAGATTTGGGAAGGAAGTTGGAGTGGTCTCCATGAAAGTGGTTTCGTGAAAGGTTTCACTGATTGTTGGACCTAAGAATTTATCATAAGATCAATTTGGAAATGATTCAAGCCAAGGATATAAACTTCCTTCATATGAAAAAAGGAAATCAATCTCATCCTGACTTAAACATTCATCAAATATTCCTTGATGTTCTATGGATTCATTATCAATTCTTCCTATCATGTTTAATTCATGAATGTCCTCGTCATCCCCTATTTGTGAGCTTTCATTATAGATGTTCCAGTCTAGAATCATGTTTCCAAAGGTGATGGTCATGTTCCCATTTCAGACTCGGATAACAAATTTGATTGTTGCAAGGAAAGGACGACCAAGGATGATTGGGATTTGTTCCTTATTTCCTAAGTTTGGATGGTTGTCAAGGACAATGAAGTCAGCAGGGTAGATGAAGTTTTCAACCTTTACCAGAACGTCCTTTAAAATACCCTTTGGAACCCTAATGCTACGATCAGCAATTTGAAGTGTGACAGATGTGGGTTGGAGCTCTTCTAGGCCTAATTGACAGTACACAACATAGAGAATGAGATTAACACCAGAACCTAGGTCACATAAGGCCTTGACAAATTTTCTCTCTCCTAGTTAAACATTGATGTAAGGGCAACCCAGGTCTTTCAACTTAGGAGGAATGGTCCCTTGAATGGTGATACTCACATTAGCAGCCCAAAGGAGTTTGTTTTTATGTTAAAATTTTCTTTTAAATGTGCACAAGTCCTTAAGGTACTTTGAGTAGGTAGGTATGGTTTGGATGGAATCAAGAAGGGGAATGTTCAACTTGACTTGTGAGAAGATTTCCCTCAATGTTTCACTCAATTCAGGCTTGGTTTCCCCCCCTCATGCGTTGAGGAAATGGTGCAGGTTGAGGGGTTGTTTGTTGAAGAGTTGTTTCTTTGACAATGTTATCGTGTTTTTTAGTTTGATCATTTAGTTCATTTGAATTTTCATCCAAGTTTGAATCTTCGGGTGGGTTCTGAATTAGGTTTTCAGGTTTCTCAATTTATTTTCCACTTCTTGAAACATTCATAGCCTTTAGTTGTTCATGAGTTGTTTGAGTAAAACTTGACTCTCCCCTTGAAGTTGAGGATGGAACCACCTAAGTAGGCATGGGTGCCTTTCCAGTTTTGATGGTTTGAAGTTCTTGTTTAAGGGAATAGACTTCAAAGTTCATCCTCTCCATTTGTTTTCATAGTTGTTCTAGTAGGCTTTGTGGAACAGTTTGGGTTGGTGCTTGAGAAGATTGGTTTATCCCAGGGGGGATATTTTGGAGGTGAAATGGTCTGTTGAAAATGGACAGGTGGCTATTCGTATTGGATAGGTTGGGTTTAAAACTGGTCATGGGTTTGGTAGTTCTGATGGGGGTAAAGATTTTGTCCCTGTGGTTGTCTAGGTTGTTGGTTATCTTTTCAGCGGAATCCTGGGTGGTCATTATACCTCGGGTTGAAGTTGTTTTGGTATTGAGGCTTTTGAAAGTTCAAGGAATTTACTTCTACTAGGAGTCCTCCTAAAATAACACCCTTGATGGATGGAATGGTTGGGAAGTTTTCTGTCTTATGGTCATGTTTTTCACAAATTGTTCAAACAAGGTCTATAGTTTGGATTTCATGGACTTTCCTAAGGTCTATTTCTTCAACCTTCCTAGAGAGTGCTATGAATTTTGCCCTAAGGATTTCCTCTTCTCTAAGTGTATGAATTCCAATAGTTCTTTGTGTCTTTTTATAATAAGGTAAAGTTCCCCATGTTTGGTTTTGTTCAGAATGGATTTCTATATACTCGTAAACATCATTTGGGGCTTTTTTTAAAGGTTCCATTACACATCATGTCAATGAATTGTTTGTTCCCCGGACCCAACCCTTCATATAAAATTATCGATTGTTCAGGAATAGAAAAACCATGGTGTGGAACCATGTTTAGGGTGTCTTTGAACCTCTCCCATGTTTCATATAATGAATATCCCTCTTTTTCAAAAATGTTTTGGATACTCTTTTTATGTGCAATTGTTTTGTGGTGGGGAAATTATTTTTTTGTAGAATTATCCTTGTATTTGGTACCAAGAGTTTATGGATGATGGTCTCAAATTGTTTAGCCAATTTTAGCTCGATCTTTTAAATAAAAAATAAATAGACTCATCTTAGCTGATTCTAGTTGATGTGGGGTACACATGGTTTCTACAATGTCATTGAACTCCTTAATGTGAAGGTAGGGCATCTCGGACTCCATTCCATGGAATGTTGGAAGGTGGTTTAGAACATGGTGTTTAAAGATGTAATTGGAATCTCCTAGGTAATTGTGTCTAATTCATGAGGGGGCATTGGTCCAAGATGGAGTGAGGTAGTCATTCATGGTTTGATCGAATACATTCCCTAGGTTTCGAGCTTCTTGGTTTTGGTTCCCCATTTGATTTCCCCCAGGATTTACAATTCGATTTCTTCGAAGACCATCCATTATAATTGGTTCAATTTTTGATTCTAGAGTATTATGAAGATTAGTATCTAATGGATACAATCCCCTATGTTCACTTGACTCCCCTATCCTATGACTTTCTACCCTTACTAGTCTATTTGAATTATCGTGAGTGTAGGCGGACATGCGCCAAAAAAATGAGAAAGGGACAAGATAAGAGATCTTGGGTGAGAATAGAAGAATGGAGGTGAGGAAAGAAGGTTTTTAGTCTATGGTACTTACTTGGTCCTCGTCAACGGTGCCAAAATTTTATTCACGCTCAAATATACCCAAGAGATGAAGGTAGAACGGTCCTTGTAGTTTAGCTTGGGTAATCGAATCCTCAGAGACCTAAGAAGAAACCTATAGACATGTACATTATATGGACTGTTTTTGGCTATGAAGTGTCCAAATTGGTTTGATTTTATATGGGTTTAAGTGAAATCTAAGAGACTTAAGTTAATTCAATTTAAAAGAGTGAGTTGATCCTAGGTTATCACTTGGGGTGGATTGGACGTATTTCCTTTTCAATGATTTCAATTTCTTATATTTGTGATGGATTCATTTAAGAAGATAAAACAACATCATCACTTACTGGTTTAATACCTACAACCTTTAATATTAATCACCTGTACACTTGAAGGATCAAAGTTTTGAGCACTTCAAGGTAAAGGTTCATATTAGCACATGAAGTGTGTGACCTTAAATTCAATAAGGACGATGGAGTTTAAAAATAATCAAATAAAAATCTCAATTAAAGAAGTGATTATACATTAATGGGGCGATAAATAACATCCAATCCAACCACTTACAACTCCCTAGGATCAATCCATAATTGGGTTAACCCTCAATTGATCCCATGGTTTCAATGGAAGCGGAAAGTAGACTCATGAGGGAGGAAATGGGGAAGTAAAGAAAACAATAAAAATAAAATGATCACTCCACTGTTGTGTGAATAATTTCACAAGGTTTAGTGCGAATAAATTCACAAATTTAACCAACGATATCAAAGTGATATTAAGAAAAATATAATAAGAGGAAAAGAAGATATTTTATTAAGAAACTAAAGTGAATTGAACAACTTACATGTGAAAGACAAACTTGAGACAACAAAATCGCAGCATAACATTACAATTGAACAAAGCATCAAAGATCTTAAAAATACTCAACCACCACTACATTAAATAGACATTTTGGAAGCCTTGGGTCGATCCTCCAACAGTACAAAGCATCCCACTTGATTATGGTGGGCCTAGGGTGGTCGAAAGCTTGTGGAACTTGGACTTTTCCACATTTGACCCGAGGTGGCAGCCAGCTTTCATCGACCGAACAAACGCGCTTGGAAGACCTTCTAGATAGCCGAATAAGAGTGGACCATAGAAGAAGAAAATGGATCCCCGGATGTCTCTTAACCTTATGTATAATTGGGGCCCATTTGGAGTTGTATATTATGAGATATTATTATATTAGTGGGATGTTTTTTTGGGCCGCAGAATCTGGCCCAGAATTTTATCTCTAACTTGGGACTCCTAAATGACCACAATGGAGGCCGAATTAGCACTTTATCTTGAATAATGATTTGTTTATCTATATTTCTTATAGCCACCCACAAAATTTGGGCTTCATTTGGTTTGTAATGTGGATCCCACATTCTCATCAGTGGGCTGGTGTCCAATATGACTTCTTCAGAATTGTTTCCTTTCATCACAAAATATCCCCATCTTCTTCCATGAATTCTCCATTGATCCCTGAATCAAACATGTTCATATTTAATTTTAGATCAATTTACCAAAATATCAAATTAAAATATGTATAATTTTATTCCTTAAAATCAGATGAATCATTTGGTACTTTAAATGATGTTAAAAAATGTACCACATAATAGTGCATTTTAAGAAGGTATTACAATCGTAATGTGAAATGATGTTCAAAGTGTAAAATGCACTAAAATGGGGTTTATGAATAATAAAGTACATGAATATTATATATATTAACAATTAATATTAGCCTCATTTAGTAGCTAATCAACCATATAGATTTGGGAATTAATAAAATCATGTTATACCACCTTACCGACATTGATACCAACAATCTCCACCCTCCCATCAACTATACACACAATCCTTTAAGTTATGGACATCTATAATGATTTTTGTTACACAATACCACAACTAAATCCAAATTCAATCCCCATCACTACCAGATGAACTAATATTGTCTCCATATCTATCTCTATCACCACTCCCTTCTCCCAACACCTCTATGAAAATTTTCTTAAAAATTAAATAGTGATGTATATTTAAATTTCAACTTTAAACCAATAAAATTTCATTTACTAAAATATTATGAAATGATTTTATTTACGTGCTACTTGAAATTTACACTGACGCAATGTCACCGAAGATACATTCAATCATCTTCTGATATAGTTGAACTAATTATTTATGAAGAGCAATGACCTTCACATCCTACAAATATATATGAGTCCCCTATTTATAGATTGTTCTCTCCTGTTGTCCAATTGTATTTTTCATTATAATAAACTACATATGAGCATATATAGGCAGGGATTAACTACAATATATAGTATATGTTTATGCAATCCCCAATGACCTTCCAAAGGCCTCATATGATAATAGCCCCAAACCCATCCCACGCATGCGACCAAGATGCTCCTTACTGAGGACCTGACCAACTAGATCATCCTAGGAGACCGAGAAGGATTCCACAGGATTATAATCCCATAGTTATTTTATTTTTACCTATAAATAAAATATAATACAAATTTAAATTAATACGTATTAAAAAAGTGACAATTGAAAATAAAGTGAGAGCCTAAGCGAGATGGGACATATTTCTGAAAATAATATTTTTTATAAAATATTACATATATTTTTTATTAACTATTGTTTGATGATCATAAATGAAGATTTTCATTTATATATTTGGTTTCATAAGTTATTATAGTATTAAAAATTATTGTTTAAACCATTAAAATGAAAAAAGTAATTCATACCCCAACTTATTTGGTAGGATAATTCATATAACTCTCATTGGATTTCATATGAACATCGACCAAGGATTTGTCTATGAGACTTTGTTCCCTAAATTATTTGTTTATATTAAATAGATATAAATAAAAAATTTAATATATTCAATAGATAATATTATATTATAAATATTTGAACTGAATAAAATATTACCATAGTGGGTCCGTTTCTTGGAAGACTCTATGAATTGATAGTGTGGGGGTGATTTGTTTCACCCATCTTGATTCATTTTTTCTTGAAACTTACTGAAATAAATAATATGTAATTTAATAGTATTGTATGAAATGTCATATCCCTTTAATATTCATGTATATATGTGATATGGGATTAATATAATAATATATTCTTTAATACCATGTGCTTCTCATAGCGATGGCTATTAACAAACACTTTCCACTACTCTTTAGGTACCCCTTCAGGTACGTTATCATACTACTACTGAGTGGTCAATGATGTATCATTGAATTCATTCCCTGATATCTATTTAAAATATTTCTATTTATTAACCAAATTTTTCAATATCCACTTCTATGCAATTAGATCAATGATGGTAAAGTGGAATAACATTTGTACAAAGAGATTCATTTTTTAAATATTAAAATTTAATTAAATAATGAAATTAAATTAAATAATAATGTATTAAAATTACATTAATCTAGGAATAAAATAATTTATTCTTTCAATATTGAGGCATATGACTCCAATCAGAATATGTAATCAGAAGGGTCACCAAAATAGCATCCAACAGGCCTAGAATCTGGCCAAATATTCCTACAACATCATCTCTGGGGACCCCATAAGAATCAATGGGGATAAATATCTTCAATCCATTCATATTTTATACAACCAAACTATTAGTATTTGTCTCAGTAGTAACATTACTTCCATATTATATAAAAAATAAGTTATTGAAATAAAAAGGTTCAATGAATTTATTCACATTAAAATTTGTACATATAAATGTCACCCTCAAATATCCTCATAATGAAAAAGGAGTGGCCACATGTTCCCTCATTGTAGGGTCATAACATGTTGAACTTATTAAATCCGGAGGTGGTGTTCCAGATGCTGGTGGGATGGATATGGATGGTGTGGAAGAAATCCCTAATAAATTATATTCATCTATAAAATTCTTGAGGTACTATAACTCACCCAAAAAAATTATTTTTAGAGTTTTTTAAATCATTTACATAATTTTTATACTGATTGTAAAAGCGTTGTGTCAGAATTTTTTAAGCATTTAAGATAATTATTTCATCACTAAAAATTAAAAATAAATTAATATGATAAAAAAATCATAATTCAAATAAACATTTATAACTGAACTTATCCACTTTTTATCCTTGTGTACAAAATTTAGATATTTTAAAGTCAAATGGGTGACATTTTGGAACTTTATTTAATTAAATTAATATAAATGTGCCAATTGAGTGTTGGTCAAGCGGTTACCAGTACCTTCCTATGACATAATTTCTTCATGGGTCCCATGTTTTACCCTTGATGGCCACTTTTATGGTTACTTCTTAGCAGTGTGTCGTTTCTCGATGGATGTAGGCGGGTGTTCACTGTGGGAAATGGTGAGGGTTGGTAGGCATGATTCGTCGATGGGAGTTTGCGGGCCATGAATCTGCTTGAGGAAAGTTTTTTTAGCCTCCATGATTGTATTATATGGTGAGTATAGGAATTAGTTATTGAAAAGAAGCGAATGACCTCCGTGAAGGTGAGCGACGGTGAGGGATTTTGTGCGAGGGTGACCAAAGATGGATGAACTCCACAACAGTGGGGGATTGGGTTGCAACCTTATATATATATATCTTTGGGGGGTCCCTTGGCCCACCAAGTAGACCGATAGGCCAGATCCTTCAAGGACATGTAATTGGTTCCCCTCAAAAAGTATAAAAGAGGTGTTTATTTGGTTTAATAAAAAAGGGGGCTTGCCCCAATGTGTTAAAAAATTAATATAAATGTCATTATCAAGAGAAAATGACACCAAAATGTCATATTTTATAATTTGTGATGGATATTGTCAAATTTTTCCCATCCAATAAAATCTGGTTGAGTTTTAGGTTGTTTTTGAAAACTTATTTCATGGTTTTAACCATGTTTTTCCCATTTTACCCTTACCAAGGTGATAAATATTGATCGCGGATAGTATTCATAATGACAAGAAATAAAAGGAACCTATTTAAAAAATTTGAACCTACTGAGTCCAAATATGTTAACCATTTTACCAAATTTAATTTCTATAAATTTCATAAATTAATTTTATAATAATCCCACAAAGTGCGAAGAAAAAAAGTTTTTTGATAATGCATTTTTAAGTGTAAAGTTATTTTTATACCAAGATCAAGTATAATGTTGATCCAAAAGGTATAAATTGAATTATTTTTAACAAAAAGAAACTAATGAAATTTTAAAACCAATCAAAATTAAAATGAATCTTTGAAAATAATATAAATAAATGAAAATAAAGTTTTCTTTAAAAATCAATATTTTTACTATTCACCCAAAAATTAACTTTATCAGAAAATTCTAAAAGAATCACCCTAAAATAATTTCAATATAATTATTTCAAAAAAGATATTAATTTCCTAAAATAAAATTTATATAAAAGGTATGAATTAATTATAATTTCCACAGAAAAGGAAATAAAAACTATTTTTTAAGAAAACATTTTTTTGAAGTATTAAATGACTTTAATGAAAAATTGATTAATTATTTATTATTAATCAATACATTGTATAAAACTTTTACATATTTTTTTTAATGTGGTTAACTCTATTCATACCTATAAATCCAATGGTTAGGTGAAAATTGTTACATTAAATAATGATATTTTTTAATAATATATTATGGTTAACTTAAAGCTCAATGTTGTGTATTAGGAAAGATATCGAGCATTATATTCTCAATTTTTGGGGTGTTACATTGTGCCCTTGATGGTTTGGTGTTGTGAGCTAATAAAAATTGAGATGGTGAAACACTTTTGGGTCCATTAAGATTGACTAATATGGATTTAGGAACCCAAATTTGTTTGGTATGAGATTTTAAATGAGATAAAAGCTTAAAAGAAAGATGGATAGACTTAGGTATTATATATATAGTGTTTTTAAGATCACAATCATAAATTAAAAGCCCAAATTTTTTAAAATAATTACAAAAATTATTTTTAGAAACAACTTTTATAGAAGTTTTATTTATCAAAGAGATTGTTTCATTTGAAGAACTAAAGCCCTAATTATTCCATTTAACACATTGAGAACCAAGGCTTGTGTTAATATTGTTTTCACCTTGATTGAATTTTAAAAGATAGATTTTCAGATCCTTTATTTTAGATTTTAAAACTTCAACATCCGGTTGATTTTTTAATTTCAAAACTAGATCATCTTTTTCTTTTAAAAGAATATCTTTTTCATTTAAAACATGATTTCTCCCATTAAAAACTTCTTTGTATTTTTCTATGAGATATTTTTATAAATAAAAAAGTTCATAAAACCCATTTTCAAGTTGATCAAAAGAATATTCTATGTCTTCATATCTTAGGGGACATGAAGAATAAGAAGAGTAAGAAAAAGAGTATTGAGGAGATGAATAAGCATAATGAGAAGGATAGTAAGATTTAACCTCTTCAACTACCTCAATATGATCCATGAATCATTTAGGAGTTTATTGGATTGATTTATGTGTTAAAATAGAATACTTTATAACACTCTAAGTTAATAATTTAAGATATTTCTTACCTCACTTGTTTATTTTATTGAAGGGGTAATACAGTTTGATATAACCCTTTTTTTGAAATTGGATCACGTCACAACAAGGACTTAAATTTTATTTTTTATTTTTGACATGTTGAGATAATTTCTTATTATTTAAAATTTTGTTCAGTTTTTTTGACAACTTGTTGAAGTTTAACTTAATTATTGGAGCCACTTTCATAAGAATCATCATATTTTATTTCCTTAAAATTCATATTCTTCTTGGTTTACTTGGCTTCCATTTTTTCCTTTACTTCTTGGAGTTTCATGGTGATTTTGTATGTAATGAGTGATCCAAGGATTTCTTCGACCACCATTTTCTTTATGTCCTTGGATTATTGTATTATATCCACTTTAAGAGACCATGTGTAGAGACCCGAAGCTTGATGTACATAGACATTACATTACTTTTGCGGAATACTTAATACATAACAAAAACAGACACACAAGGACCGTAATAGTTTATTGTCTTTGGAAACTCGGAACATAATCTTATAATCATGGTGAAAGATCTTCAAAATCTCCCATAAAGATCTTCCCCATTTTGTTTTCTTACCTAAAAACCTTTCTTTATATCCTGGGGAAAAGGAAACATATAAAGGGTGAGCTGAAATGCTCAGTAAGGGTAAGCATGGAGAAAATAAAACAAACCATATAAATTTGAACTTAAAAACATGAACACAATGTTTAAACATCAAGATCTTGAGTAATGACATAAAACATGGAAATAGGTAAGGCATAAATCATAAAGAAACATTAATACTGATAAAATAGCATGAGAATTTGTGGAAACCATTAAGCACATGATATTATTTCCATAGTAACCAAGGCATTTCTTCCAAGACCATCTTAGTGGACAAAGTCCCTTTCTGAATCGAGTTCACTCCTCGTTCCAGTCCTGTATTACTGAACCGGTTTAACTTTCCGTTCCAACCATGTCTATATCATGAGATATAAATCTTTACCCAATTCATTGGAGGGAGATATATGTCCCACCCATCTAATAATTTAATCATTCTTACTTCTGCCACAAAATAAACATACATCATTCATAATAACCCAATAAATAAAATGGGTTTCATAAACATCATCCCATAATTACATAATCCATATAAAAGAAACGGATATCATTTCATAATAAGGAAAGTGAAACCATGTAAATCATTGAGTTATTATACTTGAAACATACACATATGAAATAATTTTATCTTAGATGACAAATGGTTTTGATAAAACACTTGAAATGAATTCTTGAGGAAAATATCCTTTCTTCTTCAAAATCATTTTATTTTCACAAAATGTCATGAAATATTAAAAGAAAAGGATTTTTTTGGAAATAGTCATGAAATATTTTGGAGGAAGCTTCATGAAAATAAGTCTTTATAAAACCATAAAAATTCTTTCATGCCATATACGTTAAAAAAACATTCTTCTCGTACTTTTGTCAGAAAATTCAAAAAAGTACCTTGTAGGGTAAATAAAAGAAATATTCCTTCCATACCATGGGGTAAAAGTAAAAATGGGTAAAAATTACATTAAACATACATGAATACACTTTTATAAAACATGGACATGGATGATAGCAATAACCCTAGTAAATAATTACGAATAAGCAATCTCGGATAAAAATGAGATTTGAAAAATTATCCCTTACCTTAGGTCAGATATGCTTCGTACGTTTTTGAACCTCCTATATAATGACTTAAATAAAGTCATTTAATTATTAAAGAATCATATTCATAGTCATGATATCATATATGGTTCACTTATGACTTTATATTACCCGTTCTTTTGTAAGTTCCATATTAAAGCATCATTTTGGGTTAAATCGTTTTATTTATCGTACATGTTTGGACTTGTTGTTCTTGATATTATTACTTATATCCTGATTTACATAATTCCAGAATGTAAAAAATGATTTATATATAATTTATATTCATCATATACATATATATTATAGATTGATAAAAGGAATGAAATACACCGTTCATGGAGACGGTAGGCCGTACGTGCGCATGAACGTTGTTTTCGTTTCCTTGTTGAATTGAATGGAAGTAAGTAGATGAAATATATATATATATGTATACATAAATACAGTAGCTTAATTATGTCATATATTTAATTATTATTCATTATATATACTTTATAATAATTCTTGAATGGTTAATCATGGAAAATGAATCTCATCGCGTTCGTGGAGACGGTATTCCGTATGTACGCAAGACCGATGATATCATTCCCATGATCATGGAATTGTATTGGAGTGTATGTTTACTATTTCAAAATCAATACCACTTTACAATAATCATATATAGTTATTTATTTGCACCATTATACCCATCCAAGTAAGGTGGTGGTGGGAAACAGAGTACACCACGACGTGGAGACGGTATTCCGTACGTACACACGCGCTGTGATTTTGTTTTTCCGTAGGATGGATAGATGGTGAAATAGGGTTGTTTCATACTTATAATAAAATATCAGTATATTAGTGATACTGATGTTATTAATTCATAATGAAAAAACTAAAGAAGAAGAAGTAGAAGAAGAAATAAAGTTGAAAAAATCGGTAACGGATATTACCTCTTCTTTCGACATGCCTTTTTGAAACCTCCTATTAGGGCACTAAGATTGGTCTTTGAAGAATACCACTACCTCTATTATGTTTCTAGGGAACTGGAGAAGATAAATTGGTAGGGTTTGGCCGAGGTTTAAGGCTCAAAGTGGTGTGAGGAAGAGAGGGAGGAGGTGTCCTTTTATAAGGGAGGAGAGGGGCACCTTTAGAATAACTAAAACTATTATTTTATTATAAAGTCATATTCGGTTTTTAATAGCTAAAAATTGAGTTATTTAGATGGTAATGTGGGGATGGGTCGAAATACTCTCATCCAATAGAATTTATACAAGTTTAGGGTTCTATTTTAACGTTATCATTTAGATTTAACTTTAAGTTAGATAATTTAACTTTTACCGTGTCTTCTTGTTTTTTTACACTATAAGGTTAATAAACTTACTATAACAAGCCAAAAGAACCCCAATTTGTTTATTATTAATATATATAACCTTATCTAAGTCATTTGGCCGAAACTTATATTTTTAGAAATAAAATAACAATTAATAATATAATATTGTTTTTAAAAACTATTTTATGTCAATTTTGACACTATTTGGTAATTGATTTTTGTGAAAATCATAACAGAATGATTAGTTCAAAAAAAGTTAATTAAATAAATACTAACATGTCATATTAACCTATAAAATTAGTTTAATTCATAAAAAGTCTCAAATTACATTTATTTGGGTATTTATAACATCAATTATGTCAAAATTTCATTAATAAGATAATTACTGTATCATCATTGTGTCATAAATAAACTAAATTATTTAAAGTATAAAAATTAAAAATAAAATAAAATTATGTAGTAAATATTTTTTTCTTTCTAATGAATATGTATAGTCGAATTTATCTTATGTACAACCCCATATTAAATTTTTTTTAGTTATTAAACTTTGATTTTAACTATTTTAACTATTCTTTAAATTAAATAATATTAAATGTCCTAATCTAATACAAGTGGACCTAAAGGGTAATATTTTATCCCTAAGTTTGTTTTTGGTCGAATTAAACTTATCCAATAGAATTAGGACATGTGTTAGGGTAATAATAATATCATTTTTACCCTTAATTACCCTATTTACTTTTAACCGTGGTAAGTAAAAGTAAAAAGTTACTATTTACCAAAAATTATTTTCATCTCATTGAACCACATTTTATTTACTGACATCAACCGTGTCTCTCGTATTTTTGAAATTACACTAACAGAAGTGGTAAAATTAGGTTTTATGTAAATTTGCAAATTCTCCTAGGAGGTGGGTAAAAGACGGTGAAAAGTTCAATAAAATTTTTTTATATCTAAAATTATTATAAAATGACTTCAATGAATTGAATTGAACTTATATAGGTATTATGTATCAATTTTGACCTAAAATAAATTTAAATAAAATAAATAATTATTTAAATAAAAAGTCGGTTTTTAAATAGTAACCCAGTGTTTTCACTATTCATCAAAAATTGAAAGTTTTCAGAAAAATACCAAAATTTCACCCTAGGCTAATTTCGATATTACGAATCCAAAAATGAAGTCCATTTTGAAAAGTAAAATTTATAAAATTTCAAAAAGTGGTTATTACTATTCATAATGGCTAGTTTTAGTAATATTTTAATGACATATCGTTGTTTAGTGAAACTCGGTATTGCGTACAACGCAAGCTATCGAGGAAGGTCGCGATTGCGTGTAAAGAAAGCCAAGTCAGGGTTGCGTGTTATGAAAGACTCCTTTGTTGTTTTTCATAACAGAATCCAACCATATTTCATTTATACATTGAATATATATATATATATATACACTCAATGTTGTGTTGAATAACTACTATCAAACAAACTTGAAATTTTGTTTAACACGATCTAAGATTAGTGTTGCGTATACTGTAAGCTAATACGGTGTAGCGTATAGCGCAAGATAATCTTGGTGTATCGTACAACAGAAGATATGAATGAAATTAAAAATAATATATCTTATAAATTCTCGGGTTGTTACATTCTACCCCCTCAAAATGAATTTCGCCCTCGAAATTTGTCAGGGTTATAAATCGTTTACTATTCATAGACACCCACATCGTAAAAAGGAATACTAAAACTTAATTTTTAAAAACTACAGTATGAAACATAACGATTACCCAAAGTAACTCATCACTGGGTTTCCATATAGAAGAACATAGGTGAAAATATGGATATGGAAGAAAAATATAACCATCAAGTTCTGATGGAGAGTGGTAGAGGACATGGCTATGAAAAAGCCATCAATCACAAAACCATAAATTTGTGATGATCTAAGGTATCATCTGATTCATTTGATATAAGAGCACTAGGACAACATTTTTGGTTTTCAATATCATTTCCCTAAAGTTGAAAATTTGAATTAGAAGAAATAATTGCTTGATTTTAGTACAATCTCACTGTTGTTCATGCTTTGAACAATTTACAATTCATCTCTTAAATAAATGAAGTTGAATTTGTTATTCGTGAAGTGTTAATAGATCATGTGATAGAATGATGGGTCATTCCATCTATTTCAAACAAAAGGATAGCAAAAGTTATCAAATATACATAAGTCCATTTATGGTGAGGTTAATCATATATGATTCTAAAAATGAACTTATACTTCATATATCACACTGCTTAATAAAAGAAAACTAGTTTCCACTAACCAAGGACTTCATTTAGGCCAGTGGTAGGCGATAAATGCCAGTCGTACTTCAGTTGTGGGTTCAATTCCCACAGCCTTGTCCGACGCGATGGGTTGTCGCCCGTCCTACATGTTGTCTTTTTTCTAAAACTACATTACTATAACATCCCATCAATAATATCGAAAAAATTTTATCCTTAAACAATACTAACTTATGTCCAACATAATCCATTCCAATCTTTAGGCTTATCTAAAATACTTCAGTCCAAGCTCATAGTATAAAGAAAACAATTACTAGAAAGGTTATCTGCCAAGAATGTGAATATAAGAATTTATCCCACATATATCATAAGATATATCTTGTTGGTTGTATTCCAAAAACATGAATACCTTAGTCATATATTCTCTTGAAACATAAATTATCATAGAACCTTAATGAAAACATGAATACTGTCAAAAGGAAACTCTTTCCACATACCAAAATCCCAAAAATTCTATATACTCAAACCATAATATCACTTAGTACTTATATCAGTCATGAGCTCATGAATACAATCAAACATCTCATTATCTTCTTATCTCTTCATTATGCACATATCATCTACTTTCCAAAATATTTGAATCACTTTTCATGGTTACCGGTACCATAAAATTATTGAAGACTACAATAGAATAATACAAAAATATTCTAATACACCATAAAAGTACCTCAACAAAATTATTCTTGAATACCAATACATAAACACTTCAATACATACTATTCAATGATTGTTCGGGAATAAGTCCTTCTTTGATTTAGAAGTAACTTTTTAGGTCAGGGCATTGAGTTGGGTAATTCCCATGTTCTCCACAAATAAGACATTAAACTCCATAACAGTCTGTCACTCTATGACCATTTTCTCCACACAGATAACATATGTCCCTCCATTTGAGGTATTCCTCAAGGTTCTTCTTCCCTTCTTTAGAAATCTCAATCTTCCTTTCTTTATTCTCCTCAACATGCGAACATGCATAAAATTCTATCTTCCTATTATTTGATGAATTAGGCATACCACTAAATTTCACCTTGTTAATCATATATCGTGATGACTGATTCGACATAATCACAATTTCTTTCCCTCTAGGCATTACGCAATTTTGTTGCTCATAGTCAGCAATTTTTCCATTGGATTAAATGTTAACCGAATTCCTTTTGGTTCCCTCCATTGACTAAAACATAAAAAGAATTCTGGGAGAGGAAAAAATCATACAAGGAAAATAACATAATCAAGGGGGAGTACCTTTTACATCTAACATCTTAGGTTTAATTCTAATATCGTTACCATAATTCTTGGACTATAAACTATACTTACACTTAACCTTAGGGACATCCCTAGACATACCTTAGAAATATATCTAGGTATTTCACTAAAGTTTTTCGCATCCTAGTTTCCAAAGGTGGACTAAACCTTTCCTCTGATACCAACTATAGAGACCCGAAGCTTGACGTACATGGACATTACATTACTTTTTCGGAATACTTAATACATAACAAAAACAGACACACAAGGTCAGTAATAGTTTAGTGTCTTTGGAAACTGGGAACATAATCTTCTAATCATGGTGAAAGATCTTCAACATCTCCCATAAAGATCTTCCCCTTTTTGTTTTCTTACCTAAAAACCTTTCTTTATATCCTTGGGAAAATAAAACATATAAAGGGTGATCTCAAATGCTTAGTAAGTGTAAGCGTGGAGAAAATAAAACAAACCATATAAATTTGAACTTAAAAACATGTACACAATGTTTAAACATCAAGATCTTGAGCAATGAAATAAAACATGGCAATAAGTAAGGCATATATCATAAAGAAAAGTTAATCCTGATAAAATAGCATGGGAATTTGTGGCAACTATTAAGCACATGATACGATTTCCATAGTAGCCAAGGCATTTCTTCCAAGACCATCTTAGTGGACAGAGTCCCTTTCTGAATCGTGTTCACTCCTCGTTCCAGTCCTATATTACTGAACCGGTTTAACTTGTTGTTCCAGCCATGTCTATCTCATGAGATATAAATCTTTACCCAATGCATTGGTGGGAGATATAGGTCCCACCCATGTCATAATGAAATCATTCTTACTTGTGCCACAAAATAAACATACATCATTCATAATAACCCAATAAGTAAAATGGGTTTCATAAACATCATCCCATCATTACATAATCCATATAATAGAAATGGATATAATTTCATATTAAGGAAAGTGAAACCATGTAAATCATAGAGACATTATACTTGAAACATACACATATGAAATAATTTCATCTTAGATGAAAAATGGTTTTGATAAAACACTTGAAATGAATTCTTGAGGAAAATATCCTTTCTTCTTCAAAATCATTTTCTTTTCACAAAATGTAATGTAATTTTAAAAGAAAAGGATTTTTTTGAAAACAGTCATGAAATATTTTGGAGGAAGCTTCATGAAAATAAGGCTTTATAAAACTGTAAAAATCATTTCATGCCGTATACGTTAAAAAACATTATTCTCGTACTTTTGTCGGAAAAGTAAAAAAAGTACCTTGTAGGGTAAATAAAAGAATGATTCCTTCCATAACATGGGGTAAAAGTCAAAATGGGTAAAAAGGACATTAAAAATACATGAATACACTTTTATAAAACATGAACATGGATGATAGCAATAACCCTAGTAAATACTTACGAATAAGCAATCTCGGATAAAAATGAGATTTGCAAAATTATCCCTTACCTTAGGTCCGATATGCTTCATACGTTTATGAACCTTCTGTATAATGATTTAAATAATGTCATTGACTTATTAAAGAATCATATTCATTGTTATGATATCATATATGGTTCACTTATGACTTTATATTACCCGTTCTTTTGTAAGTTCCATGTTAAAGCAGCATTTTGGGTTAAATATTTTTATTTATCGTACGTGTTTGGACTTTTTGTTCTTGATATTATTACTTATATCCTGATTTACATAATTCCAGAATTCAAAACATGATTTATATATAATTTATATTCATCATATACATATATATTATAGATCGATAAAAGGAATGAAATACACCGTTCATGGAGACGGTAGGTCGTACGTATGCATGAACGTTGTTTTCGTTTCCTTATTGAATTGAATGGAAGTAAGTAGATGATATATATATATATATATATGTATACATAAATACAGTAGCTTCATTATATCATATATTTCATTATTATTCATTATATATACTTTATAATCATTCTTGATTGGTTAATCATGGAAAATGAATATCATCACGTTCGTGGAGACGGTATTCCGTACGTACGCACGAGCGATGATATCATTCCCATGATCGTGGAATTGTATTGGATTGTATGTATACTATTTCAGAATCAATAAAACTTTACAATAATTATATATAGTTATTTATTTTCACCATTATACCCATCCAAGTAAGGTGGTGGTGGGAAACAGAGTACACCACGGTGTGGAGACGGTATTCCGTACGTACGCACGCGCGGTGATTTCATTTTCTGTAGGATGGATAGATGGTGAAATAAGGTTGTTTCATTATTATAATAACATATCAGTATATTAGTTATACTGATGTTATTACTTAATAATGAAACAACTAATGAAGAAGAAGTAGAAGAAGAAATAAAGTTGAAATAATCGGTAACAGATATTACCTCTTCTTTCGACATGCGTTTTTGAAACCTCCTCATAGGGCACTAAGATTGGTCTTTGAAGAAGACAAGAACCTCTAGTATGTTTCTAGGGAAGTGGATAAGATAAATTGGCAGGGTTTGGCTGAGCTTGAAGGCTCAAAGTGGTGTGAGGAAGAGAGGGAGGAGGTGTCCTTTTATAAGGGAGGAGAGGGGCACCTTTGGAATAACTAAAAATATTATTTTATTATAAAGTCATATTGGGTTTTTAATAGCTCAAAATTGAGTTATTTCTAAGCTAATGTGGGGAAGGGTCGAAATCCTCTCATCCAATATAAGTTATACAAGTTTAGGGTTCTATTTTAACCTTATCATTTAGATTTAACTTTAAGTTAGATAATTTAACTTTTACTGTGTCTTCTTGTTTTCTTATACTATATGGTTAATAAACTTAATATAACAAGCCAAACGAACCCCAAGTTGTTTATTATTAATATATTAACCTTATATAAGTCATTTGGCCGAACCTTAGATTTTTAGAAATAAAGTAACAATTATTAATATAATATTTGTTTTAAAAACTATTTTATGTCAATTTTGACACTATTTGGTAATTGATTTTTGTGAAAATCATAACAGAATGATTAATTCGAAAAATTTAATTAAATCAATACTAACATGTAATATTAACCTATAAAATTAGTGGAATTCATAAAAAGTCTCAAATTACATTTATTCGGGAATTTATAACATCAATTATGTCAATATTTCATTAATAAGATAATTACTGTATGATCATTATGTCATAAATAAACTAAATTATTTAATGTTTAAAAATTACAAATAAAATACCATTATGTATTAAATTTTTTTTATTTATAAGGAATATTTATAGTCGAATTTATCTTATGTATAACCCCATATTAAAAATGTTTTAGTTATTAAACTTTGATTTTAAATATTTTAACTATTCTTTAAATAATATAATATTAAATGTCCTAATCTAATCCAAGTGGATCTAAAGGGTAATATTTTATCCATAATGTTGTTTTTGGTCGAATTACACTTATCCAATAGAAGTAGGACATGTGTTAGGGTAATAATAATATCATTTTTACCCTTAATTACCCTATTTACTTTTAACCGTGGTAAATAAAAGTAAAAAGTTACTATTCACCAAAAATTATTTTCATCTCATTGAACCGCATTTTACTTACTGACATCAACCATGTCTCTCGTATTTTTAAAATTCCACTCACAGAAGTGGTAAAATTAAGTTTTATGTAAATTTGCAAATTCTCCTAGGAGGTGGATAAAAGACGGTGAAAAGTTCAATAAAATTTTTATATATCTAAAATTATTATAAAATGACTCCAATGAATTGCATTGAACTTATATAGGTATTATGTATCAATTTTTACCTAAAATAAATTTAAATAAAATAAATAATTATTTAAATAAAAAGTCGGTTTTTAAATAGTAACCTAGTGTTTTCACTATTCATCAAAAATTGAACGTTTTCAGAAAAATACCAAAATTTCACCCTAGGCTAATTTCGATATTACGAATCCAAAAATGAAGTCCATTTTGAAAAATAAAATTAATAAAATTTTTAAAATTGGTTATTACTATTCATAACGGCTAGTTTTAGTAATATTTTAATAGCATATCGTTGTTTAGTGAAACTCGGTATTACGTACAACGCAAGCAATCGAGGAAGGTCACAATTGCATGTAAAGCAAGCCATGACGGGGTTGCATGTTGTGAAAGACTCTTTTGTTGTTTTGTATAACAGAATCCAACCATATTTCATTTATACGTTGAATATATATATATATATATATATACACTCAATGTTGTGTTGAATAACTGCTATCAAACAAAATTGAAATTGTGTTTAATACGATCCAAGATTAGTGTTGCGTATACTGTAAGCTAATACGATGTAGCGTATAGTGCAAGATAATATTTGTGTATCGTACAAAAGAAGTTATGAATGAAATTAAAAAGAATATATCTTATAAATTCTCGGGTTGTTACATTCTACCTCCTTAAAATGAATTTCTCCCTCGAAATTCGTCGGGGTTATAAATTGTTTACTATTCATAGAAACCCACATTGTAAAAAGGAATACTAAAACTTAATTTTTAAAAACTAAAGTATGAAACATAACGATTACCCAAAGTAACTCATCACTGGGTTTCCATATAGGAGAACATAGGTGAAAATATGGATATGGAAGAAAAATATAACCATCAAATTCTGAAGGAGAGTGGTAGAGGACATGGCTATGAAAAAGCCATCAATCACAAAGCCATAAATTTGTGATGATCTAAGGTACCATCTGATTCATCAGATATAAGAGCACTAGGACAACATTTTTGGTTTTCAATATCATTTCCCTAAAGTTGAGAATTTGAATTAGAAGAAATACTTGCTTGATTTTAGTACAATCTCACTGTTGTTCATGCTTTGAACAATCTCCACTTCATCTCTTAAAGAAATGAAGTTGAATTTGTTACTCATGAATTTTTAACAGATCATGTGATAGAATGATGGGTCATTCCATCTGTTTCAAACAAAAGGTTAGAAAAAGTTATCAAATATACATAAGTCCATTTATGGTGAGGTTAATCATATACGATTCCAAAAATGAACTTATACTTCATATATCATACCACTTAATAAAAGAAAACTAGTTTCTACTAACTAGGGACTTCCTGTAGGCCAGTGGTAGGCGATAAAGGCCAGTCGCACTTCAGTTGTGGGTTCAATTCCCACAGCCTTGTCCGACGCGATGGGTTGTCGCCCATCCTACAAGTTGTCTTTTTTCTAAAACTACATTACTATAACATCCCATCAATAATATCAAAAAAAAAATCAATCCTTAAACAATAATAACTTATTTCCAACATAATCCATTCCAATCATTAGGCTTTTCTAAAATACTTCAGTCCAAGCTCATAGTATAAAGAAAACAATTACTAGAAAGGTTATCTACCAAGAATGTGAATACAAGCATTTATCCCACATATATCATAAGATATATCTTGTCGGTTTTATTCCAAACACATGAATACCTTAGTCATATATTCTCTTGAAACATAAATTACCATATAACCTTAGTGAAAACATGAATACTGTCAAAAGGTAAATCTTTCTACATACCAAAATCCCAAAAATTCTATATACTCAAACCATAATATCACTTAGTCCTTATATCAGTCATGAGCTCATGAGTACAATCAAACTTCTCATTATCTTCTTATCCCTTCATTATGCCCATATCATCTACTTTCCAAAATATTTGAATCACTTTTCATGGTTACCGGTACCATAAAATTATTGAAAACCACAATAGACTAATAAAAAAAATATTCTAATACACCATAAAAGTACCTCGACAACATTATTCTTGAATACCAATACATAAACACTTCAATCCATCCTATTCAATGATTGTCTGGGAATAAGTCCTTCAATGATTTAGAATTAAATTTTTAGGTCAGGGCATTAAGTTGGGTAATGCCCATGTTCTCCACAAATAAGACATTGAACTCCGTAACAGTCTGTCACTCTATGACCCTTTTCTCCACACAGATAACATCTGTCCCACCATTTGAGGTATTCCTCAAGGTTCTTCTTCCCTTCTTTAGAAATCTCAATCTTCCTTTCTTTATGCTCCTCAACATGCAAACATGCATAAAATTCTATCTTCCTCTTATTTGATAAATTAGGCATACCACTAAATTTCACCTTGTTAATCATATATTGCGATGACTGATTTGGCATAATCACAATATCTTTCTCTCTAGGCATTACGCAATTTTGTTGCTCATAGTCACCAATTTTTCCATTGGATTCAATGTTAACCGAATTCCTTCTGGTTCCCTCCATTGACTAAAACACAAAAATAATTCTGTGAGAGGCAAAAATCATACAAGGAAAATAACATAATCATGGGGGAGTACCTTCAACATCTAACATCTTAGGTTTAATTCTAAAATCGTTACCGTAATTCTTGGACTATAACCTATACTTATACTTAACCTTAGGGACATCCCTAGACATACCGTAGAAATATCTCTCGGGATTTCACTAAAGTTTTTCGTATCCTAGTTTCCAAAGGTTGACTAAACCTTTCCTCTGATACCAACTGTAGAGACCCGAAGCTTGACGTACATGGACATTACATTAATTTGGCGGAATACTTAATACATAACAAAAATAGACACACAAGGACTGTAATATCTTATTGTCTTTGGAAACATGGAACATAATCTTCTAATCATGGTGAAAGATCTTCAACATCTCCCATAAATATCTTCCCCTTTTTGTTTTCTTACCTAAAAACCTTTCTTTATATCCTGGGGAAAAGAAAAAATATAAAGGGTGAGCTCAAATTCTCAGTAAGGGTAAGCATGGAGAAAATAAAACAAACCATATAAATTTGAACTTAAAAACATGAACACAATGTTTAAACATCAAGATCTTGAGCAATGACATAAAACATGGCAATTAGTAAGGCATAGATCATAAAGAAACATTAATCCTGATAAAATATCATGGGAATTTGTGGCAACCATTAAGCACATGATATGATTTCCATAATAGCCAAGACATTTCTGCCAAGACCATCTTAGTGGACATAGTCCCTTTCTGAATCGAGTTCACTCATCGTTCCAGTCCTGTATTACTGAACCGGTTTAACTTGACGTTCCAGCCATGTTTATCTCATGAGATATAAATCATTACCCAATGCATTGGAGGGAGATATAGGTCCCACCCATCTCATAATGAAATAATTCTTACTTGTTCCACAAAATAAACATACATCATTCATAATAACCCAATAAATAAAATCTGTTTCATAAACATAATCCCATCATTACATAATCCATATAAATGAAATGGATATCATTTCATAATAAGGAAAGTGAAACCATGTAAATCATAGAGACATTATACTTGAAACATACACATATGAAATAATTTCATCTTAGATGGAAAATGGTTTTGATAAAACACTTGAAATGAATTCTTGAGGAAAATATCCTTTCTTCTTCAAAATCATTTTCTTTTCACAAAATGTCATGCAATTTTATAAGAAAAGGATTTGGTTGAAAGTAGTCATGAAATATTTTGGGGGAATCTTCATGAAAATAAGGCTTTATAAAACCGTAAAAATCCTTTCATTCCGTATACGTTAAAAAAAACATTATTCTCATACTTTTGTCGGAAAAGTCAAAAAAAGTACCTTATAGGGTAAATAAAAGAAAGATTCCTTCCATACCATGGGGTAAAAGTCAAAATGGGTAAAAAAGAAATTAAAAATTCATGAATACACTTTTATAAAACATGGACATGGATGATAGAAATAACCCGAGTAAATACTAATGAATTATCAATCTCGGATAAAAATGAGATTTGAAAAATTATCCCTTACCTTAGGTCCGATATGCTTCGTACGTTTCTGAACCTCCTGTATAATGATTTAAATAATGTCATTTACTTATTACAGAATCATATTCATTGTTATGATATCATATATGGTTCACTTATGACTTTATATTACCCGTTCTTTTGTAAGTTCCATGTTAAAGCAGCATTTTGGGTTAAATCGTTTTATTTATCGTACATGTTTGGACTTGTTGTTCTTGATATTATTACTTATATCCTGATTTACATAATTCCAGAATGTAAAACATGATTTATATATAATTTATATTCATAATATACATATATATTATAGATTGATAAAAGGAATGAAATGCACCGTTCATGGAGACGGTAGGCCGTACGTACGCATGAACGTTGTTTTCATTTCCTTATTGAATTGAATGGAAGTAAGTAGATGAAATATATATATGTATTTATACATAAATACAGTATCTTCATTATGTCATATATTTCATTATTATTAATTATATATACTTTATAATCATTCTTGAATGGTTAATCATGGAAAATGAATCTCATCGCGTTCGTGGAGACGGTATTCCGTACGTACGCACGAGCGATGATATCATTCCCATGATCGTGGAATTGTATTGGAGTGTATGTATACTATTTCAGAATCAATAACACTTTACAATAATCATATATAGTTATTTATTTTCACCATTATACACATCCAAGTAAGGTGGTGGTGGGAAACGTAGTACACCATGACGTGGAGACAATATTCTGTACGTACGCACGCGCTGTGATTTCTTTTTCCGTAGGATGGATAGATGGTTAAATAGGGTTGTTTCATACTTATAATAACATATCAGTATATGAGTGATACTTATGTTATTACTTCATAATTAAACAACTAAAGAATAAGAAGTAGAAGAAGAAATAAAGTTGAAAGAATCGGTAACGGGTATTATCTCTTCTTTCGACATGCCTTTTTAAAACCTCCTCTTAGGGAACTATGATTGGTCTTTGAAGAAGACCAGAACCTCTATAATGTTTATAGGGAAGTGGTGAAGATAAATTGGCAGGGTTTGGACGATCTTGAAAGCTCAAAGTGGTGTGAGGAAGAGAGGGAGGAGGTGTCCTTTTATAAGGGAGGAGAGGGGCACCTTTGGAATAACTAAAAAGATTATTTTATTATAAAGTCATATTCGGTTTTTAATAGCTCCAAATTGAGTTATTTAAAAGCTAACGTGGGTATGGGTCGAAATAATCTCATCCAATAGAATTTAGACAAGTTTAGGGTTCTATTTTAACCTTATCATATAGATTTAACTTTAAGTTAGATAATTTAACTTTTACCGTGTCTTCTTGTTTTATTGCACTATAAGGTTAATAAACATACTATAACATGAAAAACTAACCCCAAGTTGTTTATTATTAATATATATAACCTTATATAAGTAATTTGGCCGAACCTTAGTTTTTTAGGAATAAAATAAAAATTAATAATATAATATTTGTTTTAAAAACTATTTTATGTAAATTTTGACACTATTTGGTAATTGATTTTTTTGAAAGTCATAACAGAATTATTAGTTTGAAAAAAGTTAATTAAATCAATAATAACATGTCATAGTAACCTAGAAAATTAGTGTAATTCATAAAAAGTCTCAAATTACATTTATTTGGGTATTTATAACATCAATTATGTCAATATTTCATTAATAATATAATTATTGTATCATCATTGTGTCATAAATAAACTAAATTATTTATTGTCTAAAAATTAAAAATAAAATAACATTATGTAGGAAATATTTTTATATTTCTAATAAATATTTATAGTCGAATTTATCCTATGTAAAACCCCATATTAAAAATGTTTTAGTTATTAAACTTTGATTTTAACTATTTTAACTATTCTTTAAATAAAATAATATTAAATGTCCTAATCTAATCCAAGTGGACCTAAAGGGTAATATTTTATACCTAATGTTGTTTTTGGTCGAATTACACTTATCCAATAGAATTAGTACTTGTGTTAGGGTAATAATAATATCATTTTTACCCTTAATTACCCTATTTACTTTTAACCGTGGTAAATAAAAGTAAAAAGTTAGTATTCACCAAAAATTATTTTCATCTCATTGAACCACATTTTACTTACTTAAATCAACCGTGTCTCTCGGATTTTTGAAATTCCACTCACAGAAGCGGTAAAATTATGTTTTATATAAATTTTCAAATTGTCCTAGGAGGTGGGTAAAAGACGGTGAAAAGTTAAATAAAATTTTTATATATCTAAAATTATTATAAAATGACTCCAATGAATTGAATTGAACTTATATAGGTATTATGTTTCAATTTTTACCTAAAATAAATTTAAATAAAATAAATAATTATTTAAATAAAAAGTCGATTTTTAAATAGTAACCCAGTGTTTTCACTATTCATCAAAAATTGAAAGTTTTCAGAAAAATACCAAAAATTCACCCTAGGATAATTTCGATATTATGAATCCAAAAATGAAGTCCATTTTTAAAAATAAAATTTATAAAATTTAAAAACGTGGTTATTACTATTCATAACGACTAGTTTTAGTAATATTTTAATAGCATATCATTGTTTAGTGAAACTCGGTATTGCGTACAACGCAAGCTATCGAGGAAGATCACGATTACATGTATAGAAAGCCAAATCGGGGTTGCAAGTTGTGAAAGACTCCTTTGTTGTTTTGTATAACAGAATCCAACCATATTTCATTTATACATTGAATATATATATATATATATACACACTCAATGTTGTGTTGAATAAATGCTATCAAACAAACTTGAAATTGTGTTTAACACGATCCAAGATTAGTGTTGCGTATACTGTAAGCTAATACGGTGTATCGTATAGCACAAGATAATCTTGGTGTATCGTAAAACATAAGATATGAATTAAATTAAAAAGAATATAGCTTATAAATTCTCGGGTTGTTACACCAGGAGCATGGTAAAACCCATAGGTTTTTCTTTTTGAGAATTTCTATAGACAAATCATCACTAAGATATTTTCTACCCTTATAAATGTTAGAAAACCATGTATACATGTTAGTAAGAGATTTATTTGGATGCGTAGATAAACTTTCAAAATATTTACAATACATATTCAATCTAGAGTATTTAACTTTGTTTGTTCCTTCATGTGTGACTTCTAAAAGCTTACATATTTCATGATCCATTTGGAAAGAATATATATGGTTAAATTCATTTTGATCAAGCCTACAATTGAGTGAATTCACATCCTTTTCATTAATTTAAAAATTAAAATATCTTGAGGAGTTCATTTATCATCTTGTTCTTTAATAGGAATATTTTCATGCATGAACATTTTTCAGACAAGATAACTGATAATGCTAAGAAAGGTAGACATGCAGTTTTTCTAATAAGAATAATATATGTCATCAAAGAAAGGATCATGAATATAAGAGGTAGATACTATCATAAAATTATACTTTGAAATCAATAAATATTTTTTAAAATAATTTTTTTGAAGAACTAAGATTTTTGAAATAAACACAAAGATCTCATTTAATACCAAATGTTGGTATGAGTATATGGTAAGAGGAGGGGTGAATCTACTTTTAAAAATAAAGTTATAAAAGAAAAAAAAATCAAAATAAAATGATTTAAATATGATTAAATAATAAAGTGATAAATTTGATATGTGTTAAAGATAATATCAAATTTAATTAATAGTTTAATCCTAATGGTAAAAAGATGTATCAAATTTATTCACTTTATATATATATCAAGATTTGTATGATACAATACATAAATATAAAGAGATAGTAAACACAAATGATATGGGGTTAGATAATAGCACATAAGTAGACCCTATGTTTCCACCCCTTAATTATAGAGATGTATCTTATTAATACCTTCCCTTGGTTTTAATATAAATCTAAGAACCACATACCTTGATTTTAATGGAAATCTAAGAACCAAGTCCATCACTTAATAGCTGTGATAACCTTGAGAAGATGAGATGAGAAGACATGATTTTCTTGGGGTAAATCCTTCACAAAGTCAATCTTCTATCTCTCTTGAAGGATGTATACAATTTGACAAAGGGAGGTGGAGATAGAGACTATGGTGAGATACTTTGAGATGGAGAAAATAAGGTTGGATCTTTGAGGGGAGGGCTTAGATAATTCTAGTGATTCAATATCAATTCGATCAGAGATTTTTTACACAATTAAATTAATTAGATACAAGCCTTCTTGATCCTATGTTTATAGCCTTCAAAAGGTTTAGGAATATTCTGGAATCCCTTAGGTGCATTGAAGATGAAGTGGACTATCTTAATGTCCATTTTGACCACATTAAATGCTTCCTCGAAGAGTCAGTTTCGACGTCATCGGCTACCCAGTAGCCTTCATAGGGTCGTCGATGATCTACATGGAAGAAAATGCTTCTGGAAAACTCCCATATTCATGTTGGTGCACCACCACCAGCTGGTTGGTTGACTCTTGTTGGTCGAGAGCATTTTGTCCATGATATCGGCTATCTGGCGGCACTACACTAGCTAGATAGTGCTACCTTCTATAATAATAACACCACCAAGTCTTTCCAAATTTCATAAAAGGTGTTAAAATTTTCTTCCAACATCCTTTCATGAATTTAAAAAATCTATTAATACTTCAAAAAGATCTTCAAGGCGGCTTTAAATACTTAAAAGAGATTTCCAAGATAATCAAGATTCCATCATTTGATATTCAATATAAACAATGAAACTCACTTAAAAGAATACATTAAATATATAAGTGAGTGTTTGTGATCATTAAAACACCATGAGAGAGAGAGATACAACATGCCTGTGTTCCCATCCCCCCAACCATTTTTGGTAAGTGTTCATGCCTTTTCTATGCTAAATAATAATCTTATTGTTTTAATGTTGTTTTAATATTGTTCTAAACCAATTTGACCACTATAAAGAGATCCCAACATGTTTTTATTTTTTAGAATTATTTATGATAAGTTTTAAATGGTGAAAAAAATCTCTTATTTTTATTTAGGTTGGTTTAGTTATTTTGCATTATGAAACAAAAATGTTGGGTTTATTAATTTTTTTTTGAAAAAAAAACAAAAATTAGTCCAGTTTTAATTTTTTTTAAAAGTAAGCTGCAAAATCATTGAGACCCCTCACACCTTTGGTCTTATTTGGTAGAGGCCAAATATATTAGGGGCTTAAACACCTTTATCATTGGGTAAGATCCAAGGGCATCAGAGCACCTGACGCTTTTGGAATCAACTAAAAAAACTATTTTTTTAAGTTTTGTTTTAATTTGTTTATATATATAAATATATAAATAAAACAAAATTTTTATCAGAATTTAACTGCTATTAAATATTCATTATTACTAAAATTAAAGTAATATGAAATTATGATGAAATCTCTCACCATGGATCCTTTTTATAAGGGGGATATCCTGGAAATCTTTATGGATTTCCAATGTGGGATTGAGCTTCCCCCTTTCATATGTAGAATTAATAATATATTATTATTATTAATTAGTAATTAATTAATTATAAATATTAACTAATAATTAATTACTAATAAATAATAATAATAATTAACTATTAATATTTACTATTAAATATTAATAATTAACAAATTAATATTAATAAATATTAAGATCCTCTAGGAATAATACAACAAATGAGACTCACAGGGATAATGCCCCAAGGGAAGTCCATGGAAATGAGAATTTGTTGAGTCTTTCCCATCAGTCAAACAATAACTTCTTCTTTACGTTGGATTCTATTAACACCCTTAAATTTTACTTACTTTATCTTAAAAAACTAGAAAATGTTGGATGAGGAAACTAAAATAATTCTCCTTTGATGAATAAATATGAACTTGTATGTAATCAGTTTGCTAATATATAAGGAAATACTCGTGATTATGGTAATCAAGATATGTGTCTTCTCTCTACCACGTCTCTAGTAGAATAGGCACTCTTGCTTCTCCAAAGGGGATGACCCCAGACTTGAAGGTTCTACATTCTCCATCTGAGCGGGGTGATAATTCATCTTCTAAAGAGGATAAGCAAACTTACCATCCTAAGAAGGTTTTTCTATCTGATGAACCAATGTAAGAGGAAGTTGTCTTAACTATAATAGAGGAGGTTTTAGAGGATGAAGAACTCATCCCATAATAGATCTCCCAATGGAGGAGAGGGAAACACCTGGCTAGTCGGGGGGATCTCAAAGTCAGGCCAGCCAACATAAAAAGAGATGAATGATCCTTTAATTTATTTTGAACAATGTAGAATAGTTTTCAATGTTGTTAACCTGGTGTGTGTGTGTGTTACACTTGAACTTGTGCCTCCATCTTTCCCTTGTATGTTTACTTTTTTAATAAATTTTTGGAGCCATGGGTTTGGGTTTCAAAATCCACGGTTAAGTCGTCTTAATAATTATTATTAGTTAATATTAATTAATTAATTCATAATTAAATAATATTTAATTATTTATTAATAATATGTATTACTAATTAATTGATTAATTATTTATTGATAAATAAATATTATAAATTATTATTAAAAATTTACAAATAAATATTTAAAATTATTATTTATTTACTAAATTTTAAAAATAAAAAAAAAATATTAAATTACTAATTATTAATTGATTATTATTAAATAATTATTAATTAATTAAATAATCATTACTAATTTTTAATTATTAATTAATACTAATTAATTATAAATTATTAATTAATTGATTTTTAATAATAAATTAAATAATTATTAATTATTAATTGAAAACTAAAATTTGTTTATTATTTTTAATTAATTAAAATTCAATAATAATTATTTTTATTAATTACTATTTATTTTTATTTAATTTATTAATAATTAATAGTTATTAATTATTTAATATTTTTTATTTATTATCAGAAATTAATTTCAATTCATTAATAATTATTAATGATAAATAATATCTTATTTTTATTAAGTTTTTAATAATTAATAGTTATTGATTAATTATTAATTAAATAATAATTATTTTTAATAATTATAAACTAAATAACAATTGATTATTATTATTATTTAATTATTTAATTACTAATTATTAATTACTTACAATTCATTAGTAGTTAATAATAATAATTAGTAGTTATTTTTACTAAGTTTATTAATAATTAGTAGTTATTAATTAATTAGTAATTAAAAAATAATTTTTTTAATAAATATAAACTAAATAATGGGTTTTAATATTTATTAGTAATTGTTTAATACTTAGTAAGTAATTAGTAACTAAATAATTAATTAATACCCAAGGTGGTTCAGATCATGGATTTGGTAGCCCAAATCAATGACCCTATAAATTTTATTAAAAAGGGAAAACACACACACACAAATACATGGGATCCAGGCTCAAAAGGTGGCACAAGACATTGCCACCCAAGGACAGACAAGATCACTTCAGATTTAGTTACCACATTTGCGTAGCAAGAACATTCAATGTTTTTTATCTAGATAACCTATACTCTGAGTTCCACCCCGATTCATTAGATGTCATCCTCTCCTCCAGGTTGGAGGCTGCCCTATGTTTTCTTTATCACTCTCAGAATCTTCAATAAAATCTTGCACTCTAGAACCCTCTGGTGTAATGGTGGTCATATCCTCTTGTTTTCCAACCTCAACATCACCTGACACAATACACACTTTAACATTATCCCTAATGAAGAACTTCTCCAGATCATTATGCATAGAGACTTTGGCAGTCTCCACACCACCTTCCATAATTTATTGGGAGACCCGCTTATTTCGCACATTATATTTCTCCAAGCCTTTAAGGTAGAGAAATTCAAACTCCATGTTATTAATAGATTAAAGCATAGAAAATATTACCTTTCCATTTCCAGGGTGTCACTAATAGCTTGGTTTCCAACTAATTCATCAAGACTATTTTTCATCCTCAGCTACCCTCTTGACCGCAGAGGATCTCATTCGAATATTTGGTGGTGGCTACTTTAGTACCAAACATCATTGGTCATAAAAAATAGATGCAGAAGTATTCTAACTAGGCACAATTGTCTTTCTGGATAGATCACCCAACTATGTCATGGCAGCATCATATAGATCTAGTTGGTTTATGGCTTGAACACCTACCACCCCCTAAATGAATGCAATGTCACTGGCCACATTCTTATTCTCCCTAGGGAATCCAGAAGCAACATTCTTCAAAACTGTGAAAAGAGATCCATTGATGGTATACTAGTTTTTATGTGCTTTAGCCTAGAAGTCATGAGATCCATCCTTTCCCTTATTATTAAAAAAGTTTGGGAAATCATCCCTAGTTATGTCATTGGTGTCGATCTCGTATTTTATTTCATATGACACATCATACTTCTTACATGCATGTTGTAAGGCCACCGCCCAGGGTGCCAACATGTAACTCATCCTTGTCCAGAGTTCTCACAAGGAAAACCTTATTAAATTGAAAATTATCAGCAACTTGAGATGAAGGTTCATCATTTTCCATACCTCGCATGATCTTCATAGTATCTGAATCACAACTAGCAGTTTTCAAAATATGAGTGATAGGAATTTTTTTGGACCATCTTTCGAGCTAGTTCCAACAACCACAGTAGAAAAATATTGACTCTGAAGAGCACCATTATTTGATTTAAGGCTAGTGTTAGGAATTCTACTCCTATTCACAGGCCTATGAAGTCTGCTACCCATAAAGTTCCCCTTTTTGGTTTACAGATGAGCAGCAACATCACAATCTCTAATCCGCTCCATTCCATCCTCCCCTCCGTGCAAATGAGAGGTACCAAAGAGATTCTTCTTCCTAACCATTGGTTCAATATGGATTCACACTACATACTTATTTCCATCTGAAATGGGTAGTTTCAATTTACAATTTTCAACCCGATGCCCATATTTTTTATAGTTAGAGCACCCCAAGCCTCGACGGTAATTTTCCCTAACATGCCCAATGCACAAGTAGTTGAAACAAAAATCCCTCACATGTTCATACTCAATTTCCAGTTCAAATTTAAACTCACAAGAAACCAAATAGAAAGTTTCAATAAATGTTGACCTAAGATAAAATTAAACAAAAATTTTGGTGTAATACCCATATCTATCAAACTCGGTTTCTTTATCAAATTTGATTGGAGATCCTACAGCCAAGGCTAAATCCCAATAAATATTTGGGTGCCTAAAGAACCGATTCATCCCTTTAACCCAAATCCATGACTTTTCCATGATTTTTTTTACCTGGAATATGTCAAACTAGGGATCCCAATCCTGAAATATCATTACCCTTTGCTTGAGATTCAAAAAGTCACAACTTCATGCCCTTAATTTGTGATCTTGTGAAGGAAATGTAATATAGAAATAACCCATACCTATCAACACTATATATCATCCATTGAATCCCCAAACTTGCATTAGTTGTTTCCGTAAGTCCTCAAGCTTTAAGGAATTGTTCCACGATATTAGAGTAAGTCATGAAAAAATAGAATGTTTACATTCCTCAATTATTTTGTCAACGAACTTATGGATTTCTTCAATGAAGGCAAGGGATCCATTCCTCAAGATTCGATTTTCCTTGAGTTTAGGCTCACTCTAAGGATTGGGAAAGAATATATCAAATACAACATCCCGTGATGCATGAGTGGTCTTCAGGTCATCATTATTCCCCAAATCCATAGGTTTTGAAAAGTTAAAATCAGGGTTCACCCTCTTCGAATTGCATTGAACTTTTTAAGAGGAAAAATTAAAATTACCCAAGCCAGATCCAGTATCCACTTTCTTTGTAGGGCCAACGAAGACCTTTGTTGGATCAAAATATGCATTTAAAATTGAATCCATCAATGAGATTTACCCTAGTCACCATGAGCATAGAGAGAAAAGCTCACAAGCTCATCTGTTTCCTATCTTTAAATCTCCAAAATATCTAATAATTAATAATTAATAATTATATTATTATTATTATTATTAATTGGCAGTAATCAATATTTATCAAAAATTAATATTTTTACTACTAAATAATATTATTTAATTACTAATTAATTATTAATTATTAATTATTAATATCTAATAGTAATTATTAATATCTAATAGTAATTATTAATATTTAATTAATATTTAGTTATTATAAATACTATTTAATTACCAATGAATTAAAACCGATTAATTAATAATAATTAATTAGTTATTAATTAGTAATTAATTAATTATTTAATAATATTATTAATTAATACTAATATTTATTAGAAAATAATATTGTTAATTAGTAATTAATATTATTTAATTAGAAAACAATTATTAATTAATTATTAATTAATATTTTTTGGTAGGTGTACGTGCCTTTTCTACACTCAATAATAATTTTATTGTTTTAATATTGTTTTAATATTATTCTAAACTAATTTTACCGCTATAAGGGGAGCGTGACATGTTTCAATTATTTAGAATTATTTATCATAAGTTTCAAAAGGTAAAAAATAAAAAATTTCATATTTTAATTCCGGCCAGTTTAATTATTTTACATCATAAAAAAATGTTGGGTTTTTATAGGTTTTTCGAAAAAAATTGAAAATAAGTCTATGTTTTTTTTTTGAAAAGTAACCAATACATGCGTTGAGACCCCTCACACCTTTGGTCTCCTTTGGTATAGGCCAAAAAATTTAGGGGCTTCAACACCTCTAGCCTTAGGAAATAGCCAAGGGTGTTGGAACCCCAACACCTTTAGACTCAACTAAAAAAACAATTTTTTTTAGTTTTAAAAATTTTGTTTTTATTTTTCTTTGTTTATATATATATACATAATTTGTTTTTTCAAAATTTAACTGATATTAAATATCCAGTATTACTGAAATTAAATTAATATTAAATTATAATAAAAACTCTTTTCACAGCTCCCTTTTATATGGGGGTTGCCCGGAAAATCCTCATATATTTCCAATGTGGGATTCAGCTTCCCAGTTTCCTGTGTAGAATTAATAATATATTATTATTAATTAGTAATTAATTAATAATAAATAATAATAATTAACTATTATTATTTATTATTAAATATTAATAATTGACTAATTAATATTAATAATATTAACAAAAATATTAATGAATAACTAATTAATTATTAATAGTTAATATTTATTGATTAATTAGTGATTCAATAAAATAAAATTAATTATTTATAATATTTATTATCAATTAACTAATTAATTATAAATTAATTAATTAATATTAATAATTATTATTAAAAATGTACTGATAAATATTTAAAATATTTTTTTTTATTTTTATTTTTTAAAACAGATTGGGGAAAATGCAACCTTTTTTATTAAGGAAATAGAGCCCTCTTTTTTATCTTGGTAGAGAGGAACCCATTACATGACTCGTGGGCCCAAGGGAACGAGACCTAATGAACTGACCCTAAGGCCCATGACCCATATGTCCAAATACACAGTTGCAAGGACCCATGACCCGTAGGTCTAAACACCATCTCGTCAGCCGCATAATTAGTAATTAATTACTAATTAATTACTAATAAATAATAATAATAATAATAATAATAACTAAATAATAATTAACTATTATAATTCACCATTAAATATTAATAATTGGCTAATTGATATTAATAATATTAACATAAATATTAATAAATAACTAATTAATTTTTAATAGTTACTATTTATTAATTAATTAGAAATTAAATAATATTTAATTACTTATTAATAATATTTATTACCAATTAACTAATTAATTAATATTAATAATTTTATTAATCAGATACTAATAAATATTTAAAATTATTATTATTATTATTTAAATAGTTATGGGCTAACATCTCCTTTTTATTAAGGAAAAGCCCTTTTTTATACGATTAAAGGGGAACACATTACATGGACCATAGACCCAAGAGCACCAAGGCCTAATGAATTAACCCTAAGGCTCATGCCCTTTAGGTTCAAATACATGGTTTTAGGGACCCATGGTCGTAGGCCTAAACACATACCTATCAGCCATATGCATGCCTTAATCAACACATCATCCTGCGTCCAACACCTATCATCAGTCCATCTACCTTCCATTATGACTTTTTTACATGAACAACCATCGTTATTATAGCAGTCTGCCTTCCATTATAACCATTCTTGATCAGCCAATGCCATCAGCTTTCAACCCTCCTATGCCCGCTCGATCCCCATAGTCTCCTCCTAGCCCACCAACACTCATCGTCGCATAACCTCCAGCCACCATCCACCATCCCTCCTACGCTCTCTCGAGCTCTTCACCTTCCACATGGTCCACCAATATTCGTTGTCATGTCATTTCCAGTTTCCCACAACTTTCCATTATGTCCTTATCACAATACTGGAATCCACCTATTCACAATCTCCATGGAAATCAATTGCAACTGAGAGTGGAACCTCAGTTTCCTGATGTATGGGGGTTGTGACTGAGTACCACTCAGTCGCAACGCAAGTTGCATAAATATTTAAAATTATTATTTAGTTACTAAATGTTAATAATAAAATTTAAATTATTAAATTACAAATCATTAATTAATTACTAATTGTTAATTGATTATTTTTAATTACAATGTCACACCCCGTCCTAGTGGGTCCTATACCATGACTACCCCAAGCTCACCTCCAATAGGCTAGGGGTTGGCGACCAGCACTGAGTAGCCATATCACACACATGGAAGGCCTTATCCTAATGTAACTATACAAACCCACACATCTCTAAGACCATACAATGCTGAAATATAAAACAGATGATAACCATGCATGCATACATCTTAAATCTCACCATCAGGGTACGACAACAAGTAATGGAATGCAAAATGTCCAAATAAAATCTCACCACAAAGAAAATAAAAACAATTCTAACATATAAAGTGGGTGAGGACTACTATCGAGGTGACCACAGGAACACACCTCATTCTGTCTAACTCACTAAGATCTGCCTGGTCCTAGTCCCTCTAGGACTTTTTCAAAAGTTCGATCATCTACATAAGACACGACCTGTGCAGGGAAATACTATACAGGGGTGAGTATAACAATACCCATTGGGACACCCCCAAAATCACTAAGCATATAACATAGATAATAACAATCATCTCATCATAGGTATATGTCAACAACACATATAACAGGAATGCCTAGATATACTCAATGTAGACATGTAGTATCAAGGTAAAATCACAACTATAATGTCATTCTAGGATTCTTGATCAAAGATTCCACATAGCACTCGTTTGGGAGAACACACTCCAAGGGTTAGATAACACTAATGGAATCCATCTGATATTTCATGGTCATTGAGTCTCACACTAATAACTACACACTGGAAGTCTGAAGAGAATGATACACAGAAGGGGATCACACCCAAGGCTATGGGGTATACCAACAACCTAATCTGGATTAACTGGCTAAGTAGGGGATCAACGCTTGCATAGTTTTAGTCATCAATATTCCAAGAACCCCACCTATGGAAAAGATTATGATAGTGGATCTCACTTTGCACCTCATAGATGGAGCCCAACAACTCTATCTGAGACTGAAGTCCCTTCAAAGGGATCACCATCCTATGTATAAGTTGTTATTCCATACTAAAAACTCAGGGAATGGATCAAGGGAATGCACCCTAATGAAACTTGTCTAAGCTTAAGGGGATGAGGGCTCCAAGCCTTATTTTAGGAAGAACATGGTGTGTACTAGTAGCACATGGAATATTCCTTTTGCACCGGGTCCTACCTATGTATCACGGTCCATTCATGTGTTCGTGTTTGTGCCTGAGTACACGGCATGTCTGAGACCGTGTACTCTTGGTTGTTACCATGTCCTTCTAGGTGTGTCCATGTCTATGTACCTTCTTAGGTACACACCCAAGATCCTAGAAAGGTTCACATGCCATGTGACAACTTTCACATTCCATGTGATAGTTATCTTCATCGTGGAACTCTATCGCTACACAGGGAGGTCCCACACAACATGTAATCCCAGATGACACATCGTAAGACCTAGAATTTTTCAGAATTCTAGATTATTCCTCTGCTTTCACCAGTGCCATTGCCACTATTTTAACCACCAATATCACCCAGAGATCACATATCTAGTTCGAATGAGCCTTTTCGTCACCTATTCATCAGAGATTATGACTCGATCTTCTCAAAAACAATTTGTTGAGTCTCCCTATCATCACACACCAAATATAAAAATAATGGGTATCCCTAAATATGTATTCGACCAATAATCCATCATCACCATAGTCACAGCTCGATCTCATCATCAATATGAATCCAGATATGTGATAATAACCTATTTCACCAAGAAATGGGTTTGCAATGATAGTTTATCAGGTATTTTTTGAACAATGGTCCAAAGGAATTGCCCATGATGAACGAAGAATGGGTAAGGAAAATAAAAACATGAAAATGTGAGGAACAGACCTCAACCAATGATCATGTTCTCCCAGATTTGTTGTTTCTAGAACAAAGAATAAAAAGATATCACATAATCAAAAAAAATCCCCATACTCAGATAATATCTATACCATACCCACAATATGCATGATATGTGAATCAATTCATTAGTTGATTGATTTTAATTCATTATAGGAATAATTAAATGGGAAAAAATCTATATAAAATAAACATCCTACCTCGATATGGATTGATCGATGATAAATAATGAATCTTCATCTTTATCATTGGTGTGATCCTTGAGTTCCGTATCTCACCAATCAATGATACACAATCCATTCATTGATCACCAATGAAAGCTCCTCCAACACCATCTCACGAATCTCCAGGGTTATGTAGCTAATCATGGGATTTGTACTTAACAACATATTTATTGATAAATAAATTAGGTCATTGCGTCACTTAATAAAATAAATAATTTATTTTATTAATTCACTCGCGATGGTACACAACCCGAACGTCTGATGTGTTCTAAGGTTAAGTCGTTCATAGGGTAAAACCCATGATCTAAACTTAATGATGTCATTAGATTTACTATATGATCCTCTATTTAAGAGTTATTCCACTTTTTCAGGAAAACCGTACATGCTTGATATTTAATATATTTAATATATGTCAAAAAATAAATGTGGGAACAACAAATCTCAAAATATCAGGCCATATAAATCCCAAGCCCTGAAATTAATCCATGTAATATTCCAGAGCAATATATGAAAAAAAAGAAGTTGTTACATTCTCCCCACATTTGGTCTTTATATCCCAAAAAGACAAAACAAAAGGCTACACAAAGAGATGTGGGTATTGAGCACACATCTAGGTATCCCACTCCCAAGTTCTCTCTTGAATATTCCCATGCTACCACTGGACATGCACTAGGGGAATCAATATCCCAAGAAGGATCCTCTCTTGCAAATCCTCGATCTCTACTGGGTACTCAACAAAGGTTGTTCCATACTCAATGTCTAACTTTCCCCGATCGATAACACTCAATAGGTCATGAATGTACCTCCTCAACTATGACATGTGGAAGACATCGTGTTCCCAATATTGTGAAGATGGTAGAGCTAATTGGTACATCTCCTCACCAAATCTATGCATTATTTGGAAATAGACAATGAATCTTGTAGATAGCTTATCCCCCCAACCAAATGTCCACAATCCACATCGAGGTGAGACTCTTAGGAACACATGGTCTCCCTACTTGAACTCCAAAGGCATTTATTGTTGGTTTGAACATGAATTATAATGAATTTGTGTAGTCCTCATCCTCTCTTAGACGATCTGTACCTTATTTGTAGTGGCTCACACCATAAGTGTTGACTCTCCTGGGATGGTCCAACATAGTGGAGATATGAAGGGTCTCTCATACAATGACTCGAATGGTGTCATACCTATGGTGTAATGGTAGTTGTTTTTGTATGAAATATCCATCAATAGTAGGTGATCCTCCCAAATACAGCCAAAAGCTAACATGAAATCTCGCAATATTTCCTCCAAGACCTGAATGGTTCGCTTAGTCTGGACATCATTATGGGGTAGAAATATTGTACTCAGATGAAAATAGGTCCCAAAAGCCTGCTAAAATACCTTACATAACCGAGATGTGAAGCAAGCATCCTGGTCAGAAATGACCATCGAGGGAACTCCATGGAGTCAGATTATCTCATGCATGTAGAAGCATCCCAATCTCTCTACTGAATTATACTCTTGAATATATAAGAAGTCGGCTAACTTAGTGAGTCGATCTATGATCACCTAGATGGATTTGTGTCCCCTAGACATATGTGGTAACCCTATTACAAAGTCCTTATATATCCCATCCCACTTCCACTCTGGCGCCTCAAGGAGCTGAGCTAAACCCGCTGGAACCTGGATCTCATCCTTAACTTGCTAACAAGGCATCGAGGGACAAACTTTGTAACTCCCTTTTTCATCCTTGCCCTGAAAGTTAAACTCAAAACACTTAACACTATTACCCTAAATCAATATCATAGACTCTGGTCCCAAGGTAGAAATGAGTACCTCTGATACCACTCTGTCATGACCCATCCTAATGAGACCCATGCCGCAACTACCCCAATCCCACCTCCAATACTGGGTAGGCATATCACACACATGGGAGTCCTTAGAAAAATGTACTTGTGCACACATACACATCTCCATTCCCATAAAATGATGAAATTTAAAATAATTGACAACCATGCATGAGTACTTATAAAATCCCACCATCAAAGTGTGATAAAAAGTACAAAAAAGAAAAGGGGCCAAATACAAGCCCACGACAAAGAAACTGAAAACTAGTCCAACTTGTATAGTGGGTGAGGAATGTTGTCAAAGTTACTACAAGAACACACCTCAGTCTGTCTGACTCACTAAGATTTGTCTCGTACTGGTCCCAATAGGACTCCGTCAAAATCTTGATCATCTGGATAAGACATGACATGTGTGGGAAAATCCCATGTAGGGTTAAGTATAAAAATACCCAGTAGGACACCCCAAAATCACTAAGCATATAACATCAAGAATAATAATCAACTCATCACAGGTATATTTAAACATCACATATAATAAAAATTTTCATATATACTCAATTTAGACACATAGTCTCAAGGTAAAATCATGATCGTAATGCCGGTCTAGGATTATTGCTCAAAGGTTCCACATAGCACTCGTCTAGGATAACACACTCCATGATCCAGATAGCACTGATGGAGTCCATATGATATTTCATGCTCATCAAGTCTCACCCTAAGAAATACACATTGAAAGTCTAAAGATAATGATACACATAAGGGGATAACACCCAAGGACATGGCGTATACTAAAAATCCAGTCTGTATTAACCTACCATGTATGGGATCGATGTCTGTATAATGTTAGTCACGATGATTCCAAGAACCCCACCTAGGTCAAAGATGATGTTAGAGGATCTCACTCCTGACCTCATGGATTGATTCCAATAACACTATCCAAGACTGAAGTCCCTCTGAAGGGATCACCATCCTATGTATAGGATGTGATTCCATACTAAACCTTTAGGGAATTGATCAAGGGAATACACCATAATTAACCTCATCCAAGATAAAGAGTAAGAGGGATCCAAGACTTCTTTGAGGAAGCACACAGAGCATACTAGTAGTACACGATGTGTCCCTTTGGCACCAGATCCTGCCCGTGTATCATAGACTATGTCCATGTCTGTGTCTGTGCATGAGTACACGGCGTGCCTAAGCCCATGTACTCTTGGTCGGGTCCATGTCTGGTTGGTCATGTCCATGTCAGGATATCCATTTATGTGCCTATGTACCTCCCCAGGTAAAAACCCAAGCACCCAAAAGGGGTAACATGTCATGTGATAGTTTTCACATTTCATGTGATATTTATTATCTTCACAGAACCCTAGCACTGCATAGGGGGTCCCACATGGTGTGTGATTCCAGATTACACACTATATAACCCAGAATTCCCAGATTTATAGATTCTTCCCCCCGTGTTAACCTACATCACCACAAACAGTTTCACCACTGACCTAACTCTAAGATCATAGATCTAGTTCAACTGAGCCTCGTTATTGCCTTCTCATTGAAGATCATGACTCGATATGCTTGAAAACTATTCTTCAAGCTTCCCCATCATTGTACACCAAAGATATGAATAATGGGTATCCCTAAATCTATCCTTAATAAATCATAAATCATTTCCATCATTACAACTTAATCCCATCATTGATCTAAACCCAGTTCTATGATAAGAATTCATTGCACCAAGTTTAAATGGGTGTGCAATAATTTTTTATCTGGTATTTTTCGAACCATGGGCCAAAGGAATTGTTCACAATGAACAAAGAATGGGGAAGGAAAATCATAACACAAAAACGTGAGGAACGGACCTTGGTCAATATTTGTGTTATCCTTGATTTGTTTCCATTAGAATGATGAACTAATAGATATAACATAATCAACAAAGAAATCCCTAAACATGGATAATATTTATCCTATACCTAAAATACTCATGATCCACAAATAAATTCATTAGTTGATTGATTTGTGTTCATTATAGGAGTAATTAAATGGGGAAAATACACATAAAACAAAAATCCTACCTCGAGATGCATTGATCACTGATGAATAATGAATCAACGTCACTTTTATCGATGTGATCCTCGAGTTTCTTAGCTCACCGATCGATGATCAATGATCCAGTCATTGCTCTCCAATGGAAGCTCCTCCAACGCTCTCTCACAAATATCAAGGGTTATGAAGCTAACCCCAGGATTTCCTCTTAATATCCTATTTATATAGAAATAAATTAAGTCATTGTGTCACTTAATAAAATAAATATTTTATTTTATTTCATTTTATTTTATTAATTTTCCCGTGACATCACTCAACCCGAACGTCTGAAGCATTACAAGTTTAAGTCATGCCTAGGGTAAACCCCACACTCTAAACTCAAAAAATGCCTCAAATTTTTTACTTAGTCCTCTATTTAATAGTTATTCCACTTTTTATGGAAAACTACACATGTCTGATATTTAATATATTTAACATATTTTAAAAATTATTTCCGAGCACACTGGGCCTCATAATCTCATGTCATCTCAATTCCTAGCTCGAAAATTAATCCATGAAATATTCCGAATCAATATATATAAAAATCTATGTCATTTCGTACAAATTAAATAAATTATAATTATTAAAAACTATAAATAATTAACTACATCAATTTATTAATTATTATTAATTAGTTACAATTCACTAATAATTATTAATAATAATTAATAGTTGTTTTTATTTATGTTATTAATAATTAATAGATATAAATTAATTACTAATATTTATTTACTTTTAGAAATTAATTACAGTTTATTAATAATTATTAATAATAAATACTATTTATTTTTATTAAATTTATTAATAATTAATTGTTATCAATTGATTATTAATTAAATAATAATTATTTCTACTAATTAGAAACTAAATATTTTTTTTAAAGGTGAGGACTTGGCTAATGCCAAGTCTCCTTTATTGAAAAATAAAAGATTACAAAAGTCTAAAATGGGACATTTTACAATGGTCTATTTTAAAGAGATGTAACAGGTTAGAGGGAAGGATATCCATCTAGATGAGGCCATTGTTACCTATACCTATATTTGTTAGTCCATTAGATACCATGTTTGATTCTCAATATGAATGAGTGATGGTAAATTCAATGGAATCATGGAACTCATGGAAATCCATCCATTAAACCATCAATCTCCATGAGAGGTGTGTGCTATTTTTATTGATTGCATACACTATATTTGTGGAGTCACTCTCCAACCATAGCTTAGACTAACATATTTGTCTAGAAGTTTTCACCACATTGATGACTCCAAGCATCTTGGATTAAATTGAAAATGTAGTACCACAAGTACTATAAAAGAAACCAAGGATGCACTTGGTGTGATTTTTAAAAACAGTGTTTCACCCTGAGATACCAGGATTACCTTTAGAAGAACCATCCATATTTACTTTGACCCAACCTGGAAATGGAACTACTACAAAATAGGAATTTAACGGTGCTATAATTGGCCTTTATCAATGCTAAAAAGGCACTGACTGCTTGAGCATGGTTAAAATACCTAGGCTTTTATCAGCACTAGAAAATCACTGATAAATGGGTCCATTATTTGTGCTTAAAAAACGTTGATAAAGGACCCTTTATTAGTGATTTTAGAAGCATTAATAAATGACACCATTTATTAGCACTTTTATATAGATCTAATAAAGGGACCCTTTATTAATTCTACTAAATGCACTCATAATGGAATCCTTTATCAGTGTTTGTTGAAGTGCTGATAAAGGATGCCTTTATCGACGCATTTAGTAGCATTGATTAAGGGGTACACTCCAATGTACTATTACAACATACTATAGTGTTTTTTATAGCATAATGTAGTGTACTATTACAGCACACTATAACACCATAAATATGGAATACTGCAGTTTCTTGTAACAACACACTGTAAAACCAGAAATTAGAAAAATTAGATAAAAATACGTAATTTAAATGAAATAAAATTTACAACACAAATACAATAAAAAAATATTATATAGAAAAAAAACACACTTGTATAAAAGATAAAACCACCCCTGATCAAGTAAAATAATGTGCCAATATAAGAAAAAAATATAATGTCAGTAATAATATAAATAAACAAATTAAATAGAAAGTATTAATTTTAAACTAAACTTTGAGTCATGCCAAGAACATTGTGTATCATATTGAGTTGCAGTTGATTCTTGCACATCACACCATTTATTGTTCTTCTTCAAGAATTATCACTGTGAAAATTAACTAAATAAGTATAAGATAAAGATGATAAGGAAATTAATTATGTATTAGCAAATAGAATGATGAGAAAACAATTTAGGCTCATTTTCTCAGTTTTGGTGATGTGATGTTTGTTTTAAACTAAAATGACACTTATATATTGAAACTAAACACTTTGATTCATACTTGTCACACCATGCATTGGATTGGAATGTGACTAATTAATGCACATCCCAAATGACTTATTTATCATTTTCCTAAAGTACCAAAACAATATAAATTCATTTCTTTGGTTTTGAGTACGCCACTTGTGTTTTTTACTAAAATGTCATTTTAAACTATAAACATGTACTTTGAGTCATACCGGCCACTTAATGTGTGGGTTTGAAATGAAGACTAATTCCTACAGATAAAAAATGAATTATGAATCATTGATCTAAATTATTAAGATAATCCTAGTGTGTTTTCTCAATTTTTATTGAGTGACACTTTTTGAACTAAAATGACAATTTTAAACTAATAACAGGAACTTTGAGTCATATCGGGTACATAGTGTATCATATTGAGGTTTATCTGATTCCTAAAGATAAAAAATGACTTATGGATCATTTTCTTAAATTATCAAAATAATCCTAATGTGTTTTCTCATTTTTGAGTATGTATGTTGCCTTTTTTACTAAAATTAATTCCAATTTTAAATAAAAGGATACACTTGGTGTCATACCGGTCACACCATGTGTTAGATTGAGGTTAGGATGATTTATAAATGTCCCAAATTACTTATGTATTGTTTTTATAAATTATAAAATTGATATGAATGCATTTTCTCGATTTTAAGTATGCCACTTATGTTTTTTACTAAAAAGTCATTTTAAACTGGAAACACAAAATTTGAGTCATACCAGTCACATCATGTGTGGGATTTATGTGAGAATAATTCCTACACATCAAAAATTAATTATGAATCGTTATCATAAATTATCAAGACAATATAATTGCATTTTCTTGGCTTTTAGTTAGTGTCACTTTTTGAACAAAAATGTCATTTTTAAATTAATAATAGACACTTTGGGTCATATTGGGAACATTATGTATCGTATTGAGACACAGATGATTCCTAAAAGTCAAAAATGACTTATGAATCATTTTCATAAAGTATAAAAATAATATGAATGTGTTTTCTCAATTTTGAGTATGTCGGTTTTCTTTTTTACTAAAATTGATGTCAATTTTAAATAAAAAGATGAACTTGGAGTCATAACAGTCACACTGTGTGTCGGATTGAGGTGAGGAAGAATTATATATGTCCCAAATAACTTATATATAATTTTAATAAATTATAAAAACAATATGAATGTGTTTTCTTAGTTTTGAGTGCGCCACTTTTATTTTTTACTAAAATGTCATTTTAAACTGGAAACACACGTTTTGAGTTATACCAGTCACATTGTCTGTGGGTTTAATGTGAGAATGATTCCTACACATTAAAAATGAATTATGAATCATTTTTATAAATTATCAAGATAGTGTGAGTGTATTTTCTTCGTTTTCAGTGAGTGATGTTTTTTGAACTAAAATGCTAATTTTAAACTAATAACGGATACTTTGAGTCATACCAGGAACATCATGTATCAGATTGAGGTTTAGATGATTCCTCTATGCCAAAATGACATATGGATAATTTTACTAAAGTATCAAAATAATTTTAATGCATTTTCTTGGTTTTGATTATGTCATTTTACTTTTTTAGTAAAATTAATGTCGATTTTAAATAAAAAGACGTACTTTGAGTCATACTGGTCACACCATGTGTCAAATTAAGGTGTGGATGATTTCTATGTATCCTAAATGACTTATGAATCTTTTTCATAAAGTTTCAAAATAATAATAAATTTTTTCTTATTTTTGATTATGTCACTTGTTTTTTATTGAAGTGTCATTTTAAACTAGAAACTCACACATTGAGTCATACCAGTCATATCATGTGCCGGTTTTACATGAGACTAATTCCTATACATCAAAAATTACTTATGAATTGTTTTTATAAATTATAAAGATAATCTGATCATGTTTGATCAATTTCCAGTGAGTGATGTTTTGTGTACCTAAATGTCAACTGATAAGGGAAACTTTGAGTCATACTGAGCACATAGTGTATTAGATTTAGGTGTGGTCGATTTCTAAACATAAAAAATGACTTATGGATCATTTTTATAAAGTATAAATATAATACAAATGAATTTTATTAGTTTTGAGTATGTCAGTTGTCTGTTTTAGTAAAATTAATGTCAATTTTAAATAAAAATATTCACTTAGAGTCATATATGTCACATCGTGAATCGTATTGAGGTTCGGATAATTCATACACATACCAAATGACTTATGGATCATTTTACTAACATATCAAAACAATCTGAGTATGTTTTCTTAGTTTTTATTACATCACTTGTGTTTTTTACTAAAATGTCATTTTAAACTGGAAACACACACTATGAGTCATAGCGGTCATCGTGTGATGGTTTGACCTAAGACTGATTCCAACACATCAAAAATGACTTATGAATCATTTTACTAAATTATCAAGACAATACAAATGTATTTTCTCAATTTTCAGTGAGTGATGTTTGGTGAACTTGAATGTCAATATTAAACTGATAACAAACACTTTGAGTCATACCGAGTACATCATGTATCAAATTGAGGTATGATTGATTCCTACACATAAAAAATGATGTATTTTTTATCTAAATTATCCAAACAATCTTAATGTGTTTTCTTTGTTTTGACTATGCGATGTTTGTTTTGAACTAAAATGTAAATTATAAACTAAAAACATACAGTTTGAGTCATACAAGTGGCATCATACATTGGATTGAGTTATGACTGATTGAGTATGTGATGTGTGTTTGTATTTCAACCATATGAACCAAGCTATAAAAGATAGAAATTTCCCATTTGTAAGGAATAATAAACCTAATGCTACTTGAAATACCTAATCCAAAAGCACAATGTTCTCTGTTTTCTGGATTATTGCAGACGATTGAAGAGAAAATATGAATTCCCAAAAGATACGTGAAAAAAATTATTAGATAAAAATTATAAGGAAATTAACTTAAAAATAGTAGATAAAATTGTGAAAATTTTAACTAAATAATCAATATGAATTAACCTTGTCATGATGTTGTATACATTTTTTAACCATTTCCTTATTGTTATCTCATTTAAATCATCAAAGTCTAATCTATCACGAGCATGAGCATCTTCAAAGAAACCACCCCAACTTGATAAAAATAATCCACCTATACAATACAACAATTATTATATTATTAATACTATAAATAAATAAATTACACATAAATATTAAATAATATATTAATAAATTTCAAATTTAAACTGAAACCACACAATTTGAGTTATACCGGGTACACCGTGTATTGCATTGAGGTATGGTTGATTCGATCGTGTCTTTTTATCCTACAATGAATTCAAAACTCTAGTTTATCTAACAATATTGTAGTTTTATAACCCATAATGTTGAATAAACCAGAGAATAAAAAGAAAATTTCATCATCATGAGTGAATCATCCTTGTTGAGTGCATGATCATAGTACAAGAGTGAGTTGTCCTTGATGAAAAATTCATTTATTCCTAGAAAACATTAACTATTAGTGTAAAATTATCAGTATTCATTTATTAAACAAAAATAACTATTTACATACGAGTTTTTATGGAACATGATAAAATCTATCTTTCCCTTTCACCATCATAGAGAGTATATACTCCATGATAAACCATTTACTATCTTTGATGGAAAAAACTTCAGTGTGGCCCATTATGTATTTTCAGAAGACACTAAACTTAATTATAAATTGGTTTCCCCTTTTTGACAATATTAAACATTAGTATATACCTTTATAGCATCCAAATGACATAAAAATCTAGTGTATCCGTTAAGTCTTCTTGGATTGGGATGTAGATTAGTATATCCTTTTAAATATTCTATGTGATGACAAAGTCTAACATAACGTCATAATTATTTTTTAATAAAAATGGGAATACCCCTATTCTCATGTTTTTTATTGATAATGATGGAGAGTTTTTTTATTAATGAGCTTGTGAACATCGATCATTTTACATAATGAATGTGCACATGCATAATGAATGTTAATTGTATAGATTTCCCAAGAATTTTTGATATTATATCATGCATATAATTGATGATCTAATAACCCAAATAATCCCACAACCCACCAAAGTGAAACCACTGTATTGTTCTTTTCTAAAAATGCATGATTCGGTTAATGAAATTTCTTATTTCTTTATTTTTTTTAGAGGTTTTGTATTAAGCTATTAGATTCTTTTTGAAAGAGGTATTCGTTTGTATTTTTTATGATACATGATTTCATTTGAAGTGGGTTTTTCGTTTTTGTGGATTTCTTTATAAAGAAGTTTCTTTTCATTTTATGTCATGTTTCCTTTGACACTATCCCTCCTAAATGACCACAATCTCTTTGTGCTTATTGTCCTCTAGTAATTCTCTCATACACCCGACGGCTTTGGTAGTTGATTACACACATATTTATTCAAACATTTGAGTTGGATTATATACCTATTTTATGATTGGATTGGTGTTTTATGACTCTCAAGTGACTATTAGACCCAATACTAAGACCCTTTTTTTGTAGTGTAGAGAATTCGTGGGCAAGAAACTGCATTGGTTTTTTTATTGTTGGTCTGTTTTTTCTTAGTGAGGAGTTTATTTCACACTTTTGTAATATTTGATAGTACTTGGAATGTTTTAATAGAAATTGTATCCTATGATAATCATTTTCAAAAAAATAATTGGTGTTTGTTTTGTTTCTAAAAAAATACCTCCACTTAAATTCCTGTATAAAATCACTTAAATAACTGGTGAAAAACATTTTTTCTATAATCCACTTGAATCAATTACATAATGGATCTTATCTTAATTGAAAAGTTTTGTGCATTCTTTTCAACAATTATTATCAAACACAACCTTTGTATAATCCCCATTCTACTCCATTGACCAACAATTTTATTATTTTCAAGCCATTGCTTCGTCTCCTCCTCCACCTCGATCCCTACCTCTACCTACTCCTCCACCTCAGTTCCAACTCTGACTTCGCCTCTACCTCCACCTCTACCTGTTTTATTGCCCAACAATTTTATTGTTTGTAGGTCATCACTTTTAAACCTATTGATTTCCTCTATAATAATTCTCCTTTAGAAACTGATCAAAAATAATATATAAGCATTATGAAACTAATGATTCACACCCTAAATATATTTATAAGGTTATATCTCATACTAGATCACAAACATAGTAGGCAATCACCTAAATTTGTTATCAGCAAGTAGTATGAAAACATGTATGCTACCCACTCATCTCTAAAAAAATTTACTTCCTCTTTTGAGTATGAAGGTTGTCAGAAATCTTGATAGTACTGAGAAAATATAAATAGATAAATGATTCAGAAATATATTTAATGAAATTGTAATTACCTTCAAAAATTACCATTTTGGGGATATTTGTCTTTTCATTATTTATGATCTATCTCATAAATTTGTAAACATAATATCCAAAATCATTTCCATTATCTTGATTTGGAAAGTGTAGAAACATTGACCAAAATAAGTAAATTGTTTTGAAATATGTTTTTATAGTTAAATATTTCTATATATACCTTAATATTTTCCATTTGTAGTAATCCATAGGCTTTATATGTTCAAACACCAACTTCATTCTATGATTTATCCTATATTTAGTGACTACCCAATCATAATAAAACTCTTGTTAAAACATAGAATGAAACATATAATTTTAATTTTATCTATAAAGTGTTTATTGAAATGTATTAAAAATTCACAATACACATCATGTGTGGTCATTTTGTTGGATATCCATGCATTGGAACCGAAAAATAAATATTTGGGGTATCCAGATTGACTGCGATCAGAATTCAGTGCTTCATAAAAAAACAAAAAAACAAATAAGTAATAAAAAACTAAATATATATTTTATTTAATTATATTGTAGAGTTTTAATTCTACATTATAGTCATAAAAAAGGGTTTGTTGTATGATATTTTTTTCTAAAACTCTTCAAAAAACTCATCTCTTTTATTCTCAATTCTTTCTTATCCAAAGTAAGTTTTTATGTAGAAATGACACAGGGATTAATGAATCCAAATCATGTTTCACACATTTTTCCCTTTATATGGTATTAATATAAATTCCTATAGAAAATATGAATCGTTATTAACTTTAATAAACATATTATCTCACTGTTTGGATATAAATGTTATGAAAATGTACCTTATGTATGTATTCACAAATGAGGTCTCAAACATTCATTCTTGAGAATCTCATTTATACTCTTGAGAACAATTATGTTTATCATGAAAGTTCCATATATTTATTTTTCATATGGAATGTAAGACATATTTTCATCATTAAATGTGGTCTATATATGAAGTTGTAATGATAATAAATGTTTCTCTAGGCTGGTGGGGAGAAGTTACTCCCAAAAGGTTATTTTTATTTCTTGGTCAATTCACTAGATAATCTTGATCCGACCTTCTGTTTCCCCATCATTTTATCCATCTATAATAGCATACCTCACTTCAGACCTTTTTTCATCAATTGTTACAGGTTTTTCATATGAAAAAAATTATTAAAGTCATGCCTCCTATATATTTATAATATTATATGAACATTATGTGAAAGTTCCAATAGCATCATTAACCATTTTAATATAAGGATCGTCAAGTGGAATAAGCAACTCAGCATTCGGCTCATTAGCTACATCAACCCCCACTCTCATGTGACAGTTTGGGAGGTTTTTCTGGTGTAGCTTGTCTCCAAGGATATTATACATTGTACCCCTCACAACAAGGTTGTGTGTGGGTGTTGACAAATAAAAAAACATATAATTGTACCCTAAATAATTTTAGTAACATAAAATTATAAAAAGTTGTTTGATTCACATTTAGGATAAAGAGTAATGAAAAAATTGATTACATCAAGTAAGGTATGCAGTCGAGGGGAATGACTAGCCTCAAATCTAGTGGGTTCATTTGGTTCATGTTCAGATCCTTGTTCCACCACCGGTTCTCTTTGATCATTTATCATAAATTAGTATTCCAAATCAGACTGGGCAATAATATCTTACAAAGAATCTATTTGTGTCTGCAATCCATTCACCATATTATATGTATGTTCACGTGGTTTTTTCTTATCAAAATATGTTTGAGGATACACTCTAAAACCTAATCCTCCAATGTGACCATATTGTTCTTGCCACTTCAAAGATAATGAAATTAGTTTTTCTTCTGGTATGGTCAGTGTTGATTCTTGTGTATAAACTATATAAAAAATATTAACATAAATAGATATTTTTTTATAATACTATTATAAATCATAACTAATTACTATTATGTCATACTTACACAGGTATCCCATACTGCTTTTTGTTTTCATCTACTAGTTTACCCTCCTTATTTACACGATCCTCCTTCCATATCACATGATGTGGGATGGAAGTGGCATTAGATTCTAATTTATCAATCTTCATATAAACAAAAGAACATATGTTGTTTCATATGACATAAAACATTTATTATTTATTTAAAGTACATACCAATTTCTTATCTAGTGAATCTTACCCTATCCTTGATTTGTGATAGGGGTACATTGGATTTGATGCACGTTCTTTATTTATATCACTCTTTTTTTTTCATAAATTAAATTTTTGGAATCAAATTGGATAAAAAAATAATTTCAAATAATAAATTATCGACTTAAGTTCACCTAATATGATTTCTCATTACAATGAATAATGAAAGAAGTCCCTGATTCATGCTTTATAATGTGTTCATAACTAACTAGTGGGTGGGGATTACTTTCCCCTCAACATCCCTAAGATGTAACATGGTAAGAAGAGTCAGAAAGCCTTTATGTTATCTTCCAATGGCCATTAAGACTAATTTATTACATAAATATTAAAAATTAAATGAACTCTCTAAGTAATAATGAAAATTAAATCAACTTTTAATTATATAATTTTTTGGTAAAATAGAGAAAGTGTATCATAACATTAACATTATATCTTTCCAAAGGGTTTCCTTTTTTTCAGGCTCTACGTGGCACCATGAATCAATTTAAATCGGCACATTAATCACTATTGTGATCCCAACATAAATAATGAACATTGAATTATTGGGGTCAATAGTTTGGTTGCACTGATTCCAACCAACCTGAAATTTTATTCCCTTAATTCTTGCCTTGATTATTTTATTCAACACTGTGATGCTACGTCGTTGTTGATTTTTTTCATCAACATGTTGTTGACCCCCTAATAGTTCTGCAGTTTCATCATCAACAGTTTTTTCTTCCTCAAGATTGGTAACATCATCATGTGTAGAATACATTGTTTGCATGGGTAGTCAAACATTTAATTTTTATTAAATAACAACAACATAAACACAAACAAATGATTTTAGAATAGTCACATGCATGCTCTATTACAAACTTGATGAACTCATTAACCCCATCTCTATACTCTTTTGGAAATGATTAGCATGCATCCATTTTGAATGAAATGGGTAATTGAATTTAAGGAAAGAATTAATCCACTATGGTAGGTGTTATCCACTAATTTCATCCAAAGGTGAAAGTTATAGACAATTATCATCCTCATCATATTCATCCCCCGAACAGTTATTATTGAATTTTGTTTCTTGAGACTCATCCTCCATCTCTTCTAGATATACACATATGTTTCTTGAACTAATCTGATATTGGAGATGATTTTAGATTACTGCTACTCAGAGTAGTTCAAGAAACATATAAGAGATGGGGGATGAGTCTCAAGAAACAAAATGAAATAATAACTATTTGGGAGATGATGTTGATGGGGATGACATTTGTTGCCTTAAAACTTTTTAAATTACTATATATTAATTTAAAATTTAAAATATCATCTCAAAATGCTAAAAGTTCCCTAACACTGTGATGAGAACATCAACTCATCTACACTGATCTGTACTGACTCTAATCTATGTTACTAGTCCTTTTCCCTCACCAGTATCTCAAATATAAGATCTCTATATCCATTTAGGTTTATGTGTAGGGTGTGAGTCTAAAAATAAACAAGAAAATACTAATAGGGGCCCTAAAATACACAACAATGCATATATTAGAGTATATTTTCAAAGTAGTAACACTAAAAATATATATGTAATTCAAGTCATTGTGTACTAAACAAGACACCATGATAATCAAATGTACCTACTTCATTTCATACCAATGAATTATACTAATCATACTATAAGTTTATACCATGGTTGTTCCCTAACCTTTAAATCATTTTACTAATAATAGATTAACATTTGAATCGTAAGAGGAGAAAAAATTATTTATCTCCCTCTGAAAATAACCACATCACAGGTACCATGAGATTCGACCTCAGAACCCTGGCATCCAAGACTATCCCTCGGGGATAACCATCACATGTACTTATTACGCCCAAATCATGAAATGGGTATAACATATCCAATTTTCTTAGGAAGATCATTTGGAATATAGGGAAGTCTTAACATAATTGGTTTCCTTAGGAAAGAACCACATTACGGGTTCCATAATACATTAGTTAAACCAAACTTCTCAAAACCCATAAAGAAGAACAAACAACACAAATGTCACATCACCCTCACCCTATCCCTCGATGAATCACTAACATGTATATAGTAACACACATTCTAACATACCATACCTAGACCTCACATAATATCCATGATATTATAATATACGATAAAAAATAATTTTATCACATCCATACATGTATTTCTTGTATAAAAATATTGTAATCATACAGTGAGAGGTATATTAAAAATCATTTCAAATAATATCAAGTAATTATTGAAAGAAAATATTTTAAGGCAAGATTCATCAAAATTTAGCAAAAACAATTAGTTACATATTACGTTTAATACAATAATTTTCAAAAAAAAACTCTAGGGAAAGAATTATTAAATGAGTAAACAAAAAACAGTAGCTAAACAGTCATTAAAAAATGTATACAAAGATAAAAATGAAGACTTACTAAATAAAAATCACAGAATTTTTCCATTTCCTAAAATTATAATGTCTAAAAAAATCATGTTACATTTTATAATAATTAATATACCTCGCTTAGTCAAAAAATTATTTATAAATTTGTACTGGTTAATTTTACAATATAATTATTATTAAAACTATATTTGTGTATGATTATAATAAAATAATTTGAAGAATATATTTATCCCATCAATATATATATATATATATTATGAACAATTTCATCTAAAAAATAAAATTTTAAATACATATATAAAAACTATAACTAATATGGTATTATAAACATCAAATTCTTTAATTGAATAATAAAACATGATAATCACTTAAATATTTCTATTATAGCATGTGTAAGACATAATAATTTATCCAGATTATATATAACCCATGCTTTCTCAAATATAAAAAAAATTATAACCATTCAATGTCATTGATTGTGTTTAAAACCATTCTAAAACCCTTATCAATGGATTTATTTAATTACTATGGAATTATTTAAATCATGAATAAGATATTTTAATGGTTAATAAACAATAAATTCTCTATTTCCAAAAAATACTCTAAAAGACATAAATTATCAACTCTTAAATATCCTATATTATCTAAATATTGTGAAATTAATATAGATAAACTTAACATTAAAGGAAATCATGAAGTGATTTATATATTTAATGAGAAACTATTTGTTACATCTAATTAGAACAAAAAACTAAAGGCAAATTTGTTTCATAAACAAAATAAAACCTATCACTTACTATTTTTTAAAAATATGTTTATCCCATGTATACTCTAAACCCACTCATATTCAAAAATAACGTAAATGAAATTTTAATTATGGATTATAACATTTTACATTTCAAAAATATAATTCTCTAAACATATGTGTTAATTTTTTATCAATTTAATAAAAAAAATAAAAAAATAGAAAATACCATAAAATTAAATAATAGAAGGTGAGAATCAATATTTTTTGAACGAAATTTTCATTAAAAACATCACAATAAATTGAAATTCATATAATATTAACATATGTATATAAATAAATATACATATCAATGTATAATTATTTTGTAAAAAGTAAAAAACTTGTGAAATACAAATCATGGTGGCCTATAATAGTGTAATTTGAGGGAATTGGGATTATTCTATCATTAAAAAACATCACAGAGAGACCTAAATCCATGGAAAATATACATGGAGACCTTGGTCCTTATAACTAAATATTTCATGTCTGAATCCATATTTTGTTATATAATATTTTTGGGGAAACTCAAATGATTATAATAAACACCATTGAACAACATATTAAGTATTTAATTGGCCAATTGGTTGTAGTTTGCGATAAAAACATGTTTTGAAAAATGAAGAGTCAATTATAGAAATTGATGGGATGATTTTCTTATCTATGCTCAATAATATTCTAAACCAAACATCCTTTACTTACTCTATAAGAGAAGATCTTGCTCCATGAGAAGCTATAAGGACTGTAATGATGGAAAGAATGAGTCTCCAAAACTATATGTGAAGCACACAATCCATTTCCATTTTCCATCACAAAAAGATATATTATTGTCTGATATGATATTTATGATATGAAGTGACCATGTAGCATTAGATAAATGATCAGAGGGAATGTTCAGTGGATCAATGTGGATAGTGGTGATAGTGTAACGCCCCGACCCTAGTTGCCTAGAGTCGGTGCATTATTACATAACATTGGCATGATCACAAGAAAGATCAAATCTCGATAGACCGATTGGTTTAGTAGCCTTGGAAACACTAGATATATTCATAAGTTTTACATTACATCATAAAATGAAAAACTACTACAACAACATAATGTCTCCATAATCCACACTACTATCCCCTCATAATATCCCTGCAGGTCATTCACAATTTACTTCTTCACATCCTGGGGAAAAATAAAACATAGAAAAGGGGTGAGCTCAAATGCCCAGTAAGGATAACAATATAGCGGAAACTTTCATAAATAAGAATAAACATTTAAGGCAATGCATTACTAAAACAAAAGCCTTTTAAAATTGAACTTCAACATGGTATGGCAAAAGTAAAATGAAATAATGCCATTTACTTATTCACATGGATATTCTACTAATCGAATAATCACATGCAAAAATCAATAACCACTTTCATAATGTTAGAATGCATAATGCCAGACTATCATAACCACATAGCCAAGGCCTCGTGCCAAGGCTACAAATAAGATTTTGTCAAGGCCTTGTGCCAAGACACTAGTTTGTCTCATGAGACCTACCGATGCATCGAGGAGCTATAGCGGGCTCCACCCGTCACTTATTAAGTCCAATGCATTCCCATATGAAAAGGTTTAAACATAACATAAACATTCGTATTAAAACTAGCATACGAAATGTCAATACTTTCACAATAAACTATGAATGGTATAAAAATAGCACATCCACAGTCAAACATATCACAAAACCTTCAATACAATATAGAAGTTTTGTATCATAATAAATCAACTTCAAATAATCTTAAAATCCATCAAAGGATGTTGACATAGATGAAATCAAAATTCTTTTAAAAGAAATATCTCCTTTTATTTTGAAATCATTTAAGATCCATATAAAATAAAACATTTTCTTTGAAAATATTCTTATAAGCTTTTATGGGAGGCTTCGACGATTTTATAACGGCGGAAAATAACCGCACCCGCCGTATAAGTTAAAAAAAAAAACATTCTTACCTCAATTCTGTCGAAAAGGTTAAAAAGGACCTTGTTTTGAAAACGACGGAAAGATTCCTTTATAAACCTCTTATAAAAAGTCATACAAGGGTATAAATGACTTTAACCCATATTCTTGTAAATAGTAAAAATGTTTTGAAATACATTTCGAAGAAACATGGATGTGGATGATAAAGAGATCCCAGTAGATTATTACGTATAATACAACCTCGGATAATGAAGAGATTGTGAAATAACCCTTACCTTGTACTTTTCCTTGGTTGTGGTAGGTTAACCTCCTGTATAATGGTGAAATAATTGTTATTAAATTATACAAGAATCATATACATTAATATGATATCATATATGATCTTTTAATATTGATTTGATAATAATATCTTAGTATTATCGTTGTTTCGAGTGTTAACTTACTTGTTTTCTTTCATATGTTTTGTTACGTAAGACATGTTTGTAAAGGATAGGTTGTATATTATTCATATCCAGAATGATATCAAGTCCTTAAACATCATTTTTAAATCATCAAATGATAATTATACTTGAATGGATACGATGGAGAATGAATCTCATCGCGTTCGTGGAGACGGTAGTCCGTACGTACGCACGAGCGACAATATCATTCTTTTGATATTAAAATAATATATAAATGGATGGTATATCATATATACAGAATCATTAACATGTTATATTTATTATTTACATGAGTTACACATCATTATTATACCCATCCAAATAATATTATATTGAATAACAATTACACCACGACGTGGAGACGGTAAGCCGTACGTACGCACGTATGGTGACATGTTATTCAAAGGGTGGATAGAATACTGAATATGATTGTACCATATTTATAATAACATCACAGTATATGTGAGATACTGGAGTTATTATTTCAGAATGGTAAGAACAAAGGAAGAAGAAGTGGAAGAAGAAATGAACTTAGAAAAGGGTGGTGAAATCATTACCTCTTCTTCGGGTTCTTCCTTTTGATTTGATCAAAAGGGCTCCTTAGGTTGGCTTTCTGATCAAACTAAGGCCTCTAGGTTGTATTGAGGGATGCTGGGAGAGTATTTGGGCAGAGTTTGGCCGAACCAAAAGGCTTTAGAGGTGTGAAGAAATGAGAAGGAGGAGTGCCCTTTTATAAGAGGGGTGAGGGGCACCTTTGGAAAAGCTAGAAATATTAATTTATAATAAATTCATATTCGGTTTCTAAAGGCTCCAAAGTTGACTATTCAAAGGATGAGGTGGGGATAGGTCGAAAACAACTCATCCAATAGAATTTAGACAGGTTTGGGTACTTATATTAACCTTATCTTTAAGTATTAACTCTAAGTTAATTAGTTTCACTTTTACAATGTCTCTTTGTATTTTATATAATATGGTTAATAAACTTACTATATACATCCAAGCGACCCCCAAGTGGTCCATTAATGATTAACCTATCATAATATAAGTCTCTTGGCCGAACCTTAGATTTTTAGGAATTTAATATCAATTAATAATATAATATTTGTTTTAAGAACTCTTTTATGTCAATTTTGACACTATTCAATAGTTGATTTTTGTGAAACTCATAACAGATTGATTACTTCGAACAAAGTCCATTAAATCAATCCTAATATATCATATTAGCCTAGAAAATTAGTTTAATTCATTAAAAGTTTCATATTATATTTATTTGGGTATTTATAATATCAATTATTTTAATTTTTCACTATTATAGTAATTACTGCATCATCATTGTGTCATAAATAAAATAACTTATTTATTGTCTAAAAATTATAAATAAAATATCATTATGTAGGAAATCTTTTTATATTTCTAATGAATATTTATAATCGAAAATCCAACATGTATAACCCTATGTAAAAATTGTTCTTCTAAACGATATATGCTTGTGTCATTTTTGTATTCATTTTAACTTAATTAAAATAAAGTGTCATTATCACTTACAAGTGGATCCATGGGGTCCCAAAATGGACACAAAGATGCCCATGGTCGACCATGTATCAACCAATAGGGTTAAGACATGTTTTAGGGTAATTTTGTATTATTATAATATTATTTTTTTAACCCTTATTTACCGGATTTACCCTTTAACCATGGTAAATAAAATATTTACCGCAGTAATTATTCAAAATGTATAAAAATAAAAGTTACCTATTTACATAATTTGGACATCCTGATTCCAAATATGGAATCCATTTTCCTAAATTCAAAACACAGAAGTGGCAGAAATTAATTTAAAATTAATTCCCGCTGTTAAAACAAAAAGCGTGTTTTTAAGAGATAATAACTATCAAAAGATTGACACTTGTTTATGTTTGGTTTAATTGTAAAATTATGTCCAATGATAAACATTAAATTGAATGGTAAAAATATATTCTAAATATACTTTAAAACCACTCAAATTCATAATTTATCACTATTAATTATTTTGATTAAAAAAGTTGTTTTTAATTAAAATTTAGAAATTTTCACTATTCATCAAAATATGAAAGTTATCCGAAATGTACCAAAATTTCACCCTAGGCTAATTTTGATATTCCGAATCCAAAAATGAAGTCCATTTTGAAATATAGAATATATATGATTTCAAAAATTAGGTATTACTATTCACAACGGCTAGTTTAATTAGTTGTGGTGTGTGTTAGAACTCGAGGTTGCGTACAACACACGCTATCGCATTATTCAAAGGGAAACGTACCGTAGAAGCTTGGGGTGTTACATTCTCCCCTCCTTCAAATAATTGCGTCCTCGCAATTTCTAGGGTATTACTGCATAAAAAGACTCAGGTGGTTCTTCATCATAAGTTCCTCGGGTTCCCATGTTGCCTCTTCCATCTTATGATTTCTCCACAAAACTTTTACCAGACTCGTCGTCCGGTTTCTCAGTACTTGTTCTCTTGTATCAAGAATCCTGACGGGCTCTTCACAATAGGAAAGATCGGGTTCCAGTTCTAATTCCTCATAGGTGAGTACATGCGTTGGGTCAGGCATGTATTTCCTCAATAGAGATACGTGGAACACATCGTGAACTTTGGAGAGACTTGGCGGCATTGCCAATCGGTAAGCTACAGCCCCAATTCGTTCTAGAATTTCGAAAGGTCCGATGTACCTGGGACTCAATTTACCTTTCTTACCAAAACGTATGACTCCCTTCCATGGAGATACCTTCAGGAAAACATGATCACCAACTTGAAATTCCAAATCCTTCCTTCGATTATCGGCATAGCTCTTCTGCCTACTTTGAGCTGCTTTAATGTGATTTTGGATTACTTTCACCTTTTCCACCGTTTCCTCCACCAGCTCTGGGCCTACAAGTTTTCTTTCACCAACGTCATCCCAACAGGTTGGTGTACGACATCTCTTTCCGTATAACGCTTCATATGGTGCCATCTGTATACTCGAATGGAAGCTATTGTTATAGGAAAATTCTACTAGTGGTAAATATTGATCCCACATACCCTGAAAATCAAGTGAGCAAGATCTCAACATGTCTTCTAAGGTCTGAATAGTCCGTTCTGATTGTCCGTCTGTCTGAGGGTGGTAAGCAGTGCTCAAATGAAGTTCAGTATCCAGGGATTTCTGAAGACTTTTCCAAAATCTTGAAGTAAAACGGGGATCACGATCAGAAACAATCGATAGGGGTACTCCATGATGTCTCACAACTTCATTAATATATAGTCTTGCTAGACGTTCCAGGGGTAGATCTTCTCTTATAGCAAGAAAATGTGCTGACTTGGTAAGACGATCAACAATAACCCATATTGCATCGTTCCTTCTAGGAGTCTTTGGTAGCCCCATGACAAAGTCCATCGTAATATTGTCCCATTTCCACTCCGGTATGGGAAGAGGTTGCATGACTCCTCCAGGCTGTTGCCTTCCAGCTTTCACTTGTTGACAAACCATACATCTTGACACAAAATCAGCAATCTCCCTCTTCATGTTGTCCCACCAAAAATGTTCCTTCAAATCTCTATACATTTTGGTGCTCCCAGGGTGTATAGAGAAATTGGAACTATGAGCATCATCCAGCAATTCCCTTTTTAGATCAGGTATATTGGGAACACAAAGTCTCTTCCCGAATTTCAAAATTCCACCTTCATACGCAAAGTCTCTTAATCTCCCATCATTCACAGCTTTAATCTTCTTCTGAAATTCTTCATCATCGGTCTGAGAACTCTTAATCCTTTCTAGTAAAGATGGTTTGGCAACCATTTGAAAAATCATTGATGTTTCACCTTCCCTGGTTATTCCCATGTCCATCTTCACTAGATCCATGAAAATTGGATCCCTTTCAATTCTCATCATGTTCAGAACTCCATGGTCTTTTCTGCTCAAAGCATCTGCCACCTTGTTTGCCTTCCCCAGGTGGTAGTGTATCGTACAATCATAATCCTTGAGTAATTCAAGCCATCTCCTTTGCCTCATGTTGAGTTCTTTTTGTGAGAAAATATACTTCAAACTCTTGTGATCAGTATAAATCTCACATTTTTCACCATAGAGGTAGTGCCTCCATATCTTCAAAGCAAAGATCACAGCTGCTAACTCAAGATCATGAGTAAGATAGTTTTGTTCATGAATTTTCAACTGTCGTGATGCATAGGCAATAACTCTATCATTCTGCATAAGGACACAGCCAAGTCCTTTCTTCGATACATCACTATAAATAACGAACCCATCATTCCCCGATGGTAGAGTCAATATAGGAGCATTGACTAATCTTCTCTTCAGTTCTTCGAAACATTCTTCACACTCTTTTGTCCAAACAAATTTAACCCCTTTACGTGTGAGCTTCGTTAATGGGTTAGCCAATCGGGCAAAATTCTGGACGAAACGTCGATAATAACCTGCCAAACCAATAAAACTACGTACCTCAGTTATATTCGTAGGTGCTGGCCATTCTTGGATTGCCTTGGTCTTAGAAGGATCAACAGAGATTCCATCTTTAGAGACAATATGGCCAAGAAAAGAAATCTCCTGAAGCCAGAATTCACACTTGCTAAACTTTCCATATAATTCATGCCTCCTCAGAGTCTTCAAGATAATGCGCAAGTGATTTTCATGATCTTTGTAGGTTTTGGAGTATACCAAGATATCATCAATAAATACCACCACAAATTCATCGAGATACTCCTTGAAAACACTATTCATCAGATCCATGAATACAGAGGGTGCATTAGTCAATCCAAACGGCATTACAGTAAACTCGTAATGCCCGTACCTGGTTCGAAATGCTGTCTTCGGAATGTCTTCCTTCTTCACACACAACTGATGGTATCCAGATCGAAGGTCAATCTTTGAAAAGTATTGAGCTCCATGCAGTTGGTCAAATAAATCATCAATACGAGGTAGGGGATACTTGTTCTTTATCGTTATAGCATTGATCTCCCTGTAGTCGATACATAACCTCATAGATCCATCTTTCTTTTTAACAAAAAGAACAGGGGCTCCCCATGGAGAAACACTAGGGCGAATAAATCCCTTATTACTCAATTCCTCTAGTTGTTTCTTTAGTTCGACTAGCTCTACAGTGGCCATTCTATAAGGGGTCTTCGATATAGGCCTTGATCCAGGAATTAAATCAATGGAAAACTCTACTTCTCGTTCTGGAGGATGTCCAGGTAAATCTACATCTACAAACTCTTTCACAATAGGTACATCCTCTATTTGAACATTTCTTTCCTCACCAACAGTTATTTCATTCTCTTCCTCCCCGATAATTGAATTAAGTTGAGCTACAGGGGGTGGATCTAAATAAGAATTAGGTGGTGACGATTCTGCTCTAAAAATAAGGTGCTCCTTATCATTATCATCAAGAATCGTAACCTCTTTCTTCTTACAATAAATCTTCGCATCATAGTCCGAAAGCCAGTCCATACCGAGGATTATATCAAACTCAATCATAGGTATGACGATGAAATCAGCAGATAAAGAAAATTTATGTGCTCTAATGGGGACTGATTCACAAAACTTTGTTGCAACGATACTTCCCTTAGGAGTTTTAACTGACAACTCCCTTATTAAATCAAATTGGAAATATCTAATTTTCTTAGCAAACTGGGAAGATATGAAACAATGCGATGATCCAGAATCAAATAATGCATTTGCTAAACTTGAGGAAACCATTAAATTACCTGCCACCACGTCTTTCGGAGCTTCTACCTCAGCAGTAGTGATAGCATAAGCCTGGCCTTGATCCCTTGGCCTTTTCTGAGGTAAGTTCTCCTGACGCTTAGGACATGCATTTGCATAATGCCCCATCTCCCTGCAATTGTAGCACTGAACGTTGGTAGCTTCCTTCTTCCCCTTGCAATCATGAGCTTGGTGGCCTTTTTCACCACACTTGTAACAGACTCCCATTCCCTTCAGGCAAGCACCGGGGTGTTTCTTCCCGCACTTACCACAAGATGGATATTCAACCTTTCCCTTCTTCCCCTTATTTCCATTCCCAGATTGATCAGCAGGTCTCTTCTTCTCTTGCTTTGCTTTAAAGTCATAAGACTTAGAGAATTCCTTTTCGGTCTTGATAGCACATGAGACAATGTCTTCGTACGATGAAAAGGATTGTGAGACTAATGCTCGACGGAGAAATGGTTTTAACCCATCAAAGAAACGATCAATCTTACTTCTTGGGTTGCGAATATAATCACCAGCGTACCTCGCTAACCTTGTAAAGTTAGCCTCATACTTTGTGACATTCTCATCCTCCTTTTGTCTCAGACTCAGAAATTGCCTTTCCATATCTGCTCGATGGTCGCGAGGAAAGTATTTTTCTAAAAACAGATCTTTGAACTCCCTCCATTCCATGTTTGATACTTCATCATCTTCCTTCATGTTTTGAATCAATGACCACCATTGATCAGCATCTCCAGTGAGGCGGTAAACTGCCATGGTAACTTTTTCCCTTTCACTACTCCCCAAAGCCTGAAATATTTTCTCTAGGGAAAATATCCATTGCTCAGCTACTAAGGGATTTGTACTCCCATTGAACGTTGGTGGTTGTTGTCTCATGAATCGATCTAACATTGATCCTCCACGCTGCGGATCAGGGTGCTCCATACGGGTAAGGTTATTATTCATAACCTGAGTAAGTTGTCCCAGTACGGTGATTAGCTGATCAGCACCAGTTGCATCACCAGCCCCACTATAATTATCTTGAGCAGGAGGGCAATCCCTACATGGAGTGCGTGCATTGATACGGTTTCCATTTCTTCCACTAGGCGCCATTTCTAAAAAAAATGGCATAAACTAGATCAGTTTATGCATCAAAATACATAATCACATACTTATAAAACACTTACCATAAATTGAACTATTTATGGATATAATCCATAATCATAAAAATGTTTTCTTTGAGGAAGTATATACTCATAAACCCTTCATAATGATTTGTAAAGATAGTGAGAGTTATCCTAAGCATATCCCTCGGGAGTGTCGTAACCAAGAGTGCAGCAAGGCCCGTTGTCGTGCACCAGTTCCCGTTCGAGTCTAGCTCAAAGCGGTGTTTTCGGGTTTTACCCCTAGGTACATCTGTGCCAGAGCCGCCTCTACCTGCTCGTATCCAGACAGGGATGTATTGCTCGAAAAACTCACAAAATCTCTACAATACCAAAATTCTAGGAAGTTCTTCTATACTAATCCTCAAAGTTCATCTTAGGTCTACGTGCTCTAATCAGAGTTTATCTAAATCTAGCTTCCAAGGTTTGTACTAAACTTCCTCTGATACTAACTGTAACGCCCCGACCCTAGTTGCCTAGAGTCGGTGCATTATTACATAACATTGGCATGATCACAAGAAAGATCAAATCTCGAAAGACCGATTGGTTTAGTAGCCTTGGAAACACTAGATATATTCATAAGTTTTACATTACATCATAAAATGAAAAACTACTACAACAACATAATGTCTCCATAATCCACACTACTATCCCCTCATAATATCCCTGCAGGTCATTCATAATTTACTTCTTCACATCCTGGGGAAAAATAAAACATAGAAAAGGGGTGAGCTCAAATGCCCAGTAAGGATAACAATATAGCGGAAACTTTAATAAATAAGAATAAACATTTAAGGCAATGCATTACTAAAACAAAATCCTTTTAAAATTGAACTTCAACATGGTATGGCAAAAGTAAAATGAAATAATGCCATTTACTTATTCACATGGATATTCTACTAATCGAATAATCACATGCAAAAATCAATAACCACTTTCATAATGTTGGAATGCATAATGCCAGACTATCATAACCACATAGCCAAGGCCTCGTGCCAAGGCTACAAATAAGATTTTGTCAAGGCCTTGTGCCAAGACACTAGTTTGTCTCATGAGACCTACCGATGCATCGAGGAGCTCTAGCGGGCTCCACCCGTCACTTATTAAGTCCAATGCATTCCCATATGAAAAGGTTTAAACATAACATAAACATTCGTATTAAAACTAGCATACGAAATGTCAATACTTTCACAATAAACTATGAATGGTATAAAAATAGCACATCCACAGTCAAACATATCACAAAACCTTCAATACAATATAGAAGTTTTGTATCATAATAAATCAACATCAAATAATCTTAAAATCCATCAAAGGATGTTGACATAGATGAAATCAAAATTCTTTTAAAAGAAATATCTCCTTTTATTTTGAAATCATTTAAGATCCATATAAAATAAAACATTTTCTTTGAAAATATTCTTATAAGCTTGTATGGGAAGCTTCGACGATTTTATAACGGCGGAAAATAACTGCACCCGCCGTATAAGTTAAAAAAAAACATTCTTACCTCAATTCTGTCGAAAAGGTTAAAAAGGACCATGTTTTGAAAACGACGGAAAGATTCCTTTATAAACCTCTTATAAAAAGTCAAACAACGGTATAAATGACTTTAACCCATATTCTTGTAAATAGTAAAAATGTTTTGAAATACATTTCGAAGAAACATGGATGTGGATGATAAAGAGATCCCAGTAGATTATTACGTATAATACAACCTCGGATAATGAAGAGATTGTGAAATAACCCTTACCTTGTACTTTTCCTTGGTTGTGGTAGGTTAACCTCCTGTATAATGGTGAAATAATTGTTATTAAATTATACAAGAATCATATACATTAATATGATATCATATATGATCTTTTAATATTGATTTGATAATAATATCTTAGTATTATCGTTGTTTCGGGTGTTAACTTACTTGTTTTCTTTCATATGTTTTGTTACGTAAGACATGTTTGTAAAGGATAGGTTGTATATTATTCATATCCAGAATGATATCAAGTCCTTAAACATCATTTTTAAATCATCAAATGATAATTATACTTGAATGGATACGATGGAGAATGAATCTCATCGCGTTCGTGGAGACGGTAGTCCGTACGTACGCACGAGCGACAATATCATTCTTTTGATATTAAAATAATATATAAATTGATGGTATATCATATATACAGAATCATTAACATGTTATATTTATTATTTACATGAGTTACACATCATTATTATACCCATCCAAATAATATTATATTGAATAACAATTACACCACGACGTGGAGACGGTAAGCCGTACGTACGCACGTATGGTGACATGTTATTCAAAAGGTGGATAGAATACTGAATATGATTGTACCATATTTATAATAACATCACAGTATATGTGAGATACTGGAGTTATTATTTCAGAATGGTAAGAACAAAGGAAGAAGAAGTGGAAGAAGAAATGAACTTAGAAAAGGGTGGTGAAATCATTACCTCTTCTTCGGGTTCTTCCTTTTGATTTGATCAAAAGGGCTCCTTAGGTTGGCTTTCTGATCAAACTAAGGCCTCTAGGTTGTATTGAGGGATGTTGGGAGAGTATTTGGGCAGAGTTTGGCCGAACCAAAAGTCTTTAGAGGTGTGAAGAAATGAGAAGGAGGAGTGCCCTTTTATAAGAGGGGTGAGGGGCACCTTTGGAAAAGCTAGAAATATTAATTTATAATAAATTCATATTAGGTTTCTAAAGGCTCAAAAGTTGACTATTCAAAGGATGAGGTGGGGATAGGTCGAAAACAACTCATCCAATAGAATTTAGACAGGTTTGGGTACATATATTAACCTTATCTTTAAGTATTAACTCTAAGTTAATTAGTTTCACTTTTACAATGTCTCTTTGTATTTTATATAATATGGTTAATAAACATACTATATACATCCAAGAGACCCCCAAGTGGTCCATTAATGATTAACCTATCATAATATAAGTCTCTTGGCCGAACCTTAGATTTTTAGGAATTTAATATCAATTAATAATATAATATTTGTTTTAAGAACTCTTTTATGTCAATTTTGACACTATTCAATAGTTGATTTTTGTGAAACTCATAACAGATTGATTACTTCGAAAAAAGTCCATTAAATCAATCCTAATATATCATATTAGCCTAGAAAATTAGTTTAATTCATTAAAAGTTTCATATTATATTTATTTGGGTATTTATAATATCAATTATTTTAATTTTTCACTATTATAGTAATTACTGCATCATCATTGTGTCATAAATAAAATAACTTATTTATTGTCTAAAAATTATAAATAAAATATCATTATATAGTAAATCTTTTTATCTTTCTAATGAATATTTATAATCGAAAATCCAACATGTATAACCCTAGGTAAAAATTGTTCTTCTAAAAGATATATGCTTGTGTCATTTTTGTATTCATTTTAACTTAATTAAAATAAAGTGTCATTATCACTTACAAGTGGATCCATGGGGTCCCAAAATTGACACAAAGATGCCCATGGTCGACCATGTATCAACCAATAGGGTTAAGACACGTTTTAGGGTAATTTTGTATTATTATAATATTATTTTTTTAACCCTTATTTACCGGATTTACCCTTTAACCATGGTAAATAAAATATTTACCGCAGTAATTATTCAAAATGTCTAAAAATAAAAGTTACCTATTTACATAATTTGGACATCCTGATTCCAAATATGGAATCCATTTTCCTTAATTCAAAACACAGAAGTGGCAGAAATTAATTTAAAATTAATTCCCGCTGTTAAAACAAAAAGCGTGTTTTTAAGAGATAATAACTATCAAAAGATTGACACTTGTTTATGTTTGGTTTAATTGTAAAATTATGTCCAATGATAAACATTAAATTGAATGGTAAAAATATATTCTAAATATACTTTAAAACCACTCAAATTCATAATTTATCACTATTAATTATTTTGATTAAAAAAGTTGTTTTTAATTAAAATTTAGAAATTTTCACTATTCATCAAAATATGAAAGTTATCCGAAATGTACCAAAATTTCACCCTAGGCTAATTTTGATATTCCGAATCCAAAAATGAAGTCCATTTTGAAATATAGAATATATATGATTTCAAAAATTAGGTATTACTATTCACAACGGCTAGTTTAATTAGTTGTGGTGTGTGTTAGAACTCGAGGTTGCGTACAACACACGCTATCGCATTATTCAAAGGGAAACATACCGTAGAAGCTTGGGGTGTTACAGATAGTGACAGCGATATCGCTAACAATGGAAAGAGTAGTGGGTGAAGGTGGTGATAAAAATGACAATAATGGGGAATAATTAGAGAGACTAATCATGAATAGAGTTATGGTAGAAGAGAAGTAGGGTTCGTCATGGCTGAGAAAACCATAAAAACGCAAACTGTGGAACCCAAACAAGTAATCAACGAGAGAGGAAAGGGAGAAAATAGCATACCTTGGATTCTAGCCTTGATTTGTCCAAGAGAACGTAGAAGAGGAGCATCGACAGTAGGGGAGTTCCGTGAGATCTTAAGAATCACGACTAAATGAGTCACAGTTAGAGTTCCTTTAAATAGATCGGGGACACTTTTATCAGCGATTCTAAAAAAGCGTTGATAAAGATCTAAATTAATAAGTGCTGATAAAGATGCCTTTTATTAGTGTTAAAGAAGCGCTGATAAATGATTTATAATTATAATTATAAATAAAAAATATATAAATATATAAATATATTTATATAATTATAGATTTATTTATTATAATTTTATAATTATTTCAATATATATTTATATATTTATAATTACATAAATACTTTTTTTAATTATATTTTTTAATTAAAATTATAAATATATAATTTTTTAAATATAATAAATATACATTTATAAATATATTTATAAATAAATATATTAGTAAATATATTTATATTTATTTATTTGTAATTATAAATATATTTATATCATTATATATATTTAGATATTTACATATATTTTTAATAAATATACCTAAATATTGTAAATATATTCATTATTTAAATATATTTATTATAATTTTATAATTATTTAAATATATATTTATTTATTTATAAATATATGAGTACTTTTAAATAAATTTTTATATATTTATATCATTATATATATTTATATAAATATATATATAAAATATAAATATAAATATAAATATAAATTTGAATATAAATATAGTATGTTCATTATTTAAATAAATATATTATAATTTTATAATTATTTAAATATATATATTTATTTATAATTATATAAATAATTTTTTTATAATAATATTTATTTATTTATATTTAAAAATATATAAATTTATAAATATAGTAAATATTTATTTATAAATATATTTTTAACATTATTAATGAATATATAATCTTAAATACATGTATTTTAAAAATGAGTGAAATTGAATAATTAGAAATGAGTACACTTTTGAGGGATGGGAGGGGGTGGTGAGAGCTTCTCGCTCTACCCGGATGGCAATTAGGGCTGTAGAATGGCGACTCCGAGTCTTCTGGATAAACTTTTTCTCATCCATGGGCGATTTGATTTCCACAAACATGTTTCCTCTGGAATGGATAATCAGGAGATCATTTGTAAAGGGGTAATGGTGGATAACAAGTTGGATGAGGTTACCGCCAATATGAATTTCTCTCTCTTTAAGGGGTCCACTATTGGAGGGATACACTGCAAGGGTAATGTTTCCTTTGTCAAAGAGAATCTGGATTCTATTTTGGAGTGCCTAGAAATCGGTAAGTTTCTATAATTTTGCGATTGATTTTTTCCAAGGGATCTAAACCATTGAAAATTAATGATTTGGTTGATCTACTGTTGAGAATTTGGGGTTTTACTAACTAGAAGTGTGTTTCTTTGGGCAGAGGATATTCCACATGTCCTTTCCCTCTGATGATTTGAAGATGAGGTCCTAAAGTCTAGGATCAATTTCACTCAAATGAGGCATCCTTCACATCGATGAATGGGATCATAATTTCAATCCCTTGGAGGTTAGAAATTCATGTGTCCAGCTGTGGGTTGAAGTTTATGGACTGATCTAGGTATTCTGGCACCCCAGAATACTATACGACATCACTTCGGTGATTAATGCTCCCATAAATGTTGACAAAGAAACCAAATTGATGAGATATGTTCATTTCACTTGGTTTTTGGTGGAAGTTGACATGTTCTTTACTCTTATTGATAGGGTATTCCTTTCAATAGATGAATATGAATTCAATCTATGCATTGAGTATGAGAATGTTCCTTGATTCTATTTAGAATGTAATAGAATTGTCCACGAGGCATCAAATTGTAAAATCTCCCTATTGTGTTCTTATTTCTCTGGTAAAGGACATGAGGAACGTTTCTTTTTTAAAAAGAATATGGGTTAGAAGATTGGACTACACAGTACTTCCAGAAATCTTAGGCTTGCTCAGTCACAACATGCTGTGAAGCAATCGACTGGTCTGGATTGTCTTGTTGGGGATAGGTTTGTTAAGTCTACTCAGGTGGAGACCACCCCCAACAGTAAGAGATTGTTCAGGATGCTACGAAGAAAATTAGTGGGGCGCCCCCTATTGGCTTTAAAATGGTTGGATTTAATGAGAATCATGCAACAAATTCTTGGGCTAATGTTGCCGAAGAGGAGTCATTTTCTGATATTCAATTTTTTAATGAAGTAGCTACATAAGAATTAGCGGATCAACAGATAATTCATGAACAAATAATTGCCTCAAAATCCCATAAGGGAATGAAAAAATGAATATTGAGATACCTTCACATTTGAAGTCTTGTATTATCACTCATAGGTAGAATAAGGCTGATAATTCCTAGGCTAGTACTAAGATAAAGGCTTCTGAGCCTCCAATGAAAAGTATGACTACTGCTACTAATTTTGATAAGGATCTTGGCTCTTTTTCTGATGTTCTGAAAAGTCCAGTTACATTGAATATGTCTGAGCTGGGGTGAACATGATAAGTGCTCTGTGTATGGAAGGATCTGAAACTGCAGACTCTCAATGGGTTGATTTAGGTGCTCAGCCTATTGAACCTACTGTTACTCTTCCACAGATTGGTAGGGATGCTTTTAAGGAGAGGTTTGATGCTGATCTTTTTGCATCTGAGTAGTAGGAATTTACTGCAACTACTTGTGCTTTGGAAGCTAAGGATATATTCTCATCAAGGGAAAAAACATTACAGCTTTCGAAACTTCTCTTCCTTCTCTACAGAATGGGGATACTGATTTTCTTATGGTGAGTGAAATTAGTGATATTCATTGCAACAGTGTGGAGGCTCATAGAACAAGTGGTCCAAATGGAAAGAAGGGACCTTCATCGAAGGTCTTATTTGATAATGATGGTCTTCAATTGGTTCCCTTTAGGAAGTTTAGATCCATCTCTTCTCATCTTGGACAGCCTTTGAGGGACATGAATTTGGTACCTTGCATGTTGCCTACTAAATCTGAGTCTCCACTAAGCTCATGAAAGTATGTTTCTACTATCCTTCCTGATGACTCATGTATCCCTACTATTAAAATTGCACAGGGATTGGAAACATCATGTAAGGAGTAGGTGGAAAGTGGGAAAAGTGTTGAGAAGTAGATTTTTCCCTTGTAGATTGGGAATCTGATTGTTTCTCCCTTTTTTAGAATTGTTGAGAATGTGGAGTGGGATCATCCTCCCCATTTTAATTATTTAATAAAAAAATACAAAGGTTTCCTTTGGTAGAGCCTCTGATAAAGAATGTTCTTCTGCATGGGAAAATAATTCAAACATTGTAACCATGGTGGGCCAGGAATGTGAACGGACCATTGTAGGCATCAAATAGGAAGTGACTAAATGGTACTTATCACAACTTGAGGTAACCTTATCATCAATGGAGTCAGAGGAATTTAGATACAATGATTATATATCAGTGGAGGGGTTATTATCTATTTACTTTGAAGATGGACTTCGCTCTAATCTGGAAATGGAGTTTCAAGATCTATCTTGGAAATTCATGATATGATCCACCATAGAGGCTTCATCCACATCATCATAAAATGAATAATGTGTGCCCCCTCAAAGGGTCAAGGCATGGAGGCATGGTCGACACCCAAAGCGTAGTGGATGATATCTAAGGAACTTGGGATCTATATGATATATTTATTACTTTCAATTGTGAGCATGATATGTTTTACTAACATGATCACTCCTCCCTTGTAATTTTTCATTTTATTAATAAACATTGAGGTTATGGATATGGATTTTCCAAATCCATGGTTGAGTTGTTTTGGAAAAATGAGTACACTTTAAAAATATTAAAAAAAATTGATATGTTTTATTAATTAAATATAAATTATTAAAAAATATGGATTTATATTGAAGTAAAGATGAATACATATGGAAAATATTAAAACATAGTAAATAAATTTATATAAATAAATATTATAAAGTGATTAAATTCAAAATAAAAATAAAAAATATTAAAAATGCATAAATAATACTTAAATATTATATTATTATAAATAAATAAATAAAATTTATCGATTAAAAACATAATATATTAAATGTATCATGTTATAATGAAATTCTAAAATATTCTAAAATTTGAATAAATTACATAAATATTAGTTGTATGTGTTTATATATATTTATAAGATTTCATTAATTGCATAAATATTTGTGTGTGTGCGTTGTATATAAAAATTCATTAATTGCATATATGTGTGTGAAATAAATGTAACACGCATTTGATATATGTAAAATTAAAAAATCAAACAATTTTAAAAATGAATAAGGCATTAATATGTTTTTAATTATTACATTTTACTCATTTTTTATATATTTATATTTAATATATATTATTTATTAATATTTATTATTAATATATATATATATGTATTAAAATTATTCATTTTTATTAATAATTAATTCGTTGATGTATTTTTTAATAATTTTTTAATTTATTCATTTTTAATTTTTTTTGTTTAATTATTACAATTTTTTCATTTTTAATTTTGTTGTTTAATTATTACAATTTATTCATTTTTAATTTTGTTGTTTAATTATTACAATTTATTCATTATATATATATATAATATATATTATTTATTAATATTTGTAATCTATATATATGTATATTAAATTTATTTTTTATCAATAATTGTTTAATTAATAAAATGTTTAATATTTCTCTTAATTTACTCATTTTTAATTTTTATTTGTTTAATTATTTAATTTTATTCATTTTATGTATCTATATATTTAATATATAATATATATTAATATTTATAATTTATATATATGTATATTCAATTTATTCATTTTTATCAATAATTATTTAATTAATAAAATTGTTAATATTTTTTTAAATTTACTCATTTTTTATTTTTATTTTTTTGATTATTTCATTTTATTCTAAACCTTTATCAGCGCAAAAAATAAAACACTAATAAATTTTACTCTTTATCAGTGCTAAAAATAAAGTGCTAATAAAGGGTACCTTATATCAGTACTACATAAAAGCGCTCATAAAGGTTACCCTTTATCAGCGTTAAAAGAAGCGCTGATAAAGAGCGCCTTTTATCACTACTTTTTTTAGTACTGATAAACAACACCCTTTATCAGCGCTTTTTCGCGCTAATAATGAACACATTTATCAATGATTTTTTCTAGTGTTGATAAAGGTTGGTGCTGTTAAAGGTTTGTTTTGTAGTAGTGTGGTGTTTTCCAAATTATCTCAAAAGTGCTAGGAGGAGGGATAAAGTTTCTAGGAATTCCAATGCGTTTGAGGATAATAAATTCATGTATGGAGTCGTTATAGCGTTTGCTCTGAATGGTGTTAGAATACATTATGGAAGATATGAGATCTGACTGTGAAGTCTGGAGGTTGAAGCTAGACTCGACATGGATGATAGCATTCCTAGATCTCCAGATGATGTGTATTAATTCAGCAAGGTATGGCGGTGATATTAGATCTCCCAAGAGGAGGAAGTCTGCGTGCGGCGATGAAGCCTAGCCTTGTGCAACATGGGTTGACGGTGAGCTTGGTACCCCCAAGAAGAGGAAGGTTATAACAACCCTAGATTTTTATATATAGATATTACATCTTATTAGAAGAATATTCATTACAAAACATGATGAAACATTCTAGGATCATAAAGGTTTAGTATCTTTAAAAACTTGGATACATAAACATCTGGTTCATAAAAAAATATACATCATATTCTACTTGGTTCTTCATAACTAGAACCCTTCTTAGACACATCATACTTAAAAATTTCCTTCATATCTTGGATAAATGAAAACATAATTAAGGGTGATCTCAGATGCTCAATAAGGGAATAAACATGATAAGGAAGTACAATGTGTGAGACAAATGTATAACATGATATCATAAAAGAGAAGGCGCATGACTAATCACATGGGAGCATAACATAAAAAACATAGTATTATAAGATCATGGAAACATAGGAAAAGTGGAAGAAATATAAAACATGACATAATCATAAGTCAAGGTTAGCTTCCAAGAAAATATCACATGGTGGACAGAGTCTTGTATTGGATTATATTTACTTCCTAATCCCATACACAATATATCATGAGACTAAAATATTACCCAATGAATTGGAGTGCTATCTGGGTGCACCCATTATAACAGTTCATGATTATGTGTGCCTCAAAAGGAAATTTATTATAATTCATAAACATAATAATTACCCATAGAAAGAAATGGATTGCATAATCTTTCCTCATATCATAATCAAAAGAGATTTCATAAAGAAGGCATTTGAGAAATGAACTTAAGGCGTGTATTACCACATCAAAGTAATGGAGAATTAACTAGGTATATATGTAAGATACATATATAAAAAATTTAAAATAAATCCATAACATCAAAGGTTTTTCTTACTAATGAATATAAATACTATAAAAGGATTTAAAAAATCTTGAGGAAAATACCCTTTCCATTTGGAAATTACTTCTTTGAAATATAAAAATTTAAAAAATATTATGGAAAAAATTTTCTTCGAAAATAAATTTAGAAACATATAAATTAATCTTCAAATCATTTACCAATGCAAATGGTGGTAAATTCTATTCATGCCATATATGTTAAAACAAATATTTCTTCCACATTTTAGTTAAAAAGTCAAAAGTGCCTTGTTCATGAAATAACAAGAACATTCCTTTTCAACCATTTTATAAAAAATAAAACATGGGTAAAAATTCCTTTAAATAATCATAGGATAATAGTAAAAATATTCTTGAAAACATTTTTAGAATACTTGGACATTGAAGAAAAAGGATTTTCGGCCGAAGAGATAAATGAGGTTGATTTTCCTTAAAAACATTTTTTCGATCTCTTGAGTATTTAAAGTGAGTAAAATGAAATTAAAGCATAAAATATACCAAAATAACAAAGGATATGAAAATTAAAGGTATTTATTATATACGGATCATATAATTTTCTCAATGTTAATTTCAATCATAAACAATCCCAATTAAAATATGATTGAAACATAAATCCCTTACCATTTTGGTAACTTTTGAATCATAAGCCTGAGTAAAGAAAGAAAAATATGTCGATATATATCTATCATATTTATCATGATAATAATCATAAAATAAATTCATGGTTCTCATATGAACCACATAAAAAACAAGTGGTGAATATGACATGTGTCTCACAAAACTAAAAGTGAGACAAAAATCACTTACCTCGAGTTCAAACATGCTATGTATATCCTTTAAGACCTTTGTAATAAACATATATCAATTATTTTATTTTGTAAGAACCTTTTTAAGTATTAATATCTTATATTTAAATCATTTATTTCATTTATTTTAAAATACAAATTTATATACTTAATTAGTTAAGTCTATATCGGGTGTTTTGAGGACGTTCGGTTCATAATTTTAAAACGGCTATGGTATGTTGACCATGGTAAAAGGGTTCATTATTCCATAATATCTAGAATAATAATCATGAAATAATTATAATTATAATATACATCCACTATAATTTTATAACCAATCATGAAATATGATTATGAAAAATGAACCATGATACAATCATGGAGACGATAGGTCATACGTACGCATGAGTACTGTTTCCATTTTTCAACAGTCATTATGGAAAGAAGTTAGCTATTATTTTATATTTAGATAATGATAATTATATCATAAATTTAATCTATTTTTAAATACACTTATATATACCATTCAAGTGGTGCACTAATGAAAATCGAATCACATCGCTTCATGGAGGTGGTAATCCACATGTATGCATGAATGACGTAATCATTTTTCTACGAATGGAAAGGAACAGAAATATATAATATATTAATTTTAAATAATGATAAATATATCATTAATATCACATATATACATTAAATCTATCATCATAAACAGTCCTGGTAGGTGGTGATGGAAAGTGAATTACATCAGTTCATGAGGTGGTAATTCCTCATAGACACAAATGATGATTTCATTTCCCATTTGATGGAAGTGGATATGGATGTAGGTTATGAAAATAAAATAATAAAATCTTAATATATAGAAGATATTATTTTTATTATATCATCATGGTTGAATAATATATTAAGGTGGTGGAAGAAGAAATAAAACCAAAACTTTCAGTTAAAGATTATACCTCTTTTTCAGATAACTTCTTTTTATTTACACCTTAAACCATCTATGGTTGGTATTCTACCAAAACTAAGGCATATAGAAAATGGGTAGGGATTTTAGGAAGATAGTTTTCAGTTATTATTTTAACTAAAATGATTTTGAAGTGTGAAGAAAAGAGGAGATTGATTTCCCTTTTATAAGAGTGGGGAGGGACATTCTTGGAATTTCCCAAGGAATTAAATTAATATAAATTAATGTTATCATCTAAAAGGATTAAAAAAGATATAATTTTAATAAAGTATGATTATGGGTTGAAATACTATCATCCAATAAAATTTGGAAAAGTTTAGGTTATGTTTTTATCCTTATCTCTTTGTTTTAACTCACACTAACCCTTTTTGACAATTATTGTGATAACGAAGTTTTTACTTTTTAGTGGTCAATTTAGTTACTATAAAAGAACAATTGGACCAAAAATGGACCATGGTTGATATTTTAAACCATATCCCAATCAATTTTCTAAATAATATATTTTTATCAATTTTAAATAATTTAATAAAATATTATTTATTATAAAATATTATTAATGTTAATTTTGGAACTTTTCATTTAATTTGACTTTAAAACACCAATATAAAGATGGAATTCGAATATAATCCTTTAAAACATCCCTAATAAGTTATATTTATCTAAAAAATCATGGAACACAATAATTATTTCAAATTATATTACTTTTAATAATTTTAAAATCATTTATTTTATTTTTCTATTAATTGAATAAATAACATGTCAGTGTTGTATAAGAATTTAAAGTAATTATTTCTTAACTAAAAATTAAAAATAAATTACCATGATATAAAAAATAATTTATATTTCAAATTACTATTTATAACTAAACATTCCTTCTTTTCATTCCTATTTCAAATATTTAAAGATAATAAAATAAAGAGAATGACATTTTTTACTTTTCTTTACATAAAATATTTTAAAGGACAAAATCATAGAAAAATGGAAACAAAAGGTTATATATTTTAACTTTGAATGATTATGGGTGAAATACAACCATCCAAAAAAATAAGGAAAGTATTATACTTATTTTTTTGGTCTTATCGCATTATTTTTACCCTTAATTAACTCATTTTACCCCTACCATAGTGATAATTATTTACTATGGTAACTATTTATATTGACCCAAAATAAAAAAGGAATATTTAATAATTTTTGACCTCATGTGTAATGGTTTGTTTCCTCTTGGTGTGTTACTTTGTGGGTTTTGGTTGTTGGGATTGTTTGGAGGAGGCTTAGAGGTAGTTTAGATAAGTTCAGTTGCTAAAGGAAGGAAGTAGAAGGATTATAAATCGTGTAACATGATTACAAGATGTGAAAATCGATTTCACAGGTTGTCCTAGGAGTTTCACAGTGTGTAACATTTCAAGGTTAGAAAAATAAAATAAATCAGGAGGCAATGCATTGTTCAATGGAAGTGGACCTCAAGGAATTACACGACGTGAAAGGGGATTACACGTCGTGTAATACCCTGATGCAATAATTTTTTAAAACATTCCAGCTACTCGGGTTTTGAAAAAACCTACAGTTTTAGAACTCTTTCTCATCCTAGAAAACCCAATAGTCCCTTACTTGGAATTTTGGAGATCCCTTTGACAGAGATCGATCAACGAGATTTTATCGTTGATTCGTAGCAATCCGTCTTTGATCTAAGGTATTCTATTCCTCTATTTCAATGATTTCCTTGGGTTGATCTCTCTTTCCCTCCTGCTCCTCTTATCATGCGACGGAGAAGACTCTTCCTCACCTCTATCATGTTCTTCTTCAGTTGTTGATTAGTGTGATGATGTCATTGCATCCCCAGTTGGATACAGATCTCATAGGAGAGGAAATCAAAGGACTGTTGCGTGAACCATTTCCATGCAAAGAACGTTAACACCCCTTCGAGGTAGGGATTTTTTTTATTTCTCTTTGATTGTGCATCAGGTGGGAGGGAGATAATTTTTCTTTCCTACAGATCATGGTTGTTCCATATTAATCAAAGATAAGAATTTGGTAAATGAAATTTAAATGGGTAGAGGGATTCGAATCACATGTTTTATAGCCTGATGTTATTGTGATGTTGTGAATTATATCGGCTAAACATCCAACTGAAAATCATGGTCGTTGTTGGCCCTTGTTTTCACACTAGAAAATTTTCATGTTTATTAGTTCCCAATGAACATTTGTATATGGAGATTGATGAGTCACTTACACTTGGCTAATAAACAAATTCCCTAGGATTTTATAGATTTTTTGATAACCCCTGAATTAACAAGTGAAAATAAATAATGGGATGCCATTCTAAATCCTAAATTGTGTTATGCTTTGGTATGTGGGGTGATGTGTTGTATGGGATAATTTTGGTTGTTTTTGTGTGGGACAGATGTGATATGAAGTGGTTTTGTTGTGACATGCATGGTTGCTTTGGTTTGTTTTGTGTTATGGTTTTTAAGCACATGTATGTGTTGTGGGTTGGTTTGGGTAGTTTTGTGGATGAACTGCAGACGATACATCAACTTGACCATGTAATGGAATCTTAGGCTGAGAGATTGATTTATTGTAGAATGGATGAGAAGCGTTGAGTAGCAGGGATATGATCAGGTTGTGTGGTGGTGTGTTGCTGGGAGTAGTTGTGTGTGTGGATAGTTTTTGGAGGGATGAACTTGAAGAATTATGGTGATGGTTGGTATGGGTAATTTTCTAAGAGTTTCTCCATTTTTAGTTTTTGCTGTGTGGTTCCTTGTGTGTTTTTCTTGATAGTTGCCTAGATAGTTATGGAATAAATGAAAAAATGTTAAATTAATAATGTTTTTAATTAGGCTTGGTTTGTTTTGGTTAACAAAATGATTAAATTAATTTTTAAATAAATAATAGAATTGGTTAAATGAATTGGTTGGGTTCGTGGATTATTGTGTGGTGTTGTGAATTTAGAGGTATCAGTAAAGGTGACATGTGGTGACTTGGTCACTTGTTGAAAACCCATAGGTTGGGTTGAGTGTTTGGTATCATATATATATAGACACACATTTATATTTTCCATGTGATTTCTATATGAAGCCTACCCTAGTTGAGAACTATGTGCGGAACACCCCCATCATCATGGGGGAGGGTTTATTTTCCAAACATCCCAATAATAGTATGGATGGATGGCCACCCGCTCTTCCCAACTCCCTCTTCCAGGTGGTGGTGGCCCAAGATTCTTTGGGAAGGTTGTGGTTTTTGAGGCCCATGTGTGTATGAGCGAGTTTTACTTTCCCAGGTGTCTTCGGGATGAGATGTGTTGTGATTTCTCAGGTGTTTTCAGGATGACATGTGTGGTGATTTACTAGGTGTCATAGGGATGAGGTGTGGTTGTGGACCAGGTGTCTGCGGGTGGGATGTGGTGTGGTTGTGTCCCAGGTGATTGTAGGTAGGATGTGGTGTGGTTTGTGTCCTAGGTGTATTCTAGTGGGATGTGATATAGCTTAGGCCTCAAGTGACGGTACGAGATGTGGTTTGTACTAAGATAAAGGCTTCTGAGCCTCCAATGAAAAGTGTGAATACTGCTACTAATTTTGATAAGATCTTGGCTCTTTTTCTGATGTTCTGAAAAGTCTAGTTACATTGAATACTTCTGATGCTTGGGTGCACATGATAAGTGCTCTGTGTATGGAAGGATCTCCAACTGTAGACTCTCAATGGGTTGATTCAGGTGCCTAGCCTATTGAACGTACTGTTACTCTTCCAAAGATTGGTAGGGATTCTTTTAAGGAGGGGTTTGATGCTGATCTTTTTTCATCTGAGAAGTAGGCATTTACTGCATCTACTTGTGCTTTGTAAGCTAAGGATATATTCTCATCAAGGGACAAAAACATTACAGCTTTGGCAGCTTCTCTTCCTGCTCTACAGAATGGGGATACTGATTTTCTTCTGGTGAGTGAAATTAGTGATATTCCTTGAAACAGTGTGGAGGCTCATAGAACAAGTGGTCCAAATGGAAATAAGGGACCTTCATCGAAGGTATTATTTGATAATGATGGTTTCCAATTGGTTCCCTTTAGGAAGTTTAGATCCAGCTCTTCTCATCTTGGACAGCCTTTGAGGGACATGAATTTGGTACCTTGCATGTTGCCTACTCAATCTGAGTCTCCACTAAGCTCACGAAAGATGGTTTCTACTATCCTTCCTAATTACTCGTGTATCCCTACTATTAAAATTGCACAGGGATTGGAAACATCATGTAAGGAGTAGTTGGAAAGTGGGAAAAGTGTTGAGAAGCAGTTTTTTCCCTTGTAGATTGGGAATCTGATTGTTTCTCCCTATTTTAGCAGTGTTGAGAATGTGGAGTGGGGTCATCCACCCCATTTTAATGATTTAATAAAAAATACCTAGGTTTCCTTTGGCAGAGCCTCTGATAAATAATGTGCTTCTTCATGGGAAAAGAATTCAAACATTGTAACCATGGTGGTCAAGGAATGAGAAAGGACCATTGTGGGCATCGATTAGGAAGTGACTAAATGGTACTTATCGCAACTTGAGGTAACCTTATCATCAATGCATTCAGAGGTCTTTGGATACAATGATTATATAGCAGTGCATGGGTTATTATCTATTAACATTGAAGATGGACTTTTCTCTAATCTAGAAATGGATTTTCAAGATATATCTTGGAAATTAATGATATGCTCCACCATATAGGCTTCATCCAAATCATCATAAAATGAAGAATGTGTGGCCCCTCAAAGGGTCAAGTCATGGCGGCATGGTCGACACCCAAAGGGTAGTGGATGATCTCTAAGGAACTTGGGATCTATATGATATATTTATTACTTTCAATTGTGAGCGTGTTATGTTTTTCTAACTTGATCACTCCTCCCTTGTACTTTTTCATTTTATTAATAAGTTTTGAGGTTATGGATATGGATTTTCCAAATCCAGGGCTGAGTTGTTTTGGCAAAATGAGTACACTTTAAAAATATTAAAAAAATTGATAAGTTTTATTAATTAAATATAAATTATTAAAAAATATGGATGTATATTTAAGTAAAGATGAATACATATGGAAAATACTAAAACATAGTAAACAAATAAATATAAATAAATAATATAAAGTGATTAAATTCAAAATAAAAATAAAAAATATTAAAAATGAATAAATAATACTTAAATATAATATTATTATAAATAAATAAATAAAATTTACTGATTAAAAACATAATATATTAAATTTATCATGTTATAATGAAATTCTAAAATATACTAAAATTTGAATAAATTACATAAATATTAGTTGAATGTGTTTATATATATATAAGATTTCATTAATTGCATAAATATTTGTGTGTGTGTGTGTTGTATATAAAAATCAATTAATTGCGTATATGTGTGTGAAATCAATGTAACACACATTTGATATATGTTAAATTAAAAAAATCAAACAATATTAAAAATGAATAAGGCTTTAATATCTTTTTAATTATTACATTTTACTCATTTTTTATATATTTATATTTAATATATATTATTTATTACTATTTATAATTAATATATATATATATATATATTAAACTTATTCATTTTTATTAATAATTATTTCATTGATATATTTTTTAATAATTTTGTAATTTATTCATTTTTAATTTTTTTTGTTCAATTATTACGATTTATTTATTTTTAATTTTTTTAATTTTTACAATTTATTCATTATATATATATATATACTTAATATATAATATTTATTAATATTTATAATCTATATATATGTATATTAAATTTATTTTTTTATCAATAATTGTTTAATTACTAAAATGTTTAATATTTCTCTTAATTTACTCAATTTAAATTTTTATTTGTTTAATTATTTCATTTTATTCATTTTATGTATCTATATATTTAATATATAATATTTATTAATATTTATAATTCATATATATGTATATTCATTTTATTCATTTTTATCAATAATTATTTAATTAATAAAATTGTTAATATTTTTTTTTAATTTACTCATTTTTTATTTTTATTTTTTTGATTATTTCTTTTTATTCTAAACCATTATCAGTGAAAAAAATAAAACTCTAATAAATTTTACTCTTTACCAGTGCAAAAAATAAAGTGCTAATAAAGGGTACCTTTTATCATCACTACATAAAAGCGCTAATAGAGGTTACCCTTTGTCAGCGCTAAAAAAATCACCGATAAAGAGTGCCTTTTATCACTACTTTTTTTTAGTACTGATAAACAACACCCTTTATCATGACTTTTTTAGCGTTAATAAAGGACACCTTTATCAATGCTTGTTTCTAGTGTTGATAAAGATCGGTGCTGTTAAAGGTTTGATTTGTAGTAGTGTGGAGGTTGCCAAATTATCTCAAAAGTGATAGGAGGAGGGATAATGTTTCTAGGAATTCCAATGCGTTTTAGGATAATAAATTCATGTATGGAGTTATTGTAGTTTTTGCTCTGAATGGTGTTAGAATACTTTATGGAAGATATGAGATCTGACTATGAAGTCTGGAGGTTGAAGCTAGACTCAACATGAATGATAGCATTCCTAGATCTCCAAATGATGTGTATTAATTCAGCAAGGTATGGCGGTGATATTGGATCTCCCAAGAGGAGGAAGTCTGCGTGCGGCGATGAAGCCTAGCCTTGTGCAACAGGGGTTGATGGTGAGCTTGGAACCCCCAATAAGAGTAAGGTTATAACAACCCTAGATTTTTATATATAGATATTACATCTTATTAGAAGAATATTCATTACAAAACATGATGATACATTCTAGGATCATAAAGGTTTAGTGTCTTTAAAAACTTGTATACATAAACAACTAGTTCATAAAAAAATCTGCATCATCTTCTACTTGGTTCTCCATAACTAGAACCCTTCTTAGACACATCATACCTAAAATTTTCCTTCATATCTTGGATACAGGAAAACATAATTAAGGGTGATCTCAAATGCTCAATAAGGGAATAAACATGATAAGGAAGTAAAATGTGTGAGACAAAGGTATAACATGATATCATAAAATAGAAGGTTCATGACTAATCACATGGGAGCATAACATAAAAAACATAGTATTATAAGATCATGGAAACATAGGAAAAGTGGAAGAAATATAAAACATAACATAATCATAAGTCAATGTTAGCTTCCAAGAGAATATCACATGGTGGACAGAGTCTTGTATTGGATTATAGTTACATCCTAATCCCATACACAATATCTCATGAGACTAAAATATTACCCAATGAATTGGAGTTCTATCTGGGTGCACTCATTATAACAGTTCATGATTATTTGTGCCTAAAAAGGAAATTTATCATAATTCATAATCATAATAATTACCCATAGAAAGAAATGGATTACATAATCTTTCCTCATATCATAATCCAAAGAGATTTCATAATGAAGGAATTTGAGAAATGAACTTAAGGCGTGTATTACCACATCAAAGGAATGGAGAATTAACTAGGTATATATGTAAGATATGTAACATCCTGAGTCTGGAGCCCCTCCACTGGTGCCTCTTACCTGGTTCACCACATGACCTCAAGTGCGTTTCCCCAAACGCCAAAGGCTGCCGACTAGCAGCGAGGGCCTTAGTGAGTCGGTGGGGAAACTATGCCCTCATTCGATAAGTATATAGTGAAAAAAAACCAGACACAATAGCAGAAACAATCAATAACATACAAAAACTGAACTGAACAGTGGAAGCAATAGATAAAATAATAATGATGCAACATGGTACATATGTCTATGAAAAACAGCAAAAAACCAACGTGCTGAAGTAAAACTGAAAACAAAGTGCAAGGAAAACAAGGTAAACTCCTCATCATCGTGAGCCACAGCTCGGTCCCATGATCTCAAGATCCAGTGCAATCAAGAACCTGAAGTGGAAAGGCGCTTTCCCATATCTATACCTATAGCAACAAAGTCTACTTGGGCCCAAAAGCATGGCCCAAACAGGGTGTGAGATACAATCCCAGTAGGAAATCACCCAAAGATTTGTTCCTAACAGTCAATTAATACATTGAAATAATAAAACAATAAGTAGAAAACAGGAAGCAGAAGCAGCTACAATCCACAGTTCTAACAAACAAAGTACACAAGTAAACAACCAGCAAAAATAAGGAAAAAGGTAACCCTCTGGGTAGCTCTCACAGCCTCACCCCTATGGTTCAACCTATAAGTACTAGCAACCCTCTAGGAGGCACACACAATCTCACCCCTCTGGTTTAGCTATGAAATTAATAGACTCTATGAGGAAGCACTCACCGTCAATTCCCCCTATAGTCTTGTATCGTACTAAAGGTTCTCTGGGGAAGAACTCAACATCTCATTCCCCCTATGGCCCGTGTCGAGGAACTACAGACTCTCTAGGGAATCACTCATCGTCAATTCCCCCTGTGGTCTCGCATCGTGTTAAAAGACACTTTGGATAAGCCCTTACGTCAATTCTCCTTATGGTCTGCTACACTAGGTACTCACAGTCCTATGTGAAAATAAACATGCTCAGTGCGTGTATATCGTCCAAATAAACCTACAAAACTAATTGGCTATCATTCTAAGGCTCAACATCAATAAATAATCAACAGTTTAACTATCCTACAACTAGGCATGGAAACTGGAAAATGCCAAAAGGTAAAACAAGCATGGAAAGGAAACATGAGAACAAAACACATTACTCTACTCACAAGCATAAACCTCTACTACAACAATCAAGCAAAGAAGGTAAACAACATGAGAAAAATAGGAAACCCACAATTCCCCACCCAAGGGAATTTGTGGAATTTGCACAAAATACTCATCGACTTTCAACAGAGAGGCACAAAACACCTACCTCGATCCTAGGTGATCGATATATGTGAACCATGACGATTGATTCCCCTTAGAACATCTTAGATCTGAGAAAACACACAAAACGCTCAACCCACGATATTTCGAAAATGAAGAGGAATCAGAAGATGAATCTCAAGAAGAAGGAAGATCTTACAGCTACGATTCCATCGCAATCGACCATGCTCGAACCGGAGAACGGACGAGGAGATGGGGGGTCATCGAAGATTCAGTCGTACGGGTTGCTCTCGGACGAACGGGACCTAGAAGGAGGTGTTTCGGTGCATCAGGCGTGGCCCCAGTTCATTTAGTGAAAAAAAGAAAGTACCCGGTGTGTACTTTTAGAGTACATGAAATGTACTGGGTCTTTTACATACTCTTCCAAAATTGGCCTCCACATCACCCCTACACACCGTGTGTGTGGCCTGAGCATGGCCAACACACGACTTCGAGCCGGAGAAGAGTACACGATGTGTACTCAGAAAGTATACGGCGTGTACTTTGAAAATTTCCAGAAAGTTCATTTTTCTTAAAAACTCCAAAAAAAGGGAAAACATACCTAAAACTAAAATTCTGGTTCTTACAAACCTCCCCTCTTAAAGAAATTCTTCCCCGAGTTTCCCTAACTTGTCATAGAAGAAGAAACCCCGAACAGCTCCGGCCACTACGATCGTAAATCGGCCTCCCTTTCCCAAGTATCGTCCTGTACTCGCCCGTGCTGTCATAGCACCTGTACTAGAGGAACAGACTGCCCGTGGAGAACCTCTATACTGCGATCAACAATTCGGATAGGATGATCCTCAAACGATGTATCCGCTTGAAGCTCAACCTCCTCAGGTTTAAATACATGAGACAGGTCTGAAAAGTAGCGTCGGAGATGAGAGACGTGGAAGACGTCATGCATGGCCCGGTACCTCTGTGGTAGCTGCAACCGATAGGTGACTGACCCCACTCTCTCTAATACCTTAAACGGCCCGACGTACTGTGGTGAAAGCTTACGCTGTATCTGAATCCTCTTATGTCCCAACCTCGGTGTGACACTCAGGAAAACCTGATCCCCGACCTCAAACTCCATAGGTCATCTCCACTGATCAACATAATACTTTTATCAAGACTATGCTATAGCCATCCTCTTCTGAATCATCTCTATCAGCTCTGAGGTCTCCTGAATGAGACGAGGTCCCAGCAAAGCTACCTCTCCTTCCTCCAGCCAGCACAAGGGTGATCAGGATGGCCTATTGTAAAAAGCCTCATATGGTGCCATCTGAATGGTCACCTGGAAACCGTTGTTGTAGGCGAACTCCACCAGAGGAATATGCTTCTCCCAAGAACCACCAAAGTCTAGGATGTAAGCACGAAGCATATCCTCAAGCACCTGGATCATGCGCTTGGACTGACCATCAGTCTGGGGATGGTATGCTGTACTTAAAAGTACCCGTGTACCCAAGGCCCTCTGAATCCCTTGCCAGAACTGAGAAGGAAAGCGCGCATCCCTGTCTGAAATAATGGAGTTTGGAACTCCTTGCAGAAGAATGATCTCTTGGATGCAAAGTCGTCCCAGATCATTGACATTGAAGGTCTCCTTGATTGGCAAGAAGTGGGCAACCTTCGTGAGCCTGGTGATGAAGATCCCAATACATCTTGGTGATGCCAGGATGAACTGTCCAAATAGAGGAATGAAAATCCCACATAAGCTCCTCACATATGTCTGTCGGCACCCACATGTTCCCCTGGAAATGAAAGATCTTATCCTCGCCCATTGTCCATCCAGGAAGAGGGTCCTCTCCTGACACACTCTCCCGCAGGACTAAGCCTTATGAGTCTGATAGCTGCCTCATCTGTACTCGATCAAGAAGTGTAGAGGTAACAGCTACAGAAGAATGGAAAGTTTGTCCCTGTCTGTCGTGCACCTCTAGATGCATCTTAGAGAACAGAGCCATCAACTGCCTCTCACTGCTGGCCTCCTGAACCGCTTGAACCTGAGTTCTCCTGCTCAACACATCTGCCACTGCATTTCCCTTTCCTGGATTATAGGCAAGATCGAAGTCAAAAGACTGAAGATACTCGACCCAACTGTGTTGTCTCAGATTCAAATCATGCTGAGTGAAGATATACTTGAGACTCTTGGGGTCGGTGAAGACCACAAAGTTCTCTCCCAGTAGGTAGTGTCTCCAACAACGTAGGGCATGGACAATAGCTACCAACTCCAGATCGTGCGTCGAGTAGTTCCTCTCATGTGGCCTCAACTACCGAGACCCATATGCAACGACTCCATCTCCCTGCATAAGCACAGATCCCAGCATGATACCTGAAGCATCACAGTAAACAATGTAGCTCTTACCTGGCTCAGGCAAGACTAGTATTAGTGCTAACGTCAGCCTCCCTTTCATCTCCTGAAAGGCTGACTCACAAGAATCTGGCCATAAGAACTTCGACCCCTTCTTGGTCAGACCTGTTAAAGGTGTTGCTAGATGAGAAAATTCATGAATGAAGAATCTGTAGTATCCAGCCAGCCCTAGGAATCTTCGTACCTCAAAGACGTTCTTCGGATGCTCCCAGGAAACTACAACCCTCACTTTCTCTGGGTCCACAGATACTCCTGCCTCTAAGATGACATGATCCAAAAGTGAATCTGATCCATCCAGAAGTGGCACTTCGAGAGTTTAGCATAAAGCCGATGCTCTCTCAGTGTACTCAGAATGATCTCAAGATGTGTGGCATGATCGTGTAGAGTGTGAGAGTACACCAAGATATCGTCCATGAAGACCACGACGAAGGAGTATAAATAAGGATGGAACACTCAGTTCATCAGTGCCATGAAAACTGATGGTGCATTCGTGAGACCGAACGACTTGACTGTATACTCGTATAGACCATACCTGCTCCTGAAGGCCGTCAGAGGTATATCTGATGGTCTAACGCGCAACTGATGATAACCGGACCTCAAATCGATCTTCGAGAACACCCGGGATCCTTGAAGCAAATCGAAGAGGTCATCGATTCTCACCAAGGGATATCGGTTCTTGACCGTCAACTGGTTCAGCTTCCGATAGTCCACACAAAGCCGAAGGGTACTGTCTGCCTTCTTCGCAAACAGGACATGCGAACCCCAAGTAGAAGTACTGGGTCAGATGAAACCCTTAGCCTGCAACTCCTCCAACTACTTCTTGTGCTTCTGAAAATCATGTATATCCATCCTATAAAGAGGAATAGACACCGGTGCTGCTCCTGGAACGAGCTCAATAGAGAAGTCTACCTCACGTTCCGGAGGAAAACCTGAAAATTCCTCTAGAAAGACATCTCTGAAACGATCCAACACTGGAGGAAAGTCCAACTGTGAAGTCCCCTGGTCATCCAGATAAAGACTAGAAATCTGGGCCATCACCCTTCCTAGCCCATGATGCTCGAGTCCTACTCGACTCGTCCGAACGCCCCATTCGCCTCTATGAAGGAAAGACTCACCCTCTGGTGAAAAGAAACTCAATCTGCGGCGATAGCAGTCGACGACTGCCTGGAAGGGAACCAAACAGTCTATCCTGAGGATGAAATCATATCCTGTCATCTCTATGATATAGAGGTCCCATAAGAAACGATACCCTGAAACCTCGAGAGGGCACTCTCTACACTAGCGTACACTAGATGTCCTCGTCCCCAAAGGTGTGTCTAGTGTCAACGAGCCAGTAGAAGAAAAGATGTAGAGCCCAAGGATCTCCACGATAGCGAGAGAGATAAAGCTATTCATAACAACAGTATCAAAAAGTGCTGAAGATAAAACTTACTACTAAAATCGTACCTTGAACTTTAGAAGGGTCGGAATCCTGCTCCTGATAAATCTGCTCCACGGCGAAAGACTGACCTGCACCGTGGCCCTAGGAACCTCGATGACCACTCTGAGCTGATCCACATTGTTGATGTTGTGGGAATGATGGCTGAACTCCATGGCCTCGACCTCCACCTCGGCCCGGACGGCCAGAAGAACTCCAGTTCCCCGACTGGTGAGAAACCGGTGGTGCTGCTCCTGAACGTGGAGTCATGGAAGAACCCCGGTCACCAACTGCTGGTGAGAAAACCAGGAAGAAACGCTGAAGGTGACCCATCTTGCTGCAAGATCATCACTCCATGGGGTCTCTCTGGCACTGCTACCTCGTGTGCCCTGACCGACCACACTGGCGGCATACCACCTGGCTACCTGAAGATGCATGTCGGTTCCTCGGATCACCACGCGTAGACTCCCTACGGCGCTTCTTGCTATTATCTGGAGGAACGCTAGCTCTGGAAGTAGAATCGACCAAGATCGAAGCTCCAGAGTCTCTCAGATTGTGCTTCGCAATTAGTGCCTGATTGACAATGGAAGTGATGGAAGTCAGCTGGAAGATGTTCACCTGCAAGCGGATCTACCGCCTGAGACCATCCTCGAACTTCCTTGCCAAGAACAACCCACTCCCATCCTGGAGGGGTGTGAAACACTGAAACTCGGTGAAACAAGAGGAATACTCCATGAAAGAAAGAGTAACCTCCTTTAAGCTCATGAACTTCTAGGCTCGGTCGGCCCTCAGGGTCTCCAGGTAGAAGTAGTCATAGAAAACGCACTGGAACTCCTCCCAAGCCGTAACCTGCTGATGACCCGCATGTGAGATCACATCCCACCACCTCTTGGCAGATTCTCATAGCATGTAGGTAGCAAGATTGACCCTCCTCTCTGGAGGCATCTCTAGATGCTCGAAGATAGTCAGCATGGCTTCCAGCCATGACTCTGCAGCCTGTGGTCCTCCGTCTCCCAAGAACGTGGGAGGATGATGCTGCTGGAAAACCCACGTCAAATCTGCCATAGTCGAGGCAGGAGGCGGTGCTCCCTGAAAGGTATGCATCGTCCTTAGAAACCCTTCCCTGATCTACACATCAGTTCCTACAACTGGTATGACAGCCGGTGCCAAGGCTGGCCCGATTGGAGGATCGGCAGGAAGTCCCTGATCAGCCCTATCTGGCGTCTGATAACTGCATGACGACAGACGTACGACCGGAGGACATCTCGGAGTCATAGCTCTGAAAGATCAAGAGTACACCTTAGATCAGGAAAACAAGGATAGAGAACACAAGAGTTCAAAACAGAAACAGGGGAAGGAAAACACACAAGTTTAAAAAACTTGACTACACAGCGTGTATAAAAACTACATGGCATGTCTTCTTAAGCCACTAACATGGGCGTGTGCTTTTGCCCTACAAGTCATGTAACACCTCAACTACACGGCATGTTGACCCCAACACATGGCGTGTAATTGAAAACTATTCCCCTACTTGAGTCTCTTACACGGCTGACCCACACAGTTTTTCTTAAACTAAGACTACACGACGTGTTCTCTGAGGACATAGCGTGTAGTGGACAAGGCTTCGGCGGCCCGTGTTGTTAAACACACAGTCGTCTACATGGATGAACCTTATATGGTGTGCTCTTAACAAACACATTGTGTATAGGCGAAGGTGACACCGCTCCGTGTTGTTCGTGACATGGTCGAGTCCCTGAACAAGACTACACGGCATGTTCCGAATAGACACAGCGTCTGGAAAAGAAGGTAACGACGGACCGTGTTGTTCGTGACACGGCCAGGTACCTAGACAGGACCACATGGCGTGTTCCCCATCAACACGGTGTGTTCTAACCGAGCTTCCCTGACCCGTGTTGTTAGTGACATGGCCGGGTACACTTCTCATTACTACATGGCGTGTACCTACCATACATGGCGTGTTCCTAAAGTTACTTTCACGACACCGTGTTCTGCTCACAAGGTCAGTGACACGGCCAGAAAACTACACAGTGTGTATCCAAAAAAGTACACACCGTGTATTCTGGGTTTTTCTGGGCAGTAGCTCAGAAACTGCATAGAATCCCAGAAACACTAAAAACAAGGCAAAGAGGTGCCAAATTCTGATCTGTGAGGGCCCATACTCCCCACGAATCAAAGCTTGGCATCTCCCACATTCGTATACAAGAGAAAACAGGACCATGATCCACCAATTTCCGATTAATGAGGGCCCATAACACCTCAAGAACCGAAATTTGGCGTTCATTTTTATTAAAGAACAAAACAAACAGTTTTATAACATAACAGCAGAGAATCTATCAAGCATCTATCACAACAGTATGCATAATCTACACAAATCCTATCACAACAGCATGAAATCGCTAATGCGCCCTAGATGGCATGGTAAGAATGCATGGCATGTGATTTCTACAAGTGCCTATATGATTCATGAGACGAAATACCCTCATCTCATCGGGTTGGGACAGAAATAGAACTGCAATCATCAAGAAAATAACAAAACAAATTATGTGAATCACTCTAGGTGAAATCATATCAACTGGAAATATCAAAACCAGCAAACTATAATTAACGAGGTAGTATGGATTTTCCCTATACATGGGTTAGCTACCCCCAAGCACAGCTTAATACCAAGTACCAAATCCATCCTATCCCTGGATAAAGTCTCCAAATAGTAAAGCAGGAGAAAATAACTCCTCTGATACCACTTTGTAATGTCCCGAGTCCGGAGCCCCTCCACCAGTGCCTCGTACCCAGTTCGCCACATGACCTCAAGCGCGTTTCCCCAAACGCTAGAGGCTGCCGACTAGCAGCGAGAGACTTGGCGAGTCAGTGGGGAAACTATGCCCTCATTCGGTAAGTATACAGTGGAAAAAAACCAGAAAAAATAGAAGAAACAATAAATAACATACAACAATTGAACTGAACAGCGGAAGCAATAGATAAAATAATAATGATGCAACATGGTAAATATGTCTATGGAAAGCAGCAAACAACAAACGTGCTGAAGTACAACTGAAAACAAAGTGAAATGAAAACAAACTAAACTCCTCAGCATCGCGAGCCACGGCTCGGTCCCATGCTCTCCATCTCTAGTGCAATCAAGAACCTGAAGTGGACGGGCGCTTGCCCTTATCTACACTTGCAGCAAAAAAGTCTGCTTGGGCCCAAAAGCATGGCCCAAATAGGGTGTGAGATATAATCCTAGTAGGCAATCACCCAAAGATTTGTGCCTAACAGTCAATGAATACATGGCAGTAATAAAACAAGAAGTAGTAAACATGAAGCACAAGCAGCTACAATCCACAGTTCTAACAAACAAAGTACACAAGTAAACAGCCAGAAACAGCAATGTAAAAGGTAACCCTCTGGGTAGCTCTCACAGCCTAACCCCTATGGTTCAACCTATAAGTACTATCAACCCTCTATATGGCACATAGAGTATCACCCATCTGGTTTAGCTATGAAATTAATAGACTCTCTGATGAAGCACTCACCGTCAATTCCCCCCTATAGTCTCATATCGTACTAATGGCTCTCTGGGGAAGCACTCAATGTCTCATTCCCCCTGTGGCCTGCGTCGAGGAACTACAAACTCTCTGGGGAAGCACTCATCTTCAATTCCCCTTGTGGTCTCACATCGTGTTAAAAGACACTCTGGATAAGCCTTTACGTCAATTCTCCATATAGTCTTCTACACTAGGTACTCACAGTCCTGTGTGAAAATAAACATTCTCAACATGCATACATCATCCAAATAAACCTCCAGAACTACTTTTCTATCATTCTAAGGATCAACAGCAATAAATAAGCATCAGTTCCACTATCCTACAACTAGGCATGGAAACTGGAAAATTCCAAAAGGTAAAACAATCATGGCAAGGCAACCTGAGCACAAAATACATTACTCTAATCACAATCATAAACCTCTACTACAGCAATCAAGAAAATCAGGTAAACATAAGGGGCAAAACAGGAAACCCACAATTCCTCGCCCAAGGGAATTTGTGGAATTTGCACAAAATACTCATCGACTTTCAACAGAAAGGAACAAACCACCTACCTCAATCCTAGGAGATCAATATATGTGAACCACGATGATTGATTCCCCTTAGAACGTCGTAGATCTGATAAAATGCACAAAATGCTCAACCCACGATAACCCAAAAATGAAGAGGAATCAGAAGACGAAGCTCAAGAAGAAGGAAGATATTACCACTGCGATTCCAACACAATCGATCGTGCTTGAATCGGAGAACGGATGAGGAGATGGGGGCTCATCGAAGATTCGGCCGTACGGGTCGCTCTCGGATGAATGTGACCTAGAAGGAGGTGTTTCTGTGCATCAGGCGCAACCCCGGTTCATTTAGTAAAAAAAAAAGAAAGTACATGGTGTGTACTTTTAGAGTACATGGCGTGTACTGGGTTTTTTCTGTACTCCGCCAAAATCAGCCTCCACGCCACCCCTACACACTGTGTGTGTGGCCCGGGCACGACCAACAAATGGCTTCGAGCCAGAGAAGAGTACATGTCATGTACTTAGAAAGTACACGGCATGTACTTCGAAAATTTCCAGAAAGTTCATTTTTCTTGAAAACTCCAGAAAAAGGAAAAACATACCTCAAACAAAAATCCAGGATCTTACAAGATACATATATAAAAAATTTAAAATCAATCCATAACATCAAAGGTTGTTGTTACTAATGAATATAAATACTATAAAAGGATTAAAAAATCTTGAGGAAAATACACTTTCCATTTGGAAATTAATTCATTGAAATATAAAAATTTACAAAATATTATGGAAAACATTTTCTTTGAAAATAACTTTAGAAACATATAAAGGAATATTCAAGTCATTGATTTAATGGCCCTACCTCTCCGGTCCATTACTTTGTAAAATTTTATGTGGTTGAACACGATGCGTGTTATAATAATAATTTTTTATAATAATAATTGATAATGGTGGCGTGAAATTTTTTGGTGTTAATTAGATTAAATTCTTTTAATTTAATAATTATGAAATAAAAGAAATAAAATTGAATGTATTTAATTCAATAAGGAGAGGTGCATGGTTTCTTTTTGATTTTAATAAATAATAAATTATCTATGTAATGGACATATAATGGGTGGCTGATTAGAGTTGACGTAATGGTGGTCAGACATGGTCAACGCGACGAACGTCAATAATAATAATTATTATTATTTTTAATCGGTGACGAGTTAATAAATTTTAGGTGGGGATTTTTTATTATTATTATACTAAATAATTATAATAATAATGTTGGCTTAAATTCTCAAAGATCCGTCAGTAATGATTTAATGAGATTTAAACTTTCAATTCAATGCAATGAGATTTGAGATATGAGGATAGATGAGAGATGTTATTATTTATGATAATTGTATTAAATAATACTAATAATGGTGACACAAATATGTGTGTGATTGTTAAATGAAATTAAATGGGTTTAATTTTGATTTGGAGTTGTGGTATTATTGGTATTTTAATAATAATAATATTTTCTTATTATATTTATAATTAATTCATAATAATAATAACGTTTGGAAAAAAAATGCACCACTAACAAAATTATGTGGTTTTAATTTTGGTTAGTAAATTAAATGATTTGAATTTAATTAAATGGTATGGTTTTAATTTAATATGAGAATAACCATGGTAAACTAATTTAATGGGATTAAATTAGTAAATTAATTATGGGTGTTATTATTATTAATTTCATTAATAAATACCGTTGAAGTGAGAATAGAGTTTTGGGTCGTTCCACATGGAGTAAAAGAAATAGGAGGTGCCACTTTTGGTGGTGGGAGAGAATCGTGAAAGAAAAAGTTAGATTGGAGAGAGAAACATGTTGAAAGGAAATAAAATTTATATAAAAATGAATATAAGAGAGTGGCACCATGTGTAACCCCCCTAAATAAATGGGATCCCATTATGAGTGAATCTAAAAGGAGATTGGAGAGAGATTGTGAGAATTTAAGGAATTAAATTAATTAAATAATATAATAATTTAATTATTAATTTTGTTGGGAAAACCATGTTTAGCCCATAACTTCTTCGTGCGACATCGGTTTTACGAACCATCAGCGAAAACGTGACCCTGACTCGAGATGGAAATTATGAGTCCAATATTGGATGTATTTTTTCGGGTTTCTGGATCAGGTACCCAAAACGCTCATGAATTAATAGATTTAATATTATTATTAAGTCTTCGACCCGCCATAACTCTCACGTGCAACGTCCGATTGACTTCTCGTCCATGGAGATGTGATCCTGTCATTAATACGGTCGATTCAAGTCTAAGGTTGGATATTAAATTATGGTTCATGGCTCGGGTCCATGAGGCACCCAATAATAATAATATCATTATTATTATGGGATCTTGTATCCAACATATCTCCCTCATACGGTGTTGGAACAGCGAACCATCTGTGACGTTGCAACCCTGAAATTATGGCGGTCATTTTAAGACCAATGATGAATACCTTTTTATGACTCATGTCTCGGGTCAATAAAACACCTATTATTAATTGAAGTTATTATTATCATTAAATGCATGGAAACCGTGTGACGTGTCGTGTGTTGACCTATCAAACAGCATAGTAGTTGTACGGTCACGTCGTGTATTCATTAATACACGATGCATACCATTTTAACTTTACATTTCTTTTATAAGAGAGGGTCACTTGTTATTTACAGACCCCTCTTCTCCTCCACACGGAGATGCTCTCGGATGACCCAGAAGCCTAAATCCTATCTTCTTCATCCGGACCCCGATCATCGATCTGTCGGTGGCTGCAGGATCATGTCGACGAGGAGAACATCATGCACCTTGTTTCGTTCCCTCTTCTTCGACTTCCTATCCACGGTTTCCAACCAAGTAGACTACTGATAATTGACGGGAATGATGGTCTTTGATGAACGACTCTAAAAATTTGTTCTGGGAGAATCCTTGTGATCGTGGTGGTCGTGTTCGTAGAAGAACATCAGAACCTGTTGAGGTAGGGATCTTACCTTCGTCTCTCTAGATTGTGCATCATGCGGGGTGGGTGTCCTCTTGTTTACATTAAACACATTTGAGCCAGTTTAATAAATATAATAACTATCTTATATAATGGGTATGGGATGTTTGTGAATACAGTTACATTATTTATATCTTGTGATACTATGTTTTAAATTTAATGAGCTTCTTCCTACTAAAAATCATGGTCGTTGGGGGCCTTTGCTTATGAAATTAAATGTTTCCCTCTCCTTCTGATTTTCTTATGGATGAAAATTTTATTGAATGTGGAAATTGCTTAATCACATAAAGTTCGCTGATTAAATACCTGGAACCCTTCTGTGATCACCCCGGTTGAACAAACTAAAATAATAAACATTTGGGTGCTGGTTAGGGTTTATTTATGTGAAGGGGTGTTTTTCGGGTGAGCAGCGGGGCTGCGGTTGGCTTGGTTGTGGGTTGGTGTGAATGCTATGTTGGTGATGGGTAGTGGGGCTGTGATAAATGGTATCTAAGGGATGATGATGTACGGGTTTCGGTGTGATTGTGGTTATGGTGGTTGGTAGCGGGGCTGCAGGGATGGGTTTGAATGTGAACGAACTATGGGTTGTGAATATAAATAAAAGTGGAAGAGTTAATGAATAGTGGGGAATGGTAATGGAACGGGAATAATAATCAATGAGGTTGGTTGGTTAATAATAAGGGACTTGTTTGTGTTGCTTGTGTTTTCCTAACTTGATTTGTGGATGGCAGGGATATGTTTTATGAACGCTTGATCCAATTTGGTTGTTGATAGTTTCTCGGTAGTTAAGAAACTGATAACTAAAGTTTTTGAGACATGAAAACATTAAATGGGGTTTTGGGATTGATTATTGTGTGAATACTCTCGAAGTAGCAGTTCCAAGGCACGTGCTCAGATATTTTTGTAGAATCCTTAGGATGGGCTGAGTGGTTGTTATACTTATATAAATCTGTACGTTTTATGTTTCTTTACGCACCCCACCCATGTTGAGCACTACATGACGAACACCTATGGGATGGGGGGTGAGATTCTCAAACATCCAAAGGATGGCTGGTTATTGTTCTTCCTTTTTCTCCCTCTTCCAGGTTCTATAGCCCATGTTCCTTCGGGCAGGTTACAACAGATGTTTCCCAAGAATCTTCGGGATGAGGTGTGATATGTTCCCAGGTGTCTTCGGGATGAGATGTGGTTATGGCCGAGGATTGTGTGCCGGAGGGATGTCATTTGAGATGGCCGAGGATTGTGTGCTGGCGGGTTATTATGATCTTTTTATGACTAGGTTGAGGCACTAGCTCGAGCTTCGAATGGCCAAGTTGCGACACTAGCTCAGGAAGAGGGTGAAGCATCAGAGCGTTAGGCATGTGGGCTTGAGCTTTATCCAGTGGGAAGGTGGTGTGGGGTACCCATACTTTGATAACATTACTACTATACTCTATTGACATGTGTTACTTGGTGAGTGTGACTCGTGAGGCTGGGTGGATAGATTCCTTGCTAGGATTTGGTTCTTCTATTTTCTCACGGGGCATTAGGATGTCTCCCCACTTGTGCACGAGAGATTTAGGTTTCCCTACTGAGTATACTTGTATGCTCACCCTACATTTGATTTCAGGTTTTCAAGAGGACTACAGGGACTGTGCGGGACCTTACTAGTCAGGCAGGGGGAGTTGCTGTTGTTTTCTGTTGTTGTTTTCCTTTACTTTTTGGTACAATACTTTTGAGCTTTTATGTACTTTTACTTTTGTTTCACTATTGTATAAAGCATGCATATGGGATTGGTATTGGGATATTTCTATACTTGTTCCTCTTCTTCTTCTTGGTGTTTGACTCATCCTATTTCTCGATCTTAAATTAATAAAAAGGGTAATGCCTCCAATATATGTGAAAAACTCATACCCTTGGTGCTAGTCGCCACTCCGGGGCCTACTGGAGGCGGGACTCGGGGATCATCATCTCCCTTCCACCATTTCCAGCTCGGGAGGGGCATCTTTGGTGGGAGGGGGTCGTGACTGAATAGTATCAGAGCTGATGGTTGAGAGATAGGATGAATTCTGGAGTTAGGCATAGTGAGGATTTCATGGTATGGTAGGGAAACGGTGTTGGCTGATCTTGTTTCATGACCTAGGCCAGGGAAGACTGGCTAGGACACGGGATTTTAGGCCCCCCGTGATCCGATGCAAGGACTCTGAGCTTACCGAACGACCAAGTAAGACTACATTGATTGCAGGGTAGAGACCCTAGGAAAGGTACATGCATTATCATGATTTGTATTTTACTTGATTTGGGTGTTCTGAGAAAGAAATCAAAATAAAATGATAAAATGAAACCTTGAGAAAATTTCCTTGCTACTTAGGCTTAGGAATTCTTTTTTTACCGTACAACTATGGCACCTGGACGTCAACAGAGAGGCAGATAAGTGGGATGCAGATAGTTGCACACAATAGAAGCGACAACCCTAGAAAGGCCATAGATTGAGAGAGATGTTTTCAGTTTTACTTAAATTCCCTCATTAATGTTTTGTTTAAATTCAAGAGCATCGCACTCCATTGTTGAAACTCATTCTCGCCCATGCTTGGGCCTGGACCTTGTTTTTAATGAGTCTTTAATGCTATGTTTTTTCCCTCTTTCCTTTAAATGTGTGTGAAGAGTCCTATAATGTGGGGAGAAGAGGACCTAATCCCTAATCGAGACGCATTAATGTGGATGCGATTAAACCCGTGCAGGCGAGTCAGTGCCGCCTAAAGCGGATAATATCTTGACACGGGGGAAGTAATTCCCTGACTCATATAATTAGGATAGTGGTTGGATTCCTCTTATGATGAGAGCCCTGAGAGGTATCTTGCAGGGTGGTTATTCGGAGCTTTCTCCTTTTTATGGTATGGTTTTTAATTCTCGAGGACGAGAATGTTTTGAGAGGTATCTAATGTAATGGTCTGGACCTCTCCGGTCCATTACTTTGTAAAATTTGATGTGGTTGAACACGAAGCGTGTTATAATAATAATTTTTTATAATAATAATTGATAATGGTGGCGTGAAATTTTTTGGTGTTAATTAGATTAAATTATTTTAATTTAATCATTATGAAATAAAAGAAATAAAATTGAATATATTTAATTCAATAAGGGGAGGTGCATGGTTTCTTTTTTATTTTAATAAATAATAAATTATCTGTGTAATGGAAATATAATGGGAGGCTGCTCAGAGTTGATGTAATGGTGGTCGGACATGGTCAATGTGGCGAACGTCAATAATAATAATTATTATTATTAATAATCGGTGACGAGTTAATAAATTTTAATTTGGGATTTGTTATTATTATTATACTAAATAATTATAATAATAATGTTGGCTTAAATTCTGAAAGATCCGTCAATAAAGATTTAATGAGATTTAAACATTGAATTCAATGTAATGAGATTTGAGATATGAGGATAGATGAGATATGTTATTATTTATGATAATTGTATTAAATAATAATGATAATGGTGACACAAATATGTGTGTGATTGGTAAATGAGATTAAATGGGTTTAATTTTGATTTGGAGTTGTGCTATTATTATTATTTTAATAATAATAATATTTTCTTATTATAATCATAATTAATTCATAATAATAATAACGTTTGTAAAAAAATGTACCACTAAAAAAATTAAATGGTTTTAATTTTGGTTAGTAAATTAAATTATTTGAATTTAATTAAATGGTATGGTTTTAATTTAATATGAGAATAACCATGGTAAACTAATTTAATGGGATTAAATTAGTACATTAATTATGGGTGTTTTTATTATTAATTTTATTAATAAATACCATTGAAGAGGGAATGTAGTTTTGGGGCGTTCCGCATGGAGTAAAAGAAATGGGAGGTGCCACTTTTGGTGGTGGGAGAGAATCATGAAAGAAATAGTTAGATTGGAGAGAGAAACATGTTGAAAGAAAATAAAATTTATAGAAAAATGAATATAAGAGAGAGGCCCCATGTTTAACCCCCCTAAACAAATAGGATGCCATTGTGTGTGAATCTCAATGGATATTGGAGAGGGAATGTGAGAATGTAAGGAATTAAATTAATTAAATAATATAATAATGTAATTATTAATTTTGTTGGGAAAACCATGTTTAGTCCATAACTTCTTCGTGCGAGATCGGTTTTACGAACCTTCAGTGAAAATGCAACCCTGACTTCGAGGTCGAAATTATGAGTCCAATATTGGATGTATTTTTTCGGGTTTTCGGATCGGGTACCTGAAACACTCGTGAATTAATAGATTTAATATTATTATTAAGTCTTCAACCCGCCATAACTTTCGCATGTGATGTCCGATTGACTTCTCGTCTGTGGCGATGTGATCCTGTCATTAATAAGATCAATTCAATTTTAAGGTTGGATATTAAATTACGGTTCGTGGCTTGGGTCCATGAGACACCCAATAATAATAATATCATTTTTATTACGGGATCTTGTATCCAACGTATCTCCCTCATACGGTGTTGGAACGGCGAACCGTCTATGACGTTGCAAACCAGAAATTATGACGGTCATTTTAAGACCAATGATGAATACCTTTTTATGAATCACGTCTCAGGTGAATAAAACACCTATAATTAATTGAAGTTATTATTATCATTAAACGCATGGAAACTGTGTGATGTGTCGTCTGTTGACCTGTCAAACAGCGTAATAGTTGTACGGTCACGTCGCGTATTCATTAATACACGATGAATACCATTTTACCTTTTTGTTTCCTATATAAGAGAGGGTCACTTGTTATTTACTAACCGCTCTTCTTCTTCGCATGACGATGCTCCCAGATGACCCAGAAGCCTACATCCTATCTTCTACATTTGGACCCTGATCGTCAATCTGTCGGTGGCTGTGGGATTGTGTCGATGAGGCGAACATCATGCACCCTTTTTCGTTCCCTCTTCTTCGACTTCCTCTCCACAGTTTTCAACCGAGGAGACTATTGATAATTGACAAAAATGACGGTCTTTGACAAACGACTCTAAAAAGTAATTCTGGTAGAATCCTTGTGATTGTGGTGGTCATGTTCATAGAAGGACATTGGAACCTGTTGAGGTAGGGATCTTACCTTCGTCTCTCAAGATTGTGTATCATGAGGGGTGGGTGTATTCTTGTTTACGTTAAACACATTTGAAACGGTTTAAAACTGTGGATTTTCTTATGGATGAAAATTTTATTGAATGTGGAAATTTGTTAATCACATAAATTTGGATGATTAAATACCTGTAACCCTTGTGTAATCACCCCGGTTGAACAAACTGAAATAATAAACATGTGGGTGCTGGTTAGGGTTTATTTATGTGAAGGGGTGTTTTTCGGGTGAGCAGCAGGGCTGTGGTTGGCTTGGTTGTGGGTTGGTGTGAATGCTATGATGGTGATGGATAGCAGGGCTATGATAAATGGTATCAAAGGGATGATGATGTACGGGTTTCGGTGTGATTGTGGTTATGGTGGTTGGTAGCAGGGCTGCAGGGATGGGTTTGAATGTGAACGAACTATGGGTTCTGAATATAAGTAAAAGTGGAAGATTTAATGAATGGTGGGGCATGGTAATGTAATGGTAATAATAATCAATGGGGTTGGTTGGTTAATAAGAAGGGAATTGTTTGTGTTTCTTGTGTTTTCCTAACTTTATTTGTGGATCGAGGGGATATTTTTTATGAACGCTTGATCCAGTTTGGTTGTTGATAGTTGCCTGGTAGTTAAGAATCTGATAACTAAAGCTATTGAAACATGAAAACATTAAATGGGGTTTTGGGATTGATTATTATGTGCATACTCTCGAAGTAGCAGTGCCAAGTCACGTGCTCAGATCTTTGTGTAAAATCCTTAGGATGGGCTGAGTGGTTGTTATACTTATATAAATATGTACGGTTTATGTTTCTTTACGCACCTCACCCATGTTGAACACTACGTTCCAAACACCCATGTGATGGGGGGGTGAGATTCTCAAATATCCAAAGGATGGATGGTTACTGTTCTTCCCTGTGCTCCCTCTTCAAGGTTCTATAGCCCAAGTTCCTTCGGGCAGGTTATGACAGATGTTTCCCAAGAATCTTCAGGATGAGGTGTGATATGTTCCCAGGTGTCTTTGGGATGAGATGTGGTTATGGCCGAGGATTGTGTTCCGGAAGGATGTGATTTGAGATGGCTGAGTATTGTGTGTCGGTGGGTTACTATGAGCTTCGTATGTCCAGGTTGCGGCATTACCTCGAGCATCGTATGGCTAAGTTGCAGCACTAGCTCAGGAAGAGGGGGAAGCATAAGAGCGTTAAGAATGAGGGCTTGAGTAGTATCCAGTGGGAAGGTGGTGCGGGGTACCCATACTTTGATAAAATTACTACTATACTCTTTTGACTTGGGTTACTTGGTGAGTGTGACTGGTGAGGCTGGGTGGATAGATTCCTTGCTAGGCTTTGGTTCTTCGGTTTTTTCACGGGGCATTAGGATGTCTCCCCACTTGTGCACGAGAACTTTAGGTTTTCCTACTAAGTATACTTGTATGCTCACCCTATGTTTGATTTCAGGTTTTCAGGAGGACTACAGGGACTGTACGGGACCTTACTAGTCAGGTAGGGGGAGTTATTGATGTTTGCTGTTGTTGTTTTCCTTTACTTTTTGGTACAATACTTTTGAGGTTTTCTGTACTTGTAATTTTGTTTCACTATTTTATAAATCATGCATATGGGATTGGTTTTGGGATATTTCTATACTTGTTACTTTTCTTCTTCTTGGTTTTTGACTCATCCTATTTCCCGATCTTAAATTAATAAAAAGGTTAATGCCTCCCATATATGTGAAAACTCATACACTTGGTGCTAGTCGCCACTCCGGGGCCTACTAGAGGCGGGACTTGGGGGTCATCATCTCCCTTCCACCATTGCCAGCTCAGGAGGGGCATCTTTGGTGGGAGGGGTTTGTGAAAATTGACCAAACCAAATGGTGGTAAATTCTATTCATACCATATATGTTAAAACAAATATTTCTTCCTCATTTTAGGTAAAAAGTCAAAAGTGCCTCGTTCAGGAAATAAAAAGAACATTCCTTTTAAACCATTTTATAAAAATTAAAACATGGGTAAAAATTACATTAAATAATCATATTATAATAGTGAAAATATTCTTGAAAACGTCTTTATAAGACCTGGACATTGAAGAAAAAAGTATTTTCGGCCGAAGAGAGAAAATGAGGTTGATTTTCCTTAAAAACATTTTTTCGGTCACTTGAGTATTTAAAGTGAGTAAAATGAAATGAAAGCATAAAATATACCAAAATAACCAAAGGAGATGAAAATTAAAAGTATTTATTATATAAGGATCATATAATTTTCTCAATGTAAATTTCAATCATAAACAATCCCAATTAAAATAGGATTGAAACATAAATCTCTTACCATTTTGGTAACTTTTGAATCATAAGCCCGAGGAAAGAATGAAAAATATGTGGATATATATCTATCATATTTATCATTATAATAATCATAAAATAAATTCATGGGTGTCATATGAACCACATAAAAAACAAGTGGTGAATATGACATGTGTCTCACAAAAGTAAAAGTGAGACAAAAATCTCTTACCTCGAGTTCAAACTTGCTATGTATATCCTTTAACGCCATTATAATAAACATATATCAATTATTTTATTTCTTAATAACCTTTTTAAGTATTAATATCTTATATTTAAATCATTTATTTCATTTATTTTAAAATACATGTTTAGATCCTTAATTAGTTAAGTCTATATCGGGTGTTTTGAGGACGTTCGGTTCATAATTTTAAAACGGCTATGGTATGTTGACCATGGTCAACGGGTTCATCATTCCATAATATCTAGAATTATAATCATGAAATAATTATAATTATATTATACATCCACTAAAATTTTATAACCAATCATGAAATATGATTATGAAAAATGAACCATGTTATAATCATGGAGACGATAGGTCATACGTACGCATGAGTAACATTTCCATTTTTCAACAATCGTTATGGAAAGAAGGTATGCATTATTTTATATTTCTATAATGATAATTATCTCATAAATTTTATCTATTTTTAAATACACTTATATATACCATTCATGTGGTGCAGTAATGAAAATCGAATCACATCGCTTCGTGGAGGTGGTAATCCACATGTATGCATGAATGACGTAATCATTTTTCTACGAATGGAAAGGAAAGAAAATATATGATATATTAATTTTAAATAATTATAAATATATCATTAATATCACATATATACATTAAATCTATCATCATAAACAGTCGTGATAGGTGGTGATGGAAAGCGAATTACATCAGTTCATGAGGCGGTAATTCATCGTACACACAAATGATGATTTCATTCCCCATTTGACGGAAGTGGATATGGATGTAGGTTATGGCAATAAAATAATAAAATCTTAATATATAGAAGATATTATTTTTATTATATCATCATGGTTGAATAATATTTTAAGGTGGTGGAAGAAGAAATAAAATCAAAACGTTCGGTTAAAGATTGTACCTCTTCTTCAGATAACATCTTTTTATTTACACCTTAAACCATATAAGGTTGGTATTCTACCAAAACTAAGGCATATAGAACATGGTTAGGGATTTTAGGAAGATATTTTTCAGTTATAATTTGAACTAAAATGATTTTGAAGTGTGAAGAAAAGAGGAGAGTGATATCCCTTTTATAAGAGTGGGGAGGGACATTCTTGGAATTTCCCAAGGTAGTAAATTAATATAAATTACTTTTCTCATCTAAAAGGATTAAAAAAGATATAATTTGAATATAGTTGAATTATGGGTTGAAATACTATCATCCAATAAAATTTGGACATGTTTAGGTTATGTTTTTATCCTTATCTCTTTGTTTTAACTCAATTTAACCCTTTTTGAAAATTATTGTGATAACGAATTTTTTACTTTTTAGTAGTCATTTTAGTTATTATAAAAGAAAAATTGGCCCAAAAATGGACCATGGTTGATATTTTCAACCATATCCCAATAAATTTTCTAAATAAGATACTTTTATCAATTTTAAATAATTTAATAAAATATTATTTATTATAAAATATTATTAATGTTAATTTTGGAACTTTTCATTTAATTTGACTTTAAAAACACCAATATAAAGATGTAATTCGAATATAATCCTTTAAAACTTCCCTAATAAGTTATCTTTATCTAAAAAATCATGGAACACAATAATTATTTCAAATTATATTACTTTTAATACTTTAAAAATCATTTATTTTATTTTTCTATTATTTGAATAAATATCATGTCAGCATTGCATGAGAATTTAAGGTAATTATTTCTTAACTAAAAATTAAAAATAAATTACCATGATATAAAAAATAATTTATATTTCAAATTACTATTTATAACTAAATATTCCTTCTTTTCATTCCTATTTCAAATATTTAAAGATAATAAAATAAATAGAATGACATTTTTTACTTTTCTTTACATAAAATATTGTAAAGGACAAAATCATAGAAAAATGGCAACAAAAGGTTATATATTTTAACTTTGAATGATTATGTGTGAAATATAACCATCCAAAAAAATAAGTAAATTATTATACTTATTTTTTAGGTCTTATCACATTACTTTTACCCTTAATTAACTCATTTTACCCCTACCATGGTGATAATTATTTACGATGGTCACTATTTATATTGACCAAAAATAAAAGAGGAATAATTAATAAATTTTGACCCCACATGTAATGGTTTGTGTCCTCCCGGTGTGTTACTTTTTGGGTTTTGGTTGTTGGGAGTGTTTGGAGGAGGCTCAGAGGGAGTTTAGAGAAGTTCGGTTTCTAAAGGCAGGAAGTAGGAGGATTATACATCGTGTAACATGATTACACGATGTGAAACGTTGTTTCACAGGTTGTCCTGGGAGTTTCACAGTTTGTAACATTTCAAGGTTAGAAAAATAAAATAAATCAATAGGTGATGCATTGTTCAATGGAAGTGGACCTCAAGGCATTACACAACGTGAAAGGGGATTACCCGTCGTGTAATACCCTGATGCTATAATTTTTTAAAACATTCCAGCTGCTTGGGTTTTGAAAAACCCTACGGCTGTAGAACTCTTTCTCATCCTAGAAAACACAATAGTCCCTTCCTTGGCATTTTGTATATCCCTTTGACAGAGATTGATCACCGAGATTTTATCGTTGATTCGTAGCATTCCATCTTTGATCTAGGGTATTCTATTCCTTTGTTTCAATGATTTCCTTGGGTTGATCTCTCTTTCCCTCCTGGTCGTATTATCATGCGATGGAGAAGACTCTTCCTCACCTCTATCATGTTCTTCTTCAGTTGTTGATCAGTGCAATGGTGTCATTGCATCCCCGGGTGGATGCAGATCTCGCAGGAGAGGAAATCAAAGGACCGTTGTGTGAACCATTTCCACAGAAAGAACGTTGACACCCCTTTGAGGTAGGGAATTTCCTTTATTTCTCTTTGATTGTGCATCATGTGGGAGGGACCTACTTTTTATTTCCTATAAATCAGGGTTGTGCCACTTTAATCAAATATAATAATTGGGTAAATGAAATTTAAAGGGGTAGAGGTATTCAAATCTCATGTTTTATAGCCTGATGTTATTGTGATGTTGTGAATTATATGGGCTAAACATCCTATTGAAAATCATGGTCGTTGTTGTCCCTTATTTGTTCACTAGACAAGTTTCATGTTTATTAGTTACTAATGAAATTTTTTATATGGAAATCGATGAGTCACATACACTTGGCTAATAAAAAAATTCCCTAGGATTTTATAGATTTTGTGATAACCCCTGAATTAACAAGTGAAAATAAATAAGGGGATGTCATTCTAAATCCTGAATTTTGTTATGCTTTGGTATTTGGGGTGATGTGTTGTATGGGATAATTGTTGTTGTGTTTGTGTGGGGTAGATGTGATATGAAGTGGTTTTTTTGTGACGTGCAAGGTTGCTTTGGTTTGTGTTGTGGTATGGTTGTGAAGCACGGGTATGTGTTGTGGGTTGGTTTCGGTAGTGTTGTGGATGAACTTACAGACGATACATCAACCTGACCATGTAATGGAATCTCAGGTTGAGAGATTGATTTATTGTGGAATGGATGAGAAGCGTTGAGCAGCGGGGATATGATCGTGTTGTGCGGTGGTGTGTTGTTGGGAGTGGTTGTGTGTGTGGATAGTTTTTGGAGGGATGAACTTGAAGAAGTATGGTGATGATTGGTATGGGTAATTTTCTAAGAGTTTTTCCATGTGTGATTTTTTCTGTGTGGTTACTTTTGTGTTGTTCTTGATAGTTTCCTAGATAGTTATAGAATAAATGAAAAAAATTTCATTTAATAAAGTTTTGAATTAGGCTTGGTTTGGTTTGGTTAACAAAATGATTAAATTAGTTGTTAAATAAATAATAGAATTGGTTAAATGAATTTGTTGGGTTCGTGGATTATTGTGTGGGGTTGTGCATTTAGAGGTATTAGTAAAGGTGACATGTGGTGACTTGGTCACTTGTTGAAAACCCATAGGTTGGGTTGCGTTCTTGGTATCATATATATATAGAAACACACTTATATTTTCCTTGTGATTTCTATATGCACCCCACCCTTGTAGAGTGCTATGTGCCGAACACCCCCATCATCATGGGGGAGGGTTTATTTCCCAAACATCCCAATAATAGTATGGATAGATGGCCACCCGCTCTTCCCAACTCCCTCTTCTAGGTGGTGGTAGCCCAAGATTCTTTGGGAAGGTTGTGGTTTGTGAATCCCATGTGTGTATGAGCGAGTTGTACTTTCCCAGGTGTCTTCGAGATGAGATGTGTTGTTCTTTATCAGGTGTTTTTAGGATGAAATGTGTGGTGATTTACTAGGTGTCATAGGTATGAGGTGTGGTTGTGGCCCAGGTGTCTGCGGGTGGGATGTGGTGTGGTTGTGTCCTGGGTGATTATAGGTAGGATGTGGTGTGGTTTGTGGCCTAGGTGTCTTTGGGTGGGATGTGATATAGCTTGGGGCTCAAGTGATGGTACGAGATGTGTTTTTTGGGGTCCAAGTGTCTGCGGGTGGGTTGTGACATGGTTCTTTTGGAAGAGGTGGGAACATGAGGATGTTTTCCATTAGGAAAGAGTGGATAAACCAGTGGGAAGTGATGCAGGGTACCCAAATCATTGATGTGATTACTATATTACTTTACATGACTTGCGTTACTTGGTGAGTATGCCTTGGTGAGGTTGGGATGGATAGTATACCTTGTTAGGTGTTGTTTGGTTGTTTTGTTTTCTCACAGGAGCATTAGTATGATCCTTTCACTTGTGCATGAAAGACTTTGGTTTTCCTACTGAGTATACTTGTATGCTCACCCTAAGTATATAAACTACTTTGAGGTTTCTAGGAGGATTTTGTGGATCATGATGGACATTAATATCTTAGACTTTTGGATAGTTATTGTTTCATTACTTAACTTTACTTTTGGTACTTACTTTGGAGTTTTATTGCATTTGTAGCAACTTTATTTTAAACATGCATGTGGGATAGATTTGAGATTTCTTTATATATGTCTTGGATTTTTTGTGAGGTTGATACATATTATCTCCCAATATTGTTTCTTATAAAAAGGGTAATGTATTCCATTTTGTGAGATTATATACCCTTGGTGCTAGTCGCCACCCCGTGGCCTACTGAAGGTGGGACTCAGGGGTCATTATCTTCCTTTATTCATTACCACCCCATGGGGGGTATCTTTTGAGGGAGGGGGTCATGAAATAATGGTATCAGAGATGATGGTGAGAGATAGTATGGGGTTTGGAGTTAGGCATGGTGAGGATTTAATGGGTTGGTAGGGAAATAGTGTCAGGTGACCTTGGTGTATGACATAGGCCATGGAATACTGGCTAGGACACGGGATTTTAGGTCCCCACTGTGATCTGATTCAAGGACTCTGAGCCAACCAAACGACCAAGTGAGGCTACACTGTTTGTATGGTAGAGACCTTAGGAAAGGTATATGCATCATAATGACTTGTTTTCTTGTTTGAATTTGGATTTTTAGGAAATTTATAATGAATAATGAGTTAAATGAGTTAAAATGATTCTTAAATAGAATTTCATACTGTTCGGGCTTAGGAATATCTTTTTTACTTTTTAGTTATGGATCCCAGTCATCGTCTACATGTGGCTTAGGTAGTTGAAGATTAGTAGTCTGATACGGTTGATCGGTGGATGGTTGATCTAGTGGAGGATGATGACCAATGGTAGATAAAGTTACATTCCTTCCATTGGTGGGCCTTGGGAAAGTACAAGGGAGGTGTTTCGAATATGGATAAGGGGAGATGGATTGATGAGCTTGATATCAGCTTCAGTTTAATCCAAGATTTGACAGAGTACTGGGCATCTGGGCTCTGACAGAGTACTGGTTTTCTTTGTCAGTGAGTCAAATTTGGTGAGTTATGCTTCAATGGTGGATGTTGTACTTGGGGGAGAGGAAGGAGACTGACATTCTATGGGTCGATTTAAAGGAGTTTAGAGCATAATTCCTTTCATCGACAATGAAGGATTAGAAGAGGCAAGAGTTACTCTCCCTCTAGCAGGGGAGTATATCGGTATAAGAACTGGGGATTAATTTTAAGGGTGTCCTTTATTTTTTCCCCGATATCTTTCCAAATGAGGAGTCTCATGTGAGACGCCTAGAGGAGGAACTTCATCCTTCTATCCAGTATGCAGTTACTCCCTTTACATTGTTGACATACATTTAGGTCCAAAAGAAGGTGTATGTGATTGATTAGATGCACTCACAAGGAGGTCAACTGTGATAGGGGATTCAGTAGAGTTCTTTGAAAGTCAAGGTTACTAGAAGCAGGTCTTAAGCACTAGGGACTTCGAGGTTTTGACCAGTGGGGAGTCGACCTCAGCAGTTTCTATTTCAACTTTCTGGTCGTCGTGCCTTTCTCGTGAACCTAGGACCAAGGTGTTTCATATGTGGAGTCTATGTCCATTTTCAGAATCAATGCCTAGCGTCCATCTGATCTTAGTATGGTGGAGGTGGGCAGGTTTAGCACCAACCTCAGTAGTAGTTACCAGCTAGGCCATTTCAGCAGCAGGGATAGTATGCTCATGCTTCACCAAGGGGAGATGGAATAAGTGGAGGCTGACCTCAGGATGTTACTTAGGGACCTCGACCCAGGTGTGCTCATGGAGGTGGTTGTTAGCAGAGGGGTAGAGGAGGTGGGAATAGTCAGTTGCATGCGGCAGAGGCAGCAGTTCCGGCAGGACCAGGGATCATTTGAGGTACAATCAGTTTGTTCAGTACCCTTTCTTGTGCATTGTTTGATTTAGGAGATTCACACTCCTTTATTGCACATGCTCCATCCCATGCTCCTAGTTTTGAGTATGCCATTTGGAGATCATGCGAGCTTGTTTGATGTGTGTCGGGGATGTAGACTGATGATGGGGCTACATTAGTCCCATGGTGATCTTTCCTTGATACAAATACAGCCATAAAATGTTATTCTCAACATCGACTGGTTGTATTCAATGTATTCCATTATCGATTACTTCTGGGAGAGAGTGATGATTTCAAATATCACAACTGGAAAATATCCCTCTACACACGGTTTTGCACAAAACCATGGGTATAGGGGTGTCCTATACCCATAATTTTTGAAAACAGTGGCTATAGGGGTAGTATGGTCACCTATACCCACGGTTTTGGAAAACCGTGGGTATAGGTTTTTTTATGACCTATTCTAATAGTTTTTGAAAAATGTGGTGAAAAAATAGATATACCCACAGTTTTGGTCAAAACTGTGGGCATAGGAATTTTTTTGAAGGTCTATACCCACAGTTTTGCCAAAACCGTGGGTATATGAATTTTTTTTGAAGACCTATACCCACAGTTTTATAAAACCATGTGTATAGCTTTCCCGGGTTATGGCGGGGAAAAAATATTCCATGGTACATTAACTTATACCCACGGTTTTCTTTCCTATACCCATGATTTGGATTAATATATATAGATATATACAAATAAATAATAACAGAAGTTCTGTAGATGTGTTGGTGAGGCGTCAATTCGTGTTCTTCATGACTACAGGATCAAATCCTTACGAACGCTTTTTTTTCTAAAACCGGGAATAATATTAATATATTAATCTAAATATAGATATATAATTCAATAATTAAGTTTTTTGGGTTGGTTTGTCATCAGGAATTTGAAGACAAGGTCGTGGGATCGAAACCCGTGGGGTTCTTTTTTTCTAATACATGCATGAATTATTATTTGTAACGAAATATAGATATATGTAAATAGAAGCAGCATAGTGTGAGTGGAAGGGTGTCTTCAATTTGATATGTAGGTCACGGGTTCCAATCTAGCAGCTACCCTTTTTGTATAATTTTATACCCACGGTTTAAAAACTGTGGGAATAGGGCTTTGACAACATGGAAATAAATATTTACCCCCGGTTTGTAAAAACGTGGGTATAGGTTGTGGACCTATACTGACGCCTATCAGCCCCATGGTTCTCAAAACCATGGGTATAGGCTATACCCACGGTTTTGGGGGTTATACCCACAGTTTTGAACTGTGGGTATATGTCCTTTTTACAATAGTGTATGGATGGTCGGTGTGTGGTTTTTGTTGGTAAGTGGGGTTGTCAAGTGGGAAATCGGTGTGTGGAGCCCCTTCGTTCCTTATTGGTTGAGCTGTCAGTGGAATCATCAGGTGTTGGGATAGTGCAGGTTCCTTGATTTTTTGGGTAGTTCTTGGGTGTTTTCCCTGAGTAGGTTGTGACGCTACCTCCTCGATGGGATGTTGAGTTCGGAATAGACTTGCAACTCGGTGATTCTCTGATTTTGATGGCTCCTTATCGGATGGAACCTTATAAGTTACAGGAGTTGAGGATTCATATTGATGATATGATGAATAAAGGATTTATCTGACCCAGTGTGTTATCATGGGGTGTTACGGTGTTGTTTGTAAAGAAGGTGGATGGTGGTATGAGGTTATGCATAGACTACTAGAGGTTGAATCGGGTGACGGTCGAGAATCGTTACCCCCTTCCAAGGATAGATGATCATTTCGATCAGTTGAGAGGGGCGAGTTGGTTTTCTAAGATCGAGCTATGATCTGGATATCACCATTTGAGGGTGAAGGAGGGAGATATCCTAAATACTTCTTTCAAATGTGGGTATGGAAAATTCAAGTTTGTAGTCATGTCATTTGGTGTTACGAATGTACCAGCCATGTTAATGGGGCTTATGAACTCCATTTTTCATGATTTCCTGGATCGGTTCATCATCGTGTTCATTAATGACATCCTGATCTACTCGAAGTTAGATGAGGAGCATGATGAGCATCTCAAAATCATCTTATAGATTCTTCGATGCCACTAGCTCTATGGAAAGTTGTCCAAGTGTAAGTTATAGACACAATAGGTGAATTTCCTTAGACATGTGGTGTCTCAACAGGGTGTAGCAGTGGACCTGTTGAAGGTTGAAGCGGTTTTTTCTTGGGTAGCACCCATGAACATGGAATAAGTTCACAGTTTTCTTGGTCTAGCAGGCTATTACTGGAGGTTTCACTAGTGGAAAAATGATTTTCCATGTACGTTTTTTTTACATTTTGACATTGGTTTTTAACTGACATCTATAAAGGCGACATTAAAAATTAAAGTTTCAATGTTAGTTTTTATAAAACAATGTCTAAATATTAATTAAAAAAATGTTCATAGGTATTTTTCAACATTGATTTTTACAAAAACCGATGTCTAAACTCATCCCTCAAGGGTCTTCAACATCTATTTTCATATAAAATGACATCAAAAGTCAAGCCTTTTCAGTCTTCGATGTCAATTTTTATAAAAACCAATGCCGAAAGTCAGGATTTATCAGTCTTTGACATCGGTTTTTATAAACTAACATTAAAATGTAAAATATTGACCTTTAAACATCGGTTTTTTAGAAAACTAATGTCTAAATTCTTATTCTACCTGGTTTTTAACATTGGTTTTTCATAAAAAACTGATTTAAAAGGTATATTTTCAAACAAAAATGTCATTTTTGAAAACAAATGACATTAAAACATTGAAAATATTAATATTGGAATATATTAGGTGTCCCAGGCTTCGATTTGACTCATCATGGAGCTAAAACAGACTTACAGATCAAAAGTTATGGTCGTTGTAAGTTGTACCTCTTTAAGTTTCAATACATACAACTCACTTAAATGAAAACATGAGAAACAAGAACCAAAAATTATACACAAAATGGCCACAAAATATAAACTTAAAGATTCGACCTGATTTTAATTATTTTATTATTTTCTTTTTAATCGATTGGTTGTTTGTCGTTATTTCACTTCTTTTTAAGCAAGAACTCATGTGGTAATGAAAAAGATGATCGATGAAGAATTTTGCACCTCAACCGGTGAATCACATGTGTATTTTTTATCTTTTTATCTTGATTGGAAGAATTATTAATCATAATAATAAAAATTATCATGATTTTTAGTGATAAGAAAAAAATAATAATGAAATTAAATGATAAGAATAAATACCCTGTACAAATCATCGATTGAAGAATTGTTGAAATTTTGATTTTATCGAAGATGTAAAAAATGTTGAAAGAAAGAGAATGAGGATGCATATATTGTAAATGAAAATATTTCTGGTGGTTATGAATTAAAATTTAGGCGGTATTTTGAAAATGGAAACGCGCGTTGTGAAAAAATTAAAATTCCAAACCCGCGTATTTGAAATTTACTTTTAACATCAGGTAAATATATAACTGATGTTAAAGATATTCTCATTTTGGGGTTTTAACATTGGTTATTGAAAAAAAGATGCCAAAAGTGGATTTTAATGTCGATTATCTGAAAAACTGATGCTAAAATGTAACTTTTAACATCAGTTACTAAAAAAACCGACGTTAAAAGTCAATTCTTATAATTTTCAACTTCTGATGTCCATAACTTTTGACCCATAAGTCTGTTTTAGATCCATGACCTATCAAATAGAATTTTGGGAAATTATCTAAAACTTGGATTTTATTTTTAACATCATTTATTGAAAAAATGATTCCAAAAAGTGACTTTTAACATTGGTTACTGAAAAAACTGATGTTAAAAATCAAGTCTTATAATGTTTAACTTATGATGTCCATAAATTTTGATTCTTAAGTCCATTTTAGCTCCACAACCTATCAAATAGAAGCTTAAGAAATTATCTACAACTTGGATTTTATTTTTAACATCTTATAAATCTCTATTTTGCATTTTCATAATAAAGAACCACTTTTATGGATAAGTGGGAACCTCACAACTTCCATCATGAAAAAAAACATAAAAAACACATTACACCATAAAAAACATACATTAAGCCATAAAAAATAGGAGTTTTCAAAACAAGTTGCATATCACACATAGAAAAATTCAAAAAAAATCAAACCAACACATGTCATCATCATCATGGACTGTGAGACCCTCGAGCTGTGCACAATACACACCAGTCACCATCATGATCATCCCAACCCTATCGTCGGTGAAGAATCGAGAAACATTTATGGAATCCTTGAAAGGATTCACAAACTTACTGGAAACACATTCACCAGAAACTGTTGAGAAACAAACTAGCAATGAAATACCCCTTCCATCCAGGATCACCAACAACGGGCAACGAACAAGAAAAATGAAACTGATTGCAAAAAATTATCTACAACTTGGATTTGATTTTTAACATCATTTATTTGAAAAAATGATGCTAAAAGTTACTTTTAACATCGGTATTGAAGAACAGACATTAAAATTCCAACATTAAAGGCCATTTTTCTACTACTAGTTATACCCGATTTCTCTTAAGTTGCAAAACCCTTGATAAATTTGACCAGAAAAGACCAAGCCTTCGTATGAAGTGAATAGTATCCGGAGACATTCAGTTATCTGAAAGGGAAGTTGTTCAGTGCTACGGTTGTCAATGGAATGGGTGATTTTTGAGGTGTTCTATAATGCTTCTCATCTAGGATTGGGATGAATCTTGATGCAGCAGTGAGCAGTGATATCTTATGTGTCTAGGCAGTTACTCCCCCACGAGTGTAACTATGCCACCCATGATCTGGAGTTGTTGGAATTTGTGTTTTTTCTGAAGTTGTGGCGGCATTACCTCATCGGGGAGCACTTTGTGGTATTTACAGATCACAAGAGGTTGAGGTATATATTTTCCCAATGAGATCTGAACTTGCATCAACATAGGTGGATGGAGATTCTTCAGGACTATGATTTTGAGATATCCCATACCTTAGGAAAGGGGAATGTTGTGGCCAATGCTTTGAATAGGAAGTCATAGAATGAGGTTGTTCGGAAATCTATGGATGCTTGGAAGACGACAGAGGAATTTTCATCCTTACACTTAGATGCAGGGGTGGAAGGTAGTAGAGGCTATTTGTTTTATATGATAGTTCGGACTTCTGTGATGTAGTAGGTGGATGAGTCTTAGTGGGGAGACTCAGAGGAAGAGATGATGCGTGATTTTGTTGGCCATATCGATGCTTTAGAAGGATGGTCGGAGGATGGTTAGAATCAGATGTTGTTTTGTGGAAGGTTGTTTGTTCCGGTGGAGATGTGCGAGGGATTCCTAAATGAGTTTCATAAATCACCTTTAGTAATACACATCAGAGTTTCTAAGATGTACCATGGCTTGAGGATGTAGTTTTGGTGGCCCGAGATAAAGTGGGTAGTAGTGGAGTTTGTGGCGAGATGCTTATTCTGCTAGCAGGTGAAGGTTGAGCACCGTGTTCCCAGTGGTTTGTTACATCCCTTGGAAATCCCTGAGTGGAAGTGGGATGACATCTCAATGGATTTCATTATAGGGTTACCCAAGGCTTGGGGAGGCTATTATGTTATCTGGGTGATAGTGGACTGGTTGAAGAAATCGTCCCACCTCTTAGCGATTAAGGAGTCGGGCGCAATGGATACTTTAGCAGAGGTATATGGATGAGGTGGTATGATTTCATGGAGTCCAAAGATCCATTTTCTTAGACCAAGATACACATTTTACCTCATGATTCTAGAGGGGATTGAATCACGCTTTTGGCACCCAGTTATGCCTCAGCACTGCCTTCCACCCTCAGATGGATGGGCAGATAGAACGAACTATCCATACATTGGAAGATATGTTGTGAGAATGCGTATTGGAATTTGGTGGATCTTTGGTATGACACCTTCCCTTGGTATAGTTTTATTATAATAACATCTATCACTATTCCATTAGCATGGATCCATTTGAAGCTTTTTACAGATCGTGTTGTTCACCTTCGTGTTGGACAGATCTTGGGGAGACAACTGCTCTTGGTCTCGAGGTAGTGTAGAGCATGACAGAGAAGGTTTAGCTTATTCAAGAGAGTATGAAAGTGGCATAGGACTGGTATAAGTCATATGTTTATCGCAAGAGTATTCCCTTGGAGTTTCAGGTTGGGGACCACGTGTTCTTGAATTTTTCCCCTCGACATGGGCAGTGAGGGTTTGGCAGAGGGAGCAATATTTCTCCCAGGTTCATCGAACCCTTTGAGGTGTTGAGATGAGTTAGCGAGGTGGCATACCAGTTGGAATTATCACCATAGCTAGAGATAATCCATGATGTATTTCACGTATCTCAAATCCGTCGATATCTTCATGATGACTCCCACATCAACAACTGGGGAGATTTGGATATCGAGGATGACACGACATTTGTGGAATGACCGGTAGAGATCTAGGATCGTCAGGAGAAAATGATGCATGTATGAACTATTACCTTGGTCTGTGTGTTGTGGAGGCATGGTTTCTAGGAGGATATTACTTGGGAGTGAGAATCATAGATGCGTTCCCAGTACCCGGAGTTTTTTTGAGCTTGGTTTTGATATATTTTTCTTAAAATGTGATGCTTGAACCTTATTGTTTATGAGACAAGTTGTTTCCTTTTTCTATAATGTGTGATAAATTCTGGACATGTGAATTAGGGAGGACCTAATTCCTAATAGATATACTTTAATTGTGATGTGATTAAACCCATACGGGCAAGACATTGCCACCTAGAGTGGATAGTATCTTGACATGGAGGATGGAATTCCCTAATCCGTGTATTCGAAAAGTATGGTTGTTGTACTTTCATGGTGTGCCTTGTGGTTGTTGGGGTTAGAATATGTTTAAGGAGGTATTCTTGTATGTGGGGGTTTCCGCTCCAACTCTTAAAAAACACAGGGTGGTTTATCGTTGAATGTTGATGTGATTGGTTGTTAGCGGTGCTCCAAGTGTAGTGAGGTCCTTGAGAGATATCTCATGGGGCGGTTGTTCAAACCCCTCTTTCTTCTGGGTTTGGATTTGGATTCTTGAGGGAGAGAATAATTTGATAGGTATCTGATGTAATGGTTTGTGTCCTCCTGGTATGTTACTTTGCGGGTTTTGGTTGTTGGGAGTGTTTGGAGGAGGCTCAAAGGGAGTTTAGAAAATTCTTGTTGCTAAAGGCTAGAAGTAGGAGGATTACACGTCATGTGACATTATTAAAAGATGTGAAACTCCATTTCATGGGTTATCCTAGGAGTTTCATAGTGTGTAACATTTCAGGGTTAGAAAAATAAAATAAATCAGGAGGTGAAGCATTTTTCGGTGGAAGTGGACCTCGAGGCATTACACAAAGTGAAAGGGGATTACATGTCATGTAATACCTCAATGCTGTAATATTTTAAAACATTCCAACCACTCAGTTTCTCACAAACCCTATGGCTATAGTGATCTCTCTCATCCTAGGAGACTCGACATTCCCTTCATTGACATTTTGGAGATCCCTTCGACAGAAATCGATAACCAAGATTCCGTTGTTGATCTATATTGATCCGTCTTTGATCCGAGGTATGATCTTCCTTTATTTCAATGATTTCCTTGGGTTGATATCTCTTTTCCTCCAACTCCTCTTGTCATGCGGTGGTGAATGTTCTTCCTCGCTTTTAATTTGTTCTTCTTCGGTCATTGATTAGTTTGGGGGTGTCGTTGCATCCCTAGGTGGATGTAGATATCATAGGAAAGGAAATTTAAGGACCGTTTCATGAACTGTTTCTGCACAAAGAATGTTGAAACCCCTTCAAGGAAGGGAATTTCCTTCATTTCTCATTGATTTTGGATCATGTGGGAGGGACATACTTTTTCTTGTCTACGGATCATGGTTGTGCCACATTAATCAAAGATAATAATTGGGTAAATGAAATTGAATGGGGTATAGGGGTTAAAATAGCATGTATTATGGCTTGATGTTATTGTGATGTTGTGAATTGTATGGGCTAAACACCCCACTGAAAATTGTGGTTGTTGGTGGCCCTTGTTTGTGCACTAGACAAGTTGCATGTTGATTGGTTCTTGATAAACATTTGTATATGGAAATTGGTGAGTCGCGTACACTTGGCTAATAAATGGATGCCCCAGGATTTTACAGCTTTTGTGAAAACCTCTGAATTAACAAGAGAAATTAAATAAGGGTATGTCTTTCTATAATTGAAATTGTGTTATATATGCTTTGGTATGTGAGGTAATGTGTTGTGTGAGATAGTTGTGGTTGTGTGTGGGGGGGACAGATGGGATATGAAGTGGTTATGTTGTGATGTGCGGGGTTTCTTTGGTTTTTGTTGTGGGGTGGTTGTGAAGTGTGGGTATGTGTTGTGGGTTAGTTTGGGAGGTGTTTTGGATGAACTTGAAGATGATACATCAATCTGACCATGTAATGGAATCTTAGGTTGAGATATTGATTGATTATGGAATGGATGAGAGGCATCGAGCAGCAGGGCTGCGATTGAGTTGCGTGGTGTTGTGTTACTGGGAGTGGTTGTGTGTGTGGATAGTTTTTGGAGGGATGACCTTGAAGAAGAATGGTGATTGTTGGTAAGGGTAATTTGCCTGTAGTTTCTCCATGTGTGGTTTTTTCTGTGTGGTTTATTTTGTGATGTGCTTGATAGTTTCCTGGATAGTGATGGAATAAATTAATAAATGTTTTATTAATAAAGTTTGGAATTTGTATTGGGATGGTTTGGTTAACAGAATGATTAAATGAATTTTTAAATAAAGAATGGAATCAGTTAAATTAATTGGTTGGGTTTGTGTCTTATTGTGTGGTGTTGTTCATTTAGAGGTAGAAAAAAATGTGGTGTGTGGTAAAGTGGTCTCTTGTTGAAAACCCATAGGTTGGGATGAGTGCTTGGTATCATATATATATATATATATATATATATACATATACACATATATACATACATACGTGTATTTTCCTTGTGATTTCTATATGCACCCCACCCTAGTTGATCACTATGTGCCAAACACCCATATCATCATAGGGGAGGGTGTCTTTCCCAAACATCTTGGTGGGAGGACGGATGGCTTGACACCCGCTCTTCCCTGATCCCTCTTCCATGTAGTGGTAGCCTAAGATTGTTCGAGAAAGTTGTGGTTTGTGAGGCCTAGGTGTGTGCGGGCGAGTTGTGATTTTCTGGGTGTCTTTGGGATGAGATGTGTTGTGCTTTACCAGGTGTCTTTGGGATGATATGTGTGGTGTTTTCCCAGATGTATTCGGTATGGGGTGTGGTTGTGGCCCAGGTGTGTGTGGGAGGGATGTGGTGTAGCTGCGGCCCAGGTGTTTACAGGAAGGATGTGGTGTGGTTTGTGGCCCAGGTGTCGGTGGGCGGGATGTGATGTGGATTAGGGCCCATATAATGGGATGATATGTGGTTTATGGGTCTCAAGTGTGTGTGGGAGAGTTTTGACATGGTTATTTTAGAATAGGTGGGAGCACGAGGACGTTTTTCGTTAGGTAAGAGTGGTTAAACTAGTGGGAAGTGTTGCGGGGTACCCTAATAATCGATGTGATTACTATATTACTTTACTTGACTTGTGTTACTTGGTGACCATGCCTTGGTGAGGTTGAGGTGGCTAGTATACCTTGTTAGGTGTTGTTTGGTTCCAATGTTTTCTCATGAGAGCATTAGTATTCTCCTCTCACTTGTGCACGAGAGACTTTGGTTTTCCTACTGAGTATACTTGTATCCTCACACTATGTATATAAACTTATTTCAGGTTTCTAGGAGGATTATGTGGACCATTATGGACCTTACTAGCTCATAATTTTGGACAACAGTTGTGTCGCTGCTTAGCTTTACTTTTGGTACTTACTTTGGAGTTTTATTGCATTTGTAACAGATTTATTTTAAACATGCATGTGGGATGGATATGAGATTTCTTTATATATGTCTTGGAGTTTTTGTGAGGTTGATACATCTTATCTCTTGATATTGTTTCCTATAAAAATTTTAATGCCTTCCATTTTATGAGATTGTATACCCTTGGTGCTAGTTGCCACCCTGGGGCCTAGTAGAGGCGGGACTCGGGGGTCATTATCTCCCTTTCTTCATTGCTAGACCAGGAGGGGTATATTTGGAGGGATGGGGTCATGCAATTATGATTCCAAATATAAAATCCATTTTTTAGTATTCAATTCATAGAATTAGCATAATTTAATTTAAAATTTAACCCGAAAAACATGATAAAAATAGTTTTAAAAAAATGTCTTTTAAGTATAAAAATGTTTTTATAATAAATTCAAGTATAAAATTCATTAAAAGGATTATAATTAGATTAAGTTTAATCAAAATTCACTAATAAATTTTTTAAAACTAATCCAAAATATGATTTTACTTTGTAAATAATTTAAAATAAAATACAATTTTCAATAAAAATTAGTATTTTTCACTATTCATTGAAAAATATCTATCTTTTCAAAATAATACCAAAAAATAACTCTAAGATAATTTTGACATGTTGATTTAAAAAATGATATAATTTTTTATAAAATTAAATTTATAAAATTTCCAAAAATTAATTTCCTCACATAAATCAATAAAAACCATTTTTTTGAAGAAAATATATTTTTTGGTGAATAAAACGACTTTACTAAAAATTGAGTGATTATTTATTGGGAATTTATCAATACATTTATATTTAGTATGAAATTTATATATTTTTAATAATTTAGTAAATATTATTCATACTTTCCAATTGAACAGTCGGGTTATAACATTCATATTTAAATAATAATACTTCATATTTTTGTTTAAGGTGGGTGTTTCATGTTGTATACGCTATTGAACATAGTTTTAATTTTTTTTAAATATTGGGGTGTTACATCCCCCTCACATTAATAAATTATTTCCCATCAATTTGAAATTGAACTCGATGATCAAATGTTTGACATTTGAAAATACTTTGTTGAAATTCTACATCATAAAAAGGGTTAATAAAACACCAACTTGAAAAGTGAGAAATAGAAGTACAAAGGTAATCCAGAATAAAACATACTTGGTTTAAAAATAGGATAAAATTATTAAAAATTCAAAATATATACATGGAAGAAAAGTAATGTATAGATATCATTGATCATAATAAATTGAATGATCTTGAGAAAGTTTACTATAATAAAACTGTAAACCAAAGTGGTGAGAAAAAGAAAATCTATTCATTGAAAATAATGGTAATAGGATAATTTTTTTTTTAAATATCCTTTTCCTAGAGTTGATAAATTTATTTACTGTCTAGAATAAAAAAATAAATTAATATACTTACCTGAAAAGTAGAAGTTCATCCTCTATTCAATTTCCACCACAAACTCATATTTTCTCCAAATAACGAGTGTTTAAGATAAATTTTTCCATGCGTAAAGCACTAAAATCAACTTGTAACATGTAAAAAATCTATAAGTGTTTAATAAGTTATTCCTCATATATTTAAATATTAACCAAAATGGTTAGCCCAAGGTAAAATTATATCCAAAATGACCAAAATGTCATTAATCACCTAAAAATCCCAAAATTGAAAATGATTTGATCTTATAATATGCTACCCAAAATTAACTTAAACATTATATATAAAATTTTTTAGGTTTAAAATTTTCATACTAACTAGTAAATTACATTGGCCAATGGTAGGTGATGTACTCTTTTTTCCCTTCAGTTGTGGGTTTAAACCTCACATCCTTACCGAATGCGACAGGTTGTCACCTAATCTACATGTTTCCCATTTCTAAAACTATATTAAGATAATTCTTGTAATTTTCCCAAAAATAGGATGAACATACTAAAAAATAACATTAATCATCAAATCACTTTTTATCCATTATGGTTTTCTATACAATTATTTTTACAAAATCAAATAATATTAATTGAATAATATTTCCTCAACATCAAAGATAAGATAAACTCTAAAAGTTTCCAATACCATTAAACTTATGTCCAAAAAATATAAATTCATTCTTACTCAAATAACTTCTTTTAATAAAACCCATACTAAACCCAAGGGTTATATTACCATAAATGTAGAACCCCTAGTTTTAGGTACATGACCCTTTATTCATGTATTCTGAGTCTATATAATGTTCTGGTTGAGTTTTGGGAGGATCCGAGGGATTTTGACATGTTTTGGAAGATTTTATGGAGGTGTACGGTTTGTGAATGGTTAGTATAAATCATGCACCATCTCTAAGAAACAATGTGAGAGAGAATAGTGGGCACTAAGAAGGTGCATGGTTGGTACATGGTTTGGTCAAACTATTCGAGTGCCTAGGGGAAACCATGAAACTTCAAATATAGGGGAAACGTATAGTTGGAAAATGGTTTTTCCAATCATGTGAGCCAATAATGTGAGGGGGTGGATTGATATAGTAGCACCACATGTTCGGTGCATGGTGTGCCAAACCGTACGGTGTACAGTTGGAACCCCTAAAACTATGGATGTAATCCAAATTAACCCCTAAATCCCTCATTTTCCCCTAATTATTCTTATTATCGAATTTTTTTACTCCCTAGGATTGAGATATGATTCCTTTTAATCTAGAGGTGATTGTTAGGTGAATCAAAGTGCATTGGAGGCCCAAATTCCCCAGTAAACCATTATTCTTGGTTGTTCTTCTTAGATCCAGTCTTCTTCTCTATTCTTGAATCATAGATCTAATTCACAGTGGATAGATCCATGTTCATTAATGATAATATTGATGTGATATGCTTTATTTGAATTAAGGGAATATGATTTATGCAAGTTTTTAGAGAATCATTATTTCGTTCTTCATTTTCACCAACCGTTGAGAGGTAGGCGGCTTCTCTCTCAAATCCACTTAACTCAGAACTTGAAGGCTTAGTTTTATTTAAATGGATTAATTGAAATTGATTTAAAATCAATTTTTTATTCTTAATTTAGATCTCTCTTATGTTATGGATTTGTAATTTTTTAAATTGGATGGTTTTTTGGAAAATTCTCTTCGACAATAATTTTAATGTGGTGAATTTTAAAATAATGGTTTTGTTTTGATGCATGGAAAAATGTATGTTGAAATTATTTCAATAAAATAAATGTTTAATATGTAATGGTTTTTCATGGTATTTGGCGTACATGGTTGGTGTGAGAGCATTCATATACAAGACCCTGTGGAAGGGGTGTGTGTCATTAGGGAACCTGGTATTAATAACCTTTTGAAAACATAGTGGATTGATGAGAGACCACTCATGAGTAAGGAACTATCACCTCAACATGAATTGTGTGTGTGTGTGTGTGTGTGGATACATGGTAATGGTCATTCTAAATTATTGAGAAAGGTCTCATGCTTGTAAATTTTTTCCTTAGAACTTGTTTACTGTTTTGATATAAACTATTTTAAACTTCTTTTAAATTATTTTATATAGATGTGCTAGAAATTTTTGTCATAGTGGCATGAGTTGGGAATTCTTTGGGGAAATCCTACTGAGTTTAGACTCACCCCCTTATTGGGAAGTGTTGTGTGTTTACAGATGTCATCTATTGATAGATAGGTAAAGTCAAAGTATCTCATTTATTTAGCGATACTTCTTGATATCGTGATCGAAGCATGTGGAGCTCGAGCTTGGAGTGGGTTGGGTGTTTCTGGTTGATGTCACTTGAGAGTATTGAGTTTTTGTGGTCTTTTGGTTCTCTTTTTGTATGTATTTTAGTTTCCACCTGTACTCTGATATGGTTTATTATGTTGGTTATGTTTTGATTTGTACTTTGTTATTTACATATTATATAGAGGATTGGATAATTATTTTTAAGTTGGTTTGGTCATTTTTATCTTTAAAGGTAAAATCATCCCCAACATGTTCTTAAGGCCCTTAACATTTATTGTCAGCCTTTAGTGCCTTGGGGATGTCACCTATGGCCTAGTATCACCTCTTCCTCTTCTAAATCCAATGAGGAGGGGTGGGATGTTACAAATGATATCATTCTTGGTTGGTCCATATTTAATTTTCGGAAAAATGGTATCAGACTTATTTGGACCTTGAAGTTGAAAATGGTCAGTCTATATATCTATCGGGGTGGTAGTAGGAAGATAGGACCATAAGAACTTGAAATGTATAGCATAAAAAGATTCAGTTGACCTTTTTATTCCAAACTTCAAGTTTCCAGGGTGTTTGGGTAAATAACTAATTTAAAACACTTCAAGTTGAGTTGTCACCTCATCATCATGGGATTATTCAAAGATAATTTCATAGAATCCATTAGTATTAAAACTTTCCAATAGGAATGCATTGTTCGTGTTGAGTAAATTATTTCTAAAAATGGTGGAAATGTGTTGATATTTGGAAAATGGTTAAAATGGTTTGATTTTGGAAGAAAATTATTGTGGTATTTTAAAAAAATGTTTATAATGATTATGATGGTTGTATTTTAGAAATGAATGATTTTGATATGTGTTGATGTGGTAAATTGGAATTGTTAAACCTTGAGTTTCTAGTAAGTGAGACTAAATGGAGTTTTGTTTTGGTTATAGATAATGGCACCAGGCAGACATCGTAGAAATAAACTAGAAGAGGCTGCTAAAAATGTGGTTGCATCTAAACCACAGGTGAACCAATAAGTGATAAAAAGTATTATTCAGGATTTTTAAGTAGTGGATATGATGAACTGGCATGATGAGCCTCAGAAAGTGAACCATTCAGTTCAATTCCAAAAGCAGAACCCACCCATTTTTCAAGGGGATTCTAAATTGAAAAAAGAAAAAGTTTGGTTGAATATGATGAATCAAATCTTAGATTTTCTTAGGACACCAGTAGAGTTGAAGGTAAAGTTAGAAACATATATGTTAGAGGATTTGGAATGCCAATGGTGGGAATTAGCTGTTCAGGTTAAATTGGACCAAGTCATGGCATGAGAGGATTTTGAAGAATTTTTCAGTAAATAATTATATCCTCCAACGTTCGGAATTTCTAGAACAATGGAATTATTCAGTCTGAAGCAAGAGAACCTCTCGGTAATAGAGTATACAACAAAATTTATTAATTTAGTCTACTTTGCATCAAAATTTTCTACAAGTTAGTCCTTAAAGGTACACATTTTTGAGTTGTGGTTGAAACCAAAAATTCTCTAAACGATTATTTTTCTTTATATTACAAAATATACAAAGATGGTTAATAGGGTAGCAGTGGAAGAAAGGGACGTCTTGGGAAATAAGGTTGGAGGGAGAATGTTTATTCCAATAGGAATAGGTGGGAACTCTAATAATGGGAATAAGAAGAGAGGCACCTATTTCTAAAGTGGTGGGACACCTCAGAATCAGTCTATGGGATCAGTAATCATTCCTCCTCAACCAAAAAGTAATTTGGGACGTTTTCAATGTGGTTCTTTTGACCATATGAAGCGAGATTGTATGACACCACCTAGATCTTTTCATAATTGCAACTGTATGGGACATCTCATCACTATTGTTGCAGTGCTCCAAGGCTAGGTGCTAGGGACACATCTCATGCTTCTCAGGTATCATATGCTTCAATTGTACAAGCTCAGTAGAATAATTATCGTCGTCAAAACAGAGAGATCCAAGGTGATTATAAGAACAATGTGACTCTTCAACCTATACAATCTCAACAAGGTAATAAAGAACAAAGTGTAGTGAGTGATAAATTGTATAGATCTAAGAAAGTAATCATGGGTGGTCAATCAAGTCCTTAAATAGTGATAAGTATGATTATTTTAAATTCTACCCTCATGAAAGCCTTGTTTGATACATGTGCATCACACTCTTTTATTGCTTATCATGTTTCTCATCTAATGGATTTTCATGTTGAGATGATGTCTTCTATTTTGAAACTCCAAACACCTTTGGGACAATGAGAGTGTAGATCTTTGAAATGTGCATCGTGTTTGATAACAATCGATGGGACTAAGTTGGTATGGTATTTCTCTATACTTGATATGGATGTGTATGACCTCATTATGTGAATGGATTGGCTAGAAAACTTTTAGTCCCATATCGATTGTTATGCACGACAGGTGAGTTTCAAAAATTATATGGGGTGATTCATCTCTTTAAAGGATATTTAACAGTGGATGCGAGTGAAGAAAGACCCTTGGTACTGGTGGTTGGAATTATCTCTTACCGGTTGACAACAAATACCTTGGAATCAGTATATGAGATCGAGAATAGAGATTTTTCGACCATAGTGGACTAGTTCCTTGATGTTTTTTTTCTGATAATTTCTTAGGTTTGCCACCCAAAAGAGAAGTGGAGTTTATAATTAATCTCCTACTGGGGACTAATTTGATTTCCCTTATATCTTACCGGATGGAACCAATGGAATTAAGGGAATGGAAGGTCCATATTAAAAAGTTTTAAAGTAAAGGGTTCATTCGAACAAGCACAGCTTTGTGGGAAGCACCATCCTGTTTATAAAGAAGGTGAAAAAACCCTTAGAATTTGTGTATATTAACATAATTTTAACTGATCTACAATAATGAATCGATATCATATTCCTCGAATTGATGATTTTTTTGATCAATTAAGGGGTTCCCGGTTTTTCTCTAAAATTGATTTACATTCAGGATATCACTAACTGTGAGTTTGAAATGAGGATATTCTAAAAACATCTTTCAAAACTAGATATTTCCATTATAAATATGTGGTTATACCTTTTGGTCTTAAAAATTCACCAACAGTCTTTATGGAATTGATGAATTGAATCTTTCATATGTATCTAGATTCCTTTGTGTTAGTGTTTATGGATGATATACAGGTGTAATCTAGAACCAAATTTGATCATGAGAAACACTTGTCTATAGTGTTGGGCATCTTGCAGGAGCATCGCCCGTATGTTAAGTTATCAAAGTATGATTTATGGATACAATAAGTGTAGTTTCTATAGTAATTTCATTTCTAAAAAAGGAGTTTCTATGGATCCTAAATAGATATAATATATTATCTCTTGGTAACCACCGAAGAATGTTTTTGAGATATGTAGTTTCCTTGGATTAATAGGATACTATAGACATTTTTTACATTATTTTTCACATTTGGCACCACCTATGATAGATTTTATGAGGAAATTAATTCATTTCCAATGTAATAAGGAATGTTATCCTTTCAAGATCATAAGGTTATAATTACATCAGCACTTATCCCCATGTTGTGAGAGTTTGGTTAGGGCTATGTAGTCTACTGTGATGCATCAGGATATGGGTTGGGATGTGTTCTCATGAAAAGAGATCATATTGTTGCCTTTGGCTCTCAATAGTTATGGTTTCATGAGAATAACTACTCTATTCATGATTTGGAGTAGGTTGTTGTGGTGCGCGCCTTGAAGACTTGGCGTCACTATCTTTTTGGTGAGAAATTTTCTATGTATACGGATCATAAAACCTTGAAGCATATTTTCTCACAATGATATTTGAACTTAAGGCAAATAATATGGATGGAATATATTCAAATGTTTGATTTCGACTTGTTTTATACACTAGGGAAAGGGAATTATGTAGCAGATGCCTTGAGTAGGAAGTCATATGCTCAGTTGGATAAATAGTCTTTAGATCAGTGGCAGCTTTTGTCAGCCACATCTGATATGCATCTATATTATGTGGAGAAAGGTAATGCTATAGTTTTCTTTACAGTTTATATTTTTCCTAATTTGGTTGAGTTGGTTAGATATTCTCAAACATCTGATCTAGACTGTTTGGCTATTAGGTCAAAACTCAATGGTGGGGAGACCATCAGGGGTTGTACACTGAATGAGATATCACTAATATGTTCTATAGATCCTATTGTGGTACCTTTGACTCATTAGGAACAAGTTTAAAATGCATACCACTATTCGAGATGGGTTGTTCATCCTAGAATCCATAAGATGTATAAATCACTAAAAGAAGAGTTTTGGTGGGTTGGAATGAAGAGGAAAGTGACATAGTTTGTCTTAATATTTCTCACCTATGAGTTGGTCAAGGCACAACATCAATGATTAGTATGTATGTTGCAGTCTTTACCAATTATCATGTGTAAATGGGAGCAGATAGCTATGGATTTTGTAATAGGTCTACCAACAATGGTTAGGAAACACAGTTCTATATGGGTAATTGTGGATCAACTCATGAAGTTGGCTCATTTTATCCTTATTAGTGAATCTCATATTGTGGAAAAATTGTCCAAAATAAATATATGAGAAGTTATAAAGAGGAACCAGGTTCCAGTCTTGATTTTATTTAACTGAGACCCAAGGTTTATGTCTCATTTTTTGGAATTCCTTACAACAATCCCTTGGAATCCAATTGACCTTGATCAGAGCATATCATCCTCAAATGGATGGACAATCTGAAAGGAAAATTCAAATGTTAGAGGACATTTTGAAAGGACAATCCAAATGTTCGAGTACATTCTTAGGGCTTGTGTAATGGATTTTGGTGGATCATGTGAGCAGAACATACCTTTAGTGGAGTTCCATACATTAATAGTTATTGGGCCTTAATAAATATGGCTCCTTTTAAAGTATCGTATAGGTGTCTTTATCATTCTCCACTTTGTTGGGTAGAAACATGTGAGACTTAACTAATTGGACCAAGCCTTGTGAAAGAGAAAATAGAGAAAATTTTAGTTGATCAGAAAGAGGATGGAGATGGCTCAGAGTCATTAGAAATTATATGAGGATCACCATTGACGGTCGTTGTCCTTTGAGGTGGGTGATCAAGTCTTCTTGAGAATTTCTCTGAGACTTGGGCATCATCATTTTGGTAAGAAGGAAAAGTTTTTCCCCTGGAACATAGAACCTTTTTAGATACTTGAATGAGTTTTTGAGGTGGCATTCCGGTTGGATTTTCCACCAAGGTTTAGTTCAGTGCACAACGTGTTTCATGTATCTTAGTTAAAGAAGTATCAACTCGATCCTAACAATGTTATTTGATGGGATCACATTGATCGAGATCAGGATGCTACATTGATTCATGTTTTAATACGTATTATGGATAGGCAATAGAATATTCTACATTGTAAAATCATCGGTCTAGTATGGGTTTTAAGGAAACATGGTCAGATTCAAGAAGAAACGTGGGAGCGTGAAAAGGGAGTGATGGAATAATGGCCCGAACTCTCTTAGGACAACACTAGTTTTCTAATTTTTAAGGAAGGAAAGACCAATAGTGGGGAGAATTTAGCACCCCTTTTTTTAGGTACATGTCCCTTTATTCATGTATTTAGAGTTTATATAATGTTCGTGTTGAGTTTCAGAAGGTTTTGAGGGGTTTTGGCATGTTTTTTTTGGATTTCCTGAAGGTGCATGGTTTGTGAATGATTAGTAGAAACCATGCACCATCTCCAAGAAAATGTGTAAGGTACAACATTGGGCACTATTTAGGTGCATGGTTAGTGCATAGTTTGGTCAAACCATGAGAGTGCCTAGGGGAAACCGTGAAACTCCAAACAGATGGAAAATGCATGGTTGATGCATGGTTTGTCTAATTGCGCGAGACAACTATGTGAGGGGATAGCTTCAAATAGTATTATCACATGGTTGGTGTATGATTTTCCAAACTGTGTAGCCTAACCATGTTTTGTATAGTTGGAACCCCTAAAATTGTGCATCTAATTTGAATTAACCCCTAAATACCTCACTTTTTCCCTAATTCTCCTTATTCTTGAATTCATTTTTCTCCCTAGTCTTGAGAGATGATTCCTTTTGAACCAATGGAGATTCTTAGGTGAATCAAAGTGTGTTGGAGTATCGAATTCATTAGTAAGTCATCATTCTTGGTTATTCTTATTATATTTAGTCTTCTTATCTCTTTCAAAGTAATAGATCTAATATGTGGTGGATATATCCATGTTCTTTAATGATGATCTTGATATGATATTCTTGATTTTATTAAAGTGAAGAATATCAAGGCTGATTTTTAGAGATTCATTTTTTTGTTAATTGTTTTCAACAACCATTGAGAGGTAGGTGGCTTCTATCTTAACTCCACTTAACATAGAACTTTAAGGGTTAGTTTTATTTAAATTAATTTCCCGAAATTTATATGAAATATGTCTATGATTATTAATATAAACCTTTCATGGGGGCTATGGATTTGGAACTGTGGAAATTGGATGGTTTTGTGGAAAATGATCTTTGGTAATAATTTTAAAATGGTGATTTTTAAAATTATGGTTTTGTTTTGAGGAATTTAAAAGGTTTGTTGAAATGCTTTCAATACAAGAAAATTTTTACGTGGAATGGTTTGGCATGGGATTTGGTATACATGGTTTGTGTAAGTGCATTCATAGATGTATAATTGTGTAAGGGGTTTGTTCCATTGGGGAACCTAGTATTGGTCACCTTATGAATATTTGGTGGATCAAAGAGAGACCACTCATGAGTATGGAACTGTCACTTGGGCTTGCATTGGTTGTGTATGTGTGTGTGTGGATACATGGTAATGGGTATTCCAAATTATTGAGAAGGGTTTCATGCATGTAAATGTTTTCCTTATTTTTTTTATTTTGATATAAACTATTTTAAACAGCTTTAAAAATGTTTTAAATAAATGTCATAAAAAAATTTTTCCTAGTGGTGTGAGTTGGGAAGTATTTTAGTAAATCCTACTAAGTTTAGAATCACCCCTGCTTGGGCACGGTTGTACGTTTTCAGATGTCATTTATCAAGACATAGGTAAATGCAAGGTATCTCATTTATTTAGTGATGCTTCTTGATACTGTGGTTGAGGCATGTGGTGATAGATATTGGATAAGTTTGGTTGATTTCACTTGGGATTCTTGAGTTTTTGTGGTCTTTTGGTTCTCTTTGAGTGTGTCTTTTGGTTCTTTTTGAGTATGTCTTTTGGTTTTTGATTGTACTTTGATATGGTTTATTGTATTGGTTATGTTTTGAGTTTTAATTTGTTTTGCATGAATCATATAGAGTATTGGATGTTTATTGTTAAGTTGGTTTGGTTATTTTTTTTCTTTAAAGGATAAATCATCCCCCAAATGTTCTTGAGGCCCTTGGAATTTATTACCAACCTTTGGTGTCTTGGTTCGTCGTACACATGAATGGTGGATTTGTTTCCCATTTGATGGAAGAGAAGATAAATATAGGTTATTACACTAACATAATAACATCTTAATATATAGAAGACACTAATTTTAATATATTACCATATTTTAATAAGATTTGAAGGAGGTGGAAGAAGAAATAAAACTAAAACATTCGATTAAAGGCTATACCTCTTCTTCGAATAACTTCTTTTGCTTTAAATATTAAACCATCTAAGGTTGGTATTCTACCCAATCTAAATCCTCTAGAATATGGGGAAGGACATTAGGAAGATATTTTTTCAGGGATTGGTTTAACTAAAAGGCTTTTGAATTGTTAAGAAAAGATGATATTGAGTGTCCTTTTATAAGAGATGGGAGGGACATTATTAGAATTTCCCAAGGTATTAAATTAATATAAATTAATTTTCGTATAAAAAAACATCCAAAATGATATAATTTGACGATAGGATGAGTATGGGTCTAATTCCTATAATAAAATAAAATTTTTACACATTTATGTTAGGTTTTTATCTGTATCTCTTTTTTTAACTCACTTTAAACCTTTTTGACAATTACCGTGATAACAAAGTTTTTACTCTTTAAGGGTCAATATAGTTACTATAAAAGAAAAATTGACCTGTAAATAGACCATGGTTGATATTTTAAACCATATAATAATAACTTGGATAAATATATGATTTTTATCAATTTTAAATCATTTAATAAAATATTAATTATTATAAAATATCATTAATGTCAATTATGGAACTATTTATTTAATTTGACTTCAAAAACACCAAGAAAAAGATGAAATTCAAATATAATCCTTTAAAAAATTCATAATCGGTTATTTTTATCTAAAAATTTCATGGAACACAAAAATTCTTTCAATTTATATTACTTTTAATTTTTTAAAATATTTTATTTTATTTTTCTATTAATTGAATTAGCATTGTGTCAGCATTGCATAAGCATTTAAGGTAATTATTTCTTCACTAAAAATTAAAAATAAATCACCATGATTAAAATAAAAAATTTATCTTTAAAATGAATATTTATAACCGATCATGACTTCTTTTTATTCCTATATCAAAGATTTAGAGATAATAAAACAAAGAGAATAACATTTTTGACTTTTCTATACATAAAATATTATAAAGATAAAAATCATGGTCAAATGACAACAAAAGGTTATATATTAAAACATTTAATACTTATGGACTAAATATATTCATCAAATAAAACTAAGGTAAGTGTTATAGTTTCTTTATTCATTATCCGATTATTTTTACCCTTAATTAAATCATTTTACCTCCACCGTGGTGACAATTATTTACTATGATTATTATTCATATTGATCAAAAGTAAAAGGGAACTATTTACTAAAATTGGACCTTATGATTCAAAATATAGAACCCATTTTTTAATATTAAATTCAAATAAGTGACAAAATATAATTTAAAATTAAACCCGCAAAATGTGACGAAAAACAATTTTTCAGAAAAATGTTCTTTTAAATATGAAAATGTTTTTATAATAAATTCAATTATAAAATTAATTAAAATAATTATAATTGGATTATGTTTAATAAAAAATAACTAATTAAATTTTAAAACTAATCTAAAATACAATTTCACTTTGTAACTACTTTAAAAGAAAATATATTTTTCAATAAAAATCAGTATTTTTCACTGTTCATTTAAAATATATATATATATATTCAAAAAAATCCCAAAAAAATCTTTCCAAGATAATTTTGATATATTTATTTCAAAAATGGTATATTTTTCATCAAATTAAAATTCTAAGAGTTTCAAAAATTAATTTCCTCATAAAAATTAAAAAAACCATTTTTTGAAGAAAACGTATTTTATGAAGAATAAAATGACTTTACTAAAAATTGAGTGGTTATTTACTTTGAATTTATCAATACATTTATATTGAGCATGGATTCTATATATTTTTAATAAATTGGTTAATTCTATTCAAACTCGACAATTTAATTATTGTGTTATAACGGTCATATTTAAACAATAATATTGCATACTTCTTTTAGGCTCGGTGTTGTGGGTTGTATGTGTTATCGAACAAAAATTTTTTTAAAAAAAATCTCGAGTGTTAAAAAGGTTGTGTGTGACGAAAAACCCTAGATCTATGCAGTAGGGGTTATCGACGATCTTGGATCTACTATGGGATACGTCCAAGAGCTTGATGCAGAAATTGTATGGTCCAACAGTGAAAAAACCTTTGACCAGCAGTAGGGGTATGTAATGGGTGGCGGTGAAGATTATTCTTTGCATTAAAGGCTGGCAGTTTTTCCATGATCTCTCATTCTCAGGATCCCTCGGTCGGATCTACGGTGGAAACAACCTTCATTCGAACGACTGACTCAGTCCATGTCTCCTCTGATCTATGGTAATCGGGCACAAAGATGGTGTGAAGGAGGCAACGGGGGTTGGGTGGAATTAGTTCGACGGGGGAGTGGTGCTAGAGTGAAACCGTTGGCCGCGAGGCTTGTGCGACTCTTCGGCTCGACATGTGTTTGATCCCCTTCATACCTGACCTATTCTGTCGCCAGGTGCGAGATTAGTGTTCGGTGAGGCATAGGTTACGATCCGGTCGACGCAAGGAAGCCAATAATTTTGCATTTTACTTCAGTTGGGGACGTTTGTCATAGACACAGTGGACATCAGAGGCACAAACTATGCTGATGGTGGCGACCATCGAGACGGACGACGACAACAGTGCGGAGTCGGACAACAGAGGATAAGTGGGGGGTTCCCTTACCTAGAAAGTCTTTTGGGCCCATGAGACTTATTCTATTTTTGTTTCTTAGGGATTACCGGCCATTTGGGCCTACGATTATTCTCTCTTTGGGGCTTTTTACCTCTAGGCCTTCGGCCTTTGATTTGTTTGTTCTTGGGCCTTCAGGTTGTGTAGCTTTTGAGTTGTTTTCCATGTAATGGATTCCGTCTTAGTCTAAAAGAGGTTTACCTTTTTATTTTCTTAATAAGGGGCTTGAACCAACCTATTTGAAAAAAAAGTTATTAATTAATTAATAATTAAATAACAATTATTTTTAATAAATATAAACTAAATAATAATTTCAAATATTTATTATTAATTTTTTAATAATAATTAATAATTATTATTAATTAATTAGTAAATAATTAATTAATTAATAAGTAATAATTTTATAATTATTATTACTCTCTGCTACCGAACTCCCATCACATGATCAGATGATGATACCTGGGTTTTTTTTTCACACGATCGAGTAGGGGAATGGAGTGAAGGGTATATTGGTCTTACAGAAAAAAACACTATAATGAATATTCTTCCTCTCTCTAATCAACGAAATATCCTCAATCCAATTTATATTATTATATTATATATTAAACAAATAATAAGAATTGTGATATATTTTAAAACTAAATATTTTTTTAAATGAAATTATATTTGTTTTATAAAAAAAATTATTACGTATTTCTAAAAAATGGCCAAATAATAGTGTTTTCAATTTTTTTATTGTTTGAATAAAATAAACATATTTTGGTTCACATTTTTAAGTGTGTATATTTTTTAAAATGTGTTAGATATTAATGAGTTAATTATATTTTAAAACCAATTATATTTGTGATTGAAAAAAAATTTAAAAAAAAATTGTGTTACATATTTTAAAAATAATTAAAAATAAATATGTAATAAAAATAGACTTTTTAATCATTTAGGTGGAAATTAATATATTTTCTTTTATATCTTTAAAGTTATATGATTTTTTTAAATGCATTAAATAATATTGAGTTTATCATATTTTAAATACAATTATTATTGTAAATTAAATGATTTTTTTGTGTAAAAAAAGGTTTTATACCATTTAAAAAAGATAAAATAATTTATATTTAAAAACAGTTTTTAATTATTTGAATAAAACTAATAAATTTTCTTTAAAAAATAATGTTTTTTGAATGGATATAGGTGATATTATTTGATAAACATAAAATATTATTATTTCTATAAAAATTGTTAAAAATTTCTTTTTTAATTTTTAATTTTATTATGCATCATAATAAATACTATTTGTATAAATTTATTAAAAGAAACATGTTTCTATGAAAGGTTAAAAAAATGTTTTTTATGTAATAAAGATTCGTAGAAAATTTTAACTAAAAATGTTCTGGACAAAATTCTAGGATGTTTCTGCAAAATTACTCTAGAAATTTTATGTGAATAACTTCAATGAAAATTAAATTAAGAATTTGAAATGATAAATTTTATTACAAAAATCACTAGAAAGTTTCTAGTTGAATCATTAATTTCTTTTATGAAAACTATTTCTTTGAGTTATCTACTTGATTTTTTAGTGAAAGTTTTCATTGAATACTAGTGTAAGTTTCTGGTTTTCACTGAAATGTTCTAGAGGAAGTTTCACTGGATTTTCTAATGGAAAATTTCACTATAATTTCTAAAGGAAGTTTCCTTGAAATTTCTTATAGAAGATTCATTGTAATTTAAAGTGGCACCATCTCTGCTATACTGGTTATTTCAATAAAAATATATTTTTGTAGTTTTATGAAACTTCCACTAGAACTTCCACTAGATATTTCATTGAAACATGCATTGAAATTCCCACTTAATAAATTAATAAATTTTACTAGTACAGATTTTGTAAAAATTATATTAAATATATCTTATGAGTGAATTTATTATAAATTTTGTTTTAGGTATAATTTCATATTTTATTTTCATTTTTATTTATATAGAATATACATTTTTAAATGGTACATTATATTTTATTTATAATAATTATGTAAAAAATATAATAAATATTTTATATCATTGAATTTATTATAAGTATATTTATTAAAATTTAATTTTTATTGATATATTCTTTAGTTTTATAAATATATACATTTTTTGTATTGTGAAAGTTTCATTGAAACATAAATTGAAACTTCCACAGAGACTTCTACTGGAACTTCCACTTGATTGATTTATAATTGTTATTAATAAAGATTTTGTAAAAAATATATTAAATATATCTTATAAGTGCATTTATTATAAATTTAGTTTTAGTTATAATTTCATATTTTATTTACATTTTATTCATATAGAATTTACATTCTTAAATGGTAAATTATATTATATTTAAAAAAACCATGCAACAAATATAATACCTGTTATATATAATTGAATTTATTATAAATTTATTTACTGAATTTAATTTTTATTAACATATTGTTTAGGTTTATAAATATATAATTTTATTGTTTTATGAAATTTTCACTCAAACTTCCACGGAAACTTCCACCCGAACATCCACTAAAACTTCCAATATAACTTATTCCATTGGAAATTGAACTTGATAGTTCTATAACTGTTATTAATACATATTTCTTAAAATATATATTAAACATATATTATAAGTGCATTTTATTATAAAATTAGTATTAGTTCTAACTTCACATTTTATTTAGATTTTTATTCATATTTAATATTAATTCTTAAATGGTAAATCTTATTATATTTATAAAAAACATGCAACAAATATAATATATATTTTATATCATTGCATTTACTATAAATATATTTATTAAAATTTAATTTTTATTAATATATTTTTTGGGTCTATAAATATATGTTTATATTGTATTGTGAAACATCCACTTAATAGATTTATAATTATTATTATTACAAATTTTGAAAAAAAACATATTATATACATCTTCTAAGTGAATTTATGATAAATTCTGTTTTAGTTATAATTTCATATTTTATTTACTTTTGAATTTTTGTAGACTGTACATCATGAAATGTTAAATTATACTATAATTATAAAAATTATGCATAAAATATAATACATATTTTATATAATTGAACTTATTTTAAATTTATTTATTAAATTTATTTTTATTAATATATTCTTTAGTTTTATAAATATATACTTTTATTGAATTATGAAACTTCCACTGAAACTTCCATTGAAACTTCTACTATAACTTTAACTGAAACTTCCATTGGAACTTCCACTAAATGGATTTATAATTATTGTTAATACAAATTTCATAAAAATTATATTAAATATATCTTATAAGTTCATTTATTATAAGATTTTTTAGTTATAATTTCATATTTTATTTTCATTTTTATTCATATAAAATATGTATCCTTAAATGGTAAATTATATTATATTTATAAAAACTATTCAATAAATATAATACATATTGCATATAATTGAATTTATTATAAATATATTTACTAAATTTAATTCTTCTTAATATATTCTTTAGTTTTATAAATATATACTTTTATTGTATTGTGAAACTTTCACTGAAACATACACTGAAACTTTCACCATAACTTATTCTATTAGAACTTTCACTTAATGGATTTATAATTATTATTAATACAGATTTTGTAAAAAATATATTAAATATATCTACTAAGTGTATTTATTATAAATTTAGTTTTAGTTATAATTTCATGTTTTATCTTCTAAGTGCATTTTTTATAAAAGAAAATTAGATATAATATACTTTTTTAAATGGTAAATTATATTATATTTATAAAAAATATATATCAAATACAATACATTTTTTATATTATTGCATTTATTATAAATATATTTATTAAAATTTAATTTTTATTAGTAAATTCTTTAGTTTTATAAACATATACTTTTATTGTATTATGAAAGTTTCAAGGGAAGTTTGAGTCAGATTTTCATTGGAATTGACACTGGAACTTGCAGTAGAATTTCCACTAGGTCTTCCAGTGAAACTTTCATCAGAACTTACACTCAAATGAAGTTGAACCTTCCACTAAAATTTTCTATTGAAAATATTATGCCTTTCACTGTAATATTCCTTTAAAAATTTTCATATGTAGTGTGTTTTTTATTATAGTTTTTTAGTTGAAAAATCTAATAGTATTATTTTCTGCAAATTTCAAGTGAATTTTTCAACTAGAACTTTGCAATGAAATTTTACAGTGGAATTATTTAGATGTTATTTTCCAGTGGAACTTTATAATACAAAACTAGAGTGAAACTTTATCATATATTTTTTTGAATTTATTTATTGGAAATTTTATATAAACCTTTTGAATGTAATTTTCTAGTATACATTTTCAATAAAAATCTTCCTTATAAAATTTAATTTTTCTCATGTTGATGTTTCTATTTTAATGTTTTTTATGGATTGAATTTGATTTTTTAAAATATATAAATATGTTTTTTTAATAGTCATAGGAAATTATTAATTATTTGTAAATATTAAAAAATTTATCTTTTAAATGGATAATGTTTTTCTTTTTAGTTTTTTATAACAATTCCACCTCTTTTTATTTTTAAGAATAAGTTTTTTCATATTTTTGAATTGTGTTTCAACTTATTATTTTCAACATACAAATACAAATTATAATTTTTATATGGTTTTAAAAAATTCTTATGCAATGGTATCCAGTAAAAATATTTTTTACTCTAATAAACAAATAATTAGCTTTTTAAACTATTTATAGTTTTTTAATTATTTGAAAACAGTTTTCCAAATTTTTATTAATTCAGTTATAAAATTTTCTTTAAAGCATAATTACAGGTTTTTTAATTTTTAATGTTTTCAAAAATTAGTAGCTACTATAAATTTATCAACATGGATAAACAATTTATTATTATTTTTCAGGTTTTTTCAATTTTGTTTTTATAAAATGTCTAACAATCCCATTTTTTATTTCATTTCAATTCAATGTTCAATTTTTTTCTAGAGAATGTGGCGCACTATACTGGATATCCACGTTATATTAGACATTAGAGACGATACAAACCCCCTGTCCTCCCTTCCAACCTCAACGGCCCCCTTATTCCGATTGTTTTAATCCTCGACTCCATCCTCCACTCTATTTCATCATTGCCACCATTCATCGCACCATTTCATCATGCCCGCTCCACCTCCCTATTCTACATCCAATCCTATTAAATATGAGTTTTTAATTTTAGTTTTAAACTTGAAATTAGCCTTTTTTTCCATAATGCCATTTTAATTTTCCAATACATGCAAATTATTAATTATTTTCTCAATATAATATTTGTATATTGGATATGGGATATCAGGATGGGCCTCCTTGGCTGGGCCGTGAATTAAGCCCACTCAGCATGTCCTGCTCCATGGCCCATGGTTTACATGGCCTTCTTCACTAGTTGTTGATCATCTTGCCGCCCATTAAATAGCCCGCCGTCTTGCACTCGCTGCTGCTAGGGTTGTTAGGGTGTTGCGATCTCTCTGTGGTTGTGCAGTTATTAGGTCGCTCAGGTTCACCGTTGGTGCACGGTTCCTTGGGGAGCTTGTTGGTGTCCTTCCTCGGCCAAGAAGTGCGGCCATCCTTAAAATCCAAAGATGACATCTCTACATTTTACGAGACCCTCCTACGGCGAGTCCCAACGAAGCAATGACGTGGGCATTCTCAGAGCTTGAAGAGATTCGGACGGCCGGACTTTGTATCATGCTGTAAGTCTCCCTTTTCTTTTGGTTTCTCAGAATTCCAGATCAGTTCTTGAAGCTTGTTATGATACTTCTTGTTTGTCGATTGTTCTGTTTTTTTGCTGCTTCTAGTTCGTTGTTTTCTTACTGTATCTTGTAATCTGGTTCTAGTTTTCTTTGAGCATTTAATAATACGCATGTGTGGGTGGTGTTATTGCCGTGTATGTAGCACACAAATCATTTTGTTCCTTGTTGTTTCTTTCAGTTTCTTTCAATTACTTATTTTGTGGTTGTTCTGCTTGCATTGGCTGTATTTATCTGCCAATAAATCAAAGATCTTGGTTCAACATTATTGTTCTGTTACTATCCATTACACATAGCCTCCTTCACAAAACCCTTGCTTCTTCCTTCAGTGCACTCCATTTACATTTTGAGTGCTGATCTAACTTCCCTTCGTACATGGATTTTCAATGTAATTCATTTCCAATGGATCACAATTGAATTATAATGTACCTTCACCTGCTATAATTGTATATTACACTTTCAGATTACTGCAGTTTCAGTTTTTCCAAAAAATGATGTCTTTTGAACTTTCAGTTTATCTTGAATTTTATGTCACTGGATCTTTAAACAACTACTCCTGTACCATTTCTTTGGTCTGATGATAACTGTTCCATTTATTTTATGTATAATCTTTATGCATTTCCTATGAAATCATATTGCATACAAAATGATCATACCATTCTATTTATGTTGTGCATAATCTACATGCCTTCCCTGTATAATAATATTGTACAAACAGTTATCATGATATAGAATAATATTCAGTTTCCATATTCATTATGTGTTTCCTATAAAATCATTTTCACTCATTATCCTATCAAATATTTTCAATCAATAGTTTGTATCTGTTACATTAATGCCATTCAGTGTGCATTTCCTGTATGCATCCAGTTATAGGAAAAATATCATCAATTTGTTAGTTTATTGATAAATGCTCTGATTGGTTAGTTTTGTTGTCCTTTGTGATTCGAGGTTGTGTGACAATGGGAAAAATTTCAAGGAAAAGTTTAGCAAACAAAATTCCACACAACAAGAATATTATATTTTGCGGAGATGGAAAAATCGGATCATGGGGTGAGATGAATTTGAGATTATAGTTAGAGATAAATATTGAATGAATACAGAACCTTCTGGGCACAACAAGAATATTATATTTTGAGGAGTTGGATAAATCGGATAATGGGGTGAGATGAATTTGAGATTATGTCTAGATATAAATATTTATTGATTACAAAACCTTATGGAAATCATTTTAATTTAATTTTTTTACAATAAATATGTATTTTTTATATATACTATGGTTTATCTTATTTTCACTATAAATTGATTTTTCTTAATGATTTAGAGTAAATTATTGATTTTTTTCTGTGTTGCAGGATGCTCTCTACATGATATCTAGAATTATATATTGCTCAAGCGAAGCAGTTGATTGTTGTACAAGATGGAACAATTTACTAGGCCAGAGAATGATTTGAAGCGAGCTGATGGTGATGGACTTATCACATTTTAATTTATGAAATATTACTTTTTTTGTTCTGTTGTTTGCTCTCAAATTCATGTGATGAGATGATAGTTTGTTTACACTTACAATTGAAGCCATTCTGTTTCCTCGTGCTCTGATTTATATAATCCTAAGCCTACTTTATTTTCTCATTCATTTTCTTTATTTCTTTTTGGCCTTCAAATGATGTAATCTAGCTTTCTTCTAATGCTCTAAACTTACTTCACCTGTTTGCACAGTTGATAAATGTCGGTCAGAATCAAAAAGTGTTGCAAGAGCTTCATGATCTTATTACTTCAAAGAGATGCAGGGCTTGTCAAAAGCCACTTGAAAAAATAATGTTTAAGTACATCGAGCTTTGCGTTGAGTTGCACAAAGTTTGGTTTGCCAAGGAAGGCCTTATCCAGTATCGCATTGTTTTTCAACAAGTAAATGGTACTTATTTAGAGGAAGTGATCAAACACTTCATGCATCTATCAACATAGAGAGCTGAGGTGGCTCTTAATCAGGCACAAGACCTTGAAAAAGCTCTTGATGTTGATGATTTAGAGACAGATAAAAGGCTTGATGACCTCATGCAGTGTGGAGAGAAAGGGAAGGACAGGTCTGATCGTAAACTTTTTACTCCCTGGTTTAAATTTTTATGGGAAACATACAGGACAATACTTGAAATTCTGAAAAATAATTTGAAACTGGAAACACTTTATGCGGTTAGTCCACTTTTAAACAAAATATATCCTACTCTATATTTTTTTTATTATGCACTTTCATAAAAACCGTATCATCAAGGTATAATGTCTAATTTTTGAATAGATATTGAAGCTTTGTAGTGTGTCATACGATGATTCTTCCACTGTTGATTGTAGGAATACTAATTTCCCCCCTTTTTTGTGTGTTACATAATAAAGTATACTAATGAAAATTGTCTTGCAGATGACAGTGCACCGGGCATTTCAGTTCTGCAAGGAATACAGGCGAACAACTGAGTTTCACAGGCTTTGTGAGATCATAATGAATCATTTGGAAAATCTCAATAAATACAGAGACCAAAGGGATTGTCCTTACCTATCATCCCCTGAGAGCCTGCAGATTTATGTGGACTCAAGATTTGAGCAGCTTAAGATCACTACTGAACTTGAACTCTGGAAGGAGTTGTAATTCATTTCAATATGTTTTATTTTTATTTTTATTGTTATTTTTATGTGGCATGACATCCACACAAATGGATGAAAACAGTGCTCCCATTTTCCTTGCTTTTTTTCTTCACATTTTACTCTTTTCGTGCATGAGTCTTTCTGTTCAGTTGAATATATTTATGGTTTGATGTGTTTGGTTAAGAAAACACCAAATCCATCCCTGATGGTTATATATTATGCCAAGTTAACTACAATATTCAGATTTTTTGGCTGCCATATCTACCATGCTTATTCATGGTTTAAGCAATTCTCACTTCAGAAAAGTTTTAATATGAACTTGAGTCAGAAGGATATGAAACTGATAGCCTCTTCTGTTGTTTTGGCTGCACTCTAGGTTTCTCCATATGATCACACACATGGCTCATCCCACTCGGAACTTGAAAATGAGGAGAAAAACTTGAGGATGGCTAATATTATAGTATTCAACCTTGTTCTGAAACTTGATAGAGGAGAAGCGTTAATGAAAACTACGACTTGTTTTTTTGTTTCTATTTATGATGTTATAGTGTTCATTTTTAACTGTTTTCCTCAAATTTTCAAGCTATCAAGGTTATCCCTTTTGTCGGAATTGGTATGATATCTTATCTGTTTAATTTGGTAGTGGCATATGTCGGAAAGTGTTCAAAGAGATTATTTTTAACTTGCATGTCTGAATATATTATCTTTTAAATATTTGTTTCCATATTTATCTGATCCTATCATCTCTGACAGGTGTCCAAAGGTGTTATGTCATGTGTGATCCAATAAGTTAAAGAGCTTTACAATATTTTGGAACATGAATTTTTCGCTCTGGATCTTGCATCAAAAGTAGGGCCATTAGTGGAAAAAATATCAAAAATCGGTGCCAAACTGTCTTCTGCTTCTTCAGTTCCTAAAGTGGAATTGTCTCAATATGTCCCCTCATTGGAGAAGCTTGCGACTCTCAGATCACTTCAGTAGGTAAGTATCAAAGAAATTTGTTTTTTCTCCTGGTATAATAATCTTACCTTTGTCTTCCCAGGTATCTCAGGTGTATTAAACAATGAAGATCGACACTTTGTCACAAATGATACCTTATTTTGATTTTTTTGTTGTGGAAAAGATATCTGTTCAGGCTGTTGAACATCATTTCATTTTGATGAAAATTTACCACATGAAGGGTGTTGTTCTTTTCAGCAATATAATGAGGAATGATTTTTTTTAATATGTTTAAGTAAATATATTTATGGTTTTCCCCCTGTTTGATTTTAAGGATCTTGAATCCAAAGAGCTGTGTGGTCACCTCTCAAATCTGGCTGAAAATTTGAATGGAGTAAGGGATATATTATGCCCTCCTACAAAAAGGCCATCAAGTTTAGGAGATTCTATGTCTAGTTTAGCAGATAAGATCGATACAGAACACAAAAGACTTCTTGCAAGGAAATCAATTATTGTCATAGTTTCTTTTCATTTATTATATAATATGATAGATGTTTCTTATAAATGTCTTAATATATAGGAAACAAAAGGAAATTATAAATATAAAACAACATTCTTTTCGTCTTCAAAGGAAAGAAAAATTACACAGAAAAGAGTATTTGGGATGGTTCAAATCACTTGTTGTCTATTTAAAAATTTATGGTTCATAGTTTATTGACAAATACAAAATCTTTTGAGATTATAACACTATCATTTGGAACAAATATTAATGTACGTGACTGTAAAGTAAGTCATTAATGGGTATAATTTTATTATTAATAGTTATTGATGGTGGCATGTTATTAGCAAAAATTAACTATTATGAAAGTGCATGTGACGTGATATCAATCAAAAAATGTATCTTATTATGGAATTATAGAGAAATCCTAATATTGGATTATTAATGTAATGGTCATGTTAGGGTTTCCTTTGAAACCTCTTTTGACCATGCTTCATTCCCCTTTTCTGACCTCTCAAGTTCTTGCTTCCGCGTCTGTCTTTTCATCTCGAGGGTTTTCTCACCTATGTTAGTTCTTTTCATGTTGTTTTGCGGCCCAAGTTCCGGACTCCCTTCTCTACCCTTTTCGTCTTTCCCATTGCGCTTGACCCCATCTTGGTCAAGTGTGATGGTTCTGATGATGGCTTGGGATAGTGTAGGTGGAGCTTTGGTCTGGGGATTTGGTTCATTGGGTTTCTTCCTCACCCCTATCAGTCCCTTTTGGATCTAAGGTCCCCCACTTTCTCGATGTTTGATTGTTTTGTTACTATTTTTATGGTTCTGTTTTGATGTTCTATTTTCTTTCTTGTTTTTCTGGTGATGACAGTTTTGTTTTTTTTGTGAGGGGCTTGCGGTTTGATGAATGGTTCTGCTCGACGACGGTGTTGTCAATGATGACGATGCTTCCTTGTTTCTTCTTGGTTTTGGATGGTTCTATTCGGTGTTCTTCCGTGACGTCGACATTGGTTTCCTGGTGTTCTTCGCCTGGTGGTGGCTCCGAAGGTAGGGTTTGGTTGTCATGGCGGTGGTCACATCTCACTGTAGGGGTCTTTGTCTGCTCTATACTCTGCTATGACTCCTTGTTTCCACTAATCTTCTCCCAGTTGGATTTTCACGATGGTTATCAAGGAGTTTTGGGATGTGAAATTCATGCAGTTGATGACGCTTCGGGAGGAGCTTCTCCGTGGTGGCTTTGTCTCTGTCCCTGGGTTCGAGAAGGGCTTGATCTTTGTGATGGATTGCAGAGTGACTTCAACTTTGTGGGTTTTATGGTTTGTGGTGATCTGTTTTGGTTTTCTACAGTGGTGGTGATTCTATATCCCTTTATACGATGTTCATCAATGAGTTATTTTTTGATGATTTGGGGTGTTCAGTTTGTGTGATGATGATGATAGTGATTTACGATAACGATGAAGGAGTCTGATGGTCGTTCCCCATCGGTGATCTGGTGTGACAACGAGTTTGTTCCGTGTTAGGGTACGCATGACGAGGTGGGATGTGGCCCGAGGCGGTGATTTTTGTTGCAATTTGAATTATGAATTTTGAAATTTGATTTTTGAATCCGGTTTTTTTGATTGTATGTGTGGGAGTGTATGGTTTTGTAGGTTCCCACTTAACCAAAAAATGGATTTTCAAAATAATAAAAATGGATTGGGGGGGATAAGGCATGTATGTAGATAATTGTGGATTCAAGGTAGTTAACACAAATTGACTAGACCTAACACAAATTAAATGATAAAGAGAATTATATTTTGGCATCATAGGAAAGCCAAATGTTTTATGTAGAAGATCTGTTGACACATGAATATAGTCTTGTAGTTGAAGTTATTCCTTGACATATATTCTAGGAAGGCACTGCTATATTCATATTAATGTTATCAATTGGTTTATTGTGTACATATTAAACTAACAAATGTTTTCATAAACCATGTCAAGCTATGAAGATGTGATATTGAATCAGATGTGGGAAAATGAGCGTAGGATTCAAGTTGTAGGATTGACTCCCATGATCGCTACTATGAGTATAATATTTCGATTGCATTAAATTTTATTTTAATAAAGTTATTATTTTTAAAAGTTCAATTATTCTTCCATCGATCATCATCTAGGATACAATTGTCTTACTCAAAGGAAACTGGGGATGATTGACCTTCACCTTCAATTCCATTAACGGGGGATATAAGTCAGTGCTCAACATGGTTTACAAGAAGTATGAGATAAAATAGCATTCCATTATCAGATTTTTAGAGACCCAGACCGACCTGGAGATTGGAGGGTGTATGTTAGGAGGGGTAAAAGAGTCTTTTCTGGTGCTGGAAGTTAGTTAACCACATGTGTAGGGGGTTTCTATGAATAAGAGGGCATGAAGGGGTGAAGTGAGAGGGGGAATCTTTCAGTTATGCTTTCAGTAGTTCTGCTTGGGCGGTTGAGCTGTGCCTCTTCCGAACGCTTCTTATCCAGACTCCCTCTCTTCCATTTTCTCCAATCTTTTTGTTAGCTCTGTATTTTCTCAACTGAATATAAGTACTTTGTTTGTTCTTTCCCTAGTACTCTAAAACTTGGTCCGACTTTCCGGCCTTTTGATGGAGACTTGCCATCACGCTCGTCTTGATAGCTTGGAGCAGCATCTTGGTCATTTTGAATCAACGATCACTGAGTTGGCTTCTTCACTCAATATCAACAGAGCATTGAGGAGGAAAGGCATCATACTAACCTTGATCAGAATCATTGGGATAAGGAGATCCCCAATCAAGCTAAATTCCATTAGTATATGGTGAAACATCTTGAGAAACAACCTTCATGTGGAGATGCACCACCTTTGGGTGCGCCGACTCTTTCTAATTTACATGTTCCGTTGTGGAATAGTTAGATGATTCATTTGATCAGGCACCAGAGAATCTTCCTCCTATACTGGATTCACCTCAGTGTGGGCGGCGCGTTGAGCTTCTGTATTTCGATAGAACGGATCTGCGAAGTTGTCTTACCCACGCTGATCTTTACTTTCAGATTCATCGTACTCCAGAACCTCTAAAAGTGTCCCTAGAACAGGTGTGTTTAGAGGGGCCTTCTATTCATTTGTTTACCATTTTGGAGGAGGTACATCCTCATTTAACTTGGTCAGTTTTCAAGACTAAATTAATGGAGCGCTTTAGTAGTCTTGATATACAAAATCCCTACGAGGAGTTGGCAGCGTTAACACAATCTTCCACAGTTGCCGAGTATATTGATCAATTTGAATACCTTGCTTCCCTGGTTCCTCAGCAACAAAAATGACAATATGTGGCTTATTGTTTACATGGTTTACATGAGGATATTAATAATTGGGTATGCATTCATGATCCTGACACTATTATTAAGGCTATATGTTTAGCTCTCCTTGTTGAATTGTCTATGTCCATGGGTGTGGCTACTCCGCTTCGTTTGTGAATGGAATCCTTGGAAACCACCAAACCAATTCATTTCTTCATAAAGCTCACCTTTGCAGTGATCCACACAATAAACTGATGCCTCTTTAACTGGAATGTGACTTGATTTCCCTAGGCAGCAGCCACTGGGTAGTCGCGACACTCGATATCTTTCAAATCAGGAGTGGGAGGACTGGCGTAATCGTGGATTATGTTTTTTCTATGGTTTACCTTATACGCCTCTACATAAATGTGATGAGTCCAAATTACATGTTTCACTTTTAGTCGAAGATGATTCTATGTCGGAGGAAGGGGATCCTAGGTGTTCCACTATTTTTCCACCTACTACTTCATTTAATCATGAGAATGCTGAATGTTTGGTGGTTGCTTATGATACTTTGGCCCCTCTTTGTTCTTCATTGGCTGTTCGGGCTCATGCAACAACTTCTATGAAAGTGGAGGGCCACCTTGGGGATGTCCCAATTTTAGTCTTGTTAGATAGTGGGGCTACACACAGTTTTAATTTCTCCACATTTGGTTTAACTTATTAATTTTCCCTTGCAATCTACTATGGTTATGCATGTTAAATTGGGTGATGTATATCAGTTAACTACACACGGGCTCTGTCAACTAGTGCCTTGATTCTTGAGGATTTTTCCTGCCTTATTGATCTTCGTGTTCTTGAGTTGGGTGGACTTGACCTTATTTTGGGAATTTCTTGGTTACAGACTCTTAGCGAGGTTATATTAAATTGGGAAGCTTTGACTATGCGATTTACTATTAGGGTCCACAGTTCTAGTCTTCAAGGAGTTACTAATTCTTTACCAACAACTTCATCTTTGGGTCACCGATTTTTTTTGTTTCACACTGGTGGTCAATAGTGAGTAATATTGGGAGGTGCGGATTCCATTTCACATCATACTTCGTCTTCTCCCCAACACTCTGCTTTACAGGGTCTCTTATTTCAGTTTTATAAAGTTTTTGCTGAGCCTCAAGGTCCGCCTCTTGTTTGGAAACAGGAACATGTGATTTTTCTGGTGGCTGCACAGGGTCCTGTGGCTGTACATCTCAACAGATATCCGCAATTTCAAAAAACAAAAAATGAAAGTCAAGTGGAAACTATGTTACAGACATGAGTTATCCATCATAGTTCATGTTCTTACTCTGCTCTGTTTTTTTGCTAAAGAAAAAGCATGATTTGTGGAAGATCTGTGTTGATTATAGGGCCCTAAATTGCATCACAATACCGAATAAATTTTCCATTCCAATTATCAATGACTTGCTTGATGAGGTGGGGGTTCGATTTATTTTTCCAAGATTAACTTAAAATCTGGTTATCATCAGATTTCTATGTAGGAGAAAGATATTTAAAAAATGAATTTTCGTACTCATAGTGGCCATTAAAAATTCTTAGTTATGCCTTTTGGCTTAACTAATGCCTCATCAACATTCCAAGACACTATGAATGATTTGTTTCACCCCTTTCTTTGTAAGTTTGTCCTGATATTTTTTTTATGACATTTTGATTTATAGTTGTGATTGGTCGATTCATTTAGAACATCTGTAGGCTGCTTTGGAATTACTCAGGGATAACTCTTTTATTTCCAATCGTAAAAAATGCTCGTTTGCTCAGTGGAAAATTGAATATTTAGGACATGTTGTTTCTTCTTTGGGCATTTCTATGGATCCTTCTAAAGTTCATATGGTTTTGTATTAGCCCCAACCTATTACACCTAAGGGTGTATGAGGTTTTCTTAGCCTTATGGGTTATTACTAATTTTTTTTCCGGATTATGTACAAATTGCTCGCCCACTTATTGTTTTTATAGGGAATGCTCCTTTTGTCTGGTCTTCTATGGCTCAACAAGATTTTGATTGTTTGAAATGGTCAATAAACAATGCACTAGTTTTAGCACTTCCTGATTTTTTAGCGAATTTCGAAATTTAATGTGATGCTTTGGTCCATGGAGTATGTGTTGTCCTTATGCAGAAGAACTATCTTGTTTCTTGTTTTTGTAATGCATTAGCGACCTCCACTCTATCCAAATCCACCTATGAGAAATAGACTAGGGAATTAGAGTTGGCTATTTCACATTGACGGCCTTATCTATTGGTTTGCCATTTTTTTGTTTTCTCTGATCAATGTAGCCTCAAATTTCTCTTACAATAGTGTATCACTTCTGTGGACCAAAAAAAGTGCATTGTTAAATTGTTGGGTTATCGGTTTGAGGTTAAGTTTCACCCTGGTTCTGAGAATAAAACAACTTATTTGTTCTCTCATAGGTCTGAAAATGTGGATTTCTGTATGCTTCATTATTTTTTAGTTTGGGTGGACAATAGTAGTCTTACAGAATATGTCCAAACTAATCCTCACCTCCATAGTATTATCCAGTCCCTTCATAATTTCCAGACTTTACTGCCTAGATTTAATCTTTCTTAGGAAACTATAACATATCGTGGCCTCTAGATGATTCCAATTGCTTCTCCATGGATACCCAAGCTTTTGGAAGAGTTTCATTCTACACCTCAGGGAGTTCATTCTAGATTTTACAGAACCTATCAATGGTTGGCTATAAATCTGTATTGGGTTGTCATGAAACACTATATTCTGAATTTTGTCTGGATGTGTTCCATTTTTCAACGTTTTAAGTATTCTATGCTTGCTCCAGTTGGTATCCTCCAACCATTAGAGATACCTTCAGCAATTTGGGCGGATATTTTGATGGATTTTATCTCCAAATTTCCTCAGTCCCATAGATATGATGCTATTTTGGTGGTGGTATACAAGCTATCCAAATATTCGCATTTCATTTCTTTGAAACATCCTTATACCACTTTGGGTATTGCTACCATTTTTATGAGGGAAATTGTTTGTCTCCATGGAATTCCTTCTTCCATTGTGAGTGATTGTGATCCTATCTTTATTAGTATTTTTTGGATGGAATTATTTCAGCTTTCTGGTACTACTATCAAGTTCGGTTCAACCTATCACCTGCAAATGAAAAAGAAAACATAGGTCATAAATCATTACCTTGAAACTTATCTTAGGTGTTTCCCTGATGAACAACCTCAGAATTAGTATTTTTGGTTATCATGGTCTGATTTTAAATATAATACCTCTTGGAATTATTCTATTAACACTACCCCATTTGAGGTTTTTTATGGTCATCCACCACCAACCCTTGTTAGTTACTTACCTTTTGAAATTCAGGTAGAGGCCATGGGTGCAGCGTTGCGAGATAGGGATGAAGCTCTCTGAAAGCTTCTTCACCATTTGGGTCGCTCTTAGTGTTATATGAAGAATCAGGTTGACTAGCATCATCAAATGGTAGAATTTCATATAGGTGACAAAGTATATTTAAAGCTTCTCCCTCATAAACAATAGTCCATCTCACAACAAATTAATAAAAAATTATCCCCCAAATTTTATGGACCTTTTTTTATCCTAAAACGATTGGGTCCGGTGGTTTATCAATTGGATTTACCTCCAACATCTCATTTTCATCCTTTTTTCATGTTTACCAGCTTAAAAAAGAAGTGGGATCTCATCCTCTATGATTCATTTCCACATGACTTGGCCAACGATTTCATAGTATGGCTAGAACCAACAGTCGTGTTGGATCATCGCATTAAACACCCACTGGGGCTTGACATCCCTCAGAGTTTGGTGTAGTGGTAGGGCCGTCTAGTTGAAGATGCTAATTGGGAAGATGATTATGTTCTTCTCAACCAGTTTCTATCTTTTAGGCTAGAGGACACGCCTATTTTTTTGGAGGGGGAGAGTGTTAGAGACCAGGACCAACCTGGATATTGGAGGGTGTATGTTAGAAGGGGTAAAAGAGTCTTTTCTAATGTTTTTAGTTAGTTAGACATGTCTGCAAGGTTTTTTTTGAATAAGATGGTGGGAAGGGGTGAAGTGATAGGGGGAATCTTTTAGTTATGCTTTTGGCAGTTCTTCTTGGGTGATTGAGATGCGCCTCTTCCGAACACTTCTTCTCCTAACTCTCTCTCCCTCTTCCACTTTCTCCAATATTTTTTTAGCTCTTTATTTTCTAAAATGAATATAAATACCTCCTTCTATTTCTCTCTGCTCTCCTACACGTAGCGTTGATGACCATTCTCAACCTTCTGATCATCCTTATTTAGTTACATCTATAATATGTAATTAATATTTTTTGGATAAATGTTTTTATTTGGTTCATGTATTGATATTTTTTATTTTTATTTTTCTAAAGATTGATCAAATAAACGATGTGGTCCTATGAGAATTCATGTGGTATGGAACAGGAAGGTAATGTTTGAACACAATGATGATCTACAGATGATTGGAAAAAATGAAAAGTCTCTAAAATCTTAATGGGAATTCTTTTCAAATATAGTGATATTATCTCAATTCAACCATTGAGTTGGAGATAATTAAATAATGATATTAAGGATAAAGTGTGGGGTTATATTTGGGTAAATATTAATTTATACAATTATATTTATTCTGTAATTGAATTTATTAGATAAAGTTTTGAATATATGCAGTGTTGATACAACTTTCCTGATGCTGAAAAGGAAAAATTAGCTCTGTTAATGTACAGATCTCACAGGTGTACCTTACATTAGAGACCATTAAGTAAATCAATACCAAAGAATGGTTATATATTGAATTTTTTCAAAATTATAGGTATTATTTAACATTCTTATTTACATTATTATTATATTTAAATGATAATTTATTAATTATAATAAAATTTTAAGTATTTTTAGGCTATAAAGTGCTAATAATTTTCTATTTAAATGCATATTTGTATAATTATTTGCATATTTTCTCAAACTAGTATGCCTTTTAAACTCCTAAAAAATAAGAAAAATATTTTTTAGGCCCTAATGATTAATTGCATCATTTATTTAGTGAATATCATCAAGGAAGAATTTGATGAATACCTAGAAAAAAATTGATGTCGTCAAGTTATTGGTCTTCAACAATTGCCACTTCTTCAGCTCGCAACATATTTACAGAGGTTCAGTTAGATGAGGTTATAGATATAGCTTCTAGAATGAAAGATAAATCCTATCATGGAATTCTAGAGTTAGAATTTGAACATCTAAAAATAAATCTTCTCACATAAGAGTTTCTGAATACCATTTCCCTTTCATGTTTAGTGATTCCATAAGAACAGATATCATAACTCGAGGATAGCATGGAAATGGTTCAAGAAAATGTTGATATACAATCTAGTCTTCCCATACCACCTATAAGTGATCATTATGGCGAAAATGAGGGTGATGATGTTTATGAAGATGATAGCAGAGGTGACACTAGTGGTGGTAGTAGTTGCGACATCAATGATGATAATGCTCTTCCAATACAATGGACAACATTATTAGAATGAAATATCATTATCATGTGGTTTAGGTACTGATAAAATATTGGTAGTTTATTTTTTCTTTTCTATGGTTTAACAATTAGTTTATTTTTCTTATAATGAAATATCATGCTCATGTGGTTTAGGTACTAAAATATCCTGATTTTTTTGTGATTTGTAAGAGCCCCAATGGCAGGGAGTATCTGAAAGTATGTATGCAAGATGGACAATAAATTTTTATATATATTATAGGTTATAAAATATTTCACACATGTGATTGGTTGTTATACAATGCTTTCACACCTCTCATTGGGTGGTTTAACCTAAATTAGAAAAGATGCATAATTAAATACAATGAGAGATCTTTTGTTCTTATTTGTACAATGATATAACATGGTTCATTTCTTTATTCCTTAATTTTATGAAGGTAAAGGAAAATAGTTAGAGACCTAATGGAATACTTCATCCAATTACCAAACATTAATTAAGTTGGTAATGTTTGAGGTTGTGTACCACATACCATATAAATCACATATGTGCTGGATTAAAGTAGGGTAAACATCATTGGTCGGTCCTAGTATTGTTTAAGAGATAATAAAATGAGTTTAGTTTATTAATATATATATATGTGTGTGTGTTTTACTGTTTGTAGTGATCTTATATATACCAAAGGCCACGACTAAGGGAGTTCGACATCAAAGACAAATTCGTTATACGAACTTAGATAAGAAACGAACTATTTATAGATTAAGAGAAGTTGGGATCAAGTTTATTGGTTTATTTTGATATTATTCTATGAATTAGAGATATGGATACCATATATATATATATAATATTACACTTAATATATATTAGTTATATATTCATGAGTTTTTTTTAATTACTAATATTAAGGATGAGTAATAGATGGATGAATCGTTTGTACAATTGTCCCTTCAGTTTGTTTTTCATTGATTTTTTAGATCAAACAAATTATTTAATTAAAATATTTTTTTCATTGGATAAATTTTTTATATTAAATTGGTTACATTTATGTTGTTTATCTTTTTTAGTCCCACACATGAATTTAGTGAGATATACTCTGAAGTGGGTGTGTGGGGGGGGGATTAGGGTATGAATTATTTTCAATTACTTTTTTTTTCATAGGTCTCATTGACATAAAATATATTGAGCTCATTATTAGTAGGGTCACATTTAAGTTAAACTATTAATGATGATGATCCGATTGTAATTTCACTTAGGCCCACTTTTACCAGATCTGATTTTTGATTACTTATCCCACCTTCACCATGTTACACTACTAGAAAATAAGGCTATATCCAGGGTTTACTCAACCGTGGATGGTATTGGCATGGCTATAGGTTAAATCCTATAGCTACGGTTTGAATCATGGCTAAAACCCTATAGACACTATTCAAAAATGTGGTATAGGATAAAACCAGTCATCATCTATAGCCGCGGTTTAAACTGTGGATATAGGTCTTCACATATCCTAAAAGAAAACCAGCACCGTTCAGCCAGTGCTGGCCCCTTGCACCCCCCTTCACACCCCCGGTTCCCTTGCACACCTCATTCCCCCGCTTCTGGACCCCCTTGCACCATCCTTGCTAGACACCCCCACCCCTACTCCTGGACATCTGCCTAGACAGACCCCCTCCCCCCAGGACAAACACCCCCCTTGGACAGCACGACCCTCCTGGACATCCCCCCCTCCTAGACAGACCCCCTCCCCCCCTCTAGACATACACCCCCTGCACAGCCCCCCCTTGCACCCCCCTTACGCATCCCTTGCACCCCCCATGCACACCCCCCAGTCCCCTTGCACACCCCACTACACACCCCTTCCCCCCTACTGGACACCCCCCCAGACAGCACCCCCATGCCCCTGGACAGCAACCCCCCACCCCCACCCCCTGGACAGACCCCCACACCCCTGAACAACCCCCATTGCACCCCCCTATGCATCCCTTGCACCCCCCCCCCCCCTACACACCCCCTTGTCCCCTTGAACAACCCATTCCCCCCTTCTGGACCCCCTTGCACCACCCCTACTGGACACCCCCCCCCCCCCGGGATAGCACCCCCATGCCCCTAGACAGCAACCCCCACCCCCTGGATAGACACCCCCCTTACACAGACCCCTTACACCCCATGTCCCCTTTCACACACACCCATGCAACCCTACACACCCCTGATCGACACCCCTTGCATCACCCCTACCGGACACCCCCTGCTGGACCCCCCTGCACCAGCCGTGCTGGACACCCCCCTGCACAGCCCCCTTCCACACACACCCCTACACACCTGCACACTCCTGATGGAAACCCCCCTTGCACCACCCCCATGCACCACCCCTGCTGGACCCCCCTTGAACCACCCCTACTGGACCCCCTACACCCCCCTGCACCCCCTGTCGCACACCCCCCCTGCACACCTGCACACCCCTGCTGGACCCCCCTTGCACCACCCCTACTGGACCCCCTTGCACCACCCCTACTAGACACCCCTTTCACCACCCCTAGTGTACACCCCCTGCATATCCCCCCCATGAAAAACCCCCTTAAACATCCCTCGCACCCCCTCCCCATCCCCTTGCACACACACCCCTACACCCCCCTGTTGGACACCCCCACTGCACACCCATGTCCCCTTGCACACCCCCTTGCTCCAAACCTGCTGAACCCCATTGCACCATCCTTGTTGGACACCCCCACTGCACACCCCCTCCTGGATAGCACCCCCATGCCCATGGACAACAGCCCCCACCCCTAGACAGACACCCCCACCCCCTACACAGCCCCTTGCACCCCCTCTATGCACCCCTTGCACCCCTTACACACCCCCTCGGTCCCCTTGCACACCCCTTTCCCCCCTGTGGGACCCCCCTTGCACCACCCCTGCTGGACACCCCATAGAAAACACCCCCATGCCCCTAGACAGCAAACCACCACCACCCGGACATACACCCCGTCGGACAGCAGCCCCCCCGGACAGACACCCCCACCCCCCTACATAGCCACCCCTGCACCCCCTACGCATCCCTTGCCTGCCTGCACACCCACGGTCCCCTTGCACACCCTTTCCCCCCTACTAGACACCATGTGCACCACCCCTGCTAGACACCCCTCAGACATCACCCCCATTCCCCTGGACAACAGCCCCCACCCCCACCGCTTGGACAGACACCCCCTGGACAACAAACCCCCCCCCCCCATACAAACACTCCCTGCACAACCCCCTTGCACCCCATCCCCTTGCATACACACCCATGCACCCCTGCACACCCTTGATGGGAACCCCTTTCACCACCCCTACTAGACACCCCCTGCTGGACCCCCCTACACCAGCCCTGCTGGACCCCCTGCACAACCCCCCCTGCACACACCCCCCTACACACCTGCATACCCCTACTGGACACCCCCCCTTGCACCACCCATACCATACACCCCTTTAACCACCCCTACTGGACCCCCCCCCCACACACACAACCCCCCTTGCACACCTGCACACCCCTGCTGGACCCCCCTTACCCACCCCTACTGGACACCCCTTTCACCACCCCTGTTGGACACCCCTTTCACCACTCCTAGTGGACACCCCCCCCCCTGCACAGCCCCACTTAAACATCCCTTTCACCCCTCCCCATCCCATTGCACACACAACCCTGCACCCCCTGCTGGACACCCCCACTGCACACCCCTATCCCCTTGCACACCCCCTTACACCACCCCTGCTGGACCCCCTTGCACCAACCCTGCTGGACACCCCCACTGCACCCCCTCCTGGACAGACCACCCCTCCTCTTGGACAGACCCCCTCACCCTAGTAGATTTAGTCTCTCATATATATAGTGTTGGAGGAGAATTAAGAGTGGCATAATGGCCACAATAGTTGGAGTAGTTATCTACTCACACCACAGATGAAATCAACAATCCATTCAAAAATGGTGTCTGGTTTGTGGTTACACTTGATTGGAAGAACAGATGAAAATTTCTCAAACTGAAAAACATAGGAAATGATGAAGTTATTTATGGAAGAATTAATTATGCACAGAATTACTTAGGTTTTTTATTTCTTTTTTGAATTGAAAAAGAATGGGCCTACCTGGATTCACTTCATAGTAGCGTCGATTAAGAGATTTGGAGGTGTGGTGGTGCAATAGTAACTACTCTGAGAATCCAGATATAAATTTGTTGGATTGTAGTGGTGATTTAAACAATAAATACAAGAAAGTGAATATCCTTTCTAAACATAAGGCTGTTAAGGGATGTGATTCAGAATAGTCCAGTCTAGTTTTTTAGCTTTGGGAAACCACTGTTCAAAACCATAGAGCTAGCAAGAAAGCTAGGAAATTACAAATAGAATATGCCTCATTTGGAATTCTATTTTGAAAAATAACATGGTGCATACATATTGTAAATATTTAATAAATTGGTAATAACCTTTTCACACTTCCATGCCACCCCCTACCCACCCAATGCACCCCCTGCACCCCCCCCCCCATCCACACCCCCATCACACCCCCATTCCCCATGCACACCCCCAGAACCCCCCTGCACACCCCCTGCCCCCAGAACCCCCCTGCCCCCTACACCCCCCTACCCACCTCCCCTGCCCACCCCCCGACCCACCTCCCCTACCCACCCCACAACCCATTACGCACCCCATGAAAATTTCACTTCAACCACTTAATTCAAGGAAAATAATATCAAAACACTCAGAAACATGTCACTTAATACAAGCATAACTATTCATTTTATTCTAATAAGGTCCTCTCAATTTAAACACTCAAGGAAAGGATTTCTACCATGACAAGTCATTCCATCCAAATCATGCTATTCACTTAGTGGTGACTTGGTCATTACAACACTTTCCTACTTGGGAAATTCCATATTAAAAGTATAATGACACATAAAGGGTGTTTTGGTTCAAACAACTATTTTAATTAAAAGAGGGAACCCTCCCCTTGACCTTTCAAAAGAACCCATCACACCAGTGAAGGACTTAGAACCTAAGTGGAAGGTTCTCTGCAAGTTTTTTCAAACTAGGATAGACAAAAGAGTATGAGAGATGGATAAAGTCCTTTTTTAGGATATTTATGTGTTATATATTTCGATTAATAATATGAAGTTCAACCTTCCATGGTAAATGATTTGTTTCATGGATCACTACTGTAAAGGGAAATCTAATATGAATTACTATAATTATGGTAGGCTGATCTCACTAGTTTTAATGAAGACGGAAGTTTATTTGAATGAGGGAGAGAGAATGAGATTCCATAAGAGTAATAACCTATCTACACTTCTTTTGAATACCATTGGGTACGTCTAAGATACCAACTCAAATTACTTGAAGCTAGTTAGTTGGGAAGAAGTGGCTCAAAATTAAATTATGTATCCTTACAGATTCATTCCCTATAGTGTGATATGTTCACACCATTCCTTATGAAAGATTTCAAGAGGAATATTATGGGCGAGTTCCATGATACCAGAGAAGATGTAAGGAATCTCGGTATTGGAACTAATAGATCCTTAAATTAAGTAGTGATATTTTATGATGAATTTAATGGGAAGTTGAATGGGATCATGAATGTCTCTAAGGATGATCGTTGTATGGTTTTTAGATCTCTTGTTCTAGTATCTAGAAACTATTATCATTTGTTAGCCTCTTTGAATGAGGTCTATAAATAAGTTCAAGGGCTATATTCATATTCTTCCTTGACAAAGCTAGTGGTTATTAGAAAACCATTTTTTAAAATAATAAAGCAATTATAAAAACAAGTTTTTAAAATAATCAGGAAATTATAGAATTCAAATTAAAGGTTTAGGTAGAGGGAACCTACCTCAACCTCAAGACACATTTCTTTTGATGACGACAACTCGAATCTTTTTTTTCGCTTGCATGCATATGAAACTTCACATATATATAAGGACACCTAGCCCTTATGTACATATTTTCATAGCCAAATATGCACAAGGGGATCCTTAGATATATTTTTATACTTGCATATACCCCTTTACACTTACACATGTATGCATTTTTCATATTTATATATAAGAACACCTATCCCCAATACATATATTCATACTACCATGAGTGAATATATATAAAGGGGGAACTTATATATGTATATGCCTACCTATGCATACACATATAAGCCTCCATCAACAGCGACTTGAATCCACCTCAACGAAATTCAAAACACACTACAAAAATATAAGGAACCCAAAAATCAAAATAGATTTGGCCAAAGAATAAAAACAGAATAAACCTTACCCAAATCTGATGTTGAACTCGCTGTCTTCAATGGTGGTGGATAAAACCAGCCTCATCATAAGAAACCACCTATAAGAAAATAGTGGAAAAAGAAATGAGATATAATGACTTCTTATATATATGTGATCAGTGTGTCAACTGTACATGATAAATGATACATGAATCCATAACCAATAATAAACAAATAATATTCAGATTGATATGTACATACCAATACTAAAAAACATGATCATTAAAAAAGCTCTTTATTTTTCAAACACCACCTTCAATTACCTATTCAAAAATCAAAAATCACTGAAATATGGGAATAAAGTAAACTTATATCGGCACTTAAAAGTGATAAATAGGGATTATAAATTGTTATTAAACAATAAAATGCATTCCTTGAATGTATAAAATACCTAAAACTCTTCATTACTATATCCTTATTAAATTTCTAGATTGAAACCTCATTTTTTACCATGCTCTTCTTCTAGAATTCACCTTTATTCTTAGTTTATATAGGTTTAACAATTTTATAAAGTAGGGAATTTTCAGTCTTTTATTCTTGCTCAATCCTCTTGGATTTTTTAAACCAATTTTCTAAAATGATTAGACAATCTTTTGGTGCATGATATCCCTTATTCTTGATTGTATATTCCTTCTTTCTATAAATTATTTTCTAACATGCGATAATTGGTTATTTCCATTTATTTTTCAATAATTATTATTGTTATGGAATCTATGTCATAAATTCTTAACAATTTGGACTACTTGGTTTCCCTTCCACACACACTTTCAACTACCTTTAGAGTACCCTTTTTAGGCTCCCTTTAAAACTCCACACTAGAATTGTCAAGCACTATCCCACTACAATATCAAATATTGATACTTAACCCAAAACATTGATCTGAATGAAATCTTAGAAATAAAGAAGCTCTAAATATCCTATTTACTAATATAAACTCCTCGTAATTAATTGAAAACACTAACTATACCAACCACTATAGGTAAATCATTAATTTTGGTGCAGTCTTGGAACAAAATATGGTTCATCCAACATCCATCTCAAGACACTAAATTCATCCATTTACTGTCTAAGTTCATACATTTCACAACCTTGATAATGATCACCATCCCTTGATATGTATTTCACTCAAAAAATATGAGTATTAATCTCCCCAGTATATTATTATCGATACCATCATCAATCCTATATACACATGTCTAGTGACTCATATCGCATTATGATCACTATATAAGATCCTGGCCCAATAATCTCAACAAAATGTCTTCATTTAAAAACTATTACCTTTTAAATACACATTATATCCAACAAAAATAATATATTAAAAAATATTAGATAGAGAAATCCAAATTATAAAAAAAAATTAACTTTAGGAATACCTCAAAAAGTATGGTACGAAAAGCCCCTTCAACTAGGATGGATTATCCCAATAGAATAATCTCTATAAAAACCCACATCTCAACACATACATGAAACCTATTTTTCATATCCCAATACTAAGGGAATGAACACACATTCTTGATACATGAGAAATAGATCAGGGTTCATTTATTTTTCTAATATTGAGCTGATATATTACTCTTTCATTTTACTCTGTCACCCTCATAGTGAGGCTCACCAACCAAAATTCATTCCTACCTGATTTCCATCCTTCTCCATGCACCTTCCTATGAAATGGATGTATCTACATAGATAGATCAATATTTCTTGAATATCTCCAAGTAGGTATCCGAATAAAAGGAATCTAATCATACCCATAATGAGTACATAAGACCATTTAAAAAATAGAATTTCTTTATGAATAAATATCATTTGAAGAATGGCATGAAATGAATAAACCTTTCAAATTTAGTGTCATACTTCATTACTGATTCCCATTATGATATAACTCCATGGATTCCAAAAACATGTTCTTATTCTGTAAATCTACCATAGCCTCTCATAGAAGAGGGAATGAAACTCGATCCATGAAACCTTCTCATTACTTCTTTTATGAACAATGTATTTATCCATTCGGATTCATCTCCTTTGAATTTAGAAACTTATAGTTTCACCCATATATCCTATAGAGTTACAATCCTTTCAAATAGGAACTAAACTTTCTTCAACATATTCTAAAAATCCAACGATCACATGTCACTACTAAAAATTAGATACTGCTACTCCTAGAACTCATTGATAACTTAGAAAACCATTGTTTTTCCTTTTCGAAGGCCTTGGTCAATGGATCAAAGTAGTTGTAATATAATATGAGGGAAACAACCACTTGAGAATATTTCCCATGAGAAAACATTTCCATCCTAATTAGATTCTTTGTTGATGAATTTTTACTCAACATTATCCGGTAATAACAAAATTACTAATTAGAAACCCATCGCGCCACAATCCTAAGCATGCATTATTACCACAAAATCATGAAACTACCTTTAATCCAAACTTCATAAAAAATATCATTTCAAAAACACCAAACCCTAAGGTTTATCATAATAATCTAAGGGTTACTCTCCTACACACCAAGAATAACAAAAAAACCCCACACATTCACCCCTGATAATAAGAAACCAACCACCCCTTAACTGATATAACAAGAAACTTCCTAATAAAAATACATAATCAAGTCACCTATAATCAAAAAAATTACCTATATCAAGAGTTTTACATCGAAACATCAAGAAAAAACCCAACAAGATCCACCAACTTTAAGGATTAACACCAACCCAAACCCCCAAAGACAAATCCAAACCATACCCAATACATAGCCATCATACTCCAAACTACTAGGAATATAATATCCTAACAAACCAACTAAAGGTTTTCATCTACCATATAAACATGATTAAGATATCATAAATCAAACAAAAACACTTGAAAACCACTATTTTAGATTCTATTAATTAATACACCATCAATATGTTATTCTAGAAAACACCAATTAATATATTATTGATGTTTTAATTAATCAAAACAACTTTCAAATTAATTTTACAAAAACATGACCACAAATATTACTTTCTCAAACCCACTTTCTAAACAGACTTTCCTTTTTTAAAACTATTTTTCATAGACAAGTATTCATGGACATGTAGAAAAATCCCTATATTTCAAGTACGATTCATGAACTCAGATTCTATTTCCACCCCATGCCATGAGTCAAACAAAAAATAACAATCTCAACCCAAAAATAATACTCAAATAAATATCTCAATGATAACAGTGTAAATCTATAATGGAAAACAACACCCTTGGTGACTTGGGTTTCCACCATACATGTGTTCTTGATGCATAAAACCGGTGTACATCCTAATATCCAACCATTGGAGAAAATACACATGAGTGAAATTTGAGGGGTTAAAACCATAAATACCTTTGGTGGGTAATCAGGAGGTCTGATTGGCGGAGGAGGAGGATGATCTATGGAGTTGGGGTAGCCACGTTGGAGGCACACCGGAGGAGGTGGTGGGGCGGCTGTTTCAGGGAAGCTTCTACGGGGTGGAATAGTTGGGTGGCATAGTCGGGGGAGGACACTGTGGTGAGGATTCCGTCGTGAAAAGAGTGAGAGGTCGGCAGTTTGGAGAGGAGGGTCGCAGTGAGAGAGGTCAAAGATATCGTAGAGTGTGTTGATATGAAGCGTTGGGAGGAGGGTGTCGTGGTGATAGATGTAGACAGAGAGGATTGGAGGGTCGTGGTGGATCAGGGGAGGAGGAGAGGAGAGCCCGACGCATATCGCAAAAAAACGTGGATAGGAGAGCCTGATATGGATCACAAAAAAAATAATGAACAATATGTTTAGCTATAGATGGGTAATTAAATCGTGGCTATAAACAACTTATAGCCACAGACCTATAAAACCGTGGCTATAGGTCCATGGATATAGCTTAAATATCTAGTAGTGTTATGTCTTGAAGAATATAAAAAAACCATGCACACAATAAATAATGATTTTTACTGTGTTCACCCACACTAGGATATTCTAAATATCCAACATTCAGTAATGTGTCAATGCATTGAGATCTAAAAAATGCACTATTTGGTGGTAGATTTAGGCTAGGGAACTCCTAGGCTTGAGTTCACTCTCCTAATAAGGTTTGAGGTTAGATCACTACTATCCAAGGGATACTCCCTTCACTTACATCCTTTTCTCACTGCTCTAGAATGAATAATTACTTTGGTACGTAGGTCAATGAAAATAGTATCACTACAATTATAGTTGCACCAAATATAGGTTAGTGCATGTTGATCTCCTCATTGATCCTTTATAGTTTGGTTGTGAAAATCACACAAACAACATCACCACTTTTCCATGAGTCTTCATAGAAAAATACACCCTTTTTCTTCATTGTAAGGATCTTCAATGAATTCCAATGCTTACTTCACTTATTTCCAGCATGGATATGAAATTATCTCTCTTCTTCTTCTATGAAAATATATATTCAATGTTCTTCACTTTGTTACACAACAATAATCTCTCTTCTCTTCTCTATAGAATTAATTTCTCACAAATATTTTCTAATTTTTGACTCCCTTTTCATAGAAGAAAACCCCAGTATTTATCAAGAAATATATCTCCATAATTCACACCTTCCAGGAATATTTTTCTCCATTCAATGAGAAAATATCCACATTTACCTCCATGAATATCTCTGTAATCATGAAAATGATGGAAAAATCAATCTTGCATCCTTCCATAAATCCGATTCAAAATCATTCATTGAACTCTTGAATCTTCCTATTAAAATATAGAAAATACAAAATAAGGAAACCCACTAACTCATCTTCACCATGGACTAGTCACTTTCCTTTGTAGTGTGAAGATTTGTTAAATACTAGTCCCACCAGATATAATTATATATTTAATTTAAATAACTAACATATCATGAAATAATATTCCTTTAATTTCTTCATGATTTTATCCATCATAGATTGACCAAAACATTAATAATATTTTATTATTAATAAAACATACTTTAATTATACTACAGCTAGACAAACCTTTAAAACAACTAAAGGAAGACCCATATGAATTGCCCTGATGACTCTTACGTTCTTCTAGGATTACTCTTATGGAATGCCTCACAAATTTACATGATGACTCTTACGTATTTCCAGTATATACTCTTATGTAATACCTTGATTCATATAGACTACTCTTATAGAATACAAGGAAACCCTTTTGATTTTACCCTTTGCTGTGAAATCACTCTTACAAACTCTAGTGCATAGTTTGACAACTCTTACAAAGTATACCTTTTCCATTTTCTATAATTATAAGACATTTAATCTTATAAAAATGAGTATGGATACTCTTATGAAATTTCATATAAAATGAATCTTATGCTCATTGGGAAATTCTATACCATTGTTAAACCTTCCTCCTTCTAGAAAATAGAAATCCTTATGAAATCAAGGATACCTCTAAGAAATTGCTATTTTCCAATCTTCTAAGCCTTGAATTAATCTTTTCCAGGACTTTTATGCATCTCTATCCATTTTCTCAAACCATATTTCTCCATAATATCTCTATAATATATCTCTTTAGATGAAAGAAACTTTCATAATTCCAATGTACTTCCATAACTTCTTCACTTTAGTTTCAACACCTCCAACACAAAAAAACAAATTGTATTGACAACAAACCCATCACAACTAAACTAACAACTATAGAAAACAAAGGCTACTCCATTTAATCATTAATCTTAAATTGGATTCCAATAATATCTACCTTTGTATTTTTTTACAACACCCATCATGAATCTGACACTCCTTCACATCAGTATGATCCTTCCTTCTCCCCCACTTTCTAATCCCCTTTGAGGGCCAGAAAGATTCATGGATTCATGATGATTCCTATACCCCTTTGACATAAAATCCAAAGCATGCCTCTTTCTAAGATAAACCACCACTTTTCATGACCCCTATCTTAATGATGTCAAAAAACAAAAATTTTTATTAAGTTTACACTTGTAATATTCTTTGAGGACTCTTCTTGCTAGGATGAGACACTGGACTATTAATAAAAAAAATACCCCCATGTAAATGCAATAATTTTATTAGATTAAGAGATATTAGGCTTAACCTATTTCAATAAAAAACAAGTCTCCTATAACTTCCATCTCCATTTTCAACCATTTGTTAACAATAGATATTTTAAATACAACTTCATATTTGTATTTCAAGCTCCAGAAACTCCTCAACTGTGGTTACATTCTAAAATAATTTCAGTAAGTGGTATTACCTCCTAGTGATGGGCCATTTACACAACCTTTAAGACCACTAGGTAAAAAATATTTTTAGAAAACATGAAATTAAGTTAACAACATCATTACTTCCCATTTCACTCACTTCCATAAGATACATGTCCCATCACTTCTCGTCTTCTATTAAGGATCTATTCCTTTGAACTCAACCACACTTTCAAAAATTAATTAGTTATTAAACATGAACTACATAGTGTGTGATTAATATTAGATTAAATCTTTTAAAATCATCTTCTGACACCAAACCTAATACCAATTATCAAATCTAATACCAAATTTTTAAAACATATTTGTTATCTCAACCATAAGGTGTCTCTTTGGTTGACGAGGATACCACCTTTGGATCTATATCTCTAAACCCCCCCCCCCCAAAATATTTGTTCCATCACTAAATATAGAGATGATATAAAAAATTAAATCCACCCACCTAGTATCCTTTTATATCCTGAAAAGACTCAGATTATAGTGAACCAGCTCAGGTTGACCTAACTCGTCACCTAAACCAGTATGCCGAATCACGTTCCACAAGCACTAAGGCATAAAAGATAACCATTTGTGAATAGTTTCACTCATAAAAATTATATGTGACCCATACATTAATTGGATGACCAAACCAACTAATAAAAAATGATTTATAAAAGTGTAAATTTATGAATTATTTATCATTACATTATAATAGAATTTATATAGTTCAATTGATTTTTCAAAATAGTTTCAAATTATAAAAAGCATCTCGATATTCTTGTTTTATATGGTTATAATGACCATGATTGTATATTGTTAATATAATTAATATAATTCCAAATTTATCTTTCTAGAATCTTAATAATTTCATTAATATATATTTAATTATTAAATCAATTTCAAAATCAATCCATGTATGGTGGTAATAGTTTATTCATTACATCTTCCATATAGGCAGTTAAAACTGACCATGATGGGATGAGTGATATAAACATCCATGAAATGAATTTATAAATTATATGATGATATAATTCACATTATAGTATAATTATATTCTTAATATTTTAACGTAAAAATATTTAATTAAATTTATAAATATGAATAAGAATAAATAAAAATAAATAAATTGAAAGAGCTTAGATGATGAGACTTACATTCCTCCGTGAGATGACTCTTTAAGGCTTATAAAATTGGTCTTATGGTTAGAATAAGGCTTCAAAAACATGGATAAGAGGGTTTTAAGTGGGAATTTGGAATATATTTTTCAAGTTAAGGAGTTTTGGAAGTGACGATAAATGGGTGGAAGATTAGTGTATTTATAGGTGAATCATAGGGTGTTTTTTGAATAAAATATTGAAATATTTATCATTTTTTATCAAGAATATGAATAGTATCAATTATTTTTATTAATTATAGTAATTTATGCATGTGAGTCCATTATAATGCTTTATTACATCATCTAGGATGTAATTAATCATGTATTTTACTTATATGGTAATATACTATATTCTTCCATATTTCACTATTCAACTTCCTTTTTTACTATTTAAAAAAATTACAAAAACTTCACCCCTACCTATTTTCAACATGAAAATTTAAAAAATTAAATTAAATTTTCCAAAATATATTTATAAATTAGGTATTTTTTATTTTTATTTATAGTATAAAAATACTATTTTTTATATAATGTAAAACACGTGTTACAAAAAATATATACTTATTATTAAATTATGTTATATTGATTGCGTAATTATTTTATGGTATTTTGATACTTATTTTACCTTAATTTATCCATGGTAAAAATTACTTAAAATGATACTTCATTAATTACTATATTAATCATTTTACTATTCTAATAATCATGTTGTGATTCTAACTGCCATGTGACTATTCTAGTAGTCATATTTCCAATGGTTATATAATATTTACTCATCCTACAAATACCTTTTATTTATATAATTATTTATTAACTCAAATCATTGTCAAGGTTCTTTATAATTTATTTACAAAATTGAAATCCAATTCTAACATTTTTATTACTTTTCACAGTGTTGTTCATGGGTGTGATATTTATTAGAGACCATAATCCTATAGATTCCCAAATTCTAATCATGTTGTTTATTTATTTTTATTATCAAGTTGTAATGTTATCAATTTTATGTAATTTATTTATTGTTTATATTTAATGTTCTATATTTATGAATTAAAGTAATGATGGTTTTTATTATGAGCTTCATGTGAATTTTACTATATCTAACACTTGAATTTGACACCCAAATATATCGAGAAGGGAGAATTTTTACATAGAAAAATCTCAATCATTATAGTCTGGAATATAGTTATGTTATGGGCCAAATATATCATATGATGTAGGGTATGATACTTGAGAATCTCAATGTGGGATATGAGACTTGAGATACACCACATGGTTCAGTTGGTATCCTTTTACTTTGATCATGCATCCTAATCGTGGCATGATTAGGGTATGATACATGTGGCTATGGGTGTTGTTGTTTAGCATATTTCTTTGTCATAATCCATTATTAATTGAATTAAATTATAATTTATTCAATGTTTTTTAAATTAAATTATAAGAGGTTATTAAATTATTATGGATTTGAGAGGTTTCATGTGATGTGATTTATTGATTATTCTTGTTTAACCGCTATAGGGAAATGGTTTTCAAGAGTTGGATTTTTTTGAAAAACCCAGTTTTCAAATAAAAAACTCATGTAATGGAACAAGGAATATATAAAACTATTTTATAAGTTAGTTTTATTTTTAATGGATCATGGAGATTATGGTTTTGAAATAAAATACATTTTTGAGGAAATCTAGTTTTGGGGAATACGTTTTGTGTGATGGTATGGTGTGGGTGAAATGGAATGGGATTCATGAGATTCTTATAAATTTATAGTAAATGATTTGGAAATTTAAATTAAATTGGTTTTTTATAACAAATTTATAATTAAATAAAAAACCAAAAAGGACACAAATTTTAGGTCTTTCAACTTTGGTAAAAACATTTGGATTCCAGGAGGTGTTTTCAAAATATACATGAGTTTTTAGTGTGTGTAATGTGATTGATATGGTTTTCAAAAATAATTCTCCCATACCTATGTAAACTAGGTTATCTTGGTTTTTAGTATTTTAATTGGGTGTTTTGATTACAAAATTTTGGTTTGTGTGTTGTGATTAATTAGAGAGACCCACATGGGTTAAGCTTAATAAGCACACGTTTAGTATTAGGATGGAGTATCCAGTGATAAAATTATTGATTTCATAGATTGTATTATTGGATTGGGATTCAATAGGAAATTACTATAGAGGGGAAACCATTAGGATTAATTGGACTATACTAATTATTTATTGTGTTGGGAAGTTCTATAAGTGTAGATGTGGGTTGATCATCAATTATTTTATACTGATGAGTATATTCTTGCACCATATCCGTGTTTTGATATTTTATATGAGTGGAGTTTCAGAGGATTGGTTTAGTACTATGTGAAAATTATAGATACCTGAGAGTAAAGAAACACCAATTTTGATATTATTATTGTGGAGAGAAGTAAAAATATCAGTGATATTATAGTGAAGTGTTTGATGAATAGTGCACTCCAGTGTTGGAGACATGTATTGGATGCATTTTCAAAGATAAAACATAATGAGATTATGATGAGTAAATTAATAGTGTAGGTAAATTTGTATGAATGAGGTATTAGTGGGTATTATTTAGGATGCGAAGTATTATAGTGGGGAGATTGTAACAATTCACACCTTGGTGTCAGTGAACTCAAGGTCGGGCTAGTTTTTTATTGACATAGTGATTAGGTGAATTGTAATTATTTAGAAAGGGATAAAAATTAGGATATTATGGATATTTTTTGGATGTTTAAATAGACGTTTTGAATTTATAATTGGTTGTGGAAAATCCCGATGAAGGGATTTTGTCATAGGTAGAGGCAATCAGGTCCAGTGGGTGGAAGTAGAAAACCACCAGAACCTCGATGGAACTCCACCAGAGTTCTAATAGAGTGGAAAATAGTGATTATTTCTACTACCAAAATTTTGTTGGTATTCCACCAAATTTATTATGGGATATTCACTAGTGATGCACCACTTTCCTTGACACCAAAACCTAGTGGAATCCCACTAGAGTTTTAGTGGAAACTTGGGTAGTTTTTTAAAAGTGGTAAAAGGGGGGATTTATCCCATTTTTTTAATATCCACTTAGGTCTCTTCTTTTAATATTTTCACACATATGGGAGTGGATATCTCCCCCTCCCAATCTTACTCCTCCTTTCCCCTATTTGATCTAAGTGGTTTAGAGACATTTCATTATTCCGATTCTAGAAAATATTATCCCTTACTCATCCATTGTATTCCCACTTCTATTCTATTTTATTTTATTTTTATCATCTTGGTATTAAAGTGTGATTACATCAGAGCTTGGTGTAATGACTTTATAGTGATGGGGTTTCCTTGTGTGTTGTGGAGGGGATTCTTGGATCATCTATGTAGTTCATTTTTAGCTTGAGGTATTTCACTGAGTGAGTATTTCTAGTTATTTTGATAAATTGGGATGAAATTGATAAATTAATCAGGTATTACAGTTATATATTTCATATATCATAGTTGCAAGTGCTTGTTAGGAGTGGACCACACCTTTTTTTTCTCATGGTTTCAACAACAAAGAATCACCTAGTGTGTGTTATACCAATTATGTCAAATTAGGAAATGGTTTTAAATTATTTAATAGTTAATTTATGGGTTTCATTGGTTGATATAGGTTCTCTATATTTTATGGACATCGATACGATCTTGGGAAAATTAAATGGAAGAGATAACGATGTAGGTGTCCTTTATATATTGTGTCTCTTGATCTTTTAGTGATATTATGTTTGTGTTTTATTATTATTATTATTATTATTGGAATTTTGTATGAAATTTAATAATAATAATATATAAATTGGTATGTGATCACATCAACCTAATATTTAAAAAGGATTATATATCTTGTTAAAAGGTTTTTTGTTGTTTTCTTAGACAAACAAGTGTTGGTGGATCATTTTATGGATGTTCTTGGTGGTATACTTGACACCTGTTGGGTCATTGGTATGTTTTTTTATTATTTATTTTAATTTCATTTACTTTTGATTTTTTGGGAGTAAGGGGTAAAAAATATGTATTTTGGGAACATAGGGTAGGGTGTATGATTATCAAATAGTTAGTGTTAACCACGTACCAAACCATGAAAGGGGGGGGGGTGAGGGATCCCTGTGCTATTTTTCATAGTTTCAACATGGTTTTTATAATTATTCAGACTCTATAGAAAAACCATGTAGTCTATTTTGTAATGGGGGAGTGGCTCACACAGTTTGTGCATGTATTTCTAAACCATACGGTCAAACCATAAAGTCTTCCTAGGTTACTTAAAATTGTAAATTTACCCATTTTACCTTGATGATTTTTAACCCTCTTTCTCCCTTTTCTTCTCCCACTCATTAAAACTATCTCCCTATATCCAAGATCCCTATTCTCTCTTTCTCCTTTGGTAGTCTTCCTCCTCCCTTGGAAATCTCTCTTGAGGTAAAATCCAATTTTATCTTTATTTACTTCTTTTATCCCAATGTTCTTTCTTATTCTACCCACTTTATTCTATTCATATAACCCTAATAGTCATGAAAGGTCGAATATATGGTTTAGGTTGGGGATTTGATAGATTTTATTGGGTTTTAGACCAGTGATTATCCCTTTATTCATTTCGTAGTGGTTTCAAGAAAAGGTTATGAGATTCCGTTATGGTTTAGGTAGTTATTTATAAATAACATTAATTTTCCGTTATCATACCTAAATTTATTGATATTTAGTTTGGTTTACATATTTATATATTATTGAAATTATTTTTGAGGGTTGATATGTGTGTTTTAATTTCTATATTTTCTTGTGTTTAAATGGATGTTGGTTTCTATTAGATTTCCCTTTTAAAAATTAGTTTATGCCTTCTAGGTGTTTTCTAAAATGTTAAAAAACGATCCCTTACTTATAAATGAGTTTTAAAAGAGGATTTAAAAATAAAATGTGATTTCAATTTATATTCTTGAGTATTGGTACTTATTTTATACCTTGGATATTACTTTGGATTGGTTTTTGATTATGTTGGCACATGGGAGACCTTAGGTAGGAAGTTGATCAAATGGGTGTCTCTCTAGATCTAGGTGTAAACTAGCTAGTGGTTGTCTTTGGTCAGGAATCGTGAGGCCCCAAGATAACTTACTTGTTTAGGATCACATAGGTTAGACAATGTTCTGTGATATAGTCCTAGTAACCTTTGGAACTTATAAGTCAAATCTCTTCCCATGTGGCCTGTATTATGCTTGAGTTGATGTATGATAATATGCCCACTTTTGTTTTATTTATGATGATGATTATTATACCATGTTTCCCTCTATTTCTTATATGTTTCCTTATTAATATTTTATTTACATTTATCTTGGATTATTTAAAGAAACCAAAGGGTTTCAAATGGAATTTTTTTTAAAAATGGAAAGGTTTCTCAAAATGGATTTCAAACACGGACTAATGATTTTCATTGTGAAAAGTTTATATAGATTCATGGTGGTATCCTATTGTGATTTTACTCACACCTTTCACATTCCATTGGATGTATAAAGACTTGGTTTTTTAGTATATAAATAAAAGAAATAGATCACATAGTTTAGTGTATCTTCTTGATTCTCATCATTCTTCTTTGATGCCATAGTGATAGTGACTATGGGTCATGAGGAGTTGGGTGCATGTGGAGAATTTTGGGATCCTCAGTTATTTGGGGTTACAATGTATAAACCTCTATATCATTGATCTCATTTTGGTATATATATATGATATTGGTTATCATTTTTTATATTTATGATGTGATGTTTATGAGTTATAGTTCATTTTTGTTGTTTCTTATACTCTATTTTTTCATTTTTATATTTTGAGATTGTTTATTTGATGGCGTGGATGTCCCACTTATGGATGGGTCATACCAATTTTTTGGGAGGAATATATGTGTTGCAATTATTATATTATGTGATTGAAATCATCCCCAAATGTTACATTTTGATAACCTAGTGTGTTTTTCATGTCCATGGAAATTGGAAACTTGATTTGGGCCTTATGGTGGATTGGTTCAAGTAATGTGTCAGGTTTAACCAAGCCAGTTTATTAAAAAATGGTATCAGACCCCTCTTGTTATTAGAGTAGTAAAGTTATTATGGAGTTAGGAATATCATAGCTCGGGAGGCAGGTGTGAGAGAGTGTATAACTAGCTCTACTTCATGCTGAACCTTGAGTTACCATGGGTGGTTTGGATTTATGTCTTGGATTTGAGCCCAGTTTTGTTTTTTTTTATGAGATTTCATATTTTTTGATTATTAGTTTTTAGTTTTAGGATGAAACTATATATCATTTTGAGAAATTTTGAGTATCAGTGTGAAATAGGGGAGTAAAACTGAGGCGCATGTTTTAGGTACATAATTAGTAGAAACCATGTAGAACCTATGTGACCAGGTCAACAATCCATGCAATTCCAATTTTCATGGTTGTTATATGGTTTTTCAGACTGTGTGAGCAAACTATGTGCACTAGGAAAATTATTAAATTTTTAATGTTTTTACCCCTTATGTATTTTCAATTATTGAGATTGTTGTTATTACTCATTTAAGTGTAATTGAATGGATTTTTTGATTATATTGATGATTTTGGAATTTGAATTTGGTATTAATTATGTTTTATTTCATTTTTTAAAAACCATGCCACCCAAAATGACTCATAGGAATTAGTTATAGGAATATAAGGAGAATACATTATAGGACAATCCTCTTGAGGAAGGGTCTGATCAGAGGTTTTGGGACTTGATCATGTTGTCTAAGCTCCATGAAGATATTTATTAGACTAATTTCAAGTAGATGTTCAACAAGAAATTTTATCCCAAGAATTTAATAGTGGAAAAAGATAATGAGTTCATGAAACTCAAGCATAAAGACCACCTTGTTATGTAATATGCCACTCAATTTATCAATCTGTTTTATCTTTCACCCGATCTTTTCATGAAAATTTATTTTAAGGCACATAGGTTTGAAATAGGTTTAAAACAAGAAATTAGATCGAGGATCATTATTATTTTTCTTCTGACCTATGCATATGTAATGTAAAATTTAGTGTTGGTTGAGGTGGACCTGGCCAGTTTGATTGGTATTCGTGGTACCCTTATTACAACATGAGGTAGTCAGAGATCTTATTTAGGTCAAAATAAAAATCATGATGAGGCTCATTGAGGTATTAATGGAAATGTGAATCATAATAACTTTTCTTATGGTCCATCTTATGAGTGGAATACTGTAGTATTCTATGAATGAAAGAAGCAAAAACATAGCAAGAAAGTCTTCCAGGAGGCTATGAGGACTTTCCATTTGTGTGGAAACTTGGATCATCTACAATTTTATTATAGGTCCACTTATTAAGGTATTAGGGTGGTTTATTTTCATACAGATGGTTCTTAGGTGTATTTAGATGGATTGAAAGGGATGGGGTCTTACCCTTAGGTGAAATAAGTCTTATATCCAATAAGGAAGACTCAGGGTGGGCCCAAATATTAGTGTTTATACATGGTAGATCCTATTATGAAGGATTCAGAGGTTGGTCTAGTGAATTTTCAATGTATTATTTTTATTATTTCATTAAAGGCTATGATTTTTTTTTAAAATAGGTGCATCTCATCCATTAATTTAATTTAAATTGATTAATTCTTTGGGGATGCAATCAGAGTTGATGCTGTATACAATGGATCTTTCTACTCCCTTGGAAAAGAGGAATGTGTAGGGATTTATGTGTCCCAAGTCCTATGTTATTCATGTGGTACTTATTCATCCTTGGCATATAATTTTTTGATCTTATAATTGGTGTAGAATAAATAATCATCTTAAAACCCCAGATTGACTATTATCACCATAGAGTTTAATTTCTCTCTACAAATGGGAACAACCATGTCTTTCCGGGTGAGTGAGATCCTAGGTTATGGAGAGAAGGAAAAATTATCACAAATATCAGAGTGATTTCATGAAAGTTTCATAGTTTTCCCTTCAATACTACTAAGAATAGTTTAGTTGGTCATCTTACAGTGGTGGTAGATAGGTATACTGAGGTATTTTCTGATGACTTTTCAGGGTTTCTACCCCAGTGGGTGGTAGAGTTCTCTATTGAATTACTTTCTAAGATATTACCCATAGCTTTACTATATTACTTGATGGATCCTGCTGATCTAAAGAAGTTAAAGAATCTATTAGAGTATCTCAAAGGAAATATATTTATTTAAATGAGTGTGTTACAATGGGAATAACTAGTTCTATTTTCAAAAAAGGTAGATAAAAGTCTCTAAATATGCATCAATTAATAGAAAATAAACCTTGTGAAAATAAAGAATAAATACTCATTTCCTAGAATTAATGATCTCTATGAACAGGTTAGGGGATCCCTATTTTTTTCAATGATTGATCTGAGATCTACATACCATTAGTTGAGGGTTCTGTAAATGAATGTTCCTAAAATTACTTTCAGGAGAAGGTATGTGCATTATGGGTATTTGGTTATTCCATTCAGACTTATAAACACTGCTATATTTTACATGAATTTTATGAATTATAACTTCCATTGCTATCTGGATTCTTTAATTTCGGTGTTCATGGATGATATCTTAGTATACTCTAAGTCGAGGGAAGAACATGTGGCCTATATAGTCATTGTCCTAAAAACCTTTAAAGAGAACCACATGTTTTTAATCCCTCTAAATTTCATTTATGGATTCAGGAAGTAATATTTTTAGGCTATGTAATATCTAATAAAGGAATATCAGTAGATCCTAATAAGATCCAAGAGGTGATGTCTTGGGAGCATCCCAATAAGGTGTTTGAGGTGAAGAGATTCCAAGGACTATGTGGATATTAAATATGACTTGTTTAAGGATTTTCCATATTGGATTCATCCATTATATATTTGAACAAAAAGTGGGTGAAGTTAGAATAGGACAAGAAGTGTCATAGGTCTTTTGAGGAGCTAATAGTGAGGTTGACTTCAACTCAAGTTCTAATTCTACCTAATCCAAGTTAGGGTTATGTTGTGTATTGTGATGCTTTGGGTTCAAGATTGGGTTGGATGCTAATGCATCTTAAACATGTGATGGAATATGTACATATCTAGATATTCCATCAAGAGAATAATTACCCCATTAATGACCTCGAGTTAGAAGTTGTAATTCGTGATTCGAATATGGGGAAATACTATCTTTTCAAGGAAAAATTTATAGTGTATTTAGACCATTATATCCTGGAATATATTTTCACCTATAGGGATCTGAACCTTTAACAGAGATATTGGGTGGAGTATCACCAAACTATGGAATTTTTTATAGTTTATATCCTCATAAATGGTAATGTGGTAGCGGACGCCTTGAGTAGGAAACTACCAACCTAGAAAGTGTGGGAATCAGAGGATGAATGGAACTTGATAGGGTTATTCGCTAAGATGTAGTTGGATATGGAAGAGGAGGTTGAGTAAGTGCTTTTGGATTATGTAAACTTTATGCCTTCCTTAGATGATCAGATTTAGATTTTCTAGGTTAATGATTTTAATTGAAAGTGTTTTAGTATCATTCTAAATGGTGGGAAAACCTTGATTTATTGTTCTCAGTATCCCAAGGGTTCTCTTTTGTTTTGAAAGAGGAATTTAATTATCGCATCTTTGAGGTAGGGGCTGATGGAGGGTGGGAAAATATCTAGCTGGATCATTCAATCCAAGTATTCCAAGATGTTATATGATTTTAGACATTAGTTTTAGTGTCAAAGTATGATTTTTTAGTTATTTATTTCATATCTTAGTGTATCACATGTTAGATGATTAATGCTGAGCATTAGAGACCTGCTAGTTTATTATATCCTCATCCCATTCTGTTATAGAAGATAGATGAGATCCCAATGGAATTCATGACCAGCTTACCTCAGAATATGAGTGAGAAAAATTCTATTTGGGTGGTTATTTATCAGTTAACTAAATCAAACAACTTCCTTTCTATTAAAGAGTAGACAAATTTATAGAATCACATTAACCTTTATGTCCAAGAGATGTTGAGACTCCATGGTGTGACTTCAACCATTGTTTCTAATCGAGAACCTCACATGAATTCATGGTTTTTGATTATTATTCAAGAGAATATGGAATCTGAGCTAAATTTGAGCATATTTTACCACCCTCAAATAGTTAGTTATACTGAGTGGGCCATCCAGATTCTTGAGGATATTCTTTGAGAGTGTGTTCTTGACTTTGGAAGTTCTTGGGAGAAACATTTATTATTGATCGAGTTTTCGTATAAAAATAGTTATCAATATTTTATTAATATGGATCCATTTAATGCTCTATATAGAAAACTATGTTAATCTCCTTTATGTTATATATAATTTGGTGATCACTACTTACTTGGGCTAAGTATCATTTAGGAGATTATAGAGAAGATGAAGTGGGTTTATAGGTTGTTGGTGATAGTTTAGATTCATCAGAAATATTATGCAGACCTTTGATTTCATCAGTTGAAGTTTTTGGTTGATGATTGGGTTTTTTAATGGGCTTATCCTTAGTTAGGACACCATCGATTTGGGATACCGAGTAATCTGGAACCATGATATATCAGGTTATTTTGGATTTTATAGAATATCAGGAATGTGGAATATCAATTGGATTTACCACCTTGATTTATGTTTATTCATAAAGTGTTCTATGTTTCATAGATGAAGAAATACCATCTAGACCAATCCCATGTGATTGTCTAGGAGGATATGAATGTGTATCCTGATACCTCTATTTTTGAGTATCGAGTTCATATCATGGATTTTTAGAATAAGGTGTCGTATGGTAATTTGATCCCCATGATCCATGTATTACAGAAGAGTGTCCAGGATAACCATGATATGTGGTAGCATAAAGCATTTTTGAGGGAGTAGTGGCATCATCTTTTCAAAGATTCAAAACATTGAGTATTTTTTGGGGGAATAAAGTGGCATGGTGGGGGAAATTATGACACCCTCCAGGCCATTGGAATGTTTTATTTTGAGTATTTAGTATCATTTCATTTAATTTGGAGTTTTTAGGATTCAAGGGTTGAAAATATAGATTTTTTGAAAAATAGACTAGAGTGCATGGTTAGAGAAATATTAATACTAACTATACTCACAGTTATTCAATAGGGGGGGTGAGAGATTAAAGTGCTATTTTCAGGGTTATTTTATGGATTTTACAAATATCCTACTTGTTTTGTAAAGGGGGAGTGTCCCTAGTTATCACACATTTTTGAAACCACATGGTCTATCCAGTTTACTGAAAATTGTGAATTGACTTATTTTTCCTTGATGCTTTTTAACCCTCTTTCTACTCTTTATTCTCCCACTCATTCAAACCACCCCCTCCAGTGGATAACCCTCTTATCTCTTGTTCCCTTAGTATTCTTCCTCCACCCTTGTTGAATTAGGTAATTCTTATTTTCTCTTGATTCCCTGCTCCTCTTCCAATGTTCTTCCCTATTGTACCCATTTAATTCCATCACTATAACCCTAATGTCTATAGAAGTCCAAACCTAGGGTTTAGGTTGGGGTTTTAATGAATTTTAATGGGTTTTAGGTTAGTGATGATCTATTTCTTCTATTCCTAGTGGGTTCAAGTTAAGGTGATTAATTCCATTGTGGTTGAGGTATGTGTCTCTATATAACATGACATTTCCTTTATCATACCTAAAATTATTGATATTTTACTTGGTTTATTTTATTAAATATTTATGAAAGTATTTATTTAGGGATTATATGTGTGATTAAATTTCTATTTTTTTTTTGATTTATCATGAATGGTGGTTTATATTGGATTTCAATTTTAAAAATATATTTATTCCTTCAAGGTGTTTTCTAAAATGTTTAAAAAATGATTCCTTACTTCCAAATGATTTTTCAAATAGGGGTTTGAAATAAAATTTGATTTCAATTTATATTATTTATTATGGGATTTTATTTTGTATATTAGATATTTATTTATTTTGGGATTTGATTATCCTGGAACATAGGAGACTATAGGTACGGATTGTTTCAATTTATATTCTTGATTTGGTTCATTTATTTTTTATCTTCAATATTTATCTTGGGATTTTATTATCCTTTGAACTTGGATTATTTAAATAAACCAAAAGTTTTCAAATAGAAATGTTTTAAAAAATGGAAAGGTATTTCAAAATGGATTTTAAACTTGGACTAATAGGTTTCATTGTGAAATGTGTTATGTATATTCAATGTGGCATCCTTTTGAGATTTTAATGATACCTTAAATATGCCATTGAGAGTATATGGACTTGGTTTTATAGTATATTAATAAAGGAAAGGGGACCATGAATTTTGGAAGATCTTCCTGATTCACTTCATCCTTCTCCAATGTCATAATGATGGTGACCGTGGGCCATGAGGAGTTGGGATCATGTGGAGTGTTTTGGGATCCTCAGTGATTTTGGGTTATAATGTATCATCCCCACTAACCTTGACCTCATTTTAGTGTTGTTTTATATATATGAAATTGGTTATCATTTTTTATGTTGATGTTGTGATGTTTATGAGTTATAGATCATTTTCGCTACTAACTATACTCTATTTTTCTATTTTTATATTCCAAGACTATTAATTTATTGGTGTGAACATCCCACTTACGGATTGGTTATGTTGGATTTTTTAGAGAAATAATTGTATTGTGATTATTGTATTTTGAGTGTGAAACCATTTCCAAAGGTTATATTTTGATACCCTAGTTCTTTTCGATAGCTCCTAGTGATTAAGAATGTGCTTTGGATCTTATGGAAGAGTGGTCTGAGTGACATTTTAGGTTGAACCAATCTGGTTCATTGTATTTTGAGTTTCCTTTTAACTTGGTTTTCAAAAGAGAATGGAATTACCTTTGAAATGTTATTTTTAAGTGAAGGTATTTAGAAATGGGTTTTAAAAGAAAAAAATTGATTCACGTGAAATTTTTTAGAATGGGATTTCAAAATAAAGTGTTGATTTTTAAAGGAGTTTTGATTTTATATTTTAGTTTAGTGACTAGAATGAGTAAATTTGACATAGTTTCTAATTTTAACATGATTTTAAAATGTGGTTTTTAATTTTATTTTAAAGGAAAACAAGGTTTATTTTTTGTGGTAAATGATTTAGACTGATTGACTATAAGAGGGACATGCTCTATTTTTCTAATGCTTATATACTTTTGTGAGATCCTTGATTTATTTTTTTCCTCATTTCTATTATCTGTTGTATGATTATTCATGAAAATATAGGATCTCTTTACGAACCATCCATTCAGTGATAGTTTGGTCAGTGGGTTTGGAAAAATTAATATGTCTCCTTTTGGATTTAGTTACATAGGAACATTGAGATACCACATTAGTATATGATTTAGTCTAGTAATATTGAGTTACCCCAACCACTTGTACTGAGACTTGGGTTTTTTTGAGGGTATGAAAAAACCAAAAAATCAAAAAACCCATTGTGTTTTTGTGTGTGAACTATATTCTAGTTAAATTTTGTGAGCTTCCAAAACATTTATTTTTGGAAGGACACTTGTAAAACCAGGATAGAGTAGTTTAAATTCATCAAGTAAAGTCCATTTCTTGAAAAAAACATCAGAATAAACATCCAATCATTGACTAAGTGATATAGGAGGAGTTCTGGATGAAACATGAATGTTTTGGAGGATGTGGTGAAGTGGACATCCAATTGATTTTGGTGGAGGACTTGGTGTTTCGAAGGTTATGTTAGATTAATAAAAAGGGCTGTATAAGATTAATATAAACGAAAAGGATTATATATTTTCTATCACTAAGTGTATAATCCGAATAATGAGGTTTCAAAATCTATTTTGTGAATGCAGGGGAAGTGATGTAGAATACAAAGATTGACTTTTCACTAAATTATTTAGTTAAATTGATGGATGTCAGATGGTTTTTTAACTGAGTTGATGGATATATACAAATATTATAAGGTAGTGTAACTGATGGGAACCACTGGTTACTATAGTGAACCTCTAAAAACAGAGGGTTATAACTCACTTTTTCGATATGAAAAGATTGAGTGAGAGAAAATTCAAAAGAGGGTGGAGTGGAATCCATCCATATGGGGGGAATTCGATACAGAGAGATTGTGGTGGGAGTTTATCATGTAGAGAATTCATAGGAGGTTCTTTCATTTTCAAGTAGGGATCTAGATTATAGTCCCTTATAACATGAGTCAGGTAATGTTCCTGAACAAGAATCTCTTGTAACTCAGTTTCTATCATTAAAAATATATGTAGTATGTCCTCAATTGGATTGTGGATTCATCTGAACCATAATATTCATGTGTTTATTACACTTCTTCAAAATATCACGTGTTTGTTATTTTTTTCACTATTTATGAAAAATATTATCTAAGAGCATAAAGTTATAAAAACTAAATTTAATTTAATATCAACACAATGTTAAGGGTTCTTGGTCTTCCAAGTTGCAGATGTTGAATTCACAGGGTTGTGTCATAGAACTTTGGACCCTTTCTAGAGACTTGTTTTATAAATTAAGGTTTGCGTTGAAGTTCGATGGTGAAAGTTTAGGATTTTGGAGGATTCTAGTTCTACTACTCCTGGAGAATCCATAAGTTCTATTTATGGATATCCAAATAAAAGTGACGTGTTTAATAGAGCGGGAAACCATAATAGGAAAACACACAATGTTTTTTTTGAAATATGTATCCTATAGAAGCAGAACATGACCCAATTGGAGGTTTTTATGGTAAATTCAATATAAACATCTCATACTGTTTAAAGTGGAGGAATAATGAGTTGATGTGATTTGACTGGTTCCCGATTCCACATCTAGAAATATGGAAGGAAAGGTTTTGGTAGGAAACTGTTGGGACTGAAAGGTATGTTTTAAAAAGTAATTTGAGAAGGTTCTATAAATCCCATTTTTGAGCAGGTGTGGATATTTTTTCAACGAAGTGTTAACTATCCCACTTGAGTCATGTTTATTTTTCTAGGGTTTATTACTTAATGTTTGAGAAGGCTATAAAGTGTTTGTTTTCAAAGTATTTGGTTGAGTGGTAATTGTGATCATTGAAAATGGTTGTGGTTCAATTTGGTTCCCATATATAGGCTTGTAGGGATATAAGGAGTATATAATTCTCCCATATCAAATAGGTATCAGGTTTCTAGGAAAATTATTTTAGATGGAATGGGATTCATGTGATAGAGATCATGGTTTTGGAAAAGTGAAATAAATGGACTTTGTTTCCTAATGGGTTTTTGTAAGGATAATTCATGTTAGAAAAATAGACTTCTAGAATAGTGGGATATATGGAATGGTTTCTTGATCACATGCATTGATAGAAAGGGGTGAACACACTTCTATTTTGATAAATTACTTTATAGAACTTAATGTATGGAGTGTAGAAAGTATGTAGAGAATCAATATTTCATCAAAAGTTTTTACTAAGATGTCATATGGCATGTTCTTAAAATGATTGTACAAGATATTTGGGTGTGGTTAAACATGTGTCTTATATTTTGGATCAATATTTTTATATTTAGATTTAGTTCAAGATATTTCAATGTCACTTAATGTTTAGAATGGTTGGTTTTCTGTTCAATCACCTACAAACTCTTTAAGAAGTAAACCATGGCCACATTGATTATTAAAAAGGGCCAACCCTAAGTTTAGGGTGTATTTATTTTTAAGGTTTTAGTGATGAAGAAATTGGAATTCCAATATCTAGGATAGGATATTATAGAAGGTTATTAGAGTTTCAGAATTCCCTATGTAATTATGGTGAACCTTGAATGGTTCAAAACCAGGTTGTGATGTAGTAGGAGAAAATAACCATGCTTTCCTTAGTTTCACTGATAAATGGGGATTTTGTTCCATGATGTTTTAGTGGATGTATGGTTTGATGATATTAGAATCTTCATAATATGTTTTGGATATAGGTAGATTTCAATGGTATTTATAGAGTCTTATATACTTGAAAGCTCTTGGATTACCAAATATTGGTGGTAGAGTTTTATGAATATAGGATTTTGGAAGGAGTAGGGATATGGACATGGTACATGATAATGTCATGTTTATGGGACTTCAAAAAATTTAAATTTTTCTCTAGCCTATTTTCTTTTTAAAAATTCCATGGATCCATTCATATGGTATTGTGGTTTTATATAATGAGTGGTTAGAGTCTATAAGTATAGGGTGGATTTGTATTAGTGGGGATTGGATGATCACAAGCATGAAGAAGGACCATGAAAACACTGAAAAAGAGAGGATAATGGAAGATAATATTCAGAATATGGTTGGTGGACTTTAGTGAAAACCTTGAGAATAGTATTTTAGTGAAAACATGTTAAACTTAACACATGAAAACAGTTCTCAAGTGGGATATTGTTGAGTTTTTTATGAGAAATATTTTTTGGATAAGTTGTTGGAACTTTTGGAACTTTTATTTCTATAAGTACATTTATAGAAGTAGTATGGATAAATTCTCCCTCACCAAGTAAATTCTGGGTATAATCTAGTGATAGTGGAAGAAACATCTCATTCTAGATGAAGTAAAGTAGGATGATTTTTGGATGTGGCATGGAAGTTTTAGAGGAAGTGGTGAAGTCAATATTCAATGGAATCTGGTGGAGGATATATAAGATTAAACTAATCTTTCATAGGATTGGAATTAGTATTTAAAAATATACATCAGATTAATCTAAAGGATTATGTAAGATTAATCTAGAAAAAGAGGATGATCCATATAATATCATACAGTGCAGAAGTTTAAAGATTCAATTTTGAAATTAATCATGTTAATGTAAGATAAGTGATAGAGAATACAGAGCTTTAATTTTCACAAGATGGTTTAGTTGATATGGTGGATCTTAGTTAGTTTCATTGACCAAATATAGTGATGTTTGTGAAATTCAGAATGTGGTGTAACCAATAGTATCTAATGGAATCTTTGGAGCACTTCTATAAAGTGAGGGTGCTAGATCACTTGTTTTATGTGACTGGATCGAGTGGGAGAAAAATAATAATTGGGTGGTTTGATGTTCTTCCCCATGGGGGGAATTCCCCATACTTTACTTATAGTGGGAGTTCATAACGTAGAGTGTTTCCAAGAGGTTATTTAGTTTTTCATGTGTTTGTTCTTTCTCATTCACTATTTATGGAAGATCTTATAAAAAATTATAAAGTTATTAGAACTATATTTAAGTGAGTATCAACATGGTTTCTAGGTTTCTTGGTCTTCCTAGTTCTTGATGTTGAATTTTCATGGGTGTTTTGTGACACTTTAGACCTTTCTAAGAGCCCTGTTCTTCAAATTGAGGTCCAGAAGTTAGCTTTCATTCATAACATGTGGTGGTTTCAATTTTTTGGGTTTTAATTCCTTAGCTGTGGTATGGGACACATGGTATTTCGATGGATGTGATAGGGAAAAATTCCCCAACAAGTGGTATTCGAGCACTGATGTTGTTCCAGTGCATATTAGAGTAGGTTCTTGTTTTGGTTTCTTGTTTATAAAAACAAACTCAACCCAATCAGACCGACCCAAAAATCCCTAAAACCACTAAACTACCTTAGATAAGGTGGGTTATTTTTTTTATTGAGTATGTTTAGGTTAGGAAGTATGGTCATTATTTTTTTAGTGTAGTTGACCCAACCTATGCACACTAAGTATAAAGTATTTTATAAGCTCATGTTTTGTCTTTTTATTTATAAAATTTAATTAGGTTTAATTACAGTTGGACATGAAAAATATTATTTTTAAATGATTAGAGTTAAATATAGTGTTGTTAAAAAATTATTACTTTTATAGTATGTTATTTAAAATAATTATTAATATTAAAATGTTATTGATTTTTATATGTTATTTTTTTATGTAATTTTATGGATTATTATAAATTTTTTCCAACCCAAACTGATCCAACCTTTAAACTGCCTCGTCCCACCATGTTGAGTTTTATAGAAAAGTTCCAATTGGAGTGTTGAATTTGGGTTATTTTTTTCACCTACCAAATAAAGGTCAGATGAGATTTATCTTTAAACCAAAGTGACCCACCCATTTACACACCATTTGGTTTAGTGGGATTTTTTAAGATCATCAATGAATAGATTTTGGGTAGTATTGACATTCCTAATGAGTGCTACCTCCTTAGTTCCTTATAGGAGATCCTCATGGATGAAAATAGTGGTTGAGGCAAGAGACAATACCTTTTATATTTTTATTGATGGTTGGACTTAGTTCCTTATAAGAGATCCTCTATGGATGCCTTGGCATGTTGCTATATAATTGACTTGTACTTTAAGTGGTTATTAATTACAACACTAAGAAAGTTTCTTAGAGGGTCACACACTAAGTGTATTCACAATCTTAGTTAAACTTAGTATTAAATTTAATAAGTTAGAATAAATAGTATTTATTCAGGTTTTGATTGATCTCTAAGATTTAATCACATGTTTTTAAAATACTAAGTGAATAAAATAATAATAATAAATATTTATTTTCAAGGTTTTATGAATATAATATTTTTTATATTTATCGATGAATAATACAATGATATTTATTTATTAAACAAATAGTCATTATTCAAGGATCAGTAAATATTGAGGAGGAAAAGAGGACCCGGTTTAATAGTTTGATTGAAAATAATATAAATGATATTTATTTATTCTTAGGTGATTCGCATGTCAAGTGAATAATAATTATATTATTATTATGACATGGGGTTCACTAAGAAGTAAGGAATTAAAAAGGGGCTCATGTTCTAATTGAAAACCCTAGACCTACCTTTATAAATATCTAATTACACCACTTTCCTAATATAGACTTATTTTACCCAATAAAAAGAGATAATATCTCTCAATCCCTATAGATAATTCTAGAGATCAAAAAGTGTGATCACTCCTCCTTTTCTCTCAATCCGTCAAGAGACCATCAAGAGTTCTTCATCCTAATAGAATAATTTTATTAAAATCAAACACGAATGATGCAAGTTATCAAGATCAGCTGTGCTAGAACCTAGTGATTATAAGATGACATTCCAAGATTGTGGTTCACATGTAGACTATCGATACAAGGATTATTAACTTAGATCCTTCCGTGAAATGATGGTGTAACAAGATCAAATATACTAAATCATCAATAAAGGAAGAATTACAAGTTTAGGTAATTCTATATCATCACATAAATTATTTATAAATTACATGTGAATATCCTGTTATTATAGTTATAACATTTAATCAAGTCAATTAATCTACGATTTTCATTGGTCATGATGTCAATCATTATGTAAAAAAACAATTATTCATAAGTTAAGACTAAAAAAGTTTAGTTTTCATTCCATACAAGCACTTACACTATGCCCGAAACCTAAAATTTGTATCAGAGAAGTCATATGTTTAATTTATAATTATTTATTGATCATTTATTGTTTACATTCATTTTTGATTTATTTTACTTCAGATCAATTCATTCTTGAAATTTAAAAAAATCATATTTTATTCCCTTTGTTTATTATCATTAAAAAAACTAATAGACAATTAAAATTAAAAATAAGAAAAATATGAAAATGCCATCTAGAGATAACAAATTTTATTTTTGGGAAACATATGAATACACAACATGTACCCTGAAACCACACATCATATACCAATGTATCTCATCTATATCTTGTGATAAAATATGATCAGTGTGAGGAAATCAGATCAGTAATCTGAAAAAAATAGATCAATTTATAGATCCAGATAGTCTGGTATACAGTTTAAAGAAAAACACACCATGTAACATTCTTACATGGAGTTTCATACCCATGTCTTCATAATGGAGAAAAAATAGGTCTAATAATGTCCTGTATATGCTACATGACACGGTGAATCAAAAACTATTCAACTTCAATGTCACACATCGTATAAGAACACCACACAATATCTATTGTAAACACATATGTGGAAAGGAAACACACCCAGTCCCCAAGGTGTGTTATGTAGACATAGTAAAAAAGACCTCATTCCATGTAACCCAATACACGCCATGTAGTTTTATACAAATTGTGCACTCAATTTGATTTGTAGAGAATAATTGATTATGTAATTAAACCTATTCACACATGTTTCATGTGTTGTTTACCTAAAAATAAATTCCATTTCATAGGATTTATAATTATATATTGAATTAATTTCCATGTTAAATTCTAAAACTACAAGTTATGTATGGTATTTTATTATAGTGTATTTTACGCACATCAAGAGAATCACATGTAGTGTAATAAACATGTGCTCTATGTGTCATTTTTTTAATAGTACACACCATGTAATTACCTGTCAGTCAATATGTGTTGGATCCTAAGGTAATTCATAGGAAAAAGGATCATGTTAGGTATTTTGGGAGAGTAAATGTCATTTTATCCAAGTAAACTTATGTAATTCATTAATTTTTAAATGAAATTAATTTATTTAATTTGTTTAAGATTATGGATGATGTTATTTAAAGGATTCTTAGATGGTATTAATATAAATTGAATTAATTGGATTAATTTGTGGTTTGTTATCTTTCTTAAAGAATGAATTGAATTAATTGATAAGTTAATTAAAAATCATTTAATGTTATGTGGATGATGATGAGATTATCATATCCCTACATGTGATTGGTTTATTTTAATTTATTATGATTAAATTAAAATTTATGGACTACATGTCATCCCATCATCCTTATTACATAAGTTCTTGCATTCCCACAATTTATTTTATGTAAACCCCATTTATCTAATCCATTAGATCCCCTCACTTGCGTGTGAGTAAAAGATTATGTAAGGATGGAGCTCCAAGGTGAGTGGAGGTGATCTGAGAATAAGAGCCACATAAAATACAATTGAGGAAATATATAGGATCCAAGGTGGAATTCCACAACACAAATTGTAACGTTGTGACCTTAGTTACCCAGATTTGGTGCATTATTACATAAAATTGGCATGATACAAAGAATCATGTCCCGAAAGACCGATCAGTTTAGTACCCTTAGAAGTACTAGATACATTCATAAGTTTTACATTACATCATGAAATAAAACATCAACAACATTTTTTCCCATTTTGAACACACTTATATCCTTAGCCTATCCCTATAGGTCAACCATAAAATACTTCTTCACATCCTGGGAAAAATAAAACATAGGAAGGGGTGATTTCAAATGCTCAGTAAGGATAACAATATAGAAGAAACTTTCATAAATAAGCATAAACATTTAAGGCAATGTATAAGACTAAAAAAAGCCTTTTGAACATAAACTTCAGCATAATATGGAAAAGATAAAATCAAATAATTACATTTACTTATTCAAATGTATATTCTACTAGTTGAATAATCACATGAAATATCAATATCCACCATCATAAGATGGAATGCATAATGCCAAACTTCATAACCACATAGTCAAGGCCTTGTGCCAAGACTACAAATAAGCTTTTACAAAGGACTTGTTCCAAGATACTAGTTTGTCTCATGAGACCTACCGATTCATCGAGGAGATATATCAGACTCCACCCGTCACTTACTAATTCCAATGCATTACTCATATGAAAAGGTTTAAAAATAACATAAACATTCATATTAAAACTAGAATAAAAAATATCAATACTTTATCCATAAACCATGAATGGTGTAAAAATAACACATCCACAGTCAAACATATCACAAAACCTTCAATACAATATGGAAGTTCTTTATCATAACAAATCAACTTCAAACAAGCTTAAAAACCATCAAAGGATGTTGACATAGATGAAATCAAAACTTTTTTTTAGAGAAATATCTATTTATATTTTGAAATCATTTAAATGTAATATAATTATAAAAGAAAACATTTATTTTGAAAATATTATTATAAGATTTTATGGGAAGCTTTGAAGATGATATAACAGCAGAAAATAGCCACACCCACCGTATAAGTTAAAAAAGACATTCTTACCTTAATTTTGTCGAAAAGGTCATAAAGTACCTTGTTTGGAAAATGACGGAAAGATTCATTTCAAAACATATATGGTCAAATAAGGGTATAAATTAATTTAACCCATAGTATAGTAAATAGTAAAAATGTTTTGAATTACATTTTTAAGAAAACATGGATGTGGATGATAAAGAGGTCCTAGTAGATACTTACGTAAAAACAACCACAGATAATAAAGAGATTGTGAAATTAACCCTTACCTTGTACTTTTACTTGGTAGAGGGTATGTTAACCTCCTGTATAATAGTTAAATCATTGTTATTATATTATACAAAAACTATATACATAAATATGATATCATATATGATCCTCTAATATTTCTTTGTTAAATAATATTTTAGTAATATCATTGTTTTGGGTGTTAACTGATTCATTTTCCTTTATATGATTGGTTACATAAGCCATGTTCTTTATGGATATTATGTATTTGATTCATATAAAAAAATGATATTATGTTCATAAAAATTATTTTTAATAATAAAATGAAAATTATTCTTGAATGATTATGATGGGGAATTAATCTCGTCGCGTTCGTGGAGACGGTAATCCGTATGTACACATGAGAAAAAATATCATTATATTGATGGTGAAATAGTATGTAATTGGATGATATATCATATATAAAAAATCATTAAAATGTTATATTTATTATTTACATTAGTTATATTCATTATTATACCCATCCAAAATAATTAAGTGTTTGAATAACAAACTACACCACGACGTGGAGACGGTAAGCCGTGCGTATGCACATATGGTGACTTTGTTATTCATATGATGGATATAATAATGAATCTAGATGGAACATTTTAATAACATCAAATTATATAGAAGATACTGGAGTTATTATTTTTGAATGGAAACAACAAATAAAGAGGAAGTAGAAGAAGAAAAGAATGTGAAAGAGGTGATGAAATATTTACCTCTTCTTCAGGTTCTTCCTTTTGATTTGATCAAAAGGACTAATTAGGTTGGATTTATGACCAAAGAAAGGACTCAAGGATTAAGGGATGAATGTTGGGAGGATATTTGGCTAGGTTTTGTCTGATCCAAAAGGCTTTGGAGGTGTGAAATTATGAGAAGGGGAAGTGGCCTTTTATAAGAGAGGTGGGGGTCACTTTAGGAAAAGCGTGAAATATTATTTTATAATAAAATAATTATCAGTTTATAGTGGATCAAAAATGAATTATTTAGAGGATAATGTGGGTATGAGTCAAAAAACTCTCAAACAATAGGTTTTAGACAGTTTTAGTTCATTATATTAACCTTATCTTTTAGATTTAACTCTTAGTTTAATAGTTTGACATTTACCATGTCTCTTTGTATTTTTATATTATATGGTCAATAAACTTACTATAACAAGCCAAGAGAATCTCCTGTGGTTCATTATTAATATATATAACCTTATATAAGTCATTTTTCTGAACCTTATATTTTTATGAATTTTATATCAATTAATAATATAATATTTGTTTTAAAAACTCAATTATGTCAATTTTGACATTATTTAGTATTTTTTTAAGCCATAAAAACTTTATAACTTAGAATAAAATTTATTTAACCAACCATAAAATGTCATATTAACCTATAAAATTAGTGGAATTCATCAGAAGTGTCAATTTACATTTATTTGGGTATTTATAATATCAATTATTTTAACATTTCCTTAATAAGGTAATTGCTGCATCATTATTGTGTCATAAATAAATTAAAATATTTAATGTATAAAAATTAAAAATAAAACACCATTATTTATGAAATATTTTTAGCTTTCTAATGAATATTTATAGTCAAATTTATATTGTTCATATTCTAATATTAAAAATGGTTTAGTTATTAAACTTTGAATTTAACTCTTTTAGCTCTTCTTTAAATAAAATAATAATAAATGTCTTAATCTAATCCAAGTGGACCAAAGAGGATCATATTTTATTCCTAAGGTTGTTTATGGTCAAATTATACTTATCTAGTAGAATTAGGAAATGTTTTTGAAATGAAGTCCATTTTGAAAGATTAAATTTATGAAATTTCAAAAATGGGTATTACTATTCATAACGTCTAGTTTGATTGGTTTTGGTGTGTTTGAACTAGAAGTTGGGTACAACACAAGCTATTGTATTAATAAAATGGAAACGTACTGTGGAATCTTAGGGTGTTACATTCTCCCCTCCTTAAAATAATTTTTTCATTGAAATTTCTAGAATACTACTGCATAAAAAGATTCGGGTGGTTCTTCATCATAAGTTCCCCTGGTTCCCAAGTTGCCTCTTCCATCTTATGATTTCTCCATAGAAATTTTACCAGAAGATTCATTTGGTTTCTCAACACATGTTCTCTAGTATAAAGAATTTTGATAGGCTCTTCATAATAATACAAATCAGGTTCCAGTTCAATTTCCTCATAGGTGAGTACATGCATTGGGTCTGGCATATATTTTTTCAATAGTGATACGTGGAACACATCATGAACTTTGGAGAGACTTAGAGGCATTTCCAAAAGATAAGCTACAACTCCAATTCATTCTATAATTTCTAATGGACTGATGTACCTGGGACTCAATTTACCCTTCTTACTGAAATGTATAACACCCTTCCATGGAGATACCTTCAAGAAAACATGGTCTCCTACTTGAAATTTTTAATCCTTCCTTCGGTTATCGGCATAGTTGATGTTGGTTTGGATAACCTTAATCTTTCCATTATTTCCTCAGCAAGTTCTGGAGCTACAAGTTTTCTTTCACCAACATCATCCCAACAAGTTGGTGTGCGACATCTCTTTCCATATAACGCTTCATATGGTTTCATCTGAAAACTTGAATGTAAGCTATTGTTATATGAAAATTCTACCATGGGTAAATATTGATCCCGCATACCTTGAAAGTCATGTGAGAAAGATCTCAATGTGTCTTCTAAGGTTTGAATAGTCTGTTATGATTTTCCATCAGTTTGAGGGTGGTAGGCAGTGCTCAGATGAAGTTCAGTATCCAGGGACTTCTGGAGACTTTTCCAGAATCTTGATGTAAAAAGGGGATCAAAATAAGAAAAAATCTATAGTGGTAATCCATGAAGTCTTACAACTTCATTAATATATAGTATTACCATACGTTCAAGTGGAAAATCTTCTCTTATGGAAAGAAAATGTGCTGACTTGGTAAGACGATCAACAATGACCTATATTTCATCATTCCTTCTAGGAGTCTTTGGTATCCCCATGAAAAATTCCCTCATAATATTATCCCATTTCCACTTAGGTACGGGAAGAGGTTTCATGACTCATCCAGGTTTTTTCCTTCCAACATTCACTTGTTGACAAACCATACATCTTGACACAAAATCAGAAATCTCCCTCTTCATGTTGTCCCACCAAAAATGTTCTTTCAAATCTCTATACATCTTGGTTATCCCAGGGTGTATAGAAAAATTTGAGCTATGAGAATCATCCAACAATTCCCTTTTCAGATCAGGGATGTTAGGAACACAAAGTCTCTTCCCAAATTTCAAAATTCCTTCATATATGAAGTCACTCAATCTACCATCATTCACAGCTTTAATCTTCTTTTGAAACTCCTCATCATCAGTCTGAGAAATCTTTATCCTTTCTAGTAAAGATATTTTTGCAACCATTTGAAAAATTATTGATGTTTCACCTTCCATGGTTATTCCCATATCAATCTTTACTAGATCCATGAAAATAGGATCCCTTTTAACCCTCATCTGGTTCAAAACTCCATGATCCTTTCTACTCAAAGCATATTCAACCTTATTTTCCTTCCCCTGGTGGTAGTGTATAGTGAAATCATAATCCTTCAGTAGTTCAAGTCATCATATTTTCCTCATGTTGAGTTCTTTCTATGAGAAAATATACTTCAAACTCTTGTGATCAATATAAATCTCACATTTTTCACCATAGAGATAGTGTCTCCATATCTTCAAAGAAAATATTACATGTTCTAACTCAAGATCATGAGTGGGATAGTTTTTATCATGAATGTTTAGCTGTCGTGACGCATAGGCAATAACTCTATCATTTTTCATAAGGACACAACCAAGTCCTTTCTTTGAGGCATCACTATAAATAACAAACCCATTGTTCCCTGATAGTAGAGTCAAGATAGAAGCGTTGACTAATATTCTCTTCGGTTCTTCAAAACATTCTTTACACTTTTTTTTCAAACAAATTTAACCCCTTTACGAGTGAGTTTAGTTAATGGGTTAGCCAATTAGGAAACATTCTGGACAAAATGCCGATAATAACTTGCTAAACCAATAAAACTGCATACCTCAGTTATACTCATCGGTGCTGGCCATTCTTGGATTGCCATGGTCTCTAAAGGATCAACAGAGATTCCATCCTTAGAGATAATATGGCCAAGAAAATAAATATCCTGAATCCATAATTAACACTTGCTAAATTTCCCATGTAATTCATTTCTTCTAAGAGTCCTTAGGATAATGCGCAGGTTATTTTCATGATCTTCATAGATTTTTGAGTATACCAAAATATAATCAATAAATACCTCTACAAAGTCATCAATATATTCCTTGAAAACTATATTCATTATATCCATGAATACAAAGGGTGAATTAGTCAATCTAAAAGGCATAACTATAAACTCATAATGCCCGTACCTAGTTTGAAATGCTATTTTCAGAATGTCTTACTTCTACACACACAACTGATGATATCCAGATCGAAGGTCAATATTTGAAAAATATTGAGCTCCATTAAGTTGGTCAAATAAATCATCAATGCGAGGTAGGGGATACTTGTTCATTATTATTATAGCATTGATTTCTCTATAGTCAATGCACAACCTCATAGATCTGTCTTTATATTTATCAAAAAGGATAGGGTCTCCCCATAGAGAAACACTAGGGTGAATAAATCCCTTGTTACTCAATTCCTCCAGTTGTTTCTTTAGTTCCCCTAATTCCACAGTGGTCGTTCTATAAGGGGTATTCGATATGGGCCTTAAACTAGGAATTAAATCGACTGAAAACTCAATTTCTCATTCTGGAGGATGTACAGGTAAATCCTCTAGAAACACATCAACATATTATTGCACAATAGGTATGTCCTCTATTAGAAAATTCTTTTCCTCGCCTATAGTTATTTCATTCTCTTCTTCCCCAATAATTAAATTTAATAGAGATAATAGGGGGGATCTAGATAAGAATTAGGTGGTGATGTTTCTTCTCTAAAGATAAGGTACTCCTTATCATCATCGAAAATTGTAACCTCCTTCTTCTTACAATAAATTTTTGCATCATGGTCTGAAAGCCAATCCATTCTGAGGATTATATCACATTCAATCATGGGTATCACGATGAGATCAACAGATAAATAACATTTATATGCCTTAACAAGAAATTATTCACCAAAATTTGTTGTGATGATAATTCCCTTAGGTGTTTTTACTGATAAATCCCTTGTTAAGTCAAAATTAAAAATATCTAATTTTCTTAGAAAAATGGGAAGATATGAAACAATGCGATGATCTAGAATCAAATAAAGCATTGGATAAACTTGAGGAAACCATTAAATTACCTACAACCACATCTTTCGGAGCTTCAACCTCAGTAGTAGTGATCGCATAAGATTGGCCTTGATCCCTTAACATTTTATAAGGTAAGTTCCCTTGGTGATTAGTACATTCATTTTCATAATTCCCCTTTTCTCTATAATTATAGCATTCAACATTGACAACCTCTTTCTTCCCCTTGTAACCACAAGCTTGGTGGCCTTTTTCACCACACATGTAACAGACTCCCATTCCCTTTAGGAAAGTACCAGAGTGTTTCTTCCCACATTTACCATAGGATGGATATTCAAATTTTCCCTTATTCCCCTTATTTCCATTTCCATAGTGTTCAGCAGATCTCTTCTTCTCTTTCTTTGCTTTGAAGTCGTAAGACTTAGAGAATTCATTTTCTATCTTGATAGTGCATGAGAAAATATCTTTGTACGATGAAAAGGATTGTGAGACTAATTCTCGATGGAGAAATGGCTTTAACCTATCAAATAATCAATCAATATTACTCCTTGGGTTGTGTATATAATCTGTTGTATGTCTTGCTAACCTTGTAAATTAACCTCATACTTTGCGACATTATCATCCTCGTTTTGCCTCAGACTCAGAAATTGTCTTTCCATATCCGGTTGATAATCACGAGGAAAGTATTTTTCTAAGAAAATTTCTTTAAACTCCTTCCATTCCATGTTCGATACTTCTTCATATTCCTTTGTGTTTTGAATTAATGGCCACCATTGATCTGCATATCCCGTGAGGTGATAAACTGAAATGATAACTTTTTCCCTTTCGCTACTCCCCAAAGCATGAAATATTTTTTATAAGGAATTTATCCATTAATCAGCTACTAATGAATTTGTAATACCATTGAATTTTGGTGGTTTTTTCAACATGAAGTGGTCTAACATTTAACCTCCGTGTTGTGGATCAGGGTGCTCCATACGGGCAAGGTTATTATTCCTAACCTGAGTGAGTTGTCTCAGTATGGTGATAAGATGATCAATACCAGTTGCTTCACCAGCTTCACTATAATTATCTTGAGTAGGAGGGAAATCCCTACATGGATTATGTGTGTTGATATGGTTTTCATTCTTTCAACTAGGCACCATTTCTAAAAAATGGAATACAATAGATTAGTTTATGAACTGCAATACATAATTCCAAACTTGTAAAACACTTAACATAAATTGAGCAGTTTATAGATATAATACATAATCATAAAAATGTTTTCTTTGAGGAATTATATACTCATAAACCATTCATAATGGTTTTTAAATAAAATGAGAATTATCCTAAGCATATCCCCTGGGAGTGTCATAACCAAGAGTGCAGAAAGGCCCGTTATCTTGCACCGATTACCATTCGAGTCTAGCTCAAAGCGGTGTTTTCAGATTTTACCCCTAGGTACATCTATTCCAGATCCGCCTCTACCTGCTCGTATCCAAATAGGGATGTATTGCTTGGAAAACTCACAAAATCTCTACAATACCAAAATTCGAGGAAGTTCTTCTATAATAATCCCCAAAGTCTATCTTAGGGTAATGTTCTCTAATTAGAGTTTTTCTAAATCTAACTTCCAAGGTTTGTACTAAACTTCCTCTGATACCAATTGCAATTCCCCGAACCCAGTTACCCAAAGTTAGTGCATTATTACATAACATTGGCATGATACAAAGAATCATGTCTCGAAAGACTGACCAGTTTAGTAGGCTTGGAAGTACTAGATACATTCATATGTTTTACATTACATCATGAAATAAAAACATCAACAACATTTTGTCCCATTTTGAACACACTTATATCCTTATCCTATCCCTACAGGTCAACTATAAAATACTTCTTCACATCTTTGGAAAAATAAAACATAGTAAGGGGTGATCTAAGATGCTCAGTAATGATAATAATATATCGGAAACTTTCATAAATAAGCATAAACATTTAATGAAATGTATAAGACTAAAACAAAATCCTTTTAAACTTAAAATTCAGCATAATATGGAAAAGATAAAATCAAATAATTCCATTTACTTATTCACATGGATATTCTACTAGTCTAATAATCACATGCAATATCAATAAACACTTTCATAATGATGGAATGCACAATGCCAGACTTCATAACCACATAGCCAAGGCCTTGTGCTAAGACTACAAATAAGATTTTTTCAAGGCCTTGTGCCAAGATACTTGTTTGTCTCATGAGACATACCAATTCATCGAGGAGATATATTGGGATTCACCCTTCACTTACTAAGTCCAATGCATTCCTCATATGAAAAGTTTTAAACATAACATAAATATTCGTATTAAAACTAGCATACGAAATGTCAATACTTTATCCATAAACCATGAATGGTGTAAAAATAACACATACACAGTCAAACATATCACAAAACCTTCAATACAATATGGAAGTTTTGTATCATAATAAATCAACTTCAAATAAGCTTAAAATTCATTAAAGGATGTTGACATAGATGAAATCAAAACTTTTTTAGATAAATAACTCTTTATATTTTGAAATCATTTAAAATTAATATTATTATAAAAGAAAACATTTATTTTGAAAATATTATTATAAGATTTTATGGGAATCTTCAACAATGATATAACGGAGAAAAATAGCCACACCCGCCATATAAGTTAAAAAAAATACATTCTTACCTTAATTTTGTTGAAAACGTCATAAAGTACCTTGTTTGGAAAACGACAGAAAGATTAATTTCAAAACATATATTGTAAAATAAGGGTATAAATGAATTTAACCCATAGTATAGTAAATATAATTTTTTTTGAATTACATTTTTAAGAAAACACGGATGTGGATGATAAAGAGGTCCCGGTAGATACTTACGTAAAAACAACCTCAGATAATAAAGAGATTGTGAAATTAACCCTTACCTTGTACTTTTCCTTAGTTGAGGGTATGTTAAACTCCTTTATAATAGTTAAATCATTGTTATTAAATTATAAAAAAAACTATATACATAAATATGACATCATATATGATCCTCTAATATTGCTTTGTTAATAATATTTTTGTAATATCATCGTTTCGGGTGTTAACAGATTCGTTTTCCTTTATATTCTTGGTTAAGTAAGCCATGTTTTTTATGGATAGGAGTTATTTAATTCATATAAAAAATGATATTATGTTAATAAATATTATTTTTAATCAGAAAATGAAAATTATTCTTAAATGATTAGGATGGGGAATGAATCTCATCACGTTCGTGGAGACGGTAATCCGTACGTACGCAAGAGCAACAATATCATTATATTGATGGTGAAATAGTATGTAATTGGATGATATATCATATATAAATAATCATTAACATGTTATATTTATTATTTAAATTAGTTTTATTCATTATTATACCCATCCAAAATAATGAAGTGTTTGAATAACAAACTATACCACGACGTGGAGACGATAATTCGTAAGTACGCACGTATGGTGACTTTGTCATTCATATGATGGATAGAATAATTAATATGGTTGTACCATTTTAATAAAATCATAGTATATATAAGTTACTGGAGTTATTATTTTATAATGAAAAAAACAAAGAAAGAGGAAGTGGAAGAAGAAAAGAACTTGAATGAGGTAATGAAATATTTACCTCTTCTTTGGGTACTTACTTTTGATTTGATCAAAAGGGCTCCTTAGGTTGGATTTATAACCAAAGTAAGGCCTCTAGGATTAAGTTAGAAATATTGGGAGGATATTTGGGTAGGTTTTTTCTGATCCAAAAGGCTTTGGAGGTGTGAAATTAAGAGAATGGGGAGTGGAATTTTATAAGAGAGGTGAGGGTCACTTTAGGAAAAGCTTGAAATATTATTTTATAATATAATCATTTTTCGTTTATAATGGCTCAAAAATGAATTATTTAGAGGATAAGGTTGGTATGGGTCTAAAACCTCTCAAACAATAGGTTTTAGATAGATTTAGTTCATCATATTAACCTTATATTTTATATTTAACTCTTAGTTAAATAGTTTGACATTTACCATGTCTCTTTGTATTTTTATATTATATCGTTAATAAACTTACTATAACAAGCCAAGAGAACCCCATGTGGTTAATTATTAATATATATGACCTTATATAAGTCCTTTTTCTAAACCTTATATTTTTAGTAATATTATATCAGTTAATAATATAGTATTTGTTTTAAAAACTCAATTTTGACAATTTTGACACTATTTAGTATTTGATTTTTTTTAATGACATAAAAACTTTATCACTTAAAATAAAATTTATTTAACCAAACCTAAAATGTCATATTAACCTATAAAATTATAGTAATTCATCATAAGTCTCAATTTACATTTATTTTTATATTTATAATATTAATTATTTTAATTATTCATTAATAAGGTAATTACTGCATCATTATTGTGTCATAAATAAATTAAATTATTTAATATATAAAAATTATAAATAAAATACCATTATGTAGGAAATAATTTTATATTTATATTGAATATTTATAGTTTAATTTATATTGCGTTTATTCCTATATTAAAAATGGTTTAGTTATTAAACTTTGTATTTAATTCTTTTAACTCTTCTTAAAATAAAATAATAATAAATGTCCTAATCAAATCCAAGTGGACCAAAGAGGATAATATTTTATTATAATGTTGTTTTTGGTCATTATACTTATCTAATAGAATTAGGACATGTGTTAGGGTAATTATGATATCATTTTTACCCTTAATTACCCTATTTACTTTTAATCGTGGTAAATAAAAGTCAAAAGTTACTATTCACAAAAAATTATTTTTATCTTATTGAACAAAATTTTACTTACTGATATTAACCATGTATCTCTGTGTTTTTAAATTCAACTCACAGAAGCGGTAAATTTATGTTTTATGCAAATTTTCAGATGCTCCTAGGAGGTGGGTAAAAGACGGTAAAATGTTCAATAAAATTTTTATATATATAAACTTATTATAAAATGACTCTAGTGAATTATATTAAACCTATATATGTATTATGTATCTATTTTTACCTAAAATAAATTTTAATAAAATAAATAATTTGGTTTTAACCATTAATGTAGTGTTTTTCACTATTCATCAAAAATTGAAAGTTTTCAGAAAAATACCAAAAATTCACCCTAAGCTAATTTCGATATTCCGAATCCAAAAATGAAGTCCATTTTGAAAGATAAAATTTTTAAAATTTAAAAAAGTGTATATTACTATTCATAATGGCTAGTTTGATTGGTTGTGGTGTGTTTGAAGTCGAATTTGTGTATAACACAAGCTATTGTATTAAACAAAGGGATACATATCATGGAAGGTTGGGGTGTTACACAAACCAAGCTATGGCTCATGTTATTTTTCCCCTAGGGTCAAGGGTTAGTTTATCATCCACCAGATAAACTAACCATTATATAATCTCATGATGATGCCACTTATATTTTATTTTTATCAGTTTCTTGGTGGATTATTTTTGTTTGTGGATGCTACATGATCACATAATAAATAAAATAAATAGAAAGTAAGATGGAATAAAAGAAAATAGGATTATATGAAAAATTTATCAAACATGGTTAATCACTTAAGTAAAATCCACTTAATATCATCAAGGAACATGATAATATAAAATGGAATTTTATGTATAAGGATGAAAATCCATCAATTAAAATATTAATTCAATATATCCTTCCATTACTTAAGTTAAGAGTAGAACCCATAATTTAAAGTTCTTGATCAACCCAAGTTGGGGTGCTTTCAATTACTAGGTAAATTTTAGCTTAAAGACATAGGTTGACTTAACTTAGTTCACATCAAGGGTTGACTAACCAAGCAAGACTTTGTGTAACTGTGAGGAAAGGGTGGGGGAAATATCTATCCAGGTTTTCAAGATTGGGGAGTCCACTCAGTAGATTGATTAACTACGAGTTAATGAATTTTTAAAATTACACCTACCTAAAACCCTTCAATTAACATGTTAGGACCAAGTCTGGGTTATGATAAGGGAATATGAGTCATTTCCACTAGAGTATATGTACAACTATATATTACAAAACAAATGGTAAGGGATATTAGGTTTCAATAAAATAATGGGAAATTAATAAGATTTAATTTTATCAATCTGATTTGGTATTCAAGGAAATACTAATTATATGATGTCAATTTATAAAAATGGAAAATAAAATGAATTCAAAAATACCACTATGATCCTTACTATATAAGGATAATCTACCCACATATATGAATTTCTAGGAATTGTATAGGCACTTACGTGTTATACTGTTCTATGAATAGAAATTATATGTGATGGAAACCTCACATCCTGATTCACTTGATAAAGCGGCTAGTGAGGAATAGGTGTCTCTCTACCTAAAACATGTGGAAGATGCAATGGATGTCCAGTGTTTTATGACATTCTCCATTTTCAGTGAGATTCTAAAGAAATATGAGGACATGGATACATATATAATAATTTTTAACATTTATGATCTCTATCCAGAGAAGGGGGGATGGGAGAGATGTGATATCTATAATGCATTGTTCACATGAAATATTGGAGATTCGTTTCCAGTTGTGCCTCATGTATTCAAGATTATTGGATATATAGAACTCTTAAATATCTTGTGGTTTAAGATCCTTGATGAGTTTCACACTGTTCTAATTCTTTCCACACTACCTAAAACCTTCACCAGTTTTATTATGAACTATAATATGAGTAATATCTAAATGAATCTTTTAAAACTTCTTACTTTTATTCAAAAAGTTTATAAAGACATGGGGTGTGACAAACCCACAGTCCTTGTGGTGAATAATAATAGGAAGAATAAGGTAAAGGGTATGAAGACTCATTCAATGTATAAAGATCCATAACATTGTCCTTCCAAGAAGAAGAAGAACCAGAGGAAATAAAATTAATAAAATTTTTTATGTTTTGTATATAGAAAGAAAGGCCACTAGAAGAAGAACTAAAACCATACAAATAAGTAAGTGGAATCATCATGTGTTGTTCCTTATCGAGTGTAATATTTTTATATCAACAAGTTGGGTATTGTATACTACATGTAGTTATCACATTTTTATACAAATATAATAACCAAGTAGATTTATAAAGGTTTCTAGAGGTGATGTGTATATACGAGATGCTAATGGAGCGAGGAATGCTCCTCTATCCATTAGAGACTACCACCTCACATTTCTAATGAGGTTTATTTTTTCTTTTAAATAACTATTATTACGTTCTTAGTGTTACCAATAACATAATTTATGTTTCTTATTTAGACATATATGGATTTATTTTCAATTTTGGAAATAAGATTTTCTACTTTTAAAAAGATAACATATGTTATGGTATGAAACAACTGAATAACAGTCTTTATGCATTAAATTAAAAAAAACAAATATTGTAAATTTATAATGAATCAAATTCAGATGAATCATTTAACACCTGGTTATGGTATCACCACCTTGGTCCCATAAATGAGAAACATTTGACAAAGATATATTAAGATGGTTATTTAGAACCTTTTGAGATTAAACCACTTGAAAGATGTTATTCTTGTTTATAAGGAAAGTTGACCAAACCACAATTTTTTGGTTAAGTTGAAAGGTATATAGTGATTCTAAAATTGGTAAATATTGATATTTGTAGACATTTTTAAGTAGAATCTATAGGTGGATTCTCATACTTTATTAATTTTACCAATGGATTGAGTAGGTATAGTTACATTTACCTGATGAGGTATAAGTATGAATCCTTTGAGAAGTGAAAGGAATTTAGGAATGATGTTGAGAATAAATTTGGTAAGAAGATAAAGAAGCTTTGATCATATCCAGGTGGTGAATATCTTATCCAATATTTTATCAAATTTCTATAGGAGTATGGGATTTTGTCTCAACTCACTCTTCCTTATACATCATATTGGACTGGTGTTATAAAATATAACGCATATTTTTGATTAACTATAGTTTGAAAACCATAAATGAAAATTTTCATTTATATATTTGGTTTCATAAGTTATTATAGTATTGAATATGTTTGTTTGAACCATTATAATGAGAAATGAATTCATACCCCAACTTATTTGGAAGGATCATTCATGTAACACCCATTGGATTTCATATTAACATCCAAAAAAAGTTCCATCTAGGAGACTTGGTGCCTTAATTTTTTTTGTCTACATTAAATAGAGATAAATAAACAATTTAATATATTCAAAATATAATACTGTAATGTAAAAATTTGAACTGATGAAAATATTACCATATTGGGTCAGTTTCTTGAAAAAATATTTGAACCAATAGTGTGGGAGATGATTTGTTTCGCTTGACTTGATACATGTTTTCTTGAAAATTACTAAAATAAATAACAAGTAATTTAATAGTAATTTATGCAATGTCATCACCTTTTTATATGCATGTATATATGTAAAATGAGATTAATATAATAATATATTCTTCATATCACGTGCTTCTCATAGTGATGGATATCAACAAACACTTTCCACAACTCTCTGGGTACCCCTTCAAATACCTTATCATAATGCTATTGAGTGGTTAACGATGTATCATTGAATTTATTCCACAATATCTATTTAAAATATTTCCATTTCATACCAAATTTTTTAAATGTCCACTTTCACGTGATAAGATCAGCAATGTTAAAGTGTAATAAAATATGTAAAACAAGATCCAGTTTTAAAATATTATAATTTAATTAAAAATGAAATTCAATTGAGTTATGATGTATTAAAATTACCTCCATATAGGAATAAAATACTTCATTATTCAAATATTGAGGCATATGACTCCAATTAGGATATATAATTGAAAGGGTCACCAAAATAGCCACCAACTGGCCTACAATCTGGCCAAATATCCCCACAACATCATCTGTGGGGACCCCATAATAATCAAAGGGGAAAACTATCTTCAATCCATTCAGATTCCACATATATGAACTATTAATATTTGTCTCAATAGTGACATTGATTCCATATTTTATGAAAAAAATATTTGTTAGTATAAAAAGGTGAAATACATCTATTAACATTAAAATTTGTATTAATAACCGCAACCCTCCAATATCCTCAGGAAGAAATAGGAGCAACTAGTTGTTTGATCGTTGTAGGGTTGTCGTGTGCTGAACCTACTGAATTAGGAGGTAGTGTTCCAGATGCTGTTGGGAGGGAGACAAAGGGTGTGTCAAATGATGATGGGATATAGATAGAGGGTGTAACACATGCTGATGGGAGGGAGTTAGAGGGAATCCCATACTCTATAGTGAGGGAGCTTGAGGGAATATTAGGAGACATTAATGACGTCTATATGGTTAGGGGAACATAAACTAGGAGTTGACTGTGATAAGTGAATCACCTCTTCTTTGTCATTCCTATCATTTAAAAAAGTAAAAAAAACTTCATAACATATATTTTTAAAGATTCATGTAGAAAAAAATTAGAAAGGATAACATATTCACAATACTGAAAAACATAATATACATAGGTATGTTAATGAATGATTGAAGATACAAAAAAATATAACACTTACTTTTTTGAAATTAAATAACCGATGCATAAAAATAAATTTAAACATAATAAAAGATACAAATTTCTAGAATGAATAGTATATAACATAAGTAGTTGATAAGTTAATGGATGACTACACATACAATCATTTTGTTCTTCAATCATGTTGTTATCCTATGACATCATTGCTAATTCTACTTTATTGAGCCTTTTAAGAATAATATTTTCAATATCATTTTGAAAAAATAAGTCAAATTATTATTGTTGATGGGATTCAATGTCATATGTCAAATATTCCACTTCATCACCTATATCATACAAGTCTCTTTGTTTTACGTGCACAACTATACTCCACCATTCATCCATGACATCTTATACATAATATACCATTTTCACTTGCAATGAGAAGATATACATATCATGTACTTCATGTTCAATGATATCCATAAAGAAAGATAAGTTCAAAAAAGTAAATTGAAAGGAATATCTTTTAATAACCCTAATAATATCGACCCACTTTCATTTGAATAAAAAACTAAAAAATGATCATGGTAGATTAATTCGATAATATTAGTCAACTTTCAGTGGTATCCCAATTCAAAAATATATGATGGAATAAGAAGAACCATTTTTTACTATAAGGTAGTCATTCAGACTAAAAATCAATGTTACAGATAGGATAAGCCAAACCCATGTAACTGTTCTAACCAGATAAGTTCCCAAGTCCAGGGAAGACACTAATGATCCATATTAGAGTATCATGTATTTTGAACATTATTCTAGAAGATGCATTATATATCTCAACACTGTTTCTCTATAACTCCTGAAATTTTTTAATTACAGGCTGAAAGTATACATCTATTTCATTTCTAGGAATTTTTAATAGGAATACTCATCAAAATGATAAAGGATATTTGTTTCATACACATCCACAAAGGTATATTGTAAGGGATCAAAATAACTAAATTTTTTTTGTAACTGGTACTCAAAGACCCAATTGGTTTGAATCCATTGGCATCTAATCACAATCTCACATTTCTAGTATTAGATTAGAAATATAGATGTAATGAATCAAATGTATTCCATGATTTTGAATCTCTTGGATGTCATATTAACCCATCACTGTTATTATCTATATAATTCCACATCATGTGCTAAAAAATTTTCATTTACATGAATAATCTTTATAATTAAGGTTTTAATGAAAAGTTACACAAAAAAATTTATAGGTGTGTTATTTTTATGCTTCTTCATAATATCATGTTTATTCAGACTTCCAAAATTACCCATTTACTTCTATCTAGAAGATGGATATTTTTTTCACTCTAGTTTACTTCAATCTTCTCTCTAATAAAGCATATAATCATTGGGACAAGTAGGTATTTTTGTATAATTTAGACTAATATTGTTATTTTTTCTCATATTAAAAGAATACTCAGGGATCTTAACTTTAGGAAATGTTTCATGCAATAATTCCAATATCATGGACATCACCTTATTTATAATTCCACATAGGAATTTGAAATGGTACAACTTAAGAAGAAATGAAACTTTTGAATATTTTAGACATCCTCCATACAACTCTTGATTTCCATCATCAACTAAATAATTAAACAAAATTTTCTACATAGTAAGTTTATCTATTACATTATTCTCTAAAAAATTAGAAATAGGATCTATTATTATGTTACATTCTTGATTTGTTTTTCATATAGTCCCAAAAACATCATTTTTCAAGTTAATATTTTCAGTACCCTCAAATTGTTTTACTAATATGTTTTTGATACTGATGATTTTTTCCAACAATATTGAACAAATCGTTTATAAGGTTATGAATTTCATTGTCTATTGTCGATGAAGTTTGGATCTCATTATATTGACCAACATTAGTGCTCAAACTTTATGTGACGTTTAATTCTCCATTTAAATTACATCAAATATATTAACCGGGGAATTAATTTAATATAAAGTGTTCATAAAATTCAATTTTCTTCAACCATCAACTAAATTTAAATTTAGGGATTGAAAATATTATTTTCCCATCAATGGGTTTATTGGAAATTGAAAAATCTAAAAGCTCTTCTCAACTCTTAGCATACCAAGGTGTGTTCTTTAGGAATACGATCCAGATTTTCTCCATATATCACAAAGTGCCTACACTTTGATAAATAAAATTGAAATAAATAATAAATATTATGTCATTTAAAGAAAAATTTCTAATTTAATGGGATAGGAATATTGATCGACTCATCCACTATATCTTATAATTCCAGAATCAAGATTTTGTATTTGGGAAGTTTCATATAACATGTTCTATTAATAAATATTTTCTAAAACATAAATTATATTCATTTATAATTCAATAGATTTCAAATCCATCACATATCTTTAACTATAATTTAATATCATCTTATGAAAACTTTTAAACATCAATGAAGATAATTATATTGAAAAATGTGCTAAATTTCATTTAGGTTTTCTTTAAAAAAATAAAAATAAATTCTATTAAAAAGTGTTACATTTTTTTATTAATGTATAATAGAAGAATGAATTTTTAATTGATTTAATAAGTGTATATTTGTGTTAACATAATAATAAAACACTTATTGAAAATTGATTATCACGCTTATCACATATGATGAGTTAATTCTATATTTTTTCACAACACACCTCAAGTTACAAAAAATTTACTCAATTTACTCTATATAAAAAATAATATGATGGATTTTAATTGAGTTAATGAGTGATGATAAATATAAGAATAACACTAAAAATAAGTTAAAACTGCTTACAAAACTTATCATATATGATTAATTAATTGAGTATATTTTCATAACACACCTTAAAATATAAAAAATTCAGTTAAGATGCTTTATTAAAAAAATAATATAGAATTTTAATTGAAAGTTATTTCTTGTGGGAAATAGAATTACCCCGTAACACTGATGTTGTGAGATTTTCAATGACAGAAGGAGGAAAGGAGGGTGAATCATTGGTATAATGATAGGGGGAGAGGGATCCGTAGGAAGAAAGGGGAGATCAACACACTGTTAGGGGGAAAGAGGGATGATAAAGAAGCATGATGGCATGGGATGAGGGATACATAGGGGAAAGGGGAGAAAGTGTGATTTTGAGGTTGGTAGTGACGAAGAAAGTGGATATAGTGAGCGAGGCAGTGGTGATGGTGTGGGGAAGGGCATGGGGGTGTGGGGAATGTGGGGAGAGGGATCAAGGGAGGTTAGAAGCATGTCTCTTTTGATTTTAGTAAATATTTAGTGTCAGTTTTTAAAAAACCACCACTAAAACATCCACTAAACCTTGATTTTGGTGTGGTTCGACCTTTTCCCCACATCGATCTAGGTTTCTCCCCATTTTTCTATGCTATAAAACCATAATCACACATAGAATATTTTCTTATATCATGATCCTCATCCACTTTTCCTACTCTAAAACTCCCATATCCTCTTATCCCCTTTGTTGTGTACATGTGTTTCTCCTCATTCATCACCCTTAAATTTTCATGTGATTATCATAGGTGAAGGACCTCTCATCTTTCTACCCCCACCCCAACGCAGTAAGGGATAATGTGACATGATGTTTTTTGTTTTGGAATGATGAATGTTGCTTATTTGGTCCTTAAAGGCCATATGTTGGCCCCTTTGAGCCATATTCTGTTGGGATTTTAGGTCATCATCATCTAAGTCTTTAGGCCAAGTAATGATTAGTTCCTTTGGGTTATATAAGGGTTACATATCAAAACAATTAAAAAGGGATTTATTTACTTAATAAAAAGGAGATCACAACATGTTTTTATTATTTATAATTATTTATCATAAGTTTCAAAAGGTGAAAAAAATATTTTATTTTATTTTTGATCTATTTAGTTATTTTTTATTATGAAAAAATATCTATGATCCAAAATAAAAAATAAAATTTAAACATAAATAATAACCCTAATCACTCTCCCGTGTTTCCTCCCCAACCCCTATGCACTGGTGTTGTTTTGTAGTCCCCAAAACCTCCCCACATTGATATGTAGTACTCCCCATTTATCTACATGGTTGACCCACAACAATGCACACTAGAGTTCCTTATATCATGATACTCATCCTATTTACCTACTCCAAAACTCTCATATCCTCTTATATTATTTGTTTTTCATACTCTTTTCTCCTTTTTTGACACCCTTCCATTGCCACACAATTACTGGAGGTGAAGGAATTCCCATGTTCCTACCGCTAGCCTTTTATGGAAGGTGTCAATGTTTTTATTATGGTCAATAATAATATTATTATTTTTTAATTTTGTTTTAATATTTTTCTAAACCAATACAACCTCTATAAGGGGATCACAACATGTTTTGATTATTTATAATTATTTATCATAATTTTAAAATGGTGAAAAATAAAAAATCATATATTTTCATTCAGGTTGGTTTATTTATTTTTCACCATAAAAAATTCATATTTTTCAAAATAATAAAATGTAAACATAAATAATAACCCTAATCACTCTATCATGTTTCCTCCCAACCCTCATACACTGGCCCTTCCTTTTACTCCCTACCTTCTCCCCACATCTTTTTTCATTGCTCTCAATTTCTATATGTGGTTGTCCCATAATCACACATGGTGTAGTTCCTTCTATCATGATCCTAATCCGCATTAACTATTTTTAAATCTTCTATCCTCCTATAACCTTTATTCTATATGTGCATTTCTCCTCATTCGACACCCTTACACTATCACGAGATTACTAGAGATGAAGGACCACTCATGCCCCCCCCAAACGTGGCAAGGGGTGGTGGGATGTAAATCCTATGGTTGAGGCCTGATGAATACTGCTAAGTTGGTCCCATAAGCTCATCTCTTAGGGCCTTTGATGCATATTTAGTTGGTATTTTAGGTCATCATCATCTGAGACTTCAGGCCATGTAATGCTTGGGGACTTTGGGTTATATAAGGGTTCTGACTCAAAAAAATTAAATAGTTGTTCCTTTCCTAAATAAAAAATGGGATCACGCCATATTTTGATTATTTATAAATATTTATAATAATATTTAAAAGGTGAAAAATAAAAAAAAATCTTATTTTCATTCAGGTCAGTTTAGTTATTTTGTATAATTAAACAAAAACGTCTATGTCGCAAAATAAAAAAATGAAAACATAAATAATAACCTAAATCACTCTCTCATGTTTCCTCCCCAACCCTCACAAACTGGTGCCAATTTTCACTCCCCACATCCTCCACACATCTGTCTACACTACTCCCCATTTCTCTATGTCATTGAACCATAGTCGTGCACGCTTTAGTTCTTTTTATCATGATCTTCATCCAATATACCTACTCTATAACTCTCATACCTTCCTATACCCTTCATTATGCATGTGTGTTTCTCCTCATTTGTAATCCTTCCATTTCCACATGATTACCGGTGGTTAAGGACCACTTGTCTTCCCTTACCCAACCTTTTTTAGTAGGTGTTGATTCCCTTTATATGCTCAATAATAATATTATCATTTTATTGTTGTTTTAATATTATTATAAACAAATACAAATGTTATATGTGGATTTAAACATGTTTCCGTTATTTAAAATTATTTATCATAAGTTTTAAAAAGTGCATAATATAAAATACCTAATTTTCATTTAGGTCAGTTTAGTTATTTTGAATCATGAAACAAAAAAGTCTATGTTCCAAAATAAATAAATAAGGAAAGCATAAATAATGACCCTATTTGTTCTATCGTGTTTCCTCTCCAAGCCTCACACAATGGTGCCACTTTTCACTCCCCACCTCCTCCCCACATCGATCTACAATGCTCCCCATTTCTCTACATGGTCGATCTGCAGTCACACATGCTGTAGTTTTGTCTATCACAATCATCATACACCTTACCTACTATGTAACTTTCCTATCCCACCATCCTATTAATTTTTCATGCAAGTTTCTCCTCATTCGACACCCTTCTATTTCCACACAATTATCATAGGTGAAGGACCAATTTATTGACCAGAGTAGATTATATGTGGGGTTGAATTTAATTTTAAAAATAAAGTGATAAAATCAATTGAAAAATTTAAAATAAAAATATTTCTATATGATAAAATAATAAATTGATTAATTCAACCCATATTAATGATGATATCAAAGTTAATTAATCATTTAAGGATTGTGGAAAAAATACATACCCAATTTATTCATTTTATTTGTATCGATATTTGGATGATACAATGCAGAAATACAAAGAGAGAACAAACACAAGTGATAAGGAGTTATGAAATATCAAACAAGGTTCCCCTATGTTTCCACCCCTAAATTGGAGAGATATGTCTTATTAAGACCTTCCCTTGATTTTAATGGAAATAAAAGAACCATGTTCCTTGGTTTTAATAGAAATCCAAGAACCACATCCCTTTATTTTAATAGATACCCAAGAACAAATCTTCCCTTGGTTTTAACATAAACCCAAGAACCATGTCTCTCACTTTGTATTTATGAGAATCTTGCAAAGATATGATAAAAAGAGATGATTTTATTGTTGAGAATCCTTTAAAAATATGGTTTTATATCTCTCTTGAAGGATTTATACAATTGGAGAGAGATAGATAGCTAATAAGGTGAGAGAATCAGATATAGAGAAAAGAAGGATTGAACCTTGAAATAAGGGCTTGAGGAATTATAGTGATGCATCGATTCAATTGAAGAGTTGCTGCACAAGTTGATTGATTAGATCCAAGAATCCTTAATCCTATATTCGCAGCCTTCAAAAGGTTTCAGAACATTCATGAATCCTTTGGGTGCATTGAATTAGAAGTGGATTTCCTTAATGATCACTTTGAACACATTAAATTCTTCCTTAAGGAGCCTGTCTCGATTCCACAGGTTACCCGATAGCCTCCACCAGGTAGCTGATGGCCTTCCTGGCAGTGAAAACTTCTAGAAAATTCCCATCAGTAACCTGATACACCTCTATTGGTTGGCCAATGTATTAATTCTATTTATGAGAATTATTTAATTACTATTGGATATATGATGGCACTGCACCGGCTAACTGGTATTTCCTACTACAACAAGTACACTACCAAGGATTTCAAACTTCCTTCAATAGTCTTTAAAGGTTCTTTCAACATCCTTACATGAATTTAATAAGTCTATTGATAATTTAAATTAAGAATGAAAAATAATTCAAAGTAAATTAAGATTTAAGAGATCAATATATTCAACATGATAAATGGATTAATATAATGATATTCAATATGAAACTCCCCTTTTGAGATACAATTTTTTTTACCCTTATGATCCAATAAAACAGTTTTTAAAAAACTTCTCATACTTTTAAATAAATAACACCTTAAAAATTACCCACCCTAAAGACTCTCCCCATTTGTGATTATCAAAAAGTAAAATAAAGAAGTAAAAATAAGGTTTAAAGAAATATGATAATTTCATTAAAGATAAAATAATTAAGACAGGAAAAACTATCTCCCCCTTAATTATTACCATTAACTAAAAAACCAATATTAGAGAATAGACATGAAAAATAAAGACAATCATAAGATAGTAAATCATATGATATGATTCAATGTTAAAACACTTAGTATCACATCATCTAAATTACAAAGTAAAAGATAATAGTGGATCTCAAGATTTCAAAAAAGATTTTGAAAAAAAAATTTAAAAAATAAATATAAAAAGAAAACAAAATTTTAAAAAAAATAATTTATGAACTTTAAGGATTAAGAAAAAAATACATGAGAGATAGAGGATAGATTTAAAAAAATATCAAGAGATAAATAAAATTAAAAAGAACCAAAAACCTTTTTATAAGTATATTTGTCCAAAATTTACCAAAAAAGGTAAAAGTTATGCTCCCACTCAGTTGGAACATTAAAAAAAGATCTCAAGAAGAAAAATGATTGATCAATATCTTAAAAGGTTGAAACACCATGTTTATTGAGAAGCCACCAAATTATAAATCAATGATTATCGATGGAAAATACTTACCAAATCTCAAAAGAAAGTTCCTTTTGTTCTGTAAACACCCTAACCCTAATATCTTAGAGATGATTGTAACTTTATTACATTAGAATTAGATTTAAGAGATCACATCCCAAAGTACTGAATATTTTTTTAGTCTTGGTAAAATAGATACATTCTTGATTCTCACATTATATTTAAAAACCTAAAATAAAACATAGTATTTTCTTTGAGAACACCATTATTCCCTTCATCATATCCTTGAATATAAATCATAATAAATTTCTTGTCATCCTGAGGAAAGGAAATATAATAAAGGGGTGATCTCAAATTATTAGAAAGGGAATACATACTATGAAAGATAAATAAGGCATGAATAATATGGAAGGAATAAATAATAATAAAATAATTACATATAAATAATCGCAAGAGCTTAGAACTTAACCAATATTTTCATAACTATTCAAATAATCACATGGGTATCAATAATTGATTTTACAATGATGTAATATATAATGTAAAACATATTAAAATTCCCATTAAGTCTTTGTTTCAAGACTTATGCATAAATTGGTAAGGTATTGGCCAAATAACCAACCCATTTTGTCTTATGAGACATACTGATGCATCAAAGGGCTTTATAATTTTATGTTGCACCTATCACCTAAGAAGTCCAATGCATTCATAATATAAATAAAAAATAAAACATAATAAACATTCTTTAAAATAAATACCCATCCATATTAGAATAACTAACATAAAAAATGTCAATACTTCTCCCAGTCAAACTAATCATAAATCATCCAAGGAAATATGGTGGATGATATCATTTTTAAGGACTTGGGCATAAAACATTACATATTCTAGTGATTTGAGACTAGAATTAAATTTATTTAAACAAATATCTTTTAGGTTTAGAGTTTTGGAGAATTAGGAATAATACTTAATAACTTGTATTCATAAAAAGGTGGTTCATAGATATAAACATCTTCTCACACTCTACCCAACTTTTCATATTCTATATTAAGTTTTCAACATATTACATAAAATTCTTCATGAGTTTAAACTTGACTTATTAATTTCCCTTACCCATACTTAAACCTATAAAAAACATTTTAAAAATGTGGGATGAGAATAAAAATATTAGTAATGTACATAAAAAAATAAATAAAGAAACCATTAGTCCATGAACAAAAACATTTTCACGAAGTTATAACTTTTACCCATAAAACATAAGCTCTTTAGCTTACCATATGAAATCACAAGTTTAATGTAAAACCCATAGGAAGTATAAATAATAAAGGTAAATTTTGAAATCATTGTCATATAAATATTACGTATACTATATCTCTCACACCTACACAGGGATTAACCTTCATAATTACATTTTGAATAACCACCGTAGTATATTCCCTTAATCTCTTAGAAGAAACCTAATCAGTTAAATTCATCCCTTTACCTAATGAATTAGAGAGATATAATGGGATCACTCACCCTTAGTTTATCAAAAAATCACTCATCCTCATAAAACATTCGCAAGAACCATAACATAATCATAATGAATAAAGATTAAATAAAATAATCTTTTTTGAGGAAAATAACTTTTCCAATTTGAAATCACTTTTCATTTTTACAAATCCGCACACTCATAAATGAAAAAAATTTATTTGAAAATAAAATTAAAAACTTATTAAGGAATATTTAAAAAATTAAGTCATCATTAAATTAGGAAAACCCATTCATGTTTTATAAGTTAAAAAAAATCATTTGGGATTTTATAAAAATAAATATTAAAAGAGTATTTTAAAAGAAAATCCTTTACAAAGATCATATCATTTAAGTGAGAATTAATCAAATGAATCAGTTATTTTTATTAAATATAAATCCATATAAAACAACTGGAAATATAACATAATATAATCAAAATTCATTTCAAAATATAATCTTATCATGGCATAATCAAAGAAATATAAGTTTAACCCAATAAATTGAGATTGGGTTAAGAGTTCCTTACCTTAAGTCAGAATCATCACGTGCATTATTTATATTCCTAAATAATACAATTGTTTTAATTATTTACTTTCTTGAGAACATTTTTCATGTTTATTATTCCTTTTATATCACTTATTACCATGTTATAACAATTACTTAATTATTTAAGTTCACGTCAGATGTTTTGATGATATTCAGTACTTGAGTCCAAAATGAATTTGGTATGATGTATATTGTCAAAGTGGTCATTAGTAAATCATATCCAAAATAATATTCATGAAATAATTATCACATTAATAAATAAATTATACTTTTAAATCCATCCATTAAATATGGTTATGAAAAATGAACAACGTTACAACCATGAAGACGGTAGGTCGTACGTACGCATGAGTAACGTTTCCATTTTTCAAAAATCATTAGGGAAATAAGGTAAGTATTAATTTGTCTTTCCATAATGATTTTAATATAATTAATATAATATTAATAATTTGAATATACTTATATATATCATTCATTTGATGTGGCAATGAATAATGAATCACATCACCTCGTAAAGTTGATAATTCACACGTACGCACGGACGACATTAACATTTTTCAGTGCATGGAAACGTATGAAAATAAATGATATATTATCTTTTAATAATGATAAATATTTCATTAATATAATATATAAAAATTAATTATATCATTATAACCATTATTGAGAGACAGTGATGGGAAATGAATTTCATCGATTTGTGAGGCGGTAGTCCACCGTACACACAAATGATAAATTCTTTTTCCATTTGGTGGAAGTGGAGATAGATTTAGGTGATGATGTTAAAATAATAAAATATAAGTATATTTAGGTTACCAGAGTTATTATTTCATCATGGTTTCATAATATTTTAAGGTGGTGGAAGAAGAAACAAAATAGAAACACTTAGTTAAAAATGATACCTCTTATTTAGAAATCTACCCTTGTTTAACATCTTAATACCACTAATGTTGGTATTATTCCTAAAAAAATATCCAAAAATTAAATATATACTTATATATATAATTAATTTTATAAAATAAATTTTCTAAAATATCAAAAAATTAAATATGTTATTTTTACATAAAAATAAATAAAAACCATTTTCAAAGAAAATGTATTTTTGAAGAATAAAATGACTTTTAAAAAAATATAGTTCTTATTTAAAAATAATTAATTAATACATTAAAAATGAGTAATTCCATTAGATATTTCATAATACCATTAATACTATTCATTATTTCCAATTTAATTGATAGGTTATAACAATCACATTCAAATGGTAATATTTAGTTGTTTGTTTAAGTTTGATGTGGCGTATCTTGTACACCATAGAATATAGTGTTTCCTAAAAAAATATTAGGATTTTACATTCTACCTCATTTTTAAAATTTCATCCTAAAAATTTTGAACTTGTCCTCATTAACTAATGTTTGAATTTTCAAAATACATTTATTGAAATTCCACAAGAGAACAGGGGTCAATAAAACTTCTATTTGAAAAGAGAGAAAGAAAAGTGTGAAGTTCACCTAAGATAACACATACTAGGATTCCATGTAGGAAAACATGAACATGGAAGAGAAAAATAACTATCAAGTTCTGATGGTGAGTGATATAGAACATGGTCATTATAAAGTTAACCATCACAAAAATGTAAATCTGTGATGGGTTAAAAGGCTATTGATATCTCTATAAGAAAAGTAAATGAATAATTTTTTTTCTTCAAAATACCTTTCCCAAAGGTGAGGAATTACTTTACCATATATATTATAAGAATAATGAAAAAATACTTAATTGAAGAGTAGTGTTTCAACCTTTAATAAATTTCCACCACAAACTAATATTTTACTCTAAATGATAAGTATGAATTTTTTATGCCTGAAGCACTAGAATCAAATTATACAGATAAAAAAACCAGAAAAATAATATATTCCTTCTATCTTTGGTCATTAACCATAACTAAAATAGTTAATAAAATATAAGATAATTATCCAAATGAAAAACCTTTATATGATGAAAAACTACCATAATAAAAAAAATTCCACAATAAAACCTAAAGTTCAACTTAGATCATTCAACAAACAACTATACATAAAATTCTTCAAAAATATTCTAGATTAATATTGAAACCAAAAAATAAGAAGGATTTTATCATATAGTCTTCCAAGATAAATTTTAAAATTTTTCTCCAAATAAAATCAATCACTGTTGAAGTCTCATGACAAAAGGTATATTCCAAAATCACATAATCCCCAAAATATGCTAGTCATTTCTATAAATAACCCAAGTCACCATAAATATAAAATAAAATCTTATATTATTCCAAAATATAATTCAACCTTTATTCTTCAAATAAAATCCCATAGTATTCTACTTACCATAATCATATAGGGTTCCCAAAAATAATAAACTTCTTTCGTAATAACATTGATCACTTAATCACCAAATCATTTTTCAATACCATGATTATATATTTAATAAATCATATATTTTCAAAATGAAGTTAACCTTTATCCATTAGAAGATTTAAATAAAAAAATCAATTTCATTCTAACTATGAAACCATGTAGGCTAGTGTTAGGAATTTCACACTTGTCTCCCTCTGGTTGTGGGTTCAATTCCCATGGCCTTTCTGGACATGATGGGTTGTCACATGGTTTTCAGGTTTTCTTTTTTCTAAAACTATATTAATATAATCCTTATAAAATTTTAGAAATGTGAGAAAAATTCCCAAAAGATAACCTTAATATGTTTTATCCTCAAAGGTTATCTCATACCTTTCATTTTTCATCCTAAAATGCAATAACCCATAATTACCTCAAAATCAAAGATTATATAAATCCTCCAGGTTATCCATACCATTAAAATTTATCACCACAAAATGAAATGATAATTATTTCTCAAATAAAATTTTTCACAAGAAAATATTAAGGATTACATATAACTCAAACTTAATAAAATTCCCCCAAAGTACTCCCATTATCAAAAGAGTATTAGTAATTTTAAACATTTCATCGTCCTTAAATATACTATAACTCTTAAATCCCTTATACGTATACATATTAATCATTTAGTATTCTTCATAGTACCTTAACCATGATTTTATATCTTATTCCTCAATACGTATTTCATACAAACAAAAATATGAATCATGTCCTAAGATTCAATAATGTCAAAACATGATCCAAGAAATAATTCATACCTTGATCATGGTGTCCACTTGATTTCATTGTCATTTTTTTCATGTAGATAGAAGTTACATACAATACAACAATGCTTGAGAGCTTCTACAAAGTCCCTAGATTCTTTTTTCCAAATTCACCTTGTATAACTTGGGTTGTATGGATGTTGATAGAGAAATAGTTTTGTAAAATCTTTTTTTATGACATATAATTTTAAAACTTCAAATAAAAATTGATTTTCATAAAACATGCAGACCGATTTTATTTTGAAACATTCAATCAAGGGGAATTTTGAAACACCATAAGTATGTCCCAAAAGAATTTAAATTAAAACCAAATATAAATAGGCTTCACAAGTGTATCCTTCTCTATAAGTTGTATTAAAATCATAATATACTTCAAAATACTATGATAAGGTAAAATATTTGAAAATTCCTTGATGAAATTTAGCATTTTTTGAAATATATTCAAATTGGAAAATTAGGATTTGATTAAAAATAACCCATGAACCATGATGGTATCGAGGTATAGAGTAAGTGTTTTATATTTCATACAACTATTTAAAAGAGAGTTATACGTTAAAAAAAGTTTCCAAATCATAAGGACATGACTTTTAAATAATTATTGAAAGAAATTCATTAAGAATAAATAAAAATTTAGTTTAAGATCCTCATCCTTCCATTTGTAACTTATTTTCCTTAATATGAAATGTTACAAAATAATTATTTTATTAAAATAATGTACATAGAAACTTAACCTATGTTTAACCAAAATTCATAATCTCTAATTTTTTAAAACCCTATTATGATACCAATTGTAACGACCCAGTCTTAAAACATTACATATTCTAGTGACTTGAGACTAGAATTCAATTTTTTTACCAAATATATTTTTGGTTTATAGTTTTATAGAATTAGGAAAAATAATTAAAAATTTGGATTCATAAATAAATAGTTCATAAAGATCAATATCTTCTTACAATATTCCCAACTTCTTATATTTCATATTAAGATTGTAATATATTCTATAAAATTATTTGTGAGTTTTAACTTTAATTATTCATTTCCTTTACCCATATTTAAACCTGTGATTTTTTAAAGACTTGGGATGAGTATAAAAATCTTATTCAAGGGACATAAAAAGAAATAAAGAAACAATCCATTAGTTCATGAATGAAAACATTTTCACAAAGTTATAACTTTTACCCATAAAACATAAGCTCTTTAGATTACAATATAAAATTATAAGTTTCTTGTAAAATCTATATAAATAATTGATCATAAAGGTAACTTTTGGAATAATTTTCATATCAATCTTATTATACTGTATCTCTCATGAATACACATGGAGTATCCTTCATAATTACATTTGGAATAACCACTGCAATATATTCCCTTAATCTCTTAGGATAAACCTAATCAGTTAATTATATCCCTTTATGTAATGCATTGGAGAGCTATAATGGGATAAACCACCCTTAATTTTCCAAAAAACAACATGTACTCATAAAAAATTAACAATAACTATAATATAAGAATAACACATAAAGCTTGTATAAAAGAAACATTCTTTAGGGAAATAACTTTTCCATTTTGAAATCACTTTTCATTTTTACGAAGACACAAACTCATAAATGAAAACATTTTATTTGAAAATAAAATTCAAAAATTATAAAGGAATATTCAAAAAATTATTTTTTCATGAAAGTGTGAAAATCGATTCATTCTGTATAAGTTATAAAAAAACATTCCTTTTGGATTTTATAAAAATAAATATTAAAAGAGGATTTTAAAAGAAAGTCTCATACAAAGATCATACCATTAAAGTGAGAATTAATCAAATGATTCAATTATGTATATTTTATGTAAATCCATATAAAAAAGTGTAAATACAACATAATATATTCAAAATTAATTTCAAAACATAATCTTATCATGACATAATCAAGGAAATATAAGTTTAACCCAATGAATGGAATTTGGGATAATAATTCTCTTACCTTATGTATGAATCATCACATACATTCTTTATAATCCTAAATAATAAACTTATGTTAATTATTTAATTTATTGATAACCTTTTTTAAGTTTATTATTCATTTTATATCCCTTATTACCATGTTATAACAATTTCTTAATTATTTAAGTTCACATCATATGTTTTGATGATATTCAATACTTGAGTCCAAAATGAATTTGGTATGATGTCTATAGTCAAAGTAGTCATTAGTATATCATATCCAGAATAATATTCACAACATAATTATCATTTTCATAAATCAATTATACTTTTAAATACATCCATTAAATATGGCAATGAAAAATGACCTTCGTTACAATCATGGAGATAGTAGACTGTACGTATGCATGAGTAATGTTTCCATTTTTCAACGATCATTGAAGAAAGAAGGTAAGTATTAGTTTATATTTCCATAATGATAATAATATAATTAATATCATATTAATAATTTAAATATACTTATATATATATCATTTATGTGATGTGGGGATGAAAAATGAATCACATTGCTTTGTGGAGGTGATAATTCACATGTACGCATGAACGATGTTATCATTTTTTTGTGCATGGAAAGGTAAGAAAATAACAGATATATTATATTTTCATAATGATAAAAATTTAATAAATATCATATATAATTATTAATTCCATCATTATAACCAGTATTGATAGACGGTGATGGAAAACAATTTTCATCGGTTCGTGAGGCGATAGTCCATTGTACACATGAATGATAACTTCTTTTCCCATTTGATGGAAGTAGAGATAAATTTAGATGATGATATTAACATAATAAAATCTCAGTATATGTATAATACTGTATTTATTATTTCATAATGGTTTAATAAGATTTTAAGGACGTGGAAGAAGAAATAAAACAGAAACACTTAATTAAAAACGATACATCTTCTTTAGAAATCCACCATTTTTAGCACCTTAAGACTACTAAGGTTGGTGTTATGCCTGAAAAAAGACCTCTATAATGTGAGGAGGTATTATATGAAGGTATTTGGGAAGTTATTTAATGAAATAAAATGGTTTTGAACTATGATAGATTGAGAAGAAGAGGTTTCCTTTTATAAGAGAGGGTAGAACTCTTAGAATTTCTCAAAATATTAAATTAATATAAATAAATGTTCTATTAAAAATTCATCCAAACTGATTTATTTAGAATATTGGATGATTATGGGTCAAAATAACTTAATATAATGAAAATTAGACTAGTGTAGACTGTTTTTAATCAATATATTTTGATTTTAACCCTTATTTAGCCCCTTTAACTCTTACCTTGACAACATGTATTTTTACACTTTGAGGGTTAATATAATTACTATAAAATACCAAAATAACCCATAAATGACTCATATATGACATTTTTAATGTTATAAGAATAATTTGGCCTAATTTAAGATTTTTAGGAATCTTATATCATTTAATAAAATATTAATTATTTTAAAATATCATTAATATCAATTTTGACACTATTCATTAAATTGATTTTAAAAAAATAAAAAAACAAGATAAATTCAAAAAAAAATTTAATACATACCTAACATATCAAATTAATCTATAAAATTTATGTATGATAATAATTATCTCAAATTATATTTATTTTGATATTTTCAATATCATTTATTTGATTTTTCTATTAATTTAATAATTACTTCGTCAACGATATGAAAACATTTAAGGTAATTATTTCATCACTTAAAATTATAAATAAATTTCTATGATGTATAAAAATAATTTATATTTTAAAGGAATATTTATAGTTAAATATATATTCTTAATAACCTTATATCATAAATTTTATAGTTATTAAAAACACAAGTACGACACCGTTAACTTTTCTTTAAATAAAATATTATAAACATCATAGTCTATTAAAAATGAAAAAAGGGAAATATTCGAACCTTAAAATATTATGGACTAAAATTAATTATCCAATAAAAATTGGACAATTGTTAGGTTCATTTTATAGTCCTTATCATTTTATTTTTACCTTCAATTACCCGATTTACCCTTTACTGTCGTAATAAAAATTACCAAAGTTATTATTCATATTGACAAAAAAATAAAAAGAAAATATTTAATAAATTTTCAACTAATTATTAAAAATATATAATCAATTTTTCAGAATTAAAAATATCTAATTGGTAGAATTTAATTTAAATTTATACCAGAAACATGCAATGAAAAACAATTTTTCATAAAAATGCCTTTTTAAAATATAAAATGTTTTTATACTAAATCAAAGTATAAAATCTATTTAAAAACCCATAATTATATTATTTTATATAAAATTATCTATTGAAAATTTAAATCTAATACAAACTTAATTTTACCTTGTAAATACTTTGAAAAATATAATTTTTAATAAAAATTAGTATTTTCACTATTCATTGAAAAATCTAACTTTTCTGAAAATTATCAAAATTTAACCATAGGAATTTTTTTGATAATATTACTTAAAAAATGCAGTTAATTTTATCAAATAAATTTTCGAAAATCTCTATAAATTAATTATATTATTTTTTACATAAAAAGAAATAAATTATTTTTGAAAAAATATATTTTTGAAAAATAAAATGAATTTTATAAAAATATAGTACTTATTTAAAAATAATTAATTAATACATTATAAATGAGTAAGACCATAAAATATTTCATAATTCCATTAATACTATTTATTCCCTCTAATTTAATGTATAGGTTATAACAACTATGTTTAAACAGTAATATTTAGTTGCTCATTTAAGCTTGATGTGACGTATCTTATATGCCATCGAGCATAGCATTTAATTTAAAAAAATATTAAGATGTTTCATAATTAGAGTATATCATTATTAAATCATAAGACTCAATAAAAGATACTTACATAGATTAGAAAATCTATTGAAGAAAATACCCATTTCAATTTGAAATCACTTATTAAAAATATAAAAATTTCCCAAATATCAAGGAAAAAAATTTATTTGAAAAGAAACATTGAAAATTTTAAAGTAATATTCAAATCATTGAGTGTAAATGATGGTGAGAAATTTTCTCCCTTCCATTTATATTAAAACATTTATTCCTTTCACATTTTTAATAAAAAGTCAAAAGTAACTTGTTCAGAAAATTATAAGAAGATTCATTTTAAACCATTTTTTAAAATTTAAAAAAGGTTAAAAATATATTTAATAAATTTTTTTATAATATTATAAACATTATCTAAAATATTTTAATGAAAATATGGATATGGGATAAAAAATTACCGACAAAGTAGAAAAACAAAGTTAGTTTTTCCTTAAAAACATTATTTTAGTATCTTGAGTACTTAAAGAGATAAAAGTGAAAGGAAACAAGTATTCTAAAAAAATAACCAGAGTATAATAAAATATTTTGGGTTTAATATATAAATATCAAATAATTCCCCTAGAAGAGACTTAAATATAAAAAATCTTGAATAATGATGAGGTTGAGAAATAAACTCTTACAACTTTAATAACATTTCAATAAAAACCACTTAAAATAGAAATATCAAATGGAAACTAAAAATAATATAAATAAAGAGTTATTAATAATATAATATGTAAAATGGAATGTATTTAAACTTAAAAAACATAAATAGGTGCATAACATCAAACATATCTCAATGAAACAATATCGAGACGAAGAAACCTTACCTCAGGTCCGAATTCCTTTGTATGTGTTTGAAAATCCTATATTATAAGAATATATTTATTATAACAATATTAAAAACTCATAATAATATATATATAATACTACATATTATTTACTTATATCCTTTTATCACCCATTTATTTACAATTCATTATTAAAATCACTGTTCTGAGTGATAGTTAATTCGTTTTTCATGTTTATTTTGGTTTGGTAGTTTAGGTCCTTATACTTTTATAATATATATGTAATATAAAATATATTAATAATGATATAAATATAATATTTATTCATTATATATATATATTTATAGTCATCCATAAATGGTAGAGATATAAAAATGAATTACACCGTTCATAGAGACGGTAAGTCGTACAAACGCATGAATGCTGTTTTCACTTTCAACAGATGAAAAAAAGAAATTTAAATAATAATTTACATTTATAGAATAATTATAATATCATATATATCATATATATTCATTAAATACATCCTTATTACCATCCATGTAAAGAGAAGATGAAAAACGAATCACATCACTTTGTATAGGTGGTAGTCCACACATACACACAAGCGACGTTATCATTTTCTAATGGAAGGGGAGGTAATAAGGTGGATATTATATTATAATTCCAAAATAATAATTACCTAATAATATCATATTTAATAATTAGATACATTTTTTTAATAATTCTTAAAATATGGATATGAAAAATGAATCGCATCACTTTATGGAGACAGTAAGTCATACGTACGCATAGACAATATTTTTGTTTCATATTTGATGGATAAAGAGATGTATAAATATTAAATAATAAATATAAATACATCTAATTATATGGTGAATATTTTTGTTATAATATTTTAATGTTTATTAATTAATTTAATGTGGTAAAATAAGAAGTAAAAAGGAAATAGCTTAGTGAAAACGATTACCCTCTCCTAGAGAAACCACCTTTGAATCTCTTCTTAAGGACCATAGGTTTGGTCATTTTGGAAGAACATAACCTATATATCATGTATAATGAAGTCGTGGAGATATTTTGGTAGGATTTTGTCGAGAAAAGTGGCTCAAAATGTGTGAATAAGTGAGGGGAGGAGGTGCCCTTTTATAATTGAGTCGAGAGACACACTTTTAATTTTTCAAAGTTTAAAAATATCATTAAGTCACTTTCTTGAAAAAATGGATAACAAATGACCCATATTAGAAGGTGATAAGGTTTAAGTCAAAATAAAACCAAAAAAAATCATTTTAAGAGAGTTTATAGGTCATATTAACCCTAATCTTTTTAGATTAACCCCTGATAAACCCGTTTTAACCTTAAATGCGGTAACAAATTTTTCAATCCTAAAGGGTTACAATTTTATTTATAAGGTAAAAATTGTATAATAAATGTAAAATAGATGCAATTATAGAACATATATGATACTAATTTTCCCACTACAATATTTTTATCATTTTTAAATTATTTAATAGAATATTATTTTTCATAAAATATCATTGATGTCATTTTTTACATTATTCATTTACTTTAAATTTAAAGACATTGAGATAGTAATTTAATTATAATATAAACCTCTAACACATGTATAATATATTATATTCATATATAAAATTCATAAGCTACTATAACTCATCCAAAAAAATTACTTTTAGAGTTTTTAAAATCATTTACATGATTTTTCTACTACTTGCACGCGCATTGTATCGGCGTTGTGTAAGTATTTTAGGTAATTATTACATAAATAAAAATTAAAAATAAATTAATAGGATAAATTAAATTAATTAATATTTCAAATAAAAATTTATAACTTAACTTATCGTTATTTTATCCTTATTTAAAAAATTTAGAGATATTAAAGTCAGGAGAGTGACATTTTTGTATTTTCTATAATTAAATTAATATAGATGTCATTATCAATGTAAAATGGAACCAAAATTCCATATTTTAGAATTTATAATGAATATTATTTAATATTTTCCATAAAATAAAATTATTTCACGTGTTGGGTTGATTTTTAGATCTTATTGCATAGTTTTAACCTTATTTTACCCAATTTACCCTCACCGAGGGGATGAATATTCACCACGGTTAGTATTCATAATGAAAAACTAAAAGGGAAATATTTACCAAATTTTAAACTCATGAATCAAAATATGGTATCCATTTTAACAAATTAAATCTCTATAAGTGTCATAAATTCATTTTATAATAATCCTGCAAAGCATGATGAAAAACAGTTTTCTGAGAAATGCCTTTTAAGTGTAAAACTATTTTTATACCAAGGTCAAGTGTAATATTGAATAAAAAGGTATAAATTGAATTATTTTTAAAAAAAATAAAGTAATGTAATTTTAAAAAAAAATCTAACATAATCTTTGAAAATACTAGAAAAGAATGGAAAATGAAATTTTCTTATAAAAATCAATGTTTTCACTATTCAAACAAAAATTAAATTTATCGTAAAATCACCAAAACTTCACCCTAATATAATTTTGATATACATATTTTAAAGATTATATCAATTTCCTAAAATAAAATATTTAAAAATATAGAAATTAATTATAATTTCTGCACACAAAAGAAAATAAAAACCATATTTGAAGAAATATATTTTTGAAGTATAAAATGACTTTACTAAAAAATTGATTACTTGTTTATTATTTATAAATAGATTATATAAAACCATTATAAATTTTTTAGAACATGGTTTACCCTATTAATACCCAATAATTCAACAATTATTCAATAAATGTTACATTAAATAATAATATTTTTAATAATATATCAAGCTTAACTTAAAGCTCAGTGTTGCATGTTAATAAAGCTATCAAGCATTTTATTCTAATTTTTTAGTGGTATTAAATTATACCCCCACTAAATAAATTGTGCAATAAAAATTTTATCTCGATCACCAAATATTAAATATTTGAATATACCTTTTTTGAAACCCACATCTTATGATAGGTTAATAAAACTTTATTTAAAAAATGGAAAGTGGGAAATATAAATGTTACCTAAAATATCACATAATCGGGTTCCCATATAGGGATAACAAAGTTGGGAAGTTAAAATTTTGACATAGAGGATAAAACTAGAATCCAAGAACTGATAATGATTAATAGAGAACATGATCATAAGAAATTTAATGACCATATAATCTTGAATCCATATGAGGTGAAAAGACCACTGATTCATCAAAAATGAAGGAAAAAGTATAATTTTTTTTATTTAATGTTCTTTTTCCTAAAGTTAAGGAATTATTTTACTATAAATATAGATAACATAAGAAAATATACTTAATTTATTTCCATTTCATAAGAAAAATTTCATCCTTTAACCTATTTCTACCACAATCTCATCTTTTTATGTAAACAATTTGTATTCAAGATGAATTTTTCATGATTTAAGCAATAAAATCAACTTCTAACAGATCCTATAATCCTAAAAAGGAAAAAAATAATCTTATTGCCTTCAGATATTTAAAAAAACAAAATGATTAACATAGGTTATACAATATAGATAAATATTCAGAAGAGGAAATAATACATTAATCCATAAAACCTTAACAATAACAACTAATGTTTGAATTAAACTTAAGTATCCTCCAAAATATATATGGACAAATTCAAATCCCAAATATCTAAAATATTTTATTGTAATTTTTTTTTCAAGATCAAACTAACTATAATATCAAAATAATATCAATTTATCATAATTTCATATACCAAAAATTTATATAACCTAATCATATACTCCCTAAAATATGTTAATTGTTTCTATATATTTCATAAATCACTATAAATCCATAATAAAATCATATATACTTTCATAAATTAACTAAATGTTCATTCTTAAAATTATGTTAACCTTAATAATATAATATTTCCAATACAGTATATTTAACATTAATCACTTAGTCACCGAATCACTTTTCAATCCCATGCCAAAGAGCCTATACCTGAGTGGTAGAGTCTCCTACTTGGCATCCTAAAGACCTAGGATCAAATTCAGATGGGGGTGAATTTCTGAGTTACATTAGCAGTATTATAGTATTTACTATAGTAGTTAGTATATGTTATAGTAGAATCCATAACTATTCATCTGATTTGGGTCGTTGGACCACCGGTTTGGGATTATGGGTCTTAGGGCCTCTGGGCCACCAGAGGCCTTCGGGCCACCAAAAGGCCTTAGGGCTATTGGGAATTAGAGCCACCATAAGGCCTTCGGGCCACTGAGCCTCCAAGACACAAAGGGATAGATGAAACCTGAAAAGATCACATAGTAGAATTCTCCAGATGAGGATTTAGAGAATGTAGCATATACTAGAGGAGAGTTAATTGGATTTTATAGATGAGAGGGTTTAGAAATTTCCATCAGTACGAGGCATCGTGAAACTTTTCATGGGGAAATGCTAGTTGATAAGCCATGTGAGGTGGGTAGCTGGACACCTTCAATGTTATAGATGCTGGGGAGGGGCAGTTCTTATGTTGTCAAGTTCTGGGCCTTCAGGTCATGTATAGGCATTGTGCATTTGGCCTTAGGGTCATGTAATGGTCCTTGTACCAATGGACCTATGGGTCATGTTAGGGTTCTCCCTCAACCCATAAAAGGGGGATTATCCAGAAAAAATAAAAATATCAAAGGCCTTCAGGCAGGGTTAACCACCACCAATTTTCAATCCCATGGTTATCTATATAATATATTATAACATTTACTAACTATTTTATCTTAATAAACCATAATCACCTCAACATAAATGATCATATTAACCCTAAAGGTTATCAATACATTTAAACTCAAGTCCATAAAATATAAAAAAATTATTCCCCAAATAACCTTTCCAATAAAATATATACTAAACCAAAAGGTTTTATTCTATTAAATATCACCCAAAATATCCTTAATCATGTTAAACACCAATAACATAAAACCACAAAAGGGGTATGCATGCATATATACTTATAATTAAACTTAGACGTGTCATTCTGATACACTTTGGGTTTATCCCATATCACTATGGCATATCATTGGTTTCCATAGGTTGTATCCTCTCATTCACCATAATGATTCAGAAAGAAAATTTGAATCAATCCAAACATATCCCCAAAGAGTGTCAAACCAGGTGTACAATAAGGGAACATTCATCGTATAACTAAATGATGGTTGAAATATACTCAACCAACTCTTTTTGGGGTTATTAACCCCAGATGCATCTATACTAAAACCTTTTCTTCTTGTAGTATCTAGATAGGGTTGCATTACTAGGAAAACCACATAATCACTACCTTACCAAGACTTTAGGATGTTATTATATACTTTGTCTTATCCTTAAATTCAATTATAGGTTTATGTTCCCTAGTCTATGTTTTCTTAAATCTAGATCTCAAGGTTTCTACTAAACCTACTCTAATACCAATTGTAAAATCCTCAAAAACAGTATCTTAGAGTCATTGGTTACTTTATTACATTGTAATTAGATACAACTTATCACATATAAAAGGACCAAATAGTTTAGTAATATTGGTAAGCTAGATACATGCTTGATTCTCATATTACATTTGTAAACATAAAATAAAACATAGTATTTTCTTTGATAAAACCACTCTTACCATTAGTATATACCTTAATATCAATCATAATACACTTATTGTCATCTTGGGGAAATAAAACATAATTAAGGGGTGATCTCAAATGGTTATTAAGGGAATGTGTAGAACATAAGCTAAATATGGCATGGATAATATTGTAGGAATAAATAATAATCAAATAATGATATATAAATAATCACACAAGTTTGAAACATAACCATGGATATCATAAATATTAAAATAATCACATGGAAATCAATAAGTGATTTTATAATGATGGAATACGTAAGTCTAGACATATTAAACTTATCATCGAGGCCTCATGAAAATACATCAACATAAATGGGTAAGGCCTAGGCCAAATGCCTAATAGGTTTTACCTCATGAGACCTATCGATGCATCGAGGGGATATGTAATTACAAGCCCCACCCATCACTTAATAAGTCTAATGGATTCATTATATGAATAAACAATACAACTTAATCAACATGCCTTAAAAATAAATAATTGTTCTTATTGGAGGAAATAACATACATAATTTCAATACTTCCCCTTGTCAAACTCATCATAAAACAGCCAAGAAATATAATGGATGGTATCATTATATTATATCCTCACTAAATCCTAATATTCAATAAAATAGGTTTACATAAATGAAAATACTTTAAAAAAATTATTGGAATTTTTTTGAGGAAAATACTCTTTTCACTTTTAAATCACTTATTGAAAATATAAAATTTCCTCAAATATTAAGGATTTTTTTTTATTTCAAAATAACCTTCAAAACTTGTAAATTAATCTTTAAATCATTGATCAGACAAGACTATGAGAAATTCCATTCATTCCATGTACATTAAAACCAATATTCCTTTTACATTTTTAGTAAAAAGTCAAAAGTAACTCATTCGAAAATGATAAGAAGATTGCTTTTAAACCATTTTTCAAAATTAAATCATGGATAAAAATTAATTTTATAAATAAAAAGAGAATATTCAAAACATTCTTAAATTTTTTTATGTAAAATAAGGAGATGGAAGAAAACTATGCCTGAACGAGTATAAAAAAAGTCGGTTTTTCCTTAAAAAAATATTTCAGTATCTTGGGCACTAAAAGAGAGGAAAATGAAATGAAACTATGTATTATAAAAAAATAAATATTTTAGAATAAAATATATTTTCTTTATTATATAAATAATAAACAATTCCCCCAGTGGAGACTTAAACATAAACAATCATGAATAATGATGAAATTATTAAATAAAACCTCATGACTTAGAAAACATTTGAATAAAAAAACCATTAAAAATAAGTCTTCAATGGAAACTAAAAATACTATGAATAAAGAGGTATTAATAATATAATATGTAAAAGGGTTATTATATACACCTCATAAACATAAATAGGTGCATATCATCAAACATGTCTCAATGAAACAATATCGAGATGAAGAACCCTTACCTCCGGCCCGAATTCAATATTATGTGTTAGAACCTCATGTAAAATAATATATATTTATTAAAAATATATTACCGAACAATAATAATATATATCATACCATATATTATTTACTTAGAAACTTTTATCACCTATTTATTGACAATTCTTTATTAAAATTATTGTTTCGGGTGATAACTACATTGTTTTTCATATATGTTTTGGTTCGGTAGTTTTTCTACTTGTAATTTGATCATGGTTCTATCATAAAAAATATTAATAATAATATAAATATCATATATATTCATTATATATATATATATTGAGTCATCCATAAAAGTTATATATAGAAAAATTAATTACAATATTCATAGAGACGGTAAGTGTTACATATACATGAATGTTATTTTCACTTTTTAGCTGATGAAAAAAGTAAAGTTAAATAATAATTAAAATTTCATAAATAATTATAATATCACACATATATAAATATTATATTCATTAAATATATCCTTATTACCTTCCATGTAAAGTGTAAATTAAAAACGAATCACATCGCTCCATGGAAGTGGTAGTTCACACGTACACATAAACGACATTATCATTTCCCAACGGATGGGAAGGAAAGAATGTAGATATGATATTATAATTATAGAATAATAATTATATAATTAATATAATATTTATTCATTATATACTTTTTTAGAATCATTATTGAAAGGTGGGTATGGAAAATAAATCACATCACTTCATGGAGACAGTAGGTCCTACGTACACACAAGAGATGGTTTTGTTTTACATTTGATGGAGAAGAAGATGGATAAATATTATGTAATAAATATAATTACATATAAATATATAATATATACTGGTGTTATTACTTTATAATATTTAAAACATAATTGAAGGTGGTAAAATAAAAAGTAAAAAAACAAAGAGCTTGGTGAAGACGATTACCTTCTCTTAGAGAAACATATTTTGGATTTGTTATTAAGGACCCTAGGGTTAGTATTTTGGGAAGAAAATAATCTATATAAAATGTTTAAGGATTTAATATATATATTTTTTAGGGTTTTTTAGAGATAATGTTCTCATAAGGTGTGAATAAGTGAGGGGATGAGGTGGCCTTTTATAATTGAGGTGAGTGGCGCACTTATAATTTTTCAAAGTTTTAAAATATTATTAAGTCTATTTCTTGATAAAATGGATAAAAAATGGCTCATATTATAAGGTTATAAGGTTATGTTCAAAATAAAACCAACCAATGTGGTTTAATCAAGTTTTTATATCATTTTAACCCTTATATTTTTATATTAACTCCCGAGTAAACCTATTTTAACCTTAACTGTGGTAACGACTACTTTAATCTTAAAGGGTTATAATTTTAATTATAATGTTAAAATTTGATCATAAATTTATAAGTGATGAATTTTTTTACCATATATCATATAACATTCTTCTTTCAATATTTTAATCTTTCTTTAAATAATTTAATAAAATATTATTTTTCATAAAATACCATTAATGTCATTTTTGTCACTATTATTTAATTTGACTTTAAATACATCAAGATAGTAATTAAATTAGAATATAAACCTTCCACAAATACCTAATATGTTATATTAATCTATAAAATTTGTGAGGTATAGTAAATCACAAAAAAAAATTACTTTTAGAGTTTTTTAAACCATTTACATGATTTTTCGATTGCTTGTACAAACAATGTACTGACGTTATGTAAGAATTTAAAGTAATTATTTCTTCAATAAAAATTAAAAATAAATTAATATAATAAAAAAAATAATTAATATTTTAAATAAAAATTTATAACTCAAACTATCCTCTTTTTATCCTCATGTAAATTTTTTAGATATATTAAAGTCAAGAGAGTAACATTTTGGAATTTTATTTAATTAAATTAATATATATGTGCAAACAGGGTGCTAGTCAAGTGGTGACCATAACATTCCTATGACATAATTTCATTAGGGGTTCTGTTTTCAACCTCCAATTGACCCTTTATGGAGACTTCATAGTAGTGTGCCACTGCTCGATGGATATAGGCAGGTGTTCACTACGGGCAACAGTGAGGGATGGTAGTAAAAATTCTTCGACAAGAGTTAGAAGGACACATATCAGAGTGGGGACCATAAGTGGTGGTGTTATGATGTTTACTCAAGGTCATTTTGTTCTATTTCCATGACAGTAGACAATAGCGATGGCAGGTATGCAACGACAACCCTAAGTAGGCGACCTCCATGATAGTGAGGGCTTGGGTTGCAAGATTATATATATATATATATGGGTTCCTTTGGGCCACAAAGTAGACCTATTATTTATGACCTTTAGGGATATTTAATTGGTTCACCTCACCCAGTAGAAAAGAGTTGTTTATTCAATTTAATAAAAAAGGGGGTTTTCCCCAACCTGTTAAAAATAATAATATAAATGTTATTATCGAGTGAAATGAAACAAAAATGACATATATTCGAATATATGATGGATGTCATCGAATTTTTACCATAAAATAAAATTAGGGTAAGTTTTGGGTTGATTTTGAGACCTTAATTAATGGTTTTAACCCTCTTTACCCATTTTATCCTTACCGAGGTGATAAATATTCATTGTGGTTAGTATTCATAATGAAAAAACTAAAAGGGACCAATTTACTAAATTTGAACCTACTGAATCCAAATATGTTCTCTATTTTTCAAAATTCAACCTCTATAAGTAGCCTAAATTCATTTTATAATAATCCCACAAAGCGTGAAAAAAAAAAGGTTTTTTTAGAAAAATTCCCTTTCAAGTGTAAAAGTATTTGTATTCCAATATCAAATATAATGTTGATCCAAAATGTATAAATTTAATTATTTTTAACAAAAAGAAACTAATAAAATTTTAAAACCAATCCAATTCAAAATTAATCTTTTAAAATAATAGAAAATAAAATAAAATAAATTTTTCTTTAAAAATTCAACATTTTCACTATAAACCCAAAAAATAATTTTTTTCAGAAAATTCCCAAAAATTATCCCAAAAATAATTTTGATATAATTATTTAAATAATAATAATAATTTCCTAAAATAATATTTATAAAAGGTATAAATTAATTATAATGTCTATGCACAAAAGTCAATAAAAACAATTTTTGAATTATAAAATGACTTTACTAAAAATTTGATTCCTCGTTTATTATTATTAAATAACTTATAAAAAACCATTATAATTTTTTTTTAATTTGTTTAACCCTATTGATACCTTCTAATACAATAGTTATTTGATGACTATTATATTAAATGATAATATTTTTAATAATATATCGTGGTTCGCTTAAAGATCAGTGTTGCGTGTTAAGAAAAATATCAAGCATTGTATTATAAATTTGTAGGGTTTTACATGGTACCCTTGTGGGTATAAAATTGTGAGCTAATAAACATTGAGATGATGAAACAAAATTGGGTCCACTAATATTGAATAATAAGGATTTAGGAACCCAAAATTTTTTGGTATGATATTTTAAACGAGATAAAAGTTTAGAAGAAATATAGATAGATTAGGTATTATATATCTAGTGTTTTTACAATCACAATCATAAATTAAATGTGTAGATTTTAAAAAATAATTAAATATTTCTTTTGAAAAACACCTTTTACAAAAGTTGTATTTTTCAAATATCTTGTTTCATTTAAAAAAATCCATAATTAATCATTTTAACAAATTGAGAACTATTGATCATGGTAAGATTTTGTTCACCTTGAGTGAATTTTGAAAGAGAGATTTTTGAGATCCTTGATTTTAGATTTTAAAACTTCAACATTTGATTGATTTTTTTAATTTCAAAACCAAATAATCTTTTTGTTTTAAAAGAGTATCTTTTTCATTTAAAATAGGATTTTTATTATTAATAACATAATTGTATTTTTAATTGAGATATTTTTATAAATAAACAAGTTCATGAAAACCATTTTCAAGTTTATGACAAGCATATTCTTGGTCTTCATATCTTATGATACTTTAAGAAGAAGATGAGTAATATTAAGAGGATTAAGGAGAGGAATAAGAGGAATGAGAAGGGTTGTGAGAAATAACCTCTTCACCCACCTCGATATGATCCATGAGGAATTTAGGAGTTGATTGTATTGAATAATATGTTTAAATATAATCCCAGATAGCACTCTATGTTAAGAATTTAAGATCCTTCTTATCTTATTAATATTTTTGAATTGGTAATCTGATTTTATATGACCCTTATTTTTGCAACCAAATCTCATTACAACTAGAGCATCAATTTGGTTTTTATTTTTGCCATGTTAATATAATTTCTTATTCTTTAAAAGTTTGTTCACTTTTTTTAAAAAAAAATCAAGTTAAACTTCATCATCAGAGTCACCTTCATAAGAATCATCATCTTTGATTGCTTTAGAATTCAGGTTCTCCTTGATTTTGTTGGATTCCAATTCTTCCTTTAATGTTTGGCGTTTCATGATGATTTTGTATGTTATGATAAATAAAATAAGTTATTTTACTTCTATTTTCTTTATGTCCTTAGATTCTTGGATTGAAATCACTTTGGGAGCCCATAAGTTAGGTAAAACCCATATGATTTTCTTAATGAGTGTTTCTATAGAAAAATCATTATTGAGATATTTTTTACCATTTAAAATGTTAGTAAACTTTATAAACACACTATTAATTGATTCATTTGTATTAATGGAGAAACATTTTAAATCTTGATGATACATATCAAATCTAGTGTCTTTAAATTTCTTTTGTTCCTTCTTGTGTGATTTCTAAAAGATTCCATATTTTATAATCCATTTTGAAATAAGATATATGGTGAAATTAATTTTGGTTAGGCCCACAATGGAGAGAATTCATAGCCTTTTCATTAATTTCAAAAGCATCATTATCTTTAAGATTCTATTTATCTACTCATTATTTAGTAGGAATATTTTCATACATTACCATTTTTCAGACAAGATAACTTATGCTACTAATAATGGTAGATATGAAATTTTTTCAATAAGAATAATATAGGTTATTAAATAAATGATCATGAGTATAAGAGGTAGAAACCATCATAAAATAATACTTTTAAATAAATAAATATTTTAAAAAATCATTTTTAATGAACTGGGATTTTTGAAATTAATAAAAAGATCTCCTTTGATACAAAATGTTGGTTTGATTGGATTACAAGAGAATGAGTTAATTTCCTATTAAAAAATATAATGATTAAAGAAAATGAAAATTTTAAAATAAAATGATTTCAATATGATGAAATAATAAAGTGATAAATTTGATCCATGTTAAAGATAACATCAAAGTTAATTAATAATTTACAAAAAATGGCAAGGATACATATCAAATTTATGAACTTTAGGTGAATTGATATTTGGATAACATAATAAGTAAATATAAAGAGAGAACAGACACAAATGATAAAGAGTTAAAAAATATCACATAAGTAGACCCTATGTCTCCACCCCTTAATTATAGAGATATGTATTATTAATACCTTACATTGGTTTTAATATAAATCGAAGAACCACATCACATGGTTTTAATGAAAATACAAGAACCACATCCCTTAGTTTTAAAGGAGACCCAAGAACCAATATTCCCTTAGTTTTAAATAAAACCTAAGAACCATGTCCCTAACTTTGTGGTTGTCAGAACCTTGAGAAGATAAGATAATAACAGATTATTTTCATGGCACAAATCCTTTAAAAATATGGTATTATATCACTCTTAAAGTATGGATACATTTTGAGAGAGAGATAGATAGAGACTAATTTGATATCCTTTTAGATAGAGAAAAGAAGGTTGTCTCTTTGAGAGGAGGTCTTGGATAATTCTAGTGATTCAATGTAAGTTTTACTATATATTTATTACATAATCATATTTATTATATCCAAACCATACTGATACTCTATTTATAATCTCTAAATGTTTTTGGAACATTCTGTAATCCTTCAGGTGAATTGAAGTTGAAGTAGACCACCTTAATGGCCACTTTGACCACATTAAATGCTTCCTTGAAGAGTCTATTTTGATGCCAACAACTACCTAGTAGACTTAATATGGTAGATAGTGTACTATCTATAAGTCACTACTTATGGAAAAATCTCACCATCTTGTCAGTGAACCTCTATCGGCTAGTTGGTGGACTCCTACTGGCCGAGAGCATTTTGTCTATGTTATTTGTTATCCTGTCGCACTGCACTATCTAGCTAGTGATACCTAATTCAACAAGAACACTGCCAAGGATTTCCAAATTACTTCAATGATCACCAAAGTTTCTTCCAAAATCATTCCATGACTTTAAAAAGTCTATTAATACTTTAAAAATATCATTAGGGCAACTTTAAATACTTTAAAGAGATCTATAATATACTCAAGATTCTATAATTTTATATTCATTATAAACACTAAAAATCACTTAAAAGAATACATAAAATAAATAGGTGAGTTCTTGAGATCATTAAAACACCATGAGAGAGAGATAGAGGTACAAAACACTTATATTCCCATCCCCTATCCTTTTTTCAATAGGTGTCTGTGCCTTTTATATGCTCAATAATAATCATACTATTTTAATGTTGTTTTAATATTGTTATAAACCAATACGACCACTATAAGGGGATAATGACATGTTTTAATTATTTAGAATTATTTATCATTTGTTTAAAAAGGTTTAAAATAAAAAATATCATATTTTAATTCTGGTCGGTTTAGTTATTTTTCATCCTGAAACAAAAATGTTGGAGTTTTTATATGTTTAAAAAAAATTGAAAATAAGTCTAGGTTTAATTTTTTAGAAAAGTAATCCAAAAATTCATTAAGAATAATCATGAATTTTTTCTATTTTTTAGAGGCCAAATACATTAGGGGATTGAACAACGTTTTCCTTGGATAAGAGCTAAGGGCATTGAAGCCCCTAACGCCTTTAGACTCAACTAAAAAAACTAGTTTTTTAGTTTTAAATTTTTTATTTTTATTTTGTTTTGATTATATATATTTATTTTAATACGGTGATGTCTTGGAAAAAATGGCCAATACTCCTTTATTGAAGAAATAAAAAGTTAAAAGAGTTTGAGAGAAGGAATTTTATTAAAGTCTTTCTCAAAAATAAAAAATAAATCAGAAGGAAGGTCATCCAACTTTATGAGGTCGGTGTTGACTCCTTTTTTGGAAAACCCATTTTACACTAAGTTATCCTCCTAGAAAACATGGTAAATGATGTAGTTATAATCCTAAACGAAGATAAATCATTCCATCCATCTAGTTGTGAGATTGAATGAAATATGAATCATACCATTACGAATAGATTAAAAAATAGTGATGGAGTCACTTTCAAGGCAAATATTATTACATAATTTTTTCCTTGAAAAAGAAACCAAATTGTTGATTCTAAGAATTTTTTCTTCAAGAGATTATGTTATGCCACATGTTCCATAAAATCATTTGAAAATATGTCCACTATGATCACAAATGACAACCCCACAAAATGAAGGACCCTAGTTAACTTTTGAAGCATTATAAACATTAAATTCAATATAACTTAGAAGAGGATCATGCCAAAATACTTCAAAGGTTACCACAATCAGCTTTAAATTTATAGCAATTCCTAGCCAATGCAACACAGTGAAGTGGAAAATATAGTTTTTGTAATAGACATGCTGTAATGGGTTGGCCTATTTGATCACAGCAATTATCCTCACCAACACTACATACTGGCTAAAAGGCTTATGATTATGAATAAAAGAGTTTTGGCTATACCAAAGGATGTGTATGAGTTTGGTTGTTATAGTAGTGAAGATGTTTCTGATTTGGGGTGATAATGACATGCTTGTACAAGACTAGAGTTGGGAGAAAAGGGAGAAATCCTTCAATAGATTGACTTCAAAGACATCATAAATTTCATTAAATAATGCATAAGCAATGGTTCAATATAGGGATAGGTGATTTAAATCCTCTCTATATTGATTACAAATGTGGAACTTGGAGAAAAGTAGAATAAAAAAATTATAAACAATCATCAGTAGGAATTGTGTTATGGGAAAGCCTCCAAACAAGGATCAACTGTGATAGACTAATAAAAGGCTTATAAAATCCTCCAATATAGGTAAAATAATGGCTGAAACCCATAAAATTTTCATGATAAAAAATTTTAGAATCCAAAATATCATTCAAGGAAGGTTCCCAGACCAACATATCATCAAGAGAAAAAGAATAATTATTGATCAGGCTGCTAATATTTTCTAGCAGATCTGGATTGGGCATAGTAAAAAAATATTTAATAGTGATTTTAGTATATATATAAGGATGCTAAGGGCTCATTATAGAAATTAAAGTAGTACCATTCAAGTTGTTAATCCAAAATTTATGATAGGAATCCCTATTTGTATTCTATTTGGAATGATACATGATGTTGGAGAAAAAATACTTAATGGTTGGACAAATAGATGAGTCAAGATAATGTTGACTACCCCTTTTCAGTTTACCAAGTAATTTAGCCCTAAGAAAGCTATAGGAAATGGAATCACTATTCAATAGGTTCCAAGTAAGCCTATCCTAGAGAGAATTATTAAATAGCTTGATGTTTTTGATACCCAGACCTCTATTAGAAAGTGGTTACACCATTTATTCCAATTAACAATGAATAAATTTCTTTCAAGAATTCTACTACTCCCAAAAAAAAGTTTTTAAAGAAAGAATTAAGGTTTTCTAGATGATTAAGAGGTAATTTTTAGACCATAAAATAATAAACTAATTTAGAGACGATGGTATATTTGAGAAGGAAAATCCGACCATCCATCAAGAGGGACTACTTCCCTTTCCAAGATGAGAGGTGGTTCTTAATTTTTTAGCAATCTTGGATAAATTTTTGACTTTAGGTATCCCCCAAAATAATGGGACACCAAGGTAGGTAGTGGGAATATTGCCTTATTTTATGCCCCGGTCATCCATGATGTGATTTTTTCTTACAATGGAAACATTTTCCCAAAGTAAATGAAATATTTATTATAATTGATAGTCTTACCTGAAACATATTTATAATGGGAAAGAGATTCCTTGTTATTCTGAATATTTCATTTTCTTCCTTTCAAAAATATAATAATATCATTCACATAAAGGATATTGGAAGGGAAAACAATGTTCTTAGAATAAAGTATTAGATTGAGCTTACCATGGTCCACCATATGAGTGAGGAGATTGTTTAAATAATCTTCAAAAGTGGCTAAAAGGACGGAATATAGGGGATATCCTTGTCTAACCCCTTTTGAGCACTTAAAGTAGCCCTAATGAGTGAAATTGATGAGTACCAAGATGTGATTTTAGAAAAATAGGGATTTAACACCTTTAACAAAAATATCATTAATGCCAATGTTTTGAAGAACCTTGTAGATGGAGTTCCATTATATAGTATCAAAGGACTTTCTGATACCGATCTTTAGAGTAATGCTACCACCTCTATTTCATTTACTTAGGATACTAATGCACTCATATGTTGTACTAATGTAGTCTTGAATGGTTCTACCTTTTATAAAACCAAAATGGTTCTAAGATAATTTTTTTTTCAATTGTGTGAAGTCTATTAGAAAGATATTTGGTAATAATATGGTATGTGGTTTTGATAAGGGATATATGTATAAAAAGATGTATATTAATGGCATTTTTAAATTTGGCAATCAAGGTGATAAATTGGTAATTATGACAATGTGTAAGAGTTCCATTAGAAAATAAATATTTAACCAATCTACACATGTCCCGTTGGATAACAACCCAATAATTCTAAAAAAAGGAGTTGGTAAAACCATCAGGGCCCAAGGAACCATCCGGATTCAGAATAAAAATAGCTTCTTTTATTTCAAATTTAATAGGAATACCAGTGAGATGGTTATTATCTTAATTTATAATAATTACAAGAATAAAAATAGAAGCTAAATATTCTTTAAGATTAGGTCCATTAAATATATTGGTAAAGTAAGAGACAATGTGATCATCCAGACATTCCTCATTATCAATGAAACGGTCTCCATCATTGATGAAGGTGATGGGTCTGGAATATTTCTTGACTCTTTGAAGATAGTTGTAAAATTTTGTATTTCTATCTCCATCCTTGAGCCACTTAAACTTTAATATCTCTTTTTTAAGTTTATACTTTATGGAAAGGAGAGAGTTTAACTTGGCAGAGAGCTCAATTTCTTGTTGAAGATCTAAAACAAAATCATAATTGGTAAAATCATCCCTCACCTAATTGAGATTGGATTCAAGAGATTCAATTTCATTTTCAATCCCATTGGAGGTATCTTTTCACTAACCCTTTAGTTTTCTCTTAAAGAGCTTCAACATCATGACACATACAAAATCACCATTTCCACAGTGAGAATAATTCTAGAGCACATGAAAAATATTTCCACAATCAGGATGGGAGTTCCAGGATTTTTTGAATATGAAAGGTAGAGCATTCCAAAAGTTTATAGTAATTAGGATTTCTAAAACTAGATGATGATCAGAATTTATCTTTGGAAGAGGGATGCTATAAATAGTATCTCTCTTTTCAAGGGATTTCTCATTGGAGAAGGCTCGGTCAAGATTTCTAGCAATAGTTCTGTTGTTGTGCTTTCTATACCAAGTATATTTGGTCCCAGCTAAATTGATCTCAGTTATATTATTACATTCAGTGTAGGATTTAAACTACCATGTAGAGATGGTAGGGTGTGAAACACCCGTCTTTTCATTGGAACATAATATATCATTGAAATCTCCAAGAATAATCCAAGGGTCTTGGATTATGTTTCTAATGCCGTCTAGGTTTTACCAAAGTCTTATTTTTTCTTACTATTTTCTTTTAGAATAGATGAGGGAGCAATACATATGTGCATTATGGAAACCAACCTCATAAGTAATCATCTTCTCTTCAATACTAAAGGAAGTGGAACCGTTAAGAGAGGAGTGAGAAAAAACCCAAAGTGTTTCCATAGTGGTAGCATTGGTGTTTTTTCCAATGTAGAAATAGACTCAATTTCCAAGACTAAAAAATACAAGAGAATAAATTTTTTTGGGTTCAGAAATACCAAGGAGTTTAGGCTTGTAAATATGAATAAATATGTGTAAGGAGTTAGATGTATTATAGTTTTCCACTCATTAACTATCTTAGAATAAAATAATCATTTGAACCTATTATTGGGGCAGGAACCCCCTTTTTTCCTAACTCTAGAGTTCTTTTATTTTTGGTTTATTTTTGGGTTAGGACAATATTTTTTGAACTAAGATCAAGAGTTTCATTATTTTTATTTGGAAAATAAGCTATTATAGATTCATTATTTTTAAGTTCAAAAACATTTGGAGTTGAAATGAGATTAACATAAAAACAATTTTCATTCACACCAACCAAATTCTTGGGACTATCATCAGGTTCCAAGATGATTGAATTATTGAAAACAGCAGTATTTTTGGTCTTAAAAACCACAAAATCATCATTTTTTGTAGATTTATAAATTGGTGAAGCATCACAATCTCCTTGTTTATCATCCTCATTAAGTTTATTAGTAAGATATGGGATGTGGCCAAATTTTCTACCATCATCCATGATGGTTTGGGCCTATTGCATAGGTTCCTTTAAAGTGTTGGAATTTTCAGCAACATAACATTGTTCAATTGGATAGTGAATTTCCTTAGAGATTATAATCTCCAACATTTTTTAGAGTATCATGTTTTAAAGAAATAACTTTTAGTTTTTTCCTTCATAGAATAAAAATAGGTTTCAACAGCATTATAAGGACTTTAAGATATTGAGGTATCATCTGCAACACTTTCCTTACAAGGATTAAAATGCACATCAGTTTCCCCAAATTGATTAGATATAAACTCCATATTTTAATGAGAGTTCTCAATATTAGATTAAGATTGGAGGTAATTAACAAGATTCCAAATATACTAAGAAATTTAAAAGTCTATGTTTTCATCTTCATTATCCTTCCCCTCTCTATAAAAAAATAAGCCCAAATTTTTTTATATGCTGCTTTTGGGGAAGTGATGATATCTTGTTTTCCCACCCATTTTCCGTCATCATTTTTCTTTAATGGATCACACTTATCTATGAAAATGGATTTACCTTTATTAATTTTGTTAACCTATATCCATTCATTCACATTAAGAGATGGCTTCACATGATTTTGGATTACCCTACAGTTAGTAATAGAGTGCCCAACAATTCAGCACACATCACAGAAAAGAGGCATGTACTCAAACTCTACCTTGATTTAAACCATGTAATCATTAGTAGTGAAACTGATAACATCTACTAGATCTGTATCCAAGTTGGCATCAGCCATAATCCTAGAATAAAGTCTGAGCTCCCTATTTAGAGAAAACTAATCCAGTTTTAGAGGAATGCCTATTTAAGAAGTAAGGTCATTTAGAATCTTCAGTTGCCATAAAACCGAATTCAATCAATGAAGTATGGCCCAAATCTGAGCCATAAAATTTCCATGAGTAAAGATATCTACAGAACTCCATGCTTTAGGTGCAAGTTTCCAAATTTCCATGATAATTTCAAATCTTATTAGATTCCCAGTGTAACGTCCCGAATTCGGGTACCACACAACGGGTGCCGTGAACCCGGTTGGTCACATGACCTCAAGCGCATTTCCCCAAATTCCAAAGGTTGTCGACTAGAAGTGAGGGCCTAGGAGTGATGGTGGGGAAACTATTCCCTCATTTGTCAGAGTGTAGAGTAGTGGAAAAAATATAAACATACAAAAGTGGAAGCAGTAAACAGTATAGAACTGAAATGGACAACGGAACTGAAGTAAAAGATAACCAATAGTCATATATATAATGATGAAATATGTCTCTAATTCTAATAAAGAATCCAAAATAGGATACACTAAAATCTGATACAATAAAGAACAAGGTACAGTGTACATCAAAACAAAACCAAAGCAGTGCAATAGGAACACATCAGCATCGCAAGCCTAAGCTCGGTCCCATGCTCTCCTACTCCTCTGCAACAATCATGTACCTATGTAGGGACTCTTTCCCTTATCGACACCTACAGTAGTATAATCTATTTGTTCCCAAGACATGACCCAAATAGGGTGTGAGAAATAAATCCCAGTAGGAAACCAAAAAAGTCTCGTGCCCAACTATCAGTGAAAATGTGCAACAACAATGTGCAGTAATTAAATGCAGTAAACTAGGAAGTACTCAAAAGTAACCATTCTTACCAGTTACATTGCCATTTTAATAATTATTTAACAAATCAATATAATTGAACTCTGAGTTCTTCGAGACTCGGCCGTGACCGACAATATCTTATACCAGTGCCATAGAAGAAACCACAAGAGGATACCTAACAAGTAAAAGATAATAATAATACCAATCCTGTGCTTGATCTTGGCAGGTACAACATAAGAAATCACCACAGTGAACATTTAAAGTAAACATTGTCCTCATACATGCAAGTCCTTAACCCTCAGGCAATCAGAAAAGAAACCCTCAGGTGATCGCCCTTAGGAATAACAGATATTTCCCTCAGGAATACGAGATATCGCCCTCATGCACAGAATCTACTGCCCACAGGCATTAGAAACGTTGACCTTAGGCTAAACAAAACAGTGCCCTCAGTCTAAACAAAACACTGCCCTCAAGATAAACAAAACACTGCCCTCAGGCGTTCCATTGGAAAAGAAAGTAATCGGGCTGAGGCCAATGCATAAGTAAGAAATTTATATATGTTTCCTCTCAAGAAAACTCAAAATATTCTATAATAATAGCATACCCACGAGTATCCTAGACAAACATCTAAACAAGGGGAACACACCCTCAGGGTGGCCCTAGATCAAACCAACGATCTCAAACAGCAGTTTACACTTATTCATTAGATTACCTATGAAATTATAGGTATTTCAACAGTCAAAGTCTCATCCATACGACACCCCGAACATGGGTGTGTGGCATAATGGTACACAAAATCAACTCGACAGTCAGAATTAAACCCAAGACCACCTACCTTGATCTCCTCTGATTGATATATGTGGAAGGCGCCTCCCGAAACAACCAAGAACGACGTAGATATGAGATAAAATATTACCTGTTCAAACCTAAATAACTTCCCTTAAGGAAATAATTTAAAGGAAATATTCAATAAGAGGGAAGACATTGCCCACGCGGCTCAAACGAGATCGACGGTGGATGAATCAGAGTCCCGGTGAGTGATCGTGAGCTCCTCCAAGTCTCTTCCTCCACTCCCGCTACTCCTGGTGAGCTCTCTACCTCCTCTGCCAAAAGAGGAGGCTACTGCCTATTTTTAATGAAAAAACATAACTACATGGTGTGTAATTTCAAGTGCACGGTGTGTACTATCCATTTTAATTGTTCCTTTGGTGGCTAATTTTGACTGCCTCACTGTTCATATGCTGACTGATTACACAGTGTGCATTACTAAGTACACGGAGTGTAGTTAGTTTTTACACCCTTTAATTGCTGAAGAGCCTACACTCCCTATATTCTCATCCCACACAGCCAAAGTACACGACGTGTGTAAAAAATTACACGGCGTGTAGTAGTTTTTACACCCTTAATCACTGATAATCCTAAACGCCCTGTATTCTCATCCCACACAGCCAAATTACACAGCGTGTGTATGAAATTACAAGGCATGTACCCATAAATTTTGGGATTTTTGCCCAAATTTCCCTTGTTTTCTCATATACACTTAAGGAAAAGGAAAAGAAGAAACTCGTACGTCAAGAATAAAAACTAGGTTCTTAAAAACTTCCCCCATTAAAGAAATTCATCCCTGAATTTCCATTCCAAGGGTGGTAAAGATAAATCTAGGAACAATTTTAGCCACTGAGCATGTACGTCGGTCTCCCGCTCCCAGGTTTCATCCTGCACTTGGCCATGCTACCATAACACCCATACAGGAGGAACTGACTGACCTTAGAGAACCTTCGTGCTCCTATCAATAATACGAATCGGATTCTCCTAAAAGGATGCATCAACCTAAAGTTCAACCTCCTCAGGTTGAAGGACATGAGACAGGTTTGAGTGATAACGGCACAACTGAGATATGTGGAAGACGTTTTTCATGGCCCGGTACCTCTATGGTAACTACAACCGATAAACAACCAGCCTAACTCTCTCTAGAATCTCAAACTTCCCTACATAGCTCAGTGAAAGTTTACCTTATCACCTGATCCACCTGTGTCCCAACCTCGGTGAAACACACAAGAAGAACTAATCCCCGAGCATGAACTCCAAGGGTCGTCTGCGGTGATTATCATAAGATTTCTGAAGAGATTGTGTAGTAGCCATCTGCTTCTGAGTCAACTGGACCTGCTCTGAAGCCTCCTGCAAAAGACGTGGTCTCAGTAAAGCTGCCTCACCTGCCTCCAACCAGTACAAGTCTGATCAGCATGGCCTACCATTTAAGCATCATAATGTGTCATCTCAATAGTTTTCTAAAAACTATTATTATAGGAAAACTCGACCAGCGATATGTGCTTCTCCCAAGATCCCCCAAAGTCTTGGACGTGTGAACGCAACATGTCCTCTAGAACCTGTATTGTATGCTCTGACTGGCCATCGGTCTAAGGGTGGTAAGTTGTGCTCAGAAGCACCTGTGTACCCAATGTCCTGTAAAAATTCTGCCAGAACTGAGATGTAAAATGGGAATCCCTATCTGAAATGATAGAACGAGGGACCCCATGAAGACATACTAACTCACAGACATACAATTTCCTGATCTCGTCAACACCGAAGGTCTCCTTGATCGGCAAAAAGTGAGATACCTTCGTAATTCTCTCCACTACAACCCATACAGTATCATTACCTCGAGGTGAACTCGGAAACCCGGTCATGAAGTCCATTGCGACATCATCCCATTTCCACTCTAGAATGGATATTTATTATAATAGTCCAGATGGCCTCTGATGCTCCACCTTCACCTGCTGACTGGTGGAACATATCGTAAAAAAACTAGTTACCTCTCTTTTCATACCCGACCACCAATACTGACGTATCAAGTCATGGTACATTTTGGTAACTCCAGGATGCACTGCCCAAGCTGAAGCATGAAATTCCCACATCAACTCCTCGCGTATATCCCCTGGAACCCACACTCATACATGGATACATAGTACCTCATCATCGCCTATCGTCCAACTAGGAGGAGGGTCCTCATCTGTCACCGACTCCTGTAGAACTAGACCTTCTGAACCTAATAGCTGTCTCATCCTCACTTTATCTAGGAGGGTAGAAGTCACAGCTAAGGATGAAAGATAGGTTCTCCCCTAACTATCATGCACCTGCAAATCCATCTCAGAGAACAAATCCATAAGCTGCCACTCAACATTGGCCTCCTACACTACCTATATCTGAGTCTTCCTACTCAGTGCATCATCTACTGCGTTACCCTTACCAGGTGTATAGGCAAGATAAAAGTCGAAGGACTGATGGTATTCAACCCACCGTCACTGTCTCAAATTCAAGTCCCACTGGGTAAAGATGTATTTAAGACTTTTGTGGTCTGTAAACACCACAAAGTGTTCTCCCAAGAGATAGTGTCTCCAACAGCGTAATGCTTGAACAACTGCAGCCAACTCGAGATCATGTGTCGGGTAATTCCTCACATGTGGCCTCAACTGTTGAGACCCGTATACAACTACTTGACCACCCTACATCAACACTGCTCCCAGCCCAATACCTGATGCATCACAGTAAACTGTATAGCTCTTCACTTTCTCTTGATGTATCAGGACTGGTGTTGTTGTCAACCTTACCTTTATCTTTTAAAAGGCTATTTTGAAAGCTTTTGACAAAACTAACTTCATACCCTTCTTAGTCATACTTGCCAACGACGCTTCTAAGCAGGAGAAGTACTATACAAAGCACCTATAGTAACCATCCAACTCCAAGAATCTCTGTATTTCAAACATGTTCTTACGCTGCTCCCAAGAAACTACTTCTCTCACTTTCTCTAGGTCTACAGAAACTCCTACCTCTGAGATAATATGACCCAGGAAGTGAATCTGGTCCATCCAAAAGTGGAACGTTGAGAGCTTAGCATATAAATGATGCTCTCTTAGTGTACTCAGTACGATCTCAATATGGGTGGCATGGTTGTGTCTAGTGTGAGATTACACCAAGATATCGTCCATGAAGACTACCAAAAAATAATCTAGATATGGGTGGAACGCACGATTCATCGGAGCCATGAAAACTATAGGTGCGTTTGTGAGTCTGAACGGCATGACCAAGTACTCGTATAGACCATATCTGCTCCGAAAGGCTGTAAACGGTATGTTAGATGGTCTAACGTGAAACTAATGATATCTGGATCTCAAGTCAATCTTCGAGAACACTCATTCTCCTCGAAGTTGATCAAAAAGATCATCAATCCTTGGTAAGAGATATCAGTTCTTAACCGTCAACTGGTATAGTTTCCGATAATCCACACAGAGTCTGAGGGTACCATTCGCCTTCTTAGAGAAAAGGAAAGGTGAACGCCAGGGAGAAATACTAGGTCAGATAAAACCCTTGACTTGTAACTCCTCTAACTGCCTCTTGAGATCCTGCAATTCTGGCATAGCCATATTATAAGGTGGAATGGACACTGGTGTTTCTCCTGGCACAAGCTCAATAGAGAATTCCACCTCTCGCTCTGGAGGTTGACCTAAAAAGTCATCCGGGAAGACATCCCTAAAACAACTAACCACCGAAGGGAAAACCTTCTGAAAATTTCCCTAGTCATCCAGATATAAACTCGCAATATGTGCTGTCACTCTACCTCACCCATGATGTTCGGGTCTAGGTCAGCTCTCCTAGACATCCCATTCGCCCTTGTATAGAAGCTCTCCACCCTCTGGTGACGTGAAACTCAACCTGCGACAATAGGAATCTACAAAGGCTCGAAAGGGTACCAAGAAGTCCATCCTGAGAATGAAATCATAGGTTGTAATCTCTAAGACATAGAGGTCCCATGGAAAGTGACACCCACCAACCTCTAGGGGGAACTCCTTGCACTAACGTGCACCTACCGTTCAAATTTCCAATGGAGTGTCTAGGATCATGATATCTGAAGAAGAAGAAACATAGAGCCCAAGGTTATCCAAAATGGGCAAAAATATAAAGCTATGTGTAGCACAAGTATCGAAAAGTACAGAAGATAAAATAAATGAAACTAGAATATTACCTCTGATAGTGGAAGGTCTGGGATCCTACTTCTGTTGGGTCTGTTGCACTACATATGTCTGCCCAGTGTCACAGCCCTGCGACACAGCCTGGCTACCCTGAGTTAACCCACCCTACTATCTCTAAGATCCTGGTGTTTGGATACCAGGACCACGACCACCACCTTGTCCTGAATTTCCTAACATATTCCAATTCCCTGACTAGTAAGAAGCTGTTGGCCCTGCTCCTGCACACGGATTTTGCACAGAACCCCTCTCACTAGTCACTGGTGGAAATACCTTGAAAAAACGCTGAATATGACCCCTCTTGATGCAAGCTTGGAACTCTACTGGGTCATGTGGACACTGAGGTCTCTTGTTCCCCTCTTTACCACACTGGTAGCACATTACCTGACCACCGGAATAATGTTTCTGGCTAGAACTGCCACCGTGAGAGAAATCCATTTGTCTCTTCCTCTTGCCAGTAGAAATAGTACTAGAGACTGGTGCCGAACCACCCTGGTCCATGCCACTAGCTTCCAGTAGGTTCTGCTCAGTAATCAACACCTGGTTCACAATAGCATGCACTGTAGGCAACCTAAAAACATTCACCAGTGCTCAGATATCATATCCAATACCATCCTCAAAGCGTATAGCCCTCAACGTCTCATATCCCTCTAGAACCGGTGTAAAAGGCTATAGCTCGGTGAAGTGGGCAGAATAGTCCATCACTGAAATGGAGCCCTGCTACAGATTCATGAACTCTCGAGCTCGATCTTTCCTTAGCATCTCTAGAAAGAAAAATTCATAAAATAATGCCTAAAAATATTTCCATTCCATGTCTTGGAGATGCTCAGACTGGGTGGTAACATCCCACCATCTCATGGCGGAATCACGTAACATGTAAGTAGCGAGCTTGACCCTCCTCCCAGGAGGCATCTCCAGATGCACGAAGATCGTCTACATAGAACCCAGCCATGACTTCGTAGCCTGTAGTCTTCCATCCCCTGAAAATGTAGGTGGATGTTGCTGCTGGAATATATGTGTCAGCTCTACAATAGATGTGGAAACGGATGTTGCTCCCTGGAAGGTATGCATGAACCTTATAAAGCCTTCACAGAACTACGTATCTACGCCTGCGTCTGTTATAATGGTTGGTGTCGCATCTGGCACTGCTGGAGGATCCATCGGTAGCCCATGGCCTACCATCTCTAGAGTATAATCGTTTCCACTCTCTCGGAGAACAACTCATGGTCATCACGGCGGCATAACTCTACAAGGTCAAACTAATGCCTTATTTTAATTACTTTCGAGGTTTCTTTTGTCCGGTTAAGACTGCCAATGAAAAGGGGAAAGATCCTTTAGAACTGGAAAAAGAGACTACACGGCGTGTATAAGGTCTACACGATGTGTACCCTTAATCCCTTACATGGTTGTGTTATGATGCCGGCCTAAGTGTATCTGAACCCTAGGTACATGGCATGTTATACCCGCACACGACGTGTACACCACCTAGTTTCCCCAGCAACACAGCCAAGTCCACACGGTCTTTCACTGGTCAAGACTACACGGCATGTCCCAAAGGTACATGATGTGTACTATAATGTTAACACTGAACCGTGTTGTAAGTTACATGGTCGGATTCCAAGATTACACTACACGGAATGTTTATAACTAACACAACATGTATCACCTAAGGTTTCTCCATCAGTGTTGTTATCCACATGGGCGGACACAGGGTCAACCCTACATGGCGTGTACAACCAGTACATGATGTGTTCCCATAAGAACTTACCTATTCCATGTCTCTTACCACATGGCCTATGACATGGTTAGAGACTACACGACATGTACATAAGGTACACAACGTGTACTTAAGAAAAATAGTTTCTTCCCGAACAGAAGAACACATGGCATGTAGTCAAAACTACATGGTGTTTATTCTGGGTTTTTCTGAACAGTAAGCCTCAGAAACTACTCTAGAGCCCAGAAAACACTGAAACGAACACCAAAGTTCCAAATTCCGATCTGTGAGGGCCCATACTCCCCTCAAATCAAATCTTGGCATCTTATACATGTTATAAACAAGGTAAAAAATTCAATGATCCACCAAATTCTAGTCAATGAGGGCCCATAACACTTCCAGAACAAAAGTTTGGTGTTCATTCAAACAAAAACTCATACAAAAAATACCCTATCAAACATCATGTATTTTTATCAGGGAAACTATCACAACAACATGAATTTTATATCACAACATCTATCACAAAAACATTCAATGTCTAATGCACCTACATGGCATGGAAACTATGCATGAAATGTGATTCTAACATGTGCCTAAATGATGCATGAGATGGAATACCCTCTTCTCATTGGGTTGTGACTAAATAGAACCCAAGTATATAAAAATATAAACATAACACCATAAATGAATCACCCAACGGTGAAATCTAATCAATTATAATAATCATAAATAGAAAATCAAAATTTATTTTGAGGTAATCTGGCCTTTACCTGTACACGAGTTAACTACTTCTGGGCACATTTTATTACCAAATCCGTCAACAATTTATCTCTTTTCGTTGTCTCCAAATAATAAAATAACCCAGAGAAAAGAAACCCTCTGATACCACTTTGTAACCTCCCGAATTCGGGTGACACACAATGGGTGCCACGAACCCAGTTGGTCACATAACCTCAAGTGCATTTCCCCAAACCCCAGAGGCTGCCGACTAGCAGTGAGGGTCTAGGACTGATAGCGGGGAAACTATGCCCTCATTTGTCAAAGTGTAGCACAACAAAAAAAATATAATCATACAAAATCGGAAGCAGTAAACATTAGAGACTTGAAATGGACAACAAAACTGAAGTAAAAGATAACCAACAGTCAAATATATGATGATGCAATATGTCTCTAATTCTAAGAAAGCATTCAAAACAAGATACATTGCAATCTGATATAATAAAGCTAAAGGTACAAATTACAACAAAACAAAACCAAAGTATTGCAACAGGAATGCAGCAGCATCACAAGCCTAAGCTCAGTCCCATGCTCTCCTACTCCTCTGCAACAATCATGTGCCTGTGTATAGACTCTTTCCCTTATCGACACCTACAACAATATAATCTGTTTAGGCCCAACACATGACCCAAATAGGGTGTGAGAAATAAATCCCAGTAGGCAATAACCAAAGTCTTGTGCCCAACTGTCGGTGAAAATGTGCAACAACAGTGTGAAATAATAAAATGTAGTAAACTAAGAAGTACCCAAAAGTAACCATTCCTACCAGTTACATTTTCATTTTAATAATTATTTAATAATTCAATATAATTGAACTTTGAGTACTCTGAGACTCAGCCTCGACCGACAATCTCTTATACCAATTCCACAGGAGAAACCACAACATGCTACCTAACAAGTAAAAAATAATAATAATACCAAGCCTGTGCTTTAGCTTGCAAGGTACATCATAAGAAATCACCATAGTGAATATTCAAAGTAAACATTGTCCACAGACATGCAAGTCCTTACCCTCATGAAATCAAAAATGAAACCCTCAGGTGACTGCCCTCAGGCATAACGAATTTTTCCATTAGGCATACGAGATATCTCCCTCAACCACAGAAGCTACTGCCCATAGGCATAAGAAACGTTTCCCTCAGGCTAAACAAAACAGTGCCCTCAGGCTAAACAAAACACTGCCCTCAGGCTAAACAAAACACTACCCTCAGGCATTCCATAAGAAAATCAAGTAACCGGGACGATCCCAATGAATAAGAAATAAATTTATATATGTTTCCTCACAAGAAAACTCAAAACATGCTATAATCACAGCATACCCACGGGTATCCTGGCCAAACGGCTAAACAAGGGAAACACATCCTCGGGGTGGTCCTTGATCAAAGCAACGATCTAAAATAGTAGTTTATAATTATTCATTTGATTATCTATGAAATTCTAGGTATTTCAATAGTCAAAGTCTCATCCATACGACAGCTCAAACATGTGTTCATGGCACAACAGTACACAAAATCAACTTGATAGTTGAAATTAAACACAAGACCACCTACCTAGATCTCCTCTGATCGATATACGTGGAAGGAACCTCTAGAAACAACCAAGAATGACATATATATGAGATAAATGATTACCCGTTAAAACCTAAATAAGTTCCCTTAAGGAAATAATTGGAAGGAAAGATTAAAGAAGAGGGAAGACCTTACCCGCGTGGTTCAAACAAGATCGACGATGGAAGAATCGAAGTCCTGTTGAGCAATCGGGAGCTCCTCAAAGTCTCGGCCACCTCTCCCACTGCTCCTGGTGATCTCTCTACCTCCTCTACCAAAAGAGGAGGCTACTTCCTGTTTTTAATGAAAAAACATAACTACATGGCGTGTACTTTCAAGTACACAGCATGTACTATCCTTTTTAACTATTCCTCTGGCGGCTACTTTCCACCGCCTCACTATTAATCTGTAGACTAATTACACGGTGTGTATTACTAAGTACACAAAATGTAGTTAGTTTTTACACCCTTTAATCACTGATGAGCCTACATGCCCTATATTCTCATCCAACATAGCCAAAGTACATAGCGTGTGTACAAAAGTACACGGCGTGTAGTCGTTTTTACACCCTTAATCACCGAAAATCCTACACGCCATTAATTCTCATCCCATACAGCCAAAGTACACGGTGTGTGTATGAAAGTACACAATGTGTACCTATAAATTTTGGGATTTTTTCTCACATTTCCCTTGTTTTCTCAAAAAAACATAAAAAAAGGAAAATAAGAAACTTGTACCTCAAGAATAAAAACCATGTTCTTACACCGAGAATAATGTGGAAGAATAATATTCCAATCAGAATCAATTTCCACTTTCTATTTCCCCAACAATGAGAAATTATTTTTGTAAGATCTGCAAGAGACCACAATTTATCCCCCTTTAAATATGTGATGCGTCCAAGGATTGAGAATTTACACATATTAAGCCTTTGATGAAGGAATTCAGGGCTACCGACAATCGAGAATCTACCATCCTACATTTTCTTAAACATATATGACTTCAGAATAGCATCTTTGGGAGGATGGGATCATTGGGATGATCTGATCCTTTAAGTACCTCTAAGAAGAATATTCCTCTGGTTTTTGGAAGAAGATCATTATCAGAACCCCTACAAGATCTAGGTTATCCACCAAAATCTTATTTTCATCAGATGATTTGCATACCACCTATTTGGAGGAACACTCCCATTCTGGATTAAAAGAATCCATGATGCAAACAAGGACCTAGTGAATCAAGGATAAACCATCACATGGATTCACATAAATGTAGAGATGTTCTTCCAAGAATGTCTCCCATGAAGAAACCATTATGCTCCTTCTCTCTCTTATATATATATAAATAAAACACATATTTTTAGCAGAATTCAACTACTATAAAATATCCAGTATTACTGTAATCAAAGTAATATGAAATTATGATAAAAACTCGCACCAGGGATCCCTTTTATAAGGGGGGATGCCCTGAAAATCTTTATGGGTTTCTAATGTGTGATTCAACTTCCCTCTTTCCTACATAGAATTAATGTTATATTGTTATTATTATTTATTAATGAATTAATAATAAATATTAATTGATAATAAACAAGAATAATTAACAATTAATATTTACTATCAAATATTAATAATCGAATAATTAATATTAATAATATGAAAATAAATATTAATAAATAACTAATTAATTATTAATAATTCATATTTATTTATTAATTAGTAATTAAATAATATTTTATTACTTATTTATAATATTTATTACCAATTAACTAATTAATTATAAATAAATTAATAAATATTAATAATTCTTATTAAAAAATTTCTAATAAATATTTAAAATTAAAATTATTGTCATTATTATTATTTTAAACAGATAGGGGGAAACACCTCCTTTTTTATTAAGGAAATGAATCCCTTTTTATATTTTGGTAGAGGAAAACCCATTACATAGCTTGTAAGCTTAGGGGGACCAAGGCTTAATGGACTGACCCTAAGGCCCATGACCCACATGTCTAGATACATGGCTGTAAGGACCCATGACCCGTAAGCCTAAACACCATCTCATTAACCACTAAACTAATAATTAATTAATTAATAATAAATATTAATTACTAATTTATTATTAATAAATAATAATAATAACTAAATAATAATTAACTATTAATATTTATTATTAAATATTAAAAATTGACTAATTAATATTAATAATAATAGTACAAATATTAATAAATAACTAATAAATAACTAATTAATTACTAATAGTTAATATTAATTAATTAATTAATTATTAAATAATATTTAATTACATATTAATAATGTTTATTACCAATTAACTAATTAACTATTAATTAATAAATAAATATTGATAATTATTATAAAAAAATTACTTCTAAATATTTAGAATTATTATTATTATTATTTTAAATAGGTAGGGGAAACACCTCTTTTATTATCAAGGAAATAAATCCCTCTTTTTTTATCTCAGTAGAGGGTAACCCATTACATGACCCGTAGACCCAGGGGAATCAATGTCAAATGAACTGAATCTAAGGCTCATGACCTATAGGTTCAAATACATAATCGAAACGACCCATGGTTGGCATGCCTAAACACCAACCCATCAGCCACATCCATGCCTCAATCAGCATATCATCTCACGTCCTACACCTAAAGTTGGTCCATCTTCCTACCATTATGAATTTTTTCCCAAACAATTGTCGAATATCCAAAAATCCACATGCCATTATGACTGTGGCCAAATGACCAACATCACCAGCTATCATCCCTCCTATGTTCATTTGAGCCCTATCATCTCCTCACCTCCCACCAACACCCATCGTCGCATCACTACCAACCACTAAATGTCATCCCTCCTACACTTGCTCATGGTCACCACCTTTCATGCGGTCCACCATTGTTCTCCTTCATGTCACCACTAGATGCCCACCATTGTTCATCACAAACTTTCTGCAACACTAAAATCCACCCATATGCAATCTCCATAGGAATAAACTGCAACTGGGAGTTGATCCCCAACTGCCTAATGTAGGGGCTATCTACATGTGTTGATAAAGTCTTACTTTCAACCGATGATAAAAATTTTTATCTCAAAATCAAGTATGAAAATGTCCCTCATTTCTATTTGAATTCCCAGTCCATTTGTCATGATTTATTGAATTGAAATAGGTCTTCTATTTGTGAATTTTTCTATGCTCAAGGAAATGATGAAAAATCATGTTTCAAAATGATGAATTAGCTAAAATCCACTGATCAAAATGGAATGGAAAATAATGGATAGGTAAACCCCATGGAGGGAGGTTTGAAACATTGTGACCCCTATCCAAATACCATTGCTCAAGATGGATTGGAATGTGATTTACAAGAACAAAACATGGTAAAAGGTTTGTCAACTGGCTATGATTTAGGTTCTCATAGATTACACTCAGCTGGGTAGAAATTTCTTTCTATGATAGATGTTAATGGTTTTGATGATACAACAAGTTTTTATGGGCCGATACTACTAAAAAATACCCCTCATCAGAAGGATGCTTCTCATTCTCTAACTAATCTAGGGATTCATATTTGGCCTGCTATTGTTATAGATCTGGAAATAGAGTTGAGTGGACATCATGCCACCAAATCATGGGTAGTGATAGTGGAAGAGGTGATGGATAATGAGGCTGAATCATCAGATTAAGCAGTGGTGCAAGAGATCATTGACCATTAGATCCTATATGAGCAGTTGATTGCTTTAAAATCTAGGAAAGGTAAGAAATTAGATACAGAGGCTCCTTCATGAGCAAAGTCTATTTTTAAAAAAAATTGATTTTGGATGACACACCTTTAAAGAAAGGTCTTCAAAAAGAGTTTGTTTCTTAGGGGGCAGTTTTAGATGGTCTTGAAAGCAAGGGATGCATAAAATTAGTAGGTTCTCATCTTGCTGACTAGTTTTATGATTCAAATTTTGTGAAACTCAAAGGAATTGAATCAACTGATACTTTCTTTAGCAATTCATAGATCCATAGGGATTTTGATCTAGAAGGCAAGAAAATCCTTCATCAAAGGTGGATTCAGTAGATGAAGAGGGATTCCAAATGGTTCCTTTTTCGAAGTCTAGACTTCATTTTTCTAATCATGGTTAGGTCTCTTATTTTGACACTACAAGTGACATGGTCTTGGCCCCTATTATGCTTCCTATCAAGATGGAAACTCCTTTATGAATCCACACATGTAGGAAAGTTGATGCTTTCCTGAAATATTCCTTAGATGACCTTGCTATTAATTATGAGTAGGGATTGGGTAACGTAATCAAGGTGCAAGTGACAACTTCTAACCTAGTTGGAGTGCTTGATACACTCAATGAAGATAAAGATCAATCTTAGAAAGTAGTGGTCCACTCTTGATCCCTGGAGAAATGAGATGTGTCGTTGGTTTATACTAATGAAGTGAAAGAAGGTATAGATCAGATAAATATGGTTTAGGCACTACTCGATGACCCATCAAAAAATGGTGGTGGTTCAATTAGATGCTAGGAGAAATGATTCAGTCAACAATGACATTGACTATCTCTTGAAATAAGTGAATACATTAATGAGAGTCTCGAATCCAAGAAGTCAAGACCATGGGTAAAGAAGTTTTAACTGGAATTCTATGCATGATTAAGAGTGACATATTGGAGCTAAGATTAGAGAAAAGGTAGGTCTTTTACTATTTTTTAGTTTCTCTTTTTAGGATGTGTTGTCAGATTTGACCCCTTCTCTTTCCTTATCTATTTTTCTATCCTATAATAAAGGGGAATTGTCCCTACAATTTCAAAAAAATAGAAATTATTAATTAAATAAATAATTGTTTCTATTTTTTAATTACAAATTATTACTTTTGTGATAACAATGTTTTTATTATTTAGGGTTAAATAAAGTTACTATAAAAGGAAAACTAACCCATAAATGGAACACGGTTGATATTTTCAACCATAAACCAATCACTTGGCCAATAATTTTATTTTTACCAATTTTAAGTCATTTAATAAAATATTATTTTTTATAAAATATCATTATTGTCAAATTTGGAACTATACATTTAATTTGTCTTTAAAAACACCAAGAAAAAGATTCAATTTGAATATAATCCTATAAAACTTCCCTAATAAGTTATTTCTATCTAGAAAATTCACATAACAAAATAATAATTTAAAGTTATATAACTTTTATTATTTTTTAAATCATTTAATTTATTTTTCTATTAATTGAATAAATACTGTGTTAGCATTGCATACGCATTTAAGTTAATTATTTATTCACTAAAAATAAAAAATAAATTACCTTGATAAAAATAAATAATTTATCTTTAAAATTACTATTTTTAACTAAACATAAATACTTTTTATTCCTATTTCAAATATTTAAAGATAATAAAACAAAGAGAATGACATTTTTGACTTTTTTACACAAAATATTATAAAGGTCAAAATCATGGACAAATAGCAACAAAATGTTATATATTTGAACATTGAATCATTATGTGTGAAATATACTCATCCAAAAAAATTAATACATGTATTATAGTAATTTTGTTGTTCATATATCGTTATTTTTTACCCTTAATTAACTAATTTTAACTCTATCATGGGGGAAATTATTTGTTACGATTACTATTCATATTGAAAAAAATAAAAGGCAATTATTTACTAAATATGGACCTCATAATTAAAAATATGGAATAAATTTTTTAATATTAAATACATAGTAGTGTAAGAATATAATTTAAAATTAAAACCAAAAAATGTGATGAAAAACAGTTTTTCAGAAAAATGTATTTTTAATTATAATTTATTTTCAATACCAAATTCCATTATAAAATTAATTATAATGACTATAATTAGATTATATTTAATAAAAATTAACTAATTAAATTTTAAAGCTAATATATAGTATAATTTTACTTTATTATTACTTTAAAATAAAATATAGTTTTAAATAAAAATCAATATTTTTTATTATTCATTGAAAAAATCAATATTTTCTAAAAAATACCAAAAAATCATTCTAAGATAATTTTTACATGATTATTTAAAAAATGATATATATTTTTTTATAAAATTCATATTATAAAATTCCCAAAAATTAATTTCCTCAAAAAAAAAGTAGTAAAACCCATTTTTTAAATAAAATGTATTTTTTGAAGAATAAAATTACTGCACTAAAAATTGAGTGATTATTTATTAGAAGTTTATCAATAAATTTATATTGATTATATTTATATATTTTTAATAAATTAGTTAATTCTATTTAAACCCTCCAATTTAATAGTTATGTAATGGAAATCATATTTAAATAATAATATTTCATGGTTCGTTTAGGCTCACTGTCGTGTTTCGTATACATTATCAAACATTTTTTTTAAAATCTTGGGGTTCTAAATTCTCACCCTTATAATAAATTGTTTCTTCACAATTCAAAATTAAACTCTATGATCAATGGTTTGATATTTGAAAATACTTTTATTGAAATCTCACATCATAAAAAGTGTTAATAAAACATACACTTGAAAAGAAAGAAAGAGAAGTACAAAGGTCATCTAGAATTATACACACTAGGTTTAAAAATTGGAGAAAATTAGTGTGAAGTGAAAATATGGATGTGGAATAAATTCAATGTAAAAATATCATTGATCATAATAAAGTTAATAATCATTATAAAGTTAATGACCACAAAACCATAAACCAAAGTGGTGAAAAAATACCATCAATTCATCAAAAATGATGGTAATAGAATAATTTTTTTGTTTCAAGATCCATTTTCTAGAGTTAATAAATTAATTTTCCATCTAGAGTAAAAAAATAAGGAAATATACTTACTTTAAATGTATAATTTCATCCTTCAGTCAATTTCCATCACAAAATCATCTTTTCTCAAAACAATGAGTATTTATGATGATTTTTTTCATGCACACAACACTAAAATAAAATTTTAATGGATGGGAAAATCCAAATAAGATTAATAATATATTCCTATCATATTTAAACATTAACCAAAATGGTTATTCCGAGGCAATATAATATCTAAAATGAATAATATATTTTACTTCAAAATTTCTACAATAACATCAAAGGCTCAACATAGTCAATTCCATAAACCTATATCCCAAATTACGTCAATAACCTCAATATTAAAGTTTTTTTAAACCTCAATGTTTATCTCATACCTTTCTAATTAAATCCCAAAAATTTAATTTTTTTCTCACCAAATAATCATTTATGTTAAACCTAATGGCTATATAGACCTGAACCCAATAAAATATCTCCCAAAATATCATTAATAACATAAAAATACCAAAATTGAAAATGATTTGATCTTATAACATGATTCCAAAAATTAAATTATTTTTTATCTATAAAATTGTTTATGTAAATAAATTCATACTAACTAGGAAATCACGTAGGCTAGTGGTAGGCGATGCACCCTTGTCACCCTTCGGCTGTGGGTTCAAACCCCATGGCCTTTACGGATGCGACAAGTTGTCACCTGGTCTACGAGTTTCCATTTTCTAGTATTATATTAATATAATTCCTATAATATTCCCAAAAATATAATGAACATCCTCAAAAATAACAATAATCCTTAAATCAATTTTTAACCACTATGGTTTTCTATACAACATTTTTTTATAAAATCAAATAAAATTAATTGACTATTATTACCTTAACATCAAATATAAGATAAAATTTAATGGTTACCAATACCATTAAACTTATGTCTACAAATTGTAATGGCATTCTTCCTTAAATAATTTTTTTTACTAAAACCCATAATAAAGCCAAGGGTTATATTACCATAAATGTTTCCCAAAATACTCTAAATCATCTTATACTTCTATAACTTAAAACCTCAAAAGTGATATCTATTACTTTAAACTTATGATCGACCTTAGACTTTTCAACCCCAGAAACTTTAGGTTTATCCCATATCACTATAGAATATCATAGGCCTCTAATGGTTTTATTCTCTCATTCATAATAATAGTTTATAACGAAAATCTGAATTAACCCAAGAATATACCCCAGTAGTTTCAAACTAGGTGTGTAGTAAGGGAACACTCACCGTGTATCATAATTATGGGAGATATATACAAAAACAACTATTTTTAGGATTATTACCCCTAGATGCATCTATTCTAAAACCATTTCCACTTGTATTATCCATACAGTGATGTATTTCTAGGAAAACCACATAATATGTTCCATACTAAAACTTTAGGATGTTATCCTATACTTAGACTTAGCCTCAGGGATTTTACCAAAATTTTCTAACCATAATCTACAAATAGTAACTAAACCCTATAATGATACCAAATAGAGTAACCCTGACTTTCTATATATAGATATCACATCTTATTAGACAATTATTCATTCAAGAACATTATGATCTATTCCAGGATCTTAAAGGTTTGGTATCTTTAGAAACATGGATACATAAAAAAATGGTTTATAATTTTTTTACATCATCTCCCACTTGATTCATCATAACTACCACCCTTCTTAGACACATCATACTTAAAAATTTATTTCATATCCCGGGAAAAGGATAAAATAGTAAAGGGTGAGCTTAGATTTTCAGTAAGGGAATAAATATGATAGGGAATCATAACATGTGAGTCAAAGGTATGACATGATTTAATAAAATAGAAGGATCATGAAAAACACAAAGGGTCAGAACATAAAGAACATAGTATCACAAGATCATGGAAACATTGGAAACATGTAAGTAATACAAAACACATCATAAGTATAAGTCAAGGTTAACTTCCAAGACAACATCACATGGTGGACATAGTCCCATAGTGGATTAGGTTTACTCCCTAATCCCATACATAACGTTTCACAAGACTAAAACATTATCCAATGCATCATAGCACTATATGGGTGCACCCATCATAACATGTTCATGATTATGTGTTCCACAAAAATAAATCAATCATATGGTGTAAACATAAGAATTACCCATGGAAATAAATGTGTTTCATAATATTTCCTCATATCACAATCAAAAGAGATTTCATAAAGAAGAAATTTGAGAAATGAACTTAAGGTATGTATTATCCTATCAAATGAATGGGAGAATAAGTTGGGTATATATGTAAGAGAAATATATACATAATTTATAAGTAATATATAACATCAAAGGTTTTTATCATTGATGAATATAATTATATAAAAATATTAAATACATTCTTAAGGAAAATACCCTTTTCATTTAGAAATTACTTCTTTGAAATATACAAATTTACAAAATATTATTATTTTATTCTCTAAAAATAAATTTGGAAACTTTTAAAGGAAGAATCAAAGCATTGAGTGGTCATGACAGTGGGAAATTTCATTCATACTGTATACATTAAAACAAATATTCATTCCATATTTTCAGTAAAAAAAATAAAAGTACATCATTCAGAAAATTATAATAAGATTCATTTTAAACCATTTTTTAATAAGTTAAAAATGAGTAAAAATGAATTTAAATAATCATAGGATAATAGTAAAGAAATTATTGAAATAATTTTTAGTAAACCAGGATTGGAAAGAAAACTTATTTTAGGTTTCAGAGAGAAATAATGTAACGTCTCCCGACCTGGCACTCTCTCACACAACCAAAATGGATTGGTTATGTGACCTAAAGTGCACATCCCTATATTCCAGATGTTTCTGAATAGTAGTGGGGGTGTGATGAATATAGTGGGTAGACTATACCCCCTACTTTAGAGTCATAATACATAAGAAAATACATAAATATCAGAGTGTGGAAATAATGGAAACCATAAAACACAATGAATAAACCAATCAATAAATTCTAACTGAATAATATAATAAATAATAAAGGAATAATTTAATGAAAAGATGAATGAAAATAAATTACATGATGATGGTCATAAAAATAAAAGAACAAAAAACCCAAATAAAGACTCCAATGACCCTGGTCTCGAACCCCATGTCGATCCTGTCTCTAAGCTCCAATCTATCTAGAAAGAAACAATCAACTAAAAGGTCATTTTCGCTTGTCCAAACCTATATCCATGTAAGCTACTCTAGTACAAAATGATAGCCCAAGTAAGATGTGAGTAAAACTCAACTGTTTAACACCATCATGTCTAAACAAACCATTTTGATAATAAGTTCATGGAATAATGTGATAAAATAGTGTAAAAATTAATTTAATAATAAATATAATACATCAATAAACCTAATTTGTCACCCTAATGGAATGCCTTTTATAATGTAGAACAACCATGCCAACAACAACCATGAAACCAAACAACCTTATTTGGCACCATTCTAGAATGCCTCTGAGCATGTAGCACAACCATGAAAACCACAACCGTATACACAAGGTAAAACATATCAGTGGGCCAAATACAATAGAAAATAATATCAGTATGTGTGAGGGACTATCTCAATATATAATCATTGAAACATGTGTTTGGGCCTAGCTCGGTATATAAGCATCACAACTTGTATCATGGCCTAGTCTGATATATAACCAATGAAACATGTGTGAGGGCCTAGCCTGGTATATAATAATTGAAACATGTGTCGAGGCCTAGCTCGGTATATAAGAATTGCAACATGTTCCAGGTCTTATCTCGATATATAAGCATCTAAACATGTGTTAGAAGTTCATATCACAATAGAAATAATATCAAAAAATAATAACAAAAGACCAAAAGGTTAATTCTGCTAATTACCATTTTTCTTTTAATTTACCCATTTATTCAATAAATAAAATAATTCATTTTCCAAGGTGAATATATAATAAAAAATCACTTGAAACACATGTCATGGTAAAATCATATGTAATCCATTGCCAATTCATTATTTTCAAACAAAACCACAAGCCAGGTTACATATCAATAGACCCAAATGTATCTAAGGAATGATCCAATTACATGATTATAATTTCCAATTAATCCATTAATTAATGCACATAAGTGAAATTTTGTATATTTCACTCACTTTATTAATTGAAATTAGAACATAGGGTTAAGTTTTAGACCCAAAAACTTTATGAGACGATCAACGAAATGCTTCTAAGGGAAATCACCAACAAGGATGAAAGTGCAGAAGATATCAAGAACCTAGATCAAACCAGGTGAAGGTCAAAACCCAAATTAATCCTACGGTAAAAATATTACACCAAAAAGATGGAGAATAGTGAAAGAGAGTGGAAAACCTAAGAGAAACACATCACCATGAATCATATGTGGAAACAGAACATTTGAAATGGATGGAAGGGACCCCAAATCACCTGGATCACCTTAGGGTTTGAGAGGAGGAAGGGATTCACTGAAAAAATGAGGAGGATCAAATTCACGATAACCTTAAAACCATTGGTACTGGGGAATACATGATATGAAACCTTTTCACATCGTGTTTTTCTCAATTAATTAGGTATGCTAAAAAAATCCATCATCTTTGGTTAATATTTAACATTTCTCAAACATTACACCACCTGTAATGCAGATTCATGACATGTATTTCTTTCAAATCATGAAGCACTTCACGATATGAAAATATTCATGAGAAGTGTTTGGAAATGTTTACACATAATTTAATACATTTACACAGTGTGTAAATATTCTTTAGATATTTTTTAACCCAGTTTCTACATAAGGATTTGAACCAACTCCAAATCCTTCCAAACCTTGGAATACTTTTGTATACCCTTTTAAAACATTCATAAACAGACTCCATTAATTCAAATAAACATGCTTCCTAGAACTTTAGGTAATTTTTTGCAATAAAGGCTCTCTTTCTCCAAACAATACTCCGCTACCATGGTACAATAAAAAAACTCAAAGGTGGATGTACCTGGAAAAAGAAAGGATCTTACAACCTCCCTACGATATAACAGCTCATCCCCAAGATGATCCAAGAATCATTGTGAGGTCTCGACAAACAAATCCAGCCACTATTCTTACATATCAGACTCCTTTTCCAAGGTTTCCTCTTAAACATTCCCATAAGTCCACTGCACTAGAACCAGAGATACTATCTTACCCTAGAGATACCTCTCACTATGGTCCAAAATTTGTATGAGACGGTCCTCAAAGGATGAATCATTACAAATCTCGATATTCTTTACATCCATTACATGATAATGGTCAAAATAATATTTAAAAAGATATGACACATGAAACATGTTGTTCATGACACTGTGTTGATGTGGAAGGGCTAATATTTATGCCACTAGACCAACCATTTCCACTATCTCAAATGGCCTAAAAAACTAGGGCACTAGCTTTCCCTATTTCCTGATACAGTGTTTCCCCAACCTCGGTGAAACTCAAAGGAAAACATTATGACCCACATCAAACTATAGAGGTCATATCCATTGGTAAACATATATTTTCATTCGGATCTCTGCGGTTAACAAACGCCTTTTGATCAACTGAACCTGCTCAGTCTTCTCCTACATGAGACTGGGTCCAACAAGTGCTAAATCTTCTACTTTTGACCAATAAAGAGGTCAACAACATGGTCTTCCATAAAAGGTCTCAAAAGGATCCATATAAATCAATTTATGGAAGCTATTATTATAGAAAAAATCCACGAGTTCCAAATGATGCTCCCTTAAACCACTAAAATCCAAAACATAGGCTCACAACATATCCTATAGTATCTAAATTTTAGATTGGCCATAAATTTGAGGATGGTAGGATGTAATCAAAAGAACCTATGATCCCAAATCCATTTAAATACCTTTCCAAAACCAAGAAATGAGATGAGGTTATCTGTTTGAAATGATACTCCTTGAAACACTATGAAACCGAAATATTTCATGCACATGAAGACTACCTAGATCATCAACAGCGAATCTATACATGATAGTTAAAAAGTGGGATACCTTCATTAGTCGATCCAAAATCACCTATACTGTATCATTCTTATGACTTATCCTAGGTAATCCTATCACAAAATCCATAGAAAAATCATCCTAAATCCACTTAGGAATGAGAAGAGGATACAATATCCCAACATGCCTCTAATCTTCATACTTCACCTGTTGAAAAGTGAAACATCTCACTATGAAGCCTGATATCTAATTATTCATCCCTGGACACCAATATTGTATATGGTGATCATGATACACCTTTGTTAAACCTGTATATACCACCAATCTAGAAGCATGAAATTCTCTCATCAGCTCATCAAGAAAACCTGAAGGAACCCATACTCAGTTACAAAAGAGAATAACATCACTACCACTAAGAGATCACCACGATAGTGGAACCCCACCATATATGATTTCCCTTAGAGCTAAAACCTCTAGATTAGATAACTACTCTATCTTTATTTTGTAAAAAATCACAGGTATAATAGATGTTGAAGTCATAACTACTTGTCCCTGAGACTCCTGAACATCTAGATGTATGCCTGCAAAAGGTTTCATCATCTTCCACTCATCTCAAAACTCCCACACTACCTTTGTATGTGTCTTATGGATCAATTAATAGGAAATTATGTTTAACTTTCCCAGTGTATAAGAGAGTTTGAAGTTGAAAGATTGAAGATACTTAAACCACATCCTCTGCTAAAGGTTCAGGTCACACTGAGAAAAGATATACATGAGTATCTTATGTTTTGGGTACACCACAAACCTATCACCCAAAATACAGTGTCTCTAGAATCATAGGTTGTGTAACAATACTTCTAACTCCATATTATTATTGGGGTAATTCCTCTCATGAGGTCTCAACTGTATGGATCCATATGCGACCACATGATCATCCTGCATTAGAAATTCTTTGAGACCAACTCCAGATGCATCAAAGTACATGGTATACTTCTTACCAAAATTAGGTAAGGTGAGGATCAGTGCTAATTTCTACTTGATCTTAAAAAATCTCTCATAAGAATCTAACCAAACATTCTTTACCCCTTTCTTGTTCATCTTGGACATCAGTGTTTCAAGATGAGATAATTCCTATATGAATTACTAGTAATAACTTTTTAATCCCAAAAAACTCTAAATATTGAATTTATTCTTAGGTCACTCCCAAGATACCATGGATGCAGCCTTCTTTGGGTCCACTGAAACTCCATCCTCTGAGATAACATGGCCCCAAAAGTGTACTCTATTAATCCAAAAACTGCATTTGGATAGCTTGGCATAAAGCTAATGCCATTTAAATGTACTCAAGATGATTTTAAGATGTTGGACATTATCGTCTATATATTAGAAGTACGCTATGATGTCATCAATGAAAACCACCACAAACTAGTCCAGGAAATGATGAAATATACAATTCATCAAGTCCATGAATACTACTAATGCATTTTTAAACCGAACAACAACACTATGAACTCGTATAATTCATTCACACTCCTAAAATAATTTCAGAGTATGTTTGATGGTATCACACTCAACTAGTGGTACCCTAACCTCAAATCAATCTTGGAGAAAATCTTGGGACCTCTCGGTTGATCTAAGAGATCATTGATTCAATGAAGGGGATACCAGTTCTTAACTATCATGTTGTTTAGTCTTTGATAATCCACACATAAGCACAAATTCCCATCAGCCTTCTTGGTGAAAAGAACTAGAGAACCCCACAAAGATGTACTAGGACATATGAAACCCTTATCCTCCATACCGTCCAACTAAACTTTTAACTCATGAAGCTTTTTTGGACATATCCTATAAGGTGGGATAAAAATTGGCTTAGCTCCTAGAAACAACTCGATCATGAACTCAATATCTTGATCATGTGGTATGCTAGAGAACACTTTAGGAAATATATCTTTAAAAAAGTCCACCATTTGTGGAAAAGTCTCATGATACATCCCTCCACTATCTAGAACAAGGATTTCTATATGAGCCATGAGACAATCCAATCCACACTGAATTGGTCTTGCATCACCAACTTGAAGATCCCACTCACCTTGGAGAGTATAGATGCATCTATATAAAGATAGAAAGGTAAATCTCCTATGATAATAGTCAATATGATCCTGGTATAGAAATATCCAATCCATACCAATAATCAAATCGAATCCAATCATTTCCAACATAAAAAGTTCCCAAAGGAAATGATAGCCACCAATTTCACGATAACACACCCTATAACACCTGATACCCTCTGACTGTACTCCCAATAGTGTATCAATAGTCATAAACCCATCTAGGCTCTCCACATATACACCCAAACCATTTTCAAAAATAGAAGATATAAAGGAATGAAATGTTCATGTATCAAACAAAACACAAGATAAGGTAGATGATACAAGAATCATTCCTCTAACAGTAAAATGTTCTGCATCCAAACCAATCATAGAATATTGTATATCATGCAGTTGGATTTCCCCTCTACCCTGGTCTCTAGTTTGAATCCCATGTGCTTCTCCATATGAGTGGTACTTTCGCTCCTATACTGGGGTACCACGTCCCATACCTCAGCCTGAACAACTAGTGGAACTTAAAATTTCTATCTATGGATGGGTAGTTGAACCCCTTCCAGACTCATGTGTCTATCCTGATCCCATGCCTCTACTCTACTACAAAAAATTCCCAAAAAACTTTTAAAGATGACCCAATCTTCTGTAATCAAGAAACTCTAAAGTAGTGTGTAGATATTAAGGATTCTTATGACCAAACATGACACACTAAAAACACTAAAATAGAACATGGTCCTGAGATGTCTTCCCATTTCCATGACTACTCTTACCACTACTGCCTTTGTGAAAACTATCATAGTGGCACTTCTTTCTTCTCAAATAAGAGCTCCAAGATTACCCTATTAAAATATTATGATTTGTATGGTTCTATAAATTATGTATTTTTTTAATTATATGGAATTATTACGAGACCATGAAATCTGACAGCGCATGATTCTGAGGCCCGGAGTGCCTGGAATGATCCATTGAAGTTTTTGTTACGCTTAAATTAGCATGCATAAGCAGTTTTCCTGAAAAACTAGAATAACTCTTAAATGGTTGCTTGGATCAGAAATACGAGGGGACTGTTGCGTTCATAATGGAGGGTTTACCCTAGGCACAACTTAATTTTGGTCGGTGCATGCCTCCTGTGAGAAAACCCAAAAATCTCTTAATCATAAATAAATAAATTAAATAAATTATTTTATTTTTCAAATGCTTATAACTCACAAATGGTAACTCGGATTGAAAATTCGAGACAACCGATTAACTCATGAGGGTATGCTTTATTTATGCAGAAACTAACTTTGTTCGGCGGGGACCATGAGTGAATGTTAGTTTTTTGCCGTAAATAAAATAATTAAGTGACAATTATTTTATTGTAAAATTCATAACTTTTAAATTAGTAACTCGGATTGGAAATCTGAGATACTGTTGGGTTATTTGGGGCATTTTTCACCTAGGTAGAGCCTAACCTCAACCAGCGCGGGTCGAGGGTGACTGATAAAAATTTTCCGAACTTTTTTTCAGGTACATTCAGTAAATGCGCAAGAAGCATTTTATAACTTTTGAACCGGTGCTCGGAATTGAAATCTGATGGCACTGTTGAACTCACAGTGCCAATATTCACTTAAGGAGACCATCACCTTGACTGCAGTAGGTCTAGGGTTAAAATTGGTTTTTGAGAATTTCATGGGAGAGTTAAAAGAATAAAAAAAATAAAGAACAACTTTTTTTTTTTAAACCCCCCAATTTGTATGTGTATTGGTGGGGACCACCCGACCCCCTTGAACTCCCTCTTTAATGTGAGTTAACTCTTGGTTTCTCCCCCAAATTAAATGTTACAACTTTATTTTAATTAATGTGCCGACAATTAATTGATTTAGTATACTTAACTCAATTAAAATTGGCTCCTCATCCTTTTAGGGGAGATCGTTGGCAAAGGATATTTGGGAGAGCCTTGGAAAACTGGGAATAACATCCTCTAAATGAATAACTTCTCCAACGGAGAAGAATTCTCTGAATCGAGGAATGTGGAACCAACTTCGGGAGCGTGGTGTAGGAGCGAAGAATGCCGACGTCATCAACATCATATCCTTTCTCATGCCGACACCAACGAGTAATCGAGGTAGGGGTTCTAATTTTAAATATGATGGAATTTATTTGTTAATTCTTCATATTCTGGATTCGCAATGACGATGGCCAAACTAACATGGTCATCATCCCACACATATACCTTGCCCTTTTTTCTTTTGTTCTTTGCGGGTTCTTTATGCGTTCATCAACGCCAAATAATTAAGCACACTGGAAACACAATGTTGTGTTGAGCACAACATATAGACGTAGAGCCCTCAACCTGAGAATCGTGAATATGTGGTCGGCATATTTTTTGGGCTTAGAACGAAGATGCAGCGGCCCATGGAAGGGTTGACATGGCAGTGTGATTTCTGGCGTGTGTTCAGGGCGTGACTTCGGGCGAGGTAGAGGGTGTGACGTGCAACGAAGGACAGCTGGAGGGCAGCATCTAGGCAGTGACTCTAGGAAAAGGTGGTGGCATCGGTTCTGGACGTACAGAGTAACCCAACCATTTGAGAAAGGAGTTAATTGGAGCGTGATAAAATTGTGGAATAAGAGATGGTTGATTGGAGAGAGAAAATTAAGGAGATGAAATAATAAAAATAAAAAATCATGGAAGACTGGAGGAGGCGCCATGTGGAAGCCACATTCACCAAATGAATGCCCCATGCATGATTGAATTTGGAGTTAAGGAAATAAGTAATTAACAATAATAATAAAATATTATTATTATTATTATTAATTTTGATTATAAAACACTTTTTGATTGTAACTTATCTATACGACCTCGGTTTTATGAACCATTAGTGGTAGTACGACCCTGACTTCAAGATGGAAATTATGAGTCTAATATTGGATGTCTTTTTCAGGTTGTTGGATTGGGTACCTGAAATGTTTAAATAATAATAATATATTATTAATATTAAATCTTCAACCCTCTATAACTTCTGTGTGCGACGTCTGATTGAATTACCATAAGTGGCGATGTGATCCTGACATTAAGACGGTCGATTTAAGTTTAATATTGAATATTAAATTCCGGTTCATGGATTGAGTCCACAAAACACCCAATAATAATAATAATAATATTGTGGGATCTTGTATTTGACTTATCTCCCTCATACGGTATCGAAATTAAGAACCATCTGCAGAACTGAAATCCTTGAGACGAGGCTGTCCTTTTAATATAATTCATGCGACTTTTCGAGAAAGTTAAAGATTGGATGGGTTGGATCGTACTCGAATCCAACCAGGCCCTCGGCACTAAAACACTTGTAACTCACAGACCAGACGTCCGATTTATGCACCATCTATTTCGTTGAGACCCCTTTTACTTGGTGGTCCTTTGGGATACTTATTCTTGGGACTTTGTGGCAGTTGGAGTATCGAACTATGGCTTGAGGAGAGGATCCTCTTGGAATCAAGTGATCTTAGTGCGGGAACCCTATAGCTGGATGTAACATGAGAAATGGATCCTTCATGGGTTTTTGCTTTAGGATACCACATGGATCCGCTCTAGGAATCCATGTGGGACTACTCTAGGATCTTATGTGGGTCTGATGTACTAGGATCCTATGTGGGTCTGATGATGTACTAGGATCATGTGTGGGTCTAACGACGTACTGATGATGTACTATGATCATGTGTGGGTCTGACGATGTACTGACAATGTACTAGGATCTTTTGTGGGTCTGACAACGTACTGACGATGTACTAGGATCCTCTGTGGGTCTGATGATGTACTGAAAATGTACTAAGATCCCTTGTGGGTCTGACGATGTACTGAGGACGTACTAGCATCCTGTGTGGGTCTGACGAAGTACTGACTACGTACTAGGATCATGTGTGGGTCTGACGACGTACTAACAAGGTGCTAGGATCCTGTGTGGGTCTGGCGATGTACTAGGATCTTGTGTGGGTCTGACGAGGTACTAGGATTTTGTGTGGGTCTGATGATGTACTAAGATCCTCTATGGGTCTGATGATGATTTAGGATCCTTCATGGGTCTGCCTCTTAACAGATTAAGATGAATTAGTAGTTACATCTAATCATCTCTACTACTGTAACTAAGTTATACCTGGTGTGAGATGAGTCTTTATCTTTGTGGTAATCTTCTGTGTGGCGTACCTTTATGGTACTTAGCTTCGTGGTGATACCTTTGAGGTATTCTTCTATGTGGCGTACCTGTGTGGTACTTACCTTCGTATTGATACCTTTGTGGTATTATTCTGTGTGGCATACCTGAGTGGTACTTATCTTCATGGTGATACATCTGTGGTATTCTTCTGTGTGGTGTACCTGGGTGGTACTTTCCTTCATGTTAATCTTTCCTTTGTGGAATAGTTGTACTTTGGAAAAGGAGTTGGGCCTTATGTTTCCTCATGAATGATATGGGTAATATTTGATAACATAGGTATATGTATGGGCATATACCTAAGTAGGGTTTTCACTAGTTTACATGATTTGTGGTTTATCCTTTGTGGATTTTGTGAGACCTTAAGGGTATCGGGGTCCCTACTAAGTATCGTAATACTCACCCTTGCATGGGCTATGCCCAAACCTTGTTGTGTTTTGTGCAGATGACAGACATCACTGACTGTGGATGAGGGTACCAGGACTGGAGGTAGCTCGGAGGTGGACCTTAGACGAGGCGTACTACAGAGGTGACCGTTTGGGAGCTGTACCTACCCTTCAGGTAGGATCTTGGCGGGTGTATACAGGAGCTATTCATTTTACTTATACTTTTCAGTTTTCTTGTACTTTCCACTTGGGCTTGTATTCTGGCCCCTTTTTACTTATTGTACAAGCTTATTTTTCTATACAGTTTACCGGTGTTTTTATCTTGCTGTGTTCTTGGTTGCGTGAGTTTATAGGTTATAAAGTCAATGCCTTCTTGGTTTTAGGGAATATTCCTTTCGGTGCTAGTTTCCGGCCCCTGGCCTATGGAAGGTGGGCTTGGGGTAGTCACGACACAGGTCTCAGGGGATGGGTCGTGACAAATTGGTATCAGAGGAGTCGGTTATACCATAGAACATAGGACTCTGATCTTTTTAACAACAATAGTGTTAAGTGTAGTGAGTGTGGTTATTAGTTTAGGGAATCCAATGTTGGTGCGGCAGCCGACATATCCATACACCAGGACCCTGACTTCTGATTTCTGAATCAATGCATGAAAACACTGATTGCATGTGTGTTTTGAAAAATTTTCTTGTGTTTTCTTGATTCATCTCACCAAGTATAACTAAATGACCATGGCGCACCTATTCCTTATCAGGATGTCGCTGCATAGAAAACCAGTTATGATTACCAAGAGAGTACACGATGAAGGCCCACCGAGCGAAGAGGCTCCGATGTAGGGACCTCTTACTATGTTGGCACCATTAGGTGGTGTACCAATAGCACCAACACCTATTGGGAAGTAGATATCACTAGCCGCACTGGCGGACTGTGCACACCGACTGAGCACATTGCACGAGTTTCAGTAGTAGAGGCCTCTGAGGTTTTGAGGCGAGACTGATTCCCTCGCAGCTGAGTGCTGGCTGGATGCAGTTGCTAGAGTTTTCCGCCTAGTTGAGACACCAGTAGAGCAGATGGTAATCTTAGCTACTAGTCTTTTCCAGTGAGTGACCATGAGGATTGTATGCATGGTGATGAGGCTTTGGTACTTGGATTGTTTCCCAATATGGTACCTTCGGGTAGTGCGTTATCTATATCACTGCTCGTTGGTCAGCAGTTAAAACTGACGGTACTAGTAGATGATACATATAGGCTTAGTGCCTTACACATGATTCAGTATCAGATACCCCTCAGGTTTCGAGGTGAGCCTGACTCACAGGAGGCTGAGGAATGGCTTGAGGAGGTGGCTGAGAGTTCTCTAGAGCTTCTACAGCTCGGAAGGACAACATTTCAGTAGCTAAGTATTCATCGAGGAGTACCGATCATTTCTGGTACTCGATGAATATGATATGATCATTCCTTCAGGTCTCGGACTTTCATGCGTAGTGTGTTTAAGGACGTCCGAGCCAAAACTATTCCTCTTTTCATTCCTACTTATGTTGGCGTGCTAGATAGTACCTTTTTGGTTGAATGTTCTTTGGTTGAGCGGATACAACTAGTGAATGTTGGTGGTAGGAAAATAGGAAACTGGCGCAATTCTTAGAGACTTGGGTGTGTAAAAAAATTTCCGGAAGAAGAAGTGTTAGGGACAGATGAATTTTCAGGGCTACAGACGTGCAAGCAGAGCTAGGGGAGAACCATGATGTGGTGTACATTTCAACATGATACAACCATCCTCCATTATAGTCCCCACTAGGCTCAGGGAGCTGGAGGATAGGGGAAGGAAGTAGCTGCATGCAGTCAAGGAGTTCAACCCAAGGGATCTAGGAATGATCCGAGTTATGGTCTGTGTCTACTACTAGTTTTTGTATCAATAGACATAGGTACCAATCATTCCTTCCTTCCACGAATATTTTCCAAGACCTAGAGTTTCCAGTTAAACCATTGACTTTACCCTCACATCTGGAGATACCTTTGGGAGGAGACTTGATAATCAAACTTACGCCAATGGTGTGATCTGACCCTTGAGGTGAGAGTTTTAGTTGGATCCTACTGGTGGAATCATCGAGGCCTTATGAAGTTAGTTTGGGTATGACTGGACATCCACAATTCATACTTGGATTGACTATATTACAAAAAAAGGTTGTGGTTTATCTACAACGTTGGGATGAGGTTTTCCTTAGTCAGTGAAAAAGGAAACCCAGGTAGCACAGGTTAAACTCATGCATATGAGGGTGAAACTGATCACTCTTGAGTCAACTAGCCTTACCCTCGTGGCAGTAGGAGTTTTGAGTTTTCAAGTTCCCAATGGGAGTGGCTATAGTTCCTCTAGGACTATGAATTTGAGATAGTCTATACTATTGGGAAGGGGAATGTGCTAGTAGATGCACTCAGCAAGAGGTCTGGTCTGCAGCTTCTGAGTGAGGCGATAGAGCAGCTAGCCTCTTTACAGATATCCTACATTGATCAAGATAGAGCAGCTTATCTTCAGTCTCTGACAGTCACTCCCTTGCTTCTTTAGTGAGTTAGGGTGGTGTAGTGTGGGGACACTGACTGTGAGACTTGATGTGTTTAGATATCCTAAGGGCAGCCACCTGATAGATTTTCTGAAGGTGGGGAGCATGTCATTCTCTTCAAAGGATGTACCATGGTACCAGTAGCACTACAAGAGGAGGTGTTGAGGGAGTCACATACGTCCCCTCTAACGATACATCCTAGTGTGGTGAAGATGTATTAGGATCTCTGACATTAGTATTGATAGCCCAGGATGAAGGAAGCAGTGGAAAAGTTTGTATCACGATGTCTCACTTGTTAGCAAGTGAAGACTGTACAAAGTTGGAAGAAGTCTTATGCTAACAAGATACGGAGACCTATGGAATTTGAGGATGGTGACCATGTCTTTCTACGGGTCTCACCTCGATGAGGTTTGCGGAGATTTGGCCGTCGTGGAAAGTTATCTCCAAGGTTCATCAGAAAATTTCAGGTTCTTGGTAGAGTTGGCGAGGTGGAATATCACCTATCCCTTCCACCACAGTTGGATAAGTTGTACGACGTATTCCATGTATCCCAGCTGAGGAGATACGTGCATGACCCATCTCATGTCATCGACCACGACGAGCTGGAAATCAAGGATGGGGTGACGTTTTAAGAGGTTCTAGTGGAGATTGAGGATCGATAGGAGTGAGTCCTTCATGGGTGATCGATATATTTGGTGTGCGTACATTGGCAGCATGAGAACCTCTAGGAGAGAAAATGGGAGCTGGAGGCTCAGATTCATACTCAGTACCCCCACTTGTTTTCCTAGTTTTGGTAATGTGGATTTCAAGGAAGTAAATCCCTAATGTGGGGAGAATGTAATTTTACAGAAATTCCATATATATTTTTTAATTATATGGAATTATTACGAGAAATTGAAATCTAACGGCGCACTATTCCGAGGCCCGAAGTTCCCGGAATGATTCGTCGAAGTTTTTGTTACGCTCTAATTAGCGTGCATAAGCAGTTTTCCTAAAAAAGTGGAATAAATCTTAAACGGTTCCCTAGATCAGAAATATGAGGGCACCATTACATTCAGAATTGAGGTTTTACCCTTGGCGCAACTTAATTTTGGTTGGTGCGGGCCTCCTGTGAGAAAACCCAAAAATGGCATAATTGTAAATAAAATAATTAAATAAATTATTTTATTTTTCAAATGCTTATAACTCACAAACAGTAACTCAGATTGAAAATCTGAGACAACCGATGAACTCATGAGGGTGTTCTTTATTTAGTTAGATACTAACATTGGGCGGTAGGGGTCACTAGTGATAGATAGTTTTTGGCTGTAAATAAAATAATTAGGTGACAATTATTTTATTGTAAAATCCATAACTTTTAAATGGTAACTCAGATTAGAAATCCGAGAGTACCATTGGGTTTGTTGGGGAATTTTTCACCTATAAAGAGCCTAACCTCAACCGGCATGGGTCGAGGGTGACTGATAATAATTTTTCAATTTTTTTTTGGTACGTTCAGTAAATGCGCAAGCGACATTTTATAACTTTTGAACCATTGCTCGAAATTGAAATATGAGGGCATTGTTGAACTCACAACGTCAATATTCTCTTAAGGAGACCATCACATTGACCACAGTAGGTTGAGGGTGAAAATTAGTTTTCATGAATTTCGTGGGAGAGTTAAAACAATAAAAATAAAATAAAGAACTACTTTTATTTTATTTTTAAAACCTTCCAATTTGTATGTTCAGTGGTGGGGACCACTCGAACCCATTGAACTCCCTATTTAATGTGAGTTAACTCTTGGTTTCTCCCCCAAATTAATAGTGCCAACTTTATTTTAATTAATGTGCCGACAATTAATTGAGTTAATAGACTTAACTCAATTAAAATTGGCTCCTCATCCTTTTGGTGGAGATCGTTGGCAAAGGAGATTTGGGAGAGCCTTGGAGAACTGGGAATAACATCCTCCAAACAAAGAACCTCTCCAATGAAAAATAATTCTCTGAATCGAGTAACGTGGAACCAACTTTGAGAGCGTGGTGCAGGAGAGACGAACATCGATGTCATCAACATCATCTCCTTCCTCACGCTGACACCAACGAGAAATCGAGGTAGGGGTTCTAATTTGAAATATGATTGAATTTATTTGTGAATTATTCATATTATGGATTCGAAATGATGATGGAAAAACTAACATGGTCATCATCTCGTGCATACACCTTTCCCCTTTTTCTGTTGTTCTTTGCGCGTTCTTCGTGCATTCATCAATGCCAAATAATTAAGCACGTTGGAAACACAATATTGTGTTGAGCACAACATATGGACGTAGAGCCCTCAACCTAAGGATTGCGAATATGTGGTCCACATATTTCTTAGAATGAAGATGTGGAGTCCCACGGAAGGGGTGACATGGTGGTGTGATTTCCAGCATGTGTTCAGGGTGTGGATCCGGGCGAGGTAGGTGGTGCGATGTGTGGCGGAGGACAACCGGAAGGCAATGTCTAGGTGGTGCAGCTAGCCAGAGGTGGTGGTGTTAGTTATGGACGTGTGGAGGAACCCAACCGTTTGGGAAAGGAGTTAATTGTAGGGTGAGAAAACCATGTAATAAGAAAGGGTTGATTAGAGAGAAAAAATTAAGGAGATGAAATAATAATAAAAATCAAAAATCATGGAAGAGTGGAGGAGGTGCCATCTGGAAGCCGTGTTCACCAAATGAATGCCCCATGCGTGATTGAATTTGGAGTTAAGGAAATAAGTAATTAACAATAATAATATTTTATTATTATTATTACTTTTGTTGATAAAACACTTTTCTGACTGTAACTTATCCGTGCGACCTCAGTTTTATGAATAATTAGTGGAAGTATGACCCTGAATTCGAGACAGAAATTATGAGTCCAATATTGGATGTATTTTTTAGGTTTTTGGATCAAGTACCTGAAATGATTAAATAATAATAATATATTATTATTATTAATTGTTTGACCCTCTACAACTCCTGCGTGCGATGTTCGATTGATGTACCGTGTGTGGAGATGTGATCCTGACATTAATATGGTCAATTTAAGTCTAATGTTGAATATTAAATTCTGGTTCATGGGTCAGGTCCACAAAACACCCTATAATAATAATAATAATTTTATTGTGGGATCTTGTATTTGACTTATCTCCCTCATACGGTATCGAAATGACGAACCATCTACGGCACTAAAATCCTTGAGATGAGGTGGTAATTTTGAGATACTCCATATGACTTTTGGAGAAAGTTGGAGTTTTTCCAGGTTGGATCGTACTCGAATCCAATTGGGCCCTTGGCACTAAAACACTTATAACTCACAGACTGGGCATCTGATTGATGCACCGTCTATTGCGTTGAGACCCCTTTTACATGGAAGTACTTTGGGATACTTATTAGTCGGACTTTGTGGAAGTTTGGGTATCAACATGTGGCTTGAGGAGTGGATCCTCCTAGAATCAAGTGATCTTAGTGCGGGAACCCTATAACTAGTTGTAACATGAGAAATGGATCCTTTGTGGGTCTGTGCTCGAGGATCCCACATGGATCTGCTCTAGGAATCCATGTGAGACTGCTCTAGGATCCTGTCTGGGTATTCTATACTAGGATCCTGTGTGGGTTTGATGATGTACTAGAATCATGTGTGGGTCTGACGACGTACTGATGATGTACTAGGATCTTGTGTGAGTCTAACGACGTAATGTCGATGTACTAGGATCCTGTGTGGGTCTGATGACATACTAAAGATGTACTAGGATCTTGTGTGGGTCTGAAGATGTACTGACAATGTACTAGGATCCTGTGTGGTTCTGAAGACGTACTGACGATGTACTAGGATCCTGTGTGGGTATGACGACGTACTGATGAGGTACTAGGATCCTGTGTGTGTCTGACGACGTACTGATGAGGTACTAGGATCCTGTGTGGGTATGACGATGTACTAGGATCCTGTGTGGGTCTGATGAAGTACTAGGATCTTATGTGGGTATGACGATGTACTACGATCCTCTGTGGGTCTAATGATGATTTAGGATCCTTCGTGGGTCTTCCTCTTAACAAAGTAAGATGAATTAGTAGTTACATCTTATCATCTCTACTACTGTACCTATGTTATACCTAGTGTGAGCTGAGTCTTTATCTTTGTGGTAATATTCTGTGTGGTGTACCTTTGTGGTACTTACCTTCATGGTGATACCTTTGAGTTATTCTTCTATGTGGAATACATGTGTGGTACTTACCTTCGTGGTGATACCTTTGTGATATTCTTTTGTGTGGCATACCTGAGTGGTACTTACCTTCATGGTGATACATTTGTGGTATTATTCTGTGTGGCGTACCTAGGTGATACTTACCTTTTTGGTAATCTATCCTTCGTGGAAAAGTTATACTTTGGATAAGGAGTTGGGCCTTGTATTTCCTCAGGAATGAGATGAGTAATATTTTATTTCACTGGTTTACATGCTTTGTGGTTTATCCTTTGTGGATTTTGTGAGACCTTGAGGGTCTCGGGGTCCCTACTGAGTATCGCTATACTCACCCATACATGGGATATGCCCACACCTTATTGTGTTTGGTGCAGATGACGGACAACGCTGACTGAGGACAATGGTACCAGGACTAGAGGTATCTCGGAGGTGGACCTTAAATGAGGCGTACTACAGAGACGACCGTTCGAGAGCTGTACCTACCCATCAGGTAGGATCCTTGGAGGGTGTACACAAGAGTTTTTCAGTTTACTTATACCTTCCTGTTTTCTTATACTTTCCAGTTGGACTTGTATTCTGGACTCTTTTACCTACTGTACACACTTCTTTTACTATAAAATTTACCGATGTTCGTATCTTGATGTGTACTTGGTTGCGTGAGCTTACAGGTTATGAAGGAAATGCCTTATCTCTTTTGGGGAATACGCCTTTCGGTGCTAGTCTCCAGCCCCTGGCATATGGATGGTGGGCTTGGGGTATTCACGGCACGAGCCCCGAGGGATGGGTCGTGACATGGTTACTAATCAGTTCCTTTCTCAGAATACCTTCTGTGATGAGTGCCTAATTCATCATTTCCTCAAAATTGGTCAAATGAAAAATGTTCACCTATGAACAAATCTCATAGTGAAGATCATCTTAAAAACACCTCACCACGGTTACCTCCTAAGATATTAGAGATGGTGCAAAGCACTACAGGTCAGTGAAACATCTAGCATAGTCCAACACTGACATTCCCTCCCATGTCTGATGCATGAACCCGCAATCCTTCTCATCCCTCAAAGTCTTAAGATAGAAATGACTCCTGAAATTCATCTGAAATTCCTTCCAATATAACTCCTCTTGCTGCCCATTTTTCTCCAGAATGTCTTACCAATGCATGGTTAGTCCAAGAAGTATGTATGAAACAAGATTCACCCTCATATTTTTTGGTGTCTCAAGGTGCTTAAAGATTTTCTAGATTGACTCAATCTAGAACTCAGCTTCCTGGGGACCTCCATGTCCAGTGAATGTAGGTAGATGTTGTATTTGAAACTCTCTTGTTAGATCATACATCAAAGGTACATCATGAACAATCTCCCTTTCCATGGATTTTATGACCCTCAAAAATATATAATGAAGATGAACATCTATATGAATGTCAGTATCTACAAGAAGCTTCGACTCAGTAGTGTTACGAGTATGCAGGTTTCCAATCTCCTGGAACTCAATTCAAAGATAATGAGGAGGTATTTTCTCTACAAGATAAAAAAACTCCTTAGAACAGTGGGTAACAATAAGACCAACCTCAATAGGTGAAAACAACAAAGAAACACTACTCTTGGTCTCTTTAAACATGGCATACAATTATTTTCGTATGACATCTCAGTCCATTTATTTCATTTATTAGATATAATAGGTGTCTCGTTTTGTAGTTCATATAGGAAAAATATTAAATGCACTAAATATGTTTCTATCATGAATAATTCATGTCAGTATATATCCCTATGTTCCTATCATGATGCATGAATACTCATATCATTCCATACTAGGCCATGAGTATAAATCTCAATAAATAATAATATGACCTAACATGTGAATCGCCCAAGGTGAAATAACATCAAACTGTAACAATCTAACATCATGAACAAAAATACTATCCCTAGGCACTTGGATTTCCCCCATACATGGGTTAGCTACTCCCATGAACAATCTCTTTACCAAGTTCCAACACATCCTAGTATACTTTATACCTTTCTCAAATAGTAAAGGAAAATAAAAGAAAACCCGACCCTCTGATACTACTTTATAACATCCCCCATCCTGGAACTCCCTCATATGGCCAAATTGGATTGGTTATGTGACCTCAAGTGCACCTCCCCACACACGAGGTTGTTGACTAGCAGTGGCAGTGTGATGAATATAGTGGGGAGACTATACCCCCTCATTTAGAGTCATAATATAGTAGAAAATACATAAGTATTAGAGTGTGGAAATACAGGAAATCATTCAACACAGTGGATAAACCTAACAATAAAAATCAACTAAATAATCCAATAAATAACCATGAAATAATGTAACGACAATATGAATGAAACTAAATAAAATTTTAAAGGTCATACAAATAAAATAATTGCAGACTCAAACCAATAATCCAGAAATCCTGATCCCAAACCCCATGCCAGTCTTGTCTCCAAGCTCCAACCCATCCACCACGCAACAATAAACTACAAGGTCCTTTTCACTTGTACAAAATTGAATCCATGTAATCTGTATGGGTACCAAACAATGGCCCAAGTAGGGTGTGATTAAAACTCATTAGTTTGATACTACCATGTCTATAAAAACTAGTCTGATAATAAGTGAATGCAATAATGTGATAAACAGGTGTATAAATTAATTTAAAAATTAATAGAATACATTAATCATCCTACTTAAACACTCTTTTGGAATGTCTCTGATAATGTAGCACAACCATTCCAACCATAACCATGAAACCAAATAACCCACTTCAACACCATGATAGACTGTCTATGAGCATGTAGCACAACTATGCCAACCAAAACTGTATACACATAGTATAACATATCATTGGGCAAAACATTCTAGATAAGAATCTCAAAATGTGTTAGGGACTAGCCCAATATATAAGCATTTCAGCATGTGTTAGGGAATAGACCGGTATATAAGCATCGCAACATGTGTTAGGGCCTAGCCCGATATATAAGCATTGCAACATGTATCAGGGCCTAGCCAGGTATATAAGAATTATAGCATGTGTTTGGTCCTAAACTAGTATATAATCATTGAAACATGTTCCAGGGCCTAGCCAGGTATATAATCATCACATCATGTGTCAAAAGTGCATATCACAACATCAAGTGTATCACAAAATAACAACATAATATCAAATGGTTAATTATGCTAACTATAATTTGTCTTTTAATTTAACCATTTATTCAATTAATAAAATAATCCATTTTCAAGGTGAATCTATAATAAGCAATCACCTAAAAAACATGTCATGCTAAAATCATATGTATGTCATTGCCAATTCATTATTTTCAAAGGAAACCACAAGCTTATTCGTATCTCAATAAAACTAAAGGGATCTATAGAGTGATCCAATTACATGAATATAATTTCTAATTAATCAATTAATTAATGTGCACATTATGTCAGTGCAATTGCATATATTTCACACACATTAGTAATTGAAATTAGACCATAGGGTTAGGTTTTAGACCCCATACCTTTATCAGATGATCAAAACAATGCTTCCAATGGAAAATTCCAACAAGGATGAAGGTGAAGAAGATCTCAAGAAGAACCAAGATCAACCCAGGTTAAGGTAAGAACTCAAATTGAACCTACTGTCAAAAAATTACACCGAAAAGATATATAAAAATGGAAGAGAGGGGAAAACCTAAGTAGAACAACTCACCAAGGATCAAATGCAGAAATGGAATGTCCGAAATGTGGGGAAGGGACACAAAATATCCTAGGGCACCTTAGGCTTTGAGATAAGGAAGATATGCGATGAAATAATGAGGTGGATAAAACACACACAAAAAATTAAAACCAATGGGCTCATGGAATACATGGCGTGTAACCCTTTCACATCATGTATTTCTCAATTAATGAGGTAAACTAAAGAACCCATCTCCTCAGGTTAATATTTAACATGCCTGAACATTACATGGAGTGTAATTCAAATTCAAAGTGTGTATTATTTTCACTACATGAACCACTTCACAGCTTGTAACTATTCATGGATATTTTTTTGGAAATTTTTACACCTCATGTAATACATTTACACAGTGTGTAAATGTTATGCAGATAATTTTTAACCTAGTTTCTATATAAGGATCTGAATCACCTCCAATTCCTTCCAAACCATGTAAAACCCTCATAAACTCATTTAACACGTTTATAAATGGACTCCATTAATTCAAATAAATATATATCCCTGAAATTTAGGCCATTTTCCCTAATAAAGGATCTCCTTCTCTAAACAAGACTCAACCACCATGGTCCAACAAAAAACTTGAAGAGTGATATACCTGAAAAAATAATGGATATTATAAATATGGTTGATTTTCCTTAAAAATATTCTTTTGGTGTCTTAATTAATTGATATAGTGACCCATTATTCTCATATATGGATATTATATCTTTTTAGATGAATATTCATTATATTACACAAACATACACATGAGGACCATAATAGTTTAGTGCCTTTGGAAACATAGAATACAATTTTCATAAATCATGAAAGATCTTAAATGTATCCCATAAATATCTTCCTCTGTAGTACTACTACTTAAAAAACTTTATTTATAACCTGGGAAAAGGAAACATAAGAATGGGTGAGCTCAGATGCTGAGTAAAGGGAAAAAAGGGAGATACATAAGTATAACATGAGAATGCGGGTATGTGATCATGATCATAACCTATGAAAACCCTACCTAGAATATCAAAGATCAAAAATATTAAGTCACAACATAGATATTGGAAGTTCAAAAGACAAGAATCATAATGAAATAAAACTATATGAGACATGAGAGCATAATATTGGAATAAAACATAGATATGTGGCATAAACATCATCTTATAAAATTTTAAACATGTATAAATAGAGAAATGTTCACTCATTAAGTTAAGGACAATAAATTAGGCCCTTGGATAAACTTATGGACATGAAACCAGGTCCACACACAACATTGTGGACATGAAAGATAGGTCCACACATAACACTGTGACCATGTAATCAGGTTCACGTATAACATTGGGAACATGTAATTAGGTTAACACATAACATTGTGAACATGTAATCAGGTTTACACATAACATATTTACTCATGAGTTATCCATCATTACCCAATGCATTAGTGGGAGATATAGGCCATGCCCATCACATGATGAAAATCATACATATGTGTGCCAAAAATTCAAAAAACTTTCATCATATTATAGCCCCTCAAATGAAATGGGCTTCAAAAACATTTCATCATATCATAAAATATGAGAAAAGATATATGTTTTATAATCATTTTATAATCTCATCAAATAATAACCTATGTAAAAATAAGAAGGTTTCATAAGAATTCTATCATGGTATAACTCATGGAAGAGAGACAAGTTTCACAAAAATTTGGCATAATAAACTGTTTAGAGAAAGAATAATAATGGTATACTTAGTTAATATCCCCAGTAAATCATAGGTAATATCAATGAATGTCATCTCAGATGGAAATTAATTTTGAAATATTACTCATGACATTTCTTGAGTAAAATAATTTTTCTTTTAAAATCAATTTTTAAAACTTAAAACATTTTCAAAATAATTTAATTTAAAAATAACCCTGTAAACTTATAAAGGAAGCTTTAAAAATCATTTAAATAATTTCTTGAGGAAAATATCCTTTCTGATTTGATTTTTTTTAAACATAAAATTTTTTGAAAATATTTCTCTTTGAAAATAATGTTAACAAATTATAAAGGAATATTCAATGAAAATAATGGTCATGATGACAGGAAATGTTTTTCATGCCATACACATTACAACAAAGATTGCTTTCATATTTTTGGTAAAATCAAAATGTGGATTTTAGAAAATTACATGAATATTCCATTTAGTTTTTTTAAAGTAAAAAATGTGTAAAAATTTATTTAATGAATCATTTGGAGAATAATAAAATATTTTTTAACACATTTATAGAAAACATGGTTTTGGAAGAAAACAGATTTCCGACTGAAGAGAGAAATAATGTCAGATTTTGTTGAAACAAATTTATCAACTATTTCAAGTACCAAAGATGGTAAAAATGGTAATATTACATTAAAATACCATGAATAACTAGAGTATAAGAAAATCCATGAGTTTCTTGAGATATGGATCAAAATATTTCATACTAGGCCACAAGTATAAATATCAATAAATAATAATATCACATAACACATGAATCACCCAAGGTAAAATAACATCAAACCTTAACAATCTAATATCATGGAAAACAATCCTATACCTGGGAACTTGGATTTCCCCCATACATAGGATATCTACTCCCATAAACAAGCTCCTTATGATGTTCCAATACATCCTATTATCCTTTCTACATTTCCCAAATAGTAAAGGAACAGAAAAGAAAACCAAACCCTCTTATACTACTTTTAACATTCCCTTGCCTGGAACTCTCTCATGTGGCCAAATCAGGTTGGTTATGTGACCTCAAGTGCACCTCCCCACACACCAGATGTTATCAAATAGCAGTGGTGGTGTGGTGAATATAGCGGGGATACTATGCCCCCTTTTTTAAAGTCATAATATAGTAGAAAATACATAAGTATCAGAGTATGGAAATAAAAGAAACCATACAACACAGTGGACAAACTAAACAATAAATATCAACTAAATAATCCAATAAATAACAAAAAAATTAATGTAATTACAAGATGAATGAAACTAAATAAAATTTTTAAGGTCATATAAATAAAATAATATCATTCACAAACTGGTACGTTAAAAACACTCATCAATGAATGTTACCTCCTCTTCAGGTATCCTCCTCATGTTTGCATTAAAAGCCTTATTTGGTTAGATTTATGTCCAAAATAAGAATTCTAGGATGATATGAGAGATTTTTTAATTTATTTATTTAGATATTGGTTGAAAAAAAGGGTTTTAAGTTTTTAATATTATAGGATAAGGGGTGGCCTTTTATATGTGAGGTGAGTGGCACACTTGTAATTTTTTTGAAAGAGATAATTCAAACCATGTTTTTTTCACGTCACAAGGCTCCAATAATAGAAAAATATTGATAATAGAAGGGATAATTTCTAAATATGTCTATTAAATGGGAATTGGACAAGTTTTGGGTCATTTTTTATCCTTTTATTTTTAGTTTAACACCTGGTAAATCCATTTTTACATTAAACGTGAAAATTAATTTTTACTGTTTTCACTATTCATTTTGGTCAAAAAAATAAGTTGATATTATTAGAAATTATAAATTATGATGATTAAAAATATATAATCCATTTTTTCAAATTTAAATCACTTAATAGACAAAATTTAATTCAAAATTAATCCTGCAGATGTGATGAGTAAGTGTGTTTTTAAAGAGAACATGTTCAAAAGTTTACAAATTTTTTATATCAAAATTAAAAAAGAAAATTATTCCAATGATATAAATTAGATTAATTTATAATTTTTTTATTTTACTTTAAAAATAATTAAAAATTTATTTATATATTATTAATTATTTAAACAAAAAATCAATTTTCAATTAAAATTCACTATTTTTCACAATTCATAAAAATTTAATATTTTTAGAAAAATACAAAAAATTCACACTAAGATAATTTTGACTTTATTATTTAAAATATTATATTTATTTTATTATATTAATTTTCTAAAATCAGTAAAAATTAATTTTAAAATAAGTGTACAAGAGGAAAAAAACTGCTTTTTAGAATAATACGGCTTTAAGTGTAAAATTGGATGTATTCTTATCTTCTATCTAGAAAAAATATAATATAAATTTTAATAATTTTATTGAATATATAATACATAAATTTCACTAAAATAATTTACCAAAAGTTTCTTATTTAATTTATTGAAGTAAAATGTGTTTCCTTTCCTAAAAATAGTTTTTTTAAAAATATTTCATTTATTTTCAAATAGTTTTTATTTTAATTTGTTAATTAATTGGTCACTATAGAATTAATTTTAAATACACGTGTAAACCATATATTTTCATAATTTACTTAATCATATTCATACCCACCATTTCAATGGCTAGGTGATAACTATCATATTAAATAATAATATTTTAATAATCTAACATGTTTCATTTAAAATCAGTGTTTTGTTTAACGCAAGCTAAGATCGGTGTTTCATGAAACATAATCTAATACAATATAAGCTTTGTGTTACATGAAAAACAAGATAAACTCTATATTTTTTGTAACACAAAATATTGAAAATATGAAATTCATTTGGAAAAAAATCTCACAGAATCTTGAGGTGTTACATTTAAAGTGAGGAAAATGAAAGGAAAACATATAATATTACAAAATAATCATATGAGAAGAAAATAAAAAGGATTTTTTATATAAATATTATATAATTTCCTCAATGTAAATTTCAAGAATAAATATTCTCGATTGAAATAGGATTGAAACAGAAACCCCTTACCGCTTTGGTAACATTTGACTCATAAGACCCAGGAAAGAAAGAATAATAAGTGGATATATATCCCATAATTATCATGAAAAATATTATAAAATACATTCATGGTAATTATATAAACCAAATAAAATAAATAATTAGTGAATATGAAATGTGTCTCACAGAAGTAAAAGTGAGATGAAAATCCTTTACCTTGAGTTTAGACTTGCTATGTATATCGTTTAACACTTATATAATAAACATATATAAATTATTTTTTTTCTTAAGAACCATTTATAGTATTAATACCTTAACTTTTAATCATTTATTTCATTTATTTTAAATGACATAATTCTATTCTTAATCAGTTAAGTCTACATTGGGTGTTTTGAGGACGTTTGGTTCATAATTTTAAAATAGCTATGGTATGTTGACCGTGGTAAAAGGTTTTAGTATTCAATCATCTCTAGAATTATAATAATAAAATAATTATGATTTTTTTATATATCAATTATAATTTTAATACCAATCATGAAATATGGTTATGAAAATTGAACTACATTACAATCATGCAGATGGTAGGTCGTACGTACACATGAGTAACGTTTCTATTTTTCAATGATCATTATAAAATGAAGGTATGTAAAATTTTATCCTTAAATAATGATAATTATATCATAAATATAATATTATTTATTTAAATACACTAAAATATATCATCAATGTTTTGTGTTAATGAAAAACTAATCACATCACTTTGTGGAGGTGGTAGTCCGCACGTACGCTCAAACGATGATATAATTTTTCAATGAATGGAAAGGTGAGAAAATATATGATATATTACTTTTAAAAATGATAAATTTGTCATGAATAACACACACACACATACATATATATATATATATATATTAAATCCACCATCATAAATAGTTATGAGAGGCAGTGATGGAAAACAAATTACATCGATTCGCAAGATGGTAGTCTGTCATACCCACGAATGATGGTTTCATTTCCTATTTTATAGAAGAGGAGATGGATATAGGTTATTACAATAATATAATAAAATATAATTATATAGGAGATATTAATGTTATTATATCATCATGGTTGAGTGATATTTTAATGAGGTTGAAGAAAAAATAAAACTACAACATTCGGTTAAAGACTATACCTCTTCTTCAGATAACTTCCTTTTATTTACACCTTAAACCCTCTAAGGTTTGTATTATACCAAAAATAAATCCTATATAATGTGGGGTGATAATTTTGGAAGAAATATGGTTAGTTATTGGCCAAATTAAAAGGATTTTTAATTTTTTATAAAAGAGGAGTGTGAACACCCTTTTATAAGAGAGGGGAGGGGCATTCTTGGAATTTCTCAAGGTATTAAATTAATATAAATTAATTTTCATATTAAAAAGGATAAAAACAAATTAATTTTAATATAGGGTGATTATTAGTCGAAATACTATCATAAAATAAAATTTTGAAAATTCTAGATTATATTTTTATCATTATCTCTTTGTTTTAAATCACTTTTACCCTTTTTGACAATTTCCGTGATAACAAAGCTTTTACTCTTAAGGGATCAATATAGTTACTATAAAAGGAAAAATGGCCCATAAATGGTCCATATTTGATATGTAAAACCATATCCAATTCACTTCGCTGAATATATTTTTTTATTTATTTTTAAATCATTTAATAAAATATTATTTTTTATAAAATATCATTAATGTCAATCTTGGAACAATTCATTAAATTTTACTTTAAAAACATGGAGAAAAAGATGGAATTAGAATATAATACTTTAAATTTTTTTCAAATAAGTTACTTTTATCTAATTTATTTATAACATAATAATTATTTCAATTTATATTACTATTAATATTTTTAAAATCATTTATTTTATTTTTTAATTTATTGAACAAATACCGTGTCCATGTTGCATAAGCATTTATGGTAATTATTTATTCAATAAAAATTAAAAATAATTTACCATGATAAAAAAATAATTTATACTTAAAATGAATATTTATTACTAAACATACCTTCTTATTATTTATATGTCAAATATTTAAAGATAATAAAACAAAGCGAATGACATTTTTGGCTTTTCTTTACATAAAATATTATAAAGGTAAAAATCTTGGAAAAATAGAAAATGTTATATATTTGAGATTTTAATTGTTATGGATGAAATATAACCATCCAATAAAATTAATATAAGTGTTAGAGTTATTTTTTAGTCTTTATCCCATTATTTTTACCCTTAATTAACTCCTTTTACCTCTACCATGGTGACAATTATTTACTGTGGTTACTATTAATATTGACAAAAAATAAAATGGGACTATTTAATAAATCTAGACCTAAAAATTAAAAATATTTAATTAATTTTTTAATAATAAATTCAAATAATTTCTAGAATTTAATTTAAAATTAAACTCATAAAACGTGCTGAAAAACAATTTTTCTTTCAAGAAAAATGACTTTTTAAGTATAAAAATGTTTTTATACAGAATTCAAGTAATAAATTTATTCCAAGGGCTATAATTGGAATATTTTTAACCGATAGGTACTAATTGAAATTTAAAAATAATATAAAATAGAACTTTAATTTGTAATTACTTTAAAATAAAATACATTTTTTAATAAAAATAGTTATTTTTCACTATTCATTAAAAAAATCAATCTTCTTAGAAAAATTTCAAAAAACCACTCTAAGATAATTTTTACAAACTGATTTTAAAAATTATATATATATATATATATATATATCAAATTAAAATTCTAAAATTTCTAAAAATTAATTCCTCACAAAACGTAATAAAAACCATTTTTTGAAGAAAACATATTTTTTGAAGAATAAAATGATATTACTAAAAATTGAGTGGTTATTTACTAGGAATTTATCAATAAATTTTTATTCAGTATGAAGTTTTTATAAATATATTAGGTGCTTGTGGGTATAATTATATTCAAATACACACAAACACCACAGGTTTTGGGCGGTGCTCGTCCAATGGGAGAGCGGTGCTAGATTGGACCCATCGGTCGGTGAGGCTTGTGTGACTCTTCGGATCGACGTCTGTTTGACCCTCTTCAGACCATACCTCTTCTATCACCAAGTATGATATTGTAGTATGGAGAGGCACGAGTTGAGTTATGGAAGGTGCAAGGCATGAATGCTTTTTATTATTATAATAATGAACGGGAAACAGCAAGAAACGTAAATAGGCCAGTCACTCAGGGGGTCCTAAAGTAATGTAACCCTAAGGCATCCTTCAACACAAAGGGCCTACACTCAAACGGTAGAGATCCCAAGCTTCAATACATGATGACCTCGTTCGCAGGACTTCCGATCTTCAAAATCACATCTGCAACAAAATTACTTTCCCTCCACCAATGTTGCATGAGTTGTCCTTGATTGGTCTCCAAGGCACACTGTCTAATGATATAAGCAAGATCCCAAGGCACACTTGACCTTCCTCAGACATGATTAACCAAGACATATGAATCTGACTCCACCTCTGACACATGAAATCCATTTCTCCTGCAAACTCTCAGTCCCATAAGAAGGGCACGGGCCTCCGCCCCCAGCGAGTTACCCATTCAGAAGGTAACAATGAAGGCCATAAAAACTGAGCCTTCTGAGTCACGAAGAACCCCACCACATCTAATCATTCCATGCATGCATGAGCCATCCATGTTAAGCTTGAGCCCACTAAAAGAAGATTTCTATCTAATCCACCGCCCTTCAGAACAGTTCGAGCTGCTAGGTCTATGCAAGAAGTTGGATGCCACAGCTGAGTGTTGATCCAGTCTTGCCAGTGAGACTAACTCATGGACCAACGATCTTGTTCCTAACTGAATCAGGTTAATTGAACTCCGGGAACCCAGGCGTTCTTTGTTCATGGCCTCCCAAATGACCCAGTAGGTTGCAGCGAGGATACAAACTCTCACCTTTTTATCTGATTGGATGATCGTTCCTCTAAGAAACCACGAGGACATGAGCTCCTAGAAGCAGAAATGATCAAAACTGGTGCAAACTGATGGGGTGAACATGCTCTAGATAGCTACTTCCCAATCTCTCTGAAGAAGAGATTGTTGGATGATTCTCTTTTGGGAGTATTGCAACAATAGCAGCGGGATGCCAAATGGATTCCCCTGCTTTGTATATTTTCATCTGTTGGAAGGGCACGATTCTTGACATGCCAGACCAGGAAGTTCATCTTGGTTGGAATCTCCTTGCACCATGTGTTCTCCAACCCATTCCCAGGATGGGGTTCCATGCTTCTCCATTCTCTGTTGTCCCGAGTGGTAAACCTGCCCAAGCATGAGCCCGTGAAGCAGCATCGATCTTCTTCTCCATTAATACATATACTGTCAAAGACCGTCTTCTGTTCTTGGCTGAGAACCGTGCTGATGAACTCAGGATGCTTTGAAGCTTCCCTGAAGGTGATGTACGTCGTAGGACATCCAGGAAAATACAACCGCTCCCCTCCCCAATTGTCCTTCCAGAAACTGATGGACCCAGCCGATGGAATCGACTGTCAGGGTGAACAACAACAGAGGATCAATGGCTGGAGGTGGGGTTCCTTACCTAGAAAGTATTTTGGCCCCATGGTTTTTGTTATATTTTTCTTTAATAGGGATTACGGATCATTTGGGCATACAAGTCTTATTACTTTGGGAATTTCTGCCTCTGGCCCTTTAGGATTTGTTTTGTTTGTTCTTGGGATTTAAAGTTGTGTTGATATTAGGCCATTTTCCATGTAATAGGTTCTATCTCAGTATAAAATAGGTTTCTTTTTTATTTTCATAATAGAGGGGCTTGATCCCAACCTATTTAAAAAAAACAAAAAAGTGTTATTAATTAATTTTTAATTAAATAACAATTATTTTATATAAATGGAAACCATATAATTATAAATAATTATTAGTAATTATATAATAATAATAATTATTTAATTAGTAGCTAAATAATTAATTAATAAGTAATAATTATATAATAATTATTATTACTAATTATTAGTATTTCATATTTATTAGAAATTAATATTATTTAATACTAAATAATATTATTTAATCACTAATTAATCATAAATTAGTAATTATTAATATGTAATATAAATTATTAATAATTAAGTATTTTTTATTTATTATTAATATTATTTATATGTAATTAAATATTATTTAATTACTTATTAATTATACCCAATTAATTAAAAAAATTAATTGGTACTTAATAATTAATTAATTTTTCATTTATTAATATTATTAATTAGTAATTAATATTTATTAGAAAATAAAATTATTAATTAGTAATTAATATTATCTAATTACTAATTAATTCATAATGAATAATTCTTAATATCTCATAGTAATAAATCATTATGGGTTGGAAAAAAATTCTCTCCATCTTTGTTCACTTGTATGTTGCACCTTACTTTGCATCTTCTAATGAAAGTTCTTCTTAATGGTATTGTTTGTTATCATTGGATATATCTTGTTGAATGAAATATATATACACTAAGCTACACATGAGGAATAAGAACTATCATAAGGTTTCACTTGTAAAAATTTATTTAACCAAAGAATGAATGGATTTTTTTATGTATCTAAGTATTGTTACTACAAGGTTTAATTGATATATGAGAACCTAAGATGTGCAATATGAGCTAGTTGAGCCAACTTTTCCATCAATTCCACAACCTGGGGGAATTTTTGGTTCATTTCAATTATTTAGATTGATTCTTGAAGAGCGAGATATGGCACATCACATGTATTTGTTCAATTGTGAAGTTGTAGAAGAATACATCAAGTAAGTTGTTATCATAGTCACTTTTCATTTATTACATAATATGAAAGATGTTTCTTCTAAATGTATCATTTTATATGAAACAAAAGGAAATTATAAACAGAACACATCATTCTTTTCCTCTTCAAAGGAAATAGAAATTATGTATTAAAGAGTTCCATGTATAGTTCAAATCACATGTTGTCTATTTAAATATTCCAGGTTTATAGTTTATTAAAAAATATAGTATATTTTGATATTAGAGCTCTATCATTTGGACCAAATAAAATGGTATGTGAGTGTAAAATAAAATTCATCAATGGGTATAATTTTATTATTAATATTCATTTAGTAAACTTGAAAAACCAACATGATGGCGACATGTTAAGTGTAAAAATTAACTATTATGAAAGTGAATCTGAAATGCGATCTCAATATAAAAATATATCTTATTATGGAATTATGGTGAAAATCATAATATTGGATTATTACTGTAATGGTCACGTTTTTATGATGAAATTAAAATGTTTTAATTTAGTTAAAAAAATAAGGCATGTGTGTAGATAGTTGTGGATTCAAGTTAGTTAAAAAAACTGATTACACATAACTAAAGAGCCTTATATTTTGGCATCATATGCAAGGAATGTTTTTTATGTAGAAGATCTATTGGCACTTGAACATAGTGTTGTAGTTGAAGTTAATCCTTATCATATATTCTAGTAAGACTATGATGTATTCATAATAATGTTATCAACTATTTCATTATGTACATATTAAAATAAAAAATATTTTTCATAGATCATGATGAGTTATAAAGATGTAATATTGAATCTGTTGTGGGAAAATTAGTGCAGGATTCATGCTACATGATTTAGTCCCATGATTTATACTATGAGTATAATATTTTTATTTTATTAAATTTTATTTTAATAAAGTTATTATTTTTGAAAGTTCAATTATTCTTTCATGGATCATAATATAGGATACACTTTTCTTACTTAGAAGAAAATAGGGATGATTGACATTCACCTGTTATTCCATCAATGAGGGATAGAATTCAGTGCAGAACAAGGTTTACTCAAAGTACTAGACCAAACAACTTTCCATTATCTGACACACCTTATTTTATAGTTTCCCCTATTAGTTAATCATCATAGTACTATAGACCAATTATGATGTCAATGTCCCCTATAATTTATTTTTACCCATATACATCTTTTCATCCTAGTGGAAAATATATTCTACCACAACCATATTATATAATTCTTACTCTTGGATATAGGTTCCAATATATAGTATAGGAGACTCCTCTTATTTCTCTCTGCCTTCCTACATGTAGCACTGATGACTATTCTCAACCTTTTGATCATCCTTATTCAGGTACATCTATAATATTTAAATAAAAATTTATAGTAAATGTTATTATTTGGTACATGTATTGATACTTTTTTATTTTTCTTTTGTTAAAGATGGATAAAATAAATGACATGTCCCAATGTTAATTCATTTAGTATGGAAAAGGAAGGTAATGGTTGAATATAATGACGATCTGCAAATTATTGAAAAAAAATGAGAAGCCTGTAAAAGCTTCATGGGCATGATTTTCAAATATGGTGATATTATCTTGGTTCAACCATTGAGTTGGAGTTAATTAAATAATGATATTAAGGATAAATTATGTGATGGTATTTGGGAACAAATTATTTTATACAGTTACATGAATTATTTTATTAAATTTATTAAATTTATTAAATATTTTTTTGAATATATGAACTTTTGATACAGTATTCATGATGCTAAAAATGAAAAAAAATAACTTAGTTAATATACTAATCTCATAGGTGTACCTTACATTAAAGACTATTAAGTAAATCGATACCCAATAATTTTTACTTATTGATTTTTTTTAAATTAAAAGTATTATTTAATATTCTTATTTACTTTATTATTGTATTAAAATGATAATTTTTTAATTATAATTAAATTGTAAGTAAAATTTTAGACTAGAAAATGATAATAATTTTCTATCTAAATTCATATTGTTATAATTATTTTCAGACATTCTCTAACTAGGATTATTTTTACACTCTCAGTAAAGAAGAAAATGATGTTTTAAGACCTAATGATTATTTGCACCATTTTTTTAGTGAAGATCATCATGGAAGAATTTTATGTAGACCTAGAAACAAATTGGTGCCATCAAGTTACTGGTCTTCAACAGTTATTACTTCTTCAGCTCACAATATATTTTCAGAGGTTCAGTTATTCAAGTCTATAGATAGAGCTACTAGAATTAAAGAGCAATCATGTCATCTACTCTAAGTGTCAGAAGTTGAATTTCGAAAAGGTAACTACTCAAATAAGCGTTTCTAAATACCATTTCCCTTTTGTGTTTGGTGATTTATAAGAAAAAATATCAAAAATCAAGGATAATGTATAAATGGTTCAATAAAATTTTGATATACACTCTAGTCATCCCACCCCACTTATAAGTGGTCTTCATGATGACAATGAGGGAGGAAATGTTCATGAAGATGATAGCATTGGCAACACTAGTGGTGGTGGAAGTTGTTGAATCAGTGATGATATTGATCTTCAAATATAGTGGCCAACATTCTTAGAATTAAATACCATGATCATGTGATTTAGTTAATAATAAAATAGTGGTAGTTTATTTTTCTTTTCTATGGTTTAAAAATTAGTTTATTTTTCTTATAATGAAATATCATGATCATGTGGTTCGTGTACTAAAATATCAGACTTATTTTTTGATTTTCAAGAGCCCTAATTGTAGGGATCATCTAAAAGTATGTATGCAAGATAGGAATTAACTTTTTTATATGTATAAGAGGTTATACATTATGAAACACATGTGAGAGTTTGTTATACAATACTTTCACACCTCTAATTGGGTGGTTTAACCTAGATTGACAAAAATACATAATTAAATACGATGAGGGATCTTATAATCTTATTTGTACAATGATATAACATGGTTATTTTATTGATTGTTTAATTTTATAAAGGTAAAGTAAAATACTTAGATATCTAATGGAATAATTTATCCATTTATCAAACATTAATTAATATTATATTGTTTGAGGTAGTTTACCACATACCATATGAATCACCCATGTGTCAGATTAAAGTAGGGTAAACATCATTTATTAGTCCTAGTGTTGTTTAAGATATAATTAAATGAGTTTATTTTATTAATATATGAATATATATATATATGTGTGTGTGTGTGTGTGTTTTAGAGTCTGTAGTGATCTTATACATACTGAATACCTTGACTGAGGGAGTTCGACACAGGAGATAAATTCATTCTATGAACTTAGATAAGAAACCTTCCATTCATAGATTAAGATAAGTTGGTATAAAGTTTCTTAGTTTCTTTTAATATTATTTAGTTAATCAGAGATATGGATACCATCTATCTACATGTAATTCGTTAAAATTAACATATATTAGTTATGAATGCATGAATTGTTTTTAAAAAGTAATATTAAGGATGAGTAATAGATGAATGAATTGTTTTTATAATGGTTCGTTCAGTTTGTTATTCATTTATTTTTAGATTAAATTTTTTTAGTTAAACTATTTTTTTTCATTGGTTAAACTGTTTAGATAAAATTGGTTATATTTATGTTGATTATCTTTGTTAGTCCCATAAATTAATTTTGTGAGAGATGCTCTTAGGTGGTTATAGGGGGGATAAGGGTATGAAACTTTTTTATTTAAAACATTTTTTTCCAACTCTCACTGCCTTAAAAGATCTTGAACTCATTATTACCAGGGTAACATTTATGTTAACCTCTTAATGATTATGATATTATTGTAATTTCACATAGACCCACATTTACCAGATTTTATTTTTCATTACCTATCCCACATTCACTAAGTTATGTATTTAAGAATATAAACAAACCATTCACAAAATAAATAATGATTTTTACTTATCTCACACAAACTAGTCTAATCCAAGGAGTATATAGTCAATAATGTATCAATGCATTGAGATATACTAAATGAACTCTTTGATGGTGGGTTTTGGATAGGGAACTCCTAGTATTGAGGTTACTCTCCTAATAAGGTTTTAGGTTAGATCACTTCCATCCAAGGGACGATCCCTTCACTTATATCATTTTCTCACTATTCTAGAAATAATATATTTATTGGTACATATTTAAATGAAAATAGTATCACTACAATTATAGTTACACCAAATGCAGGTTGGTGAATATATATCCCCTCACTAATCCTTCATATATTGGCTATGAACATTACAAGAACAACATCACCACTTTTATATGATTCTTCATGGGAAACTCCACCCTTTTCTTCATTGGAAATATCTTCAATGAATTCTAAAACTTCCTTCACTTATTTCCAGAAAGGATATGGAATTCCCTCTCTTATTCTTCTATGAAAAGACATTTTCAATGTTCTTCACTTTTCTCTATAACAAAAATACCCCTTCTCTTCTCTATGAAATTTATTTATCATAAATATTTTCTATTCTCATATCTCTTTTCATAGAAGCAAGCTCCAAAATTTATCAAGAAAGATAACTCCATAATTCACACCTTCCAAGAATCCTTTTTTCCATTCAAATAGAAAATATCCACATTTCCCTCCATGAATATCTCAATAATAATGATAATGATGGGAAAATCCATCTTGCATCCTTCCTCAAATACGATTCAAACTCATTAATTGAACTCTCTAATATTCCAATTGAAAGATAAGAAATAAAAAATATGTAAACCCACTTACTCATATTCACCATGGATTAATTATTTTCCTTTTAAAGATTTTTCAAATACTAATCCCACCAGATCTACTTATATATTGAATTAAAATAAACGATATATCATAAAATCACCATCCTTTAAATTCTCTATGATTTTATACATCATACCTGGACCAAACAATTAATCATATTTTATGATTAATAAAACATACATTACTTCTACAATAGCAGGACGAACCTTTCAAACAACTAAGGGAAGACCCTTATGAATTGCCCTAATGACTCTTAAGTCCAGCAAAGATTAGTCTTATAGAATGCATCACATTTTTCCATAATTAATACCATATTCTACCTAGATTACTCTTATTGAATTCCTTGAGTCATATAAATTACTCTTATAAAATCCAAGGATTGTATTTATGATTTTACCCTTTTCTGTGAAATTACTCTTACAAACTCTAGTTCATAGTCTAATGACTCATATAAAGTCTACCTTATCCATCTGTCCTAATCACAATAAATTGAACATTAAAAAATTTATTCTCATGAATCCTATGAAATTTCATGTAAAATGAATCTTATGATCACTAGGAACTTCCATACTTATTTCAAACCCACTACCTTCTCATAAATATAAATCTTATTAAATCAAGGATACCTCAAGGAGTGGTATTTTCAAATATTATAATTCTTGAATTACACTTATAAACATAGGGATTTTTTCTAGGACTTTTATATATCAATATCCATTTCCTCAAACCATATTTCTCCATATTTTCTCTATAATATATCTATTCACTTCAAAGAAACTATCATAATTCCAATGTACTTGCAGAACATCTTCACTTTAGTGTCAACACCTCGAACACTAAAAACCAAATTATGTTGAAAAAAACCTAACACAATGAAACTAACACCTATTGAAAAGAAATACAACTCTATATAATAATTAATCCTAATTTTGTTTCTAATAATCAATCCTTTTAGATTTGTTGACAACACCCATCATGAATACAATATTCATTCACATAATTATGATCTTTCCTTCTCCCCTGCTTCCTACTCCCCTTTGCGGGATGATAATATTCATGGATTCAAGATGATTACTACTCGAAATTTTACATAAAATAAAAATAATTTCTCTTTCTATGTGAATCCAACAATTTTCATGATACCCTACCTTTTGGATGTCAAACAACACAAGATTTTATTTAGTTTCCACTTGTAAGATTCTTTAGGGACTCCACTTTCTAGGATGCTACACTGGACTGTTAATAAAAAATACCCCCTATGTAAATGTAATAATTTCATTATATTAAGTGAAACTAGTCTTAACCTCTTGAAAAACACTTCAAGGCTCCTATACTATCCATCTCTATTTTTTAACTATTTGTTAACAATTGATATGTTAAATACAACTTCATATTTATATTTCAATCTCCAGAAACTCCTAAAATGTGGTTTCATTCTAAAATAATTTTAGTATGTTGTCCTAACACCTAGTGATGGGAAATTGACACAACCTTTATTCCAACCAAGTTATAACTTTTTTTAGGAAATATAAAATTAAGTTAACAACATCAATACAACCCATTTCACTCACTTATTTCCTTAAGATACATGTTTTCTCATTTATCATATTATATTAAGGAACTATTCCTTTTAACTAAAATACACTTTCACAAAATAATTAGTGAATAAATATGAACTACATAGTGTGTTAGTCATATTAGATTCTTTTTTTTCAGGTAATCTCCAAACACCAAACCTGATACCAATTATCAAAACTAATACCACATTGTTAAAACAAACTTTTTTCTCTCACCCATCGGGTGTCTCTTATTACATGATGGGGATACCAAATTTGGATCTATATATCCAAACCCCCTAACTCAATACTCTATCACTGAATAAATAGATGATATTCAACCTAATATCCATCCACCTAGTAGCCTTTGATATCCTGAAAAGACTCAGATTATAGCAAAATAGCTTGGGTCGACCTGACCCGTCACCTGATCTGAAACTCCACAATGCCTGAAGCACATTCCTAATCACTAATGGACAATTACAAGCATCTAAGAATAAAAAATAATCATTTTTTAATAGTTTCACCCATAAAAATTCTGTATGACACTTTCATGAATTGGACGACTACGCTAACCAATAAACATGGTCAACATATATAACGAATATAAATATACAACAAAGTAAAAAAAATAACAACCAAATATATATATCATAGCATTATCACATCACAATTCATAAAAAAACATATAAATATGATATTTATAGTCAAAACTCAAAACAAGGAATAAGATCAAAAGTGTGTAATACATCAAAATCCAAATGATATGGAATCTCAAAATTGCTCTACATGAGCCAACTTTGCGAGACCACATCTCCACTATCCCAACCAACCATGGATATTGGAAATCAAAAAGGGCCACCAAACTGCAAGGTTCCCTTTGACTTACTCGTGTCCTAAAAAACAAGGTCTTTATATGCCCAAATACATATACAAGGTGGGAGGCACAAATCCCATTAGGATACCACCATGAATCTATGAAATACATTTTACAATGAAAACCCTTAATTATTGTTTGAAAATTAATTTTCAAAAATAAGTTCACTTTTAAAATTGATTTCACCTTAAAATAATACAATATAAATATCTCTTTTTTCTAAAAAACAAGCTACATTTTAAAATATTATTAAACTAGGCTCAAATAAAGAAACAAATACACCCAACATAAACATGTTCAAAACACCCCAAACATGTCATAAACACGGTAATAATCTTAAGATCAATATATAAAACCAAATAATGGAAACACATAAACATAATATATAACAACCAAAAAAATCACTATCATCATGCACAAAGTATATAAAAACCAACCGGGAAGAATTAGTACTCACCTTGGGCTCTAAAAAATAGGTTCTAGTGTGACTTAGTCTAAGAAAACGTTTTTCTAGTTGGCTAATAAAGATATAACAAGTTTGGAATCTCTCTTAGTCTTCCTCATACCCAAACATAATTCCATGGGTACTCTCAGCCTACCTGAACATGTTTTGGAAGCTCTCTTAGTATTCCACCCAAAGGCTCTATCAGTCACCTGGACAACACTCCCTATCTTTTCTTAAACATAGGCTAAGGTTCCATTTGTCTAAGTCATGCACACACACACCCAAGGTCTCTCATGTGATATATAATTTCAAACACATAAACCTCAATAATTTCTAATTGAATAATCCATTTAAAAGCCTTTTTTATAAAACTTTCATGCTCCTAAAAATTCATGCATTCAACACCATGAAAATCCTCTTTGAAAACCCTTTCAGAAACTCATTTGAAATCATAAAACCGCTTTGATCCATCTTAACAAACACATGGAGCATATCAAACCAAATACCTTTGAAAATACACTTTAAACCATTAAATTACCAACATATTTCAATGATCAAAAAAATAATGGATAAAACATCAATAATAAGTCAAATTAGGGGTAATTTAATTATAAAAAAACAAGGGAAATCACAAATTAATGGAAATTCATGGAAATGCACCATTAAATAGAGGAACCTACCTCAAAATCAAATTAAATATTGTTTCCTTCAATAAGAACCATAATATTTGAGTAAGAGAGGTCCTCACAAACTTAAGACAAAACAAAAAAACAAAAAACCCCATAAAAACCCCAAGCTTCATCCAAATCACAAGCTAGGGTTTCCACCTACCATGAAAATGGATGAACAAGAACAAACGAGGGGAAATGAATGAAAAATTAGGAATAAATAAATATTTCCTTGAAAGGAATCAACAAAGGAAGTAAGAGATATACCAAAATAGAGAGGGTAAAATATACAAGGGATGGGGGAGAGTCTGAAAATGAGTGGTTAGATAGATGAGGGTAATAACCCTTACAAATAAAAATGAAAAAATGTTACAAATACATTTTTAATGATCTAGATACACTGCATGGTTTGGCCACATAATAAAAAAACACGAGCTAACCGTGTAAGTGAAACTGTACCCCCAAAACACAACCCACATTGTTTATTGAGATACTTGTATGGTTATATAGACTATTCTTATGATGTGTGAAATCCCAATATCCCCCAAACATCCATCTTCCATAGTTAACTGTATAACTGTACTAACCGTTCACCAACCATGTGCCAGGGTCTATTTCCCAAAAAAATTGAGGCCCTCAACATCCAACTCTCATAAACTCCTATAATAAATAAATAAATTAATTAATATCAAAAAAATATATATATACTAGTGCCATGATAAGTATCATAATTCTCCCCACCATACCACTTTCTACCACCAAAAAGTCCTCATGGATTTTCAGAAGAAAAAAGGTGAGGCCATTGCTCCCTCACTAAAAATTACTACTCCAAAGTATCATGGATATAAAATCCATGATCCCAAATTTCATGGACCAATGAGATCAACTTACCATGAAGCACCTTATTATAATAGTCTAGGATATGAACATGATGCTCCATAATAATGGATTCCAGCTCTATCCCTAAATATTTCCACTCTATAAAATAAGATGGGTCTAGATGGAACTTATTCAATCGGGATATGTGGAAAACATCATGGATCAAGTTCAGTCATGGTGACATGTCAGAACAATAGGCTACCTTCCCAAGGCACTCCACAATATGAAATAACTATACATAATGAAACACCAATATCCTCTACTTTTTAAAGTGGTGATGTCCCATTTGAAATGATAGAGGAAACACCTAATCAACAACCTCGGTGATGAATGCAGTCAACATATGATTTTTGGAGACTCTAATCCATCACCAACCTCTTTTGGATTAATTTCAATTTGTCCATCATATCCTGGATGAGATTATGTCTGAATAAGGAGTTCTCACCCTACTCAACACATCATGATGGGGACTGACATGGCCACCCATAAAATGTCTCAAAAGGGGCCATCTTGATCAATTCCTAGTAACTATGGTTGTATGAAAAATCTAAAAATGATATATACCTTTCCCATGAACCCACAAATTCAAGAACACATGCATAAAGCATATCCTAAAGAATGTAGATGGCCTGATTAGTCTGACCATCCATCTTCAATTGATAATTTGTGCTCAAATTCAACTAGGATCCCATGGATTCATGGAGACTATTCTAAAACTTTGAGTTAAAATAGGCTTCGCAACCACAAACTATCACTAAAGGAACACCATGAATCCAAATGATCTCTTAGACATACAAGTGCCTGATATCCTCTAGCTTCATTGACTCCCTAATGGGAAGAAGTGGGATGACTTAGTCAACCAATCTATAATCACCCAAATAACATCTTTACTACTAGGAGTATGAGTTATACCGATAAAAAATTCCATAGAGGTATTTTCCCACTTCTACACTAGGATGGGAAGAGGCTAAAGAAACTCAACTAGCCTTTGATGCTTCACTTTGATCCTCCAGATTGAAAAACACTGAGATACAAAATTCACTATAGTCCATATCATTTAGGGTCACCGGTACCGATTCTCTATAGTATAAAACATCTTGGTATCCCTCAGGTAAATGAACCAACTAGAATAATTCCCCTCGTGCATCACCTACTGCCTCAAGGTCAAAGGAACTACCAACTGCTTCCTAAATAATAGGGTACCATCGGGAGACTGAGACCAATCACCATAGGTATTCCCACTATTTAGAACTACGGAAATCCAATGATAGTCAGGGTTAGATGTATGCTCACACAAAAATTTATTAACAAGAGAGAGAGAGAGAGAGTGACCTAAACACTATTCAAGGACACCTTCTTTCTATCCTCCAATATATCTAGACTTAGATCAGAAAACAAACCCATCTAACTCCACCCATTCACCGATTCTTTAAATTACGAGATTGATAAATTTTCCCTCATAGAACCAATGACCACATTCCTTTTATTAGGGGTATAAGAAATATCAAAATAAAATTTCCAATGATACTCCACCCAACATCTCTTCCTGAAGTTCAAGTCCCTCTAGGTGAAGTTATACTTTATGCTCTTATGTTTTGAGTAGACCATATAACACTCTTAGAAGAGGTAATGGAACCAATTATTCAGTGAAGGAATCAAAAAAAATCAACTCTAAGTTATGGTTCTGGTAAGTAATCTCATGTGGGAGTAGCTAATATGATCCATGGGACTCTATATGATTATCTTGTATCAGTACACACCCCAGCCTCACCCCCAAGGCATTATAGTACACCGCATATTTCTTCTTAGGATTAAGAAGAATAAAAAAATGGTGCCGATATAAAATGAACCTAAAACTCCTCAAAAGAACACTGAAACTTCTCAATCTACTTAACTTCACCACTATCTAATAAAAATACATCAAGGGAGAATCTAGTTTGAAGAAGTCGTGACGAAAGTGACTACAATATCAAACCAAGACTAAAATTTTCATGATCTCAAACATGTTTTTGGGATGATCCTAATACCTAATTACTTGGATCTTTTTGAGACCCACAAAATACCTTTCTCAAAAATCACATGGACCAAAAAATTTACCTTCCAAATATAGAACTGGAATTCATATGGATTTTCATATAGGTGATGCTCTTTTAAGATTCCCAAAACAACACTCAAATGGTCTTCACGGTCCTCCTCCATTTTGGAGTACACCAAGATGTCATCAATAAACACAACTATGAAGGAGTTTAAAAAGAAATTAAAGATCCAATGCATCAATTATATAAAGATTTTATGAGAATTAATAAGTTCAAATGGTATAACTATATACTCAAAAATTCCCATACCAGCTCTTGAAGGTGATCTTAGAAATATCCTCTTCCCAGAACCTCAACTGATGGTACCCTGACCTCAGGTTAATTTTTGAAAACCATTGGGCTCCCCTTAGTTGATTAAAAAGGTCATAAAATTTTGGAAAATTTATTTGTTTTTAATATTTACCTAAGCCAAATTATAACAATCTATGTAAAATTGGAGACTCTCATCTGCCTTTTTTGCAAATAGCATTGCTGGCACACATGATGACACACTATAATTAATAAACCCCTTACTTTCAAGGTCCTCCAACTAAAAAATTAACTCCTTCAACTCGATAGGATACATATGGTATGACTGAAAGAATGTGGGCCTCATATCAGGGAGTATATTGATATTTAAATTGACCTCTCACTAGGGAGGTTACTTAGAAAAGTAATCTAGAATCACCTTAGGGTACCGTTCCACAACCACCGAAATACAACCATCCAAACCCTTCTCCACAAAATCGGAGAAAAATAAAAATAAATGAAATGAAATCAATAACATATCTAGATTAATTTTTCTTGACCTCCCTGACCTTAGATCCCACTCACCCTGGAATCTATGTTTGCTCATATTGGGAGATAAAAACTTTACCCTAGAATGATAATAGTCAACTGAAGCTTTGAAAGTGATCATTTAATTTATTTAAATGATGATATTAAAAATTTATTGGTCCAAAATGATAAATTCCCACACTACCTCCATGTCAGAAATAAAAATACAACACTCTAGGAACTTAAAATATTCTCCTTCTTCCATCCCAATGTGGTAAGTAGATCCATCATGACTGTCATAAACTCCACTTGCATACCCAAAGCATCAAGAAAATTTAAAAATATAAATTAATGAGAAGACAATATATAAAACAAGTCTAAATCCATAGAATAATTGATAAAAACCATACCTCTCATGCAGGTCGGCCCAAATTTGGTGTCCTTAAGTGTTGTATCTACTGCATAAAGGCATCCTGACTCTAGCACACACTTAACCTTATTAAATGGAAAAGAATACCCTCTATAATAATGGTGAGATACCACACCTTTATAATAATAAAATCACACCTGTAAACCTTTAAAAAAGAAGAACCAACTCCAATCCCTTGATGTGTGGACTTGCTGAAGCAGTGAAGATGAACCAGATGCCCACATCGGTGGAACAATCTTGGAACCTCTGGGAAATTAGGTCTGGTATGGATAGATTTACCAAAATAATAGAAAGTAACTAGTATATTCCCATAATAATCCAATAAAATTGAACTTCATGACTACTAATCACCCTTTCCACTACTCTGATGAGGTTCATCCTACTTCCTCTTCTAGAAAAAGGAATAACTCTGGCTAATTCTCACTACTGAAGAAACTCCATTGATGCCTATCTTTGTTACTAAGTCTTCCTATTCTATAAATTATTTATCCACCATATAGGGATAAGTTAGTAGGAAAATTAGAATATTCCTTGGTCTAATATTATCCTTAAATAACATTTCAAAATGGGTTTCCTTGAAATAGTTGTTTGTGAGAAGCTTAGGAGACAAATTGGCTAACTCAAAAAAGTGAGTAGCATACTCCATCACTGAATGATCTCCTTTATTCATTGTTATGAACTCATGGGACTTCACCACATTTAGTGTCTCTAGATATAACTGCCAATGAAAATACTTTTTGAAGGTAGTCTATATGAGATACTCATGCCTCTCAGGGGTCTTAAGAAATTGGAAGATAATTGAGATCCACTTAATCCATTCCTCAGGATCATGGATACCTTTGTCACTAAAAATACCAATGTATTCTACTTAGTGAACTACTAGGAATGGTCCAATTTCTGAGACTAAACTCTTTCACCCTACTGACCTAAGTACTAAATCATATAGATCACCAATTCCACCAAAATGAGATCAAATAGAGGGTTTTACTATAGAAAATACTCTGCAGGTCCCTCTCTACAACTAGAAGAGGTCCTTCCCAGAGGTATTATATAAAAAACAAAAGGTAAAACTTATTAAATACACAATTAAATCTAAAAAACTAAATAAAACATAATAAATCCTTATAAAAGGTCTCAAACAAACAAAATTATCGTTAATAACACTTAAGGGTGAAAATATTGAAGTTTTAAACATTTGTATATTGTACATGGTTTGGCTGCATGGTCAGACAAACCATGTGCCAACCATTTGGAAAAAAATGGAAGATCACATACTTAGTCACACAAGATTTCTATGATTACACTTACAATGTTTTTTGTGATCTTCTACCCCATTCCACCTCAAAACTCAATATTTCTCAAAGTCACTCATGTGTTCTTCCTGAAACCCATAACCAATGATGAAAAGCATAAAATATCACAAAAAATACAAAAATATATTTTTTATTCATAAAACCTATATAGAATGATGAAAAACATTAGGTATCATCAAAACAACCCAAAATTAGGTTCAAATAAAAAAAACCCTCAACCACACATCTAATCTCGATGTCTGACATGAGGAAGAGTTGTCCAAGCACTCATACCCACCCACCTTTTGAGCACTGACGACATCATATTTTATCTACCATTGACCCCCAAATAACAAGAGGCCTATAATACCATTTTATTGTGAACTAGAATAGGTCGGCCTAACTCGTCACCTGAGATAACATGCTATAAGGCCTGAAGAGTGTTACTGATCACTACAGGCAAGAGAAAAGAACCAAGGCATAATAAATAACCATTTTGGAATGGTTTCACCCATGAAAATACAACATGACCCATCCATGAATTGGATGACCACACCAAACAATAAACAAGATCAACTAATATAACAGATATAAATACACAATAGGATAAACACAATATTTATTAAAAGAATATATCATAACATCATCACATAACGACTCATAAATAGACATAAATATATATGATATCCATATTCAAAACTCAAAATAGGGAATAAGACCCAAAGAGGACAATACATAAAACCCCATTGATAAAGAATCTCAAAACCCATCCATATGATCTAACAATGTGAGACCACATCTATACCATCCCAACCAAACAAGGATGTCGGAAATCAAGAAGGGCCACTAAACTATAAGGTTCTGTTTCCCTTACCCGTGTCTTGAAAAATAAGGTCTGCATATTCCCAAAGGGATATGAAAGGTGTGAGGAACAAATATTAGTATGATACCACTATAAATCTATGTAAGGCCTTTACCCATGAAAAACATTAAGTATAGTTTGAAAATTCATTTTCAAACCCAATTTTACTTTTTAAATCAAGTTCACTTGAATACAATACTTTATAAATCCATTTGTTTTTTTCTAAAAAACAAACTATCTTTTCAAAGCATAGTAAAGAATCCTTAAATAAAGAAACAAATCCACCCAAAATAAACATGATCAACACACCCAAAACATGGAATAAACATGTACATAATTTTAACATCATTATATAAAACAAAATAATGGAAATGGAATAAGAATACCATATCATAGCCAAACAAGTCACTAAAATCATGGAAAAAGCATATAAAAACCAACAGGGCATAAGTAGTATACACCATGTGCTATAACTAATAGGGTAGAGTGTTAATTAGAATAAGACAATGTTTTTATAGATGGATACACATAATATAACAAGTTTTGATGCTCTCTCGGTCTTCCACAGTACCAACCATAATTCCATTGGTACTCTTGGTCTGCATGGACATGTTTTGGAAGCTCTCTCGGTCAAACTCCCAAAGTATCCCTCATTACCTTGGATAAAACTCCCTTACTAGTCTACTAAAAAGGGTAAGGTTCTATTTTTCTATGTTATTCACACACACACCCAAGGTATCCCTTATGTTACAGGTTCCAAACATAGAAACAACAACAAGTTCGAATTGCATAATCAATTTAAAATACATTTTCATAAACCTTTCATACCCATAATAAGTCATGCATTCAACACCATGTAATACCTAATTTATAACCCTTTTATAAAACCATTTGAAAGTATAAAACCTCTTTTAACAATTTTAAGAAACACATGGAGTGCATAAAATCCAAATCCCTTTGAAAATCCACTTTAAACCATTAAATTTACAATCCATTTCAAAGATCGGAAGCATGGATAAACCATCACTAATAACTCAAATTACGGGAAATTTAATAAGAAAAACCAAGGGATATCATGATTCAACGAAAATCCATGGAAAACTTCCCTTAAATACATACACATACCTCAAAATCAAAACAAATATTGTCACCTTTGATGAAAAACACATGATTCGAGTAAGATAGGTCCTCACACATCTAAGACACAAAAAGACAACAAAAAACCCCCATAAAAAACCTAGTTTTAGCTAAATCATAATCAATGGTGTCCACTTTCCATGAAAATAGATGAACATGGATAAAAATGGGAAAGGAAGGATAAATCATGGAGAAATAAATATTACCTTGAAAGAAATCTCCAAAGAAAGCAAGAAATCCACCAAAAATGGAGGGGGAAGAAGCTCAAAGGCATAGGGGAGAGTCCTCACACAAGTGGGAATATAAATTAGGGTGATAAACCTTAAAAATAAAAAGAAATAAAATGTTTAAAACAATTTTAAATAAATTAGTCACACCATAAGGTTTGGTCGCATGGTTAGAAAAACTATGAGCCAACCATGCATGTTCCACTGCCTCCAAAAAACACAAACAAATTTGTTTCTATAGATCCTATCACATCTAGAAAAACCATTATCAATTGATACAAAACCCCATTTCCATCCAAAAATCTCTCACATGGTTAGCCACATTGTTTCACTAACCATGCACCACCCATGGTCCATGGCCTATTTTCCCAAAAACCACAACTCTTAACCTACAACTCATGGTAAATAACATAATAAATAAATAAATAAATATCAAAATAAAATGTACCATTGAACTAGTGGGTGTCACATAGATGATATAACATGTTAACATAAATAAAATAAATTATAAAAACCATTTTACCACTTTTTAATCAAGGTATATTCTTCAATATTTAAGGTTTGATATGAATTAATAATATATGCTCTTAAAATCATCACTTAAATTGGAACTTTATATTGATTAAGATACCTAAAACCATTTCTTCGATACATCTATCTGTACTATTATTATTGTAATTCTAGATTCATTCAAATGTCACTTTCACTACTCTAATAACAAATTTGGAACTTCATAAAATATCATAATAACAATTAAATATTTTTATACAAATTCCCCATGGATCATATCTATCCTTAAACCAGAAACAATTCGATAACAATTAATAGCATTTAAATATATGGGGATAGGATAATTTCAATTTCATCAAGTCAAGGAGGAGGATGAGTCACTATGTAACACTATTATTTTCCTTTATCCTTTATTTTGGATTCTATATTTAGATCTGAATTGGTTTTTATGGAATCCAACATCAATTTATCTTCCTTGGTCTTGATGTTCTCTTTATGGTTCCCCACACAAGATCCCCATCCTTGGGTACTATTACCAATAAGGATCACTTGGAACTACTTTATTTAGACTTTTATTTTCCAAAACTTATTTCTTCCTTGATTTTCCCTACAAGAACCATTAGGTTTATTAATATATACCTTTAATTGGGATGGTAGTTTAATATAATTCTTATTAGCTTTAGAAATAGGTGAGATTCTCTCTATTTTCCAAATATTCTTGTATTTACAAGACATGATTTGGGTCAAAAATAGATTTATAACTCCTTTTCAAGCAACTTTCAACATAGATATCTTCAACTATCCCTAAAAATATTTATTGTTGTGGTTTGTAACTTATTTTTTAAAAATATCCATAAAAATTCTTCTCTTTACTTATAATAGTTTATGTGAGACCATTTCAACATTATTCATATTTTTCATCTATAATATCCATGAGTTCCACCTCATAATTTTTATTTTTGATGGATCATTTTTCCATGATCATATATATTACTCATAGATAGATCAACGTATTTCCTTTTACTACATATTTGATTTTCTTCTCACCATGAGGTCTACTGTGTTTAAAATAATTTTGGTTCTTTTTTCACCCTTCACTGAGCTCTAACATTGTTTTCCTATAATAAAGCAAATCTATTTTCCCACTAATTTTTTTTTCTTTCTATGTTTACCTTATTCCTATTCATCCTTGGAATATAGGATTTACTAATGGAACTTTTAGAACCCCCTTTTTATAATTTATATCCATGTGGATATGGTTATCATAAATAAATAATCTCTAATTAAAACCTTACCTTGTATAATTATGCATTGATTGAGATTTTGTTAAAACAGATTTATTTTCACCATTGATCCATTGGTCTTCTAGAAACATAATAATTGTGTGTCCCAATCATCCATAGAAGTATCATTTTATGGAAACCTCTTTCAAGAGTTATCTCTTCCAGATTTGGTATGAATATTATATTTATTCACTAATTCTAGATCTTAAACTCTACATAATAATCTTATTAATGTTATCATAGTAAGGATATTATTCTTTTCATTAGAGGTATTTAACCACTCTTTAAGTTCCTTGATATTCTCATATTTTAATACTAATTAGGAATCCATATCCTTCAACCTTAATCTATATTCTATCCTATATTTTTATCCACTCATAAAGTTGTGTTTTGGGATGAATAATTATTACTTTCAACTCTTTTCTATGACCATTTTCCCTCCTTTATGTATAATTTCTTAAGGAGATAAATTTGGCGCTTCATTTTTTTGCACCCAATTTCATAATTCCATAATTCAAGGACACCTTCACTAATTTTTAGTGTTTTTTCTCCATATAAAGATCTTCTATGAATGAATATCCCACTTTATTTGTAATCTCCCATTGAACCACCTTCTCATTAAAGTCTTGGTTCTTTTATTAGTTGTTGCATGATGACTCTCTAAGTGTATGAATTTATGTCATTGACAATCCTTACATAGAAAAAAATTCCTCTACCAATTCCATGGTTTTATCTAGATTTAAATATTTTTATAGATATTCCAAAGAACTATTAGAATTATATTTTAAAACAAATTCAAAATTGATCACCTTGATTAGATATTCCATCACCCTTGGAGTCTTTCTCTGATTCTTTTTCTTCTTTAATTTTTCTATAATGAAATATTCTCTTGAGGTAGAAATCAAAACCTATTTTGTTTAAAATAATTTTCCATAAATCATTTAAAATCATACCCAAATATCAAAATAACTAGAACATGTAGGAGTTTTCATAAATACCTCATTAGATATAACTTTGTTTAGAATTTTTTTGTGTCTCTGTGTGATGAATTTGTTTACTGATATTTATAAGATCAATATTTAATTGGAAATATTCCACAATCACTTAACCATATGTCTAAAAATAAGTATATCTAATTTTAGCATCCATAAAATTTAGTACCATTGAATTCAAGAATCTTCATCGTTGAATTCATGTTACCAAAATATTGTATAGGTAGAGAGGAAATTTAATTCAAAAACTAATCATATCATTTAACAACAAAATAAATCCAACAAAAGAACCAATTATATGTTGTCAATTATTAGGCCCATAAGGAATTTAGTTTGAAATAACCTAATGGGGGGAGTGGGGTGAATTAGGGTATGGAACTTTTCCATTCACCACACTTTTTCCTTAAACTCTCAGTATCCTAAAAGATATTGACACCATTATTGCAGGGAAACACTTAGGTTCTCATATAAATTATGATGATATGATTGTAATTTCAATTAGACCCAAATTTACAAGCTTTGTTAATTAATTTATTATCCCACCTTTTCCAAGTATTATCTTGAAGAATATAAACAAACCATGCACACATGACACAACTATTTTTACTTGATTCACCCAAATTGTAATAACTTGACCCACTGTGGATCACCTGGTCAGTGGTAAACTGATTGTGGAAACCCCAATCCCACCTCCAATAGGACAGGGGCTAGAAACAAGTATCGAGTAGGAATAAAATAAATATGGGAGGCCTTATCCTAATGTATCTATACACATTAACATATCTAATATACCCATACAATGATGAAAGGTAAATACAGCCAATACCAATGCATGAATACATTTAATCCCATAATCAATGTATGAAAATAATACTAGAAAGAAAAAAGGTACAAATACAATACTAAAAAAATAGAAAAGAAGTAAAGCCTTCTAGAGGGAGGGGACTGCAGTCTAATTCAAAACTTAGTATGAACCACAGTCTTTCTAGCCCAATCTAATCCTTTTCTACTCCTGGTCCACTAAGGACAACATCAAACAACCTGTCATCTATCTAAGACATGACATGTGTTGGAAGATTCCACATAGGGGTGAGTATAACCATACCAAGTAGGACACCCCAAAATCACCAAATTTTTAAAAAAAATAAAAGAGTATAGATCTCATCACAATGGAATATGGACTTGAATATGAGACATAAAATAATAACAATTAGTTATGCTCATGGTAGACACTAAGTCTCAAGGTAAGGTCACAACCACACTGCCAGCCTGGGATTCCTGCTCAAGATTTTGTAGTAACACTCATTTAGGAGAACTCATTCCATAATTCTGATAACAGTGATGACATCCTTTTGAGATTTCATGCTTTTCGGGTCTATCCATGAGGAAGTAAATGTTGTAATCTAGAAGATATCGATACATATATTGGAGATCACACCTAGATCCATGAAGGACATTGAAAACTCTAACTGGATTAACTCAGTATGTAGAGGATCAATGCCTGTGTATGTTGGTCACATCGATTCCTAGAAACCCACCTAGGGTATAAAAAGATAAAGGATCCCACCTCGGGACTCTGGGGTATTACTACTACTCTATATGAGACTAATCCCTTAGAGGGGATCACAATACTATTTTTGGGATGTAATGCCACAATGTATCCACATAAAGATGGATCAAGGGAATGCACCCTAAGGGAACTGGTCCAAACTGAAAATAACAAGGGCCTCAAACCTCCCTAGGGAAATTACATGGTGTGTACTAGTAGTACATGGCTTGTATTAACTACCATGGGTCTACCTGTGTTCTCTACCCCATTACCATGTACTTCAATCCATGCTTGTGTACTTGGGTCATTCATGTGTACCAAGTTGTTTTGGAGTACCGAGCTATGCCCTTTTACCCTGTCCATGATCCTATTCATGGATGTGTCTATTCCTATGTACTCCAAGGGTACATTCATAGTTCCCAATTTGGGTTACACAGTGTGTGAAATGTGTCACATAATGTGTTATACTTTTCTCTACTTGTAAACCCTAGCACTATAGAAGTGGGGACTGCACGATGCATTTTCTTCTAAAGTACACTCCAAGTATTTGGGTTTTTCACAAAAACCATAGGTTCTTCATGTAGCTTTACTAGCACCGCTGACACCACTAGATCTAATGTATTTACACCTCAAATAGAAGATCTCAGTCTAACCAAGCCTCAGTATCATCACTCTCTGGATTCTGACCATCTGATCCAATCAGGAATCGATCTCATAGTACCATGCCACCTCCATAATGCTCGAAGAACTCCGATCTGTTCCCGATCAATCATTGTTTCCATCTCATATTGATTCCATCATCAAAATCAAACCTGGATTTGTAGTATCAATTTTTTTCACGAAATAATAATTACGCAATGATTGATTACCATGTATTTGTATAACTATTGACCAAACAAAATACTGGTGATGAATGCATGAAGATGGGAGGAATAAATGCACAAAAAAAGTGAGGAAAAAACTTTAACCGATGTTTGTGTTGGCCTCGATTTTTTCCATTATAATGATGAATGAAGAGATATAAAAATAATCAATAATAATTCCCCCAAATCCCTAAAAAATAAACCCATACCCGCAACATGATCGATACACAAATCAATATATTGGTTGTTTTAATTTATGTTCATTATGGGATAAAAAATATGGTAATAAACCATAGAAATCAAATTCCCTACCTTGGGTTTGGATCAATCGATGATGAATAATGGTCCAATGTTATCATCATGGGTGAGATACAAGGGTTTAATTGGCACAATAATTACTAAATTACAATCTGATGATGATTGTCCATGAAATATCCTCTATCATATCCTCTCTAAATCCCTTGGGTTATGTGGACAATCCTAGTGATTTTTCATAAGTAGTTTTGAATAGAGGATATTTCGGTCACTGTATTTAACCATAATAAAATAAATATATTTATTTATTTATTTTATTATTTGAGATAGTGACCAACTTTTTAATGAATACCAGACTTCAAAAAAGGTTATGTCACTCCTAGGTTAAGCACACATTTTGGAATCAATGGTGGTATACAATTTTTGATCTAAGACACCATTCAAGAGTTTTTCTATTAATTTATAAAAACTATTCACACATGATATAATATATTTAATATTTTTATTATATCAATACCCAACCTTCCCAAGCCCTGAAATTTCATGGCATCTTAGCGCCTTGTAACATCCTGACCTGCGATCCACTTAACCCATACCCTGAGCCAATAGGTCACATGGACTCAAGAGTTCATCCTCATATTCCAGAGGCCACCGATTAGCAGAGAGGGTGTAAAGGTGGTATTATGGGGATACCATCCCATCTTATCAGTGTAGCACAATAGATATAACAATAAATAGGAAATAGTGGAATCATAATACAAAATAAGATACAAAAAAGATAATAAATAAACCATGGAAGTGTAAATAACTGAGAAACTAAATAATAATATCAAAATCCACTAGGTAGTGTCATATATAAGGATTCATGGCATGTTGATGTACAAAAGGGGCATAAGGGACAAGCATATACAACATGACATACAAAAACTAAAAAATAAAAAAAGTTTTCTCCAATATCATCTCAAGAATATTCTCGATCCTCTTCTCCTATGATCCAAATATAGGTAAATCATAATAAATATCTATAGCAGGGTGATTTACCTTATTCATACCTATAGACCAGTAATCTATTAAGGTACCAAAGGTGGCCCAAGTGGGGTGTGGGATAAAATACTAGTAGGCCACCACTAATGGTGTCTAGAAGTAATCCAAGTAGATTACATAGAAAAATAATAGTGTTAAGTATATATAATAATAAACAATTATGAATAAATAAATACCAGCCTTCTCAGGTTCCTATAGGACACCTGGTGGCTCTACCTACTTCAGATCATGCTAGAATGAATGTTTGATTAGTAACCACATAAATAATAATATATATATATATATAATATATTTATATATCACATCCACCTATATGGAAAAAGTACATGTGGATGTAACTGGACATATACTTGGAATACTGGGTGCTAACTAGACCGGGGCATAACTCAGTCATCCATAACTAGTGTAAATAAGCCTATAATCTCCAATAGTGTGTGCAAGACCTACATATCATAATGATTGGGAGACATCATACTCATTACTCAATATGGTTGGTATGTTTTCATTCCAACACCCTAAAATGGGACATAGTGAATCATTCCCAACGTCTAAATAGTGTTAATGGTGTGAAACGTCATGCTCAACACCCGATGTAATGGAGCATGAATCGTACATCCCAACCAAACCCTTACCATTGCACCACAACCTATATCAAGGCATAATCTTATTTATAATAATGTCCATGGGTCATTACCTCTCATGCCTTATATTCATCAAGACCATTATAAATAAGTAATTTCAATTCAATCAAAGAATTTGATAAAACATGAAATAATCAGTGTGGCCTTTCCAACCTTTATAAACCATTTCAATTAAACCATTTCAATTGAAAATTTTAATTCATTCAAGTAAGGAAATCCACCATGAAACAGACCATCCGATTTAACACATTCTAATGAATCTAACAAAACATGGAAATTCATTTCACAAGGATCAAGGATGCATTTAAAAAGGTTCCATTATCAATTAGGAAACTACCTACATGGGAAGTTCCATTTATAAGTCGGTCCAAACACTTAGGAGGTTCCTCGGGTTCATTTAAAATTTATATAACTGAGGCAATTTGATTTATAACCCAAGATGAATGATTATAAGGCATTCTTATAATTTAATCATTTAATTATAAAGGTGTAAATTCAAGCCAAAACACCCAAGTGGTGTCCATGATCAAGGTAAACAACCTCTAACTACATAAGAACGATCCTTATAAGTATAACAAGGTGTGTATATCAATTGAGAATGAGGAAAAACATTTTAAGGTGATGTGTGGTAAAGGATAGCGTGCAACACAATGTCACAGCTATGAAAACACTTTAAATTTTAAGGAAGATGATGAGACCAACTACATTAGGTCCTTTTATGACTCCTCGTCCGATAGAGTCCTGAAATTATAAGTAGGTTGAGAGAAATTGGAGAAATAGTCCAACTCCCTAAAAATAGGTAAAAAGAGATTGCACCTAAATTGCATAAAAGATCAGAAGATAACTTTAAATAGTAAGTAAGAGGAATAAATATCTTACCAAGATCTATCCAATTCTACCAATGGATATTGAATCAGACTTCAGATCGAGAAGATATCATGGGACCTAGGTTACATAAGAAGAAGAAGAGCTATGGGAGAAGGAGGAGCTTCTCATCTACTGGAATGAGGAGAAGGAAAAATATAAAAAAGATAAATAGATTCATTAAGGGTGAAAAATTCATTTCACTCTAAAATATATGATTTAATGGTTTGGTTGTATGGTTTGTCCAAACTATGTTCAAACTGTTCTTAGACTATTTTACAAGGAGATACCTCGCACAATTAAGGTGCATGGTTTACCTAACATTGCGCAAACCATTAAAAATAAAACTATCCAACATTTGTAGTTCTTCACACGAGCATGTACCTTAGGTCATATAGTTGTAGAAAAAACATATATCCCATTCTCCTCCTCTATATCACCCAAAATGGTTAGTAAAAATCATGCAGGTTGGGTGGTATTATTTCTACTAACTGTGCGGCCCATTTGTTTTCCAAAATCCCGAGGTTTTGGGCTATTAAAAAGCCCATGGAACCCTCATGACCTCTGTGAATCCATTGGGTAACATTATAAGGTTTTTTATATAAACATAAAAAATATGTACCTTCTTTAAAACTATTCATTACCGCCTCCCCTCCATAAAGCAACTGGTCCCTAAGTTGGCCGTTTGTGGGTAAAAAGGTATCATCTGAGAATAGCTCCAGACACTGAGCTTGTATATCAGCTTCCCACTCCTAGGTCTTATCCTATACATGGTAGTGATATTATAGCACCCATACTAGAGGAACTAACCTACCTTGAAGTGACTTTATGCACATATCCATAATACAAACTAGATACTCCTCAAAAGAAGCATCCGCATCCAACTCAACCTCATTAGGATGAAAGACATGCGATGGGTCTGGATGATATTGGAAAATATGAGATACATGAAATACATCAGGCATAGATTGGTATATTTTAGGAATTTCAAGATAGTAAGCCATTGGTATGATCCAGTTCACAACCTCCAAGGGTCTAAATAACCTAGGAGAGAGCTTACCCTACCTTTTAATACGTCTACGACCCAACCTAGGCGAGACTCACAATAAATCCCGATCTCCAACCTCGAATTCAAGTGGTCATCAACGTCTTTTGGCATATGATTTATAAATGGAATGATCTTTAATCATATACTTTCTAGTCAATTGGACCTTCTCTGTAGTCTCTTGCATGAGACGTGGTCCAAGAATATTTTCCTCCCCTACCTCTAGCTAGCATAGAAGTGAACAAAACGACCTACTATATAAGGCTTCATAAAGAGCTTCTCAATGGCAGCTTGAAAGTTGTTATTTTAATAAAACTAAATAAGGTGAATTTTTTTCTCAAAATAACCCTTTAAATCAAGTACACATACATAGAACATGTCCTATAGCACTTGAACCAAACACTATGTATGTCCATCAGTCTGTGGGTGATAGGTCGTGCTTAGAAGAAACTATGTACTTAACAGAACAAAATTAGGTGCAATTTTTTTATTCAAATTATGATTATTTATTCATCAATTTCATTGATAAAACACATTTATTTCAATGTTTTATTAAAATAATGGATAATTTCAATTATAGAATGAAAATGGGCTAAAATTTGAAAATTGGTTAATTCTACAATTTTGATAGATTTTAACAACTTTTGTGTTTCGATCATAACTTTTAAAATATATATCCAATTGATGTGATTATTTTTTATAGGATTTATTGATTTGTGGGATACAAATTTATCTTCTAGAAAAATAGATAATTTGTCCATATAGAGGCCTAAAAAAATAAATCAATATGAAAAGTTTTCAGGTGGACAGAGTGAACCCAACTCCAGAAATGAGGAATAAATTGGGGTACATACCACCAATTAAGGTTATTAAAAATTTATTTGAAATAAGAATAATTTATGAATTTTACCAATAAATTTCTTGGAGTTATTCAGTCATTATGGTTTCCATTAGACACTAAACATTGAAGGAACATTTATGAATTATTCATCCAGAAAAAAATCATATATTAAATTAGTGATATCTTTTAACAAACATGGAGGATGGAGTTAGAATTTTGAGAAAAAAAAATATTTTGGAATAACATTTTAGAAGACTATATTATTCGATTCAGAAATTAATGGGGTAAACCACATGAAAAATTTCATAGGAATAATTCTGGAGAGAAAAATATCCCCCTCACCTATAAAAATAGGTGAACCCCTCCTTTCCAAATCATCGATCAACACCACAAAGAAGGAGATCTCCACCAAGGAGGATTATAGCTAAAAATCTCCCAAATTTCTTTTTATTATTCATTTTTTGTTTCCTTTTTTATTTATTTTAGTTTTAGTTTTTATTTTTTTCAATTGTAATTTCATTTCTCATTTAGTTTTAAATAAATAAATTCATGTATTTTTTCGTTTCCACCCATTCTTATTCCTCTTTTCTAATTATTCTTAATTTTATTATTATTATTAGTATTAATGTTAATGTTACTATTAATATTAATATTAATATTACTATAATTATTAAAAAATATTCTTGTAACACTTTTATTTTATTTACTTATTACCTTCTTATCTTAATAATAATAATAATAAATTATTATTATTATTATTATTATATTATTATTATTTATAGATAATATTATTTACTTTATTTTATTTTCTTATTCACTTTTATTCTCTTTATCTCTCTCTCATACCAATTCAATTTTATTTTATTCTTATATTTTCTCATCTCTATTCTTTTTAATTTTCTTTATTTTATTTCATTCTATTTATTTCTAATTTATCTCCATCCATTCCACCAAGTGATCTATTGCTATTATAAATGAGAGGATGACCTCAAGGCTTGGCCCATGGGGAGGTCAAGGTTTATTTTAAGTACGTAATAGATTTTAGTGGCATGCATGAGTGAGGAGAATGACCTCGATGTGACGAATACACCCCAATGACATGAAACTCAATCTATTCTATTATTTTGTTTAATAAATTTTTACTCTCCCTAGTAGTTAGTTCTTCAAATGATGGAGTAGAACTAATAAATGGATGAAATGGAATTGATAGAGCCTGATCAAGGAAGATGACACATTCTAGACTATGGTGTGTCATCAAACTTGATTAAAGAATGGGGTGGAATTGAGATTTCTTATACATTCAATAATATTCCAAAATTTCTAAATAAACAATAGTAGTCCAAATATGAGATTTTATGCTTGGATTAGAAAACTAAAATCAAACACATAAAGGAGAATAATTATTGAACCCAAAAATTAACCTAAAAACCAAGTGCTTTCTTTTTAACTCATTATTTCTATATTTACAAGTTAGTATAAATTATAATATCTATTATTTCATATCATTAATCAAAAACCCAAAAATATTTTCGCTTTTTTAATTAAACACATAAAACAACAAAAATAGATATCATAGGTAAATTAGATAAAGTAGGTGAATAAACTTAAAGGATCCTCAAGTGAGATGAACCTAGTCAGCCACTATATTGCATTAGGAAAAATATAATTTCTTTTGACTATGCCCCATAATAAGCGTGCATCAAAACTGGCACCATTTTTAGGGAGCCAATCAAAATTTTCCTTATCTTTTTCTATTTCACATCTCAGATATATTTTATTTATTTTATAAAAAAATATCTTCAATTATGTTTTCATATGAATTTTTTTTTAATTCATGGAACAAAAAATACTCTAAGATGTAAGAAACAGTATCTGAAGAACCCTAGGCTACAGAAGATGGTGTTTCATTATGAGCTAGATAGATTAGGGGATCCTAGAGCCAAATTTGAAAAAAGGTGGAATTTAAGGACCCCATCTAGGATCTCAAGGAGACCCTAGAGAAACCATTGGTTGAAGTATTTTATATAGAACTCACTAAATTCTAGGAGTACGCCCCGTAATTTTTTCAAGAAGTGACCAAAACAGTAGAAGAGTGATCCTCATTTCCTGCAAACCCTTTTTAAGAAGTTACACCCAAATATTTCTAGGATAAAGTTGAAAAACACAAAATCAAGTATGATATTCAAGATCTTGATCAAAAAGTGAAAGATCTACAAGGGGAAATGGATTGGACAACTACATACTTCCAAGAATCATATAAAAAACATAAACCTAAATCTGAACCTAAAACAGAAGATAAGACACTTGTATTACCCAAGGATCCAAAGAAGGAAGTCTTTCTTGCTGAGCTACAAGTAGGATATAAATAAGAATTGGATGACTTCTGGAATGAATGTGATGAACTTATTAATCTTTCCAATCCCTACAAATAATAAGATCCAACATCAGTGAAGGAAGGCACCACCCAAGTGGTGGAATTTTAAGTGAAAATGGAGGATCCTAACTAATTTCCTCCATCCTATGAGAACCTACTCCAATATATAGTTACCACGAAGGCATTGATTAAATCTAAACCAATCTGAGGAGTTGATCTTTTATTATACTCTATCTCCTAAAACTTTATTGAAACTAAATTGTGAATCACTCTTTACTATTTTGATTATACATATGAAGACAATATTTTTTATGCCTTGGAGGAGGATGAAGAACTTGGAATTTCACCTACTGAGTAACACATGGATCTCTTTGATGTCAATGAAAATACATCTGAGGAGCCCCATCGGGAGATGCAAGGAGCTAAGATTGAGGAAATCAAGAAAGAGGATTCTCATATTAAAGGGGATAAATTTATTATTAAAAACTAAAATTTATATTTTATTCAATAATAAATACCTTTTTACTTCCCCTTTGACCATTCATTTCATTCAGCCTATATAAATCCATCAATGGAAGATAATAAAGTTCTTGTACTAGTAGCAACAAATAAGTAGGTTGATTCATACTTCATCCTACCCTCTCCATGCAATCTATACCTAATTATGAAGGGGGAGGATCTAGTATACTCTGTGCATGGATCATTCCTCACTATAAAGGATGAAACATAATATGGTAAAAACCACACATGGTCATTCAAATCAAAGAAGCTTCATCTACCTTCTGATTTTGGATAACAAATGGTACTAACCTATAGAGGTAGTAAAAATTCAGGACCCATTCGGGGGATCATACCAAGACTTATCCATTTCATTTACTTTCTAGGAATTTAGATTTCAATTTCAGTCTTAGAAATTAGTTCAGCATATAGCACCACTCCCTTATATTCTTTTTGAACTTTAATGAAATTATCCTTGTGACTAATTGTGTAAATTCTCCTTTTTAGGGTCATAAATGGTAGAAGGAAGCCTCAACTAGTGAAGGAGGAGGACTAAGATTCACGGGAAAGGGTGTTCACTTTTTAATGATTATATTTTAAACTACTTACATTTTTGTTCCAAAATATTTTTCGAGCTTTAATGATAAAATTTCATGCCCACACTTGAATTAATGTTTTACATGACTAATCTAGGAGACATGAGTTTTTAGGAATCTTATGATGCCATGTTTTAGATTTAAAAGTAAATGAAATTGAATGAGTAAAATGGAGAATTGAATAATTAAAGTGAAACATGGATATTAAAATGAGGAATCATGATTTGAGGGAATTCATTGATTAATGTAAATGAAATTTCCTAACTATTTCTCATGATTTTAATTTCCTAAATTCATTTTAATTGTTTTTATATTATTAATCATGCCTTTATTGATTTTCCCAAATCATATTTCCATTCCTGAGAGTATTTATAGACTAAGTACTTCCTATTTATTCCTGAGAATATTTCTTGAGTGATCTTGGGACATTCCACCTAATAGAACTTGAATTTTCACTTGTCAAAGCTATGACTGTGAAAAAACACATTTAAAATGATTTAGGCATCCTTTGAAAAGACACTTTTCCTTAAAATAACACTTTTACATCAATCCTTATTTATCCCATATAGACCATGGATGACATTTAGGAATGATCCATGTTTCAATCCATTTTTATCCATTCCTACACTCCGCTTAGTAATAACATGATATTTTAAAGTTGAAGTGTGGGGGTAAAGATAATCACGGTAAATGGGATGATTTAAATTGTAAGGAATAAGTGTGGGGGTGATTATTGTTGGAATTGTAAAAGGTTGTGGAATCATTCATTTTACTCTGTTGTGTTCCCCTCTTGAATATAAAAAATGAAAATAACAAAAAGAACCAAAAAAATGAGAAAAATGGGTTTCGATTTTGGTAAACCAAAAATAACCATTACTAGACCTATGATTTTTATCATACATGGTTAGACTATAGATATGAGGTTTATTATAATCACAACTTTTAAAAAAAAAGAAAAAAATAATCAAATGGTTCTTTGAAAAATAAAAAAAAAGAATAAAAGTAGAAAAAAATATTCAAGGGAGGGAAAAAATTATTCATTATGATTAAACTGATCATGATATTTACTTTGAGACTTAGGGAAAGTTGGGAGTTGTTACAATTTTAAGGGGAGAATGTCATTAAAGTTTTTTACTTTTAATATCATGCTTTATGATTTAAGAGTTAAACCTCCTCCTTGGGCTTTATTTTTAAACATCAAATCTTACAAAACTTAAGCATCGGAGTAATTAGAACCTTTATTTAAAGTCCTCGTGATTTTATTTTCCTTTTGTCTTTACAAAGTGGAGAAAGTAGTTCCATTACAAGCCTATAGAAAAGAAGTATTTTCTCATGATATGTTCATAACTCTACTTGAATTGTATCATGAGTGATGATAGAAAAGAATCCAAAGTGAGGTAAATCATGGCTTGGCATGTTTGATAATAATGAATTGAGAATCTTTAATGAATTAAAGGATAAGATCAATCATTATTCAAAGGGGAAAACTAAAATACATATATTGGTTTTTTCTTTGGAGAATGATAAATTGAATTGATATTTTGTGTGGAATTTGAAATTTTTATTTTATGTTGATTTTTTTTATTACATTGAAATTTAAATATTGATAACATTGGTACCCTCTTTAATTCATTTTTTAGATTTTATACTTGAGGATAAGAATGGTTTAAGTGTGGGGGTATTTGACAGAGAAAAATAAAGTGAAATTGTTTATTCAAATTATGATGATTTCTTCATGATTTTAAATGATAAAACCCTTCTATTTAAATGATTTATTAAAATAGTGGGTAATTTGAATTATAGAATGAAAATAGGCTAAAATGTGAAAATTTATTAATTCTGTAATTTTTACATCTTTTAATCACTTTAGTGTTTTGATCATAACTTTTAAAATATATATCCAATTAATGTGACTATTTTTTTAGGATTCCTTGACTTGTATGATAAAAATTTATCTTCTGGACTAAGAGCTAATTCAGCCATATAAAGGCCTCAAAAATCAATAAATTTGAAAAAGTATTCGGGTGGATAGAGTAGACCCCACCTCTGTAAATGAGGCCTAAATTGAGGTACACAACTGATTCATGCTCAAATTTACCCAAGTTTTTAGGGTTAAGCGGTTGCTTGTAGTGTAACTTGGGTTGTCGCATCCTCAGACACGTAAGAAGAAACCTATAAACACGCACATTATAAGGACTATTTTTGGATATGAAGTGGCCGACATGGGTTGATTTTATATGGTTTTAAAGGATCATTAACAAATTTAAGTTAATTCAATTTAAGATAATGAGTTGATCCTAGGTTATCACTCGGGGTGGATTGGATGAATTCATTTTTTAATGATTTAAATTTCTTATATTTGAGGTGGGTTCATTTAAGAAGATTAAACAATATCATCACTTAATGGTTTAATACCTACATAATTTAAAAATAATCGCCTAAAAACAAGAAGGATCGTAGTTTTGAGCACTTCAAGGTTAAGGTTAGTATAATCACTTGAAGTGTCTAGCCTTAAATTCAACAAGGATGAAAGGAGTTTAAAGAACTTCAAACAAAATTATCAATTAAAAGAACTGATTCGAAATTAATGTAGTGAAAAATATCATTAAATACAGAACCTTTCTAATCCATTGGATCAACCCATAAGCGGGTTATCCCTCCATTGATGACATGTTCTCAACGGAAGCACAAAGTAGACTTACGAGGGTAGAATTGAAGAAGTAAAAACAACTAAATAACGATCACTCCACCATTATGTGATAAATTTCACAAGGTTTGGTGTGAATAAATTCACACCTTGAGTAAACAGTATCAACATGATATGAAGAAGAAAAAAATAAGAGTAAAGTAATAACTTTCATTAAGAAAATAAGGTGAATTGAACAACTTACATGAGAAGGAAATGCAATTACAAACACTAAGCGACAACATAACACTACAATGAAACCAAACACAAAAGATGCCCAAATTTTCCCCCAGCACTACCTTAAATAGAAATTTTTTAATCCTTGGGTCGATCCTCCAATAGTACAAGTCTCCTAAATTAATTGTGGTAGGCCATAAGTGGGTGGAAAGTTAAGGGAGAGTTGATTTTTTCCATCCTTGACAAACAATTTGAGCCAACTTGAATGACTCAACATATGTGTTCAAACAAGCATCTAGATGGCTGAATTTTGGTGATCCATAGAATAGAAAAATGAATATATGGGTGTCCCCGGATAGCCTGTAAATTTTCATCCCACAATAGTTTATTTTTTGCGATATATGATTAAATGTGTGGGCTGTTTTTCTGGGCCGTAGAATCTGGCCCATAATTTTATCTCCAAATTGGGCTGCATGAAACTCCATTTAAAACTCTGAATTAGCTCTTTTCACTATTCGATGAAATTTTCCTCTTGATGTTTTTTATCATCCCCAAAAATTTGGGCTTTATTGGGCCTGTATTGTGGGCCCCACATTCTCATTAGTGGGATGGTGTCCAATCTGCCTTCTTCAGAATTGTTTCCTTTCATCACCAAATATCTCCATCATCCTTTATGAATAATCCATTGATACCTAAATTAAAAATGTTTATATTGAAGTTTAGATCCATTTCTCAATGTATCAAATTAAAAAATGGATAATTATATTCCTTAAAATTAGATAAATCATTGGGCCTAAATTGGTGTACATTAGGCGTGAAGTGCACAAATGATGAGAGTTGTTCAAAATTAAAATCCACTAAATCAGGACCATAAGATCAAAAATGAAAATTTAATACCATTAAAATGTAATTAAAATATTTTTTTTATTGGATAATCACACCCCCAACTTGATATTTTCTAGTCCCAAGCAAAATGTATCTCAACAATATGAAATTCGAATTCCCTTTTCCAAAAACATTTTAATACACAATGATCACCAAAAACCCTTTTACCAAACAATCATGAAACCCATAAAAATATTTTAATACAAGATAGTTTCATATGTAGATCCTAATCCCAAGCTCATTCATTTTTTCAAATTCATTTCCATATTTCATCCAATATCCATTAATAGTGATGATGTGTTGTGCATCACAATAGACATGGGGGTTCATCTTTATTCAATGGGGGAAATTATAGAAGCACTATGTGGAATCACATTTCAATATTAAGATGATTATTAATTTTTTATTGTATTTTTTTGGATTTTTTATTTTTTTTTAAAATTTCCATGGTAATTGAATTTGCACTCAAAAGAGTCAACCCATGTAGCGAGACTTTGTTGATGACTCACAGGCTTAAATACATTAGGGAACCGAGTGAATCCCACATACTTGGGTATCATCTTGAGTTAAATTAGTTAAAAAAATTCAAATTACTACAATTAGAGATAAAATTACTGACTCTGGGATAGAAAACTATGGAGTCACGATCCCCAAGTGCCGAAAGCCACATATTAGGTCATTCCATTGCTCTATGCACAAATTTATTGTTTATTTTGATTTTTTTATTGAATACTCAAATTAAAACTAAAATGATCACAAAACCTATGCTATTTATTTGGGGGACCCCATGAACTCAAACTAATACCCCACAATCCAAAGTATGTGCATTGTGATCTCTTTTTTTTCATTTGGATGAAAATATAAATGATGAAATTTCACATTAGACAACCACACTTTCCAAAATTTATGCTCATGAAATTATACAAGGATTAAAATTAGAATCAGGGCATACTAAATTATTTTATATTCAGTTTCAAAGTGTAAAATTTCTATTATCATGTTCAAGGATAAAGAAAATTTTCTTTCCATTAAGGCACTCTTTTTTTCAAATCATTAATTTTTTTACACAAAAACAATTTTTTTTATTTTGTCTCCCCCCAACATAAAATAAAATTATCCCCAGTGTTTAAAGAAAAGAAATTTTATAAGGGGGTAGAGGCAGAGAATGGGAGTTCAAAAAGGAAATTGAAAATGAGGATAATGGAATGAAGTCACCTGGTGGTTGAAGTTTAAATTCTTGATAATCCAATTTAGTCCTTTGATATCCATGTCACTTGCAGAGTTCCCTAGTGGAAAAAGGAAAAACAAACAAACAAACAAAACAAAACAATATATATATATATATAATAATAATAAAAGTAAAATATAAGTATATATACAAAAATTACATAAAAAGGAATCACAATAACCCGTAGGTCAATGGTAGGCGCACTCCCATGTCTCCCTTTGGACCCGGGTTTGAGTCCCAGTGGCTTCACCGGTTATGACAGGGTTTTCTCCATGACCTATGATGTGTCCTTATATATATATATTATTATTATTATTATTATTATATTTTTTTTGTATTTTTATTTTAACATACAAACCCATAAAAATTAACTGATGATACATTATCTTCTTTTTAAATTTATGGGTAAGGTATTACTCAAGGATCACACCACATGACACAGATGAATATGGAGCTCCCCTTTCATACCCATACATACTCATAATAGAAGAACATGTCAACAGTCTGTGATACTATCATATGTAGAGTTAAGTATTTTTTTAATATAAAATTTATTTATTAATCCTATTTTTTTTAAAAAAAGATGATTCACAAAGATGAAAACCACGGGTTTCATCCGGTGAAGAGCTTTGGTTTAATGTTTCTAGCTCAATTTAAACCCTTAATTATTTAAGTATTTTCCTCATCTAAGGTTAGTTCACACAAGTTTTCATCAACTTCATTTTTTTGGAATGGTTCAATGAATGGATTGACTCTATAACCATTAACTTGGGTTTGACCATTGGTGGGATCTTGAATTTCTATAGCCCCATGGGGTACACCTTATGCACTATGTATGGACCTAGCCATCTAGACCTCAAATTTTATGGGTGTAAATGAAGTTTATAACTATACAAAAGAATAGGTTTACCCGGTAAAATGTGTTTGGTTTTAAGATTTTGATATTGGTAGGATTTTACTTTAACTTTATTGATCCTTGAATTTTCATAAGCCTCCATCCTAATTTCCTGATGTTCATTGAGATCTAATTTCATTTTTTTTTGCCAATGAGAGGTCATAATTCATTTTCTTAATTTCCCAAAATGCTTTATGTTCAATATCAACTGGAAAATGGCATGGTTTACCATAAACCAACCTATATGGGGACATTCCTAAAATAATTTATATGCGGTTCGATAGGCCCAAAGAGCATCTAAGAGTTTCCTCAACTAATCTTTCCAAGATGGATTAACAGTTTTCTCAAGAATTTGTTTGATTTCTCAATTGGATAAATCAGCTTGACCATTGGTCTATGGGTGGTAAGTATTGGACACTTTGTGATAAATTCCATACTTGTCCATGAGTAATGAGAATGGACCATTTCAAAAATGAGTTCCACGATCAATAATGATAGACCTAGGAATTCCAAATCTATAGAAGATGTTTTCTTTTAGGAATCTAATCACAATTTTATGATCATTGGATTTTGTGGGAATGTCCTCAACCAATTTTGATACATAATAAATAGCTAAGATAATGTAATGATATCCCCTAGAGTTTGGGAATGGACCCATGAAATCAATTCCCCAATAGTCAATGATTTCAACCACTAAGATGGGAGTGAGTGGAATTTGATTCCTTTTTGTGATGGACCCTACTTATTGACACCTAGCACAGCTTTGAAAAAATTTGTAGGAGTCCCTTGAGAGTGTGGGCCAAAAGATACCACACTGAATAATCTTAGTAGATGTTTTCTTAGAGGAAAAGTAACCCCCACATGCCTCACTATGAAATAATTTAAGGATGGACTCTTGTTTAGATTCTGGGACACTGCTCTTAATGACTAGGTCATGATAGAACTTATAGAGGTATGGATCATAAAACACATAGTGATTGACATCATAAAGGAATTTCCTTCGAGCTTCAGTCCCTAAGAATTTTGGAATAACTCCTTTAACTAAGAAGTTGGCTATGTCGGCATACCATGGGAAATCACTCACTGAATAGAGGTGCTCATCGAGAAATGAATCAGACACAAAAAGGTGATTTGATTTGTCTTTTAATTCCATCCTAGAGAGATGATCAACTACAACATTTTCAACACACTTTTTATCCTTGATTGTGAGATCAAATTCTTGTAATAGAAGGACCCACCTAATCATTCTAGCCATAGCATCTTGTTTTTGGAAGAGGTATTTTAGTGCATAATGGTCAGTGAACACAGTGATGGGGGATCCTAAGAGGTAGGACCTAAAATTTTATAAGGAAAACACAATATCAAGTTACTCCTTCTTAGTGGTGGTGTAGTTTATTTGTGCATCATTTAATGATTTTCTTGCATAATCAATGACACATGGATTTTTCTCTCATCATTGTTCTAAGACTGCTCCTACAGCGAAGTCACTCTCATCACAAATGAGCTCAAAAGGAAGTTTCTAATTTGGTGATTGCATGATAGGTGGAGAGATAATATCTGAATTGATTGTAGATAATGATTCCCCACGACTTTCTATCCATAAAAATAGAGAATCTTTCACCAATAGAGCACAGAGTGGTCAAGAAATAGAGCTGAAATTCCTAATGAACCTTTTATAGAAACCAACATGTCCTAATAAATACCTCACTTCCTTGATAGTTTTGGGTGATGGAAGGTGAAAAATGATGTCAAACTTGGATTTATCAACTTCTATCTCCCTAATCAAGACTAGATGGCCAAGTACAAGTCCCTATTTAACCATGAAATGGCATTTTTCCTAGTTTAGGACTAGATTATTTTATTCATATCTTGACAAGACTCTCTCCACATTCCTCATACATCCCTCAAATGTATCCCCAAACACAAAGAAGTCATCCATGAATACCTCTATAAAATCCCCTACAATGTCTAAGAATATTCTCATCATGCATAGTTAGAAGTTTCTAGGGGCATTGCATAACCCGAAGGGCATGAGTTTGAAATAAAAGGTGCCAAATGGACATGTGAATGTAGTCTTCTTTTTATCCTCTAGGGAGACATAAATTTGATTCTACCATGAGTACCCATCTAAGAAACAGTAGAAGGAATGACCTACAACTCTCTCAAGGACTTTTTCAATGAATGGTAAGGGGAAACGGTCCTTCTTGGTAAATGAATTTAGCTTCTTATAGTTGATGCAGACTCCCCATCCACTACTCACCCTTGTTAGAAGAATATTTGTATCCTTATTGGTTATCACTTTGATTCCTTCCTTCATGGGAACCACTTAGATTTGTCTCACCCACTCACTCTCAGTTATGGGATAGATGATACCGACTTTTAACAATTTCATAAGTTCTTTCCTTACTACCTCCATTAGATTAGGATTGATTCTCCATTGAGTTTGACGACATGGATTTGAATCAAATTATAGAACAATCCTATGAGTCCCGATTAGTGGGATAATCCTAGTAATATCAGACAAGGTATAACCAATGGATTTATTATGTTTTATAAGGACATATAGAATCATCCTCTCATGATTGGCTTCAAGAAAAGAAGAAATGACAATATGATGTGTTTGATTGTCCCCTAGGAAGGCATACTTGAGTCCAGTGGTAAGTTCCTTCAATTCAAGATCAGGTTGGTTCATAATTTCAGCAGAAGATTTGGACATTGGATCAAGATTGATTTTGTTTCCTAGAGTTTTAGATAGAATCGAATCCCCATGTGTAGAAGTTTCAGCTACAAGATTGGTTTGATCAGATTTAGAGAAGGAAGTTTGATTAGTATCCATGAAATTGGTTTCCTGAAAGTTTTCACTGATTGTTGGACCTAATACTTCATCATAGGAGAAATTTGAAAATGATTCAAGCCAAGGAGATAAACTTATGTCATGTGAACAAAGGAAATCAATCTCATCCTAACTTAAACATCCATCAAATATTCCTTGATGTTCTATGGATTCATTATCAATTATTCTTATCATTCTTATTTCATGAATGTCCTCATCATCCCCTATTTGTGATCTTTCATTATAGATGTTCAAGTATAGACTCATGTTTCCAAAGGTTATGGTCATGTTCCCATTTCGAACTCAGATAAAAAAGTTGATTATTGCAAGGAAAGGTTGACCAAGGATGATTGTGGTATGTTCCTTATTTTATAAGTTTGGATGGTTGTAAAGAACAATGAAGTTAGCAGGGTAGATGATGTTTTCAACCATTACCAGAACGTCCTTTCAAATCTCCTTTGGAACCCTAATGTTGTGATCTGCAAGTTGAAGTGTGAAAGATGTGGGTTAGAGCTATTCTAGTCCTAACTACCAGTACACAACATAGGTAATGATATTTACACTATCCCCTAGGTCATACAAGGCCTTGAAAACTTTTCTCTCTCCTAGTTCAACATTGATGTAAGGGAAACCCAAGTCTTTCAACTTAGGAGGAATGGTCCCTTGAATGGTGGTACTCACATTAGCAGCCAAAAGGACTTGGTTTTTATGTGAAAATATTATTTTAAAAGTGCACAAGTCCTTAAGGTAATTTGAGTAGGAAGTTATGTTTTGGATTTCATCAAGAAGGGGAATGTTCAACTTGACTTGTGAGAATATTTCCCTCAATGTTTCACTCAATTCAGGCTTGGCTTTCCCCCTCATGCATTGAGGAAATGGCGCAAGTTGTGGTGTTGTTTGTCGAAGAAATGTTTCAGTTGGATCATTTGGTTCATTTGAATTTTCATCCAAGTTTGAATCTTCAGATGGGTTTTGAATTAATTGATCAGGTTTCTCAATTGATTTCCCACTTCTTAAAACAGTCAAAACCTTTGGTTGTTCATGAGTTTTTTGAGTGAAACTTGACTCTCCCCTTACTGTTTGTTGTGGAATGGATTGTGTAGGCATGGGTGACTGACCAATTTTGATGGTTTTAAGTTCTTTTTTTAAGGAAGAGACTTCTTCGTTCATCCTTTCCATTTGTTTGTACAGTTGTTCTAGTAGGCTTTGTGGAATAGTTTGGGTTGGTGCATGAGAATATTGGTTTATCCCTGGGGGAAATTTTGGAGGTGGGATGGTTTTTTGAAAATGGACTGGTGGCTATTGGTATTGTATAGGTTGGGTTTGGAATTGGTTATGGGTTTGTTAGTTCTTATGGGGGTAAGGATTTTGTCCCTGTGGTTGGCTAGGTTTTAGGTTATCTTTCCAGTGGAAGCCTGGGTGGTCATTATACCTTGGGTTGAAGGTGTTTTGGTATTGAGGATTTTGGAAGTTCAAAGAATTTAATTCCACTGGGGGTCCTCCTAAAATAACATCCTTGATGGATGGAATGGTTGGGAAGTTGTCTGTCATATGGTCATGTTCGTCACAAATTGTGCAAACAGGGTCTACAGTTTGGATTTCATGGACTTTCCTAAGGTCTATCTCTTCAAATTTCCTAGAGATTGCTGCGAGTTTATACCTAAGGCTTTTCTCTTCTCTAAGTGTATGAATTATAGTATTTATTAGTGTCTTTTCAGAATAAGGTGAAGTTCCCCATGTTTGGTTTTGTTCAGCAAGGCTTTCCAGATACTCGTAAGCATCATTTGGGGCTTTGTTTTTAAAAGTTCCATTACACACCATGTTAATGAATTGTTTGTTCCCTAGAACCAACCCTTCATAGAAAATTCGAACTTGTTCTGGGATTTAAAATCCATGGTGAGGTACCATGTTGAGTGTGTCTTTGAACCTTTCCCATGTTTCATAAAATGACTCTCCCTCTTTTTCAAAAACATTTTTGATGCTCTTTTTAAGTGCAATTGTTTTGTGGTGGGGAAATTATGTTTTCTAGAATTATCTTTGTAATTGGTCCCAATAGTTGATAGATTATGGTATCAAATTTTTTAGCCAATTTTTATCTCAATACTTTAAATAAAAAGTAAATAGCCTCATCTTAGCTGATTCTAGTGGATGTGGGGGACACATGTTTTCTACAATGTCATTGAACTCCTTAACGTGGAAGTAGGGCATCTCGGACTCCATTCCATGGAATGTGGGATGGTGGTTTAGGAAATGGGGTTTAAAGATGTAGTTTTAATCTCATAGGTAATTATGTCTAATGCATGAGGGGCAATTGGTCCAGGAAGGTGTGGGGTAGTCATTCTGGGTTTGATCGACTACATTCCCCAAGTTTGGGACTGCCTCATTTGGATTTCCATTTTGGTTTCCACCTGGGTTTATGAGTTGGTTTCTTTAAAGACATTCCATAGAAATGGGATCAATTTTTGAATCTGGAGTATTAGGAATATTAGGATCTAATGTAAAGAGTTCCCTTGATGTACTTGACTCCCCAACCCCAGGAAAACCCACCCTAACTAGACGGTTTGATTGGTCACGAGTGTAGGCGGACATGTGCCAAAAGAAAGAAAAAAAAACGAGAAAGGGAAAAGTTAAGAGAATTTGGATGAGGATAGAAGAAATGGGGGATAATAGAATCGGTGTCTAGATGACTTAATTGAGTCCCATGAAATGGTGCCAAAATTTGATTCATGCTCAAATTTACCCAAATTTTTAGGGTTAAGTGGTCGCTTGTAGTGTAGCTTGGGTTATCGAATCCTTAGAGACCTAAGAAGAAACCTATAGACACGCAAATTCTAAAGAATATTTTTGGATATGAAGTGGAAAACTTGGGTTTATTTTATATGGTTTTAAAATATCAATAACAGATTTAAGTTAATTCAATTTAAGATAATGAGTTGATCCTAGGTTCTCACTCAGCGTGGATTGGATGAATTCCTTTTTTAATGATTTAAATTTCTTATATTTGAGATGGGTTCATTTAAGAAGACTAAACAATATCATCAATTACTAGTTTAATACCTATATACTTTAATACTAATCACCTACACACTTTAAGGATCAAAGTTTTGAGATCTTCAAGGTTAAGGTTCGTATTAGCACTTGAAGTGTGTGGCCTTAAATTCAACAAGGACGAAAGAGTTTAAAAATCTTCAAACAAAATTCTCAATTAAAAGAAGTGATTAGACATTAATGGAGTGATAAATAAAATCCAATACAGACCCTTTATAATCCCTTGGATTAATCCATAAGTGTTTTATCCCTCCATTGATGATATGTTCTCAACGGAAGCGGGAATTAGACTTACGAGGGTGGAATTAAAGAAGTAAAAACAACAAAATAACGATCACTCCACCATTGTGTGATAAATTTCACAAGGTATGGTGTGAATAAATTCACACCTTAAGGAAATGGTATCAATATGATATATAGAATAATATAATAAGATTAAAGGAAGAACTTTTATTATGAAACTAAGGTGAATTGAACAACTTTCATGAGAATGAAGTGTGATTACAAACACAAAGCGACAACATAACACTACAATGAAACCAAACACCAAAGATGCCAAAATCCTCCACCACCACTACTATAAATAGTTATTTTTGAAGCCTTGGGTTGAGCGTCAAATATTCCAACTCTCCTCAATTAATTGTGGTAGGCCATAAGTGGGTGGAAAGTTGAGGGAGAGTTGATTTTTTCATCCTTGACAAACAATCCAAGACAACTTGAACGACTCAACATATGTGTTCAAAAGATCATCTATATTGAATAATTTTTGTGGGGAATAGAATATAAAAATGAATATATTGATATCCCCTGATATCCTATAAAATATCAGCCAACAATAGTTTATGGTTTTCGAGATATGATTAAATGTCTGGGCTGTTTTTTTGGGTCATAGAATCTAGCTCATAATTTTATCTCCAAATTGGGCCGCATGAAACTCCATATAAAACTCCGAATTAGATCTTTTCACCATTGGATAAAATTTTAATCTTGATTTATTATAGAATCCAACAAAATTTGGGCTTTAGTGGGCCTGTATTGTGGGCCCCACATTCTCATCAGTGGGCTGAGGTCCAATGTGCCTTCTCCAGAATTGTTTCATTTCATCTCCAAATACCCACATCATCCTTTATGAATCCTCCATTGATCCCTGAATTAAAAGTGTTCATTTTTAAGTGTATATCCATTTATCAAAATATCAAATTAAAACATGGATAATTATATTCATTAAAATTAGATTAATCATTGGGCCTAAATTGGTGTACATTAGGCATGAAGTGTACAAATGATGAGAATTGATGTTCCAAATTAAAATCCACTAACTCAGAACCATAAGATCAAAAAATGAACATTTAATACCATTAAAATGTAATTAACATATTTTTTTATTGGCTAATCAACAACTACAATTGAGGTGATTCTAATTGTGTTTGAAATAATAATAATAATTTCTGTGTTCCAAAAATAAATTTCATTGATTTATTCAGTCATTATGGTGTCCATTGGATTCTAAACATTGAATGAACATTTAGGAATAATTTTTCTAGAAATAATTTTTAGAGTAAATTGGTGATATCTTTTAATAAATTTGGATTACAGAGCTAAAATTTTGAGAAAAATGGCATAAAATATTTGGAAAAATATTATAGAAGAATAAATTTTATGATTTAGGCATTAATGTGGTCAATGACACACAAAATTTTGGAGAAAGAATTCTAGATCCAAAAATATTCCCCTCTCCTATAAAAGGATGTGAAGCCTTTCTTTATAAATCCTTAGTTGACACCACCAAGAAGGATTCCATATATAAATCTCCCTCATTTATTATTATTATTATTATTATTATTATTTTGTTTATTTTTATTTTTTATTTTTTTCAATTGTAATTACAATTCTCATTTAGTTTTAAATAAATAAATTCATGAATTTTTTTGTTTCCACCCATTCTTCTTCCTCTTTTCTAATTCTTCTTAATTTTATTATTATTATTATTACTATTACTATTACTATTACTATTATTATTACTATTACTATAATTATTAATAATATTCTTTTAACACTTTTTTTATTTACTTTTTCTCTTATTATCTTAATAATAATAATAATAAATTATTATTATATTATTATTATTATTTATAAATTATATAATTCACTTTATTTTATTTTATTATTATTTTTTCTTCTCTCTCTCTCATCCAAATTATATTTTATTTTATTCTTATATTTTCTATCCTATATTCTTTTTAATTTTTTTATTTAATTTTTTTTCTATTAATTTATCCTTCTCCTCCATCCATTCCACCAAGTGATCTCATACTCTTGGAAATGAGAGGATGACCCTAAGGCTTGGCCAAAGGGGAGGTTAAGGCATTCTTAAATTTTCCTTCAAGTTTATTTTATGTTCTTAATAGATTTGAGTAGCATGCATGAGTGAGGAGAATTTCCTTGATGTGGTGACTTCCCCCCAATGAAATGAAACTCAATCTATTCTTTTAATTTGTTTAATCACTTTTCCCTGTCTCCATTGGTTAGTTCTTCACATGATGGATTTGAACTAATTAATGGATGGAACAATGTCGATAGAGTCGAGTCTTGGAAGATGACACATTCTAGACCAATGTGGGTTATAATCCTTGATTAAAGGAGGATGTGTAATTGAGATTTCTTAGGCATTCAATGATATTTCAAAATTTATATATAAATATTAGTGGTCCAAACATAATATTTCATGCTTGGATTATCAAAATTAAATCAAACACATGAAGTAGAATAATGATTGAACCCAAAATTTATCCCCATAACAAAATGCTTTCTTCTTAACTCATTCTCTCTATATTTTCATTTTGGTATAAATTATAATATAAATATTTCATATCATTAATCAAAAACCCAAAAACATTGTCAATATTTCCATTAAACACTTAAAACAAAAAAAGTAGATAGCATAAGTGAATTAGATAAAGTTGGTGAAAAAATTGAAAGGCTCATCAAGTGAGATGACCCTGGTCAGCCACTGTGTTTCACTTGGAAAAACATAATTTCTTTTGACCACATCCTACAACAGGAATGTGTCAGTACCTAAGGCCTTATGAATCCCCTTCGAGAACCATGATGCAAAGTGAGCGTCTCTATCCTAAATAATTGAATAAAGATCTCTATGAAGGCATACAAATTCCCTAATGTATATCCACCCTAGCTCATCTTCTGAGAAGGTCTCTTGAACTGGTAATAAGTGTGTGAACTTCATCAAATGATCAACGAGAACCCACGCTACATCATTTCCACAAGGTGATCTAGGCAAACCAGTCACGAAATCTATAGAAACATCATCCCATTTCCACTTAGGAATGGAAAATGTATGTAAAAGTTCTATTGGATTTGATGTTCTACATTCACCTGTTGATAGATGGAACACCAAGTGATGAAGATGGAAATATCACATTTCATACCAAGACACCAATACTACTTCTATAGATCCTGATACATCTTGGTGATATCAGTATGAACCTCCCAAGATGGGGAATTAAATTTCTACATTAGATCCTCTCTTATGTCTGTTGGGACCCATACACACTCATAAAATAGTTTAATAACATCCCCGTCCATAGTATAACCTGAATATATATCATCATCTGAGACACATTCACTTAGTAAGAGGCCCTCGGGATTAAATAGTTACCTCATCCTTACCCATTCCTGAAGAGTAGAGGTCACTTCTATGGTTCAGAGGATAGTCTGCCATGATCCTCCTAAACCTCAATATGTATATTTTAGAATAAGGCCATGAGATACCATTATCCACTGGCCTCGTGAACTACCTATAGCTGATTATTCTAGTTCAGAACATATCCACTACATTTCCCTTACAAAGCATGTAGGTATGATCAAAATCAAACGACTGAAGGTATTCAACATATCCATGATATCTGAGATTTAGTTATCATTGTGTAAAGATGTACTTAGGGATTTTTTTATTAGTCAATACCAAAAAACTCTCTCCAAGTAAGTAGTGTCTCAAAAAATGTAGAGAATAAACTACATCATCTTGCTTGATATTGTGCATCAGGTAATCCCACTCGTGAGGACTCAACTGACAAGACCTGTACACGATGAATCGCTCATCCTGCATTAGGGAAACTTCCATCCCGATACATGATTCATCATAGTAAATAGTGTAACTCCTACCTAGATCAGGAAAAATTAGTATCAATTCTAAATTCAACCCGACCTTCAACTCCTGAAATGCTTCTTTACAATCTTCGGACCATATGAACTTCACTCCTTTCTTTGTCAAGCAAGCAGGGCTTCCAAATGTGAGAAATATTGGATGAAGCATCTATAATATCTGGAAAATCCTAATAAACTATATATGTTAAATATGTTCTTGGGATACTCCAAATAAGATACATATTTCACTTTCTATAAGTCTATTGAAAATCTTAACTCTGAGATAATGTGACCCAAGAAGTTAAAATTTTCAATCTAAAAGTGACATTTTTTAAATATTTATATAAATATGATTCTCTTTCTGTATATTAAACATGATCTTAAGATGGATAGCATGGTCATGTCTGGAACATGAATACACTAAGATATCATCAACAAAGACTACCTAAAATGAATCCAGATACTGGTGGAAAAACTAATTCACAAGAGTTAAAAAAATCTACAAGTGCATTTTTGTTTCTAAATGACATGACCGGGTACTTTTATAGACCATACCTACTCCTAAAAGTTGTGTGAGGTATGCATGATGACCTGACGTGCACCCCATGATAGAAAAACCTTAAATATATCATTGAAAATACTCTCTCTCCTTATAGATGTTCAAATAGGTCATTTATTCTATGTTGTGGATTCTATTTCTTGACCATTAGCTGGTTCAACTATTTGAAATCCACACAAAGCCTGAGGATTCTGTTCACCTTCTTGGAAAAAATGACTGGTGAACCCTAAGGATAAGTGTTGGGGAATATAAAGACTTTATCCTTATGATCTTCCAATAGTTTATTGAGCTCTATAAGATCCATAGGTGTTATCCTATAAGTAGGAATGGTCACTGGTGTTTATCCTAACACTAGATCAATATTAAACTTTACCTCTCATACTTGAGGATTCCCATTAAATTATTCATGGAATTCATCCCTAAAACACTCCACTACAGGAGGGAAAATAGTTTGTTGTAACCCCTGATCATATAAGAAAATATTGGTGATCTAAGCTATCACACTACCCATCATCTACTGCTCATGTCCTAATCGCATATCTTGAACATACCATTCACCCTCATGCATGTACCTAATTCCATATAGTGATGTAAACATCACCCTTTGATGATATAAGTCAATATGGTCTTGATAGGGACCTAACCAGTCTATCCTGATGATTACATAAAATACCATATGTTGAGTACAAAAATATTCCATACAAATAGGTATTCACCTATCTCAAGGAGAAAATAATTACATCGGTGTATTCTCTTTGATCATATGCCTAATGGGTTATCAAGTGTCATCATTACACAGAAGTGTTCTATATTGAGGCCCATACTCTCCTTAATTTCCTTAGATATAAAAGAATGAGATGCGCCTATGTCAAACAAAGAAGACACTAAAGTGGAGGATACTAGAATAGTACCTCGAACCATAGAAGGTCTGGTGCCCTGCTCTTCTGGTATAGGCTGAACTACATGTAACTAGCCTATTACATAGCTCTGAGTCCTTTCCTAACTTCCTTGAGCAAGCCTTCTTTGTTGGTTCTAAGAATCATGAGTCTGACTACCTCTTCCTCGACCACTGCCTTGGCCTAAATGGATGGTGGTATTCCAATTGCCTTCTTGTCATGATACTACTGGCCCTGCTCTGGAATGTGGGGTTGGAATAGATCCCTTCTCTCTAGGCACTGATGGAAAGGTCTTACATAAATGATGTATATGCCCCATCTTACCACATCCTCTTAATTTCACTAGATCTCTTAAGAACTAAGGTTTTTTATGTCCCAGATTCCCACACTGGTGATAATTTAGAATGTTTTCAACATGAGGAGCCTGACTACTGCTACTCTCATGAGCATCCTCAAAATGTCTCTTTCACCCAGAAGAAGAAACATTGATATATCTAGGTGTCGAACATCCCTAAAACTCACCATCATCTTCCCTCAAGTACCTCTTTGTAATAAGGGTTTGGTTTACTATCTTAGATATTGTAACAGCCCAAGATTTTATAAAAAATATTCTTTTTAATTTTATTAAAGTCTTGTGTTGTACGCTACACCAAAAGGAGCTTTCACAACACGCATCCTTGACTTGCCTTGCATTACACGCAATCACGACCTTCCTCGATAGCGTGTGTAATACGCAATACCGAGTTTCACTAAACAACGATATGCTATTAAAATATTATTAAAACTAGCCGTTATGAATAGCAATAACCACTTTTTAAAACTCTGTAAATCTTATTTTTCAAAATGAACTTCATTTTTGGATTCGGAGTATCGAATTTAGCCTAAGGTGAAATTTTGGTACTTTTCAGATAACTTTCATATTCTGATGAATAGTGAAAATTACTAAATTATAATTAAAAACAACTTTTTAATCGAAATAATTAATAGTGATAAATTATTAATTTGAGTGGTTTTAAAGTATATTTAGAATATATTTTTACAATTTAATACAATGTTGGTCATTGGATGTAATTTCACATTTAAACCAGACATAATCAAGTGTCAATCTTTTGATAGATATTGTTTCTTAAAAACACGCTATTAGTTTTAACAGCAGGATTTAATTATAAAATTAATTAATGCAAATTCTATGATATGAATTTGGTAAAATAGAATTCATTTTTGAATTCGGAATATGAAATATAGCTTAGGATGAAATTTTGGCATTGTTCTGAAAAACATCATTTTTTGATGAATAGTGAAACTACTAAGTGGTAGTTAAAAAAATTAATTTCTTCATAAATCTTAATTTTACCGCTTATGTGAATGGAATTTCAAAAATCCGAGAGACACGGTTGATGTCAGTAAGTAAAATTTGGTTCAATGAGATTAAATAATTTTTGGTGAATAGTAACTTTTTACTTTTTTTTACCACGGTTAATAGTAAATAGGGTAATTAAGGGTAAATATGATATTACTATTACCCTAACACATGTCCTAATTCTATTGGATAAGTGTAATTCGACCAAAAACAACCTTATGAATATAATATGACCATTTAGGTCCACTTGGATTAGATTATGACATTTAATATTATATTATTTAATGAATAGTTAAAATAGTTAAAATCAAAGTTTAATAACTAAAACATTTTTAATATGGGGTTATACATAAGATAAATTCGACTATAAATATTCATTAGAAAGCTAAAAAGATTTCCTACATAATGATATTTTATTTATAATTTTTAGACTTTAAATAAATTAATTTATTTATGCCAAAACGATGATGCAGTAATTACCCTTTTAAGGAAATATTAACATAATTGATGTTATAAATGCTCAAATGAATGTAATTTGAGACTTTAAATGACTTAAACTAATTTTCTAGGTTACTATGATATATTATTGTTTATTTAATCAACTTGGTTAGAACATATAATTCTGTTATGACTTTCACAAAAATCATATATCAAATAGTGTCAAAATTGACACAAAATAGTTTTTAAATCAAATATTATATTATTAATTGTTATTTTATTCCTAAAAATCTAAGGTTCGGCCAAATGACTTAGATAAGGATATATTTATTAATAATATACAATTTGGGGTTCTTTTGGCATGTTATAGTAAGTGTATTAACCATATAGTGAAAGAAAACAAAAAGACACGGTAAAAGTTAAATTATTTAACTTAGAGTTAAATCTAATTGATAAGGTTAAAATAATAACCTAAACTTGTCTAAATCCTATTGGTTGATAGGATTTCGACCCATCCCCACTTTATCTTCGAAATAAGACCCTTTGGAACCATTATAAACCGATTTTGACTTTAATATAAAATAATATTTTGAGATATTCCTAAGGTGCCCCTCTCCTCCCTTATAAAAGGACACCTCCTCCCCCTCCTCCTCACACCAATTTGAGCACTGAAGCTCGGCCAACCCCTGCCAAAATCTCTTCTCCACTTCCCTAGAAACATCCTAGAGGTTCTGGTCTTCCTCAAAGACCAATTTTAGTGCCCTAAGAGGAGGTCTCAAAGAGGCGCTTCAAAGAAGAGGTAATTACCGTTACCAATTCTTTCATCTTTATTTCTTCTTCCACTTCTTCTTCTTAGGTTGTTTCATTATGAAGTAATAACATCAGTATCAATCATATACAGATATGTTATTATAAGTATGAAACAACCCTATTTCACCATCTATCCATCCTACGGAAAAAGAAATCACTGCGCGTGCGTACGTACGGAATACCGTCTCCACGCCGTCGTGTAATCTATTTTCCACCACCACCTTACATGGATGGGTATAATGGTGTAAAGAATAACTATACATAGTTATTACAACATCATATTGATTCTGATATATTGTATAATCCACTCAGATTCAATTCAATATTTATGAAAATGATATCATCGCTCGTGCGTACGTACGGACTACCGTCTCCACGACGTGATGAGATTCATTCTCCATGTTAACCATTTAAGAATGATTATAAAGTATATATAAGAAATAATAATGAAATATATGACATTATAAATCTACTGGATTATGTATATATAAATATATGTATGTCATCTACTTACTTCCATTTCAAGACAATAAGGAATGGAAAACAGCGTTCATGCGTACGTACGGACTACCGTCTCCATGAACGGTGTTTTTCATTTTATTTATCTATCTATTATATATATATATATACTGAATATATATGATATATAAATCAAATTTTATATTCTGGAAGTAAGTAAATCATGATATAAGTAATAATAATGTCAAGAACAACAAGTCAAAACACCTATGATAAATGAAACGATTTTACCCAAAACGCTTCTTTAACATGGAATTTACAAAAGAACGGGCAATATAATGTCATAAGTGAACCATATATGATATCATAACAATGAATATGATTCTATAATAAGTCAATGACATTATTTAAATCATTATACAGGAGTTTCGGACACATACGAAGCAAATCGGACCTAATGTTAGGGAAATATCACAATCTCATTTTTATCCGAGATTGTTTATTCGTAAGTATTTACTGGGGTGTATTTTATCATCCACATCCATGTTTCATCAATATGTAATATTATTTCCATCCACCTAAAATTGTTTAAATCCATTTTTACCCTTCGGTGAGTTTTTAGTAATATGTATGAAAGGAATCTTTTGTCGTTTTTCGTACGAGGTACTTTTTGACTTTTCCGACAAAAGTACGAAGAATGTTTTTTTTTAACTTATACGGCATGAATGGATTTTTAAAACATTGTTTCCAAGAAGCTTCCTTTACAAGTTTTCAAGTTTATTTTTAATCAACTTCTTTTATTTTAAAGTTGTATGACATGTTATGAAAGGAAAAATGTTTTTGAAGAAGAAAGGATATTTTCCTCAAGAATGGAGTTCAAGTGTTTTATCAAAACTATTTTCCATCTAAGATAATAAAGGGTTCTGTTTTTATCCCTATTATTAAATTGATTTGTTCATGTTGTGATGGAATTATTTTTATGAATTTCTTTATCTTATATGAATTGATTTATGATGTCATGATGTTTCAAGAATCACATTTTTATTACATGGGTTATGCAATGATGTATGGTTTATGATTATGTGGCACACATAAGAAAGGATTCATTATAAGATGGGTGGGACCTATATCTCCCTCCAATGCATTGGGTAAAGATTTTATATCTCATGAGATAGACATGGCTGGAATGGTAGGTTATACCGGTTCAGTGAAACAAGACTGAAACGAGGGTTACTCGATTCAGAAAGGGACTTTGTCCACTAAGATAGTCTTGGCAATGAGTCTTGACTAACAAGAAATGATTTTCCATGATTATGTGTGCATGCCACAAAGTTTCAAGTTTTATATTATGATTATGGGGATCTCATTTTCACTTCTATGATTTATTCCATGTTAAGATATTATGATCTCGTTTGCAGGTTTTTTGATTTTCAAAAAGATATGATATGATTTTTATTTCCTTTATTTTCCCTTGCTGAGCATTTGAGCTCACCCTTTTATGTTTTCTTTTACCCAGGATATAAAGAAAGGTTTTAGGTAAAAAAAAGGGAAAGATCTTTATGGGAGATGTTGAAGATCTTTCACCACGATTAGAAGATTACGTTCCGAGTTTCCAAAGACACTAAACTATTACGATCCTTGTGTGTGTGTTTTTGTTATGTACTAAGTATTCCGCTAATGTAATGTAATGTCCATGTACGTCAGGCTTCGGGTCTCTACAGTTGGTATCAGAGGAAAGGTTTAGTAAACCTTTGGAAACTAAAATGCGAAAACGTTAGTGAGATCCCTAGAGATATTTGTAAGGTATGTCTAGGGATGTCTCTAAGGTTAAGTATACGTATAGGTTATAGTCCTAGAATTGCGCTAACGATCTTCGAATTTAACCTAAGATGTTAGATATTGAGGGTACTACCCCTTTATTATGTTGTTTTCCCTAGCACGATTTTTGCCTCTCATACTATTCTTTTGGGGTTTTAGACGATGGCTGGAACCCGAAGGAACCGTGTTAATGAGGAATGTGATGGGCAATGCAATGATTGTCCCCCGGAGCAACCAAACGATATGGGAGCCGGAATGCAAAATCTTGTAGCCATGCTCACACAACTTTCTCAAGCTATGAATCATGCAGGACTTCCAAACGAGCAAAGGAAGGAGCAACATTCTGTTGAATCCTTCATGAGGCAGCGCCCACCTTCTTTCAGTGGGTCTACTGATCCATTAGTTGCTGAACAATGGATTAGTACTACTGAAAAGATATTTTCAGTTCTTCAATGTTCTGAACATGATAAAGTCATCCTAGCAGTGTATCGTTTGGAAGGAGATGCTGATCAATGGTGGAATCTTATTAAGAATACGAGGCAAAGGGATGAAATTGAGTCTATGGAATGGGACGAGTTCAAGAACTTATTTGTCAATAAGTACTTCCCTCGTATTCTCCGAACAAAGATGGAGAAAGAGTTTCTTGAACTGAAGAAAAGGGATGATGAATCTGTTGGTACCTATGAAGCGAATTTTACAAGACTTGCAAGGTACGCTTCCGGTATTATCATCCAACCTGAAAGTAAAGTTGATCGATTTTTCAGTGGCTTAAAACCAAGTCTTCGAAGGGCATTAGCTATAAGAGACTTCAGTAGCTATGAAGAAATTGTGCGTTGTGCTATCAAGGTAGAAATGGAAGTTGGTGTTACATATCCATCTCATGGGTTTGACAAGAAACGAAAGATGGAGTTCAAGGAGAAAACTCAGAATAATGGTGAAAAGAAGATGAATGTTTCCTTATGCACAAAGTGTGGAAAGAAGCATGGTGGAGATTGTCTTAAAGGGACTAGAAAATTTTTTAAGTGTGGAAAAGAAGGTCATCGAGCAGCTGAGTGTCGAAGTAATGGAAAATGGGATTCTAATGAAGTGAATAAAGCAAACACTGCAGAGAACGTACAACCAACACTTCAATGCTTCAAGTGCAAGGAAATGGGGCATTATGCTAATAAATGCCCTAATCCAAGGGTTAGTGATGATCGACATGAGCAACCGCTTAAGGCAAAGGACAAAGGGAAGTCACATGAGATCACTATTGACAATGTTGAATATGACAACGATGTGGTGGAATGATTAAGTGTTTATGTAATGGGATTTCGAAATAATGTTGTATTATTGAGTATTGCAATATTTATTGATGTGGTATTCAAAGTGATTGATATATTTTGGAAATAAGATGATATGCGCATAATGAAGGGAAAATGAGAAAATGAAATGTTTAATAGTATTCAGGAGCTCATGATTGATATAAGGACTAAGTGATATCATGGTTTGAGTATATAGAATTTTGAGGATTTTGGTATGTGGAAAGTGTTAACTTTAAACTGCATTCATGTTTTCACTATGGTATTCAAGAGAATACATGATTAAGGACTTTGAATGATTGGAATGTGACCAACAAAACATATCTTATGATATATGGGAGGGGACTGCAGTATTATGGATAAGCCTAAAGATTGGAATGGATTATGTTGGACATAAGTGAGTATTGTTTAAGGATATAAGTTTTTTTTTCGATATTATTGATGGGATGTTATAGTAATGTAGTTTTAGAAAAAGGACAACCTGCAGGACGGGCGACAGCCCATCGCTTCGGATAAGGCTGTGGGAATCGAACCCACAACCGAAGTGCGACTGGCCTTTATCGCCTACCACTGGCCTACAGGAAGTCCCTGTTTAGTAGAAACTAGTTTTATTATATTAAGCAATATGATATATGAAGTATAAGTCCATTTTAGGAACCATATGTGATTAATCTCACTATAGATCGACTTATGTATATAATTTTTGCTAACCTTTTGTTTGAGACAGATGGAATGACCCGTCATTCTATCACATGATCTGCTAACACTTCACGAATAACAAATTCAACTTCATTTATTTAAGAGATGAAGTGGAAATTGTTCAAGGCATGAACAACAGTGAGATTGTACCAAAATAAAGTAAGTATTTATTCTAATTCAAATTTTCAACTTTAGGGAAATGATCTTGAAAACCAAAAATGTTGTCCTAGTGATCTTATACCTGATGAATCAGATGGTACCTTATATCATCACAAATCTATGGATTTGTGATTACTGGATTTTCCATAGCCATGTTCTCTACCACTCTCCATCAGAACATGATGGTTAGATTTCTCTTCCATATCCATATTTTCACCTATGTGGAAACCCAATGATTAGTTTATTTGGGTAACTGTTACGTTTCATACTTTTGTTTTTAAAGATTGGTTTTGATATTCCTTTTTACGATGTGGGTTTCTATTAAAGAAACTTTCGAATAGTAAACCATTTATAACCCCGACGAATTTCGAGGGCGAAATTCATTTTAAGGGGGGTAGAATGTAACAGCCCAAGATTTTATAAAAAAATATTCTTTTTAATTTTATTAAAGTCTTGTGTTGTACACTACACCAAAAGGAGCTTTCACAACACGCATCCTTGACTTGCCTTGCATTACACGCAATCACGACCTTCCTCGATAGCGTGTGTAATACGCAATACCGAGTTTCACTAAACAATGATATGCTATTAAAATATTATTAAAACTAGCCGTTATGAATAGTAATAACCACTTTTTAAAACTCTGTAAATCTTATTTATCAAAATGAACTTCATTTTTGGATTCGGAGTATCGAATTTAGCCTAAGGTGAAATTTTGGTACTTTTCGGATAACTTTCATATTCTGATGAACAGTGAAAATTACTAAATTATAATTAAAAACATCTTTTTTAATCGAAATAATTAATAGTGATAAATTATTAATTTGAGTGGTTTTAAAGTATATTTAGAATATATTTTTACAATTTAATACAATGTTGGTCATTGGATTTAATTTCACATTTAAACCAGACATAATCAAGTGTCAATCTTTTGATAGATATTGTTTCTTAAAAACACGCTATTTGTTTTAACAGCGGGATTTAATTATAAAATTAATTAATGCAAATTCTATGATATGAATTTGGTAAAATAGACTTCATTTTTGAATTCTGAATATGAAATATAGCTTAGGATGAAATTTTGGAATTGTTCTGAAAAACATCAATTTTTGATGAATAGTGAAACTACTAAGTGGTAGTTAAAAAAATTAATTTCTTCATAAATCTTAATTTTACCGCTTCTGTGAATGGAATTTCAAAAATCCGAGAGACACGGTTGATGTCAGTAAGTAAAATGTGGTTCAATGAGATGAAAATAATTTTTGGTGAATAGTAACTTTTTACTTTTTTTTACCACGGTTAATAGTAAATAGGGTAACTAAGGGTAAATATGATATTACTATTACCCTAACACATGTCCTAATTCTATTGGATAAGTTTAATTCGACCAAAAACAACCTTATGAATATAATATGACCATTTAGGTCCACTTGGATTAGATTATGACATTTAATATTATATTATTTAATGAATAGTTAAAATAGTTAAAATCAAAGTTTAATAAATAAAACATTTTTAATATGGGGTTATACATAAGATAAATTCGACTATAAATATTAATTAGAAATCTAAAAAGATTTCCTACATAATTATATTTTATTTATAATTTTTAGACTTTAAATAAATTAATTTATTTATGACACAACGATGATGCAGTAATTACACTTTTAAGGAAATATTAACATAATTGATGTTATAAATGCTCAAATGAATGTAATTTGAGACTTTTTATGACTTAAACTAATTTTCTAGGTTACTATGATATATTATTGTTTATGTAATCAACTTGGTTAGAACATATAATTCTGTTATGACTTTCACAAAAATCATATATCAAATAGTGTCAAAATTGACACAAAATAGTTTTTAAATCAAATATTATATTATTAATTGTTATTTTATTCCTAAAAATCTAAGGTTCGGCCAAATGACTTAGATAAGGATATACTTATTAATAATATACAATTTGGGGTTCTTTTGGCATGTTATAGTAAGTGTATTAACCATATAGTGAAAGAAAACAAAAAGACACGTTAAAAGTTAAATTATTTAACTTAGAGTTAAATCTAATTGATAAGGTTAAGATAATAACCTAAACTTGTCTAAATCCTATTGGTTGATAGGATTTCGACCCATCCCCACTTTATCTTCGAAATAAGACCCTTTGGAACCATTATAAACCGATTTTGACTTTAATATAAAATAATATTTTGAGATATTCCTAAGGTGCCCCTCTCCTCCCTTATAAAAGGACACCTCCTCCCCCTCCTCCTCACACCAATTTGAGCACTCAAGCTCGGCCAACCCCTGCCAAAATCTCTTCTCCACTTCCCTAGAAACATCCTAGAGGTTCTGGTCTTCCTCAAAGACCAATTTTAGTGCCCTAAGAGGAGGTCTCAAAGAGGCGCTTCAAAGAAGAGGTAATTACCATTACCAATTCTTTCATCTTTATTTCTTCTTCCACTTCTTCTTCTTAGGTTGTTTCATTATGAAGTAATAACATCAGTATCACTCATATACTGATATGTTATTATAAGTATGAAACAACCCAATTTCACCATCTATCCATCCTACGGAAAAAGAAATCACTGCGCGTGCGTACGTACGGAATACCGTCTCCACGCCGTCGTGTAATCTATTTTCCACCACCACCTTACATGGATGGGTATAATGGTGTAAATAATAACTATACATAGTTATTACAACATCATATTGATTCTGATATATTGTATAATCCACTCAGATTCAATTCAATATTTATGAAAATGATATCATCGCTCGTGCGTACGTACGGACTACCGTCTCCACGACGCGATGAGATTCATTCTCCATGTTAACCATTTAAGAATGATTATAAAGTATATATAAGAAATAATAATGAAATATATGACATTATAAATCTATTGGATTATGTATATATAAATATATGTATGTCATCTACTTACTTCCATTTCAAGACAATAAGGAATGGAAAACAGCGTTCATGCGTACGTACGGACTACCGTCTCCATGAACGGTGTTTTTCATTTTATTTATCTATCTATTATATATATATATATATATACTGAATATATATGATATATAAATCAAATTTTATATTCTGGAAGTAAGTAAATCATGATATAAGTAATAATAATGTCAAGAACAACAAGTCAAAACACCTACGATAAATGAAACGATTTTACCCAAAACGCTTCTTTAACATGGAATTTACAAAAGAACGGGTAATATAATGTCATAAGTGAACCATATATGATATCATAACAATGAATATGATTCTATAATAAGTCAATGACATTATTTAAATCATTATACAGGAGGTTCGGACACATACGAAGCAAATCGGACCTAAGGTAAGGGAAATATCACAATCTCATTTTTATCCGAGATTGTTTATTCGTAAGTATTTACTGGGGTGTATTTTATCATCCACATCCATGTTTCATCAATATGTAATATTATTTCCATCCACCTAAAATTGTTTAAATCCATTTTTACCCTTCGGTGAGTTTTTAGTAATATGTATGAAAGGAATCTTTTGTCGTTTTTCGTACGAGGTACTTTTTGACTTTTCCGACAAAAGTACGAAGAATGTTTTTTTTAACTTATACGGCATGAATGGATTTTTAAAACATTGTTTCCAAGAAGCTTCCTTTACAAGTTTTCAAGTTTATTTTTAATCAAATTCTTTTATTTTAAAGTTGTATGACATGTTATGAAAGGAAAAATGTTTTTGAAGAAGAAAGGATATTTTCCACAAGAATGGAGTTCAAGTGTTTTATCAAAATTATTTTCCATCTAAGATAATAAAGGGTTCTGTTTTTATCCCTATTATTAAATTGATTTGTTCATGTTGTGATGGAATTATTTTTATGAATTCCTTTATCTTATATGAATTGATTTATGATGTCATGATGTTTCAAGAATCCCATTTTTATTACATGGGTTATGCAATGATGTATGGTTTATGATTATGTGGCACACATAAGAAAGGATTCATTATAAGATGGGTGGGACCTATATCTCCCTCCAATGCATTGGGTAAAGATTTTATATCTCATGAGATAGACATGGCTGGAATGGTAGGTTATACCGGTTCAGTGAAACAGGACTGAAACGAGGGTTACTCGATTCAGAAAGGGACTTTGTCCACTAAGATAGTCTTGGCAATGAGTCTTGACTAACAAGAAATGATTTTCCATGATTATGTGTGCATGCCACAAAGTTTCAAGTTTTATGTTATGATTATGGGGATCTCATTTTCACTTCTATGATTTATTCCTTGTTAAGATATTATGATCTCTTTTGCAGGTTTTTTGATTTTCAAAAAGATATGATATGATTTTTATTTCCTTTATTTTCCCTTGTTGAGCATTTGAGCTCACCCTTTTATGTTTTCTTTTCCCCAGGATATAAAGAAAGGTTTTAGGTAAAAAAAAGAGAAAGATCTTTATGGGAGATGTTGAAGATCTTTCACCACGATTAGAAGATTACGTTCCGAGTTTCCAAAGACACTAAACTATTACGATCCTTGTGTGTGTGTTTTTGTTATGTACTAAGTATTCCGCTAATGTAATGTAATGTCCATGTACGTCAGGCTTCGGGTCTCTACAGATATGGTCATCAATAGAAAGACATTGACCAGTGACTAGATAGCATATACCAACCCATCCTTGAATCTCCTAGTATTTATAAGATCATCACCCACTACAGTGGGGTAAAATCACTATATCTCAATAAAATGAGAAAATTATTTGATAACATACATACCTCCTTATTATAGGTTAATAAATTCTCTATCTCTCTTAGCCCTTAGAGTCTGGCAAAAGAAATAATAATAGAAGATAGTCTAGAAGACTTTCCAAACCATATATCTATGTCAATATACTGGGGTAATAATATCCCACCACTACTTGGTAGAATCACTTAGCACATATGCTGCAAGATTGACCCTCTTCTCTAGAGGCACCTCCAGATGCTCAAATATAAAAAGAATATCTTTGATCCGAGACTCATTAGAATAAGGTCTTTCATCACCTAAAAGGTGTGAGGATGCTATTTGTGAACTCTTGGTCCAACTATTCCATACATAGGGCAGGTCTAAAAACACCTTACATATTCTACAACATACATAGAAATCCCTCTTGAAACTAGGTGTCAGAGCCCATATCAAGTATAGGAAGTGGTGCCACAAGTTTCACTGTAGGAGGGATCACTAATGTCTTAGGGCTCACCATCTCAGGTGCATGATCATCATAACCTTTAGGGTGTATGACTAGAGAACTTCATAGCGGCATGATACTAAAATTACAAATGCATGCCTCAGTAGAGATTTTAATAGTTGAAATGATTAGAGATAGAGAAATAAAACAGGGGAATAGTCTTCCTATAGACCTATTTCACCCCTCTATTTCTCCTAAATCTAGGATTGAGTAATAAATAAATACCATAGTAGGCCATAATAACATAAGTGATACCCCACTTCCCACTTCTAAGGCTGGGTTTAGGTCTAGGTATCTGTTTCACATGTATAAGATGGCTATTTCACTTTAAAAGTCATATTTGTTTTAAATTTTTTGCTTGTTCAAATATCTAAATCTCATTAAATGGTTGAATTAGAGGGATCACCATTTTTGATCCATAGGGACCCATAATCCTTATGAACCTAAATATAGCATCCACTTAACCCATACCATAACACATTCCATCCCATGCGACCAATGGTCCATTTATCAACGTTCTAGAATTGACTTCTTAAGGTGTGTTCTTTATTCTATTCAGGAAAACACTATTAGTTTAAGGAATACACTTTAAGTTTCAATTATTTTTTCCAATTCCATGAATGAAATGTTAGAAAATTTCAATACATAATAACTAGGTATTAATAATATGCAACAAGAAAATGCACGATGAAAATAAACACGACATAGAATATATGCATTTAATATTAATCTTATTGCACCTATAATGATGAATGAACTAATGCAACACCCTCATTTCATTGGGCCTAGGTGAAATGAATCTCATATCAATAATATTAATAATAATAACCTTGCAAGTCATGTGGATCACCCAATGGTGAAGTCGTATTAATCATAACAGGAAAATCAATAATTGAAATTTCCCATCCTAGGTAATTTGGGTACCCTTGTACATGGATTAGATACGTCCAGGCATAGGGTAAATTCTAAATTCCTTTAACTTCTAGTCTCTTATCTAATACCCAAATAGTAAGACAAAGGAACAAACTACTCTGATACCACTTTGTAACATCCTTATCCGGGATCAACTTAACATGTGCCCCAAGCTAGTGGGTCACATAGCCTAAAGCGTGCCTCCCCGCATGTCAGAGTCTTTTGACTAGCAGTGAGAGTGTAAAGGTGGTATGGTGGGGAGACTATACCCTCTTTTCATAGTGGCACAAAAAATATAACAATAAATAGACAACAGAGGAAGCATAATATAAAAGAAGATACAATAAAGATAATAAATAATCCTTGGAAGTGTAAATAACTGAGGAACTGGATAATAATATCAAAATCTACTAGGAAGGGTCATATACATGGATGCATGGAATGCTAATGTAAAAAAAATGGAATAGGGGAAAAAATATACAACATGCTATAAAAAAACTAAAAAAAATAAAAAAAGTATGCTCCACTAGTATCTTGAGCATATGCTCAGTCCTATGCTCTTATGCTCTAACTATAAGTAAAGCATAACAGATATCAATAGCAGGGAACTTTCCCTTATCCGTACATGCATATAAGTAATCTAATGAGGTACCAAGGTATCCCAAGTAGGGTGTGAGATAAAATCCCAATAGGCCACCACCAACTATGTCTAGAAGTGATCCAAGAAGTGTGCATATCCAAACAACAATGTGTAGGTATATAGAATAATAAACAATTCTGAATAAATAAATACCATCCCACTCAGGTTCCCATAGGAAAATTGGAAGCTATACCTACTTCAGATTAAGTCGGAATGAATGTCTAATAAATAACCACATATATAGTAATAATATATATATATATATAGTTATATATCACATCCACCTATATGTACCAAGTATGCACGGATATAAGTGGCCATATACTTGGAATACTAGGTGCTGGCTAGATCGGGGCGTAACTCAGTCATCCATAACTAGTCTAACTGAGCCTATAAGCTCCAACAGAGGTTATAATCCCAAAATATCATAATTATTGGGATATTTCATTCTCATCACTCGAGATGGTGGTTGTGTTGTCATGGAATCACCCAAAACAAGGGACACAGTGTGTCATGCGCACCGTCCAAATAGTGTTAATGGTGTGAGATGCCATACTGAACATCCGAAGTAAGGGAGAATGAATAATCATTCCCAACATAACCCTTACCATCATACCACTACCTATATCATGATGTAATCATATTTATAATAACGTCCATGAGGCATTACCTATCATTCCTTATATTCATCAAGTCCATTATAAGTAAGGAATTTCAATTCAATTGAAGTATTTAATAAAACATGAAATAATTAGTGTGGCCTTTCCACCCTTAATAAACCATTTCAATTAAACCATTTAATTCATTCAAGGAAGGAAATCTACCATGAAATAATCTATCCAATTTAACACATGACATTGAATCTAACAAAACACGTAAATTCATTTCATAAGGCTCAATAAGGCATTTAAAAAGGTTCTATTATCAATTAGGCAACTACCTACATGGGAAGTTCCATTTATAAGTCATTAAAACCACTTAAGAGGTTCCTCGGGTTCATTTAAAATTTATATAATAGAGTAAATTCGATTTATAACCCAAGACGAATGATTAGAAGGCATTCCTAGCATTTAATCACTTAATTATAAAGGGGAAATTTAAGACGGAACACCCAGGGGGTGTCCATGATCATTCTTAACAACCTCTAACTACATAAGAACAATCCTAAGGAGTATAATGAGGTGACTATATCAATTTTTAATAAAGAAAACCATTTAAGATTACGTGTGGTGAATAATGACATGTGATACAATGACTCAGCTTTGAAAACACTATAACTTTTGGGGAAGATGACGAGACCACCTACCTTAGGGATGTTGAAAAATCCCTATCTAATGGTCACTCCATATTTGAAGTAGGTTGAGAGAAATTAGAGAAATGGTCTAATGCCCTGAAAATAAGGAAAAAAAGATATTTCACCTAAATAGCCTAATGGATCCCAAGATAATCTTAAATAGGAAGCAAGAGGAATGGAGATCCTATAGATATCTATCCAATGATTCCAATGGATCATGAATTGGACTTCGGGTCGATAAGATATCAAGGGACCTATGTTGAAGAAGAAGAAGAGCTACAGTAGAAGGAGGAGCTTCTCATCCACTAGAATGAGGAGAAGGAAAAAATAGAAATAAGGTAAATAGATTCATTAAGGGAGAAAAAGTCATTTCACCCTCAAATACTAGGGAACATAGTTTTACCACATGGTTTGGCCAAAATATGCACAAACCATGCTCATACCACTATCATAGGAGGGAACCCACATGGTTAAGGAACACAGTTTCCTTAACCCTATACAAACCATGTGAAATCCTACTTTCCAACCTCTATAGTTTTTCACACGGGCGTGCACCTCGAGTCGCAAGGTCACAGAAAAACCGTGCGACCCCTGCTTCTTTGTATCACTTCACATAGTTAATAGAGACCATGCAGGTTGGGATTCATGGGTTTTACTAATAGTGAATCCCTACTTTCTTTCCAAAAATCCCAAGGTTCCAGGCTCTAACAAATCATCAGACATCCTCAAAATCTTCGTGACTCCATTAGGTAACTTTATAAGGTTTTTTTAGAGAAATTTAAACAAAATAGAAATTAGTTGTACCTTTATGAAAATATGGGTCATTACACACCAGGTATAGAAAATATTCCTTTAAATATTCAAAAAAAATATCATGGAAAAAATATATTTTTTACATGAATATTGTGAAAACATAGAGAGAAACAAACGACAAATGATTCATAGAAGAGTAAAATGGAAAACACAATATTATGAAGAAGATCATATGACACAATGATTTATGTGGTTTAAAAAATATATATATATATATATAAACATAGAGAGACATAATCACTTCACTAATTCAATATCATAATTATAGGTAGATGATTAGAGTTTCACACAAAGAAACCCTATCTCAAATTATCTAATAAAGAAGATGATGCAATGTCCCACCAACTGCACAGTAAGTTCACTATGCTACCATGCTGCAACCACCCAAGTCCATACTACTACAGTACCACATACACTAAGTCTAAGTTTCTACAATGTTAGGGGGATAAATTACATGGAGATATAGTTACTTATCAGTGTTTCCTTGTCATCTCTACTAAAGTGCCATGTTAAAGTCCACACCACTAAAATGCCCTATTGATGTTCCCGATAAGTACTACTATAGTGATTCAAAATTACTAAAATTACCAAAATTTTGTCTAGGTCCCTTTGACCCCTAGAAATCCATAGTAGGGATGCACTACACCCTTCAACTTTCAAATATTTCATCATGGTGGTCAAACCGCGAGAGTTGTGGTGTAGTGTACATTCTAGACCACTAGCATTCGAAAAAAACATCATCCAAATAGATCATGATACACCATTCCAACTCTGAATTTGGATAATACAAGGATCATTCAATCAATAATGTGCAAATACACCATAACCCACTAAAAACACTATTTGGTTGTGAGTTTAGGCTAGGGAACTTCTAGGCCTGGGGTCAATCCAATGAGTCATCATGGAAAAATACACCATCTTCTTCATTGGTAGGATATTAAATGAGTTCCAATCCTGATTTTACTTCTTTCTAGCATGGATTTTGAATTCCATACCTCATTCTTATCTAAACATATATGTTTAATGTTCTTCACTTTGATGAACAATAATACTTTCCCTTCTCTTCACTATGGAAATATTCTCTCATGGTTATTTTCTATTTATAATCTCTCTTATTTCATATTAGAAAAATATAATATTTATCAAGAATGATATCTCTATAATTCACAAATTCTAGAAATCATTTTATATATTCAAAGAGAAAATATCCACATTACCCTACATGAAGATATCCAATTATTCACGAGAATTATCGGAAAATCCATTCAACATCCTTCTTCAAATCCAATTCAAAATAATTCATTGAAATATCATATCTTTATCTTAAAATATAGGAAATAAAAAATAAGGAAACCTGATAACTTATCTTCACAATGACTTGATCACTTTCCTTTATGGATGAATCTTTCTTAAATACCAATCCCAACAGATCTACTTATATCTTGAATTTAAATCATTGGAATATCTTGAATTAATCCTCATTTAATTTCTCCCTGATTTTTTCATTGTAGCTTGGCCAAAACATGAATTATATCTTATAATTAATAAAACACACTTTAATTCTATTATAGATGGACAAAACTTTCAAAAAGTTAAGGGAATGACCTTGTGAATTTCCCCGACAACTCTTACATTTTTCCTAGATTACTCTTATGAAATACCTCATGTTATAGAAATTACTCTTAATGAATTATGGGATAACTCTTAAAATTTCACCATTTATCATGAAATTAATCTTATAAATTCCTATGTATAATCTGATGAAACCTATAAAATCCACCATTTCTATTTTCCAAAATCATAATATAGTGACTCTTATAAAATGATTCTAGAAAATCTTATGAAATTTTAAACTAAACCTTATGAAATATATGTTACTTGAAAAATAACTCTTAATCCCATAGAGAAATTCTATGACATTGTAAAATCTATCACCAATGAGTAAATGCAACTCTTATGAAATCAAGGATACCTAAGGGAATTTAATATTTTAAAATCTTCTTAGTATTTAATTACTATTACAAACATATGGTGTCCTTCTTGGGATTTTTCTAATTATAGATCAAGACAAATTTCTTTATAATTTCTCTGGAATACATATATGTACTTGAAAATAACTTATGGACATACTATGTACTCCAGAACTTCTTCACTTTGGTGTCAAAACCTCCAAAACTAAAAATCAACTTATATTGACAACAAAACCAATAAAACTAAACAAACACATGTTAACAACAAATCCAACTCTGTCCAATCATTAATCCTAAATTGGATTCTAATAATATTTCTATGAAAATTTGTTTATTGATATATATATATATGATTATTTAGATTAAACTGTGCCTTTTTCAATTATTTATATGATTTATGTTCACTTGATGATGTTTTTACTACCTATAAGTGTGGTGGATGGGCTACTTTGAAGTGAATGATTGTTGGGCTATTTATAAGTGTGGTGGCTAAGTAGTTTTTTTGATTATTTATATGTAAAAATTTCAGGTTTATGGTGCATATTATTTTTTTGTGATACTTTGTCGTATATTCATTTAGTTAACAATGTAATATATTTTATTCTTTTTATATTTAATATTTATATTGTTTAAATTAATCTTGGACACAAACTAATTTAATGGTTACAATTAATTTGTGGAAAGTAATACTATAAAAACTTACTATTGAGTCATAGTTAAAACCATGAATGAATGGAAAACTCAAAAAAAATTATTTTGTACATACTAACATGTTTTAAAACTATTTTGATAGTATAAACATGTGATGATAGTTTAAAGTAATTTCTATAGTACATATGCCTAATCATGGTTAAAAATGTTGTGAAATTCAAAAAAAAAACGATAAATCCATCATCTACATTTATAAACCATGGTTGTAGATTATTTTTAGCCATGGTTCTTTATATCCATGCCTATATATCTATTTCCATGGAAGTATTTTCCATGGATCATAAAACCATGTCCATAAGATATGATCATGGTTTTTGGAAATTTTCTTTAATTTATGAACCATGGAAATAACATTCTTTCGTAGTAGTGTTTTTTTATAAGTCCCAATTTATTCATCGTCCATTTTTTAAGTCCAATTAATCACCTCTCTATTTTAATACTGAGAGTATGGATAAAATATTTATTGAAAAATATTTTTATGAATTTATCCAATTACATTGAGTTGATGTCTTCCTTCGGCTTAGTATTTTTGATAATATTCATTCATTGATCAACTTTTCCCTCTATGTGGTATAAAATCAATATAAATTTCCTTTTATAAAATCATTAAAGTAAATAAAATTCCTCTAAATGGAATTAATTCATCTCTTCAGGATTAAGGGATTAATAAAACCACCAAAATAGGGAGTCCATTTTCATATAAATGATTTAATTATAACTTTCTATCCATTAAGAGGAGGGAGTTTCATATGGTTCAAGTTATTATTAATAACTTGAGTCAGTTGAGCAAGTTCACCCATTGGATTCTTGACTCCCTCTCCCATCATATTAGGCACCACATTTGAGTGATCATTACCCCACCCATTTCATTTATTATTGACAAGATTTCTACTATTTCTATCCATTTACTAAAATAAAATAAAGTTAGTGATGATGATATTCTAAATAATAATCATATAAATGTAAAATTAGGAACTTAGAAAGAATAACTCATAAATAAAACACATACCCTAACTTATTTCTTTCTAAATTAAAAATCTACATTATTTATGATGTATTTCCTGTTAGGTTATCTAATTTAACCCCACCAAAAAACTAAACCTTTCTTTGATACCAAATATAACAATATGCATCTCATAAACATATTGTTACATAATTTTTATCATAAATAATCACAAAAAACCCCATGAATATAGATTCCCAGTTCTTTTGGGTGATTAGTTACATAATAAAACATTTTAGAAATAAAAACAACATCAATTAATTCCATATTTATTTTACCATCCTAGAACATATCATACTTATATCAATTCATGTGGTTTCTTGGGGACATATATAAATAAGTGTGATAAAAACCCTATAAAGGGATTAATAAAGATAAACAAATAGGTGAGATAACATAGGGATCAATAATCATAACATAGAATCATAAAAGAGGAAGATCAAAAATCAGAACATGGAAATATGATATAAGACAGATGATAGAATAGGAACATGATAAACATAAAAATAATATGAATGTGTAAAAAATATAAAACATGTTGTCATAAACATAAGTTTTTATTTCCAAGTTATCATAACATAGTGTGTTAGTCTCATTTCATATGCACCATACATAGTATCTCATGAGAGGTAAACATTACCCAATAAATTAGAGGGATTCATAATTATAAGTCTTCCAATATTATAATATTATTCTATGAATACATGTTACACATAAAAAATAAATCATACATAAATCATAATCATGAGAGAAATACATGAGAAGGAAATAGGTTTCATAATCCTGTATTCTACCATATTTCACTATCCACCTTCGTATGTTAATATTTAAAAAAATTACAAAAAATCCACCCATACCAATTTTTAAAATGATAATTCAAAGGAGGAAATTAATTTTTCCAAAATTAATTTATAAACTAGTTAATTTTAATTTTTAAATATAGTATAAAAATAATATTTTTTTATATAATGTAAAACTTGTGTAAAAAATATATAATAATTATTAAATTATATTATATTGATTGAATAATTATTTTATGCTATTTTGAGAATTATTCTAACTTAATTTACCTTTGATAAACATTATTTAAAAGGATAATTCATTAATTACAATATTAACTATTTTTCTATTCCAATGATTAGGTTACAATTCTAACAATCATGTGACTATTATAACAATCATATTTACAATGGTTATATAATATTTACTCATCCTATAAATACATTTTATTTCTATAATTATTCATTCAATCCAATCCTTCTTAATCTTCTATAGAGTTTATTTACAAAATACCAATCCAATTTCTAATTTTTTGTTTCCTTTTTATAGTGTTGTTAATGTTTGTGATATTTCTTGGAGACCACAACCATATGGATTTCCAAATTATAATGATGTTGTTGATTTTTTTATTATCTTGTTGTAATTTTATCAATTTTATGGAGTTATTATTATTATTTATATTTAATTTTCTATATTTATGAATTAAAATAATGTTGTCTTTTATTATGTATTTCATGTGAATTTTATTATATCTTACACATAGATTTTACAGAAAAAAATATATTGAGAAGGGAAGATTTTCACATAGAAAAATATTTATTATTACAGTCTATAATATAATTCTATTGAGAACCAACTATATGAAATTGGGTAGGGTGTGAGACTTGAGAATCTTAAAGTGGGATATATGAAACTTGAGATGCATCACAGGGCTTAGCCGAGAGCCTTTTACTTTGTTCATGCATCATAATTGTGGAATTCTTAGGGTATTATACATGTGCCTATGGGTGGAGTTATTTATCATATTTATTTACAAGGATCCATGATTAATTAAAGTAACTTATAATTTATTCATTTTTTCTCAATTAAATTTTAAGAGGTGATTAAATTAATATGTATTTGAGAGGTTTCCTATGATCATATTTATTGATTGTTCTTATTCAACCACCATAAGGAAATGGTTTTCAGTATTATTTATGAAAACCATGTTTTCAAATAAAAACCTTTGTAGTGGTACGAGGAAAATGTAAAACTATTTTATGAGTTTGATTTATTTGTAATGAATCATGGAGTTGATGGTTTTGAAATAAAATATATTTTTAATGAAATATAGATTTTGGGAATGGGTTTTGTGTGATGATATGGTGTGAGTGAAATGGTTTGGGATTCTGGATATTATATGAAATTTGTGATAAATGATTTTTAAATCGAACTTCAATTGGTTTTTGAGAACAAATTTAGTTTTCAAGAAAAAATTAACACAACCATAGATTTATATTTTTTCATTTTTGGTGAATAAATTTGGATTCCAAGAGGTTTTTTCAATACTTACATGAGTATTTATTGTGTGTAAAGTGATTATTATGGTTTTCAAAATAATCAACTAGTACCTATGTAAACCAAGATAGCTTGGTTTTTAGTATTTTTACTGGGGGTGACCCAAGCATTTGGAATATAACATTTTGGTGTTTGTATTGTGATTAATTAGAGTTCCCCCATGGGATAGGATTGATAAATAGGTGTTTAGTGTTAGGATTGAGTATCCAATGATAAAATTAAGGATTTCATTGATTAGGTTGTTGTATTGCGGTTCTACGGGTAATTCCTATGGAAGGGAACACCATTAGGATTAATTTGACATTAATAGTTGGTTGTTATGGTGGGGAGTGCTATAAGTGTAGATATGGGTTTATAATTAGTTTTTTTGTATTGATTAGTATATTCACGCACCATCTCAGGGTTTTGATATTTGGTACAAATGGAGTCTCGAAGGATTGGTTTAGTTCCATGGAAGAATTATAGATAAATAAGAGCAAAGAAACCCCAATGTTGATATGATGATTATAGAGAGCTAAGTAAAAATATCTATGATATATTAGTGGAGTGTTTGATGAATAATGCACTCCAGTATTGGAGATATGCATTGGATGTATTTTTAGAGATAAAAAATGATATAATTATGAATTACTTACTAGTGCAGATTAAGATGTATAGATGAATTGTTAGTGGGGATTCTTGATGATGAGAAGTATTATGGTGGGGATTTTGTAACAATTTCACCTTGGTGTCATTGAACCCGAGGTCCGGCTAGTTTTTACTAACTTGGTGATTGGGTAAATTGGAATTAATTATAATTGGATTGAGAGGATAATATTCTTAATATTTTTTGTATGTTTAAATAGATATTTTGAAGTTATACTTTTCTATGGAAAAGATGGTTGAAGGGATTTTTTCAAAGGTACAGGAAACTAGGTCTAGTGGGTGGAAGAAGGAAACCACCATAATCCTAATGGAGCCCCACCAAAGTTATGATGGAGTGGAAAATGGTGACTTTTACTACTATAAAAAGTTCTATGGTATTCCACCAAAGTTCTGGGATGCACTGGTGCTGCACCACTTTCCTTGACACCAAAATATAGTTGAAGCCCGCTGGAGTTCCAGTGGAAACATAGGTAGCTTTTTTAAAAGGGATAAAAGGGGGAATTCCACCATTTATTTAATATCCACTTAGTTAAATTATTTTTAAATGTTTACAAAAATGGGATAGACTATCTCCCCCTCCCCCTCTTACTCCTCCTTTCTCCTCATTGATCTAAGTGGTTTGAAGACATTTATTTATACTGATTCTTTTAAATCTTATCCCTTACTCACCAATTTTCTACCAACATATATTTTATTTGATTTTATTTTTATCATTTAGGTATTGAAGTTTGATTCCACTAGAGAATATAGGAATAATTTATAGTGGTGGGGTTTTCTTATGCACTGTGGAGAGGATGCTGGGGAATCTCAAATTATCCACATAATTCATGTTTTATCTAGAGGTATTTCCATGAGTGATTATTTTTAGGTATTTTGGTAAATTGGGATGAAATTGATAAATTAATAAGGTATTACAATTATATATTTCATATGTCATAGGATGATGTGTGTGTTGGAGTGAACCACACCCTTTTGTTCATGGTTTCAATATCAAAGTATCACCTAGTGTGTTTTATGTAAATTATGTCGAATTGGGAAATTGGTTTTAAATTAATTAATAGTTAATGTATGGGTGTATTTGGTTGAGATAGGTTCTCGTTGTTTGATAGATATCAATACGATATTGGGTAAATTAAGTGGAAGAGATACTGAGGTAGTTGACCTTTATATATAGTGTCTCTTGATCTTTTAGTGATATTATGTTTGTGTTATTATTATTATTATTATTATTTGAATGTTTTATGAAACTTTATGATATTAATATATAAATTAGAATATTATCTCATATGGATAGTATTAAAAAAGGACCATACATATTTTTAAAAGTTCCATTGGTGGTGCCATAGCTAAACAAGTGTCCCTGGATCATTTTATGGATGCGATTGGTGGTATTTGTGACACCTGTTGGGTCACTGGTATGTTTTATTTTGAGTATTTATTTTGATTTCATTTATATTTGTTTTCTTTTGAGAGTCAGGAATAAAAAATATTGATTTTTTAGAAAACCGAACAAAGAACACTGTTATCGAACGGTTAGTGATAACTGTACACCCAGCCGTGCAAGAGGGGGTGAGGGATTCCAATGCTGTATTTCATGGTTAAAACACGTTTTTTATAATTTTTCAGAATCTATAAGAAAACTATTCAGCCCATTTTGTAATGTTGGAGTGTATTACAAAGTGGTTGAATGGTTTTTTAAACCATATGGACAAACCATAGTCTTCCCAAGTTACTTAAAATTCTGAATTTGCCTATTTCCCCTTGACGATTTTAACCCTATTTCTCCCCTTTCTTATCCCTCTAATTAAAAATATCCCCCTATAGCTTAGATCCATATTCTATCTTATTCCATTGGTATTCTTCCTCCTCCATTAGTGATTTATATTAAGGTAAACTCCAATTTTATATTGATTTACTTATACTCCCCCCATGTTCTTACTTGTTCTATCCACTTTTTTCTATTCCAATAACTGTAAGGGACATGAAAGCCCAAACCTATGGTTTAGGTTTGGGTTTTGATTAATTTTATTGGGTTCTAGGATAATGAGGATCCATTTCATCTATTCCTAGTGTTTTCAATAAAAGATAATGATATTTCGTTATGGTTGAGGTAAAAGTATCTAAATAATATTACTTTTCCTTTAGAATACCTATATTTCTTGAAATTCACTTTGGTTTACATATTTAAAAGTTCTTGAAATTATTTTGGAGGGTTTACATGTGTGTTTTGACTGCTATGTTTTTTTATGTTATAATGAATAGTGGTTTCTCTCATATTTCACTTTTAAAAGTCACTTTATGCCTTTAAGGTGTTTAAAAAAATGTTAAAAATGAATTCCTTGCTTATATATGAGTATTAAATGAGGATTTTTAAGGAAAATGTGATTTAAAGTTATATTATTGATTTTTGTGATGCTATTTTGTTCCTTGGATATTACTTTGTATTGGTTTTTGTTTATTTTGGCACATAAGAAATTTCAATTAGGTGGGTGACCAAACTGGCATTACTCTAGCTCTATGTGTAAACTAGCTAGTGATTGTCTCTAGTGAGAACACTGGGCTAACTTACCTTATTAGGATCACATAGGTCGGCTAGTGTTCACGAGGGAGTCCTAGTAACCTTTAGAACTTATAGGTTAGATCTCTTTGCACGTGTCTTGTATTATACTTGAGTTTATGTATGATAATATTCCCACATTTTTTCAATTTATGATGATTATTATTATACCATGTTTCCCTATTTTTCCTATATATTTCCTTGTTTATATTTTATTTCCTTTGAGCTTTTATTATTTAAAGAAACCAATGTTTTTCAAATAGAATTGCTTTCAAAATTAATTTCAAACATTTACTAATGATTTTCATTGTGAAAAGTGTTATATATATATTCATAGTGTTATACTAATGGTATTTTCCTCACACCTTTCATTTTCCATTGGGCATATACAAACTTGGTTTTTATGATATAAATAAAGGAAAGGGATTGTGTGGTTTAGTAAATATTCTTGATTCTCATCGTCCTTATATGATGATGTAGTGATGTTGATCATGGTTTACGAGGAGTTGAGTGCATGTGGAGTGTTTTGGGATCCTCAGTGATTTTGGGTTATGATGTATTGATTTCTGCATCCTTGATCTCATTTTGGTATTTTTGTATATATATGATTTTGGTTATCATTTTTTATATTTACAGTGTGATGTTTATGAGTTATAGTTCAATGTTATTGATTATACTATTTTTTTATTTTTTATATGCTGATACTAATTATTTTATGGCATGGATATCCCACATATGGATGTGTCAAGATTAATTTATTGGAGGAATCAATGTATTGTGATTATTAGATTCTCTGAGTGAAACCACTCCCAAAGGTTAAATATTGATACCCTAGTCATTTTTTCGTATCCATGGTGATTGGAAATGTGATTCAGGACTTATAGAGGAGTGGTTCAAGTAACATGTTAGTTTGAACCAAGACAGTTCATTAAAAAATAGTATTAGATCCCTCTTGTTATTAGAGGATTAAAGGTATTATGGAGGTAGGGTTGTCGGAGCTCGAGAAGTAGGCTTAGGGGAGTGTGTAACCATATATTTTTCACATCTAACATCATGTTTCCTTGTGTGGTCAGGATTTGTTTCTTGGATATGATCCTAGTTTAGGATTTTTTGGATGATATTTGATGTTTTTTTATTGGTTATTGTTTTCAGGATGAAACTATGTGTTGTTTTTGTAAATTTTCAGTACTGGGGTGAATTGAGGGATAAAAAAAGAGGTGCTTATTTTAGGAACATAGTTTGTAGAAACCATGAGGAACCTATGTGATCAGGTCAAAAATCCATCCAATTCAATTTTTCATGGTTTCCACATGGCTTTTAAAACCATACTACTAAACTGTGTGCACTAGGAAAATGCTTAAATTTTCAGTATTTTTACCCCTTTGGTATTTGTAATTAATGATATTGTTGTTATTACTCATTTCAGTGTAATTGAATGGGTTTTTTAATTGAATTGATTATTTTTGAATTTGAATTTTGTATTAATTATGTTTTATGTCATTTTTTGATGGCCCATTCCTCCTAGATTGACTTATAGGAACCATTTAGAGGAATCCATAGAGAATACATTGTAGGATAATCCTTTTTTGGAAGGTTGTGATTAGTGGTTTTGGGACTCAATCCTACTAAATAAGCTCCATGAAGATATTTCTTAGACTAATTTCAATTAGATGTTTAGAAAACAATTTTAACCCAAGAATTTAATATTGTATAAATCTAGGGAGTTTATGAAACTCAAGTTGAAAAACCACTCTGTTATGGAATATTATACTCAATTTACTAATCTAGTTCATCTTTCACCTGATATTTTCACGAATAATTATTTAAAGGCACATTGATTGAAATAGGTTTAACACCAAAAATCAGATCTAGGATCATTCTTATTTTTCTTCTGACCTATTCATTGGTAATGGAAAATGTGGTGATGGCCGAGGTGGACATGAAATTTTGAATGGTATGAGTGGTACCCCAATTACAACATGAGTTAGTTAGAGCTCTTCTTTAGGTTAAAATAGGAAGAATGATGAATCTTGTTCGGGGTATTAGTGGTAATGTTAAGTGTTCTAAATTTTCTTCTAGTTCATCTTATAAGTGGAATAATATAGTATGTTATCAATGAAGGAAGCTAAAATATATGAAGAAAGTCTCAAAAGAGGCTCCGAGGAATTTCCATCTGTATGGACAGATGTGGAATCTACAACATTGTTTTAGGTTCTCTCCTCAAGTAAGTAGGGTGGGTTCTTTTCATATTAGGGGTTTCTAGGTGCATTATGTAGAGAAATTGGTGGGGTCTTACCCTTAGGTGAAATAAGACTCCCATCCTATAAGTAAGACCTAGGGTGGACCCAAATATCAACTTTTATATGTGGTAGATCATGTTCTAAAGGATTAGGAGGTCGAGCTAGTGACCGTTAGAGGTATGATGTTTATTGTTTCATTGAAGGCTTTGATTTTTTTAATATAGGTGTATCTCATTCATTAATTTCATTTAAATTTGTTAATGCTTTTGGGATTCAACCGAAGCTGATTCCATATGTAATGGATCTTTCCACTCCATTGTGAAAGGGGAAGGAGTAGGGATTTATATGTCCTGAGTCCTATGTTGTGGTTGCTGACTTAGAGTTCACATGGTAATTCTTCGTCCCTGACCTATAATTTTTTAATCTTATAACTAGAATGGAATAAATGATCATCTTAGAATCCCATATTGATAGTTATCACTACAAGGTTCAATTTCTTTCTCCTAATGGGAACACCCATGTATTTCAAGGTTTGTGGATTCCTAGGTCAGGGAGAGAAGAACCATTTTTTGAAATATCATAGTGATTTCATGAAAGTTTATTGGTTTTACCTTTAATTCTATTGAGCATAGTTCTTTTGGAAAACTTTCAGTGGTGGTAGATAGGTATCCCAAAGTTATTCCTGATGAATTTTTAGGGTTTCTACCTCTGTGGGAGGTAGAGTTCTATGTTGAATTACTTACTGGAATGATCATCACCTATTTACTATATTACTAGATGGATACTACTAAGATAAATGAGTTAAAGGATCAGTTGTAGGTTCCTAATGGAAAGGGATTTTTATGAGTGGGTGTGTCACCATGGGATCAATAGTTCTCTATTCAAAGAAGGTGGGTGAAATTATTTAATTATAATATCTTGACCTTTTTGGATATGCCTCATGCCCATTTTTAGGAACACTTTTAACTTTTTTTTGTTATAACTTGGTTGGGGTTTTTTACTTTGGATTGTTTTAGGTGAAATTGGAGAAATTTGAAAGTGTGTGGGGTTGTTCATGGTTGGATAATGGTTAGGAAAAACCATGTTGCCTGCCCTTGGAAACTATTAACCATATTTTAGAGAGACAAGAGGTGGATCACGGTTGGTGCACGGTTTTGAAAAACTATGCGGACTCCCACCCCAAATTGTGCACCCTTAAACAGAGGGGGTTTGCATGGTTGGTGCATAGTTTTTCAAACCGTGTGTCACTTAGGATAATCAATATTTCCCCTAAGTAGCAGTACATGATTAAGGCACATAATTTGGAAAACCATGCACCTCTCCCCAAGAAACCATGCATGTATGAATTAATTCCCACAATTTTTTTATAAGAAATTTCTGAACCCCCGGATTCTAACCTCAAATCACCCAGGATTAGACCTAAACACATTCATTTGATTTTGGAAGCTCTTGAGAGGATTAAAATTCTCTGAGAACCCCTTTATTGATGAATTAAAGATCTTATTTAAAGATCATCTCCTCTATGGTATGTGATTTCTTCCCTGATTGGTTTCCTCTCTCTCTCTCTCTTGTCTCTCTTTCTCGATAAAGAGGAATGATATTTCCCCCATAGGTGATGGTTTAGATTTAGGTTTTGATAGATATTATTACTTTGGTTCTTGATCTAAGGTATTCATCCCAAATCTCCCACGCTGTTGTGAATTCAATTTTTCTGCATCAATTTTGAAGATTGTGGGTTGGCGAGCATTTATCCATGACATTGTGGAAGGTGGTCTAGTATTCAATTCCCCTACTCTTGATTTTAATTGCTTGTTTGTAATTATGAAATTGAAATTTTCACATTGGGTAATTGAATTATAAATTGAATTAATTAATTGGTTTATTAATAAGAAAATGAAATTTATGGAATAATGAGATTATGAAATTGATTTATTAATGAAACTGTGAAATTTATATCAACCCATGGGGTTTGATGATATGATTTGAAATGATAATTTATAATTTATGCATGGTTGATAAATGAAATTATGAAATGATTTAAATAATTATTTATGGAAATGGTTGATAAATGGTTTGAAATATGGAACCATGAGATGTGATTTTTGTGACTAAGTTATAGGACATGGACTGATGATCCAAATAACCATTGTTTGTAAGTATTCCACTCTTGGACCCCAATATATTTATGTATTTCATGTGATCACTGAGTTTTGGGATATGGAATTCTACTCCAAATACACACGGGGTTCCGGACTGCTTCTCTAGGCCCACATTCTATCACTGTGAAATTGGAGTTTGTTGACACTCATTTCCATCACAAAGTCCAACGAATGGAAAAGGGGAATACATTAAGCACAAAGAGGGTCACCCTTTGAAGAATGTCAAAAAAATTGATGAAGGCTTGAACTAGGAGCCCATTTGGAGTGAGGTGCGCAAGTTACTTGCGTGCCACGCACGTCGCTTGCACGCCACCTAAGGGTCACGCAGCTCACTTGCGCACCCTATTTGATTTTTCGCCCAAGGTGCAAGGTGGCCTATAAATAGCCCCTATGGGCCCCCATTTTAGGGACGGATTTTCCAAAAGTCAAATTCAAGCTCTCGTCTCCCATGTCTTCAACTCAACTCTTCTGAAAGATTATAAGGTAACTTTTTACCTATAATGTAATATTTGAAGGAGTAGGATAAGGCTTAAGTGTTTAGAATTAATCAACACTTGCATGCCTAAGTATCCAGACCTCCTTAAAAATGGAAACACTTGCGCGCCGCCCTACCCTTTCAATGAAACTTATGCACCACCCTTTTGGAAATATCTTAGGATAATACTAAAGGATTGAGTTAAGTCTCTCCCAAGTATTACCCTATAGATTCTTCATCGCCCAGGTGAACCCATGTCGTGCAAGTACACTTGAACGACCAAGACTTTATCGCCAAATTACTTGCACGACCTACACTCGCACGCCAAATTCATCTGTGTGCCTCTCTCCCATTCACCTATCCTCTTCAAGATATTAGCCCTAAAACCCCTTTTCAAAGCCATTTATAGCATGATTCCTTTGTTGGATTCCTTATGTGAAAGGAGTTATGTGATAACCTCTCCCAAAACCTCATGACTTACAAACTTTATGTCACTGCGATTAGAGGTTTCCTCCATATAAAATCATCCTTTAAGATGAGAATATCTTTTGATTTAGGGCATCCTCTTCAAGAGTAAGCCCTAAGTCCCCTTAACATGGGCCTCCTTCTTAGGAGTAAGCCCCAAGTCCCCTTAACCTGGGCCTCCTTCTCAGGAGTAATCCCCAGTCATAATTTCATTTAACATTGGGCCTCCTTCTCAGGAATAAGACCCAATCAGAATTCCTTTAATTTGGGCCTCCTTATCAGGACTAAGCCCCAAGTTATAAGTCCCCTTTAATTTGGGAATCCTCCTTAGGATTAAGCCCTAGGTTAAAACTCCATATCTCCATAATGTACAAATACCTTTTTGGACCATTCTCTTGGGATTCTTTCCTAAAGTAAGTTCTGGTCTTCATCTCTTTTTGGATAGTCATACATAAATAAGCCCCATATCATTTATTGTGACTGCATCTTTTGTGGAACAATTTTCAGGTTTACTGATACCTCCTATTTCTCACACCGAGCATGACTCATGTGAGCTTAGAGTGTAAAAGTAATCACGACATCTCTTTTTGGGCCATTAACCATGCATAAGCCCCATATTTCTTCACCCAAACTACATGGACTTTTGATCTCTACCTTAAAATTAGAGTACGTAGGAAGCCTTTTTAAGGTTCAATACAATCTTTCATTAATTCTTTTCTGTCCCATATGACATTAAACTATATCCTTATTATCAAACTATGTGGGTTCTGATTCCTTTTTAACGAGGATACGTAGGTAGCCCATCTGCGGGTACAATCCCAACTATGAAATAATCCATATCTTTCTGAATGAAAATAAACTTCAAGTACCCCACTGAGTGGCTTTAAAACCAGTAGGGTCATCATAATGACCAAGATATTTCTATATAATGTATTTAAGGATACCATTGACTAAGAATATCTAATACATACGGATCATTCTTCATCGATGAAGAACCCCAAATACATATAAAAGATTCTCTAAATCACATACATATCAATCATCGATTGTAAAATCTAAAGGAAAACTCATTTTCGAGCATGGTGAATTAATAAGGATTCGTGAACATAACTTAAATCTATAAGATAGTCCTGAAGTAGGCAATAATTCCCCCCAAAAAGTTGTGATGAGCCTGACCTCACATCCTATAGACCAAAGCAAATTCTTAAGCCTCGTCGATTCACAACTAATGAGAACCTACCTTTGGAAAGTAGGTCCAAATGGATAGAGAATCATTGGGTGTTTCCGGTTCTAAAAATAAACTCTTTAGTAACTGATTGGAAAATTTGAACCTTAAACAAACAAGGTCATCCCCATTTCCAGAGGAAACAAAAAAATGGTGAAACCGACGTGAATATTTAACCAAGTTAAATGATGTTTTACTTATTTTTTAGGCCCCTATTAAACTCAATATGAGGGCCAACAAAGCAATCAATAGCATATGTGCTCATCCAAAAGATGTAGTCTGGCCAAACTTATCTTGGTTATGTCTGCTATATCAAACATGCACTCTTTTCCAAGATCTCTCTACAACAAAAAATGGCTTCTTTAAGGTCCACACCTGTGAATGCCTTGGCCGCTACTCATGTTGGATCCTCGTCCGCTCTGAGGAAGACATCACCTACTCATCATCTTCAACGTTGGGTCTCAAATGCATTGGTGAGGGAATACCATCAACACAGTACCATCCCGACTCTGGAGGCTGCTCGACAATCCCTCCAAGTTAACAACTCACCCTAGTTTTCCGAACAGCGACGACCAGTGGTCAAGAAGCAGGTGGTGCCAACCACCGTCTCCAAACATTTCGGGTCTTTATCCCCAGAATGCAACAACCAGTCCCTCCCATATTATAGGGAGATGAATCAAGAGGTCACTCAAGGCCTCATTTCAAGAATACAATAGTCCTTCCTGATGAATCCCACCAACAATCTCCGCCAAAATCGTGTGGTAGTGCACCCTCAACATGATGGGGGTATCGCCTCTAGGTGTTCGGATCAAGTTCCTCAGACCCGAGCACACAAGATGAACCGTCAGAGGTGAAATTCGTCCAACAGAGAGCAGGTTTTTACCTTTTCCCCTCCGGAGAAGTCCACCAACCTAACTTGATGGCAAACAACAAGCGGGCATATACACCCGTCCGTCCAAATTTCACTGCCCAGCAGACTCTTCTGGTAGTAACACACCAATCCCACCAGGAAATCCCAGTGGAGTACTATAGGTAGGCACATACACCTATTTATAAATCATCATCCAGTCATTAGTCCCGTCTGACTGCATCCAAAGAAGCCTTCCAACCAAATGTGGTGACCACCTGTAAACATGCACATACACCTACTTACACTCATCAATTCTACCAGCAGTCTCGTCTTCCAGTATTGAAGGAAATTCATCAATCATATTTTGTGGAGAACAATCAGCAGGAACATACACCTAAAATTTATCAAGCTAACCAACAGTCTCATTTGTTAGCACCCGGAGATGTCAATTGGAAATCTCCAATGTCAAATAGGTGGTAGACACAACTTTCTGCCCCCACACATGAGTACTGTCAGAATTCACTAACAGGAAAAGAAGGATAGGATCAGGAACACACACCTACTCCAAACATGGAATGGACGTATATTCCCATTCTGGAAGCTGAATTCACCAAGAACATTCTGAAAATGGTGAATGAGAAGAAGAAAATCCCTGCCCATATTCTGGAAACCTGTTAGAATATTATAACAACTTCAGTGACATCACGGGGAACGAAACATAAATCTATCCCTATCAGTGAAGTGACTCATCAACATGTCACCCTGGGGGAGAAACACACCTTTGTTCTAGTCTAGTAGGGTCGTGGGGCATACTCCCCCATGTCATACAGAGAATCAAGTCGGGCACATACACCCGATTTAAATGGAGATAGTCATCCTAACCTGACCATTTCTCCTGATCAAGCACATACAACTTCCCATAATAACCACTTTCATCAACAAGTGGTTTCCAAAGTGAGTAAGAAGGCGTCCAAGAAAAAGACCCATCTAGCACAGTTAAAAAATTAATATCCAATCTGCAATAAGGCCTTGCTCAATGCTGGAGTTCTTGAAGCCCTCAGACAATTATCTGTTTTAACTCAAGATTCTACACTCTCATTTCCAAATTCTAGAAATAAAAATAATAATTCTGAAGGTCTTCATCAAAAACTTCCTCATGAAGGCTTGCTTCATGAAAATTCAGTCAATCTAGAAGAATCATCTTTATATGAGATCCACGATAATCCTCTACGTGACCAGAAGACCAAGGATCAAAATGTTTCATCTTTTGCTATAACCCACCATGGTGGTCCTATCCGTGATGATGAATTTAGCTGCGAAAGTCCTCTCCGCAGTAGTAATTTGCATTGCTTGTAAAATTCATCAATGGAAAATTCAATAATGAGAAATCCCTCTTATCTTGAGGCACTTGAAAATGTGAAGCCAGTCATGTCTGATGTCTTACTACTAGTAGGTGAAATACTTTCTCAATCAGAAGATAGCCCGAGGTGTAGGTCATTCTCCGAACCACCCCTGGGTCATTCATCTTCTAATTTGACAAATGAATTCTCTACCAATCTTGTTGAATCTGATGAAGCAACAATGAAGAACCATATTTGGTCCAATCAGGTTGAAGAAGCTTCATCAAATGACAAATAGGAAGTGCTGAATATGTGAAAACAATTAGAAAAAGGTGAAATGCCAGTCATGTTTTGGACTTTGGCTGAATCTCAGTATGATATTCCAGAAACGTTGACAGAAGATTGTATTCACGATATTCGTCTCAAAATATGGAAAACTCTTTGTCACTTAAAAGAGAAAATATTACCTTATGATGAATATCAAAATCATGTTAAGGTAATAGAAGGGTTGCAATGCCAAATTGACTTGGCATCTCTCTCAGTTTCCCGACATCCAAAGCTTGAAAAGAAGCAGAGAGCCCTTCAATGTAAATTCCTTGGCGCATTAAAAAGGTTGTTCCAGTTAATTACTAGTTCCCCATCTGGTATTCATATCAGGGGATGGGGTGTTCATGGAGAATTGCATTTCACTATGCTCTCCAGTCAACAAAGCCCGCCAAAAGTGGTCTCATGCAATGTTATTGCCCATGGATGGCCACAGCTAACTGGTTTTGTGTGTAATTAAAGGCTTTCTCAAGAACATGCCTCAACTAGTTCTTCCCAAAGTCAGGCATATAAAGAACAAGTTATTTAATTACACTTGAATCAAGAAAATGAGAATATCGAACAGGCTTCTTGTTAGAGCATGCACATCATCATGTGACAGAGGTCTCGGAAATAATCCAATGGTCATTTGAGCCAGGTGATTTTAGTGGATGTCGGATGATGCATCCAGCCAATTTTCGGACTAAAATATGCAAAATTATGAGAGATTTTAAGAAAGTTTCAGATGTAGCATCTCAAGAGCCACCTCATCTTGCTAGGTTGGGGAATCTTTTAATCCAACCCTTGGGATCAACAGACATGATTCGAGGAGTTGATCAGGAAAAATAGGAAGAGTCCCAGTCCACTGGACTGGGGACTTTTTCAAATTCTCAATATCTTCCTCAGCGAAATCCAATATTCTCTTGATTAGGGAAGAATCCACAAGAGGAACGCAGAGCTGAATTATCAGAAAATTCCCTCCAAATTATGGTTCATCAATAAGTTCATGAGGGATCAACCAAACAAAAGGCAATGTCTCATAAAGGACATGGAAGAAGACAGTATCGCAGAAATGCTGACAGAAGGGATGCAATGAGTTATGCATTGATAAATGTCATCAATGCCATTATCACTAATCCCCCAGAACAAGAGGCTCACTCAGAGGAATCAGATGAAGAAGTTCTTGTTCAAGAGGTTGCATACACAAAAACAAATGAAGGAGGTGTGCGTACCAGAATCCAGAGGGTTGCCCAGAGGAAAGATATTCCTTTAGGTAATACCCTTCCATAATCCAGAAAGACACATGCCAAGGAAAATGTTAAAAGTCAGGTTACATCCCACCCTACCTATAGAGAAGGCCAATCACTCTCATTAGAGGAAAGGTTCGCATAGCAATAAGAAGAAATGAAGGAGTTAAGGAGGTTAAATGTCGAACTACTTCAAGGTAGTATTCCTCCTAAGCATGCTGGAGTTAATCAATCAAGGGAATTGTTGTAGCTATTGGGATGGATCAAGAATATCTCCCTTTACAAGTACAACCTCAAAGGTCCAATCCTATGGGTAATATGCGATAGCAACTGGAAATACTACCATCAGTGGCAGTACCGGTCACCACACCCGTCCAAACTCCAGTTATTGCACCTGCTCAGGTCCAAGCTCAACCAGATGTTTCTCAAGAATTAATGACTACCATTGAGTCATTAAAAGATCGGTTTCAATCTATGGAAGGATGACGTGCACCAGTTCAACTGGAAAAGAGAGCTTACCCTGAATGGGTGGATGCAATTCCTCCCCCATAAAATTTTTCGAATACAACATTCCCAATTTTTAATGGTTCAGGAGATCTAGAACAACACTTAACACATTTTGTTTCTCATTGTGATCCTATGATGGGAACTCCTCAACAACAAGAAGCAGTTAAGCTCAGGTGTTTTGTGTAGTCATTACATGGACCTACTTTTGTCTGGTATACAAGTTTTCAATCTCGGTCAATTACTGGGTGGGAAGATCTCCGTCAAAAATTCCTTCTTCAATTTAGCTCAACATTACAAAAGACGATTGTTTTTTATCTTACCAATTGTAAAAAAATGGAAAATGAACGAGTTTCAGATTTCATTGCTCGCTGGAACGGATTAACATATTCCTTAAGTTTAGCACTCCCTCAAGAAGAGTTGCTGCCAATCTGTGTGGCAAATCTGCATGATGAATTACGCACACCATTGATCCCTGTGAAATACATAGGAGGGTTTCGAGACCTTACTTAAATCACTCAACAGATATAAGACTCTCTTATAGAGACTAGGGATAAAACTCATGTAATTCCATCAGCTCTGGGGAGGAGAATAGGGAAATCAGAGGCTGATATAGTTACACTTAAACAAGCATCTGTACTTGCTTCCACTTCAAAACCTTCATCATATCGAAGGGATCCACCTACTGAGCTTCAACAACAATGGCTTCCTCGTCAAGATGATCAAAGAGATCAAAGGCAGAAACAATTTGAGGATTTAAAGAACAAATCTTATTCTTTTCGGAATGAAAAAGTTCCTGGTTACTTAATCTCAGCTCTAGAAAAAAATATGGTTCAGTTGACAAGGCCCAAAAGGCCAAAAAATGAAGGAGATGAAGACCTCTCCAACTATTTCCTATTTCATCAGATGTTGGGGAATCCCATTCAGGAGTGTTTTGTCTTCAAAGACCTCCTTCAAAAGATGGTGGACTCTAGACAAGTAAAACTGAAAGGTTCTTCAGTCCAGGTAGCATGTGTTACTACTACTGATCTAGAGGAAGAAGGCGAGTGGAAAAAAGTAAAAAGTAAAAATGCATAGAAATATGAAGATTGGATGGTCGGGAAAACAATCAACCAAACTCATTCCATTTTACAAACACAATTGAATCAACCAATTGTGTCTTCTGCTATTTCTACCACAAAAAAACCCCCTTCATCAGAAGGAAAATCCTCAAATAATTGGCGTAATTTTAAGAAAGAAGAGTAGTCAGAAGAAGAAGACGAGCTCGTGTCAAAGCCTAAGTTGTCATTGACTCTGGAAGATTTTATATAACGACCCATACTTTACATACATGGTTATTACTTCAAAATTGAAGCATACTTATTACAACATATAACAAAACCATGAAAGGACCGTATAGGTATAGTGTCTTTAGAAACTGGGAAACATAAACAACTGGTTCATAAATCATCTACGTTGTCTCCCATTTATTTCATTATATATAGAGTCCCTTTTTGGAATATCCTACTTAATATCCTTCTTCCTGACCTGTGGAAAAGAAAATATACAAAAGGGTGAGCTCAAATGCTTAGTAAGGGTAAAAAAAATAAATATCAAACATATCATATTTATAAGAACATAACATTTTGAAAATCTTATCCTGTAAAAGAGATCATAACATGGGATAAATAATAGAAGTGAAATGTAATCCCAATAATCATAACTTAAAACATGAAGCTTTTTGGCATACACACATAATCATAGAAAATCATTTCATAGTATTCAAGACTCATTTCCAAGACTATCTTAGTGGACAAAGTCCATTTCTGAACCGATTTCACTCCTCGTTTCAGTCCTGTTTCACTGAACCGGTTTAACCTGTCGTTCCAGCCATGTATATCTCATGATATATAAAATCTTTACCCAATGCATTGGAGGGAGATATAGGTCCCACACATCTAATAATGATACCATTCTTATATGTGCCACAAAATTATAAACCGTACATCATAGCATAACTCATGTAATAAAAATGGGAATCTTAAACATCGTGACATCATAAAAATATTTCCATCACAACATAATAAAATCAATGTAATAATAGGGATAGAAACAGAACCCTATATTATCTTATATGGAAAATAATTTTGATAAAACTCTTGAACTCCATTCTTGAGTAAAATATCCTTTCTACTTCAAAAACATTTTTCCTTTCTTAACATGTCATACAATCTTAAACTAAAAGAAGCTGATTAAAAATAAACTTGAAAACTTGTAAAGGAATATTCTTGGAAATAATGTTTTAAAAATCCATTCATTCCATATAAGTTAAAAAAACATTCTTCTCATACTTTTGTCGGATAAGTCAAAAAGTACCTCGTACGAAAAACGACAAAAGATTCCTTTCATATCTTTTACTAAAAACTCACGAAATGGTAAAATTGGATTTAAAAAATTGTAGGAGGATGTGAATAATATTAAATATTGAGGAAACATGGATGTGGATGATAAATATTCCCCAGTAAATTCTGAAGTATAAACAATCTCGGATAAAAATTGAGATTGTGAGATTGTCCCTTACCTTAGGTCTGATTTGCTTTGTAAGTGTCAGAAACTCCTGTATAATGATTTAAATAATGTTATTAACTTATTTCAGAATCATAATTATTGTTATGATATCATATATGGTCATATTCTTAGCTTCTTATTAGTAATATTTCATTACTACTTGTTATTCTGGTGTTTATTACTTTTTGTTCTTATGCGTGTTTTGTCGAATAAATTCTTATTCTTCTCTTTAGGTTATAGATACTTCATTTCCAGAATGGTATTATTGTACTATATATCATATTTATTCATTCTATTCATTTATATAATCATTATTCAATGAAGATCGTGTAGAACGAATCGCATCACATCGTGGAGACGGTATTCCGTACGTACGCACGAGCGATGATATCGTTCCCATGATCGTGGAATTGTATTGGAGTGTATGTATACTATTTCATAATCAATAACACTTTAAAATAATCATATATAATTATTTATTTTCACCATTATACCCATCCAAGTAAGGTGGTGATGGAAAATATATTACACCATAGCGTGGAGACGGTATTCCGTACGTACGCATGCGCGTTGATTTCGTTTTCCGTAGGATGGATAGATGGTGAAATAGGGTTGTTTCATACTTATAATAACATATCATTATATTAGTGATACTGATGTTATTAATCCATAATGAAAAAACTAAATAATAAGAAGTGGAAGAAGAAATAAAGTTGAAAGAATCGGTAACAGACATTACCTTTTCTTTGAAGCACCTCTTTGAGACCTCCACTTAGGGCACTACAATTGGTCTTTTTAGAAGACCAGAACCTCTAGGATGTTTCTAGGGAAGTGGGGAAGTAAAATGGGCAGGTATTAGCCGAGCTTGAAGGCTCAAATTGGTGTGAGGAGGAGAGGGAGGAGGTGCCCTTTTATAAGGGAGGAGAGGGGCACCTTTGGAAATATAAGAAATATTAGTTTATATTAAATCCCAACCCCAATTAAAAACTTAAAAAATGACTCATATCCCAAGATTAGTTGAGATAGGGTTGTAATCTCATCAACCAATAAAATTTAGACATGTTAAGAATTTATTTTAAACATTATCAACTTGATTTATCCTTATTTATCAATTTAATTTTATTTGTGGTAAAAATATTCTAAATTTTAAATTATTATAAATAATTACATATGTGTTGTGAATTTTCCATAATTTGACAATTTATGACATTTTCGACCATATAAATTTTAATTTATAATTTTTAAATATTTTTGTGATTTTTAAACAATTTTATAATATATTATTTTTATAAACTACAATAGTGTCAATATTGACATTATTCATTTATTTGAATTTAAATAAAATATATACAAAATATATGTTCAAACTAAAAGCTTTAATAGATTCATAAAATGTCATATGTATCTAGAAAATTAGTGGATCACATTAAATAGTTCATATAATATTTATTTAAATATTTTTAAAACCATTTATTTGATATTTTAATTAATAAAATAATTTCAACATCACTATTGTGGCATAATTAATGATAATTATTTAATCCCTAAAAATTCTAAATAAATTCCTATGATGTAGATAACTGTATTATATTTCTGGAGACTATTCATGTTTGAAGTTTCATTAAGTTTATCACTAAATTAAAATTATTATACTTATAATATTTAAGAAAGTGACATGTAGTCACATTCTTTGGTTTTAATGATAATTAAATTATTTTCATGGAAAAATGTCCATTAAATGAATCTAATCCGACCCTTAGGTGATATGGGTCTACCTTTAGTCATCTAATAGGATTTTATCAGGTGTTAGGGTAACTTTATAATCTTATATTTACCCTTAATTACCCGATTTACCTTTAACTATGGTAAATAAAATTTACCGTAGTTATTATTCATAATGCCCAAAAATAAAAAGTAGCCTATTAACATAATTTGGACCCACTAATTCCAAATATGGAATCCATTTTTCAAAATTCCAAACATATAAGTTGCAGTAATTAATTTAAAATAAATCCTGTTGTTAAGAAAATTGGTTTTAGAAGTTAAAATATTGCCAAAGATTGAAATGTTTTTACCTATGAATTCAATGTGAAATTAGTGATAATGACATAAATTATATTAAATGGTAAAAATATATTCTATTTATACTTTAAAACCATTAAATATTATAATTTATCCATATAAATTATCTCAATGAAAAAAGTTGTTTTTAATTAAAAATTAGCGTATTTTTACTATTCATCAAAATATGAAAGTTATCAGAAAAATATCAAAAAATTATCCATAGTAAATTTTTATACCTTGATTCAAAAGAATAATTTTATTTTTTCAAATTTAACTTATAAATATGTCAAAAACTATATTTAATGTGGGTGCGCCATCAAAAGGCGGCAAAACTACATTTTTTGAAAAATACTTATTTTACCTGAAAATTTTATTTTGTTCTCTTACCATATTATAGAAAATGTGTAAGATGAATAATAATGTTATAAAATTAAAAATGTAGTTAACACTATTCATAACGGCTATTCCATAATAATATATCGTTGTTTAGTGAAACCCAGTATTGCGTACTACACACGCTATCGAGGAAGGTCGTGATTGCGTGTAATGCAAACCAAGTACATATTGTGTGCTGTGAAAGATTCCTTTGGTGTTGCGTATAACATAAGACATAAAAAAACAATTTCTCATAAAATCTCAGGGTGTTACATTCTACCCACCTTAAAATTAATTTCTCCCTCGAAATTCGTTACTTCATTACAAACAGATGAGGATACCTCTCCCTCATCATATCCTCAAGTTCCCTTGTAGCTTCTTCTAATTGGTGGTTCCTCCATAAAACTTTCACCAAGCGATTGGTCTTGTTCCGTAGGACTTTTTCACTACGATCCAGAATCTCTATTGGTTGTTTTTCATAAGAAAGATCTTGCTCCAGCGGTACATCTTCTGAGCTGAGTACATGTGAATGATCAAGTATGTACTTTCTCAGGAGAGATACATGGAACACATCATGAACTTGAGAGAGATTCAGTGGAAGCGTCAATCAGTAAGCTACCTTCCCAACATGATCCATAATTTCAAAAGGACCGATATATCTAGTGCTCAACTTTCCCTTCTTTTCAAATCTCATGACCCTCTTCCAGGGAAATATTCGTAAGAACACTTTATCACACACTCCAAACTCTAGGTCTTTTCTTCGGTTGTCAGCATAAATTTTTTGTCGACTCTGAGCTACTCTTATGTGTTGTTGAATAGATCTGACCTTTTCTGCCATTTCATCAACAAGATTAGGTCCTAATATCTTTCTTTCCCCAACTTCATCCCAGCAAGTTGGAGTCTTGCATTTCTTTCCATAGAGAGCTTCATAAGGAGCCATCTGAATACTGGAGTGAAAGCTATTATTATAATAAAATTCCACCAAAGGTAGGTGTTGATCCCAACCACCTTTTAAATCTATAGAGCAAGCTCTCAAAATATCTTCTAGAGTTTGAATTGTCCTCTCAGACTGACCGTCTATCTGAGGATGATAAGCAGTGCTAAAACTCAACTCTGTATCCAGAGTATGCTGAAGACTTCGCCAGAAATTTGAGGTAAACCTCGGATCCCGATCAGATATAATAGAAAGTGGTACTCCATTCAATCTTACCACTTCCTTTACATATATCCTGGCAAGATGATCTAGAGATAAATCCTCTCTAATAGCAATGAAGTGTGCAGACTTTGTAAGACGATCAACTATAACCCAGATAGCATTATTTCCTTTGGATGTTTTAGGAAGTCCAGTGACAAAGTACATAGTGATGTTTTCCCATTTCCATTCTGGTATGGGTAATGGTTGTAACATCCCCTTATACTTTTGTCTATTAGCTTTAACTTGCTGACAAACCAAGCATCGAGAGACATATTGAGCAACATCTCTTTTCATTCCATCCCACCAGAAGTACTCTTTCAGGTCCCTATACATCTTCGTGCTTCCAGGATGAATAGAGAATGAAGAACTATGAGCCTCGTCCAGTAGCTCCTTCTTTAATTCTGGGATGGGAGGAACACAAACCCGATTCCTGAACCTTATTAACCCATCACAATCAAGGTTGAATTCAAGAACATTTCTCACCTTCTTTTGTAACTCGACATCTTCTTTCTGTGCCTCTTGAATCTTCACATGTATAGATGGTTGAACATTCATTTGAGAAAGATAATATTTCTCCCCTTCTATTAAAAATTACAGGATCCATCCTTTGTAAATCCATAAATATTGGATCTTTTGTGATCCTCGTTATGGATAAGCTAGTATGGTCTTGTCGACTTAATGCATCTGCCACCTTGTTTGATTTCCCAGGGTGGTAATGAATTGAGCAGTCGTAATCCTTAATCAGCTCCAACCATCTTCTTTGGCGCATATTCAGATCCTTTTGTGTGAAAATATACTTTAAACTTTTATGATCAGTATAAATGTCACACCTTTCTCCATAAAGATAATGCCTCCAAATCTTTAATGCAAAGATTACCGCAGCTAACTCCAAATCATGAGTTGGGTAATTTTGCTCATGGATTTTCAATTTTCGTGAGGCATAAGCTATCACTATATAATTTTGCATAAGAACACACCCCAATCCCTTCTTGGATGCATCACTATAGATCACAAAACCTTTCTCCACTACAAGGTAGTGTGAGCACATGTGCACTGGATAACCTTCTTTTCAACTCCTTGAAATTCTCTTCACATTCCTCCGTCCAAACAAACTTAACTCCTTTCCGAGTCAACTTGGTGAGTGGATTAGATAATCGTGAAAAATCTTTCACAAAACATCGATAACATCCAGCCAATCCAAGAAAACTTCAGATCTCGGTTACTGTTGTTGGTCTCGACCATCTTTTGATAACCTCTGTTTTTGCTGGATCCACAGATATCCCATCTTTTGAGATTATGTGACCCAAAAATTAAACTTTTTGAAGCCAAAATTCACACTTGGTAAATTTGTCATAAATATTCTCCTTTCTTAGGGTCTTTAATACAATTCTCAAGTGATCTTCATGTTCTTACTTTCTGTTTGAATAGACAAGAATATCATCTATAAAGACTACCACAAACTGATCAAGATAGTCTCTAAAGACTCTATTCATCAGATCCATGAAGATAGCAGGGGAATTAGTAAAACCAAATGGCATCACTATAAATTCATAGTGTCCATACCTTGTACGGAAAGCCATTTTTGGTATATCCTCTCTTTTGACCCTTAATTGATGATACCCTGAACGAAGATCAATCTTGGAAAAGTATTGATCTCCGCGTAGTTGTTCAAATAGGTCATCAATGTGTGGGAGAGGATATTTGTTCTTGATAGTGATCTTGTTAAGTTATCGATAATCAATGCAGAGTCTCATTGATCCATCTTTCTTCTTAACAAATAGAACAGGTGCTCCCCAAGGTGATGCACTAGGGCGTATGAATCCTTTATCAAGATTCTCTTGGAGTTGCTTCTTCAATTCTTGCAACTCAATTGGGGCCATTCTATACGGTGTATTTGAAATAGGCAAAGCACCCGATACGAGTTCTATTGAAAACTCAACTTCACGATTTGGTGGAAGACCTGGCAATTCCTCCGAAAAGACATCATCAAATTCCCGTACAATGGGCATATTCTTAATCGTGAGTTTATCTCCAACCATTTGAGATAAATAACCCTCATTTAGTGTAATCAAGACCCATAATATGGAAGAAATTTCCACTGGAAGGTTATGTTCATCCTTTCATCGATAGACGATCATAGATTGATCTGGAATATGAAATGTGACTTCCCTTCTTTGGAAATTGATATGATCTCCATATAGAGAAAGCCAATCCATTCCAGGAATCACATCAAATTCCACTATAGGAAGGATCACAAGATTTGTTGGAACCACTTTCCCACAAACTTCAATTAGAGAAGAATTGTAAACTTTTGATGCGATTGTTGTGCCATTAGGAGTTGTCACAGCCAACTCAACATATAATTGTTGAGGTAATATGGTGATACCCTTAGAAAATTCTTCAGAAATAAAAGAGTGGGTGGATCCAAAATCAAATAAAACATTTGCTACTTTAGAGTGGATGGTAAGTGTACCTCTCACCACTTCGTTGTCGTACTCCACATCGCCGATAGTAATTGCATGTGACTTTCCTTTGTCTTTGGCCTTAAGAGTTTGTTGACGTCGATCATCATCATCAACCCTTGAATTTGGGCATTGATTTTCATAATGTCCCATCTCCTTGCACTTGAAACATTGAAGTTTATTAGGTTCATTCTGTGTATCCCTTCCTTTATTTGCATCATTAGATATCTTCTTCCCATTATTTCGACATTCAATTTCCTGATGACCTTCTTTTCCACACTTATAACATTTGCTTGTACCCTTAATACAATTTCCTCCATGTTTCTTTCCACACTTTTAGCATAAGGGAAAACTCATCTTCTTTTCAGTGTGGTCTTTAGATTTTCCTTTGAATTCCATTTTCCTCTTCTTATCAAACCCATATGACTGATGGGTTACACCAATATCCATCTCAACCTTGAGAGCACATCGAACAATTTCCTCATAGCTATTGAAGTCCATTATGGCTAATTCCCTTTGAAGACTTGGTTTTAAGCCACTAAAGAATCAATCGATCTTACTCACAGGTTGGATAATAATTCTGGAAGCGTACCTTGAAAGTCTTGTAAAATTTGCTTCGTAGGTACCAACGGATTCATCATCCTTTTACTTCAGTTCAAGAAACTCTTTCTCCATCTTTGTTCGAAGAATACGAGGGAAATACTTATTGAAAAATAAGTTCTTGAACTCATCCCATTCCATGGACTCAATTTAATCCATTTGCCTCGTATTCTTAATAAGATTCCACCATTGATCAACATCACCTTCCAAACGATACACTGATAAGATGAATTTATCATGTTCAGAACATTGAAGAACTAAAAATATATTTTCAGTGGTATTGATCCATTGTTCAGCCACTAATGAATCATAAGACCCGTTGAATGAAGGTGGACGCTGCCTCATGAAGGATTCAACAGAATTTTCTCCTTCCTTTTCTCATTTGGAAGTCCTGCATGATTCATAGCTTGATAAATTTGTGTGATCATGGCTACAAGATTTTGCATTCCAGATCCCATAATGTTTGGTTGCTCAGGGGGGACAATCATTTCATTTCCCGTCGCATTCTGCATTAACACAGTTCCTTCGGGTTCCAGCCATTGACTAAAACGAAGAAGAATTGTATGAGCAACACTAATTATAATAGGAAAACTACATAATCAAGAATAAAATTTCACACTTAAGGTCTTATCATAGGTTGTTCATGGCCATTTCTAAAACACTAAGATTGTGTTCTATGCTTAGACATATCCTTAGGTTTCTTACTAAGGCTTTCACATCCTAGTTTCCAAAGGTTTACTATACCTTTCCTCTGATACCAACTATAACGACCCATACTTTACATACATGGTTATTACTTCAAAATTGAAGGATACTTATTACAACATATAACAAAACCATGAAAGGACCGTATAGGTATAGTGTCTTTAGAAACTGGGAAACATAAACAACTGGTTCATAAATCATCTATGTTATCTCCCATTTATTTCATAATATCTAGAGTCCCTTTTTGGAATATCCTACTTAATATCCTTCTTCCTGGCCTGGGGAAAATTAAACATACAAAAGGGTGAGATCAAATGCTCAGTAAGGGTAAACAAAAGAAATATCAAACATATCATATTTATAAGAACATAAAATTTTGAAAATATTATCCTATAAAAGAGATAATAACCTGGGATAAATCATAAAAGTGAAATATAATCCCAATAATCATAACTTAAAACATGAAGCTTTGTGTCATACACACATAATCATAGAAAATTATTTCTTAGTTGTCAAAATTCATTGCGAAGACTATCTTAGTGGACAAAGTCCATTTCTGAACCGGGTTCACTCCTCGTTTCAGTCCTATTTCACTGAACCGGTTTAACCTACCATTCTAGCCATGTCTATCTCATGAGATATAAAATCTTTACCCAATGCATTGGAGGGATATATAGGTCCCACCCATCTCATAATGATACCATTCTTATGTGTTCCACAAAATCATAAACCGTACATCATTGCATAACCCATGTAACAAAAATGGGAATCTTAAACATCGTGACATCATAAAAATATTTCCATCACAACATAATCAAATCAATGTAATAATAGGGATAGAAACATAACCCTATATTATCTTAGATGGAAAATAATTTTGATAAAACTCTTGAACTCCATTCTTGAGGAAAATATCCTTTCTACTTCAAAAACATTTTTCCTTTCTTAACATGTCATACAATCATAAACTAAAATAAGTTGATTAAAAATAAACTTGAAAACTTGTAAAGTAAGCTTCTTGGAAATAATGTTTTCAAAATCCATTCATTCCATATAAGTTAAAAAAAACATTATTCTCGTACTTTTGTCGGATATGTCAAAAAGTACCTCGTACGAAAAATGACAAAAGATTCCTTTCATATGTTTTACTAAAAACTCACAGAAGGGTAAAATTGGATTTAAAAAATTGTATAAGGATGTGAATAACATTACATATTGAGGAAACATGGATGTGGATGATAAATATTCCCCAGTAAATTCTGAAGTATAAACAATCTCGGATAAAAATTGAGATTGTGAGATTGTCCCTTACCTTAGGTCCGATTTGCATCGTAAGTGTCCGAACCTCCAGTATAATGATTTAAATAATGTTATTGACTTATTCCAGAATCATACTTATTGTTATGATATCATGTATGGTCATATTCTTAGCTTCTTATTAGTAATATTTCATTACTACTTGTTATTCGGGTGTTTATTACTTTTTGTTCTTATGCGTGTTTTGTCGAATAAATTCTTATTATTCTCTTTAGGTTATAGATACCTCATTTAGAGAATGGTATTAGTTTACTATATATCATATTTATTCATTCAATTCATTTATATAATCATTATGCAATGAAAATCATGTAGAACGAATTGCATCACATCATGGAGACGGTATTCCGTACGTACGCACGAGCGATGATATCGTTCTCATGATTGTGGAATTGTATTGGAGTGTATGTATACTATTTCAGAATCAATACAACTTTACAATAATAATATATAGTTATTTATTTGCACCATTATACCCATCCAAGTAAGGTGGTGATGGAAAATAGATTACACCACGGCGTGGAGACGGTATTCCGTACGTACGCACACACGGTGATTTCGTTTTCCGTAGGATGGATTGATGGTGAAATAGGGTTGTTTCATACTCATAATAACATATCAGTATATGAGTGATACTAATGTTATTAATTAATAATTAAACAACTAAATAAGAGGAAGTGGAAGAAGAAATAAAGTTGAAAGAATCAGTAACGGACATTACCTCTTCTTTGAAGCGCCTCTTTGAGACCTCCTGTTAGGGCACTAAAATTGGTCTTTGAAGAAGACCAGGACCTCTAGGATGTTTCTAGGGAAGTGGGGAAGTGAAATGGTTAGGGATTGGTCGAGCTTGAAGGCTAAAATTGGTGTGAGGAGGAGAGGGAGGAGGTGCCCTTTTATAAGGGAGGAGAGGGGCACCTTTGGAAATATAAGAAATATTAGTTTATATTAAATCCCAAACCCACTTAAAAACGTCCAAAATGACTAATATCCGAATATTAGATGATATAGGGTTGTAATATCATCAACCAATAAAATTTAGACATGTTAGGAATTTATTTTAAACATTATCAACTTGATTTATCCTTATTTATCAATTTAATTTTATTTGTTGTAAAAAAATTCTAAATTTTAAATTATTATAAATAATCACATATGTGTTGTTAATTTTCCATAATTTGACACTTTATGAAATTTTAGACCATATAAATTTTAATTTATAATTTTTAAATATTTTTGTGATTTTTAAACAATTTTATAATATGTTATTTTTATAAACTACAATAGTGTCAATTTTGACACTATTCATTTATTTGAATTTAAATAAAATATATATAGAAGATATGTTCGAAATAAAATCTTTAATAGATTCATAAAATGTCATATGTATCTAAAAAATTAGTGGAGAACATTAAATAGTTCATATAATATTTGTTTTAATATTTTTAAAACCATTTATTTGATATTTTAATTAATAAAATAATTTCAACATCACTATTGTGGCATAATTAATGATAATTATTTAATCTCTAAAAATTCTAAATAAATCCCTATGATGTTGATAATTGTATTAGATTTCTGGAGACTATTCATGTTTGATGTTTCATTAAGATTATCACTAAATTAAAATTATTATACTTATAAGATTTAAGAAAGTGACATGTTGTCACATTCTTTGGTTTTAATAATAATTAAATTATTTTTATGGAAAAAAGTCCATTAAATGAATCTAATCCGACCCTTAGGTGATATGGGTCTACTTTTAGTCATCCAATAGTATTTTGTCATGTTTTAGGGTAACTTTATAATCTTATATTTACCCTTAATTATCCGATTTACCTTTAACTATGGTAAATAAAATTTACCGTAGTTACTATTCATAATGCCCAAAAATAAAAAGTAGCCTATTAACATAATTTTGACCCACTGATTTAAAATATGGAATCCATTTTTCAAAATTCAAAACATATAAGTTGAAGTAATTAATTTAAAATAAATCCCGTTGTTAAGAAAATGGGTTTTAGAAGTTAAAACATTGCCAAAGATTGAAATGTTTTTACCTATGAATTCAATGTGAAATTAGTGATAATGACATACATTATATTAAATGGTAAAAATATATTCTATTTATACTTTAAAACCATTCAATATTATAATTTAAGCATATAAATTATCTCAATGAAAAAAGAAGTTTTTAATTAAAAAATAGTGTATTTTTACTATTCATCAAAATATGAAAGTTATCAGAAAAATATGAAAAATTTGTCCAAAGTAAATTTGAATACCCTGATTAAAAAGAAGAATTTTATTTTGTCAAATTGAAATTATAAACATGTCAAAACTATATTTAATGTGGGTGCGCCATCAAAAGGCGGCAAAACTGCATTTTTTTAAAAATACTTATTTTACCTGAAAATTTTATTTTCTTCTCTTACCATATTCTATAAAATGTGTAAGATGAATAATAATGTTATAAAATTCAAAATGTAGTTAATACTGTTCATAACAGCTAGTCCATAATAATATATCGTTGTTTAGTGAAACCCGGTATTGCGTACTACACACGCTATCGAGGAAGGTCGTGATTGTGTGTAATGCAAGTCAAGTCTATATTGTGTGCTGTGAAAGGTTCCTTTGGTGTTGTGTATAACATAATACATAAAAAACTATTTCTCATAAAATCTCAGGCTATTACATTTTATGCCATCTACTTCAAAATCATGGGCACTACCCCACCAAATGGCACAGCCTGAACTGGTTTATCTGGCAGAATCTTTATCAGATGAAGAATAGATATTTGGTTCTGTTAACATGATTCATTTAATAGATCCCTATGCCAATGACAGTTTCGATCATGATGATCCTAAGTTCCCTATATTTAACAAAGGAATTAGAGGAAGAGACAGAGGTCTAGGATACATGGGAAGACGTGGATATTCCAGAAGCCACTATTTCAATCCTACCCTTGCTAGAACTTTATATGCGGCAGAAACTCGTGGAAAAGCCCTTCAGCAGGATCAATAGGAAAAAGAAAGTTCTTCCACACATGGAATATTCAGTCCTGACACAGTTATTTTGGAGGACCGGTTAGAGGTTACACCTTCTTCCTCTTAGCAAATAGATAGACCTAGTTAGTCTAATCTACCAAAGCCAAGAGTGTTTCCTATTCCTGCCCTGATACGGGATGCATCTACTGCCAAAGCATCAACTTCCAAGGCACATGTAAAACCACATTTTCATGTTGGGAAACGCAGACCTTTGGACCAAAAGTATGATGTCTTGAAAAATTTGGCCCAAGTATCATCCAAGTTATCAATTATGGATTCCTTGAATCTATCAAAAGATCTTCGGGAGGCGCTTATTGAGGCTTTGTCAAGTCCTCAATAATTCGAAACTGAAATTGCTGCGACTGAGGTCGACCGTATAGAGAATAATCCTGTAGAATTCCATGCAGTGATGTCTTTTATAGATGAAGATAAAGATGATGTTGTACATGGACATATCAGACCTTTGTATCTATCTTGAAAAGTCAATGACATAGACATCTGACGAGCTTTCATTGATAATAGATCAGGAGTCAACCTCATTCTTATTCGCACACTTTGTTGATTGAGCCTCACTGAATCTGATTTATCTCCTTATACTTTGATGTTTCAAGGATATTATAATAATGAACAAGAACCTCTGGTCGAGATTACACTCAGAATTTAGTTTGGAGACCTTATGTCTAATTCAGATTTCATGGTTGTTTGTTAGGACACAGCCTTCAACATTTTTCTTGGAAGACATTGGCTACATCAACATGTGGTCGTACCTTCGTCATACCATCAATGTCTCAAATATTGTTTGAATGGTCAAATTGGTACATTGTATGGTGACAAGGCCCCATTCAAAATGTGTGAATCTCAATACATTGAGGCAGAATTTTATCACATGGAGGGAAAGGACGGCAAAGAAGGTCACCAAAATTAATGCTCCAAATGGTTTGGAAAAGATTTCAGTAAACCCATTCATACATGTGAGTACAGATTATGTATTGTCTATTAGTCAAATTGACAGGATAGACCTAAATACAGACACTCTTATGAAAACTTCCATAATGTCAATTACGGAAACCAAGCTAGACAGCATGGGAGAAAATTTTGATTCATCAAGTAGTGATGAAAGCTTAAATGGAGATGTCTTCATTTCATCTGTTGAAATTAAGAAATTATATACTTCATAAACCAGTCCAGAAGAAGTTATAGCAATACCAGAGGAAAATAATGATGTCTATTCTTAATCCATCATCTCCTCTCTATCACCCCCGGAAGACCCTTCATCATCAATAGGGTCAGAAATGGCAGCCTCTTCTTCAAGATGTTCAAATTTTAACTTCTCCCCTGACCATGGAAATTCTTCTTCGTCATCTACTATGAAAGTAGAAATAGAAGAATTAACACATATTGAAGAAGAATAGGAAGATCTCAGGGATGTTCCTCCATCATTTGAAGATGGTATCTTTACCACTGTGGATGAACTCAGAGAAATAAATCTGGGTACAAAAGAAGATCCAAGCCCCACTTTAATTAGTATATCCATGACTCTTGAAGAGTAAGAAATGTATACTTAATTTATAAAGAAAAATAATGATTTATTTTCTTGGAATTATACAGAAATTCTAGGTCTTGATCCCGATGTTTCCACTCATCATTTGGGTTTTCCAGAATAACATCGAGGATTCAAGCAAGCAACAAGAAGAACACACCCAACTTATGCCTCCAAAATTAAAGCTGAAGTTGATAAGCTTATCAAGGCTAACTTTATCAGAGAAGTTAAATATCCCAAATGTTTGGCTAATATTGTCCCTGTGAAAAAGAAGAATGGACAAATTAAAGTTTTCATTGACTTCAGAGATTTTAATCGGCATTGTCCCAAGGATGATTTTCCAGTTCTGATCACAAAACTCTTAATTGATGCAACAGCTAGCTACGAAGCTTTTTCCTTCATGTATGGTTACATTGGGTATAATAAAATACGAATAGCCCCAAAAGATGAGGAGTTTACAGCCTTCAGATCTCCTCAGGGTGTGTTTTTCTATCGAGTAATTCCCTTTGGCCTGAAGAATGCAGGTGTAATGTATCAACATTCCATGCACCATATCTTCAAACCCTTTTTAGGGAAATTTGTTGAATGTTATGTGGATGATTTGGTGGTTAAATCCAGAAAACGTTCTGATCATTTGGCCGATCTAGAAATCATATTCAACAAACTTCGACAACACAATTTGAAGATGAACCCATTGAAATGTGCTTTCGGGGTAACCTCAGGAAAATTTCTCATCTTTGTTGTACGCCATCGTGGTATCAAAGTTGATCCTGAGAAGAAAAAATCAATCCTTGACATGTCACCTCCTAGAAATTTGAAGTAATTAAGAGGAATTCAAGGACACTTTGCCTATATTCAGCGTTTTATTTCCAATTTGGCAGGAAAGTGTTTACCATTCACTAGATTAATGAAGAAGGGAGTCACCTACCAGTGGACTAAAGAATGTCAGGAATCATTTGATATCCTCAAGAAATATATCTTGAGTCCACCGGTATTAATGCCACCTGTTGAAGGAAGACCAATTATTCTCTATGTGACAGATTTAGAGTGATCATTGGGTTCCTTCCTTTCCCAAAATAATGATGTTGGGAATGAAAACAACCTTTACTATCTGAGTCAGACTATTCTTGAGGCAGAAACTCGATATTCAAGTATTGAAAAGTGCTGTCTAGCATTAATCTTTGCAGTTCAGAAATTGAGACACTACCTGCAATATCATGAGGTCCAATTGGTATCTCAAAATAATCTGGTCAAATTTATCCTTAGTCTTCCAATGCTTATAGGACGTCTAGTAAGGTGGGAAGTCATTTTAAAGCAGTTTGATATCTAGTATGTTTCTCAAAAGGCAATAAAGGGCCATGCTCTGCCCAATTTCCTTGCTGAACACCCATCTATAGAAGATACATCTTTAAATATTGAACTTCCTGATATGGAAGTCTTCTCTATTAAAGATAATCCTAAAACATGGGAAATGTACTTTGATGGTGCCTCCAGAAGTCCAACAGGGAAGAAAATGGAAGATCCTAAATTCCAAAAAGTTGGGTTAGGAATCGTTCTTATTTCCCCAGAAAAGGTATTGCTTCCCTATTCCTTCTTATTGTTGGAAGGCGGTACAAACAATGAAGAAGAATATCAAGCTCTCATCGCAGACTTGGAATTGGCGCTTCAAGAACACGTGAATCACTTGAAGGTAAAAGGTGATTCAAATTTGATAATCAAACAAATAAATGGGGATTATTCCATTAGAAAGGAAGATTTAATCCCTTTGTGTGATTATGTTAGAGATTTAATGGTGGAATTTCCCTCAGAACCGACATTTTCTTATGTCCCACGATCACAAAATTCCCAAGATGATGCACTGGCTAATGTAGCCACAACCCTGACAGATCCAAATTGGGATGAAACAATCATCAGTATTTTCCACCATCATATAGTTTCACCATTTTTTCAAATCAAAACAGAGGAAATCAATGAAATCAATCCCATTTCTAAACCATATGGTCATACTATAGGATGGATGACACCTATCAAGTAATGCCTTCAAAATGGAACACTCCCACCTGATAGATCTGGGAAAGAACAAGTCTGGAAATGTGTGGTCAATTTTACTCTTTATGATATCCTAGATCACCAAAAAAATCTCTACAAGTGATGTTTTTATGGAATTATCTTTAGATGTATTGATGGTGAAGAGACAATGGCTGTCATGATTGAAGTACGTGCAGGAGTTTGTGGTGCCCACCAGTCAGGACATAGACTTTCTGGTCAAATTTGAAAGCTTGGATAATTATAGACTTCAATGATATAAGATTATGTTGATTTCACTAAGAAGTTTCATTCTTGCCAAGTATGTTCCAACTTCATTCATCAAACCCCAGAGCTTCTTCATATGGATAAATACTCCTGGCTGTTTTCTATATGGGGAATGGATGTAGTAGGACCTTATCCTCCGGCTACAGCTATGCAGTTTAAGTATATTCTTACTGCTACTGACTTATTTTCCAAATGGGAAGAGGCAATACCTCTCAAATAATTCGGTGATAAAATCATTGTTAGCTTTGTCAAGTCCAACATAATTACCAGATTTGGTGTTCCTCATACCATATTGACATATAATGGCACCAAATTTTGTTAATCCGAGGTAAGAAAATTGTATCAGGAATACAATATCAGATCCAACCATTCATCTAGGTATCATGCAGCGGCCAATGGTCAAGTAGAGGCTTTCAATAAGACTCTTTCAAACATACTTCAAAAGATGGTGTATAAAGATAAGAAGTCATGTCCTGATAAACTTTTTCATGATCTATGGGCTTATCGGAATACCACCTGCACTACTACATGATCAACTCCATATTCATTGGTACATGGAACGGAAGAAGTCTTTCCCATTTAATTCCAATTACCTTCGCTTATAGTGGCCATTTTTGATCAATTATCTACAGATGAACAATCTCAAAAGCGATTGGATGAATTAGAGTGACTAGATGAAAAAAGATTGTGCACACTGCACCATTTAGAAGTCTATCAGAATCGAATAGCATGAGATTTCAATAAAAAAGTTTGTCTTCGTTCATTCATTCAAGGATAATTGGTATTGGTCCTCAGAACCCCAATGATACCGGGAAATAAGCATCCAAAGCTTGAGCCAAAGTGGGAAGGACCTTAATCAATACATAGGGTCTACTCCAATGGAGATTATTCTTTAATCTCAATTGATGGAGAACTCATTACAACTCCAACCAATTCAAGATTCTTGAAGAAGTATTTTGTGTAACACAAATACACCCATTGTCCTTGCTGCAGGACATTAAACTGCATAGCCCCCTCTATCATCCAACATGACGTTAAATCGTGCATCATCCGAGCTGTAGGACGTTAAACTGCCAAGCACCCCATGTATGTGACACATGACATTAAACTGTGATTGTCGCATGCACAATTTTATTTTAAACTCCATTTCCATGTGTGCCCCAGGCAGCTAACCATGAATAAGCCCCACACCATCCTTCGTGGTCGCATCTTTCACGACACGATTTCCAGGTCTGTTGTTGCCTCTTGTTTCTCACACCGAGAATGACTCATGTGAGCTTAGAATAAGCTTCTACCATGACATCTTATCTGGGCTGCTAACCACACTTAAGTCCCAACATCATCTTCGGGTCATTGTCCTCAAGTACACCCCAATCATCGAATCATTCTCAATTGAACTATGTATACTTTGATCCTTGCCTCCTAGGCCGGGTACATAGGAAACCTCCTCAGGTTCAAGCCCGAAACCACTTTCTTTACATTGATTCACCTCCATTCCATATGATGTTGATCCGTGAAGCCCCCATCAACCGTCTTATTCATATTGGTTCACTTTCATCCTATATGATGTTAAACTGTGTACGTCCCATCGTCCTAGCTATATGACATTAAACTACACAGTCCCCCATTGTCCTTACTACAAGACATTAAACTGCATAGCACTGGTCCTTGCATATGACCTTAAACTATTTGAACTTTTTTCCTATATGACAATAAACTACAACAATCCCTAATACCCTCACTTGAGAGGAATCATCATTGACATGGTATCCAACCATGTCATATTTCAAGAACTACATATGGTTTGATTCTCATCCTTATGAGATACGTAGTGACACCCAAGTCTTTAATCTTAGGTCCAGCCATAATTGCAATAAATTCCTCTTTACCCCTCATATGTATGAACCAAATCTGTACAAAGGGTATTTAAAGAACTATGTGCATCTTGATTATCATCCTCATGGGATATGTAGGAACGCTCAAGCATTCCTCGAGTCTAGCCCCGAGCCTTTGGGCCTAACCCCAAACTCCACTTTCGGTCCCTTGGCTAAAAAGTCCCCCTGGGAGCACATGGTGTGATATGGAACACCCTGGTCTTTATTCACATCAGGTTTATAACAAATGCATGATGTGTATCCCTCACTATGGTTCTATCTCTACGACCCTAAACTAATATCTTCCATGCTCTCGTCTTGCATGATGTTAAACTGTATTTCAAGAACTATGTGTGGCTTGATTATCATCCTAATGAGATACACAGTGACATCCATAATCTCAATTCAGGACCCAGTTGCAACATTATACAAATAATATTCATGGTCTCCATAACCCTTTTCTTGACTCCTGATCGCAAAATGTATGATACCTGAGAGTTCTTTTTCCTGACTATGAAGCATGTGCCCTTAGGTGGCCTTGCATAAGTTGTCTACATAACGGACATGTTAGCCAAAAGATGCTACTATTTGACTATGCAGCCTATGCCTCAGTTGGCCCTGCATAATTCAACCTCTATAATGGGTTTGTCATGTAATGGTAACTTTATTCTTATGAGAAGCCTCTTTTGTCCCTATTGGTCTTAACGACGATATGTAGGGATCTGCAAAAAAACTGACATCCTTAACATATTTGTTGCATACTTTTTTTCATGATCTGAAAGTATTCAAGTCTATGGTTTACATTTTCCTCCTTCTCCATATGTTCAGAGCAATATGAAATAACCTTGGACCACTTGACCATATGTCGTATAATGTTTCTATCTCCGGTTTTAGTTATATGATTTAAAACCACAGATACCTGTTTTTCTACGTTTGGGTCAGACCTTAGTAGAAGTCACATTCCTTCAATTCTTTGACAATTATGATTGGAAATATCCTCTCTATATTCAAGTACCTTTCTCCATAAAGTAGACTCTATGCTTTGGAAAATTTGAATCTCCATAAAACTTTCTTCAGTTTTTAGTAATAGAAAGTAAAATTTCTGAGAGTTATTTTGCTCGACTATGCAGCACGTTCCCTTAGGTGGACTTGTATAAGTTGTCTACATAACAGATCTGTCAGCCAAAAGATACTACTATTTGACTATGCAGCATATTCCCTAGTTGGCCCTGCATAATTCAGCCCCCATAACGGGTTTTTCAAGTAGTGGCAACTTCATTCTTAGAAAAGAGTTCATCTAATGGCTTTTATCTCTTTTCCCATGTCATTCCTTATATTCAAAATTTCTCAAGTCACAGTTTACAATTTTCCCCCTCTATACTTGAAAATGGTAATATGTTTCCAAACAAATTATCAAGAATTGAGTCAATATCATCAATTTGGTCAAAGCTATTCGACCTTAAATATTAGCCTTTTTATAGTCCAACATTCATGACTTTAAACTACCAATAACAAAAGACATGGTACTCATTAAATTGGGAACCTATAAAGGGTACTCTGAAAAAAAGTCGAGTCCCAGCTCACTAAATGTACATTTTATATGATTTAGGAAATATCGAGAAATTGAAATATGAAAATTTTGTGGGGTTGTTTATATAACCCTAGTAAAAATAAAACTATGTTTACTAGGACCATTGTCTTAGGTAAAAATAAGAGCAATTATCAAGAAAATGAATGTATAGATCATTGAATATGAACTGTTTTTCATTGATGAACAAGATTAGAAGAACATCCACAGACTGGAGTCTCTTCTCTCTTTTTTTCAGAAATTACAGAAGACTTTCAACATGATTTCTCATCTATTTCATAGCATCCTGAGCTTCATCAGCATCCACTTGAAGTTCATTTACTCTACCAACTTCAATCTCTTTATCTCGACGAAGTGCATCTTTGGCATCTTGGATGGATTGTATACCATCTACTTGGACTTATTCCAACGAATTATGAAGTTGGTAAAGCTCCCCAGTAGCAGAATCTAGCTCTTGCTGAAGGTGAAACTACCGGACAATCTTCTCCTTGATCTTATGCTTCAGTTCCTTTAGCTTTGCAGCATGATCAGCCTCATCTCAGGACACTATAGCCTAAAATTCACTGATATTGCTCAGCAATCTAGCTCTAATCAGGTCTTGATGACACCTTTTCTCTTTCTCCCTCCTTTGAATGACTTTTTTCACTATGACATGGATTTCTTGATATCCAAAACCAATAAGCCCCAGCATCTGCGTGTCGAACTTGTGCACCACAGACCCTTGATTTCTCCGACTTTACCTTAAAGTCAGATCCTCATTCCCTTTTAGATCCAACTCTGAGGGGGGACTTTTGTTGATGCTCATTTCCATCACAAATTCTAACGAATGGAAAAGGGGAATACCTTATGCACAAAGAGGGTCACCCTTTGACGAACATCAAAAAAATTGACGAAGGCATGGACTAGAATCCCATTTGGAGTGAGGCGCGCAAGTTACTTGCGCGCCGCACAAGTCACTTGTGCACCACCTATGGATCGCGCAGCTCACTTGTGCGCTCCCTATTTTATTTTTCACCCAAGGTGAAAGGTGACCTATAAATAGCCCCTGTGGGCCCCCATTTCAGGGACAGATTTTCCAAAAGTCAAATTCAAGCTTTGTCACCCAAGTCTTCAACTAAACTCTTCTGAAAGCTTCTAAGGAAACTTTTTACCTAGAATGGAAGACTTGAAGGAGTAGGATAAGGCCTAAGTGTTTAGAATTCATCAACACTTTTGCGCCTAAGTATCCAGACCTCCTTAAAAATGCAAACACTTGCGCGCTGCCCTACCCTTTTGATGAAACTTATGCGCCGACCTTTTGGAAATATCTTAGGATAATACTAAAGGCTTGAGTTAAGTATCTCCCAAGTATTACCCTACAGATTCTTCGTCACCCAGGTGAACCCATGCCGCACAAGAACACTTGCGCGGCCAAAACTTGCGCTCCAAATTACTTGAGCGACCTAAACTCGCACACCAACTTCAGTTGTGTGCCTCTCTCATATTCACCTCTCCTCTTCAAGATATTAGCCCTCAAACCCCTTTTCAAATCCATTTATGGCAGGTTTACTTTATTGGATTCCTTATTTGAAAGGATTTCTATGAGAACCTCTCCCAAAACCTCATGACTTACAAACTTTATGTCACAATTATTAGAGGTTTCCTCCATATAACCTCATCCTTTAAGATGAGAAGATATTTTGATTTAGGGCATCCTCCTCAGGATTAAGCCCCAAGTCCCCTTAACCTGGGCCTCCTTCTCAGGAGTAAGCCCTAGTCATAATTTACATTAACATTGGGCCTCCTTCTCCGGAGTAATCCCCAAGTTATAAGCCCCCTTTAATTCGGGCATCCTCCTTAGGAGTAATCCCCGGGTTAAAACTTCAAATATCCATAAAGTACAAATACCTTTATGGAACTTACTCCTAGGCTTCTTTCCTGAAGTAAGTCCTAGTCTTCATCTACTTGGGCAGTCATACATACATAAGCCCCACATCATTTCTTGTGACTGCATCTTTCATGGAACAATTGTCAGGTTTACTGATACCTCTTGTTTCTCATACCGAGCATGACTCACTTGAGATTAGAGTGTAAAAGTAATCACGACATCTCTTTTTGGGTCGTTAACCATGCATAAGCCCCATATTTCTTCACCCAAACTACGTGGACTTTGATCACTACCTTAAAAGTAGAGTACGTAGGAAGCCTTTATAAGGTTCAAGACTATATTTCATTAATTCTTTTCTGTCCCATATGACGTTAAAATATATCCTTCTTATCAAACTACGTGGGTTCTAATTCCTTTTTAATGAGGATACATAGGTAGACCATCTGCGGGTATGATTCTGACTCTGAAATAATTCATGTCTTTCTGAAATACAATAAACTTCAAGTTCCCCACTGAGTGGATTTAAAACCAGTATGGTCATCATAATGACCAAGAGATTTCTATGTAATGTATTAAAGGATACCATTGACTAAGAATCTCTAATACATATGGGTGATTCTTCATTGATGAAGAACCTCAAATAAATATAAAAGATTCTCTAAATCTCATACATATCAATCATAAATTTCCAAATCTAAAGGAAAACTCATTTTCATTCTTGGTGAATTAATAAGGATTCGTGAACATAACTTAAATCTATAAGAGAGTCCCAGAGTAGCCAATAATTCCCCCCAAAAGGTATGATGAGCTTGACCTACCATTCTCTCAACTAATGCAAATTCTTAAGCCTCATCGGTCCACAACTAATGAGCACCTACCTTTGGAAAGTAGGTCCAAATGGATATAAAATCATTGGGTGTTTCCAATTCTACGAATAAACCCATTAGAAACTGATTGGAAAGTTTGAACCTTAAACAAAAAAGGTCATCCCCATTTCTAGAAGAAAAAGTTCCATACCATGTGAACATTTATAAAATTCCATCTTCCCATTATTTGATGTATTAGGAACACCACCAAAGTTTACATTGTTAATCATATATCTCGATAGTTGATTTGGAATAATCGTAATATCTTCCTCTCCAGTTATTATCCAATTTCATTTCTCATAGTCACCAAATTTTATATTAGATTAAATGATAACCCATTTCCTTCTGGTTCCCTCCATTGACTAAAACCAAAAATCATAGTTTGAGCAACATTTATCATAGTGAAAAACCACATAATCATGAAAAATCACTTATATAATGTCTAAATCGTGACACATAATTCTTTAATATGTTACATCTTAGGTTTATCCTAGGTTATTAAATGTCATCCTACATGATAGTTTTTAAAGAGTTTGAATTCCCAAATCATATACCCCAGGAGTGTCAAACCATGTGTGCATCAAGGCCCTTTATCATGCATCAGTTCTTGATTGAGTTTGTCTCAATATGGTGTTTTTGGGGTTGTTACCCATATGTACATATATTCTAGATCTACAATCGCTTGTAGTATCTGGACATGGATGTATTTCTAGGAAACCACTCACTTTATATTTCACCAAAATTCCAAGATATTTTCCTAAACATTAACTCATCCTTAGACTTATCCTTAGAGATATCCCTATACATATCCTCAAGAGTATCTCTATGGATCTCACTAAAGTTTTCTCATCATAGTTTCTAAAGGTTGACTAAATATTTCCTTTGATACCAACTATAGAAACCCCGGATTAACATACATAGATATTACATCATTTTAGAGGAATATTCAGCATATTACAAAAATGCATGCCCTATGGCCATAATAGTTATTTTCTTTGGAAACATGGAACACATTATTCTATTTTGGTGAAATATATTAACCATAGTACTCCTACTTAATAACCTTTCTGCATATCCTAGGGAAAGGAAACATAATAAAGGGGTGATATCATATGCTCATTAAGGGTAAATAAGAAGAAATGTAAGTATAATCATGAGAATAAGTATATGAGAATAAAATTGTATCATTAGAAGAGCATACCCTGCATATTAAAGATCATAATCAATATTCATGGCATAAATATTGACAGTTCATAAGATATAAATTATAAGTTAATCAGGAGCATAATCCATGAAAGAATAACATAGTAATAAGACATGGAATTGGTGCATACACATCATATTATAACATTTTGAACACGTATAAGTATAAAAAAGATCACTAATTAAGTTTAGGACATGAAATTAGACCCTCGTATAAACTTATGGAAATGAAACTAGGTCTATGAATAACATTTTGAACATGTAATCAGGTTCATGCATAACATTGTGAACATGTAATCAGGTTTACACATAAACTTATGGACATAATACCAAGTCAATGAATAACATTATGAACATGTAATCAGGTTCAAACATAATATTGTGAACGCGTAATATGGTTCACTCATAACATTGTGAACATGTAATCAGGTTCATGCATAAACTTATGGACATAAAACCAAGTCCATGAATAACATTGTGAACATGTAATCAGGTCCACGCATAACATTGTGAACATATAATTAGTTTCATGCATAACTTTTTTTAACATGTAATCAGGTTCACGCATAACATTTATACTCATGAGTCATCCATCATTACCTAATTCATTGGAGGGAGATATAGGTCACACCCATCACATAATAAAATCATACATACATGTTCCACAAGATTATAAAAAATCATCATATCATAAACCATGAAATAAAATGGGCATCATAAAAATTTTATCATTTAATTACCTATGTAAAAGAGATAGGTATCATAATCATTTAATTGAATCACAATCTATTAGAATAAGTGTATCTCAAAATCATATATCTGTGGAAGAGAAATGGGTGTCATAAATATCATTCAATCAAAACATAAACCATTCAAGAAAGAATATAAATGGTATTCTTGGATCATATCCCCAATAAGGAATGAATAACATCAACAGATTTCATCTTAGATGATAAATAATTTCAAAAGATCATTTGAAAACATTTATTGAGGAAAATGTCCTTTATTATTTGAATAATTCTTTTTAAAACATAAAACCTTTTGAAAACTATTCTCTTTAAAAATAAAATCACTTTGAAAATTTATAAAGAAATACTGACAACATTTTGAAATCATTTTCCTTGAAAATGTATTTGAATACTTATAAATAAATATTTAAAATTTTTTAAAATTTTTTATTTGAAAATAGCATTGAAACATTTAAATGAAGCTTTGAAAAACACTTCTTGAATCAAAAAAAAATAAAAACTTTTTTATTTGAAAATTAATTTAAAAATAATAAAATTCCAAAATATTAGTAAAAAAATTATTAAAAATTAATATTTTAAACATTTAAAGGAGGCTTCAAAGGAAGTACAGTCATGATGGAAGATAAATCTGTACATGTTTAACATTCCTTTTGTGTCATAAAAAGTTTAGAAAAGTGCCTCGATTAGAAAACAACAATAAGATTACTTTTAAAAAACACTTTTTTTAAAAGTTAAATCATGGGTAAAAATTTCTTTTAAAGATCATAGAAGAATATTATAATATTTTTGAAACATATTTATAAAACATGGTTTTGAAAGAACACATATTTCTAACCTAAGAGAGTGATAAAGTCATATTTTCTTAAAAAACTTTCTTAATTATATTAAGTAAAAAAAGTGTAAAATGGTCCCAATACATGAATATATCATGTATAACCATATGAGAATAAAAATCATGAGATTTATTGAGATATGTATCATAATATTTCATCAATGTAAGCATAATCATAATGAATCCTGATAAATGATGAGATTTTAGCAATAAATTGTTACTACTTTGGTAACATTGAATCATAATCCCCATGAAAGAATAAAATTAAATGAAGCTTGAAATATAATTAAAATAATTGGATTCATTATAAAACATACAAGAGTCATTATATACACCCCATATAAAAATATAGGTGCATAACATGGCATGTATCTCAAAGAAGAAAAATTGAGACAAAAAATACTTTACCGATTTGGTAACTTTTGAGCCATAAACCCCATGAAATAAAGATCACCAAAGGGATATGTAAATAAACATAGATTTAAATATAAGAAACATATAATAAATTCATGGTTAGTATATATACCACACAAAATAAATGATTAGTGAATAAGGAATAATTCCCACAGAAATAAAAGTGAGAAAAGAAAACCCTTACCTTAAGTATTAACTTTTTTCACACACTTTAAAACCTCCTATATAATAAATATAATTTTATTATACATATAGAAAATAATAATATTATTGTATCTAATATAATATATGATTTATTTATGACTTTATATTACCTTTTTATTAACAACTACATGTTAATGTTACGTTTTGGGTAATATCCAATTTGTTTTTCGTGTGTTTTGACTTATTATTCTTGATCCTCTTAATTAGATCATGATTCACTTATTTACAAAATTTAAAAAATAATATAAATATCATATATATTTCTTATATAAATATTTATAATATTATATGAAATATATAAATATGAAATGGAATACACCGTTCATGGAGACGGTAGATCGTACGTACGCATTAATGTTGTTTCCATTTTCTTGTCATATTGAAAGAAAAGTAAATGAAATATATATATTTATGTATGTATATAATATCATTTAAATAGAATTACTATTCCATATATATCATATAATTTCACTAAACCCATCCTTAATACATTCCATTTAAAGTGTGAATGAATCACATCGCTTTGAGGAGGCGGTAGTCCACCCGTCCACAAACAAAGTTATTGTATTTACACAAAATGGAAATCAATAAGGTATTTTTTATATAATAAATAAATAGGAATAAATAAATCATAAATATAATATATATCATATAAAAATACTATGACCATCAAAATTCTCACCCATTATAGGTGGTAAAGGAAAAATGAACAACATCGTTTTGTGGGGCGGTAGTCTACCATACACATGAATGGTATGTTCATTACCCATTAGATGGATGTTTGTGTAAGTATAGGTTGAAAACATAGAATTTTAAAAAAAACTTAGTATATTTAGGATACTGATTTTATTATATAATCATGGAATGAGAAGAGTTTAGGGGGCAGATAATGAAAATAAAACAAAAGAGATTATGGAAGGATGTTACGTCTTCATTGGATAACTCCTCTTGGTTATTCCCAAAGGGATTACTTGGTTGGATTTATACACAAACTTATAAATCTAGGATGAATTGAGGGATTTTTTTAGGATATTTTAGTAGATTGTTTCTGATACAAAGGGCTTTAGATGTGTGAATAAGTGGGAGGGGTGATTTTCTTTTTATAGTGGAGGAGGAGAGGCATTCTTGTAAATATTTAAAAAGGGAATTCCACCCATGTTTTTCCCATATAAAGTGGATAAAATAATGCTAAAAATATTATATAAGGGATTATAGGCTCAAAATATGAACATAAATTTTATTTTGAACAAGTTTATGGGTCATTTTGGGCCGTAAGTTTAAGGTTTAGACCTTTATTAAACTACTTTATCTCTTAATCACTATAATTAATTTTAATAAAATTTACTAATATTTTAAAAAAATTAATTTTAACTTATTTTTATTCAAAATATGGAATCTATTTTTCCAAATTACAGACATAGAAGTGGCATAAATTAATTTAAAATTATTCCTGCAGATGTGTCGCGACAGTGGGTTTTTTAAGAAAAAATGTTTAAAATTTTGGAAATGTTTTTATATTCAATCTAAATGTGAAATTGGTTTAAATTACCTAAATTGGATTAATTTATGTAAACTTTATCTAATTAAACTTTAAAATAAAATTAAAATATAATTTAACTATATAAATAAATTAGATGAAAAAGAAGTTTTTAATTAAAATTCAGCATTTTTCATTATTCATCAAAAAATGAAGTTTTTCATAAAAATGCATAAAATTAACCCTAATCTAATTTTAAAATTATAATTTAAAAAATTAATTTTATTTTATCAAATTAAATTTATAAAATTTTCTAAAATAATTTTATTATTATTCATAGAATGACATAAAAAGAAGTTCATTAGAGAAAATAGTATTTTCAAACATATAAAGACTTTACCAAAAATTAAATGTTTTATTATCAATATGTTTTATTTATATAAAACCATTATAAATAATATTTAAAAAATATTTATTAATATTTTAATTACTAAGTTTATCATATAGGTTATAATTATCACATTTAAATCATTATAATAAAATGTTATTTTGTAGAAACTCGGTGTTGCATGTAATGCAGGCCAAGTCAGTTTTGTGTATAGCACAATCTTATCTTGGTGTAGTGTGTAAAAAAAGATTAATTTGGTTTATCATACAAATAAATAATAACTTTTTGATTTCATAAAACACAAACTATATTCATTGTTGTGTGAAATGAAAAATATCAAAAAGTTTAAATTAATTCGATAAAAATTTGATGAAATATCAGGGTGTTTCAACATCACTACCTCGAGGAGACCTTGGGAAAATGGTCCTAAAATCCATTGAAACATCATCCCATTTCTACTCAAGAATATTTAACTATTGTAAAATATTCTTTAGTCACTAATGTTCTACCTTCAACTACTGATAGGTGGAACACCTCATGACAAAACCATATACCTCATGTTTCATCCTCAGCCACTAATACTAATGGTGTAAGTAATGATACATATTTGTAACACCAAGATGAACTGCCCAAACTAAGGCATGAAAATACTACATCATCTCTTAGAGTATTTCTAATATAACCCATACGCGACCATGAATATGTATAATTTCATCCTCATATATAGTCCAACTAGGAGGTGGGTCCTCTCTTACCACACTCTCCCATAGGAATAGGCCCTCAAAATCCGATAAATGTCTCATCCTCACTCTATCTAGAAGAGTAGATGTCATAGCTAAATAAGAAAGAAAGTTATGACATTATCCATCCTACACCTGCAAGTTCATCTCTGATAATAATTCCATAAGCTACCACTCACTAATGTCCTACTGAACTACTTATATTTAAGTCATCCTACTCACTGCATCAGCAACTACATTGCCTTTACTAGGATTATAGGAAAGCTCAAAGTCAAAATATTGAAAGTACTCCACCCACCTTCACTACCTCAAATTCAAGTCACACTATTTAAATATATTATTAAGGATTTTGTGTTCTGTGTACACCACAAATTTCCCTCCCAGTAAATAGTGCCTCCAACAACACAAGGCAAGTACAACAGTAGTTAACTCTATATCATGTGTCAGTTAATTCCTCTCATGTGGCCTCAATTGACAAGACTCATATGCCATGACTATCTCCTCTTACATCATAAATTCTCCTAGCCTGATACTTGATGCATCACAATATTATTCGTAGTTTCTATCAGGCTCTAGAAAAATCATAACTGATGCTATAGTCACTGTCCCTTTCAACTCCTAAAAGACTGTCTCATAGTTATCTGACCATAAAAACTTTACACCCTTCATATTAAATCCCATCAATGGTTCTTTAAATAATGATAAGTCCTATATTAAATTCCTATAATACCCAATTATCCCCAAGAAGTTCCATATGTTAAAGACATTCTTGGGATACTCCCAAGAAACTACATCACTCACTTTCTCTAGGTCAACTAATACTCATGCATCTAAGATAATATGACCCAAGAAGTGAATCTTATCCATCCAAAAATGGAGCTTTGTGATATTATCATATAATTGATGCTCTATCATTGTATACAAAACAATATCAAGATGTTTGGCACGTTCATGTTGATTTTGAGAATACACCAAGATATCATCCATGAATACCACCAAAAACGAGTTAATATAAGGATGGAAAACTCAGTTCATCAGCACCATGAAAACTGTTGGTGCATTTGTGATATGAAATGGAATAACTAGATACTAAAATATACCATAACTACTATGAAAAGTTTTACAATGTATGTTTGAAGGTAGAACACATACCTGGTAATAACCTGACCCGAAATCAATCTTTGATAGAACCTGAGCTCTTCAATAAGGTTGAATATATCATCTATCAGAGGCAATGGAGACCGGTTCTTAACTTTCAATTGGTTTAATTTTCAATAATCCACACATATCTGGAGGGTATCATCATTATTTTTTGTAAAAAGGACCAGAGAACCCCATGAAGATGTATTGGGTTGTATAAACCCCTTTCCCTCCAAGTCCTCTAGTTGTCTCTTGAGCTCCTATAACTCGATAGTAGCCATCTTGTAAGGAGGAATGGACATCAGTGAAGCTCTTAGAACCATATCTATTAATAAATCCATCTATCTATTAGGTGGTAAACTAGAAAAGTCATCTGGGAAAACATCCCTAAAATGATCAACCATTGGAGGAAACTCTTCCTAACACGCTCCTTGATCATATAGATATAAACTACCAATCTGGCCCTTTATTAGCGCTAAAAACCGGCATTAACAGCACTAGAAAAGCGTTGTTAATGTTGGCGTAGATAAAGGGGGGTCCCCTTTATCAGCTCTCTGAGAAGCACTGATATAGGAGACCTTTATCAGCGCTTCTCTTAGCGCTGATAAAGGTCTCCTATATCAGTGCTTCTCGGAGTGCTGATAAAGGACCCCTTTATCAGTGCTTATTTTAGCACTAATAAAGGTCTCCTATATCGGCGCTTGACGGAGCGCTGATAAAGGGTTCCTTTATCAGCGCTCCTCTAGTGCTGTTAAAGGTGTCCTTTATCAGCGCTAAAAAAGCGCTGATAAAGGCCCCATCGCCTGCACCTACAAAACAGTACCTGCACATCTGCACACCAGAATACCTGCACAAAGTAGCACATGCACACCTGCACACCATAGCACCCGCACCCAATATTTTGACCGACAACGGTATATACATTTACTTAACATCATTAATACAAAAAAACGCATTTCTATATACATTTCAAATGATGTTTTACATGGTTACATTTAGAATTATTCAAAAACAGTTATAAACATTCATGTTTCATCCTTTGATATCTGTGATCTGCTCTCGACGTTATTTGTTGCCGAACAAAGCATCTGAACTCAAGGAAAAAAATTCACCTATATAAGAAAACAAATATTATGTTAGTAATGCAATAATGAATGAAATTAAAATAGTAATATGAAAGAATACATTAATATGGAAATGTGAAACTAAAATATGAAATTTTAAACTCAAAAGTTTTCATTTTCATAACAATGAAAGGGAATAATGTAAAATCAATATGTTTTTGATTGATTTATCTCATTTAATAAATACTGATTCTTTATCTAATGAAAAGCTTTACCGGTCACACCATGCGTCGGTCGGATTGAGGTGCAGTCGATTCGTACACGTCACAAATGACTCGTGGATCGTTTTCCTAAAGTATCAAAACAATCCGAATGCATTTGCTCGGTTTGGAGTATGTCATTGGTGTTGTTTTCCAAAGTTTATCTCAATTTGAAACTGATATCAGACACTTTTAGCCATACCAGTCACAGCGTGCATCGGATTGAGGTGCGGTCGATTCGTACACGTCACAAATGACTCGTGGATCGTTTTCCTAAAGTATCAAAACAATACGAACGCGTTTTCTCGGTTTAGCGTATGTCATTGGTGTTCTTTTCCAAAGTTTATCTCAATTTGAAACTGATATCAAACACTTTTAGCCATACCGGTCACAAGGTGCGTCATATTGAGGTGCGGTCAATTCATACACATCACAAATGACTCGTGGATCATTGTCCTAAAGTATGAAAACAATCCGAACGTGTTTGCTAAGTTTTCCGTATGTCATTGGTGTTGTTTTCCAAAGTTTATCTCAATTTGAAACTGATATCAGACACTTTTAGTCATACCGGTCACAACGTGCGTCAGATTGAGGTGCGTTCATTTCGTACACGTCACAAATGACTCGTGGATCGTTTTCCTAAAGTATCAAAACAATCCGAACACGTTTTCTCAGTTTGGCATATGTCATGGGTATTGTTTTCCAAAGTTTATCTCAATTTGAAACTTATATCAGACACTTTTATCCATACCGGTCACAGCGTGCATCGGATTGAGGTGCGGTCAATTTTTACACATCACAAATGACCCGTGGATCATTTTCCTAAAGTATCAAAACAATATGAATGCGTTTTCTCGGTTTGGCATATGTCATTGGTGTTGTTTTCCAAAGTTTATCTCAATTTGAAACTGATATCAGACACTTTTAGCCATACCGGTCACAGCGTGCGTCGGATTGAGGTGCGTTCGATTCTTACACGTCAGAAATGACTCGTGGATCGTTTTCCTAAAGTATCAAAACAATCCGAATGCGTTTTCTCGGTTTGGCGTATGTCATTGGTATTGTTTTCCAAAGTTTATCTCAATTTGAAACTAATATCAGACACTTTTAGCCATACTAGTCACAGCGTGCATCGGATTGAGATGTGGTCGATTCGTACACATCACAAATGACTCTTGGATCGTTGTACTAAAGTATCAAAACAATCCGAATGCGTTTGCTTGGTTTTTTTATGTCATTGGTGTTGTTTTCCAAAGTTTATGTCAATTTGAAACTAATATCAGACACTTTTAGTCATACCGGTCCCAGCGTGCGTCGGATTGAGGTGTGGTCGATTCGTACATGTCACAAATGACATGTGGATCATTTTCCTAAAGTATCAAAACAATTTGAACGCGTTTTCTCAGTTTGGTGTATGTCATTGGTGTTGTTTTCCAAAGTTTATCTCAATTTGAAACTGATATCAGACACTTTTAGCCATACCGGTCACAGCGTGCGTCAGATTGAGGTGTGGTTGATTCGTACACGTCACAAATTACTCGTGGATCGTTTTCCTAAAGTATAAAAATAATCCGAACGTGTTTTCTTGGTTTGGCGTATGTCATTGGTGTTGTTTTCCAAAGTTTATCTCAATTTTAAACTGATATCAGACACTTTTAGCCATACCGGTCACACCGTGCGTCGGATTGAGGTGTGGTTGATTCGTACACGTCACAAATGACTCGTGAATAATTTTCCTAAAGTATCAAAACAATACGAATGCATTTTCTCGGTTTGGCGTATGTCATTGTTGTTGTTTTCCAAAGTTTATCTCAATTTGAAACTGATATCAGACACTTTTAGCCATACCAGTCACAGCGTGCGTCGGATTGAGGTGTGGTTGATTCGTACACATCACAAATGACTCGTGGATCATTGTCCTAAAGTATCAAAACAATCCGAATGCGGTTTCTTGGTTTAGCGTATGTCATTGGTGTTGTTTTCCAAAGTTTATCTCAATTTGAAATTGATATGAGACACTTTTAGCCATATCGGTCACACCGTGCGTCGGATTGAGGTGTGGTTGATTCGTACACGCCACAAATGACTCATGGATCGTTGTCGTAAAGTATCAAAACAATAAGAACGCGTTTCCTTGGTTTGGCTTATGTCATTGGTGTTGTTTTCCAAAGTTTATCTCAATTTGAAACTGATATCAGACACTTTTAGCCATATCGGTCACACCGTGCATCGGATTGAGGTGCGGTCAATTCGTACACGTCAAAAATGACTCGTGGATTGTTGTACTAAGGTATAAAAACAATCCGAACGTGTTTCCTTGGTTTGGTGTATGTCATTGGTGTTGTTTTCCAAAGTTTATCTCAATTTGAAACTGATATGAGACACTTTTAGACATACCGGTCACACCGTGCGTCGGATTGAGGTGCAGTCGATTCGTACACATCACAAATGACTCGTGGATTGTTGTAATAAAGTATCAAAACAATCCGAATGCATTTTCTCAGTTTTCCGTATGTCATTGATGTTGTTTTCCAAAGATTATCTCAATTTGAAACTGATACGAGACACTTTTAGCCATACCGGTCACATCGTGCGTCAGATTAAGGTGCGGTCGATTCGTACACGTCACAAATGACTCGTGGATCGTTTTCCTAAAGTATAAAAACAATCTAAATGTGTTTCCTCGGTTTGGCGTATGTCATTGGTGTTGTTTTCCAAAGTTTATATCAATTTGAAACTGATATCAGACACTTTTAGCCATACCGGTCACACCGTGTGTCGGATTAAGGTGCGGTCAATTCGTACACGTCACAAATGACTCTTGGATCATTTTCCTAAAGTATCAAAACAATCTGAATGCGTTTTCTTGGTTTTCCGTATGTCATTGGTTTTGTTTTCCAAAGTTTATCTCAATTTGAAATTGATATCAGACACTTTTAGCCATACCGGTCACACAGTACGTCGGATTGAGGTGCGGTTGATTCGTACACATCACAAATGACTCTTGGATCATTTTCCTAAAGTATCAAAACAATCCGAACGCGTTTTCGCAGTTTGGCGTATGTCATTGGTGTTGTTTTCCAAAGTTTATCTCAATTTCAAACTAATATCTGACACTTTTAGCCATACCGGTCACACCGTGCATCGGATTGAGGTGTGGTCCATTCGTACATGTCGCAAATGACTCTTGGATCATTGTCCTAAAGTATCAAAATAATCCGAATGCGTTTGATCGGTTTTCCGTATGTCACTGATGTTGTTTTCCAAAGTTTATCTCAATTTGAAACTAATATAAGACACTTTTAGCCATACCGGTCACACCGTGAGTCGGATTGAGGTGCGGTCGATTCTTACACGTCACAAATGACTCGTGAATCATTGTCATAAAGTATCCAAACAATCAGAATGCGTTTTCTCAATTTGGCGTATGTCATTAGTGTTGTTTTCCAAAGTTTATCTCAATTTGAAACTGATATCAGACACTTTTAGCCATAGCGGTCACACCGTGCGTCAGATTGATGTGAGGTCGATTCTTACACGTCACAAATGGCTCATGGATCGTTCTCCTAAAGTATCAAAACAATCAGAATTCGTTTTCTTGGTTTTCCGTATGTCATTGGTGTTGTTTTCCAAAGTTTATCTCAATTTGAAACTGATATCAGACACTTTTAGCCATACCGGTCACACCGTGCGTCGGATTGAGGTTCGGTCGATTCGTACATGTCAAAAATGACTCGTGGATCATTTTCATAAAGTATCAAAACAATACGAATGTGTTTTCTCGGTTTTCTGTATGTCATTGGTGTTGTTTTCCAAAGTTTATCTCAATTTGAAACTGATATCAGACACTTTTAGCTATACCGGTCACACCGTGCGTCGGATTGAGGTGCAGTCGATTCATACACGTTAAAACTGAATCTTGTATCATTGTCCTAAAGTATCAAAACAATCCGAACGTGTTTCCTCATTTTGGCGTATGTCATTTGTGTTGTTTTCCGAAGTTTATCTCAATTTGAAACTGATATCAGACACTTTTAGTCATACCGGTCACACCGTGCATCGGATTTAGGTGCGGTCGATTCGTACATGTCACAAATGACTATTGGATAATTTTCCTATAGTATCAAAACAATCCGAATGCATTTCCTCGGTTTGGTGTATGTCATTGGTGTTTTTTTCCAAAGTTTATCTCAATTTGAAACTGATATCAGACACTTTTAGCCATACCGGTCACACCGTGCGTCAGATTTAGGTGTAGTCAATTCTTACACATCACAAATGACTCGTGGATCATTGTCCTAAAGTATCTAAACAATCCGAATGCGTTTGCTCGATTTTCCGTATGTCATTGGTGTTTGTTTTCCAAAGTTTATCTCAATTTGAAACTGATATCAGACACTTTTAGCCATAACGGTCACACCATGCGTCGGATTGAGGTGCGGTTGATTTGTACACGTCAAAAATGACTCGTGGATCGTTGTCCTAAAGTATCAAAACAATCCGAACGCGTTTCCTCGGTTTGGGGTATGTCATTGGTGTTGTTTTCCAAAGTTTATGTCATTTTCAAACTAAGTAGTAGGAATTCACTAATCTAAGGATATGAAACATAAGAAAGGGAGATCATAGATTCTCAATAAGTGTAAAGGGAGATATCAATGACCATATAAAGATAACATAAGTATTATGAATTCACCTTCATTGTCCTATTTGTTTACATTCTTCCATCAGGTATGATGCCCATTCGTTTCTAAAGACATTTATATCATCTTCTGAATAGGAGTTTTTGCGACAGTCATAGTAGTACTGAAAAAATATAAATACAAAAAGGATTAATAATTATTTTAAATAAAGTAGTAATTATTTTCAAAAATACCTCTTGAGGGATGCTTGTTTGTTCATGAAATATGATCTCTTTCATAAATTTACAAACATAATAACCGCAGTCCTTGTCATTTGTTTGTTTCGGACACTGAAGAAACATCGAGAAAAATAAGTAATTTGTTTTGATATTTATTTGGATAGTGAAATATAATTATATACACCCAAATACTTCTCCATTTGTAGATCTTGTGGGCATTGTCGTCCTTATGCCCTGGATTCATTCCAGCCTTTAGACGATATTCATACACCACCCTATCATAAAAAAATCCTCATTAAAAGATAATATAAATTATATAACTAGATATTTTGTTCCAAAATGTTGGATATAGTGTATTAAAAATTGACAATTGCCATCATTTGTGGTCGGTTAGTTGGATATCCATGCAGTGAATCCAGAAAATAAATCTTTGGAGTATCTAAATTGACTGCAATGAGCATCCAATGTTCCCTAAAAACACAAAAAGAAATAAGTACTGATAGAAATGAAAATATAATTTATATGATTAAAATGTAGAGTTTTACCCTTGCATTGTTGGTATTAAAAAGAGCCTGTCAGTCGTAATTCTTCTTTGAACCGTTCTGAGCAGATTTGACATCAATTCAGCCTAAAAATTAGAATCTATTTCTGTTCATTGTGTAGAAATGGTGTGAGGACTAACGAGTCCAAATTTGTATTCATGGGAAAATCCCTTCAATTGTTTTTCATATATACGCCTATGAAAAATATGAGATGTATTTATCTATAATTATCAAAGTATATCAGCTTCTGTAAAATCAAATCATGAAAACATACCTCATGTATACATTTATAACTGAGGCGCCTAGCCAGTCGTATGTGATGATCTCAGAAAAAGCGTCTGAACTAACGAAATCTATTGTTTCCCCTCCATAAATATCTTTTTCCCAAACAATTTTATGACTCTTTACATCTTTCATTTTCGTATCCACATGAGCTTGTAATGATATTAAATGTGGATATAGAACGGGCAGGGTGAACGCGCTCTCAGTAGATTGTTTTGATCGGTTGGTTGATCCAATGTTGGAGCCGCTCTTTCGTTTTAGATTCTCCATTTTATCCTTCTGTAATAACATTCATCAGTTCAGCCATTTTCTAATTTAATGTTAAAGGTTCTGCTTGAAAAATGAACTGGAAATGAATACCTCCTGCTCGACATGTTTTTTTACAAGATTCGACGGCCATGAAACGAATGCTCCAACAGCTTTTTCCACCGTATGAATTTCGTCGTAATCATTTTTCATGGGTAGCTCGGTGCTCGTCTCATGAGCTATGTTAATCGACACTTTGACATGACCGGTTGGAAGTGGTCTGGAGTGTAGCGTGTCATTCTGCATATTGAACACCGTAGCCCTCGCTACAAGGTGATGGGTGGGAGTTGACAGATATAAATCACAGTCATTTTCACCCTGCAGAATATCATTACATGAAAGGTATCAGTGTCTATGTGATTCACATCTCACAAAAACTAATATTATAACATTGATTACCTCGTTTAAGTCAGGTCTTTGAGGGGAATGGCTCGCCTCAAAGCTGGTGAGGGGTGGATCTTCCCGCGGGGGTTGTTCTTGAGTTGTTTGTTCTTTTCGCCTCTCCTCCATCAAACTCTTTAGCATCTCTCCCTGAGTTTGGATTAGTTCTTCAAGGGTAGCTACTTTATCTCTCATTACATGCAATTCTTTAGTTTGTTCATCCTCTTGTTTTTTCTAAAAATATGTCCGGGGTGACACCCCAAAACCGACACCTCTGACGCGGCCATACTGTTCTGGCTGTTTCAAGGCCGTTGAAAGTATGTTTGCATCCGGTGCAGGTGTTGTTGATTCCTGTGACTATGTCAAATAGAAAATATGAAAAAATAAGAAAGCATCGTTATGTAATAGTGATTTAAAGCAAAACAAGTTTATATTATGTCATACTTACACATGTTTCCCACACTTTTTGTGTGTTTTCATCTATCAGTTTCCCCTCTTTATTAACACGAGCCTCCTTCCATAGCACATGGTGTGGAATGGAAGTGACTTGAGATTTTGCTTCATCAATCTGCATATAAACAGTGAAACATGTTTACAGTGTTGTTTTATGTCACATAAAATTATTACAGTACTTTTAAAATACATACCAATTGTTTTTCAATTGAAGCGTACCCCAACCTTGCTTTACGGTAGGGGTACGCTGGTTTTGCTGCCCGTTCTTTATTTTCTACACTCAATTGCTATTTCATAAATAAAAACCTATCAATCAATGTGATGAATACAAGAAACGTTACACAACGTGTAACCAAACACAATGTACCTGAAAATTCTGTTCCGCATGACGGTTGCAAAACGCATCCCACGTTCCTTGGGATATCAAGTGGCATAAAGAGGAGGCGGGTGTGACTTTATTTTCCCTTCGGCATCTTTCAGATGATGTTTCGTTAAAATGGTGTGAAAGCCTATATGAATCCTTCCTGCCAGTCTGAAAACATATTCTTTGTGTGAAACATCTACTATAAATGCACTCTTCAAGAGATGATGAAGGGTTAGTCAATATTTCAATATTTTATTTTATTTTAATAAATTAAATAGATGATATCATAATGTTACCGTAATCTCTTCCCACATTAATGTTTTCAACCCGCTGACAACATGGTGCCACGACTCTACGTCAATCGGCACGCGTTGTCGAGTGACGATTCCAATGTAGCTACTAAACATGGATTTGTTGGGGTTTACATGTTGGCATAGCTTATTCCATCCCACCTCATATTTGATCCCTTTTGCTTTTGCCTTAAGGATTTTTGCTAAAACTGTCAAACTACGGCGCACCTGTTTCTTTTGTGTCGTTGGGGTTTCATCGCCTACCATTTCCTCAGTTTCTGCATCATCATTATGTTTCTCTGAAGCACTAGCATCGGCACTGACACCAGCTGCAACAGGTTGAGAGACATGTTGTACGTCAGCAGTGGGACCAGCTGCAATAGGTTGAGAGACTTGTTGTCTCTCAGCAGTGGGACCAACTGCAACAGGTTGAGAGACCTGTTGTCTCTCATTAGTGGGACCAGCTTCAACAGGTTGAGAGACGTGTTGTGTCTCGGGATTGGGTGCATCAGCAGGTGAAGAAGTCATTATCTGCAGAACTGGTTTAAAATTTAATTTAGATCACATAAAAGCAGTAGCAAACAGATAATAACATAATGTAACACAATCTATATTACAATAAAAATCAATAACCTGATTATTGAACTCCCTTTTTTTAAAAATACTGAAGGGATTTGACCCCTCTATAAAATATCCATATCCCTTCATTGTGGTCTCCTCTGACATACAAAAAGTCGTCTACATTGGGACCACTGCAAAATGATTGCGAAGTCCTAATGAAAGGGTCATCTTCCGTTGAATTTTCATCTGACCCTTTAGCTGTTTTGGTCGATAACAGAACAATTGACCAGTTTCGTTTTGCGGGATCTGGAATATAAAATACTTGCACTGCCTATGATGCCATTATAAATGGTTCGTCTTTCTCCCCTTCCTAACTGAAATCAACTTTCACGAATCCCAAATCATCTATTTTAATAGCACTCCTATTGTCAACCCACATGCATTGAAATATCGGAACATGAAATTCCGTATAATCCAACTCCCATATTTGTTTGATGATGCCAAAGTATGACATATTCGCATAAATTGGATTTCTGTCCTTAGCACCGGAAACATGCATCTCTTCAGCCACAAGTGTAACCCCACTGTTCTACATGGTACTGTCTTCATCATGTTTATTAGTATAAAATGTATAACCATTAACTACATAATCATTGTAAGATAATGCATACACACTTGGTCCTCCGGCTAGCCATCAAAGTCATTCCGAAATTGACTTTGGATTTTCATCTGACATCTTAAAAATATGATCTCGAAACCATCCTATAAATTGTTGATTATGTGTATATGATATCCATTTTTCATCCCTTGATGGATTCAAATGCCTAAGAATTTTTTTGTGGATTTCAACATATGGGTCAACGTCGAAACTGTTATACAAAACATAAAGGTGGGCCTGCTCCCGATCTATAATATTGATTGTGACAACCTTTCTTCCAGAAATTCCTTCACCCTCATGTCGCCCAGTGTGACGAGATTTCGGTAAGCCAATGCTTTCCACACCATACAAGTATTCGGTACAGAATTCAATGGCTTCCTCAACAATAAATCGCTCTGCAATACAACCATCTGGCTGACTTCGATTTTTGACATACCCTTTCAAAATCATCATATACCATTCAATGGGGTACATCCATCTGTAATGTACAGGACCACATAGTCGAATCTCTCTCACTAAGTGGACCATCAAATGAACCATCATATCAAAAAATGAAGGCGGGAAGAACAATTATAATACACATAATATGACAGCAATTTCGTTTTCCATAGCTGGCAATTTTGCCGGGTCTATAACTTTGCTGCATATAGCCTTGAAGAAGAAATACAGTTTCATTAATTTATGGTGGACATTCTTGGGCAAAATGCAACGTAAAGCAATTGGAATGAGATTTTTCATCAAAACATGACAGTCATGTGATTTCAGACCTTTTAACTTCATGTAGCTCATTGACACAAGGTTACTGATATTTGATGAATACCCCTCTAGAACCTTTACGTCATTAAAGAAGTTGCAAAACTGATATATCTCCTGCCTGGAAAGAGTGTAAGCAGCAGGAGGAAGAAATGTTCATTTTTCACCCTTCACTGGTGCCAACTCTTCTCGTATTCCCATCTCAACCATGTCCAACCTAGCCTTAATTCCATCTTTTGTTTTTTCAGATGTATTTAACAACGTGCCGATAACACTGTCAAATACATTTTTTTCTACATGCATAACATCAATAAAATGTCTTACATACAGACAATTCTAGTATTGTAATTCAAAAAAAATTGGTCTCTTTTTCCAACCGATTTTCGTAAGGTTTTTCGAAGCCGGTTTACCAAAAGTAGTGTCCACATTTTTAACTTTCTCAAACAATTGATCGCCTGTTAGTGGAGACGGTGTTGTACGTTCTTCTGAACTTCCATCGAATGATGTCTTCCAAGAACGGTACTTATTTCATCGCGGTAGAAATCTGCTATGTCCTAGAAACACAGTTTTCAATGAATGTTTCAACCTAATTGATTGTGTACCTTCTTCGCAAATGAGACAGCCTTGAGTTCCTTTAACGCTATATCCTGACAAATTTCCATAAGCAGGGAAGTCATTTATCGTCCCATACAACATGACTCTCAAATTGAAATCTTCCTTTCTGTATGCATCATACAATGTATCACCTGAATCCCACAATAATTTCAAATCATCGATCAATGGACCTAAATAAACATCAATATCATTACCCGGTTGTTTTGGTCCTGATATAAGCATAGATAACATGATGTATTTTCGTTTCATGCATAACCACGGTGGTAAGTTATAATTTATCAACATAACCGGCCATGTACTGTGACTGTTTCTTTGAAAACCAAAAGGATTCACTCCATCTATAGATAACGCAAGATGAAGGTTTCTCGACTCATTTCCAAATTCAGGATACTCATGATCGATTCTCTTCCACTGAGGAGAGTCTGTCGGGTGACGTAGTATCCCATCTTTAATTCTTGTATCTTCATGCCATGTTAATTGTTCTGCAGTCTCCTCACTTCCATATAGGCGTCTAAACCTTAGAATGGTTGGAAAGTACCATACAACTTTAGTAGGACTGGATTCATCTTTCTTATATCGAGAACCACCACACTTTGGGCATTCTTTAAGTGATTTATGGTCCTTGCAAAACAGTATACAGTCATTCGGGAAGGCGTGTATTCTTTCAGAGATCATACCCATAGAGCGTAGAATTCGTTTGGCATCGTATATTCGGCTCAGGAGCTCATTGTCTTCTAGGAGCATGTCATTCAAGAGGGTAAGTAGTTTCGTAAAACTGTCGTCACTCCACCCGTTATCTGCTTTCAAATTATACAGCTTCAGTATAGCTGAAAATGCTGTATATTTAGTGAAACCAGTATACAATGGCATCTTTGCACAACTTTTTAACTTCTCAAACAATTTTGGGAAATAACGAAGTTCATCTTCGAAGGTCCTTTTCATTTTCTCAATATGATCTTCATCATCATTTACATATGTAATCACATCCTCCATACGGTCATCTTCATTTTTCATGTTTGTAATCATATCAGATGATCCATAAAATGAAGTGTCACCCCAGACACTACCTACATTCGTTGTTTCCCCATGTTTATTCCAACATGTATAACTTTGATCTATTCTGTGACAGATCAAGTGTACTTCCAACTCATCTGGACTAATTTGTTTTGAATAATAACAGCATAAACACGGACAAAGGATTTGAGAAGAGTCACATGCATGATCTTTTGCAAACTTGATAAATTCTTTCACGCCTTCTTCATACTCTTTTGTCAACCGATTGGCATTAATCCATTCTTTATTTATATTCATCCTATTTGAAATCCATAGGATGAGTATATAGGTTAGAGGAGAAGGAATATGAGTATAATTTAGATAAAAAACAAGATACTTCAAGGAAATAATGTGACCATGAAATGACTAAGTCTAGAATGTTGTGGATCTTGAATACATTCTTTGACTGATTTGGAGAAATGACTTCTCAAACCTTTTCTGGATAACCTAGAACTCCTTCCAAGGAAATAATGTGACCATGAAACAATACTTCTTAAACAAAATATGGGGAATTTATAATATTTTAATACAGACAAAGTTCTCTAAAAACACCCAAAACAACCTCCAGATTATCGGAGTACTCCTCCTATATATTGTAATACACCAAGAAGTATTCTAAAAAAACGAAAATGGAGGTGTCTAGAAAGATATTAAAGATCTAGTTCATCTGTTCCATGAAATAGATAGAGCATTGGTGATCCCAAATGGAATTCATAAATACTTTAAATTTCCATATCGACTTTAAAAATATATCTTTTGAGCATCCTCTTCACAAACCCTCAACTGTTGGTACCCTGATCTCTAGAAAATTTTCAGAACCCAATAGAACCTTATAAGATAGTCAAACAAATCATCAATTATAGGCAATATGTAATTATTCATTACTGTCACCTGGCTATGACTACTGTAGAATGTTAAAATTAATAGGCTATGATATGACTTTATTAAAAACAGAATTGGAAAATCTCATAGTGACATGATCATATAGATAGAACCATTTCCTTAAAGATCTTCTAGCTGTTCTTTTAGCTCCTCTAAATCGGCCAGAGCCTTATGATGTGATGGAATAGAAAATGGGATCGTCCTGTGAAGCAAATAGATAGAAAACACAAACACTCATTGGGGAGGTTATCCCATGAAGTCCTCTAGAAATGATTTTGTGTACTTTTCCATGACCACTGGAATTTCACATGAAGAACACTTCTCAACAACCCCAAGGAAAACCTTGGAAAAATGACATGATATGAACCATAACATAGAAGCAACTTGTCATACCCTCCATGGTTATAGATCAAAATCTCCATAAAAGACATGGAATCTCCTGTTAAGAGTAAGTTACTGAACCCAATGGTGATAATAGTCATCTAGTGCACTAAATCCAATAAAAAATCCAAGACGATAATTAGGTCGGAAAAGACCAGGTCCAAAACCTGGAATTCCGAAATGTCCTCCATGCCAAGTTCCATAACACAACTCTCAAAGAACATGAAACCATGACCATTTTTCCTACACAAAAGGGTTAGGCAATACATGAAATAATTCATAAACTCTGTCTTCATACCCAAGTAATAAAAAAATATGTGAAATTAATGACTAGGATTCACCATTTTGAAATGAAACCAATACTATAGAAGAATTAAAAAAAATTCACCTCGAATTGTGGTTGGCCAAGATTATGAGTCCTCATGAATGACCTCTACTGCATTGATTTTTTCTGGATTAGACTCGTCTATGTATTATTTCCCTATTAAGAATCCCCCTTTATTTTAGGATGTGATCCTACACTATTTGAGGCCTCTTATTTTAACTAAGAACCCTTAAAAAGTGGATCCTACACCACTCCCATTATGAGCCAACTGAAAAAATCACAAGATATTCCCCGACTACCCAAATAGGTGGAACGCCCTCAGAGTCTCTGGTAAAATCGTCCAGATGTTTCCCACATTTCTAATCTGATAAAAAAATAGGTCTATTGTCCATAGAATCCACATAATCTGTTCATAAAGACTACTCAAATCCCTTTCCACTACTTCTCTAAGACTCATCGTGCTTTAGATTTTATCCTCAAAAATAACTATGGATACCACCCATTAATGGAACACCATTGAGACCAATATTTCAATTAAAATATTCCTCTCACATCAATACCTTGGGAAACACCTAAAAATAGGTTGGTAGACTTAGAAAAATAAGAATAAATCTGATATATTTCCTCAATCCCATCTCAAAATTAATATCCATAAGATAATCGTTCATGGGGAGATAAAGAGATACATGAACCAAATTACGGAATCTAGTGGCATAATCCATGACTAAATGACCACCATAATCTAGCTTTAAAAACACATAGTCATTCATCAATCTCAAGGTATCTGGGTAGAACCTCTGAAGAAATACCACTTGGAAAGTGGTAAAAGTGAGATCCTCTCTATTCCTCGAAAGAATCATTGAATCGCACCACATTCAAATAAATTCTTTTAAAAAGGAACCAAAAATAACACTTTATATGTCTTAGTGGTTTTCAAAAACTCTAAGATCTACTTGATACAGTCCAACTACTCCTTAAATTACTTGGTTTTCTTTTCAGTAAGGAAAAACTCTGAATTATTCTTTGAAAATTCTTGAGTGTGGTCCATAGTTCATGTCTTATAATGTATACCAATTTAACCCACGTTTTTGAAATTATAAATCATTGAATCCAACAAAAATTGTATCAATGGGATGGTTCCTCTTTGGGGTACTCTGGTTCACACTCTCTATGCTTCTACATGGTCCTTCTAGGAGGTATTGTCTACAAGAAACATGAACAACCTCCATCAAGGAAAACCCAACATCAAATCACAACAAAATAACTAAATTAAAACACCAAAACATAATAATAACTAAATAAATCTAATGAAGTAGTGGTAAATCATAAAAACAACCCATAGTCAGGATCAAAACATAACCACAATCCCAAACCACCCTTGGAAACTGAAGATTCAACACGAAGAATAGTTGGCCAAACACTTACCCATTCCAAACATAATTAATTCATGAAAATTCAATTTGAATCACCTTAAGGAGGAGGACCCGGTGGCGGAGGAGAAGGAGGTGTCGACAGCGGAGGCACCAGAGGCAACATAGGCAGCACAGAGGCAGGGCGGAGGCAGGGTGGAGGCAGGGCGGAGGCAGCGGAGGCAGCGGAGGAGGAGGAGGAGGAGCCCACGGTGGAGGAGGAGGCAGCGGAGTAGGCAGAGGAGGAGGAGGAGGAGGCATCGGTGGAGGAGGAGGAGGATGAGGTCGCGGACTAGGTGGAGGAGGAGGAAGTTCCGGTGGAGGAGGAGGACAACGAGGCCGCGGTGGAGGAGGAGGAGGAGGAGGAGGAGGAGGAGGCGGCGGGCGAAGGAGGAGGAGGTGGCGGCAGTGACGCAGAGGAGGGCTTCCGCGAGATCCTGACCAGGTGCAGGGAGTAGGAAGAGGACCCGCGGGTTTTTAACAAATCTGTGTGAGCCTTTATCAGTGCTAAAATGAAAAGTGCTGATAAATAAAACCTTTATCAGTGCTTTTTTAGCGCTGATAAATAATCCCTTTATCAGTGCTAAAAAAAGCGCTGATAAAGGGCCGGGCCTTTATCAGTGCTAACGAAAGCACTGATAAATGGTACAACTTTATCAGCGCTTCCTTTAGCGCTGATAAAGTGGACCTTTATGAGCGCTTCCTTTAGCACTGATAAAGTGGACCTTTATCAGCACTTTTGTTAGCGCTGATAAAGGCCCGGCCCTTTATCAGCGCTTTACTGTTAGCTCTGATAAAGGCAGGCGCATGCCTTGCCCAGTTTTGTGGTAGTGATATCCCACCCATCCCACAATGTTCATTTCTAGATCTACCTGCTTGGATATCACATTCACCTTTGGTAATAAAAACTCCACCCTCTATGGATATGAGGGTCACCCTTAAGTGATAATAATCAATGTTTTCTTGATAAGAAACTTGCCATTCCATCTTGAGTATAATGTCAAACCCTAAAATCTTGAGGAAAAAAAGATCCTATATAAAGTGACACCCACCAATCTTAATGGTGAATTCCCTAAAATATCACACATCCTCTATTCCCATCCCCAACAGAGTATCAATCATCATAACACCATCAAAAAATTGGACAATGAGCCCAAGGCTCTCCACCACAGGTACATATATGAAACTATGTGATTCACATGTACCAAAAAGAGAGTATACTAGAGTATAAGCTACTATGATCATACCACTCACCATAGACAGCCCGACACTTTGATCCACAGGTGTAATCTGTATAGAATATATTTGGCCTGAACTGTAGCCCTGTGAAACAACCTCACTACCCAAAGTCGGCCCACTTTACTGTCTAGGTACAATTGGTGTATGGCTACCTCGGCCATAAACACCACCTTAGCCAGAACGGCTGGGAATCCACTAGCTTCCAGCCTGATGTAAAGCTATGAATCCCGCTCCTGAACCTGGAGTGTAACACCCCAAGATTTCATAGTATATTATCTCTTTAAAATAATTCAATAACTTGTGCTACACGTAACAACGAGTTCAAGAACACTATGACTTACCAAACTAGTCGTTCAAAAAGGGGGTTATTAATAGTATTAACTTAATTTTGAAGTTTTATATATATCCTATATAATTTTAACATTCATATTTTTTTTTCTTAGACATAATATAAGAAAAAATTCAATTTTTCAGATAAAAGAAGTATTTTTCAAAAAATGAAAGTTCACCGCCTATTTAATGGAGAATCCTTTTTAAAAAAATATTTGAGAATTTTACATTCAATTAAATTAAATTAAATTCTTCTTTAGAATCAGGACATAAAAATTTATTTTGGATGAATTTTTGGTACTTTTCTGATAACTTTAATATTTTGATGAATAGTGAAAAATATTATGTTTTAATTGAAAAAAAATTAATTGAAATAATTTATAGTGTTAAATTAGGCATTTGAATGGTTTTTAAGTATAATTAGATTATATTTTTATCATTTAATACAATTTAGGTAATTATAAGTAATTTCACAATTAAACTTGACATAAACACATGTCAATATTTTGATAGTTTTTACTTTTTTAAAAACCCGTTTTTTGGTTTTGACAACAGGAATTAATTTTAACTTAATTAATGAAACTTATATGTTTTTAATTTGGTAAAATAGAATTAATTTTTGAATTAATAATATCAAAATTATCTTAGGTTGAATTTTTGGTATTTTTCTAAAAACATTCCATTTTTGATGAATAGTGAAAAACACTACGTTATTGTTTAAAACCGACATTTTATTTAAATAATTATTTATTTTATTTAAATTTATTTTAAGTAAAAATAGATATATAATAAAAATATATGTTCAACTTAATTCATTGGAATTATTTTATAAGAAAATTAGATGTACAAATTTTTATTGAACTTTTTACCGTCTTTTACCCACCTTCTAGGAGCATTTGCAAATTTGCATAAAACTTAATTTTATTACTTCTGTGAGTTGAATTTCAAAAATATGAGAGATGCAGTTGATATTAGTAATTAAAATATGATTCAATAAGATGAAAATAATTTTTGATGAATAGTAACTTTTGACTTTTATTTACCACGGTTAAAAGTAAATAGGGTTATTAAATGTAAAAATGATATTATGATTACTCTAAAAAATGTCCTAATTCTATTGAATAAGTTTATTTAGACCAAAAACAACCTTATAAAAAAATATTATCCTTTATTTCTACTTGGACTAGATTAGGACATTTATTATTATTTTATTTAAAGAATAGTTAAAAGTGTTAAATTCAATGTTTAATAACTAAACCATTTTTAATATAGGGTTACACAAAAGATAAATTCGACTATAAATATTAATTATAAAGAAACAAATATTTCCTATATAATGGTATTTTATTTATAATTTTTAGACATTAAATAATTAAATTTATTTGTGGCACAATGATGATGCAGTAATTACCTTATTAACGAAAGAATCAAATAAATGGTATTATAAATATTAAAATAAATATAATTTTAAAGTTTTTATGACATCCAAGTATTTTCTATGTGAATATAAAATTTTATTGATGATTCAATGTAACTTTTTCTAAGTAATCAAGTTGTGATGACTTTCACAAAAACCAAATACTAAATAGTGTCAAAATTGACATAAATGAGTTTTTAAAACAAATATTATATTATTAAATTATATACTATTCCTAAAAATATAAGATTCTGCCAAAGGACTTAAATAATATTATATATTTCACTAATGAATCACTTTTGGTTCTTTTGGAAGTTTAGATTATGTTTATTAACCATATAGTGTAAAAATACAAGAAGACGCGGTAAAAGTTAAACTATTTAACTAAGAGTTAAATCTAAAAGATACTGTTAATATGGTGACCTAAACCTATCTAAAACCTATTGGTTGAGTGTTTTTAGACCCATCCCCACCTTATCCTATAAATAAATAATTTTTTAGAAATTAGAAACCTAAAATGATTTTATTATAAAATAATATTTCAAGCTTTTCCTAAAGTGACCCTCACCCCTCTTATAAAAGGGTATTTTCCCTTCTCTCAAAATCACAACTCCAAATCCATTTGGCTCGGACAACCCCTTCACAAATCTCCTCCCAACTACCTTTAATTCAACCTAGAGTCCTTACCTTGATAATAAAGTCAACCTAATGAGCCCTTTTGTTCAAATCAAAAGGAAACACCCAAAGAAGAGGTAATTATTTTATCACCTCTTTCAAAGTTCTTTTTTTCTTCCACTTTCTATTTCTTTGTTATTTCCATAAAAAAATAAAACCTCTAGTAACTTATACATACTTTGATGTTATTATAAATATGGTACAACCATATTCCTTATTCTATCCATCCTATGAATGATAATGTCACCATGTGTGCGTACGTACGACTTACCGTCTCCACGCCGTGGTGTAATTTGTTATTCAACACTATGTTTTTTAGATGGACATAATGATGAGTAATATGTATATAAATAATGAAAATAACATGATAATGTAAATTTAAAATTAATATACCATCCAAATCAACACCTTTTAATCATTAATTAAATGATATCGTCGCTCATGTGTACGTACGACTTACCATCTCCACGACGCGATGAGATTCATTTCCACATTCACCATTCAACGATGATTATAAATATATATATATATATATATATAATAAGTATTTAATATATGAAAATATAATGCTACTGAAAACATATATATATATATATATATATATATATATCTTATTCACTTAGTTTCATTCAATACGATATGAAAACGGAAACAGCGTTTATGCGTACGTACGACCTACCTTCTCCATAAACGGTGTTTTCCATTTCATATGTCTATCTATTATACATATTTATATTCTAAATATATATGATATATAAATCATTTTTTATATTATGGAAGTATTTAAATCATTATCTAAGTGATACGATCAAGAATAACAAGTTAAAACTCGTACGATAAAGAAAGCGATTATTACCCGAAATGTTAATTTAACATGGAATGGGTAGTATAAAGTCATAAATGAATAATGTATGATATAATAAATATTAATATGGTTCTGGTATAATTTAATAACATACTATAGTCATCATATAAGAAGTTAAACGTACCCATGACTAAATAAAAGTACTAGGTAAAGGTTAATTCCTCAATCTCATTATTATCCGAGATTGTTTATGTGTAAGTATTTTTTGGGACGTATTTATTATCCATGTCCATGTTTCATAAAAGACATTTAAAAATGATTATTTTAAGTAAATCTTTAACTAAAACATAATTTTAAATGTTTTAAATATTTATTATTCTAAATATTTCTCATTAATTTCCATGTTTTCAAAATGGTTTTAAGGATTTATTTATACGGACATGATTGTTTTAAAATTTTAATTCCTTTAAAAAGTTTCAATGTGGTATGGAAAACTTTTATTTAAAAATATATTTAAATGACATACTTTATAAATGGGTGACTTTTAAATGATTTCACAAAAAGGTATATTGCTCTCAAAGAGTTTTACTGGTCATTTTTCAACTATGTCAACATCATTTACTGGATATTATTATTGATTGAGGTTGATTTATTATAATAAAATCTTCCATATTGTATTGAATGAGTTATGATATGTTTGACTATGGATGTTGTATTTTTATACCATTCATGGTTTATGGTTAATGTATTCACCTTTCATATTCTAGTTTTAATTCGAATGTTTATGTTATGTTTCAACATTTTCATATGAGGAATGCAGTGGACTTAGTAAGTGATGGGTGGAGCCCGCTATAGCTCCTTGATGCATCGGTAGGTCTCATGAGACAAAATAGTGTCTTGGTACAGGGCCTTGACAAAACTTTTATTTTTAGTCTTCGCACGAGGCCTTGACTATGTGGTAATGATGTCCAGCGTTAAGCATTCCCTCATTATGAAATTATTTATTACATGTGATTATTCAACTAGTATAATATACGTGTTCATGTTTATGTGGTGATGTTTGATTTATTTTTTCCATATTATGTTCAAGATTATGTTTAAAAAGGATTTTTTTATTAAACATCTTTCTTTAAAAGTTTATAGATTCCACTAAATTATTTACCCTAACTGAGCATCTGAGATCACCCCTTTCTTATGTTTTATTTTCCTAGGGTTCCAAGAAGTGTATTATGATTGATATGTAGGGTTAATCTAAAGGGAATAATGGAATTCTAAAAGAACTATTTATGCTCTATTCTATATTTGAAATTGTAATGTAAAGTTGATGTATGTAATCTATTTTCCAAGACTGCTAAACTGATCATTCTTTCGGGACTTGATTCCTTGTAATCATGTAAATGTATTAAAATAATGCACTGACTCCGAGCTTCCAGGGTCGGGGCATTACAGTTGGAATCAGATGAAGTTTAGAAATAATCTTGGAAACTAGATTTAGAAAAAAATCTTATTAGAGAAAATTACCCTAAGATAGACTTGGAGGATTATAATAGAAGAACATAATATAATTTTGGTAATATAGAGATTTTATGAATTTTCCAAGCAATACATTCATGTGTGGATATGAGCAGGTAGAGGTGGCTCTAGCACAGATGTACCTAGGGGTGAAAACTTTAACAAGGAGTTTCAAGTTTAACCCAGGGTATCTTGGTACACGACAACGGGACTTGCTGCACTCTTGGCTATGACACTTCCGTGGGATATGCTTAGGATAATTCACATTTTCTTTACAAGCCATTATAAAGGATTTAGGAGTAACACTTCCTCAAAGAAAACTTTTTATTATTATTATAGATTATATGCATAATATTTTCAATTTACATTAGGTATTTTACAAGTTTGGAATTATGCATTGTGATTCATAAAACTAACATAGTGTATGCCATTGTTTAGAAATGGCACCTAGTAGATAGAATGAGAACTCCAAAAATATGCATGATCCAAAGAGTTAGAAGGATAATATCTTTCATGGTATTAAGCCAACATTTAGAAAGGAAATAGTCTCCCATGTATTATCATCATATTAAGAAATAGTATCATGTGTTAATAAGATATGTAAATAATTTTCTGAGTCATATGGATTTGAAGGGAAGCCAGAGAAGAAAAGGATGGTAGAGAGAAATATAGATAAATGGAATATGGGAAAGAAGGATTTTCCCATATGTGATAACTATTAAAAGAATCACCTTGGTAAATGCTTGAAGAGAATGGGAGTTTGTTATAAGTGTGGAGAAAAAGGACACCGAGTACGTGATCGCAAGGGTAAGAAAATGGTTTTAAATGTACAATGCTTCATCTTCAAGGAGTTCGGACACTATGTGAATCAATGTCCAAATAATCAGATTATACCACAAATGATATTTTTGGATAATAATAAAGTTATTATATTACCACATATGAAGAGTAATGACTAGTGTTCATATGTTGATATTAAATAATTATGTCATTTGAGTATTGTATCAACGATATACAGGTTATAATAATTATGGAGTATATAAGGATTGTACTGCAGTACTATTTCATTAAGGATTTGAGATTGTGTGGTACCAAGAAAAGTGACCCAATATCAAGTTAAACATTTTGTAAAATACATGGTTGAAGGAAAGATAAAAATTTAATATTGTCCTGATACTGAGGTATTGATTTTGGAATAAGATATGATTGATATGGATAAATTATATTGGTTATTGACATCCTTGGAACTGATTAATGGTCTATTTATTCCATCATTGTTGGAGTTTACAACATTTTTGGATATAATGAGTATATCCAGTATTCTATAAAGAATAAAGGATCATGAATTTAATCAATATGGTTTTATGGTAATTCAGGGTGTTACCGTGTTTTAAAATAATACATGATAAAGGTATTCACATTTTATTTCATGGAAAAAAGAATCTTAATTGTGTTTACCTTCCATATAAAATTTGGACTATGAATTTGGACAGAAGTATTTGGGATAATTCTAAAGGTTGGAATGGATTAAGTTTTACATTGGATACTATTATTATGGTTAAAAAATTTCTTAAGATTATTTTTTGATTTTTATAAAAAGGACAACCCGAAGGTCGAGCGTCAACCTGTCGCGTCCGGTAAGGCCGCCAGACTTGAACCCACAACCGAAGGGTGACAATGGTGCATCACCTACCACTAGCCTACATGATATCCTAGTTTTTATAATGTAGTTTTTTTTAATATTCTGACAAATGAATTATAAATTCATTATTTTGGGAACATCACATTATTAGGATAAATGGAATATTTTTGAATTCTATTATATTTTGGAGTGAAAGATGAATTTGTGGTAGCAATTAGTTGAAGGATGAAACTCTACTAGTCAAGTATATATTTTTTTCTCTTATTATATGAAGAAATTAATTCTTAAACTTTAGGGAATATATCTTAAAACCAAAAATGTGTTATCATAATACCTTATGTTTTGTTGAACTGATGATATTTCAAATCATCATATATTGATGGCTTTGAGGCCCTCAATTTTAAACTAGTTTGTGATTGATGACCTCAATTACTCCCTATAAATATTTACATTTTTCCTCTAATTATGTGTCTCTAATTTCCTCCAATGTTCTCCTAATCGAGATCATAATTTAGTGGTGACTTTTTCATTTCTCTTTCCCTCTTATTAAGATTAAATTTCATTAACACAACTTTCGATGTGGGTTTTCCACAAAGGTATTTTTCTATTTTTATCCTTTTATTTTTAAAGAAAAATTTCAAATTGCGAGGAATCAATTTATTTAAGGAGGAGAGAATGTAACACCCTAGGATTTCATAGTATTTTATCTCTTCAAAGTAATTCAATAACTTGCGCTACACGCAATAACGAAATAATTTATAGTGAAAATAAATTTTGATGAACAGTGAAAATATTATGTTTTAATTGAAAAAAACTTTTTAAATCGAAATAATTTATAGTGTTAAATTATACATTTGAATGGTTTTGAAGTATAATTAGATTATATTTTTATCATTTAATACAATTTAGGTCATTATAAGTAATTTCACATTTAAATTTGACATAAACACTTGTCAATCTTTTGATAGTTTTTACTTTTTTTAAAACCCAATTTTTGGTTTTGACAAGAGGAATTAATTTTAAATTAATTAATGCAACTTATATGTTTTGAATTGGGTAAAATAGAATTAATTTTAGAATTCATAATATCAAAATTATCTTAGGGTAAATTTTAGGTATTTTTCTGAAAACATTCAATTTTTGATGAATAGTGAAAAACATTGTTTTATTGTTTAAAACTGACTTTTTATTTAAATAAATATTTATTTTATTTAAATTTATTTTAAGTAAAAATAGATATATAATACCTATATAAGTTCAATTTAATTCATTGAGTCATTTTATAATAAAATTAGATGTATAAATTTTTATAGACATTTTTACCATCTTTTACCCACCTTTTAGGAGCATTTGAAAATTTGCATAAAACATAATTTTATCGCTTTTGTGAGTTGAATTTCAAAAATCCGAGAGATGCGGTTGATATTAGTAAGTAAAATGTGGTTCAATAAGTTGAAAATAATTTTTGTTGAATAGTAACTTTTGACTTTTATTTACCATGGTTAAAAGTAAATAGGGTGCCAACGAGCCCATACCCGAGTGGTAAGGGCTCCTTATTGGCATCCAAGAGACCCAGGTTCAAAAATGGGTAGAGGAAAATTTTCCAAGGTACTTTAGCAGTACTGTAGCATTCACTGTTCGGTATTGTAGCAGCATGAACTATTCACCTGATTTGGGCCTTCAGGCCACCGGTTTGGGCCTACGAGTCTCCAGGGCCTACGGGTCATCAAAGGCCTTCAGGCCACAGGGCCTTCGGGTCACATAGACCATGGAGTAGCCCAGTTCACACAAAACAAGTGCCAAAATAGAATCAGAGGAACAGTAGTAGCAACCACCAAATGCAGAGCTAACTGGATTGGAAGAATGAGAGGGTATGGCAGCCACCATCGGGACCAGGCACCGTGCAGCTTTGCACGGGTCAATGCTAGTCGATCAGCAATGCAAGGTGGGAGCTAGGTGATCAATGACGCAGAAAAGCTGGGGAGGGGTAGTTCAAGTGGGTTGGGCCTACGAGTCATGTATTGGGAACGGTATGCCTCTGGGCCTTCGGGTCATGTATTTCGGGTTTGTAGGGCCTTGTGCCTTGGGCCTACGAGTCATGTACGGGTTCCCCTCCAACCCTTAAAAGGGGTATTATCCATAATAAAATAAAATAAAGGCCTTTGGGCCATTCTGGTAAAAGTAAATAGGGTAATTAATGGTAAAAATGATATTATAATTACCCTAACACATGTCCTAATTCTATTGGATAAGTTTATTTTGACCAAAAAAACCTTAGAAATAAAATATGATTCTTTAGGTCCACTTTTACTAGATTAGGACATTTATTATTATTTTATTTAAAGAAGAGTTAAAAGTGTTAAATTCAATGTTTAATAACTAAACCATTTTTAATATAAGGTTACACATATGATAAATTTGACTATAAATATTCATCAGAAAGATAAAAATATTTCCTATATAATGGTATTTTATTTATAATTTTTATACATTAAATAATAAAATTTATTTATGACACAATGATGATTCAGTAATTACCTTATTAACGAAAGAATCAAATAAATGGTATTATAAATATTAAAATAAATATAATTTCAAAGTTTTTATGACATCCACTAATTTTCTAGGTGAATATGACATGTTAGGGTTGATTAAATGTAACTTTTTCTAAGTAATAAAGTTGTGATGACTTTCAAAAAACCAAATACTAAATAGTTTCAAAAATGACATAAATGAGTTTTTAAAACAAATATTATATTATTAAATTATATAATATTCCTAAAAATCTAAGGTTCGGAAAAAGGTATTAATTAATATTATACATGTCATTAATGAATCACTTGAGGTTATATTGGAAGTTTTGAGTAAGTTTGTTAACCATATAGTGTAAGAATACAAGAAGACGTGGTAAAACTTAAACTATTTAACTAAGAGTTAAATCTAAAAGATAAGGTTAATATGGTGACCTAAACCTATATAAAACCTATTGGTTGAGTTTTTTCGACCCATCCCCATATTATCCTATAAATAAATCATTTTTGAGCCATTATAAACCAAAATTGATTTTAGTATAAAATAATATTTCAAGATTTTTTAAAGTTACCATCACCCCTCTTATAAAAGGGTTTTTCCACTTCTCTCAAAATCACAACTCCAAAGCCATTTGGCTCGGCCAACCCCTGCCCAAATCTCCTCCCAACATCCATCACTTCATCCTAGAGTCCTTATCTTGAGTATAAATTCAACCTAAGGAGCCCTTTTTTTAAAATTAAAAGGAAACACCCAAAGAAGAGGTAATTATTTTATCACCTCTTTCAAAGTTCTTTTTTTCTTCCACTTTCTCTTTCTTTGTTATTTCTAGACAAAAATAATAAATCAAATACCTTATACATACTGTGATGTTATTATAAATATGGTACAACCATATTTTTTATTTTATCCATCCTATGAATGATAATGTCACCATGCGTGCATACATACGGCTTACCGTCTCCACGCTGTGGTGTAATTTGTTATTCAAAACTATGCTTTTTGGATGGACATAATGATGAGTAATATGTATATAAATAATGAAAATAAAATGATAATGTCTCTTTAAAATTAATATACCATCCAATTCCACACCTTTTAATCATTAAGTAAATGATATCGTCGCTCGTGTGTACGAACGGCTTACCGTCTCCACGTCGCGATGAGATTCATTTCCACATTCACCATTCAACGATGATTATAAATATATATATATATAATAAGTATGTAATATATGACATAATAAGGATAATTAAAACATATTTGTGTGTGTGTGTGTGTGTGTGTGTATTTAAATATATCTTATTCACTTAGTTTCGTTCAATACGATATGAAAATGGAAACATCGTTTATGCGTACGTACGGTCTACCGTCTCCATAAACGGTGTTTTCCATTTCATATATCTGTCTATTACACATATTTATATTCCAAATATATATTATATATAAATCATGTTTTATATTTTATAATTATTTAAATAATGATCTAATTGATACGATCAAGAATAACAAGTTAAAACACGTATGATAAAGAAAGAGATTATTACCAAAAATGTTAATTTAACATGGAAATTATTATTAAATGGGTAGTATAAAGTCATTAATGAATAATTTATGATATAATAAATATTAATATGGTTCTATAATAATTTAATAACATACTATGGTCATCGTACAGGAAGTTAAATGTACCCACAACTAAAGAAAAGTACAAGGTAAGGGTTAATTCATCAATCTCATTATTATCTGAGATTGTTTATGTGTAAGTATTTTCTGGGACATATTTATTATCCCTGTCCATGTTTCATAAAAGACATTTAAAAATGATTCTTTTAAGTAACTATTTAACTAAAACATCATTTTAAATTTTTTAAATATGTATTCTTCTAAATCTTTCTCATTAATGTCCATGTTTTCAAAATGGTTTTAAGGATATTTATATGGACATGATTGTTTTAAAATGTTAATTCCTTTAAAAAGTTTCAAAGTGGTATGGGAAAATTTGATTCAAAAATATCTTTAAATGACTTACTTTATAAATGGGTGACTTTTAAAAGATTTCACAAAAAGTTATATTGCTCTCAAAGAGTTTTACTAGTCATTTTTCAACTATGTCAACATCATTTACTGGATATTATTCTTGATTGAGGATGATTTATTATAATACAATATTTTATATTGTATTTACTGAGTTATGATATGTTTCAATATGTATGTTCTATTTTTATACCATTCATGGTTTATGGTTAATATATTGACATTTCATATGCTAGTTTTAATATGAATGTTTATGTTATGTTTCAACATTTTCATATGAGGAATGAAGTGGACTTAATAAGTGATGGGTGGAGCCCGCTATAGCTCCTCGATGCATCGGTAGGTATTATGAGAAAAAATAGTGTCTTGGCACAAGGCCTTGAAAAAAAATTATTTTTAGTCTGGGCATGAAGCCTTGACTATGTGGTAATGATGTCCGGCGTTATCCATTCTCACATTATGAAATTAGTTATTACATGTGATTATTCGACTAGTAGAATATCCATGTGCATGTTTATATGGTGATGTTTGATTTATTTTTTCCATATAATGTTCGGTATTATGTTTAAAAAGGATGTTGTTTTTATTACACATCTTTCTTTAAAAGTTTATAGCTTCAACTAAATTATTTACCCTTACTGAGCGTCTAAGCTTACCCCTTTCTTATGTTTTATTTTCAGAGGATTACAAGAAGTGTATTATGATTGATATGCAGGTTTAAGCTAAAGGGAATATTGTCATTCTCAAAGAACTATCTATGATCTATTTTATGTTTGAAATTTTAATTTAAAGTTGATGTACGTAATCAATTTTCCAAGACTGCTAAACTGATCGGTCTTTCGGGACTTGATTCCTTGTAATCATGCCAATGTATTAAAATAATGCACTGACTCCAGGCTTCTCTGGTCGAGGAATTACATGGATTCAGAATATATCCCCATCCACTGACTTTTGGAGGGAATATCTTGCAAAAACGTTGTATAAGTCCCATCCTACCACAAGCTTATCACTCGACTGGGTCGTGTTCAAAATAATCTTTCTTATGTCCCGATATTCCAACACTAATATCCTGGCTGGTACTCCCCTCATGAGAAGCCTCAAAACGACACTTCCTTCTATTGGAAGCTAAACCAGTAGGTCAAGAGGTCACATTACCCTACTCTATGCCCCCATCTTCCTTCTAGTTTTCCTCTATAATTATCACTTGATTCACTATTTTAGTTACAGTATTAAACCTGACCATGTTGAGCTAGGATCTAATGACATGTATAAAACCTTACTCAAATCATCTCACCCTTAGTATCTCATCAGTAAGATAAACTAGGAAAAAGTGTTAGATCTTTGTAAATCACACTGATTACTCCATAAAGAACATCACACCCTTCTCTAGATGCATAAACTCACTAACCTACTCTACTCTCATTGTATTGAGGAAAAAATATTCAGAAAACCTAGATTGGAAATCCCTCCAAACCATATCTCAGAGCATATCATCCTGGTTCAAAACATCCCATCATTACTTACCTTCTCCCCGAATCATATATGTTATGAGCTTCACTATCCTCTCAGGAGGTGTCTCTAGATGCTCAAATATCAAAAATGTAGTCTCAAGCCACATATTAGCAGTCTGTGGACTACCATCCCCTGAAAACATGGAAGGATGATACTTCTGAAACACACGCATTAGCTCTACCATAGATGAGGCAGGCTGAGGTGAACCTTGAAAAGTCTCCATGAAGCATAAGAAACCCACATGGGATTGTGCCTCAGTACCCATATCTGGTATAACCACTAGGGACTTGGCTATAACTATAGGAGGATATACTGGTATCCCATGGTCTACCACCTCTGGTGCATGGTTGTCACCACCCTCTTGGCATGTGAGTAGAGGTCTTCATGGTTTCATGTCTCTATAATGCCAAACACATGCCTTAGGAAGTCCTAATAATGATATGATCATGGTTATAAATATATGATAGGTCAAATACTTCTTATAAATAGGTCACACCCCTATTCCTACTCCTAAATCTAGCACTAGGTAAAAATAAATAGCCATAAACATCACTAGAGACACTACCTACTTCCCATTCAAAATCCAGGTCTAGGTCAAGTTCTCTATTTTCAACAATTTAATTTTATTTAAGTTCACTTTCTCAATTAATTTATTTTTAAATGTTTAGACTAAATGGTTTATAACTTCTGATTCATAAGGGCACATACACCTCATAAACCAAAGTGTGGTGTCCACCTAATCCAAACCATAACATGTTCCAATCCATACGACCAATGGTCCATGACTCAATGTTCCATAATTGACAGGTTAGTGTGTCTATTGTATTCTAAGTAGGAAAACGCTGTTTAGGTTATGATAGGAACCCTAAATACTAACCAGGTTTCTCAATTCCCTCCACAAATCATCTATCAAGAAATAGGTATATCACACAATGCACACATAATCAAATTCATGAATTCAAGAAATGCATCTTACATGGCATAGAATAATGAATGTCATGTAAATTTTAATAGGTTCCTAAAATGAGGTATGAGATGTATACCCTCATCTCATCGGAAAATGGAAAGAATCCATAATCAAAAGTAATATCAAATAGTAAGTGCATAACCTAACAGTGGAATCAAATCAACTTTAATAGGAAAAATCTAGAAAATAGAAATTTTCATTCCAGGTGATTTGTATTTTCCTATACATGGGTTAGCTACTCCTAATCATAGCTCATTACCAAATTACAATTCATTCATAATCCCTTTCTATTGTCTCAAAATAGTAAATATAGAAAAGTAACTGCTCTGATATAACTTTGTAACATCCCAAACCAGGTGGCACTGTATGATTCCCCAAGTTGGTGTGTCACATGGCCTCAAGCGCACCTCCCCATATGTCGGAGGCTTCCGACTAGTAGAAAAGGCATAGGGTGTGTCTGTGTGGAGACTATTCCATCATTTTATAGTGTAATGTAGTGTTATAAAAATATTAATCAATAGAATAAGAATATAATATAACTAAAATTATAAATAATATAAACATCCAAAAGACTGAATAAATAAACAATGCCAAAGGTTATCTCATATAAAAAATGATGTGGCATGTCATGTCTCTACAAAATAGGAAAAAAGGTATACAAGTATACATTACAATACATGAATAAAAATACTAAAAAGACCAACAATTAACTATCCCAGCTAGCATCATGAGTATAGATCAGTTATGTGCTCCCCTGCTCCTAAGCAATGATCAAATCAAGAATTATACAATGGTTGCTTGCCTCAATATATACCTTCATCCATGAAATCCGTTCGGTTACCCAATGGTGGCCTAAACATGGTGTGAGATAACACTCAATAAGCCACTACCAACAGTGTCTGTAATAAGTCAAATCTATGTAATGACAAGCTAAAGTAGTTTGCATTATATAAAAAGTGTGGTAGTACATAAAGTAAAGTTCCCAATGCATATGTAACAAATAAGTGATACTATATATCCAAAAAAGTATCCTTAAAAACAAGGGTCAATCTCCCACAACAAGGGTAGATTTAAAGAAAAATAGAAAATCTACCATGGAAATGCTATACAATAAAGTATAAATCATCCATCAAACCCATTCCATATAACCTATTATAAATCATCCATCATGGCCACCCCATATAATAAAAAGTGTTAGGCCATGAAGGTCTAGATCCAAGGTATATAAGATCAAGGCATCTTCATTGAGTTCTGGGAGAATCGTGATGGGAAATTAGTAAAGTCTTGGGTGGAGTCGTAGGATAATGTCAACAATTCATGTCATATGTGATTCCAATCATGTTGGATATAATGGGTTGCAAGGCCCAAGGTATCTTATGGAATCAAGATCCTTAGATCATATAGGTCCAAGGAATCCACTACCAAAATCATGACCCATAGTGTAGAAACATCCATGGAGTCCTATGGAATCAGGACCCAAGGAGAATATAGGTCCAAGGAATCCACTACCATAATCATTCATCATTCAATTAATTCAAAAATTCATAAACGGTCTCATTCCATGAGTTCTTCCAAGTCATTTAACAATTCCCATTTGAAAAATTAAACCAATATACTTCATGTAATCACATTTCAAAGGAGTAAAAACCATATCCTAATAGATAAATTCAATTCAATTAAATTTATAAAGGCATAATCTAACTAGGAAAGCACTCACACACCCAGCAGGGTGGTATAAATCATGGAAGATATAAATCCACACCCCATGGGATGCCTATTTTGGGGAAATAACCTCCAAAAAAGTCAAAGGTACAATGGGAAACCTAAACAGGTTTCAATTCATTTGAACAAGACATTCAATTCATTTTTAGGGGAAGCACTAGTAAGTCTAGCATGCATCACAACTGAAATAGGTAATATAAAACAACAAACCATGAGTTAAAGGTATAGACCACCTACTATAGTTCCATAGTAGATCACTCATCTAGTATCAATCTCTGATTCAGTCTAGATTAAGATAAAAATAAAGAATGGACGAAGAAACTTGAAATAGGGCATATTATCTTTCACTTAAATAACACTTTTGATACCAAGACAAACAATGAATGGAACAAAATGATTGAATAACTTACTAGTGTGGATCCAATGACACAAATGGTGCTTGTATCAAACGTTGGATGAAGAAATAGGACAAATCCTACATTTTGGATTCAAAGAGGAGATCCCATGGTGAGATACTATCTAATATAGGAAAAAACTAAAAGAGGGTTGAGTTTTAATAAGTTTTAAGGGATAAATTGTCATTTCCTATCTTTTAACTAGGTTACATAGTTTGGAAACATAGTTGGACAAACTGTGGTCCAACCATGCACCCTTCACTCTCTTAATGGGCACCTCACACAGTTTCATGCACACAATTTGAAAAATTGTGCATAAACTGTGACCCAACCTTTGTCTAGGTCTGAAGCAAGTCTCAAAGGCATACACCTAGGGAGGCACGATTTTCCTTAAACCATTTGACCCTATTTCACCCCACTATCAAGCCCTGCATAGTTAGGGGTAACCTTGTGGCATGTCTTGCATGGTGACTCCTAACCATGAGTCCTACCTACTTATCCCAAAACAAATTGAGATTCAGGATCTAAAAAAGCTTTGGAAACCCCCCAAAGTCCCCATGATCCCTTTAAGAACTCACATTAGGTCAAAACCAAGGAGTTAAACTGAAAAATATATGTATGTACCACATATAAAAACCCAGTATCTTATAATATTCCTCCTTAATGCAATTCATCCCCAAATTTCCCTTCTATTGGTGGTCAAGATTCTTCTAAGAATAACTTCGACCACTGAGCACATACATTTCCCCCATGCTCCAAATTCTTATCGTATAAATGTTTATGCTACCATAGAACCTGTACTAGAGAAACTAATAGTCCTCATAGAACCTTTGTTCTCTTGTTAATGATAGGAATATCATTCTCCAAAAAGGATGCATCTACTTATAGATTAACCTCATCCAACTGCAAAGTGTGAGATGGGTCTAACTAATAATGGTATAGATGAGCTATGTGGAAGATTCCATGCATGGATTGGTACCTTTAGGGTAACTACAACCAATATTCTACCATCCCAACTCTCTCCAAAATCTCTAATGGACTAACATATCGTGATGAAAGCTTACATTTTCTCCTAATTTTTCTATGTCTCATCCTTTGTGAGATATGTAAAAAGACCTTATCTTTAACCTCAAACTATAGAGGTCTTTGATGATGATCAAGATAAGATTTATGTTGAGATTTTGTAGTATTCATCCATTGTATGGTCAACCAAACCAACTCTAAAGTCTCTTGGATGAGATGAAGTCCAAGAAACGCTACCTCTCCTAACTCTAACCAGTACAAGGGAGATCAGTATGACCTACGATAAAAATACTTATAAGGTTTTATCTTTATAGTTTCTTGATTGCTATTATTGTTAGAGAACTCAATTAGGGGTAGGTGTATCTCCCAAGAGCCCCCAAAATCTAGGATGCATGCTCTCAGTATGTCCTCAGGAACCTGAATCGTGCACTCTGATTGGCCATCAATCTGAGGGTGGTATGATATGCTCAAAACCACCTGTATAACCAATCAACTCTAGAAAATATACTATAAATGAGATGTAAATTAGGCATCCCTATCTGATACTATGGTATAAGGAATCCCATGAAGTCGTATTATCTGATAGATATGCAACCTCACAAGATCATTCATGGATAAGGTCTAGCTAATTGGTGGGAAATGAGAACCCTTCATGATCTTGTCCAAAACAACCCACATAGCATCACTACCACATGTATACCTTGGAAAACTGGTTCTGAAATCCATTACAACATCATCCAATTTCCACTCGGGAATAGGTAACTGTTGTAAAAGACTAGCTGGTTTCTAATGTTCCAACTTCACCTGCTGACATGTGGAACACCACATCACAAAACAAGATACCTCACATTTCATCCCTAACCACTAGTAATGATGTCTCATGTCATGGTACATCTTGGTAACACTAAGATGTACTGCCTAAAATGAGTGATGAAACTCCCACATCATCTCCCAATGTATGTCTGTTGGAATCCATATGTGACTATGAATATGTATAACTTCATCCTCATCTACAGTCCAAATAGGAGGTGGGTCCTCTCCTTCCACACTCTCCCATAGTAATAGGCCCTCAGAATTTAATAACTATCACATCCTCACTCTATCCAAAATAGTAGAAATCAAAGAAAAAGAAGAAAGAAAGGTTTGACCCTGGTCATCTAGCACCTCCAGGTACATCTCTAAGAATAAGGCCATAAGAAACCACTTTCTACTAGCCTATTGAACTGCCTATACCTGAGTCCTCCTACTCAGTGCATTGGAAAATAAATTTCCTTTACCAATCATATAGGAAATATCAAAGTCAAAACACTATATCCACTCCATCCACCTTCACTTCCTCAAATTCAAGTCATGATGTGTAAATATATACTTGAGGATTATTTGGTTCATGTACACTAAAAAACACTCTCATGGTAAATAGTTCCTCCAACAGCATAAGGCATGTACAACAGTGGATAACTTTAGATTGTGCATTGGGTAATTCCTCTCATTTGGCCTCAGCTGACAAGATTCATATGTCGCGACTTGATCCTCTTTCATCATAACTACTCCTAGTTTGATACTTGATGAATCATAATACAATGTGTAGATCTTACTCATATCTAGAAGAAACAAGACCGATGCTAAATTCAATCTTCTTTTCAGCTCCTGAAAGGTAGTCTTGTAGGTATCTAATCATACAAACTTCACACCCTTCTTAGTCAAGTCTGTCAACAGTGTTGCTGAGCATGAGAAGTATTGGATGAAATGCCTATAATATACATCTTTCCCTAAGAAACTTTTTGTTTCAAAGACATTCTTGGTATGCTCCCAGGAAACTACAAGACTCACCTTCTCTAGGACAACTGATACTCCTGTATCTAAGATAATATGACCCAGGAAGTGAATCTTTTCTATCCAGAAGTGGCACTTTGTGATCTTAGCATATAATCAATACTCTCTCAGTGTATCCAAAACGATCTCAATATGTTTATCATGGTCATGTCAATTGTGATAATACACTAAGATATCATCGATGAATACCACCACAAACGATTCAAGATAATGATGGAAAACTTAGTTCATCATCACCATGAAAATTTCTGGCACATTCATGATAATAAATGGAATAACTGAATACTCATATAGACCATACCTAATATGAAAAGTTATATGAGGTATGTATGAAGGTAGAACATGTACCTAGTGATAACTAGACCTCAAATCAATCTTCGTGAAAACCTGAGCTCCTCATATTTGGATGGAGAGATTATATATCTGAGGAAAGGGATACCCATTCTTAACCATAAACTGGTAAAAATTTTGATAATCCACACATAACCTAAGGGTTCCATACACTTTTTCTCAAAAAGTACTGGCGAACCCCATGGAAAACTATTGGGTCTTATAAACCCTTTTCCTCCAAGTCCTCTAGATATCTCTAGATATCCTGTAACTCAATAGTATACATCCTATAAGGAGGAATGGATTATAGTGCAGCTCCTAGAACAATCTCTATTGAGAACTCCACCTCTATCTCAAGAGGTAAACTAGAAAATTTTTATGAGAAAACATCCCTGAAACAATCAACCATTGAAGGAATGTATGTTTTATGCACTCCCTTTTATTCCAGATATAAACAAGAAATATGGGATATCATACAGCCCAGCCCACAATGCTCAAGTCCAGCTCTACCTTCCTAGATTTCTAATTCACCTTTTTGAATAAAAACTCCACCCTATAGTGATGTGAAGGTCACCCTTTGGTGATAATAATCAATGTGTGATTAATAATAAACTATCTATTCCATCCTGAGTATGATGTCAAAACCTATCATCTTAAGTAAAAAAAAGATCCCATATGAAGTCACACCCATAAATATCAAGGGGGAAATCCCTACACTAGCATAAATCCTCTGTTATCATCCCTAATGGAGTATCAAGTGTCATAATGCCATTAGAAAATTTTATAATGAGCCCAAGGATCTCCAACATAGGTAAATATATGAAACTATTCCCTGCACTTGTATCAAAAAATATTATATACTAGAGTAGAGGCTACTATGATAATGCCTCTCACATTAGACGGCTTGACACTCTACTCCTCAGGTGTAGGTTTTACATAATATATATGGCCTGAACTGTGGCCCTATGAAACAACCTCACTACCTGAAGTAAGCCAATTCTATTGTCTAGATACAAATGGTGTCTAGATGCATCGGACACAACCATCGCCTTGTCCTAACCAACTGGTATAGCTCTAGCTCCCATCCTAACATGGATCTTTGAATCTCACTCCGGAACTTAGTGTCAGAGTCGATCCCCTTCCACTGACTAATGGAGGGAAGGTCCTGCAAAAACTTTTTACATGGACCATCTAGATGAAATATCAGCACTTGATTGGGTCTCATTCACACTAATTTTGTATATGTCCCCATCTATCACTTTGATGATAGAAAATAGATCTACCAACACTAACAACCTAGTCGTTACTCCCCACATGAGAAGCCTCAAAATAGTGATTCCTTCCATTAGGATATCAACCACTAGGTCGATAGGCCACAATTCCCTACTTTGCACCCCCATATTCCCTTAGGTTATTCTCTGTAATCGGTACTTAATTCACTATTCTATTAATAGTACTCAACCTGAATGCATTGACCTATGATCAAACAACATCCTTGAGAACTTCCAAAAAGCATCTTTCCCTCTATATCTCATCAGAAATATAAACTAGTGAAAAGCATCAGATCTCTATAAATCATATCGAGTACTCTATAAAAGACATCACACCCTTCTCCAAACACATAAACTCACTGAACCATATTATCTTGGTTCAAAACATTCCACCAGTAATTAATTTCTCCCTGAAGCATATATGTCACGAGCTTCCCTCTCCTTTAGGAGGTGTCTCCAGATGGTCAAATATCAAAAATTTAATCTCAAACCATATCTCAATAGTCTATAGACCATCATCCCTAAAAACATGGGAGGATACTACTATTGGAACACACATGTCAGTTATGCTATAGATGAGGTAGGTTGTGGTGCTCCCTGAAAAAGTCTACACGAAGTTCAAGAAACCATCACAGAATTATACCTTAGCACCCATATCTAGTAAAATCACTAGTTCCTCAGCTAGCACCAGAGGAGGATATATTTGTATCCCATTCCCCACAACCTCTAGCATATGGTAATTTCCACCCTATTGAAATATACTGGAGTTCATTGTGGTGGCATGTCTCTACAATGCCAAACACACACCTTAGTAAATCTTGAGAATGAGATTATCACAGTTATAAATGTAGGATAGGTCAAAGCCTTATTATAAACAGGTCATACACCTCTTCCTTATCCTAAATCTTGGACTAAGTAAAAATAAATAGTTATAAACATCACTAGAGGTACTGCTTACTGCCCACTCAAAAGTCGGGTCTAGGTCAAGTTCTCTTTTTTCAATAATTCAATTTCATTTAATTTCACTTTCTCAATTCATTTCTCTTTAAATGGTTAAACTAAATAGTTCACCACTTCTAATCCATAAGGGATCATACACCTCATGAACTGTAGTGTGGAATCCACCTAATCCAAATCATAACACATTCTAGTCCATGCGACCAATGGTCCATAACTCAACATAGCATAGTTGACTGCTTATGGTGTATGTTATAGCCTAAGAAGGAAAACACTATTTAGGTTACAGAAGGAACTCTAAGTACCAACCATGTTTCTCAATTCCCTACATGAATCATCTATAAAGCAACAAGTATATCACACAAGGAACAAAGAATAAAAGTCATGCAGATAAGACATGCATCCAATATGACATGGCATAATGCATGGCATGGAAATTCTAACAGGTGCCTAAAATGATGCATGAGATTCATACCCTCATCTCATCAGGAAATAGAAAAATCCATAATCATAGGGAACATCAAATATCAAGTTCATCACCCAATGGTGGAATCAAATCAATTATAATAGGAAAAATCTAGAAAACAGTAATTTCCATTCCAGGAAATTTGGATTTTTCTATACATGGATTAGCTACTCTTAGGAATAGCTTATTAAAAAATTCCAATTCCTTACTAATATTTTTCTATAATTTCAAAATATTAAATCCATAAAAGGAACTACTCTAATACCAATTTGTAACATCCCAACCTGGGTACCACTGTATAGTTCTCTGAGCTGGTTGGTCACGTGGCCTCAAGCACTCCTCCTCATATGCCAAAGGATACCAACTAGAAGTGATGGCCTATGGTGTTTTTGTGGGGATATTATCCCCTCATGTCATATTGTAATGCAATGGTATAACAATATCAATCAATAGAGGAAGTGTATAATATAATTTAAAGTAGACAGAATATATACGTCCATAAGACTGAATGAATAAACAATGCCAAAGTTTATCTCATATACAAAATGATGTTTCATGTCATGTCCCTACAAAATATGAAAATAGGTATAAAATCATCCAGTACAATACATGAATCAAAATACTAAAAGGAAAAAAAGGAACTATCCCAGCTAACATCACGAGAATATCTCATTCTTGTGCTCCTCTGCTCCTGAGTAGTGATCAAATCAAGAATCTTATAGTGGTTTCTTGACCCATTCCCTACCTGTATCCATGAAATATGTCTAGGTACTCAATGGAGACCCAATAAAGATGTGAGATAACACATAGTAGGCCACCACCAATAGTTTCTATAACAAGTCTAATCTATGTAATGACAAGCTAAATCAGTGTGCGGTATATAATAAGTATGTATTTACAGAAAGTGAAGTTCCTAAGTAGTATATAATAAACAAGTGATACTTTATATCCAAATGAATCTCCTTGAAAACAAGGGTCAATATCCCATAATAATATTAATTGTAAAACAAAAAGAAACATCTAACACGGCAATTTTGTACAACCAAGTACAAATCATCCATCATGGCCACATCATATAACCAAGTATAAATTATCCATCACAAACACACCATAAAATCAAAAGTGCCAAACAATGAAGGTCTAGATCTAAGGTATAGAAGACTAATTCATCCTTATCAAGTCCTGGGAGAATCTAAATGGTAAATTAGTAAAGACTTGGGTGGATTCCTAGGAAAATTTAAACATATCAGGTCCTATGCAAGTCCAAGCAAGCTAGATCCAAGGTGTATCAAGGCCTAATACATCCTACGAAATCAATAACCAAGGAGTATATAGGTCCAAGGTGTCCACTGCCATAATCATTACCCATGGTGTAGAAACATACCTAACATCCTATGGAATCTTGATCCAAGGAGCATATAGGTCCATGGCATCCACTAATATAACCATGTATCATTCAATTCATTCAAAAATTCATAAATAATCAAATTTCATGAGTTCTTCTAACTTATTTAACAATTTACATTTAATAAAATTAAACTAATACATGTCATGTAATCACATGGAAAAGGAGGTATAGTTATCTCCTAATAGTTCAAGTCAATTCAATTAAATTTATAAAGGATTCCACTAATTGGGAAAGCACTCACACACCCATCGGGGTTGTATAAAGCATGGAAGATACCAAGGCACACCCCATGGGTGGCCTGGGTTGGAGAAACGACCTATAAAAAACTCAAGGGTACAAGTGGGAAACCTAAACAGGTTCCAATTCATTTAATCAAGACATTCAATTCATTTTAGGGAAACACCAATAAGTCTTTCATGCAGAACAATTTCAATTAGACATAAAAAACACCAAACCATAAGGGAAAGGTATAAGAAACCTACTGTAGGTCCATAATAGAGCATTCATCCAGTATCAATCTTTGATTTGGTCCAAATTTAGAGAAAAATGAAGAATGGATGAAGAACCTAGAAATAGGGAATATTAGCTTGCACCTAAATAACTCTGTCGATACCAGGACAAATGAATAATGGCCCAATATGATCTAAGAACTTACCAGCATAGATATAACGAGACAAATTTTTCTTGGATCATATGTCGGATGAAGAAACGGGATCCAAACCTAAATTCGGCTTCAAAGAGAAGCTCCTAAGGTGAGTTTTTGTCCAACCAGGGAAAATTAAAAAGTGGGTTGATTTTTAATAACTTTTAAGGTAAAAATGGTCATTTACCCTCTCTTAACAATTTCGCATGGTTTGGCCACACGGTTGACCAAACCATGCGCAAACTGGACACAAAACCATGCCCCGGTCTCTATCAAGGTCTGTAATAAGTTTCATAAGAGTGTGTCTGGGGTGGCAGGATTTACCTCAAACCGTGAGAGCCTCTTGAAATCCATTTTCAAACCCCAAACAGTTAAGGGTAACTATGCGGCCTGTCCCACATGATTTCTCTTAAACATGTTTCATTCTTTATTTTACCAAATATTTGGGCCCCTGGTTCCGAAAAAAGCCTAGAAACACCTGAAACTCATGTGATCCCTTTAGGAACTCAAATTAGGTCAAAACCAAGGAGTTAAACCAAAAATAAAGAGATCCTTACATCATATAAAAACCTAGGATCTTATATAATTCCACTGAGAAAGAGGCCTAGATAGTCACACACTAAGTGTATCCGAAACCTCAATTAAATAATATTATTATTTATTATTTAACAAGTTTAATAAATATTATTATTACATGTGATTTAATAATTATTAATGTTTTTTATCACATATATTTCATCACCATTTATTTGAGATAATATTTTATGAGAATAATATTTAATAAATTTGAATTTTCTATTTAGTAAATAGAATATTTATTTATTTATTTGAAAATAATGCAATTATATTTATTTATTAAATAAATATTCATTTTTTATAGTCTAATAAATATTGTATAGGAATGGAATATTGAGATTAATGGTCCAATGAGAAATGATAAATATTGATTATTATTTGAATAAATAATATTTAACTTAATTTTTGAGTTTAGAACATATTGGCATGGGGTTCCATGGTAATTAAGAAAAATAATAATAAGGGTGCATGCACCATTATTATTTTCTAACCCTATAAGTATATAAACCCAATTATATTATTTTCTTCATGGGTAGCCAATTTCTTGTGTTATGCACAATGACATCCGGAGAGAATTCTCTTGAACCCATAGAGAACTCCCACTCCAAGAACTCTCTCAAGAACAGATAGATATCCTCCTACACCACCACACTAAAGTCTATATAGATCAAAGAGAAATATTTCCTGAATATATTCTCAAGGCAATCAAATATGAATGATGCGGGAATTATGATCTATTTGTATAGCACTTGAAGATTCCTATGGTGACGTTTGGAGGATCTTGGAGCACATGTGGATCACCACTAGAGGGAATCTACTCTTGATTCCTACAACACAATGTTGGTATGGAATTTAGATATTTTCAGATACATCAATGAAGAAGTAATTTATTGAAAAGTAATTCATAATTATTTAAATTAATTATAAATAATATGTGATCATCATGTTCTTTGGTTCTAGAATTCTCAATCATCAATTAATATTTGATTCAATTCCATTGATCAAAAAGTTTATTATCATGTAAATAACGAATTAATAATAAATTATGAAAAAAATAAGAATTTGGAAGGCCCCATATAGAGCTTTTACTTCACCTAGAACTTTCATAATACCATCCTAAGAATGATTAAGTAGTAAGGAAAAGGATGTCTCTCGAAGAAGAGATAATCATCTATACTAACTCTTTCAAAAAAATCTTCTTCTAATTACTATAAATATGTTTGAAACTTCCTAAAATAATGAATCTAGTATAATCAATATAATAAGATGTTATTATTATTATGGGACAACCATTTTCCACCTCCATTCCATCCTATAGAAAATGAAAACATTGATCATGCGTATATACAGCCTACCATATTCATAGAGTGGTGTAATAAGTTATTCATCACTAATTTACTTGTATGGTTTTAAATATGAAACTAATTAATATATATTATATTTATGACATAATATATATTTTTAAAATATAATATATCATTTACCTTGTTACCCTTCCACCTATTAAAAAATGATAATGTTTCTCATGCGTACGTGTGGTCTAGAAACTTCATGTATGATTATAAATTTTGAATATAATGAATATATATTTGATATTCATATCATGATTAACTTTTTGAAACAATGATCAAGATGAAAGGGTTATAACTGCTAAATCAAAACATATATGAAAAATGAAGAAGTTAACACTTGAAATGATGATGATAATGAAAGATTGTTAATTAAGGGTGATAAGATGTTATAAGAAAACCATATATGGTATTACAAGTATTAATATTATTCTAGTATATAATTATAATAAATTTAAATTTATTTTACAGGAGGTCAAAATCACTTATGAAGTAAGTCGGGCCTGAGGTAAGGGGTTTCTTAACTCAATTCATTTTCATTAGGTTATATTAATTCTTCAATGTTTATAATATTCCAAGATTATGTGTGTAATGAGCTATGATTATTTTATGTTATATTTCCACTTATTTTATATGGATTTATATTTTTTACACAAAATCGCTTCATTAATTAATTATTATTTCAATGTTATGATATTTGTAAAGGTTTCTCACATCACTTTTTTTCTATGATACATTTGCCCTATTCACCACTTGTTTCTTTCATGTAGTTTATATAAACCTATTTTATATGTAATATCATGATCACTTTTATTTATTGTATTTAAAGTTTAATTTAAATTTATTTCTTTCATAGGGGTTATGATTCAAAAATAACCAAATTGGTAAGCATTTATTTTATAATCTCATACTTATTCAAGATTTTTTATGTTTAATTTTTCCTGAGGAGAATTGTAACACCCTAAGATTTTTTAAAATAAAACTACGTTTTATAGTGTATAAGACACATAATGTTGATACTAAACAAACCATGAAATATTATTATTTAAATATGATCATTATAACATATTCATTAAATTGGAAATTATAAATAGGATTAACTACTTTATGAAATATATATAAAGGTCCCACTAAATATAATTATATTGATAAATTATTAGTAAATAATCACTCATTTTTCAGTAAAGCCATTTTATTCTTCAAAAATATGTTTTCTTCATAAAAAAGTTTTTATTACTTTTGTTGAGAAAATATTATAATTAATTTATGAAAATTTTAGAAATTTTATTTATAAAAAGGATATCATTTTTTATATCATCATATCAAAATTATTTTATGGTTAAAAAATTTAAATTTTTATGAAAATTTTGATTTTTCAATGAATAATGAAAAATATGGATTTTTATTAAAAATTATATTTTATTTCAAATTATTTACAAAGTAAAATTATATTTTGGATTTTATTTAAAATTTAATTAATTAATTTTGATTAAAAATAAACAAATTATATTAATTTTAATGATTTTTATACTTGAATTTGGTATAAAAATATTTTTATACTTAAAAATGAATTTTTCTAAAAAACTATTTTTCATTGCATTTTTCATTTCAATTTTAAATAAATTTTTTTCACTTATATAAATTGAATCATGAAAAATGGATTCCATATTTTTAATCATTAGGTCTATATTTGTTAAATAGGTCCATTTTATTTTTGGTTATTACGAATAAAAACCATAGTAAATAATTGTCAGCACAATAAGGGTAAGTCGGGTAATTAAGGAAAACATTAATATGATGAGAACTAAAAATGACTATAACACTTGATTTTATCCTATTGTATGAATGTAGTATTTCCATGTCCATCCAATTTTCAAAAATATGGAAAATTAGTTCCATATTTCTTTGATTTTTACCTTTATACTATTTTAAGTAATGAAAAGTCAAAAATGTCATTCTCTTTGTTTTATTATCTCTAATTTTTTTTACATAGGGATAAAAAGTGGATATGTTCATTAATAAAAAGGTATACTTGAAATATAAATTATTTTTTTATAATTTTAATTTATTTATAATTTATTAGTGATGAAATCAGGACCTTAAATTCTTACATGATGTTGATATAGTATTTATTCAATTAATAGAAAAATAAAATAAATGATTTTAAAAATATTAAAAGTAATATAATTTGAATTGATTTTATTTATTAATAGATTTTTTTAGATAAGAATAACATATTATATAGTTTCTAAAGGTTTATATTTCAATTCAATCTTTGTCTTAATGTCTTTAAAGTCAAATTAAATGAATGGTTCTAAAATGACATTAATGATATTTTATAATAAATAATATTTCATTAAATGATTTAAAATTCCTAAAAATTATATCTTCATCTAACTTATTGGGATATGGTTTAAAATATCCACCGTGGACCATTTATGTGGAAATTTTTCTTTTACAGTAAATATATTGACCCCTAAAGAGTAAAAAGTTTGTTATCGTGGTAATTGTCAAAAAGGGTTAATGCAGGTTAAAACAAAGAGATAAGGGTAAAAATATAATATAAATTTATTTAAATTTTATTATATTATATTATTATGACCCATATTCATCCTATCTTAAAATTATATTATTATTATTTTGCATTTTTTCTATGAAAATTAATTTATAATAATATTTTAAGTAATTCCAAGAGTGTCACTCCCCTCACTTATAAAAGGGAACATTGCCTTCTCTTTTATTAACACATAAAAAGCCTTTTAGTTATTCCAATACCTACCAAAATCCCTTAATAACATACCTAATCACTTTATATAGGTCATAGTTTTGGACTAATACCACCCTTAGAGGGTTGAAGGTGTAAAAAAAGGATGTTGTCTAAAGAAGTGGTATAATATTTAACTGAATGATTTAGTAATATTTTGTCTTCTACCTCATTCAAATATTATTAAAACATTTTGGAATAAAAAAACCAATATATTCCATATAATTTTATTTTTCATGTTAATGTCATAACCTATATTCATATACTCTTCCATAAAATGGGAAACCAACCTTTTGTTTGTGTGTACGGCAGACTACCACCTCACAAACCGATGTATTTCATTTTCCATCACCACCTCTTATAGCTGGTTATAATGATATATTTAAAATATATATATGATATTAATAACATAATTAATTTTATTTTATATTATATAACATATAATTTCTTAACTCTCCATTCACTGAAAAATGATAAAGCCATTCATGTGTACATGTGGACTACCCCTCCAAGAAGTGATATTATCAATTTTTCATCTCCACATTTTATGGATGATATATATATAAGTTTATTTAAAGATATAATATTATATTTATGATATAATTATCTTTATATAAATATAAAATAATACTTACCTTTTATCCATCATGGTCATTGAAAAATAGAAATGTAATTAATGTGTATGTACGGCCTACCGTCACTATGATTATAACATGGTTCATTTTTCATAATCATATTTCACGGTATGTTTTAGAATTATAATTTATGTATAAATATGATAATTATTTCATAATTATTTTTCTTGATATTATGGAATAATTACCTCTTTGACCATACTAAACTTATAGAAATCATTTTGGACAAATGAGCTAAATATCATTAAAATGTACGATGTGAACTTAATCGGTTAACTAATTGATTATAACATGGTAAAATAAATAATAATCTTGAAAAATGTTATTAATAAAGTAAATAATTGATATAATTTTATTATTTAGTAATATATGGAATGCACGTAATGATTCGGACTTGACGTAAGGGACACTTTACTTTAAAAACCTCATTTTAAATGTTTTTAAAATTTATTTTATAAATATTTTTCTTAAATGTCCATATTCTTAAAATTATTTTATGGATGAATTTATATAAACATTAATGAATTATAAATGAATTTTTATGTCTATTTTTGACTTTATTTCAAAAGTTTTAAAAAGGAATATTTTTACATATCTTATATGAAACACTTTGACTTTCTTTATAAAAGACAAAAAAATGTTCTATTTTAATATATATGGTGTCAAAGGTTTCTACAACCACTATAATTGTTTTTTGATTTTTGTATTCCTTATAAACTTCCATGTTTTATTCAAAGAAAACCCCTCCTTCCCAATTTTTTAATTATTTTCAAAATAAGTTTTAAATGGAATGGATAATTCAATATCTATAAATATTTCTTTATGGGAGTAATGAATATTTTTATAACTATGCATTATTTCATGTGTTATGATTATTTTATGGTTCTTGGGAAATGTTTATTATTATGAGTGATTAAATTATAAACCAAGGATTTATGATTCCATTATAAACCTAGGGTGGGTGGTTTTGTTATAAACCAAGTATGGGTGGTTCTGTTATAAACCAAGGATGGGTGGTTACATTATAATCCAAGGATGGGTGGGTCATTTATATCCCACCAATGCATTGGTTAATGATCATGGTATAAGTTGAACTTGTAGTTTATTCCATTTTTAAGAGTGATATGAAAATGATTTCCCAAGTTACCTACATGATTTGTTTATCCCTTCTATGGTTTTTACTAAAGTATCATGATTTCATAAGGTAAGTTAATGATATTATATTTAAAGTAGAGTATTTTCTAATTCTTAAGGGTTAAAATTATAACTTTTTAAAAAAATTGACAATTTTTCTTGATTAAAAAGAAAACTTTATAAGTTTTATTTTTTCTTTAATAATTCTTATGAAATGTTTTATGAAAATATTTGATTAGAAAAGTTGAATTCTAGGGTAAGAAAATGTTTCTTTAACCCAAAGTTTATTTTTGAAAAAGGAAAATTTTTTATAAGTATTCATTAACTAAAATGTTTCTATATTTCTTTATATGTCCATTACTGATCTTTTTGATCTCATACAAAATTTTAAAAAAATTTAACTGGGTTTTAAGGATCAGTAGGGACAAGGATGAGCTCAAGATAAAAGTTTTGAAGATATGTAATGAAAATAAAACTTGTTATATTATAAAAAAATTATGGGAAAAATTGATAATAGGTATAAATTTCGACATTGTAATGTAATGTTTATTTATATAAGGGTGATGGTCTAATTATCTAAAACTCTAAACCTAAAAACATCTTTTAAATAATAGAAAGTGAATTGTTTTATAGAGAATAAATTTATGAATTGATTAAGTACAGGTACTTACGGTTAGTGTTAGAGGAAAGGTTTAGTTGACTTTATATGTTAGGATATTTTCATGTGAGGTTAACTTAAGTGTTATTGATACCATTATGGGTTTATAAGTTTAATGTCGATTAATATTTTAATGTCTTAGACACCACTTTTGAGGTTTTAAGTGATGTAAGTAAAGATTATTAAGAGTGTTTTTGTATAAATATATGTTAATATAACCATAGGTCTTGGTATGGGTTTTAGTGAAAATTTTATTTGAGGAAGAATGCCTTTACATTTTGTGCACATGATTTTAAAGGTATTGAAAACCTTTATATTTTATATGATCTTTGATATTGAGGTGATTTTGGTTTATTACAATTTAGAGACATATATTTTATCATATAGATAACCATGGGATTGAAAATGGATTTATTGATTAAGTGATTAATGTTATTTCATAAGAATATCACTATAATTTTGGGGAATATTATATGATTAAGGTAAGAAGAATATTGTGGGATTTTATTTGAGGAATAATGGTTGAATTATATTTTATAATTATATATGATTTAAATGTGTCTTTATAGTGATTCATGTTATTTATGTAAATTATTAGCATAATATGGAAATTATATAATTAGAGAACATACATTTTAGGTATGAGACTTTAACAGTGATTAATGTTATTTAGAGATAAATGTTAAATTTATCTTGGAATAATATGTAATAAAATAATTATAATTTTTGGGTTTTGAATTTTGTTGGGAATATTTTTAAGAATTTTGAGGTTAGTTATTTATCAAATGATCTAAGCTGTACTTTGGTTGTTATTTTGAGGCTTTATAGATTAATGTTGTATTTCTTCATATAAAGGTTTACTCTTTTGGGAAATTATCTTATCTTGCTCTAACCATTTTTGTTTTCATTAATGTCTAAATATTGGAGGAATATCTTGTTATAATTTTTTGAATTATTTGATCCATTAGAAGTTTATTTTAGTGCTTCGTACATTAAAAACTCATCTTTAATATTCAACATTTGCAGAAAAAGATAACATTGTGGTGTAAATTGATTAAAGGATGAAATGTTAATTTTAAAATAAGTTTATTTATTTATATTCTCATTTGAGATGGTAAATTAATTTCTAAGCCCAAGGAAAATTATCTTGAAACAAAAATGTTATCTTATTATATTCATTTCTCATTAATAAATGGTCTTTTTCAAACCTCATTAATATATAGTCATTAACTTTCTATTGATTATTCAATTTATTATGATCAATAATATATATCAATCTATATCATTATTTTGACATTATTTTGATCCTATTTTACATATTTTCACTTCCCACTAATGTTCTCCTATTTGGAAACCTAGTTATGTTTTATTCTACAAGACCTTCATATTTCATTTTCACTCTTTTCAAGAGTAATTTTTATCAACCCTTTTTATGATGTGGGATTTCAATAATGGTATTTTCATATGTAAATCCATTAATTATAAAGATAAAGTTAAAATTGAGAGGTTGAAATTTATTAAAGTGTTGGATAATGTAACACCCTGATATTTTTAAAAATAAATCAATGAATGATAGCATATATGATATGCAATTCCAATCATAAATGAACCATAAAATATTATTATTTAAATAAAATTCTCAAAACCTAGACATTAAGTCAAATGGTATGAATAGGATTAAATAATTTATGAAATATATATATAAATTTCCTACTAGATATAAATGTATCAATAAATTCTTAGTAAATAGTCACTCAATTTTTAGTAATGTCATTTAATTCTTCAAAAATATGTTTTTTCAAAAATGGTTTTTATTTCTTTTTTGTGCTAAAATATTATAATTAATTTTTTGAACTTTTAGAAAATTTATTTGATAAAAAGGATATAATTTTTTAAATTATAATATCAAAATTCAATTATGGTAAATTTTTTGAGATTTTTCAAAAAAAGATTGGTTTTTCAATGAATAGTGAAAATACTAATTTTTATTGAAAAATTTATTTTCTTTTAAAGTATATACAAAGTAAAATTATATTTTGGGTTAATTTCAAGATTTAATCAGTTAATTTTGATTAAAAATAATCTAATTATAGTCTTTTTAATAAATTATATACTTTAATTTGGTATAAAAAACATTTTTATACTTAAAAAGGCATTTTTCTAAAAAAACTATTTTTTATTGCATTTTTCATTTTAATATTTAATTAATGTATTCCACTTATATAAATTGAACCATGAAAAATTTATTCCATATTTTAATTAGGTGGTCCAAATTTTATAAATATGCCCCTTTTTATCATTATGAATTGTAACCATAGTAAATAATTGTCACCATGGTAAGGGTAAATCGGGAAGTTAAGGTTAAAAATAATATGATGGGGACTAAAAATGACCATAACACTTGAAATTATCCTATTGGATGAGTGTATTTCATCCATTTCCATACAAGTTTTGAAAATATGGAAACTTGGTGCCATATTTCTTTGATTTTGAACTTTAAATTATTTTATATAATGAAAAGTCAAAAATGTCATTCTCTTGGTTTTATTATCTATAAAAAAAATTTACGTAGGTATAAACAAAGTCTATGTTCAGTTATAAAAGGTTTATTTGAATGATAAATTATTTTTTTATCATGATAATTTATTTTTAGTTTTTAAGTGATGAAATAATTACTATAAATGCTTACGCAACATAGACACGTTATTTATTCAATTAATAGAAAAATAAAACAAATATTTTTGAAATTGTTAAAAGTAGTATAAATTGAATTAATTATTATGTAACGTGAATTTTTTATATAAAAATAACATATTATAAAGGTTTCGAATGTTTATATTTAAATTAAATCTTTTTTTTGCTGTATTAAAAGTAAAATTAAATGAATAGTTCCAAAAAATGATATTAATGATATTTTATAATAGACAATATTTTATTAAATGATTTAAAATTTCTATGAATACTATATTTTACTAAGTTATTGGTTTGTGGTTTAAAACTTCAAACATGTTCTATTTATGTTTCAATTTTCCTTTTATAGTAAATATATTGACCCCTAATGAGTAAAAACTTTGTTATTGTTGTAATTGTCAAAAAGGGTTAACATTGGTTAAAACAAAGAGATAATGGTAAAAAACTAATCGCAACTTGTTAAAAAACATTGGATGATATTATTTCGATATATTATCATCCAATATTATAATTATATCAGTTTTGAGCCTTTTATCTAGGAAAATTAATTTATATTAATATTTTAAGTAATTCAAAGATTGTCCCACCCTTCACTTATAAAAGGGAACCTCGCCTCCTTTTTTATTCACAGTTAAAAATCCTTATATATCATCCAATAACTAAAAGATACCTTTAAAATATACCTAATCATGTTTTGGAGGTATTAGTTTTGTCATAATACTAACCTTAGAGGGTTTAAGGTGTAAAGAAAAGGAAATTGTCTCGAGAAGTGGTATAGTCTTTAACCGAATGTTTTAGTATTATTTCTTATTATACCCCCTAAAATATTATTAAAATATGATTAAATAATAACACATGTATCATCCATATATTTATATTTTATTATGTTAATTAAATAAACTATATCCATCTCCTCTTTTATCAATTAGGAAATGAAATCGTCGTTCGTGTGTATGGGAGACTGTCGCCTCGCGAACTGGTATAATTTATTTTCCATTACCACCTCTCATGGATGGTTATAATGATGGATTTAAAGTATATATATTATATTAATAACATAACTAAAATTATTTAATGATAATATATCATCCACTTTATTATGTTTCCATTCATTAAAAATTGATAATGTTGTCCGTGTGTGTGTGTGGACTACCACCTCCATGAAGCGATGTGATTAATTTTTCATATGAACATCATATAGATGATATATATATAAATTTATTTAAAGATATAATATTATATTTATGATATAATTATCATTATATAAAGATAAAATAATAATTACCTTCTTTCCATCATGATCTTTTTAAAATGGAAACATTACTCATGCGTACATATGGGTTATTGTCTCCATGATTGCAACATAGTTCATTTTCTATAACCATATTTCATGGTTAGTTTTAAAAATATAATTTATGTAAAAAAATTATAATTATATCTTGATTTTTATTTTGTATATGATATAATAATGACCTCTTTGACCATAATAAACCTATGGAAGTCATTTTGGAAAAATGAGACAAATATCGCCAAAGCGTCTGACATAAACTTAATCGATTAAGTGATTGATTATAACATTGGTAAAATGAATAATAAACTTTAAAATAGTTCTTAAGAAATTAAATAATTAAAATAATTTAATTATTAACGAATATAATTAATGTATGTGATGAGTCACACTCGAGGTAAGGGACACTTTACTTTAAAAAAAACTTGTTTTAAATGTTTTCAAGATTTATTTTATAAATATTTTTCTTCCATGACCATAATATTAAAATTATTTTATAGATGAATTTATATAGACTTGAATGAATTATAAATTATATTTTATGTCTATTTTTACTTTATTTCAAAGGTTTTCAAAAGGAATATTTTTATGCATTTTACACATAATGTTTTGACTTTCATTATAAAAGACAAATACGACATCAAAATTTTTTACAAACATTGTAATCATCATTTAATGTTTTTATTCCTTATAATATTACATATTTTCTTCGAAGATAAACCCACCAACCCTATATTCTGATTATTTTCAAAAAATGGTTTTAAATGGAATAGATATTTCAATATCCAGAAATGTTTATTTTTGGGAGTAAGGAATGTTTCTATAATTATAAAAGCATTCATGTGTTATGATTATGTTATGGTTCCTGGGAATTATTTATTTTGATATGTGGTTCAGTTATAAACCAGGTATGGTTGGTTCCTTTATATACCATGTATTTTTGGTTCCATTATAAACCAAGTATGGGTGGTTCCTTTATAAACCAAGTATGGGTCGTTACGTTATAAACCAAGGATGGGTAGGTCTGTAATAAACCTCCAATGCATTGGGTAATGATCATGATGAAATTTGAAACTATAGTTTATTCCATTTTTAAGAGTGATATAAAAATTATGTCCTAAGTTATCTAAATGATTTATTTATCCTTGCTATGGTTTTTATAGAAATATCATGATTCCACAAGGAAAGTTAATGAGCCTATGTTTAAAGGAAATTATTTTTATACTTATTAAGGGTAAAAAGTATAACTTTTTGAAAAAAATCATGGGTTTTTTGTGTTTAAAAAGAAACTTTTTTAAGTTTTATTTTGACTTTAAAATTTCTTATTAAATGTTTTATGAAAAAAATTGGGTAGAGAAGTTTATTTATAGGGTAAGAAAATGTTTATTTTGAACCCAAAGTTTGTTTTTTAAATACGCCAAATTTTTATATGTAATTATGAACTAACAGGTTTCTTTATTTATTTTTATGTCCTTTAATTATATTTTTGTGATCGTTCTACATTTTAAAAAAATTTCACTGGGTTTTAAGTATTAGAAGGGAAAATGATGAAAAAAACATGAAATTTTTTAATATATTTCATGAAAAAAAAATTATATCATAAAAGTTTTATTTTGTGGGAAAAATAGATACGAAGTTGAAGTTTAAAATTTTTTATTTAACATTTTTTTATGTAAGGGTGATGTTCTAATTCTCTAAAACACTAAACCTAATAAGATCCTCAAAATAAAAGAAAGTGAATTCTCTTTTAAATATTAAAATTATGAAATAATTAAGGAAGGGTCCTTATAAAAATTATATATTCTTTATATATTAAAACATTATATTTTATTCTCCTATGGGTATTTATTTAAATTACAAGTTTTCCTTTAATTTTACTCTCTTTAAGTAATAAAAATTTTGAAAGAGTTTTTTTAATGAAATCTGACTTTATTTTTCTATTCAGTTGGGAATATTTTTATCCCATCTTCTTATTTTCTATAAAATGCTTTCAATAATGTTTTTATTATGCTCAAATGGTTGATTAAATTAATTTTTACCCATGTTTTAATTTGTTTATAATGGTTTAAATATAATATTCTTTTCATTTTCCAAATGAGGAACTTTTTACTAAAGGTGTAAATATAATATTTATTTTAACCCTTATCACACAAAAGGATTTTCCCACCATCATGAATATTATTTTCCTTGAAATATCCATTACATTATCCCATGGTTATTTTAAAAGAAAATATTTTTCCAAATATTCTATAATTTTTTAGACTTTAAATAAGTTATTTCAAAATGAAAAGGTTATTTTCCTCAATAAATGTTCTGGTGATATTTTAAAATTATATTCATTTATGTAAATATACTTTGATGAATATTATATTTTATTAGAAATATGATCTAATGATACCATATAGAATATTACTTTGTATGGCTTATGATAATGTTGTTTTATTTTTTACTAGGGAAAATATTAACATTTTTTATAATAGTTTTTCAATAAAAATGTTTGTGTTGATTATGTGTTGAATTGTTATTAATTTATTTCATATTATGAATGAATTAGACTTAGTATATGATTGTTGGGGCCTATTATATCCCATTGATTCATCAGTAAGACTCATGAGACAAAGTAGAATGGTTATTTGGTGTATGCCATACCTATTTATCTATGGTGTCTTAGCACGAAGCCTTGATGGTAGGATTATGATGTTCAATATATGCATTATATCATTAAAAAACTTGTTATTATTATTCATGTGATTATTTATGTTGTTATGTAATCCATGGATATATTATTCTCTTATGATATTAGTTACATGGAATATTTGATTATTATTTATCTCTTTCATACTATTTGTGACTTATTTATTCTTTGATAGCTTCTTTTGTATGCTTTCCCTTATTGAGTATCTGAGCTCACCCTTTATTTTGTTTTCCTTTCCCTATGATACCAAGAAGGGATGTATGAATTATTCTAGGGATATGCTATAAGAAATAAAAATGCTCTCGATATAATTTTAAGTTTTATTTCTTGTTTTCAAATGTAATTTGAGAATCATGTATGTATCTAGTCTTCTAATATTGGTAAACTATTCGATGCTTTGGGATTCGATCACTTGTATTTTTTGAAAATATAGTATGATAACCACTGGCTATGGGTTACTGGAGTATGGTTGTTATATTTGTTATCAAAGTAAGTTTAATAGGACCCATATGAACTAGATTTAGGAAAACATAGATTAGAGAACATAACCATGTGGCACAAATACAAGGTATAAGTCGATGTAGAACAAATACAAGTTATAAGAACATAACCTTGTTCCATAACCTTATATTATAGGCATAAGTCTAATTTTAGGTTAATATATTGAAGCTTTGGTAAATTAGAGATTATTTGGATTTCATAGAAAATACAACTTTGTCTGGATATTGGAAAGTCTATGAGGTTTTGGAACAAATTAACCTAGGGTAACAACACTAAAATGGGTGTATTAGGTAATAACTCTATCATCATTGGTTAATAATGAGTGGTACTAAGACTGCACACATAGCTAGATATTCCCAAGGGATATGCTTGGGTTAATTCAAAATTTCTTTATAAACCATTGTGATAAATGGGAGAATAGAACCTATAGAAACCTATGATATTCCATAGTAACATAGGATAATCCTAAAGTTTCATGGGTTGATAAGTCTAAGGTTGATTATAAGTTTAAATGTATAGATACCCTTTTTTAAGTTTTATTTGATGGGGTTTTAATATGATTAATAATATTTTCAAAGATATTTATGGGATACCCTTTGGTTTTATGTGATGGGTTTTATGTGATGGTAATAAAACCCTTTGGGTTTTATATTATGGTTTTAAATAACCCTTTGGGTTTTTTAAGGATATTCTAGTGAAAATTTAATTTTAGGAAGAATGATTTTATATTTTATAGAAATAAGTTGAAAGGTATTGATAACCTTTAGATTTAATACTACCTTTGATGTTAATTTGGTTAATTATGATAAAAGGGTTATTAAAATTTGGGAATATATGTTCTATCATATAGATAACCATGGGACTAAAAGGGTGATTTAGAACCTAAGTGATTCATGTTATTTTTTAATAAGTTCACTATATTGGGAATATTATATGATTAAGGTAAATGGAAATATTTTTTGATGACATGGGATTTTATTTTAATAATAATGATAAAGTTATCTTTTGGGAGAATAAATGACTTTGTTGTGGCTTTATGTTGACCCAGGTTATTTATGGGAAAGATCGTCATGTTTTGGAGATTAAATGATAGTTTAAGGACTCATGTATTAATAAACCCCCAATTACATGTTTTATAACAAGGGTTTCACTTTCTTACATTCCCATGATCTTTTAGGTTTAGAGTTTTATAGAATTAGAACATCACAAATAAATAACAAATGAATATATTAAAATTGGACACTTCCACTTAGTATCTATTTTTCCTACAATATAAAACTTTTAAAATTAACCATTTTTTCTTTTTATAACAAATCTTTATGAAATTTAACTTGATTTCTTATTTTTTCCTACTCATCCTTAAATCCTATAAAAAAATTTGAAAATGTGGGATGAAAAAAACTCAACAAGTGATATAAAGGAAATAAAACCTTCATTCCAGTAAAAAACATGAAAATTCATTAAATGTTTACCTTTTTCACATTATTCTTTAAGCGAATAAAATAAATCATATCCATATGAAAAAACAATTCTAACTCAAAGAATGACCTTTAGAAACCCATATAAATTAATATAAAACCATTATATGAATCTTAGAGAATCATATTCATAACCTATGTTAACTTATGTCAAAAATAATTGTAGTATAGTTAAATCCATAGGAGAAACCTCCCAAGTTAAGTTCCCCATTTTTCCTCTTAAAACAAGTAACATTAACCAATGCATTGGAGAGCTATATTGGGCTTACCCAACATATAAGGTATATCATCCTCACCCACCATATAATTTGTATCAGGATCACTGATCATAATATATTATGATCAAGTACCATATCATGAATAAAACATTTTTAAACTTTCAAATTTTCATCATAAATCACTTGAGAACACATTTTAACATATATGAAAAAGAATTTTCAGATATCAAAATATACTTCCTCTAAAAACCATTTTTTGAAAAAAACGAATTACCTAGAATAAGGGAAGAAATTTTTTTCTTTGAATGAAAAATGGAATCATGTAAATAAAGATAAACTATTTTTTTATTGGTGTGAAAATATTTTGATTCTATATACTTTAAAAAAGAATATTTCTTTTTGTCTTTTTTAATGAAAGTCAAAACATTCTGTATAAAATATGTAAAAATATTAGTTTTAAAAAACATTTTAAATAAATTAAAAGGATACATAAAAAAAATTTTATAATTAATTTATTTCAATTTAAATACATACATTAAATAGTTTTAAGAATATTAATGTGTAGGAAGAATATTTAGAAAATAAAACATTTAAAATGAGGTTTTGAGATAAAGTATACCTTACCGCGAGTCTGAATTATCTTGTATGTTATTTATACTCCTGAATAATAAAAATACATTAATTATTTAATTTACTATGAATATTTTTCATTTTTATTATTCCTTTTAATTCACTTATTACCATGTTATACTTTATTACTTAATCGATTAAGTTTACATTAGACGTTTTGGGTACGTTCGCCTTATGCATCCAAAATAGATTCAGTGGGTTGAATATAGTTAAATGTATCATGATTATACCATTTAAAAAATATTAATAATGATATAATTATTATTTTTATACATTAATTATACTTTTATAACCAAACATATAATGTGGTTATGAAAAATTAATTATGTTACATCAAGGAGACAGTAGTATGTATGTACACATGAGTAACGTTTCCATTTTTCAATGAACATTTGAGAAATAAGGTAAGTATTATTTTAACTTTAAATAATTATAATTATATCATAAATAACATATTACTTCTTTCAAATCACACATATATATCATCCATGTGAGGTGGTGATGAAAAATAAAATACATTGTCTCGCGTAGCGGTAGTCTGCACATATGCATAAGCGATGTTTTAACTTTTCATTGGATCGTAAAGAAAGAAGTATGATATTTTATTTAATATTTAATAATTAAATTTATATCATATATATCATTTCATTTCATTTCATTCCATCATTATTACCATCCATAATGGGTGGTGATGGTAAAATAATTGCATCGCTTCGTGAGGTGGTAGTTCGTCGTACATGCGAATGATGTTTTCATTTTCCATTAGATGGTTAAGGAAGATGAAAAAGGGTTATACCATAGACATAATAAAATTTAATTATATTTTATATACTTATGTTTCTATATCTAAATTTCTTTTACAGGTTTGACATATGCATAGGAATAAATAAAACAAAGGAGTTTGGTTGAGACTTATACTTTTTCTTCAGACAACCACTCTTGGTTTGCAACTTCATCCTTTTAAGGTGGAATTTTTTTCAATAAAAATACTCTAATATGTGGGGATAAAGTAGAGTAATAGATATGTGTAGTTATTGGTTGATATAATAGTATCTTTAAGTGTGTAAAGGTGAGGATAGGGGTGTCCATTTATAAGTGAGGGAGAGGACACACATGGAATTTTTCAAATGATTTAAATATTATTAAGTACTTTTCATGGAAAAGTGTCCCATATACAAATAAATTTAGATAATAATTTTATAAGCGTAAAAATAAATTCATACAATAAGAATTAAGAATAAATTTGGTGACCTTATCACATAGTTTTAACCTAGTTTAAACCGATTTACCTTTTTACTGTAGTGACACAATTTTTAACGAAGTTATTTTCCATAATGACCAAAAATGAAATTGACCTCATTAATAAATTTGGAACTATTGATTAAAAAAATTGAATACATTTTTCAAGAATAAATCTCTTTAAATATAAGAAGTTTATTTAATATAAAAAATTAAAATGTAATGAAAAACAGTTTTCTGGAAAATGGTTTTCAAAGTATAAAAGTGATTTTATACCAGGATCAAGTATAATATTGATCCAAAAGTAATAAATTGAATTAATCTAAAAAAATAAACTAATTAAATTTAAACCCAATCCAAATAAAAATTATTCTTTGAAAATAATATAAAATAAAATACACTTATCTTTAAAAATCGTAATATTCTACTATTCACCCAAAAATAAACTTTATCCAAAAATTACAAAAAAATAAACCTAAACTAATTTCAACATAATTAATTAAAAAATAATATATTTTTTATAAAATTAAATTTATAAAATTTATAAATTAATCTTTTAAAATAAACCATAAAATACATGAAAGCCCAATTTAGCTAGAATATAGTTATTTCCTTTAGATTGAAAAAATAACTAATATTATTATAATAAATGTGACTCTATAAAATATAATTCATGAATATTAATAAGGCATGAGAATTACTTATTATTAATATTACTTGGGTTTTTACATTATACCCTCTTTTTTAAATTGTATCCTTTAAATTTTATTCATTACTAAAATAAGTGGGGATATTTTTCCTTCATAACATTTTCTAGTTACCGTGTTTATTAATTAATAATATGGTTTTTCCTCAAATTATTAACCTAATTAATCACTTTATTCCACAATAACTTACCTATATAGTCAATAAATTTAATTTGTTATTCCTTATACTAAAGGTTCTCTTTCAACTATACTATTTCAGGGTTCAAGTAATGAGATTAATTTGGAACATATTTCCTCAACAATGAAACATGAAACAAATTATATACCGAAGATAAGATCATAGGCAAGGCCACTTAGTAATTAATTGATCCAAATTTATCCTATATTTCATATGGTCCAATAAACTATAGACTTAACCTTCACTTTTTACTAAAATTCGTGACACTATTCCAATGAGATACTTTAAGAAAAATAGGATCTCCCACCTCAAATGAAATATATTTACTTTGGTTATCTACATAAATTTTCTACTTGGTCTGAGTTTCTCTCATGTGATGCTAAATCATCTTCACCATCTTAACCATCTCTTCGATTAACTCTGGTCCCAACTTCTTCCTTTCACCAATATTGTCCCAAAAATTGGGAGTTCGACACTGATTTCTATAAAATTACTCAAAAGGTGCCATATGTATACTATGATGAAAACTATTATTATAAGAAAATTTAACTAAACACAGATATTGATCCCAAATTCCTTGGTAGTCCAATGAATATTCTCAAATAATATCTTTCAAAGTCTGAATCATCCACTCTGAATGTCCATCAGATTGTGGATGAAAATCCATACTTAAATTTAATTTAGTATCCATAAACTTCTAAAGTCTTTTCCATAAATTTGAGGTAAATGTGGGATTACATTCAGATATAATAGAAAGGGGGACTCAATGAAATCTAATTATCTCATTAACATAAATTATAGAAATCTTATCCAAATACATACTATCTAGAATAGGAATAAAATGTATAAATTTATTCAATCAATCCAAAATAGCCCAAATCACATTATTACCTAGAGATGTATTTGGTAATTAAACCATGAAATATATTAATATATTCTCTCATTTCCACTCTAATGCTGGAAAAGGTAGAAGTATCACCTTTAATTATTTTTGTTTTGATTTAACTTATTGAAAATTCAAACATTTCATGGTAAATTCAATAATAATTCTTTTCATTCCATACCACCAAAAATGTTCTTGAAGGTATCTATACATCTTACTACTACTGAGAAGAATAAAAAATAGAGAGTTGTGAGCTTCACTCAACAATTCCTTTTTCAACTAGGAGATATCAAGCACCCATAATATTTTTCCAAATCTTAAAAAAAATTTCATATCAATGTTAAAATCATGAAACTTACCCTTCCTAACCAATTTTACTTTTTTTATAAAAAACATGGTCTTCCTTCTAATCTTTCTTAATCTCATATATTAATGATGACTACATTGGAAATAAAAAAATAGAGGTAGTTCCTACATACATAATTTCTAGTCCAACATTAGTAAAATAACAAACCAAAGGATCGTGTTCTAAAAATAGAATAGTTGATGATGCAATATCTTTCCAACTCAAAGTATATAATACTCTATTTTATTTTCCTGAAAGGTAGTGAACCATGAAATTATAATCCTTTATAATTTAAATCAATATTCTTGGCTTCGTGTTCAACTCATTTTGAGTGAATATATACATAAAGGTTTTATGATTATTATATATTTCACATTTTACACCATATAAATTATGTATCCATATTTTTAAATTAAAAACCATGGTATCCAGTTAAAGATCATATGTTGGATAATTTAGATCAGGTGCTTTCAATTATTTTGAAGAATAAGAAATTACGAGATCATTTTGCATCAAAAAACAACCAGGTGCCTTTAAATAAGCATTGTTTTATATAAAAAACTCACCATTTCTGGATAGAAGGTCCAAAATTGGAGAATTCACCAATATTATTTTCAATTCATAGAAAAACTCATCACACTCTTTCATCCAGATGAATTTTACTTCTTTTTAAGTTAAAATAGTTAGTTTTATGGATAATCAAGAAAATTTTTCAACAAAGTGCATGTAGTGTCCTTATAATCCAAGAAAACTATGAATCTATATTAAATGTGTAGTTTTTTTCCATTATTTAACCACTTTAGTTATAATAGGGTGAACAGTGCTGTTATCTTTAGAAATAATGTTCACAAGGAATGAAATCTATTGAAACCAAAATTCACATTTATTAAATTTCCCATATAACTTATTTTATTTCAATTTTTATAAAATAATCCTTAGGTTTCTTCCATAATCCTCATGAATTTTAGAATATACCAAAATATCATCAATAAAAACAACCACAAACTTATCCAAATAGTCATAGAAAACTCTAATTACAGTATCCATGAATATTGTAGTGATTAGATTACCCAAAGGGAATAACTACAAAATCATAATGTCCATATCTAGTATGAAATATCATCTTTAGAATATCTTCCTCATTAACCTTCAATGGATGTTACCCTATCCTGAGATCAATATTCAAAAAATTTCACGCTCCTTGGAGCTAGTCAAAAAAATCATCTATATGAGGAAAAGGATACTTGTCATTAACATTGATGTTACTCAAAGCTCTATAATCAATAAAAAACCTCATTGGACCATCATTAATTTAAAAAAATATATAATCACCCCATGGTGAAGTGACAAGATGAATTAAACCTTTATCGATAAAATCTTGCAACTACTTTTTCAATTCCAAATGTTCTACCTAAGAAATTCGATATGGATGTTTATAAATTGTCCTAGCATCAATAACTAAGTCAATATTAAATTCAACCTCTCGATTGGGAATAATAATAGGTAAATCATGAGGAAATACATCCATATATTCATTTATAATTGGCACATCTCTAATATGAACATTTTCTTTCTTTTTAATAACATGATTTATGTAAATTTCACTGTAACCTTTTATCAGTTTCTCAACTTATTGAAAAGTTATCAAAGGTATGAATTCATTTTTATACACTAACTAGAATTCATTTTGAAAAAAAAAATCTGTATCTCTTCAATATCTCTTAGCATGATAAATTTAAAGCCAATCTATACCTAGAATAACATCAAATTCTACAAGATTTAAGACAACAAGATTTTCAAGAAAAAAATTTCCATGAATGTTAATGGTAATATTTGTATAGATTCTTGTCACATTAATTCTATCACAATATATTTTTATAAAAATTTATGAACCCATTTATTAAGGTGAAATTTATAATTTGATAGAAAATTTCTTAGAAATAAAATAATTTGTATAACCCAAACCAAACAATTCATTTTCATAATCTGAATATATAAGTAATGTAACTGAAATAAAATCATTCAATGGCCTAGAATTCATTGATGTATTCATAAAATATTTTTATGCACTCTTCTATTTTCTATCCTATTGATTTCTACCTTGGTTGACTAACTTTATATATACATTAGCATAATGTGCCAATTCATTACAACTAAAACATCTCACCATTGGCTGGCTATCTGTCTTCCCATTCATGGTTAGTCATGACTCTTTTACTTATAGTTCCAATCCATATAACCAAACTTAACACACTAGTAACATTTCCCAGATCTGGTTAAACATTACTTAAAATGTCTCTTTCCACACTTGGAACAATTGGGGGGATTACCATTGGATTTATTTACTGATTGGATTTACATTGTTTGTAACATTGATCACTTCTTCCCTTTTATTTCATGTGATAGATAATGATAAAAAAATCTATTTTTACTTCCTCATAATAATGAAAAATTTTATCATAAATTTTAAATTCATGAGAATGAAAATCTCTTTAATATCTTAGATTCATTACTAAGTAAAATTGATTAATTTTACTATCAAGATCCCAAATATAATTTGGTGCAAACCTAGACAATTGGGTAAAATTTACTTCATATGTGGCAACTAACTCATATTCCTTTTACTTTAATCCCAAGAATTATTTCTTTATCATGATTCAAGTTTCCTTAGGGAAATATTTCCCTAGGAAATGATTATTAAATTCAATCCATTCCCTTTCCTAGATCTATTCTATTTCCTTGGTATTCTTATCCATTGTCCATCGTTGATCAACTTTTCTTGCAAAATGATAAATGGTAATATTTTAATTTTAATGTTATGAACATCCCATGGATTTGAATATCTTTTCCAGAACATTGATCCATCCTTCAACTATCACTAGATATAAGGTTTCACCTAAATATAGAGGGTATTGTTTTATAAAATTCCCTATAATGAACATATTCCTCTATGGTAAATATATTTTCTCTCTAACATGGATTCCTATACCATTTATATCCTTCAAAAACTAATCCATCACAGTAAAAAAATGTTCAATTATAATTTCAACCATTTGGGATATTAATTTGGAAGGATATTGTCCTCTTGATACCTTCCTAAATCATATTCCCTATTTACCTTATGAAAATCCATTTTTAATAGATATATATTAGATAAAGAAACATGGTAACCTTTAAATGATATATCATGTCAACAAAACCATAAATTATAATCTTTTAAGGGGTTCATTTTATTATCTAACCTCTAAAATTATTTAAACCATGCCTTGATTCCAACTATAAGGACACTTATCTTAATCAACCCCTAATTACATGATTTATAATAAGGGTTTCACTTTCTTACATTCTCATGATCTTTTAGGTTTATAATTTTAGATAATTAAATCATCATAAATATATAAAAAACTCATATATTACAAGTGGATACTTCTACTCAGTTTGTATTTTTACCACAATATAAAACTTTTAAAATGAAACATGTTTTCTTTTCATAAAAAATCTTCATGACTTTCAACTTGATTTATTATTTGTTCCTACTCATCCTTAAATCCTGTAAAATACATTTGAAAACATGGCATGAGGAAAAAATCTCAATTAGGGATATAAATTAAATAAAACTATTAGTCCAATGAAAAACATAAAAACCCATGAAATTTTTACTTTTTTCACTATATTCATTAAATGTATAAAATAAATTATATCCATGTAGAAAAAATTTATCTAAAAGAAAAAATTTAGATACCCAAATCAATAAATAGAAAACCCTTTCAGGAATCATAGATAATCATACTCATAACTTGTGTTCACTCATATCATAAATAACTAGAGACCAATTAAATCCATAAGAGAAACCTCCCCAGTTAACTCAATCCTTATTACCTTAAAAGACAAGGAACATTACCCAATGCATCGGAGAGATATATCAGGCTCACCCACCATATAAAATGTATTAGGATCACCATTCATATAATTTTTATCAAGTTCACTCATCATCATCTATAATTATCAAGTACCATATCATGAATAAAATTGTGACATAACAGACTCAGATGCCACTCAAAGGTACCCCGAGCCTGGTGGGAAACATGGACTCAAGTGAATCTCCCCAAACTCTATAGGATGTCTACTAGTAGGGAGGTCCTCAGTTGTGTATGTGGGGAGACTATTCCCTCATTACCAAAGTGTATCACAGAGGATAAGTAATAAAAAAATAAGGTATATAGTGTAAGAATTATAAATAATTAGATGGAATAGCAGAAGAAGACTTATATAAATATACAAAAGTTGGTGATGTCATATTTCATGTATCTAGAAATATAAAAAACACGGATACACAATAGTAGGAAATAGAAGCTATAAAAAAGTAGCAAAAGGGGAATCCAAAAACTATCCCCCAATATCCTGAGCTCTAGCTCAGTCATCTGCTACCAACTCCATCATAAGAAATCAATTGTTTGAATCCAGATTCTTCCCTTTGTCAACACCTTCATACGTGTAGTCTACCTAGGTTTCAATGGAATCTCATATAGGTTCCGAGATAAACTAAAATAATCCACCACCAACAACATCTATAACATCTAATCTGTGTAGTATAAACTAAAACAGTGTTCAAACATGCATATATAAAAGTAAAGCAGTATAGTAACATGAAGACCCAAGTACCTGCTTCATCCCTCGACTAAAATTTAACTTGAGTCTAACCACTCCTATAATGATTTCAAGGTACATATACAAGTAGGCACCTAAAATTTTATTCTTTTATTTAATTAAGCCATGTAATGGTCATACCATTTAAAGAGTTCATTTGGTCCAAGCCTTGCCTTTCATTAGTGTGATAAGGATAAGGGGGAATGCAACCATTTCATTTCATATAAGTCATAATAATTTCATTAGGTTCATTCAAATACCTTCCATCACAAGTGGCAAGGGTTCCCACATACATGAAACCAACATTTCACTTACATTTAGTAAATCCAGGTCATATACTTAGTATACTTTCCAATTACATTTAAGGATGGTTAATCAATTTGAATAACTTTCCTTAGGTGGTTCAAGTGGAAATAAAAATGGTCCAATCCATTCATCAATTCACATTTCAATAGTCATTTAATGAGGGAGGCTTACCATTAGCAGGTTCAAGCTAAGGTACACCCGAACAGTGGTGTAGACACACACATCAAACACTAAAATCCCAATATGGAAAATCACCCAACATGGGGTGGTCGGCATTGTGGATTTAACCACCAATGATGATTAACATATATGGAATGGGTATTCGAACACTATTCTAATGACTAAAATCAAGACATATTAATTAAATATATGATGCCCAATGAAATCAACACACACACATGGAAATTTATAAAATGAAGAATCTTGAGGAATGATTTATAGACCACCTACCTCGTACTCATAGATAGGAAGAATAATGAAAAAATATTAAAAATTAATTAAAAACGTACCAGTGTGGATCCAGCAAGGCAGATGGAGCTTTGATCAGACTCCGGACAGATACTCAAGATCAAATCCTAAATTAGGCTTAAAATGGGCCTCAAAAGAGGATAAATTAGAGGGGTTTTCCACTATAGATAAATAATATGATATGGGTGAGTTTAAAAATATAATTTAAGGTAAAATGTAAAATCACCCAAAAATATCCTCTGCATGGTTTGGTCGTACCATTTTCCAAATTTCATTCCAACTGTGCATGATCTACTCTAGGAAGGGGGTACTTTCATGGTTAGGCCATGTGATTAGGGGAACCGTGCACCAACTATGTAAATCACCTTTGTAATTTCTCTGCAATTTTTTCCATAGTCATGTAGCCCAAATCGCATGGTTAGGGAAAACTATGTGCCCCATATCACCCCACTATCTAGCCTCACACGGTTAAAACTAACTATGTGTCTTTCCTCGCATAGTTTCCTCTAGCCATGTGATGGGTCATTTTCTCCACAAAAAAGCAGGTTTTCTAGCTCCAAACAAGCCTCAGACAACCCTGAGACCTTTGAAAACTCACTAGGAATCCACATTAGGTCTATAAAATAGAATTACACTAAAATTTAAAGGATCCATACCTGAGTGAAAAGTAGGGTTCTTATAGTCTCCCCCCCTTAAAGGAACTCATCCCTAAGTTCACCTTCCAATGGTAGTGAAACACTATCTGAGAATAACTCTGGCCACTGGGCACGTACATCAACCTCCTGCTCCCAAGTCTCATCTTGTTCACAGATGTGATACTATATCACTCCTACTATAAGGACAGACCTGCCTCAAAGATCCTTCATTCTCCAGTAAATGATGTGTATAGGATACTCCTCAATGGTGGTATCTACATCTAACTCAACTTCCTCAGGTTCAAAAGTATGAGATAGGTTTCCATGATACCGACAAAGATGTGAAACATGGAAGACATTGTTCATGGTATAGTACCTATGAGCTAGTAACAATCAATAGTATATCAACCAGACTCTCTCCAAAATATCAAATAGCCTGAAAAAGCATGGTGATAGCTTCCCTTTCCTTTGAATACATTTATTCCCTATCCTGGGTGATACCTGCAGGAAAACATGATCCCAACCTCGAACTCTAAAGGTCATCTACAGTGATCGGAATAATATTTCTGTCTAGATTGAGTACTAGACATACAATTATTGATCATCTGAACCTACTTCAAATTCTCATGCATGATACGAGGACCTAGTAGGGACGCCTCTCCTTCCTCTAGCTAGCATATGGGTGAATGGCATGGCCTACCGTACAAGACCTCAGAAGGATCCATCTGAATTGTCGCCTGAAAGATATTATTGTAGGAAAAATTAAATATAGGTATATGATTCTCCTAATAACCATAGATATCAAGGAAGCATTCCTAGAGCATTTCATCTATAACCTGTATCATCTGTTCTGACTGACTATCGGTCTGAGGGCATAAAGTTGTGCTCAGAAGCACTTGTGTACCCATAGCCTTTTGAAACCCTTACCAAAACTATGACGTGAAGTGAGAATACCAATCTAAAATGATATTATGAGGGACCTAATTTAGTCATATGATCTCACATACATATAGTCTTCCCATATCATCAACTGAGAACATCTCCCATATAGGAAGGAAGTGGGCTACATTCATTATTCGATCAGTCACTACCCATACAACATCACTACCTCTAGGTGACTTTGGAAATATGATCACAAAATCTATAGAAACATATTCCCATTTCCATTCTAGAACTGTAAGAAACTATAACAATCTAGCAGGTCTTTGGTGCTCTGCTTTCAACTATTGACAGGTGGAACACCTTGTGATAAAGCCTACTATCTGACATTTCTTCTCAAACCACCAATACTGGAATCTCATATCTTGATACATCTTAGATATTCTTGGATGAACTTCACATTGAGAAATGTGGGACTCATGAATCAGTTACTCTCTAATATTTGTAGAAACTCATACATTTCCATGTATATGTAGGATTTCATCTTTTTTCACAGACCAATCTATAGGAAAGTCAAATCCTAAAATACTCTCACGGAGAACCAAGCCCTTGGGATCTGAAAATTTCCTTCTCTTCACCTTTTCAAGGAGGTAAGAGGTAACTATAAAGGTTGTGATATAAGATTGATCTTAACTATCATGATACTCTAGATACATCTTAAAAAATAGGGCCATTAATTTCCATTCATCACTGGCTTCCCATACGGCAAGTGCCTGAGTTTTCTGACTCAACACATTCACTACTACATTACCTTTTACAGACATATAAGCAATCTCAAAATCAAAGGACTGAAGATATTTGACTCATATCCAATGTTTGAGGTTCAAGTTACACTATGTAAAGATATATTTGATGTTCTTGTGGTCTATGTACACCATAAAGTTCCCACTCAACAGATAATGTCTCCATTAACATAAGGCATGGACAATTGCTACTAGATCAAGGTCTTATATTAGATAATTTATCTCTAGATGCCACAACTACCAAGATCTGTACACAACGACTCTTTCCTTCTACATTATTACTACTCCCAGGCTAATTCCTGATATATCACAAAACACTATATAACCTCTACCAGCCTCTGGAAGAATAAGAATAGGTGGTCAGAAAATCCTCCCTTTCGGCTCCTAAAAGGCTTTCTCACACTCTTCTAACCATAGGAACTTTACACCCTTCTTTTTAAGACTAGTAAGAGGTGAAGAAATACATGAGAAATACTGTATAAACTTCCTATAATTTCTAGCCAGCCCCAGGAAACTCCATATAGCAAACTCATTCTTGGGATTCTCTAAGGATACCACATCACTCACCTTATTTGTGTCAATAGATACTCCTAATTCTGAGATAATATGACCCAAGAAGGGAACTTTTTTTATCAATAAGTAGAACTTGGCGATCTTGGAAAAAAACTCATGCTCTCTTAGTGTACTCATAATGATCTCAAGGTTCTTATCATGGTCACTATGAGTATAAGAATACACCAAGATGTCATCCATAAATACTTTGAAAAAGGAATCCAGATAGGGATGGAACACCCTATTCATTAAATCCATGAAAATGGAGGGCACGTTCATAAGACTGAATAGCATACCGAGGTAATCATATAGACCATACCTAATATATAAATTTTTATGAGGTATGTCTAATGACTTGACTCACACCTAATGTTATCCCAATCTTAGGTAGATTATATAAAATACCCTATCTCCTTGGATAAGTTAAAAAAGATCATCTATATGGGGAAATGGATAGCGGTTCTTGATCATAATCTTGTTTAACTGTCTTTAATCCACACATAGATGAAGGGTCCCATCCACCTTCTTGGTGAAAAGCATGAGCGAACCCCAAGAGGAAGTATTAGGTCATATAAAACATTTGGCCTCTAGATCCTCTAACTACTTCTTAAGCTTCTGGAGCTCGATAGTTTCCATCTTGTATGAAGGAATAGACACTAGAGATACTCCTAAAATGAGCTCAATCGTAAAATATACCTCTCTATTCAGAGGTGAGCTATAAAAATCATTAGGAAAAACATCCCTGAAATTATCTACTACTAGAGGGAATTCGTACCGATGTAAACTCTGATCCTCCAAGAAGATATTGGAAATTTGGTTAGTCACTCCACCTAGCCCATTATTCTCTGGTCCATCTCTACTATCCTAAATATCCTACTCTCCCTTGCGTAGAAAACATCCACCCTCTAGTGATGAAAATGATACCCTGTAATGATATAAATATAAAAAGTCATGATACAAAACCAACCAAACCATCTCAAGAATGACATCGAAGCCTATTATATCAATAACAAAGAGGTACCACAAGAAAGGTTAACTGACTAACTCAAGGGGATAGTCCCTAAATTGGAATATTCCCTCTGACCATACTTGCAATGGTGTATTTAGGGTCATTACACCACAGTAATATTGTATTTCAAGTTCGAGACTTTCCACGATAGATAAGGAGATTAAGGAGTGTTAATAACCTGTATTTAACAAATAAGATACTATAGTGGATGATACTATAATAGTACCTTGTACTATAGATGGTCCTAAAGCCTGATTCTTAGGTATTTGTTGTAATTCATGAAACTAACCTAATCCATGGACTTGTTCAACAGTTGAACTACCATGATCAAGACCTCTCTTCTGGCACTGTTGGAAATACAAATTTTGGATACCATGGTCATAACCTCCTCGTCGTCCATTCCTATTAGTGATACTCCAACTCCCCACCTGACACAGTATAAAATAACCTACCCCTAAAAGTGTAGATGGTGAAAATACTATTCCACTAGGAAAGGTAATACAGAATCTCTAAAGGTTCCCCATAAGGTCATAAGCTCGGCACTCCAGAGGGTCTCTATCACATTGAGGCTTCAGATACCACTTTAATCCACACTGATGAAACACCATAGAGATACCAGTATGAGTACTATGTCCGCCACTTCCCTGATGAGAAACCTTGATGGAATGTTTCCTGCTACCGGAAGAACTACTGGACTACCTCGGCACTGGTCCTATATGCCTGGTATTATCAACATCCCTTAGGTTTTGCTTAGTGATAATAGCATGTTTGACTATTACAAAAAAGGATGGTAGGTGAAAGACATTCACCTAAGCATGAATGGCATAAATGATCCCATCCTCAAATCATCTAGCACACAAAAGCTCATCATCGGCTAAAAGTGGTGCAAAGCACTGAAACCTGATGAAACGTGTTGAATATTCCATGACTAACATTGAACCCTACTCAAGATGCATGAAATATCTAGATCTGTCATCTTTCAATGTATGAGGAAAGAACTAAACATATAAATATGTATATAAATCAGCCCATACTATTCCCTGATGGCATCCAGTCTAGGTAATCACATCCCACCAGTGTTTGGCTGAATCACGCGGCATGTACATAGAAATATTGATCATATGCTCTAGTGGAATCTCTATATGATAAAAGATAGAATGTGTGGCCTCTATCCAAGACTCAGTAGCCTATGGACCTCCATCCCCTGAGAATGTAGGAGGATGTTTCTACTAGAACTCATAAGACAGATCAGCCATTGTAGGTGCAGGTTGTAGAGCACCTTTCATAGGCTGCATCAGACATAGGAAACTATCACAGACCTAAGAATTAGTGCCCAAATCAGGTAAAAGAGGTGATTCCTCAAGTGGAATGCCTGGAAGTAAGACTGGAGGCTTAGGTCCCACCACGTCTGTAGTATGGTCTTCACCACCCTTCTGGCGCACGACATGAGGACGTCGTGGCGGCATTAGTCTACAAATTCCAAGCACATGCCTCAAAACAAGCTTCAAGAAGGTAGATAGCAACACTAGAGAAATATAAACAAAAAGAAAAGGGCTCAATCCCCATGGTATACAACCCTAACTACCAACTTATAAGGCCAGGTATTAGTAAGTTATCTAGTTTAATTTATAGTGGTTCAAGTAGATGAAGGGTCAACAATACCTTTCCTTGTCATTTATTAGGAAATTATTTCATTTTACAAGTAATGATTCCCTTATCAATTTCATTTTCCTAATTCCATATATCAAGGTTTATTTAAAATGATTTTTTCATGCCATTGAATCAGGTCTTTTACTCTTTATCACTAAGATCACCACCCATTTAAATTGTATTCTAATGGATCGACTTGGTAAATTACTCATTCCATCCCCCAAGGTATCATACACCTCATGAATTGAAACTAGAAATCACTCAATAATAGCCAAAAATTTGAACAATAATATATATATAATAAGTCTCACTCAATAATCACGGGCATATAAAGTAATGCAAGTAGTTAAATGCACCTATATGGAATGAAAATATACATGACATGTGAATTCTATGTGTCTATGATGATGCATGTAACAAATCTCCTTACCCTCATATCATCAAGCAAAGGATTAATAAGAATCTCAATCAGAATAATAAAAAAACATGTGTGCCACTCAATGGTGAAATGATATCAATTGTAATAAGAAAAATCAAAACAACCATTACAATTCAGGCAACTTGGTTTTTATCCCGAACATGGGTTCACGATGCCCATGAATGTCTTATGACTAGGTTCCAAGAATTCTTAATCTCCAATCCATTGTATCCAAATAGTAAATCAAGAAATAAACTACTCTAATACCACTTTGTGACATCCTGGGCCTAGATGCCACATAGAGGTTCCCCGATCTCGGGGGGTCATATGGCCTCAAGCACTTCTCTTCAAACTCCAGGGGATACCAACTAGCAGTGAGGGCCTGGGGTGTGTCCATGGGGATACTATACCCTAATTACTATAGTGTAGCATAATATAAGTAATAAATTAGAAGTTAAATAGAGGAATCATTATAAATAATCAGATGGCATAGCAGAAGATGACTCATATAAATATACAAAATCTGATGATGTCATATTCCATGTATATACAAAGCTAGAAAACATGGATACATAGTAGTAGGAAATACAATATATGAAAAAGTAGAAAAACTAGAATCCAAAAACAATCCCCCAGTATCCCAAGCTCTGACTCAGTCATCTTCTACCAGCTCCATCCTAAACAATCAAGCAATCAAGTTTTTGAAGCCAAACGCTTCCCTTTGCCAGCACCTATATACATGTAGTCTTTCTGGATGCCAATGGAGGCCTAGATAGGGTGTGAGATAAATCTCAGTAGGCCACCACCAATGGATTCTATAACAATAAATCCATGTATTATAAACCAAAATAGTGTTCAAGAATGCATATATAAAAGTATAGTAGTATAATAATGTAAATACCCAAGTACCTAATTCATCCCTCAGCTAGTATCTGAACATGTAACTGGTTCATTAATTAATTAAGTTCTAGTTTATATATATATAAGTCACTTGAGGAATAGACATCACTGACACTATACTAGTGATGGATCCAAGATATAACAAGGCATCCTAATATTATTTATAATGAAAATGTTCCAAGGTGATAACCAAGGAAACCTAGACTTCAAGGATCACCAACTCAGTCATAACTATAGCCTAGATATAGGGGTAAGTGTGTAATCCAAAGAGAATCATCCAAGTATTTACACAATAGTGAATCTAACTGAGTCCAAGGAATAAATCCATGGTAAAATGGGATAAGCGATGGTTAGACCCAAGTATATAACCAAAGAACCTCATGTCCATAGAATCCATGATGGATCCAAGGAGTGTATCCAAAGAATTATATAACAGTAAATGAGGGATCTTATGGTGTCATACCAGGAATCCACTGATATAAAAATATCAGCTTCTAAGGTGGCTCTCACCCTAAATCAGAATGGCATCCATGAGAACTCAAGGCATTCCCTTAGGAATCCAAAACCTAAATTGAGTTTGACCAAACCTATAATGATGTAAAGGTCCATATACAATTAGGAACCTTATAGTTGATTCTTTAATTTAATTAATCCATGTAATGGTCATACTATTTAAAGTGTTCATTTGGTTCAAGCCTTTCATTTTATTAGTATGAAAATGATAAAGGGGAATGAAACCATTTCATTTCATATAATTCAAAATCATTTCATTAGGTTCATTCTTTTACCTTCCATCAAAAGTGGCAGGGGGTACTACGGGCATGCAACCAACATTTCATTTACATTTAATAAGTCTAATTCATATACTTTTTTTTAAAAGGTTGGGGCCGAAGCCTCAATTTATTATTTAAAGAAAAGACATCTTTAGACTGGGTAGAGGGAGACCCATTACATATCCCAAAGGCCCAAGGCCAAGTGGCTTGAATACAAGGCATGAAATCCCATTAAATGGCCCAAAGGACCCCTCGGGGAACAGTTCTGCTACAGTACCCACGCCGCAATAATACCTACTATAGTACAGCCGCTGCTACAGTCTCTCCATTGCTACAGTGTCACTGCTGCTATAGTACTGCTACAGTGCCCTGCTACAAAACTGCTACAGTACCGAAAATTCATCCCTACCCTGATTTGATCCTGGGTCTTTTGGATGCCAAGAAAGAGCATGTACCACTAGGCTACTGGCTCGTTGGATCCAATTCATTTACTTAATATACTTTCCAATTACATTTAATGTTGGATAATCAATTTTAATCACTTACCTTAGGTGGTTTAAGTGGAAATAAAAATGGTCTAATCCATTCATCAATTCATATTTGAGTAGTTATTTAATTAGGGAGTCTTACCATTAGCAGTTTCAATCCGAGGCACACCCAAACAGTGGAACAAACACACACATCCAGAACTAAAATCCCAATATGGAAAATCACTCTACATGGTGTGGTCGGCATTGTGGATGGTGGAACAAACACACATGCCAACAGTGAACAATCTTTTGTAGGAAGGGGTCACCCACACAGTTAAGGAAACTTTGTGTCAACCATGTGAATCACCTCTACAATTTTTCTTCATTTTCTTGCAAGGTTGTGTGACCTAAATCGTATGGTTAGGGAAAACTATGCACCCCATATCACCCCATGGTCCATCATCACATGGTTAAAACTAACCAGGAATCCTACCTCACATGGTTTCCTCTAACCATGAAATAGGCTATTTTCTTCCAAAAATCTAGGATCCGGGATCTAAACAAGCCTCGAACACCCTAAAGACCATTGCGAACTCACTAGGAATCCATATTAGGTCCATAAAAAAGAATTAGACCAAAATTTAAAGGATCCATACCTGATTGAAAAATAAATTTCTTACAAAAACATTTTTAAGCTTTCACCTTTTCATCATAAATCCCTTGAAAACACATTTTAAAATATAGGTAAAATCATTTTCAGGTATCGAAATATCCTTCCTATAAAGACACTTTTTAAAAAACTGAAATACCAAAAACAAGGGAAGAAAGGTTTTTCTTTGAAAAAAACATGGAATATTATAAATAAATATAAATAATGGTTGTGGTGGTGGGTAAATCTATTGATTCCATATATGTTAAAATAGAACATTCCTTTTGTCTTTTGTAAATAAAGTCAAAATGTTTCGTATAAAATATATAAAAATTTAATTTTAAAAAAACATTAAAAGAAATTAAAAATAGAAATAAAATGTCATTTATAATTCATTTATATACATTTAAATACTTTCATAAAATATTTTTATGATTCTGGACATGTATTAAGAATATTTAGAAAATACAACATTTAAAATGAGGTTTTAAGGTAAATTATCACATACCTTGATTCTAACTTATCATGTACATTATTTATCTTCCTAAATAATAAAATTATTTTTATTAGTTACTTTATTATGATTATTTTTCATATTTATTATTACTTTTAGTTCACTTATTGCCATTCCATACTTTATTACTTAAATAATTAAGTATACATCAGATGTTTTGAGGACGTTCGACTTATGTGTCCAAAATGGAATTGGTAGGTTGAATATGGTAAAATTGATCATGATTATATCATTTATAGGATATTAATCATGATATAATTATCATTTTTATATAAAAAACATACTTTTATAACTGACCATATAAGGTGGTTTTAAAAAATGAATTATATTACATTCTGGAGATGGTAGTATGTATGTACACATGAGTAACATTTCCATTTTTCAATGAAAGGGAAAGAAGGTAGGTATTATTTTATCCTTCCAGAATTATTAATATATTATAAATAAAATATTATTTCATTAAACCCACTCAAATATTCCATCCATGTGATGTGGTTATGAAAAATAAAATACATCATATCGTGAGGCGGTAGTCTATATGTATGCATGAGCGATGTTTTTATTTTCCATTGGATGGTAAAGAATGAAGTATAATATTATATTTACTATTTAAAAATGATATTTTTATCATATATATCATTTTATTTAATTTTTATCCATAATTATTACCATTTATAAGAGTCATTTATGGAAAAAATTATATTGGTTCATGATTTGGTAGTTTGTCGTACACATGAACGATGTTTTTATTTTCCATTAGATGGTTAATAAATATGAAAAAGGGTTATAAAATAGACATAATAACATTTAATTATATGTTATATACTGATTTTAGAATATATAAATAATTTTTATGTGTTTAAATAAGGTAGATAAAGAAATAAAACAAAGGATCTTAGTTGAGACTTATACATCTTCTTCGGATAAGCTCTCTTGGTTTGCAACTTAAAAATTATAAGGTGTGTGTTTTGATTAATAAAGAAACTCTAGGATGTGGGGAGGAATTCCAGGAAGAGATATGGGTAGGTATTGGCTGATATAAGAGGATCTTTAAGTGTGGAAAGGAGAGGATAGTGGGTGTCCTTTTATAAGTGATAGAGAAGACATGCTTGGAATTTTTCAAAAGATTTAAATATTATTAAATAATTTTCATAGTAAAGTATCTTATAAAAAAATAAATTATAAGAATAAAGTTATTTTGGTTGAAATAAATTCATCTAATAAGAATTAAGATGAAATTTTGCGGCCCTACCACTTATTTTTAACCTATGTTAACCTGCCTTTTTCCATGGTGACACATTTTTTACCAAAATTAATATTTATAATGACCAAAAATGAAATTTACCTCATTACTAAATTTGGAAATTATGATTATAAATATGGAATAAATTTTTAAATATTCAATCTCAAGAAATTTAAGGAATTAATTTAATATAAAAATAGAAAATGCAATGAAAAATAGTTTTCTGAAAAATGCCTTTTGAGTATAAAATTGATTCTATACCAAGATCAAGTATAATATTGATCCAAAAGGTATAAATTGAATTAATTTTATAAAAAAAATAAAATAATAAAATTTTAAACCCAATATAAATAGAAATGATTCTTTTCAAATACTAGAAAATAAAATATGGTTTTCTTTAAAAATTGATATTTCCCGTTATTCTCCCAAAATTAAAATTTTTCAAGAAATTTATAAAAAAATCACAATAAACTAATTTCAAAATGATGAATTAAAAATTAATATACTTTATATCAAATTAAATTCCTAAAATTTATAAATTAATCATTTAAAAAACAATATAATACATGATAGTTAGAATATAACTATTTCCTTTTAATTGGAAAAAAATAATAATATTATTATAATGAATGTGACTCTATAAAATATAATTCATGAATATTAATAATATAAAAACCCAGGATTCTCATATATAAATATTAAATCTTTTTATATGAATGGATATTACATTACAAAAATAAACCCATAAGGACCATATGAGTTTAATGTCTTTGGAGACTAAATATTCTATCTTCTTATTTCATTAAATATCTTCAATGTATCCCACAAAGATATTTCCATTAATTAATCTTTATAGACATGACATACTTAAAACCTTTCTTCATAACCAAGGGAAAGGAAACATAATAATGGTTGAGCTCAAATGTTCAGTAAGGTTAAACAATAGAAATGTCAACCTATTAGAAGCATGAGGGTATAATAACATGAGAATAACATTTGAGAACCATACCTTGTTTATCAAATATCATGATCTTAAGTCATGGCATAAATATTAGAAGTTAATAAGACATGGATCATAAGGAAATCAAATAACATTATTCATGAGAGCATAACATTGGCATAAGACATAGAATTTTGGCATAAACATAAGCATAGAAAATCATTTCCATAGTACTCGATGCTCACTTCCAAGGCGGTCATAGTTTAATGGGTTAACTCCCTAAACTATCATAATATTCAAGTTTCACTCCCAAGACCATAATAGTAGACAAATTCCCTTACTGAATTGTCTTCACTCTCCGTTACACTATTATCTATCTCATTAGATATAATTCATTATCCAATGCATTGAAAGGAGATATATGTCCCACCCATAACATATTTAAAATCATATGTATGTGTGCCACAAGATTATAAAACATTCACCATAACATAATGCATGAAATGAAATGGGTTTCATAAACATTTCATTATATCACAACCTATGGAAAAGTGACAGGTTTCATAATCATTTCATCATTTCATAATAGCATAACCCATGAAAAGAAGCAGTATTCATAATCATTTCCTCATGGTATAACCCATTGAATAGAAATGGGATTCATAAAAATAATGTCATTGTAAAGATAAACCATTAATAGAAAGAATAATAATGGTATCCTTTGATCATATACCCAGTAAGGCCTAGTTAACAAAAATGGATGTCATATTAGATGGATGATGATTTTAAAAGATCATTCAAAAAAAATTGAGGCAAATAACTTTTCTTTAAAAATCACTTTTTAAAAATTAAATTTCATAAAAAAAAAATTAGAAATCCTTTTTTTTAAATAAACATTAAAACATATTAAGTAATGTTTAAAAATAATTTAAAACTATTTTTTAGGAAAATATACTTTCCTCTTTGAAAAAAAATTCAAATTACTTTTATTTTAAAATAAACTTAAAAAATTATAAAGTAATCTTCAATGTAAATAATGGTTATGATGGCGGTTAATTTTGTTCATACCGTACACCTTAAAACAAAAAATACTTTTATATTTTTGATAAAAGACAAATGAGAATTGTTTGGAAAATTACATGAATATTCCTTTAAAAAAATTTAAAAATTAAAACATGGGTAAATATGACTTTAAAACCCATTTGGAGGATTTTATAAACATTTTTGAAAACATTTTTAAAAACATGGTTTTGGAAGAAAAAGGGTTTTCGAGTGAAGAGAGAAATAAAGATGATTTTTCTTAAAAAGGTTATATTGAACTCTTGAGTACATAAAGAGAGGAAAATGAAGGTAAAACATTTATTCTCAGGAAATAAAGAGATTATAATGAAAAAAATAGTTTCTTTATTGATGTATCATAAAATTTTATCATTGTAAACATAATCATGAGCAATCCCGATAAATGATGAGATTGTAATATAAAACCCTTACCACTTTGGTAACTTTTCATCAACTTCCAAGGCACCTATAAAACCACATTTTCATGTTGGGAAACGCAGACCTTTGGACCAAAAGTATGATGTCTTGAAAAATTTGGCCCAAGTACCATCCAAGTTATCAATTCTAGATTCCTTGAATCTATCAAAAGATCTTCGGGAGGCGCTTATTGAGGCTTTGTCAAGTACTCAAGAATTCAAAACTGAAATTGTTGCGACTGAGGTCTACCGTATAGAGAATAATCCTGTAGAATTCCATATAGTGATATCTTTTATAGATGAAGATAAAGATGATGTTGTACATGGACATATCATACCTTTGTATCTATCTTTAAAAGTCAATGACATAGACATCCAACGAGCTTTCATTGATAATAGCTCAGGAGTCAACCTCATTCTTATTCGTACACTTCGTTGATTGGGCCTCACCAAATCTGATTTATCTCCTTCAACATTGATGTTTCAAGGATATTATAATAATGAACAAGAACCTCTGGTCGAGATTACACTCAGAATTTAGTTTGGAGACCTTATGTCTAATTCAGATTTCATGGTTGTTTTTTAGGAAACAACCTTCAACATTTTTCTTGGAAGACCTTGGCTACATCAACATGTGTTCGTACCTTCATCATACCATCATTGTCTCAAATATTGTTTCAATGGTCAAATTGGTACATTGTATGGTGACAAGGCCCCATTCAAAATGTGTGAATCTCAATACATTGAGGCAGAATTTTATCACATAGAGGGAAAGGAAAAATCCACAGCAAAGAAGGTCACCAAAATTAATGCACCAAATGGTTTGGAAAATATTTCAGTAAACCCATTCATACATGTGAGTACAGATTATGTATTTTTTATTAGTCAAATTGACAGGATAGACCTAAATACAAACACTCTTATAGAAACTTCCAGAATTTCAATTACAGCAACCAAGCTAGACAGCATGGGAGAAATTTTTGATTCATCATGTAGTGATGAAAGCTTAAATGGAGATGTCTTCATTTCATCTGCTGAAATTCAGAAAATCTATACTTCATCAACCAGCCCAGAAGAAGTTATAGCAATACTAGAGGAAAATAATGATGTCTATTCTTAATCCATCATCTCCTCTCTATCACCCCAGGAAGACCCTTCATCATCAATAGGGTCAGAAATGGCAGCCTCTTCTTCAAGATGTTCAAATTTTAACTTCTCCCCTGACCATGGAAATTCTTCTTCATCATCTACTATGAAAGTAAAAATAGAAGAAGTAAAACATATTAAAGAATAATAGAAAGATCTCAGGGATGCTCCTCCATCATTTGAAGATGGTATCTCTACCACTGTGGATGAACTCAGAGAAATAAATCTGGGTACAAAAGAAGATCCACGCCCCACTTTAATTAGTATAGACATGACTCATGAAGAGTAAGAAATGTATACTTCTTTTCTAAAGAAAAATAAATATGTATTTTCTTGGAATTATACAGAAATTCTAGGTCTTGATCCCGATGTTTCCACCCATCATTTGGGTTTTCCAGACTAACATCGAGGATTCAAGCAAGCAACAAGAAGAACACACCCAACTTATGCCTCCAAAATTGAAGCTGAAGTTGATATGCTTATCAAGGCTAACTTTGTCAGAGAAGTTCAATATCCCAAATTTCTGGCTAATATTGCCCCTGTGAAAAAGAAGAATGGACAAATTAGAGTTTTCATTGACTTCAGATATCTTAATCGGCATTGTCCCAAGGATGATTTTCCAGTTCCGATCACAAAACTCTTAATTGATGCAACAGCTGGCTACGAAGATTTTTCCTTCATGTATGGTTACTTTGGGTACAATAAAATACGAATGGCCCCAAAAGATGAGGAGTTAACGGCCTTCATATCTCCTCAAGGTGTGTTTTGCTATCGAGTAATTCCCTTTGGCTTGAAGAATGCAGGTGTAATGTATCAGCGTTCCATGCACCATATCTTCAAACCCTTTTTAGGGAAATTTGTTGAATATTATGTGGATGATTTGGTGGTTAAATCCAGAAAACGTTCTGATCATTTGGTCGATCTGGAAATCATATTCAACAAACTTCCACAACACAATTTGAATATGAACCCATTGAAATGTGATTTCAGGGTAACCTCAGGAAAATTTCTCAGCATTGTTGTATACCATCGTGGTATCAAAGTTTATTCTGAGAAGAAAAAATCTATCCTTGACATGTCACCTCCTAGAAATTTGAAGTAATTAAGAGGAATTCAATGAAACTTTGCCTATATTCGGTGTTTTATTTCCAATTTGGCAGGAAACTGTTTACCATTCACCAGATTAATGAAGAAGGGAGTCACCTACCAGTGGACTGAAGAATGTCAGGAATCATTCGATATCCTCAAGAAATATCTCTTGAGTCCACCGGTATTAATGCCACCTGTTGAAGGAAGACCAATTATTCTCTATGTGACAGCTTTAGAGCGATCATTGTGTGCCTTCCTTTCCCAAAATAATGATGTTGGGAATGAAAACAACCTTTACTATCTGAGTCAGACTATGCTTGAGGCAGAAACTCGATATTCAAGTATTGAAAAGTGTTGTCTAGTATTAATCTTTGCAGTTCAGAAATTGAGACACTACCTGCAATATCATGAGGTCCAATTGGTATCTCACAATAATCTGGTCAAATTTATCCTTAGTCGTCCAATGCTTATAGGACGTCTAGTAAGGTGGGCGGTTATTTTAAAGCAGTTTGATATCTAGTATGTTTCTCAAAAGGCAATAAAGGGCCAAGCTCTATCCAATTTCCTTGCTGAACACCCATCTGTAGAAGATACATCTTTAAATATAGAACTTCCTGATGTGAAAGTCTTCTCTATTCAAGATAATCCTAAAACATGGGAAATGTACTTTTATGGTGCCTCCAGAATTCCAACATGGAAGAAAATGGAAGATCCTAAATTCCAAAATGTTGGGTTAGGAATCGTGCTTATTTCCCCAGAAAATGTAGTGCTTCCCTATTCCTTCTTATTGTTGGAAGGCGGAAAAAACAATAAATAAGAATATCAAGCTCTCATCGCAGACTTGGAATTGGCGCTTCAAGAAAAGTTGAATCACTTGAAGGTAAAAGGTGATTCAGATTTCATAATCAAAAAAATAAATGGGGATCATGGCATTAGAAAGGAAGAGTTAATCCCTTTGTGTGATTAATTTAGAGAGTTAATGGTGGAATTTCCCTCAGAACCGATATTTTCTTATGTCCCGCGATCCCAAAATTCCCAAGATGATGCACTGGATAATGTAGCCACAACCCTGGCAGATCCAAATTGGGACGAAACAATCATCAGTATTTCTCACCATCATATAGTTTCACCATTTTTTCAAATCAAAACAGATAAAATCAATGAAATCAGTCCCATTTCTAAACCATATGGTCATACTATAGGATGGATGACACCTATCAAGGAATACCTTCAAAATGGAACACTCCCACCTGATAGATCTGGGAAAGAACAAGTCTGGAAATGTGTGGTCAATTTTACTCTTTATGATATCCCAGATCACCAAAAAATTCTCTACAAGCGAGGTTTTTATGGAATTCTCTTCAGATGTATTGATGGTGAAGAGATAATGGTTTTCATGATAGAAGTACATGTAGAAGTTTGTGGTGCCCACTAGTCAGGACATAGACTTTCTGGTCAAATTCGAAAGCTTGGATACTTCTGGACTTCAATGATATAAGATTATGTTGATTTCACTAAGAAGTGTCATTCTTTCCAAGTATGTGCCAACTTCATTCATCAAACCCCGGAGTTTCTTCATATGGCTAAATACTCCTGGCTGTTTGCTACATGGGGAATGGATGTAGTAGGACCTTATCCTCCAGCTACAGCTAAGCAGTTTAAGTATATTCTTACTGCTACTGACTTCTTTTCAAAATGGGAAGAGGAAATACCTCTTAAAGAATTCGGTGCTAAAAGCATTGTTAGCTTTGTCAAGCCCAACATAATTACCAGATTTGGTGTTCCTCATACCATATTGACAGATAATGGCACCAACTTTTGTTAATCCGAGGTAAGAAAATTGTATCAGGAATACAATATCAGATCCAACCATTCATCTAGGTATCATGCAGCGGCCAATGGTCAAGTAGAGGCTTTCAATAAGACTCTTTCAAACATACTTCAAAAGATGGTGGATAAAGATAAGAAGTCATGTCCTGATAAACTTTTTCATGCTCTATGGGCTTATCGGAATACCACCCGCACTATTACATGATCAACTCCATATTCATTGGTACATGGAATGGAAGCAGTATTTCCTATTAAAGTCGAATTACCTTCGCTTAGAGTGGCCATTTTTGATCAATTATCTACAGATGAACAATCTCAAAAGCGATTGGATGAATTGGAGTGACTAGATGAAAAAATATTGTGCACACTTCACCATTTAGAAGTCTATCAGAATCGAATAGCATGAGATTTCAATAAAAAAGTTCGTCTTCATTCATTCATTCAAGGAGAATTGGTATTGGTCCTCAGAACCCCAATGATACCAGGAAATAAGCATCCAAATCTTGAGCCAAAGTGGGAAGGACCTTAATCAATACATAGGGTCTACTCCAATAGAGATTATTCTTTAATCTCAATTGATGGAGAACTCATTACAACTCCAACCAATTCAAGATTCTTGAAGAAGTATTTTGTGTAACACAAATACACCCATTGTCCTTGATGGAGGACATTAAACTGCATAGCCCCCTCTATTATCAAACATGACGTTAAATTGTGCATCATCCGAGCTGTAGGACATTAAACTGCCAAGAACCCCATGTATGTGACACATGATATTAAACTGTGATTGTCGCATGCGCAATTTTTTTTTAAAATCCATTGCCATGCGTGCCCCGGGAAGCTGACCATGAATAAGCCCCACACCATCCTTCGTGGTCGCATCTTTCACGACACGATTTCCAGGTCTATTGCTGCCTCTTGTTTCTCACACCGAGCATGACTCACGTGAGCTTAGAATAAGCTTCTACCATGACATCTTCTCTGGGATGCTAACCACACTTAATTCCCAACATCATCTTCGGGTCATTGTCCTCAAGTACACCCCAATCATCGAATCCTTATCAATTTAACTATGTATACTTTGATCCTTGCCTCCTAGGCCGAGTACATAGGAAACCTCCTAAGGTTCAAGCCCGAAACCACTTTCTTTACATTGATTCACCTCCATTCCATATGATGTTGATCCATGAAGTCCCCATCAACCGTCTTATTCATATTGGTTCACTTTCATCCTATATGATGTTAAACTGTGTACATCCCATCGTCCTAGCTATATGACATTAAACTACACAGTCCCCCATTGTCATTACTACAAGACATTAAACTGCATAGCACTGGTCCTTGCATATGACCTTAAACTATTTGAACTTTTGTCCTATATGACAATAAACTACAACAATCCCTAATACCCTCACTTGAGTGGAATCATCATTGACATGGTATCCAACCATGTCATATTTCAAGAACTGCATATGGTTTGATTCTCATCCTTATGAGATACATAGTGACACCCAAGTCTTTAATCTTAGGTCCAGCCATAATTGCAATAAATTCCTCTTTACCCCTTATATGTATGAACTAAATCTGTACAAAGGGTATTTAAAGAACTATGTGCATATTGATTCTCATCCTCATGGGATATGTAGGAATGCTCAAGCATTCCTTGAGTCTAGCCCCGAACCTTTGGGCCTAACCCCAAACTCCACTTTCGGTCCCTTGGCTAAAAAGTCCCCCTCGGAGCACATGGTGTGATATGGAACACCCTGGTCTTTATTCACATCAGGTTTATAAAAAATACATGATGTGTATCCCTCACTATGGTTCTAGTTCTACGACCCTAAACTAATATCTTCCATGCTCTCGTCCTGTATGACGTTAAACTGTATTTCAAGAACTATGTGTGGCTTGATTAGAATCCTAATGAGATACATAGTGACATCCATAATCTCAATTCAGGACCCAACTACAACATTATACAAATAATATTCATGGTCGCCATAACCCTTTTCTTTACTTCGGATCGCAAAATGTCTGATACCTGAGTGTTCTTTTTCCTGACTATGAAGCATGTGCACTTAGGTGGCCTTGCATAAGTTGTCTACATAACGGACCTGTTAGCCAAAAGATGCTACTATTTGACTATGCAGCCTATGCCTCAGTTGGCCCTGCATAATTCAACCTCCATAATGGGTTTGTCAAGTAATGGTAACTTCATTATTATGAGAAGCCTCTTTTGTCCCTATTGGTCTTAACGGTGATATGTAGGGATCTGCAAAAAAACTTTCATCCTTAACATATTTGTTCCATACTTTTTTTCATGATCTGAAAGTATTCAAGTCTATGGTTTAAATTTTCATCCTTCTCCATATGTTCAGAGAAATATGAAATAACCTTGGACCACTTGACCATATGTCGTATAATGTTTCTATCTCCGGTTTTAGTCATATGATTTAAAACCACATATACCATTTTTTTCTACGTTTGGGTCAAACCTTAGTAGAAGTCACATTCCTTCAATTCTTTGACAATTCTGATTGGAAATATCCTCTCTATATTCAAGTACCTTTCTCCATAAAGCAGACTCTATGCTTTGGAAAATTTGAATCTCCATAAAACTTTCTTTGGATTTTAGTAATAGAAAGTAAAATTTCTGAGAGTTATTTTTCCCGACTATGCAGCACGTTCCCTTAGGTGGCCTTGCATAAGTATTCTACATAACAGATCTGTCAGCCAAAAGATACTACTATTTGACTATGCAACATATTCTCTAGTTGACCCTGCATAATTCAGCCCCCATAATGGGTTTGTCAGGTAGTGGTAACTTCATTCTTAGAAAAGAATTCATATAATGCCTTTTAGCTCTTTTCCCATGTAATTCCTCAGATTCAAAATTTCTCAAGTCACGGTTTACAATTTTCCCCCTCCATACATGAATATGGTAATATATTTCCAAACAAATTATCAAGAATTGAGTCAATATCATCAATTTGGTCAAAGATATTCGACCTTAAATATTAGCGTTTTTATAGTCCAACATTCATGACTTTAAACTGCCAATAACAAAAGACATAATACTCATTAAATTGGGAACCTATAAAGGGTACTCTGAACAAAAGTCGAGTCCCAGCTCGCTAAATGTACATTTTGTATGATTTAGGCAATATTGAGAAATTAAAATATGAAAAGTTTGTGGGGTTGTTTATATAACCCTAGTAAAAATAAAACTATGTTTACTAGGACCATTGGATTAGGTAAAAATAAGAGCAATTATCAAGAAAATGAAGGTACAGATCATTGAATATGAACTGTTTTCCATTGATGAACAAGATTAGAAGAACATCCACAAACTGGAGTCTCTTATCTCTTTTTTTCAGAAATTACAGAAGACTTTCAACATGATTTCTCCTCTGTTTCACAGCATCCCGAGCTTCATCAGCATCCACTTGACGTTCATTTACTCTACCAACTTCAATCTCTTCATCTCGACAAAGTGCATCTTTGGCATCTGGGATGGATTGTATACCATCCGCTTGGACTTATTCCAACGAATTATGAAGTTGGTCAAGCTCCCCAGTAGCAGAATCTAGCTCTTACTGAAGGTGAAACAGCTGGACAATCTTCTCCTTGATCTTATGCTTTAGTTCCTTTAGCTTTGCAGCATGATCAGCCTCAGCTCAGGACACTACAGCCTAAAATTCACTGATATTGCTCAGCAATCTAGCTCTAATCAGGTCTTTATGATGCCTTTTCTCTTTCTCCCTCCTTCGAATGACTTTTTTCACTATGACATGGATTTCTTGATATCCAAAACCACTAATCCCCAGCATCTGCATGCCGAACTTGCGCACCACAGACCCTTGATTTCTCCGACTTTACCTTAGAGTCAGATCCTCTTTCCCTTTTAGATCCAACTCTGAGGGGGGACTTTTGTTGATGCTCATTTCCATCACAAATTCTAACGAATGGAAAAGGGGAATACCTTAAGCACAAAGAGGGTCACCCTTTGACGAACATCAAAAAAATTGACGAAGGCATGGACTAGAATCCCATTTGGAGTGAGGCGCGCAAGTTACTTGCGCGCCGCACAAGTCACTTGTGCCCACCTATGGGTCGTGCAGCTCACTTGTGCGCGCCCTATTTTATTTTTCACCCAAGGTGAAAGGTGACCTATAAATAGCCCCTATGGGCCCCCATTTCAGGGACATATTTTCCAAAAGTCAAATTCAAGCTCTGGTCACCCAAGTCTTCAACTCAACTCTTGTGAAAGATTCTATGGTAACTTTTTACCTATAATGGAAGACTTGAAGGAGTAGGATAAGGCCTAAGTGTTTAGAATTCATCAACACTTTTGCGCCTAAGTATCCAGACCTCCTTAAAAATGCAAACACTTGCGCGCTGCCCTACCCTTTTGATGAAATTTATGCGCCAACCTTTTGGAAATATCTTAGGATAATACTAAAGGCTTGAGTTAAGTCTCGCCCAAGTATTACCCTACAGATTCTTCATCGCCCAGGTGAACCCATGCCGCACAAGAACACTTGCGCGACCAAGACTTGTGCTCCAAATTACTTGCGCGACCTAAACTCGCACACCAACTTCATTTGTGTGCCTCTCTCCTGTTCACCTCTCCTCTTCAAGATATTAGCCCTCAAACCCCTTTTCAAATCCATTTATGGCAGGGTTCCTTTGTTGGCTTCCTTATGTGAAAGGATTTCTATGAGAACCTCTCCTAAAACCTCATGACTTACAAACTTTATGTCATAATTATTAGAGGTTTCCTCCATATAACCTCATCCTTTAAGATGAGAAGATATTTTGATTTAGGGAATCCTCCCCAGGAGTAAGCCCCAAGTCCCCTTAACCTGGGCCTCCTTCTTAGGAGTAATCCCCAGTTATAATTTACTTTAACATTGGTCCTCCTTCTCAGGAGTAATCCCCAAGTTATAAGCCCCCTTTAATTCAGGCATCCTCCTTAGGAGTAATCCCCGGGTTAAAACTTCAAATCTCCATAAAGTACAAATGCCTTTATGGAACTTACTCCTAGGCTTCTTTCCTGAAGTAAGTCCTAGTCTTCATCTACTTGGGCAGTCATACATACGTAAGCCCCACATCATTTCTTGTCACTGCATCTTTCATGGAACAATCCCCAGTTTTACTGATACCTCTTGTTTCTCATACCGAGCATGACTCACTTGAGATTAGAATGTAAAAGTAATCACAAAATCTCTTTTTGGGCCGTTAACCGTGCATAAGCCCCATATTTCTTCACCCAAACTACGTGGACTTTGAACTCTACGTTAAAAGTAGAGTATGTAGGAAGCCTTTATAAGGTTCAAGACCATATTTCATTAATTCTTTTTTGTCCCATATGACGTTAAACTATATCCTTCTTATCGAACTACATGGGTTCTAATTCCTTTTTAACGAGGATACGTAGGTAGACCATCTGCAGGTATGATCCAAACTCTGAAATAATTCATGTCTTTCTGAATTACAATAAACTTCAAGTGCCCCACTGAGTGGCTTTAAAACCAGTATGGTCATCATAATGACCAAGATATTTCTATGTAATGTATTAAAGGATACCATTGACTAAGAATCTCTAATACATATGGATGATTCTTAATTGATGAAGAACCTCAAATAAATATAAAAGATTCTCTAAATCTCATAAATATCAATCATCAATTTCCAAATCTAAAGGAAAACTCATTTTCATGCTTGGTGAATTAATAAGGAATCGTGAACATAACTTAAATCTATAAGAGAGTCCCATAGTAGGCAATAATTCCCCCCAAAAGGTGTGATGAGCTTGACCTACTATTCTCTCAACTAATGCAAATTATTAAGCCTCATCGGTCCACAACTAATGAGCACCTACCTTTGGAAAGTAGGTCCAAATGGATATAGAATCATTGGGTGTTTCCAATTCTACAAATAAACCCGTTAGAAACTGATTGGAAAGTTTGAACCTTAAACAAACAAGGTCATCCCAATTTCTAGAAGAAAAAGTTCCATACCATGTGAATATTTATAAAATTCCATCTTCTCATTATTTGATGTATTAGGAACACCACCAAATTTTGCATTGTTAATCATATATCTCGATAGTTGATTTGGAATAATCGTAATATATTCATCTCTAGTTATTATCCAATTTCATTTCTCATAGTCACCAAATTTTCTATTAGATTAAATGTTAACCCATTTTCTTCTGGTTCCCTCCATTGACTAAAACCAAAAATCATTGTTTGAGCAACATTTATCATAGTGAAAAACCACATAATCATGAAAAATCACTTATATAATGTCTAAATCGTGACACATAATTCTTTAATCTATTAAATCTTAGGTTTATCCTAGGTTATTAAATGTCATCCTATATGATAGTTTTTAAAGAGTTTGAATTCCCAAAGCATATCCCCCAGGAGTGTCAAACCATGTGTGCATCAAGGCCCTTTATCATGTACCAGTTCTTGATTGAGTCTGTCTCAATATGGTGTTTTCGGGGTTGTTACCCATATGTACATATATTCTAGATCTAAAATCACTTGTAGTATCTTGACATGGATGTATTTCTAGGAAACCACTCACTCTATATTTTACCAAAATTCCAAGATATTTTCCTAAACATTAACTCATCCTTATACTTATCCTTAGATATATCCCTATACATATCCTTAAGAATATCTCTATGGATCTCACTAAAGTTTTCTCATCCTAGTTTCTAAAGGTTGACTAAATATTTCCTTTGATACCAACTATAGAAACCCAGGATTAACATACGTAGATATTACATCATTTTAGAGGAATATTCAGCATATTACAAAAATGCATGCCCTATGGCCATAATAGTTATTTTCTTTGGAAACATGGAACACATTATTCTATTTTGGTGAAAGATATTAACCATCTCTTTAACGATATTACCCTTTAGTACTCCTACTTAATAACCTTTCTGCATATCCTAGGGAAAGGAAACATAATAAAGGGGTGATATCATATGCTCAATAAGGGTAAATAAGAAGAAATCTAAGTATAATCATGAGAATAAGTATATGAGAACATAATTGTATCATTAGAAGAGAATACCATGCATATTAAAGATCATAATCAATATTCATGGCATAAATATTGACAGTTCATAAGATATAAATGATAAGTTAATCAGGATCATAATCCATGAAATAATGACATAGGAATAAGACATGGAATTGGTGCATACACATCATATTATAACATTTTGAACATTTATAAGTATAAAAAAGATCACTAATTAAGTTTAGGACATGAAAATAGACCCTCAGATAAACTTATGGACATGAAACTAGGTCTATGAATAACATTTTGAACATGTAATTAGGTTCATGCATAACATTGTGAACATGTAATCAGGTTTACACATAAACTTATGGACATGATACCAAGTCAATGCATAACATTATGAACATGCAATCAGGTTCAAACATAATATTGTGAACGCCTAATATGGTTCACTCATAACATTGTGAACATGTAATCAGGTTCATGCATAAACTTATGGACATACAACCAAGTCCATGAATAATATTGTGAACATGTAATCAGGTCCACGCATAACATTGTGAACATATAATTAGTTTCATGCATAACTTTTTATAACATGTAATCAGGTTCACGCATAACATTTATACTAATGAGTCATCCATCATTACCTAATTCATTGGAGGGAGATATAGGTCACACCCATCACATAATAAAATCATACATACATGTTCCACAAGATTATAAAAAATCATCATATCATAAACCATGAAATAAAATGGGTATCATAAACATTTTATCATTTAATTACCTATGTAAAATAGATAGGTATCATAATCATTTAATTGAATCACAATCTATTAGAATAAGTGTATCTCAAAATCATATATCTGTGGAAGAGAAATGGGTGTCATAAATATCATTCCATCAAAACATAAACCATTCAAGAAAGAATGTAAATGGTATTCTTGGATCATATCCCCAATAAGGCATGAATAACATCAACAGATTTCATTTTAGATGAGAAATAATTTCAAAAGATCATTTGAAAACATTTATTGAGGAAAATATCCTTTATTATTTGAAGAATTCTTTTTAAAACTTAAAACCTTTTGAAAACTATTTTCTTTAAAAATAAAATCACTTTGAAAATTTATAAATAAATACTGAAAACATTTTGAAATCATTTTCCTTGAAAATGTATATGAATACTTATAAATAAATATTTAAATTTTTTTGAAAATTTTTTATTTGAAAATATCATTGAAACATTTAAATGAATCTTTGAAAAACACTTCTTGAATCAAAAAAAATAAACCTTTTTAATTTGAAAATTAATTTAAAAACAATAAAATTCCAGAATATTAGTAAAAAAATTATTAAAAATGAATATTGTAAACATTCAAAGGAGGCTTCAAAGGAATTATGGTCATGATGGCAGATAAATCTGTACATGTTGAACATTCCTTTTGTGTCATAAAAAGTTTAGAAAAGTGCCTCGATTAGAAAACAACAATAAGATTACTTTTAAAAAACACTTTTTTTAAAAGGTAAATCATGGGTAAAAATGTCTTTTAAAGATCATAGAAGAATATTATAATATTTTTGAAACATATTTATAAAACATGGTTTTTAAAGAACACATATTTCTAACCTAAGAGAGTGATAAAGTCATATTTTCTTAAAAAACTTTCTTAAATATATTAAGTAAAAAAAGAGTGTAAAATGGTCCCAATACATGAATATATCATGTATAACCATATGAGAATAAAAATCATGAGATTTATTGAGATATGTATCATAATATTTCGTCAATGTAAGCATAATCATAATGAATCCTGATAAACGATGAGATTTTAGAAATAAATTGTTACCACTTTGGTAACATTGAATCATAATCCCCATGAAAGAATAAAATTAAATGAAGATTAAAATATAATTAAAATAACGGGATTCATTATATAACATAAAAGAGTCATTATATACACCCCATATAAAAATATAGGTGCATAACATGGCATGTATCTCAAAGAAGAAAAATTGAGACAAAAAATACTTTACCGATTTGGTAAATTTTGAGCCATAAACCCCATGAAATAAAGATCACAAAATGGATATGTAAACAACCATATATTTAAATATAAGAAAAATATAATAAATTAATGGTTAGTATATATACCACACAAAATAAATGAGTAGTGAATAATGCATAATTCCCACAGAAATAAAAGTGAGACGAGAAAACCCTTACCTTAAGTATTAACTTTTTTCACACACTTTAAAACCTCCTATATAATAAATATAATTTTTTTATACATATATAAAATAATAATATTATTGTATCTAATATAATATATGATTTATTTATGACTTTATATTACCTTTTTATTAACAACTACATGTTAATGTTACGTTTCGGGTAATATCCGGTTTGTTTTTAGTGTGTTTTGACTTATTATTCTTGATCCTCTTAATTAGATCATGATTCACTTATTTCCAAAATTTAAAAAATAATATAAATATCATATATATTTCTTATATAAATATTTATAATATTCAATGAAATATATAAATATGAAATGGAATACACCGTTCATGGAGACGGTAGATCGTACGTACGCATTAATGTTGTTTCCATTTTCTTGTCATATTGAAAGAAAAGTAAATGAAATATATTTATTTATATATGTATATAATATCATTAAAATAGAATTATTATTCCATATATATCATATAATTTCACTAAACCCATCCTCAATACATTCCATTTAAAGTGTGAATGAATCACATCGCTTTGAGGAGGCGGTAGTCCACCCGTCCACAAACAAAGTTATCATATTTACACAAAATGGAAATCAATAAGGTATTTTTTATATAATAAATAAATAGGAATAATTAAATCATAAATATAATATATATCATATAAAAATACTATGACCATCAAAATTATCACCCATTATAGGTGGTAAAGGAAAAATGAACAACATCGTTACGTGGGACAGTAGTCTACCATACACATGAATGGTATGTTCATTACCCATTAGATGGATGTTTGTGTAAGTATAGGTTGAAAAAATAGAATTTAAAAAAAACTTAATATATTGAGGATACTGATTTTATTATATAATCATGGAATGAGAAGAGTTTAAGGGGCATAGAATTAAAATAAAACAAAAGAGATTATGGAAGGATGTTACGTCTTCATTGGATAACTCCTCTTGGTTTTTCCCAAAGGGCTTACTTGGTTGGATTTATACAAAAAGTCATAAATCTAGGATGAATTGAGGGATTTTTTTAGGATATTTTAGTACATTTTTTCTGATACAAAGGGCCTTAGATGTGTGAATAAGTGGGAGGGGTGAGTTCCTTTTTATAGTGGAGGAGGAGAGGCATTCTTGTAAATTTTTAAAAAGGGAATTCCACCCATGTTTTTCCCATATAAATTGGATAAAATAATGCTAAAAATATTATATAAGGGATTATAGGGTCAAAATATGAACATAAATTTTATTTTGAAAAAGTTTATGGGTCATTTTGGGTCGTAAGTTTAAGGTTTAGACCTTTATTAAACTAATTTATCTCTTAATCACTATAATTAATTTTAATAAAATTCACTAATATTTTAAAAAAATTAATTTTAACTTATTTTTATTCAAAATATGGAATCTATTTTTCCAAATTACAGACATAGAAGTGGCATAAATTAATTTAAAATTAATCCCGCAAACGTGTCGTGACAGTGGGTTTTTTAAGAAAAAATGTTTAAAATTTTGGAAATGTTATTATATTCAATCTCAATGTGAAATTGGTTTCAATTACCTAAATTGGATTAATTTATGTAAACTTTATCTAATTAAAATTTAAAAGAAAATTAAAATATAATTTAACTATATAAATAAATTAGATGAAAAAAAAGTTTTTAATTAAAATTCAGTATTTTTCATTATTCATCCAAAAATGAAGTTTTTCATAAAAATGCATAAAATTAACCCTAATCTAATTTTAAAATTATAATTTAAAAAATTAATTTTATTTTATCAAATTTAATTTCTAAAATTTTCTAAAATAATTTTATTATTATTCATATAATGACATAAAAAGAAGTTCATTAGAGAAAATAGTATTTTCAAACATATAAAGACTTTACCAAAAATTAAATGTTTTATTATCAATATTTTTTATTTATATAAAACCATTGTAAATAATATTTAAAAATTATTTATTAATATTTGAATTACTAAGTTTATCATATAGGTTATAATTATCACATTTAAATCATTATAATAAAATGTTATTTTGTAGAAACTCAGTGTTGCGTGTAATGCAGGCCAAGTCAGTTTTGTATATAGCACAAGCTTATCTTGGTGTAGTGTATAAAAAAGATTAATTTGTTTTAGCATACAAATAAATAATAACTTTTTGATATCATAAAACACAAACTATATTCATTGTTGTGTGAAATGAAAAATATCAAAAAGTTTAAATTAATTCGATAAAAATTTGATGAAATATCAGGGTGTTTCAACATCACTACCTCGAGGAGACCTTGGAAAAACGGTCCTAAAATCCATTGAAACATCATCCCATTTCTACACAAGAATATGTAACTATTATAAAATCTTATTTGTTCACTAATGTTCTACCTTCAACTACTGATAGGTGGAACACCTCATGACAAAACCATCTACCTCATGTTTCATCCTCAGCCACTAATACTAATGGTGTAAGTCATCATACATATTTGTAACACCAAAATGAACTGCCCAAACTAAGGCATGAAAATACTACATCATCTCTTAGAGTATTTCTAATAGAACCCATACGCGACCATGAATATGTAGAATTTCATCCTCATCCATAGTCCAACTAGGAGGTGGGTCCTCTCTTACCACACTCTCCCATAGGAATAGGCCCTCAAAATCCGATAAATGTCACATCCTCACTCTATCTAGAAGAGTAGATGTCATAGATAAAGAAGAAATAAAGTTATGAAATTATCCATCCTACACCTCCAAGTTCATCTCTGATAATAAGTCCATAAGCTACCACTCACTAATGTCCTACTGAACTACTTATATTTAAGTCATCCTACTCACTGCATCAGCAACTACATTGCCTTTACCAGGATTATAGGAAAGCTCAAAGTCAAAATATTGAAAGTACTCCACCCACCTTCACTGCCTCAAATTCAAGTCACACTGTTTAAATATATAATTGAGGATTTTGTGGTCTGTGTACACCACAAATTGCTCTCCCAGTAAATAGTGCCTCCAACAACACAAGGAAAGTACAACAGTAGTTAACTCTATATCATGTGTCAGTTAATTCCTCTCATGTGGCCTCAATTGAAAAGACTCATATTCCATGACTATCTCCTCTTACATCATAAATTATCCTATCCTGATACTTGATGCATCACAATATTGTTCGTAGTTTCTATCAGGCTTTAGAAAAATCATAATTTATGCTATAGTCACTCTCCCTTTCAACTCCTAAAAGACTGTCTCATAGGTATCTGACCATAAAAACTTTACACCCTTCATATTCAATCCCATCAATGGTTATTTAAATAATGATAAGTCCTATATTAAATTCCTATAATACCCGGTTATCCCCATGAAGTTCCATATGTTAAAGACATTCTTGGGATACTCCCAAGAAACTACATCACTCACTTTCTCTAGGGCAACTAATACTCATGCATCTAAGATAATGTGACCCAAGAAGTGAATCTTATCCATCCAAAAATGGAGCTTTGTGATATTATCATATAATTTTTGCTCTCTCATTGTATACAAAACAATATCAAGATTTTTGTCATGGTCATTTTGATTTTGAGAATACACCAAGATATTATCCATGAATACCACCAAAAACGAGTTAATATAAGAATGGAAAACTCAGTTCATCAGCACCATGAAAACTGTTGGTGCATTTGTGAGATGAAATGGCACAACCAGATACTAAAATATACCATAACTACTATGAAAAGTTTTACAATGTATGTTTGAAGTTAGAACACATACCTGGTAATAACCTGACCTGAAATCTATCTTTGATAGAACCTGAGCTCTTCGATAAGGTTGAATATATCATCTATCAGAGGAAATGGAAACCGGTTCTTAAATTTAAATTGGTTTAATTTTCAATAATCCACACATATCTAGAGGTTATCATCCTCCTTTTTTGTAAAAAGGACCAGAGAACCCCATGAAGATGTATTGGGTTGTATAAACCCCTTTCCCTCCAAGTCCTCTAGTTGTCTCTTGAGCTCCTATAACTCGGTAGTAGCCATCTTGTAAGGAGGAATGGACATCATTGAAGCTCATGGAACCATCTCTATTAATAAATCCATCTATCTATTAGGAGGTAAACTAGAAAAGTCATCTGGGAAAACATCCCTAAAATGATCAACCATTGGAGGAAACTCTTCCTAACACACTCCTTGATCATATAGATATAAACTACCAATCTGGGTTGTCATCCCACCCATCCCACAATGCTCATTTCTAGATCTACCTGCTTGGATATCCCATTCACCTTTGATAATAAAAACTCCACCCTCTATGGATGTGAGGGTCACCCTTCAGTGATAATAATCAATGTTGTCTTGATAAGAAACTAGTCATTCCATCTTGAGTATAATGTCAAACCCTGACATCTTGAAGAAAAAAAGATCCTATATAAAGTGACACCCACCAATATTAATGGTGAATTCCCTAAAATATCACACATCCTCTATTCCCATCCCCAACAGAGTATCAAGCATCATAACACCATCAAAAAATTGTACAATGAGCCCAAGGCTCTCCACCACAGGTACATATATGAAACTATGTGATTCACATGTACCAAAAAGAGAGTATACTAGAGTATAAGCTACTATGATCATACCTCTCACCATAGACAGCCCGACACATTGATCCACAGGTGTAGTCTATATAGAATATATTTGGCCTGAACTGCAACCCTGTGAAACAACCTCACTACCCAAAGTCGGCCCACTTTACTGTCTAGGTACAATTGGTGTCTGGCTACCTCGGCCATAAACACCACCTCAGCCTGAAAGATTGGGAATCCTCTAGCTTCTAGCCTGATGTGGAGCTATGAATCCCACTCCTGAACCTGGAGTGTAACTCCCCAATATTTCATAGTATGTTATCTCTTTAAAATAATTCAATAACTTGTGCTACACGCAACAACGAGTTCAAGAACACTATGACTTACCAAACTAGTCGTTCAAAAAGGGGGTTATGAATAGTATTAAATTAATTTTGAATTTTATATATATCCTATATAATTTTAACATTAATATTTTTTTTCTTAGATATAATGTAAGAAAAAATTCAATTTTTCAGATAAAAGAAGTATTTTTCAAAAAATGCAAGTTCACCGCCTATTAAATGGAGAATCCTTTTTAAAAAATATTTGAGAATTTTACATTCAATTTAATTAAATTAAATTCTTCTTTAGAATCAGGACATAAAAATTTATTTTGGATGAATTTTTTGTACTTTTCTGATAACTTTCATATTTTGATGAATAGTGAAAAATATTATGTTTTAATTGAAAAAAAATTAATCAAAATAATTTATAGTGTTAAATTAGGAATTTGAATGGTTTTTATGTATAATAAGATTATATTTTTATCATTTAATACAATTTAGGTAATTATAAGTAATTTCACATTTAAACTTGACATAAACACATGTCAATATTTTGATAGTTTTTACTTTTTTTAAAACCCGTTTTTTGGTTTTGAAAATAGGAAATAATTTTAACTTAATTAATGAAACTTATATGTTTTGAATTTGGTAAAATAGAATTCATTTTTGAATTAATAATATCAAAATTATCTTAGGTTGAATTTTGGGTATTTTTCTAAAAACATTCCATTTTTTATGAATAGTGAAAAACACTACGTTATTGTTTAAAACCGACATTTTATTTGAATAATTATTTATTTTATTTAAATTTATTTTAAGTAAAAAATAGATATATAATACATATATAAGTTCAACTTAATTCATTGGAATTATTTTATAATAAAATTAGATGTATAAATTTTTATTGAACTTTTTACCGTCTTTTACCCACCTTCCAGGAGCATTTGCAAATTTGCATAAAAATTAATTTTATTACTTCTGTGAGTTGAATTTCAAAAATCTGAGAGATGCGGTTGATATTAGTAAGTAAAATATGGTTCAATAAGATGACAATAATTTTTATGAATAGTAACTTTTGACTTTTATTTACCACAGTTAAAAGTAAATAGGGTAATTAAATGTAAAAATGATATTATAATTACTCTAAAAAATGTCCTAATTCTATAGAATAAGTTTATTTAGACCAAAAACAACCTTATAAAAAAATATTATCCTTTAGGTCCACTTGGACAAGATTAGGACATCTATTATTATTTTATTTAAAGAATAGTTAAAAGTGTTAAATTCAATGTTTAATAACTAAACCATTTTTAATATAGGGTTACGCAAAAGATAAATTCAACAATAAATATTCATTATGAAGAAAAAAATATTTACTATATAATGGTATTTTATTTATAATTTTTAGACATTAAATAATTAAATTTATTTTTGGCACAATGATGATGCAGTAATTACCTTATTAACAAAAGAATCAAATAAATGGTTTTATAAATATTAAAATAAATATAATTTTAAAGTTTTTATGACATCCAAGAATTTTCTAGGTGAATATAAAATTTTATTGATGATTCAATGTAACTTTTTCTAAGTAATCAAGTTGTGATGACTTTCACAAAAACCAAATACTAAATAGTGTCAAAATTGACATAAATGACTTTTTAAAACAAATATTATATTATTAAATTATATAATATTCCTAAAAATATAAGATTCTTCCAAAGGACTTAAATAATATTTTATATTTCATTAATGAATCACTTGTGGTTCTTTTGGAAGTTTAGATTATGTTTATTAACCATACAGTGTAAAAATACAAGAAGACGTGGTAAAAGTTAAACTATTTAACTAAGAGTTAAATCTAAAAGATAATGCTAATATGGTGACCTAAACCTGTCTAAAACCTATTGGTTGAGTGTTTTTCGACCCATCCCTACCTTATCCTAGAAATAAATCATTTTGGAGACATTAGAAACCTAAAATGATTTTATTATAAAATAATATTTCAAGCTTTTCCTAAAGTGACCCTCACCCCTCTTATAAAAGGGTATTTTCCCTTCTCTCAAAATCACAACTCCAAATCCATTTGGCTCAGCCAAACCCTTCCCAAATATCCTCCCAACTTCATTCACTTAAATCTAGACTCCTTACCTTGAGAATAAAGTCACCCTAAGGAGCCCTTTTGTTCAAATCAAAAGGAAACACCCAAAGAAGAGGTAATTATTTTATCACCTCTTTCAAAGTTCTTTTTTTCTTCCACATTCTCTTTCATTGTTATTTCGATAAAAAAATAATAAATCGAGTAACTTATACATACTTTGATGTTATTATAAATATGGTACAACCATATTTCTTATTATATCCATCCTATGAATGATAATGTCACCATGTGTGCGTACGTACGACTTACTGTCTCCACGCCGTGGTGTAATTTGTTATTCAAAACTATGTTTTCTAGATGGACATAATGATGATTAATATGTATATAAATAATGAAAATAACATGATAATTTCAATTTAAAATTAATATACCATCCAATTCAACACCTTTTAATCATTAAGTAAATGATATCATCGCTCATGTGTACGTACGACTTACCGTCTCCACGACGCGATGAGATTCATTTCCACATTCACCATTCAATGATGATTATAAATATATATATATATATAAGTATGCAATATATGAAAATATAATGATACTGAAAACATATATATATATATATATATATCTTATTCACTTAGTTTCATTCAATACGATATGAAAACGGAAACAGCGTTTATGCGTACGTACGGCCTACCTTCTCCATAAACGGTGTTTTCCATTTCATATATCTGTCTATTATACATATTTATATTCTAAATATATATGATATATAAATCATTTTTTATACTCTGGAAGTATTTAAATCATGATCTAAGTGATACTATCAAGAATAACAAGTTAAAACTCGTACGATAAACAAAGCGATTATTACCCGAAATGTTAATTTAACATGGAATGGGTAGTATAAAGTCATAAATGAATAATGTATAATATAATAAATTTTAATATGGTTCTGGTATAATTTAATAACATACTATAGTCATCATATATGAAGTTAAACATACCCATGACTAAAGAAAAGTACTAGGCAAAGGATAATTCCCCAATCTCATTATTATCCGAGATTTTTTATGTGTAAGTATTTTTTGGGATGTATTTATTATCCATGTCCATGTTTCATAAAATACATTTAAAAATGATTATTTTAAGTAACTCTTTAACTAAAACATCATTTTAAATGTTTTAAATATTTATTATTCTAAATCTTTCTCATTAATTTCCATTTTTTCAAAATGGTTTTAAGGATTTATTTATATGGACATGATTGTTTTAAAATTTTAATTCCTTTAAAAAGTTTCAAAGTGGTATGGAAAACTTTGATTTAAAAATATATTTAAATGACATACTTTATAAATGGGTGACTTTTAAATGATTTCACAAAAAGGTATATAGCTCTCAAAGAGTTTTACTGATCATTTTTCAACTATGTCAACATCATTTACTGGATATTATTATTGATTGAGGTTGATTTATTATAATAAAATATTCCATATTGTATTGAATGAGTTATGATATGTTTGACTATGGATGTTATATTTTTATACCATTCATGGTTTATGGTTAATGTATTGAAATTTCATAGGCTAGTTTTAATTCGAATTTTTTTGTTATGTTTCAACATTTTCATATGAGGAATGCAGTGGACTTAGTAAGTGATGGGTGGATCCCGTTATAGCTCCTCGATGCATCGGTAGGTCTCATGAGACAAAATAGTGTCTTGGTACAGGGCCTTGACAAAACTTTTATTTGTAGTCTTGGCACGAGGCCTTGACTATGTGGTAATGATGTCCAATTTTAGGCATTCCCTCATTATGAAATTAGTTATTACATGTGATTATTCAACTAGTATAATATACATGTGCATGTTTATGTGGTGATGTTTGATTTATTTTTTCCATATTATGTTCAAGATTATGTTTAAAAAGTATTTTGTTTTTATTAAACATATTTCTTTAAAAGTTTATAGATTCTACTAAATTATTTACCCTAACTGAGAATCTGAGATCACCCCTTTCTTATGTTTTATTTTCCTAGCGTTCCAAGAAGTGTATTATGATTGATATGCAGGGTTAATCTAAAGGGAATAATGGAATTCTCAAAGAACTATTTATGCTCTATTCTATATTTGAAATTGTAATGTAAAGTTGATGTATGTAATCTATTTTCCAAGACTACTAATATGATCATTATTTCGGGACTTTATTCCTTGTAATCATGTCAATGTATCAAAATAATGCAATGACTCTGAGCTTCCGGGGTCGGGGCATTACAGTTGGAATCAGAGGAACTTTAGAAATAACCTTGGAAACTAGATTTAGAAAAAATCTGATTAGAGAATATTACCCTAAGATAGACTTGGAGGATTATAATAGAAGAACATAATATAATTTTGGTAATATAGAGATTTTATGAATTTTCCAAGCAATACATTCATGTCTGGATATGAGCAGGTAGAGGTGGCTCTAGCACAGATGTACCTAGGGGTGAAAACTCTAACAAGGAGTTTCAAGTTTAACCCGGGGTATCTTGGTACACGACAACGGGCCTTGCTGCACTCTTCGCTACGACACTTCTGGGGGATATGCTTAGGATAATTCACATTTTTTTACAAGACATTATGGAGGATTTAGGAGTAATACTTCCTCAAAGAAAACTTTTTTTATTATTATAGATTATATGCATAATATTTTCAATTTACATTAGGTATTTTACATGTTTGGAATTATGCATTGTGATTCATAAAACTAACCTAGTGTATGCCATTTTTTAGAAATGGCACCCAGTAGATGGAATGAGAACTCCAGCAATATGCATGATCCAAAGAGTTAGAAGGGTAATATCTTTCATGGTATTAAGCCAATGTTTAGAAAGGAAATAGTCTCCCACATATTATCATCATATTAAGAAATAGTATCATGTGTTAATAAGATATGTAAAGAATTTTCTGAGTCATATGGATTTGAAGGGAAGCCAGAGAAGAAAAGGATGGTAGAGAGAAATATAGATAAAGGGAATAAGGGAAATAAGGATTTTCCCATATGTGATAACTATTAAAAGAATCATCATGGTAAATACTTGAAGAGAATGGGAGTTTGTTATAAGTGTGGAGAAAAAGGACACTGAGTACATGATCTCAAGGGTAAGAAAAAGGTTTTAAATGTACAATGCTTCATCTTCAAGGAGTTCGGACACTATGCGAATCAATGTCCAAATAATCAGATTATACCACAAATGATGTTTTTGGATAATAATCAAGTTATGATATTACCACATATGAAGAGTAATGACTAGTGTTCATATCTTGATATTAAATAATTATGTCATTTGAGTATTGTATCAATGATGTACAGGTTATAATAATTATGGAGTATATAAGGATTGTACTGCAGTACTATTTCATTAAGGATTTGAGATTGTGTGGTACCAAGAAAAGTGACTCAATAGAAAGTTAAACGTTTTGTAAAATACATGGTTGAAGGAAAGATAAAAATTTAATATTGTCCTGATACTGAGGTATTGATTTTGGAATAAGATATGATTGATATGGATAAATTATATTTGTTATTGACATCCTTGGAACTGATTAATGGTCTATTTATTCCATCATTATTGGAGTTTTCAACATTTTTGGATATAAGGAGTATATCCAGTATTCTATAAATAATAAAGGATCATGAATGTAATCAATATGGTTTTATGGTAATTCAGGGTGTTACCATGTTTTAAAATAATACATGATAAAGGTATTCACATGTTATTACATGGAAAAAATAATCTTAATTGTGTTTACCTTCCATATAAATTTTGGACTATGAATTTGGACAGAAGTATTTGGGATAAGTCTAAAGGTTGGAATGGATTACGTTTTACATTGGATACTATTATTAAGGATAAAGAATTTCTTAAGATTATTTTTTAATTTGTATAAAAAGGACAACCCGAAGGTCGAGCTTCAACCCGTCGCATCCGGTAAGGCCGTGAGACTTGAACCCACAACTGAAGCGTGACAATGGTGCATCACCTACCACTAGCCTACGTGATATCCTAGTTTGTATAATGTAGTTTTTTTTAATATTCTGACAAATGAATTATAAATTCATTATTTTGGGAACACCGCATGATTAGGATAAATGGAATATTTTTGAATTCTATTATATTTTGGAGTGAAAGATGAATTTGTGGTAGGAATTAGTTGAAGGATGAAACTCTACTAGTAAAGTATATATTTTTTTCTCTTATTCTATGAAGAAATTAATTCTTAAACTTTCGGAAATATATCTTAAAACCAAAAATGTGTTATCCTAATACCTTATGTTTTGTTTAACCGATTATATTTCAAATCATCATAGATTGATGGCTTTGAGGCCCTCAATTTTACACTTGTTCGTGATTGATGACCTCAATCACTCCCTATAAATATTTACATTTTTCCTCTAATTATGTGTCTCTAATTTCCTCCAATGTTCTCCTAATCAAGATCATAATTTAGTGGTGACTTTTTCATTTCTCTTTCCCTCTTATTAAGATTAAATTTCATTAACACGATTTCTGATGTGGTTTTTCCACAAAGGTATTTTTCTATTTTTATCCTTTTATTTTTAAAGAAAAATTTCAAATTGTGAGGAGGAAATTTATTTAAGGAGAAGATAATGTAACACCCTAGGATTTCATAGTAATTTATCTCCTCAAAGTAATTCAATAACTTGCGCTACATGCAACAACGAGTTCGAGCACACTACGACTTACCAAACTAGTCATTTAGAAACAAAGCGGCTATTAATAGTATTAAATACATTTTGAATTTTATATATATCCTATATAATTTTAACATTCATATTTTTTGTTTCTTAGACATAATATAAGGACAAATACAATTTTTCAAATAAAAGAAGTATTTTTCAAAAAATGCAATTTTCCACCAAGTTAATGGAGAATCCTTTTTAAAACAAATACTTGACAATTTTATATTCAATTTAATGAAATTAAATTCTTATTTAGAATTTGGACATAAAAATTTAGTTTGGATAAATTTTTGGTAATTTTCTGATAACTTTCATATTTTGATGAACAGTGAAAAATATTATGTTTTAATTGAAAAAAACATTTTAAATCAAAATAATTTATATTGTTAAATTATACATTTGAATGGTTTTGAAGTATAATTAGATTATATTTTTATCATTTAATAAAATTTAGGTCATTATAAGTAATTTCACATTTAAATTTGACATAAACACATGTCAATATTTTGATAGTTTTTACTTTTTTAAAAACCCGATTTTTGGTTTTGACAAGAGGAATTAATTTTAAATTAATTAATGAAACTTCTATGTTTTGAATTGGGTAAAATAGAATTAATTTTAGAATTCAGAATATCAAAATTATCTTAGGGTAAATTTTAGTTATTTTTCTAAAAACATTCAATTTTTGATGAATAGTGAAAAACATTGTGTTATTGTTTAAAACCGACTTTTTATTTAAATAAATATTTATTTTATTTAAATTTATTTTAATTCAAAATAGATATATAATACCTATATAAGTTCAATTTAATTCATTGGAGTCATTTTATAATAAAATTAGATGTATAAATTTTTATAGAACTTTTTACCGTCTTTTACCCACCTTTTAGGAGCATTTGCAAATTTGCATAAAACTTAATTTTATCGCTTCTGTGAGTTGAATTTCAAAAATCTGAGAGACGCGGTTGATATCAGTAAGTAAAATGTGGTTCAATAAGTTGAAAATAATTTTTGTTGAATAGTAACTTTGGACTTTTATTTACCACGGTTAAAAGTAAATAGGGTGCCAACGAGCCCATACCAGAGTGGTAAGGGCTCCTTCTTGGCATCCAAGAGACCCGGGTTCAAAAATGGGTAGAGGCGAATTTTCTGAGGTACTGTAGCAGTACTGTAGAATTCATTGTTCGGTAATGTAGCAGCAAGAACCATTCACCCGATTTGGGCCTTCGGGCCACCAGTTTGGGCCAACGGGTCTCCAGGGCCTTCGGGACATCAAAGGCCTTCAGGCCACAGGGCCTTCATGTCACATAGACCATGGAGTAGCCCAGTTCACACAAAACAAGTTCCAAAAGAGAATCAGAGCAACAGGAGTAGCAGCCACCAGATGTAGAGCTAACCGGATTGGAAGAATGAGAGGGTATGGCAGCCGCCATCGGGACCAGGCACCGTGCAGCTTTTCACGGGTCAATTCTAGCCGATCAGCAATGCAAGGTGGAATCTAGGTGATCAATGACGCAGAAAAGCTAGGGAGGGGCAGTTCAAGTGGGTTGGGCCTACGAGTCATGTATTGGGAATGGTATGCCTCTGGGCCTTCGGGTCATGTATTGCGGGTTTGTAGGGCCTTGTGCCTTGGGCCTACGGGTCATGTACGGGTTCCCCTTCAACCCTTAAAAGGGGTATTATCCATAATAAAATAAAAAAGAAGGCCTTTGGTCTATTCAGGTAAAAGTAAATAGGGTAATTAAAGGTAAAAATGATATTATAATTACCCTAACACATGTCCTAATTCTATTGGATAAGTGTATTTTGACCAAAAACAACCTTAGAAATAAAATATGATTCTTTAGGTCCACTTGGACTAGATTAGGACATTTATTATTATTTTATTTAAAGAAGAGTTAAAAGTGTTAAATTCAATGTTTAATAACTAAACCATTTTTAATATAAGGTTACACATAAGATAAATTCGACTATAAATATTCATTAGAAAGATAAAAATATTTCCTATATAATGGTATTTTATTTATAATTTTTAGACATTAATAATAAAATTTATTTATGACACAATGATGATTTAGTAATTACCTTATTAACGAAAGAATAAAATAAATGGTATTATAAATATTAAAATAAATATAATTTCAAAGTTTTTATGACATCCACTAATTTTTTAGGTGAATATGACATGTTAGGGTTGATTAAATGTAACTTTTTCTAAGTAATAAAGTTGTTATGACTTTCAAAAAACCAAATACTAAATAGTTTCAAAAATGACATAAATGAGTTTTTAAAACAAATAATATATTATTAAATTATATAATATTCCTAAAAATATAAGGTTTGGAAAAAGGTCTTAAATAATATTATATATGTCCTTAATGAATCACTTGAGGTTATATTGGAAGTTTTGATTAATTTTATTAACCATATAGTGTAAGAATACAAGAAGACGCGGTAAAACTTAAACTATTTAACTAAGAGTTAAATCTAAAAGATAAGGTTAATATGGTGACCTAAACCTATATAAAACCTATTGGTTGAGTTTTTTTGGACCCATCCCCATATTATCCTATAAATAAATTATTTTTGAGCCATTAGAAACCAAAATTTATTTTAGTATAAAATAATATTTCAAGCTTTTTTTAAAGTTACCATCACCCCTCTTATAAAAGGGTATTTCCACTTCTCTCAAAATCACAACTCCAAAGCCATTTGGCTTGGCCAAACCCTGCCAAAATCTCCTCCCAACTTCCATCACTTCAACCTAGAGTCCTTCTCTTGAGTATAAATGTAACCTAAGGATCCCTTTTGTTAAAATCAAAAGAAAACACCCAAAGAAGAGGTAATTATTTTATCACCTCTTTCAAAGTTCTTTTTTTCTTCCACTTTCTCTTTCTTTGTTATTTCCATAAAAAAATAATAAATAAAATACCTTATACATACTGTGATGTTATTATAAATATGGTACAACCATATTTTTTATTTTATCCATCCTATGAATGATAATGTCACCATGTGTGCATACATACGGCTTACCGTCTCCACACTGTGGTGTAATTTGTTATTCAAAACTATGCTTTTTGGATGGACATAATGATGAGTAATATGTATATAAATAATGAAAATAACATGATAATGTCTCTTTAAAATTAATATACCATCCAATTCCACACCTTTTAATCATTAAGTAAATGATATCGTCGCTCGTGTGTACGAACGACTTACCGTCTCCACGACGCGATGAGATTCATTTCCACATTCACCATTCAACGATGATTATAAATATATATATATATATATATAATAAGTATGTAATATATGACAAAATAAGGATAATTAAAACATATATATATATATATGTGTGTGTGTGTGTCTGTGTGTCTGTGTGTATTTATATATATCTTATTCACTTAGTTTCGTTCAATACGATATGAAAATGTAAACATCATTTATGCGTACGTACGGTCTACCGTCTCCATAAATGGTGTTTTCCATTTCATATATCTGTCTATTACACATATTTATATTCTAAATATATATTATATATAAATCATGTTTTATATTATAGAAGTATTTAAATAATTATCTAATTGATACGATCAATAATAACAAGTTAAAACACGTACGATAAAGAAAGCGATTATTACCAAAAATGTTTATTTAACATGGACATTATTATTAAATGGTTAGTATAAAGTCATAAATGAATCATGTATGATATAATAAATATTAATATGGTTCTAGAATAATTTAATAACATACTATGGTCATCGTACAGGAAGTTAAACGTACCCACGACTAAAGAAAAGTACAAGGTAAGGGTTAATTCCTCAATCTCATTATTATCTGAGATTGTTTATGTGTAAGTATTTTCTGGGACATATTTATTATCCCTGTCCATGTTTCATAAAAGACATTTAAAAATTATTCTTTTAAGTAACTATTTAACTAAAACATCATTTTAAATTTTTTAAATATTTATTCTTCTAAATCTTTCTCATTAATGTCCATGTTTTCAAAATGGTTTTAAGGATATTTATATGGACATGATTGTTTTAAAATGTTAATTCATTTAAAAAGTTTCAAAGTGGTATGGGAAAATTTGATTCAAAAATATATTTAAATGACTTACTTTATAAATGGTTGACTTTTAAAAGATTTCACAAAAAGTTATATTGCTCTCAAAGAGTTTTACTAGTCATTTGTCAACTATGTCAACATCATTTACTGGATATTATTCTTGATTGAGGATGATTTGTTATAATACAATATTTTATATTGTATTGAATGAGTTATGATATGTTTCACTATGGATGTTTTATTTTTATACCATTCATGGTTTATGGTTAATATATTGACATTTCATATGCTAGTTTTAATACGAATGTTTGTGTTATGTTTCAACATTTTCATATGAGGAATGCAGTGGACTTAATAAGTGATGGGTAGAGCCCGCTATAGCTCCTTGATGCATCGGTAGGTCTTATGAGAAAAAATAGTTTCTTGGCACAAGGCCTTAAAAAAATTATTTTTAGTCTGGGCATGAATCCTTGACTATGTGGTAATGATGTCCGGCGTTATGCATTCTATCATTATGAAATTAGTTATTACATGTGATTATTCGACTAGTAGAATATACATATGAATGTTTATATGGTGATGTTTGATTTATTTTTTCCATATTATGTTTAGTATTATGTTTAAAAAGGATGTTGTTTTTATTACACATATTTCTTTAAAAGTTTATAGCTTCCACTAAATTATTTACCCTTACTGAGCATCTAAGCTCACCCCTTTCTTATGTTTTATTTTCTGAGGATTACAAGAAGTGTATTATGATTGATATGCAGTTTTAAGCTAAAGGGAATATTGTCATTCTCAAAGAACTATCTATGATCTATTTTATGTTTGAAATTTTAATTTAAAGTTGATGTATGTAATCAATTTTCCAAGACTGCTAAACTGATCGGTCTTTCGGGACTTGATTCCTTGTAATCATGCCAATGTATTAAAATAATGCACCGACTCCAGGCTTCTCGGGTCGGGGAATTACATGGAGTCATAATATATCCCCATCCACTGACTGTTGGAGGGAATATCTTGCAAAAACGTTGTATAAATACCATCCTACCACAAGCTTATCGCTCGACTGGGTCATGTTCAAAATAATATTTCTTATGTCCCGATATGCCAACACTAATAGCCTGGATGGTACTCCCATCATGAGAAGCCTCAAAACGACACTTCCTTCTATTGGAAGCTAAACCAGTAGGTCAAGAGGTCACATTACCCTACTCTATGCCCCCATCTTCCTTATAGTTTTCCTCTATAATTATCACCTGATTCACTATTTTAGTAATAGTATTCAACCTGACCATGTTAAGCTAGGATCTAATGACATGTATGAAACCTTACTCAAATCATCTCACCCTTAGTATCTCATCAGTAAGATAAACTAGGAAAAAGTGCTAGAACTTTGTAAATCACACTGATTACTCCATAACGAACATCACACTCTTATCTAGATGCATAAACTCACTAGCCTACTCTACTCTCATTGTATTGAGGAAAAAATATTCATAAAACCTAGATTGGAAATCCCTCCAAACCATATCTCAGAGAATATCATCCTGGTTCAAAACATCCCACCATTACTTACCTTCTCCCCGAATCATATATGTTATGAGCTTCACTATCCTCTCAGGAGGTGTCTCTAGATGCTCAAATATCAAAAATGTAGTCTCAAGCCACATATTAGAAGTCTGTGGACTACCATCCCCTGAAAACATGGAAGGATGATACTTCTGAAACACACGCATTATCTCTACCATAGATGAGGCAGGCTGAGGTGAACCTTGAAAAGTCTCCATGAAGCATAAGAAACCCACACGGGATTGTGCCTCAGTACCCATATCTGGTACAACCACTAGGGCCTTGGCTATAACTATAGGAGGATATACTGGTATCCCATGGTCCACCACCTCTGGTGCATGGTTGTCGCCACCCTCTTGGCATGTGAGTAGAGGTCTTCATGGTGTCATGTCTCTACAATGCCAAACACATGCCTTAAGAAGTCCTAATAATGATATGATCATGGTTATAAATATATGATAGGTCAAATAATTCCAATAAATAGGTCACACCCCTATTCCTACTCCTAAATCTAGCACTAGGTAAAAATAAATAGCCATAAACATCACTAGAGACACTACCTACTTCCCACTCAAAATCCAGGTCTAGGTCAAGTTCTCTATTTTCAACAATTTAATGTCATTTAAGTTCACTTTATCAATTCATTTATATTTAAATGTTTAGACTAAATGGTTTATAACTTTTGATTCATAAGGGCACATACACCTCATAAACCAATGTGTGGTGTCCACCTAATCTAAACCATAACATGTTCCAATCCATACGACCAATGGTCCATGACTCAATGTTCCATAATTGACGGGTTAGTGTGTCTACTATAGTCTAAGTAGGAAAACGCTGTTTAGGTTATTATAGGAACTATAAATACTAACCAGGTTTCTCAATTCCCTCCACAAATCATCTATCAAGCAATAGGTATATCACACAATGCACACATAATCAAATTCATGAATTCAAGAAATGCATCTTACATGGCTTAGAATAATGCATGGCATGTAAATTCTAACAGGTTCCTAAAATGAGGTATGAAATGTATACCCTCATCTCATCGAAAAATGGAAAGAATCCATAATCAAAAGTAATATCAAATAGTAAGTTCATAACCCAACAGTGGAATCAAATCAACTTTAATAGGAAAAATCTAGAAAATAGAAATTTTCATTCTAGGTGATTTGTATTTTCCTATACATGGGTTAGCTACTCCTAATCATAGCTCATTACCAAATTAAAATTCATTCATAATACCTTTCTATTGTCTCAAAATAGTAAATATAGAAAAGTAACTGCTCTGATATAACTTTGTAACATCCCAAACCAGGTGGCACTGTATAATTCCCCATGTTGGTGTGTCACATGGCCTCAAGAGCACATCCCCATATGTCAGAGGCTTCCGAGTAGTAGAGAAGGCCTAGGGTGTGTCTGTGTGGAGACTATTCCATCATTTTATAGTGTAATGCAGTGTTATAAAAATATTAATCAATATAATAAGCATATAATATAACTAAAATTATAAAAATATAAACATCCAAAAGACTGAATAAATAAACAATGCCAAAGGTTATCTCATATAAAAAATGATGTGGCATGTCATGTCTCTACAAAATAGTAAAAAAGGTATACAAGTATCCATTACAATACATGAATAAAAATACTAAAAATACCAACAATTAACTATCCCAGCTAGCATCATGAGTATAGATCATTTATGTGCTCCCCTGCTCCTAAGCAATGATCAAATCAAGAATTGTACAATGGTTGCTTGCCTCAATATATACCTTCATCCATGAAATCTGTTTGGTTACCCAATGGTGGCCTAAACATGGTGTGAGATAACACTCAATAAGCCACTACCAACAGTGTCTGTAATAAGTCAAATCTATGTAATGATAAGCTAAAGTAGTTTGCATTATATAAAAAGTATGGTAGTACATAAAGTAATGTTCCCAATGCATATGTAACAAATAAGTGATACTATATATCCAAAAAAGCATCCTTAAAAACAAGGGTCAATCTCCCACAACAAGGGTAGATTTAAAGAAAAATAGAAAATCTACCATGGAAATGCTATACAATAAAGTATAAATCATCCATCAAACCCATGCCATATAACCTAGTATAAATCATCCATCATGGCCACCCCATATAATCAAAAGTGTCAGGCCATGAAGGTCTAGATCCAAGGTATATAAGATCAAGGCATCCTCATTGAGTTCTGGGAGAATCGTGATGGGAAATTAGTAAAGTCTTGGGTGGAGTCGTAGGATCATGTCAACAATTCATGTCATATGTGATTCCAATCATGTTGGATACAATGGGTATCAAGGCCCAAGGTATCTTATGGAATCAAGATCCTTAGATCATATAGGTCCAAGGAATCCACTACCAAAATCATGACCCATTGTGTAGAAACATCCATGGAGTCCTATGGAATTAGGACCCAAGGAGAATATAGTTCCAAGGAATCCACTACCATAATCATTCATCATTCAATTAATTCAAAAATTCATAAACGGTCTCATTCCATGAGTTCTTCCAAGTCATTTAACAATTCCCATTTGAAAAATTAAACCAACAAACCATGAGGGAACGGTATAGAACACCTACTATAGTTCCATAGTAGATCACTCATCTAGTATCAATCTCTGATTCAGTCTAGATTAAGATAAAAATAAAGAATGGAAGAAGAAACTTGAAATAGGGCATATTATTTTTCGCTTAAATAACACTTTTGATACCAAGACAAACAATGAATGGAACAAAATGATTTAATAACTTACTGGTGTGGATCCAATGACACAAATGGTGCTTGGATCAAACGTTGGATGAAGAAATAGAACAAATCCTACATTTTGGATTCAAAGAGGAGCTCCCATGGTGAGATACTATCCAATATAGGAAAAAACAAAAAGAGGGTTGAGTTTTAATAAGTTTTAAGGGAGAAATTGTCATTTCCTCTCTTTTAACTAGGTTACATAGTTTGGTAACATAGTTGGACAAATTGTGGTCCAACCATGCACCCTTCACTCTCTTAATGGGCACCTCACACAGTTTCATGCGCACAATTTGAAAAAACTGTGCATAAACTATGACCCAACCTCTGTCTAGGTCTGAAGCAAGTCTCAAAGTCATACACCTAGGGAGGCATGATTTTCCTTAAACCATTTGACCCACTTTCACCCCACTATCAAGCCCTGCATAGTTAGGGTTAACCTTGTGTCATGTCTTGCACGGTGACTCCTAACCATGAGTCCTACCTACTTTTCCCAAAACAAATTGAGATTCAGGATCTAAAAAAGATTTGAAAATCCCCCAAAACCCCCATGATACCTTTAAGAACTCACATTAGGTCAAAACCAAGGAGTTAAACTGAAAAATATATGTAGTACCACATAGAAAAACCCAGTATCTTATAGTATTCCTCCTTAATGAAATTCATCCCCAAATTTCCCTTCCATTGGTGGTCAATATTCTTTTAAGAATAACTTCGACCATTGAGCACATACATTGCCCCCATGCTCAGAATTCTTGTTGTATAAATGGTTATGCTACCATATCACCTGTATTAGAGGAACTAATAGTCCTCATAGAACCTTTGTTCTCTTATTAATGATAGCAATAGGATTCTCCAAAAAGGATGCATCTACTTATAGATTAACCTCATCCAACTGCAAAGTGTGAGATGGGTCTAAGTAATAATGGTATAGATGAGATATATGGAAGATTCCATGCATGGATTGGTACCTTTAGGGTAACTACAACCAATAGTCTACCATCCCAACTCTCTCCAAAATCACTAATGGACTAACATATCGTGATGAAAGATTACATTGTCTCCTAATTTTTCTATGTCCCATCCTTTGTGAGATATATAAAAAGGCCTTATATTTAACCTCAAACTATAGAGTTCTTCGATGATGATCAAGATAAGATTTATGTTGAGATTTTGTAGTAGTCATCCATTGTATGGTCAACCAAACCAACTCTAAAGTCTCTTGGATGAGATGAAGTCCAAGAAATGCTACCTCTCCTAACTCTAACTAGTACAAGGGAGATCAGTATGACCTACTATAAAAATCCTTATAAGGTTTTATCTATATAGTTTCTTGATTGCTATTATTGTTGGAGAACTCAATTAGGGGTAGGTGTATCTCCCAAGAGCCCCCAAAATCTAGGATGCATGCTCTCAGCATGTCCTCAAGAACCTGAATCGTGCACTCTGATTGTCCATCAATCTGAGGGTGATATGATATGCTCAAAAACACCTATATAACCAATCAACTCTAGAAAATATACTATAAATGAGATGTAAATTAGGCATCCCTATCTGATACTATGGTATAAGGAATCCCATGAAGTCGTACTATCTCATAGATATGCAACCTCCCAAGCTCATCCATGGAGAAGGTCTAGCTGATTGGTGGGAAATGAGAACCCTTCATGATCTTGTCCAAAACAACCCACATAGCATCACTACCTCAAGTATACCTTGGAAAACTGGTTCTGAAATCCATTAAAACATTATCCAATTTCCACTCGGGAATAGGTAACTGTTGTAAAAGACTAGCTGGTTTCTGATGTTCCAACTTTACCTGCTGACATGTGGAACACCACATCACAAAACAAGATACCTCGCATTTCATCCCTAACCACTAGTAATGATGTCTCAAGTCATGGTACATATTGGTAACACTGAGATGTACTGCCTAAACTGAGGGATGAAACTCCCACATCATCTCCCAATGTATGTCTATTGGAATCCATATGTGACTATGAATATGTATAATTTCATCCTCATCCACAGTCTAACTAGGAGGTGGGTCCTCTCCTTCCACACTCTCCCATAGTAATAAGCCCTCAGCATTTAATAACTATCACATCCTCACTCTATCCAGAATAGTAGACATCATAGAAAAAGAAGAAAGAAAGGTTTGACCATGGTCATCCAGCACCTCCAGGTACATCTCTAAGAATAAGTCCATAAGAAACCACTTTCTACTAGCCTATTAAACTGCCTATACCTGAGTCCTCCTACTCAGTGAATTGGAAAATAAATGTCCTTTACCAATCATATAGGAAATCTCAAAGTCAAAACACTATATCCACTCCATCCACCTTCACTTCCTCAAATTCATGTCATGATGTGTAAATATATACTTGAGGATTTTTTGGTTCATGTACACTATAAAACACTCTCATGGTAAATAGTTCCTCCAACAGCATAAGGCATGTACAATAGTGGATAACTTTAGATTGTGCATTGGGTAATTCCTCTCATTTGGCCTCAGCTGACAAGATTCATATGTCACGACTTGATCCTCTTGCATCATAACTACTCCTAGTTCAATACTTGATGCATCATAATACAATGTGTAGATCTTACTCATCTCTAGAAGAAACAAGACCGATGCTAAATTCAATCTTCTTTTCAGCTCCTGAAAGGTAGTCTTGTAGGTATCTAACCATACAAAATTCACACCCTTCTTAGTCAAGTCAGCCAACAGTGTTGCTGAGCATGAGAAGTCTTGGATGAAATGCCTATAATATAAATCTTTCTCTAAGAAAGTTTTTATGTCAAATACATTCTTGGTATGCTCCCAGGAAACTACAAGACTCACCTTCTCTAGGTCAACTGATACTCTTGTATCTAAGATAATATGACCCAGGAAGTGAATCTTTTCTATCCAGAAGTGCCACTTTGTGATCTTAGCATATAATCAATAGTATCTCAGTGTATCCAAAATGATCTCAATATGTTTATCATGGTCGTGTAAATTGTGATAATACACTAAGATATCATCCATGAATACCACCACAAATGATTCAAGATAATGATGGAAAACTTAGTTCATCATCACCATGAAAATTGCTGGAACGTTCATGATACTGAATGAAAAAACTGAATACTCATATAGACCATACCTACTATGAAAAGTTATATGAGGTATGTCTGAAGGTAGAACGTGTACCTAGTGATAACTAGACCTCAAATAAATCTTCGTGAAAACCTGAGCTCCTCATATTTGGATGGAGATATTATATATCTAAGGAAAGGGATACCCATTCATAACCATAAACTGGTAAAAATTTTGATAATCCACACATAACCTAAGGGTTCCATACACTTTTTCTCAAAAAGTACTAGCTAACCCCATGGAAAACTATTGGGTCTTATAAACCCTTTTCCTCCAAGTCCTCTAGATATCTCTTGACATCCTGTAACTCAATAGTATACATCCTATAAGGAGGAATGGATAATAGTGCAGCTCCTAGAACCATCTCTATTGAGAACTCCACCTCTATCTCAAGAGGTAAAACAGAAAATTTGTATGAGAAAACATCCCTGAAACAATCAACCACTGAAGGAATGTATGTTTGATGCACTCCCTTTTCTTCTAGATATAAACTAGAAATATTGGATATCATCCAGCCCATCCCACAATGCTCAAGTCCAGCTCTACCTTCCTAGATTTCCAATTCACCTTTTTGGATAAAAACTCCACCCTATGGTGATGTGAAGGTCACCCTTTGGTGATAATAATCAATGTATGATTAATAATAAACTATCTATTCCATCCTGAGTATGATGTCAAAACCTATCATCTTAAGTAAAAAAAGATCCCATATGAAGTCACACCCATAAATATCAAGGTGGAAATCCATACACTAGCATAAATCCTCTGTTATCATCCCTATTGGAGTATCAAGTGTCATAACGCCATTAGAAAACTGTACAACGAGCCCAAGGCTCTCCAACATAGGTAAATATATGAAACTATTCACTACACTTGTATCAAAAAATATTAGATACTAGAGTAGAGGCTACTATGATAATGCCTCTCACATTAGACGGAATGACACTCTACTCCTCAGGTGTAGGTTGTACATAATATATATGGCCTGAAATGTGGCCCTATGAAACAACCTCACTACTTGAAGTAAGCCAATTCTATTGTCTAGATACAAATGGTGTCTAGATGCATCGGGCACAACCACCACCTTGTCCTAAACAACTGGTATAGCTCTAGCTCCCATCCTAACATGGATCTTTGAATCTCACTCCTGAACTTAGTGTCAGAGATGATCCCATTCCACTGACTAATGGAGGGAAGGTCCTACAAAAACTGTTTACATGGACCATCTAGATGAAATCTCAGCACTTGATTGGGTCGCATTCACACTAATTTTTTATATGTCCCCATCTATCACTTTGATGATAGAAAATAGATCTACCAAAACTAACAACCTAGTTGGTACTCCCCACATGAGAAGCCTCAAAATAGTGATTCCTTCCATTAGGATATAAACCACTAGGTCGATAGGCTACAATTCCCTACTTTGCACCCCCATCTTCCCTTAGGTTATTCTCTATAATCAGTACTTAATTCACTATTTTAGTAATAGTACTCAACCTGAATGCATTGACCTATGATCAAACAGCATCCTTGAGACCTTCCTAAAAGCATCTTTCCCTCTATATCTCATCAGAAATATAAACTAGTAAAAATCATCAGATCTCTATAAATCATGTCGAGTACTCTATAAAAGACATCACACCCTTCTCCAAACACATAAACTCACTGAACCATATTATCTTGGTTCAAAACATTCCACCAGCAATTAGTTTCTCCCTGAAGCATATATGTCATGAGCTTCCCTCTCCTCTAGGAGGTGTCTCCAGATGGTCAAATATCAAAAATGTAATCTCAAACCATATCTTAGTAGTCTATATACCATCATCCCTAAAAAACATGGGAGGATACTACTATTGGAACACATGTGTCAGTTATGCTATAGATGAGGTAGGTTGTGGTGCTCCCTGAAAAAGTCTACACGAAGTTCAAGAAACCATCACAGAATTATACCTTAGCACCCATATCTGGTACAATCACTAGTTCCTCAGCTAGCACCAGAGGAGGATATATTTGTATCCCATGCCCCACCACCTCTGGAACATGGTAATTTCCACCCAATTGGAATATACTAGAGGTCATTGTGGTGGCATGTCTCTACAATTCCAAACACACACCTTAGTAAATCTCGATAATGAGATTATCACAGTTATAAATGTAGGATAGGTCAAAGACTTCTTATAAATAGGTCATACACCTCTTCCTTCTCCTAAATCTAGGACTAAGTAAAAATAAATAGTTATAAACATCACTAGAGATACTGCTTACTGCCCACTCAAAAGTCGGGTCTAGGTCAAGTTCTCTTTTTTCAATAATTCAATTTCATTTAATTTCACTTTCTTAATTCATTTCTCTTTAAATGGTTAAAATAAATAGTTCACCACTTCTAATCCATAAGGGATCATACACCTCATGAACTAAAGTGTGGAATCCACCTAATACAAATCATAACACATTCTAATCCATGCGACCAATGGTCCATAACTCAACATAGCATAGTTGACTGCTTATGGTGTATATTATAGCCTAAAAAGGAAAACACTATTTAGGTTACAGAAGGAACTCTAAGTACCAACCATGTTTCTCAATTCCCTACATTAATCATCTATAAAGCAACAAGTATATCACACAAGGAACAAAGAATCAAAGTCATGTAGATAAGAAATACATCCAATATGGCATGGCATAATCAATGGCATGGAAATTCTAATAGGTGCCTAAAATGATGCATGATATTCATACCCTCATATCATCAGGAAATAGAAAAATCCATAATCATAGGGAACATCAAATATCAAGTTCATCACCCAATGGTGGAATCAAATCAATCATAATAGGAAAAATCTAGGAAATAGTAATTTCCATTCCAGGAAATTTGGATTTTTCTATACATGGATTAGCTACTCTTAGGAATAGTTTATTAAAAAATTCCAATTCCTTCCTAATATTTTTCTATAATTTCAAAATATTAAATCCATAAAAGGAACTACTCTAATACCAATTTGTAACATCCCAACCTGGGTACCACTGTATAGTTCTCTGAGCTGGTTGGGCACGTGGCCTCAAGCACTCCTCCTCATATGCCAAAGGATACCAACTAGAAGTGATGGCCTATGGTGTTTTTGTGGGGATATTATCCCCTCATGTCATATTGTAATGCAATGGTATAACAATATCAATCAATATAGGAAGTGTATAATATAATTGAAAGTAGACAGAATATATACGTCCATAAGACTGAATAAATAAACAATGCCAAAGTTTATCTCATATACAAAATGATGTTTCATGTAATGTCCCTACAAAATATGAAAATAGGTATACAATCATCCAGTACAATACATGAATCAAAATACTAAAAGGAAAAAAAAGGAACTATCCTAGCTAACATCACGAGAATATCTCATTCTTGTGCTCCCCGGCTCCTAAGTAGTGATCATATCAAGAATCTTATAGTGGTTTCTTGACCCATTCCCTACCCGTATCCATGAAATATGTCTAGGTACTCAATGGAGACCCAATAAAGGTGTGAGATAACACATAGTGGGCCACCATCAATAGTTTCTATAACAAGTCTAATCTATGTAATGACAAGCTAAATCAGTGTGCGGTATATAACAAGTATGTATTTACAGAAAGTGAAGTTCCTAAGGAATATATAATAAAAAAGTGATACTTTATATCCAAATGAATCTCCTTGAAAACAAGGGTCAATCTCCCATAATAAGGTCAATTTTAAAACAAAAAGAAACATCTAACATGGCCATTTTGTACAACCAAGTATAAATCATCCATCATGGCCACATCATATAACCAAGTATAAATTATCCATCAAAAACACACCATAAAATCAAAAGTGCCAAACAATGAAGGTCTAGATCTAAGGTATAGAAGACCAATTCATCCTTATCAAGTCCTGGGAGCATCTCAATGGAAAATTAGTAAAGACTTGGGTGGATTCCTAGGAAAATTTCAACATATCAGGTCCTACGCAAGTCCAAGCAAGCTAGATCCAAGGTGTATCAAGGCCTAATACATCCTACGAAATCAAGAACCAAGGAGTATATAGATCCAAGGTGTCCACTACCGTAATCATTACCCATGGTGTAGAAACATACCTGACGTCCTATGGAATCTTGATCCAAGGAGCATATAGGTCCATGGCATCCACTACTATAACCATGTATCATTCAATTCATTCAAAAATTCATAAATAATCACATTTCATGAGTTCTTATAACTTATTTAACAATTTCCATTTAATAAAATTAAACTAATACATGTTATGTAATCACATGGAAAAGGAAGTATAGTTGTCTCCTAATAGTTCAAGTCAATTCAATTCAATTTATAAAGGATTACACTAATTGTGAAAGCACTCTCACACCCATCAGGGTTGTATAAAGCATGGAAGATACTAAGGCACACCCCATGGGTGGCCTGGGTTGGAGAAACAACCTATAAAAAACTCAAGGGTACAAGTGGGAAACCTAAACAGGTTCCAATTCATTTAATCAAGACATTCAATTCATTTTAGGGAAACACCGATAAGTCTTTCATGCAGAACAATTTCAATTAGACATATAAAACACCAAACCATAAGGGAAAGGTATAAGACACCTATCGTAGGTCCATAATAGAGCATTCATCCAGTATCAATCTTTGATTTGGTCTAAATTTAGAGAAAAATGAAGAATGGATGAAGAACCTAGAAATAGGGAATATTATCTTGCACCTAAATAACTCTGTCGATACCAGGACAAATGAATAATGGCCCAATATGATCTAAGAACTTACCAGCATGGATATAATGAGACAAATTTTTCTTGGATCAGATGTAGGATGAAGAAACGGGATCCAAACCTAAATTTGGCTTCAAAGAGAGGCTCCTAAGGTGAGTTTTTGTCCAACCAAAGAAAAATTAAAAAGTGGGTTGATTTTTAATAAGTTTTAAGGTAAAAATGTTCATTTACCCTCTCTTAACTATGTCGCATGGTTTGTCCACACGGTTGGCCAAACCATGCGCAAACTGGACACAAAACCATGCCCCAGTCTCTATCAAGGTCTGTAATAAGTTTCATAAGAGTGTGTCTGGGGTGGCACGATTTACCTCAAACCGTGAGAGCCTCTTGAAATCCATTTTCAATCCCCAAACAGTTAATGGTAACTATGTGGCCTATCCCACATGATTTCTCTTAACCATGTGACATTCTTTATTTTACCAAAAATTTGGGCTCCTGGTTCCGAAAAAAGCCTAGAAACACCTGAAACTCATGTGATCCCTTTAGGAAATCAAATTAGGTCAAAACCAATGAGTTAAACCAAAAATAAAGAGATCCTTACATCATATAAAAACCTAGGATCTTATATAATTCCACTGAGAAAGAGGCCTAGATAGTCACACACTAAGTGTATCTGGAACCTCAATTAAATAATATTATTATTTATTATTTAACAAGTTTAATAAATATTATTATTACATGTGATTTAATAATTATTAATTATTTTTATCATATATATTTCATCACCATTTATTTGAGATAATATTTTATGAGAATAATATTTAATAAATTTGTATTTTCTATTTAGTAAATAGAATATTTATTTTTTTATTTGAAAATAATGCAGTGATATTTATTTATTAAATAAATATTCATTTTTTATAGTCTAATAAATATTGTACAGGAATGGAAGATTGATATTAATGGTCCAATGAGAAATGATAAATATTGATTATTATTTGAATAAATAATATTTAACTTAATTTTTGAGTTTAGAACATATTGGCATGGGGTTCCATGGTAATTAAGAAAAATAATAATAAGGGTGCATGCGCCATTATTATTTTCTAACCCTAGAAGTATATAAACCCAATTATATTATTTTCTTCATGGGTAGCCAATTTCATGTGTTATGCACAATGACATCCGGAGAGAATTCTCTTGAACCCATAGAGAACTCCCACTCCAAGAACTCTCTCAAGAACAGATAGAGATCCTCCTACATCACCACACTAAATTCTAGATAGATCAAAGAGAAATATTTCTTGAATATATTCTCAAGGCAATCAAATATGAATGTTGCGGGAATTATGATCTGTTGTTATAGCACCTGAAGATTCCTATGGTGACGTTTGGAGGCTCTTGGAGCACATGTGGATCACCACTAGAGGGAATCTACTCCTGATTCATACAACACAATGTTGGTATGGAATTTAGATATTGTCAGATACATCAATGAAGAAGTAATTTATTGAAAAGTAATTCATAATTATTTAAATTAATTATAAATAATATGTGATTATCATGTTCTTTGGTTCTAGAATTATCAATCATCAATTAATATTTGATTCAATTCCATTGATCAAAAAGTTTATTATCATGTAAATAACGAATTAATAATAAATTATGAAAAAATAAGAATTTGGAAGGCCCCATATAGTGCTTTTACATCACCTAGAACATTTATAACACCATCCTAAGAAGGATTAAGGTGTAAGGCAAAGGATGTCTCTCGAAGAAGAGATAATCATCTATAGTAACTCTTTCAAAAACATCTTCTTCTAATTACTATAAATATGTTTGAAACTTCCTAAAATAATGAATCTAGTATAATCAATATAATAAGATGTTATTATTATTACAGGACAACCATTTTCCACCTCCATTCCATCCTATAGAAAATGAAAACATTGCTCATGTGTATATACAGCCTACCATCTTCATAGAGTGGTGTAATTAGTTATTCATCACTAATTTACTTGTATGGTTTTAAATATGAAACTAATTAATATATATTATATTTATGACATAATAAATATTTTTTAAAATATAATATATCATTTACCTTGTTACCCTTCCACCTATTAAAAAATGATAATGTTTCTCGTGCGTACGTGTGGTCTAGAAACTTCATGGATGATTATAAATTTTTAATATAATGAATATATATTTGATATTCATATCATGATTATTTTTTTGAAACAATGATCAAGATGAAAGGGTTATAACTGCTAAATCAAAACATATATGAAAAATGAAGAAGTTAACACTTGAAATGATGATGATAATGAAAGATTGTTAATTAAGGGTGATAAGATTTTATAATAAAACCATATATGGTATTACAAGTATTAATATTATTCTAGTATATAATTATAATAAATTTAAATTTATTTTATAGGAGGTCAAAATCACTTATGAAGTAAGTTGGGCCTGAGGTAAGGGGTTGATTAACTCAATTCATTTTCATTAGGTTATATTACTTCTTCAATGTTTATACTATTCCAAGATTATGTGTGTAATGACCTATGATTATTTTATGTTATATTTCCACTTATTTTATATGGATTTATATTTTTTACACAAAATCACTTCATTGATTAATTATTATTTCAATGTTATGATATTTGTAAAGGTTTATAACATAACTTTTTTTCTATGATACATTTTCCCTATTCACCACTTGTTTCTTTCATGTGGTGTATATAAACCTATTTTATATGTAATATCATGAATCACTTTTATTTATGGTATCTAAAGTTTAATTTAAATTTATTTCTTTCATAGGGGTTATGATTCAAAAATAACCAAATTGGTAAGCATTTATTTTATAATCTCATACTTATTCAAGATTGTTTATGTTTAATTTTTCAGGAGGAGAATTGTAACACCCTAAGATTTTTAAAAATGAAACTATGTTTTATAGTTTATAAGACACATAATGTTGATACTAAACAAACCATGAAATATTATTATTTAAATATGATCATTATAACATATTCATTAAATTTGAAATTATAAATAGGATTAACTACTTTATGAAATATATATAAACATCCTACTCAATATAATTATATTGATAAATTATAAGTAAATAATCACTCATTTTTCAGTAAAGTTATTTTATTCTTCAAAAATATGTTTTCTTCATAAAAAAAGTTTTTATTACTTTTGTTGAGAAAATATTATAATTAATTTATGAAAATTTTAGAAATTTTATTTATAAAAAGGATATCATTTTTGATATCATCATATCAAAATTATTTTATGGTTAAAAAATTTATATTTTTATGAAAATTTTGATTTTTCAATGAATAATGAAAAATACGGATTTTTATTAAAAATTATATTTTATTTCAAAGTATTTACAAAGTAAAATTATATTTTGGATTTGAATTAAAATTTAATTAATTAATTTTGATTAAAAATAAACAAATTATATTAATTTTAATGATTTTTATACTTGAATTTGGTATAAAAATATTTTTATACCTAAAAAGGCATTTTTCTAAAAAACTATTTTTCATTGCATTTTTCATTTCAATTTTAAATAAATTTTTTTCACTTATATAAATTGAATCATGAAAAATGGATTCCATATTTTTAATCATTAGGTCTATATTTGTTAAATAGGTCCATTTTATTTTTGGTTATTATGAATAAAAACCATAGTAAATAATTGTCAGTATAATAAGGGTAAGTCGGGTAATTAAGGAAAACATTAATATGATGAGAAATAAAAATGACTATAACACTTGATTTTATCCTATTGTATGATTTTTGTATTTACATGTCCATCCAAGTTTTAAAAATATGGAAAATTAGTTCCATATTTCTTTGATTTTTACCTTTATACTATTTTAAGTAATGAAAAGTCAAAAATGTCATTCTCTTTGTTTTATTATCTCTAATTTTTTTTACATAGGGATAAAAAGTGGATATGTTCATTAATAAAAAGGTATACTTGAAATATAAATAATTTTTTTATAATTTTAATTTATTTATAATTTATTAGTGATGAAATCAGGACCTTAAATTCTTACATAATGTTGATATAGTATTTATTCAATTAATAGAAAAATAAAATAAATGATATTAAAAATATTAAAAGTAATATAATTTGAATTTATTTTATTTATTAATAGATTTTTTTAGATAAGAATAACATATTATATATTTTTTAAAGGTTTGTATTTCAATTAAATATTTGTCTTGATGTCTTTAGAGTCAAATTAAATGAATGGTTCTAAAATGACATTAATGATATTTTATAATAAATAATATTTCATTAAATGATTTAAAATTCCTAAAAATTATATCTTCATCTAATTTATTGGGATATGGTTTAAAATATCCATTGTGGTCCATTTACGTGGAAATTTTTCTTTTACAGTAACTATATTGACCCCTAAAGAGTAAAAAGTTTGTTATCGTGGTAATTGTCAAAAAGGGTTAATGCAGGTTAAAAAAAATAGATAAGGGTAAAAATATAATATAAATTTATTTAAATTTTTTTATATTATACTATTATGACCCATACTCATCCTATCTTAAAATTATATTATTATTATTTTGCCTTTTTCTATGAAAATTAATTTATATTAATATTTTAAGTAATTCCAAAAGTGTCTCTCCTCTCACTTGTAAAAGGGAACCTCACCTTCTCTTTTATTAACACATAAAAAGCCTTTTAGTTAGTCCAATACCTACCAAAATACCTTAATAGCATACCTACTCACTTTATATAGGTCATAGTTTTGGCCTAATACCACCCTTAGAGGGTCGAAGGTGTAAAAAAAGGATGTTGTCTAAAGAAGTGGTATAGTATTTAACTGAATGATTTAGTAATATTTTGTCTTCTACCTCATTAAAATATTATTAAAACATTTTGGAATAACAAAACCAATATATTCCATATAATTTTATTTTTCATGTTAATTTCATAACCTATATTCATATACTCTTCCATAAAATGGGAAACAAACCTTTTGTTTGTGTGTATGGCGGACTACCACCTCACAAACCGATGTAATTCATTTTCCATCACCACCTCTTATAGCTGGTTATAATGATATATTTAAAATATATATATGATATTAATAACATAATTAACTTTATTTTATATTATATAACATATAATTTCTTAACTCTCCATTCACTGAAAAATGATAAAGCCATTCATGTGTACGTGTGGACTACCCCTCCAAGAAGTGATATTATCTATTTTTCATCTCCACATTTTATGGATGATATATATATAAGTTTATTTAAAGATATAATATTATATTTATGATATAATTATCATTATATAAATATAAAATAATACTTACCTTTTATCAATCATGGTCATTGAAAAATAGAAATGTTATTAATGTGTACGTACGGCCTACCGTCTCTATGATTATAACATGGTTCATTTTTCATAACCATATTTCACGGTTTGTTTTAGAATTATAATTTATGTATAAATGTGATAATTATTTCATAATTATTTTTCTTGATATTATGGAATAATTACCTCTTTGAACATACTAAACTTATAGAAATAATTTTGGAAAAATGAGCTAAATATCATCAAAATGTACGATGTGAACTTAATCGGTTAACTAATTGATTATAACATGGTAAAATAAATAATAATCTTGAAAAATGTTATTAATAAAGTAAATAATTTATATAATTTTATTATTTAGTAATATATGGAATGTACGTAATGATTCGGACTTGAGGTAAGGGACACTTTACTTTAAAAACCTCATTTTAAATGTTTTTAAAATTTATTTTATAAATATTTTTCTCCAATGTCCATATTTTTAAAATTATTTTATGGATGAATTTATATAAACATTAATGAATTATAAAGGAAATTTTATGTCTATTTTTGACTTTATTTCAAAAGTTTTAAAATGGAATATTTTTACATATCTTATATGAAACACTTTGACTTTATTTATAAAAGTCAAAAAAATGTTCTATTTTAATATATATGGTGTCAAAGGTTTCTACTACCACTATAATTGTTATTTGATTTTTGTATTCCTTATAAACTTCCATGTTTTATTCAAATAAAACCCCTCCTTCCCAATTTTTTAATTATTTTCAAAATAAGTTTTAAATGGAATGGATAATTCAATATCTGTAAATATTTCTTTATGGGAGTAATGAATATTTTTATAATTATGCATTATTTCATGTGTTATGATTATTTTATGGTTATTGGGAATTGTTTATTATTATGAGTGATTAAATTATAAACCAAGGATTTATGATTCCATTATAAACCTTGGGTGGGTGGTTTTGTTATAAACCAAGGATGGGTGGTTCTGTTATAAACCAAGGATGGGTGGTTACGTTATAATCCAAGGATGGGTGGGTCATTTATATGCCACCAATGCATTCGTTAATGATCATGGTATAAGTTGAACTTGTAGGTTATTCAATTTTTAAGAGTGATATGAAAATGATTTCCCAAGTTACCTACATGATTTGTTTATCCCTTCTACGGTTTTTAGTAAAGTATCATGATTTCATAAGGTACGTTAATGAGATTATATTTAAATGAGAGTATTTTCTAATTCTTAAGGGTTAAAATTATAACTTTTTGAAAAAAATTGACAATTTTTCTTGATTAAAAAGAAAACTTTATAAGTTTTATTTTTTCTTTAATAATTCTTAAGAAATGTTTTATGAAAATATTTGATTATAAAATTTGAATTCTAGGGTAAGAAAATGTTTTTTTAACCCAAAGTTTATTTTTGAAATAAGAAATTTTTATATAAGTATTCATTAACTAAAATGTTTCTTTATTTCTTTATATGTCCATTACTGATCTTTTTGATCTCATACAACATTTTAAAAATATTTAACTAGGTTTTAAGGATCAGTAGGGATAAGGATGAGCTCAAGATAAAAATTTTGAAGATATGTAATGAAAATAAAACTTGTTATATTATACAAAAATTATGGGAAAATGGATAATAAATATAAATTTCCACTTTTTAATGTAATGTTTATTTATATAAGGGTTATGGTCTAATTATCTAAAACTCTAAACCTAAAAACATCCTTTAAATAAAAGAAAGTGAATTCTTTTATAGAGATTAAATTTATAAATTGATTAAGGACAGGTACTTACGGTTAGTGTTAGAGGACAGGTTTATTTCACTTTATATGTTAGGATATTTTCATGTGAGGTTAACTTAAGGGTTATTGATACCATTATGGGTTTATAAGTTTAATGTCGATTAATATTTTAATGTCTTAGACACCACTTTTTAGGTTTTAAGTGACGTAATTAAAGAGTATTAAGAGTGTTTTTGTATAAATATATGTTAATATAACCATAGGTCTTCGTATGGGTTTTAGTGAAAATTTTATTTGAGGAAGAATGGATTTACATTTTGGGCACATGATTTTAAAGGTATTGAAAACCTTTAGAGTTTATATGATCTTTGATATTGAGGTGATTTTGGGTTATTACAATTTAGAGACATATATTTTATCATATAGATAACAATGGGATTGAAAATGGATTTATTGATTAAGTGATTAATGTTATTTTATAAGAATATCACTATAAGTTTGGGGAATATTATATGATTAAGGTAAGAAGAATATTGTGGGATTTTATTTGAGGAATAAAGGTTGAATTATATTTTATAATTATTTATGATTTTAATGTGTCTTTATAGTGATTCATGTTATTTATGTAAATTATTAGCATAATATGTAAATTATATAATTAGAGAACATACATTTTAGGTATGAGACTTTAACAGTGATTAATGTTATTTAGAGATAAATGTTAAATTTATCTTGGAATAATATGTAATAAAATAATTATAATTTTTGGGTTTTGAACTTCGTTGGGAATATTTTTAAGAATTTTGAGGTTAGTTATTTATCAAATGATCTAAGTTTCACTTTGGGTGTTATTTTGAGGCTTTATAGATTAATGTTGTATTTCTTCATATAAAGGTTTACTCTTTTGGGAAATTATCTTATCTTGTTCTAACTATTTTTGTTTTCATTAATGTCTAAATATAGGAGGAATATCTTGTTATACTTTTTTGAATTATTTGATCCATTAGATGTTTATTTTAGTGCTTCATACATTAAAAACTCATCTTTAATACTCAACATTTGGAGAAAAAGATAACATTGTGGTGTAAAATGATTAAAGGATGAAATGTTAATTTTAAAATAAGTATATTTATTTATATTCTCATTTGAGATGGTAAATTAATTTCTAAGCCCAAGGAAAATTATCTTGAAACAAAAACGTTATCCTATTATATTCATTTCTCATTAATAAATGGTCTTTTTCAAACCTCATTAATATATAGTCATTAACTTTCTATTGATTATTCAATTTATTATGATCAATAATATATATCAATCTATATCATTATTTTGACATTATTTTGATCTTATTTTACATATTTTCACTTCCCAATAATGTTCTCCTATTCAGAAACCTAGTTATGTATTATTCTACACGACCTTCATATTTCATTTTCACTCTTTTCAAGAGGAATTTTTATCAACCCTTTTTATGATGTGGGTTTTCAATAATGGTATTTTCATATGTAAATCCATTAATTATAAATATAAAGTTAAAATTGAGAGGTTGAAATTTATTAAAGTGTGGGATAATGTAACACCCTGATATTTTTAAAAATAAATCTATGCATGATAGCATATATGATATGCAATTCCAATCATAAACGAACCATAAAATATTATTATTTAAATAAAATTGTCAAAACCTAGACATTAAGTCAAATGGTATTAATATGATTAAATAATTTATGAAATATATATATAAATTTCCTACTCGATATAAATGTATCAATAAATTCTTAGTAAATTGTCACTCAATTTTTAGTAATGTCATTTAATTCTTCAAAAATATGTTTTTTCAAAAATGGTTTTTATTTCTTTTTGGTGAGAAAATATTATAATTAATTTTTTGAACTTTTAGAAAATTTATTTGATAAAAAGGATATAATTTTTTAAATTATAATATCAAAATTCAATTATGGTAAATTTTTTGAGATTTTTCAAAAAAAGATTGGTTTTTCAATGAATAGTGAAAATACTAATTTTTATTGAAAAAATTATTTTATTTTAATGTATTTATAAAGTAAAATTATATTTTGGGTTAATTTCAAGATTTAATCAGTTAATTTTGATTAAAAATAATCTAATTATAGTCTTTTTAATAAATTATATACTTTAATTTGGTATAAAAAATATTTTTATACTTAAAAAGTCATTTTTCTATAAAAACTATTTTTTATTGGATTTTTCATTTTAATATTTAATTAATGTATTCCACTAATATAAATTGAACCATGAAAAATTTATTCCATATTTTAATTAGGTGGTCCAAATTTTTTAAATATGCCCCTTTTTATCATTATGAATAGTAACCATAGTAAATAATTGTCACCATGGTAAGGGTAAATCGTGAAGTTAAGGTTAAAAATAATATGATGGGGACTAAAAATGACCATAACACTTGAAATTATCCTATTGGATGAGTGTATTTCATCCATTTCCATACAAGTTTTGAAAATATGGAAACTTGGTGCCATATTTCATTGATTTTGAACATTAAATTATTTTATATAATGAAAATTCAAAAATGTCATTCTCTTGGTTTTATTATCTATAAAAAAAATTACGTAGGGATAAAAAAATTGTATGTTCAGTTATAAAAGGTTTATTTGAAAGATAAATTATTTTTTTATCATGATAATTTATTTTTAGTTTTTAAGTGATGAAATAATTACCATAAATGCTTACGCAAAATAGACACAGTATTTATTCAATTAATAGAAAAATAAAACAAATATTTTTTAAAATGTTAAAATTAGTATAAATTGAATTAATTATTATGTAAAGTTAATTTTTTAGATAAAAATAACATATTATAAAGGTTTTGAATGTTTATATTTAAATTCCATCTTTTTTTATGTCTTAAAAGTAAAATTAAATGAACAGTTCCAAAAATGATATTAATGATATTTTATAATAGATAATATTTTATTAAATGATTTAAAATTTCTATGAATACTATATTTTACTAACATATTGGGTTATGGTTTAAAACTTCAAACATGTTCTATTTATGTTCCAATTTTCCTTTTATAGTAAATATATTGACCCCTAAAGAGTAAAAACTTTGTTATTGTTGTAATTGTCAAAAAGGGTTAACATTGGTTAAAACAAAGAGATAATGGTAAAAAACTAATATAAACTTGTTAAAAAACATTGTATGATATTATTTCGATATATTCTCATCCAATCTTATAATTATATCAGTTTGGAACCTTTTATCTAGGAAAATTAATTTATATTAATATTTTAAGTAATTCAAAGATTGTCCCACCCTTCACTTATAAAAGGGAACCTCGCCTCCTTTTTTATTCACAATTAAAAATCCTTATATATCCTCCAATACCTAAAAATATACCTATAAAATATACCTAATCATGTTTTGGAGGTATTAGTTTTGTCATAATACTAACCTTAGAGGGTTTAAGGTGTAAAGAAAAGGAAGTTGTCTCCAGAAGTGGTATAGTCTTTAACCGAATGTTTTAGTATTATTTCTTCTTATACCCCCTCAAAGATTATTAAAATATGATGAAATAATAACGCATGTATCATCCATATATTTATATTTTATTATGTTAATTAAATAAACTATATCCATCTCCTATTTTATCAATTGGGAAATGAAATCGTCGTTCGTGTGTATGGGAGACTGTCACCTCGCGAACTGGTATAATTTATTTTCCATCACCACCTCTCATGGATGGTTATAATTATGGATTTAAAGTATATATATTATATTAATAACATAACTAAAATTATTTAATGATAATATATCATCCACTTTATTATGTTTTCATTCATTAATAAATGATAATGTTGTTCGTGTGTGTGTGTGGACTACCACCTCCATGAAGCGATGTGATTAATTTTTCATATGAACATCATATAGATGATATATATAAATTTATTTAAAGATATAATATTATATTTATGATATAATTATCATTATATAAAGATAAAATAATAATTACCTTCTTTCCATCATGATCTTTTTAAAATGGAAACATTACTCATGCGTACATACGGGCTATTGTCTCCATGATTGCAACATAGTTCATTTTCTATAACCATATTTCATGGTTAGTTTTAAAAATATAATTTATGTATAAAAATTATAATTATAACTTTATTATTATTTTGTATATGATATAATAATGACCTCTTTGACCATAATAAACCTATGGAAGTCATTTTGGAAAATTGAGACAAATATCGCCAGAGCGTCTGACATAAACTTAATTGACTAAGTGATTGATTATAACTTTGGTAAAATGAATAATAAACTTTAAAATAGTTCTTAATAAATTAAATAATTAAAATAATTTAATTATTAAAGAATATAAGTAATGTATGTGATGAGTCACACTCGAGGTAAGGGACACTTTACTTTAAAAAAAACTTGTTTTAAATGTTTTCAAGATTTATTTTATAAATATTTTTCTTCCATGACCATATTATTAAAATTATTTTATAGATGAATTTATATGGACTTGAATGAATTATAAAGTACATTTTATGTCTATTTTTACTTTATTTCAAAGGTTTTCAAAAGGAATATTTTTATGCATTTTACACATAACGTTTTGACTTTCATTATAAAAGACAAATACGACGTCAAAAGTTTTTACAAACATTGTAATGATCATTTAATGTTTGTATTCCTTATAATATTACATATTTTCTTCAAAGAAAAACCCACCTACCCTATATTCTGATTATTTTCAAAAAAAGGTTTTAAATGGAATAGATATTTCAATATCCAGAAATGTTTCTTTATGGGAGTAAGGAATGTTTCTATAATTATAAAAGATTTCATGTGTTATGATTATGTTATGGTTCCTGGGAATTATTTATTTTGATATGTGGTTCAGTTATAAACCATGTATGGTTGTTTCCTTTATATACCATGGATGTTTGGTTACATTATAAACCAAGTATGGGTGGTTCCATTATAAACCAAGTATGGGTCATTACGTTATAAAACAAGGATGGATAGGTCTGTAATAAACCTCCAATGCATTGGGTAATGATCATGATGAAATTTGAAACTATAGTTTATTCCAATTTTAAGAGTGATATAAAAATTATGTCCTAAGTTATCTAAATGATTTATTTATCCTTACTATGTTTTTATAGAAATATCATGATTCCACAAGGAAATTTAATAAGCCTATGTTTAAAGGAAATTATTTTTATACTTATTAAGGGTAAAAAGTATAACTTTGTGAAAAAAATCATGGGTTTTTTGTGTTTAAAAAGAAACTTATTTAAGTTTTATATTGACTTTAAATTTTCTTATTAAATGTTTTATGAAAAAAAATTGGTAGAGAAGTTTATTTATAGGGTAAGAAAATGTTTATTTTAAACCCAAAGTTTGTATTTTAAATACTCCAAATTTTTATAAGTAATTATGAACTAACAGGTTTCTTTATTTATTTTTATGTCCTTTAATGATATTTTTTTGATCGTTCTATAATTTAAATAAATTTCACTGGGTTTTAAGTATTAGAAGGGAAAATGATGAAAAAAAGATGAAAATTTTGAATATATTTCATGAAAAAAAGTTTTTATATCATAAAAGTTTTGTTTTGTGGGAAAAATAGATACTAAGTTGAAGTTTAAAATTTTTTATTTAACATTTTTTTATGTAAGGGTGATGTTCTAATTCTCTAAAACATTAAACCTAATAATATCCTCAAAATAAAAGAAAGTGAATTCTCTTTTAAATATTAAATTTATGAAATAATTAAGGAAGGGTCCTTATAAAATTTATATATTCTTTATATCTTAAAACCTTATATTTTATTCTCCTATGGTTATTTATTTAAATTACATGTTTTCCTTTAATTTTACTCTCATTGAGTACTAAAAATTTTGAAATAGTTTTTTTAATGAAATCTGACTTTATTTTTCTATTCAGTTTGGAATATTTTTATTCCATCTTCTTATTTTCTATAAAATTCTTTCAAGAATGTTTTTATTATGCTCAAATGGTTGATTAAATTAATTTTTACCCATGTTTTAATTTGTTTATAATGTTTTAAATATAATATTATTTTCATTTTCCAAATGAGGAACTTTTTACTAAAGGTGTAAATAGAATCTTTGTTTTAACCCTTATCACACAAAAGGATTTTCCCACCATCATGAATATTATTTTCCTTGAACTATCCATTACATTATCCCAAGGTTCTTTTAAAAGAAAATATTTTTCCAAATATTCTATAATTTTTTAGACTTTAAATAAGTGATTTCAAAATGAAAAGGTTATTTTCCTCAATAAATTTTCTGGTGATCTTCTAAAATTATATTCATTTATGTAAATATCCTTTGATGAATATTATATTTTATTAGAAATATGATCTAATGATACCATCTAGAATATTACTTTGTATGGCTTATGATAATGTTGTTTTATTTTTTACTAGGGAAACTATTAACATTTTTTATAATAGTTTTTCAATAAAAATGTTTTGGTTGATTATGTGTTGAATTGTTATTAATTTATTTCATATTTTGAATGAATTAGACTTAGTATATGATGGTTGGGGCCTATTATATCCCATTTATTGATCAGTAAGACTCATGAGACAAAGTAGAATGGTTATTTGGTGTATGTCATACCTATTTATCTATGGTGTCTTAGCACAAAGCCTGGATGGTAGGATTATGATGTTCGATATATGCATTATATCATTAAAAAACTTGTTATTATTATTCATGTGATTATTTATGTTGTTATGTAATCCATGGATATATTATTATTTTATGATATTAGTTACATGGAATATTTTATTATTATTTATCTCTTTAATACTATTCGTGATTTATTTATTCTATGATAGCTTCTTTTGTATGCTTTCCCTTATTGAGTATCTAAGCTCACACTTTATTATGTTTTCCTTTCCCTATGATACCAAGAAGGGGTCTATGAATGATTCTAGGGATATGTTATAAGAAATAATAATGCTCTCAATATAATTTTAAGTTTTATTTCTTGTTTTCAAATGTAATGTGAGAATCATGTATGTATCTAGTCTTCTAATATTGGTAAACTATTTGATGATTTGGGATTCAATCACTTGTATTTTGTGCAAATATAGTATGATAACCACTGGCTATGGGTTACTGGAGTATGGTTGTTATAGTTGTTATCAAAGTAAGTTTAATAGGACCCATATGAACTAGATTTAGGAAAACATAGATTAGAGAACATAACCATGTGGTACAAATACAAGGTATAAGTCGATGCAGAACAAATAAAAGGTATAAGAACATAACCTTGTTCCATAACCTTAGATTCTAGGAATAAGTCTAAGTATAGGTTAATATCTTGAAGCTTTGGTAAATTAGAGATTATGTGTATTTCCTAGAAAATACAACTTTGTCTGGATATTGGAAAGTCGATGAGGTTGTCGAACAAATTAACCTAGGGTAACAACACTGAAATGGGTGTATTAGGTAATAACTCTATCATCATTGGTTCACAATGAGTGGTACTAAGACTTCACACATAGCTAGATATTCCCAAGGGATATTCTTGGGTTAATTCAAAATTTCTTTATAAACCATTGTGATGAATGGGTGGATAGAACCTATAGAAACCTATGATATTCCATAGTAACATAGGATAATCCTAAAGTTTCATGGGTTGATAATTCTAAGGTTGATTATAAGTTTAAATGTATAGATACCCTTTTTTAAGTTTTATTTCATGGGGTTTTGATATGATTAATAATATTTTCAAAGATATTTATGGGATACCCTTTGGTTTTATGTGATGGGTTTTATGTGATGGGAATAAAACCCTTTGGGTTTTATATTATGGGTTTAAATAACCCTTTGGGTTTTTTAAGGATGTTCTAGTGAAAATTTTATTTTAGGAAGAATGATTTTATATTTTATAGAAATAAGTTGAAAGGTATTGATAACCTTTAGATTTAATACTACCTTTGATGTTAGTTTGGTTAATTAGGATAAAAGGGTTATTAAAATTTGGGAATATATGTTCTATCATATAGATAACCATGGGACTAAAAGGGTGATTTATAACCTAAGTGATTCATGTTATTTTTTAATAAGTTCACTATATTGGGAACATTATATGATTAATGTAAATGGAAATATTTTTTGATGACATGGGATTTTATTTTAATAATAATGATAAAGTTATCTTTTGGGAGAATAAATGATTTTGTTGTGGCTTTATGTTGACCCAGGTAATTTATGGGAAAGATCATCATGTTTTTAGAGATTAAATGATAGTTTAAGGACTAATGTATTAATAAACCCCCAATTACATGTTTTATAACAAGGGTTTCACTTTATTACATTCCCATGATCTTTTAGGTTTAGAGTTTTATAGAATTAGAACATCACAAATAAATAACAAATGAATATGTTAAAATTGGACACTTCCACTCAGTATCTATTTTTCCTACAATATAAAACTTTTACAATTAACCATTTTTTCTTTTCATAACAAATATTTATGAATTTTGACTTGATTTATTATTTGTTTCTACTCATCCTTAAATCCTATAAAAACACTTGAAAATGTGGGATGAAAAAAACTCAACAAGTGATATAAAGGAAATAAAACCATTATTCCAGTAAAAAACATGAAAAGTAATTAAATGTTTGCCTTTTTCACATTATTCTTTAAGAGAATAAAATAAATCATATCCATATGAAAAAACAATTCTAACTCAAAGAAAGACCTTTAGAAAGCCATATAAATTAATATAAAACCATTATAGGAATCTTAGAGAATCATATTCATAACCTATGTTAACTTATGTCAAAAATAACTGGAGTATAGTTAAATACATAGGAGAAAACTCCCTAGTTAATTTCCCCATTTTTTCCTCTTAAAATAAGTAACATTAACCAATGCATTGGAGAGCTATATTGGGCTTACCCAACATATAAGGTATATCATCCTCACCCATTATATAAGTTGTATCAGGATCACTGATCATAATATATTATGATCAAGTACCATATCATGAATAAAACATTTTTAAACTTGCACGTTTTCATCATAAATCACTTGAGAACACATTTTAACATATATACAAAAGAATTTTCAGATATCAAAATATACTTCCTCTAAAAACCTTTTTTTGAAAAAAATAATTACCTAGAATAAGGGAAGAAATGTTTTTCTTTGAATAAAAAATGGAATCATGTAAATAAAGATAAAAAATGTTTTTAGTGGTGTGAAAATCTTTTGATTCCATATACGTTAAAAAATAATATTTCTTTTTATCTTTTGTAATGAAAGTCAAAACGTTCTGTATAAAATATGTAAAAATGTTACTTTTAAAAAAAATTAAAAGGATACATAAAATTTCATTTAAAATTAATTTATTTCCATTTAAATACATACATTAAATAATTTTAAGAATATTAATGTGTAGGAAGAATATTTAGAAAATAAAACATTTAAAATGAGGTTTTGAGATAAAGTATCCCTTACCGCAAGTCTGAATTATCTTGTATGTTATTTATACTACTGAATAATAAACATATGTTAATAATTTAATTTACTATGAATTTTTTTCATTTTTATTATTCCTTTTAATTCACTTATTACAATGTTATACTTTATTACTTAATCGATTAGGTTTACATTAGACGTTTTGGGTACGTTCGCCTTATGCATCCAAAATGGATTCAGTGGGTTGAATATGGTTAAATGTATCACGATTATACCATTTAAAAATTATTAATAATGATATAATTATTATTTTTATACATTAATTATACTTTTAGAACCAAACATATAAGGTGGTTATGAAAAATTAATTATGTTACATCAAGGAGACAGTAGTCTGTATGTACACATGAGTAACGTTTCCATTTTTCAATGAACATTTGAGAAATAAGGTAAGTATTATTTTAACTTTAAATAATTATAATTATAACATAAATAACATATTACTTCTTTCAAATCACACATATATATCATCCATGTGAGGTGGTGATGAAAAATAAAATACATTGTCTCGCGTAGCGGTAGTCTGCACATACGTACAAGCGATGTTTTAACTTTTCATTGGATCGTAAAGAAAGAAGTATGATATTTTATTTACTATTTAATAATTAAATTTATATCATATATATCATTTCATTTCATTTCATTTCAATCCATCATTATTACCATCCATAATGGGTGGTGATGGGAAAATAATTACATCGCTTCGTGAGGTGGTAGTTCGTCGTACACGCGAATGATGGTTTCATTTTCCATTATATGGTTAAGGAAGATGAAAAAGGGTTATACCATAGACATAATAAAATTTAATTATATTTTATATACTTATGTTTCTATATCTAAATGTCTTTTACAGGTTTGAAATATGCATAGGAAGAAATTAAACAAAGGAGTTTGGTTGAGACTTATACTTTTTCTTCAGACAACCAATCTTGGTTTGCACCTTCATCCTTTTAAGGTGGAAATTTTTTCAATAAAAATACTCTAAGATGTGGGGAAAAATTAGAGTAATAGATATGTGTAGTTATTGGTTGATATAATAGTATCTTTAAGTGTGTAAAGGTGAGGATAGGGGTGTCCATTTATAAGTGAGGGAGAGGACACACATGGAATTTTTCAAATGATTTAAATATTAATAAGTAATTTTCATGGAAAAGTGTCCCATATAAAAATAAATTTAAATAATAATGTTATAAGGGTAAAAATAAATTCATACAATAAGAATTAAGAATAAATTTGGTGACCATGTCACATAGTTTTAACCTAGTTTAAACCGATTTACCTTTTTACTGTAGTGACACAATTTTTAACGAAGTTATTTTCCATAATGACCAAAAATGAAATTGACCTCATTAATAAATTTGGAACTATTGATTAAAAAAATTGAATACATTTTTCAAGATTAAATCTCTTTAAATATAAGAAGTTTATTTAATATAAAAAATTAAAATGTAATGAAAAACAGGTTTCTGGAAAATGTTTTTCAAAGTATAAAAGTGATTTTATACCAAGATCAAGTATAATGTTGATCCAAAAGTAATAAATTGAATTAATCTAAAAAAATAAACTATTTAAATTTAAACCCAATCCAAATCAAAATTATTATTTGAAAATAATATAAAATAAAATACACTTATCTTTAAAAATCGTAATTTTCTACTATTCACCCAAAAATAAACTTTATCAAAAAATTACAAAAAAATCAACCTAAACTAATTTCAACAAAATTAATTAAAAAAATATATATTTTTTATAAAATTAAATTTATAAAATTTATAAATTAATATTTTAAAATAAACCATATAATACATGAAAGCCCAATTTAGCTAGAATATAGTTATTTCCTTTATATTGAAAAAATAACTAATATTATTATAATAAATGTGACTCTATAAAATCTAATTCATGAATAGTAATAAGGAATGAGAATTGCTTATTATTAATATTACGTGGGTTTTCACATTATAACCTCTTTTTTAAATTTTATCCTTTAAATTTTATTCATTACTAAAATAAGTGGGGATATTTTTCCTTCATAACATTTTCTAGTTTCCTTGTTTTTTAATTAATAATATGGTTTTCCTCAAATTATTAACCTAATTAATCACTTTATTCCACAATAACTTATCTATATAGTCAATAAATTTAATTTGTTATTCCTTATACTAAAGGTTCTCTTTCAACTATATTATTTTAGGGTTCAAGTCATGAGATTAATTTGGAACATATTTCCTCAACAATGAAACATGAAACACATTATATACCTAAGATAAAATCATATGCAAGGCCACTTAGTAATTAATTGATCCAAATTTATCCTATATTTCATATGTTCCAATAAACTATGGACTTGACCTTCACTTTTTACTAAAATTCGTGACACTCTTCCAATGAGATACTTTAAGAAAAATAGGATCTCCCACCTCAAATGAAATATATTTACTTTGGTTATCTACATAAATTTTCTACTCGGTCTGAGTTTCTCTCATGTAATGCTAAATCATCTTCATCATCTTAACCATCTCTTCGATTAACTCTGGTCCCAACTTATTCCTTTCACTAATATTGTCCCAAAAATTGGGAGTTCGACACCACTTTCTATAAAATTACTCAAAAGGATCCATATGTATACTATGATGAAAACTATTATAATAAGAAAATTTAACTAAATACAGATATTGATCCCAAATTCCTTGGTAGTCCAATGAATATTCTCAAATAATATCTTTCAAAGTCTGAATCATCCACTCTGAATGTCCATCAGATTGTGGATGAAAATCCATACTTAAATTTAATTTAGTATCCATAAACTTCTAAAGTCTTTTCCATAAATTTGAGGTAAATGTGGGATTACATTCAGATATAATGGAAAGGGGGACTCAATTAAATCTAATTATCTCTTTAACATAAATTATAGAAATCTTATCCAAATACATACTATCTAGAATAGGAATAAAATGTATAAATTTATTCAATCAATCCAAAATAGCCCAAATCACATTATTACCTAGAGATGTATTTGGTAATTAAACCATGAAATATATGAATATATTCTCTCATTTCCACTCTAATGCGGGAAAAGGTTGAAGTATCACCTTTAATTATTTTTGTTTTGATTTAACTTATTGAAAATTCAAACATTTCATGGTAAATTCAGTAATAATTATTTTCATTCCATACCAACAAAAATGTTCTTGAAGGTATCTATACATCTTAGTACTACTGAGAAGAATGGAAAATAGAGAGTTGTGAGCTTCACTCAACAATTCCTTTTTTAACTAGGAGATATATAGCACCCATAATATTTTTCCAAATCTTAAAAAAAAATCTTATCAATGTTAAAATCATGAAACTCACCCTTCCTAACCAATTTTACTTTTTTTATAAAAAACATGGTCTTCCTTCTAATCTTTCTTACTCTCATATATTAATGATGACTACATTGGAACTAAAAAAATAGAGGTAGTTCCTACATACATAATTTCTAGGCCAACATTAGTAAAATAACAAACCAAAGGATCATGTTCTAAAAATAGAATAGTTGATGATGCAATATCTTTCCAACTCAAGGTATATAATACTCTATTTTATTTTCCTGAAAGGTAGTGAACCATGAAAGTATAATCCTTTATAAGTTAAATCTATATTCTTGGCTTCGTTTTTAACTCATTTTGAGTGAATATATACATAAAAGTTTTATGATTATTATATATTTCACATTTTACACCATATAAATTATGTATCCATATTTTTAAATTAAAAACCATGGTATCCAGTTAAAGATCATATGTTGGATAATTTAGATCAAGTGCTTTCAATTATTTTTAAGAATAAGAAATTACGAGATCATTTTGCATCAAAAAACAACCAGGTGCCTTTAAATAAGCATTGTTTTATATAAAAAACTCACCATTTCTGGATAGAAGGTCCAAAACTGGAGAATTCACCAATATTATTTTCAATTCATAGAAAAACTCATCACACTCTTTCATCCAGATAAATTTTACTTCCTTTTAAGTTAAAATTGTTAGTTTTATGGATAATCAAGCAAATTTTTCAACAAAGTGCATGTAGTGTCCTTATAATCCAAGAAAACTATGAATCGATATTAAATGTGTAGTTTTTTTCCATTATTTAACCACTTTAGTTTTAATAGGGTCAACAGTGATGTTATCTTTAGAAATAATGTTCACAAGGAATGAAATCTATTGCAACCAAAATTCACATTTATTAAATTTCCCATATAACTTATTTTATTTCAATTTTTATAAAATAATCCTTAGGTTTCTTCCATAATCCTCATGAATTTTAGAATATACCAAAATATCATCAATAAAAACAACCACAAACTTATCCAAATAGTCATAGAAAACTCTAATTATAGTATCCATGAATATTGTAGTGCATTAGATAACCCTAAGGGAATAACTAAAAAATCATAATGTCCATATCTAGTATAAAATATCATCTTTATAATATCTTCCTCATTAACCTTCAATGGATGTTACCATATCCTGAGATCAATATTCAAAAAAATTCACGCTCCTTGGAGCTAGTCAAAAAAATCATCAATATGAGCAAAAGGCTACTTGTCATTAACATTGATGTTACTCAAGGCTCTATAATCAATAAAAAACCTCATTGGACCATCTTTAATTTTAAAAAAAATAAAATATAATCACCCCATGGTGAAGTGACAAGATGAATTTAACCTTTATCGATAAAATCTTGCAACTAATTTTTCAATTCCAAATGTTCTAACTAAGAAATTCGATATGGATGTTTATAAATTGTCCTAGCATCAAGAACTAAGTCAATAGTAAATTCAACCTCTCGATTGGGAATAATACTAGGTAAATCATGAGGAAATACATCCATATATTCATTTACAATTGGCACATATCTAATATGAATATTTTCCTTCTTTTTAATAACATGATTTATGTAAATTTCAATGTAACCTTTTATCAGTTTCTCAACTTATTGAAAAGTTATCAAAGGTATGAATTCATTTTTATACACTAAATATAATTCATTTTGAAAAAAAATCTTTATCTCTTCAATATCTCTTAGCATGATAAATTTAAATCCAATCCATACATAGAATAACATCAAATTCTACAAGATTTAAGACAACAAGATTTTCAAGAAAAAAAATTCCATGAATGTTAATGGTAATATTCATATAGATTCTTGTCACATTAATTCTATCACAATATATTTTTATAAAAATTTATGAACCCATTTATTAAGGTGAAATTTATAATTTGATAGAAAATTTCTTAGAAATAAAATAATTTGTAGAACCCAAATCAAACAATTCATTTTCATAATCTGAATATATAAGTAATGTAACTGAAATAAAATCATTCAATGGCCTAGAATTCATTGATGTATTCATAAAATATTTTTATGCACTCTTCTATTTTCTATCCTATTGATTTCTACCTTGGTTGACTAACTTTAGATATACATTAGCATAATGTGCCAATTCATTACAACTAAAACATCTCACCATTGGCTGGCTATCTATCTTCCCATTCATGGTTAGTCATGACTCTTTTACTTATAGTTCCAATCCATATAACCAAACTTAACACACTAGTAACATTTCCCAGATCTGGTTAAACATTACTTAAAATGTCTCTTTCCACACTTGTAACAATTAGGGGGATTACCATTGGATTTATTTACTGATTGGATTTACATTGTTTATAACATTGATCGCTTCTTCCCTTTTATTTCATGTGATAGATAATGATAAAAAAAATCTATTTTTACTTCCTCATAATAATGAAAATTTTTATCATAAATTTTAAATTCATGAAAATGAAAATCTCTTTAATATCTTGGATTCAATACTGAGTAAAATTGATTAATTTTACTATCAAGATCCCAAATATAATTTGGTGCAAACCTAGACAATTGGGTAAAATTTACTTCATATGTGGAAACTAACTCATACTCCTTTTACTTTAATCCCAAGAATTATTTCTTTATCATGATTCAAGTTTCCTTAGGGAAATATTTCCCTAGGAAATGATTATTAAATTCAATCCATTCCCTTTCCTAGAGCTATTCTGTTTCCTTGGTATTCTTAACCATTGTCCATCATTGATCAACTTTTCTTGCAAAATAATAAATAGTAATATTTTAATTTTAATGTTATGAATATCCCATGGATTAGAATATCTTTTCCAGAACATTGATCCATCCTTAAACTATCACTAGATATAAGGTTTCACCGAAATATAGAGGGTATTGTTTTATAAAATTCCCTATAATGAACATATTCCTCTATGGTAAATATATTTTCTCTCTAACATGGATTTCTACACCATTTATATCCTTCAAAAACTAATCTATCACAGTAAAAAAAATGTTCAATTCTAATTTCAACCATTCGGGATATTAATTTGGAAGGATATTGTCCTCTTGATACCTTCCGAAATCAGATTCCCTATTTCCCTTATGAAAATCCATTTTGAATAGATATATATTAGATAAAGAAACATGGTAACCTTTAAATGATATATCATGTCAACAAAACCATAAATTATAATCTTTTAAGGGGTTTATTTTATTATCTAACCTCTAAAATTATTTAAACCATGCTTTGATTCCATCTATAAGGAAACTTATCTTAATCAACCCCTAATTACATGATTTATAATAAGGGTTTCACTTTCTTACATTCTCATGATCTTTTAGGTTTATAATTTTAGATAATTAAATCATCATAAATATATAACAAACTCATATATTACAAGTGGATACTTCTACTCAGTGTGTATTTTTACCATAATATAAAACTTTTAAAATGAAACATGTTTTCTTTTCATAAAAAATCTTCATGACTTTCAACTGGATTTATTATTTGTTCATGCTCATCCTTAAATCCTGTAAAATACATTTGAAAACATGGCATGAGGAAAAAATCTCAATTAGGGATATAAAGTAAATAAAACTATTAGTCCAGTGAAAAACATAAAAACCCATGAAATTTTTACTTTTTTCACTATATTCATTAAACGTTTAAAATAAATTATATCCATGTGGAAAAAATATATCTAAAATAAAAAATTTAGATACCCAAATCAATAAATAGAAAACCCTTTCAGGAATCATAGATAATAATACTCATAACTTGTGTTCACTCATATCATAAATAACTAGAGACCAATTTAATCCATAGGAGAAACCTCCCCAGTTAACTCCATCCTTATTACCTTAAAAGACAAGGAACATTACCCAATGCACGGTTTGGTCGTACCATTTTCAAAATTGCATGCCAACTGTGCATGATCTACTCTAGGAAGGGGGAACTTTCATGGTTAGGCCATGTGATTAGGGAAATCATATACCAACTATGTAAATCACCTTTGTAATTTGTCTGCAATTTTTTGCATAGTCGTGCAGCCCAAATCGCATGGTTAGGGAAAACTATGTGCCCCATATCACCCCACAATCTAGCCTCACACGGTTAAAACTAAATATGTGTCTTTCCTCGCATAGTTTCCTCTAGCCCTATGATGGGTCATTTTCTCCAAAAAAAGCAGGTTTTCTAGCTCCAAACAAGCCTCAGACAACCCTGTGACCTTTGAAAACTCACTAGGAATCCACATTAGGTCTATAAAATAGAATTAGACAAAAATTTAAAGGATCCATACCTGAGTGAAAATCAGGGTTCTTATAGTCTCCCCCCCTTAAAGGAACTCATCCCTAAGTTCACCTTCCAATGGTAGTGAAACACTATCTGAGAATAACTCTGGCCATTGGGCACGTACATCGACCTCCTGCTCCCAAATCTCATCTTGTTCACAGATGTGATATTATAGCACTCCTACTATAAGGACAGACCAACCTCAAAGATCCTTCATTCTCCAGTAAATGATGTGTATAGGATACTCCTCAATGGTGGTATCTACATCTAACTCAACTTCCTTAGGTTCAAAATTATGAGATAGGTTTCCATGATACCGACAAAGATGTGAAACATGGAAGACATTGTTCATGGTATAGTACCTATGAGCTAGTAACAACCAATAGTATATCAACCAGAATCTCTCCAAAATATCAAACTACCTGAAAAATCATGGTGATAGCTTCCCTTGCCTTTGTATACATTTATTCCCTATCCTGGGTGATACTTGTAGGAAAACATAATCCCCAACCTCGAACTCTAGAGGTCATCTACGGTGATCGGAATAATATTTCTCTCTAGATTGAGTACTAGACATACAATTATTGATCATCTGAACCTACTTCAAATTCTCATGCATGATACGAGGACCTAGTAGGGATGCCTCTCCTTCCTCTTGCTAACATAGGGGTGAATGGCATGTCCTACCATACAAGACCTCAGAAGGATCCATCTGAATTGTCGCCTGAAAGATATTATTGTCGGAAAAATTAAAGATAGGGATATGATTCTCCTAAGAACCATAGATATCAAGGAAGCATTCCTAGAGCATTTCATCTATAACCTGTATCATCTGTTCTGACTGACCATCGGTCTGAGGGCATAAAGTTGTGCTCAGAAGCACTTGTGTACCCATAGCCTTTTGCAACCCTTACCAAAACTATGACGTGAAGTGATAATACCTATCTAAAATGATATTATGAGGGACCTAATTTAGTCATATGATCTCACATACATATAGTCTTCCCATATCATCAACTGAGAACATCTCCCATATAAGAAGGAAGTGGGCTACTTTCATTATTCGATCAGTCACTACCCATACAACATCACTACCTCTAGGTGACTTTGGAAATATGATCACAAAATCTATAGAAACATATTACCATTTCCATTATAGAACTGTAAGCAACTATAACAATCCAGCAGGTCTTTGGTGCTCTGCTTTCAACTGTTGACAGGTGGAACACCTTGTGATAAAGCCTACTATCTGACATTTCTTCTCAAACCACCAATACTAGAATCTCATATCTTGATACATCTTATATATTCTTGGATGAACGTCACACTGAGAAATGTGGGACTCATGCATCAGTTACTCTATAATATTTGTAGAAACTCATACATTTCCATGTATATGTAGGATTTCAACTTTTTCCACAGACCAATCTATAGGAAAGTCAAATCCTAAAATACTCTCACGGAGAACCAAGCCCTTGGGATCTGAAAATTTCCTTCTCTTCACCTTTTCAAGGAGGTAAGAGGTAACTATAAAGGTTGTTATATAAGATTGATCTTAACTATCATGATACTCTAGATACATCTTAAAAAATAGGGCCATTAATTTCCATTCATCACTGGCTTCCCGTATGGCAAGTGCCTGAGTTTTCTGACTCAACACATTCACTACTACATTTCCTTTTACAGACATATAAGCAAGCTCAAAATCAAAGGACTGAAGATATTTGACTCATATCCAATGTTTGAGGTTCAAGTTACACTATTTAAAGATATATTTGATGTTCTTGTGGTCTATGTACACCATAAAGTTCCCACTCAATAGATAATGCCTCCAGCAACATAAGGCATGGACAATTGCTACTAGATCAAGGTCTTATATTAGATAATTTATCTCTTGATGCCACAACTACCAAGATCTGTACACAACGACTCTTTCCTTCTACAGTAGTACTACTCCCAGGCTAATTCCTGATATATCACAAAACACTATATAACCTCTACCAGCCTCCGGCAGAATCAGAATAGGTGGCGAGAAAATCCTCCCTTTCGTCTCCTGAAAGGCTTTCTCACACTCTTCTAACCATAAGAACTTTACAACCTTCTTTGTAAGAATAGTAAGAGGTAAATAAATACATGAGAAATACTGTATAAAATTCCTATAATATCTAGCCAGCCCCAAGAAACTTCATATAGCAAACTCATTCTTGGGATTCTCTAAGGATACCACATCACTCACCATCTTTGTGTTAATAGATACTCCTAATTCTGAGATAATATAACCCAAGAAGTGAACTTTTTTTATCAATAAGTGGAACTTGGCGATCTTGGAATAAAACTCATGCTCTCTTAGTTTACTCATAATGATCTCAAGGTTCTTATCATGGTCGCTATGAGTATAATAATACACCAAGATTTCATCCATAAATACTATGAAAAAGGAATCCAGATAGGGATGGAACACCCTATTCATTAAATCCATGAAAATGGAGGGCATGTTCATAAGACTGAACAGCATACTGAGGTAATCATATAGACCATACCTGATATATAAATTTTTATGAGGTATGTCTAATGACTTGACTCACACCTAATGTTATCCCAATCTTAGGTAGATCATATAAAATACCCTATCTCCTTGGATATGTTAAAAAATATTATCTATATGGGGAAATGGATAGCAGTTCTTGATCATAATCTTGTTTAACTGTCTTTAATCCACACATAGATGAAGGGTCCCATCCACCTTCTTGGTGAAAAGCATGAGCGAACCCCAAGAGGAAGTATTAGGTCATATAAAACATTTGGCCTCTAGATCCTCTAACTACTGCTTAAACTTCTGGAGCTCGATAGTTTCCATCTTGTATGAAGTAATAGACACTAGAGATACTCCTAAAATGAGCTCAATCATAAAATATACCTCTCTATTCAGAGGTGAGCTATAAAAATCATTAGGAAAAACATCCCGGAAATTATCTACTACTGGAGAGAATTCATACCAATGTAAACTCTGATCCTCCAAGAAGATATTGGAAATTTGGTTAGTCACTCCACCTAGCCCATTATTCTCTGGTCCATCTCTACTATCATAAATATCCAACTCTCCCCTGCATAGAAAACTTCCACCCTCTAGTGATGTAAATGATACCCTATAATGATATAAATATACAAAGTCATGATACAAAACCAACCAATCCATCTCAATAATGACATCGAAGCCTATTATATCAATAACAAAGAGGTACCACAAGAAAGGTTAACTAACTAACTCAAGGGGATAGTCCCTAAATTGGAATATTCCCTCTGACCATACTCGCAATGGTGTATCTAGGGTCATTACACCACAGTAATATTGTATTTCAAGTTTGAGACTTTCCACGATAGATAAGGAGATTAAGGAGTGTGAATAACCTGTATTAAACAAAGAAGATATTATAGTGGATGATACTAGAATAGTACCTTGTACTATAGATGGTCTTAAAGCCTGATTCTTAGGTATTTTTTGTAATTCATGAAACTAACCTAATCCATGGACTTGTTCAACAGTTGAACTACCATGATCAAGAACTCTCTTCTGGCACTGTTGGAAATACAAATTTTGGATACCATGGTCATAACCTCCTCCTCGTCCATTCCTATTAGTGATACTCCAACTCCCTACCTGACACAGTATAAAATAACCTACCCCTAAAAGTGTATATGGTGAAAATCCTATTCCAGTAGGAAAGGTAATACAGAATCTCTAAAGGTTCCCCATAATGTCATAAGCTCGGCACTCCAGAGGGTCTCTATCACATTGAGACTTCAGATACCACTTTAATCCACACTGTTGACACACCATAGAGCTACCAGTATGAGTACTATGGACACCACTTCCCTGATGAGAAACCTTGATGGAATGTTTCCTGCTACCGGAAGAACTACTGGACTACCTCAGCACTGGTCCTATATGCCTGGTATTATCAACATCCCTTAGGTTTTGCTTAGTGATAATAGCATGTTTGACTATTACATAAAAGGATGGTAGGTGAAAGACATTCAGCTAAGCATTAATGGCATACATGATCCCATCCTCAAATCATCTAGCACAAAAAAGCTCATCATCGGCTAAAAGTGTTGCAAAGCCCTGAAACCCGATGAAACGTGTTGAATATTCCATGACTAACATTGAACCCTACTCAAGATGCATGAAATATCTGGATCTGTCATCTTTCAATGTATGAGGAAAGAACTAAACATAAAAATATGTATATAAATCAGCCCATACCATTCCCTGATGGCAACCAGCCTAGGTAATCACATCCCACCAGTGTTTGGCTAAATCACGCAGCATGTACATAGAAATATTGATCCTTTTCTCTAGTGGAATATCTATATGATAAAAGATAGAAAGGGTGGCCTATATCCAAGACTCAATGGCCTATGGACCTCCATCCCCTGAGAATGGAGGAGTATGTTTCTACTATAACTCATAAGACAGATCAGTCGTTTTAGGTGCAGGTTGTAGAGCACCTTTCATAGGCTGCATTAGACATATGAAACTATCACAGACCTAAGAATTAGTGCCCAAATCAGGTATAAGAGGTGATGCCTCAAGTGGAATTCCTGGAAGTAAGACTGGAGGCTTAGGTCCCACCACGTCTAGAGTATGGTCTTCACCACCCTTCTGGCGCACGACATGAGGACGTCGTGGCGGCATTAGTCTACAAATTCCAAGCACATGCCTCAAAACAAGCTTCAAGAAGGTAGATAGCAACACTATAGAAATATAAACAAAAAGAAAAGGGCTCACTCCCCATGGTATACAACCCTAACTACCAACTTAGAAGGTTGGGTATTAGTAAGTTATCTAGTTTAATTTATAGTGGTTCAAGTAGATGAAGGGTCAACAATACCTTTCCTCATCATTTATTAGGAAATTGTTTCATTTTACAAGTAATGATTCCCTTATCAATTTCATTTTCCTATTTCTATATATCAAGGTTTATTGAAAATGATTTGTTCATGCTAGTGAATCTGGTCTTTTACTCTTTATCACTAAGATCAGCACCCATTTAAATTGTATTCTAATGGACCTACTTGGTAAATTACTCATTCCAACCCCAAGGGCTCATACACCTCATGAATTGAAACTAGAAATCACTCAATCATAACCAAAAATAAGAACAAGAATATATATATAATAAGGCTCACCCAATAATCACAGGCATATAAAGTAATGAAAGTAGTTAAATGCACCGATATGGAATGAAAATATACATGACATGTGAATTCTATGTGTCTATGATGATGCATGTAACAAAGCTCCTTACCCTCATATCATCAAGACAAGGATGAATAAGAATCTCAATCAGAATAATAAAAAAACATGTGTGCCACTCAATGGTGAAATGATATCAATTGTAATAAGAAAAATCAAAACAACCATTACAATTCAGGCAACTTGGCTTTTATCCCGAACATGGGTTTACGATGCCCAAGAATGTCTTATGACTAGGTTCCAAGAATTCTTAATCTCCAATCCATTGTCTCCAAATAGTAAATCAAGAAATAAACTACTCTAATACCACTTTGTGACATCCTGGGCCTAGATTCCACATAGAGGTTCCCCAATCTCGGTGGGTCATATGGCCTCAAGCAATTCTCTTCAAACTCCAGGGGATACCAACTAGCAGTGAGGGCCTGGGGTGTGTCCATGGGGAGACTATACCCTAATTACTATAGTGTAGCATAATGGATAAGTAATAAATTAGAAGGTAAATAGAAGAATCATTATAAATAATCAGATGGCATAGCAGAAGCTGACTGATATAAATATACAAAATCTGATGATGACATATTCCATGTATATACAAAGCTAGAAAACATGGATACATAGTAGTAGGAAATACAAGATATAAAAAAGTAGAAAAACTAGAATCCAAAAACAATCCCCCAGTATCCCAAGCTCTGAATCAGTCATCTTCTACCAGATCCATCCTAAACAATCAAGCAATCAAGTTTTTGAAGCCAAACACTTCCCTTTGTCATCACCTATATACATGTAGTCTGTCCGGATGCCAATGGAGGCCTAGATAGGGTGTGAGATAAATCTCAGTAGGCCACCACCAATGGATTCTATAATAATAAATCCATGTATTATAAACCAAAATAGTGTTCAAGCATGCATATATAAAAGTATAGTAGTATAATAATATAAATACACAAGTACATGATTCATCCCTCAGCTAGTATCTGAACATGTAACTGGTTCATTAATTAATTAAGTTCTAGTTTATATATATATAAGTCACTTTAGGCATAGACATCATTGACACTATACTAGTGATCGATCCAAGATATAACAAGGCATCCTAATGTGATTTATAATGAAAATGTTCCAAGGTGATAACCAAGGAAACCTAGACTTCAAGGATCGCCAACTCAGTCGTAACTATAGCCTAGATATAGGGGTAAGAGTGTAATCCAAAGAGAATCATCCAAGTATTTACACAATAGTGAATCTAACTGAGTCCAAGGTATAAATCCATGGTAAAATGGGATAAGCGATGGTTAGACCCAAGTATATAACCAAGGAACCTCATGTCCATAGAATCCATGATGGATCCAAGGAGTGTATCCAAAGAATTATATAACAGTAAATGAGGGATCTTATGGTGTCATACCAGGAATCCACTGATATAAAAATATCAGGTTCTAAGGTGGCTCTCACCCTAAATTAGAATGGCATCCATGAGAACTCAAGGCATTCCCTTAGGAATCCAAAACCTAAATTGAGTTTGACCAATCCTATAATGATGTAAAGGTCCATATACAAATAGGCACCTTATAGTTGATTCTTTTATTTAATTAATCCATGTAATGGTCATACCATTTATAGTGTTCATTTGGTTCAGGCCTTTCATTTTATTAGTATGAAAAGGATAAGGGGGAATGAAACCATTTCATTTCATATAATTCAATATCATTTCATTAGGTTCATTATTTTACCTTCAATCAAAAGTGGCAGGGGGTATTACGGACATGCAACCAATATTTCATTTACATTTAATAAGTCTAATTCATATACTTTTTTTAAAAGGTTGGGGCTGAAGCCTCAATTTACTATTTAAATCAAAGACCTATTTAGACTGGGTAGAGGGAGACCCATTACATAGCCCAAAGGCCCAAGGCCAAGTGGCCTGAATACAAGGCATGAAATCCCATTAAATGGCCCAAAGGACCCCTTGGTGAACAGTACTGCTAGGGTACTGGCTTGTTGGCTCCAAGTCATATACTTAAAATACTTTCCAATTACATTTAATGTTGGATGATCAATTTTAATCACTTACCTTAGGTGGTTTAAGTGGAAATAAAAATGGTCTAATCCATTCATCAATTCATATTTGAGTAGTTATTTAATTAGGGAGTCTTACCATTAGCAGTTTCAATCCGAGGCACACCCAAAAAGTGGAACAGACACACACATCCAGAAATAAAATCCCAATATGGAAAATCACTCTACATGGGGTGGTCGGCATTGTAGATGGTGGAACAAAAACACATGCCAACAGTGAACAATATTTTATAGGAAGGGGTCACCCACACGGTTAAGGAAACTTTGTGTCAACCATGTGAATCACCTCTACAATTTTTCTTCATTTTCTTGCAAGGTCGTGTGACCTAAATCGTATGGTTAGGGAAAAATATGCACCCCATATCACCCCATGGTCCATCCTCACATAGTTAAAACTAACCAGGAATCCTACCTCACATGGTTTCCTCTAACCATGAAATAGGCTATTTTCTCCCAAAAATCTAGGATCCGGGATCTAAACAAGCCTCGAACACCCCAAAGACCATTGCGAACTCACTAGGAATCCATATTAGGTCCATAAAAAAGAATTAGACCAAAATTTAAAGGATCCATACCTGATTGAAAAATAAATTTCATACAAAAACATTTTTAAGCTTTCACCTTTTCATCATAAATCCCTTGAAAACACATTTTAAAATATAGGTAAAATCATTTTCAGGTATCGAAATATCCTTCCTATAAAGACACTTTTTAAAAAACTGAAATACCAAAAACAAGGGAAGAAAGGTTTTTCTTTGAAAAAAACTTGGAATATTATAAATAAATATAAATAATGGTTGTGGTGGTGGGTAAATATATTGATTCCATATATGTTAAAATAGAACATTCCTTTTGTCTTTTGTAAATAAATTCAAAATGTTTCGTATAAAATATATAAAAATTTCATTTTAAAAAAACATTAAAATAAATTAAAAATAGAAATAAAATGTCATTTATAATTCATTTATATACATTTAAATACTTTCATAAAATATTTTTATGATTTTGGACATGTATTAAGAATATTTAGAAAATACAACATTTAAAATGAGGTTTTAAGGTAAATTATCACATACCTTGATTCTAACTTATCATGTACATTATTTATCTTCCTAAATAATAAAATTAGTTTAATTAGTTACTTTATTATGATTATTTTTCATATTTATTATTACTTTTAGTTCACTTATTGTCATTTCATACTTTATTACTTAAATAATTAAGTATACATCAGATGTTTTGAGGACGTTTGATTTATGTGTCCAAAATGGATTTGGTGGGTTGAATATGGTAAAATTGATCATGATTATATCATTTATAGGATATTAATCATGATCTAATTATCATTTTTATATAAAAATCATACTTTTAAAACTGACCATATAAGGTGGTTTTAAAAAATGAATTATCTTACATCCTGGAGATGGTAGTATGTATGTACACATGAGTAACATTTCCATTTTTCAATGAAAGGGAAAGAAGGTAGGTATTATTTTATCCTTCCAGAATTATTAATATATTATAAATAAAATATTATTTCATTAAACCCACTCATATATACCATCCATGTGATGTGGTTATGAAAAATAAAATACATCATCTCTTGAGGCGATAGTCTGTACGTATGCATGAGCGATGTTTTTATTTTCCATTGGATGGTAAAGAAAGAAGTATAATATTTTATTTACTATTTAAAAATGATATTTTTATCATATATATCATTTTATTTCATATTTATCCATCATTATTACCATTTATAAGAGTCATTTATGGAAAAAAATTATATTGGTTCATGAGTTGGTAATCTGTCGTACACATGAATGATGTTTTTATTTTCAATTAGATGGTTAATAAATATGAAAAGGGGTTATAAAATAGGCATAATAACATTTAATTATATGTTATATACTGATTTTACAATATATAAATAATTTTTATATGTTTAAAGAAGGTAGATAAAGAAATAAAACAAAGGATCTTAGTTGAGACTTATACCTCTTCTTCGGATAACCTCTCTTGGTTTGCAACTTAAAAATTATAAGGTGTGTGTTTTGATTAATAAAGAAACTCTATGATGTGGGGAGGAATTACAGGAAGAGATATGGGTAGGTATTGGCTAATATAAGAGGATCTTTAAGTGTGGAAAGGAGAGGATAGTGGGTTTCCTTTTATAAGTGATGGAGAAGACACGCTTGGAATTTTTCAAAAGATTTAAATATTATTAAATAATTTTCATATTAAATTATCTTATAAAAAAATAAATTATAAGAATAAGGTTATTTTGGTTGAAATAAATTCATCTAATAAGAATTAAGATGAAATTTTGTGGCCCTACCACTTATTTTTAACCTAGGTTAACCTGCCTTTTTCCATGGTGACACATTTTTTACCGAAGTAACTATTCATAATAACCAAAAATGAAATTTACCTCATTAATAAATTTGGAAATTATGATTATAAATATGGAATAAATTTTTAAATATTCAATCTCAAGAAATTTAAGGAATTAATTTAATATAAAAATAGAAAATGCAATGAAAAACAGTTTTATGAAAAATGCCTTTTAAGTATAAAATTGATTCTATACCAAGATCAAGTATAATATTGATCCAAAAGGTATAAATTGAATTAATTTTAACAAAAAAATAAAATAATAAAATTTTAAACCCAATCTAAATAAAAATGATTCTTTTCAAATACTGGAAAATAAAATATGGTTTTCTTTAAAAATTGATATTTCCCATTATTCTCCCAAAATTAAAATTTTTCAAGAAATTTAAAAAAAAATCACAATAAACTAATTTCAAAATTATGAATTAAAAATTAATATACTTTATATCAAATTAAATTCCTAAAATTTAGAAATTAATCATTTAAAAAACAATATAATACATGATAGTTAGAATATAACTATTTTCTTTTAATTGGAAAAAAATAATAATATTCTTATAATGAATTTTACTCTATAAAATATAATTCATGAATATTAATAATATAAAAACCCAGGATTCTCATATATAAATATTAAATCTTTTTATATGAATGGATATTACATTAGAAAAATAAACCCCTAAGGACCATATGAGTTTAATGTATTTAGAGACTAAATATTCTATCTTCTTATTTCATTAAATATCTTCAATGTATCCCACAAAGATATTTCCATTAATTAATCTTTATAGACATGACATAATTAAAACCTTTATTCATAACCAAGGGAAAGTAAACATAATAAATGTTGAGCTCAGATGTTCAATAAGGTTAAACAATAGAAATGTCAACCTATCAGAAGCATGAGGGTATAAGAACATGAGAATAACATTTGAGAACCATACCTTGTTTATAAAATATCATGATCTTGAGTCATGGCATAAATATTAGAAGTTAATAAGACATGTATCATAAGGAAATCAAATAACATTATTCATGAGAGCATAACATTGGCATAAGACATAGAATTTTGGCATAAACATAAGTATAGAAAATCATTTCCATAGTACTCAATGCTCACTTCCAAGGAGGTCATAGTTTAATGGGTTAACTCCCTAAACTATCATAATAGTCAAGTTTCACTCCCAAGACCATAATAGTAGACAAATTCCCTTATTGAATTGTCTTCACTCCCCGTTACACTATTATCAATCTCATTAGATATAATTCATTATCCAATGCATTGGAAGTAGATATATGTCCCACCCATAACATATTTAAAATCATATGTATGTGTTCCACAAGATTATAAAACATTCACCATATCATAACCCATGAAATGAAATGGGTTTCATAAACATTTCATTATATCACAACCTATGGAAAAGTGACTGGTTTCATAATCATTTCATCATTTCATCGTAGCATAACCCATGAAAAGAAGCAGTATTCATAATCATTTCCTCATGGTATAACCCATTGAATAGAAATGGGCTTCATAAAAATCATGTCATTGTAAACATAAACCATTAATAGAAAGAATAATAATTGTATTCCATGATCATATACCCAGTAAGTCCTAGTTAACAACAATGGATGTCATATTAGATGGATGATGATTTTAAAAGATCATTTAAAAAAATTGAGGAAAATAACTTTTCTTTGAAAATCACTTTTTAAAAATTTAAATTCATAAAAAAATTTAGAAATCCTTTTTTTAAATAAACTTTAAAACTTATTAAGTAATGTTTAAAAATAATTTAAAACAATTTTTTAGGAAAATATACTTTCCTCTTTGAAAAAAAAATTAAAAACATAAAAAAATTTCATATTATTTTTATTTTAAAATAAGCTTGAAAAATTATAAAGTAATATTCAATGTAAATAATGGTCCTGACGATGGGTAATTTTGTTCATACCGTACACCTTAAAACAAAAAATACTTTTATATTTTTGATAAAAGACAAATGAGAATTGTTTGGAAAATTACATGAAGATTCCTTTAAAAACATTTTTTAAATATTAAAACATGGTTAAATATATCTTTAAAACCCATTTGGAGGATTTTATAAACATTTTTGAAAACATTTTTAAAAACATGGTTTTGGAAGAAAAAGGGTTTTCGAGTGAAGAGAGAAATAAAGATGATTTTTCTTAAAAAGGTTATATTGAACTCTTGAGTACATAAAGAGAGGAAAATGAAGGTAAAACATTTATTCTCAGGAAATAAACAGATTATAATGAAAAAAATAGTTTCTTTATTGATGTATCATAAAATTTTATCATTGGAAACATAATCATGAGTAATCCCGATAAATGATGAGATTGTAATATAAAACCCTTACCACTTTGGTAACTTTGAATCATAAGTATCATGAAGGAATAATGTTAAATGAAACTTAAAATATCATGAGAATAAATAAATTCATTATATTACATGTTAAAGGGGGTATATATACACCTCATAAAAGAATATAGGTGCACAACATAACATATGTATCAAGGAAAAAAATTGAGATAAAACTATCTTACCGCATTGGTAACTTTTGTACCATAAACCCCATGAAATATAGATATTAAAATGGATATGTAAATACCAATAATTTTTATTATAATAATAATAAAATACATTCAAGGGTATTATATACACTATATAAAATAAATAGGTATTGAATATAGCATGTTCCTCATAGAAGTAAAAAAGTGAGACGGAAATTCCTTACCGCTTTAGTAATATTTTGGATCATAAGACTAAATAAAGAATAACACAAAATGAAACTTTAAATTTCATTAAAATAATGATATTCATGATATAATATGTCAAATTTTTAGTATATATACCACACAAAAGAAACAGGTTGTGAATTTGAATATGTCTCCTAGAAATAAAAGAGGGACTAGAAATCTCGTACCTTATGTCTCGACTTCATTCATAAATGTTCAAACCTCATATATAATAAATATAATTTTATTATACATATATTAATGAACCATAATTATATATATCATACCATATGTGATTTATGGATGACCTTTTATTACTTTTTTATTACCAATTACACATTAAAGTCATGTTTGGTGAATAACTGCTTTGTTTTTCATGTATGTTTTTATTTGATTTTTTTTTGTCATATTAATTTTATAATGGTTACATAATCCCCATAATTTTAAACATTATATAAATATAATATATATTAATTATATTTTTTTATAAATATAAAAAATGTTAGAGATAGAAAATGAAATACATTGTTCATGGATACGGTAGGTCGTACGTACGCATGAATGTTGTTTTCATTTTCTTGAAAGGTTGAAAGAAATAAAGTTAAAAAAATATATTACCATTAAAGAATAATTTTTATGTAATATATATCACATATATTCATTAAAATAATCCTTATTACATTCTATGTAAAGTGTGAATAAATCACAACACTTCACGAGGCGGTAGTCCGCCGTACACACGTACAACATTATCATATTCCCACGGAATGGAAAGTAAGATGTAATATGTGATATCATGATTAAAAAGCATAATAATATTATAAATATAATATATAAACAATAAATAAATCATTATATCTATCTATGATGGGTGGTGATGGAAAATGAATAACATTGGTTCGCAATGCGGTAGTTCGGTGTACACATGAATAATGATTTCATAACCCATTTGATAGAAGAGGAGAAGGATTTAGGTTATGTCATTAATATAATATCTCAGTATATTAAAGATATTTATTTTATAATATCATAATTTTTTAATAAAAATTTAAGGAGTCAGAGGAAGAAATTAAATAAAACACTTGATTAGGGGTGTTACCTCTTCTTTGCACAACTTCTTTTGGTTTGCACCAAAACTCTTCATATATTGAATTATTGACCAAAATAAAGATAATATGATGGGATTAGGGAAGTAAAGAAGTGATTTTTTAGGTATATTTGAAACCAATGGGTTTTTAATGTGTAAATAATACAAGAGAGTGGTGTCCTTTTATAAGTGAGGTGAGTGGAACACATATAATATTTGAAAAAAAATGTCCCCACAATTTTCACATGCCAAAAGGATCCAAAAATGGTCCATTATAAAACCTATAAGTGATAATATATAAATTTTGGCCATAAAATTTATTTTTTATAAGTTTTGGTTCATTTTTAACACTTATATTTTTAGTTTAACCCCCCCAGTAAACACATTTTTACATTTACCGCAGTAAATAATTTTTACTGTTTTACTATTCATTATGGTAAAAAATTAAGTTTAAATTATTAGATAATATAAATTATTATGACTAAAAATATTTAATTTATTTTTCAAAATTCCATTCACATAATTTGTGAATTTTAATTTAAAATTAATCCCAAATATGCAATGAGAAAGTGGTTTTGTAATGTGAAAATGTACAAAAGTTTGAAATATATATATATATATATTTAATATTAAATTGGTTATAATGAAATAAATTGGATTAATAGTTATATAATTTAACTAATTTTAATTTTAAAACCATATTAAAAAAAATTAAGTTTTTAAATTCTTTAAAATAAATGAAAATTCTTAATAAAACCCTGTATTTTTCACTATTCATCAAAAAATTTATCTTATATGAAAATTCTCAAAAATTAACTCCAAGATAATTTTAACATGATTATTTAAAAAATTAAGTTTATTTTGAAAAATAAATTTTCTAAAAGTTTCAAAAATTAGTTTTAAAATAAGTGCACTAAAGGTGACAAAACTGTTTTTTATAAAAATATAGTTTTTAAGCCTAAAATTGGATTTATTCTTATCTCTATTCTAGAAAACACACAAAATGAATATTAAAACTTTGATTAAATATATAGTATATAAATTTCATTAAAATAATTCACCAAAAAAATTAATTTATTGTGGTAAAATGTGTTTGTTTGAAAAAAAATAGTTTTTATAAAAAGATTTCTTTTATTTTCAAATAGTTTTTATTTTCATTTTTAATTAATTGGTCACCAGAGAATTAATTTTATATACGTGTGTAAACTATATATTTTCAATGTTTATTTAATACTATTCATACCCATAATTTCAACGGCTTGTTGATAACTATCATATTAAATTATAATATTTTAATATTATGTAAGGATTTGTTTAAAGTTGGTGTTGTGTGTAATGAAAAATATTGAAAAGTTTAAATTAATTTTGAAAAAAATATTTCGCAAAATCTCATGGCATTATATTCACCCCCCCCCCCCGAATAAATTTCATACTCGCAATTTTAACTTTTTCTTAGTAGGTTGGGGTTTAACATTTGAAAATTCCATTATGGAAAACTCACATCGTAAAATAGGTTAATAAAAATTTCTATTGAAAAAAGATAAAGGGATGTGAGAAGGTTATTTGTAATAAAACATACTAGATTTACAAGTAGAATAACATTGGAAGAAAGTGAAAACATGAACATATAATAGAAAACTAACACCCAAATAATGATGGAGAGTAATATAAAACATGGTATGGTGAAATTTAAAGACAACAAATCCAGAAACCAAATAGGTGTAAAAATATTCATTGATATCATTAAAAATGATGATAATACGACAAAATTTTATTTCATTTTCATTTTCCTAAAGTTGGGGAATTTTCATGAGAATAAATACATACTTGATTTAATTCCATTTCATAAGCACAATCTCATCCTTTGGTTGTGCCATGATCAATTTCAACTTTATCTATTACTCTAAGAGATGAATTTTTCATGTATAAAACACTAAATAAGATCCATAAAATAATGATAAGTCATGCATTCTATCTATAGTTATTATCAAAAAAATGGTTAGAATAATTTATGCATAAATCTTCATATGGTGAAATAATATATTAATCTATAAAACTTCATCCGAAATACAAATTAAACCATTCCATAAATGGTTAACCTTATAAACGTTAAAAAATTAAAAAATTATAAATAAGTTCACTAAATTTCTCAAAATAAACATAAAAATAATACTACAAATATCATAAAGTATCTCTTGATTGTCACATACCAAATATGTGAATACCTTAGTCATATATTTTCTTGAATCACAGTAATAACCAGAATTACAATAAAACCTTAATGAAAACATGAATACTTCATCATTACTTGAATAAAACCACATATTTTTTAATATATTTGATAAATCCAATAATTTTGTAAACTTCATCAATGATAACATAAACCAATTTTTTTCATAAATCATTAATCAAATCCATGGTCTTCAATAATATCCAATTTACTTTATTCATATCAATCATCTCTTTATCCAAACAAAACACCATTTTCTTAACATGATGAAGATATTAAGGGTTTTAATACCTTAATAAAAATATCACCATTCCATTAAATAACTTTTCTAGTTCATCAACACCATTCTACATATTTTTTCAAATCCTTAATGAAAAAATTATACCAAATAATCATTATATATTTCATGATTCATATTACATAATTATTGAATTCCAATATATAAACACTTAAATAATTAAACTTCCTTCACAAACCATTAACTAGGATTCATCATCTTACTCCTTAATACCTCTTTCCTTTCATATGCCATTCATAATCTCTTCATCATCAACAGAAAAACCATTACTCATATAACCTTGATGATTCTCTTCAAAATCTTTCCCCTTAGGAAATCGATTTTCATAATGCCCATATATTCCACATTTAAAACTTTCAAAATTAGATGATACCTTAGGGATAACATTATTATCATCCATTATATTAGATGAACTTTTCATTTTTACTTTTCAATTACTTGATTTGTGTCAATATTTTCCACACCTAAAATATCTTCTCGCCCCTCTATGACATTCCCTTGAGTTCTGATTCCCACATTCTTGACATATAGGAAAATGAATATTCTTTCCTACATGGTACCCACTAATTGAACTCTTAGAAAAATATATCCTTCACATATTTAGTGAGTTTTAGAGTTAGTTAAGGTGAATTTTGTTAATCATTTTCCATGATAAATAATTATGCATAATCACAATATCATTTACTCTATTCATTATCCCATTTGGTTTCTCATAAATAAATTTTCTATGAAATTCAATTTTAATTTAGTTTTTTCTGGTTCCCTCCATTGAGAAAACCAAAAATCATAGTGTGATTAAAAATATTCATAGTGGGAAACCAAATAATTATGAAAAATCACTTATAGGATGTCTAAATAATGAAACCTTCTTTTTAATCTATGATATCTTGGGTTTATACTAGGTTATTCATAGTCATAATCTATTTAAATCCTTCATGATGGTTCATAAAGAGTTTATGAATTTACAAATAATATCCCCCGGGAGTGTCAAAATATGTGTGCAGAAAGGCTTATTGTCATGTACCATGTGATTATTGAGTTGGGTCAATTCACCTTTTTTAGAGTTATTACACCTAGGTACCACTTTTCTAGAGGCACGTCCACTTGTAGTATCCAGACAGGGATATAATTACTTAGAAACAACTCTCTCTATCCTTACACAAAATTTTAGGAAATTTTATTATACTTTGACTCATCCTAAGACTTACCCTTAGATACATCCCTAGAAATATCCTTAGAAATATCTATAGGTATCTCACTAAAGTTTTCTCAACCTAGTTTCCAAAGGTTAACTAAACCTTTCCCCTAATAAAAACTATAATAGTCTACTCTAATGACTAATGGGATATAATTTATACCTATTAAGGCACCCCATTGGTGGATAAACCACCTAGGCGGGACAAACCACTGTCCCCAGTGATGGCCATGTCCTTATGAAGCCCTTGGGAAGAGAGTCATGCTTCACCCAATGTTCCCATGTGAGAGTTCCCAAGGATCGGTTCACTTAATTTTCATTTAATACCAACTATAACAACCCAGGATTCTCATACATAAATATTACATCTTTTTATATGAATATTCATTACATTACAAAAATACACTCCTAAGGACCATATTGGTTTAGTGTCTTTGGATACTAGATACACTATAATATTATTTTATGAAAGAACTTTAATGTCCACCATAAATATTTTCCCATTAATTAATATTCATATACATACCCTACTTAAAACCTTTCTTCATATCCTATGTAATGGAAACATAATAAAGGGTGAGCTTAGATACTCATTAAGGGTAAACAAGGTAAATATCAACATATCATGAGCATAAAGGTATAAGAACATGAGAATAAAATTTGAAACCCATAACCTATATATAAAATATTATAATCTTGAGTCATGGCATAAATATTGGTATTTCAAAAGACATTTATCATAAGTAAATCAAATAGCATGATCCATGAGAGCATAACATTGGAATAATACATAGAATTATGGCATAAAAATAAGCATAGAAAATCATCTCCATGGTAGTCAAGGCTCACTAAAAAGGCTATAATTTTGGAATGGGTTCACTCCCCAAATCATAATAGCAGTCAAGGTTCACTCCTGATACCATCATAGAATACAATTTCCCTTACTAAACCGGTTTCACTCCCTATTCCAGTCCTATCTATCTCATGAGATATAAATCTTTACCTAATGCATTGGAAAGAGATATAGGTCCCACAAATCAGATGATAAAAATTATATGTATATATACCAAAATATCATAAAACATTCATCATATCATAACCCATTAAATGAAATGGGTTTCATAAACATTTCATCACATCACAACCAATAGAAAATATATAGGTTTCATAATCATTTCATCATTTCATCATAGAAGAACCCATGAAAAGAAGCAGTTTTCATAATCATTCCCTCATGGTATAACCTGCATAAGTGAAAAAAGTTTCATAAACATTATTCCATCATAAGCATAAACCATTTAGAGAAATAATAATAATGGTATCCTTGGATCATATCCCTAGTAAGGCATATGTAACATTAAGGGATGTCATATAATATAGAAAATGATTTTGAAAGATCATTTAAAATATTTATTGAGGAAAATCAATTTTATTTGAAAATCATTTTTTAAAACTAAAAATTCATAAAATATTTTATAAATATTTTTATTTTAAAATAAATATTGAAACTTATAAAGGAATAATTAATAATTATTTAAAAACTTTCTTGAGAAAAATATTCTTTTTGCTATAAAAAACACTTTTTAAAACTTAAAACTTTTTCAAAATACTTTAATTTTTAAATAAACATGAAAATTTATAAATTAAGCTTCAAATAAAAGAATTATCATGATGGTAATAAATTCCATTAATGTCATACATGTTAAAACAAATATCCCTTTCATGTTTTTGGTAAAAGCAAAACAGACATTGTTTGGAAAATTATATAAAGATTCCTTTAAAAACAATATTTAAAAAGTAAAAAATGAGTAAAAATTTATTTAATAAATCATTTGGATAATTATAAAAACATTTTTTAAAAAAAATTAGAAAATATGGTTTTGGAAGAAAGAGGGTTTTCGACAGAAGAGAGAAATAAAGATAATTTTTCTTAAAAATGTTCTTTTGAAATCTTGGGTACATAAAGAGAGAAAAGTGATATGGAAAATTTATATTATCATGAAATAACCAGAGGATAATAAAATTCATGAGTTTATTGAGATATGTATCATAATATTTTATCATCGTAAACATAATGATGAGCAATCCTGGTAAGCGATGAGATTGTAACATAAAACCCTTACCACTTTGGAAACTTTGAATCGTAAGCCACATGAAATAATAAAATTAAATGAAACATAAAATATCATGATAATAAATAAATTCACGATATTACATTTCAAAGGGTCTCTATATACACCTAATAAAATAATATAGGTGAATAAGATAACATATGTCTCAAGGAAGTAAAATTGCGATAAAATCCCTTACCGATTTGGTAAATTTTGCACCATAAACCCCTTGAAAGAGAGATCCTAAAATGGAAATGTAAATCACAATAATTTTCAAGATAATAATCATAACATAAATTATTCGGTAGTATATAAACCACATAAAATAAATAGGTGGTGAATATATCATGTGTCTCACAAAAGTAAAAAGTGAGACGAAAATCCCTTACAATTTTAGTAACATTTTGGATTAAAAGACCTCAATAAAAAATAACATCAAATAAAACTTTAAATATCATGAAAATAATTATATTAATTATATAAAATTTAGAATGGGTGTAATATACACCACTCATAAGAAACAAGTGATGAATTTTCATATGTCTCCCAAAAATAAAAGAGATACTAGAAATCCCATACCTTATTCTCAACTTCTTTCAAACGCATTTGAAACTCCTGTATAATAAATATAAGATTATTATAAATCTATTATTGAACCATAATTATATATATAATACCATATATTATTTACATATTACCTTTTATTACATGTTTATTAACAATTCCATGTTAAAGTCACGTTCGTGAAATAACTGCTTTGTTTTTCATGTATATTTTGATTATAATTTTTTTTGGACCTCTTACTTTGAGAATGGTTCCATATTCTCAAGAATGTTAAACATTATATAAATATAATATATATTAAATATATATTAATTTATATAAATCTATGAAATTTTGAGATATAAAATGAAATACACTATTCATGGAGACAGTGGGTCGTACATACGCATGAACATTGTTTTAACTTTATTGATAGGTTAAAATAAATAAAGTTAATTAATATATTACCATTATAGAAAATTTTTTATTCAATTTATATTTCATATTTTCATTAAAATCATTCTTATTACCTTACATGTAAAGTGTGAATGAATCACATCGCTTCGCGAGGCGGTAGTCCACCGTACACATGAACGATGTTATCGTATTCCCGTGGATTGGAAAGTAAGAAGGGATATGTGATATCATGGTTAAAAAAGAATAATAATATCCTAAATATAATATATATAAATAATAAATCCATCATTATATCAAGCTATGAGAGGTACTGATGGAAAATTAATAACATCGGTTCGTGAGGCGGTAGTCCGTTGTACACATAAATATTGATTTCATGACACATTTAATGGAAGAGGAGGAATATTTAGGTTATTAAATTAACATAATAACATATAAGTATATTTAATATAATTATGATATCATATAATCATGGTTTAATAATAATTTAAGGGGTGGAGGATTAAATAAAATGAAATGCTCGATTATGAGTGTTACCTCTTCTTCACACAACTTATTTTAGTTTGCACCAAAAGAATTCTTAGGATTGATTTCTAACCAAAATAAGGCTTCTATTATTATAGTATGGAATTAAGTAATTTATTTAGGTAGGTATTGTATGAACCAATGGGTTTTTAAAGTGTTAATAGGATGGGATGGGGGTTGCCTTTTATAAGTGAGGTGAGTGGTACACTAGTAATTTTTGAAAAGAAAAAGATGTGCCCACGTTTTTCACATGCCACAAGGCTCTAAAATGGTTCATTATCAATACTAGTAAATAAAATATTTAAATAATTTAATAAATTTTTTTTTACCAGTTTTTGTCCATTTTTAACCCTTATCATTTTAGTTTAACCCCCCCCGGTAAACCCATTTTTACCTTAACTGTGGAAAATAATTTTTACTGTTTTGACTCTTCATTATGGTAAAAAATTAAGTTGAAATTATTAGATAATATAAATTATTATTATTACAAATATATAATCCATTTTTCAAAATTACATTCAAATAATTAGTAAATTTTAATTTAAAATTAATCCAGCATATGCGATGAGAAAGCGGTTTTCCAAAGAAAAAATGTTCAAAAGTTTGAAAAGTTTTTATATAAAAATTTAAAATGAAATTTATTATAATGAACTAAATTTTATTAATAGTTATATAATTGAACTAATTTTACTTTAAAATCCATATTTTAATAATTTTATGTTTTAAAATTCTTTAAAAGAAATGAAAAATCTTAATAAAAATCAGTATTTTTCATGATTTATTGAAAAAATTTCTTCATAGAAAATTCTATAAAATTAACTCCGAGATTATTTTGAAATATTGATTTAAAAAGTTAATTTTATTTTTTCAAATAATTTTTTTAAAATTGTTAAAAATTATTTTTAAGATATGTGCACAAAAGGCAAAAAAACTACTTTTTAGAAAAATACAGTTTTTAAGCGTAAAATTGGATTTATTCTTCTCTATTATAGAAAACACATAAAATGAATATTAAAAATTTTATTAAAAATATAATATATAAATTTAATTAAAATCATTCACCAAATGTATTTTTTTAATTTTTTGAGGTAAAATTTATTTATTTTAATAAAAATAGATTTTCAAAAAAATATTTCCTTTATTTTCAAATACTATTTTATTTTCTTTTTTAATTAATTGGTCACCAAATAATTAATTTTATATACATGTGTAAACTATATATTTTCCTAATTTAGTTAATCTTATTCATACCTATCATTCTAATAGCTAGGTGATGACCATCATACTAAATAATAATATTTTAATAGCATGTCATGTTTCATTTAAATTCGGTGTTGCATATAAAAAAATATCAAAAATATTAAATTCATTTGAAAATGCATTTCACAAAATATTAGGGAGTTAAAAATGGGTCATGAAAATTATTTATTTTTAACATTACTCAAGTTGTCACATCCCCCCCCCCTTGGAAATTGTCTCCTTATAATTTTACTCAATACTAAATAAGTGGGGATATTTTTCCTTTATAGTATTTTCTAATTCTCATGTTACTTCTTAAAAAATATTGTTTTCCAAAAAACTTAACCTTCTAAATCACTTTATTCCACAATACCTTCTCATTATGGTCAATAAAGTTAATTGTCTATTCTTTATAGGAATGATTCTCTTCCAACTATACTATTTCAGGGCTCAAGACATAAGATGCATCTGGTACATATTTCCTCAACAATGAAACATGAAACACATCATATACCTGAGATAAACTCAAAGGAAATTATGATCAGTAAGAAACTGATACAACTTTCTCCAAGATTTTATATGGTCTAATAAACTTTGAACATAACATTCCCTTTTTACCACAATTCATGAAACTTTTCCAAGTATATACTTTAATAAAAACATTATCACCTACCTCAAATGAAATATATTTCCTCTAGTTATCTGCATAACTTTTTTTCTTTCTCTAAGATGCTATCATGTGATGATGAATTGTCTTCACATTCTCAATCATATCTTTGATTAACTATGGTCTCAACATCTTCCTTTCACCAAATTCGTCACAACAAGAGGTAGTTCTACATTTCTTTCCATACAACTCTTTAAAAGGTGTCATCTGTATAATAGAACAAAAACTATTATTATAAGAAAATTTAACTAAATACATATATTGATCACAACACCCTTGGTAGTATAATGATCAAGATCAAGGCATATCTTTCAAATTTTGAATCATTCACTATGACTTCCCATCAGATTGAGGATGGAAAGATGTACTAAAATTTAATTTAATACCCATATAATTATAAAGGCTTTTCCAAAAAATTGAGGTAAATCTAGGATCACAGACAAATAAAATAGAAAGAGGGACTTGATGCAATATTCTTATATCTTTAACATAATGTCTTTAAAGATGATCTAAAAACATTTGATCTCGAATAGAAATGAAATTTGTATATTTAGTCAATCAGTAAATAATAAATCAAATATTATTATTACCTAGAGATGTATTTGGTAATATAACCACAAAATCCATAGATATATTCTCTCATTTCTAATTTGGAACTGGAAAATGTTGAAGAATCCCCTTTGTTAATTATTTTTCTACTTTAACCTTTTGAAAATTCAAAAATTTCATAGTAAAGTGAATAATATCTATTTTCATTGTATCCCACCAAAAATATTCCTAAATGTATCTATACATCTTAATACTATTATAATGAATAGAAAAGGTAGATCTATGAGTGTCACTTGACAATTCCTTTTTCAACTAGAAGATAGTTGGTACACATAATCTTTTTCCAAATCTCAAAACACTTTTCTTTTCAATGTTAAAATTAGGAAACATACCCTTCTTGACCAATTTAACCTTTTTCTAAAAAACAAAGTCTTCCTTTTCAGCTTTCTTAATTATATATATCAATGATGACTGCATTGACACCTAAAACAAAACATAGGTAGTTCTTGTATACTTTATTTCTTGGTCAATATTCATCAAATCACAAACCAAAGTATCATGTTCTAAATGTATTATAGATAATGATGGATTATCTTTTTAAATAAAATCATTAACTAATCTATTTTATTTTCATGGATGGCAGTGAATAATGTAATCATAATCCTTTATAAGTTCAATTCATCTTCTTTATCTCATGTTCAAATATTTTTTAGTGAATATATACTTCAAACTTTTATGATCAGTATATATTTCAAATTTTACTCCACATAAATGATGTCGCCATATTTTTAAATTAAAAAAAAAGCAACCAGTTCATGATCATGTGTAGGATAATTTATCGTATGAGGTTTCAATTGGTGTAAAGTATAATAATGTACCTAAGCATTATTCAACATAACGCAACTAGGTACCTTCAAAGAAGCATCATTGTAGATAATAAACTCACTATTTCTAGATAGAATCAACAAAATTGGATCATTAACCAATATTATTTTTGGTTCCAAGAAACATTTATCACACTCTTTTATCCAGATGAATTTTACTCCTTTTCAAGTTAACTTAGTTATTGGGGTATATAAATGAGCAAAGTTTTCAATAAATCATTGGCAGTTTCCTACTAATCTATGAAAACTATGAATCTATGCAACATTTTTAGATCTTATCCATTATCCAACCACTTTATTTTTAGAAGGGTCAATATTTATTCCATATTTAGAAATAATGTTCCCAAGGAATGAAATCTATTGCAACCAAAATTCACATTTACTAAATTTTCCATAAACTTATTTTCTTTTAATGTTTACAGAATAATCCTTAACTGTCTTTCATGATCCTTGTGGATTTTATAATATATAAAAATATCATCAATAAACACAACCAAAAACATTTCCAAATATTTATGGAAAACTCTATTCATAAGATCCATGAATATAGTTACTGCATTAGATAACTCAAAGGTCATAACCAAAAATATATAATGATCATATCTAGTTTGAAACATTGTCTTTGGAATATCTTCCTCCTTCACCTTAAACTGATGGTACCCTGACCTAAGATAAATCTTTAAAAAAATTACACTCCCATGAGCATATCAAAAAAATAATCAATATGAGGTAAAGGATACTTGTTCTTAATAGTTATTTTATTCAAGGATGTATAATCAATACAAAGCCTCATTGAAAAATATTTATTTTTAATAAATAAAATATGATCACCCCAAGGTGAAGTGATAGGATGTATTAATCCTTTATCAAGAAACTCATGCAATTGATTTTTCAATTCCAGGATTTTTACTTGATCCATTCCATAAGGAAGTTCATAAATTAGCTTAGCATCAGGAACTAAGTCAATAGTAAATTCAACCTCTCAATAATTAATAATACCAGGAAAATCATTAAGAAATACATCTAGATATTCATTTATTACTGGAATATCACTAATCTAAATATTTTCTTTCTTGTTAATAACATGAGCTACATAACTTTAAATTTCACCTTTTATCAGTTTCTCATCTTCTTAAAAATTTATCAAATTTATGAATTCATTCTTATACATAAACTAGAACTCATTTCAAAAAATAACCTCTTAATATGTGCAATATTTCTTAGCATTAAAATTTGAAATTAAATCCATACCTAGAATAACATGAAATTATAAAATATGTCTTATAGTAATATTTATAGGAAAATCCTTTCCACATAAATTAATAGGAATATTCCTATAAATTTGTGTCACCCTAATCCTACCACTATATTTTTTTATCAAAATTTATGACTCTATTTCTTGGGGAGAAATTTCTAATTTACCAGTGAATTTCTCAAAAGTAAAAGAATGTGTAGACCCTAAATCAAAAAAATCATTAGCATAATCTGAATAAACAAGTGATGTACTTAAAACCACTTAGTTCGATGGTCCTTCACACACCGAGGTAGTCCCAAAAGATTTTTTTGCACTCTTTTGTCTTAGATCTTATTGATTTCTACTATGATTGAATAACTTCAGACATAAGATATCATAATGGCCCAATTCCTTATAACTAAAACATCTCATTATTGGATGGATATATATCTTACCATTATTGGTAAGATAAATACTATTTTACATGAAATGTTTGAGCCATATAATCAAACATACCACATCGGTAACATTTCTCATATCTAGATAAATATTCTTTAACATTTATCTTTCCATAATTGGAACAATTTTTGGGATTACCTTTGTTTTTTTTGTTTACTAGATTTCTATTTCTTTATACCTTGATCATTTATTCCCTTTGATGTCATGTAATGGATAATCATCAGAAAGCCCCATTTCTACTTTCTTAGTACAATGAACAATTTTCTCATAACTTTTAAATTCACAAGAGTCCAAATCTATTTGATATCTTGGATTCAATCCTATATAAAAATCAATTAATTTTAATTTCAATATTCCAAATACAATTTGGTGCATACCTATCTAATTGAGTAAAATTTACTTCACATACAATAATTTAATCCTCCTTTTATTGCTTTAGTTACAGTAATTTTTTCTTCATATTGAGTTCAAAATCCTTAGGTAAATATTTATCTAAGAAAATATTCTTAAATTAATTCGATTCAATTTCATTGAGATCTTATCTTTCCTTGTTATTCTTAAACATTAACTACCATCGACCATCTTTACCTTCAAATTGATAAACGGAAAGATTTACCTTTTGACATTATGAATACCCTATGAATTAAAATATATTTTCCAAAACATTGATTCATCCTTTGACTACCACTAGATATGAGGTTCCACTAAAAGATAGAGGGTGTTGTTTCATAAAATGATCTACAATGGATATGTTCTTATATGGTAAATCTAGTTTATATCTAACATGAATGACACTATTATTTATAGTTTTTATCAATTGATCCATCATAGCTATAAACTCTTAATTTCTAGTTCTAAACTATCCAAGCTATAATTTGGAAGGATATTATCCACTTAATACTTTTCTACTTTAGATTTCATGTTTCTTCTATGTAAAACCATTCTGTAGAGACATAGATTAAATAAAGCAACATAGTAATCTTCAAATGTTATATCATATCAACATAACCATAAATTAGAATCTTTGAATGTTTTTATTTTATTATCTAACCTATAAAATTATCTAAATCCTACTTTGATACCAATTGTAAAGACTTGTGTCTTAATCAACCCTAAATTACATTATTTAAAACAAGGGTTTCACTTTATTACATTCTTATTTACTTTTAAGTTTATAGTTTTAGAGAATTAGATCATCAAAAATACAAACTAAACTCATATATTACAAGTAGAAACTTCCACTCAGTGTCTATTTTTTCACATTATAAAACTTTTAAAATGAAACATGTTTTCTTTTCATAACAAATCATCAAGACTTTCAAGTTTATTTTTTCTTTGCTCCTGCTCATTCTTAAACACTATGAATAATTAAAAATATATATGGGATGAGCAAAAAAATATCATTAAAGGATATAAAGTAAATAAAATCATTATTCTAGTAAAAACATGAAAATACATGAAATTTTTTAACTTTTTCACATTATTCTTTGAGTGATAAAATAAATCCTAACCACATGGAAAAACAATTCTAGTTCAAAAAAACCTTTAGAGACCCATAACAAGAAATAGAAAACCCTTATAGGAATATTATATCATCATATTAATATCATATTCTCACTTGTTTCATAAATAATTAGATACTAGTTAGGATAAATCTCTCTTTTTAACTCTCCCATTATTTTCTTTGAACATAAGTAATGTTACTCAATGCATTGGAGAGAAATATCATGCTCACCCATCGTATAAGTTGTATCCAGATCTCCCATCAAATAAGTTGTATCAAGATCACTTGTCATAATTTATAATTATCAAGTACCATATCATGAATAAAAAAATTTTAAGCTTTCACTTTTTCATCACAAATCCCTTGAAAACACATTTGAATACATTTTCAATAGAATTTTCATATATTGAAATAACCTTCCTCTAAAAACCCTTTTTGAAAAACCAAAATACCCAGAATTAGGGAACAAATTTTTTTATTTGAATAAAACATGTAATATTATAAATAAAGGTAAATAAAATTTTTAGTGTTGGGAAAATCCATCGACGACATATACGTTAAAATAGAACATTAATTTTATCTTTTGTAAAGAAAGTCAAAACATTTCGTATACAACACACACAAAAAGATTCGTGTTTAAAACCCTTGAAATAAATTGAAATGAGAAATAAAATATCATTTATAATTCATTTATTTATATTGAAATACATCTATAAAATAATTTTAATAAAATAGATGTGGAGGAAAAATATTTAGAAAATAAAACATTAAAAATGTGGTTTTAAGAAAATGTATCCCTTACCTCAAGTCTGATTTTTCATGTACGTTATTTATATTCCTAAATAATAAACTTATGTTAATTATTTACTTTATTAGGAATATTTTTAATGTATATTATTCCTTTTAATTAACTTATTACCATGGTATACTTGATTAATTAATTGATTAAATTTACATTAGATGTTTTTAAGGACGTTCGGTTTATGTGTCCAAAATAGTTTTGGTGAGTTGACTATGGTAAAATGGATCATTATTATATAATTTAAATAATATTAATCATGATATAATTATAATTTATATACATCAATTATACTTTTACAACCAACCATGTAAGGTGGTTATGAAAAATTAATTACGTTACATCATAGATATGTTAGTCCGTACGTACACATAAGTAACGTTTCCATTTTTCAATGAACATGATGAAAAGAAGGTAAATATTATATTAAATTTATAGAATTATAATTATATAATAAATGATATATTATTTATTTAAACTCACTCATATATACCATTCATTTTAGGTGGTTAAGAAAAATAAAAACATCATCTTGTGAGGTGGTAGTCTGCACATACGCACGAGCGAGGTTTTTACTTTTAATTGGTTGGTAAAGAAATAAGTGGGATATTTTATTTAATATTTAATAATTATATTTATATAATATTATTCCATTTTTATCCATGATTGTGATCATCTATAAGATGTGATGATATAAAAAGAATTACATCAGTTCGCAATGTCGTGCACGCAAACGATGTTTTCATTTTCCATTAGATGGTAAAGAAAGTTTAAAAAGGGTTATACCATAGACATAATAATATTTAATTATATTTTAGATACTTATGTTACTATATAAAAATTTATAGGAGATTTTTGAATGAGGTAGAGGATGAAATAAAAAAAAGGAACTCGGTATAGACTTATACCTCTTCTTCGGACAACCTCTCTTGGTTTACACCTTCAGCCTTATAAGGTGGGTATTTTGATCAATACAGAAGATCTAGGACATGGGGAGTAATTATAAGAAGATTTATGGGAAATTATTGGTCAATATAAGAGGATTATGAAGTGTGGAAAGTAGAAAATATGGGGTGTTCTTTTATAAGTGAGGGAGGGGACATGGTTGGAATTTTTTGAAAGATTTAAATATTATTAATTCATTTTCATGGAAAAATGTCCCATAAAAAAATTTAAAGAATAATGTGATAAGGGTTGAAATATATTCATACAATAATAATTAATATGAAATTGGGTGGCCTTATCACTTAGTTTTAACCTAGATTAACCCAAGTTATCATTTCACCATGGTGACACATTTTTTACCGAAGTTACTATTCATAATGACCAAAAATAAAATTGAAATCTTTAATTAATTTGGAAATTTTGATTCCAAATACTTAATCCATTTTTCACAATTCAATCTCTAACAAATTCCTAAATTAATTTAATATAAAAATTAATAATTCAATGAAAAAGGTTTTTTGAAAAATTATTTTATAAGTATAAAAGTGATTTTATACCAAGATCAACTATAATATAGATATAAAAGGTATAAATTGAATTAATTTTTACAAAAATAAGATAATTTAATTTTAAAATCAATCCAAATAAAAAAATCTTTGAAAATACATGAAAATATAATGTAGTTTTCTTTAAAAATAGGTATTTTCCACTATTCACCCACAAATTAACTTTTTTCATAAAATTCCTAAAAAATCACCCTAAACTAATTTCAAAAGGATGAATTAAAAAATAAAATAATTTTTATAAAATTAAATTTCTAAAACATATAAATTAATATTTAAAAATAAATCGTATAGTACATGAAAATCCAATTTAGTTATAATATAGTTATTTCCTCTTGATTGAAAAAAATAACTAATATTCTTATAATGAATGTCACTCTATAAAATATAATTCCTGAATATTAATAAGGTATAAAAATTATTTATTATTTACATTACCTAGGTTTTCATAGATAATGTATATACATTTTTTGTATATGAATTTATGAGTGATTAATGTTGTTTGGAGATAAATGTTAAATTGATCTCAGAAGAATATATGATCAAATATTTATGATTTTTTGTTTTTAAAATTGGTTGGGAATATTTTTGGATTGTTTTAAGTTTAGTTATTTATGTAATTATTTAAGTTGAATTTTTTTTTATTATTGATTCTTTGGATATTAATTTAGTATTTCCTAATATGAAGGTTTATTCGTCATGATTATTATTTTAACTTATGTTGAACATTTCAATTTTGGATTGGAGGAATAACTTTTTACCATTATGTGGATCTTATATTAAATTAAAAGTTTATTTTAGTGATTTAGGCATGAAAAAATCATCATGATCATGATAATAAACATCAAAGGATGAAGTCATGATTATATAATGGGAAGAAATCAAGTAATTATATTTTATCATTTTTTATCCCAAGAGTAAAGGAATTTCTCAAACTCAAGAAAACTAAAGTCAAATATATCGAATATTAAGTAGAAAGTAACACTCATATACCAAGGTATATTTTTAGAAACTCGTTTTCAAGTACCATTCTTATTGAGGTACATTCATAATAGTTTTCATGTTCATAACTTAAAAATAAAAGTTCATGATAAAATCTATAGTGATTTTATTAATATTATATAATATATTCAGTTTAGAAATGAAGAATCGAAATTATGTAGATGAAATTTATTTAATGAGGTGAGAATATAATACCTATAGATTTTATTTTATATTTTCATTTCAAAAAAATACTATGTTTGAAAATGTACACAACACATAACCTTGATCTTAAAGGAACCACAAAAATAATATTATTTAAATATAACTGTTATAACCTAGTTGTTAGGTTGGTGAGTATGAATAAGAATAATTGAATTATGAAATATATTTATAAATTATTTACTTAATCAAAATAATTAATAAAATAAATAAATTTAACATTCATCTAATTTTTATACTGGGAAAATAATAAGAATATATTCATTTTATGTTTTAAAGTTGATTTTCCTCAAAAAAGATTTTTATTACTTTTTGTGTGCAGATATTATAATTAATTTATACCAATTTTATAAAGATTATTTGAAAAAATTAATATAATTTTTTAAATCAGCATGTAAATATTATCTTAGGGTGAATTTTTAGAATTTTTCTAAAAATATTTATTTTTCAATAAATAGTGGAAAATACTGATTTTTTCAAAACTATAATTTATTTTCATTAAATAAATTAATTTAAAAATCTTGTTCTATTTTTTATTTGGTTTAAATTAATATAAGATCTATTTTATTAAACATAATCTAAATAATTTCATAGGAATCAACAATATATTTAATTTTTGTATAAGTTCATTTTTATGCTTAAAAACAAAATTTTATAAAAATTGTTCTTCATTGAATTTTACACATTTATATTAAAATTGATTTCTTCTACTTATATAAATTTAATCTTAAAAATGGATTAAATATTTTTAATCAAGAGGTTAAAATTTTTTAAATAGGTCAATTTCTTTTTTAGTCATAATGAATAGTAACTGTGGTAAAAGTTTATCACCATAGTAATGGGTAAAACATGTTAATTAAGGTTAAAACTATGAGATAAGGTCTCAAAATAAACCTAGAACTTTAATTTATTTAATTTTATGATATTAATTTTACCATATCCATCCTAAATTCTAATATATGTAATTTTTGTGCCATTTAGCTTTGATAATTACATTTACATTATTTTAAGTTAAGAAAGTAAAAAATTTCACTCTCTTTCTTTTAATATATATAATATATTTTTATTGGGATAAAAAGAAGTTATGGTCATTTATAAATGATTTTTTATAAAATTGATATATTATTTTTATGATAGTAATTTATTTTTGATTTTCAGTGATGAAATAATTACCTTAATCACTTATGCAACACTGATAGAGTGTGTGCAAGTAGTATAAAAATAAAGGTAAATGATTTTAAAAATAATAAAATAATATTTTTTGAATGAATCATGGTATTCTATGAATTTAATAGATAATTATAAAGTATAATTAATTTTAAATTTGTTTATATTCTAATTATATTGTTTTATTTATGTATTTGAAGTCAAATTAAATGAATAGTTCCAAAAATGACTTTAATGATATTTTAAGATAAAAAATATTTTATTAAATAATTTAAAAAAATATATATTAAAATCAGATAATTGGGATTTTAAATGGTCTAAAATTTCATATATTTAGCCACTTCTCATCTTAGAAGTAAATTTTTGACCCTTAAGGTCTAAAAAATGTGTTGTCATGGTTAAGGTTAAAAAGGGTTGTTGTGGGGGTTAAACCAAAAAATAAGGATTAAAATGAAACTTAAAAATGTATAAATTTTATTGGTTGATGTTAGTTTGAAATTATCATTCCATAAATTAATAAATAATTTCTATTTGGTTCCACTTAACATTATTATGATATATATTATATTTAAATATGTTAAGTAATTCCAAGTGTGTCTTTTCCCTCACATATAAAATGGAAACTCCTATTCTCCTTTATTCAAAAAGTTTTAGAATTATATATTATAAAATACCTACCCAAATACTTTACTATATTCCTTACTCTTATTCTTGATCTTCTTTTATTCTTCTAAGACCCTCTTAAGAAGGCATAAGGTGTAATTCGAAGGAGGTCTCTCAAAGAAGAGGTAATTGTATTAATTGACTATTTAAAAGTTTACTTATTATTATAATTTATCTAAATATGTTATACCCATCATAAATGTACTAATATTTTATTATTTTTATGGGACAACCATTTTCCATGTCCTTTCCATCGTATGAAAAATGAAAACATCGCTCATGTGTATGTACGACCTATCATCTTCACATAGCGGTGTAATTATTTTTTCATATCTAATTTACTAATATGGTTATAAATATGGAACTAATGAATATATATTATATTTATTAAATAATTATGATTATTTAAATATAATATATCATTTACCTTCTTACCCTTCCACCCATTAAAAAATAATAATGTCGCTCATGCGTACGTGTGGACTACCAAATCCACAAAGCGATGTGATTCATTTTTCATACCCATATTTCATAGATTATTATAAATATTTATATAATTAATATATATGATATTTATATCATTATTATAATTTTTTAACCATTATCAAGAAGAAAGTACTATAACTAATGAATCGAAACATACATGAAAAACAAATTAGTTAACACCCAAAATGATGATAATAATAAAGGATTATTAATGAGTGGGTGATAATATGTTATAAGAAAAATGTGTATGGCATTATAAGTATGAATATGATTTTTTATAGAAGTTTAATAAATTTAAATTTATTTTATAGGAGGTTAAAATCACTTATGAAGAAAGTTGGACCCGAGGTAAGGGTTTTCTTAACACAATTTCTTTTCATTGGGTTATATTTACTTATTCACTTTATATGTTTTTCCAAGATTATGTGTGTGATTAAATAGAATTATTTTATGTTTTATTTAAACTTTTTTTATGTTTATTTACATTTTTTACACATAATAACTTCATTGATTAATTCTCACTTCAATTTTACAATCACTGTAAAGGTTTCTTGTCTCACTTTTGTTTCCGTGAGACATATTCCATATTCACCACTTGTTTCCTTTATGTGGTGTATATACTACCCTTTTTATATGTTATATCATGAATAAATTTATATTCATGGTATTTAAAGTTTCATTTTAAGTTATTTATTTCATTGGGGTTATGATTCCAAAGTTACCAAAGTGATAAGGGTTTATTTTACAATCTCATCTATATTCAAGATTGTTTACGATTAAGTTTACATTAGGGTAATTATATTATAATTATATATTAAATCCCTTTTATTTTATTCTACTATGTTTATTTATAAAAATTAAAAGTTTTCCTTTCATTTTCCTCTCTCTAAGTACTCAAAATTATGAAATAATTCTTTTAAGGAAAATTGATATTGTTTTTCTATTCAGTGGGGAATATTTTTCTTCAGTGTCCATATTTTCTTTTCAAGAATGATTTTACAATGAACCAGTGATTTATTAAATTCATATTTACCCATGTTATACTTTTTATACAAATCTTTAAATGTAATCTTCTTATCATTTTATGAACATGGCAATTTTTACTGAAGGTGTGAACAGAATCATTTTTTAACGCTTACCGCATGAATGAATTTTTTTGTCATCATAACTATTATTTTCCTTGAAGATTCATTTAAAAGTTTCCATGATTATTTTAAAAGGAATTTTTTTCTTAATATTCTGGAAATTTTTAGATTTAAAATAAGTTATTTCAAAATGGAAAGGTTATTTTCCTAAAGAAATGTTCTAGTGGTCTTTTAAAAGTATTTTAATTTATGTCAACATCCTCTGATGAATATTATGCTTTAATGGGGATATAATCTAATGATATCATCCACAACATTACTCTAGATGACTTATAATCATATTTTTCTATTTATTAATAGGGAAAAATATTAGCATTTAATAAGCTATTTTTTAATATGAATACTTATGTTAATTATGTATTGAATTTTTATTAATTTATTTAATATTATGAATGCATTGGACTTATTATGTGATAGGAGGGGAATTTGTAGAACCTTAATACATTAGTAGGTTTCATGAGACAAACTAGATTGGGTATTTTGTGTATTCTACACCAATTTATGTATATTTCCTTAGAAAAAATCCTTGGTAGTAAGATTGTGATGTATGAGATATGCATTATATCATTATAAAACTATTTATTCTTATCCATGTGATTATTTATGTTATTTCATCATCCATAGATATATTCTTATCTTATGATATTAGTTATATGGAATATTTTATTTTTGTTTATCTCTGTTGTATTATCCATGATATATTTATAATTTGATATCTTCTATTGTAATCTTTCTCTTAGTGAGCATTTAAACTCAACATTTATTGTGTTTTCCTTTCCCTATGATACCAAGAAGGGCTCTATGAATGATTCCAGGGATATACTAGAAGAAATAATAATTTTCTCACTATAATTTTAAGTTTCATTTTATGATTTCAAATGTAATGTGAGAATTATGTATGAATTTAATTTTCAAATATCATTAAACTATTTGATCCTTTGGGATGAGATATCTTATATTTTGTTCCAATTTAGTAAGATAACCACTATCTCATAGTTACTGGAGTTGGGGTGTTAAAAATTTCATACTGATTCTTTTGGTATATGATACATAAGATATTGATGTAATGGTTTTATAATGTATCATGATTTTATAATAAATTAAATCTCTTATCATTATTCATTCATGTGTATTGTAATTTACTTTATATAGATAGGGGAATGATATTATCCCCTTAAAGTATGACTTTGACTTGTACCTAATTGATGATTATCATAGATTATTATGGGTTTTGATGGTATGTTAATATTAGTGCGAGTAGTATACTCATGAGACAATAAGTGGAGACTTATTATTTGGATTGACCCACTGAAGTATATCTCATGGAATTCATACAATCATCAATATAAATAGTGGTTCATACATATTATCAATAATTTTTACCTAAGTTTGGAAAGATACCTAACATGAGAAACTTTATACCTTCATACCTTTCTTACGCAATCCTTTAGTATTAACTAATAAAGGTGTGGTTGGGTGTGTTACTAATTATTTCATCAGTTGGAGCTCAACTAAGATAGGATTTTTCCATTCGTATTATGAGAAAATACATTTGGAACTTGATTGAATTAAAATGAGAAAAATGTATGGACATGATTATTTGAATCACATATAATGTGTTCAGATACTTGGATGAGAGACATATAATGTTCTCATCTTATAGATGAATAACATGTGATGTATTCATCAATCAGGTCAGTCTTTTTCAGAGAATCGGGAATGTTTGGGATGACCTATACTAGATTGAAATTGTTTTATGTTTAGTGTTCACTCAATGTCATGGGAAAATGGGTTATATGGGTATACATATTATTTATATGATACATATTATAGTGTATATGTTCATATTGAGATATGATTATGTTTTATGGAGATCACACCAAACACTTTAGTAGCTTGAGAAGCACTGATTCTTTGTTAGAGGTCTCTCTTTACTTACATCTATGAAATAAGGATTTTATATTTTTTTATTAATTCTAATAAGGCTTGCATGGTCACATATACAGGCCTTTAGATAATTATAAGGATTCAAACAATGTGTTTATTCCAAAATGAAGAGAGTTTGATAAACTGTATCCAAAAGATACTTGGATAGACTCACAAAGAGTTGTGAAGTTATGTAATTACTTATGGTGTTTTAGTACAAGTGGGTGATTGTAGGAAATTATCTAAAAGGTTAAATCGTATTTAGTGATATACCTTGTATTGTAAATAGTGACATGCATATGATGAATGAAATTTCATATGATATGATTATATCATAAAGAGGCATTGGATTCCGTATACTACCAATGTCGTACCATATGATTGGAATTCTATACAATTTTCAAGGGATGTTCATGCATGCATCTAGACATCTCCTCTACATAATTTAACCCTAATTTCTCTCTTGTGTTTCCTCCCCAACCCAAGCACACTAGTGCCACTTTGCATTCCCCACCTCCACCCCACATCGATATGCATTACTCCCCATTTATCTATGCGGTCAACCCACAGTTGTGTATGTCTTATTTCCCTCTGTCATGATCCTCATCCACTTTACCTACTTTTTAACTCTCATCTCCTCCCATATCTTCCATTCTTCACACATGTTTCTTATTGTTTGACCCCCTTCCATTTTCATGTGATTATCAAAGGTGAATGATTTCTCATGTTCCCATCCCCCCCAATTTTTTTTTGGTAGGTGTCTGTGACTTTTATATTCTCAACAATAATATTATTGTTTTAATATTGTTTTAATTGCATTTTACACCAATCATAACGCTATAAGGGTATCAATACATGTTTTTATTATTTATAATTATTTATCATAAGCTTAAAAAGGTGAAAAATAAAAAATATATTATTTTCATTCAAATAAGTTTAATTATTTTTTATCATGAAACAAGAATGTCAACAATCTAAAATAAAAAAATGTAAACATAAATAATAACTATAATCACTATCTTGTGTTTCTCCACTAACCCTTACACATTGGTGCTTCTTTTTACTCCCCACCTCCTCCCCACATCGATCTGAACTACTCCCCATTTCTCTACGCAGTCAACTTGTAGTTTCACATGTCATGGTTCCTTCTATCATGATTCTCATAAACTTTAACTATTATGAAACTCTAATCTCCTATTATCCCTTTTGTTCTAGATGTACATTTCTCTTTGTCGGGCACCCCTCCATTATCTTGTAGTTATCAAAGACAAAGGACCGCTCATGTTCCCATCCCCTGGCCTTTTTTGATAGGTGTCCATTACTTTTCTACAGTTAACAATAATCTTATTGTTTTAATGTTTTTTTAATGTTGTTCTAAACCAATTCAACCACTATAAGGGGATTTCAACAAGTTTTTATTATTTATAATTATTTATCATAAGTTTTAAAAGGTGAAAAGTAAAAAAATCATTTATTTTATTTTAGGTTTCTTTAGCTATTTTTCATCATAAAACAAAAATGTCTACATTCTAAAATAAAAAAAATAGTGTAATCATAAATAATAACCCTAATCACTCTCTCATGTTTCCTCCAAAACCCTTACAGACCGACACCACTTTTCACTTATTGAAGTTAGTTCCCTAGAACTAACTTCTAAGTACTTGATTAAATGTATTAATTATCTTAAATATTAATCAATTTTATTATCACATCATGATTTTTCCTCTATATGAAATTTGTATGTGATAATGTCCTAAGAATATATGTTTCACTAAAAGATCATAGAAGTTCCCCATTATAATGAGAACTAAGAGGTGCTAGGATAGTATTATTGAATATATATTATATAACTGAATGATTTCATTTGATGGGACACAAATGATATATTATATTAGGTGTGGAGACTCATATGACATTGAGGCACCCTCTCATGGTGTACACCCTTGGTAATTTCCAGTGCAGTATATTATGAAAATGAGACCCGTTAATATAAAATCCATATTTACATGTTTCATTGGGTGTTTCTATATGTGGATGTGTGTATTTATCCTTAGACTTTAATATTATCATTAATGGATACCATGAGTCATGTAATTTGATGTATTGATGAAAACCATGATGAAATATGCTATCAGCGAAGTAGGATACATTGGGTATGTCACGAGTGATATTACATTAATGGAAAATGCAAGAAAGGATTTATCACTTCTATCCTTTTATGTAATTTGATATCTTAGGAACTTTAATGGTAATGTAACTATCAGGATAAATATATATCCATAGTGTTCTATGGGAGAGTTCAATTTCAAAATGTTAAATAAAGAGACATCAAGAACATAGGTTGATGACACCAGTATGCAACATGTTTGATTCAAGATATCATGACAAAGAGATTATATTACATGGTAATCATTCATAGGATTTTTTATATCATTCCGTCACTAACCTCATTCTCTATGGATTTCTTAGTGTGTTTCAAGATGCTATACTTGGAATTTAGGTGGTTGTACATAATTCCACTGAGAAAGAGGCACAGAGGGTCATAAACTAGTTGTATCTACAATCTCAGTAAAATTCAGTATTGAATTTAAAAAGTTATAATAAATAATATTTATCCATGTTTCGTTTGATTGCCAATATTTAATCATAGGTTATTTGAAAGAATGATTGAGTTAAATAATAATAATAAATATTTATTTTCTAGGTTTTTTTAGTATAATTTTTATTATATTTATTGATGAATATTATAGTAATATTTTTTTATTAAATAAATAGTCATTATTTAAGGATTGGTAAACATTAAGAAGGCATAAGGTGTAATCCGAAGGAGGTCTCTCAAAGAAGAGGTAATCGTATTTATTGACTATTTAAAAGTTTACTTATTATTATAATTTATCTAAATATGTTATACCCATCATAAATGTACTAAGATTTTATTATTTTTATGGTAGAACCATTTTCCATGTCCTTTCCATCATATGAAAAATGAAAACATCGTTCATGTGTATGTACGACCTATCGTCTCCAGATAGCGATGTAATTCTTGTTTCATATCTAATTTACTAATATGGTTATAAATATGGAAGTAATGAATATATATTATATTTATGAAATAATTATGATTATTTAAATATAATATATCATTTACCTTCTTACCCTTCCACCCATTAAAAAATAATAATGTCGCTCGTGCGTACGTGTGGACTACCAAATCCACAAAGCGATGTGATTCATTTTTCATGTCCATATTTCATAGATTATTATAAATATTTATATAATTAATATATATGATATTTATATCATTATTATAATTTTTTAACCATTATCAATATTCAATTACTATAACTACTGAATCGAAACATACATGAAAAACAAATTAGTTAACACACAAAATTATGATAATAATAAAGTATTATTAATGAGTGGGTGATAAAATGTTATAAGAAAAATGTGTATGGAATTATAAGTATGAAGTTGATTTTTTATAGAAGTTTAATAAATTTAAATTTATTTTATAGGAGGTTAAAATCACTTATGAAGAAAGTTGGACCCATGGTAAGGGTTTTCTTAACACAATTTCTTTTCATTGGGTTAGATTTACTTCTTCACTTTCCAGGTTTTTTCAAGTTTATGTGTGTGATTAAATAGAATTATTTTATTTTTTATTTAAACTTTTTTTATGTTTATTTAAATTTTTTACACATAATCACTTCATTGATTAATTCTCACTTCAATGTTACACTCACTGTAAAGGTTTCTTGTCTCACTTTTGTTTCTGTGAGACATATTCTATATTCACCACTTATTTACTTCATGTGGTGTATATACTACCCTTTTTATATGTTATAACATGAATATATTTATATTCATGGTATTTAAGGTTTCATTTTAAGTAATTTATTTCATTGGGGTTATGATTCCAAAGTTACCAAAGTGATAAGGGTTTATTTTATAGTCTCATCTATATTCAAGATTGTTTATGTTTAAGTTTACATTAGGGTAATTATATGATAATTATATATTAAACCCATTTTATTTTATTCTACTATGGTTATTTATAAAAATTAAAAGTTTTCCTTTCATTTTCCTCTCTATATGTACTCAAAATACTGAAATAATTCTTTTAAGGAAAATAGATATTGCTTTTCTATTCAGTTAGGAACATTTTTCTTTAGTGTCCATATTTTATTTTCAATAATGTTTTTACAATGAACGAGTGATTGATTACATTTATATTTACCCATGTTATACTTTTTATACAAATCTTTAAAATTAATCTTCTTATCATTTTCTGAAAATGGCAATTTTTACCGAAGGTGTGAACGGAATCATTTTTTAACGCTTACAGCATGAATGAATTTTTTTGTCATCATGACTATTATTTGACTTGAAGATTCATTTAAAATTTTCCATGATTATTTTAAAAGTAATTTTTTTTCTTAATATTCTGTAAATTTTTAGATTTAAAATAAGTTATTTCAAAATGAAAAGGTTATTTTCCTGAAGAAATGTTCTTGTGGTCTTTTAAAAGTATTTTAAACTATGTCAACATCCTATGATGAATATTATGCTTTAATGGGGATATAATCTAATGATACCATCCACAACATTACTCTAGATGACTTATAACCATATTTTTCTATTTATTAATTTGAAAAAATATTAGTATTTCATAAGCTAGTTTTTTAATATGATTGTTTATGTTAATTATGTATTGAATTTTTATTCATTTATTTAATATTATGAATGAATTGGACTTATTATGTGATAGTAGGGGACTTTATATACCCTTAATACATTAGTAGGTTTCATGAGACAAACTAGATTGGGTATTTTGTGTATTCTACACCAATTTATGTATGGTTCCTTAGAAAAAATCCTTGGTAGTATGATTTTGATGTATGGGATATGCATTCTATCATTATAAAACTATTTATTTTTGTCCATGTGATTATTTATGTTATTTCATCATCCATAGATATATTCTTATCTTATGATATTAATTATATGTAATATTTTATTATTGTTTATTTCTATTGTATTATCCATGATTTATTTATAATGTGATATCTTCTATTGTAATCTTTGTCTTAGTGAGCATATAAACTCAACATTTATTGTGTTTTCCTTTCCCTATGATACCAAGAAGGGCTCTATGAATGATTCTAGGGATATACTAGAAGAAATAATAATGTTCTCACTATAATTTTAATTTTTATTTGATGTTTTCAAATGTAATGTGAGAATCATGTATGAATTTAATTTTCAAATATCGTTAAACTATTTGATCCTTTGGGATGAGATACCTTATATTTTGTTTCAATTTAGTAAGATAACCATTATATCTTATTTACTAGGGTTGGGGTGTTAAAAATATTATTTTGGTATATGATACATAAGATATTGATGTAATGGTTTTATAATGTATCATGATTTTATAATAAATTAAATCTCTTATCATTATTCATTCATGTGTATTGTAATTTACTTTATATAGATAGCGGAATGATAATATCCCCTTAAAGTATGACTCTGACTTGTACCTAATTGATGATTATCATAGATTATTATGGGTTTTGATGGTATGTTAATATTAGTGCGAGTAGTATACTCATGAGACAATAAGTGGAGACTTATTATTTGGACTGACCCACTGAAGTATATCTCATGGAATTCATACAATCATCAATATACATAGTGGTTCATACATATTGTCAATAATTTTTACCTAAGTTTGGAAAGATACCTGACATGAGAAACTTTATACCTTCATACCTTTCTTACGCAATCCTTTAGTATTAACTAATCAAGGTGTGGTTGGGTGTGTTACTAATTATGTCATCCGTTGGAGCTCAACTAAGATAGGATTTTTTCATTCGTATTATGAGAAAATACATTTGGAACTTGATTGAATTAAAATGAGAAAATGTATGGACATGATTATATGAATCACATATAATGTGTTCAGATACTTGGATGAGAGACATATAATGTTCTAATCTTATAGATGAATAACATGTGATGTATTCATCAATCAGGTCAGTCTTTTTCAGAGAATCAGGAAAGTTTGGGATGACCTATACTAGATTGAAATTGTTTTATGTTTAGTGTTCACTCAATGTCATGGGAAAATGGGTTATATGGGTATACATATTATTTATATGATACATATTATAGTAGATATGTTCATATTGAGATATTATTATGTTTTATGGAGATCACACCAAACACTTTCGTAGCTTGAGAAGCACTGATTCTTTGTTAGAGGTCGCTCTTTACTTACATCTATGAAATAAGGATTTTATATTTTTTTATTAATTCTAATAAGGCTCGCATGGTCACATAGCCAGGAAATTGGATAATGATAAGGATTCAAACAATGTGTTTATTCCAAAATTAAGATAGTTTGATAAACCGTATCCAAAAGAGACTTGGATAGACTCACAAAGAGTTGTGAAGTTATGTAATTACTTATGGTGTTTTAGTACAAGTGGGTGATTGTAGGAAATTCTCTAAAAGGTTAAATCGTATTTAGTGATATACCTTGTATTGTAAATAGTGACATGCATATGATGAATGAAATTTCATATGATATGATTATATCATAAAGAGGCATTGGATTCCGTATACTACCAATGTCGTACCATATGATTGGAATTCTATACAATTTTCATGGGATGTTCATGCATGCATCTAGACATCTCCTCTACATAATTTAACCCTAATTTCTCTCTTGTGTTTCCTCCCCAACCCAAGCACACTAGTGCCACTTTTCATTCCCCACCTCCACCCCACATCGATATGCATTACTCCCCTTTTCTCTATGCGGTCAACCCACAGTTGTGTATGTCTTATTTCCCTCTGTCATGATCCTCATCCACTTTACCTACTTTTTAACTCTCATCTCCTCCCATATCTTTCATTCTGCACACATGTTTCTTATTGTTTGACCCCCTTCCATTGTCATGTGATTATCAAAGGTGAATGATTTCTCATGTTCCCATCCCCCCCAATTTTTTTTGTAAGGTGTCTGTGACTTTTATATTCTCAACAATAATATTATTGTTTTAATATTGTTTTAATTATATTTTACACCAATCATAACGCTATAAGGGTATCAATACATGTTTTTATTATTTATAATTATTTATCATAAGCTTAAAAAGGTGAAAAATAAAAAATATATTATTTTCATTCAAATAAGTTTAATTATTTTTTATCATGAAACAAGAATGTCAACAATCTAAAATAAAAAAATGTAAACTTAAATAATAACTATAATCACTATCTTGTGTTTCTCCACTAACCCTTACACATTGGTGCTTCTTTGTACTCCCCACCTCCTCCCCACATCGATCTGAACTACTCCCCATTTCTCTACGCAGTCAACTTGTAGATTCACATGTCATGGTTCCTTCTATCATGATTCTCATAAACTTTAACTATTATGAAACTCTAATCTCCTATTATCCCTTTTGTTCTAGATGTACATTTCTCTTTGTCGGGCACCCCTCCATTATCTTGTAGTTATCAAAGACAAAGGACCGCTCATGTTCCCATCCCCTGGCCTTTTTTGATAGGTGTCCATTACTTTTCTACAGTTAACAATAATCTTATTGTTTTAATGTTTTTTTAATGTTGTTCTAAACCAATTCAACCACTATAAGGGGATTTCAACAAGTTTTTATTATTTATAATTATTTATCATAAGTTTTAAAAGGTGAAAAGTAAAACAATCCTTTATTTTATTTTAGGTTTCTTTAGCTATTTTTCATCATAAAACAAAAATGTCTACATTCTAAAATAAAAAAAAATAGTGTAATCATAAATAATAACCCTAATCACTGTCTCATGTTTTTTCCAAAACCCTTACAGACCGACACCACTTTTCACTTATTGAAGTTAGTTCCCTAGAACTAACTTCTAAGTACTTGATTAAATGTATTAATTATCTTAAATATTAATCAATTTTATTATCACATCATGATTTTTCCTCTATATGAAATTTGTATGTGATAATGTCCTAAGAATATATGTTTCACTAAAAGATCATAGAAGTTCCCCATTATAATGAGAACTAGGAGGTGCTAGGATAGTATTATTGAATATATATTATATAACTGAATGATTTAATTTGATGGGACACAAATGATATATTATATTAGGGGTGGAGACTCGTATGACATTGAGGCACCCTCTCATGGTGTACACCCTTGGTAATTTCCAGTGCAGTATATTATGAAAATGAGACCCGTTAATATAAAATCCATATTTACATGTTTCATTGGGTGTTTCTATATGTGGATGTGTGTATTTATCCTTAGACTTTAATATTATCATTAATGGATACCATGAGTCCTGTAATTTGATGTATTGATGAAAACCATGATGAAATATGCTATCAGCGAAGTAGGATACATTGGGTATGTCACGAGTGATATTACATTAATGGAAAATGCAAGAAAGGATTTATCACTTCTATCCTTTTATGTAATTTGATATCTTAGGAACTTTAATGGTAATGTAACTATCAGGATAAATCTATATCCATAGTGTTCTATGGGAGAGTTCAATTTAAAAATGTTAAATAAAGAGACATCAAGAACATAGGTTGATGACACCAGTATGCAACATGTTTGATTCAAGATATCATGACAAAGAGATTATATTACATGGTAATCATTCATAGGATTTTTTATATCATTCCGTCGTTAACCTTTTTCTCTATGGATTTCTTAGTGTGTTTCAAGATGCTATACTTGGAATTTAGGTGGTTGTACATAATTGCACTGAGAAAGAGGCACAGAGGGTCATAAACTAGTTGTTTCTACAATCTCAGTAAAATTCAGTATTGAATTTAAAAAGTTATAATAAATTATATTTATCCATGTTTCGTTTGATTGCCAATATTTAATCATAGGTTATTTGAAAGAATGATTGAGTTAAATAATAATAATAAATATTTATTTTCTAGGTTTTTTTAGTATAATTTTTATTATTTTTATTGATGAATATTATAGTAATATTTATTTATTAAATAAATAGGCATTATTTAAGGATTGGTAAACATTAAGAAGGCATAAGGTGTAATCTGAAGGAGGTCTCTCAAAGAAGAGGTAATCGTATTTATTGACTATTTAAAAGTTTACTTATTATTATAATTTATCTAAATATGTTATACCCATCATAAATGTACTAAGATTTTATTATTTTTATGGTAGAACCATTTTCCATGTCCTTTCCATCATATGAAAAATGAAAACATCATTCATGTGTATGTACGACCTATCGTCTCCATATAGCGATGTAATTCTTGTTTCATATCTAATTTACTAATATGGTTATAAATATGGAAGTAATGAATATATATTATATTTATGAAATAATTATGATTATTTAAATATAATATATCATTTACCTTCTTACCCTTCCACCCATTAAAAAATAATAATGTCGCTCGTGCGTACGTGTGGACTACCAAATCCACAAAGCGATGTGATTCATTTTTCATGTCCATATTTCATAGATTATTATGAATATTTATATAAATAATATATATGATATTTATATCATTATTATAATTTTTTAACCATTATCAATATTCAATTTCTATAACTACTGAATCGAAACATACATGAAAAACAAATTAGTTAACACACAAAATTATGATAATAATAAAGTATTATTAATGAGTGGGTGATAAAATGTTATAAGAAAAATGTGTATGGCATTATAAGTATGAAGTTGATTTTTTATAGAAGTTTAATAAATTTAAATTTATTTTATAGGAGGTTAAAATCACTTATGAAGAAAGTTGGACCCGAGGTAAGGGTTTTCTTAACACAATTTCTTTTCATTGGGTTAGATTTACTTCTTCACTTTCTATGTTTTTTCATGTTTATGTGTGTGATTAAATAGAATTATTTTATTTTTTATTTAAACTTTTTTTATGTTTATTTAAATTTTTTACACATAATCACTTCATTGATTAATTCTCACTTCAATGTTACGCTCACTGTAAAGGTTTCTTGTCTCACTTTTGTTTCTGTGAGACATATTCCATATTCACCACTTATTTACTTCATGTGGTGTATATACTACCCTTTTTATATGTTATAACATGAATATATTTATATTCATGGTATTTAAAGTTTCATTTTAAGTTATTTATTTCATTGGGGTTATGATTCCAATGTTACCAAAGTGATAAGGGTTTATTTTATAGTCTCATCTATATTCAAGATTGTTTATGTTTAAGTTTACATTAGGGTAATTATATGATAATTATATATTAAACCCATTTTATTTTATTCTACTATGGTTATTTATAAAAATTAAAAGTTTTCCTTTCATTTTCCTCTCTATATGTACTCAAAATACTGAAATAATTCTTTTAAGGAAAATAGATATTGCTTTTCTATTCAGTTAGGAATATTTTTCTTTAGTGTCCATATTTTATTTTCAATAATGTTTTTACAATGAACGAGTGATTGATTAAATTTATATTTACCCATGTTATACTTTTTATACAAATCTTTAAAATTAATCTTCTTATCATTTTCTGAACATGGCAATTTTTACCAAAGGTGTGAACGGAATCATTTTTTAACGCTTACAGCATGAATGAATTTTTTTGTCATCATGACTATTATTTGACTTGAAGATTCATTTAAAATTTTCCATGATTATTTTAAAAGTAATTTTTTTTCTTAATATTCTGTAAATTTTTAGATTTAAAACAAGTTATTTCAAAATGAAAAAGGTTATTTTCCTGAAGAAATGTTCTTGTGGTCTTTTAAAAGTATTTTAAACTATGTCAACAGCCTATGATGAATATTATGCTTTAATGGGGATATAATCTAATGATACCATCCACAACATTACTCTAGATTACTTATAACCATATTTTTCTATTTATTAATTTGAAAAAATATTAGTATTTCATAAGCTAGTTTTTTAATATGATTGTTTATGTTAATTATGTATTGAATTTTTATTCATTTATTTAATATTATGAATGAATTGGACTTATTATGTGATAGTAGGGGAATTTATATACCCTTAATACATTAGTAGGTTTCATGAGACAAACTAGATTGGGTATTTTGTGTATTCTACACCAATTTATGTATGGTTCCTTAGAAAAAATCCTTGGTAGTAATATTTTGATGTATGGGATATGCATTCTATCATTATAAAACTATTTATTTTTATCCATGTGATTATTTATGTTATTTCATCATCCATAGATATATTCTTATCTTATGATATTAATTATATGTAATATTTTATTATTGTTTATCTCTATTGTATTATCCATGATTTATTTATAATGTGATATCTTCTATTGTAATCTTTGTCTTAGTGAGCATATAAACTCAACATTTATTGTGTTTTCCTTTCCCTATGATACCAAGAAGGGCTCTATGATTGATTCTAGGGATATACTAGAAGAAATAATAATGTTCTCACTATAATTTTAATTTTTATTTGATGTTTTCAAATGTAATGTGAGAATCATGTATGAATTTAATTTTCAAATACCGTTAAACTATTTGATCCTTTGGGATGAGATATCTTATATTTTGTTTCAATTTAGTATGATAACCATTATATCTTATTTACTAGAGTTGGGGTGTTAAAAATATTATTTTGGTATATGATACATAAGATATTGATGTAATGGTTTTATAATGTATCATGATTTTATAATAAATTAAATCTCTTATTATTATTCATTCATGTGTATTGTAATTTACTTTATATAGATAGCGGAATGATAATATCCCCTTAAAGTATGACTTTGAATTGTACCTAATTGATGATTATCATAGATTATTATGGGTTTTGATGGTATGTTAAGATTAGTGCGAGTAGTATAATCACGAGACAATAAGTGGAGACTTATTATTTGGATTCACCCACTAAAGTATATCCCATGGAATTCATAAAATCATCAATATACATAGTGGTTCATACATATTATCAATAATTTTTACCTAAGTTTGGAAATATACCTGACATGAGAAACTTTATACCTTCATACCTTTCTTATGAAATCATTTAGTATTAATTAACCAAGGTGTGGTTGGGTGTGTTACTAATTATGTCATCGGTTGGAGCTCAACTAAGATAGGATTTTTTCATTCGTATTATGAGAAAATACATCTGGAACTTGATTGAATTAAAATGAGAAAATATTTGGACATGATTATTTGAATCACATATAATGTGTTCAGATACTTGGATGAGAGACATATAATGTTCTAATCTTATAGATGAATAACATGTGATGTATTCATCAATCAGGTCAGTCTTTTTCAGAGAATCAGGAATGTTTGGGATGACCTATACTAGATTGAAATTGTTTTATGTTTAGTGTTCACTCAATGTCATGGGAAAATGGGTTATATGGGTATACATATTATTTATATGATACATCTTATAGTAGAAATGTTCATATTGAGATATTATTATGTTTTATGGAGATCACACCAAACACTTTAGTAGCTTGAGAAGCACTGATTCTTTGTTAGAGGTCGCTCTTTACTTACATCTATGAAATAAGGATTTTATATTTTTTTATTAATTCTAATAAGGCTCGCATGGTCACATAGCCAGGACATTGGATAATGATAAGGATTCAAACAATGTGTTTATTCCAAAATGAAGATAGTTTGATAAACCGTATCCAAAAGAGACTTGGATAGACTCACAAAGAGTTGTGAAGTTATGTAATTACTTATGGTGTTTTAGTACAAGTGGGTGATTGTAGGAAATTATCTAAAAGGTTTAATCGTATTTAGTGATATACCTTGTATTGTAAATAGTGACATGCATATGATGAATGAAATTTCATATGATATGATTATATCATAAAGAGGCATCAGATTCTGTATACTACTAATGTCGTACCATATGATTGGAATTCTATACAATTTTCATGGGATGTTGATGCATGCATCTAGACATCTCCTCCCCATAATTTATTTGATTATGGATCAATAAGATTGATCCATTTATGGATTTTTCAAACTAGACACATTTATTGAAGTGTTTGATGAGTGGAAGCATTAAAGGGAAGTAACACCATGAGATGGCAGTCACACCTTAACTCTCTTTGTTAAATGAATAGAGTCTATAAATGGGATATGATCCCTCTGTTAGTGTAAATTGGATAATCAATATCCAAATCCAAAACTCTAAAACTCACTTCCTACCTGAAATTTCATTTATCTTTGAAATAAGGTGCTAGCGCCCCTTTAGTGGGTTTGGGATCCTCTTGCTATGAATAAGGATCCAAGGCCCATTTACTACTAGTGGAGGTGATATCCTTTTGTTGCTTTAGTGATATTCATCAATCATTGATAATTATAATGGATATTATTCTATGTATAAGCACATAGGAATAAAAATTATACCATTCAAGTGGATTTGAAAACTGGGATTAATAGCATATTGTTTTTACAACCTCATTGACCTTCTTTGAAATCTCACTTCCTTTGAAGTTTCTCAGGAATTGAAATTCATATTTGAAATATTTGGAATGATTTTATAAGTAGTGAAACATATTTATGATACTAAAAAATGACAGTTGATATTCTATTCTCAAATTAAAAATTATTAAATTAATTGTAATCCGAATATTAAAAGTGGAAGTTGAATTCCAATGTATTTAAGTTGGTTTCACAAAGAAATTTATGGTACATGACTAAATAGGAATTGGTATAGTTGAAAATGTAATAAAAAAATTAGATGATGAATATGATTTATATATAAAGGAAGAGAAATAAAAATATGTTTGTATGATATAAATAAACTGAAAGTGAATTGTAAATTTATAGAGACATAGTATATTGAATAATGGTTATACAATTTTATCATACATATAAAAAAATTAAAAAAAATTATAAAATGCTGTAAGGAATTCATTGTTTCTAAGGAAAATATAAAAAAATTTCTATACATATTCATTTATGATAAACAATAAGGTTTTAATTTTGAAATAATTTTTAGTTTCAATCAATTCTACAATTTTATTCATAACAAAATCCTTAATCCTCATTTATTTAAATATATTTTAGGGATATTTGTTAAAATAATTCAACTTATTAATAAATAAATAAATTTTTTAACTGATAACATTACATATAAATCTATGTGGGGAAATATTTTTTTGGGACTGTAGTAGTTGTTGTATCGGGGTACTATAGAAGTAGCACTATTCAGGCCCCAGGGCCATATATTTAGGACTATGGGGCATTAGGACTTCGGGACATTGGACCTCCAGTACATCATCTTATGAGGGGATTTCATTTAAGGATAAATTAGGTGGAAGGTGTGGTGATGTGACATAGGAGAACATTGTGATATGACAGGTGTAGCGTTGTGTGATGACATGTAGACTTTTTTGGGAAATCAGAAGCTTTGACAAGTGATAAGTGTGTTGACATCCATCTAGTATCCATCTAACTAAATGGTTTTTCAATATATGATGGAGGTATTTCCTATCAAAATGTGACAGATGTGGCATGGTGTGATGGAGGCTATTATCACAATGCATAGGTTCATGTGTGGAAAAGATGGTGTGGTACATTATGACATGATTGTTGGTGGCACGACATGACAATGGGTATCGTGGTATGAATTCTATAGTTATGGAGTGATGAATACTGATTAGTTGGTCTTTAAATCTTATCTCTTAGGGAATCTAATCTATATTCATTTGGGCTTTTGTACCTTTATCATCTGAGCCTTTGGGCCATATAATACTTGGGGCATTTAGGTTATGTAAGGGTTCTCTATCAACATAATTAAAAAGTGGTTTCTTTGCTTAATAAAAAGGGTATTGCAACATGTTTCAATTATTTAAAATTATTTATCATAAGTTTCTAAAAGATAAAAATATAAAAATAAAAAAAAATATCTTATTTTCATTCAGTTCAGTTTATTTATTTTGAATCATGAAAAAAAATGTATATGTTATAAAATATAATAAAAATTTAAATATAAATAATAACCCTGATTTCTCTTGTGTGTTTCATCCCCATCCCTCACATATTGTCATGGATTTTCACTAACCACCTCCTCCCCACATCAATCTTTGTTGCTACACTTTTCTCTACATGTTTGACCTATAGTAATGCACTTTATAGTTCCATATATCACGATCCTCATCCACTTTATCTACTCTACAACTCCCATCTCTTCATATTCCCTTCATTTTGTATGCTTGTTTCTCCTCATTTGTCACCCTTCCATTTTCATGTGATTACTAGAGGAAAAATACCTCTCATGTTATCACCCCCACCTGATGTGACAAGGGGTTTGTGAAACGTGAATTTTTTGATTGTGGCATGAAGAATTCTACTTAGTTGGTCCTTCAAGGTCATCTCTTGGGGCCTTTGAGCCATATTCAGTTGGGATTTCATGCCATCATCATTTGAGCCTTCGGGCTTTGTAATGCTTGGTGATTTCAGGTTATGTAAGGGTTCCCCCACAAAAAAATTAAAAATTAGTTTCTTTCCTTAATAAAAATGGGACTGCACCATGTTTTGTTTACATATAGTTATTTATCATAAGTTTCTAAAGGTGAAAAATAATTTTTTTTTCATTCAGGTCAGTTTAATTATTTTGAATCCTGAAACAAAAAACTCTACATTCCAAAATATAAACAAAAAAGAAAAATAAATATTAACCCTAATTTCTCTCTTGTATTTCCCTCCCAACCCTAGCATACTATTTCCACTTTGCATTCCCCACCTCCTCCCCACATCGATATGCATTGATTTCCATTTCTCTATGCGGTCAACCCACAGTTGTGTGTGTCTTATTTCCCTCTATCAGGATCCTCATCCAATTTACCTACTTTTTAACTCTCATCCCCTCCCATCTCCTTCATTCTTCACACATATTTCTTATTGTTTGACCCCCTTCCATTGTCATGTGATTATCAAAGGTGAATGATTTCTCATGTTCCCATCCCCCCCAATCCTTTTTTTGGTAGGTGTCTATGACTTTTCTATTATCAACAATAATATTATTGTTTTAATGTTGTTTTAATAGCATTTTAAACCAATCATAACGCTATAATGGTATCAATACATGTTTTTATTATTTATAATTATTTATCATAATCTTAAAAAGGTGAAAAATAAAAAATATATTGTTTTCATTCAAATAAGTTTAATTATTTTTCATCATGAAACAATAATGTCAACAATCTAAAATAAAAAAATGTCAACATAAATAATAACTATAATCATTGTCTTGTGTTTCTCCCCTAACCCTTACACATTAGTGCTACTTTGTACTCCCCACCTCCTCCCCACATCGATCTGCACTACTCCCCATTTCTCTATGCAGTCAACTCGTAGTTTCACATGTCATGGTTCTTTCTATCATGATTCTCATAAACTTTAACTATTATGAAACTATAATATCCTATTATCCCTTTTGTTCTAGATGTACATTTCTCTTTGTCCAGCACCCTTCCATTATCTTGTAGTTATCAAAGACAAAGGACCGCTCATGTTCCCATCCCCCGGCCTTTTTTGATAGGTTTCCATTACTTTTCTACAGTTAACAATAATATTATTGTTTTAATGTTGTTTTAATGTTGTTCTAAACCAATTCATCCACTATAAGGGGATTTCAACATGTTTTTATTATTTATAATTATTTATCATAAGTTTTAAAAGGTGAAAAGTAAAAAAATCATTTATTTTATTTTAGGTTTCTTTAGTTATTTTTCATCATAAAACAAAAAAGTATACATTCTAAAATCAAAAAAAATAGTGTAATCATAAATAATAACCCTAATCACTCTCTCATGTTTCCTCCCCAACCCTTACAGACTGACACCACTTTTCACTTATTGAAGTTAGTTCCCTAGAACTAACTTCTAAGTACTTGATTACATGTATTAATTATCTTAAATATTAATCAATTTTATTATCACATCATGATTGTTACTCTATATGAAATTTTTATGTGATAATGTCCAAAGAATATATGTTTCACTAAAAGGTCATAGAAGTTCCCCATTTTACTGAGAACTAGGAGGTTCTAGGATAGTATTATTGAATATATATTATATAACTGAATGATTTCATTTTATGGGACACAAATGATATATTATATTAGGGGTGAAGACTCATATGACATTAAGGAACCCTCTCATGGTGTACACCCTTGGTAATTTCTAGTGCAGTATATTATGAGAATGAGACCCGTTAATATAAAATCCATATTTACATGTTTCATTGGGTGTTTATATATGTGGATGTGTGTATTTATCCTTATACTTTAATATTATAATTAATGGATACCATGAGTCATGTAATTTGATGTATTTATGAAAACCATAATGAAATATGCTATCAGCAAAGTAGGATATATTGGGTATGTCACGAGTGATATTACATTAATGGAAAATGCAAGAAAGGATTTATCACTTCTATCCTTTTATGGAAGTTGATATCTTAGGAACTTTAATGGTAATCGAAATATCAGGATAAATCCATATCCATGGTGTTCTATGGGATAGTTCAATTTCAGAATGTTAAAGAAAGAAACATCAATCACCTAGGTTGATGACACCAGTATGCAACATGTTTGATTCAAGATATCATGATAAATGGATTATATTACATGGTAATCATTCATAGGATGTTTTATATCATTGCGGCGTTAACCTGTTTCTCTATGGATTTATTAGTGTATTTCAAGATGCTAGACTTGGAATTTAGGTGGTTCTACATAATTACACTGAGAAATAGGCACAGAGGGTCATAAACTAGTTGTATCTACAATCTCAGTAAAATTCAGTATTGAATTTAAAAATTTATAATAAATAATATTTATCCATGTTTCGTTTGATTGCCAATATTTAATCATAGGTTATTTGAAAGAATGATTGAGTTAAATAATAATAATAAATATTTATTTTCAAGGTTTGGTGAGTATAATTTTTATTATATTTATTGATGAATATTGTAGTAATATTTATTAATTAAATAAATAGTCATTATTTAAGGATTGGTAAACATTAAGGAGGAAAAGAGGACCGAATTTAATGGTTTGATTGGAAATAATATAAATGATAATTATTTATTATTAGGCGATGAACATGTTAAGTGAATAATAATTATATTATTATTATGGAATGGGTTTCACTAAGAAATAAGGAATTTTAATAGGGTACATGTACCAATTTCAAAATGTAGACCTACCTTTATAAATATATAATTATGTCACTTTTATAAGAGACACTTGTTGTGCACAACAGATAGAGAAAATCTCTATCAAGACTAGGTGAGATTTCTAGAGACCTAAAAGTGTGATATTTCCTTATCTTCTATCAATCCTTTTAGAGATCATCAGGAGTTTTTCCTCCTTATAGAAGAATTCGACAGTGATCAACCATGAATGATGCAAGTTATTAGTATTAGTCATGTTATCACCCAATGATTACACAATGATGTTTAGAGATTTTACTGCACATGTGGATCACCTCTAGATGGATTATGTACTTGGATACTTTAGTGAAATGATGGTAAAACAAGATCTAATCAATTGAATCATCAAAAAAGGAATAATTACAATTTTAAGTAATTCTAGATCTGAACATAAATTAATTATAAATTACATGTAAAGATCCTCCTATTCTAGTTTAAACATTTAATCAAGTCAAGTAATATATGATTTTCATTGGTCGTGATTTCAATAATTATGTAAATTATTATTATTCATAAATTAAGACTAAAAAATTGAGTTTTTTATTCCATACAGGCGCTTACACTACATTTGAAACCGACAAGTGGTATCAAAGTGATCACATATTTAATTTATAGTTATTTATTGATATTTGATTATTTACATGTGTTTGGGATTTATTTTAATTCATATTGATTCACTATTGAAATTCAAACATCGTCTTCTATTACATTTCTTTATTCTCATTAACATAACCAATAAATAGTTAATATTAAAGTGAAGAAATATCTAAAAACACCATATAAAGATACCAATGGTGCTGTCTGGACAACATAAATGTACATAGATTATTCCCTAAAGCCACACATCGTATACTAGTGTATCTTGTTTATATCTCATGATAAAATCAAATTATTCCAAGGAAACCAGATTAGTGATCTGAAAAAAGTGGATCAATATATAGATCTGGATAGGTTGGCACATGGTTTGAAGAACCACATGTCGTGTAACATGGATAAATGGTGTTTCATACTTATGTATTTATAATAGAGAACATGGGGGGTCCAAGCTTGTCGTGTATCTGCTACACGATATGGGGACTAACAAATCGTTCAACTTCGAGGTCACACATCATGTAGTAACACCACATCTCATTTACTTTGAACATGTTTGTGGTAAGGAAACACTATAATGACCCGTCCTAGTGGGGCTCGATTCATGACCCCCCCCCCCCCCAATACCTCCTCTAATAAGACAAGGGCTAGCGACTAGCACTGAGTAGGCATATCACTAATATGAGGGGCCTTATCCTAAGTACATGTACACAAGAAAACATCTCCAAGACTATAAAATGATAAAATGAAAAACAACTGAATAAACATGCATGAATGCATATAAATCCCACAACCAGAGTACGATAGGAAGTAAAGGAAAGTAAACAGGCCCAAATACAATCACACCAAAAAAGTTTGTAACACAAGTCCAACCAGAAAGAACACTGGGGATGCTATCAGAATATCACAGGAACACACCTCAGTCTGTCTGGTCTCACTAAGCACTATCTAGTCCTGGTCCATCAAGGACTCTGTCAAAAGGTCTGTTATATGCACAAGACACAACACGTGTAGGCAAAGGAAGAATCTGTAATTCTGAAAAATTCTAGGTTTTAAGACATGTCATCTAGGATCACATGTTGTGTGGCACCCCACTGTGTAGCGTTAGGGTTCCACAAAGAAGATAAACATCACATGGTGTGTGACAGTTATCACACAACGTGTAACCCTTTACAGGATCTGGGGCATATACCCAGGGAGGTACACAGACATGGACATGGACACGGCCAGGAGTACATGGGCTTGGACACACCGTGTACTCAGGAACAAACACAAACATGGGTATGGACCGTGATACATGGGAAGGACCCGGTGCTAAAGGAATATTCCATGTACTAGTACATACCATGTACCTCCTCATAGAAGGCTTAAATCCCTCATCCCCTTAAAATTGGACGAGTTTCATTAGGGTTCATTCCCTTGATCCATTCCCTGAGGGTTTAGTATGGAATAACGTCTTATACATAGAATGGTGATCCCTTAAAAGGGAATTTAGTCTTGGATGGAGTTTTTGGGATCCATCTATGAGGTGCAGAGTGAGATCCACTATCATCATATTTTCCCTAGGTGGGGTTCTTGGAATCTTGGTGACTAAAATGATGAAAGTTTTGATCCCCTACTTAGTGGGATAATCCATATTAGGTTGTTGGTATACCCCATAGCCTTGGGTGTGATCCCCTTCTATGTATCGTTCTCTTCAGACTTCTAGTGTGTACTTCTTATAGCGAGACTCGACGAGAATGAAATATTGTATGGATGCCATCAGTGTTATCTGACCCATGGAGTGTGTTCTCTCGAACAATTATTATGTGGAATCTTTGATTATGAATCCTATAATGACATTACAGTTATGATTTTACCTTGAGACTGCATTTCTACGTTGATTATATCTAGATATTCTTGTTATTTGTGTTGTTTACATATACCTGTGATGAGATAATTATTATTCTTGATGTTATATGCTTAGTTATTTTGGGGGTGTCCTACTGGGTATTTTTATACTCACACATGCATGGGTTTTGTCTGCACATGTCGTGTCTTATGCAGACGATCGACCTTTTGACAGAGTCCTAGAGGGACCAGGACGAGGTAGAGCTTAGTGAGTCAGATAGACTGAGGTGTGTTACTACATTTGCCTCGTTGATAGTCCTCACCCACTTTATAGTTTAGACTTGTTTTAGTTTCTTGGTGGTGAAATTGTATTTGGCCCTTTTTCTTTCCAGTACTTGTTGTCGTAACCTGATAGTGAGATTTTAGATGTATGAATGCATGGTTATCAATTGTTTTACATTTAAGCATAGTATGGGCATAGAGATGTGTGAGTGTGTATAGTTACATTAGGCTAAGGCCTCCCATGTGTGTGGTATTTCTACTCAGTGATTGTCGTCAGCCACTGGCCTATTAGAGGTAGGCTTGGGGTAGTTGTGGTATAGGCCCCATTGGGACAGGGTGTGACATTGTAATTAAAAACAATTAATTAAAAATTAGTAATTAATTAATAATTTATAATTTAATAATTTAATATTTATTATTAACATTTAGTAACTAAATAATAATTTTAAATATTTATGCAACTAGTGTTGTGGCTAAGTGGTACTCGGTTTCATCCCCCTTACATCAGGAAACTGCGGTTCTATTCTCAGTTGCAATCGATTCCCATGGAGTTTGCGAATTGGTGGTTTCCAGTGTCGTGACAAGGCCAAGATGGACGGTGGTGGGAAACTGGCAGTGATGTGATGATGGAGGTTGGTGGACCATGTGGAAGGTGAAGGGATCGAGTGAGCGTAGGAGGGCTGGTGGTTGGTGGCTAGTGGTGATGCGAAGATGAGTGTTGGTGGGCTATGAGGAGACGATGGGGATCGAGTGGGAATAGGAGGGCCAGCGGTTGACAACATTAGTTGATCAGGCATGGTCATAATAGAAGGTAGATTGCTAGAATAACGATGGTTTTTTGGGGAAAAAAGTCATAATGGCAGGTAGATGGACCGACGATAGGTGTCAGACGCAAGATGATGTATTGATTAAGGCATGAATATGGGTGACAGGTAGGTGTTTAAGACTACGACCATGGGTCCTTGAAACCATGTATTTCAACCTATGAGGTAGGAGCCTTAGGTTCAGTTCATTAGGCCTTGGTGCTCTTGGGACTACGGGCCATGTAATGATTTCCCCTTTAATTGTATAAAAAAGGACTTTTCCCTTAATAAAAAAAGAGATGTTATCCCCTAACTTTTTAAATACTAATAATAATAATTTTAAATATGTATTAGTATTTGATTAATAAAAGTATTAATATTAATTAATTAATTAGTTAATTGGTAATAAATATTATTAATAAGTAATTAAATATTATTTATTTTCTAATTAATAAATAAATATTAACTATTAATAATTAATTAGTTATTTATTAATATTTATGTTAATATTATTAATATTAATTATCCAATTATTAATATTTAATGGTGAATAATAATAATTAATTACTATTTAGTTATTATTATTATTTTTTATTTGTAATTAATTAGTAATTAATATTTATTATTAATTAATTACTAATTATGTGGTTGACGGGCTGGTGTTTAAACCTACGAGTCATGGTTCCTTGTGACTGTGTATTTGGACCTACGGGTCATGGGCCTAAGGGTCATTTCATTAGGTCTTGTTCCCCTGGGCCCACAGGCCGCGTAATGGGTTCCTCTCTACCGAGATAAAAAAGAGGGCATTGTTTCTTTAATAAAAAAGGAGGCATTTTTTCCTATTTGTTTTAAAAATATATATATTGTTTAAAATATTTATTAGTAATTATTTAATAATATTTATTAATATCAATTAATTAATTAATAATTAATTAGTTAATTGATAATAAATATTATAAATAATTTATTTTATTTTATTTTATCACTAATTAATCAATACATATTAACTATTAATAATTAATTAGTAATTAATTAGTTATTCATTAAGCGGGTCTTCCGATCAATGGTGGAAGGCGGTCTGGAAACTGCAAAAGTCGATATGCATAATGATCTGGTGAAGTTCTTCATTAGGGATAATGTTAAAGTGCATATTGTTCTTGGGGATGTTAAGGTTGGAAAAAAGGAGGATATGCCCACTATTGCACCAGAGGGCTCTAGAGTGCCATATTTGGTTGAAGAGTCTAAGAGTGATAAAGAAAATTCAGGGCAGCCTCCAATCTGGAGGAGAGGATGATATCTGGTGAATTGGGGTAGACCTCATAGTATAGGTACTCAACATAAAAAACATTGAATGTTCTTGTTGCGCAAATGTGGTAACTAACTCTTAAGAGATCTTGTCTGTCTTTGGTTGGCAATGTCTTGTGCCAACTTTTGAGCCTTCATCCCATGTATTTGTGTGTGTGTGTTTTCCATTTTTAATAAAATTTGCAGGGTCATGGATTTAGGCTACCAAATCCACAATCTAAACCGTCTTGGGTATTAATTAATTATTTAGTTACTAATTAATTAATAAGTATTAAACAATTACTAATAAATATTAAAAAATATTATTTAGTTTCTATTTATTAAAAATTGTTATTATTTAATTACTAATTAATTAATAACTATTCATTATTAATAAACTTAGTAAAACTAACTACTAATTATTATTATTAATTACTAATGAATTATAATTAAATAATAATTAGTAATTAAATAATTTAATAATTATTATTATTAATTGTTATTTAGTTTATAATTATTAAAAATAATTATTATTTAATTAATAATTAATCAATAATTATTAATTATTAAAAAATTAATAAAAATAATATATTATTTATCATTAATAATTATTAATGAATTGTAATTAATTACTGATAATAAATAAATATTAGTAAATAATTAAATACTATTAATTATTAATAAACTAAATAAAAATAAATACTAATTATTAATAATAATTATTAGTGAATTTTAATTAATTAATAATAATAATAAAAATTTAGTAGTTAATTAATAATTATAAATTATTTAATTCCTTATTAAAAGTCAATTAATTAATAATTTATAATTAATTATTAATAATTAATAACTAAAAATTAGTAATGATTATTTAATTAATTAATAATGTTTTAATAATAATCAATTAATAATTAGTAATTTCATATTTTAATTTTTATTATTAATATTTAGTAACTAAAAAATAATTTTAAATATTTATTAGTAATTTTTTAATAATTATTATTAATATTTATTTATCAATAAATAATTAATCAGTTAATTAGTAATACATATTATTAATAAGTAATTAAATACTATTTAATTATTAATTAATTAATAAATATTAACTACTAATATTTACTAAGACGACTTAGCCATGGATTTTAAAACCCAAACCCATGGCTCTAAAAATTTATTAAAAAAGTAAACATACAAGGGAAAGATGGAGGCACAAGTTCAAGTATAACACACACACTAGGATAACAACATTGGAAATTATTCCACACTGGTCAAAAGAAAGTAAAGGAGCATTCATCTCTTTTTATGTCGGTTGGCCTGACTTCGAGATCTCCCCCCCCCCCCCCGATTAGCCAGGTTTCACCCTCTCCTCCATTAGGGGATCTATTGTGAGATGAGTTCTTCATCCACTAAAACCTCATCTATTATAATTAAGAAAACTTCCTCCTACACTGGTTTATCAGATGGAAGATCCTTCTTAGGATGGTTAGTTTTATCGTCCTCTTTAGAAGATGAATTATCACCCCGCTTAGATGGGCGAGGTAGAACCTTCAAGTCCAGGGTCCTTCCCTTTGGAGAAGCAGGAGTTCCCCTACTACTGGAGACGTGGTAGGGAGAACAAACATCTCTTGATTACCACAATCATGAGTCTTTCCCTATATATCAGCAGACTAATTACATACAGGTTCATATTTATTCATTAGAGGAGAATTCTTTTAGTTTCTACATCCGACATTTTCATGTTTTTTAAGATAAAGTAAGTAAAATTTAAGGGTATTTACAGAATCCAACATAAAGAAGAAGTTAATATCTTACTGATGGGAAAGACTCAAAAAATTATCATTTCCATGGACTTCCCTTGGGGCATCATCCCTACGAGTCTCATTTGTTGTATCATTCCCAGAGGATCTTAATATTTATTAATATTAATTAGTTAATTATTAATATTTAATAGTAAATATTAATAGTCAATTTTTATTATTATTATTTATTATTAAATAATTAGTAGTTAATATTTATTATTAATTAATTAATAATTAATAATAATATATTATTAATTCTATGCAAGAAAGAAGGAAGTTGAATCCCACATTGGAAATCCATAAATATTTCTAGGATATCCCCCTTATAAAAAGGATCCATTGTGAGAGATTTTATAATAATTTCATATTAATTTCATTGTAGTAATAATCAATATTTAATTACAGTAAAATTATGCTAAAAAAATTATTTATATATTTATATATACATACAAAATAAAAATAAAAAATATTTTTTTTTAGTTGAGTCCAAAAGCGTCAGGTGCTCCAATGCCCTTGGCACTTACCCAAGACTAAAGGTTTTGAAGCCCGTAATATATGTGGCCTCTACCAAATAAGAACAAGGAGTGAGGGGTCTTGATGCATTTGTGGCTTACTTTTCAAAAAAAATTAACCAATACTTATTTTCGATTTTTTTCAGAAAAAACTACAAAAAAACCCACATTTTTGTTTCATAATGAAAAATAACTAAACCAACCTGAATGAAAATAAGATATTTTTTTATTTTTCACCTTTTAAAACATATGATAAATAATCCTAAACAATAAAAACATGTTTTTATCTCTTTATATAATTCATATTGGTTTAGAAAAATATTAAAACAATAGTAAAACAATAATATTATTATTGAGCACAGAAAAGGAATGAACACCTACCAAAAAAAGGCTGGGGGGATGGGAACACAATAATGTTGTATCTGTCTCTCTCTCATAGTGTTTTAATGATCACAAATACTCACCTATATATTTAATGTATTCTTTTAAGTGAGTTTCAGTGTTTATATTGAATATCAAATGATGGAATCTTGAGGATCTTGGATATCTCTTTAAAGTATTTAAAGCTTCCTTGAAGATATTTTTGAAGTCTTAATGGATTTTTTAAAGTCGTGAAAGGATGTTGGAAAAACCTTTGAAGGTGTTTTATGGAATTTGGAAATCCCTAGGGGTGTTATTATTATAGCAGGCAGCACTAGCTAGCCAGTGCAGTGCCGCTAGATAGCTGATAGCATGGACAAAATGCTCTTGACCAACAAGAGTCCACCAACCACCTGGTGGTGGCGCACCGATAGGCGGATGGGAGTTTTCCAGAAGCATTTTCTATCAAGTATATCACTAACTACCCTATTAAGTCTATTGGGTAGCTGATGGCATTGAAACTAACTCTTCGAGGAAGCATTTAATGTGGTCAAAGTGGCCATTAAGGCGGTCCACTTCATCTTCAATGAACCTATGGGATTCCAGAATATTCCTAAACCTTTTAAGCCTATAAACATAGGATCAATAAAGCTTTTATATAATCAATTGACTTGTATAACAACTCTCTAATCGAATTGATGTTGAATCACTAGAATTATCTAAGCCCTCCCCTCAAAGAAACAACCTTATTTTCTCAATCTCAAAGGCTCTCACCATAGTCTCTATCTCTACCACCCTTTATCAAAATGTATCCATCCTTCAAGAGAGATAGAATATTAACTTTTTGAGAGATTTTCACCAAGAAAATCATCTCTTCTCATATCATATTATCAGGGTTATCACAACCATTAAGTGAGGGACATGGTTCTTGGGTTTGTATTAAAACTAAGGGAAGATTGTTCTTTGGTCTCTACTAAAACCAAGGGATGTGGTTCTTGGATTTCCATTAAAACCAAAGTATGTGGTTATTGGATTTATATTAAAACCAAGGTAAGGTATTAATAAAACACATCTCTCTAATTAAGCTGTGGAAACTTAGGGTCTCTTTATGTTCTATTATCGAACCCCATATCATTTGTGTTTGTTCTCTCGTTATATTTTCATATTGTATCATCCAAATCTTGATATGTATAAAGTGAATAAATATGATATGTCTTCTTACCACTATGATTAAACTATTAATTAAATTTGATATAATCTTTAACACATATCAAATTTATTACTTTATTATTTCATTATATTGAAATCATTTTATTTTTAATTTTTTGTTTGATTTTATCACTTTATTTTTAAAATGAAATCCACCCCTCCTCTTACAATATAATCATACCAACATTTGGTATTAAATGGGATCTTTTTATTTATTTCAAAAATCCTAGTTCTTTAAAAAAATTGATTTTAAAAATATTTATTTATTTCAAATTATGATTTTATGATGGTATCTTCCTCTTATATTCATGATGCTTTCTTTGATGGAATAGATTATTCTTATTCGAAAAACTGAATGTCTACCTTTCTTAGCAATATCAGTTATCTTGTCTAAAAAATGTTCATGCATGAAAATATATCTACTAAAGAACCAGTGGATAAATAGACTCCTCAAGATATTTCAATTATTAAATTAATTAAAAGGACATTAATTCACTCCATTGCAGGCTTGACCAAAATGAATTTAACCATATATATTCTTTCAAAATGTATCATGAAATATGGAATATTTTAGAAGTCACACATAAAGGAACAAAAAATGTTAAATACACTAAATTGAATATGTATTGTAAATATTTTTAAATTTTATCTATACATCAAAATAAATCTATTACTATCATGTTTACATGGTTTTCTAACATTTATAATGGTATAAAATATCTTAGTGATGATTTTTCTATAGAAATTCTCATAAAGAAAAACCTATGGGTTTTACCTTTCTCCTGGTCTCTCAAAGTGTTGATAATCCAATAATCCAAGGATATAAAGAAAATGGTGGTTGAAGAACTCTTTATATCACTCATGACATACGAAATCACCATGAAATGCCAATAAGTAAAGGAAGAAATGGAAGCCAAGGAAACCAAGAAGAATCTAAATTTTAAGGCAATAAAATATGATGACTCTTCTAAAAGTGACTCCAATGATGAAGGTAAACTTGAACAAGTTGTTAAAAAACTGAACAAATTTTAAATAATAATAAATTATCTCGACATGTCAAAAAGAAAAAAGAAAATTTAAGTGCTTGTTGTGATGTGATCCAATTTCAAAAAGAAGGTTCATATCAAACTGGATTACCCCTTCAACAAAATAAACAAGTGAGGTAAGAAAGATCTTAAAGTATTAACTTGGTGTGTTAGAAAGTATTCTATTTTAACATATGAATCAATCCAATAAACTCTTAAATTCCTCATAGATCATAATGATTTAGGTGAGGAGGTTAGATCTTACTATCCTTCTCATTCTGCTTATTCATCTCCTCAATCCTCTTATTCTTACTCTTCTTCTTCAATTCCCCTAAGATATAAACACCTAGAATATGCATGTTATCAAATTGAAAATTTGTTTCATGAAATTTTTTATTTATAAAAAGATCTCATAGAAAAATAAAAAGAATTTTCTAATGAGAAAAATCAAGTTTTAAATTAAAAATATATTCTTTTAAAAAAAATATGACCTGGTTTGGAAATTTAAAAATCAACTGGATGTTGAAGTTTTCAAATATAAAATCAAGGATCTCAAAATCTCTCTTTAAAAATTCAATCAAGGTGAAAAAAATATTAATGTGAGCCTGGGTTCTCAATGTGTTAAAAGGAATAATTATGGATTTGGTTCTTCAAATGAAACAATCTCTTCGATAAATAAAACTTTTGTAAAAGGTGTTTCTCAAAATAAGTTTTTTAATTATTTTAAAAAAATTGGGCTTTTAATTTATGAGTGTGATTGTAAAAACTCCAGATATATAATACCTAAGTCTATCCATCTTTATTTTAAACTTTTATCTCGTTTAAAATCTCATACCAAACAAGTTTGGGTTCCTAAATCCATATTAGTCAATCTTAGTGGACCCAAAATTATTTCACCATCATAATGTTTATTATCTCACAAAAATAGACCATCAAGGGCACCATGTAGAACCCTAAATATTTAGAATACAATTCTCTATAGCTTTCCTAATATACAACACTGAGCTTTAAGTTAACCATGATATATTATTAAAAATATTATTATTTAATGTAACAGTTATCGCCTAACCATTGGATTGATAGGTATGAATAGGGTTAACCAAATTTTAATAAAATATATAATGGTTTGATATAATGTATTTATTAATAATAAATACGTAAAAAAATTCAATAAAGTCATTTAATACTTCAAAAACATTTTTTCTTAAAAAATACTTTTTATTTCCTTTTGTGTGTGGAAATTATAATTAATTTATACCTTTTATATAAATTTTATTTTAGGAAATTAATATCATTTTTGAAATAATTATATCAAAATTATTTTAGGGTGATTTTTTTGTAATTTTCTAAAAAAGTTAATTTGTGGTTGAATAGTGAAAATATTGATTTTTAAAGAAAAATTTATTTTCTTTTATTTTATATTATTTTAAAAGATTAATTTTGTTTTTGATTGGTTTTAAAATTTTATTTGTTTCTTTTTGTTAAAAATAATTCAATTTATACCTTTTGGATCAATATTATACTTGATCTTGGTATAAAAATACTTTTATACTTAAAAAGGCATTATTAGAAAATTATTTTCCGTCGCACTTTGTGGGATTATTATAAAATAAATTTATGACATTTATAGAGATTAAATTTGGTCAAATGGTTAACGTATTTGGCCTTAGTAGGTTTAAATTTGGTAAATAGGTGTCTTTTATTTCTGGTCACTATGAATACTAACTACGGTGAATATTTGTCACCTTGGTAAGGGTAAAATGGGAAGAAAAAAATGGTTAAAACAATGAAATAAGGTTTAAAAATCAACCTAAAACTTGAACAATTTTTATTTTATGGGAAAAATTTGACCATATCCATCATAAATTCGAATATATGACATTTTGGTGTCATTTTCCCTTGATAATGACGTTTATATTAATTTTTTAACATGTTTGGGCAAAGCCATTTTTTGTTAAACCAAATAAAAAACTCTTTTATACTAGTTTAGGGGAACCAATTACATAGTATTGAAGGCCCTGGACTATCAGTACACTTGGTGGACAATGGGACCCCCCCCCCCCACACACACACACAGACACACACAGATATATATAAGCTTGCAACCCAAGCCATCACTGTCGTGGAGGTCGTCCATCTTTGGTCGTCATCGCACAAAATCCATCACCATCGCTCACCTCTATGGAGGTCATTTTCTTATTTTCACTACCTAATTCCTATCCTCACTATATACTACCATCATGTAATCTAAACAAACTAACCTCAGGTTGTAAACTCCCAATGACGAATCATGCCAACAGTCCCTCGTCATTGCCCATAGTGGACACTTGCCTACATCCATCGAGCAGTGACACACTACCAAGAAGTAACCATAAAATGGTCCATAGGGGGTCAAACACAGGACCCATGAAGAAATTATGTCATAGGAAGGTGTTGGTCACCACTTTACTAGCACCCCATTAGCACATTTATATTAATTTAATTAAAGAAAATTCCAAAATTTCACCCTTTTGACTTTAAAATATCTAAATTTTGTACATAAGGATAAAAAGTGGATAAGTTTTGTTATAAATGTTTATTTGAATTATGAATTATTTTTTATCATATTAATTTTTTTAAATTTTTAGTGATGAAATAATTACCTTAAATGCTTACACAATGCCGACACAATTCTTGCACAAGCATTATAAAAATCATGTAAATTATATTAAAAACTCTAAAAGGAATTTTTTTGGGTGAGTTATAGTACCTCAAGAATTTTATAAATGAATATAATTTATTAGGGATGTCTTCCACACCCTTTATATCCCTCCCAGTAGTATCTGGAACACCACCTCCTAATTTAATAGGTTCAACATGTGATGACCCTACTATGAGGGAACATGTGGCCACTCCTTTTACTTTACGATGATATTGGAGGGTGATGATTATATGTAAAAAAATTATGTGAATAAATTAATTTCACTTTTTTATATTAATAACTTATTTTTTATAAAATATGGAAGTAATTTTACAACCAATAAAAATATTAATAGTTTAGTTGTATGGAATATGAATGTATTTAAGATTGTTATCCCCATTAATTCTTATAGGGTCCCAACAGATGATGTTGCAAGAATATTTGGCCTGATTATAGGCATGTTGGCTGCTTTTTTGGTGACCCTTCTTGTTAAATATTTTTATTAGAGTCATATGCCTCAATCTTGGAAGAATTAAGTATTTTATTCCCATATAAATATAATTTTAATACATTATGAATCAATTGAATGTCATTATTTAAATAAATTTTAATATTTAAAAAATGAATCTCTTTATACAAATGTTATTCCACTTTACCATAACTCATTTTATTGCACGGAAGTAGATGTTGAAAATTTTGGTATGGAAAGATTTCAAATAGATATAATGGAATAGATTCAATGATACATCATTTACCACTCATTAGTAGTATGATAACGTACCTGAAGGGGTACCTAAAGAGTGCTGGAAAGTGTTTGTTGATAGTCATCGCTTTGATAAGTACATGGTATTGAAGAATATATTATTATATTAATCTTATATAACATATATACATGCATATAAAAAGGATATGACATTGCATACAATACTATTAAATTACCTGTTATTTATTTCATAAAGTTTTAAGAAAAAATGAATCAAGTTGAGTGAAACAAATCACCCCCACACTATCAATTCATAGAGTTTTCCAAGAAATATACCCACAATGGTAATATTTTCTTTAGTTCAGATATTTATAATATAATATTATCTACTGAATATATTAAATTTTTTATTTATATCTATTTAATATAAATAAAGAATTTAGGTAACAAAGTCTCCTAGACAAACCTTTGGTCGATGTTCATATGAAATCCAATGAGAGTTATACGAATGATCCTACCAAATAAGTTGGGGTATGAATTACTTTTTCATTTTAATGGTTTACACAATAATCTTCAATACTAAAATAACTTATGAAACCAAATATATCTATGAAAATTTTCATTTATGATCATCAAACAACAGTTATTCAAAAATATATGTTATATTTTATAAAAAAACTTTATTCTCGGAAATATGACCCCTCTCTCTTAGGCTCACACTTTATTTTTAGTTGTCACTTTGTTAATATGTATTACTTTAAATTTGTCTGATATTTTATTTATAGTTAAAAATAAAAAACTATGGGATTCCAATCCCATGCAGTCATTCTCGGTCTCCTAGGATAATCTTGTTGGTCAGGTCCTTGGTAAGGAACATCTTAGTCATGTATTTGGGATAGGTTTGGGTCCATTATCATCTAAATCCCTTGAAAGTTCATTGAAGATTGCATCAACATCTACTCTAGGTTTTAGTTACTCCCTACCTCTAGATGATTAGAAGCAGTTTCTTGTAATGAAAAACACAATTGGACAATAGGGGAGAACAATCCAAAAATAGGGGACTCATATACAGTTAGAGGATTTGAATTTCATTTCTCTATAAAATCATTAGTTGAATTATATCAAAAGATGATTGGATGTGTCCCCAGTGACATTACGTCAATGGATGGTTCAAGTAGCGGGTAAATCACACAATTTCAAAATCATTTAGAAAACAAAATTTTTTTGGTTTTACGTTGAAATTTAAATTTAAATCACTATTTAATTTTCAGTAAAATTTTTATAGAGGTGTCAGGAGAAGGGAGTGGTGATAGATATAGAGATGGAGACAATATTAGTTCATTTGGTAGTGATGGGGCTTGACTTTGGATTTAGTTGTGGTGTTGTGTAACTAAACTCATTATAGATGTTCATAACTTAAAGATTTGTTTGTATAGTTGATGGGAGGGTGGAGATTATTGGTATCAATATTGGTAAGGTGGTATAACATGATTTTATTAATTCCCAAATCTATATAGTACTTTTGAAGGTTTTAATTATCCTTGAAAACACTTCTAAAATTTTCTTTCCCGGTAGGATTCTATAAAACTCTCAGTTTCCTGTACTTCAACACATTGGTTAATATAAGGTTTGGGAGAGGAATATATAACACATACCCTTGTTGGTGCTTTTTATTCACTAGATAGTCTTTGAAACAACCACTCTTCTTCTTATTAATTGATAAATGAAAGAATCCATGATTGTTTCATCAATCACCCTAGGTTGAAATATATTTTGAGGTTTTATCTAGGAATTATCACTTATTTGTTATCCCTCATTATTATTTGTGTGAATAGGTATCAATGACACCTAAATAGTAAACTCCTCCTAAATCACTTAGGAAAATCCCAATCTGGTTTTTTTGTTCCTAAGCAATTAAAGAAAATACCACTACCTTCACACACATTCCAGCAATCACTAGACATTCATGAATCATCCAAGCCTATTTCATTATATATAAACTACACCATGTAGAGGGAGAGTTTAAATCATCAAATGAGGTAGAAGAATATGATCATGTATAATGATTCAAACATAATCACATTTAAACCATTAATTCTTTCATTTAATAGTGAAATAAATCAAAAAAAGATTTTATTCATTAAATTTTCTAATCAATCATTAAAATTAGATCACATTTCATACCTTGATTACACCTCCTTCCTATGTGTGTGAATAGGTTTTTACCCCTCTATTCAATTACCAAAGTTTTTCTTCTCTCCTTATCTTCTTCTTCAATGTCTATCCACTCTTCTTTACCTATTTAGCCATGGTGGCCAAATATAAACTTAGTGTTGTATTAATCATGGGGATTTTTGTTTCTTAGTATTCTGAAGGTTCTCTTTAGACCTAAATCGTTATTATTCAAAAAATTTAGGGTTATCTCATTGTTGATAGGTAAGTTATTCTTTTTAATTCCATTTTATTAACATACATATGGTTATTACACTTTAAAAGTATAACTTCTTCTAAGTTATTACCCATATCAATTGTCATTTAAAGGATTATAAATTATTTTTTTGGGTTCCTTAATTTTGTGTTTGATAAATTTGGGACTTCAATTTTATTTAAGTTTTATATTTATAAAATTTCATTTCATGTTCAAAAGGTGTTTGTGTAAATTATTTCAGACTTGTGTTAGTTCAAACGGATTTCTATAGGATGTTTTAAAAGATATATGATTTTTAGGAAAGGGATTTCATTGGTTTTTATTGTGTTGTGATCTATAAATGTTTATTCAGTGAGGTGTAAATCATTATTTTTCATTTTTCCTTACTTCTTATATATATTTTTTCATTACTTGACATTATTTACATAATTTTTGAAGTTGGATAATTGGTAGAGGTGATTATTGGAATGATATTTGACTTGTTTAACATGGGAAACATTAGTGGTTATATGTGTAATATCTAAGAGTACTACATTGGCCTATATTATGCACTGGATAGTGCATCCTAGTATAGTTCATGCCTTAGCTAGTGGTCTTCCACCCAATGTGGCCAATGAGGGTAATTCAGGATCCATAATTGTTAGGATCATATCATAGGCTAATGTGTGATCCACATTTAGTGAGGTCCTATGTTATCCCATTCAGATCGAGGTTGATATCCCATGTTGTGTAATATTCATTTCATGGTTTACTTAATACCTTAGTTCACCTTAATATATATTCCATATATATATTTTATTTGGGTTTTACACACATGTTCCATACTTATGTTTATTTTTAAGGTAGTTTGTTTTTATAAAGTAAAATCACATGTGATTGGTTTTTCATATTTATATAAAGTGAAAATTAAATTTCTAATTTCCATTCAAACTGGTGCTAGGGGTTTTGATTATAAAATAATCTATATATATCTCATTATGTTTATGTTTCTGCTTATATTTTTTTCAGTTGTTTGGTTTTTTTGTGGGTTTTATCTTATGCATTTTTTTAATAGCAATATATAGTGGCAGTTAAAAATGCTGCTATATATGGTAAAAATATTTTTTGTGGTAGTTTAAACCTCCATGATATCAGATAGAATATATAGATACTATTTAAACCACAATTATATATTAATAATTATACTAGTGGTTTAAACCACTATTAAACCTTTGACACTTATGATAGCTAAAAACCAACACTAAAAATAAAAATAACCACCAATAAATAGCATTTCATGACACATCTCAGAAACTACATCTAAATGGGATAAAACGACATGAGATGATTCTTGATGCCAAATTTTCATTAGTTTACAAAAACATTCATGTAACAATTTGGTGGCAGTTTAAATGGCTGCCAAACAAAAAACCCCACCTCTAGTACCCTAATTTTTCATAGTGTGTGGAGTAAAAAGTGGCTCTAGTGTGTGAGGATTCTCAAGGAAACATAATAGAGAGATTAGGGTTATTATTTATGTTTACATTTTTGTATTTATTTTGTAACATAGACATTTTTTCATGATAAAAAATAACTAAATCAACTTGAATCAAATAAAGAGATTTTTCATTTTTAACCTTTTTAAAATTATGATAAATAATTCTAAAAAAAATCATGATTTTATCCCATTATAGTGGTATGATTGGTTTAAAATAATATTAAAATGACATTAAAACAATAAGATCATTATTGAGTATAGAAAAAGAGTGTACACCTATCAAAAAAAGGATGGGGGATGGGAACATAAGAAGTCCTTCACCTATATTAATCACATGATAGTGGAAGGGTTCCAAATGAGGAGAAACATGTGCGTTGAACTAAGTGGATAGGAGGAGATTATATTTGTTGATTGGATAAAGTGGATGAGTATCGTGATAGAAGAACCTAAGGTGTGTGTAACTGTATATTGACTGTGCAGAGAAATGGGGAGCAGTGAAGATCAGTGTGGGAGAGGGTGGGGAGTGAAAATTAGTTCTAATTTGTGAGGGTTGGGGTGGAAACATTAGAGAGCAATGAGGGTTATTATTTATGTTTATATATATTTTTATTCTGGAACATACATTTTTGTTTCATTATGAAAAATACTAAACTGGATTGAATGAAAATAAGAGATTTTTTATTTTTCAGCTTTTAAAACTTATGATAAATAATTATAAATAATTGAAACATAATATTATCCCCTTTTTATTATGTAAAGAAACAACTTTTTAATTGTGTTGAGATGGAACCCTTATATAATCTGAAGTTCCCAAGCATTATCTGGCCCAAAAGATCAGATGATAATGGCCCAAAATCCCAAATGAATATGGATCAAAGGCCTCAATAGATGACTTTTAAGGAACAATTGAGAAAAATTCATCACTCTATAATTATATACTTCATGTCACACCACCTCCTTGTCATTTCGGGGGTTTGGGAACATGAGTGATCCTTTGCCTCTGGTAATTATGTGAGAATGGAAGGGTGTTGAATGAGGAGAAATGTGTGTGTAGAGTGAAGGGGATAGGAGGATATAAGAGTTACACTATAATTAAAGTGGGTGAGGATCATGAAAAAAGGAACTATGACATGCGCAATTATAGGCCGACCACATAGAAAATTGGGGAGTAGTACAGATCAATGAGGGGAGGAGTTGGGGAGTGTTGTAGGTTTCAGGAACAGTATAAGCACCTGTATGTAATGACCAACTCAAAATTTTTAGTATTAAATTATGAATAATAATTGATGTATATAAATATCGATGTCATAACCAATGAAAATCATAGATTACTTGACTTGATTAAATACTAAAACCATAAGAGGGGATCTTATCCTATAATTTATAATGAATTTATGTATAGATCTAGAATTACCTGAACTTTTAATTATTCCTTTGTTGATGATTTATCTTATTTGATCTAGTTGTACCAACATTACATTTCCATATCCAAGTGCATAATACCTCTAGCTGTGATCCAAACGTGCACTACAATCTCTGAATATCATCATAGAAACACTGGGTGCTAGCAAAACTATTCTTGATCACTTACATCATTCATGGTTGATCGCAACAGAATTCCTCTATGAGGATGAAGAATTATTAATGATATCTCGATGGATTGATTGAATAGGAGTTTATAGAACACTTTTAGATCTATATAACCCTCTCTAGGGATTGAGAGGGATTCTCTCTATCTTTGTGCAACATTAAGCACCTCTTAAGAAATTGATATAATTAGATATTTATAAAGGTAGGTCTAGGGTTTGCAATTGGCACATAATCCCCATTCTAGTTTCTTATTTATTAGTGAACCCCATGTCTTAATAATAATATAATTATTATTCAATTGACATGTGTATCACCTAATAATAAATAAATATCATTTATATAATTTATAATCAGACCATTAAACTCGGTTCACTTTTTCTCCTTGACATTTATGAGTCCTTAAATAATGGTTATTCATTTAAAAAATAAGTATCACTACATTATTCATAGATAAATATAATAAATATCATATTCACCAAACCGTGCATATAAATATTTTTTAAATATTATTTAACTCACTTATTATTTCGAATAACTTGTGATTAAATATTAGAAATCAACCAAAACCCAAATAAATATTATTTATTATAACTTGTTAAATTTAATACTAAATTTAACGAAGATTGAGGATACACTTAGTGTGTGACCTTATAGTCCTCTTTCTCAGTGGCATTAGTTAGAACCTCCTAAAGCCCAAGGTTAGCATATATAAACACAACCAATACATTCATAAAGAAATAGGTTAATGTCATAATTACACACAACCTCCTAAAACTTCTTACTCTGTAATATAATCACTTTACCATGATATCTCAAATAAAGCTAGTTGCATACCGGTGTCCTCAACCTATGTGCTTGATGTATCTTTCTTTGACTTTCTGAAATCGAACTCACCCACAAAACACCATGACCATGGATTTATTTATAAAATTTTATTCCTATCAAAGGACTTGAGATATCAACTTCCATCAAAGGAAAATAGATATAAATCTTTTCTCATATTATCTATTAATATGATTTTACTCGTGACACATCCAATGTATCCCACCTCACTTTGATAATATGTTGTCATAGTTTTCATTAATAAATCAAATCATGCAACTCATTGTATCCATTAATGATAATTTTAAAGTCTAAGGATCAATACACACATCCACAAAAAGGATCACCCAATGACACATGTAAATGTGTATTTCCTGTTGGTGGGTCTCATTCTAATAATATCATGCATTGGAAATTACCAAGGGCATACAATATGAGAGGGTTACTTAAATCCCTTTGAGTCTCTACCCCTGATATCCTTTATCGTCTATGTGCCATCAAATTATATCATCCAAATATAGAAAATATATTCAAGAATATTATTGTAGCACCTCTTGGTTCTCATCATAGACAGGAACTACTGTGGAATTTCATTGTGACATATATTCTTAGGAAATTATCACATACAAATTTCATGAAGATGAACACTCATGACATGATATGAAACTTCATTAATATTTAAGATAATGAATACATGTAATCAATTAATTGGAATTTTATTATAGGGAACCAACCTCAATATACTCTCACTTTCACATGAACCAAATTTTAATAACCTTTAGTCGACTAGGGATCTAATCTATGTATAATAAAATACACGGTGTGTAGTAAGGGTCACATGTCGTGTCCCTTGAACCTGGGTCCTACTCTTGTAAACGGACCATGTATCAAGCCTTGTTCGTGTAAAATAACACGATGTCTAGGTTTCCCATGTAGTCTACCTGTTTTCTAGTACATGAATTATCCCATGTACCCCTCCTCATGTACCATTACACGCCTTAGTCTATATACTTGGTCCAGGCCATGTCTTTGTAGGGGAGTGCACGGTGTGTAGGATGCCCATGTACTCCACCCTGTGTTAGTATACCCTCCGAGGTACATTTCAAGTTCACTAGTGAGAGACCATAGGTCGTGTCATATGTTCACACGTGATATGATACTTATCTTTCTTCAAAAACCTTAGCTGCCACACAGGGGGGGCACGGCATGTAGATCTAGTTTACACATCATGTAATGCAGTATTTTCTAGAAATCTAGATTTGGTTCCGCCTATCCTAGTCATTACTCTGGCCTTTGATGCAGCAATCGTTTCACTGCAAAAACATAGATCAAGCCTCATAATTTCATTCCATCTTTAATTAACATGTTTCAGGACCTCGATCCACTCAGAAAATGGGATCATTATTCATTCTTTGTTGTCCACTGAAGAATAAAAAAAATGGGTAACTACATCATCTGATCCACTTTCGTCTCCATCGCCACACCACCATCATGTCATTTCGATCCTAGATCTACAATATCATATTGTTGTGTTAAAAAACAAATGTACAATGATATATTGATTAAGATATGTCGAACTATGGGACAAACGAATAATTCCCATGATGAACATAGAATCAGGGGAGAAAAGCATTAGAAAAATAAAGAGGAATGAACCTCGATCGATGTTTGTGTCAAACTTAATCCATTTCCATGAGAATAACATTGAATAATCGACAATCATAAAGTAATTCTCCCAAAAATCAATTAATATAATCCATCCCACAAGTCGACTGAATCGTAGATCAATATGTTCATTGATTGATTTGAGTTTTTCATAGAAATCAAGAAAGGGGAATGAATCCAATTAAAAAAACATCCTACCTTGATTTGGATCAATCAATGATGAAGAATTATGTGGTGTTGTAGTAATTGGTGAGATCCTTGGATTTCATCCTATTCTAGTCGTCGGTCATCAATCTGATCATTATCTGCAAACTGAATCTCATTCTATGCTCTTTAATGTCTCTATAAAAATTTTCAGGTTTATGTAGCAAACCCTACAAATTTTCTATAAGTGTGTATTTAAATATATTGAATTAGGTCATTTCATAGGTGAATAAAAAAAATAATTTATTTTATTATTTTATTCATTTTATGTCTGTGATGAATTTTACAAAAATGACCCCGCTGACTAATATTATGTCACGCCTGGGGTAAACATCATATTCTGAACTCAATAGTTCCCTCATATTTCCAATCTGGGCATCCATTAAATGTTATTCCACTATTTTAGGAAAACTATGTGAGCATGTTATTTAATATATTTAATATATTTCAAACACTTTTTTGGGAACAACAGGCCTTGGAATTGCATGTCGTCTCAATTCTTGGTCTTGAAAATATTCCATACAATATCCAAAAATAATATATGGAAAATCCCAGTCATTAAATTCTCCCCACCTTGGGGATTTATGTCTCTAAAAATCCAATAAAAATGCTACATAAAAAGATGTGGGTACTGAGCATGAATCTGAGCTACCTTCTCCCATGTTTTCTTCTATAGAATCCCATGTTTCCACCGGACATGCACTAAAGGAATCGCTCTCCCATGAAGGATCCTCTCTTTTCAATCCTTGATCTCTATCAGGTACTCAGAAAAGGTAGCTCCATCCTTGATGTCTATCTAGACCCAGTTGATAACATGCGATGGGTTATGCACATATATCCTTAGCTACAACATGTGGAAGATGTCGTGTACCCAGTATTACTGTGGAGGTAGAGCTAAGTGATGCACCACCTCCCCAACTCTACACAGTATCTAGAAAGGGCCAATGAACCTTATAGATAGCTTGCCACCCTAACCAAATCTCTATAATCCACATCAAGTTGAAACCCGTAAAAACACATGGTCTACTTCCTATAACTCCAAAGGCATTCATCATCTATCAGTATAAGACTTTTGATAAATCTATGAAATATTCATGTGCTCATGGATGATCGTTACCTTCTCGGTAGTAGCTCCCAAAAACTCTAGGCTCATGAGTACTGACTCTCCTGGGTCAGTCTAGTAAAGTGGTGACCTACAGGGCTGCCCATAAAAAGCCTCTAATGGTGCCATATTGATAGTGGAATGGTAGATGTTATTGTATGAAAACTCCATAAGTGGTAGGTGATCCTCCCAACTATATCCAAATTCCAACATGCAAGCTCGCAACATGTCCTCCAGAACTGGAATGGTCCTCTCAATCTGGTCATTAGTTTGGGGGTGAAATACTATGATAAATCATAACTAAGTCCCAAACTCCTCCTATAATACCTTACACAACTAGGATGTGAAGCAAGCATCTTGTTCCTAAATGATCATCAATGGAACTCCATGGAGTTGGACTATCTCCTAAACATAGAGGCATCTCAATCTCTCTACTAAACTCTACTCCTAAATAGTTAAGATGTGGGGAAACTTGGTGAGTCAGTCTATGATCACCTAGATGGAATCATGTCCCCTGGACGTACATGGTAAGAACATCATGAATTCCATGGATATCTCATCCCACGTCCATTCTAGAACCTCAAGGGGTTGAGATAAACCCACTGGATCTTGGTGCTCAACCTTCACTTGCTAATAATTAAGGCATTGAGAGACAAACTCTACAACTCCTTTATTTATCCCTGATCACCAAAACTAACATTTTAGGTCCTGGTACATCTTTGAAACACCTGAATGAACTTCCAAAGTAGATGTATGAAAGTCTCTCGAAACTTCCTCCCGCAACATCACGGGTACCATCATGCATCCTTTGAAAAGAATTACAAGTTTCATGCCTTTAGAAAATCTATCATGAGTATGTTTAGTAGATATCTAAGTACGTAGGGTCTCATAGTCGGTATACCCTAGTTGTGCCTCCCTAAATCACTACAAGAGCAGTGGGGTCACAAGAATTGACTTGAGGTAAGCTTCTACATCTCCATCCACAGAAGATAACTGAAACGAGGCCAACTGCTCTTATGCCTCATTTTTCAACTGCAAATAAGATCTAATACTGAGATAATTTACTACCATGTTCCCCATCCTTAGAGTATAGAAAATTTCTAAGTCATAGTCCTGGAGGAACTCTAGTCATCGCCTCTATCTCAAGTTAAGATCCTTATGAGATAAGATGTGCTTGAGACTCTTGTGATCATAATAGAGAATAAATCGCTCACCCATTAGGTAGTGTCCCCACATATTTATTACGAAGACTATAGCTACTAACTCAATATCATGGGATGTGTAGTTCTACTCTTGTGGTCTTAGCTAATTTGAACCATAGTCAATCACTTCCTACCTCGGTATATGAACACAACTAAGTCTAGTTCCTGAGGAATCACTGAACACTACATACTCAACATTATCCTCTAGAAATCTCAATATCATAGTGCTCATAAAACTCTATCTCAACTACTGAAAATCCCGTTATCACTTCTCTGTATACATGAAAGTCTTACCCTTTTGGGTCAAAGTTATCATGGGTGCTGATGCCTTGGATAAATCAGGGATGAATCTCTAATAATATCATTCCAATCCAAGGAAGATATGCACCTCTGTCACACTCTTGGGTGGATCCCATGTTAACACTGCCTCAACCTTGGCTGGGTCCACTTCCACTCTATCTTTTGAGATAACTTATCCTAGAAAGTGAACTAATTATATCTAGAACTATCACTTTGAGAGATTCTCATAAATCTAGTGCTCTTAGAGTACGTCTAGAACCATCCTTAAGTATCTCGCATGCTCCTCCTCAAATGTCGAGTACACAAGGATATCATTGATGAATACTACCAAGAACCGATCTAATAAAGGATAAAATATCTAGTTCATGAGTCCCATGAACACTATTGAAGCATTCGTCACACCAAATGGAATCACCAAAAACACATAGTGACTGTAAATACATCTAAATGTCATCTTCAATATATCCTCATCTCATACTCACAACTAGTGATAGATTTATCTGAGTTCAACCTTTGAGAACCATTGATCCCCTATCAACTAGACAAAGAGGTCATCAATCCTCAATATTGGATACTTGTTCTCCATGTTCACCTAATTAAATCAATGGTAATCCACACACAACCTCAAGCTCCCATATTTCTTCTTGGAAAACAAAACTAGGGCTTCCCAGGGTGAAACACTCGGTCTAACAAATACCTTCCTCTATAAGTCCTCTAACTTCACCCTCAGCTTGAAAAGATCTATGGAAGCCATCTAATATGTTGGTGCATATATTGGTATCATTCTAGGGTATAGATAAATGAAAAATTATATCTCCCAATGGGGAGATATGCCTGGAGAATCTTTGGGGAAGATGCCCTCATACTCCACCACCACTGTAGGAAACTGGTAACTCATAAAATCCATTACACTGAGGGTTATTCTAGCCAATTGATGGGCCTACGGGTCTCCAGGGACTTTGGGTCATCAAATACATTTGGGCCACAGGGCCTTCGGGTCACTTAGACCATGGAGTAGCCCAGTTCACACAGAACAGGCCTAAGAAGAGGATCATAGTAACAGGAGTAGCAGCCACAAGATGCAGAGCTAACCGGATTGGAAGTATGAGAGGGTATGGCAGCCGCCATCGGGACTAGGAACCATGCATCTTTGTATGGGGAAATTCTAACTGATCAGCAATTCATGGTGGGGTTCTAGAAGATCAATGACGCAGAAATCTGGGGAGGGGAAGTTCAAGTGGGTTAGGCCTACGGGTCATGTATTGGGCATGGTATGCCTCTGGGCCTTCGGTTCATGTATTGTAGGTTTTTCGGGCCTTGGGCTTGGGCCTACGGGTCATGTACGGGTTCCCCTTCAACCCTTAAAAGGGAGATTATCTATAATAAAATAACAAAGAAGGCCTTTGGGCCATTCAGGCAGGCAGGTTTTAAGGCCTCACTACTGCTATAAAGATATTCCAATAGAAATTATCACCTCTAAGAGTCCGGACACAATTTCAGCACAAGTGTGTGATCACTAAGTCTTCTCCAGTGGGAGTCTCCAAGTGCAAGGGTCGAGCCAAGGGATCAATCGGAATATCAAAGTCTCGAACAAGATAAGTGGCAAGAAATGAATTACTAGAACATGTGTCTATAAGTACTATAGCTAAGGTAGAAAAGACATAGATTATACCTCAAATCATTCCTGAAGCCTCTAGTTCATAAGATTCAACTACCTATAGCCATCCCTGCCCATGTCCTCCTTCTCTTTGAGCCTATTGTGGATCACCTAGTGGTAGTGGTGGTAAAAATTAAAATTGCCTACCACCTCCTATTGCTCTCCCAACTCCTCTTCCAAATCCGCTTACTTGTAAACCTGCCTGCTCCTACCACTGCCTCTACCTTGGTGGCCCATATATGTTTTCTCTATCATCTTTATAGTAGTTTATAAAATATCATGCAAGATGTCCCCTACTATCAAAAGAGTAGAACCACCTATCCTTGGGCTGACTAGATCCACACTGTGAGCCCTGAACCAAAGACCCTCTATCCTAGGACCTCCTTCTAAAATGTCACACATGTCTTGGTCCCTGAAAAAAAGTTGTCTCCCTACTTATGAGTTCTCTGCTCCTGTATTCCCACTACTAGAAACAACTGGTTGAATTTTCTCATCCAAGAAACTCTCTATTACAAAATATTTCTCTAGCACCCCGACATATATAGAATTTCATTGAGGGATAAAATTTTCCTAAATGTCTCTATGTAAACCTCACTCAAAAGTTTGATCCCAGAATAACTTGTCACGAACCATATCCATCAATTAAATGGATAGGTTGGTAAACCTTGATGAATACTCATCTATTGTGGTACTTCCCTACTGAAGATATAGAATATCCTGGATATGTACAACCATCAGTATAGTTGGTGATAACTTCTCTTTGAAAAGGTGCTCAAACTCTATCTACACAAGATTTGCCTCATCATAATATTGGTCTACTAACCCCAACCATCTCCCTACTGATCTATGGAGAAGGCTCACTACTAGGACAACCATCTAATCTGATGGGGTCCTAACCAGATGAAAAACTCAGGTCACTACGTTAATCCAGTCCGCAGCCGCCTATGCATCAGGCTCACCTAGAAACCTAAGGGGTCTCTACCACTGAAAATTGTGAAGTTTTCAAAGCCTACACACCTTAGAAGCTGGTAATATGGGTACCATGTGCTATTCTATGGGTGGTGGTATAGCTGGTGCACCACCTGGAGGTAACATCTTGGGAACTGGTCTATGTATCAATGCCTCATCACTAAGTGGATCATCCCCATGACCATGATGTTGAATACTAGCTAGCATACATCATGGAGGCATCTTGAAATAAACAAGATGTACCACATTCAATGAGTATATCTAGAGAGATTAATCAAGAAGGTCATGGAAACCAAAACCCATTCCTATATGATGCATGTACCATTTTTTCCTACAACCAATTTTCTCATGTACTGAGACAAATTGTAAGTGATCGGAATCCTGGTGTATGGATATTTCAGCCGTCGCACCAACACTGGAGTCCCTGGCCTGAAATACAAACTTAAAACACTTAACATTGTTTCCCTAAACCAATCTCACAAACTTTGGTCCAAAATTAGAACCGAACGCTCTGATACCACTCTGTTATGACCCATCCCAATGGGTCTTGTGTCACGGCTCCTCAAGCCCACCTATAATAGGACAGGGGATGGAAACTAGAACCAAGTATTCATATCACTGACATGGGAGACCTTAGCCTAAGTACATGTAAACATGAACACATCTCTAAGACTATAAAATGATGAAATGTAAAAACAACTGAATGGACATGCATGAATACATATAAATCCCACAAATAGGGTATGACAGGAAGTAAAGTAAAGTAAAGAGTTCTAAATACAATCCCACCACAAAATTCTATAACACAATTCCAACCTGAAAGAATACTGGGATTGCTTTCAGAATGCCAGAAGAACACACCTCGGACTGTTTGGTCTCACTAAGTACTGCCTGGTCCTGGTCTGTCAAGAACTCTATCAAAAGGTTGATCATCTTCATAAGACATGACATGTGTGGGAAAATCCCGTGTAGGAATGAGTATAACAATACTTAGTAGGAAACCCTGAAACCACAAAGTATACAACAAAGGAAATACAGTCATCTCTACATAGGTATATTTCTATAGAACATATAACAAGAATATCTAGATATATTCAACAAAGACACACAGTCTAAAGGTAAGTAAAAACTTTAGTATACCAGCCTAGGATTATATATTGAAGTTTCCACATAGCACTCATATAGGATAACATACTTCTGAGTCTGATAGCATTGATGACTTCCATTTGATAGGTAATACTCTCCAGGTCTCGCCATTATAAGTACATGCTGATAGTCTGAAGAGAATATGATACACATATAAGGATCACTTCCAAGTCTATGGGGTTATACTAACAGATAAATTTGGATTAACCCGCTAAGTAGGGGATCAGAACTCATGTACTATTGGTCATCATGATACCAAGAACTCCACTTAGGGGACAAAGATGAATAGAGGATCTCACTCTGGGCCTCATAGAGGGATTCCAATGACTCTATCCAAGAAGTCCTTCTGAAGGGATCATTGTCCTAGGATTAAGATATTATTCCATACTAACCCTTAAGGAAAATATAAGGGGAACACACCCTAATGAAAATTATCCAAGATACAGAGTAAAGGGGATTCAATCCATGTATAATAAATTACACGGCATGTGGTAGGGGTCACATGCCATGTCCCGTGACCCCAGGTCCTACCCGTGTAAACAACCCATGTCTCAAATCATGTTTTTGTAGAAGTGCATAGAATGTAGGTTGTCCATGTAGTCTACCCATGTGCTAGTACATGTCTTATCTCGTGTACTTGTGACTGTGTACTAGTACACAGCTTAGCCTGTGTACTTGGTACAGGCCATGTCTGTGTAGGAGAGTACATGACGTGTAGGCTTCCCGTGTACTCTACCCTATGTCTGTGTACCCTTTGAGGTATGTGTTGAGTTCACCAAGGAGAGACCACATGTGACGTGATAGGGGTCACATGTTTTTTGATACTTATCTTTATCCGAAAACCTAATCTGCCACACAGGGGGGCCCACATGGTGTGTAGATCCAGTTAATATGCTGTGTAACGCGAGATTTTCTAGGAATATAGATCTGGTTCCGCATGTCCTATTCATTCCTTTAAACTTTAATCTAGTGATTCAATCACTGAAAAAATATATATCTAGCCTCATAAATTCATGTCATCACTGATTAACATGTTTCAGGCCTTTGATCTACTCAGAAAATGGGATTTTTCATTGTTCTTGATTGCATACTGAAGAGAAAAAAAATTGGATAGCTACACCATCTGATCTGATGTCGTCTTCATAATCAAACCACCATAATTTCATTCTGATCTTGGATCTACAATATCAGATCATTGCACAAAGAAACAGATGCACAATGATCAATTGATCAGGATATGTTGAAACATGGTCCATGCAAAGAACACCCATGATGAATGCATAATCGGGGGAGAAAATCATAAGAATAATAAATAGGAACAAACATTGATAGATTTTCATGTTGACCTAGATCTATTTCCATGATAATAACAATGAATAATTTAAAATCACAAAATAATTCTTCGAAAACCCGATTAATCTAACCCATCCTGCAAGACGACCGAACCGTAGATCAATTTGTTCATTGATTGATTAACGTTCATCATAGAAATCAAGAACGAAGAATGAATCCAATAAAAACAAGCATTCAACCTTGATTTAGATCAATTACTAGTAAATAAAAATGTTTTTTTGTAGTCATTGGCGAGATCCTTGGATTTTTTCCTGTTCTGGTCGTCGATCCTCAATTTGGTCATCATCCACCAACAAAATCTCATTCCACGCTCTCCAATATATCTCCAATAATTTGTAGGGTTATGTGGATAACCTTGAAAATTTTCCATAAGTGTGTATTTAAAAAGAGGGAATTAGTTCACTACATCGATAAACAAGTAAAATAATTTATTTAATTATTTTATTCATTTTATGCCAGCTATGAATTTTCTACAAATGACCTGTGCTAACCAAGGTTATGTTGCGCCAAGGGTAAGCATCACGTTCTAAACTCAATGGCACCCTCAAATTTTTTATATGACCATCCTTTTAGAAGTTATTCCACTTTTTCTAGAAAACTTTATGTGCACGCTATTTAATATATCTAATATATTTCAAACATTTATTCTAGGAACACCAATCCTCAAAATCGCATGTTGCCTCAGTACCTGGTCTCGAAAATATTCCATTAATTATCCAAAAATAATATATAGAAAATTGGATTCATTAGAAACGCTTCTAGTCTCCAATGTGTGTTCTACAGACATAGGAAAAAGAAAATACATGTCATGTAACCCAATACACGTTGTGTATTATATTGCAGACTATGTGCTCAATTTGATGTGGGGAGAATAATTGATTATATAATTAAACATATTCGCATGTTTTATGTGTTAAATTTATCTCATAGTACATGTCATGTCATGGTATTGATAATTATATATTGAATTAATTTCCATATTAAATTTTAAGACTAAAATTTATGTATGGTCTTTTCTTATAATGTATTCTACTCACATCAAGAGCATCGCATACAATGTAAATCACATGTGTTTCATGTGTCATTTTTTTACAATACACACCATGTAATTACCTATCATTCAATATGTGTTGGATTCCAAGGGAAATCATAAGCACAAGGATCATGTCATGTAGTTTAGGAGAGTACATGTCATTGCCTCCAAATATAATTATGTGCTTCATTAATTTTAAATGAGATAAATTTATTTAATTTGTTTCAAATTATGGATGATGGAAATTAAAGGATTTTCATATATTGTTAGGATAAATTTAATTAATTAGATTAATTGATGGTGTTTTATATTGATTAAAGATCAATTGATGGATAAATTGAAAATTTATGTTTGTTGCATGTTGTGTGGATGTTCATGATATTAGACCAGCCCAGCATGTTATTGGTTTATTTTAATTTATTATGATTAAATTAAAATTTATGGCCTACAATTCATCTCATCCTCCTTATTATGTAAGGGACTACATGCCCATAGTTTCTTTTATGTAAACCCCTTTTATATAAATCATTATATAACCTCAATTTCATGTGAGTAAAATATTATATAATGATGGATCTCTAAGATGAGAAGAGGCAGTTCAAGTCTAAGAGCTAAGGTAAAACCAATCAAGGTGATACATAGGAGCCAAGGTGAAATGATACAAGATAAAAAAAGTTATGGTTCAAGGTTTTTACCCCTAGGATCAAGGGTTAGTTTATCATTCGCTAGATAAACTAACCATTAGATAATATAATGATCATGCCACTTATATTTATTTCTATCAATTGAATGATGGAATATTTATGTTTGTGGATGTTGTGGAGTTACTTAATAAATGAATTAACAAGCATGAAAGATGAAATAAAATAAAATCAGATTATGTGTAAAATTTATCATACATGGTTAATCACTTAAGTAAAATCCACTTAATATTATCAAGGCATGTGATAAGATAAAATGGGATTTTATGCATAAGGATAAAAAACCATCAACTAAAATATTAAGTCAGTATAGACTTCCATTACTTAAGTTAAGAGTCAAACCCATAGTTTAAAGTGCTTTATTGGACAAAGTTAGGGTGATTTAAATTATCAAGGAACTTTTATCTTAAAGTTTTGGGTTAAATTAACTTAGTTCACATTAAGGGTTGACTGTCCAAGTAAGACTTGGTGTAACTAAGAGGAAAGGGTTGAGGAAATCTTTATTTAGGATTTCAGGATTGGGGAGTCCACTCAACAAATAGAAAAACTAAGAATTAATGTAGTTATAAAGTTACACCTACCTAAAACCCTTCAATTAACTTGTCATACACAAGTATTGGTTATGAAAAGGGGATATGGTTCCTTACCACTAGAATATAGATACAACTGGATATTCCAAAACTAATGGTGAGGGTTATTAGGTTTCAAAAAAATAGTGTGAGATTAATAATATTTAATTTTTCTATTCTGATTTCATAATCAATAAAGTACTAATTATCTTCTCTTAATTTTTAGAAATAGAAAATAACATAAATTCAACAATATCACTATGATCCTTAGTAGAGAATGATAACCTTCTCACTAGTATGAATTTACAAGAATGGTATAGGCACTTACACATTATACTACACTATGAACAGAAATTATACATACTAGAAACCCTACTTCCTGAGCTGTTTACCAAAGAGTCTAGTGAGGAATAATTATCTCTCTACTTGAAACATGTTAATGGTAAAATGGATGTCCAATGTTTCATTCTATCCTCTATGTTCAGTGATACTCTGAAGAAATATGAGGATATGGATGAATATAGAATCATTCTCTCCTTCATAATTTTATTATGAAATAGTGAGACATGAGACATATGAGACCTACAATGCATTATTCATGTAAAATTTTGGAGATTCGGTGCTAGTTGGGCCTCATGTAGTCAAGATGATTGGCTACATATAATTCTTATACATCTTGGGGTTTAAAATCCCTGATGAGTTGTGCATAGATATCATTCTGTCCTCACTGCCTAAAAGCTTCTCCAATTTTATTATGAATTATAATATGGGTAATAGAGAGAAGAATCTTTTAGAACTTCTTACTCTTATTTCCCAAGTTAATAAATACACGAGGAATGAAAAACCCATCGTCCTTATAATGGATAAGAATAGGAAGAACAAGGTAAAGGGTATGAAGACTCATTCTAAGTCTAAGGATTCATAGCATTGTACTTCCAACAAGAATAAGATCAAGAGTCAAGAAAAGGAATAGAATGTGGTATGTTTTTCATGTGGAAAGTAAGCCCACTGGAAGAGGAACTACACCTAGCCAAATAATCAAGGGGAAGCATCAGATGTGTTTTTTATCAAGTGTAATATTTTTATATCAACAAGTTGGATATTAGATACTGCATGTGGTGCTTACATTTGTATCCAAATATAGGAACTAAGTAGATTTTAGAAGGTTTCTAGAGGAGAGTTATATCTATGATTTGTAAATAGAAAAAGGATGGTTTCTTTAGCCATTGAAGACTAACACCTCGCATTGCCAATGAGATTTATTTTGTTTTTAAATAACCATTATTATGTTACTAGAATTACCAAGAACATCATTTATATATCTTGTTTAAACATGGATGGATTTATTTTCAGTTTTTGAAATAAGACTTGTTACTTTTATAAAGATATAATATTTTATGGTATGAAAAAAATGAATAACAGTGTTTTTATGTTAAATTATGAAAACCAAATATTAGAAATTGATAAAAAAATCAAATTTAGCTGACTCATTTAACACCTATTTTTTCCATCGATGTCTTGGTCACATAAATGAAAAGTGTTTGAAAAAGATCTATTAAGATGGTTATTTAGAGTCTTTTAAGCTTAAACCACTTGAAAGACTTCATGGTTTTTTAAAAGGAAACATGATCAAACCACTATTTGGTGGTCAAGGTGAAAGGGTCATAGAGCTTCTAGAATTGGTACATAATGATGTGTGCAGAACTATTCAAGTAGAAGTTAGAGGTGGATTCTCATACTTTATTACTTTTACTTATGAATTGAGTAGGTACAATTATATTTACTTAATGAGGTATAATTCTGAATCCTTTGAGAAGTTTGAGGACTTCAAGAATTAAGTTTAGAATCAATTTGGTAATAAGATAAAGAATCTTTGATCAGATTGAGGTGGTGAATATCTTAGCTAAGAGTTTATCAAAATTATATAGGATTATGAGATTTTATCTCAACTCACTATGCCTTATACATTATAGTGGAATGGTGTTAATGAAAGGAGTAATAGTACCTTACTGGATATGGTAAGGATGGTGATGATTCATTCATGTATTCCATTATCCTTTTGGGGATATGTATTACACACAACAGCATGCATACTAAACTGAGTACCAACTAAAGTAGAAAACAGTATTCCCTTTGAGTTATGGAGTTGAAAGAAACTCATTTTTCACATTTTCATGCATGGGGTGTGATTTGTTTATTAAGGCTAGCTCAAGTAACAAACTATCACCCCATGGAATGAAGTGTATCTTTGTAGGGTATCCTAAGGAAACAAGGGGTATACAACCCTTTGGACAAGAAAGTAATTATCACAAGTCATGTCATATTTCTTGAGACGGGTCACATACTCAATAAGTATAGTGGGAGAAAATTTAATTTAATTAATTTGATGCTAAAGATACGCAAGATTTGGTACAGGAAAAAAATCTACAGTACCCTGAGGAATAAGTTGTTCATAAAACACATGTACTATGTAGGATCACTAGAGAGGTCAGATAACCAAAAAGATATGTTTTTTTATTCATAAATTTTGGTAACTCAATATTGATGAAAAATAATTAACCACTCACCTAAAAGGAGGAAATAGAGATATCAGAATCTACAAGATAGAAAGAAGACATTAATTATAAGATGGATTCTATATATCAAACCCATGTTTGGGTTCTGGCCGATCCACCAATTGATGTAAAATCCATCAGTTGTAAATGGGTATTCAAGATAAAAATAGACATGGAAGGTAAATAAAAGACTTATAAATTATTTATAGTGGCTAAAGGTCTTAGATAACATAAAGTAATTGACTATGAAAAAATATTTTCTCCAATTTATATCCATCAAAAATTTTCTTTTCATAACAGCTTACCATGACTATGAGATTGGAATATGGATGTCAAAACTTCCTTACTTAATGAGAACCTTTATGAGGATGTATATATGACACAACCAGAAGGTTTTTTTACTCCAATAAATTCCAAAAAGGTATAAAAGTTGAAGAGATCCATTTATGAATTAAAGAAATCATCTAGGTAATGGATATTTAGTTTAATAAAACTATAAAAGAGTTTGGTTTTATTAAGAATGAATGTGAGTCATGTGTTTACAAGTGGTTTAGTGGGAGTGTGGTAATTTTTATAGTAGTATATATTGATTTCATATTACTAATTAGAAACAAAATTCTATCATTATAATTGGTTAAGGTTTGGTTGAGAAAGTGCTCCTCCATAAAGTACATAGGTGAAGCAGACTATATTCTAGAGATCAAGTCCATGAATGATGGATCTAAGACGATTATTGGAATAATTAAAAGTAAATACATTGTCCAGATACTAAATAGGTTTAGTATGGAACAATCTAAATGGGAATGTTTTCCAGTTTCACATGGTATACATCATTCCAAGAAAATGTGTCCTCATACATAAGAGGAAATAGAGAGAATGAGTAAGATCCCATACACATATATGATAAGATATATCATGAATGTCATGTTACATATGAGGTTCAACATTTTCTATGATTTTTTAATAGTATGAATATATCAATCTAATCCAAGTGAACATCATTGGACTATTTTTAAGGATATCCTTAAGTGTTTAATAATAACTAAGGATATGTTCCTCATGTATGGAGGAGATAAAGATATATTCATCAGGGATTATATATATGCTAGATTTTAGACATATCAAAATGATCGGAATTCATATTCATGATATGTCTTTTGTCATAATAGAGGAGTTGTGAACTGGAAGAGTTCAAAACAACAGGTTTTCATTGAATCTGTAGTGGAGTCTGAGTATATTGTCACTTTTGATGCATCCAAGGATGTATTATATATTTGAGACTTTTTTCAAGAGCTTGATGAGATGCCTATAAGTCAATACCCTATCATAGTTTACTGTAATAACATTTCAATGATGTATCTTTCCAAAGATACAAGGTTGTATCAAAGGAAAAAGCATATAATTCAGAATGTTTAACTCTTGAGGGACATTTATCAATGAGGTAAAGTTTTAGTGAGTAGATTATACGCATATGAAAACATGGTGGACCCCTTAAAATGGCTCTCTCTCAATAGAGGCATGTGTTTTATGTGAGATCTAGTCGACTCAAGGTTATTAATAGTTGGTTCATGTGCAAGTGGGAGTCTGTTGAGGTTGGCGCCCTATAATAAAATTCTAAGTAATTGACTGCATGTATTCATTATCTTAAATATTAATTAAGTTTCCTATCATGTCATGAGTGCGCATCTTCATGACATTTTTATGTGATAATTTACCAATAATATATGTCACATTAAAATTCCATAGCAGTTCCTCTCTATGATGAGAACCAAGAGGTGCTACAATAATATTCTTGAATATATTTTCTATAACTAGATGATATAATTTGATGGGACACAGACGATATAGGATATCATGGGTGGAGACTCAAAGGGATTTAAGGACCCTTAGTAATTTCCAATTCAGGATATTATGAGAATGAGACCCACCAATAGAAAAGCCACATTTACATGTGTCATTGGATGATCCTCTCTATGGATGTGTGTATTGATCCTTAGACTTTAAAATTATCATTAATGGATACCATGAGTTTCATGATTTGATTTATTGATGAAAAATATGACAACATATTATCATAGTGAGGTGGGATATATTAGATGTGTCACGAGTAATATCACATTAATAGATAATACAAGAAATGGTTTATCTCTGTTGTCCTTTCATGGAAGTTGATATCTCAAGTCCTTTGATGGGAATAGAATTTTCTGAATAAATCCATAGTCATGGTGTTCTGTGGGTGAGTTCAATTTCAGAAATTCAAAGAAAGAGACATCAAGCACATAGGTTGATGACACCAGTATGAAACTAGATTTATTTGAGATATCATGGTAAAGTGATTATATTACACAATAAGCATTTGTAGGAGGTTTTTTGTAATTATAAAATTAACCTATTTCTTTATGCATGTCTTGTTTGCGTTTATATATGATAACCTTATAATTTAGGAGGTTCTAACTAATTCTAGAGAGAAATAGGCCTAGAGGGTCACATAGTAAGTGTATCCACAATCTTAGTTGAATTTAGTATTGAATTTAACAAGTTATAATAAATAATATTTATTTGGGTTTTAGTTGATTTCTATGATTTAATCACAAATTATTCGAAAGAATAAGTGATTTAAATAATATTAATAAATATTTATATGCATGGTTTGGTGAATATAATATTTATTATATTTATCTATGAATAATGTAGTGATACATATTTTTTAAATGAATAACCATTATTTAATGACTCATAAATGTCAAGGAGGAAAAGAAAACCTAGTTTAATGGTTTTATTGGAAATTATATAAATGATATTTATTTATTATTAGGCAATACACATGTAAATATAATATTAATTATATTATTATTAAGACATGGTTTTCACTAATAAATAAGGAATTTTAATGGGGATTATGTGCCAATTGTGAACCCTAGACCTACCTTTATAAATATCTAATTATAACACCTTCCTAAGAGGTTCTTAATGTTGCATAGGAGATAGAGATAATCTCTCTCAATCCCTAGAGTGAGTTATATAGATCTAAAAGTGTTCTCTAACTTCCTATTCACTCAATCCATCGATATATCATTAATAGTTCTTCATCCTCTTAGAGTAATTCTACTGTGATCAACCATGAATGACATGCAAGTGATCAGGAACAGTTTTACTAGCACCCAGTGATTCTATGATGATATTTAGAGATTGTAGTGCACATTTGGATCATAGTTAGAGGGATTATGCACTTTGATATTGCAACGTAATGTTGGTACAACAAGATCAAATTAGTTAAATCATCAACAAAGTAATAATTACAAGTTCAAGTAATTCTAGATCTGTACATAAATTCATTATAAATTATAGGTGAAGATCCTCCTCTTTTGGTTCTAGTGGTTAATCAAGTCAAGTAATCTATGATTTTCATTGGTTATGAGATATATATTCATGTACATCAATTATTATTCATAAATTAATACTAAAAAATTGAGTTGTTCATTCCATACAGGTGTTTATACTGTTCCTGAAACCTACAGCACTCCCCACCTCCTCCCCGCATTGATCTGCACTACTCCCCAATTTTCTATGTGGTATTCCTACAGTCACGCATGTCATAGTTTCATTTTTCATGATCCTCATCCACTTTACTTATAGTGTAACTCTCATATCCTCCTATCCCCTTCAATCTACATGCACATTTCTCCTTATTCAGCACCCTTCCATCTCACATGATTACCAGAGGCAAAGGATCACTCATGCCCCCCCCCCCCCCCGACATGATAAGGAGGTGGTGTGATGTGAAGTCTATAATTGTGGAGTTATGAATGTTTCTTGATTGGTCCTTCAAGGTCATATCTTGACACCTTTGATCCATATTCAGTTGGGATTTTGGTCCATTATCATCTGATCTTTTGGGCCAGGTAATGCTTGGGGGCTTCAAATTATATAATGGTTCCCTCTCAACACAATTAAAAAGTTTTTTCTTTGCATGATAAAAAGGGAATCACAACATGTTTCAATAATTTATAATTATTTATCATAAGTTTTAAAATTTGAAAAAAAAAATCTCTTATTTTCATTCAGGTCAGTTTAGTATTTTTCATAATGAAACAAAAATGTATGTTCCAAAATAAATATATATATAAACATAAATAATAACCCTAATTTATCTCTCATGTTTTTGCCCCAACCCTCACACATTAGAACTGATTTACACTCCCCACCTTCTCCCCACACTGATCCGCACTACTCCCCATTTCTCTACATAGTTAACCTACAGTCACACACACCTTAGGTTCTTATATCATGATCCTCATCCACATTACCTACTCTACAAATATAATATCCTCATATCCCATTAGTTAAACACACATGTTTCTCCTCATTGGGAACCCTTCCACTATCAAGTGATTAATGGAGGTGAAGGACTTCCCATGTTCCCATCCCCCCATCCTTTTTTATAAGTTTCTACTTGTTTTCTATACTCAACAATGATCTTGTTGTTTTAATTTCATTTTAATATTGTTTTAAACCAATCCGACCACTATAAGGGGATAGAATAATGTTTTAATTATTTATAATTATTTACCATAATTTTAAAAAGGTGAAAAATTAAAAATATCATTATTTGATTCAAGTTTATTTAGTTATTTTTTATCATTAAACAAAAATTTCTATGTTCCAAAATAAATAAATAAATGTAAACATAAATAATAACCCTAATATCTCTATTGTATTTACTCAAGAACCCTCGCATACTGGCGCCACTTTTCACTCCCCACACTATGATAAATCATCAGACTAGAGGTGGTTTTTTTTTGGTTTGGCAACCATTTAAACTACCACCAAATAGTTTCATAAAGGTTTTTTCAAACCAAAGAAAAAATTGGCATTTAGAATCATCTAATTTCATTTTCACAAATTTATCTCTAGTTTCTAAGAAGTTTCATGAAACTTTATTTAGCAGTGGTTTTTTTATTTTTATTAATGGTTTTTAGCTATCAAAATTGTTAAAGGTTTAGCATTGTTTTAAACCACTACTATAATTATTAATATATAGATATAGTTTAAATAGTCACTATATATTCTATCTGATATTGTGGTGGTTTAAACGACCACAAAAAATATTTTTACCTTATATAACATCATTTTTAACCGCCGCTATATATTTCTATTCAAAAAAATTTAAAAGATAAAATTCCCAAAAAAACCAAACAGATGAAAAAATAGAAATATAAGCAAAAACATAAAAACAAACAGATATATGTAAATTATTTTATAATCCAAACCCCTAGAACCAATTTGAAATGAAATTAGAAATTTAATTTTCACTTTATATAAATATGAAAAACCAATCACATGTGTTTTTACTTTATAAAAATAAACTACCTTAAAAATAAACATAAGTATGGAACATGTGAGTAAAACCCAAATAAAAGATATATGGAATATATATTAAGGTGAACCAAGGTATTAAGTAAAACATGAAATGAATATTACACAACATGGGATATCAACCTTGAGTCTAATGGGATAACTTAGGACCTCACTAAATGTAAATCACTCATCAGCCTATGATATGATCCTAACAGTTATGGATCCTAACTTACCCTCATTGGCCACATTGGGTGGAAACCCACTAGCTAAGGCATGAACTATACTAGGATACACTATCCAGTGCATAATGTAGGCTAGTGCAGTTGTCTTCCAGATTACACATATAACCACTGAAGGTTCCTATGTTAAACAAGTCAAATATCATTCCCATAATCACCGCTACCTTTTATCCAACTTAAAAAATTATATAAATAATGTTAAGTAATGACAAAATATATATAATAAGTAAGGAAAATGAAAAATAATGATTTAAACATCACTTAATAAACATTTATAGATCACAACACAATAAAAAACAATGAAATCCCTTTCATAAAAATCATATATCTTTTAAAACATCCTATAGAAATCCATTTAAACTAACACAAGTTTGAAATAATTTATACAAAAACCTTATGATCATGAAATGAAATTTTATAACTATAAAAATTAAATACAATTGAAGTCCCAACTTTATCGAACACAAAATTAAAGAACCCAAAAAAATAATTTATAATCCTTTCAAGGAAAATTGATACGAGTAATAACGTAGAAGAAGTTATACTTTCAAAGTGTAATAACCATAAGTATGTTAATAAAATGGGATTAAAAAGAACCACTTACCTCTCACCAATTAGATAACCCATTATTCTTTAAATAATAAATAATTAGGTCTAAATAGAACCTTCACAATCCCAAGAAACAAAAACTCCATGATTAACCCAACACCAAGTTTAGATTTGGCCACCATGGATGGATAGGTTAAGAAGAGTGGATAGATAATGAAGAATAAGATAAGGAGAGAAACAAAAAATTATTGAACGAATAGAGGGGTAAAAACCTATTCACACACAAATGAAGGAGTTATAATCAATTAATGAAATGTGATCTAATTTTAATGCTTGATTAAAAAAATTAATGAATGAAATCTTTCTTTGATTTGGTTAATTTCAATATTTAATGAAAGAACTAATGGTTTAAATGTGATTATGTTTGAATCATTATACATGATCATTTTTTCTACCTCGGTTGATGATTTACACTCTCCCTACATATAGTGTAGTCTATATATAATGAAATAGGATAGGATGATTCATGAATGTCTAGTGATTTCTGGAATGTGTGTGAAGGTAGTGATATTTTCTTTAATTTCTTAGGAACACCAAAACCTTATTGGGATTTTCCTGAGTGATTTAGGAGGATTTTACTATTTAGGTGTCATTGATACCTATTCACATGAATATGAAGTATGGATAATAAATAAGTGATAATTCCTAGATAAAACCTAAAAATATATTTCAACCTAGGGTGATTGATGAAATGATCATGGATTATTTAATTTATCAATTAATAATAAGAAGAGTGGTTGTTTCAAAGACTATATAGTGAATAAAAATCACCAAAAAGGGTATGTGGTATGTATTCCTCTCCCAACACTTATATTAACCAATGTTTTGAAGTGCAAGGAACTATGAATTTTATAGAATCCTATCAGGAAAGGAAATTTTAGAAGTCTTTTCAAGGATGATTAAAACCTTAAAAAGTACCATATAGATTTGGGAATTAATAAAATCATGTTATACTACCTTACCGATATTGATACCAACAATCTCCACCCTCTCATAAACTATACAAACAATCCTTTAATTTATGGACATCTATAATGAGTTTTGTTACACAATACCACAACTAAATCCAAAGTCAAGCCCCATCGCTACCTGATGAACTAATATTGTCTTCATATCTATATCTATCACCACTCCCTTATCCCAATACCTCTATGAAAATTTTCCAAAAAATTAAATAGTGATGTATATTTAAATTTCAACTTTAATCCAATAAATTTTCGTTTACTAAATTATTATGAAATCATTTTATTTACATGCTACTTGAACTATCCACTGACGCAATGTCACTGAGGACACATTCAATCATCTTCTAATATAATTCAACCAATGATTTATGAAGAGCAATGACTTTCACATCCTACAAATATATATGAGTCCCCTATTTCTAGATTGTGCTCTCATGTTGTCCAATTGTGTTTTTCATTACAAGAAAATACCTCTAAGAATCTATAGGTAGGGATTAAATACAACCTATAGTAGATGTTGATGCAATCCCCAATGACCTTCCAAAGTCCTCATATGATAATAGCCCCAAACCCATCCCACACATGCGGCCAAGATGCTCCTTACTGAGGACATGACCAACTAGATCATCCTAGGAGACTGAGAAGGATTGCACAGGATTAGAATCCCATAGTTCTTTTATTTTTACCTATAAATAAAATATCAGAAAAAATTAAATTAATACGAATTAACAAAGTGACAATTGAAAATAAAGTGAGAGCCTAAGCGAGAGGGGACATATTTCTGACAATAAAGTTTTTTTATAAAATATTACATATATTTTTTATTAACTATTGTTTGATGATCATAAATGAAAATTTTCAGTGATATCTTTGGTTTCATAAGTTATTATAGTATTAAAAATTATTGTGTAAACCATTAAAATGAAAAAGTAATTCATACCCCAACTTATTTGGTAGGATAATTCATATAACTCTCATTGGATTTCATATGAACATCGACCAAGGGTTTGTATATGAGACTTTGTTCCCTAAATTCTTTGTTTATATTAAACAAATATAAATCAAAAATTTAATATATTCAATAGATAATATTATATTATAAATATTTGAACTGAATAAAATATTACCATAGTTGGTCTGTTTCTTGGAAGACTCTATGAATTGATAGTGTGGGGGTGATTTGTTTCACCCATCTTGATTCATTTTTTCTTGAAACTTAATGAAATAAATAATAGGTAATTTAATAGTATTGAATGAAATGTCATGTCCCTTTCATATGCATGTATATATGTGATATGAGATTAATATAATAATATATTTTTCAATACCATGTGCTTCTCATAGCGATGGCTATTAACAAACACTTTCCACTACTCTTTAGGTACCCCTTCGGGTACGTTATCATACTACTACTGAGTGGTCAATGATGTATCATTGAATTCATTCCATGATATCTATTTAAAATATTTCTATTTATTAACCAAATTTTTCAACATCCACTTCCATGTAATAAGATCAATGATGGTAAAGTGGAATAACATTTGTACAAAGAGATTCATTTTTTAAATATTAAAATTTAATTAAATAATGAAATTAAATTAAATAATAATGTATTAAAATTATATTTATCTAGGAATAAAATACTTCATTATTCCAAGATTGAGGCATATGACTCCAATCAGAATATATAATCAGAAGGGTCACCAAAATAGCATCCAACGGGCCTGGAATCTGGCCAAATATTCCTACAACATCATCTCTGGGGACCCCATAAGAATCAATGGGGATAAATATCTTCAATCCATTCATATTTTATACAACTAAAATATTAGTATTTGTATAAATAGTAACATTACATACATATTTTATAAAAAATAAGTTATTAAAATAAAAAGGTGCAATGAATTTATTCACATTAAATTTGTACATATAATCTTCACCCTCAAATATCATCATAAAGAAAAAGTAGTGGCCAAGTGTTCCCTAATTATAGGGTCATAACATGTTGAACCTATTAAATCATGATGTGGTGTTCCAAATGCTGGTGGGATGGAGATGGAGGGTGTGGAAGACATCCCTAATAAATTATATTCATCTATAAAATTCTTGAGGTACTATAACTCACCCAAAAAAATTACTTTTAGAGTTTTTGAAATCATTTACATAATTTTTATACTGATTGTAATAGAATTGTGTCAGAATTATTTAAGCATTTAAGATAATTATTTCATAACTAAAAATTAAAAATAAATTAATATTATAAAAAATTCGTAATTCAAATAAACATTTATAACCGAACTTATCCACTTTTTATCCTTGTGTACAAAATTTAGATATTTTAAAGTCAAATGGGTGATATTTTGGAATTTTATTTAATTAAATTAACATAAATGTTCCAATGGAGTGTTGGTCAAGTGGTTACCAGTACCTTCCTATGACATAATTTCTTCATGGGTCCCATGTTTTACCCCGGATGGCCACTTTTATGGTTACTTCTTGGCAGTGTGTCATTTCTCAATGGATGTAGGCGGGTGTTCATTGTGGGCAATGGTGAGGGCTGGTGGGCGTGATTCACCGATGGGAGTTTGCGGGCCATGAATCTGCCTGAGGGAAGTTTTTTTAGCCTCCATGATGGTAGTATATGGTGAGTATGGGAATTAAGTATTGAAAAGAAGCGAATGACCTCCATGAAGGTGAGCGACGATGAGGGATTTTGTACGAGGGTGATCAAAGATGGATGAACTCCACGACAGTGAGGGATTGGTTTGAAACCTTATATATATCTATGGGGGGTCCCTTGGTCCACCAGGTGGACCGATAGGACAGATACTTCAAGGATATGTAATTGGTTCCCCTCAACTAGTAGAAAAGAGGTGTTTATTTGGTTTAATAAAAAAGGGGGCTTGCCCCAATGTGTTAAAAAATTTATATAAATGTCATTATCAAGATAAAATGACACCAAAATGTCATATTTTAGAATTTATGATGAATATGGTCAAATGTTTCCCATCCAATAAAATTTGGTTGAGTTTTAGGTTGTTTTTGAAAACTTATTTCATGGTTTTAACCATGTTTTTTTCATTTTACCCTTACCAAGGTGATAAATACTGATCGCGGATAGTATTCATAATGACGAGAAATAAAAGGCACCTATTTAGAAAATTTGAACCTACTGAGTCCAAATATGTTAACCATTTTACCAAATTTAATCTCTATAAATTTCATAAATTAATTTTATAATAATCCCACAAAATGCGACGAAAAACAGTTTTTTGATAATGCCTTTTTAAGTGTAAGGGTATTTTTAAACCAAGATCAAGTATAATGTTGATCCAAAAGGTATAAATTGAATTATTTTTAACAAAAATAAACTAATGAAATTTTAAAACCAATCAAAATAAAAATTAATCTTTGAAAATAATATAAATAAATGAAAATAAAGTTTTCTTTAAAAATCAATATTTTCACTATTCACCCAAAAATTAACTTTTTCAGAAAATTCTAAAAAAATCACCCTAAAATAATTTTGATATAATTATTTAAAAAAAGATATTAATTTCCTAAAATAAAATTAATCTAAAAGGTAAAAATTAATTATAATTTCCATGGACAAAAGGAAATAAAAACTATTTTTTAAGAAAACATCATTTTGAAGTATTAAATGACTTTAATGAAAAGTTGATTACTTATTTATTATTAATAAATACATTGTATAAAACCTTTATATATTTTTTTTAATGTGGTTAACTCTATTCATACCTATAAATCCAATGGTTAGGTGATAATTGTTACATTAAATAATAATATTTTTTAATAATATATCATGGTTAACTTAAAGCTCAATTTTGTGTATTAGGAAAGCTATCGAGCATTATATTATCAATTTTTTGGGTGTTACATGGTGCCCTTGATGGTTTGGTGTTGTGAGCTAATAAAAATTGAGATGGTGAAACAATTTTGGGTCCACTAAGATTGACTAATATGGATTTAGGAACCCAAACTTGTTTGGTATGAGATTTTAAAAGAGATAAAAGTTTAAAAGAAAGATGGATAGACTTAGGTATTATATATTTAGTGTTTTTAAGATCACACTCATAAATCAAAAGCCCAAATTTTTTAAAATAATTACAAAACTTATTTTTAAAAACACCTTTTATAGAAGTTTTATTTATCGAAGAGATCGTTTCATTTGAAGAACTAAAGCCATAATTATTCCATTTAACACATTGAGAACCAAGTCTCATGTTAAGATTGTTTTCACCTTGATTGAATTTTAAAAGATAGATTTTTAATTTCAAAACTAGATCATCTTTTTCTTTTAAAAGAATATCTTATTCATTTAAAACATGATTTTTCCCATTAAAATCTTCTTTGTATTTTTCTATGAGATATTTTTATAAATAAAAAAATTTCATGAAACCCATTTTCAAGTTGATCACAAGAATATTCTAGGTCTTCATATCTTAGGGGACTTGAAGAAGAAGAAGAGTAAGAATAAGAGTATTGAGGAGATGAATAAGTAGAATGACTAGGATAGTAAGATTTAACCTCTTAAACTACCTCAATATGATCCATGAATCATTTAGGAGTTGATTGGATTTATTCATGTGTTAAAATAGAATACTTTCTAATTCTCCAAGTTAATACTTTAAGATCTTTATTGCCTCACTTGTTTATTCTGTTGAAGGGGTAATCCAATTTGATATAACCATTCTTTTTGTAATTGGATCACGTCACAACAAGGACTTAAATTTGATTTTTTTATTTTTGACATGTTGAGATAATTTCTTATTATTTAAAATTTTGTTCAGTTTTTTTGACAACTTGTTGAAGTTTACCTTCATCATTGGAGTCACTTTCATAAGAATCATCATATATTATTTCCTTAAAATTCATATTCTTCTTGGTTTACTTGGCTTCCATTTTTTCCTTTACTTCTTGGAATTTCATGGTGATTTTGTATGTAATGAGTGACCCAAGGATTTCTTTGACCACCATTTTCTTTATGTCCTTGGATTATTGTATTATCGCCACTTTGAGAGACCAGGAGCAAGGTAAAACCCGTAGGTGTTTCTTTATGATAATTTCTATAGACAAATCATCACTAAGATATTTTCTACCCTTATAAATGTTAGAAAACCATGTAAACATGTTAGTAATAGATTTATTTGGATATATATATAAACTTTCAAAATATTTACAATACATATTCAATCTAGAGTATTTAACTTTTTTTGTTCCTTCATGTGTTACTTCTAAAAGCCTCTATATTTCATGATCCATTTTGAAAGAATATATATTGTTAAATTCATTTTGATCAAGCCCGCAATTGAGTGAATTCATGTCCTTTTAATTAATTTAAAAATAGAAATATCTTGAGGAGTTCATTTATCCTCTAGTTCTTTAATAGGAATATTTTCATGCATGAACATTTTTCAGACAAGATAACTGATAATGCTAAGAAAGGTAGACATGCAGTTTTTCCAATAAGAATAATATATGTCATCAAAGAAAGGATCATGAATATAAGAGTTATATACCATCATAAAATTATACTTTGAAATCAATAAATATTTTTTAAAATCAAAAAAAATTGAAGAACTACGATTTTTGAAATAAATACAAAGATCTCATTTAATACCAAATATTAGTCTGAGTATATGGTAAGAGGAGGGGTAAATTTATTTTTAAAAATAAAGTGATAAAAGTAAAAAAAATCAAATTAAATTATTTAAATATGATTAAATAATAAAGTGATAAATTTGATATGTGTTAAAGATAATATAAAGTTTAATTAATAGTTTAATCATAGTGGTAAGAAGACGTATCAAATTTATTCACTTTATATATATCAAGATTTGGATGATACAATACAGAAATATAAAGAGATAATAAACCCAAATGATATGGGGTTAGATAATAGCACATAAGTAGACCCTATGTTTCCACCCCTCAATTATAGAGATGTGTCTTATTAATACCTTCCCTTGGTTTTAATATAAATCTAAGAACTACATCCCTTGATTTTAATGGAAATCTAAGAACCAAGTCCATCACTTAATGGTTGTTATAACCTTGAGAAGATGTGATGAGAAGAGATGATTTTCTTGGTGTAAATCCTTCACAAAGTCAATCTTATATCTCTCTTTAATGATAAATACAATTTGAAAAAGGGAGGTAGAGATAGAGACTATGGTGAGAGACTTTGAGATGGAGAAAATAAGGTTGGATCTTTGAGGGGACGGCTTGGATAATTATAGTGATTCAATATCAATTCGATCAGAGAGTTGTTACACAATTCAATTCATTAGATACAAGCCTTCTTGATCCTATTTTTATAGCCTTCAAAAGGTTTAGGAATATTCTGGAATCCCTTAGGTGCATTAAAGATGAAGTGGACTGTCTTAATGTCCACTTTGACCACATTAAATGCTTCCTCAAAGAGTCAGTTTCGACGCCATCGGCTACCCAGTAGCCTTTATAGGGTAGTCAATGATCTTCTTGGAAGAAAATGCTTCTGGAAAACTCCTATATTCATGTTGGTGCACCACCACCAGCTGGTTGGTTGACTCTTGTTGGTCAAGAGCATTTTGTCCATGCTAACGGCTATCTGGCGGCACTACACTAGCTAGCTAGTGCTACCTTCTATAATAATAACACCACCAAGTATTTCCAAATTCCTTAAAAGGTATTAAAAGTTTCTTCCAACATACTTTCATGACTTTAAAAAATCTATTAATACTTCAAAAAGATCTTCAAGTCAGCTTTAAATACTTTAAAGAGATATTCAAGATCCTCAAGATTCCATCATTTGATATTCAACATAAACACTGAAACTCACTTAAAAGAATAAATTAAATATATAAGTGAGTGTTTGTGATCATTAAAACACCATGATAGAGAGATAGACAACATGCTTGTGTTCACATCCCCCCAACCTTTATTGGTAAGTGTTCATGCCTTTTCTATGCTAAATAATAATCTTATTGTTTTAATGTTGTTTTAATATTGTTCTAAACCAATTTGACCACTATAAAGAGATCCCAACATTTTTTGATTTTTTATAATTATTTATGATAAGTTTTAAATGGTGAAAAGAAATATCTTATTTTCATTTAGGTCGGTTTAGTTATTTTACATTATGAAACAAAAATGTTGGGTTTTTTAATTTTTTTTTGAAATAAAAAACAAAAATAAGTCTAGGTTTAATTTTTTTTTAAAGTAAGCCAAAAATTCATTAAGACCCCTCACACATTTGGTCTTATTTGGTAGAGGCCAAATATATTAGGGGCTTAAACACCTTTATCCTTGGGTAAGAGCCAAGGGCATTGGAGCACCTGGCGCTTTTGGAATCAGCTAAAAAAACTATTTTTTTTATTTTTGTTTTAATTTGTTTATATATATAAATATATAAATAAAACAAATTTTTTTATCAGAATTTAACTGCTATTAAATATTAATTATTACTAAAATTAAAGTAATATGAAATTATGATAAAATCTCTCACCATGGATCCTTTTTATAAGGGGGATATCCTGGAAATATTTATGGATTTCCAATGTGGGATTGAGCTTCCCCCTTTCCTATGTAGAATTAATAATATATTATTATTATTAATTAGTAATTAATTAATAATAAATATTAACTACTAATTAATTACTGATAAATAATAATAATAATTAACTATTAATATTTACTATTAAATATTAATAATTAACTAATTAATATTAATAAATATTAAGATCCTCTAGGAATAATACAACAAATAAGACTCATGGGGATAATGCCCCAAGGGAAGTCCATGGAAATGAGAATTTGTTGAGTCTTTCCCATCAGTCAAACATTAACTTCTTCTTTATGTTGGATTCTATTAACACCCTTAAATTTTACTTACTTTATCTTAAAAAACTTGAAAATGTTGGATGAGGAAACTAAAATAATTCTCCTTTGATGAATAAATATGAACTTGTATGTAATCAGTTTGCTGATATATAAGGAAAAACTCATGATTATGGTAATCAAGAGATGTATCTTCTCCCTACCACGTCTCCAGTAGAATGGGCACTCCTGCTTCTCCAAAGGGGATGACCCCAGACTTGAAGGTTCTACATTGTCCATATGAGTGGGGTGATAATTCATCTTCTAAATAGGTTAAGCAAACTAACCATCCTAAGAAGGATTTGCCATCTAATGAACCAGTGTAGGAGGAAGTTGTCTTAACTATAATAGAGGAGGTTTTAGAGGATGAAGAACTCATCTCATAATAGATCTCCCAATGGAGGAGAGGGAAACACCTGGCTAGATGGGGGGATCTCAAAGTCAGGCCAGCCAACATAAAAAGAGATGAATGATCCTTTAATTTGTTTTGAACAATGTGGAATAGTTTTCAATGTTGTTGTCCTGGTGTGTGTGTGTGTGTTACACTTGAACTTGTGCCTCCATCTTTCCCTTGGATGTTTACTTTTTTAATAAATTTTCGGAGCCATGGGTTTGGGTTTCAAAATCCATGGTTAAGTCGTCTTAATAATTATTATTAGTTAATATTTATTAATTAATTCGTAATTAAATAATATTTAATTATTTATTAATAAAATGTATTACTAATTAATTGATTAATTACTTATTGATAAATAAATATTAAAAATTATTATTAAAAATTTACTAATAAATATTTAAAATTATTATTTATTTACTAAATATTAATAATAACAATTAAAATATTAAATTACTAATTATTAATTGATTGTTATTAAATAATTATTAATTAATTAAATAATCGTTACTAATTTTTAATTATTAATTATTACTAATTAATTATTAATTGATTGATTTTTAATAATAAATTAAATAATTATTAATTATTAATTGACAACTAAAATTTGTTTATTATTATTAATTAATTAAAATTCACTAATAATAATTATTATTAATTAATATTTATTTTTATTTAATTTATTAATAATTAATAGTTATTAATTATTTACTTTTATTTATTTATTATCAGTAATTAATTTCAATTCATTAATAATTATTAATGATAAATAATATCTTATTTTTATTAAGTTTTTAATAATTAATAGTTATTGATTAATTATTAATTAAATAATAATTATTTTTAATAATTATAAACTAAATAACAATTAATTATTATTATTATTTAATTATTTAATTACAAATTATTAATTAATTACAATTCATTGGTAGTTAATAATAATAATTAGTAGTTATTTTTACTAAGTTTATTAATAATTAGTAGTTATTAATTAATTAGTAATTAAAAAATAATTTTTTTTTAATAAATATAAACTAAATAATGGTTTTTAATATTTATTACTAATTGTTTAATACTTAGTAAGTAATTAGTAACTAAATAATTAATTAATACCCAAGGCGGTTCAGATCATGGATTTGGTAGCCCAAATCCATGACCCTATAAATTTTATTAAAAAGGGCAAACACACACACACAAATACATGGGATCCAGGCTCAAAAGGTGGCACAAGACATTGCCACCCAAGGACAGACAAGATCGCTTCAGATTTAGTTACCACATTTTCATAGCAAGAACATTCAATGTTTTTTATCTAGATAACCTCTACTCTGAGTTCCACCCCAATTCATTAGATATCATCCTCTCCTCCAGGTTGGAGGTTGCCCTGAGTTTTCTTTATCACTCTCAGACTCTTCATTCAAATCTGGAACTCTAGAGCCCTCTGGTGTAATGGTGGCCATATCCTCTTGTTTTCCAACGTCAACATCACCAGGCACAATACGCACTTTAACATTATCCCTAATGAAGACATTCTCCAGATCATTATTCATAGAGACTTTGGCAGTCTCCACACCACCTTCCATAATTGATTGGGAGACCCGCTTATTTCGCACACTATATTTCTCCAAGCCTTTAAGGTAGAGAAAGTCAAACTCCATGTTATTAATAGATTCAAGCATAGAAAATTTTACCTTTCCATTCCAGTGTGTCTCTAATAGCTTGGTTTTCAACTAATTCATCAAGACTAGATTTTTCATCCTCAGCTATCCTCTTAACCTCAGAGGATCTCATTAGAATATTTGGTGGTGGCTACTTTAATACCAAACTTCATTGGTCATAAAAAATAGATGCAGAAGTATTCTAAATAGGCACAATTGTCTTTCTGGACTAATCGCCTAACTCTTTCATGGCAGCATCATATAGATCTAGTTGGTTTATGGCCTGATCACCTACCACCCCCTAAATGAATGCAATGTCACTGGCCACAATCTTATTCTCCCTAGGGCATCCAGAAGCAACATTCTTCAAAAATGTGAAAGGAGATCCCTTGATGATCTACTATTTTTTATGTGCTTTAGCCTAGAAGTCATGTGATCCATCCTTTCCCTTATTATTAAAAAAGTTTGGGAAATCATCCCCAGTTATGTCAGTGGTGTCGATCGCATATTTTATTTCATATGACACGTCATACTCCTTGCATGCATGTTGTAAGGCCACCACCCAGGGTGCCAACATGTAACTCATCCATGTCCAGAGTTCCCACAATGAAAACCTTATTAAATTGAAAATCATCGGCAACTTGAGATGGGGGTTTAGCATTGTCCATACCTCGCATGATCTTCATAGCATCTGAATCACAACTAGCAGTTTCCATAATATGAGTGATAGGAATTTTTTAGGACCATCTTTCGAGCTAGTTCCAACAACCAAAGTAGCAAAATATTGAATCTGAAGAGCACAATTATTTGATTGAAGGATAGTGTTAGGAATTCCACTCCTACTCATAGGCCTATGAAGCCTGCTACCCATCAAGTTCCCCTTCTTGGTTTACAGATGAGCAGAAACATCACAATCTCTAATCTGCTCCATTCCATCCTCCCCTCCGTGATAATGAGAGGTACCGAAGAGATTATTCTTCCTAACCATTGGTTAAATATGGATTCCCACTGCAGACTTATTTCCATCTGAAATGGGTAGTTTCAATTTACAATTTTCAACTCGATGCCCATATTTTTTATAGTTAGAGCACCCCAAGCCTCGACGGTAATTTTCCCTAACATGCCCAATGCACAAGTAGTTGAAACAAAAACCCATCACATGTTCATGCTCAATTGCTAGTTCAAATTTAAACTCACCAGCAACCAAATAGAAAGTTTCAATAAATGTTGAGCTAAGATAAAATTCAACCAAAATTTTGGTGTAATACCCATATCTATCAAACTCGGTTTCTTTATCAAATTTGATTGGAGATCCTACTTCCAAGGCTAAATCCAAATAAATATTTGGGTGCCTAAAGAACCGATTCAGCCCTTTAACCCAAATCCATGCCTTTTCGATGAATTTTTTTACCTTGAAGATGTCAAACTAGGGATCCCAATCCTGAAATATCATAACCCTTTGCTGGAGATTCACAAAGTCACAACTCCATGCCCTTAATTTATGATCTTGTGAAGGAAATGTAATATGGAAATAACCCATATCTATTAACACAATATATTATCCATTGAAGCCCCAAACTTGCATTAGTTGTTTCCGTAATTCCTCAAGCTTCAAGGAATTATTCCACGATATTAGAGTAAGTCATGAAAAAATGGAATGTTTACATTCCTCAATTATTTTGTCAACAGACTTAGGGATTTCTTTAATGATGGAAAGGGATCCATTCCTCAAGATTCGATTGTGCTTGAGTTTAGGCTCACTCTAAGGATTGGGAAAGAATCTATCAAATACAACAGCCCGTGATGCATGAGTGGTCTTTTGGTTATCATTATTCCCCAAATCCATAGGATTTGAAAAGTTAAAATCAGGGTTCACCCTCTTTGAATTGCATTGTACTTTTTAAGAGGAAAAATTCACATTACCCAAGCCAGATCCAATATCCACTTTCTTTGTAGGGCCAATGATGACCTTTGTTGGATCAAAATATGCATCTGAAATTGAATCCATCAATGAGATTTACCCTAGTCACGATGAGCATAGAGAGAAAAGCTCACAAGCTCATCTATTTCCTATATTTAAATCTCCAAAATATCTAATAATTAATAATTAATAATTATATACTTATTATTATTATTATTAATTGGCAGTAATAAATATTTATCAAAAATTAATATTTTTACTACTAAATAATATTATTTAATTACTAATTAATTATTAATTATTAATTATTAATATCTAATAGTAATTATTAATATCTAATAATTATTATTAATATTTAATTATTATTTATTTATTATAAATATTATTTAATTACCAATGAATTAAAATCGATTAATTAATAATAATTAATTAGTTCTTAATTAGTAATTAATTAATTATTTAATAATATTATTAATTAATATTAATATTTATTAGAAAATAATATTTTTAATTGGTAATTAATATTATTTAATTAAAAATTAATTAGTAATTAATTATTAATTAATATTTTTTCGGTAGGTGTACGTGCCTTTTCTACACTCAATAATAATTTTATTTTTTTAATATTGTTTTAATATTATTATAAACTAATTTTACCACTATAACGGGATTGTGACATGTTTGGATTATTTAGAATTATTTATCATAAGTTTCAAAAGGTAAAAAATAAAAAAAATCATATTTTCATTCAGGACAGTTTAACTATTTTACATCATAAAACAAAAATGTTAGGTTTTTTATAGGTTTAAAAAAAATTGAAAATAATTCTATGTTTTTTTTAAAAGTAACCAACACATGCGTTGAGACCCCTCACACCTTTGGTCTCCTTTGGTATAGGCCATAAAATTTAGGGGCTTCAACACCTCTAGCCTTGGGAAAGAGCCAGGGGCGTTGGAACCCCAACACCTTTGGACTCAACTAAAAAAACTATTTTTTTAGTTTTAAATTTTTTTTTTATTTTGCTTTGTTTATATATATATATATATATAACAAATTATTTTATCATAATTTAACTAATATTAAATATCCAGTTTTACTGCAATTAAAGTAATATGAAATTATGATAAAAACTCTCATCATAGCTCCCTTTTATATGGGGGTTGCCCTGAAAATCCTTATATAATTCCAATTTGGGATTCAACTTCCCAGTTTCCTGTGTAGAATTAATAATATATTATTATTAATTAGTAATTAATTAATAATAGATATTAATTACTAATAAATAATAATAATTAAATATTATTATTTATTATTAAATATTAATAATTGACTAATTAATATTAATAATATTAACAAAAAATATTAATGAATAACTAATTAATTATTAATAGATAATATTTATTGATTAATTAGTGATTAAATAAAATTAAATTAATTATTTATAATATTTATTATCAATTAACTAATTAATTAATTAATATTAAAAATTATTATTAAAAATGTAATAATAAATATTTAAAATAATTTTTTTTTAATTTTTTTTTAAACAAATAGGGGGAAATGCCTCCTTTTTTATTAAGGAAATAGAGCCCTCTTTTTTATCTTGGTAGAGAGGAACCCGTTACATGGCTCTTGGGCCCAGGGGAACAAGACCTAATGAACTTACCCTAAGGCCCATGACCCATAGGTCCAAATACACAGTCACAAGGACCCATGACTCGTTGGTCTAAACACCAGCTCGTCAGCCACATAATTAGTAATTAATTACTAATTAATTACTAATAAATAATAATAATAACTAAATAATAATTAACTATTATTATTCACTATTAAATATTAATAATTGGATAATTAATATTAATAATATTAACATAAATATTAATAAATAACTAATTAATTATTAATAGTTAATATTTATTAATTAATTAGAAATTAAATAATATTTAATTACTTATTAATAATATTTATTACCAATTAACTAATTAATTGATATTAATAATTTTATTAATCAGATACTAATAAATATTTAAAATTATTATTATTAGTATTTAAATAGTTAGGGGCTAACATATCGTTTTTTATTAAGGAAAAAGCCATTTTTTATAAGATTAAAGGGGAACTCATTACATGGACCGTAGACCCAAGAGCACCAAGGCCTAATGAATTAACCCTAAGGCTCATGCCATGTAGGTTCAAATACATGGTTTCAAGGACCCATGGTCGTAGGCCTAAACACATACCTATCAGCCATATGCATGCCTTAATCAACACATCATCCTGTGTCCGGCACCTATCGTCGGTCCATCTACCTACCATTATGTCTTTTTTGCCCTGAACAGCCATCATTATTCCAGATGTCCGCCTTCCATTATAACCATGCTTTATCAGACAATGCCATCAGCTTTCGGCCCTCCTATGCTCGCTCGAGCCCCATCGTCTCCTCACGGCCCACCAACACTCATCGTCGCATAACCTCCAACCACCGTCCACCATCCCTCCTACGCTCTCTCGAGCCCGTCACCTTCCACATGGTCCACCAACCTTCATTGTCACGTCACTTCCAGTTTCCCACCATCGTCCATCATGTCCTTGTCACAACACTGGAAGCCACCTATTCTCAATCTCCATGGGAATCAATTACAACTGAGAGTGGAACCTCAGTTTCCTGATGTAAGGGGGTTGTGACTGAGTACCACTCAGTCGCAACTCAAGTTGCATAAATATTTAAAATTATTATTTAGTTACTAAATGTTAATAATAAAATTTAAATTATTAAATTACAAATCATTAATTAATTACTAATTGTTAATTAATTGTTTTTAATTACAATGTCACACCCCGTCCCAATGGATCCTATACCAAGACTACCCCAAGCTCGCCTCTAATAGTCTAGGGGCTGGCGACCAGCATAGAGTAGCTATATAACACACATGGGAGGCCTTATCCTAATGTAATTGTACAAACCCACACATCTCTAAGACCATAAAATGCTGAAATATAAAACAGATGATAACCATGCATCCATACATCTTAAATCTCACCATCAGGGTACGACAACAAGTACTGGAAAGAAAAATGGCCAAATATAAGCTCACCATAAAGAAACTAAAATCAATTCTAACCTATAAAGTGGGTGAGGACTACTATCGAGGTGACCGCAGGATCACACCTCAGTCTGTCTAAGTCACTAAGCTCTGCCTGGTCCTAGTCTCTCTAGGACTTTATCAAAAGTTTGATCATCTACATAAGACACAACCTGTGCAGGGAAAAACTATACAGGGGTGAGTATAACAATACCCATTGGGACACCCCCAAAATCACTAAGCATATAACATCGATAATAACAATCATCTCATCACAGGTATATGTCAACAACACATATAACAAGAATGTATAGATATAATCAATGTAGACACGCAGTCTCAAGGTAAAATCACAACTATAATGTCATTCTAGGATTCTTGATCAAAGATTCCACATAACACTCATTTGGGAGAACACACTCCAAGGGTCAGATAACACTAATGGAATCCATCTAATATTTCATGCTCGTTGAGTCTCACCATAATAAGTACACACTGGAAGTCTGAATAGAATGATAAACAGAAGGGGATCACACCTAAGGCTATGGGGTATACCAACAACCTAATCTGAATTAACTCGCTAAGTAGGGGATAAATGCTTGCATAGTTTTAGTCATGAAGATTCCAATAACCCCACCTAGGGAAAAGATGATGATAGTGGATCTCACTTTGCACCTCAAAGATGGAGCCCAACAACTCTATCTGAGACTGAAGTCCCTTCAAAGGGATCACCATCCTATGTATAAGATGTTATTCTATACTAAAACCTCAGGGAATGGATCAAGGTAATGCACCCTAATGAAAATTGTCTAAGCTTAAGGGGATGAGGGCTCCAAGCCTTCTTTAAGGAAGCACATGGTGTGTACTAGTAGCACATGGCATATTCCTTTAGCACCGGGTCCTACCTGTGTATCACGGTCCATACCTGTGTTTGTGTTTGTGCCTAAGTACACGGCATGTCTGAGCCCGTGTACACCTGGTTGTTTCCATGTCCTTCTAGGTGTGTCCATGTCTATGTACCTCCCTGGGTACACACCCAAGAGCCTAGAAAGGTTCACACACCATGTGACAACTTTCACATGCCTTGTGATAGTTTTCTTCCTCGTGGAACTCTATCTCTACACAGGGAGGTCCCACACAACATCTAATCCCAGATGACACATCATAAAACCCATAATTTTTCAGAATTCTTGATTCTTCCACTGCTTTCACCAGTGCCATTGTCTCTAGTTTCACCACCAATCTCACCCAGAGATCACAGATCTAGTTCGAATGAGCCTTTTCGTCACCTACTCATCGGAGATCATGACTCAATCTGCTCAAAAACCATTTGTTGAGTCGCCCCATCATCACACACCAAATATAAAAATAATGGGTATCCCTAAATATTTATTCGACCAATCATCCATCGTCACCATAGTCACAGCTCGATCTCATCATCAATATGAAGCCAGATCTGTGATAATAACCTATTTCACCAAGAAATGGGTTTGCAATGATAGTTTATCAGGTATTTTTTTAACAACGGGCCAAAGGAATTGCCCATGATGAACGAAGAATAGGGAAGGAAAATAAAAACATGCAAATGTAAGGAACAGACCTCAACCAATGCTCATGTTGGCCCTGATTTGTTGTTGTTAGAACAAAGAATAAAGAGATATCACATAATCAACAAAAAAATTTCCAAACTCAGATAATATCTATCTCATACCCACAATATGAATGATCCGTGAATCAATTCATTAGTTGATTGATTTTAATTCATTATAGGAATAATTAAATGGGGAAAAATCTACATAAAATAAACATCCTACCTCGAGATGGATTGATCGATGATAAATAATGAATCTGCATCTTTGTCATTGGTGTGATCCTTGAGTTTCGTAGCTCACCAATCAATGATACACGATCCATTCATTGCTCACCAATGAAAGATCCTCCAACACCCTCTCACAAATCTCTATGGTTATATAGCTAATCATGGGATTTGTTCTTAAAAACATATTTATTGAGAAATAGATTAGGTCATTGCGTCACTTAATAAAATAAATAATTTATTTTATTAATTCGCTCGCGATGGTACTCAACCCGAACGTCTAATGCGTTCTAAGGTTAAGTTGTTCATAGGGTAAAACCCATGATCTAAACTTAATTATGGAATCAGATTTATTATATGTTCCTCTATTTAAGAGTTATTCCACTTTTTCAGGAAAACCGTGCATGCGTGATATTTAATATATTTAATATATGTCAAAAAATAAATGTGGGAACACCAAGTCTCAAAATCTCATTCCATATAAATTCCAATCCCTGAAATTAATCCATGTAATATTTCAAAGCAATATATGAAAAAAACGAAGTTGTTACATTCTCCCCACTTTGGGTCTTTATGTCCCAGAAAGACAAAACAAAAGGCTACACAAAGAGATGTGGGTACTGAGTACGCATCTAGGTATCCCACTCCCAAGTTCTCTCTTGAATATTCCCATGCTACCACCAGACATGCACTAGGGGAATCAATCTCCCAAGAAGGGTCCACTCCTACAAATCCTCGATATCTACTGGGTACTCAGCAAAGGTTTATCCATCCTCGATGTCTAACTTTCCCCGATCGATGACACCCAATAGGTCATGAACGTACCTCCTCATCTATGACATGTGGAAGAAATAGTGTACCCAATATTACTAAGATGGTAGAGCTAAGTGGTACATCTCCCCACCAAATCTATGCATTATTTGGAAATAGACAATGAATCTTGTAGATAGCTTGTCGCCCCAACCAAATGTCCACAATACATGTCGAGGTGAGACTCTTAGGAACACATGGTCTCCCTCCTTGAACTCCAAAGGCATTTATTGTTAGTTTGAACATGACTTATAATGGATTTGTGTAGTCCTCATCCTCTCCTAGATGATTTTCACCTTCTCTGTAGTGGCTCACACCATAAGTGTTGACTCTCCTAGGTCGGTCCAACATAGTGGAGATATGAAGGGTCTCTCATGCAATGCCTCGAATGGTGTCATACCTATGGTGGAATGGTAGTTGTTTTTGTATGAAATATCCATCAATAGTAGGTGATCCTCCCAACTACGTCCAAAATCTAACATGAAATCTCACAACATGTCCTCCAAGACCTGAATGGTTCACTTAGTCTGGACATCATTATGGGGTAGAAATGTTGTACTCAGATGCAACTAGGTCCCAAAAGCCTCCTACAATACCTTACATAACTGAGATGTGAAGAAAGCATCCTGGTCAGAAATGATCATCTAGGGAACTCCATGGAGTCGGATTATCTCATGCATGTAGAGGCATCCCAAGCTCTCTACTGAACTCTACTCTTGAATATATAAGAAGTCGGCTAACTTAGTGAGTCGATCTATGATCACCTAGATGGCTTTGTTTCCCCTAGACATATGTGGTAACCCCATCACAAAGTCCATAGATATCCCATCCCACTTCCACTCTAGCGCCTCAAGGAGCTGAGCTCAACCCGCTGGAACCTGGATCTCATCCTTAACTTGCTAACAAGTAAGGCATCGAGAGACAAACTTTGTAACTCCATTTTTCATCCTTGGCCTGAAAGTTAAACTCAAAACACTTAACACTATTACCCTAAAGCAATATCATAGACTCTGGTCCCAAGGTAGAACTGACTGCCTCTGATACCACTCTGTCATGACCCATCCTAATGAGACCCATGCCGCGACTACCCCAATCCCACCTCCAATAGGCTGGGGGCTGGAAACCAGCACTGGGTAGGCATATCACACACATTGGAGTCCTTGGAAAAATGTACTTGTGCACACATACACATCTTCACTCCCATAAAATGATGAAATGTAAAATAGTTGATAACCATGGATGAGTACATAAAAAATCCCACCATAAAAGTGTGATAACAAGTACAGGAAAGAAAAGGGGCCAAATACAAGACCACCACACAGAAACTGAAAACTAGTCCAACTTGTATAGTGGGAGAGGAATGTTGTCAAGGTGACTGTAAGAACACACCTCAGTCTGTCTGACTCACTAATATTTGTCTAGTACTGGTCCCAATAGGACTCTGTCAAAAGCTTGATCATCTGGATAAGACATGACATGTGTGGGAAAAGCCCATGTAGGGGTAAATATAACAATACACAGTAGGACACCCTAAAATCACTAAGCATATAACATCAAGAATAATAATAAACTCATCATAGGTATATGTCAACATCACATATAATAACAAATTTCATATATACTCAATTTAGACACATAGTCTCAAGGTAAAATCATGATCGTAATGTCAGTCTAGGATTCTTGCTCAGTGGTTCCACATATCACTCGTCTAGGATAACACACTCCATGATCCAGATAGCACTGATGGAGTCCATATGAGATTTCATGCTCATCAAGTCTCACCATAATAAATACACATTGAAAGTCTAAAGATAATTATACGCATAATGGGATCACACCCAAGGACATGGGGTATACCAATAACCCAGTTTGTATTAACCTACCAAGTAGGGGATCGATGTCCGCATAATTTTAGTCATGATGATTCCAAGAACCCCACCTAGGTCAAAGATGATGTTAGAGGATCTCACTCCTGACCTCATGGATTGATTCCAATAACACTATCCAAGACTGAAGTCCCTCTGAAGGGATCACCATCCTATGTATAGGATGTGATTCCATACTAAACCTTTAGGGAATTGATCAAGGGAATACACCATAATTAAAATCATCCAAGCTAATGAATAAGAGGGATCGAAGCCTTCTTTGAGGAAGCACACGGAGTATACTAGTAGTACACGATGTGTCCTTTTGGCACCAGATCCTACCCGTGTATCATAGACTATGTCCATGTCTCTGTCTGTGCATGAGTACACGGCATGCCTAAGCCCATGTACTCTTGGTCGTGTCCATGTCCGGTTGGTCATGTCCATGTCAGGATATCCATTTATGTTCCTATGTACCTCCCTAGGTACACACCCAAGCACCCAAAAGGGGTAACATGTCATGTGATAGTTTTCACATTTCATGTGATATTTATCTTCTTCACAAAACCCTAGCACTGCATAGGGGGTCCCACATGGTGTGTGATTCCAGATGACACACTATGTAACCCAGAAATCCCAGATTTATAGATTCTTCCCTCGTGTTCACCTACATCGCCACAACCATTTCCACCACTGACCTAACTCTAAGATCACAGATCTAGTTCAACTGAGCCTCGTTATTGCCTTCTCGTTGAAGATCATGACTCGATATGCTTGAAAACTATTCATCAAGATACCCCATCATTGTACACCAAATATATTAATAATTGGTATCCCTAAATCTATCCTTAATAAAACATAAATCATTTCCATCATTACATCTTAATCCCATCATTGATCTAAACCCAGTTCTGTGATAACAATTCATTGCACCAAGTTTAAATGGGTGTGAAATAATTTTTTATCTGGTATTTTTTGAACCATGGGCCAAAGGAATTGTTCACAATGACCAAAGAATGGGGAAGGAAAATCACAACACACAAACAGGAGGAACAGACCTCAGCCAATATTTGTGTTAGTCTTGATTTGTTTCCATTAGAATGATGAACTAATAGATATAACATAATCAACAAACAAATCCCCAAACTTGGATAATATTTATCATATACATGTAATACGCATGATCCACATATAAATTCATTAGTTGATTGATTCGTGTTCATTATAGGAGTAATTAAATGGGGAAAATCCACATAAAACAAAAATCATACCTCAAGATGCATTGATCAATGATGAATAATGAATCAACATCACTTTCATCGATGTGATCCTCGAGTTTTGTAGCTCACCGATCGATGATCAATGATCCAGTCATTGCTCTCCAATGGAAGCTCCTCTAACGCTCTCTCAAAAATATCAAGGGTTATGCAGCTCACCCTAGGATTTGTTCTTAATAGCCTATTTATAGAGAAATAAATTAAGTCATTGTGCCACTTAATAAAATAAATATTTTATTTTATTTTATTTTATTAATTTTCCCGTGACATCACTCAACCTGAACGTCCGACGCGTTCCAAGGTTAAGTCATGCCTAGGGTAAAACCCACACTCTAAACTCAAAAAATGCCTCAAATTTCTTACCTGGGCCTTTATTTAATAGTTATTCCACTTTTTATGGAAAACCGCACATGTGTGATATTTAATATATTTAACATATTTTAAAAATTAATTCCGAGCACACCGGGCCTCAGAATCTCATGTCGTCTCAGTGCCTAGCTCTGAAATTAATCCATGCAATATTCCAAATCAATATATATAAAAATCTATGTCATTTCGTATAAATTAAATAAATTATAATTATTAAAAACTATTATTATTTAACTACTTCAATTTATTGATTATTATTAATTAGTTACAATTCACTAATAATTATTATTAATAATTAATAATTGTTTTTATTTATTTTATTAATAATTAATAGTTATCAATTAATTACTATTATTTATTTACTATTAGCAATTAATTACGGTTTATTAATAATTATTAATAATAAATATTATTTATTTTTATTAAATTTATTAATAATTAATAGTTATTAATTGATTATCAATTAAATAATAATTATTTCTACTAATTAGAAACTAAATAATTTTTTTAAAGCTGAGGACTTTTCCAATGCCAAGTCTCCTTTATTGAAAAATAAAAGATTACAAAAGTGTAAAATGGGACATTTTACAACGGTCTATTTTGGAGAGATGTAACAGGTCAGAGGGAAGGATATCCATCTATATGAGGCCATTGTTACCTACACCCATATTTTTTAGGCCATTAGCTACCATGTTTGATTCTCAATATGAATTATTAAGGATAAAGTCAATGGAATCTAAGAACTCAAGGAAATCCATCCACTAAACCATCAATCTCCATGAGAGGTGTGTGCTATTTTTATTGATTGCATACACTATATTTGTGGAGTCACTCTCCAACCATAGCTTAGACTAACCTCTTTGTCTAGAAATGTTCACCACATTGATGAATCCAAGCATCTTGGATTCAAGTGAAAATGTAGTACCACAAGTACTATAAAAGAAACCAAGGATGCACTCGGTGTGATTTTTGAAAACAGTGTTGCACCCTGAGATACCAGGATTACCTTTAGAAGCACCATCCATATTTGCTTTCACCCAACCTGGGAATGGAACTACTACAAAATAGGACTTTAACGGTGCTAGAATTGGCCTTTATCAATGCTAAAAAGGCACTGAATACTGGAGCATGGTTAAAATACCTAGGCTTTTATCAGCACTAGAAAATCACTGATAAATGGGTCCATTATTAGTTCTTAAAAACGTTTATAAAGGACCCTTTATCAGTGATTTTAGAAGAATTGATAAATGACACCATTTATTAGCACTTTTATTTAGATATGATAAAGGGACCCTTTATTAATGCTACTAAATGCACTCATAAAGGCATCCTTTATCAGTGTTTGTTGAAGCACTGATAAAGGATACCTTTATCGATGCATTTAGTAGCATTGATAAAGGGGTACACTGTAATGTACTGTTACAACATACTATAGTGTTTTGTTATAGCATAATTTAGTGTACTATTACAGCACACTACAGCACCAGAAATAGGGAATACTGCAGTTTCTTATAACAACACACTATAAAACCAGAAATTAGAAAAATTGGATAAAAATACAGAATTTAAATGAAATAAAATTTACAACACAAATACAAGAAAAAAAATATTATAGAGAAAAAGAACACACTTGTATAAAAGAGAAAACCACCCCTGATCAAGTAAAATAACGTGCCAATATAAGAAAAAAATTCTAATGTTAGTAATAATATAAATAAACAAATTCAATAGAAAGTATTAATTTTAAACTAAACTTTGAGTCATGCCAAGAACATTGTGTATCAGATTGAGTTGCAGTTGATTCTTGTACATCACACCATTTATTGTTCTTCTTCAAGAATTATCACTGTGAAAATTAACTAAATAAGTATAAGATAAATATAATATGGAAATTAATTATATATTAGCAGATAGAATGATGAGAAAAGAATTTAGGCTCATTTTCTCTGTTTTGGTGATGTGATGTTTGTTTTAAACTAAAATGACACTTATATATTGAAAATAAACACTTTGAGTCATACTAGTCACACCATGCATTGGATTGGAATGTGACTAATTAATTCACATCCCAAATGACTTATTTATAATTTTCCTAAAGTATCCAAACAATCTAAATTCATTTCTTTGGTTTTGAGTATGCTGCTTGTGTTTTTTTACTAAAATGTCATTTTAAACTATAAACATGTACTTTGAGTCATACCGGCCACTTCATGTGTGGGTTTGTCATAAAGACTAATTCCTACACATAAGAAATGAATTATGAATAATTGATATAAATTATTAAGAAAATCCTAGTGTGTTTTCTCAATTTTTAATGAGTGACACTTTTTGAACTAAAATGACGATTTTAAACTAATAACAGACACTTTGAGTCATATCAGGTAAAGAGTGTATTAGATTGAGGTTTATCTGATTCCTACACATAAAAAATGACTTATGGATCATTTTCTTAAATTATCAAAATAATCCTAATGTGTTTTCTCATTTTTGAGTATGTCTGTTGTCTTTTTTACTAAAATTAATGCCAACTTTAAATAAAAGGATGCACTTGGAGTCATACCAGTCACACCGTGTGTTAGATGGAGGTTAAGATGATTTATAAATGTCCCAAATGACTTATGTATTGTTTTTATAAATTATAAAATTAATATGAATGCATTTTCTTGATTTTAAGTATGCCACTTATGTTTTTTACTAAAATGTCATTTTAAACTGGAAACACAAACTTTGAGTCATACCAGTCACATCATGTGTGGGATTTATGTGAGACTATTTCCTACACATCAAAAATTAATTATGAATCGTTATCCTAAATTATCAAGACAATCTAATTTCATTTTCTTGGCTTTTAGTGGGTGTTACTTTTTGAACTAAAATGTCAATTTTAAATTGATAACAGACACATTGAGTCATACTGGGAACATCATGTATCGTATTAAGACACAGATGATTACTAAAAGTCAAAAATGACTTATGAATAATTTTCATAAAGTATAAAAATAATATGAATGTGTTTTCTCAATTTTGAGTATGTCAGTTTTCTTTTTTACTAAAATTGATGTCAATTTTAAATAAAAAGATGCACTTAGAGTCATACCAGTCACACTGTGTGTAGGATTGAGGTGAGGAAGATTTATATATGTCCCAAATAACTTATAGATAATTTTAATAAATTATAAAAACAATCTGAATGTGTTTTATTAGTTTTGAGTGTGCCACTTTTATTTTTTACTAAAATGTCATTTTAAACTGGAAACACACGCTTTGAGTTATACCAGTCACATTATGTGTGGGTTTGATGTGAGACTGATTCCTATACATCACAAATGAATTATGAATAATTTTTATAAATTATCAAGACAGTGTGAGAGTATTTTCTTCGTTTTAAGTGAGTGACACTTTTTGAACTAAAATGATAATTTTAAACTAATAACAGATACTTTGAGTCATACCGAGAACATCGTGTATCATATTGAGGTTTAGATGATTCCTCCATTACAAAAATGACTTATGGATAATTTTACTAAAGTATCAAAAGAATTTTAATGCATTTTCTTGGTTTTGATTATGTCATTTTTCTTTTTTAGTAAAATTAATGTCGATTTTAAATAAAAAGATGCACTTTGAGTCATACTGGTCACACCATGTGTCAAATTGAGGTGTGGATGATTCCTACATATCCTAAATTACTTGTGAATCTTTTTCATAAAGTGTCAAAATAATAATAATTTGTTTTCTTATTTTTGATTATGTCACTTGTGTTTTTTATTGAAGTGTCATTTTAAACTAGAAACTCACACTTTGAGTCATACCAGTCATATCATGTGTCGGTTTTACATGAGACTAATTCCTATACATCAAAAATTACTTATGAATTGTTTTTATAAATTATCAATAAAATCTATTCATGTTTGATCAATTTCCAGTGAGTGATGTTTTGTGAACTTAAATGTAAACTGATAAGGGACACTTTGAGTCATACCGAGCACATCATGTATTAGATTTAGGTTTGGTTGATTTCTAAACATAAAAAATGACTTATGGATCATGTTTATAAAGTATCAAAATAATACAAATGAATTTTATTATTTTTGAGTATGTCAGTTGTCTGTTTTAGTAAAATTAATGTCAATTTTAAATAAAAAGATTCACTTAGAGTCATACATGTCACATCGTGAATCGGATTGAGGTGCGTCTAATTCATACACATACCAAATGACTTATGGAACATTTTACTAACATATCAAAACAATCCGAGTATGTTTTATTAGTTTTTATTACATCACTTGTGTTTTTTACTAAAATGTCATTTTAAACTGAAAACACACACTTTGAGTCATAGTGGTCACATCGTGTGATGGTTTGACCTAAGACTGATTCCAACACATCAAAAATGACTTATGAATTATTTTACTAAATTATAAAGACAATCCAAATGCATTTTCTTGTTTTTCAGTGAGTGGTGTTTTGTGAACTTGAATGTCAATTTTAAACTAATAACTGACACTTTGAGTCATACCGAGTACATCGTGTATCAAATTGAGGTATGATTGATTCATACACATAAAAAAATGATGGGTTTTTTACCTAAATTATTCAAACAATCTTAATATCATTTCTTGGTTTTGACTATGTGATGTTTGTTTTGAACTAAAATGTAAATTATAAACTAAAAACATACATTTTGAGTCATACAAGTCACATCGTGCATTAGATTGAGTTATGAATGATTGAGTATGTGATGTGTGTTTTTATTTCAATCATATGCACCAAGCTATAAAAGATAGAAATTTACCATTTGGATGAAATAAGAAACCTAATGCTACTTGAAATACCTCATCCAAAAGCACAATGTTCTCTCTTTTCTAGCTTATTGCAGACAATTGAAGAGAAAATATGAATTCCCAAAAGATATGTGCAAAAAAAATTATTAGATAAAAATGATAATGAAATTAAATTAAAAATAATAGATAAAATGGTGAAAATTTTAACTAAATAATCAATATGAATTCACCTTGTCATGATGTTGTATACATTTTTTACCCATTTCCTTGTTGTTATCTCATTTTCATCATCAAAGTCCAATCTATCACGAGCATGAGCATCTTCAAAGAAACCACCCCAACTTGATAAAAAGAAGCCACCTTTGTAATAAACCAATTATTATATTAGTAATACTATAAATAAATAAATTAAACATAAATATTAAATAATATATTAATAAATTTCAATTTTAAACTGAAACCACACAATTTGAGTCATACTGGGTACACTGTGTATTGCATTGAGGTATGGTTGATTCCACCGTGTCTTTTTATCCTACAATGAATTCAAAACTCTAGTTCATCTAACAATATTGTAGTTTGATAACCCATAATGTTGAATAAACCAGAGAATAAAAAGAAAATTGCATCATCATGAGTGAATCATCCTTGTTGAGTGCATGATCATAGTACAAGAGTGAGTTGTCCTTGTTGAAAAATTTATTTATTCCTAGAAAAAATTAACTATAGTGTAAAATTATCAGTATTCATTTATTAAACTAAAATAAATATTTACATATGAGTTTTTATGGAACATAATAAAATCTATCTTTCCCTTTCACCATCATAGAGAGTACAAACTCCATGATAAACTATTTACCATATTTGATGGAAAAAACTTCAGTGTGGCCCATTATGTATTTTCAGAAGACACTAAACTTAATTATAAATTGGTTTCCCCTTTTTGAAAATATTAAACATTATTATATCCCTTTATAGAATCCAAATGATATAAAAATCTAGTGTATTAGTTAAGTCTTCTTGGATTGGGATATAGATTAGTATATCCTTTTGAATATTCTGGGTGATGATAAACTCTAACATAATTTCAAAATTATTTTTTCATAAAAATGGGAATAACCCTATTCTCATGTCTTTTTATTGAGAATGATGGAGAGTTTTTTATTAATGAGCTTGTGAACATGGATCATTTTACATAATGAATGTGCACATGCATAATGAATGTTATTTGTATGGATTTCCCAATAATTTTTTATATTATATCATGCATCTAATTGATGATCAAATAACCCAAATAATCCCACAACCCACCAAAGTGAAACCATTGTATTGTTCTTTTCTGAAAATTCATGATTCAGTTAATGAAATTTCGTATTTCTTTATTTTTTTTATAGGTTTTGTATTAAGCTATTAGATTCTTTTTCAAAGGGGTATTCATTTGGATTTTTTATAATACATGATTTCATTTGAAGTGGGTTTTTCATTTTTGTGGATTTCTTCATAAAGCAGTTTCTTTTCATTTTATGTCATGTTTACTTTGACACTATCCCTCCTAAATGACCATAATCTCTCAATGCTTATTGTCCTCTAGTAATTCTCTCATACACACGATGGATTCGGTATTTGATTACACACATATTTATTCAAACATTTGAGTTGTATTATATACTTGTTTGATGATTGGATTGGTGTTTTATGACTCTCAGGTGACTATTGGATCTAATACTAAGACCCTTTCTTTGTAGTGTGGATAATTCGTGGGCAAGAAACTGCATTGGTTTTTTGTTGTTGGTCAGTTTTTTCTTAGTGAGGGGTTTATTTCACACTTTAGTAATATTTTATAGTACTTGGAATGTTCTAATAGAAATTGTATCCTATGATAATCAGTTTGAAAAAAATAATTGGTGTTTTTTTTGTTTCTAAAAAAATACCTCCACTTAAATTCCTGTATAAAATCACTTAAATAAGTGGTCAAAAACGTTTTTCCAATAATCCACTTGAATCGCTTACATAATGGATCTTATCTTAATTGATAAGTTTTGTGCATGCTTTTCAATAATTATTATCAAACACAACCTCTGTGTGATCCCCATTCTACTCCATTGACCAACAATTTTATTATTTCCAAGCCATTGCTTCGTCTCCTCCTCCACCTCGATCTCTGCCTCTGCCTCCTCCACCTCAGTTCCAACTCTGACTTCGCCTCTACCTCCACCTCTACCTCTGTTATTTCCCAACAATTTTATTGTTTGTAGGTCATCACTTTTAAACCTATTGATTTCCTCTATAATAATTATCCTTGAGAAACTGATCAAAAATAATATATAAGCATTATGAAACTAATGCTTCACACCTGAAATATATTTATAAGGTTATAGCTCATACTAGATCACAAACATAGCAGGTAATCAACTAAATTTGTTATCGGCAAGTAGTATGACAACATGTATGCTACCCACTCATCTCTAAACAAATTTACTTCTTCTTTTGAGTTTGAAGGTTGTCATAAATCTTGATAGTATTGAGAAAATATAAATAGATAAATGATTAAGAAATATATTTAATGAAATTGTAATTACCTTTGAAAATTACCTTTTTGGGGATATTGGTATTTTCATTGTTTATGATCTCTCTCATAAATTTGTAAACATAATAACCAAAATAATTTCCATTATCTGGCTTTGGAAAGTGTAAAAACATTGACCAAAATAAGTAAATTGTTTTGAAATATGTTTTTATAGTTAAATATTTCTATATATACCTTAATTTTTTCCATTTGTAGTAATCCACGGGCTTTATATGTTCAAACACCAAATTCATTCCATGATTTATCCTATATTTAGTGACTACCAAATCATAATAACACTCTTGTTAAAACATAGAATGAAACATATAATTTTAATTTTATCTATAAAATGTTGATTGCAATGTATTAAAAATTCACAATACACATCATGTGTGGTCATTTTGTTGGATATCCATGCATTGGAACCAAAAAAATAAATATTTGGGGTATCCAGATTGACTGCGATTAGAATTCAGTGCTGCCTAAAAAAACAAAAAAACAAATAAGTAATAAAAAAACTAAAAATATATTTTATTTAATTAGATTGTAGATTTTTACTTCTGTATTATAGTAATCAAAAAGTGTTTTTTGTCTGATATTTTTTTGCTAAAACTCTTCAAAAAACACATCTCTTTTCTTCTCAATTTCTTTCTTATCCAAAGTAAGTTTTTATGTAGAAATGATACAAGGATTAATGAATCCAAATCATGCTTCACACGGTTTTCCCTTTATATAGTATTAGTATAAATTCCTATAAAAAATATGAATAGTTATTAACTTTAATAAACATATTAGCTCACTATTTGGATAGACATGTTATGAAAATGTACCTTATGTATGTATTCACAACTGAGGTCTCAACCATTCATTCTTGAGAATCTCATTTATACTCTCGAGAACAATTACGTTTATCATGAAAGTTCCATATATTTATTTTTTATATAGAATGTAAGACATATTTTCGTCTTTAAATGTGGTCTATACATGAAGTTGTAATGATAATAAATGTTTCTCTAGACTGGTGGGGAGAAGTTACTCCCAAAATGTCATTTTTATTTCTTGGTCAATTCACTAGATCATCTTGATCTGACCTTCTGTTTCCCCATCATTTTATCCATCTGTAATAGCATACCTCACTTTAGAACTTTTTTCATCAATTGTAACAGATTTTTCATATGAAAAAAATTATTAAAGACGTACCTCATGTATCTTTATAATATTAGATGACCATGATGTGAAAGTTCCAATAGCATCATTAACCATTTTAATATTAGGATCATCAAGTGGAATAAGCAACTCAGTAATCAGCTCATTAGCTACATCAACCCCCACTCTTGTGTGATATTTTGGGAGGTTTTTCTAGTGTATCTTTTCTTTAATGATATTATACATTGTACCCCTCACAACAAGGTTGTGTGTGGGTGTTGACAGATAAAAAAACATATAATTGTACCCTAAAGAATTTTAGTAATATAAAATTATCAAAATTTGTTTGATTCACATTTAGGATAAAGATTAATGAAAAAATTGATTACATCAAGTAAGGTATGTGGTCGAGGGGAATGACAAGCCTCAAAGCTAGTGGGTTAATTTGGTTCATGTGCAGATCTTTGTTCCACCACCGGTTCTATTTGATCATTTCTCATAAATTAGTATGCCAAATTAGATTGGGCAATAATATCTTACAAAGAATCTATTTGTGTTTGTAATCCTTTCATCATATTATATGAATGTTCATGTGGTTTTTTATTATCAAAATATGTTCGAGGAGACACTCTAAAACCTAATCCTCCAATGTGACCATATTGTTCTAGCCACTTCAAAGCTAATGAATGTAGTTTTTCTTCAAGTATGGTCACTGCCGATTCTTGTGTCTAAACTATATAAAAAATATTAACATAAATAGATATTTTTTTATAATACTATTATAAAGCATAACTAATTACTATTATGTCATACTTACACATGCATCTCATAATGCTTTTTTGTTTTCATCTACTAGTTTACCCTCCTTATTTACACGACCCTCCTTCCATATCACATGATGTGCAATGGAAGTGGCATCAGATTTTGATTTATCAATATGCATATGAACAAAAGAACATATGTTGTTTTATATCACATAAAACTTTTATTATTGATTTAAAGTACATACCAATTTCTTATCTAGTGAAGCTTACCCTATCCTTGCTTTGTGATATGGGTACATTGGATTTGATGCACGTTCTTTATTTTCATCACTCTTTTTTGTTTCATAAATTAAATTTTTTGAATCAAATTGGATAAAAAATAATTTTAAATAATACATTATCAACTTAAATTCACCTAAAATGATTTCTCATTACGACGACTAATGAAAGAATTCCATGATTCATGCTTTATAATGTGTTCATAACTAACTAGTGGGTGGGGCTTTACTTTCTCCTCAACATCCCTAAGATGTAACTTGGTAAGAAGAGTCAAAAAGCCTCTATGTTCTCTTCCAATGGCCATTAAGACTAATTTATTACATAAATATTCAAAAATAAATGAACTCTCTAATGAATAATGAAAATTAAATCAACTTTTAATTATATAGTTTTTTGGTAAAATAGAGAAAGTATATCGTAACATTAACGTTATATCTCTCCAAAGGGTTTCCTTTTTTCAGGCTCTATGTGGCACCACGAATCAATATAAATCGGCACATTAATCACTATTGTGACCCCAACATAACTAATGAACATTGACTTATTGGGGTCAATAGTTTGGTTGCGCTGATTCCAACCAGCCACGAATTTTATACCCTTAATTCTTGCCTTGATAATTTTATTCAACACTGTGATGTTACGTCGTTGTTTCTTTTTTTAATCAACATGTTGTTGACCCCCTAATAGTTTTGCAGTTTCATCATCAAAAATCTATTCTTCCTCAGTATTGGTAACATCATCATGTGCAAAATACATTGTTTACATGGGTAGTCAAACATTTAATTTGTATTGAATAACAACAACATAAACACAAACAAATGATTTTATCATGGTCATATGCATGTTCTATTACAAACTTGATGAACTCATTAACCCCATCTCTATAATCTTTTGGAAAATGATTAGCATGCATACATTTTGAATGAAATGGGTAATTGAATTTAAGGAAAGAATTAATTCATTGTGGTAGGTGTTATCCACTAAGTTCATCCAAAGGTGAAAGTTATAGACAATTATCATCATCATCATATTCATCCCTCAAATAGTTATTATTGCATTTTGTTTCTTGAGACTCATCCTCCATCTCTTCTAGATATACACCTATGTTTCTTGAACTAATCTGAGATGGGAGATGATTTTAGATTACTACTTCTCAGAGTAGTTCAAGCAACATATAAGAGATGGGAGATGAGTCTCAAGAAACAAAATGAAATAATAACTGTTTGGGAGATGATGTTGATGGGGATGACATTTTTTTCCTTAAAACTTTTTAAATTACCATATATTAATTTAAAATTTAAAATATCATCTCAAAATTCTAAAAGTTACCTAACACTGTGATGAGAACATCAAATCATCTACACTAATCTGTACTGACACTAATCTATGTTACTAGTCCTTTTCCCTCACCAGTATCTCAAATATAAGATCTCTATATCCATTTAGGTTTATGTGTCGGGTGTGAGTATAAAAATAAACAAGAAAATTCTAATAGGGGCCCTAAAATACACAACAATGCATATATTTGAGTATATTTTCAAAGTAGTAACACTCAAAATACATATGTAATTCAAGTCATTGTGTACTAAACAAGACACCATGATAATCAAATGTACCTACTTCATTTCATACCAATGAATTATACTAATCATACTATAAGTGTATACCATGGTTTTTCCCTAACATTAAAATCATTTTACTAATAATAGGTTAACATTTGAATCGTAAGAGGAGAAAAAATTATTTATCTCCCTATGGAAATAACCGCATCACAGGTGCCATGAGATTCGACCTCAGACCCCTAGCATCCAAGACTATCCCTCAGGGATAACCATCACATGTACTTGTTACGTCCAAATCATGAAATGGGTATAACATATCCAATTTTCTTAGGAAGATCATTTGGAATATAGGGAAATATTAACATAATTGGTTCCCTTAGGAAGGAACCACATAACGGGTTCCATAATACATTAGTTAAACCAAACTTCTGAAAACCCATAAAGAAGAACAAACAACACAAATGTCACATCACCCTCACCCTATCCCTCAATGAATCACTAACATGTCTATAGTAACACACATTCTAACATACCATACCTAGACCTCACATAATATCCATAATATTATAATATACGATAAAAATTATTTTTATCACATCCATACATGTATTTCTTGTATAAAAATATTGTAATCATACAGTGAGAGGTATATTAAAAATCATTTCAAATAATATCAAGTAATTATTCAAAGAAAATATTTTAAGGTAAGATTCATCAAAATTTAGCAAAAAAATTAGTTACATATTACGTTTAATATAATAATTTTCAAAAAAAATACTCTAGGGAAATAATTATTAAATGAGTAAACAAAAAATAGTAGTTAAATAGTTAGTAAAAAATGTATACAAAGATAAAAATGAAGACTTACTAAATAAAAATCACAGAATTTTTCCATTTCCTAAAATTTTAATGTCTAAAAAAATCATGTTACATTTTATAATAATTAATATATTTCCCTTAGTCAAAAAAATATTTATAAATGTGTATTGGTTTATTTTACAATATATATATTATTAAAACCATATTTGTGTATGATTATAGTAAAATAATTTGAAGAATATATTTATCCTATCAAAATATATATATATATATATATATATATATATTATGAACCATTTCATCTGAAAAATAAAATTTTAAATACATATATAAAAACTATAACTAATATGGTATTATAAACATAAAATTATTTAATTGAATAATAAAATATGATAATCACTTAAATATTTCTATTATAGCATGTGTAATACATAATAATTTATCAATATTATATATAACCCACGCTTTCTCAAATATAACAAAATTATAACCATTCAATGTCATTGATTTTGTTTAAAACCAATCTAAAACCCTTATCAATGGAGTTATTTAATTAGTATGTAATTATTTAAATCATTAATAAGATATTTTAATGGTTAATAAACAATAAATTCTCTATTCCCAAAAAATACTCTAAAAGACATACATTATAAACTCTTACATATCCTATATGATCTAAATATTGTGAAATTAATATAGATAAACTTAAAATTAAAGGAAATCATGAAGTGATTTATATATTTAATGAGAAACTATTTGTTACATCTAATTAGAACAAAAAACTAAAGACAAATTTGTTTCAAAAACAAAATAAAACCTAACACTTATTATTTTTTAAAAATATGTTTATCCCATGTATACTCTAAACCCACTCATATTCAAAAATAACCTAAATGAAATTTTAATTATGGATTATATCATTTTACATTTCGAAAATATAATTCTCTAAACATAAGTGTTATTTTTTTATCAATTTAATAAAAAAACAAAAAAATAGAAAATACCATAAAATTAAATAATAGAAGGTGAGAATAAATATTTTTTGAATGAAATTTTCATTAAAAACATCAAATTAAATTGAAATTCATATAATATTAACATATTTATATAAATAAATATACCTATCAATGTATAATTATTTTTAAAAAGGTAAAAAACTTGTGACATACAAATCATGGTGGCCTATAATAGTGTAATTTGAGGGAATTTAGATTATTGTATCATTAACAAACATCACAGAGAGACCTAAATCCATGGAAAATATACATGGAGACCTTGGTCCTTATAAATAAATATTTCATGTCTGAATCCAAATTTTTTCATATAATATTTTTGGGGAAACTCAAATGATTATAATAAACACCATTGAACAACATATTAAGTAGTTAATTGGCCAGTTGGTTGTAGTTTGCGATAAAAACATGTTTTGAAAAATGAAGAGTCAATTATAGAAATTGATGGGATGATTTCCTTATCTATGATCAATAATATTCTAAACCAAACATCCTTTACTTACTCTATAACAAAAGATCTCGCTCCATGAGAAGCTATAAGGACTGTAATGATGGAAAGAATGAGTCCCCAAAACTATATGTGAAGCACACAACCCATTTCCATTTTCCACCACTAAAAGATCTATTATTGTCCGATATGATATTTATTATATGCAGTGACCATGTAACATTAGATAAATGATCGGAGGGAATGTTCATTGGAGCAATGTGGACAGTGGTGATAGTGATAACGATATCGCTAACAATGGCAAGAGTCATGGGTGAAGGTGGTGATAAAAATGACAACAATTAGGAATAATGAGAGTGACTAATCATGAATAGAGTTATGGGAGAAGAGAAGTAGGGTTCTTCGTGGATGAGAAAACCATAAAAACACAAACTGTGGAACCCAAGCAAGCAATCAACGAGAGAGGAAGGGGAGAAAATAACATACCTTGGATTCTAGCCTTGATTCATCCAAGAGAACGTAGAAGAGAAGCATCGATAGTAGGGGAGTTCCGTGAGAGCTTGAGAATCACGACTAAATGAGTCACAGTTAGAGTTCCGTTAAATAGATCGGGGAAACTTTTATCAGTGATTCTAAAAAAGCATTGATAAAGATACCTTTTATCAATGCTAAATTAATAAGTGTTGATAAAGATGCCTTTTATTAGTGTTAAAGAAGAACTCATAAATGATTTATAATTATAACTATAAATAAAAAATATATAAATATATTTATATAATTATAGATTTATTTATTATAATTTTATAATTATTTCAATATATATTTATATATTTATAATTACATAAATACTTTTTTTAATTATATTTTTTAATTAAAATTATAAATATATAATTTTTTAAATATAATAAATATACATTTATAAATATATTTATAAATAAATATATTAGTAAATATATTTATATTTATTTATATGTAATTATAAATATATTTATATCATTATATATATTTATATATATATATATATATTTAATAAATATACGTAAATATTGTAAATATATTCATTATTTAAATATATTTATTATAATTTTATAATTATTTAAATATATATATATATATATTTATAAATACATGAGTACAAATATAAATATATAAATTTATAAATATAATAAATATATATTTATAAATATATTTTTAACATTATTAATGAATATATAATCTTAAATACATGCATTTTAAAAATGAGTGAAATTGAATAATTAGAAATGAGTACACTTTTTATGGATGGGAGGGGGTGGCGAGAGCTTCTCGCTCTACCCAGATGGCAATTAGGGCTTTAGAATGGCGACTCTGAGTCTTCTGGCTAAAGTTTTCCTCATCCATGGGTGATTTGATTCCCACAAACATGTTTCCTCTGGAATGGATAATCATGAGATCATTTGTAAAGGGTTAATGTTGGATAATAAGTTGGATGAGGTTACCGCCAATAGGTCTTTCTCTCTCTTTAAGGGGTCCACTACTGGAGGGCTACACTGCAAGGGTAATGTTTCCTTTGTCAAATCGAATCTAGATTCTATTTTGGAGTGCCTAGAAATCGGTAATTTTTCTATAATTGTGCGATTGATTTTTTCCAAGGGATCCAAACCTTTGAAAATTAATGATTTGGTCAATCGATTGTCGAGCATCTGGGGTTTTACCAACTAGAAGTGTGTTTCTTTGGGTAGAGGATATTCCACATGTCCTTTCCCTCTGATGATTTGAAGATGAGATCCTAGAGTCTAGGATCAATTTCACTCAAATGAGGCATCCTTCACATCCATGAATAGGATCATAATTTCAATCCCTTGGAGGTTAGAAATTCTTGTGTCCAGTTGTGGGTTAAGGTTTATGGACTGAGCTAGGTATTATGGTACCCCAGAATACTATACGACATCACTTAGGTGATTAAAGTGCCCATAAAGATGGACAAAGAAACCAAATTGATGAGATATGTTCATTTCACTTGGTTTTTGGTGGAAGTTGACATGTTCTCTACTCTTATTGATAGGGTATTCCTTTAAATAGATGAAGATGAATTCAATCTATACATTGAGTATGAGAATGTTCCTTGATTATGTTCATAATGTAAGAGAATTGTCCATGAGGCATCAAATTGTAAAATCTCCCTATTGTGTTCTTATTTCTCTGGTAAAGGACATGAGGAAAGTTTATGTTTTAAAAAGAAGAGGGGTTAGAAGATTGGACTACATAGTACTTCCAGAAATCCTAGGCTTGCTCAGTCGCAACATGCTGTGAAGCAATCGACTGGTCTGGATTGTTTTGTTGGGGCTAGGTTTGTTAAGTCTACTCAGGTGGAGGCCACCCCCAACAGTAAGAGATTGTTCAGGATGCTATGAAGAAAAGTAGTGGGGCTCCCCCTACTTGTTTTAAAATGGTTGGATTTAATGAGCATCATGCAAAAAAGTCTTGGGATAATGTTGCCTAAGAGGAGTCATATTCTGATGTTCAATCTTTTAATAAAGTATCTACATAAGAATTAGCGGATCAACAGATAATTTATGAACAAATAATTGCCTCAAAATCCCATAAGGGCAAGCAAAAAATTAATGTTGAGATACCTTCACATTCAAAGTCTTGTATTATCACTCATAAGTAGAATAAGGCTGATAATTCCTAGGCTATTACTAAGATAAAGGCTTCTGAGCCTCCAATGAAAAGTATGAATACTGCTACTAATTTTGATAAGGATCTTGGCTCTTTTTCCGATGTTCTGAAAAGTCTAGTTACATTGAATATGTCTGATGCTAGGGTGCACATGATAAGTGCTCTGTGTATGGAAGGATCTCCAACTGCAAACTCTCAATGGGTTGATTCAGGTGCTCATCCAATTGAACCTACTGTTACTCTTCCACAGATTGGTAGGGATTATTTTAAGGAGGGGTTTGATGTTGATATTTTTGCATCTGAGCAGTAGGCATTTACTGCAGCTGCTTGTGCTTTGGAAGCTAAGGATATATTCTCATCAAGGGACAAAAACATTACAGCTTTGGCAGCTTCTCTTCCTGCTCTACAGAATGGGAATACTGATTTTCTTATGGTGAGTGAAATTAGTGATATTCCTTGCAATAGTGTGGAGGCTCATAGAACAAGTGGTCCAAATGGAAAGAAGGGACCTTCATCGAAGGTCTTATTTGATAATGATGGTTTCTAATTGGTTCCCTTTAGGAAGTTTAGATCCAGCTCTTCTCATCATGGACAGCATTTGAGGGACATGAATTTGGTACCTTGCATGTTGCCTACTCAATCTGAGTCTCCACTAAGCTCATGAAAGTAGGTTGCTACTATCCTTCCTGATGACTCATGTAGCCCTACTATTAAAATTGCACAGGGATTGGAAACATCATGTAAGGAGTAGGTGGAAAGTGGGAAAAGTGTTGAGAAGTGGTTTTTTCCCTTGTAGATTGGGAATCTGATTGTTTCTCCCTATTTTAGAAATGTTGAGAATGTGGAGTGGGATCATCCACCCCATTTTAATGATTTAATAAAAAAAATACATAGGTTTCCTTTGGAAGAGCCTCTGATAAATAATGTGCTTCTGCATGGGAAAAGAATTCAAACATTGTAACCATGGTGGTCCAAGAATGTGAAAGGACCATTGTAGGCATCGACTAGGAAGTGACTAAATGGTACTTATCGCAACTTGAGGTAACCTTATCATCAATGGAGTCAGAGGTCTTTGGATGCAATGATTATATAGCAGTGAAGGGGTTATTATCTATTAACTCTGAATATGGACTTCGTTCTAATCTAGAAATGGAGTTTCAAGATCTATCTTGGAAATTCATGATATGCTCCACCATAGAGGCTTCATCCACATCATCATAAAATGAAGAATGTGTGGCCCCTCAAAGGGTCAAGGCATGGCGGCATGGTCGACACCCAAAGGGTAGTGGATGATATCTAAGAAACTTGGGATCTATATGATATATTTATTACTTTCAATTGTGAGCATGTTATGTTTTGCTAACTTGATCACTCCTCCCCTGTACTTTTTCATTTTATTAATAAATTTTGAGGTTATGGATATGGATTTTCCAAATCCAGGGCTGAGTTGTTTTGGCAAAACGAGTACACTTTAAAAATATTAAAAAAATTGATAAGTTTTATTAATTAAATATAAATTATTAAAAAAATATGGATGTATATTGAAGTAAAGATGAATACATATGGAAAATACTAAAACATAGTAAATAAATATATATAAATAAATAATAATAAGTGATTAAATTCAAAATAAAAAAATATTAAAAATGAATAAATAATACTTAAATATAATATTATTATAAATAAATAAATAAAATTTACCGATTAAAAACATAATATATTAAATGTATCATGTTATAATGAAATTCTAAAATATACTAAAATTTGAATAAATTACATAAATATTAGTTGTGTGTGTTTATATATATATAAGATTTCATTAATTTCATAAATATTTGTGTGTGTGCATTGTATATAAAAATGCATTAATTGCATATATGTGTGTGAAATCAATGTAAGACACGTTTGATATATGTTAAATTAAAAAATCAAACAATATTAAAATTGAATAAGGCTTTAATATGTTTTTAATTATTACATTTTACTCGTTTTTTATATATTTATATTTAATATATATTATTTATTACTATTTATAATTAATATATATATATATTAAACTTATTCATTTTTATTAATAATTATTTCATTGATAGATTTTTTAATAATTTTGTAATTTATTCATTTTTAATTTTTTTTTAATTATTACAATTTATTCATTTTTAATTTTTTTGTTTAATTATTACAATTTATTCATTATATATATATATATATATTTAATATATATTATTTATTAATATTTATAATCTATATATATGTATATTAAATTTATTTTTTTATCAATAATTGTTTAATTAATAAAATGTTTAATATTTCTCTTAATTTACTCATTTGTAATTTTTATTTGTTTAATTATTTCATTTTATTCATTTTATGTATCTATATATTTAATATATAATATTTATTAATATTTATAATTCATATATATGTATATTCAATTTATTCATTTTTTTCCATAATTATTTAATTAATAAAATTGTTAGTATTTTTTTTAATTTACTCATTTTTTATTTTTATTTTTTTGATTATTTCATTTTATTCTAAACCTTTATCAGTGCAAAAAATAAAATGCTAATAAAGTTTACTCTTTATCAGTGCAAAAAATAAAGTGCTAATAAAGGGTACCTTTTATCAGCACTACATAAAAGCGCTAATAAAGGTTACTCTTTATCAGCGCAAAAAAAAGCACCGATAAAGAGCGCCTTTTATCACTACTTTTTTTAGTACTGATAAACAACACCCTTTATCAGCGCTTTTTTAGCGCTCATAAAGGACACCTTTATCAATGCTTTTTTTCTAATGTTGATAAAGGTCGGTGTTGTTAAAGGTTTGTTTTGTAGTAGTGTGGAGGTTGCCAAATTATCTCAAAAGTTCTAGGAGGAGGGATAAAGTTTCTAGGAATGCCAATGCGTTTCAGGATAATAAATTCATATATGGAGTTGTCGTAGTGTTTGCTCTGAATGGTGTTAGAATCCCTTATGGAAGATATGAGATCTGACTGTGAAGTCTAGAGGTTGAAGCTAGAATCGACATGGATGATAGCATTCCTAGATCTCCAGATGATGTGTATTAATTCAGCAAGGTATGGCGGTGATATTGGATCTCCCAAGAGGAGGAAGTTTGCGTGCGGCGATGAAGCCTAGCCTTGTGCAATAGGGGTTGATAGTGAGCTTGGAACCCCCAAGAAGAGGAAGGTTATAACAACCCTAGATTTTTATATATAGATCTTACATCTTATTAGAAGAATATTCATTAAAAACATGATGATACATTCTAGGATCATAAAGGTTTAGTGTCTTTAAAAACTTGGATACATAAACAACTAGTTCATAAAAAAATATGCATCATCTTCTACTTGGTTCTCCATAACTAGAACCCTTCTTAGACACATCATACTTAAAAATTTCCTTCATATCTTGGATAAAGGAAAACATAATTAAGGGTGATCTCAGATGCTCAATAAGGGAATAAACATGATAAGGAAGTACAATGTGTGAGACAAAGGTATAACATGATATCATAAAAGAGAAGGTTCATGACTAATCACATGGGAGCATAACATAAAAAACATAGTATTATAAGATCATGGAAACATAGTAAAAGTGGAAGAAATATAAAACATAACATAATCATAAGTCAATGTTAGCTTCCAAGACAATATCACATGGTGGAAATAGTCTTGTATTGGATTATATTTACTTCCTAATCCCATACACAATATCTCATGAGACTAAAATATTACCCAATGAATTGGAGTGCTATCTGGGTGCACCCGTTATAATAGTTCATGATTATGTGTGCCTCAAAAGGAAATTTATCATAAGTCATAAACATAATAATTACCCATAGAAAGAAATGGATTACATAATCTTCCCTCATATCATAATAAAAGAAGATTTCATAAAGAAGACATTTGAGAAATGAACTTAAGGCATGTATTACCACATCAAAGGAATGGAGAATTAACTAGGTATATATGTAAGATATGTAACGTCCCGAGTCCGGAGCCCCTCCACTGGTGCCTCGTACCCGGTTCTCCACATGACCTCAAGCACGTTTCCCCAAATGCCAAAGGCTACCGACTAGCAGCGAGGGCCTTGGTGAGTCAATGGGGAAACTATGCCCTCATTCGGTAAGTATACAGTGGAAAAACAACCAGACACAATAGCAGAAACAATCAATAACATACAATAATTGAACTGAACAGCGGAAGCAATAGATAAAATAATAATGATGCAACATGGTATATATGTCTATGGAAATCAGCAAACAACCAATGTGTTGAAGTACAACTGAAAACAAAGTGCAAGGAAAACAAAGTAAACTCCTCAGCATCGCGATCCACGGCTCAGTCTCATGCTCTCCATCTCCAGTGCAATCAAGAACCTAAAGTGGAAGGGTGTTTTCCCTTATCTATACATACAGCAACAAAGTATTCTTGGGCCCAAAAGCATGGCCCAAACAGGGTGTGAGATATAATCCCAGTAGGAAATCACCCAAATATTTGTTCCTAACAGTAAATGAATACATGGCAGTAATAAAACAAGAAGCAGTAAGCTGGAAGCACAAGCAGCTAGAATCCACAGTTCTAACAAACAAAGTACACAAGTAAACAGCCAGCAACAATAAGGAAAAAGGTAATCCTCTGGGTAGCTCTCATAGCCTAACCCCTATGGTTCAACCTATAAGTACTAGCAACCCTCTATGAGGCACACACAGTCTCACCCCTTTGGTTCAGCTATGAAATTAATAGACTCTCTGAGGAAGCACTCACCGTCAATTCCCTTTATAGTCTCATATCGTACTAAAGGCTCTCTGGGGAAGCACTCAACGTCTCATTCCCCCTGTGGCCCGCGTCGAGGAACTACAGACTCTATGGGGAAGCGCTCATCGTCAATTCCCCCTTGTGGTCTCGCATCATGTTAAAAGACACTCTAGAGAAGCCCTTACGTCAATTCTCCCTATGGTCTGCTACACTAGGTACTCATAGTCCTGTGTGAAAATAAACATGCTCAGCACGCGTACATCATCCAAATAAACCTCCAGAACTACTTGTCTATCATTCTAAGGCTCAACAACAAGAAATAAGCAATAGTTTCACTATCCTACAACTAGGCATGGAAACTGGAAAACGCCAAAAGGTAAAACAATCATGGCAAGGCAACCTGAGAACAAAACACATCACTCTACTCACAAGCATAAACCTCTACTACAACAATCAAGAAAAGCAGGTAAACAGAAGGGGCAAAATAGGAAACCCACAATTCCCCGCCCAAGGGAATTTACGGAATTTGCACAAAATACTCATCGACTTTCAACAGAGAGGCACAAACCACCTACCTCGATCCTAGGAGATCGATATATGTGAACCATGACGATTAATTCCCCTTAAAACGTCGTAGATCTGAGAAAACGCACAAAATTATCAACCCACGATAACCTAAAAACAAAGAGGAATCAGAAGACGAAGCTCAAGCAGAAGGAAGATCTTGCCGCTGCGATTCCATCGCAATCGACCGTGCTCAAATCGGAGAACGGACGAGGAGACGGGGGCTCCTCGAAGATTCATTCGTACGTGTCGCTCTTGGATGAATAGGGCCTAGAAGGCGGTGTTTCTGTGCGTCAGGCGTGACCCCGGTTCATTTAGTGAAAAAAAGAAAGTACACGGCGTGTACTGGGTCTTTTCCGTACTCCGCTAAAATCAGCCTCCATGTCACCCCTACACACCGTGTGTGTGGCCCGAGCACGGCTAGCACACAGCTTCGAGCCGGAGAAGAGTACACGACATGTACTCATAAAGTACACGGCGTGTACTTCGAAAATTTCCAGAAAGTTCATTTTTCTTAAAAACTCCAGAAAAAGAAAAAACATACCTGAAACGAAAATTCGGGTTCTTACAAACTTCCCCCCTTAAAGAAATTTGTCCCCAAATTTTCCTAATGTGGCATAGAAGAAGAAACCCTGAACATCTCTGGCCACTGCGATCATACATCGGCCTCCCTTTCCCAAGTCTCATCCTGTACTCGCATGTGCTTCCATAGCACCCGTACCAGAGGAACAGACCACCCGCGAAGAACCTTCGTACTGCGATCGACAATCCAGATAGGATGCTCCTCAAATGATGCATCCGCTTTAAGCTCAACCTCCTCAGGTTGAAAGACATGAGACGGGTCTGAAAAGTAGCGTCGGAGCTGAGAGACGTGGAAGACGTCGTGCATAGCCCGGTACCTCTGTGGTAGCTGCAACCGATAGGCACCCGGCCCCACTCTCTCTAAGACCTTAAACGGCCCGACGTACCGCGGTGAAAGCTTACCCTATATCTGAATCCTCTTGTGTCCCAACCTCGGTGCGACACGCAGGAAAACCTGATCCCCGACCTCAAACTCCAGAGGTCGTCTCCGCTGATCAGCATAAGACTTCTATCGAGACTGTGCTGTAGCCATCCTCTTTCGAATCAGCTCTATCTGCTCTGAGGTCTCCTGAACGAGATGAGGTCCCAGCAAAGCTGCCTCTTCTACCTCCAGCCAGCATAATGGTGATCGGCATGGCCTACCGTAAAAATCCTCGTATGGTGCCATCTGAATGGTCGCCTGGAAATTGTTGTTGTAGGTGAACTCCACCAAAGGAATATGCTTCTCCCAAGAACCACCAAAGTCTAGGATGCAAGCTCGGAGCATATCCTCAAGCACCTGGATCATGCGCTCGGACTGGCCATCAGTCTGGGGATGGTATGTTGTACTTAAAAGTACCTGTGTACCCAAGGCCTTCTGAAGCCCTTTCCAGAACTGAGAAGTAAAGCGCGCATCCATGTCTGAAACAATGGAGTGTGGAACTCCATGCAGACGAATGATCTCTCGAATGTAAATTCATCCTAGATCATTAACACTGAAGGTCTCCTTGATCAGCAAGAAGTGGGCAACCTTCGTGAGCCTGTCGACGACAACCCAAACAGCATCGTTTTCCTGAGGCGATCTCAGCAACCTGGTCACGAAGTCCATCGCAACATCGTTCCACTTCCAATCTGGAATGGGTAACTGCTGTAAAAGGCATGTTGGTCACTGATGCTCTACTTTCACCTGCTGACAAGTAGAATATCTCATGACAAAACCAGCAACATCCTTCTTCATACCTGGCCACCAGTACTGGCGATGAAGATCCCGATACATATTGGTGACGCCAGGATGAACTTCCCAAACAGAGGAATGAAAATCCTGTATCAGCTCCTCGCGTATGTCTGCTGGAACCCACACACGTCCCTAGAAACGCAATATCTCATCCTCACCCACTATCCATCCTGGAAGAGGTTCCTCTCCTGACACACTCTCCCGTAGGACTAAGCCTTCTGAGTCTTATAGCTGCCTCATTCGTACTTGATCAAGAAGTGTATAGGTAACAGCTACAGAAGAAAGGAAAGTCTGTCCCTATCTATCATGAACCTCTAGATGCATATCAGAGAACAGATCCATTAGCTTCCACTCACTGCTGGCCTCCTGAACTGCCTGAAGCTGAGTTCTCCTGCTCAACGCATCTGCCACTACATTGCCCTTTCCTGGCGTATAGTCAAGATCGAAGTCAAAAGACTAAAGATACTCAATCCACATGTGCTGTCTCAGATTCAGATCACGCTAAGTGAAGATATACTTGAGACTCTTGTGGTCGGTGAACACCACAAAGTGCTCTCCCAGCAGATAGTGTATCCAACAGCGTAGGGCATGGACAACAGCTGCCAACTCCAGATCATGTGTCGGGTAGTTCCTCTCATGTGGCCACAACTGTCGAGACCCATATGCAATGAATCCATCTCCCTGCATAAGCACAGCTCCCATCCCGATACCTAAAGAATCATAGTAAACAGTGTAGCTCTTGTCTGGCTCAGGAAAGACTAGTATCGGTGTTGATGTCAACCTCCCTTTCAGCTCCTGGAAGGCTGACTCACAAGAATATTACCAAAAGAACTTCGAACCCTTCTTGGTCAGACCTGTTAAAGGTGTTTCTAGACGAGAAAAGTCCTGAATGAAGCGTTTTTAGTATCCAGCCAGCCCTAGGAAGCTTTGTACCTCAAAGACGTTCTTCGGCTGCTCCCAAGAAACTACAGCCCTCACTTTCTATGGGTCCACAGATACTCCTGCCTCTGAGATGACGTGACCCAAGAAGTGAATCTGATCCATCTAGAAGTGGCACTTCGAGAGTTTAGCATAAAGCTGATGCTCTCTCGGTGTACTCAGAACAATCTCAAGATGTGTGTCATGGTCGTGTCGAGTGTTAGAGTACACCAAGATATCATCCACGAAGACCATGACGAAGGAGCCTAAATAAGGATGGAACACTCGGTTCATCAGTGCCATTAAAACTACTGGTGCGTTTGTGAGACCGAACGACATGACTGTATACTCGTATAGACCATACCTACTCCTGAAGGCCGTCAGAGGTATATCTGATGGTCTAACATGCAACTGATGATAACCGGGCATCAAATAAATCTTTGAGAACACGCGGGCTCCTCGAAGCTGATCGAAGAGGTCATCGATTCTCAGCAAGGGATATCGGTTCTTGACCGTCAACTGGTTCAGCTTCCGATAGTCCACACAAAGCCGAAGGGTACTGTCTACCTTCTTCACAAACAGAACAGGTGAACCCCAAGGAGAAGTACTCGGTCAGATGAAACCCTTAGCCTGTAACTCCTCCAACAGCTTCTTGAGATCCTACAACTCAGGTGTAGCCATCCTATAAGGAGGAATGGACACCGGTGTTGCTCCTGGCACGAGCTCAATAGAGAAGTCTACCTCACGTTCCAGAGGAAAACCTGAAAATTCCTCTGGAAAGACATCCCTGAAACGATCCACCACTGGAGGAAAGTCCAACTGTGAAGTCCCCTGGTCATCCAGACAAAAACTAGCAATCTGGGATGTCACCCTTCTTAGACCATGATGCTTGAGTCCTGCTCAACTCGCCCGAATGTCCCATTCGCCTCTATGAAGGAAGGACTCACCCTCTAGTGAAACGAAACTCACTCTGCGGCGATAACATTCGACGACTACCTGGAATGGAACCAACCAGTCCATCCCGAGGATGAATTCATAGCCTGTTATCTCTAGGACATAGAGTTACCATAAGAAACGATACCCTACAACCTCGAGAGGGCACTCTCTACACTCGCGTACACTAGATGTCCTCGTCCTCAAATGTGTGTCTAGTGTCAACGAGTCAGCAAAAGAAAAGATGCAGAGCCCAAGGCTCTCCATGACAGCAACAAAGATAAATCTATGCATAGCACCAGTATCAAAAAGAGCTGAAGATAAAACTGAGGCTACTAAAATCGTACCTCGAACTGTAGAAGGGTCGGGATCCTGCTCCTGATAAATCTGCTCCACGGCGAAATATTGACCTGCACCGCGGCCTTAGGCCCTGGCAAACCACTCTGAGCTGATCCACCTTGTTGATGCTGAGGGACTGGTGGTTGACCACCATGGCCTCGACCTCCACCTCGGCCCAAACAGCCGGAAGAACTCCAGTTCCCTGACTGGTGGGAAACCGGTGGTGCTGCTCCTGAACGAGGAGTCATGGAAGAACCCCGGTCACCAGCTGCTGGTGAGAAAACCTGGCAGAAACGCTGAAGGTGACCCATCTTGCCGCAAGATCGGCACTCCACGGGGTCTCTCTGGCACTGTGGCCTCATGTGCCCTGACCGGCCACACTGGTAGCATACCACCTGGCTACCTGACGATGCATCTCACTTCCTCGGATCACCACGTGTAGACTCCCTATGGCGCTTCTTGCTATCATATGGAGGAAGGCTATCTCTGGAAGCATAATCATCCTGGCTCGCAGCTCCGGAGTCTCTCAGATTGCGCTCCACAATTAGTGCCTGATTCACAATGGAAGTGATGGAAGTCAGCTGGAAGATGTTCACCTGCGAGCGGATCTCCCGCCTGAGACCATCCTCGAACTTCCTTGCCAAGAACACCCCACTCCCATCCCGGAGGGGTGTGAAACACCGCAGCTTGGTGAAAAGAGAGGAATACTCCATGACATAAAGAGTACCCTGCTCTAAGCTTATGAACTCCCGGGCTCGGTCGACCCTCAGGGTCTCCGGGTAGAAGTAGTCATAGAACACGCACTGGAACTCCTCCCAAGCCATAACCTGCTGATGACCCGCCTGTGAGATCACGTCCCACCACCTCTTGGAAGATTCTCATAGCATGTAGGTAGCAAGCATGACCTGCCTCTCTAGAGGTGTCTCCAGATGCTCGAAGATAGTCAGAATGGCTTCCATCCATGACTCTGTAGCTTGTGGTCCTCCGTCTCCCAAGAACGTGGGAGGATGATGCTGCTGGAAAACCCACGTCAAATCTACCATAGTCGAGGCAGGAGGCGGTGCTCCCTGAAAGGTCTGCATCATCCTTAGAAACCCTTCCCTGAACTGCGCATCAGTGCCTGCAACTGGTATGACAGTCGGTGCCAAGGCTGGCCCGATTGAAGGGTCGGTAGGAAGTCTCTGATCAGCCCTGTCTGGTGTCTGATCACTGCCTGAAGACAGACGTATGACCAGAGGACGTCTCAGAGGCATAGCTCTGAAAGATCAAGAGTACACCTTAGATCAGGAAAACAAGGTCAGAGAACACAAGAGTACAAAATGGAAATAGGGGAAGTAAAACACACGAGTTTACAAAACTTGACTACACGGCGTGTATAAAAACTACACGGCGTGTCTTCTTAAGACACTGACATGGGCATGTGCTTTTTCCCTACAAGTCATGTAACACCTCAACTAAACGGCGTGTGGACCCCAACACACGGTGTGTACCTAAAAACTATTCCCCTGCCCGAGTCTCTTAAACAGCTGGCCCACACGATTTTTCTTAAACTGAGACTACATGGCGTGTTCCCTGAGGACACGGCATGTAGTGGACAAGGATTTGGCAGCCCGTGTTGTTAAACACACGGCCGTCTACACGGCTAAACCTTACACAGTGTGCTCCGAACAAACACGGCGTGTATAGGCGAAGGCGACACCGCCCCATGTTGTTCGTGACACGGCTGAGTCCATGAACAAGACTACACGTCGTGTTCCGAACAAACACGGTGTGTGGAAATGAAGGTAACGACGGCCCGTGTTGTTCGTGACACGACCGGGTACCTGGACGGGACCACACGGCGTGTTCCCTAAGGACACGGAATGTTCTACCTGAGCTTCCCCGACCCGTGTTGTTAATGACATGGCCGGGTACACAGCTCATTACTACACGGCGTGTACCTACCATACACGGCGTGTTCTTAAAGTTACTTTCACGACATCGTGTTCTTCTCACACAGTCACTAACACGGCCTAAAAAATACACGGCGTGTATCCAAAAAGTACACACCGTGTATTCTGGGTTTTTTTGGGTAGTAGCTCAGAAACAGCATAGAATCCCAAAAACACTAAAAACAAGGCAAAGAGGTGCCAAATTCCGATCCTTGAGGGCCCATACTCCCCACAAATCAAAGCTTGGCATCTCCCACATTCATATACAAGAGAAAAAAGGACCATGATCCACTAATTTCCGATTAATGAGGGCCCATAACACCTCAAGAACCAAAATTTGGCATTCATTTTAAGTAAAGAACAAAACAAACAGTTTTCTAACATAACAGCAGAGAATATATCAAGTATTTATCACAACAGTATGCATAATCTACACAAATCCTATCACAACAGCATGCAATAGCTAATGTTCCCTAGATGGCATGGTAAGAATGCATGGCATGTGATTTCTACAAGTGCCTATATGATGCATGAGACGGAATACCCTCATCTCATCGGGTTGCAACAGAAATAGAATCGCAATCATCAAGAAAATAACAACACAGAGTATGTGAATCACTCTAGGTGAAATCATATAAACCGGAAATCTCAAAACCAGAAAACTGTAATTAACGAGGAGTATGGATTTTCCCTGTACACGGGTTAGCTACTCCCGAGCACTGCTAAATACCAAGTACTGAATCCATCCTATCCCTGGCTAAAGTCTCCAAACAGTAAAGTAAGAGAAAAGAACTCCTCTGATACCACTTTGTAACGTCCCGAGTCCGAAGCCCCTCCACTGGTGCCTCGTACCCAATTCACCACATGACCTCAAGCGCGTTTCCCCAAATGCTAGAGGCTGCCGACTAGCAGCGAGGGCCTTGGTGAGTCGGTGGGGAAACTATGCCCCCATTCGGTAAGTATACAGCGGAAAAACAACCAGACACAATAGCATAAACAATCAATAACATACAACAATTGAACTGAACAGTGGAAGCAATAGATAAAATAATAATGATGCAACAAGGTACATATGTCTATGGAAAGCAGCAAACAACCAATGTATTGAAGTACAACTGAAAACAAAGTGCAAGGAAAACAAAGTAAACTCCTCAGCATCGCGAGCCATGGCTCGGTCCCATGCTCTTCATCTCCAGTGCAATCAAGAACCTGAAGTGGAAGGGCGCTTACCCTTATCTATACCTGTAGCAACAAAGTCTACTTGGGCCCAAAAGCATGGCCCAAATAGGGTGTGAGATACAATCCCAGTAGGAAATCACCCAAATATTTGTGCCTAACAGTCAATGAATACATGGCAGTAATAAAACAAGAAGCAGTAAACAGGAAGCACAAGCAACTACAATCCACAGTTCTAACAAACAAAGTACACAAGTAAACAGCCAGCAATAATAAGGAAAAAGGTAACCCTCTGGGTAGCTCTCATAGCCTAACCCCTATGGTTCAACCTATAAGTACTAGCAACCCTCTGGGAGGCACACACAGTCTCACCCATCTGGTTCAGCTATGATATTAATAAACTCTCTGAGGAAGCACTCACCGGAAATTCCCCCCTATAGTCTCGTATCATACTAAAGGCTCTCTGGGGAAGCACTCAATGTCTCATTCCCTCTGTGGCCCACGTCGAGGAACTATAGACTCTCTGGGGAAGCACATATCGTCAATTCCCCCTGTGGTCTCGCATCGTGTTAAAAGACACTCTGGAGAAGCCCTTACGTCAATTATCTCTATGGTCTGCTACACTAGGTACTCACAGTACTGTGTGAAAATAAACATGCTCAGCACGCATATATCGTCCAAATAAACCTCCAGAACTACTTGGATATCATTATAAGGCTCAACAGCAATAAATAATCAACAGTTCCACTATCCTACAATTAGGCATGGCAACTGGAAAACGCCAAAAGGTAAAACAAGTATGGAAAGGCAACCTGAGCACAAAACACATTACTCTACTCACAAGCATAAACCTCTACTACAACAATCAAGTAAAGCAGGTAAACAGCAAGGGAAAAACAGGAAACCCACAATTCCCCACCCAAGGGAATTTGTGGAATTTGCACAAAATACTCATCGACTTTCAACAGAAAGGCACAAACCACCTACCTCAATCCTAGGAGATCGATATACGTGAACCACAACGATTGATTCTCTTTAGAACGTCATGGATCTGAGAAAATGCACAAAACGCTCAACCCTCGATAACCCGAAAATGAAGAGGAGTCAGAAGACGAAGCTCAATCAGAAGGAAGATCTTACTGCTGTGATTCCAACGCAATCGACCGTGCTCGAATCGGAGAATGGAAGAGGATACGGGGGCTCGTCAAAGATTCGGTCGTACGGGTCACTCTCGGACGAACGGGCCCTAGAAGGAGGTGTTTTTGTGCGTCAGGCGCGACCCCGGTTAATTTAGTGAAAAAAAAGAAAGTACACGGTGTGTACTTTTAGAGTGCACAAAGTGTACTGGGTTTTTTCTCTACTCCACCAAAATAGGCCTCCACGTCACCCATACACACCGTGTGTGTGGCCCGGGCACGGCCAGCACACGGCTTCGAGTCGGAGAAGAGTACACGACGTGTACTCAGAAATTACACGGCGTGTACTTTGAAAACTTACAGAAAGTTCATTTTTCTTAATAACTCCAGAAAAAGGAAAAACATACCTGAAACGAAAATCCGGGTTCTTACAAGATACATATATAAAAAATTTAAAATCAATCCATAACATCAAAGGTTGTTGTTACTAATGAATATAAATACTATAAAAGGATTAAAAAAATCTTGATGAAAATACCCTTTCTATTTTGAAATTACTTATTTGAAATATAAAAATTTACAAAATATTATGGAAAACATTTTCTTTGAAAATAACTTTAAAAACATATAAAGGAATCTTAAAATCATTGATGTAATGGCCCGGACCTCTCCGGTCCATTACTTTGAAAAATTTGATGTGGTTGAACACAACGCGTGTTATAATAATAATTTTTTATAATAATAATTGATAATGGTGGCGTGAAAATTTTTGGTGTTAATTAGATTAAATGCTTTTAATTTAATCATTATTAAATAAAAGAAATAAAATTGAATGTATTTAATTCAATAAGGAGAGGTGCATGGTTTATTTTTGATTTTAATAAATAATAAATTATCTGTGTAATGGACATATAATGGGAGGATGATCGGAGTTGACGTAATGGTGGTCGGACATGGTCAACACGGCGAACGTCAATAATAATAATTATTATTATTAATAATCAGTTACGAGTTAATAAATTTTAATTGGGGATTTGTTATTATTATTATACTAAATAATTATAATAATAATGTTGGATTCAATTCTGAAAGATCCGTCAATAAAGATTTAATGAGATTTAAACTTTGAATTCAATGCATTGAGATTTGAGATATGAGGATAGATGAGTGATGTTATTATTTATGATAATTGTATTAAATAATAATGATAATGGTGACAGAAATATGTGTGTGATTGGTAAATGAAATTAAATGGGTTTAATTTTGATTTGGAGTTTTGCTATTATTATTATTTTAATAATAATAATATTTCTTATTATAATTATAATTAATTCATAATAATAATAACGTTTGGAAAAAAAATGTGCCACTAACAAAATTAAATGGTTTTAATTTTGGTTAGTAAATTAAATGATTTGAATTTAATTAAATGGTATGGTTTTAGTTTAATATGAGAATAACCATGGTAAACTAATTTAATGGGATTAAATTAGTAAATTAATTATGGGTGTTATTATTATTAATTTTATTAATAAATACCATTGAAGTGAAAATGGAGTTTTGGGGAATTCCACATGGAGTAAAAGAAATGGGAGGCTCCACTTTTGGTGGTGGGAGAGAATCAGGAAAGAAAAAGTTAGATTGGAGAGAGAAACATGTTGAAAGGAAATAAAATTTATAGAAAAATGAATATAAGAGAGAGGCGCCATGTGTAACCCCCCTAAAAAAATGGGATGCCATTGTGTGTGAATCTAAAAGGATATTGGAGAGAGAATGTGAGAATGTAAGGAATTAAATTAATTAAATAATATAATAATGTAATTATTAATTTTGTTGGAAAAACCATGTTTAGTCCATAACTTCTTCATGCGACATCGGTTTTACGAACCGTCAGCGACAATGTGACCCTGACTTTGAGACGGAAATTATGAGTCCAATATTGGATGTATTTTTTCGGGTTTCTGGATTGGGTACCCGAAACGCTCATGAATTAATAGATTTAATATTATTATTAAGTCTTCGACCCGCCATAACTCTCGCGTGCGACGTCCGATTGACTTCTCGTCTGTGGCGATGTGATCCTGTCATTAATACGATAAATTCAAGTATAAGGTTGGATATTAAATTATGGTTCGTGGCTCAAGTCCAAGAGACACCCAATAATAATAATATCATTATTATTACGGGATCTTGTATCCAACGTATCTCCCTCATACGATGTTGGAACGGCGAACCGTCTGTGACATTGCAACCCTGAAATTATGGCGGTCATTTTAAGACCAATGATGAATAGCTTTTTATGACTCATGTCTCGGGTCAATAAAACATCTATTATTAATTGAAGTTATTATTATCATTAAATGCATGGAAACCATGTGACGTGTCGTGTGTTGACCTGTCAAACAGCGTAATAGTTGTATGGTCACGTCGTGTATTCAGTAATACACATTGCATACCATTTTACCTTTTCATTTTTTATATAAGAGAGGGTTACTTGTTATTTACAGACCCCTCTTCTTCTCCACACGGCGATGCTCCCGGATGACCCATAAGCCTACATCCATTCTTCTACATCCGGACCCCGATCGTCGATCTGTCGGTGTCTGCGGGATCGTATCGACGAGGCGAACACCATGCACCCTATTTCGTTCCCTCTTCTTCGACTCCCTCTTAACAGTTTCCAACCGAGGAGACTACTGATATTTGACGGGAATGACGGTCTTTGACGAACAACTCTAAAAAGTTGTTCCGGGATAATCCTTGTGATCGTGGTGGTCGTGTTCATAGAAGGACATCAGAACCTGTTGAGGTAGGGATATTAACTTCATCTCTCTAGATTGTGCATCATGCGGGGTGGGTGTCCTCTTGTTTACGTTAAACACATTTGAACTGGTTTAATAAAGATAATAACTGGCTTATATAACAGGGATGGGATGTTTTTGAATGCAGTTACATTATTTATATCCTGTGATATTATGTTGTAAATTGAATGAGCTTCTGCCTACTGAAAATCATGGTCATTGGGGGCCTTTTCTTATGCAATTAAATGTTGACCTCTCCTTCTGGATTTTCTTATGGATGAAAATTTTATTGAATGTGGAAATTGGTTAATCACATAAAGTTGGATGATTAAATACTTGGAACCCTTGTGTGATCACCCTGGTTGAACAAACTAAAATAATAAACATGTGGGTGCTGGTTAGGGTTTATTTATGTGAAGGGGTGTTTTTTGGGCGAGCATCGGGGTTGCAGTTGGCTTGGTTGTGGGTTGGTGTGAATGCTATGTTGGTGATGGGCAGTGGGGCTATGATAAATGGTATCAAAGGGATGATGATGTATGGGTTTCGGTGTGATTTTGGTTATGGTGGTTGGTAGTGGGGCTGCAGGGATGGGTTTGAATGTGAACGAACTATGGGTTGTGAATATAAATAAAATTGGAAGGGTTAATGAATGGTGGGGTATGGTAATGGAATGGTAATAATAATCAATGGGGTTGGTTGGTTAATAAGAAGGGACTTTTTTGTGTTGCTTGTGTTTTCCTAACTTGATTTGTGGATGGCAGGGATATGTTTTATGAACGCTTGATCTAGTTTGGTTGTTGATATTTTCCCGGTAGTTAAGAAACTGATAACTAAAGCTGTTGAAACATGAAAACATTAAATGGGGTTTTAAGATTGATTGTTGTGTGCATACTCTCAAAGTAGCAGTGCCAAGGCACGTGCTCAGATCTTTGTGTAGAAGCCTTAAGATGGGTTGAGTGGTTGTTATACTTATATAAATCTGTATGTTTTATGTTTCTTTACGCACCCAACCCATGTTGAGCACTACCTGCCAAACACCTATGGGACAGGGGGGTGAGATTCTCAAACATCCAAAGGATGGTTGGTTACTGTTCTTCCTTGTGCTCCCTCTTCCAAGTTCTATAGCCCTAGTTCCTTCGGGCAGGTTACGATAAATGTTTCCCAAGAATCTTCAGGATGAGGTGTGATATGTTCCCAGGAGTCTTTGGGATGAGATGTGGTTATGGCCGAGGATTGTGTGCTGGTGGGTTACTATGAGCTTCGTATGGCCAGGTTGCGGCACTAGCTCGAGCTTCGTATGGACAAGTTGCGACACTAGCTCAGGAAGAGGGGGAATCATCATAGCCTTAGGCGTGAAGGCTTGAGAAGTATCCAGTGGGAAGGTGATGTGGGGTACCCATACTTTGATAACATTACTACTATACTCTATTGACTTGTGATACTTGGTGAGTGTGACTGGTGAGGCTGGGTGGATAGATTCCTTGCTAGGCTTTGGTTCTTCTATTTTCTCATAGGACATTAGGATGTATCCCCACTTGTGCACGAGATCTTTAGGTTTCCCTGCTAAGTATACTTGTATGCTCACCCTACGTTTGCTTTCAGGTTTTCAGGAGGACTAAAGGGACTGTGCGGGACCTTACTAGTCAGGCAGGGGGAGTTTCTGTTGTTTGTTGTTTTTGTTTTTCTTTAATTTTTGGTACAGTACTTTTGAGCTTTTCTGTACTTGTACTTTTGTTTCACTATTTTATAAAGCATGCATATGGGATTGGTTTTGGGCTATTTTTATACTTGTTCCTTTTCTTCTTCTTGGTGTTTGACTCATCCTATTTCCCAATCTTAAATTAATAAAAAGGGTAATGCCTCCCATATATGTGAAAAACTCATACCCTTGGTGCTAATCGCCACTCCGGGGCCTACTGGAGGCGGGACTCGGGGGTCATCATCTCCCTTCCACCATTTCCAGCTCAGGAGGGGCATCTTTGGTGGGAGGGGTTCGTGACAGAATGGTATCAGAGTTGATGGTTGAGAGATAGGATGAATTTTGGAGTTTGGCACAGTGATAATTGCATGGGGTGGTAGGGAAATAGTGTTGGCTGATCTTGTTGCATGACATAGGCCAGAGAAGACCGGCTAGGACACGAGATTTTAGGGCCCCCCGTGATCCGATGTAAGGACTCTGAGCTTACCGAATGACCAAGTAAGACTACATTGATTGCAGGGTAGAGACCCTAGGAAAGGTACATGCATCATCATGATTTGTGTTTTACTTAATTTGGGTGTTCTGGGAAAGAAATCAAAATAAAATGATAAAATGAAACCTTGAGAAAATTTCCTTGCTACTTAGGCTTAGGCATTCTTTGTTTACCGTACAGCTATGGCACCTGGACGTCAACAGAGAGGCAGAGGAGTGGGACGCGGACAGTTGCACGCAACAGAAGCGGCAACCCTAGAAAGGCCAAAGATTGAGAGAGGTGTTTTTAGTTTTACTTAAATGCTCTCGTTTATGTTTTGTTTAAATTCAAGAGCATCACACTCTATTGTTGAAACTCATTCTCGCCCATGCTTGGGCCTGGACCTTGTTTTTCATGAGTCTATAATGCTATGTTTTTTCCCTCTTTCCTTTAAATGTGTGTGAAGAGTCCTATAATGTGGGGAGAGGAGGACCTAATCACTAATCAAGACGCATTAATGTGGATGCGATTAAACCCGTGCAGGCAAGTCAGTGCCGCCTAAAGCGGATAATATCTCGACATGGGGGAAGGAATTCCCTGACTCGTATAATTAGGATAGTGGTTGGATTCCTCTTATGACGAGAGCCCTGAGAGGTATCTTGCAGGGTGGTTGTTCGGACCTTTCTCCTTTTTATGTTATGGTTTCTAATTATCTAGGACAAGAATGTTTTGAGAGGTATCTGATGTAATGGTCTGGACCTCTCCGGTCCATTACTTTGTAAAATTTGATGTGGTTGAACACGACGTGTGTTATAATAATAATTTTTTATAATAATAATTGATAATGGTGGCGTAAAAATTTTTGGTGTTAATTAGATTAAATTATTTTAATTTAATCATTATGAAATAAAAGAAATAAAATTTAATGTATTTAATTCAATAAGGGGAGGTGCATGGTTTCTTTTTTATTTTAATAAATTATAAATTATCTGTGTAATGGACATATAATGGGAGGCTGCTCGGAGTTGACGTAATGGTGGTCGGACATGGTCAACGCGCCGAACGTCAATAATAATAATAATAATAATTATTATTAATCGGTGACGAGTTAATAAATTTTAATTGGGGATTTGTTATTATTATTATACTAAATAATTATAATAATAATGTTGGCTTAAATTCTGAAAGATCTGTCAATAAAGATTTAATGAGATTTAAACTTTGAATTCAATGCAATGAGATTTGAGATATGAGGATAGATGAGAGATGTTATTATTTATGATAATTTTATTAAATAATAATGATAATGGTGACACAAATATGTGTGTGATTGGTAAATGAAATTAAATGGGTTTAATTTTGATTTGGAGTTGTGCTATTATTATTATTTTAATAATAATAATATTTTCTTATTATAATTATAATTAATTCATAATAATAATAAAGTTTCGAAAAAAATGTGCCACTAACAAAATTAAATGGTTTTAATTTTGGTTAGTAAATTAAATGATTTGAATTTAATTAAATGGTATGGTTTTAATTTAATATGAGAATAACCATGGTAAACTAATTTAATGGGATTAAATTAGTACATTAATTATGGGTGTTGTTATTATTAATTTTATTAATAAATACCATTGAAGTGGGAATGGAGTTTTGGGGCGTTCCACATGGAGTAAAAGAAATGGGAGGCGCCACTTTTGGTGGTGGGAGAGAATCATGAAAGAAAAAGTTAGATTGGAGAGAGAAACATGTTGAAAGGAAATAAAATTTATAGAAAAATGAATATAAGAGAGAGGCGCCATGTGTAACCCCCCTAAACAAATGGGATGCCATTGTGTGTGAATCTCAAAGGAGATTGGAGAGATAATGTGAGAATGTAAGGAATTAAATTAATTAAATAATATAATAATGTAATTATTAATTTTGTTGGGAAAACCATGTTTAGTCTATAACTTATTCGTGCGACATCAGTTTTACGAACCGTTAGTGACAATGCAACCCTAACTTCGAGGCGGAAATTATGAGTCCAATATTGGATGTATTTTTTCGGGTTTCCAGATCGAGTACCTGAAACACTCGTGAATTAATAGATTTAATATTATTATTAAGTCTTTGACCCGCCATAACTCTCATGTGTGACGTCCGATTGACTTCTCGTCCGTGGAGATGTGATCCTGTCATTAATATGATCGATTAAATTATAAGGATGAATATTAAATTATGGTTCGTGGATCGGGTCCATGAGACACCCAATAATAATAATATCATTATTATTATGGGATCTTGTATCCAACGTATCTCCCTCATACAGTGTTGGAACGGAGAACCGTCTGTGACGTTGCAACCCTAAAATTATGACGGTCATTTTAAGACCAATGATGAATACCTTTTTATGACTCATGTATCGGGTTAATAAAACACCTGTTATTAATTGAAGTTATTATTATCATTAAACGCATGGAAACCGTGTGACGTGTCATGTGTTGACCTGTCAAATAGCGTAATAGTTGTACGGTCACGTCGTGTATTCATTAATACATGCTGCATACCATTTTACCTTTTCATTTCCTATATAAGAGAGGGTCACTTGTTATTTACAGACCCCTCTTCTTCTCCGCACGGTGATGCTCTCGGATGACCCAAAAGCCTACATCATATCTTCTTCATTCAGACCCCGATCGTCGATCTGTCAGTGGCTGTGGGATCGTGTCGACGAGGAGAACATCATGAACCCTATTTCGTTCCCTCTTCTTTGACTTCCTCTCCATAGTTTCCAACCGAGGAGACTGTTGATAATTTACGGGAACGGCGGTCTTTGACGAACGACTCTAAAAAGTCATTCTGGGAGAATCCTTGTGATCATGGTGGTCGTGTTCGTAGAAGGACATCAGAACCTATTGAGGTAGGGATCCTACCTTCATCTCTCTAGATTGTGCATAATGTGGGGTGGGTGTCCTCTTGTTTACGTTAAACACATTTGAACCGGTTTAATAAATATAATAACTGGCTTATATAACAGGGATGGGAATTTTTTGAATACAGTTACATTATTTATATCATGTGATATTATGTTGTAAATTGAATGAGCTTCTTCCTACTGAAAATCATGGTTGTTGGGGGCCTTTGCTTATGCAATTAAATGTTGCCCTCTCCTTCTGTATTTTCTTATGGATGAAAATTTTATTGAATGTGGAAATTGGTTAATCATGTAAAGTTGGCTGATTAAATACCTGGAACCCTTGTGTGATCACCCCGGTTGAACAAACTGAAATAATAAACATGTGGGTGTTGGTTAGGGTTTATTTATGTGAAGGGGTGTTTTTTGGGTGAGCAGCGGGGTTGCGGTTGGATTGGTTGTGGGTTGGTGTGAATTCTATGTTGGTGATGGATAGCGGGGCTGCAATAAATGGTATCAAAGGGATGATGATGTACGGGTTTCGGTGTGATTGTGGTTATGGTGGTTGGTAGCGGGGCTGCAGGGATGGGTTTGAATGTGAACGAACTATGGGTTGTGAATATAAATAAAAGTGGAAGAGTTAATGAATGGTGGGGAATGGTAATGGAATGAGAATAATAATCAATGGGGTTGGTTGGTTAATAATAAGGTACTTGTTTGTGTTGCTTGTGTTTTCCTAACTTGATTTCTGGATGGCAGGGATATGTTTTATGAACGCTTGATCTAGTTTGGTTGTTGATAGTTGCCCGGTAGTTAAGAAACTGATAACTAAAGTTATTGAAACATGAAAACATTAAATGGGTTTTTGGGATTTATTATTGTGTGCATACTCTCGAAGTAGTAGTGCCAAGGCATGTGCTCAGATCTTTGTGTAGAAGCCTTAGGATGGGCTAAGTGGTTGGTATACTTATATAAATTTGTACGCTTTATGTTTCTTTATGCACCCCACCCATGTTGAGCACTACGTGTCGAACACCTGTGGGATGGGGGTGATATTCTCAAATATCCAAAGTATGGCTAGTTACTGTTCTTCCCTGTGCTCCCTCTTCCAGGTTCTATAGCCCAAGTTCCTTCAGGCAGGTTACGACAGATGTTTCCCAAGAATCATCAGGATGAGGTGTGATATGTTCCTAGGTGTCTTCGGGGTGAGATGTGGTTATGGACAAGGATTGTGTGCCGGTGGGATGTGATTTGATATGGCTTAGGATTGTGTGATGGCAGGTTACTATGACCTTCGTATGGCCAGGTTTCAGCATTAGCTCGAGCTTCGTATGGCCAAGTTGCGACATTAGCTCAGGAAGAGGGGGAAGCATCAGAGCATTAGGCATGAGGGCTTGAGCAGTATCCAGTGGGAAGGTGGTGCGGGGTACCCATACTTTGATAAAATTACTAATACACTCTATTTACTTGTGTTACTTGGTGATTGTGACTGGTGAGGCTGGGTGGATAGATTCCTTGCTAGGCTTTGGTTCTTCTGTTTTCTCACGGGGTATTAGGATGTCTCCCCACTTGTGCACGAGAGCTTTAGGTTTCCCTACTGAGTATACTCGTATGATCACCCTACGTTTTCTATTAGGTTTTCAGGAGGACTAAAGGGACTGTGCGGGACCTTACTAGTCAGGCAGGGGGAGTTTCTGCTATTTGTTGTTGTTGTTTTCCTTTACTTTTTGGTACAGTACTTTTGAGCTTTTCTGTACTTGTACTTTTGTTTCACTATTGTATAAAGCATGCATATGGGATTGGTTTTGGGCTATTTCTATACTTGTTCCTTTTCTTCTTCTTGGTGTTTGACTCATCATATTTCCCGATCTTAAATTACTAAAAAGGTTAATGCCTCCCATATATGTGAAAAACTCATACCCTTGGTGCTAGTCGCCACTCTGGGGCCTACTGGAGGCGGGATTCGGGGTTCATCATCTCCCTTACACCATTACCAGCTCAGGAGGGGAATCTTTGGTGGGAGGGGGTCATGATAATTGACCAATCCAAATGGTGGTAAATTCTATTCATACCATATATGTTAAAACAAGGATTTCTTCCACATTTTAGGTAAAAAGTCAAAAGTGCCTCGTTCAGGAAATAACAAGAACATTCCTTTTAAACCATTTTATAAAAATTAAAACATGGGTAAAAATTCCTTTAAATAATCATATTATAATAGTAAAAATATTCTAGAAAACATTTTTAGAAGACCTGGACATTGAAGAAAAAGGATTTTTGGCCGAAGAGAGAAATGAGGTTGATTTTCCTTAAAAACATTTTTTCGGTCTCTTGAGTATTTAAAGTGAGTAAAATGAAATGAAAGCATAAAATATACCAAAATAACAAAAGGAGATGAAAATTAAAAGTATTTATTATATAAGGATCATATAATTTTCTCAATGTAAATTTCAATCATAAACAATCCCAATTAAAATAGGATTGAAACATAAATCTCTTACCATTTTGGTAACTTTTGAATCATAAGCCTAAGGAAAGAAAGAAAAATATGTGGATATATATCTATCATATTTATCATGATAATAATCAAAAAAAAAATTCATGGGTATCATAAGAACCACATAAAAAACAAGTGGTGAATATGACATGTGTCTTACAAAAGTAAAAGTGAGACAAAAATCTCTTACCTCGAGTTCAAACTTGTTATGTATATCCTTTAACACCTTTATAATAAACATATATCAATTATTTTATTTCTTAAGAACCTTTTTAAGTATTAATATCTCATATTTAAATCATTTATTTTATTTATTTTAAAATACATGTTTAGATACTTAATTAGTTAAGTCTATATTGGGTGTTTTGAGGATATTCGGTTCATAATTTTAAAACGGCTATGGTATGTTGACCATGGTCAAAGGGTTCATTATTCCATAATATCTAGAATAATAATCATGAAATAATTATAATTCTATTATACATCCACTATAATTTTATAACCAATCATGAAATATGATTATGAAAAATGAACCATGTTACAATCATGGAGACGATAGGTCATACGTACGCATGAGTAACGTTTCCATTTTTCAACAATCATTATGGAAAGAAGGTAGGTATTATTTTATATTTCTATAATTATAATTATCTCATAAATTTTATCTATTTTTAAATACACTTATATATACCATTCATGTGGTGCAGTAATGAAAATCGAATCACATCGCTTCATGGAGGTGGTAATCCACATGTATGCATGAATGACGTAATCATTTTTCTACGAATGGAAACGAAAGAAAATATATGATATATTAATTTTAAATAATTATAAATATATCATTAATATCACATATATAAATTAAATCTATCATCATAAACAGTCATGATAGGTGGTGATGGAAAGCGAATTACATCAGTTCATGAGGCGGTAATTCGTCGTACACACAAATGATGATTTAATTTCCCATTTGACGGAAGTGGATATGGATGTAGGTTATGACAATAAAATAATAAAATCTTAATATATAGAAGATATTATTTTTATTATATCATCATGTTTGAATAATATTTTAAGGTGGTGGAAGAAGAAATAAAACCAAAATGTTCGGTTAAAGATTGTACCTCTTCTTCAGAAAACTTCTTTTTATTTACACCTTAAACCATCTAAGGTTGGTATTCTACCAAAACTAAGGCATATAGAACATGGGTAGGGATTTTAGGAAGATATTTTTTCAGTTATTATTTGAACTAAAATCATTTTGAAGTGTTAATAAAAGAGGAGAGTGATTTCCCTTTTATAAGAGTGGGGAGGGACATTCTTGGAATTTCCCAAGGTATTAAATTAATATAAATTAATGTTCTCATCTAAAAGGATTAAAAAAGATATAGTTTGAATATAGTTTGATTATGGGTTGAAATACTATCATCCAATAAAATTTGGACAATTTTAGGTTATGTTTTTATCCTTATCTCTCTGTTTTAACTCACTTTAACCCTTTTTGACAATTATTGTGATAACGAAACTTTTACTTTTTAGTGGTCAATTTAGTTATTATAAAAGAAAAATTGGCCCAAAAATGGACCATTGTTGATATTTTCAACCATATCCCAATCAATTTTCTAAATAAGATATTTTTATCAATTTTAAATAATTTAATAAAATATTATTTATTATAAAATATTATTAATGTTAATTTTGGAACTTTTCATTTCATTTGACTTTAAAAACACCAATATAAAGATGGAATTCGAATATAATCCTTTAAAACTTCCCTAATAAGTTATATTTATATAAAAAATCATGGAACACAATAATTCTTTCAAATTATATTACTTTTAATAATTTTAAAATCATTTATTTTATTTTTCTATTAATTGAATAAATGTCATGTCAGGGTTGCATAAGAATTTAAGGCAATTATTTCTTAACTACAATTTAAAAATAAATTACCATGATATAAAAAATAATTTATATTTCAAATTACTATTTATAACTAAACATTCCTTCTTTTCATTCCTATTTCAAATATTTAAAGAGAATAAAATAAAGAGAATGACATTTTTTACTTTTCTTTACATAAAATATTGTAAACGACAAAATCATAGAAAAATGGCAACAAAAGGTTATATATTTTAACTTTGAATGATTATGGGTGAAATATAACCATCCAAAAAAATAAGTAAAGTATTATACTTATTTTTTAGGTCTTATCGCATTATTTTTACCCTTAATTAACTCATTTTACCCCTACCATGGTGATAATTATTTACTATGGTTACTATTTATATTGACCAAAAATAAAAGAGGAATAATTAATAAATTTTGACCTCACGTGTAATGGTTTGTGTCCTCCCAGTGTGTTACTTTGTGGGTTTTGGTTGTTGGGAGTGTTTGGAGGAGGCTCAGAGGGAGTTTAGAGAAGTTCAGTTTCTAAAGGCAGGAAGTAGGAGGATTATACATCGTGTAACATGATTACATGATGTGAAACTTTGTTTCACAGGTTGTCCTGGGATTTTCACAGTGTGTAACATTTCAAGGTTATAAAAATAAAATAAATCAGGAGGTGACGCATTATTCAATGGAAGTGGACCTCAAGGCATTACACAACGTGAAAGGGGATTACACGTCGTATAATACCCTGATGCTATAATTTTTTAAAACATTCCAGCTGCTCGGGTTTTGAAAAACACTACGGTTGTAGAACTCTTTCTCATCCTAGAAAACCCAATAGTCCCTTCCTTAGAATTTTGGAGATCCCTTTGACAAAGATCGATCACCGAGCTTTTATCGTTGATTCGTAGCAATCCGTCTTTGATCTAAGGTATTCTATTCCTCTGTTTCAATGATTTCCTTGGGTTGATCGCTCTTTCCCTCCTGCTCCTCTTATCATGTGATGGTGAAGACTCTTCCTCACCTCTAGCATGTTCTTATTCAGTTGTTGATCAGTGCGATGGTGTCATTGCATCCCCAGGTGGATGCAGATCTCGCAGGAGAGGAAATCAAAGGACCATTGCGTGAACCATTTCCACACAAAGAACATTGACACCCCTTCAAGGTAGGGAATTTCCTTTGTTTCTCTTTGATTATGCATCATGTGGGAGGGACCTACTTTTTCTTTCCTACAGATCATGGTTGTTCCACATTAATCAAAGATAATAATCGGGTAAATGAAATTTAAAGGGGTATAGGGATTTGAATCGCATGTTTTATAGCCTGATGTTATTGTGATGTTGTGAATTATATAGGCTAAACATCCTACTGAAAATCATGGTCGTTGTTGGCCCTTGTTTGTGCACTAGATAAGTTTCATGTTTATTAGTTCCCAATGAACATTTGTATATGGAAATCGATGAGTCACATACACTTGGCTAATAAACAAATGCCCTAGGATTTTATAGATTTTGTGATAACCCCTGAATTAACAAGTGAAAATAAATAAGGGGATGCCATTCTAAATCCTGAATTGTGTTATGCTTTAGTATGTGGGGTGATGTGTTGTATGGGATAATTGTGGTTGTGTTTGTGTGGGACAGATGTGATATGAAGTTGTTTTGTTGTGACGTGTAAGGTTGCTTTGGTTTGTGTTGTGGTATGGTTGTGAAGCACGGGTATGTGTTGTGGGTTGGTTTGGGTAGTGTTGTGGATGAACTTGCAGACGATACATCAACCTGACCATGTAATGGAATCTCAGGTTGAGAGATTGATTTATTGTAGAATAGATGAGAAGCGTTGAGCAGCGGGGATGTGATCGGGTTGTGTGGTGGTGTGTTGTTGGGAGTGGTTGTGTGTGTGGATAGTTTTTTGAGGGATGAACTTAAAGAAGTATGGTGATGGTTGGTGTGGGTAATTTTCTAAGAGTTTCTCCATTTGTGGTTTTTTCTGTGTGGTTCTTTGTGTGTTGTTCTTGATAGTTTCCTAGATAGTTATGGAATAAATGAAAAAAATTCAATTAATAATGTTTTGAATTAGGCTTGGTTTGGTTTGGTTAACAAAATGATTAAATTAATTGTTAAATAAATAATAGAATTGGTTAAATGAATTGGTTGGGTTCGTGGATTATTGTGTGGTGTTGTGCATTTAGAGGTATCAGTAAAGGTGACTTGTGGTGACTTGGTAACTTGTTGAAAACCCATAGGTTGGGTTGAGTGCTTTGTATCATATATATATAGACACACACTTATATTTTCCTTGTGATTTCTATATGCACCCTACCCTAGTTGAGCACTATGTGCCGAACACCCCCATCATCATGGGGGAGGGTTTCTTTCCCAAACATCCCAATAATAGTATGGATGGATGGCCACCCGTTCTTCCCAACTCCCTCTTCCAAGTGGTGGTAGCCCAAGATTCTTTCGGCAGGTTGTGGTTTGTGAGGCCCATGTGTGTATGAGCGAGTTGTACTTTCCCAGGTGTCTTCAGGATGAGATGTGTTGTTCTTTCTCAAGTGTTTTCAGGATGACATGTGTGGTGATTTACTAGGTGTCATAGGGATAGGTGTGGTTGTGGCCCAGGTGTCTGCAGGTGGGATGTGGTGTGGTTGTGTCTCAGGTGTTTGTAGGTAGGATGTGGTGTGGTTTGTGGCCTAGGTGTATTCGGGTGAGATGTGATATAGCTTAGGGCTCAAGTGATGGTATGATATGTGGTTTGTGGGGCCCAAGTGTGTGTGGGTGGGTTGTGACATGGTTCTTTTGGAAGAGGTGGGAGCATGAGGATGTTTTCCATTAGGAAAGAGTGGCTAAACCAGTGGGAAGTGGTGTAGGGTACCCAAATCATTGATGTGATTACTATATTACTTTACTTGACTTGCGTTACTTGGTGAGCATGCCTTGGTGAGGTTGGGATGGCTAGTATACCTTGTTAGGTGTTGTTTGGTTGTGTTTTTTTTCTCATGGGAGCATTAGTATGATCCTTTCACTTGTGCATGAGAGATTTTGGTTTTCCTACTAAGTATACTTGTATGCTCACCCTGAGTATATAAAATGCTTTGAGGTTTCTAGGAGGATTACGTGGACCGTGATGGAATTTACTATCTTAGACTTTTGGACAGTTATTGTTTCACTAATTAGCTTTAATTTTGGTACTTACTTTGGAGTTTTATTGTATTTGTAACATCTTTATTTTAAACATGCATGTGGGATAGATTTGATATTTCTTTATATATGTCTTGGATTTTTTGTGAGGTTGATACATATTATCTCCAAATATTGTTTCCTATAAAAAGGGTAATGTATTCCATTTTTCAAGATTATATAACCTTGGTGCTAGTTTCCACCTCGTGGCCTACTGAAGGTGGGACTCGGGGGTCATTATCTTCCTTTCTTCATTACCATCCCATGGGGGATATCTTTTGAGGGAGGGGTCATGAAATAATGGTATTAGAGATGATGGTGAGAGATAGGATGGGGTTTGGATTTAGCCATGGTGAGGATTTAATGAGTTGGTAGGGAAATAGTGTCAGGTGACCTTGGTGGATGACATAGGCCATGGAAGACTGGCTAGGACACGAGATTTTAGGTCCCCACTGTGATCTGATTTAAGGACTCTGAGCCGACTGAACGACCAAGTGAGGCTATACTGTTTGTAGGGTTGAGACCTTAGGAAAGGTATATGCATCATAATGACTTGTTTTCTTGTTTGAATTTGAATTTTTAGGAAATTTATAATGAATAATTATTTAAATGAGTTAAAATGAATCTTAAATAGAATTTCATACTATTCGGGCTTAGGAATCTCTTGTTTACTTTTCAGTTATGGATCCCAGTCATCGTCTACATGTGGCTCAGGTAGTTGAAGCTCAGTAGTCTGATCCATTTGATCAGTGGATGGTTCATCCAGTAGAGGAGGATGACCAATGGTAGATAAAGTTACATGCCTTCCAGTGGTGGGCCTTGGGAAAGTACAATGGAAGCATTTCGAATGTGGAGAAGGGGAGATGGCTTGAGGATATTGATATCAGCTTTAGTTTACCCTAGGATCTGACATAGTAATGGGGATATGGGCTCTGACATAGTACTGGTTTCCTTTTTCAGTGAGTCAAATTTGGGGAGTTGTGCTTCAATGGTGGATGTTGTACTTGGGGGAGAGGAAGGAGACTGACATTATGTGGGTGGATTTCAAGAAGGAGTTTAGAGCATAATTCCTTTTATCGACCATGAAGGATTAGAAGAGGCATGAGTTACTCTCCCTCTAGCAGGGGAGTATATCGGTATGAGAACTGGGGATTAATTTTAAGGGTCTCCTTTATTTTTTCGCCCATATCTTTCCAAATGAGGAGTCTCATATGAGATTCCTAGAGGAGGCACTTCATCCTTCTATCCAGTATGCAGTTATTCCCTTTACATTGTTGACAAACTTTTAGGTCCAAAATAAGGTGTATGTGATTGAGTAGATGCACTCACGAGGAGGTCAACTATGATAGGGGAGTCAGTAGAGTTCTTTAAAAGGTAAGGTTACTAGCAGCAGGTCTTAAGCACTAGGGACTTCAAGGTTTTGACTGGTGGGGAGTCGACCTCAGCAGTTTCTGTTTCAACTTTTTGGTCCTTGTGCCTTTCCTGTGAACCTAGGACCAAGGTGTTTCATATGTGGAGTCTGTGGCCATTTTCAGAATCAATGCCTAACGTCCATCTGATCTCAGTATGGTGGAGGTGGGTAGTTTTAGCACCAACCTCAATAGTAGTTACCAGCTAGGCCATTTCAGCAGCAGGGACAGTAGGCTCATGCTTCACCAAGTGGAGATGGAATGGGTGGAGGCTGACCTCAGGATGTTACTTAGGGACCTCAACCCGGGTGTGGTCATGGAGGTGGTCGTTAGCAGAGGGGTAGAGGAGCTGGGAATGGTCAGTTGCATGCAGCAGAGGCAGCAGTTCTGGCAGTACTAGGGATCATTTGAGGTACGATCAGTTTGTTTAGTACCCTTTCTTGTGAATTGTTTGATTTAGGAGCTTCACACTCCTTTATTTCACTTGCTACATCCCATGCTATGGGAATATACATAGAGAGGATTCCCATGATCCTGGTTTTGAGTATGCCATTTGGAGATCAGACTAGCTTGTTTGATGTGTGTCGGGGATGTAGACTGATGATGGGGCTGCATTAGTCCCATGGAGATCTTTCCTTGATAAAAATATAACCATACAATGTTATTCTCAACATCTACTAGTTTTATTCTATGTATGCCATTATCGATTGCTTCTGGAGGAGAGCCATGTTTTCAAATATCACTACTAGAAAATAGCCCTATACCCATGGTTTTTCACAAAACTGTGGGTATAGGGGTGTCCTATTCCCACAATTTTTTAAAACAATGGCTATAGGGGTAGTATGGTCACCTATACCCACGGTTTTGGAAAACCATGGGTATAGGTTTTTTTTATGACCTATTCTCACGGTTTTGGAAAACCGTGGGCATAGGAATTTTTTTGAAGGTCTATACCCACAGTTTTGCCAAAACCGTGGGTATAGGAATTTTTTTTGAAGACCTATACCCACAGTTTTATAAAACCGTGGGTATAGATTTCCCGGGTTATGGAGGGGAAAAAATATTTCATGGTACATTAACTTATTCCCATGGTTTTCTATACTATACCCATGGTTTGGATTAATATATATAGATATATACAAATAATGAATAACAAAATTTCTGTAGATGTGTTGGTGAGGCATCAGTTCGTGTTCTGCATGACCACAGGATCGAATCCTTACCACCGCTTTTTTTTCTAAAACCAGGAATAATATTAATATATTAATCTAAATATAGATATATAATTCAATAATTAAGTTTGTCGGGTTGGTTTGTCGTCAGGACTTTGAAGACAAGGTCGTGGGATCGAAACCCGTGGGGTTCTTTTTTTCTAATACGGGCATGGATTATTATTTTTAATGAAATATAGATATATGTAAATAGAAGTGGCGTACTGTGAGTGGTAGGGTGTCTTCAATTTGAGATGTAGGTCATGGGTTCCAATCTAGTAGCTACCCTTTTTTTATAATTTTATACCCACGGTTTAAAAACTGTGGGAATAGGGCTTTGAAAGCATGGTGGGGAAAATTTGGGTTTGACAGCATAGAAATAAATATTTACCAATGGTTTGTAAAACCGTGGGTATAGGTTGAGGACCTATACCGATGCCTCTTAGCCCCACGGTTCCCAAAACCGTGGGTATAGGCTATACCCACGGTTTTGGGGGCTATACCCACGGTTTTGAACTGTGGGTATAGGTCCTTTTTCCAGTAGCGTATAGATGGTCGGTGTGTGGCTTTTTTTTGTGAGTGGGGATGTCAGGTGGGAAATTGGTGTGTGGAGCCCCTTCTTTCCTTGTGGGTTGAGCTGTTAGTGGAATCAGCAGGTGTTGGGATAGTGGAGGTTCCCAGATTTTTTGGGTAGTTCTTGGGTGTTTTCCCTGAGTAGGTTGTGACGCTACCCCCTCGACGTGATGTTGAGTTCGAAATAGACTTGCAGCTTGGTGCTTCTCTGATTTGGATGGCTCCTTATCGGATAGAACCTTATGAGTTATAGGAGTTGAGGATTCATATTGATGATATGATGAATAATGGATTTATCTAACCCATTGTGTTATCGTGGGGTGTTACGGTGTTATTTGTAAAGAAGGTGGATGGTGGTATTAGGTTATGCATATACTACTAGAGGTTGAATCGGGTGACGGTCGAGAATCGTTACCCCCTTCCAAGGATAGATGATCTTTTCGATCAGTTGAGAGGGGCGAGTTTGTTTTTAATATCAAGTTGTGATCTGGATATCACCAGTTGAGGGTGAAGGAGGGAGATATCCTAAATACTGCTTTGAAATGTGGGTATGGAAACTTCAAGTTTGTAGTCATGTCATTTGGTGTTACGAATGTGCCATCCATGTTCATGGGGATTATGAAATCCATTTTTCATGATTTCCTAGATCGGTTCATCATCGTGTTCATTAATGACATCCCAATCTACTCGAAATTAGACGAGGAGCATGATGAGCATCTCAAAATCATCTTATAGATTCTTCAATGCCACTAGCTCTATGGAAAGTTGTCCATGTGTAAGTTATGGACATGATAGGTGAATTTCCTTAGACATGTGGTGTCTCAATAGGGTGTAGCAGTGGACCCATCAAAGGTTGAAGTGGTTTTTTCTTGGGTAGCACCCAAGAACATAAAAGATGTTCACAGTTTTCTTGGTCTAGTAGGCTATTACTGGAGGTTTCACTAGTGGAAATTTTTTTTCCATGTCAGTTTCTTTTATATTTTGACATTGGTTTTTAACTGACGTCTATAAAGGCGACATTAAAAATTAAAGTTTCAATGTCAGTTTTTATAAAACAATGTCTAAATATTAATTAAAAAAATGTTCATAGGCATTTTTTAACATTGATTTTTACAAAAACTGATGTCAAAACTCATCCCTCAAGGGTCTTCAACATCGGTTTTCATATAAAATGACGTCAAAAGTCTGGCCTTGTCAGTCATCGGTGTCGGTTTTTATAAAAATCGACGTCGAATGTCAGGATTTATCAGTCTTCGACATCATTTTTTATAAACTATCATTAAAAAGTAAAATATTGACCTTTCAACATCGGTTTGTTAGAAAACTAATGTCTAAATTCTTATTCTACATGGTTTTTAACATTGGTTTTTCATAAAAACTGATTTAAAAAGTACATTTTCAAAAAAAACATGTCAGTTTTGAAAAAAACTAACATTAAAACATTGAAACTCTTAATATTGGAATATATTAGGTTTCCCAGGCTTCGATTTGACTCATCATGGAGCTAAAACAGACTTACAGATCAAAGGTTATGGTCATCGTAAGTTGTACCTCTTTAAGTTTCAATACATACAACTCACTTCAATGAAAACATGAGAAACAAGAACCAAAAATTATACACCAAATAGACACAAAAATATAAACTTAAATATTTAACCTGATTTTAATTCTTTTATTATTTTCCCTTGAATCGATTTGTTGTTTGTCGATATTTCACTTCTTTTTAAGGAAAAACTCATGTGGTAATGAAAAAGATGATCGATGAAGAATTTTTCACCTCAACCGGTGAATCTCATGTGGATGTTTTATCTTTTTATCTCGATTGGAATAATTCTTCATCATAATAATAAAAATTATCATGATTTTTAGTGATAAGGAAAAAATAATAATGAAATTAAATGATAAGAATAAATACCCTGTACAAATCATCATTGAAGAATTGTTGAAATTTTGATTGTATCTAAGATGTATAAAATGTTGAAAGAAAGAGAATGAGGATGTATATATTGTAAATGAAAATATTTATGGTGGTTATGAATTAAAATTTAGGCGGTATTTTGAAAATGAAAATGCGTGTTGTGAAAAAATTAAAATACCAAACCCGCGTATTTGAAATTTACTTTTAACATCGTTTAAATATATAAATGATGTTAAAGATATTCTCATTTTGAGTTTTTAACATTGGTTATTGAAAAAAAGATGCCAAAAGTGGCTTTTAATGTTGATTATTTGAAAAACTGATGCTAAAATGTAACTTTTAACATCGGTTACTAAAAAAACCGACGTTAAAAGTCAAGTCTTGTAATGTTCAACTTCCGATGTCCATAACTTTTGATCCATAAGTCTATTTTAACTCTATGACCTGTCAAATAGAATTTTGGAAAATTATCTAAAACTTGGATTTTATTTTTAACATCATTTATTGAAAAAATGATGCCAAAAAGCGACTTTTAACATTGGTTACTGAAAAAAAAATGACGTTAAAAATCAAGTCTTATAATGTTTAACTTATGATGTCCATAAATTTTGATTCTTAAGTCCATTTTAGATCCACTAACTATTAAATAGAAGCTTGAGAAATTATCTATAACTTGGATTTTATTTTTAACATCTTATAAATCTCTATTTTTCATTTTCATAATAAAGAACCACTTTTATGGATAAGTGGGAACCTCACAACTTCCATCATGCCAAAAACATACAAAACACATTACACCATCCAAAACACACATTAAGCCATAAAAAAATAGGAGGTTTCAAACCAAGGTGCATATCACACATAGAAAAATTCAAAAAAAATAAAACCAGCACATGTCATCATCATCATGGACTGTGAGACCCTCGAGTAGTGCACACTACACACCAGTCACCATCATGATCATCCCAACCCTATCGTCGGTGAAGTATCAAGAAACATCAATGGAATCACTGAAAGGATTTACAAACTTACTGGAAACACGTTCACCAGAAACTGTTGAGAAACAAACTAGCAATGAAATACCCCTTCCATCCAGGATCACCAACAGCGAGCAACAAACAAGAAAAATGAAACTGATTGTGAAAAATTATCTACAACTTGGATTTGATTTTTAACATCAGTTATTTGAAAAAATGATGCTAAAAGTGACTTTTAACATCGGTATTGAAGAACGGACATTAAAATGCCAACATTAAAGGCCATTTTTCTACTACTGGTTATACCTGATTTCTCTTAAGTTGCAGAACTGTTGATAACTTTGACCAGAAAAGACCAAGATTTCGTATGAAGTGAACAGTACCAGGTGACATTCAGTTATCTTAAAGGGAAGTTGGTCAGTGCTACGGTTGTCAGCGAAATGGGTGATATTTGAGGTGTTCTCTAATGCTTGTCGTCTAGGATTGGGATGCATCTTGATGCAGCAGTGAGCAGTGATATCTTATGTGTCTAGGCAGTTACGCCCCCATGAGTGTAACTATGCCACCCACGATCTAGAAATGGTGGCATTTGTGTTTGCACTGAAGTTGTGGAATCATTACCTCATCGGGGAGCACTTTGTGGTATTTACACACTACTAGAAATCTGACCTTTCCCAACGCTTCTATACCAACGGTTTTTAAAAAATGTTGGTAGAGGTCCCCTTTCCCAACGGTTTGGCCAAACCGTTGGGAAAATTCCACTTTGTGGAAACCTTTCCCAACATTTTGGCCAAACCGTTGGGAATGGTCCCCAGTATATCAACCTTCCACCCAGAATTGCATCTAGAATCAAAGGATCTATACCAACGGTTGTCAAAACCATTGGTATAGGTCTATAGCAACGGTTTTGACAACCGTTGGTATAGATCCTTTGATTTTTTATCAGATATTCTTATTGAGAACATTATATAAATCAAAATTTAAAATAATTATTAGAATAAATATATATATTTATGTAATTATGTTCACAAAAGTCATGTTAGGTTAGTGGTTAAGTCGTTCAATGATAAACTAGGGGTCCTGGGATCAAATCCCAACGAATGTTTTTTTTTTGAAATACATATACCAAAGTTTCCATAACCGTTGGTATAGATTTTCATATTACTTATACCAACGGTTTCCAAAACTGTTGGTATAGGTTTATACCAATGGTTTTCCCAAAATCGTTGGTATAGACCTATCCCAACGGATTACTTGGCAACGGTTCTCCAAACTGTTGGTATAGCCTATACCAACGGTTTGGAGGCCTATACCAACGGTTCCAAACCGTTGGTATAGGTTATTTTACCAATAGTGACAGATCACAAGAGCTTGAGGTATATATTTTCCCAATGAGATATGAACTTGCAGCAGCATAGGTGGATGGAGTTTCTTCAGGACTGTGATTTTGTGATCTCCTACACCTTAGGAAAGTGGAATGTCGTGGCCAATGCTTTGAATAGGAAGTCATGGAAGGAGGTTGTTCGGGAATCTATGGATGCTTGGAATATGATGGAGGAGTTTGCATCCTTACACTTATATGTAGGGGTGGAAGGCGGTAGAGGCTATTTGTTTTATATGATAGTTCAGACTTCTCTGATGCAGTAGGTGGATGAGTCTTAGTGGGGAGACTCAGAGGAAGAGGTGATGCATGATTGTGTTGGCCATATCGATGCTTCAGAAGGATGGTCGGAGGATGGTTAGAATCAGATGTTGTTTTGTGGAAGGTTGTTTGTTCCAGTGGAGATGTGCGAGGGAGTCCTCCATGAGTTTCATGAATCACCTTTAGTAATACACCTCAGAGTTTCTAAGATGTACCATGGCTTGAGGATGTAGTTTTTGTGTCCCAGGATAAAGTGGGTAGTAGCAGAGTTTGTGGCAAGATGCTTATTCTGCCAATAGGTGAAGGTTGAGCACCGTGTTCCCAATGGTTTGTTACATCCCTTGGATATCCCTGAGTGGAAGTGGGATGACATCTAAATGGATTTCATCATAGGGTTACCCAAGGCTTGGTGAGGCTATTATGTTATTTAGTTGATAGTGGATTGGTTGAAGAAATCGGCCCACTTCTTAGCGATTAAGGAGTCGGGCGCAATGGATGCTTTGGCAGAGGTATATGGATGAGGTGGTACGATTTCATGGAGTCTTGATATCCATTGTCTCGGACCAAGATACACATTTTACCTCACGAGTCTAGAGGGGATTGCATCATGCTTTTGGCACCCAGTTATGCCTCTGCATTGCCTTCCACCCTCAGATAGATGGGCAGACAGAATGAACTATCCAGACATTGGAAGATATGTTGCGAGAATGCGTATTGGACTTAGGTGGATCTTGGATACGACACCTTCCCTTGGTAGAGTTTTATTATAATAACATATATCACTCTTACATTAGCATGGATCCATTTGAAGCTTTTTATAGGTCGTGTTGTTCACCTTTGTGCTGGACAGAGGTTGGGGAGACAACTACTCTTGGTCTCGAGGTAGTGTAGAGCATGACAGAGAAGGTTTAGCTTATTTGAGAGAGTATGAAAGTGGCATAGGACTGGTGCAATTAATATGTTGATCTCAATAGGAGTCCCTTGGAGTTTTAGGTTGGGGACCACATGTTCTTGAAGTTTTCCCCCCGACATGGGTAGTGGGGGTTTGGCAGAGGGAGCAATATTTCTCCCAGGTTCATCGAACCCTTTGAGGTGTTGAGATGAGTTAGCGAGGTGGCATACCAGTTGGCATTTCCACTATAGCTGGAGAGGATCCATGATGTATTTCACGTATCTCAAATCTGTCGATATATTCATTATGACTCCCACGTCATCAACTGGGGAGATTTGGATATCGAGGATGACGTGACATTTGTGGAACGACCGGTAGATATCTAGGATCGTCAGGAGAAAATGATGCATGTCTGAACTATTACCTTGGTCCGTGTGTTGTGGAGTCATGGTTTCTAGGAGGATATTACTTGGGAGTGAGAAGCACAGATGTGTTCCCAGTACCCAGAGTTGTTTTTATCTTTGTTTTGATATATTTTTCTTAAAATGTGATGCTTGAACCTTATTGTTTATGAGACAAGTTGTTTCCTTGTTCTGTAATGTGTGATAAATTCTAGATGTGTGAAGCAGGGAGGACCTAATTCCTAATAGAGATACTTTAATTGTGATGTGATTAAACCCATTCGGGCAATACATTGCCCCCTAAAGCGGATAGTATCTTGACATGGAGGATAGAATTCCCTAATCTGCGTATTCGAAAAGTGTGGTTGTTGTACTTTCATGGTGTGCCTTGTGGTTGTTGGGGTTAGAAGATGTTTAAGGAGGTATTCTTGTATGTGGGGGTTTCCGCTCCAACTCTCGAAAAACACAGGGTGGTTTATCGTTGAATGTTGATGTGCTTGGTTGTTAGTGGTGCTCCAAGTGTAGTGAGGTCCTTGAGAGGTATCTCATGGGGTGGTTGTTCAAACCCCTCTTTCTTCTAGGTTTGGATTTGGATTCTCAAGGGTAAGAATCACTTGATAGGTATCTGATGTAATGGTTTGTGTCCTCCTGGTCTGTTACTTTGTGGGTTTTGGTTGTTGGGAGTGTTCGGAGGAGGCTCAGAGGGAGTTTAGAAAATTTTGGTTGCTAAAGGCTAGAAGTAGGAGGATTACACGTCATGTGACATTATTACAAGATGTGAAACTTTATTTCATGGGTTATCCTAGGAGTTTCATAGTGTGTAACATTTCAGGGTTAGAAAAATAAAATAAATTAGGAGGTGAAACATTTTTTGGTGGAAGTGGACCTCGAGGCATTACACAAAGTGAAAGGGGATTACATGTCATGTAATACCTCGATGTTGTAATATTTTAAAACATTCCAACCACTCAGTTTTCACAAACCCTACGGTTGTAGTGATCTCTCTCATCCTGGGCGTTGACATTCCCTTCATTGGCACTTTGGAGATCCCTTCGACAGAAGTCGATCACCGAGATTCCGTTGTTGATCTATATTGATCCATCTTTGATCCGAGGTATGCTCTTCCTTTGTTTCAATGATTTCCTTGGGTTGATATCTCTTTTCCTCCAACTCCTCTTGTCATGCGATGGTGAATGTTCTTCCTCACATCTAATGTGTTATTCTTCGGTCATTGATTTGTGTGGTGGTGTCGTTGCATCCTTAGGTGGATGTAGATATCATAGGAAAGGAAATTGAAGGACCGTTGCATGAACTGTTTCCGCACAAAGAATGTTGACACCCCTTCGAGGAAGGGAATTTTCTTCATTTCTCTTTGATTTTGCATTATGTGGGAGGGACCTACTTTTGCTTGCCTGCGGATCATGGTTGTGCCACATTAATCAAAGATAAGAATTGGGTAAATGAAATTAAAAGGTGTAGAGGGTTTCAAATAGAATGTTTTATGGATTGATGTTATTGTGATGTTGTGAATTGTATGGGCTAAACACCCCACTGAAAATTGTGGTTGTTGGTGGCCCTTGTTTGTACACTAGACAAGTTGCGTGTTGACTAGTTCTTGATGGACATTTGTATATGGAAATTGGTGAGTCGCGTACACTTGGCTAATAAATGGATGCCCCAGTATTTTACAGCTTTTGTGACAACCTCTGAATTAACAAGCGAAATTAAATAAGGGGATGTCTTTCTAAATTTGAAATTGTGTTATGATTTGGTATGTGGGGTGATGTGTTGTGTGAGATAGTTGTGGTTGTGTGTGTGGGGGACAGATGGGATGTGAAGTGGTTATGTTGTGATGTGTGGGGTTTCTTTGGGTTGTGTTGTGGTGTGGTTGTGAAGTGTGGGTATGTGTTGTGGGTTAGTTTGGGAAATGTTGTGGATGAACTTGAAGATGATACATCAATTTGGCCATGTAATGGAATCTTAGGTTGAGATATTGATTGATTGTGGAATGGATGAGAGGCATTGAGAAGCAGGGTTGCGATAGGGTTGTGTGGTGTTGTGTTATTGGGAGTGGTTGTGTGTGTGGATAGTTTTTGGAGGGATGACCTTGAAGAAGAATGGTGATGGTTGGTGTGGGTAATTTTCTTGAAGTTTCTCCATGTGTGGTTTTTGCTGTGTGGTTCTTTTTGTGATATGCTTGATAGTTGCATGGATAGTGATGGAATAAATGAATAAATGTTTTATTAATAAAGTTTGGAATTTTTATTGGGATGGTTTGGTTAACAAAATGATTAAATGAATTTTAAAATAAAGAATAGAATCCGTTAAATGAATTGGTTAGGTTTGTGGCTTGTTGTGTGGTGTTGTGCATTTAGAGGTAGCAACAAATGTGGTTTGTGGTAAAATGGTCTCTTGTTGAAAACCCATAGGTTGGGATGAGTTCTTACTATCATATATATATATATATACACACACACACACACACACACATACATACATATATATACATACATATGTGTATTTTCCTTGTGATTTATATATGCACCCCACCCTAGTTGAGCACTATGTGCCGAACACCCCTATCATCATATGGGAGGGTGTCTTTCCCAAACATCTAGGTGGGAGGATGGATGTCTTGACACCCACTCTTCCCTGCTCCCACTTCCATGCGGTGGTAGTCTAAGATTCTTCGAGAAAGTTGTGGTTTGTGAGGCCTAGTGTGTGTGGGCGAGTTGTGATTTTTTGGGTGTCTTTGGGATGAGATGTGTTGTGCTTTCCCAGGTGTCTTTGGGATGATATGTGTGGTGTTTTACCAGATGTATTTGGTATGGTGTGTGGTTGTGGCCCAGGTGTGTGTGGGCGGGATGTGGTGTGGTTGCGGCCCAGGTGTTTGCGGGCAGGATGTGGTGTGGTTTGTGGCCCAGGTGTCTACGGGCGGGATGTGATGTGGATCAGGGCCCATATAATGGGATGATATGTGGTTTATGGGGCTCAAGTTTGTGTGGGAGAGTTGTGACGTGGTTCTTTTGGAATAGGTGGGAGCACGAGGATGTTTTCCATTAGGCAAGAGTGGTTAAACTAGTGGGAAGTGGTGTGGGGTACCCTAATCATCGATGTGATTACTATATTACTTTACTTGACTTGTGTTACTTAGTGAGCATGCCTTGGTGAGGCTGAGGTGGATAGTATACCTTGTTAGGTGTTGTTTGGTTCCACTGTTTTCTCATGAGAGCATTAGTATGCTCCTCTCACTTGTGCACGAGAGACTTTGGTTTTCCTACTGAGTATACTTGTATGCTCACCCTATGTATATAAACTTCTTTCAGGTTTCTAGGAGGATTATGTGGACCATTCTGGACCTTACTAGCTCAGAATTTTGGACAATAGTTGTGTCGCTACTTATCTTTACTTTTGGTACTTACTTTGGAGTTTTATTGCATTTGTAACAGCTTATTTTAAACATGCATGTAGGAAGTATTTGGGATTTCTTTATATATGTATTGGAGTTTTTGTGAGGTTGATACATCTTATCTCTTGATATTGTTTCCTATAAAAATGGTAATGCCTTCCATTTTATGAGATTGTTTACGCTTGGTGCTAGTCGCCACCTCGGGGCCTACTAGAGGCGGGACTCGGGGGGTCATTATCTCCCTTTCTTCATTGTTATCCTAGGAGGGGTATCTTTGGAGGGATGGGGTCATGAAATCATGATTCCAAATATAAAAGCCATTTTTTTTATATTCAATTCATAGAATTAGCAGAATTTAATTTAAAATTAAACCTGAAAAACATGATAAAAAACAGTTTTAAAAAAATGTCTTTTAAGTATAAAAATGTTTTTATAATAAATTCAAGTATAAAATTCATTAAAAGGATTATAATTATATTAATTTTAATCAAAATTAACTAATAAATTTTTTAAAACTAATACAAAATAGGATTTTACTTTGTAAATACTTTAAAATAAAATACAATTTTCAATAAAAATCGGTATTTTCACTATTCATTGAAAAAATCCATCTTTTCAGAATAATCCCAAAAAATAACTCTAAGATAATTTTGACATGTTGATTTAAAAAATGATATAATTTTTTATAAAATTAAAATTATAAAAGTTCCAAAAATTAATTTCCTCACATAAATCAATAAAAACCATTTTTTTGAAGAAAATGTATTTTTTGAAGAATAAACCGACTTTACTAAAAATTGAGTGATTATTTACTAGGAATTTATCAATAAATTTATATTTAGTATGAAATTTATATATTTTTAATAAATTAGTAAATCTTATTCATACTTTCCAATTGAATAGTTGGGTTATAACATTCATATTTAAATAATAATACTTCATGGTTTGTTTAGGTTGGGTGTTGCATGTTGTATACGCTATCGAACATAGTTTTCATTTTTTTTAAATATTGGGGTGTTACATCCCACCCACTTTAATAAATTATTTCCCATAAATTTTAAATTGAACTCGATGATCAAAGGTTTGACATTTGAAAATACTTTGTTGAAATTCTACATCATAAAAAGGGTTAATAAAACACCCACTTGAAAATTAAGAAATATAAGTACAAAGGTAATCTAGAATAAAACATAGTAGGTTTAAAAATAGGATAAAATTATTAATAAGTCAAAATATATACATGGAAGAAAAGTAATGTATAGATATCATTGATCATAATAAAGTGAATGATCATGAGAAAGTTAACGATAATAAAACTGTAAACCAAAGTGGTGAGAAAAAGGCCATCTATTCATTGAAAATAATGGTAATAGGATAAATTTTTTATTTCAATATCCTTTTCCAAGAGTTGATAAATTCATTTATTGTCTAGACTAAAAACATAAAGAAATATACTTACTTACCAAGTAGAATTTCATCTTCTAATCAATTTCCACCACAAACTCATATTTTCTCCAAATAACGAGTGTTTAAGATAAATTTTTCCATGCCTAAAGCACTAAAATCAACTTGTAACATGTACAAAAATCTATAAAAGTTTAATAAGTTATTCCTGATATCTTTAAACATTAACCAAAATGGTTATCCCAAGGTAAAATTATATCCAAAATGACCAAAATATCATTAATCACCTAAAAATCCCAAAATTGAAAATGATTTGATCTTATAATATGCTACCCAAAATTAACTTAAACTTTACATATAAAATTTTTTAGGTTTAAAAATTTCATACTAACCAGTACATTACATAGGCCAATGGTAGGTGATGCACCCTTTTTTCCCTTCAGTTGTGGGTTTAAACCTCATAGCCTTACCAAATGCGATAGGTTGTCACATAATCTACAGGTTTCCCTTTTCTAAAACTATATTAAGATAATTCTTTTAATTTTCCCAAAAATAGGATGAACATACTAAAAAATAACATTAATCATCAAATCACTTTTTAACCATTATGGTTTTCTATACAATTTTTTTTACAAAATCAAATAATCTTAATTGAATATTATTTCCTCAACATCAAAGATAAGATAAACTCTAAAAGTTTCCAATACCATTAAACTTATGTCCAAAAAATGTAAATTCATTCTTCCTCAAATAACTTCTTTTAATAAAACCCATACTAAACCCAAGGTTTATATTACCATAAATGTAGCACCCCTAGTTTTAGGTACATGACCCTTTATTCATGTATTCTGAGTCTATATAATGTTCTGGTTGAGTTTTGGGAGGATCCGAGGGATTTTGGCATGTTTTGGAGGATTTTATGGAGGTGTAAGGTTTGTGAATGGTTAGTATAAATCATGCACCGTCTCCAGGAAACCATGCGAGGGAGAATAGTGGGCACTAAGAAGGTTCATGGTTGGCACATGGTCTGGTCAAACTATTCGAGTGCCTAGGGGAAACCATGAAACTTCAAATAGAGGGGAAATGGATGGTTGGAAAATGGGTTTTCCAATCATGTGAGCCAATCATGTGAGGGGGTGTCTTGATATAGTAGCACCACATGGTCAGCGCATGGTGTGTCAAACCGTGCGGCGTACAATTGGAACCCCTAAAACTATGGATGTAATCCAAATTAACCCCTAAAGCCCTCATTTTCCCCTAAATATTCTTATTATCAAATTTTTTTACTCCCTAGGATTAATATATGATTCCTTTTAATCTAGAGGTGATTGTTAGGTGAATCAAAGTGCATTGGAGGCCTGAATTCCTCAGTAAATCATCATTCTTGGTTGTTCTTCTTAGATCCAGTCTTCTTCTCTATTCTTGAATCATAGATCTAATTCACGGTGGATAGATCCATGTTAATTAATTATAATATTGATGTTATATTCTTTATTTGATTTAAGGGAGTAATATTTATGCAATTTTTTAGAGAATCATTGTTTCATTCTTCATTTTCACCAACCGTTGAGAGGTAGGTGGCTTCTCTCTCGACTCCACTTGACTTAGAACTTGAAGGATTAGTTTTATTTAAATGGATTAATTGAAATTGATTTCAAATCCATTTTTTATTCTTAATTTAAATCTCTCTTATGTTATGGATTTGGAATTTTGTAAATTGGATGGTTTTGTGGAAAATGCTCTTCGACAATAATTTTAAAGTGGTGAATTTTAAAATAATGGTTTTGTTTTGATGCATGGAAAAAGGTTTGTTGAAATTATTTCAATAAAATAAATGTTTAATATTTAATGGTTTTTCATGGTATTTGGCATACATGGTTTGTGTGAGAACATTCATATACATGACCCTGTGGAAGGGGTGTGTGTCATTAGGCCACCTGGTATTAGTAACCTTGTGAAAACTTAGTGGATCAATGAGAGACCACTCATGAGTATGGAACTATCACCTCAACATGAATTGTGTGTGTGTGTGTGTGTGTGTGTGGATACATGGTAATGTTTATTCTAAATTATTGAGAAAGGTTTCATGCTTGTAAATTTTTTCCTTGGAACTTGTTTACTGTTTTGATATAAACTATTTTAAAATGATTTTAAATTATTTTATATAAATGTGCTAGAAAGTTTTGTCATAGTGGCATGAGTTGGGAATTATTTGGGGAAATCCTACTAATTTTAGACTCACCCCCTTCTTGGGCACTGTTGTGTGTTTGCAGATGTCATCTATTGATAGATAGGTAAAGGAAAAGTATCTCATTTATTTAGTGATACTTCTTGATATCGTGATCGAAGCATGTGGAGCTCGAGCTTGGAGTGGGTTGGGTTTTTCTGGTTGATATCACTTGAGAGTATTGAGTTTTTGTGGTCTTTTGGTTCTCTTTTTGTATGTATTTTGGTTTCCACCTGTACTCTGATATGGTTTATTATGTTGGTTATGTTTTGATTTGTACTTTGTTGTTTACATATCATAAAGAGGATTGGATAATTATTTTTAAGTTGGTTTGGTCATTTTTATATTTAAAGGTAAAATCATCCCCCAAATGTTCTTGAGGCCCTTAACATTTATTGTCAGCCTTTGATGCCTTGGGGATGTCACCTATGGCCTAATAGCACCCCTGCCTCTTCTAAAGCCAATGAGGAGGGGTGAGATGTTACAAATTATATCATTCTTGGTTGGTCCATCTTTAATTTTAGGATAAATGGTATCAGTATTATTTGGACCTTGAAGTTGAAAATGGTCAGTCTATATATCTATCGGGGTGGTAGTAGGCGGATAGGACCATCAGAACATGAAATGTATAGCATAAAAAGATGCAGTTGGACTTTTTATGCCAAACTTCAAGTTTCCAGGGTGTTTGGGTAAATAACTATTTTCAGACACTTCAAGTTGAGTTGTCACCTCACCATCATGGGTTTATTCAAAGATAATTTCATAGCATTCATTGGTAGTAAAACTTTCCAATAGGAATTCATTGTTTGTTTTGAGTAAATTATTTCTAAAAATGGTGGAAAAAGTGTTGATTTTTGGAAAATTGTTAAAATGGTTTGATTTTGGAAGAAAATTATTGTGGTATTTTAAAAAATGTTTATAATGATTACGATGGTTGTATTTTAGAAATGAATGATTTTGATATGTGTTGGTGTGGTAAATTGGAATTGTTAATCCTTGAGTTGCTATTAAGTGAGACTAAATGGAGTTTTGTTTTGGTTATAGATAATGGCACCGGGTAGACATCATAGAAATCAACTAGAAGAGACTGTTAAAAATGTGGTTGCATCTGAACCACAGGTGAACCAATAACTAGTGAAAAGTATTATTCAGGATTTTTAAGCAGTGGATAGGAGGAATTGGCATGATGATCCTCAGAAAGTTAACCATTCAGTTCAGTTCCAAAAGCAGAACCCACCCATTTTTCAAGGGGATTCTAAACTGAAAAAAGAAAAAGTCTGGTTGAATAGGATGAATCGAATATTAGATTTTCTTAGGACACCAGTAGAGTTGAAGGTAAAGTTGGAAACATATATGTTGGAGCATTTTGCATTCCAATGGTGGGAATTATCAGTTCAGGCTAAATTGGACCAAGGCATGGCATGAGAGGATTTTGATGAATTTTTCAGCAAACAATTCTATCCTCAGACGTTCGGAATTTCTAGAACAATGGACTTCTTCAGTCTGAAGCAAGAGAACCTCTCAGTAATAGAGTATACAACAAAATTTATGAATTTAGTATGCTTTGCATAAAAAGTTTCTACAAGTGTGTCCTTAAAGGCACACATTTTTGAGTTGTGTTTGAAACCAAAAATTCTCTAAAAGATTATTGTTCTTTATATTACAAAAATATACAAAGATGGTTAATAGGGTATCAGTGGAAGAAAGGGACATCTTGGGAAATAAGGTTGGAGGGAGAATGTTTATTCCAATAGGAATAAGTGGGAACTCCAATAATGGGAATAAGAATAGAGTCACCTATTTCCAAAGTGATGGGACACCTCAGAATCAGTCTATGGGATCATTAATCATTCCTCCTCAACCAAAGAGTAATTTGGGACGTTTTCAATGTGGTTCTTTTGACCATATGAAGTGAGATTATATGACACCACCTAGATCTTGTCATAATTGCAACCGGATGGGACATCTCATCACTATTGTTGTATTGCTCCAAGGTTAGGTGCTAGGGACACATCTCATGCTTCTCAGGTATCATATTCTTCAATTGGACAAGCTCAGCAGAATAATTATCGCCGTCAAAACCGAGAGAGCCAAGGTGATTATAAGAACACTGTGACTCCTCAACCTATATAATCTCAACAAGGTAATACATAAAAAAGTGTAGTGAGTGATAAATTGTATAGATCTAATAAAGTAATCATGGGTGGTCAATCAAGTCCTTAAATAGTGATAAGTATGATTATTTTGAATTCTACCCTCATGAAAGCCTTGTTTGATACATGTGCATCACACTCTTTTATTGCTTATCATGTTTCTGATCTAATGGATTTTCATGTTGAGATGATGTCTTCTATTTTGAAACTCCAAACACCATTGGGAAAATGAGAGTGTAGATCTTTGAAATGTGCATTGTGTTTGATAACAATCGATGGGACTAAGTTGGTATGGTATTTATCTATGCATGATATGGATGTGTATGACCTCATTATGGGAATGGATTGGCTAGCAAACTTTGAGTCCTATATCGATTGTTATGCACGACAAGTGAGTTTCAAATATTTTATGGGGGTAGTCATCTCTTTAAAGGAGATTTAACAGTGGATGCGAGTGAAGCAAGACCCTTGGTACTGGTGTTTGGAATTATCTCTTACTGGTTGACAACAACTGCCTTGGAATCAGTAGATGAGATCGAGAATAGAGATTTTCCGGCCACAGTGGACTAGTTCCTTGATGTTTTTTTCTGATAATTTCTTAGGGTTTCCACCCAAAAGAGAAGTGGAGTTTATGATTAATCTCCTACTAGGGACTAATTTGATTTCCCTTATGTATTACCAGATGGCACCAACAGAATTAAGGGAATGGAAGGTCTATCTTAAAAAGTTTTAAAGTAGAGGGTTCATTCGACCAAGCACAGCTCTGTGGTAAGCACCATCTTGTTTGTAAAGAATGTAGAAAAAACCCTTAGAATTTGTGTATATTATCATAATTTTAACTGATCTACAATAAAGAATCGATATCATATTCCTCGAATTGATGATTTGTTTGATCAATTGAGGGGTTCCCAGTTTTTCTCTAAAATTGATTTACATTCAGGATATCACCAACTGTGAGTTTGAAAGGAGGATATTCTAAAAACATATTTCAAAAGTTTATATTTCCATTATAAATATATGGTTATACCTTTTGGTCTTAAAAATTCACCAACAGTCTTTATGGAATTGATGAATTGAATCTTTCAGATGTATTTAGATTTCTTTGTGTTAGTGTTTATGGATGATATACAAGTGCAATCTAGAACCAAATTTGATCATGAGAAACACTTGTCTATAGTGTTGGGAATCTTGCAGGAGCATCGCTCGTATGTTAAGTTATCAAAGTATGATTTCTGGATACAAGAAGTTTAGTTTACATAGCAATTTCATTTCTAAAAAAAGGAGTTTCTATGGATCCTAAAAAGACAGAATTTATTATCTCTTGGTAACCACCGAAGAATGTTTTTGAGATACGCAGTTTCCTTGGATTAATAGGATATTATAGACATTTTGTACATTATTTTTCACATTTGGAACCACATATGATAGCTTTTATGAGGAAATTCATTCATTTTCAATGTAATAAGGAATGTCATCCTTTCAAGATCATAAGGTTAGAATTACATTAGCACTTATCCCCATGTTGTGAGAGTCGGGTTAGGGCTATGTAGTCTACTGTGATGCATCAGGATATGGTTTGGGATGTGTTCTCGTTAAAGGAGATCATATTGTTTCCTTTGGCTCTAAATAGTTATGGTTGCATGAGAATAACTACTCAATGCATGATTTGGAGTTGGTTGTTGTGGTGCACGCCTTGAAGACATGGTGTCACTATCTTTTTGGTGAGAAATTTTTTATGTATACGGATCATAAAACCTTGAAGCATATTTTCTCACAAAGATATTTGAACTTAAGGCAAATAATATGGATGGAATATCTTCAAATGTTTGATTTCGACTTGTTTTATACACTAGGGAAAGAGAATTATGTAGCAGATGCCTTGAGTAAAAAGTCATATGCTCAGTTGGATAAAGAGTCTTTAGATCAGTGGTAGCTTATGTCAGTCATAGCTGATATGCATCTAGATTATGTGGAGCAAGGTAATGCTATAGTTTTTTTTACAGTTTATATTTTTCCTGATTTGGTTGAGTAGGTTAGAGATTCTCAAACATCTGATCTAGACTGTTTGGCTATTAGGTCAAAACTCAATGGTGGGGAGACCATTAGGGGTTATACACTGAATGGGATATCACTAATATGTTCTATAGATCAGATTGTGGTACCTTTGACTCATTAGGAACAAGTTTAAAATGTCTACCACTATTCGAGATGGGTTGTTCATCCTAGAATCCATAAGATGTATAAATCACTAAAAGAACAGTTTTGGTGGGTTGAAATAAAGAGGAAAGTGACATAGTTTGTCTTAATATGTCTCACCTATCAGCAATTCAAGGCATAACATCAATGATTAGTATGTATGTTGCAGTCTTTACCAATTCTCATGTATAAATGGGAGCAGATAGCTATGGATTTTGTAATAGGTCAACCAACAATGGTTAGGAAACACAATTCTATATGGGTAATTGTGGATCATCTCATGAAGTTGGCTCATTTTATCCTTATTAGTGAATCTCATATGGTGGAAAAATTGTCCAAAATCAATATATGAGAAGTTATAAAGAGGCACGGGGTTCCAGTATTGATTTTATTTAATTGAAACCCAAGGTTTATGTCTCATTTTTTAGAATTCCTTACAACAATCCCCTAGAAACCAATTGACCTTGATCATAGCTTATCATCCTCAAATGGATGGACAATCTGAAAGGACAATCCAAATGTTAGAGGAAATTTTGAAAGGACAATCCAAATGTTCGAGTACATTCTTAGGGCTTGTGTAATGGATTTTGGTGGATCATGGGAGGAGAACATACCTTTAGTGGAGTTCCATACAATAATAGTTATTGGGCCTTAATAAATATGGCTCCTTTTGAAGTATTGTATAGGTGTCCTTATCATTCTCCACTTTGTTGGGTAGAAACATGTGAGACTTAACTAATTGGACCAAGCCTTGTGAAAGAGAAAATAGAGAAAATTTAGTTGATCAAAAAGAGGATGGAGATGGCTCAGAGTCATCAGAAATTATATGAGGATCACCATTGATGGTCGTTGTCCTTTGAGGTGGGTGATCATGTCTTCTTGAGAATTTCTCTAAGACATGGGCATCATCATTTTGGTAAGAATGAAAAGTTTTTTCCCTGGTACATAGGCCCTTTTGAGATACTTTAATGAGTTTTTGATGTGGCATGCCGGTTGGATTTTCCACCAAGTTTTAGTTTAGTGCACAATGTGTTTCAAGTATCTTAGTTAAAGAAGTATCAAATTGATCCTAACAATGTGATTTGATGGGATCACATTGACCAAGATCAGGATGCTACATTGATTCATGTTTTAATACATATTGTGGATAGGCAATAGAATATTCTACATGGGAAAATCATCGGTCTAGTATGGGTTTTATGGAAACATGGTCAGATTCAAGAAGAAACGTGGGAGCGTGAAAAGGGAGTGATGGAATAATGGCCCGAACTCTTTCAGGACAGCACTAGTTTTCTTATTTTTAAGGAAGGAAAGACCAATGGTGGGGAGAATTTAGCACCATTGTTTTTAGGTACATGGCCCTTTATTCATGTATTCTGAGTTTATATAATGTTCGTGTTGAGTTTCAGAAGGTGTTGAGGGGTTTTGGCAAGTTTTTTTGGATTTTCTGAAGGTGCATGGTTTGTGAATGATTAGTAGAAACCATGCACCATCTCCAATAAATTGTGTAAGTTATAACATTGGGCACTAGTTAGGTTCATGGTTAGTGCATAGTTTGGTCAAACTGTGAGAGTGCCTAGGGGAAACCGTGAAACTCCAAACAGAGGGAAAATGCATGGTTGATGCATGGTTTGTCTAATTGTGTGAGCCAACTATGTGAGGGGATAGCTTCAAACAATATTATCACATGGTTGGTGTACGATTTTCCAAACTGTGCAGCCTAACCATGTGGTGTATAGTTGGAACTCCTAAAATTGTGCATCTAATTCGAATTAACCCCTAAATACCTCACTTTTTCCCTAATTCTCCTTATTCTTGAATTAATTTTTCTCCATAGTCTTGAGAGATGATTCCTTTTGATCCAAAGGAGATTCTTAGGTGAATCAAAGTGCGTTGGAGTCTCGGATTTATTAGTAAGTCATCGTTCTTGGTTATTCTTCTTATATTTAGTCTTCTTCTCTCTTTCAGAGTAATATATCTAATATGTGGTGGATATATCCATGTTCTTTAATGATGATCTTGATATTATATGCTTGATTTTATTGAAGTGAAGAATATCAAGGCTGATTTTTAGAGATTCATTTTGTTGTTCATTGTTTTCACCAACCATTGAGAGGTAGGTGGCTTCTCTCTTAAATCCACTTAACATAGAACTTTAAGGGTTAGTTTTATTTAAATTAATTTCCTGAAATTGCTATGAAATATGTGTGTAATTATTAATATAATCCTTTCTTGGGGGTTATGGCTTTGGAATTGTGGAAATTTGATGGTTTTGTGGAAAATGATCTTTGGTAATAATTTTAAAATGGTGATTTTTAAAATTATGGTTTTGTTTTGACGCATTTAAAAGGTTTGTTGAAATTATTTCAATACAAGAAAATTTTTATGTGGAATGGTTTGGCATGGGATTTGGTATACATGGTTGGTGTGAGTGCATTCATAGATGTAAGCTTGTGTAAGGGGTTTGTGCCATTGGGGAACCTAGTATTGGTCACCTTATGAAGATTTGGTGGATCAAAGAGAGACCACTCATGAGTATGAAATTGTCACTTGGGCATGCATTGGTTGTGTATGTGTGTGTGTGGATACATGGTAATGGGTATTCCAAATTATTGATAAGGGTTTCATGATTGTAAATGTTTTCCTTAAAACTTGTTTATTATTTTGATATAAACTATTTTAAACTTATTTTAAAATGTTTTAAATAAATGTTATAAAAAGTTTTTTCCTAGTGGTGTGAGTTGGGAAGTATTTTGGTAAATCCTACTAAGTTTAGAATCACCCCTTCTTGGGCACTGTTGTACATTTTCAGATGTCATTTATCAAGACATAGGTAAAGGCAAGGTATCTCATTTCTTTAGTGATGCTTCTTGATACTGTGTTTGAGGCATGTGGTGATAGAGCTTGGGGATGTTTGTTTGTTTTTGGTTGATGTCACTTGGTATTCTTGAGTTTTTGTGGTCTTTTGGTTCTCTTTGAGTGTGTCTTTTGGTTCTTTTTGAGTATGTCTTTTGGTTTCTGATTGTACTATTGTTTTAGTTATGTTTTGAGTTTTACTTTGTTTTCCATGAATCATATAGAGGATTGGATGTTTATTGTTAAGTTGGTTTGGTTATTTTTTTTCTTTAAAGGATAAATCATCCCCCAAATGTTCTTGAGGCCCTTGGAATTTATTACCAACCTTTGGTGTCTTGGTTCGTCGTACACATGAATGGTGGATTTGTTTCCCATTTGATGGAAGAGAAGATAGATATAGGTTATTACACTAACATAATAACATCTTAATATATAGGAGATACTAATTTTAATATATCATCATATTTTAATAAGATTTGAAGGAGGTGGAAGAAGAAATAAAACTAAAACATTCGATTAAAGGCTATACCTCTTCTTCGAATAACTTTTTTGCTTTAAATCTTAAACCATCTAAGGTTGGTATTCTACCCAAACTAAAGCCTCTAGAGTGTGGGGAGGGATGTTAGGAAGATATTTTTTCAGGGATTGGTTGAACTAAAAGGCTTTTGAATTGTGATGAAAAGAGGATATTGAGTGTCCTTTTATAAGAGAGGGGAGGGACATTATTAGAATTTCTCAAGGTATTAAATTAATATAAATTAATTTTCCTATAAAAAAGGATCCAAAATTATATAATTTTAGGATAGGATGAGTATGGGTCTAATTCCTATCATAAAATAAAAATTTTACAAATTTATGTTAGGTTTTTATCTGTATCTCTTTTTTTAACTCACTTTAACCCTTTTTGACAATTACCGTAATAACAATGTTTTTACTCTTTAAGGGTCAATATAGTTACTATAAAAAAAATTAACCTGTAAATAGACCACAGTTGATATTTTAAACCATATACTAATAACTTGTATAAATATATGATTTTTATCAATTTTAAATCATTTAATAAAATATTAATTATTATAAAATAACATTAATGTCAATTTTGGAACTATTTATTTAATTTGACTTCAAAAACACCAAGAAAAAGATGGAATTAAAATATAATCCTTTAAAAAATTCATAATTAGTTATTTTTATCTAAAAAATTCATGGAACACAACAATTATTTCAATTTATATTACTTTTAATTTTTTAAAATCTTTTATTTTATTTTTCTATTAATTGAATTAGTATCGTGTCAGCATTGCATAAGCATTTAAGGTAATTATTTCTTCACTAAAAACTAAAAATAAATCACCATGATAAAAATAAATAATCTATCTTTCAAATGAATATTTATAACCAGTCATGACTTCTTTTTATTCCTATGTCAAAGATTTAGAGATAATAAAACAAAGAGAATAACATTTTTGACTTTTCTTTACATAAAATATTATAAAGATAAAAATCATGGTCAAATGACAACAAAATGTTATATATTCAAAAATTTAATATTTATGCACTAAATATATTCATCAAATAAAACTAAGGTAAGTGTTATAGTTTTTTTGGTCATTATCCGATTATTTTTACCCTTAATTAAATCATTTTACCTCCACCGTGGTGATAATTATTTACTATGATTATTATTCATATTGATCAAAAGTAAAAGGGAACTATTTACCAAATTTTTACATTATGATTCAAAATATGGAACCCATTTTTTAATATTCAATTCACATAAGTGACAGAATATAATTTAAAATTAAACCCACAAAATGTGACGAAAAACAATTTTTCAGAAAAATGTCCTTTTAAATATGAAAATGTTTTTATACTAAATTCAAGTATAAAATTAATTACAAGAATTATAACTGGATTATGTTTAATAAAAAATAACTAATTAAATTTTAAAACTAATCTAAAATATAATTTCACTTTGTAACTACTTTAAAAGAAAATATATTTTTCAATAAAAATCAGTATTTTTCACTGTTCATTTAAAAAATATATATATATTCAGAAAAATCCAAAAAAAATATTTCCAAGATAATTTTGATATATTGATTTCAAAAATGGTATATTTTTCATCAAATTCAAATTATAAGAGTTTCAAAAATTAATTTTCTCACAAAAAGCAATAAAAAACATTTTTTGAAGAAAACATATTTTTTGAAGAATAAAATGACTTTACTAAAAATTGAGTGGTTATTTACATTGAATTTATCAATACATTTATATTGAGTATGACTTCTATATATTTTTAATAAATTGGTTAATTCTATTCACACTCGACAATGTTATAACGGTCATACTTAAACAATAATATTTCATGCTTCGTTTAGGCTTGGTGTTGTGGGTTGTATGTGTTATCGAACATAATTTTTTTTTTAAAAATCTCAAGTGTTACAAAGGTTGTGTGTGATGACAAACCCTAGATCTATGCAGTAGGGGTTATCGACGATCTTGGATCTACTTTGGGATACGTCCAAGAGCTTGATGCAGAAATTGTATGGTCCAACAGTGAAAAAACCTTTGACCAGCAGTAGGGGTAAGTAATGGGTGGCAGTGAAGATTATTCTTCATATCAAAGGCTGGCAGTTTTTCCATGATCTCTCATTATCGGGAGCCCTCGGTCGGATCTACGGTGGCAACAACCTTCATTCGGACGACTGACTCAGCCCATGTCTCCCCCGATCTATGGTAATCGGGCACAAAGATGGTGTGAAGGTGGCAACGGGGGTTGGGTGGCATTAGTTCGATGGGTGAGCGGTGCTAGAGTGGAACTGTCAGTCGCGAGGCTTGTGCAACTCTTCGGCTCGACATATGTTTGATCCCCTTCAGACCTGACCTCTTCTGTCGCCAGGTGCGAGATTGGTGTTCGGTGAGGCATGGGTTACGATTCGGTCGGAACAAGGCAACCAATCATTTAGCATTTGACGTCAGTTGGAGATGTTTGGCATAGACACAGTGACCATCAGAGGCACAAACTAGGACGATGGTGGCGACCATCGAGACGAACGACGACGACTGTGCAGAGTCGGACAACAGAGGATCGATGGGGGGTTCCCTTACCTAGAAAGTCTTTTGGGCCCATGAGACTTATTCTATTTTTGTTTCTTAGGGATTGCGGGCCATTTGGGCTTATGAGTCTTCTCTCTTTGGGGCTTTTTACCTCTAGGCCTTCGGCCTTTGTTTTGTTTGTTCTTGGGCCTTCAGGTTGTGTTGCTTTTGAGTTGTTTTCCATGTGATGGACTCCCTCTTAGTCTAAAAGAGGTTTCCTTTTTTATTTTCTTAATAAGGGGCTTCAACCAACCTATTTTAAAAAAAAGTTATTAATTAATTAATAATTAAATAACAATTAGTTTTAATAAATATAAACTAAATAATAATTTCAAATATTTATTATTAATTTTTTAATAATAATTAATAATTATTATTAATTAATTAGTAACTAAATAATTAATTAATAAGTAATAATTTTATAATTATTATTACTCTCCGCTACCGAACTCCCATCACATGCTCGAATGATGACACCTGGGTTTTTTTTCCACACGCCGCGATCGAGTAAGGGAATGGAGTGAAGGGTATATTGGTCTTACAGAAAAAAAAAACACTACGATGAATATTCTTCCTCTCTCTAATCAACGAAATATTCTCAATCCAATTTATAATATTATATTATATATTAAACAAATAATAAGAATTGTGATATATTTTAAAACTAAATATTTTTTTAAATGAAATTATATTTGTATTATAAAAAAAATTATTACGCATTTCTAAAAATGACCAAATAATAGTGTTTTCAATTTTTTGATTGTTTGAATAAAATCAACATATTTTGGTTCACATTTTTAAGTGTGTATATTTTTTAAAACGTGTTAGATATTAATGAGTTACTTATATTTTAAAACCAATTATATTTGTGATTGAAAGAATTTTTTTTTAAAAAAAATTGTTACATATTTTAAAAATAATTAAAAATAAATATGTAATAAAACTAGACTTTTTAATCATTTAGGAGGAAATTAATAGATTTTATTTGATATCTTTAAAGTCATATGATTTTTTTAAATGCATCAATTAATATTGAGTTTATCGTATTGTAAATACAATCATTATTGTAAATTAAATGATTTTTTTGTGTAAAAAAGGGTTTTATACCATTTAAAAAACATAAAATAATTTATATTTAAAAACATTTTTTTATTTATTTTAATAAAACTATTGAATTTTCTTTAAAAAATAATGTTTTGTGAATGGATATAGAAGATATTTTTTGATAAACATAAAATATTATTATTTCTTTAAAAATTGTTAAAAATATCTTTTTTAATTTGTAATTTTATTATTCATCATAATAAATAATATTTGTATAAATTTATTAAAAGAAACATGTTTCTCTAAAAGGTTAAAAAACTATTTTTTAAGTGATAAATATTCGTAGAAAATTTTAACTAAAAATGTTCTGGACAAAATTCTAGGACGTTTCTGCAAAATTACTCTAGAAATTTTCTGTGAATAACTTCAATGAAAATTAAATCAAGAATTTGCAATGATAAATTTTATTAAAAAAATAACTAGAAAGTTTCTATTTGAATCATTCATTTTTTTATGAAAACTATTTCTTTGAGTTATCTACTTGATTTTTTAGTGAAAGTTTTCATTGAATACTAGTGCAAGTTTTTGGTTTTCACTGAAATGTTCTAGAGGAAGTTTCACTGGAATTTCTAATAGAAAATTTCACTATAATTTCCAAAGGAAGTTGCATTGAAATTTCTTATGGAAGCTTCATTGTAATTTCAAGTGGCACCATCTCTACTATACTGGTTATTTGAATAAAAATATATTTTTGTTGTATTATGAAACTTCCACTAGAACTTCCACTGAAACTTTCATTGAACATGCATTGAAATTCCCACTTAATAAATTTATAAATTTTATTAGTACAAATTTTGTAAAAAATATATTAAATATATTTTATGAGTGCATTTGTTATAAATTTGGTTTTAGGTATAATTTCATATTTTATTTACATTTTTATTTATATAGAATATACATTTTTAAACGGTACATTATATTTTATTTATAATAATTATGTAACAAATATAATAAATATTTTATATCATTGAATTTATTATAAGTATATTTATTAAAATTTAATTTTTATTAATATATTCTTTAGTTTTATAAATATATACGTTTGTTGTATTGTGAAACTTTCATTGAAACTTCCAATGAAACTTCCACTGAGACTTCTACTGGAACTTCCACTTGATTGATTTATAATTGTTATTAATAAATATTTTATAAAAAATATATTAAATATATCTTATAAGTGCATTTATTATAAATTTAGTTTTAGTTATAATTTCATATTTTATTTACATTTTTATTCATATAGAATTTACATTCTTAAATTGTAAATTATATTATATTTATAAAAACCATGCAACAAATATAATAAATATTATATATAATTGAATTTATTATAAATTTATTTACTGAATTTAATTTTTATTAACATATTATTTAGGTTTATAAATATATACTTTTATTGTTTTATGAAATTTGCACTCAAGCTTCCACTGAAACTTCCACTCGAACTTCCACTGAAACTTCCAATATAACTTATTCCATTGGAAATTGAACTTGATGCATTTATAATTGTTATTAATACATATTTCTTAAAATATATATTAAACATATCTTATAAGTGCATTTATTATAAAATTAACTTTAGTTATAACTTCACATTTTATTTACATTTTTATTCATATAGAATATGCATTCTTAAATAGTAAATCGTATTATATTTATAAAAAACATGCAACAAATATAATATATATTTTATATCATTGCATTTACTATAAATATATTTATTAAAATTTAATTTTTATTAATGTATTTTTTGGTTCTATAAATATATGTTTCTATTGTATTGTGAAACTTCCACTTAATAGATTTATAATTGTTATTAGTACAAATTTTGAAAAAAAAACATATTACATACATCTTCTAAGTGAATTTATGATAAATTTAGTTTTAGTTATAATTTTATTTTTTATTTACTTTTGTATTTGTTTAGACTGTACATCATGAAATGTTAAATTATACTATATTTATAAAAATTATGCATCAAATATAATACATATTGTATATAATTGAATTTATTATAAATTTATTTATTAAATTTATTTTTATTAATATATTCTTTAGTTTTATAAAAATATACTTTTATTGAATTATGAAACTTCCACTGAAACTTCCATTGAAACTTCTACTATAACTTTCACTGAAACTTCCATTAGAACTTCCACTTAATGGATTTATAATTATTGTTCATACAAATTTCTTAAAAAATATATTAAATATATCTTATAAGTGCATTTATTATAAGATTTTTTTAGTTATAATTTCATATTTTATTTTCATTTTTATTCATATAAAATATGCATCTTTAAATGGTAAATTATATTATATTTATAAAAACTATTCAATAAATATAATACATATTGCATATAATTGAATTTATTGTAAATATATTTACTAAATTTAATTTTTATTAATATATTATTTAGTTTTATAAATATATACTTTTATTGTATTGTGAAACTTGCACTGAAACTTACACTGAAACTTCCACCATAACTTGTTCTATTGGAACTTTCACTTAATAGATTTATAATTTTTGTTAATATAGATTTTGTAAAAAATATATTAAATATATCTTCTAAGTGCATTTATTATAAATTTAGTTTTAGTTATAATTTCATGTTTTATCTTCTAAGTGCATTTTTTATAAAAAAAATTAGTTATAATATACATTTTTAAATGGTAAATTATATTATATTTATAAAAAATACGTATCAAATACAATAAATTTTTTATATTATTGCATTTATTATAAATATATTTATTAAAATTTAATTTTTATTAATACATTCTTTAGTTTTATAAACATATACTTTTATTGTACTGTGAAAGTTTCAGTGGAAGTTTGAGTCAGATTTTCACTGGAATTGATACTGGAACTTGCAGTAGAATTTCCACTAGGACTTTCAGTGAAACTTTCATCGGAACTTACACTCAAATGAGGTTGAACTTTCCACTAAAATTTTCTATTGAAAATATTATACCTTTCACTGTAATATTCCTTTAAAAATTTTCATATGTAGGGTGTTTTTTATTATAGTTTTTTAGTTAAAAAATCTATTAGTATTATTTACTGCAAATTTCAAGTGAATTTTTCAACTAGAACTTTGCAATGAAATTTTACAGTGGAATTATTTAGATGTTGTTTTCCGGTGGAACTTTATAATACAAAACTAGAGTGAAACTTTATCATATATTTTTTTGAATTTATTTATTGGAAATTTTATATAAACCTTTCGAATGTAATTTTCTAGTATACATTTTCAATGAAAATATTCCTTATAAAATTTAATTTTTCTCATGTTGATGTTTCTATTTTAAAGTTTTTTTATGGATTGAATTTGATTTTTAAAATATATAAATAAGTTTTTTTAATAGGCATAGGATATTATTAATTATTTGTAAATATTCAAAAATTTATCTTTTAAATGGATGATGTTTTTCTTTTTAGTTTTTTATAACAATTTCAAAATTTTTATTTTTAAGAATAAGTTTTTTCATATTTTTGAATTGCGTGTCAACTTATTTTCTTCAACATACAAATACAAATTATTATTTTTATATGGTTTTAAAAAATTATTATGCAATGGTAGCCAGTAAAAAGATTTTTTACTGTAATAAACAAATAATTAGCTTTTTAAACTATTTATAGTTTTTAAATTATTTGAAAACAATTTTCCAAATTTTTATTAATTCAGTTATAAAATATTTCTTTAAAGCATAATTACAGGTTATTTAATTTTTAATGTTTTCAAAAATTAGTAGCTAACTATAAATGTATCAACATGGATAAACAATTTATTATTATTTTTCAGGTTTTTTCAATTTGGTTTTTAAAAAATGTCTAACAATCCCATTTTTTTTATTTTATTTCAATTCAATGGTCAGTTTTTTTTCTAGAGAATGTGGCACACTATACTGGATATCCGCGTTATATTGGACATTAGAGACAATACAAACCCTCCGTTCTCCCTTCCAACCTCAATGACTCCCTTATTCCGATTGCTTTAATCCTCGACTCCATCCTCCGCTCCATTTCATCGTTGCCACCATTCATCGCACCATTTCATCGTGCCCGCTCCACCTCCCTGTTCTACATCCAAACCTATGAAATATGAGTGTTTAATTTTAGTTTTCATCTTGAAATCAGCCTATTTTTTCCATAATGCCATTTTAATTTTCCAATACATGCAAATTATTAATTATTTGCTCAATTTAATATTTGTATATTGGATATGGGATATCAGGATGGGCCTCCTTTGCTGGGCCGTGAATTAAGCCCACTCAGCATGTCCTGCTCCATGGCCCGTGGTTTACTTGGCCTTCTTCACTGGCCGTTGATCATCTTGCTGCCCATTCAACAGCCCGCCGTCTTCCGCTCGCCATTGCTAGGGTTGTTAGGGTGTTGCGATCTCTCCGTGGCTGTGACGTTCGGGTTCACCGCTGGTGCGCGGTTCCTTGGGGAGCTTGTTGGCGTCCTTCCTCGGCCAAGAATTGCGTTCATCCTTCAAATCCGAAGACCACATCTCTACATCTTGCGAGACCCTCCTACGGCGAGTCCCAACGAAGCAACGGCGTGGGCGTTCTCAGAGCTTGAAGAGATTCGGATGGCCGGACTTTGTATCGTGCTGTAAGTCTCCCTTTTCTTCCGGTTTCTCAGAATTCCAGATCGGTTCTTGAAGCTTGTTATGCTGCTTCTTGTTTGTCGATTGTTCTTTATTTTTTGCTGCTTCTAGTTCGTCGTTTTCTTACTGTATCTTGTAATCTGGTTCTAGTTTTCTTTGAGCATTTAATAATACGCGTCTGTGGGTGGTGTTATTGCCGTGTATGTAGCACGCAAATCATTGTGTTCCTTGTTGTTTCTTTCAATTACTTATGTTGTGGTTGTTCTGCTTGCATTGGCTGCATTTATCTGGCAATAAATCAAAGATCTTGGTTAGGCATTGTTGTTCTGTTACTATCCATTACACATAGCCTCCTTCACAAAACCCTTGCTTCTACCTTCAGTGCGCTCCATTTGCGTTTGGAGTGCTGATCTAACTTCCCTTCGTACACGGATTTTCAATGTAATTCATTTCCAATGGAGCACAATTGCATTATAATGTACCTTCACCTGCTATAATTGTATACTACACTTTCAGTTTACTGCAGTTTCAGTTTTTCCAAAAAATGATGTCTTCTGAACATTCAGTTTATCTTGAAGTTTATGTCACTGGATCTTTAAACAACTACACCTGTACCGTTTCTTTGGTCTGTTGATAACTGTTCCCTTTATTTTATGTATAATCTTTATGCATTTCCTATGAAATCATATTGCATACAGACTGATCATACCGTTCCATTTATGTTGTGCATAATCTGCATGCCTTCCCTGTATAATAATATTGTACACACAGTTATCATGATATAGAATCATATTCAGTTTCCATATTCATTATGCGTTTCCTGTAAAATCATTTTCACTCATTAGCCTATCAAATATTGTCAATTCATAGTTTGTATCTGTTACATTAATGCCATTCTGTGTGCATTTCCTGTATGCATCCAGTTCCAGGAAAAATATCTTCAATTTGTTAGTTCATTGTTAAATGCTCTGATTGGTTAGTTTTGTTGTCCTTTGTGATTCGAGGTTGTGTAACAATGGGAAAAATTTCAAGGAAAAGTTTAGCAAACAAAATTCCACACAACAAGAATATTATATTTCGGGGAGCTGGATAAATCAGATCACGGGGTGAGATGAATTTTAGATTATAGTTAGAGATAAATATTGACTGAATACAGAACCTTCTGGGCACAACAAGAATATTATATTTTGGGGAGCTTGATAAATAGGATAATGGGGTGAGATGAATTTGAGATTATGGCTAGAGATAAATATTTACTGATTACAGAACCTCATGGAAATCATTTTAATTTCATTTTTTTACAATAAATATGTATTGTTTATATATACTGTGGTTTATCTTATTTTCACTAGAAATTGATTTTTCTTAATGCTTTACAGTAAATTATTGATTTTCTGCTGTGTTGCAGGATGCTCTCTGCCTGATATCTAGCATTGTCTGTTGCTCAAGCCAAGCAGTTGATTTTTGTACAAGATGGCGAGCTTTGCTAGGCCAGAGAATGCTTTGAAGCGAGCTGATGGTGATGGACTTATCACATTTTAATTTATGAAATATTACTTTTTTTGTTCCGTTGTTTGCTCTAAAATTCATGTGATGAGATGATAGTTTGTTTACGCTTACAATTGAATCATTATGTTTCCTCGTGCTCTGATTTATATAATCCTAAGCCTACTTTATTTTCTCATTCATTTGCTTTATTTCTGTTTGGCCTTCAAATGCTGTAAACTAACTTTCTTCTAATGCTCTAAACTTCACCTGTGTGCAGAGTTGATAAATGTCGGGCAGAAGCAAAAAGCGTTGCAAGAGCTTCGGGATCTTATCACTTCAAAGAGATGCAGGGCTTGGCAAAAGCCACTTGAAAAAATCATGTTTAAGTACGTCGATCTTTGTGTTGAGTTGCGCAATGTTTGGTTTGCCAAGGAAGGCCTTATCCAGTATCGCATTGTTTGCCAACAAGTAAATGTTACTTCTTTAGAGGAAGTGATCAAACACTTCATGCATCTATCAACAGAGAGAGCTGAGGTGGCTCCTAATCAGGCACAGGCCCTTGAAGAAGCTCTTGATGTTGATGATTTAGAGACAGATAAAAGGCTTGATGACCTCATGCAGTGTGGAGAGAAAGGGAAGGACAGGTCTGATCGTAAACTTGTTACTCCCTGGTTCAAATTTTTATGGGAAGCATACAGGACAATACTTGAAATTCTGCAAAATAATTCGAAACTGGAAACACTTTATGCGGTTAGTCCACTTTTAAACAAAATATGTCCTGCTAATTTTTTTTTTCATTACGCACTTTCAAAAAAACCGTATCATCAAGGTATAATGTCTAATTTTTGAATAAATATTGAAGCTTTGCAGTGTGTCATACGATGATTCTGCCACTGTTGATTGTAGGAATACTAATTTGCCCCCCTTTTGTGTGTTACATAATGAAGTTTACTAATGACAATTGTCTTGCAGATGACAGCGCACCGGGCATTTCAGTTCTGCAAGCAATACAAGCGAACAACTGAGTTTCACAGGCTTTGTGAGATCATAAGTAATCATTTGGCAAATCTCAATAAATACAGAGACCAAAGGGATCGGCTTTACTTGTCATCCCCTGAGAGCCTGCAGCTTTATGTGGACTCAAGATTTGAGCAGCTTAAGATCGCTACCGAACTTGAACTCTGGCAGGTCTTGTAATTCATTTCATTATGTTTTATTTTTATTTGTATTGTTATTTTTATGTGGCATGACATCCACACAAATGGATGCAAACAGTGCTCCCATTTTCCTTGATTTTTTGCTTCACATTTTACTCTTTCCGTGCAGGAGTCTTTCCGTTCAGTTGAAGATATTCATGGTTTGATGTGTTTGGTTAAGAAAACACCAAAGCCATCCCTGATGGTTATATATTATGCCAAGTTAACTGCAATCTTCAGATTTTTTGGCTGCCATCTCTACCATGCTTATGCATGGTTTATGCTATTCTCACTTCAGAAAAGTTTTAATAAGAACTTGAGTCAGAAGGATCTGCAACTGATAGCCTCTTCTGTTGTTTTGGCTGCACTCTCGGTTTCTCCATATGATCACACACTTGGCTCATCCCACCCGGAACTTGAAAACGAGGAGCGAAACTTGAGGATGGCTAATCTTATAGGATTCAACCTTGATCTGAAACTTGATAGCAGAGAAGCGGTAATGAAAACTATGCCTTGTTTTTTTTGTTGCTATTTATGATGTTACAGTGTTCGTTTTTAACTGTTTTCCTCACTTTTTTCCTCACTTTTTTCCAGCTATCAAGGTCATCCCTTTTGTCGGAATTGGTACGATATCTAATCTGTTTAATTTGGTAGTGGCTTCTGTCGGAAAGTGTTCAAAGAGATTATTTTTAACTTGCATGTCTGAATATCTTATCTGTCAAATCTTTGTTTCCATATTTATCTGATCCTATCATCTCTGACAGGTGTCCAAAGGTGTTATGTCATGTGTGATCCAGGAAGTTAAAGAGCTTTACAATATTTTGGAACATGAATTTCTCGCTCTGGATCTTGCAACAAAAGTAGGGCCATTAGTGGCAAAAATATCAAAAATCGGTGCCAAACTGTCTTCTGCTTCTTCAGTTCCTGAAGTGGAATTGTCTCAATATGTCCCCTCATTGGAGAAGCTTGCGACTCTCAGATCACTTCAGCAGGTAAGTATCAAAGAAATTTGTTTTTTTTTCTGCTGGTATAATAATATTGCCTTTGTCTTCCCAGGTATCTCGGGTGTATCAGACAATGAAGATCGACACTTTGTCACAAATGATACCTTATTTTGATTTTTCTGTTGTGGAAAAGATATCTGTTCATGCTGTTGAACATCATTTCATTTTGATGAAAATTGACCACATGAAGGGTGCTGTTCTTTTCAGCAATATGGTGAGGAATGATTTTTTTTTAATATGTTGAAGTCAAGATTTTTAGGGTTTTTCCCCTTGTTTGATTTTATGGAGCTTGAATCTGAAGAGCTGTGTGGTCACCTCTCAAATCTGGCTGAAAAGTTGAATGGAGTAAGGGCTATATTATGCCCTCCTACAAAAAGGGCATCAAGTTTAGGAGATTCTATATCTAGTTTAGCAGATAAGATCGATACAGAACACAAAAGACTTCTTGCAAGGAAATCAATTATTGAGAAACGGAAGGAAGAACATGAGCGACATCTTTTGGAAATGGTACTTCTCATAGAAAGCTTAATAATATTCTGTTCTTTCAATGAAATCTAACTCAGTCTGTTTCCTCTGTAGGAACGGGAGGAGGAGTCAAAGTGGCTAAAACTACAAAAAATAACTGAAGAGGCGGAACAGAAGCAGCTTGCATCTGAGTACGAGCAAAGGAAGAATTTAAGAATCCTCCGGGAAATAGAGGAACGGGAACTCGAAGAAGCGCAAGCTCTACTCCAGGAAGCTGAAAAGCGCAGTAAAAAGGGGAGAAAGCCCATTATAGAGGGAGTACGTGAATTTAATTATGTTTTAATGGTATTTAATGTGGACTATAAACTGATTGTGTAATGATGCAGGAAAAGGTTACTAAACAAACTTTGATGGAGCTGGTTCTTACAGAGCAACTGAGGGAGAAGCAGGAAACTGAAAAGAAGTTGCAAAAAGTTTTTAAAACAGTGGATCATTTAGAAAGAGCAAAAAGAAAAGCGGCTGCTCTGTTGAACGAGGCTGCCTTTCAACAGCGTTTGTTGGCTGAGAGGGTGCTTTATGAGCGTGAACAACAGGTATGGGAGGGTTTTGTTTTCTGTCTTTTGAAAGCAGAAAAAAAATCTGTTTGTTGATATCTGTTGTATTTTTTTGTTGTTTTCAATAACTGTTATTATTCTCTGTTTATAAAACAAAAAAACATGAACAATGAAGATTTTTTTTTTGTTTTTGTTTTCTGATCCCAACAAAAGTTGTAATGAGTTATATGCTAGGAATGTAAAGTCGGTCCATATCCAATATGGGTGAGTCGAATCTCTTGAGTCACCGACTTGGTCTGATCCAAAAAATAAAATTTTAAATTAATTTTGAAATTAAAAGAACATAAAATTAGTAAAAAGTATGAAATAGGTCAAACTTTGGTGGACCTGAAGTTGGGCCGCTTGGGCCACTCGATCATCACAAAAAGTGTATGTCTGAACTATTAGACAAACTTAACCTGGCGAGCAGTTTTTATTTGTTATAAAAAATTAAAAAGGCTTAAATTTTACCAAACTGTATTTTTTCTTTCTTCTTTTTAGAATATTTTGTCGGTGAACATTATTAAACAAACTTTTTTTTGTCTTGTTCTCAATGACAAATTTATAAAACCCAGATAAAAAATCCAAACCAGATCTTTTTACAGTCTTTATGAGACTCTGTTTAATAATCTTTGCAGCTAGAAATTGAGGCGAGCAGGCAGTGCCACAATGGTGATCTCAAGGTGAAGAACAGGTTATCATGCATGTTGGGAAATATGGTCAGTATCAATCTTGCTAGTATTTTTTTTGTATCAATATATATATATATATATATATATATATATACATGAATTCTACTGTAGCCCTGAAATTGTGTTTGCTCTGTCCATCAAGGATGGCAATTCGGGTTCACGTGTTTGGTTAACCTTTGCTCGAACCTGTTTAACCTGGACTCGAACCCGACTCATATAAGTAAACGGGTTTATCTGACATGACCTGCTTATAACAGGGTCAACCTGAACACGATCTGTCTAACGGGTTTAATCAAAATAAATCGAAACCTGGCCCTTTTAACCCAAATTACCTGCATAACCCAACCTGTTTAACCCGAATAACCCACATAACCCGGCCCATATAAATAAAGAATACAATTTTATCGGGTTACACCGGTTATCATAGGCCAGCTTGAACCCAGACCTGAACTCATATTATTTGGGTCAGACGGATCGACCTGATTACAACCCGGATCTTTTAAATCGGGTCATGTTGTGTTGGGTTATCATCAGGTAAAAAATTAACAGGTTACATGGGTTATCAGTCAACTCAGACCTGAACCATGACCTGAACCCAGACCTGAATATAATCAGATGGGTTGACCTGATTACAACCTGAACCCATTTACCCAAACCTGTTCAGAAATTGGCACCTCTACTGTCCATTAATTTAGTTTTGTTTTCTTCCCTGCAGGGAATTTTTCTGGAAAAAGCCATGAAGATGCGTGAGGCGGAATGCAATAGATTGCGGCAAGAGAGGGAGGACCGAACTGCCCAAATCATCCGGGAACGTAAATACGAACGGGATGCTAACAGAAAGATGTTGTTCTACTTAAGATCCGAGGAAGAAAGGCAAAAGAAGCTGCAGGAGGAAGTGCGGAAATGTGAAGGTATTGTGGAGTCCCATTTTAGGGTAGGAAAAGAGAGAAAAATTAAATAATGGTGTTTGGCTTCCATTCTAAGAAGAAAATCAGGGTGTTTTTTTATTTATGGAGATTCGGTTTTCAACCAACCAGCCGTATGGTAATGTTTTATGCAGAGGTGGAGAGACGAAAGAAAGAAGCTGAGCGCATGGGTCGTCCAATGGAACCTGTTGCGGCTTCTGCCCGTGGGAAGTACGTCCCCTCGAGGTTCAAGAGAGGAGATGGTTCCGTGGCTGCACATCGCGTGACTTTTCACTTGTGAAGTTGCAGAAGAAAACAAAATCTTTTGAGATTAGAAAAATTACACAGCAGAGTACTTGGGATGGTTCAAATTACTTGTTGTCTGTTTAAAAATTTCTGGTTCATAGTTTATTGACAAATACAAAATCTTTTGAGATTAGACCACTATCATTGGGAACAAATATTAATGTACGTGACTGTAAAGTAAGTCATTAATGGGTAGAAGTTTATTATTAATAGTCATTGATGGTAGCATGTTATTAGCAAAAATTAACTATTATGAAAGTGCATGTGACCGTGATATCAATCAAAAAATGTATCTTATTATGGAATTATTGAGAAATCCTAATATTGGATTATTAATGTAATGGTCATGTTAGGGTTTCCTCTGAAACCTCTTTTGACCACGCTCCTTCTCCTTTTTCGACCTCTCAAGTTCTTGTTTCTGCGTTTGTTTTTTCATCTAGAGGGTTTGCTCGCCTGTGTCAGTTCTTTGCGTGATGTTTTGTGGCCCAAGTTCCGAACTCTCTTCTCTGCCCTTTTCGTCTTCGCCGTCGCACTTGACCCCATCTTGGTCGAGTGCAATGTTTCCAATGACGGCTTGGGATGGTGTAGGTGGAGCTTTGGTTTGGGGCTTTGGTTCATTGGGTTTCTTCCTCTCCTCCGCCAGTCCCTTTTGGATCTAAGGTCCCCCACTTTCTTGGTGTTTGATTGTTTGGTTACAATTTTTCTGGTTCTGTTTCGATGTTATGTTTGCTTGTTTGTTTTGCTGGCGATGACTGTTTTGTTTTTGTGGCGAGGAGCTTGCGGTTCGGTGAATGGTTCTGCTCGACGACGGTGTTGTCAATGATGACGATGCTTCCTTGTTTCTTCTTGGTTTTGGATGGTTCTGTTTGGTGTTCTTCCGTGACGTCGACATTGGTTTCATGGTGTTGGTGTTCTTCGCCTGGTGGTGGCTTCGAAGGTAGGGTTCGGTTGTCATGGCGGTGGTCACATCTCACCGTAGGGGTCTTTGTTTGCTCTATACTTTGCTCTGACTCCTTGTTTCCACCAATCTTCTCCCAGTTGGATTTGCACGATGGTTCTCAAGGAGTTTTGGGATGTGAATTCGAGCAGTCGCTGACGCTTCGGGAGGCGCTTCTCCGTGGTGGCTTTGTCTCTGTCCCTGGGTTCCAGAAGGGCTTGATCTTTGTGATGGATTGTAGAGTGACTTCAACTTTGTGGGTTTGATGGTTTGTGGTGATCTGTTTTGGTTTTCTACGGTGGTGGTGATGCTATATCCCTTTAGATGATGTTCATCAATGAGTTTTTTTGAAGATTTGTGGTGTTCAGTTTGTGTGATGATGATGATGGTGATTTACGATAACGATGAAGGAGTTCGACGGTCATTCCCCGTCGGTGATCTGGTGTGACAACAAATTTGTTCTGTGTTAGGGTACGCATGACGAGGTGGGATGTGGCCCGAGGCAGTGATGTTTGTTGCAGTTCGAATTATGAAATTTGAAATTTGAAATTTGAATCTGGTTTTTGTGATTGTATGTGTGGGAGTGTATGGTTTTGTAGGTTCCCACTTAACCAAAAAATGGCTTTTCAAATTAATAAAAAATGGATTGGGTGGGGGGATAAGGCATGTACGTAGATAATTGTGGATTCAAGGTAGTTAACACAAATTGACTAGACCTAACACAAATTCAACGATAAAGAGCCTTATATTTTGGCATCATAGGCAAACCAAATGTTTTATGTAGAAGATCCGTTGACACCTGAATATAGTGTTGTAGTTGAAGTTATTCCTTGGCATATATTCTAGGAAGGCACTGATATTTTCATATTAATATTATCAATTGGTTTATTGTGTACATATTAAACTAACAAATGTTTTCATAAACCATGTTGAGCTATGAAAATGTAATATTGAATCAGATGTGGGAAAATGAGCGTAGGATTCGAGTTGTAGGATTGACTCCCATGATCGCTACTACGAGTATAATATTTTGATTTCATTAAATTTTTTTTTAATAAAGTTATTATTTTTAAAAGTTCAATTATTCTTTCATGCATCATCATCTAGGATACAATTGTCTTACTCAAAGGAAACTGGGGATGGTTGACCTTCACCTTCTATTCCATTAACGGGGGATAGAAGTCAGTGCTCAACATGGTCTACAAGAAGTATGAGATCAAATAGCATTCCATTATCAGATTGTCAGAGACCCAGACTGACCTGGAGATTGGAGGGTGTATGTTAGGAGGGGTAAAAGAGTCTTTTCTGGTGTTGGCAGTTAGTTAACCACATGTGTAGGGGGTTTCTATGAATAAGAGGGCGGGAAGGGGTGAAGTGAGAGGGGGGAATCTTTCGGTTATGCTTTCTGTAGTTTTGCTTGGGCGGTTGAGCTGCGCCTCTTCCGAATGCTTCTTCTCCAGACTCCCTCTCTTCCAGTTTCTCCAATCTTGTTGTTAGCTCTGTATTTTCTCAACTGAATATAAGTACTTTGTTTGTTCTTTCCCTAGTACTCTAACATTTGGTCCAACCTGCCGACCTTTTGATGGAGACTTGCCATCACGCTCGTCTTGATAGCTTGGAGCGGCGTCTTGGTCGTTTTGAATCAACGATCACTGAGTTGGCTTCTTCCGTTGCCACTCTTACTCAATATCAACAGAGCATTGAGGAGGAAAGGCATCATTCTGACCTTGATCAGAAGCATTGGGATAAGGAGATCCCCGATCAAGCTGAATTCCATCAGCATATGGTGCAACATCTTGAGAAACAACCTTCATGTGGAGATGCACCACCTTCAGGCGCGCCGACTCTTTTTGATTTACATGTTCCGTTGTGGAACAGTTAACCGATTCAGTTGATCAGGCGCCAGAGAATCTTCCTCCTATACTGGATTCACCTCAGTGTGGGCGGCGCGTTGAGCTTCTGTATTTCGATAGAACGGATCCGCGAAGTTGGCTTACCTGCGCTGAGCTTTACTTTCAGATTCATCGTACTCCAGAACCTCTAAAAGTGTCCCTAGCACGGGTGTGTTTAGAGGGGCCTGCGATTCATTGGTTTACCATTTTGGAGGAGGTACATCCTCATTTAACTTGGTTGGTTTTCAAGAATGAATTAATGGAGCGCTTTAGTAGTCTTGATATACAAAATCCCTACGAGGAGTTGGCAGCGTTAACACAATATTCCACAGTTGCCGAGTATATTGATCAGTTTGAATACCTTTCTTCCTTGGTTCCTCAGCAACCAAAACGACAATATGTGGCTTATTTTTTACATGGTTTACGGGAGGCTATTCGTAATTGGGTATGCATTCATGATCCTGACACTCTTCTTAAGGCTATACGTTTAGCTCGCCATGTTGAATTGGCTATGCCCAAGGGTGTGGCTACTCCGCTTCGTTTGTGAAGGGAATCCTTGGCAACCTCCAAACCGATTCAGTTCTTCATAAATCTCACCTTTGCAGCAATCCACACAACAAACTGATGCCCCTTTAACTGGAATGAGACTTGATTTCCCTAGGCAGTAGCCACTGGGTATTCACGACACTCGATATCTTTCAAATCAGGAGTGGGAGGACTGGCGTAATCGTGGATTATGTTTTTGCTATGGTTTACCTTATACACCTCTACATAAATGTGTCGAGTCCAAATTACATGTTTTACTTTTACTAGAGGATGATTCTAAGCCGAAGGAAGGGGATCCTAGGTGTTCCACTATTTTGCCACCTACTACTTCATTTAATCATGAGAATGCTGAATGTTTGGTGGTTTCTTATGATACTTTGGCCCCTCTTTGTTCTTCGTTGGCTGTTCGGGATCGTGCAACAACTTCTATGAAAGTGGAGGGCCACCTTGGGGATGTCCCAATTTTAGTCTTGTTAGATAGTGGGGCTACACACAATTTTTATTTCTCCACATTTGGTTCAACTTATTAATTATCCCTTGAAATCTACTATGGTTATGCATGTTAAATTGGGTGATGTATATCAGTTAACTACACACGGGCTCTGTCAACTAGTGCCACTTATTCTTGAGGATTTTTCCTGCCTTATTGATCTTCATGTTCTTGATTTGGGTGGACTTGACCATATTTTGGGAATTGCTTGGTTACAGACTCTCAGTGAGGTTACAGTAAATTGGGAAGCTTTGACTATGCAATTTACTATTGGGGACCACAATTTTAGTCTTCAGGGAGTTTCTAATTATTTACCAATAGCTTCATCTTTGGGTCACCGATTTTTTTTTGTTTCACACTGGTGGTCAATAGTGAGTAATATTGGGAGGTGAAGATTCCATTTCACACCATACTTTGTCTGCACCCCAACACTCAGCTTTACAGGGTCTCTTATTTCAGTTTCATAAAGTTTTTGCTAAGCCTCAAGGTCTGCCTCTTGTTCGGCAGTGGGAACATGTGATTTTTCTGGTGGCTGCACAGGGTCCTGTGGCTGTACATCCCAATAGATATCCACAATTTCAAAAAACAAAAATTGAAAGGCAAGTGGAAACTATGTTATAGACATGAATTATCCATCATAGTTCAAGTGCTTACTCTGCTCTGTTTTTTTGCTAAAGAAAAAGGATGATTTGTGGCAGATCTGTGTTGATTATAGGGCCCTAAATTGCATCACAATACCGAATAAATTTTCCATTCCAATTATCAATGACTTGCTCGATGAGGTGGGGGGTTCGATTTATTTTTCCAAGATTGACTTGAAATCTGGTTATCATCAGATTTGTATGTAGGAGAAAGATATTTAAAAAATGACTTTTCGTACTCATAGTGGCCATTACAAATTCTTAGTTATTCCTTTTGGCTTAACTAATTCCCCATCAACGTTCCAAGCCACTATGAATGATTTGTTTCACCCCTTTCTTCATAAGTTTGTCCCGATATTTTTTGATGACATTTTGATTTATAGTTGTGATTGGCCGATTCATTTAGAACATCTCCAGGCTGCTATGGACTTACTTAGGGATAACTCTTTTATTGCCAATCGTAAAAAATGCTCGTTTGATCGGCAATAAATTGAATATTTGGGACATGTTGTTTCTTATTTGTGCATTTCTATGTATCCTTCTAATGTTCATATGGTTTTGGATTAGCCCCAACCTACTACACCTAAGGGTTTATGCAGTTTTCTTAGCCTTACGGGGTTATTACTAAAAATTTGTTCAGGATTATGGACAAATTGCTCACCCACTTATTGTTTTTTTGGGGAATGCTCCATTTTTCTGGTCTTCTATGGCTCAAAAAGATTTTGATTGTTTGAAATGGTCAATAAACACTGCACCAGTTTTAGCTCTTCCTGATTTTTTAGCGAATTTCGAAATTGAATGTGATGCTTTGGGCCATGGAGTAGGTGTTGTCCTTATGCAGAAGAACCTTCCTGTTTCTTGTTTTAGTAAGGCATTGGCGACCTCCACTCTATCCAAATCCACCTATGAGAAATAGAGTAGGGCATTGGAGTTGGCTATTTCACATTGGCGGCCTTATCTCTTGGGTCGCCATTTTTTTGTTTTCTCTGATCACTGTAGCCTCAAATTTCTCTTACAATAGTGTATCACTTCTATGGACCAACAAAACTGGATTGTTAAATTGTTGGGTTATTAGTTTGAGGTTAAGTTTTACCCTGGTTCTGAGAATGCAACAACTGATTTGTTGTCTCGTAGGGCTGAAAATGTGGATTTCCGTATGCTTCATTCTTTTTTAGTTTGGGTGGACAATAGTAGTCTTACAGAATATGTCCAAACTGATCCTCACCTCCATAGTATTATCCAGTCCCTTCAGAATTTCCAGACTTTGCTGCATAGATTTAAGATTTCTTAGGGAACTCTAACATATCGTGGATGCTTGATGATTCCAATTGCTTCTCCATGGATACCCAAGCTTTTGGAAGAGTTTCATTCTACACCTCATGGAGTTCATTCTAGATTTTATAGAACCTATCACCGGTTGGCTGCAAATCTGTATTGGGTTATCATGAAACACCATATTCTGAATTTTGTCTGGATGTGTTCCATTTTTCAACGTTTTAAGTATTCTATGCTTGATCCAGTTGGTATCCTCCAACCATTAGAGATACCTTCAAAAATTTGGGCAAATATTTTGATGGATTTTATCTCCAAATTTCCTCAATCCCATAGATATGATGTTATTTTGGTGGTGGTGGACAAGCTATCCAAATATTCTCATTTCATTGCTTTGAAACATCCTTATACCACTTCAGGTATTGCTACCATTTTTATGAGGGAAATTGTTCGTCTCCATGGAATTCCTTTTTCCACTGTGAGTGATTGTGATCCTATATTTATTAGTAATTTTTGGATGGAATTATTTCAGCTGTCTGGTACTACTATCAAGTTCAGTTCAACCTATCACCTGCAGACGGACAAGAAAACAGAGGTCGTAAATCATTACCTTGAAACTTATCTTAGGTGTTTCCCTGATGAACAACCTCAGAATTAGTATTTTTGGTTATCATTGGCTGAGTTTAAATATAATACCTCTTGGAATTCTTCTATTAACACTACCCCATTTGAGTTTGTTTATGGTCATCCACCACCAACCCTTGTTAGTTACTTACCTTTTGAAATTCGGGTAGAGGCCATGGGTGCAACATTGCGAGATAGGGATGAAGATCTCCAAAAGCTTCTTCACCATTTGGGTCACTCTCAGTGTTATATGAAGAATCAGGCTGACTAGAATCAACAAATGGTAGAATTTCATATAGGTGAAAAAGTATATTTAATGCTTCTCCCTCATAAAAAATATTCCATCTCACAAAAAATTAATAAAAAATTTTCCCCCAGATTTTATGGACCTTTTTTGATCCTAAAACGATTGGGTCCAGTGGATTATCAATTGGATTTACCTCCAAAATCTCATTTGCATCCTTTTTTTCATGTTTACCAGCTTAAAAAAGCAGTGGGATCTCAATCTCTATGATTCTTTTCCACATGACTTGGCCAATGATTTCACAGCATGTCCAGAACCAAAAGTTGCGCTGGATCGTCGCATTGAACACCCATTGGGGATCGACATCCCTCAGAGTTTGGTGTAGTGGTAGGGCCGTCCAGTTTAAGATGCTACTTGGGAAGATGATTATGTTCTTCTCAACTAGTTTATGTCTTTTAGGCTTGAGGACAAGCCTATTTTTTAGGAGGGGGAGAGTGTTAGAGACCAGGACTAACCTGGATATTGGAGGGTGTATGTTAGAAGGGGTAAAAGAGTCTTTTCTAATGTTGTTAGTTATTTAGCAATGCATGCAGGGTTTTTTGTGAATAATAGGGTGGGAAGGGGTGAAGTGATAGGGGTAATCTTTCAGTTATGCTTTCGGAAGTTTTGCTTGGGCGATTGAGCTGCGCCTCTTCCGAACACTTCTTCTCCCAACTCTCTCTCCCTCTTCCACTTTCTCCAATCTTGTTGTCAGATCTGTATTTTATAAAATGAATATAAATACTTTGTTTGTTCTTTCCCTAGTACTCTAATATAGATGCACCTTCTTTTATAGTTTCCCCTACTAGTTAATCATTAGAGTACTATCGACCGGTTATGATGTCGGTACCCCCTGCTATATATTTTTACCCACCTACATCTATTAATCCCAATGGGAAATATATTATACCTACCCCATATGATACAATGAATACTACTGGATATAAGTTCCCATCTATGATATAAGACACTCCTCCTATTGCTCTCTGCTCTCCTACACGTAGCGTTGATGACCATTCTCAACCTTTTGATCATCCTTCTTTAGTTACATCTATAATATGTAATTAATTTTTTTTGGATAAATGTTTTTTTTGGTTCATGTATTGATATTTTTTTTTCTAAATATGGATCAAATAAATGATGCGGTCCTATGAGAATTCATGCGGTATGGAACAAGAAGGTAATGGTTGAACACAATGATGATCTACAGATGATTGGAAAAAATGAAAAGTCTCTAAAAGATTAATGGGAATTATTTTCAAATATAGTGATATTATCTCAATTCAACCATTGAGTTGGAGATAATTAAATAATTATATTAAGGATAAAGTGTGGGATGAGATTTGGGGAAATATTAATTTATAAAATTACATTTATTCTGTAATTAAATTTATTAAATAACTTTTTGAATATATGCAGTGTTGATACAACTTTCCTGATGCTGAAACGGAAAAATTAGCTCAGTTAATGTACAGATCTCACAGGTGTACCTTACATTAGAGACCACTAAGTAAATCAATACCAAAGAATGATTATTTATTGAAAATTTTCAAAATTCTTGGTATTATTTAACATTCTTATTTACATTATTATTATATTTAAATGATAATTTATTATTTATAATACAATTTTAAGTATTTTTTTAGGCTATAAAGTGCTAATAATTTTCTATTTAAATGCATATTGTTATAATTATTTGCATACATTCTCAAACTAGTATGCTTTTTAAACTCCTGAAAAAGAAGAAAAATATTGTTTAGGCCCTAATGATTAATTGCATAATTTATTTAGTGAAGATCATCAAGGAAGAATTTGATGCATACCTAGAAAAAAATTGATGCCCTCAAGTTATTGGTCTTCAAAAATTACCACTTCTTCAGCTCACAACATATTTACAGAGGTTCAGTTAGTTGAGGTTATAGATATAGCGTATAGAATGAAAGAGCAATCCTATCATGGACTCCAAGAGTTATAATTTGAAAATCTAAAAAGAAATCTTCTCACACAAGAGTTTCTGAATACCATTTCCCTTTTATGTTTAGTGATTCCCTAAGAAAAGATATCATAACTCGAGGATAGCATGGAAATGGTTCAGGAAAATGTTGATATACACTATAGTCTTAACATACCACCTATAAGTGATCATTATGGCGAAAATGAGGGTGATGATGTTCATGAAGATGATAGCAGTGGTGACACTAGTGGTGGTAGCAGTTGCGACATCAATGATGATAATTCTCTTCCAATACAATGGCCAACATTATTAGAATGAAATATCATGATCATGTGGTTTAGGTACTGATAAAAGAGTGGTAGTTTATTTTCCTTTTCTATGGTTTAACAATTAGTTTATTTTTCTTAGAATGAAATATCATGATCATGTGGTTTAGGTACTAAAATATCATGATTGTTTTGTGATTTGTAAGAGCCCCAATGGCAGGGAGTATCTGAAAGTATGTATGAAAGATGGACATTACATTTTTATATATATTATAGGTTATAAAATATTTCACACATGTGAGTGGTTTTTATACAATGATTTCACACCTCTCATTGGGTGGTTTAACCTAGATTAGAAAAGATGCATCATTAAATACAATGACAAATCTTTTGTTCTTATTTGTGCAATGATATAACATGGTTCATTTCTTTATTCCTTAATTTTATGAAGGTAAAGGAAAATCGTTAGAGACCTAATGGAATACTTCATCAAATTACCAAACATTAATTAATTTGGTAATGTTTGAGGTGGTGTACCACATACCATATAAATCACATATGTGATGGATTAAAGTAGGGTAAACATCATTGATTAGTCCTAGTATTGTTTAAGAGATAATAAAATGAGTTTAGTTTATTAATATATATATATATATATATGTTTTAGTGTTTGTAGTGATCTTATATATACCAAAGACCACAAATGAGGGAGTTCGACATCAGAGACAGATTCATTATACGAACTTAGATAAGAAACAAACTATTTATAGATTAAGAGAAGTTGGGATCAAGTTTCTTGGTTTCTTTTGATATTATTTTGTGCATCAGAGATATGGATACCATCTCTATATATATAATATGTTACACTTAATATATATTAGTTATGAATGCATGAGTTTTTTTTTCATCAGTAATATTAAGGATGAGTAATAGATGGATGAATTGTTTGTATAATGGTCCCTTCAGTTTGCTTTTCATTGATTTTTAGATCAAACAATTTATTTAATTAAAATATTTTTTTCATTGGTTAAATTATTTAGATTAAATTGGTTACATTTATGCTGTTTATCTTTATTAGTCCCACACATGAATTTAGTGAGATATAATCTGAAGTGGGTGTGTGTGTGGGGGATTAGGGTATGAATTATTTTCAATTAAAACATTTCTTTCATAGGTCTCATTGACTTAAAATATCTTGAACTCATTATCAGTAGGTTCACATTTAAGTTAAACTCTTAATGATGATGATCTGATTGTAATTTCACTTAGGCCCACTTTTACCAGATCTGATTTTTGATTACTTATCCCACCTTCACCATGTTACACTACTAGAAAATAAGGCTATAGCCAAGGTTTACTCAACCGTGGATGGTATTGGCATGGCTATAGGGCAAATCCTATAGCCACAGTTTAAACCATGTCTAAAACCCTATAGCCACTGTTCAAAACTGTGGTAGAGGATAAAACCAGTCATCATCTATAGTTGCGGTTTAAACCATGGCTATAGTTCTTCACATCTCCTAAAAGAAAACCAACACCGTTCAGCCAGTGCTGGCCCCTTTCACCCCCCTACACACCCCCAGTTCCCTTGCACACCCCTTTCCCCCCCTGCTGGACCCCCTTGAACCACCCTTGCTCGAAAAACCCACCCCACTCCTAGAAATTCCCCTAGATAGACCCCTCCCCCCTGAAAAAACACCCCCCTGGACAACACCACCCTCCTGGACAACCCCCTCCTAGACAGACCCCTCCCCCCCTTTGGACAGACACCCCCTGGACAGCCTCCCCTGCACAGCCCCCCTTGAACCCCCCTTAGGCATCCCTTGCACCCCCTGCACCCCCCAGTCCCCTTGAACACCCCACTGCACACCCCCTTCCCCCTACTAGACACCCCCCAGACAACACCCCCATGCCCCTGGACAACAATCCCCACCCCACCCCCTGGACTGATCCCCACCCCATGTACAACCCCCCTTGCACCCCCTACGCATCCCTTGCACCCCTTGCACACCCCACGACCCACTTTCACACCCCTTTCCCCCCTTCTGGACCCCCTTGCACCACCCTTACTGGACACCCCCCGGATAGCACCCCCATGCCCCTGGAAAGCAACCCCCACCCCCTGGACAGACACCCCCCTACATAGCCACCCTTGCACCCCCTGTCCCCTTGCACACACACCCCTACACCCCTGCACACCCTTGATGAACACCCCTTGCATCACCCATGCTGGACACCCCCCCTGCTGGACCCCCCTGCACCAGCCCTGCTGGACACCCCCTCGCACAACCCCCTTGCCCCCCTACACACATGCACACCCCTGCTGGACACCCCCTTGCACCACCCCCCATGCACCACCCCTATTGGACCCCCTTGCACCACCCCTACTGGACCCCCCCCCCCCTGCACAGCCCCCCTACACCCCCTGTCCCCTTGCACACACCCCCCCTGCACACCTGCACACCCCTACTGGACCCCCCTTGCACCACCCCTGCTGAACACCCCCCCTGCTGGACCCCCCTTGCACCACCCCTACTAGACACCCCTTTCACCACCCCTAGTGTACACCCCCTGCATATCCCCCCATGCACAACCCCCTTAAACATCCCTTGCACCCCCTCCCCATCCCCTTGCACACACACCCCTTCACCCCCCTGTTGGACACCCCCACTGCACACCCCTGTCCCCTTGCAGACCCCCTTGCACCAACCTTGTTGGACACCCCCACTGCACACCCCCCTCCTAGACAACACCCCCATGCCCATGGACAGCAGCCCCCACCCCCTACATAGCTCCTTGCACCCCCGCTACGCACCCCTTGCACCCCCTACACACCCCCTGGTCCCCTTGCACACCCCTTTCCCCCCCTATTGGACCCCCTTGCACCACCCCTGCTGGACACCCCCCCAGACAACACCCCTATTCCCCTGGATAGTATCCCCCCACCCCCTAGACATACACCCCCCCGGACAGCAGCCCCCCCGGACAAACACCCCACCCCCCTACACAGCCACCCTTGCACCCCCTAGGCATCCCTTGCCCCCCTGAACACCCCCGGTCCCCTTGCACACCCTTTCCACCTACTGGACCCCCCGTTCACCACCCCTACTGTACACCCCCCAGACATCACCCCCATGCCCCTGGACAACAGACCCCCACCCCCACCCCTGGACACACACCCCCTGGACAACATCCCCCTAGACAAACACCCCCTGCATAACCCCCCTTGCACCCCATCCCCTTTCATACACACCCCTGCACCCCTGCACTCCCTTGATGAACACCCCTTGCACCACCCCTACTGGACACCCCCTGCAGGACCCCCTGCACCAACCCTGCTGGACCCCCCCCCCCTGCACACCCCCCTGCACACATGCACACCCCTACTGTACACCCCCCTTGCACCACCCCTGCTGGACACCCCTTTCACCACCCCTACTGGACCCCCCTACATAGACCCCCTTGCACCCCTTTCCCCTTGCACACCCCCCCTGCACACCTGCACACCCTTGCTGGACCCCCCCTTACACCACCCCTACTGGACACTCCTTTCACTACCCCTACTGGACACCCCTTTCACCACTCCTACTGGACACCCCCCCTGCACAACCCCACTTAAATATCCCTTACACCCCTCCCTGTCCCCTTTCACACACACCCCTGCACCCCCTGCTGTACACCCCCACTACACACCCCTATCCCCTTGCACACCCCCTACACCACCCCTACTGGACCCCCTTGCACAAACCCTACTGGACACCCCCACTGCACCCCCTCCTGGACAGACCACCCCCTCCCCTTGGACAGAACCCTCCCCCTAGTAGATTCAGGCTCTCATCCATATAGTGTTGGAGGATAATTAACAGTGGCATAATGGCCACAATAGTTGGAGTAGTTATCTACTCACAAAACAGATGAAATCAATAATACATTCAAAAATGGTGTCTGGTTTGTGGTTACATTTGATTGGAAGAACAGAGAAAAATTTCTCAAACTGAAAAACATAGGAAATAATGAAGTTATTGATGGAAGAATTAATTATGCATGGAATGCCTTAGGTTTGTTATTTCTTTTTTGAACTGAAAAAGAATCAGCTTACCTGGATTCACTTCATAGTAGCGTCGATTAAGAGATTTGGAGGTGTGGTGGTGCAATAATAACTACTATGAGAATCCAAATATAAATTTGTTTGATTGTAGTGGTGATTTAAACATTAAATACAAGAAAGTGAATATCCTTTCTAAACATAAGGCTGTTAAGGGAAGTGATTCAGAATAGGCCAGTCTAGTTTTTTAGCTTTGGGAAACCACTGTTCAAAACCATAGAGATAGCAAGAACGATAGGAAATTACAAATAGAATATGCCTCATTTGGAATTATATTTTGAAAAATAACATGGTGCATACATATTGGAAATGTATAATAATTTGGGAATAACTTTTTCACACTTCCCTACCACCCCCTGCCCACCCCATGCACCCCCTACACCCCCCTGCACACCCCCAGGACACCCCCCTGCCCCATGCACACCCCCATCACCCCCCTGCACACCCCCTTCCCCCCTGCACACCCCCTGCCCCCTGCACACCCCCCATGCCCACCTCCCCTACCCACCCCCTTCCCACCTCCCCTGCCCACCCCACTACCCCTTACCCACCCCATGCAAATTTCACTTCAACCACTTAATGCAAGGCAAAGCATATCAAAACACTCAGAAACATGTCACTTAATACAAGCATAACTATTCATTTTATTCTAATAAGGTCCTCTCAATTTAAACACTCAAGGAAAGGATTTCTGCCATGATAAGTCATTCCATCCAAATCATGCTATTCACTTAGTGGTGACTTGGTCATTACAACACTTTCCTACTTGGACAATTCCATATTAAAAGTCTAACGACACTTAAAGAGTGTTTTGGTTCAAACAACTATTTTAATAAAAAGAGGGAACCCTACCCCTTCCCTTTCAAAAGAACCCATCACACCAGTGAAGGACTTAGAACCTAAGTGAAAGGTTCTCTGCAAGTTTTTTCAAACTAGGATAATCAAAAGAGTATGAGAGATGGATAAAGTCCTTTTTTAGGATATGTATGCGTTATATATTTTGATTAATAATATGAAGTTCAAACTTCCATGGTAAATGATTTGTTTTATGGATCACTACTGCAAAGGGAAAGCTAATATGAATTACTATAATTATGGTAGGCTGATCTCACTAGTTTTAATGAATATGGAAGTTGATTTGAATGAGTGATAGTCAATGAGATTCCAGTAGAGTAATACCCTATCTACAATTCTTTTGAATACCATTGGGTACTTCTAAGATACCAACTCAAATTCCTTGAAGTTAGTTAGTTGGGAAGGAGTGGCTCAAAATTGAATTATGTATCCTTACAGATTCAGTCCCTATAGTGTGATATGTTCACACCATTCCTTATGCAAGATTTCAAGAGGAATATTATGGGTGAGTTCCATGATACCAGAGAAGATGTAAGGAATCTTGGTATTGGAACTAATAGATCCTTAAATTAAGTAGTGATCTTTTATGATGAATTTAATGGGAAGTTGAATGGGATCATGAATGTCTCTAAGGATGATCAATGTATGGTTTTTAGATCTCTTGTTCTAGTATCTAGAAACTACAAGAAGTTGTTAACCTCTTTGAATGAGGTCTATAAATAAGTTCAAGGGCTATATTCATATTCTTCCTTGAAAAATCTAGTGGTTATTAGAAAATCATTTTTTAAAAAAATAAAGAAATTATGGAAACACGTTTTTAAAATAATCAGGCAATTATAGAATTCAAATTAAAGGTTAAGGCAGAGGGAACCTACCTTAACCTCAAGAAGCATTGCTTTTGATGACGACAACTCGAATCTTCTTTTTTTTTCCGCTTGCATACATATGAAACTTCACATATATATAAGGACACCTAGCCACTATGTACATATTTTCATGGCCAAATATGCACAAGGGGGTCCTTAGATATATGTTTATACTTGAATATAACCCTTTACACTTACACATGTATGCATTTTTCATATCTATATATAAGAACACCTAGCCCCAATACATATATTCATACTACCATGAGTAAATATATATAAAGGGGGAACTTATATATGTATATGCCTACCTATGCATACACATATAAGCCTTCATCAATGGTGACCTGAATCCACCTCAACAAAATCCAAAACACACTACAAAAATATAAGGAACCCAAAAATCAAAATAGCCCTAATTAAAATTGGGCCAAAGAATAAAAACAGAATAAACCTTACCCAAATCTGATGTTGAACTCACAGTCTTCAATGGTGGTGGATAAAACCGGCCTCATCATAAGAAACCACCTATAAGAAAATAGTGGAAAAAGAAATGAGATATAATGACTTCTTATATATATGTGATCAGTGTGTCAACTGTACATGATAAATGATACATGAATCCATAACCAACAATGAACAAATAATATTCAGATTGATATGTACATCCCAATACTAAATAACATAATCATTAATAAATATCTTTATTTTTCAAACATCACCTTCAATTGCCTATTCAAAAATCAAAAATCACCAAAATATGGGAATAAAGTAAACTTCTATCGGCACTTAAAAGTGAGAAATAGGGATTAGACGTTGTTATTAACCTAGAAAATCCATTCCTTGAATGTATAAAATACCTAAAACTCTTCATACCTATATCATTCTTAAATTTCTAGATTGAATCCTCATTTATTAGAATGTTATTATTCTGGAATTCACCTTTATTCTTAGTTTATATAGGTTTATCAATTTTATAAAGTAGAGAATTTTCCTTCTTTTATTCTTACTCAATCCTCTTGGATTATTCAAACCAGTTTTCTAAAATGATTAGACACTTTTTTGGTGCATCATATTCCTTCTTCTTGATTTTATATTCCTTATTTGTAGAAATTATTTTCTAACATGCGATAATTGGTTCTTTCCTTTTATTTTTCAACAATTATTATTGTTATGGAATCTATGTCATAAATTCTTAACAATTTGGACTACTTGGTTTCCCTTCCACACACACTTTCAACCGCCTTTAGGGTACCCTTTTTAGTCTACCTTTCAAACTCCACACTAGAATTTTCAAACACTATCCCACTACAATATAAAATATTGATACTTAACCCAACACATTGATCTGAATTAAATCTTAGAAATACGGAAGCTCTAAATATCCTATTTACCAATATAAACTCCACATAATTAATTGAAAACACTGACTATACCAACCACTATAGGTAAATCATTAATTTTGGTGTAGTCTTGGAACTAAATATGGTTCATCCAACATCCATCTCCAGACACTAAATTCATCCATTTACTGTCTAAGTTCATACATTTCACAATCTTGATAATGATCACCATCCCTTGATATGGATTTCACTCAAATAATATGAGTATGAATCTCCCCACTATATTATTATCGATACCATCATCAATCCTATATACACATGTCTAGTGCCTCATATCGCATTATGATCACTATAGAATATCCTGTCCCAATAATATCAACACAATTTCTTCATTTAAAAACTATTATCTTTTAAATACACATTATATTCAAAAAAATAATACATTAAAAGATATTAGATAGAGAAATCAAAATTATAGAAAAAAAATTAACTTTAGGAATACCTCAAAAAGTATGGTACTAAAAGCCCCTTAACCTATGATGGATTATCCCAATAGAATAATCTCTATAGAAACCCACATCTCAACACATACATGAAACCTATTTTTCCCATCCCAATACTAAGGGAATTCACACACATTCTTGATACATGAGAAATAGACCAGGGCTCATTTATTTTTCTAATATTGAGCTGATATATTACTCCTTCAATTTACTCTTTCACCCTCATAGTGAGGCTCACCAACCAACATTCATTCCTACCCGATTTCCATCCTTCTCCATGCACCTTTCTATGAAATGGATGTATCTACATAGATAGCTCAATATTTCTTGAATATCTCTAAGTAGGTGTCTAGATAAAAGGAAGCTAATCATACCCATAATGAGTACATAAGACCATTTAAAAAATATAATTCCTTTATGAATAAATTTCATTTGAAGGATGGCATGAAATGAATAAACCTTTCAAATTTAGTGTCATACTCCATTACTGATTCCGATAATGATATAACTCCATGGATTCCCAAAACATGTTCTTATTCTGTAAATCTACCATAGCCTCTCATAGAAGAGGGAATGAAACTCGATCCATAAAACCTTCTCATTCCTTATTTTATGATCAAATGAATTTATCCATTCTGATTCATCTCCTTTGAATTTATAAACTTATAGTTTCACCCATATATCCTTTAGAGTTCCAATCCTTTCAAATAGGAACTAAGCTTTCTTCAACATATTCTAAAAATACTACGATCCCATGTCACTACTAAAAATTAGATACTGCTACTCCTGGAACTCATGGATAACTTAGAAAACCATTGTTTTTTTTCGAAGGCCTTGGTCAATGGATCAAAGTAGTTGTAACATAATATGAGGGAAAAAACCACTTGAGCATATTTCCCACGAGAACACAATTCCATACTAATTATATTCTTTTTTGATGAATTTTTACTCAACATTATCTGGTAATAACAATATTACTAATTAGAAACCCATCGCGCCACAATCCTAAGCATGCATTATTACCAAAAAATCACGAAACTACCTTTAATCCATACTTCATAACAAAATATCATTTCAAAAACACCAAACCCTAAGGTTTATCATAATAATCTAAGGGTTACTCTCCTACACACCAAGCATAACAACCAAACCCCACACAATTACCCCTGATAATAAGAAACCAACCACCCCTTAACTGATATAACAAGAAACTTCATAATAAAAATACACAATCAAATCACCTAGAAATCACCAAAATTCCCTATATCAAGATTTTTACATCAAAACATCAAGAAAAACCCCAACAAGATCCACCAACTTGAGGGATTACCACCAACCCAAACCCCCAAAGACAAATCCAAACCATACCCAATACATAACCATCATACTCCAAACTACTAGGAATCTAATATCCTAACAAACCAAATAAAGGTTTTCATCTACCATATAAACATGATTAAGACATCATAAATCAAACAAAAACACGTGAAAACCACTATTTTAGATTTTATTAATTAACACACCATCAATAGGTTATTCTAGAAAACACCAATTAATATATTATTGATGTTTTAATCAATCAAAACCACTTTCAAATTAATTTTCCAAAAACATGAACACAAATATTACTTTCTCAAACCCACTTTCTAAACAGTATTTCCTTTTTTAAAAATATTTTTCATAGACAAGAATTCATGGACATGTAGAAAAATCCCTATATTTCAATTACGATTCATGAACTCAGATTCTATTTCCACCCCATGCCAAGAGTCAAACAAAAAATAACAATCCCAACCCAAAAATAATACTTTAATAAATATCTCAATGATAACAATGTAAATCTATAATGGAAAACAACACCCTTGGTGACTTGGGTTTCCACCATACATGTGTTCTTGATGCATACAACCGGTGTACATCCTAATATCCAACCATTGGAGAAAATACACATGAGTGAAATTTGAGGGGTTAAAACCATAAATACCTTCAGTGGGTAATCAGGAGGTCTGACTGGCTAAGGAGGAGGAGGATCTGCAGAGTTGGGGTAGCCACGTCGGAGGCACACCGAAGGAGGAGGTGGGGAGATTGTTTCAGGGCAGCGTCTACGGGGTAGCAGAGTCGAGGGAGGACACCGCGGTGAGGATTCCGTCGTGAATAGCATGAGAGGTCGACGGTTTAGAGAGGAGGGTTGCAGTGAGAGAGGTCGACGACATCATAGAGGGAGTTGATATGAAGCGTTGGGAGGACGGAGCCATGGTGAGAGATGTAGACAGAGAGGAGAGGAGGGTTGCAGTAGATCATGGGAGGAGGAGAGGAGAGCCTGACACATATCGCCAAAAAAAAGGAGAGGAGATCCCGATACGGATCACAAAAAAAAAAGAACCAAGATGTTTAGCCACAGATGGGTAATTAAATCGTGGCTATAAACAACCTATATCCAGGGACCTATAAAACCGTGGCTATAGGTCCATGGCTATAGCTTAAATTTCTAGTAGTGTTATGTCTTGAAGAATATAAAAAAACCATGCACACAATAAATAATGATTTTTACTTGGTTCACCCACACTAGGATATTCTAAAGAGCCTAAAATCAGTAATGTTTCAATGCATTGAGATCTAATAAATGCACTATTTGGCGGTGGATTTAGGCTAGGGAACTCCTAGGCTTGAGTTCACTCTCCTAATAAGGTTTGAGGTTATATCACTACTATCCAAGGGATACTCCCTTCACTTATATCCTTTTCTCACTGTTCTAGAATGAATAATTACTTTGGTATGTAGGTCAATGCAAATAGTATCACTATAGTTATAGTTTCACCAAATATAGGTTGGTGCATGTTTATCTCCTCATTTATCCTTTATAGTTTGGTTGTGAAAATCACATGAACAACATCACCAATTTTCCATGAGTCTTCATAGAAAAATCCACCTTTTTCTTCATTGTAAGGATCTTCAATGAATGCCAATGCTTCCTTCACTTATTTCCATCATGGATATGAAATTATCTCTCTTATTCTTCTATGAAAATATATGTTCAATGTTCTTCACTTTGTTACACAACAATAATCTATCTTCTCTTCTATATAGAATTCATTTCTCACAAATATTTTCTAATTTTTGACTCTCTTATCATAGAAACAAACCCCAATATTTATCAAGAAATATATCTCCATAATTCACACCTTCCAGGAATATTTTTCTCCATTCAAAGAGAAAATATCCACATTTACCTCCATGAAGATCTCTTTAATCATGAAAATGATTGAAAAATCCATCTTGCATCCTTCCTTAAATCCGATTCAAACTCATTCATTAAACTCTTGAATCTTCCTCTTGAAAGATAGAAAATACAAAATAAGTAAACCCACTAACTCATCTTCACCATGGACTGATCACTTTCCTTTGTAGTGTGAAGCTTTTTTAAATACTAGTCCCACCAGATCTACTAATATCTTGAATTTAAATAACTAGCATATCATGAAATAATCCTCCTTTAATTTTATCATGATTCTATCCATCATAGATTTACCAAAACATTAATAATATTTTATTATTAATAAAATATACTTTAATTCTATTACATCTAGACAAACCTTTAAAATAACTAAAGGAAGACCCATATGAATTGCCCTGACGACTCTTACGTTCTTCTAGGATTACTCTTATGGAATGCCTCACAAATTTACATGACGACTCTTACGTTTTTCCAGGATATACTCTTATGTAATACCTTGATTCATAGAAATTACTCTTATAGAATACAAGGACAACCCTTTTGATTTTACCCTTTGCTGTGAAATCACTCTTACAAACTCTAGTGCATAGTTTGATGACTCTTACAAAGTATACCTTTTCCATTTTCTGTAATTATAAGACATTGAATCTTATAAAAATGAGTCTGGATACTCTTTTGAAATTTAATATAAAATGAATCTTATTCTCATTGGGAAATTCTATACCATTATTAAACCTACCACCTTCTAGTAAATAGAAATACTTATGAAATCAAGGATACCTCTAGGAAATTTCTATTTTCCAATCTTCTAAGCCTTGAATTAATATTTTCTATGACTTTTATGCATCTCTATCCATTTTATCAAACCATATTTCTCCATAATATCTCTATAATATATCTATTTAGTTCAAAGAAACTTTCATAATTCCAATGTACTTCCATAACTTATTCACTTTAGTTTCAACACCTCCAATACAAAAAACAAATTGTATTAATAAAAAACCAAACACAACTAAACTAACAACTATAGAAAAAAAAGAATACTCCATTTAATCATTAATCTTAAATTGGATTCTAATAATATCTCCCTTTGTATTTTTTTACAACACCCATCATGAATCTAACACTCCTTCACATCATTATGATCCTTCCTTCTCCCCCACTTTCTAATCCCCTTTGAGGGCCAGAAAGATTCATGGATTCATGATGATTCCTATTCCCCTTTGACATAAAATCCAAATCATTCCACTTTATATGAGAAACCACCACTTTCATGGCCCCTATCTTCATGATGTCAAAAAACAAAAACTTTTATTAAGTTTACACTTGTAATATTCTTTGACGACTCTTCTTGCTATGATGTGACACTGAACTATTAATAAAAAAATACCCCCATGGAAATGAAATAATTTTATTAGATTAAGAGATATTAGGCTTAAACTATTTCAATAAAAAAGAAGGATCCTATAATTTCCATCTCCATTTTCAACCATTTGTTAATAATAGATATGTTAAATACAACTTCATATTTGTATTTAAAGCTCCAGAAACTCCTCAACCGTGGTTTCATTCTAAAATAATTTCAGTAAGTGGTATTACCTCCTAGGGATGGGCCATTTACAAAACCTTTAAGAATACCAGGTCAAAAATATTTGTAGAAAACATGAAATTAAGTTAACAACATCATTACTTCCCATTGCACTCACTTCTATAAGATACATGTCCCATCACTTCTCAGATTCAATTAAGGATCCATTCCTCTGAACTCAACCACACTTTTAAAAAATAATTAGTTATTAAACATGAAATACATAGTGTGTGATTAATATTAGATTAAATCTTTTCAAATCATCTTCAGAAACCAAACCTAATACCAATTATCAAATCCAATACCAAATTGTTAAAACATATTTGTTATCTCACCCATAAGGTGTCTCTTTGGTTGATGGGGTTACCACCTTTGGATCTATATCTCCAAACTCCCCTAAAAATATTTTTTCCATCACCAAATATAGAGATTACATACAAAATTAAATCCACCCACCTAGTAGCCTTTGATATCCCGAAAAGACTCAGATTATAGTGAACCAGCTCAGGTTGACCTAAACCGTCACCTAAGCCAGTACACCACAAGGCCTGAATCATGTTCCATAAGCACTGAGGCATAAAAGATAACCATTTGTGAATGGTTTCACCCATAAAAATTCTATGTGACCCATACATTAATTGGATGGCCAAACAAACTAATAAAAAAGATCAACATATATAATACATATAACAAATATAAATATATATCAGAGTAAACACAACAATGACCAAAAACATATATCATAACATTATCACATCAAAATTCATAAAACACATACACAAAAACACACACACACACACACATGATATCTAAGTCAAAAACTAAAAATTAAGAATAAGACCCATAATATCCAATACATCAAATCCCAATGATACAGAATATCAAAACTACTCTACATGAGCCAACTCTGTAAGACCATGCCTCCACTATCCCAACTAACCATGGACGTCAATAATCAAGAAAGGCCATCAAAATATAAGGGGACCTTAACCTTACCTGTGTCCTTCAAAACAAGGTATCCATACTCCCAAATACATGTATAGGGTGTGGGGAACAAAGAGCATTAGGGTAACACCATGAATCTATACAAGACATGTTACCATGAAAACCATTAATTCTTGTTTGAAAATTAATTTTCAAAACCAAGTTCACTTTTTAAAATCTATTTCACTTGAAAATAATACATTAGAAATCTATTTTTTTCCTAAAAAACAAACCATATTTTCAAAGATTAGTAAATCAGGCTCAAATAATGAAACAAATCCACCCAACATGAATGTTCTAAACACACCCCAAACATCGTATAAACATGGGAATAAACTTAACATCAATATATATGATCAAATAATGGAAATAGAATAAGTTTAATATATCACAACCAAACAAAGCACTGAAATCATGCACAAAGTCTATAAAAACCAACTGGGCACAAGTTGTACCCACCATGGGCTCTAAACAATAGGGTATAGTGTGAATTAGTCTAATAAAAAGTTTTTCTAACCTAATGAGTAAGGTATAACAAGTTTAGAAGCTCTCTTGGTCTTCCACATACCCAACCATAATTACATGGACACTATTAGTCTTCAGGGCCACATTTTTGGAATCATTCTCTACCTTCCTCCCAAAGTCCCCCTCAGTCCCTTGGATAACACTTCCTATCTCATCCTAGACATAGGATAAGGTTACATTTTTCTAAGTCATGCACACACACACACACCCAAGTTATCCCATGTGCTACACAATTCCAAATACATAAACATCAATAAGTTCCAATTTCATAAGACATTTAAAATATATTTTCATAAACCTTTCATGACCATAATGAGTCATGAATTCAACACCATGAAATACCTATTTGAAAACCCTTTAAGAAACCCATTTGAAATCATAAAACCTCTTTGAGTCATTTTAACAAAAACATGGAGTGCATCAAACCAACTCCCTTTGAAAAGAAACTTTAAACCATTATATTTCCAACCCATTTAAAAAATCACAATAAGCATGGACAAACCATCACTAATAACATAAATTATGGGTAGTTTCATTATCAAAAACCAATGGAAATCATGAATCAATGTAAATTCATGGAAATGGACCCTTAAATAGAGATACTTACCTTATAATCAAACCAAACATCATTCCCTTCAATGAAAACCATAATATTTGAGTAATATAGGACCACACACACCTTAGAAACAAAGAAAAAACAAAAAACCCCCATAAACAACATTAGGTTTTTCTAAATCACAAGATAGGGTTTCCAGCTTCCATGAAAATATAATAACAAGGATAAATAAGGAGAAATAAAGGAGAAATCAGGAATAAATCAAGACTACCTTGAAAGAAATCACCAAAGGAAGAAATAAATCCACCAAAAAGGAGAGGGTAAAATATCCAAGGCATGGGGGAGAGGTTTTAATTGATTGACCAGAGAAATCAGGGTGATAACCCTTAAAAATCTAAAGGAAAAATGGTCAAAATCATTTTTTTAATTATCTAGAAGCACTGCATGGTTTGGACGCACAATCAGAAAAAACACATGCCAATCACGTGAGAGCCACTATATCCCCAAAACAAATCCCACATAGTTTTTGGAGATATTTTCATGGTTATAAAAACCTTTCTCAAGTTGCAAAAAACCCTAATGTCCTCTAAACATCTCTCTCACAAAATTAACAACACAGTTTCACTAACCCTACACCAACCATGAGCTAGAGTCTGTTTTCCCAAAAACCGAGGATCTTGATCTCCAAATATAAAAAACTTCCATAATAAATAAGTAAATAAATCTAAAAATAATATGTACCAATGACCTGATAAGTGTCATAATTCTCCCCACCATGCCACTTTCTACCCTAGAAAATCCTTAAGGCACTTCATAAGAAAATAGGTGAGGCCACTACTCCCACACCAAAACTTCATGCTCCAAAGTCTCATGGATATCACCACCACACTACCAAAGAACATAGACCAATGATATGACTTACCATGAAGCACCTTGTTATGATAATATAAGATATGAATATACTACTCCACAATGATGGTGTCCGGATCTATCTCCAAATATTCTTTCTCTATCATATGAGATGGGTCTGGATGGTACTTATTCGATAAGGATACATGGAAAACAACATGGACTGAGGTTATTCATGGTGATGTGTCCATATAAAAGGCTACCTTCCCAAGATGATTCAAAATATGAAATATATCAACATAACACAACACCAACTTCCCCTTTTTTACTAAGTGATAATATCCTAGTTGAACAGATACCTGAGGAAACACCTAATCATCAACTTCAAACTCTAGCAGGTGATAAAGACTATCAACATATGTTTTTTGGATACTTTGAGCTATTTAAAAACTTTTTTGGATTAATTTAACTTTCTCTATCACCTCTTAGATGAGGCTCAGTTTGAATAAGGAGTGTTCACCTAGCTCAACCTAACATGATGGTGACCGACATGACCTCCCATAAAATGTATCAAATGGGGATATCATTATTGAGGACTATTAATTGTGGTTGTATGAAAAATATACCAATGACATATACTTTTCCATGAACTTTTAATTAAATCACACACACATGAAGTATATCCTCAAGAATCTGGATGGCCCACTTAGTCTGACCATCCATCTCTAAGTGATAAGTTGTGATCAAATTCAACAAGGTTCCCATTGATTCCTAGAGACGCTTATAAAACCACCAAGAAGTAAAATAGGAATCCCAACCAAAAACTATCACTGAAGACACACCATGAAGCCTAATGACCTTTCAAACATACAGGTTCTTGAGATTCTCAACCTTTATTGACTCCCTAATGGGGAGAAAGTGGGATGAATTAGTAAATAGATATATAATCATACAAATAGAATCATTACTACTAGGAGTATGAGGTAGAATGATAAAAAAGTCCATGTAGATCTCATCAAACTTACACACTGGGATGGGAAGAGGCTAAATCAACCCGACTAGACTTTGATGCTCTGCTTTAATCCTCTAGTAGGTAAAAAACAAAGATAAAAAATTCAAAATTGCCCATATCATTCAGGGCCACCAGTACCGAATCCTTAGAGTATAAAACATCTTGGTATCCCCTAGGTGAATGAACCAACTAGAATAATTCCCCTAATGCATCACCATTGACCTTAAGGTTAAGAGAACTACCATCTATTTCCTAAAGAAGAGGGTACCATCAGGAGATTGAGACTAATCACTCGAGGTATCCCCACCATTTCAAACTATACTAACGAATTTAAAGTTGGGTTTATATATCTTATCTCCCTGAAATAGATTAACAAGAGAGGGCATAACCTAAACACTATCCAAGGACACCCACTCTTTATCCTACAACATCTCTAGACATAAATTAGTAAATAAACCCATTATAATCCACCCATCCACTGATTCTCTAACTACCTAGATCAATAAATTTTTTCTAAAGGCATCAAAGACCACATTCCCCTTTCTAGGGGTACACAAAATATTGAAATGAAAGGTAGGGGTGTCCATGGGTCGGGTTGGGTTGGGTTGAGGGATATTTTGGACCCGAACCAATCAAAATAGGATGGGTCAGGTTGGGTTGGGTTAGAGATGTTTTTGGATTCAGACCCGACCCAACCCGACCTGTCTCAAATCGGGTTGGGTCGGGTCGGGTTGATCGGGTTAAGGAAAAAAAATCGTTTGGTATTTTTTATGATCCCGACCTGCAGGTTGACCGAGTTACGAAAAAAAACTGTTCATTTATTTTTTTGGATATAGCCCCATGGGTTGATCGGGTTATGTATTCCTATGCTTCATCTTCTTCACCACACTTGGGAATGCCCACATCCTCCGCCCTGTAATAAATCGAACCAAAAAAACATCAGTCTGCAACTCGATGGTGTGATGTGATTAGCTTGACTGCAAGTATTTATAAAGGTTTGAGGAGGTTCAAGGTGAGGCCAGGAGGGTGATGAGAATGGGGTACTGCCTGAAACGGATAGATTTGGCACTGCACACAGTCTCAATGGAGATGGAGGTGGTGACAGAGGTAAGGGGAATATGTAGGTGCGACGCAGTGGATACACTGGACTGGTGAGGGTGAGGGAGATGTTCAATGATTGTTTTCTTAGTCGATCCTCCACCGTTGGATATTCTAATCATTAAAATAGATCTATATTCCTTTGGTTTTTTGCTTGTTCTTTAGTTTTCATAGAAAAATCGAATGAAATCCAGTTATCTTCATGTTTTTGTTTGTTGATCGGGCATTGTTTTTCCGCTGATTTCACATGTCTTGATTCCTTTGAATTTATTTTAGGTTTGTCTTAGAAATGTCATGGAAGATTCAATCATCTATGTGATTAATAGAGTATTCATGTAATGGTGGGAAATGTCATGGAATCAATGGATGGTGTAGGAAAGGAGAAAGATAGCAGCGTGGGGTGAGGGTGAGGGGGAATTGAGTTGAGAGGCAGGGGGAGAGGGTGAAGTCTGAAGAGGCGACTCACAGTAATTGGGTTGGTTGGGTTGGGTTGGGTCAAAGTTTTCCCAACCCATGACCCGACCCAACCTGAACATGATATAACCCAACCCAACCCAACCCAACCCAACCCGTGGTATAAATTTTTTAACCCGACCCAACCCGACCCAACCCGATTGGGTCGAGTCGGGTTGGTCGGGTTGGGTCGGGTCTGGACACCCCTAATGAAAAGTTTGAAGATACTCCATCCACTATCTATTCTTGAGGTTCAAGGTCCTCTAGGTGAAGTTATAATTCAGGATCTTATGATCTTAGTAGACCATAAATCATTCCCTGAAGAGGTAATGACACCATGTCTTCAAAAAATACATCATATCTATCAAATATAAGTTATTGTAATGGTAATTTCTCTCATGTGTATGCATCTAACAAGATCTATAAGCCACCATATGATCATCCCACATTAGAACCCAAAACAACCCCACACCTAAGGCATCATATTACATTACATATTCCTTCCCAGGACCAGGATGAATCAAAACTAAATCCAACGTAAAATGAACCTGAAACTCCTCAAAATAAATTTAACACTTCTCACTCTAATCAAATCTGACCACTTTCAAAGATAACTCTATTAAGGGAGAAGCTATCCAGAAGAAGTCTCTAAAAAAGTGACTATAATATCCGACCAATCCTAAAATGATATTGATCTCAAACATGTTATTGGGCTACTCACAAGGCATAACTACTTGGATCTTTTCAGGACCCACAAAAATCAATTTCTCCAAAATCACATGGATAAAAAAATTTACCTTTTAGATCCAGAACTAAAATTTAGATAGATTTTCATATAGGAAATTATCTTTTAAGATTCCTAAATCAACACTCAGATAGTCTCCATGGTCCTCCTCTATCTTGGAGTACACAAAGATTTCATTAACAAAAAAAAACTATGAACGAGTCCACAAAGTGATGAAAGATTCAGTTCATCGATTCCATAAAGACCACATGAGACTTGGTAATTATAAATGGAATAAATAGATACTCAAAATTCCCATACCGACTCCTAAAGGTGATCTTAGGAATATCCTCTTCTTGGAACCCCAACTGATGGTACCCTGACCTTAAGTCAGATTTTAAAAACCACTGGGCTCCCCTTAGCAGATTAATTTTTTTTATCAATTTAAGGAAATGATTATTTGTTTTCATAAGTAACCTAATATATATTACAATAATCTATTTAAATTTGGATACCACCATCCACCCTCTTTGAAAATAGAACTGGTGATGCCCACAGTGACACACTATGATGATAAACCCCTTGCTTTCAAGGTCCTCCAACTGAAAATTTAACTCCTTAAACTTGACAGGAGCTATATGGTATGATTACAAAGATATGGGGTTCATCTCTAGGAGTATATTGGTAGTGAACTCAACCTATCACTGTGGAAACAACCCATAAAATTCATCCATAAACACCTTAAGGTACTGATCCAAAACCACCAGAAGACAACCATACAAATCCTACTCCACAACATCAAAGAAAAACACAGATAACTAACATGAAATCAATCCCACATCCAAAGAAACGAGTCCTGTCCTCCCTAACCTCATATCTCACTCACCCTGGAAGATATGAGTGATACCATTAGAAGATAAAAACTTGAACCTTTGATGATAACAATGAATATGATCTTTGAAAATGATCATTAAATTCATACTAATGATGAGATCGAAAACTTCTAGGTACAACATGAGGAATTCCCATGCTACCTCCATTCCATTGATAAAAACATGACACTCCAAGCACTTAAAATCTTTCTCTTTCTTCATTCCCAATGAGGTAAGTAGATCCATCACGAATGGAATCAACTCCACTCACATACCAAAAGCATCAAGAAAATTTAACAATATAAATGAATGAAAAGAACCAATAACAAAAAAGGATAAATCCATAGAATAAGTGATAAACATCATACCTATCATAGTGGTCGACCCACATTTGGAGTCTTCAGGTGCCGTATCTACTTCATAAAGGAGTTCTAACTATGGAATTCAATTAGCTTTATTAACTATATAATAATACCCTCTAGACTGAGGGTGAGATAATAAACCCTTAGAAGCATCTAATCGCACATGAAAACCATTAAAAAAATAATAACTAAATCCACTCCCCTAAAGGGAGGCCTTTCAGAAGCACTGAAGACGACTCGAATTCCCACATTGGTGGAACATCCTTATGAACTCTAGAAAATTAGGCCTGATATGGACAGAATTTCCACATTGATAGTTTGTCACTAGCATAAACCTTGAATAATCCAATGACACCGAACTTGATGACTGCTAATCACCCTTTCCACTACTCTGATGAGGTTCATCCTGCTTCCTCTTCTAGGCAGATGAATAACTCTAGATACAACCCACTATTGAAGACACTCCACTGAGACCTATCTTCCCTACTAATTACACCTATTCTATAACTTCCTTATCCACCACCTAGGCATAAGTTGGTAGGAAAAGTAGAATAAACATAGGTTTGATCTCATCCTTCAAGTCCATTTCAAAATGTCTCACCTTGAGATAGTCGTTTGTGAGGAGATAAGGAGAAAATGGAATAACTCAGAAAACTACGTAGCATAATCCATCACTGTAAGGTCTCATTTATCCAACATCAAGAACTCACATGCCTTCACCACCTTCAGTGTCTCAGGATAAAAATACCGATGAAAATCCTTTTTAAAGGTAATATATGTGAGATCCTCATGCCTCTCAGGGGTCTTCAAAAATTATAAGATGCACTTGATCCGTTCCTTAGGCTCATGGATACCTCTGTTATCATAAAATACCAGTGTATTATACTTCGTGAACTCCTAATCATGGTCCACTGTCCATTCCTAACCTCATCCAACCTACTGACCTAAGGACTGAATCATACAGATCACCAATTCCACCAAAATGAGATCAACTAGAGGGGTTTCCTATGGGACATGCTTTAAAAAACCCTCTCTACACCTATAATAGGTCCTTATATGATGAATTATCTATAAAACACAAGGTATAACTTATTCAATACATAATTAAATCTCAAAAAACACTAGATAATATACAAGAAACCCTTATAATAGACTTAAAAACAACAACATTACCATGAACAAAACTTTCAAATGAAGAAGGGTTGAAAACTTCAAAGTTTTATACATTTTATACTATGCATGGTCAGGAAAACCATGTTCCAACCATATGAAACAAAACTAGAAGATCACAGACCTAGTCACATGGGCTTTGTATGGTTACCACTAATCATGTTCCTATTCTCTTCTTCCCCATTCCACCCTGAAACTCAATATTTTTAAAATTCATTTATGGGTTCTTCCTAAAACCCATAACCAATGATGAAAAACATAAAATATCATAAAAAAACACAAAACCTGGTTTGTTCTTCCTAAAACCTATAACTAATGATGTAAAACATCAGATCTCATAAAAACAACCCAAAAGAGGGTTTAAATCATAAAAAAAACTCCCAACCACACATGGTTTCTCAATGTTTGACATGAGGAAGAACCAGCCAAAAATTTTTCCACACCCACCTATCGATCACTGAATATCTCATATCTTGTCTACCACTGAATCCCAAATAAAAAGAGGCATCTGATACCATTTTTTAGCGAACCATCCTAGTTCGAACCAACTTGTCACCCGAGATGACACACTATAAGAGCTGAAGCATGTTCTTGATCACCATCTGATACCATTTTGTAGCGAACCAGCCTGGTTCGAACCAACTTGTCACCCAAGACGACACACTATAAGAGCTGAAGCATGTTCTTGATCACTACTGCATGGAGACAAGCACCAAGACATCATAAATAAAAATTTGGTAATGGTTTTACCCATGAAAATCAAGCATGAACCATCCATGAATTGGGTGACCACACCAAAAAATAAACAAGACCAAGTTATATAACATATATAAATGTACAGTAGAGAAAACAAAATAATGAACAAACATAGATATCAAAACATCATTACATAACAAGTCATAAATAGACACACACACACACACACATATATAATATCCATAATCAAAACTAAAAATAGGTAATAAGACCCAAAGAGACCAATAAATCAAATTCCATTGATAAAGAGTCTCCAAATTGCTTCATATGATCTAAATTTGTGAGACCACATCTACACCACCCCAACCAACCAAGGATTTCGGTAATCAAGAAGGGCCGATAAACTATAAGGTTACCTTTCACTTACCCATGTACTGAAAAAAAGGTTTTCATATTCCAAAATTCATATGCAAGGAGTGAATTTAAAGGACTAGTAGGATGCCACCATGAATCAATGTAAGGACTTCACCCATGAAAAACATTAATTATAGTTTGAAAACTCATTTGAAAAACCAATTTCACTTTTTAAATCCAGTTCACTTGAAAACAATAATTCAGAAATCCTATTGGGTTTTCTAAAAAACAAACCATATTTTAAAAGATTCATAAAGAAGGATAAAATAAAGAAACAAATCCACCCAATATAAACGAGGTTAATACACCCCAAACATGTAATAAACATGTGCATAATCTTAACATCATTATATACAACCAAATAAAGGAAGTGGAATAATCAAACCCTATCATAAGAAAAAAAATCACTAAAATAATGCACAAATAATATAAAAACAAACCAGGAAAAAGTAGTACACACCATGGGCTCTAACCAATAGGGTAAATCATGACTTAGCATAAGAAAATATTTTTATAGATGACTAAGAAAGATATAAAAAGTTTGGAAGCTCTCTCAGTCATCCCCTAGCCCAACCATAATTCCATGGGCACTCTCAGTCTACATGGAAACGTTTTGTAAGCTTCCTCAGTCATCTTACCAAAGTCTCCCTAGGTCCCTTGTAAAAAAGTCCCTAGCTAGTCCAAGACATAGGCTAAGGTTCCATTTTTCTATGTTATGCACACACACACACACACCCAATGTTGCCCATGTGCTACACAATTCCAAACACATAAACATCAACTAGTGACAATTTCATAATCTATTTAAAATAAATTTTCATAAACTTTATTACCCATAACAATTCATTCATTCAACACCATGCAATACATACTTTAAAATACTTTTATAAACCCATTTGAAATCATAAAACCTCTGATCCCTTTTAACAAACACATTGAGTGCATCAAAGCCAACTGTCTTTGAAAATCCACTTCAAAACATTAAACTATCAACCCATTTCCAAGATAACAATCATGGATAAACCATCACTAATAACTCAAATTAGGGGGAATTTAATTAGAAAAATCCAAGGGAAATAAATAATTAATAATGAAAATCCATGGAAAAGTTCCCTTAAATAAAGACACACACCTCATAATCAAACCAAATATTGTCACCTTTGATGACAACCACAATATTAGAGTAATATAGGGACTCACATACCTAAGCCACAAATAAACAACACAAAACCCCTATTAACAACCCTAGGTTTTACTAAATTGAAATCGATGGTTTTCACCTTACATGAAAATGGAAGAACAAGTATAAAAAAGGGTAAAGGAAGGATAAATCATGAAGAAATAAATATTACCTTGAAATAAATTTCCAAAGTAAGAAATAAATACACCAAAATAAAGGGGGAATAAGTTCAAAGTCATGGGGGAGAGGATATGCACAATTGGGGAGATAAACGAGGGTGATAACCCTTAAAAATCAAAAGGTAAAAATGGATAAAAACCATTTTAAATGACTTAGACTCACCATAAGGTTTGGTTGCATGGTTAGACAAACTCTATGCCAACCATGAAAGTGCCACTATCTCCCTAAAACACACCTAGCATGGTTTTTGGATATCCTCACATGGTTATAAAATCTGTGATCAAGTCGTGTGAAACCCCACTAACCCCCAAACATAAATATCACATGATTATCCACATAGTTTCACTAACCATGCACCACCCATGTTCCAGGGCCTATTTTCCCCAAAATAACGTCTCTCGACCTCTAACTCCTGGAAACTACCATAATAAATAAATAAATAAATAAATAAATCTCAAAATAAAATATACCAATGACCCAACAAGTGTCACATAGATGATATCACATGTTATCATAAATCAAATAAATTATAAAAAACATTTTTTATACTTTTACATCAAGGTTTCTTCCCCCATCTTCAAGGTATGATATGAATTGATAATATGAGATCTTGAAACCATTACTTTAATTGGACCTTGATACCGATTAAGATACCTACGACCATTACTCTGAGATTCTAGTAGTATCATTATTCTTGAAATTCCATATTAATAAAAATTTCACTTTCACTACTCTAATAATAAATTTGGAACTTCAATAAATATCACAATATCACTTAAATACTCTTATTCAACATCCCCATGGATCATATCTCCCATAAAACTAGAAACACTTTAATTACAATTAATAGCATCTAAATACATTAGGATAAGGGGAATTCTAATTTCATAAAGTCAAGGATCATGGTGAGTAATTATGGAACTCCATTTTTTTCCTTTATCCTTTATTTTGGAATATATATTTAGATACAAATTAGTTTTTATAGAATCTAAATTCACTTTATCTTCCTTGGGATTGATCTTCTCTTTATCCCCCTCCACACAAGTTCCCCATCCTTGGGTACTATTACCAATAAGGATCTCTTGGAACTTAAAAATTTGGAATTTTCTTTTCCAAACCTTACTGTTTTCTTGATTTTCCCTGCAAGAATAATTGGGTTTCTTAATATATAACTTTAATTGGGATGATTCTTTCATATGATCTTTATCATCTTTACAAGCAGGTGAACTTCTCTCTCTTTTCCAAATATTCTTGTATTTCTAAGACATTTTGTGTTCAACAACAGATTTGGGACTCCTTTTCAAGCTAATTTCAACATGGATATCTTCAACTGACCCCTGAAATATTTTTTTTATTGTCGGTAACTTATTTTTGAAAAACATCCATCAAAATTATTCTCTTTACTTGTATTATTTTATGTGATACCATTTCTACATGCTTCATATTTCTCATCTATGATGGCCATGAGTGCCACATCAATTTTTTTTCTTTGATGGATCATTCTTTACATGCCCAGCCATATTCCTCATATATGGAGTAGATTATTTCCTTTTACTATATATTTTATTATGTTTTATCTATGTGGGATTCTATGATTAAATTACTTTTGGTTCCTAGTACACCATTAGTTGAGCTCTAACATTTCTTTCCTCCAATACAATAAATCTATTTTCTAGCTAAATGAATTTTATTTATGTGTATGTTTTATTACTTTTCCTCCTAGGAATATAAGATTTCCTAATGAAACTTTTAGCACTCCACTTTATACAATTTACATCCTTGTGGCTATGGTTAGCAAAAATAAAGAATATCTCATTAAAACCTTACTATCTATAATTATGATTTGATTGATATTTTTTTTGAAGTAGATTTACTTCCACCATTTAACCCTTGGTCTTAGAAACACACAATCATAGAGTGTACCAATATTCCATAAAAGTATATTTTTTAGATACCCTTTTCTGAGAGTTATATCTTCTAAATTTGGTGAGAATATTATATTTATTCACTAATTTTAGATATGAAATTTTTCATACTCCACTTATTAAGGTTTTCATGGTAAGTATCTTCTTCTTTTCATTATATATCTTCAACCACTCTTTATGTTCCTTGATCTTCTCAATTTTCAATACTAATTGGGTATCCATATCCTTAAGCCTTAATCTAGATTCCATCCTAGATTTTATCCACTCATCAAGTATTGTTTTTAGAGGGATAATTCTTAATTTTAACTCTTTCTCTATGAACATTTGTTTCCTAATTTATGTATAATTTATTATGGAGATGACTTTGGCCCTTAATTTTTGCACCCAATTTAATAATTTCATAAATCAAGGCCATCTACACTTGTTTTAGTATTTTTTTATTCATAGATAGATATTATATAAATTCATATCCCACTTTGTTCATAATCTACCATTGAACCTCCTTCTCATGTAAGGATTGGATCTTTTATTGGTTATTTTATGATGACTCTCCAAATGTATGAATTGATGTTGTTACCACTCCTTCCTTGGAATAAACATCCTTGACCACTTCCATGGGGTTATCTAGAGTTAAATATTTATATAGGTATTCCAAAACACTTTTAGAATCATATTTAAAAACAAATTCATAATTGATTGACCTAATTGGAGAGTCCACTGCCCCAGGATTCTTTATATGATTCTTCTTCTTATTTCCTTGTTCTATAAGGAAATATTCTCTTAAATTAGACATCATAACCTATTTTGTTTCCAATGATTTTCCATAAATACTTTAAAAGCATACCCAAATATCAAAATCACTAGCACATAGAAAAGTTTTCATAAATACCTCATTAGATATAACTATGTTTAGAATTTCATGTGTTTCCATGTGATGAACTTGTTCACTGATCTTTCTAAGATAAACATATAATTGGACATATTCTAAAATATTTTCACTATAAGTATGAAAAAATACATATCCTTTTTTACATACATAAAACTTAGTACCATTAAATTCAATAGGATTCATCATTGAATTAATGTTACCAAAATATTGTATATGAAGAAAAGAAATTAACTTCAAACATTAATCAGATCATTAAAAAAATCCAACAAAAGAACCTATTATTTGATTCTAATTATTAGTACCATAAGGGAATTTAGTGAGAATTACCATGGGGGTGTGTGGGGGGGGAGTTAATTAGGGTATGAAACTTTTACAATTAAAACACTTTTTCCTTAAAGTCTCACTGCCCTAAAATATCTTGACACCATTATTGTAGGGACACACATAGGTTCTCCTCTCAATGACAATGATCTGATTGTAACTTCACATGGATTGAACCTTACCATATTTGATTATTATTTTCTTTTACCACCTTCACTATGTTATGAATTGAAGAATATAAACAAACCATGCACACACAACACAAGTATTTTTACTTGGTTTATCCAAATTGTTATGACCCAACCCACCAGGGCCCACCTAGTTGGTGGTAAGATTAGTGTGACAACACCAAGAACACCTCCAATAGGATAGGGGATAGAGAAAAGTGACAAGTAGGTATAAAATATATATGATAGGCCTTATACTAACGTACTTGTACACACACACACATCCAATACCCATACAATGTTGAAATGTAAATAGAACTGACACCAATGCATGCATACATATAAATACCACAATCAGAGTATGAGAATTATATTGGAAAGTAAAAAGGGAAAAATAAAAGTCTTTCAAAATATTAAAAGAATTTCAACCTTTTAGAGGGATGGGACTACAATCAAATGAAACACCTGGTACAAAACACGGTCTTTCTAGCCTAATATAATCTCTATTTTCTCCTAGTCCACCAAGGACCCCATCAAATGACCTGTCATCTATATAATACATGACATGTATGGGTAGATCCCATGAAGATTTGAGTATAACAATACCCAGTAGGACACTTTGAAATAACTAAAAGTAAAACATCAAAGAGTAGTCAGTACATCATAAGGGAATGTTAACCAGAATATGAATCATATAATAATAACACTCGGATATGCTCATGGTAGACACTAATTATCAAGTTAAGGTCATAACTACATTGCCGGCCTATGATTCTTGCTCGAGAGTTCACAGTAACACTCATATGAGATAAATTACTCCATGAGTCTGATAGCACTGATGGTGTGCTTATGATATTTCATGATCGTTAGGTCTGTCCATGAGGAATTACATCCTAGAACATAGAAGAGATCAATACATAGATAGGGGATCATACCCAGTGTAAAGACCCGGAATTTTACATGTAATGTTTTTTAATTATATGGAAATATTAAGAGTCTTCGAAAATTGACAACGCATGATTCTGAGGCCTGGTGTGCTCGGAATGAATTTCTAAACTTTTTTTAGGTACATTAAGTAAACGCACAAGTGAAATTTTGTAACTTTTGAACCGGTGCTCGGAATTGAAATCCGAGGACACTGTTGAACTCACAACGCTGATATTCGCTTAAGGAGACCTTCACCTCAACCACAATAGGTCGAGGGTGGAAGTTAGTTTTTCGGATTTTTGTGGGAGAGTTAAAAAAAACAATCAAATTTTATTTTATTTATTTATTTGAAACATAGAAATTGAATTATTGGTGGTGGGGACCACCCGAACTCCTCCTTTAATGTGGGGAGGGGGGTAACTATTGAGTTTAACCCAATTGATGTGCCAACTTTTAATTAATCATGTAATTAATTCTTGAACTTAATTAAGTGGATCCTCACCTCTTGGTTGGGGATTGTTGGCAAGAAGATAACTTAGGGGAGAACCTTTGGAGAAAGATACTCCAACGAAGAACGAACCACCGATGAGGACGATGCTCAATCTCAGATCGAGATCGTGTTGTGGGAATAACATACATCGACATCTTCAACATTTACATCTCCTTCCTCATTCCATCTCCAATGAACAATCAAGGTAGATAATTGTTTATAAATTTTCTTCATGGATTTCACGTTGTTTCCATCCTCATGAACCGCCTGCTATCGGTCTAACACGGAGGGTGCAGTACAAACAAACACGGCCCAATCCCTCTGCAATTCTTTGTGATTTGACGTGTTCTTCGCGGGTGAAGTGATGGGTTGAGCGGAACCTAAGCACGACATTGGCGACAGATGCCGGAAGGGAACAAGGCGGCGGGCGAAACACTGGCCGACTATGATGGAGGTGGTAGCACAACCACACTGCTGAAGAAGGCTGCGGCCGGTGGCCGCGGCGGTGGGAGGACGGTGGCCGACACGTCCGTTGACCATGTGAAGGCGGGGCGGCGTGCATCCGCACTGCCAGTAGAGGAGAAGGCCACGACTCATCGGCCGCGACGGCGCACTGAGGCAGATAGAGGGAGGGCCAAACATTTCGGTCAGCCACGTCGCACCGAGAGGGAATACTCCGGAGGGTCCTGCGCACCAGCCGAACGGTCCGTTGGACCATTCGGGAAAACTGGGAGGGGTGGGGGGGCTCCCCCTCAGGTGTCAACTAGGGTAGATCCCACCACAGCGGGCCACCTGACCGTGGGCCGCACCACAACGGGCTGCGCCGCGCCCAGTGCAGGCCAGGTCATGCCCAGCGGGCTGGGCTGGACTTGGACCAGGTCAGGTCAACCCAAACTAGGATGGGTTGGCCCAGGCTGGGTTAGGCTGGGTGGGTCCGACCGGGTCGGACCGGACCCGGACCCATCTGGACCCAGATACGCCTTTGTGACCATATCTTGAGAACCGAGTGTCCGTTTGACGAACCGTCTGTAACACCAGAATCCTTGGATCGAAACCATCCTTTTGGTATACTCCACTTGAGTTTTGGATAATGTTGGATTACAACCAGGTTGGATCGAACCCGAATCCAATCGGGCCCTCGGAACGAAAACACTAATAACTTACATATCGGGCGTCCGATTGACGTGCCGTCAGTCGCGTTGGGTCCCTTTTGACATGACGGATCTTTGGGATGCTTTTTAGTGTGACTTTGTGGTAGTTAAAGTAACGACCGATGGCTTAAGGATCAGAACCTCCTAAAATCAAGCATACCAATCCTATGTGGGCCATCTCCAGATCCTGTGTGGGTCATCTTCAGATCCTTTGTGGGTCATATTCAATCCTATGTGGGTCAACAGTAGAGATTCTCAATGAAGTAAGATGATCTATCAATACAGCTAATCATCTATACTTCCGTTCTTAAGTTATACCTGGTGTGAGCTGAGTCTTTACCTTTGTGGTACACTTCCGTGTGGTGATACCTTTGTGGTATTCTTCTATGTGGCGTTACCTTTGTGGTACTTACCTTTGGGGTGATACCTGTGTGGTATTCTTTTGTGAGGCATTACCTTTGTGGTACATACCTTTTTGGTGTTACCTTCGTGGTATTATTTCCTTCATGGAACAGTTGAGCTTTTGGCTAAGGATTTGGGACTTGTGTTTCCTCATGAATGAGATGGGTGCACTTGATAACTTAGGTATATGTATGGGAATATACCGAAGTAGGGTTGAATGTTTTATTCATGCTTTGTGGTTTATCCTTTGGGGATTTTGATATACCTTCAGGGGTCTCGGGGTCCCTACTGAGTATTGTTATACGCACCCTTGCATGGTCTACGCCTTCACCTTGTTGCGTCTTGTTCAGATGATGGACAACACTGATTGAGGACGAGGGTACCAAGACTGTGCTTGTATCTTGTTGTGTGCTTGGTTGTGTGAGTTTATAGGTTATAAAGGCAATGCCTTCCCAGTTTTAAGGATATGCCTTTCCGGTGCTAGTCGCCAGCCCCTGGCCTATGGAAGGTGGGCTTGGGGTAGTCACGACATGGGCCCTGGGGGATAAGTTGTGAAAAATTGGTATCAGAGGAGTCAGTTTTACCGGAGAACTTAGACTTTGATATTTTAATCGGCAATAATGTTAAGTTTTATGAGTGTGGTTATCAGTTTGGGGAATCCAGTGTTGGTGCGGCGGCCGATGTATCCATACACTAGGACCCTGACTTTTGATTTCCGACTCAGTACATGAAAACACTGATTGTGTGTGTGTTTTTGGAAATGTTTTCTTTGTGATATCTTGAGTCAGCTCACCAGGTATAAAATAATGACCGTGGCACACCTGTTTCTTTTCAGGATGCCTCCACATAGCCATCCATCCGGGGTTCTAGGTAGAGTACACGATGATAGCCCACTGAGTGACGAGGCTTCGGTGCAGGGCCCCCTTTTGGTAGTTGTACCATTGGGTGGTGTACTGGCAGCACCACTACCCAGCTGATGCCACCATCCCCAGCAGCAGAGGGTGCACGCCACTTGAGTGCGCTGCATGAGTTTCAGCGGTAGAGGCCACCGAGGTTTTGGGGAGATACTGATCCACAGGTGGCTGAGGACTGGCTGGAGGCTATGGTTAGCATTTTTCTACTGGTAGGGACACCGGCTGATCTCATGGTGATCCTTGCTGCCAGTATTCTTTAGGAAGCATAATGTAGATGGTGTATCTTGATACTCTAGGTTCACGATGAGGTGACTCTCATCTGGATGGACTTTGAGATCCTTTTCAGAGTAGAGTTCATCCCAACGACTTTTCACTCAGTGTGTATACAAGAGATTCTCCACTTACAGAAGGGTAGCATGACTGTGGATCATTATTCAGCGAGGTTCACCAAAATCTCATGATACTCCATAAACATGGTGCAAGACCCTTTCTTCAGGGCCCAGACCTTCGATCAGGGGATCAGACAGGAGATTAGAGCTTTGATGATTTCTCTCAGCATCCCGACGTATGCAAGTGTGTTAGAGCGAGCACTCTTAGTGGAGATCTTCCTTGATGAGCAGTCACCAGTAGCGAGACCCACCACCAGACATTACGTAGTAGAGTCATATGTAGTTGGAAGCAGATAGATGACACATAGGTCCAAGAGGACTAGACCTATAGGTGGATGACTGTAGGATACAGGGTTGGTTGTGTGAGGATCTCAAGATAGAGCATGATAGGTGAGGAGTAGGCAATGTTACTCATGTGGCGGGCATGGTCACATGGCTCGTGACTTCACGAACTATCATACGGACGACCAGAAGACAATAGAAGGACCACCTGGGAAGAGGTGAAGATTCGATCAAGGAGGTCTGCAGGCAGGAGGCAGACGTGGTAGAGGAGCTGGCCGTGTAGCAGGCGGTGGGCAGCGATTCGAGGTTCTACTGCCACCACCTCCAGGTGGTCTACCCTGACCACAATGAGTAGGTGGAAAGGGATGAGCTCAAATCCAGGCAGCTGAGGTCTACAACCACGGTGCTCTGGAGATTATTATAGGTACGATCTGTGTCTACATCACCTTAGCTACTGTACTTATAGACACGGGTTCCAGTCACTCTTTTATTGCCATGACCCAAGTTCGGAGCTCGGGGATTCTGGTGGAGCTGTTGGCTTGATCCTTACGGCTAGAGACTCATACGAGAGCAGATTTGAAGATTACACACTGATTTCAACAGTGTGAGCTTACTCTAGGAGGCGAGAGATTCAGCTGGGATCTTCTAGTAGTGGCGTCGAGGCCTTACGACGTCATCTTGGGTATGGATTGGTTATCTACAGTCCATGCTCAGATCGATTGTATTAGGCGCAAAGTGTGGTGTGTCTGCGAGGATTGGACCAATTTTTCCTTCACCGGTGAGAAGGAAACCTTTGCATCACATGATGGACTTACCCGGAGGAGGGTACAACCGATCACACATCAGTTGGATAGCCTAACCCTTGGAGTAGTTGATGATGAGAGTCTGAACTATCCTATAGTGGTGGACCAGTATGCTGATGTTTTCCCTGATGATGTTCCGGGTCTTACTCCTTATGGAGAGGTGGAATTTTACATCGACTTTTACCCCGGTACGACACCGATATCTACACCAGCATATTGGATGGCTCCTGTGGAGCTATGAGAGATGTGAGTACAACTAGAGGACTTGTAGAGTAAGGGGTTCATTTGGCCTAGTATTTCTTCTTGGAAAGCCCTGATTTTTTTCTCCAAGAAGGAGGATGGGAGTTTAAGACCCTTTTTGGACTATCGGTTCCTGAACTAGGTGACCATGAAGAACAAGTACCCACTCTCGAGGATTGATGATATTTTTGATCACTTGAAGGGAGCATAATGGTTTTCAAAGATAGACCTCAGATCAAGATATCACCAGCTCAGGGTACGAGACAAGGATGTGCAGAAGATGACCTTAAGATGTCGGTATGGACATTATGAGTTCTTGGTTATTCCATTCAATGTGACCAATTCCCTAGCAGTGTTCATGTGACTCATGAACAAGATCTTCTATCCATAGCTCGATCTCTTTGTAGTAGTCTTTATCGATGAAATCCTGATATTCTCAGTGAGAGAGGAGGAGAATTCCTATCATCTATAGAGGCTAGGGTTGTAGTGGATCTAGTGAATATTGAGGCTGCGCTTGCTTGGGAGCCACCTAGGAGTGTGACAGAGGTGTGGAGTTTCCTGGGTTTGGCCGGTTACTACCGGAGGTTTGTGCCTGACTTTTCCAGAGTTGTGGTACCCTTATCAGTTTTGATAAATAAGGGGAATTCCTTTATAGGGTCAGAGAGATGCCAATAGAGTTTCTAGAAGATGAGGCAGAGACTGATGAGTGCCTCCATCTTGAGGTTACCGGAGGAGGGTGTTGGGTACGTAGTCTACTGCGATGTATCAGGGACCGGGATTGGATGTGTCATGATGTAGGAGTGAGAAGTGATCGTGTATGGTTCTCGATAGCTGAGAAAACATGATTAGAACTATTCTACCCATGACTTGGAGTTAGCAGTAGTGGTCTTAGCCTTGAAGATGTGGCGACATTACTTGATGGGAGAATGTTTTACAGTCTACTCTGATCACAAGAGTCTCAGGTATATCTTCTCCCAGAAGGACATGAACCTGAGATAGCGATGTTGGATTGAGTTCCTCCAAGACGATGACTTTGAGATATTATATACTCCTGGGAAGGGGAGAATAGTCGCAGATTCACTCAGCAGGAGATCTGGTATACAGTTGATGAGTGAGGCAATAGAGCAGCTATCCACTTTGCGGATATCCTATGTGGATCGAGATGGAGCAACTTATCTTTCGTCTCTGATAGTCACTCCCCCACTCCTTCAGTGAGTCAGAGAGGCGTAGCTTGGGGACACTGACTGCGAGGCTTGAGGTGCTCAGATATCCACAGGACATGCACCTGATGGATTTTCTGAAGGTGGGGAGTGCGTTATCTTCTTCAGAGGGCATACTATGGTACCGGTGGAACTATGAGAGGAAGTGTTGGGGGAGTTACATACGTACCCTCTAGCAGTACATCCAAAAGTGGCGAAGATGTAACAGGACCTTCGGTGTCAGCATTGGTGGCTGGGAATGAAGAAAGCAGTGGTAGAGTTTGTCTCACGGTGCCTCACTTGTCAGCAAGTGAAGGCAGAACATTAGGTTCTAGTAGGCTTAGTTCAGCCACTAGAGGTGCCAGAGTGGAAGTGGGATGGAATATCCATGGACTTCATGATAGAACTTCCACGCACGTCCAGGATTCATGATTCAATCTGGGTGATCGTTGACCTACTCTCCAAATCGGCCCACTTACTACCTATTACAGAGCAGGGATCAGTAGAGAGCTTGGGAAACCTCTACGTGCATGAAATTGTTTGACTTCATGGAGTGCCATATACGATTGTCTCCAATCACGATGCACGTTTCACTTCCTATATATGGAAGGGGTTACAGGAGGCGTTAGGAATGCAACTTCAGTTGAGCACCGCCTTCTATCCTCATACGGATGGTCAGACAGAGAAGACCATTCAGACCCTCAAGGACATGCTACGTGTTTGCTTCCTTGATTTTGTCCACACCTGGGAGGATCACTTGAGCTTAGTGGAGTTCTCATACAACATCAGTCATCACTCCACCATCGGTATGACACCATTTGAGGCATTGTATGGTTGACCTTGCAGATCACCTCTGTGCTGGACTGACCTAGGGGAGTCAACACTCATGGGACCAGAGATGGTATGAGATACCACAGAGAAGGTGAAGATCATCCAGGAGTGGATGAAGACTGCACAAAGTAGGTATATGTAGTATTCTGATAGGATATGGAGACCTCTCGAGTTCAAGGATTGTGACCATGTCTTTCTACAGGTCTCACCCTGATGAGGTTTGCGGGGATTTGGCCTTGGCGACAAGTTATCTCCGAGGTTCATCAGACCCTTTAAGGTCCTCAGTAGAGTTGGTGAGGTGGTGTACCACCTAGCTCTTCCCCCTCAGTTTCATTAGGTGCACAAAGTTTTCCACATATCCCAGATGAGGAGATAAGTAAATGATCCTTCGCACATCATTGACTGGGGCGAGTTAGACATCGATGATGGGGAGACGTTTTCAGAGGTTCCAGTTGAGATTGAGGATTGACAGGATCAGGTCCTTCGTGGGTGGTCGATACCTCTAGTGTGTGTTCATTGAAATAACAAGAACCTCCAGGAGAGCACATGGGAGTGGGAGGCTCGGATTCGTGCTTAGTATCGCCACTTGTTTCCCTAGTTTGTATTGTGGCTTTTAGGGACGTAAAGCCCTGAGGTGGGGAGAATGTAAAGACCCAGAATTTACCATGTATTTTTTTTAATTATATGAAAATATTATGAATTCTCAAAAATTGATGGCACTTGATTCCGAGGCCCAGTGTGCCTGGAATGAATTTATGAACTTTTTTTAGGTACGTTCAATAAACGCGCGAGCAGTGTTTTGTAACTTTTGAACCGGTGATCGAAATTGAAATCCGAGGACACCGTTGAACTCACAACACCAATATTCACTTAAGGTGAACTTCACATCGACTGTAGTAGGTTGAGGGTGGAAGTTAGTTTTCCTGATTTTCATGGGTGAGTTAAAATAAAATAAAATATATCAATCAACTTTTATTTTATTTATTTATTTGAAACCTCCCAATTGAATTCTTGGTGGTGGGGACCACCCAAACTCCTCCTTTAATGGGGGGGGGGGTAACTCTTGGGTTTCCCCCAATTGATGTTCCAACTTTTAATTAATCATGTAATTAATTATTGAACTTAATTAAGTGGATCCTCACCTCTTGGTTGGGGATTTTTGGTACGGAGAAAACTTGGGGGAGAGCCTTTGGAGAAAGATCCTCCAATGAAGAATGAACCTCCGATGAGGACGACGCTTGAGCTTGGATCGGGAGAATGTTATGGGAACAATGAAAATCTACATCTTCAATGATTACATCTCCTTCCTCACGTTGTCTCCAATAAACAATCAAGGTAGAGAATTCTTTATAAATTTTCTTCGTGGATTTCATGTTGTTTCCATCCTCATGAACTGCCTGTTATCGGTTTAACGTGGAGGGTGTGGAACAAATGAAAATAGACTAATCCCTCCAAAATTATTCGTGATTTGACGTGTTCTTCATGGGTGGAGTGATGGGTTGAGCGGAACCCGACCACGTCACCAGCAACTGACGCTGGCCGGGCACAAGGCAGCGGCCGACACACCGGACGACCGTGATGGCGGCGGCAACAACGGTGGGAGGACGGTGGCCGGCACGCTGGCCAACTGCATGAAGGCGGGGCAGCGCACATCCACAATGTTGGTAGAGGAGAAGGCCGCAACCTGTTGACCGCGGTGGCGCACCGAGGCGGTTGGCAAATGGTCGGCCGCGGGAGGAGCGACGCACATCCGTGACGCTGGAGGGAGAGCCGACCATTCCATCCGACCACGTCATGCCGAGCGAGACTGATCCGGAGGGTCCCATGTTCCAGCCTAATGGTCCGCTGGACCGTTCGGGAAAATCGGGGGGGGGGGGCTCCCCCTCTGGTGTCAGCTAGGGAGGATCCCGTCATGGCGGGCCACCCGACCGCAGGCTGCACCCTGCGCGGGCCGGGTCGTGCCCAGTGGGCTGGGCTGTACCCTTTGTGGGCTAGGATGGACTGGTTCAGGTCGACCTGAACCAGGACGGGTCGATCTGACTGGGTCGGACCAGACCCAGACCCATCTGGACCCAGATACGCCTTTGTGGCCATATCTTGAGAACCGAGCGTCCGTTTGACGAACCGTCTGTGGCAACAGAATCATTGGATCGAGAAATTACTTTTGGTATACTCTAATTAAGTTTTGGATAAAGTTAGAGTACATATGGGTTGGATCGAACCCGAATCCAACCAGGCCCTCAGAATGGAAACACTAATAACTTACATACCGAACGCCCAATTGACGCTCTAGTCGCGTTGGGTCCCTTTTGACCTGATAGATATTTGGGATGCTTCTTCGTGGGACTTTGTGGAAGTTGAAGTAATGGCCAATGGATTGAGGAGAAGAACCTCCTGGAATCAAGCATGCTTACTGTGGGAACCCTATGGCTTGCTGTACTTGAAGAATCTTCAGATCCTATGTGGGTCAACGCACAACGATCCTGTGTGGGTTAGTGCTTAGCAATCCTTTGTGGGTCAGTGCATACCGATCTTGTGTGGGTCATCTATAGATCCTGTGTGGGTCATCTTCAGATCCAATGTGGGTCATCTTTGATCCTGTGTGGGTCAGCAGTAGGGCTTCTCGACGAAGTAAGATGATCTATTAATACAGCTAATCATATATACTTTCATTCTTAAATTATACATGGTGTGAGCTGAGTCTTTACCTTTTTGGTACACTTCTATGTGGTGATAACTTTGTGGTATTCTTTTATGTGGTGTTACCTTTATGGTACTTACCTTTGGGGTGATACCCATGTGGTATTATTCTGTGTGGCGTTACCTTTGTGGTGTTACCTTTGTGGAAGAGTTGAGCTTTTGGATAAGGATTTGGGCCTTGTGTTTCCTCCTGAATGAGGTGGGTGTACTTGATAACTTAGGTATATGTATGGGAATATACCTAAGTAGGGTTGACTGTTGTATTCATGCTTTGTGGTTTATCCTTTGTGGATTTTGAGAGACCTTTGGGGATCTCGGGGTCCATACTGAGTATTGTTATACTCACCCCTACACAGGCTACGCCCACACCTTATTGTATCTTGTGCAGACGACAGACAACGCTGACTGAGGATGAGGGTACCAGGACTAGAGGATACTCGGAGGTGGACCTTAGATGAGACATACCGCATAGATGACCGTTCGAGAGCTGTACCTACCCTTCAGGTAGGATCCTTAGTGGGTGTTCACAGGAGATGTTTTTAGTTTTACTTGTACTTTCATGTTGGGCTTGTATTCCATCCCCTTTACTTACTGTACACAATCTTTTTATTATACAATTTAATTTGTGCTCGTATCTTGTTGTGTGCTTGGTTGTGTGAGTTTACAGGTTATAAAGGAAATACGTTCCTAGTTTTAGGGATACACCTTTCCGATGCTTGTCTCCAGCCCTTGGCCTATAGAAGGCGGGCTTGGGGTAGTCACGGCACGGGCCCCAGGGGATGGGTCGTGACACCCAGGGCTATTAGAGACACCATAAACCCCAACTGAATTAACATACGAAGTAGGGGATCAATGACCATGTATATTGGTTATGCCGATTCCTATAACCCCACTAGGGAATAAGACGATAAAGGACCCCACCTTAGGTCTTTAGGGGTATTCCTATAACTCTATCCAAGACGAATACATTAAAAGGGATCACAATCATATGTTCAGGATATAATGAAACACATTACCCTCATAAGTATGGATTGAGGGAACACACCCTAAGGAAACTGGTCCATGCTAAAGAGAACAAGGGCCTTAGAACTCCTTGGGGAAAGTACATGACATAAACTAGAAGTACACAGTGTGTCTTTCCAGCCTCGGGTCTGACCATGTGCTCCATCCTATGCTCGTGTACTCAAGGCCATGTCTATGTACTTGGGTCATGCCCATGTACTGGGTCATTCCCATGTACCAGGCCATGCCCAAGTACTGTCCCATACCCAAGTACTAGGCCATGACCAAGTATCAGTCCGTTCCCTTGTACATAGCCATGCCCATGACTGTATACCCCAAGGCCACACACTGAGTTTCTAGGTTGGGTTACACAGTGTGTGACATGTGTCACACGATGTGTGATACTTTTATCTATGCATAAACCCTAGAAATGCATAATGGAGGACTATATGACATGTGTTCTTATGGAGTGAACATTGTGTAGTTAGGTTATATTCACAGAACTGTAGGTACTTTATGCGGCTTCAATCATGATGATATTGACACTAGATCCACCATACATTAAACCACAAATAATATATCTAGGTCCAATCGAGCCTCACTATGACTACTTATCAGATTCGGGCCATCCGAGTTGTGACGCCTCGAAAAACTAAAGTAAGAACCTTGTATTCGATAACATGTATGACACCCGATACCAAGTGCGTAAGGTAATATAATATCTGGATACTTTATAATATATTTAATATTTAAAATAGATTTTATATATTTGAATGCATGAAACACCGATTTAGTGTGCGTTACACGCAAAAGAGACCTTCCTTGATGGCTTGTGTTACACGCAAGAGTGACCTTCCTCGATAGCTTTCATTACATGCAAGATTGAGTTTTACTGAACAATAATATATTATTAAAATATTATTATTTAATATAATAAGATATAAACTAGCTGTTATGAATAATATTAACTAACTAATTAAAATATATGGTTTATATAAATATAAAATTAATTCATGGGTTACTAATTAATGATAAATGAAAATAAGAACCAATTGGATATAAAAAGATATATTATTATTTTAATGCTTCCAAAGGAGTTTTATCTTAATAAAAATAAATAATTACAATTATTAAATTATTTTAATGAAATATATATGTTATATATTCGATAAAATATTTTTACTATTCATCCATTAGGTTAGATATGCATAAGATAAGAACAAACTCCATTTTACACATAAAAACCTATATTTTCATAAAGGTAATTTTACTACCTTTTAATGATGAATCCATTTTAAATCTATATTATTACACTTTAATTGATTTAATATGTCAAAATAAACTTCATATTTGAAATATAAACATAATAATTATGTTAGGGTGAAATTTTTAATATTTTTCTGAAACATTTCATTTTTTAACAAATAGTTAAAAATACTGAATTTTAGTTTTAAACATATTTTTCATCTAATTTATTTATAAGGTTAAATTATAATTTTAATTGGATTTAAAGTTTAATCATATAATATTTTTATCAATTAATACAATTTATTTCATTGGAATAAATTTTACTTTGAAATTGATTATAGAAACAGAGCAAACTTTTGAACATTTTTACTTTAAAAACCTGCATTGTCATCCTGCCTACAGGATGAATCTTAAATTAATTTATACCAATTGTATGATTAGAATTTGTAAAAAATATATTCCATATTTGGAATCATAATAATTTATAATTTATAATAATACCAACTTTTTTTTACCAAAAAGATTAGTGAAAGTGATTAAAATTAATTACAATTATTAAGGAAAAATTAAGCTTAATAAAGGACTAAACCTTTAACTTAAGGACCCAAATGACCTATAAACTTTTGAAAAACTTATTTTACGGCCATATCTAGTCCATAAACCTTCCATTATTTATTTTTTTCAGTTTGGTATGACTTTTTTAGGTAAAAACATGTGTACACCTCACTTGTTTCCAAAAATTCCAAGTGAGTCCTTTTCCTTCCTTATAAAAGGGCACCACATTTACACATTCATCACACCTATCAAACCACTTATGTTTAGCCAATATATACCCACATAGCTTCAAAAAATCCCTACTCTATACCTTGAAGCCTCCCTTTGTTCAGAAATCCTTCCAAGGAAGCCTTTTGATATAAACCAAAATAAGTTACCTGATTAAGAGGTAACATCTTCTTTCATGATTTTTACTTTAATTTACATTCTACACTCACTATAATATTATTATTCTATTATTACATAAAAAACAGTACACTAAATATACTAGGATGTTTTTATGTTAATTTTTCAACCTAAAATTACACACACCTCCATTTAGTTGATAACAAACATACTCATTCTTTCCATACATGGAACATATAAAGGATGATTTTAATAAAACTATGTGACATATGTAACATATATATGATACAAGAATTATAATATAAATATTTATCATTTTATTTTTCATTCTTTTAATACAACAAATAAATGAAAGTAGCGTTCATGCGTACGTACGACCTACCGTCTCCATGAACAGTGCATTTCATTTCTTATCTCCAAACATTATAAATTAATCAAGATACATATATACTGGATATATATGATATAAACATAATTTTTTAAATTCTGGATATTATTAAACCATGTTATATTTAATAATAACAACAAATAAAAAGTTAAAACATACTCGACAAACTAGGCAATTAACACCAAAAGTAGTTAAAATAATGAAAGGTTATTAACAAACAAGTAATAAGATATTATAAAAGGATAATATATGATAGCATAAATATTAATATAGTTCTATTATAATTTATTATCATGTTTAAACCCCTTATACATAAGTTTAATTATGTTCACCTGAAAGGAAAAGCAAGGTAAGGGATTCTCATCTCACTTTTTACATCTGTGAGATAAATGTCATGTTCACCACTTACATATTTTATGTGATGTATCTACTGATACTTTTGTTATATTGTACCATTTATACTTTTACCTTCATGGTATTTTAAACTTTAATATTATGTTATTCCTTTATGAGGATTATGTTTTAAAATGTTTCCAAGTGTTATGGGACACTTTGGAAGGTTTAAAGATTATTTTCCTCAACAATAACTTTAATGATCTTTCAATGGTATTTCCATTTGAGGAAATTATGTGACCATTGTTCAATAAAAAATTTGATTCTCTATACTTTGGTTATTAAAGTCCATTTTCATGTATTAGTACCATTTCTCCACTCTTTATTACTAATATGTTTTAGAAAATGTTTTTTAGAAAACCCAAATTTATATCTATTTTTAGTCAGAGAACCTATTTTCTTCTAAAAACCATGTTTTAATAAAAATTTTTAAAAATTGTTTTTAAAATTATTTGGTAAATAATTTTTCCCCCTTTTTGTATTTTACTAATGTTTTCAATGGAATATTCTTATCACTTTCCAAATAAGGCATTTTTATTACCTTTTTACCATATAAAAGGAATATTATTTTTACCTTGTACGACATGTAAATTTATCCTCCGTCATTTATTTGAAGCCTCATTTTTATGTTTAAAAGGTTTATTTTTAAAGATTTTTTAAAAGGTATTTTCAATTAAAATATTTTCAAATGGTTTTTCAAAAGAAAAGGATACTTTCCTTAAGAATATTTTTTAAGTTATTCTTTTGTTTCATCAATGACAACAACCCTCTATTTTTTCTCCACTTTGGATTTGTTGTATTGATATCATCATTATTCTTTGTCTAGATTATTTATGATTCATTTATCCAAGGATAGTATTCACATTCACTTCCTTGATTCCTTTTAGTCCCCTTGAAATATTAAATATCCTATGATCCTTGAACATTTAAATTATATTAAATTATCCATATCATTTATCATGGCTATTACTATTTCCTGAACCGCATACCATTTTACATACGGTGTCTACTTTGACTGTTATTTGATTATTTGGTAAATATTGGTAATTCTGTATTCTTTATTCAATATGGAAATTTTATAAGGCATCTTTTTTATTTGATTATTCAATATGAGTAAAGATTTGGACTAGTATACATGGGTTGAGGACTGTTTATGAAAAGACCTACGAGTTGGGGACTGGTAAATGAAAACCCCTCAATGCATCAGTAGTTTCATGAGAAAAAATAGTTGTCTAGCCTCCTTATATGGGTTTTTACCTGATAGATAAACCATCTTGTGAAAGGTCTTGATGGCACTTTTTCCATGTACCTAGGAAACATGGAATCTAATAATTAACCATTTTCCTTCATATTAGTTTTAGTTATTATTCATCCATGAGATTTTGTGTCGACATATCTATGAATACATTTCATTTTCTGTTTATTGATTAAATATAATGTGTTTTAGTTTCTTACCTTTCCATATTTATTTTTCCTTATCTAGTTATTAAAATGACACGTGTTTCTATTTATTACCTTTATATATTGTTTATTCAGCTCCTTATCAGTTTTTTGATTACATGGTATGTGTGTTAAGTTAATTTGTAACACCCCGAGATTTTATGAAAAATATTCTTTTTAATTTCATTAATGTCTTGTGTTGTACGCTACACCAAAAGGAGCTTGCATAACATGCATCCTTGACTTTCCTTGCATTACACGCAATCACGACCTTCCTCGATAGCGTGTGTAGTACGCAATACCGAGTTTCACTAAACAACGACATGCTATTAAAATATTATTAAAACTAGCCGTTATGAATAGTAATAACCACTTTTTGAAATTTTGTAAATTTTATTTTCAAAATGGACTTCATTTTTGGATCCGGAATATCGAAATTAGCTAAGGGTGAAATTTTGGTACTTTTCAGATAACTTTCATTTTCTGATGAATAGTGAAAATTACTAAATTTTAATTAAAAACAACCTTTTTAATCGAAATAATTAATAGTGATAAAATTTTAATTTGAGTGGTTTTAAAGTATATTTAGAATATATTTTTACAATTTAATACAATGTTGGTCATTGGATGTAATTTTACATTTAAACCAGACATAAACAAGTGTCAATCTTTTGGTAGTTATTATCTCTTAAAAACACGCTATTTGTTTTGACGACGGGAATTAATTTTTAAATTAATTAATACAACTGATATGTTTTTAATTTGGTAAAATAGACATCATTTTTGAGTTCATAATATCAAATATATCTTAGGCCTAATTTTTGGTATTTTTCTGGAAACTTTCATTTTTTGATGAATAGTGAAACCACTAAGTGGTAGTTAAAAATAATGAATTTTTCATAAAACTTAATTTTACCACTTCTGTGAGTGGAATTTCAAAAATCCGAGAGACACAGTTGATTTCAGTAAGTAAAATGTGGTTCAATGAGATGAAAATAATTTTTGGTGAATAGTAACTTTTTACTTTTTTTTACCACAGATAAAAGTAAATAGGGTAATTAAGGGTAAAAATGATATTATTATTACCCTAACACATGTCCTAATTCTATTGGATAAGTGTAATTCGACCAAAAAAAACCATAGGAATAAAATATGATCATTTAGTCCCACTTGGATTAGATTATGACATTTATTATTAATTTATTTAAAGAAGGGTTAAAATAGTTAAAATCAAAGTTTAATAAGTAAATCATTTTTAATATAGGGTTATACATAAGATAAATTCGATTGTAAATATTCATTAGAAATCTAATAAGATTTCCTACATAATGATATTTTATTTATAATTTTTAAACATTAAATAAATTAATTTATTTATGACACAATGATGATGCAGTAATTACCAAAATAGTAAAAAATTAGAATAATTGATATTATAAATACCCAAATAAATATAATTTGAGACTTTTTATGAATTCCACTAATTTTATAGGTTAATATGACATGTTAGTATTGATTTAAGTAACTTTTTTCGAACTAATAATTCTGTTATGATTTTCACAAAAATCAATTACTAAATAGTGTCAAAATTGATATAAAATAGTTTTTAAAACAAATATTATATTATTAATTGTTATTTAATTCCTAAAAATACAAGGTTCGGAAAAATGACTTAGATAAGGTTATATATATTAATAATAAACAACTTGGGGTTCGTTTGGCTTGATATAGTAAGTTTATTAACCTTATAGTGTAAGAAAACAAGAAGACACGGTAAAAGGAAAATTATCTAACTTAAAGTTAAATATAAATGATAAGGTTACAATAGGAACCTAAACTTGTATAAATTATATTTTATGAGAGGATTTCGACCCATCCCAACCTTAGATTCAAAATAAATCAATTTGGATCTATTTAAAACCGAATTTGGCTTTATAATAAAATAATATTTTTAGTTATTCCAAAGGTGCCCCTCTCCTCCCTTATAAAAGGGCACCCCTCCCTCTCTTCCTCACACCACTTTGAGCCTTCAAGCTTGGAAAACTTCTACCAAATTCTCTTCTCCACTTCCCTATAAATATTCTAGAGGTTCTGGTCTTCCTCAAAGACCAATTTTAGTGCCCTGAGAGGAGGTCTCAAAGAGGCGCTTCAAAGAAGAGGTAATTTCCGTTACCGATTCTTTCACCTTTATTTCTTCTTCCACTTCTTCTTCTTAGGTTGTTTCATTATGAAGTAATAACATAAGTATCAATAATATACTGATATTCTATTATAAGTATGAAATAACCCTAATTCACCATCTATCCATCCTACGGAAAATGAAATCACCGCGCGTGCGTACGTACGGAATACCGTCTCCACGCCATGGTGAAATCTATTTTCCACCACCACCATACTTGGATGGGTATAATGGTGTAAATAATAACTATATATGAATAATTTAAAGTGATATTGATTCTGAAATAGTATAAATACACTCCAATACAGTCCCACGATCATGAGAATGATATCATCGCTCGTGCGTACGTACGGACTACCGTCTCCACGACGCGATGAGATTCATTCTCCACTTTCACCATTCATGAATGATTATAAAGTATATATAATAAGTAATCATGAAATATATGACATAATAATGATACTGTATTTATGTTTATATATATGTATGTCATCTACTTAATTCCATTCAACTCAATAAGGAAACAAAAACAGCGTTCATGCGTACGTACGACCTACCGTCTCCATGAACGGTGTATTTCTTTCCATTTACTGATTTATTATAGATATGTATATTCTGAATATATATTATATATAAATCATGTTTTATATTCTGGAATTAAGTAATCATGATCTAAGTAATCATATGAATAATTACAAGTCAAAACACGGACGACAAATGAAACAATTTTACCCAAAATGCTCTTTAACATGGAATTTACAAAAGAACGGGTAATATAAAGTCATAAGTGAACCATATATGATATAATAACAATGAGTATGATTCTGGAATAAGTCAATGACATTATTTAAATCATTATACAGGAGGTTCAGACACTTACGAAGCAAATCGGACCTAAGGTAAGGGGAAATATCACAATTTCATTTTTATCCGAGATTGTTTATACTTTGGTATTTAATGGGGTGTATTTCATCATCCACATACATGTTTCCTCAATATGTAATATTATTTCCATCCACCTACAATTGTTTAAATCCAATTTTACCCTTCGGTGAGTTTTTAGTAAAAGATAAGAAAGGAATATTTTGTTGTTTTTCGTACGAGGTACTTTTTGACCTTTCCGACAAAAGTACGAGAAGAATGTTTTCTTTTAACTTATACGGCATGAATGGATTTTTAAAACATTATTTCCAAGAATATTCCCTTACATGTTTTCAAGTTTATTTTTAATCAACTTCTTTTAGTTAGAATTTTATGACATGTTTTTGAAGAAGAAAGGATATTTTCCTCAAGAATGGAGTTCAAGTGTTTTATCAAAATTATTTTCCATCTAAGATAATAAAGGGTTCTGTTTCTATCCCTATTATTACATTGATTTTATTATGTTGTGATGGAAATATTTTTATGAATTCCTTTATCTTATATGAATTGTTTTATGATGTCACGATGTTTAAGATTCCCATTTTTATTACATGGGTTATGCTATGATGTATGGTTTATGATTTTGTGGCACACATAAGAATGGTATCATTATGAGATGGCTGGGACCTATATCTCCCTCCAATGCATTGGGTACAGATTTTATATCTCATGAGATAGACATTGCTGGAACGGTAGGTTATACCGGTTCAGTGAAACAGGACTGAAACGGGGAATGAAATCGGTTCAGAAATGGACTTTGTCCACTAAGATAGTCTTGGAAATGAGTCTTGACTAACAAGAAATTATTATCTATTATTATGTGTGTATTCCACAAAGTTTAATGTTTTAAGTTATGATTATTGGGATTACATTTCACTACTATGATTTATCCCATGTTATGAAATTATGATCTCTTTTGCAGGTGAAGATTTCTAAAAGATATGTTCTTATGAATATGATGTGATTGATATTTCTTTTGTTTACCCTTACTGAGCATTTGAGATCACCCTTTTATGTTTTCTTTTCCCCAGGATATAAAGAAAGGATTTAGGTTTAAAAAAAAGAAGAGCTTTATGGGATATGTTGAAGATCTTTCACCACGATTAGAAGATTATATTCCGAGTTTCCAAAGACACTAAAATATTAGGGTCCTTGTGTGTGTGAATTTGTTATGTACTAAGTATTACGCAAAAGTAATGTAATTTCAATGTACGTCAAGCTTCGGGTCTCTACAGTTGGTATCAGAGGAAAAGTTTAGTCAACCTTTGGAAACTAGGATGCGAAAACGTTAGTAAGATCCCTAGAGATATTTCTAAGGTATGTCTAGGGATGTCCCTAAGGATAAGTATACGTATAGGATATAGTCCTAGAACTATGGTAACGATATTAGATTAAACCAAAGATGTTAGATATTGAAGTTACTCCCCCTTTATTATGATTTTTTCCTCTCACACTATTCTTTTTGGGTTTTAGAAAATGGCTGGAAACAAGATGATTCACGATAATGGAGGATATGATGGACAATGGAATGATATTCTTCATGAGAAACCAAATGAAATGGGATTTGGAAGTCCAAACATCATTATTATGCCGAATCATCAATCTCATAATATGATCAATAAAGTAAAATTTGGTAAGTTTCCTGACTCGGCTAATAAGAGAAAGATGGAGTTTCATGATGATCATAGAGGAAAGAAAGTTCAATGTCCCCTATGTAAATCATGTGGGAAGAGGCATCACGGAGAATGTTTCAAAGGAATTGGAAGATGCTTTGGGTGTGGAAAAGAAGGACACAAAGCCAGTAAGTGCAAAGGAAAAGGTTCAGTCAACACCATGGACAAGAATAATGGTATTACTATGACATCAACAATGATCAGATGTTTTAAATGTGGAATGTACGGGCATTATGAAAACCAGTTCCCTAATGGAAAATCTCATGAAGAGAATCAGCATGGTCATATGGGTAGTATTTATGTGGATGATGATGATGAGACTACAAATGATATATGAGCTGAAAGAAGTGTTGAAGCTCAGTCAGTTGTTTTAGAAGGTAGTGGAATGATTGTATGTTTATCGAGAGTTATGTTGTATAGTTAATGTTACTATGGAATAAAGAATCATCTAAGGATTGTTACACTATTGTTTTTCCTAAAAGTATTTAAAAGTATATGTTGAATGGTACCAGTAACCATGGAAGGTTATTCAGATATTTTTGTAAAGTAGATGATATGCGCGTAATGAAGGAATAAGAAGATAATGAGATGTTTGATTGTATTCATGAGCTCATGATTGATATAAGGACTAAGTGATATCATGGTTTGAGTATATAAAATTTTGAGGATTTTGGTATGTGGAAAGTGTTAACTTTTAACTGCATTCATGTTTTCACTAAGGTTCAATGGGTATTTATTTTTCAATAGAATACATGATTAAGGACTTCGAATGTTTGGAATGTGACCAACAAGACATATCTCATGATATATGGGGATCAACGATGGTATTAACATGCTTGTTATATGAACTCTTTGGTAATCGTTTTCACTATAATGTGAGATTGGACAACAGTATTTTGGATAAGCCTAATGATTGGAAAGGATTATGTTGGACATAAGTTAGTATTGTTTATGGATAGAACTTTTTTTTCGATATTATTGATGGGATGTTATAGTAATATAGCTTTAGAAAAAGGACAACCCATAGGATGGGCGACAACCCATCGCGTCAGACAAGGCTGTGGGAATCGAACCCACAACCGAAGTGCAGCTGACCTTTATCGCCTACCACTGGCCTACAGGAAGTCCCTGGTTCCTAGAAACTAGTTTTATTTTATAACGTGGTATGATATATGAAGTATATGTTCATTTTTGGAATCGTATACAATTAACCTCACCATCGATGGACTTATGTATATTTGATAACTTTTGCTAACCTTTTGTTTGAAACAGATGGAATGACCCATCATTCTATCACATGATCTATCAACACTTCATGAAAAACAAATTCAACTTCTTTTCTTTAAGAGATGAAGTGGAAATTGTTCAAATCACGAACAATAGTGAGATTGTACAAAAATAAAGGAAGTATTTATTCTAATTCAAATTCTTCAACTTTAGGGAAATGAACTTGAAAACCAAAAATGTTGTCCTAGTGCCCTTATATCTTATGAATCTGATGGTACCTTAGATCATCGCAAATCTATGGCTTTGTGATTTTTGGATATTTCATAGCCATGTTCTCTACCACTCTCCATTAGAACTTGATTGTTAGATTTTTCTTCCATATCCATATTTTCACCTCTATGGAAACCCAATGATTAATTTATTTGGGTAACCGTTATGTTTCATACTTTTGTTTTTAAAGATTGGTTTTGGTATTCCTTTTTATGATGTGGGTTTCTATTAAACAAACTTTCGAGTAGTAAACCATTTATCAACCCCGACGAATTTCGAGGGCGAAATTCATTTTAAGGGGGGTAGAATGTAACACCCCGAGATTTTATGAAAAATATTCTTTTTAATTTCATTAATGTCTTGTGTTGTACGCTACACCAAAATGAGCTTGCACAACACGCATCCTTGACATTCCTTGCATTACACGCAATCACGACCTTCCTCGATAGCGTGTGTAGTACGCAATACCGAGTTTCACTAAACAACGACATGCTATTAAAATATTATTAAAACTAGCCGTTATGAATAGTGATAACCACTTTTTGAAATTTTGTAAATTTTATTTTCAAAATGGACTTCATTTTTGGATCCGGAATATCGAAATTAGCTTAGGGTGAAATTTTGGTACTTTTCATATAACTTTCATTTTCTGATGAATAGTGAAAATTACTAAATTTTAATTAAAAACAACCTTTTTAATCGAAATAATTAATAGTGATAAAATTTTAATTTGAGTGGTTTTAAAGTATATTTAGAATATATTTTTACAATTTAATACAATGTTGGTCATTGGATGTAATTTCACATTTAAACCAGACATAAACAAGTGTCAATCTATTGGTAGTTATTATCTCTTAAAAACACGCTATTTGTTTTGACGACGGGAATTAATTTTTAAATTAATTAATACAACTGATATGTTTTGAATTTGGTAAAATAGACATCATTTTTGAGTTCATAATATCAAATATAGCTTAGGCCTAATTTTTGGTATTTTTCTGAAAACTTTCATTTTTTCATGAATAGTGAAACCACTAAGTGGTAGTTAAAAATACTGAATTTTTCATAAAACTTAATTTTACCGCTTCTGTGAGTGGAATTTCAAAAATCCGAGAGACACGGTTGATGTCAGTAAGTAAAATGTGGTTCAATGAGATGAAAATAATTTTTGGTGAATAGTAACTTTTTTACTTTTTTTTACCACGGTTAAAAGTAAATAGGGTAATTAAGGGTAAAAATGATATTATTATTACCCTAACACATGTCCTAATTCTATTGGATAAGTATAATTCGACCAAAAACAACCTTAGGAATAAAATATGATCATTTAGGCCCACTTGGATTAGATTAGGACATTTATTATTAATTTATTTAAAGAAGGGTTAAAATAGTTAAAATCAATGTTTAATAAGTAAATCATTTTTAATATAGGGTTATACATAAGATAAATTCGATTGTAAATATTCATTAGAAAGATAATAATATTTTCTACATAATGATATTTTATTTATAATTTTTAGACATTAAATAAATTAATTTATTTATGACACAATGACGATGTAGTAATTACCATAATAGTGAAAAATTAGAATAATTGATATTATAAATACCCAAATAAATATAATTTGAGACTTTTTATGAATTAAACTAATTTTATAGGTTAATATGACATTTTAGTATTGATTTAATTAACTTTGTTCGAAATAATCATTCTGTTATGATTTTCCCAAAAATCAATTACTAAATAGTGTCAAAATTGACATAAAATAGTTTTTAAAACAAATATTATATTATTAATTGTTATTTTATTCCTAAAAATCTAAGGTTCGAAAAAATTACTTTGATAAGGTTATATATATTAATAATAAACAACTTGGGGTTCGTTTGGCTTGATATAGTAAGTTTATTAACCTTATAGTGTAAGAAAACAAGAAGACACGGTAAAAGTAAAATTATCTAAATTAAAGTTAAATATAAATGATAAGGTTAAAATAGGAACCTAAACTTGTCTAAATTATATTGGATGAGAGTATTTAGACCTATCCCCACCTTATCTTCAAAATAAATCAATTTGGAGCTATTTAAAACCGAATTTGGCTTTATAATAAAATAATATTTTTAGTTATTCCAAAGGTGCCCCTCTCCTCCCTTATAAAAGGGCACCCCTCCCTCTCTTCCTCACACCACTTTGAGCCTTCAATCTTGGCAAAATTCTGCCAAATTCTCTTCTCCACTTACCTAGAAACATCCTAGAGGTTCTGGTCTTCCTCAAATACCAATTTTAGTGCCCTAAGAGGAGGTCTCAAAGAGGCGCTTCAAAGAAGAGGTGATTTCCATTACCGATTCTTTCACCTTTATTTCTTCTTCCACTTCTTCTTCTTAGGTTGTTTCATTATGAAGTAATAACATCAGTATCAATAATATACTGATATGTTATTATAAGTATTAAACAACCCTATTTCACCATCTATCCATCCTACGGAAAACGAAATCACCGTGCGTGCGTACGTACGGAATACCGTCTCCACGCCGTGGTGAAATCTATTTTCCACCACCACCTTACTTGGATGGGTATAACGGTGTAAATAATAACTATATATGAATAATTTAAAGTGATATTTATTCTTAAATAGTAAACATACACTCCAATACAGTCCCACGATCATGAGAACGATATCATCGCTCTTGCGTACGTACGGACTACCGTCTCCACGACGCGATGAGATTCATTCTCCACTTTAACCATTAATGAATGATTATAAAGTATATATAATAAGTAATCATGAAATATATGACATAATAATGATACTGGATTTATGTGTATATATATGTATTTCATCTACTTAATTCCATGCAACTCAATAAGGAAACGAAAACAGCGTTCATGCGTACGTACGGCCTACCGTCTCCATGAACGGTGTATTTCTTTCCATTTACTGATTTATTATATATATGTATATTATGAATGTATATTATATATAAATCATTTTTTATATTCTGGAATTAATTAATCATTGTCTAAGTAATCATATGAATAATTACAAGTCAAAACACGGATGAAAAATGAAACAATTTTACCCAAAACGCTCTTTAACATGGAATTTACAAAAGAACGGCTAATATAAAGTCATAAGTGAACTATATATGATATCATAACAATGATTATGATTATGGAATAAGTCAATGACATTATTTAAATCATTATACCGGAGGTTCGGACACTTACGAAGCAAATTGGACCTAAGGTAAGGGGAAATATCACAATCTCATTTTTATCCGAGATTGTTTATACTTTGGTATTTACTGGGGTGTATATTATCATACACATCCATGTTTCCTCAATATGTAATATTATTTCCATCCACCTACAATTTTTTAATTCCAATTTCACCCTTCGGTGAGTTTTTAGTAAAAGATATGAAATGAATCTTTTGTCGTTTTTCGTACGAGGTACTTTTTGACATTTTCGACAAAAGTACGAGAAGAATGTTTTCTTTTAACATATACGGCATGAATGGATTTTTAAAACATTATTTCCAAGAATATTCCCTTAGAAGTTTTCAAGTTTATTTTTAATCAAATTCTTTTAGTTAGAATTTTATGACATGTTTTTGAAGAAGAAAGGATATTTTCCTCAAGAATGGAGTTCAAGTGTTTTATCAAAATCATTTTCCATCTAAGATAATAAAGGGTTCTGTTTCTATCCCTATTATTACATTGATTTTATTATGTTGTGATGGAAATATTTTTATGAATTCCTTTATCTTATATGAATTGTTTTATGATGTCACGATGTTTAAGATTCCCATTTTTATTACATGGGTTATGCTATGATGTATGGTTTATGATTTTGTGGCACACATAAGAATGGTATCATTATGAGATGGCTGGGACCTATATATCCCTCCAATGCATTGGGTACAGATTTTATATCTCATGAGATAGACATGGCTGGAACGGTAGGTTATACCGGTTCAGTGAAACAGGACTGAAACGGGGAATGAAATCGGTTCAGAAATGGACTTTGTCCACTAAGATAGTCTTGGCAATGAGTCTTGACTAACAAGAAATGATTCTCTATGATTATGTGTGTATGACACAAAGTTTCATGTTTTATGTTATGATTATTGGGATTACATTTCACTACTATGATTTATCCCATGTTATGAAATTATGATCTCTTTTGCAGGTGAATATTTCCAAAAGATATGTTCTTATGAATATGATGTGATTGATATTTCTTTTGTTTACCCTTACTGAGCATTTGAGCTCTCCCTTTTATGTTTTCTTTTCCCCAGGATATAAAGAAAGGATTTAGGTTTTAAAAAAAGAAGATCTTTATGAGAGATGTTGAAGATCTTTCAACATGATTAGAAGATTATATTCCAAGTTTCCAAAGACACTAAACTATTACGGTCCTTGTGTGTGTGTTTTTGTTATGTACTAAGTATTCTGCAAAAGTAATGTAATGTCAATGTACATCAAGATTCGGGTCTCTACATAATTACCATGCCATAATTATTACTATCATTGATACATTATTGATTCCACTATAATTTTCCCTTATCAAGCATTTGAGATCACCCATATTATGTTTTTCCCCTAGGAATCCAAGAAGCATACTATGAAAGATATGTAGTAATTTACTACATGGATTAGAGTTTTCCTTGATACTATTTATTTATAAAGAAGAAAAAAAATTATTTTGTAATTAGTGTATTCATTTGTAACACAATACACATTTATGCATCTGGTTTACTAAAACTACTAAACTGATCGGTACTTCAGGGATTAATTCATTATAATCATGCCAATGTAATTAGTAGTATACACTAACTATGGACAATATGGGGTCGGGTCACTATAGTTGGTATCAAAGTAAGTTTAGTAGCAACCTTGGGAACTAGATTTACAAAAACATAGATTATAGAACATAACCCTAAGGTAGAAATTGATGATAAGTATAGAATAACACTATAAAATTTTGGTAAAGTATATATTATATGGGTCTTCCTATAAATACTTCCCTATATGGACAATACAAGTGGATGTGGTTTTGGAACATATGTACCTAGGGGTAACAAATCCAACAAGGTGTTCTGGGACTAACTTGGGGTAACCTGTTACATGTCAACGGGCCTTACTGCGCACCTCGTTTGACACTCCTAGGGGATATGCTTAGGATAATTCACATTTTCTTTACAAACCACTATGAAGGATTTTGACAATGAATAACCTTGGTTAATACTAAGGTGTTTTATATTGAAGATAAGGTGTCATGATTTAGAAATCCAATATATGATATTGTGGTTAAACCTTAGACTAAGGAAGGACCAATTTTGATGATGTATTTTTGGGATTCAATAATTAAATTGTAGAAGAATTTTACTAGTGGTATTTTTTCAATAAGAATCATGAAACATCTAAGGAATATGTTTGATTTTAGAATCATATGTTTTAGAGTAAAAAGTTATTTTAGGAATAATTCCTTTACATTTATATAGACGTAATTTTGAAGGTATTGATAACCTTTAGGGTTCATGTGATCAGTAATGACATTGTACTAATAGTCATATAATATTATGATACTTAATAAAAAATGGTTGTATTGAAAACCTTAGTTAATAGTCTATTTAATGATTAAATTTCAAGGACGTCCGTTAGATTTATTTTTGAAATTATATTAATATGGTTTTAGAAAAGGAAAACCTGTAAGAAGGGTGAAAACCAATCAAATCCATCAAGGTCGTGGGTCTAGAACCCATGACCGAAGTGCGATAAGGGTTTCACACCAACCACTGACCTACGCAATGTCCTAGTTTATTTTTCATTGTTTTTAGTTAAACAATTTGATGAATAAATGTTAATGATGAACCAGAAGTATAAATTTTTAGGATTAGGGATTAATCTATTAACCATACTAGTTTTGGAAGATAGTTAAAGAAAAATAGTTAGACTTTTCACTCTTTTATAGGCCTTATGATCCTTTAAAAGTTTCTTTTAGTGCTTTAGACATCAATGTTAATTTTTAGAAATCCATTTTGTGAAGTAATTCATGAATTAGAATTTTATCAAAGAAAAACCAAGAGTTAGGATTGTTCATATGAAACTGAAACCTACCAAGTAATAATATTTAATTATATTCTTGGTTATTAAAATAATTACCCAACATTAGGAAAATGAATTATAAATAAAATGTTGTCCCAATACCTTAATATTTGGTGAACCAAAGGTCTTATAAATAATCACATATTTACGACTTTGAGGCCCTAAACCTTCCATTTATCAATCAATTGTTTGTGATTTATGTCACGACTCGTCCTCGGGGCCCGTGCCGTGACTACCCCAAGCCCTCCTTCCATAGGCCAGGGGCTAGCGACTAGCACCAAAGGCGTAAATCCCGATAAGTAGGGAAGACATTGAATTTATAAAGTAATCAAACACCACAGAGTACAAGCGGAAACAAACACTAAGTACAAAATAATGTGATGAAAAGTAAATGGGCTAGAATACAAACCCAACTGAAAAGTACAACTACAACTAAACGAAAGTACAACAGAAAAGACAAACAGCCGAAAAAATGGTAGCAGCTCCTGGGTCGTCCACCACGAATCCTACCTGAAGGGTAGGTATAGATAGCCTCCTCAACGCTCTCGTCCGTCAACCTCCTCTGAGTACCGTATCGTAGTGAAGTCCACCTCTGTTACCAACTCGTCGTGAGGTCCACCTCCAGGTGCCGTCCAGTCCTCGAACACTCGGCCTATGTTAGCGCTGTCCGTCGTCTGCATCCAACACAACGAGGTGCGGGCATAGCCCGTGCAGGGGTGAGTATAACGATACTCAGTAGGGACCCCAAGACCCTCAAGGTCTCACTAAATCCAACAAGGATAACCACAAATAAGGATCTCAACAGATAACCTTTACTTAGATATATTCCCATACATATACCTAAGTTATCAAGTAACCCATCTCGATCATGAGGAAAACACAAAGGTAAATGACTCAGCACAAACCAGGATTTTATTCATGATGTCGAAACCACGACTGCTGGAGAACTCCTCCTCTGTCGAGTACAGTGGTCCTACCGCTACAACCAAGTGCTTCCCACTAACCATGGACTACTGAAGTACTCCACCTGACGAGTATTGTGGGCCTGCTACTACAACCAAGCACTTCCCACCATGGGTCTGCCGCTACAACCAAGCGCACCCCCTCATAGCCTACAGAGGTACTCCTTCTATCGAGTACCGTGGGTCTGCCGCTACAACCAAGCGCTCCTCCGCCATGGGTCTGCTGTTACAACCAAGCGCACCCCACTAGGCCATCCGAATCACTCTGAGTCGATCGATCAGCAGTCGTCAAGTCTCAGCCAGCTACTAGGTCTCAGCACTCCGTACGCTCGTCTCCAAGAGGGTCGGCTCCACGAGCTACTGGTCGATACTTCCAAGTGTCATGTAATATCACATGGATGTATCTCAAAGGACCGCCTTGTCATAGGGTTCTCAACGCAACAGACGGCGCGTCAATCGGACGCCCGGTCTGTGAGTTATTAGCATTTCCGTTCCAGGGGCCCGGTTGGGTTTTGGGTACAATCCAACCCGGCCTTGCTCAAACCACAACCAAATCCAGTGTATAGTATTCCAAAAGAACCGTCTCATCAAGAGGAATCCAACGTAGTTGACGACACATCAATTGGATGTCCGGTCCTCAAATTATAAGCGTTTCCGCTCCGAGGGCCCGATTGGTTTCGAGTTCGAACCAACCCGACCATACCCAAACATCGCCAAAACCTTGAGTATAATATATCTAAACGTCCATATAGATACAAGGAATCCTATTCAACTGACGGTGCGTCGATCAGAGGTCCACAACTCAAGTTACGACCATTTAACCAAAAACGGTCCGAAAATAGGGGGTTTGGGCCCGGTCCGACCCGGCCCAATACCCCCAGGGTCGGCCCGGCCCGGCGGGGCGTGGCTCGGACCTGTCCGAGTAGGGCGTAAAGGGGGGGGGGGGGGGGCGCCGTGCCCTTGTTTCCGAAACGGCCGGTTGTAATGGCTGACCTTGGTGTAACCGCAGGACCCTCCCAGGTCCCGCCTCCAGGTGGCGCCGGTGGCTGGCACAACCGACCACCTTTGGGTGTCCACCGCGGCCTTTGGCTGCGACTCTTGTCCGACCGGCGCGGCGCGACGACGTCGCACCCCTCCTCCGTGGCCCGCTCCGGCCGCATACCCTTCGGCCTCACCGGCGCGGCGCGATGACGCCGCACACCTCCACCGCGGCCCGCTCCGGCGGCGATCCTCTTTGTTTCCACGCGGTGCAATGGCACCGCACCGCCTTCACTGCGGCCTTGCATGGCCACGGTTCCCTGTCGATCACCGCACGGTGCAACGACACCGTGCGACTCCACCTCCAACATCAAAAAGGTTTAACAAAGAAAAGGGGAGGAGAAATCGGTCGTGTGTGTGCGGTCCTATCTCCTCCCATTACGTCGATATCAAGTGGCCAAATTTTAATCAACGAGGGTCGAAGATAAAACTTGAACAAACTAATTAACCCCTACCTCATATTTGAGGTTCTTTCATTGACGGAGTCGTGGAAGACAAGCGTCGCGGTAGATGGTGTCGTGGAGAACCGTGTCATCACGTCAACGTTGGAGGAAGAATCCTTGACGTAGATTACGCTTCCCGCAAGTGGTGTCTTCTCCCTTGTCACGGAGGAAGAAGAGGGTAAGAGGAGTCGTGGAGCGTTCTTCATCTAGAGAGGATGTTCTTCGTGGAGGAATGAAGCTTTCTCCAATTCACCAAAGGTTCCCTCCTCCAAAATATTTGACAAGCAAATATTAAAAAAATAGGCTTCTCCAAACTTTAAAGAAATGACAACCAATTCAAAATAATTCAAAATAATTATTGACACCCAAGTTAATTAATGAAGTAATTAATTGGTTGTGTTTGGCACAATTTATGAGAGGAGGTGGAGTCATAAATGCTTGGGAGGTGGAGAGGTTCCACCTTAATAAGGGAAGGAGTTTAAGGAGGATTAAGGGAAGATGAAGAGGTTAGGCTCGTGCGGGCCCCAAATCACAAATATCCTCTCATGGGAGGTTATGTGGGTGTGGGACCCACCTCTAACTCCCCTTGGGAGGAAATAACCAACTTCTATAAATAAAATTGTGTTCCACAAATTTTATTTATTTTATTCTAAATCCCCAAATATTAACTCTCAACCCGCATAAAACGCAATTGCGGTAAAGGTCCCCTTAAGCGAATACCGGTGTTGCGAGTTCATCAGTGCCCTCAGATTTCGATTCCGAGCACCAGTTCAAAAGTTAGAAAAACCCGCTCGTACGTTTACTGAACGTACCCGAAAAAAAGTTTGAAAAAATTATTATCAATCACCCTCGACCCACTGCGGTCGAGGTTAGGCTCTGCTTAGGTGAAACACACCCCAAATAACCCAATGGTACTCTCGGATTTCCAATCCGAGTTTCTATTTAAAAGTTATTAATTTTACAATAAAATAATTATCAGTTAATTATTTTATTTATGGCCAAAAACTAACTTTCTCTGGTGGCCCTCGCTGACCCAAGTTAGTATCTTCTTAAAGAAAGCATATCCTCACGAGTTTAGTGGTGGTTTCAGATTTTTAATCAGATTTACCATTTGTGAGTTATAATCATTTGAAAAATAAAATAATTTATTTAATTATTTTATTTACGATTAAGCCAAAACTAGGTTTTCTCACAGGAGGCTCGCGCTGACTAAACTTAAGTCACGTCTAGGGTAAACCCACCATCCTGAGCACAACGGTACCCTAAGATTTTTGATCTGAGTTACCGTTTAAGAGTTATTCCACTTTTTCAGGAAAACTACTTACGCGTGTTAATTTATGCTTAAAAAAACTTCAGAAATTGATTCCGGGCACACTGGGCCTCAGAATCAGGTGCCGTCAGAAACTACGGACTCCTAAAATTCCAAAGTATTTAAGAAAAAATTTTCCTTGAAATTTCTAGGTCTTTACTATTTATGACCTCAATCACTCCCTATAAATATTTATGGTTTTCCTCCAAGTATGTATCTATACTTTCCACTAATGTTCTCCCACTTAGAGACCTAGTTACCTGGTAGTCCATGCAACCTTTGTACTTTCAATATTCTCTTTTATAGAGGATTACTTATGAACCCTTCTCACGATGTGGGATTTAAAACATAGAAAGAATCAAACAATATATCACCATGATTGAGTTTAAATTGTGAGGACTCAATTTAAATAAGTTGGGGAGAATTTTACACCCCAAAAAACTAAATTAATAACCTAGTATTTGATAGTGTGTATGACACACAAAACCAAGCGCATAAGGTAATATAATATCCAGATACTTTATAATATATTTACCATTTAAAATAGATAATATATATTTCAATGAATGTAACACCAAGTTACTGTGTGTTACACAAAAGAGAAACCTTCCTCGATAGCTTGTATTACACACAATAGTGACCTTCCTCGATAGCTTATTTACATGCAGGACTGAGTTTTACCGAAAAATAATATATTATTAAAATATTATTATTTAATATAATAAGATATAAACTAGAAATTATGAATAATATTAACTAAATTATGAAAATATATGGTTTATATAAATATAAAATTAATTCTTGGGTTACCAATTAATGAGAAATGAAAATAAGAACCAATTGGATATAAAAAGAAATGTTATTATTTTTATACCTCCAAAGGAGTTTTATCTTAATGAAAACAATTAATTACAATTATTAAATGATTTTAATGAAATATATATGTTATATATTCAATAAAATATTTTTAATATTCATCCATTAGGTTATATATTCATAATATAAGAACAGAATCTATTTTACACATAAAATCCTATATTTTTATAAAGGCAATTTTACCGCATTTTAATAATGAACCCATTTTATATCTATATTTTTACACATTAATTGATTTAATATGTCAAAATAAACTTCATATTTGAAATATAAACATAACAATTATGTTAGGGTGAATTTTTGATATTTTTCTGAGACATTTTATTTTTTAACAAATAGTTAAAAATACTGAATTTTAGTTCAAAACTTCGTTTTCATATAATTTGTTTATAAGGTTAAATTATAATTATAATTTGTTTTAAAGTTTAATTAGATAATATTTTTATTAATTAACAAAATTTATTTCATTGTAATAAATTTCAATTTGAAATTTATTATAGAAATAGAGCAAACTTTCGAACGTCTTTACTTTAAAAACCTGCATATTGTCCCAACTATGAGATGAATCATAAAGTAATTTCTGCCACTTATATGATTAGAATTTTGAAAAATGGATTCCATATTTTAAATCAGAATAATTTATAATTTCTAATTAGAATAACTTTTTTTGACCAAAAATATTAGTGAAAGTGATTAAAATTAATTATAATTATTAAGGAAAAATTAAGCCTAATAAAGGACTAAACCATTAAATTAAGAGACCAAATGACCTATACACTTGTAAAAAAACTATTGGATGTCAATATATTGGAAAAAAACCTTAAATTATTGAGTTTTTTGGTTTGGTATGACTTTTTTAGGTAAGAACACGTGTACACCTAACTTGTTTCCAAAAATTCCAAGTGAGTCATTTTCCTTCCTTATAAAAGGCCACCACTTCTCCCCATTCCTCACACATATCAAACCACTTAGGTTTGGAAAAGATCTATCTGTATAGATTCCCAATATCTCTCCTATATAACTTTAATCCTCCCTATGGTCATAAAACCTTCCAAGGATTTTTTTTGGTATAAACCAAAAGAATTTACCCAGTTAAGAGGTAACATCTTCTTTCAAGATTTTTAGTTTCATTTCCATTCTCCTCTCTATATACTCTTATTATTACATTATTAAATAAAAACACCAGTATCCTAGACATACTAGTATGTTTTTATGTTAATAATTATACCTAAAATTACACACACCTCCATCTAATGGATAACAAACCTACTATTTCTGTGTACGGTGAACTACTGCCTCACAAAATGATGATTGTCTATTTTTCCCTTACCAGATAACATGGTGGCCATTATGATGGAGAATATTTTTATATATTTTATATATGATATTTATAATATCTTTATTCTTATGTAATTTTTATTTATAACATACCTTTATGCTTTCCAGCTTGTGTAAATACGATAATTTCGTTTGAGGAAGCGTGGACTACTGCCCCCTCAAAGCGATATGACTCGTTCTTTCCATAAATGGAACATATAAAAAATGGTTTTAATATAAATATGTAACACATGTAACATATATATGATACTAAAATTATAATATACATATTTATTATTTTATTTTCCATTCGTTTAATACAACAAAGAAATGAAATTAGCATTCATACGTACGTACGACCTACCGTCTCTATGGATGGTGCATTTCATTTCTTATCTAAAAAAATTATATATTAATATATATATATATATATAATTAATATATATGATATAAAAATCATGTTTTACATTATGGATATTATGAAACCATAATATATTTAATAAGAACAACAAATAACAAGTTAAAACATACTAAAAAAACTAAGAAATTAACACCTGAAATAGTTAAAATAATGAAAGGTTATTAACAAACAGGTAATAAGATATTATAATAGGATCATATATGATATCATAAATATTAATATATTTCTTTTATAAGTTATTAACATGTTTAAACCTATTATACAGGAGGTTAAAGGACATTCACCTGAAATGAAAAACAAGGTAAGGGATTCTCATCTCACTTTTTTACATCTGTGAGATAAATGTCATGTTCACCACTTACATATTTTGTGTGGTGTATCTACTACTAATTTTTTTATATTGTAACATTATTCATTTTAACTTCAAGGTATTTTAAACTTTCATATAATATTATTCCTTCATGATGATTATTTTTTAAAATGTTTCAAAGTGGCATGTGACACTTTGGAATGTTTAAATATTATTTTCCTCAATAATAAATTAAATGATATTTAAATGGTATTTATATTTGAGTAAATTATATGAATTTTTTTAAATAAAATCTTTAATTATATCTCCTATGTTTATTCATGACTATTTTCATGTATTAGTACCATTTCTCCACTCTTTGGTACTAAGATGTTTTAGAAAATGTTTTTCAAAAAACCCGACTTTATATCTCTCTTTAGTCAGATAACCTGTTTTCTTCTAAAAAAATGTTTTAATAAAATGTTTTTAAAATTATTTGGTAAATAAAAATTCCCCTTTTTATCTTTTACCAATGTTTTCAATGGAATATTCTTGTTAATTTCCGAGTAAAGCATTTTTCTTACCTTTTTACCATACAAAAGGAATATTATTTGTATCTGATATGACATGAATAGATTTATCCACCATCCTTTATTTGAAGCCTCCTTTTCATGTTTAAAATATTTATTTTTAAATTATTTTTTAAAATGTTATTTTCAATAAAAAATATTTTCAAGAGGTTTTTCAAAAGAAAAGGATATTTTTCACAAGAATATTTTTAAAAGGTATTATTTTATTTCATCAACGACAAAAACCTTCTATTTTTACTCAAATTGGGATTTTTTGTATTGATATTATAATTATTCTTCATATATATGATTTATGATTTATTTATCCAAGGATAGTATTCAGATTCACTTCCTTGATTCCTTTCAGTCCCCTTGAAATATTTAATCTCCTATGATCATTGAACATTGAATTTCCCTTAAATTATCCATATCATTTATCATGGATATTACTATTGCCTAAATCTTATACCATTTTACATACAATTTATACTTTGACAATTATTTTATTATTTGGGAAATATTGGTAATTTTGTATTATTTATAAATACAATTTTTTGATAAGGAAAATTATTTATTTGATTATTCAATACGAGGAATGATTTAGACTAGTAGACACAGGTTGGAGACCGTTTATGGAAATACCTACCGGTTGGGGACCAAAGAATGAAATCCCCTCAATGCATCGATAGTCTCATGAGACAAAATAGTTGGCTAGCCACCTTAGATGGGTTTTTACCCAATAGCTAAACCTTCTTGTAAAAGGTCTTGACGGTACTGGTTCTATGTACCTAGGAAATATGGCATCCAATAATTAATCATTTCCCTTCATATTAGTTTTAGTTATTATTCATCCATGAGATTTTGCATCAACATATCTATGGATACATTTCATTTTCAATTCATTTATTTAATGGAATGTGTTTTAGTTTCTTACCTTTCCATATTTATTTTTCCTTATCTAGTTATTTGAATGGCATGTATTTCTAGTTATTACCTTTCCATATTTTTTATTCAGTTCCTTATCAGTTTGTTTATTACATGGTATGTGTGTTCAGTTATTTACCATGCCATAATTATTACTCCCATTGATTTATTATTTCTTCTACTATATTTTTCCATTACTGAGCATTTGAGCTCACCCTTATTATCTTTATTTCCCCAGGAATCCAAGAAGCATACTGTGAAATATATGAACGAATTTACAACATGTATTAGAGTTGTCCTTGATGTTATTTATTTATAAAGAAGAAAAAAATTATGTTATAATTATTGTATTCATTTGTTATACAATACTCATTTATGTATCCAGTTTACCAAGAATACTAAACCGATCAGTCCTTAGAGGCTTGATTCTTTATAATAATGACAATGTAATTAGTAACAGACACCGGATTTAAAATATCAAGGGTCGGGTCGTTACACAAGCTGATTTGGAATTGATCTTATAGCACCATGCCACTACCATAATGCCCAAATAACTTTGATACAATCCTGATCTATCAATATTTCCATCATAGCTTGATTCCATTATCAAATTTGAACCTGGATGCACGGTATTAATCCATTTCACCAAAGAATTGTTGCACAATTAATGATTACCCGGAATTTGTCAAACTGTTGGCCAAACAAAATACTGATGATGAACACATGAAAAATAGGGGAAGAAATGTATAAAACACAAACATGAGGAATGAAACTCAACCAATGTTCATATCAGCCTCAATTAACTAACATTAGAATGATGAACGAAGAGCTATAATAACAATCAATACTAATTTTCCCAAATCCTTGAAAATAAACCATCACCCGCAACATGATCGATCTGAAAATCAATCTGTTGGTTGATTTGATTTGTGTTCATTGTAGGATAAACAATAGGGTAATAAAACACATTAATCAAATTCACTACCTTGATTTTGAATTTAATTTTGATGAATAACGGTCCTATGTTTTCATCGTTGGTGAGATTTAGGGGTTCTGTTAGCACAATGATTTTCAAAACATGATCCGATGATGATGGTTCATGAAAGCTCCTCCACCAGATCCTCTCTCAATTCCTAGGGTTATGTGGGTAAACCTATGGATTTTTCATAATCGAGTTAACATAGAGGATATTTAGGTCACTATTTTTAAACAAAAACAAACAAACAAATAAATAAATTTATTTTATTATTTTCACCCACGACAAATTTTTTAACAAACATCTAATGCTGAAAAAGGTTATGTCATGATTAGGGAAAATCTAACATTTCAGACTCAATGGTGGAATCAGATTTCTAATACAAGACTCTTTTTAAGAGTTATTCTATTATTTCATAAAAAATAAGTGCGTGTGATATAATATATTTAATATTTTTATTATATCAATACTGAGCTTCCCCATGCCTCGAAATCTCGCACCAACATAGATCTTAGACCCAAAAATATTACTTTAAATATTATAAAACATTACATAGAAAAAATAGATTTGTTACAATAATATTTCAGAAACATTGGCAGTGAAGAACGATAAATGATTCACAGAAGAGTAAAAGGGAAAAATAAAAGAACAAGAAGAAGATTATAGGACACAATGATTTACATGGTTCGAGAAAAAAACCTATATCCATAGAGAGGCAGAATCACCTCACTAATTCAGGAGAAAAATTAAAGATATATAATCAGTGTTTCACACATAGAAACCCTAGCTTGAATGAGGTAATAAAGAAGAAGATGTACTATTCTACCAACCGCATGGTAATTTCATTATGCTAAAGTGACACAACCACCCAAGTTTGCACTGCTATATTACTACAACCACCTAAGTCCAAGATGATACTATGTTAATGGAAAGAAGTCCATAGAGCTATAGTACCCCTTCAGAGTCTCCTGGTCAACTCTACTAAAGTTCCATGTTGAAGTCCACACTACTACAGTTCCTTATTAGTGTCGATGGTTAGTACTGCTACAGTGAGTCAGTATTGCTGGAGTTCTCAAAATTTGTTCTAAGGGTCTTCAACTCTCGGACCCCTAGAGAAGGGATGGACTGCCCCATGAAACCCCAAGCAACCTCACTAAGGAGGTCAAACCATGAGAGTTGCGGTCTGGTGTACAATACATGCCACTAGAATTCGATACAACTTCATCCAAATGGATCAGGATACACCACCCCAACACTAAATTGGGCTAATACAAGGAACATGAAACCAAAAATGTGTCGATTCACCACAATCCACTCAGAAAACTATTTGGTGGTGATTTTAAGCTAGGTAACTCCTAGTCCTAGAGTCACTCCATGAGTCATCATAGAAAATTCCACCTTCTTCTTCATTGGTAGGATCTTAAATTATTTTCAATCCTCCCTCACTAAAGGAAAATTAAAGTGAGGGAGTTCCCTTACCCCAAGTCCTAACCTGCTTGAACACACCTCTAGAGTTCTAAATAATCTAATTACATAGGTTAATTTAATATTACAAAACATCATTAATTTTTTTCATATATTAAAATCATTTTATTATAATATGTTATTCATTTATTATATTGATGTTTCTCATATCGATCACTTGGGGTTGTCTAGTCAACCACTCTAGAACTTCTTCGGTATGTTGGTTCTGGTTAGAGGTGTTTTAAAATAATTACATGATTTATAAAAGTGTAAATTTATGAATTATTTATCATTCCATTATAATATAATTTATATAGTTCAATTGTTTTTTCAAAATATCTTCAAATTATAAAAATCATCTCGATATTCTTGTTTTATGTGGTTAAAATGACCATGATTGTATATTGTTAATATAATTAATATAATTCTAAATTTCTCTTTCTAGAATCTTAATAATTTCATTAATATATATTTAATTATTAAATCAATTTCAAATCAATCCATGTATGGTGGTAATAGTTGATTCATTACATCTTCCATATAGGTAGTTAAAACTGACCATGATGGGATGAGTGATATAAACATCCATAAAATGAATTTATAAATTATATGATGATATAATTCACATTATAGTATAATTATATTCTTAATTTTATAATGTAACAATATTTAATTAAATTTATAAATATTAATAAGAATAAATAAAAATAAAGAAATTGAAAGAGCTTAGATGGCGAGACTTACTTTCCTCTGTGAGACAACTCCTTAAGGCTTATAAAATTGGTCTTATGGTTAGAATAAGGCTTAAAAAACATGGATAAGAGGGTTTTAAGTTGGAATTTGGAATATATTTTTCAAGTTAAGGAGTTTTGGAAGTGAAGATAAATGGGTGTAAGATTAGTGTATTTATAGGTAAAGCAGAGGGTGTTTTTTGAATAAAATATTGAAAAATTCATCATTTTTTATCAAGAATATGAATAGTATCAATTATTTTTATTAATTATAGTAATTTATGCATGTGAGTCCATTATAATGGTTTATTACATCAACTAGGATGTAATTAATCATGTATTTAACTTATAAGGTAAAATACTATATTCTTCCATATTTCACTATTCACCTTCATATTTTACTATTTAAAAAAATTACCAAAACTTCACCCCTACCTATTTTCAACATGAAAATTCAAAAAATTAAATTAAATTTTCCAAAATAGATTTATAAATTTGGTAATTTTTATTTTTATTTATAGTATAAAAAATACTATTTTTTATATAATGTAAATCATGTGTTACAAAAAATATATACTTATTATTAAATTATGTTATGTTGATTGAATAATTATTTTATGGTATTTTGATACTTATTTTACCTTAATTTATCCATGGTAAAAATTACTTAAAATGATACTTCATTAATTACTATATTAATCATTTTACTATTCTAATGATCATGTTGTGATTCTAACTGCCATGTGACTATTCTAGTAGTCATATTTCTAATGGTTATATAATATTTACTCATCCTACAAATAAATTTTATTTATATAATTATTTATTAACTCAAATCATTCTCAAGGTTCTTTATAATTTGTTTACAAAATTTAAATCCAATTTCTAACATTTTGATTACTTTTCACAGTGTTGTTCATGGATGTGATATTTATTAGAGACCATAATCCTATAGATTCCCAAATTCTAATCATGTTGTTTATTTATTTTTATTATCATGTTGTAATGTTATCAATTTTTTGGAATTTATTTATTCTTTATATTTAATGTTCTATATTTATTAATTAAAGTAATGATGGTTTTTATTATGTGCTTCATGTGAATTATACTATATCTAACACTTGAATTTGACACCCAAATATATCGAGAAGGGAGAATTTTCACATAGAAAAATCTCAATAATTATACTCTGGCATATAGTTATGTTAAGGACCAAATATATCATATGGGATAGGGTATGAGACTTGAGAATCTCAATGTGGGATATGAGACTTGAGATGCACCACATGGTTCAGTTGATATCCTTTTACTTTGTTCATGTATCCTAATCGTGGCATGATTAGGGTATGATACATGTGGATATGGGTGTTGTTGTTTAGCATATTGCTTTGTCATAATCCATTATTAATTGAATTAAATTATAATTTATTCAATGTTTTTTCAATTAAATTATAATAGGTGATTAAATTAATATGGATTTGAGAGGTTTCATGTGATCTGATTTATTGATTATGCTTGTTTAACCGTTATAGGTAAATGGTTTTCAAGAATTGGATTTTTGAGAAAAACCCATTTTTCAAATAAAAACTCATGTAATGGAACAAGGAATAAATAAAACTATTTTATAAGTTAGTTTTATTTTTAATGGATCATGGAGATTATGGTTTTGAAATAAAATAAATTTTTGAGGAAATCTAGTTTTGGGGAATATGTTTTGTGTGATGGTATGGTGTGATTGAAATGGAATGGGATTCATGAGATTATTAGAAATTTATAGAAAATGATTTGGAAATTTAAATTCAATTGGGTTTTTATAAAAAATTCATCATTCAATAAAAAACCAAAAAGGACACAAATTTTTGGTCTTTCATCTTTGGTAAAAACATTTGGCTTCCAGGAGGTGTTTTCAGAATATACATGAGTTTTTAGTGTGTGTAAAGTGATTGATATGGTTTTCAAAAATAATTCTCCAATACCTATTTAAACTAGGTTATATTGGTTTTTAGTATTTGAATTGGGTGTTTTGATTATAACATTTTGGTTTGTGTGTTGTATTTAATTAGAGAGACCCACATGGGTTAGGCTTGATAAGAATGCGTTTAGTATTAGGATGAAGTATCCAGTGATAAATTTAAGGATTTTATATATTGTATTATTGGATTGGGATTCAATAAGAAATTAATATATAGGGGAAACCATTAGGATTAATTGTACTTTAATAATTAGTTATTGTGTTGGGAAGTTCTATAAGTGTAGATGTGGGTTGATCATCGATTTTTTTGTATTGATGAGTATATTCTTGCACCATATCCGTGTTTTGATATTTTATATGGGTGGATTTTCAAAGGATTGGTTTAGTACTATGTGAACATTATAGATAGATGAGAGTAAATAAACACCAATTTTGATATTATTATTGTGGAGAGAAGTAAAAATATCAGTGATATTATAGTAAAGTGTTTGATGAATAGTGCACTCCAGTGTTGGAGACATGTATTGGATGCATTTTCAAAGATAAAACATAATTATATTATGATGAGTAAATTAGTAGTGTAGGTAAATATGTATGAATGAAGTATTAGTGGGTATTCTTTAGGATGCGAAGTATTATAGTGGGGAGTTTGTAACAATTCACACCTTGGTGTCAGTGAACTCGAGGTGGGGCTAGTTTTTTATTGACATAGTGATTAGGAGAATTGTAATTCTTTAGAAAGGGGTAAATATTAGGATATTATGGAGATTTTTTGGATGTTTAAATAGAAATTTTGAATTTATAATTAGTTGTGGAAAATCCCGATGAAAGGATTTTGTCATAGGTAGAGGCAATCAGGTCCAGTGGGTGGTAGTAGAAAACCACCAGAACCTCGATGGAACTCCACCAGAGTTCTGATAGAGTGGAAAATAGTGATTATTCCTACTACCAAAATTTTGATGGTAGTACACCAAATTTATTATGGGATATTCACTAGTTATGCACCACTTTCCTTGACACCAAAACCTAGTGGTATCCCACTAGAGTTTTAGTGGAAACTTGGGTAGTTTTTTAAAAGTGGTAAAAGGGGGGATTTATCCCATTTATTTAATATCCACTTAGGTCTCTTATTTTAATATTTTCACACATATGAGAGTGGCTATATACCCCTCCCAATCTTACTCCTCCTTTCCCCTATTTGATCTAAGTAGTTTAGAGACATTTCATTATTATGATTCTAGAAAATATTATACCTTCCTCATCCATTGTCTTCCCACTTCTATTATATTTGATTTTATTTTTATCATCTAGGTATTAAAGTGTGATTACATCAGAGCTTGGTGTAATGAATTTATAGTGATGGGGTTTTCTTGTCTGGTGTGGAGAGGATTCTTGGATCATCCACGTAGTTCATTTTTTGCTTGAGGTATTTCACTGAGTGAGTATTTCTAGTGATTTTGATAAATTGGGATGAAATTGATAAATTAATCAGGTATTAAAATTATAGATTTCATATATTGTAGTCTCAAGTGCTTGTTAGGAGTGTACCACACCTTTTTTCTCATAGTTTCAACAACAAAGTATCACCTAGGGTGTGTTATACCAATTATGTCAAATTGGGAAATGGTTTTAAATTATTTAATAGTTAATTTATGGGTTTCTATGGTTGATATAGGTTCTCTATATTTTATGGATATCGATACAATCTTAGGAAAATTAAATGGAAGAGATAACGAGGTAGGTGTTATTTATATATTGTGTCTTTTGATCTTTTAGTGATATTATGTTTGTGTTTATTATTATTATTATTATTATTGGAATTTTGTATGAAATTTTATGATATTAATGTTTAAATTGGTATGTTATCACATCAACCTAACATTTAAAAAGGATAATATATCTTGTTAAAAGGTTTTTTTGTTGTTTTCTTAGACAAACAAGTGTTGGTGGATCATTTTATGGACGTTCTTGGTGATATATGTGACACCTATTGGGTCATTGATATGTTTTATTTTGATTATTTATTTTAATTTCATTTACTTTGGATTTTGTGGGAGTTAGGGGTAAAAAATATGTATTTTTGGGAACATAGGGTATGGTGTATGATTATCAAATAGTTAGTGGTAACTATGTACCAAACCATGCATGAGGGGGGGGGGGTGAGGGATCCCTGTGCTATTTTTCATAGTTTCTAAATGGTTTTTATAATTGTTCAGTCTTTATAGAAAAACCATGTATTCTATTTTGTAATTGGGGAGTGTCTAACACATTTTGTGCATGTATTTCCAAACCATACGGTCAAACCATAAAGTCTTCCCAAGTTACTTAAAATTGTGAATTTACCCATTTTACCTTAACGATTTTTAACCCTCTTTCTCCCTTTTCTTCTCCCACTCATTCAAACTATCTCCCTATATCCAAGAGCCCTATTCTATCTTTCTCCCTTGGTAGTCTTCCTCCTACCTTAGAAATTTCTCTTGAGGTAAACTCCAATTTTATCTTTATTTCCTTCTCCTCACCCAATGTTCTTCCTTATTCTACCCACTTTATTCTATTCCTATAACCCTAATGGACATGAAAGGTCGAATATATGGTTTAGGTTGGGGGTTTGATGGATTTTATTGGGTTTTAGGCTATTGATGATCCCTTTATTCATTTCCTAGTTGTTTCAATCAAAGTTTATGAGATTCTATTATGGTTTAGGTAGCTATTTATAAATAACATGAATTTTCCTTTATCATACCTAAATTTCATGATATTTCATTTGGTTTACATATTTATATATTATTGAAATTATTTTTTAGGGTTGATATGTGTGTTTTAATTTCTATATTTTCTTGTGTTTAAATGAATGTTGGTTTCTATTATATTTCCCTTTTAAAAATTAGTTTATGCCTTCAAGGTGTTTCTAAAATGTTAAAAAAGGATCCCTTACTTATAAATGAGTTTTAAAAGAGGATTTAAAAATAAAATGTGATTTAAATTTATATTCTTGATTCTTGGTACTTATTTTATACCTTGGATATTACTTTGGATTGGTTTTTGATTATGTTGGCACATGGGAGACCTTAGGTAGGAAGTTGATCAAATGCGTGTTTCTATAGCTCTAGGTGTAAAATAGCTAGTGGTTGTCTCTGGTGAGGACTCATGAGGCCCTGGGATAACTTACTTGTTTAGGATCACATAGTTTAGACAATGTTCTGTGATAGAGTCCTATAAACCTTTGGAACTTATAAGTCAAATCTCTTCCCATGTGGCCTGTATTATGCTTGAGTTGATGTATGATAATATGTCCAGTTTTGTTCTGTTTATGATGATGATTATTATACCATGTTTCCCTCTATTTCTTATATGTATCCTTATTCATATTTTATTTACTTTTATCTTGGATTATTTAAAGAAACCAAAGGGTTTCAAATGGAATTGTTTTTAAAAATGGAAAGGTTTCTCAAAATGGATTTCAAACATGGACTAATAATTTTCATTGTGAAAAGTGTTATATATATTCATGGTGGTATCCTATTGTGATTTTACTCACACCTTTCAAATTCCATTAGATGTATAAAGACTTAGTTTTTTAGTATATAAATAAAAGAAATAGATCACACAATTTAGTGTATCTTCTTGATTCTCATCATTCTTCTTTGATGCCGTAGTGATAGTGACTATGGGTCATGAGGAGTTGGGCACATGTGGAGAATTTTGGGATCCTCAGTGATTTGGGGTTACAATGTATAAACCTATCTATCCTTGATATCATTTTGGTATATATATATATGATGTTGGTTATCATTTTTTATATTTATGATGTGATGTTTATGAGTTATAGTTCATTTTTGTTGTTTCTTATACTCTATTTTTCCATTTTTATATTTTGAGATTGTTTATTTGATGGAGTGGATGTACCACTTATGGATGGGTCATACCAATTTTTTGGGAGTAATCTATGTGTTGCAATTATTAGATTATGTGAGTGAAATCATCCCCAAATGTTACATTTTGATAACCTAGTGTGTTTTTCTTGTCCATGGAAATTGGAAACGTGCTTTGGGACTTATGGTGGAGTGGTTCAAGTAAAGTGTCAGGTTTAACCAATCCAGTTTATTAAAAAATGGTATCATATCCCTCTTGTTATTAGAGGAGTAATGGTATTATGGAGATAGGACTACCAGAGCTCGGGAGGCAAGTGTAGGGGAGTGTATAACTAGATCTACTTCACGCTGAACCTTGAGTTACCATGGGTGGTTTGGATTTACGTCTTTTATTTGAGCCCAATTTTGTTTTTTGATGGGATTTGATGTTTTTTTATTATTGGTTTTTAGTTTTAGGATGAAACTATATATCATTTTGAGAAATTTTGAGTATCAGTGTGAAATAGGGGAGTAAAACTGAGGCGCACGTTTTAGGTACATAATTAGTAGAAACCATGTGGAACCTATATGACTAGGTCAACAATCCATGCAATTCCATTTTTCATTCTTGTTATATGGTTTTTCAAACTGTGTGAACAAACTATGTGCACTGGGAAAATTCTTAAATTTTTAATGTTTTTACCCCTTATGTATTTTCAATTATTGAGATTGTTGTTATTACTCATTTAAGTGTAATTGAATGTATTTTTTGATTATGTTGAAGATTTTGGAATTTTAATTTGGTATTAATTATGTTTTATTTCATTTTTTAAGAACCATTCCTCCCAAAATGACTCATAGGAATTAGTTATAGGAAAATAAGGAGAATACATTATAGGAAAATACTCTTGAGGAAGGGCCTGATCATAGGTTTTGGGGCTCGATCATGCTGTCTAAGCTCCATGAAGATATTTCATAGACTAAGTTCAAGTAGATGTTCAACAAGCAATTTTTTCCCAAGAATTTAATAGTGAAAAAAGATAATGAGTTCATGAAACACAAGCAGAAAGACCACTTTGTTATGTAATATGCCACTCAATTTATCAATCTAGTTTATCTTTCACCCGATCTTTTCACAAACAATTATTTTAAGGTACATAGGTTTGAAATAGGTTTAAAAATAAAAATTAGATCAAGGATCATTATTATTTTTCTTCTGACCTATGCATATGTAATGGAAAATTTAGTTTTGGTCGAGGTGGACCTGGCTGGTTTGATTGGTATTCGTGGTAACCTTATTACAACATGAGGTAGTCAGAGATCTTATTTAGGTCAAAATAGAAAGCATGGTGAGGATCATTGAGTTATTAATATAAATGTTAATCATAATAACTTTTCTTATGGGTCATCTTATGAGTGGAAGACTGTAGTATTCTATGAATGAAGGAAGTTAGAACATAGTAAGAAATTCTTCCAGGAGGATCTGAGGACTTTCCATTTGTGTGGACACTTGGATCATCTACAATGTTATTATAGGTCTTCTTCTTAAGGTATTAGGGTGGTTTATTTTCATACCGATGGTTCTTAGGTGTAGTTAGATGGATTGAAAGGGATGGGGTCTTACCCTTAGGTGAAATAAGTCTTCTATCCTGTAAGGAAGACTCAGGGTGGGCCCAAATATCAGTGTTTATACATGGTATATAATATTATGAAGGATTTAGAGGTTGGTCTAGTGAATTTTCAATGTATTATGTTTATTATTTCATTAAAGGTTATGCATTTTTTTAACATAGGTGCATCTCATCCATTCATTTAATTTAAATAGATTGATTCTTTGGGGATGCAATCAGAGTTGATGCTGTATACAATGGATCTTTCTACTCCTTTGGAAAAGAGGAAGATTTAGGTATTTATGTGTCCCAAGTCCTATGTTATTCATGTGGTACTTATTCATCCTTGGCCTATATTTTTTTGATCTTATAATTGGTGTAGAATAAATGATCATCTTAAAACCACAAATTTACTATTATCATTGTAGACTTTAATTTCTCTCTACTAATGGGAACAACCATGTATTTCAGGGTGAGTGAGATCCTAGGTTAGGGAGAGAAGGAAAAATTATCCCAAATATCAGAGTGATTTCATGAAAGTTTTTTAGTTTTCCCTTCAATGCTTCTAAGCATAGTTTAGTTGGTCATCTTACAATGGTGGTAGATAAGTATACTGAGGTATTTCCTGATGAATTTTTGGGGTTTCTACCCTAGTGGGTGGTAGAGTTCTATATTGAATTACTTACTATGATAATACCCATATCTTTATTGTATTACTTGATGGATCCTACTGATCTAAAGGAGTTAAAGGATCTATTAGAGGATCTCAAAGGAAATGGATTTATTTAAATGAGTGTGTCACCATGGGAATAACTAGTTCTATTTTCAAATAAGGTAGATAAAAGTATCTAAATATGCATCAATTAATAGAAAATAAACCTTTTGACAATAAAGAATAAATAATCATTTTCTATAATTAATGATCTCTATGAACAGATTAGGGGATCCCTATTTTTTTCAATGATTGATCTGAGATCTACATACCATTAGTTGAGGGTTCTGTAAATGAATGTTCCTAAAATTACTTTCAGTAGAAGGTATGTGAATTATGAGTATTTGGTTATTCCATTCAAACTTATAAACACTGCTATAGTTTACATGGATTTGATGAATTAGAACTTCCATTGCTATCTGGATTCTTTCATGTTGGTGTTCTTGGATGATATCTCAGTATACTCTAAGTCGAGGGAAGAACATGTGGCCTATCTAGTCATTGTCCTAAAAACATTTAAAGAGAACCACATGTTTTTAATCCCTCTAAATTTCATTTATGGATTCAGGAAGTAAGATTTTTAGGCTATGTAATATCTAAGAAAGGAATCTCAATATATCCTAATAAGATCCAAGAGGTGATGTATTGGGAGAATCCCAAGAAGGTGTTTGAGGTGAAGAGATTCCAAGGTCTAGGCAGATATTACATATGACTTGTTTAAGGATTTTCCATATTGGATTCATCCATTATAGATTTGAATAAAAAGTGGGTGAAGTTAGAATGGGACAAGAAGTGTCATAGGTCTTTTGAGGAGCTAATAGTGAGGTTGAATTCAACTCAAGTTCTAATTCTCCTTGATCTAAGTTAGGGTTATGCTGTGTATTGTGATGCTTTGGGTTCAAGATTGGGGTGGATGATAATGCGTCTTAATCATGTGATGGCATATGGACATAGCTAGATATTCCATCAAGAGAATAATTACCCCATTAAAGACCTCGAGTTAGAAGTGGTAATTCGTGATTCGAATATGTGGCAATACTATCTTTTCAAGGAACAATTTATAGTGTATTTAGACCATTAGATCCTGGATTATATTTTCACCTATAGGGATTTTAACCTTTAATAGAGACATTGGGTGGAGTATCACCAGACTATGGACTTTGTTATAGCTTATATCCCCATAAATGGGATTGTGGTATCTGACCCCTTGAGTAGGAAACTACAAACCTAGAAAGTGTGGGAATCCGAGGATGAATGGAACTTGATAGGGTTATTCACTAAGATGTAGTTGGATATGGAAGAGGAGGTTGAGTAAGTGTTTTTGGATTGTGTACAAGTCATTCCTTCCTTAGATGATCATATTTAGATTGGATAGGTTAATCATTTTAATTAAAAGGGTATTAGTATCATTCTAAATGCTGGGAAAACATCATTTTATTGTTCTTAGTATCCCAAGGGTTATCTTTTGTTTTGAAAGAGTAATGTAATTCTCACATCTTTGAGGTAGGGGATGATGGAGGGTGGGAAAATATCTATCTGGATCATTCAATCCAAGTATTCCAAGATGTTCTATGATTTTATACATTAGTTTTAGTGTCCAAGTATGATTTTTTAGTTATTTATTTCATATCTCAGTCTATCACATGTTAGATGATTAAGGATGAGCATCAGAGACCTGCTAGTTTATTATAACCTCATCCCATTCTGTTATAGAATTTGGATGAGATCTCAATGTAATTCATGAACAGCTTACCTCAGACTCTGAGTGAGAAAAATTCTATTTGGGTGGTTATTGATCAGTTAACTAAATCAGACCACTTTCTTTCTATTAAAGAGTAGACAAATTTAGAGAATAACATACACCTTTATGTACGAGAGATGTTGAGACTCCATGGTGTGACTTCATCCATTGTTTCTAATCGAGAACCTCACTTGACTTCGTGGTTTTTGATTATTATTCAAGAGAATATAGAATCTGAGCTAAATATGAGCATATTTTACCACCCTCATATAGTTAGTTATACTGAGCGGGCCATCCAGATTCTTGAGGATATGCTTTGATCATGTGTTATTGACTTTGGAAGTTCTTGGGAGAAACATTTATTATAGATTGAGTTTTCCTATAAAAATAGTTATCAAGATTTTATTAATATGGATCCATTTAATGATCTGTATAGAAAACTATGTTAATCTACTCTATGTTATACATAATTTGGTGAGCACTCCTTACTTGGGATAATTATCATTTAGGATATTATAGAGAAGATGAAGTAGATTTATAGGTTGTTGGTGATAGTTTAGATTCATTAGAAATACTATGCAGACCTTTGATTTCATCAGTTGAATTTCATGGTTGATGATTGAGTTTTTTGACGGGCTTATCCTTAGTTAGGACACCATCGATTTGGGAGACCAGGTAAGCTGGAACCATGATATATCAGGTCATTTGGGATTGTATAGAATATTAGGAATGTGGCATATCAATTGGATTTACCAACTTGATTTATGTTTATTCATAAAGTGTTCTATGTTTCATAGATGAAGAAATACCATCTAGACCTATCCCATGTGATTGTCTAGGAGGATATGAAGGTGGATCCTGATACCTCTATTTTTGAGTAGCGAGTTCATATCATGGATTTTTAGAATAAGGTGTTTTATGGTAATTTGATCCCCATAATCCATGTATTACAGAAGTGTGTCTAGGATAACCATGATATGTGGTAGCATAAAGCATTTGTGAGGGAGTAGTGGCCTCATATTTTCAAAGATTAAAAACTTTGAGGTTTTTTTGGGGGAAGAATGTGGCATGATGGGGAAAATTATGACACCCTTCAGGACATTGAAGCGTTTTATTTTGAGTCTTTAGTATCATTTCATTTAATTTGGAGTTTTTAGGATTCAAGGGTTGAAAATATAGATTTTTGAAAAAATAGACTAGAGCGCATGGTTAGAGAAAGATTAATACTAACTATACACACATTTATTCAAGAGGGGGGGGGGGTGAGAGATTCAAGTGCTATTTTTCAGGGTTATTTTATGGATTTTACAAATATCCTACTTTTTTGTGAAGGGGGAGTGACCTTACTAGTTAACACACATTTTTTAAACCACATGGTCTATCCAATTTACTTAAAATTGTGAATTGACTTATTTTACCTTCATTCTTTTTAACCCTCTTTCTACTCTTTCTTCTCCCACTCATTCAAACCACCCCCTCCAGTAGAGATCCCTTTTATCTCTTGTTACCTTAGTAGTCTTCCTCCACCCTTGTTGATTTAGGTAATTCCTATTTTCTCTTGATTCCCTCCTCCTCTTCCAATGTTATTCCCTATTATACCCACTTAATTCCATCACTATAACCCTAATGTCCATGTAAGTCCAAACCTAGGGTTTAGGTTGGGTTTTTAATGAATTTTCATGGGTTTTAGGTCAGTGAGGATCTATTTCTTATATTCCTAGTGGTTTCAAGTTATGGCAATGAATTCCACTGTGGTTGAGGTAGGTATCTCTATATAACTTGACTTTTCCTTTATCATACCTAAAATTATTGATATTTTACTTGGTTTACTTTATTAAATATTCATGAAAGTATTTATTTAGGGATTATATGTGTGATTAAATTTCTATGTTTTCATGATTTATCATGAATGGTGGTTTATATTGGATTTCTATTTAAAAAATCTATTTATTCCTTCACGGTGTTTTCTAAAATGTTTAAAAAATGATTCCTTACTTAAAAATGATTTTTTCAAATAGGGGTTTGAAAGAAAATTTGATTTCAATTTATATTCTTTATTATGGGATTTTATTTTGTATCTTGGATATTTATTTATCTTGGAATTTTATTATCCCGGAACATGGGAGACTATAGGTAGGGATTATTTCAATTTATATTCTTGATTTGGTTTATTTATTTTTTATCTTGAATATTTATCTTGGGATTTGATTATCCTTTGAGCTTGGATTATTTAAATAAACCAAAAGTTTTAAAATATAAATGTTTTAAAAAATGGAAAGGTAATTCAAAATGGATTTTAAACTTGGACTAATAGGTTTCATTGTGAAAAGTGTTATGTATATTCAATGTGGAATCCTATTGAGATTTTTATGACACCTTAAATATGCCATTGAGAGTTTATGAACTTGGTTTTATAGGATATAAATAAAGGAAAGGGGACCATGAATTTTGGCAGATCTTACTGATTCTCTTCATCCTTCTCCAATGACATAATGATGGTGACCATGGGCCATGAGGAGTTGGGATCATGTGGAGTGTTTTGGGATCCTCAGTGATTTTGGGTTATGATGTATCATCCCCTCTAAACTTGACCTCATTTTAGTATTTTTGTATATATATGAAATTGGTTATCATTTTTTATGTTTATTATGTGATGTTTATGAGTTATAGTTCATTTTCGCTACTACCTATAATCTGTTTGTCTATTTTTATATTCCAAGACTATTTAATTGTTGGTGTGAACATCCCACTTAAGGATTGGTTATGTTGGATTTTTTTTAGAGGAATAAATGTATTTTTAGTGTGAAATCATTTCCAAAGGTTATATTTTGATACCCTAGTTCTTTTCGCTAGCTCCTGGCGATTAAGAATGTGCTTTGGATCTTATAGAAGAGTGGTCTGAGTGACATTTTAGGTTGAACCAATCTGGTTCATTATAGTGTGAGTTTCCTTTTAACGTGGTTTTCAAAAGAGAATTTAATTACCTTTGAAATGTTATTTTTAAGTGAAGGTATTTGGAAATGGGTTTTAAAAGAAAAAATTTGATTTACGTGAAATTTTTTAGAATGGGATTTCAAAATAAAGTGTTGGTTTTTAAAGGGGTTTTGATTTGATATTTTAGTTGAGTGAATAGAATGAGTAAATTTGACATAGGATCTACTTTTACCATGATTTTAAAATGTGTTTTTTTACTTTTATTTTAAAGGAAAACAAGGTTTATTTTTTGTGGTAAATGATTTAGACTGATTGACCATAAGAGGGACATGCTCTATTTTTCCAATGCTTATATACTTTTTTGAGATCCTTGATTTATTTTTTCCTTATTTCTATTATCTATTGTATGATTACGCATGAAAATATAGGATCTCTTTACGAACCATCCATTCGGTGATAGTTTGGTCAGTGGGTTTGGAAAAATTAATATGTCTCCTTTTGGATTAGTTACATAGGAACATTGAGATACCACTTTAGTATATTATTGAGTCTAGTAATATTGAGTTACCCCAACCACTTGGACTGAGTATTGGGTTTTTTTGAGGGTATGAAAAAACCAAAAAACTATAAAACCCATTGTGTTTTCGTGTGTGAACTATATTCTAGTTAAATTTATTTAAACTTAAAAATCATTTATTTTTGGAAGGAAACTTGTTAAACCAGGATAGAGTAGTTTAAATTCATCAAGCAAAGTCCAGTTGTTGAAAAAAAACATCAGAAGAAACATCCAATCATAGAGTAAGTGATATAGGAGGAGTTCTTGATGCAACATGAAATTTTTGGAGGATGTGGTGAAGTGGAAATCCAATTGATTTTGGTGGAGGACTTGGTGTTTCGAAGGTTATGTTAGATTAATAAAAAGGGCTATATAAGATTAATATAAAAGAAAAGGATTATATATTTTCTATCAATGAGTGTATAAGCCGAATAATGAGGTTTCAAAAGCTATTTTTCGAATGTTGGGGAAGCGATGTAAAATACAAAGATTGACTTTTCACTAAATGATTTAGTTAAATTGATGGATGTAATATGGTTTTTTAATTGAGTTGATGGATATATAGAAATATTATAAGGTAGTGTAACTGATGGGAACCACTGGTTACTATAGTGAACCTCTAAAAATAGAGGGTTCTAACTCACTTTTTTGATATGACAAGATCGAGTGAGAGAAAATTCAAAAGAGGGTGGAGTGGAATCCATCCTTATGGGGGGAATTCCATACAGAGAGATTGTGGTGGGAGTTTATCATGTAGATAATTTCTAGGAGGTTCTTTCATTTTCAAGTAGGGATCTAGATTATAGTCCCTTATAACACGAGTTAGGTAATGTTCCTGAAGAAGAATCCCTTGTAACTCAGTTTCTATCATTAATAATATATGTAATATGTTCTCCATTGGATTGTGGATTTATCTGAACCATAATATTCATGAGTTTATTACGCTTCTTCAAAATATCATGTGTTTGTTATTTTTTTCACTATTTATGAAAAATATTATCTAAGAGCATAAAGTTATAAAAACTAAATTTAATTTCATATCTACATGGTGTTAAGGGTTCTTGGTCTTCCAAGTTGCAGATGTTGAATTCACAGGGATGTGTCATAGAACTTTGGACCCTTTCCAAATGCTTGTTTTATAAATTAAGGTTTGTGTTGAAGTTCGATGGTGAAAGTTTAGGATTTTGGATGATGATGGTTTTGTTACTCTTGGAGAATCCATAAGTTCTATTTATGGATATCCAACAAAAAGTGATGTGTTTAATAGAGCGGGAAACCATAATAGGAAAACACATAATGTTTTTTTGAAATATGTATCCTAGATAAGTAGAACATGACCCAATAGGAGGTTTTGATGTTAAATCCAATATAAACATCTCGTATTGTTTAAAGTGGAGGAATAATGAGCTGATGTGATTTGGCTGGTTCCTGATTCCACATCTAGAAATATGGAAGGAAAGGTTTTGGTAGGAAACTGTTAGGACTGAAAGGTATGTTTTGAAAAGTAATTTGAGAAGGTTCTATAAATCCCATAGTTGATAAGGTGTGGCTATTTTCTCAACGAAGTGTTAAATATCCCACTTGAGTCATGATTATTTTTCTAGGGTTTATTTTTTAATGTTTGAGAAGGCTATAAAGTGTTTGTTTTTAAAGGCTTTGGTTGAGTGGTACTTGTGATCATTGAAAAAGGTTGTGGTTCTATTTGGTTCCCAAATATAAGCTTGTAGGGATATAAGGAGTATATAATTATACCATATCAATTAGGTATCAGGTTTCTATGCAAATTATTTTAGATGGAATGGGATTCATGTGATAGAGATCGTGGTTTTGGAAAAGTGAAATAAATGGACTTTGTTTCCTAGTGGGTTTTTGTAAGGATAATTCATGTTAGAAAAATATACTTCTAGAATAGTGGGATATATGGAATGGTTTCTTGATCACTTTCATTGAGAGAAAGGGGTGAACACACTTGTATTTTGATAAATTACTTGATAGAACTTGATGTATGGAGTGTATAAAGTATGTAGAGAATCAATCTTTCATCAAATGTTTTTACTGAGATGTCATATGGCATGTTCTTAAAATGATTGTACAAGATATTTGGGAGTGGTTAAACATGTGTCTTATCTTTTGGATCAATATTTTTATATTTATATTTAGGTAAAGATATTTCAGTGTCACTTAAAGTTTAGAATGGTTGGGTTTCTATTCACTCACCTACAAACTCTTTAAGAAGTAACCCATGACCACATTGATTATTAAAAAGGGTCAACCCTAAGTTTAGGGTGCATTTATTTTCAAGGGTTTAGTGATTAAGAAATTTGAATTCCAATATCTAGGATAGGATATTATAGAAGGTTATCATAGTTTCAGAATTCCCTATGTAATTATGGTGAACCTTGAATGGTTCAAAACCAGGCTATGATGTAGTTGGAGAAAATAACCATGCTTTCCTTGGTTTCACTGAGAAATGGGGATTTTGTTCCATGATGTTTTATTGGATGTATGGTTTTATGATATTAGAATATTCAGAATATGTTTTAGATATAGGTTGATTTCAATGGTATTGATAGAGTCTGATATACTTGAAAGCTCTTGGATTACCAAATCTTAGTGGTAGAGTTTTATGAATGCAGGATTTTGGAAGGAGTAGAGATATGGACATGGTACATGATAATGTTATGTTTATGGGACTTAAAAAAGTTTAAAATTTTCTCTAGACTATTTGATTTTTAAAAATTCCATGGATCCATTCATATGGTATTGTGGTTTTATAGAATGAGTGGTTAGAGTCTATAAGTACAGGGTGGATTTGTATCAGTGGGGATTGGATGATCACAAGCATGACAAAGGACTATGAAAACACTGAAAAGGAGAGGATAATGGAAGATAATATTCAGAATATGGTTGGTGGACTTTAGTGAAAACCTTGAGAATAGTATTTTAGTGAAAAAATGTTAAACTTAACCCATGAAAACAGTTCTCAAGTGGGATATTGTTGAGTTTTTTATGAGAAATATTTTTTGGATAAGTTGTTGGAACTTTTGGAACTTTTATTTATATAAGTACATTTGTATAAGTAGTATGGAGAAATTCTCCCTCACCAAGTAAATTATGGGTCTAATCTAGTGATAGTGGAAGAAACATCTAATTCTAGATGAAGTAAAGTAGGATGATTTTTGGATGCAGCATGGAAGTTTTAGAGGAAGTGGTGAAGTCAATAGTCAATTGAATCTAGTGGAGGATATATAAGATTAAACTAATCTTTCATATGAGTGGTATTAGTATTTAAAAGGCTACATAATATTAATCTAAAGGATTATGTAAGATTAATCTAGAAAAATAGGATGATCCATATAATATCTTAGAGTGCAGAAGTTTAAAGATGAAAATTTAAAAGTAATCATGTTAATGTAAGAGAAGTGATAGAGAATACAGAGCTTTACTTTTCACAAGATAGTTTAGTTGATATGGTGGATCTTAGTTAGTTTCATTGACCAAATATAGTGATGTTTGTGAAATTCAGAATGTGGTGTAACCATTAGTATCTAATGGTATATGTGGAGAACTTCTATAAAGTGAGGGTGCTAGATCACTTGTTTTATGTGACTGGATCGAGTGGGAGAAAAATAAGAAGTGGGTGGAGTGATTTTCTTCCCCATGGGGGGAATTCCCCATACTTTAATTATAGTGGGAGTTCATAATGTAGAGTGTTTCCAATAGGTTCTTTAGTTTTTCATGTGTTTGTTCTTTCTCATTCACTATTTATGGTAGATCTTATAAAAAATTATAAAGTTATCAGAACTATATTTAAACGAGTATCAATATGGTGGCTAGGTTTCTTTGTCTTCCTAGTTCTTGATGTTGAATTTTCATGGGTGTTCCGTGACACTTTAGAACCTTCAAGGAGCCTTTTTCTTCAAATTGAGGTCCAGAAGTTAGCTTTCATTCATAACATGTGGTGGTTTCAATTTGTTGGGTTTGAATTCCTTATATGTGGTATGGGAAACATGGTATTTGGATGGATGTGATAGGGAAAAATTCCCCAAAAAGTGGTATTTGAGCACTGATGTTGTTCCAGTGCATATTAGAGCAGGTTCTTGTTCTGGTTTCTTGTTTCAAAAAAAAAACAAACTCAACCCAATCAGACCCACCCAAAAATCCCTAAAACCACTAAACTACCTTAGATAAGGTGGGTTATTTTTTTCATTTATTATGTTTAGGTTAGTTGGTAGGGTCATTATTTTTTTAGTGGAGTTGACCCAACCTACGCACACAAAGTATAAAGTATTTTATAAGCTCATGTTTTGCCTTTTTATTTATAAAATTTAATCAAGTTTAACTAATTTTGGACATGAAAAATATTATTTTTTAAATTATTAGAGTTAAATATAGTGTTGTTAAAAAATTATTACTTTTATAGTATGTTACTTAAATAATTATTAATATTAAAATGTTATTGATTTTTATATGTTAATTTTTTTATGTAATTTTATGGATTATTATAAATTTTTTCCAACCAAAACCAATCCAACCTTTAAAATGCCTCATCCCACCATGTTGAGTTTTATAGAAAAGTTCCAATTGGAGTGTTGAATTTGGGTTATTTTTTTTCACCTACCAAATAATGGTCAGATGATATTTATCTTTAAACCAAAGTGACCCACCCATTTACACACCATTTGGTTTAGTGGGTTTTTTTAAGATCATCAATGAATAGATTTTGGGTATTATTGACATTCCTAATGAGTGCTACCTCCTTAGTTCCTTATAGGATATCCTCATGGATGAAAATAGTGGTTGAGGCAAGAGATAATACCTTTGATATTTTGATTGATGGTTGGCCTTAGTTCCTTATAGGAGATCCTATATAGATGCCATGGCATGTTTCTATATAATAGACTTGGACTATAAGTGGTTATGAATTACAACACTAAGAAAGTGGCTTAGAGGGTCACACACTAAGTGTATTCACAATCTTAGTTAAACTCAGTATTAAATTTAATAAGTTAGAATAAATAATATTTATTTAGGTTTTGATTGATCTCTAAGATTTAATCACATGTTTTTGAAATACTAAGTGAATAAAATAATAATAATAAATATTTATTTTCAAGGTTTTATGAATATAATATTTATTATATTTATCGATGAATAATACAATGATATTTATTTATTAAACAAATAGTCATTATTCAAGGATCAGTAAATATTGAGGAGGAAAAGAGGACCAGGTTTAATAGTTTGATTGAAAATAATCTAAATGATATTTATTTATTCTTAGGTGATTCACATGTCAAGTGAATATTAATTATATTATTATTATGACATGGGGTTCACTAAGAAGTAAGGAATTATAAAGGGACTCATGTTCTAATTGAAAACCCTAGACCAACCTTTATAAATATCTAATTACACCACTTTCCTAATAGACACTTATTTTACACAATATAAAGAGATAATATCTCTCAATCCCTATAGATAATTCTAGAGATCAAATAGTGTGATCACTCCTCCTCTTTTCTCAGTCCGTCAAGAGACCATCAAGAGTTCTTTATCCTAATAGAATAATTTTATTAAAATCAAACATGAATGATGAAAGTTATCAAGATCCACTGTGCTAGAACCCAGTGATTATACGATGACATTCCAAGATTGTGGTGCACATGTAGACTATCACTAAAAGGATTATTAACTTATATCCTTCAGTGAAATGATGGTGTAACAAGATCGAATCTACTAAATCATCAATAAAGGAAGAATTACAAGTTTTGGTAATTCTATATCATCACATAAATTAATTTTAAATTAAATGTAAATATCCTCCTATTCTGGTTCTGACATTTAATCAAGTCAAGTAATCTATGATTTTCATTGGTCATGATGTCAATCATTATGTACAACAAAAATTATCCGTAAATTAAGACTAAAAAAGTTGAGTTTTCATTCCATACAAGCACTTACACTATGCCTGAAACCTAAAATTGGTATCAGAGCAGTCACATGTTTAATTTATAATTATTTATCGATCATTTATTGTTTACATTCATTTTTTATTTATTTTACTTCAAATCGATTCATTCTTGAAATTAAAAAAAATCATATTTTATCCCCTTTCTTCATTATCATTAACATAACTAATAAACAATTAAAAATAAAAATAAGAAACATATGAAAATTCCATCTAAAGATACCAAAGGTTATTTTTGGGCAACATAAGAATACAAAACATGTACCCTAAAACCACACATAATATAATAATGTATCTCATATATATCTTGTGATAAAATATGATCAGTGTGAGGAAATCAGATCAGTGATCCGATAAAATTAGATCAATGTATAGATCCAGATAGTCTGGAATACAGTTTAAAGAAAAACATACCATGTAACATTCTTACATGGAGTTTCATACCCATGTCTTCATAATGGAGAACAAATAGGTCTAAACATGTCCTGTATATGCTACATGACACAGTGACTAAAAAACTATTCAACTTCTAGGTCACACATCGTGTAAGAACACCACACAATATCTATTGTAAACACATATGTGGAAAGGAAACACACCCAGTCCCCAAGGTGTGTTCTATATACATAGGAAAAAAGACCTCATTCCATGTAACCCAATACATGCCATGTAGTTTTATACAAATTGTGCACTCAATTTGATTTGGAGAGAATAATTGATTATGTAATTAAACCTATTCACACATGTTTCATGTGTCATTTATCTGACAATAAATTCCATTTCATAGGATTTATAATTATATATTGAATTAATTTCCATGTTAAATTCTAAAAATACAAGTTATGTATGGTATTTTCTTATAGTGTATTGTATGCACATCAAGATAATCACATGTAGTGTAATAAACATGTGCTCCATGTGTCATTTTTTTAACAGTAAACACCATGTAATTACCATTTAGTCAATATGTGTTGGATTCTAAGGGAATTCATAATAAAAAGGATCATGTTAGGTATTTTGGGTGAGTAAATGTCATTTTATCCAAGTAAACTTATGTAATTCATTAATTTTTAAATGAAATTAATTTATTTAATTTGTTTAAAATTATGGATGATGTTAATTCAAGGATTCTCATATGGTATTAATATAAATTGAATTAATTGGATTAATTTGTGGTGTTTTATGTTAGTTAAAGAATGAATTGAAGTAATTTATAGGTAAATTAAAAATTTACAATCATTTAATGTTATGTGGATGATGATGAGATTATCCTATCCCTACATGTGATTGGTTTATTTTAATTAATTATGATTAAATTAAAATTTATGGCCTACATGTCATCCCATCATCCTTATTACATAAGGGCTTGCATTCCCACAATTTATTTTATGTAAACCCCCTTTATCAAATCCATTTGATCCCCTCACTTGCGTGTGAGTAAAAGATTATGTAAGGATGGAGCTCCAAGGTGAGAGGAGGTGATCTGAGTATAAGAGCCACATAAAATACAATCGAGGCAATACATAGGATCCAAGGTGGAATTACACAACAAAAATTGTAATGTTGTGACCCTAGTTACCTAGAGTTGTGCATTATTACATAACATTGGCATGATATAAATAATCATGTACCGAAAGACCGATCAGTTTAGTAGGATTAGAAGTACTAGATACATTCATAAGTTTTACATTACATCATGAAATAAAAACATCAAAAACATTTTGTACCCTTTTGAACACACTTATATCCTTAGGCTATCCCTATAGGTCAACCATAAAATACTACTTCACATCCTAGAAAAAATAAAACATAGGAAGGGGTGAGCTCAGATTCTCAGTAAGGATAACAATATAGCAGAAACTTTCATAAATAAGCATAAACATTTAAGGCAATGTATAAGAATAAAACAAAAGCCTTTTAAAATTAAACATCAGCATAATATGGAAAAGATAAAATCAAATAATTCCATTTAATTATTCAAATGAATATTCTACTAGTTGAATAATCACATGCAATATCAATATACACTTTCATAATGATGGAATGCATAATGCCAAACTTCATAACCACATAGTCAAGGCCTTGTGCCAAGAATAAAAATAATATTTTGTCGAGGCCTTGTTCTAAGCTACTAGTTTTTCTCATGAGACCTACCGATGCATAGAGGAGCTATAGCAGGCTCCAACTGTCACTTACTAATTCGAATGCATTCCTCATATGAAAAGGTTTAAACATAACATAAACATTCATATTAAAACTAGAATAAGAAATGTCAATAATTTATCCATAAACCATGATTGGTGTAAAAATAACAAATCCACAATCAAACATATCAAAAAACATTCAATACAATATGGAAGTTTTGTATCATAATAAATCAACTTCAAACAAGCTTAAAATCCATCAAAGGATGTTAACATAGATGAAATCAAAACTTTTTTTAGAGAAATATCTATTTATATTTTGAAATCATTTAAAAGTCATATAATTATAAAATAAAACATTTATTTTGAAAATATTATTATAAGCTTGTATGGGAAGCTTCGATGATGATATAACAACGGAAAATAGCCACACCCGCTGTATAAGTTAAAAAAAGACATTCTTACCTTAATTTTGTCGAAAAGGTCATAAAGTACCTTGTTTGGAAAAGGACGGAAAGATTCATTTCAAAACATATATGGTCAAATAAGGGTATAAATGAATTTAAACTATAGTATAGTAAATATTAAAAATGTTTTGAATTACATTTTTAAGAAAATAGGGATGTGTATGATAAAGAGGTCCAAGTAGATACTTACGTAAAAACAACCTCGGATAATAAAGAGATTGTGAAATTAACCCTTACCTTGTACTTTTCCTTGGTCAAGGGTATGTTAAACTCCAGTATAATAGTTAAATCATTGTTATTAAATTATACAAAAACTATATACATAAATATGATATCATATATCATCCTCTAATATTGCTTTGTTAATAATATTTTAGTAATATCATTGTTTCGGGTGTGAACTGATTCGTTTTCCTTTATATGATTGGTTATGTAAGCCATGTTTTTTTATGTATATGATGTATTTGATTCATATAAAAAATGATATTATGTTCATAAAAATTACTTTTAATCATAAAATGAAAATTATTCTTGAATGATTATGATGCGGAATGAATCTCATCGCGTTCGTGGAGATGGTAATCCGTACGTACGCACGAGCGACAATATTATTATATTGATGGTGGAATAATATGTAATTGGATGATATATCATATATATAAAATCATTAAAATGTTATATTTATTATTTTCATTAGTTATATTCATTATTATACCCATCCAAAATAATGAAGTGTTTGAATAACAAACTATACCACGACGTGGAGACGGTAAGCCGTACGTACTCACGTATGGCGACTTTGTCATTCATATGATGGATATAATAATGAATATGGCTGTAACATTTTAATAAAATCAAAGTATATAGAAGATACTGGAGTTATTATTTTAGAATGGAAACCACAAAGAAAGAGGAAGTGGAAGAAGAAAAGAACTTGAAAGAGGTGATGAAATATTTACCTATTCGTTGGGTTCTTCCTTTTGATTTGATCAAAAGGGATACTTAGGTTGCATTTATGACCAAAGTAATGCATCTAGGATGAAGGGAGGAATTTTGGGAGGATATTTGGGTAGGGTTTGGCCAAGAAAAAATGCTTTGGAGGTGTGAAATTAAGAGAAGGGGAAGTGGCCTTTTATAAGAGAGGTGAGGGTTACTTTAGGAAAAGCTTGAAATATTATTTTATAATAAAATAATTTTCAGTTTCTAATGGATCAAAAATGAATTCTTTAGAGGATAAGGTGGGTATGAGTCAAAAAACTCTCAACCAATAGGTTTTAGAGAGGTTTAGGTCATTATATTAACCTTATCTTTTAGATTTAACTCTTAGTTTAATAGTTTGACATTTACCATGTCTCTTTGTATTTTTATATTATATGGTTAATAAACTTACTATAACAAGACAAGAGAACCCAATGTGGTTAATTATTAATATATATAACCTTATCTAAGTCCTTTTTTCGAACCTTATATTTTTAGGAATATTATATCAATTAATAATATAGTATTTGTTTTAAAAACTCAATTATGTCAATTTTGACACTATTTAGTATTTGATTTTTTTAAAGCCATAAAAACATTATAACTTAGAATAAAATTTATTTAACCAACCATAACATGTCATATTAACCTATAAAATTAGTGGAATTCATAAAAAGTCTCAATTTACATTTATTTGGATATTTATAAAATCAATTATTTTAATATTTCATTAATAAGGTTATTACTGCATCATTATTGTGTCATAAATAAATTAAATTATTTAATGTATAAAAATTATAAATAAAATACCATTATGTATGAAATATATTTATCTTTCTAATGAATATTTATAGTCAAATTTTATTTCACATATACCTATATTAAAAATGGTTTAGTTATTAAACTTTGAATTTAACTCTTTCAGATCTTATTTAAATAAAATAATAATAAATGTCCTAATCTAATCCATGTGGACCAAAGAGGATCATATTTTATTTATAAAGTTGTTTTTGGTTGAATTATACTTATCCAGTATAATTAGGACATGTTTTTGAAATGAAGTCCATTTTGAAAGATAAAATTTATAAAATTTCAAAAATGGGTATTACTATTCATAACGTCTAGTTTGATTGGTTGTGGTGTGTTTGAACTCGAAGTTACATACAATACAAGATATTGTATTAATCAAAGGGAAACGTACTGTGGAAGCTTAGGGTGTTACATTCTCCCCTCCTTAAAATAATTTTGTCCTTGAAATTTCTAGAATACCACTGCATAAAAAGATTCGGGTGGTTCTTCTTCATAAGTTCCTCGGGTTCCCAAGTTGCCTCTTCAATCTTATGATTTATCCATAGAAATTTTACCAGACGAGTCATTCGGTTTCTCAGCACTTGTTCTCTAGTATCAAGAATTTTGATAGGCTCTTCACAATAAGACAAATCAGGTTCTAGTTCAATTTCCTTATAGGTGTGTACATGCATTGGGTATGGAATGTATTTTCTCAATAGTGATACATGGAAAACATCATGAACTTTGGAGAGACTTGAAGGCATTTCCAAATTATAAGCTACAACTCCAATTCATTCTAGAATTTCAGAAGGACCGATGTACCTAGGACTCAATTTACCTTTCTTACCGAAACGTATAACACCCTTCCATGGAGATACCTTCAAGATAACATGGTATCCTACTTTAAATTTTAAATCCTTCCTTCGGTTATCAGCATAGGTGATGTGGGTTTGGATAAACTTCACCTTTTCTATTGTTTCCTCAGAAAGTTCTATAGCTACGAGTTTTATTTCACAAACATCATCCCAACAAGTTGGTGTGTGGCATGTCTTTCAATATAACGCTTCATATGGTGCCATCTGAATACTTTAATGTAAGATATTGTTATATGAAAATTATACCATGGGTAAATATTGATCCCACATACCTTGAAAGTTAAGTGAGAAAGATATCAACGTGTCTTCTAAGGTTTGAATTGTTTGTTCTGATTGTCAATCAGTTTGAGGGTGGTAGGCAGTGCTCAGACGAAGTTCAGTATCCAGGGCCTTCTGAAGACTTTTCCAGAATCTTGAAGTAAAATGGGGATCACGATCAGAAACAATCGATAGGGGTACTCCATGAAGTCTTACAACTTCATTAATATATAGTCTTTCCATACTTTCAAGTGGTAAATATTCTATTATAGAAAGAAAATGTGCTGACTTGGTAAGACGATCAACAATGACCCATATTGCATCATTCCTTCTAGGAGTCTTTGGTAGCCCCATGAAAAAGTCCATCGTAATATTATCCCATTTCCACTTAGGTACAGGAAGAGGTTTCATGAATCATCTAGGTTGTTTTATTCCAGCTTTCACTTGTTGACAAACCATACATCTTGACACAAAATTAGAAATCTCCCTCTTCATGTTGTCCCACCAAAAATGTTCTTTCAATTCTATATACATATTGGTGCTCCTAGGGTGTATAGAGAAATTGGAGCTATGAGCATCATCCAACAATTCCCTTTTTAGATCAGGTATATTAGGAACACAAAGTCTCTTCCCAAATTTCAAAATTCCTTCATATATGAAGTCACTCAATCCCCCATCATTCACAACTTTAATCTTCTTTTGAAACTCCTCATCATCAGTCTGAGAAATCTTTATCCTTTATATTAAATATGTTTTGGAAAACATTTGAAAAAGTATTGATGTTTCACCTTCCATGGTTATTACCATATCCATATTTACTAGATCCATGAAAATAGGATCCCTTTCAACCCTCATCTTGTTCAAAATTCCATGATCCTTTCTACTCAAAGAATCTGCCACCTTATTTTACTTCCCCAGGTGATAGTGTATAGTGCAATCATAATCCTTGAGTAGTTAAAGTCATCATATTTTCCTCATGTTGAGTTCTTTATGTGAGAAAATATACTTCAAACTCTTGTGATCAATATAAATCTCACATTTTTCACCATAGAGATAGTATCTCCATATCTTCAAAGCAAAGATTACAGGTGACAAATAAATATCATGAGTGGGATAGTTTTGATCATGAATTTTTAGCTGTCACGATGCATAGGCAATAACTCTATCATTTTTCATAAGGACACAACCAATTCCTTTCTTTGAGTCATCACTATAAATAACAAGCCCATCATTCCCTGATGGTAGAGGCAAGATAGGAGTGTTGACTAATCTTCTCTCCAGTTCTTCAAAACATTCTTCACACTTTTTTGTCCAAACAAATTTAACCCATTTAAGAGTGATCTTGGTTAATGGGTTAGACAATTAGACAAAATTCTAGACAAAATTCCGATAATAACCTTCTAAACCAATAAAAACACGTAACTCAGTTATACTCGTCGGTGTTGGCCATTCTTGAATTGCCATGGTCTCTAAAGGATCAACAGAGATTCCATCCTTAGAGATAATATGGACAAGAAAATAAATCTCCTAAAGCCATAATTCACACTTGATAAATTTCTCATGTAATTCATTTCTTCTAAGAGTCCTTAGGATAATGCGCAAGTGATTTTCATGATCTTTGTATATTTTTGAGTATACCAAAATATCACCAATAAATACCACTACAAAGCCATCAAGATATTCCTTGAAAACTATATTCATTAGATCCATGAAGATAGAGGGTGAATTAGTCAATCCAAAAGGCATTACTCTAAACTCATAATGCCCGTACCTAGTTCGAAATGCTGTTTTCAGAATGTATTAATTCTTCACACACAACTGATGATATCCAGATCGAAGGTCAATCTTTGAAAAATAATGAGCGCCATGAAGTTGGTTGAATAAATCATCAATGAGAGGTAGGGGATACTTGTTATTTATTGTTATAGCATTTATTTCCCTATAGTCAATGTACAACCTCATATATACTTATTTATTTTTAACTAAAAGGACAGAGGATCCCCATGGAGAAAAACTACGGTGAATAAATCCCTTGTTACTCAATTCCTCTAGTTGTTTCTTTAGTTCCCCTAATTCCACAGTGGTCGTTCTATAAGGGGTCTTCGATATGGGCCTTGAACTAGGAATTAAATCAATGGAAAACTCAATTTCTCATTCTAGAGGATGTCCAAGTAAATCCTCTAGAAACACATCAACATATTATTGCATAATAGGCATGTCCTATATTCGAACATTCTTTTCCTCACCTATAGTTATTTCATTCTCTTATTCCTCAGTAATTAAATTTAGTAGAGATACTGGGGGGGATCTAGATAAGAATTAGGTGGTGACGTTTCTTCTCTAAAGATAAGGTAATTCTTATCATCATCGAAAATTGTAACCTCCTTATTCTTATAATAAATTTTTTCATCATGGTTTGAAAGCCAATACATTGTAAGGATTATGTAAAATTCAATCATGGGTATGACGATGAGATCAATAGATAAAGAACATTTATATTCCCTAACATGAACTGATTCACAAAACTTTTTTGTGATAATACTTCCCTTAGGTGTTTTGACTGATAAATCCCTTGTTAAGTAAAATTTAAAATAACTAATTTTCTTAGAAAACTGGGAAGATATGAAACAATGCAATGATCCAGAATCAAATAAATCATTGGCTAAACTTGAGGAAACCATTAAATTACCTACCACCACATCTTTTGGAGCTTCAACCTCAGCAGTAGTGATCGCATAAGCTTGGATTTTATCTCTTATCCTTTTCTAAGTTAAGTTCCCTTGGAACTAAGGACATTCATTTTCATAATGCCCCTTTTATCTACAATTGTATCATTCAACATTGACAGCCTCTTTCTTCCCCTTGTAATCACGAGCTTAGTGGCCTTTTTCACCACACTTGTAATAGACTCCCATTCCCTTCAGGAAAGTACTAGGGTGTTTCTTCCCACATTTACCATAGGATGGATATTAAAATTTTCCCTTCTTCACCTTATTTCCATTTCCATAGTGTTTAGCAGATCTATTTTTCTCTTTCTTTGCTTTGAAGTCGTAAGATTTAGAGAATTCCTTTTCTATCTTGATAGCGCACGAGACAATATCTTTGTATGATGAAAAGGATTGTGAGAATAATGATCGATGGAGAAATGGATTTAACCCATCAAATAATAAATCAATATTACTCATTGGGTTATGTATATAATCTGCTGTATTTATTTCTAACCTTGTAAAGTTAACCTCATACTTTGCGACATTATCATCCTACTTTTGCCTCAGACTCAGAAATTGTCTTTCCATATCCGGTTGATGGTCATTAGGAAAGTATTTTTCTAAGAAAATTTCTTTAAACTCCCTCCATTCCATGTTCTATACTTCTTCATCTTCCTTTGTGTTTTGGATTAATGACCACCATTGATCTTCATATCCCGTGAGGCGATAAACTGCCATGATAACTTTTTCCCTTTCACTACTCCCCAAAGCATGAAATATTTTTTCTAAGGAATTTATCCATTACTCAGCTACTAATGGATTTGTAGTCCCATTTAATTTTGGTGTTTTTTTCCTCATGAAGTGGTCTAACATTTATCCTCCACGTTGTTGATCAAGGTGCTCCATACGGGTAATGTTATTATTCATAACCTGAGTGAGTTGTCCCAGTATGGTGATAAGCTGATCAATACCAGTTGCTTCACTAGATCAACTATAATTATCTTGAGTATGAGGGAAATCCCTACATGTATTACATGTGTTGATACCGTTTCTATTCTTTTAACTAGGTACCATTTCTAAACAATGGAATACAATAGATTAGTTTATGAACCACAATACATAATTCCAAACTTGTAAAACACTTAACATAAATTAAACAGTTTATGGATATAATCCATAATCATAAAAATGTTTTATTTGAGGAAGTATATACTCATAAACCCTTCATAATTATTTTTAAATAAAATGAGAATTATCCTAATCATATCCCCTGGGAGTGTCATAACCAAGAGTGCAGCAAGGACCGTTATCGTGCACCGGTTCCCGTTCGAGTCTAGATCAAAGAGGTGTTTTCAGGTTTTACCCCTAGGTACATCTGTGCCAGAGCCACCTCTACCTACTCGTATCTAGACAGGGATGTATTTCTTGGAAAACTCACAAAATCTCTACATTACCAAAATTCTAGGAAGTTCTTCTATACTAATCCCCAAAGTATATATTAGGGTAATGTTCTCTAATTAGAGTTTTTCTAAATCTAGCTTCCATGGTTTGTACTAAAATACCTCTAATACCAACTGCAATGCCCCGACCCCAGTTACCCAGAGTCAGTGCATTATTAAATAACATTGGCATGATACAAAGAATCGTGTCTCGAAAGACCGACCAGTTTAGTAGCCTTGGAAGTACTAGATACATTCATAAGTTTTACATTACATCATGAAATAAAAATATCAACACCATTTTGTCCCCTTTTGAACACACTTATATCCTTATCCTATCCCTATATATCAACTATAAAATACTTCTTCACATCTTGGAAAAAATAAAACATAGTAAGGGGTGATCTCAGATGCTCAGTAAGGATAATAATACAACGGAAAATTTCATAAATAAGCATAAAAATTTAAGGCAATGTATAAGACTAAAACAAAAGAATTTTAAACTTAAAATTCATCATAATATGGAAAATATAAAATCAAATAATTCCATTTACTTATTCACATGGATATTATACTAGTCGAATAATCACATGCAATATCAATAGACACTTTCATAATGATGGAATGCACAATGCCAGACTTCATAACCACATAGTCAAGGCCTTGTGCCAAGACTAAAAATAATATTTTGTGAAGGACTTGTGCCAAGACACTAGTTTGTCTCATGATACCTACTGATTCATCGAGGATCTATAGCGGGCTTCACCCGTCACTTACTAAGTCCAATGCATTCCTCATATGAAAAGGTTTAAACATAACATAATAATTCGTATTAAAAATAGCATACGAAATGTTAATACATTATCCATAAACCATGAATGGTGTAAAAATAACACATCCATAGTTAAACATATCAAAAAACCTTCAATAAAATATGGAAGTTTTGTATCATGATAAATCAACTTCAAACAAGCTTAAAATTCATCAAAGGATGTTGACATAGATGAAATCAAATTTTTTTAGAGAAATATATCTTTATATTTTGAAATCATTTAAAAGTAATATAATTATAAAAGAAAACATTTATTTTTAAAATATTATTATAAGCTTATATGGGAATCTTCGATGATGATATAACAACAGAAAATAGCCACACCCGCCGTATAAGTTAAAAAAAGACATTCTTACCTTAATTTTGTCGAAAAGATCATAAAGTACCTTGTTTGGAAAATGATGGAAAGATTTATTTCAAAATATATATGGTAAAATAAGGGTATAAATTACTTTAACCCATAGTATAGAAAATAGAAAAAATGTTTTGAATTACATTTTTAAGAAAACACGGATGTGTATGATAAAGAGGTCCCAATAGATACTTACGTAAAAACAACCTCGGATAATAAAGAGATTGTGAAATTAACCCTTACCTTGTACTTTTACTTGGTATAGGGTATTTTAACCTCATGTATAATAGTTAAATAATAGTTATTAAATTTTAAAAAAACTATATACATAAATATGATATCATATATGATCCTCTAATATTTCTTTGTTAATAATATTTTAGTAATATCATCGTTTAGGGTGTTAACTGATTCGTTTTCCTTTATATTATTGGTTAATTAAGACATGTTTTTTATGGATAGGATGTATTTTATTCATATAAAAAATGATATTATGTTCATAAACATTATTTTTAATCATAAAATGAAAATTATTCTTGAATGATTAGGATGGGGAATGAATCTCATCGCGTTCGTGGAGACGGTAATCCGTACGTACGCACGAGGGACAATATCATTATATTGATGGTGAAATAGTATGTAATTGGATGGTATATCATATATACAGAATCATTAAAATTTTATATTTATTATTTAAATTAGTTATATTCATTATTATACCCATAAAAAATAATGACGTGTTTGAATAACAAACTACACCACGACGTGGAGACGGTAATCCGTACGTACGCACGTATGGTGACTTTGTCATTCATATGATGGATAGAATAATGAATATGGTTGTACCATTTTAATAAAATCACAGTATATAGAATATACTGGAGTTATTATTTTATAATGGAAACAACAAAGAAAGAGGAAGTGGAAGAAGAAAAGAACTTGAAAGAGGTGATGAAATATTTACCTCTTCTTCGGGTTCTTCCTTTCGATTTGATCAAAAGGGCTCCTTAGGTTGGATTTATGACCAAAGGAAGGCCTCTAGGATGAAGGGAAGAATGTTGGGAGGATATTTGGGTAGGGTTTTGCTGATCCAAAAGGATTTGGAGGTGTGAAATTAAGATAAGGGGAAGTGGACTTTTATAAGAGAGGTAAGGGTCACTTTAGGAAAATATTGAAATATTATTTTATAATAAAATCTTTTTCAGTTTCTAATGGCTCCAAAATGAATTATTTAGAGGATAAGGTGGGGATGGGTCTAAAAAATCTCAAAAAATAGGTTTTATATAGATTTAGTTCATAATATTATCCTTATATTTTAGATTTTACTCTTAGTTAAATAGTTTGACATTTACCATGTCTCTTTGTATTTTTATATTATATGTTTAAAAAACTTACTATAACAAGCCAAGAGAACCCCATGTGGTTAATTATTAATATATATAACCTTTTATATGTCCTTTTTACAAACCTTATATTTTTAAGAATATTATATCAATTAATAATATAGTATTTGTTTTAAAAACTCAATTATGTCAATTTTGACACTATTTAGTATTTGATTTTTTTGAATGCCATAAAAACTTTATCACTACAAATAAAATTTATTTAACCAACCCTAACATGTCATATTAACCTATAAAATTAGTTTAATTCATCATAAGTCTCAATTTACATTTATTTTTATATTTATAATATCAATTATTTTAATATTTCATTAATAAGGTAATTGCTGCATCATTATTGTGTCATAAATAAATTAAATTATTTAATATCTAAAAATTATAAATAAAATACCATTATGTAGAAAATATTTTTATATTTATAATGAATATTTATATTCTAATTTATATTGTGTGTATCCCTATATTAAAAATGGTTTACTTATTAAACTTTGAATTTAATTCTTGTAACTCTTCTTAAAATAAAATAATAATAAATGTCCTAATCTAATCTAAGTGGACCAAAGAGGATCATATTTTATTCATAATGTTGTTTTTGGTCGAATTATACTTATCTAATAGAATTAGGACACGTGTTAGGGTAATTATGATATCATTTTTACCCTTAATTACCCTATTTACTTTTAGCCGTGGTAAATAAAAGTCAAAAGTTACTATTCATCAAAAATTATTTTTATCTTATTGAACCACATTTTAATTACTGATATTTACCATGTCTCTCTGATTTTTTAAATTCAACTCACAGAAACAGTAAAATTAAGTTTTATACAAATTTTCAAATGTTCCTAGGAGGTGGGTAAAAGACGGTAAAAAGTTCAATAAAATTTATATATATTTAAACTTATTATAAAATGACTCCAGTGAATTATATTAAACTTATATATGTATTATGTATCTATTTTGACCTAAAATAAATTTAAATAAAATAAACAATTATTTGAATAAAAAATTTGGTTTTAACCATTAATGTAGTGTTTTTCATTATTCATCAAAAATTTAAAGTTTTCAAAAAAATACCACAAATTCACCCTAAGCTAATTTCGATATTCTGAATATAAAAATGAAGTCCAGTTTGAAATATAAAATTTTTAAAATTTCAAAAAGTTTCTATTACTATTCATAATGGCGAGTTTGATTGGTTGTGGTGTGTTTGAACTCAAAGTTGTGTATAACACAAGCTATTATATTAATCAAAGGGAAATATAACATGGAAGCTTGGGGTGTTACACAAACCAAGCTATGGATCATGTTATTTTCCCCCTAGGGTCAAGGGTTAGTTTATCATCCACCAGATAAACTAACCATTATATAATATCATGATTATGCCACTTATATTTTATTTCTATCAATTTCTTGGTTGATTATTTTGGTTTGTGGATGCTACATGATCACTTAATAAATAAAATAAATATAAATTAAGATGGAATAAAAGAAAATCGGATTATGTGTAAACTTTATCAAACATGGTTAGTCACTTAAGTAAAATCCACTCAATATCATCAAGACACATGATAATATAAAATAGATTTTTATGTATAAGGATGAAAATCCATCAACTAAAATATTAATTCAGTATAGCCTTCCATTAATTAAGTTAAGAGTAGAACCCATAGTTTAAAGTTATTGATCAACCCAATTTGGGGTGCTTTTAATTACTAGGTAACTTTTAACTTAAAGTCATAGGATGACTTAACTTAGTTCACACCAAGGGTTGACTAACAAAGAAAGAATTTGTGTAACTGAGAGGAAAGGGTTAGGGAAATATCTATCCAGGTTTTCAGGATTGGGGAGTCCACTCAGTAGATTGAGTAACTAAGAGTTAATGAAGTTGGAAAATTACGGCTACCTAAAACCCTTCAATTAACATGTTAGGACCAAGTATGGGTTATGATAAGGGATATGGGTCCTTTCCACTAGAGTATCTATACAACTAGATATTCCAAAACTAATGGTGAGGGATATTAGGTTTCAATAAAATAGTGGGAAATTAATAAGATTTAATTTTATCAATCTGATTTGGTAATCAAGGAAATACTAATTATATGATGTTAATTTATAGAAATGGAAAATAAAATGAATTCAAAAATATCACTATGATCCTTACCAGATAAGGATAATCTTACCACCTATATGAATTTCTAGGAATGGTATAGGAAATTATGTGTTATACTGTGCCATGAAAAAATTAGATGTGTTGGAAACCTCACTTCCTGATTCACTTGATAAAGAGGCTAGTGAGGAATAGGTATCTCTCTACCTAAAACATGTTGAAGATGAAATGGATGTCCAATTTTTCATGATATTCTCCATTTTCAGTGAGATTCTAAAGAAATATGAGGACATGGATACATATAGAATCATTTCTAACATTTATGATCTCTATCCGGAGAAGGGGGGATAGGAGAGATATGATATCTCTAATGCATTGTTCACACGAAATATTGGAGATTCGGTTTCAGTTGTGCCTCATGTAGTCAAGATTATTGGATATATATAACTCTTAGATATATTATGGTTTAAGATCCTTGACGAGTTTCACACTGATCTCATTCTGTCCACACTACCTAAAACCTTCACTAGTTTTATTATCAATTATAATATGAGTAATATCTAAAATACTCTTTTAAAACTTCTTAATTTTATTCAAAAAGTTTATAAAGTCATAGGGTGTGACAAACCCATAGTCCTTGTGGTGAATAATAATAGGAAGAATAAGGTAAAGGGTATGAAGACTCATTCCATGTATAAAGATCCATAACATTGTCCTTCTAAGAAGAATAAGAACCATAGGAAATCAAATTAATAAAATTTTGTATGTTTTGTATATAGAAATCAAGGCCACTATAAGAGGAACTAAAACCATACAAATAAGTAAGTGGAATCATCATGTGTTGTTCGTTATCGAGTGTAATATTTTTATATCAACAAGTTGGGTATTATATACTACATGTAGTTATAACATTTGTATACAAATACAGTAAACAAGTAGATTTATAATGGTTTCTAGAGGTGATGTGGATATACGAGATGCTAATGGAGCAAGGAATGCTCCTCTAGCCATTAGAGATTACCACCTCACATTTCTAATGAGATTTATTTTTCCTTCTAAATAACTATTATTATGTTCTTAGTGTTACTAATAACATAATTTATGTTTCTTATTTAGACATAGATGGATTTATTTTCAATTTTGGAAATAAGAGTTTCTACTTTTATAAAGATAACATATGTTATGGTATGAAACAACTGAATAATATTCTTTATGCATTAAATTACAAAAACCAAATATTGGAAATTTATAATGAATCAAATTCAGATGAATCATTTAATACCTGGTTATGGTATCACCACCTTGGTCCCATAAATGAGAAACATTTGACAAAGATATATTAAGATGGTTATTTAGAACCTTTTGAGATTAAACCAATTGAAAGATGTTATGCTTGTTTATAAGTAAAGATGACCAAATCTCAATTTTTTGGTTAAGTTTAAAGGTCTATAGAGCATCTAAAATTGGTAAATATTGATATTTTTGGACCTTTTTAAGTAGAATATATAGGTGGATTCTCATAATTTATTACTTTTACCAATGAATTGAGTAGGTATAGTTACATTTACTTGATGAGGTATAAGTATGAATCCTTTGAGAAGTTCAAGGAATTTAGGAATGATGTTGAGAATAAATTTGGTAAGAAGATAAAGAAGCTTTGATCATATCAAGGTGGTGAATATCTTATCCAATATTTTATCAAATTTTTATAGGAGTATGGGATTTTATCTCAACTCACTCTTCCTTATACATCATAGTGGACTGGTGTTATAAAATATAACGCATATTTTCGATTAACTATAGTTTGATAACCATAAATGAAAAATTTCATTTATATATTTGGTTTTATAAGTTATTATAGTATTTAATATGTTTGTGTGAACCATTAGAATGAGAAATGAATTCATACCCCAACTTATTTGGAAGGATCATTCATGTAACACCCATTGGATTTCATATGAACATCCAAAAAAAGTTCCATCTAGGAGACTTGGTGCCTTAATTTTTTTTCTACATTAAATATAGATAAATAAAAAATTTAATATATTCAAAATATAATACTATCATGTAAATATTTAAACTGATGAAAATATTACCATAGTGGGTTAGTTTCTTGAAAAAATATTTGAGCCAATAGTATGGGAGATGATTTGTTTCTCTTGACTTGATACATTTTTTTCTTGAAAATTACTAAAATGAATAACAAGTAATTTAATAGTAATTTATGGAATGTCATCACCTTTTTATATGCATGTATATATGTAAAATGAGATTAATATAATAATATATTCTTTATACCATGTGCTTCTCATGGTTATGGATATCATTAAATTTATTCCACAATCTCTATTTAAAATCTTTCCATTTCATACTAAAATTTTTAAATGTACACTTTCACGTGATAAGATCAGCAATGGTAAATTGTAATAAAATATGTAAAACAAGATTTATTTTTAAAATATTATAATTTAATTAAATAATGATATTCAATTGAGTCATGATGTATTAAAATTACCTCCATATAGGAATAAAATAATTCATTATTCCAAGATTGAGGCATATGACTCCAATTAGGATATATAATCGAAAGGGTTAGCAAAATAGCCACTAACTGGCCTAGAATATGGCCAAATATCCCCACAGCATCATCTGTGGGGACCCCATAACAATCAAATGGGACAGCTATCTTCAATCCATTCAGATTCCACATATATGAACTATTAATATTTGTCTCAATAGTAACATTGATTCCATATTTTATGAAAAAATTAGTTGTTAGTATAAAAAGGTGAAATAAATCTATTAACATTAATTTTTTTACCAATAACCGTAACCCTCCAATATCCTCAGGAATAAATAGGAGAAACTACCTGTTTTCTCATTGTAGGGTTGTCATGTGCTGAACCTACTAAATTAGGAGGCAGTGTGCCAGATGCTGTTGGGAGGGAGACAAAGGGTGTGTCAGATGATGATGGGAGAGAGATAGAGGGTGTAACACATGCTGACGGGAGGGAGATGGAGGGAATACCATACTCTATAGTGAGGGAGCTTGAGGGATCATTAGGAGACACTAATGACGTCTATATGGTTAGAGGAATATCAACTAGGAGTTGACTGTGATAAGTGAATCACCTCTTCTTTGGCATCCCTATCATTTAAAAAATTTAAAAAAACTTCATAACATATATTTTTAAAGATTCATGTAGAAAAAAAATTAGAAATGATAACAGATGCACAATACTGAAAAACATAATTTACATAGGTATGTTAACGAATGATTGAAGATACAAAAAAATATAACACTTACTTTTTTGAAATTAAATAACCGATGCATAAAAATAAATTTAAACATGATAAAAGATCCAAATTTCTGGAATGAATAGTATATAACATAGGTAGTTGACAATTTAATGGATGACTACACATACAATCATTTTTTTCTTCAATCATGTTGTTATCCTATTCCATCATTTCTAATTATACTTTATTGAGCCTTTTAAGAATAATATTTTCAATATCATGATGGAAAAATAAGTCAAATTCTTATTATTGATGGGATTCAATGTCATATGTCAAATATTCCACTTCATCACCCATATCATACAAGTCTCTTTGTTTTACATGCACAACTATACTCCACCATTCATCCATGACATCTTACACATAATATACCATTTTCACTTGCGATGAGAAGATATACATATCATGTACTTCATGTTCAATGACATCCATAAATAAAGATAAGTTCAAAAAACTAAATTGAAAGGAATATCTTTTAATAGCCCTAATAATATCGACCCACTTTCATTTGAATAAAAAAACTAAAAAATGATCGTGGTAGATTAAGTCAATAATATTAGTCAACTTTCAGTGGTATCCCAATTCAGAAACATATGATGAAATAAGAAGAACCATTGTTTACTATAAGGTAGTCATTTAGACTCAAAATCAATGTTACAGATAGGATAATCCCAACCCATGTAATTGTTCTAACCAGATAAGTTCCCAAGTCCAGGGAAGACAATAATGATCCATATTAGAGTATCATGTATTTTGAACATTATTCTAGAAGATGCATTATACGTCTCAACAATGTTTCTCTATAACTCCTGCAATTCTTTAATTACAGGCTGCAAGTATACATCGATATCATTTCTAGGAATTTTTTATAGGAATACTCATAAAATGATAAAGGATATTTGTTTCATACACATCCACAAAGGTATATTGTAAGGGATCAAAATAAATGAAAAAATGTTGTAACTGGTACTCAAAGATCCAAATGGTTTGAATCCATTGACATCTAATCACAATCTCACATTTCTAGTATTAGATTAGAAATATAGATGTAATGAATCAAATTTATTCCATGATTTTGAATCTCTTGGATGTCATATTAACCCATCACTATTATTATCTATATAATTCCACATCATGTGCTCAAAAATTTTCATTTAAATGAATAATCTTCATAATTAAGGTTTTAATGATAAGTTACACAAAAATTTTTATAGGTATGTTATTTTTATGCTTCTTCATAATATCATGTTGATTCAGACTTCCAAAATTACCCATTTACTTCTATCTAGAAGATGGACATTTTTTCACTCCAGTTTACTTCAATCCTCTCTCTAATATATCACACAATCATTGGGACAAGTAAGTATTTTTGTAATATTTAGACTAAGATTGTTATTTTTTTCACATATTAAAAGAATACTCAGGGATCTTAACTTTAAGAAATGTGTCATGTAATAATTTCAATATCATGGACATCACCTTATTTATAATTTCAATCCTCTCTCTAATATGTTTTTGATACTGATGATTTTGTCCTACAATATTGAACAAATCGTTTATAAGGTTATGAATTTCATTGTCTATTTTCAATGAAGTTAGGATCTCATTCTATTGACTAACATTAGGGCTCAAACATTCTGTGACGTTTGATTCTCCATTTAAAATACAACAAACATATTAACCAGGGAATTAATTTAATATAAAGTGTTCATAAAATTCAATTTTCTTCAACCATCAACTAAATTTAAATTTAGTTCATGAAAATATTATTTTCCCATCAATGGGTTGATTGGAAATTGAAAAATCTAAAAACTCTTCTAAAATCTTATCATACTGAGTCTTTAGTAATGTGATCCATATTTTCTCTATATATCACAAAGTGACTACAATTTGATAAAAAAATTAGAATACATAAGAAATATTATGTCATTTAAAGAAAAATTTCTAATTTAATGGGACAAGAATATTGATCGAATCATCCTCTATATCTTATGATGCCAGAATCATGAATTTGTTTTTGGGAAGTTTCATATAACATGTTCTATTAATAAATATATTCAAAGACATAAATTATCTTCATTTATAATTCAATAGAATTAAATTCCATCACATTTCTTTAAATATAATTTAATCTCATCTTATGAAAACTTCTAAACATCAATGAAGATAATTATATTGAAAATTGTGCTAAATTTCATTTAGGTTTTCTTTAAAAAAATAAAAAAAATTCGATTCAAAATTGTTAGATTTTTTTATTAATATATAATAGAAGAATGAATTTTTAATTGATTTAATAAGTGTATATTTGTGTTAACATAACAATAAAACACTAATTGAAAATTGATTATCACACTTATCACATATGATGAGTTAATTATATATTTTTTCACAACACACCTCAAGTTACAAAAAATTTACTCAAGTTACTCTATATAAAAAATAATATGATGGATTTTAATTGAGTTAATAAGTGATGATAAATATAAAAATAACACTCAAAATAATTTAAAATTTCTTAAACAACTTATCATATATGATGAATTAATTGAGTATATTTTCATAACACACCTTAAAATATAAAAAAAATCTGTTAAGATGCTTTATTCAAAAAATTATATAGAATTTTAATTGAAAGTAATTTCATATGGGAAATAGAATTACTGAGTAACACTGATGCTGTGAGATTTTCAATGACAGAAGGAGGAAAGGAGGGTGAATGATTGGTATAATGATAGGGGGAGAGAGATCCATAGGGATAAAGGGGAGATCAACGCACTGTTAGTGGGGAAGAGGGGTGGCCAATATGACGACAGGGGGAAAGAGGGATGATAAAGAAGCATGATGGCATGGGATGAGGGATACATAGGGGAAAGGGGAGAAAGGATGATTTTGAGGTTTGTAGTGAGGGATAGAGTGGATATAGTGAGCGAGGCAGTGGCGATGTCATGGGGAAGGGCATGGGGGTGGGAGGAAAGTGGGGAGAGGGATCAAGGGAGGTTAGAAGCATGTTTCTTTTGATTTTAGTAAATATTTAGTGTCAGTTTTTAAAAAACCACCACTAAAACAGCCACTAAACCTTGATTTTGGTGTGGTTCAACCTCCTCACCACATCGATCTAGGTTTCTCCCCATTTTTCTATTCTATAAACCCATAATCACACATAGCATAGTTCCTTATATCATGATCCTCATCCACTTTCCCTACTCTGAAACTCCCATATCCTCTTATCCCCTTCATTGTGTACACGTTTTTCTTCTCGTTCATCACCCTTCCATTTTCAGGTGATTATCATATGTGAAGGACCTCTCATATTTCTACCCCCACCCCAACGCGACAAGCAATAATGTGACATGATTTTTTTTGTTTTGGCATGATGAATGTTGCTTATTTGGTCCTTAAAGGCCATCTCTTGGCCCCTTTGAGCCATATTCAGTTGGGATTTTAGGCCATCATCATCTGAGTCTTTAGGCCAAGTAATAATTAGTTCCTTTGGGTTATATAAGGGTTCCATATCAACACAATTAAAAATTGATTTCTTTACTTAATAAAAAGGAGATCACAACATGTTTTTATTATTTAGAATTATTTATCATAATTTTCAAAAGGTGAAAAAAATATTTTATTTTATTTTTGGTCTATTTAGTTATTTTTTATTATAAAAAAATATCTATGATCCAAAATAAAAATGAAAATTTAAACATAAATAATAACCCTAATCGCTCTCCCATGTTTCCTCCCCAACCCCTGCACACTGGTGTTGTTTTGTACTCCCCACCACCTGTCCACATTGATATGCAGTACTCCCCATTTATCTACATGGTTGAACCACAACAATGAACAATAGAGTTCCTTCTATCATGATCCTAATCCTATTTACCTACTCCAAAACTCTCAAATCCTTCTATATTATTTGTTTTTCATGCTCTTTTCTCCTTGTTTGACACCCTTCCATTGCCACGCAATTACTGGAGGTGAAGTAATTCCCATGTTCCTACCCCTAGCCTTTTATGGAAGGTCTCAATGTTTTTATTATGATCAATAATATTATTATTTTTTTAATTTTGTTTTAATATTTTTCTAAACCAATCCAACCTCTATAAGGGGATCACAACATGTTTAGATTATTTAGAATTATTTATCATAATTTTCAAATGGTGAAAAATAAAAAATCTTATATTTTCATTCAGGTTGGTTTATTTATTTTTCACCATAAAAAAATTCATATTTTTTCAAAATAAAAAAATGTAAACATAAATAATAACCCTAATCACTCTATCATGTTTCCTCCCAACCCTCATACACTGGCCCTACCTTTTACTCCCTACCATCTCCCCACATCTTTTTTTCATTACTCTCAATTTCTATATGTGGTTGACCCATAATCACACATGGCGTAGTTCCTTCTATCATGATCCTAATCCACATTATCTATTTTTAAATATCCTCTCCTCCTATAACCTTCATTCTATATGTGCATTTCTCCTCATTAGACACCCTTACACTATCACACGATTACTAGAGATGAAGGACCACTCATGTCCCCCCAAAACGTGACAAGGGGTGGTGGGATGTAAAGCCTATGGTTGAGGCCTGATGAATACTGCTAAGTTGGTCCTACCAGGTCATCTCTTAGGGCCTTTGATGTATATTTAGTTGGGATTTTATGTCATAATCATCTGAGACTTCAGGCCATGTAATGCTTGGGGAATTTGGGTTATATAAGGGTTCTGACTCAACAAAATTAAATAGTGGTTTCTTTAATAAATAAAAAATGGTACCATGACATATTTTGATTATTTATAACTATTTATAATAAGATTTAAAAGGTGAAAAATAAAAAAATCTTATTTTCATTCAAGTCAGTTTAGTTATTTTGTATCATGAAACAAAAAAGTCTATGTCTCAAAATAAAAAAAATGAAAACATAAATAATAACCTAAACCACTCTCTCATGTTTCCTCCCCAACCCTCACACACTGGTTCCAATTTTCACTCCCCACATCCTCCACACATCTATATACACTACTCCCCATTTCTCTATGTGGTTGAACCATAGTCGTGCATGCTTTAGTTCTTTCTATCATGATCTTAATCCAATTTACCTAATCTATAACTTTCATATCCTCCTATACCCTTCATTATGCATGTGTGTTTCTCATCATTTGGAATCCTTCCATTTCCACATGATTACCGGTGGTATAGGACCACTTGTGTTCCCATACCCAACCTTTTTTAGTAGGTGTTGATTCCATTTATATGTTCAATAATAATATTATCATTTTAATTTTGTTTTAATATTATTATAAACAAATACAAATGTTATATGGGGATTTAAACATGTTTCAGTTATTTAAAATTATTTATCATAAGTTTTAAAAAGTGCATAATAAAAAATACATAATTTTCATTTAGGTCAGTTTAGTTATTTTGAATCATGAAACAAAAAAGTCTATTTTCAAAAATAAATAAAAAATAAAAACATAAATAATGAACATATTTGTTCTATCGTGTTTCCTCTCCAAGAATCACACAATGGTGCCACTTTTCACTCCCCACTTCCTCCCCACATCGATCTGCAATGATCCCCATTTCTCTACATGGTCGATCTGCAATCACACATACTGTAGTTTTGTCTATCACAATCATCATACACCTTACCTACTCTGTAACTCTCTTATCCCACTATCCTGTTAATTTTTCATGCACATTTCTCCTCATTCGACACCCTTCTATTTCCACACAATTATCATAGGTGAAGGACCACTTTATTGATCAGATTAGATTATACGTGGGGTTGAGTTTAATTTTAAAAATAAAGTGATAAAATCAAATGAAAAATTTAAAATAAAAATATTTATATATGATAAAATAATAAATTGATTAATTCAACCCATATTAATGATAATATCAAATTTGATTAATCATTTAAGGATAATGGAAAAAATACATATCCAATTTATTCACTTTATTTGTATCGATATTTGGATGATATAATGAATAAATACAAAGAGAGAACAAACACAAGTGATAAGGAGTTAAGAAATATCAGACAAGGTTCCCCTATGTTTCCACCCCTAAATTGGAGAGATATGTCTTATTAAGACCTTCCCTTGATTTTAATGGAAATCCAACAACCATGTTCCTTGGTTTTAATAGAAATACAAGAACCACATCCCTTTATTTTAATAGATACCCAAGAACCAATCTTCCCTTGGTTTTAACATAAACCTAAGAAACATGTCTCTCACTTTGTATTTATGAGCATCTTATAAAGATAAGATAAGAAGAGATGATTTTCTTGGTGAAAATCCTTTACAAATATGGTTTTAAATCTCTCTTGAAGGATTCATACAATTAGAGAGATATAGATAGATAATAAGGTGAGAGAATTAGATATAGAGAAAATAAGGATTAAACTTTGACATAAGGGCTTGAGGAATTATAGCAAGGCATCAATTCAATTGAAGAGTTGTTGCACAAGTTGATTGATTAGATACAAGCCTCCTTAATCCTCTATTCGTAGCCTTCAAAAGGTTTCAGAACATTCAGGAATCCTTTGGGTGCATTGAATTAGAAGTGGAATTCCTTAATGAACACTTTGAACACATTAAATTATTCCTCAAAGAGCCTGTCCCGATTACACAGGTTACCCGACAGCCTCCACCAGGTAGCCGATGGCCTACCTGGCAGTGAAAACTTCTAGAACACTCCCATCAGTTACCTGATACACCTCCATTGGTTGGACAATGTATTACTTCTATTTATGAGAATTATTTTCTTACTATTGGGTATCTTATGGCACTACACCAGCTAACCGGTATTTCCTACTACAGCAAGTACACTACCAAGGCTTTCCAACTTCCTTCAATAGTCTTCAAAGGTTCTTCCAACATCCTTACATGAATTTAATAAGTATATTGATAATTTAAATCAAGAATGAAAAATAATTCAAAGTAAATTAAGATTTAAGAGGTCAAGATATTAAACATGATAAAGGAATTAATATAATGATACTCAATATGAAACTCCCCTTTTGAGATACAAATTTTTTTACCCTTATGATCCAATAAAACAATTTTTAAAAAACTTCTCATACTTTTAAATAAAAAACACCTTAAAAATTACCCCCTAATGTCTCTCCCCATTTTTGATTATCAAAACGCAAAATAAATAAGCAAAAATAAGGTTTAAATAAAAAGGATAATTTCATTAAAGATAAAACAATTAAGACATGAAAAACTATCTCCCCCTTAATTATTACCATTAACTAAAAAACCAATATTAGATAATAGGCATGAAAAATAAAGACAATCATAAGATAGTAAATCATATGAGATGATTCAATGTTAAAACACTTAAGATCACATCATCTAAATTACAAAGTAAAATATAACAGTGGATCACAAGATTTCAAAAAAGATTTGGAAAAACATTTTTAAAAAATAAATATAAAAAGAAAACAAAATTTTGAAAAAAATAATTTATGCACTTTAAGGATTAAGAAAAAAAATTCATGAGAGATAGAGGATAGATTTAAAAAAATACATGAGAGAGAGAGGATAGATTTAAAAAAATATCAAGATATAAATAAAATTAAAAATAACCAAAAACCTTTTTCCAAGTATATTTGTCCAAAATTTACCAAAAAAGGTAAAAGTTATGCTCCCGCTCAGTTGGAACATTAAAAAAAGATCTCAAGAAAGAAAAGGATTGATCAATATATTAAAGGTTTGAAACACCATGTTTATTGAGAAGCCACCAAATTATAAATCAATGATGATCAATGGAAAATACTTACCAAATCTCAAAATAAAGTTCCTTTTGTTATGTAAACACCCTAACCCTGATATCTTAGAGATGATGGTAACTTTATTACATTAGCATTAGATTTAAGAGGTCACATCCCAAAGGACTGAATATTTTAGTATTATTGGTAAAATAGATACATTATTGATTCTCACATTATATTTAAAAACCTAAAATAAAACATAGTATTTTCTTTGAGAACACCATTATTCCCTTCATCATATCCTTGAATATCAATCATAATAAATTTCTTGTCATCCCGAGGAAAGGAAATATAATAAAGGGGTGATATAAAATTATTAGAAAGGTAATACATAAAATGAAAGATAAATAAGGAATGAATAATATTGAAGGAATAAATAATAATAAAATAATTACATATAAATAATCACATGAGCTTAGAACTTAACCAATATTTTCATAACTATTCAAATAATCACATGGACATCAATAATTGATTTTACAATGATGGAATATATAATGTAGGACATATTAAAATTCCCACTAAGTCTTCATTTCAATACATATGCATAAATGGGTAAGGTCTTGGCCAAATAACCAACCCATTTTGTCTTATGAGACATACCGATGCATCAAGGGCTTTGTAATTTTACGCTGCACCTGTCACTTAAGAAGTCCAATGCATTCATAATATAAATAAAAAATAAAACTTAATAAACATTCCTTAAAATAAATAACCATACATATTAGAATAACTAACATAAAAAATGTCAATACTTCCCATAGTCAAACTAATCATAAACCATCCAAGGAAATATGGTGGATGATATCATTTATAAGGACTTGGGCATAAAACATTACATATTCTAGTGATTTGAGACTAGAATTAAATTTATTTTAACAAATATATTTTAGGTTTAGAGTTTTATAGAATTAGGAATAATACTTAATAACTTGTATTCATAAAAAAGTTGTTTATAGATATCAACATCTTCTCACACTATACCCAACTTTTCATATTCTATATTAAGTATTCAACATATTCCATAAAATTTTTAATGAGTTTCAACTTGACTTATTAATTTCCCTTACCCATACTTAAACCAATAAAAAACATTTTAAAAATGTGGGATGAGAATAAAAATATTAGTAATGTACATTAAAAATAAATAAAGAAACTGTTAGTCCATGAACAAAAACATTTTCACAAAGTTATAACTTTTACCCATAAAACATAAGCTCTTTAGCTTACCATATGAAATATAAAGTTTAATGTAAAACCGATAGAAAGTATAAATAATAAAGGTGACTTGTGAAATCATTATCATATCAATATTACATATATTGTATCTCTCACGGCTACACAAGGATTAACCTTCATAGTTACATTTGGAATAACCACCATAGTATATTCCCTTAATCTCTTAGAAGAAACCTAATCAGTTAAATTCATCCATTTACCTAATGCATTAGAGATCTATAATGGGATCACCCACCCTCAATTTATCAAAAAACCACCCATACTCATAAAAAATTCCCAAGAACCATAATATAATCATAATGAATAAAGCTTAAATAAAAGAATCATTTTTGAGGAAAATAACTTTTCCATTTTGAAATCACTTTTCATTTTTACAAAGCCGCACACTCATAAATGAAAAAAAATTTATTTGAAAATAAAATTCAAAACTTGTTAAGGAATATTTAAAAACTTAATTCATCATGAAATCAGGAAACCCCATTCATGTTTTATAAGTTAAAAAAACATTCATTTGGGATTTTATAAAAATAAACATTAAAAGAGTATTTTAAAAGAAAATCCTTTACAAAGATCCTATCATTTAAGTGAGAATTAATCAAATGATCAATTATGTTTATTAAATATAAATCCATATAAAACAAGTGGAAATATAACATAATATAATCAAAATTAGTTTCAAAACACAATCTTATCATGACATAATCAAATAAATACAAGTTTAACCCAATAAATTGAGATTGGGTTAAGAGTTCCTTACCTTAAGATAGAATCATCACGTGCATTCTTTATATTCCTGAATAATAAAATTGTGTTAATTATTTAATTTCTTTAGAACCTTTTTCAAGTTTATTATTCCTTTTATATCACTTATTACCATGTTATGACAATTACTTAATTATTTAAGTTCACGTCAGATGTTTTGATGATATTCAGTACTTGAGTCCAAAATAAATTTGGTATGATGTATATTGTCAAAGTGGTCATTATTAAATCATATCCAAAATAATATTCATGAAATAATTGTCAATTTAATAAATAAATTATACTTTTAAATCCATCCATTAAATATGATTATGAAAAATGAACAACGTTACAACCATGAAGACGGTAGGCCGTACGTACGCATGAGTAACGTTTCCATTTTTCAAAAATCATTAAGGAAATAAGGTAAGTATTAATTTATATTTCCATAATGATTGTAATATAATTAATATAATATTAATAATTTAAATATACTTATATATATCATTCATTTTATGTGGCAATGAAAAATGAATCACATCACCTCGTAAAGGTGATAATTCACACGTACGCACGGACGACATTAACATTTTTCTGTGCATGGAAAGGTATGAACATAAATGATATATTATATTTTAATAATGATAAATATTTAATGAATATAATATATAAGAATTAATTATATCATTATAACCATTATTGAGAGATAGTGATGGGAAACAAATTTCATCGATTTGTGAGGCGGTAGTCCACCGTACACACAAACGATAAATTCTTTTTCCATCTGGTGGAAGTGGAGATGGATTTAGGTGATGATATTAACATAATAAAATCTCAGTATATTTATGATACCAGAGTTATTATTTAATCATGTTTTCATAATATTTGAAGGAGGTGGAAGAAGAAACAAAATAGAAACACTTAGTTAAAAACGACACCTATTCTGTAGAAATCTACCCTTTTTTAACATCTTAATACCACTAATGTTGGTATTATTCCTAAAAAAATACCTATATAATGTGATTAGGGATTATATGAAGGAATTTGGGTGGGTATTTTATAAAATAAAATGGTTTTTAACTGTGATAGATTGAGAATAATAGGTGCCCTTTTATAAGAGAGGGGAGGGACACTCTTAGAACTCATCAACATATTAAATTAATATAAATTAATTGTCTAATTAAAATAGCTCAAAAATGATTTATTTATAATATATAATTATTATGGATCTAAATAAATTCATAAAATAAAAACTATACAAGTTTTTATTATTTTTTAATCCTTATCTTTTGGTTTTAACCCTTATTTAATCCCTTTAACTCTTACCGTGACAACATGTATTTTTACACTTTGAGGGTTAATATAATTACTATAAAATTCCAAATAACACATAAATGAGTCATATATAAAATTTTAAACCCTTTTCCAATAATTTTTTATAATTTAATATTTTTAGTAATTTTATATCATTTAATAAAATATTATTTATTTTAAAATATCATTATTGTCAATTTTGACACTATTCATTACATTGACTTTAAAAAATATCAAAAAAACTATATAAATTAGAAAAACGTATTTTAATACATCCCTAACATATCAAAGTCATCTATAAAATTCACGTATCACAATAATTAACTCAAATTTTATTTATTTTAATATTTTTAATATCATTTATTTGATTTTCCTATTAATTGAATAATTGATGCATCAACTTTGTGTCAACATTTAAGGTGATTATTTTATCAATAAAAATTATAAATAAATGAACATGATGTATAAAATTAATTTATATTTAAAATTAATATTTATAGTCAAATATATCTTCTGAATAATCCTACATTAGAAATGTTATAATTGTTAAAAACATGAGTATGACATCTTTGAATTTTCTTTAAATAAAATATTATAAACCTCATAATAACTTAAAAATAAAGAAGGATATATATTCTAACCTTAGAATATTATTGAAAAAAATTAATAATCCCATAAATTTTTTTCAAGTGTTAGGGTCATTTTATTGTCCTTATAATTTTATTTTTACCCTTTATCACCGGCTTTTCCCTTTACTATGGTAATAAAAATTATGAAAGTTACTATTCATATTAGACAAAAACAAAAGGAAACTATTTAATAAATTTGGAACTCATGATTAAAAATATGGTATCCATTTTAAAAAATTCAAAAAATATAATTGGAAGAATTTAATTTAAAATTAAACTGATAAAACGTAATGAAATTTTTTTTCTTCAAAAAATGCCTTTTTTAATCATAAAATGTTTTTATACTAAATTCAAGTATAAAAACCATTTAAAAAAAACATAATTGTAATATTTTATATCAAAATTAACTAATTAAAATTAAAAAATAATCCAAAACTTAATTTTAACTTTAAATACTTTGAAAAAAATATTTTTTTATTAAAAATCAGTTTTTTCACTATTCATTAAAAAATCAAACTTTTCAAAAAATAATCAAAATTTCTCCATAGGAAAATTTTTATAAGATGATTTAAAAAATGAATTTAATTTTATCAAATAAATTTTCTAAAATATCCAAAAATTAAATATATTATTTTTACATAAAAAGAAATAAAAACTATTTTTAAAGAAAATGTATTTTTGAAGAATAAAATGACTTTTCAAAAAATATAGTTCTTATTTAAAAATAATTAATTAATACCTTAAAAATGAGTAATACCATTAGATATTTCATAATACCATTAATACTATTCATTCTCACCAATTTAATAGCTAGGTTATAACAACCACATTCAAATAGTAATATTTAGTTATTTATTTAAGTTTGATGTGGCATATCTTGTACACTATAGAATATAGTGTTTCCTTAAAAAAATATTAGGATGTTACATTCTACCTCGTTTTTGAAATTTCATCCTCAAAATTTTGAACTTGGCCTCATTAACTAATGTTTGAATTTTCAAAATTCCTTTATTGAAATGCCACATGAGAACAGGGGTCAATAAAAATTCTATTTGAAAAGAGAGAAAGAAAAGTGTAAAGGTCACCTGAGATAACACATACTAGGATTCCATGTAGGAAAACATGAACATGGAAGAGAAAAATAACTATCAAGTTCTGATGGAGAGTGATATAGAACATGGTCATTATAAAGTTAACCATCACAAAAATGTAAATCTGTGATGGGTTAAAAGGCTATTGATATCTCTATAAGAAAAGTAAATGAATAATGTTTTTTCTTCAAAATACCTTTACCAAAGTTGAGTAATTCCTTTACCATATATATTATAAGAATAAGAAAAAATAATTACTTGGAGAGTAGTGTTTCAACCTTTAATAAATTTCCACCACAAACTCATCTTTTACTCTAAATGATAAGTATGAATTTTTTATGCCTGAAGCACTAGAATCAACTTCTACAGATAAAAAACTAGAAAAATAATATATTCCTTCTATCTTTAGTCATTAACCAAAATCAAAATAGTTAAAAAAACATAATATAATTATCCAAATGAAAAAACATTTATATGATGAAAAACTACTATAATAAAAAAAATTCAACAGTAACACCTAAAGTTCAACTTAGATCTTTCAACAAACAACTATACTTAAAATTATTCAAAAATATTCTAGATTAATATTGAAACTAAAAAATAAGAAGGATTTTATCACATAGTCTTCCAAGATAAATTTTAACATTTTTCTCCAAATAAAATCAATCAATATTGAAGTCTCATACCAAAAAGTATATTCCAAAATCACATAATCCCCAAAATATGCTAATCATTTCTATAAATAACCCAAGTCACCATAAATACACAATAAAATCATATATGATTCCAAAATATAATTCAACATTTATTCTTCAAATAAAATCCCATAGTATTCTACTTACCATAATCATATAGGGTTCCCAAAATAATAAACTTCTTTCGTAATAACATTGATCACTTAATCACCAAATCATTTTCCAATACCATGATTATATATTTAATAAATCATATATTTACAAAATTAAGTTAACCTTTATCCATTAGATGATTTAAATAAAAAATCAATTGTATACTAACTATAAAAACATGTAGGCTAGTGGTAGGCATTTCACACTTGTCTCTCTTTGGTTGTGGGTTCAATTCCCATGGCCTTTCTGGACATGATGGGCTGTAACATGGTTTTCAGGTTTTCTTTTTGCTAAAACTATATTAATATAATCCTTATAAAATTCTAGAAATGTGAGAAAAATTCCCAAAAATAACCTTAATATGTTTTATCCTCAAAGGTTATCTCATACCTTTCATTTTTCATCCTAAAATGAAATAACCCATAAATACCTCAAAATAAAAGATTATATAAATCCTCAAGGTTATCCATAGCTTTAAAGTTTATCTCTACAAAATGAAATGATAATTATTTCTCAAATAACATTTTTAACATGAAAAACTTAAGTATTACATATAACTCAAACTTAATAAAATTCTTCCAAAGTACTCCCATTATCAAAATAGAATTATTACTTTTAAACATTTCATCATCCTTAAATATACTATAACTCTTTAATCCCTTATATGTATACATATTAATCATTTAGTGTTATTCATAGAACCTTAACCATGATTTTATATCTTATTCCACAATACTTATTTCATAAAAACAAAAATATGAACCATGTGCTAAGAATCAATAATGTCAAAACATGAGCCAAGAAATAATCCATACCTTGATCATGGTGTCCACTTGATTTCATTGTCATTTTTTTCATGTTGATAGAAGTTACATGCAATTTAACAATGCTTGAGAGCTTCTTCAAAGTCCCTAAATTCTTTTTTCTAAATTCACCTTGTATAACTTGGGTTGTATGGATGTTTATAGAGAAATAGTTTTGTAAAATCTTTTTGTATGACATATAATTTCAAAACTTCAAATAAAAATTGATTTTTATAAAACATGCAGACTGATTTTATTTTGAAACTTTCAATCAAGGGGAATTTTGAATCACCATAAGTATGTCTCTAAAGTCTTTAAATTAAAAAAAAATATAAATAGGCTTCACAAGGGTCTCATTCTCTATAATTTGTATTAAAATCATAATATACTTCAAAATCCTATGATAAGGTAAAATATTTGAAAATTCCTTGATGAAATTTACCATTTTTTGAAAGATATAAAAATTGGGAAATTAGATTTTGATTAAAAATAAACCATGAACCATGATGGTATCGAGGTATAGAGGAAGTGTTTTATATTTCATACAACTATTTAAAAGAGAGTTATATGTTAAAAAAAGTTTCCAAATCATAAGGACATGAATTTTCAATAATTATTGAAATAAATTCATTAAGAATAGATATAAATTTAGTTTAAGATCCTCATCCTTCCATTTGTAACTTATTTTCCTTGATATGAAATGTTACAAAACAATTATTTTATTAAAATAATGTACATAGAAACTTAACCTATGTTTAACCAAAATTCATAATCTCTAATTTTTTAAAACCCCATTATGATACCAATTGTAATGACCCAGTCTTAAAACATTACATATTCTAGTGACTTGAGACTAGAATTCAATTTTTTTACCAAATATATTTTAGGTTTATAGTTGTATAGAATTAGGAAAAATACTTAAGGATTTGGATTCATAAATAAATAGTTCATAAAGATAAAAATCTTCTTATAATATTCCCAACTTTTTATATTTCATATTAAGTCTTCAATATATTCTATAAAATTATTTGTGAGTTTTAACTTTAATTATTCATTTCCCTTACCCATACTTAAACCTATGATTTTTTAAATACATGGGATGAGTATAAAAATATTATGCAAGGGACATAAAAAGAAATAAAGAAACAAACCATTAGTTCATGAATGAAATCATTTTCACAAAGTTATAACTTTTACCCATAAAACATAAGCTCTTTAGATTAATATATAAAATTATAAGTTTCTTGTAAAATCCATATAAATAATAGATCATAAAGGTAACTTATGTAATCATTTTAATATCACTCTTATTATACTGTATCTATCATGACTACACATGGAGTAACCTTCATAATTACATTTTGAATAACCACCTCAATATATTCCCTCAATCTCTTAGGATAAACCTAATCAGTTAATTCCATCCCTTTATGCAATGCGTTGAAGAGCTATAATGGGATAAACCACCCTCGATTTACCAAAAACAACCTGTACTCATAAAAAATTAACAATAACTATAATACAATAATAACACATAAAGCTTGTATAAAAGAAACTTTCTTTAGGGAAATAACTTTTCCATTTTGAAATCACTTTTCATTTTAACGAAGAGACGCACTCATAAATGAAAATGTTTTATTTGAAAATAAAATTCAAAAATTATAAAGGAATCTTCAAAAAATTAATTTTTCATGAAAGTGTAAAAATCCATTCATTCTGTATAAGTTATAAAAAAACATTCCTTTTGGATTTTATAAAAATAAATATTAAAAGAGGATTTTAAAAGAAAGTCCCTTAAAAAGATCATATCATTAAAGTGAGAATTAATCAAATGAATAAATTATGTATATTTTATGTAAATCCATATAAAACAAGTGTAAATACAACATAATATATTCAAAATTCATTTAAAAACATAATCTTATCATGACATAATCAAAGAAATATAAGTTTAACCCAATGAATGGAATTTGGGATAATAATTCTCTTACCTTAAGTATGAATCATCACATACATTCTTTATACTCCTAAATAATAAAATTATGTTAATTATTTAATTTATTGAGAACATTTTTAAAGTTTATTATTAATTTTATATCCCTTATTACCATGTTATAACAATTGATTAATTATTTAAGTTCACATCATATGTTTTGATGATATTCAATACTTGAGTCCAAAATGAATTTGGTATGATGTCTATAGTCAAAGTGGTCATTAGTATATCATATCCAGAATAATATTTACAACAAAATTATCACTTTCATAAATCAATTATACTTTTAAATCCATCCATTAAATATGGTAATGAAAAATGAACTTTGTTACAATCATGGAGACAGTAGACTGTATATATGCATGAGTAATATTTCCATTTTTCCACGATCATTAAAGAAATAAGGTAAGTATTATTTTATATTTCCATAATGATAATAATATAATTAATATCATATTAATAATTTATATATATATATATATATCATTTATGTGATGTGGTGATGAAAAATGAATCACATTGCTTTGTGGAGGTGATAATTCACATGTACACATGAACGATGTTATCATTTTTTTGTGCATGGAAAGGTAAGAAAATAATGGATATAATATATTTTCATAATGATAAAAATGTAATAAATATCATATATAATTATTAATTCCATCATTATAACCGTTATTGAGATACGGTGATGGAAAACAATTTTCATCAGTTCGTGAGGCGATAGTCCGTTGTACACACGAATGATAACTTCTTTTCCCATTTGATGGAAGTAGAGATAAATTTAGATGATGATATTAACCTAATAAAATCTTAGTATATGTATAATACTGTAGTTATTATTTCATCATGGTTTAATAAGATTTTAAGGAGGTGGAAGAAGAAATAAAACAGAAACACTTAATTAAAAACGATACCTCTTCTTTAGAAATCCACCATTGTTTAGCACCTTAAGACCACTAAGGTTGGTGTTATGCCTATAAAAAGACCTCTATAATGTGAGGAGGTATTATAGGAAAGGATTTGGGAAGGTATTGGATGAAATAAAAATGGTTTTGAAGTGTGATAGATTGAGAATAAGAGGTTCCCTTTTATAAGAGAGAGGGGAGAAATCTTAGAATTTCTCAAAATATTAAATTAATATAAATAAATTTTCTATTAAAAATTGATCCAAACTGATTTTTTAGAATATTGGATGATTATGGGTAAAAAGAAATTAATATAATGAAAATTAGACAAGTGTATACTATTTTTTAATCATTATATTTTCGTTTTAACCCATATTTAGCCCCTTTAACTCTTACCTTGACAACATGTATTTTTACACTTTGAGGGTTAATATAATTACTATAAAATTACAAAACAACCCATAAATGACTCATATATGACATTTTTAATTTTATAAAAATAATTTGGCCTAATTTAAGATTTTTAGGAATCTTATATCATTTAATAAAATATTATTTATTTTAAAATATCATTAATATCAATTTTGACACTATTCATTAAATTGATTTTAAAAAAATAAAAAAAAAGATAAATTCAAAAAAATATTTTAATACTTACCTAACATATCAAATTAATCTATAAAATTTATGTATGATAATAATTATCTCAAATTATATTTATTTTAATATTTTTAATATCATTTATTTGATTTTTCTATTAATTTAATAATTACTTCATCAATGTTATGACAACATTTAAGGTAATTATTTCATCACTTAAAATTATAAATAAATTTATATGATGTATAAAAATCCTTTATATTTTAAATTAATATTTATAGTTAAATATATATTCTGAATAACCCTATATCAGAAATTTTATAGTTATTAAAAACACAAGTACGACACATTTAACTTTTCTTTAAATAAAATATTATAAACATCATAATCTATTAAAAATGAAAAAAGGAAAAATATTCAAATCTTAAAATATTATGGACTAAAATTAATCATCCAATAAAAATTGGACAATTTTTAGGGTCATTTTATAGTCCTTATCATTTTATTTTTACCTTTAATTACCCGATTTACCCTTTACCGTGGTAATAAAAATTACCAAAGTTATTATTTATATTGACCAAAAGAAAGGAAAATATTTAATAAATTTGTAACTAATTATTGAAAATATATAATCAATTTTTCATAATTAAAAACACCTAATTGGTAGAATTTAATTTAAATTTATACCAGTAAAATGCAATGAAAAACATTTTTTCAAAAAAATTCCTTTTTTTTAAATATAAAATGTTTTTATACTAAATAAAAGTATAAAATATATTTAAAAAACCATAATTAGATTATTTTATATAAAAATTAACTATTTAAAATTTAAATCTAATACAAAACTTAATTTTACTTTATAAATACTTTGAAAAATATAATTTTTAATAAAAATTAGTATTTTTCACTATTCATTGAAAAATCTAACTTTTTTGAAAATTATCAAAATTTAACCATAGGAAAATTTTGATAATATTATTTAAAAAATGAAGTTAATTTTATAAAATAATTTTTCTAAAATATCTATAAATTAATTATATTATTTTTTTACATAAAAAGAAATAATGTTTTTTGAAAAAATGTATTTTTGAAGAATAAAATGAATTTTATAAAAAATATAGTACTTATTTAAAAATAATTAATTAATAAATTATAAATGAGTAAGACCATACAATATTTCATAATTCCATTAATAATATTTATTCCCTCTAATTTAATGTATAGGTTATAACAACTATGTTTAAATAGTAATATTTAGTTGCTCATTTAAGCTTGATGTGACGTATCTTATACGCTATCGAGCATAATATTTAATTTTAAAAAAATATTAAGATGTTTTATAATTAGAGTATATCCTTATTAAATCATAAGACTCAACAAAATATACTTACATTGATGAAAATACTTTAAAAAGATAACTAGAAAATTTATTGAGGAAAATACCCATTTCAATTTGAAATCACTTATTAAAAATATAAAAAATTCCCAAATATTAAGGAAAAAAATTTATTTGAAAAGAAACTTTTTAAAATTGTAAAGTAATATTCAAATCATTTAGTGTACATGATGGTGGCAAAATTTGTCCCTTCCGTGTATATTAAAACATTGATTCCTTTCACATTTTTAATAAAAAGTCAAAAGTAACTTGTTCGGAAAATGATAATAAGATTAATTTTAAACCAATTTTTAAAAGTAAAAAAGGGTAAAAATATATTTAATTAATTATTTTATAATATTATAAACATTATATAAAATACTTTAAGGAAAATATGGACATGGGAGAAAAAGATTCCCGACAAAGTAGAAAAACAAATTCAGTTTTTCCTTAAAAACATTATTTTAATATCTTGAGTACTTAAAGAGATGAAAGTGAACGGAAAAAAGTATTATAAAAAAATAACCAGAGTATAAGAAAATATATTTTGTTTAATATAGAAATATCAAATAATTCTTCTAGAAGATACTTAAACATAAAAAATCTTGAATAATGACGAGGTTGAGAAATAAACTCTTACAGCTTTAATAACAGTTCAATAAAAACCACTTAAAATAGAAATATCAAATGGAAACTAAAAATAATATAAATAAATAGTTATTAATAATTTAATATTTAAAATGGTAAGTATATACACCTTAAAAACATAAATTGGTGCATAACATCAAACATGTCTCAACGAAACAATATCAAGACGAAGAACCCTTACCTCAGGTCTGAATTCCTTTGTATGTGTTTGAAAATCCTATATTATAAGAATATATTTATTATAAAAATATTAAAAACTCATAATAATATATATAATACTACATATTATTTACTTATAACGTTATATCACCCATTTATTTACAATTATTTATTAAAATCACTGTTCTGAGTGATAGTTAATTATTTTTTCATGTTTACTTTGGTTTGATAGTTTAGGTCCTTATAATTTTATAATATTTATGTAATATAAAATATATTAATAATTATATAAATATAATATTTATTAATTATATATATATTTAGAGTCATCCATAAATGGTATAAATATAAAAATGAATTACACCGTTCATAGAGACTGTAAGTCGTACAAACGCATGAATGCTGTTTTCACTTTTCAACAGATAAAAAAAAGAAAGTTAAATAATAATTTACATTTATAGAATAATTATAATATCATATATATCATATATATTCATTAAATACATCATTATTACCATCCATGTAAAGAGAAGATGAAAAACGAAGCACATCACTTCGTAGAGGTGGTAGTCCACACATACACACAAGCGATGTTATAATTTTCTAATGGAAGGGAAGGTAATAAGGTAGATATTATATTATAATTCCAAAATAATAATTATATAATAATATCATATTTAATAATTAGATAATTTTTTTTAATAATTCTTAAAATATGGATATGGAAAATGAATCGCATCACTTTATGGAGACGGTAGGTCATACGTACGCATGAACAATAGTTTTGTTTCATATTTGATGGATAAGAAGATGGATAAATATTAAATAATAAATATAATTACATATAATTATATGGTGAATATTTTTGTTATTATATTTTAATGTTTATTAATTAATTTAATGTTGTAAAATAAGAAGTAAAAAGGAAAGAGCTTAGTGAAAACGATTACCCTCTCTTAGAGAAACCACCTTTGGATCTCTTCTTAAGGACCATAGGGTTGGTCATTTGGGAAGAAAATAACCTATATATCATGTATAATGAAATCAGGGATATATTTTGGTAGGATTTTGTCGAGAAAATTGGATCAAAATGTGTGAATAAGTGAGGGGAGGCGACACCCTTTTATAATTGAGTCGAGAGACACACTTTTAATTTTTCAAAGTTTAAAAATATCATTAAGTCACTTTCTTGAAAAAATGGATAAAAAATGACCCATATTAGAATGTGATAATGTTTAAGTCAAAATAAAACCAAACAATTCATTTTAAGAGAGTTTATAGGTCATATTAACCCTAATCGTTTTAGATTAACCCCTGATAAACCCATTTTAACCTTAACTGCGGTAACGAATATTTCAATCCTAAAGGGTTCAAATTTTATTTATAAGGTAAAAATTGTATAATAAATGTAAAATGGATGCAATTATAGAACATATATGATTCTAATTTTTCTCTTACAATATTTTTATCATTTTTAAATTATTTAATAAAATATTATTTTTCATAAAATATCATTGATGTCATTTTTAACATTATTCATTTACTTTGAATTTAAAGACATCGAGATAGAAATTTAATTATAATATAAACCTTTAACACATGTATAATATATTATATTCATATATAAAATTCACAAGGTACTATAAATCACCCAAAAAAATTACTTTTAGAGTTTTTAAAATTATTTACATGATTTTTCAACTGCTTGCACAAGCATTGTGTCGTCGTTGTGTAAGTATTTAAGGTAATTATTACATAACTAAAAATTAAAAATAAATTAATATGATAAAATAAATTAATTAATGTTTAAAATAAAAATTTATAACTTAACTTATCTTTATTTTATCCTTATTTAAAAAATTTAGAGATATTAAAGTCAGGAGAGTGACATTTTTGTATTTTCTTTAATTAAATTAATATAGATGTCATTATCAATGTAAAATGGAACCAAAATGACATATTTTAGAATTTATAATGAATATTATTTAATATTTTCCATAAAATGAAATTATTTCAAGTGTTGGGTTGATTTTTAGATCTTATTTCATAGTTTTAACCTTGTATTACCCAATTTACCCTCACCGAGGTGATGAATATTCACCACGGTTAGTATTCATAATGAAAAAATAAAAGGGAAATATTTACCAAATTAAATCTCTATAACTGTTATAAATTCATTTTATAATAATCCTGCAAAGCGTGATGAAAAAATGTTTTCTGAAAAATGCCTTTTAAGTGTAAAACTATTTTTATACCAAGATCAAGTGTAATGTCGAATCAAAAGGTATAAATTGAATTATTTTTTTAAAAAAGAAACTAATGTAATTTTAAAACAAATAAAATTCTAACATAATCTTTGAAAATACTATAAAATAAAAGAAAATGAAGTTTTCTTATAAAAATCAATGTTTTCACTATTCAAACAAAAATTAAATTTCTCATAAAATCAAAAAAAACTTCACCCTAATATAATTTGTATATACATATTTTAAAGATTATATTAATTTCCTAAAATAAAATTTATAAAAATATAGAAATTAATTATAATTTCTTCACACAAAAGAAAATAAAAACCATTTTTGAAGAAAATATATTTTTGAAGTATAAAATGACTTTACTAAAAAATTTATTACTTGTTTATTATTGATAAATAGATTATATAAAACCATTATAAATTTTTTATAACATGGTTGACCCTATTAATACCCAATAATTCAAAATTTAGTCAATAACTGTTACATTAAATAATAATATTTTTAATAAAATATCACGCTTCACGTAAAGCTCAGTGTTTCATGTTAAGAAAGCTATCGAGCATTTTATTCTAAATTTTTAGTGGTATTAAATTATACCCCCATTAAATAAATTGTGCCATAAAAATTTTATCTCTATCACCAAATATTAAATATTTTAATATACCTTTTTTGAAACCCACATCTTATGATGGGTTAATAAAACTTTATTTAAAAAATGGAAAGTGGGAAATATAAATGTTACCTAAAATATCACATAATCGGGTTCCCATATAGGGATAACAAAGTTAGGAAGTTAAAATATGGACATAGAGGATAAAACTAGAATCCAAGAACTGGTAGAGAGTAATAGAGAAAATGATCATAAGAAATTTAATGACCATAAAACCTTGAATCTGTGTGAGGTGAAAAGACCACCGATTCATCAGAAATAAAAGAAAAAGTATAATTTTTTTTATTTAAACTTATTTTTCCTAAAGTTAAGGAATTATTTTACTATAAATATAGATAACATAATAAAATATACTTAATTTATTTCCATTTTATAAGCATAATTTCATCCTTTAACCTATTTCTACCACAATCTCATCTTTTGATGTAAACAATGGGTATTCAAGATGAATTTTTTACGATTGAAGCACTAAAATCAACTTCTAACAGATCCTATAATCCTCAAAAGGAAAAAAATATAATCATATTGCCTTCAGATATTTAAAAAAACAAAATGATTAACATAGGTTATACAATATATATAAATCTTCAAAAGAGGAAATAATACATTAATCCCTAAAACCTTAAAAATAACAACTATAGTTTGAATTAAAGTTAAGTCTCCTCCAAAATATATATGGACAAATTCAAATCCCAAATATCTAAAATATTTTATCATAATTTTTTTTCAAGATCAAACTAACTATAAATATCAAAATAATATCAATTTATCAAAATTTCATATGCCAAAAATTTATATAACCTAATCATATACTCCACAAAATATGTTAATTATTTCTATAAATTTCCTAAATCACCATAAATCCATAATAAAATCATATATACATCCATAAATCAACTAAATGTTCATTCCTAAAATTATGTTAACCTTAATAATATAATATTTCCAATATAGTATTTTTAACATTAATCACTTAGTCACTGAATCACTTTTCAATCCCATGCCAAAGAGCCTATACCTGAGTGGTAGAGTCTCCTGCTTGGCATCCTAAAGACCTAGGATCAAATTCGGGTGGGGGTGAATTTCCGAGTTACTTTAGCAGTATTATAGCATTTACTATAGTAGTTAGTATGTGTTATAGTAGAATCCATAACTATTCATCTGATTTGGGTCTTTGGACCACCCGTTTGGGAATATGGGTCTTAGGGCCTCTGGTCCACCAAATGCCTTTGGGCTACCAAAATGCCTTAGGGCCATAGGGAATTCGAGCCACCATAAGGCCTTTGGGCCACCGAGCCTCCAAGCCACAAAGAGACAGATGAAACCTAGAATGATCACATAGAAGAATGCTACAGATGAGGATTTAGAGAATGTATCATATACCAGAGCAGAGTTAATTGGATTTTATAGATGAGAGGGTATGGAAATTGCCATCAGTACGAGGCATCGTGAAACTTTTCATGGGGAAATTCTAGTCGATAAGCCATGTGAGGTGGGTATCTAGACACCTTCAATGTTATAGATGTTGGGGAGGGGCAGTTCTTATGTTGACAAGTCCTGGGCCTTCAGGTCATGTATAGGCATTGTGAATTTGGACTTAGGGTCATGTAATGGGACTTGTACCAATGGACCTATGGGTCATGTTAGGGTTCCCCCTCAACCCATAAAAGGGGGATTATCCAAAAAAAATAAAAATATCAAAAGCCTTCAGGTAGGGTTAACCACCACCAATTTTCAATCCCATGGTTATCTATATGATATATTACAAAATTTACTAACTCTTTTATCTTAATAAACCATAATCACCTCAACATAAATGATCATATTAACCCTAAAGGTTATCAATACATTTAAAATCAAGTCCATAAAATATAAAAAAATTATTCCCCAAATAACCTTTCCACTAAAATATATACTAAACCAAAAGGTTTTATTCTGTTAAATATCACCCAAAATATCCTTAATAATGTTAAACACCAATCACATAAAACCACAAAAGGGGTATGCATGCATATAAACTTATGATCAAACTTAGACGTATCATTCCAAGACACTTTGGGTTTATCCCATATCACTATGGCATATCATTGGTTTCCATAGGTTTTATCCTCTCATTTATCATAATGATTCATAAAGAAAATGTGAATCAATCCAACCATATCCCCAAAGAGTGTCAAACTAGGTGCATAATAAGGGAACATTCATCATACAACCAAATGATGGTTGAAATATACTCAACCAACTCTTTTCGGGGTTATTACCCCCAAATACATCTGTACTAAAACCTTTTCCACTTTTAGTATCTAGATAGGGATGAATTACTAGGAAAACCACATAATTACTACCTTACCAAGACTTTAGGATGTTATTATATACTTAGTCTTATCCTTAAATTCAATTATAGGGTTATGTTCCATATTCTATGTTTTCTTAAATCTAGTTCTCAAGGTTTCTACTAAACCTACTCTAATACCAATTGTAAAAACCTCAAAAACAGTATCTCAGAGTCAATGTTTGCTTTATTACATTGTAATTAGATACAACTAATCACATCTAAAAGGACCGAATAGTTTAGTAATATTGGTAAACTGGATACATGCTTGATTCTCATATTACATTTGTAAACATAAAATAAAACATAGTATTTTCTTTGATAACACCACTCTTACCATTATTATATACCTTAATATCAATCATAATACACTTATTGTCATGTTAGGGAAATAAAACATAATTAAGGGGTGATCTCAAATGGTTATTAAGGGAATGCGTACAACACAAGCTAAATATGGCATGGATAATATGGCAGGAATAAATAATAATCAAATAATGATATATAAATAATCACACAAGTTTGAAACATAACCATGAATATCATAAATATTAAAATAATCACATGGAAATCAATAACTGATTTTATAATGATGGAATGTGTAAGTCTAGACATCTTAAACTTATCATCAAGGCCTCCTGAAAAGACATAAACATAAATGGGTAAGGCCTAGGCCAAATGCCTCACATGTTTTGTTTCATGAGGCCTATCGATGCATCGAGGGTCTATGTAATTATAAGCCCCACCCATCACTTAATAGGTCTAATGGATTCATTATATGAATAAACAATACAACTTAATCAACATGCCTTAAAAATAAATAACCGTTCTTATTGGAGGAAATAACATACATAATTTCAATACTTCCCCTTGTCAAACTCACCATAAAACAGCCAAGAAATATAGTGGATGGTATCATTATATTATATCCTCATTAAATCATAATATTCAATAAAATAGTTTTACATAAATGAAAATACTTTAAAAAATTTACTGGAATTTTTTTGAGGAAAATACCCTTTTCACTTTTAAATCACATATTGAAAATACAAAATTTTCCCAAATATTAAGGAATTTTTTTATTTCAAAATAACCTTTAAAACTTATAAAGTAAGATTCAAATCATTGATCAGACATGACTATGAGAAATTCCATTCATGCCATGTACATTAAAACCAATATTCCTTTCACATTTTTAGTAAAAAGTCAAAAGTAACTCATTCGAAAATGATAAGAAGATTAATTTTAAACCATTTTAAAAAAGTAAATCATGGATAAAAATGTATTTTATAAATAAATAGAGAATATAAAAAACATTATTTAATTTTTTTTACGTAAAATATGGAGATGGAAGAAAACTATGCCTGAATGAGTAGAAAAAAGTCGGTTTTTCCTTAAAAAAAATATTTCAGTATCTTCAGAACTAAAAGAGAGGAAAATGAAATGAAACTATGTATTATAAAAAAATAAATATTTTAGAATAAAATATATTGGATTTATTATATAAATAATTAACAATTCCCCCAGTGGAGATTTAAACATAAACAATCATGAATAATGATGAAATTATTAAATAAACCCTCATGACTTCGATAAAATTTGAATAAAAAAATCTTAAAAAATAAGTCTTGAATGGAAACTAAAAATAATATGAATAAAGAGGTATTAATAATATAATATGTGAAATGGTTAGTATATACACCTCATAAACATAAATAGGTGCATACCATCAAACATGTCTCAATGAAACAACATCGAGATGAAGAACCCTTACCCCAGGCCCGAATTCAATCGCATGCGTTCAAACCTCATGTAAAATAATATATATTTATTATAAATATAATATAGAACCATAATCATATATATAATACCATATATGATTTACTTATAAACTTTTATCACCTATTTATTGAAAATTCTTTATTAAAATTATTGTTTCGGGTGATAACTACTTTGTTTTTCATATATGTTTTGGTTTGGTAGTTTTTCTACTTGTAATTTGATCATGGTTATATCATAAAAAATATTAATAATAATATAAATATCATATATATTCATTATATATATGTGTATATATTGAGTCATCCATAAAAGGTATAAATAGAAAAATTAATTACAATATTCATAGAGACGGTAAGTCTTACGTATACATGAACGTTATTTTTTCTTTTCAGCTGATGGAAAAAATAAAGTTAAATAATAATTAAAATTTCTTAAATAATTATAATATCAAACATATATAAATATTATATTCATTAAATATATCCTTATTACCTTCCATGTAAAGTGTAAATTAAAAAAGAATCACATCACTCCATGGAAGTGGTAGTTCACACGTACACACAAGTGACATTATCATTTCCCAATAGATAGGAATGTAAGAAGGTAGATATGATATTATAATTATAGAATAATAATTATATAATTAATATAATATTTATTCATTATATACTTTTTTAGAATCATTATTGAAAGGTGGGTATGGAAAATAAATCACATCACTTCATGGAGATAGTAGGTCCTACGTACACACAAGTGATGATTTTGTTTTACATTTGATGGAGAAGGAGATGGATAAATATTATGTAATAAATATAATTAAATATAAATATATAATATATAATGCTGTTATTACTTTATAATGGTTATAATATAATTGAAGGTGGTAAAAGAAAAAGTAAAAAAGAAAGAGCTTGGTGATGACGATTACCTTCTCACAGAGAAACATATTTCAGATCTATTATTAAGGACCCTAGGGTTAGTATTTTGGGAAGAAAAAAATCTATATAACATGTTTAAGGATTTAATATATTTTTTTTTAGGGTTTTGTAGAGATAATTTTCTCATAAGGTGTGAATAAGTGAGGGGATGATGTGGCCTTTTATAATTGAGGTGAGTGGCGCACTTATAATTTTTCAAAGTTTTAAAATATTACTAACTCCATTTCTTGATAAAATGGATAAAAAATGGCTCATATTAGAAGGTGATAAGGTTAAGTTCAAAATAATACCTACCAATTTGGTTTAATCAAGTGTTTATATCATTTTAACCCTTATATTTTTATATTAAACCCCGAGTAAACCTATTTTAACCTTAACTGTGGTAACAAATATTTTAATCTTAAAGTGTTATAATTTTTATTATAATGTTAAAATTTGATCATAAATGGAGAAGGGATGAAATTTTTTACCATATATCATATTACTTTCTTCTTTCAATATTTTAATCTTTTTTTAAATAATTTAATAAAATATTATTATTCATAAAATACCATTAATGTCATTTTTGTCACTATTATTTAATTTGACTTTAAATAAATCAAGATAGTAATAAAATTAGAGTATAAACCTTTCACACATACCTAATATGTTATATTAATATATAAAACTTGTGAGGTACTGTAAATCACCCAAAAAAATTACTTTTAGAGTTTTTTAAACCATTTACATGATTTTTTGATTGTTTGTACAAGCAATGTGCTGACGTTATGTAAGCATTTAAAGTAATTATTTCTTCACTAAAAATTAAAAATAAATTAATATAATAAAAAATTAATTAATATTTTAAATAAAAATTTATAACTCAAACTATCCTCTTTTTATCCTCATGTGAATTTTTTAGAGATATTAAAGTCAAGAGAGTAACATTTTGGAATTTCATTTAATTAAATTAATATATATGTGTAAACAGGGTGCTAGTCAAGTGGTGACCATCAAATTCCTATGACATAATTTCATTAGGGGTTCTGTTTTAAACCCCCAATTGACCCATTTATGGAGACTTCTTAGTATTGTGCCACTGCTCGATGGATATAGGCAGGTGTTCACTATGGGCAACAATGAGGGATGGTAGTAACAATTCATAGACAAGAGTTAGAAGGAAACATATCATAGTGGGTACCATAAGTGGTGGTGGTATTATGTTTACTCAAGGTTATGTTGTTCTATTTCTATGACAGTAGACAATAGTGAGGGTAGGTATGCAATGAAAACCATAAGTAGGCGACCTTCATGATAGTGAGGGCTTGGGTTGCAAGATTATATATATATATGGGTTCCTTTGGTCCACCAAGCAGACCTATGGGTTAGGGCCTTCAGGGATATGTAATTGGTTACCCTCACCTAGTAGAAAAGATTTGTTTATTTGGTTTAATAAAAAAGGGGGGTTTTCCCAACCTGTTAAAAATAATAATATAAATGTTATTATCGAGTGAAATGAAACCAAAATGATATATATTCGAATATATGATGGATATGGTCGAATTTTTACCATCCAATGAAATTAGGGTAAGTTATGGGTTGATTTTGAGACCTTAATTAATGGTTTTAACCAGATTTTACCCATTTTATCCTTATCGAGGTGATAAATATTCACCGTGGTTAGTATTCATAATGAAAAAAATAAAAGGGACCTATTTACCAAATTTGAACCTACTGAATCCAAATATGTTCTCTATTTTTCCAAATTCAACCTCTATAAGTAGCCTAAATTCATTTTATAATAATCCCACAAAGCGTGACAAAAAATATTTTTTTAGAAAAATGCCTTTTTAAGTGTAAAAGTATTTTTATTCCAAGATCAAATATAATGTTTATCCAAAATCCATAAATTTAATTATTTTTAACAAAAAGAAACTAATGAAATTTTAAAACCAATCCAATTCAAAATGAACCTTTTAAAATACTATAAAAGAAAAGAAAATAAATTTTTCTTTAAAAAATCAACATTTTCATTATAAACCCAAAAAAATAAATTTTTTCAGAAAATTCCAAAAAATTATCCCAAAAATAATTTTGATAGAATTATTTAAACAATAATAATAATTTATTAAAATAATATTTATAAAAGGTATAAATTAATTATAATGTCTGTGCACAAAAAGTTAATAAAAACATTTTTGAAGTATAAAATGATTTACTAAAAAATTGATTCCTCATTTATTATTATTAAATAAGTTATATAAAACATTTATACATTTTTTTATAATGTGGTTAACCCTATTGATACCTTCCAATCCAACAGTTATTTAATTACTGTTATATTAAATGATAATATTTTTAATAATATACCGCGGTTCGCTTAACGATCAATGTTGCATGTTAAGAAAAATATCAAGAATTGTATTATAAATTTGCAGGGTTTTACATGGTACCCTTGTGGGTATAAAATTGTAAGCTAATAAACATTGATATAATGAAACAAATTTGGGTCCACTAATATCGAATAATAAGGATTTAGGAACCCAAACTTTATTGGTATGATATTTTAAATGAGATAAAAGTTTAGAAGAAATATAGATCGACTTAGGTATTATATATCTAACGTTTTTACAATCAAAACCATAAACTAAATGTGTAATTTTTCATAAATAATTTAAGATTTATTTTGAGAAACACCTTTTACAAAAGTTATATTTTTCAAATATCTTATTTCATTTAAAAAAAACAAACCCATAATTAATCATTTTAAAAAATTGAGAACTATTGATCATGTTAAGATTTTGTTCACCTTGAGTGAATTTTGAAAGATAGATTTTTGAGATCCTTGATTTTAGATTTGAAAACTTCAATATTTGATTGATTTTTTAATTTCAAAACCAAATCATCTTTTTGTTATAAAAGAGTATCTTTTTCATTTAAAACATGATTTTTATTATTAATAACATCATTATATTTTTCTTTGAGATATTTTTATAAAGAAACAAGTTCATGAAAACCATTTTCAAGTTTATCACAAGCATATTCTTGGACTTCATATCTTATGGTACTTTAAGAAGAAGATGAGTAATAAGAAGAGGATTGAGGATAGGAATAAGAGGAATGAGAAGGGGTGTGAGAACTAACCTCTTCAACCACCTCGATATGATCCATGAGGAATTTAGGAGTTGATTGGATTGAATAATATGTTGAAATATAATCCCAGATATAACTCTAAGTTAATACTTTAAGATCCTTCTTACCTTATTAATTTTTTTGAATTGGTAATCTGATTTTATATGACCCTTATTTTTTCAACCAAATCTCATTACAACCAGCGCTTTAATTTGGTTTTTCTTTTTGGGATGTCAAGATAATTTCTTATTCTTTAAAAGTTTGTTCACTTTCTTTTAAAAGTTGTTCAAGTTAAACTTCATCATCAGAGTCACTTTCATAAGAATCATTATCTTTGATTTCTTTAAAATTCAGGTTCTCCTTGATTTCATTAGATTCAATTTATTCCTTTAATGTTTGGTGTTTCATGAGGATTTTTTATGTTATGAGAAATACAATAAGTTATTTTACTTCTCTTTTCTTTATGTCCTTAGCTTCTTGGATTGACATCACTTTGGGAGCCCATAAGTTAGGTGAAACCCATATGATTTTATTAATGAGTGTTTCTGTAGAAAAATCATAATTGAGATATTTTATACCATTGAAAATGTTAGTAAACTTTATAAAAACACTATTAATTGGTTCATTTGGATTAATGGAGAAACATTTAAAATCTTGATGATACATATCCAATCTAGTGACTTTAAATTTTTTTGTTCCTTCTTGTGTGATTTTTAAAAGCTTCCATATTTTATGATCCATTTTGAAATAAGATATATGGTAAAATTCATTTTGGTCAGGCCCACAATGGAGAGAATTCATAGCCTTTTCATCAAGTTCAAAAGCATCATTATCTTTAAGATTCTATTTATCTACTCATTATTTAGTAGAAATATTTTCATCCATTACCATTTTTCAGACAAGATAACTTATACTACTAAGAAAGGTATGAATTTTTTTCAATAAGAATAATATAGGTTATTAAATAAATTATCATGAGTATAAGAGGTAGAAACCATAATAAAATAATACTTTTAAATCAAAAAATATATTGAAAAATAATTTTTTTAAGGAACTAGGATTTTTGAAATTAATAAAAATATCTCCTTTTATACAAAATGTTGGTATGATTGGATGACAATAGAAGGGGTGAATTGCCTTTTAAAAAATATAGTGATTAAAGAAAATAAAATTTTTAAAATAAAATGATTTCAATATGATGAAATAATAAAGTGATAAATTCGATCCATGTTAAAGATAACATCAAAGTTAATTAATCATTTACAAAAAATGTAAAGGATACATATCAAATTTATGAACTTTAGGTGTATTGATATTTGGATAACACAATAAGTAAATATAAAGAGAGAACAAACACAAATGATAAGGAGTTAAAAAATAGCACATAAGTAGACCCTATGTCTCCACCCTTAATTATAAAGATATGTATTATTAATACCTTACCTTGGTTTTAATATAAATCCAAGAACCACATCACATGTTTTTAATGGAAATACAAGAACCACATCCCTTAGTTTTAAAGGAGACCCAAGAACCAATATTCCCTTAGTTTTAAATAAAACCTAAGAACCATGTCCCTAACTTTGTGGTTGTGAGAACCTTGAGAAGATGAGATAATAAGAGATTATTTTCTTGGCACAAATCCTTTAAAAATATGGTATTATATCTCTCTTAATGTATGTATACATTTGAGAGAGAGATAGATAGAGACTAATGTGAGAGCCTTTGATATGGAGAAAAGAAGGTTGTCTCTTTGAGAGGAGGTCTTGGAGATTTCTAGTGATTCAATGTCAATTTTATTATAGATTTATTACATAATCATATTTATTATATACAAACCATATTGATACTCTATTTATAACCTCCAAAATGTTTTGGAACATTCTGGAATCCTTCAGGTGAATTGAAGCTGAAGTAGACCGCCTTAATGGCCACTTTGACCACATTAAATGCTTCCTTGAAGAGTCTATTTTGATGCCAATAGCTACCTAGTAGACTTGATAAGGTAGATAGTGGCCTATCTATAAGTCACTACTTATGGAAAAATCCCACCATACTGTCAGGGAACCTCTATCGTCTAGTTGGTGGACTCCTACTGGCCAAGAGAATTTTGTCTATGCTATCAGTTATCCTGTGACATTGCACTAGCTAGATAGTGATACCTAATGCAACAAGAACACTGCCAAGGATTTCCAACATAATTCAATGATCACCAAAGGTTCTTCCAAAATCATTCCATGACATTAAAAAGTCTATTAAGTCTTCAAATTCTTCCAAAATCATTCCATGACTTTAAAAAGTCTATTAAGTCTTCAAAAATATCATTAAGGCAACTTTAAATACTTTAAAGAGATCTATAATATACTCAAGATTCTATAATTTTATATTCATTATAAACACTAAAAATCACTTAAAAGAATACATAAAATAAATAGGTGAGTTCTTATGATCATTAAAACACTATGAGAGAGAGAGAGATAGGTACAAAACACTTATATTCCCATCCCCTATCCTTTTTTCAATAGGTGTTTGTGCCTTTTATATGCTCAATAATAATCTTAATATTTTAATGTTGTATTAATATTGTTATAAACCAATCTGACCACTATAAGGGGATAATGAAATGTTTCAATTATTTAGAATTATTTATCATTAGTTTCAAAAGGTGTAAAATAAAAAATATCATATTTTTATTCTGACCAGTTTAGTTATTTTGCATCCTAAAACAAAAATTTTGGGGTTTTTATATGTTTAAAAAAAATTGAAAATAAGTTTAGGTTTAATTTTTTAGAAAATTAATACAAAAATTCATTAAGAACCCTCATTCATTTTTTCTCTTTTGTTAGAGGCCAAATACATTAGGGGATTGAACAATGTTTTCCTTAGGTAAGAGCTAAGGGTATTGAAGCCCCTAATTCCTTTAGACTCAACTAAAAAAACTAGTTTTTTAGTTTTAAATTTTTTATTTTTATTTTGTTTTGTTTATATATATTTATTTTTATACGGTGATGTCTTGGAAAAAATGGCCAATAATCCTTTATTGAAGAAATAAAAAGTTAAAAGAGTTTGAAAGAAGGAATCTTATTAAAGTATTTCTCAAAAATAAAAAATAAATTAGAAGGAAGATCATCCAACTTTATGAGGTCGGTGTTGACTCCTTTTTTGGAAAACCCATATTACACTAAGTTATCCTCCTAGAAAACATGGTAAATGATGTAGTTGTAATCCTAAATGAAGATAAATCATTCCATCCATATAGCTATGAGATTGAATGAAATATGAATCATACCATTATGAATAGATTAAATAATAGTGATGGAGTAACTTTAAATCCAAATATTATTACATAATTTTTTCCTTGAAAAAGAAACCAAATTGTGGATTCTAAGAATTTTTTCCTCTAGAGATGATGTTATGCCACATGTTCTATAAAATGATATGAAAATATATCAACTATGATCACAAAAGACAACCCCACAAACTGAAGGACCCTAGTTAACTTTTGAAGTATTATAAACATTAAATTCAATCTAACTTAGAAGAGGATCATTCCAAAATACTTCAAAGGTTACCACAATCAGCTTTAAATTTATAGCAATTCCCAGCCAATGCAACACAGTGAAGTCGCAAATTGAGTTTTGGTAATGGACATGATGTAATGGGTTGGCCTATTTGATCACAATAATTATCCTCACCAACACTACATGAAGGATAAAAGTCTTATTATTATGAATAAAAGAGTTTTGGATATACCAGAGGATTTTTAGGAGTTTGGTTTCTACAGTAGTGAAGATGTTTATGATTTGGGGTGACAATGACATGCTTTTAGAAGACTGGAGTTGGGAAAAAAGGGAGAAATACTTCAAAAAATTGACTTCAAAGGCATCATAAATCTCATTACATAATGCATAAGTAGTGGTGAAACAGAGGGAGAGGTGATTTAAATCCTCTCTATATTGATTACAAATGTGGAACTTGGAGAAAAGTAGAATAAAAAAAATTGTAAAAAATCATCTGTTGGAATTATGTTATGAGAAAGCCTCCAATCAAGGATCAAGTGTGATAGACTAATACAAGTCTTATAAAATCCTCTAATCTAGGTAAAATAATGGCTGAAATACATGAAATTTTCATGAAAAAAAATTTTAGAATCCCAAATATCATTCAAGGAAGGTTCCCAGACCAAAATACCATCAACAAGAGAAAAAGAATAATTATTGATCAGGCTACTAATATTTTTTAGAAGATCTAGGTTGGGCATAATCAAAAAATATTTAATAGATATTTGAGTATCTATATGAGGATGCTAAGGGTTCATTATAGAAATTAAAGGAGTACCATTCCATTTGTTAATCCAAAATTTATGACAGGAATCCTTATTTGTAATCTATTTGAAGTGAGAAATTATTTTGGAGAAAAAATACTTAATGGTTGGACAAATAGACGAGTCAAGATAATGTAGACTACCCCTTTTCAGTTTACCAAGTAATTTAGCCCTAAGAAAGCTATGGGAAATGGAATCACTATTCAATAGGTTCCAAGTAAGCCTATCCTAGAGAGCATTATTAAAGAGCTTGATGTTTTTGATACCCATACCTCTATTAGAAAGTGGATACACCATTTAATCCAAGTAACAATGAATAATTTTCTTTCAAGAATTCTACTACTCCCAAAAAAAGTTTTTAATGAAATAATTAAGGTTTTGTAGATGATTAAGAGGTCATTTTTAGACCATAAAATAATACACTAATTTAGAGACGATGGTATATTTGAGAAGGAAAATATGAACATACATCAAGAGGGACTTCCCTTTTGAAGATGAGAGGTGGTTCTTAATTTTTTAATAATCTTGGATAAATTTTTGACTTTATGTATCCCCCAAAATAGTGGGACACCAAGGTAGGTAGTGGGAATATAACCTTATTTTATACCCAGGTCATCCATGATGTGTGTTTTTCTTACAATGGGAACCTTTTCCCAAAGTAAATGAAATATTTATTCCAATTGATAGTCTGACCTGAAACATCTTCATAATGGGAAATAGATTTCTTGATATTCTGAATATTTCATTTTCTTCCTTGAAAAAATAGAATAATATCATTCACATAAAGGATATGGGAAGGGAAAACAATGTTCTTAGAATAAATTATTAGATTGAGCTTACCATGGTCCACTATATGAGTGAGGAGACTATTTAAATAATATTCAAAAGTGGATAAAAGGATGGAATATATGGTATATCCTTTTCTAACCCCTTTTGAGCACTTAAAGTAGCCATAATGAGTGAAATTGATGAGTACCGAGATGTGATCTGAGAAAAATAGGGATTTAACACCTTTAACAAAAATATCATTAATGCCAATGTTTTGAAGCACCTTGTAGATGGAGTTCCAATATATAGTATCAAAGGTCTTTCTGATACCGATATTTAGAGTAATGCTACCACCTCTATTTCATTTCATTAGGATACTAATGCACTCATATGTTGTACTAATGTAGTCTTGAATGGTTCTACCTTTTATAAAACCAAACTGGTTCTAAGAGACAATTTTTTTTTTCAATTGTGTAAATTCTATTAGAAAGATATCTGGTAATAATATGGTATATGGTTTTGATAACGGATATATGTATAAAAAGATGTATATTAGTGTCATTTTTAAATTTGGTAATCAAGGTGATAAATTGGTAATTATGACAATGTGGAAGAGTTACAATAGAAAATAAATATTTAACCAATCTACACATGTACCGTTGGATAACACCCCAATAATTCTAAAAAAAGGAGTTGGTAAAACCATTAGGGCCCAAGGAACCATCAGGCTTCAGAATAAAAATAACTTCTTTTATTTCAAATTTAACAAGAAAACCAGTGAGATGGTTATTATCTTAATTTATAACAATGACAAGAATAAAAATATGAGCTAAATATTTGTTAAAATTAGGCCCATTAAAGAGGTTGGTAAAGTAAGAGACAATGTGATCATCAAGACATTCCTCATTATCAATGAAACAGTCTCCATCATTGATGAAGGCGATGGGTCTACAAGATTTCCTGACTCTTTGAAGATAGTTGTAAAATTTTCTATTTCTATCTCCATCCTTGAGCCACTTAAACTTTAATATCTCTTTTTTAAGTTTATCCTTTATGGAGAGGAGAGAGTTTAACTTGGCAAAGAGCTAAATTTCTTGTTGAAGATATAAAACAAAATCATAATTGGTAAAATAATCCCTCACCTAATTAATATTGGATTCAAGAGATGGAATTTAATTTTCAATCCCATTTGAGGTATCTTTTCACCAACCCTTTAGTTTTCTCTTCAAGAGCTTCAACTTCATGACACATACAAAATCACCATTTCCACAATGAGAATAATTATAGAGCACATGAACAAGATTTCCACAATCAGGATGGGAGTTCCAGGATTTGTTGAATATTAAAGGTAGAGCATTCCTAAAGTTTATAGTAATTAGGATTTCTAAAACTAGATGATGACCATAATTGATCTTTGGAAGAGTGATGCTATAAATAGTATCCCAATTTTCAAGGGATTGCTCATTGGAGAAGGATCGATCAAGATTTATAGCAATAGTTCTGTTATTTTGCTTTTTATACCAAGTATATTTGGTCCCAGATAAATTGATCTCAATTATATTATTATATTCAACGTAGGATTTAAACTACCATGTAGAGATGATAGAGTGTAAAACACCCATCTTTTCATTGGAACATAATATATCATTGAAATCTCCAAGAATAATCCAAGGGTCTTGGATTATGTTTCTAATGCCGTCTAGGTTTTACCAAAGTCTTATTATTTATTACTATCTACTTTTAGAATAGACGAGGGATCAGTACATATGTACATTATGGAAACCAACCTCACAAGTAATCATCTTCTCTTCAATACTAAAGGAAGTGTCACTTTTAAGAGAGGAGTGAGGAAAAACCCAAAGTGTTTCCATAGTGGTAGCATTGGTGTTTTTTCCAATATAGAAATATACTCCATTTCCCAGACTAAAAAATCAAAGAGAATAATTTTTTTTGGGTTCATAAATACCAAGGAGTTTGGGCTTGTGAATATAAATAAATATGTGTAAGGAGTTGGATGTATTATAGTTTTCCACTCATTAACTCTTTTAGAATAAAATAATCATTTGAACCTATTATTGGGGTTGGAACACCCTTTTTTCCTAACTCTATAGTTCTTTTATTTTTGGTTAATTTTTGGGTTAGGCCAATATTTTTTGAACTAAGAACAAGAGTTTAATAATTTTTATTTGGAAAATAAGCTATTATAGAGTCATTATTTTTATGTTCAACAACATTTGGAGTTGAAATGAGATTAACATAAAAAAATTTCCATTAACACCAACCAAATTCTTGGGACTATCATCAGGTTCCAAGATGATTGAATTATTGAAAACATTAGTATTTTTAGTCTTAAAAGCCACAAAATCATCATTTTTTGTAGATTTATAAATTGGTAAAGCATCACAATCTCCTTGTTTATCATCCTCATTGAGTTCATTAGCAATATATAGGATGTGGCCAAATTTTATACAAGCATCGATGATGGTTTGGGCCTATTTAATAGGTTCCTTTAAAGTGTTAGAATTGTCAACATCATAACATTGTTCAATTGGATAGTGAATTTCCTTAGAGATTCTAATCTCCAACCTTTTTTAGAGTATCATGTTTTAAAGGAATAACTTTTAGTTTATTCCTTCATAGAATAAAAATAGGTTTCAACAACATTATAAGGTCTTTAAGATACTGAGGTATCATCTGCAACACTTTCCTTACAAGGATTAAAAGGCACATTAGTTTACCCAAATTGATTAGATATAAACTCCCTTTTGTAATTAGAATTTTCAAGATCAAATTAAGATTGGAGGTAATTAACAAGATTCCAAATATCCTAATTAATTTAAAAGATTATGTTTTCATCTTCATTATCCTTACCCTATCCATAAAAAAAATAAGCCCAAAATTTTTTATATGCTGCTTTTGGGGCAATGATGATATCTTGTTTTCCCACCCATTTTCCATCATCATTTTTCTTTAATGGATCACCCTTATCTATGAAAATGGATTTACCTTTATTAATTTTGTTAACCTATTTCCATGAATTCACATTAGGAGATGGATTCACATGATTTTGGATTACCCTAAAGTTAGCAATAGAGTGCCCAACAATTCATCGCACATCACAGAAAAGAGGCATGTACTCATACTCTACCTTGATTTAAACCATGTAATCATTAGTAGTGAAACTGATAACTTCTACTAGATCTGTATCCAAGTTGGCACCAACCATAATCCTAGAATAAAGTCTGATCTCCCTATTTAAAGTACACTAATCCAGTTTTAGAGGAATTCCTATTTAAGAAGTAAGGTCACTTAGAATCTTCAGTTGAGAGAAAACCCAATTCAATCCATGAAGTATGGCCCAAATCTGAGCCATAAAATTTCCATGAGTAAAGATATCTACAGAACTCCATGCTTTAGGTGCAAGTTTCTAGATTTCCATGATAATTTCAAATCTTATTAGCTTCCCAGTGTAACGTCCCGGATCCGGGTGCCACACAACAGGTGCCCTGAACCCAATTGGTCACATGAACTCATGCTAATTTCCCCAAATTCCAGAGGCTTCCGACTAGCAGTGAGGTCCTTGGACTGATAGTGGGGAAACTATGACCTCATTGGTCAAAGTGTAGAGCAGTGGAAAAAAATATAAACATACAAAATCGGAAGTAGTAAACAGTATAGACCTGAAATGGACAACGGAACTGAAGTAAAAGATAACCAACAGTAATATATATGATGATGCAATATGTCTCTAATTATAAGAAAGAATCCAAAATAGGATACACTTCAATCTGATTCAATAAAGCACAAGGTACAGAGTACAATAAAACAAAACCAAAGTAGTGCAATAGGAACACAACAACATCACATGCCTAAGCTCGGTCCCATTCTATCCTAATCCTCTGAAACAATCATGTACCTATGTAGGGACTCTTTCCCTTATTGACACCTGCAACAGTATAATCTGTTTGGGCCCAAGACATGACCCAAATAGGGTGTGAGAAATAAATCCCAGTAGGCAACCACAAAAGTCCTATGCCCAACTATCAGTGAAAATGTGCAACAACAATGAGAAATAATGAAATGCAGTAAACTAGGAAGTACTCAAAAGTAACCATTCCTACTAGTTACACTGCCATTTTAATAATTATTTAACAATTCAATATAATTGAACTCTGAGTTCTCCGAGACTCAGCCTCGACCAACAATCTCCTATACCAGTGCCACAACAGAAACCAAAACAGGCTACCTAACAAGTAAAAGATAATAATAATACCAAGCCTGTGCTTTATCTTGGTAGGTACAACATAAGAAATCACCACAGTGAATATTTAAAGTAAACATTGTCCTCAGATATGCAAGTCCTTACCCTCAAGAAATCAGAAGCGAATCCCTCAGGTGACTACCCTTAGGAATAACGAATATTTCCCTCAAGAATATGAGATATCGCCCTCAAGCACAGAAGCTACTGTCCACAGGCACAAGAAACATTTCCCTTAGGCTAAACAAAACAGTGCCCTGAGGCTAAAAAAACACTACCCTCAGGCTAAAAAAACACTACCCTCAGGCATTCCATAGGAAAATAAAGTAATCAGGCCGAGCCCAATGCATAATCAAGCAATTTATATATGTTTCCTCTCATAAAAACTCAAAAAATTCTATAATCACAGCATACCCACGAGTATCCTGGCCAAACAGCTAAACAAGGGAAACACACCCTTGGGGTGGCCGTAGATCAAAGAAACGATCTCAAAAAGCAGTTTATATTTATTCATTAGATTACCTATGCAATTATAGGTATTTCAATAGTCAAAGTCTCATCCATACAACACCCCGAACATGGGTGCGTGGCACAATGGTACACAAAATCAACTCGACAGCTAGAATTAAATACAAGACCACCTACCTCGATCTCCTCTGATCGATATATGTGGAAGGCGCCTCCCGAAACAACCAAGAATGACGTAGATATGAGATAAACGATTACCCGTTCAAACCTAAATAACTTCCCTTAAGGAAATAATTTAAAGGAAATATTTAAGAAGAGGCAAGAACTTACCCACGCGGTTCAAATGAGATTGACGGTGGAAGAATCGGAGTCCCGATGAGCGATCGGGAGCTCCTCCAAGTCTCGGCCTCCTCTCCCGCTACTCTTGGTGAGCTCTCTGCCTCCTCTGCTGAAAGAAGAGGCTACTACCTATTTTTAACGAAAAAACATAACTACACAGTGTGTACTTTCAATTACACGACATGTAATATCCGTTTTAACTGTTCCTTTGGTGGATAATTTCGACTGCCTCACTGTTCATCTGTTGACTGATTACACGGTGTGTATTACTAAGTACATGGCGTGTATTTAGTTTTTACACCCTTTAATCTCTGACAAGCCTACACATCCTATATTCTCATCCCACATAGCTAAAGTACATGACGTGTGTACAAAATTACATGGCGTGTAGTAGTTTTTACACCCTTAATCACCGATAAGCCTAAAATCCCTGTATTCGCATCCCACACAACCCAAGTACACAGCGTGTGTATGAAAGTACATGGCGTATACCCATAAATTTTGGGATTTTTGACCACATTTCCCTTATTTTCTCAAAAAAACTTAAGGAAAAGGAAAAGAAGAAACCCGTACCTCAAGAATAAAAACCAGGTTCTTAAAAACATCCCCCCTTAAAGCAATTCGTCCCCAAATTTCCCTTCCAAGGGTGGTAAAGATAAAGCTGGGAACAATTTTGTCCACTGAGCATGTACGTCGGTCTCACACTCCTAAGTTTCGTCCTGCACTTGGACATGCTACCATAACACCCATATGAGAGGAACTAACCGGCCTCAGAGAACCTTCGTGCTCCTATCAATAATACGAATCGGATGCTTCTCAAAGGATTCATCAACCTAAAGTTCAACCTCCTCAGGTTGAAATACGTGAGATGGGTCTGAGTGATAACGGTGAAATTGAGATATGTGGAAGACATTTTGCATGGCCCGGTACCTCTGTGGTAACTACAACCGATAGGAAACCAGCCTGACTCTCTCCAGAATCTCAAACGGCCCTACATAGCTCAGTGAAAGTTTAACCTTTCTCTTGATCCACTTGTGTCCCAACCTCAGTGAAACACACAAGAAAAACTGATCCCTGACCATGAACTCCAAGGGTCGTCTGCGGCGATCATAATAAGATTTCTGATGAGATTGTGTAGTAGCCATCTGCTTCTGAATCAACTGGACCTGCTCTGAAGTCTCCTACATGGGATGTGGTCCTTGTAAAGCTGCCTCACCTACCTCCAACTAGCACAAGGGTGATCGGCATGGCCTACCATATAAAGCCTTGTAATGTGCCATCTTAATAGTTTCCTGAAAACAATTATTATAGGAAAACTTGACAAGGGGTATGTGTTTCTCCCAAGAGCCCCCAAAGTCTAGGACCTATGCACACAACATGTCCTCTAACACCTGTATTGTACGCTCTGACTGGCCATCAGTCTGAGGGTGGTAAGCTGTGCTCAGAATCACCTGTGTACCCAATGCCCTATGAAAATTATTCCAGAAATGAGATGTAAAATGGGAATCCCTATATGAAATGATAGAACAAGGGACCCCATGAATATGTACTACCTCTTGGATATACAACTTCCTGAGCTTGTCAACACCGAAGGTCTCCATGATCGGTAAAAAGTAAGATACCTTCGTAAGTATATCCACTACAACCTATACAACATCATTACCTCAAGGTGACCTCAGAAACCGGTCACGAAGTCCATCGCAACATTATCCCATTTCCACTCCAGAATGGGTAATTTTTGCAATAGTCCAGCTGGCCTCTGATACTCCAGCTTCACCTGCTGACAGGTGGAACATCTCCTAAAAAAACTAGCTACCTCTCTTTTCATACCCAGCCGCCAATACTGACATATCAAGTCACGATACATTTTAGTAACTCCAGGATTCATTGCCCAAGCTGAAGTATGAAATTCCCACATCAAATCCTCATGTATATCCCCTGGAACCCACACTCGTCCATGGATACGTAGTACCTCATCATCGCCTATCGTCCAACTAGGAGGAGGGTCCTCACCTGCCACCGACTCCCGTAGAACTAGGCCTTCTGAACCTAATAGCTATCTCATCCTCACTCTATCTAGGAGGGTAGAAGTCACAACTAAGGATGAAAGATAGGTTCGCCCCTAACTATCGTGCACCTCCAAATGAATCTCAGAGAACAAATCCATAAGCTTCCACTCACCACTGGCCTCCTGCACTACCTATATCTGAGTCTTCCTACTCAGTGCATCAGCTACTGCGTTACCCTTACCAGGTGTATAGGCAAGCTAAAAGTTGAAGTATTGAAGGTATTCAACCCACCGTAACTGTCTCAAATTCAAGTCCCGCTGGGTAAAGATGTATTTAATACTTTTGTGGTCTATAAACACCACAAAGTGTTCTCCCAAGAGATAGTGTCTCCAACAACATAACACATGAACAATTACAGCCAACTAGAGATCATGCGTCAGGTAATTCCTCACATGAGGCCTCAACTGCCAAGACCTGTATACAACTACTCGATCACCCTACATCAACACTGCTCCCAGAAAATACCTGATGCATCACAATAAACTGTATAGCTCTTACCTTGCTCTGGAAGTATCAGGACTGGTGCTGTTGTCAACCTTCCCTTTAGCTTATAAAAGGCTGTTTCGCAAGATTTTGACAAAACGAACTTCATACCCTTCTTATTCAATCCTTTCAACGACTCTTCTAAGCAGGAGAAGTCCTATATATAGTGCATGTAGTAAACAGCCAACCCCAAGAATCTCCGTATTTCAAACATGTTCTTAGTATTCTCCTAGGAAACTACTGCTCTCACTTTATTTACATCTACCGCAACTCCTACCTCTGAGATAATATGACCCAAGAAGTGAATCTGGTCCATCAAAAAGTTTCACTTTGATAACTTAGCATATAAATGATTCTCTCTCAGTGTACTCAGTATGATCTCAAGATGGGTGGCATGGTTGTGTCGAGTGTGAGAGTACACCAAGATATCGTCCAGTAAGACTACCACAAAAGAATCCAGATATGGGTGGAACACACGATTCATCAACGCCATGAAAATTACAGGTGCGTTTGTGAGTCTGAACGGCATGACCAAGTACTTGTATAGACCATATCTTCTCCTAAAGACTGTAAGTGGTATGTTTTATGGTCTAACGTGCAACTAATGATATCTGAATCTCAAGTCAATATTTGAGAACACTCGTGCTCCTTGAAGTTGATCAAATATATCATCAATACTTGGTAAGGTATATCGGTTCTTAACCGTCAATTGATTCAGTTTCCGATAATCCACGCAGAGTCTGAGGGTACCATCCACCTTTTTAGCAAAAAAGGACATGAGAACCCCAGGGAGAAATACTAGGTCAGATAAAACCCTTGGCTTGTAACTACTCTAACTGCCTCTTGATCTCCTATAATTATGGTGTATCCATCCTATAAGGGGGAATGGACACCGGTGCCGCTCTTGACAGAAGCTCAATAGAGAATTCCACCTCTCACTCTAGAGGTAGACCTGAAAAGTTATCCATGAAGACATCCCTAAAACAACTAACCACCGGAGGAAAAACCTTCTGACAAGTTCCTTGGTCATCCAGATATAAACTCGCAATCTGGGCTATCACTTCACCTCACCCATGATGCTCAGGTCCAGCTCGGCTCTCCTGTACATCCCATTCGCCATTGTATAGAAACTCTCCACCCTCTGGTGACGTGAAACTCACCCTGTGACAATAGAAATCTATAAAGGCTCGAAAGGGTACCAAACTGTCCATCCTGAGAATGACATCATAGGCTATCATCTCTAATACATAGAGGTCCCATGGAAAGTGACACCCACCAACCTCTAGGGGGAACTCCTTGTAATGACGCACACCTACCGTTCTAATTCCCAACAAAGTGTCTTGCATCATGATATCCAAAGAAGAAGAAACACAGAGCCCAAGGTTCTCCACAATGGGCACAAATATAAAGCTATGTGTAGCACTAGTATCGAAAAGTATAGAAGATAAAATAGAATAAACTAGAATAGTACCAATGATAGTGAAAGGTCTGGGATCCTGCTCCTGTTGGGTCTGTTGCACTGCATATGTCTGTCCAGTGCCGCGACCCTGCGACAAAGCCTGGCTACCATGAGCTGACCCGCCCAACTGTCTCTAAAATCCTGGTGTTTGGCTACCATGACCATGACCACCACCTTGGCCTGAATGTCCTGACGTATTCCAATTCCCTGACTGGTAAGAATATTCTGGCCCTGGTCCTGCACACGGAGTCTGCACAGAACCCCTCTCACTAGTCACTGGTGGAAACACATTTCAAAAACGCTGAAGATGACCCCTCTTGACACAAGCTTGACACTCCACTAGGTCATGTGGACACCGAGGTCTCTTGTTCCCCAGTTTACCACACCGGTAGCACATTACCTGACAACCTGAAGAATTTTTCTGGCTAGAACTGCCACCGTGAGAGAAATCCATCTGTCTCTTCCTCTTGTCGGTAGAAATAGTACTAGAGACTGGTGCTGAACCGCCCTGGTCTATGCCACTAGCTTCCAGTAGGTTCTTCTCAGTAATCAACGCCTGGTTCACAATATCATACACTATAGGCAACCTAAAAACATTAACCAGCGCTCAGATATCATATCGAAGACTATCCTCAAATCTTCTATCCCTCAACGTCTCGTCTCCCACCAGAACAGGTGAAAAACGCTATATCTCAGTGAAGCGGGAAGAATAGTCCATCACTGACATGGAACCTGCAACAGATTCATGAACTCTCGAGCTTGATCTTCCCTTAGTATCTCTAGAAAGAAAAATTCATAGAAGACTACCTAAAAATATTTCCATGCCATGTCTTGGTGATGCTCAGACTGTGTGGTAACATCCCACCATCTCTTGGAAGAATCACACAAGATGTAAGTAGCGAGCTTGACCCTCCTCCTAGGAGGCGTCTCCAGATGCTCAAAGATTGTCTGCATAGAACCTAGACATGACTTCGTAGCCTGTGGTCCGCCATCCCCTGAAAACCTAGGTGGATGCTGCTGCTGGAATATATGTGTCAGTTCTACCATAGATGGGGCAACCGGTGGTGCTCCCTGGAAGGTCTGCATGAACCTTATAAAGCCTTCATGGAACTATGCATCCATGCCTGCATTTGGTATAACGGTTGGCGCCACATCTGGAACTGCTGGAGGATCCATCGGTAGCCCATGGCCTACCATCTATGGAGTATAATCATTGAAACTCACTTGGAGAAAAACTCATGGTCATCTTGATGGAATAACTCTACAAGGTCAAACACATGCCTTAGTTTAATTACTTTCGAGGTTTCTTTTTTCTGGTTAAGAGTGCCAACAAAAAGGGGAAAGATCCAAAAGAACTGAGAAAAGATATGACACAACATGTATAAGGTCAACACGGCGTGTACCCTTAATCCCTTACATGGTAGTGTTCTGATGTCGTCATGGGTGTGTCTCAACCCTAGGTACATGACATGTTATACCCACACACGATGTGTACACCACCTGGTTTCCCCAGCCACACGGCTAAGTCCACACGATCTTTCACTGGTCAAGACTACACGACGTGTCCCACAGGTACATGACGTGTACTAGAAAGGTAACACCGACCCGTGTTGTTAGTTACATGGCCGGATTCCAATATTACACTACACGACATGTTTATAACTAACACAACATGTATCACCTAAGGTTTCTCCATCCGTGTTGTTAGCCACATGGGCGGACATAGGGTCAACCCTACACAGCGTGTACAACCAGTACACAGTGTGTTCCCACAAAAACTTACCTATTCTGTGTCTCTTCCCACACGACCTATGACATGGTTAGATACTACATGACATGTACATAAGGTACACAACGTGTACTTAATAAAAACATTTTCTTCCCGAACAGAAGAACACATGGAATGTAGTCAAAACTACACGATGTGTATTTTGGGTTTTTCTAAATAGTAAGCCTCAGAAACTACTCTGAAGCTCAGAAAACACTGAAACGAACACCAAAGTGACAAATTTTGATCCGTGAGGGCCCATACTCCCCGAAAATCAAATATTGTCATCTTATACATGTTATAAACAAGGTAAAAAAGTCAATGATCCACCAAATTCCAGTCAATGAGGGCCCATAACACCTCTAGAACAAAAGTTTGGCGTTCATTTAAACAAAACCTCATATAAACAATACCCTATCAAATATCATGTATTTTTATCAAGGAAACTATCACAACAACATGAATTTTCTATCACAACATCTATCACAACAACATTCAATGTCTAATGAACCTACATGGCATGGAAACTATGCATGAAATGTGATTCTAACATGTGCATAAATGATGCATGAGATGACATACCCTCATCTCATCAGGTTTTGACTAAATATAACCCAAGTATATAAAAATATAAATAGCACACCACAAGTGTATCACCCAATGGTGAAATCTAATCAATTTTAATAATCATAAATAGAAAATAAAAATTTAATTCGAGGTAATCCGGCCTTTACCTATACACGAGGTAACTAATTCTGGGAACATTTTATTACTGAATCCTTCAACAATCTATCTCTTTTCATTGTCTCCAAATAATAAAATAACCCAGAGAAAAGAAACCCTCTGATACCACTTTGTAACCTCCTGGATCCGGGTGCCACACAATGGGTGCCACGAACCCGGTTGGTCACATGACCTCAAGTGAATTTCCCAAAATGCCAGAGGCTACAAACTAGCAGCGAGGGTCTAGGACTGATAGTAGGAAAACTATGCCCTTATTTTTCAAAGTGTAGCGCAGTGAAAACAAAATATAAACATACAAAATCAGAAGCAGTAAACAATAGAGACTTGAAATAGACAACGAAACTGAAGTAAAATATAACCAACAATCATATATATGATGATGCAATATGTCTTTAATTCTAAGAAATCATCCAAAATAAGATACACTGCAATATGATACAATAAAGCACAAGGTACAAAGTACAACAAAACAAAACAAAAGAAGTGCAATAGGAACGCGGCAGCATCACAAGCCTAAGCTCGGTCCCATACTCTCCTACTCCTCTACAACAATCATGTACCTGTGTAAGGACTCTTTCCCTTATCAACACCTTCAGCAATATAATCTGTTTGGGCCCAACACATGACCCAAACATGGTGTGAGAAATAAATCCAAGTAGGCAACCACCAAAGGCCTGTGCCCAACTGTCAGTGAAAATGTGCAACAACAGTGTGCAATAATGAAATGTAGTAAACTAGGAAGTACTCAAAAGTAACCATTCCTACCAGTTACATTGACATTTTAATAATTATTTAACAATTCAATATAATTGAACTTTGAGTTCTCCAAGGATCGGCCTCGATTGACAATCTCCTATACCAGTGCCACAACAAAAACCAAAACATGCTACCTAACAAGTAAAATATAATAATAATACCATGTCTATGCTTTTGCCTGGAAGGTACAACATAATAAATCACCATAGTGAATATTCAAAGTAAACATTGTCCTCAGACATACAAGTCCTTACCCTCAGGAAATCAGAAATGAAACCCTCAGGTGACTGCCCTCAGGCATAATGAATATTTCCCCCAGGCATACGAGATATCTCTCTCAAGAATAGAAGCTACTACCCATAGGAATAAGAAACGTTTCCCTGAGGCTAAACAAAACAGTGCCCTCAGGCTAAACAAAACACTTCCCTCAGGCTAAACAAAACACTACCCTCAGGCATTCCATAGGAAAATCAAGTAACAAGTCCGATCCCAATGCATAAGCAAGAAATTTATATATGTTTCATCTCAAGAAAACTCAAAACATGCTATAATCACGACATACCCACAGGTATCCTGGCCAAACAGCTAAACAAGGTAAATGCATCCTTGGTGTGACCCTAAATTAAAGCAACGATCTCAAAAAGCAGTTTATACTTATTTATTTTATTACCTATGAAATTCTAGGTATTTAAACAGTCAAAGTCTCATCCATACGACACCTCGAACATGGGTGCATGGAACAATGGTACACAAAATCAAATTAACAGTTGAAATTAAACACAAGACCACTTACCTTGATCTCCTCTGATCGATATATGTGGAAGGAGCCTCCAGAAACAACCAAGAATGACATAGATCTGAGATAAAAAATTACCTGTTCAAACCTAAATAACTTCCATTAAGGAAATAATTGGAAGGAAAGATTCAAGAAGAGGAAAGACCTTACCCACGCGGTTCAAACAAGATCGACGAGGGAAGAATCGAAGTCCTGGTGAGCGATCAAGTGCTCATCCAAGTCTCGGCCTCCTCTCCCGCTGCTCCTGGTGAGCTCTCTGCCTCCTCTGCCAAAAGAGGAGGATACTGCCTGTTTTTAATGAAAAAACATAACTACACGACGTGTACTTTCAAGTACACGACATGTACTATCCTTTTTAATTGTTCCTCTGGCAGCTACTTTCCACCACCTCACTGTTCATCTGCCGACTGATTACACGACATGTATTACTAAGTACACGGCGTGTAGTTAGTTTTTTCACCCTTTAATCACCGACGAGCCTACATGCCCTATATTCTCATCCCACACAGCCAATGTACATGGCGTGTGTACAAAAGTACACGGCATGTAGTCGTTTTTACACCCTTAATCGCTGACAAGCCTACACGCCCTGTATTCTCATCCCATATATCCAAAGTACATGATGTGTGTATGAAAGTACATGGTGTGTAACCATAAATTTTGGGTTTTTTTATCACATTTCCCTTGTTTTCTCAAAAACACTTAAAAAAAGGAAAAGAAGAAACTCGTACCTCAAGAATAAAAACAGGGTTTTTACACCGAGAATAATGTGGAAGAATAATATTCCAATTAGAATCAATTTCCAATTTCTATTTCCCCAACAATGAGAAATTATTAATTTAAGATCTGCAAGAGACCACAATTTATCCCCCTTTAAATACTTGATGCGTCCAAGGATTGATAATTTACACATATTAAGCCTTTGATAAAGGGATTCCAAGATAACGACCATCGAGAAACTACCATCCTCCATTTTCTTAAACATATATGACTTCAGAATAGCATCTTTGGGAGGATGGAATCTTTGGGAGGATCTGATCCTTTAAGCACCTCTAAGAGATCCCTTGGTTTTTGGAAGAAGATCATTCTTAGAACCCCTACAAGATCTAGGTTATCCACCAAAATCTTCTTTTCATCAGATGATTCGCATACCACCTATTTGGAGGAACACTCCCATTCTGGATTAAAAGAATCCATGATACAAACAAGGACCTAGTTAATCGAGGAGAAACCATCACATGGATTCACATAAATGTAGAGATGTTCTTCCAAGAAAGTCTCCCATGAAGAAACCATCATGCTCCTTCTCTTATATATATATATAAATAAAACACATATTTTTATCAGAATTAAACTACTATAAAATATCTAGTATTATTGTAATCAAAGTAATATGAAATTATGATAAAAACTCGCACCAGGGCTCCCTTTTATAAGGGGGCTGCCCTGAAAATATTTATGGATTTCCAATGTGAGATTTAACTTCCCTATTTCCTACATAGAATTAATATTATATTAATATTATCAGTTATTAATTAATTAATAATAAATATTAATTGATAATAAACAATAATAATTAACTATTAATATTTACTATTTACTATTAATAATTGAATAATTAATATTAATAATATTAAAATAAATATTAATAAATAACTAATTAATTATTAATAATTCATATTTATTTATTAATTAGTAATTAAATAATATTTTATTACTTATTTATAATATTTATTACCAATTAACTAATTAATTATAAATAAATTAATAAATATTAATAATTCTTATTAAAAAATTTCTAATAAATATTTAAAATTAAAATTATTGTTATTATTATTATTTTAAATAGGTAGGGGGAAACACCTCCTTTTTTATTAAGGAAATGAAGCCCTTTTTTTATTTTGGTAGAGGAAAACCCATTATATAGCTTGTAAGCTTAGGGGGACGAAGGCTTAATGGACTGAACCTAAGGCCCATGACCATAGGTCCAGATACATGGCTGTAAGAAACCATGACCCGTAAGCCTAAACACCATCTCATTAACCACTAAACTAATAATTAATTAATTAATAATAAATATTAATTACTAATTAATTAGTAATAAATAATAATAATAATAACTAAATAATAATTAACTATTAATATTTATAATTAAATATTAATAATTGACTAATTAATATTAATAATAATAGTAGAAATATTAATAAATAACTAATTAATTACTAATAGTTAATATTAATTATTTAATTAGTAATTAAATAATATTTAATTACATATTAATAATATTTATTACCAATTAATTAATTAACGATTAATTAATTAATAAATATTGATAATTATTATTAAACAATTACTTTTAAATATTTAGAATTATTATTATTATTATTATTTTAAATAGGTAGGGGAAACACCTCTTTTATTATCAAGGGAAAAAATCCCTCTTTTTTTATCTCGGTAGAGGGTAACCCATTACATGACCCATAGACCCAGGGGAATCAATGCCAAATGAACTGAATCTAAGGCTCATGACCTATAGGTCCAAATACATAATCGAAAGGACCCATGGTTGGAATGCGTAAACACCAACCCATTAGCCACATCCATGCCTCAATCAGCATATCATCTCACGTCCTACACCTACCGTTGGTCCATCTTCCTACCATTATGACTTTTTTCCCCAAACAATTGTCAATAATCCAACAATCCACATGCCATTATGACTGTGCACAAATGGCCAACATCACCAGCTATCGGACCTCCTATGTTCATTCGATCCCCATCATCTCCTCACCTCCCACCAACACCCATCATCGCATCACTACCAACCACTGAATTTCATCCCTCCTACACTCACTCGGGGTCACCACCTTTCATGCGGTCCACCAATGTTCTCCTTCATGTCATCACTATATTCCCACCATTGTTCATCACAACCTTTCTACAACACTGTAATCCACCCATCTGCAATCTCCATAGAAATAAACTACAACTGGGAGTTGATCCCAAACTGCCTGATGTAGGGGGCTGTTGATAAAGTCTTACTTTCAACTGATGATAAATTTTTTTAACTCAAAATCAAATATGAAAATTTCCCTCATTTCTATTTTAATTGCAAGTCCATTTGTCATGATTTATTGAATTGAAATAGGTCTTCTAGTTGTGCATTTTTCTATGCTCAAGGAATGATAAAAAATAATGTTTCAAAATGATGAAGTAGCTGAAATCCACTGATCAAAGTGGAATGGAAAATAATGGACAGGTAAAACTCATGGAGGGAGGTTTGAAACATTGTGACCCCTATCCAAATCCCATTGCTCAAAATGGATTGGAATGTGATTTACAAGAACAAAACATGGTAAAAGGTTTGGCAACTGGCTATGATTTGTGTTCTCATGGATTGCACTCATCTGGGTAGAAAGTTCTTTCTATGATAGGTGTTAATGATTTTGATTATGAAACAAGTTGTTATGGGATGATCCTACTAAAAAATACCCCTCATCAGAAGGATGCTTCTCATTCTCTAACTAATCTAGGGATGTATATTTGTCCTGCTGTTGTTAGAGATCTGGAAATAGAGTTGAGTGGACATCATGCCACCAAATCATGGGTAGTGATAGTGGAAGAGGTGATGGATAATGAGGATAAATCATCATATTAAGCAGTGGTGAAAGAGATCACTGACCATTATATCCTATATGAGTAGTTGATTGCTTTAAGATATAGGAAAGGTAAGAAATTAGATACAGAGGCTCCTTCATGAGCAAAGTATATTTTTTTAAAAAAATTGAATTTGGATGACACACCTTTAAAGAAAGGTTTTCAAAAAGAGTTTGTGTCTAAGGGGGAAGGTTTAGATGGTCTTGAAAGCAAGGGATTCATAAAATTAGTAGGTTCTCCTCTTGCTGACCAGGTTTAGGATTCTAATTTTGTGAAACTCAAAGGAATTGAATCAACTGATACTTCCATCAACAATTCATAGGTCCATAGGGATTTTGATCTAGAAGGTAAGAAAAATACTTCATCTAAGGTGGATTCAGTAGATGAATAGGGATTAAAAATGGTTCCTTTTAGGAAGTCCAGACTTCATTTTTCAAATCATGGTTAGGTCTCTTATTTTGACACTATAAGTGACATGGTCTTGGCCCCTATTATGCTTCCTATCAAGATGGAAACTCCTTTATGCATTCACACATGTAGGAAGGTTGATTCTTTCCTAAAATATGACTTAGATGACCTTACTATTAATTATGAGTAGGGATTGGGTAACATAAGCAAGGTGCAAGTGACAACTTCTAACCTAGTTGGAGTGCTTGATACACTCAATGAAGATAAAGATCAATCTTATAAAGTAGTGGTCCACTCTTGATCCCTAGAGAAATGAGATGTGTGTATGGTTTATACTAATGAAGTGAAAGAAGGTATAGATCAGATAAATATGGTTTAGGCTTCCATAGAGATGATCAATGAAGATACACTACTCGATGTCCCATTAAAAAATGGCGGTGGTTCAATTAGATGTTAGGAGAACAGATTCAGTCAACAATGACATTGATGGTCTCTTGAAATAAGTGAAGAATTTGAGGAGAGGCTAGAATCCAAGAAGTCAAGACCATGGGTATATAGGTTTTAACTAGAATGCTATGCATTAGGAAGAGTGACATATTGGAGCAAAGATTAGAGAAAAGGTAGGTCTTTGACTATTTTTTAGTTTCTCTTTTTGGGCTGTGTTATTAGATTTGACCGCTTCTCTTTCCTTATCTATTTTTCTATCCTATAATAAAGGGGAATTGTCCCTAAAATTTCAAAAAATAGAAATTATTAACTAATTATCATTAAAAAATTATTAATTAATTAAATAATTGTTTCTAATTTGTAATTACTAATTATTACTTTTGCGATAACAAATTTTTTATTATTTAGGGTTAAATATAGTTACTATAAAAGGAAAACTAACCCATAAATAGAAAACGACTGATATTTTCAACCATAAACCAATCACTTGGCCAAGAATTTTATTTTTACCAATTTTAAGTCATTTAATAAAATATTATTTTTTATAAAATTTCATTAATGTCAACTTTGGAACTATACATTTAATTTGTCTTTAGAAACACCAAGACAAAGATTGAATTTAAATATAATCCTATAAAACTTCCCAAATAAGTTATTTTTATCTAGAAAATTCACATAACACAATAATTATTTCAAGTTATATTACTTTTATTATTTTTTAAATCATTTAATTTATTTTTCTATTAATTGAATAAAAACTATGTTAGCATTGCATACGCATTTAAGTTAATTATTTATTCACTAAAAATAAAAAATAAATTACCTTTATAAAAATAAATAATTTATCTTTAAAATTACTATTTTTAACTAAACATACATTCTTTTTATTCCTATGTCAAAGATTTAAAGGTAATAAAACAAAGAGAATTACATTTTTGACTTTTTTACACAAAATATTATAAAGGTCAAAATCATGGACAAATTACAACAAAATGTTATATATTTTAACATTTAATCATTATGTGTGATATATAATCATCCAAAAAAAACTAAGACATGTATTATAGTAATTTTTTAGTTCATATCTCATTATTTTTTACCCTTAATTAACTAATTTTAACTCTATCGTGGGGACAATTATTTGTTACGATTACTATTCATATTGAAAAAAATAAAAGGCAATTATTTACTAAAAATGGACCTCATAATTAAAAATATTGAATCCATTTTTTAATATTAAATCCATAGTAGTGTAAGAATCTAATTTAAAATTAAAACAAAAAAATGTGATGAAAAACAGTTTTTCAGAAAAATTTATTTTTAATTATAATTTTTTTTCAATACTAAATTCAATTATAAAATTAATTATAATGATTATAATTAGATTATATTTAATAAAAATGAACTAATTAAATTTTAAAGCTAATATATAGTAGAATTTTACTTTGTTAATACATTAAAATAAAATATAGTTTTAAATAAAAATCAATATTTTTACTATTCATTGAAAAAATCAATATTTTCTAAAAAATACCAAAAAATCATTCTAAGATAATTTTGACATGATTATTTAAAAAATGATATATATTTTTTTATAAAATTCATATTATAAAATTCTCAAATATTAATTTCCTAAAAAAAGTAATAAAAACCATTTTTTAAATAAAATGTATTTTTTGAATAATAAAATGACTACACTAAAAATTGAGTGATTATTTATTAGAAGTTTATCAATAAATTTATATTGATTATATTTATATATTTTTAATAAACTAGTTAATTCTATTTAAACCCTCCAATTTAATGGTTATGTTATGGAAATCATATTTAAATAATAATATTTCATGGTTCGTTTAGGCTCACTGTCGTGTGTCGTATACATTATCAAACATTGTTTTTTTTTTAAAAATCTTGGGGTTCTAAATTCTCACCCTTATAATAAATTATTTCTTCACAATTCAAAATTAAACTCGGTGATCAAAGGTTTGATATTTGAAAATACTTTTATTGAAATCTCACATCATAAAAAGGGTTAATAAAACATACACTTGAAAAGAGAGAAATGTAAGTACAAAGTTCATCTAGAATTATACACACTAGGATTAAAAATAGGAGAAAATTAGTGTGAAGTGAAAATATGGATGTGGAATAAAATCAATGTACAAATATCATTGATCATAATAAAGTTAATGATCATTAAAAAGTCAACGACCACAAAACCATAAACCAAAGTGGTGAGAAAAATACCATCAATTCATGAGAAATGATGGTAATAGGATAAATTTTTTGTTTCAAGATCCATTTTCTAGAGTTGATAAATTAATTTTTCATCTAGAGTAAAAAAATAAGGAATTATACATACTTTAAATGTATAATTTCATCCTTCAATAAATTTCCATCACAAAATAATATTTTCTCAAAACAATGAGTATTTATGATGATTTTTTTCATGCCCACAACACTAAAATCAAATTTCAGTGGATGAGAAAATACAAAAAACATTAATAATCTATTCCTACCATCTTTAAACATTAACCAAAATGGTTATTCTGAGGAAAGATAATATCTGAAATGAATAATATATTTTACTTCAAAATTTCTACAATAACATCAAAGGCTCAACTTAGTCCATTCCATAAACCTATATCCCAAATTACATTAATAAACTCAATATTAAAGTTTTTTTAAACCTCAATGGTGATCTCATACCTTTCTAATTAAATCCCAAAAATTTAATTTTTTTCTCACCAAATAATCATTTATATTAAACCTAATGGTTATATATACCTGAACCCAATAAAATATCTCACAAAATATCATTAATAACCTAAAAATACCAAAATTGAAAATGATTTGATCCTATAACATGATTCCAAAAATTAAATTATTTTTTATCTATAAAATTGTTTATGTAAAAAAATTTCATACTAACTAGGAAATCACATAGGCTAGTGGTAGGCGATGCACCCTTGTCACCCTTCAGTTGTGGGTTCAAACCCCATGGCCTTTACATATGCGACAAGTTTTCACCTGGTCTACGAGTTTCCGTTTTCTAAAATTATATTAATATAATTCCTATAATATTCCCAAAAATACGACGAACATCCTCAAAAATAACAATTATCATTAAATCACTTTTTAACCACTATGGTTTTCTATACAACATTTTTTTATAAAATCAAATAATATTAATTGACTATTATTACCTTAACATCAAAGATAAGATAAAATTTAATGGTTACAAATACCATTAAACTTATGTCTACAAAATGTAATGGCATTCTTCCTTAAATAATTTTTTTACTAAAACCCATAATAAATCCAAGGGTTATATTACCACAAATGTTTCCCAAAATACTCTTAATCATCTTATACTTCTATAACTTAAAACCTCAAAAGTTCTATCTATTACTTTAAACTTATGATCAAACTTAGACTTTTCAACCCCAGAAACTTTAGGTTTATCCCATATCACTATAGAATATCATAGGATTCTAATGGTTTTATTTTCTCATTCATCACAATAGTTTATAAGGAAAATATGAATTAACCCAAGAATATCCCCCAGTAGTTTCAAACTAGGTGTGTAGTAAGGGAACAATCACAGTGCATCAGAAATAGGGGAGAGATATACAAAAAAACTATTTTTAGGATTATTACCCCTAGATGCATCTATTCCAAAACCATGTCCACTTGTAGCATCCATACAATGATGCATTTCTAGGAAAAATACATAATCTGTTCCATACTAAAACTTTAGGATGTTATCCTATACTTAGACTTAGCCTTAGGGATTTTACCAAAATTTTCTAACCATAATCTCCAAATAGTAACTAAACCCTAAAATGATACCAAATAGAGTAACCCTAACTTTCTATATATAGATATCACATCTTATTAGACAATTATTCATTCAAGAACATTATGATCTATTCCAGGATCTTAAAGGTTTAGTATCTTTGGAAAACTGGATACATAAACAAATGGTTTATAATTTTTTTTACATCATCTCTCACTTGGTTCTTCATAACTAACACCCTTATTTGACACATCATACTTAAACATTTATTTCATATCACGGGAAAAGGAAAACATAATAAAGGGTGAGATCAGATTTTCAGTAAGGGAATAAATATGACAGGAAAGCATAACATGTGAGTCAAAGGTATGACATGATTTAATAAAATAGAAGGCTCATGAATAATCACAAAAGGGTCATAACATAAAGAAAATAGTATCACAAGATCATGGAAACATTGGAAACATGGATGTAATACAAAACACATCATAAGCATAAGTCAAGGTTAACTTCCAAGACAACATCACATGGTGAACATAGTCCCATAGTGGATTAGGTTTACTCCCTAATCCCATACATAACGTTTCATAAGACTAAAACATTATCCAATGCATCAGAGCTCTATATGGGTGCACCCATCATAACATGTTCATGATTATGTGTGCCACAAAAAGAAATCAATCATAAGGTGTAAACATAAGAATTACCCATGTAAATAAATGTGTTTCATAATCTTTCCTCATATCACAATCAAAAGAGATTTCATAAAGAAGACACTTGAGAAATTAACTTAAGGAATGTATTACCCTATCAAATGAAGGGGAGAATAAGTTGGGTATATATGTAAGAGAAATATATACATAATTTATAAGTAATCCATAACATCAAAGTTTGTTATCATTGATGAATATAATTATATAAAAATATTAAATACACTCTTAAGGAAAATACCCTTCTCATTTAGAAATTACTTCTTTGAAATATAAAAATTTACAAAATATTATTATTTTTTTCTTTGAAAATAAATTTGGAAACTTGTAAAGGAAGAATCAAAGCATTGAGTGGTCATGACATTGGGAAATTTCGTTTATAATGTATACATTAAAACAAATATTCATTCCATATTATTAGTAAAAAAATAAAAGTACCACATTTAGAAAATTATAAGAAGATTCATTTTAAACCATTTTTTAATAAGTTAAAAATGGGTAAAAATGAATTTAAATATTCATAGGATAATAGTAAAAACATTATTGAAATAATTTTTAGTAAACCAGGATTGGAAAGAAAAAGAATTTTCGGCTTAAGAGAGAAATAATGTAACATCTCCTAGCATAACACTCTCTCACACAACCAAAATGGGTTGGTTATGTGACCTAAAGTGCGCATCCCCATATTCCAGAGGTTTCTGAATTGTAGCGGGGGTGTGATGAATATAGTGGGTAAACTATACCCCCTGGTTTAGAGTCATAATACAGTAGAAAATACCTAAATATCATAGTGTGGAAATAATGGGAAACATAAAACACAATGAATAAACCAAACAATAAATGCTAACTGAATAATATAATAAATAATAAATGAATAATTTAATGACAAGATGAATGAAAATAAATGACATGATGATGGTCATAAAAATAAAAGAACAACAAACCCAAATAAAGACTCCAATGACCCTGGTCTCGAACCCCATGTCGGTCATGTCTCTACGCTCCAATCCATCTAGAAAGAAACAATCAACTAAAAGGTCATTTTACCTTTTCCAAACCTACATCCATGTAAGCTAGTATAGTAAAAAATGATATCCCAAGTAAGATGTGAGTAAAACTCAACTGGTTGACACCATCGTGTCTAAACAAACCATTCTTATAATAAGTTCATGGAATAATATGATAAAATGGTGTATAAATTAATTTAATAATTAATATAATACATCAATAAACCTAATTTGGCACCCTAATGGAATGCCTTTGAGAATGTAATGCAGATTCATGACATGTATTTCTTTCAACTTGTGAAGCACTTCACGATATGAAACTATTCATGAGAAGTGTCTGGAAATGTTTACACATAATGTAATACATTTACACGGTGTGTAAATGTTATTTAGACAATTTTTAGCCCAGTTTCTATATAAGGATTTGAACCACCTCCAAATCCTTCCAAACCTTGGAAGACTTTTGTAAAACCTTCTAAAACATTCATAACCAGACTCCATTAATTAAAATAAACATGCTTCCTGGAACTTTAGGTCATTTTATGCAATAAAGGCTCTCTGTCTCTAAACAAGACTCAGCTACCAAGTTACAAAAAAAAACTCAAAGATGGATGTACCTGAAAAAATAAAGGATCTTACAACCTCTCTACCATATAACAACTCATCCCCAAGATGATCCAAGAATCATTGTGAGGTCTCGACAAACAAATCTAGACACTATGCTTACATATCAGACTCTTTATCCTAGGTTTCCTCTTAAACTTTCCCATGATTCCACTGCACTAGCACCAGAGGTATTATCTTACCCTAGATATACTTCTCACTATGGTCCACAATTTGTATCAGACTCTCCTAAAAGGATGCATCAACACAAATCTTGATATTCTTTACATCTATCACATGATAAGGGTCAAGATAATATTTAAAAAGATATGACACATGAAACATGTTGTTCATGAAACTATGGTGATGTGGAAGGGCTAATCGGTATGCCACTAGACCAACCCTTTCCACTATCTCAAATGGCCTGAAAAACCAGGGCACTAGCTTTCCCTATTTCCTGATATAGTGTTTACCCAACCTAGGTGAAACTTGAAGGAAAACATGATGAGCCACATCAAAATCTAGAGGTCATCTCCAATGGTAAACATATATTTTCTTTTGGATCTCTGCGGTTACCAACCACCTTTTGATCAATTGAACCTACTCAGTATTCTTCTACATGAGACTGGGTCCAACAAGTGCTAAATATTCTAATTTTGACCAATAAAGAGGTCAACAACATGGTCTTTCATACAAGGCCTCAAAAGGATCCATCTAAATCAATGTATGGAAGCTGTTATTATAGGAAAAATCCATGATTTCCAAATGATGCTTCCTTAAACCACTAGAATCCAAAACATAGGCTCACAACATATCCCCCAGAATCTAAATAGTCCTCTTAGATTGGCCATAAATTTGAGGATGGTAGGATGTACTCAAAAGAACCTATGATCCTAAATCCATTTAAATACCTTTCCAAAACCAATAAATGGGATGAGGTTATCTATTTGAAATGATACTCCTTGAAACACTATAAAACCGAACTATTTCATGCACATGAAGACTACCTAGATCATTAACAGTGAATCTATACCTAATAGGTAAGAAGTGGGCTATGTTCATCATTCGATCCAAAATCACCCATATTGTATCATTATAATGGGTTATCCTGGGTAATCCTATCACAAAATCCATAGAAAAATCATCCTAAATCCACTTAGGAATGAGAAGAGGATACAATATCCCAACAGGCCTCTGATCTTCATACTTAACCTACTGAAAAGTGATACATCTCACTATGAATCCTGCTATCTCATTCTTCATCCCTGGACACCAATATTGTATATGGTGATCATGATACACCTTTGTTAAACCAGGATATACCACCAATCTAGAAGCATGAAATTCTCTCATCAGCTCCTCAAGCAAACCTGAAGGAACCCATACTCGGTTACAAAAGAGAATAACATCACTGCCACCAAGAGACCACCATGATAGTGGAACCCCACCATATATGATTTCCCTTAGAGATAAAACCTCTATATTAGATAACTACTCTATCTTTATTTTGTAAAAAATCACAGGTATAATAGATGTTGAATTCATAACTACTTGTCCCTAAGACTCCTGAATATATAGATGTATGCCTGCAAAAGGTTTCATAATCTTCCACTCATCTCAAAACTCCCACACCACCTTTTTATGTGTCTTATGGATCAATTAATAAGAAATGATGTTTAACTTTACCAGTGTATAAGTGAGTTTGAAGTTGAAAGATTGAAGATACTCAAACCACAACCTCTTCTAAAGGTTCAGGTCACACTGAGAAAATATGTACTTGAGGATATTATGTTTTGGGTACACCACAAACCTATCAACCAAAATTTAGTGTCTCTAGAATCATAGGGTGTTTAACACTACTAATAACTCCAGATTGTGAGTGGGGTAATTTCTCTCACGAGGTCTCAACTATATGGATCCATATGCGACCACATGGCCATCCTGCATTAGAAATTATTCAAGACCAACTTTAGATGAATCAAAGTACATGGTATACTTCTTACCAAAATTAGGTAAGGTGAGGATCAGTGCTAATTTATACTTGATCTTAAAAAATCTCTCATAAGCATCTGACCAAACAATATTCACCCCTTTCTTGGTCATCTTGGACATCAATGTTTCTAGATGAGATAATTCCTGTATCAATCACTAGTAATAAATTCTTAATCCCAAAAAACTCTAAATATTGAATTTAATCTTAGGTCACTCCCAAGATACCATGGATGCAACCTTCTTTGGGTCCACTGAAACTTCGGCCTCTGAGATAACATAGCCCCAAAAGTGTACTCTATTAATCCAAAAACTACATTTGGATAGCTTGGCATAAAGCTAATGCCATTTAAATGTATTCAAGATGATGTTAAGATGTTGGACATTATCTTTTATAGATTAGAAGTACACTATGATTTCGTCAATGAAAACCACCAAAAACTAGTCTAGGAAATGATGAGATATACAATTCATCAAGTCTATGAATACCACTGGTGCATTTGTTAAACTGAACAACAACACCATGAAATCGTATAATTCATTCACACTCTAAAAAGAAGTTCAGAGTATGTTTGATGGTATCACTCTCAACTAGTGGTACCCTGACCTCAAATCAATCTTGGAGAAAATATTGGGACCTCTCAGTTGATCTAAGAGATCATCGATTCACTGAAGGGGATGCTGGTTCTTAACTATCATGTGGTTTAGTCTTTGATAATCCACACATAAGCACAAATTCCCATCAACCTTCTTGGTGAAAAGAACTAGAGAACCCCACAAAGATGTACTAGGACATATGAAACCATTATCTTCCATACCTTCCAACTGAACTTTTAACTCATGAAGATTTTTTTGATATATCCTATAAGGTGGGATAAAAATTGTCTTAGCACCTGGAAACAACTCGATCATGAACTCAATCTCTTGATCATGTGGTAAGCTAGAGAACACTTTAGGAAATATATCTTGAAAAAATTCCACCATTTGTGGAAAAGTCTCATGATAAATCCCTCCAATATCTAGAACAAGGATTTCTATATGATCCATGAGACAATCCAATCCACACTGAATTGGTCTTGCATGACCAACCTGAAGATCCCACCCACCTTGGAGAGTATATATGCCTCCATATAAATATAGAAAGGTAAATCTCTTATGATAATAGTCAATATGATCCTGGTATAGAACTAGCTAATCTATACCAATAATCAAATCGAATCCAATCATTTCCAACATAAAAAGTTACCGAAGGAAATGATAGCCACCAATTTCAAGAGAACACACCTTGTAACACCTGATACCCTTTGACTGTACTCCCAATGGTGTATCAATAGTCATGACCCCATCTATGCTATCCACATATAAACCCAAACCATTTTCAAAAATAGAAGATATAAAGGAATGAAATGTTCCTTTATAAAAAAAACACAAGATAAGGTAGATGATACAAGAATCATTCCTATAATAGTAAAAGGTTTTGCATCCAAACCAATCATAGCATACTGTATATCATGCAGTTGGCTTGCCCCTCTACCCTGGTCTCTAGTTTGAATCCCATGTGCTTCTCCATATGAGTGGTGCTTTCGCTCCTATACTGGGGTACCACGTCCCATACCACAGCCTGAACAACTAGTGGAACTTAAAATTTCTATCTATAGAGGGGTAGTTGAGCCCCTTCCAGACTCATGTGTCTATCCTGATCCCATGCCTCTACTCTACTATAAAAAATTCCCACAAAACTTTTAAAGATGACCCAATCTTCTATAATCACGAAACTCTAAAGCAGTGTGTAGACACTAAGGATTCTTATGACCAAACTTGACACACTAACAACACTAAAATAGAACATGGTCCTGAGATGTCTTCCCATTTCCATGACTACTCTTACCACCACTTCCTTTGTGAAAACTATCATAGTGACACTTCTTTCTTCTCAAATAAGAGCTCCTAGATCACCATACTAAAATATCCTGGTTTGTAAAGTTCCAGAAATTCTATATTTTTTTAATTATATGGAATTATTATGAGACCAAGAAATATAACAGCTTATGATTCCGAGGCCCGGAGTGCCCGGAATGATCCGTCGAATTTTTTGTTACGCTTAAATTAGCGCATGTAAGCAGTTTTCCTGAAAAAGTGGAATAACTCTTAAATGGTTTCCCAGATCAGAAATATGAGGGCACTGTTACATTTAGAAGGAGGGTTTACCCTAGGCGCAACTTAAGTTTGGTCGGTGTGGGCCTCCTGTGAGAAAACCCAAAAATGGAATAATCGTAAATAAAATAATTAATTAAATTATTTTATTTTTCAAATGCTTATAACTCACAAACAGTAACTCGGATTGAAAATCCAAGACAACCGTTGAACTCATGAGGGTATGCTTTACTTATGCAGATGCTAACTTTGGTTGGCAGGGGCCACCAGTGAAATTAAGTTTTTGGCCGTAAATAAAATAATTAAGTGACAATTAATTTATTGTAAAATTCATAACTTGTAAATAGTAACTTGGATTGGAAATCTGAGATACCATTGGGTTCTTTGGGGAATTTTCACCTAGGAAGAGCCTACCCTCGACCGGTGCGGGTCGAGGGTGACTGATAATAATTTTCCAAACTTTTTTTTGGGTACGTTCAGTAAACGCACAAGTAGCATTTTATAACTTTTGAATCGGTGCTCAGAATTGAAATCCGATGGCACTATTGAACTCACAGTGCCAATATTCGCTTAAGGAGACCATCACCTTGACCGAAGTAGGTCGAGGGTGAAAATTAGTTTTCATGAATTTCGTGGGAAAGTTAAAAGAATAAAAATAAAATAAAGAACAACTTTTATTTTATTTTTAAAACCTCCCAATTTGTATGTGCAGTGGTGGGGACCACCCGACCCCCTTGAACTCCCTATTTAATGTGAGTTAACTCTTGTTTTCTCCCCCAAATTAAATGTGCCAACTTTAGTTTAATTAATGTGCTGAAAATTAATTGAGTTAATAGACTTAACTCAATTAAAATTGTCTCCTCATTCTTTTGGAGGAGATCGTTGGAAAATGAGATTTGGGAGAGCCTTGGAGAACTGGGAAGAACATCCTCCAAATGAAGAACTTCTCCAACGAAGAAGAATTCTCTAAATCGAGGAATGTGGAACCAACTTCGGGAGCGTGGTGTGGGAGCGACGAACACCGATGTCATCAACATCATCTCCTTCCTCACGCCGACACCAACGAGAAATTGAGGTAGGGGTTATAATTTGAAATATGATTGAATTTATTTGTTAATTCTTCATATTATGGATTCGCAATGACGATGGTCAAACTAACATGGTCATCATCCCACGCATATAACTTGCCCCTTTTTCTTTTGTTCTTTGCGGGTTCTTCATGCGTTCATCAACGCCAAATAATTAAGCATGTTGTAAACACAATATTTTGTTGAGCACTACATATAAACGCAAAGCCCTCGACCTGAGGATCGTGAATATGTGGTCGGCATATTTTTTGGGCTTAGAACGAAGATGCGACGGCCCATGGAAGGAGAGACATGGCGGTATGATTTCTGGCGTGTGTTCAGGGCACTGCTCCGGGAGAGGTAGAGGGTGTGACGTGCGACGAAGGATAGCCAAAAGGTAGCGTCTAGGCGGTGTGGCTAGAAAAAGGTGGTGGTGTCAGTTCTGGATGTGCGGAGGAACTCAACCATTTGGGAAAGGAGTTAATTGGAGCGTGAGAAAACCGTGGAATAAGAAAGGGTTTATTTGAGAGAGAAAATTAAGGATATGAAATAATAATAAAAATCAAAAATCATGGAAGAGTGGAGGAGGTTCCATGTGGAAGCCCCATTCACAAAATGAATGCCCCATGCGTGATTGAATTTGGAGTTAAGGAAATAAGTAATTAAAAACAATAATAAAATATTATTATTATTACTTTTGTTGATAAAACACTTTTTGACTGTAACTTATCCGTACGACTTCGGTTTTACGAACCATTAGCAGTAGTACAACCCTGACTTCGAGACAGAAATTATGAGTCCAATATTGGATGTATTTTTTAGGTTGTTGGATTGGCTACGTGAAATGATTAAATAATAATAATATATTATTATTATTAAATCTTCGACCCTCTATAACTCCGGCGTGCGGCGCCCGATTGACTTACCGTAAGTGGAGATGTGATCCTAACATTAAGACGATCGATTTAAGTTTAATGTTGAATATTAAATTCTGGTTTGTGGCTCGGGTCCACAAAACACCCAATAATAATAATAATAATAATATTGCGGGATCATGTATTTGACTTATCTCCCTTATACGGTATCGAAATGAAGAACCATCTGCAGCATTGAAATCCTTGAGACGAGGCGGTCCTTTTAAGTTACTCCATGCGACTTTTGGAGAAAGTTAGAGTTTGGCTGGGTTGGATCGTACTCAAATCCAACCGGGCCCTCGGCACTAAAACACTTATAACTCACAGACCAGGCGTCTGATTGATGCACCATCTATTGTGTTGAGACCCCTTTTACATGGTGGTCCTTTGGGATACTTCTTCGTGGGACTTCATGGAAGTTGGAGTATCGACCTGTGGCTTGAGGAGCGGATCCTCTCGGAATCAAGTGAGCTTAGTGAAGGAACCCTGTTGCTAGATGTAACATGAGAAATGGATCCTTCGTGGGTTTGTGCTGGAGGATCCCACATGGATATGCTCTAGGAATCCATGTGGGACTACTCTAGGATCATGTGTGGGTCTGCTGTACTAGGATCCTGTGGTGGTATGATGATGTACTAGAATTCTGTGTTGGTCTAACGACGTACTGGTGATGTACTATGATCCTGTGTGGGTATGACGACGTACTGACAATGTACTAGGATCCTGTGTGGGTCTCACGACGTACTGACGATGTACTAGGATCCTCAGTGGGTCTGACAATGTACTAAGATCCTGTGTGGGTCTGAAGACTTACTGATAATGTACTAGGATCCTGTGTGGTTCTGACGACGTACTAATGACGTACTAGGATCCTGTGTGGGTCTGACGACATACTAACGAGGTATTAGGATCCTGTGTGGGTCTGACAATGTACTAGGATCCTGTGTGGGTCTGACGAGGTACTAGGATCCTGTGTGGGTCTGACGATGTACTACGATCCTCTATGGGTCTGATGATGATTTAGGATCCTTCATGGGTCTGCCTCTTAATAGAGTAAGATGAATTAGTAGTTACATATAATCATCTATACTAATGTACCTAAGTTATACCTGGTGTGAGATGAGTCTTTATATTTGTGGTAATCTTCTATGTGGTGCACCTTTGTGGTATTTATATTCGTGGTGATACCTTTGAGGTATGATTCTGTGTGGCGTACCTGTGTGGTACTTACCTTCATGGTGATACCTTTGTGGTATTCTTCTATGTGGCGTACCTGAGTGGTACTTATCTTCATGGTGATACATTTGTGGTATTCTTCTGTGTGGCGTACCTGTGTGGTACTTACCTTCATGGTAATCTTTCCTTTGTGGAACAGTTGTACTTTGGCTAAGGAGTTGGGCCTTATGTTTCATCATGAATGAGATGGGTAATATTTGATAACTTAGGTATATGTATGGGCATATACCTAAGTAGGGTTGTCACTGGTTTACATGCATTTTGGTTTATCCTTTGTGGATTTTGTGAGACCTTGAGGGTCTCAGGGTCCCTACTAAGTATTGTAATACTCACCCTTGCACGGGCTATGCCCGAACCTTGTTGTGTTTGGTGCAGACGACAGACATCACTGACTGAGGACGAGGGTACCAGGACTGGAGGTAGCTCGTAGATGGACCTTAGATGAGGCGTACTAAAGAGATGACCGTTTGGGAGCAGTACCTACCCTTCAGGTAGGATCCTTGGTGGGTGTGCACAGGAGATGTTCAGTTTACTTATACTTTTCAGTTTTCTTGTACTTTCCAGTTGGGCTTGTATTCTGGCCCATTTTACTTACTGTATACACTTCTTTTTCTATACAGTTTACTGGTGTTCGTATCTTGCTGTGTGCTTGGTTGCGTGAGTTTATAGGTTATAAAGGCAATGCTTTCCCAGTTTTAGGGAATACGCCTTTCGGTGCTAGTCGCCAACCCCTAGCCTATGGAAGGTGGGCTTGGGGTAGTCATGGAATGGGTCTCGGGGGACGGGTCATGACAAATTGGTATCAGAGGAGTCAGTTCTACCATAGAACATAGGACTCTGATCTTTTTAAAGACAATAGTTTTAAGTGTAGTGAGTGTGGTTATCAGTTTAGGGAATCCAATGTTGGTGCGACAGCCGACGTATCCATACACTAGGACCTTGACTTCTGATTTCGGAATCATTGCACGAAAACACTGATTGTGTGTGTGTTTTGAAAAGTTTTCTTGTGTTTTCTTGATTCATCTCTCCAAGTATAACTAAATGACCATGGAACACCTATTCCTTATCAATATGTTGCTGTGTAGACAGCCAGCTAGGATTCCCAAGAGAGTACACGATGACAGCCCACCGAGCGATGAGGCTCCGATGTAGGGCCCTCTTACTATGTTGGCACCTTCGGGTGGTGTACCAATAGCACCACCACCCGTTGGGTAGCAGATATCACCAGCCACACTGGTAGATGGTGCATGCCGACTGAGCGGATTGCATGAGTTTCAGTAGTAGTGGCCTCTGAGGTTTCGAGGCAAGACAGATTCCCACGCAGCTGAGGGATGGATGGATGCGGTTGCTAGAGTTTTTCACATAGTTGAGACACCAGTAGAGCATATGGTAATCTTAGCTACTAGTAATTTCTAGTGAGTGACCATGAGGATGGTCTTCTTGGTGATGAGGCTTTGGTACTTGGACTGTTGCCCAAGATGCTACCTTCGGGTAGTGTGTCAGCTATATCACTGCTCGTTGGTCAGTAGTTACAACCGATAGTACTGGTAGATGAAACATATAGGCTTAGTGCCTTACACGTGATTCAGTATCAGATACCCCTCTTGTTCCGAGGCGAGCCCGACTCACATGCAGCTGAAGAATGGCTTGAGGAGGTGGCTGAGAGTTCTCTAGAGATTATACAACATAGAAGGATGACATGTCAGTAGATAAGTATTCATCGAGGCGTACTGATCATTCCTGGTACTCGATGAATATTATACGATCAGTCCTTCAGGGCTCAGACTTTCGAGTGCAATGTGTTTAAGGACGTCCGAGCCAACACTATTCTTCTTTGCATTCCTACTTATGTTGGGGGGCTAGAGAGTACCTTTGTGGTTGAATGTTCTTTGGATGAGCGGATATAACTAGTGAATGTTAGCAGTAGGAAAACAGGAAACTGGTGTCAGTCTTAGAGACTTGGGCGTGTAAAAAATTTTCGGTAAGAAGAAATGTTAGGGACAGATGAATCTGCAGGGCTGCAGACGTCGAAGCAGAGCTAGGGGAGCATCATGAGGTGGTGTACATTTTGACATGATACAACCCCCCCTCATTGTGGTCCCCACTAGGCTCAGGGATCTAGAGGATAGGGGAAGGAAGTAGCTGCATGCGGTCAAGGAGTGCGACCCAAGGGCTCTAGGAATGATTTGAGGTACGGTCTGTGTCTACTACTAGCTCTTGTATCAATTGACATAGGTACCAATCATTCCTTCCTTCAAAGAATCTTGTCCAAGACCTAGAGTTTCCCGTTAAAATATTTACTTGACCCTCTCATCTAGATATAACTTTGGGAGGAGACTCGATAATAAAACTTACGTCAATGGTGTGATCTGACCCTTGAGGTGAGAGTTTCGGTTGGAACCTCTTGGTGGAAGCATCGAGGCCTTACGAGGTTAGTTTGGGTATGACTGGACATACACAATTCATACTCATATTGACTATATTAGGAAAAAAGGTTATGGTTTATCTACAACTTTGGGATGAGGTTTTACTTATTCGGTGAAAAAGGAAAACCAGGCAGCACAGGTTAAACTCATGCATATGAGGGTGCAACTGATCACTCTTGAGTCAGCCAGCCTTACCCTCATGGAAGTAGAAGTTTTGAGTTTTCAAGTTCCCAACGGGAGTGGATATAATTCCTCTAGGTCTATGAATTTGAGATAGTCTATACTCATGGGAAGGGGAACGTGGTAGTAGATGCACTCAACATGGGGTCTGGCCTGCAACTGCTGAGTGAGGTGACAGAGAAGCCAGCCGCTTTACATATATCCTACATTGATCAAGATGAAGCATATTATCTTCAGTCTCTAACAGTCACTCCCCCACTTCTTTAGCGAGTCAGGGTGGCGTAGCATGGGGACACTGACTGCGAGACTTGACGTGTTCATATATCCTATGGGCATCCACCTGATGGATTTTTTGAAGGTGGGGAGCATGTCATTCTCTTTAGAGGATGTACCATGGTACTAGTAGCGCTACAAGAGGAGGTGTCGAGGGAGTCCTATATGTCCCCTCTGACGGTACATCCTGGTGTGGTGAAGATGTATTAGGATCTCTACCATCAGTACTGATGGCCCGAGATGAAGGAAGCAGTGGAAGAGTTTGTATCATGATGTCTCACTTGTCATCAAGTGAAGACTGTATAGAGTTGGCAGAAGTCTTATGCTGATAAGATACAGAGACCTCTGGAATTCGAGGATGGTGACCATGTTTTCTACGGGTCTCATCTCGATGAGGTTTGCAGATATTTGGCCGGTGTGGCAAGTTATCTATGAGGTTCATCGGACCTTTTTAGGTCCTTAGCAGAGTTAGCGAGGTGGCATATCTCCTATCCCTTCCACCACAGTTGGAGAAGGTGTACGACGTCTTCCACGTATCCCAGCTGAGGAGATACGTGCATGACCCATCTCATGTCATCGACCACGACGAGGTGGAAATCGAGGATGGGGCGACATTTTTAGAGGTTCCATTGGAGATTGAGGATCGATAGAAGAGATTACTTCGTGGGCAATCGATATCTTTGGTGTGTGTACGTTGGCAGCGCGAGAACCTCTAGGAGAGCACTTGGGAGCTGGAGGCTCAGATTCATACTCAGTACCCCCACATGTTTTCCTAGTTTTGGTAATGTGGATTTCAAGAACGTAAATCCCTAAGGTGGGATAATGTAATGTTAGAGAAATTCCATATTTTTTTTAATTATATGGAATTATTACAAGACCGTGAAATCTGACAGCGCACGATTCCAAGGCCCGGAGTGCCTGGAATGATCCGTCGAAGTTTTTATTACGCTTAAATTAGCATGCGTAAGCAGTTTTCCTGAAAAAGTGGAATAACTCTTAAACGGTTGCCTAGATCAGAAATATGAGGGCACCATTGAATTCAGAATGGCGGGTTTACCCTAGGTGAAACTTATGTTTGATCGACGCGAGCCTCCTTTGAGAAAACCCAAAAATGACATAATTGTAAATAAAATAATTAAATAAATTATTTTATTTTTCAAATGCTTATAGCTCAAAAATAGTAACTCAGATTGAAAATATGATACAACCACTTAACTCATGAAGGTATTATTTATTTAGGCAGATACTAACTTTGGCCAGCAGGGGTCACTAGTGATAGTTAGTTTTTGGCCGTAAATAAAATAATTAAGTGACAATTATTTTATTGTAAAATCCATAGCTTTTAAACGGTAACTCGGATTAGAAATCTGAGAGTACCGTTGTTTTTTTTGGGGAATTTTTCACCTAGCCAAAGCCTAACCTCAACCGGAACAGGTCGGGGGGTGAATGATAATAATTTTCCGAACTTTTTTGGGTACGTTCAGTAAACACGCAAGCGACATTTTATAACTTTTGAACCGGTGCTCAGAATTGAAATATGAGGGCATTGTTAAACTCATAGAATCGATATTCCCTTAAGGATACCATCACCTTGACTGTAGTAGGTCGAGGGTGAAAATTAGTTTTCATGAATTTGGTGGGAGAGTTAAAAGAATAAAAATAAAATAAATAACAAATTTTATTTTATTTTTAAAACCTCCCAATTTGTATGTCTAGTGGTGGGGACCACTCAAACCCCTTGAACTCTCTCTTTAATGTGAGTTAACTCTTGGGTTCTCCCCCAAATTAATAGTGCCAACTTTATTTTAATTAATGTTCCAACAATTAATTGAGTTAATAGACTTAACTCAATTAAAATTGGATCCTCATCCTTTTGGTGGAGATCGTTGGCAAAGGGGATTTGGGAGAGCCTTGGAGAACTGGGAATAACATCCTCCAAATGAAGAACCTCTCCAATGAATAATAATTCTCCAAATCAAGGAATGTGGAACCAACTTCGGGAGCATGGTGCGGGAACGACGAACGCCGACGTCATCAACATCATCTCCTTCCTCACGCCGACACCAACGAGCAATTGAGGCAGGGGTTCTAATTTGAAATATGATTGAATTTATTTGTGAATTATTCATATTATGGATACGAAATGATGATGGACAAACTACCATGGTCATCATCCCATGCATACACCTTGCCCCTTTTTCTTTTGTTCTTCATGCGTTCTTCGTGTATTCATCAACGCCAAATAATTAAGCACACTGGAAACACAATATTGTGTTGAGAAAAACATATGGAAGTGGGGCCCTCAACCCAAGGATCGCGAATATGTGGTCGGCATATTTTTCGGGCTTAGAACGAAGATGCGGTGGACCATGGAAGGGGTGACATGGTAGTGTGATTTTTGGCGAGTATTCAGGGCGCGGATCCAGGCGGGGTAGATGGTGCGACATACGGCGGCGAAGGACAGCCGGAAGGCAGCGTCTAGGTGGTGCGACTAGCAATAGGTGGTGGTGTTAGTTCTGGACGTATAGAAGAACCCAACCATTTGGGAAAGGAGTTAATTGGAGGGTGAGAAAACCATGGAATAATAAAGGGTTGGTTAGAGAGATAAAATTAAGGAGATAAAATAATAATAAAAATAAAAAATCATGGAAGAGCAGAGGAGGCTCCATGTGGAAGCCGTGTTCACCAAATGAATGGCCCATGCATGATTGAATTTGGAGTTAAGGAAATAAGTAATTAAAAATAATAATATTTTATTATTATTATTACTTTTGTTGATAAAACAGTTTTTTGACTGTAAATTATCCGTGTGACCTCAGTTTTATGAATCATCAGCGGTAGTATGACCCTGACTTCAAGATAGAAATTATGAGTCCAATATTGGATTTCTTTTTCAGGTTTTTGGATCAGGTACCTGAAACAATTAAATAATAATAATATATTATTATTATTAAATCTTCGAACCTCTATAACTCCGGCATGCGACGTTCGATTGATGTACCATAAGTGGCGATGTGATCCTGACATTAAGACGGTAAATTTAAGTCTAATGTTGAATATTAAATTCTGGTTCATGGATCGGGTCCACGAAACACCCAATAATAATAATAATATTATTATTGTGGGATCTTATATTTGACTTATCTCCCTCATACGGTATCTAAATTACGAACCGTCTGCGGTACTAAAATCCTTGAGATGGGGAGGTCCTTTTGAGATACTCCACATGAATTTTGGAGAAAGTTGGAGTTTGTCTGGGTTAGATCGTACTCGAATCCAACCGGGCCCTCGGCACTAAAACACTTATAACTCACAGACCGACCATCCGATTGATGCACCATCTGTTGCGTTGAGACCCCTTTTACGTGGAGGTACTTTGGGATACTTCTCCATGGGACTTCGTGGAAATTTGAGTATCAAAATGTGTCTTGAGGAGTGGATCCTCCCAGAATCAAGCGATCTTAGTGCGGGAACCCTATAGCTGGTTGTAACATGAGAAAGGGATCCTTCGTGGGTCTGTTCTCGAGGATCCCACATGGATCCGCTCTAGGAATCCATGTGAGACTACTCTAAGATCCTGTGTGGGTCTGATAATGTACTAGGATCCATTGTGGGTCTGATGACGTACTGACGATGTACTAGGATCTTGTGTGGGTCTGACGACGTACTGGCGATGTACTGACGATGTACTAGGATCCTGTGTGGGTATGACGATGTACTGACAATGTACTAGGATCCTGTGTGGTTCTGACGACGTACTGACTATGTACTAGGATCCAATGTGGGTCTGACGACGTACTGACGATGTACTAGGATCCTATGTGGGTATGACGACGTACTGATGAGGTACTAGGATCCCGTGTGGGTCTAACGATGTACTAGGATCCTGTGTGGGTCTGACGACGTACTAGGATCCTGTGTGGGTCTGACGATGTACTACGATCCTCTGTGGGTCTGATGATGGTTTAGGATCCTTTGTGGGTCTGCCTCTTAACAGTGTAAGATGAATTAGTAGTTACATATTATCATCTCTACTACTGTACCTATGTTATACTTGGTGTGAGATGAGTCTTTATCTTTGTGGTAATATTCTGTGTGGTGTACCTTTGTGGTACTTACCATCATCGTGATACCTTTGAGGTATTCTTCTGTGTGGTACTTACCTTCATGGTGATACCTTTGTGCTATTCTTTTGTGTGGCATACCTGAGTGGTACTTACCTTCATGGTAATAAATTTGTGGTATTCTTCTGTGTGGCGTACCTGGGTGATACTTACCTTCGTGGTAATATTTCCTTCGTGGAACAGTTGTTCTTTGGATAAGGAGTTGGGCCTTGTGTTTCCTCGTGAATGAGATGAGTAATATTTGATATCTTAGGTATATGTATGGTAATATAACTAAGTAGGGTTGTCACTAGTTTACATGCTTTTTGGTTTATCCTTTGTGGATTTTGTGAGATCTTGAGGGTCTCGGGGTCCCTACTGAGTATCATTATACTCCCCCATGCATGGGATATGCCCAAACCTTGTTGTGTTTGGTGTAGACGACAGACAAAAATGACTGAGGAAAAGGGTACCAGGACTGGAGGTAGCTCAGATGTGGACCTTAGATGAGGCGTATTGAAGAGACGACCGTTCAGGAGCTGTACCTACCCATCAGGTAGGATCCTTGGCGGGTGTGCACATGAGCTGTTCAGTTTACTTATACCTTCCTGTTTTCTTGTAATTTCCAGTTGGGCTTGTATTCTATCCCCTTTTACCTACTGTACACACTTCTTTTACTATACAGTTTACCGATGTTCGTATCTTGCTGTGTGCTTGGTTGCATGAGTTTACAGGTTATAAAGGCAATGCCTTCTTAGTTTTAGGGAATACGCCTTTCGGTGCTAGTCGCCAGCCCCTGGCCTATGTAAAGAACGCTTGGGGTAGTCACATCACGGGCCCCGAGGGATGGGTCATGACATGGTTACTACTCAGTTCCTTTCTCAGAATACCTTCTGTGATGAGTACCTGATTCATCATGTCCTCAAAATTGGTCAAATGAAAAATGTTCACCTATGAACAAATCTCATAATGAAGATATTCTTAAAAACACCTCACCATGATGACCTCATTAGATATTAGAGATGGTGAAAAGAAATGAAGGTCAGTGAAACATCTAGTGTAGTCCAACACTGACATTACCTCCCATTTCGGATGCATGAACTCACAATCCTTCTCATCCCTCAATGTATTAGGATAGAAATGACTCCTAAAATTCCTCTGGAATTCCTTCCAATATAACTCCTCTTGCTGCCCATTTTTATCCAGAATGTCTTACCAATGCATGGTTGGTCCAAGAAGTATGTATGAAACAAGATTTACCCTTATATTTTCGGGTGTCTCAAGGTGCTTGAAGATTTTCTAGATTGACTCAATCTAGAACTCAGCTTCCTGGGGACCTCCATCTCCAGTGAACGTAGGTAGATGTTGTAGTTGAAACTCTCTTGTCAGATCAGACATCAAAGGTACATCACGAACAATCTCCCTTTCCATGGATTTTATGACCCTAAAGAATATATCATGTAGATGAACATCTATATGACTGTCGGGATCTACAAGAAGCTTCAACTCCATAGTGTTAGGAGTATGTAGGTTTCCACTCTCCTAGAACTCAATTCAAAGATGATGAGGAGGTATTTTCTCTACAAGACAAAAACACTCCTTAGAACAGTGGGTAACAATAAGGCCAACCTCAATAGGTGACAACAATAGAGAAACGCTACTCTTGGTCTCTTTAAACATGGCATACAATTATTTTAGTATGACATCTCAGTCCATTTATTTCATTTATCAGATATAACATGTGTCTCATTTTATAGTTCATATAGGAAAAATATTAAATTCACTAAATATGTTCCTATCATGAATAATTCATGTCAGTATATATCCCTATGTGCCTATCATGATGCATGAATACTCATATCATTCCATACTAGGCCACGAGTATAAATCTCAATAAATAATAATATGACCAAACATGTGAATCACCCAAGGTGAAATAACATCAAACTGTAACAATCTAACATCATTAACAAAAATACTATCCCTAGGCACTTGGATTTCCCCCATACATGGGTTAGCTACTCCCATGAACAAGCTCTTCACCAAGTTCCAACACATCCTAGTATACTTTATACCTTTCCCAAATAGTAAAGGAAAAGAAAAGAAAACCTGAACCTCTGATACTACTTTATAACATCTCCCAGCCTGGAACTCCCTCATGTAACCAAATTGGATAGGTTATGTGACCTCAAGTGAACCTCCCCTCACACCAGAGGCTGTTGACTAGCAGTGGTGATGTGATGAATATAGTGGAGAGACTATACCCCCTCATTTAGAGTCATAATACAGTATAAAATACACAAGTATTAGAGTGTGGAAATATAAGAAATCATTCAACACAGTGGATAAACCAAACAATAAATGTCAACTGAATAATCCAATAAATAACCATGAAATAATGTAACGAAAATATGAATGAAACTAAATAAAATGTTGAAGGTCATACAAATAAAATAATAGCAGACTCAAACCAATAATCCAAAAATCCTAGTCCCAAACCCCAATCCAGTCCTATCTCCAAGCTCCAACCCATACACCACACAACAATAAACTACAAGGTCCTTTTAACTTGTACAAAATTGAATCCATGTAATCTGTATGGGTACAAAACAATGGACCAAGTAGGGTGTGAGTAAAACTCAGTAGTTTGATACTACCGTGTCTATAAAAACCAGTTTGATAATAAGTGAATGCAATAATGTGATAAACAAGTGTATAAATTAATTTAAAAATTAATAGAATACATTAATCAACCTACTTAAACACTCTTTTGGAATGTCTCTGAGCATGTAGCACAACCATTCCAACCATAACCATAAAACCAAATAACCCACTTCAACACCATGATAGATTGCCTATGAGCATGTAACACAACCATGCCAACCAAAACCGTATACACATAGTATAACATATCATTGGTCCAAACATTCTAGATAAGAATCTCAAAATGTGTTAGGGACTAGCCCGATATATAAGCATTGCAGCATGTGTTAGGGAATAGACTGGTATATAAGCATCACAACATGTGTTAGGCCCTAGCCTGATATATAATCATTGCAACATGTATCAGGGCCTAGCCAGGTATATAAGCATCATAGCATGTGTTTGGTCCTAAACTAGTATATAATCATTGAAACATGTGTCAGGTCCTAGCTAGGTATATAATCATCACAACATGTGTCAAAAGTGAATATCATAACATCAAGTGTATCACAAAATAAAAAAATAAGACCAAATGGTTAATTAGGCTAATTATAATTTGTCTTTTAATTTACCCATTTATTTAATTAATAAAATAATCCATTTTCAAGGTGAATCTATAATAAGAAATCACCTAAAACACATGTCATGCTAAAATCATATGTATGTCATTGCCAATTAATTATTTTCAAAGGAAACCATAAGCTAATTCATATCTGAACAGAACTAAAGGGATCTATAGAGTGATCCAATTACATGAATATAATTTCCAATTAATCAATTAATTAATGTGCACATTGTGTCAGGGCAATTGAATATATTTCACACACATTAGTAATTTAAATTAGACCATAGGGTTAGGTTTTAGACCCCCTACCTTTATCAGATGATCAAAACAATGCTTCCAATGGAAAATTCCAACAAGGATGAAGGTGAAGAAGATCTAAAGAAGAACCAAGATCAACCCAGGTCAAGGTAAGAACTCAAATTGAACCTACAGTCAAAAAATTACACCGAAAAGATATAGAAAAATGGAAGAGAGGAGAAAACCTAAGTAGAACAACTCACCAAGGATCAAATGCAGAAATGGAATGTCCCGAATGGAGGGAAGGGACACAAAATCTCCTAGAGCACCTTAGGCTTTGAGATGAGGAAGAGATGCGATGAAATAATGAGGTGGATAAAACACACAAAAAAAATTAAAACCAATGGGCTCATGGAATACATGGTGTATAACCCTTTCACATCATGCATTTCTCAATTAATGAGGTACACTAAAAAACCCATCACCTCAGGTTAATATTTAACATGCCTGAACATTACATGGAGTGTAATTCAAATTCAAAGTGTGTATTATTTTCACTGCATGAACCACTTCACAGCTTGAAACTATTCATGGATATTTTTTAGAAATGTTTACACATCATGTAATACATTTACGTAGTGTGTAAATGTTATGTAGATAATTTTTAACCCAGTTTCTATATAAGGATCTGAATCACCTCCAATTCCTTCCAAACCATGTAAAACCCTCATAAACCCATTTAACACGTTTATAAATGGACTCCATTAATTAAAATAAATATATATCCATGAAATTTAGGCCATTTCCCCCAATAAAGGATCTTCTTATCCGAACAGGACTTGACCACCATGGTCCAACAAAAAACTTGAAGAGTATTATACTTGAAAAAATAATGGATATTATAAATATGGTTGATTTTCCTTAAAAATATTCTTTTTGTCTCTTAATTAATTAATATAGTGACCCATTATTCTCATATATGGATATTATATCTTTTTAGATGAATATTCATTACATTAAACAAACATACACATGAGGATGATAATAGTTTAGTGCCTTTGGAAACTTAGAATACAACCTTCATAAATCATGAAAGATCTTAAATGTGTCCCATAAATATATTCATCTTTAGTACTAATACTTAAAAAACTTTATTCGTAACCTGGGGAAAGGAAACATAAGAATGGGTGAGCTCAGATGCTGAGTAAAGGAAAAATAGGGAGATACGTAAGTATAACATGAGAATGAGGGTACGTGAGCATGATCATAACCTTTGAAAACCCTACCTATAATATCAAAGATCAAAAATATTAAGTCATAACATAAATATTGGCAGTTCAAAAGACAAGAATCATAATGAAATAAAATTACATGAGACATGAGAGCGTAATATTGGAATATAACATAGATTTGTGGCATAAACATCATCTTATAACATTGTAAACATGTATAAATAGAGAAATGTTCACTCATTAAGTTAAGGACAAGAAATTAGGCCCTTGGATAAACTTATGGACATGCAACCAGGTCCACACACAACATTGTGGACATAGAAGATAGGTCCACACATAACACTGTGACCATATAATCAGGTTCACGTATAACATTGTGAACATGTAATTAGGTTAACAAATAAAATTGTGAACATATAATCAGGTTTACACATAACATATTTACTCATGAGTTATCCATCTTTACCCAATGCATTAGAGGGAGATATAGGACCCGCCCATCACATAATGAAAATCATACATATGTGTGCCAAAAATTAAAAAAACTTTCATCATATTATAGCCCCTCAAATTAAATGGGCTTCATAAACATTTCATCATATCATAAAATATGAGAAAAGAGATATGTTTTATAATCATTTTATAATCTCATCAAAGAATAACATATGTAAAAATAAGAAGGTTTCATAAGAATTATATCATGGTATAACTCATGGAAGAGAGACATGTTTCATAAAAATTTGGCATAAAATACCGTTTAGAGAAAGAATAATAATGGTATCCTTAGTTAATATCCCCAGTAAATCATAGGTAACATCAATGAATGTCGTCCCAGATGGAAAGTAATTTTGAAAGATTACTCATGACATTTCTTGAGTAAAATAAATTTTCTTTTAAAATAATTTTTTAAGACTTAAAACATTTTCAAAATAATTTTATTTAAAAATAACCATGAAAACTTATAAAGGAAGCTTTAAAAATCATTTAAATCATTTATTGAGGAAAATATCATTTCTGATTTGATTTTTTTTAAACAAAAAAAATTTTGAAAATATTTTTCTTTGAAAATAATGTCAAAAAATTATAAAGGAATATTCAATGAAAATAATGGTCATGATGACAGGAAATTTTTTTCATTCCATACACATTAAAACAGATATTGCTTTAATATTTTTGGTAAAATCCAAATGTGGATTTTAGAAAATTACATGAATATTCCATTTAGTTTTTTTAAAAAAGTAAAAAATGTGTAAAAATTTCTTTAATGAATCATTTGGAGAATAATAAAACGTTTTTGAACACATTTTTAGAAAACATGGTTTTGGAAGAAAATAGATTTCCAACTGAAGAGAGAAATAATGTCAGATTTTATTGAAAAAAAATTATCAACTATTTCAAGTACCAAAGATTATAAAAATGGTAATATTACTTTAAAATACCAGGAATAACTATAGTATAAGAAAATCCATGAGTTTCTTGAGATATAGATCAAAATATTTCATACTAGGCCACAAGTATAAATCTCAAGAAATAATAATATCACATAACACGTAAATCACCGAAGGTAAAATAACATCAAACCGTAACAATCTAATATCATGGAAAACAATCCTATACCCAAGAACTTTGATTTCCACCATACATAGGATATCTACTCCCATAAACAAGCTCCTTATGATGTTCCAATACATTATATTATCCTTTCTACTTTTCCCAAATAGTAAAGGAACAGAAAAGAAAACCAAACCCTCTGATACTACTTTGTAACATTCCCTAGCCTGGAACTCTCTCATGTGGCCAAATCAGGTTGGTTATGTGACCTCAAGTTCACCTACCCACACAAAAAAGGTTATCAAATAGCAGTGGTGGTGTGGTGAATATATCAGGGATACTATACCCCCTTTTTTAAAGTCATAATATAGTAGAAAATACATAAGTATCAGATTATGGAAATAAAAGAAACCATACAACACAATGGATAAACTAAACAGTAAATGTCAACTCAATAATCCAATAAATAACAAAAAAATAATGTAATTACAAGATGAATGAAACTAAATAAAATTTTTAAGTTCATACAAATAAAATAATAGCATTCACAAACCAGTAATCTAAAAACACTCATCAATGAATGTTACCTCTTCTTCGGGTATCCTACTCAGGTTTACATTAAAAGCCTTATTTGGTTGGATTTATGTCCAAAATAAGGCTTCTAGGATGATATGAGGTATTTTTTAATTTATTTATTTAGATATTGTCTGAAAAAAGGGTTTTAGGTTTTGAATAGAAGAGGAGAAGGGGTGGCCTTTTATATGTGAGGTGAGTGGTAAACTTGTATTTTTTTGAAAGAGAGAATTCAAACCATGTTTTTTTCATGTCACAAGGCTCCAATAATGGAAAAATATTGAAAATAGAATGGATAATTCTTAAATATGTCTAGTAAATGGGTGTTGGACAAGTTTTGGGTCATTGTTTATCCTTATATTTTTAGTTTAACACATGGTAAATCCATTTTTACCTTAAACATGAAAATTAATTTTTACTGTTTTCACTATTAATTTTGGTCAAAAAAATAAGTTGATATTATTAGAAATTATAAATTATGATGATTAAAAATATATAATCCATTTTTCAAAATTTAAATCACTTAATTGAAAAAATTTAATTTAAAATTAATCCTGCAAACGTGATGAGTAAGTGTGTTTTTAAAGAGAAAATGTTCAAAAGTTTACAAATTTTTTATATCAAAATTAAAAAAGAAAATTATTCCAGTGATATAAATTAGATTAATTTATAAATTTTTTACTAATTTCACTTTAAAACTAATTAAAAATTTAATTATATATTATTAATTATTTAAACAAAAAAGCAATTTTTAATTAAAATTCGTTATTTTTCACTATTCATAAAAATTTTATATTTTTAGAAAAATCCAAAATATTCAAACTAAGATAATTTTGACTTGATTATTTAAAATATTAAATTTATTTTATCAAATTAATTATCTAAAATCAGTAAAAATTATTTTTAAAATAAGTGTACCAGAGGCAAAAAAACTACTTTTTAGAAAAATACGGCTTTAGGTGTAAAATTGGATTTATTCTTATCTCCTGTCTAGAAAAAAATATAATATGAATTTTAATAATTTTATTGAATATATACTATATAAATTTAACTAAAATCATTTAAAAAAAGTGTCTTATTTAATTTTCTGAAGTAAAATGTGTTTGTTTTCTTAAAAATAGTTTTTTTAAAAAGATTTCATTTATTTTCAAATAGTTTTTTATTTTAATTTGTTAATTAATTGGTCATTATAGAATTAGTTTTAAATACACATGTAAACCATATATTTTCATAATTTACTTAATCATATTCATACCCACCATTGCAATGGCTAGGTGATAACTATCATATTAAATAATAACATTTTAATAATCTGACATGTTTCATTTAAACTCAGTGTTTTGTGTAACACAAGCTAAGATGGGTGTTTCATGAAACATAATATAATACAATATAAACTCTATATAACATGAAAAATAAGCTAAACTCTATATTTTGTGCAACATAAAATAATGAAAATATTAAATTCATTTGAAAAAAATCTCACAGAATCTCGAGGTGTTACATTTAAAGTGAAGAAAATGAAAGGAAAACATGTAATATTCCAAAATAATCATATGAGAAGAAAATAAAAAGGATTTTTTATATAAATATTATATAATTTCCTCAATGTAAATTTCAAGAATAAATATTCTCGATTGAAATAGGACTGAAACAGAAACCCCTTACCACTTTGGTAACATTTGACTCATAAGACCCAAGAAAGAAAGAATCATAATTGGATATATATCCCATAATTATCATGAAAAAAATTATAAAATACATTCATAGGAATTATACAAACCAAATAAAATAAATAATTAGTGAATATGAAATGTGCCTCATAGAAGTAAAAGTGATATGAAAATCCTTTACCTTGAGTTTATACTTGCTATGTATATCGTTTAACACCTATATAATAAAAATATATAAATTATTTGTTTTATTAAGAACCATTTATAGTATTAATACCTTACCTTTAAATCATTTATTTCATTTATTTTAAATGACATAATTATATGCTTAATCAGTTAAGTCCACATTGGGTGTTTTGAGGACGTTCAGTTCATAATTTTAAAATAGCTATGGTATGTTGACCGTTGTCAAAGGTTTTAGTATTCCATCATCTCTAGAATAATAATAATAAAATAATTATAATTTTTTTATATATAAATTATAATTTTAATTCCAATCATGAAATATAGTTATGAAAAATGAACTATATTACAATCATGGAGATGGTAGGTCGTACGTACACATGAGTAACGTTTCTATTTTTCAATGATCATTATAAAAAGAAGGAATGAAAAATTTTATCCTTAAATAATGATAATTATATCATAATTATAATATTATTTATTTAAATATACTTATATATACCATCCATGTTGTGTGTTAATGAAAAACTAATCACATCACTTCATGGAGGTGGTAATCCGCACGTACGCACAAACAATGATATAATTTTTCAATGAATGGAAAAGTGAGAAAATATATGATATATTACTTTTAAAAAATGATAAATTTGTCATGAATAACACACACACACACACACAAAAAAACACACACACACACACACACACATATATATATATTAAATCCACCATTATAAATAGTCATGAGAGGCAGTGATGGAAAACGAATTACATCGATTCGCAAGATGGTAGTCTGCCGTACCCACGAATGATGGTTTCATTTTATATTTTATAGAATAGGATATGGATATAGATTATTACAATAATATAATAAAATATAATTATATAGGAGATAATAATGTTATTATATCATCACGGTTGGGTGAGATTTTAATGAGGTTGAAGAAAAAATAAAACTACAACATTCGGTTAAAGACTATACCTCTTCTTCAGATAACTTCCTTTTATTTGCACCTTAAACCCTCTAAGGTTTGTATTATACCAAAAATAAAGCCTATATAATGTGGGGAGGTAATTTTCAAAAAAATATTGTTAGGTATTGGCCAAAATAAAAGGATTTTTAATTTTTTATAAAAGAGGAGAGTGAGCACCCTTTTATAAAAGAGGGGAGGGGAATTCTTTGAATTTCTCAAGTTATTAAATGAATATAAATTAATTTTACTATTAAAAAGGATAAAAAATAATATAATTTCAATATAGGGTGATTATTAGTCTAAATACTATCATAAAATAAAATTTTGAAAAGTCTAGATTATATTTTTATCATTATCTATTTGTTTTAAATCACTTTTACCCTTTTTGACAATTACAGTGATAACAAAGCTTTTACTCTTAAGGGATCAATATAGTTACTATAAAAGGAAAACTAACCCATAAATGGTCCACGGTTGATATTTAAAACCATATCCAATTCACATGGCTGAATATATTATTTTTTTTATTTTTAAATCATTTAATAAAATATTATTTTTTATAAAATATCATTAATGTCAATCTTGGAACTATTCATTTAATTTGACTTTAAAAACATGAAGGAAAAGATGGAATTAGAATATAATACTTTAAATTTTTTCAAATAAGTTACTTTTATCTAATTTTTTTAGAATATAATAATTATTTCAATTTTTATTACTATTTATATTTTTGCAATCATTTATTTTATTTTTTAATTTATTGACTAAATACCATGTTCGTGTTGCATAAACATTTATGGTAATTATTTATTCAATAAAAAATAAAAATAATTTACCATGATAAAAAAATAATTTATATTTAAAATTAATATTTATTACTAAACATACCTTCTTATTATTCATATGTCAAAGATTTAAAGATAATAAAACAAAGCGAATGACATTTTTGGCTTTTCTTTACATAAAATATTATAATGGTAAAAATCTTGGAAAAATGGAAAAATGTTATATATTTGAGATTTTAATTGTTATGGATGAAATATAACAATCCAACAAAATTAAGGTAAGTGTTAGAGTTATTTTTTAGTCTTTATCCCATTATTTTTACCCTTAATTAATTCCTTTTACCTCTACCGTGGTGACAATTATTTACTATGATTACTATTAATATTGAAAAAAATAAAAGTGGACTATTTAATAAATCTAGAACTAAAAATTAAAAATATTTAATTAATTTTTTATAATAAATTATAATAAGTTCTAGAATTTAATTTAATACTAAACTCATAAAACGTGATGAAAAACAATTTTTTTTCCAGAAAAATGACATTTTAAGTATAAAAATGTTTTTATACAGAATTCAAGTAAGAAATTTATTCCAAGGGATATAATTGGAATATTTTTAACCGATAGGAACTAATTAAAATTAAAAAATAATATAAAATTGAACTTTACTTTGTAATTACTTTAAAATAAAATACAATTTTTAATAAAAATAGCTATTTTCACTATTCGTTGAAAAAATCAATCTTTTCAGAAAAATTTCAAAAAACCACTTTAAGATAATTTTTAAAAACTGATTTTAAAAATTATATATATATATATATATCAAATTAAAATTCTAAAAGTTCTAAAAATTAATTTCCTCACAAAACGTAATAAAAACCATTTTTTGAAGAAAACATATTTTTTGAAGAATAAAATGGTATTACTAAAAATTGAGTGGTTATTTACTAGGAATTTATCAATACATTTTTATGTAGTATGGAGTTTTTATAAATATATTAGGTGCTTGTGGGTATAATTATATTCAAATACACACAAACACCATAGGTTTTTGGCGGTGCTCATTCAATGGGAGAGCGGTGCTAGAGTGGACCCATTGGCCAGTGAGGCTTGTGTGACTCTTCAGATCGACATCTGTTCTACCCTCTTCAGACTATAACTCTTCTATCACCTAGTGTCAGATTGCTGTTTGGAGAGGCACGAGTTGAGGTATGGAAGGTGCAGGGTGTCCGATCACTTAGTGTCTGATGTTGGCTGGGGTTGTGTGACACAATTATGGTGTCTATTAGTGGCGCGGACCCAGCCGATGGAATCAACAATCAGGGCGAACAAAAATAGCTGTGCAAATTTAGATGATAGAGGATCAATGGGGGGAGGGGGGGTTCCTTACCTAGAAAGTCTTTTGGCCCCATGGTTTTTATTCTATTTTTCTTTCTTAGGGCTTACAGATCATTTGGGCATACAAGTCTTATTACTTTGGGGATTTCTGCCTCTGGACCTTTAGGATTTGTTTTGTTTGTTCTTGGGATTTCAAGTTGTGTTGATATTAGGCCATTTTCCATGTAACGGGTTCTATCTGAGTCTAAAAGAGGTTTCTTTTTTATTTTCTTAATAGAGGGGCTTGATCCCAACCTATTTAAAAAAACAAAAAAGAGTTATTAATTATATTTTAATTAAATAAAAATTATTTTATATAAATAGAAACCATATAATTATAAATAATTATTAGTAATTATTTAATAATAATTATTAATTAATTAGTATCTAAATAATTAATTAATAAGTAATAATTATATAATAATTATTATTACTAATTATTAGTATTTAATATTTATTAGAAATTAATATTATTTAATACTAAATAATATTATTTAATCACTAATTAATTATTAATTAATAATTATTAATATGTAATATAAATTATTAATAATTAATTATTATTTAGTTATTATTAATATTATTTATAAGTAATTAAATATTATTTTATTAATTATTAATTATAACCAATTAATTAAAAAAATTAATTAGTACTTAGTAAGTAATTAATTTTTCATTTATTAATATTATTAATTAGTAATTAATATTTATTAGAAAATAACATTATTAATTAGTAATTAATATTATTTAATTACTAATTAATTCATAATGAATAATTCTTAATATATCATAGTAATAAATCATTATGGGTTGGAAAAAAATTCTCTCCATCTTTGTTCACTTGTATGTTGCACCTTACTTTGCATCTTCTAACGAAAGTTCTTCTTAATGGTATTGTTTGTTATCATTGGATATATCCTGTTGAATGAAATATATATACACTAAGCCAAACATGAGGAATAAGAACTATCATAAGGTTTCACTTGTAAAAAGTTATTTAACCAAAGAATGAATGGATTTTTTTTATTTATATAAGTATTGTTACTACAAGGTTTAATTGATATATGAGAACCTACGATGTGCAATATGAGCTAGTTGAGCCAACTTTTCCATCAATTCCACAACCTGGGGGAATTTTTGGTTCATATCAATTATTTAGATTGATTCTTGAAGATTGAGATATGGCACATCACATGTATTTGTTCAATTGTGAAGTTGTAGAAGAATGCATCAAGTAATTATCATAGTCACTTTTCATTTATTACATAATATGAAAGATGTTTCTTATAAATGTATCATTTTATATGAAAAAACGGAAATTATAAACATAACACATCATTCTTTTAATCTTCAAAGGAAAGATAAATTACGTATTAAAGAGTTCCATGTATAGTTCAAATCACATGTTGTCTATTTAAATATTCCAGGTTTATAGTTTATTAAAAAATACAGTATATTTTGATATTAGAGCTCTGTCATTTGGACCAAATAAAATGGTATGTGAGTGTAAAATAAAATTCATCAATGGGTATAATTTTATTATTAATATTCACTTAGTAAACATGAAAACCCAACATTATGGATACATGTTAAGTGTAAAAATTAACTATTATGAAAGTGAATCTGAAATGCGATCTCAATCTAAAAATGTATCTTATTATGGAATTATGGAGAAAATCATAATATTGGATTATTACTGTAATGGTAACGTTTTTATGATGAAATTAAATTTTTTTAATTTATTTAAACAATAATTCATGTATGTATATAGTTGTGGATTCAAGTTAGTTAACAAAAACTGATTACACATAACTAAAGAGCCTTATATTTTGGCATCATATGCAAGGAAATTGTTTTATGTAGAAGATCTATTGGCACCTGAACATAGTGTTGTAGTTGAAGTTAATCCTTATCATATATTCTAGTAAGGCTATGATATATTCATACTAATGTTATCAACTATTTTATTATGTACATATTAAACTAAAAAATATTTTCATAGATCATGATGAGTTATAAAGATGTAATATTGAATCAATTGTGGGAAAATTAGTGTATGATTCATGCTATATGATTTAGTCCCATGATTTCTACTATGAGTATAATATTTTGATTTTATTAAATTTTATTTTAATAAATTTTTTATTTTTAAAAGTTCAATTATTCTTTCTTGGATCATAATCTAGGATACACTTTTCTTACTTACAAGAAACTAGGGATGATTGAACTTCACCTGTTATTCCATCAACGAGGGATATAATTCAATGCAGAACAAGGTTTACACAAAGTACTAGATCAAACAAATTTCCATTATCTGATGCCCTTCTTTTATAGTTTCCCCTACTGGTTAATCATCAGAGTACTATAGACCAATTATGATGTCAGTACCCCCTATTATTTATTTTTACCCATCTACATCTATTCCTCCTAGTGGAAAATATATTCTACCACAACCATATTATATAATTCCAACTCTTGGATATAGGTTCCAATATATGGTATAGGAGACTCCTCCTATTTCTCTCTGCCTTCCTACATGTATCACTGATGACCAATCTCAACCTTTTGATCATCCTTATTCAGGTACATCTATAATATTTAAATAAAAATTTATGGTAAATGTTATTATTTGGTACATGTATTGATAATTTTTTATTTTTCTTTTGTTAAAGATGGATAAAATAAATGACATGTCCCTATTTTAATTAATGTAGTATGGAAAAAGAAGGTAATGGTTGAATATAATGACGATCTACAAATTATTGAAAAAAAAGAGAAGCCTATAAAAGCTTCATGGGCATGATTTTCAAATATGGTGATATTATCATGGTTCAACCATTGAGTTTGAGATAATTAAATAATGATATTAAGGATAAATTGTGTGATGGTATTTGGAGACAAATTATTTTATACATTTACATGCATTATTTTATTAAATTTATTAAATATTTTTTGAATATATGAACTGTCGATACAACATTCTTGATGCTAAAAAGGAAAAAAATAACTTAGTTAATATACTGATCTCAAACGTGTACCTTACATTAAAGACTATTAAGTAAATCGATACCCAATAATGTTTACTTATTGATTTTTTTTTTCAAATTACAAGTATTATTTAATATTCTTGTTTACTTTATTATTGTATTAAAATGATAGTTTTTTAATTACAATAAAATTGTAAGTAAATTTTTAGACTAGTAAATGATAATAATTTTCTATTTAAATTCATATTGTTATAATTATTTTCAGACTTTCTCTAACTAGGATTATTTGTACACTCTCAGTAAAGAAGAAAATGATGGTTTAAGACCTAATGATTATTTACACCATTTTTTTAGTGAAGATCATCATGGAAGAATTTTATGTAGACCTAGAAACAAATTGGTGCCATAAAGTTACTGGTCTTCAACAATTATTACTTCTTCAGCTCACAACATATTTTCAGAGGTTCAGTTAGTCAAGTATATAGATAAGGGTAATAGAATTAAATAACAATCATGTCATCTAATCTAAGTGTTAGAAGTTTAATTTTGAAAAGGTAACTTCTCAAATAAGAGTTTTTGAATACCATTTCCCTTTTGTGTTTGGTGATTTATAAGAAAAAATATCACAAATCAAGGATAATGTAGAAATGGTTCAATAAAATGTTGATATACACTCTATTCATCCCACCCCACTTATAAATGGTCATAATGATGACAATGAGGGAGTTAATGTTCATGAAGATTATAGCATTGACAACACTAGTGGTGGTGGAAGTTGTGGCATCTGCGATGATATTGATTTTCAAATATAGTGGCCAACATTATTAGAACTAAATACCATGATCATGTGGTTTAGGTACTAATAAAATAGTGGTAGTTTATTTTCTTTTTATATGGTTTAAAAATTAGTTTATTTTTCTTATAATGAAATATCATGATCATGTGGATCATGTACTAAAATATCATACTTAGTTTTTGATTTTAAAGATCCTTAATGGGAGGGATCATGTAAAAGTATGTATGCAAGATGGAAATTACCTTTTGTATATGTATAAGAGGTTATAAATTATGAAACACATGTGAGAGTTTGTTATACAATACTTTCACACCTCTAATTGGGTGGTTTATCCTAGATTGACAAAGATACACAATTAAATACAATGAGGGATCTTATAATCTTATTTGTACAATGATATAACATTGTTATTTTATTGATTATTTAATTTTATAAAGGTAAAGTAAAATCCTTAGATACCTAATGGAATAATTTATCCATTTATCAAACATTAATTAATTTGATATTGTTTGTGGCAGTTTACCACATACCATATGAATCACCCATGATTAAAGTATGGTAAACATCATTTATTAGTCCTAATGTTGTTTAAGATATAATAAAATGAGTTTATTTTATTAATATATATATATATATATATTTTAGAGTTTGTAGTGATCTTATGCATACTGAATACCTTGACCGAGGGAGTTCGATACAGGAGATAAATTCATTTTATGAACTTAGATAAGAAACCTTCCATTCATAGATTAAGATAAGTTGGGATAAAGTTTCTTAGTTTCTTTTAATATTATTTAGTGAATCAGAGATATGGATACGATCTATCTACATGTAATTCATTAAACATAACATATATTAGTTATTAATGCATTGATTTTTTTTTTCAACAGCAATATTAAGGATGAGTAATATATGAATGAATTGTTTTTATAATGGTCCGTTTAGTTTATTATTCATTTATTTTTAGATTAATTTTTTTTAGTTAAACTAGTTTTTTTCATTGGTTAAACTATTTATATTAAATTGGTTATATTTATGTTGATTATCTTTGTTAGTACCATATAGTAATTTAGTGATAGATACTCTTAGGTGGTTGTAGGGGGGATCAGGGTATGAAATTTTTTTATTTAAAATATTTTTTCCAACTCTCACTGCCTTAAAAGATCATGAACTCATTATTACCAGGGTAACATTTAAGTTAACCTCTTAATTATTATGATCTTATAGTAATTTCACTTAGACCCACCTTTACCAGATTTTATTTTTCATTACCTATCCCACCTTTACCAAGTTATGTATTGAAGAATATAAAAAAACCATTCACAAAATAAATAATAATTTTTTACTTAGCTCACACACACTAGGCTAATCCAAGGAGCATAAAGTCGATAATGTTTCAATGCATTGAGATATACTAAATGAACTCTTTGATGGTGGGTTTTGGATAGGGAAATCCTAGGATTGAGGTTACTCTCTTAATAAGGTTTTAGGTTATATCACTTCCATACAAGGGACGATCCCTTCACTTATATCATTTTCTCACTATTTTAAAAATAATATCTTCGTTGGTACATATTTAAATGAAAATAGTATCAATATAATTATAGTTACACCAAATGAAGGTTGGTGAATGTATATCCCCTCACCAATCCTTCATATATTGGCTATGAACATCACAAGAACAACATCACCACTTTTCCATGATTCTTCATGGGAAACTCCACCCTTTTCTTCATTGGAAATATCTTCAATGAATGCTAAAACTTCCTTCACTTATTTAAAGAAAGGATATGGAATTCCCTCTCTTATTATTCTCTGAAAAGACATTTTCAATGTTATTCACTTTTCTCTATAACAAAAATACCCCTTATATTCTCTATGAAATTTATTTATCATAAATATTTTCTATTTTCAGATCTCTTTTCATAGCAGCAAGCTCCAAAATTTATCAAGAAAGATAACTCCACAATTCACACCTTCCAAGAATCCTTTTTTCCATTCAAATAGAAAATATCCACATTTCCCTCCATGAATATGTCTATAATAATGATAATGATGGAAAAATCCATCTTGCATCCTTCCTCAAATACGAGTCAAACTCATTAATTGAACTCTCTAATATTCCAATTTAAAGATAAGAAATAAAAAATATGTAAACCAACTTACTAATCTTAACCATGGATTATTGATTTTCATTTTAAATATTTTTCAAATACTAATCCCACTAGATCTACTTATATCTTGAATTAAAGTAACCGATATATCATGAAATCACCCTCCTTTAAATTCTCTATGATTTTATACATCATATGTGGACCAAAAAATTAATCATATTTTATGATTAATAAAACATACTTTACTTCTACTATAGGAGGAAGAACCTTTCAAACAACTAAGGGATGACCCTTATGAATTACCCTGATGAATCTTAAGTCCAGCTAAGATTAGTCTTATAGAATGCATCACATTTTTCCATAATGAATCCTATATTCTACATAGATTACTCTTATTGAATTCCTTGAGTCATAAAAATTACTCTTATAAAATCCAAGGATTACCCTTATGATTTTACCATTTTCTGTGAAATTACTCTTACAAACTCTAGTTCACAGTCTAATGACTCATATAAAGTCTACCTTATCCATCTATCCTAATCACAATAAATTGAACATTAAAAAAATTATTCTCATGACTCCTATGAAATTTCATGTAAAATGAATCTTATGATCACTAGGAACTTCCATACTTTTTTCAAACCCACTACCTTCTCATAAATATAAATCTTATGAAATCAAGGATACCTTAAGGAGTGGTATTTTCAAATATTATCATTCTTTAATTACACTTATAAACATAGGGATTTTTTCTAGGACTTTTATATATCAATATCCATTTCCTCAAAACATATTTCTCTATATTTTCTCTATAATATATCATTTCACTTCAAAGAAACTTTCATAATTCCAATGTACTTATATAACATCTTCACTTTAGTGTCAACACCTCGAACACCAAAAACCAAATTATGTTGAATAAAACCCAACACAAAGAAACAAACACATATTGAAAATAAATCCAAATATATATAATAATTAATCCTCATTTGGTTTCCAATAATCTATCCTTTTAGATTTGTTGACAATACCCATCATGAATCCAATATTCCTTCACATAATTATGATCCTTCCTTCTCCCCTACTTCCTACTCCCCTTTGAGGTATGATAAGATTCATGGATTAATGATGATCACTACTCCCACTTTTACATAAAATACAAATCATTTCACTTTCTATGTGAATCCAACACTTTTCATGATACCCTACCTTTTGGATGTCAAACAACAAAAAATTTTATTTAGTTTCCACTTGTAAGATTTTTAGGGACTCCACTTTCTAGGATACTACACTGGACTGTTAATAAAAAATACCCACCTATGTAAATGTAATAATTTCATTATATTAAGTGAAACTAGTCTTAACCTCTTGAAAAACACTTCAAGGCTCCTATACTATCCATCTCTATTTGTTAACTATTTGTTAATAATAGATATGTTAAATACAACTTCATATTTATATTTCAATCTATACAAACTCCTAAAATGTGGTTTCATTATAAAATAATTTTAGTAAGTTTTCCTACCACCTAGTGACGGGCCATTGACACAACCTTTATGCCAACCAAGTTATAATTTTTTTTAGGAAATATGAAATTAAGTTAACAACATAATTACAACCCATTTCACTCACTTATTTCCATAAGATACATGTTTTATCATTTATCATATTCTATTAAGGATCTATTCCTTTTAACTAAAAAACAATTTCAAAAAATAATTAGTGAATAAATAGGAACTACATAGTGTGTGAGTCATATTAGATTCTTTCTTTTCAGGTAATCTCCAAACACCAAAACTGATACCAATTATCAAAACTAATACCACATTGTTAAAACAAACTTTTTTCCCTCACCAATCGGGTGTCTCTTCTTACTTGATGGGGATACCAAATTTGGATCTATATCTCCAAACCCCCTAACTCTCTACTCTATAATTGAATAAATAGATGATATTCAACATAATATCAATCCACTGAGTAGCCTTTGATATGCCGAAAAGACTCAGATTATAGAAAACCATCTTGGGTCGACCTGACCCGTCACCAGATCTGGAACTCCACAAGGCCTGAAGCACATTCCTAATCACTAATGGCCAATTACAAGCATCTAATCATAAAAAATAACAATTTTTAATAGTTTCACCAATAAAAATTCTATACGACCCTTTCATGAATTAGACAACTACACTAACCAATAAACATGGTCAACATATATAACGAATATAAATATACAAAAAAGTAAAAAAAATAACAACAAAAAATATATATCATATAACTATCACACCACAATTCATAAAATAACATATAAATATGATATTTATAGTCAAAACTCAAAACAAGGAATAAGAACAAAAGTGTCCAATACATCAAAATCCAAATGATATGGAATCTAAAAATTTCTCTAAATGAGCCAACGTTGGGAGAACACATCTCCACTATCCCAACCAACCATGGATATTGGTAATCAAGAAGGGCCACCAAACTGCAAGGTTACCTTTGACTTACATATGTCCTAAAAAACAAGGTCTTTATATATCCAAATACATATACAAGGTGTGATGCACAAATCCCATTAGGATACCACCATGAATCTATAAAATAAATTTTACCATGAAAACCCTTAATTCTTGTTTGAAAATTCATTTTTAGAAATAAGTTCACTTTTAAAATTGATTTCACCTTAAAATAATAAAATATAAATATCTATTTTTTCTAAAAAACAAGCTACATTTTAAAATATTATTAAACTAGGCTCAAATAAAGAAACAAATACACCCAACATAAACATGTTCAAAACACCCCAAACATGTCATAAACATGGTAATAATCTTAAGATCAATATATACAACCAAATAATGGAAATCAGGTAAACATAATATATCACAACCAAAAAAATCAGTATCATCATGCAAAAAGTATATAAAAACCAACCGGGAAGAATTAATACTCACCTTGAGCTCTAGAAAATAGGGTCTAGTGTGACTTAGTCTAAGAAAACGTTTTTCTAGTTGGATAATAAAGATATAACAAGTTTGGAATCTCTCTTAGTATTCCCCATACCCAACCATAATTCCATGGGTACTCTCATCCTACATGAACATGTTTTGGAAGCTCTCTCAATATTCACCCCAAAGGCTCTATCAGTCACCTGGACAACACTCCCTATATTTTCTTAGACATAGGATAAGGTTTCATTTGTCTATGTCATGCACACACACACCCAAGGTCTCCCATGTGATATAAAATTCCAAACACATAAACATCAATAATTCCCAATTGCATAATCCATTTAAAACCCATTTTTATAAACCTTTCATGCCCATAAAAATTCATGCATTCCACACCATGAAATTCCTCTTTGAAAACCCTTTCAAAAACTCATTTGAAAGAATAAAACCTCTTTGATCCATTTTAACAAACACATGGAGTGCATCAAACCAACTCCCTTTTAAAATCCACATTAAACCATTAAATTACCAACATATTTCAATGATAAAAAAATAATGGATAAAACATCAATAATAACTCAAATTAGGGGTAATTTAATTATAAAAAACCAATGGAAATCACAAATTAATGGAAATTCATGGAAATTCACCCTTAAATAGAGGAACCTACCTCAAAATCAAATTAAATATTGTTTCCTTCAATAAAAACAATAATATTTGAGTAAGAGTGGTCCTCACAAACATAAGACAAAATAAAAAAACAAAAAACCCCATAAAAAACCCAAGGTTCGTCCAAATCACAAGCTAGGGTTTCCATATTCCATGAAAATGGAAGAACAAGAATAAATGAGGGGAAATGAATGAAAAATTAGGAATAAATAAAGCTTTCCTTGAAAGGAATCACCAAAGAAAGTAAGAGATATACCAAAATAGAGAGGGTAAAATATACATAGGATGTGGAGAGTCTGAAAATGAGTGGTTATATAGAAGAGGGTGATAACCCTTACAAATAAAAATCAAAAAATGGTCAAAATACATTTTTAATGATCTAGATACACTGCATGGTTTGGACACATAATAAAAAAAACATGAACTAACCGTGTAAGTGAAACTATATCCCCAAAACACAACCCACATTGTTTATGTAGATACTTTTATGGTTATATATACTATGTTAATGATGTGTGAAATCCTAATATCCCCCAAAAATCCCTCTCACATAGTTAACCGCAGGAATGCACTAACCATTCACCAAACCATGTGCTAGGGTCCATTTCCCAAAAAATTGAGGCTCTAAACATCCAACTCTGATAAACTCATATAATAAATAAATAAATAAATAAATATCAAAAAAATATATACTAGTGACCTGATAAGTATCATAATTCTCCCCCCCATACCACTTTCTACCACCAAACAGTCCTCAAGGATCTTTAGAAGAAAAAAGGTGAGGCCATTGCTCCCTCACTGAAAATTACTACTCCAAAGTATCATGGATATCAACTCCATGATCCCAAATTTTATGGACAAATGAGATGAACTTACCATGAAGCACCTTGTTATAATAGTCTAGGATATGAACATGCTGCACCATAACAATGGATTCCAGCTCTATCCCTAAATATTTCCACTCTATAAAATAAGATGGGTCTAGATGGAACTTATTCAATAGGGATATGTGGAAAACATCATGGATTAAGTTCAGTCATGGTGACATGTCCAAACAATAGGCTACCTTCCCATGACACTCCATAATATGAAATAACTATACATAATGAAACACCAACATCCCCTACTTTTTTAAGTGGTGATGTCCCATTTGAAATGATTTCCTCGGTGATGAATGCAATCAACATATGATTTTTGGAGACTCTGATCCATCACCAACCTCTTTTGGATTAATTTCACTTTGTCCATCATATCCTGGATGTGATTTTGTCTGAACAAGGAGTACTCACCCTACTCAACACATCATGATGGGAAGTGACATGGACACCCATAAAATATAACAAAAGGGGTCATCTTGATCAAGTCCTAGTAACTATGGTTGTATGAAAAATCTAAAAATGATATATACCTTTCCCATGAACCCCTAAATTCAAGAACACATGTATGAAACATATCCTCAAGAATCTAAATGGCCTGATCAGTCTGACCATCCATATTCAATTGATAATTTGTGCTCAAATTAAACTAGGTTCCCATGGATTCATGGAGACTCTTCTAAAACTTTGAGTTAAAATAGGCTTCCCAACCAAAAACTATGACTGAAGGAACACCATGAAGCCAAATGATGTCTTAGACATACAGGTGCCCAATATCCTCTACCTTCATTGACTCCCTAATGGGAAGAAGCGGGATGACTTAGTCAACCAATATGTAATCACCAAAATAACATCTTTACTACTAGGAGTATGAGTTATACCGATAAAAAATTCCATAGAGGTATTTTCCCACATCTACACTAGAATGGGAAGAGGCTAAAGAATCTCAACTAGCCTTTGATGCTCCACTTTGATCCTCTAGAAATAAAAACACCGAGATACAAAATTCACTATAGTCCATATCATTTAGGGTCACCGGTACCAATTATCTATAGTATAAAACATCTTGGTATCCCTCAGGTAAATGACCCAACTAGAATAATTCCCCTCGTGCATCACCTACTGCCTCAAGGTCAAAGGAACTACCAACTGCTTCCAAAAGAATAGGGTAACATCGGGAGACTAAGACTAATCACCATAGGTATTCCCACTATTTAGAACTATGGAAATCCAATGATAGTCAGGGTTAGATTTATGCTCACCCAAAACTTTATTAACAAGAGAGAGAGAGAGAGAGAGAGAGAGACCTAAACACTATTCAAGGACACTTTCTTTTCATCCTCCAATATATCTAGACTTATATCAGCAAACAAACCCATCCGACTCCACCCATTCACTGATTCTCTAAATTACTTGATTGACATATTTTTACTCATGGAACCAATGGACATATTCCTTTTATTAGGGGTATAATAAATATCAAAATGAAATTTCCAATGATACTCCACCCAACATCTCTTCCTGAAGTTAAAGTCACTCTAGGTGAAGTTATAATTTAGGCTCTAATGTTCTGAGTAGACCATATAAAACTCATAGAAGAGGTAATGGAACCAATTATTCAATTAATAAATCAAAAATTTTCAACTCTAAGTTATGGTTCTGGTAATTAATCTCATGTGGGAGTAGCTAATATGATCCATGGGACACTGTATGATTATCCTGTATCAGCACACACCCCAACCTCACCACCAAGCCATTATAGTACACCACATATTCCTTATCAGGATTAAGAAGAATAAAAAATGGTTCTGATATAAAATAAACCTAAAAATCCTCAAAAGAACACCGAAACTTCTCACTCTACATAAATTCACCCCTTTCTAATAAAAATACATCAAGGGAGAATCTAGTTTGTAGAAGTTGTGAAGAAAGTGCCTACAATATCAAACCAAACCTAAAATTTTCATGATCTCAGACATGTTATTGGGATGATCCTAAGACCTAATTGATTGGATATTTTTGAGTCCCACAAAAATACCTTTCTCATAAATCACATGGACTAAAAAATTTACCTTCCAAATCTGGAACTGACATTCATATGGATTTTCATATAGGTGATGCTCTTTTAAGATACCAAAAAACAACACTCAGATGGTCTCCATGGTCCTCCTACATTTTAGAGTACACCAAGAGGTAATCAATAAACACAAATATGAAGGAGTATAAAAAGAAATGAAAGATCCAATGCATCAATTCTATAAAGATTTTATGAGAATTAATAAGTTAAAATGGTATAACCATATACTCAAAAATTACCATATCAACTCTTGAAGGTGATCTTAGGAATATCCTCTTCCCAGAACCTCAATTGATCGTACCCTAACCTCAGGTTAATTTTTGAAAACCATTGGGCTCCCCTTAGTTGATTAAAAAGGTCATAAATTTTTGGGAAATTTATTTGTTTTTAATATTTACCTAAACCAACTTATGAAAATCTATGTAAACTTAGAGACTCCCATCTGCTTTTTTTGCAAATAGCATTGCTGGAACCCATGATGACACACTATAATTAATAAACCCCTTACTTTCAAGGTCCTCCAACTAAACAATTAACTCCTTCAACTCGATAGGATCCATATGGTATAACTGAAAGGATGTGGGCCTCATATCAGGGAGTAAATTTTTATTTAACTTGACCTCTCACTAGGGAGGTTACCTAGAAAAGTAATCTAGAATCACCTTAGGGTACTGTTCCACAACCACTGAAATACAACTATCCAAACCCTTCTCCACAAAATCAAATAAAAATAAAAATAAATGACATGAAATCAATACCATATCTAGATTAATATGTCTTTACCTCCCTGACCTTAGATCCCACTCACCCTGGAATATATGTTTGCTCATATTGGGAGATAAAAACTTGACCCTACAATGATAATAGTCAACCCGAGATTTGAAAGTGATCATTTAATTTATATAAATAATGATATAAAAAATTTACTGGTCCAACATGGTGAATTCCCACACTACCTCCATGTCAGAAATAAAAATACAACACTCTGGGAACTTCAAATATTTCTCCTTCTTCCTTCCCAATGTGGTAAGTAGATCCATCATGAATTTCATAAACTCCACTTTCATACCCAAAGAATCAATAAAATTTGAAAATATAAATTAATGAGAAGAAAATATATAAAACAAGTCTAAATCCATAGAATAAGTGATAAACACCATACCTCTCATGCAGGCCGACCAAAATTTGGAGTCCTTAAGTGTCGTATCTACTGGATAAAGCCATCCTGACTCTAGCACTAACTTAACCTTCTTAAATGGACAAGAATACCCTCTATAATGAGGTTGAGATCCCACACATTTATAAGAATCAAATAACACCTGTAAACCATTAAAAAAGAAGAACTAACTCAACTACCTTGATGGGTGGACTTGTTGAAGTAGTGAAGATGAACCAGATGCCCACATCGGTGGAACAATCTTGGAACCTCTGGGAAATTATGTCTGGTATGGATAGATTTTCCAAACTTATAGAAAGTAACTAGTATATTCCCATAATAATCCAATAAAATTGAACTTCATGACTACTAATCACCCTTTCTACTACTCTGATGAGGTTCATCATACTTCCTCTTCTAGAAAAAGGAAGAACTCTGGCTACTGATCACTACTGAAGAAACTCCATTGATGCCTATCTTTGCTACTAAGACTTCCTATTCTATAAATTATTTATCCACCACATAGGGATAAGTTAGTAGGAAAATTAGAATATTCATTGGTCTAATATTTTCCTTAAATAACATTTCAAAATGGGTTTCCTTGAAATAGTTGTTTATGAGAAGATTATGAGACAAATTGGCTAACTCAAAAAATTGAGTAGCATACTCCATCACTGAATGATATCCTTTATTCATTGTTAAGAACTCATGGCACTTCATCACATTTAGTGTCTCTAGATATAACTGCCAATGAAAATACTTTTTGAAGGTAGTCTAGGTGAGATACTCATGCCTCTCAGGGGTCTTCAGAAATTGGAAGATAATTGAGATCCACTTAATCCATTCCTCAGGCTCATGGATACCTTTTTCACTAAAAAAATACCAATGTATTATACTTAGTTAACTACTAAGCATGGTCCACTTTTTGGGACTAACCTCTTTCACCCTACTGACCTATTTACTAAATCATACAAATCACCAATTCCACCAAAATGAGATCAAATAGAGGGTTTTACTACAGAAAATACTCCACAGGTCCCTCTCTACACCTATAAGAGGTCCTTACAAGAGGAATTATATAAAAAAAGGTACAACTTATTAAATACACAATTAAATCTAAAAAAACTAAATAAAACATAATAAATCCTTATAAAAGGTCTCAAACAAAAAAAATTAACATTAATAACACTTAAGGGTGAAAATATTGAAGTTTTAAACATTTTTATACTATACATGGTTTGGCTGCATGGTCAGACAAACCATGTGCCAACCATTTGGAAAAAAATGGAAGATCACATACTTAGTCACACAGGATTTCTATGGTTACACTTACAATGTTTTTTGTGATCTTCTACCCCATTCCACCTCAAAACTCAATATTTCTCAAAGTCACTCATGCGTTCTTCCTGAAACCCATAACCAATGATGAAAAACATCAAATATCATCAAAAAAAATACAAAAATATATTTTTTATTCATAAAACCTACATACAATGATGAAAAACATTAGGTATCATCAAAACAACCCAAAATTAGGTTCAAATAAAAAACAAAACTCTCAACCACACATTGAATCTCGATGTCTGACATGAGGAAGAGTTGTCCAAGCACTCATCCACACCCACCTTTTGAGCACTGAAGACATAATATTTTATCTACCATTGACCCCCAAATAACAAGAGTCCTCTAATACCATTTTATTGTGAACTAGAATAGGCTGACCTAACTCGTCACCTGATCTAACATGCTATAAGTTCTGAAGAGTGTTACTGATCACTACAGGCAAGAGACAAGAACCAAGGCATAATAAATAACCATTTTGGAATGGTTTCACCCATGAAAATACAATATGACCCATCCATGAAATGGATGACCACACCAACCAATAAACAAGATCAACTAATATAACAGATATAAATATACAATAGGATAAACACAATAATGACTAAAAGAATATATCATAACATCATCACATAACGACTGATAAATAGACATAAATATATATGATATCCATATTCAAAACTCAAAATAGGGAATAAGACCCAAAGAGGACAATACATAAAATCCCATTGATAAAGAATCTCAAAACCCATCCATATGATCCAACCATGTGAGACCATATCTATACCATCCCAAACAAACAAGGATGTCAGTAATCAAGAAGGGCCACTAAACTATAAGGTTCTGTTTCCCTTACCCGTGTCTTGAAAAATAAGGTCTACATATTCCCAAAGGGATATGAAATGTGTGAGGCAAAAATATTAGTATGATACCACTATGAATCTATGTAATGCCTTTAACCATGAAAAACATTAATTATAGTTTGAAAATTCATTTTCAAAACCAATTTTAATTTTTAAAGCAAGTTCACTTGAATACAATACTTTATAAATCCATTTGTTTTTTCTAAAAAACAAACTATCTTTTCAAAGCTTAGTAAAGAATCCTTAAATAAAGAAACAAATCCACTAGAAATAAACCTGATCAACACACCCAAAACATGGAATAAACATGTACATAATTTTAACATCATTATACAAAACTAAATAATTGAAATGAAATAAACATACCATATCATATCCAAAAAAATCACTAAAATCATGGAAAATTCATATAAAAACTAATCGGGCATAAGTAGTATACACAATGTGTTATAAATAATAGGGTAAAGTGTTAATTAGAATAAGACAAGGTTTTTCTAGATGGATACACATGATATAACAAGTTTTGAAGCTCTCTCGGTCTTCCACAATACCAACCATAATTCCATGGGTACTCTTGGTCTGCATGGACATGTTTTGGAAGCTCCCTCGGTCAAACTCCCAAAGCATCCCTCATTACCTTGGATAAAACTCCCTAACTAGTCTACTAAATAGGATAATGTTCTATTTTTCTATGTTATTCAAACACACACCCAAGGTATCCCGTGTGTTACAGGTTCCAAACATAGAAACATCAACAAGTTCAAATTGCATAATCAATTTAAAATCCATTTTCATAAACCTTTCATACCCATAATAATTCATGCATTCAACACCATGTAATACATAATTTACAACCCTTTTATAAAACCATATAAAAGTATAAAACCTCTTTTAACAATTTTAAGAAACACATGGAGTGCCTCAAATCCAACTCCCTTTTAAAATACACTTTATACCATTAAATTTAAAATCCATTTCAAAGATCGAAAACATGGATAAACCATCACTACTAACTAAAATTAAGGTAAATTTAATAAGAAAAACCAAGGGATATCATGAATAAATTAAAATCCATGGAAAAGTTCCCTTAAATACATACACATACCTCAAAATCAAACCAAATATTGTCACATTTGATGAAAAATACATGATTTGAGTAAGATAGGTCCTCACACATCTAAGACAGAAATAAAAAACACAAAAACACCATAAAAAACCTAGTTTTAACTAAATCACAATCAATGGTTTCCACTTTCCATGAAAATGGATGAACATGGATAAAAAAGAGGAAAGGAAGGAGAAATCATGGAGAAATCAAGATTACTTTGAAAGAAATATCCAAAGAAAGAAAGAAATCCACCAAAAATGGAGGGGGAATAAGCTCAAAGGCATGGGGGAGAGTCCTCACACAAGTGGGAATATAAATTAGGGTGATAACCCTTAAAAATAAAAAGAAATAAAATGTTTAAAACCATTTTAAATTAATTAGGCACACCATAATGTTTGGTCGTATGGTTAGAAAAACTATGAGCCAACCATGCAGGTGCCATTGTCTCCAAAAAACACAAACAAATTGGTTTCTATAGATCCTATCACATCTAGAAAAACCATTATCAATCGATAAAAAACCCTATTTCCACCCAAACATCTCTCACATGGTTAGCCACATTGTTTCACTAACCATGCACCACCCATGGACCATGGCCTATTTTCCCAAAAACCACAACTATTAACCTACAACTCTGGGTAAATAACATAATAAATAAATAAATAAATATCAAAATAAATTTTACCATTGAACTAGTGGGTGTCACATAGATGATATCACATGTTAACATAAAAAAAATAAATTATAAAAACAATTTTACCACTTTTTAATCAAGGAATATTCTTAAATATTCATGTTTTGATATGAATTAATAATATATGCTCTTAAAATCATCACTTCAATTGGAACTTTATATTAATTAAGATACCTACAACCATTTCTCCGATACATCTATCTGTACTATTATTCTTGTAATTATAGATTCATCCAAATGTCACTTTCACTACTCTAATAACAAATTTGGAACTTCATGAAATATCATAATAACACTTAAATATTTTTATACAAATTACCCATGGATCATATCTATCCTTAAACCAGAAACAATTAAATAACAATTAATAGCATTTAAATATACGGGGATAGGATAATTTCAATTTCCTAGAGTCAAGGAGGATGATGAGTCACTATGGAACACTATTATTTTCCTTTATCCTTTATTTTGGAATCTATATTTAGATCTGAATTAGTTTTTATGGAATCCAACATCAATTTATCTTCCTTGGTATTGATGTTCTCTTTATGGTTCCACACACAAGATCCCCATCCTAGGGTACTGTTACCAATAAGGATCACTTGGCACTTCTTTATTTAGACTTTTCTTTTACAAACCTTCTTGGTTCCTTAATTTTCCCTACAGGAACCATTAGGTTTCTTAATATATACCTTTACTTGGGATGGTTGTTTAATATGATTCTTATCAGATTTAGAAATAGGTGAACTTCTCTCTATTTTCCAAATATTCTTGTATTTACAAGACATTTTTTGGATAAACAATAGATTTATAACTCCTTTTCAAGCCACTTTCAACATAGAGATCTTCAACCATCCCTAAAAATATTTATTGTTGTGGTTTGTAACTTATTTTTTAAAAATATCCATCAAAATTCTTCTCTTTACTTATAATAGTTTATGTGAGACCATTTCAACATTATTCATATTTTTCATCTATGATATCCATGAGTTCCACCTCATAATTTTTATTTTTGATGGATCATTTTTTCCATGATCATCTATAATACTCATAGATATATCAACTTATTTACTTTTACTACATATTTTATTTTTTTCTCACCATGAGGTCTACTGTGTTGAAAATAATTTTGGTTCCTTTTTCACCCTTCGCTGAGCTCTAACATTGTTTTCCTCTAATAAAACAATTCTATTTTACCTCTAATTTTTTTTCTTTCTATGTACACCTTCTTTCTATTCATCCTTAGAATATAGGATTTACTAATGGAACTTTTAGCACCCCTTTCTATAATTTATATCCATGTGGATATGGTTATCATAAATAAAGAATCTCTAATTAAAAACTTACCTTGTATAATTATGATTTGATTGAGATTTTGTTACAACATATTTATTTTCAACATTGATCCCTTGGTCTTCTAGAAACATAATAATAGTGTGTCCCAATCATCCATAGAAGTATCATTTTATGTAAACCTCTTTCAAGAGTTATCTCTTCCATATTTGGTATGAATCTTATATTTAATCACTAATTCTAGATCTTAAACTCTACATAATCAACTTATTAAGGCTATCATAGTAAGGATATTGTTATTTTCATTAGAGGTATTTAACCACTCTTTAATCTCCTTGATATTCTCATATTTTAATACTAATTTGGAATCCATATCCTTTAACCTTAATCTATCTTCCATCCTATATTTTTATCCACTCATAAAGTTGTGTTTTGGGATGAATAATTATTACTTTCAACTCTTTTCTATGACCCTTTTTTCCCTCATTTATGTATAGGTTCTTAAGGATATAACTTTGGCGCTTTATTTTTTCACCCAATTTCATAATTTCATAATTCAAGGAAACCTTCACTAATTTTTGTGTTTTTTCTCCATATAAAGATCTTCTATGAATGAATATCCCACTTTATGCATAATCTCCCATTGAACCACCTTCTCTTGAAAGTCTTGGTTCTTTTATTAGTTGTTGCATGATTACTCTCTAAGTGTATGAATTGATGTCGTTGCCAATCCTTACATAGAATAAAATTCCTCTACCACTTCCATGGTTTTATCTAGATTTAAATATTTTTATAGATCTTCCAAAGAACTATTATAATTATATTTTAAAACAAATTCAAAATTGATCACCTTGATTGGATATTCCATCACCCTTGGAGTCTTTCTCTGATTCTTTTTCTTCTTGAATTTTTCTATAATGTAATATTCTCTTAAGGTAGAAATCACAACCTATTTTGTATAAAATAATTTTCCATAAATCATTTAAAATCATACCCAACTATCAAAAGAACTAGAACATGTAGGAGTTTTCATGAATACCTCTTTAGATATAACTTTGTTTAGATTTTTTTTGTGTATCTTTGTGATGAATTTGTTTACTGATATTTATAATATCAACATTTCATTGGAAATATTACACAATCACTTAACCATATGTCTAAAAAGTAGTACACCTCATTTTAGTATCCATAAAATTTAGTACCATTGAATTCAAGAATCTTCATCTTTGAATTCATGTTACCAAAATATTGTATAGGTATAGAAGAAATTAAATTCAAACACTAATCATATCATTTAACAACAAAATAAATCCAACTAAATAACCAATTATCTGATGCCAATTATTAGGCCCATACAGAACTTTACTTAGAAATAACCTAATGGGGGGTGAGTGGGGTGAATCAAGGTATGAAAATTTTCCAATCACCACACTTTTTCCTTAAACTCTTAGTACCCTAAAAGATCTTAACACCATTATTACAGGGAAACACTTAGGTTCTCATGTCAATTATGATGATATCATTGTAATTTCAATTAGAACCAAATTTACAAGCTTTGTTGATTAATTTCTTATCCCACCTTTTCCAAGTATTATCTTGAAGAATATAAATAAACCATGCACACATGACACAAGTATTTTTACTTGATTCACCCAAATTGTCATAACTCGACCCACTGTGGATCACCTATTCAATGGTAAACTATGTGTGGAAACCCTAATCCCATCTCTAATAGGATAGGGGCTAGAAACAAGTATCGAGTAGGAATAAAATACATATGGGAGGCCTTATCCTAATGTATCTATACACATGAACACATCTAAAATACCCATACAATGATGAAAGATAAATACATCTAATACCAATGCATGAATACATTTAATCCCACAATCAATGTATGACAATAATACTAGAAAGAAAAAAGGTACAAATACAATACTACAAAAAATATAAAATAATTAAAACCTTCTAGAGGGAGGGGACTACAGTCTAATACAAAACCTAGTATAAACCACAGTATTTCTAGCCCAATCTAATCCTTTTCTACTCCTGGTCCACTAAGGACAATATCAAACAACCTATCATCTGTCTAAGACATGACATGTGTTGGAAGATTCCACATAGGGGTGAGTATAACCATACCTACAAGGACACCCCAAAATCACCAAATGTAAAGAATAAAAGTGTATAGATATCATCACAATGGAATATGGAATAGAATACGAGACATAAAATAATTACAATTAGTTATGCTCATGGTAGACACTAAGTCTCAAGGTAAGGTCACAACCACACTGCCAGCCTGGGATTCCTACTCAAGAGTTTGTAGTAACACTCATCTAGGAGAAATCATTCCCTAATTATGATAACAATGATGAAAACCTTTTGAGATGTCATGATTTTCAGGTCTATCCATGAGGAAGTAAACACTGTAATATAGAAGATATCGATACATATATTGAAGAACACACCTAGATCCATGGAGTACATTAAAAACTCTAACTAGATTAAATCGATAAGTAGAGTATCAATGCCTGTGTATGTTGGTCACATCGATTCCTAGAACCCCACCTAGGGTATAAAAAGAAAAAGGATCCCACCTCAGGACTCTGGGGGATTCCTACTACTCTATATGAGACTAATCCCTTAGAGTGGATCACAATACTATGTTTGGGATGTAATGCCACAATGTATCCACATAAGGATGGATTAGGGGAATGAACCCTAAGGGAACTAGTCCAAACTAAAAATAACAAGGGCCTCAAACCTCCCCAGGGAAAGTACATGGTGTGTACTAGTAGTACATGGCTTGTATTACCTACCCTAGGTCTACCTGTGTTCTCTAACCCATTCCCATGTACTTCAATCCATTCTTTTGTACTTGGGTCATGCCTGTGTACCAAGTTGTTTTGGAGTACCGGGTTATGCCCTTGTACTCTATCCGTGATCCTATTCATGGATGTTTCTATTCCTATGTACTCCAAGGGTACATGCATAGTACCGAATTCGGGTTACACAGTGTGTGAAATGTGTCACATAATGTGTGATACCTTTCTCTACTTGTAAACCCTAGCACTGTAGAATGGGGGACTACACGACGCATGTTCTTCTGAAGTACACTCCAAGTAGTTGGATTTTTCACAAAAACCATAGGTTCTTCATGTAGCTTTTCTAGCACCACTACCACCACCAGATCTATTGTATTTAGACCTCAAATAGAAGATATCAGTCTAACCGAGCCTCAGTATCATTGCTCATTGGATTCTGACCATCTGATCCAATCAGGAATCAATCTCGTAGTACCATGACACCTCCATAATGCTTGAAGAACTCTGATCTAGTCCCGATCAATCATTGTTCCCATCGCATATTGATTCCATCATCAAAATCAAACCTGGATTTGTAGTATCAATTTGTTTCATGAAATAATAATTACGCAATTATTTATTACCATGTATTTGTCTAACTACCGGCCAAACAAAATACTAGTGATGAACGCATGAAGATGGGAGGAATAAATGCACAAAAAAAGTGAGGAAAAAACTTTAACCAATGTTTGTGTTGGCATCAATTTTTTCCATTATAACGATGAATGAAGAGCTATAAAAATAATCAATAATAATTCCCCCAAATCCATAAAAAATAAACCCGTACATGCAACATGATCGATGCACAAATCAATATATTAGATGATTTAATTTATGTTCATTATGGGATAAAAAATAGGGTAATAAACCATAGAAATCAAATTCCCTACCTTGGGTTTGGATCAATTGATGATGAATAATGGTCCAATGTTATCATCATGGGTGAGATACATGGGTTTCATTGGCACAATAATTACTAAATTACAATTTAATGATGATCATCCATGAAATATCCTCTATCAGATCCTTTCTAAATCCCTTGGGTTATGTGGACAATCCTAGTGATTTTTCATAAGTAGTTTTAAATAGAGGATATTTAGGTCACTGTATTTAACCATAATAAAATAAATAAATAAATAAATTTATTTTATTATTTGAGATAGTGACCAAATTTTTAATGAATACCTGACTTCAAAAAAGGTTATGTCACTCCTAGGTTAAGCCCACATTCTAGAATCAATGGTGGTATCCAATTTTTGATCTAAGACACCATTTAAGATTTTTTCTATTAGTTTTTAAAAACTATGCACACATGATATAATATATTTAATATTTTTATTATATCAATACCCAACCTTCCCATGCCCTGAAATCTCATGACATCTTAGCGCCTTGTCACATCCTGACCCGAGATCCACTTAACCCATACCCCGAGCCAATAGGTCACATGGACTCAAGCGTTCATCCCCATATTCCAGAGGCTACCGATTAGTAGAGAGGGTGTACAGGTGGTATGATGGGGAGAATATCCCCTCTTATTAGTGTAGTACAACAAATATAACAATAAATATACAATAGTGGAAGCATAATACAAAATAAGATACAAAAAAGATAATAAATAAACCATGGAAGTGTAAATAACTGAGAAACTAAATAATAATATCAAAATCCACTAAGCAGTGTCATATATATGGATTCATGGCATGCTAATGTACAAAAGGGGCACAAGGGACAAGTATATAAAACATGACATAAAAAAATACAAAAGAACAAAAGTTTTCTCCAATATCATCTCAAGAATATACTCGTTCCTCTTCTCCTATGATCCAAATATAGGTAAATCATAATAGATATCTATAGTAGGGTAATTTCCCCTATTCATACCTACAGACAAGTAATCTACTAAGGTACCAAATGTGGCCCAAGTGGGGTGTGGGATAAAATACTAGTAGGCCACCACTAATGGTGTCTATAAGTAATCCAAGTATATTACATATAAAAATAATAGTGTTAAGTATATATAATAATAAACAATTATGAATAAATAAATAACAGCCTTCTCAGGTTCCCATAGGACACCTGGCGGCTCTACCTACTTCGGATCATGCTAGAATGAATGTTTGATCAGTAAACACATATATAATAATATATATATATAGTATATTTATATATCACATCCACCTATATGAAAAAAGTACATATGGATGTAAGTGGACATATACTTGGAATACTGGGTGTTGGCTAGACCAGGGCATAACTCAGTCATCCATAACTAGTGTAAATAAGCCTATAAGCTCCGATAGAGTGTGCAAGACCTACATATCATAATGATTAGAAGACATCATACTCATCACTCAATATGGTGGGTATGTTTTAATTTCAACACCCTAAAATGGGACATAGTGCATCATTCCCAACATCTAAATAGTGTTAATGGTGTGAAACGTCATGTTCAACACCCAATGTAATGGAGCATGAATCGTACTTCCCAACCAAACCCTTACCATTGCACCACAACCTATATCAAGTCATAATCTTATTTATAATAATGGCCATGGTGCATTACCTCTCATGCCTTATATTCATCAAGACCATTATAAATAAGGAATTTCAATTCAATCGAAGCATTTAATAAAACATGAAATAATTAGTGTGGCCTTTCCAACCTTTATAAACCATTTCAATTAAACCATTTCAATTAAAAAATTTAATTCATTCAAGGAAGGAAATCCACCATGAAACGGACCATCCAATTTAACACATTCCAATGAATCTAACAAAACATATAAATTCATTTCACAAGGATCAATGATGCATTTAAAAAGGTTCCATTATCAATTAGGAAACTACCTACATGGGAAGTTCCATTTATAAGTCAGGCCAAACACTTAGGAGGTTCCTCGAGTTCATTTAACATTTATATAACTGAGGAAATTTGATCTAAAACCCAAGATGAATGATTAGAAGGCATTATTATAATTTAATAATTTAATTATAAATGTGTAAATTCAATCCAACACACCCAAGGGGTGTCCATGATCAAGGTAAACAACCTATAACTACACAAGAATGATCCTTAGAAGTATAACAAGGTGTGTATATCAATTGAGAACGAGGAAAAACATTTTAAGGTGATGCGTGGTGAAGGCTAGCATGCAGAACAATGTCACAGCTATGAAAAAACTTTAAATTTTAAGGAAGATGATGAGACCAACTACATTAGGCCCTTTGATTACTCCTCGTCCGATGGAGGTCTCAAATTCTAAGTAGGTTAAGAGAAATTAGATAAACGGTCCAACTCCCTAAAAATAGGTAAAAAGAGATTGCAACTAAATAGCATAAAAGATCAGAAGATAAATTTAATTAAGAAGTTAGAGGAATAAAGATCTTACCAAGATCTATCCAATTCTTTTAATGGATATTGAATCAGACTTCAGATCGAGAAGATATCATGGGACCTAGGTTACATAAGAAGAAGAAGAGATATGAGAGAAGGAGGAGCTGCTCATCCACTGGAATGAGGAGAAGGAAAAATATAAATAAGATAAATAGATTCATTAAGGTTGAAAAACATTCATTTCACCCTAAAATATAGGATTTCATGGTTTGGTTGTATGGTTTCTCCAAACTATGTGAAAACCGTGCTCAGACCATTTTCCAAGGAGAGACCTCACACAATTAAGGTGCATGGTTTACCTAACAGTGTGCAAACCATGCAAAATACCACAATCCAACCTTTACAGTTCTTCACACGAGAATGTACCTTAGGTCATATAGTATTAGAAAAAACATATATCCCATGATTGTCCTCTATATAACCCCAAATGGTTAGTAAAAATCATGCGGGTTGGGTGGTATTATTTCTACTAACTGTGCGGCCCATTTTTTTCCAAAATCCCAAGGTTTTGGGCTCTGAAAAAGCCCATGGAACCCTCATGACCTATGTGAATCCATTGGGTAACATTATAAGGGTTTTTATATAAATTTAAAAAAATCTGCACCTTCTTTAAAACTAGTCATTACAACCTCCCCTCCTTAAAGCAACTAGTCCCTAAGTTGGCCGTTTGTGGGTAAAGAGGTATCATCTGAGAATAGCTCCAGACAATGAGCTTGTATATCAGCTTCCCACTCCTAGGTCTTATCCTATACATGGTCATGATACCATAGCACCCATACCAGAGGAACTAACCTACCTTAAAGTTCCTTTATGCACATATCCACAATACAAACTAGATACTCCTAAAAATATGCATCCACATCCAACTCAACCTCATTAGGATGAAAGACATGTGATGGGTCTGGATGATATTGGAAAAGCTGAGATACATGAAATACATCATGCATAGATTGGTATATTTTAGGAATTTCAAGATAGTAAGCCATTGGTATGATTCATTTCACAACCTCAAAGGGTCTAAAGAACCTAGGAGAGAGCTTACCCTACCTTTGAATACGCCTACGACCCAACCTAGGTGAGACTCACAATAAATCTCGATCTCCAACCTTGAATTCAAGTGGTCATCAACATCAATTGGCATATGATTTATATATAGAATGATCATTAATCATACACTTTCTGGTCAATTGTACCTTATCTTTAGTCTCTTGCATGAGATGTGGTCCAATCATAGTTCCCTCCCCTACCTCTAGCTAGCCTAGAGGTGAATAGAACGACCTACCATATATGTCTTCATAAGGAGCTTCTCAATGGAATATTGAAAGTTGTTATTTTAATAAAACTAAATAAGGTGAATTTGTTTCTCAAAAGAACCCTTTAAATCAAGTACACATACACATAGCATTTCTTATAACACTTGAACCAAACACTCTATCTGTCCATCGGTCTGTGGGTGATAGGCCGTGCTTAGAAGAACCTATGTACTTGACAGAACAAAATTAGGTGCAATTTTTTTATTCAAATTATGATTATTTCTTCATTATTTTCATTAATAAAACACATTTATTTCAATGTTTTATTAAAATAATGGATAACTTGAATTATATAATGAAAATGGGCTAAAATTTGAAAATTGTTTATTCTGGAATTTTGATAGATATTAACAACTTTTGTGTTTCGATTATAACTTTTAAAATATATATCCAATTGATGTGACTATTTTTATAGTATTTATTGATTTACAGGATACAAATTTATCTTCTATACAAATAGATAATTTGTCCATATAAAGGCCTAAAAAATAAATCAATTTGAAAAGTGTTCGGGTGGACAGAGTGAACCCAACTCTAGAAATGAAGAATAAATTAGGGTACATACCACCAATTAAGGTTATTAAAAAAAATTTTTAAATAAGAATAATTTATGAATTTAACCAATAATTTTCTTGGAGTTATTCAGTCATTATGGTGGCCATTGGACACTAAAAATTAAAGGAACATTTGTGAATCATTCATCCAGAAAAAAAAGAATAGATTAAATTAGTGATATCTTTTAATAAACATGGAGGATGGAGTTGAAATTTTGAGAAAAAAGCATAAAATATTTTGGAATAAAATTTTAGAAGACTATATTCTTTGACTCAGAAATTAATGGGGTAAACCACGTGAAAGATTTCATAGGAATAATTCTGGAGAAAAAAATATCATCCTCACCTATAAAAATAGGTGAATCCCTCCTTTCCAAATCATCTATCAACACCACAAAGAAGGAGATCTCCACCAAGGAGGATTCTAGCTAAAAATCTCCCCCATTTCTTCTTATTCTTCATTTTTTGTTTCCTTTTTATTTATTTTACTTTTAGTTTTTATTTTTTTCAATTGTAATTTCATTTCTCATTTATTTTTAAATAAATAAATTCACGTATTCTTTTCGTTTCCACCCATTCTTATTCCTCTTTTATAATTATTCTTAATTTTATTATTATTATTAGTATTAATATTAATGTTACTATTAATATTCATATTACTATTACTATAATTATTAAAAAATATTCTTGTAACACTTTTATTTTATTTACTTATTACCTTATTATCTTAATAATAATAACAATAAATTATTATTATTATTATTATTATTATATTATTATTATTTATAGATTACATAATTTGCTTTATTTTATTTTCTTATTAACTTTTATTCTCTTTATCTCTCTATCATCCCAATTCAATTTTATTTTATTCTTATATTTTCTCATCTCCATTCTTTTTAATTTTATTTATTTTATTTCATTCTATTTATTTCTAATTCCTCTCCATCTATTCCACCAAGTGATCTATTACTCTTAGAAATGAGAGGCTGAACTCAAGGCTTGGCCCAGGGGGAGGTCAATGTTTATTTTAAGTACGTAATAGATTTGATTAGAATGCATGAGTGAGGAGAATGACGCCGATGTGACGAATACACCCCAATGAAATGAAACTCAATCTATTATATTATTTTGTTTAATAAATTTTCACTCTCCCTATTAGTTAGTTCTTCAAATGATGGAGTTGAACTAATAAATGAATGAAATGGCATTGATAGAGCCTGATCATGGAAGATGACACATTCTAGACCAAGGTGTGTCATCAACCTTGATTAAAGGAGGAGGTGGAACTGAGATTTCTTATACATTCAATGATATTCCAAAATTTATAAATAAACAATAGTAGTCCAAATATGAGATTTTATGCTTGGATTATAAAACTAAAATCAAACACATAAAGTAGATTAATGATTGAACCCAAAAATGAACCTAAAAACCAAGTGCTTTCTTCTTAACTCATTATTTCTATATTTACATGTTAGTATAAATTAGAATATCTATTATTTCATATCATTAATCAAAAACCCAAAAATATTTTCACTATTTTAATTAATCACTTAAAACAACAAAAATAGATATCATAGGTGAATTAGATAAAGTAGGTGAATAAACTGAAAGGATCCTCAAGTGAGATGAACCTGGTCAGCCACTATATTGCATTAAGAAAAATATAATTTCTTTTTACTATGCCCCATAATAAGCGTGCATCAAAACTGGAACCGTTTTCAGGGATCCAATCATAAGTTTACTTATCTTTTTCTATTTCACATCTCATATAGATTTTATTTAATTTATAAAAAAATATCTTCAATTATGTTTTCATATGACAATTTTTTTAATTCATGGAACAAAAAATACTCTGAGGTGGAAGAAATAGTAGCTTTCCTAGTCTACAGAAGATGGTGTTTCATTATGAGCTAGACAGATTAGGGGATCCTAGAGCCAAATTTGAAAAAAGGTGGAATTTAAGGACTCCATCTAGGATCTCAATGATGTCCTAGAGAAACCACTGTTTGAAGTATTTTCTAGAGAACTCACTAAATTCTAGGAGTACTCCCCATAATTCTATCAAGAAGTGACCAAAACAGAAGAAGAGTGATCCTCATTTCCTGCAAACACTTTTGAAGAAGTTACACCCAAATATATCTAGGAGAAAGTTGAAAATCACAAAATCAAGTATGATATTAAAGATATTGATGAAAAGGTGAAAGATATCCAAGGGAAAATGGATTGGACAACTACATACTTCCAAGAATCATCTAAAGAACATAAACCTGAATCTGAACCTAAACTAGAAGATAAGACACTTGTATTACCCGAGGAGCCAAAGAAGGAAATATTTATTGCTGAGCTACAAGTAGGATATCAACAAGAATTGGATGACTTCTGGAATGAATGTGATGAACTTATTAATCTTCCCAATCCCTACAAATAAGATGATCCAACATCAGTAAAGGAAGGTACCACCCAAGTGGTGGAATTTGAAGTGAAAATGGAGGATCCTAACTAATTTCATCCATCCTATGAGAACCTAATCTAATATATAGTTACCAATAAGGCATTGATTAAATCTAAACCAATCCGAGGTGTTGATCTTTTATTATACTCTATATCCTAAAATTTTATTGAAACTAAATTGTGCATCACTCTTTACTATTTTTATTATACATATGAAGACAATCTTTGTTATTCCTTGGAGGAGGATGAAGAACTTGGACTTTCACCTAATGAGGAACTCATGGATCTATTTGATATCAATGAAAATACATCTGAGGAGCCCCATCAGGAGATGAAAGGAGCTAAGATTGAGGAAATTAGGAAATAGGATTCTCATATTAAAGGGGATAAATTTATTATTAAAAATTAAAAATTATATTTTATTCAATAATAAATACGTTTTTACTTCACCTTTGATCATTCATTTCATTTAGCCTATATAAATCCATCACTGGAAGATAAGGAAGTGGTTGCACAAGTAGCAACAAATAAGGAGGTTGATTCATACTTCATCCTACCCTCGCCATGCAATCTATACCTAATTGTGAAGGGGGAGGATCTGGTATACTCTGTGCATGGATCATTCCTCACTAGAAAGGATGAAGCATAAGATGGGAAAAACCGCACATGGTGGTTCAAATCAAAGAATATTTATCTACCTTATGATTTTGTATAACAACTGGTACTACCCTCTAGGGGTAGTAAAAATTCAGGACCCATTCGGGGGATCATACCAAGACTTATCCATTTCATTTACTTTCTAGGAATTTAGATGTCAATTTCATTCTTAGAAATTAGTTCAGCATGTAGCACCACTCCATTCTATTCTTTTTGAACTTTAATGAAATTATCCTTGTGATTAATTGTGTAAATTATCTTTTTTAGGTTCATAAATGGTAGAAGGAAGCCTCAACTAGTGAAGGAGGAGGACTAAGCTTCATGAGAAAGGGAGTTCAATTTTTAATGATTATCTTTTAAACTACTTACATTTTTGTTCCAAAATATTTTTCGAGCTTTAATGATAAAATTACATGCCCACACTTGAATTCATGTTTTACATGACTAATCTAGGAGACATGAGTTTTTAGGATTCTTATGATGCCATGTTTTAGATTTAAAAGTAAATGAAATTGAATGAGTAAAATGGAGAATTGAATAATTAAATTGAAACATGGATATTAAAATGAGGACTCATGATTTTGGGGAATTTATTGATTAATGTAAATAAAATTTCCCAACAATTTCTCATGATTTTGATTTCCTAAATTCATTTTAATTGTTATTATATTATTAATCAAGACTTTATTGATTGTACCAAATCATATTTCCATTCTTGAGAGTATTTCTAGACTAAGTACTTCCTATTTATTCCTGAGCATATTTCTTGAGTGATCTTGGGACATTCCACCTACTAGAACTTGAATTTTCACTTTTCAAAGCTATGAATGTGAAAAAAAACATTTAAAATGATTTAGGCATCCTTTGAAAAGACAATTATCCTTAAAATACCACTTTTACATCAATCTTTCTTTATCCCATATAGAACATGGATGACCTTTAGGAATGATCCATGTTTCAATCCATTTTTATCCATTCCTACCCTCTGCTTAGTAATAACATGATATTTTAAAGTTGAAGTGTGGGGGTAAAGATAATCATGGTAAATGGGATGATTTACACTATAAGGAATAAGTATGGGGGTGCTTATTGTTGTAATTGTAAAACGTTGTGGAATCATTCATTTTACTCTATTGTTTTCCCCTCTTGAATATAAAAAAATGAAAATAACCAAAATAACCAAAAAAAATGAGAAAAATGGATTTTGATTTTGGTACACCAAAAATAACCATTACTAGACCTATTATTTTTATCATACATGGTTAGACTGTGGATATGATGTTTATTCTAATCATAAATTTTGAAAAAAAGGAAAAATAATCAAATGGTTCTTTGAAAAATAAAAAAAAGAATAAAAGTAGAAAAAATATTCAAGGGAGGGAAAAATTATTCATTATGATTAAACTGATCATGATATTTACTTTGAGACTTAGGGAAAGTTGGGAGTTGTTACAATTTTAAGGGGAGAATGTCATTAAACTTTTTTACTTTGTATATCATTCTTTATGATTTAAGAATTAAACCTCCTCCTTGAGATTTATTTTTAAACATAAAATCTTACAAAACTTAAGCATCAGATTAATTAGAACCTTTATTTAAAGTCCTCATGATTTTATGTGCCTTTTTTCTTTACAAAGTGGATAAAGTAGTTCCATTACAAGCCTATAGAAAATAATAATTTTCTCATGATATGTGCATAACTCTACTTGAATTTTATCACGAGTGATGATAGAAATGAATCAAAAGTGAGGTAAATCATGGCTTGGCATGTTTGATAATAATGAATTTATTATATTTGATGAATTAAAGGATAATCTCAATCATTTCTCAAAGGGGAAAAGTAAAATACACAGATTGGTTGTTTCTTTGGATAATGATAAATTTAATTGATATTTTATGTGGAATTTGAAAATTTTATTTTATGTTGTTTTTTTTTTATTTTATTACATTGAAATTTGAATATTGATAACATTGGTGCCCTCTTTAATTCCTTGTTTATATTTTATACTTGAGGATAAGAATGTTGTAAGTGTGGGGGTATTTGACAGAGAAAAATTAAGTGAAAATTTTTATTCAAATTATGATGATTTCTTCATGATTTTAAATGATAAAACCCTTCTATTTAAATGTTTTAATAAAATAGTGGGTAATTTGAATTGTAGAATTAAAATAGGCTAAAATGTGAAAATTTGTTAATTATGGAATTTTGACAGCTTTTAATCACTTTAGTGTTTTGATCATAACTTTTAAAATATATATCCAATTAATGTGACTATTTTTTTAGGATTCCTTGATTTGTATGATAAAAATTTATCTTCTGGACTAAGAGCTAATTCAGCCATAGAGAGGCCTAAAAGAATCAATAAATTTGAAAAAGTGTTCGAGTGGACAGAGTAGACCCCACCTCTGTAAATGAGGCCTAAATAGAGGTACACAACTAATTCACGCTCAAATTTACCCAAGTTTTTAGGGTTAAGCTGTTTCTTGTAGTGTAGCTTGGGTTGTCGAATCCTCAGACACCTAGGAAGAAACCTATAGACACACACATTCTAAGGACTATTTTTGGCTAGGAAGTGTCCAACTTGGGTTGATTTTATATGGTTTTAAAGGATCATTACCAAATTTAATTTAATTCAATTTAAGATAATGAGTTGATCCTAGGTTATCGCTCGGGGTGGATTGGATGAATTCCTTTTTTAATGATTTCAATTTCTTATATTTGAGGTGGGTTAATTTAAGAATATTAAACAACATCATCACATACCGGTTTAATACCTACATAATTAAATACTAATCACCTAAAAAAAATAAGGATCAGAGTTTTGAGCACTTCATGGTTAAGGTTCGTATAAGCACTTGAAGTGCGTGGCCTTAAATTCAACAAGGACGAAGGAGTTTAAATATCTTCAAACAAAATTATCAATTAAAAGAAGTGATTAGAAATTAATGGAGTGAGAAATAAAATTCAATACAGAACCTTTATACTCCATTGGATCAACCCATAAGCGGGTTATCCCTCTATTTATGACATGTTCTCAACGGAAGTGGAAAGTAGACTTATGAGGGTGGAATTGAAGAAGTAAAAACAAATAAATAACGATCGCTCCACCATTGTGTGATAAATTTAACAAGGTATGGTGTGAATAAATTCACACCTTGAGGCAATGGTATCAACATGATATGGATAAGAATAGAATAAGAGTAAAGGAATAACTTTTATTAAGAAAATAAGGTGAATTGAACAACTTACATGAGAAGGAAATGTGATTACAAACACAAAGAGACAATATAACACTACAATGAAACCAAACACCAAAGATTCCCAACTACTCCCCCACCACTAACTTAAATATGAATTTTTGAAGCCTTGGGTCGATCCTACAATAGTCCAAGTCTCCTAAATTAATTGTGGTAGGCCATAAGTGGGTGGAAACTTAAGGGAGAGTTGATTTTTCCATCCTTGACAAACAATCCGAGCCAACTTGCACGACTCAACATACGTGTTCAAATGAGAATCTAGATGGCTGAATTTTGGTGGGAAATAGAAGAGAAAAATGAATATACGGATGTCCCCTGATATCCTGTAAAATTTTATCCCACAATAGTTTATTTTTTGCGAGATATGATTAAATGTGTGGGCTATTTTTCTGGGCTGCAGAATCTGGCCCATAATTTTATCTCCAAATTGGGCCACATGAAACTCTACTTAACTCCGAATTATCTCTTGTCACTATTTTATGAAATATTCCTCTTGATGTTTTTTATCATCCCAAAAATTTTGGGCTTTATTGGGCCGGTATTGTGGACCCCACATTCTCATCAGTGGGCTAGTGTCCAATCTGGCTTCTCCAGAATTGTTTCCTTTAATCACCAAATATTCCCATCAACCTTTATGAATAATCCATTGATAACTGAATTAAAAATGTTCATATTGATGTTTAGATCCATTTCTCAAAGTATCAAATTAAAAAATGGATAATTATATTCCTTAAAATTAGATGAATCATTGGGCCTAAATTGGTGTACATTATGCATGAAGTGCACAAATGATGAGAGTTGTTCAAAATTAAAAACCACTAACTTAGGACCATAAGATCAAAAATGAACATTTAATACCATTAAAATGTAATTAAAATGTGTGTTTTTATTGGCTAATCACACCCCCAACTTTAGATTTTCTAGTCCCAAGAAAAATGTATCTCAATAATATGAAATTCGAATTCCCTTTTCCAAAAACATTTTAATATATAATGATCACCAAAAACCCTTATACCAAAAAATCATGAAACCCATCAAAATATTCTAATACAAGATATTTTCATAAGCAGATCATAATCCCACGATCATTCCTTTGTTCAAAATTCATTTCCATATTTCATCTAATATCAATTAAGAGTGATGATGTGATGTGCATCACAATAGACATGGGGGTTCATCTTTATTCAATGGGGGAAATGATAGAAGAACTAGGTGGAATCAAATTTCAATATTAAGATGATTATTAATTTTTTATTTTATTTTTTATTGTATTTTTTTTGGAATTTTCCATGGTAATTGAAATTGCAATCAAAAGAGTCAACCCATGTAGCGAGACTTTGCCGATGACTCCCAGGCTTAAAGACATTAGGGAACCAAGTGAATCCCACATACTTGGGTATCATCTCGATTTAAATCAGTTAAAAACAAATTCAAATTACTACAAGTAGAGATAAAATTACTAACTCTGGGCCTGACAACTATGGAGTCACGATCCCCAAGTGCCAAAAGCCACATATTAGGTCATTTAATTTCTCTACACACACATTTATTGTTTTTTTTATTTTTTATTGAATACTCATATGAAAACTAAAATTATCACAAAACCTATGATATTTATTTGGGGGACCCCATGAACTCAAACTAATACCCCACTATCCAAAGGACGTGCGTTGTGATCTCTTTTTTTATTTGGATGAAAATATAAATGATGAAATTTTACATTAGACAACCACAATTTTCAAAATTTATGCTCATGAAATTATACATGGATTAAAATTAGAATCAGGGAATACTAAATTATTTGATATTCAGTTTCAAAGTGTAAAATTTCTATTATCATGTTCATGGTTAAAGAAAAATTTCCTTCCATTAAGGCACACTTTTTTTCAAATCATTCATTTTTTTTACACAAAAGATTTTTTTTATTTTATCTCCCCCCAAACTTAAAATAACACTGTCCCCAGTGTTTAAAGAAAAGAAATTTTAGAAGGGGGTAGAGGCACAAAATGGGAGTTCAAAAAGGAAATTGAAAATGAGGATCATGGAATAAAGTCACCTGGTGGTTGAAGTTGAAATTCTTGATAATCCAATTTATTCCTTTTATATCCATGTCACTTGCAGAGTTCCCTAGTGGAAAAAGAAAAAACAAAAAAACAAAAAAACAAACAAAACAATATATATATATATATATTTATATATAATAACAATAATAATAATAATAAAAGTAAAATATAAGTATATATACAAAAATTATATAAAAAGGAATCACTATAACCCATAGATCAGTGGTAGGTGCACTCCCCTGTCTCCCTTTGGTCCCGGGTTCGAGTCCTAGTGTATTCTCCGGTTATGACGGGGGTTTCCCCACAACCTACGACGTGTAATTATATATATGTATATTTATTTAATTATTATTATATATATATATATTTTGTATATTTATTTTAACCTACAAACCCATAAAAAATTAACTTATGATACATTGTCTTCTTTTTAAATTTCTGGGTAAGGTATTACTCAAGGATCACACCACATGACACAGATGAATATGGAGCTCCCCTTTCATACCCATCCATACTCATAATAGAATAACATTTCAAGAGTATATGATATTATCATATATAGATTTAATTATTATTTTTAATATAAAATTTATTTATTAATCCTATTTTTTTTTAAAAAAAGATGATTCACAAAGATGAAAACCACAGGTTGCCTCCCGTGAATAACTTTGGTTTAATGTCTCTAGCTCAACTTAGACCCTTAATTATTTAAGTATTTTCATCATCTAAGGTTAGTTCACACAATTTTTCATCAACTTCATTTTTTTTGGAATGGTTCAATGAATGGTTTGACTATATAACCATTAAATTAGGTTTGACCATTGGTGGGATCTTGAATTTCTAAAGCCCCATGGGGTACACCTTATGCACTATGTATGGACCTGACCATCTAGACCTCAAATTTCCGAGGTTTAAATGAAGTTTAGAACTATAAAAAAGAATAGGTTTACCCGGTACAATGTGTATGGTTTTAAGATTTTGAGATTGGTAGGCTTGTACTTTAACTTTATTGATCATTGAATTTTCATAAGCCTCCATCCTAAGTTCCTCATGTTCATTGAGATCTAATTTCATTTTTGTTTCGGCCAATGAGAGGTCATAATTCATTTTCTTAATTTCACAAAATGCCTTATGTTTAATATCCACTAGAAAATGGCATGCTTTACTATAAACCAACCTATATGTGGACATTCCTAAAATAATTTATATGTGGTTCGATATGCCCAAAAAGAATCTAAGAGTTTTCTCAACTAATCTTTCCTAGATGGATTAACAGTTTTCTCAAGAATTTGTTTGATTTCTCAATTGGATAACTCAGCATGACCATTGGTCTGTGGGTGGTAAGTAGTGGAAACTTTGGGAGAAATTCCATACTTGTCCATGAGTGATGATAATGGACGATTGCAAAAATGAGTTCTACGATCACTAATGATTGACCTAGGAATTCCAAATCTAGAGTAGATGTTTTCTTTTAGGAATCTAATCACAATTTTATGATCATTGAATTTTGTGGGAATGGACTCAACCCATTTTGATACATAATCAATAGCTAAGAGAATGTAAAGATATACCCTAGAGTTTGGGAAGGGACCCATGAAATCAATTCCCCAACAGTCAAAGATTTCAACCACTAATATGGTAGTGAGTGGAATTTGATTCCTTTTTGTGATGGACCCTACTTGTTGACACTTATGACAGCTTTGAAAAAATTTGTAGGAGTCCCTTGAGAGGGTGGGACAAAATATATCACACTAAAGAATCTTAGTAGATGTTTTCTTAGAGGAAAAGTAACCCCCACATGCCTCGCTATGACAAAATTTAAGGATGGACTCTTGTTCAGATTCTGGGACACACCTCCTAATGACTAGGTCAGGAAAGAACTTATATAGGTATGGATCATCAAACACATAGCGATTGACATCAGAAATAAATTTCCTTCGATCTTGAGTCCCTAAGAATTTTGGAATAACTCTTATAACTAAGAAGTTGGCTATGTCGGCATACTATGGGCAATCACTCACTGAATAGAGGTGCTCATCGAGAAGTGAATCAGACACAAAAAGGTGATTTGAGTTTTCTTTGAATTCCATCATAGAGAGATGATCAACTAAAAAATTTTCAACACACTTTTTATCCTTGATTGTGATATCAAATTATTTTAATAGAATGACCCACCTAATCAGTCTAGCCTTAGCATCTTGTTTTTGGTAGAGGTATTTTAGTGCATAATGGTCAGTGAACATAGTGATGGGGGATCCTAAGAGTTAGGTACTAAACCTTTCTAAGGAAAACACAATATTAAGTAACTCTTTATCAGTGGTGGTGTAGTTGATTTGTGCATCATTTAAATATTTTATTGCATAATCAATGTCACATGGATTTTTCTCACACCATTGTCCTAAGACTACTCCTACATCGAAGTCACTCGCATCACACATGAGCTCAAAAGGAAGTTTCTAATTTGGTGACTGCATTATAGGTGAAGAGATAAGATTTGAATTGAGTGTACATAATGATTCCCCACAACTTTCTATCCTTAAAAATAGAGCATCTTTCACCAATAGAGCACAGAGTGGTCAAGAAATAGAGCTGAAATTCCTAATGAACCTTTTATAGAAACCAACATGTCCTAATAAATACCTCACTTCCTTGACAGTTTTGGGTGATGGAAGGTGAAAAATGATTTCAACCTTGGCTTTATCAACTTCAATCCCCCTACTCGAGACTTGATGGCCAAGGACAAGTCCCTCTTTAACCATGAAATGACAATTTTCCCGGTTTAGGACTAGATTCTTTTCTTCACATATTGACAAGGCTCTCTCCACATTCCTCATACATCCCTCAAATGTATCCCCAAACATAGATAAGTCATCCATGAAGACCTATATAAAATCCCCTACCATGTCTGAGAATATTCCCATCATGCACCGTTGGAAGGTTCTAGGGGCATTGCATAACCCGAAGGGCATGAGTTTGAAATAAAAGGTGCCAAATTTACATGTTAATGTATTACTTCCTTTATCCTCTTGGGAGACCTCAATTTGATTATAACCCGAGTACCCATCTAAGAAATAGCAGAAGGCGTGACCTGCGACTCTCTCAAGGACTTTGTCAATGAATAGTAAGGGGAAATGGTCTTTCTTGGTTAATGAATTTAGTTTCTTATAGTTGATGCAGACTCCCCATACAATACTCACCATTGTTATAAGAATATCTCTATCCTTATTGGTTATCACTATGATTCCTGCCTTCTTGGGAACCACTTGGATTGGGCTCACCCACTCACTCTCAACTATGGGATAGATGATACCAGCTTTTAACAATTTCATAAGTTCTTTACTTACCACCTCCATGAGATTAGTATTGAGTCTGCATTGAGGTTTACGACATGGATTTGAATCAGATTATAGAACAATACTATGAGTCCTGATTAGTGGGATAATCCTAGGAATATCAGACAAGGTATAACCAATGGATTTCTTATGTTTTCTAAGGACATCTAGAATCATCCTCTCATGATTGGCTTCAAGAAAAGAAGAAATGACAATAGGATGTGTTTGATTGTCCCCTAGGAAGGCATACTTGAGTGCAGCGGTAAGTTCCTTCAATTCAAGATCAGGTTGGTTCAGAATTTCAGCAGAAGATTTGGACATTGGATCAAGATCAATTTTTTTCCGAGAGTTTTAGATAGAATTGAATCCCCATGTGTAGAAGTTTCAGCTACAAGATAGTTTTGATCATATTTAGAGAAGGAAGTTTGATTAGTCTCCATGAAAGTGGTTTCCTAAAAGGTTTCACTAATTTTTGGACCTAAGACTTCATCATAAGAGCAATTTGAAAATAATTCAATCCAAGGAGATAAAATTACTTCATGTGAACAAATGAAATCAATCTCATCCTGACTTAAACATCCATCAAATATTCCTTGATGTTCTATGGATTTATTATCAATTCTTATTATCATTTTTATTTCATGAATGTCCTCATCATCCCCTATTTGTGAGCTTGCATTATAGATGTTCAAGTCTAGAATCATGTTTCCAAAGGTTATGGTCATGTTCCTATTTCAAACTCAGATAACAGAGTTGATTGTTGCAAGGAAAGGTCGACCAAGGATGATTGGGGTATGTTCCTTATTTCCTAAGTTTGGATGGTTGTCAAGAACAATGAAGTCAATAGGGTAGATGAAGTTTTCAACATTTACCAGAACATCCTTTAAAATCCCCTTTAGAACCCTAATGCTATGATCTGCAAGTTTAAGTGTGAATGATGTGGGTTAGATCTCTTCTAGGCCTAACTGGAAGTACATAACATAGGGAATTAGATTGACACTAGCACCTAGGTCACACAAGGCCTTGACAACTTTGATCTCTCCTAGTTCAACATTTATGTAAGGGAAACCTGAGTCTTTCAACTTCGGAGGAATGGTACCTTGAATGGTGGTACTCACATTAGTAGCCAAAAGGAATTGGTTTTTATGTGAACATTTTCTTTTAAAAGTGCACATGTCCTTAAGGTACTTTGAGTAGGAAGGTATGGTTTGGATTACATCGAGAAGGGGAATGTTCAACTTGACTTGTGAGAAGATTTCCCTCAATGTTTCACTCAATTCAGGCTTGGTTTTCCCCTCATGCATTGAGGAAATGGCGCAGGTTGTGGGGTTGTTTGTCGAAGAGATGTTTCAGTTGGATCATTTGGTTCATTTGAATTTTCATCCAAGTTTGAATCTTCATATGGGTTATGAATTAATTGTTCAAGTTTCTGAATTGATTTCCCACTTCTTAAAACAGTCACAACCTTTAGTTGTTCGTGAGTTGTTTGAGTGAAACTTGACTCTCCCCTTACTGTTTGTTGTGGAATGTCTTGTGTAGGCATGGGTGCCTTCCCAATTTTGATGGTTTTAAGTTCTTGTTTTAAGGAAGAGACTTCCTAGTTCATCATTTCCATTTGTTTGTACAGTTGTTCTAGTAGGATTTGTGGAACAGTTTGGGTTGGTGCTTGAGAATATTGGTTTATCCTAGGGGGATATTTTGGAGGTGGGATGGTTTGTTGAAAATGGACCAGTGGCTGTTGGTATTAGATAGGTTGGGTTTGTAACTAGTTATGGGTTTGGTAGTTCTTATGGGGGTAAGGATTTTTTCCCTGTGGTTGGCTAGGTTGTTGGTTATCTTTCTAGTGGAAGCCTGGGTAGTCATTATACCTTGGGTTGAAGGTGTTTTGGTATTTAGGATTTTGAAAGTTCAAAGCATTTACTTCCATTGGGGGTCCTCCTAAAAGAACATCCTGGATGGATGGAATGGTTGGGAAGTTGTCTGTCTTATGGTCATGTTTGCCACAAATTGAGCAAACAGGGTCTACAGTTTGGATTTCATGGACTTTCCTAAGGTCTATCTCTTCAACCTTCCTAGAGAGTGCTGTGAGTTCAGACCTAAGGATTTTCTATTATCTAAGTGTATGAATTCCAGTAGTTATTTGTTTCTTTTCAAAATAAGGTGAAGTTCCCCATGTTTGGTTTTGTTCAGAAAGGCTTTCCAGATACTCGTAAGAATCATTTGGGGCTTTGTTTTTAAAAGTTCCACTACACACCATGTTAATGAATTGTTTATTCCCTAGACCCAACCCTTCATAGAAAATTAGAACTTGTTCTGGGATTGAAAATCCATGGTGAGTTACCATGTTGAGTGTGTCTTTGAACCTTTCCCATGTCTCATAAAATGACTCTCCCTCTTTTTCAAAAATGTTTTGGATTCTCTTTTTAAGTGAAATTGTTTTGTGGTGGGGAAAGTTTTTTTTCTATAATTCTCTTTATAATTGATCCCAAGAGTTGATAGATGATGGACTCAAATTTCTTATCCAACTTTTAGCTCAATCCTTTAAAGAAAATGTAAATGTCCTCATCTTAGCTGATTCTAGTTGATGTGGGGGACACATGTTTTCTACAATGTCATTGAACTCCTTACTGTGAAGGTAGGGAATCTCGGACTCCATTCCATAGAATGTGGAAAGGTGGTTTAGGAAATGGGGTTTAAATATGTAGTTGGAATCTCCTAGGTAATTGTGTTTGATGCATGATGGAGAATTGGTCCAGGCAGGTGTGGGGTAGTCATTCAGGGTTTGATCGACTACATTCCCCAAGTTTGGGGCTGCCTCATTTGGATTTCCATTTTGGTTTCCACCTGGGTTTATGAGTTGGTTTCTTTGAAGACCTTACATATAAATGGGATCCATTTTTGAATCTAGAGTATTATGAAGATTAGGATCTAATGTAAAGAGTTACCTTGGTGTACTTGACTCCCCAAACCTAGGACTATCCACCCTAACTAGACGGTTTGATTGGTCACGAGTGTAGGCGGACATGCACCAAAAGAAAGAAAAAATGAGAAAGGGAAAAGATAAGAGAATTTGGATGAGAATAGAAGAAATGGGGGAGAATATAATGTTTGTTTATATGACTTACTTGAGTTCCCTACAATGGTGGCAAAATTTTATTCACGCTCAAATTTACCCACGTTTTTAGGGTTAAGTGGTCGCTTGTAATGTAGCTTGGGTTATCGAATCCTCAGAGACCTAAGAAGAAACCTATAGACACACAAATTCTAAAGACTATTTTTGGATATGAAGTGGAAAAATTGGGTTTATTTTATATGGGTTTAAAAGATCAATAACATATTTAAGTTAATTAAATTTAAGATAATGAGTTGATCCTAGGTTATCACTCAACGTGGATTGGGTGAATTCCTTTTTTAATTATTTCAATTTCTTAAATTTGAGATGGGTTCATTTAAGAAGATTAAACAACATCATAACTTACTGGTTTAATACCTACATAATTTAATACTAATCACCTACACACATGAAGGATCAATGTTTTGATCACTTCAAGGTTAAGGTTCGTATTAGCACTTGAAGTGTGTGGCCTTAAATTCAACAAGGACGAAGGAGTTTAAAGATCTTCAAACAAAATTCTCAATTAAAAGAAGTGATTATACATTAATGGATTGATAAATAACATCCAATACAGACCCTTGATAATACCTTGGATCAATCCATAAGTGTTTTATCCCTCCATTGATGACATGTTCTCAACAGAAGCGGAAAGTAGACTTACGAGGGTGGAATTGAAGAAGTAAAAATAAAAAAATAATGATCACTCCACCGTTGTATGATAAATTTCATAAGGTATGGTGTGAATAAATTCACACCATGAGGAAATGGTATCAACATGATATGGATAATAATATAATAATATTAAAGGAAGAACATTTATTAAGAAACTAAGGTGAATTGAACAACTTACATGAGAAGGAAATGAGATTACAAACACAAAGCGACAACATAACACTACAATGAAACCAAAAACCAAAGATGCCAAACTCATACACCACCACTGCCTTAAATAGAACTTTTTGAAGCCTTGGGTCGAGATTAAAATATTCCAAGTCTCCTCAATTAATTGTGGTAGGCCATAAGTGGGTAGAAAGTTGAGGGAGAGTTGATTTTTCCATCCTTGACAAACAATCCGAGCCAAGTAGCACGACTCAACAGATGTGTTCAAAAGAACATTTATGTGGAATAATTTTTGTGGGAAATAGCATAGAAAAATAAATATATGGATATCCCCTGATATCCTGTAAAATATCAGCCTAAAATAGTTTATGTTTTTCGAGATATGATTAAATGTGTGGGCTATTTTTTTGGGTCGTAGAATCTGGACCATAATTTTATCTCCAAATTGGGCCACATGAAACTCCATATAAAACTATGAATTAGTTGTTTCCAATATTGGATGAAATGTTAATATTTATGTCTTATAGCATCCAAAAAAATTTGGGCTTTAGTGGGGCTGTATTGTGGGCCCCACATTCTCATCAGTGGGATGGGGTCCAATGTTCCTTCTCCAGAATTGTTTTCTTTCATCTCCAAATACACCCATCATCCTTTATGAATCCTCCATTGATCCCTGAATTAAAAGTGTTCATTTTTAAGTTTAGATACATTTATCAAAATATCAAATTAAAACATGGATAATTATATTCATTAAAATTAGATGAATCATTGGGCATAAATTGGTGTACATTAGGCATGAAGTGTACAAATGATGAGAATGGATGTTCAAAATTAAAATCCACTAACTCAGGACCATTAGATCAAAAATGAACATTTAATACCATTAAAATTTAATTAACATATTTGTTTTTATTGTATAATCAACACCTCCAATTTAGGTGATTATAATTGTGTTTGAAATAATAATAATAATAATTTCCATGTTCCAAAAATAAATTTCATGGATTTATTCAGTCATTATAGTGTCCATTGGATGTAAACATTGAAGGAACATTTAGGAATAATTTTTCCAGAAATAAATCTTAGATTAAATTGGTGATATCTTTTAATACATGTGGATTATAGAGATAAAATTTTTATAAAAAAGGGATAACATATTTTTGAAAAAAATTATAGAAGCATAAATTTTATGATTCAGGAATTAATTTGGTCAATGACACAAAATTTTTTTGAGAAATAATTATAGAGCCAAAAATATTCCCCTCTCCTATAAAAGGATGTGAAGCCCTCCTTTATAAATCCTTAGTTGACACCACCAAGAAGGATTCCATATATAAATCTCCCTCATTTATTATTATTATTCTTATTCTATTTTTTGTTTTTTTATTTAATTTTATTTTTCATTCTTTTTCAATTGTAATTACAATTCTCATTTAGTTTTAAATAAATAAATTCAGGAATTTTTTTGTTTCCACCCATTCTTCTTCCTCTTTTCTAATTCTTCTTAATTTTATTATTATTATTATTACTATTACACTTACTATTACTATTATTATTACTATAACTCTAATTATTAATAATATTCTTTCAACACTTTTTTTATTTACTTTTCCTCTTATTATCTTAATAATAATAATAAAAAATTATTATTATAATTATATTATTATTTATAAATTATGTAATTCACTTTATTTTATTTTATTATTCTTTTTCTTATCTCTCTCTCTCTCTCTCATCCAAAATCTATTTTATTTTATTCTTATATTTTCTCACCTCTATTCTTTTTAATTTTTTTTCTATTAATTTCTCCTTCTCCTCTATCCATTCCACCAAGTGATCTTTTACTCTTGGAAATGAGAGGATAACCCTAAGGCTTGGCCAGAGGGGAGGTCAAGGCATTCTTAAATTTTCCTTCAAGTTTATTTTATGTTCTTAATATATTTGAGTAGCATGCATGAATGAGGAAAATTTCCTTGATGTGGTGACTTCCCCCCAATGAAATTCAACTCAATATATTCTATTAATTTGTTTAATCACTTTTCCCTCTCTCCATTGGTTAGTTCTTCACATGATGGATTTGAACAAATTAATGGATGGAAAAACGTCGATAGAGATGAGTCTTGGAAGATGACACATTCTAGACCAAGGTGTGTTATCAACCTTGATTAAAGGAGGAGGTGTAATTGAGATTTCTTAGGCATTCAATGACATTTAAAAATTTATAAATAAAGAATAGTGGTCCAAACATAATATTTCATGCTTGGATTATCAAAATGAAATCAAACACATGAAGGAGAATAATGATTGAACCCAAAATTGATCCCCATAACCAAATGATTTCTTCTTAACTCATTATCTCTATATTTTCATGTTGGTATAAATTATAATATCAAATATTTCATATCATTAATCAAAAACCCAAAAACATTGTCACTATTTTCAGTAAACACTTAAAACAACAAAAGTACATAGCATAAGTGAATTAGATAAAGTTGGTGAAAAAAATTAAAAGGCTCATCAAGTGAGATGACCCTGGTCATCCACTGTGTTTCACTAGAAAAAATATAATTTCTTTTGACCATATCCTACAATAGGCGTGTGTCAGTACCTAAGGCCTTATGAAGCCCCTTAGAGAACCATGATGCAAAGTGAGCGTCTCTGTCCTAAATGATATAATAAAGAGCTCCATAAAGGCATACAAATTATCTAATGTATAGCCTCCCTAGATCATCTACCAAGAATGTCTCTTGCACTGGTAATAAGTGTGTGACCTTCATCAAATGATCAATGAGAACCCACACTAAATCATTTCCACAAGGTGATCTGGGCAAACCAGTCACGAAATCTATAGAAACATCATCCCATTTCCACTCAAGAATGGAAAATGGATGTAAAAGTTCTATTGGATATGATGTTCTATATTCACCTGTTGATAGATGGAACACCAAGTGATGAATATGGAAATATTACATTTCATACCAAGCCACCAATACTACTGCTATAGATCCCGATACATCTTGGTGATATCAGGATGAACCTCCCAAGACGAGGAATGAAATTTCTATATTAGCTCCTCTCTAATTTCTGTTGGGACCCATATACACTCATAGAATAGTTGAATATAATCCCCATCCATAGTATAAACTGAATATATATCATCATCTGAGACACATTCACTTAGTAAGAGGCCCTCAGGATCAAATAGTTACCTCATCCTTACCCATTCCTGAAGAGTAGTGGTCACTGCTATGGTTGAGAGGATAGTCTGGACATGATCCTCCTGAACCTCAATATGTATATTTGAGAATAAGGCCATGATATACCATTATACACTGGCCTTCTAAACTACCTGTACCTGATTATTCTAGTTCAGAACATCTCCACTACATTGCCCTTACAAGGCATGTAGGTATGATGAAAATCAAACGACTAAAGGTATTCAACCTATCCATGATATCTGAGATTTAGATATCATTGTGTAAAGATGTAATTAAGGATTTTTTGATTATTGAATACCAAAAAACTCTCTCCAAGTAATTAGTGTCTCAAAAAATGTAGAGAATAAACTACATCATCTTGCTTGAGATTGTGCATCAGGTAATCCCACTCGTGAGGCCTCAACTGACAAGACCTGTACACGATGAATCGCTCATCCTGCATTAGGGAAACTCCCATCCCGATACATGATTCATCATAGTAAATAGAATAAATCCTACCTAGATTCAGAAAAATTAGTATCTATTCTAAATTCATCCTAACCTTCAACTCCTAAAATGCTTCTTTACAATATTTGGACCATATGAACTTCACACCTTTCTTTGACAAGAAAGAAGGGCTTCCAAATTTGATAAATCCTGGATGAAGAATCTATAATATCTAGAAAATCCTAAGAAACTATAGATGTTAAATATGTTCTTGGGATACTCCAAATAATCTATATATTTCACTTTCTATAGGTCTATTGAAACTCTTAACTCTGAGATAATGTGACCCAAGAAGTTAAAATTTTAAATCTAAAAGTGACATTTTTTAAATATTTATATAAATATGATTCTCTTTTTGTGTATTAAACATGATCTTAAGATGGCTAGCATGGTCATGTCTGGAGCATGAATACACTAAGTTATCATCAATAAAGACTACCTAAAATGAATCCAGATACTAGTGGATAAATTGATTCATAAGAGCTAAAAAATCTACAGGTGCATTTTTGTGTCCGAATGACATGACCGGGTACTTGTATAGACCATACCTACTCCTAAAAGCTGTGTGAGGTATTCATAATGACCTGACATGCACCTGATGATAGAACAACCTCAAATATATCATTGAAAATACTCTCTCTCCTTAGATATGATCAAATAGGTTATTTATTCTATGTAGTGGATTCCATTTCTTGACCATAAGCTAGTTCAACTATTTTTAATCCACACAAAGCCTGAGGAGTCTGTTCACCTTCTTAGAAAAAATGACTGGTGAACCCCAAGGAGAAGTTTTTGGGCATATAAAGACTTTAGCCTTAGGATCTTCCAATAGTTTCTTGAGCTCTATAAGCTCCATAGGTGATATCCTATAAGGAGGAATGGTCACTGGTGCTTATACTGACACTAGATCAAAAGTAAACTTTACCTCTCATACTTGAGGATTCCGATAAAATTATTCATGGAATTCATCCCTAAAATACTCCACTACAATAGGGAAAATAGTGTGTTGTAACCCTTGATCATCTAAGAAAATATTGGTGAACTAAGCTATCACACTACCCATCATCTACCGCTCAGGTCCTAATCACATAGCTTGAACACCCCATTCACCCTTATGCATGTACCTACTACCCTCTAGTGATGTAAACATCACCCTTAGATGATAGAAGTCAATCTGGGCTTGATAGGAAACTAACCACTCTATCCCGATGATTACTTAAAAGACCATATGTTGAGTAAAAAAATATTCCATACAAATAGGTATTCACCTATCTCAAGGAGAAAATAAATACATCGGCGTATTCTCTTTGATCATACACCTAATGGGGTATCAAGTGTCATCATGCCACAAAAGTGTTCTATATCGAGGCCTAGACACTCCATGATTTCCTTAGATATAAAATAATGAGATGCTCATATGTCTAACAAAGAAGACATTGAAGTGGAGGATACTAGAATAGTACCTCGAACCATAGATGGTATGGCGCCCTGTTCCTCTGGTATAGGTTTAACTACATGTAACTAGCCTATTACATAGCTCTAAGTCATTTCCTGACTTCCTTGAGCAAGCCTGCTTTGTTGGTTCTGATAATCACGAGCCTGACTACCTCTTCCTCGACCACTACCTTGGCCTAAATGGATGGTGGTATTCCAATTTCCTTCTTGTCATGATACTACTGGACCTGCTCTAGAATGTGGAGTGGGAATAGATCCCTGCTCGCTAGGAACTGATGGAAAGGTCCTACATAAATGATGTATATGCCCCATCTTACCACATCCTCTGTATTTCACTATATCTCTTAAGAACTAAGGTTTTTTATGTCCCAGATTCCCACACTAGTGATAATTTAGAAAGTTTTCAACATGAGGAGCCTGACGACTTCTACTCCCATGAGCAACCTCAAAATGTCTCTTTCACCAAGAAGAAGAAAAATTGATATATCTAGGTGTCGAACATCCCTAAAACGCACCATCATCTTCCCTCAAATACCTCTATGTAATAAGGTTTTGGTTTACTATCTTAGATATGGTCATCAATAGAAAGACATTGACCAGTGACTAGATAGCATATACCAACCCATCCTCGAATCTCCTAGTAGTTATAAGATCATCACCCACTACAGTAGGGGAAAATCACTATAGCTCAATAAAATGAGAAAAGTATTTGATAACATACATACCTCCCTATTATAGGTTAATAAATTCTCTATCTCTCTAAGACCTTAGAGTCCGACAAAAGAAATAATAATAGAAGATAGTATATAAGACTTCCCAAACTATATATCTATGTCAATATACTTGGGTAATAACATCCCACCATTTCTTGGTAGAATCACTTAGCACATACACTGCAAGATTGAGCCTCTTCTCTAGAGGCACCTCCAGATGCTTGAATATAGAAAGAATATCTTTGATCCAAGACTCATTAGAATAAGATCTTCCATCACCTAAAAAGGTGGGAGGATGCTATTTCTGAACTCTTGGTCCAACTATTTCATACTTAGGTAAGGTCTAAAAACACCTTACATATTCTAAAACATACATAGAAATCCCTCTTGAAACTAGGTGTCAAAGCCCATATCAAGTATATGAAGTGGTGCCATAGGTTTCACTATAGGAGGGATCACTAATGTCTTAGGGCCCACCATCTCAGGTTCATGGTCATAATAACCTTTAGGGTTTATAACTAGATAACTTCGTAGTGGAATGATACTAAAACTACAAATGCATACCTCAGTAGATATTTTAATAGTTGAAATGATTAGAGATAGAGAAATAAAATAGGGGAATAGTCTTCCTATAGACCTATTTCACCCCTATGTTTTCTCCTAAATCTAGGATTGAGTAATAAAAAAATACCATAGTAGGACATAAGAACATAAGTGATACCCCACTTCCCACATCTAAGGCTGGGTTTAGGTCTAGGTCTCTGTTTCACATGTATAAGATGGCTATTACACTTTAAAAGTCATATTTGTTTTAAATTTTTTTCTTTTCAAATATCTAAATCTCATTAAATGGTTGAATTATAGGGATCAACATTTTTGATCCATAGGGATCCATAATCCTTAGGAACCAAAATATAACATCCACTTAACCCATACCATAACACATTCCATCCCATGCGACCAATGGCCCATGGATCAACGTTCCGGAATTGACTTCTTAAGGTGTGTTCTTTATTCTATTCAAGAAAACACTATTAGTTTAAGGAAGACACTTTAAGTTTCAATTATGTTTTCCAATTCCATGAAATAAATTTTAGAAAATTTCAATACATAATAACCAGGTATTAATAATATGCAACAATAAAATGCATGATGAAAATAAACACGACATAGAATAGATGCATGAAATATTAATCTTATTGCACTTATAATGATGCATGAACTGATGCAACACCCTCATTTCAATGGGCCTAGGTGAAATAAATCTCATCTCAATCATATTAATAATAATAACCTTGAAAGTCATGTGCATCACCCAATGGTGAAGTCATATTAACCATAACAGGAAAAAACAATAATTACAATTTCCCATCCTAGGTAATTTGGGTACCCTTATACATGGGTTAGATATGTCTAGGCACATGGTAAATTCTAAAATCATTTAACTCTTAGTCTTATATCTAATACCGAAATATTAAGACAAAGGAACAAACTGCTCTGATACCACTTTGTAACATCCTTATCCGGGATCAACTTAACCTGTGCCCCAAGCTAGTGGGTCACATAGCCTCAATCGTGCCTCCCCATATGTTAGAGTCTTTTGACTTGTAGTGAGGGTGTAAAGGTAGTATAGTGGGGAGAATATACCCTCTTTTAATAGTGGCACAAAAAATATAACAATAAACAGACAACAGAGGAAGAATAATACAAAATAAGATACAACAAAGATAATAAATAAACCTTGGAAGTGTAAATAACTGAGAAACTGAATAATAATATCAAAATCTACTAGGAAGTGTCATATACATGGATGCATGGAATGATAATGTACAAAAATGGAATAGGGGAAAAACAAATACAACATGATATACAAAAAACTAAAAAAAGAAAAAATATATGCTCCACTAGTATCTTGAGCATATGCATAGTCCTATGCTCCAATACTCTAAATATAAGTAAAGCATAATAGATATTAATTTCCCTTATCCATTCATGCATATAAGTAATATACTAAGGTACCAAGGTAGACCAAGTAGGGTGTGAGATAAAATCCCAATAGGCCACCACCAACGATGTCTATAAGTAATCCAAGTAGTGTGCATATCCAAACAACAATGTGTAGGTATATATAATAATAAAAAATTATGAATAAATAAATACCATCCCACTCAGGTTCCCATAGGAAACTTGGAAGCTCTACCTACTTCAGATTAAGTCGGAATGAATTTCTAATAAATAACCACATATATAGTAATAATATATATATAGTATAGTCATATATCACATCCACCTATATGGACCAAGTATGTGCAGATGTAAGTGGCCATATACTTGGAATACTAGGTGCTGGATAGATCGGGGTGTAACTCAGTCATCCATAACTAGTTTAACTAATCCTATAAGCTCCAATAGAGGTTACAGTCCCTAAATATCATAATGAGTGGTATATGTCATTCTCATCACTTGAGATGGTGGGTGTGTTGTCATGGAAACACCCAAAACAAGGGACGCGGAGTATCATGCCCACCGTCCAAATAGTGTCAATAGTGTGAGATGCCATACTGAACATCTGAAGTAAGGGAGAATTAATCATCATTCTCAACATAACCCTTACATCATACCACTACCTATATCATGATGTAATCATATTTATAATAACATCCACGAGTCATTACCTATCATGCCTTATATTCATCAAGTCCATTATAACTAAGGAATTTCAATTCAATTGAAGCATTTAATAAAACATGCAATAATTAGTGCAGCCTTTCCACCCTTAATAAACCATTTCAATTAAACCATTTAATTCTTTCAAGGAAGGAAATCCACCATGAAATAATCCATACAATTTAACACATGACATTGAATCTAACAAAACACGGAAATTCATTCCATAAGGCTCAATAAGGCATTTAAAAAGGTTCCATTATCAATTAGGAAACTACCTACATGGGCAGTTCCATTTATAAGTCATTAAAAGCACTTAATATGTTCCTAGGGTTCATTTAAAATTTATATAATAGAGTAAATTCGATTTATAATCCAAGACGAATGATTAGAAGGCATTCCTAGCATTTAATCACTTAATTATAAAGGGGAAATTCAAGAAGGAACACCCAAGGGGTGTCCATGATCATTCGTAACAACCTCTAACTACATAAGAACAATCCTAAGGAGTATATTGAGGTGATTATATCTATTTTGAATAAAGAAAACCATTTAAGATGACGTGTAGTGAATACTAACATGTGACACAATGACTCAGCTATGAAAACACTATAACTTTTGGGGAAGATGACAAGACCACCTACCTTAGGGCTGTTGAAAAATCCCTATCTAATGGTGGCTCCATATTTGAAGTAGGTTGAGAGAAATTAGAGAAATGGTGTAACTCCCTAAAAATAAGAAAAAAGAGATTTCACCTAAATAGCCTAATGGATCCCAATATAATCTTAAATATAAAGCAAGAGGAATGGAGATCCTATAGATATCTATCAAATGGTTCCAATGGATCTTGAATTGGACTTCGGGTCGAGAAGATATCAAGGGACCTATGTTGAAGAAGAAGAATAGCTACAGGAGAAGGAGGAGCTTCTCATCCACTAGAATGAGGAGAAGTAAAAAATAGAAATAAGGTAAATAGATTCATTATGGGAGAAAAAGTCATTTCACCCACAAATACTAGGGCACATAGTTTTACCACATGGTTTGGCCAAACTATGCACAAACCATGCTCATCCCACTGTCATAGAAGGGAACCCACATAGTTAAGGAACATAGTTTCCTTAACCCTGCACAAACCATGTGAAATCCTACTTTCCAACCTCTGTAGTTTTTCACACGGGTGTGCACCTCGAGTCGCAAGGTCACAGAAAAACCGTGCGGCCCCTGCTTCTATGTATCACTTCACACAGTTAATAGAGACCATGCAAGTTGGGATTCATGGGTTTTACTAATAGTGAATCCCTACATTCTTTCCAAAAATCCCAAGGTTCTGGGCTCTAAAAAATCCTCGTACATCCTCAAAACCTTCGTGACTCTATTAGGTAACTTTATAAGGTCTGTTTATAGAAATTTAAACAAAACAAAAATGAGTTGTACCATTATGAAAATATGGGTCATTACACACCAGGTATAGAAAATATTCCTTTAAATATTCAAAAACCTTTCATGGAAAAAATAGGTTTGTTACATGAATATTGCGAAAACATAGAGAGAAACAAACAACAAATGATTCATAGAAGAGTAAAAGGGAAAACAAAATATCATGAAGAAGATCATATGACACAATGATTTATGTGGTTCAAAAAATATATATATAAACATAGAGATACATAATCACTTCACCAATTCAATATCATAATTATAGGTAGATAATTAGAGTTTCACACAAAGAAACCCTAGATCAAATTATTTAATAAAGAAGATGATGCACTGTCCCACCAATTGCACAATAAGTTCACTGTGCTACCATGCTGCAACCACCAATGTCCATACTACTACAGTACCACATACACTAAGTCTAAGTTTCTACAATGTTAGGGGAAGAAATTACATGGAGATATAGTTACTTATCAGTGATTCCTGGTCATCTCTACTAAAGTGTCATGTTAAAGTCCACACCACTACAATTCCCTATTGATGTTCCCGATCAGTACTACTATAGTGATTCAAAATTACTAAAATTACCAAAATTTTGTCCATGTCCCTTCTACCCCTGTAACTCCATAGTAGGGATCCGCTACACCCTTCAACTTTCAACAATTTTATCATGGTGGTCAAACCGTGAGAGTTGCGGTTTAGTGTACATTCTAGGCCACTAGCATTCGAAAAAACTTCATCCAAATAGATCAAGATACACCATTCCAACTCTGAATTTGGATAATACAAGGATCATTCAATCAACAATGTTCCAATGCACCATAACCCACTAAAAACACTATTTGGTTGTGAGTTTAGGCTAGGGAACTCCTAGGCATGGGGTCAATACAATGATTCATCATGGAAAAATACACCTTCTTCTTCATTAGTAGTATCTTAAATGAGTTCCAATCCTCAATTTACTTCTTTATATCATGGATTTTGAATTCCATACCTCATTCTTATCTAAAAATATATGTTTAATGTTCTTAACTTTGATGCATAATAATACTTTCCCTTCTCTTCACTATGGAAATATTCTCTCATGGTTATTTTCTATTTATCAACTCTCTCATTTCATATTATAAAAATATAATATTTATCAAGAAGGATATCTATATAATTCCACAATTCTAGAAATCATTTTATATATTCAAATAGAAAATATCCACATTACCCTCCATGAAGATATCCAATTATTCACGATAATTATTGGAAAATCCATTCAACATCCTTCTTTAAATCCAATTCAAAATAATTAATTGAAATATCATATATTCATCTTAAAATATAGGAAATAAAAAATAAGGAAACCTACTAACTTATCTTCACAATGACTTGATCACTTTCTTTTGTGGCTGAAGCTTTCTTAAATACCAATCCCAATAGATCTACTTATATCTTGAATTTAAATCATTGAGATATCTTGAATTAATCCTCCTTTAATTTCTCCCTGATTTTTCCATTGTAGCTTGGCCAAAACATGAATTATATCTTATAATTAATAAAACACACTTTAATTATATTATAGCTGGCTAAACCTTTCAAACAGTTAAGGGAATGTCCTTGTGAATTTCCCTGAAAACTCTTAAATTTTTCCTAGATTACTCTTATGAAATACCTCATGTTATAGAAATTACTCTTAATGAATCATGGGATAACTCTTAAAATTTCACCATTTCTCATGAAATTACTCTTATAAATTCCTATGCATAATCTGATGAAACCTATAAAATACACCATTTCCAATTTCCAAAATCATAAGATAGTGGCTCTTACAAAATTATTCTAGAAAATCTTATGAAATTTACAACTAAACCTTATGAAATATATGTTACTTGAAAAATAACTCTTAATCACATAGTGAACTTCTATGTCGTTGTAACATCTATCACCAATGATTAAATGCAACTCTTATGAAATCAAGGATACCTATGGGAATTTAATATTTTAAAATCTTCTTAGTATTGAATTACTATTACAAACATAGGGTGTCATTCTTGGGATTTTTCTAATTATAGATCAAGACAAATTTCTTTATAATTTCTCTAGAATAAATCTCTGTACTTAAAAATAACTTATGGACATACTATGTACTTCAGAACTTCTTCACTTTGCTGTCAACACCTCCAAAACTAAAAATCAACTTATATTGACAATAAAACCAATAAAACTAAACAAACACATGTTAACAAAAAATCCAACTCTGTCCAATCGTTAATCCTAAATTGGATTCTAATAATATTTCTATGAAACATTGTTTATTAATATATATATATATATGATTATTTAGATTAAACTGTTCATTTTTAAATTATTTATATGATTTGTGTTCACTTTCTGATGTTTTTACTACCTAGAAGTGTGGTGTATGGGCTAATTGGAAGTGAATGATTGTTGGGCTATTTATAATTGTGGTGGCTAAGTAGTTTTTTGATTGTTTATATGTAAAAATTTCATGTTTATGGTGCATATTAATTTTTTTTGTGATACTTTATCGTATATTCATTTAGTTAACAATGTAATATATTTTACTCTTTATATTTAATATTTATATTGTTTCAATTAATTTTGGACACAAACTAATTTAATGGTTATAATTAATTTTTGGAAAGTAATACTATAAAAACTTACTATTGAGTCATAGTTAAAACCATGAATGAATGGAAAACTCAAAAAAAAAAAAATTGTACATACTACTTTGTTTTAAAACTATTTTTACAGTATAAACATGTGATGATAGTTTAAAGTAATTTCTATAGTACATATGCCTAATCATGGTTAAAAATGTTGTGAAATTTAAAAAAATGATAAATACATCATCTACATTTATAAACCATGATTTTAGATTATTTTTAGCCATGGTTCTTTATATCCATACCTATATATCTATTTCCATGGAATTTTTTTCCATGACTCAGAAAACCATATCCATAAGATATGATCATGGTTTTTGGAAACTTTATTTAATTTATGAACCATGGAAATAACCTCCTTTCGTAGTAGTGTTTTTTATAAGACCCAATTGATTCATCCTCCATTTTTTAATTCCAATTAATCACCTCTCCATTTTAATACTTAGAGTATGGATAAAATATTTATTGAAAAATATTTTCTTGAATTTATCCAAATACATTGAGTTGATGTCTTCCTTGGGCTTAGTATTTTTGATAATATTCCTTCATTGATCAAATTTTCCCTCTATGTGATATAAAATCAATATAACTTTCCTTTTCTAAAATCATTAAAGGAAATAAAAATCCTCTAAATAGAATTAATTCATCTCTTCAGGATTAAGGGATTAAGAAAACCACCAAAATAGGGAGTCCATTTTCATATAAATGATTTAATTATAACTTTCTATCCATTAAGAGGAGGGAGTTCCATATGGTTCAAGTTATTATTCATAACTTGAGTCAGTTGAGCAAGTTCACCCATTGGATTCTTGACTCCCTCTCCCATAATATTATGCACCACATTTTAGTGATTATTAACCCACCCATTTCATTTATTATTGACACAATTACTACTATTTCCATCCATTTACTAAAATAAAATAAAGTTAGTGATGAGGATATTCTAAATAATAATCATATAAATGTAAAATTATGAACTTAGAAAGAATAACTCATAAATCAAACACATACCATAAATATTTATTTCTAAATTTCAATCTACATTATTTATGATTTATTTCCTATTAGGTTATCTAATTTAACCCCACCAAAAAACTAAACCTTTCTTTGATACCAACTATAACAATATGCAGCTCATAAACATATTTTTACATCATTTTTATCATAAATAATCACAAAAAAACCCATGAATATAGATGCCTAGTTCTTTTGGGTGATTAGTTACATAATAAAACATTTTAGAAATAAAAACAACATCATTTAATTCCATATTCATTTTACCATCCTAGAACATATCATACTTATATCAATGCATGTGGTTTCTTGGGGACATATATAAATAAGTTTGATAAAAACTCTATAAAGGTATTAATAAAGATAAACAAATAGGTGAGATAACATAGGGGTCAATAATCATAACATAGAATCATAAAAGAGGAAGATCACAAATCATAACATGGAAATATATCATAAGACAGATGATAGCATAGGAAAATGATAAACATAAAAATCATATGAATGTGTAAAAACATAAAACATGTTGTCATAAACATAAGTTTTTTATTTCCAATTTATCATAACATAGTTTGTTAGCCTCATTTCCCATGTACCATACATAGTATCTCATGAGAGGTAAACATTACCCAATAAATTAGAGGGATGCGTAATTATAAGTCCACAAATATTATAATATTATTCCATGCATACATGTTACACATAGAAAATAAATCATACATAAATCATAATCATGAGAGAAATACTTGAGAAGGAAATAGGTTTCATAATCCTGTATTCTACCATATTTCACTATATCCACCTTCGTATGTTACTATTTAAAAAAATTATAAAAAATTCACCCATACCTATTTTTAAAATGATAATTCAAAGGAGGAAATTAATTTTTCCAAAATTAATTTATAAACTAGTTAATTTTAATTTTTAAATATAGTATAAAAATAATATTTTTTTATATAATGTAAAACATGTGTAAAAAATCTATACTAATTATTAAATTATCTTATATTGATTGAATAATTATTTTATGCTATTTTGATAATTATTCTAACTTAATTTACCCTTGATAAACATTATTTAAAAGGATACTTAATTAATTACAATATTTACTATTTTTCTATTCCAATGATTAGGTTACAATTCTAACAATCATGTGGCTATTATAACAGTCATATTTAAAATGGTTATATAATATTTACTCATCCTATAAATACATTTTATTTCAATAATTCTTTATTCAATCAAATCCTTCTTAAGCTTCTATATAGTTTATTTACAAAATACCAATCCAATTTCTAATGTTTTGTTTCCTTTTTATAGTGTTGTTCATGTTTGTGACATTTCTTAGAGACCAAAACCATATGGATATCCAAATTCTAATGATGCTATTTATTTTTTTATCTTGTTGTAATTTTATCAATTTTATGGAGTTATTATTATTATTATTATTTATATTTAATTTTCTATATTTATGAATTAAAATAATGCTGTTTTTTATTATGTGTTTTATGTGAATTGAACTATATATTACACCTAGATTTGACACAAAAAATATATTGACAAGGGAAAATGTTCACATAGAAAAATATTTATTATTACAGTCTATAATATAGTTCTATTGAGAACTGAATTTTTTTTCCCATTTTCTAAAGGCCGGTTTAAGGGTTGCCGGTACCCACTACAGGACTTAAACACTATCAATTCACCGCTTCAAACAATCCTGTTCAACATCAAAATTAAAATTTCAAATTCACAAAATAGAAATCATGAGACTCCTCGAGTCGTGCACCAACCCTGATACCACGCACCTATCCGCTCACCTGTCCACATCAACCATCGAACTGTGTCTCGATCCGGACTCCTTCTCCATGTGCCACCATTTACAGTAGTACGTCAGCAGAACCATCTGGCGTCATCGTCATCGAAGCCTGATCTCTTCATCAAATGCTCGGATGAGCTTCACCATCATCCATCGTCACCACCATCGATGGTTCAGTTCCAAAAATCCAACCCACCATGGTCCATGAACAACCAGGCCGAAATCATCTAGCAAAACACAAAGACATTCCAGCAGAAAAATGGAACTCAACCCGGGAAAACACCCATTGTTGCTACCCCAACCGCCAAAGGAGGCCAAAATGGAACCTTAGGTACACAACCGCCACAGAAGGCGACCCCCATGAGACTCACCACAGGACGTCGATGCGCTACAGAGAAGGAACCCAGAATGCTTCGAAGAGTATGCCAATGAAAACGAACTGGTTTTATGCCCATAGGTCCGACCAGCAGCGCCGTAGAAGCCCGTATCACATCGCCACTGGAGGAGCCACGAAACCGCCACAAAGGGAACCATACGCATCCGAAGAAGACAACCACATGGAGGGGACAACGACAGGATGAACCCTAGCCTAGCAATCCCTTCAAGCACGAACGATACCCCCAAGAGAAAACCTTCATCACTGAAAAAACATCATAAAGAAAAAGGAAACAAGGGCCTCCCCTCCCTGTGCCACACCAGATTGGTCGTCAAACTTCAATGGAAACAAGCCTCGTCCGCCTGTCGACCGAGTCGAACGATACGCCAAGCCGACCAGTCCACCGAGACAATCCAGAGAAAGGGGACACAGGAAGAAAAGTTCGGAGAGGGAAGGATCACGAAATCGAGGGAAACCCTAGACGCCACAAAAGGGGAGAGGCGACGCCGCTCAGAGTCCCTTCTTCTTACCCCCTATTGAGAACAAACTATATGAAATTGGGTAGGGTGTGAGACTTGATAATCTTAAAGTGGTATATATGAAACATGAGATGCATCACAGGGCTTAGTCGAGAGCCTTTTACTTTGTTCATGCATCATGATTGTGGAATTCTTAGGGTATTATACATGTGCCTATGGGTGGAGTAATTTATCATATTTATTTACAAGGATCCATGATTAATTAAAGTAACTTATAATTTATTCATTTTTCTCAATTAAATTTTAAGAGGTGATTAAATTAATATGTATTTGAGAGGTTTCCTATGATGTGATTTATTGATTGTTCTTATTCAACCACCATAAGGAAATGTTTTTCAATCTTATTTATAAAAACTGTGTTTTCAAATAAAAACTTGTGTAGTGGTACGAGGAAAATGTAAAACTATTTTTTGAGTTGGATTTATTTGTAATGGATCATGGATTTGATGGTTTTGAAATAAAATATATTTTTAAGGAAATATAGTTTTTGGGAATGGGTTTTGTGTGATGGTATGGTGTGATTGAAATGGTTTGGGATTCTTGAAATTATATGAAAGTTGTGATAAATGATTTTTAAATCGAACTTCAATTGGTTTTTGAAACAAATTTAGTTTTCAAGAAAAAATTGACACAACCATAGACTTATAGTTTTTCATTTTTGGTGAATAAATTTGGATTCCAAGAGGTTTTTTCAATACTTACATGAGTATTTATTGTGTATAAAGTGATTATGATGGTTTTCAAAATAATCAACTAGTACCTATGTAAACCATGTTAGCTTGGTTTTTAGTATTTTTACTAGGGGTGACCCAAGAATTTGGAATATAACATTTTGGTTTTTTTATTGTGATTAATTAGAGTCCCCCCATGGGATAGGATTTATAAATAGGTGTTTAGTGTTAGGATTGAGTATCCAGTGATAAAATTAAGGATTTCATTGATTAGGTTGATGGATTGGGGTTCAACAGGTAATTCCCATGGAAGGGAGCACCATTAGGATTAATTTGACATTAATAGTTGGTTATTGTGGTGGGGAGTGCTATAAGTGTAGATATGGGTTTATAATTAGTTTTTTTTGTATTGATTAGTATATTCACGCACCATCTCAGGTTTTTGATATTTGGTACAAATGGAGTCTCGAAGGATTGGTTTAGTTCCATGGGAGAATTATAGATAAATAAGAGCAAAGAAACACCAATGTTTATATGATGATTATAGAGAGATAAGTAAAAATATTTATGATATAATAGCGGAGTGTTTGATGAATCATGCACTACAGTGTTGGAAATATGCATTGGATGCATTTTTAGAGATAAAAAATGATATAATTATGAATTAATTACTAGTGCAGATTAAGATGTGTAGATGAATTATTAGTGGGGATTATTGAGGATGAGAAGTATTATGGTGGGGATTTTGTAACAATTTCACCTTGGTGTCATTGAACCCATGGTCCGACTAGTTTTTACTAACTTGGTGATTGGGTAAATTGGAATTAATTATAATTGGATTGAGAGGATAATATTATTAATATTTTTTGTATGTTTAAATAGATTTTTTGAAGTTATAATTTTTTATGGAAAAGATGGTTGAAGGGATTTTTTCAAAGGTAGAGGAAACTAGGTCTAGTGGGTGGAAGAAGGAAACCACCATAATCCTGATGGAACTCCACCAAAGTTATGATGGAGTGGAAAATGGTGACTTTTACTACTATAAAAAGTTCTATGGTATTCCACCAAATTTCTAGGATGCACTGGTGCTGCACCACTTTCCTTGATACCAAAATCTAGTTGAAGCCCACTGGAGTTCTAGTGGAAACATAGGTAGCTTTTTTAAAATGGGTAAAAGGGGGAATTCCACCATTTATTTAATATCCACTTAGTTATATTCTTTTCAAATGTGTACACAAATGGGAGAGACTATCTCCCCCTCCCCCTCTTACTCCTCCTTTCTCCTCATTTATCTAAGTGGTTTGGAGACATTTATTTATACCTATTATTTTAAATCTTAACCCTTACTCACCACTTTTTTACCAACATATATTTTATTTGATTTTATTTTTATTAGTTAGGGATTGAAGTTTTATTCCACTAGAGAATAGAGGAATGAATTTATAGTGGTGGGGTTTTCTTATGCACTGTGGAGGTGATGCTGGGGAATCTCAAATTATCCACATAATTCATCTTTTAGCTAGAGGTATTTCCATGAGTGAGTATTTTTAGGTATTTTGGTAAATTGGGATGAAATTGATAAATTAATAAGGTATTACAATTAGATATTTCATATATCATAGGATGAGGTGTGTGTTGGAGTGAACCACACCCTTTTTCTCATGGTTTCAATATCAAAGTATCACATAGTGTGTTTTATGTCAATTATGTCGAATTGGGAAATTGGTTTTAAATTAATTAATAGTTAATTTATGGGTGTATTTGGTTGATATAGGTTTTCTTTGTTTGATAGATATCAATATGATATTGTTTAAATTAATTGGAAGAGATACTGGGGTAGTTGACATTTATATATTGTGTCTCTTGATCTTTTAGTGATATTATGTTTGTGTTATTATTATTATTATTATTATTATTTGAATGTTTTATGAAACATTATGATGTTAATCTATAAATTAGAATATTCTGACATATGGATAATATTAAAAAATGACCATACATATTGTTAAAAGGTTCATTGGTGGTACCATAGCTAAACAAGTGTCCCTGGATCATTTTATGGATGAAATTGGTGGTATTTGTGACACCTGTTGGGTCACTGGTATGTTATATTTTGAGTATTTATTTTCATTTCATTTATATTTGTTTTTTCGAGAGTCAAGAATAAAAAATATTGATTTTTTAGAAAATAGGATAGAGAACATAGTTATCGAATAGTTAGTGCTAACTTTACACCCAGTTGTGCAAGAGGGGGTGAGGGATTGCAATGCCGTTTTTCATGGTTAACACACATTTTTTATAATTTTTCAGAATCTATAAGAAACCTATTCAACCCTGTTGGGATCACCTGTTTTGATAATCCCAAATCATGTTTAAATATTGATCATAATATATTAAGTCAGTCATTAATCTTTTTAATCTATATATACACTTATCTTATTCTCAACAATGTATATTCTTAAGACTCATGACTTTGCTGCATCAACTTACAGTCCATATTTATCTAAATATAAGTTCACTGTTAAAGGCTACCAGTAAGATACTTCTGCTCAAAGTCACTGCTATAGCTTACTATCACTCTAATTCACTGATGCTAGAAGATCACTGTTGAAGATTTACAGTCACTGCTGGAAGCTACCAGTACAAGGTTACTGTCACAAGTCTACCGATTATCTGCTTATCAAAGCTCACAAACAAAGAGTTATTGTCACAAGGTCGTTGCAGTGACAAGGCTTCTGTTAGAAGTCCACTGTTAGACTCTTTCTTAAGTCTTCTGTTGAGAACTTCACTGTTCAAGTTTGCAGTTAGAAAGGTTATAGTTGAAGTAGTCAATTGTTACAGAACAATCGATTAGAAGCTTACTGTTAAAGGTCTACTGTTGATCCTACCGATGGAGTTTACTGATAAGGATCCACTGTTACAAAGTGTAAACAACTACCGTTACAAGATATCCACTAAGCAAAAAGTTCATAGTTACAAGTCTACATTCAAAGAGCCTACCGATGAAGTCCACAGTTGAAAAGACCACAGTTGACGTCTACTGTGTGACATGAATCTGCTACCAGTCAAATGATATTCTATTCTTTCCTTTACCAATTTTATTAATATTATTATAACGGTCATGTCTGGACAAATTAATACACCTGACATTATTTAATGTTATTTGCAGGGATATCAGAAGACAGTACGATGTACAAGGAAAACATTTCTCTTGTAGGCCTCTACTGAACAACAAAACATGAAAAACAAGAGAATATAAAAAGCATACAGGATAAACACAAAGAACACCAATACCAGAAAGAAGAATAGAAAACTCAAGCTCTTATTCATAAGAACATAGAGCCTCACGAAGATCTATTGAAAGAATCTTCTTCAATCTATCGTGGTGTGCTGCAAAGAGATTAACATCACAAAAGCTGATCATCTCTTCATCTGGAAGTCATAACCTGAAAGTTACGACACTCTGTTTTGGAGACAACTTGTAGAGAAGGACCAAAACTTCACTTCATTCATTCCAACGAGTCCAGAGCTAATCTGCCAACACATCAGATCATTCTAAACTCATCCCCACTATCTTTAGCTCTATTGTGTTTAAATACTTTACATTTGTGAGCAGTGTGTATGTTACACACAATGACTGTTGTACTTGAACTGAGGGATATTGAAAATCCCCATTCTAAACTCTCTTTATTTTTGTTTACCATGTATAACTGTGGAAGTAGCCTGGTGTGTCTTGGAAGTTTATTTTCCCACGTAGAACTGTGGTAGAGGTTGCAAAACCTGGACAGTTTGTGAAAGCTGTTGTAAAGCCCGATACAGGCTGTGTATCACTTTTAATATAACTGCTTGGTGGTAGGTGATCACCAAGTGGAGAGGGCTAGGTCTTGAATTAATACTGAACCTCTTGCTTATATTTTTTGTGTTCATCTTTGCTTTACTCTGTTCAACATCTATCCGTTGTGTATATTTTCAAAGATAGAAATTTGTTTTTACATTCAATCTGATAGTTAGTTCTGGTTAGTGTGTATATCTGATTTGTTTATTAAACTTGTTTCAAAAGTCAAATTAGTTCTCATACTGATTCAACTGAGGAGTAATCAACCTTTGAGAAACCTGTTGAACAATAACTCACTTATATCTCTACTGCCTTAATTGACTAGGCTGTTCTAATTTGGGGGATTTAATACTAAAAGTTTTTAACAGAAATTTTAAATTGGAACTCAATTCACCCCCCCTCTTGAGTATCCACTCCGACCAACATTTGGTATCAGAGGCAACATTATTATTTATAAAAGGTTTTCAAACCCTCTGTTTTTCAAACTGTGATTTTAGTTTTATCATAAAGATCTTAAATTTCTGTTAGTCCTAAATTTTCTCTCTTTAATATCTTTTCTAAAATCTAGTTATGGACAATATACTAGAAGGGGCTGCAACAAACAGGCCACCTTTCTTTAATGGTGTGAATTATGCTCAATGTAAAATCAAAATGAAAATTCATTTGGAAAGCATTGGTTTTGATATTTGGTATGCTATAGAATCAAAATATGAAATTCCAAAAACTGCTAGATCTACCTGGGATGATGCTACAAAGTCTGACTACAACAATAACTGTAAAGTTATGAATTCCCTTTACTGCTCTTTAGGAGATGAGGAATTTAACCAAATTTCTGCATGTAAAATAGCTCATGAAATCTGGGACACCTTGGCTGTTTCTCATGAAGGAACAACCAATGTGAAGGAAATGAGATTAAATACTTATACTATTAAATATGATAATTTTATGATGATACCTGATGAACCCATTTCTGATATGTATCTTAGGTTTAATGATATTGTCAACACCATGAGTTCACTGGGAAAAGCTATTCCAGAAAAGGAGCAGATCATGAGAATATTGAGATGTTTGCCTGACAGATGGAGAGGCACTTCTGTATCTATCCGTGAGTCATGTGACATCAGCAAGCTATCAGTTAAGGAGTTTATTGGTAAACTAATGATGTATGAATAGGAATTTAAGGTGAAAAAAGAAGAAGATGATGAACCCAAAAGAAAATCTATAGAATTAAAGTATACTACTTTAAAGAGCAAAGACAAGGAGAAAATACATATTCCTACTGAAAGTTCAGCTAGTGAAAATTCAGATTCAGACAGTGATGAAGAAATGGCTCAAATAGCCAGGATATTTAAGAAGTTCTATACGAAGAAGAAGTTTTTCAGAAAACCAAACTACAAGGGTAAATATGATCAACAAGGTAAGTGGAAGAAGGATTGGAAGAAATATGACAAGGAAGATGATATAGTCTGCTATGAATGCAAGAGGAAAGGACACATCAAGGCTGACTGTACAAAGTTAAAATTCAAGAATAAATATGATTATAAGGACAAGAAGCATAAGAATGCCATGAAAGCAACCTAGAGTGATTTGGAAGACATCACAAGTGAATCAGAAGCCACTGATTCTGAAAAGAATCATGCCAACATGTGCTTCATGACTAACACATCGAGGTACATGTTTCCCCTATTCTAAATGATTATTATTTTGGAAATAACAGTGATTCAGATAATGATAAAAATATTTCTAAGGATGAACTGTTTGAATATTGAAATATACTAGAAGATACTTTTAATTAACTAAAAGATAAATATAAATCTTTGAAGAAACAACATTCCTTGACTAGTAACATTAAAATAGATCTAAGTGTAGAAAAAGAAAATAATGCTCAATTTTTGAAAGAGAACACCCAGCTCAAATTATCTAATGAGCAATTAAGAAAGGATATTGAGAATTTAACTACTGGTAGGGATGCCTTGACACAGTTTCTAGGAAAACATATTGCTCCAAAATATACAACTGGTCTAGGATATCAGCCTGGACAGAGACACATTAGCAAAACCAAATTTGTTCCAAAATATGGACAGTTCACTGCTAATTCTGGACAATATTTTGAGAAACAATTCTCTAAAGGACAGAAAAAAGTATTTATGTCTCAAAATATTTTTGTTGATTTTATAAAACCTATAAAGAAAATATAGGTTCCCAAAGCTTTATTGGCTAACATTTCTGGACCCAAGATGATCTGGGTACCAAAATTATCCAATGTTTAATCTATTTTGCAGGGAAGTTGCTTAAGGAGTTCTTGTAAGACCCTATGGTACTTGGACAGTGGATGTTCAAGACATATGACAAGAGAATATTCTTGTTTTAGGAGTCTAATTAAAGTTGATGGTGGGCATGTCACCTTTGGTGACAATGCAAAATGAAAAATCATCGGCTTAGGCCAGATTGGTAACCCTGATACAATATTAATTTCTAAAGTACTTTTTGTTGATAGACTAAAGTATAATTTACTTAGCATATCTCAGTTATGTGATGATGGACTTAATGTTAAATTTGAAAATGATTCGTGCAATGTTTTTAATTCAAAAAATGATTTAGTTTTCACTGTATATAGAAATGATAATGTATATGCTGTTGATTTAAACTCCTTAGTCAAACAAAATGTTTCCTACTTAAATTCTTTTCATAAAGAATCTTGGTTGTGGCATAGAAGATTAGGACACTGTGATGTGAACTCACTTAGGAAGCTATCTAAGAAATGCTTAGTTAGAGACCTACCTAAATTGGAATTACCAAATGATAAAGTGTGTAATCCCTGTCAGAAGGGAAAACAACACAAAGTTTCTTTCAAACCAATGAAATAAGTTTCAACTTCTCAACCACTTGAGTTGGTTCACATGGATTTGTTTGGACCATCAAGAGTTTCAAGTTTAAATGGGAAGTAATATGTTTATGTTCTTGTAGATGACTTTTCTAGGTATACTTGGGTATAATTTCTAGCTCACAAAAGTGAAGCTTGTTCCTACTTTTTCAAATATTCTAAGTCTCTAGAAAACCATAGTGGACTTAAGATTAAAACTCTAAGAAGTGATCATGGCTGTGAGTTTTAAAATCATGAATTTGAATCTTACTTCTCACACAATGGCTATAGTCACAAATTTTATGCCCCTAGGACACCCCAACAAAATGGAGTTGTAGAAAGGAGAAATAGGACCCTTCAAGAAATTGCATGAACTATGCTTAATGAGTATGACTTACCTATTTATTTTTGGGATGAAGCTGTAAATACAGCTTGTTACATTATCAATAGAGTTTTAATTAGGACTATTCAGAAAAGGAACCCTTATGAACTCTGGAATAATAGTAATCCTAAGGTTAATTACTTTAGAGTTTTTGGTTGCAAAGTATTTATTCTTAATACTAAAGATAATCTTGACAAATTTTCTCCCAAAAGTGATGAAGGAATTTTTTTAGGATATTCTTTAACCAGAAAAGCCTATAGAGTGTTCAATAAGAAAACCAAATGTGTGGAAGAATCAGTTCATATCAAATTCGATGAAACTGATCCACATGAGCCTAAAACCTCTCATGGAAATATTGAGGAAGATTTATCAAATCTGAACCTTAATGATAAGGATAGTGAATCCCCTGTAAAAGTATCCAGTTCTGGAAATTTTCCAGAATCTTCACCTTCCGATTTTGAACCAACAGACAACTATGAAGAATATAGTTCAACCCTTCCTAGAGGTACTAGGACTCTTAAGAATCATCCTTTATATATTGTTGAAGGCGATTTGAATAGAGGAACACAAACTAGATCTTCTATAAGAAACCAGGTTGAACATCAATCTTTTCTTTCACAACTTGAACCTAAAAACATTGATGATGCTATTAATGATGAATTTTGGGTAATGGCTATGCAAGAAGAACTAAATCAGTTCGAAAGAAACAAAGTTTGGGAATTAGTGTAAAGACCCAAGGACACCTTAACCATAGGCACTAAATGGGTGTTTAGAAACAAAGTAGATGAGTCTGGGAATATAGTTAGAAACAAGGCCAGGCTAGTTTCACAAGGATATAGTCAAGAAGAAGGAATAGACTATGAGGAGACCTTTTCACCTGTAGCTAGATTAGAAGCTATTAGGATACTACTTGCCTATGCAGCTCATCTGAATTTCAAACTTTATCAAATGGATGTTAAAAGTGTTTTTCTAAATGGGTACATAGTTGAGGATGTGTTTGTTGAACAACCTCCTTACGAATCCCCATTTTTCCAATCATGTTTTTAAACTATCTAAAGCTTTGTATGGCTTAAAACAAGCTCCAAGATCATGGTATGATAGGCTCATCTCTTTTCTGATTTCAAAAGGTTTTACCAAAGGGATAGCTGATCCTACTCTTTTCATTAAATGGATATCTAATGATGTTTTGATAGTATAAATTTATGTGGATGATATTATTTTTGGATCTTCTAAAAATTCATTATGTGTTGATTTTTCAAAAATGATGCAAAATGAGTTTGAAATGAGTTTAATGGGAGAACTCAAATTTTTCCTTGGATTTAAGATCTTTCAAAATAAAAATGGAATTGTTTTAAATCAAAGTAAATATATTAAGGATCTTCTAAAACGTTTTTCTTTGGATGATAGTAAAGGTAGTGACACACCTACGAGTACCACCTGTAAGTTGGATGCAGATGAAGCTGGAGAACCAGTGGATCAAACCAACTATAGAGGTATGATAGAAATTCTAATCTATCTTACATCTAGTAGACCTGACATCTTGTTCAGTGTATGCATGTGTGCTAGCATTCAAGCCAATCCAAAAGAGTCTCATTTAACTGTTGTTAAAAGAATTTTTAAATATCTCAAACATACTCCCAACTTAGGATTATTTTATCCAAAAGGAAAATCATTTGATTTGTTGAGTTATTCTGATGCTGATTTTTCCAGTTGCAAGTTTGATAGAAAAATCACCTCTGGGACATGCACATTTTTGGCAAGTCACTAGTATCTTGGTGTAGCAAGAAGCAGAATTCTGTTGCATTATCTACTGCCGAAGTTGAGTACATAGCTGCTGGTAGTTGTTGTGCTCAAATTTTGTGGATGAAACACACTTTACTGGACTATGGATATCAATTAAAACATGTCTCTATAAAGTGTGACAGTACAAGTGCTATTAACATTTCCAAAAATCTTGTATCTCATGCTAGGACAAAGCATATTGATGTGAGACATCAATTTTTGAGGGATCATTATCAAAAGGGTGATATCAATCTTGAATTCATTGGCACTGAACATCAATTGGCTGATATATTCACAAAGCCCTTGAATTATGAGAGGTTAAATTAGATCAAACATGAGTTAGGTATGATTAATTTCAGCACATTCAAACCTCACAGTTAGATCGCACAGTCAAACCTCACAGTTAAATCGCACAGTCAAACCTCACAGTTAGATCGCACAGTCAAACCTCACTGTTAGACCTCACAGTTGACCCTCACAGTTGGATCTCACAGTTGGACCTTACTATTATACCTCACTGTTGCACCTCACCAGTGTACCTCACTGGTACATCTCACTGTTGAATACCTCGCTGTTTGTTTTTATTTTTGGGAATTCAAACCGTTTTTATTTCTTTTTATTATTTATATTTTATTTTGTTTTACTCCCTAAATAATAAAATCAAAGGCAACGAACATATCTCAATCCACCCTCCTCTCTCAATCTTGAACCTTGCTCTCGAAATGCCTAAACCCTAACCCTTCACTTGAGCCCTCGAACCTCTCTCAATCTCTATGGACAGAACAAAGTGACCCCCGACTGTCAATGAGGATACGCCAAGGACTAAGAGAACTCGGGCTGAATCCAGTGGCACCAGTAACACCCCGTCGGGACCTGTAAACCCACATCTAACCAAGAGAAAAATATTTGCTGAGAAGGAGCTAAGTGAAGAATGGCTGCTGTCGAGAAAGTATTTAGTAATGAAAGTACTAGATGCCCAAGGATGGACCGAATGCTTTTCCAACAACAATAGACCATACTACCCGAAGCTTGTGAAAGAATTCTATGAGTATCTGACATTCGAAGAGGAAGAGGATGTTCATAAGCTAATGTCAAGAGTCAATGGAAATGAAGTTAGTTTCTCGTCTGCTGAGTGGGATTCCTGTTTGAGAGTTCCTCATGAAGGTATATTTGATTACTACTATGGAGTGGCTCCTCCAGACAGTACTGTTTTTGAGTATGAAAAAGCTCTGGAAGAACTAACAGGAGATGGAAAATCAAGAAGGATCATTGCAGCTGAGATGAATGGAGAAGACATGCTCTTATTCAAATTCATTATGCATGTACTTAGTCCGAGGAGAGGGGACTTTGCAGTAATGAAGTACCAGGACATATTCCTGATGTACTTACTGAAGCATGGAAAGAAGATTAACCTATGTAGGTTACTGATGGCACAATTGGAGGATATGACCAAGGCAAGCTCAAAGTCCAATGCCTTATTCCATTCCAAGCTTATTTTAGTTATGCTATAGGTAAAGGGTGTGGCTGGAAATCAAGAAGAAATGATAGTAGTAAAGAACAGTGTTTGTATCTCCAAGTTAATTTGTAAGTTCATGAAAATTAGCTGGAATCCCTGGAAGAAGGCATGGTTGAATGATGAAGGAAAGTTGTATGAAAAGTTTGACCCTAATACTCATCTAACTAGGCCAAAAGAAAAAAGAGATCCAAGCCTGAAGCCTGATGAGCCAGAATCGGTTTATTCTGATGAGGAAGAGGCTAATGGAGCTGTGGACCCTCAAAGAGAGAACACCCTCATTGATGATGGGAGTGATCCTGATTTACCTCACATCCTTGTAAGGACAGTATCTTTTGGATCAGCTAGCCCTCCAAAAGAACTACCAAGGAGAGAGACTATTCTAAAGGACAGTGATACTGATACCATAGAAGAAGAAGAAGAAGCATATCAGAATGTTGTCAAGGACACCTCTGAATAGGATGAGGCTACCAAGTCAGATCATTTTACTCATGAAGAAAAGGAGGCTGATGCTGAAGCCGATGATGAGGACAATGAAGAAGAGGAGCCCAGTTTGAGCCCTCTGATAGATAGTACAGTCAAGATAGTGCTTGATCAGGAAGCAGGAGTGGAATCTACTGCCATTGATGAGGGAGTCATTGATGACTCAGAAAAGTATAGGACTCACACTACTGTTGAACTAACAGAGCAAATGGTTATTGAATCTGCTGAAGTTGCAGAGGAGGTTGTGGAGTTACCTAGAGCAGAACAGATAGAGGAGATTCCTTAGGAGAATGATCTAAGTGAGGGGGAGCATCTTGGCTCGGTTTTGGTGCTGTATGACATCAAAGGTTGGTCATTAGATCCAGGATATATGGTTCTTGGACTCAATTATGTAGATTCTGATGAGGAAGACTAGCCCCAAAGGGATTCTATTATCCTACCTGTTCTGGCTGACAATTTGAAAACCAAGGAGGACCTTGAGTCCTTAAATGATGAAATGAAAGAACCACTGAGAGAATCAGTGGAAGATTTGAAGAAAAGTCTGGTTGAAGAGATGAGGAGTGTGGAGCAGTCCCTGGAGCTATCTCTAGGATGTGTTGTGTCTAGTCCAGTGAAGGAAATTATGGATAAAGTTAAAGTATTCCATACTCAAATTGAGAGTTGGACAGGAGCTGTGGTTGCTCTAAGACAATTGATTGCTTCATTGACTGCCGTGAACAGTTCTCAAACCCAAGTGAATGCTGATATTAGATATATCAAAGAAGTAGTCAAGCAGTTTGTGGAAGTATTTGAGGCTTTTAAGACATCTATCAAAGAACATTTGAACAGTCAAGATGCACTTGTTAATAAGGTGGTTAGTAATTTGACTCAGTCTTTCAAATAGACAATAGCTTTCTCGGTCATACCCCTTCCCCCATCCAGCTCCACTGTGAACATTGACCAGATCAGAACTGTGATCCAAGAAGAGTTTTCTACGGCCAGTACCAGTGGTGCCTCTGATACTCGGATACTTGCTACCACTAGGGAAGTCAACAGTTTTGTTCGTGACCACCTATGGGCAGCTACTACTTATCAAGAGGCCATTAAGAATAAGGTGGATACTTACTTTGGGAAAGTCTATACCAAGTATCAAATAACCAACCAATTCAAGCTCATGATTGAGAATATGAAGTTGCATCTGGTGACTCAAGAATTTAGGGAGAAGTTCAGCAAGCTGATAGAATTGACCCCAGCTTTGGATAAGTTTTTGGAAAATAAAGATGATTTCTTATCTGCTATGGAAAGAGGAGGAAGCATTATTATGGATTTCAGAAACCTTCTTCTACCCTTTCTCCATGGGGACTGCACCCCTGTCATTATCCCTCCTGCCTTACCTGCATCTCAACCCAGTGGTTCTTTTATGATGTCTCCTAATGAAGCTATCATAAGACTTACTCCACTGATACCTCAACGAGCTACCCATTACAGACCCATATGAGCTTCTGTTGCTGCACCTCCAGTCATTCCTGCAGCCATTCCTAAACCTGCTAATCCACCAGCTTCTTCTCCATCTTCTTCTTCCAAAGGGAAAGACCCCTTACATATGGATTCTGTGGATTGATTCTATTTCTATCTTTTGATAGGGACTCTGTATTCTTTTTGGGTCATGTACTGAACTGTTTATTAATAAAAGCTTTCTATATTCTCTCATTTGTCTTTCTCTTTGCTAATCACAAAGGGGGAGAAATATTGTGCTAATTTGAGAAATACTGTTCTCATTCTAGACTAATCATATGATTGGTAAACATATGATACTATGATACTATGATACTATGTTGAATCTTATCTACCTTTCTCTCTGATACCAAGTACTAATATTTTCTGGTTTTACACTCTTATTAATCTCTGATACTTACCTTTAATACATACTGACATAATTTGTGATTATCAAAAAGGGGGAGATTGTTGGACTCACCTGTTTTGATAATCTCAAATCATGTTTAAATATTGATCATAATATATTAATTCAGTCATTAATCTTTTTAATCTACATATACACTTATCTTATTCTCAACAATGTATATTCTTAAGACTCATGACTTTGCTACATCAACTTATAGTCCATATTTATCTAAATATAAGTTCACTGTTAAATTCTACTTGTAAGAGAATTCTACTCAAAGTCACTGTTATATCTTACTATCACTCTAAGTCACTGATGCTAGAAGATCACTGTTGAAGATTTACAGTCACTGCTGGAAGCTACCGGTACAAGGTTACTGTCACAAGTCTATCGATGATCTGCTTGTCAAAGCTCACAGACAAAGAGTTATTGTCACAAGGTCATTGTTGTGACAAGGCTTCTGTTAGAAGTCCACTATCAGACTCTTTATCAAGTATTCTATTGAGAACATCATTTTTCAAGTCTGCAGTTAGAAAGTTTACAGTTTAAGTATTCAATTGTTATAGAACTATCGATTAGAACTTACTGTTAAAGGTCTACTGTTGAGCCTACCGATGGAGTTTACTGATAAGGAGCCACTATTACAAAGTGTAAAAAGCTATCGTTACAAGACATCCACTAAGAACAAAGTTCACCGTTACAAGTCTACAGTCAAAGAGCCTATCGATGAAGTCCACAGTTGAAAAGACCACAGTTGAAGTCTACAGTGTGACATGAATCTGCTACCAGTCAAATGATATTCTATTCTTTCCTTTACCAATTTTATTAATATTATTATAAAGGTCATGTCTGGACAAATTAATACACCTAACATTATTTAATGTTTTTTGCAGGGATATCAGGAGACATTACGATGTATGAGGAAAACATTTCTCTTGTCGGCCTCTACTGAACAATAAAACACAAAAAACAAGAGAATATAAAAAGCATACAGGAGAAACACAAAGAACACCAATACCAGAAATAAGAAGAGAACACTCAAGCAATTATTTAGAAGAACATAGAGCCTCACAAAGATCTATTAAAAGAATCTTCTTCAATCTATCGTGGTGTGCTGCAAAGAGCTAAACATCCAAAAATCTGATCATATCTTCATATGGAAGTCATAACCTAAAAGTTGCGGAACTCTGTTTTGGAAAAAACTTGCAGAGAAGGACCAAAACTTCACTTCATTCATTCCAACGAGTCTAGAGATGATATTCCAACACATCAGAGCATTCTAAACTCATCCCCACTATTTTTAGCTCTACTATGTTTAAATACTTTACATTTGTGAGCAGTGTTTATGTTACACACACTGACTCTTGTACTTGAACTGAGGTATACTGAAAATCCCCATTCTAAACTCTCTTTATTTTTGTATCCCATGTATAACTGTGGAAGAAGCCTGGTATGTCTTGGAAGTTTATTTGCCCACGTAGAACTGTGGTAGAGGTTGCAAAACCTGGACAGTTTGTGAAAGCTATTGTAAAGACCCATACAGGCTGTGTATCACTTTTAATATAACTGCTTGGTGGAAGGTGATCACTAAGTGGAGAGGACTAGGTCTTGACTTAATACTGAACCTCTTGTTTAAATTTTTTGTTTTCATCTTTGCTTTACTCTGTTCAACATCTATCCGCTCTGTATATTTTCAAAGACAGAAATCTATTTTTACATTCACTCTGATAGTTAGTTCTGGTTAGTGTGTATATCTGATTGGTTTAGTAAACTTGTTTCAAAAGTAGAATTAGTTCTCATACTGATTCAACTGAGGAGTAATCGACCTTTGAGAAACCTGTTGAACAATAACTCACTTATATCTCTACTGCCTTAATTGACTGGGCTATTCTAATTTGGGGGATTTTAATACTAAAAGTTTTTAATAGAAATTTTAAATTAGAACTCAATTCACCCCCTCTTGAGTATCCACTCCGACCAATAAACCCATTTTGTAATGGTGGAGTGTATTACAATGTTTTTGAATGGTTTTTTAAACCATATGGACAAACCATAGTCTTCCCAAGTTACTTAAAATTGTGAATTTTCCTATTTCCCCTTGATGATTTGAACCCTCTTTCTCCCCTTTCTTATCCCACTAATTCAAAATATCCCTCTATAGATTAGATCCTTCTTCTCTCTTATTTCATTAGTAGTCTTCCTCCTCCATTAGTTATTTCTATTAAGGTAAACTCCAATTTTATATTGATTTACTTATACTCCCCCCACGTTCTTACTTGTTCTATCCACATTTTTCTATTCCTATAAACCTAAGGTACATGAAGGCCCAAACCTATGGTTTAGGATTGGGTTTTGATGAATTTTATTGGGTTCTAGGATAATGAGGATCCATTTAGTCTATTCCTAGTGGTTTTAAGAAAAGATAATGAGATTCCATTATGGTTGACGTAAGAGTATCTAAATAATATTACTTTTCCTTTAGAATACCTATATTTCTTGAAATTCACTTTGTTTTACATATTTAAAAGTTCTCGAAATTATTTTGGAGGGTTTACATGTGTGTTTTGATTTCTATGTTTTTGTATGTTATAATGAATAGTGGTTTCTCTCAGATTTCACTTTTAAAAATCACTTTATGCCTTTAAGGTGTTTAATAAAATGTTAAAAATGCATTCCTTTCTTATAAATGAGTATTAAATGATGATTTAGAGGGAAAATGTGATTTAAAGTTATATTATTGATTTTTGTGTTGCTATTTTGTTCCTTGGATATTACTTTGTATTGGTTTTTGTTTATTTTGGAACATAAGAAACCTCAACTAGGTGGGTGACCAAACTGGCATTACTCTATCTCTAGGTGTAAACTAGCTAGCGATTGTCTCTAGTGAGAACACTGGGCTAACTTACCTTGTTAGGATCACATAGGTCGACCAGTGTTCACAAGGGAGTCCTGGTAACCTTTAGAACTTATAGGTTAGATCTCTTTGCATGTTTCTTGTATTGTACTTGAGTTGATATATGCTAATATTCCCACATTTGTTCAATTTATGATGATGGTGATTATACCATGTTTCCCTATATTTCCTATATATTTCCTTGTTTATATTTTATTTCCTTTGAGTTTGTATTATTTAAAGAAACCAATGTTTTTCAAATAGAATTGCTTTCGAAAATGGAAAGGTATTTCAAAATGAATTTCAAACATGGACTAATGATTTTCATTGTGAAAAGTTATATATATATATATATTCATAGTGTTATCCTAATGGTATTTTCCTCACACCTTTCATTTTCCATTGGGCATATACAGACTTGATTTTTATGATATAAATAAAGGAAAGGGATCATGTGGTTTAGTGAATCTTCTTGATTCTCATCATCCTTATATAATGATGTAGTGATGTTGATCATGGTTTATGGGGATTTGAGTGCATGTGTAGTGTTTTGGGATCCTCAGTGATTTTGGGTTATGATGTATTGACTTCTGCATCCTTGATCTAATTTTGGTATTTTTGTATATATATGATTTTGGTTATCATTTTTTATATTGACAGTGTGATGTTTATGAGTTATAGTTCAATGTTGTTGCTTATACTGTTTTTATATTTTTTATATTTTTTATATTTTGATACTAATTATTTTATGGCATGGATATCCCACATATGGATGTGTCAAGATAAATTTATGGGAGGAATAAATGTATTGTTATTATTAGATTCTCTGAGTGAAACCACTCCTAAAGGTTACATTTTTATACCCTAGCGATTTTTTTCTTGTCCACGGTGATTGGAAATGTGATTCAGGACTTATAGAGGAGTGGTTCAAGTAACATGTTAGTTTGACCCAAGACAGTTCATTAAAAAATGGTATTAGATCCCTCTTGTTATTAGAGGAATAAAGGTAGTATGGAGATAGGGTTGTCAGAGCTTGAGAGGTAGGCTTAGGGGAGTGTGTAACCATTTATTTTTCACATCTAACCTCAAGTTTCCTTGTGTGGTCAGGATTTGTTTCTTGGATTTGATCCTAGTTTTGGATTTTTTTGGATGAGATTTAATGTTTTTTTATTGGTTATTATTTTCAAGATGAAAATATGTGTTGTTTTTGGAAATTTTGAGTACTGGGGTGAATCCGGGGATAAAAATAGAGGTGCTTATTTTAGGCACATAGTTAGTAGAAACCATGAGGAACCTATGTGATCAGGTCAAAAATCCATCCAATTCAATATTTCATGGTTGCCACATGGCTTTTAAAACCATAATACTAAACGGTGTGCACTAGAAAAATGATTAAATTTTCATTATTTTTACCCCTTTGGTATTTGTAATTAATGATATTGTTGTTATTAATCATTTCAGTGTAATTGAATGGGTTTTTTGATTGAATTGATTATTTTTTAATTTGAATTTTGTATTAATTATGTTTTATGTCATTTTTAAGGCCCATTCCTCCTAGATTGACTTATAGGAACCATTTAGAGGAATCCATAGAGAATACATTATAGGATAATCCTTTTTTGGAAGGTCATGATCAGTGGTTTTGGGACTCAATCCTAATAAATAAGCTCCATGAAGATATTTCTTAGACTAATTTCAATTAGATGTTTAGAAAACAATTTTAACCCAAGAATTTAATATTGTATAAATCTAGGGAGTTCATGAAACTCAAGTTGAAAACCCACTCTATTATGGAATATTCCACTCAATTTACTAATCTAATTCATCTTTCACCTGATATTTTCATGAACGATTATTTAAAGGCACATAGATTTGAAATAGGTTTAACACCGAAAATCAGATCTAGGATCATTCTTATTTTTCTTCTTACCTATTCATTGGTAATGGAAAATGCGGTGATGGCCGAGGTGGACATGAAAGTTTGAATGGTATAAGTGGTACCCCAATTAAAACACGAGGTAGTCAGAGCTCTTCTTTAGGTTAAAATAGGAATCATGATGAATCTTTTTGGGGTATTAGTGTTAATGTTAAGTGTTCTAAATTTTCTTCTAGTTCATCTTATAAGTGGAATACTATAGTATGTTATAAATAAAGGAAGCTAAAACATATTAAGAAAGTATTAAAAGAGGATCCAAGGAATTTCCATCTATATGGACACATGTGGAATATACAACATTGTTTTAGGTTCTCTCCTCAAGGAAGTAGGGTGGGTTATTTTCATATTAGGGTTTTCTAGGTGCAGTATGTAGAGAAATTGGTGGGGTCTTACCCTTAGGTGAAATAAGACTCCCATCCTATTAGTAAGACCTAGGGTGGACCCAAATATCAGTTTTTATATGTGGTAGATTATGTTCTAAAGTAGTAGGAGGTTGAGCTAGCGACCGTTAGAGGTATGATGTTTATTTTTGCATTGAAGGCTTTGATTTTTTTTAACATAGGTTTATACCATTCATTAATTTCATTTAATTTTTTTAATTATTTTGGGATTCAACCGAAGGTAATTCCATATGTAATGGATCTTTCCACTCCATTGTGAAAGAGGAAGGAGTAGGGGTTTATGTGTCCTGAGTCCTATGTTGTGATTTCTGACTTAGAGTTCACATGGTAATTCTTCATCCCTGACCTATAATTTTTTAATCTTATAACTAGAATGGAATAAATGATCATCCTAGAATCCCATATTGATAGTTATCACTACAGGGTTCAATTTCTCTCTCCTAATGGGAACACCCATATATTTCAAGGTTAGTGGATTCCTAGTTCAGGGAGAGAAGGACCAATTTTTTCAAATATCATAGTGATTTCATGAAAGTTTCTTGGTTTTACCTTTAATTCTATTGAGCATAGTTCTGTTGGAAAACTTTCAGTGGTGGTAGATAGGTATCCCGAAGTTATTCCTGCTGAATTTTTAGGGTTTATACCTCTATGGGAGGTAGAGTTCTCTATTTAATTACTTACTGGAATGATCATCATCTATTTACTATATTACTAGATGGATACTACTAAGATAAATGAGTTAAAGGATCAGTTGTAGGATCCTAATGGAAAGGTATTTTTATGAGTGGGTGTGTCACCATGGGATCAACAGTTCTCTATTCAATGAATGTGGGTGAAGGTATTTAATCATAATATCTTGACCTTTTTGGATATGCCTCATTCCCATTTTTAGGAACACTTTTAACTTTTTTGTTATAACTTGATTGGGGTTTTTTACTTTTGATTGTTTTAGGTGAAATTGGATAAATTTGAAAGTGCATGGGGCTGTACATGGTTGGATAATGGTTAGGAAAAATCATGCAGCCTGCCCTTGGAAACTATTAACCGTATTTTTGAGAGACAGGATTTGGATCACAATTGGGGCACGGTTTGGCCAAACTGTGCGGACTCCCACCCCGAATTTTGCACCCTCAAATAGAAGGGGTTTTCATGGTTGGTGCATAATTTTTCAAACCGTGTGTCACTTAGGATAATCCATATTTACCCTAAGTATAGGCACATGATTAAGGCACATAATTTGGAAAAACCTGCACCTCTCCTCAAGAAACCATGCATGTACTATTTAATTCGCACAACTTTTTTTATAAAAAATTCCTAAACCCCCCGATTTTAACCTCAAATCACCCAGGATTAGACCTATTCATTTGATTTTGGAAGCTCTTGAGAGGATTAAAATGCTATGAGGACCCCTTTATTGAGGAATTAAATATCTTATTGAAGGATAATCTCCTTTATGGTATGTGATTTCTTCCCCGATTGGTTTCCTCTCTCTCTCTCTCTCTCGTCTCCATTTCCCGATGAAGAGGAATAATCTTTCCCCCATAGGTGATGGTTTAGATTTAGGTTTTGATAGATCTTATTACTTTGGTTCTTGATCTTAGGTATTTATCCCAAATATCCCATGTCGTTGTGAATTCAATTTTTCTGCATCAATTTTCAAGATTGTGGGTTAGCGAGCATTTATCCATGACATTGTGGCAGGTGGTCTAGTTTTCAATTCCCATAAACTTGATTTTAATTGCCTGTTTGTAATTATGAAATTGAAATTTTCACATTGGGTAATTGAATTCTAAATTGAATTAATTAATTGGTTTATTAATAAGAAAATGAAATTTATGGAATAATGAGATTATGAAAATGATTTATTAATGGAATTGTGATATTGATATCAACCCATGGCGTTTGATGATATGATTTGAAATGATAATTTATAATTTATGCATGGTTGATAAATGAAATTATGAAATGAGTAAAATAATTATTTATGGAAATGGTTGATAAATGGTTGAAAATATGGAACCATGAGATGTGATATTTGTGACTAAGTTATAGGACATGGACTGCTGATCCAAATACCCATGGGTTGTAAGTATGCGACTCTTGGCCCCCAATATATTTATGTATTTCATGTGATCACTGAGTTTTGGGATATGGAATTCTACTCCAAATACACATGGGGTGCCAGACTGCTTCTCAAGGCCCACATTCTATCACTATGAAATTGGAGTTTGTTGACGCTCATTTCCATCAAAGAGTCCAACAAATGGAAAAGGGTAATACCATAAGCACAAATAGGGTCACCCTTTGAAGAACATAAAAAAAAATTGATGAAGGCATGGACTAGGAGCCCATTTTGAGTGAGGCACGCAAGTCACATGTGCGCCCTATTTTATTTTTCTCCCAAGGTGCAAGGTGGCCTATAAATAGCCCCTGTGGGCCCCCATTTCAGGGACTGATTTTCCAAAAGTCAAATTCAAGCTCTAGTCGCCCACATCTTCAACTGAACTCTTCTGAAAGCTTATAAGGTAAATTTTTACCTAGAATGGAAGACTTTAAGGAGTAGTATAAGGCCTAAGTGTTTAGAATTAATCAAAACCTGGGCGCCTAAGTATCCAGACCTCCTTAAAAATGGAAACACTTGAACGCCTCCCTACCCTTTCGATGAAACTTTTGTGCCTCCCTTTTAGAAATATCTTAGGATAATACTAAAGGATTGAGTTAAGTCTCACCCAAGTATTACCCTATAGATTCTTCGTTACCCAGGTGAACCCATGCCATGCAAGTAAACTTGCAAAACCAAGACTTGATCACCAAATTACTTCGCGACCTATACTCGTACTCCAAATTGATTTGTGTTCCTCTCTACCATTCACCTCTCCTCTTCAAGATATTATCCCTCAAACCCCTTTTCAATGCCATTTATGGCATGGTTCCTTTGTTGGATTCCTTATGTGAAAAGAGTTCTGTGAGAACCTCTCCCAAAACCTCATGACTTACAAACTTTATGTCACTATGATTAGAGGTTTCCTCCATATAACATCATCCTTTAAGATCAGAAGATCTTTTGATTTAGGGAATCCTTTTCAAGAGTAAGCCCCAAGTCCCCTTAACCTAGGCCTCCTTCTAAGGAGTAAGCCCCAAGTCCCCTTAAATTGGGCCTCCTTCTCAGGATTAATCCCCAGTCATAATTTCCTTTAACATTGTGCCTCCTTCTCAGGAATAAGACCCAATCAGAATTCCTTTAATTTGGGCCTCCTTCTCAGGACTAAGCCCCATGTTATAAGTCCCCTTTAATTTGGGCATCCTCCTTAGGAGTAAGCCCTGGCTTAAAACTCATAATCTCCATAATGTACAAATACCTTTATGGACCATGATCTTAGGATTATTTCCTAAAGTAAGTCATGGTCTTCATCTCTTTTTGGGCAGTCATACATATGTAAGCCCCACATCATTTCTTGTGACTGCATCTTTCATGGCACAATCGTCAGGTTTACTAATACCTATTGTTTCTCATACCAAGCATGACTCATGTGAGATTAGAGTGTAAAAGTAATCATGACATCTCTTTTTGGGATGTTAACCATGCATAAGGCCCATATTTATTCACACTAACTACGTGGACTTTTGATCTCTTCCTTAAAAGTAGAGTATGTAGGAAGCCTTTCTAAGGTTCAAGCCCATCTTTCATTAATTTTTTTGTCCCATATGACATTAAACTATATCCTTATTATCGAAATATGTGAGTTCTGATTCCTTTTTAATGAGGATACGTAGGTAGCCCATATGCGGGTACGATCCCAACTCTGAAATAATCCTTGTCTTTTTGAATGACAATAAACTTCATGTGCCCCACTGGGTGGATTTAAAACCAGTATGGTCATCATAATGACCAAGAGATGTCTATATAATGTATTGAAGGATACCATTTACTAATAATATCTAATACATATGGATTATTCTCCATCAATGAAGAACCTCAAATACATATAAAAGATTCTCTAAATCCCATACATATCAATCATCGATTGTAAAATCTAAAGGAAAAATCATTTTCATGCTTGGTGAATTAATAAGGATTTGTGAACATAACTTAAATCTATAAGAGAGTCCCAGAGTAGGCAATAATTCCCCCCAAAAATGTGTGATGAGCCTGACCTCACATCCTCTCGACCAATGAAAATTCTTAAGCCTCATCGGTCCACAACTAATGAGCACCTACCTTTGGAAAGTAGGTCCAAATGGATATAGAATCATTGGGCATTTCCGGTTCTAAAAATAAACTCATTAGAAACCGATTGGAAAGTTTGAACCTTAAAAAAACAAGGTTATCCCCATTTCCAGAAGAAACAAAAAATGGTGAACCCGACGTGAATCTTTTACCAATTTAAATGATGTTTTACTTATTTTTTAGGCCCCTATTAAACTCAATATGAGGTCCAATAAAGCAATCAATAACATATGTGGTCATCCAAAAGATGTAGTCTGGACAAACTTATCTTGATTATGTTTGCTATATCAAACATGCACTGTTTTCCAAGATCTCTCTACAACACAAAATGGCTTCTTTAAGGTTCACACCTGTGAATGCCTCGACCGCTACTAATTCTAGATCCTTGTCTGCTCTGAGGACGACATCACCTACTCAGCGTCTTCAACATTGGGTCTCAAATGCATTAGTGAGGGAATACCGTCAACATAGTACCATCCCGACTCTGGAGGCCGCTCGACAATCCCTCCAAGTTAATAACTCACCCTGGTTTTCCAGACAGCGACAACCAGTGGTCAAAAAGCAGGTGGTGCTAGCCACTGTCTCCAACTGTTTCGGGTCTTTATCCCCAGAATGCAACAACCAGTCCCTCACATATTATAGAGAGGTGAATCAAGAGGTCACTCAAGGACTCATTTCAAGAAGATAGGAGTCTTTCCTGAGGACTCACACCAACAATTGCCGCCGGACTCGTACGGTAGTGCACCCTCAACATGATGGGGGTATCTCCTCTAGGTGTTCGACTCAAGTTCCTCAGACCCAAACACACAAGATGAACCGTCAGAGGTGAAATTCGACCAACAGGGAGCAGGTTTTTACCTCTTCCCCCTCCTAAGAAGTCCATCAACCTAACTTGATGGAAAACAACAAGTGGGCATATACACCTGTTTGTCCTAATTTCACTACTCAGCAGACTCATCTGGTAGTAACACACCAATCCCTCCAGGTAATTCCAGCAGAGTACTATAGGTAGGCACATACACCTGTTTATAAATCATCATCCAGTCAATAGTCCAGTCTGACCTCATCCAAAGAAGCCCGCCAACCAAATGTGGTGACCACCTATAAATAGGCACATACACCTGCTTACACTTATCAATTCTGCCAGCAGTCTCATTTTCCAGTATTGAAGGAAATTCATCAATCATATTTAGTGGATAATAATCAGCAGGCACATACACCTATAATTCATCAATCTAACCAACAGTCTCATTTGTTAGCACCCATAGATGTCAATTGGAAAGCTCCAATGACAAACCGGAGGCAGACACAACTTTATTCCCCCACACATGAGTACTGTCGGAATTCACTGACAGGAAAAGGAGGACAAGAGAAGGAACACACACCTACTCCAAACACGGAATGGGCGTATATTCCCATTCCAAAATCTGAATTCACCAAGAACATTCTGACAATGGTGAAAGAGCATAAGCAAATCCCTGCCCATATTCTGGATACCTGTCAGAATATTATAACAACTTTAGCGACATCACAGGGAAAGAAACATAAATCTATCCCTATCAGTGGAGTGACTCATCAACATGTCACTCTGGAGGATATACACACGTTTGTTCTAGTTCGGGAGGGTCATGGGGAATACTCCCCCATGTTATACAGACAATCAAGTCGGGCACATAAACCTGATTTAAATGGAGATAGTCAGCCTAACCTGACCATTTCTCCTGGGCAGGCACATAAACCTTCCCATAATAACCACTTTCATCAACAAGTGGTTTCCAAAGTGAGTAATAAGGCGTCCAAGAAAAAGACCCATCTAGAACAGTTAAAAAATCAATAACCAATCTGTAATAAGGCCTTTCTCAATGCTGAAGTTCTTGAATCCCTCAGACAATTATCTATTGCAACTCAAGATTCTACTTTCTCATTTCCAAATTCCAGAAATAAAAATAATAATTCTGATGGTCTTCATCAGATTCTTCCTCATGAAGGCTTGCTTCATGAAAATTAGGTCAATCTCGAAGCATCATCTTCATATGAGAGCCACGATAACCCTCTTCATGGCCAGAAGACCAAGGAGCAAAAGGTTTCATCTTTTGCTGTAACCCACCATGGTGTTCCTCCCCATGATGATGAATTTAGCTGTGAAAGTCCTCTCCATAGTAAGAATTTTCATTGCTTGTAAAATTCTTCAATGGAAAATATAATAAAGAGAAATACCTCTTATCTTAAGGTACTTACAAATGCGAAGCCAGTAATTTCTGATGCCTTACTGCTAGCAGGTGAAATACTTTCTCAATCAGAAGATAGCTTGAGATGTAGGTCATTATCCGAACCACCCCTGGGTCATTCATCTTCTAATTTGACAAAAGAATTCTCTACCAATCTTGTTGAATCTGATGAAGCAACAAAGAAGCACCAGCTTTGGTCCAATCATGTTGAATAATCTTCATCAAATGACAAATAGGAAGTGTTGAATATGAGAAAACAATTGAAAAAAGGTGAAATACCAGTCATGTTTTGGCCTTTGGATAACTCTCAGTATGATATTCCAGAAACATTGACAGAAGATTGTATTCATGATATTCATCTCAACATATGGAAAAATATTTGTCACTTAAAATAGAAAATATTACCTTATGATGAATATCAAAATCATGTTAAGGTAATAGAAGGGTTTCAATGCCAAATTGACTTGGCATATCTCTCAGTTTCCTGACATCCAAAGGTTGAAAAGTAGCAGAGAGCCCTTTAGCAAACATGCCTTGGAGCATTAAAAAGGTTGTTCCAGTTAATTACTAATGCCCCATCTGGTATTCATATTAGGGGATGGGGTGTTCATTGAGAATTGCATTTCATTATGCTCTCCAGTCAACAAAGCCCGCAAAAAGTGGTCTCATGCAATGTCATTGCCCATGGCTGGCCACAGCTAACTGGTTTTGTGTGTAATCAAAGGATTGCTCAAGAACATGCCTCAACTAGTTCTTCCCAAAGTCTGGCATATAAAGAAAAAGTTGTTGAATTACTCTTGCATCAAGCAAATGAGAATATCGAATAGGCTTCTCATTTAGAGAATGCACATCATCAGGTGATAGAGGTGTCAGAAATAATCCAACGGTCATATGAGCCAGGTGATTTGAGTGGATGTCGGATGATGTATCTAGACAATTTCCGGACTAAAATCTGCAAAATTAGGAGAGCTTTTAAGAAAGTTTCAGATGTAGGAGCTCAAGATCCACCTCATCTTGCCAGGCTGGGAAATGTTTTAATCCAACCCTCGAGATCACCAGATAGGATTCGAGGAGTTGAGCAGGAAAAACCGGAAGATCCCCAGTCCACTGGACTGGGGAACTTTTCAAATTCTCAATCTCTTCCTCAACGAAAGCCAATCTTCTCTTGATTAGGGAAGAAGCCACAAGAGGAACGCAGAGCCAAATTATCAGGAAATTCCCTCTAAATTACGGTTCATCAAGAAGTTCCTAAGGGATCCATAAAACAAAATTCAATGTCTCATAAAGGACATGGAAGAAGAAAGTATTGTAGAAATGATGATAGAAGGGCTGGAATGTGTTACACATTGATAAATGTCATCAATGCCATTGTCACTAATCCCCCAGAACAAGAGGCTCACTCAGAGGAACCAGATGAAGAATTTCCTGTTCAAGAGGATGTATACACAGCAACAAATGAAGGAGGTGTGCGTATCAGAAGCCAGAGGGTTGCCGAGAGGCAAGACATTCCTTCGGGTAATACCCTTCCATACTCTAGAAAGGAATATGCCAAGGAAAATGGTAAAATTCAGGTTACATCCCACCCTATCTCTGGAGAAGGACAATCACTCTCATTAGAGGAAAGGTTCGCATAACAATAAGAAGAAATGAAGGAGTTAAGGAGGTTAAATGCAAAACTACTTCAAGGTAGTATTCCTCTTAAGCATGATGGAGTTAATCAATCAAGGGAATTTGTTATAGATATTGGGATGGATCAAGAATATCCTCATTTACAAGTACACCATCACAGGTCCAATCCTATGGGTCATATACGACAACAACCAGCAATACTACCATCAGTGGCAGTACTGGTCGCCACACCCGTCCAAACTCCAGTTATTGCACCTGCTCAGGTCCAAGCTCAACCAGATGTTTCTCAAGAATTAATGACTACCATTGAGTCATTAACAGCTCAGCTAGAAGCTATGGAAGGATGACATGCACCAGTTTAACCAAAAAAGAGAGATTACCCTAAATGGGTGGATGCAATTTCTCCCCCATCAAATTTTGTGAATACCACATTCCCAATTTTTAATGGTTCGGGAGATCCAGAACAACACTTAAAACATTTTGTTTCTCATTGTGATCCTATGATGGGAACTCCTCAAAAACAAGAAGTAGTTAAGCTCAGGTGTTTTGTGTAGTCATTACAAGGACCTTCTTTTGTCTGGTATACAAGTTTTCATTCTCGGTCAATTACTGGGTGGGAAGATCTCCGTCAAAAATTCCATCTTCAATTTAGCTCAACATTACCAAAGATGACAGTTTTTGATCTTACCAATTGTAAACAAAGGGAAAATTAAAGAGTTTTAGATTTCATTGCTCACTGGAAGGGATTAACATATTCCTTAAGTTTAGCACTCCCTCAAGAAGAGTTGCTGAAAATCTATGTGGAAAATATACGTGATGAATTACACACACCATTGATCCTTGTGAAATACACAGGAGGGTTTCAAGACATTACTTCAATCACTCAACAGATAGAAGACTCTCTTATAGAGACTAGGGCTAAAACTCGTGTAATTCCATCAGCTCTGAGAAGGAGAATAGGGAAAGTAGAGACTGCTATAGTTACACTTAAACAACCACCTGTACCTGCTTCCACTTCAAAACCTTCATCATATCGAAGGGATCCACCTCCTAAGCATCAACAATGGTCACCTCGTCAAGATGATCAAAGAGATCAAAGTCAGAAACAATTTAAGGATTTAAAGAACAAATTTTATTCTTTTCAGAATGAACAAGTTCCTAGTTACTTCATCTCAGCTCTGGAAAAAAATTTGGTTCAGTTGCCAAGGCCCAAAAGTCCGAACAATGAAAGAGATGAAGACCTCTCCAACTATTGCACGTTTCATCAGATGTTGGGTAATCTCATTCAGGAGTGTTTTGTCTTCAAACCTCCTACAAAAGATGGTGGACTCTAGACAAGTAAAACTTAAAGGTTCTTCAGCCCAGGTAGCATGTGTTACTGCTACTGATCCAGAGGAAGAAGGCGAGTGGCACGAAGTCAAAAGTAAAAATGCACAGAAATATGATGATTGCATGGTCAAGAAAACGATCAACTGAACTCATGCCATTTTACGAACACAATTAAATCAACCAATTGTGTCTTATGTTATTTCTGCCACAACAAAACTCCCATAATTAGAAGGAAAATATTCAAAGAATCGGCATAATTTTAAGAAAGAAGAGTAGTCATAAGAATACGAGGTCATGTCAAAGCCTAAGTTGTCTTTGACATTGCCAGATTTTATGCTATCTAATTCAAAATAACGGGCACTGCCCCACCAAACAGAAAAAACTAAACTAGTTCATTAGGCAGAATCTTCATCAGATGGAGAATTGATCTTTGGTTCTGTTAACATGATTCATTTAACAAATCCCTATGCCAATGAGAGTTTCGATCATGATGTGCCTAAGTTCCCTGTATCTAATAGAGGAATTAGAGGAAGAGACAGAGGTCTAGGATACAGGGGAATAAGTGGATATTCCAGAAGCCACTATTTCAATCCTACACCTTCTAGAACTTTTTATGCGGCAGAAACTCGTGGAAAATCCCTTCAGTGGGATCAACAGGAATAAGAAAGTTCTTCCACACATGGCATATTTGGTCCTGACATAGTTATTTTGGAGGACCGATTAGAGGTTACACATTCTTCCTCTCAGCAAATAGATAGACCTAGTCGTTCTAATCTACTGAAGCCAGGAGTGTTTCCAATTCCTACCTTGATACGAGATGCATCTACTGCCAAAGCGTCAACTTTCAAGGCACCTGCAAAACCACATTTTCATGCTAGGAAACGCAGACCTTTGGACCAAAAGTATGATTTCTTGAAACATTTGGCCCAAGTACTGTCCAATTTATCAATTCTGGATTCCTTGAATCTATCAAAATATCTTTGGGAGGTGCTTATTGAGGCTTTGTCAAGTCCTTAAGAATTCGAAACTGAAATTGTTGCGGCTGTGGTCTACTGTATAGAGAATGATCCTGCAGAATGGCATGCAGTGATATATTTTATAGATGAAGATAAAGATGATGTTGTACATGGACATATCATACCTTTTTATCTATCTGGAAATGTCAATGACATAGACATCCGACGAGCTTTCATTGATAATGGGTCAGGAGTCAACCTCATTCCTATTCGTACACTTCGTCGATTAGGCCTCACCAAATCTGATTTATCTCCTTCTACTTTGATATTGCAAGGATATTATAATAATGAACAAGAACCTCTGGGTGATATTACACTCAAAATTTAGTTTGGAGACCTTGTGTCTAATTCATATTTCATGGTTGTTTGTCGGGACACAACCTTCAACATTTTGCTTGGAAGACCTTGGCTATATCAACATGTGGTTGTACCTTCGTCATACTATCAATGTCTTAAATACTGTTTCAATGGTAAAATTGGGACATTGTATGGTGACAAGGCCCCATTAAAAATGTGTGAAACTCAATACATTGAGGCAGAATTTTATCACATGGAGGGAAATGAGAAATCCACGGAAAAGAAGGTCACAAAAATTAATGCTCCAAATGGTTTGGAAAAGATTTCAGTAAACCCATCCATACATGTGAGTACAGATTATGTGTTGTCTATCAGTCAAATTGACAGGATAGACCTAAATCCAAACACTCTTATGGAAACATCCATAATTTCAATTACAGCAACCAAGCCAGACAGCATGAGAGAAATTGTTGATTCACCAAGCAGTGACGAAAGCTTAAATGGATATGTCTTCATTTCATATGCTGAAATTCAGAAATTCTATACTTCATCAACCAGGCCAGAAGAAGTTATAGAAATACTAGAGGAAAACAATGATGTCGATTCTCAATCCATCATCTCTTCTCTATCACCCCAGGAAGACCCTTCATCATCAATAGGGTCAGAAATGGTAGCCTCTTCTTCAAGATGTTCAAATTTTAACTTCTCCCCTGACCATGGAAATTCTGCTTCGGCATCTACTATGCAAGTAGAAATAGAAGAAGTAACACAAATTGAAGAAGAAGAGGAAGATCTCAGGGATGCTCATCCATCATTTAAAGAGGGTATCTCTACCACTATGGATGAACTCAGAGAAATAAATCTGGGTACAAAAGAAGATTCACGCCCCACTTTAATTAGTATATCCATGACTCTTTAAGAGAAAGAAATGTATAATTCATTTGTAAAAAAAATCAAGATGTATTTGCATGGAATTATACAGGAATTCCAGGTCTTTATCCTGATGTTTCCACTCATCATTTGGGTTTTCCAGAAGAACATCAAGGATTCAAGCAAGCAGTAAGAAGAACACACCCAACTTATGCCTCCAAAATTGAAGCTGAAGTTGATAAGATTATCAAGGATAACTTTGTCAGAGAAGTTCAATATCCCAAATTTCTGGCTAATATTGTCCCTATGAAAAAAAATAATTAACAAATTAGAGTTTTCATTGACTTCAGAGATCTTAATCGGCATTGTCCCAAGGATGATTTTCCAGTTACGATCACAGAACTCTTAATTGATGCAACAACTGGCTACAAAGATATTTCCTTCATGGATGGTTACTCTGGGTACAATCAAATATGAATGGCCCCAGAAGATGAGGAGTTTACAGCCTTCAGATCTCCTCAATGTGTGTTTCACTATCGATTAATTCCCTTTGTCCTAAAGAATGTAGGTGTAACATATCAATGTACCGTGCACTATATCTTCAAACCGTTTTTAGGGAAATTTTTTGAATGTTTTGTGGATGATTTGGTGGTTAAATATATACAACGTTCTAATCACTTGGCCGATCTGGAAATCATATTCAAAAAACTTTGACAACACAATTTCAAGATGAACCCCTTGAAATGTGCTTTTGGGGTAACCTCAGGAAAATTTATCATCTTTTCTGTACGCCATCGTGGTATCAAAGTTGATCCTGAGAATAAAAAATCAATCCTTGAAATGTCACCTCCTAGAAATTTAAAGGAATTAAGAGGACTTCAAGTACACTTGGCCTATATTCGGTGTTTCATTGCAATTTGGTAGGCAAGTGTTTACCCTTCACCAGATTAATGAAGAAGGGAGTAACCTACCAGTGGACTGAAGAATGTCAAGAATCATTTGATATCCTCAAGAAATATCTCTTGAGTCCACCAGTATTAATGCCACCTATTTAAGGAAGACAACTTATTCTCTATGTGACAGCTTTAGAGCGATCATTGGGTGCCTTCCTTGCCTAAAATAATGATGTTGGGAATGAAAACAACCTTTACTATCTGATTCGGACTATGCTTGAGGCAGAAAATTGATATTAAAGTATTGAAAATTTTTGTCTAGAATTAATCTTTTCAGATCAGAAATTGAGACACTACCTGCAATATCATGAGGCCCAATTAGTATCTTACAATAATCTGGTCAAATTTATCCTTAGTTTTCCAATTCTTACAGGACTTCTGGCAAGGTGGGCAGTTATTTTGAAGAAGTGTGATATCCAGTATATTTCTCAAAAGGCAATAAAGGGCCAAGCTCTGGCCGATTTCCTTGCTGAACACCCATATATAAAAGATACATCTTTAAATATTGAACTTCCTAATGAGGAAGTCTTCTCTATTCAAGATAATCCTCAAAAATGGGAAATGTACTTTGATGGTGCCTCCAGAAGTCTAACAGGGAAGAAAATGGAAGATTCTAAATTCAACAAAGTTGGGTTAGGAATCATGCTTATTTACCAATAAAAGGTAGTGCGACCCTATTCCTTCTTATTGTTGGAAGGCAGTACAAACAATGAAGTAGAATATCAAGCTCTCACAGTCTTGGAATTGGAGCTTCAGGCACATGTGAATCACTTGAAGGTAAAATGTGATTCAGATTTGATAATCAAACAAATCAATGGGTATTATTCCATTATAAAGGAAGAGTTAATCCATTTGTTTTATTACTTTAGATAGTTAATGGTGGAATTTCCCTCAGAACTAAAATTTTCTTATGTCCCGCGATCACAAAATTCCTAAGCTGATGCACTGGATAATGTAGCCACAACCCTGGCAGATCCAAATCAGGATGAAAAAATCATCAGTATTTCCCCCCATCGTATAGTTTCACCTTTTGTTCATATCAGAACAGAGGAAATCAATGAAATTAGTCCCATTTATGAACCATATGGTCATACTATAGGATGTAAGACGCCTATCAGGGAATACCCCCAAAATGGAACAGTCCCACCTGATAGAGCCGGGAAAGAACAAGTCCGGTGACGTGTGGTCAATTTTACTCTTTATGATAGCCCAGATCACCAAACAATTCTCTACAAGAGAGGTTTTTATGGAATTCTCTTAAGATGTATTGATGGTGAAGAGACAATGGCTGTCATGAATGAAGTACATGTAGAAGTTTGTGGTGCCCACCAGTCAGGACATAGACTTTCTGGTCAAATTCGAAAGATTGGATACTTCTGGACTTCAATGATGTAAGATTATGTTGATTTCACCATGAAGTGTCATTCTTTCCAAGTATGTGCCAACTTCATTCATCAACCCCCGGAGTTACTTCATACAGCTAAATACTCCTAGCTGTTTGCTACATGGGGAATGGATGTAGTAGGACCTTATCCTCCGGCTACAGCTAAGCAATTTTAGTATATTCTTACTGCTACTGACTTCTTTTCCAAATAGGAAGAGGAAATATCTCTCAAAGAATTCGGTGCTAAAAGCATTGTTAGACTTTTCAAGTCCAACATAATTACCAGATTTGGTGTTCCTCATACCATATTGATGGATAATGGCACCAACTTTTGTTAATCCTGAAGGACCCCGGGACACCCTGAGAGGGGAGGGGTGAATCAGGGTGACCACTTTTTCTTTTAAAGTGATGGATCTTGTTCCCACGTTGGTAGGAACTTGTTGAACCTGTATGATGATTATGATTAGAAAGAAAACATTCACATGCACAGAGAAGACACGACCCTTTTTACTTGGTTCACCACTAAGGGCTACGTCCAAGGAGCATACGCTGACAGGTTGTCGGTCGTACCTAAATACACTATGCTTCACTAGCTGTAGATTACAAAGGTTTGGGTACAGTCACTCTTTCCCAGGCTCACTGCCTTTACAAAGGTTCAGGGATAGCTCACTGCTTCCCTCGGGTCACTCCCGTTGACTCCCCCTGGCTCACTGTCGTTGGTGAAGTCTCACTCAGTTTATAGACGTGAAGGTCTCTTCATCATTTGCATAATAATGCATCCTTTGTTGTATGTAGATGCTCTATTGATGTCCGATTCCCACCAGAAGAAGAATATCAATTTTCCTAGAATGTATCGGGTAGTCTCTCGGCTTTCGTGCAGCTCCAAACAGGCCAGTGGGTTTCAGAAAAACCAGGCGCGCTTCTCCAAGACAGTCGCGCAAGTCCCACTACGGCGCGCAAGTCCAAACTGGCACGCAAGTGTCATCAACGCACCTGCACGACGCTTCCTTCCCCGACTTCAAACTTGTGCGGTCCACTTCCTTTCTCTTCCAAACCGCCTTGGGCGTGCAACCAACAACCGGCGCCCAAGCTCTACTTGCGCGACAAAACTACCACCTACGTGACTCGACCACCTGCACGATGAGAGCTCGAACAATCTCGAAGTCTTGAGCTCCGTGAGAAATGAGAAGGGGTGGTCCAGTATTTATAGGCAAACTGGACCCCCTGCGCGGCGGCGCGCAAGTCCCTCGACGGCGCGCAAGTCTTGTCTCTAGTAACCTCTATCGCGCAACTCACTTGCACAACCCAACCAATACTTGTGCGACCTTCTTTCCTTAGCCAATTTTTTACGTTCTGATCCTCAAAAACATATGGCGCGCAAGTCTTCTATCCTCCAAGACCTCGGCGCGCAAGTACCTTTGCCAAAAACACTTAACTTTATTGGTTGATTTTCAGGCCCAAATATTGGCAAACACTGGGAAACGGTGCCACCTTCACTACTGTTTTCTGCTTGAACGGTATGATCTCATTGTTGGTACACATCCTGAACTTCCACTGAGGATTGAAAAAAAACACAAACCATACGCCAAATCATGCTTTGAAGACCCTGGTTCCAACAATCTCCCCCTTTGGGTTTTTTGGCAATCAGAATAAATTCAATAGATCTCCAACCATGAGCAAACCCAAAACGCAAGAATCAACTCAGCCAACACTCTAAGTCTACGTGAGCAATGCTCGGTGTAGAAAACAAGAGAGGAAGCTTGAATTGGGTTCCAGTGTTTTGAAATTCTCCATGACGCCCGATGTTATCCTTCTTAAACTTCTCATCACAATCTTACACTTCTCATCACAGAAGAATTTCTTGCCTCGAATTTATTCCTTTCTCCCCCATTGACAATAAAACCAAAGACCGATAAGTTGTTCAATGTTAAGCTCAAGCCATACTCCCCATGGATAGTATCTCCCCCATAAACCTGCATCACAGCCATAAGCAGATAAAAACAGTTAAAACAAACGGGGAGAGGGGATTTCCGGATCCTCCTTATGCAGTAGGAGGTGGTTGAACACCGAGGTTCAACCGATGCTTCTCAAACACAGCCGCGGACAGTGTCTTGGTCAGGATATCAGCCACTTTCTCATCATTTCCAACATGATCCATTCTAATCACGCCTTGTTCAACCTTTTCTTTGATAAAATGATACTGTATTTCAATATGCTTTGTACGAGAATGATGAACCAGATTCTTCGTAAGATCAATTGCGCTTTTGTTATCACAGTAAATCACCATTGGTTGCTGCACCTTATCACCAATATCTATTAGTTGCTACTCCATCCAAAGCAGTTGAGTGCATGCCTTTGTGGCAGAGATATACTCAGCTTCAGTAGTACTAAGAGAAGTACTTTCTTGTTTCTTTCTCAACCAGCCAACACATTTCTGCCCAATATAGAAAGCTCCACCACTAGTGGACTTTCTGTCTACCACATCACCAGCCCAGTCAGCATTAGAAAATGCGGATAATTCACTGTCCCTGCCTACAGAAAAAAATAACCCAAAATTATGTGTACCTTGAATGTACCTCATGATTCTTTTTTCTGCTGCCATATGTTCCTCTTTTGGATTACTCTGAAAGCGGGCCACAAGGCATGTGGCAAAGACAATATCTGGCCTTGTCACTGTCAGATACAGTAGGCTTCCAATGATCCTCCTGTACATGGTGGGATCAACAGATTCCCCATCCTCATGCTTTCCAAGTTTAGTTCCAACTGCAATTGGAGTTGACATTGGTTTGGAGTCTTGCATATTGAACTTCTTCAGTAGCTCTCTTGCATATTTTTCCTGAGAAATGAAAGTGTATTCCTTCTTTTGAATCACCTGCAGCCCCATGAAATATGTGAGCTCTCCAATCATATACATTTCAAATTCTGATTTCATGTGGTTGGAAAATTCATCCACTGATTTCTGCCTACTGCCACCAAATATGATATCATCAATGTAGACAAGAACCATGAATTGATCTTTTGGAGAATTAATCACGTAGAGATTGTGATCAACTCCTCCTCTTTTGAATTCCAATTTCTTGAGATATGAATCCAACCGTGAGTACCACGCCCGTGGTGCCTTCTTCAAACCATATAGAGCTTTCTTCAATTTGCAGACCTTTGTTTCATCAGTATCCAAAACAAAGCCCACTGGTTGTTCAATATAGACTTCCTCTTCGAGTACACCATTCAAGAATGCTGTCTTGACATCCATTTGATATAATTTATATCCTCTTTGGAGTGCCATGGCAAGGAAAATCCTGATTGACTCTAGTCTATCCACTGGAGCAAAGGTTTCTTCATCATCAATCCCTTCAATCTGGGAGTATCCTTTACATACCAGTCTTGGCTTGTTTCTGATGACACTTCCATGCTCATCAAACTTATTTTTGAATATCCATTTGGTACCAATCACATTGTGACCTTCCGGTCTCTGGACAAGATCCCATGTCTGATTCTTGTCAATCTGATCTAACTCTCCATTCATGGCTTTTACCCAGGATTCATCCTTTACAGCTTCTTCAAATGAGGATGGCTCCACAACAGAAAGAAATGCAGTTTGTGTGTTATTCCTCATCCTCCTTGTCTGTGTAGGTGCATTCATGTCTCCAATTATGTTAGATGGATCAATTTCTTCTCTTCTATTTTTCTTATGAGGTTCAGACGCATTCTCACCATCCAAGATTTCTATTTCAGATTCTTCATCTGAGTCAACATCATGATGTGACCCTTGAGTATTTTGTACACCTTCCTCTATTTCTATATTTGTTTTTATTTCATGTTCACATTCATTCTCATCTTGTATTTCATCAGCAGAGGTACTATTTGAAGTGTTTGGAGTTTTTCCTTCAATGATCTTAACATCATTGCTTTCCACAATCCTCCCCAAGCGTTTATTAAAACACTTGTATGCTTTGCTGTTCGTTGGATATCTAAGAAAAATTCCTTCATCAGCAATGTCACCATACTTTCCTTGGTTTCCTTCTTTATTCCGGATGAAACATTTGCTTCTGAAAACACGAAAGTATTTCAACGAAGGCTTCCTTCCATGCCACAATTCATATGGTGTCTTTATTTCTCCCATATAAAGCCCTGTTCGATTCTGAATGTGCACTGCAGCCTCAACAGCTTCTTTCCAGTAATGGCGAGAGATACCAATCTCAATCAGCATAGTCCTAGCCATATTGTTGACCTGTCGATTCTGGCACTCAACAACTCCATTTTGTTGCGGAGTTCTCACAGCATCTACCTCATGCTGTATCCCATGTTTTTATAAGTAATTTTCAAACTCAATGGACGTGTATTCCCCTCCATTGTCAGATCGCAGGACTTTTATTGTCCGGCCTGTATCGTTCTCTGCAATCCGTCGATAATTTTTCATACAATCAAGCACTTGTCGCTTCCTGTGGATAACCATTACACAAGCCATTCTGCTATAATCATCAATGAAAAGGACGAAGTACCTTTCTCCATAGGTTCCAGCAACATTTATTGGGCCATATACGTCTGTATTAATGAGATCAAGAAGATGTGATGCCCTTTTCTTCTTTGGTCGATATGAACTACATACCAGTTTCCCACGAATACAAGCATCACAAGACTTTTCCCGTTCATGTTTTAGAATGGGAATTTCCATGACTATCTTTAACTTAGATATCTTTTCCATGTCTTTTTGGTTAATGTGCCCTAGCCTTCGATGCCATAAATTATTTTCTTCTTCAACAGAAAAATAGCAAGAGTTCACTTTGCTGTCAACCTGATATAAATTTCCATCTGTTATACTGCCTTTCATAAGAGAATTTCCTGTTTTTCCTTTTATGGTGGAACCTTTTTGATTTAAGGTTACTATGAGCCCTGAGTCACAGAGTTGACTTACACTCAGGAGATTGTGGCGTAGAACGTCCACGTAAAGAACCTCAGTCTTCTTCAGCTCCCCGTTGGCGAGAGTAGTATTCCCGCTGCCTTTGATCTTCAAAGCACCGTCATTACCAAACAGTACTGTTCCATCAACCTTCTTTTCAATGTTCATCAAAAGGTCAGAATTTCCCGTCATATGGGAAGAGCATCCACTATCAAGGATCCAGGTGCTGCTGCTTTTTGTAGCTTTGAGTGCTACTTCTGCAAGATTGGATTTCTCAATCTTCTTCTTCTCTTTCCATGAGATATTGGATTGAGCATAGGATAATGGTGGCCTTTTAATACATTCTTCTACATAATCTGATTCTTCATACCCATGATCTTCTTCCAGAGGGGAAAAACTGTTTGTGAGAACAACATCATCAGGAGGATGAGCACTGTCCCGTCTTTGAGTTTTGTATGAATTCCTCCTATCGTACCGCTGCCTGCAATACATAGCTTTATGGCCAAAGTTATAATAATTAAAATAGTAACCATAGAAGATATTTCTTCTATAAGATGGAGGATATGAAATCGTTCTCATTTGTTGACTTCCCAGATCTTCTCCATTCAGGTAGCTCCTTGCCACTTTGCAATATGTCATGGTATGGCCCAAACAACCACAAAACTGACACTTCATGTGAGGGAATGTCTTCTCACCTGAATTTTTCCTCATACCTTCATCCTTGTGAGAATAGTTGAACTGCCTATCATTTCTGAATGTTTGAGGATAATTGTCAGTTCTCCTTCTAGTTTGGATTGAGGGTTCCTTTTTCCGCACTTCAGGCAATGTTTCGACATGTTCAACCTTCGTTTTTTCTTTCTTTTGGCTCTCTTTATTTCCAGCAGTTGATGTTTCAGCTTCATAGCCAATTCCACTCTTTCCCATGCAGGCGGGTCTTTGAACGCTCAAGATTTTTTCAACCCTATCTGAACCACATTTGGCTCTTGCCAGTAACTCTGCATCTGAGAATCTTCTATGAGGTACTTTCTCCCTTGATTCTTTTGAAAATGATTCAGCTTCAAGTTTACTTCTAAGAGTAACAACTTCCTCCTCAAGACCCTCAGCAGTCTTGGACTTTTCTTCCAGTCTTGACGTGAGGTCATTGATGACCTTTCCCTGCTCCTCAATTCTCAGTTTTAGATCCACTACATCATCATTGCTTTCAAGGATTTTAGACTAAACATTCAAAAATTCTTCCAGACGTTCAATTTTAGTTTCAAGTTCATCAACATATTCTGATGATTCTTTGACCATTTCCTTCCACTTATTACATCTCTTACATTTACTCTCAAGCTTGGAGAAGGCATCCTTAATTTGAATCTTTGGATTACCAATAGTAGTAGTCTGATTATCTCTGTCTTTATTGATTGAGGATTCTGATATTTCAGTGGTAGCCATCATGGAAGCATGGTTTTTGGTTTTAAATTCTGGTTCTTCTTCCTCACAAAATTCAATATCATCATCTTCTTCTTCACAGACAAAACTCTTCCTCTGCATTTTCTTTCCAGGATTGAAGTCACCCTTTTTGAAAAACCTTTTCTGAGGATTCTCAATGTCTTCAGCTTCGCTCTCATCATTATCTGACTTTCTTTGGCACTGAGAGGCAATGTGCCCAACTCTTCCACAACGGAAGCATGCAAGAGGTAGCTTACCTCTAAATTTACCTTTTCCCTTTTTCAACTTCTTGGCGATGAGGGAAAGAATTTCTTTTTCTTCGTCATCTTCACCACCACTATCTTCTGAAATTTTCAGTTTGTCCATGGCTTTGAATTCCATTTCCTTGCTCACACGAGTTGTGGCATCTTCGGGTTTGACTCTCATCTCATATGCCACTAAACTACTTAAAAAATCATCCAGAGATAGTTTAGATAGATCTCTTTCTTCGAGTGCTGACACCTTTGCATTGTACATGGGAGGAAGTCTTCTCAAGATTTTCTTTACGATATCAATGTATTTGATTTCTTCTCCAAGACCTCGAATTTCTCCCACTACTTCAGTAATTCGATTAAAAAATGAGTCTGCATTTTCATTGGGGTGCATCTTTAGGTCATCAAACCTGTTGTGTAAAACTTGAAGTTTTGCCTCCTTTACCTTGATATCTCCTTCATAAATGTTTTCAAGTTTATCCCACATAGACTTTGCTGAAGTGAAACTCATCACCTTTAGATTGATCTGATCGGAAAGAGCTGTAGTGAGTGCATTTTGTGCTTTAGCATCAGCATCAAGAATTTTCCTGTCTGTGTCAGTCATAGCAAGGCCTGTTGGATCAGTGACTTGTATTCCTTGCACAGTAGAAAACAAAACTTCCATTCCAAGATATCTTAGATGAGATCTCATCCTATTCTTCCAGATCTGAAAATTATTTCCATCGAAGAGAGGGACTCCCCTAACATTGACTGCATTCTCCATGGCGACAAAGAACAGATTCAAATCTAACAACCTTTACCCTTTGATACCACTTGAAGGACCCCGGGACACCCTGAGAGGGGAGGGGTGAATCAGGGTGACCACTTTTTCTTTTAAAGTGATGGATCTTGTTCCCACGTTGGTAGGAACTTGTTGAACCTGTATGATGATTATGATTAGAAAGCAAACATTCACATGCACAGAGAAGACACAGTCCTTTTTACTTGGTTCACCACTAAGGGCTACGTCCAAGGAGCATACGCCGACAGGTTGTCAGTCGTACCTAAATCCACTATGCTTCACTAGCTGTAGATTACAAAGGTTTGGGTACAGTCACTCTGTCCCAGGCTCACTGCCTTTACAAAGGTTCAGGGATAGCTCACTGCTTCCCTCGGGTCACTCCTGTTGACTCCCCCTGGCTCACTGCCGTTGGTGAAGTCCCACTCAGTTTATAGACGTGAAGGTCTCTTCATAATTTGCATAATAATGCATCCTTTGTTTTATGTAGATGCTCTATTGAAGTCCTATTCTCACCAGAAGAAGAATATCACTTTTCCTCGAATGTATCGGGTAGTCTCTCGGCTTTCGTGTAGCTCCAAACAGGCCAGTGGGTTTCAGCAAAACCAGGCGCGCTTCTCCAAGACAGCCGCGCAAGTCCCACTATGGCGCGCAAGTCCAAACTGGCGTGCAAGTGTCATCAACGCACCTGCGCGACACTTCCTTCCCCGACTTCAAACTTGCGCGGTCCACTTCCTTTCTCTTCCAAACCGCCATGGGCGTACAACCAACAACCGGCGCGCAAGCTCTACTTGCGCGAAAAAACTACCACCTGCGCGACTCGACCACCTGCGCGACGAGAGCTCGAACAATCTCGAATTCTTGAGCTCCGTGAGAAATGAGAATGGGTGGTCCAGTATTTATAGGCAAATTGGACCCCCTACGCGGCGGCGCGCAAGTCCCTTGACGACACGCAAGTCTTGTCTCCAGTAACCTCTGTCGCGTAACTCACTTGCGTGACCCAACCAATACTTGCGCGACCTTCTTTCCTTAGCCAATTTTTGACGTTCTGATCCTCAAAAACATATGGCGCGCAAGTCTTCTATCCTCCAAGACCTCAGCGCGCAAGTAACTTTTCCAAAAACACTTAACTTTATTGGCTGATTTTCAGGCCCAAAAATTGGCAAACACTGGGTAACGGCGCCACCTTCACTACTGTTTTCTGCTTGAACGGTATGATCTCTTTGTTGGTACACATCCTGAACTTCCACTGAGGATTGACAAAAAACACAAACCATACGCAAAATCATGCTTTGAAGACCCTGGTTCCAACAAATCCGAGGTAAGAAAATTGTATCAAGAATACAATATCAGATCCAACCATTCATCTAGGTATCATGCATCGGCCAATGGTCATGTAGAGGATTTCAATAAGACTCTTTCAAACATACTTGAAAAGATGGTGGATAAATATAAGAAGTCATGGCCTGATAAACTTTTTCATGCTCTATGGTATTATCGGACTACCACCCGCACTACTACACGATCAACTCCATATTCATTGGTACATGGAACGGAAGCAGTCATGCCTATTGAAGTCCAATTACCTTCGCTTAGAGTGTCCATTTGTGATCAGTTATCTATAGATGAACAATCTCAAAAGCGATTGGATGAATTGGAATGACTAGATGAAAAAATATTGTGCACACTACACCATTTAGATGTCTATTAGAATCGAATAGCACGAGCTTTTAATAAAAAAGTTCATCTTCATTCATTCATTCAAGGATAATTGGTATTGGTCCTCAGAACCCCAATGATACTGGGAAAGAAGCCTCCAAATCTTGAGCCAAAGTGGGAAGGACATTAATCAATACATATGGTCTACTTCAATGGAGCTTATTCTTTAATCTCAATGGATGGATAACTCATTAAAACTCAAACCAATTCAAGATTCTTGAAGAAGTATTTTGTGTAACAAAAATACACCCATTTTCCTTGCTGTAGGACATTAAACTGCATAGCCCCCTCTATCTTCCAACATGATGTTAAACTGTGCATCATCTGAGTTGTAGGACATTAAACTGCCAAGCACCCCATGTCTGTGACACATGACATTAAACTGTGATTTTCACATGCGCAATTTTCTTTTAAACTCCATTTCCATGTGTGCCCCAGGTAGCAAACCATGCATAAGCCCCACACCATACTTCGTGGTCGCATCTTTCATGACATGATCGCCAGGTATGTTGCTGGCTCTTGTTTCTCGCACCGAGCATGACTCACATGAGCTTAGAGTAAGCTTCGACCATGACATCTTCTATGGGCCGCTAACCACGCTTAAGTCCCAACATCATCTTCGGGTCGTTGTACTCAAGTACACCCCGATCATCGAATCCCTCTCAATTGAACTATGCATACTTTGATCCTTGCCTCCTAGGCCGGGTATGTAAGAAACCTCCTGAGTTTCAAGCCCGAAACCACTTTCTTCACATAGATTCACCTCCATCCCATACGATGTTGATCTGTGAAGCCCACGTCAAACCTCTTATTCATATTGGTTCACTTTCATCCTACATGATGTTAAACTGTGTATGTCCCATCATCCTAGCTATATGACGTTAAACTATACAGTCCCCCATTGTCCTTGCTGAAAGACATTAAACTGCATATCACTGGTCCATGCATATGACCATAAAATATTTCCACTTTTTTCCAATATGAAAATAAACTACAACAATCCCTGATACCCTAACTTGAGAGGAATCATCACTGACATGGTCTCCAACCATGTCATATTTCAAGAACTACGTATGGTTTGATTCTCATCCTTATGAGATACGTTGTGATACCCAAGTATTTAATCTTAGGTCTATCCATAATTGAAATAATATCCTCTTTACCCCTCATATGTACGAACCAAATTTGTACAAATGGTATTTCAAGAACTATGTGTAGCTTGATTCTCATCCTCATGGGATACGTAGGAATGCTCGAGCATTCCTCGAGTCCAACCCTGAGCCTTTGGGCCTAACCACAAACTCCACTTTCGGTCCCTTGGCTGAAAAGTCCCCCTGAGAGCACATGGTGTGATATGGAACACCCTAGTCTTTATTCACATCAGGTTTATAACAAATACATGATCTGTCTCCCTCACTATGGTTCAAGATCTATAACCCTAAACTAAGATCTTCCATGCTATCGTCCTGCATGACGTTAAACTGTATTTCAAGAACTATGTATGGCTTGATTATCATCCTAATGAGATACATAGTGACATCCATAATCTCAATTCAAGTCCCACCCGCAACATTATACAAATAATATTCATGGTCTCCATAACCATTTTCTTGACTTCTGGTCATAAAATGTCTGATACCTGAGAGTTCTTTTTCCTGACCATGCAGCACGTGCCCTTAGGTGGCCTTGCATAAGTTGTCTACATAACGGACCTGTCAGCCAAAAGATGCTACTATTTGACTATGTAGCCTATGCCTCAGTTGGAACTGAATAATTCAACCTCCATAATGGGTTTGTCAAGTAATGGTAACTTCATTCTTAGAAGAAGCCTCTTTTGTCCCTATTTGTCTTAACGGCGATATGTAGGGATCTATAAAAAACGGTCATCCTTAAAATATTTGTTCCATACTTTTTTTCATGATCTGAAAGTATTCAAGTATATGGTTTACATTTTCCTCCTTCTCCATATGTTTAGAGCAATATGAAATAACCATGGAACACTTGACCATATGTCGTATAATGTTTCTATCTCTGGTTTTAGTCATATGATTTAAAACCACATATACCTTTTTTTCTACATTTGGATCAGACCTTCATAGAAGTCACATTCCTCCAATTCTTTGACAATTCTGATTGGAAATATCCTCTCCATATTCAAGTACCTTTCTCCATAAAGAAGAATCTATGCTTTGGAAAATTTTAATCTCCATAAAACTTTCTTCGGCTTTTAGTAATACAAAGTCAAATTTCTGAGAGTTCTTCTTCCCAACTATGCAGCACGTACCCTTAGGTGGCATGGCATAAGTTGTCTACATAATAGATCTGTCAGCCAAAAGATACTACTATTTGACTATACAACATATTCCCTAGTTGGACCTGCATAATTTATCCCCCATAATGGGTTTTTCAAGTAGTGGTAACTTCATTCTTAGAAAATAATTCCTCTAATTACTTTTAGCTCTTTTCCCATGTCATTCCTCAGATTCAAAATTTCTCAAGTCACAGTTTACAATTTCCCCCCTCCATACTTGAATATGGTAATATGTTTCCAAACAAATTATCATGAATTGAGTCAATATCTTCAATTCGGTCAAAGATATTAAACCTTAAATATTAGCCTTTTTATAGTCAAACATTCATGACTTTAAACTTCCAATAACAAAATACATGGTACTCATTAAATTGGGAACCTATAATGGGTACTCTGAACAAAAGTCGAGTCCCAGCTCGCTAAACATACATTTTGTATATTTTAGGCAATATTGAGAAATTAAAAGATGCAAAGTTTGTGGGGTTGTTTATATAACCCTGGTAAAAATAAAACTATGTTTACTAGGCCCATTGGCTTAGGTAAAAATAAGAGAAATTATCAAGAAAATGAAGGTACAGATTATTGAAGATGAACTATTTTTCATTGATGAACAAGATTAGAAGAACATACACAGACTGGAGTCTCTTCTCTTCTTTTTCAGAAATTACAGAAGACTTTCAACATGATTTCTCATCTGTTTCACAGCATCCCGAGCTTCATCAGCAGCCACTTGAAGTTCATTTACTTGACCAAATTCAATCTCTTCTTGGCATCTGTGATGGATTTTATACCATCCGCTTGGACTTATTCCAATGAATTATGAAGCTGTTAAAGATCCCCAGTAGCAGCATCTAGCTCTTGCTGAAGGTGAAACTGCTGGAAAATCTTCTCCTTGATCTTCTGCTTCAGTTCCGTCAGCTTTGCAGCATGATCAGCCTCAGCTCGGGACACTACATCCTAAAATTCACTGATATTGGTTAGCAATCTAGCTCTGATCAGGTCTTAATGACACCTTTTCTCTTTCTCCCTCCTTTGAATGACTTTTTTCACTACGACAGGGATTTCTTAATATCCAAAACTGCCAAGCCCCAGCATCTGCGTGCCGAACTTGCATGCCACAGACCCTTGATTTCTCCGGCTTTACCTCAGAGCCAGATCCTCTTTCCTTTTTAGATCCAACTATGAGGGGGGAATTTTTTTATGCTTATTTCCATCACAGATTCTAACGAATTTCAAATGGGAATACAATAAGCACAAAGAGGGTCACCCTTTGAAGAACATCAAAAAAATTGACGAAGGCATGGACTAGGATCCCATTTGGAGTGAGGCACGCAAGTTACTTGCGCGCCGCGCAAGTCACTTGCGCACCACCTATGGGTCACGCAGCTCACTTTCACGTGCCCTATTTAATTTTTCTCCTAAGGTGAAAGGTGACCTATAAATATTCCTTGTGGGCCCCCATTTCAGGGACGAATTTTCCAAAAGTCAAATTCAAGCTCTGGTCGCCCAAGTCTTCAACTCAACTCTTCCGAAAGCTTCTAAGGTAACTTTTTACCTAGAATGGAAGACTTGAAGGAGTAGTATAAGGCCTAAGTGTTTATAATTCATCAACAATTGTGCGCCTAAGTATCCATACCTCCATAAAAATGGAAACACTTGCGCGCCGCCCTACCCTTTCGATGAAACTTATGCTCCGCCCTTTTGGAAATATATTAGGATAATACTAAAGGCTTGAGTTAAGTCTCACCCAAGTATTACCCTACAGATTCTTCATTGCCCAGGTGAACCCATGCCACGCAAGTACACTTGTGTGCCAAATTACTTGCACGACCTAAACTCGCACACCAACTTCATTTGTGTGCCTATCTCCTATTCACCTATCCTCTTCAAGATATTATCCCTCGAACCCCTTTTCAAATCCATTTATGGCATGGTTCCTTTGTTGGCTTCCTTATGTGAAAGGATTTCTGTGAGAACCTCTCCCAAAACCTCGTGACTTACAAACTTTATGTCACTATGATTAGAGGTTTCCTCCATATAACCTCATCCTTTAAGATGAGAAGATCTTTTGATTTAGGGCATCCTCCTCATGAGTAAGCCCCAAGTCCCCTTAACCCGGGCCTCCTTATCAGGAGTAAGCCCCAGTCATAATTTACTTTAACATTGGGCCTCCTTCTCAGGAATAAGCCCCAATCATAATTCCTTTAATTTGGGCATCCTTCTCAGGAGTAATCCCCAAGTTATAAGTCCCCTTTAATTTGGGCATCCTCCTTAGGAGTAATCCCCAGGTTAAAACTCCAAATCTCCATAAAGTACAAATACCTTTATAGAACATACTCCTGGGATTCTTTCCTAAAGTAAGTCCTAGTCTTCATCTACTTGGGTATTCATACAAATATAAGCCCCACATCATTTCTTATGATTGCATCTTTCATGGCACAATCGTTAGGTTTACTGATACCTCTTGTTTCTCACACCGAGCATGAATCACTTGAGATTAGTGTAAAAGTAATCACGACATCTCTTTTTAGGCTGTTAACCATGCATAAGCCCCATATTTCTTCAACCAAACTATGTGGACTTTGATCTTTACCTTAAAAGTAGAGTACGTAGGAAGCCTTTCTAAGGTTCAAGACCATATTTCATTAATTCTTTTCTGTCCCATATGACGTTAAACTATACCCTTGTTATCAAACTACGTGGGTTCTGATTCCTTTTTTACAAGGATACGTAGGTAGCCCATCATCGGGTATGGTCCCAACTCTGAAATAATCCTTGTCTTTCTGAATGACAATAAAATTCAAGTACCCCACTGAGTGGATTTAAAACCAGTATGGTCATCATAATGACCAAGAGATTTCTATGTAATGTATTGAAGGATACCATTGACTAAGAATATCTAATACCTATGGATGATTCTTCATTGATGAAGAACCTCAAATACATATAAAATATTCTCTAAATCCCATACATATCAATCATCGATTTCCAAATCTAAAGGAAAACTCATTTTCATTCTTGATGAATTAATAAGGATTCATGAACATAACTTAAATCTATAAGAGAGTCCCAGAGTAGGAAATAATTCCCCCTAAAAAGGTGTGGTGAGCCTAACCTCCCATTATCTCAACCAATGAAAATTCTTATGCCTCGTCGGTCCACAACTAATGAGAACCTACCTTTGGAAAGTAGGTCCAAATGGATATAGAATCATTGGGTGTTTCCAATTCTATGAATAAACCCATTAGAAACCGATTGGAATGTTTAAACCTTAAACAAACAAGGTCATCCCCATTTCTAGAAGAAACAGTTCCATACCATGTGAAAATTTATAAAAGTCTATCTTCCTATTATTTGATGTATTAAGAACACCACCAAAGTTTACATTGCTAATCATATATCTCGATAGTTGCTTTGGAATAATCATAATATCTTCCTCTCCAGTTATTATCCGATTTAATTTCTCATAGTCACCAAATTTTCTATTAGATTAAATGTTAACCCATTTCCTGTTGGTTCCCTCCATTGATTTAAACCAAAAATCATAGTTTGAGAAACATTTATCAGAGTGAAAAACCACATAATCATGAAAAATAACTTATATAATGTCTAAATCGTGACACATAATTATTTAACCTATTACATCTTAGGTTTATCCTAGGTTATTAAATGTCATCCTACATGATAGTTTTTAAATAGTTTTTGAATTACCAAATCATATCCCCTAGGAGTGTCAAACCAGGTGTGCAACAAGGCCCTTTATCATGCACCAGTTCTCGATTGAGTCTGCCTCAATATGTTGTTTTTGGGGTTGTTAACCCTATGTAAATCTATTCTAGATCTACACCCACTTGTAGTGTCTGGACATGGATTTATTTCTAGGAAACCACTCGCTCTATCTTTTACCAAAATTACAAGATATTTTCCAAAACATTAACTCATCCTTAGACTTATCCTTAGAGATATCCCTATACATATCCTTAAGAATATCTCTATGGATCTCACTAAAGTTTTCTCATCGTAGTTTCTAAAGTTTGAATAAATATTTAATTTGATACCAACAATAGAAACCCAGGATTAACATACATAGATATTGCATTATTTTAGAGGAATATTCAGTATATTACAAAAATGCATTCCCTATGGCCATAATAGTTATTTTTTTAGAAACATGGAACACATTATTCTATTTTGGTGAAAGATATTAACCATATCTTTAAAGATATTACCCTTTAGTACTCCTACTTAATAAACTTTCTGTATATCCTAGGGAAAGGAAACATAATAAAGGGGTGATATCAGATACTTATTAAGGGTAAATAAGAAGATATGTAAGTATAATCATGAGAATAAGTGTTTGAGAACATAACTGTATCATTAGAAGAGCATACCCTGTATATCAAAGATCATAATCAAGATTCATGGCCTAAATATTGACAGTTCCTAATATATAAATGATACGTTAATCAGGAGCATAATCCATGAAAGAATAACGTTAGAATAAGACATGGAATTGGGGCATATACATCATCTTATAACATTTTGAACATGTATAAGTAGAAACAAGATCACTAATTAAGTTTAGGACATGAAATTAGACCCTCACATAAACTTATGGACATGAAACTAGGTCTATGAATAACATTGTGAACATGTAATCAGGTTCATGCATAACATTGTGAACATGTAATCAGGTTCACACATAAACTTATGGACAAGATACCAAGTCAATGCATAACATTATGAACATGTAATCAGGTTCAAACATAATATTGTGAACGCGTAATATGGTTCACTCATAACATTGTGTACATGTAATCAGGTTCATGCATAAACTTATGGACATGAAACCAAGTCCATGAATAACATTGTGAACATGTAATCAGGTTCACGCATAACATTATGAATATATAATTAGTTTCATGCATAACTTTTTTTAACTTGTAATCAGGTTCACGCATAACATTTATACTCATGTGTCAAACATTATTACCTAATTCATTAGAGGGAGATATAGGTCACACCCATCACATAATAAAATCATACATACATGTTCCACAAGATTATAAAAAATCATCATATCATAACCCATGAAATAAAATGGGTATCATAAAAATTTTATCATATAATTACCTATGTAAAATAGATAGGTATCATAATCATTTAATTGAAGCATAATATATTAGAATAAGTGTATCTCAAAATCATATATTTGTGGAAGAGAAATGGGTGTCATAAATATCATTCCATCAAAACATAAACCATTCAAGAAAGAATATAAATGGTATTCTTGGATCATATCCCCAATAAGGCATGAATAACACCAACAGATTTCATCTTAGATGAGAAATAATTTTGAAAGATCATTTGAAAACATTTATTGAGGAAAATATCCTTTATTATTTGAATAATTCTTTTTAAAACATATAACCTTTTGAAAACCATTTTCTTTAAAAATAAAATCACTTTGAAGACTTATAAAGAAATACTAACTACATTTTGAAATCCTTTTCCTTGAAAATGTATTTGAATAATTATAAATAAATATTTAAAATATTTTGAAAAAAATTTCTTTGAAAATAGAATTGAAACATTTAAATGAAGCTTTGAAAAACACTTCTTGAATCATAAAAAAAATAAAACCTTTTTTATTTGAAAATTAATTTAAAAACAATAAAATTCCAGAATATTAGTAAAAAAATTATTAAAAATGAATATTTTAAACATTCAAAGGAGGCTTAAAAGTAAGTATGGTCATGATGGTGGATAAATCTGTACATATCGAACATTCCTTTTGTGTCGTAAAAAGTTTAGAAAAGTGCCCCGATTATAAAACAACAATAAAATTACTTTTAAAAAACACTTTTTTTAAAAGGTAAATCATCGGTAAAAATTTCTTTTAAAGATCATAGAAGAATATTAGAATATTTTTAAAACATATTTATAAAACATGGTTTTGAAAGAACACATATTTCTAATCGAAGAGAGTGATATAGTCACATTTTATTAAAAAAACTTTCCTAATTATCTTAAGTAAAAAAAAGTGTGTAAAATGGTACCAATACATGAATATATCATATATAACCATATGAGAGGAAACATCATGAGATTTATTGAGATATGGATCATAATATTTAATCAATGTAAGCATAATCATAACGAATCCTGATAAATGATGAGATTTTAGCAATAAATTATTACCACTTTGGTAACACTGAATCATAATCCCCATGAAAGAATAAAATTAAATGAAGCTTAAAATATAATTAAAATAATGGGATTAATTATATAAAATACAAGAGTCGTTATATACACCCCATATAAAAATATAGGTGCATAACATGGCATGTATCTCAAAGAATAAAAATTGAGACAAAAAATACTTTACCGATTTGGTAACTTTTGAGCCATAAACCCCATGAAATAAAGATCACAAAATGGATATGTAAATAACCATATATTTAAATATAAGAAACATATAATACATTCATGGTTAGTATATATACCACACAAAATAAATGAGTGGTGGATAAGTCATAAGTCCCACAGAAATAAAAGTGAGACGAGAAAACCCTTACCTTAAGTCTTAACTTTTTCCCACACTTTAAAACCTCCTATATAATAAATATAATTTTATTATACACATACCAAATAATAATATTATTGTATCTAATATAATATATGATTTATTTATGACTTTATATTACCTTTTTATTAACAACTACATGTTAATGTTACGTTTCGGGTAATATCCGATTTGTTTTTCGTGTGTTTTGACTTATTATTCTTGATCCTCTTAATTAGATCATGATTCACTTATTTAAAAAATTTTAAAAATAATATAAATATCATATATATTTCTTATATAAATATTTATAATAATATATGAAATATACAATTATGAAATGGAATACACCGTTCATGGAGACGGTAGATCATACGTACGCATTAATGTTGTTTCCATTTTCTTGTCATATTGAAAGAAAAGTAAATGACATATATGTATGTATGTATATATATAATATAATTAAAATATAATTATTATTCCATATATATCATATAATTTCACTAAACCCATCTTTAATACATTCCATTTAAAGTGTGAATGAATCACATCACTTTGAGGAGGCGGTAGTCCACCCGTCCACAAAAAAAGTTATTGTATTTACACAAAATGGAAATCAATAAGGTATTTTTTATATAATAAATAAATAGGAATAAATACATCATAAATATCATAAATATCATATAAAAATACTATGACCATCAAAATTCTCACCCATTAGAGGTGGTAAAGGAAAAACAAACAACATCATTTCGTGGGGCGGTAGTCTACCATACACATGAATGGTATGTTCATTACCCATTAGATGGATGTTTGTGTAAGTATAGGTTGAAAACTTAGAATTAAAAAAACTTATTATATTGAGGATACTGATTTTATTATATAATCATGTAATGAGAACAGTTTAGTGGGCATAGAATGAAAATAAAACAAAAGAGATTGTGGAAGGATGTTACGTATTCATCGGATAACTCCTCTTGGTTTTCCCCAAAGGGCTTACTTGGTTGGATTTCTACAAAAGTTATAAATATAGGATGAAGTGAGGGATTTTTTTAGGAGATTTTAGTAGATTTTTTCTGATACAAAGGGCTTTAGATGTGTGAATAAGTGGAAGGGGTGAGTTCCTTTTTATAGTGGAGGAGGAGAGGCATTCTGGTAAATTTTTAAAAAGGGAATTCCACCCATGTTTTTCCCATATAAAGTGGATAAAATAATGCTAAAAATATTATATAAGGGATTATAGGGTCAAAATATTAACATAAATTTTATTTTGAACAAGTTTATGGGTCATTTTGGGTCGTAAGTTTAAGGTTTAGACCTTTATTAATGTAATTTATCTCTTAATCACTATAATTAATATTAATAACATTCACTAATATTTAAAAAAAAATTAATTTTCACTTATTTTTATTCAAAATATGGAATCCATTTTTCCAAATTACAATCATAGAAGTGGTATAAATTAATTTAAAATTAATCCCGCAGACGTGTCGCGATAGTGGGTTTTTTAAGCGAAAATGTTTAAAATTTTGGAAATGTTTTTATATCAAAATTCAATGTGAAATTGGTTTAAATTTCCTAAATTGGATTAACTTATGTAAAATTTATCTAATTAAACTTTAAAATAAAATTAAAATATAATTTAACTATATAAATCAATTAGATGAAAAAGCAGTTTTTAATTAAAATTCAGTACTTTTCATTATTTATCCAAAAATGAAGTTTTTCATAAAAATACATAAAATTAACCCTAATATAATTTTAAAATTATAATTTCAAAAATTAATTTTATTTTATCAAATTAAATTTCTAAAATTTTCTAAAATAATTTTATTATTATTCATAGAATGACATAAAAAGAAGTTCATTTGAGAAAATATTTTTTTCAAACATATAAAGACTTTACCAGAAATTAAATGTTTTATTATCAATATGTTTTATTTATATAAAACCATTATAAATAATATTTAAAAAATATTTATTAATATTTGAATTACTAAGTTTATCATATATGTTATAATTATCATATTTAAATCATTATAATAAAATGTTATTTTGTAGAAACTCGGTGTTGTGTGTAACACATGCCAAGTAAGTTTTTTGTACAGAACAAGATTATCTTGGTGTAGTGTATAAAAAAAATTAATTTGGTTTAACATAAAAATAAATAATAACTTTTCTATTTCATAAAACACAAACTATATTTATTGTTGTGTGAAATGAAAAATATCAAAAAGTTTAAATTAATTCGATAAAAATTTCACAAAATCTCAGGGTGTTTCAACATCACTACCTCAAGGAGACCTTGGAAAAACAGTCCTAAAATACATTGAAACATCATCCCATTTCTACTCAAGAATAGGTAACTATTGTAAAATCTTATTTAGTCACTAATTTTCTACCTTCAACTACTGATAGGTGGACCACCTCATGACAAAACCATATACCTCATGTTTCATCCTCATCCACTAATAGTAATGGTGTAAGTCATGATACATCTTTATAACACCAAGATGAAATTCTCAAACTAAGGCATGAAAATCCTAAATCATCTCTTAGAGTATTTCTAATAGAACCCATACGCAACCATGAATATGTAGAATTTCATCCTCATCTATAGTCCAACTAGGAGGCGGGTCCTCTCTTACCACACTCTCCCATATGACTAGGCCCTCAAAATCTGATAACTGTTTCATCCTCACTCTATTTATAAGAGTAGATATCATAGCTAAAGAAGAAATAAAATTATGATACTATCCATCCTACACCTCCAAGTTCATATCTGATAATAAGGCCATAAGCTACCACTCACTAATGTTCCTACTGAACTACTTATATTTAAGTCATCCTACTCACTGCATCGGCAACTACATTGCCTTTACTATGATTATAGGCAAGCTCAAAGCCAAAATATTGAAAGTACTCCACCCACATTCACTGCATCAAATTTAAGTCACACTGTTTAAATATATAATTGAGGCTTTTGTGGTCTGTGTACACCACAAATTTCTCTCCCAATAAATAGTGCCTCCAACAACACAAGTCAAGTACAGTAGTGGTTAACTCTATATAATGTGTCAGTTAATTCCTCTCATGTGGCCTCAATTTACAAGAATAATATGCCATAACTATCTCCTATTAAATCATAACTTCTCCTAGCCCGATACTTGATGGATCACAATATGATTCATAGTTTCTATCAGGCTCTAGAAAAACCAGAACAGATATTAAAGTCACTCTCCCTTTAAACTCCTAAAAGACTATCTCATAGTTATCTGACCATAAAAACTTTACACCCTTCATATTCAATCCCATAAATGGTTCTTTAAATAATGATAAGTCCTATATTAAATTCCTATAATACCCAGTTATCCCCAAGAAGTTCCATATGTTAAATAAATTCTTGGGATACTCCCAAGAAACTACATCACTAACTTTCTCTAGGTCAACTAATACTCATGCATCTAAGATAATATGACCCAACAAGTGAATCTTATCCATACAAAAATGGAACTTTGTGAGATTATCATATAATTTATGCTCTCTAATTGTATACAAAACAATATCAAGATGTTTGGCATGGTCATGTTGATTTTGAGAATACACCAAGATGTCATCCATGAATACCACCAAAAACGAGTTAATATAAGGGTGGAAAACTTAGTTCATCAGCACCATGAAAACTATTGGTGAATTTGTGAGATAAAATGGTATAACCAGATACTAAAATATACCATAACTACTATGAAAAGTTTTATAATGTATGTATGAAGGTAGAACACATACCTGGTAATAACCTAACCTCAAATCAATCTTTGATAGAACCTGAGCTCTTCGATAAGGTTGAATATATCATCTATCAGAGGCAATGGATACAAGTTCTTAACTTTCAATTGGATTAATTTTCAATAATCCACACATATCTAGAGGGTATCATCCTCCTTTTTTGTAAAAAGGACCAGAGAACCCCATGGATATGTATTGGGTTGTATAAACCCCTTTCCCTCCAAGTCCTCTAGTTGTATCTTGAGCTCCTATAACTCGGTAGTAGCCATCCTGTAAGGAGGAATGGAAATCAGTGAAGCTCCTAGAACCATCTCTATTAATAAATCCATCTATCTCTTAGGTGTTAAACTAGAAAATTCATCTGGGAAACCATCCCTAAAATGATCAACCATTGGAGGAAACTCTTCCTAACACGCTCCTTGATCATATAGATATAAACTACCAATCTGGGTTGTCATCCCACCCATCCCACAATGCTCATTTCTAGATCTACCTGCTTGGATATCCCATTCACCTTTGGTAATAAAAACTACATCCTCTATAGATGTGAGGGTCACCCTTCGATGATAATAATCAATGTTGTCTTGATAAGAAACTAGCCAATCCATCTTGAGTATAATGTCAAATCCTGACATCTTGAGGAAAAAAACATCCCATATAAAGTGACACCCACCAATATTAATGGGGAATTCTCTAAACTATCATAAATCCTCTATTCCCATCCCCAACAGAGTATCAAGCATCATAACACCATCAAAAAAATTGTACAACAAGCCCAAGGCTCTCCACCATAGGAACATATATGAAACTATGTGATTCACATGTACCAAAAAGAGAGTATACTAGAGTATAAGCTACTATAATCATACCTCTGACCATGTACATTCCAACACTTTGATCCATAGGTGTAGGTTGTATAGAATATATTTGGCCTGAACTGCAGCCCAGTGAAACAACCTCACTACCCAAAGTCGGCCCACTTTACTGTCTAGGTACAATTGGTGTCTGGTTACCTCGACCATAAACACCACCTCAGCCTGAATAACTGAGAATCCTCCAGATTCTAGCCTGATGTGGAGCTATGAATCCCAATTCTGAACTTGTAGTGTAACACCCCAAGATTTCATAGTATGTTATCTCTTCAAAGTAATTCAATAACTTGCGCTACACACAACAACGAGTTCGAGAACACTATGACTTACCAAACTAGCCGTTCAAGAAAAGGGGTTATGAATAGTATTAACTTAATTTTGAATTTTATATATATACTATATAATTTTAACATTCATATTTTTTTTCTTAGATATAATATAAGGACAAATTCAAATTTTTAGATAAAAGAAGTGTTTTTCAAAAAATGCAAGTTTATCGCCTATTTAATGGAGAATCATTTTTAAAACAAATATTTGAGAATTTTACATTCAATTCAATTTAATTAAATTATTCTTTAGAATCAGGACATAAAAATTTAGTTTGGATAAATTTTTGGTACTTTTCTGATAACTTTCATATTTTGATGAATAGTGAAAAATATTATGTTTTAAATGAAAAAAAATTAATATAAATAATTTATAGTGTTAAATTATGCATTTAAATGGTTTTGAAGTATAATTAGATTATATTTTTATCATTTAAAACAATTTATGTCATTATAAGTAATTTTACATTTAAACTTGACATAAACACATGTCAATATTTTGATAATTTTTACTTTTTTTAAAACCCGTTTTTTGGTTTTGACAATAGGAATTAATTTTAAATTAATTAATTCAACATATATTTTTTTAATTTTTTAAAATAGAATTAATTTTTTAATTCAGAATATCAAAATTATCTTAGGTTTAATTTTTGGTATTTTTCAGAAAACATTCAATTTTTGATGAATAGTGAAAACACTACGTTATTGTTTAAAACCGAATTTTTATTTAAATAATTATTTATTTTAAGTCAAAATAGATGTATAATACCTATATAAGTTCAACTTAATTCATTGGAGTCATTTTATAATAAAATTAGATGTATAAATTTTTATTGAACTTTTTACCGTCTTTTACCCACCTTCTAGGAGCATTTGCAAATTTGCATAAAATGTAATTTTATTACTTCTGTGAGTTGAATTTCAAAAATATGAGAGACTCGATTGATATCAGTAAGTAAAATATGATTTAATAAGATGAAAATAATTTTTTATGAATAGTAACTTTTGACTTTTATTTACCACGGTTAAAAGTAAATAAGGTAATTAAATGTAAAAATGATATTATAATTACTCTAAAAAATGTCTTAATTCTATTGAATAACTTTATTTCCACCAAAAACAACCATATAAATAAAATATTATCCTTTAGGTCCACTTGGAATATATTAGGACATTTACTATTATTTTATTTAATGAAGGGTTAAACGTGTTAAATTCAATGTTTAATAACTAAACCATTTTAAATATAGGGTTACACAAAAGATAAATTCAAATATAAATATTAATTATAAAGTTAAAAATATTTCCTATATAATGGTATTTTATTTATAATTTTTAGACATTAAATAATTAAATTTATTTATGACACAATGATGATGCAGTAATTACCTTATTAACGAAGGAATCAAATAAATGGTATTATAAATATTAAAATAAATATAATTTTAAAGTTTTTTTGACATACACGAATTTTATAGGTTAATATAAAATGTTAGTGATGATTAAATTTTACTTTTTAGAAGTAATCAAGTTGTGATGACTTTCAAAAAAACCAAATACTAAACAGTTTCAAAATTGACATAAATGAGTTTTTTAAAAAAATATTATATTATTAAATTATATACTATTCCTAAAAATATAAGATCCTGAAAAAGGACTTAAATAATATTATATATGTCATTAATGAATAAATTTTGTTTCTCTTGGAAGTTTAGAGTATTTTTATTAACCATATAGTGTAAAAATACAAGAAGACGCGGTAAAAGTTAAACTATTTATCTAAGAGTTAAATCTAAAAGATAAAGTTAATATGGTGACCTAAACCTATCTAAAAACTATTGGTTGAGTTATTTTTGACCCATAACCACCTTATCCTAGAAATAAATCATTTTTAAGACATTATAAACCTAAAATGATTTTATTATAAAATAATATTTCAAGCTTTTCCTAAAGTGACCCTCACCCCTCTTATAAAAGGGTATTTTCCCTTCTCTTAAAATCACAACTCCAAATCCATTTGGCTCGGCCAACACCTTCCCAAATATCATCCAAACTTCCTTTACTTAAACCTAGAGTCATTCCCTTGAGCATAAAGTCAACCTAAGGATCCCTTTTGTTCAAATCAAAAGGAAACACCCAAAGAAGAGGTAATTATTTTATCACCTCTTTCAAAGTTCTTTTTTTCTTCCACTTTCTCTTTATTTGTTATTTCTATAAAAAAAATAATAACTCTAGTACCTTCTACATACTTTGATGTTATTATAAATATAGTATAACCATATTCCTTATTCTATCCATCCTATTAATGATAATGTCACCATGTGTGCGTATGTACGACTTACCCTCTCCACGCCGTGGTGTAATTTGTTATTCAACACTATGTTTTTTGGATGGACATAATGATGAGTAATATGTATATAAATAATTAAAATAACATGATAATGTCTATGTAAAATTAATATACCATCCAATTCCACACCTTCTAATCATTAAGTAAATGATATCATCGCTCGTGTGTACGTACGACTTACCGTCTCCATGACGCGATGAGATTCATTTCCACATTCACCATTCAACGATGATTATAAATATATATATATATAATAAGTATGTAATATATGAAAATATAATGATACTTAAAACATATATATATATATATAAATATATCTTATTCACTTAGTTTCATTCAATACGATATGAAAACGGAAACAACATTTATGCGTACGTACGACCTACCTTCTCGATAAACGGTGTTTTCCATTTCATATATCTATCTATTATACATATTTATATTCTAAATATATATTATATATAAATCATGTTTTATATTCTGGAAGTATTTAAATCATGATCTAAGTTATATGATCAAGAATAACAAGTTAAAACACGTACGATAAAGAAAGCGATTATTACCTGAAATGTTAATTTAACATGGAAATTATTATTAAATGGGTAGTATAAAGTCATAAATGAATAATATATGATATAATAAATATTATTATGGTTCTAGTATAATTTAATAACATACTATAGTCATCATATATGAAGGTAAACATACCCACGACTAAAGAAAAGTACAAGGTAAGGGTTAATTCCTCAATCTCATTATTATCCGAGATTGTTTATGTGTAAGTATTTTTTGGGAAGTATTTATTATCCATGTCCATGTTTCATAAAAGACATTTAAAAATTATTATTTTAAGTAACTATTTAACTAAAACATTATTTTAAATGTTTTAAATATTTATTATTCTAAATCTTTCTCATTAATGTCCATGTTTTCAAAATGGTTTTAAGGATTTATTTATATGGACATGATTGTTTTAAAATTTTAATTCCTTTAAAAAGTTTCAAAGTGGTATGGGAAACTTTGATTTAAAAATATATTTAAATGACATACTTTATAAATGGGTGACTTTTAAATGATTTCACAAAAAGGTATATTTCTCTCAAAGAGTTTTACTGATCATTTTTCAACTATGTCAACATCATTTACTGGATTTTATTCTTGATTGAGGTTGATTTATTATAATAAAATATTCTATATTGTATTGAATGAGTTATGATATTTTTGACTATGGATGTTATATTTTTATATCATTCATGGTTTATGGTTATTGTATTGACATTTCATATGCTAGTTTTAATTCGAATGTTTATGTTATGTTTCAAAATTTTCATATAAGGAATGCAGTGGACTTAGTAAGTGATGGGTGGAGCCCGCTATTTCTCCTCAATGCATTGGTAGGTCTCATGAGACAAAATAGTGTCTTGGTATAGGGCCTTGAAAAAACTTTTATTTGTAGTCTTGGCACGAGGCCTTGACTATGTGGTAATGATGTCCAACATTAGGCATTCCCTCATTATGAAATTAGTTATTACATGTGATTATTAAACTAGTAGAATATCCATGTGCATGTTTATGTGGTGATGTTTGATTTATTTTTTCCATATTATGTTCAATATTATGTTTAAAAAGGATGTTTTTTTATTACATATCTTTCTTTAAAAGTTTATAGCTTCTGCTAAATTATTTACCCTAACTGAACATCTGAGATCACCCCTTTCTTATGTTTTATTTTCCTAGGATTCCAAGAAGTGTATTATGATTGATATGTAGGGTTAATCTGAAAGGGAATAATGGAATTCTCAAAGAACTATTTATGCTCTATTATATATTTTAAATTGTAATTTAAATTTGATGTATGTAATCTATTTTCCAAGACTGCAAAACTGATCAGTCATTCAGGACTTGATTCCTTGTAATCATGCCAATGTATTAAAATAATGCACCGACTCTGAGCTTCTGGGGTCAGGGCATTACAGTTAGTATCAGAGGAAGTTTAGAAATAACCTTGGAAACTAGATTTAGAAAAACTCTGATTAGAGAACATTACCCTAAGATAGACTTGGAGGATTATAATAGAAGAACATAATATAATTTTGTTAATATAGATATTTTATGAATTTTCCAAGAAATACATTAATGTTTGGATATGAGCAGGTAGAGGTGGCTCTAGTACAGATATACCTAGGTGTGAAAACTCTAACAAGGAGTTTCGGGTTTAACCCGGGGTATCTTGGTACATGACAACGGGCCTTGATGCACTCTTGGTTACGACACTTCCGGGGGATATGCTTAGGATAATTCACATTTTCTTTACAATCCATTATGAAGGATTTAGGAGTAATACTTCCTCAAAGAAAACTTTTTTATGATTATAGATTATATGCATTATATTTTCAATTTACATTAGGTATTTTACAAGTTTGGAATTATGCATTGTGATTCATAAAACTAACCTAGTGTGTGCCATTATTTAGAAATGACTCCCAGTAGATGGAATGAGAACTCTAGCAATACGCGTGATCCAAAGAGTTAGAAGGATAATATCTTTCATGGTATTAAGACAACATTTAAAATGTAAATAGTCTCCCACGTATTATCATCATATTAAGAAATAGTATCATGTGTTAATAAGATATGTAAAGAATTTTCTGAGTCATATGGATTTGAAGGGAAGCCAGAGAAGAAAAGGATGGTAGAGAGAAACATGGATAAAGGGAATAAGGGAAAGAAGGATTTTCCCATATGTGATAAATATAAAAAGAATCAACTTGGTAAATTCTTGAAGACAATGGGAGTTTTTTACAAGTGTGGAGAAAAAGGATACCGAGTACTTGATCACAAGGGTAAGAAAAAGGTTTCAAATGTACAATGCTTCATCTACAAGGAGTTCAGACACTATGTGAATCAATGTCCAAATCATCAGAGTATATCACAAATGATGTTTTTAGATAATAATCAAGTTATGATATTACCACATATGAAGAGTAATGACTAGTGTTCATATGTTGATATTAAATAATTATTTCATTTAAGTATTGTATCAACGATGTACTGGTTATAATAATTATGGAGTATATAAGGATTGTACTACAATACTATTTCATTAAGGATTTGAGATTGTGTGGTACTAAGAAAAGTGACTCAATAGTAAGTTAAACGTTTTGGAAAATACATGGTTGAAGGAAAGATAAAAATTTAATATCGTCCTGATATTGAGGTATTGATTTTGGAATAAGAGATGATTGATTTGGATAAATTATATTGGTTATTGACATCCTTGGAACTGATTAATGGTTTGTTTATTCCATCATTATTGGAGTTTACAGCATTTTTGGATATAAAGAGTATATCCAGTATTTTATAATGAATAAAAGATCATGAATGTAATCAATATGGTTTTATGGTAATTCAGGGTGTTACCATGTTTTAAAAGAATACATGATGAAGGTATTCACATGTTATTACGTGGCAAAAAGAATCTTAATTATGTTTACCGTCCATATAAATTTTGGACTATGAATTTGGAAATAAGTATTTGGGATAAGTCTAAAGGTTGGAATGGATTAAGTTTTACATTGGATACTATTATTAAGGTTAAAGCATTTCTTAAGATTATTTTTGGATTTTTATAAAAAGGACAACCCGGAGGTCGGGCATCAACCCATCGCGTCCAGTAACGCCGTGAGACTTGAACCCGCAAACGAAGGGTGACAAGGGTGCATCACCTACCATTGGCTTACGTGATATCCTGGTTTGTATAATGTAGTTTTTTTAAATAGTCTGACAAATTAATTATAAATTAATTATTTTTGGAACACCACATGATTAGAATAAATGGAATATTTTTCAATTCTATTATATTTTGGAGTGAACGATGAATTTGTGGTATGAATTAGTTGAAGGATGGAACTCTACTAGTCAAGTATATATTTTTTTCTCTTATTCTATGAATAAATTAATTCTTAAAATTTAGGGAAGAGATCTTAAAACAAAAAATGTGTTATCCTAATACCTTAGGTTTTGTTGAACTGATGATATTTCAAATCATCATAGATTGATGGCTTTGAGGCCCTCAATTTTACACTTGTTTGTGATTGATGACCTCAATCACTCCCTATAAATATTTATGTTTTCCCTCTAATTATGTGTCTCTAATTTCCACCAATGTTCTCCTAATCGAGATCATAATTTGGTGGTGACTTTTTTATTTTTCTTTCCCTCTTATTAAGACAAAATTTCATTAACACGATTTCTGATGTGGGTTTTCCACAAAGGTATTTTTCTATTTTTATCCTTTTATTTTCAGAAAAAAATTCAAATTTCAAGGAAGAAATTTATTGAAGGATGATAGAATGTAACACCCCAAGATTTCATAGTATGTTATCACTTCAAATTAATTCAATAACTTGTGCTACACACAACAACGAGTTCGAGCACACTATGACTTACCAAACTAGTATTTTAGAAAAAAAGCCGCTATGAATAGTATTAACTGAATTTTGAATTTTATATATATCCTATATAATTTTAACATTCATATTTTTTGTTTCTTAGACATAATATAAGGACAAATTCAATTTTTCAAATAAAAGAATTATTTTTCAAAAAATGAAATTTTACAACCTATTTAATAGAGAATCCTTTTTAAAACAAATATTTGACAATTTTAAATTCAATTTAATGAAATTAAATTATTCTTCAGAATTGGGACATAAAAATTTAGTTTACATAAATTTTTGGTACTTTTCTGATAACTTTCATATTTTGATGAATAGTGAAAAATATTATGTTTTAATTGAAAAAAAACTTTATAAATAAAAATATTTTATAGTTTTAAATTATAAATTTGAATGGTTTTTAAGTATAATTAGATTATATTTTTATCATTTAATACAATTTAGTTCATTATAAGTAATTTCACATTTAAATTTGACATAAACACATGTCAATCTTTTGATAGTTTTTACTTTTTTTTAAAAATAGATATATAATACCTATATAAGTTAAATGTAATTAATTGGATTCATTTTATAATAAAATTAGATGTATAAATTTTTATTGCAATTTTTATCGTCTTTTACCCACCTTCAAGGAGCATTTGCAAATTTGCATAAAACTTAATTTTATCACTTCTATGAGTTGAATTTAAAAAATCCGAGAGATGTGGTTGATATCAGTAAGTAATATGTGTTTCAATAAGATGAAAATAATTTTTTCTGAATAGTAACGTTTGACTTTTATTTACCACGGTTAAAAGTAAATAGGGTAATTAAAGGTAAAAATAATATTATAATTACCATAACACATGTCCTAATTCTATTGGATAAGTGTATTTCCACCAAAAACAGCTTTAGAAAAAAAATATGATCCTTTAGGTCCACTTGGACTAGATTAGGACATTTATTATTATTTTATTTAAAGAAGAGTTAAAAGTGTTAAATTCAATGTTTAATAACTAAACGATTTTTAATATAGGGTTACACATAAGATAAATTCGACTATAAATATTCATTAGAAATATAAAAATATTTCCTATATAATGGTATTTTATTTATAATTTTTATACATTAAATAATAAAATTTATTTATGACACAATGATGATGCAGTAATTACCTTATTAACGAAAGAATCAAATAAATGGTATTATAAATATTAAAATAAATATAATTTCAAAGTTTTTATGACATACAATAATTTTCTAGGAGAATATGAAATGTTAGGGTTGATTAAATGTAGCTTTTTCTAAGTAATAAAGTTGTGATGACTTTCACAAAAACCAAATACTAAATAGTGTCAAAATTGACATAAATGAGTTTTTAAAACAAATATTATATTATTAAATTATATAATATTCCTGAAAATCCAAGGTTTGTAAAAAGGGATTAAATAATATTATATATGTCATTAATTAATCACTTGAGGTTATATTTGAAGTTTAGAGTATGTTTATTAACCACATAGTGTAAGAATACAAGAAGACGCGGTAAAACTTAAACTATTTAACCAAGAGTTAAATCTAAAAGATAAGGTAAATATGGTGACCTAAACCTATCTAAAACCTATTGGTTGAGTTTTTTTCGACCCATCCCCATATCATACTATAAGTAAATCATTTTTGAGCAATTATAAACCAAAAATTATTTTATTATAAAATAATATTTCAAGATTTTCCTAAAGTGACCATCACCCCTCTTATAAAAGGGTATTTCCACTTCACTCAAAATCACAACTCCAAAGCCATTTGGATCGGCCAAACCCGGCCCAAATATCCTTCCAACTTCCATCAATTTAACCTAAAGGCCCTATCTTGAGTATAAAGGCAACCTAAAGATCCCTTTTGTTCAAATCAAAAGGAAACACCCAAAGAAGAGGTAATTATTTTATCACCTCTTTCAAAGTTCTTTTTTTCTTCCACTTTCTTTTTATTTGTTATTTCCATACAAAAATAATAACTCAAATACCTTATATATATTTTTATGTTATTATAAATATGTTACAACCATATTTCTTATTTTATCCATCCTATGAATGATAATTTCATCATGCGTGCATACATACATCTTACCGTCTCCACGCTGTGGTGTAATTTGTTATTCAAAAATATGTTTTTTGGATGGACATAATGACGAGTAATATGTATATAAATAATAAAAATAACATTATAATGTATATTTAAAATTAATATACCATCCAATTCCACACCTTTTAATCATTAATTAAATGATATCGTCGCTCATGTATACGAACGGCTAACCGTCTCCACGACGCGATGAGATTCATTTCCACATTCACCATTCAATGATGATTATAAATATATAGATATATAATAAGTATGTAATATATGAAATAATAATTCTAATTAAAACAAATATATATATATATGTGTGTGTGTATTTAAATATATCTTATTCACTTAGTTTCGTTCAATACGATATGAAAATGGAAACAACGTTTATGTGTACGTACGACCAACCGTCTCCATAAATGGTGTTTTCCATTTCATATATCTGTCTATTAAACATATTTATATTCTAAATATATATGATATATAAATCATGTTTTATATTCTATAAGTATTTAAATCATGAGCTAATTGATATGATCAAGAATAACAAGTTAAAACACGTACGATAAAGAAAGCGATTATTACCAAAAATGTTAATTTAACATGGAAATTATTATTAAATGGGTAGTATAAAGTCATAAATGAATCATATATGATATAATAAATATTAATATGGTTCTATAATAATTTAATAACATACTATGGTCATCATACAAGAAGTTAAACATACCCACGACTAAAGAAAAGTACAAGGTAAGGGTTAATTCCTCAATCTCATTATTATCTGAGATTGTTTATGTGTAAGTATTTTCTGGGAAATATTTATTATACATGTCCTTATTTCATAAAAGTCATTTAAAAATGATTCTTTTAAGTAACTATTTAACTAAAACATAATTTTAAATGTTTTAAATATTTATTCTTCTAAATCTTTCTCATTAATGTCCATGTTTTCAAAATGGTTTTAAGGATACTTATATGGACATGATTGTTTTAAAATGTTAATTAATTTAAAAATTTTCAAAGTGGTATGGGAAAATTTGATTCAAAAATATCATTAAATGACTTACTTTATAAATGGGTGACTTTTAAATGATTTTACAAAAAGTTATATTGCTCTCAAATAGTTTTACTGGTCATTTTTCAACTATGTTAACATCATTTACTGGATATTATTATTAATTGAGGTTGATTTATTATAATAAAATATTTTATATTATATTTAATGAGTTATGATATGTTTGACTATGGATGTTCTATTTTTATACCATTCATGGTTTATGGTTAAAATATTGACATTTCATATGCTAGTTTTAATACGAATGTTTATGTTATGTTTCAACATTTTCATATGAGGAATGTAGTGGACTTAATAAGTGATGGGTGGAGCCCACTATAGCTCCTCGATGCATTGATAGGTCTCTTGAGACAAAATAGTGTCTTGACATAAGGCCTTGAAAAAAAAATTATTTTTAGTCTGGGCATGAAGCCTTGACTATGTGGTAATGATGTCCGGTGTTATGCATTCCCTCATTATGAAATTAGTTATTACATGTGATTATTTGACTAGTAGAATATCCATGTGCATGTTTTTATGGTGATGTTTGATTTATTTTTTTCCATATTATGTTCAGTATTTTGTTTAAAAAGGATGTTGTTTTTATTACACGTCTTTCTTTAAAAGTTTATAGCTTCCACTAAATTATTTACCCTTAATGAGCATCTAAGTTCACCCCTTTCTTATGTTTTATTTTCTGAGGATTCCAATAAATGTATTATGATTGATATACATGGTTAAGATAAAGGGAATAATGTCATTCTCAAATAACTATCTATGCTCTATTTTATGTTTGAAGTTGTAATTTAAAGTTGATGTATGTAATCTATTTTCCAAGATTGCTAAACTGATTGGTATTTCAGGAATTGATTCCTTGTAATCATGCCAATGTATTAAAATAATGCACCGACTCCAGGCTTATAGGGTCGGGTAATTACATGGAGTCAGAATCTATCCCAATCCACTAACTATTGGGGGGAAGATCTTGCAAAAACGTTGTATAAGGCCCATCCTACCACAATCTTAGCACTCGACTAGGTCATGTTCAAAATAATTTTTCCTAAGCCCCGATCTGCCAACACTAATAGCCTGGTTGGTACTCCCCTCATGAGAAGCCTCAAAACGAAACTTCCTTCTATTGAAATCCAAACCACTAGGTCAAGAGGCCACATTACCCTACTCTGTACCCCCCATCTTCCTTCAAGTTTTCCTCTATAATTATCACTTGATTCACTATTTCAGTAATAGTATTAAACCTGACCATGTTGAGCTAGGATCGAACGACATGTATGAAACATTCCTCAAATCATCTCACCATTAGTATCTCATCAGTAAGATAAACTAGGAAAAAGTGATAGAGCATTGTAAATCACACTATGTACTCCATAACGGACATCACAACCTGCTCTAGATGCATAAACTCACTAGCTTACTCTGCTCTCATTGTATTGAGGAAAACATATTCATAAAACCTAGATTGGAAATCCCTCCAAACCATATCTCAGAGCATATCATCCTAATTCAAAACATCCCCCCAGCACTTACCTTCTCCATGAATCATATATGTTATGACCTTCACTATCCTCTTAGGAGGTGTCTCTAGATGCTCAAATATCAAAAATGTAGTCTCAAGCCACATATTAGAAGTCTGTGGACTACCATCCCCTGAAAACATGGAAGGATGATACTTCTGAAACACACGCATTAGCTCTACCATAGATGAGGCAGGCCGAGGTGAACCTTAAAAAGTATCCATGAAGCATAGGAAACCCACACGAGATTTTGCCTCAGTACCCATATCTAGTACAACCACTAGGGCCTTGGCTATAACTATAGGAGGATATACTGGTATCCCATTGTCCACCACCTCTGGTGCATGGTTTTCACCACCCTCTTGGCATGTGAGTAGAGTTCTTCATGGTGTAATGTCTCTATATGCCAAATGCATGCCTTATGAAGTCCTAATAATGATATGATCATGGTTATAAATGTGTTATAGGTCAAATACTTCCTATAAATAGGTCACACCCCTATTCCTACTTCTAAATATAGCACTGGGTAAAAAGAAATAGCCATAAACATCACTAGAGACACTACCTACTGCCCACTCAAAATCCAGGTCTAGGTCAAGTTCTCTATTTTCAACAATTTAATGTCATTTAAGTTCACATTCTCAATTCATTTCTATTTAAATGTTTAGACTAAATGGTTTAGAACTTCTGATTCATAAGGTCACATACACCTCATAAACCAAAGTGTGGTGTCCACCTAATCCAAACCATAACATGTTCCAATCTATACGACCAATGGTGCATGACTCAATGTTCCATAATTGATGTCTTAGTGTGTCTACTATAGTCTAAGTAGGAAAACACTATTTAGGATATGACAGGAACTCTAACAACTAACCAGGTTTCTTAATTCCCTCCACAAATCATCTATCAAGCAATAGGTATATCACACAATGCACACAGAATAAAAGTCATGAATTCAAGAAATGTGTCTTACATGGCATAGAATAATGCATGGAATGTAAATTCTAACAGGTTCCTAAAATGAGGTATGAGATGTATACCCTCATATCATCAGAAAATGGAAAAAATCCATAATCAAAAGTAATATCAAATAGTAAGTGCATAACCCAACAGTGGAATCAAATCAACTTTAATAGGAAAAATCTAGAAAATAGAAATTTTTATTCCAGGCGATTTGTATTTTCCTATACATGGGTTAGCTACTCCCAAGAATAGCTCATTACCAAATTAAAATTAATTCATAATCCCTTTCTATTGTCTCAAAATAGTAAATATAGAAAAGTAACTACTCTGATACAACTTTGTAACATCCCAAACCAAGTGGCATTGTACAATTCCCCAAGTTGGTGTGTCACATGGCCTCAATCACACCTCCCCATATGTCAGAGGCTTCCAACTAGTAGCGAAGGCCTAGGGTGTGTCTGTGTGGAGACTATTCCATCATTTCATATTGTAATGCAGTGTTATAAAAATATTAATCAATAGAATAAGTATATAATATAACTAAAATTATAAAGAATATAAACATCCAAAAGACTAAATAAATAAAAAATGCCAAAGGTTATCTCATATACAAAATGATGTGTCATGTCATGTCTCTGCAAAATAGGAAAATAGTTATAAAATTATCCATTACAATACATGAATAAAAATACAAAAAAGACCAACAATTAACTATCCCAGCTAGCATCATGAGCATAGCTCAGTTATATGATCCCCTACTCCTAATCAATGATCAAATAAATAATTGTACAATGGTTTCTTGCCTCAATCTATACCTTCATCCATGAAATCTATTTGGTTACCCAATGGTGGCCCAAACATGGTGTGAGATAACACTCAATAGGCCACCACCAACAGTGTCTATAATAAGTCAAATTTATGTAATGACAAGCTAAAGTAGTTTGCAGTATATAAAAAGTATGGTAGTACATAAAGTAATGTTCCCAATGCATATGTAACAAATAATTGATACTATATATCCAAAAACGTATCCTTAAAAAAAGGTTCAATCTCCAACAACAAGGGTAGATTTAAAGAAAAATAGAAAAACTACCATGGAAATGCTATACAATCAAGTTTAAATCATCCATCACACCAATGCCATATAACCTAGTATAAATCATCCATCATGGCCACCCCATATAATCAAAAGTGTCAGGCCATGATGGGCTAGATCCAAGGTATATAAGATCAAGGCATCCTCATTGAGTTCTGGGAGAGTCTTGATGGGGAATTAGTAAAGTCTTGAGTGGAGTCCTAGGATCATGTCAACAATGCATGTCATATGTGATTCCAATCATGTTGGATCCAAGGGGTAGCAAGGCCCAAGGAATCCTATGGAATAAAGATCCTTAGAGTATATAGGTATAAGGCATCCACTACCAAAATCATGACCCATAGTGTAGAAACATACATGGATTCCTATGGAATTAGGACCCAAAGGGAATATAGGTCCAAGGAATCCACTACCATAATCATTCATCATTTAATTAATTCAAAAATTAATAAATGGTATCATTCCATGAGTTCTTCCAAGTCATTTAACAATTACCATTTGAAAAATTAAACCAATATACCTCATGTAATCACATTTCAAAGGAGGGAAAACCATATCCTAATAGTTAAATTCAATTCAATTCAATTTATAAAGGCTTAATCTAACTAGGAAAGCACTCACACACCCAGAAGGGTGGTATAAATCATGGAAGATACAAAACCACACCCCATGGTTTGCCTAGGTTGTGGAAATAACCTCCAAAAAAGTCAAAGGTTCAATTGGAAACATAAATAGGTTTCAATTCATTTGAACAAGACATTCAATTCATTTTTAGGGGAAGCACTAGTAAGTCCGGCGTGCGTCATAACTGCAAGAGGTAATATAAAACAACAAACCATGAGGGAAAGGTATAGACCACCTACTATAGTTCCATAATAGATCGCTCATAAAGTATCAATCTCTGATTTATTATAGATTAAGATAAAAATAAAGAACAGACGAAGAAACTTGAAATAGGGCATTTTATCTTGCACTTAAATAACACTTTTGATACCAATACAAACAAATAATGGCACAAAATGATTTAATAACTTACTAGTGTGGATCCAATGAAACAAACGGTGCTTAAATCAAATGTTGGATGAATAAATAGGACAAATCCTATATTTTGGATTCAAAGAGGAGCTCCCATGGTGAGATACTATCCAATATAGGAAAAAGAAAAAAGAGGGTTTAGTTTTAATAAGTTTTAAGGGATAAATGGTCATTTACTCTCTTTTAACTAGGTTACATAGTTTGGAAACACAGTTGGACAAACTATGGTCCAACCATACACCCTTCACTCTCTTAATGGGCACCTCACACAGTTTCATGCGCACAATTTGACAAACTGTGCGCAAACTATGAACCAACCTCTGTCTAGGTCTGAAGAAAGTCTCAAAGGCATACAACTAGGGAGTTATGATTTTCCTTAAACCATTTGACCCTCTTTCACCCCACTATCAAGCCCTGCATAGTTAGGGGTAACCTTGTGGCATGTCTTGCACAGTGACTCCTAACCATGAGGCCTACCTACTTTTCCCAAAACAAATTGAGATTCAAGATCTAAACAAGCTTTGGAAACCCCCTAAAACCCCCATGATCCCTTTAAGAACTCACATTATGTAAAAAACAAGGATTTAAACTAAAATATATATGTATGTACCACATAGAAAAATCCAGTATCTTACAATATTCCTCCTTAATACAATTAATCCCCAAATTTCCCTTCCATTGGTGGTCAAGATTCTTCTAAGAATAACATCGACCACTAAGCACATACATTTCCCCCCTGATCCAAATTCATGTCCTATAAATGGTTGTGCTACCATAACATCTGTACTAGAGAAACTACTAGGTCTCATAGAACCTTTGTTATCTTGTTAATTATAAGAATAGGATTCTCCAAAAAGGATGCATCTACTTGTAGATTAACCTCATCCAACTGCAAGGTATGATATGGGTCTAAGTGATAATGGTATAAATGAGATATGTGGAAGATTCCATGCATGGATTGGTACCTTTACGGTAACTACAACCAATATTCTACCGGCCCAACTCTCTCCAAAATCTCTAATGGACTAACATATCGCGATGAAAGCTTACATTGTCTCTTAATTTTTCTATGTCCCATCCTTTGTGAGATATATAAAAAGACCTTATCCACAACCTCGAACTATAGAGGTCTTCGATGATGATCAAGATAAGATTTATGTTGATATTTTGTAGTAGTCATCCATTGTATGGTCAACCAAACCAACTCTAAAGTCTCTTGGATGAGATAAAGTCCAAGAAACACTACCCCTCCTAACTCTAACCAGTACAAGGGAGATCAGAATGACCTACCATAAAATCCTTATAAGGTTTTATCTATATAGTTTCTTGATTTATATTATTGTAGGAGAACTCAATTATGGGTAGGTTTATCTCCCAAGTTCCCCCAACATCTAGGATGCATGCTCTCAGCATGTCCTTAAGAACCTAAATCGTGCACTCTGACAGGCCATCAATCTGAGGGTGGTATGATATGCTCAGAAGCACCTGTATAACCAATCCCCTCTAGAAAATATACTATAAATGAGATGTAAATTAGGCATCCCTATCCAATACCATGGTATAAGGAATCCCATGAAGTCGTACTATCTCATTGATATGAAAACTCCCAAGCTCATCCATGGAGAAGGTCTTGCTGATTGGTGGGAAATGTGAACCCTTTATGATCTTTTCCAAAACAACCCACATAGCATCACTACCTCAAGTATACCTTGGAAAACTGGTTCTGAAATCCATTACAACATCATCCAATTTCCACTCAGGAATAGGTAACTGTTGTAAATGACTAGCTGGTTTCTGATGTTCCTCCTTCACCTGCTAACATGTGGAACACCACATCACAAAACAAGATACCTCACATTTCATCCCTAACCACTAGTAATGATGTCTCAAGTCATGGTACATCTTGGTAACACTGATATGTACTGCCTAAACTGAGGCATGAAACTCCCACATCAGCTCCCGATGTATGTCTGTTGGAATCCATATGTGACTATGAATATGTATAATTTCATCCTCATCCACAATCCAACCAGGAGGTGGGTCCTCTCCTTCCACACTCTCCCATAGTAACAGGTCCTCATCATTTAATAACTATCACATCCTCACTCTATCCAAAATAGTAGACATCATAGAAAAATAATAAAGAAAGGTTTGACCCTGGTCATCCAACACCTCCAGGTACATCTCTAAGAATAAGGCCATAAGAAACCACTTTCTACTAGCCTATTGAACTGCCTATACCTGAGTCCTCCTACTCAGTGCATTGGAAAATAAATTTCCTTTACCAATCATATAAGAAAGCTCAAAGTCAAAACACTATAGCCACTCCATCCACCTTCACTTCCTCAAATTAAAGTCATGATGTGTAAATATATACTTGAGGATTTTGGTGTTCGTGTACACTAAAAAACACTCTCACGGTAAATAGTTCCTCCAACAGCACAAGGCATGTACAATAGTGGATAAATTTAGATCATGCATTGGGTAATTCCTCTCATTTGGCCTCAACTGGCAAGATTCATATTCCGCGACTTGCTCCTCTTGCATCATAACTACTCCTAGTTCGATACCTGATTCATCATAATACAATGTGTAACTCTTACTCATCTCTAGAATAAACAGGACTGATGCTAAATTCAATCTTCCTTTTAGCTCCTGAAAGGTAGTCTTGTAGGTATATAACCATACAAACTTCACACCCTTCTTAGTCAAGTATGTCAACAGTGTTTCTGAGCATGATAATTCTTGGATGAAATGACTATAATATCCATATTTCTCTAAGAAACTTTTTGTGTCAAATACATTCTTGGTATGCTCCCAGGAAACTACAAGACTCACCTTCTCTAGGTCAACTGATACTCTTTTATCTAAGATAATATGACCCAGGAAGTCAATATTTTCTATCCAGAAGTGGCACTTTGTGAGCTTAGCATATAATCAATACTCTCTCAGTGTATCCAAAACGATCTCAATATGTGTAGCATGGTCATCTCAATTGTGATAATACACTAAGATATCATCCATGAATACCACCAAAAAACAAGTCAAGATAATGATGGAAAACTTAGTTCATCATCACCAGGAAAGTACTGGCACATTCGTGATACTGAATGGAATGATTGAATACTCATACAGACCATACCTACTACGAAGAGTTATATGAGGTATGTCTGAAGGTAGAACATGTACCTAGTGATAACTAGACCTTGAATCAATCTTCGTGAAAACCTGATCTCCTCAGATTTGGATGAAGAGGTTATATATCTGAGGAAAGTGATGCCCATTCTTAACCATAAACTGGTAAAATTTTTGATAATCCACACATAACCTAAGGGTTTCATCCACTTTTTCTCAAAAAGTACTGGCGAACCCCATGGAAAAGTATTGGGTCTTATAAACCCCCTTTCCTCCAATTCCTCTAGATATCTCTTGATATACTGTAACTCAATAGTAGACATCCTATAAAGAGGAATGGATAACAGTTCAGCTCCTAGAACCATCTCTATTGAGAACTCCACCTCTATCTCAAGAGGTCAACCAGAAAATTTGTATGAGAAAACATCACTGAAACAATCAACCACTGAAGGAATGTATGTTTGATGCACTCCCTTTTCATCTATATATAAACAATAAATATGGGATATCATCCTACCCAGCCCACAATGCTCAAGTCCAACTCTACCTTCCTATATTTCCAATTCACCTTTTTGAATAAAAAATCCACCCTATGGTGATGTGAAGGTCACCCTTTGGTGATAATAATCAATGTATTATAAATAATAAACTATTCATTCCATCATGAGTATTATTTCAAAACCTATCATCTTAAGTAAAAAAAGATCCCATGTGAAGTCACACCCATCAATATCAAGGGGGAAATCCCTACACTAGCATAAATCCTCTGTTATAATCCCTAATGGAGTATCAAGTGTCATAACGCCATTAGAAAACTGTACAACGAGCCCAAGGATCTCCAACATAGGTACATATATGAAACTATTCAATTCACTTGTATCAAAAAAATAGCAGATACTAGAGTAGAGGCTACTATGATCATGCCTCTCACTGTAGACGGCCTGACACTTTACTCCTCAGGTGTAGGTTGTACATAATATATATGGCATGAACTGTGGCCCTGTGAAACAACCTCACTACCTGAAGTAAGCCCACTCTATTGTCAAGATACAAATAGTGTCTAGATGCATCGGACACAACCACCACCTTGTCCAAAACAAATGGTATAGCTCTAGCTCTCATCCTAACATGGATCTTTGAATCTCACTCCTGAACTTAGTGTCAGAGTCGATCCCCTTCCACTGACTACTAGAGGGAAGGTCCTACAAAAACTTTTTACATGGACCATCTAGATGAAATGTCAACACTTTATTGGGTCGCATTCACACTAATTTTTTATATGTACCCATCTATCACATTGATGATAGAAAATAGATCTACCAACACTAACAACCTATTTAGTACTCCCCACATGAGAAGCCTCAAAATAGTGATTCCTTCCATTAGAATATCAACCACTAGGTCGACAGGCTACAATTCCCTACTCTGAACCCCCATCTTCCCTTAGGTTCTTCTCTATAATCAGTACTTAATTCACTATTTTATTAATAGTACGCAACCTGAATGCATTGAACTATGATCAAGCAACATCCATGAGACCTTCCTCAAAGCATCTTTCCCTCTATATCTCATCAGAAATATAAACTATTGAAAAGCATCAGATCTCTATAAATCATGTCGAGTACTCTATAAAAGACATCACACCCTTCTCCAAACACATAAACTCACTGAAACATATTATCTTGGTTCAAAACATTCCACCAGCAATTAGTTTATCCCTGAAGCATTTATGTCACAAGCTTCCCTCTCCTCTAGGAGGTGTCTCCAGATGGTCAAATATCAAAAATGTAATCTCAAACCATATATCAGTAGTCTATAGACCATCATACCTAAAAAACATGGGAGGATACTACTATTGGAACACACATGTCAGTTATTCTATAGATGAGGTAGGCTATGGTGCTCCCTGAAAAAGTTTGCACGAAGTTCAAGAAACCATCACATAATTATACCTTAGCACCCGTATCTAACACAATCACTAGTTCCTCATCTAGCACTAGAGGAGGATATATTTGTATCCCATGCCCCACCACCGCTGGAACATGGTAATTTCCACCCTCTTGGAATATGACTGGAGGTCATTGTGGTGGCATGTCTCTACAATGCCAAACACACACCTTAGTAAATCTCGATAATGAGATTATCATAGTTATAAATGTACGATAGGTCAAATACTTCTTATAAATAGGTCATACACCTCTTCCTTCTCCTAAATCCAAGACTAAGTAAAAATAAATAGTTATAAACATCACTAGAGATACTGCTTACTGCCCACTCAAAATTCGGATCTAGGTCAAGTTCTCTTTTTTCAATAATTCAATTTCATTTAATTTCACTTTCTCAATTCATTTCTCTTTAAATGGTTAAACTAAATAGTTCACCACTTCTAATACATAATGGATTATACACCTCATGAACTAAAGTGTGGCATCCATCTAATCCAAATCATAACACATTATATTCCATGCGACCAATGGTCTATAACACAACATAGCATAGTTGACTGATTATAGTGTATGTTGTAGCCTAAGAAGGAAAACACTATTTAGGTAACGGTAGGAACTCTAAGTACTAACCATGTTTCTCAATTCTCTACATGAATCATCTATTAAGCAACAAGTATATCACACAAGGCATAAAGAATCAAAGTCATGTAGATAAGAAATGCATCCAATATGGAATGGAATAATGCATGGCATGTGAATTATAATAGGTGCCTAAAATGATGCATGAGATGCATACCCTTATCTCATCAGGAAATAGAAAAATCCATAATCATAGGGAACATAAAATATCAAGTGCATCACCCAATGGTGGAATCAAATCAATTATAATAGGAAAATTCTAGAAAACAGTAATTTCCATTCTAGTAAATTTGGATTTTCCTATACATGGATTTGCTACTCTCAGGAATAGATTATTAAAAAATTCCAATTCCTTATTAATCCCTTTCTTTAATTTCAAAATATTAAATCCAAAAAAGGAACTAATATAATACCACATTGTAACGTCCCAACCTAGGTACCACTGTATAGTGCTTTGAGCTGGTTGGTCACGTGACCTCAAGCACTGCTCCCCATATGCTAAAGGCTACCAAATAGAAGCGATGGCCTATGGTGTGTTTGTGGGGATATTATCCCCTCATGTCAGAGTGTAATGCAATGGTATAACAATATCAATCAATAGAGGAAGTCTATATTATAATTGAAAGTAGACAAAAGATATACATCCATAAGATTGAATAAATAAACAATGCCAAAGTTTATCTCATATACAAAATGATGTTTCATGTCGTGTCCCTAAAAAAATATGAAAATAGGTATACAATCATCCAGTAAAATACATGAATCAAAATACTAAAAGCAAAAAAAGGAATTATCCCAGCTAACATCACGAGAATATCTCATTCTTGTGCTCCCCTGCTCCTGAGTTGTGATCAAATCAAGCATCTTATAGTGGGTTCTTGACACATTACCTACCTCTATCCATGAAATATGTCTAGGAAATCAATGGCAACCCAATAAAGGTGTGAGATAACACAGAGTAGGCCACCACCAATAGTTTCTATAACAAGTCTAATCTATGTAATGACAAGTGAAATCAGTGTGCAGTATATAACAAGTATGTATTTACGGAAAGTGAAGTTCCTAAGGAATATGTAATAAACAAGTGATACATTATATCCAAATGAATCTCCTTGAAAACAAGGTTCAATCTCCCATAATAAGGTCAATTGTAAAACAAAAAGAAAAATCTAACATGACCATGTTGTACAACCAAGTATAAATCATCCATCATGGCCACATCATATAACAAAGTATAAATTATCCATCATAAACACACCATAAAATCAAAAGTTCCAAACAATGAAGGTCTAGATCTAAGGTATAGAAGACCAAGTCATCATTATCAAGTCCTAGAAGCATCTCAGTGGAAAATCAGTAAAGACTTGGGTGGATTCCTAGGAAAATGTCAACATATCATGTTCTATGCGAGTCCAAGCAAACTAGATTCAAGGTGTATCAAGTCCTAATAAATCCTATGAAATCAAGAACCAAGAAGTATATAGGTCCAAGGTTTCCACTTACATAATCATTACCCATGGTGTATAAACATCCCTGATGTCCTATGGAATCTTGATCCAAGGATCATATAGGTCCATGGCATCCACTACTATAACCATTTATCATTCAATTCATTAAAAAATTAATAAATAATCACATTTCATGAGTTCTTCCAACTTATTTAACAATTTCCATTTAATAAAATTAAACTAATACATGTCATGTAATCACATGGAAAAGGAGTCATAGTTATCTCCTAATAGTTCAAGTCAATTCAATTAAATTTATAAAGTATTCCACTAATTGGGAAAGCACTCACACACCCATCAGGGTTGTATAAAGCATGGAAGATACCAAGGCACACCCCATGGGTGTCCTGGGTTGGAGAAACAACCTCTAAAAACTCAAGGTTACAAGTGGGAAACCTAAACAGGATCCAATTCATTTAATCAAGACATTAAATTCATTTTAGGGAAACACCAATAAGTCTTTCATGTAGAACAATTTCAATTAGACATATAAAACAGCAAACCATAAGGGAAAGGCATAAGACACCTACCGTAGGTCCATAGTAGAGCATTCATCCAGTATCTATCTTTGATTCGGTCCAAATTTAGAGAAAAATGAAGAATGGATGAAGAACCTAGAAATAGGGAATATTATCTTGCACCTAAATAACTCTGTCGATACCAGGACAAATGAATAATGGCCCAATATGATCTAAGAACTTACCAGCATGGATCTAACGAGACAAATTGTGCTCGGATCAGATGTCAAATGAAGAAATGGGATCCAAACCTAAATTAGGCTTCAAAGAGAATCTCCTAAGGTGATTGGTTGTCCAACCAAGGAAAATTAAAATGGGTTTGATTTTCAATAAGTTTTAAGGTAAAAATGGTCATTTACCCTCTCTTAACTATGTCTCATGGTTTGGACACATGGTTGGCCAAACCATGCACAAACTGTACAAAAAACCATGCCCCAGCCTCTATCATGGTCTGTAGTAAGTTTCATAGGAGTGTGTCTGGGGTGGCACGATTTACCTCAAACTATAAGAGCCTCTTGAAATCCATTTTCCATCCCCAAGTAGTTAAGGGTAACTATGCGGCATATCCCACATGATTTCTCTTAACCATGCGACATTCCTTATTTTACCAAAAATTTGGGCTCCTATTTCTGAAAAAAAGCCTAGAAACACCTGAAACTCATGTGATCCCTTTATGAACTCAAATTAGGTCAAAACCAAGGAGTTAAACCAAAAATAAAGATATCCTTACATCATATAAAAACCTAGGATCTTATATAATCCCACTGAGAAAGAGGCCTGGAGAGTCACACACTATGTGTATCCTGAACCTCAATTAAATAATATTATTATTTATTATTTAACAAGTTTAATAAATATTATTCTTACATGTGATTTAATAATTCTTAATTTTTTTTATCATATATATTTCATCACCATTTATTTGAGATAATATTTTATGAGAATAATATTTAATAAATTTATATTTTCTATTTAGTAAATAGAATATTTATTTATTTATTTGAAAATAACGTAGTGATATTTATTTATTAAATAAATATTCATTTTTATAGTTTAATAAATATTGTATAGGAATGGAAGATTGAGATTAATGGTCCAATGAGAAATGATAAATATTGATTATTATTTGAATAAATAATATTTAACTTAATTTTTGAGTTTAGAACATATTGGCATGGGGTTCCATGGTAATTAAGAAAAATAATAATAAGGGTGCATGTGCCATTATTATTTTCTAACCCTAGAAGTATATAAACCCAATTATATTATTTTATTCATGTGTAGCCAATTTCATGTGTTATGCACAATGACATTCGGAGAGAATTCTCTTGAACCCATAGAGAACTCCCACTCTAAGAACTCTCTAAAGAACTTATAGAGATCCTCCTCCACCACCACACTAAAGTCTAGATAGATCAAAGAGAAATATTTCTTGAATATATTCTCAAGGCAATCAAATATGAATGATGCAGGAATTGTGATCTATTGGTATAGCACCCGAAGATGCCTATGGTGATGTTTGGAGGCTCTTGGAGCACATGTGATCACCACTTGAGGGAATCTACTCCTGATTCCTACAACACAATGTTGGTATGGAATTTAGATATTGTAAGATACATCAATGAATAATTAATTTATTGAAAAGTAATTCATAATCATTTAAATTAATTATAAATAATATGTGATGATCATGTGCTTTGGTTCTAGAATTCTCAATCATCAATTAATATTTGATTCAATTCCATTGATCAAAAAGTTTATTATCATGTAAATAACGAATGAATAATAAATTATGAAAAAAATAAGAATTTGGAAGGCCCCATCTAGTGCTTTTACTTCACCCAGAACCTTCATAATACCATCCTAAGAAGGCTTAAGTTATAAGGAAAAGGATGTCTCTCGAAGAAGAGATAATCATCTATACTGACTCTTTGAAAAAAATATTCTTCTAATTACTATAAATATGTTTGAAACTTCCTAAAATAATTAATCTAGTATAATAAATATAATAAGATGTTATTATTATTATGGGACAACCATTTTCCACCTCCATTCCATCCTACAGAAAATGAAAACATCGCTCATGCGTATATATAGCCTACCATCTTCATAGAGTGGTGTAATTAGTTATTCATAACTAATTTACTTGTATGGTTTTAAATATGAAACTAATTAATATATATTATATTTATGAAATTATAAAGATTTTTAAAATATAATATATCATTTAACTTGGTACCCTTCTACCTATTAAAAAATGATAATGTTTCTCGTGCGTACGTGTGGTCTAGAAACTTCATGGATGATTATAAATTTTGAATATAAGGAATATATATTTGATATTCATATAATGATTAACTTTTTGAAATAATGATCAATATGAAAGGGTTATAACTGCTAAATCAAAAACATATATGAAAAATGAAGAAGTTAACACCTGAAATGATGATGATAATGAACGATTTTTAATTAAGGGTGATAAGATGTTATAAGAAAACCATGTATGGTATTACAAGTATTAATATTATTCTAGTATATAATTATAATAAATTTAAATTTATTTTACAGGAGTTTAAAATCACTTATGAAGTAAGTTGGGCCTGAGGTAAGGGGTTTCTTAACTCAATTTATTTTCATTAGGATATATTACTTCTTCAATGTTTATACTATTCCAAGATTATGTGTGTAATGACATATGATTATTTTATGTTATATTTCCACTTATTTTATATGGATTTATATTTTTTACACAAAATCACTTCATTGATTAATTATTATTTCAATGTTATGATATTTGTAAAGGTTTCTCATATCACTTTTTTTATGATACATATGCCATATTCACCACTTGTTTCCTTCATGTGGTGTATATACACCTATTTTATATGTAATATCATTAATCACTTTTATTTATGGTATTTAAAGTTTAATTTAAATTTATTTCTTTCATAGGGGTTATGATTCAAAAATAACCAAAGTGGTAAGAATTTATTTTATAATCTCATACTTATTCAATATTGTTTATGTTTAAGTTTTCATGTGGAGAATTGTAACACCCCGAGATTTTTAAAAATAAAAATATGTTTTATAGTGTATAAGACACATAATGTTGATACTAAACAAACCATGAAATATTATTATTTAAATATGATCATTATAACATATTCATTAAATTGGAAACTATAAATAGGATTAAATAATTTATGAAATATATATAAAGGTCCTAATCAATATAATTATATTGACAAATTATTATTAAATAATCACTCATTTTTCAGTATTGTCATTTTATTCTTCAAAAATATGTTTTCTTCATAAAAAAGTTTTTATTACTTTTATTGAGAAAATATTATAATTAATCGATTAAAATTTTAGAAATTTTATTTATAAAAAGGATATAATTTTTTATATCATCATATAAAAATTATTTTATGGTTAAAAAATTTATATTTTTATGAAAATTTTGATTTTTCAATGAATAATCTAAAATACAAATTTTTATTGAAAATTATATTTTATTTCAAATTATTTAAAAAGTAAAATTATATTTTGGATTTTATTTAAAATTTAACTAATTAATATTGATTAAAAATAAACAAATTATATAATTTTTAATGATTTTTATACTTGAAGTTGGTATAAAAATATTTTTATACTTAAAAAGGCATTTTTCTAAAAAAATATTTTTCATTGCATTTTTCATTTCAATTTTAAATAATTTTTTTTCACTTATAAAAATTGAATCATGAAAAATGGATTCTATATTTTGAATCATTTGGTCTATATTTGTTAAATAGGTCCCTTTTATTTTTGGTTATTATAAATAAAAACCATAGTAAATAATTGTCAGCACGATATGGGTAAGTCGGGTAATTAAGGAAAACATTAATATGATGAGAACTAAAAATGACTATAATGCTTGATTTTATCCTATTGTATGATTGTAATCTTTCCACGTCCTTCCAAGTTTCCAAAATATGGAAAATTAATTCCATATTTCTTTGATTTTGACCTTTATGCTATTTTAAGTAATGAAAAGTAAAAAATGTCACTCTCTTTGTTTTATTATCTCCAATTTTTTTACATAGGGATAAAAAGTGGATATTTTCATAAATAAAAAGGTATACTTGAAATATAAATTATTTTTTTATAATTTTAATTTATTTATAATTTATTAGTGATGAAATAAGGACCTTAAATTCTTACATAATGTTGACATAGTATTTATTCAATTAATAGAAAAATAAAATAAGTGATTTTAACAATATTAAAAGTAATATAATTTGAATTTATTTTATTTATTAATATATTTTTTTAGATAAAAATAACATATTATATAGTTTTTAAAGGTTTATATTTCAATTCAATCTTTGTCTTGATGTTTTTAAAGTCAAATTAAATGAATGGTTCTAAAATGACATTAATGATATTTTATAATAAATAATATTTCATTAAATGATTTAAAATTCCTAAAAATTATATCTGCATCTAATTTATTGGGATATGGTTTAAAATATCCATCGTGGTCCATTTATTTAGAAATTTTTCTTTTATAGTAACTATATTGACCCCTAAAGAGTAAAAAGTTTGTTATCATGGTAATTGTCAAAAAGGGTTGATGCAGGTTAAAATAAAGAGATAAGGGTAAAAATATAACATAAATTTATTCAAATTTTATTATATTATATGATTCTGACCCATACTCATCCTATATTAAAATTATATTATTATTATTTTTCCTTTTTTCTATGAAAATTAATTTATATTAATATTTTAAGTAATACCAAGAGTGTCTCTCCCCTCACTTATAAAAGGGAACATCACATTCTCTTTTATTCACACATAAAAAGCCTTTTAGTTAGTTAAATACCTACCAAAATCCCTTAATAACATCCCTACTCACTTTATATAGGTCATAGTTTTGGCATAATACCATCCTTAGAGGGTTGAAGGTGTAAAAAAAAGGATGTTGTCTAAAGAAGTGGTATAGTATTTAACTAAATGATTTAGTAATATTTTTCCTTCTACCTCATTCAAATATTATTAAAACATTTTGGAATAACAAAAAAAATATATTCCATGTAATTTTATTTTTTATGTTAATGTCATAACCTATATTCATATACTCTTCCATAAAATGGGAAACAAACCTTTTGTTTGTGTGTACGGCGGACTACCACCTCACAAACCGATGTAATTCATTTTCCATCACCACCTCTTATAGATGGTTATAATGATATATTTGAAATATATATATGATATTAATAACATAATTAAATTTATTTTACATTATATAACATATAATTTATTAACTCTCCATTCACTAAAAAATGATAAAGTCATTCATCTGTACGTGTGGACTACCCCTCCAAGAAGTGATATTATCTATTTTTCATCTCCACATTATATGGATGATATATATATAAGTTTATTTAAAGATATAATATTATATTTATGATATAATTATCATTATATAAATATAAAATAATACTTACCTTTTATCCATCATGGTCATTGAAAAATAGAAATGTTACTAATGTGTACGTACGACCTACCATCTCTATGATTATAACATGGCTCATTTTTCATAACCATATTTCACGGTTTGTTTTAGAATTACAATTTATGTATAAAGATGATAATTATTTCATAATTATTTTACTTGATATTATAGAATAATTACCTCATTCACCATACTAAACCTATAGAAATCATTTTGGACAAATGAGCTAAATATCATCAAAATGTCTGATGTGAACTTAATCGGTTAACTAATTGATTATAATATGGTAAAATAAATAATAATCTTGAAATTTTTTATTAATAAATTAAATAATTAACATAATTTTATTATTTATTAATATATGGAATTTACGTGATGATTCAGACTTGAGGTAAGGGACACTTTACTTTAAAAACCTCATTTTAAATGTTTTTAAAATTTATTTTATAAATATTTTTCTTCCATGTCCATATTCTTAAAATTATTTTATGGATAAATTTATATAAACATTAATGAATTATAAAGGAAATTTTATGTCTATTTTTGACTTTATTTCAAAAGTTTTCAAAAGGAATATTTTAACATATCTTATATGGAACATTTTGACTTTATTTATAAAAGACAAAAAATGTTCTATTTTAATATATATGGTGTCAAAGGTTTTTCCTGCCACTATAATTGTTATTTGATGTTTGTATTCCTTATAAAATTATATGTTTTATTCAAAGAAAACCCCTACTTACCAATTTTTTAATTATTTTCAAAATAAGTTTTAAATTGAATGTATAATTCAATATCTGTATATATTTATTTATGGGAGTAATGAATATTTTTATAATTGTGCATTATTTAATGTGTTATGATTATTTTATGGTTATTGGGAATTGTTTATAATTATGAGTGATTAAATTATAAAATAAGGATTTGTGATTCCATTATAAACCTAGGGTGGATGGTTTTGTTATAAACCAAGGATGGGTGGTTCCGTTATAAACCAAGGATGGGTGGTTACGTTATAATCCAAGGATGGGTGGGTCATTTATATCCCACCAATGCATTAGGTAATGATCATGATATAAGTTGAACTTGTAGGTTATTCCATTTGTAAGAGTGATATTAAAATGATTTCCCAAGTTTCCTACAAGATTTATTTATCCCTTCTATGGTTTTTACTGAAAAAACATAATTTCATAAGGTAAGTTAATGAGATTATATTTAAAGGAGAGTATTTTCTAATTCTTAAGGGTTAAAATTATTACTTTTTGAGAAAAAATTGATGATTTTTATTGATTAAAAAGTAAAATTTATAAGTTTTATTTTTTCTTTAATAATTCTTATGAAATGTTTTATGAAAATCTTTGATTATAAAAGTTGAATTCTTGGGTAAGAAAATGTTTTTTTAACCCAAAGTTTATTTTTGAAATAGGAAATTTTTTTATAAGTATTCATTAACTAAAATGTTTCTTTATTTATTCATATGTCCATTACTGATCTTTTTTATCTCATCCAACATTTTAAAAAAATTTAACTGCGTTTTAAGGATCAGTAGGGACAAGGATGAGCTCAGGATAAAAATTTTGAAGATATATAATAAAAATAAAACTTTTTATATTATAAAACAATTATGGGAAAAATGGATACTAAGTATAAATTTTCACTTTGTAATGTAATGTTTATTTATATAAGGGTGACGGTCTAATTATCTAAAACTCTAAACCTAAAAACATCCTTTAAATAAAAGAAAGTGAATTCTTTTATAGAGATTAAATTTATGAATTTATTAAGGTCAGGTACTTATGGTTAGTGTTAGAGGAAAGGTTTAGTTGACTTTAGATATTAGGATATTTTCATGTGAGGTTAACTTAAGTGTTATTGATATCATTATGGGTTTATAAGTTTAATGTCGATTAATATTTTAATGTCTTAGACACCACTTTTGAGGTTTTAAGTGATGGAAGTAAATATTATTAAGAGTGTTTTTGTATAAATATATGTTAATATAACCCTAGGTTTTAGTATGGGTTTTAGTGAAAATTTTATTTGAGGAAGAATGCCTTTACATTTTTTGCACATGATTTTAAAGGTATTGAAAACCTTTAGAGTTTATATGATCTTTGATATTGAGGTGATTTTGGGTTATTACAATTTAGAGACATATATTTTATCATATAGATAACCATGGGATTGAAAATGGATTTATTGATTAAGTGATTAATGTTATTTCATAAGAATATCACTATAATTTTGGGGAATATTATATGATTAAGGTAAGAAGAATATAGTGGGGTTTTATTTCAGGAATAAAGGTTGAATTATATTTTATAATTATATATGATTTTAATGTGTCTTTATGATGATTAATGTTATTTATGTAAATGATTAGCATAACATGGAAATAATATAATTAGAGAACATAAATTTTAGGTATGAGACTTTAACAGTATTTAATGTTATTTAGATATAAATGTTAAATTTATTTTGGAATAATATGTAATAAAATAATTATAATTTTTGGGTTTTTAACTTTGTTGGGAATATTTTTATGAATTTTGAGGTTAGTTATTTATCAAATGATCTAAGCTGTACTTTGGGTGTTATTTTGAGGCTTTATAGATTAATTTTGTATTTATTCATATAATGGTTTACTCTTTTGGGGAATTATCTTACCTTGTTCTAACCATTTTTTGTTTTAATTAATGTCTAAATATATGAGGAATATCTTGTTTTCCTTTTTTGAATTATGTGATCCATTAGAAGTTTATTTTAGTGCTTCGTACATTAAAAACTCGTCTTTAATACTCAGCATTTGGAGAAAAAGATAACATTATGGTGTAAATTGATTAAAGGATGAAATGTTACTTTTAAAATAAGTATATTTATTTATATTCTCATTTGAGATGGTAAATTAATTTCTAAGCCCAAGGAAAATTATCTTGAAACAAAAATGTTATCCTATTATATTCATTTATGATTAATCAATGGTATTTTTCACACCTGCCTGAATGGCCCGAAGGCCTTCATTTTTTATTTATTTTGATAACCCCCCTTTCAAGGGATGAGAGGGAACCCTTAAAAGGCCCGTAGTCTCAGAGATTACATTGCTCGTAGGCTTAAGAGATAACATGACCCGAAGGTCTTAGGGAAATCAACTAGACTATCTACAAGGAACTGCCCCTCCCCAGCATCTGCATCTTGATAGTAGCACTCCACCTTTGCATGACCGTCTGGCTAGGCCTCCCGTGCAAGCACAGGATGGTACCGATGGCATAGCCATACCCTCCCTTTCTTACAATCCTTTTGGCTCTGCTCTGGTGAGTGTACCTGCTCTGAATCCTCTTCTGGGGCTGCTCCTTTTTTGTAGTGTGTCTGGGCCTACATTCATGTGGCCCAAAGGCCATGGAGTGGCCCTAAGGCGTTAAGGTGGCCCGAAGGCCTTGAGAATCAATTGGCCCGAAGGCCTTGGGTGGCCTGAAAGCCTTGCAGGACCCGAGAACCAAACCAGTGGCCCGAAGGCCCAGATGGATGAATAGTTTCGGATGCTACAGTACCGAACAGTTCCTGCTAAAGTACCTGCTACAGTACCCCGGAAATAAGCCTCCACCAGGATTTGATCCTGGGTCTCTTGGATGCACCTAGAGAGTCCTCACCAACTGGGCTGAGGCTCTTGTGCATATATAGTCATTAACTTTCTCTTGATCATTAAATTTATTATTATCAACAATATCTATCAATATATAACATTATTTTGACATTATTTTGATCCTATTTTATATATTTTCACTTCCCACTAATGTTCTCATATTTTCAAATCTAGTTATGTGTTATTCTACACGACCTTCATATTTCATTTTCACTCTTTTCAAGAGGAATTTTTATCAACCCTTTTTATGATGTGGGATTTCAATAAAGGTATTTTCATATATAAATCCATTAATTATAAAGATCAAGTTCAAATTGAGAGGTTGAAATTTATTAAAGGGTGGGATAATGTAACACCCTGATATTTTTAAAAATAAATCTATGCTTGATAGCATATATGATATGCAATTCCAAGCATAAACGAACCATAAAATATTACTATTTAAATAAAATTGTCAAAACCTAGACATTAAGTCAAATTGTATGAATTGGATTAAATAATTTATAAAATATATATATAAATTTCCTACTCGATATAAATGTATCGATAAATAAATTCTTAGTAAATAGTCACTCAATTTTTAGTAAAGTCATTTTATTCTTCAAAAGTATGTTTTTTCAAAAATGGTTTGTATTTCTTTTTGGTGAGAAAATATTATAATTAATTTTTGGAAATTTTAGAAAATTTATTTGATAAAAATAATATAATTTTTTAAATTATAATATCAAAATTCAATTATGGTAAATTTTTTGAGATTTTTCAAAAAAGATTAGTTTTTCAATGAATAGTTGAAATACTAATTTTTATAGAAAAATTTATTTTCTTTTAAAGTATTTACAAAGTAAAATTATATTTTGGATAAATTTAAAGATTTAACCAGTTAATTTTGATTAAAAATAATATAATTATAGGTTTTTTAATAAATTCTATACTTTAATTTGCTATAAAAAACATTTTTATACTTAAAAAGGCATTTTTCTAAAAAAAACTGTTTTTTATTGAATTTTTCATTTTAATATTTAATTAATGTATTCCACTTATAAAAATTGAACCATGAAATTTTTTTTCTATATTTTAATTAGGTGGTCCAATTTTTTTAAATAGGCCCCTATTATTTTTTATCATTATGAATAGTAACCATAGTAAATAATTGTCACCATGGTTAGGGTAAATCAGGAAGTTAAGGTTAAAAATAAAATGATGGGGACTAAAAATGACCATAACACTTGAAATTATCCTATTGGATGAGTGGATTTCATCCATTTTCATACAAGTTTTGAAAATATGGAAACTTGGTGCCATATTTCTTTGATTTTGAACTTTAAATTATTTTATATAATGAAAATTAAAAAATGTCATTCTCTTGGTTTTATTATCTATAAAAATAATTACATAGGGATAAAAAAAGTCTATGTTTAGTTATAAAAGGTTTATTTGAAATATAAATTATTTTTTATCATGATAAATTATTTTTAGTATTGTAGTGATGAAATAATTACCATAAATGCTTACGCAACATAGACACAGTATTTATTCAATTAATATAAAAATAAAATAAATATTTTTAAAAATGTTAAAATTATTTTAAATTGAATGAATTATTATATAACGTGATTTTTTAGATAAAAATAAAATATTATAAAGGTTTTGAATGTTTATATTTAAATTCCATCTTTTATTTGATGTCTTAAAAGTAAAATTAAATGAAAAGTTCCAAAAATGATATTAATGATATTTTAAAATAGATAATATTTTATTAAATGATTTAAAATTTCTATGAATACTATATTTTATTAAGTTATTGGGTTATGTTTTAAAACTTCAAACATGTTCTATTTATGTTCCAATTTTCCTTTTATAGTAAATATATTGACCCCTAAAGAGTAAAAATTGTGTTAATGTTGTAATTATCAAAAAGGGTTAACATTGGTTAAAATAAAGAGATAATGGTAAAAACCTAATCTAAACTTGTTAGAAAAATTTGGATGATATTATTTCGATATATTCTCAACCTATCTTATAATTATATCACTTTGTAGCCTTTTATCTATGAAAATTGATTTATATTAATATTTTAAGTAATTCAAAGATCGTCCCTCCCTTCACTTATAAAAGGGAACCTCCCCTCCTTTTTTATTCACACCTAAAAATCCTTATAGATCATCCAATACCTAAAAAAATACCTTTCTAATATACCTAATCATGTTTTGGAGGTATTAGTTTTGTCATAATACTAACCTTAGAGGGTTTAAGGTGTAAATAAAAGGAAGTTGTCTCAAGAAGAGGTATAGTCTTTAATCGAATGTTTTAGTTTTATTTCTTCTTATAACTCCTCAAATATTATTAAAATATGATGAAATAATAACACCTGTATCATACACATATTTATATTTTATTATGTTAATTAAATAAACTATATCCATATCCTCTTTTATCAATTGGGAAATGAAATCATTGTTCGTGAGTATGGGAGACTACCGCCTCGCGAACTGGTATAATTTATTTTCCATCACCACCTCTCATGGATGGTTATAATGATGGATTTAAAGTACATATATTATATTAATAACATAACTAAAATTATTTAATGATAATATATCATCCACTTTCTTATTTTTCCATTCATTAAAAAATGATAATGTAGTATGTGTGTGTGTGTGGACTACCACCTTCATGAAGCGATGTGATTAATTGTTCATATGAACATCATATAGATGATATATATAAATTTATTTAAAGAAATAATATGATATTTATGATATAATTATCATTATATAAAGATAAAATAATAATTACCTTCCTTCCATCATGATCTTTTTAAAATGGAAACTTTACTCATGCGTACATACGGGCTATTGTCTCCATGATTGCAACATAGTTCATTTTCTATAACCATATTTCATGGTTAGTTTTAAAAATATAATTTATGTATAAAAATTATAATTATCTCTTGATTATTATTTTTTAGATGATATAATAATGACCTTTTTGACCATAATAAACCCATGGAAGTCATTTTGGACAAATGAGACGAATATCGCCAAAGCGTCTGACATAAACAGAATCGATTAAGTAATTGATTATAACATGGTAAAATGAATAATAAAATTTAAAATAGTTCTTTAGAAATTAAATAATTAAAATAATTTAATTATTAAATAATATAAGTAATGTATGTGATGAGTCACACTCAAGGTAAGGGACACTTTACTGTAAAAAAACCTTGTTTTAAATGTTTTCAAGATTTATTTTCTAAATATTTTTCTTCCATGACCATATTATTAAAATTATTTTATAGATGAATTTATATGGACTTGAATGAATTATAAATTAAATTTTATGTCTATTTTTACTTTATTTCAAAGGTTTTCAAAAGGAATATTTTTATTCATTTTGCACATAATGTTTTGACTTTCATTATAAAATACAAAAATAATGTTATATTTTAACATATACGACGTAAAAAGTTTTTACAAACATTTTAATCATCATTTAATGTTTGTATTCCTTATAATATTACATAATTTCTTCAAAGAAAAACCCACCTACCCTATGTTCTGATTATTTTCAAAAAAATGTTTTAAATGGAATAGATATTTCAATATCCAAAAATGTTTCTTTATGGGAGTAAGGAATGTTTCTATAATTATAAAAGCTTTAATGTTTTATGATTATGTTATGGTTCCTGGGAATTATTTATTATGATATGTGGTTCAGTTATAAACCATGTATGGTTGGTTTCTTTATATACCATGGATGTTTGGTTCCATTATAAACCAAGTATGGGTGGTTCCATTATAAACCAAGTATATGGGTCATTATGTTATAAACCAAGGATGGGTGGGTCTGTAATGAACCTCCAATGCATTGGGTAATGATCATGATGAAATTTGAAACTATAGTTTATTACATTTTTAATAGTGATATAAAAATTATTTCCTAAGTTATCTAAATGATTTATTTGTCCTTTCTATGGTTTTTATAGAAATATCATGATTCCACAAGGAAAGTTAATGATCCTATGTTTAAAGTAAAGTATTTTTATACTTATTAAGGGTAAAAAGTACAACTTTGTGAAAAAAATCATGGGTTTTTTTTGTTTAAAAAAAACTTTTATGAGTTTTATTTTAACTTTAAAATTTCTTAGGAAATGTTTTATGAAAAAATTTGTGTAGAGAAGTTGATTTCTAGGGTAAGAAAATGTTTATTTTGAACCCAAAGTTTGTTTTTTAAATACGCCAAATTTTTATAAGTAATTATGAACTAATAGGTTTCTTTATTTATTTTTATGTCCTTTAATAATATTTTTGTGATCATTCTATATTTTAATATTTTTTCACTGTGTTTTAAGTATTAATAGGGAAAAGGATGAAAAAAAGATGAAAATTTTGAATATATTTCATGAAAAAAAAGTTTTTATATCATAAAAGTTTTGTTTTGTGGGAAAAATAGATACTAAGTTGAAGTTTAAAAAATTTTATTTAATTTTTTTTATGTAAGGGTGATGTGCTAATTCTCTAAAATACTAAACCTAATAAGATCCTCAAAATAAAAGAAACTGAATTCTCTTTTAAATATTAAATTTATGAAATAATTAAGAAAGGGTACTTATAAAAATTATATATTATTTATATATTAAAACCCTATATTTTATTCTCCCATGGTTATTTATTTAAATTACAAGTTTTCCTTTAATTTTACTCTTTCTAAGTACTAAAAATTTTGAAAGAGTTTTTTTTAAATGAAATATGACTTTATTTTTCTATTCGGTTTGGAATATTTTTATTCCATCTCCTTATTTTCTATAAAATTCTTTCAAGAATGTTTTTATTATGCTAAAATGGTTAATTAAATTCATTTTTACCCATGTTTTAATTTTTTTATAATGGTTTAAATAGAATATTATTTTCATTTTCCAAATGATGAACTTTTTACTAAAGGTGTAAATAGAATCTTTTTTTTAACCCTTACAACAGAAAAGGATTTTCCCACCATCATGAATATTATTTTCCTTGAACTACCCTTTACATGATCCCATGGTTATTTTAAAAGAAAATATTTTTCCAAATATTCTATAATTTTGTAGACTTTAAATAAGTGATTTCAAAATGAAAAGGTTATTTTCCTCAATAAATGTTCTGGTGATCTTTTAAAATTATATTCATTTATGTAAATATCCATTGATGAATATTATATTTTATTAGAAATATGATCTAATGATACCATCTAGAATATTACTTTGTATGGATTATGATAATGTTGTTTTATTTTTTACTAGGGAAAATATTAACATTTTTATAATAGTTTTTAAAAACAAATGTTTGTGTTGATTATGTATTGAATTGTTATTAATTTATTTCATATTATGAATGAATTAGACTTATTATATGATGGTTGGGGAATATTATATCCCATTGACTCATCAATAAGACTCATGTTACAAAGTAGCATGGTTATTTGGTGTATGTCATACCTATTTATGTATGGTGTCTTAGCACGAAGCCTTTATGGTAGGATTATGATGTTTGATATATGCATTATATCATTAAAAAACATGTTATAATTATTCATGTGATTATTTATGTTGTTATGTAATCCATGGATATATTATTCTTTTATGATATTAGTTACATATAATATTTGATTATTATTTATCTCTTTCATACTATTCATGATTTATTTATTCTATGATAGCTTCTTTTGTATGCTTTCCCTTATTGAGCATCTGAGCTCACCCTTTATTATTTTTTCCTTTACCTAGGATACTAATAAGGGATATATGAATGATTCTAGGGATATGCAATAAGAAATAATAATGCTCCCAATAGAATTTTAAGTTTTATTTCTTGTTTTCAAATGTAATGTGAAAATCATGTATGTATCTAGTCTTTTAATATTGGTAAACTATTTGATGCTTTGGGATTCGATCACTTGTATTTTGTGAAAATATAGTTTGATAACCACTGGCTATGGGTTACTAGAGTATGGTTGTTATAGTTGTTATCAAATTAAGTTTAGTAGGACCCATATGAACTAGATTTAGGAAAACATATATTAGAGAACATAACCATGTGGCACAAATACAAGGTGTAAGTCGATGCAGAACAAATACAAGGTATAAGAACATAACCCTATTCCATAACCTTAGATTCTAGGTATAAGTCTAAGTATTGGGTAATATCTTGAAGCTTTGGTAAATTAGAGATTATGTGGATTTCCTAGAAAATACAACTCTGTCTAGATATTGGAAAGTCGATGAGGTTGTGGCATAAATTAACCTAGGGTAACAACACTAAAATGGGTGTATTAGGTAATAACTATATCATCATTGGTTCATAATGAGTGGGACTAAGACTGCACACATAGCTTGATATTCCCAAGGGATATGCTTGGGTTAATTCAAAATTTCTTTATAAACCATTGTGATGAATAGAAGGATAAAACCTATAGAAACCTATGATATTCCATAGTAACATAGGATGATCCTAAAGTTTCATGGGTTGATAAGTCTAAGGTTGATTATAAGTTTAAATGTATAGATACCCTTTTTTAAGTTTTATGTGATGGGGTTTTAATATGATTAAGAATATTTTCAGAGATATTTATGGGATACCCTTTGTTTTATGTGAAGGGTTTTATGTGACGGGAATACAACCATTTGGGTTTTATATTATGGGTTTAAATAACCCTTTGCATTTTTAATGATATTTTATTAAAAATGTTATTTGAGGAAGAATGATTTTATATTTTATAGAAATAAGTTTAAATTTATTGATAACCTTTAGATTTAATACTACCTTTGATGTTAATTTGGTTAATTAGGATAAAAGGGTTATTAAAATTTGGGAATATATGTTCTATCATATAGATAAACAATGGGACTAAAAGGGTGTTTTAGAAACTAAGTTATTAATTATATTTTTTAATAAGTTCAATATATTGGGAACATTATATGATTAAGGTAAATGGAAATATTTTTTGATAAAATGGTATTTTATTTTAATAATAATGGTAAAGATATCTTTTGGGAGAATAAATGATTTTATTGTGGCTTTATTTTGTCCTAGGTTATTTATGGGAAATATTTTCATGTTTTGAAGATTAAATGATAATTTAAGGACTCATATATTAATAAACCCATAATTACATGATTTATAACAAGGGTTTCACTTTCTTACATTCCCATGATCTTTTAGGTTTAGAGTTTTATAGAATTAGAACATCATAAATAAATAACAAATGAATATATTAAAATTGGACACTTACACTCAGTATCTATTTTTCCTAAAATATAAAACTTTTAAAATTAACCATTTTTTCTTTTCATAACAAATATTTATGAATTTTAACTTGATTTCTTATTTGTTCATACTCATCCTTAAATCCTGTAAAAACATTTGAAAATGTGGAATGAAAAAAACTAAACAAGTGATATAAAGGAAATAAAACCATCATTCCAGTAAAAAACATGAAAACTCATTAAATGTTTACCTTTTTCACATTATTCTTTAATCGAATAAAATAAATCATATCCATATGAAAAAAAATTCTAACTCAAAGATAGACCTTTATAAACCTATATAAATTAATATAAAACCATTATAGTAATCTTAGATAATCATATTCATAACCTATGTTAACTTATTTCAAAAATAACTGGAGTCTAGTTAAATCCATAGGAGAAACCTCCCTGGTTAAGTTCCCCATTTTTTCCTTTTAAAACAAGCAACATTAACCAATGCATTAGAGAGCTATATTGGGCTTACCCAATATATAAGGTATATCATCCTCACCCATCATATAAGTTGTATCAGGATCAATGATCATAATATATTATGATCAAGTACCATATCATGAATAAAACATTTTTAAACTTGCACGTTTTCATCATAAATCACTTGAGAACACATTTTGACATATATGCAAAAGAATTTTCAGATATCAAAATATACTTCCTCTAAAAACCATTTTTTGAAAAAAAGAATTCCCTAGAATAAGGGAAGAAATGTTTTTCTTTTAATAAAAAATGGAATCATGTAAATAAAGATAAACAATGGTTTTAGTGGTGTGAAAGTCTGTTGATTCCATATACGTTAAAATAGAATATTTGTTTTTTCCTTTTGTAATGAAAGTCAAAACGTTCTGTATAAAATATGTAAAAATATTACTTTTAAAAAACATTTTAAATAAATTAAAAGGATGCATAAAATTTCATTTATAATTAATTTATTTACATTTAAATACATACATTAAATAATTTTAAGAATGTGAATGTGTAGACAGAATATTTAGAAAATAAAACATTTAAAATGAGGTTTTGAGATAAAGTATACCTTACCTCGAGTATGAATTGTCTTTTATGTTATTTATACTCCTGAATAATAAACTTGTGTTAATTATTTACTTTACTATGAATATTTTTCATTTTTATTATTTCTTTTAATTCACTTATTACCATGTTATACTTTATTACTTAATCGATTAAGTTTACATTGGACGTGTTGGGTACGTTCGCCTTATGCATCAAAAATGGATTCAGTGGGTTGAATATGGTTAAATGTATCATTATTACACTATTCAGTGGATTGGATGTTTTGGGTACGTTCACCTTATACATTAATTATACTTTTAGAACCAAACATATAAGGTGGTTATGAAAAATGAATTATGTTACATCAAGGAGATGGTAGTCTGTACGTACACATGAGTAACGTTTCCATTTTTCAATGAACATGTAAGAAATAAGGTAAGTATTATTTTAACTTTAAATAGTTATAATTATATCATAAATAACATATTACTTCTTTCAAATCACACATATATATCATCCATGTGATGTAGTGATGAAAAATAAAATACATTGTCTCGTGTAGCGGTAGTCTGCACATACGCACAAGCGATGTTTTAACTTTTCATTGGATGGTAAAGAAAGAAGTAGGATATTTTATTTACTATTTAATAATTAAATTTATATCATATATATCATTTAATTTCATTTCAATCCATCATTATGACCATCCATAATGGGTGGTGATGGGAAAATAATTACATTGCTTCGTGAGGTGGTAGTTCATTGTACACGCGAATGATGTTTTCATTTTCCATTAGATGGTTAAGGAAGATGAAAAAGGGTTATACCATAGACATAATAAAATTTAGTTATATTTTATATACTTATGTTTCTATATCTAAATGTCTTTTACAGGTTTGAAATATACATAGGAAGAAATAAAACAAAGGAGTTTGGTTGAGACTTATACTTTTTCTTCGGACAACCACTCTTGGTTTACACCTTCATCCTTTTAAGGTGGGAATTTTTTCAATAAAAATACTCTAAGATGTTGGAATAAAGTAGAGTAATATATATGTGTAGTTATTGGTTGATATAATAGTATCTTTAAGTGTGTAAAGGTGAGGATAGGGGTGTCCATTTATAAGTGAGGGAGAGGACACACATGGAATATTTCAAATGATTTAAATATTATTAAGTAATTTTCATGGAAAAGTGTCCCATATACAAATAAATTTAGATAATAATGTTATAAGGGTAAAAATAAATTCATAAAATAAGAATTAATAAGAAATTTTTCGACTTTATCACATAGTTTTAACCTAGTTTAACCCGATTTACCCTTTTATTGTAGTGACACAATTTTTAACGAATTTATTTTCCATAATGACAAAAAATGAAATTGACCTCATTAATAAATTTGGAACTATTGATTAAAAAAATTTAATCCATTTTTCAAGCTTAAATCTCTTTAAATATAAGAAGTTTATTTAATATAAAAAATTAAATTGTAATGAAAAACAGTTTTCTGGAAAATGTTTTTCAAAGTATAAAAGTGATTTTATACCAAGATCAAGTATAATGTTAATCCAAAAGTAATAAATTGAATTAATATAAAAAAACAAACTAATTAAATTTAAACCCAATCCAAATCAAAATTATTCTTTGAAAATAATATAAAATAAAATACACTTATCTTTAAAAATCTTAATTTTCTAATATTCACCCAAAAATAAAATTTATCGAAAAATTCCCAAAAAATCACCCTAAACTAATTTCAAAATTATTAATTGAAAAATAATATATTTTTTATAAAATTAAATTTATAAAATTTATAAATTAATCTTTTAAAATAAACCATATAATACATGAAAACCCAATTTAGCTAGAATATAGTTATTTCCTTTATATTGAAAAAATAACTAATATTATTATAATAAATGTGACTCTCTAAAATATAATTCATGAATATTAATAAGGCATGATAATTACTTATTATTAATATTACTTGGGTTTTCACATTATACCCTCTTTTTTAAATTTTATCCTTTAAATTTTATTCATTACTAAAATAAGTGGGGATATTTTTCCTTCATAAACTTTTCTAGTTCCCTTGTTTATTAATTAATAATATGGGTTTTCCTCAAAATATTAACCTGATTAATCAATTTATTCCACAATAACTTATCTATATAGTCAATAAATTTAATTGGTTATTCCTTATACTAAAGGTTCTCTTTCAACTATACTATTTCAGGGTTCAAGTCATGAGATTAATTTCGAACATATTTCCTCAACAGTGAAACATGAAACACATTATATACCTAAGATAAACTCATAGGTAGGGCCACTTAGTAAGTAATTGATCCAAATTGATCCTATATTTCATATGGTCCAATAAAATATAGACTTAACCTTCACTTTTTACTAAAATTCTTGACACTCTTCCAATAAGATACTTTAAGAAAAATAGGATCTCCCACCTCAAATGAAATATATTTACTTTGGTTATCTACTTAAATTTTCTACTTGGTCTGATTTTCTCTCATGCGATGCTAAATCATCTTCACCATCTTAACCATCTCTTCGATTAACTCTAGTCCCAAATTCTTACTTTCACCAATATTATCTCAAAAAGTGGTAGTTCGACACCGATTTCTATAAAATTACTCAAAAGGTGCCATATGTATACTATGATGAAAACTATTATTATAAGAAAATTTAACTAAATACAGATATTGATCCTAAATTCCTTGGTATTCCAATGAATATGATCAAATAATATCTTTCAAAGTCTGAATCATCCACTCTGAATGTCCATCAGATTGTGGATGGAAATCCATACTTAAATTTAATTTAGTATCCATCAACTTCTAAAGGATTTTCCATAAATTTGAGGTAAATATGGGATTAAATTCAGATATAATAGAAATGGTGACTCAATGAAATTTGATTATCTCTTTAACATAAATTCTAGAAATCTTATCCAAATACATATTATCTAGAATAGGAAGAAAATGTATAAATTTATTCAGTCAATCCAAAATAGCCCAAATCACATTATTACCTTGAGATGTATTTGGTAATTCAACCATGAAATCCATGGATATATTCTCCCATTTCCACTCTAATGCTTGAAAAGGATGAAGTATCACCTTTAATTATTGTTGTTCTGATTTAACTTATTGAAAATTCAAACATTTCATGGTAAATTCAGAAATAATTATTTTCATTCCATCCCACCAAAAATGTTCATGAAGGTATCTATACATCTTAGTACTACTGAAAAAGAATGGAAAATGGAGAGTTGTGAGCTTCACTCAACAATTCGTTTTTCAACTAGGAGATATCTAGCACCCATAATAGTTTTCCACATCTTAAAACAAATTTCTTATCAATGTTAAAATCATGAAACTTACCCTTCTTAACCAATTTTACATTTTTTATAAAAAACACTGTCTTCCTTCTAATCTTTCTTAATCTCATATATTAATGATGACTACATTGAAACTAAAAAAATAGAGGTAGTTACTACATACATAATTTCTAGTCCAACATTTGTAAAATAACAAACCAAAGGATCGTGTTCTAAAAATAGAATAGTTGATGATGAAATATCATTCCAACTCAAAGTATATAATACTCTATTTTCTTTACCTAGAAGGTAGTGAACTATGAAATTATAATCCTTTATAAGTTAAATCTATATTCTTGGCTTCATATTCAACTCATTTTGAGTGAATATATACATAAAATTTTTATGATTATTATATATTTCACATTTAACACCATATAAATTATGTATCCATATTTTTAAATTAAAAACCATGGTATCCAGTTCAAGATCATATGTTGGATAATTTAGATCAGGTAGTTTCAATTATTTTGAAGAATAAGAAATTACGAGATCATTTTGCATCAAAAAACAACAAATTACCTTTAAATAAGCATTGTTTTATATAACAAACTCACCATTTCTGGATAGAAGGTTCAAAACTAGAGAATTCACCAATCTTATTTTCAATTCCTAGAAAAACTCATCACACTCTTTCATCCAGATGAATTTTACTTCTTTTTGAGTTAAAATAGTTAGTTTTATGGATAATCAAGCAAGGTTTTCAACAAAGTGCAAGTAGTATCCTTATAATCCAAGAAAACTATGAATATCTAGTAAATGTGTAGGTTTTGTCCATTATTTAACCACTTTAGTTTTAATAGGGTCAATAGTGATGTTATCTTTAGAAACAATGTTCACAAGGAATTAAATCTATTGCAACCAGAATTCACATTTATTAAATTTCCCATATAACTTATTTTATTTCAATTTTTATAAAATAATACTTAGGTTTCTTCCATAATCCTCATGAATTTTAGAATATACCAAAATATCATCAATAACAACAACCACAAACTTATCCAAATAGTCATAGAAAACTCTAATTATAGTATCCATGAATATTGTAGTGAATTAGATAACCCAAAGGGAATAACTAAAAAAATCATAATTTCCATATCTAGTCTGAAATATCATCTTTAGAATATCTTCCTCATTTACCTTCAATGGATGTTACCCTATCTTGAGATCAATCTTCAAAGAATTTCATGCTCCTTTGAGCTAGTCAAAAAAATCATCAATATGAGGAAAAGAATACTTGTTATTAACAGTGATGTTACTCAAGGCTCTATAACCAATAAAAATCCTCATTGGACCATCTTTAATTTAGAAAAAATATAATCACCCCATGGTGAAGTGACATGATGAATTAAACCTTTATCGATAAAATCTTGCAACTAATTTTTCAATTCCAAATGTTCTACCTAATACATTCGATATGGATGTTTATAAATTGGCCTAGCATCAAGAACCAAGTCAATATTAAATTAAACCTCTCAATTGGGAATAATACCAGGTAAATAATGAGTAAATACATCCATATATTCATTTATAATTGGCACATCTCTAATATGAACATTTTCCTTCTTTTTAATAACATGATTTATGTAAATTTCATTGTAACCTTTTATCAGTTTCTCAACTTCTTGAAAAGTTATAAAAGGTTTAAATTAATTTTTATACACTAACTAGAATTCATTTTGAAAAAAAATTCTTTATCTATTCAATATCTCTTAGCGTGATAAATTTAAAGCCAATCCATACCTAGAATATCATCAAATTCTACAAGATATAAGACAATAAGATTTTCAATAAAAACATTTCCATGAATGTTAATGGTAATATTCATATAGATTCTTGTCACATTAATTCTATCACAATATATTTTTATAAAAATTTATGAACCCATTTCTTGAGGTGAAATTTATAATTTAATAGAAAATTTATTAGAAATAAAATAATTTGTAGAACCCAAATCAAACAATTCATTTTCATAATCTGAATATATAAGTAACGTAATTGTAATAAAATCATTCAATGTCCAATAATTCATTGATGTATTCATAAAATATTTTTATTCACTCTTATATTTTCGATCATATTGATTTCTACCTTGGTTGACTAACTTTATATATACATTATCATAATGTTCCAATTCATTACAACTAAAACATATCACCATTGGCTGGCTATCTATCTTCCCATCCATCATTAGTCATGAATCTTTTTCTTATATCTCCAATCCATATAACCAAACTTAACACACTAGTAACATTTCCCAGATCTGGTTAAACATTGCTTAAAATGTCTCTTTACACACTTGGAACAATTGGGGGGATTACCATTGGATTTTTTTACTGATTGGATTTACATTTTTTGTAACATTGATCGTTTCTTCCCTTTCATTTCATGTGATGTATAATGATAAAAAAATCTATTTTGACTTCCTCATCATAATGAAAAATTTTATCATAAATTTTAAATTCATGAGAATGAAAATCTATTTAATATCTTGGATTCAATACTGAGCAAAATTGATTAATTTTACTATCAATATCCCAAATATAATTTGGTGAAAACCTCGACAATTGGGTAAAATTTACTTCATATGTGTAAACTAACTCATCCTCCTTTTACTTTAATCCCAATAATTGTTTCTTTATCACGATTCATGTTGCCTTAGGGGAGTATTTCCCTAGTAAATGATTATTAAATTCAATCCATTCCCTTTCCTAGAGATATTCTATTTCCTTGGTATTCTTAACCATTGGCCATCATTGATCAAATTTTCTTTCAAAATGATAAATGGTAATATTTTAATTTTAATGTTATGAACATCCAATGGATTTGAATTTCTTTTCCAGAACATTGATCCATCCTTCAACTATCACTAGATATAAGGTTTCACCTAAAGATAGAGGGTATTGTTTTATAAAATTATTTATAATGAACATATTCCTCTATGGTAAATCTAGTTTCTCTCTAACATGGATTCCTCCACCATTTTTATACTTCAACAACTAATCCATCACAGTAAAAAAATGTTCAATTCTAATTTCAACCATTCGGGATATTAATTTGGAAGGATATTGTCCTCTTGATACCTTCCTAAATCATCTTCCCTATTTCCCTTATGAAAATCCATTTTGAATAGATATATATTAGATAAATAAACATGGTACCCTTTAAATGATATATCATGTCAACAAACCCATAAATTATAATCTTTTAAGGGGTTTATTTTATTATCTAACCTCTAAAATTATCTAAACCATGCTTTGATTCCAACTATAAGGACACTTATCTTAATCAACCCCTAATTACATGATTTATAACAAGGGTTTCACTTTCTTACATTCTCATGATATTTTAGGTTTATAATTTTAGATAATTAAATCATCATAAATATATAACAAACTCATATATTACAAGTGGATACTTCTACTCAGTGTCTATTTTTACCACAATATAAAACTTTTAAAATGAAACATGTTTTCTTTTCATAAAAAATCTTCATGACTTTCAACTTGATTTATTATTTGTTCCTACTCATCCTTAAATCCTGTAAAATACATTTGAAAACATGGCATGAAGAAAAAATCTCAATTAGGGATATAAAAAAACTATTAGTCCAGTGAAAAACATAAAAACCAATGAAATTTTTACTTTTTTCACAATATTCATTAAACGTATAAAATAAATTATATCCATGTGGAAAAAAATATATCTCAAATAAAAAATTTAGGTACCCAAATCAATAAATAGAAAACCCTTTCAGGAATCATAGATAATCATACTCATAACTCGGGTTCACTCATATCATAAATAACTAGAAACCAATTAAATCTATAGGAGAAACATCCCTTGTTAACTCCATCCTTATTACCTTAAAAGACAAGGAACATTACCCAATGAATCAGAGAGATATATCAGGCTCACCCACCATATAAAATGTATCAGGATCACTAGTTATATAATTTTTATCGAGTTCACTCATCATCATCTATAATTTCAAGTACCATATCATGAATAAAATTGTGACATACCAGACCCAGATGCCACTCAAAGGTACCCTGAGCCTGGTGGGAAACATGGACTCAAGTGAATCTCCCCAAACTCTAGAGGATGTCGACTAGTAGGGAGGGCCTCAGGTGTGTATGTGGGGAGACTATTCCCTCATTACAAAAGAGTATCACAGAGGATAACTAATAAAAAGGAAGGTATATAGTGTAAGAATTATAAATAATTAGATGGAATAGCAGAATAAGACTTATATAAATATAAAAAATTTAGTGATGTCATATTTCATGTATCTAGAAAGATAAAAAACACAGATACACAATAGTAGGAAATACAATCTATAAAAAAATTAGCAAAAAGAGAATCCAAAAACTATCCCTCAGCATTCTAAGCTCTAGCTCAGTCATCTGATACCAACTCCATCCTAAGAAATCAAGTGTTTGAATCCAGATTCTTCCCTTTTTCAACACCTTAATACATGTAGTCTACCTGGGTTCCAATGGAATCTCAGATAGGGTCCGAGATAAACCACAATAAGCCACCACCAACAGCATCTATAACATCCAATCTATGCAGTATAAACTAAAACAGTGTTCAAACATGCATATATAAAAGTAAAGCAGTATAGTAACATGAAGACCCAAGTACCTACTTCATCCCTCGATTGGTGTCTAAAAATGTAACCAGTTCATTAATTAATTAAGTTCTAGTTTATAAATATAAATATAATTTACATGAGGCATAGCCATCACTGACATGATACTAGTGATGGATCCAAGATATAGTAAGGCATCATAATATAGGATTTGATCATTAGTATCTGTCCAGAGTCTGATCAAAGCTCCATCTGCCTTGTTGGATCCACACTAGTATGTTTTTATTTCCTTTTTCATCTTTTTTCATTATTCTTCCTATCGATGAGTACGAGGTAGGTGGTCTATAAATCATTCCTCAAGATTCATCATTTTATAAATTTCCATGTGTGCATGTTTATTTCATTGGGAATCATCTATTTAATTAATACGTCTTGATTGTAGTCATTAGAATAGTGTTATAAGACCCATTCCATATATGTTAATCATAATTGGTGGTTAAATCCACAATGCTGACCACCCCATGTTGGGTGATTTTCCATAATGGGCTTTTAGTGTTTGATGTGTGTGTCTGTACCACCATTCGGGTGTACCTTAGCTTGACCCTACTAATGGTAAGACTCCCTCATTAAAATACTATTGAAATTTGAATTGATGAATGTATTGGACCATGTTTATTTCCATTTGAACCACCTAAGGCAAGTTATTCAAATTGATTTACCATCTTTAAATGTAATTGGAAAGTATACTAAGAATATGACCTGGACTTATTAAATGTAAATGAAATGTTTGTTGCATGTATGTGGGACCCCTTTACACTTGTGATTGAAGGTATTAGAATGAACCTAATGAAATTATTATGACTTATATGAAATGAAATGGTTGCATTCCACCTTATCCTTATCACACTAATGAAAGTAAAGGCTTGAACCAAATGAACTCTTTAAATGGTATGACCATTACATGGCTTAATTAAATAAAAGAATAAATTTTTAGGTTCCTACTTGTATATGGACCTTGAAATCATTATAGGTGTGGTTAGACTCAAGTTAACTTTTAGATTCCTAAGGGAATACCTTGAGTGCTCATGGATTCCATTCTGATTTAGAGATGCAGGTTCCCAAGGGTGATACCCACCTTGGAACCCGATATTTTTCAAATCAGTGGATGCTTGGTATGAAACCATAGGATACCTATTTTAGTATTATAATATGATTTGAAAAAACTCCTTGGACCCAACATGGATTCTACAGAAATGAGATTCCTTGTTTACATCCTTAGGTCTAGACATCACTTATCCTATTTTACCTTAGATGTATTCCTTGGAATCAGTTATATTCACTATTATGGAATGACTTGGATGATTCTCCTTGTATTACACTCTTACCCCTATAGCTAAGCTACAATTACAAATGAGTTGGTGACCCTTGAGGTCTAGGTTTCCTTGGTTATCATGATAACCAAGGAAACCTAGACCTCAAGGGTCACCAACTCAATTGTAATTGTATCTTACCTATAGGGGTAAGAGTGTAATACAAGGAGCATCATCCAAGTCATTCCATAATAGTGAATCTAACTGATTCCAAGTAATACATCTAAGGTAAAATAGGATAAGTGATGTCTAGACCTAAGGATGTAACCAAGGAATCTCATTTCTGTAGAATCCATGTTGGGTCCAAGGAGTTTTTTCAAATCATCCTATAATACTAAAATAGGTATTCTATGGTTTCATACCAAGCATCCACTGATTTGAAAAATATCGGGTTCCAAGGTGGGTATCACCCTTGGCAACCTGCATCTCTAAATCAGAATGGAATCCATGAGCACTCAAGGTATTCCCTTAGGAATCTAATATTTAACTTGAGTCTAACCACTCCTATAATGATTTCAAGGTCCATATACAAGTAGGAACCTAAAATTTTATTCGTTTATTTAATTAAGCCATGTAATGGTCATACCATTTAAAGAGTTCATTTGGTTCAAGCCTTGCCTTTCATTAGTGTGATAAGGATAAGGTGGAATGCAAACATTTCATTTCATATAAGTCATAATAATTTCATTAGGTTCATTCTAATACCTTCAATCACAAGTGGCAAGGGGTCCCACATACATGCAACCAACATTTCATTTACATTTAATAAGTCCAGGTCATATTCTTAGTATACTTTCCAATTACATTTAAAGATGTTTAATCAATTTGAATAACTTTCCTTAGGTGGTTCAAATGGAAATAAACATAATCCAATCCATTCATCAATTCACATTTTAATAGTATTTTAATGAGGGAGTCTTACCATTAGTAGGGTCAAGCTAAGGTACACCCGAATGGTGGTACATACACACACATCAAACACTAAAAGCCCATTATGGAAAATCACCCAACATGGGGTGGTCAGCATTGTGGATTTAACCACCAATTATGATTAACATATATGGAATGGGTCTTATAACACTATTCTAATGACTACAATCAAGATGTATTAATTAAATAGATGATGCCCAATGAAATAAACATGCACACATGGAAATTTATAAAATTATGAATCTTGAGGAATGATTTATAGACAACCTACCTCGTACTCATCGATAGGAAGAATAATGAAAAAAGATTAAAAAGGAATTAAAAACGTACTAGTGCGGATACAACAAGGCAGATGGAGCTTTGATCAGACTCTGGACAGATACTAATGATCAAATCCTAGATTAAAATTAAAATGGGCCTCAAAAGAGGATAAATGGGAGGGGTTTCTACTATAGATAAATAATATGATAGGGGTGAGTTTTAAAATATAATTTAAGGTAAAAAATGTAAAATCACCCAAAAATAGCCTCTTCACAGTTTGGTTGTGCCATTTTTCAAATTGCGTGCCAACTATGCACAATCTTCTCTAGGAAGGGGGCACTTTCATGGTTAGGACATGTGATTAGGGAAACCATGCACCAACTATGTGAATCATCTTTGTAATTTTTTTGCAATTTTTTTCATAGTCATGCAGCCCAAATCGCATGGTTAGGGAAAACTATGTGCCCCATATCACCCCACTATCTAGCCTCACACTGTTAAAACTAACTATGTGTCTTTCCTCTCATAGTTTCCTCTAGCCATGTGATAGGTCATTTTCTCCAAAAAAACAGGGTTTCTAGCTTCAAACAAGCCTCAGACAAACCTGAGACCTTTAAAAACTCACTAGGAACCCACATTAGGTCTATGAAAGAGAATTAGACCAAAATTTAAAGGATCCATACCTGAGTGAAAAGCATGGTTCTTATAGTCTTCCCCCCTTAAAGGAACTCATCCCTAAGTTCACCTTCCAATGGTAGTGAAACACTATCTGAGAATAACTCTGGCCACTGGGCACGTACATCATCCTCCTGCTCCCAAGTCTCATCTTGTTCACAGTTGTGATACTATAGCACTCCTACTATAAGGACAAACCGGCCTCAAATATCCTTCATTCTCCAGTAAATGATGTGTATAGGATACTCCTCAATGGTGGTATCTACATCTAACTCAACATCCTCGGGTTCAAAAGTATGAGATAGGTTTCCATGATACCGACAAAGATGTGAAACATGGAAGACATCGTTCATGGTATAGTACCTATGAGGTAGTAACAACCGATATTATATCAACTAGACTCTCTCCAAAATATCAAACAGTATCAAAAATCATGGTGATAGCTTCCCTTGCCTTTGTATCCATTTATTCCCTATCTTGGGTGATACCTGCAGGAAAACACGATCCCCAACCTTGAACTCTAGAGGTCATCTACGGTGATTGGAATAATATTTCTGTCTAGATTGAGTAGTATACATACAATTATTGACCATCTGAACCTACTTCAAATTCTCATGCATGATATGAGGACCTAGTAGGGAAGCCTCTCCTTCCTCTAGCTAGCATAGGGGTGAACGACATGACCTACCATACAAGACCTCAGAAGGATCCATCTGAATTGTCGCCTGAAAGATATTATTGTAGTAAAACTTAAAGATATAGATATGATTCTCCTAAGAACCATAGATATCAAGGATGCATTCCTAGAGCATTTCATCTATAACTTGTATCATCTATTCTGACTGACCATCAGTCTGAGGGCATAAAGTTGTGCTTAGAAGCACTTATGTACCCATAGCCTTTTGCAACCCTTACCAAAACTATGATGTGAAGTGAGAATCCCTATCTAAAATTATATTATGAGGGACCTAATTTAGTCATATGATATCACATACATATAGTCTTCCCATATCATCAACTGAGAACATCTCCGATATAGGAAGGAAGTGGGCTAATTTCGTCATTCGGTCAGTCACTACCCATACAACATCACTACCTCTAGGTGACTTTGGAAATCTGATCACAAAATCTATAGAAACATATTCCCATTTCCATTATAGAACTGGAAGAAACTATAAAAATCCAGCAGGTCTTTGGTACTCTTCTTTCAACTACTGACAAATGGAACACCTTGTGATAAAGCCTATTATTTGACATTTCTTATCAAACCACCAATACTAGAATCACATATCTTGATACATCTTAGATATTCTTGGATGAACTGCCCACTGAGAAATGTGGGACTCATGCATCAGTTACTCTCTAATATTTGTATAAACTCATGCATTTCCATGTATATATAGGATTTCATCTTTTTCCACAAACCAATCTATAGTAAAGTCAAATCCTAAAATACTCTCATGGAGACCAAGCCCTTGGGATATGAAAATTTCCTGCTCTTCACCTTTTCAAGGAGATAAAAGGTAACTATAAAGTTTGAGATATAAGATTGATCTTGACTATCATGATACTCTAGATACATCTTAAAAAATAGCGCCATTAATTTCCATTCATCACTGGCTTCCCGTACGGAAAGTGCCTGAGTTTTCTGACTCAACACATTCACTAATACATTGCCTTTTACAGGCATATAAGCAAGCTCAAAATCAATGGACTGAAGATATTTGACCCATATCCAATGTTTGAGGTTCAAGTTACACTATGTAAAGATATATTTGATGTTCTTGTTGTCTATGTACACCATAAAGTGCTCCCCAACAGATAATGTCTCCATCAACATAAGGTATGAACAATTGCTACTAGATTAAGGTCGTGTATCATATAATTTATCTCTTGAGGCCATAACTACCAAGATCTGTACACAACGACTCTTTCCTCCTACATTAGTACTACTCCCAGGCTAATTCCTGATATATCACAAAACACTATATAACCTTTACCAGCCTCTAGCAGAATCAGAATACGTGGCAAGAAAATCCTCCCTTTCGGCTCCTGAAAAGATTTCTCACACTATTCTAACCATATGAACTTTACACCCTTCTTTGTAAGACTAGTAAGAGGTGAAGAAATACATGAGAAATCCTGTATAAAATTCCTATAATATCCATCCAACCCCAAGAAACTCCATATATCAAACTCATTATTTGGATGCTCTAAGGATACCACATCACTCACCTTCTATGTGTTAATAGATGCTCCTAATTATGAGATAATATGACCCATGAAGTAAACTTTTTTTATCAATAAGTGGAACTTGGATATCTTGGAATAAAACTCATGCTCTCTCAGTGTACTCAGAATTATCTCAAGGTTCTTATCATGGTCGCTTTGAGTGTAATAATACACCAAGATTTCATCCATAAATACTATGAAAAATGAATCCAAATAGGGATGGAACACCCTATTCATTAAATCCATGAAAATGGAAGGCACGTTCATAAGACTGAACAGCATACCAAGGTACTCATATAGACCATACCTAATATATAAATTTTTATGAGGTATGTCTAATGACTTGACTCACACCTAATGTTATCCCAATCTTAGGTAGATCATATAAAATACCCCATATCCTTGGATATGTTCAAAAAGATCATCTATATTGGTAAATGGATAGTGTTTCTTGATCATAAGCTTGTTCAACTGTCTTTAATCCACTCATAGATGAAGGTTCCCATCCACCTTCTTAGTGAAAAGCATGAACGAACCCCAAGAATAAGTATTAGGTCATATAAAACATTTGGCCTCTAGATCCTCTAACTACTGCTTGAGATCCTGGAGCTTGATAGTTGCCATCCTGTATGAAGGAATAGATAGTAGAGATACTCCTAAAATGAGCACAATCGTAAAATATACCTCTCTATTAGGAGGTGAGCTAGAAGAATCATTAGGAAAAACATATCTGAAATTATCTACTACTGGAGTGAATTCATATTGATGTAAACCCTAATCCTCCAAGAAGATATTGGAAATTTGGTTAGTCACTCCACCTAGCCCATGATTCTCTAGTCCATCTATACTATCCTAAATATCCCACTCTCCCTTGTGTAGAAAACTTCCACCCCTTAGTGATGTAAATGATACCCTGTAATGATATAAATATACAAAGGCATGATACCAAACCAACCAATCCATCTCAAGAATGACATTGAAGCCTATTATCTCAGTAACAGAGAGGAACCACAAGAAATGTTAACTAACTAACTCAAGGGGACAATCCCTAAATTTTCATATTCCCTCCGACCGTACTCGTAACGGTGTATCTAGGGTCATTACACCACAGTAATATTGTATTTCGAGTTTGAGACTTTCCACGATAGATAAGGAGTTGAAGGATTGTGAATAACCTATATTAAACAAAGAAGATACTATAGTGGATGATACTAGAATAGTACCTCGTACTATAGATGGTCCTAAAGCCTAATTCTTAGGTATTGGTTGTAATTCATGAAACTAACCTAATCCATGGACTTGTTCAACAGTTGGACTACCATGATCAAGACCTCTCTTCTGGCATTGTTGGAAATAAAAAGTTTGGATACCATGGTCATAACCTTCTCCTCGGCCATTCCTATTAGTGCTACTCCAACTCCCCACCTGACATGGCATAAAATAACCTACCCCTGAATGTTTAGATGGTGAAAATCCTATTCCACTAGGAAAGGTAATACAGAATCTCTAAAGGTTCCCCATATGGTCATAAGCTCGGCACTCTAGAGGGTCTCTATTACATTGAGGCTTCAAATAACACTTTAATCCACACTGATGACACACCATAGAGCTACTAGTATTAGTACTATGTCCTCCACTTCCCAGATGATAAACCTTGATGGAATGTTTCCTACTGCCGGAAGAACTACTGGACTACCTCGGCACTGGTCCTATATTCCTGGTACTATCAACATCCCTTAGGTTGTGCTTAGTGATAATAGCATGTTTTACTATTACATAAAAGTATGGTAGGTGAAAGACATTCACCTGAGCATGAATGGCATACATGATCCCATCCTCAAATCATATAGCACACAAAAGATCATCATCAGATAAAAGTGGTTCCAGCACTGAAACTCCATGAAACGTGTTGAATATTCCATGACTAACATAGAACCCTACTCAAGATGCATGAAATATCTAGATCTGTCATCTCTCAATGTATGAGGAAAGAACTAATCATATAAATATGTATAGAAATCATCCCATACCATGAAATGATGGAAACCATCCTAGGTAATCACATCCCACTAATGATTGGCTGAATCACGGAGCATGTATATAGAAAGATTGATCCTCTGCTCTAATGGAATCTCTATATGATAAAAGATAGAAAGGGTGGCCTCTATCCAAGACTCAGTAGCCTATGGACCTCCATCCCCTGAGAATGTAGGATGATGTTTCTACTAGAACTCATGGGCTAGATCAGCCGTTGTAGGTGCAGGTTATAGAGCACCTTGCATAGGCTACATCAGACATAGGAAACTATCATAGGCCTAAGAATCAGTGCCCAAATAAGGTACAAGAGGTGATGCCTCAAGTGGAATGCCTGGAAGTAAGACTGGAGGTTTAGGTCCCACCACATCTGGAGTATGGTCTTCACCACCATTCTGGTGCACGACATGAGGACGTCGTGGCGGCATTAGTCTAAAAATTCCAAGCACATGCCTCAAAACAAGCATCAAGAAGGTAGATAGCAACACTAGATAAATATAAACCAAAATAAAAGGGCTCACTACCCATGGTATTCAACCCTAAATACCAACTTAAAAGTACATGTATTAGTAATTTCTATAGTTTAATTTATAGTGGTTCAAGTACAGGAAGGGTCAACAATACCTTTCCTCATCATTTACTGGAAATTGTTTCATTTTACAAGTCATGATTCCCTTATCAATTTCATTTTCCTATTTCCATATATCATGGTTTATTTAAAATGAGTTGTTCATGCCAGTGAATCAGGTCTTTTACTCTTTATCACTAAGATCAACACCCATTTAAATTTTATTCTAATGGCTCGACTTGGTAAATTACTCATTCTAACCCACAAGGGCTCATACACCTCATGAATTGAAACTAGAAATCACTAAATCATAGCCAAAAATTAGAACAAGAATATATATATATAACAAGTCTCACTCAATAATCACAGGCATATAAAGTAATTCGAGTAGTTAAATACATCTATATGGAATGGAAATATACATGACGTGTGAATTATATGTGTCTATGATGATGCATGTAACAAATCTCCTTACCCTCATATCATTAAGCCAAGGATGAATAATAATCTCAATAAAAATAATAAAAAAACATGTGTGTCACTCAATGGTGAAATGATATCAATTGTAATAGGAAAAATCAAAACAACCATTACAATTCAGGCAACTTGGCTATTATCCCGAACATGGGTTCATGATGCCCAAGAGTGTCTTATGACTAGGTTCCAAGAATTATTAATCTCTAATCCATTGTCTCCAAATAGTAAATCAAGAAATAAACTACTCTGATACCAATTTGTGACATCCCTGGCTTGGATGCCACATAGAGGTTCCCCGATCTCGGTGGGTCATATAGACTCAAGCACTTCTCTTCAAACTCCAGAGGATAACAACTAGCAGTGAGGGCCTGGGGTGTGTCCATGGGGAGACTATACCCTAATTACTAGATTGTAGTACAATGGATAAGTAATATATTAGAAGGTAAATAGATGAATCATTATAAATAATCAGATGGCATAGCAGAAGCTGACTGATATAAGTATACAAAATATGATGATGTCATATTCCATGTATATACAAAGCTAGAAAGCATGGATACATAGTAGCAGGAAATACAAGATATAAAAACTAGAAAAAATAGAATCCAAAAACAATCCTCCAGTATCCCAAGATCCGACTTAGTCATCTGCTACCAGATCCATCCTAAACAATCAAGCAATCAAGATTATGAAGCCAAACACTTCCCTCTGTCTGCACCTACGTACATGTAGTCTGTCTGGGTTCCAATGGAGGCCTAGATAGGGTGTGAGATAAATCTCAGTAGGCCACCACCAATGTATTCTATAACAATAAATCTGTGTATTATAAACCAAAATAGTGTTCAAACATGCATATATAAAAGTAGAGCAATATAATAACATAAATACCCAAGTACCTGATTCATCCCTCATCTAGTATCTGAACATGTAATTGTTTCATTAATTAATTAAGCTCTAGTTTATATATATATATAAGTCACTTGAGGCATAGAAATCACTGAGACTATACTAGTGATGGATCCAAGATATAACAAGGTTTCCTAATGTTATTTATAATGAAAAGGTTCCAAGGTGATAACCAAGGAAACCTAGACTTTAAGGATATCCAACTCAGTTGTAACTATAGCCTAGATATAGGGGTAAGAGTGTAATACAAAGAGAATCATCCAAGTATTTTCACAATAGTTAATCTAACTGAGTCTAGTAATAAATCCATGGTAAAATAGGATAAGTGATGGTTAGACCCAAGTATGTAACCAAGGAACCTCATGTCCATAGAATCCATGATGGATCAAAGGAGTGTATCCAAAAAATCCTATAATAGTAAAGGAGGTATCTTATGGTGTCATACCAGGCATCCACTGATATAAAAATATCAAGTTCCAAGGTGGATCTCACCCTGAATCAAAATGTCATCCATGAGAACTCAAGGCATTCCCTTAGGAATCCAAAATCTAAATTGATTTTGACCAATCCTATAATGATGTAAAGGTCTATATACAATTAGGAACCATACAATTGATTCTTTTATTTAATTAATCCATTTAATGGTCATACCATTTAAAGTGTTCATTTGGTTCAGGCCTTTCCTTTTATTAGTGTGAAAAAGATAAGGGGGAATGAAACCATTTCATTTCATATAATTCAAAATCATTTCATTAGGTTCATTATTTTACCTTCCATCATAAGCGGCAGTGGGTACTAAGGACATGAAACCAACATTTCATTTAAATTTAATAAGTCCAAGTCATATACTTAATATACTTTCCAATTACATTTAAGGTTGGATGATCAATTTGAATCACTTACGTTAGGTGGTTTAAGTGGAAATAAAAATGGTCCAATCCATTCATCAATTCATATTTGAGTAGTTATTTAATTAGGGAGGCTTACCATTAGTAGTTTAAATCCGAGGAACACCCAAATAGTGGAACAAACACACATGTCAAGAACTAAAATCCCAATATGGAAAATCACTCTACATGGGGTGGTCGGCATTGTGGACGATGGAACAAACACACATGCCAACAGTGAAAAATCTTTTGTAGGAAGGGGTCACCCACACGGTTAAGGAAACTTTGTGTCAACCATGTGAATCACCTCTACAATTTTTCTTCAGTTTCTTGCAAGGTTGTGTGACCTAAATCGTATGGTTAAGGAAAAATATACACCCCATATCACCCAATGGTCCAGCCTCACATGGTTAAAACTAACCAGGAATCCTACCTCACATGGTTTCCTCTAACCATGAAATAGGATATTTTCTCCCAAAAAGCTAGGTTTCAGGATCTAAACAAGCCTCGAACACCCCTAAGACCTTTGTGAACTCACTAGGAATCCATATTAGGTTCATAAAAGAGAATTAGACAAAAATATAAAGGATCCATACCTGATTGAAAAATAAATTTCTTACCAAAACATTTTTAAGCTTTCACCTTTTCATTATAAATACCTTGAACACATTTGAAAACATAGTTAAAATCGTTTTCAGGTATCAAAATATCCTTCCTATACAGACACTTTTTAAAAAACAGAAATACCAAAAACAGGGGAAGAAAGGTTTTTCTTTGAAAAAAAACATGGAATATTATAAATAAATATAAATAATGATTATGGTGGTGGGTAATTCTATTGATTACATATATGTTAAAATAGAACATTCCTTTTGTATTTTGTAAATAAAGTCAATGTAAGAACCCCGTTCTTATTTTTGAGGTATGGGATTCTTCTTTTTCCTTTTCCTTCAGTGTTTTTGAGAAAATATGGAAAATGGGGAAAAATCCTAAATTTTGGAACTACACGCCGTGTACTATATCCACACACCGTGTACTTTTGGCCGTGTTGGGATGAGTACCGGGGCGTGTAGCCATGCCAGCGATGAAGGGTGTAGGAACTGACTACACGTCGTGTAGTGGTACTTACACACCGTGTAGTCAGTTGGTAGGCTTAAATAGTAAGGCGGTGGAGTCGCCGCTAGCTGGGCGACAGTACACACCGTGTACTTGGGAGTACATGTCGTGTACTCAGGTCAACAGATGAACAGTGTGGCGGTGCCGCCAAATGAACAGTTAAATGAAAGAAGTACACACCTTGTACTCATAAGTACATGTCGTGTACTTCATTTTTTCCGCTTAAAATAGGCAGTAGCCTCCTAATTTGGTAGAGTAGGCACTTGAGCCATTTTGGAGCCAAAGGAGGAGGCCGGATCTTTGAAGATCCACCGGGCGTTCGTCTGGAATCCGATTCGGCTTCAGACGATTTCGTTGAAACCACACAGTTATGCCCTCTCCTCTCCTGGTACCGTTCTTGCCAATTATTCTCCTAACGTAAGTTATTTACATTTGAATGAGTTTTGTTCTTCGTCATATCTACGTTGTTCTTGGGCGTTTCTGGAATCGGCGTTCTAGTATAACGCTCGTTGACATATAAGGTAGGTGGCTTTGTGTTTATTTTCCAACTGTCATGCGTTTTTGTGCGTTTTCGTGCCACGAACCCATGTTGGGGTGTCGTGTGGCTGAGTTCATTTTTATATTTAATGCCTAGAATTGCATAGGTGATTAAATTGTGATAATAAAATGCTGGTTGGGATCGTTTCTTGGATCCGGAACCACCCACGGGGTGTGTTTCACTGTTTAGCTGTTTGGCCAGTTTACCCGAGGGTATGCCTTTAAAGTCATAATTGTAGAATTGCCTTGAGAGGAATTGCTTGTTACTTCTTGTTTACCTGTTGGGAATGGCCCGGTTACCTGTTATCCTGAGGGCGTTGTTGTGTATGGCCTGAGGGTGTTGTTGTGATTAGCCTGAGGGCACTGCACTATTTAGCCCGAGGGCTGTAGTATTTCACCTGAGGGCAACCTTTCATGCCTGAGGGCTTGACTTCTGTGCCTGAGGGCGACACTTCGTATGCCTGATGGTGAGAATTTTTGTTACGCCTAAGGGAAATGCCTGCGAGTTGGATTCTGTATGGCCTGAGGGCAAGCCTGAGGGCGTGGTTTACTATTTTAGCTTGAGGGAAAGCATCTGGTTGGCCTGAGGGCTTGGTGTTATTGAGCACAGAATGTTACTAAGTTAAATGATTAAATGAATAATAAAATCGCAATATAACTGGTAGTTAGTTACTTTTGAGTACTGCTTACTTTATTTAATTTTACTATTGCACACTGTTGTTGCATGCTTACACGTAGTTGGGCACGGGCCTTTGGTGGGTGCCTACTGAGATATATTTCTCACCCCCAGTTTGGGTCATGCTTTTCGGCCCAAACAGATTACGTTTTTGCAGGTGTGGATAGGGGAAAGATTCCCTATACAGGTACTTGACTGTTGCAGTGGAGTAGGAGGGCATGGGACCGATCCTAGGCTCGCGATGCCGCTGTCAGCTGTTTGCTTTGTTTTGTTGTACTCTGCTGTTTACTGTACTGTATTGATGTATAACATGTTCTGGCTGTTTTCTTAGAACTTGAGACATGTAGCATCATTATTTATACACTGTTGGTTATATCCACTGCCTTGTGTATGGTTTAGTGATTCCGTTGTTTGTTGTATGTTTTATTTCAATTCCGATGCGCTACACTTTGAGAAATGGGGGCATAGTTTCCCCACTATTAGACCTGGGTCCTCGCTGCTAGTCGGCAGCCTCTGGCGTTTGGGTAAATGTGCTTGAGGTTACGTGGAGAACCGAGTTCGGGGCACCTGTTGAGTGGCACCCGGGTCCAGGACGTTACAAAGTGGTATCAAAGGGATTTCTTTTCTTTGACTTACTATTTGGAGCCGTAGTCAGGGATAGGATAGAACGGTAGTTGGTAATAAGCTGTGCCCAGGCGTAGCTAACCCGTGTACAGGGAAAATCCAGTCTACCTCATATTTTGCATTTTTTTTTATTTTGGAATTTTATGGTTGATATGTTTTCACCATTGGGTGACGCACTTGGATTCTGCTGTTTATATTTTATCTGTGGGTGCTATTTAGTTGCAACCCGATGAGATGAGGTTATGTCGTCTCATGCATCATATAGGCACATGCTAGAATTCACATGCCATGCATAGTTTCCATGCCATTTAGGTGCATTAGAAATTTCATGTTGTTGTGATAGTTGATGTGCTAAGAAAGCATGCTGTTGTGATAGCTGCTTGATAAATACCTGCCTGTTTGGTTGAGCTTGTTTATAGGATGGACTCCAAACTTTGGTTTTTGGGGAGTATGGGCCCCATCGACCGGAATTTGGTGGATCATTGAGTGTTATTGGTTATAACATAGATAAGATGTCAAACTTTGATTCGTGGGGTGTATGGGCCCCCACGGATCGGAATTTGACACTTAGGTGTTGTTTTTCAGTATTTTCTGGGTTCCGGGGAAGTTTCTGAGGCATACTGTCTGGAAAACCCAGAATACACGCCATGTAGGACCTCATACACGCCGTGTGTGTTCTTCTGTTTGGGAAGAAAAATGAACTTTTTGAGTACACGCCGTGTACCCCGAGTACACGTCGTGTAGTCTCTTCCCATGTCACAAACCGTGCGGGCAGCGACACGGGGTAGGGAAGGGCTTGGGTAAAACATGTTGTGTCGTTTTTCTGCACGTCGTGTAGTGTGACCCGGAGTCCGACCGTGTAACTAAAAACATGGGTCAGTGAACTCCTTGATAGAGCACGCCGTGTCAATTATAGACACGTCGTGTAGTGTGACCTGGGGACTCGGCCGTGTAACTAACAACACGGGCTAGTGTCACCTCTCCCTGAACACGCCGTGTACCTGTGGGACACACCGTGTAGTCTGGTCCGAGGACATACCCTGTGGAGTTAGCCGTGTGGCTGGGAAACGGGATGGTGTACACGCTGTGTGTGGGTGTAACACGCCGTGCAGTGTTAAGCCGAGTAGTCGGCCGTGTCACAGACGACACGGGAAGTTGGAAAATAACACTGTACACATCGTGTAGATATTATACACGTCGTGTAGTTTTGTTGAATGGAATCCGTGTGGCTTAGCCGTGTAGAAGGACCCGGGAAGGGGAAGGGAAGTCACGTACACGCCGTGCAGTTATTGTACATGCCGTGTTGTCTTGTTTTGCCAATTTTGAATACCTTCTTCCTCTTGTTCCCTTTGTGGTTCCTTCACTTTCAGTCTTAATAATCTTGAATCTGAGGCGTGCTTTTGACCTTGTAGAGTCATGCCACCTATATTACCGCGAGTTGTTCGCCATGAGAGCGGCGACGATTATACTCCGGAGATGGTGGTCCATGGGCTACCAGTTGATCCACCAGCAGAGCCAGATGCGACACCAAATATTATACCGGACACAGGCGCGGAGGCGCAGTTCCGTGAAGGCTTATTGTGGTTCATGCAGACCTTTCAGAGAGCACCGCAGGCTTCCATATCTATGGCCGAGCTGACGCGAATCTTTCAACAGCAGCATCCGCCTACGTTTTCAGGGGATGGTGGACCACAGGCTGGAGAGTCTTGTCTAGGATCAATGCATACTATTTTTTAGCATCTTGAGACGCCTCCAGGGCGGAGGGTCAAGCTCATGACATATATGCTGCGTGATTCCGCCAAGAGGTGGTGGGATGTTACAACCCAGTCAGAGCATCACATGGACATGGCGTGGCAAGATTTTCAGGCAGTCTTCTATGACTTCTTCTTTCCCGAGACGCTGAGGGAAGATAGAGCTTGAGAATTCATGAATCTACAGCAGGGCGCTATGTCGGTGATGGACTATTCTTCTCGTTTTACGGAGCTTCAGCGTTTTGCACCCGTGCTGGTGGGTGATGAGACGTTGAGAGCCAGACATTTTGAGGATGGTCTTCGGTATAACATCCGAGCGCTGGTGAATGTTTTCAGGTTGCCTACTGTACATGCGATTGTGAACTAGGCGCTGATTATAGAGAGGAACCTGCGGGAATCAAGTGGTGTGGTCCAGGGCGGTTCAGCACCAGTTACTGGTACTATTTCTACTGGCAAGAGGAAGAGACAAATAGACTTCTCTCAGGGCAGCAGTACCAGCCAGACAGCTTCTTTAGGTGGCCCGACCAAGTGCTACCAGTGTGGAAGAGAGGGGCACAAGAGGCCGCAGTGTCCACGAGACCCAGTGGAGTGCCGAGCTTGCGGTAAGATGGGTCATCTGTAGCGCTTTTGCAGGGCGTTTCTACCAGTGGCTAGTGATAGGGGTTCTGTGCAGACTCTACGTGTGGGAGCAAGACCAGTGGCTTCTTACCAGTTAGGGAACAGGAATACATCAGGGCGTGCAGGCAGAGATGGTGGTCGTGGCCATGGTAGCCAGACACTAGGATCGTAGAGGCAGCAAGGCGAGATAGCTCAGGGTAGCCAGGCTGTGTCGCAGGGCCGCAGCACTGGGCAGGAATATGCGGTGCAATAGACCCAGTATGAGCAGGATCCCGGACCTTCTACAGTCAGAGGTACTATTCTAGTAGCTTTTGTCTTGTCTTCAGTACTTTTTGATACGGGTGCTACGCATAGTTTCATATCTATACCCGTTGTGGAGAGCCTTGGGATCAGTGTTTATTCTTCTTCTGATATCATGACGCTAGAAACTCTGTTGGGTACTAGAACGGATGGTGTGTGTCAGTGCAAGGAGTGACCCCTTGAGGTTGGTGGGAGTCGCTTCCTTTGGGACCTCTATGTCTTGGAGATGACGAGCTATGACGTCATTCTCGGGATGGACTGGTTGGTTCCCTTCTGAGCCTTTGTAGACTGCTATCGTTGCAGGGTGCGTTTCACATCACCAGAGGGCGGAGAGTTTCTATACAAGGGAAAATGGGATGTTCAGGCGAGTCGAGTTGGACCAGAGCATCATGGGCGAGGTGGAGTCATAACCCAGATAGCGAGCTTATATCTGGATGATCAGGGGACTTGTCAGACGGATTTCCCTCCGGTTGTTGATCGCTTCATGGATTTCTTCCCGGATGAATTTTCAGGTCTACCTCTGGTGCGTGAGGTGGATTTCTCTATCGATCTTGTGCCAGGAGCAACACCAGTGTCCATTCCTCCTTATAGAATGACCACGCCTGAGTTGCAGGAGCTCAAGAGGCAGTTAGAGGAGCTTCAGGCGAAGGGTTTTATCCGACCCAGTACTTCTCCTTAGGGTTATCCGGTCCTTTTTGCGAAGAAGGCGTATGGTACCCTCAGACTTTGCGTGGATTATCAAAAGCTGAACCAGTTGACGGTTAAAAACCGATATCTCTTACCGAGGATAGATGATCTGTTTGATCCACTTCGTGGAGCACGAGTGTTCTCGAAGATTGACTTGAGATCCAGATATCATCAGCTGCGCGTTAGACCATCTGATATACCTCTCACAGCTTTCAGGAGTAGGTATGGTCTATATGAGTATACGGTTATGCCGTTCGGACTGAAAAACGCGCCAGCAGTTTTCATGGCTCTGATGAATCGTGTGTTTCATCCGTATCTTGATTAATTTGTGGTAGTATTCGTGGATGACATCTTGGTGTACTCTCACACTCGATACGACCATGCCACCCATCTTGAGATCATATTGAGTATACTGAGAGAGCATCGGCTATATGCTAAGCTCTCAAAGTGCCACTTTTGGATGGACCCGATTCACTTCCTCGGTCATATTATCTCTGAGGCTGGAGTTGCAGTAGACCCAGAGAAGGTGAGACCAGTAGTTTCTTGGGAGCAGCCTAAGAACGTGTTTGAGATACGGAGTTTCTTAGGGATGGCTTGTTAATACAGACACTTAATACAGGACTTCTCCCGCTTAGCAGCACCGTTGACAGGTCTGACTAAGAAGGGTGTGAAGTTCGTTTGGTCAGAATCTTGCGATAAACCTTTTCAGGACATGAAGGGAAGGTTGACATCAGCATCGATCCTGATACTCCCAGAGCAGGGGAAGAGATATACAGTTTACTGTGATGCATGAGGGATTGGTCTGGGAGCAGTTTTGATGCAGGGCGACTGAGTTGTTGCATACGGGTCTCGGCAGTTGAGGCCGCATGAGAGGAATTACCCGACGCATGATCTCGAGTTGGATGTGGTTGTGCATGCGTTGCACTTTTGAAGACACTATCTATTGGGAGATAATTTAGTGGTTTTCACCGACCACAAAAGCCTCAAGTATATATTTACTCAGCGTGACCTGAATCTGAGGCAGAGAAGGTGGGTTGAGTACCTACAGTCCTTCGATTTTGAGCTTGCGTATACACCTGGTAAAGGTAATGCAGCAGCTGATGTACTGAGTAGAAAGACACAGATACAGGCAGTGCAAGAGGCCAGTGGTGAGTCGGAGCTCATGGCTTTGTTCTCTGAGATGCATCTGGAGGTGCATGACAGTCAGGGGCAGACTTATCGTTCCTTGTTAGCTGTGAATTCTACCCTCCTAGACAGAGTGAGGATGAGGCAGCTATCAGATTCAGAAGGCCTAGTTCTACGGGAGTCGGTGGTAAGTGAGGACCCTCCTCCTAGTTGGACGATAGGCGATGATGATGTTTTGCGTTTCCATGGATGAGTATGGGTTCCAGGGGATATACGCGAGGAGATGATGCGGGAGTTTCATGCTTCAGCTTGGGAAGTTCATCTCGGGGTTACCAAGATGTACCGAGACTTGAGACGTCAGTAATAGTGGTTGGGTATGAAGATAGAGATATCTTATTTTGTTACAAGGTGTTCCACCTGTCAGTAGGTGAAGGTAGAGCACCAGAGGCCAGCTGGGCTGTTACAGCAGTTGCCCATTCCAGAGTGGAAATGGCATGATGTCGCGATGGATTTCGTGACGGGTTTGCCGAGGTCACCTCGAGGCAATGATGTCGTGTGGATTGTCATGGACAGACTCACGAAGGTAGCTCACTTCTTGCCGATCAAGGAGACCTTCGGTGTGGACGAGCTCAGAAGGTTGTGTATCCGAGCGATCGTACGTCTTCATGAGGTCCCTTGTTCTATCATTTCAGATAGGGACGCCCACTTTATGTATTGTTTCTGGTAGAGTTTTCAGAGGGTGCTGGGTACACAGGTTCTTCTGAGCAAAACATACCACCCTCAAACAGATGGCCAGTCAGAGCGGACAATACAGGTGCTAGAGGACATGCTGCGCGCATGCGTCCTAGACTTTGGGGGCTCGTGGGAGAAGCATATACCCTTATTCGAGTTTGCCTATAACAATAGTTTTTAGGAAACTATTGATATGAAACCATACAAGGATTTATATGGTAGGTCATGCAGATCACCCTTGTGCTGGTTAGAGGTAGGTGATGCAGTTTTACTGGGGCCACAACTCGTGCAGGAGACATCTGAGCAGGTCCAGTTGATTCGGAAGTGGATGGCTACCGCACAGTCTCGTCAGAAGACTTATGCTGATCACCGTAGAAGACCTTTGGAGTTCGTGGTCTGGGATCAGGTTTTCTTGCATGTTTCGCCAAGGCTGGGACACAAACGGATCAGGAGATAGGGTAAGCTTTCACCAAGGTATGTGGGACTATTTGAGATTCTGGAGAGAGTCGGCCTGGTTGCCTATCGGTTGTAGTTACCGCAACGGTACTGAGCCATGCACGACGTCTTCCACATGTCTCAGTTGCATCACTACCATTCAGACCCGTCTCACACCTTTCATCCAGAGGAGGTTTAGCTTCAGTATGATGCATCCTTTGAGGAGCATCTGATCTGTATTGTTGACAGGAGCACGAAGGTTCTCTGAGGCCGGTCAGTTCCTCTCGTACGGGTGCTATGGTAGCATGGCCGTGTGCAGGACGAGACCTGGGAGCGGGAGGCTGACGTACGTGCTCAGTGGCTAGATCTGTTCTGAACTTTATCTTTGTCACCCTTGGAAGGGAAATTCGGGGACGAATTGCTATAAGGTGGGAAGTTTGTAAGAACCTGGTTCTTATTTTTGAGGTACGGGCTTCTTCTTTTTCCTTTTCCTTAAGTTTTTTTGAGAAAATATGGAAAATGGGGAAAAATCCTAAATTTTGGAACTAAACGCCGTGTAATTTATCCACACGCCGTGTACTTTTGTCCATGTTGGGTTGAGTACACAGGGCGTGTAGCCATGCCGGCGACGAAGGGTGTAGGAACTGACTACACGCCGTGTAGTGGTACTTACACGCCGTGTAGTCAGTCGGCAGGCTTAAATAGTAAGGTGGTGGAGTCGCCGCCAGCTGGGCGACATTACACACCGTGTACTTGGGAGTACATGTCGTGTACTCAGGTCGACAGATGAACAGTGTGGCGGTGCCGCCAAATGAACAGTTAAATGAAAGAAGTACACGCCGTGTACTCAGAAGTACACGCCATATACTCAGAAGTACACGTCGTGTACTTTGTTTTTTCGGCATAAAACAGGCAGTAGCCTCCTCATTTGTCGGAGGAGGCACTTGATCCATTTTGGAGCCAAAGGAGGGGGCTGGATCTTTGAAGATCCACCAGGTGTTCGTCTAGAATCCGATTAGGCTTCGGACGATTTCGTTGAAACCACACGGTTAATCCCTCTCCTCTCCTGGTACCGTTCTTGACAATTCTTCTCCTAACATAAGTTCTTTATGTTTGAATGATTTTTGTTCTTCGTCAGATCTATGCCGTTCTTGGGCATTTTTGGAATCGGCGTTCGAGTATAACGCTTGTTGACGTATAAGGTAGGTGGCTTTGTGTTTATTTTCTAATTGTCGTGCGTTTTTGTGTGTTTTCGTGCCACAAACCCATGTTGGGGTGTCGTGTGGATGAGGCCGTTGTTATATTTAATGCCTAGAATTGCATAGGTGATTAAATTTTGATAATAAAATGCTGGTTGGGATCGTTTCTTGGATCTGGAACCACCCCCGGGGTGTGTTTCACTATTTAGCTATTTGGCCAGGTTACCCGAGGGTATGCCTTTAAAGTCATAATTGTAGAATTTCCTTGAGAGTAATTGCTTGTTACTTCTTGTTTACCTGTTGGGCATGGCCCAGTTACCTGTTATCCTGAGGGCGTTGTTGTGTTTGGCCTGGGGGCGTTGTTGTGATTAGCCTAAGGGCACTGCACTATTTAGCCCGAGGGCTGTAGTATTCCGCCTGAGGGAAACCTTTCGTGCCTGAGGGCTTGACTTCTGTGCCTGAGGGCGATACTTCATATGCCTGAGGGAGATAATTTCTGTTACGCCTGAGGGCAATACCTACGGGTAGGATTCTGTATGGCCTGAGGGAAAGCCTGAGGGCATGGTTTACTATTTTAGCCTGAGGGAAAGCTTCTGGTTGGCTTGAGGGCTTGGTGCTGTTGAGCACAGAATGTTACTAAGTTAAATGATTAAATGAATAATAAAATGACAATATAACTGGTAGTTAGTTACTTTTGAGTACTACTTACTTTATTGCATTTTACTACTGCACACTGTTGTTGCATGCTTACACGCAGTTGGGCACAAGCCTTTAGTGGGTTCCTACTGAGATATATTTCTCACACCCTGTTTGGGTCATGATTTTCGGCCCAAACATATTACGTTTCTGCATGTGTGGATAGGGACAAGAGTCCCTATACAGGTACTTGACTGTTGTTGTGGAGTAGGAGGGCATGGGACCGATCCTAGGCTCACGATGCCGCTGCCAGTTGTTTGCTTTGTTTTGCTGTACTCTGTTGTTTACTGTACTGTATTGATGTATAACATGTTCTGGCTATTTTCTTAGAACTTGAGACATGTAGCATCATTATTTATACACATTTTTTTATATCCACTGCCTTGTGTATGGTTTACTGCTTCCGCTATTTGTTTTATGTTTTATTTCAATTCTGCTGCACTACACTTTGAAAAATGAGGGCATAGTTTCCCCACTATCAGACCTGGGCTCTCGCTTCTAGTCGGCAGCCTCTGCCATTTGGGGAAATGTGCTTGAGGTTACATGGCGAACCGGGTTCGGGGCACCCGTTGAGTGGCACCCGGGTCTGGGACGTTACAGTCAAAATGCTTCGTATAAAATATATAAAAAATTCATTTTCAAAAAACATTAAAAGAAATTAAAAATAGAAATAAAATTTCATTTATAATTCATTTATATATATTTAAATACGTTCATAAAATATTTTTATGATTATGGACATGTATTAAGAATATTTAGAAAATAAAACATTTAAAATGAGGTTTTAAGGTAAATTATCACATACCTTGATTCTAACTTATCATGTACATTATTTATCTTCCTAAATAATAAAATTATTTTAATTAGTTACTTTATTATGATTATTTTTCATATTTATTATTCATTTTAGTTCACTTATTGTCATTCCATACTTTATTACTTAAATAATTAAGTATACATCAGATGTTTTGAGGACGTTCAGCTTATGTGTCCAAAATGGATTTGGTAGGTTGAATATGGTAAAATTGATCATGATTATATCATTTATAGGATATTAATCATGATATAATTATCATTTTATATAAAAATAATACTTTTATAACTGACCATATAAGGTGGTTTTAAAAAATGAATTATATTACATCCTGGAGATGGTAGTATGTATGTACACATGAGTAACGTTTCCATTTTTCAATGAAAGGGAAAGAAGGTAGGTATTATTTTATCCATCCAGAATTATTAATATATTATAAATAAAATATTATTTCATTAAACCCACTCATATATACTATCCATGTGATGTGGTTATGAAAAATAAAATACATCATCTCGTGAGGCAGTGGTCTGTACGTATGCATGAACGATGTTTTTATTTTCCATTGGATGGTAAAGCAATAAGTATAATATTTTATTTACTATTTCAAAATGATATTTTTATCATATATATCATATTATTTCATTTTTATCCATCATTATTACCATCCATAAGAGTCATTTATGGAAAAAAATTATATTGGTTCATGAGTTGGTAGTCTGTCATACACATGAACGATGTTTTTATTTTCCATTAGATGGTTAATAAATATGAAAAAGGGTTATAAAATAGACATAATAACATTTAATTATATGTTATATACTGATTTTACAATATATAAATAATTTTTATATGTTTAAAGGAGGTAGATAAATAAATAAAACAAAGGATCTCAATTGAGACTTATACCTCTTCTTCGGATAACCTCTCTTGGTTTTCAATTTAAAAATTATAAGGTGTGTGTTTTGATTAATAAAAAAATAGTAGGATGTGGGGAGGAATTCCAGTAAGATATATGGGTAGGTATTGGCTGATATAAGAGGATATTTAAGTGTGGAAAGGAGAGGATAGTGGGTGTCCTTTTATAAGTGATGGAGAAGACACACTTGGAATTTTTCAAAAGATTTAAATATTATTAAATAATTTTCATATAAAAGTATATTATAAAAAAATAAATTATAAGACTAAGGTTATTTTGGTTGAAATAAATTCATCTAATAATAATTAGGATGAAATTTTGTGGCCCTACCACTTATTTTTAACCTAGGTTAAGGTAACACCACAGGTAAATAAAGAATATGACATTTTTATAATTATCCCTATTTGTGAATAAAATGTTAATATTAATTTAAAGGGAATTCTATGCTTGATGGCTTACCCAATACGCAACAACAAGTTCCTTTAAAATCTTACGTTGCACTCTAATAATAAAATAATTTTATTTTAAATGGTAGTTAAAACCTAGCTGATGTAATGACGGGAATGAACAGAACTAACTACAAATTGATTATATAGGTTTGTCAAATATTTTTACTTTTATCCAATAAATGTTAGAGGCGTAAAATGCAAATGAATCCAATTTTATGCATAAATCTTCTAACATTCTTTAAAAGGTCGATTAACCGCCTTTAGATGGAGAACCCTTTTTAAATAAACATTTTACAATTTTATATGTTTTATTTGAAAAAATAAAATCCTTCTTTAAAATCTGGACATCAAAATTTACTTTGTGTAAATTTTTGTTATTTTTCCGATAAAGATCATTTTTAGTGAAAATGTTGCATTTTAATTAAAAAACTACTTTTAATGTGATTTATTTATATGGATAGATTATATTTTTAATTGATATTAATGTGTATTTAGAATATAGTTTTACCATTTAATCGAATGGTGGTCATTGGAATTAATTTCACTTTGAAATTGGACTTAAACTAGTGTTAATCTTTTAATAGATATTGTTTCTTAAAAACACGCTATTTGTTTTGACAGCGGGAATTAATTATTAAATTAATTAATGAAACTTATATGTTTTTAATTTTATAAAATAGACATAATTTTTGAATTCAGAATATCAAATATAGCTTAGGGTGAATTTTTGGTATTTTTCTGAAAAACTTCAATTTTTGATGAATAGTGAAACCACTAAGTGGTAGTTAAAGAAACTGATTTTTCGTTTAAATGAAACATTACCACTTCTGTGATTTTATTTTCAAAAATCCGACATACATGGTTGTTATTAGGAAGTAAAATGTGGTTCAATGATATTAAAATAATTTTTGGTGAATTGTAACTTTTAAGTTTTATTAATCGCGATTAAAGGTAATTACTGTAATTTAAGGTAAAAATAATATTTTAATATTATGAAATGACCTTGAAACATGTCCTACCATTATTGGATGAGTCATTTCCAACCAAGACAATCCATGGGTCAACTTGGGGACCCCATGGAGCCACTTTGGTTGGAAAATGACATTAATAACTTTTTATTTAAAGTTAAAATTAAAATGTCACAAACATGTATTATTTTACTAAAACAATTTTTACATGAGGTTATACAAGTCATATTTTTGACTATAAATATTCATTAGAAATATAAAAAGATTTCATACATCATGATATTTGTTTTATAATTTTTAGACATTAAATATATTAAATTATTTATGACACCATGATGATGCAACGATTACCTCATTATTTAACGATTTAAATAAAATGAAAAGATAATGTAAAATATAATACCTAAACTTGTCAAAAACCTATTTTATGGGTGTATTTATAACTATTATCACCTTATCCTAGAAATATATAATTTTTGGACCTTTAAAATCCGAAAAGAATTTTATAATAAAGTAAAAGTTTATAACTTTCCAAGAGTACCCCTCCTCTCCTCTTATAAAAGGTCCCCACCTCTACCACGTTACCCACACCTCTCAAGCCTTTGGCTCAGCCAAAACCTGCCCATTTCATCTCTCCACATCCCTATAGTGATCATTTAAGCCTCACCTTTGGGAAAAATCCTTTCCAAGGAAGCCTTGGAGCTCAAATGAAAAAGAGTTACCCGATTTAAAGGTAATGTCTTCCCTTGTGTTCTTTTGTTTTTTTTGCTTCTCCAACCCTCTAACCTCTTTTTATTCCTTTATTTTGTAACAAAAACAGTATATAAAATATACTAGTATGTTTTTATGTTAAGGATTCTAGCTACACTTACACACACCTTCGTATAATTGTTAAAGATCATACTGTTTCTGTGGATGGTGAATTTATGCCTCACGAAACGATGATTGTTCAATCTTCTCTTAACACCTTTAATGGTGGCCATTATGACGTCACTATATTTTATATATGATATATATGGTATTTATGTTTTCTATATGCTTCTGAATTTTATATTTAAAACATGCCTTTATGCTTTTCATGTTGTGCAAATGTGATAATTTCATACGAGGAAGTGTGGACTACCGCCCCCTCAAGTGATGTGACCCGTTAATGAAATACATAGAATGTATAAGGAATGAAATTAATTAACATATGTGACCTATATAAAATATATATTATACTGTAATTATAATATATATGTCTCTCAATTATTTTTAATTCCATTAATATGACAAAGAAATGAAAGTAGCGTTCATGCGTACGTACGGCCTACCGTCTCCATGAACGGTGCATTTTATTTCTTTTTATCTCCCAATGTTATGCAGTAGTATAAAATGAATATGTACTGGATATATATTATATTTAAATAATTAATACTATTATGGAGATTATTTACTTATAACTACATGGACAATCATTTTCAAACAAGTTCATTTTTGACTCATGTACCAAACATCGACAAAAAACGTCTGATATGAAATCACATTATTAACCAATTATTATAACATTATAATATGTGATATGAACTGAATAATAATATTTAAAAGAGTTCCTTAATAAATTATAAATTTACCAAAGTTTATTATCCAGGAATATAAATAAACGAACAAGATAAGTCAGACTTGAGGTAAGGGATCCAACCTCTCTCTTTCTTTTTAAGTACTCTCTTTTATGGCATTTCTTTTAAGTTCATCTTTATTATGTTCGGGGATTTTATTTTATATTCCTCATACTTTAATTTTTATGTTAATATTATGAGAGACCCTTTTTGATCTCATAAATCCATTTTTTTAAGTTTTAAGTGGCGTCGTTAGGCTGTCGAGTTTTCGTAAGGGATTTTTCATCTCACTTTTATTCCCGTGACATTTATGCTATGTTTGCCACTATTTCCTTTGAGTGGTGTATTTAATTCCCATTATTATACAATTTTTGTAGAATAATTTCATTTATGGGTATTTAAATCTTCACTGTATTACCCTTCTTCCATGGGGTGTACGTTTCGAAAGTTATCCAACTCGGTAAGGGGACCTTTCACCCTCCTCTTTTTAAAAGACTTCTTTTGTTATGTCTTTTAATTCACATAATATTATGTTGGGATATGTTATTATATATCCTTATTTATGTAAATTTTATGTCCAAGTGATGAGATACCATTTTCTCTCTCATCAACGTATTTTCTGAATTTTAAAGTGACGCTTTAGGCTGTCAGATTTCTGTAAGGGAACTTCTTAACCCACTTTCAATTCTTTGGGTTAAACCTATACTTCTTGATTTTATTATGCCAAGATTATGTGTGGAATATCTATGTTTTAATTTCCACAAACCTTTTTGTAGATATACTATTTCTACACATAATCATCTCATTGATAAATTCTTATGAACTTGTATGGGAAATCATAACTCAATATCATTTCATTGAGTTAAATATCTATGTCATTGGTGTTGTTTTTACAAGATTATGTGTGAATGACCTCTGATTATTTCACACTTAATATCCAATTATATTGAGTGTATTTATATTTATCACACATTATTATGCGATAGATTGATCCTTAATTTAAGGATACCATCTTTATAATGGATTTCATCTCAATTTACATTTACATTAAGACTTCATTGTTGTTATGCACTAATTCACTCTTATATGGTGTGTATACTGTCCTTTGACATACTATATCATGAATCCCTTTATTCTCATGATATTATAAAGCTCAGATTAAATGTTATTCTGCAATTATTTGTATTCAAGAGTCTCTCATTTTGTTAAAAACTCTTTAACAAAAATATCGTTTTAAATGTTTTAAAGATTCATTATTCTAAATCTTTATCTTTAATGTTCATGTTTTAAAAATGGTTTTCAGTATTTATTTATATTGACATTAATGTTTTAAAATTATAATTCCATTAAAATCTTCAAAGTGGTATGTGACACTTTGATTCAAAAATCTCTTTTAAATGGTTTTTGAAAATGGGTTGATTAATTCAATATCTTTGAATTACTTATTGTGATTACAAATGAAATGTTGTTATTGAAATGTTTATATTTTCAATATTTTATGTGTAGTGATGGTACTTGGACATTTTATGGGTGGTTACGTGATAAACCATATGATGGGTGGTGCCGTGAATACCAGGACGGGTGGTTACGTTATAACCTCCAATGCATTGGGTATGGAAGTCGGCCGTATGGCTATTCCATTAAGTGATATGTGTGGAAGTAGACCGTATGGTTATTCCATTTAAGTATGTTTATGTCCCAAGTTACCTTTATATGTTATGTGTTCTTTATATGGGTTTTATGGTAATATTTTGGTTACAAAAGGGTAAGTAATGGTCTTTTATTCAGTGAAGAGTTTTTACTACTTCATAAAGGTGAAAAATATTAATTTGGTAAATTATTCATGGTTTACTTGTTGTTTTGAAAAACTAATAGTTTTCTTTATTTGTTTGTACTTTACTAGGATTTTTATGCTCATCCCAAGTTTTTGAAATGTTTTCCACAGGACTTAAAGATGAATAGGGTCAAGGATGGGATCAAGGAAAGACATGCTATCTAAAACATGGAACTAGACATGTTTATTTTTAAGTGTTTTTATTTTATTTTATGGAAACTTAGTAGAAGTGTCTACTATGTAATCTTTTGAGATGTAATAGTTATGACCTAATTCTCTAAAACTATAAACCTGAAAAGATCCTCTATGTGAATTATTCATTTAATTCATGATTAAGTAATTTTTAAGGACGAGGCCTTATAGTTGGTATCAGAGGTCGGTTAAGATAACTTTAGAGGTTAGGGTATTCTATAAGCATAAGTGACATTACCATAATGGTTAGGATTTCAGAAAGAGTCCTAGTTTTAGATAAAGTGAATGAGTAAGTATATCTTAGTGTTTATCTTACTCACTAGTACACGATGGTTTTGTTGATATACTCACACTGACCTTTTTGGTTTTAGTAAATGGCTGGATCTAGCAGGCACTAAAGTAACAGTGGATGTGAAGGAAACTGTGATAGTTTTCTGAGCAAGTAACTGAATGATATGGGAGCTGCAATGAGAACTCTTGTGTTTATCCTCAACCAACTATCGGGAGTCATTATTGACCACCTAAACCTTGGTGATTTCTATAAGGAATCATATATGCGAGAAACAAATCCCTACGGAACTACGGGTAATAATCATAAAGGTAAGTGTGTTCAAAAACCTATGTATCAAAGATGTGGAAAGAAACACCTAGGAAAATGTTTCAAAGGGACATAAATATGCTATAGATGTGGAAATGAAGGTCATAAAGCAAGAACCTTCCATGGAAAAAGGAAGCATCCAGTTGACTCGAGGAAAGGGAACGAAGTTCTTTCTAAGGGATCAATTGAATGTTTTAAATGTGGTGTGCATGGTCATTATGCAAACACATCTCCTATGAAGAAGTTTCGGGAATGGGATCACCAAGATCGTACAAATATTCGTTTACCAATACCTAATTCCATTCCAATTGAGGATGAAGAAACTGACAATGACCAATCAAAGGTGTGGATTATTTCTTAACATTTGTTTTCCTATTTTGGAATCTTAGGATATGATTCATGATTTTGTTTGTAGGAAATAAGTATTTCAGAATAAGTTGGAAAGGAATGTTTAATGGATCATGAAGAATGTTGAATGAGTAAGAAGTCAACATATAAGGGCTTAAAGAGTTATGGTGAAATTATTAAGAGTATTAAGTCTCTTTTGATGATGGGGTTACATTAGAAGACTTTTTATAGTATTTACAACCCTGATGTTTGATATATGAACATTTTATTCAAGGAATAGTTATCTGTTCTTTTGTGGACATAGTTATAAAGAACCATTTGGGTTTATATGATCCTTACTTTTGAGGTAATTATATGTTACTATATGTTATGATGGAATATGAATGACATGAGATAAACTTGAGGTTAAATTATGTTATGGTTATTTTTGATGATTTTAAATCATTTGGGGAATGATTTGAGAATTATATAGTTTGGAAAAAGGACAACACACAGACCGTGTGACAACCCGTCACGTCGGACAAAGCTGTGGGAATCGAACCCACAACCAAAGTGCGACTAGTATTTATCGCCTACCACTGGACTACGTGAAGTCCCTAGTTAGTTTGAATAATTATTTTTAGTTAGATGATTTTATGAATTAAGAGTAAGTTGATTTTGGGTTATCTATGGAAATTATTAACCTATCAGGGAGGATATGTTATTAGGTTAATTACTTTTCAATATGAGACTTTAAGAGCAACTGATGTTGTTTGGAGATAAATGTTACGATTTAACTTGGAAGACTATGTGATTAAATCCTTAAAATATTTGGGTTTCAATCTTAGTTTGGTTTACTTTTGGTCTTCATTGATCTTTGGGTCTTGTTGGACAAATTTTGGAGATTAAGAATAGATTTCATTTTTATAAAGGATTATCCTTTTTGGGTATTATCTGATCTCATACTAACCTTTTTGGTTTTAGTTTTGGTTAAGGTTTAAAGACATGGGAAGTATACAGTTCTCTTTTGTGGATTAGGTGATTCTATATAAGTTGATTATAGCTCTCTTAATGTAAACAAGTCATCCTAAACACTCATCTTTTGGAGAAAATATGAGTTCGTGTAAGAAATATAGTAAAAGTTGAAAGTTAACATGACAAGTAAGTATGATTCCTTATGTTTTAGTTAAGCTCAAAAATAAATTCCTCAATGAAAAGTAACTTAAAAAAATGTTTTACATTAGCTTTTCCTACTGGGGAATCCAATACCGTTTAACCCATCACAAGTTTGTGATTTTCTGGTGGTTAACTTTCTCCTAAACATGTTTTCTATCACACTCCCTCAGAACACGACCCTTTGTTTTTTCTTCCATATTCATGTTTTCATACATGGAATCCTAATATGTGTTAACTCGGGTGACCTTTGTACATCCCTTTCTGTCTTTTAAAGTGATAGTTTAATTTACTCCTTTTCCGATGTGGGGCTTTCAATGAAGTTTCTGAGCCCAATTTTAAAATTGTGAGGACGCAATTCCCAAAAGGGGGGAAGGATGTAACACCCCAGGTAAATAAAGAATATGAAATTTTTATATTTATCCCTATTTGTGAATAAAATGTTAATATTAATTTAAAGGGAACGCTATGCTCGATGGCTTACCCAATACGCAACAACGAGTTCCTTTGAAATCTGACGTTGCACTCTAATAATAAAATTATTTTATTTTAAATGGTAGTTAAAACCTAGCCGATGTAATAAGGGAATGAATAGAACTAACTACAAAATGATTATATAGGTTTGTCAAATATTTTTACTTTTATCCAATAAATGTTAGAGGCGTAAAATGCAAATGAATCCAATTTTAAGCATAAATCTTCTAATATTCTTTAAAAGGTCAATTAACCGCCTTTAGATGGAGAAACCTTTTAAAATATACTTTTGACAATTTTATATGTTGTATTTGACAAAATAAAATCCTTATTTATAATCTGGACATCAAAATTTACTTTGTGTAAATTTTTGTTATTTTTCCGATAATGATCATTTTTAGTGAAAATGTTGCATTTTAATTCAAAACCTCCTTTTAATCTGATTTATTTATATGGATAGATTATATTTTTAATTGATATTAAAGTGTATTTAGAATATATTTTTACCATTTAATCCAATGGTTGTCATTTTAATTAATTTCACTTTGAAATTGGACTTAAACTAGTGTTAATCTTTTAATAGATATTGTTTCTTAAAAACATGCTATTTGTTTTGATAGCGGGAATTAATTATTAAATTAATTAATGCAACTTATATGTTTTGAATTTTATAAAATAGACATCATTTTTGAATTCGGAATATCAAATATAGCTTAGGGTGAATTTTTGATATTTTTCTGAAAAACTTCAATTTTTGATGAATAGTGAAACCACTAAGTGGTAGTTAAAGAAACTGATTTTTCGTTTAAATAAAACTTTACCACTTATGTGATTTTATTTTAAAAAATACGACATAAATGGTTATCATTAGGAAGTAAAATGTGGTTCAATGACATTAAAATAATTTTTGGTGAATAGTAACTTTTAAGTTTTATTAATCGCAGTTAAAGGTAATTAGTGTAATTTAAGGTAAAAATAATGTTTTAATAATATGAAATGACCTTGACACATTTCCTACCATTATTGGATGAGTCATGGCCGACCAAGACAATCCATGGGTCAACTTGGGGACCCCATGGAGGCACTTTGGTTGGAAAATGACATTAATAACTTTTTATTTAAAGTTAAAATTAAAATGTCACAAACATGTATTGTTTTACTAAAGTAATTTTTACATGGGGTTATACAAGTCATATTTTTGACTATAAATATTAATTAGAAATATAAAAGTATTTCCTACATCATGATATTTTTTTTATAATTTTTAGACATTAAATAAATTAAATTATGTTTGACACCATGATGATGGAGCGATTACCTCATTATTTAACGATTTAAATAAAATGAAAAGATAATGTAAAATCTGAGACCAAAACTTGTCAAAAACCTATTTTATGGGTTTAGTTCGAACTATTATCACCTTATACTCGAAATATATAGTTTTGGGACCTTTAAAATCCGAAAAACATTTTATAATAAAGTAAAAGTTTATAACTTTCCAAGAGTTCCCCTCCTCTCCTCTTATAAAAGCCCCCACCTCTACCACCTTACCCACACCTATCAAGCCTTTGGCTCGGCCAACCCCTGACCATTTCATCTCTACACATCCCTCTATTCATCATTGAAGCCTCACCTTTGGGCAGAATCCTTTACAAGGAAGCCTTTGAGCTCAAATCAAAAAGAGTTACCCGATTTAAAGGTAATGTCTTCCCTTGTGTTCTTTTGTTTTATTTTGCTTCTCCAACCCTCTAACCTATTTTTATTCCTTTATTTTGTAACAACAACTATATATTAAATATACTAGGATTTTTTTATGTGAATTATTCTAGCTACACTTACACACACCTTCGTATAATGGTTAAAGAACATACTGTTTCTGTGGATGGTGAATTTTTGCCTCACGAAACGATGATTGTTCAATCATCTCTTAACACCTTTCATGGTGGAAATTATGATGTAAATATATTTTATATATGATATATATGGTATTTATATTTTCTATATGCTTCTGAATTTTATATTTAAAACATTCCTTTATGCTTTTCATGTTGTGCAAATGCGATAATTTCATACGAGGAAGTGTGGACTACTGCCCCCTCAAGTGATGTGACCCGTTCATGCAATACATGGAATGTATGAGGAATGAAATTAATAAACATATGTGACCCATATAAAATATATATTATACTGGAATTATAATATATATATATATATCAATTATTTTTAATTCTATTAATATGAAAAAGAAATGAAAGTAGCGTTCAAGCGTACGTACGGCCTACCGTCTCCATGAACGGTGCATTTTATTTCTTTTTAACTCAAAATGTTATGGAGTAGTATAAAATGAATATTTAATGGATATATATGATATTTAAATAATTAATACTATCCTGGAGATGATTTACTTATAACTACATGGACAATCATTTTCAAACAAGTTCATTTTTGACTCATGTACCAAACATCGACAAAAAACGTCTGATATGAACTCACATTATTAACCAATTATTATAACATTATAATATGTGATATGAACTGAATAATAATATTTAAAATAGTTCCTTAATAAATTATAAATTGACCAAAGTTTATTATTCAGTAATATAAAGAAACGAACAAGACAAGTCATACTTGAGGTAAGGGATCCAACCTCTCTCTTTCTTTTTAAGTACTCTCTTTTATGTCATTTCTTTTAAGATCATATTTCTTATGTTCAGGGATGTTATTTTATATTCCTCATACTTTAATTTTTATGTTCATATTATGAGAGACCCTATTTGATCTCATAAATCCATTTTTGGAAGTTTTAAGTGGCGTCGTTAGGCTGCCGAGTTTTCGTAAGGGATTTTTCATCTCACTTTTATTCTCGTGACATTAATGCTACGTTTGCCACTATTTCCTTTGAGTGATGTATGTACTTCCCTTTATTATACACTTTTTGTAGTATAATTTCATTTATGGTTATTTACATCTTCATTTTATGACCCTTCTTCCATGGGGTGTACGTTTCGAAAGTTACCCAACTCGATAAGGGGACCTTTCACCCTCCACTTTTTAAAAGACTTATTTTGTTATGTCTTTTAATTCACATACTATTATGATGGGATATGTTCTTATATATCCTTATTTATGTAAATTTTATGTCCAAGTGATGAGATACCATTTTCTCTCTCATCAACTCATTTTCTGAATTTTAAAGTGACGCCGTTAGGCTGTCGAATTTCTGTAAGGGAACTTCTTAACCCACTTTCAATTATTTGGGTTAAACCTCTACTTCTTGATTTTATTATGCCAAGATTATGTGTGGAATCTCTATGTTGTAATTTCTAAAAACCATTGTGTGGATATACTATTTCTACACATAATCATCTCATTGATAAATTCTTACGAACTTGTATGGGAAATCATAACTCAATCTCATTTCATTGAGTTAAATATCTATGTAATTGGTGTTGTTTTTCCAAGATTATGTGTGAATGACCTCTGATTGTTTCACACTTAATATCCACTTATATTGGTTGTATTTATATTTCTCACACATAATTATGTGATATATTTATCCTTAATTTAAGGATACCATATTTATACTGGATTTCATCTCAATTTACATTTCCATTGATACTTCATTGTTATTATGCGCCAATTCACTCTTATATGGTGTGTATACTGTCCTTTGACATATTATATCATGAATCCCTTTATTCTCATGATATTACAAATCTCGGATTAAATATTATTCAGGAATTATTTTTATTCAAGAGTCTCTCATTTTGTTAAAAACTCTTTAACAAAAATATCATTTTAAATGTTTTTAAGATTCATTATTCTAAATATTTATCTTTAATTTCCATGTTTTCAAAATGGTTTTCAGTATTTATTTATATAGACATTAATGTTTTAAAATTATAATTACATTAAAATCTTCAAAGTGGTATGGGACATTTTGATTCAAAAATCTATTTTAAATGGTTTTTGAAAATGGATTGATTAATTCAATATCTTGGAATTACTTATTGTGATTGAAAATGAAATGTTGTTATTGAAATGTTTATATTTTCAATATTTTATGTGTAATGATGGTACTTGGACATTTTACGGGTGGTTACGTGATAAACCATATGATGGGTGGTTCCCTGAATACCAAGATGGGTGGTTACGTTATAACCTTCAATGCATTGGGTATGGAAGTCGGTCGTATGGCTATTCCATTAAGTGATATGTGTGGAAGTCGACCGAATGGTTATTCCATTTAAGTATGTTTATGTCCCAAGTTACCGTTCTATGTTATGTATTCTTTATATGGGTTTTATGGTAATCTTTTGGTTACAAAAGGGTAAGTAATGGTCTTTTATTCAGTGAAGAGTTTTTGCTACTTCATAAAGGTGAAAAGTATTACTTTGGTAAAGTATTCATGGTTTACTTGTTGTTTTGAAAAACTAACAGTTTTCCTTCTTTGTGTATCCTTTACTGGGATTTTTATGCTCATCCCAAGTTTTTGAAATGTTTTCCACAGGACTTAAAGATGAATAGGGTAAAGGATGGGATCAAGGAAAGACATTCTATCTAAAACATGGAACTTGACATGTTTCTTTTTTAGTGTTTTTTTTATTTTATGGAAACTTAGTAGAAGTGTCTACTATGTATTCTTTTGAGATGTAATAGTTATGACCTAATTCTATAAAACTCTAAACCTGAAAAGATCCTCTATGTCAATTATTCATTTAATTCATGATTAAGTAATGTTTAAGGCCGAGGCCTTATAGTTAACCTTCCTTTTTCCATGGTGACACATTTTTTACCAAAGTTACTATTCATAATGACCAAAAATGAAATTTACCTCATTACTAAATTTGGAAATTATAATTATAAATATGGAATAAATTTTTAAATATTCAATCTCAATAAATTGAAGGAATTAATTTAATATAAAATTAGAAAATTCAATGAAAAACAATTTTCTGAAAACTGCCTTTTAAGTATAAAATTGATTTTATACCAAGATCAAGTATAATGTTGATCCAAAAGGTATAAATTGAATTAATTTTAACAAAAAAAATAAAATAATGAAATTTTAAACCCAATATAAATAAAAATTATTCTTTTCAAATACTATAAAATAAAATATGGTTTTCTTTAAAAATTGATATTCCCCGTTATTCACCCAAAATTAAACTTTTTCTGGAAATTTAAAAAAAATCACAATAAACTAATTTCAAAATGATGAATTAAAAATTAATATAATTTATATCAAATTAAATTCCTAAAATTTATAAATTAATCATTTAAAAAACAATATAATACATGATAGTTAGAATATAACTATTTCCTTTTAATTTAAAAAATAATAATAATATTCTTATAATGAATGTTACTCTATAAAATATAATTCATGAATATTAATAATATAAAAACCCAGGATTCTCATATATAAATATTAAATCTTTTTATATGAATGGATATTACATTACAAAAATAAACCCCTAAGGACTATATTAGTTTAATGTCTTTAGAGACTAAATATTCTATCTTTTTATTTCATTAAATATCTTCAATGTCTCCCACAAAGATATTTCCATTAATTAATCTTTATAGACTTGCCATACATAAAACCTTTCTTCATAACCAAGAGAAAAAAAATATAATAAAGGTTGATCTCAGATGTTTGGTAAGGTTAAACAATAGAAATGTCAACCTATCAGAAGCATGACGGTATAAGAACATGAGAATAACATTTCAGAACCATACCTTGTTTATCAAATATCATGATCTTGAGTCATGGAATAAATATTAGAAGTTAATAATACATGGATCATAAGGAAATCAAATAACATTATTCATGAGAGCATAACATTGGCATAAGACATAGAATTTTGGCATAAACATAAGCATATAAAATCATTTCCATAGTACTTGATGCTCACTTCCAAGGCGGTCATAGTTTAATGGGTTAACTCCATAAACTATCATAATAGTAAAGTTTCACTCTCAAGACCATCATAGTAGACAAATTCCATTAATGAATCGGCTTCACTCCCCGTTCCACTCTTATCTATCTCATTAGATATAATTCATTATCAAATGCATTGGAAGGAGATATATGTCCCACCCATAATATATTTAAAATCATATGTATGTGTGCCATAAGATTATAAAACATTCACCATATCATAACCCATGAAATTAAATGGGTTTCATAAACATTTCATTATATCACAACCTATGAAAAAATGACAGTTTTCATAATCATTTAATCATTTCATCGTAGCATAACCCATGAAAAGAAGCAGTATTCATAATCATTTCCTCATGGTATAACCCATTGAATAGAAATGGGCTTCATAAAAATCATGTCATTGTAAACATAAACCATTAAGAGAAATAATAATAATGGTATCCTTAGATAATATACCCAGTAAGGCATAGTTAACATTAATGGATGTCGTATTAGATGGATAATGATTTTAAAAGATCATTTAAATTTTTTTGAGGAAAATAACTTTTCTTTGAAAATCACTTTTTAGAAATTAAAATTCATAAAAAAAATTAGAAATAATTTTTGTTTAAAATAAACTTTAAAACTTATAATGTAATGTTTAAAAATCATTTTAACTTTTTTTAGGAAAATATACTTTCCTCTTTGAAAAAAATTAAAAACTTAAAAAAATTTCAAATTAATTTTATTTTAAAATAAACTTGAAAAGTTATAAAGTAATCTTCATGTAAATAATGGTCATGACGGCGGGTAATTTTGTTTATACCGTACACCTTAAAACAAAAAATACTTTTACATTTTTGATAAAAGAAAAATGGGAATTTTTTGGAAAATGACATGAAGATTCCTTTAAAAACATTTTTTAAAAATTAAAACATGGGTAAATATGACTTTAAAACCCATTTAGAGGATTTTAAAAACATTTTTGAAAACATTTTTAAAAAGATGGTTTTGGAAGAAAAAGGGTTTTCGAGTGAAGAGAGAAATAAAGATGATTTTTCTTAAAAAGGTTACGTTGAACTCTTGAGTACATAAAGAGAAGAAAATGAAGGTAAAACATTTATTCTCAGAACATAAATAGATTATAATAAAAAAAATAGTTTCTTTATTGATGTATCATAAAATTTTATCATTGGAAACATAATCATGACCAATCCCGATAAATGATGAGATTGTAATATAAAACCCTTACCACTTTGGTAACTTTGAATCATAAGTCTCATGAAGGAATAATGTTAAATGAAACATAAAATATGATGAGAATAAATAAATTCATTATATTAAATGTTAAAGTGGCTATATATACACCTCATAAAATAATATAGGTGAACAACATAACATATGTCTCAAGGAAGGAAAATTGAGATAAAAATCTCTTACCGCATTGGTAACTTTTGTACCATAAACCCCATGAAAGATAGATATTAAAATGGATATGTAAATACCAATAATTTTTATTATAATAATAATAAAATACATTAAAGGGTATTATATACACCATATAAAATAAACAGGCATTGAATATAGCATGTGCCTCATAGAAGTAAAAAAGTGAGACGGAAATTCCTTACCGCTTTAGTAATATTTTGGATCATAAGACCAAATAAAGAATAACATAAAATGAAACTTTAAATTTAATTAAAATAATGATATTCATGATATAATATTTCAAATTTTTAGTATATATACCACACAAAAGAAACAAGTTGTGAATTTGAATATGTCTCCTAGAAATAAAAGAGGGACTAGAAATCTCGTACCTTATGTCTCGACTTAATTCATAAATGTTCAAATATCCTATATAATAAATATAATATTATTATACATATATTAATAAACGATAATTATATATATCATACCATATGTGATTTATGGATGACCTTTTATTACCTGTTTATTACCAATTACATGTTAAAGTCATGTTTGGTGAATAACTGCTTTGTTTTTCATGTATGTTTTGATTTGATGTTTTTTTGGTCATATTAATTTTATAATGGTTACATAATCCCCATAATTTTAAACATTATATAAATATAATATATATTCATTATATATATATTTTTATAAATATAAAAAAAGTTAGAGATAGAAAATAAAATACATTGTTCATGGATACGGTAGGTCGTATGTACGCATGAATATTGTTTTCATTTTCTTGACAGGTTGAAAGAAATAAAGTTAAAAAAATATATTACCATTAAAGAATAATTTTTATGTAATTTATATCACATATATTCATTAAAATAATCCTTATTACATTCTATGTAAAGTGTGAATAAATCACATCACTTCACGAGGTGGAAGTCCGTCGTACACACGTACAACATTATCATATTCCCACGGAATGGAAAGTAAGAAGTAATATGTGATATCATGATTAAAAAGCATAATAATATCATAAATATCATATATAAACAATAAATAAATCATTATATCCATCTATTATGGGTGGTGATGTAAAATGAATAACATTGGTTCACTAGGAGGTAGTTCGGCGTACACATGAATGATGATTTCATAACCCATTTGATAGAAGAGGAGAAGGATTTAGGTTATGTCATTAATATAATATCTCAGTATATTAAAGATAATTATTTTATAATATCATAATTTTTTAATAACAATTTAAGGAGTCAGAGGAAAAAATTAAATAAAACGCTTGATTAGGGGTGTTACCTCTTCTTTGCACAACTTCTTTTGGTTTGCACCAAAACTCTTCATATATTGAATTATTGACCAAAATAAAGATAATAGGATGGGAGTTGGGAAGTAAGGAAGTGATTTGTTTAGGTATATTTGAAACTAATGGGTTTTTAATGTTTAAATAATAGAAGAGAGTGGTGGACTTTTATAAGTGATGTGAGTGGAACACATATAATATTTGAAAAAAAATGTCCCCACATTTTTCAAATGACACAAGGATCCAAAAATGGTCCATTATAAAACCTATAAGTGATAATATATAAATATTTCCATAAAATTTATTTTTTATAAGTTTTGGTTCATTTTTAACCCTTATATTTTTAGTTTAACCCCCCCAGTAAACACATTTTTACATTAACCGCAGTAAATAATTTTTACTGTTTTACAATTCATTATGGTAAAAAATAAAGTTTAAATTATTATATAATATAAGTTATTATGATTCCAAATATTTAATTTATTTTTCCAAATTCCATTCACATAATTTCTGAATTTTCATTTAAAATTAATCCCAAATATGCAATGAGAAAGTAGTTTTCTAATGTAAAAATGTTCAAAAGTTTGAAATATATATATATATATATATATATAAATTTAATATTAAATTGGTTATAATGAAATAAATTGGATTAATAGTTATATAATTGAACTAATTTTAATTTTAAAACCATATTAAAATAATTTTTATGTTTTTAAATTCTTTAAAATAAATTAAAATTCTTAATAAAATCCAGTATTTTTCACTATTCATCAAAAAAATTATCTTATCTGAAAATTCTCAGAAATTAACTCCAAGAAAATTATAACATTATGATTTAATAAATTAATTTTATTTTTTAAAATAAATTTTCTAAAAGTTTCAAAAATTATTTTTAAAATTAGTGCACTAAAGGTGACAAAACTGCTTTTTATAAAAATATAGTTTTTAAGCCTAAAATTGGATTTATTCTTATCTCTAGTCTAGAAAACACATAAGATGAATATTAAACCTTTGATTAAATATATAGTATATAAATTTCATTAAAATAATTCACCAAAAAAATTAATTTATTGTGGTAAAATGTGTTTGTTTGCAAAAAATAATTTTCATAAAAATATTTCATTTATTTTCAAGTAGATTTTATTTTCATTTTTAAGTAATTGGTCACCAGAGAATTAATTTGATATACATGTGTAAACTATATATTTTCATTGTTTATTTAATACTATTCATACCCATAATTTCAACGGCTTGGTGATAACTATCATATTAAATTATAATATTTTAATAGTATGTCAGGATTTGTTTAAAGTCGATGTTGTTTGTAATGAAAAATATTGAAAAGATTAAATTAATTTCGAAAAAATATTTTACAAAATCTCAGGGCATTATATTCACCCCCCCCACCCCAAATAAATTTCATACTCACAATTTGATCTTTTTCTTAGTAGGTAGGGGTTTAACATTTGAAAATTCCATTTTGGAAAGCCCACATCATAAAATGGGTTAATAAAACTTTCAATTGAAAAAAGATAAAGAGATTTGAGAAGGTTATCTGTAATAACACATACTAGATTTCCAAGTAGAATAAAATTGGCAGAAAGTGAAAACATGGACATATAATAGAAAAATATCACCCAAATAATGATGGACAGTAATATAAAACATGGTCTGGTGAAACTTAAAGACAACAAATCCATAAACCCAAGAGGTGTAAAAAAATTCATTGATATCATTAAAAATTATGATAATAGGATAAAATTTTATTTCAATTTCATTTTCCTAAAGTTGGGTAATTTTCATGAGAATAAATACATACTTGATTTCATTCCATTTCATAAGAACAATCTTATCCTTTGGTTGTACCATGATCAATTTCAACTTTATATATTACTCTAATAGATGAATTTATCCTATATAAAACACTAAATGGGATCCATAAAAGAATGATAATTCATGCATTCTATCTATAGTTATTATCAAAAACAAAATGGTTAGAACAATTTATGCATAAATCTTCATATGGTGAAATAATATATTAATCTATAAAACCTCATCCAAAATTCAACTTAAACCATTCCATAAATGGTTAACCTTATAAACTTTAAAAAATTAAAAATTTATAATTAAGTTCACTAAATTTCTCAAAATAAACTTAACAATAATCCTCCAAATATCATAAAGTATCTCTTGATTGTTACATACCAAATATGTGAATACCTTAGTTGTATATTTTCTTGAATCACAATAATAACCAGAATTACAATAAAAACTTAATGAAAACATGAATACTTCATCATTACTTGAATAAAACCACATATTTTTTAATATATTTGATAAATCCAATAAAGTTTTAAACTCCATCAATGATAACATAAACCACTTTTTTTCTTCATAAATCATTAATCAAATCCATGGTCTTCAATACTATCCAATTTACTTTATTCATATCAATCATCTCTTTATCCAAACTAAAAACCATTTTCTTAACATCAGGAAGATATTAAGGATTTTAATACCTTAATAAAAATATCACCTTTTCATTAAATAACTTTTCTAGTTCATCAACACCATTTTACATATTTTTTCAAATCCTTAATAAAAAACTTATACCAAATAATCATTATATATTTCATGATTCATATAACATAATTCTTGAATTACAATACATAAACACTTAAATAATTAAACTTCATTCACAAACCATTAACTAGGATTCATAATCTTACTCCTTAATACCTCTTTCCTTTCATATGTTATTCATAGTCTCTTCATCATCAATAGAAAAACCATTACTCATATAACCTTGATGATTCTCTGCAAAAGATTTCCCCTTAGGAAATCAATTTTTATAATGCCCATATATTCCACATTTAAAACTTTTAACATTCGATGATACGTTAGGGATACCATTATTATCATCTATTATATTAGATGAATTTTTCATTTTTCCTTTTCAATTACTTGATTTGTGTCAATCTTTTCCACACCTAAAATATCTTTTCGCCCCTCTATGAAATTCCCTTGAGTTCTTATTCCCACATTCTTGAAATATAAGAAAATGAATCTTATTTCCTACATGGTATCCACTAAATGAACTCTCAGAGAAATATATCCTTCACATATTTGGTGAGTTTGAGAGTTAGTTAAGGTGAATTTTGTTAATCATGTTCCATGATAACTAATTATGCATAATCACAATATCTTTTACTCTATTCATTATCCCATTTGTTTTCTCATAAATAAATTTTCTATGAAATTCAATGTTAATTTAGTTGTTTCTGGTTCCCATCATTAAAAAAACCAAAAATCATAGTGTGAGTAAACATATTCCTAGTGGGAAACCAAATAATTATGAAAAATCACTTATAGGATGTCTAAATAATGAAACCTTCTTTTTAATCTATAACATCTTGGGTTTATACTAGGTTATTCATAGTCATAATCTATTTAAATCCTTCATGATTGTTCATAAAGAGTTTAGGAATTTCCAAATAATATCCCCCAGGAGTGTCAAAATAGGTGTGTAGAAAGGCTCATTTTCATGTACTAGGTGATTATTGAGTCGGGTCAATTCACCTTTTTTAGAGTTATTATACCTAGGTACCACTGTGCTAAATGCACATCCACTTGTAGTATCCAGACAGGGATATAATTAGTTAGAAACAACTCTCTCTATCCTTAAACAAAATTTTAGGAAATTTTATTATACTTTGACTCATCCTTAGACTTACCCTTAGATACATCCCTAGAAATATCCTTAGAAATATCCATAGGTATCTCACTAATGTTTTCTCAACCTAGTTTCCAAAGGTTAACTAAACATTTCCCCTAATACCAACTATAATAGTCTAGTATTATGACCAATGGGATATAATTTATACCTATCAAGGCACCCCATGGGTGGATAAACCACCTAGGCGGGACAAACCATCGTCCCTAGTGATGGCCATGTCCTTATGAAGCCCTTGGTAAGAGAGTCATGCTTCACCCAATGTTCCCATGTGAGAGTTCCCAAGGATTGGTTCACTTCATTTTTCTTTAATACCAACTATAACGACCTAGGATTCTCATACATAAATATTACATCTTTTTATATGAATATTCATTACATTACAAAAATACACTCCTGAGGACCGTATTTGTTTAGTTTCTTTGGATACTAGATACACTATAATATTATTTTATGAAAGAACTTTAATGTCTACCATAAAGATATGCCCAATAATTAATATTCATATACATACCCTACTTAAGACCTTTATTCATAACCTATGGAATGGAAACATAAGAAAGGGTGAGCTTAGATACTCATTAAGGGTAAACAAGGTAAATATCAACATATCATGAGCATAAAGGTATAAGAACATGAGAATAAAATTTGAAACCCATAACCTATATATAAAATATCATAATCTTGAGTCATGGCATAAATATTGATATTTCATAAGACATGTATCATAAGTAAATCAAATAACATGATCCTTGAGAGCATAACATTGGAATAATACATAGAATTGTGGCATAAAAATAAGCATAGAAAATCATTTTGATGGTAGTCAAGGCTCACTAAAAATTCTATCATTTTGGAATGGGTTCACTCCTAAAATCATAATAGTATTCAAGGTTCACTCCTGATACCATCATAGAATAAAATATCACTTAATAAATAGGTTTCACTCCTCGTTCTGGTCTTATCTATCTCGTGAGATATAAATCTTTACCTAATTCATTGGAAAGAGATATAGGTCCCACAAATCACATGATAAAAATTATATGTATGTGTACCACAAGATCATAAAAAATTCATCATATCATAACCCATTAAATGAAATGGGTTTCATAAAAATTTCATCACATCACATCCAATAGAAAATAGATAGGTTTCATAATCATTTCATCATTTCATCATAGAATAAACCATGAAAAGAGGCAGTTTTCATAATCATTCCCCCATGGTATAACCTGCATAAGTGAAAAAAGTTTCATAAACATTATTCCATCATAAACATAAACCATTTATAGAAATAATAATAATGGTATCCTTGGATCATATCCCTAGTAATTCATATGTAACATTAAGGGATGTCATCTAATATGGAAAATGATTTTGAAAGATCATTTAAAACATTTATTGAGGAAAATAAATTTTCTTTGAAAATCAATTTTTAAAACTAAAAATTTATAAAAAATTTTATAAATCCTTTTATTTTAAAATAAATATTGAAACTTATAAAGGAATAATTAATAATTATTTAAAAACTTTCTTGAGAAAAATATTCTTTTTGCTATAAAAACACTTTTTAAAACTTAAATTTTTTTCAAAATACTTTAATTTTTAAATAAACTTGAAAATTTATAAATTAAGATTCAAATAAAATAATTATCATGATGGTAATAAATTCCATTAATGTCATACATGTTAAAACAAATATCCCTTTCATGTTTTTGGTAAATGCCAAATAGACATTGTTTGGAAAATTATATAAACATTCCTTTAAAAACATTATTTAAAAAGTAAAAAATGGGTAAAAGTTTATTTAATAAATCATTTGGGTAATTATAAAAACATTTTTTTAAAAAAAAATAGAAAATATGGTTTTGGAAGAAAGAGGGTTTTCGACATAAGAAAGAAATAAAGGTAATTTTTCTTAAAAATGTTCTTTTGACCTCTTGGGTACATAAAGAGGTAAAAGTGATATGGAAAATGTATATTATCATGAAATAACCGGAGGATAATAAAACTAATGAGTTTATTGAGATATGGATCATAATATTTTATCATCAGATACATAATGATGAGCAATCGCGATAAACGATGAGATTGTAACATAAAACCCTTACCACTTTGGAAACTTTGAATCGTAAGCCACATGAAATAATAAAATTAAATAAAACATAAAATATCATGATAATAAATAAATTCATGATATTACATTTCAAAGGGTCTCTATATACACCTCATTAAAATAATATAGGTTAATAAGATAACATATGTCTCAAGGAAGTAAAATTGCGATAAAATCCCTTACCGATTTGTTAAATTTTGCACCATAAACCCCTTGAAAGAGAGATCCTAAAATGGATATGTAAATCACAATAACTTTCAAGATAATAATCATAACATACATTATTGGGTAGTATATACTCCACATAAAATAAATAGGTGGTGAATATATCATGTGTCTCACAGAAGTAAAAAGTGAGTTGGAAATCCCTTACAACTTTAGTAACATTTTGGATTAGAAGAACTCAATAAAAAATAACATCAAATGAAAATTTAAATATCATGAAAATAATTATATTAATTATATAAAATTTAAAATGGGTGGAATATACACCACACATAAGAAACAAGTGATGAATTTTCATATGTCTCCCAGAAATAAAAGAGATACTAGAAATCCCATACTTTATTCTCAACTTATTTCACACGATTTTGAAACTCCTGTATAATAAATAAAATATTATTATAAATATATTATAGAAAAATAATTATATATATAATACCATATATTATTTTCTTATTACCTTTTATTACCTATTTATTAACAATCCCATGTTAAAGTCATGTTCGGGAAATAACTGCTTTGTTTTTCATGTATATTTTGATTATGATTTTGTTTGGTCCTCTTACTTTGAGAATGGTTCCATAATCTCTATAACGTTAAAAATTATATAAATATCATATATATTAAATATATATTCATTTATATAAATCTATAAAATTTTGAGATATAAAATGAAATACACTATTCATGGAGACGGTGGGTCGTACATACGCATGAACGTTGTTTTAACTTTCTTGACAGGTTAAAATAAATAAAGTTAATTAATATATTAACATTATAGAATTTTTTATGAAATTTATATTTCATATTTTCATTAAAATCATCCTTATTACCTTCCATGTAAAGTGTGAACGAATCACATCGCTTCGCGAGGCGGTAGTCCACCGTACACACGAACGACGTTATCGTATTCCCGTGGATTGGAAAGTAAGAAGGGATATGTGATATCATGGTTTAAAAAGAATAATTATATCCTAAATATCATATATATAAATAATAAATACTTCATTATATCAAGCTGTGAGAGGTACTGGTGGAAAATTAATAACATCGGTTCGTGAGGCGGTAGTTTGTTGTACACATAAATAATGATTTCATGACACATTGAATGGAAGAGGAGGAATATTTAGGTTATTAAATTAACATAATAACATATAAGTATATTTAATATAATTATGATATCATATAATCATGTTTTAATAATAATTTAATCGGTGGAGGAATAAATAAAATGAAATGCTCGATTAGGAGTGTTATTTCTTCTTCAGACAACTTCTTTTAGTTTGCACCAAAAGAATTCTTAGGATTGATTTCTAACCAAAATAAGGCTTCTAGTATTTGAGTATGGAATTAAAGAATTTATTTAGGTAGGTATTTTATGAAACAATGGGTTTTTAAAGTGTTAATAGGATGGGAGAGGGGTGGCCTTTCATAAGTGAGGTGAGTGGTACACTTGTAATTTTTGAAAAGAAAAAGATGTGCCAACGTTTTTCACATGCCAAAAGGCTCCAAAATGGTTCATTATTAATACTAGTAAATATAATATTTAAATAATTTAATAAAATTTATTTTTACAAGTTTTGGTCCATTTTTAACCCATATCATGTTAGTTTAACCCCCCCGGTAAACCCATTTTTACCTTAACTATGGAAAAGAATTTTTACTGTTTTGACTCTTCATTATGGTAAAAAATTAAGTTGAAATTATTAGATAATATAAATTATTGTGATTAGAAATATATAATCCATTTTTCAAAATTACATTCAAATAATTGATAAATTTTAATTTAAAATTAATCTTGCATATGTGATGAGAAAGCGGTTTTCCAAAGAAAAAATGTTCAGAAGTTTGAAAAGTTTTTGCATAAAAATTTAAAATTAATTTGATTATAATGAACTAAATTGTATTAATAGTTATATAATTGAACTAATTTTACTTTCAAATACATATTAAAATAATTTTATGTTTTAAAATTCTTTAAAATAAATGAAAAATATTAATAAAAATTAGTATTTTTCATGATTCATTGAAAAATTTTCTTCTTAGAAAATTATACAAAATTAAATCCAAGATAATTTTGATATTTTGATTTGAAAAATTAATTTTATTTTTTAAAATAATTTTTCTAAAATTGTTAAAAATTATTTTTAAGATATGTGCACAAAATTCAAAAAAAACTACTTTTTAGAAAAATACAGTTTTTTGCGTAAAATTGGATTTATTCTTCTCTATTGTAGAAAACACATAAAATGAATGTTAAAAATTTGATTAAAAATATAATATATATAAATTTAATTAACATCATTCACCAAATGTGGTTTTTTTAATTTATTGAGGTAAAATTTATTTATTTTAATAAAAATAGATTTTCAGAAAAATATTTCCTTTATTTTCAAATAATTTTTTATTTTCATTTTTAATTAATTGGTTACCAAATAATTAATTTTATATACATGTGTAAACCATATATTTTCCTAATTTAGTTAATCATTTTAATAATCTTCATTCTAATGGATAGGTGATGACCATCATATTAAATAATAATATTTTAATAGCATGTCATGTTTCATTTAAATTTGGTGTTGCATATAACAAAAAATATCAAAAAGATTAAATTCAATTGAAAATTCATTTCACAAAATCTTAGGGAGTTAAAAATGGGTCATGAAATTTATTTATTTTTAACATTACTCAAGTTTTCACATCCCCCCCTTGGAAATTGTGTCCTTATAATTTTACTCATTACTAAACAAGTGGGGATATTTTTCCTTTATAGTATTTTCCAATTCTCATGTTACTTCTTAAATAATTTTTTTCCAAAAAACATAACCATCTGAATCACTTTATTCCACAATACCTTCTAATTATGGTCAATAAAGTTAATTTTCTATTCTTTATAGAAATTATTCTCTTCCAACTATATTATTTCAAGGATCAAGACATAAGATGCATCTGGTACATATTTCCTCAATAATGAAACATGAAACACATCATTTACCAGAGATAAACTCAAAGGAAATTCCGATCAGTAAGAAAATGATACAACTTTCTCAATGATTTTATATGGTCTAATAAACCTTGAACTTAACATTCCCTTTTTACCAAAATTCATGAAAATTTTCCAAGGATATACTTTAATAAAAACATTATCACCTACCTCAAATGAAATATCTTTCCTCTAGTTATCTGCATAACTTTTTTTCTTTCGCTAAGATGATCTCATTTGATGATGAATTATCTTCACATTCTCAACCATATATTTGATTAACTATGGTCCCAACATATTCCTTTAACCAACTTCATCACAACAATAGGTATTTCTACATTTCTTTACATATAATTCTTTAAAAGGTGTCATCTGTATAATAGAATGAAAACTATTATTAAAAGAAAATTTAACTAAATACATATGTTGATGACAACACCCTTGGTAGTATAATGAACAAGATCAAATCATATCTTTCAAATTTTGAATCGTTCACTTTGACTTCCCATCGGATTGAGGATGGAAATATGTACTAAAATTTAATTTAATACCCATAGAATTCTAAAGGCTTTTCTAAAAAAAATGAGGCAAATCTAGGATCACAGTCAGATAAAATGCAAAGAGTGACTTGATCAAATCTTATTATATCTTTAAAATAATATCTTGAAAGATGATCTAAATACATTTGATCTTGAATAGGAATGAAATTTGTATATTTAGTCAATCATTCAATAATAAATCAAATTTTATTATTACCTTGAGATGTATTTATTAATATAACCAGAAAATACATAGATATATTCTCTCATTTCTAATTTGGAACTGGAAAATTTTAAAGAATACCCTTTGTTAATTATTTTTCTACTTTAACCTTTTGAAAATTCAAACATTTCATCATAAATTGAATAATATCTATTTTCATTGTATCCCACCAAAAATATTCCTAAGGGTATCTATACATCTTAATACTATTAGAATGAATAGAAATGGTAGATCTATGAGTGTCACCTGACAATTCCTTTTTCAACTAGGAGATAGCTGGCACACAAAATCTTTTTCCAAATCTCAAAACACTTTTCTTTTCAATGTTAAAATTTGGAAACATACCCTTCTTGACCAATTCTACCTTTTTCTAAAAAACACAGTCTTCCTTTTCAGCATTCTTAATTCTATATGTCAATGATGACTGCATTGACACTTAAAACAAAACATAGGGAGTTCCTGCATACTTAATTACTTGGTCAATATTCATCAAATCACAAACCAAAGTGTCATGTTCTAAATTTATTATAGATAATGATGTATTATCTTCTCAACTAAAATCATTAACAACTTTGTTTTATTTTTATGTATGGTAGTGAATCATGTAATCATAATCCTTTATGAGTTAAATTCATCTTCTCTATCTCATGTTCAAATATTTTTGAGTGAATATATACTTTAAAATTTTATGATCAGTATATATTTCACATTTTACTCCACATAAATGATGTCTCCATATTTTTAAATAAAAAACAATAGCAACCAGTTCATGACCATGTGTAGGATAATTTATCGTATGAGGTTTCAATTGATGTAAAGTATAATAATTTACCTAAGCATTATGCAACATAACACAACTCGGTCCCTTCAAAGAAGCATCATTGTAGATAATAAACTCACTATTTCTAGATGGAATCACAAAAATTGGATCATTAACCAATATTATTTTTGGTTCCAAGAAACATTTATCGCACTCTTTTATCCAGATGAATTTTACTCCTTTTCAAGTTAACTTAGTTAGTGGGGTATATAAATGAGCAAAGTTTTCAATAATGCATTGGCATTTTCCTGCTAATCTATGAAAACTATGAATCTATGCAACATTTTTAGATCTTATCCATTATCCAACTACTTTAGTTTTAGTAGTGTCAATGGTTATTCCATATTTAGAAATAATGTTCCCAAGGAATGAAATCTATTGTAACCAAAATTCACATTTCCTAAATTTTCCATAAACTTATTTCCTTTTAATGTTTACAAAATAATCCTTAACTTTCTTTCATGATCCTTGTGGATTTTATAATATATTAAAATATCATCAATAAACACAACCAAAAACTTTTCCAAATAGTTATGGAAAACTCTATTCATAAGATCCATGAATATAGCTGCTGCATTAGATAACTCAAAGGTCATAACCAAAAACATATAATGGTCATATCTAGTTTGAAACATTGTCTTCGGAATATCTTCATCCTTCACCTTAAACTGATGGTACCCTGACCTAAGATAAATCTTTAAAAAAATTACACTCCCATGATCTTATCAAAAAAATAATCAATATGATGTAAAGGATACTTGTTCTTAATAGTGATTTTATTCAAGGATATATAGTCAATACAAAGCCTCATTGAACAATATTTATTTTTAATAAATAAAATAGGATCAGCCCAAGGTGAAGTTCTAGGATGAATGAATCCTTTATCAAGAAAATCTTGCAACTGATTTTTCAATTACAGGAGTTTTACTTGATCCATTCCATAAGTAGGTTCATAAATTAGCTTAGCATCAAGAACTAAGTCAATAGTAAATTCAACCTCTCAATAATTAATAATACCAGGAAAATAATTAGGAAATACATCTAGATATTCATTTATTACTAGAATATCACTAATCTAAAAATTTTATTTCTTTTCAATAACATGAGCTACATAACTTTAAATTCCACCTTTTAACAGTTTCTCATCTTCTTAAAAATTTATCACATTTATGAATTCATTCTTATACATAAACTAGAACTCATTTCAAAAAATAACCTCTTAATCTGTGCAATATTTCTTTGCATGATAATGGGAAATTAAATCCATACCTAGAATAACATCAAATTATAAAATAGGTCTTATAGTAATATTTATAGGAAAATAATTTCCACATATATTAATAGGAATATTCTTATAAATTTGTGTCACCCTAATCCTACCACTGTATGTTTTTATCAAAATTTATGACTCTATTTCTTGGGGTGAAATTTTTAATTTACCAGTGAATTTCTCAAAAGTAAAAGAATGTGTAGACCCTAAATCAAAAAAAAAAATCATTGGTGTAATCTGAATAAAAAAGTGATGTACTTAAAACCACTTAGTTCGATGGTCCTTCACCCACCTAGGTAGTCCCAAAAGATTTTGTTGCACTCTTTTGCCTTAGATCTTATTTATTTCTACTATGATTAACTAACTTCAGACAGAAGATATCATAATGGCCCAATTACTTATAACTAAAACATCTCATTGTTGGATGGATATATATCTTACCATTCTCGGTAAGATAAATACTCTTTTCCTTGAAGTTTTTCAGCCATATAATCAAACATACCACATCGGTAACATTTTCCATATCCAGATAAATATTCTTTAACATTTATCTTTCCATAATTGGAACAATTTTTGGGATTACCTTTGTTTTTTTTGTTTACTAGATTTCTATTGATTTATACCTTGATAATTTCTTCCCTTTGATGTCATGTGATGGATAATCATAAAAAAACCTCATTTCTAATTTCATAGTACAATGAACAATTTTCTCATAACTTTTAAATTCACAAGAGTCAAAATATATTTGATATCTTGGATTCAATCCTATATATAATCAATTAATTTTAATTTCAATATCCCAAATACAATTTGGTGCATACCTAGCTAATCGATTAAAATTTACTTCACATATAGCAATTTAATCCTCCTATTCTTGCTTTAGTTACAATAATTTTTTCTCCATATTGAGTTCAAAAGCCTTAGGTAAATATTTATCTAAGAAAATATTCTTAAATTAATTCTATTCCATTTCATTGAGCTCTTATCTTTCCTTGGTATTCTTAAACATTAACCATCATCGATTGTCTTTACCTTCAAATTGATAAAAGGAAAAAAGTTACCTTTTGACATTATGAATACCCTATGAATTAAAATATATTTTCCAAAACATTGATTCATCATTTGACTACCACTAGATATGAGTTTCCACTAAAAGATAGAGGGTGTTGTTTCATAAAATTATCTACAATGGATATGTTCCTTTATGGTAAATCTTGTTTCTATCTAACATTAATGACACTATTATTTATAGTTTGTATCAATTGATCCATCATAGATAAAAACTCTTAATTTCTAGTTCTAAACTATCCAAGCTAACATTTGTAAGGATATTATCCACTTAATACTTTTCTACTTTAGATTTCTTGTTTCTTCTATGTAAAACCATTCTGTAGAGACATAGATTAAATAAAGAAACACAGTAATCTTCAAATGCTATATCATATCAACATAACCATAAATTAGAATCTTTGAAGGATTTTATTTTATTATCTAACCTATAAAATTATATAAATCCTACTTTGATACCAATTTTAAGGACTTATGTCTTAGTCAACCCTGAATTACATTATTTAAAACAAGGGTTTCACTTTCTTACATTCCTACTTCCTTTTAAGTTTATAGTTTTAGATAATTAGATCTTCAAAAATAAAAACTAAACTCATATATTACAAGTAGAAACTTCAAATCAGTGTCCATTTTTTCCACATTATAAAACTTTTAAAATGAAACAAGTTTTCTTTTCATAACAAATCATCAAGACTTTCAAGTTGATTTTTTCTTTGTTCCTACTCATCCTTAAACACTATGAATAATTAAAAATATATATGGTATGAGCACAAAAATCTCATTAAAGGATATAAAGTAAATAAAATCATTAGTCTAGTAAAAACATGAAAATACATGAAATTTTTTTCCTTTTTCACATTATTCTTTGAGTGATAAAATAAATCATAACCACATGGAAAAACAATTCTAGTTCAAAAAAACCTTTAGATACCCATAGTAAGAAATAGAAAACCCTTATAAGAATATTAGATCATCATATTAATATCATATTCTGACTTTTTTCATAAATAATTAGATCCTAGTTAAATATATAGGATAAATCTCTCTTTTTAACTCTCCCATTATTTTCTTTGAACATAAGGAATGTAACTCAATGCATTGGAGAGCAATATCATGCTCACCCATCGTATAAGTTGTATCTAGATCACCCATCGTATAAGTTGTATCAAGATCACCTGTCATCATTTATAATTCTCAAGTACCATATCATGAATAAAACATTTTTATGCTTTCACTTTTCATCACAAATCCCTTGAAAACACATTTGAATACATTTTAAATAGAATTTTAATATATCGAAATAACCTTCCACTAAAAACCCTTTTTGAAAAACCAAAATACCCAGAATTATGGAACAAATTTTTTTATTTGAATAAAACATGTAATATTATAAATAAAGGTAAATAAAATTTTTAGTGGTGGTAAAATCCATCGACGACATATACGTTAAAATAAAACATTCCTTTTATCTTTTGTAAAGAAAGTCAAAACATTTCGTATAAAAAACACACAAAAAGATTCCTTTTAAAAAACCCTTGAAATAAATTGAAATGAGAAATAAAATATCATTTATAATTAATTTATTTCTATTTAAATACATCTATAAAATAATTTTAAGAAAATATATGTGGAGGAAAAATATTTAGAAAATAAAACATTAAAAATGAGGTTTTAAGAAAAAGTATCCCTTACCTCAAGTCTTATTTTTCATGTACGTTATTTATATTCCTAAATAATAAAATTATGTTAATTATTTACTTTATTAGGAAAATTTTTAATGTATATTATTCATTTTCATTAACTTATTACCATGTTATACTTGATTAATTAATTGATTAAATTTATATTAGACGTTTTTAAGGACGTTCGGTTTATGTGTCCAAAATAGTTTTGGTTGGTTGACTATGGTAAAATGGATCATTATTATATAATTTAAATAATATTAATCATGATATAATTATAATTTCTATACATCAATTATAATTTTACAACCAACCATGTAAGGTGGTTATGAAAAATTAATTATGTTACATCATAGATACGTTAGTTCGTACATACACATAAGTAACCTTTCCATTTTTCAATGAACATGAAGAAAAAAAGGTAAATATTATATTAAATTTATATAATTATAATTATATATTAAATTATATATTATTTATTTAAACTCACTCATATATACCATTCATTTGATGTGTATAAGATAAATAAAAACATCATCTTGTGAGGTGGTAGTCTGCACGTACGCACGAGCGATGTTTTCACTTTTAATTGGTTGGTAAAGAAATAAGTGAGATATTTTATTTAATATTTAATAATTATATTTATATCATATTATTCCATTTTTATCTATCATTGTGATCATCTATAATATGGGATGATAGAAAAATAATTACATCAGTTCGCAAGCAGGTAGTATGTCGTGCACACAAACGATGTTTTCATTTTCCATTAGATGGTAAAGAAAGTTTAAAAAGGGTTATACCATAGACATAATAAAATTTAATTATATTTTAGATACTTATGTTACTGTATAAAAATTTATAGGAGATTTTTGAACGAGGTAGAGGATGAAATAAAACAAAGGAGCTCGATATAGACTTATACCTCTTCTTCGGACAACCTCTCTTGGTATACACCTTCAGCCTTATAAAGTGGGTATTTTGATCAATATAGAAGCTCTAGGACATGGGGAGTAATTATAAGAAGATATATGGGTAATTATTGGTCAATATAAGAGGATTTTGAAGTGTGGAAAGTAGAAAAGATGGGGTTTCCTTTTATAAGTGAGGGAGGGGATATGGTTGGAATTTTTTGAAAGATTTAAATATTATTAATTCATTCTCATGGAAAAATGTCCCATACAAATATTTCAAGAATAATGTGATAAGGGTTGAAATATATTCATAAAATAACAATTAATATGAAATTGGGTGGCCTTATCACTTAGTTTTAACCTAGATTAACCCAAGTTATCCTTTCACCATGGTGACACATTTTTTACTGAAGTTACATAATGACCAAAAATGAAATTGAAATCATTAATTAATTTGGAAATTTTGATTCCAAATATTTAATCCATTTGTCACGGTTAAATCTCTAAAAAATTCAAAAAATAATTTAATATAAAAATTATAAATTCAATGAAAAAGGTTTTTTGAAAAATGATTTTTTTAGAATAAAAGTGATTTTATGCCAAGATCAACTATAATATAGATATAAAAGGTATAAATTAAATTAATTTTCACGAAAATAAGATAATTTAATTTTAAAAACAATACAAATAAAAAAAATCTTTGAACATACTTGAAAATAAAATGTAGTTTTCTTTAAAAATCGGTATTTTCGACTATTCACCCACAACTTAACTTTTTCATAAAATTCCTAAAAAATCACCCGAAACTAATTTCAAAAGGATGAATTAAAAAATAAAATAATTTTTATAAAATTAAATTTCTAAAACATATAAATTAATATTTTAAAATAAATCGTATAATACATGAAAACCCAATTTAGTTATAATATAGTTATTTCCTCTTGATTGAAAAAAATAAGTAATATTCTTATAATGAATGTCAATCTATAAAATATAATTCATGAATATTAATAAGGTATATAAATTATTTATTATTCACATTACCTAGTTTTTCATAGATAATGTATATGAATTTATGAGTGATTAATGTTGTTTAGAGATAAATGTTAAATTGATCTCAGAAGAATATATGATCAAATATTTATGATTTTTCATTTTTAAAATTGGTGAGGAATATTTTTGGATTGTTTTAAGGTTAGTTATTTATGTAATTATTTAAGTTGAAATTTTTTGTTATTATTGATTCTTTGGATATTAATTTAGTATTTCCTAATATAAAGGTTTATTCATCATGATTATTATTTTAACTTATGCTGACCATTTCAATTTTGGATTGGAGGAATAACTTTTTACCATTATGTGGATCTTATATTCAATTAAAAGTTTATTTTAGTGCTTTAGGCATGAAGAAATCATCATGATCATGATAATAAACATCAAAGGATGAAGTCATGATTGTATAATGGGAAGAAATAAAGTAATTAAATTTTATCATTTTTTATCCCAAGAGTAAAGGAATATCTCAAACTCAAGAAAACTAAAGTTAAATATATCGAATCTTAAGTAGAAAGTAACACTCATATACTAAGGTATATTTTTAGAAACTCATTTTCAAGTACCATTCTTATTGAGGTACATTCATAATAAGTTTCATGTTCATAACTTAAAAATAAAAGTTCATGATAAAATCTATAGTGATTTTATTAATATTATATAATATATTCAGTTTAGAAATGAAGAATCAAAATTATGTAGATGAAATTTATTTAATGAGGTGAGAATATAATACCTCTAGATTTTATTTTATATTTTCATTTCAAAAAAACACTATGTTTGAAAACGTACACAACACATAACCTTGATCTTAAAGGAACCACAAAATAATATTATTTAAATATAACTATTATAACCTAGTTGTTGGGTTGGAGAGTATGAATAAGAATAACCGAATTATGAAATATATTTATAAATTATTTACTTAAAAAAATAATTAATTAAATAAATAAATTTAACATTCATATAATTTTTCTACTGGGAAATAATTAGAATATATTCATTTTAAATTTTAAAGTTGCTTTTCCTCAAAAATGATTTTTATTACTTTTTTTGTGCAGATATTATAATTAATTTATACCAATTTTATAAAGACTCTTTGAAAAAATTAATATAATTTTTTAAATCACCATGTAAATATTATCATAGGGTGAATTTTTGGAATTTTTCTAAAAATATTTATTTTTCAATAAATAGTGGAAAATACTGATTTTTTCAAAACTATAATTTCGTTTCATTAAATAAATTAATTTAAAAATCTTGTTCTATTTTTTATTTGGTTTAAATTAATATAATATCTATTTTATTAAACATAATCCAAATAATTTCATAGGAATCCATAATATATTTAATTTTTTTATAAGTTTATTTTTATGCTTAAAAACAAAATTTTCTAAAAATTGTTCTTCATTGAATTTTACACATTTATATTAAAATTGATTTCTGATACTTATATAAATTTAATCTTAAAAATGGATTAAATATTTTTAATCAAGATGTTAAAATTTGTTAAATAGGCCAATTTCTTTTTTAGTCATAATGAATAGTAACTGTGGTAAAAGTTTATCACCATAGTAACGGGTAAAACATTTTAATTAAGGTTAAAACTATGAGATAAGGTCTCAAAATCAACCTAGAAATTTAATTTATTTAATTTTATGATATTTATTTTACCATATCTATCCTAAATTCTAATATATGTAATTTTTGTGCCATTTACCTTTGACAATTACATTTACATTATTTTAAGTTAAGAAAGTACAAAATGTCACTCTCTTTCTTTTAATATATATAATATATTTTTATTGGGATAAAAAGAAGTTATGATCATTTATAAATGGTTGTTTTTAAAATTGATACATTATTTTTATGATAGTAATTTATTTTTTATTTTTAGTGATGAAATAATTACCTTACTCACTTATGCAACACTGATACAGTGTGTGCAAGTAGTAGAAAAATAAAGGTAAATGATTTTAAAAATAATAAAATAATATTTTTTGATTGAATCATGGTATTCCAAGAATTTAATAGATAATTATAAATTATATTTAATTTTAAATTTTTTTATATTCTAATTATATTGTTTTCTTTATATATTTGAAGTCAAATTAAATGAATAGTTCCAAAAATTACTTTAATGATATTTTAAGATAAAAAATATTTTATTAAATAATTTAAAAATAAAAAAATATTAAAATCAGATAATTTGGATTTTAAATGGTCTAAAATTTCATATATTTAGCCACTTTTCATCTTATAAGTAAATTTTTGACCCTTAAGGTCTAAAAAATTTGTTGCCATGGTTAAGGTTAAAAAGGGTTGTTGTGGGGGTTGAACCAAAAAATAAGGATTAAAATGAAACTTAAAAATGTATAAATTTTATTGGTTGATGTCATTTTGAAATTATAATTACATAACTTAATAAATAATTTTTATTTGGTTCCACTTAACATTATTATGATATATATTATATTTAAATATGTTAAGTAATTCCAAGTGTGTCTTTTCCCTCACTTATAAAAGGGAAACTCCTATTCTCATTTATTTAAAAAGATTTAGAATTATATATTAGAAAATACATACCCAAATACTTTACTATATTCCTTACTCTTATTCTTGGGATTCTTTTCTTATCCTAAGACCATCTTAAGAAGGCATAAGGTGTAATCCAAAGGAGGTCTCTCAAAGAAGAGGTAATCGTATTTATTGACTATTTAAAAGTTTAATTTTTATTATAATTTATGTAAATATGTTATACCCATCATAAATGTACTAATATTTTATTATTATTATGGTATAACCATTTTCCATGTCCTTTCCATCATATGAAAAATGAAAACATCGCTCATGTGTATGTACGACCTATCGTCTCCACATAGCGGTGTAATTATTTTTTCATATCTAATTTACTAATATGGTTATAAATATAAATCTAATGAATATATATTATATTTATGAAATAATTATGATTATTTAAATATAATATATCATTTACCTTATTACCCTTCCACCCATTAAAAAATAATAATGTCGCTCGTGCGTACGTGTAGACTACCAAATCTACAAAGCGATTTGATTCATTTTTCATGTCCATATTTCATAAATTATTATAAATATTTATATAATTAATATATATGATATTTATATCATTATTATAATTTTTTAACCATTATTAAGATGCAAGTACTATAACTACTGAATCGAAACATACATGAAAAACAAATTAGTTATCACCCAAAATGATGATAATAATAAAGGATTATTAATGAGTGGGTGCTAAGATGTTATAAGAAAAATGTGTATGGAATTATAAGTGTGAATATGATTTTTTTATATAATTTTAATAAATTTAAATTTATTTTATAGGAGGTTAAAATAACTTATGAAGAAAGTTGGACCCGAGGTAAGGGGTTTCTTAACACAATTTCTTTTCATTGGGTTATATTTACTTCTTCACTTTCTATGTTTTTTCAAGATTATGTGTGTGATAAAATAGAATTATTTTATGTTTTATTTAAACTTTTTTTATGTTTATTTACATTTTTTACACATAATCACTTCATTTATTAATTCTCACTTCAATGTTACAATCACTCTAAAGGTTTCTCATCTCACTTTTGTTTCCGTGAGATATATTCCATATTCACCACTTGTTTCCTTCATGTGGTGTATATAATACCCTTTTTATATGTTATTTAATGAATATATTTATATTCATGGTATTTAAAGTTTCATTTTAAGTTATTTATTTCATTGTGGTTATGATTCTAAATTTACCAAAGTGATAAGAGTTTATTTTACAATATCATCTCTATTCAAGATTGTTTATGTTTAAGTTTACATTAGGGTAATTATATGATAATTATATATTAAACCCATTTTATTTTATTCTACTACGGTTATTTATAAAAATTAAAAGTTTTCCTTTCATCTTCCTCTCTATAAGTACTCAAAATTCTGAAATAATTCTTTTAAGGAAAATCGATATTGTTTTTTAATTCAGTCAGGAATATTTTGCTTCAGTGTCCATATTTTCTTTTTAAGAATGTTTTTAATATAAACCAGTGATTGATTAAATTCATATTTACCCATGTTATACTTTTTATACAAATCTTTAAAAGGAATCTTCTTATCGTTTTTCGAACATGGCAATGTTTACCGAAGGTGTGAACGGAATCATTTTTTAACACGTACCGCATGAATGAATTTTTTGTCATTATGACTATTATTTTCCTTGAAGATTCATTTAAAATTTTCCATGATTATTTTAAAAGTAATTTTTTTCTTAATATTCTGGAAATTTTTAGATTTAAAATAAGTTATTTCAAAATGAAAAGGTTATTTTCCTGAAGAAATGTTCTTGTGGTCTTTTAAAAGTATTTTCATCTATGTCAACATCCTGTGATAAATATTATGATTTAATTGGGATATAATCTAATGATACCATCCACAACATTACTCTAGATGACTTATAACCATATTTTTCTACTTATTAATAGGGGAAAATATTAGTATTTCATAAGATAGTTTTTTAATATGAATGTTTATGCTAATTATATATTGATTTTTTTCATTTATTTAATATTATGAATGCATTGGACTTATTATGTGATAGGAGGGGACTTTATAGACCCTTAATACATTATTAGGTTTCATGAGACAAACTAGATTGGGTATTTTATGTATTCTATACCAATTTATGTATGGTTCCTTAGCAAAAATCCTTGGTAGTAAGATTGTGATATATAGGATATGCATTCTATCATTATAAAACTATTTATTTTTATCCATGTGATTATTTATATTATTTCATCATCCATAGATATATTCTTATCTTATGATATTAGTTATATGGAATATTTTATTATTTTTTATCTCTATTTTATTATCCATGATTTATTTATAATGTGATATCTTCTATTGTAATCTTTCTCTTAGTGAGAATATAAACTCAACATTTATTGTGTTTTCCTTTCCCTATGATACCAAGAAGGGATCTATGAATGATTCCAGGGATATACTAGAAGAAATAATAATGTTCTCACTATAATTTTAAGTTTTATTTGATGTTTTCAAATGTAATGTGAGAATCATTTATGAATTTAATTTTCAAATATCGTTAAACTATTTGATCCTTTGGGATGAGATATCTTATATTTTGTTCCAATTTAGTAAGATAACCACTATCTCCGAGTTACTAGAGTTGGGGTGTTAAAAATTTCATACTGATTCTTTTGGTATATGATACATAAGATATTGATGTAATGGTTTTATAATGTATCATGATTTTATAATAAATTAAATCTCTTATTATTGTTCATTCATGTGTATTGTAATTTACTTTATATAGATAGTGGAATGATAATATCCCCTTAAAGTATAACCTTGACTTTTACCTAATTGATGATTATCAAATATTATTATGGGTTTTGATGGTATATTAAGATTAATGCGAGTAGTATACTCATGAGACAATAAGTGGAGACTTATTATTTGGACTGACCCACTAAAGTATATCCCATAGAATTCATACAATCATCGATATACATAGTGGTTCATACATATTATCAATAATTTTTACCTAAGTTTGGAAAGATACCAGACATGAGAAACTTTATACCTTCATACCTTTCTTATGCAATCCTTTAGTATTAACTAATCAAGGTGTGGTTGGGTGTGTTACTAATTATGTCATCGGTTGGAGCTAAACTAAGATAGGATTTTTCCATTCGTATTATGAGAAAATACATCTGGAACTTGATTGAATTAAAATGAGAAAATATATGGACATGAATATTTGAATCACATATAATGTGTTCAGATACTTGGATGAGATACATATAATGTTCTCATCTTATATATGAAAAACATGTGATGTATTCATCAACCAGGTCAGTCTTTTTCAGAGAATCGGGAAAGTTTGGGATGACCTATACTAGATTAAAATTGTTTTATGTTTAGTGTTCACTCAATGTCATGGGAAAATGGGTTATATGGGTATACATATTATTTGTATAATACATCTTATAGTGGATATGTTCATATTGATATATGATTATGTTTTATGGAGATCACACCAAACACTTTAGTATCTTTAGAAGCAGTGATTCTTTGTTAGAGGTTTCACTTTACTTACATCTATGAAATAAGGATTTTATATTTTTTTATTAATTCTAATAAGGATCACATGGTCACATAGCCAGACCTTTGGATAAATATTAGGATTCAAACAATGTGTTTATTACAAAATGAAGAGAGTTCGATAAACCGTATCCAAAAGAGACTTGGATAGACTCACAAAGAGTTGTGAAGTTATGTAATTAATTATGGTGTTTTAGTAAAAGTGGGTGATTGTAGGAAATTCTATAAAAGGGTAAATCGTATTTAGTTATACACCTTTTACTGTAAATAGTGACATGCATATGATGAATGAAATTTCATACGATATGATTATATCATAAAGAGGCATTGGATTCCGTATACTACCAATGTCGTACCATATGATTGGCATTCTATACAATTTTCATGGGATGTTCATGCATGCATCTAGAAATCTCATCCCCATAATTTATTTGATTATGGATCAATAAGATTGATCCATTTATTGTTTTTTCAAACTATACACATTCATTAAAGTGTTTGATGAGTGGAAGCATCAAAGGGAAGTAACACCATGAGATGGAAGTCACACCTTAACTCTCTTCATTAAATAAATAGAGTCTATAAATGGGATATGATCCCTCTATTAGTGTAAATTGGATAATCAATATCCAAATCCAAAACTCTAAAACTCACTTCCTACCTAAAATTTCATTTATCTATGAAATAAGGTGTTATCTCCCCTTTAGTGGGTTTGGGATCCTCTTGCTATGAATAAGGATCCAATGCCCATTTACTACTAGTGGAGGTGATATCCTTTTGTTTCTTTGGTGATATTAATCAAGAGTTGGTAATTATAATGGATATTATTATATGTAGAATCACATAGGAATAAAAATTATACCATTCAAATGGAGTTAAAAACCTAGATTAATAGCATATTGTTTTTACAACCTCGTTGACCTTCTTTGAAATCTCACTTCCTTTGAACTTTCTCAGGAATTGAAATTCATCTTCGAAATATTTGGAATAATTTTATAATGAGTGAAACATATTTATGATACTAAAAAATGATAGTAGATATTCTATTCTCAAATTAAAAACTAGTAAATTAATTGTAATCTAAATATTAAAAGTGGAAGTTAAATTCCAATGTATCTAAGTTGGTTTCACAAAGAAATTTATGGTACATGAATAAATAGGAATTGGTATAGTTGAAAATGTAATAAAAAAATTAGATGATGAATATGATTTATATATAAAGGAAGAGAAATAAAAATATGTTTGTATGATATAAATAAACTGAAAGTGAATTATAAATTTATAGAGACATGGTATATTGAATAAAGGTTATACAATTTTATCATACATATAAAAAAATTAAAAAAATTAAAAAATAGTATAAGTAATTCAATTTTTCTAAGGAAAATATAAAAAAATATCTATACAAATTCATTTATGATATACAACAAGGTTTTAATTTTGAAATACTTTTCAGTTTCAATCAAATCTACAATTGTATTCATAACAAAATCATTAATACTCATTTATTTAAATATATTTTATGGATATTTGTTAAAATGATTCAAATTATTAATAAATAAATAAATTTTTTAACTGATAACATTACATATAAATCTATGTGGGGAAACATTTTTGTGGGACTGTAGTAGGTGTTGTATCGGGGTACTATAGCAGTAGCACTATTCAACTGATTTGGGCCTCGGGGCCATATATTTAGGACTATGGGGAATCGGGACTTCGGGACATTGGAACTCTAGTACATCATCTTATGAGGGGATTTCGTTGAAGGAGAAATTAGGTGGAAGTTTTGGTGATGTGACATGGGAGAACATTGTGATATGATAGGTGTAGCGTTGTGTGATGACATGTAGACTTTTTCAAGAAATAAGAAGCTTTGAAAAGTGATGGGTGTGTTGAAATCTATCTGGTATCCCTCTAACTAAATGGTTTTTCAATATGGGGTGGAGGGATTTCCTATCACAATGTGACAGAGGTGGCATGGTGTGATGGAGTCTATCATCACAATGCATAGGTTCATGTGTGGAAAAGATGGTGTGGTACATTGTGGCATGATTGTCGGTGGCACGACATGGCAAGGGGTAGCGTGGTATGAATTATATGGTTATGGAGTGATGAATACTGATTAGTTGGTCTTTCAATCTCATATCTTAGGGACTCTAATCCATATTCATTTGGGCTTCCGGACCTTCATCATCTGAGCCTTTGGGCCATGTAATGCTTGGGGCATTCAGGTTATGTAAGGATTCTCTCTCAACATAATTAGAAATTGGTTTCTTTCCTTAATAAAAAGGGTATTGCAACATGTTTCAATTATTTAAAATTATTTATCATAAGTTTATAAAAGAGAAAAAGATAAAAATAAAAAAAAACTTATTTTCATTCAGGTCAGTTTATTTATTTTGAATAATGAAAAAAAATGTATATGTTACAAAATGTAAGAAAAATTTAAACATAAATAATAACCCTAATTTCTCTTGTGTGTTTCATCCCCATCCCTCACACATTGTCATGGAATTTTACTACCCACCTCCTCCCCACATCGATCTTTGTTGCTCAACTTTTCTCTACATGGTTGACCCGCAGTCTTTCACTTCATAGTTCCATCTATCATGATCCACATCCACTTTATCTACTCTATAACTCCCATCTCTTCATATTCCCTTAATTTTGTATGCTTTTTTCTCCTCATTTGGAACCCTTCCATTTTCATGTGATTACTAGAGGAAAAATACCTCTCATGTTATCACCCCCCACCCGATGTGACAAGGAGTTTGTGAAAAGTTAATTTTGTGATTGTGGCATGAAGAATTCTACTTAGTTGGTCCTTTAAGGTCATCTCTTGGGGCCTTTGATCCATATTCAGTTGGGATTTCATGCCATTGTCATTTGATCCTTAGGGCTATGTAATGCTTGGTGCTTTCAGGTTATGTAAGGGTTCCCCCTCAAAAAAATTAAAAATTAGTTTCTTTCCTTAATAAAAATGGGACCGCACCATGTTTCGGTTAGATATAATTATTTATCATAAGTTTCTAAAGGTGAAAAATAAAAAATAGTTTTTTTCATTTAGGTCAGTTTAATTATTTTGAATCATGAAACAAAAAAACTCTACATTCTAAAATATAAACAAAAAAGTAAAAATAAATATTAACCCTAATTTCTCTCTTGTGTTTCCTCCCAAACCCTAGAACACTAGTGCCACTTTGCATTCCCCACCTCTTCCCCACATCGATATGCATTACTCCCCATTTCTCTATACGGTCAACCCACAGTTTTTTATGCCTTATTTCCCTCTGTCATGATCCTTATCCACTTTACCTACTTTTTAACTCTCATATCCTCCCATCTCCTTCATTCTGCACACAAGTTTCTTATTGTTTGACCCCCTTCTATTGTCATGTGATTATCAGAGGTGAATGATTTCTCATGTTCCCATCCCCCCAATCCTTTTTTTGGTAGGTGTCTATGACTTTTCTATTCTCAACAATAATATTATTGTTTTAATGTTGTTTTAATAGAAATTTAAACCAATAATAACTCTATAAGGGTATTAATACATGTTTTTATTATTTGTAATTATTTATCATAAGCTTAAAAAGGTGAAAAATAAAAAATATATTATTTTCATTCAAATAATTTTAATTATTTTTCATCATGAAACAAGAATTTCAACAATCTAAAATAAAATAAATGTAAACATAAATAATAACTATAATCACTCTCTTGTGTTTCCCCCCTAACCCTTACACATTGGTGCTGCTTTGTACTCCCCACCTCTTCCCCACATCGATCTGCACTACTCCCCAATTCTCTATGCATTCAACCCGTAGTTGCACATTTCATGGTTACTTATATCATGATTCTCATGAACATTAACCATTATGAAACTCTAATATCCTATTATCCCTTTTGTTCTGGATGTACATTTCTCTTTGTCTGGTACCCTTCCATTATCTTGTAGTTATCAAAGACAAAGGACCGCTCATGTTCCCATCCCCCGACCTTTTTTGATAGGTGTACATTACTTTTCTATAGTTAACAATAATCATATTGTTTTAATGTTGTTTTAATGTTGTTATAAATCAATTCAACCACTATAAAGAGATTTCAACATGTTTTTATTATTTATAATTATTTATCATATGTTTTAAAAGGTGAAAAAAAAATTATTTTATTTTAGTTTTCTTTAGTTATTTTTATTCATAAAATAAAAATGTCTACATTATAAAATAAAAAAATAGTGTAATCATAAATAATAACCCTAATCACTCTCTCATGTTTCCTCCCCAACCCTTACAGATTGACACCACTTTTCACTTATTAAAGTTAGTTCCCTAGAACTAACTTATAAGTACTTGATTACGTGTATTAATTATCTTAAATATTAATCAATTTTATTATCACATCATGATTGTTCCTCTATATGAAATTTTTATGTGATAATGTCCTAAGAATATATGTTTCACTAAAAGGTTATAGAAGTTCCCCATTGTAATGATAACTAAGAGGTTCTAGGATAGTATTATTGAATATATATTATATAACTAAATGATTTCATTTGATGGGACATAAATGATATATTATATTAAGGGTGGAGACTCATATGACATCGAGGCACCCTCTCATGGTGTACACCCTTGGTAATTTCCAGTGCAATATATTATGATAATGAGACCCATTAATATAAAATCCATATTTACATGTTTCATTGGGTGTTTCTATATGTGGATGTGGGTATTTATCCTTAGACTTTAATATTATCATTAATGGATACCATGAGTCATGTAATGTGAATTTATTGATTAAAACCATGATGAAATATGTTATCAGCAAAGTAGGATACATTGGGTATGTCACGAGTGATATTACATTAATGGAAAATGAAATAAAGGATTTATCACTTCTATCCTTTTATGGAAGTTGATATCTTAGGAACTTTAATGGGAATGGAACTATCAGGATAAATCCATATCCATGGTGTCCTATGGGAGAGTTCAATTTCAGAATGTTAAAGAAAGATACATCAAGCATATAGATTGATGACACCAGTATGCAACCTATTTGATTCAAGATATCATGATAAAGGGATTATATAACATGGTAATCATTAATAGGATGTTTTATATCATTGCGACGTTAACCTCTTTCTCTATGGATTTCTTAGTGTGTTTCTAGATGCTAGACTTGGAATTTAGGTGGTTCTACACAATTCCACTGAGAAAGAGGCACAGAGGGTCATAAACTAGTTGTATCAACAATCTCAATAAAATTCAGTATTGAATTTAAAAAGTTATAATAAATAATATTTATCCATGTTTTGTTTGATTTCCAATATTTAATCATAGGTTATTTGAAAGAATTATTGAGTTAAATAATAATAATAAATATTTATTTTCAAGGTTTGGTGAGTATAATTTTTATTATATTTATTGATGAATATTGTAGTAATATTTATTTATTAAATAAATAGTCATTATTTAAGGATCGGTAAACATTAAGGTGGAAAAGAGGACCTAATTTAATGGTTTGATTGGAAATAATATAAATGATACTTATTTATTCTTAGGTGATGCACATGTTAAGTGAATAATGATTATATTGTTATTATGAAATGGGGTTCACTAAGAAATAAGGAATTTTAATGGGGTACATGTACCAATTTCAAAACCTAGACCTACCTTTATAAATATATAATTATATCACTTTCAAAAGAGACACTTGTTGTGCACAAATTATAGAGAGAATCTCTATCAAGACCAGGGGAGATTTCTAGAGACCTAAAAGTGTGATATTTCCTTATCTTCTATCAATCCTTTTAGAGATCATCATGAGTTTTTCCTCCTTATAGAAGAATTCGACAGCGATCAACCATGAATAATGCAAGTTATTAGCATTAGTCGTGTTATCACCCAATGATTATACAATGATTTTTAGAGATTTTAGTGCACATGTGGATCACCTCTATATGGATTATGTTCTTTGATCCTTTAGTGAAATTATGGTAAAACAATATCTAATCAATTGAATCATCAAAAAAGGAATAATTACAATTTTAGGTAATTCTAGATCTGAACATAAATTAATTATAAATTACATGTAAAGATCCTCCTATTCTAGTTTAAACATTTAATCAATTCAAGTAATATAAGATTTTCATTGGTAGTGATTTCAATCATTATATAAAGTAATGATTATTCATAAATTAAGACTAAAAAATTGATTTTTTTTATTCCATACAGGCGCTTACACTACATTTGAAACCTACAAGTGGTATCAAAGCGATCACATATTTAATTTATAGTTATTTATTGATATTTGATTATTTACATGTGTTTGGGATTTATTTTACTTCAAATTGATTCACTATTGAAATTCAAACATCGTCTTCTATTACCTTTCTTTATTCTCATTAACATAACCAATAAATGGTTAATAATAAAGTGAAGAAATATCTAAAAACACCATATAAAGATACCAAAGGTTCTGTCTGGACAACATAAATATACATAGAGTATTTCCTAAAGCCACACATCGTATACTAGTGCATCTTGTATATATCTTATGATAAAATCAAATTAGTCCAAGGAAACAAGATTAGTGATCTGATAAAAGTGGATTAATATATAGATCTGGATAGGTTGGCACATGGTTTGAAGAACCACATGTCATGTAACATGAATCAATGGTGTGTCATACTTATGTATTTATAATGGAGAACATGGGGGGTCCAAGCATGTCGTGTATCTACTAAATGATATGGGGACTAACAAATAGTTCAACTTCAAGGTGACACATCATGTAGTAACACCATATCTCATTTACTTTGAACATGTTTGTGGTAAGGAAACACTATAACGACCCATCCTAGTGGGGCTTGATTCATGAACCCCCAATCCCACCTATAATAGGACAAGGGATGGCGACTGACACCGAGTAGGAATATCACTAACATGAGGGGACTTATCCTAAGTACATGTACACATAAAAACATCTCCAAGACTGTAAAATGATAAAATGAAAAAAAACAACTGAATAAACATGCATGAATTCATATAAATCCCACAACCATAGTACGATAGGAAGTAAAGAAAAGTAAACAGGCCCAAATAAAATCACACCAAAAAAGTCTGTAACACAAGTCCAACCAGAAAGAACATTGGGGATGCTATCAAAATATCGCAGGAACACACCTCAGTCTGTCTAGTCTCACTAAGCACTATCTAGTCCTGATCCATCAAGGACTCTGTCAAAAGGCCTATTATATGCACAAGACACAACAGTTGTAGGCAAAGGAAAAATTTGGAATTATGAAAAATTCTAGGTTTTAATACATGTCATCTAGGATCACATGTTGTGTGGGACCCCACTGTGTAGTGTTAGGGTTCCACAAAGAAGATAAACATCACACAGTGTGAAACAGTTGTCACACAACGTGTAACCCTTTACAGGATCTTGGGCATGTACCCAGGGAGGTACACAGACATGGACATGGGCACGGCCAGGAGTACATGGGCTCGGACACACCATGTACTTAGGTACAAACACAAACATGGGTATGGTCCATGATACATGGGAAGGACCCGGTGCTAAAGGAATATGCCATGTACTAGTACATACCTTGTGCTTCCTCATAGAAGGATTAAATCCCCCATCCCCTTAAGCTTGGACGATTTTCATTAGGGTGAATTCCCTTGATCCATTCCCTAAGGGTTTAGTATGAAATAACGTCTTATACATAGAATGGTGATCCCTTCAAAGGGACTTTAGTCTCGGATAGAGTTTTTGGGATCCATCTATGAGGTGCAGAGTGAGATCAACTATCATCATATTTCCCCTAGGTGGGGTTCTTGGAATCTTCGTGACTAAAATGATGAAATCGTTCATCCCCTACTTAGTGGGTTAATTCAGATTAGGTTGTTGGTATACCCCATAACCTTGGGTGTGATCCCCTTCTGTGTATCATTCTCTTCAGACTTCTAGTGTGTACTTCTTATAGCGAGACTCGACAAACATGAAATATTGGATGGATTCCATAAGTGTTATCTGAACCATGGAGTGTGTTCTCCCAAACAAGTATTATGTGGAATATTTGATTGGGAATCCTAGAATGACATTACAGTTGTGATTTTACCTTGAGACTGCGTTTCTACGTTGAGTATATCTAGATATTCTTGTTATATGTGTTGTTTGCATATACCTGTGATGAGATAATTATTATTCTTGATGTTATATGCTTAGTGATTTTGGTGGTGTCCTACTGGGTATTTTTATACTCACAAATGCATGGGTTTTGTCCGCACATGTCGTGTCTTATGCAGACGATCTACCTTTTGACAGAGTCCTAGAGGGACCAGGACCAGGTAGAGCTTATTGAGTTAGATAGACTGAGGTGTGTTCCTATAGTCACCTCGTTAATAGTCCTCAACCACTTTATAGTTTAGACTTGTTTTAATTTCTTGGTGGTGAGATTGTATTTGTCCCTTTTTCTTTACAGTACTTGTTTTCGTAACCTAATAGTGAGATTTTAGATGTATGCATGCATGGTTATTAGTTGTTTTACATTTCAGCATTGTATGGGATTAGAGATGTGTGAATGTGTATAGTTACATTAGGCTAAGGCCTCTCATGTGTGTGATATTTCTACTCAGTGATGGTCGTCAGCCACTGGCCTATTAGAGGTAGGCTTGGGGTAGTTGTGGTATAGGCCCCATTAGGATGGGGTGTGACATTGTAATTAAAAACAATTAATTAACATTTAGTAATTAATTAATAATTTTTAATTTAATAATTTAATCATTATTATTAACATTTGGTAACTAAATACTAATTTTAAATATTTATGAAACTAGTGTTATGGATGAGTGGTACTCAGTTGCATCCCCCTTACATCAGGAAACCGCGGTTCTATTCTCAGTTTCAATCGATTCCTATAGAGATTGTGAATGGGTGGTTTCCAGTGTCATGACAAGGCCAAGATGGATGGTGGTGGGAAACTGGCAGTGATGTGACGATGGAGGTTAGTGGACAATGTGGAAGGTGAAGGGCTCGAGTGAGCGTAGGAGGGTTGGGGGTTGGCGGCTCGTGGTGATGCGAAGATGAGTGTTGGTGGGCTATGAGGAGACGATGGGGATCGAGTGGGAATAGGAGGGCCAGCAGCTGATGACATTGGTTGATCAGGCATGGTCATAATGGCAGGAAGATTTTGGGAATAACAATGGTTTTTTGGGGAAAAAAAGTCCTAATGACTGGTAGATGGACCGACGATAGGTGTCGAACGCAAGATGATGTGTTGATTAAGGCATGCATATGGGTGACAGGTAGGTGTTTAGGCCTACGACCATGGGTCCTTGAAACCATGTATTTCAACCTACGAGGTAAGAGCCTTAGGTTCAGTTCATTAGGACTTTGTGCTATTGGGCCTACGGGCCATGTAATGAGTTCCCCTTTAATTGTATAAAAAATGACTTTTTCCTTAATAAAAAAAGAGATGTTAGCCCCTAACTGTTTAAATACTAATAATAATAATTTTAAAAATTTATTAGTATTTGATTAATAAAATTATTAATATTAATTAATTAATTAGTTAATTGGTAATAAATATTATTAATAAGTAATTAAATATTATTTAATTTCTAATTAATAAATAAATATTAAATATTAATAATTAATAATTAATTATTAATATTTATGATAATATTATTAATATTAATTATCCAATTATTAATATTTAATGGTGAATAATAATAGTTAATTATTATTTAGTTATTATTATTATTTGTTTGTAATTAATTAGTAATTAATATTTATTATTAATTAATTACTAATTATGTGGCGGGCGGGCTGGTGTTTAAACCTACGAGTCGTGGTTCCTTGCGACCGTGTATTTGACCTACAGGTCATGGGCCTAAGGGTCATTTCATTAGGTCTTGTTCCCTTGGGCCCACAGGCCACGTAATGGGTTCCTCTCTACTGAGATAAAAAAGAGGGCTTTGTTTCCTTAATAAAAAAAGGAGACATTTTTCTCTATCTGTTTTAAAAAAAATATATATTATTTTAAATATTTATTAGTAATTGTTTAATAATATTTATTAATATCAATCAATTAATTAATAATTAATTAGTTAATTGATAATAAATATTATAAATAATTTATTTTATTTTATTTTATCACTAATTAATCAATAAATATTAACTATTAATAATTAATTAGTAATTAATCAGTGATTCATTAAGCGGGTCTCCCAATCAATGGTGGAAGGCGGTGTGGAAATTGAAAAAGTTGCTATGCATAATGATCTGGTGAAGTTCTTCATTAGGGATAATGTTAAAGTGCATATTTTTCTTGGGGATGTTAAGGTTGGAAAAAAGGAGGATATTCCCACTATTGCACCAGAGGGCTCTAGAGTGCCATATTTGGTTGAAGAGTCTAAGAGTGATAAAGAAAACTCAGGGCAGCCTCCAACCTGGAGGAGAGGATGATATCTGATGAATTGGGGTGGACCTTAGAGTAGAGGTACTCAATATAAAAAACATTGAATGTTCTTGTTGTGCAAATGTGGTAACTAACTCTTAAGCGATCTTGTCTGTCCTTGGGTGGCAATGTCTTGTGCCACCTTTTGAGCCTGCATCCCACGTATTTGCGTGTGTGTGTTTTTCATTTTTAATAAAATTTGTTGGGTCATGGATTTAGGCTACCAAATCCACGATCTAAACCGGCTTGGGTATTAATTAATTATTTAGTTACTAATTAATTAATAAGTATTAAACAATTACTAATAAATATTAAAAAATATTATTTATTTTCTATTTATTAAAAATTGTTATTATTTAATTAATAATTAATTAACAACTATTCATTATTAATAAACATAGTAAAACTAACTACTAATTATTATTATTAATTACTAATGAATTATAATTAAATAATAATTAGTAATTAAATAATTTAATAATTATTATTTTTAATTGTTATTTAGTTTATAATTATTAAAAATAATTATTATTTAATTAATAAATAATCAATAACTATTAATTATTAAAAAATTAATAAAAATATGATATTATTTATCATTAATAATTATTAATGAATTGTAATTAATTATTGATAATAAATAAATATTAGTAAATAATTAATAACTATTAATTATTAATAAACTAAATAAAAATAAATACTAACTATTAATAATAATTATTAGTGAATTTTAATTAATTAATAATAATAAACAAATTTTAGTAGTTAATTAATAATTATAAATTATTTAATTTGTTATTAAAAGTCAATTAATTAATAATTTATAATTAATTATAAAAAATTAAAAATGAAAAATTAGTAATGATTATTTAATTAATTAATAATGATTTAATAATAATAAATTAATAATTAGTAATTTAATATTTTAATTGTTACTATTAATATTTAGTAACTAAATAATTATTTTAAATATTTATTAGTAATTTTTTAATAATTATTAATAATATTTATTTATCAATAAATAATTAATCAGTTAATTAGTAATACATGTTATTAATAATTAATCAAATACTATTTAATTATGAATTAATTAATAAATATTAACTACTAATATTTACTAAGACGACTTAGCCATGGATATTGAAACCCAAACCCATGGCTCTAAAAATTTATTAAAAAAGTAAACATACAAGGGAAAGATTGAGGAACAAGTTCAAGTGTAACATACACACTAGGACAAAAACATTGGAAATTATTCCACATTGGTCAAAAGAAAGTAAAGGAGCATTCATCTCTTTTTATGTGGTTGGCTTGACTTCGAGATCCCCCCCGATTAGCCAGGTTTCGCCCTCTCCTCCATTAGGAGATCTATTGTGAGATGAGTTCTTCATACTCTAAAACCTCATCTATTATAATTAATACAACTTCCTCCTACACTGGTTCATCAGATGGAAGATCCTTCTTATAATGGTTAGTTTTCTCGTCCTCTTAAGAAGATTAATTATCACCCCGCTTAGATGGATGAGGTAGAACCTTCAAGTGCAGGGTCCTTCCCTTTGGAGAAGCAGGAGTGCCCCTACTACTGGAGACGTGGTAGGGAGAACAAAAATCTCCTGATTACCATAATCATGAGTCTTTCCCTATATATCAGCAGACTGATTACATACAGGTTCATATTAATTCATTAGAGGAGAATTATTTTAGTTTCTACATCCGAAATTTTCAAGTTTTTTAAGATAAAGTAAGTAAAATTTAAGGGTATTTATAGAATCCAACATAAAGAAGAAGTTAATATCTGACTGATGGGAAACACCCAACAAATTCTCATTGCCATGGACTTCCCTTGGGGCATCATCCCTACGAGTCTCATTTGTTGTATCATTCCCAGAGGATCTTAATATTTATTAATATTAATTAGTTAATTATTAATATTTAATAGTAAATATTAATAGTGAATTTTTATTATTATTATTTATTAGTAAATAATTAGTAGTTAATATTTATTATTAATTAATTTAGAATTAATAATAATATATTATTAATTCTATGAAATAAAGAAGGAAGTTGAATCCCACATTGGAAATCCATAAAGATTTATAGGATATCCCCCTTATAAAAAGGATCCATTGTGAGAGATTTTGTCATAATTTCCTATTAATTTTGTTGTAGTAATAATGAATATTTATTTACAGAAAAATTATGATAAATTTTTTTTGTTTATATATATATATATATATGTAAACAAAATAAAAATAAAAAAATTGTTTTTTTAGTTGAGTCCAAAAGCGTCAGGTGCTTCAATGCCCTTGGCTCTTACCCAAGACCAAAGGTGTTGAAGCCCATAATATATGTGGCCTCTACCAAATAAGACCAAAGGTGTGAGGGGTCTTAATGCATTTGTGGCTTACTTTTCAAAAAAAAATTAACCTAGACTTATTTTCGATTTTTTTCTGAAAAAACTATAAAAAACCAACATTTTTGTTTCATAATGAAAAATAACTAAACCGACCTGAATGAAAATAAGAGATTTATTTATTTTTCACCTTTTAAAACTTATGATAAATAATCATAAACAATAAAAACATGTTGTGATATCTTTATATAATTCATATTGGTTTAGAACAATATTAAAACAATAGTAAAACAATAATATTATTATTGAGCATAGAAAAGGAATGAACACCTACCAAAAAAAGGCTGGGGGGATGGAAACACAAGAATGATATATCTATCTATCTCTCATAGTATTTTAATGATCACAAATACTCACCTATATATTTAATGTATTCTTTTAAGTTAGTTTCAGTGTTTATATTGAATATCAAATGACGGAATCTTGAAGATCTTGGATATCTCTTTAATGTATTTAAAGCTTCCTTGAAGATCTTTTTGAAGTCTGAATGGATTTTTTAAAGTCATGAAAGGATGTTGGAAGAAAATTTGAAGAATTTTTAAGGAATTTGGAAAGCCCTGCTGGTATTCTTATTATATCAGGCAGCACCAGCTAGCCAGTGTAGTGCCGCTAGATAGCTGATAGCATGGACAAAATGCTCTCGACCAACAAGAGTCCACCAACCACCTGGTGGTGGCGCACCGATAGGCAGATGGGAGTTTTCCAGAAGAATTTTATATCAAGTATATCTCTAACTGCCCTATGAAGGCTATTGGGTAGCTGATGGCATCGAAACTAACTCTTCAAGGAATCATTTAATGTGGTCAAAGTGGCCATTAAGGCGGTCCACTTCATCTTCAATGAACCTGAGGGATTCCAGAATATTCCTAAACCTTTTAAGGATATAAACATATGATCAAGAATTCTTTTATATAATAAATTGACTTGTATAAAAACTCTCTGATCGAATTGATGTTGAATCACTAGAATTATCTAAGCCCTCCCCTCAAAGAAACAACCTTATTTTCTCAATCTCAAAGGCTCTCACCATAGTCTCTATCTCTACCACCCTTTATCAAAATGTATCTATCCTTTAAGAGAGATATAAGATTAACTTTGTGAGATATTTTCACCAAGAAAATCATCTCTTCTCATCTCATATTATCTAGGTTATCACAACCATTAAGTGTGGGATATGGTTCTTGGGTTTGTATTAAAACTAAGGGAAGATTGTTCTTTGGTCTCTACTAAAACCAAGGGATGTGGTTCTTGGATTTACAATAATACCAAATGATGTGGTTCTTAGATTTATATTAAAACCAAGGGAAGGTATTAATAAAACACATCTCTCTAATTAAGTTTTGGAAACATAGGGTCTCCTTATGTGCTATTATCGAACCCCATATCATTTGTGTTTGTTCTCTCTTTATATTTTTGTATTGTATCATCTAAATCTTGATATGTATAAAGTGAATAAATTTGATACGTCTTATTACCACTATGATTAAACTATTAATTAAATTTTATATTATCTTTAACACATATAAAATTTATCATTTTATAATTTCATCATATTGAAATCATTTTATTTTGAATTTTTTGTTTTATTTTATCACTTTATTTTTAAAAGGAAATTCACCCCTCCTCTTACCATATACTCAGACTAACATTTCTTATTAAATTGGATCTTTTTATTTATTTCAAAAATCCTAGTTCTTTAATTTTTTTTGATTTTAAAAATATTTATTGATTTCAAAGTATTATTTTATGATGGAATCTTCCTCTTATATTCATAATCCTTTCTTTGATGAAATAGATTATTCTAATTAGAAAACCTGAATGTCTACCTTTCTTAGCAGCATCAGTTATCTTGTCTAAAAAATGGTCATGCATGAAAATATTGCTACTAAAGAACTAGTGGATAAATGGACTCCTCAAGATATTTTGATTATTAAATTAATGAAAAGGACATGAATTCACTCCATTGGAGGCTTGACCAAAATGAATTTAACCATATATATTCTTTCAAAATGGATCATGAAATATGGAAGCTTTTAGAAGTCACACATGAAGGAACAAACAAATTTAAATACACTAGATTGAATATTTATTTTAAATATTTTTAAATTTTATCTATACATCCAAATAAATCTATTACTAGCATGTTTACATGGTTTTTTAACATTTATAATGGTATAAAATATCTTAGTGATGATTTTTATATAGAAACGCTCATAAAGAAAAACCTATGGGTTTTACCTTTCTCCTAGTCTCTCAAAGTGTTTATAATCCAGTAATCCAAGGACATAAAGAAAATGGTGGTTGAATAACTCCTTGTATCACTCATGACATATGAAATCACCATGAAATTCCAAGAAGTAGAGGAAGAAATGGAAGCCAAGGAAACCAAGAAGAATCTTAATTTTAAGGCAATAAAATATGATGAATCTTCTAAAAGTGACTCCAATGATGAAGGTAAACTTGAACAAGTTGTCAAAAAACTGAAAAAATTTTAAAGAAGAAGAAATTATCTCGACATATCAAAAAGAAAAAAGAAAATTTAAGTGCTTGTTGTGATGTGATCCAATTTCAAAAAGAAGGTTCATATCAAACTGGATTACCCCTTCAACAAAATAAACAAGTGAGGTAAGAAATATCTTAAAGTATTAACTTGGAGTGTTAGAAAGTATTCTATTTTAAAATATTAATCAATCCAATCAACTCTTAAATTCCTCATAGATCATATTGAGGTAGGTGAGGAGGTTAGATCTTATTATCCTTCTCATTCTTCTTATTCATCTCCTCAATCATATTATTCTTACTCTTCTTCTTCTTTAATTCTACTAAGATATAAAAACCTAGAATATGCTTGTGATCAACTTCAAAATATGTTTCATGAACTTTTTTATTTATAAAATGATCTCATAGAAAAATAAAAAGAATTTTCTAATGAAAAAAATCAAGTTTTAAATGAAAAATATATTCTTTTAAAAGAAAAAGATGATCTGGTTTGGAAATTAAAAAATCAACTGGATGTTGATGTTTTCAAATATAAAATCAAGGATCTCAAAATCTCTCTTTAAAAATTCAATCAAGGTGAAAAAATATTAACGTGAGCCTTGGTTCTCAATGTGTTAAAAGGAATAATTATGGCTTTGGTTCTTCAAATGAAACAATCTCTTTGATAAATAAAACTTTTGAAAAAGGTGTTTATCAAAATAAGTTTTTTAATTATTTTAAAAATTTTGGGCTTTTAATTTATGATGGTGATTGTAAAAACTCTAGATATAGAATACCTAAGTCTATCCATCTTTCTTTTAAACTTTTATCTCATTTAAAATCTCATACCAAACAAGTTTGGGTTCCTAAATCCATATTAGTCAATCTTAGTGGACCCAAAATTGTTTCACCATCTCAATGTTTATTAGTTCACAAAAATAGACCATAAAGGGCACCATGTATCACCCTAAATATTTAGAATATAATTCTCTATAGCTTTCCTAATATACAACACTGAGATTTAAGTTAACCATGATATATTATTAAAAATATTATTATTTAATGTAACAGTTATCGCCTAACCATTGAATTGATAGGTATGAATAGGGTTAACCAAATTTAAAAAAAATCTATAATGGTTTGATATAATTTATTTATTGATAATAAATAAGTAATCAATTTTTCAATAAAGTCATTTAATACTTCAAAAACATGTTTTCTTAAAAAATACTTTTTATTTCCTTTTGTGTGTGGAAATTATAATTAATTTATACCTTTTATATAAATTTTATTTTTGGAAATTAATATCAATTTTTAAATAATTATATCAAAATTATTTTAGGGTAATTTTTTTGTAATTTTCTGAAAAAGTTAATTTTTGGGTGAATAGTGAAAATATTGATTTTTAAAGAAAACTTTATTTTCTTTTATTTTATATTATTTTAAAATATTAATTTTGATTTTGATTGGTTTTAAAATTTCATTTGTTTCTTTTTTCTAAAAATAATTCAATTTATACCTTTTGTATCAACATTATACTTGATCTTGGTATAAAAATACTTCTATACTTAAAAAGGCATTATTAGAAAAAAAATTTCCGTCGCACATTGTGGGATTATTAGAAAATTAATTTATGAAATTTATACAGATTAAATTTGGTAAAATGGTTAACATATTTGGCCTTAGTGGGTTTAAATTTGGTAAATAGGTGTCTTTTATTTCTCGTCACTATGAATACTATCTGCGGTGAATATTTGTCACCTTGGTAAGGGTAAAATGGGAAGAAAAAAATGGTTAAAACAATGAAATAAGGTTTTAAAATCAACCTAAAACTTGACCAAATTTTATTTTATGGGAAAAAGTTGACCATATCCATCATAAATTCGAATATATGACATTTTGGTATCATTTTCCCTTTGATAATGACATTTATATTAATTTTTTAACATGTTGGGGCAAAACCCTTTTTTATTAAACCAAATAAACACCTCTTTTATACTAGTTGAGGGGAACCAATTACATAGTATTGAAGGCCCAAGCCTAACGGTACACTTGGTGGACTAAGGGACCCCCCCCACATATATATATAATCTTGCAACCTAGGCCATCACTATTATGGAGGTCATCCATCTTTGGTCGTCATCGCACAAAATCCATCACTGTCGCTCACCTATATGGAGGTCATTTTCTTCTTTTCACTACCTAATTACTATCATCACTATATCCTACCATCATGTTAGCTAAACAAACTGACCTCAAGTCATAAACTCCCATTGACGAATCATTCCTATTTTCCCTCGTCATTGCCTACAGTGAACACCTGCCTACATCCATCGAACAGCGACACACTACCAAGAAGTAACCATAAAAGGGTCCATAGGGGGTTAAACACGGGACCCATGAAGAAATTATATCATAGTAATGTGTTGTTAACCACTTTACTAGCACCCCATTAGCACATTTATATTAATTTAATTAAAGAAAATTCCAAAATGTTACCCTTTTGACTTTAAAATATCTAAATTTTATACATAAAGATAAAAAGTGGATATGTTTGGTTATAAATGTTTATTTGAATTATGAATTATTTTTTTATCATATTAATTTTTTTAAATTTTTAGTGATGAAATAATTACCTTAAATTCTTATAAAATGCCGACACAATTCTTGCACAAGCAGTATAAAAATCATGTAAATGATTTTAAAAACACTAAAATGAATTTTTTTGGGTGAGTTATAGTACCTCAAAAATTTTATAAATGAATATAATGTATTATGGATGTCTTACACACCCTTTATATCCCTCCCACTAGTATCTAGAACACCACATCCTAATTCAATAGGTTCAACATGTGATGACCCTACAATGAGGGAACATGTGGCCACTCCTTTTACTTTACGATGATAATGGAGGGTGACGATTATATGTAAAAAATTTATGTGAATAAATTAATTGCAATTTTTTATATTAATAACCTATTTTTTATAAAATATGGAAGTAATGTTACTACCAATAAAAATATTAATAGTTTAATTGTATGGAATGTGAATGTATTGAAGATAGTTATCCCTATTGATTCTTATGGGGTCCTAACAGATGATGTTGCAGGAATATTTGGCCAGATTCTAGGCCTGTTGGCTACTGTTTTGGTGCCCCTTCTGATTACATATTTTGATTATAGTCATATGCCTCAATCTTGGAAGAATTAAGTATTTTATTCCTAGATAAAGATAATTTTAATACATTATGAATCAATTGAATGTCATTATTTAAATAAATTTTAATATTTAAAAAATGAATATCTTTCTACAAATGTTATTCCACTTTACCGTAACTAATATTATTTCACGGAAGTAGATGTTAAAAAATTTGGTTAATAAATGGAAAGATTTTAAATAGATATAATGGAATGAATTCAATGATACATCATTTATCACTCAGTAGTAGTTTGATAATGTACCTAAAGGGGTACCTAAACAGTGCTGGAAAGTGTTTGTTGATAGCCATCGCTATGAGAAGAACATGGTATTGAAGAATATATTTTTATATTAATATTATATCACATATATACATGCATATAAAAAGGATATGACATTGCATACAATACTATTAAATTACCTGTTATTTATTTCAGAAAGTTTTTAGAAAAAATGAATCAAGTTGAGTGAAACAAATCACCCCCACACTATCGATTCATAGAATTTTCCAAGAAATATACCCACAATGGTAATGTTTTATTTAGTTCAAATATTTATAATATAAAATTATCTACTGAATATATTAAATTTTTTATTTATATCTATTTAATATAAATAAATAATTTAGGTAACAAAATATCCTAGAACAAAACTTTGGTTGATGTTCATATGAAATCCAATGAGAGTTATATGAATGATCCTTCCAAATAAGTTGGGGTATGAATTAATTTTTCATTTTAATGGTTTACACAATCATCTTCAATACTATAATAACTTATGAAACCAAATATATCAACAAAAAGTTTCATTTATGATCATCAGAAAATAGTTATTCAAAAATATGTGTTATATTTTATAAAAAAATTATTCTCGGAAATATGTCCCCTCTCGCTTAGGCTCACACTTTATTTTTAGTTGTCACTTTGTTAATATGTATTATTTTAAATTTGTCTGATATTTTATTTATAGTTAAAAATAAAAAACTATGGGATTCCAATCCTATGCAGTCTTTCTCGGTCTCCTAGGATAATCTTGTTGGTCAAGTCCTTAGTAAGGAACATCTTAGTCGTGTACTTGGGATAGGTTTGGGTATATTCTCATCTAAATCCATTGAAAGGTCATTAAGGATTGCATCAACATCTACTCTAGGTTGTAGTTACTCCATACCTCTAGATGATTAGAAGCAGTTTCTTGTAATGAAAAACACAATTGGACAATAGGGGAGAACAATCCAGAAATAGGGGACTCATATACAGTTATAGGATGTGAATTTCATTTCTCTGCAAAAATCATTAGTTGAATTATATCAAAAGATGATTGGATGTGTCCCCAGTGACATTGCGTCAATCGATGGTTCAAGTAGCGGGTAAATCACACAATTTCATAATCATTTAGTAAACAAACTTTTATTGGTTTTACACTGAAATTTAAATTTACATCACTATTTAATTTTCAGGAAAATTTTTATAGAGGTGTCAGGAGAAGGGAGTGGTGATAGATATAGAGATGGATACAATCTTAGTTCATCTAGTAGCGATGGGGATTGACTTTGGATTTAGTTGTGGTGTTGTGTAACTAAACTCATTATAGATGTTCGTAACTTAAAGGTTTGTTTTTATAGTTTATGGGAGGGTGGATATTATTGGTATCAATATTGGTAAGGTGGTATAACATGATTTTATTAATTCCCAAATCTATATAGGACTTTTGAAGGTTTTAATTATCCTTGAAAACACTTCTAAAATTTTCTTTCCCGATAGGATTCTATAAAATTCTCATTTCCCTACAGTTCAACACATTGGTTAATATAAGGGTTGGGAGAGGAATACATACCGCATACCCTTGCTGGTGCTTTTTATTCACTAGATAGTCTTTGAAACAACCACTCTTCTTCTTATTAATTGATAAATGAAAGAATCCATGATTGTTTTATCAATAACCCTAGGTTGAAATATATTTTGAGGTTTTATCTAGGAATTATCACTTCTTGGTTATCCCTCCTTATTATTTCTGTGAATAGGTATCAATGACACCTAAATAGTAAACTCCTCCTAAATCACTTAGGAAAATCCCATTCTGGTTTTTTTGTTCCTAAGCAAATAAAGAAAATTCCACTACCTTCACACACATTCCAACAATCACTAGACATTCATTAATCATCCAAGCCTATTTCATTATATATAAACCACACCATGTGGAGGGAGAGTTTAAATCATCAATTGAGGTAGAAAACAATGATCATGTATAATGATTCGAACATAATCACATTTAAACCATTAATTCTTTAATTGAATAGTAAAATAAATAAATAAAAAGAAAGATTTTATTCATTAAATTTTCTAATCAATCATTAAAATTATATCTCATTTCATACCTTGATTACACCTCCTTCCTATGTGTGTGAATAGGTTTTTAACCCTCTATTAAATCACTAATGTTTTTCTTCTCTCATTCTCTTCTTCTTCAATGTCTATCCACTCTTCTTTCCATATTTAGCCATGGTGGCCAAATATAAACTTATTATTGGATTAATCATGGGTAATTTTGTTTCTTAGTATTGTGAAGGTTATCTTTAGACCTAAATCTTTATTATTAAAAAAAGTCAAGGTTATCTCATTGGTGAGAGGTAAGTTATTCTTTTTAATCCCATTTTATTAACATACTTATGGTTCTTACACTTTCAAAGTATAACTTCTTCTAAGTTATTACCCATATCAATTGTCATTGAAAGGATTATAAATTATTTTTTTGGGTTCTTAAATTTTTTGTTTGATAAATCTGGGACGTTAATTTTATTTAGGTTTTATATTTATATAATTTCATTTCATGTTCAAAAGGTGTTTGTATAAATTATTTCAGACTTGTGTTAGTTCAAACGGATTTCTATAAGATGTTTTAAAATATATATGATTTTTAGGAAAGGGATTTCATTGTTTGGAATTGTGTTGTGATCTATAAATGTTTATTCAATGAGGTGTAAATCATTATTTTTCATTTTTCCTTCCTTCTTATATATATTTTTTCATTACTTGACATTATTTACATAATTTTTGAAGTTGGATAATTGGTAGAGGTGATTATTGGAATGATATTTTACTTGTTTAACATGGTAACCTTTAGTGGTTATATGTGTAATATCTAAGAGTACTACATTGGCCTATATTATGAACTAGATAGTGAATCCTAGTATAGTTCATGCCTTAGCTAGTGGGATTCCACCCAATATGGCAAATGAGGGTATGTCAGGATCCATAATTGTTAGGATCATATCATAGGCTGACGTGTGATCCACATTTAGTGAGGTCCTAGGTTATCCCATTCGGCTCGAGGTTGATATCCCATGTTGTGTAATATTTATTTCATGGTTTACTTAATACCTTAGTTCACCTTAATATGTATTCCATATATATTTTATTTGGGTTTTACACACATGTTCCATACTTATGTTTTTTTTAAGGTAGTTTGTTTTTATAAAGTAAAATCACATGTGATTGGTTTTTCATATGGATATAAAGTGAAAATTAAATTTCTAATTTCCTTTAAAACTGGTGCTAGGGGTTTGGATTATAAAATAAGTTACATATATCTCATTATGTTTATGTTTCTACTTATATTTTTTTCAACTGTTTGGTTTTTTGGGGGGTTTTATCTTATGCATTTTTTTAATAGCAATATATAGTGGCAGTTAAAAATACTGCTATATATGGTAAAAATATTTTGTGTGGTAGTTTAAACCTCCACGATATCAGATAGAATATATAGAGACTGTTTAAACCACAATTATATATTAATAATTATATTAGTGGTTTAAACCACTGTTAAACCTTTGAAACTTTTGATAGCGAAAAACCACCACTAAAAATAAAAATAACCACCGATAAATAACATTTTATGAAACTTCTCAGAAACTACATCTAAATGGGTTAAAACGACATGAGATGATTCTCGATGCCAAATTTTTCATTAGTTTACAAAAACCTTCATGTAACAATTTGGTGGCGGTTTAAACGGATGCAAAACAAAAAAACCCCACCTCTAGTACCCTAATTTGTCATAGTGTGTGGAGTACAAAGTGGATTCAGTTTGCGAGGGTTCTTAAGGAAACACAATATAGAGATTAGGTTTATTATTTATGTTTACATTTTTGTATTTATTTTGCAACATAGACATTTTTTCATGATAAAAAATAACTAAATCAACTTGAATCAAATAAATAGATTTTTCATTTTTCACCTTTTGAAAATTATGATAAATAATTCTAAAAAAACAAATCATGATGTTATCCCTTTATGGTGGTAGGATTGGTTTAAAATAATATTAAAATGACATTAAAACAATAAAATCATTGTCGACTATAGAAAATGAGTATACACCTATCAAAAAAAGGATGGGGGATGGGAACATAAAAAGTACTTCGCCTATATTAATCACATGATAGTAGAAGTGTTCCAAATGTGGAGAAACATGTGTGTTTAACTAATGGGATAGGAGGAGATTATATTTGTAGATTAGTTAAAGTAGATGAGTATCGTGATAGAAGAACCTAAGGGTGTGTAACTGTAGCTTGACTGTGTAGAGAAATGGGGAGCAGTGCAGATCGGTGTGGGAGAGGGTGGGGAGTGAAAAGTAGTTCTAATGTGTGAGGGTTGGGGTGGAAACATTAGAGAGAGATTAGGGTTATTATTTATGTTTATATATATTTTTATTCTGGAACGTACATTTTTGTTTCATTATGATAAATACTAAACTAAATTGAATGAAAATAAGAGATTTTTTTATTTTTCACCTTTTAAAACTTATGATAAATAATTATAAATAATTTAAACATAATGTTATCCCCTTTTTATTATGTAAAGAAACAACTTTTTAATTGTGTTGAGAGGGAACCCTTATTTAATCTGAAGTTCCCAGCATTATCTGGCCCAAAAGATCAGATGATAATGACCTAAAATCCCAAATGAATATGGATTAGAGGCCTCAAGAGATGAATTTGAAGGACTAGTTGAGAAAAATTCATCACTCCACAATTATAGACTTCATGTCACACCACCTCTTTATCATGTCAGGGGGTTGGAAACATGAGTGATCCTTTTCCTCTGCTAATTATGTGAGAATGGAAGGGTGTTGAATGAGGAGAAATGTGCATGTAGAGTGAAGGGGATAGGAGGATATGAGATTTAAACTATAAGTAAAGTGGGTGAGGATCATGAAAAAAGGAACTATAACATGTGCGAATATAGGATGACTACATAGAAAATTGTGGAGTAGTACAGATCAATGTGGGGAGGAGTTTGGGAGTGTTGTAGGTTTCAGGAATACTATAAGCACCTGTATTGAATGACCAACTCAAATTTTTAGTATTAATTTATGAATAATAATTTATGTATATAAATATCGATGTTATAACCAATGAAAATCATAGATTAATTGACTTGATTAAATACTAAAACCATAAGAGGAGGATCTTCTCCTATAATTTATAATGAATTTATGTATAAACCTAGAATTACCTGAACTTGTAATTATTCCTTTGTTGATGATTTATATTATTTGATCTTGGTGTACCAACATTACGTTTCCATATCCAAGTTCATAATCCCTTTAGCTGTGATCCAAACGTGCACTAAAATCTCTGAATATCATCATAGAAACACCATGTGCTAGTAAAACTATTCCTGATCACTTACGTCATTCATAATTGATCCCAACAAAATTACTCTATGTGGATGAAGAATTATTGATGATATATCGATGGATTGATTGAATGGGAGTTTATAGAACACTTTTAGACCTATATAACTCTCTCTAGGGATTGAGAGAGATTCTCTCTATCTTCTGTGCAACATCAAGCACCTATTAATAAAGTGATATAATTAGATATTTATAAAGGTAGGTCTAGGGTTTTCAATTGCCACATAATCCCCATTCTATTTCCTTATTTATTAGTGAACCCCATGTCTTAATAATAATATAATTATTATTCAATTGACATGTGTATCACCTAATAATAAATAAATATCATTTATATAATTTATAATCAGGCCATTAAACTTGGTTCACTTTTCCTCCTTGACATTTATGAGTCCTTAAATAATGGTTATTCATTTAAAAAATAAGTATCACTACATTATTCACAGATAAATATAATAAATATTATATTCACCAAACCATGCATATAAATATTTTTTTAATATTATTTAACTCACTTATTATTTCGAATAACTTGGGTTTAAATATTAGGAATCAACCAAAACCCAAATAAATGTTATTTATTATAACTTGTTAAATTTAATACTAAATTTAACTAAGATTGCAGATACACTTAGTGTGTGACCTTCTAGTCCTCTTTCTCAGTGGCTTTAGTTAGAACCTCCTAAAGTCCAAGGTTAGCATATATAAACACAACCAATACATTCATAAAGAAATAGGTTAATGTCATAATTACACACAACCTCCTAAAAATTCTTACTCTATAATATAATCACTTTACCATGATATCTCAAATCAAGCTAGTTGCATACCGGTGTCCTCAACATATGTGCTAGATGTCTCTTTCTTTTACTTTCTGAAATCAGACTCACCCACAGAACACCATGACCATGGATTTATTTATAAAATTTTATTCTTATCAACGGACTTGAGATATCAACTTCTATCAAAGGACAATAGATATAAATCCTTTCTCGTATTATCTATTAATACGATATTACTCGTGACACATCCAATGTATCCCACCTCACTTTGATAATATGTTGTCATAGTTTTCATTAATAAATCAAATCATGCAACTCATTGTATCCATTAATGATAATTTTAAAGTCTAATGAACAATACACACATCCACAAAAAGGATCACCCAATGACACATGTAAATGTGGCTTTCCTATTGGTGGGTCTCATTCTCATAATATCATGCATTGGAAATTACCAAGGGCATACACTATGAGAGGGTTACTTAAAGCCCTTTGAGTCTCTACACCTGATATCCTTTATCATCTGTGTCCCATCAAATTATATCATCCAAATACAGAAAATATATTCAAGAATATTATTGTACCACCTCTTGGTTCTTATCATAGATAGGAACTACTATGGCATTTCAGTGTGACATATATTCTTAGGAAATTATCACATACAAATTTCGTGAAGATGAACACTCATGACATGATATGAAAATTTATTAATATTTAAGATAATGAATACATGTAATCAATTAATTAGAATTTTATTATAGGGCACCAAACTCAATATACTCTCACTTTCACATGAACCAACTTTTAATAACCTTTAGTCGACTAGGGATTTAATCTATGTATAATAAAATACACGGTGTGTAGTAAGGGTCACATGTTGTGTCTCTTGACCCTGGGTCCTGCTCTTGTAAACGGACCATGTCTCAAGCCTTGTTCGTGTAAAATAACATTATTTCTAGGTTTCCCATGTAGTCTACCTGTGTGCTAGTACACGAATTATCCAATGTACCCCTCCTCATGTACCATTACACTACTTAGCATGTGTACTTGGTCCAGGTCATGTCTTTCTAGGGGAGTTCACGGTGTGTAGTATGCCCATGTACTCCACCCTGTGTTAGTATACCCTCCAAGGTACATTTCAAGTTCACTAGGGAGAGACCACGGGTCGTGTGATATGGTCACACGCGATATGATACTTATCTTTCTTCAAAAACCTTAGCTACCACACAGGGGGCATGGCATGTAGATCTAGTTTACACATCATATAATGCGGGATTTTTTATAAATCTAGATTTGGTTCTGTGTATCCTATTCATTCCTATGGCCTTTGATACAACAATCGTTTCACCGCAAAAACATAGATCAAGCCTCATAAGTTCATGCCATCTTCAATTAACATGTTTCGGGACCTCGATCCGCTCAGAAAATGGGATCATTATTCATTATTTGTTGTCCATTAAAGAACACAAAAAATGGGTAACTACATCATTTGATCCACTATTGTCTCCATCGCCACACCACCATCGTGTCATTTCGATCCCAGATCTACAATATTGGATCATTGTGCTAAAAAACAAATGTACAATGATATATTGATTAATATATGTCGAACCGTGGGCCAAACGAAGAATTCCCATGATGAACATAGAATTGGGCGAGAAAAGCATTAGAAAAATAAAGAAGAATTAACCTCGATCAATGTTTGTGTCAAAATTAATCCATTTCCATGAGAATAACATTGAATAATCGACAATCATAAAGTAATTCTCCCAAAACTCGATTAATATAACCCATCCCACAAGACTACTAAACCGTAGATCAATATGTTCATTGCTGGATTTGATTTTTTCATAGAAATCAAGAAAGGGGAATGAATCCAATTAAAAAACATCCTACCTTGATTTGGATCAATAATTGATGAAGAATGATGTGGTGTTGTAGTCATTGGTGAGATCCTTGGATTTCATCCTATTCCAGTCATCGATAATCCATTTGATCATTATCTGCAAACTGAATCTCATTCCATGCTCTTCAATGGCTCTATAAAAAATTGCAGGTTTATATAGCTAACCCTACAAATTTTCCATAAGTGTGTATTTAAATAGATTGAATTAGTTCATTACATAGGTGAATAAATAAAATAATTTATTTTATTATTTTATTCATTTTATTCACTTTATGTCTGCAATGAATTTTACACAAATGACCCACGCTGACTAATATTATGTCATTCCTGGGGTAAAACTCATGTTCTGAACTCAATAGTTCCCTCATATTTCCAATCTGGGCATCCAGTTAGAAGTTATTCCACTATTTTAGGAAAAATATGTGAGCATGTTATTTAATATATTTAATATATTTCAAACATTTGTTTTGGGAACAACAGGACTTGGAATCGCATGTCGTCTCAATGCCTGGTCTTTAAAATATTCCATATAATATCCAAAAATAATATATGGAAAATCCAAGTCATTAAATTCTACCCATCTTGGGCATTTATGTCCCAAAAAAATCAATAAAAATTTGACATAAAAAGATGTGGGTCCTGATCATGAATCTAAGTTGCCCGCTCCCATGTTTTCTCCTGGAGAATCCCATGTTGCCACCATACATGCACTAAAGGAATCACTCTCCCATGAAGGATCTTCTCTTGTCAATCCTTGATCTCTACCAAGTACTCAGAAAAGGTAGCTCCATCCTTGATGTCTAGCTAGGCCCAGTTGATAACATGCGATGGGTTATTCACATATCTCCTTTTCTATGACATGTGGAAGATGTCGTGTACCCGGTATAACTGTGGAGGTAGAGATAAGTGATGCACCACCTCCCCAACTCTACAAAGTATCTAGAAAGGGCCAATGAACCTTATAGATAGCTTGTCATCCTAACCAAATATCCATAATGCACATCAAGGTGAAACCCATAAAAACACATGGTCTACTTCCTAGAACACCAAAGGCATTCATCATCTATCAGTATAAGACTTCTAATAAATCTGTGTAGTCTTCATATGCTCATGGATGATCGTTACCTTCTCGGTAGTAGCTCCCAAAAACTCTAGGCTCATGAGTACTGACTCTCCCGGGTCAGTCTAGTAAAGTGGTGACCTACAGGGTTGCCCAATCAAAGCCTCTAATGGTGCCATACTGATAGTGGAATGGTAGATGTTATTGTATGAATACTCCATAAGTGGTAGGTGATCCTCCAAACTATAGCCAAATTCCAACATGCAAGATCGCAACATGTCCTCCATAATTGTAATGGTCCTCTCAATCTGGTCATTAGTTTGGGGGTGAAATACTATGATAAGGCATAACTAAGTCCCAAACTCCTCCTATAATCCCTTACACAACTAGGATGTGAAGCAAGCATCTTTTTCATAAATGATCATCAATTGAACTCCATATATTTGGACTATCTCTTAAACATAGAGGAATCCCAATATCTCTACTAAGATATACTTTTAAATAGTTAAGATGTGGGGAAACTTGGTGAGTCAGTCTATGATCACCTAGATGGAATCACGTCCCCTGGACGTACATGGTAAGACCATCATGAATTACATGGATATATCATCCCACTTCCATTATGGAACCTCAAGGAGTTGAGCTAAACCCACTGGAACTTGGTGCTCAACCTCCACTTGATAATAAGTAAGGCATTGAGAGACAATATCTACAACTCCTTTATTTATCCCTGATCACCAAAACTAACATTGGAGGTCTTGGTACATCTTTGAAACACATGAATGAACCTCCAAAGTAGATGTATGAAACTCTCTCAAAACTTTTTCCCGGTCACCTCTATCTCAAGTTAAGATCCTTATGAGAGAAGATGTGCTTGAGACTCTCATGATCATAATAGAGAATAAATCTCTCACCCATTAGGTAGTGTCCCCACATATATAGTACAAAGACTACAGCTACTAACTCAAGATCATGGGATGCATAGTTCTACTCTTGTGGTCTTAGATAACGTGAACCATAATCAATCACTTCCTAACTTGGTATAAGAACAAAACTAAGTCTAGTTCCTGAGGAATCACTAAAGACTACATACTCAACACCATCCTCTAGAAATATCAAGATCAGAGTGCCCATAAAACTCTATCTCAACTACTGAAAATCATGTTAGCACTTCTCTGTATACATGAAAGGCTGCCCATTTTGGGTCAAAGTTATCATGGGTGTTGATGGGTTGGATAAATCGAGGATGAATCTCTAATGATATCATTATAATCAAAGGAAGATCTGCACCTCTATCGCACTCTTGGGTGGATCCCATGTTAACACTGCCTCAACCTTCGCTGGGTCCACTTCCACTCCATCTGTTAAGATAAATTATCCTAGAAAGTGAACTTCTTATATCTAGAACTAGAACTTTGAGAGCTTCTCATAATTCTAGTTCTTTTAGAGTACGTCTAGAACCATCCTTAAGTATCTCGCATGCTCCTCCTCAAATGTCGAGTACACAAGGATATCATTGGTGAATACTACCAAGAACTGATCTATGAAAGGCTAAAAGATCTAGTTCATGAGTCCCATGAACACTACTGGAGCATTCGTCACACCAAAAGGAATCACCAAGAATATATAGTGACTATAAATACATCTAAATGTCATCTTCAATATATCCTCATCTCATACTCACAACCGGTGATAGCTTTATCTGAGTTCAACCTTTGAGAACCATCGATCCCCTATCAACTAGCCAAAGAGGTCATCAATCCTCAATAGTGGATACTTGTTCTCCAAGTTCACCTAATTCAATCAATGGTAATCCACACACAACCTCAAGCTCCCATATTCCTTCTTGGAAAACAAAACTAGGGATGCACAGGGTGAAACACTGGGTCTAACAAATACATTCCTCTATAAGTCCTCTAACTTCACCCTCAGCTTGCAAAGATCTATGGAAGCCATCCAATATGTTGGCGCATATATTGGTATCATTCTAGGGTGTAGATAAATGAAAAATTCTATCTCCCAATGGGGAGGTATGCCTGGAGAATCTTTTGGGAAGATGTCCTCGTACTCCACCACCACTATAGAAAACTGATAACTCATAAAATCCATTGCACTGAGGGTTAATCTAGACAATTGATGGTTAATTGGATACACCCTCCTATGCATGAGTCCATCATACTCTTCATGGGTTTCCTTTTTTCCTACAAAGGAGAACTTGGTTCCGTCACTGCGAACACACCACATCCTCCACCTGAAACATCCAATCTAGTCATGAACCATGGATAACCACTCTATACCAAAGATTATGTTATAAGGCCTCATTACTGCTATAAATATATTCCAATAGAAACTATCACCTCTAAGAGTATGTCCACACTTTCGGCAGAAGTGTGTGATCACTGAGTCTTCTCCAGTGGGAGTCTCCAAGTGCAAGGGTCGAGCCAAGGGATCAATCGAAATATCAAAGTCTCGAACAAGATAAGTGCCAAGAAAGGAATTACTAGAACATGTGTCTATAAGTACCATAGCTAAGGTAGAAAAGACAACGATTGTACCTCAAATAATTCCTAAAGCCTATATTTCATAAGCTTCAACTGCCTGTAGCCATCCCTGCCCATGTCCTCCATCTCTTTGAGCCTATTATGGACCACCTAGTGGTGGTGGTGGTAAAAATTCAAATTGTCTACCACCTCCTATTTCTCTCCCAACTCCTATTCCACATCTTCTTACTTGTGAACCTGCCTACTCTTACCACTCCCTCTACCTTGGAGGCCCATATATGTTTTCTCTATCATCTTTATATTAGTTTATAAAATATCATGCAAGATGTCCCCTACTATCACAAGAGTATCACCGCCTCTCCCTGGGCTGTCTGGACCCACACTATGAGCCCTGAACCAAAGAACCTCTATCCTAGGACCTCCTTCTAAAATGTCACACATGTCTTGGTCCCTGAGATAAAATTTGGCTCCATAATTATGAGTTCTATGCTTCTGTATTCCCACTACTAGAAACAACTGGTTGTATTTTCTCATCCAAGAAACTCTCTATTACAAAATATCGCTCTAGCACCCCGACATATATAGAATTTCATTGAGGGATAACATTTTCCTGAATGTCTCTATATAAACCTCACTCAAATGTTTGATCCCAAAATAACTTGTCATGAACCATATCCATCAATTAAATGGAGAGGTTGGTAAAACTTTATGAATACTCATCTATTTTGGTACTTCCCTACTGAAGATATAGAATCTCTTGGATATGTACAACCATCATCATAGTTGGTGAGAAATTATCTTTGAAAAGGTTATCAAAATATATCTAAAAAAGAGTTGCCTCATCATAATATTGGTCCACTAACCCCAACCATCTCCCTACTGAGCTATGGAGAAGGCTCACTGCTAGGACCATCATCTAATCTGATGGTGTCCTAAGAAGATGAAAAACTCATGTCACTGCGTTAATCTAGTCCTCAGTCGCCTATGCATTAGGCTCACCTCAAAACCTAAGGGGTCTCTCCCGCTGAAAATTGTGAAGTTTTCAAATCCTACACACCTTAGAAGCTGGTACTATGGGTACCATGTGCTATTCTATGGGTGGTGGTATAGCTGGTGCACCACCTGGAGGTAACATCTTGGGAACTGTTCTATGTATCAATGCCTCATCACTAAGGGGATCATCCTCGTGACCATGATGTTGAATCCTAGCTAGCATAAATCATGGAGGCATCTTGAAATAAACAAGATACACCTCATTCAGTGAGTATATCTAGAGAGATGAATAAAGAAGGACATGGAAACCAAAACCCATTCTTATATGATGCATGTACCATTTTTTTCCTACAACCAATTTTCTCATGTACTGAGAAAAATAGTAAGTGATCGGAGTCCTGGTGTATGGATATTTCAGTCATCGCACCAACACTGGAGTCCCTGGCCTGAAATCCAAACTTAAAACGCTTAACATTTTTTCCCTAAACCAATATCACAGACTTTGGTCCAAAAGTAGAACCAAACGCTCTGATACCACTCTGTTATGACCCATACCAATGGATCCTGTGTCACGAATCCATAAGACCACCTCCAATAGGATAGGGGCTGGCGACTATCACCAATTAGTCAAATCACTGACATGGGAGACCTTAACCTAAGTATCTGTAAACATGCACACATCTCTAAGCCTATAAAATGATTAAATGTAAAAACAACTGAATGTACATGCATGAATACATCTAAATCCCACAAACAGGGTATGAAAGGAAGTAAAGGAAAGTAAACAGTTCTAAATATAATCCCACCACAAAATTATATAACACAAATACAACCTGAAAGAAAACTGGGATTGCTTTCAAAATACCAGAAGAACACACCTCGGACTGTTTGGTCTCACTAAGTACTGCCTGGTCCTTGTCTGTCAAGAACTCTATCAAAAGGTTGATCATATTCACAAGACATGACATGTGTGGGAAAATCCCATGTAGTAATGAGTATAAAAATACTTAGTAGGAAACCTTGAAACCACAAAGTATACAACAAATGAAATACAGTCATCTCTACATAGGTATATGTCTACAGAACATATAATAAGAATATCTAGATATATTCAACAAAGTCACACGGTCTAAGGGTAATACAAAACATTAGTATACCAGCCTAGGATTCTATATTGAAGTTTCCACATAGTAACCCTATAGGATAACATACTTCTGAGTATGATAGAATTGATGACTTCCATTCGAGAGGTAATGCTCATCGGGTCTCACCATTATAAGTACATGCTGATAGTCTGAAGAGAATATGATACACATATGAGGATCACTTCCAAGTCTATGGGGTGATACTAATAGATAAATTTGGATTAACCCACTAAGTAGAGGATTGGAACTCATGTACTATTGGTCATGATGATACCAAGAACTCCACTAAGGGGACAAAGATGAATAAAGGATCTCACTCTGGGCCTCATGGAGGGATTCCAATGAATCTATCCAAGAAGTCCTTCTGAAGGGATCATTGTCCTAGGAGTAAGATATGATTCCATACTAACCCTTAAGGAAAAGATAAGGGGAATGCACCCTAATGAAACTTATCCAAGATACAGAGTAAAGGGGATTCAATCTATGTATAATAAATTACACGGTGTGTGGTAGGGGTCACATGCCATGTCCCGTGACCCCAGGTCCTACCCGTGTAAACAACCCATGTATCAAATCATGATTTTGTAGAAGTACATAGAATGTAGGTTGTCCATGTAGTCTACCCATGTGCTAGTACATGTCTTATCTTGTGTACTTGTGACTATGTACCAATACATAGCTTAGCCCGTGTACTTGGTACAGGCCATGTCTGTGTATGAGAGTACATGACGTGTAGGCTTCCCATGTACTCCACCCTATGTCTGTGTACCCTTTGAGGTATGTTTTGAGTTCACCAGGGAGAGACCACATGTCACGTGATAGGGGTCACATGTTGTGTGATACTTATATTTCTCTGAAAACCTAATCCGCCACACAGGGGGGCCCACATGATGTGTAGATCTAGTTAACATGTTGTGTAACGTGAGATTTTATAGGAATCTAGATCTGGTTCCACATGCCATATTCATTCCTTTAGACTTTAATATAGTGATTGAATCACTAAAAAAACATATATCTAGCCTCATCGATTCATTCCATCACTGATTAACATGTTTCGGGCCTTTGGTCTACTCGGAAAATGGGATTTTTCATTGTTATTGATTACCTACTGAAGAGAAAAAAATTGGATAGCTACACCATCCGATCTGATGTCATCTTCATAATCACACCACCATCATTTCATTCTGATCTTGGATCTACAATATCATATCATTTCAATAAGAAACAGATGCACAATGATTGATTGATCAAGATATGTTGAAACATGGTCCATGCGAAGAATGCCCATGATGAATGCATAATCGGGGGAGAAAAGCATGAGAACAATAAAGAGGAATAAACCTTTATAGATGTTCATGTTGAGCTAGATCTATTTCCATGAGAATAACAATGAATAATTGACAATCACAAAATAATTCTCTGAAAACCCGATTAATCTAACCCATCCTGCAAGACGACTGAACTGTTGATCAATATATTCATTGATTGATTCACGTTCATCATAAAAATAAATAAATAAGAATGAATCCAACAAAAACAAACATCCAACCTTGATTCAGATCAATCACTAGTAAATAACAATGTGTTTTTGTAGTCATTGGTGAGATCCTTGGATTTCATCCTGTTCTGGTCATCGATCCTCAATTTGGTCATCATCCGCCTACAGAATCTCATTCCATGCTCTCCAATAGATCTCCAATAATTCTAAGGGTTATGTGGATAACCTTGAAAATTTTACATAAGTGTGTATTTAAAAAGAGGGAATTATTTCACTGCATCGACAAACAAGTAAAATAATTTATTTAATTATTTTATTCATTTTATGCCTGCTATGACTTTTCCACAAATGACCTGCACTAACCAAGGTTATGTTGCGCCAAGGGTAATCTTCACGTTCTGAACTCAATGGTGCCCTCAAATTTTTTTATCTGAACATCATTTTAGAATTTATTCCACTTTTTCTAGAAAACTTCATGTGCACGCTATTTAATATATCTAATATATTTCAAACATTTATTCCGGGCACACCGAGCCTCAGAATCGCATGTTTCCTCAGTACCTGGTCTCGAAAATATTCCATTAATTATCCATAAATAATATATAAAAAATTAGATTCATTAGAAATGCTCCTAGTCTCCAATGTGTTTTCTACGGACACAAGAAAAAGAGACTACATGTCATGTAACCCAATACACGTTGTGTATTATATTGTAGACTATGTCCTCAATTTGATGCGGGGAGAATAATTGATTATACAATTAAACATATTTCCTTGTTTTTTGTGTTAAATTTATCTCATAGTATATGTCATGTCATGGGATTGATAATTATATATTGAATTAATTTCCATATTAAATTTTAAGACTAAAATTTATGTATGGTATTTTTTTATAATGTATTATACTCACATAAAGAGCATAACATACAATGTAAATCACATGTGTTTCATGTGTCATTTTTTTTACAATACACACCATGTAATTACCTATAATTCAATATGTGTTGGATTCCAAGGTAAATCATAAGCACAAGGATCATGTCATGTAGTTTAGGAGAGTACATGTCATTGCCTCAAAGTATACTTATGTGCTTCATTAATTTTAAATGAGATAAATTTATTTAATTTGTTTAAAATTATGGATGATGGAAATTAAAGGATTCCCATATGGTATTAAGATAAATTTAATTAATTAGATTAATTAATGGTGTTTTATATTAATTAAAGATCAATTTATGGATAAATTGAAAATTTATGTTTGTTGGATGTTGTGTGGATGGTCATGATATTAGACCAACCCAGCATGTTATTGGTTTATTTTAATTTATTGTGATTAAATTAAAATTTATGGCCTACAATTCATCTCATCCTCCTTATTATGTAAGGACCTACATTCCCATAGTTTCTTTTATGTAAACCCCTTTTATATAAATCATTATATCACCTCACTTTCATGTGAGTAAAATATTATATAAGGATGGATCTCTAAGATGAGAAGAGGCAGTTCAAGTCTAAGAGATAAGGAAAAACCAATCAAGGTGATACATAGGAGCCAAGGTGAAATGATACAACATAAAATAAGCTATGGTTCAAGGTTTTTCCCCCTTGGATCAAGGGTTAGTTTATCATTCACTAGATAAACTAACCATTAGATAATATCATGATCATGCCACTTATATTTTATTTCTATCAGTTGCATGATTGAATATTTATGTTTGTGGATGTTGTGTAGTCATTTAATAAATTAATTAACAAGCATGAAATATGAAATAAAATAAAGTTGGATTATGTGTAAAATTTATCATACATGGTTAATCACTTAAGTAAAATCCACTTAATATTATCAAGGCATGTGATAATATAAAATGAGATTTTATGCATAATGATAAAAAACCATCAACTAAAATATTAAGTCAACATAGACTTCCTTTAATTAAGTTAAGAGTCAAACCCATAGTTTAAAGTGCTTTATTAGACCAAGTTAGGGTGATTTCGATTATCAAGGAACTTTTATCTTGAAGTTTTGGGTTGAATTAACTTAGTTCACATTAAGGGTTGACTGTCCAAGTAAGACTTGGTGTAACTGAGAGGAAAGGGTTGAGGAAATATTTATTTAGGTTTTCAGGTTTGGGGAGTCCACTCAAAAAATAGAGTAACTATGAATTAATTTAGTTATAAAGTTACACCTGCCTAAAACCCTTCAATTAACTTTTCATACATAAGTCTTGGTTATGAAAAGGTGATATGGGTCCTTACCACTAGAATATCGATACAACTGGATATTCCAAAACTAATTGTGAGGGTTATTAGGTTTTGAAAAAATATTGTGAGATTAATAATATTTAATTTTACAATTATGATTTCATAATCAATAAAGTACTAATTATCTTCTCTTAATTTGTAGAAATAGAAAATAACATAAATTCAAAAATATCACTATGATCCTTACTAGAGAATGATAACCTTCTCACTAGTATGAATTTCAAAGAATGGTATAGGCGCTTACACGTTATACTACACCGTGAACATAGATTATACATACTAGAAACCCTACTTCCTCAGCCGTTTACCAAAGTGTCTAGTGAGGAATAAGTATCTCTCTACTTGAAACATGTTAATGGTGAAATGGATGTCCAGTGTTTCATTCTATCCTCTATGTCCAGTGATACTATAAAGCAATATGAGGATATGGAAGCATATAGAATCATTCTCTCCTTCATAATTTTATTATGAAATAGTGAGACATGAGACATATGAGACCTATAATGCATTATTCATGTAAAATTTTGGATATTCGGTGCTAGTTGGGCCTCATGTAATCAAGATGATTGGCTACATAAAATTCTTATACATATTGGGGTTTAAGATCCTTGATGAGTTGTGTACAGATATCATTATGTCCTCACTACCTAAAAGCTTCTCCAATTTTATTATGAATTATAATATGGGTAATAGAGAGAAGACTCTTTTAGAACTTCTTACTCTTATTTTCCAAGTTAATAAATACACGAGGCATGAAAAACCCATCATCCTTATAATGGATAAGAATCAGAAGGACAAGGTAAAGGGTCTGAAGACTCATTCTAAGTCTAAGGATTCATAGCATTGTCCTTCCAACAAGAAGAAGATCAAGAGTCAAGAAAAGGAATAGAATGTTGTATGTTTTTCATGTGTAAAGTAATCCCACTATAAGAGGAACTAAACCTATCCAAAGAATCAAGGGGAAGCATCAGATGTGTTTTTTATCAAGTGTAATATTTTTATATCAACAAGTTAGATATTAGATACTACATGTGGTGCTTAAATTTGTATCCAAATATAGGAACTAAGTATATTTCATAAGGTTTCTAGAGGATAGGTAGATCTATGATTTGTAAATAGAGAAAGTATGGTTGCTTTAGCCATTTAAGACTAACACCTCGCATTTCCAATAGGATTTATTTTGTTTTTAAATAACTATTATTATGTTCCTAGAATTACCAAGAACAGAATTTATATATCTTGCTTAAACATGGATGGATTTATTTTCAGTTTTTGAAATAAGAGTTGTTACTTTTATAAATATAGAATGTTTTATGGTATGAAAAAAATGAATAAAAGTGTTTTTATGTTAAATTATGAAAACCAAATATTAGAAATTGATAACAAATAAAATTCACATGACTCATTTAACAACTATTTTTGGCATCAATGTCTTGGTCACATAAATGAAAAGTGTTTGAAAAAGATCTATTAATATGGTTATTTAGAGTCTTTTAAGCTTAAACCACTTGAAAGACTTCATGATCTTTTATAAGTAAATATGATCAAACCACTATTTGGTGTTCATGGTAAAAGGGATATAGAGCTTCTAGAATTGGTACATAATGATGTGTGCAAAACTTTTCAAGTAGAAGTTAGAGGTGGATTCTCATACTTTATTACTTTTACTTATGAATTGAGTAGGTACGTTTATATTTACTTAATGAGGTAAAATTCTGAATCATTTGAGAAGTTTTAGGACTTCAAGAATTAATTTTAGAATCAATTTGGTAATAAGATAAATAAGCTTTGATCAGATTGAGGTGGTGAATATCTTGGCTAATATTTTATCAAAATTCTATAGGATTGTGAGATTTTATCTCAACTCACTATGCCTTATACATTATAGTGGAATGGTGTTAATGAAAGGATGAATCGTACCTTACTGGATATGGTAAGGATGATGATGATTCATTCATGTATTCCATTATCCTTTTGGGGATCTGTATTACACACAAAATCATTCATACTAAACCGAGTACCAAATAAAGTATAAAACAGTATTACCTTTGAGTTATGGAGTGGAAAGAAACTCATTTTTCACATGTTCATGCATGGGGTGTGATTTGTTTATTAAGTCTAGCTCAAGTAACAAACTATGACCCCGTTAAATGAAGTGTATCTTTGTAGGGTATCCTAAGGAAACAAGGGGTATACAACCCTTTGGACAAGAAAGTAATTATCGCAAGGCATGTCATCTTTCTTGAGATGGATCACATACTCAAGAAGTATAGTGGGAGAAAGATTTAATTTAATGAATTTGATGCTAAAGATACACGAGAGTAGGTACTGGAAAAAATTCTACAGGACCCTGAGGAAGAAGTTGTTCCTAAAACACAAGTACTATGTAGGATATTTAGAGAGGTCAGAGAACCAGAAAGATATGGTTTTTTATTAATCAATTTTGGTAACTCAATATTGATTAAAAATAATTAACCACTCACCTAAAAGGAGGAAATAGAGATATCGGAATCTATAAGATAGAAATAAGACATGAATTATAAGATGGATTCTATGTATCAAACCCATGCTTGGGTTCTGGCCGATCCACCAATTGATGTAAAATCCATCAGTTGTAAATGGGTATTCAAGAGAAAACTAGACATGGAAGGTAAATAAAAGACTTATAAAGTATTTATAGTGGCTAAAGGTATTATATAACATAAAGTAATTGACTATGAAAAAAATATTTTCTCCAATTTATATCCATCAAAATTTTTCTTTTCATAACATCTTACCATGTCTATGAGATTGGAATATTGATGTCAAAACATCCTTCCTTAATGAGAACCATTATTAGGATGTATATATGACAAAACCAGAAGGTTTTTTGACTCCAAGAAATTCCAAAAAGGTATAAATGTTTAAGAGATCCATTTATGAATTAAAGAAATCATCCAGGTAATGGATATTTAGTTTGATGAAACTATAAAAAAGTTTGGTTTTATTAAGAATGAATGTGAGTCATGTGTTTACAAGTGGTTTAGTGGGAGTGTGGTCATTTTTATAGTAGTATATATTGATTTAATATTACTAATTAGAAAAAAAAATCCATCATTATAATTGGTTAAGGTTTGGTTGAGAAAGTGCTCCTCCATGAAGTACATAGGTGAAGCATCCTATATTCTAGAGATCAAGTCCATGAATGATGGATCTAAGAGGCTTCTTGGAATAATTAAAAGTATATACATTGTCCAGATACTGAATAGGTTCAGTATGGAACAATCTAAATGGGAATTTGTTCCAGTTTCACATGGTATACACCATTCCAAGAAAATGTGTCCTCATACATAAGAGTAAATAGAGAGAATGAGTAAGATCCCATACACATATATGATAAGATATATCATGAATGTCATGTTACATATGAGGTTCAACATTTTCTATGATTTTTTAATAGTATAAATATATCAATCTAATCCAAGTGAACAATATTGGACTAATGTTAAGGATATCTTTAAGTGTCTAATAATAACTAAGGATATGTTCCTCATGTATGGAGGAGATAAAGATATATTAATTATGGATTATATATATGCTAGCTTTTAGACGTATCAAAATGATCGGAATTCATATTCGGGATATGTCTTTTGTCATAATAGAGGAGTTGTGAACGGTAAGAGTTCGAAATAGCAAGTTTTCATTGACTCTATAGTGGAGTCTGAGTATATTTTCACTTTTGATGCATCCAAGAAAGTATTATATATTTGAGACTTTTTTCAAGAGCTTGATGAGGTGCCTAGAAGTCAAGACCCTATCATAGTTTACTGTAATAACATTGCAATTTTCGATCTTTCCAAAGATACAAGGTTATATCAAAGGAAAAACACATACTTCATAATTTTTAACTCTTGAGGGACTTTTATCAATGAGTTAAAGTTTTAGTGAGTATATTATCTGCATATGAAAACATGGTGGACCCCTTAAAATGTCTCTATCTCAATAGAGGCATGAGTTTCATGTGAGAGCTAATCGACTCAAGGTTATTAATAGTTGGTTCATGTGCAAGTGGGATTCTGTTGAGGTTGGTACCCTATAATAAAATTATAAGTAATTGATTACATGTATTCATTATCTTAAATATTAATTAAGTTTCCTATCATGTCATGAGTGCACATATTCATGACATTTTTATGTGATAATTTCCCAATAATATATGTCACAATGAAATGCCATAGCAGTTCCTCTCTATGATGAGAACCAAGAGTTTCTACAATAATATTCTTGAATATATTTTCTATAACTGGATGATATAATTTGATGGGACACAGACGATATAGGATATCAGGGGTGGAGACTCAAAGGAATTTAATGAACCCTCTCATAGTGTATTCCCTTAGTAATTTCCAATGCAGGATATTATGATAATGATACCCACCAATAGGAAATCCATATTTACATGTGTCATTGGATGATCCTTTCTATGGACGTGTGTATTGATCCTTAGACTTTAAAATTATCATTAATGGATACCATGAGTTTCATGATTTGATTTATTGATGAAAAATATGACAACATATTATCATAGTGAGGTGGGATATATTAGGTGTGTCATGAGTAATATCACATTAATAGATAATACAAGAAATGGTTAATCTCTGTTGTCCTTTCATGGAAGTTGATATCTCATGTCCTTTGATGGGAATAAAATTTTATGAATAAATCCATGGTCATGGTGTTCTGTGGGTGAGTTTGATTTTAGAAAGTCAAAGAAAGAGACATAAAGCACATAGGTTGATGACACCATTATGCAACTAGATTTATTTGAGATATCATGGTAAAGTTATTATATTACACAATAAGCATTTATAGGAGGTTTTGTGTAATTATAAAATTAACCTATTTGTTTATGCATGTCTTTTTTGCGTTTATATATGCTAACCTTAGAATTTAGGAGGTTCTAACTAATTTCAGTGAGAAATAGGCCAAGAGGGTCACATAGTAGGTGTATCCACAATCTTAGTTGAATTTAGTATTGAATTTAACAAGTTATAATAAATAATATTTATTTGGGTTTTGTTTGATTTCTAAGATTTAATCACAAATTATTTGAAAGAATAAGTGATTTAAATAATATTAATAAATATTTATATGCATGGTTTGGTGAATATAATATTTATTATATTTATCTATGAATAATGTAGTGATACATAATTTTTAAATGAATAACCATTATTTAAGGACTCATAATTGTCAAGGAGGAAAAGAAAACCTAGTTTAATAGTTTGATTGGAAATTATATAAATGATATTTATTTATTATTAGGTGATACACATGGAAATATAATATTAATTATATTATTATTAAGACATGGGTTTCACTAATAAATAAGGAATTTTAATGGGGATTATGTTCCAATTGTGAACCCTAGACCTACCTTTATAAATATCTAATTATATCACTTTCCTAAGATGTGCTTAATGTTGCATAGGAGATAGAGATAAGCTCTATAAATCCCTAGAGTGATTTATATAGATCTAAAAGTGTTCTTTAACCTCCTCTTCACTCAATCCATCGATATATCATTAATAGTTCTTCATCCTATTAGATTAATTCTACTGCGATCAACCATGAATGACGTGCAAGTGATCAGGAACAGTTTTACTAGAACCCGGTGATTCTATGATGATATTTAGAGATTGTAGTGCACGTTTGGATCATATTTAGAGGGATTATTCAATTTGATATTGCAACATAATGTTGGTACAACAAGATCAAATTAGTTAAATCATCAATAAAGTAATAATTACAAGTTCAAGTAATTCTAGATATGTACATAAATTCATTATAAATTATAGGTGAAGATCCTCCTCTTTTGGTTCTAGTGTTTAATCAAGTCAAGTAATCTATGATTTTAATTGGTTATGACATATATATTCATGTACATCAATTATTATTCATAAATTAATACTAAAAAATTGAGTTGCTCATGCCATACAGTTGTTTATATTGTTCCTGAAACCTACAGCACTCCCCACCTCCTCCCCACATTGATCTGCACTACTCCCCAATTTTCTATGAGGTATTACTACAGTCACGCATGTCATAGTTTCTATTTTCATGATCCTCATACACTTTAATTGTAGTGTAACTCTCATATCCTCCTATCCCCTTCAATCTACATGAACATTTCTCCTTATTAAGCACCCTTCCATCTCACATGATTACCAGAGGCAAAGGATCACTCATGTCCCCCCCGACATGATAAGGAGGTGGTGTGATGTGAATTCTATAATCGTGGAGTGATGAATGTTTCTCTATTGGTCCTTCAAGGTCATATCTTGAGGCCTTTGATCCATATTCAGTTGGGATGTTGGTCCATTATCATCTGATCTTTTGGGCCAGGTAATGCTTGGGGGCTTCAAATTATATAAGGGTTCCCTCTCAACACAATTAAAAGGTTGTTTCTTTGCATGATAAAAAGTGGATCACAACATGTTTCAAAAATTTATAATTATTTATCATAAGTTTTAAAAGTTGAAAAAAAATCTCTTATTTTCATTCAGTTCAGGTTAGTATTTTTTATAATGAAACAAAAATGTATGTTCCAAAATAAAAATATATAAAAACATAAATAATAACCATAATTTCTCTCTCATGTTTTTCCCCAAACCTCACACATTAGCACTATTTTACACTCCCCACCTTCTCCCCACACTGATCTTCACTTCTCCCCATTTCTCTACACAGTTAACCTACAGTCACACACACCTTAGGTTCTTCTATCATGATCCTCATCCACTTTACCTACTCTACAAATCTTATCTCCTCCTATCCCCTTAGTTCAACACACATGTTTCTACTCATTGGGAACCATTCCAATATCAAGTGATTAATGGAGGTGAAGGACTTCCTATGTTCCCATCCCCCATCCTTTTTTTATAAGTTTCTACTCGATTTCTATACTCAACAATGATCTTGTTGTTTTAATTTCATTTTAATATTGTTTTAAACCAATCCGACCACTATAAGGGGATATAATCATTTTTTAATTATTTATAATTATTTACCATAATTTTAAAAAGGTGAAAAATGAAAAATCTCTTTATTTGATTCAAGTTTATTTAGTTATATTTTATCATGAAACAAAAATGTCTATGTTCCAAAATAAATAAAAAAATCTAAATATAAATAATAACCTTAATCTATCTATTATATTTCCTTGACAAACCTCACACACAGGCGCCACTTTTCACTCCCCATACTATGAAAAATCATCGGACTAGAGGTGGTTTTTTTGGTTTGGAAGCCATTTAAACAACCACCAAATAGTTTCATAAAGGTTTTTTCAAACCAATGAAAAATTTGGCATTTAGAATCATCTAATTTAATTTTCACCCATTTAGCTCTAGTTTCTAATAAGTTTCATGAAACATTATTTAGAAATTGTTTTTTTATTTTTAGTAATGGTTTTTAGCTATCAAAAGTGTTAAAGGTTTAACATTGTTTTAAACCACTACTATAATTATTAATATATAGATATAGTTTAAATAGTCACTATATATTATATCTGATATCTTGGTGGTTTAAACTACCACAAAAAATATTTTTACCTTATATAACATCATTTTTAACTGCCACTATAAATTTCTATTCAAAAAAATGAAAAAGATAAAATTCCCAAAAAAACCAAACAGTTGAAAAAATAGAAATATAAGCAAAAACATAAAAAAACAAATATATGTAACTTATTTTATAATCCAAACCCCTAGAACCAGTTTGAAATGAAATTAGAAATTTAATTTTCACTTTATATAAATATGAAAAACCAATAACATGTGATTTTACTTTATAAAAACAAACTACCTTAAAAATAAACATAAGTATGGAACATGTGAGTAAAACCCAAATAAAATATATATTTAATATATATTAAGGTGAACCAAGGTATTAAGTAAAACATTAAATGAATATTACACAACATGGGATATCAACCTTGAGTCTAATGGGATAACCTAGGACCTAACTAAATGTGAATCACTCATCAGCCTGTGATATGATCCTAACAGTTATGGATCCTAACTTACCCTCGTTGGCCACATTGGGTGGAAACCCACTAGCTAAGGCATGAACTATACTAGGATACACTATCCAGTTCATAATATAGGCTACTGCAGTAGTCTTCCATATTACACATATAACCACTAAAGGTTCCCATGTTAAACAAGTCAAATATCATTCCCATAATCACCACTACCTTTTATTCACCTTAAAAAATTATGTAAATAATGTTAAGTAATGACCAAATATATATAATAAGGAAGTAACAATGAAAAATAATGATTTAAACATCACTGAATAAACATTTATAGATCACAACACAATACAAAACAATGAAATACCTTTCATAAAAATCATATATATTTTAAAACATCCTATATAAATCCATTTAAACTAACATAAGTTTGAAATAATTTATACAAACACCTTATGATCATGAAATGAAATTTTATAAATATAAAACTTAAATACAATTGAAGTCCCAACTTTATCGAACACAAAATTAAAGAACCCAAAAAAATAATTTATAATCCTTTCAAGGAAAATTGATACGGGTAATAACATAGATGAAGTTATAATTTAGAAGTGTAAGAACCATAAGTATGTTAATAAAATGGGATTAAAAAGAATAACTTACCTCTCACCAATTAGATAACCCATACTTCTTTAAATAATAACGAATTAGGTCTAAAGAGAACCTTCACAATCCCAAGAAACAAAAATCCCCATGATTAACCAAACACCAAGTTTATATTTGGCCACCATGGATGGATAGGGCAAGAGGAGTGGATATATAATGAAGAATAAGAGAAGGAGAGAAACAAAAAAATGTTGATCGAATAGAGGGGTAAAAACCTATTCACACACATAGGAAGGAGGTCTAATCAAGGAATGAAATGTGATCTAATTTTAATGCTTGATTCAAAAATTTAATGAATGAAATCTTTCTTTTTTTTGGTTTATTTCAATATTTAATGAAAGAACTAATGGTTTAAATGTGATTATGTTTGAATCATTACACATGATCATTGTTTGCTACCTCGGTTGATGATTTACACTCTCCCTCCAAATAGTGTAGTTTATATATAATGAAATAGTATATGATGATTCATGAATGTCTAGTGATTTCTGGAATGTGTGTGAAGGTAGTGATATTTTCATTAATTTATTAGGAACACCAAAACCTTATTGGGATTTTCTTGAGTGATTTAGGAGGATTTTACTATTTAGGTTTCATTGATACCTATTCACACATATAAGAAGTATGGATAATAAAGAAGTGATAATTCCTAGATAAAAACTCAAAATATATTTCAACCTAGGGTGATTGATGAAACGATCATGTATTCTTTCATTTATCAATTAATACGAAGAATATTGGTTATTTAAACGACTATATAGTGAATAAAAAAGAACCAAAAAGGGTATGTGGTATGTATTCCTCTCCCAACACTTATATTAACCAATGTGTTGAAGTGCAATGAACTAATAATTTTATAGAATCCTATTAGGAAAGGAAATTTTAGAAGTCTTTTCAAGGATGATTAAAACCTTAAAAAGTACCATATAGATTTGGGAATTAATAAAATCATGTTATACCACCTTACCGATATTGATACCAACAATATCCACCCTACCATGAACTATACAAACAATCATTTAAGTTATGGACATCTATAATGAGTTTCGTTACACAATACCACAACTAAATCGAAAGTCAATCTCCATCGCTACCTGATGAACTAATATTGTCTTCATATCTATCTCTATCACCACTCCCTTCTCCCAACACCTCTATGAAAATTTTCCTGAAAATTAAATAGTGATGTATATTTAAATTTCAATTTTAAACCAATAAAATTTCGTTTACTAAATTGTTATGAAATCATTTTATTTACGTGCTATTTGAATTGTCCACTGACGCAATGTCACCAAGGACACATTCAATCATCTTCTGATATAATTCAACCAATGATTTATGAAGATCAATGACCTTCACATCCTACAAATATATATGAGTCCCTTATTTCTAGATTGTGCTCTCCTATTGTCCAATTGTGTTTTTCATTACAAGAAACTACCTCTAATAATTTATAGGTAGGGAGTAACTACAACCTATAGTAGATGTTGATGCAATCCCCAATGACCTTACAAAGCCCTCATATGATAATTGCCCCAAACCCATCCCACGCATGCGACCAAGATGCTCCTTACTGAGGACCTGACCAACTAGATCATCTTAGGAGACCGAGAAGGATTTCACAAGATTATAATCCCATAGTTCTTTTATTTTTACCTATAAATAAAATATCAGACAAATTTAAATTAATACATATTAACAAAGTGACAATTGAAAATAAAGTGAGAGCCTAAGCGAGAGGGGACATATTTCTCACAATAAAGTTTTTTTATAAAATATTACATATATTTTTTATTAACTATTGTTTGATGATCATAAATAAAAATTTTCATTGATATCTTTGGTTTCATAAGTTATTACAGTATTGAATATTATTGTGTAAACCATTAAAATGAAAAATTAATTCATACCCCAACTAATTTGGTAGGATAATTCATATAACTCTCATTGGATTTCATATGAACATCGACCAAGGTTTTATCTATGAGACTTCATTCCCTAAATTATTTGTTTATATTAAATAGATATAAATCAAAAATTTAATATATTCAATAGATAATATTATATTATAAATATTTGAACTAAATAAAATATTACCATAGTGGGTCTATTTCTTGTAAGACTCTATGAATCGATAGTGTGGGGGTGATTTTTTTCACCCATCTTGATTCATTTTTTCTTGAAACTTACTAAAATAAGTAATAGGTAATTTAATAGTATTGTATGCAATTTCATATCCCTTTCATATTCATGTATATATGTGATATGAGATTAATATAATAATATATTCTTCAATACCATGTTCTTCTTATAGCGATGGCTATTAACAAACACATTCCACTACTCTTTAGGTACCCCTTCTGGTACGTTATCATACTACTACTGAGTGGTCAATGATGTATCATTGAATTAATATTTCTATTTATTAACCAAATTTTTCAACATCCACTTCCATGCAATAAGATTAGTGATGGTAATGTGGAATAACATTTGTACAAAGACATTCATTTTTTAAATATTAAAATTTAATTAAATAATGAAATTCAATTAAATAATAATGTATTAAAATTATATTTATCTAGTAATCAAATACTTAATTCTTCCAAGATTGAGGCATATGACTCCAATCAGAATATGTAATCAGAAAGGTCACCAAAATAGTATCCAAAAGGCCTGGAATCTGGCCAAATATTCCTACAACATCATCTCTAGGGACCCCATAAGAATCAATGGGGATAAGTATCTTCAATACATTCATATTTCATACAACTAAATTGTTAGTATTTGTCTCAGTAGTAACATTACTTCCATATTTTATAAAAAATAAGTTATTAAAATAAAAAGGTGCAATGAATTTATTCACATTAAAATTTGTACATATAATCATCACCCGCAAATATCCTCATAAAGAAAAAGGATTGGACACATGTTCCCTCATTGTAGGGTCATAAAATGTTGAACCTATTAAATCAAGAGGTGGTGTTACAGATGCTGGTGGGATGGATATGGAGGGTGTGGCGGACATCCCTAATAAATTATATTCATCTATAAAATTCTTGAGGTACTATAACTCACCCAAAAAAATTACTTTTAGAGTTTTTGAAATCATTTACATAATTTTTATACTGATTGTACAAGCATTGTGTCAGAATTATTTAAGCATTTAAGATAATTATTTCATCACTAAAAATTAAAAATAAATTAATATGATAAAAAAAATTAATTCAAATAAACATTTATAACTGAACTTATCCACTTTTTATCCTTGTGTACAAAATTTAGATATTTGAAAGTCAAATGGGTGACATTTTGGAATTTTATTTAATTAAATTAATATAAATGTTCCAATGGAGTGTTGGTCAAGTGGTTACCAGTACCTTCCTATGACATAATTTCTTCATGGGTCCCATGTTTTACCCCTGATGGCCACTTTTATGGTTACTTCTTAGTAGTGTGTCGTTTCTCGATGGATATAGGCGGGTGTTCACTGTAGCCAACGGTGAGGGCCTGTAGGCGTGATTCGCCGATGGGAGTTTGCGGGCCATGAATCTTCCTGAGGGAAGTTTTTTAGCCTCCATGATGGTAGTATATGGTGTGTATATGAATTAGGTATTGAAAAGAAGCGAATGATCTCCATGAAGGTGAGCGACGGTGAGGGATTTTTTGCGAGGGTGAACAAATATGGATGAACTCCATGATAGTGAGGGATTGGGTTGCAACATTATATATATATCTGTGGGGGGGTCCCTTGGTCTGCCAAGTAGACCGATAGGCCAAATCCTTCAAGGATATGTAATCGGTTCCCCTCAAGAAGTAGAAAAGAGGTGTTTATTTGGTTTAATAAAAAAGGGGGCTTGCCCCAATGTGTTAAAAATTTAATATAAATGTCATTATCAAGAGAAAATGATACCAAAATGTCATATTTTAGAATTTATGATGGATATGGTCAAATTTTTACCATCCAATAAAATTTTTTTGAGTTTTAGGTTGTTTTTGAAAACTTATTTCATGGTTTTAACCAAGTTTTCCCCATTTTACCCTTACCAAGGTGATAAATATTGATCGCAGATAGTATTCATAATGACGAGAAATAAAAGGCTCCTATTTACAAAATTTGAACCTACTGAGTCCAAATATTTTAAACATTTTACCAAATTTAATCTCTATAAATTTCATAAATTAATTTTATAATAATCCCACAAAGTGCGACGAAAAACGGTTTTTTGATAATGCCTTTTTAAGTGTAAAGGTATTTTCATACCAAGATCAAGTATAATGTTGATCCAAAAGGTATAAATTGAATTATTTTTAACAAAAATAAACTAATGAAATTTTAAAACCAATCAAAATAAAAAATGAATCTTTGAAAATAATATAAATAAATGAAAATAAAGTTTTCATTAAAAATCAATATTTTCACTATTCGCCCAAAAATTAACTTTTTCAGAAAATTCTAAAAAAATCTCCCTAAAATAATTTTGATATAATTATTTCAAAAAAGATATTAATTTCCTAAAATAAAATTTATATAAAAGGTATAAATTAATTATAATTTCCACACACAAAAGGAAATAAAAACTATTTTTTAAGAAAACATTTTTTTGAAGTATTAAATGACTTTAATGAAAAATTGATTACTTATTTATTATTAATCAATAAATTGTATAAAACCATTATAGATTTTTTTTATAATGTGGTTAACTCTATTCATACCTATCAGTACAATGGTTAGGTGATAATTGTTACATTAAATAATAATATTTTTTAATAATATATCATGGTTAACTTAAAACTCAGTGTTGTGTATTAGGAAAGCTATCGAGCATTGTATTCTCAATTTTTGGGGTGTTACATGGTTCTCTTAATGGTTTGGTGTTGTGAGATAATAAAAATTGAGATGGTGAAACAAGTTTGGGTCCACTAAGATTGACTAATATGGATTTAGGAACCCAAACTTGTTTGGTATGAGATTTCAAATGTGATAAAAGTTTAAAAGAAATATGAATAGACTTAGGTATTATATATCTAGTGTTTTTAAGATCACACTCATAAATTAAAAGCCCAAATTTTTTAAAATAATTACAAAACTTATTTTTAGATACACCTTTTACAGAAGTTTTATTTATCAAATAGATTGTTTCATTTGAAGAACTATAACCATAATTATTCCATTTAACACATTGAGAACTAAGGATCATGTTAAGATTGTTTTTACCTTGATTGAATTTTAAAATATAGATTTTAATATCCTTGATTTTAGATTTTAAAACTTCAACATTCGGTTTATTTTTTAATTTCAAAACTAGATCATCTTTTTCTTTTAAAAGGATATCTTTTTCATTTAAAACATGATTTTTCCCATTAAAAACTTCTTTGTATTTTTCTATGAGATCTTTTTATAAATAAAAAAAGTTCATGAAACCCATTTTAAAGTTTATCACAAGAATATTCTAGGTCTTCATATCTTAGGGGACTTGAAGAAGAAGAAGAAGAGTAAGAATAAGAGTATTGAGGAGATGAATAAGTAGAATGAGAAGGATAGTAAGATTTATCCTCTCCAACTACCTCAATATGGTCCAAAAATAATTTAGGAGTTGATTGTATTGATTCATGAGTTAAAATAGAATACTTTATAACGCTCTAAGTTAATACTTTAAGATCTTTCTTACCTCACTTGTTTATTTTGTTGAAGGGGTAATCCAGTTTGATATGACCCTTCTTTTTGAAATTTGATCACATCACAAAAGGAATTAAATTTGATTTTTTATTTTTGACATGTTGAGATAATTTATTATTCTTTAAAATTTTGCTCAGTTTTTTTACAAATTTTTCAAGTTTACCTTCATCATTGGAGTCACTTTCATAAGAATCATCATATTTTATTGCCTTAAAATTAATATTCTTCTTGTTTTACTTGGATTCTATTTTTTCCTTTAATTCTTGGTGTTTCATGGTGATGTTTTATGTAATGAGTGATCCAAATATTTCTTCGACCACCATTTTCTTTATGTCCTTGTATTATTGTATTATCGCCACTTTGAGAGACCAGGAGAAAGGTAAAACCCATAGGGTTTTCTTTATGAGCATTTCTATAAACAAATCATCACTAAGATATTTTCTACCCTTATAAATGTTAGAAAACCATGTAAACATTTTAGTAATAGATTTATTTGGATGTATAGATAAACTTTAAAAATATTTACAATACATATTCAATCTAGTGTATTTAACTTTTTTTGTTCCATCATGCGTGACTTCTAAAAGCTTCTATATTTCATGATCTATTTTGAATGAATATATATGGTTAAATTCATTTTGATCAAGCCCGCAATTGAGTGAATTCATGTCCTTTTCATTAATTTAAAAATATAAATATCTTGAGGAGTCCATTTATCCTCTAGTTCTTTAATAGGAATATTTTCATGCATGAACATTTTTCAGACAAGATAACTCATAATGCTAAGAAAGGTGGACATGCAGTTTTTCCAATAAAAATAATATATGTCATAAAAGAAAGTATCATGAATATAAGAGGTATATACCATCATAAAATCATAATTTTAAATCAATAAATACTTTTTAAAATCAAAAAAAATTGAAGAACTAAGATTTTTGAAATAAATACAAAGATCTAATTTAATACCAAATGTTGGTCTGGGTATATGGTAAGAGGAGGGGTGAATTTCCTTTTAAAAATAAAGTTATAAAAGAAAAAAAAGTCAAAGTAAAATGATTTAAATATGATTAAATAATAAAGTGATAAATTTGATATGTGTTAAAGATAATATCAAATTTAATTAATAGTTTAATCATAGTGGTAAGAAGACGTATCAAATTTATTCACTTTATACATATCAAGTTTTGGATGATACAATACAGAAATATAAAGAGATAATAAACACAAATGATATCAGGTTAGATAATAGCACATAAGTAGACCCTATGTTTCCACCCCTTAATTATAGAGATGTGTCTTATTAATACCTTCCCTTGGTTTTAATATAAATCTAAGAACCACATCCCTTGATTTTAATGGAAATCCATGAACCAAGTCCCTCACTTAATGTTTGTGATAACCTTGAGAAGATGATATGAGAATAGATGATTTTATTGGTGTAAATCCTTCACAAAGTCAATCTTCTATCTCTCTTGAAGGATGGATACAATTTAACAAAGGGAGGTAGAGATAGAGACTATGGTGAGAGACTTTGAGATGGAGAAAAGAAGGTGGATCTTTGAGGGGATGGCTTGGATAATTATAGTGATTCAATATCAATTCGATCAAAGAGTTGTTACACAATTAAATTAATTATATAAAAGCCTTCTTGATCCTATTTTTATATCCTTCAAGAGGTTTAGGAATATTCTGGAATCCCTTAGGTGCATTGAAGATGAAGTGGACAATCTTAATCTCCACTTTGACCACATTAAATGCTTCCTCGAAGAGTCAGTTTTGATTCCACTGGCTACCCAGTAGCCTTCATAGGGTAGTCTATGATCTACTTGGAATAAAATGCTTCTAGAAAACTCCAATATGCATGTTGGTGCACCACCACCAGCTGGTTGGTTGACTCTTGTTGGTCGAGAGCATTTTTTCCATGCTATCGGCTATCTGGCGGCACTAAACTAGCTAGCTAGTGCTAACTGCTATAATAATAACACCACCAAGTATTTTCAAATTCCTTAAAAGGTCTTAAAAGGTTCTTCCAACATCCTTTCATGACTTTAAAAAATACATTAAGACTTTAAAAAGATCTTCAAGGCAGCTTTAAATACTTTAAAGAGATATTCAAGATCCTCAAGATTCCATCATTTGATATTCAATATAAACACTGAAACTCACTTAAAAGAATACATTAAATATATAATTGAGTGTTTGTGATCATTAAAACACCATTAGAGAGAGAGAGATACAACATTCTTGTGTTTCCATCCCCCCAACATTTTTTGGTAAGTGTTCATGCCTTTTCTATGCTAAATAATAATCTTATTGTTTTAATGTTGTTTCAATATTGTTCTAAACCAATTTGAAAACTATAAAGCGATCCCAACATGTTTTGATTGTTTAGACTTATTTATGATATGTTTTAAATGGTGAAAAAAATATCTTATTTTCATTTAGGTCGGTTTAGTTATTTTGCATTATGAAACAAAAATTTTGGATTTTTTAAAGTTTTTTTGACAAAAACAAAAATAAGTCTAGGTTTTATTTTATTTTTTTAAAGTAAGCCACAAATTAATTGAGACCCCTCACACCTTTGGTCTTATTTGGTAGAGGACAAATATATTAGGGGCTTAAACACCTTTATCCTCGGGTAAGAGCCAAGGGCATTGGAGCACCTGACGCTTTTGGAATCAACTAAAAAAAACTATTTTTTTTTTGTTTTGATTTGTTTATATATATAAATATATAAATAAATAAAAAATTACCGAAATTTAACTGCTATTAAATATTCATTATTACTAAAATTAAAGTAATATGAAATTATGATAAAATCTCTCACCATGGATCCTTTTTATCAGGGGGATATCCTAGAAATCTTTATAGATTTCCAATGTGGGATTGATCTTCCCCCTTTCCTACATAGAATTAATAATATATTATTATTATTAATTTGTAATTAATTAATAATAAATATTAAATACTAATTAATTACTAATAAATAATAATAATAATTAACTATTAATATTTACTATTAAATATTAATAATTAACTAATTAATATTAATAAATATTAAGATCTTCTAGGAATAATACAACAAATGAGACTCAAGGGGATGATGCCCCAAGGGAAGGCCGTGGAAATGAGAATTTGTTGAGTCTTTCCCATAATTCAAACATTAACTTCTTATTTATGTTGGATTCTATTAACACCCTTAAATTTTACTTACTTTATCTAAAAAAACTTGAAAATGTTGGATGAGGAGACTAAAATAATTATCCTTTGATGAATAAATATGAACTTGTATGTAATCAGTTTGTTGATATATAAGGAAAGACTCGTGATTATGGTAATCAAGAGATGTGTCTTCTCCCTACCACGTCTCCAGTAGAATGGGCACTCCTGCTTCTCCAAAGGGGATGACCCCAGACTTGAAGGTTCAACATTTTCCATCTGAGCGGGGTGATAATTCATCTTCTAAAGAGGATGAGAAAACTAACCATCCTAAGAAGGATTTTCCATCTGATGAACTAGTGTAGGAGGAAGTTGTCTTAACTATAATAGAGGAGGTTTTAGAGGATGAAGAAATCATCTCATAATAGATCTCCCAATAGAGGAGAGGGCAACACCTGGCTAGTCAGGGGGATCTCAAAGTCAACCCAGCCAACATAAAAAGATATGAATGATCCTTTAATTTGTTTTGAACAATGTGGAATAGTTTTCAATGTTGTTGTCCCGGTGTGTGTGTGTGTTACACTTGAACTTGTGTCTCCATCTTTCCCTTGTATGTTTACTTTTTTAATAAATTTTTGGAGCCATGGGTTTGGGTTTCAAAATCCATGGTTAAGTCGTCTTAATAATTATTATTAGTTAATATTTATTAATTAATTCGTAATTAAATAATATTTAATTACTTATTAATAATATGTATTACTAATTAATTGATTAATTGTTTATTGATAAATAAATATTAATAATTATTATTAAAAATTTAGTAATAAATATTTTAAATGTTTATTTATTTACTAAATATTAATAATAACAATTAAAATATTAAATTACTAATTATTAATTGATTATTATTAAATAATTATTAATTAATTAAATAATCGTTACTAATTTGTAATTATTAATTATTACTAATTAATTATAAATTAATAATTAATTGATTTTTAATAATAAATTAAATAATTATTAATTATTAATTAACCACTAAAATTTGTTTATTATTATTAATTAATTAAAATTCACTAATAATTATTATTATTAATTAATATTTATTTTTATTTAATTTATTAATAATTAATAGTTATTAATTATTTACTATTATTTATTTATTATCAGTAATTAATTTAAATTCATTAATAATTATTAATGATAAATAATATCTTATTTTTATTAAGTTTTTAATAATTAATAGTTATTGATTAATTATTAATTAAATAATAATTATTTTTAATAATTATAAACTAAATAACAATTGATTATTATTATTATGTAATTATTTAATTAATAATTATTAATTAATTACAATTCATTAGTAGTTAATAATAATAATTAGTAGTTATTTTTACTAAGTTTATTAATAATTAGTAGTTATTAATTAATTTGTAATTAAAAAATAACAATTTTTAATAATTATAAACTAAATAATGGTTCTTAATATTTATTAGTAATTTTTAATACTTATTAAGTAATTAGTAACTAAATAATTAATTAATACCCAAGGCGGTTCAGATCATGGATTTGGTAGCCCAAATCCATGACCCTGTAAATTTAATTAAAAAGGGAAAACACACACACACAAATACATGGGATCCAGGCTCAAAAGGTGGCACAAGACATTGCCACCCAAGGACATACAAGATCGCTTCAGATTTAGTTACCACATTTGCATAGCAAGAACGTTCAATGTTTTTTATCTAGAGAACCTCTACTCTGAGTTCCACCCCGATTCATTAGATATCATCCTCTCCTCCGGGTTGGAGGCTGCCCTGAGTTTTCTTTATCACTCTCATACTCTTCAATCAAATCTGGGACTCTAGAGCCCTCTGGTGTAACGGTGGTCATATCCTTTTTTTTCCAACCTCAACATCACCAGGAACAATACGTACTTTAACATTATCCCTAATGAAGACCTTCTCCAGATCATTATGCATAGAGGCTTTGGTAGTCTCCACACCACCTTCAATCATTGATTGGGAGACTCGCTTATTTCACACACTATATTTCTCCAAGCCTTTAAGGTAGAGAAATTCAAACTCCATGTTATTAATAGATTCAAGCATAGAAAAGTTTACCTTTACCTTCCAGGGTATCACTAATAGCATGCTTTCCAACTAATTCATCAAGACTAGATTTTTTATCCTCAGCTACCCTCTTGACCTCAGAGGATCACATTCGAATATTTGGTGGAGGCTTCTTTAGTACCAAACTTCATTGGTCATAAAAAAATAGATGTAGAAGTATTCTAACTAGGAACAATTTTCATTCTGGACTGATCACATAACTCTATCGTGGAAGCATCATATAGATCTAGTTGGTTTATGGCCTGATCACTTACCACCCCCTAAATTAATGCAATGTCACTGGCCACATTCTTATTCTCCCTAGGGCATCCAGAAGCAACATTCTTCAAAACTATGAAAGGATATCCCTTGATGATCTACTATATTTTATGTGCTTTAGCCTAGAATTCTTGAGATCCATCCTTTCCCTTATTATTAAAAAATTTTGGGAAATCATCCCCAGTTATGTTAGTGGTGTTGATCACATAGTTTATTTCATATGACACGTCATACTCCTTACATGCATGTTGTAAGGCCACCGCCCAGGGTGACAACATGTAACTCATCCTTGTCCAGAGTTCCCATAATGACAACCTTATTAAATTGAAAATCATTGGAAACTTGAGATGACAGTTGAGCATTGTCCATACCTCGCATGATCTTCATAGGATCTAAATCACAACTAGCAGTTTGCATAATATGAGTGATAGAAATTTTTTAGGACCATATTTCGAGCTAGTTCCAACAACCACAATAGAAAAATATTGACTCTGAAGAGTGCCATTATTTGATTGAAGGCTAGTGTTAGGAATTCCACTCCAACTCACAGGCCTATGAAGCCAGCTACCCATCAAGTTCCCCTTCTTGGTTTACAGATGATCAGCAACATCACAATCTCTAATCCGCTCCATTCCATCCTCCCCTCCGTGAAAACGAGAGGTACCGAAGAGATTCTTCTTCCTAACCATTGGTTCAATATGGATTCCCACTGCAGACTTATTTCCATCTAAAATGGGTAGTTTCAACTTACAATTTTCAACCCGATGCCCATATTTTTTATAGTTAGAGCACCCCAAGCCTCGACGTTAATTTTCCCTAACATTCCCAATGCACAAGTAGTTGAAACAAAAATCCATAACATGTTCCTACTCAATTTCTAGTTCAAATTTAAACTCACCAGCAACCAAATTGAAAGTTTCAATAAATGTTGAGCAAAGATAAAATTCAACCAAAATTTTGGTGTAATACCCATATCTATCAAAATCGGTTTTTTTATCAAATTTGATTGGAGATCCTACAGCCAAGTCTAAATCCCAATAAATATTTGGGTGCCTAAAGAACAGATTCATCCCTTTAACCCAAATCCATTACTTTTCCATGAATTTTTTTACCTGGAAGATGTCAAACTAGGGATCCCAATCCTGAAATATAATAACCCTTTGCTTGAGATTCACAAAGTCACAAATCCATGCCCTTAATTTATGTTCTTGTGAAGGAAATATAATATGGAAATAACCCATACCTATCAACGCAATATATCGGCCATTGAAGCCCCAAACTTGCATTAGTTGTTTCTGTAAGTCCTCAAGCTTCAAGGAATTGTTCCACGATATTAGAGTAAGTCATGAAAAAATGGAATGTTTACATTCCTCAATTCTTTTGTCAATGGACTTAGGGATTTCTTCAATGAAGGCAAGGGATCCATTCCCCAAGATTCGATTGTGCATGAGTTTAGGCTCACTCTAAGGATTGGGAAAGAATCTATCAAATGCAACAGCCCGTGATGCATGAGTGGTCTTCAGGTCATCATTATTCCCCAAATCCATAGGTTTTGAAAAGTTAAAATCGGGGTTCACCCTCTTCGAATTGCATTGTACTTTTTAAGAGGAAAAATGCACATTTCCCAGGCCAGATCCAGTATCCACTTTCTTTGTAGGGCCAACAAAGACCTTTGTTGGATCAAAATATGCATCTGAAATTGAATCCGTCAATAAGATTTACCCTAGTCACTATGAGCATAGAGAGAAAAGCTCACAAGCTCATCTGTTTCCTATCTTTAAATCTCCAAAATATCTAAAAATTAATAATTAATAATTATATTATTATTATTATTATTAATTGGCAGTAATAAATATTTATCAAAAATTAATATTTTTAATACTAAATAATATTATTTAATTACTAATTAATTATTAATTTTTAATTATTAATATCTAATAGTAATTATTAATATCTAATAGTAATTATTAATATTTAATTATTATTTATTTATTATAAATATTATTTAATTACCAATGAATTAAAACCGATTAATTAATAATAATTAATTAGTTCTTAATTAGTAATTAATTAATTATTTAATAATATTATTAATTAATATTAATATTTATTAGAAAATAATATTTTTAATTAGTAATTATTATTATTTAATTAAAAATTAATTATTAATTAATTAGTAATTAATATTTTTTCAGTAGGTGTACGTGCCTTTTCTACACTCAATAATAATTTTATTGTTTTAATATTATTTTAATATTATTCTAAACTAATTTTACCGCTATAAGGGGATCGTGACATGTTTCGATTATTTAGAATTATTTATCAAAAGTTTCAAAAGGTAAAAAATAAAAAATTTCATATTTTCATTCAGGCCAATTTAATTATTTTACATCATAAAACAAAAATGTTGGGTTTTTTATAGGTTTTTCGAAAAAATTTGAAAATAAGTCTGTTTTTTTTAAAGTAACCAACACATGCGTTAAGACCCCTCGCACCTTTGGTCTCCATTGGTATAGGCCAAAAAAATTAGGGGCTTCAACATCTCTAGTCTTGGGAAAGAGCCAAGGGCGTTGAAACCCCAACGCCTTTGGACTCAACTAAAAAACTATTTTTTTAGTTTTAAAATTTTTATTTTTATTTTGCTTTGTTTATATATATATATATAACAAATTTTTTTATCAGAATTTAACTAATATTAAATATCCAGTATTACTGCAATTAAAGTAATATGAAATTATGATAAAAACTCTCGTCACATCTCCCTTTTATATGGGGGTTGCCCTGAAGATCCTTATATATTTCCAATGTGGGATTTGGATTCCCAGTTTCCTATGTAGAATTAATAATATATTATTATTATTAATTTGTAATTAATTAATAATAAATATTAATTACTAATAAATAATAATAATTAACTATTATTATTTATTATTAAATATTAATGATTGACTAATTAATATTAATAATATTAACAAAAATATTAATGAATAACTAATTAATTATTAATAGTTAATATTTATTGATTAATTAGTAATTAAATAAAATAAAATTAATTATTTATACTATTTATTATCAATTAAATAATTAATTATTAATTAATTAATTAATATTAATAATTATTATTAAAAATGTACTAATAAATATTTAAAATATTTTTTTTATATTTTAAACAGATAGGGGAAAATGCCTCCTTTTTTATTAAGGAAATAGCGCCCTCATTTTTATCTTGGTAGAGAGGAACCCATTACATTGCTCGTGGGCCCAGGGGAATAAGACCTAATGAAGTGACCCTAAGGCCCATGACCTATTGGTCCAAATACATAGTTGCAAGGACCCATGACCCGTAGGTCTAAACACCAGCTCGTTAGCCACATAATTAGTAATTAATTACTAATTAATTACTAATAAATAATAATAATAACTAAATAATAATTAACTATTATTATTCACCATTAAATATTAATAATTGTCTAATTAATATTAATAATATTAACATAAATATTAATAAATAACTAATTAATTATTAATAGTTAATATTTATTAATTAATTAGAAATTAAATAATATTTAATTACTTATTAATAATATTTATTACCAATTAACTAATTAATTAATATCAATAATTTTATTAATCAGATACTAATAAATATTTAAAATTATTATTATTAGTATTTAAATAGTTGGGGGCTAACATCTCCTTTTTTATTAAGGAAAATGTCCTTTTTTATATGATTAAAGGGGAACTCATTACATGGACCGTATACCCAAGAGCACCAAGGCCTAATAAATTAACCCTAAGGCTCATGCCCCATAGATACAAATACATGGTTTCAAGGACCCATGGTCATAGGCCTAAACACATACCAATCAGCCATATGCATGCCTTAATCAACACATCATCCTGCGTCCGACACCTATCGTCGATCCATCTACCAGCCATTATGACTTTTTTACCCTGAAGAGCCATCGTTATTCCAGCAGTCCACCTTCCATTATAACTATGCCTGATCAGCCAGCGCCATCAGCTTTCAGCCCTCCTATGCCCGCTCGAGCCCCATCGTCTCCTCATAGCCCACCAACACTCATCGTCACATAACCTCCAACCATTGTCCACCATCCCTCCTACGCTCTCTCGAGCCCGTTACCTTCCACATGGTCCACTAACCTCCGTTGTCATGTCACTGCCAGTTTCCCACCACCGTTAATCATGTCCTTGTCACAACATTGGAAGCCACCTATTCACAATCTCCATGGGAATCAATTGCAACTGAGAGTGGAACCTCAGTTTCCTGATGTAAGGGGGTTGTGACTGAGTACCACTCAGTCGCAACGAAAGTTGCATAAATATTTAAAATTATTATTTAGTTACTAAATGTTAATAATAAAAATTAAATTATTAAATTACAAATCATTAATTAATTAATAATTTTTAATTAATTGTTTTTAATTACAATGTCACACCCCGTCCCAATGGGTCCTATACCACGACTACCCCATGATCACCTCCAATAGGCTAGGGGCTGGAGACCAGCACTGAGTTGCCATATCACACACATGGGAGGCCTTATCCTAATGTAATTGTACAGACCCACACATCTCTAAGACCATACGATTCTGAAATATAAAACAGATGATAACCATGCATGCATATATCTTAAATCTCACCATCATGGTACGACAACAAGTACTGGAAAGAAAAATGGAAAAATACAAGATCACCACAAAGAAACTAAAAATAATTATAACCTATAAAGTGGGTAAGGACTACTATCGAGATGATCACAAGAACACACCTCAGTCTGTCTAACTCACTAAGCTCTGCCTGGTCCTAGTCCCTCTAGGACTTTATCAAAAGTTCGATCATCTACATAAGACACAACCTGTGCAGGAAAAAACTATACAGGGGTGAGTATAAGAATGCCCATTGGGGAACCCCCAAAATCACTAAGCATATAACATCAATAATAACAATCATCTCATCATAGGTATATGTCAACAACACATATAACAATAATGTCTAGATATACTCAATGTAGACACGCAGTCTCAAGGTAAAATCACAATTGTAATGTCATTCTAGGATTCTTGATCAAAGATTCTACATAACACTCATTTGGGATAACACACTCTAAGGGTCATATAACACTAATGGAATCCATCTGATATTTCATGCTCATTGAGTCTCACCATAAGAAGTACACACTGGAAGTCTGAAGAGAATGATACACAGAAGGGGATCACACCCAAGGCTATGGGGTATACCAACAACCTAATCTGGATTAACTCGCTAAGTAGGGGATCAATTCTTGCATATTTTTATTCATGAAGATTCCAAGAGCCCCACCTAGGGAAAATATGGTGATAGTGTATCTCACTTTTCACCTCACAGATGGAGCCCAACAACTCTATCTAAGACTGAAGTCCCTTCGAAGGGATCACCATCTTATGTATAAGATGTTATTCCATACTAAAACCTCAGGGAATGGATCAAGGGAATGCACCCTAATGAAACTTGTCGAAGATTAAGGGTATGAGGGCTCCAAGACTTCTTTGAGGAAGCACATGGTGTGTACTAGTAGCACATGGTGTATTCCTTTAGCATTAGGTCCTACCTATGTGTCACGGTCCATACCTGTGTTCGTGTTTTTGCCTGAGTACACGGCATGTCTGAGCTCGTGTACTCCTGGTTGTTTCCATGTCCTTATAGGTGTGTCCATGTCTATATACCTCCCTGGGTACACACCCAAGAGCCTAGAAAGGTTCACACGCCATGTGTCAACTTTCACATGCCATGTGATAGTTATCTTCTTCGGGGAACTCTATCGTTACACAGGGAGGTCCAACACAACATGTAATCCCAGATGACACGTTGTGAAACCCAGAATTTTTCAGAATTATATATTCTTCCTCTGATTTCACCAGTTCCATTGCCGCTAGTTTCACCACCAATCTCACCCAGAGATCAATGATCTAGTTTGAATGAGCATTGTCATCACCTACTCATCAGAGATCATGACTCGATCTGCTCAAAAACCATTTGTTGAGTCTCCCCATCATCACACACCAAATATAAAAATAATGGGTATCCCTAAATATGTATTCGACCAATCATCCATCGTCGCCATAGGCATATCTCGATCTCATCATCAATATGAAGCCAGATCTATGATAATAACCTATTTCACCAAGAAATGGATTTGCAATGATAGTTTATCCTGTATTTTTTGAACAATGAGCCAAAGGAATTTCCCATGATGAACGAAGAATGGGGAAGGAAAATAAAAACACGCAAATTTGAGGAATAGACCTCAACCAATGTTCATTTTGGCCCTGATTTTTTGTTTCTAGAACAAAGAATAAAGAGATATCACATAATCAACAAAAAAATCCCCAAACTCAGATAATATCTATCCCATACCCACAATATGCATGATCCGTGAATCAATTCATTAGTTGATTGATTTTAATTCATTAAAGGAATAATTAAATGGGGGAAAATCTACATAAAATAAACATCCTACCTCGAGATGTATTGATCGATGGTAAATAATGAATCTGCATCTTTGTCATTGGTGTGATCCTTGAGTTCTGTAGCTCACCAATCAATGATACACAATCCATTCATTGATCACCAATGAAACCTCCTCCAACACCCTCTCACAAATCTCCAGGGTTATATAGTTAATCATGGGATTTGTTATTAACAACATATTTATTGAGAAATAAATTAGGTCATTACGTCACTTAATAAAAAAATAATTTATTTTATTAATTTGCTCGCGATGGTACTCAACCCGAACGTATGATGTGTTCTAAGGTTAAGTCGTGCATAGGGTAAAACCCATGATCTAAACTTAATGATGGCATCAGATTTATTATATGATCCTCTATTTAAGAGTTATTCCACTTTTTCAGGAAAACCGTACATGCATGATATTTAATATATTTAATATATGTCAAAAAATAAATGTGGGAACACCAAGTCTCGAAATCTCATGCCATATAAATTCCAATCCCTGAAATTAATCCATGTAATATTCCAAAGCAATATATGAAAAAAATGAAGTCGTTACATTCTCCCCACTTTGGGTCTTTATGTACCAAAAAGAAAAAACAAAAGGCTACACAAAGAGATGTGGGTACTGAGAACGCATCTAGGTATCCCACTCCCAAGTTCTCTCTTGAAGATTCCAATACTACCATCAGACATGCACTAAGGGAATCAATCTACCAATAAGGATTCACTCCTGCAAATCCTCGATCTCTAATGGGTACTCAGAAAAGGTTGATCCATCCTCGATGTCTATCTTTCCCTGGTCGATAACACTCAATAGTTCATGAACATACCTCCTCAGCTATGAAATGTGGAAGACATCTTGTACCCCATATTACTGAGATGGTAGAGCAAAGTGGTACATCTCCTCACCAAATCTATGCATTATTTGGAAATAGATAATGAATCTTGTAGATAGCTTGTCGCCCCGACCAAATGTCCAAAATCCACATCGAGGTGAGACTCTTAGGAACACATGGTCTCCCTACTTGAACTCCAAAGGCATTTATTGTTGGTTTGAACATGACTTATAATGGATTTGTGTAGTCATCATCCTGTCCTAGATGATCTGCACCTTCTCTGTAGTGGCTCACACCATAAGTGTTGACTCTCCTAGGCCGGTCCAAAATATTGGAGATATGAAGGGTCTCTCATACAGTGCCTCAAATTGTGTCATACCTATGGTGGAAAGGTAGTTGTTTTTGTATGAAATATCCATCAATGGTAGGTGATCCTCCCAACTGCGGCTAAAATCTAACATGAAATCACACAACATGTTCTCCAAGACCTTAATGGTTCTCTTAGTTTGGACATCATTATGGGGTAGAAAAGTTGTACTCAGATGCAACTAGGTCCCAAAAGCCTCCTACAATACCTTACATAACTGAGATATGAAGCAAGCATCCTGATCAGAAATGATCATCGAGGGAACTCCATGGAGTCAAATTATCTCATGCATGTAGAGGCATCCCAATATCTCTACTGAACTCTACTCTTGAATATATAAGAAGTCAGCTAACTTAGTGAGTTAATCTATGATCACCTAGATGGATTTGTGTCCCCTAGACATATGTGGTAACCCCATCACAAAGTCCATAAATATCCCATCCCACTTCCACTCTGATGCCTCAAGGAGCTGACCTAAACCTGCTGGAACCTGGATCTCATCCTTAACTTGCTAACAAGTAAGGCATCAAGAGACAAACTTTGTAACTCCCTTTTTCATCCTTGGCCTGAAAGTTAAACTCAAAACACTTAACATTATTACCCTAAAGAAATATCACAGACTCTGGTACCAAGGTAGAACTGACTACCTCTGATACCACTCTGTCATGACCCATCCTAATGAGACCCATGCCACGACTACCCCAATCCCACCTCCAATAGGCCAGGGGATGGAAACTAGCACTGGGTAGGCATATCACACACATGAGAGTCCTTGGAAAATGTACTTGTGCACATGTACACATCTCCATTCCCATAAAATGATGAAATGTAAAATAATTGATAACCATGCATGAGTACATATAAAATCCCACCATCAAAGTGTGATAACAAGTACAGGAAAGAAAAGGGGCCAAATACAATACCACCAAAAATAAACTGAAAACTAGTCCAACTTTTATAGTGGGTGAGGAATGTTGTCAAGGTGACTGCCGGAACACACCTCAGTCTGTCTAACTCACTAAGATTTGTCTAGTACTGGTCCCAATAGGACTCAATCAGAAGATTGATCGTCTGGATAAGACATGACATGTGTGGGAAAAGCCCATGTAGGGGTAAATATAACAATACCCAGTAGGACACCCCAAAATCACTAAGCATATAACATCAAAAATAATAATCAACTCATCACAGGTATATGTAAACATCACATATAATAAGAATTTTCATATATACTCAATGTAGACACATAGTCTCAAGGTAAAATCATGATCGTATTGTCGGTTTAGGATTCTTGCTCAAAGGTTCCACATAGCACTCGTCTAGGATAACACACTCCATGATCCAGATAGCAATTATGAAGTCCATATGAGATTTCATGCTCATAAAGTCTCGCCATAAGAAATACACGTTGAAAGTCTAAAGATAATGATAAGCATAAGGGGATCACACCCAAGGACCTGGGGTATACCAACAACCCAGTCCATATTAACCTACCAAGTAGGGGATCGATGTCCGCATAATGTTAGTTACGATGATTCCAAGAACCCCACCTAGGTCAAAGATGATGTTAGAGGATCTCACTCATGACCTCATGGATTCATTCCAATAACACTATCTAAGACTGAAGTCCCTCTAAATGGATCACCATCCTATGTATAGGATGTAATTCAATACTAAACCTTTAGGGAATTGATCAAGGGAATACACCATTATTAAACTCATCCAAGATAAAGAGTAAGAGGGATCCAAGCCTTTTTTGAGGAAGCACACAGAGTATACTAGTAGTACACGATGTGTCCCTTTGGCACCAGATCCTGCCCATGTACCATAGAACATGTCCATGTCTGTGTCTGTGCATGAGTACATAGTGTGCCTAAGTCCATGTACTCTTCGTCGTGTCCATGTCCGGTTGGTCGTTTCCATGTCAGGATATTCATTTCTGTGCCTATGTACCTCCCCAGGTACACACCCAATCACCCAAAAGGGGTAACATGTCATGTGATAGTTGTCACATTTCATGTGATATTTATATTCTTACAGAACCCTAGCACTGCATAGGGGGTCCCACATGGTGTGTGATTCCAGATTACACACTATGTAACCCGGAATTCCCAGATTTATAGATTCTTCCCCCCTGTTCACCTACATTACCACAACCAGTTCCACCACTGACCTAACTCTAAGATCAAAGATCTAGTTCAACTGAGCCTCGTTATTGCCTTATCATTGAAGATCATGACTCGATATTCTTGAAAACCATTTTTCAAGCTTACCCATCGTCGTACACCAAATATATGAATAATGTGTATCCCTAAATATATCCCTAATAAATCATAAATCATTTCCATCATTACAGCTTAATCCCATCATTGATCTAAACCCAGTTCTGAAATAAAAACTCATTGCACCAAGTTTAAACCGGTGTGCAATAATTTTTTATCAGGTATTTTTCGAACCATGGGCCAAAGGAATTGTTCACAATGAACAAAGAATGGGGAAGAAAAATCACAACACACAAACTTGAGGAATGGACCTCGTCCCATATTTGTGTTAGCCTTGATTTTTTTCCATTAGAATTATAAACTAATAGATATAACATAATCAACAAAGAAATCCCCAAACTTGGATAATATTTATCTTATACCTGCAATACGCATGATCCACAAATAAATTCATTAGTTGATTGATTTGTGTTCATTATAGGAGTAATTAAATGGGGGAAGTCCACATAAAACAAAAATCTTACCTCGATATGCATTGATCACTGATGAATAATGAATCAACATCACTTTCATCGACGTGATCCTTGAGTTTCGTAGCTCGCCGATCGATGATCAACGATCCAATCATTGCTCTCCAATGGAAGCTCCTCCAACGCTCCCTCACAAATCTCAAGGGGTATGCAGCTAACCCTAGGATTTGTTCTTAATAGCCTATTTATAGAGAAATAAATTAAGTCACTGTGTCACTTAACAAAATAAATAATTTATTTTATTTTATTTTATTAATTTTCCCGCGACATCACTCAACCCGAACGTCCGACGCGTTCCAAGGTTAAGTCATGCCTAGGGTAAAACCCACACTCTAAACTCAAAAAAATGCCTCAAATTTCATACCTGGGCCTCTATTTAATAGTTATTCCACTTTATATGGAAAACTACACATGTGTGATATTTAATATATTTAACATATTTTAAAAATTAATTCTGAGCACACCGGGCCTCAGAATCTCATATCGTCTCAGCGCCTAGCTCTGAAATTAATCCATGCAATATTACAAATCAATATATATAAAATTCTATGTCAATTCGTATAAATTAAATAAATTATAATTATTAAAAAATATTATTAATTAACTACTTCAATTTATTAATTATTATTAATTAGTTATAATTCACTAATAATTATTATTAATAATTAATAGTTGTTTTTATTTATTTTATTAATAATTAATAGTTATCAATTAATTACTATTATTTATTTATTATTAGCAATTAATTACAGTTCATTAATAATTATTAATAATAAATATTATTTATTTTTATTAAATTTATTAATAATTAATAGTTATTAATTGATTATTAATTAAATAATAATTATTTCTACTAATTAGAAACTAAATAATTTTTTTAAAGGCGAGGACTTGGCCAATTCCAAGTCTCATTTATTGAAAAATAAAAGATTACAAAAGTCTAAATTGGGACATTTTACAATGGTCTATTTTGGAGAGATGTAACAGGTCAGAGGGAAGGATATCCATCTAGATGAGGCCATTGTTACCTACACTCATATTTGTTAGGCCATTGGCTACCATGTTTGATTCTCAATATGAATGAGTGATGATAAAGTCAATGGAATCTAGGAACTCAAGGAAATCCATCCACTAAACCATCAATATCCATGAGCGTTGTGTGATATTTTAATTGATTGCATACACTATATTCGTGGAGTCACTCTCCAACTATAGCTTAGACTATCCTCTTTGTATAGAAATGTTCACCACATTGATGACTCCAAGCATCTTGGATTCAAGTGAAAATGTAGTACCACAAGTACGATAAAAGAAACCAAGAATGCACTCGGTGTGATTTTTAAAAATAGTGTTGCACCCTAAGATACCAGGATTACCTTTAGAAGCATCATCCATATTTACTTTGACCCAACCTGGGAATGGAACTACTACAAAATAGGACTTTAACGGTGCTAGAATTGGCCTTTATCAATGCTAAAAAGGCACCGACTAATGGAGCATGGTTAAAATACCTAGGATTTTATCAGCACTAGAAAATCACTGATAAATGGGTCCATTATTAGTGCTTAAAAAACGTTGATAAGGACCCAATTATTAGTGATTTTAGAAGCATTGATAAATGACACGATTTATTAGCACTTTTATTTAGATCTTATAAAGGGACCCTTTATTAATGCTACTAAATGCACTCATAAAGGCATCCTTTATCAGTGTTTGTTGAAGAGCTGATAAAGGATGCCTTTATCGACGCATTTAGTATCATTGATAAAGGGGTACACTGCAATGTATTGTTATAACATACTATAGTGTTTTGTTATAGCATAATGTAGTGTACTATTATAGCACACTACAGCACCAGAAATAGGAAATACTGCAGTTTTTTGTAACAACACACTGTAAAACCAGAAATTAGAAAAATTGGATAAAAATACAGAATTTAAATGAAATAAAATTTACAACACAAATACAAGAAAAAAATATTATAGAGAAACAGAACACACTTTTAAAAAATAGAAAACCACCCCTGATCAAGTAAAATAATGCGCCAATATAAGAAAAAAAAATCTAATATTAGTAATAATATAAATAAACAAATTAAATAGAATGTATTAATTTTAAACTAAACTTTGAGTCATGCCAAGAACATTGTGTATCGGATTGAGTTGCAGTTGATTCTTGCACGTCACACCATTTATTGTTCTTCTTCAAGAATTATCTCTATGAAAATTAACTAAATAAGTATAAGATAAATATGATAATGAAATTAATTATGTATTAGCAGATAGAATGATGAGAAAACAATTTAGGCTCATTTTCTCAGTTTTGGTGATGTGATGTTTGTTTTAAACTAAAATGACACTTATATATTGAAAATAAACACTTTGAGTCATACTAGTCACACCATGCATTAGATTGGAATTTGACTAATTAATGAACATCCCAAATTACTTATTTATAATTTTCCTAAAGTATCAAAACAATATAAATACATTTCTTTGGTTTTGAGTACGCCACTTGTGTTTTTTACTAAAATTTCATTTTAAACTAGAAACACGTACTTTGAGTCATACCGGCCACTTCATGTGTGGGTTTTACATAAAGACTAATTCCTACACATAAAAAATGAATTATGAATTATTGATCTAAATTATTAAGAAAATCCTAGTCTGTTTTCTCAATTTTTAATGAGCGCAACTTTTTGAACTAAAATGACGATTTTAAACTCATAACAGGCACTTTGAGTCATATCGGGCACATAGTGTATCAGATTGAGGTTTATCTGATTCCTACACATCGAAAATGACTTATGGATAATTTTCTTAAATTATCAAAATAATCCTAATGTGTTTTCTCATTTTTGAGTATGTCTGTTGTCTTTTTTACTAAAATTAATGCCAATTTTAAATAAAAGGATGCACTTGGAGTCATACCGGTCACACCGTGTGTTAGATTGGGGTTAGGATGATTTCTAAATGTCCCAAATGACTTATTTATTGTTTTTATAAATTATAAAATTAATATGAATGCATTTTCTCGATTTTAAGTATGCCACTTATGTTTTTTACTAAAATGTCATTTTAAACTGGAAACAAAAACTTTGAGTCATACCAGTCACATAATGTATGGGATTTATGTGAGAATACTTCCTACACAAAAAAAATGAATTATGAATCGATATCCTAAATTATCAAGACAATCTAATTGCATTTTCTTGGCTTTTATTGAGTGTCACTTTTTGAACTAAAATGTCAATTTTAAATTGATAACAGACACTTTGATTCATACTAGGAACATCATGTAACGTATTGAGACACAGATGATTTATACAAGTCAAAAATGACTTATGAATCATTTTCATAAAGTATAAAAATAATTATAATGTGTTTTATCAATTTTGAGTATGTTGGTTTTGTTTTTTACTAAAATTGATGTCAATTTTAAATAAAAAAAATGCACTTTGAGTCATACCAGTCACAATGTGTGTCGGATTGAGGTGAGGAAAATTTTTATATGTCCCAAATAACTTATAAATAATTTTAATAAATTATAAAAACAATCTAAATGTGTTTTCTTAGTTTTGAGTGTGCCACTTTTATTTTTTACTAAAATGTAATTTTAAACTAGAAACACACGCTTTGAGTTGTACCAGTCACACTGTGTGTGGGTTTGATGTGATACTGATTCCTACATATCACAAATGAATTATGAATCATTTTTATAAATTATAAAGATAGTGTGAGTGTATTTTATTCGTTTTTAGTGAGTAATGCTTTTTGAACTAAAATGTTAATTTTAAACTAATAATGGATACTTTGAGTCATACCGGGAACATAGTGTATCAGATTGAGGTGTAGATGATTCCTCCATTCCAAAAATGACTTATGGATAATTTTACTAAAGTATCAAAAGAATTTGAATGCATTTTATTGGTTTTGAGTATGTCATTTTTCTTTTTTAGTAAAATTAATTTCAATTTTAAATAAAAAGATGCACTTTGAGTCATACTGGTCACACCATGTGTCAAATTGAAGTGTGGATGATTCCTACGTATCCAAAATGAATTATGAATCTTTTTCATAAAGTTTCAAAACAATAATAATTTGTTTTCTTGTTTTTGATTATGTCCCTTGTGTTTTTTATTGAAGTGTCATTTTAAACTACAAACTCACACTTTGAGTTATACCAGTCATATCATGTGCCGGTTTTACATGAGACTAATTCCTATACATAAAAAATTACTTATGAATTGTTTTTATAAATTACCAAGACAATCTGATCATGTTTGATCAATTTCCAGTGAGTGATGTTTTGTGAACTAAAATGTCAACGGATAAGGGACACTTTGAGTCATACCAAGCACATCATGTAATATATTTAGGTGTGGTTGATTTCTATACATAAAAAATGACTTATGGATCATTTTTATAAAGTATCAAAATAATACAAATGAATTTTATTAGTTTTGAGTATGTCAGTTGTCTGTTTTAGTAAAATTAATGTCAATTTTAAATAAAAAAATTCACTTAGAGTCATACGTGTCACATCATGAATCGGGTTGAGGTGAGGCTTATTCATACACATACCAAATGACTTATGGATCATTTTACTAACATATCAAAACAATATGAGTATGTTTTCTTAGTTTTTATTACATCACTTGTGTTTTTTACTAAAATGTCATTTTAAACTGGAAACACACATTTTGAGTCATAGCGGTCACATTATGTGATTGTTTGACCTAAGACTGATTCTAACACATTAAAAATGACTTATGAATCATTTTAATAAATTATCAAGACAATACAAATGCATTTTCTCGATTTTCAGTGAGTGATGTTTTGTGAACTTGAATGTCAATTTTAAACTGATAACGGACACTTTGAGTCATACCGAGTACATCGTGTATCAAATTGAGGTATGATTGATTCCTACACATAAAAAATGATGGATTTTTTACCAAAATTATCCAAACAATATTAATGTGTTTTCTTGGTTTTGACTATGTGATGTTTGTTTTGAACTAAAATGTAAATTATAAACTAAAAACATACAGTTTGAGTCATACAAGTCACATCGTGCATCAGATTTAGTTATGAATGGTTGAGTATGTGATGTGTGTTTTTTATTTCAACCATATGCACCAAGATATAAAAGATAGAAATTTCCCATTTGGATGGAATAAGAAACCTAATGCTACTTGAAATACCTCATCCAAAAGCACAATGTTCGCTCTTTTCTAGCTTATTGCAGACGATTGAAGAGAAAATATGAATTCCCAATAGATATGTGAAAAAACAATTATTAGATAAAAATGATAAGGAAATTAACTTAAAAATAGTAGATAAAATGGTGAAAATTTTAACTAAATAATCAATATAAATTCACCTTTTCATGATGTTGTATACATTTTTTACCCATTTTCTTATTGTTATCTCATTTTCATCATCAAAGTCCAATCTATCATGAGCATGAGAATCTTCAAAGAAACCACCCCAACTTGATAAAAAGAATCCACCTGTATAATAAAATAATTATTATATTAGTAATACTATAAATAAATAAAATAAACATAAATATTAAATAATATATTAATAAATTTCAATTTTAAACTGAAACCACACAATTTGAGTCATACTGGGTACACTGTGTATTGCATTGAGGTATGGTTGATTCCACTGTGTCTTTTTATCCTACAATGAATTCAAAACTCTAGTTCATCTAACAATATTGTAGTTTTATAACCCATAATATTGAATGAACCAGAGAATAAAAAGAAAATTGCATCATCATGAGTGAATAATCCTTGTTGAGTGTATGATCATAATACAAGAGTGAGTTTTCCTTGTTGAAAAATTCATTTATTCCTAGAAAACATTAACTATTAGTGTAAAATTATCAATATTCATTTATTAAACTAAAATAAATATTTACATACAAGTTTTTATGGAACAAAATAAAATCTATCTTTCCCTTTCACCATCATAGAGAGTACAAACTCCATGATAAACCATTTACCATCTTTGATGAAAAAACTTCAGTGTGGCCTATTATGTAATTTCAGAAGACACTAAACTTAATTATAAATTGGTTTCCCATTTTTGACAATATTAAACATTAGTATATCCTTTTATAGCATCCAAATGACATAAAAACCTAGTGCATTCGTTAAGTCTTCTTGGATTGGGATATAGATTATTATATCCTTTTAAATATTCTGGGTGATGATAAACTCTAACATAACATCATAATTATTTTTTCATAAAAATGTGAATACCCCTATTCTCATGTTTTTTTATTGAGAATTGTGGAGAGTTTTTTATTAATGAGCTTGTGAACATGGATAATTTTACATAATGAATGTGAACATGCATAATGAATGTTACTTGTCTGGATTTCCAAAGAATTTTTTATATTATATCATGCATCTAATTGATGATCAAATAACTCAAATAATCCCACCACCCACCAAAGTGAAAACACTGTATTGTTCTTTTATGAAAATTCATGATTCAGTCAATGAAATTGTGTATTTCTTTATTTTTTAGAGGTTTTGTATTAAGCTATTAGATTATTTTTCGAAGGGGTATTCTTTTTAATTTTTTATGATACATGATTTTATTTGAAGTGGGTTTTTAATTTTTGTGGATTTATTCATAAATTAGTTTATTTTCATTTTATTTCATGTTTACTTTGACACTAGCCCTCCTAAATGACCACAATCTCTCAATGCTTATTGTCCTCTTGTAATTATCTCATACACCCAACGGCTTCGGTAGTTGATTACACACATATTTATTCAAACATTTGAGTTGTATTATATACCTGTTTGATGATTGGATTGGTGTTTTATGAATCTCAAGTGACTATTGGATCCAATACTAAGACCCTTTCTTTGTAGTGTAGAGAATTCTTGGGCAAGAAACTGCATTGGTTTTTTTATTGTTGGTCAGTTTTTTCTTGGTGAGGGGTTTATTTCACACTTTAGTAATATTTTATAGTACTTGGAATGTTCTAATAGAAATTTTATCCTATGATAATCAGTTTGAAAAAAATAATTTTTGTTTGTTTTGTTTCTAAAAAAATACCTCCACTTAAATTCCTGTATAAAATCACTTAAATAAGTGGTGAAAAACATTTTTTCAATAATCCACCTGAATCAATTGAATAATGGATCTTATCTTAATTTACAAGTTTTGTTCATGATTTTCAACAATTATTATCAAACAAAACCTTTTTATGATCCACATTCTACTCCATTGACCAACAATTTTATTATTTTCAAGCCATTGCTTCGTCTCCTCCTCCACCTCAATCTTTGCCTCTGCCTCCTCCTCCACCTCAGTTCCACCTCTACCTGTGCTATTTCCCAACAATTTTATTGTTTGTAGGTCATCACTTTTAAACCTATTGATTTCCTCTATAATACTTCTCCTTGAGAAACTGAATAAAAATAATATATAAGCATTATGAAACTAATGCTTCACACCTAAAATATATTCATAAGGTTATATCTCATACTAGATCACAAACATAGAAGTTAATCACCTAAATTTGTTATCGGAAAGTAGTTTGACAACATGTCTGCTACCCACTCATCTCCAAACAAATTTACTTCTTCTTTTGAGTTTGAAGGTTGTTAGAAATATTGATAGTACTAAGAAAATATAAATAGATAAATGATTAAGAAATATATTTAATGAAATTATAATTTCCTTCAAAAATTACCATTTTGGGGATATTGGTATTTTCAATGTTTATGATCTCTCTCATAAATTTTTAAACATAATAACCAAAATCATTTCCACTTTCTTACTTTGGAAAGTGTAGAAACATTGACCAAAATAAGTAAATTGTTTTGAAATATGTTTTTATAGTTAAATATTTCTATATATACCTTAATTTTTTCCATTTGTAGTAATCCACGGGCTTTATATGTTCAAACACCAACTTCATTCCATGATTTAGCCTATATTTAGTGACAACCCAATCATAATAAAACTCTTGTTAAAACATAGAATGAAACTTATAATTTTAATTTTATCTATAAAATGTTGATTTCAATGTATTAAAAATTCACAATACACATCATGTGTGGTAATTTTGTTGGATATCCATGCATTGGAACCAAAAAATAAATATTCAAGGTATCCAGATTGACTACGATCAGAATCCAGTGCTACCTAAAAAAACAAAAAAACAAATAAGTAATAAAAAATCTAAAAATATATTTTATTTAATTAGATTATAGAGTTTTACTTCTGCATTATAGTCATCAAAAAGGGTTTGTTGTCTGATATTTGTTTGCTAAAACTGTTCAAAAAAACTCATCTCTTTTCTTCTCAATTTCTTTCTTATCCAAAGTAAGTTTTTATGAAGAAATGATACAAGGATTAATGAATACAAATCATGCTTCACACAATTTTCCCTTTATATAGTATTAATATAAATTCCTATATAAAATATGAATAGTTATTAACTTTAATAACCATATTAGCTCACTATTTGGATAGACATGTTATGAAAATGTACCTTATGTATGTATTCACAACTGAGGTCTCAACCATTCATTCTTGAGAATCTCATTTATACTCTCGAGACTAATTACGTTTATCATGAAAGTTCCATATATTTATTTTTCAAATGGAATGTAAGACATATCTTCAACTTTAAATGTGGTCTATACATGAAGTTGTAATGATAATAAATGTTTCTCTAGACTGCTGGGGAGAAGGTACTCCCAAAAGGTCATTTTTATTTCTTGGTCAATTCAGTAGATCATCTTGATCTGACCTTCTATTTCCCCATCATTTTATCCATCTGTAATAGCATACCTCACTTCAGACCTTTTTTCATCAATTGTTATAGGTTTTTCATATTAAAAAAATTACTAAAGACATACCTCATGTATCTTTATAATATTATATGACCATGACGTGAAAGTTCCAATAGAATCATTAACCATTTTAATATTAGGATCGTCATGTGGAATAAGTAACTCAGCAGTCGGATCATTAGCTACATCAACCCCCGCTCTCATGTGATATTTTGGGAGGTTTTTCTGATATAGCTTGTCTCCAAGGATATTATACATTGTACCCCTCACAACAAGGTTGTGTGTGGGTGTTGACAGATAAAAAAACATATAATTGTACCCTGAAGAATTTTAGTAATATAAAATTATCAAAAGTTGTTTGATCCACATTTAGGATAAAGATTATTGAAAAAATTGATTACATCAAGTAAGGTATGCGGTCAAGGGGAATTACTAGCCTCAAAGCTAGTGGGTTCATTTGGTTCATGTGCAGATCTTTGTTCCACCACCGGTTCTCTTTGATCATTTCTCATAAATTCGTATGCCAAATCAGACAGGACAATAATATCTTACAAAGAATCTATTTGTGTCTACAATCCTTTCACCATATTATATATATGTTCATGTGGTGTTTTCTTATCAAAATATTTTCGAGGAGACACTCTAAAACCTAATCCTCCAATGTGACCATATTGTTCTAGTCACTTCAAAGCTAATGAAAGTAGTTTTTCTTCTGGTATGGTCACTGTCGATTCTTATGTCTAATCTATATAAAAAATATTAACATAAATAGATATTTTTTTATAATAATATTATAAATCATAACTAATTACTATTATTTCATACTTACACATGTATCCCATAATGCTTTTTTGTTTTCATATACTAGTTTACCCTCCTTATTTACACGATCCTTCTTCCATATCACATGATGTGGGATGGAAGTGGCATCAGATTTTGATTTATCAATCTACATATAAACAGAATAACATATGTTGTTTCATATCACATAAAACTTTTATTTTTGATTTAAAGTAAATACCAATTTATTATCTAGTGAAGATTACCCTATCCTTGCTTTGTGATTGGGGTACATTGGATTTGATGCACGTTATTTATTTTCATCACTATTTTTTGTTTCATAAATTAATTTTTTTGAATCAAATTGGATAAAAAAAATAATTTCAAATAATACATTATCGACTTAAATGCATCTAAAATGATTTCTTATTATGATGACTAATGAAAGAAGTCCATGATTCATGCTTTATAATGTGTTCATAACTAACTAGTGGGTGGGGCTTTACTTTCCCCTCAACATCCCTAAGATGTAAATTGTTAAGAAGAGTCAGAAAGCCTCTATGTTATCTTACAATGTACATTAAGACTAATTTATTACAGAAATATTCTAAAATAAATGAACTCTCTAAGGAACAATGAAAATTAAATCAACTTTTCATTATAATTTATTTTGGTAAAATAAAGAAATTATATCGTAACATTAACATTATATCTTTCCAAAGGGCTTCCTTTTTTGTAGGCTCTATGTGGCACCAAGAATCAATATAAATCAGCACATTAATCACTATTGTTACCCCAACATAACTAATGAACATTGAATTATTGGGTTCAATAGTTTGGTTGTGCTAATTCCAACCAAACTCAAATTTTATACCGTTAATTCTTGCCTTGATAATTTTATTCAAAATTGTGATGTTATGTCGTTGTTGCTTTTTTTCATCAACATGTTGTTGAACCCTAATAGTTCTGCAGTTTCATCATCAACAGTCTGTTCTTCCTAAGGATTGGTAACATCATCATGTGCAGAATACATTGTTTTCATGGGTAGTCAAACATTTAATTTTTATTGAATAAAAACAACATAAACACAAACAAATGATTTTAGAATGGTCATATGCATGCTCTATTACAAACTTTATGAACTCATTAACCCCATATCTATACTCTTTTAGAAAATGATGAGCATGCATCCATTTTGAATGAAATGGGTAATTGAATTTAAGGAAATAATTAATCCACTATGGTAGGTGTTATCCACTAAGTTCATCCAAAGGTGAAAGTTATAGACAATTATCATCCTCATCATCTTCATCCCCTAAAAAGTTATTATTTCATTTTGTTTCTTGAGACTCATCCTCCACATCTTCTAGATATACACCTATGTTTCTTGAACTAATCTGAGATGGGAAATGATTTTAGATTACTACTGCTCAGAGTAGTTCAAGCAACATATAAGAGATGGAGGATGAGTCTCAAGAAACAAAATGAAATAATAACTGTTTGGGAGATGATGTTGGTGGGGATGACATTTGTTGCCTTAAAACATTTTAAATTACCATATATTAATTTAAAATTTAAAATATCATCTCAAAATTCTAAAAGTTCCCTAACACTGTGATGAGAACATCAACTCATCTACACTGATCTGTACTGACTCTAATCTATGTTACTAGTCTTTTTCCCTCACCAGTATCTCAAATATAATATCTCTATATCTATTTAGGATTATGTGTAGGATGTGACTCTAAAAATAAACAAGAAAATACTAATAGGGCCCCTAAAATACACAACAATGCATATATTCAAGTATATGTTCAAAGTAGTAACACTCAAAATACATATGTAATTCAAGTCATTATGTACTAACCAAGACACCATGATAATCAAATGTACCTACTTCATTTCATACCAATGAATTATACAAATCATACTATAAGTTTATACCATGGTTGTTCCCTAACATTCAAATCATTTTACTAATAATAGGTTAAAATTTGAATCGTAAGAGGAGAAAAATTTATTTATCTCCCTCTAGAAATAACCACATCACAGGTACCATGAGATTCGACCTGAGACCCCTAGCATCCAAGACTATCCCTTGGGGATAACCATCACATGTACTTATTACGTCCAAATCATGAAATGGGTATAACATAGCCAATTTTCTTAGGAAGATCATTTGGAATATAGGGAAGTCTTAACATAATTGGTTCCCTTAGGAAAGAACCACATAATGGGTTCCATAATACATTAGTTAAACCAAAATTCTGAAAACCCATAAAGAAGAACAAACAACACAAATGTCACATCAACCACAACCTATCCCTCAATGAATCACTAACATGTCTATAGTAACACACATTCTAACATACCATACCTAGACCTCACATAATATCCATCATATTATAATATACAATAAAATTTTTTTTTATCACATCTATACATGTATTTCTTGTATAAAAATATTGTAATCATACAGTGAGAGGTATATTAAAAATCATTTCAAATAATATCAAGTAATTATTCAAAGAAAATATTTTAAGGCAAGATTCATCAAAATTTAGCAAAAAAAATTAGTTACATATTACGTTTAATACAATAATTTTCAAAAAAAAAATACTCTAGTGAAAGAATTATTAAACGAGTAAACAAAAAATAGTAGTTAAAAAGTCAGTAAAAATGTATACAAAGATAAAAATGAAGACTTACTAAATAAAAATCATAGAATTTTTCCATTTCCTAAAATTATAATGTCTAAAAAAATCACGTTACATTTTATAATAATTAATATATTTCACTTAGTCAAAAAATTGTTTATAAATGTGTATTGGTTTATTTTAAAATATAAATATTATTAAAACCATATTTGTGTATTATTACAGTAAAATAATTTGAAATATATATTTATCCTATCAATATATATATATATATATATTATGAACCATTTCATCTAAAAAATAAAATTTTAGATACATATATAAAAACTATAACTAATATGGTATTATAAACATCAAATTCTTTAATTGAATAATAAAACATGATAATCACTTAAATATTTCTATTATAGCATGTGTAATACATAATAATTTATCAGGATTATATATAACCCATGATTTCTCAAATATAACAAAATTATAACCATTCAATGTTATTATTGTGTTTAAAAATAATCTAAAACCCTTATCAATGGAGTTATTTAATTAGTATGGAATTATTTAAATCATGAATAAGATATTTTAATGGTTAATAAATAATAAATTCTCTATTTCCAAAAAATACTCTAAAAGACATACATTATAAACTCTTACATATCCTATATGATCTAAATATTGTGAAATTAATATAGATAAACTTAACATTAAAGGAAATTATGAAGTGATTTATATATTTAATGAGAAACTATTTGTTACATCTAATTAGAACAAAAAACTAAAGACAAATTTGTTTCAAAAACAAAATAAAACCTAGAACTTATTATTTTTAAAAAATATGTATATCCCATGTATACTCTAAACCCACTCATATTCAAAAATAACCTAAATGAAATTTTAATTATGGATTCTAACATTTTACATTTCAAAAAAATAATTCCTTAAACATAAGTGTTAATTTTTTATCAATTTAATAAAAAAACAAAAAAATAGAAAATATGATAAAATTAAATAATAGAAGGTGAGAATCAATTTTTTTTGAACTAAATTTTCATTAAAAATATCACATTAAATTGAAATTCATATAATATTAACATATGTATATAAATAAATATACCTATCAATGTATAATTATTTTGAAAAAAGTAAAAAACTTGTGAAATACAAATCATGGTGGCCTATAATAGTGTAATTTGAGGGAATTGGGATTATTGTATCATTAACAAACATCACAGAGAGACCTAAATTCATGGAAAATATACATGGAGACCTTGGTCCTTCTAACTAAATATTTCATGTCTGAATCCATATTTTGTTATATAATATTTTTGGGGAAACTCAAATGATTATAATAAACACCATTGAACAACATATTAAGTAGGTAATTGGCCAATTGGTTGTAGTTTTCGATAAAAACATGTTTTAAAAAATGAAGAGTCAATTATAGAAATTTATGGGATGATTTTCTTATCTATGCTCAATAATATTCTAAACCAAACATCCTTTACTTACTCTATAATAGAAGATCTTGCTCCATAAGAAGCTACAAGGACTGTAATGATGGAAAGAAGGAGTCCCCAAAACTATATGTGAAGCACACAACCCATTTCCATTTTCCATCACTAAAAGATCTATTATTGTCTAATATGATATTTATGATATGCAGTGACCATGTAGCATTAGATAAATGATCGGAGGGAATGTTCAGTGGAGCAATGTGGACAATGGTGATAGTGACATCGATATCACTAACAATGGCAAGATTCATGGGTGAAGGTGGTGATAAAAATGACAACAATGAGGAATAATGAGAGAGAATAATCATGAATAGAGTTATGGGAGAAGAGAAGTTGGGTTCGTCATGGCTGAGAACACTATAAAAACACAAACTGTGGAACCCAAACAAGCAATCAACGATAGAGGAAAGGGATAAAATAACATACCTTGGATTCTAGCCTTGATTCGTCCAAGAGAACGTAGAAGAGGAGCATCGATAGTAGGGGAGTTTCGTGAGAGCTGGAGAATCACGACTAAATGAGTCACAATTATAGTTCCTTTAAATAGATCAGGGACACTTTTATCAGCGATTCTAAAAAAGCGTTGATAAAGATACCTTTTATCAATGCTAAATTAATTAGTGATAATAAAGAAGTCTTTTATTAGTGTTAAAGAAGTGCTGATAAATGATTTATAATTATAATTATAAATAAAAAATATATAAATATATTTATATAATTACAAATTTATTTATTATAATTTTATAATTATTTTAATATATAATTATATATTTATAGTTACACAAATATTTTTTTAATTATATTTTTTAATTAAAATTATAAATATATAATTTTTTAAATATAATAAATATACATTTATAAATATACATTTATAAATATATTTATAAATAAATATATTAGTAAATATATTTATATTTATTTACTTGTAATTATAAATATATTTATATCATTATATATATTTATATAATTATATATATTTTTAATAAATATATATAAATATTGTAAATATATTCATTATTTAAATATATTTATTATAATTTTATAATTATTTAAATATATATTTATTTATTTATAAATATATGAGTACTTTTAAAAAAATATTTATATATTTATATAATTATATATATTTATATAATTATATATATATATAATATAAATATAAATATAAATTTGAATATAAATATAGTATATTCATTATTTGAATAAATTTATTATAATTTTATAAATATTTAAATATATATATATATTTATTTATAATTATATAAATAATTTTTTTAAAATAATATTTATTTATTTATATTTATAAATTTATAAATTTATAAATATAGTAAATATATATTTATAAATATTTTTATTTATAAATATTTATTTATAAATATATTTTTAACATTATTAATGAATATATAATCTTAAATACATGCATTTTAAAAATGAGTCAAGTTGAATAATTAGAAATGAGTACACTTTTGAGGGAGGGTAGGGGGTGGTGAGAGCTTCTTGCTCTACCTGGATGGCGATTAGGGCTTTAGAATGGTGACTCTGAGTCTTCTGGAAAAAGTTTTGCTCATCCATGGGCGATTTGATTCCCACAAACATGTTTCCTTTGGAATGGATAATTAGGAGATCATTTGTAAAGGGGTAATGGTGGATAACAAATTGGATGAGGTTACCGCCAATAGGTCTTTCTCTCTCTTTAAGGGGTCCACTACTGGAGAGCTACACTGCAAGGGTAATGTTTCCTTTGTCAAAGAGAATCTGGATTCTATTTCGGAGTGCCTGGAAATTGGTAAGTTTTATATAATTGTGCGATTGATTTTTTCTAAGGGATCCAAACCTTTGAAAATTAATGATTTGGTCGATTGACTGTCGAGCATCTGGGGTTTTACCAACTAGAAGTGTGTTTCTTTGGGAAGAGGATATTCCACATGTCCTTTCCCTCTGATGATTTGAATATGAGGTCCTAGAGTCTAGGATCAATTTCACTCAAATAAGTCATCCTTCACATCCATGAATGGGATCATAATTTCAATCCCTTGGAGGTTAGAAATTCTTGTGTCCAGTTGTGGGTTAAGGTTTATGGACTGAGCTAGGCATTCTAGCACCCCAGAATACTATACGACATCACTTCAGTGATTAAAGTGCCCATAAAGATGGACAAAGAAACCAAATTGATGAGATATGTTCATTTCACTTCGTTTTTTGTGGAAGTTGACATGTTCACTACTCTTATTGATAGGGTATTCCTTTCAATAGATTAAGATGAATTCAATCTGTGCATTGAGTATGAGAATGTTCCTTGATTCTGTTCATAATGTAAGAGAATTGTCCATGAGGCATCAAATTATAAAATCTCCTTATTGTGTTCTTATTTATCTAGTAAAGGACATGAGGAAAGTTTATGTTTTAAAAAGAAGAGGGGTTAGAATATTGGACTACATAGTACTTACAGAAATACTAGGCTTGCTCAGCCGCTGATTCACACTCAAATTTACCCAAGAGATGAAGGTAGAACGGTCTTTATAGCTTAGCTTGGGTTATCAAATCCTTAGAGACCTAAGAAGTAACCTACAGACATATAAATTCTATGGATTGGTTTTGGATATGAAGTGGACAACTTGGGTTGATTTAAGATGGTTTTAAATGAACTCTAATATACTTAAGTTAATTCAATTTAAAAGAGTGAGTTGATCCTAGCTTATCACTAGGGGTGGATTGGATGTATTTTCTTTTCAATTATTTCAATTTCTTATATTTTAGATGGGCTCATTTAAGAAGATAAAACAACATCATCACTTACTGGTTTAATCCCTTCACCCTTTAATACTAATCACTTATACACTTGAAGGATAAAAGTTTTGAGCACTTCAAGGTAAAAGTTCGTATTATCACTTGAAGTGTGTGGCCTTAAATTCAACAAGGACGATGGAGTTTAAAAATTATCAAATAAAAATCTCAATTAAAGAAGTGATTATACATTAATGGGGTGATAAATAACATCCAATATATACCCTTTCTACTCCCTTGGATCATCCCATAAGTGGGTTAGCCCTCCATTGATGCTATGGTTTCAATGGAAGCAGAAAGTAGACTCATGAGGGAGGAATTGAAGAAGTAAAGAAAACAATAAAAAGAAAATGATCACTCCACCATTGTGTGAATAATTTCACATGGTTTGTTGTGAATAAATTCACACCTTGAACCAAAAGTATCAAAGTGATATGAATAACAACAGAATAAGAGGAAAATAATAACTTTTATTAATAAACTAATGTTAATTGAACAACTTACATGTGAAAGACAAACTTGAGACAAAAAAATCGCAGCATAACATTAAAATTGAACAAAGAACCAAAGATGATCAACTCCTCCACCAACACTACCTTAAATAGGAATTTTGGGATCATTGTGTAGATATTATAATAGTACAAATCATATCAATTAATTTTGGTAGGCCATAGGTGGGTGGAAAGTTAAGGGAGAGTTTATTTTTCCACATTGGACCTGAGGTGGCATACAAATTTCATCTACCTAACAGACGCACTTGTAAGAACTTCTATATGGACGAATTATAGTGGTACATAGAAGAGGAAAATGGATCCATGGATGTCTTATAACCTCCTGTAAACTTTGGGCCCATTTGGAGTTGTGTATTCGCAGATATGATTATATTAGTGGGATGTTTTTCTGGGCCTCAGAATCTGGCCCAGAAATTTATCTCTAACTTGGTCTGCCTAAATAGCCACAATGGAGGACTACATAGCACTGTATCATGAATAATTATTTGTTGCTATATATTTCTTCTATAATCCCACTAAATTTGGGCTTCATTGGGTTTGTAATGTGGGTCCCACATTCTCATTAGTGAGATGGTGTCCAATCTGTCTTCTCTTGAATTGCTTCCATTCATCTCCAAATATCCCCATCTTCTTCCATGAATTATCCATTGATCCCTGAATGAAACATGTTCATATTTAATTTTAGATCAATTTCCCAAAATATAAAATTAAAATATGGATAAATATATTCCTTAAAATTAGATGAATTATTGGGTACTTTAAATGCTGTTCAAAAATGTACCACATAATAGTGCATTTTAAGAAGGAATTACAATCATAATGTGAAATTATGTTCAAAGTTTAAAATGCACTAAAATTTTGTTTATGAATAATAAATAACATGAATATTATATATATTAACAATGAATATTAGCCTCATTTAGTGTCTAATAACACCCCCCAACTTGAGTTTTTCTAGTCCCGAGCAAAATATATCTCAACAATATGAAATTCGAATTCCCTTTTCCAAAAAACATTTTAATACAAAATGATCACCAAAAACACTCATACACAACAATAATGAAACCCATCTAAATATTTTAATACATGATAGTTTCATAAGAAAATCCCAATCCCATGTCCATTCCTTTGTACAAATTCATTGCCATATTTCATCCAATATCAATTAAGTATGAGGATGTGTTGTTTATCACAATAGACATGGGGGTTCATCTTTATTCAAGGGGGAAATGATGGAAGCGCTAGGTGGAATCACATTTCAATATTAAGATGAGTATTCAATTTTTTTGTTTTTTCTTTTTTTTGCAATTTTTCCATAGTAATTGAAATTGCACTCAAAAGAGTCAACCCCTATAGCGAGACTTTTCCGATGACTCCCAGGCTCAAAGACCTTAGGGAACCAAGTGAATCCCACATACTCGGGCATCATCTCGAGTTAAATCAGTCAAAAACAAATTCAAATTACCAAAAATAGAGATAAAATTACTAACTTTGGGCCAGAAAACTATGGAGTCGTGATTCCCAAGTTCCGAAAGCCATACATTAGGCCATTTCATTGCTCTACGCACAAATTTATTGTTTTTTTTAATTTATTTTACTTTTTTTTTTAATACACATATTAAAACTAAAATGATCACCAAACCTATGCTATTTATTTGGGGGACCCCATGAACTCAAACTAATATCCCACTATCCAAAGGACATGCATTGTGATTCTTTTTTTTATTTGGATGAAAATATAAATGATGAAATATCACATTGGACAGCCACACTTTCCAAAATCAATGCTCATGAAATTATACAAGGATTAAAATCAGAATCGGGGAATGCTAAATTATTTGATATTCAGTTTCAAATTGTGCAATGTGTATTACCATTTTCAAAGTTAAAGGAATTTTTCCTTCCATTTGCACACATTTTTTTTTCAAATCATTTTTTTTTCACAAAAGCAATCTTTATTTTATCTCCCCCCCCAACTTAAAATAACACTGTCCCCAGTGTTTAAGGAAAAGAAAATTAGAAGGGGGTAGATAATGAGAGTTTAAAAATAAAATTGAAAACGAGGATCATGGAATGAAGTCACCTGGTGGTTGAAGTTGAAACTCATGTTGCTCCCTTTTAATCCCTTGATCTTGATGTCACTCTGAGAATTACCTAATGAAAAAAAAACAAAAAAAAAACAAAAAAAAACTATATATATATATATATATAATAAGGAAAGTAAAATATAAGTATATATATAAAAATTATAGAATAAGGAAGCACAAAAAGTCGTAGGTCAGTGGTAAGCGTGCGCCCCTGTCTCCCTTCGGTCCCGGGTTCGAATCCCCGCGGCTTCGCCGGTTGTGATGGGGTTTTCCCCACAACCTACGATGTGGCCCCCTTTTTTATTAATATATATATTTTTTTTGTATATTTATTTTAACCTAAAAACACATAAAAATAAAATGAACTCATGATACATTGTCTTCTTTTTAAATTTCTAGGTAAGGTATTACTCAAAGATCACACCACGTGACACGGATGAATATTGTGCTCCCCTTTCATACCCATCCATACTCATAATAGAAGAACATGTCAACAGTCTATTTTTTTATTTTTAAATATCAAAATGATTAATTAATCCTATTTGAAAAATAAAGATGACATGAAAACCATGGGTTGCCTCCCGTGCAGCGCTTTTGTTTAATTTCGTTAGCCCGACATAGATCCTAAATCTATCATTTTTTCATAGTTCATAGGTTGGCTTAGTTAACTCAACCTATATTTCATGTTTATTGAATGATTCAATGAATGGTTTTAACCTTTGACCATTGACCTTGAAAATGTAACAACTTGTGGGATCTTGAATCTCTACTGCCCCATGGGGGTACACATGATGCACTATGAAAGGACCTGACCATCTAGACCTTAATTTTCCCGGGTGTAAATGAAGTTTTGAACTATACAAGAGCACAAATTTTCTCGGTTCAAAATGTTTGACTTTGATATTCCTAGATTGGTAGGCTTGAAATCTAGCTTTATTGATCCTTGAATTTTTATAAGCCTCCATCCTTAGTTTTTCAAGTTCATTGAGGTCTAATTTCCTTTTTGTTCCGGCCAATGAGAGGTCATAATCCATTTTATTAATTGCCCAAAAGGCCTTATGCTCAATTTCAATAGGTAAATGGCATGCTTTTCCATAAACCAACCTATATGGTGACATTCCTAGGATGGTTTTGTATGTTTTACGATATTCCCAAAGAGAATCCAAGAGTTTCTCGGACCAATATTTCCGAGAAGGATTAACATTTTTCTCAAGAATTTGTTTGATTTCTCGATTGGCTAACTCAGCTTGACCATTGGTCTGTGGGTGGTAATCAGTTGACACTTTTTGAGAAATTCTATATTTTTCCCTGAGTGATGATAATGGACGATTACAAAAATGAGTTCCACGACCACTAATGATAGCCTTAGGAATTCCAAATCTAGAGAATATGTTTTCCTTGATAAATCTAATCGTAGTATGATGATCATTGGATTTTGTGGGAATGTCCTCAACCCATTTTGAGACATAATCAACAGTTAAGAGAATGTAGTGGTATCCCCTAGAGTTTGGGAAAGGACCCATGAAATTGATTCCCCAGCAGTCAAATATTTCAATCACTAAGATGGGAGTGAGTGGCATTTGATTTCTTTTTGTGATGGACCCTACTTGTTGACACCTATTATAGATTTGACAAAATGTATAGGAGTCCCTTGAGAGAGTGGGACAAAAGAGACCGCAGTGAAGAATCTTAGTAGAAGTTTTCTTAGAGGAAATGTGACCTCCACATGCCTCACTATGACAGAATTTAAGTATAGAATCGTGTTCAGATTATGGGACACACCTCCTAATGACTTGGTCAGGGATGAACTTATAGAGGTATGGATCATCAAACACATAGTGTCTAACATTATAAAGAAATTTCCTTCGATTTTGAGTCCCTAAGAATTTTGGGATGACTCCTGTAACTAAGAAATTGGTTATGTCGGCATACCAAGGGCAGTCACTCACAGAGTATAGGCGTTCATCAGGGAATGAATTAGACATAGAAAGGTGATTTCAGTTGTCTTTGAATTCCATCCTAGAGAGGTGATCAGCTACAACATTTTCAACACCCTTTTTATCCTAGATTGTGTGGTCAAATTCTTGTAAGAGAATGACCGACCTAATCAGTCTAGCCTTAGCATCTTGTTTTTGGAAGAGGTATTTCAGTGCAGAATGGTCAGTGAACATAGTGATGGGGGATCCTAAGAGGTAGGACCTAAACTTCTCTAAGGAAAACACAATAGAAAGTAACTCCTTTTCAGTGGTGGTGTAGTTTATTTGGGCATCATTTAAGGATTTTCTTTCATAAGTAATGACATAAGAAGTTTTATCACAACGTTGTCCTAACACAGCTCCTACCACAAAGTCACTGGTATCACACATAAGTTCAAAAGGAAGGTTCCAATTTGGAGATTTCATAATGGGAGAAGAGGTGAGAGAGGATTTGAGGGTTGAGAATGAACCCTCACAGCTTTATGTCCAAACAAATGGAGCATCCTTTACTAGGAGAGCACAAAGGGGACAGGAGATTGAACTAAAGTCCTTGATGAATCTTCTATAGAAACCAGCATGTCTTAAGAAAGAACTCACTTCCTTGACAGTTTTGGGTGATGGAAGGTGATGAATGATGTCAACCTTGGCTTTATCAACTTCAATCCCCCTACCTAAGACCAGATGGCCTAGAACTAGTCCCTCTTTAACCATGAAATAGCATTTTTCCCAGTTTAGGACCAGATTCTTTTCTTCAAATCTTGACAATAATCTCTCTACATTCCTCAAACATCCCTCAGATGTATCCCCAACCATAGAGAAGTCATCCCTGAAGACCTCAATAAAATCCCCTACCATGTCTGAGAAGATTCCCATTATGCACCGCTGGAAGGTTCCAGGGGCATTGCATAACCTGAAGGGCATACATTTGAAATCAAAGGTTCCAAATTGACATGTGAACTTAGTCTTCCCTTGATCCTCTAGGGAGACATCAATTTGATTATACCCTGAGTAACCATCTAAGAAACAGTAGAAGTCATGACCTTCCACTCTCTCAAGGACTTGGTCAATGAATGGTAAGGGGAAATGGTCCTTCTTGGTGAATGAGTTTAGCTTCCTATAGTCAATGAAGACCCTCCATCCACTACTCACCCTAGTTGGAAGAATCTCTCCATCCTTATTGGTTATCACTGTTATTCCTTCCTTCTTGGGAACCACTTGGATTGGGCTGACCCACTCACTCTCAGCTATGGGATATATGATACCAGCTTTTAACAATTTCAGAAGTTCCTTCCTTACTACCTCCATGATATTAGGATTGAGTCGCCATTGAGGTTGACAACATGGATTTTAATCAGATTCTAAAAAAATCCTATGAGTCCCGATAAGTGGGCTAATCCCAGGAATATCAGACAGGGTCCAACCAATGGCTTTCTTATGTTTCCTAAGGACATCTAGAAGCATCCTCTCATGATTGGCTTCAAGAGAAGAAGAAATGACAATAGGATGTGTTTTTTTGTACCCTAGGAAGGCATACTTGAGTGCAGTAGGAAGTTCCTTCAATTCAAGATCAGCATGGTTCATAATTTCAGCAGAATATTGGGACATTGGATCAAGATCAATTTTATTTCCTAATGTTTTAGATAGGATTGTTTCCCCACAAGTAGAAGTTTCAGTTACTAGATTTTCTTGATCAGATTTAGGGAAGGAAGTTGGAGTAGTCTCCATGAAAGTGGTTTCCTAAAAGGTTTCACTAATTGTTGGACCTAAGACTTCATCATAAGAGCAATTTGAAAATGATTCAATCCAAGGAGATAAAATTCCTTCATGTGAACAAAGGAAATCAATCTCATCCTAACTTAAACATCCATCAAATAATCCTTGATGTTATATGGATTCATTATCAATTCTTCCTATCATGTTTACTTCATGAATGTCCTTGTCATCTCCTATTTGTGATCTTGCATTATAGATGTTCAAGTCTAGACTCATGTTCCCAAAGGTGATGGTCATGGTCCCATTTCAGACTTGGATAAAAGAGTTGATTGTTGCAAGGAAGGGATGACCAAGGATGATTGGGGTTTGTTCCTTATTTCCTATGTTTGGATGGTTGTCAAGGACAATGAAGTCATCAGGGTAGATGAAGTTTTCAACCATTACCAGAACGTCCTTTAAAATCCCCTTTGGAACCCTAATGCTACGATCAGCAAGTTAAAGTGTGACAGATGTGGGTTGGAGTTCTTCTTGGCCTAACTGACAGTACACAACATAGGGTATGAGATTGACACTAGCACCTAGGTCACACAAGGCCTTGACAACTTTTCTCTCTCCTAGTTCAACATTGATTTAAGGGAAACCCGGGTCTTTCAACTTAGGAGGTATGGTCCCTTGAATGGTGGTACTCACATTAGCAGCTAAAAGGACTTGGTTTTTATGTGAAAATTTTCTTTAAAAAGTGCACAAGTCCTTAAGGTACTTTGTGTAGGTAGGTATGGTTTGGATGGAATCGAGAAGTGGAATGTTTAACTTGACTTGTGAGAATATTTCCCTCAATGTTTCACTCAATTCAGGCTTGGTTTTCCCCCTCACGTGTTGAGGAAATGGTGCAGGTTGTGGGTTGTTTTTTGAAGAGTTTTTTCTTTGACAATGTTATCGTGTTTTTCAGTTTGATCATTTGGGTCATTTGAATTTTCATCCAAGTTTGAATCTTCAGGTGGGTTTTGAATTAGTTGTTCAGGTTTCTCAATTTATTTCCCACTTCTTAAAATAGTCACAACCTTTAGTTGTTCATGAGTTGTTTGAGCACAACTTGACTCTCCCCTTGAAGTTGAGGATGGCACCACTTGAGTAGGCATGGGTGCCTTTCCAGTTTTGATGGTTTGAAGTTCTTTTTTAAGGGAATATACTTCTGAGTTTATCCTTTCCATTTGTTTGCACAGTTGTTCTAGTAGGCTTTGTGGAACAGTTTGGGTTGGTTCTTGAGAAGATTGGTTTATCCCAGGGGGATATTTTGGAGGTGGGATGGTTTGTTTAAAATTGATTGGTGGATGTTGGTATTGGATAGGTTGGGTTTGTAACTGGTTATGGGTTTGGTAGTTCTGATGGGGGCATGGATTTTTTCCATGTGGTTGGCTAGGTTGTTGATTATCTTTCCAGTGGAAGCCTGGGTGGTCATTATACCTTGGGTTGAAGTTGTTTTGGTATTGAGGCTTTTGAAAGTTCAAGGAATTTATGTCCAATGGGGGCAATCCTAAAAGAACATCCTTGATGTATGGAATGGTTGGGAAGTTGTCTTTCTTATGGTCATGTTTGTCACAAATTGTGCAAACAGGGTCAACAGTTTAGATTTCATTAACTTTCCTAAGGTCTATCTCTTCAACCTTCCTAGAGAGTGCTGTGAGTTTAGCCCTAAGGCTTTCCTCTTCTCTAAGTGTATGAATTATAGTAGTTATTTGTGGCTTTTCAAAATAAGGTGAAGTTCCCCATGTTTGGTTTTGTTCAGAAAGTATTTCTAGATACTCGTAAGCATCATTTGGGGCTTTGTTTTTAAAGGTTTCATTACACATCATGTCAATGAATTGTTTGTTCCCCGGACCCAACCCTTCATAGAAAATTATTACTTGTTTAGGAATAGAAAAACCATGGTGTGGAACCATGTTTAGAGTGTCCTTGAACCTCTACCATGTTTCATAGAATGACTCTCCCTCTTTTTCAAAAAAGTTTTGGATACTCTTTTTAAGTGTAATTATTTTGTGGTGGGGAAAGTATTTTTTGTAGAATTATCTTTGTAATTGGTCCCAAGAGTTTATGGATGATGGTATCAAATTTTTTAGACAATTTTTAGCTCAATACTTTAATGAAAAAGGAAATATCCTCATCTTAGATGATTCTAGTTGATGTGGGGGACACATGGTTTCTATAATGTCATTGAACTCCTTAATGTGAAGGTAGGGCATCTCGGACTCCATTCCATGGAATGTGGGAAAGTGGATTAGAACATGGGTTTTAAAAATCTAGTTAGCATATCCTAGGTAATTGTGTCTAATTCATGAGGGGTCATTGGTCCAGGAAGGTGTGAGGTAGTCATTCATGGTTTGATCAACTGCATTCCCCAAGTTTGGGGCTGCCTCATTTGGGTTACCATTTTGGTTTCTACCTGGGTTTATGAGTTGGTTTCTTTAAAGACATTCCATTTAAATGGGATCAATTTTCGACTCTAGAGTATTAGTAAGATTAGTATATAATGGAAAGAGTTCCCTTGGTGTAATTGACTCCCCAACCCCAGGACTATCCACCCTAACTAGACAGTTTGATTGATCGCGGGTGTAGGCGGACATGCGCCAAAAGAAAAAAAAATGAGAAAGGGACAAGATAAGAGAATTTGGATGAGAAAATAATAAATTCAGGAGAATATAATGGGTGTTTAGATTACTTACTTGGGCCCATGGAAACGGTGCCAAAATTTGATTCACGCTCAAATTTACCCAAGATATGAAGGTAGAATGGTCCTTGTTGCTTAGCTTGGGTTGTCGAATCCTCAGAGACCTAAGAAGTAACCTACAGACACGTACATTCTATGGATTGGTTTTGGATATGAAGTGGAAAAATTGGGTTGATTTAAGATGGTTTTAAATTAACTCTCAGAGACTTAATTGAATTCAATTTAAAAGAGTGAGTTGATCCTAGGTTATCACTTGGTGTGGATTGGACGTATTTTCTTTTCAATGATTTCAATTTCTTATATTTGAGATGGGTTCATTTAAGAAGATAAAACAACATCATCACTTACTGGTTTAATGCCTAAACCCCCCTTTAATACTAATCACCTATATACTTTAAGGATCAAAGTTTTGAGCACTTCCAGGTAAAAGTTCATATTAGCACTTGAAGTGTGTGGCCTTAAATTCAGCAAGGACGATGGAGTTTAAAAATCATCAAATAAAAATCTCAATTAAAAAAGTGATTAGACATTAATGGGGTGATAAATAACATCCAATCCAGACCCTTAATACTCCCTTGGATCAACACATAAGTGGGTTGCCCTCCATTGATTCTAGGGTTTCAATGGAAGCGGAAAGTAGACTCATGAGGGAGGAATTAAAGAAGTAAAGAAAACAATAAAAGGAAAATGATCACTCCACCATTGTGTGAATAATTTCACAAGGTTTGGGGTGAATAAATTCACACCTTAAACCAACGGTATCAGAGTTATATGAATAACAACAGAATAAGAGGAAAATAAGAAATTTTATTAAGAAACTAAAGTGAATTGAACAACTTACATGTGAAAGAAAAACTTGAGACAACAAAATCACAGCATAACATTACAATTGAACAAACCAAAAAATATGATAAACTCCTCCACCACCACTACCTTAAATAGTAATTTTGGGAGCCTTGGGTTGAGACTCCAACAGTACAAAGCATCTCAATTAATTTTGGTAGGCCATAGGTGGGTGGAAAGTTGAGGGAGAGTTGATTTTTCCACCCTTGACCCGAGGTGGCATTCAGCTTTCATCCACCGAACATAAGCGCATGGAATAACTTCTAGATGGCTGAATTCGAGTATTCAATAGAAGAAGAAAATTGATACCCCGATGTCTCTTAATCGTCTGTAAAATTTTATGCTCATTTGGAGTTGTGTATTAGGAGATATGATTATATTAGTGGGATGTTTTTCTGGGCCGCAAAATCTGGCCCAGAATTTTACCTCTAACTTGGGACGCCTAAATAGCCACAATGGAGGCCGAATTAGCACTATATATTTAAGAATTATTTGCTCCTATATATGTCTTATATCATCCCATGAAATTTGTGCTTAATTGGGTTTGTAATGTGGGTCCCACATTCTCATCAGTGGGCTAGTGTCCAATCTGCATTCTCTTGAATTGCTTCCATTCATCTTCAAATATCTCCATCTTCATCCATGAATTATCCATTGATACCTGAATGAAACATGTTCATATTTAAGTTTAGATCAATTTCCCAAAATATCAAATTAAAATATGGATAAATATATTCCTTAAAATTATATGAATTATTGGGTACTTTAAATGGTGTTAAAAAATGTACCACATAATAGTGCATTTTAAGAAGGAATTACAATCATAATGTGAAATGATGTTCAAAGTGTAAAATGTACTAAAATGGTGTTTATGAATAATAAAGCACATGAATATTATATATATTAACAATAAATATTAGCCTCATTTAGTGGCTAATCAGTCGCAACATGCTGTGAAGCAATCGACTGGTCTGGATTGTCTTGTTGGGGCTAGGTTTGTTAAGTCTACTCAGGTGGAGGCCACCCCCAACAGTAAGATATTGTTCAGGATGCTACGAAGAAAATTATTGGGGCTCCCCCTACTGGTTTTAAAATGGTTGGATTTAATGAGCATCATGCAAAAAAGTCTTGGGCTAATGTTGCCGAATAGGAGTCATATTCTGATGTTCAATCTTTTAATAAAGTAGCTACATAAGAATTAGCGGATCAAAAAATAATTCATGAACAAATAATTGCCTCAAAATCCCATAAGGGAAAGAAAAAAATGAAATTTGAGATACCTTCACATTCAAAGTCTTGTATTATCACTCATAAGTAGAATAAGGCTGACAATTCCTAGGCTAGTACTAAGATAAAGGCTTCTAAGCCTCCAATGAAAAGTATGACTACTGCTACTAATTTTGATAAGGATCTTGGATCTTTTTCCAATGTTATGAAAAGTCCAGTTACATTGAATATGTATGATGCTAGGGTGTACATGATAAGTGCTCCGTGTATGGAAGGATCTCCAACTGCAGACTCTCAATGGGTTGATTCAGGTGCTCAGCCTATTGAACCTATTGTTACTCTTCCACAGATTGGTAGGTATGCTTTTAAGGAGGGGTTTGATACTGATATTTTTGCATCTAAGCAGCATGAATTTACTGTAGCTGCTTGTTCTTTGGAATCTAAGGATATATTCTCATCAAGGGAAAAAACATTACAGCTTTGGCAGCTTCTCTTCCTGCTCTACAGAATGGGGATACTGATTTTCTTATGGTGAGTGAAATTAGTGATATTCCTTGAAACAATGTGGAGGCTCATAGAACAAGTGGTCCAAATGGAAAGAAGGGACCTTCATCCAAGGTCTTATTTGATAATGATGGTTTCCAATTGGTTCTCTTTAGGAAGTTCCGATCCAGCTCTTCTCATCTTGGACAGCCTTTGAGGGACATGAATTTGGTACCTAGCATGTTGCCTACTCAATATGAGTCTCCACTAAGCTCATGAAAGTAGGTTGCTACTATCCTTCCTAATGACTCATGTATCCCTACTGTTAAAATTTCACTGGGATTGGAAACATCATGTAAGGAGTAGGTGGAAAGTGGGAAAAGTGTTGAGAAGTAGTTTTTTCCCTTGTAAATTGGGAATCTGATTGTTTCTCCCTATTTTAGCAATGTTGAGAATGTGGAGTGGGATCATCCACCCAATTTTAATGATTTAATAAAAAAATACATAGTTTTCCTTTGGTTGATCCTCTGATAAAGAATTCGCTTCTGCATGGGAAAAGAATTCAAACATTGTAACCATGGTGGGCCAGGAATGTGAAAGGACCATTGTAGGCATCGACTAGGAAGTGACTAAATGGTACTTATCGCAACATGAGGTAACCTTCTCATAAATGGAGTCAGAGGTCTTTGGATACAATGATTATATAGCAGTGCATGGGTTATTATCTATTAACTTTGAAGATGGACTTCACTCTAATCTAGAAATAGAGTTTCAAGATCTATCTTGGAAATTCATGATATGCTCCACCATAGAGGATTCATCCACATCATCATCAAATGAAGAATGTGTGGCCTCTCAAAGGGTCAAGGCATGGCGGTATGGTCGACACCCAAAGGGTAGTGGATGATATCTAAGGAACTTAGGATCTATATGATATATTTATTGCATTCAATTGTGATCATGTTATGTTTTTATAACTTCATCACTCCTACCTTGTACTTTTTCATTTTATTAATAAATTTTGGGGTTATGGATATAGATTTTCCAAATCCAGGGCTGATTTATTTTGAAAAAACGAGTACACTTTAAAAATATTAAAAAATTTGATAAGTTTTATTAATTAAATATAAATTATTAAAAAATATGGATGTATATTGAAGTAAAGATGAATACATATGGAAAATACTAAAACATAGTAAATAAATATATATAAATAAATAATATAAAGTGATTAAATTCAAAATAAAAATAAAAAATATTAAAAATGAATAAATAATACTTAAATATAATATTATTATAAATAAATAAATAAAATTTACTAATTAAAAACATAATATATTAAATGTATCATGTTATAATGAAATTCTAAAATATACTAAAATTTGAATAAATTACATAAATATTGGTTGTATGTGTTTATATATATATATAAGATTTCATTAATTGCATAAATATTTGTGTGTGTACGTTGTATATAAAAATGCATTAATTACATATATGTGTGTGAAATCAATGTAACACACGTTTAATATATGTTAAATTAAAAAATCAATCAATATTAAAAATGAATAAGGCATTAATATGTTTTTAATTATTACATTTTACTCATTTTTTATATATTTATATTTAATATATATTATTTATTACTATTTATAATTAATATATATATATATATTAAAATTATTCATTTTTAATAATAATTATTTCATTGATAGTTTTTTTAATAATTTTGTAATTTATTCATTTTTAATTTTTTTTCTTTAATTTTTATAATTTATTCATTTTTAATTTTTCTTTAATTATTACAATTTATTCATTATATATATATATAATATATATTATTTATTAATATTTATAATCTATATATATGTATATTAAATTTATTTTTTTATCAATAATTATTTAATTAATAAAATGTTTAATATTTCTCTTAATTTACTCATTTTTAATTTTTTTGTTTAATTATTTCATTTTATTCATGTTATGTATCTATATATTTAATATATAATATTTATTAATATTTATAATTTATATATATGTATATTCAATTTATTCATTTTTATCAATAATTATTTAATTAATAAAATTGTTAATATTTTTTTTTAATTTACTCATTTTTTATTTTTATTTTTTTTGATTATTTCATTTTATTCTGAACCTTTATCAGTACAAAAAATAAAACACTAATAAATTTTACTCTTTATCAGTGCTAAAAATAAAGTGCTAATAAAGGGTACCTTTTATTAGCACTACATAAAAGCGTTAATAAAGGTTACCCTTTATCAGCGCTAAAAAAACACCGATAAAGAGCGCCTTTTATCACTACTTTTTTTAGTACTGATAAACAACACCTTTTATCAGTGCTTTTTTAGCGCTAATAAAGGACACCTTTATCAATGCTTTTTTCTAGTGTCGATAAAGGTCGGTGTTGTTAAAGGTTTTTTTTGTAGTAGTGTGGAGGTTGCCAAATTATCTCAAAAGTGATAGGAATAGGGATAAAGTTTCTAGGAATTCCAATGCATTTCAGGATAATAAATTCATGTATGGAGTTGTTGTAGTGTTTTCTCTGAATGGTGTTAGAATCCCTTGTGGAAGATATGAGATATGACTGTGAAGTCTGGAGGTTGAAGCTAGACTCGACATGGATGATAGCATTCCTAGATCTCCAGATGATGTGTATTAATTCAGCAAGGTATGGCGGTGATATTGGATCTCCCAAGAGGAGGAAGTTTGCGTGCGACAATGAAGCTAGCCTTGTGCAACAGGGGTTGACGGTGAGCTTGGAACCCCCAAGAAGAGGAAGGTTATAAAAACCCTAGATTTTTATATATAGACATTATATCTTATTAGAAGAATATTCATTAGAAAACATGATGATCCATTCTAGGATCATAAAGGTTTAGTGTCTTTAAAAACTTGGATACATAAACAACTAGTTCATAAAAAAATATACATCATCTTCTACTTGGTTCTCCATAACTAGAACCCTTCTTAGACACATCATACTTAAAAATTTCCTTCATATCTTGGATAAAGGAAAACATAATTAAGGGTTATCTCAAATGCTCAATAAGGGAATAAACATGATAAGGAAGTACAATGTGTGAGACAAAGGTATAACATGATATCATAAAAGAGAATGCTCATGACTAATCACATGTGAGCATAACATAAAAAACATAGTATTATAAGATCATGTAAACATAGGAAAAGTGGAATAAATATAAAACATGAAATAATCATAAGTCAAGGTTAGCTTCCAAGACAATATCACATGGTGGACAGAGTCTTGTATTGGATTATATTTACTTCCTAATCCCATACACAATATCTCATGAGACTAAAATACTACCCAATGAATTGGAGTGCTATCTAGGTGGACCCGTTATAACAGTTCATGATTATGTGTGCCTCAAAAGAAAATTTATCATAATTCATAAACATAATAATTAACCATAGAAAGAAATGGATTTCATAATAATGCCTCATATCATAATCAAAGGAGATTTCATAAATAAGGCATTTGAGAAATGAACTTAAGGCATGTATTACCACATCAAAGGAATGGAGAATTAACTAGTTATATATGTAATATACATATATAAAAAATTTAAAATCAATCCATAACATCAAAGTTTTTTGTTACTAATGAATATAAATACTATAAAAAGATTAAAAAAAATCTTGAGGAAAATACCCTTTCCATTTGGAAATTACTTCTTTAAAATATAAAAATTTACAAAATATTATGGAAAACATTTAATTTTAAAATAACTTTATAAACATATAAAGTAATCTTCAAATCATTTACCATTCCAAATAGTGGTAAATTCTATTCATGCCATATATGCTAAAACAACGATTTCTTCCACATTTTAGGTAAAAAGTCAAAAGTGCCTCGTTCAGGAAATAACAAGAACATTTCTTTTAAACAATTTTATAAAAATTAAAGCATTGGTAAAAATACCTTTAAATAATCGTAGGATAATAGTAAAAATATTCTTGAAAACCTTTTTATAAGACCTGGACATTGAAGAAAAAGGATTTTCGGCCGAAGAGAGAAATGAGGTTGATTTTCCTTAAAAACATTTTTTCGGTATCTTGAGTATTTAAAGTGAGTAAAATGAAATAAAAGCATAAAATATACCAAAATAACCAAATGAGATTAAAATTAAAGGTATTTATTATATAAGGATCATATAATTTTCTCAATGTAAATTTCAATCATAAACAATCCCAATTAAAATAGGATTGAAACATTTATCCCATACCATTTTGGTAACTTTTGAATCATAAGCCCAAGGAAAGAAAGAAAAATATGTGGATATATATCTCTCATATTTATCATTATAATAATCATAAAATAAATTCATGGGTATCATGTTAACCACATAAAAAACAAGTGGTGAATATGACATGTGTCTCACAAAAGTAAAAGTGAGACAAAAATCTCTTACCTCGAGTTCAAACTTGCTATGTATATCCTTTAACACCTTTATAATAAACATATATCAATTATTTTATTTATTAGGAATATTTTTAAGTATTAATATCTTATATTTAAATCATTTATTTCTTTTATTTTAAAATACATATTTAGATACTTAATTAGTTAATTCTATATCGGGTGTTTTGAGGACATTCGGTTCATAATTTTAAAACGGCTATGGTATGTTGACCATGGTCAAATGGTTAATTATTCCATAATATCTAGAATAATAATCATGAAATAATTATAATTCTATTATACATCCACTATAATTTTATAACCAATCATGAAATATGACTATGAAAAATGAACCATGTTACAATCATGGAGACGATAGGTCATACGTACGCATGAGTAACGTTTCCATTTTTCAAAATAATTATGGAAAGAAGGTAGGTATTATTTTATATTTATATAATGATAATTATCTCATAAATTTCATCTATTTTTAAATACCCTTATATATACCATTCATGTGGTGGAGTAATGAAAATTGAATCACATCGCTTCGTGGAGGTGGTAATCCACAAGTATGCACGAATGACGTAGTCATTTTTCTACGAATGGAAAGGAAAGAAAATATATGATATATTAATTTTAAATAATGATAAATATATCATTAATAACACATATATACATTAAATATATCATCATAAATAGTCGTGATAGGTGGTGATGGAAATCAAATTACATCAGTTCATGAGGTGGCAATTCGTCGTACACACAAATGATGATTTCATTTCCCAATTGATGGAAGTGGATATGGATGTAGGTTATGACAATAAAATAATAAAATCTTAATATATAGAAGATTTTATTTTTATTATATCATCATGGTTGAATAATATTTTAAGGTTGTGGAAGAAGAAATAAAACCAAAACATTCGGTTAAATATTATACCTCTTCTTCAGATAACTTCTTTTTATTTACACCTTAAACCATCTAAGGATGGTATTCTACCAAAACTAAGGAATATATAACATGGTTAGGTATTTTAGGAAGATATTTTTTCAGTTATTCTTTGAAAAAAAATGATTTTGAAGTGTGAAGAAAAGAGGAGAGTGATTTCCCTTTTATAAGAGTTGGGAGGGACATTCTTGGAATTTACCAAGGTATTAAATTAATATAAATTAATGTTCTCATCTAAAAGGATTAAAAAAGTTATAATTTTAATATAGTATGAGTATGGGTTTAAATCCTATCATCCAATAAAATTTTTACAACTTTAGGTTATGTTTTTATCCTTATCTCTTTGTTTTAACTCACTTTAACCCTTTTTGAAAATTATTGTGATAACAAAGTTTTTACTTTTTAGTGGTCAATTAATTACTATAAAAGAACAATTGGCCCAAAAATGGACCATGGTTGATATTTTCAACCATATCCCAATCAATTTTCTAAATAAGATATTTTTATCAATTTTAAATAATTTAATAAAATATTATTTATTATAAAATATTATTAATGTTAGTTTTGGAACTTTTCATTTAATTTGACTTTAAAAACACCAATATAAATATGGAATTCGAATATAATCCTTTAAAACTTCACTAATAATTTATCTTTATCTAAAAAATCATGGAACACAATAATTCTTTCAAATTATATTACTTTTAATAATTTTAAAATCATTTATTTTATTTTTCTATTAATTGAATAAATATCATGTCAGCATTGCATAAGAATTTAAAGTAATTATTTCTTAACTAAAAATTAAAAATAAATTACCATGATATAAAAAAATAATTTATATTTTAAATTACTATTTATAACTAAACATTCCTTATTTTCATTCCTATTTCAAATATTTAAAGATAATAAAATAAAGAGAATGACATTTTTTACTTTTCTTTACATAAAATATTGTAAAGGACAAAATCATAGAAAAATGGAAACAAAAGGTTATATATTTTAAGTTTGAATGATTATGGGTGAAATATAACCATCCAAAAAAATAAGGAAAGTATTATACTTATTTTTTAGGACTTATCGCATTATTTTTACCCTTGATTAACTCATTTTACCCCTACCATGGTGATAATTATTTACTATGGTTACTATTTATATTGACAAAAAATAAAAGAGGAATATTTAATAAATTTTGACCTCACGTGTAATGGTTTGTGTCCTCCCAGGGTTTTAATTTGTGGGTTTTGGTTGTTGGGAGTGTTTGGAGGAGGCTCAGAGAGAGTTTAGAGAAGTTCAGTTGCTAAAGGCAGGAAGTTGGAGGATTATACATCGTGTAACATGATTACACGATGTGAAACTCTGTTTCACAAGTTGTCCTAGATGTTTCATAGTGTGTAACATTTCAAGGTTAGAAAAATAAAATAAATCCGGAGGTGGCGCATTGTTCAATGGAAGTGGACCTCAAGGCATTACACGGCGTGAAAGGGGATTACACGTCGTGTAATACCCTGATGCTATAATTTTTTAAAACATTCCAGCTGCCCGTGTTTTGAAAAACCCTACGGCTGTAGAACTCTTTCTCATCCTAGACAACCCAATAGTCCCTTCCTTGGTGTTTTGGACATCCCTTTGATAGAGATCGATCACAGAGATTTTATCATTTATTCGTAGCAATCCATCTTTGATCTGAGGTATTCTATTACTCTATTTGAATGATTTCCTTGGGTTGATCTCTCTTTCCCTCATTCTCCTCTTATCATGTGATGGTGAAGACTCTTCCTCACCTCTATCATGTTCTTCTTCAGTTGTTGATCAGTGCGATGGTGTCATTGCATCCCCAGGTGGATGCAGATCTCGCAGGAGAGGAAATCAAAGGACTGTTGCGTGAACCATTTCCATGAAAATAACATTGACACCCCTTTGAGGTAAGGAATTTCCTTTATTTCTATTTGATTGTGCATCATGTGGGAGGGACCTAATTTTTATTTCCTACGGATCATGGTTGTGCCACATTAATCAAAGATAAGAATCGGGTAAATGAAATTTGGGTAGAGGGATTTGAATCGCATGTTTTATAGCCTAATGTCATTATGATGTTGTGAATTATATGGGCTAAACATCCTACTAAAAATCATGGTCGTTGTTGGCCCTTGTTTTTACACTAGACAAGTTTCATGTTTATTAGTTCCCAATGAACATTTTTATATGGAAATTGATGAGTCACATACACTTGGCTAATAAAAAAATGCCCTAGGATTTTATAGATTTTGTGATAACCCCTAAATTAACAAGTGTAAATAAATAAGGGGATTCCATTATAAATCCTGAATTGTGTTATGATTTGGTATGTGGGGTGATGTGTTGTGTGGGATAATTGTGGTTGTGTTTGTGTGGGACAGATGTGATATGAAGTGGTTTTGTTGTGACGTGCAAGGTTGCTTTGGTTTGTGTTGTGGTATGGTTGTGAGGAATGGGTATGTGTTGTGGGTTGGTTTGGGTAGTGTTGTGGATGAACTTGCAGACGATACACCAACCTAACCATGTAATATAATCTCTAGTTGAGAGATTGATTTATTGTTGAATGGATGAGAAGTGTTGAGAAGCGGGGATGTGATCGGGTTGTACGGTGGTGTGTTGCTGGGAGTGGTTGTGTGTGTGGATAGTTTTTGGAGGGATTAACTTGAAGAAGTATGGTGATGGTTGGTATGGGTAATTTTCTAAGAGTTTATCCATGTGTGGTTTTTACTGTGTGGTTCCTTGTGTGTTTTTCTTGATAGTTTTCTAGATAGTGATGGAATAAATTAGAAAATGTTCAATTAATAAAGTTTTGAATTAGGCTTGGTTTGGTTTGGTTAAAAAATGATTAAATTAATTCTTAAATAAATAATAGAATTGGTTAAATGAATTGGTTGGGTTTGTGGATTATTGTTTGGTGTTTTTCATTTAGAGGTATCAGTAAATATGACATGTGGTGACTTGGTCTCATGTTGAAAACCCATAGGTTGGGTTTAGTGCTTAGTATCATATATATAGACACACACTTATATTTTCCTTTTGATTTCTATATGCACCCCACCCTAGTTGAGTATTATGTGTCGAACACCCCCATCATCATGGGGGAGGGTTTCTTTCCCAAACATCCCAATAAGAGTATGGATGGATGGCCACCCGCTCTTCCCAACTCCCTCTTCCAGGCGGTGGCAGCCCAAGATTCTTTGGGAAGGTTGTGGTTTGTGAGGACCATGTGTGTATGAGTGAGTTGTACTTTCCCAGGTGTCTTCGAGATGAGTTGTTTTGTGCTTTCTTAGGTGTTTTTAGAATGAAATGTGTGGTGATTTACTAGGTGTCATAGGGATGAGGTGTGGTTGTGGCCCATGTGTCTACGGGTGGGATGTGGTGTGGTTGTGTCCCAGGTGTTTGTAGGTAGGATGTGGTGTGGTTTGTGGCCTAGGTGTCTTCGAGTGGGATGTGATGTAGCTTGGGGCTCAAGTGATGGGACAAGATGTGGTTTGTGGGGCCCAAGTGTGTGCGGGTGGGTTGTGACATGGTTCTTTCGGAAGAGGTGGGAGCATGAGGACATTTTCCATTAGGAAAGAGTGGCTAAACCAGTGGGAAGTGGTGTAGGGTACCCAAATAATTGATGTGATTACTATATTACTTTACTTGACTTGAGTTACTTGGTGATCATGCCTTGGTGAGGTGGGGATGGCTAGTATACCTTGTTAGGTGTTGTTTGGTTGTGTTGTTTTCTCACGGGAGTATTAGTTTGCTCCTCTCACTTGTGAATGAGAGACTTTGGTTTTCCTATTGAGTATATTTGTATACTCACCCTAAGTATATAAATTGCTTTCAAGTTTCTAGGAGGATTATGTGGTTCATTATGGACTTTACTATCTTATATTTTGGACAGTTATTGTTTCACATCTTAGCTTTACTTTTCGTACTTACTTTGGAGTTTTATTGCATTTGTAACAGCTTTATTTTAAACATGCATGTGGGATGGATTTGAGATTTCTTTATATATGTCTTGGATTTTTTGTGAGGTTGATACATATTATCTCCCAATATTGTTTCCTATAAAAAGGGTAATGTATTCCATTTTGTGAGATTATATACCCTTGGTGATAGTCTCCACCCCGGGGCCTACTGGAGGTGGGACTCGGCGGTTATTATCTTCCTTTCTTCATTACCATCCCATGGGGAGGTATCTTTTGAGGGAGGGGATCGTGAAATAATGGTATCAGAGATGATGGTGAGAGATAAGATGGGGTTTGGAGTTAGGCATGGTGAGGATTTAATGGGTTGTTAGGGAAACAGTGTCAGGTGACCTTGGTGCATGATATAGGCCATGGAAGAGTGGCTAGGACACGGGATTTTAGGTCCCCACTATGATCTGATTCAAGGACTCTGAGCCTACCGAACAACCAAGTGAGGCTACACTGTTTGTAGGGTAGAGACCTTAGGAAAGGTATATGAATCATAATGACTTGTTTTCTTGTTTAAATTTGGATTTTTAGGAAATTTATAATGAATAATGAGTTAAATGAGTTAAAATTAATCTTAAATAGAATTTCATACTATTCGGGCTTAGGAATATCTTGTTTACTTTTCAGTTATGGATCCTAGTCATCGTCTACATGCGGCTCAGGTAGTTGAAGCTTAGTAGTCTGATCCGGTTGATCGGTTTATGGTTGATCCAGTGGAGGAGGATGACCAATGGTAGATAAAGTTACATGCCTTCCAGTGGTGGGCCTTGGGAAAGTACAAGGGAAGTGTTTCAAATATAGAGAAGAGGAGATGGCTTGAGGATCTTGATATCAGCTTCAATTTAATTCTGGCTCTGACAGAGTACTGGGGATCTAGGCTCTGACAGAGTACTGGTTTCCTTTGTCAGTGAGTCAAATGTGGGAGTTGTGCTTCAATAGTGGATGTTGTACTTGGGGGAGAGGAAGGAGACTGACATTCTGTGGGTCGATTTCAAGAAGGATTTCAGAGCATAATTCCTTTAATTAACCATGAAGAAGAGGCAAGAGTTACTCTCCCTCTGGTATGGGAGTATATCGGTATGAGAACTGGGGATTAATTTTAAGGGTCTCCATTATTTTTTCCCCGATATCATTCCAAATGAGGAGTCTCATGTGAGACGCCTAGAGGAGGCACTTCATCCTTCTATCCAGTCTGCAGTTACTCCCTTTACATTGTTGACGTAATTGTAGGTCCAAAAGAAGGTGTATGTGATTGAGTAGATGCAATCATGAGGAGGTAAACCGTGGGAGGGGAGTCAGTAGAGTTCTTTGAAAGGTAAGGTTACTAGCAGCAGGTCTCAAGCACTAGGGACATCGAGGTTTTGACCGGTGGGGAGTCGAAATCAGTAGTTTCTGTTTCAAATTTTTGGTCCTCATGCCTTTACCGTGAACCTAGGACCAAGGTGTTTCATATGTGGAGTCTATGGCCATTTTCAGAATCAATGCCTAGAATCCATTTGATCTCAGTATAGTGGAGGTGGGCTGGTTTAGCACCAGCCTTAACAGCAGTTTCCAGCTAGGCCATTTCAACAGCAGGGATAGTAGGCTCATGCTTCACCAAGGGGAGATGTAATAGGTGGAGGCTGACCTCAGGATGTTACTTAGGGACCTTGACCCGGGTGTGGTCGTGGAGGTGGTCATTAGAAGAGGGGTAGAGAAGCTGGGAATGGTCAGTTGAATGCGACAGAGGCAGCAGTTTCGGCGGACCAGGGATCATTTGAGGTATGATGAGTTTGTTTAGTACCCTTTCTTTTGCATTGTTTGATTTAGGAGATTCACACTCCTTTATTTCACCTACTCTATCCCATTATCTAGGAATATACATAGAGAGGCTTCCCATGCTCCTGGTTTTGAGTATGCCATTTGGAGATCAGACTAGCTTGTTTGATGTGTGTCGGGGATGTAGACTAATGATGGGACTGCATTAGTCCCATGGGGATCTTTACTTGATACAAATACAACCATACAATGTTATTATCAACATTGACTGGTTTTATTCTATACATTCCATTATCGATTGCTTCTGGAGGAGAGTCATGTTTTCAAATATCACTACTGGAAAATAGCCCTATACCCATGGTTTTGCACAAAACTGTGGGTATAGGGGTGTCCTATACCCACGATTTTTGAAAACCGTGGATATAGGGGTAGTATGGTCACTTATACCCATGGTTTTTGGAAAAACTTTGGCATAGGAATTTTTTAAAGGTCTATACCCACAGTGTTTTCAAAACCGTGGGTATAGGAATTTTTTTTTGAAGACTTATACCCACGGTTTTATAAAACCGTGGGTATATATTTCCCGGGTTATGGAGGGGGAAAAATATTCTATGGGACATTAACTTATACCCATGGTTTTCTATCCTATACCCACAATTTGTATTAATATATATAGATATATACAAATAAAGAATAACAGAAGTTCTGTAGATGTGTTGGTGAGGCGTCAGTTCGTGTTCTGCATGACCGCAGGATCAAATACTTAAGACCAATATTTTTTCTAAAACTGGGAATAATATTAATATATTAATCTAAATATAGATATATAATTCTATAATTAATTTTTTCAGGTTGGTTTGTCGTCGGGACTTTGAAGACAAGGTCGCGTGATCGAAACCCGCGAGGTTCTTTTTTTCTAATACGGGCATGGATTATTTTTTTTAAAGAAATATAGATATATGTAAATAAAAGTGGCATAGTGTGAGTGGTAGGGTGTCTTCAATTTGAGATGTAGGTCGCGGGTTCCAATCTAGCGGCTACCCTTTTTGTATAATTTTATACCCACGGATTAAAAACCGTGGGAATAGGGCTTTGACAGCATGGAGGGGAAAATCTGGGTTTGACAGCATGGAAAAAAAGATTTACCCATGTTTTGTAAAACCGTGGGTATAGGTTGCAGACCTATACCAACGCCCCTCAGCCCAACGGTTCCCAAAACCGTGGGTATAGGCTATTCCCACAGTTTTGGGGGATATACCCACGGTTTTGAACCGTGGGTATATGTCCTTTTTCCAGTAGTGTATGGATAGTCGGTGTGTGGTTTTTGTTGGTGAGTGGGGCTGTGAGGTGGGCAGTCGGTGTGTGGAGCCCCTTCTTTCCTTGTTGGTTGAGCTGTCAGTGGAATCAGTAGGTGTTCGGATAGTGGAGGTTCCCAGATTTTTTGGGTAGTTCTTGGGTGTTTTCCCTGAGTTGGTTGTGACGCTACCCCCTCGATGTGATGCGGAGTTCAGAATAGACTTACAGCTTGGTGCTTCTCTGATTTCGATGGATCCATATCTGATGGAACCTTATGAGTTACAGGAGTTGAGGATTCATATTGATGATATGAATAATAAAGGATTTATCTGACCCAGTGTGTTATCGTGGGGTGTTACGGTGTTATTTGTAAATAAGGTGGATGGTGGTATGAGGTTATGCATAGACTACTAGAGGTTGAATCGAGTGACGGTTGAGAATCGTTACCCCCTTCCAAGGATAGATGATCTTTTTGATCAGTTGAGAGGGGCGAGTTGGTTTTTTAAGATCGAGTTGTGATCTGGATATCACTAGTTGAGGGTGAAGTAGGGAGATATCCTAAATACTTCTTTCAAATGTGGGTATGGAAACTTCAAGTTTTTAGTCATGTCATTTGGTCTTACGAATGTGCCAGCCATGTTCATGGGGCTTATAAACTCTATTTTTCATGATTTTGTAGATCGGTTCATCATCGTGTTTATTAATGGCATCCTGATCTACTCGAAGTTAGACGAGGAGCATGATGGGCATCTCAAAATCATCTTATAGGTTCTTCGATGCCACCAGCTCTCTGGAAAGTTGTCCAAGTGTAAGTTATGGACACGATAGGTGAATTTTCTTAGACATGTGGTGTCTCAACATGGTGTAGCAGTGGACCCGTCGAAGGTTGAAGTGGTTTTTTCTTGGGTAGCACCCAAGAACATGGAAGAAGTTCACAGTTTTCTTGGTCTAGCAGGCTATTACTGGAGGTTTCACAAGTGGAAAAATGTTTTTCCATGTCAGTTTTTTTTTACATTTTGACATTGGTTTTTAACTAACGTCTATAAAGGAAACATTAAAAATTAAAGTTTCAATGTCAGTTTTTATAAAACAATGTCTAAATATTAATTAAAAAAATGTTCATAGGCATTTTTCAACATTGATTTTTACAAAAATCGATATCGAAACTCATCCCTCAAGGGTCTTCAACATCGGTTTTCATATAAAATGACGTCGAAAGTCAGGCCTTGTCAGTCTTAGGTGTCAGTTTTTATAAAAACCGACGCCGAATGTCGGGATTTATCAGTCTTCGACGTCAGTTTTTATAAACTAACATTAAAAAGTAAAATATTGACCTTTCAACATCAGTTTTTTAGAAAACTAATGTCTAAATTCTTATTCTACATGGTTTTTTACATTGGTTTTTCATAAAACTGATTTAAAAAGTACATTTTCAAAACAAACATGTCAGTTTTGAAAAAAGCTGACATTAAAACATTGGAACTCTTAATATTGGAATATATTAGGTTTCCTAGCCTTCGATTTGACTCATCATGGAGCTAAAACATACTTACAGATAAAAAGTTATGGTCGTCGTAAGTTATACCTCTTTAAGTTTCAATACATAAAATTAACTTCAATGAAAACATGAGAAACAAGAACCAAAAATTATACACCAAATGGCCACAAAAATATAAACTTAAAGATTCAACCTGATTTTAATTCTTTTATTGTTTTCCTTTGAATCGATTTGTTATTTGTCGTTATTTCAATTCTTTTTAAAGAAGAAGTCATGTGGTAATGAAAAAGATGATCGATGAAGAATTTTTCACCTCAACCGGTGAATTTCATGTGGATGTTTTATCTTTGTATCTCGATTGGAATAATTCTTCATCATAATAATAAAAATTATCATGATTTTTAGTGATAAGGAAAAAATAATAATTAAATTAAATGATAAGAATACATACCCTGTACAAATCATCGATTGAAGAATTGTTGAAATTTTGATTGTATCAAAGATCTCGAAAATGTTGAAAGAATGAGAATGAGTATGTATATATTGTAAATGAAAATATTTATGGTGGTTATGAATTAAAATTTAGGCGGTATTTTGAAAATGGAAACGCGCGTTGTGAAAAAATTAAAATACCAAACCCGTGTATTTGAAATTTACTTTTAACATCGGGTAAATATATAATTTATGTTAAATATATTCTCATATTGGGGTTTTATCATTGTTTATTGAAAAAAGATTCCAAAAAGTGGCTTTTAATGTCGATTATTTTAAAAACTAATGCTAAAATGTAACTTTTAACACCGGTTACTGAAAAAAACCAACATTAAAAGTCAAGTCTAATAATGTTCAACTTCTGATGTACATAACTTTTGATCCATAAGTCTGGTTTAGCTCCATGACCTATCAAATAGAATTTTGGGAAATTATCTAAAACTTGGATTTTATTTTTAACATCATTTATTGATAAAATGAGTCCAAAAAGTGAGTTTTAACATTGGTTACTGAAAAAAATGACGTTAAAAATCAAGTATTATAATGTTTAACTTATGATGTCCATAAATTTTGATTCTTAAGTCCACTTTAGCTCCAATACCTATCAAATAGAACCTTGAGAAATTATCCACAACTTAGATTTTATTTTTAACAACTTATAAATCTCTATTTTTCATTTTCATAATAAAGAACCACTTTTATGGATAAGTGGGAACCTCACAACTTCCATCATGCCAAAAACATACAAAACACATTACACCATACAAAACACACATTACTCCATAAAAATAGGAGGTTTCAAACCAAAGTTCATATCACATATAGAAAAATTAAAAAAAAAATCAAACTAGTACATGTCATCATCATCATGGACTGTGAGACCCTCGAGCAGTGCACACTACACACCAGTCACCATCATGATCATCCCAACCCTATCGCCAGTGAAGAACCGAGAAACATCAATGGAATCGCTGAAAGGATTCACAAACTTACTGGAAACACGTTCACCAGAAAATATTTAGAAACAAACTAGCAATGAAATACCCCTTCCATACAGGATCACCAACAATGAGCAATGAACAAGAAAAATGAAACTGATTGTGAAAAATTATCTACAACTTGGATTTGATTTTTAACATCAGTTATTTGAAAAAATGATGCTAAAAGTTACTTTTAACATCATTATTGAAGAACGGACATTAAAATGCCAACATTAATGGCCATTTTTCTACTACTGGTTATACCAGATTTCTCTTAAGTTGCAGAACCGTTGATAACTTTGACCAAAAAAGACCAAGCTTTCGTATGAATTGAACAGTACCAGGTGACATTCGGTTATCTGAAAGGGAATTTGGTTGGTGCTACGGTTGTTAGTGGAATGGGTGATATTTGAGGTGTTCTCTAATTCTTCTCGTCTAGGATTGGGATGCATCTTGATGCAGCAGTGAGTAGTGATATCTTATGGGTCTAGGCAGTTATGCCCCCATGAGTGTAATTATGCCACCCACGATCTGGAGTTGGTGTAATTTTTGTTTACTCTGAAGTTGTGGTGGCATTACCTCGTCAGGGAGCACTTTGTGGTATTTACATATCACAAGAGTTGGAGGTATATATTTTCCTTACGAGATCTGAACTTGCAGCAGCATAGGTGGATGGATTTTCTTCAGGAATATGATTTTGAGATCTCCTAAACCTTAGGAAATGGTAATGTCATGGCCAATGCTTTGAATAGGAATTCATAGAAGAAGGTTGTTCGGGAATCTATGGATGCTTGGAAGACGACGGAGGAGTTGGCATCCTTACACTTAGATGCAGGGGTGGAAGGCAGTAGAGGCTATTTGTTTTATATGATAGTTTGGACTTCTCTGATGTAGTAGGTGGAGGAGTCTCAGTGGGGATACACAGAGGAAGAGGTGATGTGTGATTGTATTGGCCATGTCGATGCTTCAGAAGGATGGTCAAAGGATGGTTAGAATCAGATGTTGTTTTGTGGAAGGTTGTTTGTTCTGGTGGAGATGTGCAAGGGATTCCTCCATGAGTTTCATAACTCACCTTTAGCAATACACCTCAGAGTTTCTAAGATGTACCATGGCTTGAGGATGCAGTTTTGGTGGCTCAGGATGAAGTGGGTAGTAGCGGAGTTTGTGGTGAGATGTTTATTCTGCCAGCAGGTGAAGGTTGAGCACCTTGTTCCCGGGGGTTTGTTATATCCCTTGGATATCCCTGAGTGGAAGTGGGATGAAATCTCAATGTATTTCATCACAGGGTTACCCAAGGCTTGGTGAGGCTATTATGTTATCTAGGTGATAGTGGATTGGTTGAAGAAATCGTCCCACTTCTTAGCGATTAAGGACTCGGGCACAATGGATGCTTTGGAAGAGGTATATGGATGAGGTGGTACAGTTTCATGGAGTCATGAGATCCATTGTCTCAGACTGAGATACACATTTTACCTCGCGAGTCTAGATGGTATTGCATCATGCTTTTGGCACCCAGTTATGCCTCAGCACTGCCTCCCACCCTTATGTAGATGGGCAGATAGAATGAACTATCTAGACATTGGAAGATATGTTGCGAGAATGCGTATTGGACTTCGGTGGATCTTGGGTATGACACCTTCACTTGGTAGAGTTTTCTTATAATTACATCTATCACTCTTCCATTATCATGGATCTATTTGAAGCTTTTTACAGGTCGTCTTTTTCACCTTTGTGCTGGACAGAGGTTGGGGAGACAATTGCTCTTGGTCTGGAGGTAGTGTAGAGCATGACAAAGAAGTTTTAGCTTATTCGAGAGAGTATGAAAGTGACGTAGGACTGGTATAATTCATATGTCGATCGCAAGAGGAGTCCCTTGGAGTTTGAGGTTGGGGACCACGTGTTCTTGATGTTTTCCCCTCAACATGGGCAGTGGGGGTTTGGCAGAGGGAGCAATATTTCTCCCAGGTTCATCGAACCCTTTGAGGTGTTGAGATGAGTTAGTGAGGTCCCATACTAGTTGGAATTGCCACCATAGGTGGAGAGGATCCATGATGTATTTCATGTATCTCAAATCCGTCGATATCTTCATGATGACTCCTACGTCATAAACTGGGGAGATTTGGATATCGAGGATGA